>OY728166.1:276704554-286704554 GCA_963277665.1 Viscum album
TTATGAGTTTGTTTTTTAGTTTGAGGAATCTAGTATTGGTGCGGCGGCCAACATATCCATACACCAGGACCCTAAATTCTGATTTCTGACATAGTGCACAAAAAACCCTGATTGCATGTGTTTTTGAAAAGTTTTTCTCATGATATCTTTGAGTCAGTTATCCAGGTATAACATATTGATTGTTGTGCATCTATTTTATTTCTGAATTCCATCATGTAGAAAACTATTTAGGGTTCGAGTGAGATTTTTTGATGACGGCCGACCGAGTGATAAGGCTTCAGTGTAGGGCCCTCTTTCAATGATAGTATCATCAGGTTGTGTACCAGCACCACCACTACCCATTGGGCAGCCATTTACACCAACCCCACCAGTAGATAGTACACTCCAACTAAGCGCTCTGCAAGAGTTCCAACATTAGAGTCCTCTGAGGTTCTGAGGTGAGACATATCCACAGGTAGTTGAGATCTGGATGGAGGCTGTGGCCAGAGTTTTTCTCTTAGTTTGGAAACCATCTGATCTGATGGTGATCCTAGCTGCTAGTCTCTTCCATGGATCAGCTGGGAGATGGTGGATTCTGACACTCCAAATACACGACAAGGCAACCCTAACCTTTGTGGACTTTGAGGTACTTTTTAGGACAGAGTTCATCCCAGATACTCTATGCACAGTGTGTATGCAAGATTTGATGCACTTAAAGTAGGGAATCTTGATCGTGGCCCAGTACTCGGTGAGGTTCACTAATCTCTCCCGCTACTCCACCAACATGGTACATGACCCTTTTTTTAGGGCCCAGATCTTTGAGAAGGGTCTCCAATGGGAGATCAGATTGTTGATGATATAACTCAGCATTATGATGTAGGGTGGGGTGCTAGAGTGAGACCTTTGGGTGGAGAGCTTTCTATCTGAGTAGAAACTGATAGCGAGATCCACCACAAGACGTCAGGTAGGAGAGTCATCCGTATTAGGCAGTAGACGGATGAAGAAGGGGCCCAAGTGGGCTAGAACATCTAGTGGATGACCTTAGGATACAAAGTTAGTCATGTGGGGATCACATAACAGAGGAGGATAGATTTGGAAAAAGCAGTGATACTCATGTTGTAGGCAGGGTTACATGGCTCACGACTGAACGATCCGCCGTACGGACAACCAAAAGACAGTCGAGGGACCACCATGGTAGAGGTATAGATTATATTGTGGATGTCCTCAGACATCAGGTGGATGTGGTAGTGGAGCTGGCCATGTAGTAGGTGGTGGATGGCGATTCGAGGTTCTACCACCACCACCTCTAGGTGGTCCACCCTGACCAAAAGGAGTAGGTGGACCGGGTTGAGCTTTGCTCCAGGAATATGAGGCCTCTGACCACAGAAATTCAGAGTTGGTTCTAGGTATTATCTGTGTCTACTACACCCTAGCTGATGTACTTATAGACAAAGGTTCCAATCACTCTTTTATTTCCACAAACCTCATTCGGAGCATGGAGATTACGGTGGAGTCGTTGCCTCGATCCTAATAGCTAGAGACTCCTATGGTAGGGGATTTGATGATTAACACTGGTTCATCAAGTGTGAGCTTACTCTAGGAGGAGAGAAAATCAGCTGGGATATTATTGTAGCAGCGTCGAGGCCTTATGACGTCATCTGGGGTACAGACTAGTTATCTATAGTCCATGTCCAGATTGACTACATTAGGTGCAAAGTGTGGTGCGTTCGTGAGGATGTGAATAGGATTTCCTTCACCATTGAGAAAGGCAGATTTTTAGCATGGGATGGACTTACCCAGAGGAGGGTGTAGTTGATCACACATTAGATGGCTAGCCTTACCCTTAGAGTAGTTAATGTTAAGAGTCCGAGCTATCCTATAATGGTGGACCAGTATGTTGATGTATTTCTTGATGATGTTCCAGGACTACCTCCTCACAAATAGGTGGATTTGTACACAAAACTATACCCTAGGACAACACCAATATCTACACTATCATATCAAATGGCTCCCTCAGAGCTTCGTGAGTTACGAGTATAGTTGGAGGACTTGTAGAGGAAGGGGTTCATAAGGAAAAATGTTTTTCCATGGGAAGTCATGATTTTGTTCATTAAGAAGGCAAATGGGGGTTTGAGACTCTGTTTGGACAATCGGCATCAGAACCAGGTGACCACAAAGAAAAAGTATCCACTTCCGAGGATTGATGATCTTTTCGACCAGCTGAAGGGGTCTCATTGGTTTTCGAAGATATAACTCAGATCAGGCTATCATCAGCTCAGGGTACAAGATGAGGATGTGAAAAAGAGGACCTTAAAATGTTGGTATGGACACTATGAGATCTTGGTTATGACATTCGGCATGACCAATTCCCCAACAGTGTTCATGGGACTCATGAACATGATCTTTTAGCCATACCTTGATCACTTTGTGGTGGTCTTCGTTGAAGACATCTTGCTGTACTATGGTATGGTGGAGGAGCATGTCTATCATCTGTAGATATAATTGGATACACTTTGAGAGCACCAGATTTATGGTAAGCTCTCAAATTTCTAGTTTTGGATATGGTAGGTCCACTTTCTAGGACACATTATCTCGGAGGGTGGAGTTTCAGTGGATCCAGCGAAGATAGAGGCTTTGCTTGCTTGGGAGCCACCCAGGAGTGTGACCAAGGTGCGCAGCTTCCATGGGTTGGATGGGTATTACCAGATATCCGTACCTTTAATTTACAAATTTGAGGCACCCTTGTCAGCTTTATCAAAGAAGGGAAAAACCTTCATATGGTCGGAGATATGTCTGTATAGTTTTCAATAGGTGAGGCAGATACTGAAGAGTGCCCCCATCTTGAGTCTACCAAACGAGGGCATTGGGTATGTTTTCTATAACGATGCATCAGGGACCAGACATGGATGTGTCCTGATGTAGGAGTGAGCAGTGATTGTTTATGGTTCACAAAAACTAAGACAACATGAGAAGAACTATGCTACCCATGACCTAGAGTTAGAAGTAGTGGGATCTGCCTTGAAGATGTGGAAACACTGCTTGATGGGTGAACGTTTTACAATCTAGTCTAATCACAAAAGTATCAGGCATATCTTTTCATAGAAGGAGTTGAACCCAAGACAATGAAGATGTCTAGAGTTCTCCCAGAAATATGGCAATGAGATAGTCTATACTCTTGGAAGGGGAACGTTGTAGCAGATGCACTTAGCAGAAGGTCTGGTCTACAGTTCCTGAGTGACACGACATAGTAGCTAGCTGTGTTGTAGATATCCTTTGTGGATAGAGATAGATCATCTTACATCTAGTCTAAGACTCTCACTCCCCCGCTTCTTCAATGAGTTTTGGAGGCACAACTTTGGGACATTGACTAAGAGTCTCGACGTGCCCAGATATCCTCAGGATAGACACCTGATGGATTTTATGAAGGTGGGGATCACCCCATACTCTTTAGAGGATGCACCATGGTACCAGTGGTGCTACAAGATTAGGTGTTGAGGAAATTCTATACACCCCCTCTGGAGGTACATACTAGTGTGGAGATGATGTACCAGAACCTCCGACATCAGCATTGGTGGCCAGGGATGAAGAAACCAGTGGCCAAGTTTGTTTCACGATACCTCACTTGTCAGCAAGTGAAGGCTAAGCATCAGGCTCCAGCAGGCTTAGCACAACCATTAGAGGTACCAGAGTGGAAATGGGATGGTATCTCCACGGATTTCATGAAGGTACTTCCACATATGTCAAGGGGACATGATTCTATCTAGGTGATCGTAGAACAACTCACTAAGTCAACCCACTTCCTACCCATCCAAGAGCATGGATCAATATAGGGATTGGGACGCCTCTACATATAGGAGATTGTACAACTTCATGGGGTTCCATCAACGATTGTCTCTAACTGTGACACACATTTTACATCCCGATTGTGGAGGGGATTATAGGAGGCATTAGAGAATCAGCTACATTTGAGCCCCTCATTTCATCCACGGATGGATGGTCTGATGGCATGGACCATTCAAACACTGGAGGTCATGCATTATTCTTGCACCCTAGATTTTGTGTAACGTCCCCGAACCGAAATCCAATAAACCGGTGCTCTGATCCGGGTGGTTAAATGACCTTATGCACGCCTCCCTGTACGCCAAAGGCTGCCGACTAGCAACAGGGGTCTATAGAGTCAAGTGGGGAGACTCTACCCCCTTTTTATCAGAGTAAGCCACAACATAAATAAACAAAATTATGGAAAAAATAACCAATAAACAAGGAACATGTATAACCAATTCCAAATATAAATATGCCACGTCATACTATAAGTGCAAGAGTGAACAAAATACCAAAATAAGGACAATGGCCGAAATCCCCAAAATGGTCCCGACTTCAAGTCCATATGCTCCACGATGTGCTACCCATGTCCACTCAGTTTTCTTGAAAGCACCCTTGACCTTCTCGTGAACTACAAATATGAAATCTGCTCAGGTACCCAACGATGACTAGAGTAGGGTCTGAGTACAACTCAGTAGGCCACCACCAACGGTGTCTACAAAATATCCATTATAAATAGGTAGTGTATGCAAAAGGAATGTGAATGATAATTGAAAAGTAATTATTTAATGTTCCATTTACCAGTTCAGAGCCAAAGCTATTTCCACTTCCATTACCATTCATTTCACACTAATTATCATTACTAACCATTTTATCACATTTCCATGGGTTAATCACATACGTTATGTTACATGGGTCTAAGGCTAACAATCACATATAAGAGGGTATACACATGGTTATCCTATCTCACTAGGACTAACCCCCTCATGGAAACCAAAAATCACCTCGAAGCCTCAGTCCAGGTGGATAACCATACCCTCACCTCGAAGCATCAGTCTGGGTGGATGCAACCGATAGGGAAACAGAGCATCAAGCCTCTTCCCTAACTTGTGCATTTAGGTTGGAGTTCAGTGAATATATCATCACTCGACTCGTGGGCGTAGATCCTCAAGTCATACCCCACACTACCAAGCCAGGTGTACATGCTTATATATATAAGTAACCATCAAGCCATCATACCATTGTCCCTTGGAAAATCATTCACAACAAATCGCACGGGAATTCACATTATGCCTCAACCCATTAACAACTTACCATTTCACATAATTTAACCACTCTCCCAGTTCCCATGTGTTATGCCTATCTCACTAAGTATTCAACACTAGACCCATAATCCATCCCATTATGGTCTTTAATCAGTTTACACATTAACCCATTTAATCTGTTCATCATTCCCATGAATCAACCATTCAACCCATTCCAATTTAACCCTTAGGTTATTTCCAAGTCTAGGTGTATCAACTAAGTTCTATTCCATGTTCAACAAACCATGCCAAAATATTCATCAAGGGATATACCATTTATTACAACATGGTCACTTGTTTAATAACAATCCCTAAGTCCGGGAAAGTCGGCGCATCCCATGGATGGCCCAAAATTAGTTCAAGTAAATCCCAACACATCCCATGGGGATCGTGAGGGTTCCCATTTTCCATTTCAAACACCATTATTACCAAACATGCCATGGTTATTCAAAACAAAACCAAGGGGAAAGAAGAACACAACTAAACTTGCACAAATACCCAAATAACCATGGGATATAACTTGTAGACCACCTACCTCGAAAACGCAATTGAAAACACTTTCAATCGAGTACTTAGACCTCGATCTGACCAAAATTTGGAGCTTCAACCTAAACTCACCCAAAATATTGGGTTTTAGAGCTTCAAAACAAGAGGGAAAGAAGAGACAAACCCTAAACCAAAAAGAGAAGCACAAATGGCATTAGCCTTACCCAGAGCTTCGATCCGCAACCAACGACACCAAAAATTCCTTAGAAACGAGGGAGATCAATCTCTTGGAGCTCTGGGGTGATTCAGTTCGTTCCTAGGATGAAGAGGGAGGAATGAAGAGGAAATCCTTAGTGGTTCTTAAAATCCCGGAGGGGCAATTTGGTAAATTTTCCGAACTTTTAGAGGCCGCATGGTTTGGCTGCACGGTTTGGAAAACTGTGTGCAAACCACGTACATGGTACTTACCGTAGGGGGAGGGGTCACACAGTTTTCTTGGTCAGGCTGCACGGTTTTCCCTGTCCGTGCGCAGGCCGTGCATCCTGGCTTGTCTTGCCCAAATTTCCTTTCTTTCATGCCTCGAGCCCCTGGAACACCCCCAAGGCCTCTCATACTTTCAGAAGACATCCCTTGAAGCCCAAAAGAAGGGATTCAAACAAAAAACAATGAAAACATACCTTTCCAAAAACCATGATCTTACAACCTCCCCACCTTATAACGGCTCATCCTCGAGCCGACTTTCCAAGCCTCGTTGATCCACCGAAGAGAAGTGTTCAGGACACTGAGCCCGCATATCTGATTCTCGATCCCATGTTTCTTCCTGAACCTTCACCTGCTGCCATAGTACTCACACTAATGGAACAACCTTGCCTCACAAGGCCTTTTCATTGTGATCCACCACATGAACCAGATTCTCCTTAAAGGACACATCGACCTCAAGCTCCATATTCTCCACATCAACCACATGAGATGGGTCAGGGTGATACCATTGAAGGTGTAACACATGAAACACATCATGCATCACCACTGTGGAAGATCCAATTGGTAATCCACTGGTATGATCCTCTCTACAATCTCAAAAGGCCCCACATACCTGGGTTCCAACTTACCATACTTTCTAATTCAACGGTCACCCAACCTTGGTGACACCCGAAGGAACACTTTATCACCCACCACAAACTCAAGAGGCCTACGCCTATTATCTGTATATGACTTTTGCCTACTCTGAGTCATATCCATTAGCTTCCGGATCCACATAAATTTCTCTGAAGTCTCTTGCACAAGGCTCGGCCCCAACAATTTAGATTCACTGGCCACTGACCAACACAACAGAGATCTACATGGCCTCCCATAGAGTGCCTCAAACAGTGCCATCTGAATCGTATCCTGAAAACTATTTTTGTAGGAAAACTCCACAAATGATAGGTGACTCTCCCAAGAACCACCAAAGTCCATGAAAAAAGCACTCAACATGACTTCCAACACTTGGATCATATGATTCGACTGCCCGTCTGTCTGCGGGTGGAAAGCTGTACTCAAAAACACCTGCGTACCAAGTGCCTTCTGAAACCCTTGCTAGAAACGTGATGTGAAACACAGATCTCGGTTTGAATCTATGGTTTGAAGAACACCATGAAACTTCACTATTTCCTGAACATACAGCTCACCCAACTGATCGAATATAAAGGTCTCTTAAAACGGTAAGAAATGGAACACTGTGGTTAACTAGTCCACAACCACCCATATTGCATCATTCTTTTGTGGCGTCCTCGGACGACCCACGCCAAAATCCATTGTTACATCATCCCACTTCCATTCTGGAATGGGAAATGGATACAAAGAACCACCTAGGCATTGATGCTCGACCTTCACCTACTGATAGGTAAGGCACCATGCCCAAAAAACCAGCAACTTCCTTCTTCATACCAGGACACCAAAACTGCCTTTGGAGATCACAGTACATCTCGGTCAGACCAGGATGCACTGCCCACATTGATGCATGGAACTCATGCATCAACTCTGACCGCATACACTCTAGCACAACCAAATGATCACGAACACGAACAACACCATCCACACTGACGACCCACCCAGAAGGTATCTCCCCACCTTTAATCTTTTCCTTCATGGTGAAACACTCAAGATCATCAAGCATACCTTCCTCAACTCGACTCAAAAGTGTCGACTCCATCATTAAGGAAGCAAGAGTGACCTGGACACTCTCTTCCTGCGCCTCTAGGTGCATCTCATCAAACAAGGCCATCACCATCCACTCGGTGCTGGACTCATGAACCACCTAATTCTGAACCTTCCTGCTCAAAGCATCAACAAAACTGTTTCCCTTTCCCAGTGTGTATGCCAACTCAAAGTTAAAATAATTGAGATATTCAACCCATCTTTGCTACCTAAAATTCAGATCCCGTTGTGAGAAGATGTAATTTAAACTCTTATGGTCGGTAAACACTGTAAACTGTTCTCCCAATAGATAGTGCCTGAAGCACTTCAAGACGTACACAACTACAACCAACTCAAGGTCATGAGTGGGATAGTTCCGCTCATGGGGTCTCAACTGCCTTGACCCATAAGCCACAACCCACTCATCCTGCATCAACACAACCCCAAGTGTGATTCCGAATGCATCAAAAAACATGATGTACTTATTACCTGGCTCAGGTAAGATCAAGATTGGTGTGGTCATCAACCAATTATTTAAATCTTGAAAGGCATTCTCACAAGCCTCAAACCACTCAAACCTGATTCCTTTCTTGGTCAAGCCTGAGATTGGTGCTACCAATCAAGAGAAATCATGAATGAACCTTTGGTAATACTCGACCAAACCCAGAAAACTCCGAACATATGAAACACTCCTGGGCTGTTCCCAAGATATAACTACCTACACTTTCTCTGGATCCACTATCACACCTGCCTCTGAGATGATGTGACCTAGAAAATGCACCTCACCTATCCAGAATTGACACTTTTATAGCTTGGCATATAGCCGTTTCTCTCTTAGCCTACCCAAGATGATGTCAAGATGTTGGGAATTATCGTCGTGAGTTTTAGAGTACACTAAGATATCATCAAAGAAGACGACCACAAACTGATCTAGATAGGGATGAAAGATCTGGTTCATCAAACCCATAAACACCATCGGTGCATTGGTCAATCCAAAAGGCATTACCACAAACTCAAATATCTCGTACCGACTCCGGAATGCTTTCCGCAGTACGGCAGAAGACCTCACCCTCATCTAGTAATAACTTGACGTCAGATCAATCTTAAAAAACACCGATGCACCCCTCAACTGATCAAATAGGTCATAAATTCTTGGTAGATGATACCGATTTTTCACCATCATCTGATTCAACTTTCGATAGTCAACACACAGCCTCAACGACCCATCGTCCTTCTTTGAAAAAATCACGAGACATCCCCAAGGATAAATACTAGGACGAATAAACCCCTAACACTCCAAGTCCTCAAGATGAACCTTTAGTTCCTGGAGTTCTTCTAGTGCCATTCGCTATAGAGGAATAGAAACTGGCTCTGCTCCCAGCAGCAACTCGATCGTGAACTCAACATCCCCCTCAGGGGGTAACCCTGAGAAATACTCAAGAAACACGTCCTGAAACCGATCCACCACAGGAGGTAAAATAGATTGTTCTCCTCTATCATTTTCATCAAGCATGAGAAATTCCCCTCGAGCCGTGAGTCTGCTCAACCATTGACCAAACGGTCCTGCACGACCTGCTCGAATATCCCATTCGCCACAGTGGAAATAAACGTCACTATCAAGTGACTTGAATGATACTCTTGGATGATAACAGTCTTTGTGCACCCAATACAACACCATCCAATCCATTAACAAATGTAGTTTAAACCCTGACATCTCGAGAATTAACAAATCCCATAGAAAACGATACCCACCAGCTTCTAAGGAACATCCCTTGTACTGCTTGATATCCTGAACCCGTTCCCCCAACAGAGTGTCAATTGACATAACTCCACACACCCTATCCAAAGGTAAACCCAGTGCTACCACAAGTTGAGTAGAGATAAAAGAGTGTCTGGAACCTATGTCAAACAACGCACTAGCAAAAGTAGAAGCTGCATGGATCGTACCTCGAACAGTCGATGGTCCAGCCTCACCATCACTAGATGCAAACTGAATTGCCTGAAGCTGACCTGCCCCTCTACCTTGGGCTCCTTCCTGATTACATTATGCTACACTACCCTGATGGTGTGAGCGATCATGTCATGGAGTCACACGTCGGCCGCCCCTACCAGTACGACCCGTGGAGCTCCAACTGCCTGCCTGATATGGGGAAACTGATCCCCTTCCAATACCTAACACTTGATTTTCACCATCATACTCACCCACCTGCCGAGGCTTCCTATAGAACCTCTGCACATGTCCCATCCTTCCGCACGAACGAAACTCAACTAAAGGTAGAGGACACTGACCACACATATGCCCCGTCCCACCGCACGGATAACAGAACACTGGGTTCCCACTCTGAGAGGGTGACCCTCCCTTCTGACCACCTTGTTAGAAACTTTCCAAATGGTGCTTCCGACCTTCAGAAGATGCACCACTTGTCTTCCCAGCTGTCACGAAAATCTCACCACACGAAGCTCCCTTCAGGTTCCCTTCAGAGATGAGTTCCTGGTCCATCACCTCTGCAATCCTCTTCAAACAGAAGATATTTACTTGAGACCTGATCTCATGTCTCAACCCATCCTGGAAATGCCTTGCCGCCATTGCCTCATCTCGTGATAACACTGGGACAAAGCATCACAAATCAGTGAAGTGACTAGCATAGTCCATCAACGATAGTGATCCCTAAGTCAGGCTCATAATCTATACAGCCCACTTCTGCCTCAATGTCTCTTGGTTGAAATGCTCCAGAAACATTTCCTGAAAAACCTACTATGAAATTTCATCAGCCTAACCGATCTGAGACTGAATGTCCGACCAACGCCATGCCTGGACCCGCAACATATAAACAGCCAGCTTTACTCACTTTTCAATGGGGGTCTCCAGATGATCCAGTATCGTCTGGATAGACTCTAACTAGAACTCCTCTGCCTCTAGCCTACCCTCTCTGGTGAAGGTCGGAGGGTGCTGCATCTGGAACTCCCTTGTCAGCTCAAACATAATCGGTGCAACCCGCCCTGGGTCCAGATCCATCATCTGCATAAGGTGAGCCATGTTCTCCCAGAACTGGTCTTCTCTATCTTCGTTGATCACCACATTTTCGGGCTCTTCTACCGAAGGCGTGTTCTCAGCAACACCCTCCCGTTGCCCAACTGGTAACCGCCGTCGTGGTGGAATCTTCTCTACATTGCCAAGAACAAGATTTAGTATGCATACCATAAAATTTTGACAACTTCATCAAATTCTATTTACTAGCTACAACAACCCATTTTCATATACTAATTCAATAACATTAACACCTCAAATTCACCGCCCCGACCATCCCTACCGCGGGCCATGGTCCACATGGGGTAAACAACCATGCACTACCACAAAACTCACACAACATTTTAAAAAAACATTTTCCACCTCATTTCAAACCCTTATATTTCATGAAACATCATTTAACCACCTATTTTATTTCATTATTCTCATTATTTCCTGGTTTCAGGAAAGGAATTATGCACCCTACTTTCCTACCTTACACACCCACCCCGCGCGTGTGCATAACACAATTCATGTCACCTATCTCCCCAGGTGACTACAATGATGCATGAATGAAAATCCTCGTGCTGTTAAGGCCATGATCCAAATATCATAAAACAGTCACATAAAACCACATGTTCATTTCCCAATGGTGAAATATCATCAACTGTAACATCGCACAATTAAGAACAACATTTTCCACCTAGGGTGACTTGGGTTTTCCCCCATACCAGGGTCAGCTACTCCCAACATGAGATCATTACCAAGGCTCGACATGTCTTAACCTTTGGCTACCAATCCCAAATAACAAGACCTTAGATAAGGAGAAGAAAGACCTCCTCTGATACCACTTTGTAACATCCTCGACCCTGAATCCACTAAACCGGTGCTCCGAGATGGTGGTTACATGACCTTAAGCGCGCCTCCCCATATGCCAAAGGCTGCCGACTAGCAGCAGGGGGTCTATGGAGTCAAGTGGGGAGACTATAACCCATTTTTATCAGAGAAAGACAGAACATAAATAAACTAAATAGCGGAAACAATAACAAATAAACAAGGAACATGTATAACCAATTCCAAATATAAATATGCCATGTCATACAACAAGTGAAAGAGTGAACAAAACCCCAAAATAAGGACAACGACCAAAATCCCCCAAATAGTCTCGACTCCATGTCTGGATCCTCCACCAACTACTACCCATGTCTACTCAGTTACCTCGCAAGGACCATTTCCCTTCTCCTGGACTGCAAATATGAAGTTTACTTGGTTTCCCAACGACGGCCCGAGCAGGGTGTGAGTACAACTCAGTAGGCCACCACTAACAGTGTCTACAAAATATCCAGTATAAATAGGTAGTGCATGCAAAAGGAATATGAATGATAATGGCCAAGTAATTATTTAATGTTCCATTAACCAGTTCAAAGCCAAAGCCATTGCCACTTCCATTACTACTCATTTCACACCAATTAACATTAATAACCATTTTATCACATTTCAATAGGTTAATCACATATGTTATGTTACATGGGTCTAAGGCCAACAATCACAAGAAAGTGGGTATACACATGGTTATCCTATATCACTAGGACTAACCCCCTCATGGAAACCAAACCTCACCTCGAAGCCTCAGTCCGGATGGATAACCATACCCTCACCTCAAAGCATCAGTCTGGGTGGATGCAACCAATAGGGAAACAGAGCATCAGTCCTCTTCCCTAACTCGTGCATTTAGGGTGGAGTTCAAAGCATCAGTATTCACTCGACCCGTGGGCATAGATCCTCAATTTATAACCCACACTACAAAGCCATGTGCACATGCTTATATATATAAGTAACCATGAAACCATCATATGATCTCCCCTTGGACAAACAATTCACAACAAACCACATGAGAATTCACATTATGCCTCAACCCATTAACACCTTACCATTTCACATCATTTAACCATTCACCCAATTCCCATGTGTTATTCCTATATCACTAAAAATTCAATACTAGACCCATAATCCATCCCATTATGGTCATTAATCACTTTACACATTAACCCATTTAACCCATTCATCATTCCCATGAATCAACCATTCGACCCATTCCAATTTAACCCTTATGTTATTTCCAAGTATAGGTGCATCAACTAACATCTATTCTAAGTTCATCCAATCATGCCAACATAGTCATCAAGGGCTCTACCATTTATTACAACAAGGTCACTTGTTTAATGACAATCCATTTGTCTTGGAAAGCTGGCGCATCCCATGAATGGCCCAAAATTAGGCCAAGTCAATCCCAACACATCCCATGGGGATTGGGAGGTTACCATTTTCCATTTAAAAACACAATTATTACCAAACATTCCAAGGTTATTAAAAACATAAACAAGGGAAAATAAGAACACAAAGAAACATGCAAAAATACACAAATAACCATGGGATATAACTTGTAGACCACCTAACTCAATACTGCTGTTGAATGCACTCTCAATTGAGTCCTTATACCTTGATCCGACCAACCTTTGGAGATTCAACCTAAACTCACCCAAAATACAGGGTTTTAGAGATTCGGAACAAGAGGGAAAGAAGATACAAACCCTAAACCAAAAAAGAGAATCAAGGATGGGATTAGCCTTACCCGGAGCTTCGATCTTCAACCAAAGGCACCAAAAACACCTAATAAATGAGGGAGATCGATATCTTGGAGATATTGGGTGATTCGGTTCATTCCTAGGGTGAAGAGGGAGGAATGGAGAGGAAATCCCGGGTGGTTCTTAAAATCCCAGAGGTAAATTTTTTTAAATTTTCCAAACATTAAGAGGCCACACGGTTTGGCCGCATGATTTGGAAAAACGTGCACAAACCGTTCACATGATACTGTCCTCGGGGGGGGGGGGGGTCACGCGGTTTGCCTGGGTAGGCCGCACAGTTTGCCCTGGCCGTGCGTAGGCTGTTCACCCTGGCTTGTCTTGCTCAAACTTCCTTTCTTTAGTGCCCCGAGCCCCCGGAACACACCCAAGGCCTCTCATACTTTCAGAATACATCCCTTGAATCCTGAAATAAGGGATTCAACCAAAACATAACAAAAACTTACCCTTCCAAAAATTGGGATCCTACATTTTGGATATAGTTTAGAGGAACACTTACCCTTGTTGGAGTTTGCATACAAGAATAGATATCACTCCACCATCGGTATGACACCATTTGATGCCTGGTACGGTCGACATTGATGATCACGTCTATGCGAGACAGACCCAAGGGAGTTAGCACTTATGGGTCCAGAGCTGGTATAGGATACCACTGAGAAGGTGAAGATCATACAAGAGTGGATGAAGATAGCATAGAGTAGATAGAAGGCTTATGCTGATAGGATACATAGACCTTTGGAGTTCGAGGAGGGAGACCATGTATTCTTATGGGTCTCACCTCGACGAGCTTTGCAGAGATTTGGCCTGGGCGACAAGCTATCACTGAGGTTCATCGGACCCTTTTAGGTTCTCTGCAGAGTGGGAGAGGTGGCGTATAACCTACCTCTTCCCCCATAGATGCATTAGGTGCATGAAGTTTTTCATGTTTCATAGCTAAGGAAGTACGTGCATGATCCATCACACGTTATCAACTGGGGAGATCTAGAAATTGATGATGGGGAAACGTTCACGGAGGATCCAGTGGATATTGTGGATCGATAGAAGCATGTCCTTCATGGAAAATTGATTCCTCTGGTTTTCATTCACTGGAAACATGAGAACCTCCAGAAGAGAAAATGGGTGTGATAGGCTGAGATTCATGCCCAGTACCCCCATTTTTTCCTTAGTCTATGTTGTGGCTTTCGAGGACAAAAATCCCTATGGTGGGGAGAATGTAAAGACCCATATTTTCAATGTAATTTTTTTAATTATATGGGCCTATTCCAAGTTTCTGAAATCTGACAGAATTTGATTCTGATGACAAGTATTCCTAGAACAAAATTTTAAATGTTCATTAAGGTATGTTTAGTAAACGTGCGAGCGGGAAATCTGAACTTTTTAACAGGTTCGTAGAATTGAAATCCGAGAGAACCATTGAACGTGAAATGCCAAGATTGGATTAAGAGAGGTTTAACCTTGACCACAGTGGGTCAAGGAGGAAGGGATTTTTTACATTTTTCATGGATGAGAAAATAAAATAAAATAAATTTATTTTATTTTATTTTAAAAACATACTTCCACCTCACTTTTATGTATTGATTGTGGGGCCAAAGGGGTGGTTGGACATTTAATGATGGAGATTAAATTTTCAATTAAACAATGGTTGTGTAACCACCCATTGTATGACTAATGAGTCTCGCTAATTACACCAATTAATGAACCAATCACTTGTTACAATGTTAAAATCTAACGTGGGGTTTTGGAAAGTTGTTGGAAAAATCATGATCATGGGAGGATTCTTGACAAAGAATGAATCCCCTCACCAAGGATGAACCAAAGAATGACGATTGAGAGACATTGTTGGAGGCTTGTTGTGGGAATGATAAACACTGACTCTTCCTCAAGCACGAACATTTTCCAAAAATCTAGAGGTAGGGTTTTTATTTGGTTTGTTTCAAAAGAATAGTTAAATCTTATTCTTCACTCATATTATCAAGCTAACACGGAGGGCGTGAGCCAAACGAAAAAGGCCCGGAACCTCTTCGACTTTGTTGATCTATGATTTCTTCATGGAATTTTTATGTGGTTGGGATGGAACCTATAAAATAGGGTCAAGCGGTAAAGGGGAAATCTCAGGGAGGCCATTGATACCTTCAGATGGAAAAAATGGGCCACCGGAGCTCACCAATTGAACTGTGGAATAACTCCAGTGCGACAATAGAATATCGGCACAAGAAACCAGTGTCGGCGGGGGTGATAGAGGTGACCGACACAGGCCGACCGCGAAGGAGGTGGTAGCGCGCCATCACACACCACCAGTGAAGGGGGTTGCAACATATAGTTGCGATGGACAGCGACGACTGACACTGGCCGGCCACGGGCAAAGGTGAGCAGTGCGCCATCATGCGCCGCTGAAGATGGATGCGGCTCGGAAGCCATGGCGGAGGGTAGGGACCCACTCCTTGTGGGTCCTGTGGGCCACCTGGCAGTGCCACGTGGAACCGCTACTCGGCCTTCCGATTCGAGGGGAGATGTCCCCCCCCCCCCCCCCCCCGTGCCAGCTAGGGCAGGACCCATCCAGTGGTTCGGGACCTCCGCGGGCCGGGCCGCCTGAGCCCAATAGGTCGCAGCCCAGTGGGCCCAGCCCTCCATGGCCCAGCCCAACTAGGCTTGCCCAGGTTGGTTCAGGCCGGGCTGGGTCGGTCCAACCGGGTCGGACCGGATCCGGACCCATCCAAGCCTAGTTTAACTTAAAGGGCCTTATCTCCTAAAACAGACGTCCATTTGATGAAAAGTCTACAGAGCTGGAATCCTTGGAATGAGACAGTCCTTTTGGTATACTACACATTAATGTATGAGAAATTTGGAGTATGCCAGGGTTGGATCGAACCTGAATCCAACCGTTCCCTCAGTAGCAAAATGTTTATAAGTTACAAACCGAGCATCCGATTGATGTGTCGTCTGTCGCATTGGAACCCTTACGACATGGTGGTACGTTGGGATAATCTTTTGTGGAACTTTGTGGTGGTTGAGGTATGAATAATATCATAAATAGTGGATCCTCCTAAAACCAAGCATTCTTAGTGTGGGAATATAGTGGCTGGTTGTAACTTGATGAAAGAACATCGATCCTACGGGGTTCAGCATCTATCGATCCAATGTTGTTCAACGCTCAGCGATACTGAGTGGGTAAATTCTCACAGATCATATATAGATTAGAATCTACCGATCCCATGTGGGTCAGTAGCAGTGGCTCTCGAAAAAATAAGATGGTCCAACGATACATCTAATCATATGTACTTCTATAATTAAGTTAAACCTACTGTGATCTGAGTCTTTAGCTTTGTGGTACTTTTACCTTCATTGTGTTACCTTTGTGGTGTTACATTTGTGGTATTATTACATCATGGATCAATTGTGAAAATGGATTAAAATTTGGATCCTTATTATTCCTCATGTATGAGAAGTGTATATTTTGACAACTTAGGTATTTGTATGGGCATGTACCTAACTAGAGTTGATGACTGCTTAATGATTTTTTATCGAGGTTAGGCTTTGAGGTTTTTCCTTATGGAAATCTAGAAGACCTTCAGGGGTCTTGGGATCCCTACTGAGTATTTTTATACTCACATCTGCATGGGCTATGCCTACACCTTGATGTGAGTGTTGATGACAGACAACGTTGATCGAGGATGAGGGAGCCAGGACTGGACAGAGCTTAGAGGTGGAACATTTGACATGATGTGCCGTAGTGTCTAGTGATTTTGAGATGTACCTACCCTTTAGGTAGGATCCTTGGAAGATGAACATAGGGGTTGTCTCTCTATTGTAGTTGTACTTTATTAGTTGGGTTTTTATTCCAACCCCATTTACATACAGTACTCACAATTTTACTATATAGTTTTACTTCATGGTTTGCTTCTTGTTTTGTTCTTAGACTGTGTGTTTTCAAGATTAATGGAAATGCCTTCTTGTTTAAAGGGATATTCCTTTCCAGTGATAGTCGCCAGCCCATGGCTTATGGAAGGTGGACTTGAGGTAGTCACGCCATGGGCCCCGATGGATGGGTCATGACATACACAACCACAGTAAATATAAAGAGGGGAATTGTTTTTTGATGTCAAAAGTGGTAAAACAATTAGAATGAGAGATGAAAAATAAAAAAGAGTGAAAGAGTGTAAAAGAGGGAGAGAGAGAGAGAGTTGAAGGGAAAGTGGTGCCCCTGGTTTCGATTTGGTGGGTTTCCATTTCCATCTAGTGGTGGGTCAACTATAGGAGTTGGGGATCAAATGGAAGTCGATGTGGTTCTCATGGAATGTGTCTTATTTGGTTATGCATTAGAAAAATTCCATTACCTAAAAAATAGTACGAAAACAAAATTTATTATTTATTAATTGAAAAACTAAAAACAAATTAAAATTCCATAAAAGGATAAAAATTGGGTTGCCTCCCAAGAAGCTTTGCATTTATTTTGTCAACATCGAGACAGTTGAAATGGACTACCCATAGTCCGATGTTGCCATAATATTTTTTGAACTCCAGATTTCTTCTAGAAAAATATATCCTTTAGGTGTCCCATTTGTTCATTGGATAATTTCTAATCTTTTTTGTTGTTTCTCTTATAGTTCAATGGGGGGTGGAAATAGAATATGGATATCCACCATTTGGTCTTAAACTTGAGGAATGATGTTTTCCAAAAAGTGTTGGTTATCTATTCTTGGGAATTTAGGAATATGTTTCATTTCTATTGGTGCATCTATGTAAAGTTCAGATAACACGAAACTAGAGTATGAGATCCCAATTATTTTTAACTCATTTATTTCATCTCTTACTGTTGTAAAATAACGAGGATTAGTGGATTCAAAAGGCTATTCTTTTGAATATCCTTTATATCAATATTGTTTGTCAAATAATGGTACATTTTAACATCACCAATGATTTATTTATTAATAAGGGAAAAATATCACAAACATCACTTTCATGAAGACAAGATAAACACATTGGTTCAAGGTTCACCTCACATATAATAGAATTTTCAGAATCATGGATGGGAAATGATGAATATTATATATTTAGATTTTAATCAACAAATGAGTATGCTAGCTCATTTTTCTCATTACCATCCACGATGGAGTAATGGAGATCATAGGAGAGATGGGATTACAAAGAGTTATCAAGATCCTTTAGATCAATGTAGTTTACATTTGAAATGTTAATATCAACTTCTCCATTTTTGACTAGGTTAATGTGGAAACAAAATTCACAATCTCTTTTATCATTGGAACATGAAGAACATGAAGGATCGTGGATCAACACACTATCATAGAGACTTTAAAAAAATAATATTACCCAAAATCTAGGAAAACATGGGTTTTACAAGAAGAAACCAATAAAACACCTCATTCCCCTAATGTTTTATGGAAAATACTCATTTGAAAAAAATCAATAGAAGCACTATGTAATAATGATCAATTACCCATGATAAGGCTTCTTATTCATGTTTCCTTAACTTTATTCACTATTTATTTATTATGTATGTATCATTATTCCCAAACTAATATCGTGTATTCAATTTACCAACAGTATGTGTGAGCTAAGTCATCACCTATTAACTCAATACCAAACCACCCACATTACTATGATAATGAGATATCTATCACTTTTCATCCAATGTTCTATTTAACTAATGCTCCCAATGTTTTTCATTTTATAACTGTTGAGGATTTGAGGATTTAAAATAAGGTTTCACCCATTATTTTCGATTAAATGCACACTAGTGTGTCAAATCTTGATATATATATTCAAAAAACACGTTTTAAAAACTCCATATATAATTTCAATTTATAAAAAAAAAATTAATATATATTATTCAAATTTAATATAATTAAATCTCTTTTACAAATAAATAAATGTTATATTGAAATTTAAATTTTCATTTAAAAAAACATAATCATTTTAATTATAAACCCCCATTCTCAATTTTTCTTTCCTTTTGAAATAAAAAATATTAGTTAAAATACCAAATTTTCATCCAAATATTATTATATCAAAATCAAAAAATTTCATAAATCCGTTATTTTATTAAAGTTCCATTAAATGAGTCCTTAATGAATAAAAATAAATCAACAAGACATATTTTATTTTATAATTCATAGTAGAGATCAGAGACACCTATAAATTCATTTTACTCATGGAAATTTCTCAATTACATTGTCTAAATCCCTAATTTAGGGGATGAATCTATAAATCCTTATCAAGAAGAATGATAAGCCTTAATCCATGACCATAGTTCAGATATAAGATATGATAATATTAAATTAGAGATTGGATGTAGATAAAAGGTTTAACTTAGATAAATTATTTAAGAAAATAATATTTATATTTTATCAATTGATGATATGTTTAAAGATCAATAAATTTTTCTTTAATCACCTATAAAAAACCTAAGGGTGTTTTGGGGAATAATGAACCATTTCAAAGAGGTTCAGATCATTTAATGATGAATCCACAACACTGAAACCCTAATGTATGGTCGCTATACACAGTATCCTTAGGACCATGCATGGAATGTAAAATTCTCATTGTCCATAAATCTCTAGATTCCACCATCTCTAATATCGTTCGAGTGTCCCTATTTATAATTTCCTTTAATGAGCGGTATGTTGGACCATACTGGCAACCCTGCATCCCTGTGAAATTTATCCCACTGTCTACTAAAAATCTATATTTACATGAGAATTGGGCCTAAAGGTAAACACCTTATTCTAGATTAAATGGAACATTAAAAACATAGTGTTTTGTTTATTTAGTCACTAATATATCATGTTTACTGGGATCAAAAATACATTATGGAAAATCATGATCCAAATGAAACATAAAACTAAGGTGTTACACACTATGTTTTTCTATGGATGAGAAACAAGGGTGAGATTTATGTATTTTATTCTTTTTATAAATCATGGGACTTCATGATCTGATAATTTTATATTGGATATTATTAGGGAGTTTCAAATATAACATATACCCCTCCTTTTAGGAGATATTGGACTAGACATGTTAGGTTTTTGGATAAAATCCCTCTAGAGAATATTTAATCAAATAGAGACCATCATTGATCCGAGGGTGAAGTTTGAGACATGCATGATTCATGGAAAATACAAGTGTTGGTGGGATGTTTAGGTCCATGGTAGTTTTCACAAGGGCCTATCCTGGAAGGATATATATATTTTTTCAAATTTTTCATTATGATTCTGAATTGGTTATGATATATGGAGTTTAAACACTCAGTATGTGGGGAAATTTCTATGATGGAATATAAATCTCTGTTTACATATTTAATTCATTTATCTTTTATATTTCCTAGGGATGATGATACTATAGATAGATTATTTGAGGATGGGATTATATATTCTATCATGTTTTAGAGAAAAAATAAGTAGAAATATTTTTTATAGGAAATGAACTAGACCTATTCTTTGATAGGAATTAGGTCGAGGGTAGTGATTTTGTATAGGTTTATTCTTTTTTTGGACTAGGATCAGGTCTTTATGTAGTAGGAATTGAAGATTGTATGGTTCTCACCAAGACAGTAAAAGATAAAATGGTCAGAGTAGAGGTTCATATAATCTTCTAAGAGGGTGAAATCCTCTTGAGTGTTATTAGTGTAGTTGAAAAGGGCACCTATCACTAGATTATGATTGGATTCTAAAGAATCTCCATTCTTGTGGTTAGATGGGGTAGTTATAGAGGTTTTGGGGTTCATACATTATCTATCTTGTGGATGTGTGTAATGAATCATCTTTTCATGAAGGTAAAAATTGTTTTTTGAATTTGAATATTTTTTATTAATCATGGTAAATGTGTAATATAGACTAAGGATGGTTTGAGTAACATCTTAGGATTCTTCGGAGCCTAGATTTTTGAAAAATGGGAAAAAGAAATGAGATGAACAGTTATATTAAACTGTGCATCCTAGGTTGCATAGTTAGATTTATTCATGTGGGTGGAAGGTGATGGAGGATCCATATGGTTTGTTTGCAACCACGCAACTCTAGAAGCATGGCTATGTGATAGTTGTAGGTTTTTAGATAGAGGCTTATGACACGGTTTTCACACGGTTTTCAAACTATTCACCTAAACCGTGCACCTTCAATTTTTGCGTGAAACCTCTTTTTCCCCACTTAACTTATCAATCCCTTTTCTATTTTTTCATTTTCCCTTTCTTCTTACTATGAACAAACATCCATCTCCTTATTCTTTAGGCCCAAAATTCCCCCAATCTCAACATTGAGGAAACTTCTTCTTCTGATGTTCTTTCCATGATCTGTCAGACGTATTAGATCCATCTTGGTAAGATCCCCTAGTCTCTTACCTAATATTTAAGTTTTTCTTAAGATCCATTGTACAATTTAGGTGAAAGATCATATTCCCTATTTTAAGGCAATTATATCGTTTCTTATATCTCCTCCAACCAAAATCAAATATGTGGCTGATATCTAGTGAGGCATCATTTTTGGCCTCAAAGAAGGTGGTTACATCATTTTACCTTTGAGTTCTTTCATCTATTAGCTATGCCATTATGTTTCACATCGACATCTACTGAGAATTCCCTTTAAATGGACTTCTTTCTGTTAAGTTGATCATTTCATATTTTTATATTTCTATTGAATATTTTTAATGGTTTAGAGGTTAGTTTTCACACTTATAGACACCCATTGGGTGTGCCACATCCAAATCACCTTTTTGGTGGATTTAAAATTTTTATAGAACACCTATTTAGCCTTATTATTTTACATTAAATGGATTTTCACTTGATATATGAATTTTCATAGAACCTGAGGCACATCTTTGGTGTTTGGTTCATCCAATCCTAGGAATTTATGAATTATGCAAGTTCCTTAATGAAAATTTCACCCACTAAGTGACCCCTTTGATCTTATAAATGTTGTTTCCATGTTTTAATATATTCAACGAGTTAAATGGAATTGATCACATAGGTTCGATTATGAAATATTTTATGATTTTCGTTAAGTGGAATGATTTAATTGGTTTTAAATGGAGTGACCCAATGGGATGGTAAGGCCATTCCCTTTGTTTATTATTTTAAAAATTATTAATATGAATTTTTAGTGATCTAAAAGGAATTGAACTTGGATAACGAAATTACTAAGTGGTTATTTATTATGTATTGTGTTATGAATGGTTATGCCCCTTATATATATATATATGTTGGATTGGTAAAAGAGATAAATGGGAGGTAATGCTCCATTACAGTTAAAATTATAATATGAATTTATAGAGGATGAGATATGATGGTTAGGGAGAATTATAGCTTGGTGGATAATCATGCTCCCTTACATTGGGTGTAGTGTATAGAATCTTGTACAAGTGATACTATATAGGAATTGGGCTTTATTCACCATGTTCCATGATTAAAGTTACACCATGATGGATTATTCAGTAACCTGTGTATTTTTTCATAGATTCTCTCACTCTATTGGGATGTAGGGAATGTACCCTATTGCTTGAGATTTTAGGCTTGTTAGACTGGTCATGGAGGTTTGAGTTATGCCTGGTCTAGCCAGCACTAGTATTCCAGGTATATGACCTCCAATTTTTGCATGTACATCGTTCATATAGGTGGATGAAATATATATAATGATACCATATATATATATATATAAATATATATATATATATTACTACAACTATATATACAGTGACTATTCAGAAATTACTTCTAAAAATGTGCTGAAGCATGTAGAACCATCAATTGTCCCTTAGGAACCTGAGTGGCTTGGTTATTTATTTAGTATTTTTTTATTTATTCTACTTATACCTAAAAACCTTTTAGTTACGATCACTGCTTGGATTACCCGTAGACACTGTTGGTGGCGTCCTATTATGATTTTAATCTCACACCCTACTCGGGATGACTTTGGTACTCGAGATGATTATATTTCTATGGGTATGGATAAGATAATACACCCAACAATAGGTTTTTGATATGATTTCTTATTGTTGGGGCATAGGATAAGAGGACCGAGCTTAGACTCGATTTTCTCAAGGAACATTTTTGGTTCTTTTAGTATTTTTTTATAACACGATTTTATGCCTATCCCCATATTACCTTTTTTAATAGCATTCGATAAATCCATGAATCAGAAACTTCCTTAGATTATTTGGATTATATTATCATTTGTTTAGTTATTTATTTATTTCCCTACTAACTTTTTTAGTTATCAATTTATGATTCCACAGTTTTTGGGTTATGTCTATTTATATATTATTCCAATACTAAATATTATTGATTGTATCTATAGTTCAATTCTTATAAGAGGGTATTGTCTCCCCACTTTTTTACCATTACACCCTCTTTCACGACCCTAACTAATATGAGGATCAAGCTGCAACTACCCCACGCCCACCTCTATAGGCCTGGGGTGGGGACAAGCACCAATGAAACAACTAACTCAGGGAGGTCTTTGGTTATGTACCTATATGAACACACATATCCATATCGATGAAAAAGTGTATAGGGAAAGAGTAACATTTGAAACACTACTATAAAGTAATCCAAGCACGCGCAAACCTCTAAAAAGTAAAAACGTATGGTTGTGTAAACTGAAAAGTAATGGGAAAAAATACACTCCAAACCAAAAATATGTCCCAACCTAACCGAACTATGAAAGTAAATTCTTATAGAGAATAGCTCTATAATCCCATGATATGACCAATGTATGCAGTCCCAAGCACCCATTATCTCTATGTTCATCTCAATTCATGTTCAAACATTCCATTATCTGCATAAGACATGACCCGTGAAGGAAAATATCAAGAATGGGTGAGTATATACATACTTAGTAGAACACCCTGAAAGTTATAGGGGGAGTAGTAAGAGAAAAAAATAAAGTAGAAAGACAATATATGAAAGATAAATATAAATATAATATCTTAACCCAACCAAGAGTGAATGTAATCTCGTTCAAACACAAGGGGATTAAATGGTTAGTATATGAACTACATGTTGATTCTTACCACATATAACAAGAGAGTAGACTCATCAAAACATGATAATATAAATATTGAAATAACATGGAATACCCTATGCATATTCACCTCTCTTGTAAGGAGGGTAACCAAGTCAAAGGTGTGGGTCCAGAAGAAGAATATATTTATGCTCAGTCAAAATAAACCCAAATGGGAGAGTAAGGGAATATTCATATCATAGTTCCACCTATGAATAATAGTATCCAATGGTTATAAAAGTCTACCAATGATGCCTTGAATCTGAGGAATATAACCATAAGTAACAGTGCAAGGAAAAATAGTCCATGTCACTATTGCACCTAGTTTATTTGGCACAAACTCAATAGAGAGGACCCACATGCTAGTGCGTTAGGGGGGTTAAACTCTATAGTCATCAAGGATACCTCTACCCAGTTATAATAAAGTGTTAAATCAATAATCATTTAGGATTCCACTACCCATCTCTTCTGTAGGGTCAACTCCACATTCCTCAAGGAAGCCACATCCAAACTCTACTGGAGGGTCAAATCGCAAATCATCTAGGATTCCATTCCCTAAATCTACTAGAGGGTCAACATAGTAGTCATTGGTGATACTTCATGATCACTATCATCATTGAGCATCACCAATCCGGTGTCATGCCTAGAAAATTCCACAGGATATCTCAAAAACCACATGTGAGGGTACCATCGTGCTCCATGAAAAAAACTCAGGATAAGCTATTTAAATGATAAAATCAGACACTCAGTGAAAAGGTCATATTTCAACATATAATGAAAAAAAACTATTTCATGGTATTGAGCCATAAGTGTTAATTAATTACCTGATATTGGTCTCAATATAACCTTCTCAATATCAGGGTCATGACGCCACAAACGATTCATCCATCTCATGTCGCACAAGAAAGAAATGTGAGATACATTAGTTCAAAAAATAAGAATAATATTATTAATATTCTCATTCTGATTCATTTAATTCACCTAATCTACAAGACCAAATTAAGTATCCATCATTGGTCTTGAATTCTCTATCTCAAATTCAGGGTCATGCTGTGACAGATTTTTCATCAAACAAATGCCATATGGAGGGATTATGACGAAAACAATGGTTTAATAATAATAATAATAATAGTATAATTATTATTTTATTAATAATTTTAAAAAAAAAGGAGAACATAGAATTTTGGATCCCCCCTTTTCCTCCATACCTACACAACACGCCCCTCAGATTCCCTTCTTTTTTTTATTTTTATTTTCCATTTTGTTTTATCTTCCATTTTCTTATATTATCTCTCATATATTATCATATTCTTCAAAAACATTTCTCCATATGTATAAAACCTTAACTTCCACCCACCCAATACAATGAAACATGGAAGAAGATATATACCATATCACACCACCCCACAACCTCTCCGACAAGCCACCACACCAACACCTTGACTGGATGATCGTGAAGAGTTGACCTTCCGTTGGACTACCCACACATTTGACCCACATAAACATCATCAATATCATCCCACATTTTATTCCAGACTCATCATCCTTCATCATTGACACCATTCAAGGGTTCGATTTATTGAGATGATCCTTACTCAGTTGAACCACTAGCTAAATCGAAGATTGGTTACGATAACATGATGAACGAAGGATTAAAAAAATAAAATAAATGTTGGAATAACATAAATATATGGATTTGTTATTTTTTTCCATCATTCATGGAATTAAAATAATATGGTTATCTAATAAAAAATAAAGGTTCTTAATTCCAATTAATAATACCCATAATCATATATATAACCATGATCAAATTTGTTAGAAGATTGGTTCACGATCATCAGAGGTAAAGAAAAAGTAGGATAAATCCATATAAAGTGAATGTCCTACCTCAATGTTCTATTGTTTTATGATTAATAAAATTCTTGCCAATGAAGGAGGGAATATGTTTCATTCACCGAACCTTGATTAATCTTATTCCAATTATTTCTTATTATCTGATTTGATTCACCAATGAAGGGGGAATCAAGAGATATTGAATTCTCCAAGGGTTTGTGTGATTAACCCTAGATAATTCATCCATGAGATATTCATTCATGTTTTATCTATTACACTGAAATGAATTAACTAACTAATTTAATAATTAATTATTTCACTTTACATACCACCAAAGTGCGAGGAGTCTGAACACCCTGTGCTAACTCATTTTATGTCACACCTATGGTAAACAATACATTCGAGGCTCAAAAATGATATCAGATTTTTAATCTAAGTTTCATTTTAAGAGTTATTGATTTTTCATTAAGGATAAGTTCATGGTAATATTAATTATATTTAATATTATTATAAAAATTATTTGATGCACATTGGGCCTCAGAATCACAAATCATCTCAATTCCTAACTATATATATATATATATATTTAAAATCTTAAAAGGGAAAAATAGATTTCTAAATCATTCCCTACTTCAATATTTTCATCCAAGAAAAGAAAAATATAAAAAAAAACAACTCCTAATACTAAGCCTGCACATGGATATCCTAATACTAAGAACTCTTTCTCATATTCTCATAATGCCACAACACATGAATCAAGGGGATGGTTTATCCCCATAGGGTTTGATCCTATTGACCCTCGTTCTCCACCATCTGCTCTGCAAAAGTAGCTTCATCCTCGATGTCTTACTTACCCCAGTCAATGATGTACAAGGGGTCATGCAATTATCTCTTCAACTGTGACAGATGGAAGACTTCATGCACCCACTATAGTTGTGGGGGTAGGACGAGGCGGAATGCAAACATAATAACCCTCTGCACTATCTCAGACGACCCAATGAACCTCAAGGATATATTTCATCACTAAAAAAACCTCCTCAATCCTAATAGTGGGGAGAATCTCTGGAATTTTATCTCTCCATAATATAACTACAAGGGCCTATGATGATGATATATATATATAATTTCTAACTCCTTTTTGATATCCTCATTTGCTGATGGATGACCTGGACTTTCTCCATCGTCAAAATGCCATCTATGGACCTAAAAGAGATGAATCTCCAATTACTGACCAACAAAAGGGTGACCTATAGTGTCTACCATACATGGCCAAAAAATTTCCATATCAATGGTAGAGTTGTAAATATTTTGGTATTCAAACACTTCCAAGTTAAGGTGATCCTCCTGACTACAACCAAAGTCTTACACACAAGCCCTCAGCATATCCTCCAGCTCCTTAATAGTGCGCTCAGTCTGTCCATAGATCTGGGGGTGAAAGGATGTACTCATCCACATCTGGGTCCCTAATTCTTCCTGGAGGCCTCTCTATAATCGTGAAGTAAATTTCACGTAATAATCCGAGACAATAATCAAGGGAACCCTATGATGGAGAACAATCTCACATATATACAACTACCCCAAACTCTCCACTGAACTCTTCTCCCTAATAGAAAAGAAGTTTTCTAACTGTGTGAGTCTTTAAAATATCACCAAAATGGAGTGATGGAAATTAATTCCATGTAAGTGACCTATGACAAAGTCGTTGGATATGCCATTGCATTTCCACTCTAGGATCTCAAGGGGATACAAAAATCCTGATGGAGCTTGGTGCTCAGCCTTCAGCTACTGACATGTGAGGCACTGCGAGAAGAAGTCAGCTACTCTTCATCTCATTATGGACCACCAAACATCCACTTAAGGAATTATTCATCTTTCACACATCGGTACATACATGTAGGGGTGAAATGTGGAACTCTTGTATTACCTCCTCCCACAACATGACTCAAACCATTATCCTCCCTTGGAACTAGATGATGTTATTAAATCATTTAGAATATCCATATGATAAGTCACATGTGAACATATGATCATGTAAGGCCTCACAATCTATTTCTCTTAGCTGGGACTCTCTAACACGCTCAGTCAGTGAATGAGTCAACACCATCAACTTCAAAAATGATTTACCCTCCTACTCCACCAGAGTTATTTAAAGGGAAGATAACTACTTTGAAACCTCCTAAACAAAGTTTGTTTGAGACATCCTAATAAGGGAATATACTACAATGTTTTCCTTCCCCAGAGTATAGACTATCATAAAGTTTTAGTTTATGGTGATTCCAGCTAGCATCACTATCTTAGGTTCATCTCCCTCTACATGAAGACGTACCATAGACTCTGGTGGTCGGAGTAAATCAAAAAGTGATCTCCTAGAAGGTAGTGTCTCCGCATACTTAGGGAGAATACTACCACATCCAGATCCAGGTCATGAGTCATGTAGTTCTACTCATGGGGACTCAACAGCCTTGACCTATTTGTCATAACTGCCTACTATTGCATCAACATGATTCCATGCCCAATTCCTGAGGCATCAAATACACTACAAACTCCATGCCTTCCTCTGAAAGTCCAAACATTGGAGCACTCATTATCCTTAACCTAAACTCTTCAAAGGATCTCTTGTAACTTTTAGACCATGAAATTTGATATCATTTCTCCATCCAGGTGATTAAAGGGGTTGTCTTTTTGGAGAAAATTGTGACCTTAATAATAAGGGAAAAAATTTCTTATATTTCTTAATCTTATAAGGTAATGTTTTAAGTGAATTAGGGAAACCATTTCATAAGAGATTGGATATTTCCACATAGTGTAAATTTTTTTTCCACAAAAGTAGCACAAATGTTTACACTCTTAACTCATTCAAGACATAATCACATATTTTAAGACAAAACATCATAAAAAATATAGAAATTTATATAATTTCCTACTCATATTAAATTAATATTTTTTTTGAAAAGATGGGATGAGAATAAATTGATCATTAAGGGATATATAAAATATAAAAACTCATTAGTCCATTGGAAAATCATGAAACCCTATAATAAATTTCAAGCTTTTATGCAATCAATAACGACCTCAAATAATCATTTCCTTACACATGAAAACTATTTTTTTCCCAATTGTTTTTAGAAAAAAATATCATAAAAATCACAAAATAAAAACCATAATAAAGTGTGTTTCTTAAAAAACATAAAACTTTTACTTGAAAACGTACTTTTAATCTATAATGGGTATAAACATTATTTAAATCATATTTTAATTTTCTTACCGTATGAAATTTTAATATTTCCATATAAACCCCATTTTCAATAATAGAAATAACAAGTTAGTATATTGGGGAATTATATTCATATAACTCTTATGATCAATGCTACAATCACCCTTACAAATGGAATAACCTTACTAGTTATTTCCTATATATATTCATTAGAGGAAAAAACACTATCCATTACATTATAGGGATATATAGGACCAAACCATTATCATTAATAATCTCCAAGAAACCTTATAAGAATAAAAAAACATTAAATATTCTATTTAAACTGTAACACTCATAGAAATTGGCATCTAATCATATAACTAAAATAAATTTTAGTAATCTCATAAAAAATGAGAAGAAACACAATTTTTCTTTTTTTAAAAGAAATTATCAAAACAAAGGGAATATGATCTCCTTTGAAAAACCATAAAAACTTGTCGGGGAATGTTGTTAACTAATAACTATTATGGAGGTGGGAAAAGGTAGTCATACGACAAGCATAATAAAAAAATCTTTTCTTTCTATTGTAAAGAGAGTCAAAAGTTATACGTACAATATTTTTATAAGTATGTCTTTTAATTACATTATAAATAATGTAATTATCATAAAAAATGACCCTTCACAACATTTTATGTATAAATAATAACATTCTTGAAATATTTAAAAGAAAATGTATATTCAATGAAATGATTTATAAGGAAATAGTAAAATGTTAAAAACATGATTTTTAAGAAAAAATCCGTTTAAAAAACATCCACTTAGTTGGATGTGATCCAAATTCCCTATATTAAAATTATATATTTATTATAAACCTATACCAATTCTATATTTACAATAATGTATATTAGGTGGTTAAAATATACAAAAAAAGAATACATTATAATTCTTGAATGTGTAAGAAATGTTATTGTACAATTATAATATCTATTTTTTATAATTTCAATAATTTTATAAATATCAAATTTATTTATTAAATTAATTTATAGAACAATCCACATATGGTGGTAATGAAAAATGATATACATTGTACATGGAAATTGTAGTTTTCATGTACAAATGAGTGACATTTATATAATTCAATAGATAAGAGGAAATGTAATTATATAAGAATTCACCTTTAGAAACCCTCAAGTATCTTCTAAATATCATATATATTCATTAAATTTATATTTATAAGCAGTTGTGTGAGGTGGTGGTAAAAATGAGATATTTCATCAATGGAGGTGACAGTCTGTACATACACACATGTAAAATTTTCATTTTACATTGTATGTAAATAAGTTAGAAAAGGTTAAACCATAAACATAATAACATTTTTTTAGTAAATATAAATATTTTACTATATGATTATGGTTATAAAATATTTTATGGAGGTTGGAGAAGGAAGAAAAAAATAAAAGAACATTGTTAAGACTTTTACATCCTCCTTATATATTTTCCATTGGCTTACACCATAATCCATCTATGATTGGTATTTTGGTGACACTAATACATCTAGGATATGGGGAGGATATTTGGGGGGGGGGGGTATGTGACTCTTTTTTAAGTAGGAAGAGTGACACCCTTGTAAATTTTAAGAACATTAAAACCTAATAAATGGATTTATGATAGAAAGTGGATCAAATTTAGTCCAATTTACTTATTATTATATTTGAAGGATTAAATGCACTCAACCGATAAAATTAAGATAAATTTTGTAGATATTGTAAGTCTTATATGTTAGTTTAAACCTTTCATTAACCATTTAAACCACAACTTTTTTGACAAAATATTTATAGTGGTAACTATTCATTATGACTAAAAATAAAAATTAAATCATTACCAAATTATAATATGATTATCAAAAATATTGAATCAATTTTTCCATATTAAATTTATTTATTTGTTAGAAATTAAATCTAAAATATATATGCATAACACATCAAAAAATAATCTTTATAAAATTAACCTTCTTATGCATAAAAATGGGTTTATACAGAAATTGTACATAATATTGATTCATATATAATCACTTGAGTCATATTTAATAAATTATTATTTATTTTACCTTAAAAAAATCAAAATTTAATGGATCCTTTTGAATAATTTATTTAAACAGAATAACCAAAAATAGTTTATATTTGAATAAAACATTACTTAGATTTCTGAAATCTAAAAGATAAATTTCTATGTGCTAAATTATATTTTTAAATGAATTAAATGGATTTTTAAGTATATATTTTATATAGAAAAAAATGTTTTAAAAACTTTAAACTCATTATTATATCATTATAAGGTCAAAAAGATGTAATTATTTTCATAATTATTTTTTTATTATTCACAAAAAAAACTACCTTTCTGAAAATATTCAAAAAATCCACATTCGAATAATTTTTACACATTGAATTAAGTTTTTTTGTTCATTTCACCAAATGAAATATTTAAAAGAAATCAATTTATATTTTAAATGAAAAATAAAAATATAATGAAAAAAACTTTTAAATAAGAATGAAACTTATAAACTTTTCTCTTATTTCATATCAACTACTAATGAGTGTTAAATAATTTATTTCATCGTTATATATTCATAATGTGACGATGTTTACATTTAATTTTAAAATAATATCACTCACTTTTGTATGTTATGGTGTATATAGTATGTTATTTACTAATATTTTTACTCAAAGTAATATATACTAAAATCTATGGGTGTTATAGTCTCTCCCCTTAATGAAATTTTATCCATGAAATTTTTTCTCATATATATGGGAAAAGGAATTAATTTTGTTAAAAATAAATTATAGGGAGTGGAAGATGATTTTTAAAACCATTAATTTAAAAGGATTCATACTAATAGAACATTGAAACAAAGGAAAAGTGAATAAATTTTGAGGCAACCTATGCATTACATTTATTAAAATTATATAATTTTTGTTGAATATGAAATTTATATGATAAAAATAAATGGACCAAAATCATAAAAGTTTGGTTTCTTTTGAGACAAGATATAAAAATAAATTATTTCATGAATTACATTCAATTTATCTAAAAAATATATTCTCACATAGTACCCTTCTTAGATATACCCTATTTAAAACTTTTCTTCATAACTTAGGGAAAAGGAAACCTATGAAATGATGAGATTAAATTTCCAGTGATGTTAAACAAATGAGATATCAATCAAGGATCATAAGTTAGCAGAAGATATGAATTTGGGTATAAGAAAATAATCATAAATTATGAGAGTCATACCTAATCAGTCAAATATCATAAATCACAAGTCATGGAATAAGAATTTCTTATAAAAAAAGAAACAAGTCAAAAGAGTAAAGAGTAATCAATAATAAATCATAATCCATGATAATATATAATAATCATTAAACTTAAGTTTAAAGCATTCATAAAAGCATAAAAAATAATTTCATTAGTCAAGGATCACTACCAATACTACCGTAGTTCAAAAAGTGTAACAGTTGATTGGTTTCACGCCTAATTACACCATATCTGTATTTAAGGATCACTACCAATCCATTACTAAACTAGATTTACTCAAAATTTTAGTTCATATTATCTTAATAGATATCATTATTTACCCAAATAATTAGAGGGATAAATAATTATGTGATCACCTATCACAAAATAAAAATAATAAAAATGGTTCCATAAGATTATAAAAAAATCATCATATCATTACATGTGGAAAATAAACATGTTTTATAAATATTTAATCATAACCTAATTAACCCATGAGAAAGTAATTGGTTCTATATAATCATACATAAAACATTATCATCTTAAAAATGTAGATGGGGAACATTGATGGTATTGAAATATCATATCCCCAGTGAATCACAAAAATCATTAAAGGATGTTAATATAGATTACAAATACCTTTACAAGACAATTTGAAAATTTATTTGAAACCATGGAAAATATATTTTTATATAGGTATATTTAAAAAAAATTACCAAAATACTGAGATAATTATTTTATTTTAAAATAAGAATGAATGTTTGTAAAGTAATATTCTAATAAAAGGCTGGTCTTGACTCCTAGAAAAGTCATTCATGCCATATATGTTAAAAGAGAATATGTTTTCACACTTTTGTAAATATTCAAAAGTGATAAGTATATTAAAATTTTGAAAAGATTCATTTGAATCATATTAAAGAAATTTAATTGTGTTAAAAATAATATTAATCAAATATAACACCCCAAGATTTTATGGTATGTCTTTTTTTAATAAATTTAATCTATTTGATGGCTTCCTTTTCATAAAACCTCGAGCTTAAACAAACTCTATAATATTAGTATTTCAACAACACCATTTTCACTTATCCATTGGAATGGTTGGATTTAATGAGATTAACTAAATTATAAAAATATAGTTTATACTTGTTTGAAAAATAAATTCACTACTTACAAATTTATTAGGAAAGAGAATAAAAAAATAATTTAACAAAAAGAAAGTGGTTTATAAGAAATTAATTTTATGTCCACAATGGTATTTTTACATAACAAATTAAATTAATAACTTTATGTAAAATATATTATTTAAATTTATTTGTTTTGTATTTACTAAAATGTTTTTTAATTCATCCAATATATTTGATAAGCATAATATAAGAATAAAATCCAATTTTAATCATAAAAGCTATATTTTTTTAAACAGTAAATTTTTCCACATTTTGATGGTTCACTTGTTTTAAAAATACGTTTTGACAATTATTTGAATTTATTTTGAAGTAAAAACCATTTTTTCAAAATTGGGATGTAGAAATTATCTTAGGGTGAATTTTTGTTATTTTTCAGATAATTTTCATTTCTTCATGAATAGAAAAAAATCAATGCATTTTAATTGTAAATAGTTTTTTGTCTAATTTATTTATTTATAAAAATTATATTTTAAATTGGTTTCAAAGGATAATTAGGTGAATTAAAAATCAATAAATTTAATTTAGGTCCTCAAAATAAATTTCACATTGAAATTGGATATAAAAACATTTCAAGTTATAGAACATTTCACTTTAAAAACATGTTTTCCCATTGCAGCTGTAGGATTAATTTTAAATATAATTAATTACAATTAATTGAATTAATTTGGTAAAATTAATTATAATTTTTGGAATCATATGTGAAAAATTATATTTTAAGGTCAATTGTTTTAGGTATAAAATGAAACCGTTATAAAAAAATTATTTTCCGCAATATAGGTAAAACAATGATAATGGTTAAAATTAAAAATTAAAAGGTTAACATACCTAAAAATTAGAAAATTTAATGTTTTCATAAGGTATTTATTGACCATAAATCCTATAAATTATTAATTTCCTGAAATATTCTTGGAAGTTACTCTCACCTCAATGTGGTCGGCATTAAATATAAAATAAGCAATATTTTAACCACTTAAACCCACATCTCCTCAAGTATAAATACCACCCCTCACCCACAACTATATTCAAAAGACTTGAATATCTTAAAATATATTCAAAAAAATCTCATATTAACTCTTACCATGTCCTAGATCCTCTAGTCTCACCAAATCTGTGGTCCTAAAGGGTCCCTTGAGGTGGTGATATTCAAGAGGTTATTTTCTCAAAACTCCTCACTTAATATCGTTTTTTTCTAATTTATGATCACCTCATTCATCCATAAAGGAATTATAAATCTATAATCATGTATAAAATGGAGTTTTATTTTTCTAATGGAATATGTTTTATCTATCAATTTTATTATCTGTTTTTATTCAAAGAAACAAACCTATTTTCTAAATTATGTCGGTTAATCAACTCCATAAATAATATTATTGTTCATTTTCCATTACCACATTCATTTATTACCATAAAACTACTATTAGGGTTAAATAATATTATAATTGTTATGTTATATCATATTTTATGTTCTGGAACTAATATATAGACATAATATTAAATCAACAAACTTAGTGGTTATGGTCGGACAAATCCCCAAATTAAACTAACATTTATCATTAACATTTTACCAAATGAATCATCATAATGTAAGGAATAAAAATTATAAATTTGAACATAAAAAAACAAGAATTTCATGATTACCATTTAATTGAACTTCTGGATTTTTATTTCAATTTGATAAGAAAAGACATAATTTTACACAAATGAACTGACTATAAATGTCATGAAACAAACACACCCGAAACAATTGAAATAGTTAAATATTATTAATGAATTGGTGGTAATAATTTATTAAAATATCATATAAGATATTATAAAATTAATGTGGGTTCGTAATATATAAATTAAATACTTTAAACCATTATATTGGAGGTATAAGTACTCAAAATTAATGGGAAACATGAGGTAATTGTTTCTCATCTCACGTTTTCTACTATGAGATATATTTCTTATTCAAAACTTATTTCTTGTGTGAAGTGTATGTACTGAAAGTTTATATATAATATCAATAATATCATTATATTATTTGTATTCAATATTTTAATTGATAATTATTACTTTTATGTGGAATATGATTCGATAGAATACAAAGTGGTAAGACAACTCCTAATCTAATTTTTATTCTTTAGGTTAACCTTCTACTTAATTGATTATGTTGATCCATGATTATGTATTGGATGAATTTTTATTAGATTATATTTCATTTCTACTTTTATTAGGTGGATTTACATCTAATACACATAATCGATTTATTTGATTAATTTTCACTTTACTGATATGATATTTTTAAGTGATTTTATTTTAAAAACAAATTATATTTTTAAACGTTTCCCTTAAAACTCTATTTTTAATCCATGCCCATGTTTTTTTTAAAATTATTACCAATTTTTTTTATTGTTATCTATGATTCTTTAAATTTATTTTTAATCATTTTTGGATATTTATAAAATTGTTTGAAATGATTATTTTTGTCATCTTATTAGAGAGGTTTTTATTAATTTTTGGAAAAAAATATGGAAGAAATGATTTTTAACTCATAAGGAATGAACTTCTAGAAAAATAACCTATTATAACTATTTGAAACTGTTGGTATCGGCCTCCAAACCATTGGTATATCCTATAACAATGGATTAGAGAACCGTTGGCTAGTAAGCTGTGGGGATATGTCTATACCAACAATTTTCAAAACCGTTGGTAAATGTAATATGAAAAATCTATACCAATGGTTCCATTAAACCGTTGGTATATGTATTTCAAAAAAGAAATATTATGTTGGTTTTGATCCCTGTACCTTCAGTTTATGATTAAATGACCTAACTACTTACCTAACTAGAGTTTTTCGAACATAATTTTATAAATATATATGTATTATCATAAATATTATAAATTTTGATTTATTTAATGATCTCTATAAGACGATTCCATAAAAATACACGTAACTATACAAACGGTTCTCAAAACCGTTGTTATAGACATATACCAACAGTTTTGATAAATATTGGTATAGAATTTTGATTTTGGGACCTGTACCAATGGTTTTTGACAAAACATTTGTATAGGGGGGATATATACCAACAGTTTGTCCAAAACCATTGGTATATATCCAAATTAGCGACCTATACCAACGGTTTTGTCCAATCTGTTGGTATAGGTTCATATAAGTGAACTATACCCACAGTTTTCCCAAGACCGTTGGTATATATCTTATTTCTAGTATTTATGAGAACCCTTTCTAGCTGTTATGAAAATTTAATGCCTTGAATATTTATTTAACATAATACATCGTCATTTTCAATGAAAATATTTTCCTTTATAATTGTTTTAAATTTCAAAAAAAGGTTTTCAAAACATAAAATATATTTTCCTCATTAATTATTTCAAGTGATCATTCAAAATTATTTTGGATCACGTATAACATTATTTTTGGTTAATTATGATTTAATTAGAATATTATTCAATGATATAATCCGAATTATTATTTTTTGGTTTATTTTTATGATTGCATGATTTTTATGAATCCCATTCATTTTCTTCTTCTCCAGGACTAAGCAATGATGGATTTTGAGTTTAAACAACCACTTGTAAAGATTATTTCTAATAATTTTTAGAGATTCCACTTTTTATAAAAATTATATTGGATATATAGTTAATTATTTGGTTCATACTTTCAATAACTCTATCCTATTTAGGAGTCCTAACCATTAAACAATCATTATTTATTCAATGTTACTCTAAATAATTTTCAACTACCACGGATGTATATTTAGTTCCATCATCTGATAATAAAATATTCATATTTTTTATTAATTTTTCTACATTAGATCATAATATTTTAATTCATTCCAATACTTCTCTTGTTGAACACGTGAATAAAAAAAATTCCTTCCCATTATAGTCATAACAAAAGTTGAATTAAATAATTCTCACCATAAGATATAGCTTGACTAAAAAGACCACATACATTATCCTAGAATAGATTCATAAAATATAATTATCACTTATTATTTTTATGGTAAGGGTTTTCCACCACTATTAACCTTAAGAATGAATAAAAAATATTTCCCCCCTTTAGTAAAGGAATATAAACATTAGTATTAAACCTTTATAGATTCTATATACTCTACATATTAATGTGACCATTCCTCAAGTGCTATAAATAATTCTCCACTTCTATAGAAAGGACATATGTAGCTTCCTTTTTATATACCTAATAAATGTTACCATCTTTTCTCTATCCCGATAAAAAATAATTTCTATCATTTCAATGGATATTTCATCCTTTCAATTCGAATGAGACATCTAAACATGAGTCACATAACTGAATTACACTACAGAAGATTGTGTTATAGGATAAAAATATAGAAAAAATTAATGTTCCAAAATTCATCAGTCACTAGTAAAGTCTTTTTAGTCCCTTGGATATCCATAGTTCCATAATTTTCAAAATATATAGTTTTTTAAACTCTCCCTTTCACATTTTTGAGTAGTTACATTTTACTTATCATGTGCGATGAAAACCTACTATCAATAATCCTCTTACTATAATTATTCATAGACTTCACTTATATCTGACAAAGAATAGATTTATCATTCATTCTCAAATTCTTCTCATCGCTTTATATTTTTAATTGAGTTAAGATATATGTTGGTATCTTCTCATATTTTTGAACATAAGAAATTAGATCACATTACTTTATCTATAACAGGAAAAAAATATTTATCAAAAGTGTTTAACATTATTTTATTTCATCCTAACTTTTTGGTATTCTATAAGAAAATATTCCACTTATTCTCTTCAAATTAAAAGATTTATGTTCAAAGTTATAGAATTTAAAAAATTACCTATAGAATGAATTTCTATTCTAATATTAATGATATGTTTATATTCTCCTTTTTATAGCTTCCATGTCCTTCTACTCTCATAATAACTTTTGACTTTACTTGAATAATTCATAGTGTGTCTTATGTATCTATATAATTGGCACTTCTTCAGAGGAAATATCTAATTTATTTAATATCTCTCTATATCCCAATATTTTGGATAACACCAAAATTATTGGTATGTTGTTGATTATTGAAAACATTCTACTTTAATATTCATTCTTCTGGTATTAATATTTTTTATCTTTATCTTTTATGTTTTCAAATCAATTTCAAGACCATTTTTATATGAAATAGTTTATTTGAGTAATCAACACTTCCTTGAATTTATTCTTCCTCATTTTGAGATTTACTTCCAAAACTCAACAGATATATTCTCAAACTATTATTTAATACATATATTTTTATTTCATACTCAAAATTTTATCCCAAATATAATACTTCATCTTTGACTATTTTAATTTTTTTAACACAATATTTAACAGATATATTAATATCTTCAATGATATTTGTATATTCCTCAATATTTAACCCATGGTTTATTTCCCTATAGGTTTTGGTGAAATATATATTTTTTGGTTTCTTCAAAAAATTTCTCTGGATGATCAATTTTTGCTTCAAAATCATTAACACAACAGAAGTATTCATTTAGTATTCCAAAAATATTCTTGCTATTATTCTGTTTAAGATCATGATCCTCCAGAGTAGCTTCTAATTCCACCTTGAGATCAATAACTCACACTAGTTGATCATCCTCTTATATAACTATTTTTTTATTTCTATACTGAATTCATCATAGAATATTTACTGTCCAATATAAAATCAATTTCAAAACCCTATAAAATATCTTTAATATCATTATCTTCCTCTTTTTAAACCAACACCTTTTTTTTAAATATATTTAAATTTGTTTTTCATAAATTAATTTTTTTATGGGGAAACTTCTTTATTTTGTTTTGTGAGAATTCAAACTCACTTACCTATTTATCAAATATTTTTGAACACCTAATAGTCAAGTACCCAAACATTCAAAAATAATAATAACCTAGGGATAAATTACCCTAAAATACTCCCTTACCCCATATAAACATCCTCGTGATAAGAGATATTTTATCATCACTAAAAAAATTTCAATTTCTGTATCATGAAATTTTTTATTCTCTACCAAATTAAACTTAATTATTTTAGATGAATGTTAACGAGAAATTATTAGGTTTAGTAAAATTTATATAAAATCATTTTATGTGTAAATAATGATGATTTAATTCTATAAGATTTACCTTTTTATGTGAAAAAAACCTTCGATTATAAATTAGTTGTAATATATATCATCATTATTCACTATATTCATATCATTTATCTCATGAAAAAGAAAAAAAATAACATCAATCAATTCAATAATATGTTGGAAGAAACTGTCATCATTCTCACTTGAACCCATATTTAAACCATCAATTTTCTTTTCAAGAACATGAAATTTTCTCTCATTCACTTTTATATCACCTTTATAGATATTTACCAACATCTCCCACATTCTATTAGATATTGTAAAATACATTGTTTTATATATATTTGTTTAAAAAATATTCCCACTAAAGTATATTATGTCCTAAAATCATTATTTAACATTCCATTATCTATTTTTTTCATAGTCCATCATGTGGAATCACATACATAAATTCCATGAATTACTTCCAAATAAACATTGTGGACACGAAATTGTAAATGTAATCTCATTTTTTTCATAAATATTTAAAATTGATATTTATTGAATAAGGTAACTACCTATTCATTCACATAACTATCTATGATAAGAACTTTTCTCTGATAGATTTAGAAATAAATAACCAGTGTCACTTATCCCAGATGTTGTAACTCGAGGTCCCACTGAACACCATAACAGTGTGTGGTGGTGAATTAGGGTGACTCGAAATTTCTTATTTTCTCATGCTTAATTGGATATTCTTTCCCACGTTGGAACTAACACCTTGAATTTTTCTTTCTGATCACACACAAGAAAAACCAAATATAATAAAAATAAATAAGAATAAACACTAATATTTTATATGGTTCACTTTTATTAGGATTCATCTATATATCAGATTTCAATGATGTGTTGATATTCAAAATAATCAAATAATGAATTATTTTTTATTATAATATTCAGAACAATCTCACTCTTTACCCAAGTTCCACAACCTATACCTCTCTTATATTCACTATATCTATACAGGGTTACCAATTACAATGTCGACACTGAGGTTAAACTCACAATGATAGAAAATCAAAGGTATAACACCTTAAAACAAATATTGTTTTGTATGATGCTCTTTTCTTCTCTTCCTGATCAACATTTACATGAATAAAAACACTTTACATAAAAGGATAATCATTAATGGAAATAAAACCAATATCAATCCACTCTTAATTTAAGATGTTCAATAATATTCACTTCTAATACACTATTCTCCCTGATATGATATTCTCCCCTCCTTTCTCTCTCTATCTCCTGTAGGATTGAAATGTAAGATCTAGATACTCAATTAAACTAGGAATGGGTGAATTTTAAGTTTAAAAAATTCCATTTTTAATCTTATAGAAACCTATTTTAACTAATTCAAATAAACAAGATTCACAAAAACCACTACTATCATTAACAAATAGATCATAAGGGCCTATGGTCCAAATATAAAAATAAGATAAGGAAATAAACACACATGCATTATTTAGTAATATTCTACCTTAAATCATATATAATCTTAAATTAGTGTTATTATACCAGATACAGTTTCAGAAAGTTAAGCATGTCATCTTTAACAAAAAAATGTAGTAGAATTTACTGAACTTTTAATTAAAAAGGTAATACAAGTGTAATAAATCCATTTAACCCAAAGATAAAGGTATCCAACAACAATGGATAAATATACCTTGATTTATACTTTCAAGAAAGTTTTTATTACCCACACTAGGGTAATCCCTTGATAAAAAAAATAAAAAGAAATATTTTTATCCTCATAATCTCTTGATTCGTAAGGTGATCGACACCTATGTATTCGTTAAACATGGAAGCCCTCGATTAAGAAGGTAATCAACAAATCTATCTTCTTTATTGTTGAAATATCTTGATTTAATACAATAATAATTATAATCTCACAAACCAAACAAAGCCTATTTAATATTGAAGTTTATGGAACAAACTGTTCACAACATAAACTCTTCAAGGTATTCACACAAAGAAAATCTAGAAGAGAACTCACAGAGTATCAATTCTACAAAACGTTTAAAACCTTGAAAATATTTAAATGTATATGTATTAATAGGAGAGATATAAAATTATCAAATTCTCCTCCAATGGTCATATTTCCCCAGAAATTCCATATGGCCCTGTAGGTGGCATTCATACAATGGTTATTTTTTAACAGATTTGTTGACACCATTTTATATAACAAACTATGAAAATAATTATGGTGAAATTATTTTGTATAACAAATTATGATAAAAATTATCATATATTGGATCCAATAAAAAGAAAATAAACATTAAAAAAATATGGGAACTACAAGAAATAGAAATAATCAGATTCTCAAAATATTGAAAATGGATTCTGATTTCTGAGGAAATCGAGTCTAATTTTAGAATAAATTAGAGTTCGATTCCAATGGAAATCAGAGTCTGATTTTAGAAGAAAAACAGTCATATTTCATAAGTAATTAGAGTCTTAATGTAGAATAAATAGAATTCTTATTTCAGACTAAATCCGTGTTGGATTTCAGAGGAAATTGGTGTCCGGTTACAGAGAAAATCGGAGACTGATTTTTCGAATAAATCCATGTCTGATTTCATAGGAAATTAGAGTATTATTTCAGAGGAAATCCTAGTTTTTATTTTAGAAAATATCACAGTCTGATTTCTAAAGAAACCAGAGTCTGATTTTAGAAAAAATCCGAGTCCGATTTTGGATGAAATAAAAGACTATTTAACATAAAGAAATTATCGATTAAGGAAAATTGTCATACATTTTTAATAAAACATTAGATAATACTCTTAAGATCATGGTTATTGTATAACATGTTCTATAATATTTTAATATTTAGAGAAAGAAAAAATATATTTAAGATTTTTTTGTGATTTTCATAACATAAAGGAATGGAAAAGTCAAAAGGAAAATTAACGACTTAATAATATAACACTTTTTGGAAATCACAAAAAACATTTCATAAAAGAAAATAAGGACCTAATATTTTTACGTTTGAGATTAAAATAAATACTTATATCTCTTTTTTATGACTCATAACATATATGACTAACTCCCCATTAGGTTATGAAATCCCCCTAAGTAACATATTATTGTATTTGATATTGTCTACCTTTATTTTAAATAAAATATTCCCCTATACTTAAGGATTTATTATTTATGAAATCTACCTTTTCATAAACATCATCCTCTTAGTTTAATATTATTTTTGGAACATTCTTTTCACCCCTTTATGATTTAAAAAAAGGAATGTAGGGGAAAACTTTTCAACTAAAAATTGAAACATACAAGACAAAACAATGAAAGCAAATAATTTAATTAAATAACAAAAGTATCACAAAAAAGTTTGAATACAAAAAAATATCAGATTTGGAAAAAATAATCATCCTTCTTATTTTAAATAATTATATTTTTCAATGTTTCTTTTAGATTCTTAAACTCTTTATAATATTCTTGATACTTCTTGAGAAACTCTTCATGATCCTGATTTTTCTTTCCAATTTATTTGATCATCTATTCCTGATAATTAATCAATTATTCATAATTTTTATGTTTCTCACTCAACTGTTCCTTGATTCCCTGCTCTATTTTTAGATTAATATCATTGGATTTCGTTATTCCATTCAGTTCCTTATCATTTGTAGGGAAAAAAATTTCGCTTCCTTTAGTTTTTATAAAAAAAATTAAGATATTATTGAACATTTCATCGGATTTATGAAAGGCATTCTTTGATAATTCCTTGAAATAATCTAAGATCTTAGGATCATCAATGAAAAATTTCAACCATTTGATTTGATATTTTCATGATTTTCTATGAGGATCATAGTTTTCTAGAAAGGTATTGAACTCAGCTTCGAGTTTGATGAATTTATCCATAAGAAGGTTTATTGATCCTCTCTTCTGATTAACTAATATTTGAATCAGTTTGCACCTTGAATATATTCATGGAAATAATGGAATGGTGTTAACATGCATTATCAGCGATTGAACCGCAAAATCTTCATCAATTGAAGAGGAATATTTAAAAACAAAAACTTTTCTTTGTGAGGTAACTTCAATTTTCTCTTCATCTTTATTACTAGATATACCAGCAACATCCTTATTTATTTTTACAACAATAACTTTATGAGGTGCATCAACAACCAATTTCTTTTTTTATCTTCCTTAAATATTTTCTTCTCAATTATCTGAGTTTATTTCTCTCCATAAGAAAAATGTTATATTCTATCGTCATCATGATCAGTTTCTTTATCATCATCTCTTTAAACAACATTATCAATCTTGCGGTCATAATATTGGTCAATGTTATCATCATCTCTTTAATCATCGGAGGGGATTCGATTTACTTATTCCTTAGTATCAATATCGTTTTGAATAGACTATCCTTCAGAGACTATCTCGGTGGAGGAGGCTTGTGAGGTTCTTATTGACAACTTCTTAGATGGAATCTATTTCAAATGTTCTTCATCTATTTTTTTTACATTTTCACTTTCCTCTTCTTCTTCTTTATTGTATTCTTCTTGTTGATTTCCTTCTTCTACTATAAAAACTATAAATGAAGAAACTTACTTTTCTTTATCTGGTAAGAGAGTCTCAATTGTGACTAGGGATGAAGGGATATTAGGTTATTTCAAGAATGATTCTGGTACTAGAATTTTTTGAAATTATTTCTCAGTGTCTTTTAGTAAATCTTGGATAATTTCTGATATTGACATCTTCTTCTTCGTCTTCGTCTTCTTCTACTTATTCTCTTTTTATTATCTCTCTAGATCTTCAAAAGTTTTTATTTTTAAGACTTTAGCCTCATCAAGGTCAATTCCAAAAAATATGATATCCTTATTTTATTTTCTTTTTATATCTCTACACTTAGAAACTACTTATTCAGAGAAGGTTTATTGTTTCTTATGCTCACAAGGTACAAATGCAGGTTCAAAGGCTTGAACTGGTTTTTGGGTTCTACTTCTTGGGCCTCCTTTTTCATGGGTTCGGATTCAGATATCTCTCCATCTTGATCTTCCTTGTCAACTAGATCAGCAAACTCAGATGTCTCAATAAAGAAACTAAACTTCCTTCTCCTGAGGGTATCATCAGTCATTAACATGATTCTGAATGTCATAGGATTCATTTTTCAAGAAACATTGCATGTTTATAAGCATATAACTATAATATTAGACAAGATTTATAGATACATTAAAGTTTTGGACTTGATCATTCCACTCTATATGTTGTTGATGGTGAGTAAGATATAATCCATTAGGTTAATATTTCTTATATTAACTAGAAAATCTTACATTAAGTTGTTTGAGGTCTTTAGGGTGTCCTTGTCTCTTTTAATTAGAATTATATTTCCTTGCATTCAAAGAGATAATATCCCATGGTTTAAAAAGAGATTAGAGATCTTAGGATTCATCACTCCATAATGTCCTAAGCATTTTGTTTCCTTAAATTTATCAAATGATCCATCTGTGTCTGGAATCCTATGCGAACAAAAGAATGCCTCTCCATAATAAGGTATCTCAAGAACACTTGTGACATTCTTATAGGATAAAGAGTATGTTTTCCATACCCGTTGAAATGAAACAAATATTTTCCTCTTTTTTCATCAAAATGAACCATATTATACAATTCTATTATAATATCTAGATAATCCTGATCTTGATTGTTTTCATTTACTATAGGGAAATTTTCCCATCCATTGAGCTTGATAATCTTGAATATCAAAGAATCATATTTTTTAGAGACCCAAGCTTGAAATACATGGAAATTAAATTTATTTTGCAGAATACTTAATAGGTGACACAAAAAAATTCTAAAAGACAGTATAATGTTACTGTATTTGGAAACTCAGAACATAATCTTCTAATGTTGGTGAAATATCTTCAATATCTCCCATAAAGATCTTCCCCATTTGTTTTCCTACTTAATACTTTCTTTATATATTGGGGAAAAGAAAACATAAAATGGTGAGATCAAATTCCCAGTAAGGGTAAACATGGATAAAATAAAACAAACCATATACATTTGAATGTAAAAACAAGAACATAACGTTTAAACATAAAAATCTTGAGTCAAGAAATAAATATGGGCAGTAGGTAAGGAATAGATCATAAAGGAACATTAATCATGATAAAATAGCATGGGAAGAAAACATAAAGTTGTTTAAAACCATTAAGCACATAATATTATTTCCATAGTATCCAAGGAATTTCATCCAAGACCATCATAGTGGATGAAGTCCATTACTAAACCAATTTTACTTGTCATTCCAGCCCAGTATTACTGAACCAGATTAACCTACCGTTTCATCCATGTCTATCTCGTTAAATATAAATCTAAAACCAATGCATTGGAGGGAGATATAGATCTTACACATTTAATAATTAAATCATTCTTATATGTTCCACAAAAACATAAATCTTTAATCATTGCATAACCCATGAAATAAAATGGGATTCTTAAACATCATGTCATCATAACATAATCCATATAAGATAAATAAACATAATAAAACTAATTAAATAATAAAATCAATAAAATAAATAAATAATAGGAATAGAAACATAACCCTATTTCATCGGAGATGGAAAAATAATTTTGATAAAAAACATGAATTCAGTTCTTGAAGAAAATATCCTTTCTTGTTCTAAAACGTTTTATTTTTTCAAAATGTCACGAAATTTTTAAAGAGAAGAAGTTAATTGAAAATAAACTTGAAAACATGTAAAGGAATATTCATTAAAATAATTTCTAGTTAAAGCATAAAAATCTGTTCATGCCTTATAAGTTAAAAAACATTATCCTCGTACTTTTACCAGAAAAGTAAAAAAGTGCCTCGTATGGTAAAAAAGAAAGATTCCTTCCATACCATGTAGTAAAAGTAAAAAAGCATAAAAATAACATTAAACATACATAGAAGGATATTAAACATTTTATGAAAACATTTTCAGAAAACAAGGACATGGATGATAAATATATCCCTAGTATATACTTATGAATAATCAATCTTGAATAAAACGAGACTGGAAGAGTTATCCCTTACCTTAAGTCCGATTTTGTCCGTATGTGTCTGAAACTTTTGTATATTGGGTTTAAAAAAAATTATTAACTTGTAAAAAAACATAATAATATTTATGATATCATATATGATTCACTTACGAATTTATATTACCCATTCATTTATCAATTCCATGTTAAAGAAACGTTTTGGGTAATAATCATTTCATTTATTGTAAGTATTTGGACTTTTTATTCTTGATATTATTACATAGATCTTGATTTACTTACTTCCAGAAAGTAAAACATGATTTATATATCATATATATTTAGTATATAGATATTTATAATAGATCAATAAATGTAATTGAATACACTATTCCTAGAGATGGTAGGTCGTACGTACACATGAAGGCTGTTTTTGTTTCCTTATTAAATTGAATGGATGTATGTAAATGAAATATATATATATAGTAGCATTATTATGTCATATATTTCCTGATTATTTGTTATGTATAATTTATAATCACTCTTTAATGCTTAACATGGAGAATGAACCTCGTCGCGTTGTGGGAACGGTAAGCCGTACGTACGCACGAGCGACGATATCGTTCCCATAGTTGTTGGAAGATATGGAAGTGGATGGTGTATAATATCTCATAATTAGTATCATGTTATAATAATAATATATAGTTCTTATTTCCACCATTATACCCATCCATGTAAGGCAGTGGTGAAAAATAGATTACACCACGACCTAGAGACAGTAATCCATAGGTACTTGCCCACAATGATTTCATTTTTCATAGGATAGATAAAATGTGATATAGGGGTGTATAAAATTTATAATAAAATATAATTACAATTTTGATACTGATTTTATTCAATTATAATGTAACAAACAGTGAATATGAAGTATAATAAGAATTTTGTCAGAAAGAATCGGTAGAAGAGATTACCTCTTTGTTGACCTGCCTCCTTTAAATTTCCTCTTAGGGCACTAGAGTTGGTTTTTTGAGAAGAACAGAACCTATAGAATGTAACTAGGGAATTTTTGAAGAGAATTTTTCAAGGGTTTTATATGCTTGAATACTCAAAATGGAGTGGATAGGAGAGGGAGGAGGATCAATTTTATAACAGAGGAGAGGGTTACTTTATGAAAGTTCTAAAATATTAATTTACTATTAATTCAATATTGATTTAAAATGGTCCAAAATATATTGAATTAAAATATAAGATTATTTTGGTTCGAATAACCATCATCCAATAATGTTTTGACATGTTTTGAATATTTTTTATCTATATATTTTTGGTTTTACCCTTATTTTACCCTTTTTAATCTTATCGTAATATCATGTTATTTACACATTGTGAGTTAATATAATTACCATATCATGTAAAGTGACAAAAAAAGGTATTTATGACATATTTGGGCTTATATTAACTATTTGGTTGAATCTTATATTTTTAGGAGTTTAATATCTTTTAATAAACTATTTTATGTTTTTAGTTATGAATTATGTCAATTTTGGATACTATTCATACTTGACGTTCTGAAAAATTATAAAAAACATATTCCATAGAAACAAAGGATTAAACCCATAACTAGTAAATTAATTTCATTCATAAAATTATTTTATGGATTCAAAATGTTCAAATTAAATTTATTTTAATATTTATAAATTCATTTATTTGAATCAATCATTAATAAAGTAATCACTGCAACATAATTGTGTGATAAATAAATATATTCATATAATGTCTAAAAATTATTAATAAAATACCATGTTGTATTAAATATTGTTTTATTTCTAATAAAATTTATAGATATAGAGATCTGTTTTATAATTCTATATTAACATATATTTAGTAAATGATATATGTTTATCCATCCAATGGCCCGAAGGCCTTCATTTTTTATTGGTTTTTGATAATACACCATTCAAGGGGTGAGGTGGAACCCTTAAAATTCCTGTAGGCATAATTTTTACATGGAACTATAGTCATTAGAGGAATTCATTTCTCAAAGGCTTCAAATATTACATACAACCCAGACTAACTACTTGGAACTACTCCTCTCATCATCTTCATCGGGAAATCGGCTCTCCACCTTCACATGGCTCATTGGCTAGGCTATCCCATGCATGCAAAGGCTTTTCCCAATGTAATGTGACATAAAATCTCATTATTTCAATCCGTGTAGCTTCTGTTGTGGTGAAAGCTCCTTGCTCATCCTCCTGTAGAGTTGGTTCTGTGTAGGTTGTTGGGTTTGCATCTGCACTAAAGGTGGCCTGAAGGCCTTGAGGTGGCCCGAAGGCCTTAGTGGCCCAAAGGTTTAGGTGGCTTGAAGGCCTTAAAATACTTAGGGAGAAAATCGGTGTCCCAAAGGCACAAATAGGGGCAAATTACTGACTACTACAGTTCCAAACTGTGCCTGCTACAGTACCCGCTGTAGTACTGCACAGTTCCCGCTACAGTACCCGCTACAATACTGTTAGAGTACCAGAAATTGTGACTCCGCCTAGATTTGATCCTAGGTCACCTATATGCACTAAAGAGTTCTCACCAACCGAGATGACTCTCATGTGTGATATATGATTATGTTATAATTATCTTTACTTTAAATCAATTCTTATAAAATGTCATTTTCATGTATAAGTGAATCCATGGGGTCCCAAAATTGACCAAAGGATTCCCATGGTTTGAAATATCTCTTCTAATAGTATTATGAAATGTGTTAGGGTAAATTAATATTATTATAATATTATTTTTTACCCATATTAACCAGATTTTCCCTTTAACTATGGTAAATAAAAAATTTACTGAAGATACTATTCATAATGTCCAAAAATAAAAGGCACCTATTTAAAAAATTTAAACATTGTGAATCAAAATATAGAATCCATTACTCCAAATTCAAAACACAGAATTTGCAGTAATTAATTTAAAATTAATTCTCGTTGTCAACCAAAAAGCGTATTTTTAAGAAGTAATAACTATCAAATGATTGACACATGTTTATATCCAATTTAAAAGTGAAATTAAATAAAATGTCAAAAATTTTATTAAATTATAAAAATATAATCCAATAAAAATTTAAAACCAATTAAAAATATAATCTAACTATATAAATAAATTAGATAAAAAGGCAGTTTCAAGTTAAAATACAGTATTTTTCTCTATTAATTTAAATTTAAATTTTATTAGAAAAATTTCAAAAATTAAAAAAAAAGTAAATTTTTATGTTCGAATTCCAAATAATAAGTTTATCTTCTCAAATTGAACTTATAAATGTGTCAAAAGAATAGATTTAAAATGGGTGTGCCATTAAAATCTGGTAAAACTTCATTTTTTGAAAAATACTTCTTTTATCCAAACAATTGATTTTTTCTCATATTGTGTTCTAGAAAATGTGTAGGATGAATTATAATGTTATGTAATTCAATATTTGGTTAATAATATTGATAACATCTAGTTTATATCCCATTAAATAATAATATTTTAATAATATATCATTGTTTAGTGAAACTTGGTATCGCATACAATGCAAGATATCGAGGAAGGTTTCTCTTGAGTGTAATGCAAGCCAAGTAAGATTGCTGTATAGTGTAAGCTTCCTTTGGGTCTATGTACAAAATAATCCAAACTTAGTTCATTTATACATGGAACTAAATCTATACTCAGTGTTGCGTGAAATGAATTCTATCAACAAAACTTGAAATTATGTGAAACACAAGGAAAGAATAGGGTTGTGTATACTAAAATCTATTATGGTGTTCCCTATAACACAAGATAATCTTGGTGTTTAATAAAAAAAATACATCAAAGTAATTAAATAGAATCTACCTCATAAAATATCTGGGTGTTACATTCTACCCCCCTTAAAAAAAATTTCCTTCGAAATTCGTCAGGGTTATAAATGGTTTTGTACTTGAATGTTTCTTTCATAGAAACCCATATCATAAAAAAGAATACTAAAACATAATTTTAAAAAGGAAATTAAGAAATTTACCAGTTACCCAAAGTAACTCATCGCTAGTTTTCCACATAGGAGAACATACGTGGGAAGTGAAAACATAGATATGGATGAGAAATCTAACTATCAGGTTCTGATGGATAGTGATAGAGAACAAGGTTTGGAGAATGTTAACAACAAGAAATCCGTTAATAGTCAATAATTTAAGGGACTATCTAATTCATCAAATAATTTGGTACTAGGATATATTTTTTTATTTTCAAGATCCTTTTCCTAAAGTTGATGACTTTTTTCATTAGAAGAAATACTTACTTAATTTCACTACCGTTGAACATTCCTTAAAAAATTTCCACTTCAACTGATATTTAAAGAATCAAAGTTGAATTTTTCATTCTCGAAGTGTTAGAAAATAATGTGATGGAATGATATGTCATTTCATCTGTCTCTATCACAAAAAGGTTAGTACACGTTATTAATTATACATAAGTCTATCTATAGTGAGATTAATCATACATGGTTCCAAAAATGGACTTATAATTCATCTACCATACCTCTTAATAAAATAAAACTAAATTATACAAACCAGGGACTTCATATAGGCCAGTGGTAGGTCATCAATGCTTGTTACACTTCGTTTGTGGGTTTGATTCCTACATCCTTGTCTGGAAGGACAGGTTGTCACCCATCTTGAGGGATGAACGTTTTCTAAAACTATACTATTCTAACATTCCATAAATAATAATAAAAAATTTCTAGCCTTAAACAATACAATATAATGAACAAATTAATCGATTATCACCTTTAGGATTATATAAAATACTTCTTCCCAATATTAGAATACATAGAAAACAATTACCAGAAAGGTTATATAACAAGCATTTACATACCATCATTTATCCACTATATATCATAAGATATTTCTTCTTGGTCACATTCAAAACATTTGAATTAATTCATCATGCATTCTGTTGAGTAATGGTAATAACCTAAATTACTATATATTCTTATTGAAAACATGCATGTTTCCTTATTCCAAAACTTATTGGACATATTCCTTAAGTCCTGAATAGTTGTGAACTTCATCCGTAAAAACATAACCCACATTTCAACAAATCCTTAACCAGTTCCAAGGTAACTAATATAGTCCTACATATCTTTATAAAGATATCATTATCTCAACATCATACTCATATTAATGGTCATCCTTCCCTTAATCATGTGTTTAATATCACCTTTTCATTAAATCACTTTTCATATCCATTATAACTATTCAACATATTCATTAAAATCCATAGAAAAAAACATAAATGGATAACTCGTATATAATTCACAATTCACCATTATTGGATTCAAATAAATAAATAATTCAATCATTTTACTTTAATGGTAGTCATTTAATAAGTCCTTCTTTATCTTAAATGTTGATCCTTATGTATAGGCATTGAGTTGGGTAATGCCCATGTTTTCCATAATTGAGACATTGAAATCCATAACAATTCATCACTCTATGACCCTTTTTCTCACAACGATAACATCTTCCCCAACATTTTAGGTATTCCTCAAGGTTATTCTTCTCTTATTCTTGATATATAGGAATCTTAATCGTTTTCCTCTATGTTCCTCACCATGGGAACATGCATGAAAGTCTATCTTACTCTTATTCGATGACTTAGGAATACCACTAATATTTACCTTGTTAATGATATTCTGTAATGACTGATTCAAAATTATCACAATATCATTCACTCTAGTCATTACACAATTACGTTTCTCATAGTCACCAATTTGTTCATTAGATTCAATATTTACATAATTCCTTCTAGTTCCCTCCACTGACTAAAACACAAAAAGAATAATGTGAGAGGAAAAAATCAATCTATGAAAACAACATAATCAAGGGGGATTAATTTCAATCTCTATCATCTTAGGTTTAATTATAGTTTATTTATGATCCTTACCATAATTTTAGTAATTCATCCTCTACTTATACATAACCTTAGGAACATCCCTAGACATACCATAGAAATATCTCTAGGTATCTCACTAAAGTTTTTGCATCCTTGTTTCAAAAGGTTAACTAAACCTTTGCTCTGATACCCACTGTAGAGACCCAAGCTCGACGTACATGGACATTACATTTCATATGAGGAATACTTAATACATTACACAAACAAATTCCCATAGACTGTATTAGTTTAGTGTCTTTGGAAATGTGGAAGATAATCTTCTATTCATGGTGAAATATCTTCAACATATCCTATAAAGATCTTCACCTTTTTTTTCCTACCTAAAACCATTATTTGTATCCTGGGGAAAAGAAAAACTAAAAAGGGTGTGCTCAAATACACATTAAGGTTAAACATGGAGAAAAAAAACTAAACATATACATTTGAATGTAAAAACATGAACATAATGTTTAAACATAAAAATATTGAGTCATAAAATAATTCTTGGAAGTACGTAAGGAATAAATCATAAAGGAAAATTAATCATGATAAAATAGCATTGGAATAAAACATGGAATTGTGTAAAACCATTAATAATATACTATTATTTCCATTGTTTCCAAGGCATTGGTGCAAAGACCATCATAGTTGATGATGTCCATTACAGAACCAGGTTTACTGGCCATTCCAACCCTATATTATTGAACCAGATTTACCTTCTATTCCAGTCATGTCTATCTAACGAGATATAAATCTTTACCCAATGCATTGTAAGGAGATATATGTCCCACCCAAATCATAGTTAAATCATTCTTCAATGTTCCACCAAAACATAAATAGTTCTTCATAGCATAACCCATATAATAAAATGAGATTCTTAAACGTCATGTCATCATAACATAATCCATATAAGATAAATGGTCTTCATAAAAATAATTACACCATAAAATTAATCAAAATAAATAAATAATAGGGATAGTAACATTACTCTATTTCATCTTAGATGTAAAAATAATTTTAATAAAACACTTGAACTTCTTTCTTTAGGAAAATATCATTTCTTCGTCAAAACGTTTTATTTTCTCAAAACGTTGTGAAATTTGAAAATAAAAGAAGTTAATTGAATATAAACTTGAAATATTTTAAAGTAATATTCATGTAAATAATTCCTTATGAAATTGTAAAAATCTGTTCTTGCTTTATAAGTTAAAAAAACATCCTCCTCACACTTTTATAAGAAAAGTCAAAAAGTACCTTGTATGGTAAAAAAAGAAAGATTCCTTCCATACCATGTAGTAAAGGTCAAAAAGGAGTAAAAATAAATTTAATAATACATAGAATAATATTAAACGTTTTATGAAAAAAATATTAGACAACATGGATAAGGATGATAAATATATACCCAGCATATACTTATGAATAAACAATCTCAGATAAAATGAGACAGGAAAAGTTATCCCTTACCATAGGTTTGTTTTCTTCCATATGTGACTGAAAATCCTTTATAGTGGTTTTAAACCTATTATTAAGTTCTAAAAAATGGTATTAATATTTATGATATCATATATGATTCAGTTACAAATTTATATTACCCGTTCATTTATCAATTCCATTTTAAAGAAATGTTGTGGGATATAATCGTTTATTTATCGTATGTGTTTGGACTTGTTATTATTGATATTATTACATAGATCATGATTTAAATACTTATATAATTTATAATGTGATTTATATATCATATATATTGAGTATTTAAATAAATGTAAATATCGATAAATGGAATGGAATACATCATTCTTGGAGACGGTGGGCCGTACATTCTCATGAACGCTGTTTTCATTTTCTTATTAAATTGAATGTAAGTAAGTAAACCACATATATAAATATACATAATTATATTAGAATTAGTATGGAATATATTTCATGATAATTTATTATATATTATTTATAATCATTCTTGAATGGTTAACATGGAGAATAAATCTCATTGCATCGGGGAGACGATAATCTGTACGTACGCACGCACGATGATTTAATTTTTTGTAGGATGAATATAAGGTTAAATAGGGTTGTTTCATATTTATAATAACATTTCAGTATATTATTTATAATGATATTAATTTATAAGAAAAACTCTAATGAATAGGGAGTAGAAGAATAAATAAATTTGACTGAATTGGTAGAAGAGATTACCTCTTCCTTGACGTGCCTCTATTAAATTTCCTCTTAAGGCTCTAGAGTTAGTCTTTTGAGAAGAAAAGAACCTATAGAATATAATTATGGAATTTAATAATAGAAATGGGTAGTGGTTATCTTAGCTTAAAATCTCAAAATGTATTGAAGAAGAGAGGGAGGAGGTTCCCTTTTGTAATAGAGGATTGGGTCACTTTAACAATGTCCTAAAATATTAACTTATTTTAAATTGAATTTCTATTTAAATTTGTGAAAAACTTTTTTAATTCATATATAATATGATTTTGGTTCTAATAAACATCATAAAATAATTTTTTGAAAAGTATATATATTTTATTATCCTTAGCCTTTTGGTTTTTCCCTTATTTTACCCTTTTTAATATTACCATGATATCATGTTATTTAGACATTGTGGGTTAATGTAATTATCATATCATTTCAACAGACCCAAAAAAGTTATTTATGACATATTTGGACTTATTTTTACAAGTTGGTTGAATATTATATTTTGAGGAATTTAATATCATTTAATAAACTATTTTATGTTTTAAGTTTTGAATTCTGTCAATTTTCGATACTATTCAAACTTGAATTTTATAAGAATTTGTAACTAACTGATTTCATTGAAAAAAAGGATTAAAATCATCCCTTTTAGGTCAATGTCATCCATAAAAGTATTGGATGGAATCAAAATGTCCAAATTAAATTTATTTTAGTATTTATAAATTCATTTGTTTGAATCCTTCATTAATGAGGTACTCAATACATCATAATTGTGTCATAAATAAATATATTTATATAATGTCTAAAATCTATGAATAAAATACCATTATATAGGAAATATTGTTAGATTTATAATTACTATTTATATACATAGAGATATATTATATAGATATATATTAAAATCGAATTTGTAAAAGATATATGTTTAGGTTATAATTATATTTACTTTAAATTGATTCTTATAAAACGTCATTTTCACATATAAGTGAATCCATAGGGTCCTAAAATCTACCCAAATATGGATATGGTGATTAATAACTCATACAATGGGATTTTTACATCTTTTATGGCAGATTAATATTATTATAATATTATTATTTACCATTATTTAAAATATTTACCTATAGTAAATAAAATATTTACTGAAGTTACAATTCATAATGTCCAAAAATAAAAGGTAAATATTTTCACAATTTGTACCATATGATTACAAATATGGAATCAATTTTTCCAAATTTGAAACAAATAATTTTCATTAATTAATTTAAAATTAATTCTCAATGTCAAAACCAAAAAGTGGGTTTTGAAAAAGTAATAACTATCAAAAGATTGACATCTTTTTATGTCCAATTTAAAATTGAAATTACATCCAATGATGATCATTGGATTAAATGATAAAAATATAATCCAATTAGACTATTAAACCAATTAAAAATATAATATAACTGTATGAATAAATTTGATACAAAGGAAGTTTTGAGTAAAAATGCAGTATTTTCACTATTCATTAAAATTTTAATTCTATTAGAAAAATACGAAAAATTCAACAAATGTAAATTTTTATGTCTATATTCCAAATAATAAGTTTATCTTATCAAATTTAACTTATAAACATGTCAAAAAATATATTTAAAATGGGTTTTCCATCAAAAGGTGGCAAAACTACATTTTTTAAATACTTGTTTTATCTGAAAAAATTATTTTTCCCATATTGCATTTTAAAAAATGTGTAGGATGAATTTTAATGATATAAAATTAAAAATTTCGTTAATAATATTCATAATATCTAGTTTATATCTTATTAAATAAAAATATTTTAATAATATATCATTGTTTTTTTGAATCTCGGTATCGCGTACAACGTAAGCTATCAAGGTAGGTCTCTCTTACGTGTAACAAAAGACAAGTATGTGGTGCATGTAGTGTAAGATTCCTTTGGTTTTGCGTATAAAATAATCCAAAATTATTTAATTTATACATGAAAAAAATCTATACTCAATGTTTCATGAAATGAATTCTATCAAGAGAACTTGAAATTTTGTGCAACACAGGCCAAAAATAATGTTGTGTATACTACAAGATAATAATGTGTTTCATATAGCACAAGAAAATCTTGGTGTAGCATACAAAAAAGACATCAAAAAAATTAAAAAGAATCAATCTTATAAAATCATGGGGTGTTACATATTTTATGAAGAACTTCTGATCTACTAACCTTTCATTGAAGATTATCTAGTCTTTGACATGCTTATATGAAGACATTAAAGCTTGAAAAGAAATTTCCAAAAAAATTAATAGAATAAAGGAAGGTTGCAAGAATTGGATTGGTGAATTTTAAGGGTGGAAGAGCTCGATTGAAAAATAGTGAAAACTGATGTGGTGGTGACATTTCATATTCCCGGGTAAATCCAATGGTTAATATTTCCATGATCTGATCTAATGACTGAGATTAATGCTGAATATGAATTTCAATTATGATATTTTGATGTTTTAAGGAAGTAATCAGATTTAAGGAAAGATGAATCTGATAAACTTTTCTTTAAACAAGTTTGAAATACCAGAAAATGTAAATGAAACTAAGATAATTTAAGTAAAGAAACATACATTTATGAGTTCTCAAAAATATTTTTTAGTGTTGATAATGTTCTTCTTAGAGAAATTACGCTTCAAAAAGTTTTTTTAGTTTCTGAAATGTTTTATTAGGTTCAAAAAATATTTATTAGGTTCTGAAAAGTTTTATTAGGTTTTGAAAAGATTTTAAGAAACAAACTTAATACCCCTATAAAAAGGAGTATCTTAATGTTAAGAGATGTTTTAAAACAATCTTGGATATGAATGATTACCTTAAAGTTATCATTCCTATGTTTTGTTTAATATATTTAAATCTATCGGGAGGAAATTATTTTGTAAAAATATCTGCATTTTGTTCTTTTATTTCAATGAATTGTAAAATAATATCTACTTTAAGTGTGTGATCCCTAAGAAAGTGGTACCTAATATCTATGTGCTTTCCCTGAGAGTGATGTGTATGGTTTTTTCATAAATATATAAAACTACAATTTTCACATAGTATATGAGTTTAAGTAAATCTTATTCCATAATTTGTGAGTGTGTGTTGCATCCATAATACATGAGCATAAAAACTTCCTGCTTTTACATATAAAGCTTCAATAGTAGAGAGTGATATATAGTGATGTTTCTTACATAACCAATAAACTAATGAATCTTTTTACAATTGATAAGTTATGGATATAATTTTATTATCCGTTCTACAACCACTAATTTCAACACCCAAAAATAGTTTTAAAACTAATTCATTTCTAGAAGAATAGATAAGTCCTAAGTCTATAGATCCCTTTTAGTATTGAAAAATTATTTTCATAGATTTTAAATGGAATTATTTTTTGTTATAATGATATATTTCACATAAGCATACTGAAAACATTAGTTCTAGATGACTAGCTATTATGAATAGTAGGCTTCCTATTATACATCTACAAGATGTTTGATATACCGGTTTCCCAACTTCATCCAGATCAAGATTATTTGAGGTACCGATTGGAGTACATATAATTTTAGTTTTTTTATATCCATAAGTTTTAAGAAGATATAAAATATACTTATGTTGAGATATAAAAGTTCCTTCGAAGGATATAGAGACACTCCACATGAAACTCACCAGTTGTCATCTTGAACTGGTGAAATATAAACCCTAATTACCACTTGATATGAATTCTCTGATAGAATATAATGTTCACAATGAAGGAAGTTAATCCAAAGTTGAATATTTCCTTAAAAATCATGTAATATTCTACTAATGAAACCATCGTCGAGGTCGATCTCAATAAACTACTTGTAGGTAAATCTAAAGGGGTTTCATTCCTAGAGACCCTTAAGGCATGGATCTATGAAAATCCAATGAGAGGAAGATCTCTATTTTAATGAATCTTAATGATGGTGGTTTATCAGTGGATGTCGTCACTTATTCTCCCTAACATCATGCACTGATATGACAATATTCCTTCATGGCTCGCATATCATTCATGAATGGCAATATTCCCTAGAACTTACTTGAATGTGAACCTAGAATTGATTATGTTTGGGGTATCTTGGACTAGAAATTAGTGTCTATAGGTAGGGTTTACTTTTAAATTCTATTGAAATATCTGGAATATTTAGAATGGATATAGAATACCGGTAACAGAAATCTCAACCCTTGTTTCCTGAGACTTTCCGATTGGGATTATGCTTTTAACCCCTTTACCCATAGGAAAACATTGGCACAAATATGGGTTATATTGTATGGTCTCAACTGGTATTTTGGAATCCTAAAATCTTGAATTAAATTGCCTCTTGTATTGGATTTCCTCTTCAGGTAGAACAATGAATTGTAAATGTTGAATTGGGCCAATTTGCAGGGGTGTTAGTCAATGTTAAACTTGAATCAAAACTTCCTAACCCGATTAACATCATTTATAATGATTAAAAATATGATATTAAGATATAATATGAGAAAAATCCACCTTTTGGTGAGATATGTATGATTATTGGGAACTCAATATTACACCATAGGGTGGTTAGAAAACAGTTTGTTCATCCAACAGAAAATTAATGGAGAGAAGTGAAGAATAAATAAAGGGAAAGGATCTTATTTCTGATTTTCCTAATACATCTAAGAAAAAGAATTAATAATGGGTAAAGAAGTTAGAGAAGTTGATTCCCTTAATGAACTTTACAGGAAAATCCTGGGCTAAAATTGTGGAGGAGGAAGATAATGCCAAAAAAAGTTCTCAACCTACTTAATGAATTAGATGTTCTTGTGATGGATGTCATGAAATCTCAATAGGAATCTATTTCTGTTGAGAATTTAAAATGCATGAACCCTGTTAATTCATATAAACATTTTTCTTGTCTTGATACTTGTATCCTTTTAAAAATTGGAAAATGTATGCACTATTTTCAAGGTTGTTACAACCATTATTACCCCTCTATGCATTTATGGTAAGAAGGTTGGAAATGAGACTATTGTTGGATAGTCCACTTGTCCTCCTCTCAGTTTTGGTAGTGTTTCTCAATATATTAACAACTTGGTGCTGGGACCTTTGAGTGATGGGTCTGAGAACATCACTAAGGATTCGACTAGACAGACTGATACCAACCCCAATTTGGCTTTGGAGAAAGATGAACAACAGGTCAAAAAAGTTGAAATTGTTGGATAGACCACATGTCCTCCTCTTGGTTTGGGTGGTGATCCTTATAAGGTAAACAACACATCGCTGCGACACATGGGTGATCTGATGGAGAACAGAAAAAGGTCTCTTCTGGGCAGAATGATTCCAAGAAAAATTTGGGTTTGGACAAATAAGGGAAATAATAAGACCCTACAAAAGACTCAGGTGATTTGATTCTTTTACCCATTGATTTAAATTCTACTATAAGTACTCAAAAAATTATATTTCTATTTCATCTACTAATTTTGAAAATATTATTGTTGTGCAAAATGAAGATACTAGATCCGTGTTGATTAGTTGTTCTAGTGATATGCAAGGTCCTTAAAAGGAATCTTTTAATGAATATTATATTATTTACCCTTCTGTTAAAAATAATAAAGAGAAAAAATACATCCCAAGAAACTCCAAATATGTCATAAGATCATCTAGGAATAATGGCTCAAAGGTTAAGAGTAAATAGAGTTCGAACTCAAATCATAAGTATAATTGAAGAATATTTTCTAGAATTTTCTAGGTTTTGTGAACCATGATACCTTTATTGTTTTAGAATGAATGGTTAACATTCATCAGCCTTTGATTTTTCCCATAGATGAACGCAAGACAAAATTTTCCTCTAAATTACAACATCTTTATAGGCTACGTTATACTTAGGTGCTTGTAAAAATTGATCCACTTTTAAGAATCTTGGTATTTTCATGAAACCATCCTTTCAAAATTCCAATACCTTCTGTCTTTGAGAAAAGATTTACCAGTGATTTTGATCTTGAGAGAAAAAATCTTTTTTAATCCTTTGTTTATGAAAATAACAGATACTATGATATGATACCTCTGTAGAATGATCTCTTATTTTTAAATTTTAATATCAATAATCCCTAGTTTGTAATTGGGGACTTTAATGATATCCTTTTCTCTAGTGATAATATAGGTCCTTCCCACTATTTAGTCTCTACAATATAGTATATGACAAACATTAAAGATAATAATCTTATTGAAATTGCTCTTACTGGTGCCAAATACACCTGGTACATAAGAAACTATAATCAGATGGTTTCATGCAAATTGGATAGGGCATTCACAAATAATCTTTCTTTAGATAAATGGGACCCTATCTCTAGATTCATTCTCCCTGAGATTATGTTTTATAACTATACTATCATCTTCATTATTTCTCTCAAAACCATGAAGCATCCCCTTTCTTTCAGATTCATAAAAGTGTGGTTCTTGAACCTTGAATGTTTCAATAACATTAAAAAATGATTTTGGCCTATATGACTCATTATAAGGATTCCTTTTCATGTTCTTTTAAATTAATGTGTATTGAACAAAATCTTAAAGTTTGGTGTAGCTCAATGTCTAAAAAAATTTACAATGACATTATTCTTCTAGAGAATGAACTACATCATCTTTAAAGCAGCAACACCAACTCTAACTTTACCACTGATCAGAATTATGAAATTAACATATCTTTGAAATTCAAATCACTCCTCACCTTTAAGGATAACATGGTTAACAAATATATCAAAATAAAATGGTTATCCGATGGTGATAGAAACACTAAATTCTGTAACTCTCTTCATAGAACTTAAAAATATTACAGTCCTTTTTCCTCTCTCAAATATGGAGACAACTTTTTTAATAATGTGGAAAATATTTATAATAATGTCATCTCCTATTTTGAACCAATCTTTAATGGTCTGGACATAAATAAAAATTCCGTACAAGATTTAATTCTGTTAGTTTTTAATGATGTAGATAATTTATTTATTTTAATCATTACTCTTAATCATGAGACCAAGGAAACTATTTTTAGTCTAAATCATGATAGTACCCCTAGTCCAAATGGTTTCAATAATGTCTTTTACAAACAATATTGTGTTTTTATCGAAGATTATGTTTTAAATAAATATCAAATCCTTTTTTTCTAGTGGCATTCCACCCCATGGGTTAAACTCACAATTAATTTCTTTAATCCCCAGATTAGATAATTCATTAGAGATTCATCTTTTCTTACCCATTAATCTTATTAATACCCTTTATAAAATAATAACTAAAATTCATGAAAACATGATTATTTCCATGACTGAAAAAGCATCTCATGGAATCAATTTGCCTTCTTCAAGGGTAGATCCATCCAGGAATGCATTTATCTTACATTTGAATGCACTAACACATTAAACAATGCAAATAGAGGTGGAAACATTTTCATTAAAAATGTCATTAGAAAATATTTTTACACCATGGATAGGAATTTTATATTTAAAATTCCTTATATCTATGGATTATATATTTCCTTTATCTCAAAAATTAACACCCTATTCAACTCATCCTCCATAACTATCCTGGTCAATGGTTCTGCCAGAGGTTACATCAAATGCTTCAAAGGTGTTAGATAGGGTGATCCCCTTTATTCTAACCTTTTATCTATTTTAGAGGACCTTTTTATGTATATATATCACCCTCCTTGTAGTCCAAAATAATCTTAGTCCCATCCATGCTTCCATGAATTTGAATGCACCCACACATCTATTATATGCGGATGACATCATTCTATTCTTACATGGTAATAAAAGAAACATTTGAACTTTCAAAAATTCTCTCTCTAACTATGAAGAGGTTTCTGGTCAGGTTATTAGCTATAATAAATCATCTATATTCTTTGGGAAAAATTTTACAGCTAATAGAAAGTGTTTTATTATAAAATATTTAGGCATTAAAGAAGGTTATTTTCCTTTTACCTACCTTAGTATCCCCATACTTTGTGGTAGAAAAAAATACATCTATTTCCTTTACATTATTTACCAGGTTCATAATTAGTTCTCTTCTTGGAATGGGAAAAATCTTTCTATGGTGGGAAGAATATGCCTTTTCAAATTTGTCATTATATCTAAAATGGCTTACTCAATTATGATTTATAAATGGCCAGCTAATCTCATAAAAAAAATGAATGTTTCTATAAATTATATTTTGGGCTGGAAACACTCAAGATTTAAAATTAGTAAATATACCTTGGTCTATATGTTTCAAACCAATAAATAAGGGTTCCCTTGATAATAAAAATTTAAATATTTTTAATGACTCACTTCAATATAGACTTACTTTTAACTAAATCCAAATTGAATGTCGCTATATTGACTTCATTAAAAATTGGTTTATCGATATGTTAAAGAAAGGAAACATGAATTTTTTGAACTCTTCCATCTGGAATTCCATTAAGAAAGAATATGACAATATTATGACAAACTCTAGATAGATGGTCTCCTGGAAATCCTTCATGAACATTTGGTTGGAAAACTAGAATGGCACCCCCCTCATTTTAAGTATTCCAACTGAAAAAAGACTAGAAATCCTTAAAATTACTATTAGGGATGTTATTAACTCTCTTCTTGATAGTGTCCCTGAGAATGTTTCTCATATAATTGACAACAATCCTTTATCAAACATGGAGTATTTTATCACTTCGGAACTTTCAAATAATGGAATGATGGATTCATTTTTTTTATAATCAACTCTTTCATAATTCTGAAATTTATTTAAGATAGATTAAAAACCTTGATAAGTCATGAATTAAAAATTCAAGATTAACTCCAATATGGTGTATTTCTTAAACAGGGCCCCACTAATAGTATTTTACAATCTTTTGAGATCCATATTTTCTCCAAATTTAATCTTTATAATAAACATAAACAAGATGTGAACAATCTTTTTTCTTTCTTGAAAAACTGCCACTAACCTTTAGAACTATATTTTTAATATTTTTTACTGTATATGGTTGATTCCGAACATTATCAAAACCTAGTTAAAGTGTTTTGTTGAAATGGATAGCTCCCAAAAAATCAATAATTTTTTTTCTTTATGTGGTCGCTAACCTACATCATGTGATCTGTTATGATATAAATTCTATTCTTCATAATAATTTCTCACTCAACCACAACACATGTTGGATATTGATCCTCACAACTATTCATGAAGCTGCCTTGATTCAGAAGGGTTATTTCAACAATACGGTAAAAGTATTTAGGATTTTGAGATTTCTTTGGATCGATGGAATTTTTCATCGGTCATGACACAATTTTAATGTTTTCTCTAGAAATCGCTGTTTTCTAGATGGATTAATGTTAATTTCGATGGTGCTTCTAAAGGAAATCCATGACCTATGGGATTTGGCTTCATCTTTAGGGATCAACATGGTCAGATCCTTAGTTGTTTCTTTGGAAGATGTGGTATTTCCTCTTCTCTAGACGATAAAATGATGAGTGTGATTCATGATATCTCTTTCACAAAGCAACAATGTTATAACAACATCTCGATTGAAAGTGATTTGATCACCATAGTATAATCGATTTCAAAGGGTGTGATTCATCTGCCTTGGTCGATTACTACATGTTTGACGGATTGTCTCTATTAGCTCCGAAACATCAGCCATATTACCACTCATATCTATTGGGAAGCGAACATGGTTGCAGATGGCCTTTCCAATAAAGGAGTATGTCAGGACAGTACTTGGTTGAATGATCTCCCTAATGATTTACTCCCCCTTAATCAGAAATATTGTAATGAGACAACTTTTTATAGACTAATGTAACTTCTTTTTTTTAAATAATTTTTCTTTGGTCTTTTGGCCAAGCACCACCTTATTAAAAAAAATATAAGTTCTTTCAGTTTATTGAGAAATTTGAAAACCATGAAAAAATGTTAACTCACCGATTATACTCATTTCAACCCCATGTTTCATGAGATTTGAAAATGAATCACTTAAGGATTTGTGAGTTGATTCAAATATAATTTCATAAACATATATTTAAAAAATCAAAAAAATTATTATCTTTATTTATAAAAAGGGTTGGATTAACAGTTCCCTTAACATAATTTTTTTGTTACATAAATCTCTTAAGTCTATCATACGAGGATTTATAGGATTGTTCAAGAGCTTATAATTCTTTGGTAAGTTTAAGAACATGTTTAGGATGTTTTGTTCCTTCAAAACAAGGAGTTTGTTCAAAAAAAATTCCTCTTAAACATATTCTTTATGTAAATCACACTTCACTTCCAATTTAAAATTTTTGAAGTTAAAGGAAGTTGTAAAGGCTAAGGGAATTTGAATATATTCAAGTCTACCTACTAGATAATAGGCTTCATCATAGTCTATTCCTTCTCATTGATTATATCCTTTATCAACTAATCTTTCTTTATATATTACCATGATTCCTTTTTCATCCCATTTATTTAGGAATACCCACTTTACTCCAATTACATAAGTTTCTTTTAGTCTTTCAACCAAAGTCCCGACATTATTCATTTCAAATTCATTTAGTTCATCTTGTATAGATTTAATCCAATATTCATCACCTAAATCTTAATCTGATGTTTTAGGTTCTAATTTGGAAAAAATTATAGATGTTATACTTTATTTATTATAGAACTTCTAGTCATGACGGGTTGATGCACATCACCAACAATAATTTTGTTGGGATGATTATTAAGAAGCAACTGACTTCGGTTTTTTAAAACTTGTTCATCCACATAAGGTTAAAAAATATTCTGGTGTAAATACTTCAAAATAACTTTCTTAACAATTCTCCTAATTAGAATAATCTTCCATCAAGTGTTAATAATTAGTTTTGGATAACACATTCGAAGATGTAGGTAAGGGTGGTTCAAAAAAATGATATGTTTCATCAAATTCAACATGTACTATTTCTTCAATAGTATACGATTTTTTGTTAAAAACACTATAATCCTCAGATATTTCAGAATAGCTTAAGAAGATTCCTTCATCAAATTTGGGTGTTAATTTGTGTAATTTATCTTTAGTATTCAAGATGAATACTTTCCATCCAAATACCATGAAGTATGAAACAATAGGTTTTTGGCATATCTATAACTCATAAGGTGTTTTATTAAGAAAAAGACTTTTTAAAACTCAATTTATAGTATAACAATCAATACTTATAGATTTATCCCAAAAATGCTTAGAAATTGAGTATTCACCCAACATGGTTCTTGTTATCTTTTTAAGAATTCATTTCCATCTTTCAACAACCGCATTTTGCTGAGTTGTTTTAGGGGATGGGAAGTTATGAATAATACCTTTTATACAATAAAAAGTTTCAAAATCTGAATTTTCAAAATCTCCACCTTGATATCCATGAATAGTAATCAGTGGAATGTTTATCTCATTATCATCATTGGATAAAAAATATTTTAAATAAGTAAAAGCTATATATTTTTTTACCAGAAAATAGACCCTTATAAATCTATTGTAATCATCAACAAGACTAGGTACATAGTATTTTCCTCCAATACTTCCAGTTTGTGTTAGATTGTAAAGATCAATATTTACTAGATACAATTATTCAGATTTTGAGACTTGACTAATTGATTTAATGCTTGAATTGTGTTTATATCCATATTGAAAAGGATCTCAAACCTTTGATGAATCAAATCTAAGATTTGGTAGATCCTTAATATATTTTTTCATAGAGAGCTTAAATATGTTCCGAAGGTTACAATGTCATAGTATTCTATTCCATAACCAATATTGATCATTCATTGCGTTAAGGAAAGATAAGTCTTGGATACTAAGATATTCGATGTTAATTGTATAATCTTTCTAATGATGATGGGAAGAGATAATTAACTCATCATTGGAATTGTGTATTAAACATTTTTCATTCCTAAAATTCACAAGGTAACCTTCATCACATAATGGGATTATACTTATAAGGTTGTTCTTAATACCTTTAATAAATAAAAAATTTGAAATTAATTCTTTTCCAATATGAACAATGTTACATATACCAACAATTTCTCCATGATCATATACCATGTATTGTTGTTGGTACGTTCTTTGTTTCCTAAAAATGAAACAGTTAGAATTTTGGAATCCAAACATTCTTGGATCTGAAATTGTTAGAAAATAAAATATTAGGTATCCAAATTTTCCTAGAAAATTACGATTTATGAAAACCTAAGGATTGAGTTTTAGTCAAAGAATAAAATTTCTCTCTATTCCCACCACATTGACACTTAGTGGAAAAAAGAGCACTTTGTTGTATAAAATATTTATGACTAAAAACTAGTTTTGAATGATAATAACCAAATCTAGAACCATTCCTTATAGGATTAATTTGTAAATACATTTTATCAAAACCTTCATTTCTATGAGTAATGTTTTTCAAAAGATTATTTAAGAAAAATATTTCAAATTTTAGTATGATTTGTAAATTCATATCCTCATTTCCATTAGTCTTAGAATTTGAGTTTGTCTCTAAATTTTTTCATATAAATAACCTTTTCTATATCCTTAAAACGTTTATCCTTCTTAGAATTTACTATCTCAATGTTTTTTGAAATATAAAAAATTTGAAAATATTTTTCATCATGATCTTTAGAAGGATCTTATACTTATTTTGTTAAAATATTAATTCTAAAATTTTCCTTATCAAGTTTCATATTGAATTTACTATTTTCATTCTCATATAACATGTAAATCCTAGATAATTTTTCAAATTAAGTTAAAATATTATCTTATGAAGAGGAAGATTCTTCATATGAAGATTCATAATTTTCTTCAAACGAATAAAGATCACTTAAAGACATGTTGGTTAAATATTCAGTAGTGTTTACCTTAGCCATGATACCTTGATTTTCAATAGGCATCATGGAAATAATACCAATGTTATTCTATCTAGAAGATTAAATATCAGAATATTCTTCTGAAGAGTCACCACAATTGTAACTCCATGAATCGTTATATTTTAGTACCTTCCATCAATTAGACTTGTAGTACTTATTCTTATTCTTTTCTGAATGCATATCCATTCTTTCTTTCTTCATAAGTTTTGGACAATATGGTCTGATATGTCTAGCCTTATTACATTCATAGCAAGTCACTTCAGATTCTTTTTTATCCTTTATATCATTCTTCTTATATCTATATTGGAAATTATTCTTTCCCGCATTCTTGGTCATTCTTTAAGAAAGATTATCTAGTTCATTCTCTGACTGTTTAGGTTCACTAGAGTCTGAATGAGTAATCACTTTCTTCGACATTGTTGTCTTAGAAACCTTCTCAAGAGTCATATCATTCATATGATTTGAATTAGTAGTAAAACCAAAACTCCCATTATTCTTCTTAATATTATTAGCATCTCTCTTCCATGTATTCACTTGTTGTAATAGAATCCCAAATAGCTCATCAAGAATAACTGTTGCAACTTTCCTAGATTCATTAATAACCATTCTTTATGATTCCAACTCATTTCGTATGATGTAAATAATCTTGTCAACAATAATTTCATCATCTAAGTAATTTTCAACCATTGACTATAATCTATACACAATAGTCATGAATCTCTACTAAACCTTACATAGGGATTCTCCATAAGGAAAAACAAATCCTTGCTAATCAGATCTTTGCAAAACTCTTCTGGTTTATATAACTTTTGATGTTCCAAAATATGTTACTTCAAGTTTCTTCCAAATATAATTTTCTAACTCACATGAAGAAATTTGGATTTATTTATTCCTGGTCATATAACATAACAAATTATTTTATACCTTATAATTAAGCTGATATTCTTGTTTCACTTGGTTGGTAAAAGTTCTAACTTTCTTATTTGGTATTTTGTAATCACCATTATGCATAAAAATCTTTTCAATTATCGTGTTAATAAATAATATATTTATACGACCTCCCCAAAACTCGTAATCATTACCATCAAAAAGTGGTGGTCTTGTTGGATTTAGATTTTCAATAAATCCAATATTTATTCCTTCCATCTTTCAAAAAAAAACATTTCCACTCCACATGTTGGTGTAATGTGTATTTTAATAAAGAGTTTATAAAGAAATTAATATAAAATGTAAGATAAAAAAAGCCAGATAAACAAATTTAAATCCTATACTAACACAAATATGTATATTAGTCTTTCAAATACAATATTTGATACCAATTGTTGGTTCAAAATATAAGATGCAGACACTTAATGAGAAGAGGGGGGTGAATTTTAATTTTAGAGACTTTCATTTTTAACCTTATGGATAATTTTTTTTAACTTTTTTAAACAAAAATAGATTCAAAAAACCTTGTACTATCATTAAAAAATATATCATAAGGTCCCAAGGTTCGACTATAATGATAATATAAGAAAATAAGTACATAGGTATACTTTAGTAAAATTCTACTGTAAAGAGTATAGAATCCTAAATCAGTGTTATTATAACAGAGAAAGTGTAAGAAAGCTACATATTCTATATTTAAAAAAAAGTGCATTAATTTTTAAAGAAACTGTAATTAAACATGTAATACAAGTGTAATGAAATATTTTAACCCAAAGACAAGTGTATCCAACAAATGTTGATAAAGTTCTCTTGATTTATACTTTCAAGAATGTTTGTCTTACCCACACCAAGTTAGGCCCTCGATATAAACATCAGAATCTATCTTTCTATCCCTACAAACCCTCGATCTGTAAGGTGATTAGAACCTCTATCTTCCTTAAAGATGTAATCCCTATATTAAGCATGTAATCATCAACTATATATTCTTTAATCTTGTAAGACCTCGATTATATGAAACAATAATCCGAATCTCACAATGAAAACAATTCTTGTTGACAATATAATTTTGCAGAACAAGTTGTTTACAACTTAAATACTTTAAAGATTTCGCATGAAGAGAACCTGATAGAGATATAACAGAGTGTTAATTCTACCAAAAGTACACAACCTCAAAAAAATTGAAATTTATAGGTATTTATAGGTGAGATATCCAATGATCACATTCTACTCCAACAGTCATATTTCCCCTACAAGTTTAGGGAGACCTATATAGGTCACATTCATAGAATGATTATTTTGTAACAGATCTGATGACACCTTTTAACATTACAAACTATAAGAGGCATTATGATGACTTAATTTTTTATAAAAAATTATGATAAACAATATCATATTTTGGATCTAATGAAAATAAACGATATATTAAGGTAATACAGTAACTATGAGAACAATAAATAATCCGATTTTGAAAATATTGAAAGTTAGATTCTAATTTCTGAGGAAATCAGAGTTTGATTTTAGAAGAAATCAGAGTCTAATTTAAAAAAATGGAGTCTGATTTAAAAAAATCAGTGTTTGATTTCAAAAGAATTCAGAATCTGATTTCAAAAGAAACCAGAATCCGATTTTATAAGAAAATAGAGTTGGATTTGGGAAGAAATCAGAGCCCAATTTCAGATAAAATTAGAGTCTGATTTCATAGGACATCAGAGTCCGATTTTAGAGGACATCAGAGTTTGATTTCAGAGGAAATCAGAGTCAGATTTCAGAAGAACGTAGAGTCTGATATCACAAAAAATCATAGAATCATTTCAGAGGATATTGGAGTCAAATTATTGAGGATATAAGAGTCTAATTTCAGAAGAAATCAGAGTGTGTTTAACTTAAAAATATTATCTCTTAAGGAAAATGGTTAGAATTGATTAAGAAAACATTAAATAATACTTTTAAGATCATGGATAAGGTATAACATGTTATAGAATATAATATTCCTTAGGGAAAGGAAAACTATCATTAAGAAGATATTTGTGTGATTTTCAAAACATAAATGAATGGAAAATTCATAAGTAAACTTATTGAATTAACATCTCTATCTATTTTTATATTTTTTCTTTCTGTGAAAAAATATTTTTTTTCATCCAACGAATTTTAAAAATCAAAATACAAAGTCAAATCAGTTTCTAGTAACCTCTAATTAAAAATCAACCATTGGATCACTTCTAAGTTCATATATATGAAAAACCAAGTTTTTATGGAATGTTTAAATAAATCTAAACACTTTTATATCTTAAGACACACACAACCTTGATATTTTTTAAAAAATATGTTCCATAGTATATTCAACACGCAAAACCGCAGTTAAATTGAACCCAAAATATTTTTATTTATATATGACCTTTATAACCATGTTGTTAAATTCATCGATATTAACAATATTATCTAAATTATGAAATAAATATATAAGAAAAATTCAATACAAACACATAGAATAATTCTAATGAAATATTTAATCAATTTTAAATATAATTGTTTTATACATTAGAAATAAGTTAAAAAATTAATTTTATTGAGAACATATTATAATTAAATTATGGAACTTATAAAAACCTTATTTTATAATAATAATATCGTTTTTGAATTCATAATATCAAAATTAGGAGGACATTTTCATAATTTTCTTGAATGATTCATTTTCCAGTGAATTGTGAAAAATATCTACATTGATTAAAAACTGTTTTTTTATTTCATCCTTGTGAAAAGTATGATTTTATTATTTTTAAAAAATAAAAATATATATTATATTATTTAAATTAATATTAATTTTATTTAAATCAATATCAGGGCTGAAATTTGTATAAAAACATTTTTTTCACTTATAATGATAATTATCGAAAAACACTGTTTACTATTGCATTTTTTGATTTTAATTTAAAATATTAATCTTCCAAATCAAAATTTTGAATTTTGAAAAATGGATTATATATTTTTATTAAGGAAGTACTGAATTAAGGAGTATATATTTTTTATTTTAGGTTAATATGATTAGTAACCTTAGTAAATTATGTTACCACAGTAAAGGGTAAATCAGGTAATTAAAAATTAGATGATAAGGATAATAAATTATCTATAGTACTTGCATTAATCTTATTGTATGAGTCATTTTTCTTAATTATTCATCCAAGATGTGTTTATATGGATTTTTTTGGAAATGGGGATTATATTATGAATATTACGGTATTTTATTTCAAGAAAAGTCAAACATGTCACTCTCTTTTCTTAATAACAAAAATATTTATAATATTAGGATACCTAGAGAATATATTAAAATATAAATATTATTTTTAAATATAAAATATTTATATTCATCATGGTAATTTATTATTAATTTTTTGATAAGTAATAATTACCTTTAATTTTTAAATAATATTGCCGCGATAATTATTATATTAATGGACGAAAATAAATAAATGATATTTAAAATATTAAAATTATTGTTACATTAGATAAATAATTTGATCCCTGAATTTTAAATATTAACTTCACATGTTATAGATATAATTATAGATATTTTATCAAATTATAATTGTTTTCATGATATTATTAAAGTCAATATGATGAATTGTTCTAAAAATTGACTTTATTGATATTTTATAATAAATTATACTATATTAAAAGATATAAAAGTACTAAAAATATTATATTCATCTAAATTAAGGAAATATGGTTAATTAAATCTACCATGGCCCATTTATTCTTCTTTTGGAAATTTATAAAATCATTATTGACCATTAGAGAGTAGATAATTGTAATAGTATACTAATTGTCAAAAGGGTTAATAGGTGATAAAAGAAAAAGGACAGGGGTAAAACCATCACCTAAACTTGGTAAAATTTAATTTTATTAGATTATATAGACCCATACTTATCATATATTAAAAATATATCAGTTTGGATCCGTTTGGTCATCAATATTAATTTATTTTAATTTATTATTTTAAAAAATTACAAGAATATCCCTCTCCTCCATTAAAAAAGGGAACTCCTAAACTTATTTACACAACTTTAATCCATATATCATGACCAAAACAAGATAAATACTCTTATAAAAATCTATATACATGATATTTATTTATATCCCTTCCAAAATATAAATTCTAGGACAATTCAGAAGAGATATAATGAGAGTCCATCAAAGAAGTGTTAGTCGTCTTTACTAACTATTTGATGTTTATTTCTTCTTCCACTTAATATTCATGTGTTATTCCCATACTAAAATAATAAATACATTATCATAAATATAATTATATTTTTAATGGTTCATTTTTCTTCACCACTTTACATGGATGGTTATAAATATGGAATTAAAGAGTATATATATTATATCTACCACAAAACCATGATTTCAAAACTATAGTATCATATATACCTTCTTACCTTCCAATCCTTTAGAAAAGGAAAATGTCACTCATGTGTAGGTGTAGGATACCACCTCCCCAATGAGATTTTATATTTTTTCATTCATGATTTACATGAGAGGTAAAAAGGATGTATTTAATGAATATATATTATATATTTGATATAATAAGGATTCTTTAGTGATTAATTATTATTCGCATTTCTATCTTTCCATTAGTTGAAATTTGAAAATAACATTCATGACTACGCACAGTCTACCATCTCTATGAATAATGTAATTAATTTTTCTATCTATATATTTATGAATGAATCTAAAAATCTATATATTCAATTTATTTGAAATTTATACCATGAATGACATTATGGATATTATGGAACCATAACACATGTATAATGACTGAAATTATTGAACAAAAATATTCCTAAAAAACAAAACTATTATTAACTGAAAGAGAGATTTAATAAAATAATTATTGATAAAAAAGTAATAAAATATTATAAGTCATATATAGTATTATATAAATTTTTATGTTGTTTGAATAGTTTTATGAGAAATATATATTTAATATACATGATTTTCAAGTGTATATGAAGGATGTTGAACCTAAGGTAAGGGTTTGTAGTCTCACTTTAACTTCTATTACACATATTCCATTATCACCAACTATTTTTTTTGTGGGGTGTATATACTGACCATATTAAATATTATATCATGAATCTACTTATATTCGTGTAATTTTATGTTTCAATGGAATTTATTTATTTCTTGGTGAATATAAATCAAAATTTACAAAGTGTTAAGTTTTTATTTAATGATATCATAATTATTTAGGATTATATATTTTTATGGCTCAGTTGAGGTTATTTCTCTTCCATTTCTATGTTCTATATAATTATTTTCAATTTTTTTTAAAAAACTTCTATTTATTGTTTAACTTCATTTTTTACCTTGTTTAACTTTTTACAAAATGTTTTAAATGGAATCTGCCTCTCATTTTCCAGAAAAGGTATGTTTTGTTTTTTATTACAAAACTTTGAATGGGATATTTTCTAATGTTATATAGAATAAATGTAATTTACCAATTTCAAAATTCCTCAATGGTTTCATGAATAATTTACAAGTATACATGTTTATTTTCAAACAAAATAAATTCTTTATTACATGCTCAATTTTTATATTTTAAACATTATTTTCAATGTAAAAACGGTTTTTTTACTTAAGATATATTTCAGGAATATTTTTATTTTATTTAAATATATGTCAAAATTATTTATTCAATAATATTTTTTGGTTTTAATATAATTATTACATTCATCAAATTTATTTAGATTTTTTATGATCAATTTTCCAGAAAAAATTATTGATATTCATTATGAATAGTTCTTCCAATACTGAAAGATATTTAATTTGTTTTGACATGTTGATTCATTTATATTACATATTCATATGGGAAATGTATTGGACTTAGTAAGTGATGGTTGATGCCCACTATATCCTCTTGATACATTGGTAGGTCTCATTAGACATTCTAGCGTGGTTTTTGGATGAGGCCTTACACATTTGTGTAGAAGTCACGACACAAGGCCTTAATAGTATTTTCATATGTCTTGGATGAGGTGTTAGTAGTATTTTTTAGATGTCCAATATCATTAATTTTATCATTGTGAAATTATAAATTGTTTTCTATATGATTATTCAATTAGTTAGAATATCCATTGATTAGTTATTATCTCATGTGATTGTTTATATGGTTTATTCGATCATCCTCTATTCCAATAACATTATGATCAAGTTATTTTTTAAATGGGATGTGATTTAGTTATTTATCTTTCTATATTTTTAATGATTATATATTTCATGATTTCTATAGATTAATGATCAACCATATTGATAATTTGAGATAATCTATTTCTTATTCTTTACTTTACCTAGGATATCAGGAAGTGTTTTATTATTTATATGAAGGGATATTCTAAGGGGAATAATGGATTTATCAAATAAAATATTATGTCTTATATTATGCTTTTAAATATAATGATAATTTCATGTATGTATATAGTTTACCAAGACTTCCACACTATTTGGTCCTTCGAGATTCATATTCCCGTATTTTGTGCCAATGTAATAAAGTAACCACTGACATTGGGATATTGGGGCTAGGTTCATTATAACTATTATTATATTATGTTTATTAGAATCATTGGGAACTAGATTTATGAAAACATATATTAGTATGCATAACCCTATGATGGAATTTGAGAATATTTCCATATAAAATAAGTTTATGATTCAAATAAGGAAAGTTCAAAATTTTTAGTTACTATCATAGATTATTTAGTCTATGTTTAATCATAATTTAAAATGCATAGATAAATACTTTTAATTATTATTAATTAATAATATGAGAAATTAATATTAATACAACTCTTTGATTTGGTAGATGATAAGTTTATCTGTGGAATTTTTTTTATTTTTTCGACCTAAAATTAAAGTTATTGATAACCTTTAGGGTTAATATGATCACTGCGGTTGAGGTATGTATGGTTTATTAGGAAATATTCATTAGTACATTTTTATGTTTTATTTTATAGAAAACCATAGTGGTTAAAAAATGTTTTTAGGGATAAATATGATTTTTAGGATTTAAAATATATATTTTTGAAACATTATAAGAATTATATAAATATATTTTTAATAAACTGAAAACCTATAGTTCAGGTGAAAACCTATTACATTTGATAAGGCTATGGGGAATGGACCTCCGACTGAAGGGTGAAAAGTGTGTGGCACCAACCACTGGTCTACTAGATGTCCTGGTCAATATGACATTTTTTACATAAATGATTTTGAAGATAAATAATAAGATTATATTTGGGAATAATATTATAGGATCAAATATTTATCAATTTTTTATGATGATGTGATTAATGAAATTATGGTATACATATCATTGGGATAAATTATATGTAACCTTTAGTTTTAAAATAATGTTCTTTTTAGGAAGAATGATTTGAGTTTTTTAAAAGTGAAACATAAAGGGTATGACATTACATTTTAGGTGAAAAATCATTAATATTTAGGTTATTAATGTTGTATGGGATATATTGAATATAGATTAATTTTCTTATGATTGAGGTTATTAGTATATGTGATATGGGTATTAACATGTCTGGAATGTGACATTCTAAACAACTGGGTATAAATGATTAATCAATGGTCTGGGTTTTGATGATGGTCAATAATATTTTGGGGGGATCTTATGGTTAACTAATTTTGTAAAGGAATATGTTGAACATCAGATATTGTTGTTTGATATAAACATATGACTTATTAAATTAGGTAACATGTTCTGACCATTTTTTTTAAATACTTATATATTGAATGAATTACTTTTGGATATTATGATTACTTAAGAAAGTGATTTAGGCATAAAATAAATTCATCTCAAATTTCCATCTCCTATTATAATGGATAATGTGTAATGATATCGAAGAAAAACCAAAGGATTGTATTATGCTTATTAAATGGAAATAAATCCTGTAATATTATTTCCTCTAAAGAATTATCTAATTGTAAAATAGTCCATTGAATTTAAGAAAAAGACCTCGATTTTTTATTCATTTAATTTTATTACTGTGAAATCAATAACCATTTAAGACATTATAAATTTCTAGTTTTGTTTTTTTATCTTTCTCATGATCATGTTCCTTATCAGTGTCTATCAATCCTTAGGAGTTAGATTTCTATACCATGTTCATATTTTCCCTTCCCATTAATGTTGTCATATTTGGAAACCTAGTTTCATGGTGATAGATATAGTTCCCCATATATATTTTTATGCAGAACATTTATAAACAATTTTTAGGATTTGGGTTTTCCATAATGGTATTTTTGAATGTTAAAACCGTAATTTTCAATCACAAGTTCAAATTACAAGGATGAAATTTATTGATAGAGGGGAGAATGTAACACCCCAAAATTTTACGATATTATTATTTTTAAATTAATTTGATTTCTTTGATAGTTTATATTGAATCCAACCATGATATTTTAAAAGGTCGCTATTTTTTATAGTGTATACAACATGCAACACCAAGCGTAAACAAACCCCAAAATTTTATTATTTATATATAACCATTAAACATATTCTTTAAATTAGAGAGTAATAAATCAATTAAATAAATTATGTAATAATTATATTAATGACCTACTTAATAAAAATTTATTTATTAATTCTTATGAAATAAGTACTCACATTTCTGTAAAGTAATTTTGTTCTTCCGAAATAGGTTTTATTCAAAAATTATTTCTATTGAGATAATATTATAAATAAATATTGGAACATATATATATATATTATCTTATAAAAAATATAATTTTTTAAATTAACATATTAAAATTATTTTAGGGTGAAATTTCAAAATATTTTGCAATGATTAATTTTCCAATGAATAGTGAAAACACATTTATTTATTAGAAACAATATTTTTTTCAACCATGTGAAAATTTTCATTTTATTTTGCGTTAAAAGTAACATTATTTTTAATATATTATTAATAATTTTATTAATTTCATTGGAATCGGTTTCATGGTTCAATTTAGTATATAATCATTTTTTACACTTATAAAGGCATTTATTTGAAAAAATGTTTTTCATTATGTTTTGATGGTTTAATTTTAAATTTAAATTTTCCAATAATGTGTTTTAAAATTTGAAAAATGCATTTCATATTTGGATTCAGGAGTTCCAAATTTATGAAATATGTCTCTTTATATTTGGTTAATTTGAATAGTAACCTTAATAATTTTTTCTACCCTGGTAAAAGGATAACAAGTAAATAAAAATAAAATGATTAGGATTATAAAATGACCATATCACATTCATTAATCATATTTAAGGATTCCATTTCTTCCATAATCATCCAATTTTTAATTATATTTAATTTTATGGCCCATTGGATAATATTATGACCATTATAGTATTATATCTTAAAAAACTCACTCATTTCACACTATTTTTTAGTAACTATAATCTTTTTAATATGGGGGTATCCGAAGGATATATTAGACTAAAAATAATATTTTTAAATATTATATATTCATATTCATAATTGAAATTTATTTTTAATTTTTATTGAATATATAATTACCTTATGTTCTTGCATAACGTAGACACAATAATTATTAAATTAATGGAAAAGCAAAAAATAATATTTAAAATCTTAAAATTAATATACTCTTCGATAAATAAAGTGACCCATGAATTTTATAAATTCCCATTAAATTTTAAGGATATAAAATTTTTATTATAATTATATGTGTTCTATAGATATTATCAAATTCAATGTAAGGAATAGTTCTAAAAATTGACATTATTGAAATTTTATAATAAATTTTATTTTATAATAAATAATATTTTATAATGAATAATATTTTATTATATGATATAAAATTACTAAAAATATTAGATTCATAGAAATGAATAGTATATGATAAATTAAAACAACCATGTTCTATTTACGGGTCTTTTTGTAATTTATAGTAACATTATTGACCCTTAAAGAGTAGAATAATTTAATAATACAGTAATTTTCAAAAAGGGTTAATGGGAGGTGAATGAAAAATGATAATGATAAAACCTCCCCAAAAGATGTCTAAATTTTTATATATAATTTTATTTAAATCCATACTCATTATATATTTAAAAAAATTAGTCTGTAGCCATTTCTATAAAATAATTAATTTTTATTAATTTAATATTTTAACAAATTCTAAAAAATCCCCTACCCTCAACTATAAAAGCACACAAATTCGTTCTCTTATTCACACAATATTGTGCCATATATCATAACTAAACCCAATCCATTTCTCCAATAAAAATACTTATAAAACTTATTTGGGCTCTAAACCAACCAAAATAGTAATACTAGGCCTCGTAAGAATATATCTAAAGGAAGTCCACTGAAGAAGAGGTAATATATTTTACGGAACCTTTCAAGTTTATTTCTTCTTTTAATTTCTATTCACGTTTGTACCCATCCTAAAATAAAAAATATAGTATGATAATATAATTATATTTTATTTTTATAATGGTACTAACAAATTCCATCTCTTTTCCATCTTATGAAAAGTGAAAACATTTCTCGTGCCTACATATGGCTTACCATCTATACGTAGTGGTGTAATTAGTTTTTCATCGCCACATTACTAGGATGATTATAAATATGAAAAAAATATCTATATATGATATCTATGAAACATCTAGGACTTTTTAACTATAATATCATATATACCTTCTCATGTTCTAATCCTTTGTAAAATGATAACATCGCTCGTGTATACATGTGGACTACCACCTCCATGAAGTGATGTGATCCATTTTTCATTTACGTATAAAATATATGGTAATAAAGACATGTTTAATCAATATATATGATATATATTATATTAAAATTATTCTAGAAATATTAAATATTATTCACCATTCTTTCTTACCATCTGTCAAAAAGTTAAAAGAATGTTCATGCATACGTACGACATACCGTCCCTAGAAACGATGTAATTCATTTTTTAATCACTATATTTATAGATGAATAAATTTATATATTACAAATATAAAATATTAATAACATGAATAATATTCTGGAGATAATAAGATGATAATAAAAAAATAACGGATATAACCAGTGAACCAAATCATACATGAAAAATGAAATAATTATTACACAAAACTGTGATTTCAGAAAAGAATTGTTAATAAATAGGTAATAAAAGATTTTAATTATGTAATATATGGAATGATATATATTTTAATTGTTTATAAATATATGTATAAAAAATCTACATTCATTATCTAGGAGGATGGAGTGAATATGAAATAAGTTGAACATAAGGTTAGGGTTTCTCATTCCACTTTAACTTTTGTGAAACATATTCTATATTAACAACATATTTGTAATTTTTAGTGTATATACTAACAATTTTATATAACATATAATGAATCTATTTATATCCATGGTGTTAATATTTCCAATTGATGTTATTTATTTATTAGGGATTATGATTCAAATGTTACCAAAGTGGTGAGACTTTACCTCACAATATCATCATTATTTAGGATTGTATATATTTAAGTCTCATTAGAGGATATTTCTCTTCCATATCAATGTATTCTAAAAACAATTTAAAAAATGTTTTTAATATTCTATAAGATTGTTTAAAGTAATTTTTACACATGTTTGGAGTTTAAAAAAATATTTTAAATGGAATCATGCTGTCATTCTCTAAAGATGGAATTTTTTTATTTGTCTTATAAAAGTATGAAAGGAATGCTTTTTTAAATAACACAATATAAAAAAATGTTTAAAATTTACTAATCCACAATGCCTGAAAAATTTATTTATATGTTAATAAGGTACTTTTCAAATAAAATTATTTCTTCATTACATGCATAATTTTTGGATTTTAAAAATTATATTCAATGTAATAAGTATATTTAATTTAATAAATATTTACATAATATATTTAAATAATTTTAATAAATGTTAAAATATATTTTTGAATAGTATATTGAGGATGTAATCTAATGATTCCATTCATAAAATTTCTTTTTTTATGATTATTTTAATTGGGGAAAGTATTGATATTTTCCATGAATAGTTATATGGATACAAACAATTATTGATTTTGTAAAGGAATATTGATTCAGATATATTATCTATTCAAATGGGTAATTCATTGGAATTAGAATGTGATGGGGGAGGAGCCCATATATTAATTACTAGTTCTGATCAGACAAAAATATCTTAGGTTCTATCCAAGGCCATACCAATTTCTCTAGATGTCATGGCACCAGGCCTTGACTGTATTTTCGATGTATTGGTCGAGGAATTACCGAAATTTTTTAGATGTTAGAAATTTTGAATTCCATAATTATGAAATAAATTATTTATTTCCATGTGATTATATGATTAGTTAGAATATCCATGTATATTTTACAAGATCATGTTATAATTTATATGGCCTATTTGATCATAATTTAATCCTGTAATATTATTCTAATGTTATTGATTAAACAAAATGTGTTTTAGTTATCTTCATTTCCATATTGTTGATTATTATTTATTCCTGATAGCTACTTATATAATCTTACCATTAATGGGAATCTTAGATCACCACTTTCCTATGTTTTATTTTCCCTAGGATACCAAGAAGAGTTTCACGATTGATATATTGGGATATTCTATGGTGAATAATGGTGTTCTCAAAGAAAATACTAGGTTGTATTTTATATTTTGAAAATTAATGATAATTTCAAGTATATATCTAGATTACCAGGACTAATAAAATATTAGTTCATCTAGGATTCAATTTATTATCTCTAGTGATAATGTAATAAAGTAACCATAGACTCTAGGATACTGGGGTTAGGGTATATAGAATTGGAATGTGGGAAATTTTAGTGTAAATATTGGGAACTATATTTAGGAACAAATATATTAGGGAACATAAACCTATGAAATAATTTGAAAATATTTATAAATACAATAATTTTATGATTTAGTTGATGATGTTTTATTATTTTTTGTTACTATCATGGGTTAATAAGTCTATGGATGATCATAATTTTAAAGGAATAGAAGAACCTTTTGAAATTTTATTAACGATACATTGGGAATCTTTTATAGGAATACAACCCATTGGTTTAGTATATGATATGTTTATTTGGGGAATAATTATTTTATAATTTGTGAAAATGTTTTTAAGGTTATTGATAACCTTTAGGGTTAATAATATCACTGAGGTTGAGGTATGTATGGTTAATTGGAAAAATGAGTTATTAAATTTTTGGATTATATCGTGTAGAAAACCTTAGAGGTTAAAAAATTGTTTTGAGGACTAATTAATTTTTAAGAATTTTAATCATATTTTTAGGAATTCTATATGAAATATATTAACATATTTTTAGAAAAAGTACAATGTAGAGTTTGGATGCAAGTCATTGCATCCACTAAGGCCATAGGGATGAAACCCCCAAATGAAGGGGGATAAGGGTGTGGCGCCTTCCACTGGCCAACATGATGTCCTGGTTAGTACAAATTTTTTATTCTTAAACAATTTTAAATAAAAATAATAGATTGATTTTGGGAAACATATTATAGGATAATTTTTCTAATTTTTTTGGCACTTTTATTTGACTAATGAAATTATGGGGGAAAATCATTTGGTTAAATAATATGTAACCTTTAGGTTTACCATAATGGATCTTTATGAAGAATGTTATTATGTTTTTGGATGTGAAAGCATAAGGGTAAGAGATAACCTTTGAGGTTAATGAAAATTAATTAATATATAAAAAATTTGGGGTATATGGGATATATGAAATAATGAATAAATTAATATTGATTCAGGCTGTTAGTATATGTGATTTATGTATTTACATGTTTGGAATGTGACATTATAAACTACTAGGTATAATAATTTGACCAAATTTTTGGGGTTTTAAGATGGTCAGTAATATTTTTGAGGATTATTAAGGCTAAAAATTATGTAATGGATTATGTTGATCATCATATGTTTGTCTTTTTCATTAAATTATGAATTATTATACTAGAAAACACATGATAACCATTTTGGTTTTTGTAAATATTTAGAGGATTAAGGAATGAATTATGGATCTTTCGTTAAAAATTTCTGTAGGAATAATAAATAATTTATATCATATGTAAATTTCCTATCACAATATACAATGTCGAAATAGATCAATGCACAACCAAAATATGATAATATTCTTATGACATGTAACAAAATAAATAAGTTCATTTCCGTGAAAGATTTAACTAAATAGTAAAATAACTCCTAAAATTTAGAAAAAGGACCTTGAAATAAGTTTTTTATTTGTTTAATGTTATTACCAAATAAATAAATGGCCTTTTAACCCATTAAAATTTTAGGGTTTTTTGATGGTTAACTTCCTCATGACAATGTTTTCTATTGGCCTATTTGAATCCTTGGTAATTAGGTTTTTCTTCCATGTCCATATTTCTATTTCCCACTGATGTGTTATTTGGAAAACAAATTTTTTACTGATTTTCAAACATCCCTTTATTCCTTTTTTAGATAAAGTTTTATTAACAATTTTTATGAAGTGGGTTTTCCATAAAGGTATTTTCAAATGTCAAACCCCTGATTATCAATCAACAATTCAAATTATGAGGACACAATTTATTAAACAAGGGAAAAATTTAAAACACCAAAGTTTTTATGGTATCTCTTGTTTTAAATAAATTTAATCTCTTTTATTGCTTTTAGTGCACATAAAAATATTATATCAAAATACCACTATTTTTGATAGTGCATACAACATGAAACCTAGATCGTATATGAACCCTAACAGGTTATTAATTAAATATTACCATTATAAAATTTCCATAATATTGGTGGGTATTAATAGAAATAACAAAATTATGAAATGAACATATAAAATACTTACTTAGTATAAACATATTGATTAATTTTTATGAAATTTGCACTCAGCTTTGAGTAAAGCTATTTTATGAATCAAATATATTTTTTCTTCAAAAATATTTTTATAGAGAAAATATTATAAATATATTATGAAAATTATAAAAATTATAATTTATAAAAATAATTTCATCTTTGAAATTAGGCTATCAAAAATATATTAGGGTGATTTCTTTTGGTTTTTTCTAATATATATTTTCCAACAAATAGTAAAAGGTAACTATATTTATTGAAAACATTAATTTTGTTTCAACCATTTAAAATGTCCCATTATATTTTGGTTTAAAAGTACAATAAGTTTTATTATATTATGGGTAAGTCAATTATGTTCATTGGAATCAATTTCATGGTTGAATTTGGTATAAAACAATTTTGAAAATTATAAAGGTTTTTATTAAAAAATTGTTGTCATTACAGTTTTCCAGTTTAAATTAAAATTTAAAATTTCCACTTATGTGTATTGAATTTTCCGAAAATAAATTCACTATTTGTATTTATGTGGACTAAATTTATTAAATAGGTCCCTTTGTTTTTTGTAATATTTCTAGAAACCTTAGAAAATTTGGTTACCACGATAAAAGTTAAATCAGGAAATTTGAAAAATGATATTGTCAATAAAATGACCATAAAACTTGAATTAATATTATTTGATGAGTAAATTCCACCTGAAATCATACAATATTAACTTATATAGAATTTTATTGCCATTTGGATGAGATTATGACCATTATAGAATTTTATTTCAAGAAAATCCAAACATGGGGAACTCTTGTTTTTAAGAAATATGATATTTATAATATGGGGACATACAAAGAATATGATCAACTATAAATTTTATTTTTAAATATAAAATATTTATCTTCATCATGGTAACTTATTTTTAATTTTTAGTGAATAAATAATTATCTTAAATGGTTACACAATTTTGATGTAGTAATTATTAAATTAACGGAAAAAATCAAATAAATGATAATTAAAATATTTAACGTAACATAATATTTTATAAATAATGTTATAAAATAACTTTATAGATTACCATGGTATTTTAGGTGTATAATAATTTTTTTTTCAAATTATAAGTGTTTTTATATTAATAAATTAAATATAATGAATTGTTCTAAAAATTGACATTATTGATATTTTTTAATAAATATTATATTATTAAATTTTAAAAAATTACTAAAAATGTTATATTCAGTAAAATGAATTTAATATGGTGAATTAAATTTACCCTGATTCATTTATGGATCTTTTTTGAATTTTAGTAATAGTATTGACCATTTAGAGTGTAGAAACTTTTAGTAGTATAGTGATTGTCAAAAGGGTTAATGGGAGAATAATCAAGAATGGTAATGGTAAAATCATCATGTGAAATTATAAATATTTTATTTTATAATATTATACCGAACAATAATCATCCTATAATTTATGTAAATCATTTTGAGCCATCATAACATCAAAATTAATTTATATTAATTTAATATTTTAGGAAATTGTATGAATACCCCTCCCCTCAATTATAAAAGGATCCCATTACTTCACTTATTTAAACCACTTCGATCCAAATAGATCATCGATGAAAAAATAATACCCTTATAAACATCTTTAAACAAGTATTTTAGGTTTATCCATTCCAAAATATAAATCATTGGACCCCTAAGCTGAGATCTAAAGAGAGTCTACTGAAGAAAAGGAAATCATCTTAATCGGCTATTTCAAGTTCATTTATTCTTATACTTTCACTTAATGTGTTTTAACCATCCTAAAATAATAAATAAATTATCCTAAATATAGTTACAAGTAATAATTATTATTTTAACACCATATTACATCTCTTTTATATCACAGGGAAAGAGAAAACCCCACTTGTGCGTACGTATGGCTTACCGTTTCCACATATCAGTATAATCCATTTTTCATAACCACATTGCATGGATGGTTATACTGATGTAAATAATAAATATACTTTATATATATGATAAGAATATCATTTTGTAACTATTATATCATATATATGTTCTTACCCTTCTATACTTTGGAAAATAATAACGCTACTCGTGTATAAGTGTAGACTACCACATCTATGAAGCGATGTTATGCATTTTACATTTATGATTTAAATTTATGGAAATAAATAAACTTTTAATGAATATATAGGATATATTATTCTGTAATGATTAATTATTATTCATCTTTCTTTCATTCCATCCATCAAAAAGTAAAAACAACGTTCTTACGCATGTACGCCCAATGGTCTCCATGTGCAGTGCAATTTATTTTTCAATAACTATATTAATAAATGAATTTTTATATATATATATATATTCAATATATATGATATTTATAACATGAATAATATTCTGTATATTATGTAACCATAATAAAAATTCAAGGACTATAACTATCGAACCAAAATATACATGAAAAAATAGTTATTACTCGATTAGTGATTTTAACAAAGTCTTGCTAATAAATAGGTAATAAAATATTATAACCCATATATAAGATGATATATATGAGTATTGTTATGTAATATATGTATAAAATAACTAAATTTATTACACAGAAGTTTTGAGCACATTTTAAGGAATTCAGAACTAAGGTAAGGTTTTCTCATTTAACTTTTACTTCTTTGAGACTTATGTCGTATTCACCACTTTTTTATTTTTTTGATGTATATAATTCCCATTTAATATATTATATTATTAATATATTTATATTAATGGTATTTAATGTTTATATTTATGTTATTTATTTCATTTTTATTATGATTTAAGAGTTTCCAAACTTTTAAGCGTTTATTTCACAATCTCATCATTATTCAGGATTGCTTATCTTTAAGTCTCGGTTGAGAATATTTCTCTTACATATATATTTTTATTAAATTCATTTTCATAAATTATTTTAATAATCTATAATGATTGTTTTAATTCATTTTCATCCTTTTTTTACTATTTAAAAAATGTTTTAAAAGAAATTTCCCTATTGTTTTCCGAATAAGGTACTTTTTTATTTTTTTTCTTAAAATATTGTGAAAGGAATGTTTTTTTAGATTATAAAACATGATTATGATTTCCTGAATTTATAAATATTAAATTATTTGATTTATATTTTATATCTTTACATGGTTGTTTTCAAATAAAATAATTTCTTATTACATACAAAGTTTTTCTTTTTTAAAAATTATTTTCCAAGTAAAAAGTGAACTTTATTCAATAAATATTTCACTAATATATTAAATATATTTTATTCTATGTAAAAATAATCTATTTAATCTTATGTTGAGGTTTTAATATAATTATACCATTCATCATATTTATTTGGTTTTTTTATGATCAGTTTGAATCAGGAAAGTATTGATATTTGGTATGAATGGTTCTTCAAATATAGATAATTATTGATTTTGTTAAGGAATGTTGATTTATTTATATTACATATTCATTTGAGGAATGTATTGGACTTAGTTCGTGATAGGTGGGCCCTAATCTAGCCCCTTGATGCATCAGTCAGTATCATGAGAGAAACTATCTTAGGCTCTTGTTGAGACATTACCCATTTGTGTAGATGTAATGGAACAAGGAATTGACTATATTTTATTATATCTGGGATGAGGACTCGATGGTTTATTTCAGATGTCAAAATTTATGAACTCCATAATAATGAAATTAGTTATTTATTTCCATGTCATTATTCAATCAGTTTTAAAATCCATGGATAAGTAACAAGATCATGTGATTGTTTATATGTGTTCTTCGGTCATCCTTTATTCTATACATATTAAGATGAAGTAATTTTTTAAAATGGAATGCTTTTTAGTTATCTAAATTTCCTTATTTTTTAAAATTATTTATTCAGAATAGATTATGATGTAAGATTACCCTTAATGATCATCTTATGTCACCCATTTATTATTTTTTATTTTCATTAGGATACTATGAAGTGTTTTAAGCTTGGAATATAGGGATATACTTAGCGGAATAATGGATTTCTTAGAGAAAATACTATGTGGTATTTTATGTTTTTAAATATAATAAGAATTTCATATATGTATCCAGTTTAAAATTAATATAGCACTATTAAGTCATTAGGGATGTAGTTTCTTGTATATAGTTCCAATGTAATAATGTAACCACCGAATCTAGGCTACTAGGTTTGGGATCTTTATAATATTTACCATTGATATTCAATTACATAGTTGATGGATTCACCATAATCTAACAAACATACATAAGAAATTCAAATAATATAATTTGGTCAAAACCCTTAGATTATAATAGTCATGGTGTAATGGAATATGTCGTTGTATGATAGATTAGTTTCTTATGTATTTTTCCATAACTTATAGTGTCATAATGACCTAAACAAGAGGTTCATGTCATGCTCTTGTTTATTATTCAAAAATGTCCCAAACCTAAAGTTTCATGGACTGACACCTTTTTTAATGACTTGTATATCATATTGTGTTACTTTCCATCATGATATTTCTTTTTTATCATAATTTGATATTCACAGAAAATATAAACCACTATAATTTTTTAAGATACCTTGTTCATTTCTTGTAAGACTTTAAGATATTTCACTCTATATATTCAGAGCTATGCATTGTGATGACGTGTGATCTTGAGGCCCAGTGTGCCCATAATAAATTTTAAAAAAAAATTATAATATGTTTTGTACTATACACATGAATGAAATAGGATAACTCAAAAACAAAATCCCAGATTAGAAATATGAGGCCACAATTGAGTCTTGAATGTGGAGTTTACCATAGGTATGACATCACTTTTTTTGGTGCAGTTCTTCTGAAGAAAACGTCACTGAGGAAGTAACGATAAATAAAACAGTTAAATTATTTTATTTTATTTTGGACATTGTATAATTATATAAATAAAGATAACTTACAGTCAGAGTGAATTTTTTGTTAGTTGCAATAAACATTTAACCTCACTTGAGCTGTAACTTCAGAATTAAGCTTCAACTCTGCAACGTACTCCCCAATTTATCAAATTTTTTGGAAAGAGACTATCTGATTGCCTACATCCCTATGAATGTTTTCTTTGATTCCATCAAGATCTTGAGTAGTGACACTCCCAAGCATCTGTTTCCCTTTCCCTCCTTTGTGATTTATATTGAGTGCGCTAATAGTTTCAAAAAGCAAGGCTACCTGTTTGGCCTCTTCTTTTACGCTCTGTTTCTGAGCCTGAATAATTTCATCTTCCATATGCATTTCCTTGAGATGAGATGGAGTGACAAGTTGAGCCTTTCCAATAGGGAGTAGGAAAATGCAGTAGAATCCAACATTCACATCAAGGATCTAGCCCTTCATCCCCAGAAATTCCACATCTTCCTTTAGGATTATCTTTCTAATATCTATATCTTACTTCTATAACACAATCCTCAGGATCCATATAGAAACCCTAACTGAAAATTGAAAGGGCTTTCTCATGTTGAACCTATAAATGATTGGAAGGAATGATGAGCTGCCCAATGGGAGGTTAGAAGCAATGGATGTCATTCCCTATCACTGAGAATTCAGAGTTTAATCTTATCAAATATGTAATTTAGTTTAGTCTCTATTTCAAATAAATGTTGAATAGGGTCTCTAATTGGAAATATGAGGCCACCATTTAGTTCATAATGTAATTTTTGACCTAAGCACAACCTAAAGTGAGAGGGTGTGGGATTTTCATATCACGCAACTCTAGGATTGTACGGTTATGATTTTTATCTTTACCTAATTACCTATTATTTATAGGTGATTATAGGTTCTTTGTTAGGGTTGGCTCTTAATCCTCCCACCACCTACAACAAAGCTCTCACCTTCCCCCATTGGATAATATTTATCAAAGTTTTTAGCGGATCACAACTGAAGTATGGAGAATGCATTGCCGATGATTAATGAATCAAAATGGGGTAAGATTATTCAATTCCACACCCCCCATTTTCTATTCATGATTTAAATTTGATCCATTTTTGTTCCTTCTAATTTGAATATAATCATTAACGAACAAACTAGAATGACCATAGAGTCATATATTTTCTAGAAACAATATTTTTATTTTCTTTTTCCGTTCATTGTGGATATATTAATTTTTTTTTTTTTATATCTAATCATCAATAGACTGCTATGTGAGGATCAAGTTTGTGAAGATATCAGGCCATGAATTCTGGATTTGTGTTCGTCATAATTTTCAAACAACCAGAGGAGGCACAATGGTCTGTGGAAGGGAGTATCAGTGGAATGAATAACGGAGATCAGGTCACATCCGGTCAGTGGCAGTGTCGTTGGGTGTGACTTGAGGCAACAAAATGTGGCATGGATCCCAAAGCTAGGTGTACTGACCATATATTTTGATCCATGGTTGGTCAGTTGTGGGCCTCATCTGGTCTTTGTATAGTGACTTCAAAAAGACATGTATTCTAAATGGATTGTCATTTTGATGTGTTGTCTACAAAAATGTGATCCTCTTTTAAATATGGAACTTTTGAGGAAATATTTAGAATTTAAATGTTCATCTCAAAGAAGTGGGCCCCATGATGACCCGTTCAGGCATGTTGCAGTGAAAGGATACCATTCCACTGGTTATCCGATTTGGGAACGTAAATAGACTATATTTTACGTTTTTACATGTAAATAATGATGGTGGCCTCTGATGAAGCTTCCATGTTACAATGCAAGCTATTTCCTGCATGATTCTGTTTCCTGTGGTGTTCAAAGAAAGTAGTGGTTAGGCAATGATATCATAGATTTCTGAGTAGAACCCCCGGACACACTTGGGTGTGGGTCCTCGACGATGTCAGAGTGAAACCTCCCATCAGTATGGGCATGAGTCTTCTAAAATCATATTTGGGTATAATCCCCATACCATCTAGGGAACATGCCCTAGATGACATAGAGTGGATCCCCATTGTGATCCAATAATGCTGGTCCTCTACAACTAATATTAGAGTGGAACCCCCCCCCCCCCCCAATGTACTAGGACATGAGTCCTCTAAATTGAGTTTTCACCGTCTGGCTATACAGATCAGTGGTGAAATGTAGATTGACTTACCTTTGGAATAAAAAAGGGGTACGATTTACCCATTGATATGAATCCATTTGATGTGACCTAACACCATGTGGGGGAGTAAAATCCTCCCAAATTCGATAGTATCATGGTGTGGTTATTGAGCCCCCTTGACTAGCATTTTCTGACTATTCATCTGGGATGATGGGCATCAATGAAGGATACTCATGGAACCGTTAGTAAATTTTCTTTGTACGATGAGCTTTGAGATAGATAGCCCATTACTCTCTCATTCATGTTTCTTATGACATATCATATATATATATATATATATATATATTTGAGTACCCACTCCATGGGTTTGGGTTACTCTCCTTCCAGAAAAGGTGAATACGCATGGTGTATGACACATGATTTATATATCTATTTTCTCATGGTTGGTTGAGTCTTATAAACTACTATAGGGAATGATGACTCCTCCTGAATTTTATCTTCTCACTGTTTCTATATTATTGTGTTTTAATGAGTTTACCTCACAATCTTGTTGGGTTGAGCTGCACTTTTTCACTATACCTTGGTCTATCTATTGATCCCTTTTCTACTGTATATCTTACACCTCCCCCTTTATCTTTCGGGGTATCCTACTGGGTACATTTATACATACCCTTGTATGGGAACTTCCCACACAAATTGGGCCTTATGAAGATAATGTAAAGGTTGGTCGTGAATTTAGATAAGCTTAGGGATACATGTTCTTGGACTACTTATGGTGGTCGTAGCTTGGGATGTAGCAGCAGGGATCTCTCAAATATTTTAATTTTCCAGTTTCTGTTCGGATGGAAAAATTTTCTGAATGGGTTTGTATTTTCCCTTCTTCCTCTCATTTTACAATATTTTACCTTTATATATTAGATTTCCAATCATGTTATGTTTACTTACAGTAGTGTATCGTATTTTAATTCTTTCCCTATGAACGTTTTCATTAAGTTGGCTATTTTCAAGTAAAAGTATGTAGGAAATGTTCTCCATGAGTGTTTTTGTGCTTTTGGACCTTTTAAACACCCCCTAAGCGATGAAGGTGTGATTGGGGTAGTTGCGGCTCGAGCCCCGACATGGGTCGAGTCATAAAAAATTAGTATCAGAGTTGGATCGACCCATGAGATTTTGTTCAGATGTTTCCTTAAGAAGGACATGGTTGGTTTTAGGGAAAATGTTTAATGGTGTATCGATAGAGTCTATCAATCTAGAGAGTCCAATGATGTTGTGAGTGGCCAATGTATCAATTCACCAGGGTCCTGTTTACCAGCTTGTAAACATGGCCTGTCGAGACATTTGTTGATGTGATCAATAGTGCATGCATCTTGTAGGATTTAGTATTTTACATTCCTTCTTGAGTAAGATACCATTTATTATTATATATATATATATATGTGTGTGTGTGTGTGTGTGTGTGTGTGTGTGTGGATCTGAACACGGTACTCCTTGATTACATTTAAGATGCCTCGGTGATGACAGTTATCCATGACACGAGTTTTGATTCATGAAAATGACCTTGTGAGCGACGAGGCCTCAGCTTAGGGTCCATCATGTGATACCCTTCCTCCATGTGGAAAAGTAGCACCACCTACACCCATTGAATTGATGATATTACCATCAGATCAAACTAATAATGTGCATAGTATGAGTGCACTCCATGAGTACCAGTGCCATAGATCGTTAAGGTTCCGTGGTGAGCCAAATCCTTAGGTGGAAAAGGATTGGATGGGGGCAGTGGTCCACCTCTTTCGGATCATACGAACACCTAAATATTAGATGGTGAATTTGGAATCTTGTATCTTACACATAGCTTGTAGACATCGGTGGAGCATGGTTTCCTAGATGAATGAGGAGTCAACACTCTCATGGGTTGGCTTCTAGTAACTATTATATGTGGTGTACTACCCCTCCTACTTATGCTCCATTCAGATTCATGTGCTTTTGTAACTTCTGTAAGGAGGGATTACAATTGAAGAGTACACGACTATGTTAACATACTAGCCTCGGTACTCTCTATACATGATATACAGTGGCTGCATCTGAACATGAATGGTTGAGGATAGACTCCACCAAGAGATCTCTACTAGAATATTACCATTGTGGATCCCCACCTATGTCGGGTTGATAGATCAGGAACTGGTAAATTTCTATCATAGGGTCACCAATTAGTTGGGTATGTAAGTGGACACTATAGAGATGCAACATCTGCAGTGGCTAGAAAATGTCAGTTGACTGGATCTCAATGTAGGAGGAATCCCCATGATCAGACATAGACATGTGTATAGGCAGCACCGGGGAAATGCAGAGCACCGAGTCAACCTGAAGAGGGACGGCGCTATATTTGTGATGGGTGAGGTCACATGGAATAATACTTTCAGGACATACATGCTGAGAATCCTAGGATGATAGTAGGTGGACACCATGGAAAAAACATCACCACGATTAGGGATCCCCCAGGGGGGACACAGTGGTCCATAGGGAGGTAGTACTAGAATATGAGCAAGGGAGCTGAAGGTGGGGTAAGAGGCTATGATGCTCTTCTACCATGATCACCAGGAATCCCACTTTATGTTTAGGGAGATGACATTCAGGACCAATAATTTCTACTTGCAATGGATTTCTGTGATCCCACAACACATGAGATGATCTGAGGTATGTTATATGGTTATTATTCTCTTGATTTAATATTATTTTACATAGGTACTAGTCACTCTTTTATCTCATTACTCTTGGTATTGGAGTTGGAACTCCCAATAGAGGAACTAGCACATCAACTTTGTCTTGAGGTTCCTATGAGGAGTGCTTCTTCCATGTCTTTCATCTAATGGTAGTGAGATAATTTTATTGGATAAGAGAGGTTCATGTGGAACCTATTAGTTATCATAATGGAACCCTAAAACATCATGCAGGGAATGGATTTACTTTTCATGGTTCTATCCCAATTTGATTATCACCATAGGCTAGTAAGATTCTTGCACACTGATGGGATGAGGTTCTATTTTCCCAGTGAAAGGGACCTCATTGTAGGGTAGAAAGGGGTTTTAAGTAGAAGGCTAAAGCCTTTTACACAATAGTTAGAGAGTGTACCCTTTAGTGCTGTAGAATCTTCAAGAATCTGAGTTCTTTTAGGTGTGGAGGATTATATGGGCGTCTTCCCCGAAGATATTTCGGGACTACCTCTGAGGCGGGAGTTGGAGTTTTTTATTGACTTTCAACAAGGTAGTGCGCTAATATCTTCTAAGGAATACTGGAAGGAACCCACTGAGATCTTGGAGCCATAGTTGTAGTTGGAGAAATGTTATGATAAAGGTTTCATCAGACCTAGTGTGTCCCTATTGGTATCTCCAGTTCTTTTCATGAAGAAGATAGACGAGAGCTTACAACATTATGTGGATTATAATCGCCTGAACCAGGCCATGATAATGAACAATTACCACTTTATAAGGATCTAGGATATCTTTGACGTGTTTTGAGGTGCACTATGGTTCCCCAAAATCAATCTCAGGTCTGGATACAATCAGTTTCATGTTTTCAAGGATGAAATTTCGAAGTAGGATTTTCAATGTCGATGTGGGCACTACAAGCTCCTAGTGATGCTGTTTGGTGTGAAAAATTCCCCATCCATTTTATGGCATTGATTAACAAGATATTTTATCCATACTTGGTTTGGTTTATTGTGGTCTTCATTGATGACATACTTTATTACTCTGAAATAGAGATGGGGCACACGATGCACTTGAAAATGGTTCTTGATTTACATTGAGAGCACCAACACTATGGAAATATCTCAATGTTAAATTTTTGGATACTTGAGGTTAAATTTTGTAGCATGTCATATCTGAATTAGTTGTAGTGGTATATAAAACAATGATAAAAGTAGTGATTTATTGGGAGCTACCCAATAACATGTTCGAGGTGTGAGGATTTCATGGTTTGGTAGGGTACTATATGTGATATGTGGAAGAATTTCCAAGATCTCAGCTCCTTTGAAAAATTAGAAATAGAAGGTAAAACCATTTATATGGTCTAAGAAGTTCCAAAAAAACATTGATCAGTTGAGTAATAGGCTGATGAACACCCTAGTTTTGAGACTCCTAGAGGAAAGTGTTGAGTTCGTAGTGTATTGTGATACCTCGAGAGCTGGGCTCGGTTGTGTGGTTATACAATGATAAGAAATCATTTAATATGGGTCGAGTATGTTAAGAACCCATGATGAGAACTATTATACTCATGACTTAGAGCTATTAGATGTATTTTTTACCCTGAGGATGTAGAGGTGCTACCTTCTAGTATATCACTTTGTGGTTTACCCAGACCAGTAGAGCCTTAGGTACATATTTACCTAGAGAGATATAAACCTGAGGAACCATATTTGGTTTTAGTATTTATAGGAAAAATACATTGAGATAGTATATACTCCATGGAAAGGACACATTTTATTAGATTCCCTTAATAGGAAGTCCCAGGCATGCCTAGTGAGGGAAACTTCAAAGCAGTTACCTTCCCTACAGGTGACCCTAGTGGAGAAGGAGGGTTTAGTTTTTCAATAGTAGATGGTACCGAATCCATTGATCCTAGATCATTTGAAAGAGTCCAAATTGGTAGACATCAACAATGAATTTATGTGTGACCAGATATTCATAGGCAATTCACTAGATGGAAATTCTGAAGGATGGAATCATGAGATCTTCTTCTAGTGGAAAAAATGGTTCCAGTCACATTGTAAGAGGAGGTGATGTGGGAGGTCAACACTTATCCCATAGTTATACATCATAGTGTAGGGAATATGTATTGGGGCCATTAACAATATTTTTGGTCATCATAAATGGGATGAATAATAGTTGAGTTTTTCTCATGATGCCTCACCTATCAGAAGGTGATAGCTGAGCAGCAAGTTCAGGCGGGTTTGCTGCAGCCTCTTGATATCCAAAAGTGTAAATGAGATGAAATATGCCCATACATAATCACAGAGCGTACAAGAATATAAATGGTCCATAATTCCAACTGAAAAATATTAAACCAGCTCATGAATTTGGAACATTTCCTTTCTATCAGGTAGCAGAGTTCGGTGGAGAGATTGGGGCATTTGTACGTATGATAGATCGTCCACCTTTACGGGGTACAATCGATTATTGTCTCCAATCATGAAGTGTGGTTTATGTCATGATTTTGGAGAGGCATTAAGAGGAATTTAGGACCCATCTTCGAATGAGTATATCCTTTCACCCCCAAACCGATGGGCAGACTGAGTTCATTATCCAGGTTAGAGAGCATATTCTTAGCGCTTGTGTGTTGGATTTCAACTTGAGTTGGGAGGATCACCTACCTTTATAGTGTTTGCATAGGAAACTATCTACCACTATAAAATCATCAGGAAACCTTTTTAGGCCCTATAAGGGACACCCTATAGGTCGCATTTGTTCTGGATAGAGGCTAGAGAGTCATCATTCATGGGCCTAGAGTTGGTGAAAGTGATGATGGAGAAAGTGCAGGTTGACTATGAATGGATGAAGATGTCCCAAATTAGAAATAAATCCTACGCTGATTTCCATTATATGACCTTGGAGTATGATAAGTGAGATAATGTTTTCCTAAGAGTCTCCCTATAATGCGGAATGTGGAGAACCAACCAGGGTTTCAAGCTATCCTTGAGATTTCATCATGCCTTTTGAGATCGTGAAAAGGGTTGGCGAGGCGGCCTAACTCTTTAGCATGCCCCCACAGCTAGAGTGGGTGCACGATGTGTTGCATATTTCTTAGACGAGTAGATACATGAATAATCCTATGCACATTATTTATTGGGGTGAGATAAACATTGAAGATGGAGGAACCTTTACAGAGAATCTGGTGGCAGTCAAGGATCAATAAGAACAAACCTTACATAGAAGTACCATCTCTTTGGTTCACGTAATATGGTAGAGTAGAAATGTGTAGGAGAGTTACATGTAAATTGAGATCTTGATGAATGATCAATTTCATGAGTTTCTTTAATAGCTTTGGTTTTTTGTGGTAAATATTTTGGAGGGAATGATTTAGAGACCTTGTTTTTCTCTTATAAGACATTGAAATATTTATCTATATATTCCCAATGTTAGGTGATGAGACAGTTCGAAATTATGAGGCCTTGTCTACCAGAATTAACTATAAAAAAAATTAATAGCTTTTTTATATAATGCACATTATGAAAACAAGATAATAATCAAATAGAAGCTTGGATTAGAATCTGTATTCATGACTGAGTCTACAATATGGCGTTTACCCAGGGCAAGATATAACTTTTTTCGGTGTGGTTCTTATGTAAAAAAATACATTGAGGACATAACCATAGATTAAATAATTAAATTAAAATTTTCTATCTTGTAAATTATTTCAAATAACTTTTTAATGTGGGATACTAAGGGAAATTACAGACCGATGTTGAGTTCGTAATGCATTGTTTTACTTAGGTGAAACCTAATGTGAAAGGGCACATGAATTTAAGTTCCCGCGACTATTGGTGGTTATGGTTAAGTGTTTATCCTTGTCCTATTTACCTAAAATAAATAGGTGATTAAGGTTTCTTTATTATTATTTTCCCATAATTATCTCATCACTGATGAAAAAGCTCTCTCCTTCCTTTGGCGAATCTTTGACAAAGTTTTGGTGGATTGTAGAAAAAACATGGAGAATGTGTTATTAATGATGAATGGACAAAAACATGGTAGGATTCTAAAATTTCACATCCATGATTTCAATTTTTGAGTTAAATTTTATTAATTGTTGTTTCTTCTACATTGAATATCATCATTTATGGATAAAATAACAAGGCCATCGATAGATCAATTTTTTTGAACCAATATTTTATTATTATTCATCTATTCTTTGTGGATATTATAATTTAATTTTCGGCACATTGAATCATAAATGGATCTTAAAGAAGGTATTTGGTCTATGCAGATCTCAATACAAGATTCCATATCTGTGTTCGTCATAATTTTCGGGAAATTGAAGGAGGCATGACGGTCCATGAAAGGGACCTACTACAGAATGAAGGCCAATAAGCGGTGCATTTATGATCAGCAACAATGCTATATGTTGTAACCTGAGGTGGCGGTATGCACCATGGATCATGGCGGTATGTTGACCAACCACGAAGGTTGGTCCATATTTTGTCAGTTGTGGGGACCGACTGGTCTTCATGCAGCGGCTTCAAACACCCATATCTTCTAAACTGAATGTCCTTTTGACATGCCATCTGTAGAAATGTGATCATCTCTTCGAGAGAGACCTCTTGAAGATAAGTTTGATAATTTAAAAGTTTGGTTCAGAGACTCGATCCTGATGAGGACATTTTCCGTAGAATTGTCGTGAAAATCTCACTTTTCAATAGTTATTTGATTCGAGTACATAAATTTTCTATCTAGCATGTTTTTATAAATAGGGAACAATGGTGAAATCCGATGTAGATTTCAGGTTATGATTTGAGGTGATATGAGCATGAAGTTATTTCCAGCGGTGTTCGATGATAATAGTGGTTAGAAGATGATATTAGAGATTTTCGACTGGAACTATACAGATTCATTAGGGCGCGAGTCCTCGACGATGTTAGATGGCAACCCCCATCGGTATGGGTGAGGGTCCTCTAGAGTTACATATGGGTTTAATCCCTCTAGCATCTAGGGTGCAGGTCCTCGATGACCAGGAATGGAAACCCATTTTGATACCAAGGTGTAGGTTCTCTATGACTACTATTAGAGTGAAACCCCTCTAATTCACTAGGTTGAAGGTCCTTTATGACTACCATTAGAGTATACCCCCCCCAACACACTAGGTTGTGATTTCTCAACTTCACGTTTTCACCATACGACTATATAGATCACTAGAAAGACATGGTTTGACATTCCATAGGACTCACGAGATATAGAGACACTTTCCCCACCGATATGCATTCTTGTGATGTGACCTAAAACTGTGCGAGTGAGTTAGATCAACCCAATTAGGATAGTATCAAGGTGTGGTGATTGATCCTCTTTGACATTCATGTTCAGAGAATCTATGGGTGATACTGGGCATCGTTGATTGATACTCTTGGATCTATTGATGAGTTTTTTTATTAGCATAAGCTGTGAGATGGAGATCCCCTCAGTCTCTCGTTTGTGTTTCTTTCATCAATATATATATATATATATATATATTCAGTCCCCAATCAATGGGTTTTGGTTCATATCCTTCCATTAGAGGTGAAAACGCCTGGTGTATTCCAAGTGCTTTCTGGGTATAGCTTCTTGCAGTTAGACGAGTCTGATCTCCTACTATAGGTAGTGACAACTCAATGAGAATTTCAACTTCCGACCATTTCTATTTCCTTGTGTTTGGATGAGTTTACTTCACTCTTTTTTTGGGTTGAGCTACAATATTTCATTGTACCTTGTTCCATCCATTATATCTATTTTTTATTGTATATTTTAATGCTCCCCCTTCAACATTCGGGGCATCCTTTTGGGTATGTTTGTAATAAACCCTATATGGATTTTACGTGCATTTATCATTACTTATGAAGATGATGGATAATTTGATCATGAATTCATAGGAGCTTAGTGATACGTGTTCTTCAACTACATACTGTGGTTGTATCTTAGGATCTAGGAGTGAGGATCTCTTAGTTATTTCACTATTCCGGTTTTTTTTATGTAGGGACACTTTTCTAGTTGGGAGAGTATTTTCCCACTTTTCATTTCAGTTTACATTTTCGTACATGTACCGTTTATATGTCCATACATATTTTGTTTATTAAAATATTGTATCAGCTTTTACTTCTTTCCCTCTACATTTTTTCATTGATTTGTTTGTGTTTGTGTATAGGTACTCTGGATAAGTACTACCTGAGTTTGTTGTACCTTCAGTTCTTGTCACCACCTTGGGACCTATAGAGGCAGGCATGGGGTTGTTAGGAATTGAGCCCTGACATGGGTATGGTCCTCAAATATTTTCTAAATACTCTGAATGGGATGAGCTATATGTCATGATTTCAACGAGTTTCTATAAAAATTTAAGAATAAAAAAAAATTGTTTCATTAGGATAATATTTTGTATGAGGTGGTCTTCATGTGACTATATAATATTCTCAAAAAAGGATAAATGGTTAAACCTTATGAATCCATATAAATTTCTTACGTATGAATGGAATTTTCCATTTTTACCAAATCGTAACTCCATTAACGACGTGTACCACGTGGTTTGATCATGACCTGTCCCTGTAGTCTTTAGAATCATCATAGTATATCTTTATCCACCCAAAGCTAACTCCAAACAAATTCTATCATTAAAAAATCACTAAAACTAATTCTAATATATTTCTAATAGACAAAAAATATAACATTTATAACCTATGGCTATAGTAAGAACATATAAAAACTCATTAGAATAGGTTAACACTCCCCAAACATAAATTTTACTACCCATATATAAAGTGAAAAAGTGAATAATTCTAGAAGAAATCATAAAAAATGGATAAATATAACATAGTTTTTATTCAACATACATTGGTTTGATTTATAATCTTATATACCACCTTCATTAAATTATACATAAATCAAAACAATTAATAATTACATCAAAATTAATGAAAGGAATAAATGTATAAAATAAAACATGAAATTGGGTAATCCCCAAAGAGTAGTTGTGTTTATATGTCCTAGAACCATATTTTTATTATCTATAATCCAAAAGTGGATACACGTTATTTTGTAGGAAAAACACATCCTTGTGACCACTTGGCTCCTCATCATCCTCTTATTCTATTAGAGGCCCCCATAACCTGTATACTATTTTCCACCCCCAGACCAGGGAAGGATAAAATGGGTTATAGGGATGGAATAAGGAAAGGTCCCTCTTCCTCTTATATTACTTATGGGGAATATTATTCAAAATATATAGGGACTCGTTCATTGGTTCTTCATTAAAAATTTCATTATAGGAGGAATCATTAAAAAATTAATGTTGAATCAAATTAAAGAAAGATGAATATTTATCAGGATTTCCCCATAAATTTTTTAGATTGGTGCTTCTTAACTTTTGGAAGGGCCACTAAGAATTAATCCCTTCCATGTACTACATATATAAAATTTTCATTCCATTCATAGAACTCTATATGTTCAATAAATAACATTTCATATTTTTTTCAAAACATATAAAGGAACATTAGTGAAAACTATTTATTATTTATATGGTAGGATCATTGTTCACATTAATTTCTATATAATGAATCCAATATGAATCTAGAGACTATTTATAAAAATGATTATATCGATAAATAATTAAATTTTAAAGATCTCTTACTGTAAGGGAAGTGTGTGGTATGAAAATAGATCTTAAAATTATTCCTTTAAATCCTTCTCAAGTTATTGAACATAGAATGTGTGTGGGGTAATATATTCCTCCACATATTCTATTACATTTTACAATGATGTTCTTAAAAATTTGATTCTCTTGAGTCATATACCCTTTTCTATCACATCTCATAGTAGTTATTTCATGAATAATATGGTTCTTATTGAAAATTAATAATGGAAATATTTTAAAAATTAAAATTAATTTAAAAATAAATTGAATAAATGTAAAAGTATCAAAATAAATATGAAATAAATAATGAGAGATCTATTGGATAATTGGAAATAATATCAAAATTTTGACACATCTATAATGTAGTATGTAAAAATTGAATTTATATTATTCCTAGTGAATCCATGGATGCCAAAACATACTCGTGTATCCTCTTTCATTTGATACTTTTCACAACACTCTAATATCACACACCTCACCTAGACATAATTTTTATTTGTTTAAATAGGGAAAACTAGATATTTTAAAATGGGAATAAAATATAATAATTGATTAGTATATTGACGGTGAGTGAAAAATTTCTCCTCCTAACTAACAACATTAATCCCACAGTATGTAATGGACATTAGAGTCATAACTTTTCAATAGTCTCTACATCTCCCTACAAATTGGACTATGAATAATAAAAAATTAGTAAAGAGATGAAAATAATTGTGATTTAATAAGTCTCTCCTTGGACCAAAATTAAAATTCAACTACACGCCTATTTATTAGACACACATCAACATCACTCCGACACTCCAATATCTATGAAAAGTTAGAGGAAATTTTTTATTCTAATTATAAAGTGATGAAGGACTATATATTTGTATATAATGTAACCTTGATCTCTCTAATATTCTTCCCCTCTTAAGGTTCTATAGTAACTCCTGATCTTACTCTGGAATTACTTGATATCTCCACATGCAAGTGTAGAATTAGTACACATCATCAAATTCTATGAGGATCTATCCTTAAGAACATTAATTCCCTGAATCCTTTGACATCAGTCATGATTTATGGATTTATTCTTTAATGGATGTGAACCACATGGAATTATCCACAAAACAATATTAGGTTTATCAATGCAAAGAATATGTGGAAAACCCTATTTTTTGTGATACACCATTCATGTTGGTAACATGACACTTGAATTGATCATATGGTTATTTGTATCCTTATAAATGATATTTTGACCTTATAGAATGATTCCAAACATAGGTGTTGGTAGTAATTTATTTCCTATAATTCATCTTAACAAAACATGTATATTTATTGAATGATCTTATATAAGTGTTTTCCCTTATGTTTTGTTTGAGAATCACTGTAAAACAACTCCATATTACATGATTTGTGACCTAGACCCTTCAAATTTTATAATTCAAAATTTTTAAATTTTTTTAGAAGAAGAGATGAATATATTAAATGATTTGATGGGTCCTCATGATTTCTGAAAATCTAATATATTACATATGTAAGATGGTATTTAGAATATAAAATGTATCATATTTTCTATATTTCCATAAACACCATAATATTATGTAGGAAAAATAATTCTTGATAAATATATTATATATTATATATCATTATATTTTAAAATCTCTAGGATTATTTCTCGGAGAATTCCACTTCAAAATCATCATGCATCTTCAATATCACTATATTTGAAAAACTCCAAGATTCTTAGTACTTCTTTTAAATAGAGAGAATACTACACATGAATCCAAAGAATATATTATTTATTTAATTCCCCTATTAAACCATCTTATGTATCAACATAAATAGAATAATCTACCAAATTACAAAGTATAAAATATTTAATTTTTCCTTAACTAGGTAAAATATTCTTATGCAAACTTCATCTTTGAAATTTCACCATTTATAAAATGCTCTCTATCAACAAGTATGAACACAATTCATTTCTACTCAGCCCAAAACCTTGAAGACTTACCCAAAAAGAGTGGAAAATCAAAATCATTGTGGGGTTTATCTAGTTAATTCAAAAATATTGAAATCAATTAAAAAATTGAAAATAACCATGGTAATAGTTTAGTCGTATATTTATTAGAAATTACTTAAAATTTGACAGAATCTCAGTTATTAATTAAATATTGGTTATTTAGGAAAATAAATTTAATGTCAAATTTATCAAAATTAATCTTTCATCACCCCTACACATACTCATTGAAAATTTTATGAAACAAATATAACAACCACATCATAACCCTATAAAAATTCTTAGATAGGGAAATCTCCAATATTCTCTAATAAATGGGATTTATCATGTATCATTTACGGAATGAATATTCCTTTTTATTTTTCTTCTATCACCTTCAATGTTTTTCAACTTATATAATTCACTCATGACTCATGTAGCAAAATACCTCACTATGAATTCATGTTTCTTATAATATAAAAAATTATTCTCATATAAAAATTATGAAAGCTATACCATAGGTGTAGAACTTTCGATTTAAAGTAAGTAACCCTTTATATATATATCTTTAATTGTGTAAAGGGTTTGGGTGATGTTTGGGATGTTTTAGAAGACATTTGGAATGTTTTTGGGGTCTTTTTAGAGGTTCATAGTTTGAGAATTTTTACTATAAAACATGAAACTCCTTCAAAAAATAGTGTAAAGATAAAAATGGGATTTGGGTAGGCATACTATTTGGATAAAGGTTTGTACAAAGAGAAAGGTTTTTTCAAATTGTGTTGATACCCTATGAGTAACCATGAAATGCGAAATAGAGGGAAAGATACATTTGGTGCCCAGTTTTTCAAACCATGTAAGCCAACCAGGTGAAGGATGTTGGGATATAGTGGCCGGTACATAGTTGGCTCATGGTTTGACTGGCTGTATGACCCAACCACAAAAGATTAACAATTAGATCCCTAAATTGTTGATCTCACTTGGGATTACCCCTAAAAACATTTTACTATATTTCGAACCTAACTTGATTTTCTCTCCTCCCAATAGCTCTGAAGAGCTTCCCCTTCAATTTGGGAGTGATCCATTGAAAAATATTTGCTCATTGAAGGTTGGATTTATTGGTAAGTCTTCATTCTTCGTATTTTACGTTATATATACTCTTTTTCCAACCCATGGATTTTTAGATTTAGTCCATTGTGAATATATTTATGATAGTTTATGGAAATAATGATGATATTTGGCTATATTGATGATTGGAAATGAAATCTAAGGTGGTTTTTTGGAGATTCAACCAGGTTTTGTTGAAGAATTCATTCCATTATTAATTTTCACAATAGTTTTCAAGGTAGGTGTCTTAACTATCAACTCTTATGTATATAACTTGTAGTCTTAGTTTCAATTTTTTAATTTTTCGTAATTGATTGTGAATGTTAGATAAAAAACATGGTAGAAACCCTCTTTAGTGATGGTTTGTGGATTTTCAAAATTATGGAATTGATGAGAAAAGTGCTTTGATGAATTATTTTAAAATGATGATTTTAAATTTGGTTATTTTTTATTTATGGAAAAAGGTTTTGTGGAAATGTTTTTAATATAAATGATATTTTATGGAAATATTTTAGAGCAATTAGTTTTGGAATGGGTTTGGCATAATTGGTTTGAGTGTGTTCATTTACATTTATATGACCCTATTGAAGGGGAGTGGTCCATTGGGGAACTAGTATATGGTTACCTTTTCGCAAATTATTAGAAGTTTTAGTAACCATTCATGAGTATGAAACTCCCACTTCGTCATGATTGTGTGGATATTTGGGTTTGTGAAATGAAAAGGGTATGCTTAAATGGAAAAGGTGAAATGGTTTTTAAAGCATTGTCTGGTTGATTTATTTGGAAATGGCTTGGTTTGAAAAATATGTTTGTTGTTGAAAATATTTTATTTCATGAAATAAACTATTTGAAATTGTTTTTTATAAATTGTTTTATATAAATTTTCTAACATGTTCTATACTAGTGGAATGAGCATGGATATTATTTTGGGAAAACCTTTTGAGTTTCATTACTCATCTGATTCTTTGGCACGTTGGTCCTTCTGAAGATATTGTTTACCAAGACACAAGTAAATAGCACTAATACAAATATCCCTTTTATCATTGCTAAAAATGTCCTTTAACAGTGCTAGAAAAGCGCTGTTAAATCCGGTGAAGATAACGGGGGGGGGGGGGGGCTTTATCAGTGCTCCAAAAAGAACTAAAAAAGACCCCTTTTATTAGCCCTAAAAAAAGTGCTGATAAAAGGGGTCTTTTATCAACGCTAAAAAGAAGCGCTGATAAAAGGGTCCTTTATCAGTGATTTCTTATTAGCACGGATAAAAGACGACTTTTATTGACGATTTTTTAAAAGCGCTGATAAAAGTAAAAAAAATAAAAAATTTTAAAAAATATTTTCCCAATCGGGGTAGGGGGCTTTTATAGCCCTTATGCCCCATTTTAACAGTGCTTTGTAGCCCCTCCAGTGCCCACATGCACCCCCTTCCACCCTATATCAGCGATACACACACCCCCTTTATCAGCGCTAGCCCCCCAAATCCACCCCCATGCACGCGCCCTTGCCTCTACCAAGATTTGATCTCGAGACCTCCCCCTTGCGCACCTAATGCCATTACCACTCTGCCATATTGATTTGTTCTCCAGTTAATGACATATATATTTATTTATATATATATATTTAGTTATATTTATTCATATAGTAATATATATTTATATTAATATATATATATATATAGTTATATTAATATATATATTTATACTGATATTAATATATATATATTTATAGTTATATCAATATATATATGTAGTTATATTAATATATATATAGTTAGATTAATTTATAGGTATAAAAATATATATATATTTTTATTTTAAATAAAATGAATATTATTTATTATTTAGATAAAGATAATATATTTTATATGTAAATATATTTTATTATTTATATTTATAATTAAATTTTTATGTGCGAATATTTAAAAATATGTATATACTATTATATATTTGATTATAAATATCATTTCATTATAAATAACTATACAATTTCAAAGACATAATATCAGTATGACTGTAATACCTTGGAATAAATTCAGTCCTCACCAAAAAAAGCCAATAATACACCCTTAAATGAGGCAGAATATCTATAAAATGTTCAAAAATCGGCATATCCCGATTAAAAACTAAGTTTCGGAGGCCTTATAGGCCTTTTTGGCCTCGAAAATACCATGAACGTAGTTTCTCAAATCTTGACAGTGTAGAGATCATCACAGGCTTCGATTTGATATGTGGTAGAGCTCAAACGGACACCCGGATCAAATGTTATGGACGTTTGAAGTTCGAGTTTCATTTTCAACATATTTTGGATCTTTTATATTTTTTTTAAATTTTTTTAGTCTTAAAATTGTTATTAAATGACTATTACTCCGTAATAATTAGCAATTTATTAATTAATTTTTTTTTAATTTTTTTATAAGTCATTATCACTAAATATCTTCTATATTAAGTGTAACTGTATATTTATAATTATCTAAAATATATTTAAAATTACATTTAAAAAATATATATTATATTTATATCAATATAACTATATCTATATATTTAAATATTAATATATATTTTTAATGATTTTTTGAAACTACACCCTTTATCAGCACTTTTAAAAAAATCATTGTTAAAGACCCCCATTATCAGCACTACTAAAAAATGCGCTGATAAAGGGGTACCCTTTAACAGCACTAAAAAAAGCACTGTAAAAGGGGGTACCTTTATCAGCGCTAAAAAAAGGGCTGATAAAGGGGTACTTTTATCAACACTTTTTTAGCGAAGATAAAGGTACCCTTTATTAGTGGTTTTTTTAGCATTCATAAAGATACCCCCTTTATCAGCACTTTTTCGTTAGCGCTGATAAAGGGTGGTGCTGGCCTTGAACCGTTTTGGGGTAGTGTAGAAAGTATCACATATCCTTATTAGTGCTTCTTAACCCAAATGGCCCAAAGGCCTTCTTTTTATTTTATTTTATTATGGATAATCCCTCTTTAAAGGGTTGATGGGGAACCCGTACATGACCCGTTGGCCCAAGGCACAAGGCCCCCCATAAGTGTTTCGGAGACACTTATCAGAGTTGTAATCTCATCATCATGGGTTTAGACTATGAGAAGAGCATGACATGCATTCACCAGAATGAATTCCCATTGGGAGTGAAAATTTTATTTTGAGTAATTAATTCTCATTTTGCACAAAAATGTTTATTTTTGAAAAAAATTTCAAAATTGTTTACAAATGTGAGATTTCAAAAAGGTTTAGGTTGTGGTATTATGAAACTGGGTTGATTTTCAAAAGCATGATGACATTTTAAAAAATGGTTGAACATGGAAAAATGAGTAATTTTCTAAAGCAATGTTGTGATATATGACATGGTATAATTTTGAATTGGTATGAATTTAGTTTCTAGAGAGTGATATATATGGTGTTTATTGGGTTTATATAAATGGAACATGGTAATCATCGTAGACACCAATGGGTAGAGGCTTTTGAGAATGTGGTTACACCTAATCCATAGGTAAACTAATAGAGGATTAAATGTATTTCTTTTCCTTTTAAATTGTTATTACAATTTTTAGTAATAAAGTTTCCACCTACAATAAATAGTGGGAACTCTAATGCTGGGAATAAGTGGAAGAGGGAAAACTATTTCCAAGGTAGTGGAAGGAATCAAAATCGGATGGCTGGATCATTGAATCTTCCTCCAAAACCCAAGATTAAAGATAGATGTTTCTAATGTGGATCTTTTGATAACATGAAGTGAGATGGTATGAAATCACCTAGATCATGGAATAATTGCAACAGGATGGGGGAATCTTTAGCACTATTATTGTAGTGCTCTAAGGTCGGGTGTTTGGGACACATCACTTGGGTCATAGACACGTATTCATTGATGGTATGGGGGAAGAAGAATACATCTCATTTGTATAACCTAGCTATCCATGGTGATTCAAGGAATACTATGACTATTCTTGGTCATAGATAATGTCCAACCTTTATATGTAGAGAATATTATATCATCTTTATGGAGATGAGTTGATATGGGATTTCCCTATGGTTGAGATGGATGTCTATGACATAATAATGGGTACGGATTGCATGACTATGTTCATGGATCACATAAATTTTTATACATAAAATACTAGTTTTATGACTGACGATGGAATCAATCATTTTTTAAGGAGACCAAAATGTAGAGACAGGAACATCAATTTTGTTCGCTCCATTAGTTGGAACGATATCATACCAGTTAGAAGTGTTTACTTTGGCATTGATGGAAGAGATTGAGTAATGTAGTTTTCCACCAGTTGTTGATCGGTTTCTGGATGGTTTTCCCAAAATTTTATCATGGTTTTCACCCATAATATATGTGGATTTTTTGAATTACCTCATTTTTGGTACTCTTCCTAGTTTCCTTTAGGATTATTAGATGGAACCAACTGAATTTAGATAACTGAAAGAGTAATAGGAAGAACTGAAAAGAAAATATTTCATTCTCCGTAGCATGTCTCCATGGGTAGCACTGTTCTTGTTTGTCAAAAAGGCAGATGGAAGTCTTCTGTTTAATGAGGATTATTATAAGATTAACCAAGTTTTGATAATGAATCAGTATCCACTCTTAGGAAATGATGATCTATTTGATCATTTTATGAGATCCTAATGGATCTCTATAATTGAATTCTGATTGGGATATCTCCAATTATAGGTTCAAAATGAAGATATTCAAAAAAATCCTTTAGGATTAGATATGATCATTAAGAGTATGTAGTTATAACTTTTGGTCTGAATAATTGACCAAAAATATTTATGGAACTTATGAATCAGATATTTTAAAGGTATCTTGATTATTTTATGGTGGTATTTTTAGATGACATACTGGTGTATTCAAGGATGAGGGATAACCATAAGAAATACTTGGTGCCAATATTGGGTATGTTAAGGGATCATCGTTTGTTTTCCAAATTATCAAAGTGTGATTTTTGGAAATATTAAGTATGTTTCCTTGTCCTAGTATTCTATAAAAGAGGTGTTTATCTGGATCCATAAAAGAGAGGGCCTGCTATCTCTTAGAAACCTCTAAATATTTTCTTTGAGATTCAAATTTTCCTTGGATTGGTTTCTGATTACCGAAAAATCATTTATGATTTTTCATGACAATATTCAAAAAATTACAAGGATTAATGTTCCATTCCAATGGAACAAGGAATGTAAGATGTCATTTAAAGTGTTTAATGTTTTCCATTCATTAGTACCAATCCTAATTTTTCTACAATTAGGACATGGTCATGTGTTTTATTTTGATGATTTAGGATCTAGGTTGGGATCTATTCTCATGAAGAGAGATCATTTCATTGCTTATTTATTAAGATAGTTATGGTATCATGAGAATAAATACGCAAAACTGGATTTTGAGTTGGCTATCGTAGTCCATGATTTGATGACTTAACATCATTACCTCTTTAGTGACAAATTTACATTATTTATAGATCATAAGATCCTAACACGTATTTACTCACAAAGGGATTTGAATATGAGAAAAATAATACGGATTTAGTATCTCCAAATTTTTGAATTTTACTTGATGCATACACTAGGTAAAGGAAATTTTATGGTGGATTAATTAAGAATAAATTCATTTGCTCAGTTGGAAAATAGGCTTCAGATTAGTGATAGTAGATATTGGTTGTAGCCTAAATGCACTTGTAATGTGAAGACCAAGGTAATATTTCAATTTTATTTCCAGTTTCTCTTATTCTTTATCTGGTTCAAATAGTTAAGGATGCTCTGACGTCAAAATTTAAATGTGTTTCTATAATGTAAAAACTCAATGGTGGGTATACCACTAAGGGAATAAAGCTATATAGGATTTAAATAATGTCATTTTGAAATAATATGGTCATAATAATTATTTTTTTTAAGAAAAACGTAATCATGATTACCACCATTTGAGATGGACTATTCATCATAGAACACAAAATATGTATATGGTTTTTCAATCACAGTTTTGGTGGATTAGTAGGAAAATGATGGTTGCTATGTTTGAATGGATATAATTAACATGTCAAAAGGTTAAGGGAGAACATCAGAAACCAAAAGGTATGTTATAGTCTTTACCTATTCTTGTTTTCAAATGGTAACATATAGCCATTAATGTTTTAACAACTCTTCAAATAATGGTTCAGAAACATGATTCCATATGGGTGATAGTGGGTCATCTCATATATTTGTCCCATTTCATACCTATTCATGAATGTTATATGGTCATGGAATTGTCTAAAATAATTATCTGATAAGTGTTAAGGAGGCATGATGTACAAGTTTTGATAGTATTAGATAGAGATTCCAACTTTACATCTCAATTATGGTAATTGTTAAAAAACTCCTTTGGATGTCAATTGAAAATGGACAAGATGTATCGTACTTAGATGGATGTAAAATTCAAAAGGATGATAAAAAGTTTGTAAGACATCTTACAGGGTTGTGTAATAAATATTGGTAGCTTGTTGGAGGATCATGTATCATTATTGGAGCTTTAATAAAACAAAAATTATTAGGCTTCGATACATATGGATCCTTTGGAAGCATTTTATGGGAATACGTTTTGTTAACCACTTTGATGGGTGGAAATAGGTGATATTTCACTTGCTGGGATGAGCCTTGTCCCAGAGACAACAAAGAATATTTAGTTGATCTGTAAGATAAGGGAGATTGATAAGAGTCATCAAAAAACATATAAACATTGTGATTGATGAATATTTTGGTTCGATGTGGGTAATCATGTGTTTATGAGAATCTCTCCATGGCTTGGGCATCATCATTTATTAAAATATGGAATGTTTTCTACTAAAAAATAGTCCATTTTTAGATATTTGAATGGGTTTGTGAGGTTTCATATTTGTTGGATTTTCCTCCATGGTTTAGTTCAATACATAATGTGTTTCATGTATCTCAATTGAAAAAGTATCATCCCAATCCTGACTATGGGATACAATGGGATCATGTTGACAAACAGTCGGATGCTTTGTTGTAGCATGTGCTAGTATGGATTGGGGATAGAGAAGAGAAAGTCTTGAAAGATAAAAACATTGGTCTATTTTGGGTATTATGTTATCATGGTCGGACTCAAGAAGAAACATGGGAATAGGAGAAACAAATGTATGAGAAATGATCCAAAATCATTTGGGATAACATTTTTTTCCACTTTCTATGTATGAAAAGACCAATGGTGGGGAGAATTTTAGCACCCTCAGCTTCAAGTATGTAACCCATTTTTATGTATCTTTACATATGTATATTTCTTGGGAGATGTTATTGAGATTTTGGAGGAATTTTTGTATGTTTTTAGTGCTTTTCTATTGGTTCATTGTTTGATTATGGATAGTAGAAACCACAAAAATCTTATAGGAACCCATGACAAGTGAAACAATGGTAATTGGGCAGGCACATGGTTAGTTTCATAGTTTGAAAAAACCATGTGAACATCATAGGAGTAACAATATAAAGTGTAACCAATGGAAAACACTACTGGTACATGGTTTGTCTAACTGTTTGATCCAATCATGCGAAGGGTGATTGGAGGTAGTGGTTGGTGCCAAATTGGTGCATAACTTTCCTAACCGTGTGACCACACCATGCATAGTTAAAAATTATATCTTAAAATTGTTTATATCACTTTATATTACCCTTAAATCACTCATTTCCCCTCTGTTTCAATTCTAACTACATATTATATTCTCCCAATCTTTGTAGAGGCCTTCCCTTTATATTCAGGAGTGATTCGATGGAATGTTTTAGTGCATTGAAGGCCGAATTTCTTGGTAATTCTACATTCCAGGTTTTTTTTCCTTATATGTAATCTTATTTAGAATCTTGGATTCATAGATCTAGTCCTTTGGGGATATATCTATTATAAATTATTTCAATCATTATTTTATGTGTCTATAATGATGATACGGAAGACGATTAAAGGATGGTTTTTGGAGATTCATCATGATTTTGTCGAATAATTAGTGTCATTATTGATTTTCTCTACACTTTCTATGGTAGGTGGATTGACTCTAGATTCATCTAAGTGGAAACTGAAGTATTAGTTTAATTTTTTCGAATTACATGAAATTTATTGTAAAGTTGATTAGAAAATCATTATAGATACCCTATTTAGTTATGGTATGTGTATTTGTGAAATTGTGGAATTGATGTGAAAATTAATTTTTTGGATTATATTAAAATGATGATTTTGAAATTGGTTGTTTGGTTTGATTATGGAAAATATTTTGGTGGAATTTTTTTAATAAAAGTGATGTTTTAGTGGGATGGTTTGGCAAAATTTGTTTTGGAATGGGTTTGGCATATTGGCAAGTGTGTGTTCATTTTGATTAACATGAACCTATGGAAAGGGAATGTGCCATTTGGGCATTGGTATATGGTTACCTTATGGAAACTTGGTATATTGAAAAGATATCACTCGTGAGTATAGAACTATCACCTGGGCATGGATGTGTGGATATGTGGAATAGAAATGTTATTCAAAAATTGAAATTGTGTAATGTTTTTTAGAGTAGTGTTTCATTGATTTCATTGGAAATAGATTATTTTGAGAAAACAAATTGTTATTGAAATTGGTTTATATCTAGATATAAAATGTTTTAAATTGTTTTATTTAAATGGTTTTATATAATCTTTCTAACATGTTCTATCCTAGTGGCATGCATATGAAAGGAATTTGCATAAAACTTATTGAGTTTCATTACATACCATCTGCTCTGGTATTTTGGTGCTTTTGTAGATATTATTTATCGTGACATAGGTAAAAGAAATGTATCTCATTTTATTATTTAGGCTTCATGATACCAATTATGTATTGTGGAGTTGGTGCATGGAGCATGTTGGGGGCTGTGGGGTTATAATTTTTGAGTCTTCAAGTTTTTTTCGTTTTTTCTTCCTCCATAGTTTTTGTTGATCTTGGATTATACTTAGAACTCTAAAATATTTCGTTTTATTTGTAACACATTGAGTTTTCCTATATTTTTATCATTAATCATATAGTGGGATTGGTTCGGTTTTTTTATTTTCAAACAGAAAATCTTCCACTAGTTGCAATGAATCCCTTGTCATTTATTTCTAGCCATTAGCACCTTGGGTATGTCACCTAAGGATAAGTAGAAATTCTGTGTCAACTTGGGCCAATGAGGATGGGTGAGATGTTATGATTTTCTTTGTATCATCCTCGCTATCCATATAGGATACAAATACATATGTGCTACTCGAGAGTACATTTAATGGGTATGATGTGTGGATATGGATTAGTGGGTTCAATTTAAAAAAATTATGCTCCAAAGATGAGGCTTGACTCTTTATATAAAAATTATGATAAATTATTCCAAATAAAATAATAATTACTCACTAAATGTACTCATAATAAACCCACTCAAGTTTCCTATATTTTCCAAACTAGACCAAAATTTATGAAAAATGATATATAATGACAAATATTTTTTTTATATACAAATATAAATTTTATCTTATTTGTTATTATATATTGTACTTTTATAGATTATGTGAGGAAAATGAACAAAAATAAAGGAATAATGAGACATTATCTTTTTTTATGAGGATCATTGATATATAAATTGGCACACTAAATTATTCAACCCCATTAAAATAATTTTTTTCACATACATCTAATGACTTTTCCTTTCTTTAAGAGGAATTAAATGAATAAACATATGAATTGTGACTTATGTTACATCCCTTGATTTATAACCAACCCCAAAATCCCCATAAAATGTCACCCATCCCCCTAATAACACATAATGTTCCCATTTCCCCCAATTTTTTTAAACTGTGATTACACAATGAATTTGATTGTAAGGGTAGGTAGGGAATACAATCATTTAGTATGGCTAAACTATAATGAAATTCATAGAAACTATGGTCTTCATAAAATTAAATGTATGTGTAGGTCTCTAAATGGAAAAAGTAATGGTTCATGCCTAATAAGTACCGTTATCCCACTAGAACACTTCCTATTTATGAAAATATTTTATAAAGTGTGAAACCATGTTCTAGGTAAAAAACATAACTTATGTTAAGTCATGAATGGAGGTTACTAGGAATAATATGACAAATTTTCATTGAGTACCTCTTATTATGGGGAATTTTTTTTACAACCCTAATGATTCTTGGGTTTCAAAAATTCTTCAATATCTGATGAATGTTTTGAAAATATAAAATCTAATGAAAGACTCTATATTAACCTTCATTTAAACGATTTTTTCCAAAAAACATGGATTTTATCACACAAATGAATCAAGTTTGAAAGGTGGTAAGATATTTCATATTAGATCAAGGTGTACTTAAACAAAATAAATTCATAAATAGAAGAAACAAAATCGAGAAATACTAAAAAGGTATAACCTATTAGATAAATAACCCTCCCCCAAAACCATTTCACACTCTCACTAATGAAAAATATAAATTTGTAGTCATAATAGAAGCATAAAATGATAAGAAAGGTGTACACAAGAAATTTTAAAAAGAAAAATAAAACATTATTATGAAGTGGAACACTAATTTATGTTTCATGGTATCCTAAAAATGTCCAATAAATACTTTCCTATCCTTTTTACATACATGGTATCATCCTCTTAAAAACTACTTGTTAAAGGAGAAAAAAATTATTACAAATAAGATAAATTAATGAAAATAATAAAAATACAAAATTGGATATAATATGGGTTTAAATATCCCATTGAGCGATATTTTTAACTATCCAAAATACAATAGTCCCTGAATCATCTATAATAATGAGCTTGTTGGAGATTAATTGATTTTAACCATCACATTTTTCATACTCCAATGTTCTCCAATACCTTATTTTTTCTATAGAGGTCTCTATTTCAAATAAATTTATTTCAAAAGCACTAAATTTTCAGGCTTCCAATGATAGTAAGGATATGAGCCTAGAAACAAAGAAAAGTTATAGTTCTCTAGGCCTTTTACCTTCAATCTTCTATATAGGGGAACCTTGTTTCTTATTTTATCATTATCTTCCTAAATGGGAATCCAAGTCAGCCTGTACTCCATTTACTTTTCTATTTCATATACATATTTTATGGATTTTTCATCAAAATTATCTCAGGCATTATCAACTATTTCTAATTATACCATATGATTATAGGGGAAATTATTTGTCAAAATATTTTTAGAAAAATATAAATTAAATGAGTTACAATTTAAATTATTTCCTTAAAAATTGTCACCTTCTAATGAGTCTTCCTCGCACATTTCTACAAATTCATTTTTCTTTATCAATGTGTGTTACTCAAGTTGGATCTTAACCTCCTTTGTATATTTATAAAATACCATTAGTACCAGTTCATCTCTTTGAATCTTGCACACTCCTCAAACTCTACAATATAGAACTCAGTGAAAAATAGTTAAAAATAATTATGATATTTTTCTAATTATTCCAAATATTATCATTTTATATTTATTTTATGGTCTCCAATAAGATTTATTAAATATCCCTAACTAAAATTCTGGAAAACCATCTAATTTTATTGGTGAAGTATACAATAATGTATTCCATGGTGGGAGAGTTAATATCCAGAATGTTTTAATAAAATAAAAAATTAAAAAAATGAATGAAGTAATTATGGTAACGCTAAACTTCCATTTTTTTACATTAATTAATATCTTCATTTAGGGATCTTATGAATATAAATTTATAGTTCATGTGGATTACAACACCAGGCTAGAAAGGGTAATCTCCCAAAGAGGCTCTATGTCACTTAGTGAAAACCTTTTTAGTATACAATTTTTTTCTTAAGTTTCAAAAAAATTAAAACACATTAATTATATGGAATTGATTTAATTAAAAAGGAAATAATATAAGAAGTAATAAAAATGAATTTGGAAGGGTGAGAGGTGGTCAATCCTTGGAAATAGTAGATCTTCTCATTAATAATATACCATGAAATTATTTCTGTCATAACTCACTAGGAAATTCTATACCATTCTTCCAGAAAACAATCCCAATTTAATTAAATGGATGTATGAAACACACATAACCAAAAAGTCCTATACAGACTCGTGTATCCTCATATAGCAGAGACCTCATACACACTCTCATATTAGACCCCTCAATTAATACTATGTATTTTGTGAACAGAAAATAGGGGAAACAAGATAATTTAATAGATAATTAAATCCAAGAAGTGTTAAGTATCAATAGAGAGTGAAAATCACATGTCATTCATTCATAGCCCCACTTCCCAGGTAGTTCATTGATATTATAGGCATACCTACTCTGTATTCTAAAAAACACACCACTACATAGACTATAAAAAATAATATAATATTTAAGAGTTAATGAACCCAAAAATTGAATAATCCACTCCCTATAAAATCCTTTGATATTAAATATACATCTCTTGGTTAAACATAAATAAACCATAGTCATACAGTCCCAGTATCATTGAAATTTACAAATATAGACACAATTCAAATCCGAAAGTGACAAACTACTCAATTTTTAGGCCAAATCTAACATCAATAACCCTAATATTATTTTAATCTTAAGTATTTACAAAAACATTTATCTATAACTTGAATTAAAAGATCTCTCCATGTGTAGGAGAAAATTTAGTCCATCTCATCAGCTTCTAGGAGATTATAACTTTGAGTATCATCCATATCTTCCTCTTCTAATATCACCCAAAATCCAGGGATCACTTCCTAAAATCATGTTGACTATGTGGAAGTCTCGATTTAACCTGGACACATTTAAATATGCAACAGATATGGAATATACCATTTTTAGGAGGTAACTTTCATTTGATCAAGTGGAACTCGGATTGACTCTACATTCATTATAGATCTTCATAAATTATATTTGGGCCTTTTGGAGTGATCTCAATAATATGTAGTGTAATTTATTTCCTTCAAGCATTTAATTATGGATTAACTAGTATTTTCATAGCACGACATTCTATATGTTTTTTACCTTGTGTTTGGAATGAAAGACATCATAGTACAACTCCATCTTCTTAGGAGTGGGACCTTCATTCTTCAATTTTCCTAAGTCCAAAATTTCATGTTATTATAAAATAAAAAATGATATCTTTAATATTTAGGTGGATTTAAAATATTTCACAAAATCAAATATATTATATATGAGTCTTGAACTTTTGAAAAAATAATGTATCATATTTTCATGATTTCTATTAACAGTAGAATATTATGTATGAACCGAGATTCTTATAAAATATATTAAACCTTTTTATTTCCATAGATTTGAAAAGTCATGGATGATATACTTGGATAAGTCCCCTTAAAAAACTTTATATGTCATTAATATATTCTAATATGACATACTCGATTGCGCTACATATTTTGATTCATTAGAGAAAATTTTACACTATACTCAAAAAAAATATTACATACAAGCTTCCCCTAGGAAAAAATATTTTGTATAAAAATAAAATAACAAATCACCAAATTTCTCATGTATGGAATATTATTTTGTTTTCATTAATTGAGGAATAACATCTTATATAGAATTATTATAGGAAATTTCACCATGTATAAAATGCTAATTATCGATTGGTATGAGAACATTATTATTTTTTTCTCAGCCTGAAACTCCCTAAAATTACATGAAATGTTTGTACACTTAAAATTAGTTCAGGATTATTCCATTTAATTCTAAAAGATAAACTTAATTAAAAATTTAAATAATCCTTTTAATAGTTTAATCAAAGATTTATTCCAAAACTAAAAAAAGATATTTATGAGAAATAAGTAATTAAATTATTAGGATTTAATATATGATATTCAATGAAAATTTTATTAAAATTTATCTTTCATCACCCCCCACACTTACCCTTTTTCACTCTCATGAAAAAATCAAGTGTATCCATCACCACACTTATAGAAATAATTAGGGAGGTATTCTGTAACATTATCATGAAAATGAAATTCATCATGTCTCATTTATTGAATCAATTTTCCCTTTATTTACTTCTACAACATTTAGAATTTTTAAAATTCATTAAATCACCCATGCCAAAAGTCATGTACTACATTACAATGAATTTATTTTTATCAAATGATAAGGAAATTTTTTCTCACATTTCAAAATTATGAAATTATTACCAAAGTCATATAAGTATCCTCACTCTCAATAAAAGAGACAAAGATATATGCACTTATCATGGGGATTTTTATTATGTACAAATTGAGGCTACGGTTTTGTGGGTTTAATGTTAAAAAATTAGGCAATAAAGAGGAATATTGAATATTTAAATAGAAAAAATGACTAATTATTCATTATAAAATGATAATTTTTCACTGAAAGTACACATGATTCACCTACTCATGTTTCCCTTTTTTCTAAACTAGACCACAAGTCATGTATATTTATATGAAATGAAGCATTATTCCTCTTTATTTTTTTATATATACATTTTCAAAAATTTTATATTATATAATATATTATTATAGTGTATTGAAGGGAAAATAAAGACAATGAATGAATTATGACACTTTCAGTTTTTGTTTTTATGAGGGTAATAGACATTAAAATGAGCACACTGAATTGTTTAATACCACATATATATTTTATTCATTTAAATTTTCCTACATTAATTTTATTTAAATCAGAATAAAATAAATAAAATATGGATTTTGGATTTTGGTTTCATACAAAAATTGTAACCAACCCTAAAATTATCACACAATGTCACTCATCCCCATAATAACACATGAATACCCGTTTACCCTATACATATTTTGAACTATGATCATGCGATGAATTCATGATTGAGGGTAGGTAGGGAAAATTAAACTATAATATAGATAGCCTATAAAAATCATCAATACTAGGGGATTCACAGAGACAAATTTAAGGTTAGGTCATGAAATTGAAGAAGAATGTGTTTGTCCATAAGAAGTACCTTAACCACACTAGAAAATGTTCTCTTTCTCAAATGCTTTGATAAAGGATAAAATTAAATCCTAGATATGAAATAAATCTCAAGTTCACTCAATAATATAGAGTTCTTGGATGAAGATGAATAGTGGGTATAGACTACCTCTCAGGATGGGAAAAAATAGTGGTCAGTGCTAATGAGATGTGGATTTAAAAAAATTAAAAAATTCTTAAGAACATTTTTTAAATAAAATATCAAGCGAAATATTCCATGTAAACACTAATTTGGACCTATTTTTCCAAAATAAATGATATTCACTAAAGAATTACTCAAGTGTGGAAGGTGATAAGATATTTCATTTATGTTTAAGCTATACTTATCCAAAGAACCAAAGAATATAAAAAACAAAAGCACACTAAAAATATATAACCTAATAGAAAGAAATCCCTCCCCCTCACAATTTTTTCACACTATAATCAATGAAAATATCAATATACATGTGCATGATAAGTAGAAAATTAAATTTTTGGTGCACAGAAAAATTAGGGAAAGGGTAGAAAAACATATCATGAAAAGAAAAACCAATATATTCTTCAGTATATCATTAAAAAATCCAATGAATTATTTACTATCCTTATTACCCACATGTTTTGGTCATCTCCAAAACATTATATGGAAAAAATAAAATTATCGAAACAAAGATAAAACTAAAGAAAAATGGTAAAAAGATAAAATGGAAGAAAATAAGGGTTTGAACCCCACTATTGGGTGTTATGTTTTTAACATTCCATATATTTATAGTCTACATGTCATCATCAATAATGTGGTGGATGGGGCCTCTATAGTTTGAACTACTAAATATTTATTTCTCAAATGTTCTTCAAAACCACCACCTTCCTCTAGAGTTTTCTATTTCAAAAAAAGTGCAGTTCCAACACCAATTTTCACTCATCCAATGGTGTTAATTGTATGATGTTGGAAGAAATAAATTGTATAGGTACTCTAGGACCTATTTCTTCACTCATCATATGAAGTGTTAAACCTAGTTTACTCCTATGTAACTGAACTCAATTGGCCATATGGACTCAAGAGTGCCTCTCTATAAGCCAGAGACTATTGAGTAGTAGCACAAGTCTATGGTGGTATGGTGGGGAGACTATACCATATTTAGAAAATTGGAACAAAAAAATGGTAAATAGAATTAAAATAATTTAAGCTATATAATGTAACATCCGAATAGGACTGTGCATTAGAAATAAATATTCAGATAATAAATAATAATGTAAATCTATAAGAAGTATCACATATAAATTATTTCACGTCTAAAATAGAACAGGAACACAAGGAAGTAGGAATACATACAATACATGTATAACAAAACAAAAAAACAAAAAAAAAACCTCTTCATGAGAATCCAGAGCACTGGATCAGTCATCTACTTCCAAGATCTGAATAAAAGGAATAAAGCAATCATATCTCATTGCTTCCCCTTATGCCTAAGTGCATCCAAGAATTCTATCTTAGAACCCATAGAAGATCTTAACACAGTGTGTGTAAAATTTATAGGACAACACCAATGGTTTTTAACACATATCCAGATCGTTAATATAAAATTTATATAGTGTGAAGGTATAGTATTAATATAGTGAATAACCAGTAATTATGTTGAGCACATGGTCCTCATGAGAAACCTATCCAAACACACCATCTTTAGCCTAATCTGGATTTCTCTAAACATAATACCATTTTATTTTTTCTTGGGAACCATGGAACAAAGTCATCAATACATTATAATATAATCTTATAGGATCAAAGAAGAAATCAAGGCACCATTGATTATAGGAGGTTAAAAAAACCCATAGTATGAAACCATGATTCATTACTATATGAGCCTGAGAGTAATCTTAAGGATAAACCCTTCACATTACACCATAAATATTGGTAAAAGATTACAAGGAGCAACTGAAAGGTAATCATGGGCTACACAAGATTTGAATCTCAAGCAGATAATCCTTGTAATCACGTTTCTAAGGACATCAATCTGAATCCATGGATATAATGTTGTATTCTATTTTCTAAATATTAATGTGAATAATCATTGTTATTCTAAGGAATTCACTAATATAATAAAATGAACGAACCCTTGTGTGGTATCTCACTCGGTGCTCACCTCAATGAATCATGGAAGAATCCTTTGAGTGCTTAAGGAATTCCCTCTAGAATCTAGGTCTAGAACAAGTTAGACCACTCTTTTAAATAAAAAGGTCAATAGTAATAAAAAGGCTCAATAATAGAGTATCAATATCTTAAGTGAACATGTCATCTACCAGTTTCATGAAGATTTATTACATTATTATGTTTAATTATAAGTAAAAAAAGGTCCATGTGAGTTTACATTACATATTAATATTCATGTAATTCACTTAACTCTTCCACTAGAATGTGGAAATCATAATAGATGAAAAGTGTTGTTTATCCACAAGAAAAAAATCAATATAATTAATATTTTACTGAAACCACCATAAGGGGTGGTTTAGGTTGAGGTTTTTATCCTCCAATAATATCAAAGGGAATAATTAGAATAAATTATATATTCAAAATAATTAATTTAATCTATTACTCATTTTAGGGGTAATGTGAAGAAGGTCCAATGTGTGGAACAATGGTGAAAAATTATAAACAAATTTATTTTTAGGGAAAAATATTATAACACCAACCATAGCAAGGTAGTAGAATCCAAAAAAATTATTATCCTCATATTTGGGATGGAACAAGATAAAAAAGAGAAAACCTAAAAATTCCCAAAAAATAATATATATAACCACACATGGAAATAAAATCCAAGATGATGAATAAAACAAAGATTTGAAAAAATAGGAATCTTAGAATTAATGAGGGGGAAACAATGTGATGAATGACAGTTCAATTAGATGTTGGATGATTAAGGTAGCTTGAAGACTAGAAGAGAGTTAATGGAGAGCCCTTATGCATGACCCACTAAGAAAATGAGGGATGTGGATGAAAAAAATATGTTTAAGGGGTAAGGGAGAGAAAACGTTAATTTAACAAAATTTAATTGGGTGAATGATTTGACCACATGATTTTCCAAACTATTCACCCATCGTGTACACCTACTATCTAGGTTCCCACCCCTCATATGGTATATTTAAATGGTTAGATTTTTTTTCATAAACTATGATATTGGAGCTATCTCAAAGACCACACCCCACATGGTCTAGGTGAACTATTAGACAAAAAATGTGAAAAATATGTGTGATACCAATACATTTTATTATAGGGTTTATATGGCTATGCAACTCTTGTTGGATGGTTTGATAAACTGTACTCCTCCATTTTTGGGCCATATGGCAAAGCTACATGGTTATTACTAACCATGATCTAAATGTTTTCATCAACCTATTTCTTTAGAAACCAAAACTCTGGGCCTTGAACCAAGACAAAACTATAAATACCCTGACGCTAGTAGCCGAGAGCTAGTGGTTACATTATTACATTGGCACTAGCTACAGGTGATCACATCCCTGATGAGATAATATTTTAGTAGTATTTTTAATATAGACACATAAACGAATCTATTTTACATTTTAAAATATTAAATACAATATGGAATTTTTTTAGAACATCATTATTACCTTTAGCTTATCCCTACATGGCATTCATATAACACTTCCTCACATTATAAGGAAAGGAAACGTAAGAAAATACTGAGCTAAAATACTCAATAAGGGTATGAATATAATATAAAATTTCATTAATAAATAATTTGTAATCCATATGGAATGGAAAATAACTAAAACACATGAAATTTAATCAATAACATGGACATTAAGAATAATATGACAATAATAAATGATGATCGAATAATTCCAAATAAATAATCACTTGATCTTGGAACTTATCCATTAATATTATAACTAATCTAACAATAAAATGGAATATAAATAACTAATCTCATAATTAGAGAATTAATAATATCAAGAATCAGAAACATACCATCGAGTCCTTGTACCAAGAAATCTGAAAAACCATTGGGGAATTCTACCAATATATTTATGTAAATAGTTAAGGACTCGACCAAAACCCAGTAACGTTTGTCTCATGAGACCTACCAGTGCATAGATAGGCTATAAAATCCCCCACCCATCACTTACATGGTCCAATTCATTCCTCATACGTATATGGGGAAGTATAATCAATATAAACATTCATATTGAAAAACTTGCAAATGAAATGGTAAATCATTCCCCAATCAACAGACATAATCATAAACCATCGAAAATAATATGGTGAATGGTATCAGAATAGTACATCTCAGTTAAATTTATCATAAACCATCCAGATACAAAATAATGATCATATCAATAAAATAGATCCCAAGTGTATTATAATTAAAATAAAGGTTTGTTGTCATTGATAAATAGAAATACCCTAAAAATTCCATTTAAAACATTGTTGATGAAAATATACATTTATCATTGAAAATAACTTTTTAAATCTAAACAATTCTAGAATATTAATTAAAAAATTTATTTGAAAATAAAAAAAAAATATTGAGGAAGATTCAAAGAAATAATTGGTCATGATGATAGGAAATTATTTACATGTTGAGTATGTTAAAATAAAGATTCCTTTATAATTTATTGTAAAAATTAAATTATTACCTTGTTCAAAAAGTAAAATTAATATTCCATTAAAATATTTTAAAAAAATATAATAATTCATTAAAATTGAATCAAAAAATAACTTACAGAATTTGGAAAGCATTTTTGACGACATTTTTATAATGCATAGATATGGAAGAGGAAAAGATTTTTGACCGAAAAGAAAAATAATGTTGTATTTTTTTAACATAATTTTTTCAATACTTCATTTAACAAAGAGAGGAAAATGTTTATATTACATAAAAATACAATTTATAACTATAGTAGATGAAAATAAACGAGTTTCTGGAGTGATAGATAATATGATTTCATTATAAAAAAATTGATCGTAAACAATCCTGGTAAATTATGAGATTATAAAGTAAAAACATATAACATCGGTAAATGTTGAGTTGTATTCCCCTTGAAATACATAACATCTAATGAAACATTAAATACCTTGAAGATAAATAGATTAATTATATAACTTATCAATTCTGTAGTAAATAATCCATAGAAAATAACTATGTGGAGAATATGGAAAAATATCATAGATGTAAATACAAGATAAGAATCATTAATTTAGGTGTTATTTCCTTCATACATGTTTGAAACTCTTGTATAAAAAATATTAAATCTACCTAGATTTTTTATACATGTATATTAAATTCCACTAAAACGTAAATATCCTTTTGCGGAAGTTTTTTAGTGGCGGTATACTAAACCGCTGCTAATTGTTTTAAAAATTATTTTACAGTGGTTTATTAAAAACCACCACTAAACTATTTTTTCGTCCCAACACTTCTCCCCCCGACACCTACGAGACCCCCTAGTGACCCCCAAAGCCCTAGATAGCCTCCCCTCAACGTGCCTCACCACCTCACTTCCCCTTAGTGCGGCTCGCTGTCCCTCAGTGTGGCTTGCCACCCATCACCGCCGACCCCCCGAAGCCCTAGCCTGCCTCCCGGCTATAGGTCCTAACCCATGCCGTCGCTCCATGCTTCTCACCGCCCCTCAGTATAATCCTTCTTCTTCTTATTACATCATCTAGTTATATGTTATTTTAATACCTAAATCTATATGATATTGTTATACATTAATTTATACATGTTTTAAATTTATTTCACATTTGGAATAAAGGGTCTGTCAAATAATTTTTTTCAAAAATAGTTTCATGTTCCACGTTTTCATAAAAAGAATTTATGGTGTTTTTTAAATGATTTTTTTTTGTTTTAAGGGGATTTAAACCTTCTTGGGCCTTGAATTGGATAATGTTTTTTATGTAAATTTATTAATGGAAAGGATGTTTTGGGTTTTTTAATGGTTTTAAATGAAAGGGTTTAATGTTTAAAAAGATTTTGAATGGGATTTTTAATGGTTAGTATTAATGAATTATCTGAAATGGGATTTCAAAAAGGATTAATGTGACTTAGAATTCTAATTATTTTAACAAGTCTCATTTGTAACTTTTATAATAGACTACTTATAATGTTTATAATACCCTCAACAATTCCCCCTTCACTTTAGATGTATTTTTATGAAACATATGGTATTTTTGGTGTTAGGTTAGATTAATATTATGTTGTTGCATTAATCATGCAACTTGTTTGATTACACATGTCATATTATTTTTATCATGGGTACACTAGTAAATGAGAGAGAGGTATATATTTATGTTACTCTACACAGTCAAACACTATTGGAATCCCCTAGTTGTGTTGTATACCATGGCTAGTGGGGAGTTTCCCATATGATTCTAGGTGCAGGATACTCATGGGACTTGTGTTTTTTGGATGAAACATATGTTAGTGGTAGGTATCATGTATTGGTAAGGTCTAGGACTATCTTACATTATGACCTTTATTATTTCCCATGATACTATATGGATTCCATTTGGGGACTCTCATTCATTATGTCCCCAAGTTTGATTAATATGGTGGGAACTATGAATTTTTCTCCTTGTTTACTCATATCTCGTTTGTGTTTTGGTGACTTTGTGTTTTATTATTATAGTTTATAGGAATGGGTTTGTCTCATTAGTTAATAAGGTACACAATATAAGCTCTAAACATTTTTTTCTCATTTGATGCTTCTTCTAAAACAATGTTCAAAATGCATGCTGCTTTAATGTGGACCATTAGTGACTTTCCTAAGCTAATGGATTTATCTGGTTAAAACACTTACATGGGTTTGTATTGTCCCATTTTTAACTTTTATTGTGATCCAAAATGGCTACCTCATAGTATAAAATGGTACTTCTTGTGCCATCAAAGATTTCTTGATGCATCTCATAGATTTCTGCTGAAAATATCAAAATTTAACAGTTTTATTGTTCATAGACCACCTCCAAACTTTTTAACTGGTTATGAAATATTAACACAACTTGGAAATTTTGAAAAAAAATTTGGAAGGTTTATAATTATAATGATAGCAAGAAACAGGTTCTAAGTGCATCATCAAGTGAAATCAGATGGTAACAATAGAAGAAAACAAGTATATTCTTCAAACTTTGATGTTGGGAATTTAATTTGTTGTGGAATAATATTGATGTGATGCATATTGAGAAGAATGTCTATGAAAATTTGATATTCACATTTCCTAATGAGCATGGAAAGTCAAAGGATCATCTCTATGATTGAAAGACTTACAATTAATGAACACAAAACTTGACCTCTGGCCAGATGAGAATGAAAAGTATGCTCTGTAAATTTTTGCAATGAAAAATAGGGATAAAGATATATTTCATTGAATTTTAAATCATGTTAAAGAATCTAATGGGTATTCCAGTAACATATTGAGGTGTGTTGACTTAATGAATCATAATTTACATGTATTGAAAGGTCACGATTCAAATATTTTGTTACATAAGTTACTACCATTGGCATTGCGTACATTATTACATGAAAATGTTACTGCGACAATACTCTAATTATGCATATTTTTTGGACACCTATGTGAGAAATATATACATATATTCAAGCTTGACAACCTTCAGGAGAGGTTTTTATTGACACTTTGTTCAATGGAGACGATCTTTCCTCCATCGTTTTTACTATCATTATGCATTTAACTGCGCATTTGGTTGGGGAAGCTAAATTAGAAGGCCTAGTCCATTATTGATGGATTTATCCAATTGATAGGTAATTTATATATATGTTTTTTAGTTCAGTAGAAATTTTTAGTAACTTAATTAAATGAATAATTATTTTTTTATTTTATTTCATAGATATCTTGGGAATTTGAAATCATACATGAGAAATAAAGATCAACCAGAAGGATCTATTACTGAAGGATATTTGGTAGAGGAGTGTCTTACGTTTTGTTATAAATACTTGCTTGATATTAAGACTAGATTTAATTGAGTTGGACATGTTGATGACACATCAACTAAATCTCAAATACAAGGGAAATGAAAAATATTTCTTGCTATTGGACGATCATTTAAGAGGACCTCAAATGGTACACTGACAGAAATGGAATTATTAAAGGCACATAGATATGTGTGATTAATTGTAAAATTTCCAATCCATTTATTGATGAGTTTATAATACAAACAAAGAGATGAATGAGAGGCTGAACACAAAATGAGAAATATATAATGAAATCTGTTAATAAAGAGCTTGTAGAATGGTTTTCACTATGTGTAAGTTCATATGTATTTCAATAAATATGAATATTAGGTTGACACATATATTTTTTAATTATAATAAAGTATATTTCTTTTTTTAGATCATGAAAATTGATACTCGAGCAGAGTTGTTAGAAGATTTGAATTTTCTTGCTTGAGGACCTCTAAAACTGTTAGAAAGTTTGACACTTACAGCATGAATGGATTTAGATTTCATACAGTCGATCGAGAAGTGGGTTCCAAAACACATAATAGAGGTATATTTACATTTTTTAAAGTGGTATACTATGGAAATTTGACCGATATTATTGAATTAAACTACCATGGGCATTTTTCAGTTTTTTTGAAATGCAATTAGGTCGATATTATCATAGGTTTTAAAAGATATTCCTTGAAATTTACTTATGGGAACTTCTCTCACTTGATGAATGTTGGTGATCAAGAACTTCATGATCCATATATCTTATGATCACAATAGAAAATGGTATATTATTTGAGTGATTTTGTGGATTAAGGGTGGAGTTTAGTTGCTCACGTAAAACAAAGAGATTTGTATGATATGGGTGATGAAGTGGAAGATTTGACCTCTGACATTGAATCTCATCAACAACAAGAATCAGAATTATTTTTCCATCGTGATATTGAAAATATTAGTCTAGTAAGGATGAATGAAGTAGATGCAGTAATGGAGCGGGAAAATTACATGATTGAAGGATAAAATGATTGTATTTAATGTTATACATTCATTTAACAACCACTTATTTCATTTGTGAAATCATTAATTATCATTGTTGTGTATATTTTGTTTGTTAGTACTATGCATATGTTATCATTTTTATGTTTTTTCTTCATTTTTTTTGAAATATATGTTCCGAGATAAATTTTGTATGATTAAATAATAGGAATTCCAAGGAGGAAGCTATATACTATTTCATCGACCATTGCAATAGATGAAGTTCCATTTGTCTCCATCCCTCTAGAATCTGAGCCACCATCCGCTAGCCCCCCTACACTATCTCCCCTACACTATCCCTCAAACCCTCAGTGAGTGTCCCTTCAGAAGCTCAGTCGTCGCCTCCCGATTCAGGAGCCTTAGCAGTGGGGGAGCGGTGCACCACTTCTAGTTCTTCGTGGGGATACTAGTGGGTGACTTTTATATGTACTAATTTTAATATGAATAAATTTATTGCACATTTTTTTATACTAAATGTTTTTTCATTAAAGATATAAATAATGAAAGTATGGAGAAAAATATAAAATGTTAGATGTATGGAATCTGACCCGAGAGAAGATAAAGTCCCATTTGATTCATATGGTGTCCCTACAAATGACCCCACAAGATTACTTTGCTATATTTTATGCCAGCTGGCCTTAGAGCCCATTTCCCATCCTATTTTGTACGATGATTGGATACATATGCCTTCAAGTTGGAAATATAATGTTTTTGATTCCCAAATAAAGGTCAATTTAATACATTATTGTGTAATTTAATGAAATGTTATTAATATTTTAAAAAATAAATTATGTGTACATATGTTTCTCCATTTTATGGTTGCTGATGTGATAGCACGAAAGTGGAAATTGAAAAATCATGGAAAAAATTGAAATAATTTAAATGAAGATTGTGGGGAGATGTCAACGATACTTCATTGAACAGCCAAAAGATTTATGAAAAGCTACCCGATGGGGTACCCAAAGAGAAATGGAGTGTTTCTGTTGACAGACACCGTGATGAGAAAAAGATGGTATTTAATATATATTACGATAATAATTTCATTTTATATTTATACATTTATATGAAGAGGATATTACATTGAATAAATTTCTATTAAATTGAATTTTATTTATTTCAGTACCTGTCATGAAATAATGCATCCAAACGGGCTAAGAAGGTCATCCCTCACACTGTGGGGTCAAAGAGTTTTTATAGATGTCGGTCTTCTCGGATAATCTTCTCATTAGTTTAAATATTAATAGGACACTTTTATTTGTTTAAAATATTAAATTAATTATTTATGTTTGTTTAATTCAGTCATAGTGTTTAGGGCATGAAGCATCCCGAACAGAAGTGTGGATGAATGATCACCAAAAATATGATGGATGTATTGTTAATGAGAATACCATAGAAAAGTGGGTATGAACTCATTTTTCATTACAATAAATTATTATTAGTTGTTACTATGTTAATATATATTTATTCTGATATGACTGCTACATTATTTATAGGTAAAAATTAAAGAACTTTGGGATTCCAATCCTACACAGTCAAACTTAGTCTCCCAGGATGACCTGGTTGTTAAAGTCATTTGGAAGGAGAATTCTAGTAGAGTGTGCAGGATGGGTTTGGGACCCATTCCACTTGAGGTTTTTGGCAGTCCCTCGGGGATTTCAGCAACAACTACTATTGGATTTAGTTTGTCCATTCCTCGAGATACTCAGAGAGAGATTGTTTCTTTACGAAACATAGTTCAAGACTAGGGGGCTTAGATATCCGCTTTGTAGAAAGTGATGATTTATTTATATCAGAAGACGACTGGATCTGCCCCCGGTGGTATTTCAGCGACTAGTGATGAAAAAGTAAATCCAAAAAATTCAAAATCATTTAGTTTGAAAACGTTTATTGGTTTTAAGTTAAAATATAAATATTCATCAATATTTAATTTTCAATATAATTTTCTTACATGTGGTAGCAGCAAGTAGATATGGAGGGGGAGAGGGTGACAAGATGTGTTCATAAAAGAACTGTGATTAGTTGTATTGGTGATATGTTGGGAAAATATGGTAATAGTCGGTTTTTATATGTATCATGTCTGGAACATCGTTTCCACCTAACTTTTAATGACCTAACATTTTCTTGATTTCTCATATTTAATTTTATGTAGTTTGTTGATTTCAGATGTTTCCTTTTATATAATGATTGGTTGAGTGTTTTATGCACCATATATGTCAATTATTTGTTGTCATCAATCATTTTTATGATTCTTTTTTCCTAAATTTATGAGGTTTGTTACCAAAAAATGAATGATCAACCTTCTTATTGATTTTATTGGGAATATCCAGTTTTGTAAGTCCTTTAAACTTGTTTTTTAGTGGATAGCCATTCTTTAATAAAATTTTACAGTATTATCTTCTCATGTTTTATAGTTTCCATGTGATCACTCCCACTTACGCTTTCCTTTTATTCAGAATAGTTTTGATAAGAATTTACAAATATTTGTTGAACACTTGAGTGTCTTAATCCTGTTAAAGTAGAGGGACTGTACACTTCATTAATAGTAAAATTTACAAATATCTTCTGAACACTTGAGTGTATTAGATTACCAGAATTTGTATCTCCCCAAAAGATGCATCCGAGGGCTAAAATCTATAACACAATCTTGAAGCATGTCCAATATGTTTTGGATCATCCTTCCTAATAGATCATTGATCGATGAGTAAAAGGTTATACCCATTTTCAACTATCAACTCATAGACTTCTATTATAATTACCAAAAGAATGAGGTAAAACAGATCAGCCCAGGGTGAACATCCCACTTCAACTATCAACTCTGACACTCAGTGATAATTTTTGGACCAGTCAGTCGATGGGAAACAAAGACTTCAATGTCTCTTACTAGGGAGGATAACCAGACCATCCACTTTTCATTATTATAAATCATGGTTGGCCTTGGGTGAAAAAACCACTTCAATGCATTATAGGCACTCATAAACTTATCTCCCATGGAATATGAGACCATTACCATGCTACAAACTAGAAACTGTCCATGTATATAAAAATTCAATCCTGAAATAGTTTCACATTATTTTAACCTATCGCACATCATGATACATTCCAAAATAGTATTCTAACATGTCTTTACTTGTTTAACCAATGAAGACATCAACTCCATGTATACCCACCTTGCTTCCCCTAAACCCTCAACTACACCCACCAACTATTCTTACAGTGACGATAAGATATTCCATTTAGCCAATGAAATCTATTCTCACATCCCCTAAATTTTCTAGACCAATGTATTTACCACTACATTTCCATTTCTAGTTGAATACCATTTATCAATTTCCAATATATACAAGTACTCTATGAAATTCATCTAATATAGATTATGTCCATATCATGAGAAAATTTTATATTCACTCTAGGTACCAAAGTACACAAAAAATATCTCTCCCAAGAGGTTCTATCACGATCATTTCAATGCATGGACCAAAACTACAAACTAAAATACATTATTAGGGTATTTCTTCTTCTAGGTCAAAAGCTGATGAAATCCCAATAGACTAATTTATCACTCTACATAATAACATATCCTAAGCCAGAACAAGATGTATCACATTTCACTACATATCTAATGATAGGTACTGGAATTCTTAGGATCAAAGCTGACGAAAACCACTTCTTCAACACTATGTAAAATTCCTCAGACTAGTATATATAGTCAAACATGAATCCATTCTGGGTAATTGTGGTCATTGGAAATGCTAAGTGATAGATCTACAAAACTAATCTCCTTTAATTACCATTGAATCCAATTAAACATCAACTATCGATTACATTTCACGGTTCTGACAGATACACAAATACATCAACATCCATGAGATCAACTGATATCCATGATTGTGAAACCACTATACACAAAAGGGAGAATTTGTGTTCTGAGAATAAATTTTATATAACCAAATCATACTAAAACTATTATTCATGTATCTATCATGTGATGCTTATGAAAATATTGGTCTTCTAGTATTATTTTGGATGTGGGATGTGTGTCCATATGAAATTGGAATGGTTTATTCTGGGCACCGGTACTGGGGCTGCAGAATCAACCATTTTTTTTGTAAATCTGGCTTTAGCAGCGGTTTTAACCGCTACAAAATAAATTTATTATATTTAGGTGTAATTAAAACTACTACTACAATTTTGGTATTTTTCTATCCGCAGTGGTTAAAACCACCACTATTGACAATAATTTAGCCGCGGTTAAAACTACCGATACATAGTTTTCATATAGATTTATTATTTTATAGTGGTTATCTTGGTTTTAGAGGTGGTTTTAACCACTATAAAAAAATAATTTTGTACGAGAAAACTACCACTAAATGTATCCACTGTGATGGTAACCATAAAACACCGCTAAATCGAGGAAACTGTCATATATTGTTTGCAGACACACAATTTAGTGGCGGTTTTTTGAAACCTCCTCTGATGCATATGGTAGCGGTTTAAACCACCGCCATATCCCAAAAACCCCTATATAGAATGGTCATTTTCCTATAGTGTTTTTGTTGAATATTCATCACATTACAAAAATATACACCTAAGGATTGTAAAGGTAATGCGTTATTAGAATCTAGGAATCATAAACAACTAATTCGTTATAGTTCTACATAGTCTTCAACATTGTTCACCATAACAATCACCCTTCTTATACATATCACACATAGTACATATCATCATAACCTGGGTAAAAGGATCATAAGAAAGGGTGAGATCATATTATCAATAAGTGTAAAAATAGAGAAATTCAAAAAAATAAAATTGGCATGAAGCCATCATAACATGAGGACAACATATAAAAACCACACCTTGAATATCAAAGATAAAAATCATGAGTCATGGAATAAATATTGAAAATTCATAAGTAATAAATCATATTGAAATAAAATAACATAAGCCATTAGAGAATAACATTGACATAATACATGGAATTATAACATGCACATAAGTATATTAAATCATTTCCATACTAGCAAAGGATCATTTCAAAGTCAATAATAGTAAAATGAGTTCACTCACCATACCATCATAGTAGTCAAGGTTCACTCGCAAGAATATCATAGTGGGGAAAGTACCTTACTGAATTGGGTTCACACCGCATTCTAGTATTATTTATCTCGTGAGATATAAATCCTTACCCACTACATTTGATGGAGATATTGGTCCAAGCCATCACATAATGAAAACCGCACATACAAGTTCTATATTATCATAAATCATAATTTTTTCTGACTCTTTCATTAGGGCACATGTCTATCTTTCATAGAATGCGGTGATTGTGGCCCCAAAGTCTCGTTTTCCAATGAGGGCAACATCTGTTGCTTATTTAGGAACATTTTATCCTTAATCGAAATGGGATGATGGGATGTCGGTCCTCCTTTTATGGATTCCTCCTCAGAACTAGTCGCCTAGTTTGGGTCTCCCTTATAGAGCTAAGAAGTTGTTTGTGAAACTCTTCCTCGGGCCATGTATTCATGGACTCTGATTAATTACCCCTCATATGTTAGAACATTGCAAGGGGTCCAGAAAAGGAAGAAACCTTCAGTCTGAGGAGTCGTCACGTTGGACATCACTGGGGTGTCTGGATGTTGGAACACTGATGAATATGGGTTTCTTCCACTTATGATAGGGATTATCGAGGGACCAGAATCCAGGGGAATCCCATGTCAAATGTGAGGAATTTTATTCAATTGGAATGTCTCTGAGGAGTTCCTCAGCATCCCATGTTTAACATAGGCTATACCACAAGTTTATGGTCTATTAGAGATAGATCAGAAAGATCAGAACAATGATAAAAGTGGATCAGATGGGTCTAGCCCCATCAGGGAACACTGATGCTGGGGTTAACATGTGGTTAGTTACCTGATTTATACTAGGAGTAGTGATAAATTGGGTGACATAATCTCAACAGGATGTGGAAGCTCAACTAAGAATCATAATGGATAACAGAGGTTTGAATGAAGTAGATATGGAATGAGGTGGAACCATCGTGAAGGTGAAGGTAATATTGGGACTGAGCCACAAAGAGACTTCCTACGTATCCCTGTGGAAGGGAATCAAAGTCCACGTAGTTTAGTGGGGTGATGGGACACTAGAAGAGGCGGCTCGTGATAATGGATGAATAGATGGGATCCGGAGGAAGTAGAACCTTCCAGGTTAGGGAATAACCCTCCTGAAACACGTAGGCTTAAAGGAGAGATCACGATGGGACATTAAAGATGGGATTTCACCTCATGGATGCTTCATACGTATCCCAGTGGAAGGAAATCAAAGTCCCCATAGTTCAATATGGGGACATAGAATTGGGGTGTGCATAGGGGAAAACAACCCGACGATATACTAAGGATGATGTGTGGTTAGCAGCCTAGGTTGGTCTGATGCCACGGGCGAGGACCAGATTAGTGGGTCCTAGTGAAGGGGACTATAATGACATACCATAAATTGTGGACTACAAAGACTTACCACTGGTTTGGGCTGAAATTACTTACTCCTAGATGGGGCTACAATATCTTACCACTAGTTGGGGATGAAAATGGATTAAAATTTACTGGGGTTCCAATAGATTAACACTGGTTAATAATAAAAACGTCTTACCTTCTATTAGGAAATACATTGGATTACCGCTAATGGGGAAACCCAATGGAATACTATCTATTGTGAAACACAACATCTTACCATGGATCAAAAAATATAATTGCTTATAGTCGATTGGAAAACACAACAGATTACCATCGATTGGGAAACACAATGACTTTCCATCGATTGGGATTGAACTTCATAGAGGCTTACTATGTACATTTTATAGGATACAAGGATCAAATCCCATGTAGTTCTAACAGGTACAATTTAACATCTTTCTGGGAAAAGGGGGGGCATAGATTTAATTATTGTGCAAGATGAGGGTGGACCAACATGAAGTGGTCGGGATGGATGGGTGCTGGGATTGAACCTCAGGAAGGATTCATACTTACCTTGCTTATGAGAAAATGATAAAAATCAACATAGATTGGAATAGTGGATATAGTTTAATTTCACATAGGATGAAGGTGAACATATTGATGGGGTTAGAACAAGTTGGTGTTGGTATTGATCCTCAGGGAGGCTTCCTACGTACCCTGCCTTGGATACAAGGATCAAAGTCTACATAGTTTGGCATGGGTGCTTGGGGATTACACACTAAGGAATCCCAGTAAAGATTACATGGTTAATGCTTACCCTAAGACCATGTGAGTCGTGATCGATGTGATAAACAAGAGGAATCAATGACCTGACGATCACGCCACGAAATGTTCATCCACAGGAAGTGGATTGGGGCTTGCATGTGCTTACCAGCCCAAAGAGAAAATAGGGGCTTATGCATGGTTATCATTATAAGGAGATAAGGAATGGGACTTACTCTAGGACGGAGGCCCGATGGAGACAATAACCAGATGGAGAGGGACAATATAATGAGGGTCTTGATGCCTATCTCTCCTCAATTCATTGGAACTGAAGAAGAGAGGAGGATAATGGATGCTATCTCCTGCAAGAAAGGCTAGGGACATACACAAAGATGGTCGCCCTTCCCCATAAACAGACATTGTTGTAGCAAAGAAGATCTCATTCCATGTGAGGAAGATCTCACTCCCATGGATATTAGAGGTCATGGAGAATTTCTGAGATGGGGTGACCCACATTTATTTCACAGGGTGAGGCCACAACATAACACCATGTGATGCCAATTATGGTGCTTGGCAGTTTAACGCCCTGAATCTTGGACGAGGTAGATTCACTCGGCACCACTAGGACTTACATAACTGATACCCAACCACCCTTGGGGAAGAGAAGGCATCAAAAATGTGGTGTCAAGGTGATTTTGTGGAGTGATCCCCTTATGGGACCACATTTGCGTGGCCATGCGAATAATCAATAGTCATTAGTGTGCCTATGCCAAGAAGCATAAGGCTAAGAAATACAACATAAATAACTGCCCAAGGGACCATGATATCACATCATACAAACCTGGAGGGTCATACGGGAGAAGGGTTTACGAAGAAAATGGGTTTACAAGAAGGGACCTTGTGAAACACTAGTGATCCATTTAGTGGACGGGTTTCGTGAAGGGGTATGCTTCGTAATGTGGGGTGGCCAAGACTAGGCATAGGGAATAGGTGCGTATGGAGGTTTCTTCATGAAGGGGAAAGGTTTTCACGGAGTAGGACCATGAAAATAAAGGGTACCTTGAAAATTATTACACTGCAAAGAAATGTACTTAGTGGATAAACATGAACGTTCCTTAGTATATGGTTCACACGTACATGGATGATACTTGGTTAAGGATGAGTGATTTGCAAAGACCCAAGTCCCCTTGAAGATATCCTTCCTTCGTAGTGTCCCATGAGCTCTACAATGGGCATCCTTTCTTGAAGAGGGGTTTTATTTGAGCCATGGGAAGGGTACATTGCAATGCTCATGTACCTGGAAGAGCTCATTTTTATCACAGTTTTTCAGAACAAAAGTTTCTTCACAATTTGAGAGTAGAGAATGTGAATGGTCATAGTTTCCTTCTTTTGGGATCTAGGGGAGTCTGATATTTATAAGAGAGGGGGGCACAAATTAGGGAAATCTTTGTGAGATTCCACATGGTGTTTCGTGATTGGCCGCAGATTGCCTCAAGTTCATCATAACCGTGGAGTTGACCATCATCCCCTCCTCGACGCAGAGCTCTCCTGGGTGCTATTCACGATGCTCGTGGTGGCCTCCGTCATGTTTGATGGTCTTACAGAGGTCGGTTTGGCTTCCTCAGTAGTTTGAGGCTTCCGGTCCATTGCGTCGTAACGGTGGAACCTCCCGCCTCACTGCTCCATGGTGACCATAGAGGGGGGGGGGGGCTTCAGCTTCACGGCAGCCACGATGCTGCGGGGCACCGTGAAGGGACTTTGAGAGGCAGTCCCTTTAGGATGAGTTTCATCTTTTTTTTCTTTTATTATACACAAATTTTAGTGCCAAAAATTTCCCCCCCTTATACTTATACCAAAGGATAAAACTCAGGTCGACATCTAAGGGTAAATTGCCAAAATGATTAGGCTAATCGCAAAGCACGATCACAAAGTAGGGTTGCGATGCAGAGTAGTGATGCACAAGTTGGGAGCTCCATGAAGCTCACCATGTCCAGATTCAATGTGAAGAAAAAGGGGTCATCGCTTATACATAAGGAAGGCTGTCCACTATTTTTTCCTTTCTCATCTTTGCATTTTCATTCTTGAACTCTTGATTCACAATTCCGTACATGATCTGCAATCACTCTTTGTGTATTGGTCTTTTCTGCTTCATGGCGCACATTGAGCCCTTCAACTCAGTGAGTGTGCGCTACATGTCTTGTGTCTGTGAGGTCTATGGAAAGGATCTGCGACCTATCTCTGTGATCGAGCTTCGCGATTGAGCTTCACTATCGAGCTGCACAATCTAGAATTTTATTTAAAAAATTTGAAGACTAGATGGATCGTCAGAAAGATTCTAGGGGGTGCTTGAAGATACTACCCAGGGATAATAAATGGAAAATAACTTGGGTATTGGGGAATATTTATGGATCCATTCAGACCATTAGTCGCTACTGGAGCAGCAATCAGAGGGTCATAAGAACTACCCACTGTGCAAAAGGCTACCTCTGTAAGGATTCAGTCTATGGGATGGAATTTTTTTATAAATCATATAGAGATGAGATGTCTTATTGGTTCAATAGTATTTCATGCTAGCCCTAGTGGTTTAGGGTTTCTAGCAACCATACATGGGAGGATTTCACACATGTCGACACCAATTTCTTATATAACCACATCAATAACAATGATGGGAAGGCATTGCATCCATAGGAATCCCCCCACTATACCTCACATTTCTGAAGGTGGAACTGAGGAACCTAGAGAAGGGGTGGATTGAATAGAGGGATTTGTGCCAGTGTGTAAATTTCACGGATGAATGGGCTTGGTCCTACTAGGTAGAAGCCTCATGTGCAGAGTTTGGGGCAGAGATGATACAAGTGGGCCTGTATGTGGCATCTTATTCTTCCCAATTTCACTTCTACAAACCAAAGCATATTATGTTGGAGATGCTAAGTATGTGTTCATTAAAGAATAATAACATTCTTCTTTACCATAGAAAATTCATTATCAACATCTAGGACTTGCACTAAATTTTGGGGGTCCCGATACTAGGGGAAATGTACGATGAGTTCCTCTCTATCGTGAACACAAGGGACGACCCTTAGAAGATGCCACTGATGGGAAAGGCATTAAAGGACCTAGTTCCTGGGAACAACAAGATGTCAGTGATGGATGTCCACTTTAATCGGCGGTTCATGCAATATCTGAATTCCCCTAGAGATAGACAGTTTTCCGTGAGGCCTCAGACATCCCCAAAGCGTGTTCAGCATGGAAAGGAGCACTCATATTGGAAAATCATAGAGGATAGCCAATGGAAGACATGGGGATTCTGTGTCTGTACTGAGTAGAAAATGGTGGTTTGGTTAGTAGTATTTACTTCATTGATTATCTACAGTTGGATTCTGCCAAGGATGGACACAAACATGGGAATGCGACCAAGCATGATCATCATGGAATCTGTGATGGCTACCAATGAGTGGGTCAACATAGGAATCCCGATGCTCTCCAATATATATAAGGTGTTGTGGCACATTAGTTAAGGAATGAATCCACAAAGGATATGAGATCTATTCGATCATCTGTATGGGTGGATAGCGACACATATTAGGGTAGTGTATGAATATTGTAACCCTATTTCCCCTTCAAGGTCGAACTTATAACCGACCATTCTGAACCCGATTGGGACATTCTCGACCAAGATGAGCTTATAGTTGGTGCTGAACCAGGTTTGGAAGGAGAAGATTTAAATTTCCATCCATTCCCACTAACAACAGGCATGTTCATTGATGATGGACAGAGAACAGAGGGGAATCAGTACAACATCCTGGTCTTTCGGGGTGGAGTCCTGGTGGCGCGGCTTGACAACCAGCCTCTGTGATCCGTACACCCTGTACCATTTCTTGAGGCAGTTCTAGTGCATGCATCATATGACCCCACGAGTCTACATGGTAGTGCACCACGAGGATCACCCATGTGTGATGAGGTAGATGTGGATCATGTTCACACGGGAGGATGGGAAGATGCAGAATGACCTACCTCCACCCACAGCAGTCTATGGGATAATGAAGGAGTACGCTACATATGGGAGGCAGCCTACCTGAGGGAAATGATGAAGTATAAGACCGTCTGTGCCAGTGACGGGGTGCCTCCTCAACCTCGAGGTCGGGGCTGAAAGGCGGTGAGGACATCCCATGGTGGTGGTGTTGTAGTGGCGGTGATACCTACACTAATCGAGATGAAAGTGTAAGTGGGGGACCCGACGGTCCCAGAGGAGTGGAGTTATCTAGAGGGGAGGTCATTCAGAGGGTTTCGTAGGATACCCAACTAGGATCTTGTGAATCAGTTGCACCATATAGACATTCTAGAGAATGATCTCTTCTTAGAGGCTTGGGATTTCTAGGATTTCAACAGAACATTCATCAACCTGTCTGAGATGTGGAAACATCTAAATCATATCAGGATGGATTGTTCAAGGATCGGACCTATCAGGGCTAGCTTTACAGTATCCCAGGTTGAGGGGGAACAATACCTTGCTGAGATGGAGGATGTTTTTCACTCTCAGGGAGCGTCGCACCCAATGACAGATTGAGTGAAGGTGATGCATTATGAAACATCCCGTCTTTAGTTGTCGTACACCAAATTGAGAGAGTGCTTCCATATATTGGAAAAATCAGATGAGTCCTCCTGGATGGAGGAGGCCGGTAAACGGATCCCTCTGGGGGAGGGTGAGGTCGGCAATTCAAACCCGTATTTAGAAGTGTTTGAAGAGGCCCTTGAGGTAAACCTAAAACCACTTCATCTTAGTCTCTATCCGGGTCATTTAGGACTTCTTAATTAAAATTTAAACTGTGTATGAGGTCCTCATATTCATAACCCGATTTCGCCTATTAGTAGATGAAACTACAGGAACATCGGGATCTATACTTGCAACTATGAAAATCATCGTACCTAGTAGGGCCAAAACACCTAGGTTGGTCCTCCCAGATCCTTCAAAATTCCCAACAATATATATATAGCCATGCTTCGGGGTTCCAATGACAATAGATTAGGGGAGAGACAAACTATTTGATCATTGTAAGTCTCCATCGCAGAATTCATAATTTTCATCCATTGATTAGGTTAACTGATGTCCCCATGCTTTTTGAATGCACATTTCTTCAAATGGCATGGTCTGTCTTGGCAAGGATGGATGGAGCTCATTGCTCTGCCTTTCCCAGGGGAATGCTGGAGGTCATGGAAGCAGATGCTCGAGATGACCAAAATACAACTATTCTGATCACCAGTGGGGCCATCAATTGGACAGATCCCAAAATCATTGAGGTGGATTCTGACAACGAGGATCAACCAGACGACATGGGTCTTGACCTACCTTACTAGATACCAGATGAATGTCCTACTGAGGGGTTATTAGAGGCATTCCCTACCTATGAACCCGCCAATCCCACAGACTGGGATGGGACAACATTTTATAAAGAGGATAGAAAACGTGTCCATCATTGGTTGTAGAAGTTTATCAAGTGCTTCATCTATGAGACTCCTCAAATGAAATGGATAAAAAATATTTGGAGGCTTTGTTCCTGACTTTGTGAGTTATGCACTGGGGGAGTGGATTCCCAATGTCCTCATTTGATCATTCAAGACTTAATGGAAGAGAATATTAGGGAGCATGATCATGGACTTGGTGTTAGTTGGTAGGGGAGGAAAGCAGTGAACATCAAGAGGATATAGGAAGTCAAATATGTGATCCAATATGTGAGGGTGTAGGTCAATGGGAACTCCGCCTTCCATGACGCACAATTGGGGCTCATATCTCACCTAATGGCCTAGATGTAAGAGGATAAATAAGGAATGAAATGATCCTCTAAAGAGATGGAAATCATCTGAACTGACGAGGAGGAGGTCCAGATGATGACTGATGAATTATTCCCCATTGCTGCTGAGGAGGAGAGGGAGCTGAACAAGTGACAACAGGTCCTGGACGCCACAAGCCAAAGAGTGGAATAGATAGAACGCTCAATTGAAGATCTCAACCCATCCATGGGATGGACCGTTCCTTGGGTGATCGAATTCATGTAAACTTTTAAAATAAACATTTATTCTTTGATTTTTTATGGTGGATTCATGTATGTGTTCTATTATTAATTTGGTTTTACTATCTTTCCATCACATTCGTGAAATATCCAGTCATCAATCCCTAAGCTCACGTGGGTCATTCCTAAATGGATAAACAAGGGATGATTTCTTCATTATTATATCTGAATATGAGAGTTTCGACCAAGCTTCAAGCATCAAGGGTTTGAAAACCCAATATAGATTTCCAGGAAGAAAGAGGGAGGCATGATTGGAAGATGAGGTTCTCAGAATAGTCAAATTTCCATTTTCCCATTATGCTCTGGTGCATGAGTAGGGTAACACCATAAGAATTAGAATACCTCTGAACATAGGGCAGTTGAAGGTGTGAATCATGATACCGAAAATTCAAAACACTATGGGGGTGATGTGACAATGAAGGACAACTCTTGGCCATGTTCGAAACACTGTATTCCTGTTGTGTTATCCTGAAATCGGGATAAAAAATGAGGGCTAACCACAGATCATGTTTTAAACACGGCTCCTGCTTCAAAATTTTATCCATTAGTCTTCCAGAACGTTTTTCCAAAACAATAGGTCAGCCATAGGCCGAGAATCTGTACTATTATGGGGTTCTTTTAGATGTGACATAGGATGGGGTTCCAAATAAAGGGTATGTAAAGCATGGAGGGTGGAGTGATGGTTTATTCTAATGGAGTCAAACACTCTGGAATTTACACCACTGTGGTGGAAAAAAATAGCTAGGCACATCAGTAAGATCAAGGATCAAAATTACTTCTGAACATGACCTATATGGTAAGGACCTGGAATGATCTACATTTTTATGTCATAAAACATGAGGATCATAGACATGTAATTTAAACATTGTATGGTGAGAAAAGAGCATATAGTTTAAAGGACTAGGGGCTGATCCCTAGGAGAATTGCTTTGACATCTCTAATTATCCCATGAGGATGGAAATCAAGCCAAACGATGTTCTTGAGCATAGTGCGGTCAGAGACGAATGATGGTTTGGGGGTCTTCTTTGGCGAGGATGCTGATATATCCCATAGTTAACATGGGGCATCCTAAACTTGTTTAGGGTAGAACCATCGTTTAATGTCATTCATAAAGTACATATGGACTTGTGTAGTTTAACATCATATAGTAGGATGGGGAGTGAAGGGGGAGATCCCAAAAAGGCAATACGTGATGTGGTAGCTATAAAACTAACGCGAATGAGGAGATAAGGACTCTTCACCACACCACTTATCCCTAGAGGAATTTTTTTAGGTCAAGGGACCAAAAGTGAAAGTTAGGTTAGGCCTGAGGAGAAGTGGTCGAGCATTCCTACGTACCCCTTGATGATGGGGATGAAGACATACATAGTTCTGGGATCACTGTTTAACATCATATGGGAGTAAAATCTTTCATGGAATAGTTAAACCAGTACACACCCCACAAAAACTACTAAGCCCATGTGAGTTGTGCTTGATGTGGACAACAAGGAGTAGCATTGGTATTTCCCAGGTGTAGGGAGGCACATATTAGGAGTGAGGGGCCACTAGGTGAGTGACATTCCACTATTACTGACCCACCTACATAACACACATATATGCATATGGGTAGACTCGATTATATTGGAATTCTACTTGAATATATGGGAGTAAAAAGATGTGATCCATGATGCTCAAGATCTAGAACATAGTGCTAGTGGTGTGATGATAGATGATTACTATTGACCATGTTCAAAACCTAGTATCCATTTCACGTTACCTTGGAATGGAAAAACAAATGAGGGTTGACCTCTATCCATGTTTGAAACACATGATGTGTCGCAAATGTTGTTTGAGGTCTTTAGGGGCGTTGGCCCAAGTCATTAGGTGAGCCATTATGGCATGAGGCCAGACCATAAAGGGGGTCCATTCAGATATATTAAAGGGTGGGGATCCAAATAAAGGGCTCATGAATCCTGGACATGAAAGAAGATAATGCCCATGTGGAAATTCCACACATTGGGATCTTTGTACCGACACATTTGAGTACACCAATAAGACGTATCTGAGAGAGGAAGTAAAATCCTTTTCCAATGACCAAGCTCTTCGGTCTGCATGCTCCTAAATTAAGGTCGTATATTGGACCATTAAGAGGGGACCTGGATTAATGGAACGTGTGCAGGGTCGTGAAGTAGACACACCCAATACATAGTTCCCAAAGGTAGATCCTACTTTAAGGTAGTGGAATTCAGGAAAGTTTAAGAAAATTTAGGGGAGGCACACTATGCAGTAATAGAAAAACAGAATGTGAATGAGGATAGTAGGATCCCATATCATACCATGTGCTTATTTGGGAGATTTTGGGTTAAGGGATTGAAAATGAATGTTCGGATGGGCTCAAGGCCACGTTCTTGAGAATTACTATGTACCCCATTATGATGGGGATCAATCCATACATAGTTCTAGAAGTGGCATGGTAGGGTACCAATTCCATGGACAATACTGTCATGCGGGTTTGGAACGTGCACCAAAAGAAGCAGCATTTTATAGATCTTGTTTGTTCTTTAGGATAGATGTGTGTTTTTTTGTGAATTGATAAATCTACGATGAAGAATACAGGAATAAATACAAGAATAAATCTATATGCAGTCATTGACAAATGGTATGGTGGATATCCACTACCAAACATGTTGTCCCATCGATTGAGGACATCACAATGCAATGTCGTTTTTCATCGTGCATCCAAGATGATAATGTCATAGTTTATGGTTGTATGATTGGACAAAACCCTACATTTCAATGTCTTATAGTAAATACATAACAGTTTAAAGTCATTTGGGACTACGTATCATAGTTTAAGGTCATATGGCTTCAACACATATAGAAGAAATGCGGTTTTCAGGGGGGATGTGCATGGCAGGTTAAAGCAAACCCGACATGATGACGATGTCCGTACCACACCATGAGCAATTATAGGAACGAAACCTCATGAAAATGGGATATAAAAGGTTATATAATATGGGTATGGACTCATGGATGAAACATCTAGGTGTTCCTATATATCCCATGAGGATGGGAATCAAGCCATACGTAGTTCTGAGAGTGCATTTTAACATCATGCTGGACAAAAGGGGAAGGATAGACTAGCTCTTAGAAGGCGTGTACGTGGTGTGGCTATTAAAAACCCAACATGAATGAAGACATAAGCCCCCACATTCCACACTACGCAATCATATGAATGTCAATGCCAAAAGGCCGAAAAGAAGAGGTAATTAGTGGAACTTGAGCTAAACCCATGGAAATATGCTCGCGTTTTCTTACACGTCCCATGAGTATGGGAATCAAGATATATACAGTTCTAAGAGTGTTGTGCAGTTTTATGTCTTGCGGTGAGGATGCAAGAAGATCTTATTTTTAAGGTCTAATAACACTGTCCATAGAGAAGTGAGACTCTTCCAAACAGGAACAAACCTCAACCAAATCCCTAAGCCCATATGAGATACAATCAATGTCGGAAACAAGGGAAGAGAAGGTATTTGCAACATGTGGAATGCATGAAAAGGGGAAATAAATGTGGATTCTTGAATGGTGCATCACTATGGCTTTGTTCCCCTAACGTGAAAATGCGCAACGAGAGATAGCACCATGAGTGTTGAAATTTTACATGGACATGATGAAGTCTAAAATGATGTGAATCATAAAACCAAAATTTAGGTATTGATGGGTTTGGTGTGGCACTGAATGATAACTCTTGACTGCATTCAAAACACAACATCCATATCATGTAACCTGAAATATGAACAAAAAATGAGTGCCAACTGATGATGATATTCATATTGCAGGACTTGTATCAATGTTTTATTTGATATCCTTGAGGATATTGTACCGAAATTATTAGAGAGCCCTTAGGCTGAGCATCTATAACTTTTGGGGGTCCTTTTGGATGTGAATTATGATCGAAGACCAAATGAAGGGGAACATGAAGCCTGAAAATGGGTGACAACATGTCTGTAGAATCTAACACTCCTGGTCCAGAACCAGAGTGCTATAGGGAAAATTTGTGAACTATGAAAGATTTTTGAGGTACCCAATTCTAAGGAATCTGACTCCAAAATAAGAGTATAAGACCTAAGGAGGGAGATATATTAGGAGGGAAAATCACATGACATGGCTGTTAAAAACTTTATGTGAATGAGGATGTAAGACCATACCGCACCACATGCCTCCTCCGGAGGAACACAGGCCAGGGAACCAAAAAGATGAGGATGATTCTATGAAATAAGGAATGTTTTGATGACTAAATGTCCAGGCGGTCCTACGTATCCCATGAATATGAGAATCAAGCAATACATATTTCTAGAAGACGCTTTGTAGTTTTACGTCATGTTACAAGGACCCAAATAGAGGCAAAGTATCTCAACAAGGAATTTGTACGATATTACAAGTAAACCGACATGAATGAGGACATAATCCCACATATTCCACACCATTTATAATCCCCATAGAGAGATTGGGCCAAGAGGCCGAGAGAAATAATAAATGAACCTGGGATGGACCCGAAGATAGAATGTCCATGTTTTCATACGTATCCCATGAGGATGGGAATCAAGACATACATAGTTCTAAGAGATGCGGTGTAGTTTAATGTCATGTGGAAATGATGTAGTAGACCATAGTTTATAGTCATAGAGCTCATACCATAGATTCCCAATTTAATCTCATGTGCAAGGGATAGATAGGAGAAAGGGTTGAATCATTGTGCCTACTATGTGGGATACCACAGAATGACAACACTGATCGAGGATAACTACTGACCTTGTTCGCTACATTGTATCAGTATTGTGTGACCAAGGATGGGGGAAAAATTGAGCATCGATTGTTTAAAATATTCAGAAAGTGGGACTTGTATCAAATTGTCTTCCAGAATCCTCTGGGATGTCGGCCCGAAATGTCAGGGGAGACCTGGGACCTAGAATCCTTGTTTTTCGGTGGTCCCTTCAGATTTAAGAGATAGTGGAAAACCAAATGATGGGATTTGTAAAGTGTGATGAGACCTATGTAGTTTATCATCATGTGGTAAGGATGAAGATAGGGGGTATGTCATGGGGATGTTTGTGGCGTGATAGAAATAGCCCGATGTGAACAAGGAAATGGAGTCCACACCACACTACACAATCCTAAGTGAGAACTTGGGCTAGGTCCCCGAAATGGCCGAGGGACCTGAGGCTGGGCCACAGACGGAAAGTCACAGCTAGTTTTTAGTTTAACGTCTTGCAGTGAGGATGATGGTGATCTTAGTTTATGGTTTTAGGGATCAGACCATACATACATGACCCTTTATGTAGGTAGTTCCTTACCAAATCTCCTAATACCAAGTGATAAATGCTCGGTGTGGGAAACAAGGAATGGAAAAAAGCTCTCCCCAATATATAAAGGTACGAAAATGAGGGATGGAGATCAGGCAGGGTCGAACCTGACTAGACTAACACTCATGCCCGAGGTAGATTTACGCTTGATGGAATAACAAGACAAAATGAATCATTACACCCAATATTTGGGACCTATAGGGGTGGTGACAATGATTGAGGATTTCTGTTGACCATGATCAAAATACAATATCAACATCATGTGACCTAGAACAAAAAATGAGCATTGATTACTGACCACATTCGCAACGTATGACTCGTATCAATTTCTCATTAGAGATACTCAAGGAAGTTTGATTGTAATGGTAGGAGATCCCTTGGGTCTAGAAGATTTTCCGTTTAGGGGAACTTTTGGATGTGAAATATGATTAATACCCAAATAAAGTGAATGTTTATATCATGAATATTATTGTGATGTTTAATGTCATATGGGACGATGAAATAGGTAAAAGTCTCTAGGGAGAGGGATGCATGGAATGGTCATGATGAACTCGATGTGAATGAGGGAAAAAGGCCGCACCACACCATGTATTTTTACCTTGGGGGAGATCCTGATGTTTGGGGTTGGGCCTGTGGATGAAATGTCTGTTCATTCCTACGTATCCCATGTGGATGAAAATCAGGCCATATGTAGTTTGGAAAGGGACATGTAGTTTAATGTCTTGTGGTGAGGATGTGGGAGGATATAAGAGTGAGGAGGGGATCATGGTTTGATCATTTTAATCCTAACATGAGTGGGGGCCAAATAATCCTACACTACACCATGCATGATCCTCCAAGAGAACTACACCCAGGGGGATAGTCAAAGAGAAGAGTTTGGAGGATGGACTCTAGGACGAGGCATCCGAGTGTTCCTACATATACCATGAGGATGGGAATCAAGAGAAATGTATTTTTGAAGTAGCCATGTAGTTTAAAGTCATGCGGTGAGGATGTGTGTATGGAGAGAACATAGTTTATGTTCATAGAGCTCAGACGATAATAGTTTATCATTAACTCTCTATTTAACAGGATGAATGCTATGTAGTTTTATGTCCTTCAGTTTGGACGAACCACACATTTTAATGTCATCTGGAAAAGAAGAAATAGTTTAAGGAAATGTGGGACCAGATACATTTTAATGTTATATGGGACGACATATTGTTTATTGTAATACGGGAAAACAATGAAGTTTAATGTCAGGTGTTATGTAATAGGTTAAGGTCATGTAGGGTCAGTTTACTTAGGCAACGTATTGCTGGAGGAATTTGTAATTCGTTGGAGGAGTTATATGATCTCCATACATGGTAACCTGGGAGTACGCATCATTGGGGTAAAACTTGTGAATGATGTAAGGTCCTTCCCATTTGGGCTCTATCTTGGGTGGTTTCCTACCCGGTATCATGGGTGGTCTTAGGGACAACACCAGGTCACCTTGAAAGAAGTATTGGAGGAGGACTCTCTTAGTGAAAGCTATGTCTACCTTTTTATGATGCCTTCCCAGATTATGTAGTGCATGATGCATATTCTCGTGGAGTGCTTCGAATTCAGCCAGACGGAATTCAGCTGCCTTATCTGGCACTTGCTGGTTGTTGATAGCTATTAATAGTGAAGGAAAATAAATATATGTTGTCAAGATGGCCTCCATCCAATACACCAAGGTTTAGGGGGTCACCTGGGTGGAATTTCGAGTCGTCATCCGATAATACAAGAAGGGATTGGGGACATTGTCCGGCCAACATTTCCTGTGTTGACCAACCATTTTCCGAAGGATGGTGGAGATGGTTTTTTTGAATACCTCAATCTGACCATTTTCTTGCATGTGATAGTGGGAAGTATGGTTAGAATAGATGTTGTAATTTGCATACAATCTCCTCAACTCGGCTTCCTAGAAGTTGGTTCCTTTATCGGTGAGGATGGTGTGAGGGACTGAAAATCGGTAGATGATTTTGAAGCTCACAAATTCAAAGATAGAACATGCCATGACCTCCATGAGCATAATTTCCTCTGGCCACTTGGAAAATGAAAACTACATCAGTCAGGGGGAACCTACATTGGCGAGCTATCACCAGTGGATATAGTCCCACCATATCGAGTCCCCAGACGACAAAGGATCAAGAGTACTTGGTATTTTGGAGAGGCTCTAATGGAGGATGCACAAAGATACCATGAATTTGGAATGTAGGAACCCTCTTGGAAAACTCAATGCAGTCACAGATCATGGACGACCAAAAATACCCCATCCTCTAGATCTGGTGAGATAGATTCATCCAGGAATGAAGAGCCCTGCAGGAACCATCATGAACCTCTTACATGACATGATGGATCTCACCTCCTTGAATGAAATAGAAGATAAACCCATTAAACCCACACTAATAGAGGATCTTCTCAAGACCGAGACCACTCTAGATGGTAAACTATAATGTGCGACACTAGATTCATTCATGATCGAATCGATCTTCCTGGAAATCATAGTGTTGGAGGTACCTAATAAAGGAGGTCCTCCAGTCGAGAGTCTCTTCCATCATTACATCAGGGGAACCTGAGGGACCTGACATGAAGGCACCAGCAGTAAGGTGTCTTACCTACGGGCTATCATCATTGTCTAGAGTTATAAGGGTGATAACTCTTCAGTGTTCCACATGGACAATCAAATCATCCTAATTAGGATCTATAACATATGAAACTAGGATGGACAAGGAATTGGCTCAACCGTTTTGAGATTCAAGGATATGGGTAACTTCTATCCGAGACTGGAACTGGGCCATCAAGTGGTGCATACATTCTAACAGTGGTATGATATATGGTTTCCAAATGACATAGTCACCATTGATATTCTTAATGACTAGTTTAGAGTCCCCTTTCACATTTAAGTGGGGAACATTAATTTATAGGGCTAGATCGAGACCATTGATGAGAGCCTAATACTATGCCTCATTATTGGTACACCCTTCTGAAAATCGGAAGGAATATGGATGAAAAAATTGTGCTGGCGTGATGAAGACGATACCCAGGACCACCCTGTTGAGTCTTGGATCATTGAGTCTTATATTAGTAGGACTTTGGGAAGCACTATCAAAGTGCATTTTCCAACACAGGATGGCTTGGTCTATCGATAGAATTACCTAATCGGGAAAATCAATATCTAGAGACTGGTCCAAGGGAGGTGGATGGGGGGAAAGGAAGTCCGCCAATGCCCGTCCCTTGATGGACTTATATGGGGGAAACTTGTTGTCAAGCTCTTGGAGGATCACTGCCCACCGAGCTAGACGACCCATCAACATGGGGCGGTTTAGTATATACTTCATCAAATCCACATGGGACACTAATTTTATCTCATGGTACTACAAGTAATGTCACAATTTATACCCTATTAATACCAACAGAATAAATGTTTTCTCAATAGAGGAGTATCTTGTCTCCTTATCTAAGAGTACGCAGTTGAGATAGTAGAGACTGCTCTCTATTTCCTAATTGTTATTCTAGTCTATTTGAGCACCAAGAGATCATTCTATGATGGTCACATAAAGGACCAGTGACTTTCTGGAAATGAGTGGCACCAGGGCCGGAGGCTACAACAGATACTGCTTAATTTCCTTGAATGCAGTTTGACATTCCTCATCCAACTAACAGATTGTGCCATTCTTTATGAGCCAAGAAAAGGGATTACACTTCCGACCAAATTCTCAATTAATCAGCTTATGTATTCCAACTAGCCTTGAATGCCTCGAAGCTCCTGAATGTTTCTCGGAGGAGACATATGATTGATGGACTTAATATTCTCATGGTTGAAATCAATGCCTCTATATCTGACAAAGAAGACGAGAAACTTTCCTAAGGTGACCCCAAAGACACACTTTAATAGGTTTATCTTCAGAAGATGAGAACAGAGTAAGCCAAACACCTTCTCAAGGTCTTTGATATGGTCCTGATGCTAGAGATAAATGACCACCAGATCTTCCACATAGCATTACACCAATTTCCCTAGGATCATCTTCAATATGCAATCTATAGAACGCTGATAGGTAACACTTGCATTATTTAGACCGAAGGGATTTACCTGGTATAAAAAAGTAACTTGTGGTTCCCTGAAGGATATAGAATCTTCTTCCTAAAGGGATATTCATATTTGGATATACTCGGAATACCCATCCATGAAGGAGTGATCATGGAACCTAGCAGTGGTGTCAATCAATAGTTCAGTCATAGGAAGCGGGAAATCATCCACTGGATAGTGATGATTGAGAGACCGGAAGTCGATGCAGACTCTGATATGTCCATTCTTATTCCTGATGGGAACAATTTTGGATAAACCTCTAGGGGTATTAGACCTCCTTGAAGACATTGGCTCTGATGAGCTTATCCACATTGGCCTTGACTATGGCACCATGAGAAGGGTTCATCTTTTTAGGAGTCTATTTGAAACCGCAATGATTTGCTGGAAGACCAAGGATGTGTATGAAGACCTAAGGATCCTGTCCTAGAATTTAATCATAACTACATGAAAATACACCACAATGTTGCATCAGGATGTCCATGTAGTGTTTTTTATCTTTGATAGACATAGTTTCACTAATCAATGTGGGTTTCAGATCTACCTTGCTACCGAGGTTCACCTATACTAATTCATCAACCATGGTGGAGAAATCCTATTTGAAAGCAAGAGGAGCGTCCTCCAAATCCTTTTATTCACTTATGGAGGAGGAATCCTAAATGAGAGGAGATTCTTCTGAGTCAACAGGTCCCGATGGGAAGCCGGTTCCAGCCTGAGTGGTAGTAGATAGTGCATCGAGGGACTGTTGTGCTACCGAAAACATAATGATGAAAGATGTCAATCCGATCCCATCTATTATTTGGCCTAAGGGGAAAAACTTGATAATATCAAAGAAATAGTGATGCGTTAGCTTGATCCATTTTCTCCTAGCCCGAAATAACACGAATGTATGACATATTGTCATTGTCATGGGGTGGACATCCCGATACCTTATAGGAGTAGGGGGCTCTAGGATTACCCAATCCAGATTTTTATGGGAATATGAGGTGATATTCTAGTATCCCCTAGAATTGGAAATGTGCTTCCACATTATTCTAGTAAAAAAAAATAATTTCACCATATCCCGAGTCGTAACCTCCAATCGGTGGATCTGAAAAATGCAGACATCATCTGGGTTTGTCCACAGGTCAGTCGCAGCCGTAGTGGGTTCAAACTCATTAGCTTTAATCTGATTGTCCTTGTTTTGGTAATAGTTGGCATCCAGGTAGCAAGCCTCACAAGAGTGAAAGGGAGACACTTCAGCTTGGAGTATGCCCACTCAAACCTTAACGTAGTACATAAGGCACAAGTAATACAATGAAGGAACCTCCACATGTAGGTGAAGCCTTGGACTACCCATAAACACATTGTAGGAGTTGTGATGGGAGAAAAATATGAACTCGGTGCAAGACACCAAGACACCAAACTAGGCCTCCAGGAAGATCATGGTGATGGGTGTCTGTTCTATTCTACCATAACCTTGTTTTTTCAGATTAGAGGGACTCAAATCATCCTCAGAGTGCCCCATTTTTTGATGCATCCAAGTCAGGATTAGATTGACCCCAGAGCCTGTGTTGAGAATAAAGTGATGAACCTACACACCACTAAAGTGGCCGGTGATGTAAAATGAGAATATGTTCCCCTACATGGGATATCCTTCATATTATTCAGATAAATATTTAATGGCATGGAATTTATCATGTTCAACTGCCTCAGCATGGAAGGCTTCTGTAGCTGCTACCTCTGTCTCAAACTGGGGGGAGGGGGGGTTTAAATCTTCGATGAGGTATTCATGCATACCCACTGAATGGAGAAGATCATCAAGGATAGAGAGCCTCACAGGAATTCTGGAAAGATTCTTATTGATATCACAAATCCATTCTAAGAAAGAACATCTTCTTATAGTACCTCGTTCTGCAAGAGGGGGTATGATGAGCCCTTCAGGCTGAACCAATGGCTGACTAGTGATGGGAATGTCCCACTACTCACTATTTGAATCCCTTGGAGTGACTACCAGATGTGGGTCAAATGAATGAGGATGGTACATAATAGAATGTGGTTGATTTCGGTGCGGTTGAGGCGGATCTTCCAAACCAAGTAAATCAAACAGAGGTGAAGGAGGACCTGATAACACCAGATGGGAAGGCTGTCCCTATTGAGCTCTGCTCCGAGCCAACTGCCTAGTTTTTGTGGCATGCACAACCAGGCTAGAAGTACCAGTTGAGTATCTCAAATGACCCATATAGCCACGAACCTATCGATACTGGCAACAATTGGGAATGTTGGGAGGATTCACCTGGAATTACTCACTGTCAAAAATCATGTAGGGGTTTCCCATTACTATGGTGTTAACCGAGGAGTACCCTTTATTGTCACCTAATGAATTATCCACTACTGGATGGATTCGTGGGGGAATCTCCATCTCCGGGGGTATGAAGTCACCAAGAGTATGGGATGACTATTGCATCGGTGGGGTACTTTATTTTCCCTTGCATCACCAACGTCTTCTCTTTGGGGAAAAGAAAGGCTGAGACATTGATGTAGAAGTACATGCTATAGGTGATGCAACATATCATGAATGATTATGTCAATTTAGATGTTCATGGATAATACCATGGGCACATGAGACTACATTACGATCCAAATAATCATCAAACTTCTGGGACCCATGGTTAGGAACCTGATGCCAATCACCTTCGCTGTCACTACCGCTATCTAACTTCAGGAATACACATGCCACTTATGCCAGATCTAGGCCTAACCCGAAAATGTTGTTATCAACCTGGTCTTGAATCTAGTCTTTAAATAGATAGCATTTTTTGAAGGGTTTCCCTAGTATATAGTGATACGGGTAGTAATTTGGGCGATCAGTGAGATCTGTCTCTTCGGGCCTCATGCTTTGAGGTAAATGTATAAATCCCTATTCCATGGAACTTCAGAAATAAATGGGCACCTGAGCCTCATTGAATGAGTAGGTCATATTTCTCTTGTATGGAAAGAGGGCTCTAGAAACATGGTCATGATGAGGGACTGGAGGAGCCTGTTGTGGTGGTGGAACATGGTTATCTCGGCTAGGTGGTGGCGACACGTTATGTGAGGGCGCCTGTCGATTTTGAGGTGGGAAATGTTGGGATAGAGGTCGCACCTAAGGTGGTGGGACTCTACAAAGATGTAGAGGTGGCTCCACTGGTAATAACTCCAGATTCCTAGGGGCCTCTATTTGTGCCACCGCGGCGGGCTCATCCTTAGTGAATCTTCGCGCAATAATTTTAGAAGCAACAAACATCCCTACTTGGCCACTTAAAAGTATTCCTCTAGATTATGGTCCCTATTAGAGAAATCTCAGAATCCCCTGAGGTAATTCTGTTTAATGAGAGAGGGAACTAGTTCAGTTTTGACATTCCCCAAACATACTATCAGGAGATATTCCTAAGTCAGCAACATGTCCACGGAGAAGGCGATGCATTTCCACCGGACGAAAAAGTCCACAGCGCACTATTCCATCCTCTCCTTGCACTTTAAGAGGTCTGCAACACTCATCTTATGGGTGGTAGAGATGAAATAGAAAAGAAGCTATCTATGAAGATCTTTCCAACCGTAAACTGACCCAATGGGTAGTTGGTTGTACCGGACAAACGCAGGCCCTTCCAGTTTCTATACAAAACATTGGAGTTTGGAATCCTATTACTATGCCAGAGTTTCCATGATGGGTACACAACTTGAAATTATGTGGGGAAGATGGTGAAATGGGTCACCCGTCCTATTAAAAGCGTAAAATGTGGGGTTTCGGACACCCTGGGTTGTTGGAATATCATCTACCCACGCCGGATATGGATTTCCATCATGAAGGATTACCACCTATCGAGTTTTCAATGCCTTGAAGAAAGAAATGATAACCACCATCGGATCATCTGGACAGGTATTCATATCTTGGAGAGGGTCCCTAACCACCAGTGAATTGGCAGGCTCTTCAACATGATAAGTAGGACCAACGGCTCGTGGATCGGTTAGAGGGATGACATGCGGAGTAACTGGGGGAACCTGAGCTACGTCCAAAGGATTATTGTGCCATTCAGGTAGATTTGGTGATACATTCTATGCCCTCATTCCACAACTACCAGCTTCTATCCTGTTTATGTGAGCAGGATGGTCAGGGTCACCTGGGGGAAACTCAATGGTGGAAAGCTGTATCTACCACTACTTCCCTAGACAAGGATCACCGTTTTCTTGTACCCACTCCATAATGAGTTCAACAAGGAGGTTATAAACCAACATCTTATGCTCCATGATCTTTTGATGCAACGCATCTTTTTCGGGATCATTTTCCATGTTCTGCACTGATCCAGATGGGTTAGAGGGTATGACAGCCCTGAGATATTCCTTGACTTTATTGGGATTCCAATAGAGGAATAATGCCTTAGTGGGAACTAGAAGACCCAGTAGGTTTCTCTACTGGCGGGTAACCCTTCCCAATATATCAAATAACTATTTTACTTCTCTTGGGGTAAGTCCTCATCAAGGACCTCTAGCTCGTTCTCCCATCTAATTGATTTGCCTTGTTAACCATGACTCTACCTGGAGGAATATCTAGAATATCGTCTGGAAAATTGGGCTGGCACCGAATCGATATTAAATGTAGGGCAGAATACTACCCCCCAACCATGGACCTGAACGAGGGGGTAATACTCTTTGATAATCCTGCGGAGCACTTTAATGCTCTGAATGCATCGTTGGTGGAAGTTCTGGTGGCGACTGGGAGACTTAGGGCGCTGGGCCATAGGGAGCACAACCATTTCAACCATACTAAATTGGTGGTAAATATCATCAAAGTGTGCCTAACTCTTTTGGTAAAACATTTTCTGATAATGGAGACATAAATGCATTGAACAAAGGGTTTGGAAAAATCACATGACTTCCTCATGGGTGAGAGATTCGGGCACATTGATGTTTGTGGTTTCCATTGGCCATAACATCTCTAGGAAATGATCCACTATATGGATGTCCCAAAATCTTCTTGGATCAGACTCAAGATCTAGACCTTGATTTCCCCCTTATCAACTAGGAAGGGGGGATGTGGGACTAAAACAACATTAAATAAGATCGTTGATATGGTTGGCTGACCAGTGGAGAATACAACGAAAGAGCTGACAAGCCACTGCATCTTGGGCTGCCCTATGACTAATGTGATGACTGAGCCCCTACATCTTGGTAATATGGGCTGGTGACCACAGATTCTATTGTAGGGGTTGTGGTCACTGATGGTGGGCCAAGATGTTTTCCATCCTTTAATGGTCCCCAAAATAACTCTTCATGATCTCTTGATGAGGAAGAGAATAACCCTCTTGATGATAGGGAGGATTCCATAGCCATGCCTTAGGAAGGGGAAAAATTTTCCTCCTCTAGGATGTATCTACGGAGGGAGGTAGGAATCCAATGGACCTCATATTCTGGAAGGATGAGGTTGATATGCCCCGTTCATGCGCCTTACCTCGACATAGAGGATCGAGGTGAGGGTTCCATTGCTAAATAATATTCTGCCTTAGAATCTAAGAATTAGATGAATTTAATTGATGTCTAAATCTTCTCAGGGTTCCTTTTATGGCATTGGAGACCCACCCTCCTACCCTGGGATTGCTCTTTGGGATAGGGTACATTTTTGGCTCGAAGTGGACCTTCGGAAAAATTGATGATGGGGTGGAGAGGACTTTCTCTTGGGAAAGCTGGGGAGCGAGGAGCACCTAAAAAAATGTCAAAGGTAACACAGGGAGGACTTCTATGTCTACTATATGATGCATGGAGGGAATATCTATGGGAATTTCTTGAGAGGGTAGGACCTAGGGCCTCCAAGGTTGTTTCCTTTGGTAATGTCGGTACAAGGAGAGTCCCCATACTAGTCATGTTGGACATGGGTAGGACCTCTGTCCTGGGTGCCCATGAAGTGAGGATAACCTATACTTCTCTGATTTTTGGGATGAGGATGACCTTCTTCGGTTGTTATAAGGGCATGGGAAATACCCCCATGATGATAGTTTACCAGAAGGTAGCATCATCACATCGGTGACCTCTTACATGTGGAATGAATCCATACTTAAGGTCCTTGTTGCAGAAGAGGCTTTCGTACTAGGTGTCTATGAAACGTGGAGGACCATCACTTGGATTGAAGGTGAAATGAAGAGGACCTCCACACTGAACATGGGAGAGGGGATGGTCTCCACTCTCATTGGTGATGGTATGGGTAGGACCTCTATACTATATGTCATCGTTGCAGGTCGGCCTACGAAGGACGTCACTTGGGATGGGGACAAGGATAGTTGACACAGCCTGCCCATGGGGCGGTTGGCACCTCGACTCGAGACGGTTGTACAAGTACCCCTGCTCAGCATAAATAGGGGCCTAATGGTATGATTCAATAGTGGCACAAACCATGGTAGTCGTTGATGCTAACACCCCTCAACATGCATCCTCCTCAGCCTGCACCAGATGCTGGCGTCGGGTTAACCAAAATGGGGCTGGTGGTGGAGGTGCATAGCTCACATTCTCCTTAGCCCATGGTGTTGGGTGGTGGTGCATATGCGGCTGATGGAAGCCCCACTTGGGATCCCCCGGAATGGTATTCTAGCCGGGATGGCTTGAACATCCCTCAACTCACCGGCGTAGGGGAAATACCCCCATGATTACGGTTTACCATAAGGTAGCATCATCACATCAGTGACCTCTTACATGTGGAATGACTCCATACTTAAGGTCCTGGTTGCAGAAGAGGCTTTCGTACTAGGTGTCTATGAAACGTGGAGGACCATAACTTGGATTGAAGGTGACATGAAGAGGACCTCTACACTAAACATGGTAGAGGGGATGGTCTCCCCTCTCATTGGTGATGGTATGGGTAGGACCTCTATACTATATGTCATCGTTGCAGGTCAGCCTACGAAGGATGTCACATGGGATGCGGACAAGGATAGTTGACCCAGCCTGCCCATGGGGCGGTTGAGACCTTGACTCGAGACGGTTGTACAAGTGACCCTAATCATCATAAATAGGGGCCTAATGGTATGATTCAACAGTGGCACAAACCATGGTAGTCGTTGATGCTGAAACCCCTCAACATGAATCCTCCTCAGCCTGCACCTGATGTTGGCGTCGGGTTAACCAAAATGGGGCTGGTGGTGCAGGTTCATAGCTCACATTCTCCTTAGCCCATGGGGTTGGGTTGTGGTGCATATGCGGGCTGATGGAAGCCCCACTTGGGAGCCCCTGGAATGGTATTCTAGCCGGGATGGCTTGAACATCCCTCAACTCACCGGCGTAGGGGAAGGATTTGTCAAAGCATCGTAGGGAGAGACTCTCGAAATGATTATACATCAAAGTGGGGAGTAGTGCCTCCCTGCATGGACCTTGGGGGCCGTGGTGGTTACCAGGTGAAGAATCCTCTAGGTCTTTTTGGGCCATATCCTTGGTGGGGATAATCCCCTCCCCCTCCTATCGTCGAACGTGGTCATTAATCATCCTTCTTTGAATGAATTCTTATGGTGACATGGGGTGTGGGCACCAAGAAGCTGTGGATCTAGAGGCTTCCATGGGGGAGATAAGGCCACATGGGGTTTTCGCGTTGACGTTTCCCATTCCCTTGCGTCGATGGGTGGGTGGTTATTGGTTTCATGACGTGATAACTTGGGTCCTACAATGGTAGGATATTTAACCATTAGTGATGAAAGAATGAAAGAGATGTCCAGAGTCCCAATTCCATTTGGTCTTCCATGGTGGGTATGAAGGATCCAAGCTGAAAACATCCCAGACTGGGATTTCCAACGTTCAACTGCCCCAATTTTCTATGAGTTTAACACCATGCCTGCTATTTTCTTGCAGGACCTGGAACCAGATAACTTGATCCGGCGACACATTAATCCACTGATGTCTCAAGAGATACTAATTTATAAATTGAGGAGAATAATTTCACATCAGGTTCAACATTTCAATTTACAACACTTTCTTCGGTGTGCACATCTGTCTCTTGGAGGGCGCACTGATTGTTGCCCCACATTCCTACTTTCCAATGGCGTTCGACATCTATTTCTTATTCATGGAAATTTTCTCCTTGATCAAAATGGGATGATGGGATGTTGGTTCCGCCTTCCGTGGATTCCCCCTCAAAACACTTTTCCTAGTCTGGGTCTCCCTCATAGACTAAAGATGTTGTTCATGAAAATCTTTCCTAGTCCATGTATTCATGGACACTAGTTAATTATGCTGCTTCTGTTTGGACATTCCATGGGGTCCAATTAGGGTAGTAAACATCGGTTGGGGGATTAGTCATGTTGAAAATCATTGGCGTGTTTGGACACTAGAACCCTAATGAATTTGAGTTTCTTCTCCCTATGATAGGAATTCTCGAGGTTGTGATGCCCAAGGCATTTTAAGTCGAATGCAAGGAATTATATTTCATAGTCATGTCTCTGAGGTTTTTCTCAGCTTCCCATGTTGAACATAGGGTATGTCGTGAGTTTAACGTCTAGTGGAGATGTATAGGGATGATCCAAACACTAATAAAAGTTAATTAGATGGGTGAAGCCCCATGAGGGAACACTGATGCTGGGGTTAACGCGTGGTTAGTTACCCGATTGCTACTTGGAGCAGTGAGAAATTGGGTGACATTATTTCATCGAGATGTAGCGGCCTAGGTAAGAATTAGAATGAATGATGGAGGGTTGAATGAAGTAGATAGTGAATGAGGTGGAACTGTCGTGAAGGTAATGGTAATATTAGGCTTGACACTCAAAGATACTTCCGATGTATCCCTATGGTAGGGAATCAATGTCCACATAGATTGTTGGGGTGATGAGACACCTCATAAAGTGGATCATGAGAATGGATGCATGGATGGGATCCGGAGGAAGTAGAACCTCTGAGTTGGGGAATGAACTTCCCAAAACACATACACTTGAGGGATAGATCATGATGGGACATGAATGATGGGATTGAACCTCAGGGAGGCTTCCTATGTATCATCATGGATGAGAATCAAAGTCCACATAGTTCATGATGCATGTATAGAATAGGGGTGTGCATAGAGGAAAACAATGCTATGATATACTAGGGATTATGCATGGTTAGTAGAACGGGTGGGTCTAACACCATGGGGGAAGACCAGAGGTGTGGGTCCCAGTGAAGGGGACTACAGTAGATTACCATCTATTTTGGACTAAAATGTCTTACCACTATATGGGGCTACAATGGCTAACCATTGGATGTCGCTACAATGACTTGCCATTGGATGGGGATGTTAAATACTTACTATTGACTAGGGATCCAAGGGCTTACCTCTAGTTAGGAATCACAACGAATTACCATCAATTGGAAAAAAAACAACTTACCTTTGATTTGGAAACACAATGACTTACCGTCGATTGGGAAACACAATGACTTGCCATCGATTGGGAAACACAATGTCTTACCATCGATTGGGAAATACAACAGTTTACTGTCGATAGGTATTGGACCTTAGAGAGTCATCCTATGTACCATGTTTAAGAGAAAAGGATCAAATCCCACGTAGTACGGATGGGTAAAGTTTAACGTCTTGAAGGAAAAAAGGTGGCATATAGTATAATGTCTTGCAGGATGAGGGTGGACCGATGTGAAGTGGTCAAGACCGATGGGTGTTGGGATTGAACCTCAAGGAGTCTTCTTACATACCTTTCTTAGGGGACAAGGATCAACGTCAATGTAGTTCAGAATGGTGGATACAGTTTAACGTCATGCGGGATGAAGGTGAACTGATGTGAAGGTGTCGGAATAGGTACGTGTTGAGCATGAACCTTAGGGAGGCTTCCTATGTAACCTTCATAGGAGAAAAGGATCAAAGTCCTCGTAGTTCAGCATGGGGGCTTGGGGATTACGTGTTATGGCATCCCGGTAAGGATTCTATGGAAAATGATTACTCTAATACCACATGAGTCAAGCTCGGTTTTAGAAATAAGAGGTAGCAAAGACCAAGCGATCACATCGTGAAAGGTGCTTCCGCGGGAAGTGGAGTGGGTCTTACACATTTTTAGTGGCATAAAGGGGAAACAGGGGCTTATGCATGGTTTTCAGTCATAGGAGATGGAGAATGGGACTTACTCCAGGATGGAGGCCGATTGGAGACATAGACCAGAGAGATAGGGACATGATAACGACGGTCTGAGTGCCCATATCTCCTCCAGTATTTGGCTCCATAGAAGAGAGGAGATAAAGGGAAGATACCTCCCTCAAGAAATTCAATGGGATTACACCAAGATGGTTTCCCTTCCCCATGGAGAGATGTTGCTTCAGAAAATAGGATCTCATTCTATGTAAGGAATATATTACTCCCATGGAGATAACCGGGCATGGAGAATGTCCGAGATATGGGCTCCCAACGTGTATTGTATGGGTAGATGACATAGTTTAACATCATGTGTTGGGGATAATGGTGCTTGGATGTTCAAATTCCTACAGTTCGCACAAGGCGGGTTCACTCCATGCCCCTAGTACTTACAAAACGGGTACCCACCCACTGTTGTGGAAGTGAAGGCATCAACAATGACATTGCAAGGCATTATTATGGAGTGATCCCTTGAGGGGAACACATTATCCTGGCTATGAGAAGAAGCAATATCTATTAGCATCCCTATGCGAATAAGCATAATGCTAAGCAACAAAATGTAAAGCATTGACCATGAGACATTGAAATCACATCACACAAACCTAGATGGTTGTACATGAGAAGGGTTTTCAAAGAAAATGGGTTCACAGGAAGGGACCTTATGAAGATCTAGTTCTCCATGTAGTGGAAGGGATTCGTGAAGGGGTATGCTTCAAAAAGTGGGGTGGACTAGCCTAGGAAAATGTCATAGATTCATATAGAAGTGTCTTTACGAAGTGGAAAGGCATTCGCATAGTAGGACCTTGCGAAGCAAGGGTACCTTGCAAATCATAGCACTGCGAAGCAATGTCCTTCATGAAGCACAGTGACCCAGACATAGAATATGGTTCACACATGCATGGAGGGTACATCTCGAAGCATGAGTGCTTTGCGAAGACCAGAGTCCCCGTGAGGATCTCCTTCCTTTGCGAAGGACCATGGGCTCCGTGAAGGGAATACTTGCTTGAAGAGGGGTTGTATTTGAGATAATGGAAGGTTACTTCACAACAATCATGTACATGGAAGAGATCATTTTTACCAGGATTCAAAGAGCATAAGTTGCATAGAAATTTGAGAGTAGAGAAGGAGAACAGTCAGAGTATCCATCCTTTGGGCTCGAAGGGATTCTAATATTTATAGGCGAGTGGTGACATAAATACTGGATAGCTCGGTGTGAAGCCATGTGGAGCTCTGCAATTGGCTGCGAATTGCATCAAGTTATTTGTAACCGTAGATTAGACCATCATCCCCTCCTTGGCGCAGATCTCTCTTGAGTGCTATGTGTGGCAGTAGCGGTGGATTTTGTCATGTTAGATGGTCTTGCGGAGGTCGATTCAGCTCCCTCTCTTGTGTGAGGCTTCTGGTCCATTGCTTCGTAATAGAGGATCCTCCCTCCTCTTTGCTCTACGGCGACCACAAAGGGGGTCTTCAGCTTTGTGCCGGCCACGACACTATGGGGCTCCATGAAGGGTCTTCATGAGGCAATCCCTTTGGGATGAGTATCTTCTTTGCGTTCTTTCCTTCTGCACATATTTTGGTTCCAACAATTATCATATCAAAACCCATTAAAAGAAAATTATTTTCAATAATATTTCATCATAGCATAACCTATGGAAAATAAACAGGTTTCATAACCATTTCATATTTTCATCGTATCATAACCCATTAAAAATAAGTGGGTTTCATAAGAATTTTATCATGGTATAACCCATGAAATATAAAGGGGTTTAACAAACATCTTTTCATCATAATCATAAACCATTTCGATAAAGTGTTAGAATGGTGTCCTTGGATCACATCCATAGTAAATCATAAGTAACATCAAAGGATTTCGTTATAGATGGAAAATGACTTTGAACGATCACTTGAAACATTTCATGAGGTTAATAGAATTTCTAATTAGAAAATAAATTCGTAGAAAATAACACAATTTAAAAATATATTACCTTTCGAATATCCTTTGATACTTATAAAGGAATCATTAAAATCATTTAAAATTTTTCTTGTAGAAAATATATATCTTTGAAAAAAACTTTTTCAAACTAAAATTTTGTAAAATATTTTGGAAATCTAATTATTTTAAAATAAATGTTAAAAAATATAAATTAGGTTTTAAAATATTGAGTGATCTTGGTGGACGAAAATTATTTTCATGTTTTACACGTTAAAATAAATATTTTCTTTTCCCTTTTTTTGTAAAATTAGAATGGGCCTTGTTTGGAAAATGACATGCCGGATACATTGAATTTTTTTTAGAAATGTAAATAATGTGTAAAAATTTATTTAATAAATCATTTATTTAATTTTTAAATCATTTTTGAAAATGTTTTCAATAACATGGTTTTAGAAGAAAAAGGAATTTTGATCGAAGAGAGAAATATCAAATTTTTTCTTAAAAAGAGTTATCTAAAATTTTATTTACATAGTGAGAAGAAAATGAAGGGAAAATATTATTCTATAGAAATAAATTTAGAAGGCATTACATGGGCCTATTGGGATATATATTATATGATTTCATCATTAGAAGCATAGTCCTGCACAATCCTGATAAATTATGAAGTCATAACGTAAATCTATTACCACATTGGAATCTTTGAATCATAATCCCCATAAAATTAAACTTAAACTATAATATTATGAGAATAAGTAAATTCATGATATTAAATTTATTGAGACCTTTTTCTATTTATAAAAATTTGTAACATATCTATAAATATATTAAAAGTTAGGAGCTGAGTCGACGTGCAATTTTGATGCCCCATGTGTCCAGAAATATATTTTAAAAAATATTAAATGTATTTTATATTACATGCACACGATTTATTAAAGAAAATGTGATAACTCTTAAATAGAGTTTCAAATTGAAAATACGGTACTTCGGTTGAATATGTAACAAGAGTTTTATCGTATATGAAACATAAAATTTGTCAACAAGGGATGTTCAAATAAAACTAATGTTGGTGGTACGTTCAATCGGTTAATTAAATAATTTATTTAATTAATATATTAATTAACATAAAAATAATTACACTGTTAATAAACGGTTATGATGGATCACCAGGGTTATTTACATAACTGTAGGATCAATGAGAGGATTTCCTTCCTCCCTCAGTTGGGGAATCCGAATCAGATGGTGACGAAACTCTGGATCTATGTACATCAAGACACAGTGAACTCAAGGACTTATCTATTTTATTGGAAGACATGTTCTTCGTTGAGAAATGATCCGAATCAAGGTAGGGCTAATAAATTTTTAGATTATTCCCCAAATGATTAAATAGATTCAGAATGATCATTCTCATTCCTTTAATGAGAATTAAGTAATAAGATTTTTTATATACTCACGTACCAAATTTTAATTGATTAATAAATATGTTTCAAATACATCATAATTCTCACCAAAATATCCTAAAATTGTATTAGTCGGAATAGAAGACTTTTACAATGATTGGTACAATTTTTTTTCCTTATACTCCAATTATTCTTTTTTTATTCACTTTGGGCCAACAGGGGACATGGATCAATGTTTCTAGGTGGGATCAAGCCTGATGAAACCCATAGATTCAAAAAATAATCATGTATGATTATTTTATTTTTGAATGAAGGATTAATTTTAGTGTATTTTATGATATGGGTAAATCCACCATGGATCGGGAGTTCGGTGAGGCACTGTGGTTGACAGGAGATGTGTGCGGTGTGTACTATAGAAAAACCAACCAATAGAGAATCCATTTTCTGGGAAATGAATGGTTAGAAAAGACAATTGTTGGATTTGAATTTGGTTTTATGAAACCAATAGGTGTGATCAAAGGATCCATGGACAGATATGGAATGAGTAAAGTGGATCTATCTTTCTGAAAAAACATGAGTACACGAAAAGTACTATAAGTAAAATAGGCAACGCAGTTCCCATTTTTTTGTGGTGATAGAGTTTTGTAAAATAAAATGATAAAATTTTGTATGGCTCTCCTAAATAGTGCGTGACCCTCCTAGGGTTGACATTCCCTATGGTAAATCACATGGGTTTGACCCTATGTGGTAGAACATGCCATGTACCAGGGTATATTGGCATAGGCATGTATATAAGGACATGGACAAGAGAACAAGAAGGACCTCAAGTGATTGGGACGTGTCATGTAGTCCAACTACACACCATGATGGGATACATGGGTAGTATGTTTCATACTCTCAGGGACATGACCAGGAAACAAAGTGGGACCACACATCATATGGTTCCCCTTACATGTCATGTACCACAACCTTCTTTTCAATAAAACATCTACCTTTCTTTTCTTTTTCATTTGAAATCATATTTCGGTTCCTATGTAGCCTATTGAGAGTGTTTTTCCACATTGAACATGATTGTGTCCCCTGTAGTTTGTTCTGAGAAACGATGTGAGATGTTCTGGGCATGATTCTTATTTAGGTGATTCTCAATGATAAAAGAGATTGGATAAGACCACCATAGGCTTCTAGAGTGTAACCCTTCTATTGGGTAAGCCATGAGTCCTCTACATACCCTTAGAGTGTAACACTTATGGTGTGTATGGTATGGTTCATCAAATATATTATCATAGTATCCCCTCTTTATAGGTAGGGAATGGGTCCTCTATCGACTATCTGAGTGACACCCTCTTATGGTATTAGAGTATGGGTTATCTACCACAGTCGTGGAACCCTCCTACTAGATACGACATTATTCCTATACCGATTACTAGAGTGAAACCCTCCTATTGGTATAGGTCAAGATTCCTCTATCTTTTATTCGGGTGGGAGACTTTAGCTGGGTAGGGCATGGGTCCTTGATTGACAATTAGAGTGTCACCCTATTGTTTGGACATGGTTTGGGTCCTATATATATCTACTAAGTTTAACCATGTTGAGGAGTTAGGGTATTGGTCCTCTATCTAGTTAGTGGCACTCTCTGGTTGTACTAGGGAATGATCCCATTACCAAGAGATTATGCCCCTCAACTATGTGGCATTGTTGCAAGGTGTGGTATGACTTGGATGACTCATTGGATAGACGTATGAGATATTGAGCATCATTGATGGACTCTTCGAACTAATGGAAATCATTCCAAGGCTGGTCAATATGATGGAGATCCCCTTTCTCTCTCATTTAGTATTATTTTAATGAGCACACACACAAACACAGATATATATATATATATATATATATATATATATCTGTATCCCTATTGTTTGACATTCAAACTCTCTTGCTCTAGGCTGAGCTGTCTATTTCCAATCACGTGTCTTATTAACCCCCTTAAACTTTTTAAGTGTTCTACTAGGTATGTATAAACTAACCCCTAGATTTGATTTTCCCACACATGTCGTGTCTTATATAGAGGATGTATAGATCGATGATGATTACAAAGGAGCATGGGGATAAATGGTTCACAAGACTATGTATGATGGTCTATGTTTGAAGAATGAGATCTCGTATCTATCAACATTTATTTTTCTAGTATTTTTGGTTTAGGCATATTTCTGGTTAGGGGTGTTTTTCCCACTTTAATTTTTAGTTTACACTATCGTACCCCTCTACACCCTATAGGTTTTTTTATTCATGGTTATTATATAGATGTTTAATATTTTATTATTATTCATCTACACTTATACATTGTTATGGCCCGATGTGTGTGTACAGGTACATTGGGAAAAGTCCTCCCATATTAGTTATTCCTTTCAGTGCATTTTTCCACCCCTGTCTGATGGAGGGGAGATTGGGGAAGTTGTAGATCAAGACCTGATGTGTTGGGTCCTGAAAGATTGGAATCAAAGAAGTTAATTCCTTGGTATGGTGTTTCAATTAGTCCCCTTGTGAGGATTTGGTTGGGATTTTGGGAAACCATTTCAAAGTATCTTGAGTGTGGCTTTCATGTTATAGAACCCAGTGTTGGTGGAGTGGTTGATGTATCCCTTCACTAGGAATTTGAGTCCCTTTTTATCAACTCTAATTAAAACAACATTGGTTGTAGGGATCAATGGTACATAGATCATGTAGGAGAAAACCTTTTGACTATCCTTAATTTTTCATATCCACATTACATATATGGTCATATGACTATAGTATGTATTTATTAAATTTTTTGGATAAAATCATGATGAAAACCATCACTGTTATCAGTTTTGGATCATGATGATGATTTGATGAGTGATGAGGAATCAGTTTAGGGTTCATCCAGTTAGATCATTCCTTTAGGTGGATAGGTGGTAGCACACGAACCTATATAGTAGCAGATTGTTCCAACAAAGAAGGATGAGAATATGTATAGGCTTAGCACACTCTATGAGTTGCAGAACCATAGGCCACTGAGGTTTCATGGAGATTTATATCCCTAAGAATCATAAGATTGGTTAGATTCAATGATCTATGTGTTCAGGATTATCCGGACACCGATTTATTAGATGGTTGTGCTGCCATCCATCTGTTTCCATGGAGCAGCTGAATGTTGGTGGGGACTAGTTTTTTAGATTCATGATGAGTCGACACTCTCATGGAATTACATTTATTAGGTATTTATTTAGGAGTATTACCCCACCTTCTTGTTCTTGGTTCGGATTCATGAGATTTTAGATAAGGAGTATGGAGGGATGACAATGGATGATTATACCACTAGGTTTATAGACCTTACATGGTACTCCCTCAATATGATTCTGGAAGGATAATTTTGGGAATATAAATTTTATTTGTGTCTATATAGAGATATTAGTTCTAGTGTAGTACCCTTGTTCATTCCCACATATGTTGGGTTTTTGGATGAGGTGATCATTATGCAAAGATTCCTATCAGATGGATTCCAGATAGTTGGAGATGGCAGTGCGTGTTAGTGGAATGTTTCATCTGTAACAACTAGAAGACACCACTCCATAGGACATATACACATGAGATCTCTACAGGACCTAAATAGGGAACTTTTCTAGGGATAATGGAGAGGACCAAGGAAACCTATGGAGGTTCGGTGCTATTCATGTCATGGGAAAGGCCACATGAAACATGATTTCTTGATTAGGAATGTTGAGTAGGGAGGGTAGATAGTGGGCATACCTCTATGGAATAGGCACTACCCTTATCAAAGAAATCTCAGAAAAGGGTAGGGTGGCCCTCAGGGAGGTCGATTTGGAAGAGGAGCCTGTGGAGATCTATGAGGAGGAGATTTGGGTGGTGGGAAATGCTATGAGATCCTTCCACCACCCCAACTAGGCAGCCCATGTAAGGTTTAGGGGGCTAGTGGTCGGGGTCATGGATAGCTATAGGCTACAAATGAGTATGACCTGGCAGCACATGAGATGATTAGAGGTACCATATGTGTTTTTATACTCTTTATATAGTATTATTAGACATAGGTTTGATTCATTCATGCATATTTTTACTCTTGGACTATGATCCGGTGCTCCTAGTCAAGGAATTTTCCCATTGGATTTGTATTGAAGTTATTATAGGGAATTGTTGTTTTATATAATTTATCTAACAGTAGTGAAAGATATCACATTAGGGAGGTATGTTATTTTGGGAACTTTGGGTCATCACAATGGAACCATATGATGTCATATTTGGTATAGATTAGTTGTATACTATCTAGGACTAGATTGACTATCACCGTAGACAATTCAGATTCCATCACATTAATGTGATGCGATTCTACTTTATGGGTTAGTGAGATCTCATGGAAGGATGAGTGGGTTTTTTGAGAAATAACATACAAATCATCAACCCTTATTTGGAGAGTTTATCCCTTGGAGAAATAGGACCATTAGGCTTCTAGATTCCATCATCCTTGCAAGATTTTATGGGATCTTACTTTTTGATGTTCTGAGAATACATTTAAGGAGGTAGATAGAGTAGTTTATCAACATTCATCCTAGTACAACTATAATATATTTTTTGGTATATAATATGGCCCCTACCAAGCTTCAAGATATTCAGTTTTTGTTTTAAGACCTTCAAGAGAAGGGTTTTATCTGGCCTAGTGTGTCCCCCCTAGGTATCTCTAATAATGTTCGTGAAAAGGTGGATGGGTGATTGTGGATTTGAGTGGATTAGAAACACATGAACTATTCCACGATAATGAACAATTATCCATTTATGAATAATGATGAACGATTTTATTAGTTATGTGGTGCAAGATGTTTCTCGAAGATCGATCTCTGGTCTAGCTACCACCATTTGAGAGTTTATGAGGATGATATCCAAATGATGTAATTCTGATGTTTCTATGAAAACCATGAGTTACTGGTAATTAATTTTATTTTGAAGAATTTCACCAATGTGTTTGTGGATTTATATGATCCAGATATTCCAATTATACTTGGACTGATTTGTGGTTGTCTTTATTGATGACACACTCATATAGTTTGTATGAGAGGAGGAGCATGCAGAACACATGAGGATGTTCTTATAATTTCTTTAAGAGAACCATATTTTTGTTAATATCTCGAAGTGCTAGTTATGGATTCATGAGGTTCAATTTATGGGGAATATAATTTCTGGGCATATATTATCATTATACCAAGAAAATAATGATGCATTGATTTCTTGGGATCCACCCAAGAGCATGTTATAAGTGTGAAATTTTCTTCGATTGGAGGGGTACTACATGGTTTCAATGAATACATCAATAGGATTGCATCCCCATTTACTGGATTGATGTGGAAATGGAATATATTTACCATGAATTATCATTTCCAGAGGGACTTCGAGGAGTTGAGGCTGACAATGAAGAGTTCTCTTATTTGGAGACTATGAGAGGATGACATGTAGTATATAGTATATTTTGATGCCTCAAAAGTTAGGAATAGAGGCATGTTGATGAAGAGGCAGACAATTATCACATATGGGTCGTTGAATTTGATACCCCAGGAGTAGAACTACATGAATCATAACGTAGAGTTACTAGATGTAGTATTCTCTAAGATGTTGTGCTTACACTATAATTTGGGAGTGCACTTTTTTTTACTCAGACCATCAGATCCACAGGTATATTTTCATGTAGAGAGACATAGTCTCAAGGTCGATGTACTAGTTAGAGGTCCTACCAGACTATGACTTTGAGATAAACTATACTCATAGGAAGGGAATCATGGAAGTTGATTCCCTTATTAATAGGTACCAAGCTCGTTTGGTTTAGGAGGCATCTGAGTAGTTGGATTTCATGTAATTGACCCTCCTTGAGCAGGTTGGCACAACTCTTCTTTAGTAGACAATTTTTACACCTATACTTCTTAAACTTGAGAGAGTGTAGCATTTGGGACACATCGATAGTGGGGTCATGCATGAATATATATCCCTAGGAGAGTCACATGATGTATTTTATGAAGGAGGGAATCACATCATCCTTTTTAGGGACATACAATGGTCCCAGTAATTATTTGTTAGGAGGCGATGAAAGAGTTACACACATCACATTTGTATGAACATATTGGTGTAGGTAATGTGTATAGATACATTTAAAAATAGTTTTGGTGGGCCCACTTGATATTGAGTGTGGCAGAGTTCATCTCATGTCACTTCACCTTTCAGTAGGTGATGGCTGAGCACTAGGTTTTGGAAGGTTTATTACAGCCCCTTGAGATTATTGAGTGGAAATGGGAATAAATATCCATGGAATTCATCACCATGTTTCTGAAAATAGTGAGAGAACATGACACCATTTGAATGATATTGGACTAGTTTCAAAAGTTGATGCAATTTTTCGATTTCAAGGGGTATAATACGGTGGAGAGTTTGTAGAAGTTGTATGTACAAGATATTATTCACCTTCACGGGGTTCCCTTGAATATAATCTCCAAATTTTATGTGTGGTTCACATTATTTTTGTGGAGAGGCCTATGGAGTAATTCAAGAATAAGATGTGGATGAGTAGAGCATTCCATCCCAAGATAGATTGGAAGACCGAGCACACTATCCAATGGTAGGAGTATATGTTGAGGGATTATGTATTGTTTTTCTATTGGAGATGGGAGGATCAATTTCCAATTGTAGATTTTAGGAACTATAATAGATACCACTTAATTATCAATGTGGAAAAGTTCGTGTAAATGTGTGGGAGAAACTATAGCTTACCATTTTGTTGGATGAAGATTAGAGAGGAATATCATTTTGGGCCATAGATGTTGTAGAAGATAATAGAGAAGGTCTATTTCTGTTTTGAGTTAATGATGATATCTAAGAGTAGGAAGAAATATTAGATTGGTCAATAGTGTAGTTCATTGGATTTCGAGTATAGAGACCACATTTTCTTTAGAGTCTCTTGACGATGAGGATAGTAGAGATTCATCTGGGGATGATTGATATCTATAAGGTTCATCAGACTATTTGAGATCTTGTAGAGGGTTGGTGATGTTTCTCACCCCTCACTCTACCCCTACAGTTGGATTGGTTAATGAAATATTCCATGTTTCACAGCTAAGGAGATATGTGAATGACCTTACAAAATTTTTCGACTAGAGGGAGTTGAACCTCGAGGATGGATCTGTTCTTGTAGATCACCATATGGAGATTTTGAATTGGTAGGAGAGGACCCCGTGTGAATGGACCATCCCCTTAGTTCATGTGTTTTGGATTCTTGAGAGCATGCAAAAGAGCTCATAGGAGCGGGAGAGACATACATGGGATCTATATATTCAGTTTTTTATTTGGTTTTTTCTTTTTCTGGATGAAAATATTATAGGAGAGAATAATGTAGAGACCCTGTTTATTTCTTGTATGACTTTATATTATATTTAGAAATAATTTTTGAGCTATGCATTGAGATAACATGCAATTATGTGTCACGGTGTGTACAAAATTAATTTCATAAGAATATTAAATATATTATATATCACACATGAATTATTTCTTAATGAAAATTGGATAACTCTTAAAATTGTCTCAAATAAAAAATATGATTCCATGGTTGAATCAAGAATGTGAGGTTTACCCTAATAATGTCCTAAAACGGGTCAAAATTTGGCATTCAGATAAAATATCCATTTGTGGTATGTTCATTCGGTTAATTAAATAATTAATGTAAATAATTTATTAATTAAACTAAACATATTTCTTCTATTAGTGAAGAATTATGAAGGACCTACAAGTTTAGTTGTATAACCCTAGGATCTTTGAGATGAATTCATTTCACCCTCCATTGGAAATCGGAATCATACGTTGAAGAATGTCTGGAACCATGTGAATCAAAATGCAGCGAACTTAATGACTTCTTGAATTCAATGGTGTGAGTGTTTTTTATCAATGAACAATCCAAATAAATGTAGGAAACATCATTTTTTGTATTCTTCCCTTATTTATTAAATATATTATGCATGAGAATTCTCATTCAATTGATATGAATCAATTACAAGCCATTTCATGAGCCAACTTACTGAATTTCAAATTATTATAAAATATATATATGCTACTCAATGTTTCTTATCTAAATATCCCCAATTTTATTCATTGTCCATGGAAAATTTTCTAATAATTGTTACTCATTTGTTTTGGTGATTTCCCCCCACCATTTCATTGTGTAATTTACCATTGGTTTATAGGGGCAGTGATTATTGTCTTCAAGTGGTATCAATATCGACCTAACCCCCTGATTCATACCACATTTTCAAGGGATAAATAGATTGTCAAATAATGGATGGATTCAGAAGTATTAGAAGATATGTTTAGTTCCACACTATAACAATTATTTGGTGAGGCACTATGGTTGATGGGATATGTGATTGGTGCTTATGGGAGTTGAAAAAACAATTTCAGAATTCATTTTTGGACAAAAATAGTAAAACAAATTATTGATGGTTTCCCCTTATATTTCAGGTTGCATAGAGGTGTGATCCGAGAAGGTTAGACTAGATATGTAATGCTTTAAGATGATCCATCTTTTTGATAACAACCTTACTACATTGTGTGTACTATGATGAACACACATCATGTAGTGCCCCATTGGATCTAAAAATTGAGTTTTTGAAAAGTTAAGGATCACATTTTAAGTGGCTAGGACCCACATGGTGTAACCCTCAATGGGTATACAGTCCATGTGGTGGAGCACATGGGTAGGACCCTATGCAGAAGGACATTCCATGTACTGAAGTACCCATACATGAGCAAGTATACAAGAATAAAACTAGGAGAATGGGAATGAACCCAAGTTGATAAGACACACTATGAAGTCCACATACATGACACACAACGATACATGGGTTTTAATTTGGGTGTTTTTAGGGACATGTATAGTAAGAAGAGTAAAACCACATGCTGTGAGGGTTCTTATTATGCCATTTCCCCTACTTCCTTTTTGAGAAAACATCATCTTATTGTATCTTCTTCATTTCAAATAATAGTTTTCCCCATGAGTAGACCATCCTATTTGTTTTTTCATATACATTTTGATGGTGGAATATATACTATATTTTGAAAATTGATGATATATGATCTGGGTTTTATAATTCTTCAGGTGATGTGTGACGATGGTAGTGATCAAGCTTGATCACCAGAGGCTTATAGAGATACAACCTCGTGTTGGGCCAGGAATGGGTTCTCTATGTTTCCTTATATTAGAGCCCTCTTACTAGGAAGGGTATCAATTATCTATCTATTATAAGTGTGGATCCCTTCTTTTGGGAAGGGAATGTGTTTTATATTGACTATTTATGTGGCACCCTTATATAGTGTCAATGTATGTTTCCTCAACCACTGTAGTGGAACCCTCCTTTTGGGTAGGGCAAGGTTACTTCACCATTTAAAAGAGTGGAACCCTCTAATTAGTATGGTTAATTTCTAATCTATCTTTAATATATGTGGTACCCTCCTAGTGGGTATGTTATGGTTCCTCAATCGACTATTTGAGTGAAAACGTCTAGTTGGGACGGGGTATGAGCTCTCTAGCTATCTATAGAGTGACACCCTCTTATAGATTTAGGGTTTGTGTCATTTATCTTTTGAGTAGAAGGATAAAATGTTATCAGGGAATGGGTACTCTACCTATATATTTCACCCCTCAATTTTGTGGCATAGTAAAGAGGTGTGTCTTGACTTTCATGTTTCTTCGGAAAGAGGTGCGAGATGTTAGGCATCATTTATAGACTCTTGGAACTGATGTAAATCCTTACTAGAATGGAATATGAGATTAATATCCCCTTTCTATCTCATTTTGGTTTTTTATCATATAAATAAATATCTATATTCATGTCATTATTTGTTACTCTCTTTCATTGGGTTGAGTTGTCTATTTACTATCATGTCTCTTACTTCTACCCCTATAGCTTTCGAGACTTCCTACTAGGTATGTATATATTCAACCCTATATGGTATTTTTTTCACACGTGACTTATCTTATCTGGATGATGGATAGTTCAATAATGATAATAGAGGATCATATGGATACCTGGTCCAATATAATGTGTATGGTGTCAGATCAGGTAGATTCAGAGCTGGACTCTCTCAGCATTTACATTTCTAGTTTTTTAGGTTGAGATATCATTCCTGTTGGGTCTGTAATTTTCCTCTTTACTTTTTAGTTTACAATATCATAGTCCTGGATACCCTAAAGGTTTTTAAATACATAGTTATTATCTAAATGATTAATCTTTTTTATTATTCATTTATACTTCTTCATGGATATATTTGGGTGTGTGGGTATAGGTTCGTTGGGAAAAGGATTATATTAGTTATTCTTTTCTATGATTTTCACCACCCCATGGACTATAGATGTTTGATTAGGGAAGTTACATGTCAATATATAATGGGTAAGGTCATGAAAACATTTCAAATGGTTTGTACATTTACCTCATAAAAAAAAATAGGTTTATAATATAATATATGTCTCAAATATGGAAAATTGATACAAAAAATCCCTAACTGCTTTGGTAGATTTTGAACTGAAAATAACATGAAAGAGAGATCCTAAAATGGATATGTAAATACAAATAAAATTCACTATATGAAATATACAATACATTCATTATAAATATACATACAACATAAAAAAATAAGTGGTGAATTAGGAATGTGACCCACATAAGTAACAAGTGAGATGGAAATCCCTTACCTTAAATCCCAACTTCTATTGTAAACATTCAAACCACCTATATAATAAATATATTTTTATTATACATCTATTATAGTAACATATTTATATTTTTCAAAGAATATATTATTTACTTATGACCTTTTATTACCCTTTATTAACTATTCCATGTTAAATTCACCTTTTAGAGAATAACTGCTTTATTTTTCATGTATGTTTTGATTTGTTAACTTTGGTCATCTTACATTGATAATGGTTCCACAATAAATTGAAGTATAATAATTATATAAATATCATATATATTCAGTATATATATATATATATATTTATTTATAGTAATGCATACAATTTATATATATATAATGTAATACACCATTCATGGTGATGGTAGGCCGTACGTACAGATGAACGTAGGTTCTATTTTCTCAGTAGATTGAAGGAACGAATAGTGAATAATATATTAACATTACATAATAATTCATTTTTTATATAAATATCATATTTTTATTTATTCCAATATTTATGACCATCCATGTAAAGCATATGTGAAGAACAAATCCCATCGCTTCGCGAGGTGGTAGTCTGCCGTAAATACAAGTGAAGTTATTATATTCCAACGAAATGGTAGTTAAGAGGTATATGTGATATCAGAATTATTGGACTATAATTATGTTATAAATATCATATATACATATATATATAATCTATCCTTAGTATATCCCATGTAAAGTATAAATTATAAACACTTCACATCAGTCCATGTGGCGATTTTCTACCATATAGACGAGCGACATTTTTGTTTTGAAAAAGGTTATGATGTAATAAGGTAGATGTGGTATTATAATTATATAGGTATAATATATAAACATTAAATCCATAATTATTAATATCCATGATAGGAAGTGAGGAAAAATTAAAAAATTCAGTCCGTGAGGAGGTAGTCCATCATAAACAATTTTGATGATTTCATATCGAATTTGATGGAAGTAGAGATAGTTGTAGGTCATGTACTTAACATAAAAAAATATTGTAATAATAGATATACTAAAGTTTCTATATAATCATGGGTTAGTAATATTTTATGTATGTGTTTGAAGTAGTAATATAAAATGCCCGGTAAGGGACATTACATCTTTTTTGAAAAAAACTTTTTTTGGTTTTCACAAATAACATTATAGGTTGGATTTAAGAACCAAATAAGGATAATAATATGAGAGGAGGAAATTTAGGTTTTTTTGGTTGTTATTCACCAACATAATTGGTTTTGGATGTTTGAGGAGGGGAAAAGAGTGGGTGTCCTTTTATATGTTAGGTGAGTGGCACACATGTAATTTTTGAAAAGAATAATGTGTACCCACATTGTTCACATTAAATAATTCTCCAAAATTGGAAATTATAAAAGAAGGTTATAAGGTAGTAATATATCCATAAATGTGTTTTTGGATCATTTTATATTTCATTTTACCCCTTATCCCTTTATTTTATTCCCCGATAAACCTGTTTCATCTTTAACTGTATTAATTAAATTTTTATTTTTTTTAATAATAATTAAGGTAAAAAATTATGTTTAACTAATTATAATATATATATTATTTTAATTAAATATATGAAATATTTTTTATCAAATTAAATTCATAGAGTTGGAAAATTTTAATTTAATACAAATCCTACAGACACGATGAAAGAACAATTCTCTGAAGAGAAATGTTTTAAATGTTTTCATTTGAAAATTAAATATAAAATTGATTCAGATGTAATAAATTGAATTAATAGTCATATAAATAAAATAAAATTTTTTAAACCTTATTAAAATAATATTTATGCATTTTAATTATTTAAAATAAATGATAGTTCTTAATAAAATGTAACATTTTTCACTATTCATCAAAAAATTTATATTTTTAGAAAATTATCAAATATTTAATCCATGATAAAATTCACATGCCAATTTAAAAAATTAATTTTATTTTATTTAATAATTTGTTTTGAAAATTTTTAATTATAATTTTACAATAAGTGCACAAAACGTGAAATTGTTTTTAGTAAAATATAGTTTTAAGCATAAAATTAGTTTTATTCTTACCTATTTTATGGAAAACACATAAGGTGAATTTTAATTTTTTTGAAAATATAATATAAAAGTATAGATAAAATCATTCACAAAAATGATTTATTTAGTTTATTAATGTAAAACCCATTTGTGCACAAAAAAATTGTTTTTCAAAAAAATATTTACTTTTTCTTCAAATTGTTATTATTTTCATTTATACTTAATTTATCACAAAAGAATTTATTATAAATACATATGTAAACCATATTTTTAAATAATTTAGTTAATCCTTTTCCAACCCATCATTCCAAATTATAGGTGATAGTTATCATATTAAATAATAATATTTTAATAATATTTGATATTATATTTAAACATGGTGTTGTGTGTAGTCCAAGATATACTTAGTTTTTATAGAAATGAAAGATAAAATAAGTATTCTGAGTACCAAGAGCTCAAATTATTGTTTCATGAAATGAAAAATATCAAAAAGATTAAATTTATTTGGAAATTTTTTTCAAAAAATATCAAGGTGTTACATTCTACCCTATTAAATTAATTAATCCACTTAATTTTAACCACCTATCATTAGAATAGGGTTTATCATTTGAAAATTATTTTTTGGGAAACCCACATTAAACAATGTTTTAATAAAACTTATTATTGAGAAAATATAAAGGGAAGTGTGATGTTTATCTGAAATTACACATACCAAGTTTCGAAATAAGAAAACATAGGTGGGAAGTAAATATTTAGACGTGGAAGAAAAGCATAATGTCCAAATAATTATGGATAGTGATGTATATCATTGATCATAATATAGTTAATGATCATGAAAAAATAAACAACCAACAAACCAAGAATGAAATATGTGTGAAAATTTTTATTAATATCCTCAGAAATGATTGTAATTCAATGATCCTTTTCCTAAAGTTGGGGAATTTTTAAAATAATATTTATTAAATTGATTTCATTAATTTTCATAAGTAAAATCTCATCTTCAGTTGTGATTTGATAAATTTTCACATAAAATCCTTCTTTAAGAAATTAAGATGAATTTTTTAAACCTAAAACACCGGTGTATCATAATACCTGTAAAAGAATTATCAGTCATACATTATTTCTCCAATAATTATCAAAAATAGAATAGTTAGGATAAGTTATCTAATAAAATCCAAAGTTAAAATTAATATATTACATCAATATTTATCCTTAAGGATCCTACATGTGTACCCCTTCTCCCATTTCCTTACCCCTCATTCTTCCCCAGATGATTAGTGTTTATTCTTTGTGCTTCCTCTCCACATCCCACATTCCCTTGCCATCCTTGGATTTCTCAAATCTCAATCAGTGGAAATATTTTATTGGTGTTTGGACGACATCAAACACTAACTCTAATTTTTTTTCTCTAGATATTTCATGTTTAACACCAATCAGGTTTTAAATAATGGTGCTAATTAAGATTAGAATTGTTTTTTTCTGGCGATTGGTGGCATCTTACAACAATTTTATAATTGGTTTTCAGGTCCTCGAACACCTCCTTATATACTCTTACTCCTAACCCATAATTTAAAAACCTCATACTGGTATTTCATGATGGTGATCCATTGGTTTTTGGTTATATTAGAGGTGGAATTTGAAGGTGAATTTTTTGTATCCTCTCCTTCATTTATTTAACTTTTGATTCTATTACTGGGTTCTTGGTTGAGAGGTCTTTTATCATGGAAGAGGGTTACCTTTTTATGGTTCCATTGATGATGTGTCTTCATGATTTTTTTTATTTTTTTTCAAGGTTGAACATTTTTTATGTTTTATGGTTCCTTTATTTTTATTCTAGTTGGGTTCAGTTTCCCTTTCATGAGATGTTTCTAATGTTTCTTCGGTGGTGAATACTAGAGGGGATATTTTTATATATAAGTTTGTTGATTTTAATTTCCCATATGAAGGTCTTATTTGTTTTTGTTCCCCAATGATGGTTAGATGATGGTGTTTCTGATTTTTCAATGCTCTACTCTTTCGATGGACTTATGTTTGAAGAGAAAATATAGATAGTGGTAACCTCACAGAATTAAATGTCAAGTACGACATCTATAGAATAAGTTTAAATTTTTCAATTTGAAATTTGAACCTAAAGCTATATAATGGTTTGTATTTCATTTACTAGTTATTGAATTGTCTATTTCCCACATAACCAGATCAAAGTGTTTTTTCTAAAAATATCAAAAATATTAATTTGGAGGACGAACATCAATTAACTCTTAATTTCACATAACAATATGTGAATTAATTGATCATATATTCTATGAAACCCTGATAATATACTTATTTACCATAAATACTCAAGGAACAATACATGAAACTACATTCCATAAATTAAAACACTGATTAGTGAATATATTCCATAAATCCAATACTGTTGTAAACTCCATAATTCATAACATATACCAATTTCTAAAAAAATCATCAATAAGTTATGGGGTCATAAATACAATCCAATTTACTTTATCCATATCAATAATCTATTTATCTAAACTAAAAACTATATTCTAAACATCTGGAACATATTAAGAACTACCTTCCCTTAATCTTGTATTTTATCAAAAATATTTCCTTGAAATTAAATCAATTTTAAATCTCATTAGATCAATTCATCATAATATTGAAATTTCTTAATGAAAAATTTACATTGAAAAATCCTTATATATATTTCATAATTATTGAATTCTAATATATAAGCACTTTTATCATTCTGATTCATTCTTAAAAAATTAACTAGGTTTCATCATCTAATTCCTTAATACCACATTCCTTTTATATGAGATTGGTAGTCTATTCATCATCACTAATTTTTTTTACTTGTACCAAATTTATGATCCTCTACTTTAGATTTTCTCATATGATATTAATTTTTTTATTTCCCATATATTACACATTTAAAACATTAAATCATTAATGAATCTTTAAGGAAACCATTATTTTTATCCATTTCATTAACTTGAATTTTCATTTTTCTCATCAACCAATTACTATGTGTCCTTATCTCCACACATAATAAATATTCTCATTCCATTAAGACGTTCGTTAGAGTGCTTATTCCCACATTGTTTATATATAGGAAACTGATTCATCTTCCATCCATAGTATCAACCACTTGAAATATCATTGTACTCTATCCTTCTATTTTTTGAGTCCGAGAGTTGGTTAAGGTGAATGTTGACAAATGCATTCAATGAAAACCGATTAGTCTTAATCACAATACATTTATCTCCAGTAATAATCCAATTTAGTTTCACCTAATCATGAAATCTCCCATCATATTCAGTGTTAAATTTATTCTTCCTAGTTATTTCCATTGACTAAAATCATAAATCATATTATAAAAATTAATAATAATAGATGTTGACCACCTAATAATGAAAAATGGCATACAAGATATCTAAATCTTGTCACCATATTTTTTATGTATGACACCTTAGGATTAAAAGAGGTTATTCATGGAAATTATTTTAATCCTTATTGATGGTTAGTAAAGATTCTGTGAATTTCATAATCATATCCCTCAGGAGTTTCAAACTAGGTGTGCAATAAGGCCCATACATTTACCTAGTGATCTCATTAATTTTTTTATCATACTATTTTATAGAGATTATGTAAACCTATCCTCTGAATCCAATGGTAGAAATCCAGGTTTCAATACATGGATATTACATAATATTTTATATACTTTAGTTATATTAAAAAACTCACTCGTAAGGATCATAAATTTATATTTCCAATAGAAACTTGTAAACATAAATAACTGATTCAAAAGATTTCTACATCTTCTACCACTTAACTTCTCATAAATATCACCCTAATAGACATATCACACACAATAAATATTATAATAATCTTGGGGAAAAGAATATAATAAAGGGCGAGCTCAGATTCTCTACATGTATAAACAAGAGAATTACATAATAGTCACATGAGAATAAGGGTATGAGAACATGAGAATAACATATGAAATAAATACCCTATATATCAAAGATCAAAATCTAGAGTCATGGAATGAATATTGGCTGTTTATATGGAATTAATTATATAGAATCCAAAGAACTTGACCAACGAGATTATAACATTTACATAAGATATGAATTTGTGGTATACACATAAAGAAAAAATATCATTTCCTTAACAGTTAAGGATTATTTCCATGTATCTCATTATAGAATCATTTTACTCCCTAAACTATCGTAGTAGTCAACTTGAACTCACAAGACTATCATAGTGGCCAAAGTCCCTTACTAAACTAGGTCCTCTACCTATTCCAGTACTGTTCATATTAGGAGATATATATCTTAACAAATACATTGGAATGAGATATAGGTCCCACCAATCATATAATAGAAATCATAAATACTTCTTCTAAAAGGTCATAAAACATTCATCATATTAGAACCCTTGAATAGAAATGAGTTTTAATGACATTTTATTAAACCAAAACTTATAGAAAAGAAATATGTTTCATAATTATTTCATCATTTCATCATAGCGTAACCCATGGATAAATGTAGGATTCATAAGTATTTTATCATGGAATAAAACATGGAAGATATTTTTCTTAATAAACATATTTTCATCATGAACATAAACCATTTAGAGAAATAATATTGTTGATATCCTTGGATCATATCACTAGTAAAGCATAAGTAACATCAAATGATTTAATCATAGATAGAAAATTATTTTAGAATATCACATTGAACATTTTTCCAAAAAAAATATACTTTCTAATTGTAATTTTTTTAACATAACACATTTTCAAAATCTATTTCATTATAAATAACCTTTGTTATATATAAATGAATCATTACAAAATCATTTAAAACATTTCTCTAGGAAAATATCTTTTCTTTGAAAGTAAATTTTTAAAACTAAAAAATTCATATAATATTTATTAATTTATTTTCATTGAAAATAAATTTTGAAAAATATAATGTATTTTTTAAAGGACTCAGTGTTCATGATTGTGGTAAATTCCATATATTTCTTATATGTCAAAACAATTTTTCCTTTCAGATTTTTCTTAAAAGAAACACAGACTGTGATTCTAAAATTATATGATCACTCATTTCAATGAATTTTGTAAAAATTAATAAATTATTAATCTATAATTAATAAATAAATTATATAATGTGAAAAACGTCTTGAATTTTTTAAGAAACATAATATTAGAAGAGGAAGGTTTTTCAACTGAAGAGATAAATTAAAATGTTTTTTCCTAAAATATTTATTTTAATCTCTTCAGTATATAATGAGAGAAACATAAATAGAATATATATTGATATATATATATATATGTATATAGGAAAAGAAAATATACCAGTTTCTGGAGTGATACAATCTAATATTTCATAATTGGAAGTATAAACATGAACAATCTCGATAAATGATGAGGTTTTGACATAAAACCCTTACCACTTTAGTAAAATTTAATTTTAAGCACTATAAAATTTAGTTAAACTTCTAATATCATTAGAATAAGACAATTCATGATATTACATGTAAATGGTACTATGTATACACTCTAAAAAATAATATATGTTCATAACATAACATAACATATATCTCAAAGAGTGTAAATTGAGAAGAAAATCTATTACCGCTTTGGTAGGTTTTGAAATGTTAATTCCAAGAAAGAGAGATCATAAAATGGATATTTAAATACTAATAAATTATAGAATAATCCTCCCAAAATAAATACTTGTTCATTATATATAGTGAAAAAAATGTAGTGGTGAATAAGGTATGTGGCTCATAAAAGTAAAAAATTGAAACGAAAATCCCTTACCTAATGTTTTGATTTCATTTTCACAAAATAAAAAATTAGGTATAATAAATATATGTTTATTATTAATATATTATAGAACCAAATTCAGTATTTTATACCATATATTATATACTTATGCACTTTTATTACCAATTTATTAAAAATTCCATTTTAAATTCATGTTTCATGCAACAAATGCACTGTTTTTCGTGTATTTTTTGAATTTTTTGTTTTGGTCCTCGTACGTAGAAAACTGTAACATATTATCCATTATTTTATCAATGATATAAATATCTTATATAATAAATATATATGTATTTATATTAATCAATTATAGTTATTGATATAAAATGAAATACCTCGTTCAAGGAGATGGTAGGTCATAAGTATGCCTGTACATTGCTTCCATTTTATAAAAGGATTAAAAGAAATAATGGTAAATATATACTACCATTAAATAGTAATTTTAATTTCACATATATAACATATATTTTTATAACCATCCTAATTACATTTCATAAAAAGATTACATGAAGAATTAATCACATCGCCTCACAAGGCATCATTCCGCTATACACACGAGCAACACTATCATATTCCAACGAAATGGAAAGTAAGAAGGTATATGTGAGAAAATAATTACATAAGTATAAATATATTACCAATATAATATATATTAATTTAATCTACCCATATTATTGTCCATGTAAAATATAAAGGGGAAATACATCATATCGGTTAGCAAGGTGATAATTCGTTATACACACGAGCGACGTTCTTATTTTCAAATGTGGTTAGAGGTAATAATTTATATGTTTTTTATATTTATTTAGGTATAAATAATATCATAAATATTATATTTAAACATTAAATTCATCATTATATCCATCTGTGATAAGTGGGGATGAAAAATGAATAATATTGGTTCAGGAGCTGGTTGTCCGTCGTACACGCGAATAATGAATTCCAATCCCATTTTACGAAGGTGGAGATGGTTGTAGGTAATTAACATTACATAAAAAATATATTAGTATATTTAATATATTTATGTTAGTATATCCTGTTGTGTTAATAATAATTTAAGGATTTTTTGAAAGAAATAAAATAAAAGGCTCATCTAGGGATGTTATCTATTCTTCAGACTGCTCCTTTTGGTTTGCACCAAAATAATCCCTAGGATTGATTTCTGAAAAAATAAGTATTTTATAATGAGATGAAGAATTTAAGTAATATATTTGGGTGGGTATTCAATGAACCAATGTGTTTTTATAGTATAACGTGAATATAAGAGTGGGTGACCCTCTTTAAGTGTGGTTGGTGCCACAAATGTTATTTTTGAGAAGAAATGGATGTAACCAGAATTTTTTCCTTAAAAAAGGATAAAAAATATAACATTATAGAACATTTGAGGATATAAGGTATAAATATGTCTATAAAATTGGTTTTGGAAAATATTATATGTCATTTTACACTTTATCTATTAATTTTAAGCCTCAGTAAACTCGTTTTAACCTTAATTGCAATAATTAATTTTTACGATTTTTTCTATTCATTATTGAAAAATAATAAGTTTACCTAATTAAATTACTTAAATTAGTCTTATTAAAAATATTAAATCCATTTTTACGAATTAAATTCACATAATTGTAAATTTTTAATTTAATATTAATCTCGCAGAGGCGACATATTAGCGGTTTTCCAAAGAGAAAAGTTTCAAATGTTTATTAAGTTTTTATAAAAAAATACAACATTAAATTAATTAAAATCAAATAAATTATATTAATGTATTTATAATTGACATAATTTTAATTTTAAAACCACATTAAAACAATTTGAATGTTATGAAATGTTGTAATAGAAATGACAATTCTTAATAAAAACCAAAATATTAAACAATTAATAAAAAATTATTTTTTCAAAAACATTCAAATGATAAGTCCAAGATAATTTTTAAATTATGATTTAAAAAATTATTCTAATTTTTAAAAATAAATTTTATTAAACTATAAAAAATGAATTTTAAAATAATTTTGAAAAAGTAGAAAAATGCTTCTTAGAAGAATATAGTTTTTAAGAACAAAATTTGTTTAATTATTATATATTTTCTAAAAAATACATAATATTAATGTAAAAAGATTTATTAAACATATAATATTTAAATTAAACTAAAATAATTCACCAAAGGTGATTATTTTAATTTATTGGGGTAAAACATGTTTGTGTGCATAAATTTGTTTTTTAGAAAAAAATTGTTTTTCTCTCAAATGGGTTTTATTATAATTTTAATTAATTGGTCACAAAATAATTAAGTATATATACATATTTAATTCAAAAATTTTCATAATTTAGGGATGTTTTTAATACAATCTAATCTAATTTTTTCATGTAACACAAGCTAAACATAGTGTAAGATGAAAAAATATAAAAACATATTAAATGTATTTGAAAAAAGTATTTCCAAAAATCTCATAGTGTTAAAAAAATAGTATTATTATAAAAATATTATATAAACAAACTAATAAATTTCATTTCTTATATTATTTAGTTTTAAAATTTTATCATCTATATATTAAAAATTATTTTTAGAAATCACTTTCTTGAGTAATAATTGCTTCATTTTTCCTGTCTATTTTGGTTTTATATTTTTAATCTTCTTTTCTTTTGATAATTGTTCTATCATCCATAGAATTTCAAACATGATTTAAATATAATATATATATATTCATTATATATATATATTAATACATAAATCTTAGAGATAGAAAATGAATTACACTGTTCATTTAGAGGGTAGGTCGTACGTTTGCATGGAAGTTGTTTCCTTTTTCACGATGGATGGGATAAAATGAAGATAAAAATAATATCATATTTATAGTGTAATTATGATTTCCTATATATCATATATATTCAGTAAATGTAAAATTATTAAATTCTATGTCAAAATAAAATAGAAAAAATTACGCATCGCTATGTGGAGGAGGTAGTCCACATATACACACAAGAGACGATATTGTTTGTGAAAAGATTGGATGTTAAAATTGTATATGTGATATTATATTTATATAATTATATAAATTTCATACATATCATATAAATATGTTAAATCCATCATTATATCTGACCATGAGGGGTGCTGATGGAAAACAAATTTCATTGGGTCGCAAGTCGGTTGATCGTTGTACACATGATCGATGATTTCAATTACCATTTGATTGAAAAATAGATTGATCAATGTAATTCCATAAACATAATAACATTTTAGTTTATGATATATAATGGTGTTATTATATTTTAAATATTATGATAAGAACGAGGGTGGTAGTAGGTGTAAAAATAAAGAGCTTAGTGAAGTCAATTACCTTCGCCTCGAAAAACGTCCTTTGGATCTATAATTAGGATCCTAGAGATAGTATTCTCCAAATCGATATATCTTTAAAAAATTTATTAGGATGTTGGTGAGATATTTTGATAGGTTTTTGTTGATAAAAATTTCTTATTAGGTGTGAATAAGGGATGGGAGTAAGTCGCTTTTATAATTGAAGAGGGGTATATATTGTAAATACAAAAAAATATTCAATAATGGGAAGTCACTATCACCCCAAGTGAATAAAAATTTAAGAACTAAAGAATTTTAGGAATTGTATGTTCTGTAAAAACCTTTAAAAAACATTTTTATCTTGTGTCTTAACATCTTAGTTTCCTTACTTTACCATTTTAGTTTTCAATATGGTAAGTAGACTCTTTAATTTGGAAATTTAACATTTTACGACCAAAAAAATGAGAATAATTTTATAATTTTTACCCACTTGTCATAAATATAAAAATTAATTTATAAAATAAGAAACCTTTGTGTGTGCGAAATTAATATTAACATAACCCCATGTAACAGAAAAATCTCCATTTTACCCTTTACCATGGTAAAGAAATTATTACAATTTAAGGGTCAATATAATCAATATAAAAGGAAAATTTAACATTAATGGATAATGGTTGATATAATTAAACATATACAAATAAATTTTCATAAGATAGATTTCTCATAAATTTTAAATCAATTAATAATATATATTTTTTTATTATAAAATAACATTAATGTCAATTATGACAATATTCATTTAATTCAACTTCTCAAAAATTACAAGGCAATGACAGAATTTGAATATAATATTTTCTAAACAATAAAAAATATTATATTTATCTAAAATATTCATTGAAAAGAAAAATTCATTAGATTTAATAAAATTATAACATTTTTTAATCATTTGTTATATTTTTCTATTAATTAAATAATTACTCTCTTGGCGTTGCTTAATCATTTTACATAATTATATAATTTATAAAAAATATAAATAAATTATCCTCAAACATGTAATTTTATTATAAAAAAATGACCATCAATACCAATTCACATTATTCTTTTATCATTATGTGAACACATGATTTAAATTTAATAGCAAGAATGTGGCATTTTGTCTTTGTTCTTTATATAAATTATAATATTAGCCTATTTAAAGTATATGTGTCCCAAAATAACATACGTATAAGGTAATATTAGTATAAATATGACCATCCTATATTTCAAACAATGTTTTTATCTATAACTGTTATCTTTTTAGTTTAACCCCCAATAAACCCATTTTAACCTTAGCCGTGGTAATTAACTTGTACTTTCTTACTATTCATTATGACCAAATATTTAGTATAAATTTATTATATTATATTAATAATTATTATTAAAAATATTTAATTTATTTTTATAAATTATATTCATATAATTGGAAAAAATTAATTTAAAATTAAACCCATGCATGTGAAGAAAAAATGGGTTTCAAAAGAGAAAATTCCATAAGTATAAAAAGTTCTAATATTAAAAATCAAAATTAATATTAATAAACTGACCTAAATTTTATTCTTTTGTATATTATAAGACTAATTATATGTTTTAAATTATTTTATATCAAAATTAAACTTTTAAACGCTTTAAATGAAATGGTTGTTTACAATAAAAACAAGTATTTTCCATATTCATAAAAAATATTCTTTTTAAAAAATTATCTAAAATTAAATTTAAGATAGTTTTATTATAGTGATTTAAAAAATTAATTTAATGTTGTTAAATAAATTTTATAATAGTTTAATAAAATAATTTTAAAGTATCAAGGGAAAGCGTGAAGAGACCGCCTTTTTGAAAAATATTGTTTTCAAGAAACATTACATTTTCTTTAAAAATTTCCTTGTTTTTTATAATAAATAGATAAATATTAAATTTATTTTATACTTGTATAAACCATATAATTTTCATAATTTAGTAATTTATATTCAAACTCAACAATTTCAATGCTATGTTATAATAGTCACAATAAATTATAACGTTTTAATAATATATTTTGGTTTTTTTAAACTCAGTGGTCCAGGTAAGAAAAACTATTTAAATTATTAAAATCAAGGAAATATATTTTGGGGGACTTTTAATAATTTTTTTTTCTATTAATATTCTATAAAAGCAATTTTTTTCTTCAAAAACCTATATTTGTTATTTTAACACCTCTGAAACCTCCATTATCCCTATAAGAACATACATTTATGAAAAAGAAATGTCAAAAATAAAAATGAAGGATTTTTACTTATAGGGAAAATTGTGATATTACAACCTCCCTTCTTTATAAAAACTCTTTCATAAGATTCCCATTAAAGGGTGATTAAGTAGTATCGAATGTAAACTTTTGGCACTAATCACATATATCCGACTCTCTCTCTTGGGTCTTATACTACACGTGGAAGTGATTTCATAAGACCCAAACTAGAGTTTCTGGCCTTTCATGGAGAGCCTTTATACTATGATCAATGATAAAACTAGGTAATCATAAAAATAAGTATCAACCTTATACTCACTATTCTTTATAATCAAATATATAAGACGAGTTAGAATAAATATGGTGAAGAAAATAAATATGGATTATGTCATGCATGGAATAATACCTCTGAGGAAGAGAAATTCAGTTGGCTACCATCTTGACTCTTTATAAAATATCAAAAGTACCAATGAACTGTTGATTTAGATTCCCTTGTCCATGAATTTTTGGATAGCCTAATCTATGAAAAACATGTAAGGTGACCGAGTCTCCTAACTCAAACTATAGAGGTCAACAAGGATTATCAGGATATGTCTTCTTCCTAAATTGCGAAATAAACATAAGTTTCCTGATAAATAATACCTAATCAGATTTCGCCTAAATTATATGAGTTACCAAATTTTATTCCTACCATAAATCTCACCAACAAAGTGGTCAATGATATGGTATACCGTAGAGTTCCTTGTATTGAACATTTTAAATAGTTACTTGCAAACTTTTATTATAAGGGTACTCATCTCGAGGAAAGTTATTTTCCCATGAGACTCCAAAATCAAGGATTCATGAATGAAGGAGGCCATATAAAACCAATATATTATAATTGTACTGGCTGTCAGTCTACGAGTGATATGCTATAATCAAGAGTACATGTAAGATAAGATCCCTATTTAGCTGTTTCTATAATAAATTAGTAAACTGAGGGTCCCAATATGATGTGATGGAACATGGAACCCATTAAGGTTTATATGCCCTTAGACCTACAATATACCATGGGTTTTTGCAGATAATGTCTCTCATATAGGCAATAAGTGGGTGACTATTTTCAGCCAATCAATGATCACCCATACAATGTTACTATCCTAAGGTGATCTAGAAGAACCCATTACAAAATCCACAGTGATGTCATTCCATTTTCACTCTAGGATAGGTAATGGATATAATAGAATGAAAAGCTTTTTGTGTTCTTCCTTCACCTAATTTTTGGTGGAACATCAAGTAATAAAACATCTTATCTACTTTTTCATACCAAACCACCAATACTGGCAGCTTATGTCATGGTATATCTTTGTGAGTTCGGCTGCACTAACCATTTAGGAGCATGATATTCTCTCATTATTTCCTCTTTCATATGTGCAGGTGCACATATATGCCCATGAATATTCAGCATCTCATTAACATCAACAATTGAACTATGTTGATGTTCCACATATGGAATAATTTCCCTTAGTATTAAACCATCAAGGTAAGAAAACTGCATCCTCTTCACATGATACATAAGTGATGAGGCTGTTAAAAAATATATAATAAAAGGTTTTTGTGTCACTCATAAACTTCATGATTCATCTCAGAAATAAGGGCCATCAACTTCCATTCACTAAACTTGAGTCTAATTCTTCTAACCCAAAGAATCAACAACTTCATTACCCATACCAGGCATTTAAGAAAGGTAAAATTAGAAATAATGAATATATTAAACCCATCTTTGTTTTTTGAGGATCAATTAATGTTGAATGAATATGTATTTAAGAATTTTATATTTTTTTTATTTGATGAACTGTTCTCCCATAAAATAACACTTCCAACAATGTAATCCATAAATAACAATTTCAAATTTGTGATCGTTCATCTAGTAATTCTTCTCAAGATTTAATAGTTTATGAGATATTTATTATATGACTCATCTCATTTCCTCAAAATGGATACCATCCCTAAACCCAATTCCTCACAATAGACTTTGAATACTTTCCCAAGATCTTGTAAAATAAGGATTGACACTAAGGTCAGCCTTCGTTTCAACCCTAGAAAGGCTTTCTCACTACTTTTAGACCATATATACTGTACAAAATTCCTATTCAAGTCTATAAATGATGTTTAAATGAGTGAGGAGTTATGAATGAAACACTAATAGTAATTATAAATCCCTAAAAAGTCCATACATATAATAAATTCTTGGACTTCTCTCATTAAAAATTGTATCTCATCTTCTCAAGATCCAAAAATACCATTGATTATAAAGTTATGTGACCTAAGACCTGAAATATTATCAACCCATAAGTGTCATTTTTTGAGATTATAATAAATATGGTTATATATTAGCATACTAAGAATAATTTCATGGTGTTTGACATGATTACATCGAGTTCAAGTGTACACTAAGATATCATCCACAAAACAACCTTGTCTGAATGACATAGTTCCCAATTCTAGTTTTGTAAGGAAAATAGTTATCTTACATAAATACTTTATCTTAAGAGATGAATATTAATTACATAATATAACAATCCCTAGAGTAAATATTTTGGTCTAGTTCTTTTAGAGACATGGACACATAAAAAACTGGTCCATAAGTGAGCTACATGATATCCCACTAAGTTCAAAATAACTACATTTCTCATCAGAAATATCATACACAATAAAATTATTCGTAACACAGGGAAAGGAAACATAATAAAGGGAGAGATAAGATTATCAGTAAGAGTAAACAAGTGGGATATCAATATAACATGGACATAAGGTTATGATAAATAAGAATAAAATTTTAAAAACTATACCCTGCATATCATAGATCATAATCTTGAGTCATTGAATAAGTCATGGAAGTTTATAAGACATGAAACATAATGAAATAAATGAAAATGATCCATGATATCATGAAATTTTATATGTTATAGTTTTATGGAATACACATCCTTATATAAAATCATATCATAAGCATATCTACCACTAAATTCATACCATATTAGGATCGGGCTAACCAACTTTGTACCAGCTTAGGGCTTAGAATAAACCCCTATGTATCCCTTTTAGGGATTGGGATAACCTACATTATACCCTCTTTAGAGAAGGGGATAACCTCCCATGTACCCTTTGAGATCATATAACATTAATCATTACTCAATGTATTTGAGGGAGATATTGGTCCCAATAACCACATAAATCAAATCTTTGTGTTCCACATGATCATAAAACATTCATCATATCATAACCTATAAAAAGAAATGAGTTTCAAAATCACATTTTCATCATATAAATAAACCGTATAGATAAATAATAAATATGGTATTATTGGATCATATCCCCAAAAAAGCATAGGTAACATCATTATATGACACCTTTTATGGAAAATGAGTTTAAAATATCACTTGGAACATTTCTGGCAGAAAATAACATTTTCACTTTGAAAATCACCATTTTAAAACTAAAATTTTATAACAAATTATGCATATAATTTTTATTGAAAATGAATATTAAAATTTATAAGGAAATATTTGAAACATAGAGTTTTCATGATGATGATAAATTCCATTCTTATTGTACACGTTAAAAAAAATTCTTTTCACATTTTCAAAAAAATCCTAACAGAAATTGTTTGAAAAAATAAGGGTTCCTTTTAAATATTTTGTTAAACATAAAAAAATTGAAATAATGACATTAAAAATCATTTAGTAACATTAAAATATTCTGGAAAATATTTTCATAATATAAGGATATGGAAGAAAAATGGGTTTTCACCGAAGTGAGAAAAAAAAATTAGTTTAGTTAAAAAAAATATTTTGTAATTTCGTGTAAATAAAGTTAGGAAAATAAAGGTAAAAAAATTATTCCCAATAAATAAACAGATTATAAGAAATATATTTAATTTATTGATAAAAATATCAAAATATTTCATCAGTAAAAGTATAATCATAAACAATGATATTGTAACTTCAAACCCTTATAACATTAGTAAATTTTGAATAAAAAAACAAATGAAAGAGAGAACCTTATATTAATATTATTATCCCATAATTTTCATGATATGAATAATAAAATATTTTCATGGGTAGTATATACATTACACAATACAAACAAGTGCTGGATATAGAATACGTCTCCAAGAAATAAAAGAGAGACTTGAAACCCCATACATGATTTGTTAACTTTGGAATATTAACATCCATGAAAGAATAACTTTAATTAAAAATATAAGTATCAGGATAATTAAAAAATACATGATATAAAATGTAAAATGGGATCTATATGCACATTACAAAATAATATAGGTGCATAACATAACATATGCTTCAAAGAAGTCAATTTGAAATGAAATTCCCTTACCATATGTCTAGACTTACATCATACACATTCAAAAATATAGTATAATATATATAAGTTTATTATAAATATATTATAGAACCATAATTATGTATACCATACCCCATATAATTTTCTTATCACCTTGTAGTAACCATTTATTAACAATTCCATGTTAAAATCACATTTCAGGCAATATGTGATTTTTTTCATATAAGTGTTTATTTGGAATTTTGGGTTCTTTTATATTGATCATGATTATATCATATATAAAATTTCATCCATGATGAAAATATTTTATATATTAAATATATAAATATTTTAATCAATAAAATTTATATATATAAAATGAAATACACCATTCATAGAGACGACATGTCATACATAAACAGGAACACAGTTTCCATTTTCTTGAAGGGCGAAACGAAAAAAAGGAAAATAATATATCACCTTTCTAGGTTCATTATAATTTCATATATATCACATATATTGATTAATTTGTTTCTTATTATCTAAAAATTAATTTTTATATGAAGAATGAATCACATCGCTTCATGAGGCGACATTCCTCCGTACACACGAGCGACCTTATCTTATTCCCACAGAATGACAAGTTATAATTTATATGTGATAATATAATTATACAAGTATAAAAATATCATAAATATCATATTTAATCATTATTAACATCTTTATATCTGGTCTTGAGAGGTGGTGATGGAAAACACAATACATTGGTTCGTGAGGCAGTAGTTTGCTGAACACATGATTGACATTTTCGTTCCGCATTTGAGGGAAGAGGAGATGGATATTAGTAAGTTTTTTTAACATAATTCCATATTATTATATTTTATATTTGAGTTTTAATATATTTAAAATATTAATACATGAATAAAGGTTATATGAGGAGGACTAAAAAGGAAGAGATCAGGGAAGATGATTACCTCTTCTTAAAACAACCTCTTTTGGATCACTTGTTAAGGACCATAAGTTTGGTATTTTAGGATTAAAATACGATATAGGATATGTATAAGGATAGTAGGGATGTATTGTTTTAGTGTTGGGTAGATCCAAAGGGTTTAATATTTTTTAATAAGCGAGGGTAAGAGGTGACCGTTCATAATTGAGGAGGAGTGACATTTTTCTAAATACAGAGTACTATTCTATAATGGGGTGTCCCTATCAACCCAAATAGAAATAATATTGAAAAATAATGGATTATATGGATCATATGGTCTATATTCACCCCCAAAACACAAAACAAATTAGGTTTTAAACATGTTTTTCCTTAACTTAAATTTTTATTTACCTTTACCATTTTAGTTTTCACTACAACAACTAACATATTTATCTATATAATTTATCATTTATTACTAGAAATAAAATTTAAATTATTAGATAAATTGTACCAATTTTTTTATAAATATAAAATCAAAATTATTAAATAAAAAACATATGTTAGAGGAAAATTCATTTTAACACAAGCATATAAAACTCACAAAACCTCATATAACCTTAACCGTGGTAACATATGTTTTACTATTTAGGGGTAAATATAATTATTATAAAAGGAAAATTAAGCTATTAATGGATTTTTTTGATATTTATTTAACATATACCAATAATTTGGATGAATAATTATTTTAGGAATTTTAAATCATTTAATAAAATATTATTTATTATAAAATAACTTTAATTTGACTTTTGACACTATTTATTTAATTTGACATTAATACCATCAAGGAAAATGTGGAATTATGATATATAATTTTAAAAACTATTTATCAAGTTATATTTACCTAAATGATTCATTAAATACAATAATTTAATCAATTGATATTACATTTAATATTTTTTGTATCATTTTTTATTTCATTTATTAGTTAAATAATTATTGCATTGGTGGTACTTTAGAATATAAATTAATTATAGGTTTGGTATAAATTTAAAATAAATTAACCTCATCAATGTAATTTCATAATTCTAAACATTATAAGAAATATTTTTTCACATAATTATTTTTTCCCTATTTGAACACATAGTTGAAATTTATAAGATAGGGGTGACATTTTTTATTTTTCATTTTTGAAATTTTGATTTGTAACTTTCATGGAAATGTGTCCCACAAGAACATTAAAATATATACTCAGGTAATAATTTTCTAAAAATGGCCATAAAATATTATTTAGATAGGTTTACAGGTCATTTAAACCTTGATTATTTTAGTTTAACCTATGGTAAAACCTTTTTATCCATGACCACAATAAAAAAAGTTTTCTATTAATTTTGAAAAAGATATATATTGAGATTTTTTCATAATATTATTTATTTTAAATCATAATATTTAATCCATTTTTACTAATTCTAATAGTACAAGTGGTAGATATTAATGGAAAATTAAACACAAAATGTGATGACAAAAAAAATTTCCAAGGAGAAATGTTTTATAAGTATTGAAATTTCTAATATCAAAATTTAATATGAAATTTCTTAAAATTAGATTAATTTTATTAATATATATAAAATTAATCTAATTTAACTTTTAAAGCATTTTTCAATAATACAAATGATTTAAAAATATAAAAATAAAACATAGTTTTAAATTAAAATAATATTTTTCACTATAGATATTAAAAATAATCATTTTATAAAATTATAAAAAACATTCCCCAATAAATATTTTCAATTTTTATGCCAATAATGAATTATTTTTTTACAAATTGTTTTTGAAAGTGAAAAAATTAATTTTTTTATTTTTTCACAAAAAAAATATTTTATCTTGAGAGAATGGTATTTCTGAATCATATAAAGGCTTTTCAAAAAATTAATTAATTATTTGTAAATATTTTTTATTTATCAAAATAATTTATACTTAATTTTAAAATTTTGGTTATTACTATTCACACTGAAAAATTTCATGTCTAGGTTATAATGGTTATCTTTAAATAATATTATAAATAGACTATCTTGATTTTTAAAAAATCTATGTTCCATGTAATGAAAGACCACAAAAAAATTAAGTGTATTTGAAATATAATTTCGAAAAATCCTAAGGTGTTACATTATACAAATTTAAATAAATTTATTCCTTTTAATTTAAAATTGATATCAATAATCAAGAGTTTGACATTTAAAAATATCTTTATTCAAATCCAACGTTTTATAAAGGGTTACTAAAAATTTATCTTCATATGAGAGAAAGGGAAGTATGAAGGACATCGAGTGTAAGACATATCTAGGTTTACATGTGGGAAAACATTATTCAGAAGTGATAATAAAGATATTGAGTATAAAAATAATGCCTAAGGTCTAATATAGGGTGATGGATTATATGGTTAGGAGAAAGCTAACTACTACAAATATATAAATATGCGATGAGTTAAAAGACCATTGATACATCATAAATTAAAAGACAAAGACTAAACCTTTTCATAAGATCATTGTTCCTAATTTTCATGGAATTTTTACTATCATGATATAGAATATAATAAATTATAATTACTTGATTTATTTACATTTCATAAGAACAAAATCATTATTTCATTATGATTTGATCAATTTAAACTATGTCTCTTACTACAAGAAATTATGATAAATTTTTTTTATTCATAAAGCAATAACAGATCACAAGATCCATAATAGAGTTATAAGTCATTCCTTCTATCTCTAGTTATCACCTAAAAAAATGGTTAGGGAATATTATCCAATATGGACAAATCTTCATAATATGAAAAAATAAATTAATATCTAAATACTTATCAAAATATCAACTAAAACCATTCCAAAAATTATTAACCTAAAGGCCAATTCAAAATTAAAAAATGTATAAAAATTGATACGAAATTTCTATAATCAACTTAATATTAATCCCCTAAATAACATAAAGTTGTTATTAATTATCCTATACCACATATGTGAGTAATTTTTTCATGTATTAAACTGAAATATGGTAATAACCATATTTACCATAATATATCAATGAAAACATATATGAATTCAATAAATAAGTATTTCCATATTCTTCAAATAAAATCACAAAGCATTAAATTTATTCCATAAATCATAGAATGTTGTAAAATCCATCAATAATAATATAAGAAACTTTTATATCAAATGATTAATTATTTACAAGGTAATCCATAAACTCCAATTTACCTTCTCTATATCAATTAATTATTTATCCCAACATCATTATCTCATCCTAAAGAACATATTACAAGACATCTTTCCATTAATCATTTGTTTTCTATATAACATAACCTTACTAATAAATAAATTTTTTAGTCCATTAGAACCACTTAACATATTCTTACAAGTCCTTGATGAAAAAATTATATGTAAAAATACTAATATATTTCATAGTTCTTGAATTAAAATACTTAAACATTTAAATCATTCCAATATATTATTAAACCATTAACTAGGCTTCAACTTATTATTCCTTAATATTCCCTTCCTTTCAAATTTCATTTCATGTATCTTCATCAATGACTATAAAACCATTAATCATACAACCATATTGATCATATTCTTGAACCTACCTCTTATAAAAACAATTTGTATAATGTCCATACTTTCAACATTTATAACATTCAACCATTAATGAGTCCTTAGGTAAACCATTATTCTAAACCATTTTGTAAACTAAATTTTTCACTTTTCATCAGAAATAAATTAATATGTACCCTTATTATACACACATAAAGCATATTATCATTCCATTGATACATTCTATAGATTTAATCTTCCCACATTCCAGAAAAATAGGAAAATCAATCTTGTTTCTTTCATGGTCTCCACCACTGAAAATATCAATGAAATATATCCTTTTCTTCTTTGGTGAGTCTGAGAGTTGGTTATGGTGAATGTATTTAGTCATATATTATGTTCATTTATAAGGTATATTCACTATATATTTACTATAATCATCGTCACATTTTATTTCCCAACAGAACATTATCTATCACATTCAACATTAACCTAGTTAGTTCTAGTTCCCACTATTGACTAAAACTAAAAATCATTGTGTGATAAATAAGAATACTAGTGGAAAACCAAATAATAATTAATATTCACTTATATGAAGACTAAGTCAAGAAAACATCATTTCAATCTATGACACCATAGGCCTAGACTTAGTAATTCATAGTCATTATTTAAATCCTTCAAGATTGTTTGTATATTTTTTGTGATTTTCCGAATCATATCCCCTGAAAGTGTCAGACCATGTCCATAGTAAGTCCCATTTTATATAACCATCTAATGATCATGTAAATACCAACACACCTTTTTTAGAGTTATTACCCCTAGTTAAATCCAATCTAGAACCACGTACACTAGTAGTAAGAATGGAAAACCCTATAGAGGAGGGTGGTGTGGGAATCCATAATGTCACGAAGACCAGGCTTTCCATGCAGGCTCGGCTATCATGGGAGGTTATCAAAGTGTCCTCCCTTTGGGTGAGGATTATAATAGATAGATATAGGGTGCGATGGGAGTAATGGTAAAGAAGTAGTAGAATCTTCTCTAGATTTTATAAATTAATTCTCTCCTATGTAAATTATCTTTAAGAATAGATCTGATGGCTGATCGAAAGGGGCGATATTAATCCATTGAAAGAAAATTTGTCTTGTGAAAATCACTTCTTTTTAGGGGTTTACAACACCAACCATATCCTTTAAATAATCTAGTAGGCACAAAGAGTTGATGAAATCGATCATTAATATATATTTGACGAATTTTTTCTCTCAAATTATTCCTAATGAAGAGATGGACCAATGGTGCTTCACTAGAACACCCTACAGAAGACTGTCTAGAAGCTGCTATAGAGATTCTATTTGTGGGCAGGGTGAATGTAATGAGATGGTGTCGATCCTATAGTTAAAAGTGATTACCATAAAACACTATTTCATGTTATGGTGTATCCTTGAAAATTCCATCCTAACAGGAAAAAATATTTAGCAGAGTGGTGAGTACAGTTTCCTATTTCTTATTCGGTATCAAACTATAGATGGAGAGCTCCAAACATCTTTTTGTGCATGGTAATTAGGTGAGGAGGCTCTAGGGGTACATGGGGTCTATCATGAAAATTGTATGTAAAGGGGACTCATTCTAGGTGATTTCAACAAGCTGGTTATTTGACTATGTTTCACCTGAAATTGAGAGGAAGGGATGTGCCTTAATAGTGGTGGCTATTCTATGGAACCTATGGGATGATAAGAATAATGGAAGGGATTGAACATCTCTCTCATTCATCCTCTTCCAGGTTCCCATGTGAGCATTGGTGTCAGAGCTTAGCCTCATCATTCATGTAGGAGAATGTTCATACACTCTCCGCTCTCTAACGTCAAGAACACAACCATCCATGGCTCCGCGTCCCAGTATCTAGGGTAGATGAGTGAAGTGGACACCACCATGCAGGGGGATGGAACTCAACATCAATGGATGTTTCACAACTAGGCATATAAGGGATGGTTTCCTGGTTATACATAACTTTGGGTAGGTGATTATTGGACTTAGTTCTTTTCACAATAGGGGATCCTCTATGGGTGTAGAGATACAATCCATGCATATTGTCTTAACCTTGTACGACCACCTTAACCTCAAGGTGGAGTAAGTCGACTCGGATGTAGCTGTTTATGTCCACTTTCTCCAAGGTAGGACTGAACTACCTTGGAATCATACATAACTAGTATGACTATACAGATGTAAGATCAAGATGGGATTGGTTATAAAGAACACTTGGGGTGAAATGGAACCATGAAATAGATATCTTGGCATGGGAAGAAAGAGTGGATGAAGTGCTTATTTTCTGTAGATGTGTTGGATTATTACCAATGAGCTGTAACTAGATCCTTCTCGAAGATTTTCTTGGCCTCCCTCACTATAGTCTCCCATAAATTTTTTTTGTCATTCCATTCCTATGGTCGTTGTATATGTCATTCCCCAAACTATTAATAACAAAGTATTTTTATCCATCTCCTGCTAATTTCATCATAACTAGAACACTTCCTAGATAGATTATATATAACATTTATTCATAAAATAGTGAAAAGAAACATAATAAAATGTGATATTAGATACATATTAATGGTTAAAAGGGACATGTTAATTTAGAAAGATAATAAGGGTATGATAACATGAAAATGAAAATTTAAAAATCATACCTTGCATATCATAGATGATAAACTTGAGTCATGACATAAATCATGGTAGTTCATAAGGAATGATTTATAAGGGAATCAAAGACCATGAACCTTGATATCATAGAATTGGAATATGATATAGATTTATGGTATACACATAATCATAGAAAATATTATGTCATGTTCATCCACCATGAAAATAAAAACATGTTAAGCTTTGGATAATCTCCTATGTACCTACTTCGGGCTTGTGATAACCTCCCGTATAACCTCTTACGATCTTTGGATAAACTACCATGTACCCTATTTTGGGCTTGGTATAATCTACCATTTACCTTTTGATCTCATAAAACACTAAAATTTATATAATTAATTAGCGGGAGATACAGGTCCCACCATCACATAAACAATACATTTGTGTACAATAAGATTAGAAAACATTCATCATATCATAACAGGTAAAAATAAATGGGCTACATAATAATATTTTCATCAGAGACATAAAGCATAGAGAAAAATAATAAAGATTATATCATTGGATGTTATGAAATGTAAAGATTATGTAACATAAAATGATGTCCACCTCTATGGAAATTCATTTTGAAAGTCCACTAGGATCATTTTTTGAGAAAAATAAGCTTTTCACTTAGAAAATCACCTTTAGTAAATTATAATTTCATAAACCATTGTGAAAATAATTTTTCATTGAAAATTAAATTATTAACATAGTAATAATTATTTAAAACATTGAGTGTTCATGATTCTGTAAAATTATTTTCATGACATACATGATAAGATATTGATTCCTTTTACATTTTTAGTAAAATCCAAATGATCCCTGTTTGAAAAAAATGAGGATTCCATTCAATATTTTTTTGGATGTTAAAAAGGTTGAAAATAAATTTAAAAAATAAAACAGGAACATTAAAACATTATTTAAATTTTTATGAAACATGGATATGAAATAAAAATAGATTCGATCAATGAGAGAAATAAAGCTGGTTTTCTTTAAAAACATTATTTTGGAATCGTGAGTACATATAGAGAGGAAAATTAAGGGTAAACATGTATTATAAATAAATAAATATAGTAGAGTAAAATTCAATATTTTCTTTAGAAATAGTTTATAATATTTCATCATCCAAATCATAATCATAGATAATCTCGATAAATAATGAGATTATAACATAAAATCCTTACAACATTGGTAAATTTTGAATTTTAATCCCCCTAAAGGAGATAAAATTATATGGAAATTTACATACAATAATTTTTTATAAAAAAAAATAAAATAAATTCATTGGAGTTATATACACCACACAAAATAAATTAGTGTTGAATATGAGATATATCACCCATAAATAAAAGAGAGACTAGAATTCCCTTACATGCTTTCGTAACTTTTTAATCGTAAGTCCCATGAAATAAATATGTAAAATGAAACATTAAATATCACTAATATATGTGAATTTATTATATAACATGTCAAAGTGGATGTATATAGACATCATAAATTAAAATAGATTCATAACATAACATATTTCTCAAAGTAGATAATTTGACCCAAAATTCCCTCACCTTAAGTCTCAACATCCTTTGAATACATTAAAACATTATATATAATAAATATAATATTATTATAAATATATTAAATATAAATAGTTATATAAATAACACCATATATTATTTAACTATTTTATTTTATTACCCATTTATTAATAATTCCTTATTAAAAAATGTTTTGGGTATTAACTACTATTTTTCATGTAGGTATTGATTTGGTATTTTTGATCCTTTTAATTTGATCATGGTTCCATAATATATATAATATTAAAAGTGATATAAATATAATATATATTAATTATATATTTATTTAGATTAATCCATAAAATATAGATATAGAGAATGAAATACATCGTTCATCGAGACAATACGTCGTATGTATGTGTAAACACGGTTTCAATTTTCTAACCAGATGAAATGAAAGAAAGATAAGTAATATATAAATTTTTTATACAAATTATGATTTAATATATTTCATATATATATATCTATATATGTGTGTGTGTGTGTGTATTTTAAATTTATCGTTATTACCTACCATGTATAGTGTTAGTGAAAAATGAATGCCATCGCCTTGCAGGGTGATTGTCCACCGTACACACGAGTGAAGTTATTGTATTTCCACAGAATAGAATGTAATAATTTCTATGATATATTATCATAAAAATATAATAATATGATTAATATCATATTTAAACATTAAATACATCTTGATATCTAGTCTTGAGTGGTAGTGATGGAACATGAAGTACATATGTTCTCGAGGTGGTAGTCTGATATACCCATGATCGACAATTTCATTCCCCATTTGATTTAATAATGTATGGAAATAGGTTATTAAATAAATATACTAAAATTTAAGTATATGGTAGAAACTAGTGGTAATATATTGTAATTATTAATCCATAAAATATATTTGTAAGAGGAGGAGTAAAAAAATGAGCTTAGTGAACCCTATTATCTTCTCTGAGAAGAACCTCCATTGGATATTTTATTAAGGACCCTAGAGTTAGTATTTTTGGATGAAAAGAATATATATAACCTTAATAATGATGTTAGGGGGATATTTTAGAAATTTTTGGTTGATCCAAATTCCTTGTTTTGTGTGAATATGTGAGGGGAGGGTGGCCTTTTATAATTGAGGATGAGTAAATTTTTTGTAAATACCCAATACTATTCAATAATAGGGAGCCACTCTTAATGTAAATGCCTCCAATATTGATAAATATTAGATTTTATGGATTATATGATTTATAAACACCTCTAACACACAAAATAACACATTTTTTTTAAACATGTTGTTCCTTAACTTCAATGTTTCTTTACGTTTTCCATGTCAGTTTTTAGTATAATAACTAGAATTTATCTCTATGTAATATATAATTTAATCCTGAAAATAAATTTTTCCTTATTATATCATTTTTCAAAAATATTTTTAAATATTAAATAAAATTTATAAAAGAAAAATATTATGTGTGTGTAATATTAATTTTAACATAAGTGAATGAAACACCAAAAACCCCATTATCCTTTTACCATGGTACCCAAGTTTTTATTATTTATGGGTAAATATAATTATTATAAAGGTAAAATTGGTCATTAATGGGATATAGACAATATTTTTAAATATAAACCAATAAAGTGGAAGAATATTTGATTTTTAGGAAATTTAAATCATTTAATAACATATTATTTTTTATAAATTAACCATAATAAATATTTTGATACTATTCATTTAATTTTACTTTTAAAACAACAATAAAAATTTGGAATTGAAATATAATTGTTAAAAAAACGACATATCATGTTATATTCAACTCAAAAAATAATTAAATAAAATAATTCATTCAATTTATATTAATTTCAATACTTTTAGTATCATTAATTATTATTCTATCAACTATAAAATTAAGGCATTGGTGTTTCTTATGAATTTAATGTAATTATAAAATTACTAATAATTAAAAAAAATTACATACATGAAATTAATATAAGTATCCTAAAAATAAAAACCAATATTCATTCACACCGTTCTTTTTTCCCTATGTGAATGCATAATTGAAAGTTAAAAGTAAGATGGTGACATTATTCCTTTTCCCTTGCTTAAATTATTATATTGCTATCTTTAAAGGAAACATTTACAAAAAGTATATAAAAAAATTCATAACGTAATATGTGTTAGTATATGTACATAAAATAGCAATTGGACAAGCATTTAGGTTATTTTAACCCATATATTTTTTTAACACTCCGATAAACACATTTTAACCTAAATAGTGGTAATTATTTTTTATTATATTTACTAGTCATTCTTACATAAAATTATATTGGAATTATTATTTAATATTAAATCTTTTCATTCCAAATATGGAACAAATTTTTTTAAATTATATTCATATATGTAGTAAAATTTTATTTAAAATTAATCCAATAGACGTGACGAAAAAATGGATTTTCAATGAGAAACGTTTCAAATGTATAGAATGTTTTTATATCAAAATTAAATATTTAATTTTTTCGAATAATATAAAATAGATATATATATATATATAATTTCACTAATTATTCATTTAAAAGAATTTTTTTTATCAATATGAATATTTTTAAAATAATTTAATGAAAGGAAATTTTAAATAAAAATCAGTATTTTCTAGTATTCACTATGAAATTAATATATTTTGAATATTACAAAAAATCCGACCTATAATAATTTTGAAATTTAGATTCCCTAAATGAACTTATTTTTGAAAAAAAAAAATATTCTTTAAAATTACTAAAAATAAATTTTATTAAATATTCATAAAAATCGATAATTTTTTTTTAGAAAATGGTATTTTCAAAGAATATAATGATTATAATAAAATGTAATTTATTATTTAAAAATAAAATTTATTCATCTAATAAATTTATAGTTAATTTTAAAATTTTGGTTATTCCTATTCATACGTCATAATTTAAGGGATATGTTATAATGACCTTGTTTAAATAATTATACTAATAATATATAATGATCTGTTAAAAATTAATGTTGTGTGTAACACAAGATATCAACTAAATTAAATTTATTTTAAACATAATAATTAATCTTTTTGTGTTATACGTTTTATAAAATCCATTTATCTATTATTTCTCATAATTTATTTGTAATATTAATCATTGAAGGTAGTTCTAGAATTCCTTAGAGACTATATCTCGATTTCGATTTTCCTGTTTTAGAATAACCCACCATCACTTGGAGTATCAACAATGTATGTAAGATGTGATTCTGATTCTCCGTTATAGATTAATCTATTGATTTTCTGATATTTATAGAACTACATCTATCTTGGTTATTAGATACTAGGGGACACCATCTCTGAGAAAGTAGATGGGTGCTGCCCTTAGAACCCCCATTTCAACTCAGACATAGTTATTATAGACCATGTAGCTCCCTCCATAGAATACAGTAATCAGAAGAAACCCTATATAACCCGATAATATGTGCCTAGTTCATGTATAATATGTGTAATTAAAAGAGGTTCCTCTAGGGGCACTATTTGTGGCTGAGGTCCCACCACATTAGGAGCATGGTTGTCACCACATTCTAGGTGCTTGACCTAAGGGAATCGTAGAGGTACATATATACAATTCCAAACAAACGCCTCAACAAAGATAATAGGAAGGAGGGATATTTTATATAATAAAAATATTATTATGAGGTATCACTACCCGATATATATTAACCAAACTACCCAAATATAATGTCACAATATTGTTAATATTCCAAGTTTCTGTTATCTATGTTCTATTATATGGAGTGTTAATTACAAGTTATAGAGGAAAAATCACATTATATTTTAATTTTTATCCCTTTTCACTAGCGCAGAAATCGTTTTTTACGTCACCATTTTTTACGTCGGTTATATATAACCGACGTAACAATGCCTCGAGTAGATTTTTCACGTCGGTTATTTTAATAACCGACATTACAAATCGCGCCTGTTGGGTTTTTATGTCGGTTATTTGATAACCGACGTAACAAATCAATGCGCGGGGTTTTTTTACGTCGGTTATTTTGTAACCGACGTAAAAAACCCCCGGGTGCTTTGGTTTTTTACGTCGGTTATTGGGTAACCCACGTAAAAAACGCGTAGATATCGGGGTTTTTTACGTCGGTTATGTAGAAACCGACGTAAAAAACCTGATATCTACGTGTTTTTTACGTCGGTTATCGAATAACCGACGTAAAAAACCAAAGCACCCTGGGGTTTATAACGTCGGTTATAAAATAACCGACATAAAAAAGCTTAAAAATAGTTTATAACTTCGGTTATATAATAACCGACGTTATAAAGCATTTAAAAAAATTAAAGCCTGTGTTCTGTCATTTACGATTTTTTCGATTGACAGTCGCCGGCTCGTCTCTCTCTCGCGCGGTAAACTCTAACGGGCTCGTCGATCGCCTGCATTACACTCATTTTGGCTTCATTGTTTATCTTCTTCACTGTTCTCGGATCTATCATCTCAACTCGCGACATTCAAGTAAGCCTTCCACGAATTTATTTCGTTCGTTTTCGTTTTGATTCTTGATGTGTTTTTCTTTCGTTTTTGAATCTCGTGGAATTTTTTTATTGCAAATGGTTATTATGTTCATTCAACTCGCAACATTCAACTCGCAAATGATTATTAAAACATTGTGGATTAGCTTCAGCAAAATCTGAAAAATAATGGGTGGTACTGTAACGTTCCATTCTTCCAGCAACATTATTATTTTCATTCCCTAAGTTATAAAAATAAGTATTATGTAGGATGATTCAAAAATTTAATCTGTGAGATGAGTTGATTTATGTGTGAAACCCAGGCCAAACACATATGTATTTTTTTATTGGTATTACATATATATAGATCGACATATAATTTTTTTACATTACTATGATATTAACATTACTTTTTCTAAAGAAATATTAATGTCCTTAGATTATATATCGGATCAAAAGGATATAGTAATTCTAATATATAATCAAAATGATCAGATAATATGACAATATTATTAAACATAAAACAAATGGTCTATATTCATATTTTTAAAATGACACTTACGATTTATATCTATTTGGTGTTGGGTAATTATGAAAACTACTACTACTTTCAAGATTTGTTTTATATTTTAAATTGTTTTACATTCAAATTATGATTTTTTTCATATAAAAATGTTTTGTCTTATCTTAAAAATATATATTTTTTGTTGATATTTGTTATAGGTAATAATGAGTCGAAGTTGGATTACGTCACATCGAATGAGCAATGAATTTGAGGAAGGTGTTGATGCCTTTTTGGAATTTGCAAAACGAAATGTTCCAAGTAGTGACATTTTTTTCTGTCCATGCCTGAAATGTTTGAATATGAAGAAGTTGAAAAGTAAAGAGATAAAAGATCATCTGATATGTCATGGTTTTAATCCGAGTTACAGCCCTTGGATTTGGCATGGTGAAACTGGACGGAATGTCATAGATGATGATGATTCGCAAGATGGTAACTCCGATGGAATTGAAGAAATGATTCGCGATATTGTAGCAGAACAAATTGTGATAGAACCGAAAGTTGCATGTCTATATGGTGATGCTGAAAAACCATTATATCCCGGTTGTACAGATTTTACGGTTCTGTCGGCGGTGTTAAGATTGATTAACCTAAAGGCGAAGCATGGATGGAGTGACAGAAGTTTTACAGAGCTGCTACAATTGATGAAAGACATTCTTCCAAAAGATAACGATCTTCCAGATTCACATTACAAAGCCAAGAAAATATTATGCCCGATGGGATTGGGATACAAGAAAATACATGCCTGTCCGAATGACTGCATTATATATAGGAAGGAATATGAATTTATTTCAGAGTGTCCAAAATGTGGGACATCACGGTATAAGGTGAAAGAAAAATCACAGGGTGATGTAGATATTACAAAGCTCCCTTCAAAGGTATTTTGGTATCTTCCTATAATTAATTGTTTCAAACGTTTATTTGCTAATCCACATGATGCAAAAAGGTTAATATGGCATGCTGAAGAGAGGGTATGTGATGGAAAAATACGTCATCTAGCTGATTGTCCACAATAGAAGAAAATTGATGCGCAGTATTCTACATTTGAAAATAAAATAAGAAATCTCAGACTAGGGTTGTGCACAGATGGAATGAATCCATACCGAACACTCAGTAGCACACATATTTCATGGCCTGTTTTATTGGTAATTTACAACCTCTCTCCTGAAGTTTGTATGAAGCTCAAATATGTCATTTTGAGTACAATGATCTATGGTCCAAAGCAACCCGGTAATGATATTTATGTTTACTTGTCACCGTTGATTGATGATTTGAAACTGTTATGGGCTGATGGTATTAGGGTGTATGATTCTTATAAAATGGAATATTTTCAACTGCATGCAGTGCTTCTGTTCACTATAAATGACTTCCCAGCGTATGGAAATTTGTCTGGATACAATGTTAAAGGGCATAAAGCATGTCCAATTTGCGAACAACAGACGTCCTATTTTCAATTGCATCATGGGAGGAAAACAGTGTACATGGGTCATCGAAAGTTTTTGCCTATGGAACACCCTTATAGAAGACTAAAAAAGGCATTTAATGGCTCACAAAAATTTGATACTGCTCCAAAACCTTTATCCCATGATCAGTATTTTGAGAGGGTGAAAAACCTTGACGTGACATTGGGAAAGACACAGAAATCTTGTAATGATAGACATATTTGGAAGAAAAGGTCAATATTTTTTGAGCTACCATATTGGAGGTATCATGAAGTTAAACATAATATTGATGTCATGCACGTGGAGAAGAATATCTGTGATTCTTTGATTGGAACATTGTTAGATATTAAAGGAAAGACTAAAGATGGGTTGAATGCAAGATTAGACTTACTATCAATGGGAATACGTTTAGAGTTAGCTCCCACTCCTAATGGAAGACGAACATTTCTTCCCCCGGCTTGTCATACATTATCGAAGAGGGAGAAAATTAGCTTCTGTTAGTGTCTTCATGATACCAAAGTGCCTCAAGGTTATTCTTCTAATGTAAAAAATTTTGTATCAATGAAGGACATGAAGTTGATAGGTATGAAATCACATGATTGTCACGTCATGATGCAACAAATTCTACCAGTTGCATTGCGTGGAATATTGCCCATTCGTGTCAGAAAGACTATAATGAAGTTGTGTTATTTTTTCAATTCAATTTGTAACAAGGCGATTGATGTGAATGCTTTGAACATTTTGGAAAAGGATGCAATTTTAATACTTTGTCAATTGGAAATGTATTTTCCTCCAACGTTTTTTGATATAATGGTTCATTTAATGATTCATCTGGTTCGAGAAATAAAGATTTGTGGACCTATATATCTTCGTTGGATGTATCCTTTTGAAAGGTATATGAAAATATTAAAGGGGTATGTTAAAAATCTATATCGACCTGAAGCCTCCATTATTGTAAAGTATATTTCTGAGGAGGTAACAGAGTTTTGTACGAGCTACTTGGCTGCGGTGTAACACATAGGTTTGCCTCCATCTCGCCATGAACGAGTTAATAATGAGGGAAAGGGGATTCGTGGCTTGAAAGTCAAATCATTGTCAGCTGAACAGATGAAGAAGTTAGAATCATAAATCTTGAAGAACATAGCTGATGCTCAACCATATATCACATTGCACATTAATGAGTTGAAACAATGTCATCTAAAGAAGAAAGAAATGTGGATTTTGAATGAGCACAACAAAACTTTTTTGTCATGGATTAAAAAGACTTTGCTTGGTAGATCAGATGTATCAGAGACATTAAAATGGATAGTGGGTGGTCCATGTTTAAATCTGATAACGTGGTCTGGTTACGACATTAATGGTTATAAATTTCATACAAAAGCTCAGTACAACAGAAGCGCGGTTCAGAATAGTGGTGTCTTGGTGTTTGCAGAAGCAATGCATTTTTCGAGTGCTAAGGACAAAAACCCAATTTCTACATCAAATGCATATTATGGAGTGATTGAAGACATATGGGAGGTTGATTACTTTAAAATTAAAGTTCCCATTTTTAACTGTAAATGGTTTAACGGTAACAACAGTGTCAGAAACGATGAATTTGGAATGACACTTGTTAATCTGAATATATTGGAAGACACAGCTGATTCTTTTATAATGGAAACACATGAAAAACCAATTTTTTATGTAGTAGATCAATCAGATATGAAGTGGGCTGTTGTTTTACAAGGAAAAAAACAATATGTTGGTGAGGATGAACTTGATGAATATGCTGATTTATGTGAGATCCCTACTTCAATGGAAATATTAACAGAACATAATGACGATCATGTTGAAGACATAGTTTGTGTCATAAGGAACGATCACGACGAAGGAATTTGGGAAAACAATCCATCTGTACATTCCTAAAATTACAGGTAACATATGTTTATTTCTTTTTTACATTTATTTTTTCCATAAATGTTAGATATTGTAAGTTTTTTATTTATTAAAACATGTTTTAAAATAAAATAAGTATATGTTATTGTTTGTTTTAAGTTTGTTTAGTTTACTTTATCATGTTTATTGTTGTACACCTCTCTCTTGGATTTTAATGATCACAATCACTCTCATCGTGTTCTAACTTGTTTTCATGTGTTTTGATGCTAGGAAAAAGGTTGCCCAGGAGTTGGCCCAAGAAGGATGATATTGACTCTCTGAGTCTACCGGCCAACCGGTGGACTCCCACCGGCCAGCCGGTGGTCTCTGGCAGAAGCATTTCTTTCTGCCAGATCCACCGGTCAGCCGGTGTTAGCGCACCGGCCAGCCGGTATGGGAACCGGACAACCGGTTCTTGCCCACTGGCCAGCAGGAGGGTAAGGTAGTAGGCTTGCCCACTTCATGGTGACACCGGCCAACCGGTGGTCTCTGGCAGAAGCATTGCTTTCTGCCGGAGCCACCGGTCAGCCGGTGTTAGCGCACTGGCCAGCCGGTATGGGCACCGGCCAACCGGTTCTTTCCCACCGGCCAGCCAGAGGACCCAGGCCGTAGGCTTGCCCACTGCCTGGTGACACTAGCCAACCGGTGGATGACCACCGGTCAGCCGGTGGAACCCAGACAGAAGGAAATGATCTACGACCCAACAGTTTATAACCATTACATGATTTTTAAAATGCTTATTTTTGTTCAATGACATTTACTTTACCATGTTTACAATGTTTACCAGGTTTACCATTTTTTCCATTTTTTACCATCTTGACCATTTTGACCATCTTGACCATCTTTTCCATCTTTACCATTGTTTAACATGCTTACCATATTACCAATGTTTACTATTATGTAACCCAGTACACTTTTCTATTTTCTGATTACAGTAGTATTAAAATATTTAAATTTGTATATTTGTGAACTGACATTTGTTTTTTTGATTTGAAGGATAATGACAGATCATTCAGATGATCAACCACATGATTCTGGGGAGGAGCATATTGCTGGTCATACCTCTAGGGATGAACATTGACATTCTCCTATTACGACAAAGAGTTCAAAGGTTGGTAAACGTGGTTGCACACGTTTACCAAAATTATCACTTGCCCGTACGCAGGATCAGAGGATAGTAGTTGAGTTTGATGATGATGATATTCCTAGTGGTCCGAATGCCAAAGATTTTAAGAGTTTTGTTGCAACTCAGGCTAAGACCAAAGTAATCATTCTGTATAATGATTGGAGAGGTGTGGATAAAGCGGTTATCTCTCAGTTGTGGGAGACAATTTTGGTATGATCTTTTGTCATTGTTTGACCATTATTTTAATGTTTCTGGTATATATAATATGTTTAACCTCTTCTTTATCAGATGACATTTGATATTCCTGACATTGGAGGAGTCAGGAAGAAATGCTTATCGTTGGCTGCCAGGAGATGGAGGGATTTCAAATCAACCCTCACATCTGATTTCATTTATGGTCATAGGAGTCATGAAATCCATGTCGTATATATCCTTTTATAGATGAAGACACATGGAGACAATTTTTTGAAAGTAGAAAAAAAGAGTCATTTCTGGTAAGGGCAATGTATACTTTTATATACTTTCTTATATAAATGATTTTATTAATGTTTTGTTAATGATTTCTTATTCTTAAATTATAGAAAACAAGGAAAGCTCATCCGGAGATCCAATCTAAAAATGTATACCCTCATAGTTTATCTCAGGGTGGGTATACATTATTGGAAGAAAAAATGATAGCGGAAAAATTTCAACAACTAAGAGCTGAGTCTTCAAGCTCTGGAGAGGTGGCCCCTCCATCCCCTCCATCTAGACATGAAAAATGGAAGAGAGCTTGGAAGGGAAAAAAGGGCAATATCTTTCGGAAGAATCGAGAATCGTAGCTGAGAGGATTGTAAGATATCTATTTAATTTATTTAAGTTAACTTTTTTCTTCATATAAGTTTCAATCATTACAAAAATGTTCAATTAATTAATACAGGACTCTCTTGAGGGGAAAAGTTCAGAGGGGGCATTTACAGCTACTGGGAGGGAAGATATTTTATTTGCAGCATTGGGAAGGCCCGAACATCCTGGTCGTGTAAGAGGATATCCGACAGGTGTATCGGTAAGAGAAGTGTTTCCACGTTCTTCAACTTCTAACATTGAGGGGGTTTATAAAAAAATAGAATCCTTGGAGGCTGAAGTTCAAAATATTAATGCAACGATGGAAGAAAAGATTAGAGATTCGGTGCAATCTATGTTTGCAGAAATGCAAAGACAATTTCAGACTGCAGCTCCCACTCCTCCACCTCCCCCTGCAGACCCCATTATTTATCCTCCACCTCCGCCAGTAGCTCCCACTCCCCCACCTCAGCCTGCAGACCCCATTTTTTATCATACGCCTCCGCCGCAGCTTCCTACATATTGCGAGTTGTATGTTGATGATTCTCAACATCATATAGTAGCATACGGGTTGGTATATTTTATAGGAGATACAGTTCATCATCAACAATTAGAGGTAGAGAATCAGAGGGTCACTGTATAGGATATTATAGATAGATCAGCTAGGGTACCAATAGCTACAGATGAGGTGGCGACAGTTGGACAGAGTATCGGCCATTTTTTAGTTTGGCCATCCAGACTTCTTCGAATCATTACCATAGATGTATGAATGTTATATCTTTTAATTTATTTTTTTATTAAAGTTGTTTTATCATTTGAAAACTACTATAATTCTCAATTTTTTTCACAGGAATACTTCAAAGGTAAAGAAATACTGTATAGACAACAACAAAGACAACAGGCTATGACATCAGATACAGATTCTAGTGGTCTTGACAGATTGTCAAGATATTCACATTTTTTGTTGGGTTTTTATGAGTTTCCAATGGAATCTCATGTTTGAGGACGTGAAATAACTGTGGGGATTACAAAATCTGATATCATGGAGCTTGTTACTGGAGATAAGTTGGGCATCAACGTGGTGAAAATTTTTCCATGTAAGTCTTAACACCTTTTACCTGCGTTATATTTATTAAAAATGTATACTTATATATGTTTTGTATTAGGTATCTTTATAAAATTTCTGATAGGAATGAACTGACAGAATTATATGGATTCATGGACCCGCAATTGATTTCCCCTGAAGCATGTTCATTGACTGAGGAACAAAGAATGGTTTATATTGCTGAAAGATTTGAAAAGAATATAATCCAACAATGTTGGATGATTTCTTTTTGTGAGAGGTATGAAACACATTTCTCTCGAATAGTTAATTATCTTTTAACATAAAAACCACTAACATTAAATTTCCTTTTATCAATAATCATTGGATGTTAGGGATTTTTTGCCCAAGGGAGAAAGCTCTTTATTGGATATGCTCTGTTCATGGTGATGTGCGGGCAAGTTTTAAGAATATATTGGAAATGTAAGTTTCAATTTCTCAATAGTTTTATATATTATAATAAATTTTAAATTTACCCCATTCGTATTATTTTTCTAACAGTGCATGGGCCTACTTTCGAAATAACACAAAGAAAAGAAATGCAAAGATCAAATATGTAAAGGCGAAGGTAAATTTCCATTTATAATTTGTACCTTTTGATTTATTACATAAAAATAATATATTGAATTTACACTCATTCAAAACAGAATTGTCATGAACAACAAGGCCTCATTGAATGCGGATATTATATGTTAAGATTTATGTATGAAATAATAACAACTGGGACAGTTGTGAAATTTGACCTGGTACGATTTCCTCTTAAACTTTGCCATCATATTTCAATTTGATTTATTCATTATACACGTAAACTATCTTCTTTTTCATTTGTAGCTTTTTGATGACCCTCAACCCTATACTGCTAAAGACATCAAACACGTACAAGTGGAGTGGTCAAATTATTTTACAGGTTTGATTGAATTTTAGTTGTTTGTTATGTAAAATGTAATTTTGAATATTGTCGTTTTAATTGTCTATTTGGTAGTTGTTTAGGATTGATTTAGTTTTTTTTGAAGTTGACAGTGTAAGTTTTGAATGTTATATAAGTGAATGTTCAATTTTTCTCTACTTCTTGTTTTGGTCTACTTTTGATGGTTCTTCTAGTATAGATTTGGGTCTGTGGGGGAGGGGTGGCAGGGATGTCCAGGGGTGTGGGAAGCCGGTCCAGGGGTGTGGGAGTGCTGTCCAGGGGTGGGGGGGTTGTCCAGGGGTGTGGTGGGGGCTGTCAAGTGGGGTGAGGGGGTGAGGAGGTGATGTTCAGGTGGGTGGGGGGTTGTCGAGGGGTGTTTGGGGGTGTCCGGGGGTCGGGGGGCAGTCCAGGAGTGTGGTGGGGGCTCCAATGGGGTGGGGGAGGGTTGTACAAGGGGTATACATGAGGGTGGGAGCTCCAATGGGGTGGGGGAGGGCTTTCCTGGGGGTATACATGAGGGTGAGGGCTCCAACGGGGTGGGGGAGGGCTGTCCAGGGGGTATACATGAGGGTGAGGGCTCCAACAGGGTGGGTGAGGGTGTCTAGGGGGTATACATGAGGGTGAGGGCTCCAACGGGGTGGGGGAGGGCTGTCCATGGGGTATAAATGAGGGTGGATTCTGTCTAGTGGGTAAGTTTTATATGTTATCTATTTACATGCTTATTTTTGATGTACTTCTATTTTTGTGGAATGATTTCTTGATTTGTTTTCTGGTTGATTCTGGTGGAAAGAAGATCACTGCATTCTGTTTAAAAAAAATTGGGTTTATCACGTCGGTTATTTAATAACCGACGTGATAAAATGCCTGGAAAATAGTTTATCACGTCGGTTATTTCATAACCGACGTTATAAAAGGCCTGTAAACTTGTTTATCACGTAGGTTATTTAATAACCGACGTGATAAAAGGCCTGGAGAATGGTTTATCACGTCATTTATTTAATAACCGACGTGATAAAGGGCCTAGAGAATGGTTTAGAACGTCGGTTATTGAATAACGGACGTGCTAAACGGCCTGCACAAGGGTTTATCACGTCGGTTATTGACTAACCGACGTGATAAACCCCCTCCCACTGGTTTATCACGTCGGTTAGTCAATAACCGACGTGATAAACCCCCCTCCCCCAGTTTTTCACGTCGGTTTTATATGAACCGACGTGATAAACCACGCTCAGCCCGGTTTATCACGTCGGTTCTTATAGAACGGACGTGATAAACCACCCTAACCCCAGTTTATAACGTCGGTTCTTCGATAACCGACGTGATAAACATCCCGATTTTATGTTTTTTGACGTCGGTTTTTAAATAACCGTCGTCAAAACCCTTATTTATAACGTCCCACGTATTAACGTCGGCTAGAAACCGACGTAAAAAATTAAAAATAACCGACGTAAAAAACGTTTTCTGCACTAGTGTTTTCATAACAACCATTTAATACAAGTGTTTAAAAATTATAATGATTTTTCGCATTAAAAAATGGTCCAGTTAGATTAGTTACCATTCTCATGTTATAAAGTAAGAACTTTATAATTTACAACTAGCACTTCATGTAATTACAACCAGACCCTTACATAAGGTCTTGTGGTGTAACAAGTCCATATATTATTATTTGATTATATTATACCAATTACTAATTTATAGAGGTGAAAACATTATAAATTAAAATTTGAATCCATTAAATCATAACTAACAAACATTTCACTCAATGGATCAAAGTCAACGTTGATGGTGCCTCAAAGGGAAATCCTGGACCTTCCAGCTACATAACAATTTTCATAGATTCTGCAGGCAAGCGTCACATGCGTTTCTTTGTAGATTGCGGCATAGCTTCGTCATTGGAGGCTGAAATGATGGGAGTAATTCATTCTGTCAAGTTTTCCATTCAAAAATGTTGGAGGAAACTATGGATTGAATGTGATTATACCACCATTTTCCAACAAATCTGGAATGGTGTGACTCACCTTGCCAAGCCTTTGATCAATATTTGGATGCAGTGCCTGGACTCTCTGCATGATATAGACTACATTTCCACGCATACCATTAGAGAGGCTAACACTATCGCTGATTCCCTTGCCAACAAGGGTCTTCATCATACCATGACCTGGATGGACACCCACCCCAAGGATTTACTTCAGATATTTGATAAAGATTATAAAAAAATACCTTTTTTCCGTCTCTTGTAATCCTTTCGACTTTTTTATTCAATAAAATGTTCTTTGGTCTTTGACCGAGAAAACACTTTTCCTTAAAAAACAATCCTTAAACAAGTAATAATTTGTCAGTTACAGTGCCACCATCATGAGAAATGCGAAAGAATCATTTAGTTTTACGCATACATTTTATGAAACCAATAATATCTTTTTTCCCTAAAATAAAAATTAGTTAAAAATCAAGTATTGAATCCAAGGAATATAGAATATACAATAGGAAATGTGCCAAAAAATGTAATCCAGGAATATAATATGCATGAAATATCAATACTTTATGTGCCTATGATGATTCATTATACAATGATGCCAAACCATACCCTCCCAATTTTAGAGATCAATAACCATTAAAAAAATTAAAAAATCATGTACGTAACACAATAGTGAAATAGTACAACTATAAAAATAAATAACTAGAACAAGAAATACCATCCCTTGAAACTTCCCCATAGAACATGGGTTAGATACTCATAGGCATAGATTATTACCATGTTCTATGACACCATAGTATCATGTCTACCAATCCAGTTACAACAATAAAAAGGAAAATAAAAAACATTTTATAACAATTTTTTAATATCCATTCCTGGTTTGCTCACAAGTAACCGAACATGGTTGCTCACATGGCCTCAAATGTTCCTCCATATACAACATAGATTTCCGACTATCAGGGAGTGTTTGTGGTGGTATGGTGGAGGTACTATACCCACATTATCATATTATAATATATGGGTGGTAAATATTAATAAAATATTGGAAACCATATATTGTAATATTGTAATATGATAGGGAAATAGAAATAAACACCGAGATAATAATAAACAGTCAGAATCCATAAGCAGTATCATATACAAATCATGTCATGTTTATAAAACATTCGTAGGAAAACATGGAGACTTACATACCAACAATAAATGTATAAAAAAGAGAAAAAAAATTATATCCATGAGCATCTTGATAACTATCTGAATCCAATGATACCATGTTATTGTTAAAATTAACCATACATCTATCAGTGGGTGAATCCCTTTATCTATACATGTATCCAAGAAGCCTTTATGGGTACCCATTGGTAGCCCGAGTAGGATGTGAGTAAAACTCAATATGAAATAACAAACAAATTATAATATAATTCTATCATATTTATATATTACATACACTATGTTCTGGTATAATATTAATGACGTGCACAAATTGTAATTTTGTCATACTCCAGGTCCTCATGGGGAACCTGGATGACCATACGAACTTTCGAAAAATAAATATTTCTCTAAATGTAATATGTTTTAGTTTGTAAAGGTAACCAAGTAACATATTAAAGAAGTTCATATAAAATAATCATGCTGCATCCAAAAAGAAATATTGACTCCCTTTACCGTAGGAAGTAAAAATACTCATCATATCAAACAGTTCATCTTGGTTGTAGGGGTTTGAGAGTAATCCAATTTATGGACCCTTGTAATTCCATCGTAAATATTTCTATATGAGTACAAGGAGAAATTAAATGGTAATAATGAGCTAATCATGATTTTGAGACTAAAGAGATAATCCATTGCATCACATGTTCAATATCCTTAAGATGAATACAAGGAGATAATCATGAAATTCTATTTTATTGAGATGAAGGTGAATCATCGTTGATATGTTGAGTCATTAAATAATATAATACATTGACCAAACCCTAGGATGGTATATCACATAATAATAAAACCAATGAATCAGGGTGTCATCCAATGAGTAGTCAATTAATTCCCTTGGGATCAAATGATGGACTAAGGCGGACCACTCTTTTAAATAAAATATTCCATAGTAGTAAACAAAATGAAAAGAAGTGTATCAATATATCTGGTGAACATGTCATATACCATTTCCATTAAGATTCATTTCACTAGTCAATTCACATATATGTGATAAAATTTACATGTGAGTATTCATTCCATAATATAGTTTATCACATTCATTTATGACTTTCACTATCATGTGACAAGTTCAACACACCAAAAGGGTGGTTTATCCATAAAAAAGAATGGTAAATCATTATAATTCAATCCAAATCTCACAAAGGGGTGCTTCAGGTTGACGTATTCATCCTCCAACCATGTCAAAGGGTCTACATAAAATCTATTACATAGTCTAAATAATTAATTTATGATATTACTCATTTTAGGGGAAACACACAGAACATTGAACGTGTGGCACAATGATGATAGACTATAAAAAAATATGGTTTTAGGGAAATGTAGTAGACTAATTATCATAGCATAGTAGAATACTAATAATATAGTATCAACCTCAAATTTATTTTATAATGAAAGAAAATTGATAAAATTGACAAAAAACTAGAAAATGAAGTAAATAACACACAAGAGAATAAAGAAAATTATGAAATGAAAAATGAAGTCTTAAATTTAATTAGGGGATCCAATGTGTTGAATTATAGTTGAATCAGAGATTGGATAAAGTTATTATCTCAAATCGTAGATAAAAGGTAAGATATATATCCCATGAATGGTTTGTTTTTCAAAAGACAGATTCAGAAGCATTAAAGAGTATTAAGGGGTAAATGATGGAAGAAATAATTTTCTAATTTTTAACAGGGTACAATGTTTAGCCAAAAGGTTATGAAAACCACGAACTAACCTTGTAAACCTACTATATAGGTGGAAACCAATCACATGGTTGACTCACAAGGTTAGAAAATATATGTGGAAGCTTTTTTATTAGAATTTCCTTGAAGCCCACACCTAGAACAATATAGGTGCATAATTAGATAAATTGTTTACAAACCATGAATAATACCTATATATTTTATTAATGTTTTTTAATGACCATAAAATGATTTTGATATGGTTTGAAAAACTAAAATCCTCCCTTTTTGGGCTTCATTGTTGAGCCACAAGGTTAATACAAACCATGCAATAACGATGAACCTTAGATTATTTATTTAAAAAATGGGACTTTGAGCCATGAACCAATCTCTAAAAATTTTGAAACCTACATGACCCCTTTATGAACATATATATATGGATAAATAAAGGTTGAGACTAAAAATTAATGGATCCTTACCTCTGGGAGAAATAGGTATGATATAATTATATATTGGGGGACCTTTTGTATACTTCATCATTATCTACCTAAATTGTTATCAATGTCAACTCATACTCTTCTGTTTAATTTTCATTTTATCCACCTTCTCCAGGGATTTGTCAAAAAATAATCTAGGTACAATAAAACTGTATCTAATTCTACCATGTTATTACAAGGTAAATAATTTTTTCAAAAATATTGACAAAGGTAAATGAATTTACATTGAAATGATCAAAACTAAAAGTGTCAGAAAATTATAATTATTCCCCAAGAATTTCTATCAGGATTTCATTTTTTCTTATCCATGGACCATACTCCAGATGTCTCTCAATATATTGATCATATTTTTTAAATTTCAAAAAGATTCATTCCCCTCTTTGAATCTCTCTATGATCCTCTATATCTGTTATATTAAAATTTGTGAAAAATAGTAATAAATATTTATCTTCTTCAAAGAATAATTATAGATATTAATGTTATATATTTTAATTAGTGTATTCAATATCATCCTTAAAATATGCCTCACTAACAATCTTATAAACCCCCAATTTATTTTGAAAAATAACAAATAATGTCATATTTTTAGGATAAGTTAGTGTCTATTTATTTTTTAAATAAAATAGAATAGAAAAAGTGATGGAACCACTTATTCTAAAACCAAAAATCACTAAAAATGATGTGGAATTAAAGAATAGATATCCATGCATATCTTAATAATATTAATTTTTAATTTTGTTGAAAGATAGATTTTGGATAATAAGGTTCGTACCAGAATGAGGATCTATGCAAATAAGTGGATATTGGTTTATTGGAATCATTTTTTTAGAATTTTAGTTTTAAAACAATAAATATATATATAAAGGTTGTAAAATTTATGGAATGAAAATTTAAAGTAAAAAATACAATATAAAAACACAAAACAAAGGGCCAGATGTGGATATACCTTGGAACCCAAAAATTCTCTCATTTATAGTCTACATTGAAAATATTTCTATCCTAAAAAAATCACAAGATATATTATATAACATCCTTATTGGTTATAATATATGTTCATTTAAATGGATACATGAAATACGCACAACCATGCATGAATACACACACACACACACAATCGTGTCTCCTATTGCCCTTGAGACCTCTCACTATTCTCTCATATCACACACCTTACTCAACACTAATTGTTTATGTGTTCTACGTGGGGAATCTAGATATTTTAATAGGTAATGAAATATGATTTTTTTATGTTCATATAGAGAGTGAAAATCACCTCTTATTCATTCACACCCTCTGTACAATAATAAGTCATGGGGATTCGATGCATACTTTCTCTGTAGTATTCAAAACTCACCACTACTCAAAAAGATAATAATAAAATAATAATTAATAGAAGAAACTATAGATGGAATAAACATTTCATTGGTCAATCCTTCAAATTAAACTATGCATATTCATGTTCGATATTCAAAAACATGTATCCTATACTCAATAAATCCTCAAAAAGAAAAAGTAAAAAAATTATTCTAGTTCAAAACTAATGAACTACTATATCATTATCTGAAATCTAACCTTAATTTCCACAATATTAATATAATCTTATTTAGTCATATAAAATTGAATAATATCTCTTTAATTACATTATATAACCATGTTTAGAGTTATATTTGGCCCATGACATTAGCTTATAAGAGGTACTAGCTTCGAGCACCATCATTCCTAGGCTCCTCAAAAAAAAATAACCCATGGGTCATGCTGTGAATGAATTTAGGATACATGGAGTAATCCATAAAACATTACTAACATTTTATATTCATCAAATTTTGAATATACTATTTTTTAGAGGATACCATATGGATCTTATGTTGATTATGTAGTTATTTTTAATCATTATTAATGATCTTTAGAGCATTGGGAGTGATCTCAAAAAAGGTACGTGGTATTTATTTCTTTCCTATTGTAAGATTACATTAATTTTCAAGGTATGAATTATTTTATTATTTCCTAAAATATCATTTATTTTTCCATTTTAGGTATATATGGGGTGTTGAATGTTATAATGACCAGATATTTATTGAACCCAAATATTTTTAGAAAAGAAGTCATTTTTATTGTCTCTAAAATATGTTTTTTAGGTTTATAGTTTTAGTGAATTCGGTTACAAATATTTAATAAAAAACCCATCCATTACCACATGTTACCTTTGAATCAGTGTCCATTTTTTTTTCTATACCATACTTCAAAAATGAATCTCATTTTCTTTTCATGAAAAATATTCTGGAATTTCAACTTGAATTAATCATTGTTACAACACATCTTTATAAATGGTTAAAAAAATTTAAAACATGCTAAAAATACAAAATATGAATATGTGACATACACAAAGAAGAAAAGAAACTCATTAATCTATTTAAAAACAATGAGATAATATAAGAGATTTTTCCATTAATGTAATAAAATTTGATATCAAATAATCAATTATTTATACAAGAAATCAACTTTAATTCTAATAGTTTTTTATAAAAAACATTATAATAAAAAATAAAGTCATAATAATAATCATGAGGGGTTTTTAGAGTAAATGAGACCCCATAAATATCATTTTTTTAGAAACACACCTTTTTTACACATAAAAAGAAAAATTTGTTCCTTAAAAAAGAATAATAAAATACCATATCAAATAAAATTATTTTCATGAATACACATTTAAAAGAATAGAAAATCCATTTACTACCTTTAGAAACCATCTTCATATAACCATTACAATTACCATCACATGAACCCTTATAATTGTAATAACCTAATAAGTTCATTCAAACACAATTATTCGATGAACATAACGATTGCCCAATTCACTAAAGAGATATATAAGGCTCAACCGTCATTATAAATAACTTACAAGGAATATGACAAATATAAAGAAAATATTATATTGAATTTCCATAATAAAAAATCAAAAAATATTACATTTAACACATATGACGAATAACATTTGGGATTTATATAAGAATAAGGAAAAAATAATTTTTCTTTGTAAAATTATTAAAAAACTCCCATAAGAATCGGAAATGATATATTATTTATTAAAAAAATTTAAAATTAAATAGTTTTTTTCTTAAATAAAAACATAATTTATGGTATGAAATTTCTCTTTTGTCGTATTTGTTTAGAAATGATACATTTCATACTTTTGTAAAAATGATAAAAATAACTAATCTAAAATAATTATTGAAAAATCCACCTAAAAAAATAAAACATTATTTAAAATTATATTGAAAAAAAATTAATAATATTAAAATCAATCTTGAAACTTTTTATGGAACATTGATATGTTTAAAAATAGATGATTTTTTAAACCTTTTAAAATTATTATTAATGAAACAATCCATTAAATCGATTCATTATTTACAGACGCATTATTTTTCTCCTTGAATAACAAAGCCATGATAAATATTTAATTTCATATAAATATTTTTGAAATTAATTATCTTTTATTATTAATTTAATTTCACTTATTACCGTGTCATACATAATCACTGAATTGATTAATTTTAATTCGGTTGTTTTCAGGATGTCTGTTTTATAAGTCCAAAATTAATTCAGTAGGTTGACTATGGTCAAATTTATCTTGATTATATCAATTTAAAAATCTTAATCATTTTATAATTACAATTTCTATAAATTATTTATAAGTTATTAACCAAATTTGATATATGGTTATGAAAAATTAATGACATTACAACATGGAGATGATGTTCACACGTACGCAGGTGTAACATTTTTTTTAAACATGAGGGGAAGAAGGTAATTTTTTTTATCATTATAGAATTATAATTATATCCTAAATATAATATTATTTCTTTATAATGACCTTTTGAGACCACCCATTTATGGAATTGATAAAAAATTAAATACATCGATTCGTGATATGGTAGTCCACACTTACGCAGGAGAGATGTTTCTATTTTTCATTGAATGGTAATGAAAGAATTAAAATAATTATTTACCATTACCAAATAAAATTTATAAAATATATATAATATTAAATAATTTTTACCCATAATTATGTCCCACTAAAAGAGTCAGTGATGGGAAATGAAATACATCATCTACTGTGGTGGTAGTCCGCATAATCGCATGATTATCATTTTATTTTATTTAGATTGTTGTGTAGATAAAAATGAATATAAAATAAAAATAATAACACTATAGTATATCAGGAATAATTATATTAATATATGAAAATGTTTAATATATATTTGAAGGAGTTAAAAGAAGAAATAAAAAAGAATACATTAGGTTATGAACAATACTTCTTCTTCAGACAACCACATTAGGATTATTGCTAAATCCTTTATAGGATAGTATTATGGTAAAAAATGGACATATAATAAAATTTTGATGGATCCTAAGAAATTATGTTTGTAGATATTTTATATGATAAGAGTATCTTCAGTTATGGTGAAAATAGTATCAGTGCTTTCATAAGTGATGGAGAGGAAACACATACTATTTTCCAAAAGATTAAAAAATTATAACGTATTAATATTTAATAATTGAAAAAATATTACAAATTTTTGAAGATGAGAAACTATATTCTAGAAATATGGCCAAAAATAGGATTTAGATATGTATTTAGGTCATTTTTAACATCATAATTTTAGTTTTGAAACTTTTAACCTGTTTTAACTCTTACCATAGGGACAGAGGTTTTTACCATATTTACTATTCATAATAAAAAAACATAAAGGGTAATCATTAAATTTTTTGGAAATTATGATTAAAAATATAAATTCCAATTTATTAAATTCAATTTTTATAAGTGTAATAAATTAATTTAAAAACCAGCCCAGAAAACATAATGAAAGGATATTTTCCAAAAAAAAATTATTTTTAAAGTATAAAATGTTTTTCTAAAAAAATAAAATTTAATATCGATCCCAATGAAATTTATTGAATTATTTTTCATAAAAATGAACTAATTAAATATTAAAACCTACCAAACATATATTGTGATTTTTAATTTTTGAAAAGAAAATACAGATTTTATAAAAATAATCACGATTTTCAATTATTCACCTAAAAATACACTTTTTCTAAAATTTATCAAAACCTAAATCATAGTTATTTTTGTGTTGCTGATTTAAAAAATTATGATAAAATTACCAAAATAAGAGTTCTAATATTTTGAAATTAATGTTTTTAATAAAACAATATAATGGTTGAAACTCAATTTAGTTAAAATAAAACTATTTTCTTTTTGATTTAGAAGTTATATATTACACTTTTTATGAATATGGATACATGAAGTATAATTCAAGAATATAAATAAGGAATTAAATTGAACAATTATTAATATTACATGAGTTGTCAAATTTTTCCTCCCATTTTTAAATTTCATCCTCACAATTTTTATTTACTTGAAAAACTATTGGGGATACTTTTCCTTTAATGAATTTCTGGATTCACGTTTTTATTCTTCAATCATATGGTTTATACAAAAATAATTAACCTAGTAAATGAAATTATTATGTAAAACCAGATCTCCATGATCCAGAATATTAAAAGGCAGTTTCTTATAAGAATGTTTCTTTTCCAAAAGAACTAATTCAATACTCAAAACATGAGATGTATCTAGCACATGCTTCCTTAATAAGAAAACCTGACACACATAATTTGAATGAGATCAAATTGAAGGAAAACCCACTCGATAATAAATGAACTAGTATTTTCTATAATTTAATATGATCCAATTATACATGGACTTAACATTCCCATCCTATCAAAACACATAAAACATTTCCATTGTGATGCTTTAAAAAAAGATGGTCATCTACTGAAAACAAAGGATATTTCATCTGTTTGTCTATATAAATTTTCTACTTGATCTAATCTTACCTTATATGAGTATGAATCACCTTTACATTATCAAACATATAATCTGATTATTCTTGTACCAGAAATCTTCTTTAACTAATTTATCCCAAACAAGTCAGAGATCGAAACTAGTTTTTAGATATTTCCTCCAAATGTTCCATATACATACTAAAACGAAACCAGATCTTACAAAAACCTTATCTATTGAAATATATTGATGAATAATTCTTTGGTAATACATTGGGCAAGCCAAAACCACATCCTTTGAATTCTGAATTGTTCACTATGACTATCTATCACAATTAGGACAAAAAGATATACTAAAATTTAATTTACTACCCAATTAATTCTAAATTATATTAAAAAAACCTTTGGTAAATCTAGGAAAATGATCAGATACAAAAAAATAGAGACTTCATAAAATCTTATTATCTATTTTATATAAAATCTTGAATTTTCATCTGAGTACATATTATATTTAATATGAAAAAAATATATAGATTTAGTTAAATAGTCAATAAAAATCCATATCACATTATCAAATAAGGATGTATTTTTAAATAGAACTAAATATCCATTGATCTATTTTCCCACATCCACTTAGACACTAGAAAATGATGAAGCACCCCCTTAAGTATTTTCATTCCATTTTACTTTACTGAAAAGTAAAGAAATACATTGTAAATTTAGTGATATATATTTTTACTCCATACCACCATAAACGTTCCCAATGTTCTCTATACATCTTAGTGCTATTAGGATAAATTAAAAATTCATATCTATGATCTTTATTTAACAATTTATTACATAATTAATTATATGTTGGAATGCATAAACTTTTTATTGAATCTTAAAAAACTTTATTTTTAATTTTTAAACTAAAGAAACTCACATTTCGTAACCAATTATATCCTTTACTAAAAAAAAATTCTCCATATATAATTCCTTAATTCTATTTGACAATTATGACTGCACATAATCCTGAGATAAATAGTGGATGTTCTTGCATTCCAAATTTATAGACCAATATTTTTTAAAACATTAACTATATGGTCATGTTCTAGTTATAACATAGTTAATTAAGCATTATCATTCGTAATTAAAGAATTAGATACTTTATTTTCTTTTCTTTGATGTAAATTAGTCATAGAGTCATAATCATTAATCAATTATAACCATCTTTTCTTTCTCATGTTTAATTAATTTTTGGTGAATATATAAACATAAAAATTATATTATTAGTATATATTATACTAATTAATCTATATAATTGATTCATCTATATTTTTTAAGAAAACACTATAAATACCTATTCATTTTAATGTGTAAGATTATTTGTTTATTGAGATTTTAATTTTTATAATGCATATGAAAATAAATTATCATTTTTTATGATAAAATAGTTTTTTGGTATATAATTTCTACAATCTGTCTTATCATGATATAAAAATCTAATCCATACCCAAAACAACATCCAACTTTATAAGGGGACAGATAACAACATTTTCAGGTAAATCATTTATATTGATGAAAAATGGATGATTTTTATAATTTTTTCTTTAAAACTACACATAAGGGTTTTCATCACTATTTATAACGTTAATTCTCAAGACTAAAATTTTAATTTATTTTCAATTTTATACAAAATTAATGAATATATAGACCCCAAATCAAACAAGATAATGATATAATATTAATAAACAAGTAATGAACCTTACACCACATCACATGATAGTCCAACATTTTATAACGTTGTTTCAAACGGTTTAGGAAAACATTTTTACTTTTGATCTTATAAATTCCATCCTACATTCATATATTCATACAATTAGTTGCATAATTACACATATCATTACAATTAAATTATAATAGTTTTAAATTTACATTATTTTTTTCAGATCATTACTCTAATACTTTTTTTATAGTCATAAGAAACATATAAAAACATAATAAATGAAAAAACAACCCATATTTTATAATACATTTAGTAGATTTATTTTTTTCATCACTTATAATAATATAGAAACATTATTTTCTTACCATCATATTTCCTAAATGGATTCTTCCCTTTTTAATTCCACCTGAACCACTTTTTGTAATTGTTTTCTTAGAACACATGATCATTGAAAAACATTATTTCTACCTTCTCAGAACATTGAAAAAGTTTATATAAAATTTAAATTCACAATAAGATAGTTTCCTTTAATATCATAGATTCAATACTAAGAAAAACCAATTAATTAAACTATCACGATACCATATAATTTTTTTTCTTAGCTTTAAAATCAGTTGAATTTTCTTTCATACATGAGCCCTGAATATTCCACATTCTACTTAAATTACAAGAAAACATTTTCCATACCAAGTTAAATAACCATATAAAATTATTTATGAAATAAAATATATTTTAATTAATCTGAATAAAAGACATCAATATCTTCTATTTCGATGGTATTATTTTCTTTTGACCACCAATGACCAGTTTCACCTTTAATGTGATAAATATATAAATTGACCTTTTAATTCTCTAAAAAACCCCTGACTCCAAATAAATTTCCTAAAAAAATTGTCCATCCCTTTACTACCACCATGTTAGAATATCCATTGAAATATAGAGGGTGTTGTTTCATTAAAAGCTCTAAAAAGAAGAATTTCCCACATAGTAAATGTGTTTTATCTATAACATGGATTCCACCACTATTAATATCTTATATTAGCTAGGCCCTCAAAAAGAACTATTGAGTTCTAATTCAAATAATTCCACGTTTTTGATTTAGAAGGATATTCTCCTCTTGGGGACTTCCTATATCATCATCATTGTTTCCTATGCATAAAAAGATTATAATCAAACATATATGAGTTGAATAAACATAGTAATAATCAAAATATATCTGAATAAAATAATAAATTATATCTTTTTAAGGGAACATCCTTACATTATACCAACTTATAAAATTATCTAAACACTACTCTAATATAAACAATAAGGAACCAATCCTTTATCATTGTTCTTACTTATTCTTATACCATACAAAAAGAATTTAAAAACATGGGATAAACACAAAAATCTATGTGAAACATGTAAAAATTATCATAATTGATTCTTGATAGTCTATTTCACGACCACGAGATCATACAATTGTGTTTTATTTTAACATAATATACTTTGATCCCAAAGAGTAGTTAATTTACACATAAAATCAATTTTATTTCCCAAAACTCCTTATAAAACACTTTATAAAAAACAAAAGGATAAAATAAAATCCTCTATGGATAATTAAAAAACATTATATCCCATTAAATACATTTTAAAAAATAACATTTCACCATTAAAGTGTATAATCGTTACTTTAAATAAAATATCATTATCATACCATATTAAATCAATATATTCACTTGAAAATTTATTTTAAATCGTATAAAATTAATTTTTGTTGTTTTTTTAACATCTTCTTCTATGAACCCATAGAATAATCCTTTAAAATGTAATAACGTATATGGTTAATTCAGAAATAACTCTTTAGAGAACATAATAATTAATCATTGAATTGGATACTAATATTAAGATAAAATGTCATCAAACTTTTTTTAAAATAATATGAAATATATAAATCAGAAATAATTTTTCATTTACATCATAAAATCCCATAAAATATCCGCTTTGACACATATGTAGAAACCCATTTAGTTTTTACATAAGAATAAGGAAAAGAATTCTTTTTGGTTGAAAAATATTCAAAAACATTCTTAGAAGAATGGAAAATGATAAATTCATATGAATAAGCATAAAATAGGAATACTAAACATCTTAAATTATAATATTCATGATGGAAAGAAATTTCCCTGATTTTATATATGTTGAAGAAATATTCCTACAACACTTTCTTAAATTTTTTAAAAAACAACCCATTTATAAGTCTTTTTTTATAACATTAATAAAGAAAATAAAACATTTATTAAAAATAATTTGAACATAAATCTCATAATATTATTATAATACTTAAATATTTTAAATACCATTTATAAAATGGAAATATATAATAAAAGCCATTAAAATTTTAAAATAAGGTTTTAAAGAAAAATCTCATACCCCGAGTTTGATTTATCACATATGTTCTTTATATTATTGAATAATAAATTTATGAAAATTATTTACTTATATAATAATATATCTCATTTTCAATATATTTTATTTCATGTATTACTATGTCATACTTAATCATTTAATTGATTGAATTTTCATCATACTTTTTGAAGATGTTTGGTTTATAAGTCCAAAATGACTTTCATAGGTTGACTATGGTAAAATTGATCATGATTATATAATTTATAGAATATTAATAATTTTTTGTTTTTCATTTTTCTAAATTAATCATACCTTGAAAACCAAATATTTTATATGTTTATGGAAAATGATTTATGGCATAACAAGGAGATGGTAGTCCGTACGTACGCATGAGTAATGTTCCCATTATTAAAAAAATCATAAAGGAAAGAAGTTAAGTATCTTTTAATCTGGATTTTATTATAATTATATCTTAAATATCATATTATTTATTTAAATCCACCTATATATACCATCAACGTTATGCGGTGTTGAAAAATAATATATATCAGCTCGGGAGGTGGTTGTCTGTAAGTACAGATGGGTGATGTTTTTATTTTTATTTAAATAGTTGATAAATAATAATAAAATTTATTTATAATTAAAAAATTAAATTTATATCATATATATCATATTATTTTATTTTGACCCATCATTATGACCATCTATAATATTTAATAATGAAAAATGAAATACATCATCTCACCAGGTGGTAGATTGCATGTACGTATAAGCGATGTTTTTAGTTTCTATTAGATTTTTATGTAGATAAAAAATTTATAAAACATAAAAATAATAAAATTATTTTAAATGGTATATTATTATGTTATTATATGATAATGGTTAAGAAAAATTTGAATTTGGTAAAACATGAAATAAAAAGCAAACACTTGGTATAGAACTAGTCCACTTCTTTAGAAATCTATCTTGGGATTAAACCTAAAGCCTTCATTGGATGGTATTTTGATCGAAAGAAGACCTATAGAATGTTGATATAGATTATAGGAAATGATTTTGGTAGGAATTGGAAAATATAATAGGATCTTTAGTGTGGATAAAATATGATAGGTAGTCTCCTTTTATATGTAAAGGAGGGGATACACTTGGACGTTTTCAATAGATTAAATTATTTCAATGATTTACTCTAGCAAAGTGGATCCATAATGAATAATATTCAAATAATAAATAATATTGGGAAGAAATATGATCAATTACTAGTATTTAGATACATTTTTAGGTCATTTTAACACATATTATTTTATTTTTATCCCCTTAATTCAATGTAACTCTTACTTTAGTAACTAATTTTTTATACCATATTTACTAATCACATTGACCAGAAATGAATGTGAATTCATTAAAAAAATTTACATTATGATTCATCACATTGATTATAATTTATCAAATTAATTTTTAATAAGTGGAATAATTTTTTTTTAAAAAAAACCAGAAAAACACAATGTAAAATGGTTTTCTCGAAAAAATACCTTTTAAAGTATAACATTTTTTATAGAAAAATAAATTGTGAAGTTGATTTTAAGGAAATATATTTTATTATTTTATAAAAACTAAATAATTAAATTTGAAAACCAATCCAAAACAAAACGTGTCTCTTTAAATATGTGAAATAAAAATAATGTTTTCAAAAGAAATACATATTTTCAACAATTCACCAAAAAATAAATTTGTTCAAAAAATTATCAAAAATTCACTCAACCATATTTTTGGATTGATGATATGAAAAATGAAGTTAATTTTTAAAATTAAAATTAAAATTTTTTATGTAAACATTCTTATAAAATAATATAATGCATGAAAAAAAATTAGTTAGAATAATACCATTTCTATTCAGACTGAGAAATTACCAATAACTATTATAATGAATGTGGATATATGATGTATAATTCATGAATATTAATAGGTAATGAAATGTATATATTATTAATATGACCTATGATGCCATAGGAATGTCCCAGAAAAGGATTCAAGTGAATCCGAATAGCATGTAGTTGAAAAATTGAAGGTGATAGATTTTCTCAGTAAGAAAGGCTTTCTCTCACTATCTCGACCTACCTTATTTAGGATGAGGGAAGAGATAAAAATATGTTGAGACCTTTTCTACTCAATATAAAGGAGATATTATGACCCCCCCGAGTCCCACCTAAAATAGTCCCAGGGGTGGCGACCAGCACCAAGGGTATAGAAATATCATAAAAATTGGGAGGCATTACCCTTTTATAATAACCAACATATGGATATAAGATGCATTATCATAAAACAATTCCATGAAAAATATATATAAAGAAACCAAAATCCATACCACATATATTCTTGATGTATAACTACAAAATATATATGGAAAACTCTGAAGTAATTAACAAAAATAAAACTAATCAACAACACAACAACCATCCCCAATATCCAAGCTAGTAGTCTGCTTAATCTCCTTGTAAACCTAAAAATAGATTAAAATACATAGGGTGATCATATATGTATAATTAGTAGGGGAAAACCAATTTTACTAATGAGCAAGTGGGAGAGGGATACTAATTCCCCTGTGAGAAAACAATAGAAACTAAAAATCACCTAATAATGTATATTAACCAACCCAACTTCACTAAGAAATTCTCACCAAATAATGCAAGTAAAGTAATGTAAAGTAGAGTCATAATCACATGAATATGTGGGTACCCCAAAAAACTTCCCACTAGTTAACTGCTCATCCCAAATGGAGAACGTCTTGACATTACCATGCTGTTCCACAAGCCCCATTGTCACAACCTGCCCACACACACCTGGGCCACATACCACATCCTGTCTATCCCAGAAACAACTAGGCCTCACAACCACAACTTCATCCCAATATCACCTAGGAATCCACACAAGACTCATCCTAAAGACACATCAGAATAACACCTCACCCACAGACACATAGGAATCACAACCACACAACTAACCCAAATAGTCAAGGGATACCAATTCTTAAAATAATGATCATAAAGGAGCCAATAACCGGCCAACTATTGTCCCACCATGATGTCAGGAAATGACACCCTCCCCTATATCAATGGTGGTGTTCAACACGTAGTGGTCATCACAGGTGTAGTGTGTATAGAAATGAAAAGGAACTACATGTATATATACATATATATATATATATCTCTTTGTGTGTGTGTGTGTACGAAATACTAAGCCCATCAAATGAATTTTCCAATCAACAAACGGCCCACACCAAAACTACCCATGATTCCAACCCTACATGAACGTACCACCACAAATGATGGTCACATCCATAATTTGATAAATGTATTATTCTTCAAAAGAAGTCAAGACTTGAAAAATATCCCCAGCCAATTCATTTAACCAATTGTTTTTCTGCATTACTAATTAATTCATTTATTTATTCCATCCTTACCTAGGAAACTACTAAACACTTTGAACATTATAAAGATAATAAACCATACCAACCAATGCCAAATCTGAATAATAAATAAACTACCAATAAACGTCTTCAATGTTATCCTGCCTGATCCATCCTCGGAAGCCCCACTACATAGAAACACAACGCCCAGAACACCCATAAACATTAACATGAAAAAACCAATTCCTGTAAACCTGTTGTCCAACCACAACCGAAATGTAGTCCCACTACATAAAATGTTCATCAATTATACAATCAGTCAATCTCTTAGCCTAAGATACAATTACACCACTCGTACCACCCCAGACACAAAACCACACTCCTAGACACAACACCACACGACCAACATAGAAACAAGGTCGAACAAAACCACAAACATCACATATCCACACCACAATGCAAGGTTCTTTCAAATCTAGTAAACAATCGAGCATTAATTCCACTTGATAGAACATGTGTCACCACAGAGTAGTTTCAATCATGGGGAATCATTTTATTTAATTGAATATAAATGGTCAACATATTTCAATTCATGCAACAATGATTCAAAAATTATATAGGTGCTCTAATAGATACAACCAATGTCCATTATTTTCAGAAGTAATACAACCCTCAAAAAACAAGGTTAACATATAAAACAATGCGATCATCGTTGTCTTCCCAACCCATCGTTTATTACTTCTTATCATATTCATAAATATGGGTCCTACCGTATTCAAAAGGGTACCTGAGTATACCCACCCTGCATGGTACACAATTAAATGAGAGACAAAGGGATCCGTACATGGAACAAAAGACAATAAACAATCCCTCATTGTTCCCAAATTGGGGGCCACATGTGTAGTCGGGAATGACTCCTAGGGAAAAATAAATATGCATCTACAAAAAAATCCCATAACTCCTTAGGGAAGAAAGGTTCTAGGTGCACCAAGAGAAAATGAAAAAACATGGGGAAAAGAATATCTCATCATAGAAGGGATAGACCCTAAATCTATAGGGAAAACTATTTTAAAGGACAATAAAGTAGGATCATTATCAAGACCACATGGTTTGGGAGTCAATGGAAGATTCATAATTTTAGAAGTTAAATACCTATTTAAATGGCATAAAAAGTCATTAAATATGTAATTTAACTCATTTAATTTTAAATAAAGTATCAAAGGGGAGAAACAGAAAAAACTGGGAATTACTCAATAAAGGGAGAGTAACCAATGAGGGTAACAAATGGTAAGTAACTGATGCTTGAATCACCCATTTGGTTCACCGATGCCTGGTCTACTTACACCTCAAAAAACTGATGCCTGAACCAACCAACCACTCGAACTTCTGATGCCCTGACCTACTAATACCCGAAGTCATGGATGCGAGCAACTAACACCAACCTACTGATGTTGAGCTACAGACATGAGCTACCGACACCAACCTACTGAAACCAAGTTACTAACCCGAGCTAATGTTTCCTCCTAGAACACCCCAAATACTATATTTTTAAAAAATAATTGACCAAGAATGTCTATGAAATTATACCAGATAGCTCTAAAACAATTCTCACCCTCGATAATTCAAAACCAACCCCAGAATAAAGAGGGTTCCGAAAAATAACCATTTAAGATACCGCTCATGTATCAACAACCTTACATTTTTATAAAGCTAGAATGAAACCTAAACAACCATGAACAACTCTTCCCAAATATTCTAACCCAACAATCCAAAAGATACCCCACACAAGCACTAACAATATGGACATATGAATTAGGTAATTCCATCCCCCATTTCATGATTCTATCAACTATGGATGGAACTGATTCACCCACATAGGTTTAATAAAATTTCAATTAATGCATCTCGATTAGGAATCAGGTATCACCCATTTCACATGTTATGACTTCATCACACAATACAGAACAAAGAAACAACCCATATAATATAAAACATTATTCTAGCACTACATCACAAGAAAAAACACGCATTCAAAACACACAAAAAATCTGGGTAATTGGCACTCATCTATGTCACCTGCTCCCAAGTACTCTCCTCCCAGACAATGTTCCTCCATAACATACAAATAAAAAGATGGTTAGTCCACTCAACACCTTCTACCAATTCTCCTAGATCTCTAATGTCCCCTAAATGAATGTTGCATTATCCTCAGTATCGATCTATCCCCAATCATTGACATGGGAGTCCTAAGGATGATATCGATAAATCTCTGAGACATGAAAGTCATTATGTATCCTTATCAAAATTGGTGGAAATTCCAACTAGTATGACACCTGGAAAACTCCACCCAATGCTTAGAAGGTTCTGATCAACATTGGATAAATCTTACTCCCTCTTCTGAACCTCCATATCCCACTTCAGGGGGAAACAATCAAGAACACATGGTCCCTAACCTTGAAATCCAAGGGCCTTCTCCTACAATCGACATTCGACTTATTACTATTTATGATACCTTCATCCTCTCACATACATGTTTCACATTCTCTATCATACTCTACACCACATCTGGACCACGAATAGTTGCCTCACCATCTTCCATCCAGCACAAGGTTGAGCAACAAAGACATCCGTATAATTATTTGTATGGTGCCATGCCATTGTAAGAGTGATAAATACTATTTTAAGAAAACACTACCAAGGAAAAATTTCACACCCAAGACCCACTAATGTTTATAAAACATGCCCACATAATGTCCTCAAATGTCTAGATGGTCCTCTCTATTTTCATATCTTCATAAGGGTGGAAAGCAGGGCTGAGCCGTAACTTAGTGCCAAAGGCATGCAACATTCCCCTCTAGAATACGAACGTAAAATATTTATCCTTATCGAATATTATAAACCTTTTAACTCCATGAAACCACACCACCTTATCCACATACCTCTCTGGTAAGGATTCCGCTATGCTCAACTTCTTGATCACTAAGAAGTGTGATGATTTCATCAACTGATCCAGTATAACCTAGGTTGCATCACATCCTCCCCCAACCCTGGGTAATCATGTGATGAAATCCATTTATATGTCATCCCACTTCAACTTAGAGACATCTACAGGCTAAAAAAAAGCATCGGGAACATAGTTCATAGCCTCCACTTATTGGAACACCATGCTCTTTTCCACAAAATCCTCCACTACCTGCTTAATTTCATGCAACCATAACTATCCCCTAAAGCAATAATACATCTTTGTAACACCGTGACCCTAGTTAACCAGAGTCAGTGAGTTATTACATAACATTGGTAGGATACAAGGAAATCATGTCCTGAAAGACCGGTCGGTTTAGTAGCCTTGGAAATACTAGATACATTCATAAGTTTTACATTACATTATAAAATGAAAAACAAAAACAACATTATTTCCATAGACCACTCATATCCCCTCAGACTATCTTTTCAGGTCATTTATAAAATACTTCTTCACATACTGTGAAAAATAAAATATAGAAAGGCATGAGCTCAGATGCTCAGTAAGGATAAAAATATAACATAAATCTTCATAAATAAGCATAAACATTTAAGGAAATGTATAAGACTAAAACAATTTTTTTCTAAAACTGAACTTCATAATAATATGTAAAAGAGAAAATCAAATAATTCCTTATACATATTCACATGGATATTATACTAGTTCAATAATCACATGCAATATCAATAGCCACTTTCATAATGATGTAATGAATAATGCCAGAATTCATAACCACATAGTCAAGGACTTGTGCCAAGACTACAAATAATATATTTTGAAGGCCTTGTTCAAAGACACTAGTTTTTCTCATGAGACCTACAGATGCATCGAGGAGCTATAGTGGACTCCACCTATCACTTACTAAGTCCAATTTATTCCTCATATGAAAAGGTTTGAACATAACATAAACATTAGTATTAAAACTAGCATACAAAATGTAAATACTTTATCTATAAACCATGAATGGTGTAAAAATAGCACATCCACAGTAAAACATATCAAAAAACCATCAATTATATATAAAAGTTTTGTATCATAATAAATCAACATCAACCAAGCTTAAAATCCATCAAAAGATATTAACGTAGATGAAATCACAACTATTCGATGGAAATATTTCTTTGCTTTTTTTGAAATAATTTAAACGTCACATAATTATAAAATAAAACATTTATTTTGAAAATATTCTTGTTAGGTTGTAGGGGATTCTTCGATGATGTTACAACATCAGAAAATAGATGCACCTGCCGTATAAGTTAAAAAAAAGATATTCTTACCTTAATTTTGTGGAAAACGTTATAAAAGACATTGTTTGGAAAATGACATAAATATTCCTTTATAAACATATTATAAAAAATCAAACAAGGGTATAAATTAATTTAACCCATAATATAAAAAATAGTAAGACTATTTTGATATATATTTTTAAGAAAAATGGATGTGGATGATAAAGAGGTCCCAATAGATAATTATTTATAAACAACCTCGGATAATCAAGAGATTGTGAAATTAACCCTTACATTGTACATTTCCGTGGTAGAGGGTAGTTTAACCTCTTATATAATTTTTAAATAATTTTTATTGAATTATACAAGAACTATATACATTAATATGATATCATATATGATCTTCTAATGTTGCTTTATTAATGATATTCCAGTCGTATCATCGTTTCGGGTGTTAACTGATTCGTTTTTCTTTATATGATTTGTTACATAAGTAATGTTTTTTTTGGATAGGATGTATCTTATTCATATTAAAATTTATATTAACAATTTAAAAATTATTTTTAACAATCAAGGGAAAATTAGTCTTGAATGGATACGATGGGGAATGAATCTCATCGCGTTCGTGGAGATGGTAATCCGTACGTATCCACAAGAGACAATATAATTATTTTGATATTAGAATATGATATAATTGGATGGTATAACATATATACAGAATAATTATAATGTTATATTTATTATTTTCATCATTTATACTCATTATTATACCCATCCAAAATATGAAGTGTTAGAATAACAAACTACACCCCGACGTGGAGACGGTAAGCTGTACGTCTACACGTATGGTGAAATATCATTCCAAGTATGGATAAAATATTGAATATGGTTGTACAGTTTTGATAATAACACCAAATTATATAGAATATACTGGATTTATTATTTGATAATGGAAACAACAATGAAAGAGGAAGTGGTAGAAGAAAAGAACTTGAAAGAGGTGATGAAATATTTACCTTTTTTTCAGGTTCTTACTTTTCATTTGATCAAAAGGAATCCATATGTTAGATTTATTACTAATAAAAGGCCTCTAAGATGAAGGGAGGATATTTTAGAGGATATTTGGGAAGGGTTTGGATGATGAAAATGGCTTTGAAGGTATGGATTTGATAGAAGGGGAAGTTCTCTTTTATAAGAGGGGTGAGGGGAACCTTAGGAAAAGATTGAAATATTATTTTATAAGAAAATCATTTTAGGTTTATAATGGTTCCAAAATGATTTATTTAGGTGAAAAGGTGGGGATGGGTCGAAACCCACTCAAACAATATGTTTCAGATAGGTATGGGTCACTATATTAACCTTATCTTCTAGATTTAACTCTTAGTTAATTAGTTTGACATTCACTATGTCTCTTTGTATTTTTATATTACATGGTTAATAAAATTACTATAAACTTCCAATAGAACCAAAATTGGTTAATTAATGAAATATATAATATTATTTAATAACTTTTTCCAATACTTAGATTTTTAGGAATAGAATATCAATTAATAATATAATATTTGTTTTAAAAACTCTTTTATGTCAATTTTGACACTATTGTATATTTTGTTATGGTTAAATAAATAATAACATTATTACCTATAAAAAAATTCATTTAATAAATCCTATCATGTTACAATAACATTGAAAATTCTTATATGGAATCAAAACATTCAAATTATATTTATTTTAACATATATAATACCATTTATTTGATTCTTTCATTGGTCTAGAAAATACTGCATCCCTGTTGTGTCATAAATAAATTTAATTATTAAATGTATAAAAATTATAAATAAAATTACATTATATAAAAAATAGTTTTAAATTTCTATGGAATATTTATAGTCTTATATATAACTTATATAACCCTATCTAAAAACTGTTTTACTAAAAGATATATTTTTATGTCATTTTTTGTATTTACTTTAACTTAATTAATATAAATTGTCGTTATCACTTATAAGTGGATCCATGGGGTCCCAAAAATCGACCAAATGATGAACATGGTCGGACATGTATCAGTCAATAGGGTTAGAACACGTGTTAGTGTAATTTAATATTATTATAATATTATTTTTTACCCTTATTCACCGGATTTACCCTTTAACCATAGTAAATAAAATATTTACCGAAGTAATTATTCAAAATGTCTAAAAATAAAATTTACCTATTTAAACCATTTGTAAGTCTTGATTATAAAAATGGAAACAATTTTTCTAAATTCAAAACACAGAAGTGGAAGAAATAAATTTAAAATTAATTCCCATTGTCAAAACAAAAAGCGTGTTTTTAAGAAATAATAACTATCAACAGATTGGCACTTTCTTATATCCAGTTTAAATGTGATATTACATCCAATGACCAAAATTGGATTAGATGGTAAAAATATAATCTAATTATACTTAAAAACCACTCAATAGTATAAATTATCACTATAAATTATTTTGATTAAAAAAGATGTTTTTAATTAAAATTTAGTTATTTCCACTATTCATAAAAAACGAAATGTTTTCAGAAAAATTCCAAAAATTCACCCTAATATATTTTTGATATTATGAACCAAAAAATGAAGTCCATTTTGAATGATAAAATTAATAAAATTTCAAAAGATCTATATTACTATTAATAACAGCTATTTTGATTGGCCGAGTTTTGTTAGAATCTCGAAGTTGCGTACAATACAAGCTATTTCATTATTCAAAGGGAAATGTACCATGGAATCATGGGGTGTTACATTATCCCCTCCTTCAAATAATTTCTTCCTCGAAATTTCTAGAATATTACTACATAAAAAGATCCAGGTGGTTCTTCATCATAAGTTCCTCGGGTTTCCACGTTTCCTCTTTCATCTTTTGGTTTCTCCATAGAACTTTTACTAGATGAGTCATTCAGTTTCTCAACACTTGTTATCTTGTATCAAGAACCATAAAAGGCTCTTTGAAATAAGACAGATCGAGTTCTAGTTCTAATTCCTCGTAGGTAAGTACATGTGTTGGTTCAGGCATGTATTTTTTCAACAGTGATACGTGGAACACATCATGAACTTTGGAGAGAGTTGGAGGAATTTCTGAACAGTAATCTACAAACCCAATTCGTTATCTGATTTCAAAAGGTCTGATGTGTCTAGGACACAATTTACCCTTCTTACATAAATGTATAACACCCTTCCATGGAGATACCTTTAAGAAAACATGACATCCTACCTAAAATTCGAAATCATTTATTCGGTTATCGGCATAGCTCTTAATCCTACTTTGAGCTACTTTGATGTGGGTTTGGATTACCTTCACCTTTTCCATCATTTCCTCAACATCTTTTGGGCCTACTAGTTTTCCTTCACCAACATTATCCCAACACATTGGTGTGTGACATCTCTTTCTGTATATCTCTTTATATGGTGCCATATAAATACTTGAATGGAAGCTATTGTTATAGGAAAATTCGACTAGAGGTAAATATTGATCCCACATACCTTGAATGTCAAGTGAGAAATATTTCAAAATGTCTTCTAAGGTTTGAATATTCCATTTTGACTTTCCATCAGATTGGGGGTGGTAGGATGTGCTCAAATGAAGTTCAGTATCCAGGGCTTTGTAAAGACATTTCCATAATCTTGATGTAAAATGGGGATCACGATCCGAAATAGTCAATAGGGGTACTCCATGAAGTCTTACAACTTCATTAATATATAGTATAGCTAAATGTTTTAGTGGTAAATATTCTCTTATAGCTAGAAAATGAGCTGGCTTGGTAAGATGATCAACAATGACCAATATTGCATCGTTCCTTCTAGGAGCCTTTGGTAGATCCATGGAAAATTCCATCGTATTATTATCCCATTTTCACTCAGGTATGCGAATAGGTTTCCGGACTCCTCCAGGCTATTGCCTTCCAGCTTTCACTTTTTGAGAAACCATACATCTTGACACAAAATCAGCAATCTCCATCTTCTTGTTGTCCCACCAAAAATGTTCCTTCAAATCTCTATACATTTTGGTGCTCCTAGGATGTATAGAGAAATTAGAGCTATTAGAATCATCCAACAATTCTCTATTTAGATTAGGTATATCAGGAACAAAAAGTCTCTTCCCAAATTTAAAAATTCCATTTTCATATACGAAGTCACTAAATCTCATGTTATTCATAGCTTTAATCTTATTTTGAAACTCCTCATCATCAACCTAAGAACTGTTTATCCTTTCTAGCAGAGATAGTTCTGCAACCATTTGAAAAAACATTGATGTTTCACCTTCCATGGTTATTCCCATATCCATCATTAATAGATCCATGTATATAGTATCCTTTTCAACTCTCATCTTGTTTGAAACTCCATGATTCTCTCTACTCAAATCATCTTCCATCTTATTGGCCTTTCCCGGGTGGTAGTGCGTAGTGCAATCATAATCCTTGAGTAGTTCAATCCATCACCTTTGCCTCTTGTTGATTTCTTTTTGTGAGAAAATATATTTCAAACTCTTGTGATCATTATAAATATCATAGTTTTCACCATATAGATAGTGTCTCCATAACTTCAAATCCATGATTATAGTTGCTAACTCAAGATCATGAGTATGATAGTTTTGTTCATGAATTTTTAGTTGTCGTGATTCATAGGCAACAACCCTATCATTCTGCTTAAGGAAAAAACCAAGTCTCTTCTTCTAAGCATCACTATAAATAACAAACTCATCATTCCCCGATGGTAGAGTCAATATAGGAGCCTTGACTAATCTTCTCATCAATTCTTCCAAACATTCTCCACAGTCTTTTGTCCAAAAAAATTTAACCCCTTTATGTGTGAGCTTGGTTAATGAGTTTTCCAATCAGACAAAATTCTAGAAAAAACGTCGATAATAACCTGTTAAACCAATAAAACTGCATACCTCAGTTGTACTCATCAGTGCTGGACATTCTTGGATTGCCATGATCTTTGAAGGATCAACAGATATTCCATCATTAGAGATGATATGGACAAGAAAATAAATATCTTGAATCCATAATTCACACTTTCTAAACTTCTCATATAAATAATTCCTTCTTTGTTGTTATATCATTGATCTCCCTATAATCAATGCACAACCTCATAGATCCATCATTCATCTTAACAAAAAGGAAAGGGGCTCCCCATGGAGAAACACTTGGGTGAATAAATCCATTGTTACTCAATTCCTCTCGTTTTTTCTTTAGTTACACTAATTCCACAGTGGCCATTCTATAAGGGGACTTCGATATGGGCCTTGAACTAGGAATTAAATCAATGGAAAACTCAATTTCACATTCTAGAGTATGTCCAGGTAAATATTCTAGAAACACATAAAAATATTTTTACACAATAGGTACATCCTCTATTTGAACATTATTTTCCTCATCCATAGTTATTTCATCCTATTACTCCCCAATAATTGAAGTCAGTTTTGCAACTAGGAGTGTATCTAGAAAAGAATCAGGTGGTGACGTTTCTGCTCTTAAGATAAGGCACTCCTTATCATCCTCGAAAATTGAAACCTCATTCTTCTAACAATACATTTTTTCTTCATTGTCCAAAATAAAAATCAATACTGAGGATTATATCAACTTCAATCAGGGGTATGATGATGATATCAGCATATAAAGAACATTTATATGCCCTAATGGGGACTGATTTAAAAAAAATGTTGTAATGATACTTCTCTTAGGAGTATTAACTGAAAAATTTCTTGTTAATTCAAATTGGAAATATCTACTTTTCTTAGAAAACTTGGAAGATATGAAACAATGTGATGATCCAAAATCAAATAAAGCATTTTCAAAACTTTAGGAAACCATTAAATTACCCAGACCCACATCTTTCAGAGCTTCAACCTCAGTAGTAGTGATAGCATATGCTTGGACTTGATCCCTTGGACTTTTCTGAGGTATGTTTCCTTAATTCTTAGTACATTCATTTTCATAATACCCCCATTCTATATAATTGTAGTATTCAACATTGACAGCCTCTTTCTTCCCCCTTGCAATCATGAGCTTGGTGGAATTTTTAACCACACTTGTAACAGACTCCCATTCCCTTTAAGAAATTACCGGGGTGTTTCTACCCACATTTACATAAGAATGTATATTCAAATTTTCCCTCTTTCCCCTTATTCTCATTTCCAGATTGTTCGAAAAATCTCTTCTTCTCTTTCTTTTCTTTAAAGTAGTAAGACATAGTGGATTCCTTTTCTATCCTGATAGCACATAAGACAATGTATTTGTATGACGAGAAGGATTTGAGGCTAATTCTTAATGGATAAATGGTTTTAACCCATAAAAGAAATGTCCAATCTTACTTATTGGGTTACGTATACAATCTTCTGCATGACTTGATGACCTTGTAGTGTTAGCTTAATACTTTGCGACATTATCATCCTCTTTTTACCTCAGACATATAAATCCCCTTTCCATATCTTCTCGATGGTCATGAGGAAAGTATTTTTCCAAGAAAAAATCTTTAAACTCATACCATTCCATATTTTATACTTCATCATCTTACTTAGTTTTTTGAATCAATGACCACCATTGATCTACATCTCCTATGAGGCGATAAACTGCAATGACAACTTTTTCCCTTTCGCTACTCCACAAGGAGGGGAATATTTTCACTACGAAAATTATCCATTTCTCAGCTACTAATGGATTTTTACTCCCATTGAATGATGGTGGTTGTTGCCTCATGAAGCGATCTAACATTGATCCTCCACACTGGGGATCAGTGTGCTCCATATGGGTAAGGTTATTATTCATAACCTGGGTGAGTAGTTCGAGTATGGTGATAATATGATAAGCACCAGTTGTTTCACTAGCTCCACTGTAATTATCTTATGTAGGAGGGTAATCCCTACATGGATTACGTGTGTTGATATTGTTTCCATTCCTTCTATTACGCACTATTTCTAAACAATGGCATAAACTAGATTAGTATATGAATTAATATACATAATTACAAACTTGTAAAACACTTAACATAAACAGAACTGTTTATGGATATATTCCATAATACTAAAAATGTTTTCTTTGAGGAAGTATATACTCATAAACCCTTCATAATGATTTGTAAAGAAATTAGAATTCTCCTAATCATATCCCCCGGGAGTGTTGTAACCAAGAGTGCAGTAAGGCCCGTTGTCATGCACCAGTTCTCATTCGAGTCTAGCTGAAAGCAGTGTTTTCAGCTTTTACCACTAGGTACATCTATTACAGAGCCGCCTCTACCTGATTGTATCCAGACATGGATGTATTTCTTGGAAAACTCACAAAATCTCTATAATACCAAAATTATAGGAAATTCTTCTATACTAATCCCCAAATCCTATCTTAGGATAATGTGCTCTAATTAGAGTTTATCTAAATCTAGATTCCATGTTTTGTACTAAAATTTCTCTAATAACAACGGTAATGCCCCGAACCCAGTTACCCAGAGTCAATGCATTATTATATAACATTGGAATGATATAATGAAATCATGTCCCGAAATATCGATTAGTTTAGTAGCCGGGGAAATACTAGAAACATTAATAAGTTTTACATTACATTATAACATGAAAAACTACATCAACATTATTTCCATAGAAAACTCATATCCCCTCATACTATCCCTGCATGAAAGTCATAAAATACTTTTTTGCATCTTGGAAAAAATAAAACATAGAAATGGGTGAGCTCAGATGCTCAGTTAGGATAACAATATAGCAGAAACTTTCATAAATAATCATAAACAGTTAAGGTAATGTATATGACTAAAGAAATCCATTTAAATGTGAACTTCAGCATAAGATGGAAAGGATAAAATAAAATAATTCCATTTACTTATTCACATGGATATTTTACTAGTATAATAATCACATGAAATATCAATAGCGCCTTTCATAATGATGGAATTCATAATGCCAAACTTCATAACCACATAGTCAAGGCCTTGTTCCAAGACTACAAATAAGATATTTTCAAGGCCTTGTGCCAAGACAGTAGTTTGTCTCATGAGACCTATCGATTCATCTAGGGGCTATAGTGGGCTCCACCCATCACCTACTAAGTCCAATTCATTCATCATATGAAATTTTTTAAACATAACACAAACATTTGTATTAAAACTTTCATATGAAATGTCAGTACATTATCAATAAACAATGAATGGTGTAAAAATAAAACATCCATAGTCAAACATATTAGAAAAACTTCAATATAATATGGAAGTTTTGTATCATAATAAATCAACTTCAAACAAGCTTAAAATCCATCAAAGGATATGGACACGGATGAAATAAAAACTATTTGAGAGAAATATATCATTTTTTTGGAATTCATTTAAATGTCACATAATTATAAAAGAAAACATTTATATTAAAATTATTATTGTAATATTGTAATGGAATCTTCAACAATGTTATAACAGCAGAAAATAGCCGCACCCTCCATATAAGTTAGAAAAAAGACATTCTTACCTTAATCTTGTCAAAAAGGTTATAAAGGACCTTGATTGGAAAACGATGGAAAGATTCATTTATAAACATCTCATAAAAAGTAAAAAAAGGGTATAAATGACTTTAACCCATATTTTATCAAATATTAATAATGTTTTGAAATACATTTTTATGAAACATGGATGTGGATGATAAAGAGGTTCGAGTAGATAATTACGTATAAACAAACTCGGATAATGAAGAGATTGTGAAATTAACCCTTACCTTGTTATTTTCCTTAGTAGAGGGTAGGTTAAACTCCTATATAATTTTGAAATCATTGTTATTGAATTATAAAAGAACTATATACATCAATATGAAATCATATATTATCTTTTAATATTTCATTGTTAATGATATTTCAGTAGTATCATCGTTTCGAGTGTGAACTGATTCATTTTACTTTATGTGATTTGTTATCTAAGAAATGTTTTCTATGGATAGGATGTATATTATTAATATTCATGATAATATTTTGTATTTAAACATTATTTTTAATCATAAAATTAAAATTACTCTTGAATGTATACGATGGGGAATGAATCTCATCGCATTCGTGGAGACAGTAATCTGTTCGTACGCACAAGAGACACTATCTTTTTTGATATTAAAATCATATAAAATTGGATGTTATATCATATATAAAGAATAATTATCATGTTATATTTATTATCTTCATCATTTATACTCAATATTATACCAATTCACATGATGAAGTGTTTTAATAAAAAATTACACCACAATGAGGAGATGGTAAGCCGTACGTATGCATGTATGGTGATATGTCATTACTAGGATGGATAAAATAATGAATATGGTTTTACCATTTTTATAATAACATCACAGTGTATAGAATATACTGGATTTATTATTTTAGAATGGAAACGACAAAGAAATAGGAAGTGGGACAAGAAATGATCTTGAAAGATGTGATGAAATATTTACCTCTTATTCAGGTTATTCCTTTTGATTTGATAAAAAAGGCTCTTTATGATGGATTTATGACTAAAGGAATGACTCTAGGATAAAGGGAGGACAGTTTATAGGATATTTGGGAAGTTTTTGGCTGCTGAAAATGGCTTTGAAGCTGTGGATTGGAGAGAAGGGAAAGTTCCCTTTTATAATAGGGGTGAGGGGCACCTTAGGAAAAGATTGAAATATTATTTTATAACAAAATCCTTTTCGGTATGTAATGGATAAAAAATGATTTATTTCTAGGATAAGGTGTGTATGGGTCTAAAAAAACTCAATCAATAGGTTTTAGATAGGTTGGGGTCACTATATTAACATTATCTTCTAGATTTAAGTCTAAGTTAATTAGTTTGACATTTACCATGTATCTTTGTATTTTTATATTATATGGTTAATAAACTTATATAAAATTTCAAGAGAACCTAAAGTGGTTCATTAATGACATACATAATATTATTTAAGAACTTTTTCATAACCTTATATTTTTAGGAATAGAATATCAATTCATAATTTAATATTTGTTTTAAGAACTCTTTTATGTCAATTTTGACACTATTTGGTAATTTGTTTTTTTTTAATTCCTAACAGCATTATTACTTAGGAAAAAATTAATTTAATCAATCCTAACATATAACATTAACCTATAAAATTCTTTTATGGATTCAAAACTTTCAAATTATATTTATTCTAACATCTATAATTCCATTTATTTGATTCTTTCATTAATAAAAAAAATAATGCATCATCATTATGTCATTAAAAAATGTAATTAATAAATGTCTAAAAATTATAAATAAAATACCATTTGTTAGGAAATATTTTATTATTTCTATTGAATATTTATAGTCGAGGATATAACATATATAACCCTATGTAATTTTTTTTTACTAAAATATATATTCTTATGTCATTTTTGTATTTTCTTTAACTTAATTAATATAATGTGACATTATCACTTACATGTGGCTCCATGGGGTCCCAAAATAGAACCAATGATGCCCATTTTGGGACATTTATCATCCCATAGGGTTATAAAACGTGTTAGGGTAATTTAATATTATTATAATATTATTTTATTTACCCTTATTTACCGGATTTACCCTTTAACCTTCGTAAATAAAATATTTACCAAAGTAATTATTTCAAATCTCTAAAAATAATAGTTATCTATTTTCAAAATTTGGACCTCGTGATTCTAAATATTGAATCAGTTATTTTAAATTCAAAACACATATGTGACAGAAATTAATTTAAAATTAATTCCCGTTGTCAAAACAAAAAGCGTGTTTTTAAGAAATAATAACTATCAAAAGATTGACATTTGCATATGTCCAGTTTTAAGGGGAAATTATGTCCAATGGTGAAAATTAGATTCAATGATAAAAATATAATATAATTATACTTAAAAACCACTCAATAGTATAATTTATCACTATAAATTATTTTGACTGAAAAAGTTGTTTTTAATTAAAATTTAGTATTTTTCACTATTCATCAAAAACTGAATGTTTTCAGAAAAATAAAAAAATTCACCCTAAGATAATTTTGATATTACGAACCCAAAAATGTAGTCCATTTTTGAAGATAATATTTACAGAATTTAAAAAATTTGGTATTACTATTCATAACTACTAGTTTGATTGGTCGCAATGTTTTAGAATCTCGACGTTTCATACAACGCAAGCTATTGCATTATTCAAAGGGAAACGTACCATGGAAACTTGGGGTGTTACATCTTAAAAAATACTGGGTGTACATATGATGGTGAGATATGAAAATCATGGAGTACTCCCTCACCTATCGCCACTAGGATGAACAACTTCCCCTGAAATAGTATTTGCTTTTGACCATCCATCGACCATCCCTCCAGAGCATTGCCCTAGTCAACATGATTAGGCATTGCCTTTGCCTCCGAGTCTCCGCACTAAGACTCCTCCACCTAATACCTTAGGGATGACTGCATAGTAATCTGAAACAGAGAACCTCTACCACCATCCATTTTTAAATCAATGTGAAAGGCGACCAACTCCTCCATTTCTCTCCAAGCGTCTCTATATTCCCGAACCACTTATTTCTAACAATTCTCACTCTGTTCATCTGCTACGAAATTCCCCATTCCTCAGTTGTATGAGAACTTAAAATCACAATCCTAGAGAAACTCCATCCACCTATGCCGTCACAAGTTTAGATCTCACTAGGAAAAGATGCACCACAAGCCCATATGATCTGTGAAAACTACAATGTGCTCCCCAATGAGGTAATGTTGCTACAAATTTAGTGCGAACACGATCGAGAAAAGATCCTGATCATGGGGGAACAATTACATTTATGGGGATGCAACTGACTAGACCCATAAAAAATACTCCCCCATTACATCATCAGCACACACCGCAAGACCAAATGGGAAGCATAAAAAAACACCACAAATATCGCCCCTTCCTCTAGAAACGTGATCACTAACAAAATAAATAACATACCCTACAAATGTTAAAAAAAATCCTAGTAATTCTCTTTCCACACAAATCCTGTTTTTTTCTGGTCAGAGCTATTAATGGATCCACTAATCTAGGTAAATCAGGTATGAATCTCGGGTAATAAACTACAAGACTGAGTAAACAATGCACCTTTTCCAAATTTATGGGTTCCTTCCAAGAAAAAAAACCTCAACCTTGGTTGGGTCCACTGATACACCCTTATGAGACACCACATGCCCATGGAAGTGGACCTCCCATGTCTAAAACATTCACTTGGATAGCTTCCCATAGAGTTGGTGGTGCCGAAGGACCTCTATGATAGTCCTTAGATGCTTTCTATACTCCACCTATGACCTTGAGTAGATCATGTTGTCATCGACAAATAATATAATGAACCAGTCTAGGAACTCAAGAAAGACAGAGTTCATAAGCCCCATGGACTTGGCTGGTGTGTTTGTAACACCAAACGTCATAACCATGAACTCGAAGTGCCCATACCTGCACCCAAAAGTTGTCATATATATTTCATCCTCCTTAAACCTAAACTAGTGATATCCAGGAGGAAAACTGATCTTAGAAAACCAACATGATTCCCTCATCTAGTAATAAAGATCATCTATCTTCAGAAGAGGGTAATGGTTCTTGATCGTTACATGAATTAGCCTCCGGTAGTCTATAAACAACCTCAGACCCCTATCTACCTTCTTCAGAAACATGACCGGATTACCCCAAAATGACACACAGGAATAAGGATGAATAAATTCTTCATTAGATATTCAATATAGATACACAACATCCAAAAATCATAATGCTTCATCCGTTATGTATCCACCAAATCAGACTATCACCGGGTTGTAAGTATATCCTGAAATCAGCGTCACGTCGATGGGGTAGAGTCACAACCTCCTCAGAGAAAACATCCAGAAAATCCCCGACTACTCCTGGTATGTCCACTATCTCAACATCCTTTAATCCCACTAAGATATTGGCTACCAAGGAAAGAGGAGGCTCTATACACCAGCTACCCACCTAACAGTTCCGCTCACCAATCAACGATACACACTGCCCATTAAAATTTGAAAATAAACATATTTTTTTGAAATAGTTGATAAAATAACACACATAGTAAAACTAGTTGATTCCAATGACAATATCTTACATCACCATCTGTAGAAGAAATATATCCCCACTACACTAATGTGTCCCTAACATCAGTCTACATACTTGGAAAATTTCAAACAAGCTAGTCTGACCTCTGACTAGTGTAATCAACACTAGGGGAATAGAATGTTTCTCTACATCAATTCCCAAACCATGAGTTATACCAGTTTCAAAAAATGTGTTTGAAGCTCCGGAATCAAACAAGTCACAATCAAGGGCGCTGAAAAAATTAATTGTACCTAGAATTCTATCTATCCCCACTAGAACCACTACCTCTACGACCTGTAAAAAACTATGCCTAGCTCAAATTCCCCTCTACTACTGGATTCCTCCACAAGAAACCCGAGTTCGAGGTCCCTGTAGAAATCCCTTAGGTTTGCATATGCTTACTATGTCTCCCCTAGGTGGAGTAGGATCATTTTATCCCTACTGATGAAACATCATGGCCAACAACTACTGCTATGCTGGGCGCTTGGCCTTCCCTCCTCCACCGTACTAATCTCAAACTGGGCATTGTATCTAAAGGATCGTGTATCCTACACAAGAGAAATAACTTAGCCGAATATTACTTAAAATGATGAGGACCTATAGGCTGGAACAGAAACTCTTAGGGTCGACTCCCCATTGACCGAAACTGGGAAAGTCCTGACACAGAAGACCTATTGCTGAAAGCCTTCCCCTTTTAAGAACATGGATGAATCCCCTCTCATGGTAGACCTCCTCATGAGTTCATCCTTTACACTACCTCATCCTTCATCTTAACCTCTATATATATTGGTAGGGTGAAGGGAGTTACTGCATACTTGGGGGAAGGATGGATTGCCTCCTCTAAGCATCTCGCCTGAGACTCCTCATCTAGGGAACAAATGAAGGAGATCCTTGAACATGATCCCCCAATACTCTACTGATTTACCCTCTACTAGAGGAAGAGTATCTCTTATAGCTTCTCCACCTTCATCATTGATGAAAGGAATTCCGCTTGGAACTCCTTCTCAATGTCTACCCACAGAACATCGGTGTCCTTCCTCTCCCTTAGGTAAAACATTCTCCACTGACATGCAGCTCCCCTCAACTGAATCACTCCTAGTATAACCTAGATATTGGTCAATGCATGAATGATGCTGAAAGTGATCACAAGATACTCGATCCAACTCTTCGTCTCTATGTCTGAGACACTACCCTTGTACTTCCCAGGTTTCAATCACTGAATGAAACGAAGCATCATCCACCACTAATTGTCCTCTTCCTCTAAATAATCCCTCAACCGATCAGCCGGATTGGCCTACGGAGCCTCAACTATCTGAGCCACATGTGTTCAATGACTGGGTGCCATATCTAAATGGTAAGTAAAGAACACATAAGCCTGGATAGTATGAAATTTATTTAAAATTTATTTAACACGTATTTTTTTTAATTTCCTGAAAATGCCCAAGAAAAACAATAACACAAGACATTATGATTCATGTACCTTTCCTAGGGTCTCTAACCATAATCGGTGTAGCCTCACGTGGTCATTCGATAAGCTTAGAGTCCTTACATTGGATCACGGTGGGACCTAAAATCCCATTTCCTATTCATTCTTCCCTGGTCTATGTTACACACCAAGATCACCTTAAACTGTTTCCCTACCAACCCATGCAATCCTCACTATGCCTAACTCTAGACACTGTCATATCTCTAAATCATAATCTTTGATACCATTCATTCATGACCCACCATATTCAAGACGAGGGAAGGGATAATAAGATGTCGAGGCCTTCATTACTTATGAAAAAGGGGAGATAATGACCCCTGAGACCCACCTCCAATAGGGCCCAAGGTGGGTAACTACACCAAGGGTATAGTAATGTCACCAAAATGGGAGTCAATACACATATATAGTAACCCATATCTAGAGATAAGCTTTATCAACCTCAAATAACTCCAAGAAAAAAATATATATAGAAACTGAAATCCATCCCACATGCATGTTTAAAGTTAAAGTGCTATAAATACATGGATGACTCCATTGAATGTAACAAAAATAATACCAAGTAGCAACACAGTAGCCGTCCCCAACATGTGAGTTATTAAGGTCCAACACGGTGTGTGTAATCTCCCTAAAAACATGAAAAATGCGTCGGGTGAGCATAAAATTATACACAGTAGGGAAAATCCAAAGTCACTTATTTAGAAGTAGGAGAATCATACTAATGCACCTATGAGAAAACAATAGAAAATCAAAATCACAAAATAAGGTATATTATCCACCCCAACATCACCAAGGCATGCTCCCCAAATAATGAAAGTCAATTAAAGTAAATTAATTTTAAAACGCATCAATATGTGGGTATGCCACATGTCTTCCAACTGGTAAACTAATCAACCCTAACGAAGAACTTCTTAATGGTACCATGCTCTTCCATAAGCCCCACTCTCACAACATTACTACACATAATTGGTCCACATACCACATCACATATCTCCCATAAAAACCTTGGCCTCACAACCACAACACCATACCAAAGACACCTATGATTCTCCACACAACTCATCCCAAAGACACCTGGGAAGCACGCCTCGCCCGTAGAAACCTGGGACTCACAACGACACCACAACATCACTGAAGAGTATAGGGCTACCAATTAATAGAAGTGGTAGCAGAGAAGAGAAAATAACCACCCATACATCATCCCACTGAGATTTTGGGAAAGGATACGCTCCCCTATAGCAATGGGGGTGTTCGACACATAGTGCTCAACATGGGTGGGGTTCATATAGAAATCACAGGGAACTAACATTATATATATATTTGTAACAAACACTCAGGACAACCTACGGGGTTTCAAAAAAATTACAAGTCCTCACCAAAAATCGCCCTTACTGCAAACCCTACATTCATGTACCATCACAAATGATTGGTCACTTTCATAAGTCAATAAATGAATGTGGCTTCACTACATGTCACAAAATGATACATATTTCCAGCTAATTAATTTAACCAATTGTAATTTTTCATTATCAATTCATTCATTTATTTATTCCATCTCTACCTGGGCAACTAGAAAACAATGAAAACATTATATGGTTAAGAAACCATACCGACCACTTCCAAAACCAAACAAGAAAGAAAATTACAAAAACATTCTTTAATGTTATCCCACCTAATCAATACTTTGATGACCCAATGTAGAGCAACACCATGCCCAACACACCCATAAACATGAACACGACAGAATCCATTATAGTAACCCTTATATCCAACCACTACCCAAATCCAGTCCCACTACATAACAAGTTCAAAAATTCCATATTCAATCAATATCCTAGACTGAGATACCATACCACCACCCCTACCACCCCCAAAAAGCAACCACAATTCTATCCATAGCACTACAAAACCATCATAAAAAGATGGTTTAATAGAACCACACATATCACCCAACCAGACCTCAAGGAAGAGTCTATTTAGATTTATCAACAAATCATGATTTAATTCTAATTGATTAAAAATGGGTTATCACAGAACATGTTGGATCCTAGGCAATCCATTTATTTAACAAAATATAAACTCTTATACAATTTCAATTCTTGATGTAATGATTAAAAAATCATACAGGTACCCAAATAGAGACCACCAATGACCATGATTTTTAGATGGAATACAACCCTTACAAAACAAGGATAACATATAAAACAAGATGATCATCATAGGCTTCCCAACCAATTTTTCTACTACTTAATATCTTTGTTAAATCTGGGTGCAACCACATTTAAAAATGTAAACGAGTATACCCACCCTACATGATACACAATTAAAAGAGAGACTATGGGATCCTAACCTGGAATAATAGACGATCAATAATCTCTCTTTGCACCAAAAAAGGGCGGTCACAAGAGTAGAAGTGATGGAATTTCGGGGAAAACATAATAGACTTCTACAACACAAGAGCATAAATCCTCAAATAGAAAAAGGCTCTAAGAACACCAATAGAAAATGAAAACACATGGGGAAAATAAGATATTGGCATAGGAAATCCGGATCTTAAATCTATAGGGGAAATATTTCAAAGAACATTAAAGCATGATCATGATCAAGAAAATGAGTTTGGGGAGTTAAATGAATTTTCAGGATTTTAGAAGATAAATAACATTTCAAACAGACCAAAAACTCATTAAATGTGCCATTTAACTTATTTAACATAAATGAAAGCATCAAAGGGGTGAAATTGAAAAAAATGGGAATTACTCGCTGATAGGCGAGTCACCGACACAAGTCACCGATGATGAGACATCGATTCCTGACTCACTGACATGAGTCAATGATGACACCAACTGACACGGCTCACTAATCCCAAGCAATAAAGCCACTCATCGATGCCTTGACCTACCAATGCCCCGACTTACCGATGCCTCGACATACCGATTCCATGTCCAATCGTCACCCTGAGTCACTGACCTGATCTATCGACGCCAACCTGATGATGATGTGCTACCAACATGATATATAGATTCTAACCTATTGACTTTGAGTTATTGATTCAAGTTATTTTTGTCTCCCAAAATACTCAAAACATTGTATTCTGAAAAAGTAATGGATCATATAGGTCATGACCATTACTCTCATCATGATAAAGTTGGGTAGAGGGGAGGTTCCACATTCCTCTAATTATTCATGTTGTTAATTCTTAGGTCACACCATTAATTAGTCCTACAATACTTTTTTATTTTTATTTAATTATTAAATTTGTTAAAGTTTTCAAAAATAAGAAGAGATCCACCCTTGGTAGTCCGATAATGTCTTCTTCCTCCATTGGTTATATTTCCATATGAGAAGTATTTCTACCATGATTATCATCCATAACTTATTTATTAGTTTAATTCACCATCAAGAAGTATCTTTAATTTTTGTCTCATATTCCATATTCAAATGTTTTTCTTTTACATTTCTTATTTATAATAGTATGTCTTGAATAATTTGATGATATTAGATGGTTAGAGGAATGTGAGCATGAATTTGGTATTTCATAATCTATCCCTCAAGTGTTTATTCCCTTATTTTTATATGAATTGGGTGGTTACACTGACATTACCACATGTTTTTCATAAATATAAAAAAAATGATGATTCCCCTAAATCATGAAATTCAACCTCTCTATTGGCCATGAAAAGTCCATTGGAATTTAGAATGACAGTTATCCACATTTTAGGTGTTTTAGAATTTCAACATAAGTTAGTTATTGTATAGGACACCCTAGGTGTTCCTTGGATTTATGGTGTCACCATAAGTGTGTGACTGTGGATACCTAGGGTGTTCTCTAGGATCTAGTATACATCTTTATTATATATGGATAATGTATTTCAATTACATGGATTAATTAATGAATTGAATTGATAATTTAATTATGATCATGATTTATAATGCCTTGGGGAACCCCCCAGGATTCATGAAGACACTTATATTTGAATTCCTTGGGGAAACCCCCCTTAGGTACGTGATGTTAGTTAATTTGTAATGCTATAGGAAACCCCCTTTGATTTGAGATGACAATTGTCTTAATATTTTTTTCCTCACAAAACCCATGTATTTGGGATGATTACTTGTTTAGAATTATATAGAAATTATTTATTGATTCATTTTTACCTACTTGAGTAACAATGGATAGAGACATCTGGATTATGATGAAGTAGGTATGTTTGATACAGGGTGTCAAACTGAAACCCAGAAATTTGCATGGATAATTTGTATTTCATTCCTTTATTTTATATTAACATCAGCATAAACATTTTTATTATAATAAATATTGTTATACATTCCATTTCTTTTGTACTATTGATTTGTACTCATGGACTACTTTTTCTACTATTTAGTACCTAAAAATACTTCTCGGTTGCATAGCAGGATAAGGGAATGTTCCCTTTTATTGATTCGTGATTTGGATATTTTGGATGAAGCATGGAATATTGGGACCAGACTAGCTCTACATGTTATTTTTGGTTGAGTTTCCTAGTTTGTGATTTTATTTTTTGTGGATTTTAGGAATATAGTATATTGAAGTATGATTAATTGACTATAAATATATATCATTTTTAAATAAAATTGGTTGTGATTATTTATTATCACATTACCTGATGTATTTTTACTAATTTATCCGGATTTTATATATTATTATCATTATTTATACTTTTATCACACTCTAATATGAGGGTATAATCTCCCCACACTAACACCTTAGAACATTTCTATTATTCAAAATCCTCTGCAGTATAGGGAATCATTCTTAAGATCCAATGGATCTTCTATTTAAATTATTTATCAGAGTGAACCACGATGGTGAATTCAAAAAGTGGTGTTACATTCCTTTAATTTTTTCTTACTATTTTGGTAATGAAGACATGATATATGGAATCTTTAAGGCTTAGTAACAAACACGTTCATGTGGGTATCTAACCCACAAAATAGGAAAAGGATAAATTACTAGTGATAATATTAAGTATCTACCTATTTTAATTTCACAGTTAACCTATTTCATCTTAAGTGATTCCCTTGATTTTTATATTTATGGTTTATTGGATTTTGTATCTTTGGTAAAATTGAATGTGTTAGTGTGTACAAGCATCATATTAGGAACATAGGATTCAAATGTCATCTACATGATCACCAATGGTTGGTAACCAAGATTATGGAGAGGTTTTTTTATTTAAACTGTTAATCATAATTTTTATATTGTTTTCCTATAAAAATTTACAGTGGAATTTTAAATTACTCATCTACAAAAATAATTATAATTCTATTACAAAATCTCGTATCTGGATTATTACATGGCACCATATAAACCAAATTCTAATTATATGTTATAAATCATTTTCATATATAACTATTAGTTGAAATTTTATATAACTAAGACTCATTTAAATAGAAAAATTATTATAGTAAATATATGTATAATGACATGGATCACATATTCACATTGTGGAAGTTTTGTGTACATGGGGTTTACCATATGTATTGGTAGTTGAGGTTAGTGAGAGGGCTTTAGAAAATATTATCAAGTGGTATGAGATTTAGGGATTAGTAGGGTGGTATACACGTTATAACATTACATAATACTTGATATCATGAAGTTCTGTATTAATGTGTTATTATTTGTGCATTTATCATTATAGATGAATTCTCTTGCAATGACCTCCGGTCGAGTTCCAGGAGGGAGATGATTACCTTTCCCTAAAGGATATCTGGTTAGGACCACCTAATATACAAAGATATTTTATGAATTATCATATCGATTATTTCTTAGTATGGGTGGTGTATGTGATAATGATAGATGCCTCACAAGCCATTCCAAAAATGTTTAAGCTTACCAGGGTGTGCCAGCTACAATACCAACTATTGTTTACATGGGAGGGTGGTCCCCATGAAACTAACACTAAATTTATTTTATATTCTATACCTCTTATAATCTTTATTCACCTTAGTATAGGATGTTAAAATTGATGCTTTACATTATTTGAGGGAAAATAAAGTGATAATGGACAATATGGGCCTAATAGATCAACATGTTGGTTTATCCTAGACTGACCTTGAGACTTGTTTCATTGACCATTTCTTTATAGAGACCTAGAAAGATGATAGGTTTATGGATTTTATGAACCTTACGTAGGGGAGGTCGAAGCCTCGGTGAGATGATTTGAGGATGTGATGCAATGGGTGATTAAATTCTAGGTGATAATCTTCAACTTCTCATCTTTTTCTGAGGTGGTGAACCATGTATTTATTTTATAGAGGAACCAAATAAAGCGTAGAGGCTATGTGAATATGTCTTTTGAGGGGTAGATTGGTGGACGATATTTTTATGATCGGAATAATTCATTTGGTAGTTCCTTATAGGGTTGTAGAATCTGAGTTTCTTTGGAGAAGAATCATATATTCCTCTATGGGATTATAGTGTGGCATGGTGATATAATTTTTGTAGGATAAACCACTATATTTTTCATTATTACCATCCACTATCATATTTTTAAAATTGTGGAAAAATGGTTCACCTATAGATGTTCGGAAGATGTACTCAATGGATTCCTAGTATTAGGGGATCTTGGTAAGTGTATGTTTGTTGAGGTGAATTAACTACACCTTAGCATTTGGTAGCTAGAGTTACACTAGACATCTAGATTGACATGGTGGGTACATTCCTTAGGGTTAGGTGTAAAAAATATGGAAGGTAAGTGTTTCTCAAGGAGCTCAAGAAATGGATCTTGGCCATGTAATGGTATAGTTACATACTATACAACCAACTTTTATAGGAACAGAGGTTGAATCTTCTACAATTAGAGGTATGATATTGGTAGCTTCTGTATTTTCTTTCACTTTATTTGACATATAATATTCAAACTCCTTCATAACATATCATTTTTTGTGGGAATAGCGGTGGATATTGAGTACTTGTAGAACATTATGTTTATTAACATACAACTAGGGGTAAAATAAGAAGGTATTATCCAATGTAGAAGGTGTTCCCTTGAGGATGATAGTTATAGATTCTTATAGAATATTTTTATACTAAATGTGATCATGTTCTGCTTGATTCTTAGGATGGACTAGTTTGTATAGTATTGAGACCTCATCTAATACAACCATCAATGGGAGCGTTTTGTGTCAAATAACAGTGGTAGGTATATTATTACTAGATAATGGTATAAAAAATAAGATCATAAAGGTCTTGATTAATTATAGATGAGAGGTATTATAGACCAGGTCATAAGTATGGTGTTGGCTTACTGAGAGGTCAATCAAATAAGATTTCCTTTAATGGTGGATCTATATTTGGAGATGTTTCATAAGGATTTCCTAGAACTAACACCCAATGAGAAAGTGGAGTTTACCATTGACCTCATACTATTATATGATACTATTTCTATTTCACCGTATAGGATACATACTATAGATCATTTTTTAATTAAGGGAATTTTATAGGACTTGGGGGATATGTGTTTCATATGGTAAAGTACCAATCTTTGAGGCTCTAAAATTATTTTTTAAGAAAGTGGATGGGTCTTTGACATTTTAAATCAACTATCAGAAGATAAATTATGTTATATTTAAGATTCAACATCTTATTCCATGTATTGATGACATATTTGTATAGTAAAGGGGCACATGTGTCTTCTCTTATCTAATTCCTGGATTAGTTTATTATCATTTGAGGTTGATTAATATTGATATACCTCATGCTAATTTCAGAAGTTGGTATGGTCTATATGAGTACCTTTTTATGTCATTCATTTTGATGAATGAAATAGTAGTGATCATGTCCAAGATGAATTGGGTTTTTAACATATATCAAGACACTATTGCAGTTTCTTTTATGATGATATACTCATGTACTCAATGTCAATGAGGAACACACGCAACACCCAAAGGTAGTATTGGGTATATAAAGGGTTAATTAAATTTAGGACAATATCTCAAAGTTTCACTTTTGAATTGATGAAGTACAATTATTTTGGCATGTTATATATGATAATGGAGTATCTATAGACCCCAAGAACTTTAGGGAAGTTATTTCCTGGGATAATCCCAAGAATGTTTTTGAAATAGTTAGATTTCTAGGTTAAGATAGTTATTAAAAAAGACTCATAAATTAATTCTTCCATTTAGAAACACCTATGAATGGAATAAGAAATATTGTAGAAACTATTGTATGGTATGATTATGAAACGATATATTTTCAAAATTTTAGAGGAATAATGACCAAAACACAGATCTTGACCCCACCCAAGACAGGTAGAAAGTATACTCAGTATTGTGATATATTGGGGGTTGTTTCAGGTGTAGTCTTAATGTAGGATGTTTATGTGGTTGCTTGTGGTTCTATGTATCTAAATAAACATGAGAATAATTGTCCAACACATGACCTAGAGCTGACAAAGATAGTGCATGATCTGTGATATTGGTTTAATTACTTTTTTGGAATAATGTTTTTGTATAAATTGACCATGAAAACAAAAATATATCATTTTATTGTGGGATATACAACTTCAGCAGTGAAGGTGAATTGTGTATATCTAGTCACTTGGTTTTTAATTTAATTACACTCCAAGAAAGAGGAACATTATAATAGATGTGATGAGGAGGAAGATGTAGACTTATGTGGTCCATTAGTCTAACAATAATTGAAAACCGATGTATCACTTTGTTGAGATGCACAAAGATTTCTGGGGATATTACTTATAAGTTAACCCCACAAACGTTTATATTTCATCTCAACTCAATGGTAGGATCAAGATGAGGTATTTATCATATTCAAAGTGCATAGACCTAAGAGATAACATATATGGTGTAGACTTGACACCAGATTCTATCCTCAATGATGATGAGATACTATATTTTAACATTCATGTATTGTTTCCCATGGAAATTCATGAGTAGTTGATGCAAGATACTCACACCGCATAGTAGGTTGTTTAACATGTATAACCAAGATGTACTATGACATAAAACCTTAGTATTAGAGTCCCAGAATGAATAAGGATGTTCTCAGATTCATTAAATGGTGCTCTACCTGTCTACTAGTGAATTCCAGACAGAATGTTCCAGCGGTATCCTAAATTTATTACCCATTTGAATTTGGAAGTATGATAAGGTCATTTTGGATTTCGTGATAGAGTTTCCAATTAAATATCTTTTTAGTAATGCAATGTGGGCAGTTGTGGAATGGTTGATGAAAGTATATCACTTTATATTACTCCTGGAGATATTCTTGGTGGATATTCTAGAAAATATATTTGTATGGGAGATCATGTTCTTACATGTTTCACCCAAGAGTATTGTTTCAGACATGGATTCCCATTTCAATTCACATTTCTAACACGGTCTAGTGAAAATGATTAGTATGTATGGGTATCTAAGAACTTCCTATCACCCATAGACATATGAGGAATCTGATCATATTATTTAGATTCCAGATGAATTACTAAGTTAATTCATCATAAATTTCAGTAGTGTATAGAAAAAATAATTTTATTTAGCAGAGTTTACTTACAAAAATAATTTCTAGCTGACTATACAGATGACACCCTATGATTCTTTATACGATATGCCTTGTTGTTCACCTCTATATTGGTCAAACTCTAGTGTGATAGTGATAAAATGGATGAGTCCCAAGAAGGAGAAATAATATGATATTTAGTTGATCTAGAAATATATAGTTATGGACCTGATTTGACATAGATCTTAAGATAACCGATAGTGCCGACCTATTGAGTTTAGGGAGGGTGACCAGTTTTTCGTGTGAGGACCAATTAGTTTTGGACACTTTCATGTACTTGGAGAGGGTATTTTATCACCAAATTTTGTATGTTTATTTGAGATAGTAGAGATAAATGGCCCAATTTTACACATATTGTGTAACTCCCTGAGTTTTGAAAGGGTAAAACTAGGATTGATAGCATATGCGACACAAAACACTGAACCAAAATAAACCATGATTATTTAAATATCACCATTATAACATGGCTTTTAAATTTATGTGTATGAATCTGATTAAAAACATTATTACATAGGTGTAAATCTTCTAATCAGTTTATATATTTTTTGGAAATAATTTCTCAATTTTTAATAATGAAGTTTATTCTAAAAAATACACTTTATTAAAAAATTATTATTATTATTTTTTGTGAGAAAATATTATAATTAATTTTTGGAACTTTTAAATTTTTTTAAAATTAAAGTACATTTTAAATTCTTTTTTTTATAATAACTTAGGATGATATTTTTTTAATTTTTTGAAAAATACAATTTTTTCATTGATAAGTGAAAATACAAATTTTTGTTAATTATTCATTTCTTTTTAATAAATTAAGTAATATAATGCTATAATTATTATTTAAATATAATATAAAATAAAATAAGTATTATTTATTTATTTTTCATCGAATTAATTAAATTTATATCATATTTATACTAGATTTGAATATATATTTTTGGAATTTATATAACAATTTTATGCAAATTGTTTTAAAGTGCATAATGTTTCTATTTTTCAACTAATTAAAAAAACCCATAATGAGTAATGAATTATATCAAGTGTAAAGATTATATATTTTTAAATATTAATTTAACTTCATTTAATTATTATTTATTTTCATATAGTTATTATATGAACATCTTATTTTTGAAAAATGCATTTCATGAAAACCTCTTTTTTTCTACACGTATGCGGCTTTAATTTTAAATTAAATTATTCCACTTCGATTAATTGAATTTTATAAAAAGGGTTAGATGATTTTAATACTAATAATTAATAATTTATAATTATTTTATCTTAATTTTTGTTCATAATGAATAGTAAAAATTGTAAAAATTTATTACTGCGAATATTGAGAAAACCGGTTTATCAAGGGGTTATAATTAAGAGGTTAATGGAATAAAATGATTAAATAATGTTTATTTTTAGTGGTAGAGGTTTTTATCAGCCTCATATATCCTCCAATAATTTATTTTTCATTTTTTCTCAAGAATTGTTTTTGAGAGTGACATCCCATTATTGAATAGTTTTGGGTGTTTACAAAATTGACTATCCTCTTTAATTATTAAAGGGAAATCTATATCGTGAATCTTTCAAACATATAAATCAATTTAAATTACAATAACCCTAAAAAAAATCACCCCCTCCACCCTTATCCATATTATAGATCTTATGTACTTCCCAAAATTCCAACTCTAGGGTCCTTAATAAGAGATCAATAAGAGGTTATTATAAGAGAAGTTAATCATCTTCCCTAAGATCCATATTTTTTTCGTTATTTCAACTTATATTATGACTTAATAATTAAAATATAATAAATAAATAATATTCTATGTAATTTTATTTATTATTTTTATGTTATAATATTCATCTATATCATCTTCAATCAAATTGAGAACAAGTTCATCATTTGTGTGTACAAAAGACTACAACCTCATGAATCTATGTAAATCGTTTTCCATTATTGCATATCATAGAAATTAAAGATGATTGAATTAATTTTTATATATAATAATAATAATGAATCGTTAATAATTATATAAATTTATCAGATCATATACCTTTTAACCTTAACATCAACGGAAAATTGATAACTTTGTTCAAGTGCACGAAACACTATTTCCCCACGATGTTATGTGATTCATTTTATTATTACCAAATAACATGGATGGTAATGTAAACGTATTTAAATGAATAATATGATATTTATGATAATATAATAATTTTATAAATATAATATAATATTTTTTTTATTATGATAGTTGGAAAATGGAACTCTTATACATGCATACATACAACCTATTATCTACAGGATTGTAATGTAATTCAATTTTCATAACCATAATTAATTGTTTTTTAAATTATTATTTATTAATAAAAAATATAATTATTTCATGATTTTAATACTGGATATGATTGAAAAATATCCCATTTGACCACTGTCAACACAACGACGCCATTGTGAATTTATGAATTTCAGCACCCTAAAAAACACCCAATGGGGATATGATTGATTAAGTAGTTAAAGAAATAATTATAATAAAGGAAGTTAATAGTTTAAGTATTATGTTTTAAACCTATAAAATTTTATTATGGAAATAAAATATTTCTAAAATTTTATTATTTTTGAGATAAAATACATACATAATAAATTCTGGACTTCAGGTAATAGGTTTGTCTGAAAAATTACTTCTTCATGACACATGTTCTTTTATACACCTAATATCTTATAAATAGTTTATATCATTAAAATTTTAATATTATATCATGAATCCTTAATAATTAATTTTATTTTACATTATAATTTATTTACTTATCTCACAGGATTTATGATTCAAATTTTTCTTGAGTAGTAATTGTTTATTTTGAATATTATTTTAATTGATATTTCTTTTAATTTCATTTATATTGCAAGAAATTGTTTTATAATTATCTAATAGATACATTTAAGTTTATCCTCAGTTCATTGATGGAATTCTCTAGTAATAGTTTAATTTTCCTCTCTCTTTTTTAGTTGTAATGTTTGAGAAAATATTCTTAATAAAAAATGACTTCATTTCACTCTTCGATAAAAAATCATTTTTCTTCCAAATCAATGTTTTCTAATTTATTTTTCAATAATTTTTTACTATTATTATTTAAATTAATTTTTATCCATGATTTTATGTTTAATTTTCTTTATTAGGAACATTCTTCTGTTTTTCATAATGAGATAATTTTTATTATTTTTACAAAAATATGAAATTAATATTTATTTTAACTTATATGACTTGTATGAAATTACATACCATCATGGGAACTCAACCATTTTACAATTACTTTATATGTTTCCATGATTATTTTTAAACAAAATAGATTCTATAATATTTTTGGAAATTTTTTATATTTTGATGAAGTTTTATCAAAGATAAAAGTTTATTTTTATCAATGAGTATTACATATAATCTTTAAAAAACCATTGATAAATACAACCTTTGATATTATAGATTGTTACAAAATTATGTATATATTTCTCTAACATATATTTTTATTTTTTTCCCCATAACCTGGTAGGGTAATATTTTCCTTATGTTCACCTATCATTTTCCTTCATTATAACATTTCTATTGATTATGATATGATGTAAGATTATATAGCTGTTTCCTCTAGAAATGGGGATGACCTCATTGATTTAAGGTTCAAATATTCTGAGCAGTTTCTAGCGGGTTTGTTCGTAGAAATGGAAACATCCCATGATTCCATATCCATTTGGACATACTTTCAAAAGGTAGGTGCCCATTAGTTGTGAACCGATAAGGCTTAATAATTTTCAATGGTCGAGAGGATGGTAGGTCAGAATCATCACACCTATTTAAGGGAATTATTGTCTACTCTAGGTCTCTCTTTATAGATTTATGTTATGTTCGTGAATCCTTATTAAATTACCAAGAATGAAAATGACCTTTCCTTTAGATCTGACAGTCAATAATTAGTATGAATGGGATTTAGAGAATCTTTTATATGTATTCGAGGTTCTTCATCGATAGAAAATCATCTGTATTTGTTAGATATCCTTAGTCAATGGTATCCTTTGACACATTGTATAGAAAATCTCTTGGTCATTATGATAACCATACTGGTTTAAAAGCCACTCAGCGGGGCACTTGAAGTTTATTGTCATTTACAATCACATAGATTATTTCAGAGTTGGGATCATACCCGCAGATGGGATACCTACGTATCCATTGTTATTGAAAAGGAATCAGAAACCATGTAGTTCGAGTAAAGAAGTATGAGGTTTATGGATGATTGATGCCTCAAAGAAAGATTTCATAATTACTTCTACACTCTAAGCTCACGTGATTCATGCTCAGTTTGAGAAACAAGGGGTATTGGTAAAACCAGACAATTGTGCCATAAAGGATGAAATTATAAGAAATATGTGGTTCTTATGTATGTATGACTGCCCAGATAGATGATTATTAGGATTTACTTCAGGGAAGAAACCCAAGAACAAGGTCCATAAATGTATATATGCTTTATAGAGATTTGGATACTTAACTTAGGGATTAATCCTGAGATGGATGCCCAAATTAGAGAGGAATTATTATTTGGATTTACTCCTGAGAAGGAAGCCCAAATGAAAAAATAAATTAAGACTGGTTAAGAGAAGTTATAACTAGGGATTATTCTTAAAGAAGAGGCCCATGTTAATGGTAATTATGACCGGATCTTACTCCTGTAAAGGAAGCCTAGGTTAACTGAATTTGGATTTTGGGAACTTGGGACTTACTCTTAAATAGGATGCCCATATTAAAAGAATTATGGTTGGGGCTTACTCCTAAAAAGGATTCCCAAAATTAAGGGAACTTGAAGACTGGGGCTTACTCCTGAAAAGGAGGCATAGGTTAGGGGACATGGGGCTAACTCCTAAAGAGGATGCCCATATTTGGAATTTTGAGATTGGGGCTTACTCATGAAAAGGAAGACCAGGTTAAAGATCCTCTCATCTTTAAAGGATGAGGTTTAATGAATGAAATCTCTAACCTTAGTGACATAAAGATATGTAAATCACTAGGTTTTGAGAGATTTTCCACAGAATTCCTTTCAGATATGGAATCAAATCAAGGAAAAATGCCATAAAATGGAATTGATGAGTGTTTTGAAGACTAAATCTTGAAAAGGAGAGGTTTATTTGAATAATAGAGGTGAAATACGCAGGAGGGGCACCCAAAAAGAGAGAGGTGCGCAAGTCCTGCGTGGGCGCGCATGTTCTGGTCGTGCAAGTATACTTGCGCGACATATGGGTACTTGTGCGGCGGTCAACCCTTAGGGTAATACATGGGTGAGACTTGGCTCAAGCCCTTACTTTTATCCTTAAAGGCTTCCAAAAGAGTGTCATGCAAGTTTGGTTGAAAGGATAAGGCGGCGCGCAAGTGTGGCCATTTCCCTTATGGACTAGCCACTTAGGCATGCAAGTGTTGATGAGTTTCAACACATAGGCATTGTTTCCTCTATTTTGATCTTCCATTCTAGGTAAGAAATTACCTTATAAGTGACTGGAATACTTCAAGAAGAGACTTGGGCGACAAGAGCTTAAATCTGACTTTTGGAATTTTTTCTTCATCAAAAGGGGGGCCCACCGAGGGAACTAATAGGTTGCTGAAGACCTTGGGTGAAAATCAATGAGGGCACGCAAGTCCCCTGTGCAACCAATATGTGGAGTGCAAGTATTCTTCTGTGACCATGATGAAACTTGTGCAAACCAAGTGTGGAGAAATACTTGTTCATGCCTTTGTCAATTTTTAAGGTTTCTTCAAAGGATGGATCACATTGGACTTAGATATTTCTCCGTTTTATGTCGTTAGACTCTGTGACGGAATAAAGCGTCAACCAAAGTCCCCCCTCAATGTTGGATCCAAAAGAAGGAGGATGTGACTCTAGGGAAAAAGGAGAAAACCAAGGAACTGTGGCGCACAAGTGTTGAGCGCGCAGATGGCATCTCGCAGGTTCAAGTCGCGCAGGGGTGCGGAATGGCCCAAATATTTGCAGCTATTCATCGCGAAAAGCAACCAGTTCTCAAGTATTACATCTCTCACCACGCAAGTTTCCTTCATCGTGCAAGTTACATGTTTTTCGCTGGTTCTTTATATCACGCTTCTGTAGAGGTATTTGGACTTGCAGAGTGATACCTGCACGCCAAAAACTTGTGCGACACAACTATACCTGTGCGCCAAAATTGGACTTGTGTGCCTTAATGCCTTAGCCATTTTTTCACTTTTTCTTCTTAAATTTTATGAAAAATAAACTCACTTAAGAGTTAATTATTTGACCTTTCTGCATATTCAATGGCTCCTTGAAGAATCAAAATTGCATATGAACTGTCTAACAAGAGAATTGATGACCTGATGAACGTTGTTGGCCCTGATTACTATGATATTTGTGATAGTAATCTCCCAGATTTGGCAATGTACTCGAAGAAATATAATGTAAATTTCTCACATAGAATCTACTTGCCTCTGTATGGCCATGGTCATCTGCAAGGAGTCAACATTCCAGAGCCAAATAACTATATGCCCGAAATGAAACTACACTACTACTCCTCTATTTTGGTTTTGCTCTTCATTAAGAGAAACAACAATGGTGTGAACATTCAAATTTTTTATCCATGCCATTTCCCTGTAGATATGAAAATGGTAAAGCCATGGGCTGAAATGTTTTCTGGTGTTGGTTGGTGGAGAGAATACAATCATGGGATTGGAACAATATCTGAAAAGCGTACTCTCTCCAAATGGATCTTTACTTCCAATTCTTCAATCTCAAATCCATGTATCCATCTTCTAAGTCTATTGAAAAAAAAGGCACTGTTTGATCAGTAGAAAATTTTATCAAACCGCACTCATGAACATCCTTTTACAATTTTTCCAAGAAGAGATAGTATCACTACATATCTTGTTGTATCTAGTTGAATGAATGAATTCCAAGAGGCTGTTGATGAAGCTCGAGATGCCTTAAATAAAATAAAGAGTTATGTTGAATTTCTTTTTTAATTCCTAAAAAAGAGAAGAGACTCTAGTCTATGGATATCCTTCTAACTCTTGTGCATCAATGAAAAACACTTTCACCTTCAATAATTTGTTCATATATTCTGTTTGTACCTTCTTTAAATTTTTACCTAAGACAATGGCCCTAGTAAGCATAGTATGATTTTTGTGAGGATTATTATAAATAACCCTAAAAACATTGAATATTTTAATTGCTCAATATTACCTAAATCATACAAAATGTATGTTTAGTGAGCTGGAAGTTGACTTTTGTTCAGTGTTCCCTTATCTTTTGTAGGCAGTTTAAAGTCATGCTCGTCAGACATAAAAATGATAATGTTTAAGGTCGAAATAGCTTTGACCAAATGTATTAAAATTGGCTCAATTCCTTGACAATTTATCTGAAAAAATATTAACACAGTCAAGTATGAAGGAATAAAAAGTAAACTATAATTTAAGAAATTTTGAATTTGAGGGATGACATGAAAAATGGCTAAAAGGCATTAGAAGAAGTAGTTCCCAAGAATGAAGTTACCATTATTTAACAAACCCGTTAGGGGGTCAAATTATCAGGGCCTCTTAAGGGAATTTACTGCATAGTCAAATAATAGCATCTTTTGGCTGACATGTCCATTATGTAGACTACTTATGCAAGGCCGCCTAAGAGAACGTGCTGCATAGTCAGACAAAAGAACTCTCGGAAATTTTCTTTTCTATTGCTAAAAATCTAGTAGATGTTTAGGGAGATTCAAATTTTCCAAAGCATAGAGTTTGTAGTATGGAGAGACTTACTTGAATATAGAGAGGATATTTAGAAACAAGATTGTCTATGAACTGGATGAATGTCATTCCTATGAAGGTCTGGCCCAAGTGTAGGGAAGAGGAATATAAACCATATACTTGAATACATTCAGATCATGAAAAAGAACGTGGGATAAATATGTTAAGGATGGCTATTTTTGCGGATCCCTATATATTTTTGTTAAGAAAACTAAGAACAAAAGAGGTTTTTTCTCCCAAGAATGAAGTTACCATTATTTAACAAACCCGTTAGGGGGTCGAATTATTCAGGGCCACCAAAGGGAGTTGGCTGCATAGTCAAATAATAGCATCGTTTGGTTGACAAGTCTGTTATGTAGACTGTTTATGCAAGGACACCTAAGGGCACATGCTGCATAGTCAGGAAAACGAACTCTCAGAAATTAGACATTTTGTGACTAGAATTCAAGAAAATTGTTATGGAGATCTGGAATTATTTATGGTTAGAATTATGACACATGAAAATGGGTATTGTTAAATTCATGAATGAGATACATAGACCAATGCTAACCATAATCATGTTGTGGATGGGTCCTAAATTGAGATGATGGACTTCACTACATATCCCACAAGGATGGGAATCAAGCCATACGTAGTTCTTAAAATACAGTTTAACATCATGTGGGATGAATGTATGGGAGATCTTAGTTTGTGGTCATAATGATCGAGCCATAATAATGAATTCACAATGTGTGTTTTGACAAGGACTTTTTAGCCGAGGGACTGAAAGTTGAATTTGGGGTTAGGCCCAAAAGACTTGGGGATAGATTAGAGGGATTCTTGAACATCCCTACGTATCCCATAAGGATGTGAATCAAGCTCACGTAGTTCTAGAAATACCCTCTGTACAGATTTGGTTTGTACAAATGAAGGGTGAAATGGGACATTAGTGAAATTATGGTTTGACCCAAGAAAAAAGGTTCAGGCATTTCCATGTATGGACGTAGTCTATGGTATATAACGTGATTGTAGATCATTGTAAATAATTATTTTCTCTTAGGTGAAGGTACTAAATAATGTTTTAGTTTATTTTCATACATGAAAAAAGTGTTGTATAGTTTAACGTCATATAGCAAGGACATAGGTGAACCAATGTAAAAAATATTGGTTGTAGGGGCGGTTTCGCGAATCAACATTGTATGAGACAGAGGTGAACTGATGTGAAGATGTTGGTCTTGGGCTTGAACCTCAGGAGGTTGCCTACGTACCCAGCCTAAAAGGCAAGGATCAAAGTCTGCATAGTTCAATTAAATAATGAATTAGTGATCAAGTTGTTTTTGAGGACAACGACCTAAAAATGATGTTGGGACTTACACATGGTTAGTAGCCCAGATAGGGTATTATGGTTTAAGTTTACTCTATGTTCACGTGAGTCATACTCGGAGTGATAAACAAGAGGTAGAAACAACTTTAATGATTCACGGTTTAATGTCATGTAAGACATATGAAATGGATATGTAGTTTAAAGTCTTGCAGTGAGGACTATTGGTGCTTCATAGTTTAGTGTCATGTAACACAGAAAAAATACAGTTTAACGTCATGTATGACATATTAAGGGACATTTGTATAGTTTAGCATCATGTAGCTAGGATGATGGGGACAATACAGTTTAATGTCATGTTGGACGAAAGGGGAACTATTCAGTTTAATGTCATGCAGTAAGTAAAAAAGAGGACACAGTTTAACGTTATGTTGGTCATATTAGGGACTTTTTCACAGTTTATCTTAATGTTAGATGAATGGTACAAATAGATTAAGGTCATATTCATGGACCGATGATGGTTTAGTTTAATGTCTTGTGGGACGTAAGGGACTATGAAATTTAAAGTCTTGCAGTAAGGACAACATAGTTTAATGTCATGTTGGAAAATAGGGATGCAAATAGTTTAAGGTCATATGCATGGACCATACTGATGTATTTTGTGTTTATAAAAAATATTTATTAAAAAATCTGTCATTTTTTGGTGTAGTGATGAGATCTCCATCCATTGAGATTAAAGAATAAGCTCCATTGGAGTAGACCTTATGTATTGAATAAGGTCCTTACCATTTTGGATCAAGCATGCGAGGTTTCCTTCCTGGTGTAATTGGATTTCAGAGAACTAATACCAATTCTCCCTGAATGAATTAATGAATACGAACTTTTTTGATGAAAGATCGTGATATTAGATTCTCATAGACTTCCAAGTGAGAAGGGTGCACAATATTTTCTCATCTAATCAATCAAATTCATCCAATCGCTTTTGAGATTGTTCATCTGTAGATGACTGATCAAAATTGGCTACTCTTAGTGATGGTAATTGAACCTCAATGGGAAAGAGTTCTTCTGTTCCATATACCAATGAATATGGAGTTGACCGTGTTACAGTGTGGGTGGAGGTCCAATAAGCTCATAAAGCTTGAAAGAGTTTATCAGGCCATGATTTCTTATCTATATCCACCAACTTTTTCAGTATATTTGACAGAGTCTTGTTGAAGGATCCTATCTTCCCATTGGCCATTGCATGATACCGATATGAATGATTGGATTTGATGTTTTATTCTTGATACAACTTCCTCACCTCAGATGAACATAAGTTGGTTCCATTTTCCGTCAATATGGTATGAGGGACACCAAATCTGGTAATGATGTTAGTCTTTATGAAGCTAACAATTCTTTTATAACTGACTTCTTTGAGAGGTATTGCCTCTGCCCATTTAGAAAAGAAGTTAGTAGAAGTAAGAATGTACTTAAACTGCTTGGCTGTAGCTGAAGGGTAAGGTCCCACCACATCCATTCCCCATGTGTCAAATGGCCACAATTATTTAGTTGTATGAAGCAACTCTCGAGGTTGATGAATGAAGTTGGCATGTACTTGGCATGAATTACACTTCTTTGTGAAATCAACAAAATCTTGTATCATTGAAGGCCAAAAGTATCCAAGCCTTTGAAATTGTTCAGATAGTCTATGTCCAGACTGGTGGGCACCACAGACTCTTGCATGTACTTCTTTCATGATAGTCATTGTCTATTTAGCATCGATGCATCTGAAGAGAATTCCACAAAAACCTCTTTTATAGAGAATTTTCTCTAGGTGATCTGGGCTATCATAAAAAGTAAAATTGACCACACATCTCCAAACTTGTTCTTTCCCGGCTCTATCAGGTGGAAGTGTTCCATTTTTAAGGTATTCTTTGATATTTGTCATCCATCCTATAGTATGACCATATGGTTAAATAATGGGACTAATTTCATTGATTTCCTCTGTTATGGTTTGAACATAAGGTGAAATTGTACGACGGTGGGCAATACTGATGGTTGTGTCGTCACAATATGGATTTGCTAGAGCTGTGGCAATATTAGCCAGTGCATCAGCTTGGTCATTTTGTGATCGCGGGACATAAGATAATGTCGGTTCTGAAGGAAATTCCGCCATTAACTCTCTAACGTAATCATACAAAGAGATTAGTTCTTATTTTATGATTGTATAATCCCCATTGACTTGTTTGATTATCACGTCCAAATCACCTTTCAAATTTAAGTTATTCACTTGTTCTTGAAGTCCTAACTCCAATCTTGTGATAAGAGCTTGGTATTCTACTTCATTGTTTTTCCCGCCTCCCAATAATTAGAAGGAATAGGGTAGCACTACCTTTTCTGGAGAAATGAGATCAATTCCTAACCCAACTTTTTTGAATTTAGGATCTTCCATTTTCATCACTGTTGGACTTCTGGAAGCTCCATCAAAGTACATTTCCCATGTTTGAAGACTATATTGAATAGAGAAGACTTCTTCATAGGGAAGTTAAATATCTGAAGATGTATCTTCTACTGAAGGATGTTCAACAAGGAAATCAGCTAGATCATGGCCCTTTATTGCCTTTTGAGACACATACTAAATATCAAATTGCTGCAAAATAACTGCCCACCTTTCCAGACATCCTGTAAGCATTGGGAGACTAAGGATAAATTTGAGCGGGTTATTATGAGATACCAATTGGACCTCATGATGTTGCAGGTAGTGTCTCAATTTCTGAACCTCTAAGATTAATGCTATGCAACGCTTCTCAATACTTGAATATCAGGATTCTACTTCAAGCATAGTCCGACTGAGATAGGAGAGGATCTTTTCATTCCCAGCATCATTTTTCTGAGCATGAAAGGAACCCAATGAACACTCTAAAGCTATCACATAGAGGATCAGTGGCCTTCCCTCAATAGTTGGCATTAATACCGTTAGACTCAAGAGATATTTCTTGAGAATAACAAATGACTCATGGCATTCTTCATTCCACTGGTGAGTGACATCCTTCATCATCAATTTGGTGAAGGGTAAACTTTTTCCTGCCAAATTGGTGATGAAACGCCGAATATAGGCCAAATGTCATTGAAGCCCTCTCAATTCATTCAAATTTCGAGTAGATGACATACCAAAGATTGAAATTTTCTTCTCAGGATTGACATCGATACCACGATGACGTACCAAAATACCAAGAAATTCTCATGAGGTTACCCCAAATCACATTTTAAGGGGTTCGTCTTCAAATTATGTTGCTGAAGTTTTTGGAATATGATTTCCAAATCACCCAAGTGATTAAAACGTTTCCTGAAGTTAACCACCAAATTTTCCACATAACATTCAACAAACTTCCCTAAAAAGGGTTTGAAGATACGATGCATGACAGGCTGATATGTTGCGCCTCCATTCTTCAAGCCAAAGGGAATTACCCGATAACAAAACACACCCTGAGGGGATCTGAAGGTTGTATATTCCTCATCTTATGGAGCCATTCATATTTTATTATACCCGTAATATCCATCCATGAAGGAAAGTGCTTCATAGCCAGTTGTTGCATGAATTAGAAGTTCTCTAATCGAAACTGGAAAATCATCCTTAGGACAATGTTGATTATGATCTCTAAATTCAATACAAACTCTAATTTTTCCATTCTTCTTTTTCACAGGGACAATATTATCCAACCATTTGGGATATTGAACTTATCTGAAAAAGTTAGCGTTGATAAGATTATCCATATCAACTTCAATTTTGGAATCATAGGTTAGTTGTGTTCTTCTTGAAGCTTTCATGAATCCTCGATGTTCTTTTGGAAAACCCAAAAAATGAGTAGAAACATCAGGATAAAGGCCTAGAATCCTTGTATAGTTCCAAGCAAATATATCTTTATTTTCCTTCAAAAAATGAAATATACATTTTCTTCCCTTCAAGAGTCATGGCCGCACTAATTAAAGTGGTGTGTGCATCTTCTTTTGTACCCAAATTTATTTCTCTGAGTTCATCCACAGTGGTAGAGATAACCTCTTCAAAAGCTAGAAGAGAATCCTTGAGATATTCCTCTTCTTATTCAACATGTTTTATTTCTTCTATTTCTACTTGTATAGTAGATGATGAAGCAGAATTTCCATGATCAGAAGAGATGATAAATTTTGAACATCATGAAGAAGAGGCTTTCATTTTTGACCCGATTGATGATGAAGGGTATTCCTTGGGTAATAAAGAGGAGACGATGGATTGATAATTGAAATCATCGTTCACCTATGAAATTGATATAACTTCCTCTTCCTTGGTTGGAATGTATAGATATGAAAAATTTCAGCAGATGAAATGAAGACATATCCATTTGAGCTTTCATCATTATTGGGGAGTCAGCAATTTCTCCCATGTTGTCCGGATTGATTTCCATAATTGATATTATAGAAGTTTCCATAAGAGTATTTTTATTTGGGTCGATCATATCAATTTGACTGATAGGAAACACGTACTCTGTACTCACATGTGTAAATAGATTTACTGGAATCTTTTCCAAACCAAATAGAGCATTAACATTGGTAATATTTCTTATTGTGGATTTATCCTTACCCTTCATGTGATAGAATTCCGCCTCAATGTATTTAGATTCAAATTTTTTGAATGGGGACTTATCACCATACAATGTCCCAATTTGACCATCAGAAAAATATTTGAGACATTGATGGTATGATGAAGGAATAATTGCATGTTGATGTAGCCAGGGTCTTCCAACCAAGATGTTGAAGGCTGTGTCATGATCAACAACCATGAAATCTGAATTGGATACAAGATATCCAAACTGAGTTCTGAGTGTAATCTCACATAGTGTTTCTTGTTCATTTTTATCATATCCTTGTAACATCAAAGTAGAAGAAGATAAATCAGATTTTGTGAGGCCCAATTGATGAAGTGTACGAACGGGGATGAGGTTGACTCCTGAACCATTATCAATGAAAGCTCCTCGGACGTCTACATCATTGGCCTTTCCAGATAAGTACAAAGGTCTAATATGTCCATACATGACATCTTCTTCATCTTCATCTGTGAAAGATATCATTGCATGGAATTCTGCTGTATTATTCTCTACATGGTAGACTTCAACTGCAACAATTTCCGTTTCAAACTCCGGAGTACTTGACAAAGCCTCGATGAGTGCCTCCCGAAGATCGTTTGATAAATTCAAGGCATCCAAAATTGATAACTTGGCCGGTACTTGGGCCAGGTGTTTCAATACATCATATTTTTGATCTAATGGTCTGTGTTTCCCAACAGGGACATGTGGTTTCGTAGGTGCCTTAGAAGTTGATGCTTTGGACGTAGATGCTTCCTGTTTCAGGGTACGAGTTGGAAATACTCTTTCCTTTGGATGATTAGACCGAATAGGTCTATTTACATGATGAGAGGAAGAATATGGAACCTCCAAACGATCTTCAAGAATAACTGGTCCATGACTGAATATGCTATTGGCGGAAGAATTTTCTTGTTCTTATTGAGCCCTCTTAAGGGATCTGCCATGAGTTTCTACTGCCTACATAGTTCTGGCAGGGGTATAATTGGAAGAGTGGATTCTAGGATATCCACGTGTTCCTCAGTATCCCAGACCTCTGAAACTCCCTCTAATTCCTCTATTTGATATAGGGTACTCGGACACATCAAAATAAAAACTGCAACTGGCATAAGGATCTGGTAAGTGAATCATATTAACAGAACCAAAAATCGACTCTTCGTCTGATGAAGACTCTACCTGATTATCTAGTTTAGGCTGTGCCATTTGGTGGGGGCAGTGCCCATTGCTTCAATGTAGATGGCATAAAATCTGCCAGAGTCAAAGACAACTTGGGCTTTGACACGATTTCATATACTTCATATTTCTCTTCTTTCATTTAATTAAGTCGTTTCTTTGAGGATTTTCCCTCTTATGAAGAGGGTTTTGCTGTTGCATTCATAGTAGAATACACAATTGGTTTATTCAATTGCTTTCTCAAAATGGCATGATTTCAGTTGATCATTTTTCATTCCATCCAATCATCATACTTCTGCATATTTTTGTTTTTGACTTCCTTCCACTCACCTTCTTCCTCTGGATCTGTAGTAGTAACACATTCTACATGAGCTGAAGAACCTTCCAATTTGACTTGTCCCGAGTCAACCATTTTTTGCAAGAGGTCTTTGAAGACAAAACACTGCTGAATGGGATTCCCCAACATCTGATGAAATGGGCAGTAATTGGGACGGTCTTCATCTCCTTCCTTGTTTGGCTTTTTGGACCTTGGCAATTGAAACAAATTATTTTCTAGAGCAGAAATGAAGTAACCATGAACTTGTTCATTTCAGAAAGAGTAAACTTTACACATCAGATTGTAAAATTATTTCCGTCTCTGATATCTTTGATCATCTTGACGAAACAGACTCTATTGTTGACGCTCATGAGGTGGTGCCCTTCGGGATGATGAAGGTTTTGAAGTGAAAGCAGGTAAATGTGCTTGTTTAAGTGTAACAGTAGTAGTCTCTGCTTTACCAATTCTCCTTCTTGGATATGATGGAATTACACGAGTTTTATCTTTAGTCTTTAGAAGAGAATATTCAATCTGTTGAGTGATTGAAGTAAGGTCTCAAAACCCTCCTGTGTATTTCACATGGATCAACGGTGTGCGCTACTCAACAGGAAAATTTTCCACACATATTTGAAACAATTCCTCTTGAGGGAGTACTAGGCTTTGGGAATATATTAATCCCTTCTAGTGAGCATTGAAATCTGAAACACTTTAATTCTCCCTTTTCTTATAATTTATAAGATAAAAAACTGTTGTCTTTGGAAAAGTTGAGTTGAATTGAATAAGGAATCGTTGATGATTATTTTCCCATCTGGTAACTGACCGGTATTGCAAGCATGTATACCAGACAAAGGCAGGCCCTTGTAATGACTTTACAAAACACTTAAGCTTAACTGCTTCTTGTTGCTGAGGGGTTCCCATTAGAGGATCACAACGAGAAAAAAATGTGTTAAGTGTTTCTATGAGTCTCCCGAACCATTAAATATTGGGAATGTGGTACTTGCAAAATTTAATGGGGGAGGAATTTCATCAAACCATTCAGGATAAGCTCTCTTTTCTGGTTAAATTGGAAAATGATTTCCCTCCATAGCTTCCAACCGAGCTGCTAATGACTGAATAGTAGTTATTAAATTTTGAGAAACATCCAGATGAGCTTCGACCTGAGTAGGTGAAATAACTGGAGCTTGGACAGATGTGGTGTCTGGTACTGCAACTGATGGTAGCACCACCGATTGTTGTTTCACCTAACCCATATGATTAGACCTATGATGGTGTACTGATAAAGGATTATATTCTTGATCCATATTAATAGCCACAACAAATTCCCTTGGTTAACTGACTCCAGCACGATTAGGAGGAAGACTACCCTGAAGTAGTTCTACATTTAACCTCCTCAATTCCTTCATTTCTACCTCCTGTTGTGGAAATATTTTCTCTAGTGAGAGCGATTGGCCTTCTTCAGAGGAAGGCTATGTAACATGATTCTTTTATTTCCCCTTGTTGGATCCCTTTCAGTGAGGGGAAAGTGGGTTATTTGAAGGAACACACAGATTCTCGGTAAGCCTTTGATTTCATGTACACGCACATTCATAATTTCGGTCTGTGCATACAAGTTCTTGAGCAGGAACCCCTTAATCTGATCCCTCAGAGTGAGCCTCATCTGGTGGATCAGAAACAATGGAATTAATGGAATTAATTGATGCATATTGCATTGCATCCCTTCTATCAGCATTTCTGCAATATTGTCTTCTTCTATATCCCTGATGAGACATTGCCTTTTTTTGATTGGATCCTTCCAGAACTTCTTGACGAACTGTAATTTGGAGGGAATCTCGTGATAATTTGGCTCTTAGTTCCTCTTGGGGCTTCATCCCTAATCCAGAGAAGAATGAATTTATCTGAGGAAGATATTGAGGATTTGAGAATGTCCCCAGTCCGGTGGAATAAGGAAGTTCCTACGGTTCCTGCTCAACTCCTCGAATCCTATTTGTTGATTCCGAGGGATGGGTTAAAAGAGTCCCTAGTCTGGAAAGAGGGGGTGGTTCTTGAAATTCTATATCTGAGAATTTATTAAAATCTCTCTTGATCTTGCAGACTTTAGTCAGGAAATTGGCTGGATGCATCAACTTGCATCCACTTTTATCACCCGGCTCAAAAGACCGTTGGATGATTTCTGACACTTCTGTCACTTGATTATGTGCTTGCTCCAAATGAGAGGCATGTTCAATATTCTCGTTTTCTTGATACAGTAGTAATTCAAAAACTTGTTCTCTGTATGATAGATTTTGAGGAGAACAAGTTGAGGCCTATTCTTGAGCGAGCCTTTGATTACAAACAATGCCAATTGGATGTGGCCGGCCATGGGAAATAACATTTCATGAGACCATTTTGGGAGGGCTTTGTTGGTAGGAGAGTATAGTGAAATGTAGTACTGCATGAACCCCGCATCCCCTGACATGAATACCAGATGGGGAATTGGAAATTAACTGGCGCAATATTCTTTGTGCGCTAAGGCATGAACGCTGAAGGGCTCTATGCTGCTTTTCAACCTTCAGATATCAAGAAATTGAGAGAGATTCCAAGTCAATTTGGCATTGTAACCCTTCTATTATCTTGAAATGATTTTTATATTCATTATAAGATAATATTTTCTTTTTCAACTGACAAAGAGTTTTCTATATTTTCAGACGAATATCATGAATTCCATCTTCCTTCAATATCTCTGGAATATCATACTAAGAGTCAGCCAAAGGCCAAAACATAACTGGAAGTTCACCTTTCTCCAGTTGTTTTCTCATATTCAGCATTTCCTATTTATCATTTGATGAAGATTCTTATAACTAATTAGACTAGAGTTGGTGCTTCCTTGCTGATTCATCAGATTCAACTAGATGGGTAGAGAATTCACTGATCAAACTAGAAGATGAACGACCCAGGGGTGGTTCAAAGAATGACCTACACCCTAGTCTATCTTCTGATTGAGAAAGTATTTCACCTACTAGCGATAAAGCATCATACATGACTGGATTCATGATTGCAAGTGCCTCAAGATAAGAGGGCTTTCTCTTCACTACATTTTCCATTGGAGCATTTTCCAGGAAATGTGAATTACTACTACGGAGAGTACTTTTGCAGCTAAATTATTCATCATGGGGAGGACCACCATGGTGGGTCACAACAAAAGATGAAATATTTTGCTCCTTGAACTTCTGGCCATGCAGAGGGTTACTGTGGCTCTCATATGAAGATGAAACTTTGAGATCGACCGAATTGTGATGAAGCAATCTTTCATGAGAAAGTGTCTGATGAAGACCTTTAGAATTAATGATCCCGCTATTGGGAAATGTGAGAGTAGAATCTTGAATTCCAAGAGATAATTGTCTGAGGGCTTCAAAACTCCAGCATCGATCAGGGATTTATTACAGATCAGATCATTATTTCTTGACTGTGATGGGTGGGTATTCTTCTTAAATTCCTTCTTACTCACTTTGGGAACCACTTATTGAAGAAAGTGGTTATTATGAGCATGGGTATGTTCCTGACCAAGAGAAATGATCAGGTTAGGATGATTATCTCCACTCAAATCAGGTGTATGTGCCTGACTTAGTTGTCCGTATGATATGGGGGAATATGCCCCACAACCCTATTGGACAGGAACAGAGGTGTGTGTCTGTTCCGGAGTGAATTGTTGATGTTTCACTCTATTAGTAGGGATATATTTATGTTTCTTGCCCTGAGATGCTGCTGAAGCTATTATAATATCTTGACAGGCATCCTGAATTTGAGAAGGGATTTGATTCTGCTCTTTTACCATTGACAGAATATTCATGGTGACTTCAGCGGCCAGAACTGTGATATATGTCCATTCCCTGCTTGGATTAGGTGGGTAATCCTGCTCTTGTCCTCTTTTTCCTGTCAGTGAATTCTGACAGTACTCAAGTTTGGGGATAGAGAGTTGAGTCTGCCTCCTGTTTGTCATTGGGGTTTTCCAATTGACTTCTTCGGATGCTACCAAATGAGACTTTTGGAATTCATGATCAATACTAGTAGGTGTATGTGCCTGCTGATTTCACTCCACCAAACACTGTTGATGATATTTCTTAACATTGACCGATGAAGATGCTGGCAGGATTGATGAGTGTAAGCAGGTGTATGTGCCTGTTTACAAGTTGTCAACACATTGGGTTGGTGGGCTCCATCGTATGTAGTCAGACAAGCCAGATGACCAGCTGATGATTTATAAATAGGTGTATGTTCCTGTCTATAGTACTATGCCAGAATTGCCTGATGGGATTTGCGTGCTGTTTCCAGTAGAGTCTGCTAGACAGCAAAATTATAACAGATGGGTGTGTGTGCCCGCTCGTTGCTTGCCATCATGTTAGGTTGGTGGACTTCTCCGGAAATGGAAGATATAAGAACCTAATCACTGTTGACCGTATTTCTCCTCTGGCGGTTCATATTACCTGCTTGAGTTCGAGGAACCTGAGCCGAATGCCTGGAGATGATGCCCTCATCATGTAGAGGGTGCACTACCGCACAAGTCTGGCAGCGATTGTAGATTGTATCCCTCAGGAAGGACTCTTGTCTCCTTGAATTAAGGAATTCAGTGACCTTCTCATTCACCTCCGAAGAATATGGGAGGGACTGATGATTATATTCCGGGGATGACGACCCAAAACGGTTGGAGAAGGTGGTTGACACCACCTGCTTCTTGATCGCTGGTCGTCGCTGTCCGGACAACCAAGGTGAATAATTGACTTGGAGGGCTTGTCGAGAAGCCTCCAGAGTCGGAATAGTACCATTTTGATGTTATTCATTAACCTGCGCATTTGATACCCCTCGTTTAAGACACTGAGTAGGTGATGTCGTCCTCAGAGCGGATGATGATCCAGTAGGAGTAACAATAGAGGCATTCACAGTAGAGGTATTCACAGGCGTGAACTTTAGAGAAGCCATTTCTGTAACACATAATATATTAGACAAGAGTGCCTGTTTTGATATCATAGACATAATCAAGACAAGTTCGGCCACTATATCTTTTGGATGAGCACATATTTATTTATTGTTCTGTCGGCCCTCCCATTGAGTTTAAATAGGGGCCTAACAAATAAGTAAAACTTCACTTTAACTTGGTTAAGGATTGACGTCAGGTTCACCATTTTTTGTTTCCTCTTGAAATGCGAATGGCCTCATTGATTTAAGGCTGTAAAATACTAAGCGGTTTCTAACAGGTTTTTTTGTAGAACCAGAAATATCCAATGATTCCATATCCATTTGGACCTACTTTCCAAAGGTAGGTGCTCATTAGTTGTGAACCGATGAGGCTTAAAAATTTGCATTGGTCGAGAGGATGGGAGGTCAGACTCATCACACCTTTTTGAGGGGAATTAGTGTCTACTTAGGGACTCTCTTTATAGATTTAGGTTATGCTCGTGAATCCTTATTATATTACCAATTATGAAAATGAGCTTTCCTTTAGATCTGACAGTCAATAATTAGTATGAATTAGATTTAGAGAATATTTTATATGTATTAGTGGTTCTTCATCGATAGGGAATCATCTGTATTTGTTAGAGATTATTAGTAAATGGTATCCTTCAACATGTTATATAGAAAATCTCTTTGTCATTATGATAACCATACTGGTTTTAAATCCACTCAGCAGGGCACTTGAAGTTTATTTTCATTCAGAAGGACATAGATTATTTCAGAGGTGGGATCGCACCCACAGATGGGCTCCCTACGTATCCTTTGTTTTAGAAAAGGAATCAAAACCCATGTAGTTCAGCTAAAGAAGAATGAGTTTTATGCATGATTGATGGCTCAAAGAAAGATGTCATAATTACTTTTACACTCTAAGCTCACATGAGTCATGCTCAGTGTGAGAAACAAGAGGTATTGGTAAAACCAAACAATTGTGTCATGAAGGATGAAATTATAATTAATGATGTGGGGATTATGTATGTATGACTGCCCAGATAGATGAAGATTAGGATTTACTTCAGGAAAGAAACCTGAGAACACGATCCATACAGGTATATGTGCTTTATAGAGATTTGGATACATAACTTAAGACTTAATCCTGAGAAAGATGCCCAAATTAGAGAGGACTTATGATTGGGTTTTACTCCTAATAAGGAAGCCCAAATCAAAAAGTAAATTAAGACTGGTTAAGATAAATTATGAATGGGGATTATTCTTAAAGAAGAGTCCCAAGTTAAAGGGAATTATGATTGGGGATTAGTCCTAAAAAAGAAGCCCAGGTTAAGGGAATATGGATTTTGGGAACTTGGGGCTTACTCTTAAGGAGGATGACCATATTAAAAGAATTATGGATGGGGATTACTCCTGAGAAGGATGCCCAAAATTAAGGGAACTTGAATACTGGGGCTTACTCCTAAAAAGGAGGCCTAGGTTAGGGGACATAGGGCTTACTACTAAGGAGGATGCCCATATTTTGAATTTTGAGATTGGGGCTTACTCATGAAAAGGAAGACCATGTTAAATATCACCTCATAATTAATGGATGAGGTTTAATGAATAAAATCTCTAACCTTAGTGACATAAAGATATGTAAATCACAAGGTTTTGAGAGATGTTCCACAGAATTCCTTTCAAATAAGGAAGCCGATCAAGGAAATATGCCATAAAATGGATTTGAAGAGTGTGTTGAAGACTAAATCTTGAAAAGGAGAGGTTTATTTGAATAAGAGAGCTGAAATAGGCAGGAGGGGCACCCAAAAAGATAGAGGCGTGCAAGTCACGCGTGGGCGCGCAAGTTCTGGTCGCGCAAGTATACTTGCTTGACACCTGGGTACTTGCGCGGTGGTCAACACTTAGGGTAATAATTGGACGAGTCTTGGCTCAAGACATTAGTTTTATCCTTAAAGGATTCCAAAAGAGTGGAGTGAAAGTTTTTTTGAAAGGATAAGGTGGCGCACAAGTGTGGCCATTTCCCTTAAGGTCTGTCCACTTAGGCACGCAAGTGATGATGAGTTTCAACACTTAGGCCTTGTTTCCTCTATTTAGATCTTCTATTATAGGTATGCAATTACCTTATAAGTGACCAGAAGACTTCAAGAAGAGACTAGGGCGACCAGAGCATAAATATGACTTTTGGAATTTTTCCGTCGTTAAATGGGGGGCCCATCGAGGGTATTTATAGGCTGCTGAAAACCATGTGCGAAAATCAAAGAGGTCGCGCAAGTCACCTATGCGACCTATATGTGGCGCACAAGTATTCTTGCACGACCATGATGAAACTTGTGTGAACCAAGTGTGGAGAAATCCGTGTTCATGCCTTTGTTAATTTTTTATGTTTCTTCAAATGATGGATCACTTTGGACTTAGGTATTTCCCCTTTTTCAGTGGTTAGACTCTGTGATGGAAAGGAGCATAAAAAACAACCCATTTGTTTCCATGGGTAATTATTATGTCATGAATTATGATTGATTCCCTTTATGTGGAACACATAGACCATGAATATATATAATGGGTGTGGCTATATAGAACTATTATTTTTTAGTTAAAGCTTTGGTTAGATAATGGCTCATGTATAGGATTATGGAGTAAACCTAATCAGTTATGGGAGTTTCTTAACCATGTTATATTGTCTTGGAAATTAACCTTGACTCATGTTTATGTCATGTTTTATGTTACTGCTATATTTACTATGTTACAATACTCTTATGATACCATGTTATTTATGATATAATTCCATGTGATTACTCATGATTCTTCTATTTTATGATACCATATTGTAAATCTGGCCTATATGTTTTGATTCTTTATCAATTTTATTCCCTTAATGGGATTTTTAACACACCCCTTCCTTTTAAGAATGACCTAGGTTGTCCCATAAATTTTTAAAAGACAAAATAATTTTGGGATCTCATTATAGGGAATAAATTTACAATTTCAGGTTTTAGTTTCTATTTTATGTATTATGAACCTAGTATTCCAAAGATACTACATGGAATATTATTTTAGATGTGATTATTATATAATTATCCTAAAAAATATGGTAATAATATGTTATAATGGATCAGGTAACTATAGTTAATATCGTCGAAAATTTTTAGTTATTAATTGGAAACTAGGATGAGAAAAATTTAGAGAGAACCTTCAGGAAAATTCTAAGGGTAATTATACGCATTGCAAAATATCTTGTAATTTTGAATAATTTTAGAGTGAATGGTTTCCAAGAATTTACATACCAGTATGGATACTAAAAGTGGGTGTGGATTTTACATAGTATTACCAAGGGGTAATAACTCCAAAAAGAGAATATTTGGATTTGAATCAATCATAACATGGTTTATGATAATGGTCTTTTCTACACACCTGGTTTTCTAGCCTCAAGGGGTTTGTTTTGTAAATTAACAAACTGTTTACGAACCATTCTGAAAGACATTAACAAATTAATAGGTTAGAAATCCTAATAGGGACATTACTATGGATAACCTAGATTGAAACCTAGAGACTAATAATATTGGATGTACTTATTATTTATATGTTATTCCTCCAATGATTATAATTTTACTTTGTGTATGGTTATTATTTAATATATTTTCATCTTTTTTCTTTTAGTTGATAGAGAAAAATTGGAGAAACCATGCCCACAATAAAAATAATAGGCAATGTAATGATTTCCCAAATGATATGCTTAACTATATTGGAGGGGGATATAATTACCTCATGTATATATGGATCGACTAGCTCATGTTATGAATTATAATATGAATCATGAAGAATTCCATACTCCTCCTATGAAATATCATGTTGTAGTCACTTATTTTATGAGACAAAGGCCTCTTAACCTAATTGAATATTATTATACCTTCATCACAGAATAATTCATTAAAAACATTTATATTATATTATTTTTATTGTAATTTTTAGATAAATAGATTTTTGTGATGACCATTTATCATATTAAGGGAGAATCTGATTATTAGTGGAAAATGATCGAGAATAAAAAGTCCATAGATAATATTTATTCCATAGAATGGGTAGACATCAAGAAAATATTTTTCAGTATATATTTTCCATGAACTCACCATTTTAAGATATATAGAGTTTTCCTCTGTTTGAACAAAAAAAGAAATATTGTCTTATTGGGGAATATGAGGCTAAATTCACAAGTACTTCATTTTACACATCCAGTTTTTTAGTCAACATCAAAATTAATTTGGAAAATATATTTAGATTGTTGAATTAGAGTCTATAAAATCATTACAAATTCATGAAATTGATAGATATAAAGAGGCAGTTTCATTGTGCCCTCAACGTTGATATTAAGATTAGTGAATCCTAGTGGTATCATGGGGATAGAGAGGAAAAAAATTAAATAGAGTTTTATTTGAATGCATCAATAGATACATCCTTTAGATGGAATAAAACCCAACATTTTAGATCTCAAAATGTGGGAAGAAACATCCAAGAAACTATATAAAATAGGAAACATGAGATTCTTCAATTGCAAAAAAGTGCAGAATCAAGATAATACTTATTGAAGGGAAATGAAGAAACCCACTAATGTGAAATAAGACAACAAGGTTCAAATAAACCCTCATCCTATGGATATGTGTTTAAAAAACAAGGAGTATATATATTATTCAATCCAATTCCATAAACCATGTGTCTTTAGAGAGAATAAAAAAAACCACCAAGGAATTAAAAGAAACGGAGATAATATTCTATCACTACTACTTATATGGATCTCAATAATGATGTGGTGATAGATACACTAGTGATTCAATCAGTGAATTTAATATTTAGATTTGGTTATATTCTTTCTTTCATATCATGAAAATTTATTATAACTATTTCAATACTAGCTCATAACATGAGGGTTGAGCTACATATGAGATTATAAAACAGAGTTATGGTTACATCCTAGGAATATAAATGCTCCCCAGTCAATGTTTTTGGAAAAAATATTCCATAAAATTTCATCTTATGCTGTTTTAAATATTTTGATGCTGTATAAGGAATGGATTTACTATCCTTATATAAATCCTATATCAACTGTACGGAGAGGGAGATCCATCTTCACATACCAAATCATTCTCCAATTATATATAACTGTAAGGAAGAGTATAAATATAACACCTTCAGTTAATATAATTTTTTTAAATAAATTAAATGTATTAGATATCATGAATTACAGGAAATACTAAATAAATATGATGCTACAATCAATATTGGGATAACACACATTACACATGACATTGAGTTTAAAAAATAAAGATATATTATTAATATAGTTATTTTAATATGTCTATTATAATACAACCCTTAAAAATAATGAAATGAATAGTAATAATCTTTTTAAATATTAATTATAATGGTTTTACATAAATGAAACATATTGAGAAAAAAACACTTATTTTTTTTGGTAATTTCATTATATGTTTTCAAAATACTATATTCTAAACAAATGTTTTCTATTTATTTAAAAAAATAATAATAATAGTTTTTTCAAAGTTTTAGTAAATTAATTTGATAAAATAAACATTATTTTTGAAACAAACATGTAAAAAATATCTTAGGGTGAATTTTTTGAATTATTTGGAATGAGTTTTTGATGAATAGTGAAAATAATTAATTGTATTTTAAAAATTCATTTTTGTTTAATTTAGTTTTTAAGATAAATAATATTTTAAATTAGTTTTAGAGTAAAATTGGATTAATTATAAATTTAATAATCAAATTAATATCATTTTATTCAATTTCATATTTAACATTGATAAACAAACATTGTAAACATTGTAAACATTGTAAACATTGTAAACATTTGAACATTTTCTCTTTAGAAATCCACTTTTTTATTTCGTATACATGATTAATTTTAAATTAAAAATTTTCAATTATTTGAATGAAAATTTTAGAAAATTATTATACATTTTGAATAATAATTATTTATATTGTATAATAAATTCAAAATATTTTTTGACTAAAATAAATAGTAAAACAGTAAATATAATTTACTATAGTTTGGGTAAAAATGGGTTTACTGAGTGTGTGTGGGGGGGGAGGGGTGGGGGTTAAAATATAAAGATATGGGTTTAAATAACCAAAAAATCTTACAAAATAAATGTTATGACAATATTTATATAGTATCCATTCTATTATAGATAATTATCTACTACTATAGACCATGGATGTGAAATAAACATGGGTGAAATTATTTCTTGCAAAAAAATTCAAGTATTATACTCACCCAACTTATAAAAGGAATAACCCATTCATATCTTCTTAAAACCTTCACGTATTATACTCACCCAACTTATAAAAGGAATACCCCATTCATATCTTCTTAAAACCTATAATTTTTTTTCATAACATAACTAAAAAAATAAATTCCTGAAATCCTTTATACCATCCTTGAATTATTAGTTTCGATAGAAATGCTACCTAGGAAGGATTTTGGTGAAAACCTATGGAAGATACCAAATAAAGTGGTAACATTAATCAACAAGCATTTGTATTTTAAATATTCATCCAAGAAAAATCAATTAATATTATACCAAATTGAAATAATAACTTCAGTATAATATATATACTGATATGTTATTATGTTAATGGAATTCCCCAAAACCATTTACACTTCAATGAAATGTGTTACAAAACCATTTGTTAATGAGTATGAAGGACAACTACGTTGCAAACAATTGTCATTTATTTTATAATTACCACATTTAAAGGATTGAAATAATAATTTATTTTTATTTATATATGATATTAATGATATTATTATACTTTTTTAATTATTATATCACACATACCTTCATACTCTCTATACTATGGGAATACAATATTGTTGCTTATGTGTACGGAGGACTACCATATGGAAAAGAGATATGATTCATTTATGTTTTACATAGAAGGTAATAATAATGGTTTTAATGAAAATATGTGATATAAATGACATAATATTTTTAAATAATAGTAATATTTAATTTAAGATTAATTCTAATAAACTGAAAGGAAACTTGAAATAATGTTCATGCATATGTATGAATTACCATCTCCATCAATGATGTATTTCATTTAAAAAAATATGCATTAATATAAACACATTTATAATGAATATATATAGTATTTATATCATGGTCAACATTATTGATATTATGAAATAATAATCAATGTAATAGGGTCAAAATAACAAATCAAAATATATACAGAAAAAAATCAGTTATTACCCAAAACATAACTTTAATAAGGAATTGTTAATTAATGGGTAATAAAGGTAATAATAAATTCATATGTGGTAAGATAAATATAAATATTATTATATAATAGATGTAAAATAAACTTATATTTACTATAAATGAGGTTAGAACATGTAATATGGAATTCGAGACTTCAGGTAAGGGATTTTGTTCTCAATTTTCCTTTTATGAGACATATATTATGTTAAGAAACCTATATTCTTTCATGAGGTTTGTATACATCTACAGGTTCATGTAATATCAAGAATTCATTTATCATCATGATTTTTATGTTCCATTATATGTTACTCCATTATTGGGATTATGATTCAATGTTGCCAAAGTAGTAAATATTTTATGTTACAATCTCATCATTTATTTTGATTATTTTTTATTATGATTCTGATGATATAATATTATAATCCATATCTATATAAACTCTTGAATTTTCTTAAACAATAGTAATTTCATGATTATACATGGTTTCCATTACTTTACTTATGTATATATAATCAAAATTTTAAAAATTATGTTTTAAGAAAAAATATCTCTTCCTTTGAAAACCCTTTTCATTAAAAACATTATAATGTAAATACGTTTGAATTTTTTATATTATTTATTAAATAAAATTTTCTGCATTTTTAATTTTTAAAAAATGTTATAAATTAAATATATAGGTTGTTTTAAAAAAATACCATTTTGATTTTATTTAAAATTTGAACATAGTCTTTTTTTTAACTTATATGAAATGAATGGAATTTCTCACTGTTAGGGCCATTATTGTCTTCAATGATTCCTATATAAGGATTTAAGGATATTTTCAATGGAAACTATTTTCAAAATGTTTTTTTTATTTTAAAAAGTTCTTTTAATTTCATAAATTATATTTTCATAAATAAATCATTTAAATGATCGATCAAAATAATTTTCCATCAAAGATGAAATCTTTTGATGTTACCTATGAATTACTAGGAATATGATCCAAGGATACCGTTATTATTCTTTATCTAAATGGTTTATGTTTATAATGGTACTATGTTTATGAAACTTCCTTCTTTTCCATGGGTTATACCATGATATAACTCTTATCAAACCCTATTATTCATTAATGGATTATGCTATGATGAAATGATGGAATGATTATGAATCTTTCCTCTTTTATATATGTTATGATATGAGGATATGTTTATGAAACCATTTCATTTCGTTGGTTATGATTTGATGAGTGTTTTATGATTTTGTGGGACACATAAGTATGGTTTTCATTATGAAATGAGTAAGATCAATATATCCCTCCATTGAATTGGGTAACGATTTATATCTCATGAGATATAAAGGAATGGAATGAAGAGTGAACCTAATTTATTAAGGGAATTTATATTCTATAATGGTTTTGGGAGTGAACATTGATTACAAGGATTATTTAGGGAGTGAACTTATTTCATTATGATTTCCTTAGCAATGAGACTTGAATATATGGATATAATTTTATATGATTATGAGAATTCACAAAATCTATATCTTATGACAATGTCATAATCTCATGGATTATGTTTTTTGACTCTCTTATGATTCAGGTCTCATGAACCAACAATGATTATTTCATGACTCAGGATTAATCCATTTTATAGATAGGGTATGGTTTTCCAATGCTATGATCATGTTATCATATCCTTATGTTCATTTTATTCTTACATATATTACTTATTAACCCTTACTGATCATATGGGATCACACATTCTTATGTTTACTTTCCCCAGTTAATCAATAAATGTATTATGTATTATATGGCTAAGAAGGATACTCGTTGTTACGATCATATGGAGATATTATGTATTTATGTATGTACTAGTTTATTTTTCCTAGTTTCCTAATACACTAAAAAATAAAATCATCAGGATTGTGTTTGTGTAATTTAATGAATATTCCTAAAAAATGATTTAATATCTATCTATGATAAGATTGGGTCACTATAGTTGGTATAATAGGATAGTTTTAGTTAACATTGGAAAAATAAGATGAGAAAACCATAGAGATTTCCCTATGGAAATATCATTGGATATGTTTATGGAAGAGTCAAATATAGTAAAATTTCATGGAATTGGTTAAAGTATAGAGTGAGTGGTTTCTAAGAAATTAAACCCATGCAATGATACTATAATAGGATGCGGCTCTGGAACAAAGGAACCTAGTTTTAAAAACAATGAAAAATGATCTTTGGGATGGAATTGATCTTCACATGGTTTACGACAATGTGCATTTATCCACCACTAGTTTAACACTCCGGGGGGATACCCTTTGTAAATTCAAAAACTCATTAAGAAACATCATGAAGTATTTAAATTAATAATGACATTGAATGACCAAGGAGAAACCGGAGGTGTCATATTTTACATAAGGTGTCATGATTTAGACATCAAATAAGTGATTTTTCATGATCATGTGGTTCCCTATCTTCATTATTTGTTCTTTCAATATTTTATTTTGTTTTATTCAATAGTTGAATCCCAAAGGAATCATGTTAATTATTAATTTGAAATAAAATGAAATTATTCTCCTTATGAGATTCCAAATCATAAGGGTGATGGAATGAAAAATTTTATTGGTATGCTCAAACAACATTCTCATGTTATGAATCATGATGGAAATCTAATGAAAAAGGGGTGGACAACATTATGTTGAGTTCTTCATGGGGCCACATCCCCCTTAGTTATCAGGACTTCAGATAAACTAGTTAAATAATGGATCAACACTTATAAAAGCATATTTTGAGTTCAATAATGTTTGGAAAATGAAAAATCATTTTTTCTATATACACATTGGAAGGTGAAGTGTATCAATGGTGTACTCTGATCAAGAATACGAGGCAAAAAAGTGAAATTAAATCCATGGGTTGGGATGAGTTCAAGAGCTTATTTTTAAATAAGTAATTTCTTTTCATTCATCTTACGATTATGGACAATGAGATACTTGATCTAAAAAATATGTTTGATGAATATTTTGGTATCTAATAGAAATTTTTTACAAGACTTGAGAGGTATTCTTATGGTATTATAATTCAACCCGTAAGAATGGTTAATCAACAGTTCAGTGTCATAAAACAAATTCTTGGCAGGGTGTTATAAATAAGATACTTCTTTACGTATGAATAGATTATTCAAATTGTGACCAAGGAAGAAATAGAGGTTGTAGTTACATATCAATCTTATGGTTGTGATAGGAAATGAAAAATGGAATTAAAATTAAAATATAAGATCCATAGAGAGATGAATGTGAGATTTCCTTTATGCACAACATATATAAAGAGGAATGGAGATAATGTATCTAAGTAGACTAGTAAATGTTTGATGTGAATAAGGGAATGTCATTAGACAAATGATTTCCATGTATTGTGAAGATGTTAAATAATGAAAAAAACAGAGAGAATGCTTCATAAAATGTAGCACCCGCACTCTAGTGTCAGAAATCCAAGAGTATGGGAAATATGATAACCAGTTCTAAAATATAATGTTTAATGGTAGTGATTGATGTCAGAAACCTCTTAATATTATGGAAAAAGGTGAATCTCATAGGTTCACTATTTTTTACAAGGGGTGAGATAATGACATCGTGAAAGACATACCTATCATCCACTCTAGAGACACTAATACCTTGTTTGAATCAGGACCTACCCATTCATTCTTATCTGAACAATAATCCATGGGTATCAAAATGCCTCCAAAAGTAATATATATATAATTATAATTGAAATTACATAATGGTATACTGAACACATATCATGTCTAAGATTCCTCTTCACATGAATTTTATTGGAATGTTCTTTAAAATATTTTCATTCATACTTAGGATTTATCTAATGTCATATTAAGCATGGATTTTCATCCTCTACAAAAATCCCACATCAATTGCTCAGGAATAAAAGTTACATACTATATTAAAAAAAACTATGATCATTAAACAATGTGATTATTAGTATTATCATTTTATGGAGATGAAATCCATTTTATTGTTCTAAATTTTCATTCAGAAGTCATTTTTATTTCATGTGATTTTGGAGAAACTCGAAATTGATGGTATTCTTATTGTGGGGGGATTTTTTGATTTTTTTTCTAGAAGAGTATAATATCCTTACACATTAACATGAAGTTAATTTCTTAATAGAACTCATTCTTGGAACCACATAATATTTCAAATACTCCCTATATAATGTCTTTGATTTAGTTTCTAGAATTGAAGAAGAAAATCCAGGACAACCTAGACAGGGTAATCATTCAGCCAAGTGTGTCAACAAGGGGTGCCCCCATTATTTTTCTATAATGAATGATAGATCGATGAAAAAATGTTATGATTATATATATTTGAGCCAGATCATGACAAAAAAAGTATAATATCCCATGTATTAATGAGTTGTTTGATCAACTGTGTGGAGCACAATACTTTCCCAAAATGAATAGTAAAAATCATAAAAACTATTTACGTCATTTAAGGGAAAAGGGGTTTACTAGGGGGGATAAAATTATAAAAAAGGGATAAAAATAACCCAAAACATTTCAAAAACCCATTTAATGGAAATATTTTGACAATATAACTTCTAGGATTGATAATGTTACATAATTGGAGACTTTTGACCTGAAACAATGTTGGTGGAATTATTTCTTTCAAAACATTACAAGTGTGCCACTCACCTCTCCTATAAAAGGCCATCCCCCTACTTTTTTATTCACACAATAAAAAATTCTATAAAGAGCCACCCAAATAACTTCCCAAAATAACTACTCTCAATTTAGAAGCCGTATTTTTGAAAAATATTCCAACCTAAGAAGGCTTTTGGTTTGAACCTAAGGTAGATATCTAAAGAAGATGAAACATTAATCCATGAGCATTTTTGTTTTATTTCTTCCTACACATTCATAAATAATTATTACACCCAGATGACATGATATCATCGTTAACATAAAAATAATGAGATATTTTTAGGTTAATGGAATTTTATAGAACCATCTCTACTTCCATCAAATGGGTTATAAAATCATTATACATATGTAAAAAAGACTAATGCTACATGAACAAATGTCGTTAGTTTTTCCATTAACACATATCAGAGTAGGATATAATGGTGGATTTATTTTTTATATGATATTAAAGATATTTTATACAAATAGAACTATTGTATAACATATACCAACATACTCTCTTTTTTTGTTACAATAACATCGCTCGTGTGTACGACAAACTACTACCTCAGGATGCCATGCAGTTTATTCATGCTCTTTATTAAAGTAAATAATGATTGGGTTTAATATAAATATATATTATACATGACATAAAATTTAATTTGGAATCATAAGATTTTATTAATCTTTATTTCAGTCAATATGATAGGAAAATGGAAATAATGTTCATGTGTTCGCCCGACCTACCTTCTCCAAGAATGGTGTATTTAAATATCTATCACTAAATTTTATGGATTAAAGTAAATACATACATAATGAATTTATTTTATATTTATATCAGGTATAAAATTATGTATATTTTTTTTAATCATGATCAAATTAAGAGGACCAAAAATTAGAAATCAATACATATATTGAAAACAAAGTATTTATTATGCAAAACAAAACTATAACATGGAATTGTTAATAAATTTATAATAAAAGGTCATAATAAAATCATATATAATATGATATATGTAAATATTATTTTTCAATATATGTATTATAATATTATATTTATTATATTAGCAGTTTTAACATGTAAAATAGATGTCAAGACATAAGGTAACATATTTTAGTCACAATTTTCCATTTTGAGACGTACACTATCTTATTCACCTATATTATTTCATGAGGTGTATATTCATCCCCTTTGAAATTTAATATCATGAATATATTTATTCTAATGATATTTTATGCTCCATTTTATAGAATTCCTTAATGTGGATTATGATTCAATGTTTCTAAAGAAGGAAACATTTTAGGTTACAATCTCATCAATTTTCAGGATTGTTTACGATTAAGTTTCTGATGATAGTTTACTATGATACATATCCCAAGATTATAATTAATTATCATCTCCTTGGGTTATGTTATAAGTATACATTATTTATATTTATTTTCCTCTCTTTATGTACTCATGAGTTGATAAATATTTTTTGTGTGAAAAATCATCTTTTCTGTCAATAAACCAATTTATTCTAAAACAATGTTTTCTAGGAATATTTTAAAAATGTTATTACAATTTACGTAAAATGATTTATTACATAATGTTTTGGAAAATTATAATTTTTACAAAAAAATTTAAAGGAATCTTGATGATGTTTTAAAAAAAAAAAATCTCATAAATCTTTTATAAAAAATATGAAAGGAATTTTCATTTCAATTTGTATTAGATGAATAAAATTTCAGACCATTGGACAATTAATTTTTTTGAAGATAACTTTATTAATTTTCAATATTAATTTAAAATAAAATATTTTCAAAAAAATTTATGTTTTAAAATTCTTTTTTTCAATGAAAAAGGATATCCTCATCAAAATATGTTTTAATTCACTCACCATAATCATTTACCTTCTATGATGACATTTATTCATGTTACATATTCTTTAGAGGAGATATGATACAAATATACAATTATTATCCATTATTTAAATTAGTTCTGTTTGTGATTACATTTTTTCTATGAAACACATTTCATTTTCATGGGTTATATCATGATAAAATTATTTTGAAACCCACTTATTTTTTCTAAGGGTTATTCCTTGAAAACAAGATGAAAGGATTAAAAAACCAATCTAATTTTATATAGGTTATGATATGATGTATTATTTATTAAATCAATTTAACTTAATAGGTTATGATATGATTAATTTGGTGTGATGTTGTGGATAAGATAAATTTGGATTTCTGTATAATAAACACGGGACCTATATCTCCTTCCAATGCATTGGGTAAAGATTTTTTTCTCATGAGATAAAAAATAATAGAACATAGAGTGAACCTAATTAATTTGGTGTACTTATATGCTATGACGACCTTAGGAGTAATCCTTGATTACTATTATGGTTTTGGTAGTGAACACATTCCACTATGGTATCCTTTGAAATGATACATGACTAATATAGAAATTATTCCCTATGATTTGGTTTATGCACAAATCTATGTTTTATGCTAATGTTATGCCCTCATAGATCATTCTATTTGATTATATTATCACTCATGTGTTATAAAATTACAATCTTTATTACATGACAAAATATTATGATCTTTAATACACATGGTTTGGTTTTCGAATGTTTTTCTCATTTTCTCATATCCTTATTTTCATGTTATACATACTTATTTCTATTATTCATCCTTACTGATCATATGATATCACTATTTAATATGAATTCTGTACATGTGTTTTGAATAATTGTATTACGTATGATATGTATAAGAGTGATGATAGTTATGAAGGTAATAGTGGGAGATTCTATAGTTTATCGATGGAATAGTTGTTTGGGTTTCCATGTTTCAAAAGACATTCATCTATCACAGTCCTCAAACATGTGTTTGTGTAATGTAATAAATATTAATAAAAATGATGTAATAAATATGTATGATTATCCTAGGTAACTATAATTAATCTACCCTTGAATATTATATTCAGGCATCGATATTATTTCCTTATTAGTAAGAACATATATCCCGAATGATTAAGATAAAGAGATAATCATTATTTGAAGAAATTCTCATTCTGAGGGATTATATTGATGTATTCCTTGAAGAGTTTCATGGACTTATCCCTGATCGGTAGTTTGAGTTATCAGTGAAACATATACCTAGATCCCTACCCATATCCAAGACACTTTATAGAACATCCTCTTATAAGATATAATAACTAAAGAATTATTTTTAAGAGAATCTAGATAAGTGTTTTATATGCCCATGTACTTCGTCATGGGATATGATGGTCCTCATCCTCATGAAGAATTATGGCCCAATGTGCCTATTCATTAATTATCATGAAATAAATAAAATTAGGATATACAAAAAGTATACCATCCCACAAATATAATACTTGTCTCATAAATTATATGGATACTAGTATTTCTATAAGGTTGAACATTAGTTGGTGTATCACTATTTAATGGCAAAGAAGGAAGATATTCCCTAAACACCATTTCTAACAATTCATTTATATCATGAGTTCATAGTGATGCCTCTAAAACTCACTAATTCTCAAAAAATATTTATTGACCTAATAAAAAATGTATTTATATATAAAATTGATATTTTTTTGTAGTCTTTATAGATGATATTATGATTTAAATAAAGAACAATTATGTGGTTGATAATAATTTTAATACTATACTAAAATATTTGTAAACAGATAATATACATTAAAAGTAAGGAAAATGTCATTTTTGGAAAAAGGAATTATCATTCATGGGGAATCTTGATACCAAAAAAGGGTTAAATATGGACCCTTTTAAAATAATGGAATTAAAGACTAACATATAAACCAATATAAAATGAAGATCCATTTTTTCCATAGATAATCTAGGTGTTACTAACGATTTGTGATTTTTTTCACAACTTTGAAACCCGATTAAAAAACTAATTCCAATGAGAGTAATGATTGTTTGGACAAGTTAAAGTGAAATTTTATTTAAGGATTTGAAAAATAGGATTATAATTGAACCAATCATTACACTACACTTAAGTGGTGAATTTATTGCAGTATATATGATATCTCTGTGCGTGACATTAATTCCCATAAGATTACCATATTTATAAATTTAAAAACACAAAACTAATAGACCACTAAAATATAGGGTAATGTAGGATATGAAAGTATTTGGTAGACCCACATAGGTAGGGTTGTATAAAATATTTACCAAACAAAATAAACGTAATCTATTTAATGTTTGAAATATAATCTAATTAATTAGAAGAAGATATGGTTATTTATTTGGATTTAAAGAAAATTAACAAATATGCTTGTAATTTGTAAATTTGGTTTCATAATTAATTTAAGGTTTATAATAACTAAATATAAGTCATATTGTGCTGGAACTGAGTTTTTTGAATCTAATGGGCAAGGTAGACAACCAAAAAATCACTATAATTTCATGCTCACAATGGCCATGTTACTATGGGTATTCGTTAACCTGGTAACTCAGAAACATTATTAAACATAGTAGACAATTCACCCAATGATCATGTTGTAAATAATTCACTAGTTCAATTTGCTAAAATAATCACCCCCTCACTGATCATGCAATAGTTTTGAATGATAGATTCAAGAATAGTTTTTTTGAAATCAGGTTTGTAGTAAAAGACCAAAAAATAATTGCATTAAATAAATAAAATACCTTAATAAAAGCTATTCCCATTTATAATAATTTCACCCCACAAGCTCTACCCCCACATTATAGTTATGAGGTGGTATGAAAAAAAATCCTATTTGACTTATCAAGACAATGGTAGTCCTTTATCTCATTGGAGGTGTCTCTGAATTCCATGTTTTGCCTCATTTATTCAGTTTTATACCCCATATGCTCTCTATGATCATCTCGGAGAATCTGGTGTCACACTACTTCACTGATCTCCTGAAAAAAAGTGTGCATTTTATCCTAAGTTCACCTATTTTGTTTCCTTTTATAAGAATCATTGTATTCATCCATAAAAAAAATAAAACAATCCAATACGTTAAAAAATTAGAATGATTAATCAAATAAAGACACAAATAAATATACTAAAATACTTAAAAATATATGTGTGAAATACATTTATCAATATAACACTACTTCAAATAATGTATTGCATTGTTTACTAAGGTAGAATGAAAATATTATACCGTGCACCTTATGTTTGTTGAGATTTCATGATTAGAACTATCCTACACATGATCTAGAGTTGGTCATAGTGATCAATGCATTGAAGATCTAGAAACATTATCAACTTGAAGAGAAGTGTGAAATATAAATATACAACACGACCCTAAAATATATATTCACATAGGGGGAGAATAATGTGTGTCAATAAATATGGTTAAATATGATCATGGACTATGATTTCTCAGTCCAATACCATCCTGAGAATGTAAACAAGTTGGGGAATTCTATATGTAGAATGAACCAACAACATTTTCCTTGATGAGAAATTATAAGGATCAAATATTATTATACATTTAAATTATGGATGCAGGAATTAATAAATAAGGAACACCATCAATAATTTTTCAAATTATTTCTGAACCACCTCTTCTGGAAAAGATTAATGATTATCAAAGATATGATGTATAAATTATGAATAATTAATAAGATGTAAGAAATGGGAAGTTCCCAATGTTTAAAATTGATGAAGAATTATTTGTAATGTCATGAAATTTAGTACCAGAATATAATTATATAATAAAGGATATGTTGAATAATACATATAGCTCGACCTTATCAATAATCCAAGGGATCTTAAAGATGTATTTAGATTTTAGAGAGCACTATTGGTGGGAAAATTTTAAAAAGGAGATTTTCGAATATACATTAATGTGTCTTGAATTTCAACAATTAAAGGATCAAAGGAAAAATTCTAAGGGCAAGGTGAAAAAAATACTCATATAAAAATGGAATTGGGAAAAATTATGTTGTACTTTTTCACTAGCAATTCAAATAAATCAAGTGAAAATAATTCCATATGAGGTTTCATGGATTTTCATAAAAATAATACTTAATTAATTTCAATTTGATAGGACTTTTCATTCGATCAACATGTAAGGATACACAATAGAGAGTTGGGGAGGCTACAAAGAACACCACTATTATGTATCTACCTTAGTTTTGAGGTTTAAATCAATGTTTTATAGGATCCTCCAACATAAATTAAATACTAATTTGAACATCAGTTTGACTTATCACAATCATATTGGTGGAAAATATTATTATACTATTTAGATAGTGGAAGAAATGTTGAGATCTTGTTTGGTTGACCACAATAGAGTATGAGACAAACAACTTCATATGGTCGAGTTATCATAAAATAATAGATTCCATTGAAGCATAAAAAATGGATCTTTATAAATATTTGTGTGGGAAGATATGTAAAACACTGATATATTGGGATGATGTTAGTTAATTGGTTATTTTTTGGATCTAAAATGTTGAAGAAATTATAGAAAAGGTCAATATCATTCTTTATCACATCGGGACTACTTAGAGTCGGTACAAGAGCTATGCTAACCATCATTGGTGAGATTTTGAGATTGATCTTTGGTATACATTGTTATTATATATATCACCATGGATGAGAGTCATGATAGTTGGGAAAAAGAAAAACTATGACCCATGTACATCTACCTCTTTGGGATTTTCGATCACATCAGAGCTGTGGCTTATCAACTAGCACTCCCACCAGCCCTTTCTCATGTACATGATATATTCTATGTGTCTATATTTAGGAATTACATATCAAATACATAACATGTATTAAATTTATAGGTGGTAGATCTAGAAATAGATCTCTATTATGTGGAGATATCGGTAATGATCATAGAAAAATGATAAGAATTTGTATAAAACAAGAAAAATCACCTGGTCAAAGTGATATAAAAGAACCATAAATAAAAAGAGGAAACCTAAGAATAAGGGGACAAAACAAAGAAGATATAAAATTCATAGATTACATGTCAGTATTTAATATAAAATAGAAATGGTGAAATTATTTAATAGCAGAATAATGTAACACCACAAGTTGTTTAAATTGGAAACTATTTTCAATTGTGTATCCTACAAGCAACACTGAACCCAAATGAATAATGATTATTTCAGTATGAAAATTATAACCATAAAATTAAATTAAAAGGTATGAATATGATTAAATAATGTATTAAACGAATATAAATGTACAACTCAATTTATAAATTCTTAAGAAATAATCACTGATTTTTTTGGAAATTTTATTATACTAAAAAAATATGTTTTCTCCAAAAAGATTTTTTATTGATTTTTTGATTCTATATTATAATTAAATTTTTTAACTTTTAGAAATTTTATTATTTAAAATTTTCATAAAATTTTAAATTAACATATCAATATTAACATAGTATGAATTTTTTAAATTTTTCAGAAAATAATGATTATTCAATGAATAGCGTAAAATAACGATTTTTGGATAATCCTTCATTTGTTTTTTAAAAAATTATATAATTTTAAAGTCCCATTATTATTTTAATAATATTTAGAAGTAAAATAATTTCAATTTATTTATATTTAATTCACTCAATGACATTTAAATAAACTTTATATTATATTTTAATACAATTTACTTTATAGGATTTAAAACACATTTTTCTAAAAACTGTTTTGAATTGCATAATGTTTCTAATTTTTTACTAATTAAAATAACTCCTAGTAAGGAATAATTTTAATGGAATTTATAAATTATATATGAATCAATATTGATTTATATTAATTTAATTATGATTACTTTTCATGTATTTATTATGAGATCATCTTATTCTTGAAAAAGGCTTTTTTTTAAAATATTTTTTTGACATGTATGAGTGTTTAATTTAAAATTAAATTATTCCACATATTAAAATTGAATTTTAAAAAATAAATTAAATATTTTTAATAATAATAATAATTAATATTATATAATAATTTCAACTAAATTTTTCATAATAATGAATAATAAAAATTGTAAAAAAATTTAAATGTGTTTACTGTTAAAGACAATTTACAAAAAGGGAGGAGTAAAGAGTTAAACAGAATGAAATATTTAAAACATGATTATTTTTAGTGGTATTGGTTTTTATTATACTTATATCTAATATAATACATTATTTTTAAATTCTAGAGGCACATAGATTGTGAGGGACTTCGTATTATTGAATAGTTTTGGATCTTTACAAAAATATCACTCGTCAATTATAAAAGGTAACCCCTACCCTCACTTATTGACACCACTAAAGAAATTTTTCATGAAAAAAACCAACCAAAATATATCTCCAATACCCTTATCCACATTCTATAGATCCTGGTCTTCCGAAAATACCAACCCTAGGGTCCTTAATAAGATATCCCAATGTGTTTGTTTTAAGTGAAAATAATATTCATCACTTAGCTCAATCGTTTTTTACATTTCTTTAATCACATGAAATTATGACTTAAAAATTACAATTTAATAACACCAGTGTATCCTATATACTGATATATTATTACTTTTATGTCATAATATTCATCCAACTCCTGTTCCATCATGTGGGAAGTGAAACCTTCATTCGTGTGTGTAGAGGATGGGCCTCACAAAATATTATAATTCATTTTCCATCATCGCCTCTAAATAATATTGATGATGATTTATTTAAGATCTATATATTATATTCTTGATTTATTAATGATTTTTTGAAAATTAATATTTCATATACCTTCTTACCTTTCCATCCATGAAAAAATGATAATGTCATCCATATGTATGGAGGACTACTACCTTGCGGAGCTATGTGATTCATTTTTTATTACCACATGAAATGGATGGTATGTGTAAGTGTAATTAATGAAAATATATTATTTTTATATTGTTACAATAATTTTATAAATATAAAATTTCACATTACTTCATTCCATCATGATTATTGTAAAATGTTAATGTCCCACAGGCATAGATATTGCCAACCATCCCCATGCTTATAACATAAATAATTTCTTATAAACATATTTCTTGGTTTAATATAAGATAATAATTAATGTATATATTTTTTTAATTATTTCATGATTATTATTCTATAAGTTATATAATCATGTCCATTATGAACATCATTAACACACCAATTCCATTTTGAAATTATAGATTAAGCATCCTCAAAACACATGATGTGTACATAACATGTTAGGTATCTAAATACATCCTTAAAAAATGAATTAAATAGTTCAATAATAAATTAATAAACCTAAAAATTTTTCATAAGATAAAAAAATAATTGATATAAGTTTTTTATAGGAGATAAATGACATATATGATAAAGTCTGCAGTTAATGTGAGGGTTTCATCTGAAAACCTATTTCTTTGAGACACTTGTACTTTTATGAAACTAGTTTTTTTAAATGATCTATATAATTACCCTTTATATATTATATTATGAATCCTTATAAAATAATTATATTTTATGTTATAATTCATTTACATTATTCATAATAGTTTTTTATTCAAATGATTTTACAATCGTAAGAGTTTACATTTCATTAAAATTTTAATCGAGATTGTTGGTTCTTGAATTCCAATTATAAGAAATTATTTTATCATTGTATATTAGAACCATTTAATTTTCATTTACTATTTTTATTCAGGAAATTTTTATTTTATAGTACAATTTTTTACTCTTTGGTTCTTATAATAATTGAGAAAATGTTTTAAATTAAATTAGATTTCATTTATCACATTGGTTGAAGAACCTTTTTCTTCCAAATATATGTTTTCTAGAAATGTTTTCAAGAATTTATCACATAAATTTTAAATTAATTTTTATCAATTTTTTTATTTTTATAAAATGATTCAATAGGAATATTTTTGTATTTTTTTAAATGAGGAAATTTTTATCCTTTTTTCAATAGTGTGAATGGAATGTTTAAATTAATATATATGGTATATATAAAATTACCTGAAAACATAAGCACTAAATTCTCTAAAGATTTATTTATAAGTTTCCATGATTTTTTTAAAGGAATTTTTTCCTATAATATTTTGTACATTTTTATACATTGGAGAAGTGATCTCAAATTAAAAGGGTATTTTTATTAAGATGTGTTCCACGTAATCTAAAAAAAACATTTTCATCCACAATGATAAACATTGATGTTATGGATTGCATCTAAATTATGTATATATTTCACTCACATATATACCTATCTCAGTATCCCTTACGTTGATGGGGTACCTTTAACACTCGAAGAGATTACAATATATTCATATTAGAATAAAATTATTTTTTCTCTATCTTTACTTACACACAACGCCACGTGAAGGTTACACTACATACAACACTGAGTTATCTTATGTTACACACAAGATTGAGTTATGCCACCTTTTAATGGATCACCTATTTTAAAACTAAAATTTGATACATTTAAAAAATTTATTTAATAAAATAAATCTATTTTTTAGATATGGAATGTAAAAATTATCTTAGGATTACTCTTTTGTATTTTTTTTATAAATATCATTTTTTAATGAATATTAAAAAATACTATAGTTTAGTTTAAATTTTTTTCCCTTAAATAATTATTAATGATTAATTATATTTTAAATTTGTTTTTAAGACAGAATATACCAATTATATATATATATATATATTAATCCAATGTAGTTAATTTTAATATATTTATATTTAATATAGATATAAAGACTTAATGATATTTCGAACATTTTCACTTTAAAAAATTGGTATCTCATGACGTCTACATGATTATCAATAAATTTAATTTTACCAATTTTGTGAATTTAATTTAAAAACAATTGAAATACATAGTGTTAATCAGTTTAATATATGTAGTCACATAAGACAAATATATTTTTGACCAAAATATTAGTGAATGTCATTAAAATTAATTACGGTGATTAATGTAAAATTAAGATAAAAAATGATTAATCCATATTATTAAGGTCCAAAAAGAAGTAGAAAAACGTACCAAATCCATTGGATTACCATATTTAGAAAACATATTTTTTTTATAATTTTCTGAGTTATTGGGAAAACATTTCATTAGAGTGACCCAAATAATAATCTAGTTAATAAAAAGACACAAAACTAAACTTCTCAACCTTTAAGATTTCTAAATATTTTGAGTACAGAAGATGATACATAGTTTCAGTTATAAAAATAATTTTTAAAGGTAAAGGGGTTTTTATTATCATGATAATTTAACATTAATATTTAGAGATTACATAATTACAATAAATTCTTAACAAATAGTAACACATGGATTATTTATTTAAAAATTAAAAAAAATTAATGGTGAAAAAAACATTAAAAGGTAATTGAATTTAATGAATTATTTTTTCATTATTTTTGTATATGAATATATAATTTTACACATATGATAACATAATAGATTTTATTTTAAATAATTTTTTGATATTTTTATATCTAAATTAAATAAATAATGGCCAAATTGATATTAATTTTCTTTACAATAAAAGATATTTTATTAATTGATTTAAAATTAATACAAATAATATAATATTTTAAATTAATTGTAAATATTAATAAATATATGATATGGTCCATACATGGTCCGATTAAGCTTTTATAATTAACACATTGACCCATAGATAGTAAAAACCTCATTGGCATGGTTTGTGTGAATGTAATATTTTTACAAATTAAATGTGATTTATTTATAATTAATTTATGGCACCCTTGGGATATTTATAATGTAAAATAGATATAATATTTAGAATTTATTGGTTCTATATTCTCTTTTAAATCTCACTTTAATCTATTTTTTATATTTAAATTACTTATGTTAGAAAAGTATTTACTTTAATTAAAACTAAAATGGTAAAAGTGTGGAAACATAGAAGTTACAGGATAAAATTATAAAAAAGGTCATATTTTTATATTTTTTAGTTTTTATCAACCATAAATTTACATTATTAAATTATTAATCAAATTTGAGGCCCATGAGGTAAGGGAGAACTCCCAATAGTGTTTATCTTTCTTTATTTACAAGAATTACAACCCCCCTACACTATAAAAAGGAATTAACACTTCCCTTTACTCACACATATCAATCCAAATTATCTCATCCATCCCCAAATAAACTATGCTCCCAACATCCCTACACTCAACCTAGAGTTCTAATGTTGGTCATAAAGTCAACCAAGGAATCCCTTTGGTGCAAACCAAAAGAAGTTACCCAAAAATTGGAAACATTCTTCAACATGAATTTATGATTTATTTATTTTTCCACCCATTAAATTATTATTATATGATAATATAATAACTTCAGTATCCTCAATATACTGAGATGTTGTTATGTTAAGTGTTTTACCCACACCTACACACACATCCTCCAAATGGGCAACAAAATTATCATTCTTGTATGATGATCTACTGTTGGGGATTATGATGGACACCAAATTTTTATATTATATATATGATATTTATTTTTACTTCATGATTCCTCAATATTTATATAAAACATTCCTTTATGAATTCCATTTGGTGTAAATATGGTAATATAGTTTTTCGATGTGTGGTAAAAGGCCTCCTCAAAGTGATGTGATATGTTCACACATTACATCTTATGTATTAAGGATGAGTTTAATTAAAAGTTGGTGAAATAAATGAAATAAATATGATATTATGGAAATAATTATATTTATAGAAATATAATATATCATCTTCTTTATTACACTTTTCATACAATACAAAAATTGTTAATGTTGTTCCTAGACGTGTGGACTACCTCCTCCACAACAAAATGATATTTATTATACATCCCCAGAATACTATATATAAGTATATATAATTCAATTAAATTTTATTTATGATATAATTATTCTTATTGAATTATATAATTTTACTTTAATTTTTTCAATAATGATCATTGAAGAATTGGAATGTCAGTTAAGTGTTTGTATGGCCTAACATATCTAGGATTGTAACATTGGTTCATTTTTCACAACAATATTTTATTAATTGTTTTAATAGTATAATTTATAAATAAATATGATAGTTATTTAATTATTATTAATCTATAAATATATGAATAACTATCCTTAAAACCATAATCGACCAACCAATGTTTTTTTGACACATGATGCAAATTTGGTCAAAACACCCAATGTAAACGTAATTGTTTATATAGTTATATACGACATTGTAATAATTTAAATTATAGTATTAATAAACTATAAAAAGGTTATAAATAAATTAAATAATAAACATATGTTTATTATTCAGGAAGATAAAGAAACACATGACAAGTTAGACTCAAGTTAGGGTATTTTAATCTCACTTTTTAAAAATTTGAGAAAAATGTCATATTGACCACTTACTTATTTTTTGTAGTGTATATACTACTTATTTGACATGTTTTAACCTAAATATACTTATTCTAATTATATTATATATTTCATATAGTGTTATTCTTTCATTGGTCTTATTATTCAAATGTTTCAAAGGGTTTGGGAGACTTTTGAATTTTTGAAGATTATCTTCCTCAAGAATTTTTTTATGAAATTTAAATGGTTCTTTCATTCATAAAAATCAATAATCCTTGTTTTTATTTATCATACACATGATAATTAATGGTAAATATGTATTTTTTATTTAATATGGATAATTTATGATAATTCACATTTTTTATTAATGTAATATATTATTATATATATAAGGAATTCTCTGGACTGGTACAACATAGGTTGGGGAACATTTAATATCATCCCCTCGATGAATTAGTAGTCTCATGAAATGAATCAGATGGCCAATTCTGATGGACTTATACCTAATAAGATAAACATTTTTATGAAAGGTCTTGATGGTAAATGTACTATATACTTAAGAAACATAGAATCCAATTATCAAGAATTTCATTTATTTATAATTAATTTATTAGAATTATTATCCATTATTTTTTTCATTTTCATTATCTATGAAAAAATTTAATTAATAGTTTATTGATTAAATTTAAGGTGACATAGTTATTTAAATTAACAAATTTATTATTTCTTATCATGATTTTTGAGTTCCATGTGTTCCCAGTTATCTACTCTACCATGTTTAAAATATATGTTGATTGATTATTTCTTTTGTTTTACTTACCCATGCCATGTATTTGAGCTCACCCTTACTCTATTTCCATTCCCAAGGATATGAATCTGAATTCATTGAATGGTTTTTAAGGATTCCGATCTATAACTTATATTATGATTTATTTTATTTTCCCAATGTATTATAGTTAATATGTATGCAATTTGGTTGTCCAAAAATTGTTATATATTCCATCCTTTTAGATTTTATTCCATGTAGTCATGATAATGTAATAAAGTAATGCACTATATCAAGGCTTCTAGGGTCAGGGAAATACAAAGATAAATGCCTTATATTCATATTTAAAATACTTTTATAATGAAATTTCCCTTGATTATGATACAAGGGAATATTATGAAATCCATTTTCCATGGGTAATTATTATATTATTCCATATCATGAATTTCCATTATGTGGAACACATCGATCATGATCATGTTATGATGGGTGTTCCCAAATAGGAAACTAATACATTGGGTAAATATTTAGACTCATGAGGTGTTGTGTATAATATTATCGAGTAAACATAAATTTTTATGGTACTTATTTCATCATGTGATATTATATGGGTTGTTAGCCTCGAGTTATGTTTATGTAATTTTTTTGGTTGATGGAAAATTTCAACTATTACAATGTTCATATGATACCATAACCCTTATTTTATGATTCCATGTTATTACTCATGAGCCTTCTATTTTATTAAATCATTTTATACCATTAATTCACATGTTTTATTTCCTTATCATGTTTATTCCCTCACTATTTTTTCCCCACCACATACTTTTATGGAAGCACTATGTTATCCTATTTTGTATTTGGAGCTCAACTATTATTGGGAGATCATTATAGAGAATGAAATAAGCTTGTCATGTTTTAGTTTTTTTGATGTATTATTAATATTTTCTTCCAAAGAGAACATGCCTCATGATCGTTATAATGTACTGATTAGATACTTTTGTTTAATAATCCTGTGAAAATATTTTAAGACGTATTGGTTTTCTATATATTGGAAATCCCAAATCATTTTAGTGCGATGCATGATATATTCCATGTATCGTAAATTTGGTGGTTCTACCATGATCCATCTCATGTAATTTATACTTATTATATATATATTAATGGTGATTCATCCATCTAAGATCATCCAATTTGTATAATTTATTTATTTAAAATGATTTTCATGGCCATAAAAATATTTTGGTGCATGTGAAGTTGAAGCATAGACGTAATGAAGATGTGAAATTAGATCAAGAGTATGATATGAGGGCACATTGGCTAATTTTTGTTCCAAAGAGGCCTAATAATATATATGAGAGAAACTCATGGAAAAAAATACTATAAGATGTTGAGGGTATAAATCCTATCCTCTTTGAGGTATAAATTATTTTATTTTTTTTATAAAATATCCTGTATTTTACATGTTCAAATAGGTTTGGCATGTCAGGATTTCTCTCAGAAATGTTACTAGGGGATCAGGTCAATATATAGTTGAAAAACTCAAGGTCATAGCCTTTTATAGTAGACATATTATTTTAGGTCATGAAAACGTCAGGAATAGAGGAGTGTCTGTATACATTGAAATATTCATAGCATGAACTAGTAGGCGATGACATGAATCCCATATGTAGGGTATCTGATTTTTATATAATTATTTAATTGGATGTGATGTTATAAAATAATAAGAGGGTCCCCCATGACAACCCCATGATGCAGTATCTTCCATTGGTTCTCTTTAATTCCATGAAAGAGTTCTCCCTCATTCCACAGTGTAATTGATTTCTGTTAATTTTGTTTGAAAGGTAGATATGAATATATTATTGAACCATTACATTTTCTAGGGATATTTCACTACAAAGTGGTATCCTCCCATTTTTTATAATGTCCCCTATTTTAGGGTTTTCTTATAATTTTTTAATTTTTAAAATTATATATTGAATGAAAGGATGATATTAGATAGTGGATATCTTCGAGTATGAATTAAGATTATTTATAAGATATCCCAAATTCATTTCCTAATTTATGTGTATGTGCATTGTGCAGTCATGCAAACATTACATCATGTTAGAAATAGCTTTCCAAAATAAATAATGTTAACTCTAACTCATTAAAATAAAAAGATATATGGGCCATGAATTTTTTTTGGTCAGTATATTGGGACATAGCCACCATTTTTGGTGTGTCTGACATGGGACGTAAGTTGGGTAATGACTAAGGTGACAATTGTGGTTCTTTGTATTTAACTCACGACTATGTATATTTGATTAGTAATACCGATGATGGACAATAGGATCCAATATTCCTATTTTTCTAGCGAGGTTGATGTATTTTAATCACATATATTAATTGAGGAATTTCCAAGGAACATAAATTATGATTCTAGTTTGGAATTATTAGGGAAACACCCCATAGATTCATGATGAGATTCAATTTATAAGACCCTCGGTGAGCCATTCTTGGATTGAAAATAATTGTTGGTCTAGATTACTTTTACGAAATCCCCTTTGGATTCAGGATGCCACTTGGTTTCGAATAACATAGAGAAACCCCATGGATTCCTGACTATTACTGTTTTGGAATATCTTTGAAACACTATATATATTAGTTTGGGCCTACTAGTGTTACTATGAAGTGAGACACCAGACTTAGGCTAGAGAAAATATAATCAATTCAGGGTGTCACCTTATAAGCAAAAAATAAACATGTTTTATTTACCATGTTTTCCTTTAATTGTTTTTCATTTCATAATGAACAATATACTGAAACTAAATATGATTATAGGCTTCATTGGTAGTGACTTATTGGGTTATAATCACATCCTACTCATTCTATCATTTGATACCAGACTATAATTCAAGACTACATGCTAGGATAAGGAAAAACAAACTATGAATGATACTTTAGTGGGACCACTAGGTAAAATTAGGAAACATTTGGGCCATTATAGGTCTCAATATAATTATTTTAGTTTCCCAGTTTTATATTTTTCTGCTTTGGTAGATTTTTTGTATATGGTAAATTGATGTTCGAACTATTTCCATTGAATAAAGATTATTTTGATGTATCTTGGATTGTGATTATTTATTATCACTTTTTATGAACTCTATTTAATATTTTTCCTAGTTTTTTATGTGATTATAATTACATATATTATTATTTAACTATAATATAAGGGTATAATATCTCCACTATAAAACCTTAGACCCTGAATGTTGGTCAAGAGCCTATGAAATACAACAAGTCACACATGAGGTCCTATGGATTGGCCATTTTGGATACTACTAATAGTTAAATGGGATTGGGATGTCCAAATTTTAATTTGTTATGGAAGAACCAATATCTTCATAGAATGGAAGTTTATATGTTGTTTTCCATATGTTTGGTTTGAGAGATATCCCATAGAAGGTCGATCTTCAATGGTAAGAGACATTTATTCTTCTAATTTTTAAGTATAAAATGTTATGTATCATCAGTACTATAAAAAATATATTTAAAATTATACATTCTCCTCAATATTTCATATACTCTAGAATCTTATATATGCTTGTTTCTCTTAAGAAAATTTTACATATCATGTTTTCTATATTTTTATAAAATCTAGAATCTTATGTATAAGCCTTATTTATTACAAAATATATTACGTAATATGATTCCTTATATTTGTAAAACTCTATATATTACAAATGTATAATTACCATTCAAAAACATCACATATCTGAGTTTGAATTTTCCTTTTATATTGACCACTAGTCTAAATATGATAAAAAATATTGAATCTCATATACAGAATTTTTTTAATACTTATCCATAACTTTTCAGTAAAATGAAGATCTTCATTAGAAACAATTGATAGTGGTACTCCATTAATACATACCCATTACATTATATATATTTTGGAATATAAATTGAGTGATAAATCATCCCCAATATCAATGTAAATTGATACATTTTTAAGCTGATATACTATACCCAAATGAAATTATAAACATTTTTTGTATTGGGAAGTCATATAATTGAATCAAGAGGGATGTTCTCATATTTTCATACAGGTATAGGTAATAGATATATTATACCATTAGAAACTTTTTATTATACCTTAACATGATAACATACAAATAATAAGGATATATACTATGCAAAATCCCGCTTCTTTTTGTCCCACAAGAAATGATTCATGATATATATATATATATATATATATATTCTTAAAGGATCGATAAAGTATGATAAGATATGTTCAACACCCAATGGTTTTTTCATAAATTGTGGTATTTATAGACCAGATATTCATTTCTTAAATCTTATAACTACATCATTTTCAAATTTTCATACAAAATATTTAATATATTCTTTTGTATCTCCCTATGATCCTTCAATAACTCTGTGATCTTTACATGAATGGATGGTTGATTAGTCATTCATAAAAATATGATTTATCTCATTCCCTCATGTTTTCAAGGTCCAAACATTGAAAAATCAAGAGTATTGGGTCCCTTTAAGTACTCATAATGAATAAGGTAGTATGATCCTTCCTTATCAAAGTATCATCGACATTGTTTTCCTTCTTAGGGTAGTAATGTATCAAGCACTCATAAACCTTGATAAATTTATACCACACCCTTTGGTGTATATTTAAATTCTTCCACGCGAATATATACCTTAGGATCTTTTGATTAGTATATATTTTAAACATCCAAAATATAGATAATTCCTCAATATCCTCAATGAAATTATTACCAATTCTAGATACAAATCATGTTTTAGATAACTTTTCTCATGAATCATTAATTGACATGATCCATAATTTACAACCTTAACATTATGTTTGAGGATACATAAAAAAAACCTTATTTTATGCATCACAATGTATTTCACAAATAATTCACCACTATAGGGTAGTGTGTGTATCAGTGTAGTGACTAACCTTCTATTGAACTCCATGAAATTTTCATCCCATTCATTTATATGGAGGAACATAACTCCTTTTCATGTAAACTTTTTTAGTTGACTTAATAGTCAAGTGAAAATTCTCATAATGTATATATTGTATCCATAAAATCCATGGAAACAATGAATATCAATTACAGTGGTATGTCTGGGCCATAAACTAACCACCTAGGTCTTCAAAGGACCCACAAATATATCATATCTTATGATTACATAACCCATGAATGATACATTCGGAATCCTAAATTCATACTTTATAAATTTTCATAAAACCTTCTCACTTCCTGGGTTCTTCATCACAATCCTAAAATGAAAATCATATTCTTCTTTTGTCTTAGAATATTTAGGAACATAATCAATAAATACTATAAAAAATTTATTGAGGTAATATCTAAATACTCTATTTACTACGTTTATGAAGAAAACATGGGAATTTGTGAGTTATAATAGAATCACTATGAATTCATAGTGACCATTTATTTTGTGAATGGATATATTCGTTATATATTATCTTTTGATACTTAATTTATGAAATATATATTATTGTTAAATCCATGAGAAGTATTAATCCCCATATAGTTGATCAAATAAGTCATCAATATGTGGTACATGGTACTTTATCTTGATCAAGAACTTGTTAAGTTGAAGATAATCAAAATGGAGATGCATTGATCCATCTTTATTTTTAACAAAGTGGATGGTTTCACCCCATGGTGAAGCCCTTGTGGTAATAAAACCTTTTACCATATTCTCTAGGAGATTGTTCTTTAATTATACCAATTCAATTAGGGAAATTATACATGGAGTCTTTAATAAAGGAATAAAATAAGGTATATGTATTATGGTAACAAAAAAATCATGATTTTATAGAATACATGAAAAATATTTCTAAAATACATCAATATATTAACACAAAATTGGAAAATATTCAACATTAATATTTCACCCAATAAATATGAAAAAATACATTGGATTGTGTATTAAGACCCATATATTGGAAGAAATTTCTTTTTGGGAATTTATGGACATATATAAACTTATAGATGTTCAAGGGTTGATTCTGGATAAAAAATGCGATTTCATTATCCAATTAATTAGAATGGTATTTAAAAATAGAGAGAAAATATATTCCCAAGTCATGTCAAACTAAACAGTAAATAATGTTATTTTTATGAATAATATTCCTATAAAAATAAGTTTGAGATTAATTATATACTTGGGATGTAATCATCATTACACAATTAGTTTTTAAAGATAACACAATATATAGTAAATGATAACATGGATAAATATTCATAGATAATTTTCAATATTTGATGAAACATATAGAACAAGGTGGAAATTAGATATTTTCAATATTTTGATGACTTGTCACTATCCTAGTTTCACGATTCTTTATATATTACTACACTAAAACCAGAATGGTTACTGTGAGTATCAATAAACAATAATCAGATTAAGAAAACCATAGATAATGAAAATAAATCCAAATAGACATCAATAAAAATAATAATTTTCTTGATCGCATAAAGGATAGAAACATAATAATGAGAGAGCTCAAATTCATAATGAGTGAAAATTTAATAGAAACCAATCGAAGATCCGGAATGATCATAAGATATGAATATTGGTATGAGACCATAATTGGAGTATATGAACATAACATAAGAGAATCATACCTAATAAAACAAGTATCATAAAATATGAGTCATGGTATAAGGATTTTAGAATAACATTATACATAATCCATAGCAGTGTAAAAACATGATTCAATCAATATGAGTTATGGGAACATAACACTATTATGTTAGATAACATAATAATGTGTGAAAAAAATAATCATATAAATAATAACATTTTTCAAGGCTAATGTGAACCACCAACAAGATCCATGGGAGATCACTTGGGGTGGTGAATTGGTGATCTTAATTCTTTTTATGTTTCTAATGAAAATGATTCAACACCAGTAAAGATTCGATATTTTTTTCTACACACACTTTCAAACATATGATAATATAAGGAGAATGGTAATATAAAAGTTTAACCTCAAAATGTGAGAAAGAATGTCTTTGGTGTGATTTGGATTGATATGAGATCACACTACCCACTTGGATAAAACTACTCGTATAATAAATTAGGGTTTATAATTTAACTCACATTACATGTATTCCGATAATTTTTTTGTGCATACTTCACATAAGTGCATCCCACATATACAACAATATTAAATTTTGGAAAAAAATAACATGTCTTCAACTAATAGACTATTATTTAGTTACTGGCTACATTGAGTTCTTCGTATTCTTATATTATTTTATTATGGAAGTACACTATTGAAATTTTAATTTATAAAAAAACATAAAAAATATCTACTCTCTCAATATATCTTCATCATAAATGTGGTTCTTGGAAAATATATTCTAGTAGAAAATTAGTCTCTCTCTCCCTCTGATTGATATTGAAAATATCCTACCATTATTTAAAATTTTCTGGAAAAATTCTTATAGTATTACTTTTTTATTATTTTTATTCTTATTTATCTTATCATATATATATATATCCTCTTAGATGTATGATAAATTTTACCACTATTACCTATTCTTTTGTGGATTTCCATAAATATTAAAATTGTTATAGATATTTTAATTTATGTTATAGCTACTCTTACCTTATTCAAACTATAATTACATGATTTATAAATAGTGGTGCACTTTCTAAAATCTTGAGGATCCTTTAGGATTAGAGTTTTAGTGAATTAGGAAATACATTACACTATATATGGAACATTGAAGAAAAATATTTATTTCATTCCCAAAAAAAGAAGAGTCTTGAATTTAAAATCATGTTTCATTAAAAATAGTTATTTATCATTTAAGGAGAGTAGATAATACAGAAATATAGTCCTTATTATATCTCCCACTCATCAATAAGAACTATGAAAAAATATTTTAATTTGTGGTATGAGTAAAACAATGCTTAGTTAAGTGTATAAATATTAATAATTAACATTAGTTCAATGAAAAACATTAAAAACCAAGATTATGATATCCTTTTTCACAATAAAATTTTGAGAACCTAATTATAACATATAAACATGATAAAATAGTCTATTTTCCAGATAAAAACAATAAAAACTATTCTATATAATTGGAAAAACCAATGAGGAATATTAGGAACTAGGGAACACATGTAAATATTTCTTTGAAGAAAAATCTTTTAAATTTAAACTTTCCATAACTCATCAAATAAAAATATTTCAATAAAACCCTTTTTTGAAAGAATAATATTGGTAATGTGGAGAATCATATTCTTAAACCATGTTCTATCATATTTAACCTATTATAAGGTATCTAAATACTAGTTAATTACATTAGATTAACCTACCTAGTTGTGTCCTTCATTTTCACCTTGGAAGTATATTAATTACCAAATGGATTGGAGAGTTATATCAGGATCACCCATCATCCTGAGCTATATTGAGCTCACCCATTATCATATATAATTCTCAATTACAATATCATGATTAGTTTTTTATTATATATTCTTATAATCATCGAAAATTGAAATAATCATTTAAAACCATAATAAAATAATTTTTTATTTTCATATAAAAATAGGGATAAATATCCCTTTTCTTTTGAAAACCTTATAAAATGAAAAATCCCCCCCCCCAAAGAATAAGAAATTGAATATACATTCAAAAACCAGGATAATTTTTATATTGTTTCTAAAAATAAATAATGGAAATTATTTTTTGAAATGTTTTTCATTCCATATAAGTGAAAAACATCATTTTTTACTTTGGTAATAAAGATTCAAAAGTGACCCGTTCAGAAAATGTAAAAAACAGTCATATTTAAGACTTGGTATATGTAGTAAAAAGTAATTTATAATTAAATTTAATAACCTTTGAATCATAACTAAGACCATAAATGAAAAGAAATTAATAACATAGTTATGGAAAATTAATAGTATAAAACATTTAAAATAACATTTTAAAAGAAAATACCTTACAATTTTCAAAGCATTTGAAACAAAAAGATATTGAATAAGAGATCATGAAATATAATTTTAAAATATTTTTTTCTCAATAAATGAAAAATAAAGGAATCCATATGGTAGTTCATACACAAAAAATGAAATCTTGTATTTAAAATGGAATAATTCAAAATGAAAGGAAACTAAGATGATAAATCCATTACCCTGTTTCTCGACTGTCGACATACGTTATTTAACTCCTTTATTATAAAATGATATTAATTATTTAGTTTTTGAAGAAAAAGTTTAAGTTTTATTACATTGTTATATTCTATTTTATTACATTGATTACCATAGATTATATATTTAAAAATTCCTATATTTCAGGCCATACATTTTGAGAACGTTAGATACATAATCCCCAAAACAAATTTGGTAGGTTTACCTAGGTCATTAAGGGTAATTTTTCTATAATATTTAGAATATTAAAATTGATATAGAGATGATTTTATACTTTAAATATTATTTTAGAATCATCCATTTAACCACAACATGAAAAATGAAACACATAACTTAGTGGAGGTAGTATTCTACTTGCACACACAAGAAAAATTGTCATTTTTTAATGGGAGGAAGGGTAAGAAGGTATGTAATATATTATATTTTCAAAAAAAATTAAATTTTATTAATAGAATATATATTTATTATATTTATCATAATAACCAACATTTTTTATCTTTTGATGGAAAAATTCACTTCATGGAGGTGCTAGTCCACATGTATTCACAATAAATGCTTTCATTTCCCATATGATGGAAAAGGAGATGAAAAAAGGATTGTTCAAAAATCATAAAAAATAATCAATATATGGAAGATAATTATTTTATTTTTTTAGTACAATTAATGAATATTTGAAGGAGATTGAATAAAAAATATACAAGAAACACTATAAAGGCTCAAAATTTGTAAATAAGGGAGGGGAAGAGGTTCCCTTTTAAAGGTAAGTAGAGGGAACCCATATAATTAATTATATGTTTTAATAATAATTAATTAATTTTTGAAATAAAATTCTTCCAAATAGAAATGTATTTTTGAAAAAAAATATATGGTTGAATTATATACAGTAAGAATAATTTCAAAAGGATTTAGTGTTATTTTGAAACATATCATCAGGATTAATTTCCCCATCAACCCTTTTTAACATTAACCATTGTAAACCATTTTTTACACTTTAAGGATGGTACAGTTGCATGTGAGGTGAAAAGTATACCACAAATGCTCAATGTAAGAAATTTTCTACCATTTCCCATTCCACCTATACTATTTCAAATTATTTTACTTTTAAATAATTTAATAAAATATTTTGTATATAAAATATCTGTAAAATAATTCTTAGGATTTATAATTATATTTTACATCATATAAATAATTAAAATAATGTAATTGTAATATAAAAACATCCACAATTAATTATTATTTTTAAAAAGATATAAAATTCATGGAATTCTATAATTCATCCTAAAAATATTATTTTTATTGATCTCAAAATCATTCACCTTGATTTTTTTAAATCATTCAAAAGAATATTATCTATGTTTATTATTAATTTAAGTTAAATATATCAACACTAAAAATTGAAAAAAAAAATTAATCTCATACAAATAATGTATTCATCTTTAAGATGACCATTTAAAAATGTTCAGAACAACTTTTTATCCATATAAGAAAATATAAGACCAATTAAAACCAAGAATGTGATATTTAGTATTTATACTTAAAATTATATAAATTTTATAATAAAATTAATGTTTTAATAAAAAAATATTTAATATGAATGTGAAAAACACAATAAAAATAGTTTTCATAAAATTAGGTTTCTAAATATAAAAATGAAGTTATACCAAAATAAAATATAGTGTTGATCCCAATATAATTGTTTAGATTATGTTAAATAAAAAAAGATCATATTTTAATTTAAAACCTAATCAAAAATTTAATAATACTTTTAATAACTTGATTTAATGAATAACATTACAGTTTTTAAAAAATAATCATTTTTCATAATTCATATAAAAATATATATATATAGAAAAATATGAAAACTTAACCTTAATCCTATTATAAAATATTTATTTCAAAACTTATTTCCATTTCATCAAATATAATATATATATATATATAAGAAAGTAATTATAATGTCCATGTATAAAATTCAATAAAAACCATTTTTGAATAAAATTAATTTTTAAAATCTAAAATGAATTTCTTCTCCTTCATTTTCTAATACCCATAATTCAACAAATTTTAATATATTGTTAGAAATGAATGATCTAAACATTTCATTAAAATTATTCATAAATAGTGATTAATTTAATTTTTAAAGATACCAACACATTTAATGGATAAAAATTGTTTTTTAGAAAACAACCCCTTAAACCATGAAATGATTTTATTTAATATTATATCCAACTAATAACCAATTAATTAAATTTAGAATTATATTTCATAAATGGTTATTCCCATTAATACTCACCAAACCAAGAGCTATGTCATAATGATCATATTAAATTTTAATATTTCTATATTATATCATGGTTTGATTAAGCTATGTATTGCATATAGAAAAGACAATAAAATACATATATTTAATAAAATAAATTTTAAAATATTAGGATTTTACATTCTACCAACTTAAAAAAATTTCACCCTAAAGAATATTTCTTATTCATGATGGAAAATTAAAACATTTGTTTAAAATGATTTCATGGGAGTGGAAAGAAAAACATATGATCATGAAAGGAAAAATATTTTAATATTTTGAATGTTATTCTTTTTATAACCCACATTTAAAATTAGATAATTAATAATCCTTTTAAAAAACAGAAATGGTAAACATTAAGTTCGTTTAGAATAACACATAACCAGGTTCCCAAATAAAGAGATCATTACCAGGAAGTGAAAATATGGACATGGAGGTGGAATAATAATTTTCAAAGAATAATAAATTGTGAGAGAGAATTTAATAATGAGAATGTTAATGGGAACAAAATCATAAATCATTTAGGGATAAATTATACAACCCTTTCATTAGAAATGAGAGTGAAAAGATAACTGTTTTATTTCCGCATCATTTTATTTGAGTTGTGGGATTATTTTACTATCATGATACAGAACACAATAAAATATAAATAATTTATTTCCTTCCATTTCATAATCACAATTTCATCACATGGTTATTATTATATCAATTTCCAATTTTATTATAGCACATTAAGATTTTGAAAATAAATATTGATTTCATGAAACACTAATTATCTAAAAAATACCATATTGTTATAACCTAGCCATTAAACATAATATTTTCCACCTCTATGATATTCAATTAAAAAAACAAACATACATAGTTCTGTTTAGTAAGATATTTAGATTCTAAAAAGACAAACGTAATTTTTCGTAAATAGTAACATACACTTATGAATAGAAATATTAATAGTAATATGACCATTATATATATTAAATAAGACTATTATTTTATTTTCTTATGGTTATAAGATAACGAGATCTTGAATAATTTTCCAATGTGATATAAAATGAATTATAGCTTTAAAATTGTAATGTTTTGAAGAAACTATGTTTTAATTTCAAAATTAGATTTAAAATATATATAAAATTATTTTCGAAAAATGGAGTTCATTTTTGAATTCCACATGTTGAAAAAAAGTATAGGGTGATTTTTTTGGGTTTGTTTTAAAATACTCAAATTTTGAATGAATAGTAAAATACAATAATTTAATGTATATATACATTATCTATTAAATTAACTATAAATAGAATCATGGATGATGTAATAACAATTATTTAAAACATATATTCACTTATTACTATTATGGTTACATGAATCAACACTATTGGATAAATTTAGGGAAATAAAAAATAATGAATAAGATATTAAAAAATGACTCCTCTCCTCCACGTTAAAACCACCTCATCACTCCCTCTTCTTATTATTCCTCTAAGCCTTGAAGATCCTAAATGATATTCTAAAATAATATTCCCTAGTTACTCCCCATGTCCAGGAGCTCTTGGTCTTGATAGAAGACAAAAACCCCTTCCCTTAAGGAGGTTCTCAAGGAGGTTATTTCAAGAGGCAAAACATCTTTCTTTTTCATTTAGTTTCATTTCAATTTATCTTCTTTTATTATTCTCTCCTAACCCCCTCTATAAAATTTATCCTTATAACTCAAGTATCATCTATATAATGTAACTATACCATGTTAATGTAATAACCTTTATCAATATTCTTACTCTCTCTCACTTTTGTTAATGAAATCATCATCCATGGGGTTCTAATTTATAACCTTCGTGGATGACGAAGTTTCATTCTTCAATTTATCCTTAATTACTAGTCATGAAACCATTTTTATGGTTGAACCAGAATATATTATATAAATTATAACATATTTAATATTCATGAACTAGTATTTGTACATAATATTAAATCATATGACCAAACTAGTTCTTATTATCAAAATACTGCTAAAATAATCAAATAATATTTTATCAAAGGATTAGTCCTCATTACATGTAATAAAATTATATAAATGACCATAAACACCTATGTATGTTCATATGTAATATGTATATTTAATTCTAGATATTTACAACCAATACACATGAACTCCTTTACATTAAAACAAGTGAATTAATTTTGGAAATGAAGAAAATAAACACTCCAGAACAATAGAATTCAATGTTATAAGTTATTAATAGATAAATAAATGAAATAAAAGAATTATGATAAATTAAATAAATGTATAATAGGTTCTTATGTATGTTATTAATCTGTATAATTTAATATTCCAAGATCTTAAGTTGAAGAGAAGAACACATTCATACTTAAGGTAAGGGTTTTCCAACCGAACCCCCATTTTCATTCGGGTTAATTTTATTAAATACTTAACTCAATTAATTTTTCTTAAGTACTCCTCATAAAATCTGGATTAATGTTCTATATATGTTATCCAACCTTTTTCATACCTTCATTTATGTGCATTTACATATTTTAAAAGGATCTTTCGAAAATATTTCACAATATACAAGCCCGTTTCGAGAGAAATTCTGAAACTCTTTCCTATTTTGAAGGGATATATATAATATGTCTTTATCAACCATTATCTTTCTAAAATATATTATGTTATTTTTATAATACCAAATTATTCACTAATGGTTTTTTCAAAATACATATTTTTTGCAAAGTAAATGAGTAATTATCTCATGTATTACAGAATGATTTTATAGGAGTATTTTCATCTATTTCATCACCGTTGTTGATAGTTATGTATTAATGGGAATAATAATTCATGATATCATAATAAATATTTTATTTAATGTTTTATGAAAAATTTTACTATGGATGGTTAATTTTTGGTACCATTTTTCTGACTACTCAGAATGGTTAGAGATTATATTACAGACTTCAGAATGTTATTTACTTCTCATGTGTATATGTTTCCTATGTTTATCCCCATTAAAATTTGGAATGAATTAGAATTATTATGTGATTTGTGGGGCCAAATATATTTCATTAATTCATTGGTCTATCATATAAGACAAATATACATGGACTTGGAAGAGGCCTTTCCCATTTTGAGACATGGTTTTGGCTGAGCCCTTAGTCATTTTTAATCATCTTGGTCGGGGCCTTGACGATATGTTCTAGAGTGTCTTACATATAAATTTTCCTCATTATGAAGAATGAAATTGATAGTTCATGGGGTAATTTTACCAGTATAATACCCATGAATATGTTTTATTATGTCAATATGTACGTAGCTCATATTTCTACCATATTATGTCCATGTTTTTTAAAGGGCAAGTGATTTCAATTATTAACCATGTCTAATGTTTATGTTATCTTCCAATATAATATTTACCCTTACTAAGAATCTGATCTCACCCCTTTTTATGTTTCGTTTTTCCAGGACATGGAGAGGTATATTATGATAGACTTATATGGATAATCATAATGTGATGGTTGTTCCCAGTGGAACATTAATGTCATTTATCATTTCATGTTTTAATAAGACTACACACGCATTGGTAGCTGAGCATTGGACACGTTCCCAAGGAAATACATTTCTCACTTTGGGATATAATGAATGTTTGATGGTTTTCACGGTAGTTTATCATCTATCAGATGATTTGGATCAGTGGTGTTCATTAATCTAAAACAAAAAGTAGGAGGAAGGGATATAAGAGATTGAATGGAGGGAAATTAAATAAATATTTCTAGAGAAATATTTTCTTCATGAACAATGAACAGATATATAAACTTTGTTTTTGAATTTGTGGGAAAAATAATATAAGGATTTTTTAGAGTATAAAGCTAAATTCACAAGGTTTGAAAGACATACTGAGTACTACATACGAAATTCAAGGACAAATAATGATTGATTATTTGATGGCCTAAATAAATTCCACCAACGGTCACTAGTCTCCAAAAGTTTCTCATCATATGATGATATAGATTCATTTTCTATAAAGATTTAAAATTAATTCTCTATGTCCTATGACATTAAGGAAAATCAAGAGAAGAATATTCCTTTTGAAAACTCTGGAAAAGGAAATACGAAAATGGGGAATATGGGAAGAGTTTAATTTCCACCCTATGATAATTGTGGAAGGATACCCCCTGGTGCATACTTAAAAGGAAAAAGAGTATTATATAAATTATGAAAAAAGAACATATTTATGGTGATTTAAAGAGGAAGAAAAAATCTATTAATTTTCAATTCTATAATTGTAAAAATATGAGACACGATGCTAATGATTTTCCAAAGAGTAAAGGAAAGATGCCACAGAAAAGGCTATGGGATAAGGGACAAGCTAATGCGAACACAACTCCTAATATTAAAGCTACTAATGATATGGTGGAAGGTAATTAAATTGTTTCCTTGAACATATAAAATGCTTTATTTGAGTATGTATTATCAAATTCATTCACATGATCATAGTCTTCTAAGATAATTAGATATTTCGAATTCGATTAAATATGGGAGTTCCCATTCAAAACTTCTATGATAGGCATCATTGCAAACAATTTGTGTCAGGAAGTCCCTATTATGGCATATAAACATTCTTTATATGCTTATTTTATTGTCACAGCTATTATTGGGATTGATATAATCCTTGAATTGCATTTGATTTTGAACCATGATGCAAATATTTATTGCAAATGGAAGGAGGATAGAATTTTTGAGGATGATGTTGAATCCCTTATCTTTAGGAAAGAAAAATCACCATCTAATTCTCATCTAGATCCACCCTAGTAGCTCTACTAAATTCAATTCTTGGGGAGGAAGGGAGCACACTTACTATGGGTGAATAAAGGAATGTTCAAATAGAATAAATACCTATCATGCAAGAATATGTTGATGTGTTTCCAATGGATTTACCTAGACATCCTTTAGAGTGGGAAATTGAGTTTTCAACCATCATAATTCTTGATTCCATTCTTATATAAAAGAACCATTATATAATGGACACTGTTGAGTTAGTGAAACTGAAAAAAAATTAGATGAATTGAGTGACAAAGGAGTTACTCACTCTAGTGTTTCTACATGGGGACCCCTGTTAGTTTTTTTAAGAAGATAGATGGATCTATGAGGTTTTTCCTTTACTATAAAGAAATAAATTCTATAAAAATAAATATAAAGAATCACCTACCTCATATTAATTATTTATTTGATCAACTTCATAGAGAACATTATTTTTTGAAGATTGAAATTTATATTTGATATCATTAGTTGCTTGTGAGTGAGGAAAAAATTCCAAAATTAGCATTTCAAACTAGGTATGGGAATTAAGGGTTTATAGTAATTCCTTTTGTATAGACTAATGCACCCTTTAATTTCTTGGAACTTATGAATCGTGCTTTCAAGGAATATATTGGTTACTTTGTGGTTGTATTTATTGATGATATGTTGGTATAATCCAAAATCTAGTAGGATCATAAAAAACACTTGCGCCCAATTCTGAATACTCATAGAATAAATGAATTTTATGGGAAGTTTTGAAAGTGTGAATTTTGGATTGAATTATTTTTCATTCATGGCCACATTGTATCTAAGGATATAATATTTGTAGATCATATGAAGAAAAAGGATATTAATGAATGGCCTTCTCCAATGAACAAAACTGAGGTACGCAGTTTTATTGGTATAACATGTTATTATCATTATTTCATTCAGAAGTTTTCATGTTTAGCCATCCTGATGACCAAGCATACACATAAAGGGGTTAAATTTGTATGGAAAAAGAATTTGAGGATTGTTACAAATAATTTAATAGGATATTAGTGAATTCACCAATCCTAACACTACCATTAGGTAATGATGAATTTTCGATCTATAGTGTTTTATCAAAGAAAGGACTTGGTTTTTTCTTTAAGGAAAATGATAGAGTTATTTCCTATGTATCAAGGAAGTTAAAAATTCATGAACAAAACAATCCTACTCATGATATTGAGTTAGAATCAGTAATATTTTCACTGAAGATATATAGGCAATATCTCTATAGCAAAAAATATGAGATATATACTGATCAGAAGATTCATAAAAGATATCTTTTCACAGAAATAACACTACATGAGGAAAATTTGATGACTCTAACTAATCAAGGATTATGATTTTACAATACACTAACATCCAGTAATGGAAATAAAGGTATTTGATGCATTGAGAATGAAGGATCATAGATCTCTTAGGAAAATGAGGATTTACAAGGATCCTTTGTACATGGATCTAGTGAGGATAGATATGGGAATTATCAAAGAAGATGAAAATTAACTACTTTTTCAGTTGGTTTCCCAGCAATATTTATTAGAAAGGATTAAAAGTTCTTAGCCTGATGATGAGAACTTTCAATAAAAAATTAATGATGTGAATGATGGGAAGATGGCTGACATTGTGTGTGACGATGATGTTATTAAATTCGGGAAGCGACTTTGTGTTCCAGCTACACCTGTGATAAAAAAGGTAATTATTTGATGATTCCCATAGTTATAATTTCTCCATAAATCCTGGTAGTAGTAAGATGTATATAAATTTTAAGGAACATTTCTGGTGCGACAATATGAAGAGGGAAATTGCGGATTATGTATCAAGATGTTTAGTCTATCAACAAGTGAAGAAGAAACAATAACATAACATAGGACTCATGCAACCTCAACCTATTCCTACATGGAAATGTGATGACATAACTATTGATGTTTTCACTAGATTACCCAAAACACAAATAAATAATTATTCAATATGGGTAATTGTAGATAAAATTATGACACCAACACATTTCTTCGCTATAAGGGAGGATTTTCCACTGGATCACCTAACAAGAATATATATCAATGGAGTTGTGAGACATTATGAAGCACCTCTCTCAATTGTGACTGATCATGTCCCATTATTTACATTGAAATTCTAGAAAAGTATATAGAAATTTTTGGATACTGAAATTCGATTTATTACTACTTATCACCCTTAAACTAATAGGAAATCAGATAGGATGATTCAAACCATAGAGTATGTGTTGAGATCATGTTCACTTGACTTAAAAGGTTTGTAGGATCAATATTTACCCTTAGTGGAGTTTTCCTACAATATTGAAATCTATTTAAGCATTAAAATGGCACTATATGAATTATTGTACGAAAAGAGATATCATAAACCATCATGTTGGGAAGAAGTGGTAGAAAACACGCTTGTGGGACCAGATATTGTAGAGGAATCAAAAGTGAAGGTAAAGACTATTCAAGGCCATATCGAATCATCTCAAAGTAAACAAAAACTCTAAGATGATAATTTAAGGAAGGATTTGTAATTTTAAGTGGGAGATATTGTTTTTTTAAAACTATTTCCATGGAAGGGTGTTACATGATTTGCGAAGAAAGGGAAATTGAGCACTAGGTACATAGGACCTTTTGAAATTTTGTAGAGAATTGGGGCAGTTTCATATCATTTTTATAGTCCACCTAGCTTCTCCATGGATCCCAATGTGTTCCATATCACATTGTTGACAAATGACAAGCCATACCCAACACATGTCCTCTCTTCTGAAGGTATAGAATTGGAACATGACTTATCATACTGTGAAGAGCCTATCTAGATTCTAAACACTATAGAACTATTGTTGAGGAATCAAATGACTCGACTGGTAAAAATAATTTGGATAAATCATAAAATCTAAGAGGCAACATGGGATCCTATGGGTCTAATGATGAAGACCAACCCAAATCTTTTTGTGAGGTAACATTCTATGAATTTTTAGGAGGAAATTTTAATAAGGAGAGGAGAATGTAGCACCCCATGGTTTTGAAAATAAATATTGAACGCACGAAACACTAAGTCTCATCAAAACACTACTTTGTTATAACATAGCTAGTAAACATAAATTTTATCTACTCTATGATCTGCGATTAGAAAAACTAACATACATAGTAATGTTTAGTAAGATATTAAGAGTCTGATAAGTCAATAATGATTTTTTGGTGAATCGAAACATACCCTTATGAATAATAATAGGAATTTTAATATGACCATTATTAATAGTAATTAATAATATTATTTTATTTTCTTAATGTTATAAGATATTGAGATCTTGAATAATTTTTCAATATGATATAAAACGAATTATAGCATTAAAATTGTTATTTTTCGAATAAATTAAGTTTTTAATTAAAAATTAAATTAAAAATATTTGGAAATTATTTTAAAAAAATTACGTTTATTTTTTAATTCTACACGTCGAAAAATAGTTAGGGTTAATTTTTAGGATTTTTCGGAAATACTCGAATTTTTGATGAATAATAAAATACAAAAATTTATAGTATATATAAATTATCAGTTAATTTCACTAATCATAGAATCATGGCTGATGTAATGACACTTATTTATTACCCACATGCACTTATTACTATTAGGGGTCACATGAATTAACACAATTGGTTGTCTTGAGGGAAATAAAAAAATAATAAATAAGATAATCAAAATTTTATCCTCTCATCCACTATAGATCCCACCTAACGCCCTCTTAAATTGCTTCATATAATCCTTTAATCTTCTCAATGTTCAACCCAAACACCCTTCCTTAGTCACTCCCAACAACTAGGATCTCTTGGTCTTGGAAAAATTCCAAAACATCTTCCCTTAAGGATGTCCTCAGGGTGGTTATTTCAAGAGGTAAATCATCTTTCTTTTTCATTTAGTTTCATTTCAATTTATCTTCTTTTCTTATTCTATCCAAAAATAATCTATTAAACTAACCCTTATAACTGCATTATAATATATATACTTGAATTATATGATGTTAGTGTAATAAACATTATCAATATACTTACTATATCTCTCTTTTAAAAATGAAATTGTCGTCCCTAATGTTTTAATTTATATCCTTTGTGGATGATGAAGTTTTATTATTCAATTTTTCATTCATTAATGGCAGTGAAACCATTTTTATAGTCGATCGAGACTATAATATATTTATTATAACATATTTATTATTTAGGAACTAGTATTAGTACATAATATTAAATCATACGACCAAACTTGTTAGTAAGAATCAAAATACAGCTAAAATAATCTAAGTAATATTTCATCAAATGATTCATCATCATGACATGTATCCAAATGATATAAATGACCATGAAAACCGTTGATTATTCATAATTAATATTTAAATTTAGTTATTGGTATTCACATCTAATAAACAAGAAAACCATTACATAAAAACAAGTGAACCGATTATGGAAATAAAGAAATCAAACACTCAGGAACGACGTAATTAAATATTATAACATATCAATATATACATAAATGAACAATAAAAATGATAAACTAAATACATATATAATATTATCTTAATTAAGTTATTAATAAGTCTAATTTCTTCTTCCAGGAACTGAAGTTCAATAATGGAACACATTCAGACTTAAGGTAAGGTTTTTCCACCCATACATCCATTTTCATTCGGGTTAATTTTATATCTACTTACCTCAATTAAAGTCATATTCATTCATAATTACTCCTCATAATTTCTGTTAGAATTTTCTATATGTGTTTTATAATGGGAATCATACCTTCACAAATTTGGTGTTATATTTTTTAAAAGGATCTTTGAAAAATCCTTCCTGATAAACAAGCCCATTTCAAGGGAAATTCACCAACTCCTTAATATTTTCAAGGGAACTATATAATCTTTTATAAATAAAATTTATCTATCAAAAATAAATTATTATATTTTTATAATACCATCATACTTCACTTTTGGTTTTATTAAAATATTTTTCCCAAAGAACTCTTCTTTTCAAAGTAAAAGAATACTCATCTCTAGAATTACTCGATGATTTTATAAGAGTATTTTCACCAATTTCAATATTATTGTTGATTATTATGTATTATTGGGAAAAATATTTCTTGATATTATATTCCATATTTTATTGAATGCATAATGATTTATTTTACTATAAAGTTTTAATTTTTGATACCATTCATCTTACCACTCATAATGGTTAGTGGTTATGTTACAGATTTTGGAAGGTTATTTACATCTCATGTGTATATGATGCTTATGTTTATCCCCATTCATATAAGTAATTTATTGGACTTATTATATGATGAGTGGGGACCAATATAGCCCCTCTATGCATCGGTAGATGTCATTATACAAATAGGGTTGGACTTGGATGAGGCCTTTCCCATTTTGAGATATAGTTTTGGCTGAGGACTTAATCAATTTTCAAAGTCTTGGTAGAGGCCTTGACGAGATGTTTCATAATGTCCAGCATATGAATTTCCCTAATTATGAAGCTATAAATTGGTAATTAATGTGGTTATTATACTACTATAATACCCATAAATATGTTTTATTATAGAAATATTTACTCAGCTCATATTACTTCTATATTATGTTCATGTTTTTTAAAAGGGAATGAGATTTTGATTATTCACCATTTCAAATGTTTATGTTATATTCCATTTTAATATTTACCCTTAATCAACATCTTAGCTCACCCCTTCTATGTTTTATTTTTCCCAGACATGAATATGTATATCATTATTGACTTACATGGATAATCATAGAGTGGTGTTTGTTCCTAGTGGAACTTTTATATTGATTTTATTTTCAATTTGTAATGTTGAACTTATATATATATCTTGTTTCCAAAAGAAACTAAACTACCTGGTCATTCGATATTCATATTCCATGTTTATATTCCAAATTAATAAAAAATAGCACAGCCTTAGGGAAACTGGGGTCAGGTCATTATAGTTGGTATCAGAGGAAGTTTAGTAGAAAACAAGGAAACTAGATTTAGAAAATATATATTAGGGAAAAAATATTTAAGATAGACTCTGAGGATAAAAATAAAATAACATCCGGGTATTTTGGTAAGGAATAGATTATGTGTATCTTTCTAGGAAATACATCCCTATTTGGATACTACACTAGAAGTGGTTCTAGAATATATGTACCTAAGAGTGAGAACTCTAATAAGGAGTTTCGGGCTTGACCCAGGATATCCAGGTACATGACAACGAGCCTTACTATGCACCTTGTTTGACACTCCAAGAGTTATTCTTAGGATAATTCGAATTTTATTTTCAAGACATTATGATGGATTTTAATGTAAATTTTTTCTCAATGAAACCGTGTTTGTGATTATAGAACTATCCATGCATAGGATTTCAATTTATGCTACGTATTTTGATAAGTTATGATTATACAAAAGGATTCATAACCTAATCCAGTGTATGCCATTATCTAGAAATTGAGCCAAGTGGATGGAATAGAAACATCATGAACCTGTGTTTCCTATGTAGGTATTTCCTTTTGATGCAAGATAATGATATTGGATCTCGAGCTGTGATTGGTGCAGAGCATTTTATAAAAATACCAGGACAACATACTCATGTTATAAACAATAACCTTACCCGAATAGAGAATCTGGATCTGCAACATATGGGAGATATGTTAGATTTATTTATGGGACAATATCCTCCATCATTTAATGGGACCAAAACCCCATTTTTAGCTAATTAATTGATAAGTTCCCTAGATAAAATATTTCCCTCCTTGGGATGTAACGAAAGAGAGATGGTCATCATGGTGGTTTATCATATATCAGGAGATGTAGATTAGTGGTGTTTATTAATCCAAAACACAAAGGCGGGGGAAGAGATAGAATATATGGAATTGACATAGTTTAATGAAATGTTTCTAGAGAAATACTTTCTTCATGAACATCCAACAGATATAAAAGTCAGTTTCTAAATTTGAGGAAAAATGAAGATGAGAATGTATGAAAGTATGAAGCTAACTTCAAAAACATAGTAAGGAATGATGTGGACTAATAAGAACACAAGGATCAATATTGATCAATTAATTGATGGCCTAAATACATTCCTTTAACAGGCACTAGTCTCCCAATGTTTCTTGTTATATGAAGATATTATTTCATGATCTATCAAGACAGAAAAAGAATTCTCTATGTCTTTTGACATTAAGGAAAAACAACTAACTAAGAGGGACTCTAAAAACTCCATAAAATGAAAAGAGGAAATGTGGAAGAAGGGAATAGTATAATTTCCACCGTATGATAATTTTAGATGGAAACACCCTGGTTCCTACTTAAAAGGAAAAAGAGTATGTTATAAATGTGGAAAGAAATTCCATCTTTCAGGTGATTTCTAGGGGGAGAAATAAGTTATTAATTCTCAATGCGATAATTGTAGGGATATGGGACACCATGATAATGATTGTCAAAATTTTCAAGGACACATTCCATAGAAAAGTCTCGGGCAGTAGGGCCACACTTATGTGATTCTAACTTCTAATATCGATGTTCCTAATGATGTGGTGGTAAGTACATTAATCATTTCCTCAAAATTATCCATTGCTTTATTTTATTTTGAAACATAAAATTCATTTATTTCTTCCCAGTTTTCTTTGAAAATTAAATATTTCCAATTTAATTTAATTAGGGAGTTAAAGTTAAAAATTCTAAAAGAAGTATCATTTCAATGATGTTGTGTATGGGAGTCCCCATTATGGCATATAAACGTGAAATATCTTCTGATTTTATTGACAGAACAATGATTTTATTTGATATAATACATTTTTTGGATTATCTTTCTAACCATGATGCGATTTTTTTGGAATAGTAAGGAGGTCACATTTTATGAAGATGATGTGGAATACATTATCTTTAGGGAAGAAACGTCCTTATAAGATTCTCATCTGGATCCACCCCCAATAGATCTGATGAATTCAATTATTGGAGAGGAAGGGAATGAAATTACAATGGTTGATGAATTTAATGTTCAAATAGGGGATGTGCCTATTTTTCAAGAATATATTGATGTGTTTCCAGAGAATTTACCTGGACATCCTCCATAGTGGTAAATTGAGTTTTCCATTGACTTAATACCTAATTAAAGCCTCATATCAAAGGCCCCTTATAGAATGTCCATTGTGGTGTCAGTGGAACTGATGAAAAACTAGTGGAATTGAGTTGTAGAGAATTTATTTTCCCCAGTGTTTCTCTATGTGGACCCCCTGTTATTTTTATTATGAAGAAACTTGGATCTATGAGGTTGTGCATTGAATACATGGAGATCAATTATATAAAAATGAAGAAAAAGTATCCCCTACCTCATATTGATGATTTATTTGATCAAATTCATGATGCTCAATATTTTTCGAAGATTGACCATCAATATGGAAATCATGAATTTCTTTTAAGGAAGTAATCCATTCCAAAAACAACATTTTAAACCAGGTTTGGGGATTAAGAGTATACAGTAGTGCCTTCTTAACTAACTAATTCACTCTCTATTTTTATGGATCTAATGAATAGATAATTTAAGGAATATATTTATTAATTTTTGGTAGTATTTATTGATGATATCTTGGTATACTCCAAAATAAATGAGGATCATGAAAATCACTTGCAGACTCTTCTGAAGAATCTTAGAAGAAATTAATTATACGGGAAGTTTAGAATGATTGAATTTTGCCTTTAATTAGTTTCCATTCATAGTTACATTGCCTCTAAGGATGGAATATATGTAGATCCTATGAAGGAAAAGGTTGTGCAAGAATGGATTATTCAAACGAACTTAACTGGGGTATGTAGTTTTATTTGTCTTGCAGGTTATTATCAGTGTTTCGTTTAGAACATCCCCCATTAAGCAAAACTGATGACCAATCTTACACGTAAAGGGGTTAAATTCATATAGATAAAATAATGTGAGGACAATTTAAAAATATTTAAGGGGATATTAGTGAATGCACCAATCCTCACAATACCATCAGGGAAGGATGGGTTTTTGATATATAGTGATGCGTCATAGAAAGTACATGGTTGTTTCCTTATGCAGAAAGATAGAGTTATTACCTATACATCAATGTAGTTAAAAATTCAAGAACAAAACTATCCTACTCATGATCTTGAGTTAGCAGTTGTAATTATTTCTTTGAACATATGGAGACATTATCCCTATAGAAAATATTTTGAGATATATAAAGATCATAAAAGTCTAAAATATATGTTCTCACAGAAGAAACCCAACATGAGGAAAATATGATTTCCCAAACTACTAAAGGATTATGATTGTACTATACTCTACCACACATGAAACACAAAAACGGTAGAAGATTCATTGAGAAGTGAGGATCAAGGAGCTCTCAACAAAATGACGATTGAAAATGATCCTTTGTACATGGATCTAGTGAGGATGAATATGGGAATTATAAAAGAAGGAAAAATATCACTAATTTTTTTCTTGGTTTCTGAATCATCTATATTATAAAGGAATAAAAGTTATCATCTTGATGACGATATACTTCAATAGAAAATTAATTCTATGAAATATGGGATGATGGCGGACTTTGTGTGTGAATATGGTGTTTTGAAATTTAGGAAGAAGATTTGTGTTCCAGCTATATCGGATCTAAAATAAGATTTATTTGATGATTCCCATTGTTTGAATTTATCCATACATCCTAGTATTACTAAGATTTATGTATATTTGAAGGAATATCTCTGGTAGGATACAAGAAGAGAGAAATTAAGGATTATGTATCAAGATGATTCTTCTGTCAACAAGTGAAGGCCAAACAACAATATCCCATATGACTGATTCAACCTCAACCTATTCCAACATGGATCTAGGATGACATCTCTATGGATTTTGTCACTATATTACCAAAAACTCTAAGAAATAATGATGCAATTTTGGTAATTGTGGATCAACTTATGAAATCAACACATTTCCTCGCTATAAGGGAGGATTTTCCACTAGAGTGCCTAACATGAATCTATATCAATGAAGTTGTGAGACTTTATGGAGAAACACTCTCAATTGTGACTGATCGTGACCCATGATTTACTTTGAAATTCTAGAAAAGTATTTAGAAATTATTGGATACTGAAATTTGATTGATTACTTCTTATCACCCTCAAACTAATGGGAAATCAGATATAAATATCCAAAACATAGTGGATGTGTTGAGATAATTTCACTTGACTTTAAAGGTATGTGGGATCAATATTTACCTTTAGTGGAGTTTTCCAAAAATAATAAAATATATTCAAGATTTAAAATGGAACCACATGAAACATTTCACTAAAAGAGATGTCGTACACCATCTTGTTGGGATCAAGTTGTAGAAAGGACGTGTGTGGGCCCAGAGCATGTGGAGGAAAATACAGTGAAGGTAAAGACTATTCAAAGCCATATAAAAGCATCTAAAAGTAGACAAAAAAGACATGAAGATAATCTAAGGAAGGATTTGTAATTTTATGTTGGAGATCATGTTTTCTTAAAAGTATCTCCATAGAAAGGTGTTATAGGATTTGGGAAGAAAGGGAAATTGTGTCATTGGTATATAAACCATTGTGAAATTCTTGAGGTAATTAGAGATGTTTCATATCATTTGTCTATAACACCAAGAATAGCCACAATCCACAATGTGTTCCATCTAACACTACTAACAAAGTAAATGCTAGACCCGACACATGTCCTAACTTCTAAAGTTATAGAATTGTAACTTGACTTATCATACTATAAAGAGCCTATCCTAATTCTTGACACTAAAGAACATGTGTAGAGAAATACGATGATTGACTGGTAAAAATAATTTAAAGATATCATAAAATTAAAGAGGAATCATGGGATACTGAGGAGATTATGATGAAGACCTAACCAAATCTTATTGTGGGGTAATATTATATGAATTTCGAGGATGACAATTTTGTAAGGATAAAATAATGTAACACCCCAATGTTTTGAAAATAAATATTGAATTCATGAAACACTATGTCTCTATATAACTCTACTTTGATATAACCTAGCAAGTAAATAATAATTTTTTCCACCTTTGTGATTTGTGATTAGCAAAACTGACATACATAGTTGCATTTAGTAAGATATTTAGAATCAATTATGTCAATTTTTTTTTTGGTGAATATAAACATACCCTTATGAATAGTAATAGTAATAGTAATATGACCATTTAAAATAGTAAATAACAATATTATTTTATTTATTTAAGGTCATATGATAATGAGATCTTGATTAATATGTCAATGTGATAAAAAACAATTCGTAGCTTTAAAATTTTTATTTTTTGAATAAATTATCTTTTTTTATAAAAATTAAATTTATAATATTTAGAAAATTATTTTCAATAAATTGAGTTCATTTTTTTAATTCTAAACATCAAAAAATGGTTATGGTGAATTTTTTGGATTTTCTAAAATACTCGATTTCTGATGAATCGTAAGATACAATAATTTATAGTATATATACATTATCAGTTAAATTCACTATTCCTAGCATAATGGATGATATAAGAACACTTAGTCAAACTTACAAGAACTTGTTAATATAAGGGGTCACATTAATCAACACTATTGGTTTTCATGAGGTAAATAATAAAATAATTAATAAGATATTCAAAATTTACTTCTCTCATCCACTATAGGCCCCCCTCACTCCCACATTAATTCATTAATATAAGCCTTTAATATTCTAAACTTTATGCCAAAATACCCTTCCCTAGTCACTCCACAAGTCCAGGAGCTCTTGGTCTTGGAAAAAGACCAAACCCCTTCCCTTAAGGATGTTCTCAAGGAATTTATTTCAAGAGGTAAGGCATTTTTCTTTTTCTTTTAGTTTCATTTCAATTTATCTTATTTTCTTATTATATCCAATCTTCATCTTTCCAATTGATCCTTATAACTCCATTGTCATCTATATACTTGAATTATACCATGTTAAGGTAATAAACATTATCAATCTTCTTGCTATCTCTCTCTTTTATAAATGAAATCGTCGTTCTTGAATTTCAAATTTTTACCTTCGTGGATGAAGAGGTTTTTTTCATCATGTTTTCCTTCATTACTAGTCATAAAAAAAATTTTATTGTTGATCAAGACAATAATATTTTTATTATAACCTAATTAATAATTAGGAACCAGTATATGTAAATAATATTAAATCATATGACCAAACTAGTTCGTAATAATCAAAATACTGCTAAAATAATCTATTTAATATTTCATCTAATGATTCATCATAATGACCTATATAAAAACAATATAAATGACCAGGAAAACCTATGGATGTTCATAAATAATATTTAAATTCAATTCTATATATTTACATCCATTCAACATGAACTTCATTAGATAATAACAAGTGAACCGATTATGGAAATCAAGAAAACAAACACTCCAGAACGACATAATTAAATATTATAACGTATCAATAAGGACATAAATGAAATAAATAATGATAAACTAAATACATTTATAATAGGATCCTAACTAAGTTATTAATAAGCCTAATTTCATATTCCAAGACCTTAATTTCAAGAACAGAACACATTCGGACTTAAGGTATATGTTTTCCACCAAAACATCCATTTTCATTCCGGTTAATTCTATTATATAATTACCTCAATTAAATTTTTATTAATTCATATGTATTCATCATAATTTATGTGAGAATTTTATATATGTATTTTTCAACCATAATCATACCTTAATTTAAGTAGAGTCATAAGTATTAAAAGGTTATTTTAAAAATCCTTCCCCATAAACAGGCCCGTTTGAAGGGAAATTCTCAAACTCTATCATATTTTCAAGGGCACTATATAATCTATTTTTAGAAATATCCATCATTCAAAAATACATTATTTTAGTATTTTAATACCATTATACTTAACTACTTGTTTTATACAAATATTTTTCTGAAATAATTCTTCTTTTCAATGTAAAAGAGTAATTATCTCAAGAATTAATCGATGATTTTATAAGAGTATTCTAACTTATTTCAATACTCTTGTTGATTATAATGTAATATTGGGAAATATATTTCAATAAATCATATTCCATATTGTATTTAATGGATTATGATCCATTTTACTATAGATTTTCAATTTTTGATACCATTTATCTTACTACTAAAAATGGTTTTGATTGTATTATAGATTTGGGAAGAATACTTATATATCATGTGTATATGTGCATTATGTTTATCACCATTCATATATGAAATTCAATGGACATATTATGTGATGGGTGAGGATAGCTATAGCCCCTTGATGCATCGGTTGGTTTTATGAGGCAAATAAATATGATCTTGGACGAGGCCTTTCCCATTTTGAGATATGGTTTTGGTCGAGGCCTTAATTATTTTTTGTTGTCTTAGATGTGGATTTAATGAGTTGTTTTAGAATTTACTATATAATAATTTTCCTCATTATGAAGCTATAAATTGATAATTCATGTGGTTATTCGACTAGTATAATACCAAAAAATATGTTTTATAATGGAAATATTTACTATGATCATATCCCTGCCATATTATGTTCATGTTTTATTTAAAGGGAATGTGTATTAATTATTCACCAAGTCAAATTTTTTATGTTATCTTCTGTTGTAATATTTACCATTAATGTGCATTTTAGCTCACCCCTAATTATTATTTATTTTTCCCAGACATTAAGATGTATATTATGATTGACTTACTGGGATAATCATAGAGCGGTGGTTGTTCATAGTGGGAATTTTAGGTTTTTATTATTTTCTTGTAGTAAAGTTGAACTTATGATTATATCTTGTTTCCAAAAGCTACTAAACAAATTGGTCATTTAGGATGCATAATCATTGTTTATATTCCTATTTAATAAAATATATCACTGTCATAGGGAAACTAGGGTTAGTTCATTATAGTTGGTATCAAATGAAGTTTAGTAGAAAATATGGAAATTAGATATAGAAAATATAGATTTGGGAACAAATACCGAAGATAGTCTTTGTGGATAAAAATAAACTAACACCATATAATTTTGGTATGAAATATATTATGTGGATATTTCTAGAAATTACATCACTATCAAGATACTACAAGTAAATGGGGTCATGGAACATATGTTCCTAGGAGTGAGAACTCTCATATGGAGTTTCAGGCTTGACCTAGGATATCTTGGTACACGACAATGGTCCATACTGTGCACCTGGTTTGAAACTCCCAGGGATATTCTTAGGATAATTCACATTTTCATTAAAATCCATTATGATGGATTTAAATGTAATTTTTTTTTTCTCAAAGAAACCATGTTTTTTATTATGGGATTATCCATTCATAGGATTTAAATTTATGAAAAGTATTTTGATAAGTTAAGATTATACATTATGATTCATACCCTGATATAGTGTATTCCATTATCTTGAAATGGAGCCTAGAGGATGGAATAAAAACTACATGAATGTGCATGTCCCATGTATGGATTTCTCTCAGATGCAAGATAATGATATCAGATCTAGAGCTGGGACAGGTATGGAGAAACTTATAAATATACCAGGACAACTTACTTAGGTTATGAACAAAAACCTTACCCGAATAGAGCATCTAGATCTGCAACATGGATTAGATATGTTATATCATTTTATGGGACAACAAACTTGATCCTTTAATGGGCCCACAAACCTATTTTTAGAAAAGTATTTGATAACTTCCCTATAAGAAAATATTTCTCGCTTTGGGATGTAATGAAAGTGAGATGGTCATCCTGGTAGTTTATCTTTCATCAAGAGATGTGGCTCAATGGTGGTTGTTAAAAAAAACACAAAGGTGGATGAAGAGACAGAATTGATTGAATATAGGAACCTTAAGGAAATATTTCTAGTGAAATACTATCCTTGTGAACATTCAACAGATCTGAAAAGTCAGTTTCTGAATTTGAGGAAAAATGAAGATGATTATGTTACAAAGTATGATGCTAACTTCACATGGTTAGTAAAAAATGTTGTGTACTGAAAATAAAACACTAGGATCAAGATTTATTGATTCATTGAAGGCATAAATCCATTCCTTTAATGGGCACTAGTCTCCCAAATTTACTCATCATATGAATATAAAGTTTCATGTGCTGTCAAGATTGAAAAGGAAGTCTCTAAGTCTTATGACTTTAAGGGAAAGTAATATAATAAATGGGATTCTAAAAACTATACAAAATAAAAAAAATGAAATGGGGAAGAATGGAATAGTCGAATTTCTATCCTATGATAATTTTGGAATGAAACACCATGGTGCCTACTTAAAAGGAAAAGGAGTATGCTACTAATGTGGAATGAAAGGCCATCTGTTTTGGGGATTTCAAGGGGAGGAAATACGATATTAATGTTCAATTCTATAATTTTAGGGAGATGGGAAACTATGCTATTGATTATCCGTAGTGTCAAGGAAGCATGCCACAGAAAACGATAGGGTAGCAGGGACACGCTTATGTGACAAGAACTGCTAATATTGAAGTTCCTAATGATGTGGTGCTAGATACTTTAATCATTTCCACAAACTTATCCAATGCTTTATTTGATTTTGGATTATCACATTATTTCATATCTTCCTAGTTTTCTATGAAAATTAGATATTTCGAATTTGATTTATTAAGGGAGTTGTAGTCAAAATTCATAAGGGAAGAATCATTACAGTAATGTTGTATCCGGAAGTTACCCTTATGGCATATAAATGAGGAATATCTGCTGATTTTATTGTAATACCAATGATTTAAATTTATGGAATCCTTGTTATGGATTATATTTAGAACCATGATGAAAAATTTTATAGTAAGATGTAGGAGGTCACAATTTTTGAGGATGATGTGTAATACCTTATCTTTAGCGAAGAAACATCACCATATGATTCTCATCTAGCTCCACCCCCACTAGCTCTACTGAATTAAATGACTAGAGAGTAGGGGAATTAAATTACCATCGGTGAGGAAAGGAATGTTCAAATAAAGCACATACCTATTTTTCAAGAATATGTTGATGTGTTTCCAAAGGATTTACCCGTACATCCTCTAGTGTGGGAAATTGAGTTTCCCATTGACTTAATTCTCGATTAAAGGCCCATATCAAAGACCCATTATAGAATTAACTTTGTGGAGTTAGTGGAACTAAAGAAACAACTATAGGAATTGAGTGATACTGAATTTATTCTCTCTTGTGTTTCTCCATGAGGCTCCCTGGTTATTTTTATTATGAAGAATGATAGATCTATATGGTTGTGCATTGACTACAATGAGATCAATCATATAAAAATAAAGAAGACATATCCCATACCTTGAATTGATGATTTATTTGATCAACATCATGAAGCTCAATATTTTTCGAAGATTGACCTTGAATATGGATATCAACAGTTTCTTGTGAGTAAGGAAGACCTTCCAAAAATTTCATTTTAAACCAGGTTTGGGCATTACGAGATTAAAGTAGTTCCTTTTTAACTAACTTATACACTCTATTTTTTGGATCTTATGAATAGATCATTCAAGGAATATCTTGTTTAATATGTGGTGGTATTTAATGATGATATCTTGGTATACTCCAAAATCTGTGAGGATCATGAAAGTCACTTTTACACTATTCTTAAGACTCTTAGATGAAATGAATTATATGGATAGTTTAGGAGGCTTGAATTTTGGATTCAATTAGCTTCCTTCCTTACTTGAATTTTCTCTAAGTATGGAATATCTATTTATCCTACGAAGAAAAATGTTGTGAAAAATGGATTACTCCAATGAACATAACTGAGGTTTGTAATTTTATTGGTCTAGTAGGTTATTATCGGTGATTCTTTTAGAACTGCGCTCGTTTAGCCAACCTAATGACCATGCTTACACGTAAAGGGATTAAATTCATATAGATAATATAATGTGAGCACTGTTTCAAAAAATTGAAGAGTAGATTAATGAATGCAACAATCCTAACTCTACCATTGGGGAATGATGGGTTTTTGATCTACAGTGATGCATCAAAGAAAGGACTTGGTTGTTTCCTTATAAAGAATGATATAATTATGGCCAATGCGTCAAGGCAGTAAAAAATTTCAGAACAAAATTATCCAACTCGTGATCTTCAGTTAGCTGTGGTAATCATTTCTTTGAAGATATAGAGACATTATCCCTATGGAAAATATTTTGAGATATATAAAGATCATAAGAGTCTTAAATATATGTTCTCATTAGAAAAACATAACATGAGGAAAAGGCGATGCCGCAAACTACTCAAGGTTTACGATTAATTATACACTACTACACAGGAAAGGAAAAAAAGGTGGTTGATTCATTGATAAGGAATGATTATGCAACTCTCAACCAAATGAGGATTGACCAAGATTCTTTGTACATCGATCTAGTGAGGATGGATATGGGAATTATAAAAGAAGGTGAAACATCACTATTTTTTTTATTTTTTGCCCAACCATCTATATTATAATGGATTAAAATTTCTCAGCCTAATGATGAGAAACTTCAAAATAATATTAATGAAACAAACTATGAGATGATGGATGATTTTGTATGAAGATAGTGTTCTGAAATTTGGGATGAGGATTTCTATACTAGATATACTAGAGAAAAAAGGGTGTTATTTGATGATACACAATGTTAACATTTATCCATACATCCTGGTATTACTAAGATGTATATATATTTAAAGAAATATCAATGGTGGGATAACATGAAGAGAGAAATTAAATATTATGTATCAAGATGTTAGGTCTGTCAACAAGTGAAGGTCGAACGATAACATACCATTAGATTCATGTAACCTCTACCTATGTCTACATTGAAATGGGATGACATCACCATGTATTTTGTCACCAGATTACCCAAAACTCAAAGAAATAATGATGAAATTTGGGTAATTGTGGATCAACTTATAAAATATGGACATTTCCTCACTATAAGGGAGGATTTTCCAAGGGATCACATAGCAAGAATCTATATCAATGAATTGTGAGACTTTATGGAGAACCTCTATCAATTTTCTTTGATCCGGTCCCATGATTTACATCTATAATCTGGAAAGGTCTTTAGAAATATTTGGATACCGAACATCGATTGAGTACTAATTATCACCCTCAAAGGGATGGGAAATCAGAGAGGATGATCCAAACCATAGAGGACATGTTAAGATCATGTTCACATGACTTTCAAGGTATTTTGGATCAATATTTTTTCTTTATTGTATTTTTTCTACAATAATAGTTCCCATTCAATCATTCAAATGGATCCATATGTGGAATTGTACAGAAAGAGATGTCCCACACAAAGTTGTTGGGATGAAGTTAAAGAAAGGAAGCTTAGGGGCCCAAAGATGGTGAAGGAAACAATAGAAAATGTAAATACTATTCAAGTCCATATCAAATAAGATCAAAGAATCCAAAATATCTATGCTGATAATTAATGGAAGGTTTTATAATTTCAAGTTGGATATCATGTTTTCTTGAAAGTATCTCCCTGGAACAATGTTATAAGATATGAGAAGAAAGGGAAACTGATCCCTAGGTACATATTCCCTTTTGAAATTATAGAGAGAATTAGATCTATTGAATATTTTTTGTCTAGGACACCTAGACTATCCAATGCCTACAATGTGTTCCATGTATCACTATTGAGAGAGTACATGCCAAACCCAACGCATGCCCTCACTTTTGAAGGTATAGAATTAGAACCTGACTAATAATACTATGAGGAGCCTATCAAGATTCTAGACACTAAAGATCAACTATTGAGGAATTAGATGAATCGACTGGTAAAGATACTTTTGATAAATCATTAAATTTAAGAAGAATCATATAAGCCTAAAGAGCTTATGATGAGGACCTACCCAAATCTTTTTATAAGGTAACATTTTTAAAATTTCGAGGATGAAATTTCTATAAATAGGGGTGAATGTAACATTCTAGGGTTTTGAAAATAAATATTTAATGCATGAAACAATGAATCTCTACAAAACACTACTTTTTATAACCTAACCAATAAACCTAATTTTTTCTTTCTCTTTGATTTGAAATTCAAAAAATTGACATACACAATAGTGTTTAGTAAAATATATAGAGTCTGATAAGACAAACATTATTTTTGGTTAATAGTGACATACCATTATGAATTGTAATATGAATAGTAATATGACCCATCTGAATAATAAATAATAATATTATTTTATTTTCTTATGGTTATAAGATAATGAGATCTTGATTAATTTTTCAATGTGATATAAAATGAAATGTTGTTTAAAATTATCATTTGTCGAATAAACAATGTATTTATTTAATAATTAAATTAATAATACTTATAAAATTATTTTCATGGTATATATTTCATTTTTTAATTCTACACGTTGAAAAATGGTTATGGTTAATTTTTGGGAATTTTCTAAAATACTAGATTTTTCCAGGAATCATAAAACACAGTAATTTAACATATATACAAACGTTTTCAGATAACTTCTGTATTCCAAGTATCATGGATGATATATGAACACTTGGCTAGAACATAGACACACTTTTTACTATTAGGGTTTATATGAATCAACACTATTGGTTTTCTTGAATGAAATAATAAAATAATGAATAATATATTCAAAAATTACTTTTCTCCTCCACTCTAAAACCCACTCACTCCCTCTTCACTTAATTCCTCTTATACTTGAATCTCTTCAATGTTCTACCCAAATACCCTTATCTAGTCACTCCATACATCTAGGATCTCTTGGTCTTGGAAAAATACCAGAACTCCTCCCCTTAAAGAGGATCTCAAGGAGGTTATTTAAAGAGGTAAAACATCTTTCTTTGTTATTTAGTTTCATTTCTATTTATCTTATTTTCTTATTCTCTCAGCAGATACTATGTCCAATTTATCCTTATAACTCCAATATAATCTATATAATATAGTTATACATTGTTAATGTAATAACCATTATCAACCTTCTTTCTCCCTCTCTCTCTCTCTCTCTCTTTTATAAATGTAATTATTATTTGTTAGGTTCTAATTTATAACTATTTTGGATAAAGAAGTTTTGTTCTTCAATTTCTCATTCATTACTGCTAACGAAACATTTTTTATGGTTGAAAAATTATATAATATATTTATAATAACCTATATAATATTCATGAACCAGTATATGTACATAATATTAAATCATATGACCAAAGTAGTCCCTAATAATAAAAGTATTTCTAAAAAAATCTATATAATATTTCATTGAATGATTCATCCAAATTCCATGTTACCAAATGATATAAATGACCATTAAAACCTATGGATGTTAATAAATAATATTTAAATTCAATTATGGAGATTTACATCCATTCCACATCAACCCCATTACATAAAAACAAGTGAACCAATAATGGAAATAAAGAAAACAAACACTATGGAACGATAGAATTCAATATTATAACATATCAATAATGACATAAATGAATTTCAAAAAGTATAATAAACTAAATAAATTTATAATATTTTCTGAATTAAGTTATTTATATGTCTAATTTCATATTAGAGGAACTTATGTCAAGAACAGAACACATTCAGTCTTAAGGTATGTGTTTTCCACATGAGCCTCCATTTTCATTTAGGTTAATTTTATTATCTATTTACATGTGTTAAATTCTTATTCATTCATAATTACTATTAATAATTTCGGTGTGAATATTTTATATATTTTTTCCAATAAGAATTATTTTTTCATTTATGTGGAGTTATATGTTTTAAAAGGATATATCAGAAATCTTTCCTCATAAACAAGCCCATTTAAAGGGAAATTCACAAACTCATTCTTATTTTCATGGTCACTATATAATCTGTTTTTGGAAACTATTATCTATATAAAATAAAAGAAATTATTATGATAATAAGTTATTACTTCACTTCTGGTTTTATAAAAATATTTTTCCAGAAGGTCTCTTCTTTTAAAAGTAAAAGACTAATTATATCAATAATTAATCGATGATATTAAAAGAGTATTTTCATCAATTTCAATACTCTTGTTGATTATTATGTATTATTTGGAATAATATTTCATGATATAATATTCCATATTTTATCGGATGGTTTATGATAAATTGGAATATGGATGTGAAATTTTTTATATTATTAATATTACAACTCAGAATGGGTAGTGATTATGTTACAACATGGGAAAGTTATTTACATCTCATGTGTACATGTTGATTATGATTATCCATGTTCATATGAGGAATGCATTGGATTTATTATGTGATTTTTGGGGACCCCTATAGCCCAGTGATTCATTTTTAGGCCTCATGAGAAAAATAGATATGGTCTTGTCCACGGTCTTTACCATTTTGAGATATAGTTTGGATGAGCAATAATCATTTTTTGACGTCTTGGATGAGGACATAACAATATGTTTCAGAATGTATGGAATATGAATTTCCATCACTATGAAGCTATAAATTGATAGTTAATGTGTTTATTAGAATATTATAATACCCAAGAATATGTTTTGTTATTCCAATATTTACTCAACTCATATTCCTTCCATATTATGTTGTTTCTTTCTTAAAGGTCTTGTGTTTTAAATTATTCACCATTTCAAATGTTTATGTTATCTTCCACTATAATATTTACCCTTACTGAGAATCTAAGTTCACCCCTTCTTATGTTTCGTTTTTCTGGGACATGAGGATGTTAATTACGATTAACTAATATGGATAATCATAGAGTGGTGGTTGTTCCCAATTTAAATTTAATGTAGTTTTTCATTTCAAGTTGTAATGTTGAACTTATATATGTATATTGTTTCTAATATCTAATAAACTCTTGGTCTTTCAGGATGAATATTCCATGTTTATATGCCTATGTAATAAAATAAGGAACCAACTCAGGGAAATTGGGGTTAGGTATTTATATATATATATATATATAATATCTTAATATATTTAATGATTAATCCATATTAATTTTTCTATCCCCAAGCACTAAAATCACCTTCTATCAGATCAAATAATCCACAGAAGGATAAAAAGTTATTCAATTTATTTGTAGACAATAACCAATATAAATATGGATAGCACATGGTATGATTATAACAAAAATGATCATATAAGGAATTAATATTCAAAGTATTACAAAAAACACCCAAATTCAAAAATTAAACATTACAAAAATAAATAATTTGAAAACTCTTAAAAATATGACTCCCTATTGTAAAAGAAAAAAATCATATTGATTTGGTCACATATTATTTTGATATAAATTAAAAATTAATCTCCAAAACCAATTTTTTATTCCAAAAGTAAAATAATGAAAATGAATATTTTGTAATCATATAATATCAAAAATATGAAAATATTTTCCATAAATAAAATGAATCACATTAAATTAAATATAAAATCATATATACATTTAAAATTTATTTCAACTTTTAGTTCTAAAATAAAATCCAATCATAGGAAAATGTATTTTCACTTACTTGAATCACATAACATACCCAAATATAATAACACCTTCTCCAAATTAACCATGTTTTACTCTATAATGAAGACCATATTAGACCCAAGGTTTATAAATTTATTTTTACATATTTCCAAAAAATATGAAATATTTACTCCTTAGAGAAGAGTTTAACTAAAATCCATATAAAACTCAAGTGTTTTATTACCATAATTGCCACAAAAAATACCTATAATCATCTCAAAATCCCATTATTTAAATCCTCAAAGTGTTATATATGTTTTTGAACATAAGATCAAACATTGAATTATTAAACCACTAAGGAATATAAAACTCTTTAAATACCATCATTTGAATCATTCAAACCATCATAGTTATCAAAACCATTTCCTCTGATATCAATTAAAATTACCTGAATCTTATTCAAACAATAATTATAAGATTTATAAAAGGGTATAACTTTATTAAATTTCTAGGATGTTTTAGGTTTATTTTTTTAAGGAATTATGAATGAAAATACATTATATTGGGAACAGAAAAACACAATTTCCATTTTTACCCAAAAAAATTGGATTGTTAATTTCAAACTATTATTTAATTCAAAACAATTTTCCAACATATAAAAAGAGTTACAAAAAAAATATTTTGTCTTAGATATAGTTCCAAATCATCCTTAATTCTTGTGAAAATTGTTAAAATGTGAGATAAGGGAAAAAATATCATTAAGGGATATAAAAATAAAGGATTGTCATTGATTGTATTGTAAAATATGAAAAATAAGAATATGTTTACATTTTTAACAATAAAACTATGAGAACATATTTAAAACATATTCAAATGATAAAAATAAAACTCTTCAATTTAAACCAATCATAAATCATGGGGAAAAATAATAATGAATCTTGAGGCATTAGGGGACTCATTGAAACATTTCTTTAGAAATATGAACTTTCACCTTTATACTTCCCATACCTCATAAAATCTAAATATTTCCATAAGAACCATTTTTTAAAGATAAATATATTTTAAATGTAGAATAACATAAAATATGCATGTTTTTTATCCAATTTTAAAATTAATATATCACATATAATTATATAGGATTATCATACTTGGTTATCTCCTTCATTTTCCCATTAGATTTTTATTCATTTCCCAATGAAATGAATATATTTATCAGGACCACACATCAACATGAGATAAATCTGGATCTCATGTTATCATCTATAATGATCAAGTACGTTATCATTGACACATTTTTTAAAATTTCACTTTTCATCATATGAACTAGGAAAAAGGTATTTTTTCCCTTGATAAAAAAAACTATCTATTTTAATATAAAAATACAGAAAATACCACATTTCATTTAAAAACTCTTTAAAATGATAAATTGCCGAAAAAATGGGAAATTTAATTTACATTAAAAGAATATAAATACTGGTAGTGTATTACTTATAACTAATAATTAATATTTTTAAGTTAAAATATATTCATTTTTTATACACAAAGAAACAATCTATTTCAATTTTTTAAAAAAGAGTTGAAAGTGACCCATATATAAAACATTAAAAACAATAATTTTAAAACAATTGTAATGATAGTAAATAGTAGTTTAAAAATTCCTCTAAAAATATTTTAATCATAAATAATAATAACATGGAACATTTTCAAGAACATTGATATAGAGATGTAGTATTTTAAAACATTAAAAAATTAGTTATTTAAGAAAATCCCTTACAGGATTAATAAATTTTGTAACTAAAGGATGTTGAAGAGGGTTAATTGAAATGTATTTGAAAATAAGTTTTTGTTTTTAAAATTAATTATGAAATAAATCTATTTGGTTTTTCAAATATCACAGAAAATAAAACTTGTGGATAAAATAGTAAAAGTCCCATCAAAAGGAATTTGAGATGGGAAATCCCATACCACCTCTCCCAACTTTCCACCCACATTCTAGAACTATTATATTATAAAATTATTTTAATTATTTAATTTATAATTAAATAATTTAGGGTTTATTAAATTTTTAAAAACTCTATTATTTCATTTATTTCCATGTCTTTTATTATTACTAAATCTATTATGTTCATGTCATATGATTTGACGATGTTCAGTTGAAAATTCCCAAAATAATTTTGGTCGATTGACCAAGGTCAATGGGGAAGCTTTTCTATGAAATGTATAATTTAAATCATGAAATAATTTTATGTTTTTGAAATTAAATATAATTTTTTAATAATCTATGAATTTAATAAAAGAAAAATGAATCACATCTTTTCAAAGAGGTGGTATTTCACATGTACACATGAGCAATGATGTCATTTTTTAATGGGTGGAACGGTAAAAAAGAAAGTGATATATTACATTTACAAAATAATAAACATGTAATGAATTCCGAATAAATTTTTATATATCCAACATAATAATAAACATTGTGAGGTGGTGATGAAAAACTAATGATATCACTTCATGGGGGTTGTAGTCCACACAAATGCACGAGCGATGTATTCATTTCTAATAGGATGGAAAATGAGATGAAAATGGGTTATACTATAACAATAACAATTATTACTTATATAGAATATAATTATGTTATTATTTCATAATGGGTAAATAAAATTTGAAATATATAGTATAATAAATAAACATGAACCAATCATTTAAAAATTATTCCTCCTCTTGGGATAACCTCCCTTGGAGTACACATTAATCCATTATAGGATGGAATTTTTGTGAGATTAGAATCCTTTTCACATGAGTATAGAAGAAATGATGTTTTTGGGGCAGTTTTTGGATGAGATATAAGTCTCAAACATGGTTTATAAGGGAGGGGATTATGTTCCTGTTTATAAGAGAGGAGAAGACACAATTGGAAATACTTAAAATATTTAAGTATAGTTAACATCTTTCTCAAGTATATTTCTTGTAAACAACCATGTGTGTTTCGAAAAAGTGGATAATTCTTAAATAACATTATCTAATAAAATATAGTCATGTTCTGGTCTTATTGATAATCTTACATTTGGATTTAACCCCTTCATAAACCATTTTTGAACTCAACCAGGAAAACATATTTTTAGCCTTTATGTTTCATATATATACTTCTAAGGTGATAAGTGGCTCAGTAATGGTCCATCAATAAAATTTGCAACAGTTAATTATTCCACCTATCCAATAAAAACATTTTTTGGGTTTTTTATATCATTTAATAAAATATTATTTTAAAAAATTAATGATGTTTTTGGGATTTTTAATTTAATTTGACTTCAAACACATTTTGAAAATAATGTAATTGAAATTTAAAATAATTTACCACTAATTATACTTTATAATTACATATCAAATTTTTGGTATACAAAAAATCATCTAAAACATTTTAATTCATTGTTTAAAAAAATAATATACCTGGATTTTTTTACAGCTTTCATAATCACTATATCGATATTGTGTAAGCATTTAAAGAAATTATATCATCCTTAAATATTAATAATAAATTACTATTATAATAATAATTTATTTATATACAAATAAATAATTTTAAAAATCGATAACGTCTTTTATCCATATAAAAACCTATAAAATAAATAAAAATAAAAAGGTGTATTTTATTTATATCCTTAAAATAAAATAATTTTTTTTATAAAATGAAAGTGGAATGTTTTTTTAATATATATGTGTTCAATGAAAAGAAAAAATAGTTTTTAGAATATTTTATTTGTGAGAATAAACATTAACTTATACTAAAATAAAATACAATATTAATCTCTATGACATTATTTACATTATGTTAAATAAAAATGATCTTATGTTACTTTAAGACCAAATCCAAAATAGAACGTGAATTTAAAATTTCAAGATTTAATGAAAATGAGTGATAGTAGTTCAGAAAAACATCATTATTACAATTCATTCAGAAACAAATATTGTCTAAAAATCCCCAAACCCCATAGAAAGTGTCTTATGTAATGAAAATTTCAAAAATGAAATATATTTTTTCAACCAAAATTTACGAAAGTTATATAAATTAATTATAATATTTTTACATGAAATTATATAAAAACCAATTTTGAATAATTGTTTTAAAAACATAAATTTATTTTATTATCATTAATATTATAATAACAATAATTAAATGAAAACTGAAATATTTTATTTAATATATTCAATAAAAAATTCATTAAAAATTTTCATCAATGTTGATTAATTTAATTTATTATGATAAAGAAACATTGAATGCATACAAATAATTTTTCAGAAAAGAAACTCCTTTAAACTTCAAAGTCTTTTATATTATCTTTTAAATAGTTTATTATGAATTAATTAATTTTACAAATAAATTTTATAATATCATTATTACTACTGATACCCTCCAAAACCGTTTCTTGGTTGTAGATGTCATATTTATATAAGAATATTTCGTTTTTATGTAATGGTTCATTTATGATCAGTATTACATATACCACATATGATTGAATATATTAATTAAATAAAATAAATTAAAAACTAACAAAATGATACAAAAATCCCATAAATATTCAACATGATTTTTATCATGATATTTGAATTATCATGCAATCCTCGTTCTTCTCTAAGATTCCATATATAAATTCATGCAATAACTACTTAAAAAATAGATATGGTAAGTGTTTCTTTAATCATGATACCCAACATTAGATTATTTTATGGGGCCTTCCCATATCATAAAAAATTATTAGCAACTTAAATCATTGATTAACAAAATAACATGATATTTATTCTTTGATAAGAAAAACTCATCATGTGCATAGACAAAAAATTATTATACCTAATTTTTATATCATAATATATGAATATTAATAAAATAACATAATTATCCACAGAATTTTTGTTTATGTCTTGTTCCATTGGAAACATAGACACATAAACAACTTGTCTATAAGTTATCTCGTTCATACCCAACAAAAGTATTCATAACTAGAACCATACTTAGAAATATGATACCTCATTCTTTCATTTATAACGTCGTGAAAGGAAACCTATGAAAGGGTGATCCTAGATGATCAGTAAGGGTTAAAAATTGAGATACAAATGTAACATATACATAAGCGTATGGGAACATGAGAATAACATTTGGTAGAAAACCATACATTACATAACATAGATCATAAACATGATTCATGTCAAAAATCTTGGAAGTTAATAATACAATAATCAGAATAGAATAAATGAACTTGATCTATAAGATTATAACATTGGAATAATATATAGATTTGTGGAATACACATATGTATATAAAATATTACGATAAGGCTATCCACCATGAAATTCATAACATTTTAGTATTGCGCTATCCACTAGTGTACTTACCTGTGGATATGAAATCCTCCCCTGAACCTTATTTTTCTCTTAGGATATCCTTTCATGTACCATCATTTATGATTAGGATAACCTCCCATATACCCTTTCAGTTCATATAATATTTGTCAAATTTCATGTAATGGGAGTGTGATATAGTCCACGCCTGTGTTATGAACCATAATTTTTGTGCCACATGATCATAAAATATTTATTATATCTTGAACTACAGAAAGGTAATGTGTTTTAGATACCTCTTATCATCATAAACATAAAATATCCATAGAAAGAATAAATCTGTTATCATTTTATCATATCCCCATAAAATAATAAGTAACATCAATGGACACAATGTTATATGGAAAATGATTTTTGAAAGATCATTTGGATCATTTCTTGACTGAACTAGACTTTCCACTTCATCATAAATGTATTGTTATTTTATTATGAATAAAGGATAGGGAAAGAAAATAAGTTCATAGTGGGAGAAAGTAATGAAGTCGTAGGGAATCATCCACATCAATATAAAAACACTTTGTAGGAAGGGTACCATAATTAGAATATATGATACATGGAATACTCTAATTCCTCATTGAGGGGAGGCTACAACTTAAAAAATATCCTTCCTGCAATGTGTGCTTCCATTAGAATGACCAGTAAACTCATTACATCGTCAGTTAATGTAAATTATAGAAAATGGGGGTCACACCTTCCATATTGAAAATCATTTCTATTAAAAAGTAGTTAGTCATAAAACATTTTCAACATAATTTTCATTGAAAATAAATTCTGTAAAATAATAAAGGAATAATTAAATCATTTACTAGACATGATAAGTGAAAATCTTTTCCATGTTGTACAAAATTTAAATGAATATTACATTCACATTTTGGTAAAATGTAAATGGGAATTTTTTAGAAAATTACATGAATATTAATTTTAAAACATTTTTTAAAAACCAAACAAGTTTTAAAATGAATTTAAACAGTTATATAATAATATTAAAACATTCTTGAATTTTTTTTTTAAAAAACATGGATATGGAAGAATTTTTTTTTTGACCGGAGAGATAAACAAAATATGTTTTCTTTAATAAAATTATTTTTGAAGACTATGTAAATTAAGAGAAGAAAATTTAAGGAAAACATGTAATTTCACAAAATAAAAATATTATAATAAAATTAATTATTTTATTCATAAATAAATCATAATATTTATTCATTTAACTTGTAATAAAAAAATCATGAAAAGAATGAGATTTTAACATCAATCACATACCACTTTGGTATCTTTTGAATTATAATCCCAATGAAATGATATATTTAAATGAAATATTAAATATTTTTTTAATTATTAAATTAGTTATATAAAATCTAAAAGGGTCCATATATAATACATGTAAAATAATATTGTTTCATAATCTAATAAATTTCCCAAACAAGACAATGTATGACAAACCTCCATACCTTAATTCTTGACTTCCTTTATAAAAATTCAAACCTAATATATAATAAATATCAGTTAATTATACATCTATTATAGAACCAGAATCATATTTATCAGACCATATATTATTTATATATATATCCTTCCATTACCTATTTATGAAATTGTTTTTGTCAAAATCATGTTTCTTATAGTAACAGTGTCGATTTATTGTATGTTTTTGTTTGGTATCTTTGGTAATATAATTTTTATCATTGTAAAATAATATCCACAATGTTAAAAATGAAATATATATCATATATATTCATTATATAATTATTTATTTTATTCCATTAATTTTAGATATAGTAATTTAATTACACCATTCTAGGTGACAGTAGGACCTACGTACGAATGAACGTTGTTTCCATTTTCTCAACAGATAAAAAAGTATAGTTATGTAATATATTACATTTAGAAAATAATTTTATATCATATATATCACATTTATTCATTAAATTTTCCATTATTATCTTCTATTTAATGTGTATGTGAGAAATTAATGACATCTCACTATGATGCGGTATTCCATCGTACACACGATCAATGTTATTGTATTACCAATAAATGGGAATTATGAAGGTATATGTGATACTATAGTTAAATAGGTATAAAAGTTTCTCAAATATATTATATAATAATTAAATCCATTACTACATCTAGTCGTCAGAATTTGTGATGGAAAATAGATAACATCAGTTCGTGAGGCTGCAGTACACCATATGTGCAATAGACTATTTTGTTTCACATTTGATGGAAGAGTACAAGGATATAGGTCCTGAAATTAACAAAATAACATATCAGTATATTTTATATTCATGTGTTATTATATTATTATAGTTTAATAATATTATAATGTTTTGGAATATTAAATTAAACAAAACACTGGTTTAAGAATTTAACATTTTCTTCGGAAAACCTCTTTAGGTTTATAGCTATTTTTTCATCAAGATAAATTAATAATAATAAAAGGATTATAAAAATTGTGGAGGGAGTTATGGAATGGTTTTGGGATGTTATTTTTTAATCTAAATGGGTTTTTTAATTTGAATAGGAGATGAAAAATGGCACAATTTTTTATGTGGGGGAGAAGACACAAATGGAATGGTCGAGAAGAATAAAGTTTACCTATGTTTTTAACATTACATAGGGCTCCAAAATGGTTCATTATGAATCTTTATAGGCGTTAAGGATAGAATATTACTGTAGAATTATTTTTTTGGAAATGTTTATAGGTCATTTCACCCTTATTACTTTTAGTTTTACCCCTGGTAAACTCATTTTAAATTGAACATTAATAATGAATTTCTATGATTTTTTCTATTCATGTGGAAAAAATGTATGTTTTTATTATTATATAATATTAATAAGTATTATATTTCACAATTGGGGATTGATTCCTCTAGGAGGTAATGTGATTTCAATCTAGGGTAGTATAGAGGTCAAAGGGCACCAACACGATGAAGAATCGATGGCACAGGGGATGGAAGAACCACAACACTCAAATGCGTGTGATTAAAGGGTATGTAATTTTACTCTATTGATGATCTGATAATGGTGGAGTGAATACTATTGTGATTACTACTGAATAATGTGGGTATTTTATCCTTTAGGGGGGGATATGTCCTTCCCCTTGGCCCATGTGGGTAAGATGTGTGTGTTTGTTTCAGGGTATTTATACCCCTAAGAAACTATAATATTTTAATAATTCTGATTCAAAACATGGAATAAAAATTTTCAATTTCAATTCATAAATGTTTTAAAGGCTAATTAATTATTAAACCGACATATGTGACAAAAAATATGTTTTCCAAGGTGATAATTTTCAAATGTTTAAAAATATTTTATACAAAAGAATAAATCTAAAATCTATTCCAATGACCTTATTAGATATATTATAATATAATTGAGTTATTTTTTCTTTTTGAATAAAATTATAACAAATTATAACCTTCTTAATTATTTAAATTAAAATGATATTATCAATAAGAATCATTATTTTCACTATTCATCGAAAAAACAACCTTTTCATAAAAATACTAGAAAATCACGGAAATAAAATTTTTTACATTTTCATTATAGAAATAGAGTTACTTTTTTCATATAATTTTTATAACTGTTTTAGAAAATAATATTATAATTTTTTCCCAAAAAAATTAATAGAAGCATTTTTTGAGAATTTTTTTCAGGCATATAAAGGCATTATTAGAATTAAATATTTTATTATCAATATACAATCTTCATATAAACCACTATACAAAATTTTTAAAATGTTCTTATTATATTTCATGCCCAAATTTTAATTTCTAGGTAAAAATGGATGTCTTTAGAAAACTATATTAATATTTTATTGAGGTTCATGTAATCTTTGTGTTGTATATGAGACAATTTATCAAAAAAAATTAAATTTATTCAAAAAAATATTCCACAATGCCTTGGGTGTTACATTATACCAATCTTAAGATTCATTTAACCATATAAATTCTATCACTCTTGTTAAAAAAATGTGGATACTTATGCCTTATCATATCCTCAGGTTCTCACGTAGCTTTTTCAAATTGGTCGGTTCTCCACAAAACATTGAATAGTTCAGTGGTCTAGGTTCATAGAACCTTATCTATATGATCGAAAATATCTATTGGTTATTCCTCATGTAATAGATCATGATCCAATGGTATGGCCCCTATGATTAATATATTTTATGGATTGGGTATTTACCTTCTCTAGAGAGAAATAGGGAACACGTCTTGAATCTGATAGAGGCCTGGTGGATGTGCCAAATAATAATCTAGGGTCTTAATATGATCAATAATTTAGGTTTTTCATTGTCCTTCTGTTTTTGGTCTCCAGATTTTGTGAAGAGACTTGGTGGTTTTTAGTTTTATAGGAAATCACATATCATGTAAAGTTATTAAACACCATGTCACTCTCACTTGTTATAAGTAATTAAATTGGTACATAGTGGGAAAACATTACATGAATTGTATTGTTTACATGATAGGAAATGGTTTAAAAATAAAATTTTAATAAAAATGTGATTCTGTTACCTGCATAAGTAGCCTTTTGGAATTACATGACATGAACATTGGAAACACAATATGTAACACTCAAGGAAGACATTATTAACTACGATACATAACAAATTTCATTTCTATTAAATTTTCATCCATATTATTTTCAACTCATATCCATCTATAGTCAATTTTAGGGATCTTCAAACCCCTTCAGACCATCTGTTGGATGATTGATCACTATATTGGTTGTGATGTGTCTCCTCAGGTAAGAAATTTTACTATTTCTTTCATTATATCTATATATACTAATTATATTATGATGAGTCAATAAAAAATTTATGGATCAAAACTCCATTTTATGGAATCTTAATTCTAGGTAGTGTTCCTAGATCTTCCATGCTTTCATTCTACATTTGTATTCCCTGTTGTGGGTATCATGTGTTGTGATTCCTTTCAAATGTTAGTTAGTTCAATAATTCTTTTATATATAATTGAATCCTTGAATTTTTATATTAAATTGAAATCATTTTATATTTTATTTAAAAATAATGAATTGTGAGAATTTGATTTTTCATTTGAATGGTATATTAAAATTGATAAAAACCATAATTTTAATGGAATTGAAAATGTTGGGTGGATTTATGGAAAATATTTTCTTCATTTGGAAATTATTTTGATGAAATTATTTCATTATTTATCTGGATAAAATTAAGTATATGGTAATGACTTTTTGAAATTTCATGGAATGATAAAAACCAATGATTTTGTTTTGAAAAGGATAATGCATGTTGAAATTTGAAATTGAGAAATTATATTTAAAAGTGTTTTGAAATTATTTATTAATAATTTTATCGATTATTAAAGAACATGTAATCATGGGTAGTTATTGGTAACTAGTATAATTACTCTATGACCTTACCACCATATAAATGGATTGATGGTTATTACTATTACTAAAATAACTTTAGAATGACCACCCATAATGGGTTCCCTAATTAGGGTGTAGAATAACTATGAAGGGTTCCCCCCATTAGAGGTTCTTGTGCGTGTGCACCTTACTAGAGCTATGATCATTATGAGATGTGTGAGGATCCTTTTAACGAACAAACTAACTTACCTTGATGCTTTTGTACATGGTGATGACATTTCAATGAGTTTTTTTACTTAATATACATTCTATTAAATTTTTGAACTATTTTATTCATTCCAAATGATTTATGTAAACCTATTTTTATAAAATATACATTTAACACTTTTTAATGTTTTTTGAGTTATCTTCCATCATTTTGAAATGAATGCATGTTTGGGTTTTAAATATAAAAATTGAAATTCCATGGCCAGTTTTATCCAAATCTATGTCATATCTGGTTTATTATTTTTAGAATCGATTAACGAATACATGGTGACACCCTACTAGGATTTATTTCTAAAAACTTACCTTTTTCTTCATGCATTTGATTATTTTCTTATTCCAGGTCCGATTAAAGGGAAAGAACTACTTTGAGGTGGTGGATGTTCTTGATCCCTCAGACCATGGAGTAGTGGATGGTGCTTCCTTTGAATTGTTTATGTTTCATATTAATATTTTTTTATTAAATTGGTGATGTGTTTATTTGATATTTTCTATACATGCTTTGTTTCTAGAAATTCATTCTCTTTGTATTGTTGATCATAAGAGCTTTTTTATTTTGTCTTACACTATTAATTGGGAATTAGTGTCCCTATTTTATGTAGTATATTTCCCAGTGGCAGTCACCAACCCATGGGGATCTTTAATACCCTTTAGGACATGTCATTGATGTATTAGGTATCAGAGCATAATGGTATTCAGGTTGGTTTGTTACAAATTGGAATCAAAGGTGTAAGTTATGCATCTTTCCTTGATGTTAGTATGCAGTTTGGAATGTATTTTTTAGGGATTTTGGAGTAGTTACAAGTGAGTTCCTCACTAAATATCATTGTGAAAATACTTAAGTCACCATGGGTGGTTTTTTAAAAGAGTATTTATGAATAATTTTATATTATTAGAATATTTTACCTTGTTTATATTTGGATAAGTTGAAATCCAAATGTTGACATCTTATCTGATGGGAATAATTTTACCATTTCTCATATTTGAGTTGTTGATCTATGTAATCCTATAATGTCTTCAACATTTTTTCTGATGTTGTGTTCTAAAATTCCTCATAGAAGAATTTTGATTAGGCTATAGGAGGAAGATTCTTGTGATATGTGAGAAAATTCTGCCATGGATTAGGATCTCGTTGTGATTGTTGTGAATATCATCCAAGCTCTAAGATGGGCCCCATTACCCATTCCAATTTAGGCTCAATCTTTGAAACCTCAGAGGGATGAATCTCAGAATCATTTTTAGGATTTCCTTTTCCAAAATCCTCCAACTTTCCAAGGCTCTAGTGTCCCTCAAGAGGAAGAGGATTAGATTAGAAATATATATAATCACATTGAGTTCTTGGAAAATACTCATTCAATTAACATGAAAAACACTACCTTAAATGTAGAGTGACCTAGAAAGATACGGTTGGAATTGATGGTTACATTGAAGAAGCACTAGATTTTAGATGGAGCATACTTTCTAGTTTTTTCTCTAACTAGGTTTACCTTAGAGTATATGGTGATATCCAAGGCTATTTAGTTTTTCAAATTGAATAGGTTGATAGGTCCTTGATGGAGTATGAAAACTACTTTTCTGAGTATGTTCAGTTCACACTAGTGATTGTATAGAACAAAAAGAATAAAAATTAATGATTCCAGATAGGTCTTTGATAATATAATCATTATTTGGTTTTCTTTCGAAATCCCTCTTCTTATGCTCACATCCTAGATAGGGCATTGATCGTTGACATTGATTTGGGTGGTAAGTCATGTTTGAAGGGAGTTCCTGTTTCTCCTTGTGGAAGTTCTTTGTGTTCATCTAAAGGGAATAGGATGTGTTATGAGTTTCATGGTGGATCTTTATTGTAGGATTACTCTTTATCTCCGACACTTCCTAGAAGAGGTCATTTGACTTACTTCTAATTGTTCAATGCTGGGTATTCAATATGATTTTGTATTAAAGAAACAAAGATATAAAGATATTATGGTTTTTAGGACATCTACGGATGTTATTACCTTTCTTTTGTACACCTCATAGTGAAATGGGATCATATAAAAATTAAAGTAATATGGTACAATCAGATGCTTCCCTAACAGATAGGTTTTGACCATAAATATTGGAAATAAATATTCTTCACATAAGGTAAGAGTCATTAGAGGAATATGATAGAGGTCTAATGAACATAGGAGGTTCCATAACTATAGCATCATCCTTAGTGTCTAATTTATTTGATACTGGTTCATATCATTCAATTATATTAGCTCATATTGTGATCCAACTAGATCTTCTTATTGAGATTTTCTCTTCTGTGATGGATATTAATACACCCCAATGAATAATGAGAGAGCATGGTCTATATTGTTAGGATTGTATATTCTCTTTTTTAGAGTTTGAATTTTTTATTATTTATCTATTCTCAACATGAAACATATTGATGTTATTTTTGGATTTTTTGGCTCATTGTTAATAATTCCAAAATAGAAATCAATCTTATATGGGTATCCTTTAATGTGCCTGGTGTGGTGGGCTGTATCTTTTTGGGAGAATGGGACCGGAGGTTGAGTAGAGTTTAAGATTCTTATCCAAATATTGTTAACGTAATATTAGTGTTTTATTCTGATTTGGAGTGGTAATCCTTGAGTGATGATCTCCCTCCAATTTTCATTGCGTTTCCGGACATTTTTTTTGATTTCAATGGTCTTCCACTAGTAAGAGAGGTATAGTTCTCTATTGATTTATTAAATAGTAATCAACCTATGTTAATTCAATATTAACACATAGACCTAGATGAAATTAATGACTTAAAGTCACATTTGATTGATCTATTAGAGAAATGCTTCATTTTCAAGAGTGTGTCACCTTTTGTAGTGCCTGGTATCTTTTCTAACAAGGCCAATGAAACATCATTCCAATATTTTGATTACCCAAAAATCAATCGAGTTGCAACAAAAAACATGTATACATTTCCTTAGATAGATGAATATTTTTACTAGATCAAAGGGTATAATTGGTTTTGAATGATTGATCATCTATTTGGTTATCACCAGTTAAGAATAAAATAATATGACATTCAAAAAACAACATTTCGGAGAAGGTATGGCCATTATGAGTATCATTTCACGCCATTTAGTCTAACCAATTCCTATATAGTCTTTATAGATTTGATGAAAATTATATTACATGAATAAATTGATATGTTCATTGTGGTCTTTTTAGATGAAATCATGGTTTACTCTCAGTCCAAGAATGATAATGTGCATCAATCGAGAGCTATTCTGGAATTATTGAGATATCACTAACTTTATGGTATGAAACCTAAATAGGATTTTTGGATCCATGAAGTGATTTACTTAGGACTTGTGGTATCATGACATGGTATCTCAGTGGATCCTTATATGGTTGATACTATTATTACATGGGATCAAGCACAAAATATTTTCAGTATTTAGACATTTTGTGGTTTAGTAAGTTATTATTTCTAGTTCATAAAGGATTTCTCATAATTGAATTATATGATGACTAATATCATTTTATTGGGTGTAAATGTTGGCTGGGAGAAACAAATTTAATAGTTATTTGAGTGGTATGAAATTTATGTTTACTTCTGAACTAGTGATGAATCTTCTAGAGGCTGGGCTTGGATATATTATCTTCTATGATGCCTTAGGTTGGGTCTGTTATATGTTCTTCAAAATATTAATTACATAGTCTTGTGTAGATCAATATAGCATAGGCCCTATGATATGAATTTCCAAACCCATGATCTTGAAATCATAGTCATGATGCACATTCTTAATTTTTTGTGGCAGTAACATTTCAGAGAAAGGATTACCTTATATTCTAACCAAAAGACATTGAGTTATGTATTCAATAATAAAAGATAATCTCCACCAGAGGCATTGGGTGAATTTGATAATATTTTTTTATTTTTACATTTCCAAAACCCATGGGAAAGGGAATATCATTGCAGATGCTTTGAGTAGGAAACACACAACCCAGACCATGAATGAATTATTAGAAGATTGTATCTTGATGGATCTCTTTGAACAGTTTCATAGAACAGTTTCACATAAGTGTTCAAGAAAAAGGTTCCAAGGTTATCATGGTAAGTGTTCAGTTGACATATTCTCTTATAAAGTTTATTCGTTATGATCTTTATCTTTTTGATTAATTCATTTTCATTAGTATCTCTCATTATGGTTGGGATACCTTTATTGAGTGGTATTTCTCCACGAAGGGTGTCTTATGTTTCTAGAATTGGTACATTGTACATTTACCAATGATAAAATATGTAATGGTTGATTTCTATAATTCTAAATTGGATTTACACCTTAGAACCAAAAAATTATTCTTTAACATCTGAAGATGATTATGGTGGCCAATTATGATATGGGGAATTAATGATTTTGTATCACATTTTCATACTTCCAAAAAGGATAAGGCCAAGCACCATAGTCCTTTAAGTTTTTATGAGAAACTTCCAATGCCGATATGGAAGTGGGGTGAAATTTATATGGAATTTCATTTTGGGATACCATATACCCCCTATAATCAGTATGAAATATGGATTGTGATTGACCAAATTGTGAAATCAGATCCCATTATACCCATTTGTGATTCAAAAAATGATTAAGAAATATGAAATCTATATGTGAATAATATTTTAAATTTTTAGGAAGATCAATCTTCTATAGTCTATGATAGAGATCCTCGCTTTACCTCTTTTTTGGGAGATCCCTTTAGAGGGATATGGTATGTTCATTTTCATTGAGTACAACATACCATCTGTTGATGGAGGTATATAAAAATAGGGCTATATAGATTCTTGATTATATGTTTTGTTTCTACATTAATGACTTTGGTGGATCTTGGGATAACTATTTGGTATAGTTAGAGTTCAAATATAAAAATAGTTATCAGTTGATGATCATAATGGATCCTCTTGAGGAATTCTTTGATAGACCATGAAAATATACACAGTGTTGGTCAGAGATTTTTGAAACATCTATGGCTTGAAATATTTTTGACCAAGAGACTATAATTAAGATTAAGTTGATTCATTAGATATGTTTATGGAACATAGCTAGTATAAATCATATGTTGATCATCATCATAGTAATTTTAGAGTTTTTTTGGGATCATCTCTTCTTGATAAATTCACCTCTGTTGTGTCACCAATGACTTGGTAGACAAAGAAAAATATATCAACGTTAGGTGGTAACTTTTGATGTTTTTGATATGAAATATAATTTAACTTACCATTTATCAGATCCACTATAGTTGAAATCGATCCATGATGTGTTTAATTTATCATATATATAGAAGTATCTTTCTGATCCATGTCATTTTTTCAGATGGATTTATCTTGATGTTGATCCTGATTTACCCATGGCAAAGAACCCATTTAGGATAGATTATTACGAGACAATGAATCTTCATTAGAGGATGATACCTTTGGTCTATGCACTATGGTAGCATGGTTCTAATTATAATGAGTATTGGGAGATGAAGGAACATGTGAGAGAGTAGTGGCCTCATATATTTTATATTGAGACTAATTTAAAGGATTTCTCATTAAATGTTGTACTTATGGTGTGAAGAATATGACATCTCATTACACATTAAAGGTATACCTTTCCCTTTGGTTTTGGTTCTTGGGATATTATATAGAAAATTGGAAATTTTCTATCAACTGGGAAATTACACTCTATGTAAATGAATTACACACCACGTGATGATCACCAGGTCCATAAAATGAAACTGGTACACATTATAAAATGAATAAAAACTTTATACAATTTAAACGACATTAAATGGTCAAAATAAGATTTTAATAAAAAGGTGATGGTTTATGTATGAATGTGTCCTTCTAGAATTACACAGTGTGAACCTTGGATACACGTAATGTAACTCTCAACACTGACATTATTAATCCATATTCATGGATGATTTATTTTCTATTCTATTTTCATCCATACTCCTCTTAACCCAAATCCATTATTTAGTGATTTTAGAGATCTCCAATCCCTTTTAATCATTCATTAGAAATTCTGTTATCATGTTTGTTGTGGTGTGACTCCCTAGGCAAGAAGTCTTTTAGTTTATTTCATTCTCTTTTTTCTCTCTTACCCACATTTTTAAGGATAACATTTAATTTATGGATGTAAACATCATTTTATTGAATTATAACTCTAGGTTGTGTTCTTAGATATCCAATACCTTTATTCTACATTAGCAGTGACAAGTACTGTAACGGTGAAAGGTCATTGTACCGGTGGAAGAATACTATACTGCACTTTTGCAGCGCGGGCACTGTAGCAGTACTACTCACAGAATGAGCTTTCGGGCAAAAAAATGGACCCACAGGCCATATAATGGGAAAAATGCCTAATGGGGATTCGAGCTATGTAATGGGTCTCCCACTAACCAGTTATAGAGGTCTTTTCTTTTCCTTAATAATAAATGAGGCTTTGACCCCAACATTTAAAAAAAATATTAAATTGAAATTATTTATTATTTTACATAGAAACATGGAATTTTTATAATAATATTCTTGATTATAAAGTGTCAGGGAAATTGATTAAAAACCCAATTTTAATCAAATTTAAAATGTGAGGAAGATTTATGGGAAATTATGGATTTATTATAAAATTATTTTAATTAAATTATTTAATGAATTATTTAGAGAAAATGGATTAAATAAAAAATATTTTTTTAAAATGACACGGGTTGATGAAAACTAATGAAATGGGTTTGAAATGGAAAAGGCATGTTGACAATTTTAATTTTGAAATTGTATTTTAATTTTTTTTATAAATTTTTATTTATAATTTGATTAATGGTATAATAATATGTTAGCCTAGGAAATTAGTGTTAACTAGGACAAGTACAATGGACCATTCCTCTAGATTGATAACGAAAACAGTTACTAAAATAACTTTGACATGAAAGCTCGTAATGGGTTCCCATATTAGTGTGTAGTATAATCATAATGGGTTCCCCTATTTGGGTCAATTTTTGTGTGCACACCTGACTAGATCCTAGACCACTATGAGATGTGTGTCGGTCACAATACCTAATAAATTAAGTTACCATAAGGCTATTGTATATTTTGCATTCATTGCTATGTGGCCCTTGAATTTATATACATGTTGTTCAATTTTGGATTTGTTTAATTAAGGAAAAATTATTTATATAAATATTTTTATATTGAATATTGAATTAATCTATTCTGAATGTTGTTCTGAGTCATCTACCATCATTTTAAAATGAAATAATGTTTCAGTTTTAAATATGATAATTGTAATTCCATGCATGGTTGTAGTTAAATTTATATAAAAAGATATTAATTTAATTTAGAATTTATTGTTCAATAAATAGTGAGACCCTACTACAATTTATAACTCACACCCTACCACTTCCTTTGGAAGTTTGTATATTTTCTTATACCATGTTCGAGTAAAGGGGAAAATCCACATTGAGGTGGTGGATATTCTTGATCCCTTGGACTATAAAGTGAGGGATGATGTTTACTTTTTAATTTTTTAGTTTAATCATTCTAGATGATGAGAAAATTGATAACATGCTACTGTGGTTTTTGTTTTACCGGTTTAGTTTTTTGTAATTCTCTCATTGGAGTGTTGACCATACTACTTTTATATTTTATCTTTAAATGTTTTGTGGCTAATTCTTTCCATCTCTTATCACATCCAAATTCAGGTTATAGTTACCAACCCATGGGGAACATGAAAACCCTTCAGGAAATATCATATCCAGCTTGGGTATCAGGGTACCCAGTATTTGGTCATGTTATTGACATTATTCAATATAGAAATTATTATAAACACCTTATCACGAACTATAAATTACAGACCACAAAGTCATTTTTCAACATAAATTTTCTACCAGATTTGTTCTACCCTTATGTTTTGATGAATGGATATAACTTTCTCCTCAATTTAATCAGCTAAATCAATCCCCAATACATTTCTTTCTCTGACTTCATTCTAACACATTCTAGATCTATATTTATGTTTAATATGGGGATTAATAAGGATCCATCTGAATGTTTGAGTGAAAACTATTATTTTTAGAATACTCAACTAGAGTATTGTTTTGGTTACAACCACATTTTAAATCCATATAATATGATCTCATCATATCATATAGGGTTTCAATTGTTATATAATACTAAACAACATTCTAAGGAAGACATGTAGTGCTAAAAATCATTTCTGTATTGAGGGATTCATAATGTCTTTACCAGAACATTGGTGTTAACCTCATATCTCGATATGATATAGTAGAATGTGGTACTCCATGAATCTTTTCAACTTCTATAATGTATGTCTTGGAATGATGATTTCAAGAGAAATATTATCTAATAAAGACAAAGCATGATGAATTTTTATGGAAATTCACTAAAAATATGGAATTATTCCATTTAGATGTTTCAGGGAGTCCAATGACAAAATCCGAGGTGATGTTTTCCCATTTCAATAATGGTATATATAATGATTGTAGAATCCCTATAAATGAGTTTTTAATTATTTACATTATTAAATATTGAGAACCATGAACCATATTCAAAAATACCTCTCTTCATGCTTTCTAGATAGAAATATAAATTTTCATAGGTAGTTGGTAGTAAATATACTCTTATCCCCCTTCGATTCTGGGTTCATGCCATGTGGCCTTTCCAAATGTGATAGGTTGACACCCTCAATTCATATCATATTTTTCCAAAACTATATTAATATTTTTCTTATGATTTCCATAATTACCTCAACTTCAATGACAAGAAAAACCCCAAGGGATAAAACTAAATTTAATCTAATGTCCAAAAAAATTTAAAGGAATTCCACCTTAAATAAATTTTTACTAGAATGTATACAAAACCAAAGAACTGTATTTCCATAAATGTATCCCCAATTATATTTAATCTCTATAAACTCCCATTAACTAAAAAATCATGATGTGTGTGTGTAGGAATTCAAAATTATGATCATTATTAAACTCATAAATTGAAGTGGGTATCCATACCACTATATTTAATCATACACAGTGATGTATATTCTTAGAAAAGAAAATTCACCCTTTATACCAAATAATTAATATTACAAAACCTGGTTCATAGTTTCACTGATAAAATAAAAAATATGATTTAACTATTCCAAAATCCATGTACCGGGATATAATTAATGGTTAGAATCACTTCAAGTTCCATTGAAGGTTGAATAATAATATTTTCATTGGGGTTATTCATACGAAATCAAACATGAAATTTCAAACCAAGGAATAGAGGATAGGTGTTATATAATTATCATGATTGAACTCAAACATTGTGATTTTATATGCTTTCACTTTTTTCATTATATCCAGATGTTTTTTAGTATTATTGTCCTCTTTATCAATTGGATTGGGGAATTTATCTTCATAATTTTCACATTCTTATCATTTTAAACACTAGAGTGTGGGTTGTTCATTTTTATAAGCTTTCTCTTTGTTCACATCATTTGCTAACTTCTTCCCATCAATTCATAATCATCTATTAGATGGAATTCCATTCCATACATAAAACATTCATTAGTCCCATTAATAAAATTTGATCCAGGTTTCCTTCCACAATTTGATAATGAAAGAAAACTCATCTTCTTATCTCCATGGTTTTTAGATTTTTATTAGAAATCCATATTACTTATCTTATAAAAAACAAAAAACTTATTAGTCACTCAAATTTATATTTCCACTTGGATATAACATAGACTAATTTATTTATAGCTAATTAATTTCTATAAGGATAAATTCATTCAGAGGATTAGTTTTAAGGCCCTAAAGAATGAATTAACCTTAATTTTAGGTTGGATGACAATAACACACGAGCACCACATAATTTTAGTAAAATTTACCTCATAAGTACCAGTTGATTAATCTTCCCATTTCTCATACAAAAAAAAACTTAATTCTTCTATATGAAGAATAAGAGGAAATTACATAGTGTAAAATATATTCTTAAACACAAGATATTATAATGTAGCAGATTTATTCACGTTTAAATATATTCATGATGCGAGTCATCTATCGTTTTACTCCTCCTTCCAATTGTTTGACAAATGAAATGAATTATTTAGACTTGAAACACTGAAAATGTAACATATGATTTTTATGGCATTTATACATTTCATGTAAACAAGTGGATCAATGGAGCCACAAAAAGGTCATGAAAGTTTCCTCATGAAGGACTCCAGATAATATTGTTATCTCCTTTTATCATTTAGAAGTTCTATATGATTTATATCCTGAGAAAGTTGTGTGATCATATAAATATGATTTTTCATTTCTTCTTTGATAACATTTGTTTTCTCAGCATGATAATCATTTCATTATTCATCTCATTCAATAATAATATGGTTCCTTCAGGCATTAACCATTTAATAATTCCCAAAAACACCGTGTAGACAACAACAATCATATTGGGAAACCACATAATCATGAAAAATCTCTTATAGGATATCGAAATAAAGATACCATATTTTCAATCTATGACACCTTATGTTTCACCAAGGTCATCATTTAAATCATTCATGATTGTTTGTAAAGATTATGTAAATTTCTAAATCATATAACCTTGGAGTGTCAACCAAGGTGTGCAATAAGGCCCATTGTCATGTATACGGTAATGCTCATGTGTGGCCAAACACACCTTTTCCAATTTTATTACCCATAGGTACATCAGTTATAGAACAACATCAACTTTTTTTATTTATATAGGGATTTAATTTATTAGAAAATAATAAATTTATCTTTTACCCATATTCTTGGATATTATAATATACATAGAGTTATCAGAAGAACTATCCTCATATATATCCCTTAGAACCTGACTAATTTTTTTTCATCTTATATTCTAAAGGATAACTAAACTATTGATATCAAACCAAGAGTGAAGAACCAAAACTATCATAAAAAAATATTATATTTTAATAGATAAATATTTATCACCTAACATAAAAAATCCATGCTAGAATCATTTTGGTATATTTAATTTTGAAACATGGGAATATAAAAATGGTCTACAAGTGAGCTATGTCATATCCCACTAAGTTATTCATAACTATCACCCTTCTTAGATATATCATAACTAATACATTTTTTTATAAATTTGGGGAAGGAAATATAAGAAAGGCTGATCTCAAAAGTTTAGTAAGGGAAAAATAAGGAGATATCAACATAACATGAGTATACATGTATTAGAATACGACAATAACATTTTAAAAAAACTATTCCTTGCATATAATTTATTTTAAACCTGAGTCATGGAGTTATTCTTTCCATCCCAAATGATATAAATCATAAAGGAATAAAAGAACATGATCCATGATATCATAACATTATGTTTAGGTATAAATTTTTGGAGTAAGAATAATCATTAAAAATCTTATATTAAGGGCATCCAAAAACACATTCATAATATGTTACGCTTGGGTTGACCTACCATGTACCGGCATTGGGCTTGAGATAACCTCTTATGAACCCTCTTTCAAGATTTTGAAAAACTCATGTATAAAATATTTCATAATTGGGATAACTTATCATATACTATTTTGTATCATATAAAATTAATCATTTCCCAATTAATTGGAGAGGGATATATGTCCCACCCATCACATAAACCATACATTTATGTGCCACATGATCCTAAAACATTCATCATATCATGACCGGTGGAATGTAAATGATTTTCATAAACCAATTTTCATTATTAAAATAAACCGTATAGAGAATGAATAATTATTATTTCCTTTAATTATATACCTATTAAATCCTATTTTTCATCAACGGTTATCATCTTAGATAGAAAATGATTTTTAAAATATCACTTGGAAAATTTCATAAGGAACTTATCCATTCCACATTGAAAATAATAAAAATAAAATTAAAATACATAAAATATTTTAGAAAACCATTTATATTAATGTATTCTAGGAAAATTAAAATCTAATATTTAAATTATTGATCATTCGTGATAGAGAAAATTTCCATTCATCGGATACACATTTTTATAAATGATTTCTTTCACATTTTGAGTAAAATAAAAATGATATTATTTGGAAAATGACATGAAGATTCCTTTTATTTTTTTAAAAGTAAAAAAGGGAATAAAAAACATTAAGAAATAAACTATTAATCTTAAAATATTTTAATTTTTTTTTTGAGAATAAGGTTATAGAAGAAAAAGGGTTTTCAATAGAGGAATCAAATAAATTCCACTTTCTTTAAAAACATTTTATGGAATCTTCTGTAAAAAGAGTGAAAACAAATAGAAAACATGTATTTTAAATAAATAACCAGAGGATAAGAAAATTAATTATGTTCCTGAATATTACATCATAATGTTTCATCATCAGAATCATATTCATAAACAATGCAGATAATAAGTGTGATTGTAACATCAAACCCATACAACAGTAGTATATTTTGAACTATAGACCTAATTAAATAATAAATTTATATATAAATTTAAATATCATCAATATATATATATTAAATATATAAAATTTAAATTTTTCTTTATATACATCTTATAAAAGAAGATAGGTTCATAACATAATATATGTCCCAAAAAAGATAATTTGAGACAAAATAACATACCTTATGTATTGAATTCCTTCATACATGATTAAATATAGTATATAACAAATAAAAGTTTATTATAAATATATTAAACAACAATTATCATACCTATCATACCATAAATTATTTATATATTCCGTTATATTAACCGTTTATTAATAATTCATTGTTAAAATCACAATTCAGGGAATAACTACTTCATTTTTAATTATATTTTGGTTTGGTATATTCAATCCATTAATTGTGATCACTGTTCCAAAATATCCAGAATCCTTACCATGATTAAAATATAATTTTTTTAATTATTTAACAATTTATAGCAATCCATTAAAGTCAGAGATAGAAAATGGATTATACCATTCATTGAGATAGTATGTCGTATGTACACATGAACACCGTTTCCATTTTCATGATGGATAAAACCAAAGGAAGGGAACCAATATTAAATTTCCAAAATATTATTTATTTAATATATATCACATATACTATTTAAATTAACTATTATTATCTTTCATGTATATCTTAAGTGAAATTGAATCACATCACTTACTGAGGTGGTAGTCCGTCGTCCACATGAGCGACATTATTATATTACCACTTAATGGAAAGTAAAACGTTATATGTGATATTAAAATTTGAGATGTATAATAATATTATAAATATCATATATAAAATCTAAATACATCATTATATCCAATCCTGATGGGTGGTTATGGGAAACAAATAACATCGGTTTGCGAGGCGGTAGTCTACCATTCACCTGATCGATGGTTTCACAAATTATTTGATGGAATAGGAGATAGATGCATGTAATTAAAATTATATAATAATATATCAATTTATTTCATATAATACTATCATTATATTTTTAGTGTTTCAAAATATTTTAAGGAGGTGTAAGAAAAAATAAATACAAAAGTATATGTTTTAAAATTTTATCTCTTTTTCAGAAAACCTCTTTAGTTTTATACCTAATTCCTTATTAGGGGGGATTAATAATCCATGTTTGGAATCTATGATGTGTTTATGGAATTTAGGAATGTGTTTGGGTAGGTATTGGATGAACTAATTGGGTTTTTAGGTGTTAATAGTAGAGGTGATGGGTGTCCATTGGAAATTTAGGGAGAGGACACATATGGATTTGTTTTGAAAAGAATAAATTGTACTTACCTTTTGCAGAAGAATTTTTTTAAAAACATTTTTTTTATAGAACATTAGAAATTAAAATTTATAAATATTTCCATTTAATGTGTTTTAAAAAATTTATTGGTCATCTTACCCCTTATAATTTTAGTTCAACTCTTGCTAAGCCTCTCTTAGCCCTAGCCATAATAAAAATGTTTTTACTACTTTCACTACTCATTTTTTCATAAACATAATACAAACTTATAATATAATATTAATAATTATAAATTTAAATATAGATTCTATTTTTTCAAATATAATTCACACAATTTGAAATATTTAATTAAAAATTAAACCCATAGAAGCGATATAAACGAATTTTTCAAAACAGAACATTTTAAAAGTTTTAAAACATTTTTGTAAAAAAATTAAATATAAATTTCATTCAAATGAAATATATTGGATTAAATATAATATATTTTCTCTCAATTAAATTTTAAAACAATTTTTTTAAAAGTTGGAACCTTTACAATTATTTAAATGAAAAGAAATTTTTTAATAAAAACTAGTACTTTTCACTATTCATAAAAAAATCCTTTTAAAAAAACACCCATACAATTTACCTTAAGGTAAAATTGATATTTTGTTTAAATATGAATTTTATTTTCTAAAATGGAATATTTTTAATGGTTCAAAAATTAATTTCATTATTTATTCATATGAACTAATGCAAATAATTTTTTTGATAAAAAAGTATTTTCCAAGGCATATAAAGATACTATTATAAATTAAATAATTTTTTATCAGTATGAATTAATTTTAGAAAACAATTTTATATAATTTTTAAAATGTAGTTATTAGTATTCATTCCTTTATTTTTAATGTCCTGGTAATAATGGTCATGTATAAATACTAATATTAATAGTTTTTTAGAGTTCATTAAAACACGATATTTCATGTAATGAAAGCTATCGAAGAAATTTAACTTATTTAAAAAAATATTAAATCTGAAGGTGTTACACCATGCATCTCTGGTTTTTTATTTTTCTTAAAATTATACATTCGGTAACATTATGATTTCCATTCAATATAATTCCTTAATTATCAACATGTTATGAATAACTGATACAGAAAACATGTTGACTCATATATAGAAGAAAATGACTCATACCTAGCTTCTACTAAATACTAAATATATTGAAATCTCTTAGATGTAGATCTAGATGACTTGAACACAGGTTTAAAATGACTTGTATATGGTGTAAACTTAGCAAAATTTTTACATTACTCATATAGAAATGATATATCACTCATACTAACATTATTGAATGACTCAAACACATATTAACTAAATGATACATACATAGATACAAATGCTTATACATTTGTCATGAATCAAATTTCTTATACTTAATCCCTATAAAGTATTCATAACAATTATATATCTATTTAATACACCACTAATCATCAAAAATAAATTTATATCTCCAAATGACCTTATTTTATTCTAGGTTTTCACATGATTTATGAATTAAAAAAATCCAATACATTAACCTAATTCACTATAGCAAATTCAAAAAAGATCATATTTAGATAATATTTATAGTTAGGGTAAAATCTTAAACCCCAAAATCTTATAATATTAATCTTCATTCATTATCAATTACCCCAAATATCATATTTTTCCCACACATTTTTCAATGAATAACTTGGTCTCAAGAATCAACCCCTATGGATTATATTGGAAATCAATAAACATAACTAGCATCCAATTTTGAAAAACTAAGTAATTAGTCATCATTAAAATATTCAAATCCCACTTGAGGGAACTACGTATAGGAAACAACAATATTGAATAATTATACCATGTTATTAATTTAAAGAATCGTGATCTATATTCAAATATTGTCAAATTTTATTATATTTATTCCACTTAATGAAATGATTCCACTTATAAATTTATTTGAGAATATATAACTTCTTATTTTATAAATATATCATTATCATATCAAATATTAAAATAAATTTAAAAATATACCTATAGAATAATTAATAAAAAAAATATAGAAATCAATTCAAAAAACTGTTAAAATAGTTCACCCACATAGTACTAAATTCATAGCCAATACCTTTTAAAAATTCTATTAGATTAAATTACCCCAATAAGATATTACTCCACTAAAAGGTAACACATATCAATGGATTTGACCTCCAATATAAATGTTATCACCCTTTGAAAACACATAATTTTATAAATAATAAGAAAATTATATCATAACTTTTCTCCCTAAAATTTCTAAATTCAAGATGATAGAAGATAGAAAAACATAATAACCTAGGTTTTAAATGTGATTGGTTTAACTAAAAATATCAACCTTATATTTGTAAAAGTATCTTTAAGCTATGGCCTAGGGAACACGTCAATTGTGATTTCCATTGAATGAACAAATTCCAACATCAATTAATAAGTTTCCAAATGTTCTTATATGAACCAATTTTGTATTCATTTTTCTTTGATCATTAATGGTGAACATGGTTCCATAAAATATTTATAGAACGTTCATAATCATACCATACAAGAAGTGGGAAGATTACTTCAACCTCGATATCTTTCAATTGGTTCTTCATCCACATCGGTTTCTTCCTGGAATTAAAGAAAGCCAAATAATTTTCATAGATATTCATAATGGTGATCTAAATTTTCTTCATAGTGTTCCAAAAAACATCTCTATAAGGTAATAGAAACCACCAGAACTAGAACACTAATCATCAACATAACTAGCCCAATGTAATTGTGTAAGACCAAACTGATCAAGATTCCCATTTCTATAATATTTCATAATTAGACCTATTAAACAATTTATTTACATAAGACTTCTATTTACCTAATGAAAATGGGATATTTTTAGGTCCGTTTGATTCATGGAAGAATATTTAACAACATAAATAATATATTACCATGGACTCGTCATATATAAATGACTGCAAATAAACCTATAAAATTCCCTTGGATCAACTTCTCTTACCTATAAATAATTGGATAACATTTCCCCGCTAAAATTTGTTTGTAAAAATTACTTGAATACTTTTTTTAAAACTTTTCAAAATAACTAAAATATAATTATTCTAAGAACGAAAAATATAATACATAAATTGAGAAATTAAGAAGCTACTAAAGTTCTTCATTTCACTAAGAATATGCATTTAAAATAAATAACATATCTCTTTTGATAAATTTCCATATACTTATTCAATATTTCTAGTAAAAATGATTCTACATGAATGAATAATATTTATATATATATATATGTATATCAATTTTTCTTCCTTAATATATAGGGTTTTTTCAACTCGTCCTTTTCTAAATTCAATATCTTAAAGAAGGTGAAAAACATAAAAAAAAGTTCAAGGTTATTATTTCAAATAATAAAATTTATTCATTAACATTAAAACTTAATAAACATATTCTTATAGAAATATTCCATATGTTTTATCAACATACACCTCCTCTTCCAACTCACTATTGAGGAAGATATACTTGACATCCATTTCAAAATAACATCTATTACCATTGATCTATAATAATAAGAAGTATTCATATGTTTTAAAGCCTTGAAATAGTTGTAAAGGTCTTCTAAAATTTCACTCTCTCAACTTTTTAATAGAATTCATATAATATTCTAGGTTTAAATAAAATAAGTTCAAATTTTTAATTCAATTTTTAGAGCACCCACATTTCCTGAATGAAATTAATTACATTAGGCATGTATAATAACCCATATGTTACATGATTTTATATTTGATCTAATTATTCATAGATATAATCCACCTACTCTTGATAATTCAATACTTATTCAACATATCTTGATTTGACATGAGAAAAAATTAATTTTGTGGTGTTTTCCTCATTGGTCTCCTCATTTTTACCTACTATCATTGATAACCAAGGATATTTTGGACCTATACGTTCCTTATAATACTTGGATGAGATGAAAATGATTATTTATAATTATATTAAATAGAAAAATATTCTTCTCCAACCAATAAATCACTATCGTTTTCATCTAGTTTGGGAATTTATTTATGTTTTTTATTAAAAGAAGAATCATCACCACTTATTGGAGTCATCAACCCTTTAGGAAATAACTCTGGTTTCAAGCTTTAATCAGCGAGGGCCCTCCATAGACTTGTTTGATAGGAACATCATTGATTAGTGGGGTCTACAAGAGAGGGTTAAAGTGGGTCTTCTGGATAATCGACATATTATGGTCTGTTTTTGCCAAAGAGGCCGATCTCATCAAAGCCTGGTCAAGAACTCCTCAAAACATCAATAGTTTCTGATTTTATCTACATCAGTGGTCATTTGATTATCATATGAAGTGTGATCCTCCTTCAATGGAGATCTGTGTAAGTCTCCCAAACCTTCCAATACCATTCCAAAATCCCTCTATTCATTGAGTGTTAGGGAATTTAATAGGAATATACATGTGTTCGGATAGCCGCACAATGACCTTTTCTCACCCCGTGAATCCTCAAATCTATCTCGACGTGGATGTGTCGAGGGTTCTGTTAGATTATATGTGGATCATGGTGGGAGAATAATGCCACTACATAAAATGTGTGATTTAGGAATCCAGGACCGATTACTGCTCTGAATGCAAGCAGTTGGGCCATTCGAAGGAGATTTTTCTTAGGAATGCTTGGAGGAACATCTTGAAGATGGGTTATAGTGGTGGCAGAGAAGCTGAGACTCATCCTGAGCGTGAGATGAGGCTCCCTGGGTTGAATGACCGACTAGAAAAAGGATTAGTTGGTCCTCCAAGGGTGTACGATGGATCAAGGGTGACTGAACATGAGTAAAAACCCCTAGTTATTTCACCAGTGAAGAAAGGCATAGATAATTATGTCAATCCGACATTGGATAATGTGTTTAACACGCTGACGCATGATTTGTTTGGGAAAACATCTAGAAATAATCCGCTGCTCAAGGAAACTATGAGGGAGGAATATTTTGATCAGTAGGCTATGACTCAATCGGGGCTTAAGGTTTTGGGGTTTTATCTTGTTCTGGTGCAGATAGGGGTTTGTGCGGAGAAGGATACAACGTAAGTGGATGATTCAGGAAAAGGTGTCTTGAAGAAGGGCAGACAGGGGCTGTATATGGATGTGGTCCCTCCAAATAGTGCTATAAAATTAGAGGTTGAGGATGTCAGTGATTCTTCCTGTGTGGAGGTTGTCAGGGGTATTGGGGCCATCAAAAGTGAATTCAACGGTTTTCACTAGTCATGGATTACCACAACTCTCTTGCCAAGTCAAGGGATTCTCCTTCGGGGATAGAGTACTCTATACAGGTGAGGAACCAATTTGATGGCCATATTCTGGAAGGTCTAAACACTGACCAAGAAGACCCAGAATATAAAAACGGAGAGCATATGTAGAATTCCATTGAATCTAGTAATAGTATTTCTTCAGGGGAATCCATCGCAAGAAGTAACACCTCACCTTTTAAATATTCCATGATTTTCACCTTTTTTATTATAAAATACATGATCCAAAAAACATGAAGTTACTTTAATAAAAGTATTTTGTTAATAAATATCATAATTGTACATTTCAAAATTTAGTTTAGGTATCCAATTGTCTTGAATGTGGTCCACGACACCAATAAATTGACTATAAAAGATTCCAGATGTATTATGCTTGAACAATATAGTTCAAGCCTTCTCCTCAAAAGTTTTTTCCTTCTATTCAACCACACCACTTTGTTTCATTATATATATATATATATTATATTTAATACCAAATTTTATGCTTATATAGTTAATAATTATACTTTTCATTAGTAATCCCAGTTCCATTTTATATCTGGATCTTCTTGATAGAAAAAACACAATATTTTTCATTACCTCTTAATAAACTTATAAAAAATTTTAAGGACTCAGAATCGTGTTTCATAAAAATCATATAAGTAACATAGGGTAATTCCTTAATGACTATTTTGAATTACATATATACATTGGTTTATTACTTCTTCACTGTCCTAGAGATAACTGAATTAATTATCTCTAATGTTGCATTATATTGAATCTCCACATTCTTACATAAAGAGTTAACATTAATATCTTTTTGGAATAGTGAGCTCTCCAAATACCTTTTTACTTTCATAAAAATAATTTCATAATAATTACCTCATATTAAGATATTTTTCAAATTATTTTAGCTAAGATAGATAATTCTTTGATTCTCCAAATAATGATTATATTCACTTTTTATATAACATGAGATTCCAATATCACCCACTAGAATTAAATTAACTCTTGTAAATTTTCCTCTTGTCACTACTCTTCCATATTCATGGTTCAGGACCATGAACCCACCCTTCCTCAATAATAATTCAATTACATCATAAAATTGTTTGAAACACTTAATATATTTTTTGAAATTCATTGACATATAATGTTTTTTTGGATTTTAGAATTTATTTCCCAATTATTACACAACCAACTCAATTAATCTTGAGTTACTCATATTTTACAAAGGTTACCAAGACATATTTAATTGTTTTAAGATATTTTATTAGTTTTAAATGTCACATCATATGATAGGGTCATTAATTATGCATGATATATGGAATATCCCAACTATATCCATTAAGTAAGACTCTCACAACCAATTATGTTCACATATCTTTGATCTCCATCATATAACAATTTTGAATATTGTAAAGGTTTTTTTGGGTTGGTTTAATGGTGATGCAATAATTTTCGTGGTGATCGAGAAAGTTAAATATTTAATGGAATTCTTTAAGAAAACTATTCTTGTTTTGTGATATCTGTCAAGAATTTTGAATCTATTTATGATTCTTACTTCTTTTAAGGGCCTAAATACCCTATAAACCAATCCATAAATTAAAATTAGTCATTTTATGTGATTTTTAATAAACCCAACACATCTTTTTCATATTTATGAATTCAACATAGTACCTAATGGATCCATATAGAGCATATTTAACTTTGTAAACAACATTATATCCATATTTAAATACTTGTATTCCCTCCCTACTTGATTCACTAATCATGAATCCTTTTTTTCAACCAAAATTATTTTGTACTCTATGTCTTTTACCTCTTATAATACGTCTTCCCAACCATTTTTAAAACCACCCATTGTAACATTTTTTTGACTTTATGCTAGGGCTACTGAAATTTCAATATTTTTTAGTTTCTTGTTATTTTAATATAAATTTGAATATCATTATAGTGAACCATAATTCTTATATAGACATATTACTTCTTAATAGATCGATGTTTGTTATATAAAATTAATATCTAGTCGAACATCGTACAGTTATAGTATCTTCAGAAAATTGGATACATAAACCAATTTTTAAAGGTTACCTAAATCGTATCCAAATAATCTCTTCATAACTAAATCCCTTTTTAAATGTTTTATTACTAAAACTTTCCATCATATCTGGTGGAAAAAAATATAATAAAGGGTGAGCTCAAATGATTTTTAAGGGTAATAAAAAATATTAATAATCACTTATACACTATTTGATACTAAGGGTACGAGGAAATGAGACTAAAATTAGATAAACATACCCTAAATATCATAGATCATACCCTTAAGACATGTAATAAATCATGGAAGTTAATAATACATAAATCAAAGAGGAATAAAAGAACATGAGACATGGTATTATAAAATTTTCCTAAGACATACGTTTATTAAATATACATAGTTATATAAAATCATTTCTTTTTTCATGTATCGCTAAAAATTCTATCTTAGGGTATTGGGATAACTTCCTATTACATAATATCCCTAGTTATGGTTCACTCCCAAGACTATCGTAGTGGAAAAATTCCCTTTAATAAACTGGTTTCACTCTCTATTTGAATCTTTATTTTCTCATTAAATATCCATCAGTACCCAATGTATTGGATAGATATTTAATTATGGTCTCCCCAATAACAGAAGGAAAATCATACAAATGTTCTCCAAAATATAATAGAAGAGTCATCATAACATAACACATGGAAAAGAAATTTGTTTCATGAAAATATCATCATAGAATAACCTATGGCAAAAAGATTATTCATAATGGTTTTATGATAACTTAATTGACACATGGGAAGAAAAATGGTTCAATAGAATCATACCAAAATCACCATCATAAAAATACATTTAAAGATTCAAAGTGTAAGGTATCATTGGATCAAATACCTATTAAATTGTAAGTAATATTAAGTGATGTTTTTATAGATTAAAAATTTATTTAAAATATAAATGGAATATTTATTGATGAAAAAAATATTTTTATATTAAAATAACTTATTTAAAATATAATAATTTCACAAATATTAAGGAAAACATTATATTTTATAATAAACATTTAAACATATAAATTAATCTTCAAGTCATTAAGGATTCATGGGAGTGAGAAATTCTATTCATGTAGTGTAAGATAAAAACAAGATTCCTTTAAAAAAAATTAGACTAAAGTTCAAATTACATCTTTAAAAAACAACACGAAGATTCATTTTAAACAAAATTTTTATTAAATTATAACATTGTTAAAAAATGATAATAAATAAGAATATAATAATATTAAAAACACTCTTGAAAACATTTTTAGAAACCACGGACATGGATGAAAAATGATTTTTGAATGAAGAGAGAAATAATGTTAGATTTCCATAAATATATAATTTCGATCTCTTGAGTACATAAAGAGATGAAAATAAATAGGAAATATGAAATCTCTAGAAGAAAAAATTGAATAAAAATTCACTGGAATCATGATAGGTAGATCGTGAAATTTCCTCATTGAAAACAAAATCATAAACAATCAAGATAAACAATAAGATTGTAACATAAATATCTTCCAATTCTATATCTTTTGAATCAATCCCTCGTGAATGATATAACCTTAAATGGATATGTAAATACACATTATTTTCATTATAATACTCATAAATTAAATTCACAAGAATCATATATTCCATATTTAAGAAGCATGTGGGGAATATATAATGTGTTTAAAAAAAAGTGAGACGGAAAGCCATTACATTGAGTTCCAATTTCTTTGAAGGCACTAAAACCTATAGTATAATAAATTTAAATTCATTATAGTTTTATACCTAGATAATTTATATAACAATAATTTCATTTAATATCCACATGTAACATTTAAAACCCATTTCTTTTAATAATTCCTTATTAAAATGATCATTATCGGGTGTTAACTATTTCATTTTTTCATGAAATTTTTTGTTTTCCACTTATGGTAATTTTACATTTCTAATGTTAACATCATATAAAAACATTATCCATGATATTAATATCATATATATTAAATATAAATATATTTTTATTTATATTAAATTGAAAGAGACAAGAAAATTAATTATACTATTCAAGTAGACAGTTGGTTATACGTATGCATGAGAACTATTTCCATTTTTTAGTGGATGGAAGAAAATATAGTTAAATAGTAATTAAACATTATATAATCCTTATTATAAAATAGATTTCATGTATATTTTTTAAACTTATCCTTATTAAAATTTATGTCAATAAAAATTAAAAAAATAAATTACATCGCTTCATGGAGGTGGTTGTCCACACGTATGCCTGAGCAATGTTATTGTTTTCCAGCGGATTGGATGGAGGTATACAAGGGTTGTTACATAATCATAAAAACAATGTAAGATATTTAATATACCTACTTAATTATGTTATAATTTATACCATATATTTATATGTGTAATTAGAAGAAATAAAATTAAAAACATTCCTTTAAGAGTCATACTATAATGACCCAGCCTTAATGTACGTAGATATTACATCACTTTTTTTTAATTGTTCAAACATTACATTAAGAGATATCCAATGACATTATTAGTCTACTGAGTTTGGAAACATGGATCCATGAACACTGGTACATATGAGAGATAAATTATCTCTGACTAGGTTCTTCATGACTAGCACCATTCTTAGACAGATCACACATAATTCATATCATTATAACCTGGAAAAGGAAACAAAAAAGGGGTGATATTAGATGCATAATAAGGGTAAAAAAGGAGGCATGTAAGCATAAACCTGATCATAAAAGTATGATTCCACAATCAAAACATTTTAAGATCATACACTGTATACCAAATATTATAAAAAGGAATAATGGAAAACATCCTAAGAGTACATAAAGACATGAATCATAAGGTAATAAAGAACAAAAACCATGACAGAATAACATAGGATTAAAACATGGAATTTTAGAAAACACATAATCTTATAATATGTTTTCCCTATTAGTCATGGAATTACTGCTAATGCCATCAATGTTGAAAAAATCTATTAATGAACCAGGTTCACTCCCCTTTTCATCCCTGTATTACATAACAAAGTTAATTACTCATACCATCCCCATAATTGTCACACCCATGACTTATTTTAAAGGTAAATTTCATTTAATTTCCATTCATACTTTGTTTTGGGGGGGTTCCCAATCTTTTATGGAGGAATGAGAGAGTGTTCATTAATTGGGCCAAACCGTGAGCCCAATTCCAGATTTAAAAACCAATTTTGTTTCTTTTATAACTTTTTCATTTTTTAATATTTTTCACCCATTCAACTTCCCAAATGACCTCCCCTGACCTATTAACACCACCATTTCAATTTGGAGCTTTTGTAAATCCATAACCAGGGTTTATTTTGGTTTTTATCTAAGGGGTTGGGCCAGCCCGAAAGCCCAATTCCTGTTTTAAAAATATATTTTGATTATGTTATAACTTATTCAATTGTTGGGATTTTTCGGTGATTCCAAGTGGAGCCCAACCCCAATGAACCCAGCCGCGCGACCATGCCCTCTCCCACCTCTTTGAAGCTCTGGTATATCGCGATTTGATGCCGAACTTCAGAGGGTTCCTCAAATCGCCCAGATTTGAAGAGGTAAATACTTTCATTCATAACTCTCTCAATTCTCAATATTTTTCCTCCATTCCAGTTTCTAAATGACCTAATACATCATGTGCGTACGAAACCTAAATTTTGGATCTTTTAAATTTCATCTACTGGTGTTTTGGAGTGATTACTTCAAGATACTTCAAGTAAATGAGCTCTTTCATTTCCTCTTTCAAATTACTTTGGGTCTAACTCATTGTTCTTTGGGTATCTTTGGTTATAATTGAGTTTAATAATGTCCAGAAACTAGGTTTTTGAACCTAGGGTTTAACTTTGGGCTTTCTTGGCCAATTTATGTGGTTTTAGGTTTGATCTAGTTGTCTCTTGGTGCGGCGGGGGTGCGATTTGATTTTCGCACGGAGATTCAAGGGTTTCCTTGGTTTTGGTAGGTGATTCCATTGTGTGTGCAATTTTTGTGAATTAGCTTGCTGTTTTAATGGTAACTTAATGTTTATTTCACTTGAATGTTTCTGTAAAAATTGGTTTTAGTTGCATTTATAATGCAAATGAATTTTAAGTTCCATTTTTGGTGAGATTGGGGGTTTTTCATTGAAATATTTTATTGGTTCATTTTGGGCTGACCTATAAGTAATTAGTGGATTTTAATGAACTGTAATAGGATTGAAAATACTGTTTTGATGATTGTCCCATGTGTTTGATGCTGTGAAAGTTGGTTTTAATGGTGTCTGTGAAACACATGAATTTCTAAGAGCCGTGTTGTGTAAAAATGGAGGTTTTACAATGATGTCACTTATTGAACCATATGAGGCTTCCCAGAAAATGATTTGTTGTTTTAATTTAAATTTATTGGGATTCCATTTATGTTTTGGTAATTCAAAAATGTGCCCATAGTGTGCAATTGGTGTTCTCAAGGTGTTTTTTTGTGCAAGACACTACATGATTTTGAAGAATTGTTTTATTACAAATCAAAGTGTTTTATTGTGTGTTTTAAGTGGTATAAAAATGTGATAGATACTGTATTGATTGTGTGTGACCAGTATTGGTGTTTTATTTGAAAATGGATTTATGTTGCATGCTGAAATTGTTTGAGCACAAAAGGGGAAGCCCAGGTACTTAGGTGGGCGGATTTGTACTAGTACGGCTAGTGGACCGGATGGGTGTTGTCCCTGTTTCACTTAGCATTTGGATAACAACAACTCTAACTAAACTATGTGGATGATGATTGTAAACCACTATGTTGTGGGTATGATCCCTACTAGTGGCTCGTGCACGAGAGTGGATTTTACTATGGATGCTTTACACCGAGGTACGAGGTACATAGGGCCCGATACAACCTAGTGCCTAGGGGTGTTCCTGGTTTGTTGCTCACTGGATTTTTAGTATTTACCCATGTATTTGGGTGTTTTTTTTCTAGTAATTTATATTATCTATCATTTCCATTTAGATATGTTAACATTCTGGAAATTCTAGTTTGAAAACTTTTCTTTTAAATGAACGTTGTATTTCTTGGAATTTCATCGTCGTTTTTCTTTACAAATTAAAAATGTTTGCTTCTTCACATTATATTGAATGCACTTTGGAATCATTGGGTGGTATCCTATTGGGCTTAGGCTCACACCCTACTTACACCCCTTGGGTGTAAGTAGACTTTGTTATGCTTGACTCAGGTAAAGGGAAGGATATGGGCGATGGCAGTTCAGGGTGTTAGTCCTCATCGTTGGGGCGGAGTTGCGGAGAAGGTTTGTGGGTGATGACCCCCTTGTCGTGTGGAGTCCATGGGGATTTCATTATGTTGTCCTTATTTGTTTGTAGAGAACTTTTATTGTCTTTAAACCTATGTATTCAGTTCTGGTTTTTGTGTAAACATCATTTGGTTTACATTTTTCAGATTCAGTTTATTGATTGTTTTTAATGTTTTATGCCTTCATATTCGGGTAAATCGTTCCCAAACAAAAATAAATGATACCCAGGCACTTGTGCCAGCCCGTGGGGATAGGGAACGCCCTTCGGGTCATGTCACGGGCTGGGTTTGGTGCCAGTTTTGGTGGTGACCAGATTTGGTTCGTGACAATAATACTGAACCGATTTCACCCCAAATTATAGACCTATAATATTTAACCATGTTCACTCTTTATTCCATTCATGTCTAGTTCATGAGATATAAACTTTTACTCAATGAATTGGAAGGATATATAGATCTCATCTATCTCAAAGTGAAATCATACAAACATGTTCAAACAAAAATATAAACAATCATACCTTAACCCATGTAATATAATGGGTATTGTAAACATTTAATCATATCATAATTTATGAAAAAATATACATGTTTCATGATATGGACTAACTCAATCAGGCTCAAGCCATGCCCCCCCCCAAACCTGACTCCAGTAGGCCAGGGGCTAGTGACTAGCACCGAGTAGGAAATTACACACATGGGAGGCATTATCCTAAGGTACCTATATACACGTACCAAAATACACCTCCATGATGCAGTGTAGATATATATATATATATATATATATATAAACAAAAAAAATGCACGCATACATCTAACCCACAACCAGGAAAAAAAATTTATGAAAGGGAAAATACATGGCCCACCAAAAGAAAAAAGAAAAAGCATCCAACCAACTCAGAAGGAAGGGAAATATGTCAAAACAACCCACTAGAAGGCTCCTCCGTATAGCTCCAGTAACACCCTAGTCGTTTAAGCTCACAATGCACCGCCTACTTAGAGTCATCGTGGGACTCCTTCTAAAGGAATGTGGTGTTCACAAGAAAAAAACATGTGTGGGAAAATCCAATATAGGGGTGAGTATAAAGATACTTATCAAGACCCCAAAAACCCCAAAATAAAAGTGAGAAACTGAAAGGCATCAGTCTCCTCATCCAATCCAGAGGGAACCTAAATGAGAGATAAACTACATCTTGAGACCATCCTCGGATAAACACAACTATATAGTTCAAATAGGTATATGACGATACATATACCTAGAAAATATAGATATACTCGTATCAGGAAGAAACCATCATGTGGTATAGACTTCATCGCAAATGTTAGATTCTACACGAGTTTCCAAGGAAACACATAACCAAGTGAACATGCTCGTCATGATATGTCATCTAAGATGAATCCCATAAATGAGATACAATCCATTGGATATTGTTGTTATGTCTGTCACACTAAAACACAATAGAAACACCAAATCCTCAAATAAGGGATCACTCCTAGGACCTACTAGAGGATATAAGAACCCAAGGTGGTAACTCAAAGGTCTATCAGATAGGGGATCACTCCTAGGATCTAATAGGGGATATTACAACCCGACCCGAGGTTCCAAAAATCACAAAACTCAAATAGAGGATTTTCACCCATATAAAGGTGGGATCAATGATTCTGAGAACCCCATATAGAATAACTGAAGAAGTAGGGGATCGAACTAACGATACCACAACCCCCCCCCCCCCCCCCCAAACTGCTCACTGAATAACAGATCATATACTTGACGATTCCATAAAACTTATAATACCATCCAATGCATATGGTATCATACTCTCAATGATGCCTCAAACCCTACAGGGTTTTCCTTATTGATAGGGAATCACCTCATGTGGATCAACGGTCACAGCAATAACAAGAACCTGATCTAGGGAAGCGAAGCTAGAGGATCCTGCCCATGACTCACCAGATAGATGACACAACTCTATCTGAAATTCTTCTTATCTAGGGGATCCCAAAATTATAGTGGGGATGAAATTCCACACAAACCCTAATAGGAAAAACCCAAGGGAGTTTACTCAATATGTACTGGTAAAAATGTCACTAACCAAAGAGACCTGCAACATATCCACAACGCACACCTCCTAGGCCCCAATCGATCCCACCATCACATTCTACCTAGAAAAAATGAAGGATAAGATATTTACTTTCCCGAAACCGACAACAGGTGAAAAGGTTACTATTCAGTGTAGAAAGTCTGAGTGGGGCCAACATCTAGATTCCGAAACACATCAAAATGGATCACACAGTTGGTATTTCATCATAAAAACACAATAGATCAGCTACTTGTTCATCTAAAACAAACACCATAAAAAAAGTCACATTTCTCCGTAAATGCCCAAACTCTGCCTCATAGGACCCACATTTTGATATCGGTCCTATCACCCAAAATATATCATGAAACGTCTCCTTTACCATAAATATTACAATGCCAGTAGTGATGCCTCAATCGGACACTCCGTGCATATGTTATGGTGGGTTGAAGATGAATAATAACAAAATATTGTTATTATTACTTCCATATTTTGTAGCCCTCGAATAGGAAACAAAATCATAAAATTTCCCAAACAATTTCAAAGGTTCTTTCTTGATGCAAGGATTATTTCACCAAAAATGGTTTACAAATTGGACTTTTGGTTTACATGTTACGAGGGTTAAAAGAACCCCTAGAAAACTCTCTTTGGACCACCACTAAGTTGCCGTAAACCTCAACTGCCCCCTGACCAGACCACTACGCTACCCCTACTAGGGCTGCCATGATGACTTTCTCCCTACCAAAATCTGTATCACTTGGTCATGCCATCACTATATTCCACCATTTCCATCATTGGGATCTGGCCATGCAGCCCAAAAACATTCGAGGACCACCAGGAGCACCTGGGTGCTCCAAATTTAGATTCGAAACATGTTTCGAAATTCTTGAGACCTCAACTACATAAAATTTATGATTATTTATTAAAAAAACACATAAATGAGATCTGGGGTTTTAAAACTCAAACCAACCACCTTTTGGATAATCGTCGACGCTTTGTACGCTCTGCTTCTGCTGCTACACGATCTGGGAGCATCCACCATCAAGATATGAGACCGACAGTGCTTTGTTTCGAGGATTTGACCTCTGATTTGTTGGTGGATGAGGAAGGTGGAGGATAGGAGGAGTTATCCTCCGATATTGTTTCGTTAAAGGGAGGGGGGATTGATTAATTTTTATTTATTATTTATTTAATTAATTATACCACTATTTAACTCCGCCGACCAAACCTCCCGGCTCAAAAAAGATTAGGTCACCCCTAGGGTAAACTCCGAATTCTGAAATCAATGGTGCTCTCCAAATTTTTATGTGAGGCCCCATTTAAGAGTTATTCAAGTATAATTCCATACATAAATAAATTTATTTATTTATGAAAATGCCATTGGTCACTTTTTACTGAAGGAGGCCCACGTCTGCAAAGGTTATTCCCCGGCTAGGGTAAATGGAACACTCCAGATGCAACCATGCCCTAATATTTTTGATCTGATCTACCTTTTAGGAGATAAATCATCTGTTCTCTTTGCATAGTATGAAAATTGATTAATACTTTTATAAAATTAATTTTGAGCACACCGAGCCTTAGAATCGCATGTCGTCATCACACCTATCTCTGGAATTATTTGTATGAGTATTCCAATGTCGAATAGGGCCATACCTGGTTTGTTACATCCTCCATAGCATTAAACGTTTTTTCCATAAGAAGCTAAAGTATGATGGAAATAATCTAAACTATGAACAGGGTATTCCACACCAGCGAGTTCGCCAAAAACCCCAACAGTGCAATGAAGGGTTCACATATTGCCAATGAGAACACACTCTATGGAACCCATGGACACACCCAAGACTAGATCTTCCCAAGTCGACAATTTGAAACATGGCACATGTCTCCTCTACATCAATGAGTGTAAAACACCAAGCACCTAGTGTATCTATATTTATCGGGTCCAGTGGAATTCACCCATTGCCAACATGATTTAGAGGCCAAAAAACCCCACTTTGGACATTATAAGTCAAAGGAAATCATCCACCACACCTTGATTCTATCTTCTCTGGGTGGAACTAACTTTCCCACACATCTTTGCATCGCGTATCAGGAATACGTCTTAGTGGTAAAGAGTTCATCATCCTTGTGATACTGATACTAGTTTGAATCGAACCACACCATCACGTCTCAACTCACGGGGTGCAATGGGAAAAGGGCTTCCAAATCACTCAATGGGTCTTACCAAGCCCTTCACACCAAAATTTTAATCCAAAAACCCATCTAAAACACACATGTCAAAGGGAATCAACAACCAAACCTTGACACATTCCATTATGGGTGGCACTAAATCACCCACATAGTTTTCATTGCATCAAAAAAACATATCAGTGGGGGAAGGATCCCTATAACTCGAGATTTTGATGGTAAAAAGTGAAACACTAAACAAAGCATTGAGAAAATATAGAAAGAAAGCAGCACCTTCAAATAGTGTCTATCCATAAAACTAAAGAAATTAGAAAGGACACAAAGCATACCATTGTTCATCCGTAGAGCCTTTGGGCAAAAATCTTCTAAGGCATGCAGTTGTTCTCACCCCAGTCCTCCAAATCCTTAAGCCCGATGTGGACTACCTAGGGATGGTGGTGGTGGTAACACATACTGCTTGCCACCTCTCACTACTACACCAACTCTGTCACCATGTATTCCACCAAACAAACCTCCAAACTTGAGATGCTACCTCTGCAAAGGTGTCTTATTGACCAGATCCCTCTTAACAGCAAGGTGGGTCAGACAATATTTAAAAAGCTGTCCATGACCATTAGAAGTGTAAAACCCCCTCTCCTAAGCCTGACCAAAACCATCTTGAGAACCTTGGGAGCCTTGGGCCTCAAATCCTCCATCCTGGGGGCGTCTCCTGAAACGTCACGCATGCCCGGACCCCAGAGCCTACTGTGGACTTCCGACTACCAAACCTGCTGTTGAGGTCTCAAATCCCATGTTCCCAACACCAATTATCAAAATACGATCATCCAGAATGCTCTCCACCACAAAGGCCTGCTCCAGAACTCCATCATAGGTGGGAAGGACCAAGGAAACCACATTTGCCTTATTATCTCTTCGTAGGCCTTGATCGATGGTCTGATCCCTAAATAACCGGTTTCGAACCATATCTTGGGAGTATCCCGATAGGTCTGTAAACTATACTGAGTATTCAAACATAGTCATGCCCTCCTACTGAAGCTGAAAAATCTCTTGGATCCATATTAACCTCAGCGTGACCGAATAGAACACTTCCCTGAAGATCCACTCAATATCATTCCATGTGAGCATCTCCTCATCATGGGAGTATGTCACTAGACTCCACCATCACCTGACCAAAACATGAATAAGGCTCTCTACTAGGAAAACCATATAATTTGGAGGTGTCCTCACCAGGAAAAAAACATAGGTGACTGCTTCGATCCAGTCATCAGCTTCTTGGGGGTCTAGATCATCCTGGACTTCCGACACAACCAGCTGCACGACATGTGATGGATGAACTGGAAGACTACCTAGTGGTCCAGCCTCAGAACCTTTGCCCTTCTCTATAACCTCTACTCGCAGTAGATCTTCAACAGAATCCCACTACAGATACCTCGCTATATGTCGTCATGGAGGAATCCCTAAATACAATCAAGACGCACCATAGTGAAAGAGTATATCTGGGGAGCTAACTCTAGAAGGACATTGAAAACCCAAAAACTATCTCTATATGATGCATATAACATTACTTTTCAGTGACCAGTGTTATAATGTACTGATTTGAAAGGAAGGTTATCAACGTCCTAGTGAATGGATGAGTCGGCTACCGCACCAACACTGGAGTCACTGGATTAAAATATGAACTCAAAACATAATAACATTTTCACTATGCAACCAAAACAGAGATCAAAACATGACCAAATACACAATGAGATACCATTGGTGGAACCCCCTTTGATACAACCATGTCATACTCGACTCAACGGTGCTCAAGCCGCAACTAACCAAGCCCACCTCCAATAGGCCAAGGGATGGAAACTAGCACCGAGTAGGCTATCACACTCATGGGAGGCATTATGATAAGGTAATTGTACACATGAACCATATACACCACCATGAAATAGTGTAGTTATATATATAAAATCTAAGAAAATTCATGTATACAAAAAAACACAACCAAATTACACAAAAAGTACAAAAGGTAAAATACATGGCCAACCAAAAAAATAACAAAAGCATCCAACCTGCTAAGGGGGAGGATATCAATTTCAAAAGAACCTAATGAAAAACTCCTCGGAACAACTCCAATAAGTACCCCGGTCGGTCTAGATCACTAAGCTCCACCTGCTCTGGGTCTTCCTCAGACTCTTTTGAAATGCTTGTGGTCTTCACAAGACACAAAACCTATGCGGGAAAAGCCTAAGATGGGGTGATTATAAAGATACTCAGTAGCTGCCCAAAAAACCCCAAAAAAAATGTGATCAACTGAAAGGAATCTTTCTTCTCATCCCCACCAGGGGGAACTAGAATGAGAGAGAAGCACCATATTGAGACCATCCTCAGCTAAACTCAACTCAAAATATCAAACATGTATATGTACATACATATACCAAGAACATCAAGATATACCCATATCTGGAACCAAAGATAACAAGGATTGAACCTCATTTCCAATGTCAGATTCTACACAAGGTTCCATGGAAACACATAACCAAGAGAACACGCTTGTCAGGCTCTTTTATCCAAGATGAAAATCGCCCATGATATAAAATCCAGTGGATTTTTTTGTAATATATGTCATGTTGATAATTAGTGGAAACCCCAAACTCCTCATATAGGGGATAACTCCATGGGTCTACTAGGGAATACCCGAACCAAAGATGGTACCTCTAAGGTCTCTCAGATAAGGGACCACTCCCTGGATCCACTGGGGGATACTACATCCCAATCGGATGTTCCGCAAATTACAACACCCAGATAGAATATTGTTTCCCATATAAAGGTGGGATCAACGATTCTGTGAACCCCATATGTTATAACTCACAAAGTAGGGGATCAAAATGATGATACCACAAACCCCACTAAAACCACACACTGAGTAGGGGGCCATATACCAAACGATTTCGAAACCCTACTAATACCACCCAATGTGTTTTGGATCATACTCCTGATGATGCCTCGAACCCTTCGGGGTTATCCTACTAGATATGGGATCACCCCCCATGGATAAGCGGTCACAACAATACCAAGAACTTGATCTAGGGAAGAAAAGCTAGCGGATCCTTACCTGGAATCAATGGAGGGATGCCACAACTCTATATGAAATTATTCATATCAAGGGGATCACAAACCTATATTGGGGTTGTAATGCCACACAAACCCTCAAAGGATTATTCATGGGAGTTCACTCAACCACTCCTATTCCAAATGTCTCTAACCCAACATACCTGCAACGTCACAACACTATGCACCTCCAAGGCCCACACCAAGGCCCCCATCGCGTTCTATGTGAAAAAACATGCAGGATAGGATATTCACACGCCCGAAATGAACAACTGATGATATGGTACTATACCCTGTAGAATGTTCAAGCATGGACCACTTCTAATCTTTGTCCCATCACCTAAAATCAATATTGAAACATTCGCGTTACCATAAGGATCAAAATGCCATGGATAGAGCGTCAATCAGAAGCTCTGTGTATAAGAAATGGTGGGTAAGAGCTAAATAATAATAAAATATTATTATTATTTCAAAAATTTGTATCCCCGATCCATTAATCCAACACATAAAATTAACTATACATGCTCAAAGGGTTCATCTAAATGCAAGTATTGCACCTTCGCAATCATATCGCAAATCGGACATACAGTTAGTGAGTTACGGGGGTTTAAATAACCCCATAAAAAATCTGGTTGGACCACCTATGGTTCTCCAGAAACAACAGTTGGTGCCCGACCGGACCCCCACACCCCCCAGTCAGGGCTATCATGCCGCCTGGCTCCATTCCGGACTCCACTGCATTCCTTCATTCCATCGTTGGATTCTAATTTTGCCGTGACTAAAATCTGGGCATGCCACTAGAAAACATCCACGAACCAATAGGAGCACCCTAATGCTCTAAATGAAGATCCGAAACATGTTTCAGAAAGCTAAAAAGCCATACTACACAAAATTTTACAAATATTTGAAGAGTAAAAATTCATACACAGAATTCAGGATTTTAAAAATCAAACTTCCTACCTTTTGGAGGATCACAGAGGGTTTGCACAATATGTTGTTGCTGATGCACGATCCGAGAGCGTCCGCCGTCAAGATCTGAGACTGACGACACTTCATTTAGAAAATTCTTCCTCCGATTATTTTGTAGAGGAAAAATGTGGATGGGAGGAGGAGTTATCCTCCTTGGATGGTACGTGAAAGAGATGGGGTATTGATTAAGTTTAATTAAATAGATAATTAATTAAAAAACTATTTAGTGCCCTCGACCAAACCTCCCATCTCCAAAAATATTAGGTTTCCATCAGGTTAAATGTGGAGTTCTAAACTCAACAGTGCACTCAGAATTTCAAAACGAGGATTTTTTCAGGAGTTATTCAAGTCAATGTCCATAAATAAATATATTTATATATTTATGAAAATACCATTGGTCCCCTTTTTCTATAGTAGGCCCACACCCCCAAATATTATACCCCACCTTGGGTAAATGGAATTCTCTAGACACAATAGTTCCCTCACATTTCTGATTTGAGCTTCCATTTGAAAGATAACTCATCTCCACCATGTTCATAGTATAAAACATACTTAATATTTTTGATAAAATTAATTCTAGGTATAATGATCTTGAAAATAACACACAATATTAACGCCTGGCTCTGGAATTATTCATAGGAATATTCCAAAGTCTCATAGGGCCAAACCCGAGTTTCTACATTTCATAATCACATTATCAAAATCCTAACCTATGAAAAGAAGAATGTTTCATAAATATAGAACCCATGAAATAGAAAAGGGTATCATATACATCATTACATAAAAAAATAAAAAAATTAAATAGATAATTTGAATAGAAACATTAAATCATTTCCCCATAAATGAATGATTAACATAAACAAATGTCACCTAATATGGGAAATAATTTGGAAGATATTTTAAAATAGTTCTTGAGGAAAATATCATCCATTTTTAATTTTTTTTATGTAAAACCTAAAACCTTTTTAATGTTATATTCAATGAAAATAAACCAGAAAACTTGTAACAGAATCATAAATAGATTTTTAAATCATTTTTACGGGAAACACATTATGATGTTTCAAAAACATTTCAGAACCATTTTATATGAGAACTTACAAAAGATTCTTAAAAAACGATCCAAATATGAACCCCACTAAAGAGATAGAATAAAATTGATATGTTGATACCGATTAGTTAAATAATACGAATCATAAAATACTTTATGAGAATTATATACACCACACACCAGAAAATTGTGGTGAACATGCCTGTATCTCACAGATATAAAAATTTAGATGAAATTACCTTACCTTATGTCTTAAATATCACTGTACACATTCAAAACTCCTAAATACAAAATATAATTTTTTTTTCATAAATAAAATAACTAAATTATTACTTATAATAGCATATATTATTTTATTGTGTCTTTATATAACATGCATGTTAACAATTCTATGATAAGGTTTCACTTTGGCTAATATCCACTTTGTTTTTTATTATGTGTCTTAATTTGTTATATCTTTGATCCTTATACTTATATCATGATTTATATAATGTAAAACATGATTAAAAAATAATTTTTCTTCATTATATCTATATTATAATAATTCATTCAATATGGATGTATGAACTGAATACACATTTTATGGAGACCGTATGTCGTACGTACATATAACCATTATTTCTCATTAATTTTCATGTTTAATGAAATAAGAAAGAAGATTTATATATATATATATTATTAGATTTATTATATCATATATATTAACTAAACTCATCCTTAATAAATTCCATATTGTGTATGAAGGAATAACATCACTTTAAGGCGGCAGTAGTCCACATTTCCTCAAATAAAATTATTGTATTAACACATAATGGAATGGATAAAGATGTGTGTTCTAAAATAATAAAATAAGAATAAATAAATAATTAATATAATATATAACATATATAGAAAAATTTTACATCGTAATTTTTACCATGAGATGCAATAATTGAAAAATGAACAATCATTATTTAGTAAGAAGGTAGTTTGATGTACAAATAAATATTATGTTCATTACCCATTAGATAGATGTGTGTGTAACGTGATGTAAAAAAGATATAATAACAATATCCCAATATATTGAGGATACAGGTGTTTTTATACAAGTAGGAAATATGAAGTTTTCAGGGAGTGGATAATGAAAATAATATAAAGGAGTTTGAGGGAGGGTGTTACATTTAATCGGGTAACTCCATTTGGTTAGCACCAAATGTATTACTTATAGGGATTTCTAACCAATAGATACTTCATGGATGAAGTGAGGTATTTTGGGTAGATATATGATCAGATTTTCTTTTGGGACAAACTTTATTTAGATGTGTGGGGATGTAGGAGGAGGGGAGGCCTTCTATAGTGGAGGAGGAGTGGCACTCTTGTAATATGTTTGAAATGAGAAACCCCACCCAATATTTTATCCAGTGGATCCAATAATTGTATAATGTCACGAAAGGGGATTATTAGGTCAAAATACAACCATAAAATTAATTTTTGACACGTTTTAATTTTGTTTTGTTCTTTAAGGTTATAGTTTAGTCCCCAATTACGCTTAATTTATCCTAAATGATTATAATTAATTTTAATTACTTTCATTAATAATTTTTTTTTTCAAAAACTAACTTTGTCATGTTATAAATATAAATTATAATTATTCCAAATATGGGATATATTTTTCAAAATTACAATCAGATAAGTGCTAGAAATTAATTGAAATTTAATCCCATAGAGAAGATGACAATGCAGATTTTTAATGTAAAACCATTCAAAAGTTTAATGTGTCTTTATAGTATATTTAATATTAAAATTGATAACAATGACCTACATTTGATTGAATGATAAAAAAATCTAGATAAAATTTAAAACTGAATTAAAATATAATTTATTTATATAAATAAATTATATGAACAAATATTTTTGAATTAAAATTCAGTATTTTTAACTATTTAATGAAAAATAAAACTATACCAAAAAATAAAACAAATTCACGCTATCCTTATTTTTATTATTTTATTTTAAGAAATTATTCTCATTTTAAACTATAATATTGATAAATGTTAAAAAAATTATATTTAAAATAGTTTGTCCCTTAAATGGTGTTAAAATTACCTTAAGGAAAATATTGGGTTTTATGTGTTAAATTAGGTTTATTCTTATCTTATGCCTATAGAATTTATTGGTTGAATGTAAATAATATATCATTGGATATATAATATATATATCATTAAAATTACTTAATAATTGTAATTAATTTAATATATGTGGATTAAAACAACATTATGAGTATATGAATAGTATTTTATAAAAATATTCTCTTTATATTCAATTCGTGTACATGAGCCTCAGCCCGGTTGGTAAGGACTCTTTAAGTGAATCCATGCGACCCAATATCAAATCTAGGTGGAGACATAATTTCTAGGCACTGTATCAGTGCTGTAGTAGGTACTGTAGCGGGAACTGTAGTAGATACTATAGCAGGGACTGTAGTAGGTACTCTTTGTCACTGTAGATGCTGGGAATAATCCCTTGTTTGGGCCTTCGGGCCACCAATTAGGTCCTTGAGTCCTTCAAGGCATTAGGACCACCCATGCCTTTGGGTTTGTAAGGCCTTTGGGCCACCTTAAGGCCTTTGGGAAACCTTAAGTGCAAATGAAAACTAGAAAACCTATTAGGAACAAGATTTAGAAGGAGGATGATCCACGAGTGTTCACCATAGCAGAAGCTAAACATATTGAAAGAATGAGAGGGTATGTAACCTAACATTGGGATAATCTTGTGCATACATAAGAAATCATAGCTGAACAGCCATGCAATGGTGGAGAGATGATTTCTCGAGGATGATTATTAGAAGGAGTAGTTTATAGTAGTTAGTTTGGGTTGTGTGTAATGTTTGAAGCCTACGAGTAATGAATTCCTCTACAGCTTATGGTCTATTTAATAATTATTCTAAAGGGCCTCGTACGGGTTCCAACTCACCCCTTTAATGGATTATTATCAAAATCCATAAAAAATGAAGGCCTTTGTGCCATTGAAGGATATTAAATTGGTTGTTATATTCATTTCTAAATAATTTACAACAAGTTAATTATTTTTATATAATATGAAAACCAAATTTTTCATAAGATAGTTAATAATATTCATAAAATCTAATTTAATAGTTATATTATACATTATTTTATTAAAGAATAATAATTTTAATAATATATTATAGTTTGGTAACACTCGATCTGGTGTGTTATGCAAGCTACTGATGAACGTCAGTCTTGTGTGAAAGGTATGCTAACCTCAGTGTTCATTGTAGATAATGAAAAAATTTATGGTGTGTGTAGTGAATGATTAACTTATTATTATGATAACCAAGATATGTTATTTAATAAAACAAAATTTATATTTAGTGTTGTTTTAAATGCAAAAATATCAATGAGATTAAATTAATTCGATTTTCCCACTAATTATGAAGGTGTTACATTTTACCCCCCATAAAATGATTTTTATCCTCTAAATTAATCTAAGATATCAAATGTTTAATACTTTACTATTTCCTTCATAGAAACCAATATCTGAAAATGAATACTTAAACTTCATTTAAAAAAAATTACAGTAGAATCAAAATGGTTACACAAAGTAACATATAACTAGGTTTCCAGATTAGAGAACATAGGTGGGATGTAAAGATATGGGCATGGAAGAAAAACATAAATATTAGGGAGTGATTTAGTTTATCAATAAAAAACATGATATTTATTAATCAAACAATTTACATAAAAAATTACCCATTTACTAGTATATCACGTAGGCCAGTGGTAGGCGTGAAACCCTTATTGTCATTCGAGCATGGCTTCAAGACCCACGACCTTGCTGGACTAGATGGGTTGTCACCTGACACACATGATTCCCATTTCCAAAACTAAATTAATATAATTTCCAAAATAAATATTATATACATCCTTGAAATAATTTTAATCATGATAATTCCTTTTAACAATGGTTTTCAATACCATCTCACTACATGAATAATTCATCTAAAGTTTAAATTAAACTTTCCATAATGGGATAATCTTAAAACCCTTCCAAAAGGTACAAACACATAACCTTAGAAAGAAATTCAAAAAAAATTCTTAATATTGATCCCCTGAATATCCCAAATTAGCTCTTGGATTTCACTTTCTAGACATGTGAATACCCTATTCATATATTCTTATAAAAGATGGTAATAACCCGAATCACAATAAATAATTTTGGAAAACAATCATGATTCCTTATGGGAAAGGTTACTATATAAATTAAATAAATTAAATAGGTTTTAAACTTCATCCATGGTGTCATATACCACATATTCAACTAATAAATAATCACATTTTTGGTAACCAGTTCTATCCAAATTACATTATTGAAATCAATCATCTCTTTATCCAAGTGAAACAGAATATTCCCAATATCATGATCACATTAACCGTCACCACACCTTTATCAAAATATCACTTTTGTAAGTTTTCATGACTGTTAAACATATCATTTTCAATACATAGTGAAAAATTATACTAAAATTACTTATATATTTCATGATTCATATAACATAATATTTTAATTCCAAAACATAAGGACATCATTCATCAATCATTATTCTTAAACCATTACATAGGCATCATCTACGTATTCCATAATATCTATTTTTTAGAATATGATATATAAAAAATGTATTAAGATTCCAAAACCTCATTTTAATCATTTTTATAATTATTAATGTAAATAATACTAGAAGAATATCACTTACCTTTCACATGTCATTTTGGGTCTTTTTTTCTTCTTAAGTATAACAAATACTCATATTAACTTTCTGATTATATAATGATATTTCCACTTGGGAAATATATTTTCATAATTCCCATACATTACACCTATAAAACATTCAATGTTATCAGTGTTACTTCTAGTTATATCAATTGACTAAAAAACACTAGTTGAGAAACACAAATAATAGAAGAAAACCACATAATCATGAAACATTAATTATAAGATGTCTAAATCATAATAATTACCTTTTATTCGACAGGTTTATAGGTTTATCATAGGTTATTCAAAGTCACATTATATTTGAATCCTTATAAATGGTTCCTGAAGAGTTTGTGAATTTACAATGAATATACCAAAGAGGTGTCAAAAGTGGTGTGCAACAAGTCCCATTATCCTGTACCAGACTAGCCCATGTTAGGTCTGATACATCTTTCAGTTTTTTTTACCCCTAGGTATGTATGTGCTAGATCCAAATCGACATGTAGTATCCAGACATGCATATATTTATAGGAAATAACTCACTCTTTCATTTAAAAAAATTCTAGGACCTTTTCATATTATTTTTTAATCCTTAGACTTATCCTTAAACATGTTCCTAATATTATTAGTAAAGTTTTATAATCCTTGTTTTCAATGGTTAACAAAACCATTCATATGATACAAACTATAATGACCCATTATTAATATAAATAGACACTATACATATTTTAGGGAATACATAAAAACATATAAAAATAGAGACCCAAACACCGTATAATTCCAGTGCCTTTGGGAACAAGGAAACATGAACAATATTATATAAGTGAGGTTTGTTACCTTCCACTGGGAACTTCATGATTAGAACCCTTCTTATAAATGTTATACATAATACATATTTTCAAAAATTAGGGAATTAAACATAAAAATGGGTGATATCAAATGATTAATAAGGGTAATACAGTGATACATATAATCATAAATATGTGAATTGGAGTATGATAACATGATTAAAACATTTTAAGACCATACCTTTCTTATCACAAATCATAAACGTAAATCATAGAATAAATCCTAGTAGTTAATAAAATCATAAATCATAAATAAATAAAGATCATAATTCACAGAAGGAGAACATCGTAATAAAACAAGGAACTGTGGAAAATATATAATCATATAATATTATTTCCATAATATTCAACTCATCACTTCCAAGAACATATAAGTGGAATAAGTTATTTAAAAAACCATGTTCACTCCCCATTCCATCCCTTTATTATTGAAATTAGTTTAAACATCATTCCATCTACGTAATACTAAATTGAGTTCACCCATTGTTCCAGCATTGTAATACTGAACCAAGTCCGCACCTCATTCCAACCACATCTATCTCATGTAATATAAATCTTTAACTAATGCATTGGTGGTTGATATAGGTCCAACCCATCTTATAATGAGCCATAAAAAAATATCCTAACCTATGAAATTAAATGAGTATCATAACTATGTAATAATATTATAACCACTGGAAAACTATACATGTTTAATAATCAATTCAACAAAATCATTATCCCTGAGAAGAAGTAGGTTTCAAAAGTACATTACCTATGAATTTGAAATGGGTATCATAAACATCATTCTATTAAACCATAAATCATTTATTGAAATAATATGGGTGGAAACATTGAATCATTTCTCCAGAAAATAACGAGTAACACAAACTAATGTCATATTAGATGGGAAATTCGTTTTAAATATATTTTAAAAACATTTTTTGAAGAAAATTATTTGAAACATTATTATAATACACAAAAAACATTTTTAAGTTATTTTATTTGAATATAAACATGATAATTTATAAAATAATCATGAAATCATTTTTGAAAAACGTTTTTCTAGAAACTTATAAACAATATTCAAAAGCATTTGAAAATCGTTTTTCAAGAAAACAAAAAAAATACTCTTAAACAACATTAGAAATATATACCCCACTAATGAGAGAAAATAAAATGGATATTTAAATGTCTATAAATTAATTAATAAGATCTACATAAAAATTTCATGTGTATTATAAACACCACACTAAATAAATGAGTGGTGAACATGGCATGTATCTCACAGATATAAATAGTGTGATGAAATTCTCTTACCTAGTGTATTGACTCTCGTAGTACTCATTCAAACCTCCTGTATAATAAATAAAACATTATTGTAAATCTATCACATAACCATATTATTAATTTTTACCACTATATATTGTCTTATTACGGATTTATATTAAGCTATTTTTAACAATTATTTATTACTGTTTCACTTCAGCTTATATCTGCTTTGTTTTTCAAATGTGTATTAATTTGTTATATATTTAGTCCTTATACTTATATCATTATCTCCCGAATAAAAATGATTTAAATATAATATTTATACAGTATATATTTGTTATAATAATATATCTAATATATATGTATTAAATGGAAAACAACGTTCATGTAGAGGGTAGGCCATAAGTACACAAGAATAATATTTTTGTTTAATAATTATATTGAAAGAAAAAAATTAAAAGACACACACATATATATATATTTATTAATGTATCATTGTAATATCAAATATATCATATATATTCAGTAAGAACACCCTTAATTCATTCATTGTAGTGTATTAAACAATCACATCACTTTGAGGGGGAGATAGTCTACACTTTCTCAAACGAAATTATCGTATTAACACTAAATGGAAAGTACGAAGAAGTGATTTGTAAAAGAATTAAAAAATATTAACAACATCATAAATAAAATATATAACTAACATAAATAAATTTTTTTGCATTATATTTTCCACCATGATAGATGATAAATGAAAAATGAACAATCATCGTTTAATGAGGTGGTAGTTCGAGGTACATGTAAACAGTATATTCGTTACCAATTGGATGGAAGTGTGGGTAGAATCCTTAGAATAAAAAAATCATAGTCTATTGAGGATATTGGTGTAATTATTAAAGAACGGAATAAGAAGACTTGAGGGAGTGTAAAAAATAAATTAAATGAATGGAGTTTGATGGAGGATTTTACCCCTTAATTGGGTAACTCCTATTGGTTTACTCCAAAGGTCTTCCTTGGAAGGATTTATTCACAAGGGACTCTTAAAATAGGAAGTGAGGGATGTTGGGTAGATATTTGGGTATAAGGTTTTTGAGCCAATATCACATTATATGTGTGAGTAAGTGAGAGGATATGAGGCATTTTATAATGGAGAAGGACATGCACTCTTATAATATTTGAGAAAAGGGAAACCCCACCAATATTGTTTTATCGAAGGTGGATCCAATAATGGTCCAAATGTGATAAAAGGTAAAATAGGGTCATAATATGGAAACACAATTGATTTTGGACTATTTTATTCATCATTTTTTCCTTAAGGTAATTCTTTAGTTCCTTATTAATCTTAAGTTAATGTTAATTGTTGTAATTAATTTTAACTAATTTTACTAATATTATTGTTCAAAAAATATTTTGAAATTATGAGAAATTATAAACTATACTGATTGTAAATATGGAATTAAATTTTCCAAATTTTAATCATATAAGTTGATGAAATTAATTTAAACTTAATCCCATAAATGGGATGAAAATGGGGGGTTTTTATGAAAAAAACGTTCAAAACATAGCTATATTTTTATAGAAAATTTCAATCTAAAATTGATCTCAATGGATAAAATAGGATTGAATTACAACATGTTAATCTAATTAAAATTTAAAACTAGATAAAATACAATTTAACTATATAAATAAATTATATGAAAAATTTGTATTGAATTAAAATTAAATATATTTAACTATTAATTAAAAAATCAAACATCCCTAAAAAAGACTAACAAATAACCCTAAACTAATTTTTTACAATTATGTTTTAAATATTAAGTTTATTTCAACATATAAGAATTATAAAATATCCAGAATTTATATTTAAAATAGGTTCTCGATTAAAAGATGGTAAAATTTACATGATGAGAATATTGGGTTTTATGAGTTCAATTGCTTTTATTATTTTCTTATGCCTATAAAATATATTGGATAAATATCAAAAATATATAAATGAATATATAAAATATGTATTTAATTAAAATAAATATATAATTGATATTAATTTATTTTATTTTCATTAAAAAATATAGTGGGCATAAGAATACTTTTCTACAAAAATAATATCTTTATATTCAATTGGTTAATATATTCATTTATAAATAATTTGTAACATATTATTTCGTTTTATATTTTTAGAAATGAATTATTTTCATTAGTTAGTCAGTAATATTCATAAAATATATTTTAATGGCTATGTAATATATTATAAAATTAAATAATAATATTTTTAATAAGAAATTATTGTTCTCAAACACTCGGACTTGTGTGTTAGACAAGCCATCGAGGAAAGTCAGTCTTGTGTGAAACGTACACTAACCATAGTGTTCTCTATATATAAATATAAAATTTATATTATGTGTAGTGAATGCTTAACATGGTATTACAGGATCCAAGATTAGTGCATTAATATAACAAAATATATATTTACTATTTTTGAAATGAAAAATTATCAAAGATATTAAAATAATTCAAAATAAAATTTCACAAAAGCTTAGGGTTTTATATATTCCTCTTCATTGAGAACAAATTTGGTCTTACATCCTAACCTAGGAAATATTTTTTTTTTCAGAAAATAAAAAAATATTGGATATGGGGATGTAATATATTAATGTATTATTCTATATATTTGATGGTTTGTTTCTCGCCAACCATTTATGTTAATCACATGTATTTAATAAGAATCTATACCTAAACAATGTATATAATTTCCATTTGTATTTTATATTTATCATTGCACTAATAGAAAAGCATAGGTTAGTTCAGAATATAAAATGTCACTTCCCATCCCTAGGAATTTATGTGGTATTTATGTAATTCAATCCAATCCATTCTAAAAACCACTTGAAATGTGACAAGAGGGCTAATAATGAGATTTATAGAAATCCCATTCTCACAAATATCAATCATAGTAGAATCATAAACCTGAAATTTGTTCATTATACCATTAATTTTTTTCATAAATAATCCATTATCTAGTCATTAGGGTGTCATTATGATACTTTTTTAAAATTATTTAGTTATTAAATAGTGGTTATATCCAAAACAAATTATGAAATTAGTAGTTTTTCAGTGAATTGAAAGTGTGACATTTACAACTTCATTATCAAACCAACATCAATAAATAGGACAATATGATATTTCCCTTTTTATCTAGAATAAATTGGTTTCTAACATTTAACACATCATTAACCTATAGAGTTGATCACTAGTTATCATAATGATCAAACTCCATGCACTTCAATAACTAGAGTGTGGTTGGTTCATTCTATGGTGCTTTTATCCATTTTTATCTAAATTCTTCTTCCCATCACATCAGCATTTGATTTCTCAATGAAATTCCTTTCCAAAAATAAACAATTACCAATCCCCTTATGATAATTTCATCCATTTTTTCAACCAAACATTGAGTATAAAGGAAATATCAATTTCTTTGTCACTATATATTTTATATTTTTCATTTAAATTCCATCATTTTTTTCATATCCAAACCATACGATTTATGGGTAACTCCAATCTCTATCACTAACTTGATAGCACATTAAATGATTTTTTATAACAACTCATGTATCTATGGAAAATTAATTTTAAGGAATTGATTTTAAGCCACTAGATTATCAACTGACCTTACATTCTGGGTTAATGATAAAACCATAGTTGTACCTAAAGTATCTAGTAGAAAATTTCTCATAGGCACTAATAGATTCATTATCCTTATAATTTAGTTCAAAGAATTCAAATTTTAATTTCTTTGGAAGAGAATGATTGAAATAATTATTTAAAAATAAGGCCTCAAGCTCATACCACTCTATGGATTCAAATTTATTTCATTTCCTCATGTTGATTATAATAATCCAATATTTATCTAATTTTCCTTCAGAATGATGAACATATTAAATAAATTTTTCATCATCAGAAAACTATAGATTGAAAAATTTCCTTTCAGTGGAAATGAACCATTTATCAGTAACTAGTGGATAAATAGCCCCACTAAAAGAAGGTATATATTTCTTCATGAATGAATGAACATGACAATGTTACTTCAATTGCTTGTTTGGAATCTCACCACGATTCCAAAATTTAGAATGTTCAAAAACAATAAAACAAATTCCCATTCCCTCTCCAATAACATTTAGATTGTCATAAGTAAAATCATTCCATTACCCATAAAATTTAGAATTAACAAGGTTCCTTACGATTCCATCCATGTACTAAAATTACACTCCATAGTGTGAGAAAAAATAATCATAACGGGAAACCACATAATCATGAAAAATAATTTATATGGTATCTAAATCAATACAAATTATTTTCAATCTATGGATTCTGCAGTTTAACCTAGCTTATCCATGATCATTACCAAACCATTATCATGTTATACTATACATATACTTATCCCCATTTATTTCACATTTTTTTTCTCATCATCATCTCTAGAGGTAATAAAATATTTATCTAATAACAACTATAGTGAATCACAATTTTCATATGTAGATATTACATCTTAATAGATGAATATTCATTACATATTAATTTAATACATGCCAGGAGCATATTTGAATAGTGTCATTGAAAACATGGATATATAAACAACTTTCTCATTATAAATATACATCATCTCCCACCAAGTTCTTAATAAATAAAACACCTCTTATACATTTGACACATAATAATTTCACTCATATATGGGGAAATAATACATAAGATAGGGTGATCTCAATAGATCAATAAGTGTAAAAAGGGTATATTAATGATACCTAAAATATAAAATGAGTATAAGGGTATCAGAAAATGATATTTACATTTGGAATACATGCACTATATATCATAGATATTTATCTTGAATCATGGAATATAGATTGGTAGTTCATAATACATGAATCATAAATAAATTAATTAATATGATCCCTGGTGTCAAAACATTTGAATAATACAGATGTTTGTGGCATATGAATAAGAATTGAAAATCATTTCATTAGTCATGGATCACTTCCAAGACTATCATAGTGGGTTTCATTCACTCATAATTCCATCATATCCTTTGTCAAGGTTCAATTAGTAGACATTTTTTGTGGAAAAATTCCTTTATTAAATTGTGATCACCTCGTTATAGTCTTTATTATATCTTGAGATATCCAAAATTTCTCAATAAATTAGATAGATATAAAACTAAAGTCCCACCTATCACATAATGAAAATTATACATATGAGTAAAACATAATGAAATAAATTCATCAGAACACAACCTACTAAAAGTAAATGAGAATAATAAAAATGATATAAATTTGTAATAACATAACTCATGGAAAAGGAATTAGTTTCATAAAGGTTTCATCATATCTAAATTGAATGGTTGGAAAGAAACAAGTTTAAAAGAATAATCATTACACCATCACCATAATAAGACATACAAATAATGAAATTATATAGTATCATTTCTTCATATCCCCAATAAACTATATGAGATATCAAAGGATGTTATCATATATGAAAAATTCCTTTAGAATATAATTGGATCATTTTTGGGAAAAAATCACTTTTCTTATTGAAACGAAATATTTAAAATCTCAAAATATTGAAAAAACTAAGGAAAATGTCTTATTTTAAAATTCACCTATTACATTGTCAGGAATGATTCAAATAATTGAGATTTCATGATGGAGGTAAATTATATTCATGTTTTGTATGTTAAAAAATGATTTATTTCGAAGTTTCACTATAAATTGAAAAAAAATGAAAAAATATAAGTAGATTTAATTTAAACTATTTTTAAAAAGTAAAAAAAAATTAATAATGATTTTAAAAAATCATAAGAGAGTAGATAAATTATTCTTTAATTTTTTTTATAAATCATGGACATGAATGAAAAAATGTATTTCTATAAGGGAGAGAAATAATGTTAGATTTCCTTAAAAATATAATTTCTATTTCATGAATACATAAAGAGAGTAAAATGAAAGGAAAAATGTAATCAATATTAAAAAACATATGATTAAAATTTCATGGCATTATTTCTAGGTAGGTCAAGAAATTAGTCATCAAAAAAATAATTATATATAATCCTGATAAACAATGAGATTGTAACATAAACCCCTTACCACTTTTGTAACTTTAGAATCAAAACCAAATGAAAAAATAGAACCTTATATAGATTTGTAAATACCCTTAATTTTTATTTTAATAATCATAGAATTCATTCATGGTCATTATATATACCACATAAAAAAATAAGTTATGAATATTGAATTTGTCTCAATGAAATAAAAGTAAGACAAAAATTACTTACCTTGAGTTCCACATTCTTTGAATGCACTATAACATTTCAACACCAATTTATTAACAATTATTTATTAAAATCATCATTTCCGAGTGTTAATGTTTTCATTCTTTTCTTGAGAACTCTAGTGTGGTAGTTCTGATCCTTGTACTTTTAACAAGGTTCCTTACGATTCCATCCATGTACTAAAATTACACTCCATTGTGTGAGAAAAAATAATCATAACGGGAAACCACATAATCATGAAAAATAATTTATATGGTATCTAAATCAATACAAATTATTTTCAATCTATGGATTCTGCAGTTTAACCTAGCTTATCCATGATCATTACCAAACCATTATCATGTTATACTATACATATACTTATCCCCATTTATTTCACATTTTTTTTCTCATCATCATCTCTAGAGGTAATAAAATATTTATCTAATAACAACTATAGTGAATCACACTTTTCATATGTAGATATTACATCTTAATAGATGAATATTCATTACATATTATTTTAATACATGCCAGGAGCATATTTTAATAGTGTCATTGAAAACATGGATATATAAACAACTTTCTCATTATAAATATACATCATCTCCCACCAAGTTCTTAATAAATAAAACACCTCTTATACATTTGACACATAATAATTTCACTCATATAAGGGGAAATAATACATAAGATAGGGTGATCTCAATATATCAATAAGGGTAAAAAGGGTATATTAAGGATACGTAAAATATAAAATGAGTATAAGGGTATCAGAAAATGATATTTACATTTGGAATACATGCACTATATATCATAGATATTTATCATGAATCATGGAATATATATTGGTAGTTCATAATACATGAATCATAAATAAATTAATTAATATGATTCCTAGTGTCAAAACATTTGAATAATACAGATGTTTGTGGCATATGAATAAGAATTGAAAATCATTTCATTGGTCATGGATCACTTCGAACACTATCATAGTGGGTTTCATTCACTCATAATTCCATCATATCCTTTGTCAAGGTTCAATTAGTAGACCTTTTTTGTGGAAAAATTCCCTTATTAAATTGTGATCACCTCGTTATAGTCTTTATTATATCTTGAGATATCCAAAATTTCTCAATAAATTAGATAGATATAAAACTAAAGTTCCACCTATCACATAATGAAAATTATACATATGAGTAAAACATAATGAAATAAATTCATCAGAACACAACTTACTAAAAGGAAATGAGCATAATAAAAATGATATAAATTTGTAATAACATAACTCATGGAAAAGGAATTAGTTTCAAAAAGGTTTCATCATATCCAAATTGAATGGTTGGAAGGAAACAAGTTTAAAAGAATAATCCTTACACCATCACCATAATAAGACTTACAAATAATGAAATTATATAGTATCATTTCATCATATCCCCAATAAACTATATGTGATATCAAAGGATGTTATCATATATGAAAAATTCCGTTAGAATATAATTGGATCATTTTTGGGAAAAAATAACTTTTCTTATTGAAATGAATTATTTAAAATCTCAAAATATTGAAAAAACTAAGGAAAATGTCTTATTTTAAAATTCACATATTACATTTTCAGGAATGATTCAAATAATTGAGATTTCATGATGGAGGTAAATTATATTCATGTTTTTAATGTTAAAACAATGATTTATTTCAGAGTTTCACAATAAATTGAAAAAAATTGAAAAAATAGAAGTAGATTTAATTTAAACTATTTTTAAAAAGTAAAAAAAAATTAATAATGAATTTAAAAAATCATAAGGGAGTAGATAAATTATTCTTTAATTTTTTTTATAAATCATGGACATGAATGAAAAATGTATTTCTATAAGGGAGAGAAATAATGTTAGATTTCCTTAAAAATATAATTTCTATTTCATGAATACTTAAAGAGAGTAAAATGAAAGGAAAAATTTAATCAATATTAAAAAACATATGATTAAAATTTCATGGCATTATTTCTAGGTAGGTCAAGAAATTAGTCATCAAAAACATAATTATATATAATCCTGATAAACAATGAGATTGTAACATAAACCCCTTACCACTTTTGTAACTTTAGAATCAAAACCAAATGAAAAAATAGATCCTTATATAGATTTGTAAATACCCCTAATTTTTATTTTAATAATCATAGAATTCATTCATGGTCATTATATATACCACATAAAAAAAATAAGTTATGAATATTGAATTTTTCTCAATGAAATAAAAGTAAGACAAAAATTACTTACCTTCAGTTCCACTTTCTTTGAATGCACTATAACATTTCAACACCAATTTATTAACAATTATTTATTAAAATCATCATTTCCGAGTGTTAATGTTTTCATTATTTTCTTGAGAACTCCAGTGTGGTAGTTCTGATCCTTGTCAAAAGTGGTGTGCAACAAGTCCCATTATCCTATACCAGACTAGCCCATGTTAGGTCTGATACATATTTTAGTTTTTTTTACCCCTAGGTATGTATGTGCTAGATCCAAATCGACATGTAGTATCCAGACATGCATATATTTATAGGAAATAACTCACTCTTTCATTTACAAAAATTCTAGGACATTTTCCTATTCTTTTTTAATCCTTAGACTTATCCTTAAACATGTTCTTAATATTATTAGTAAGGTTTTATAATCCTTGTTTTCAATGGTTAACAAAACCATTCATATTATACAAACTATAATGACCCATTATTAATATAAATAGACACTATACATATTTTAGGGAATACATAAAACCATATAAAAATAGAGACCCAAACACCGTATAATTCCAGTGCCTTTGGGAACAAGGAAACATGAACAATATTATATAAGTGAGGTTTGTTACCTTCCACTGGGAACTTCATGATTATAACCCTTCTTAGAAATGTTATACATAATACATATTTTCATAAATTAGGTAATTAAACATAAAAATGGGTGATATCAAATGATGAATAAGGGTAATACAGTGATACATATAAGCATAAATATGTGAATTGGAGTATGATAACATGATTAAAACATTTTAAGACCATACCCTTCTTATCACAAATCATAAACATAAATCATAGAATAAATCCTAGTAGTTAATAAAATCATAAATCATAAATAAATAAAGATCATAATCCACAGAAGGAGAACATCGTAATAAAACAAGGAACTATGGAAAATATATAATCATATAATATTATTTCCATAATATTCAACTCATCACTGCCAAGAACATATAAGTGGAAAAAGTTATTTAAAAAACCATGTTCACTCCCCATTCCATCCCTCTATGATTGAAATTAGTTTAAACATCACTCCATCTCTGTAATACTAAATTGAGTTCACCCATTGTTCCAGCATTGTAATACTGAACCAAGTCCGCACCTCATTCCAACCACATCTATCTCATGTAATATAAATCATTAACCAATGCATTGGTGGTTGATATAGGTCCAACCCATCTTATAATGATCCATAAAAAAATATCTTAACCTATGAAATTAAATGAGTATCATAACTATGTAATAATATTATAACCACTGGAAAACTATACATGTTTAATAATCAATTCAACAAAATCATTATCCCTGAGAAGAAGTAGGTTTCAAAAGTACATTACCTATGAATTTGAAATGGGTATCATAAACATCATTCTATTAAACCATAAATCATTTATTGAAATAATATGGGTGGAAACATTGAATCATTTCTCCAGAAAATAATGAGTAACACAAACTAATTTCATATTAAATGGGAAATTCATTTTAAAAATATTTTAAAAACATTTTTTGAAGAAAATTATTTGAAACATTATTATAATACACAAAAAACATTTTTAAGTTATTTTATTTGAATATAAACATGATAATTTATAAAATAATCATGAAATATTTTTTGAAAAACTTTTTTCTAGAAACTTATAAACAATATTCAAAAGCATTTGAAAACCGTTTTTCATGAAAACAAAAAAAAATAATCTTAAACAACATTAGAAAGATATACCCCACTAATGAGAGAAAATAAAATGGATATTTAAATGTCTATAAATTAATTAATAAGATCTACATAAAAATTTCATGTGTATTATAAACACCACACTAAATAAATGAGTGGTGAACATGGCATGTATCTCACAGATATAAATAGTGTGATGAAATTCTCTTACCTAGTGTATTGACTCTCGTCGTACTCATTCAAACCTCCTGTATAATAAATAAAACATTATTGTAAATCTATAACATAACCATATTATTAATTTTTAAGACTATATATTGCCTTATTATGGATTTATATTAAGCTATTTTTAACAATTATTTATTAGTGTTTCACTTCAGCTTATATCTGCTTTGTTTTTCAAATGTCTGTTAAATTGTTATATATTTAGTCCTTATACTTATATCATTATCTCCCAAATAAAAATGATTTAAATATAATATTTATACAGTATATATTTATTATAATAATATATCTAATATATATGTATTAAATGGAAAACAACGTTCATGGAGAGGGTAGGCCATAAGTACACAAGATTAATATTTTTGTTTAATAATCATATTGAAAGAAAAAAATTAAAAGACACACACATATATATATAATTATTAATGTATCGTTGTAATATCAAATATATCATATATATTCAGTAAGAACACCCTTAATTCATTCATTGTAGTGTATTAAACAATCACATCACTTTGAGGGGGAGATAGTCTACACTTTCTCGAACGAAATTATCGTATTAAAACCAAATGGAAAGTACGAAGAAGTGATTTGTAAAAGAATTAAAAAAATATTAACAACATCATAAATAAAATATATAACTAACATAAATAAATTTTTTTTGCATTATATTTTCCACCATGATAGATGATAAATTAAAAATGAACAATCATCGTTTAATGAGGTGGTAGTTCGAGGTACATGTAAACAGTATATTCGTTACCAATTGGATGGAAGTGTGGGTAGAATCCTTAGAATAAAAAAATCATAGTCTATTGAGGATATTGGTGTAATTATTCAAGAATAGAATAAGAAGACTTGAGGGAGTGTAAAAAATAAATTAAATGAATGGAGTTTGATGGAGGATTTTACCTCTTAATTGGGTAACTCTTATTGGTTTACTCCAAAGGTCTTCCTTGGAAGGATTTATTCACAAGGGACTCTTAAATTAGGAAGTAAGGGATGTTGGGTAGATATTTGGGTATAAGGTTTTTGAGCCAATATCACATTATATGTGTGAGGAAGTGAGAGGATATGAGGCCTTTTATAATGGAGAAGGACATGCACTCTTATAATATTTGAGAAAAGGGAAACCCCACCAATATTGTTTTATCGAAGGTGGATCCAATAATGGTCCAAATGTGATAAAAGGTAAAATAGGGTCATAATATGGAAACACAATTGATTTTGGACTAGTTTATTCATCATTTTTTCCTTAAGGTAATTCTTTAGTTCCTTATTAATCTTAAGTTAATGTTAATTGTTGTAATTAATTTTAACTAATTTTACTAATATTATTGTTCAAAAAATATTTTGAAATTATGAGAAATTATAAACTATACTGATTATAAATATGGAATTAAATTTTACAAATTTTAATCATATAATTAGATGAAATTAATTTAAACTTAATCCCATAAATGGGATGAAAATGGGGGGTTTTTATGAAAAAACGTTCAAAACATAGCTATATTTTTATAGTAAATTTCAATCTAAAATTGATCTCAATGGAGAAAATAGGATTGAATTACAACAAGTTAATCTAATTAAAATTTAAAACTAGATAAAATACAATTTAACTATATAAATAAATTATATGAAAAATTTGTATTGAATTAAAATTAAATATATTTAACTATTAATTAAAAAATCAAACATCCCTAAAAAGACTAAAAAATAACCCTAAACTAATTTTTTACAATTATTTTTTAAATATTAAGTTTATTACAACATATGAGAATTATAAAAGATCCAGAATTTATATTTAAAACAGGTTCTCGATTAAAATATGGTAAAATTTACATGATGAGAATATTGGGTTTTATGAGTTCAATTGCGTTTATTCTTTTCTTATGCCTATAAAATATATTGGATAAATATCAAAAATATATAAATGAATATATAAAATATGTATTTAATTAAAATAAATATATAATTGATATTAATTTAATTTATTTTCATTAAAAAATATAGTGGGCATAAGAATACTTTTCTACAAAAATAATCTCTTTATATTCAATTGGTTAATATATTCATTTATAAATAATTTGTAACATATTATTTCGTTTTATATTTTTAGAAATGAATTATTTTCATTAGTTAGTCAGTAATATTCATAAAATATATTTTAATGGCTATGTAATATATTATAAAATTAAATAATAATATTTTTAATAAGAAATTATTGTTCTCAAACACTCGGACTTGTGTGTTACACAAGCCATCGAGGAAAGTCAGTCTTGTGTGAAACGTACACTAACCATAGTGTTCTCTATATATAAATATAAAATTTATATTATGTGTAGTGAATGCTTAACATGGTATTACAGGATCCAAGATTAGTGCATTAATATAACAAAATATATATTTACTATTTTTGAAATGAAAAATTATCAAAGATATTAAAATAATTCAAAATAAAATTTCACAAAAGCATAGGGTTTTATATATTCCTCTTCATTGAGAACAAATTTGGTCTTACATCCTAACCTAGGGAATATTTTTTTTTCAGAAAATAAAAAAATATTGGATATGGGGATGTAATATATTAATGTATTATTCTATATATTTGATGGTTTGTTTCTCGCCAACCATTTATGTTAATCACATGTATTTAATAAGAATCTATACCTAAACAATGTATATAATTTCCATTTGTATTTTATATTTATCATTGCACTAATAGAAAAGCATAGGTTAGTTCAGAATATAAAATGTCACTTCCCATCCCTAGGAATTTATGTGGTATTTATGTAATTCAATCCAATCCATTCTAAAAACCACTTGAAATGTGACAAGAGGGCTAATAATGAGATTTATAGAAATCCCATTCTCACAAATATCAATCATAGTAGAATCATAAACCTGAAATATGTTCATTATACCATTAATGTTTTTCATAAATAATCCATTATCTAGTCATTAGGGTGTCATTATGATACTCTTTTAAAATTATTTAGTTATTAAATAGTGGTTATATCCAAAACAAATTATGAAATTAGTAGTTTTTCAGTGAATTGAAAGTGTGACATTTACAACTTCATTATCAAACCCAACATCAATAAATATGAAAATATGATATTTCCCTTTTTATCTAGAATAAATTGGTTTCTATCATTGAACATCATCATTAACCTATAGAGTTGATCACTAGTTATCATAATGAACAAACTCCATGCACTTCAAAAACTATAGTGTGGTTGGTGCATTCTATGGTGCTTTTATCCATCTTTATCTAACTTCTTCTTCCCATCCCATCAGTATTTGATTGCTCAATGAAATTCCTTTCCAAAAATAAACAATTACCAATCCCCTTATGATAATTTATCTAATAACAACTATAGTGAATCACAATTTTCATATGTAGATATTACATCTTAATAGATGAATATTCATTACATATTATTTTAATACATGCCAGGAGCATATTTGAATAGTGTCATTGAAAACATGGATATATAAACAACTTTCTCATTATAAATATACATCATCTCCCACCAAGTTCTTAATTAATAAAACACCTCTTATACATTTGACACATAATAATTTCACTCATATATGGGGAAATAATACATAAGATATGGTGATCTCAATAGATCAATAAGGGTAAAATGGGTATATTAATGATACCTAAAATATAAAATGAGTATAAGGGTATCAGAAAATGATATTTACATTTGGAATACATGCACTATATATCATAGATATTTATCTTGAATCATGGAATATAGATTGGTAGTTCATAATACATGAATCATAAATAAATTAATTAATATGATCCCTGGTGTCAAAACATTTGAATAATACAGATGTTTGTGGCATATGAATAAGAATTGAAAATCATTTCATTGGTCATGGATCACTTCCAATACTATCATAGTGGGTTTCATTCACTCATAATTCCATTATATCCTTTGTCAAGGTTCAATTAGTAGACCTTTTTTGTGGAAAAATTCCCTTATTAAATTGTGATCACCTCGTTATAGTCTTTATTATATCTTGAGATATCCAAAATTTCTCAATAAATTAGATAAATATAAAACTAAAGTCCCACCTATCACATAATGAAAATTATACATATGAGTAAAACATAATGAAATAAATTCATCATAACACAACCTATTAAAAGGAAATGAGCATAATAAAAATGATATAAATTTGTAATAACATAACTCAAGGAAAAGGAATTAGTTTCATAAAGGTTTCATCATATCTAAATTGAATGGTTGGAAAGAAACAAGTTTAAAAGAATAATCCTTACACCATCACCATAATAAGACATACAAATAATGAAATTATATAGTATCATTTCTTCATACCCCCAATATACTATATGTGATATCAAAGGATGTTATCATATATGAAAAATTCCTTTAGAATATAATTGGATCATTTTTGGGAAAAAATCACTTTTCTTATTGAAATGAATTATTTAAAATCTCAAAATATTGAAAAAACTAAGGAAAATGTCTTATTTTAAAATTCACATATTACATTGTCAGGAATGATTCAAATAATTGAGATTTCATGATGGAGGTAAATTATATTCATGTTTTGTATGTTAAAACAATGATTTATTTCAGAGTTTCACTATAAATTGAAAAAAATTGAAAAAATATAAGTAGATTTAATTTAAACTATTTTTAAAAAGTAAAAAAAAATTAATAATGAATTTAAAAAATCATAAGAGAGTAGATAAATTATTCTTTAATTTTTTTTTATAAATCAAGGACATGAATGAAAAATTTATTTCTATAAGGGAGAGAAATAATGTTATATTTCCTTAAAAATATAATTTCTATTTCATGAATACATAAAGAGAGTAAAATGAAAGGAAAAATGTAATCAATATTAAAAAACATATGATTAAAATTTCATGGCATTATTTCTAGGTAGGTCAAGAAATTAGTCATCAAAAACATAATTATATATAATCCTGATAAACAATGAGATTTTAACATAAACCCCTTACCACTTTTGTAACTTTAGAATCAAAACCAAATGAAAAAATAGAACCTTATATAGATTTTTAAATACCCCTAATTTTTATTTTAATAATCATAGAATTCATTCATGGTCATTATATATACCACATAAATAAAATAAGTTATGAATATTGAATTTGTCTCAATGAAATAAAAGTAAGAAAAAAATTACTTACCTTGAGTTCCACTTTCTTTGAATGCACTATAACATTTCAACACCAATTTATTAACAATTATTTATTAAAATCATCATTTCCGAGTGTTAATGTTTTCATTCTTTTCTTGAGAACTCATGTGTGGTAGTTCTGATCCTTGTACTTTTATCATGGTTACATCATATAAATTATATAAATAATGATATAAATACAATATATATTAATAATATTTTTTATTTAGAGTTATCCATGAATGATATGGATCGAAAAAAAATTACACCATTTATGGAGATCGTTGGTCGGACATATGCATGAACGTTCTTTCCATTTTTCAAAAGATGAAACAAAAGAATAATATGTAATTATTATTATTTTAATTTAAATTATTATATCTAATATATAAAATATATTAATTAAATTTAAATTTTTTTCTAATTAATTTCAAGTGGAAGTGAAAGAAATTACATCACCTCGTGGAGGTGGCAGTCCACACATACGCACAAACGATGTAATCATTTTTTAATATTTTGGAAGGAGTTGGAAAATGTTTATTCCACCATAATAGTAGATTCATTATATTTAAAATAATAATTATATTATATTATAATGTATAAAATATATTTATAGGAGTAATAACAGTAAATAAAATTGAAAAACTCAATTAAGAGTTATACTTATTTATTAAGAAACATCTTTTGGCTTGAACCATGTTCCAAGAATGGATGGTCTTTTGGAAATAAAATAGGATCTAAGATTAATGTGAGAAATATATTATTTTATAATGGTAGGTATTTGGTGATCTATAATTTTATACAATTTTGAGTAATGAAGGGGAGGAGGTTCAATTTTATATGTAATGGGAGTGTCACTGTTTGAATTACTTGAAGTATTGGACTGATATAAATTAATTTTCATGAAGAAGGATAAAAATGGATATAATTATAATATATTATTAAGATAAGTAAAAATACTCTCATACAATAAAATTTTGACATATTTTTATTATATTTTACCCTTATATCTATGTTTTAACCCTCATTTATTATTTTTGACAATTACCATGAAAATAATATTTTCTACATTTCATGGGTCAAGAATGTTACTATAAAAGGAAAAGTGACCCATAATTGGATCATATTTTATATCTAAAACCATATACCATTAATATTTAGGAAGATAATATTTTTATGAATTTTAAATCATTTAATAAAATGTTTTTGTATAATATATTAATAATTTAAATCTTGGAATAATTTTTTTAGTTTGACTTTGAAGCCAACATGGAAAAAAGTAATGAAAAAATAAAACATTTAATCAACCATATTTTTTTATTATAGTCTATAAAATTCATATAAATTTAAATTAACCCAAATTTATTTACATTTATTTTTTTAAATTAGTTTATTTGATATTATATTAATTGAGAAAATACGATGTCGGTGTTGTGAAATATTATAAGGTATTTATTCAACAATTAACAACTAAAAATAAGTTTATATGACATGAAAAATTATTTTATATTTTAAACTAAAATTTATAACTGATGATATTGTATTTTTAACAATTTATAATAATTATATATATATTAATGTCATGTAATTGACATTTAGTTTTTATTCTTGTTTTAAATAATATAAAAGTCACAATTAGTGAAAATGGCACCAAGTGACTATGTGTTTGAGAATTTGATGATAATTGATGAACTATACTCATCAAATAGGATCAATAAAAATATTATAGAAATTATTAATCCACATCTTATTTTTTTAACTAAGTTTTACCAATTATACTCTTACATAGGTGACATATATTTGGCAAGGTTACTATTCATATCGACCAAAAATAAAAGGGTCGTATAAAAAAAAGTAAAATTAAAATCCTAAATATTTGATTCATTTTTTAGTATTTTATTAATATTTTTGATAGAAATATATTTTAAAATAGGTGTGTAAAACAGAACGAAACATGTTTTTGAGAAAATATACATTTTTTATAGATAAAATTCGATTTATTCTTACACATTTCCTAGAAAAATACTATATTAATATTAAAACATTTAATTTAATATATTAACTTTAATTTAATTAAAATAATTTATCAATGGTTTTTAATAAAATTTATTTAAATAAAAACATTGATTTAATAAAAACTGTTCTTTATAAAAACTTCTTTATTTATATTCAAATGATTTTATTTTCATTTATATTGATTTAATAACCAATTAATTCATTTTGTGCATATGTAATATTTTTTTCAAAATTTAGTTAAATATATTCATCCTCACTAATCCCATGGAATGATTATTGCTGTCACATTAAATAATATTTTTATAATATTGTTCATTTAAACTCATTATTGTGTGTAGAGAAAATTATTAGAAAAATAAATCTTATTCAAAGAGAAATATCATAAAATATAAAGGATTAAAATAAATTAATTTTTTATTCTTATTTTAATATTCAAAAACATTTTCAATCTTATTTTCCTCAATTAGGGATTATTTTCAAGACTTATTGAATCTCTTAATTCATAAAATTTATTATAACTGTTAAAATATAATTTTTTTAATTGGATCTAGACTTGCTTAAATCATCTTATGATTTGAATTTTTTCATATGTTCTTGAACCTCTATTTTACATCATACGTTCTTTTATATTGATGTTAGTATTCATATTGGCTTGAATGGACTGAAGATATTTTCTTTTTTTTATTTTTGATAACCCACCTTTCAAGGGATAAGGGGGAACCCTTACAAGGCATGTAGGCTTTTAGATTACATTTCTCTTAGGCTTGAAGTCATTATAAGACCAGTAGGTCTTATGGAAATCATACATGCAATGTCTACATGAAACCTCCCCTCCTCAACATCTTCTTCATGATTATATCTCCACATTTTCATGGTTATTCGGCTAGCTGTAATTTGAAGAGATGCACAAGCCCAGTACCAATGGAAATTCCATACCCTCCCATTAGTCTAAATATGTTATCCCTACTCCAGTAACTATGTCCTGGTATTGAATCCTCCACTGGAGCTGGTTCCTTATAGAATCTGTCAATGCATCTGTACATCAGGTGTCCTTGATGGCCTTAAAGTGGCCCATAGTCCTTGAGGTGTTAAGAAATCCTTACTAACCTGAAGGACTAGGTGGACCGAATGCCTTAAGAACTCCAAGACCAAACTGGTGGCCTAATATGAATTGTTACAGATCTAATAGTTACAAACAATACATGGTATAATACATACTATAGTTCCGCACATTATTGATACAGTACCTGCTATAGTTCTTCTACAGCCCCAGAATAATTTCTCCCCCAATATTTGAATATGGGACTTGTGGATGCACATAGGGAGATCTCACCAATTGGGTTGAGGCTCATGTGCTTAGGATTCTTATTATTATCATGATTCTTCTTCAGATCATCAATAACCTATAGGGATTTCTGTTTTTCTTCTATAAAGATATATCATTTTCTTTTATAGGGATGATTATCATTTTTTATCTTTATGTTCACTTTATTCAGTTTATAGACCTTTGAGATGCATATTTTAATTCTATATTTATCATAAACTTTATTTCAGATTCATCCTCTTTACCTTTAGAACTAATTTCATAAAAAAATTTATATCAATCATTCACTTAATTAATGGTTAGTTTTTCAACCGCTTTTTCATTGGAAGTATCAATAGCCTATTCATACTCACTACCATCACAATATTTTGATAACAAATTTATCCTATTATATTTTAAAAACTAGTTACAAAATTGTTTTTAAGAATCATCTTATTTTTATTCTTTCATTATAGAGAATATCCGATAGTATTTTAATTTTTCACATCACTAACTTCATAAGTTTCTGATCATGGATAGTTTTCTATAAAATCTATAACTACTCCAAACCTAAAACATTTTAAATGGAATTTTCCCTTTAATTTCATTTCCATATTATAATATTTATAGATATAAATTAAATAACATCATTAAATTGATCCTATAATTCTTTATATATATTTTAAATGCATTATTTTTCATCAAAAACAACCCAAAGTGTCAAATTATTATGATAAAAGGATTTAAAATCCATGTATTTTTCAATAATTCACTGATTATTGATAGCATTAACATTTCTAATTTAATAAGATATGAAAATAAAATAAAATTCAATAAGAGGGAAGAATATTGGATATTTATCTTTAGAATTTTTACATTTTTCATCAAACATTCCATGTATGATGTGAAAGATCTTATATAAAATAATAAGATTTTAAAACTTCTCACAATAACCTCAAATAATTCTAATAACATTTTTTCCACTACATAGAATCTATGTATTGTTTCATCATCATGTATATGGATATGTTTATAATTTAATCTCTAAATCATTATTTTTCCCTTTTCATTATTTCATTTTCTTTAAAAATATTTTATCATTTGTCTATGATACATTTTATGGGGCCATTGTGTTGACTTTTAGAAAATAACGTTCCGAAATTGATGAAAAAATATATTTTCTTATGTGACCATAATTATTTATATAATTCCATTCTACCATAGTTGTAGTCACACCTTCAGCACATGGGTTGAATCCATTATATGAGATTCCTAGTCATCATAGATATTAAATAAAAGGTATGAACTCATTTTATCATTTTAAAATTTATAACCTTTCTCATAAATGTGAGAATCCCATAGCTATTAAAAATATTTAAATTATTCATTAATGATAATAGAAATAAGTGAATTTGTCTTCAATAAGGTAATCCTCAAATACTAAATTCCAAATAACTAATCACAAATTAAGGGAACCTAGTTCTTTTATAAAAACTAAGGAACAATATGAAGTATCTATAAAAGATCACTAAGAAGGGGTGAATAAATCATCTTAATTATTTTTTAAGTTTATTTTGAAGCAACTGTTCCCACTTGTTATGTGGAAAAGTGTTTCTTATCCACACACACTTTAAAATCCAATCTAAAATAAGGTGAAACAATATATGTGGTTCACCTCTCAATATGAGAAGGGTATTCCCTAGAGTTATCTTTATTCCTCAACTCTCTCACTACCCACTAAAACCAACCAATTGGTACATGTGAGTAGGGTTTATCATTAAACTCAAATTACATATCTCCCAAATAATTTTTGATGTATCAAGTAAGTAAAAAATGATACTAAAAAATCGATATAAAATAATTTGTTTTTCACTAATAGATTTATTTAGAGTTTTTGGGGTGTGAAGAGGTATTCTTCTTCCATTATGGAACAATAATAATATATCACTTACATTTTCATCAAAATAAAAACATGAAGAATATCCACTAACATTATACATCTTCACAATGAATAAGTTTCTTCCAAAATATAATCAAATTGAAGCTGTTTATCTCTACCTCTCTACTATGAATATCATGAAAAACTCAACTCTTGTTCTTAAAAATATTCTCGACAATATTATGTAGGATTACTTCACCATTACTTCTATTCTTATTCTTCTTATAATATATATATATATATTCCTAGAGATAAATGTATTCATTTTTAAACTATTTCTCATTATTTTTTGATCTTAAACCAATAATAAATCATTAAAATATATTTTAATTAATATTTCATGAAGAATAATAATGATATTCTATAATATATTTGAATTATCATGTAATTATTATTAATCTATAAAATTCCATGTATAAATTCATGCAATAACAACATGAAGAAAATATATCATTCATGTTATCTTTTAAAACCTAATAGATCAAGGAAGTAGTCTTTATATTATATTATTCATATTTCTCTTTCCTAATAAGTTGTCACAACATGAATCATTTCTTAATCAATGTACATTATATTTATTCTTTGAGAAGAATATATCACCATGCATAGTGTGATTTTTTTTCTTCATAATAGATATTTTATAAATTCATTATTTTTATTATACATAAATCTATAATTTTCACAATGTATTGAATGAATCATATAGGAATGGAGAAAACATGAATGCATCAGTAAATGTCTTGTACATAAATTATATTAACTCATAAAATGGATAAAATGACTCATACAATGATAAAGATGAATCAAATCGTATCTAGTCAAGATATAACCACATTTTTAGAATACTTATATGGAAATTTCAAATCAATCATAGATAGATTTTAAAATAACATATATATAGACTAAAAATGACTCAGACATAGATACCAATTATTAGTTATTTCTCTTAAAACATATTATTTCCCCAAATTCCTCCAAATTATTCCAAAAAACATTTATATTTCTTAAATAAAATTAAAAATATCCAAAAGTAATTCATCAAACATACTAATAAAAAATTAAAGTGAGTTTTTAAATTAGTTCTTTATTTAAAATGAAATCTAATAAATTAACCAATATAAATTCTCTATATAATTTCTATATTTTAAATGAATATATTGAATCGAAAAATAAATACAATTTCATCTTGAGTTCTTAATAATCTTACCATGTATTTTATTTTTCCCTAATATTCATCAACTCAATACTCAGTCTTAATAACATTACATTGTGGACTTTGGTTAACCACCAGGATTTCTTAACATAGTGGACTTGTTCTAACCACCCTTGTCCCATCTAGATAAAATGAAATATAAAAAATTACAAAATTCATTAGAGGGATATATTTGATCCACCAATCACATAATGATATTTCATACAAATTTGGTTCTTAAAAACATGGAAAAGTTCATAATTACATCCAATATTAATTAAACCATGAAAATAAATATTTTTCATGAAAATATACATAAACAATTACCATAATATATCCAATAAAAAATGTGGATCTCTTCATTAGATCACAATCCCGACGATGTACTGAAATATTAAACAATGTTGAAATATATGAAAAAAACCCTTATATGTGAATTAAAATTTACATAGAGAAAGAACTAAGACAATAAATTAAATTTTTGATATATTTTTAAAGTATATTTTAAATAATTAATATAAATTTCTTTGTAATATCATGAAAACATAGATTGTAAGATTTATTAATAAAAATTGTTATAAAAGAAAGTAACATAATTCATTATGAACTCCTTTAAAAAATTAATACTAGTTTAAAACTTTTGTAATGAGAGTCCAATTTTATGGAGTACAATTGTACCAAAAACTGTTAAAAGAAGATTTATTTTTCAAAAAAATACATATAAATTGAAAAATATGATTTTAGATCATATATATATCAAAAATAAATACATAAAATAATATAAAGAAAATGGACATGGATTAAAAATATTTTTAACAAAACCAGGAGGTCGATTTCTCTTACAAGCATTACATTATGTTAATTATTATCCAAAAAGAAATTAAAATAGTATGGAATAATATAAAAAACACAAAAAAGGGAGAAGAATAAATTATAGGTGGTATTATAGAGAAATATCATGCAATTTTCCTAAATGAAAATTTAGTCATAATAATATCGAATTCAAAATGAGATTCAAAAGAAAACCCATACCTTTACTCGAAAAATCCACAAAAGCACTTTTACCTATTTTATAATAAACAAATCTATATTAATAAATTATTTCATAACCTTATTCATAACAATTTTATTTTATACCCTTTAATTAAAATAATTCATTACAAAAATGTTAGTTAGTTATTGTCTATTTTCACCATTAGATGTTTATAATTTTGGTTGTTTTGACCATGTTTCATAATGTAAATGTAGACCCATTTATTTAACAAAATATTCATAATTTAGATATTATTAAAGGCATTAAAATAATTATGTTAAAAAATATTAGGTATACCTATGTTAATTTGATTAAAATTTTGGGAATTTTTTGTGAGAACAGAATCCTTGATGGATATTTTTCGGTTAATTTATTGATAACTAAAAATTATTTTTTATTGATCATTATTATTTATTTCATTATTCCAGAACCATATTCATGAAATATATTACATGTTAATATCATATATTATAAATATTAATATTTGGATACTAATTCTTGGAGAAAATTATGATTTTGGTAAAACATCATTCTTGTTGGTTCTTGAACTAACACAAATAAGAACATTTTTAACCTATGGATGAGGAAGTATTTAGATTTATAGAACACTATTATAATTTTTTTTGAAGCATAATTATTTCACTATAATATCATTAAAATTGTTAATGGGATTTGGAAATATTGTATATGATAAGGTAATTTAAAATGTAAGATAAGAACTTATATACTTACTTGATGGATTAACTCCTTCTCAGTGTGAGTTCTTATAGAATGAGATATTTAGGCTTCCATCATTGTACTATAAGATATAAAAAATCATGTAAATTTTTAGGAGAGGAAAAAATGGTGGAATCACATGTGAGTTTAAAAATATAGGTGAAAAATGTTATTAATAAATTTATCTATAACTCCCAACCCATAAAAAGTGTATATATAATTCCTAAAATTCATACTAATTAATAAAATTTAAGCGGTGATAATTTACGTGTTTTACCCCATTTTACCTTATTAATTGTTTTACGAAATTAATTATTTTTTACTAAAAATATATGATGACCCTACCTACAAAATTTTGAAAAGATGAGAAAGTATTTAAAATCAATTTAATCTAATTCAATTTTTAAATATTGAAAATCACAATTTAAAATGAAAATATTATATATATATATAATGGTGATTATATAAAAACACCCTTTTAATTATTATGTGTTTTTAATATTATTTCATATTAATTACTTATTAAATATGGGTTAAAATATTTTTTATAAACTAGGAAATCACATTTTATTAATAATAAATAAATTATCAATTTAATTTATTAAGATTAAAATTTGCAATACTTAATTTTTTTAAAAAATAAAATTTTTTAACATTAAATAAATTTAAACAAAATTTTAATTATTCATCTTATTACAATTTAATTTTATCAACACATTGGTGTTAAAATAATTAAATTAATTTTATGGATACATAAGATCATTCTTTAATGATGATGATGATAATAGCAATAATAATATCCAATACATTAAAAAATATAAAAAAAATATTTCAATTAATTATTTTAGATTTTTTATCATAAAATAATTTATTGTTTTGAATATTATATTATTTATAATTTTTTACTAATGATTATACAACTTCAATATACCAATTGGCCACATGTATACCCAATAACCATATATCTAATTACTATATTTCCAATGACCATATTTCCATTGACAGTTTTTTCAATGACCATATTTCCTATGACCATATATCAAATGACTATATTTGATTTCAATATATAACCTTACAAACATAACTGAAATCAATCATCCTATTTAATTCTCACCGAAAATGTTTAATATATTTTTAATGTTATTTCGTTATTTTCGTAGTCGTAATTTGGATAATGAACATCATATAAAACCTTGAGGGTAACGTTTTTATGGTAATGGAATTATTATTTTCTATAACATTTATTCATATTCTAGTTTCTTTAACATTGTGTCATATTTGATTCTGATAATTCCTTGAAATATTTTATCATAATTAAATGTATCAAATTTTTTAGTTCAATGTATTATGTGTAGCATGTTTTTAATAATTATATTAGTTCTAAAAAAGAAAAATACATTGTGTGAGGTGCCTAAAATCAATGATCTTGGATTTAGTGATAAAATCAATTTTTTAGACATTATATTGGAATAATGTGATATTAACCTATTTTTTATTTTACAACATTACCATTATTTAAAAATAAAAAGTCATAAATCATCTCAAAATCATAATAAAATAATTCTTAGTTTCTTTGAGGACCCGTTACATATCACACTTATTTTCTAATGCTTGTCAACATCTCCCCATAAAAAACAACACTAGACTCCCTTCCATAATTCACACAAGTTATAATCATATTAATAACATGGGGATGGGAAACCCGAGAAATAGGTGTGATTATATGCTTAATAAGGGTAATCATAAGCGATAATAATCAATGATCATAAGTGACAATAATAATATTAAATGATTATAACCATGATATATATAAAAGATATACCAAACAAGGAATAGATAAAAATTAATAGAATATGGAATGATATAACATAATAATACATCACCTTAAATATATATATCATATAAATAATTAATACATAGATAATATTGGTACATACATAATAATGGATAAATTAAATCATTATGAAAAAAATATCCATTATTTATGTTGTGAACAACATTAATGTTGATGCTTCATGTTGTGAGAAATATAAATTCTCAGAATATATAATTTCATCAAGCAAGATAACAAAGATAATTTTTTGATCAAATGTTGAGAACAAAAAAAATTCTAGAACATCATGTTGTGAACTAAAAAAAATTCCACACTCCATTTTGTAAACATGAGAAATTCACACACTAAATGTTTTGAAAAAACATCCCATGAATCATATTGTGAATAAAAATATACACATTTCACATAACATTCCTCTTGAGAGAAAATTCCTTAACCAATGAATTGAATAGTAATATAGGACTCCGTATTTTATCTAATAATCATGCATACAAATGCATTCTATTATAACATGAAAAAAGACATACTTTAAACATCACTGAATTAAATCATTGAAAAGAGGTGCATTTCATGTAAAATATTCGTAGATCATTTCATATTAAATCTAGTGAATTAATATGGATGATGGTGTAAAAATTACCCCTTTGTAACATAATAATACATAAGTATGTTTAAATAATGAAAAATAAAATTTTATGATCTTTATAAATTCAATTGAAACATTAGATGTTGTAACCCTTTTTAAAGCCCTTAAAACTCATTTAAAAATGGATTCTTTAGACAAGAATACTGAAGCATCATAAAAAATTTAAAAATAATAATTTAAATACAAAATAGAATTTTCAAAAAAAATATAAGAGAAATATACTTTTAAATAATTACTCTTAGAAGATATAAAAGTACTATAAAATCCATTTATTCAAACCTAATACTTTAAACACCAATATTAAAACCAATAATTCATTTTCAATATCAATATTTTACTTTATAAAATTATAATAATTTTTTTTATTCTTTTTTTCATCAACAGTTAAAAACATTTCGAATTTTTTTTAAATATGGAAAGGATTAGAAAGAGATACTTGGGAAGGTTGATAATTGTTTTTAAGAATAACAAACATTTATGGGGAATAAATTCATCAAGTAGGAATATTTGAACAATAAATTTCTTTTTTCCTAGAGGGAGAGATAAAGTATCTTGAAATAAAATATTTGGTCGGATGAACCAACAATTTTATGAAATATGTTCAAGAAGACATGTTATAACTAAATGATTGAAGTTGGGTTATTAATAACCCTTATAAAATTGGTATCATTTGAATCAAAATCCCATTATATAAAGAACATGTTATGTTGAGTTTCATTTTGATCATTCTAAGAGATGATGGCCCCCGCTATCCAGGTATCCACTATCCTATTACGCTATGGTTTCTTCCAAGCATCGCCACCTCTACTCCCTCCCTATCATCACCCCCACATGGTGAAGGTCCATCTCTAGCAATCTTCATCTTCTCCCCTTATCACCCCTTTCTCTCCTCATGGACATGTTTCTCCTGGGGTGTTCCCTCTCTTGAGGATTACATTTTTCTTCCCATTTCCTTCCTTCACATGGTGACACTCCTCTTTTCCCCTATCTCTTTACTAATTCCATTTCACCTGCCTTCTGTTCTCAAGGCGTACATGATCCCTTTTTTATCTTTCCAAATTCCTCTTCTTTTTGGTGAGTCGAGGACCATTATCCCTCCCCCACCTCTCTTTCTATGGTCCGCATCATGTGAGGCCCCGTATTGTCTGAACTAAAAGGCTCTTCAGTATATTAGGTATGTGATGGAGGAGGAATTCTCTTGTGCTTCTAGCTTTATTGCAGTTCATTTGTGTTTTATCCCCTTTGATGTTATTTAATGATTGTTCATTTCCTTTATCAGGGTTTCTTCAAAATGGGAAATTTTTTAATTATTCTGGTGATGATGATGAATCAAAAGTTTCATACCAATGGTAAAGCTTCTCCACATCAAACTATGATCTGGCCTTCTAGTCTTTCAACCCAAGGAAGGTCATCCAGGTGTGATGGTTCTATTGGGGCTTTGGTATTCAACTGTTTGTGTGGTAGTCGCCATTTCAGGAGGCACAACCTTATGTTGGTATTTGTGTTAGTCCTTGATTGTTTTATTTGGTCCTGGATTTGGTTTTCGTGCGATGTTATTTCAATTATCTTTAGTTGGGTCCTCACCAGTGCTGGGGTTGGGTGATGATGATGGTTACTGGTGATTTAGTGCATCATGGTGTATAGATCAAGGGTATTTTTGTCTATGGGTATGATGTCTCAGGGTTTCTTTTTGAATTTTGAATTTGTGTCTTGGGTGATGTTTCCCAGTTGTTGTCTATTTGTGTATTTTGAATAGGTATCCAGTAATTTTTGAGGTTCCCACTAATAAAAAAAGTGGTTTATTCAGAAAATGGGTAAAATAGATTTGGAGGATTAATAACTTGATATAGATCATCAACCCCATAAATTTTCAGAATATTGAAAAAGAAGTTCATTAGATAGGTATCACACGATCTCAAATATATCATGTCTCATAAAAATAAACATGTATCGTGGAATTAATTTCGAGATAAATAACCCCTAACATTTTAATCATACTTACTCATATATTCACTAACCCCATTGAAAACATGAGATTTCTTTTATAACTAGCCTTGGAAATAGTGTCTTTGGCCTATACTATTGAGATAAAAGGATTATAATATTCATATTTTATTCTATTAAGTTCAAGATGGATGATTTTTAGGATGAAACTCAATGTGATATGTGTAGAATGGGGTGGTGGAAGTAAACCAATTTTATAAGTAAATAAAATGGAACTTTTTTGAATTCTCATTATTTTCCGACAATAAAATGTTACTATTCATGGGTAAACGGTTCAAAAAATGAATATATATGTATATATATAATATTATTGGGCCTATCCACCACTCCATAAATCATTTTTTTAGACAACATGGAATTATTTAAGTCATTTTTATTTTTTACCTTATATCCTTATGTACTTTTACCTTGTTAACAAAATATTAACATTAGTAATTAATTATAAAAGAAAAATTAAAAATTACCTTATTATGTAAATGAAACATGCTAATTTAAAATTTTAGAATCTTTTTTTCAAATAATTTTTTAATGTTAGAAAATATTAATTTTATAATAAAATATCATTACGCATAAAAATAAGTTTTATAAACTGTGTGTTTTAATGTAAAAAAATTCATATGTTGGTTAAAATTAGTATTTTTATAAAATTGTATGAAAAAAATTGTATAATTAATAAAAAAATATTAGTATTGTGGCTTTTAATGTTAGTCAAAGGCAAATTTTACCATACAAATGTTTAATTATATATAAAATACTGAAAACTATTTTTATATTTGAATAAAATGTTACTTTTGTTAAAAAAATTAAACCCAGTTTTTATAAGATCAAAAAAATATTTAAAATTCATTATGTTACCACTTAAATATATATTTTACAAATTAAAATGTTTAATAAATTTTCATTCCCACCTTATATATATTCATAAATTCAAAAAATTTATAATTTTGGTAAAAAAATTATTCTTCACAATTCACTTTAAAATATTGTATGTTAAAAAACACCGAAAGCTGACACTAAGATAATTTTAACATAATGAATTCTAAAAATTATTACATTGTAAAAAAATAAAAATTGTAATTTTTTAAATTTATAATTTAAATAAAAACAATAAATATAAAGAATAACTGCTTCTATTGAACAATTGATTTTAAAAAATGTAAGTGTTCTTAGTGATTTTTTTTTAAAATTTATAATTTATTTAAATATTAATAATTAAAATATTTATTATTATTATTATTTATTTAATAATATTCATAAAGAATGTAACAACTAATTTTAGTTCAGTTTTTCATGTGAATCAATAAATCAATAAAATGATTATTTAAATGAAAATTATACAGAAAAATATAAGGGTGTTCTATTATATCCCCTTAAATAAATTATTTTTTAATTTTTTTAATTAATAATAACTAATGAAATTGTTATTCTTTTCTATAATACAGACATCAATCATGATGTAAATTATATATAAATAACCATTTTATAATTTATGAAACATATATTTTCTTGTTAGAATAGGTCAATCCAAATATTTAGTTTTTCTCAAGCCATTTGAGTTAAGAGTATATAATTAATTGGTATCAAGAACCAAATTATATAATTTTATATTATGCGTTTTCATAAAAATACTTTCATTGATGGAATTACATTTGTTGATATGAAATTATATCTCCTTATTCCAAATTATTCTTCCCATATATATAAAAGTAAATAATCTACATATAAAATAACATTAAATTCATCTAAATAAAAGATAATGAAATTTTCACAATGAACGTTCCTATAAAATTCAATACTGGATATTATAAAATAATAAAAATGTTTTAATAACCCAATATCAAATAATTAGTGTGGCGATTTGATTCTCTTATAGAACCTCCTATATATACTAAAGTGGTTAGAACCGGAATCTAATTAGATTTCCATAGTTAAATAATAGAGTATAAACATGTTTTATAAAGGAAAATGTAATTCTGTAGTAGTTATTAAAGATAATATACCTTATCCCCTAGTATTACAATTTGGAAGGTTTCTATTTTATTCATTCTATATAGGGTTAGGGCATTGTTTTTTTAATTTACATACTCTTTCCGTTTAAAACTTTAAAGTGTGGGTGGTGTATTAGTTGAAAAAATCATTTCTTTTATTGTATTGACATGCCTCTTCATCCCCATGTGATAGTTAATATTTTTTTTCAATCATCTAATTCTTGAAAAATATCGTCGTTTATTGGTAATTAGTTTGGTTCTTATTCCCATATTTGTTAAATGAAGGAAGTTGATATTTAATTCCCCCTTGTTAACTATTATTAGAGCTTCTTAGATACTCCACTTTTAGTTTCATCTCTCTAGAATGGTGAGATTCAACGGTTTACATCTCAACCATTAGTGCATTTGGAATCATTAATTCATAGCTCTCAAATTATATTAGGAATAATTCATTTCAATGATGTGGATTTAAGACACCAAATAAATGATTGATTTTACTCTCAAATTCATAGACAAGATTACAGGCATACCATGTGAACCCTGTGATGTTTTATTTTTAAGATAGACCCATTCTACTATTGTTTTAACTCTTCAAATTCTACATCTATATTTTTTTACGAGTTCAAGGAAAAAACTCTTAGTATAATACTTCTTTAAATCGTCCCACTCCATAGATTCTACTTTATCCTTTTTCATTGTATTCATAATGATTGTACACTATTGAAAATCATCAAATTTTAATTTATTAATATTGATGAAAACAATATCATGTAAAATTAACTCAAGAAAAAAATATCTTCAATCATATTGATCAATTTCTTGAAAATTGTGGGATTCAAAGAGCTAGTGAAGGCTGTTATTCAATTATACCTGAAACACTCTATTGAATGTTATTTCCCTCCATATGTGTTTGTGAGATAAATTTTTTTTGTGTTGTTTTCAGAACTATTTAATGTTGATTCAATATGTCCATAATGATATTTACTCTAGATCCCATCTCATTTGAGTGTTCACTGGGACAATCGTTGCAATATTTTTTCTCACTCTTTATTAACTCGATTTCTCATAGGTCTATTAATTTGATTAAATAAAGGAAATTTAATGTAAGATAAAATAAATTAATGAATGAAATGGAATATATAAAGATATAATAAGAAAATAATAAAGTCAATGCATAACAAAAATTATGAATATCTAAGTCGGAATCGATGTTATTTAATATTTATTTTCTATAATGTTATCTAACATACATATATTGAAATCACTCATAATGGATCAAAAATATCTTATGAATCACTAAATCATGTCCCATGGAATTTTCTGGAGAAGTGTACAATATTATGCCCATAAATCATGCATTTAGTGAAGATCATGTTGATACTCAAACATTATTTTTTACAGTGATTTCACCTATGTGCATTTGTTTCATCGCCACATCATCATTCCATTGTCAATAGAGGGATTTATTTTCTTGTAAACCACAAAATATCTATTTTACCAAAACATTAATATTTTATACTAAACATAGGGTCATCCACATTTTTTCGCTAAATTTATCTAATCATAATCCCTAAAAACAACTAAAAAATTTCTTAAAAACAAATAAATGATTCTATGATACAATTTGAGGTTCCCATGATCTGCACACCTTGGTATGGTTCTAAACAAGTATTCATTAAACACCGTTTTTTTATAAAAGGTATATGAACCGATATTAATTTTACATAATTAACATAAGATAAAAAAACATATAATCCATCTCAAAATACCACGATTCAATAGTTTAGTGTCTTTGAGGACCAGTTACATGGGAAAATTGTTTTATAAAACTTGTGAAATTTCTCTATAATCAAACTGCACTACACTCCCTCTAGAAATTTCAAAAGTTATACTCATATTCATAACATTGGGAATTGAAATATAAGAAATTGGTGATCGTAGAAGATCATTAATGGAAATCATAAGAGAAAATAATAAAATATTATAAAGGATTATAAGATGAGTTTGTGAGTATATTTAGGATACATAATAAATATACACACAATAAAGAGTAGATCATAAATCATATAATAAGCCTTTTAATAACATAATATTACATAATGATAATTCCATATAACATAGAAACATGGAAAATCTAAAGTTTTATGGAAAAACTATAAATATATTGAAATTACTATATTATAAGAAAATATAACGTCCATGGTTCATGTTTAGAACAATCAAACTGTCATTTATTCATGTTTTGAAAAAAAAAATTCTAGAAATTTTTTGTAAAAAAAATATTCATTTTCTGAACTACAAACTAGAAAAATTCACATGTTTCATGTTTTGAATAAAAGAATGTTCGTGCTACATATTGTGAAGAAAAATCCACACTCTGTTGAAAAAAAGTTAACTCTTTGTGTTTTTAATAAAAAAATTTCTTTTCATCATGTTGTGAGTAAAATATTCCCCATGATTTATGTTTTCAAAAAAATACCATTGGAATATACTTTCCTCATGAGATACAAATCTTTGAAAAATTCATTGGTGGGTGGTATAAGACCCCACCCATTACATAATAATGATCCATACATATATGTTTCATTTAAAAAAAAGGAAAACATAATTCAAACATCACATTATTAACCTAGAGGTTAATTTAATGAAACACATTCCCATTAAATTCCATGATATATATAGAAAATAAAAATGGATGTTGTCTTAAAAATATCCCATGTTTAATATAAGAATCATTAATAATGTTATCACAGATAAAAAATAAGCTTTTAACATCCTTAGAAAAATCATTTGAAAAATAAGAGGGAGAAACCCATTTTATAGGACTTGATAACTCCTTAAAATGGTTTCTTTGACATTCAATTCAAGAGAATGATAGAAAACTTAAAATCATTGTTTCAAATAAAAACACTATTTTTAGAAAACAAATGATAATAAAAATATTATTTCAAAAATATTATTTTAGAATATATAAAAATAATTTAAAAATACTTTCCTAAAACTCAAGCCTTTACACCCTTTTCAAAGTTAAAAAATCATTTAAAAAAGAAAAAAATTTCATTATAAGAATAGAATAATAATTTTTTGAAAATAATTATGATTTTTAATCATTGGGAGAACTATTTGAAATCATGTAATGGAAGACATGGAGATATCATGGGATGTTTAGGATTTATTCTTGCCAATTCTATACATTTATGGGGTTGAAATTCACAAAGGATGAATATTTTAATAAAAAGATTCATTTTCCCTAACGATAAAGAGAATGTACCATTAAAAAAATATTATCGTGCTAAATTTTTTTTATATAATAGAGACTTTTAATAAGATACTTTATACCTCAATTAAGGGAGTCATGTAAATATAAATCCTTATAACATTAGTATCCTTTGAATCAATATCCATTTAGATAAAGAACTTGATATGGATCTTCAAACCCTATTAATTCCATTAATATGGAAAATAAATTTATTTGGTAGTAATCACACCATATAAAAGATATTAGGGTGCATAATAGTAAATGTGCCTCAAGGAACTAAATTTGAGAAAAAGAAACTCTTACCTTGTATTCCTCCATAATCAGATAAACATTAACCCCATTGAGAACATGAAATTTTTCATAGAAATATTCTTGGAAATGGAGGCCTTATTATATATAGTTGAGACAATAAAATTCTTAACATTATATAGGATTATAGGTGGATTAAAAAGGTATATTTTCATTAAGAAATTGAAAAGTATAAGTGTAGAATATAGTGGTGGAATTGATCCTATTTTTATAAGTGAAAAGGAACATTTTAGATTAATAATTATTTTTAAATAATGAAATTTTACTATTCAAGTTTCAAATGTTCAAAATGTGTAAAATATTATGTGGATATATTTATTGGGCCAATCCCCAACTCCATCAATCATTTTGAAGACATATTAGAGTTAATTTAGGATATTTTTATTTTTCTTTTTTAACTTTTAACCTAATGTAATTTTACCTTGGAAATAAATACTAAACAAGGTAATTAAATTTAATTAGAAAAATTGAAAATTAACATATTAATATTTTTCTTCTATTTTTCAATTGAAAAATTAGATAAAAATAATTTAATACAATTTATAATGGGGATACATTTAAATTTTCTATGTAACGCTCGAAATGGTAAAAAAATTATTTTTTAAAAAGTAATTTATTATAATTAAAATTTATATGAAGGTTAAAATTATAAGGAATATTTAATTATATTACCTATTTTTTTATTATAAATGAAATTTTTATTTTTTTCTTTCAAAGAAACCCAAAACTAAATTTTACCATAAAAATGATAAATTAAATTTAAACTATGAAATCAATTATTAAATTAAAATATAATATTACATAAGTTAAAAAATCTAAGAATAAGATTTATCTGTTCAAAATAATATTCAAAATGCATAATTTTACTCCTTAAAGATATAATTATTTAATTAAAAATCTTAATAAATTTCAATCTCTTGCTACAAAATTTATAAAATCATAAAAGTAAAAATTTTGTTAAAGAAAATATTAATCTGTATTTGATTATAAATTAATTAATTCCTAAAAATACATAAAAATATTTGTAATTTTATAATGAAATGATAAAATAACAAATAAAATAAAATTTTCAAAATTTAAATGCTATAATTTTTTAAATTATATTTTCATTTAAAATTAAATATATAAAAAAACTCCTTTTTTGGAAAAATTACCATTTAAAACATTAAGCGACCTTAATAAAATTTTATACAAATTTAAAATTAATTAAAATATTTTTATATACTTTAGTAATTATTATTATTGTATTTTATTAATAATATTTAGCTAATATGTCAGGAATCATTTTAGTGTAGTGTTATGTATAAAATAATCTATCAATAAAATGTTTATTTAAAGAAAATTATATAGTTAAATCATGGGGTGGTAAACTCTACCATTTAAATAAATTATGTACTTTCAATTTAAATTTACACTCACTAATGAAATAGTTAACTATGTACATAATATTTACTTGACTCAGGATTTAACTTCAATAGAGGTATCAATTTTGCAACTTATGAAACGCATCTCATTACCTTTAAATATTTTAATCAAAATATTGATTTTCTATTTAACCATTTCAGTGAAGATTCTATCATTATTTTGTATCAAACCCCACATTATTTAAATTTTATCTAAATGTTTTTATAATAACCATTTAATTTATAAAAAATGATAGGTTGATATGATATGTGATCAACTTATTACAAATGGATTTTTTCCTCAATGTGGAGGGAACCAATAAACTTCCAAAAGAACATTAAATATTTATAAAAGATAAATTATAAGATTTTCCAAAGGCATGTTACAATAATAATTAACATGGGATATGATTATACAATAAGTATTCTTCAATAGTTGCATATGAAATCATTATGGGGGGATATTTAAGTCTCTAATAATAAATCCCATATATCTTTTATGGGTTAGAACCATAATGAAATTTTGCATCCACAATTCCATATTAGAAGATATGAATAATTTAAATTTCAGGATCTAAATAAGAAGTAGATATTTGATATACTATTTATTTTACACAAATCTTATGAGTTTTCTTGTATCTATTTTTTTCGTTATCTTGTGGGTTAAAGAATTGATTTGGGTAATTCCCAATGTCCTTGCATTAGAAGCATTGAAGTGTGAGTGGAACATTATTTTATATAATATATTCCATAATAAAATTGATTGGCATCTTTATCCCCTTGTGGAAATAATCATCAGTGTGGCTATTATTACCACACATCAAACAAATCCTTGTTTGTTTAAGGTAATTACATGGGTGCTTCCTCCCATTATTTTTAAATTAAGGCTGTTGGAATTTTATTCCCCCATTTGACTTATCATTGGAGTATTTATGATAATCCAATTTTATTTTATTCTTACCATATTGATGAGAGTACCCAATTCCAAAATCCACATTTAGTTGAAAGAAAACCATTTTTTCATTTCATTCAAAGTCACTTATGGATAATATATTTTGAATACATCGCTTTAAAACACTAAATAAATTTTTATTTTTACTCTCATGTTCAGATATAAAACTAGATACGTACAATATGAACCTTTGGGGGTTTTCTTCATAAATTCCAATGGACTCATCCTTCTTTTTTAAATTTATTTTGGAATTCTCTATCAATATATTGGAATAGGGCTATGTAAAAATACATAGTGAATAATAATTCCTCGAATTCCTACCTATCTTGAGAGTCAACGTCCTCCTTTTTCATTTTATTCTAAATGAGAATATTCGATTGGTCTGCCTCACCTTCCAAATGATAAATAATTCCGATGAACTTCTCAAGTACGAAAAACTAAATAATATAAAATGTATTTTCAATTATAACGATCAATTTATTTTTAATATGTATATTTGGTATGACATTTAATGATGGTGTACATTAAAAAAATGAAAGACTCGATTACAAGATATTCTTTACATTATGTGTTTAGGAGATCAAAATAGTTTGTGTCAATAGTAACAACTTATGAAATTTGAGTGATAATTTCCACATTTTGTTTACACATGATCCCATTACACTTGGATGTTCACTGGGAAAATCACCACATTGTTTTTTGACACACATATATAACTCATTTCTTCCTATATCTATCCATTTTTTAAAATATGGAAAAGTTTGTGTATTGATGAAGTAATTATTTAATAAAAAGGAAAATAAAAGCATAGAATAAGTAACTCATAAATAGTGTTTAGATACTAATATAATAATATCTAGGTCTGAATATTTTTTTTAATATCTACTTTCTAATAGGGTCTCTAATAAAATTATATTCAAACTACACATAGTGCTTTATAATGAATTTTTGAGTCACTAAATCATATCCTAATGTAGTTTATAATGATGTTTGTAGTCATATATCCACACATTCTATATCAAGTGAAGATTGATTTTGATAATCAATATAAATTTTTAAATGCATTATCCCATATCTTCATCTCTTCAAAAAACTCATTTACTTTCTAGTAACTTGATGAAAATTCAATTATTAGGAAACTACAAAACCTCAACATTACCAAAATATTTGGATTTTATCCAGTTCATAAAGTCATCCTTAATGGTTTTGATTATATTATATAATCCTAATAATATAAAATAAGTAAAATATACAAATAAATAAGTAAACCTTTCTATCATACAAATTGAGGTGCTCTACACCCGCAATCCAGAGTTTGGTGAAAAAAATATTCTTCAAACACATAATTTCAAAAAATTGAGAAAAAAATATTTATTTTACAAAATTACCATTGGATAAACATAAAACATCTTAAATAATATAATAATCCCAATAATAAAAGGTTTAGTGTCTTTGAGTAATAGTTACTTATGAAACATATTTTATAAAACCTATGAATCTTTCTGAGTAATAAAACAACAGTCGATACATTTCTTGTCAAGTAATAAGATATAATAATCTTAATAACATGGGTAGGGGAAACTTAATAAATTTGTGATATCAGTTACATGGTATATAAGAGATTCAAATCAAATATCATAAAATATCTTAAGATAAGTGTATGAGTATAATCATGCCATATAAGAAAGTTATACCGAATTTCTTTTGGCTTTAGTAATAAAAGAACACGATTATAAACTATGATATTGTTGTTTATCATTGAAATAATGAAATTAATAGAAAATTTTGAACTAGCATGAATATAGTGTAATTATAAAATTATAAACAATAAAAATCCCCATGCTTCGTGTTGTGAACAAATAAAATTCCCATAATATTTGTTGTGAACAAGAAATATTACCATGTAGCATGTATTGAGAAAAAAATTTCTATACTATATATTTTGAACAAAAAATTACCACACATCATGTTGTGAAAAAATGTTTATGATTAATGTTGGGGACAAAATTTCCTTATATATATGTTGTGAATAATAAAATTCACATTCACTATTTTATGAACAAACAGAATTTCAACACTTCATGTTGTAAAAAAAACATTACCCATGCTTCATGTTGTGACTGGGATTTCCATCCACTTCCACATGGACTTTTTGGAGGAGCCCTCAGAGTAGCAACTCTCCCTCGACACCCACTACTAGGGTTTATTGATGGTACCTCGGGGGGGGGGGGAGGCTGGTGCACCACTCCTCTGGCTTTATCTCACCTTTCTCCGTTCCTTTTGATATCATCCTGATTTCATCCTAGTAGTATTTATATACTATTATTGTTTCAGGCATGGTATTCTCACGGTGGTGGTTTCTTTGGTGGGGATGGAAGCTCGGTTGTGGATTTGCTTATGTGCTTCTCTATTGAGGTCATATCCGATTCTCACTAATCTGGCTTCCGGCTCCTTGGTTTCTCTCATAGTTGGTTTGAAGTTATAAGGCCCAGACCATAAACCTTACTTCATATTCAATTAAATGAATAATTCACATTGAGGATCATTTCAGGTTTAGGGTTTAAGAGAATTAGGACATAACTATTACATCTCAAAAGATTACAAAGTAGACACTTCTACTAAGTTTCCATAGAATAAAAACTCTTACAAAGAAACATGTCTAGTTCAATGTTTTATATAGCATGAATTTCCCTTGATCCAATCCTTGAACCTATTCCACATTAAGTCCTGTGAAAAACATTTCAAAAAAACCTGCGGTGAGCATAAAAAACGCACAGCAAAGGATACACAATGAATGAAAACTGTTAGTTTATCAAACCAAAAAGTAAACCATGTATACTTTATCAAAGTAATACTTTTCACCTTTATGAAGTAGTAAAAACTCTTCACTGAATAAAAGATCATTAATTACCCTTTTACAACCAAAAGATTACCATAAAACCCGTATAAAGATCACATAACATATAAAGGTAACTTAGTACAGAAACATACGTAATGGAATAACCATACGGTCGACTTCCACACATATCACTTAATGGAATAGCCATACGGCCGACGTCCATACCCAATGCATTGGAGGTTACCAGGTAACCACCCATCCTGGTATTCACGGCACCACCCATCATATGGTTTATCAAGTAACCACCCGTCAAATGTCCAAGTACCATTATAAAATCATAAGACATAAAATAAATATAATGGAAAGAAAACATTTCCACACTTTGATCACAACATATCACATAAATATATTGACATAAAAAATCCATTATAAAAACCATTTTCAATACCAAAATACATAAAAGAGTATATGGTAATTATTTCATTTTAAAAACATTACGGCTTGTTGAGGAAGCGAAAGACCAAATAATACTCGCGGCAGCGGAAAAGGACGTTGTCATCGCGTATGTTAAAAGAATCATTCCTTTTTGTCATTTAGAAAAAATATTCATAGAAAAATATTCCTTTTGTATAAAAGTAAAATTCAAATGAGCATATACACCGTATAAAAATATGTTGTGTATAAAAAAATATGCCTCAATGAAATGAGTTTGAGACGAAGTCCCTTACCTCAGGTCCGACTCGACTCGATCGTTCATTAATGTCCTAAATAATAAGCATGAGTTAATGTATACTTTCTTAAGAACCATTTTCAAGTAAATTATTCCTTTTATATCACTTATTACCATGTCATTAACACTATGTAATTATTTAAGTTAATAACGGTCGTTTTAACGATCATTGGTACTTGAGTCAAACATAAACTCTTTATAATTAAAAGTTGTTCATGTGGTAAAATATCAATTATATCATGAATTATATTCATAATGTAGATATATATAATATATATACAGTATATACATGCATTTATAATATTACATAATCATTTAGAGGTATGAAATGAAATGCACTGTTCATGGAGACGGTAAGCCGTACGTACGCATGAACGCTACTTTCATTTCTATGTCATATTAATGGAATTAAAAATAGATGAGAGGTATGTATATTTTAATTCCAGAATTATATTCATCACATATAGGTAACATACATCATATATATCCATTATATATATGTACTTATAATAGTACATTACATTTAGGGATAATAAATGAAATGCACCGTTCATGGAGACGGTAAGCCGTACGTACGCAGTAACGCTACTTTCATTTCTATCTCATACATTAATGGAGTGAAATATTAAGGATATAAAGGAATATTATAATTCCTGTATAACATCATATATAATAACTTTAAATCCATCCTTTATAAGTCCCACATATGGCATTAACGAATCAAATCACTTTGAGGGGGCCGTAGTCCCCACTTCTTAAAGTGTAGATATCACGTATACCCATAATGGAAGCCATAAAGGTATGCCATAATTGAAAAATACAGAAGCTTAAGGAAAATATAAACATATTATATATCATATTTAAATATAGTGACATTTTAATGGCCTCCTTTGAAGGTGTTAGAATAATATTGAACAATCATCGTTTCGTCAGGCAGAAATTCGCCATCCACAGAAACAGTATGTCCTTTAACCATTAGATGTAGGTGTATGTAAGTGTAGCTTGAATGCTTCTTATAAGAACATAATATTATATTTAATATATTGTATTTGTTACAAAATAAATGAATAAAAAGATATTAGGGGATTGGAGAAGCAAAATAAAACAAAAGAACACAAGTGAAGACATTACCATAAAATCGGCTTACTCTCTTAGATTTTATCTCAAAGGCTTCCATGGGAATAATTCTGCCCAAAGTGAGGCTTCTAGGAGTAATATAGGGTTGTGGAGAGACAAAATGGGCAGATCATGGCAGAACTAAAGGTTTGAGAGGTGTGGGTAAGGTGGTAGATGTGTGGGCCTTTTGTAAGAGGAGAGGAGGGGAACTTTTGGAAAGTTAAGAAAAGATACTTTATTATAAAATGATTTTAGAATAAAAAGGGTCCCACAATTATATATTTAGAGGATAAGGTGATAATAGTTTTTAATACACCCATCTAATAGGTTTTTGTCATGTGTAGGTTTTAGATTTTACATTATCTTTTCATTATATTTAAATCGTTAAATAATGAGGTAATCGCTGCATCATCATGGTGTCATAAATAATTTAATTTATTTAATGTCTAAAAATTATAAAAAAACAATCATGATGTAAGAAATTATTTTAACTTTCTAAGGAATATTTATAGTAAAATATCTGACTTAAATAACCCCATTTAAAAATTGTTTTAGTAAAACAACTCATGTTTGTGACATTTTTATTTTAACTTTAAATAAAAAGTTTTTAATGTCATTTTCCTACCAAAGTGGCTCCATTGGGTCCCCAAGTTGACCCATGGAGTTTCTTGGTCGGCAATGACACATCCAATAAGGGTAGTACATGTTTCAAGTTTATTTCATATTATTAAAACATTATTTTTACCTTAAACTACACTAATTACCTCTAATCGCGATTAAAAAACATAAAATTTACTATTCACAAAAAAATTATTTTAATCCCATTGAACCACATTTTACTTCTTAATGACAACCATGTATGTTGGATTTTTGAAATTCAAAACATAGAGGTGGTAAATTTTATTTAAATGAAAAATCAGTTTTTTAAGTACCACTTAGTGGTTTCACTATTCATCAAAAATTGATGTTTTTCAGAAAAATACCAAAACATAACCCTAAGATATATTTGATATTCCAAATTCAAAAATGAAGTATAGTTTACAAAATTCAAAACATATAAGTTGCATTAATTAATTTAATAATTAATTCCCGCTGTCAGAGCAAATAGCGTGTTTTTATGAAATAATAAGTATCAAAAGATTGACACTAGTTTAAGTCCAATTTCAAGGTGAAATTAATTCCAACAACCACTATTGGATTAAAATGTAAAAATATATTCTAATTCAACTCTAAAAAAAATTCAACAGATAATCTAGTCATATAAATACATTAGATTAAAAAGAGGTTGTGAATTAAAATACAACATTTTTCACTATTCCTTAAAAAATGAACTTTATCGGAAAAATACCAAAAATTTACACAAAGTAAATTTTGATGTCCCGATTCAAAAGAAGGGTTTTATTTGGTCCAATAGAATTTAAAAGAGTTACCAAAACTATATTTAATGACTGTTCACCATCAAAAGGTGATAAGTGAACCTTTAGTGAAAATTAGGGTATATATGCCTAAAATTGAATTCTTTTCATATTTTAAGCCTTTATCATTTATTGGATAAATGTAAAAACATTTAAAAAACATATATAATCATAAATTAGTTATTCTTATTCATTCCCGCCAATACAACGACTATGTGTTAACCACCATTTAAAATAATATTATTATATTACTAGTGTGCAACGTAAGATTTCAAAGAAACTCATTGTTGCGTATCAGGTACGCTATCGAACATAGCAACCCCTTTAAAGTAAAATTCATATTTAATTTGTAAATATTAATAAATATGAAAATGATTTATTCTCTATTTACCTGGTTTGTTACATCCTTCCCCCCATTTTGGAATTGCATCCTCGCAATTTTATTCACTTATCAAAATAAGTGGGGGTATTTACCTCTCATAGCATTTTCAGATTCTCACGTTGCCTCTTCAGCCATATGGTTTTTCCATAAAACCTTTACCCGGTGAATTACCTTATTTCGCAACACCTCCTCTCTTCGATCAAGAATCTGTACTGTTTGTTCTTCATTAGAGGGATTCTCTTCCAACTAAACTATCTCTGGGCTCAAAACATGAGATGGATCTGGAATATACTTTCTCAACATCGAAACATGAAAAACATTGTGTACCTGAGATAAACTCGGAGGTAATGCCACTCTATATGGAACTGATCCAACTCTCTTCAGAATTTCATATGGTCCAATGAACCTTGGACTCAACTTTCCTTTCTTACCAAATCGCATCACACTTTTCCATGGAGAAACCTTGAGAAAAACATGATCGCCTACCTCGAAAGATAGATCCTTCCTCCAGTTATCTGCAAAACTTTTCTGTCTGCTCTGAGCTTTTCTCATGTGTTTCTGAATCAACTAAACTTTTTCTGCCATCTCTTCTACCAATTCTGGTCCCATCATCTTCCTTTCACCCACTTCATCCCAAAAAGCTGGAGTTCGACACCGCTTCCCATATAATGCCTCAAATGGCGCCATCTGTATACTGGACTGAAAACTGTTATTATAAGAAAACTCAACCAAAGAAAGATGTTGGTCCCAACTTCCCTGATAATCCATCGAATAAGAACGTAGCATATCCTCCAATGTCTGAATTGTTCGTTCTGATTTCCCATCTGATTGAGGATGAAAATCTATACTAAAATTTAATTCAGTACCCAATGACTTCTGAAGGCCTTTCTAAAAGTCAGAAGTAAACCTGGGATCACGATCAGATACAATGGAGAGGAGAAGTCCATACAACCTGACTATCTCTTTAAGATACAATCGAGAAAGTTGATCTAGAGAGAATGTATCTCGAATAGGAAGGAAATGATCAAATTTAGTCAATCAATCAACAATAACCCAGATTGAATTATTACCTCGAGATGTCCTCGGTAATCCCACAACAAAGTCCATGGATATATTTTCCCATTTCCACTCTGTCACTGGTAATGGCTGAAGCATCCCTTTCGGTAACTGCCGCTCTTCTTTTACCTGCTGACAAGTCAAACACTTCAGAGTAAAATCAGCAATATCTCTTTTCATTCCATCCCACCAGTAATACTCCCACGGATCTCTGTACATCTTAGTACTACCAGGATGAACTGAAAACAGGGAACTATGAGCCTCACATAACAATTCATTCTTCAACTGTGAATCACTAGGCACACATAATCTCTTCCCAAGCCTCAAGACACAAACATTATCAATGTTAAATTTAGGAAACTTACCCTTCTGAACCAGCTCTACCTTTTTCTACAACACATTGTCTTGCTTCTGTGCTTGCTTGATTCTGTCTGATAGAGAAGATTTCACTGATACCTGAAAAAAAACATAAGGACTTCCTGCACAAACAACTTCTATGCCAAATCTCATCAAATCCTTAACCAAAGGATCACGTTCCAAATGCAACATTGTTAATGAAGCATTACTTTTTTGACTCAAAACATCAACCACTTTATTTTCTTTTCCTAGATCGTAATGAATTGTACAATCATAATCCATGATTAATTCTTAGCCATCTCCTCTGTCTAATGATCAATTCTTTCTAAGTGAATATATACTTTAAACTCTTGTGATTGGTATATATTTCACACTTTAGTCCACAAAAATGATTCCTCCAAATTTTTGAAGCAAAAACAACAATAGGTAATTCCAAATCATGTGTAGGGTAATTTACCTCATGAGTTTTCAACTGACGTGAAGCATATGAAATTACCTTATCATTCTGCATAAGGACACAACCAAGTCCTTTCAATGAATCATCACTGTAGATAACAAACTCACCATTCCTGGAAGGAATTTCCAAAACAGGAGCATTCACCAATCTTCTTTTCAACTCCTGAAAACAATCATCACATTCTTTTGTCTAGATAAACTTAACACCCATTCGAGTTATCCTAGTCATTGGACTAGATAATCATGAAAAAATAACAACAAACCTTCTGTAGTAACCTGCCAAACCAAGAAAACAATGGATCTCAGTTACATTTGTGGGTCTTGGTCATTCATCAACAACTTGTGTTTTAGCAGGATCAACACTTATGCCATTTTTTGAAACAATGTGACCAAGGAAATAAATTTTTTGTAACCAAAACTCACATTTTATGAATTTTCCATATAGTTTCTTTTCATTTATAGTTTGAAAGATAACCCTTAAATGACTTGCATGATCCTTTTTACTTTAAGAATATAGAAAAATATCATCAATGAAAACAACCAAAAACTTATCAAAGAACTCATGGAAAAGTCTATTCATATGGTCCATGAATATAGTAGGTTCATTGGTTAACCCAAAATGCATAACTACAAATTAATAATGGCCATATCTAGTACGGAACGCAGTCTTCAGAAAGTCTTCTTCTTTTACTTTCAACTGATGGTACCTCGACCTCAAGTCAATCTTCGAAAAATACAGAGCTCCCTGGAGCTGATCAAACAAATCATTGATACAAGGAAAAAGATACTTATTCTTAACAGTAACATTATTCAAGGCTCTATAATCAATGCAAAGTCTCGTTGAGCCATCTGTCTTTTTAAGAAACAAGACAGGAGAACCCCATGGTGATGTGCTAGGTCGAATGAAACCTTTATCTAATAACTCCAGAAATTTCTTATTTAACTCTAAAAGTTCAACTTGAGCCATTCGATAAGGGGGTTTTGAAATAGTCTTAGAATCAGAATCTAAGTCAACAGTAAATTCCACTTCCTGGTCATGAATAATACCAGGCAACTCATCAGGAAAAACCTCAAGATACTCATTTACCACTGGGACATCATTAATCTGAATAGTTCGTTTATTTTCAACTATATGTGCAAGGTAACATTCACTTACATCTTTTACTAGTTTCTGAACTTCCTGATATGTTATCAAAATCAAGGGTTCATTCTTGTACACAAAATGAAAATCTTTCTGGAAAGAAACCATTTTAGCTCTATAGTCAATCTTAGCATGATAAACAGAAAGCCAATCCATGCCCAAAATAACATCAAACTCTACTAGAGGAAAAACAATAAGGTTTGCAGGGATATTCTTTCTGCACATAAGGATAGGAAGGTTCTTATAATTTCTTCTTTTCTCAATGTTTCCTCCGGGTTTTTTCACCATAAGTTAAGGATTCATATATTGAGATGGAATTTCCAATTTAATAGAAAACTTATCAGAAATGAAACAATGTGTAGACCCTGGATCAAACAAAACATTGGCATAATCTAATCAAACAAACAATGTACCTGATACTACTTCATTCGATGGCCCAGCATCTGCTGAAGTAGTTGCATAGGATTTCACCTCCCCTTTCTGCTTGTAGTCTGGATGCTTTCCCCCAGTTGAGTTCTTCATTAGACACTCGTTTGCATAATGACCCATTTAATTACACTTAAAACATCTTACCATTGACTTTTCATTTCCTGCTTGATCATCATCCTTACAGTTATGAGAAATATGACCAGACTTACCACACCGAAAGCACTTTCCAGTCATGGATAAACATTCTCCAGGATACATTTTACCACACTTATCACATGATGGATATTTTTTTTTCTTACCTCCTTGTATATTTGATGAATTCTTCCCCTTTTCCTTCCAACTATACCTCTTATTCTGTTGTTTGTCAAAGAACACATGATCATCGAAAAACTCCATTTCCACCTTATCCGCACATTGAACAAGTTTTTTATAACTTTTGAACTCACGAGAAGCTAAATCCATTCGATACTTTCGCTTTAACCCTGAGGGAAAACGGTTGATTTTACTATCATGATCTCATATGAAGATTGGAGCATACCTTGCCAGTCGAGTGATATTTGCTTCATAAGCATCCCAATGAGTCATCCTCCTGCCTCAATTCTAGGAATTGTTTTTCTATCCTATGATGAACCACCTTAGTAAAATATTTCTCAAGAAACATACCATTGAATTTTTCCCAGTGAAGATCATCAATCTCATCACTATCCCTGATATTTTTCACCATCGACCACCACTGTTCAGCTTCACCTTCAAAATGTTAAACAAAAAGACTAACCTTTTGATGTTCTGAACACCCCATGACATCAAAAATCTTCTCCAGGGCTTTAATATACACTTCAGCTAGAACAGGGTCAGATGATCCTATGAATGATGGGGGATGTTGTCTCATTAAATGTTCCACCACTGACATTTTCATATGCGGTTGATCTGGCTGATCTCATGCATGGATACCACCACCATTTATAGCCTGATTCAACTGTGTCATCACTGCAACCAACTTTTCAGTTTGAATTCCACCCATCTCAGGTTGTTGATTTGGAAGGTTGTCTTCCTCCTAATGTCGTCCTAACATAGCTGCCTTGTTTCCTCTGCGGAAAACCATTCTGAACACAGAAATATCATAGGCAAAGCAACATGGTAATCTATAAATGCAATATCATTTCAGTCATACCATAAATTAATTTATAATTTAACAATTTTCTAACTCTGAAGGTTGTCTAAGCCGACCTTTGATACCAACTATAAGGCCCCAGCCTTAAACCTTACTTAATATTGAATTAAATGAATAATTCACATTGAGGATCTTTTCAGGTTTAGAGTTTTAGAGAATTAGGACATAACTATTACATCTTAAAATATTACAAAGTAGACACTTCTACTAGGTTTCCATAGAATAAAAACTCTTAAAAAGAAACATGTCTAGTTCCAGGTTTTATATAGCATGAATTTCCCTTGATCCCATCCTTGACCCTATTCTACATTAAGTCCTGTGAAAAAAATTTCAAAAAAACATGGGGTGAGCATAAATAAAATCTCAGTAAGGGATACATAAAGAATGAAAAATGTTAGTTTATCAAAACAACAAGTAAACCATGTATACTTTATCAAAGTAATACTTATCACCTTTATGAAGTAGTAAAAACTCTTCACTGAATAAAAGATCATTACTTACCATTTTATAACCAAAAGATTACCATAAAACTCTTATAAATATCACATAACATATAAAGGTAACTTAGTACATAAACATACTTAAATGTAATAACCATACGGTCAACTTCCACACATATCACTTAATAGAATAGCCATACGGCCGACTTCCATACCCAATGAATTGGAGGTTATAACGTAACCACCTGTCATAGTATTCATGGCACCACCCATCATATGGTTTATCACCTAACCACCGTTCAAATGTCCAAGTACCATTATAAAATCATAAGACATAAAAAAAATATAATAAATGAAAGAAAACATTTCCAAACTTTGATCACAATATATCACATAAATATATTGACATAAAAAATCCATTATAAAAATCATTTTCAATACCAAAATACATAAAAGAGTATATGGTATTTATTTCATTTTAAAAACATTACAGCTTGTTGAGGAAGCCAAATACCAAATAATACTCGCGGCGGTGGAAAAGGTCGTTGTCACCGCGTACGTTAAAAGAAACATTCCATTTTGTCATTTAGTAAAATTCTTCATAGAAAAAGATTCCTTTTGTATAGAAGTAAAATTCAAAGGGGTTTATACACCGTATAAAGGAATGTTGTTTATAAAACAAAATATTCCTTAATGAAAGGAGATTGAGACGAAGTCCCTTACCTTGGGTCCGACTTGACTCGATCGTTCTTTAATGTCCTAAATAATAAACTTGAGCTAATTTATACTTGATTAACAACCTTTTTCAAGTTAATTATTTATTTTGTATCACTTATTACCATGTCATGAACACTATGTAATTATTTAAGTTAATAACGGTCATTTTAACGATCTTTGGTACTTGAGTCAAAAATAAACTCTTTATAATTACAAGTTCTTCATGTGGTTAAATATCAATTATATCAAGAATTATATTCATGATATAGATATATATATATATATCATATATATCCAGTATATACATGCATTTATAATATTACATAATCATTTAGAGGTAAGAAATGAAATGCACCGTTCATGGAGACGATAAGTCGTACGTACGCATGAATGCTACTTTCATTTCTATGTCATTTTAATGAAATTAAAACTAACTGAGAGGTATGTATATTGAAATTACAGAATTATATTCATCACATATATGTAACATACATCATATATATCCATTATATATATGTACTTATAATAGTACATTACATTTGGGGATAAGAAATGAAATGCACCATTCATGGAGACGGTAAGCCATATGTACGCATGAACGCTACTTTCATTTCTATCTCATACTTTAATGAAGTGAAATATTAATTATATAAAGGTAAATTATTATTCTAGTATTAAATTATATATAATAACTTTAAATCCATCCTTTATACTTCCCACACATGGAATTAACGAATCAAATCACTTTGACGGGGCGGTAGTCCGCACTTCCTAAAATGAAGATATCGCGTATACCCATAATAGAAGCCATAAAGGTATGCCATAAATGAAAAATACAGAAGCTTAAGGAAAACATAAACATATTATATATCATATATAAATATAGGGACATATTAATGGCCACCTTTTAAGTTGTTAGAATAATATTGAACAATCATCGTTTCGTGAGGCAGAAATTCGCCATTCACAGAAACAGTATGTTCTTTAACCATTAGATGTAGGTGTGTGTAAGTGTAGCACGAATGATTCTTATAAAAAAATAATAGTAAATTTAAGATACTTTAGTTGTTACAAATATAAATTAGTAAAAAGAGTTTAGGGGGTTGGAGAATAAAAATAAAACAAAATAACACAAGTGAAGACATTACCTTAAAATCGTGTAACTCTCTAAGATTTGAGCTCAAAGGCTTCCTTGGGAAGACTTCTGCCCAAAGTGAGGCTTCTAAGAGTAATAAAGGGATTTGGAGAGACAAAATGGGCAGATAATGGCCGAACCAAAGGTTTGAGAGGTTTGGGTATGGTGGTAGAGGTGGGGGCCTTTTATAAGAGGAGAGGAGGGGCACTCTTGGGAAGTTAAGAAAAGATACTTTATTATAAAATGGTTTTCGGATAACAAGGGTCCCAAAATTATATATTTAGAGGATAAGGTGATAGGAGTTAGATATCCACCCATACAATAGGTTTTTTACATGTGTAGGATTTATATTTTACATTATCTTTTCATTTTATTTAAATCGTTAAATAATGAGGTAATCACTGCATCGTCATGGTGTCATAAATAATTTAATTTATTTAATATCTAAAAATTATAATAAAAATATCATGATGTAGGAAATCGTTTTAGATTTCTAATGAATATTTATAGTCAAAAATCGGACTTGTATAACCCCATTTATGAATTGTTTTAGTAAAACAACTCATGTTTGTGACATTTTTATTTTAACTTTAAATAAAAAGTTTGTAATGTCATTTTCTTACCAAAGTGGCTCCATGGGGTCCCCAAGTTGCCCCATATATTTTCCTGGTCGTCCATGACACATCCAATAAGGGTAGGACATGTTTCAAGTTTATTTCATATTATTAAAACATTATTTTTACCTTAAACTACACTAATTACCTCTAATCGCGATTAATAAACTTAAAAGTTACTATTCACCAAAAAATTATTTTAATCCCATTGAACCAAATTTTAATTATTAATGACAAAAATGTATGTCTGATTTTTGAAATTCAAAACACAGAGGTGGTAAAATTTCATTTAAACGAAAAATCAGTTTTTTAAGTACCACTTAGTGGTTTCACTATTCATCAAAAATTGAAGTTTTTCAGAAAAATACCAAAACATCACCGTAAGCTATATTTGATATTCTGAATTCAAAAATTAAGTCTATTTTACAGAATTAAAAAATATATGTTTAATTAATTAATTTAATGATTAATTCCCAATGTCAGAGCAAATAGCGTGTTTTTATGAAACAATAAGATTCAAAAGATTGACACTAGTTTAAGTCCAATTTCAAAGTGAAATTAATTACAACGAACACTATTGGATTAAGCGGTAAAAATATATTCTAATTCAACTCTAAAAAAAATTCAAAAGATAATCAAATCATATAAATAAATTAGATTAAAAATTGGTTTTGAATTAAAATACAACATTTTTCACTATTCATTAAATAATGAACTTTATTGGAAAAATACCAAAAATTTACACAAAGTAAATTTTGATGTCCCGATTGTAAAGAAGAGTTTTATTTGGTCCAATAGAATGTATAAGAGTGACCAAAACTATATTTAATGATGGTTCACCATCAAAAGGCGATAAGTGAACCTTTAGTGAAAATTCGGGTATATATGCCTGAAATTGAATTCTTTTCGTATTTTAAGCCTTTATATTTTATTGGATAAATATAAAAACATTTAACAAACATATATAATCATACTTTAGTTATTACTATTCATTCCCACCAATACAACTACTACATGTTAACCACCATTTAAAATAATATTATTATATTACTAGTGTGCAACGTAAGATTTCAAAGAAAATCGTTGTTGCGTATCGGGTACGCTATCGAACATAGCAAGACCTTTAATGTAAAATTAATATTTAATTTGTAAATATTAATAAATATGAAAATTCTTTATTCTTTATTTACCTAGTATGTTACAACAGAAGTGGTTTAAGGGAAGATTTGGGATATGTAGTAATCGATCATCAGCATCCCGGAAAGAGAGTCCTCTTAGGATTTAGTTTGTTTTGCGGGTTTCCTCATTTGATGATTGCTGGGTATGAAGAATCGCACAATTTAGTATCCTGAATCCGGCTTTGGTTTTATATTTCGATGCTGCTGTGGCTAGTAGTTGAGGTCCCGACCACTTCCAATTGGCCTTGGCCTCATCTTTCCACTACTACACTCCCTATCAATCTGGAGGGGTGGTATCCAGGATGCTCTGGGATGTAATCTCGAGCAGCTATCTGGGATCATATGAATTTCGACTTTCAGATCAGGTGGTATTCACATGACGTTGTTGTCGAGTTTTTAATGCGATGATTTTTAGGTTGTTTAATTTTTCCATTCAGTGATGGGCCACTGGAATTTTCTACGATGGTGAGTTATATGTTCTATGTTAGTGGATCAGATTAGTGGTGGGATGTGTTCCTATCATGAACAGATGTTACTCCAGTTCATGAAATGTTGGCATTTTGGTTTTGATGGTTATGATGTTCGGTGGGGTTTTCAACAATAAAAATTATGGGATTCGGAGTTCATAATTCATTCAGCAGGTCCTGTTTCTGGATTCAATCACGTGTGGCGAAGTAGGTGTAGACTAGGCATGACCACAATATAGGGATGCTCGAATCGAGTTCTGTTGCGCTTGGGATATGGTGCCTCTCGACGTTGCCTGCTACCTCAACCGGTATATGTCTGATTTTGAATCATTAAACTTGAATTTTTAATGTTTTAATGTGGTTTTAGGATGGATTTTTAGGTTGTGAGGTCACCACTTTTCCAAAAGTGGATTATAATTTTTTTTTTAAAAATTATTTGGCACCCACGGTTCATGTTGTGAAAATAGAAAATTACAATTGAAAAATCCTTTCCCCATAAAATATAAATCATTAAAAAAGTCAATGTATGATAATATTGGACCCCACACGTCACTTAATTGTCATCCAAATATATATGTTCCATTAGAACATGAAAAATTTATTACATTAAATATCACATAATTAACCCATGGAAAAAGGCGGGCTTTATGAAAAATAGTTCGAAAACATTCCATAAGACATCCAAAGAAAGAGGTTTTCTGTTTAATCAATAATATCCACAAATAACATAAGTATATTTAATTATGTCTTCATATATAAACTATTTAATTTTAATAATACCCAATAAATCTCAGGAAAAATAATTTCCATACCCCTTTTTTGAAAGGCTTGAAAAATACATAAAAAATAGATTGTTTAAAATAAAATAATTGATAATGAAAAAATCTTAATAAAACATTTAAATCTAAATGTTTATTTTCAATGAAATGAATTATAATTTCAAAAACATTTCTTGAGAAATTATAAAAAAATCATAAAACCCCATTTCTTAAAACACAGGCCTTTAAAACCCATTTTAAAATCCAGAATTCTTTTAATAATTCAAATTATTATACTTTTTAAAAATATATGAATACATAGTATTCATTTAAAAATAATCAAGAGTTTAAATAATTAATATTTTTTTAAAATATGTAAATAATGTTAAAGATGTATATTGGGAGGAATGGGAATTATTATTGATAATATCATACTTTTATGGTGAAGAAATTCATTATGGTTGAATATTTTAATAAAAAGTGTAATTTTTATGAGATAGAAAGGGAACGATACAAGAAATGAAATCTTACATTGTATTAATACAATAATGGATGAAAAAATTTCAATAATATAAAATATAAATCAATGATGGAATTCAAGATAACAATTTTTTATCATTGGTATCTTTAGAATCATATACTATTAAATGAAAACACATGATATGGATCTCTAAACTCTATGAATGTCATAAGTCTGGAAACATATATTCATTCAGATGTAACCATAGAATATCAAATCTATCATGTTAAATAATATGAAATATATCTTAATGAATTAAATTAGCAACAATTAACCCCTTACCTTGTATTTTTACTTAGTCGGACACTGTCTAAGACAATTAAAAATCATTAGATTTCTTTGGAAAATATCATTAGAATTGGAGGCCTTTAGCAATATATATGATTATAGAGTCCCATGAAGTTGATATAGTATTTTATTATAAAAGGATATATGTTTTTTATTAAATTCAAAGAGATAGGTGTAACAGGACGTGTTGTAAGGGATCTCCTTTTATAAGTGAATAAAAGGGAACTTATTTGAATACCCATTATTTTTCAATAATGGAATGTTTCTATTTAAGCGCGAATTGTTACAGAATTATAAAATATTATGTATATATTTTCATTATACCCATCATCCTCTCCACTAATAATTTTGGATACAACCTGGTTTGGTTTTTTTTCCATTTCATTAATTAAAAATTTACCAGAATAAACATTTACGATAGTGAAAAATTTTAACCATGGTAATTGATTTCAAAAAAAATATAGAGTTTATTTCATAATTTAAATCTCATTTTTTAATATTTTAGAATCTTTTTATCGAATAAAATTTTAAATGGCGATAAATGTTTGTTTTAGTATAAATTCATATGATGCATAAAAACAATTTTTTTTAGAAAATACGTGTTTTAAAGATTAAAATTGTTGTGTAGTTTAAAATTACCAATTTTATTAAATATTATGTTATAAATATGGTCATTATAAAAAAAGTATTTATATTTAAAAAAAATCCAAAAATTATTTTTACCTAAAAATTGATTAATCAAAATAAAAAAATAAAATTCTTCGAAATTTGAATAAAACATTACTCAAGTTCTAAAAATTAAATATTGCTTTTATATATTAAAAAAATATTTAAAGTACATAAATTTAACCCTTAAATATAATTTTTATTTACTAAAATAATAAATAATTTTTTAATTATTTATTATAAAATGATAAATTCATAATATTTAAAATTTTGGTAAAACAATATTTTCTAATATTCACTTAAACATCATTAAATTTAAAAAATACCAAAAATTATACATATGATAATTTTGATATGATGGATTAAAAAATAAAATTCAATTAAAAAATTATATCTATTAAATTTAAAAATTTATCTTCTACATGAAAGGAAAAAATATTAATAAAAATGTTTTTATTGAAAATATACCCCATAAAAAAATTACGCGTTCTGAATAAAACATTATATACATTTATAATTGATTAAAATATATTTTATAGTGGTTTTTTTATTATGAAATTTTATTAATATTATTCATCATGTTTTCAAAAAATAATTTTTATTTGGTGTTTCATGTCAAACAATCTCAAGTTACGATGTTTATATAAATTTTAATTATTAAGTAGAATAGTAGGGAGTAACAAAATAAAATCATGGGTTGTAATAAATATCATACCCCAAGATAAATGGAAAACTAATTATTTTGTTGATATACCTTTTTACGGTGAATTTTATATCATACTCCTATAGAGGACCCATGTTGTTAGAACTCAAAACGAGTAAAGTATCGATCATGAAAAATAGGAGCCTTTTCATATCCATTTGCTTATGATAATTTACCAAAAAAATTTGACTTGATCCATTTAGAAGTCATATTTAATTTACATTTTTGTTAAATTTTTTCCTTAAATTATTTAACAAAATGTTTAAATAATATTTAGAATCTTTCTTAATTCTATAATAAACTAGAATATCATCTACTAATACTATAAAAATTTAACAAGGAAATATATAAATACTCAATCCAATCGAGTCGATATATATCTCTAGAGTGTTAGTGAGTCCAAATGGATACTCTATGAACAAACAGTGTCCATATAATTTAGGAAACATAATATTTGGAATATCATCATTTTAAAAAATAATTTAATGATATCCTGATCAATAATAAACCTTTGAGAAGTACTGATATCCACATGGTTAATATATTAATTCATCAATTTATGTAATATAATACATAATCTGTACCATGATGTTATTCTCAATATTATCAATATAAGAAACATTTACAATCTATTTTCTTGAAAAATATAACCGGGGAACCCCATTGGGAATCACTAGGCCATATGAAACCCTTGGCAAATTTTTCTTCCAGTTTCTTCTTCCACTCTTCCAGTTTAACAAGGGATATTCTATGGGGACTCCTGGATATGGACAAAGCATCATGTATTAATTCTTGTTCAATAATAAGGGTGGAATATATTTCAGAAATATAACATTAAATTTACACAAAATGGGAATTTCATTAAGGTTGATCATTTCGTTTCCCTCAGTCATTTTTACCATATATTCTTACTCATAAGGTAATATGATCCACACATGAAATAGAGTTTACAATATAAACTTTATAATTATCCTTTCTATTGTATATAATCAAAGGGGTTTTTGGGATATACGATGTTATTTAACTATCTATATAATTGATATTAGCTCTGTATAAGCAAAAATTCTATTCCCAGTACACAATCAATTTCCACCTAAGCAAGAACAACAAAATTTTATGGGTTGTTTTTCTCAAAAATTTTAATTGAGAGAAAGTTATTCTCTTGAGATATAATGATTACAAAACTTGTGGATTTCATAGATATATAAATATCCATCTATCTAGTTCAATATCATATTCTACCAATGATCAACTTCACATAATAAGTAAAATATATTCATTGTGAATTTATATTTCATAGTAAATTAATGTAAATAAAATATATTTCTGATGGAATGTATCCATTCCCCATTGACTAAGGGATCATAAGATCTATTAGAATAGTGCAGTCATTATTTTATAATATTCTCAACAAAATTAAGATTCTTATTCAAAGAAGTTGTTTGGTACACATGATTTAATTTATTATTCATAAATTAATGCAATTTAGATAATACCTCTATGAGTTTTTAAACTCCTCCTCCAATAAAAATTGACATCTAATTTAGGAGATCATTATATTTTACAAATAATTTATTTTTAAAAATATATCTCATATTTCATTGCTTTTATTAAATCAAATATATCTTCGTGATGATAATAATAGAGATAATAATCATATAAAATGAAAACTAAAAACATATAAAAAATAACCCATCAATAACTTATAAATCCTAACATATATGATATTAAGTGTCACTGTAGATTATTTACACTACATTCCCAAGAATATTTACTAACCTAATAACTTTAAACAAATAAGGCCTTTCTCTATTACCAAATATATCCACCCATATAAAATACAAATCATATTATAAAATAGTTCTCCAAAAATCTATATAAATCACACCTATGAATCTTGAGGTCTTATATATTTAGGATAGTATATAAATAATACATTATTTTTAAATTATCCAATATGACACTATATTCTAAAGACTAGTAAAAAAAATTATATTAGAGTCAATATTTTAGAATCAATTATAAAATTATTGATTTTTAAACAATTTTCTGAAATTTTTATTTATTATACAACATTAAAGTCTAGAACCAAAAGGTATTAAAAGTGAATTATTACAAAAGTGATTGTAAATATATTTTAATATGTTTTATCATATAAAATAATATTGAATCAACTTTTATAAAAATAAAACATACTTATCTCTACTACATTTTTATATTAAACCTATGGTTTTTATGAAAACCTACTAACCATGAGTGGTGATTTTACTCCATCCTTTTCACAACCACCTATAGTGACCCTTGATTTATATGCATAAATATTACATCATTTTATATGAATATTAAATACATAACATTATAATGAACTCTAAAATAGTAATGGTTTAGTGATGCTAGAGAATAGATACATCATACTCTCATTTCTTGAATAATATTCATTATTTCCCATATAGAATTCTTCTTAGTTATATCTTATTGAAACCATTATTCTTAAAATCATGGAGGAAAAACATAAGAAAATTTGATATCAGATTCCCAATGAGGGTAAACATAGGAGATATCAACCAATGATAATGCATGAGTATAAGATAAGCATAGGGGTATAAGATTATGATCATAAGTTACAATATTCTATCCAAATATGTCACATATCATAAATATGATCAATGAAAAAATTTCTCGTAATATAATAAAATAAAAATATGTGTGAGAAATAAAAAATAATTACACATGGTCCCAAAGAGTATATCATATAAAATTTTATGTGGGAAAAACACAATCTTATAACCATCAGAAAATATATAAATAGAAAAATGATCACTCATTATGTTGTGGACATGAAATCAGGCCCTTTCGTAAAATTATGGTCATTAAACTAGGTATACACATAACCATATGAGATGGAATTTAGGGTATACACATAATATTATAGACATTAAATCTAGGTCAACACATAATCCTATGGACATGAAACTCTGTCCATGTATAATCTTATAGACCTAAAAACTAGGTTTATGAATAAAATCGTGTGTATAAGATATAGTCCATGCATAACATATATATATCTTGAGTTATCCATTTTACCCAATTAATTTGAGGGAGATAATATACCCACCCTTCCCATAATCAAATTCTATTCATAATTATTTTAGGAAATCATGGAAACATTTAACATTTAATTTCAACTGAACTTGTCAAAAAACAATTGGTGTTTCAAACGTCTCATTATAATAAAAATAAACAAACGAAATAATGAATAAGGATTGTATCATTGAATAATAAACCCATTTAATGAAAATTTTTATAAAAGGATATCATAATAAATCAAAGTTCCCTTAAAATATCACTATGAACATTTCCTGATTAAAATACACTTTTAATTATAAAATGACTTATTTTAAAGTTAAAAATTTCTAAAATAATAAGGAAAAAATTTTATTTTTAAATAACCATAAAAACATGAAAATATAACATAAAATCATTGAGTGGCCACGATAATGTGAAATTGCGTCTATGAAATGTATTTAAAAAGAAATATACCTTTCATATTCTAAATAAATATTTAAGAGTACCCCATTCGGAATAGGAGAATAATATTTGAAATTAAATATTTATTAAAAACTAAAAAATGTGTAAAAATGAATTTAAAAAATAATAAGTTAATTTTAATATATTTTATGGAAACATTTTTAGAAAACATGGACATGAGAGAAATAATATTTTCCACCGAAGTGAAAAATAATGTCAATTTTCATTAAAACAATTATTTTAGTATCTTGTGTAGAAAAATATATAAAATTAAAGAAAATAATTTAATCTATATGAATAAATATAGGATAATAAAATTAAAGATATTATTTTTAGTTAGTTCATGAATTTTCATCATTGTAAACCTAATCGTAAATAGTCCTGATAATCGATGATATTGTAACATAAATCTCTTACAACTTTAGTAACTTTTCAATAAAAACCTCATGAAAGAGAGATCCTTATATGTATTTTTAAATAGAAAAAAATTTGATGTTAATTATAATAAAATATATTTATGGGGATTAATTACACCACATAAAAGAGATAGGTGGTGAATATGTCATGTACCTCACAAAAATAAAAGTTTGATGAAACACCAATACCTGATGTGTGACTTTCCTTGAAAGTGATCTTTCCTCATATATAAAAAAGAAAATATTTTTATAAATATATAAATTAATATTTTTAATACATATAGTATCCTATGATACCCAACAATACCATTTTAAAATCAATTTATTTATAATTACTTGTTAAAATCGTCGTATTGGGTGTTACTTGTTTTGTTTTTCATGGGAATTTTGGTTCGGTAGCCCCGATCGTTGTACTGTAATCATATTTAGATCATAAATATAATTTTAATATTTATTTTAATATTAAATATATCCATTTTATGTATATTTATATTCTTACATAAAATTTATAGATATAAAAATGAATTATATTTTTCATCGAGATGACATGTTGCACTTACACATTACTGTAGTTTTCACTATTAAATGGGAAAAAGGAAAGAATGATAAATATTCATTGAAATTTATAAAATACTTATAATATAATAAATATCATATATATTATTTAAATAAGCCCTTATTACCATCCTTGTAAATCATATATAAAAAACTAATCACTTCACTTCTTGGAGGTGGTAGTCCACATGTACACATAAGCAACATTATCATTTGAAAAAAACAAGAAAGTAATAAGGTTGTAAGATATTATAATACAAAAATAATTATTATTTCATAAATATAACATATAAATTTTAAACCCATTATAACAACCATCAATGTAAATTGGTTATGAGAAACAAATAAGATCGTTGTTTGGAGACGGTAAGTTGTATGTACATATGGTCAATGATTTCCCTTTCCATAGTATAAAATGAAGGCAGATAATGGTTTTCAAATCATAATTATAAAAATTAATTATATTTAATATTATGAAATTATTGTTTTAGAAAGGATAAAACTGATTTATATAGTGTATAATATGTAATAAAATTGAAAGCACTTGATTAATAGTTAATCATCTTCCTTGAGAATCGTCTCTTGTATTACAACATAATCCTTTAAGAGGTTCCCTTTTTACAAGAAATTATTATATATTATATGGTTAAGTAATTTCATATTGTATTATCAAATTTATTTTCTAATCTATGGGCAAAATATGTGTGAGTGAGATAGAATAAGAGGCACCATTTTTATAAGTGAGGGGAGGGGAACTCATGGAATTACATGAAGTATTAAAATAATGTAAATTAAATTTTAAAATAAAATGACTAATATTTGAACTATTTTGAATATAGTATTATTATAATTGTAAATAATCACCTAAACTAAAATTTAGATATTGTTATGTGATTCTTAACCATTATCATTTTTTTTAACCCCTCTTAATCTTTTTGAAAATTACTACAAAATCAATATTTTCGACTATTTATGGGTGAATAATGACACCATAAAAAATAAAGGGAACCATTAATATAACATGGATGATATTTTAATCCATATTCATTTTTTTAGGTCAAATATTGTTAATATATTAATATTAAATAATTTATTAAAATAATTTATTATAAAACATTAGTAATTTCATTTTTGGAAATAAATGAAATATTATAATATAATATGTGTATAACTCATGTAAAATGGTTCAAAAATGATATGAATTATAATATAAAGAATATAATATCCTAATATAGTCATTATATATAAATTTTATAAGTTTATAATTCATTTGAATCATTATATTTTTATTAGAACACTGGGTTTAAAAAAATAAACCTTAACTATGGTGATGAATTATTCAATATTAATGGTTTATAATTTAAATATATGTTAAAATTTGGTTCAGAAATTAAAATATTTGAAATTTATTCCCATTTTCATCATAATTTTCCAATTTAAATATTATTATGTTTTTAAATTAATAAATTAATTATGTTTATCCTGAAATACTTTTAATTTAATTTTAAGAAATATTCCCATAATTTGACTTTGAAAACAACATGATAGAAATGGGATTCGAATATAAACATTTAAAATATACCTAATTTGATAAATTTAACTAAAAAATTATTAGAACCCAATAATTATTCAAAATTACTATTGTGACCTCGACCCTAGTAGCCCATAGCTAGTGCCTTTTTTTATTAAATTGGCATAGGATATAAGGAATCACATCACGAAAGACTGAATAGTTTCATAGTCATGTTAAACTAGATACATACTTCAAAAAAATTTATAAATTTAAATAATAAGTAACTAAATTTTTTTTCTTGAAATCTCTATTAATCACCTTTAGCATATTCTGGCATATCAATTATAAAATATTTCCTGGTATCTGGTTGAATATAATACATAAGAAAGGGGTGAGATTCGATTCTCAATATGGGTAAGTTTATAGTTGAAAGCTTTGAATAAATAAATAATAATCCATATTTCAAGTTATGTAATAGAAAAAAATTCCCTTTAATTAATAACATTTGTATAAATTGGTAGCAACAATTAATAATCAAATAATTCCACAACCATATGAGCTTGAAACATGAACATGGATATTCTAAATAATTGAATAATCACATGGAATATCAATAATTAAATTCATAATGAAGGAAATAATAAATATGGACATGAAAAACATACTATCAAGGCCTCTTTCAATGACATATAATTCTATCGACGCATATTTCGATGACATCCAATACAGTCAAGGCCTTATACGAAGAGATATATAAAAATAGGTAAAAACCAAATCTAGTTCATCTAATAAGATCTACCGATGCATCATGGGGATATAGAGGAACCATAACACCAATTAAATGGTCCAATTAATTCCTCATATGAATGGGAATAAATATTATGAACATAAATATTCATATTTAGACTAGATTACGAAATGAAAATACTTTACCTAATCAAAAACGTAATGATAGACCATCTAGAGTAAGGAGTATGGTATAAAAATAGTACATCCATTGTCAAAATGATTATAAACCATCAAGAGGGATAATATGTATGGTACCATTACAACATATACTCGTTGTATCATAAGTACATTAAATAGTTTATATCAATTATAAAAAAAATATCATTAAAAACATTCTTTAGGAAAATATCAATTTCATTTTAAAAATCCTTTTTCTTAAATCACTATTAAGAACATTTTCATTAAAAAATAAACCTATAAAAATTTAATTTAATATTAAATGAAATTATGTGGGGTAAATAATAAATTACATATAATACAAAAAACCATTCCTCTTCAACTGTAAAAATATTAGAAAGGTGCATTTTTCGAAAAAAGGCCAGAAGATTTCTTTCACATTTTTATTAAAATCAGAATGCGGATTGTTTTGAAAATGATATAACGATTAATATAAAATAATTTTTTTAAAATATATTTAGTAAATAAGTTTAAATAGGATAAAAACATTTAGGATGTTTTTAGAAAGCATGATTCGGGAATAGAATATATTTCTGAACGATGAATGAAATGAAGTTAATTATCTTAAAAACATGTTATATATTATTATAAGTGTTGTAGTGGGTGAAAATGTTATTATTAATTGAAAAAATTAATTATTAACTAGATTAAAATAAAATAAAATTGTTTTATATTGAAATTATCGATAAATATCTTTTAACCAACATTCAAGAATAAATGAAGCTCGATTAGAATGTGATTGTGAAATATACCCTTAAAATGATCATAATGTGGAAGTGTGAATTAATAAATGAATAAAGTGTGTGAACCTAGTATAAATACAAATAAAATATGTTAAAAACATAATATAATAAAAATTCATGAAAAATATATTATTATAATTAAATAATCAAAGAAGATGATGTTGGACCCAGTGAGTGGAAATTGAGTTATGAAATATCTTAACTGATGCTTTTTTTTGGTTGAACATTAATTAATATTTTGTATAGTGATTTAAACATATTATTATCATATTATTGAACCATAATTATTTTTATAATATCACATATTATCTTATTATAAAATCTTACCACCATTTCATTAATAATCTGTCATTATTTTCATTGTTTCGGTTGTCAGTTGCCTTGTTTTATCATTTGTTCTTTATTAGGAAAGTCCATGTTCTAGTAGATATTTAGTATTTAAATAATATAAATTATAATAATTATTAAATAATTGTATTATATATACATCATTTATACTTTTAAAACTAATCAAGAAAAATATTTATGAAAAAATGATGTACGTTGCGATCATTGAGACAGTAGGCCGTATGTACGCCAGAGTAACATTTTTATTTTTCAATGATCATTATGGAAGAGGTGTAAGTAATTTTATATAGTTATTATATTATATTAATATCATAAATAAAATATTTTATGTTAAATATATTCATATATATCATCCATGTGGTGTGGTTATAAAAATAGAGTCACATTGCTTTGTAAAGGTAATAACCCACAGTTACACGAGCGATGATATCATCTCTATATGAGTGAAAAGGAAGGAAATAAAATAAAATATGTTATCTTTATATAATTATAAATATGTCATGAATATGATAATTATTTTATGTATATAATTAAATTTATCTTTTCCATATTCCATGTGAAGAGGTAGTGAAAGACAACTCATGTCGCTTCTTGAGGTGGTAGTTTTCCCTACAGATGAGAACCATTAACATATATCTTACAAAAATGAAGGTATATATATATATATGATATATGGAATATATATGATTAAATATTTTGTAAATATCATATATATTCATTATATCCATTATCATACCCAACCTTGAGAGGTGGAAATTGAATAAAGAAATGACATTGATTCGTGAGACGGTAGTCTGCCGTTCGCACAAACAATGATTTCCTAACCCATTTTATGCATATGTGTGTTGTTATAGGTCCAAAAATTATTATAAAAATATATAATTATATATATGATAGTGAGGTTATTATATAATCATGGTATAATAGTAATTTATGGAGGTGAAGAAGAAAATAAAATAAAGACACTCGTTGAAGAATGTTATTTCTTCCTTAGGTACCCCCTTGTGTTTTCACTGAATCATTAAATGGATGGATTTATTTAAAATCTAAGGATTATAGGATTTTGTGAGGGAAGTTGACAATTTATTTTGGCTAGTATTTTACCAATTGGAGAGGTTTCAGGGTGTAAATAATACATATTAGTGGGTGGCCTTTTATAGGTGGGGGAGAGGACGTACATTGTATTTTTGAAAAGAATTGAGTGGTCCCATGTTTTTCATAGGTAAAAAGTGTTAAAAATAGTCCATTTTAAAACCTCATCGTTTTAACGATAAAAAAATGTTCATCTATATGTTTTAATACAAATTTATATGTTCATTTTAACCTTACATTTTTTTGGTTTAAACCTCTAGTAAAACATTTTTACCTCCACTAATTGAAATTTATTTTTTCTGTAATCATTAATCATTTTAGAAAAAAATTATGTTTATAATATTATAAATTATAAATTATTCTCATTAGAAATATGGAATCCATTTTTCTAAATTATGTTCACAAATTAGGGAAAATTTTATTCAAATTAATCTCATAGATTCAAAGAGAAATATAGTTTTTTAGTGTGAAAATTCTAAAAACGTTAGAAACATTTTATATCTATATTCATTATAAAAAGTATTCAATTTAAATAAATTGTATTAATTGATATATAATTAAACTAATTTTATACTAAAAAAATCATAATATAATATAGAACTATAAATTATTAAAAAAACAGTTTTAAAATAAAATTTAGTATTTTCACTATTCATTAAAATTGAAACTTCGTAGAAAAATCCAAAAAATTCACCCATATATAATTTTGGTATTTGGATTTCGAAATTAAATTTTATTCTGTTTATTTTTTTTCAAATACTTTTTAAAATTAATTTTATATAATTTACATAAAGTGATATTAAACCGACTTTGAGAAAAATATAGTTTTTTAGAAAATATTTCTTTTTCTTTTAAATTATTATTCATTTATAAATTATCATTATATATATATATATATTTTGTGTAATATTGATATTTTTATAATTAAGCTAATCCTATTAATAACCTCCAATTTCTTTAAAATTTTATAACTATTATATTAAATAATAATATTTTAGTAATATATTTTTGTTTTGAAAAACTTTGTATTATGTGTAATGAAAGCTATCAATGAAACTCATTATATGTGACAGAAGATAAAATAAATGTTACTATTATTGGAATCTATTAAATAAACTATATTTATTTTAAATATTTAATATAACATAACAGATTGGGTTGTTATATTCCATTCTATGGTTGGGGTTGGTTGTCACATATGTTTTTAAATAAAATGTTGTTTTAATTATAATTTATGGGTGTTACATTATACACACCTTAAATAAATTTTTTACTCAAAATTTCAAATTTATCTAAATAATTAAAGGGCTTTACATTTGGAAATACCAATATTGAAAACCCACAATGTAAAAAATTGTTAATAAAATAAAATCTTAATAAGAGAGAAATGGAATTATAATGGTCATATGAAATAACAGATAATATGATTTCTATGTTGGAAAAATTTGCATAATTTTAATATATGGACATAAGAAAAAAAGTACAAATTATTATAGAGGGTGATAGAGTCAATGGATCATCAAAAAGTTATTGATCATTGGAAAATTATGGACTTAAAACCATAAAAAATATATATGTGAACAAGGTCATTGATATCATTATAAATGATGGTAATGGAAATTTTTTGTTTCAATATCCTTCTCCTAAAGGTGAAGAATTATAATATAGTCTATGAGTATAATGAAATATACATACTGGATATGTTTCTATTTTATAAGCACAATTTCATCCTTTGTTGTGATTTAATCAATTTCTGATTTATCCCTTGCTCTAAAAATTATTTTGTATACCCAAAGAACTATATTTAAATTTTAATAGATCATGACATCAATCATATAATGATAAGTAATTCCTCCGATATCATGTTATTTTTAGTAAACAATTATTAGTATATTCTATCCAATATGAATAAATATTTATATAGTGAGGTTATGAATTAATCTATAAAACCTCATCAAAAGTTCAATAGAAACCATTATATAAAGGATTATCTTTTTGACCATCCCAAAAGATTCAGGTTCAAAACAATATAAATTTTGTTACTAAATTTTCCAAAATTAACTTATCAGTAATATGTTTTAATGTAGTTAGTAATATATAGTTTCATTTATCCAAATCAATCAACTGTTTATCCAAAAATCATTGTTTCAAAATTAGGAACACATTATGGGTTATTTTTTCCGTAATTATGTGTTTTCTATAAATATCTACATTCCCCTAAATCATTTTTCGGGGAACATCGGTACCATCCAATATATTCATTCAATTCTTTAAGGAAAAATTATTATTGTACAATCCATAAATATTTCATAATTCATACAACCAAAATAAAATTGATTAAAATACTCTTATAATATAATTATTGAATCCAAATATTACAACATTAACCATTCCACTTAATTAGATTTAATTACATATGTCAGACTTCCCTTTTCATCAAAGGTATATTTCTTTGTGGTTTTGGGAATTCATTTTTATAGTGCCCCATATCCTTAAAGTTGTGGAATTTAACATTGGAAAATTCTTTTTTATGAGATATTGAGAATAGTATAATGTTTCTCCACACTATAAGAAAAATAATTTTCCCTTTAATAATTCACTATGGTGTTTCCTTCAACATGTATCATATGTTGAAAAAACCTACTTTCTATTCTTACATTTATTTATATTTTTCTTTATAATACTCTTATTCTCTTTCTTAACATAGAAGCCATATGACATGGATAATTTGTTCCCTATATAACTGGAACATGACTTTGTGTCCTTGTATGATGATAAGGTTAGGGAGACCAGTTCCCATTGAAGAATTGGTTTAAACACATCAAATAAATGACCAATCTTTCTCTTTGTATTATGTACATAATTCATATAATTCCTTAATAACTTTGTAAATTTGGATTCATACATGGAGACAATTTCGACTTATTTTTATCTTATAATCAAGAAATTTATTTCTATATCAACTCATTTTTCATTTGAAAAATAATTTTCCATGAAAATTACATTGAAATCCTTTCACCCAATGCCTTATATTTCATCCTCATCTATAGTTTTTTTGAAACAATCACCACCACTAATCCACATATACATAGATACAATAAATGTCTCTGAGAAAATTCCCCTTTTCCCAAAGTCCCAATGAAATAAATTTACTCTTTATAGAACTTATCCATTTTTTAGTTAAAAATAGATTTTTTTCCATTGAATGATGGAAGATTATAATGCATGATGTGTGCTAACATTATTTTTACACCAGGTGGATAAGTAAGATGTGTAACACCCCAAGATTTCATAGTGTGTTATTTCTTCAAAATAATTCAATAACATGCACTACACGCAACACCGAGTTCAATCACACCATGACATACAAAAAAAAGACATTAAAAATAGGTTATGAATATTATAAACTAAATTGTAAACTTTATATAATCCTTATAATTTTAGAATCCATATTATGAGTATCTTAGACATAATGCAAGAACAAATTCATTTTCAGTAAAGCATTTTTATCAAATTTTAATAGTGAACCCTTTTTAAATAAAATATTTTAAACTTTTTGACTAAATGGGGACATAAAAAATTTAAAATTAAACATCCCAAGCTTTCACGGTATGCTTTCTTTGAATAATACAGTAGCGTGTGTTGTACGCAACTGTGAGTTTTAACACATACCACAACCAATCAAACTAGCCGTTATGAATAGTAATACCTGAAATTATATATATTTTATATTTCAAAATGGACTTCAATTTTGGATTCGGAATATCGAATTTAGCCTAAGGTGAAATTTTGGTACTTTTCGGATAACTTTTATATTTTGATGAATAGTGAAAATTACTAAATTTTAATTAAAAACAACTTTTTTAATCAAAATAATTAATAGTGATAAATTATGAATTTGAGTGGTTTTAAAGTATATTTAGAATATATTTTTACCATTTAATATAATGTTGGTCATTGGATATAATTTTACTATTAAACCGAACATAAACAAGTGTCAATCTTTTGATAGTTATTATCTCTTAAAAACACGCTTTTTGTTTTGATGGTGGGAATTAATTTTAAATTAATTTCTGCCACTACTGTATTTTGAATTTAGAAAAATGTATTCCATATATGTAATCCGAATGTTCAAATTGTGTAAATAGGTAACTTTTATTTTTAGACATTTTGAATAATTACTGCGGTAAATATTATATTTACCATGGTTAAGGGTAAATCCGATAAATGAGGGTTAAAAAAATAATATTATAATTATACTAATTTACCCTAAAACATGTCCCAGCCTTATTGGTTGATACATGTTCGACCATAGGCATCTTTGGGTCGATTTTTGGACCACATAGAGCCACTTGTAGGTGATAGGGACTCTTTATTTTAATTACGTTAAAATAAGTACAAAAAAGACATAAGTAAATATCTTTTAGAAAAATAATTTTTACATAGGGTTATATATGTTAGATGTTCGACTATAAATATTCATTAGAAAGATAAAATTATTTCCTACATAATGATATTTTATTTATAATTTTTAGACATTAAATAATTTAATTTATTTATGACACAATGATGATAAATTAATTACTATAATAGTGAAGAATTAAACTAATTGATATTATAAATACCCAAATAAATATAATATGAAACATTTAATGAATTAAAATGATTTTATAGGATAATATGATATATTAGTATTGCTTTAATTGACTTTGTTCGAAGTAATCAATCTGTTATGAGTTTCACAAAAATCAACTATTGAATAGTGTCAAAATTGACATAAAAGAGTTTTTAAAACAAATATTATATTATTAATTGATATTTAATTCCTAAAAATATAAGGTTCTTCCTAGAGACATATATCATGATAGGTTCATCATTAATGGACCACTTTGGGATCTCTTGTATATATATAGTAAGTTTATTAACCATATTATATAAAAATACAAAGAGACATTGTAAAAGTGAAACTAATTAACTTAGAGTTAACACTTAAAGATAAGGTTAATATAAGTACCCAAACCTATCTAAATTCTATTGGTTGAGTTTTTTTCGACCCATACCCACCTTAACATTTAAATAATCAACTTTGGTGCCATTATAAACCGAATATGAATTTATTATAAATTAATATTTCTAGCTTTTCCAAAGGTGCCCCTCACCCCTCATATAAAAGGGCACTCCTTCTTATCATTTCTTCACAACTTAAAATCATTTTGGTTCGGCCAAACTCTGCCCAAATACTCTCCCAACATCCCTCACTACAACCTAGAGGCCTTAGTTTGATCATAAAGCCAAACTATTGAGCCCTTTTGATCAAATCAAAAGGAAGAACCCGAAGTAGAGGAGGTTAACTTACCCCACCCAAGGAAAAGTACATGGTAAGGGGTTTTCATCTCACTCCTTATTCCGGTGAGATTCATGCCATATTGCCACCATCACCTTTTGTGTGGTTTGTGTACTGCCCATAATTATATTCTTTCTGTAATACACCCTAATTTATGTGTATTTACATATTCATTGTATGATACCTCTTTCATGGGTTGTATGTTTCATAAGTTACCAAATTGGTAAGGGTTATTTCACAATATCTTCATTATCCAAGGTTGTTTATATGTAATAATCTACTGGGATCTCTTTATCATCCACATCCATGTTTCTTAAAAATTAATTTCAAAACATTTTTACTATTTACTAGAATTATGGGTTAATGTCATTTATACACTTGTTTGACTTTTTATAAGAGGTTTATAAAGGAATCTTTCCATCATTTTCCAAACAAGGTTCTTTTTAACCTTTTCAACAAAATTATGGTAAGAATTTTTTTTAACTTACAAGGCGGGTGTGGCTATTTTCCGCCGTTATAAAATCATCGAAGCTTCCCTTACAAGATAATAGGAATATTTTCAAAAAAAATGTTTTATTTCATAAATATAAGACTCTTAAATGATTTCAAAATAGAAAGAGTTATTTTTCTAAAATAGTCTTTATTTCATCTATGTTAACATCCTTTGATGGATTTTAAGCTTATTTTAAGTTGATTTATTATGATACAAAAAATCCATATTTTATTGAAGGTTTTGTGATATTTTTGACTGTGGATAAGTTATTCTTATGTCACTCATGGTTTTTGTTTAGAGTATTGAAATTTCATAAGTTATTTGTAATCTGAATGTTTATGTTATATTTCAACCTTTCATTCTGATGAATGTGTTAGACAAGTATGTTCCAGGTTGGGGACCGGTAAAAGTAAGCCCTTTGGTTTGGTCTCCGGTTATTAGAGGAACTCTGGTTTGGTCTCCGGTTATTAGAGGAACTCCGGGTTGGTGTCCGGTTATTAGAGGCACTCCGGGTTTGTGTCCGGTTATTAGAGGCACTCCGGGTTGGGTTCTGGTTATAGTTAGCCCCAAGGTCTTGGGACGAGGCCTTGACAAAGAAATTAAAGTTCATCATTATGCATTCCGGCATTATGAAAGTGGTTATTGATATTGCATGTGATTATTCGATTAGTAGAACATCCATGTGAATAAGTAAATGGCATTATTTCATTTTACTTTTTCCATACTATGTTGAAGTTCATGTTTAAAAGGCTTTTGTTTTAGTAATGCATTGCCTTCAATGTTTATGCTTATTTTTTAATGTTCCGCTATATTTTTATCCTTAATGGGCATTTGAGCTCACCCCTTTTCTATGTTTTATTTTTTCCAGGATGTGAAGAAGTAAGTTATGAATGACCTGCAGGGATATTATGAGGGGATAATAGTGTGGACTATGGAGACATTATGTTGTCGTAGTAGTTTTTCACTTTATGATGTAATGTAAAACTTATGAATATATCTAGTGTTTCTAAGGCTACTAAACCAATTGGTATTTCGAGATATGATCTTTGTTGTGATCATGACAATGTTATGTAATAATGCACCGCCTCTGGGTAACTAGGGTTGGGGCGTTACAGTTGGTATCAGAGGAAGTTTAGTACAATCCTTGGAAGCTAGATTTAGATAAACTCTGATTAGAGCAAGTAGACCTAAGATAAACTTTGAGGATTAGTATAGAAGAACTTCCTAGAATTTTGGTATTGTAGAGATTTTGGGAGTTTTTCGAGCAATACATCCATGTCTGGATACGAGCAGGTAGAGGCGGCTCTGGCATAGATGTACCTAGGGGTAAAACCCAAAAACACCGCTTTGAGCTAGACTCGAACGGGAACTGGTGCACGACAACGGGCCTTGCTGCACTCTTGGTTACGACACTCCCAGGGGATATGCTTAGGATAACTCTCATTTTCTTTAAAAATCATTATGAAGGGTTTATGAGTATATACTTCCTAAAAGGAGACATTTTTATGATTATGGATTATATCCATAAACTATTTAATTTATGTTATGTGTTTTACAAGTTTGGGATTAGGTATTGTTATTCATAAACTAATCTAATGTATGCCATTGTTTAGAAATGGCGCCCAATAGAAGGAATGAGAACTCTAGAAATGCACATGATACAAAGAGAAAGAAGGATCATATATTTTATGGTCTTAAGCCAGAATTTACAAGAGAAATAGTCTCGCATGTATTATCATCATATGATGAAATAATATCATGTGTTGATAAGATAAGTAAAGAGTTTACTGAGTCCTATGGCTTTGAAGGGAAGCAAGAGAAGAAAAGGATGGAAGAGAGAAAGATGGATAAAGGGAAGAGGGAAAAGTAGAATTTTCCCATATGTGATAACTGTGGAAAGAAACACCCTGGATCTTGCCTGAAAGGAATGGGAGTTTGTTATAAATGTGGAGGAAAAGGGCACAAAGTAAGTGACTGCAAGGGTAATAAAATGGATTCAAATGTACAATGCTTCATTTGCAAGGAGTTTGTACACTACGCGAACCTATGTCCAAGTCATCAGACTATGCCGCAAATGAAGCTATTGGATAATAATCAAGTTATGATACTACCACAGATGAAGAGGAATGATTAGAGTTCTTATGTTGATTATGTCAATTGAGTGTTGTATCAACAATGTACTTATTATAATAATTATGGAGTATATAAGGATTGTACTGCAATACTATTTCATTAAGGAATTGATATTGTGTGGAACAAAGAAAAGTGACTCAATAGCAGGATAAATTTTTGGAAAATATATGGTTGAGAGAATGATAAACCATAATATAGTTCTGATACTGAGGTAGTGATTTTGGAATAATACATGATTGTTTTGGATAAATTATATTGGATATTCTTGACTACCTTGGAACTGATTAATGATTTGTATATTCCATCATTGTTGGGGTTTAAAACATTTTTTGATTGATGAAGTATATCCAGCATTCTATATGGAATAAGGGAGCATGAATGTAATCAATAAGGAATATGGTAATTCAAGATTTTTCAGTGTATTAAAAGAACACATGATGAAGGTATTCATATGCTATTACGGGGTAAAAAGGATCAAAATTATGTTTACCTTACTTATAAATGTTGGAATGTGGGTTTGGACAGAAGTATTTTGGATAGTTCTAGTTTGGATTATTTTGGATTGCCGTAAAAGGACAACCCGGAGGTCGGGCGGCAACCCGTTGCGTCCAGCAAGGCTGCGAGACTTGAACCCGCAACCGAAGGGCGACAAGGGTGTATCACCTACCACTGGCCCACGAGATGTCCTGGATTAAATAATGTAGTTTTTATTAAAATATCTTGTAGATGAATTATAAATTTGTTTATTTTGGAACCCTATACGAATAGTGTAAATAGAATTTTTTGCGTTCTATTATCTTTTAGAGTGAAAGATGAGTTTGTGGTAGAAATTTATTAATGGATAAAACACTAATTATAAAGTATGTTTATCTCCTTATGATCTTAGCCAATGTCATAAATAAATTCCTCAACATTAAGAAAAGGAACTCAAAACAAAAATGTTGTCCTAGATGGTACCTTAAATCATCACAAATTCATGGCTTTGGGATTGTTGGCCTTTTCATAGCCATGTTCTCTACCACTCTCCATTAGATAATTGATGGTTAGATTTTTCTTCCATATCCATATTATCCTACATGGAACCCTAGTATGTGTTATTTTTGGTAATCTTCATACTCTCCACTCTTTATTTTAAATAGAGGCCTCATTAATTCATTTTTCGATGTGGGATTTCAACTAAGATATTTTGAAACGTCAAAAATGTGTTATCCTAATACCCTATGTTTTGTTGAACTGATGGTATTTCAAATCATCATAGATTTATGAGTTTAAGGGCCTCAATTTTATACATGTTTGTGATTGATGACCACAATCACTACCTATAAATATTTACGTTTTTCCTCCAATTATATGTCTCTAATTCCCACCAATGTTCTCCTAATCCAGATCATAATTTGGTGGTGGCCCTTTCATTTCTCTTTTCCTCATATTAAGACTAAATTTTAGTAACCCAATTTCCGATGTGGGTTTTCCCACAAATATATTTTCTATTTTCAACCTTTAATTTTTGAAGAAGAATTTCAAATTGCGAGGACGCAATTTATTGAAGGAGGGGAGAATGTAACACCCCAAGATTTCATAGTGTGTTATTTCTTCAAAACAATTCAATAACTTGCACTACACGCAACACCGAGTTCAATCACACCATGACTTACCAAAAAAAAGCCATTAAAAATAGGTTTTGAATAGTATGAACTAAAATTTAAACTTTATATAATCCTTATAATTTTAGAATCCATATTATGAGTATCTTAGACATAATGCAAGAAAGAATTCATTTTTAGTATTGCATTTTTATCAACTTTTAATAGTGAACCCTTTTTAAATACAATATTTTAAATTTTTTGACTAAATGGGGATATCAAAAATTTAAAATGAAATATCCCAAGCTTCCACAGTACTCTTTCTTTGAATAATACAGTAGCGTGTGTTGTACGCAACATTGAGTTTTAACACACACCACAACCAATCAAACTAGCCGTTATGAATAGTAATACCTACTTTTTGAAATTATATATAAATTATATTTCAAAATGGACTTCATTTTTGGATTCGTAATATCGAATTTAGCCTAAGGTGAAATTTTGGTACTTTTCGGATAACTTTAATATTTTGATGAATAGTGAAAATTGCTAAATTTTAATTAAAAACAACTTTTTTAATCAAAATAATTAATAGTGATAAATTATGAATTTGAGTGGTTTTAAAGTATATTTAGAATATATTTTTACCATTTAATATAATGTTGGTCATTGGATATAATTTTACAATTAAACCAAACATAAACAAGTGTCAATCTTTTGATAGTTATTATCTCTTAAAAACACGCTTTCTGTTTTGACGGCGGGAATTAATTTTAAATTAATTTCTGCCACTTCTGTGATTTGAATTTAGATAAATGGATTCCATATTTGGAATCATAATGTTCAAATTGTGTTAATAGGTACCTTTTATTTTAAGACATTTTGAATAATTACTGCGGTAAATATTTTATTAACCATGGTTAAGGGTAAATCCGATAAATGAGGGTTAAAAAATAATATTATAATAATACTAAATTACCCTAAAACGTGTCCTAGCCTTATTTTTTGATACATTTTCGACCATAGGCATCTTTGGGTCGATTTTGGGACCCCATGGAGCAACTTGTAGGTGATAGGGACACTTTATTTTAATTAAGTTAAAATAAGTACAAAAATGACATAAGTATATATCTTTTAGAAAAACAATTTTTACATAGGGTTATATATATTGTATTTTCAACTATAAATATTAATTAGAAAGATAAAAATATTTCCTACATAATGATAGTTTATTTAAAATTTTTAGACAATAAATAATTTAATTTATTTATGACATAATGATGATGATTTAATTACTATAATAGTGAAAAATTAAAATAATTGATATTATAAATACCCAAATAAATATAATATGAAACTTTTAATGAATTAAACTAATTTTATAGGATAATATGATATATTAGGATTGATTTAATTGACTTCATTCGATGTAATCAATCTGTTATGAGTTTCACAAAAATCAACTATTGAATAGTGTCAAAATTGACATAAAAGAGTTCTTAAAACAAATATTATATTATTAATTGATATTAAATTTCTAAAAATCTAAGGTTCAGACAAGAGACTTATATCATGATAGGATCATCATTAATGGACCACTTGGGGGGTCACTTGGATGTATATAGTAAGTTTATTAACCATATTATATAAAAATACAAAGAGACATTGTAAAAGTGAAACTAATTAACTTAGAGTTAATACTTAAAGATAAGGTTAATATAAGTACCCAAACCTGTATAAATTCTATTGGTTGAGTTTTTTTAGACCCATACCCATCTTAATATTTAAATAATCAACTTTGGAGCCATTATAAACCGAATATGAATTTATTATAAATTAATATTTCTACCATTTCCAAAGGTGCCCCTCACCCGTCTTATAAAAGGGAACTCCTCCTTATCATTTCTTCACACCTTAAAAGGATTTTGGTTCGGCCAAAATCTGCCCAAATACTCTCCCAACTTCCCTCACTACAACCTAGAGGCCTTAGTTTGATCCGAAAGCCAACCTATGGAGCTCTTTTGATCAAATAAAAAGGAAGAACCCGAAGAAGAGGAGGTTAACTTACCCCAACCAAAGAAAAGTACAAGGTAAGGGGTTTTCATCTCACTCCTTATTCCCGTGAGATTCATGCCACATTGCCACCATCACCTTTTGTGTTGTGTGTGTACTTCCCATAATTATATTCTTTGTGTAATACACACTAATTTATGTGTATTTATATATTCATTGTATGGTACCTCTTTCATGAGTTGTATGTTTCATAAGTTACCAAATTGGTAAGTGTTATTTAGTAATCTCTTCATTATCCGAAGTTGTTTATACGTAATAATCTACTGGGATCTCTTTATCATCCACATCCATGTTTCTTATAAATGAATTTCAAAACATTTTTACTATTTACTAGAATTATGGGTTAAAGTCATTTATACCCTTGTTTAACTTTTTATAAGAGGTTTATAAAGGAATCTTTCCATCGTTTTCCAAACAAGGCGCTTTTTTACCTTTTCGACAAAATTAAGGTAAGAATGTTTTTTTAACTTATACTGCGGGTGTGGCTAGTTTCCACCGTTATAAAATCGTCGAACCTTCCCTTACAAGATAATAAGAATATTTTCAAAAAAAATGTTTTATTTCATAAATATAAGACTCTTAAATGATTTCAAAATAGAAAGAGGTATTTTTATAAAATAGTCTTTATTTCATCTATGTCAACATCCTTTGATGGATTTTAAGCTTATTTGAAGTTGATTTATTATGATACAAAAAATCCATATTTTATTGAAGGTTTTGTGATATTTTTGACTGTGGATAAGTTATTCTTATGTCACTCATGGTATTTGTTTCGAGTATTGAATTTTCATAATTTATTGGTAATCCGAATGATTATGTTATATTTCAACCTTTCATTCAGATGAATGTGTTAGACAAGTATGTTTCGGGTTGGGGACCGGTAAAAGTAAGCCCTCCGGTTTGGTATCCGGTTATTAGAGGAACTCCGGTTTGGTCTCCGATTTTTAGAGGAACTCTGGGTTGGTGTACGGTTATTAGAGGCACGCCGGGTTGGTGTCCGGTTATTAGAGGTACTCTGGGTTGGGTTCCGGTTACAATTATCCCCTAGGTCTTGGGACAAGGCCTTGACAAATAAATTAAAGTTCAGCATTATGCATTCCAAAATTATGAAAGTGGTTATTGATATTGCATGTGATTATTCGATTAGTAGAATATCCATATGAATAAGTAAAAGGAATTATTTCATTTTACTTTTTCCATACTATGTTGAAGTTAAAGTTTAAAAGGATTTTGTTTTAGTAATGCATTGCCTTAAATGTTTATGCTTATTTTGGAATGTTCCGCTATATTGTTATCCTTACTGGGCATTTGAGCTCACCCCTTTTCTATGATTTATTTTTCCCAGGATGTGAAGAAGTAAGTTATGAATGCCCTACAGGGATATTATGAGGGGATAATAGTGTGTACTATGGAGACATTATGTTGTTGTTGTAGTTTTTCACTTTATGATGTAATGTAAAGCATATGAATATATCTAGTGTTTCTAAGGCTACTAAACCAATCGGTGTTTCGAGATTTGATCTTTCTTGTGATCATGGCAATGTTATGTAATACTGCACCGACTCTGGGTAACTAGGGTTGTGGTGTTACAGGATGATATATGTGGGGATGTTTATTAATTATAACCGAAGTTATATTACCTAATATGGTTATAATTTTATCATTTCCAGCAATAGCTCCATATACAACTTCATTTTTATAATCAGGAGGAAAATCAGTAAATGGAGTACATGTATTGATATAGTTCTCGTTACTTTTATTAGGCACCATTGATAAAAAATATAATACAATATATTACATCATAATATTATGAAACATAATTTATAATCCAGAAATACATTACATAAATTTAAAATTTTATGAAATGCTAGTCTGATAATCATAAACATTTTTTCGTTGGATATAACATTATTTTAAAATACTTCAAAATGTTTTGTAAATAAAATATGAATTATCTAAAGAATATCCCTCAAGATTGTCAAAATATTTCATAGTAAGGCCTGTTGTTATAGGCCATGAGATGACTATGTCATATCCTATGTTTCTTTTTCAAAGTCGTTACCCTAGTAACATATGTACTAGAACCGTGTCCACTTGTATTATCCATATAGGGATGTATTTATAGGGAAAACCACATAATCTATACCATGCCAAAACCTTAGGATTTTATTTTATTCTTATCTTCAAATTATATCTTAGGGATATGTTACCTAATCGATGTTTTTCATAGATATAGTTTCCATGGTTTCAACTAAAATTATTCTGATAGATAGTGTAGCAACCCCAACCACCGTAGCTTGCATCTAGTGCATGTATTATTACATTGGAATAAGACAAAAGGAATTTTATATTAAATGATTTAATAGTTTGGTAGTCTTAGTAATAAAGATACATTTATGAATAAAATTTATATTTGAATATATAAAATACAAGAAAGTTAATGTTGGAGAATGGTATTATTCCTCAAATCATATCGCTTCGTATTAATCACAAAATACATCTGGGTATCCTATTTAAAATAAAAAATAAATAAGTGGTGAGATCAGATTCTCAGTAAGGGTAGATGTACAGTGGATGTAATGAAAAAATAATGAATAATAAATATCGAAATGTTAGTAACTAATCACCATACCATTTAATTAATAACTTTATAATAATATGATAGGAATAAAATATGATCAAATGATTCCATAATTAGATGATCTTGAAACATGACTATGAATATTCTAAATAATCATATATTTACAAGAGAAATCAATAAAATAATTCATAATTATGTAATTCACAATACTAGTCAACTAAAACATACTTTTGAGGTCTTTTTTCAAGACATATAATTCCATTGAGGCATTATACCAAAACATATAATATATTATAGGACTCATGCATATACATATATATAAATGGGTAAAAACATTAAACAGTGTATATCATGGGACCTATAGATACATAGATTAGATACATTGGTTCCCATCCATTACTTATAATATTCAATTAATTATTAATATTAATTGGGTGAAACATAATTCAAATAAAAATATGTATTGAAACTAGAATACAAAATGTAAATACTTCCCCCAATCAATAACATAATCATAGACCAAACTGAGTAAAGTAAATGAATCAAAATATGAACATACCCACTCAAAATGTTCATAAATTATCCAGAGAGACAATAAGAATGGTATCAATATAACATATCTATAGTGCATCATATGAAAATTAATTTTTGTATGTCATTGATGAATATAAATATCATTAAATATATCTTTATGAAAATAACGTTATTATTTTGAAAATCCTTTTCATTGAAAATCACATGTTAAAATATTTTTTTAAAAAATGTATCTTTATAAAAAACTAAAGTACTATCATATGGAACAATATTTTTTAGATATATATATTCCATAAAATATAAAATTAATATCCTTTTTTCACTATTAATTGGTTTGAAAGGTTTTTTATTAAGAAAATGATAATAAGATTACATTCTCATTCTTGGTAAAAGTCAAATTCAAATTGTTTTGAAAATGAAATAAATATTAATTTGAAAACCTTTTTAATATTTTTAGTAAATAACTCTTAATATGATAAAAAATGGAAATATTTTTTAACAATATAGATTTGAAAAAAAAATACTTTTGACAAAATGGAGAAATGGAGTCACATTTCCTTAAAAACAATTTGTCAGTTACATTAAGTAAAAAATATTAGAAAATGGAAGTATAAATTTAATAAGATAATTAATAACAATAAGGGAATATAATTAATTTCTTTTGTAATTTTTCATGTAATTTGCTTCAACAGATATTCATGAATAAACAACCTCGATTAGCAATATATTGTGAAATAAACCCTTAAATTGATATTAACATTGAAGTGAGAATTAATAAGTGAATATACTATGTATATAAACTATAAATATGAATAAATTAGGTTTAAATGATTAATTATATAATAAAAATATATTACATAGATAATATCATCATGGCATAATCAATGAAGTAGGAGTTTATCTAATGAGTTGAAATTAAATGAAGAAATCTCATCCTTACAATTTATTTTGGTTGAAAATTTATTAACCACATTTACTTGTTTTTAAAAAAAATTATTTACTTATCATATATCAATAATAATATTTACGATATATTATATTATCCCTTTATAACATTATACCACTCATTCTTTGATAGCATCTCATTATATTCAATGTTTTATGTGTTAACTGAATTGGATTATCATTCGTCTTTTTTAAGAAAGTTCTAGTTCCAGTGAATATTATTTAGTTACACAATATCTATCATAACCATAAAGGGATAATTTTTATATTTTTGCATTATTTATTCTTTTAAACCAATCATGAAATATAGATATGAAAAATTATGTGTGTTATTATCATGGAGACGGTATGTTGTATATACACATGAGTAACATTTTCATATTCCAATAATCATTATTGGAAATAGTTAATTAATATTATACCCTTCAAAAATTATCATAATATCATAAATAAAATATTAAATTAAATATACTCATATATATCATCTATGTGGTGTGGTGATAAAAAGAGAGTCGCATCTCTTTCTGATGGACGCAGTCCAAACATACACGAGCGATATTATCATCATTACGTGACTGAAAATGAAGGAAATAAAATGAAAAATATTATCCACAAAATAAGTATAAATATGTAATTAATATCATAATTATGCAATGTATATGACTAAATTTATCTTTATCACCTTCCATGTGATGCTTTATTGATTGAAGAATCTTTACAATTCATGAGGTTGTAGTCTATCATACACATGAGTGACATTATCATAATCCTAGGGAATTAATGGTAAACTGATATATATGATATAATAATTCCATATGTATAAATATTTTATAAATAACATATATATAATTTAGATCGATCATCATACCCAATCATTAGAAGTGGAAATGAAAAAATGAACGACATCAGTTTGAGATCTTTTCCGGGAGGCACACCAGTTATCTCTACCTCTGGCGGAGCTTAAAAGTTATGGGGATATATGAAAATATAACTTGGTGGCTCCATTTTTTCCTCATCGACCTTCAGTGGATGTCTTTGATCAGTTTGTCTCTGAATCCTGGAATCTCTGTCAGCACGCGGTAATCGGGTTGCTTGACCGGAGACACATAATGGTCCGATTTGGATTGGAGGAAGACATGATTGTTGTTTGGTCCAGGGCTTTGCGGAGGTGTGGTGGATAATCATTTTATTTGTTTCGCTGGAGCTTTGAATTTCATATGCTTCGTGAAACTCCGTCGATTTCAACATGGGTAAGCCTTCCTGGCCATCTGCTTTCGTTTCAAAATCCCTCTATTATCTATGCTATTGGTAATTTTATTGGAAGATATTTATGCTCGGATCAATGGACTGAGTTTGTGTCCCACCCAATTTGCCCACAGATCTGTGTCGAGGTTGACATTGAAAATCCTCTGGTGCATTGTGTCAGGATCACTAGTGTGACGGAGTTCTGATGGATACAAGAATTAGTTTACGAATCCTGGATGCAATTATGTGTGGGGTGCAGAAGGTTCGGGCATCTGGATTCTGTCTCCCATAGTAGAAGGATGGGTAGTGCCTCGTGAGTGGTAGAACGACACTATAGGGGTAGCTGTAATGGTAGTAATTCCAGAAGGCCTAATCAGGCCCTGGACCAAACAAAAATCATGTCTTCCTATAATCCAAATCGGCCCATTATGTTCCCTTGGAGAATATGGATGTGATCTTTGAAGCTACGAACATGAGTACCCACAACTTTGATGGAGTGGTGACCTGCAACCGATTTGGGTGTTTGGAGAATGAGGAGCTACCATTGCTGATAGAAGGTATCCAGGGAATTGAAGGTGATGATTTGAAGGATATAGTCACTAGAAATGGGGGAGTTGTGGAAGAGGCAAAGTACATGGAGTTTTCTGTTGGTACCAGTAATCCTCAACATAGGGAACATGCACAATGTTTAGCCTTCATCGACTCTAACAGTCAATTTGAGCAAGAACGGGGGTGATGGTTATCAAATGGTGTGAGCCTCTAGAAAATGGGTTGACCTCTCTAATAGTGAAAAGGAAAATGATGGTAGTAGGACTCAAATCTCTTATAGTCATATTGGTTAGGGTGGAAAGAGGAATGCGTCCGAGAATGAGAAAGCTATGACTGGTCTGCCAAGAAGAAGGCGGAGGATAGATTACTCTTCTATGCCTAAACCGATGACTACTAGGTAATATGGCCTTTAGTCTTTTGAGGAGCTTATATATTTGGAAAATTTAAATCTCATAATGAAATATTCCATGATTATGATGCAATTTCACAACTCGGAGTGGGAGTCGGCAACTGCGGATGAAGCAATGGATCATCATTAGGGAGACAGGTATGACTGTTATGACTTGTAGTTTCATTTATGATTTGTTATGTTTTTTTCTGTTATGGTTGTACTTTTACTTTATTTTAATATATAGTTGGAGATGTTGTCTCTAGCTGACCTTCTGGTTAAAATAATGTTGCTCATGGAAGAACGTTACCTTTTCAACGGGTATACTCCATGGGTTTGAACAAAAACATTAAAAGGATGGATTTATTCACAAAATCCATATTTTATAGTTATTGTAGGGATGTTGGGATGTGATTTTGTTTTGTCTTGTTGGACACAAATAGGTTTTATGGTGTGAATAATGGATGATAGGTGGTGTCTATTTATATTTCGGGGAGAGGACACACATCGTATTTTTGAAAGTAATTATGCACCCCATCATTTTAAAATTTAAAAATTGGTTTAAAATTGACCATTTGAGATCCTAATAGGTCTAATGATCGTAATATGATCATATAATTGTTTTTATACAAGATTGTATGTCATTTGTACACATATATTTTTAATTGAACCCTCTGATAATCTAATTTTTACCATAAACGTGATAATTAATTTTCACTACATTCACTATTAATTTTGGGAAACATTAATATGAAATTATTATAAATTATAAATTGGTTTGATTCCAAATATTTAATACATTTTTAAAAAAATTTATTCACACAATTGGTAAATTTTTATTAAAAATTAATCCCGTGGACATGATGAGAATGCAATTTTTTAAATTAATAATGTTTAAATGTCTTCAATGTTTTTATATAAAAATTCAATTTTAAAATGATAATAATATCCAAAATTGGGTTAATTGATAAAAAATTTAAATATATTTTCTTTAAATTTAATTCAATATATAATTCATAATTATAAATTATATAATTGAAAACACAGATTTCATTTAAAATACAGTACTCTTCACCATTTTTAAAAAAATGAAACATCGTAGAAAAATACCTAAAAATTTCCCTAAGTTTAATTTGGTATTCAAATTTCCAAAGTGTAGATTAATTTTTCAAATAAATTTTTATAATTTGTTAAAAATTAATATTAAATTATGTGTGCAATGTTCTATTAAGTAGCCTTTTATAAAAATACATTTTTTCATAAAATATTACTTTTTTCTATTAAATTATTCTTATTTTGTAACTAATAAATAGATTTCCTATTAAAGTGTTTAATCTTTATATTTCATTATTTTTTTTAATCATATGCATACAATTCAACATAATGTCTAGGATATGATCATTACATTAAATAATAAATTTTTTTATTATAGTTTTGTTTAGAAAAACTAGATCTTACATGTAACTGAAGTTATCAATGAAAAGAGATTCATTCAACTCATGATAAAATGGGTGATAAGATTATTGAAAGCTATAGAATAAATATAATTTACTTATCATAGTAATATATATCACAATGTATCGTGATTTTGTATTCCCTTCAAATCTTAGTTTTGTGTGTCACATAGAATATTAAATAAAATGTAATTCTTTTATAATTTTATGGAGTCACAATTATTTATCTTATAATATTTTTAAAATCAATTGTTTAATTTTCTATAAATCTAATAAATATTGTGTCAGCGTTTCATGACAATTTAAGGTAATTATTTAATCATTGAATATTAAAAATCAATTACTAAGATAAAAATCAATTTGCCTATAAAAGAAAAATTTATAACCAAACACATAATCAAATTATCCTTATATAAAAAATATATAAATTGTAAAGTAATGATAGTGAATTTTTTATTTATACTTTTCTTAAAAAATATAATTGCCATAATTAATGAAAAATGGAACCAAGTAGTTATATATTCAACTATTGGATTGAAGTGGCCTAAATACACTCGTCCAATTGGAAAACAAGTCAAATGTTAGTGAAATCATAAAGCCTTAACATAATGTTTTAACATTGTCTGACCCGTTTTACCCTTCCTCAGGTGAAAAATAATTAACAAAGTTTCAATTCATAAAGAAATTAATATAAGGGAATATTATAAAATTTTGGTCATCCTGATTCAAAATATGGAATCCATTTTTCATGATTCAATTTAAATAATAGGTGAAATTTAATTTAAAATTAAACTAGAAAAATGCGATGAAAAGTAGTTTTCCAGAAACAATGTTTTTGAAGTGTAAAGTGGTTTTAAAATCAAATCCAATATAAAATTAATTAAAATTATAGTAATTGTATTATGAACAATATAAATGAACTAATTTTACTTTAAAAAAATATTAAAACAAAATGTACGCTTTTAATTTTTATAATTTAAATGACTATTTTTAATAAAAAATCAATATTTTCAGTATTCAGTGAATGAAATATTTTTAAATATGATCCAAATATATGATAATATAATTTTTATATGATGATTAAAAAAATAAATTTAATTTAATAATATATAATTTCTAAAAGGGGCATAAAATAGTTATAATTTCTACACATGAAATTAAATTATATTTTTTTTGATAAAAATATAATTTTTTAGCATAAAATGAAAACAATAAAATTTATTTTCTAATTTCATAAGAATTAATAAAAAAATTATTGATTCAATTTAATATATATATTTTTCATAATGTGGTTACTCATATTAATTTCCATCTATTAAACGGTTGGGCCATATTTATATAATAATTTTTTTATTATATATCTCAATTTTTATAAAGCTAGGTGTTTCACGTAATGAGAGATATCAATATTATTATGTTTTTAATGAAATTTATGGGGTTGTACATTCTCACCCATTAAATAAATTATTACTTTTAATTTTTATCAATGTTATCTATGGTTTTAAATTTTAAAATACATTTTCGAACCCTATATTATACATCGGTATAATAAAACCTAGTTTGAAAAGCTGAAGTAGGAAATTTAATGATTACATTATGTAACAGATAACTAGATTCACAAACAAGGATAAAATGGGTGGGATGATTAAATTTTTTACATCAACAAAAATCTAGCTTACAAGTACTAATAGTAAGTGATAGATAACATGGTCATGATAATGTAAATTCCCACAAAACCCTAAAAATGTGATCGGAGAAAAGCCCATTGATTAATCATAAATGAAGGAAAAAGTATAATTTTTTTTATTTTAAGATAATTTTCCTATACTAGAGGTATTATTTTACTATCAAGATAAATATCATGAAAATTTCAGCATACTTGATATATTTTTATTTCATAAAAAAAATCATTTTTTGGTTGTGCTTCAATCTATTTTCACTTCATCTCTTACTTGATGAAATGAATATTCATGATGAATTTTCCATAATTTATCACTAAAATTAATTTTTAGGGACTATATGATCTATAAAATAATGAAAATCCATTCCATATTTCAATAAATATATGAAAAAATAATAGGTACCCCATGTTATCTAATATGGATAAATATAATAAATTAATCTATAAAACCTCAATAATAAAACCCAATGTTCAACATAATCCATTACATAAATAGTTAACCTTATGAATCCTCCAAAAATATTTCTAACATCAATAAAACACAATTATTAGAATTATTTTATCTCATAACCTACCATTATCTAATTAACAACTATCTTTAGCTAATTTTAATCACTCATAAAGTCTCATTCCAAAAATATTAATACCCTGATCATACAATCTCCAAAATATACAAATCATATTCAAAAATAAAGTCATAATAAAATTATATATGATTATAAAAATAATTCCCCAATATTCCTTAAATAATATTCTATCATTTCAAAAAGTATTTTCATTAGATTTTGAGGTTTATCATTGCACTGATATATATTCATTAGTTGATTCAGAAGGTCAAATATGATTCCCTTATTCGAAAAAATTATATAAAATACATACAGAGAGGTATAGTCAATGTTTATAATGACAAAAAATTTACTTAAAGGAAAATAATTTTAATGGGGGTATTCATACGAATTTAAATATGGAATTCCAAACTTCATAGTGGAGGATAAGTGTCCCCTAACTATCCTGATTCAATTCAACTATTGTTATTGACTACAATTTAACTTTTCCTTTTATTTTAAAGAGTTTATATGCATTATTATCCTCATTAGACCTTTATATATGGAATTTATTCACATAATTATAAAACTGAGAGCATATATAGCATTGAATTGTGAATGGAGTATTCTATTTTTACTTATATCTATTCATTTCATTAATTATCTTCTTAACATTACTTTAAAATTATTTTTATTAAAGGAAATGATTTCCACACATTATTCATATTCATGTTCCTTTTAGGAATTCACCTGAATTGTACTTCATTTTTTGGGAATGTAGGAGATTTATAATCATTCCTCCATCCATCTGACATATCACAAGATCATCATTTTAATTTAATCTTAATTTTCATATCACTCGAATCATGATACATTCGATCATCCCTTCCCACGTTAAGTTCAATAAAATTATTTATTCATATCTTCAAAATACCCTGATGTCTTGTTCCTTTTGAATTATGTTTTTAAACCACTAATGAATTAGTAAATTTTGGTTTTAGGGTTGATTTTTAAAACATAGTAATACATTTTAAATTATGTAAAATATTCCTCATAACTAAAAAATGATTCATCGTCCATATTCATAAATTTATAGAATTCCTTATCTATTATTTTAAATAAAATTTGATGGAGTTAAATTCTGAAAAATAGAATCTTATACTCATTCCATTACCATGAGTGAATCTCTTCTTATATCATTATATTTTAAGTAATATTTTAGAATTGATATACTTCTCCTTCCAAATGATAAATAATTGGGTAACACTTTTCATGGTCCATGCACTCAAGAAATGAATATATATTTTTCAACCACATTGATCCATTACTAATCAAATATTTGATCAAAAGACCCATAAATGGAGTGAATATGTTTAGACATAGAATATTTAGTGTCATCTTGTACCTACCATGGTGCATTTAGATATTCAACATGATCCATGTTACCACTCATGGATTGAGAGAGTTGAGTGAGCATTGTTAGAAAATATTTCATTCCAACTCCTAATCCCTTTTGATTATCATGTGGATATTTTATTTCATTGTCCATAACATTCATTTTTCACAATATTTTTTAAATTTATTGCCTCTGAAAAAAACCGGAAAGTGTAGTGTAAGATGAAATAGTCATAATGAGAAGTCATATAATCATGAAAAAACTTGATAGAATATATAAATCCAGAAATATTATTTTTAATCCATGAGATCATATGATTAACCTAGGAAATAATATGGTGGTCATCCATTCAAATAATTCATAGTGATTCATAAGTAAAATGGGAGATATCCTTTGAATATCCCCTAAGAGTGTCAAAAAAGGATCACAGTAAGGGAAAACTCACATAAACCAAAACAATGGTCGGTATATAGTCAAACAACTCTTTTTAGGGTTAATATCCATATATTCATTTATAAACAACCACAACCACTTGTAACAGCTAGAAAAATAAGTATTTATAGTAACACAATGTAATATTTACCATAGCAAAACATTATGATGATATGATATACTTATACTTTTATCCATGGTTTTCACTAATTTTTTCATATCATAATCTCCAAATATTGACTAATTATATCTTTGATACCAACTATTTTACCAAAGATTTACATAAATATATATTAAAATATGTTAGATAAAAGTTCATTACATAAATTTATGATCCATTATAAGACATTAAATGTTTATTGTCATTAATGGCTAGATTCATAAACCTCTTATTTCATGAAATATATTCAACATTTCCCACATATATTGATTAAAAGGTATACCATATATAAATCATTTTTCATTACCCAAAGGAAGGAAAAAAATAATTTCGGATATCAAAAGAATAATAATAATAGATATAGTATATATCTATAAATAATCATACTTTTTATTATATAATCCTATGGGTATTTGTTTATGATAATAAATTATAATTTTTATACCCAATCTGTCATAGATCATAAACACAATTCATCAAAAAAACCCATATCTTAATAATATACAATATTAAAAAGAGTATGGAATAATCATTAATATGTCATGATACATGAGAACATAATAGATACATAAGAATAAGAAAAAACATAAGTTTTTTACATTGAAAACGTGTAGAAATTGAAATAGGTTCACTCATTATGTAATGAAAATGAAATCATACCCTTAAATAAATTTATGGACTTAAAACCATGTCTATAAAAAATCTTATAGACAAGGAAACTTTCTATATACATCACCTTATGGTCTTTAAAACTAGGTCCATGCATTTTCTTATAGAAATTTAAAACAGGTCCACAGACAATCTTGTAGAAATGAAAACTAGGTCCACGCAGACAATTGTGAACATGTAATCAAATTTATGAATAAAATATCCATCCTAGGAGTTATCCATATTTATGAAATATATTGGAGTTATATAATGTACCGACCCTTCACCTAATAATAATATATTAATATGTATACTATAAGATCATTACAAAATTTACCCTTTTATCAGAACTTAACTCATAGTAATGAAAATGGGTTTTGTAATCATATGATCATCATAACAATAAACCATAATGAGAAATAATAAGGGTGGAATTACATAATAATATCCATAGTAAAATATATGTAACTAAAATTATGTCACAATATATGGACACTCATTGAAAATACCACGTAGAAAATTTCTGAAGAAAATACCCTTTTCATTTTGAAGCAACAAATTTAAAATCTAAAACATTCCCAAAAATTAAGTAAAATTATTCATTGAAAAGAGACATGAAAACTTGAAATTATGATTCAAATCATTTATTGGGAATTATAATGTTAAATTCCATTCATGTCATGTATATAAAAACAAATATTCCTTTCACATTTTTATAAAAAGTCAAATGTAACTCATTTAATGAGGAAAAGAATATTCCACTGATTTGTTTTTGGAAAAATTAAAAAATGGGTAACAATTAATTTTAAATAATAAAGGAAAAATAGTTAAAATATTTTAAAAATTTTTTTTATAAAACATATACATGGATGAAAAACTATATTCAAGGGAGGATAAAAATTATATAGAGTTTCAATACAAATGTTCTTCCAGCATCATGATTACATAAGAATAGAAAATTAAAGGAAAAAAATTTAATATATAAAAATATAAAGAGTTTAATAAAATTCATGATATTATTTATAGTTATATCATGTAATTTCATCAATATAAATTTCATTTTAAAATATATCATTAAATAATGAGATTGGAACATAAATCACTTACCTCATTGGTAGATTTTGAATTGAAACATCATAAAAGAGATAATATAATATGTATTTTAAAATATCATTAAATATAGTGATAAGAATATTAAAAATAATTCACAGTATGTATCTATAATATATATAATAAACAAGTGGTGGATATGGAATGTGTATCATAAAAATAAAAGTGATATGGAAATCACTTACTACAAGTATCAATTTATTTGAATGAACTGTTACTACTTATAAAATAAGTTTATTTTTATTATAATTATACACTATGATAATTTAAATACTTAAAATATATTATATTTTCCCCTTATAACATTTCAAAACTCATTTAAAAATAATTTCTTGATAAATTCATCATTTTCGTGTGTTTAATATTTCGTTTATCATGATATTTTTTGTACAGTAGTACTGATCCTTGTACAATGATCGTGGATCCATAATATCCATAATGTTAATAATAATAAAAAAATAATATATAATAATTATATATATCTAAATATAGATTCACTTATAAAATTTGAAGATTAAAAACTAAATTATACAACTCATGGAGACGGTATGCTACTCCAAGGCATGAATGTGGTTTTAAAATTTTAATGGATGGAAAAAATTATGCTAAATAATAATTAATATCATGACTGTAATAATTATATAATATATAATATAAATTTATTAAATCTATCCTCATTACCATACATCGAATGTGTAAAAAATTACATCACTTAGTGGAGGTGGTAGTCTACACATATACACGTGGGAAATTATCAAATTCGAAAGGATATGAAAGTATGAAGGTAGAAATAATATTATAATAATAGAAGATGAATTATTTCATAAATAAAAAATATAAACATCAATCCCATTATAATATCATTCAAGTAAACTGGTGATGAAAAAATAATTACACTACTTCATGGAGATGGTAAGTCGTACGTACACATGATCGATGTATTCACTTTCTGTAGGTTATAAACAAGGAATGTAGCAGTTATTAAATCATCATAATTAAAATTAAGTATATTTAAAATACATAAATAAAATTTTTATAATTTATATCATGAATTTATAGGTCATAGAATAAGGAATAAAATTGAAAATCCTCGATTAAGAGTGAAACATTTTCATTTAGAATCGTCTTCTCTCTTACTCCTTAAGCATTGAAAGTATTGTATTTTCTCAAGACCATAAGATCTTGGTTATGGTGAAGGAATATAGGAAGGTATTTTGGAAATATTTTCAGATCTATAGGGCTCAAAAACGTATGTCTAGGTACAGATAAAAGGTTCCCATTTATAAGTGTGTAGAGGGGCACTCTTCGAATTAAAATTTGTATTTAAATAATATAAATTAATTTTGAAAATAAAGTGTCCCAAAACTAACATATTTTAAATATTGGATTAATATAAGTCTAAATCACCTCATAAAATAAAATATAAACTTTTTATGTAGTTTTTTACCCATATCTTTTAATGATAACCCTTCGTTAATCCTTTTGAAATGTACTGGAAAATGAAGGTTTTATACTATTGAATGGTCAATAATAACACCATAAAATTAAAAATGACCTTAAATGGACCATGTTTGATATATTAAACCATAAAACATTCAATTAGGTAATTATAGGATTTATGTTTAATTTAAATCCACTAATAAACTAAATTTTACTATAAAATATAGTTAATGTGTTTTTTTTTTGAAATACTCCAAATTTTATGATATAATGTTTTGGGAAATCATTAAAAGTTGATAAAAATTACATATATTAAAATATAATATTATACAGTCATAATATTATCATATGATAAATTTTTTATTAGTTTAAGATTCATTTTAATCCTTATATTTTGGTATTACTCAATAATTAAACAATTTTCACATTAACTACAGTAATGAATTTTTCAATAATAAATATTAAAAATTTTAATTTTTTGTTGATAATTATTCTATAAATAGAAAAGAGATGAAATTTTAGGTCATATATCACCATAATTGCGTAATGTGAATATTTTCATAATTTAACATTGAAAACAACACAAAATTAATGAAATTAAAATCTAAACCTTTCACACATTAAAAATTTGTTATATTTATGTAGAGAATATTATTAACATAATAATTCTCAAAATATTTATTACATTTTATATTTTTCAAATAATATATTTAATTATTATTTTAATTGAAACATACTTTATCGACATCACATAAGAATTTAAGGTAATTATTCAGTCATAAAAAATTTAAAATAAATTACCATGATAAAAAATTTAATTTATCAATCAAATGAACATTTATATGTAAAATTACCATATTATTATCTTTATCAAAGAATTTTATTGACATTAATTTCAATAAAGTGATATTTTAAGTTTAATATTTTTATAAAATAATATAATGGTCATAATTTTTGAAAAATGGCATCAAGTGGCCACCTATTAGAGTCTTGGATGGAAAATACTAAACTAAAATAATCCATTAATATAAAAGAAAGTGTAGGATAGATTTTAAATCCTTATCCCAAAATTTTAACCTATTTTACACATTTACCCTTTCTAAAGTGACAAATATTTACCAATATTACTATTCATAATAACTAAACAAATAGACCTATTTTATTTTTCCCAAATGATTCTAAATTTTTTAATCTACTTTCATGATATAATTAGAAAAAGAGGAAAATTTTAATTCTATTGACTCAAGTATTCACTTGTAATACATTGGCATATTTCTGAAGCTTTGCATGGGAATTTGGGGCCCGAAGAGCCTCAGTATAGTGATATTAAAAATATGAAATATATTTTATCACGCATGACCAGTTTCATTGAAAATATGGAATAACTCTCAGGTGGAGTCCTTATCTTAAAAATAAAGACAATTTTTGAGTTTAGAACCTAGTTTTTTCCCTATGGGTGACACAAAGTCTGTCTACATCAACCATCCATTCAGAGGAATCCATTTCCAAAATGTAAAATAGAGGACAATTAATTTAAATATATTAAATGAATAAAACCCTTTGATTTTGGGTTATCACATGAATCTGAGGCTAGGTTACGTGATTCCCATTACATTATGGATGAACTGAGATGAAAGTAAGAAATGAAATAGTAGTGGAACATTTATCATGATGATGAATGCTCCTAGATCATGGTGTATCGACTTCAAAGCATGGATCAACACCTAATGTATCGATATTTAGCAATGATGTAGACATATTTTTTTTAATTATTGATCCCCCTTTATTATGAATTATTTTATTATTTTAGATACATTAAGATAATGTTAAGGATCTTGTGGGGGCTGATCTGTGGGTTTCTATGGAAATAGGGGTGTTTCAATTGGATCACAAGGAATTGTCATTCAGAATTCCCAACCACACAATTTGAAGTGTTGGAGAAAACTCTATGTGTTCTTCCCGTTTGATAAAGATGAAATTTTTTGGAATACACTCCATGTTCCAGGGGTATACACCATATAGTGAGATTAGGTCATGTGGTCGAGGGACATGGCCTGCCATGCCATGTTAAGGGTCATGACCATGTGGAAGTACATGTACAGAGACATGGAAACATGGTTCCTTAAACTGGAAAAAACATAGGATAGGTCTAGGATACCGAGTGTGGATAGACACATCGTGTTCTCCATATAGATTCTATGTATTCACACATGGCCGACAAAGCCATGCGGAAGAGGACACAGATATGTGTTCATGTCAGGTCACATGTATTGTGGACACCAATATAGGCCATATTCTATTACTGGGAACTTATTCCTAGAATATCTCCTTCTTTATGTATCTGATTAAAGCATGCAAATATCCCCCCTAGATAAGTTTTATCTATAGATCATAATGGTACACTTCAATGAGGATTTTGAGATAAAAATTGAAATGATTCAAAAATGATGCTACATTATAGGTGCTTAATCATGGATTGTAATCATGGTAGATAATTCTAAATATTTCTGGGTTGGTAACTTTCCCTATCATCTTAGTATCTGGGTTCCCCAACACACATTTGGCGGGTTGAGAGGTTCCCCTACAATTAGTGTGCAGGTCCACTACCCATGGAAGTGTTGTGACATGAGATGCGATTAGTGTGAGGATCCTTACAATGATGAATAATAAATACTAGAGTTGGATTAGTTAATCAAAGATATATTATGAATCTCAATCCACTATCATACAATGGTACAAGTTTCTATTAACAATTGGATTGGTAATCACAAAACTCCCCCACAATGGGCCTAGGTAATCTACCCATAAAGCCATTCTCATAGTGTCCTTACACAAATGTCAGACCAGGGTACGAGTCCCCTATATCTCTCAAATATATGGATAAGGAGATCCTCTATTTTATTCATGCATGAACCCTCCATAATCATTGTGAATATAGAGTCAGTACTCCAATATCATCAAGTGGCGGCATGGAATAGTTCCACATTGTGAGTTAGATCTCCTTCGATTGTGGAGCATAGTTACAAGGACATAGACACTCCAATTTTTATAAAGGGAACCTTTTTAGAACTTATTTCTCCCTTCATATGGTGGGGTGCGGTCCTCTCATAATGCGTACTATAGAGGTTTTATATGATGGTTAGAAGTTAGTACTCCCATGATTATAGGGTTGTGAAAAATTGATGGTCACTCCTTACTCTCTCGTTAGAGATGATCCACATATTCATTATCCAGAGTATCACCCCTGTTATTATGTGAAGTGGATAGGGATGGGAATCTCAACTATGGTCCGCATTAGAATGCATGGGTTTAATGATAGAAGTGATAATACCTCTCGTATTGGTCACTATATTTGGACCTAGAGAGTAGTACTAATTTTGCAATGTTCTCTCGGATGAACCATTATGGATGTCGAGGTTATTCTCTATGGAGAGTATCTCTTATAATTTACATATATACTGGTTGGATGATACATGTAGTGGGTCACATCATGGATGTTCCATATAGAATAGAATGGTTCCTATATTTTGTTCTCATGGATGAGCATTACCATTGGTCCTGAAGTAGAATCATGTTATTGTCTATGAGGTTGGTACCTAATGAGATATGGATTCTAAGAAGAGTATATCTAGGTGAATTTTGGGGTACATTTGGTAATATCACTTATATATATTGACATAACTTGTGGAAATAACTGACTGGTCTTGTATGTCCAAAGAGTGCTCGATATGGAGTTTCTTATTCTCTCCCAATTGGGTTCCCTCTCTCTTGGGTCGAGCAGATTGTTGCCTCACAAAGATTATGGGATAGATTTATTCATTCATTTTACTAAATTTTATTCTCTCTAATTATGGGATAGATGTATGGATGAATTAATATTCCATCTTTTTTGTCTAAAAACTATTACATGATGACTTTTGTCGGAATGTACATACACGCACCATAGGATAAGGAATCCCATATGTTGGATATGCCTAGCCAGTTCATGATTCTAACCCATTTCCTATTGGTGTTGGGCATGGGGTTGTAATGGATTCAGCCTCTATGGGTTAGGTTGTGACAGAGTGGTTTCAGAGTAGGTCCTTCCTTAGTATCAGAGTCTATGAGTTTGTTTTCGGACTTATAGTGGCAATGTTAATATGTTTTGAGGTCAGATTTCAAGACCAGGACTCCATTGTTAGTGTCGAGACCAACATATCCATTCACTATGATTATAATAACATATATATTTACCTAATAAATTACGTCAATGGTCTTAGGGAAATGTTGGTACATGCATAATATAGGTCTAGATGATGGGTTCTGGGTCATTCTTTTGTGATATCCTCATATATACTCTTTGACAATTACACATCATGATACTATTTTAGGATTCCACCGATATAAAAGATAACCAGTGTTCTGTGGCAGAATTAGTATGACAATATTCCATATAATGAGGGTTTATTGCATGGCACAATGAATGTTGTGGTACCTCTAGGTCTTCCACCAGTCAAGCCACCACTAATTGTGGAACTGGTTAGGACAGATGATTAAGCCAAGGATGCACATAGAATAATGTTGCTATATTAGTTACATAGTTATAGACCTCTCATTTATCGGTGTGATCTGAACCCCCAAAAAGATGATGACTAGTATAAGGCACTCTCACATTTTCCTTCTTATGAGGAATCCTCCCAATTAGATGTTGGTCCTCGTAGAATGTCTTCTACAATGATCGACTGGACGATTGTGGAGTCTGGTGATGCATAACCATGATGAAATGATGTTTATAGGGATAGAGATCAAGAAGATCATAATGGATGTGTTTTGTCATTCCATGTCGATATTTGTGTATACCTAGGGGAACTCGTAGCATCATCAGGATAACATGTTTGTGGAAGAGTACTCAGAGATGTTCACAAACCTTTTTTGATGCTCCCTAGACATAGTTCAAGATAATTTTTTATATCACAATCCTTTAATTGGTTCCTATATAGAGACATTCGAGTAAGGGTGCTATCATTGTTCCTTCTCTCTTATGCTGTGGTTCTAGAGTGAGCACTAGAGATAAAGAGCTTCTTGGTGGAGAATATGGTTGATCAAGTTAGTAGTGGTGATAATGAGGTCAATTTTCTGAAAAAGATAGAATATGTTAGTATATAAGATCATAAAAAAAGAAACACACCCATCCGAAAACTCATTTAGGTGGTTTTATAGCATAGGATTTTCTCCATGGATCTAGTTAGCTACAAGAGAGGCGATGTTACACTTGCAATGGACTGAGACATCTTGCCTGAAATTTTCTGACCCAACTTACTACTAAGAGGTGAATGTCCTATAGACTACCCTGGTAGAGTTATTATCTATAGAATTGTGTTTTTCATGATGGAGTACATGAATGATGATTGGGGAGAACATAAGGAGGTGACGGGAAATTCAAAATGTTATCAACAACATGCCCAAGAGGTCTTCTTTAAACTTAGGGAGGTAGAGGATAATGAAACGGATAGATGCATGAATCATATTCCTATAACATTGGAGATATAAGTATTATTAGTGATATTTTATATTTCTATTTTACTTTTTAAGTAGTATTTTAGAATAAGTTTTTAGGTACTCTATTTTTCCCACTTCACGGTCAAGGATTATCTTGGGTGATGTGAGGCATCGGTAGATCCCTATGACAGTGTTTTTTGATGTAGAGTTGGGCTCATGAGGAATAGGTACATTTCCCTCATAGAATTGTTTTCTAATTATGTGATATTAAACTATGTGGGTGAGTCAGTGTTTCCAAAAGTTGATATTGTTGATGTGTGGTGGTTAAGTTCACTTTAGTTGTATATTTGAGGTGTGGTTGTCTGATGATAAATAAGAGTTAAAACTCGATATACCAATTGATAATTTTTTCTCAACCATTATTATTGTAAGCCCTAGTGTATTGAGATACTCACATGGAACCTCTCTAAAATTGTAGAGAGAGAGGCCTGAAGATTTTCCATAGTGTGGAATGGATTCCTACCATCCATGATCTGATGGTTTGTGGCTAGTGGGTTCCATAGTGCTTCTAGATTTTGGAATGAAGTTCATATTTTGTATTGGAGTGGTCCTAGGATGAGCATGATGATCTCATGTTTGGGAAGATAAAATCAACTTCTATATGATGATTGGAATAAGCATTGGGGTAGTGGTGATATGATCATTCAGTTAGGTAAAATGGCTGGGGAGTTGAAGAAAATATTCTTTAGGATGTGTGTATATTAACTCCCCAAAGTGAGTTGAATTATTCTTAAAATAGCACCAAGGGACTACCCTGATATTTTCATTAGTATATCGATTGAATCCCATGATGCTTTATGAGTAGTGTTATACTTTATGTTTTTCAGAAAAAGGGACAAGTAGAACCTATTGTGTAAAAATTGGTAGCCTTGTGTTGTTCATTTGTACCCAAATGTTCCCAATGTAAGAGTTTTATGAGAATTACTATGGTAGGTATGGTGTAGTTTCTCCAGGTGTGGATGAGATCTTGTAAGGGTTGTCAGTATTTGGAATGAGTTAGCGAGGTGGTGTACCTTTAGACCCTGAGACCATAGATGGATCTCGTGCTTCATGCTAACCAATATTAATTATTTAGGTGAAATGAAAAAGATTTATTTTAGGATGTAAACATTGTTTGGGATGGAGAATGGGTGTGATAATCATTGAGGTTCCCATGAATTTGTGTCTATAGACACCATGTGAACACTTTTTTTAAGAGATCATTGGCATGGTTGTCCAAGTTGAGACCATTGTTTTTCTTCTTTTTCCTATCCATTCACATTTAGGGGATGAAAATACTTATGTTTTAGAGAGTGTATATAATTTAATTTTGACCAGTAACACTTTTTGTTAATAATAGAAATATTTCAAAAGTTGGGAGCTAAGTTGGAAAGAAATTTTGGGGCCAACAGAGTCTCATCCCACAGGCATTAAAAATTTCATATATATTTTAGAATGTACACAGAATTTATTTGTAAACATGGAATAAACATATAGAGGTGTCTTGAATCTGGACTCTAAGACTATGGTTGAGTTTAGAACATGATGTTTACCCTAGGTGTGGCATAATGTTTGTCGATATTAAGATCCCAGAAGGGGGTGACCTTGGCAGTTTGTTAAATGGTGGTTTATTCATTTAATTTTATTAAATGAACAAACCCCTCCCCCTTTTGGTTCTTTCATATAAAATATGATAGGAGAGGAATTTCCCCTTTCATGATGGATGAATCAAGATGAATCCAAGTATATGAGGTTTCAACAATAATTGATCTTAATTGAGATCTCTCTCAGATAATTTAATAGTAGATTTAGACCATGTATAAGTTCCCAAAGCCTAGGTGATTAACCTTGAGGTGTGATTATTTAAATTAAAGTATCTATCCCCATTTTTATTTACTATTTTAGTGTTTTATATCCCTTGGATGACTGGTAAGAACACTCTGGGGGTCGATCTGTGGGTTTTGGTGGTGACCACGGTGTTTTGGGAGGCTCACATGGATTTTCTGTTCATAATTCCTTATGACATAACATGTAGTGTAGAGGAAAATTCTTTGTGTTCATTCCAATTAGGGATTATAAATAATGTACTTTGGGTACAAAAAATTTATTGATCCTAGGTCATGTGGTTGTGAGACATGGAATGATATTTTGTGTTACAGATAATGGCTATTTGAAAGTACGTAGAATGATAGAAGAAAATAGGTTTCGATACATGGTCATAGGTTGAGGACATAGATAAAAGTATAAGTGAGGATATACATTCCATATAAACCATATTCATTCTCTGTAATCTCACAAGGTTGGTCAATCATCCAAAAAGGATATGTCTAGGTGTTCTGGTGGTGGAAAATTTCATGAGGACTCCAATACTTGTCATGTATATTCTTGTGAAATCCCACCAAGAATAACTCTTTTTCATGGATTGGATTCAGGTCAATGAATATCCTATCCTGAGTAGTTATCCATGTAGAACATGAAGGTATCCTTCATGGTAGTTTTTGTGAAATGATTAGGTGTGATCCAAGAATGATGTTTCATTAGGGGTTCATATTCATTGGTAGTGATCTGGGTGGATTATTGGATAGCTGTAGATATCAATACCCTTACCTATCGTCCCAAGATGTGGGTTCCCCTAAAATCATTAGGCTGGTATAGTGGTTCTCCCATTCTATGATCCAACAGATCCCATACCAATTATAGTGTTGCAAAGTGACTAATGATGAGAGTGACACACCTTACATTTGGGTGTGATCGATTTCGGAAGATGGAATGGTTTATTTGACAGATTCTAGTACTTGTACCCCCATGATGAACCAGGGTGTGGGTTTCCCTTACCTCTCAAATTGTAAGACAATGAACATTATCATAGAAGGTGTTGGTACACCACCTAGAGAGTTGTTCTTGTGGGCTTAATATTCCCCAACATGACCAAGGTGAATGCCCTCCATATATATTTTTTTATATTGAGATAGATATCACCTATAATATTAGGTTTCAGTCCCTCTATACTCATTATAGAGATAGATTCAGTACTCCCCTACCATACAAGGGTTTATCAATGGAGTTGAAACATCCATTTCATCAAGAGGATTCAGGGAGTGGTTCCTCTATGGGATTTAGAGCTACCTCGAATATGGATCATAATTAGGATGAGCAATCCCCACAAATTGTTATGCACAAAACTTAGTTAAGAGGTAAATCTCCCTTGATGCGATGATGTGTTGTCCTCTCCCTATGGGTGATATAGTGGTTTTGTGGGGTCATTAAGAGTTTTTACTCTTTATGATGTGGGGAAGTGGGGAGATGTGATTCTCTCTTAACCTCTCTTTAGAGAGGATGAATGTGATGTATATTCTCTTGAAGCATCACATTGAATGTGTGAAGTGGGGAAGGGTGGACATCACATCTTTAGTCCCTATGAGCTTATATGGGGTTAACGAAAATAGTGATAAGACCTCTGGTGTTGTGAAATAGAGTTGTACCGAGAGAGTTGTTCTTGATGGATCATGTTCCCTCAGATGGTCTATCAGGGATGGTAGGGTAGTTCCTGAAGGATTGTATCTCTCAAATGTTCTATCAGGGATGGTAAAATGAAACTTGATTGGGGTTACCTCATAAATTTTCCATCTTTGACGAATGATCATATGGAGTACGTTCTCCGGGATGAGCTTTACCATTGAGCCTCAAGTTGAAACTTTTATATGACTCTAGGGCTGGGAACCTATGAATCTTAGAGTGTGAGATGAGTATATCTGATTGATCTTGGGATTCCTTGAGGTGATGTCACATATCGGAATTGACATAACATGTGGACTGAGTATACAGTTCATGTCTATCCATGGAGTGGTCTTGATGTAGTTTCTTATTCTCTCCCATTTGGGTTCCCTCTAGCTTGGATCGAGAAGGTTGTTTCTTTTCAATTGCTCCATTTTGGTTTGGGTTTTTGGGGTCCCTAATAGGTATTATTATATGCATATTTTATTTTTATTTTTTTTACAGATGTCACATCTTGTAAAAATAGTATTACTTTTTATGGATTCAATTAAAGACATAGAGCAGAAAGATCATAGACAGCTAGACAAATTAAGGTGTGTTCTGGTGGTTTCACTTGACTGCAATCTCATCCTTATGAGTAGGTTGGCTATTTTTATAGCTTTGGTGGGATTTTATTTTTCCATTTTTTAAATTTATTACTTATAAGGTGCTATGATTTTTGGATACATGTAAACATTCAATTTAGATTCCATTTTATTTATCCCTACACTGTTCCACTATGATGTGTGTGGGTGCATCCATACAAGAACCATAGTATAAGGCCTCCAGTATGTGTGATATGACTAGATAGTTATGATAGACTATCCCTGAATTATTGGAGGTGGTATTGGGGTAGTTATGTATTGGGACTCGATGGGTTGGGTCATGACATTAATTTAAAATTAAACCAACAAATGCGATGAAAAGTAGTTTTCAAGAAAAAATGTTTTCAAAAGTATAACATATTTTTATACAAAAACCTTATATAAAATAAATTCAAATGAAATTAATTATATTTTTAATAATATAAAGGGATAATTATTACTTTTAAATATGTTTTAAAATAAAAGTGAACTTTGTAAATCAATTAAATGATAATACAATTTAAAATAAAAATCACTACTTTTCAATATTCATCAAAAAATAAATATTTCCAGAAAATAATAGAAAATTATCAATTAGATAATTTTCATATCAAGAATAAAAAACTTAGGTTAATTTTATAAAATATATTTTCAAAATTTATTAGAAATAAATTATAATTTATAACCATAGAATGCAATAAAAATGTTTCTAAATAAAATGAAATTTTGAATCATAAATGAATTCACTAAAAATTATGTACTCATCTACTATGCTTTAATATATATATATATATACATTTTTATTATGTAGGAATAATATAATTTTTTTTCCTAGTGTAGTTACTAATATTCATACCAACTGATTAAATAACTAGGTAAGATTTAAATAAAATTATTTTTATATTATATCGTAATCTTCTTTAAGCTCGTTGATTATTGTTAAGAAAGATATCAAGACTATATTAATTTAATTAATTTTGAGGGTGTTACACTAATTTTATTCATTTTTTACCACTAATTTTTTCATTATATGACATCCAAACACTATACCACCAGGCTTCATAAATTCTTCCAATCTCAATAGCAGATATTTATAAAATTTCAATTATTTTATTATTCTTTTTGAATTTTTTTATTTAGAGATAAGATATATTATAAAAATAATAATAACATTAATAAATTAGGGTGTTTTATATTTCTAAAAACTGTTTTCCTTTATTTTCTTTGGAATATTTAATTTGTTATATTTTTTACTTTATATTTTCTATATATTATAATTTTGGCGAGGTTGTATTCATTCTTCATATACAATATTGTAATTAATTAATTGTTAAGTTGATTCTATAGTTATGAAAATAAATTATTTAAATATATTAAAAAATATATAAAATATTATCATATTAACATATATATTTAATAATTTTTATATGTTTATATGATATAAAAAATATTTATACTTTTCCATCACTATTTTATATAGAATTTAAATATATTACATATAAATATATGTGTGTGTGAATTTTTATATATTTATAATTTGTATACTTTATTTTTTTGAATATATAAATCAATATGATTATATATTTAATATTTATATTTAAATAATAATTATATTTATTAGATTTAGATTATTAAATATGTTTCTAATTTTATGTCTATATGTTTATATATATGTTTGTATATTTATATATTTATAAATATAAATAAGCTAAATTATTTATATGTGAATTTTTTTAACATATATACATATGCTTATATGTTTATAAAATATATGTTTCAATTACTATATATATATATGTTTTAAATTTATATATTATATATATAAACTATATATGTATATATATATTGTATATTTTTATATATTTATGTTTTATATTTAGAGTGTGTATGTTTACATATATATATAAGAATATGTATCACATATAATATTATTAAAAATGTATGATATATATTTTTATATATGAAGTTTGTAAATATTTTACATGGTGGGTCCTAGGGTGGGGGATATCAAATAAATAAACCTATAGATCCGTAGGTTAAAAACTAGGACCTCCTCAACTCACTGCCACATGTACAGTAGGGGCGTAACCACTGAACTGCATCCCATGGGCCATATAGTTTTCAAATATATTCATAATTTGTATTTTTGTTTTGGGTAATTAATATATGATAAATAGATAAACGAACAATGAACAAGAAATTATTATGATAATGTTTTGGACAATTTATTTGAATTTTCCACAAATAAATGTTGAAAAGAGGTATATGTTTTACTTTCGATTTTCAGCACTAGTGGATTCAATGGATATAGTAAGAGGGGGTGAATTAATTTTTCCTAACAGTTTTTATTTTTTTCAATTGAAATCAACATATATGATTTATTAGGGTATGATTTTATCTATTTATTATTTATAATAATCCATTCCAAAATAATTAAAAAAACAATAATGATGAAATAAGACATCAATTTTTTAAAGTATTGTCCTTAGTGTGAGAACCTACTCTTAGTTACAATTGATTTTTATCAAAATCCATATGTTTTCTGTAGAATCCTATTATTAGTTCTGAGTTCTTTGGTTCAGGAATCATTTTGTAACCCATTATTCTGATAAAATGTATTTTATCCCATAATAAATGCTATCTCTCAATAGTTACTGTGAAAAAATGCCACTAGTTGAGAAAGACCACAATATAACATCAAGTTGCTTCATCAAAAAAAAGAAAGCCTTCTGTATTATCCATTTTAAAAATATATAAAAAATATAGCTCACTCATCTAGAACAAGAACCCTATAAATTAATTTGTCAATAATACCTATGATTTTTAGTGTTCTCTTACTCACCATATAGAAAACCCAATAATGATATTCTTGTTTTTATTATTTGCACTAAAATTTTGAGAAATGGAATTTATATTCTGATGCCACCTCAACTTTATTAACAACTTCTTCTTCCCTCATTCTCTTCTATGCATGTGGGGTATGCATATATTCACACAATCTATGCTTCATGAAAACATTCTTATTCTTAATCCTCTTCTTCTGCTACTCTACACTCTTGAATAAGACTATTCTCGATGTACACTCCTCTGAATTTTATAGAAGCAGTATTACATGTCTAAGAAAATAAATTTCCTCTACATATATATGCATTTAATTTTATAGTTTTGTCTATTTACCAGAAATTGTAAAATTTCTTGTATTGAGTCCCTTCACTGACTAAAATGATCATATTCTTATTTATAGTTCCAATATATTTCATAAAAATCATACAAAAAATTTATCATGGTCATAATCCACCCACACCCTTTCATGAAGCCTTCTAAATTTTTAATTTTATTCTTCCCAACTGTTGAACAAAAAATATTCAAACAAATAGCTCAATATCCCATTTAAATTTAATTTAAAAAAATGTATTTTTTAATCCTTAAATTTTCTATATTATCATTCATTTTCATGGTTTCATCTAGACAATATTCATATTTAATGTTTCCAACCTAAATGTGGAAAAATAAGTTATTAATTGGTGGAAAACATTAGATATTTTATGCCCATGAAATTTTAGTCATTTGAATCATTATCTTACATCACTTCTAGATTATCATATGATTTAATAAATGAATGATAAGTATGAATCAACCATTTTTTATACCATATTTAATACCATGAGGTTATTCAGTAGTAGATTTAGCTTCACATTAGTTATACTACTTTCAAATGTTTTTTTGGGATGATATTTTACTTTGTTATAAGTGGATCATATATTACATATTTTGATTTAATCAAAAGTTAGTTTTGATGGATTTATCACTAAGGAATTGATTTAAAATCTATTTATTTCAATTTATCAAAATATAACACAATTTTTAATTCCTATATTTTCATACATTACATCTCATAAAAAACAATGTGTTAATCCTTTTAATGATCTGGTTAACCTTATGAGGTCTAGTGAAACATATGATCTTCAACCATCCAAATATATAAAAAACCTTTTTATAGAACATTATAAACTTATTTATGCCTATGAATTTAGATAAAACCTTATAAGGACCAACCGTATGAAGTGGATTTCAACCCCTTATGATGGAATGTATGAACCTTATGAGGATACACATAAACCATATTCTAGATTATTCCAACAGTATAATAGATTGTATAAATCTTATATAATATAAACTCAATCATATGAATTAGTTTCTGAACATTAAGAATGATAGTCCAGACTATATAAGGATATAGTGAATTATCCTTAAGAACACGAGAACATAAAAATAAACACAAAGACCCCTAGAAGTAATTAAAATCAATCCATACTATCTCCAACCACCTTTAAAACAACCGATTCATATCTTAAAACATATCATCATCCTCTAATAATTCCTCATTAAATGTAGAAAAAACAAGGTCATTAAAAAATCCATTGGTCACCTCAATATACCCTTTTGGATTTGATGTCAACAACAATCAGTACTTGTTATCTAAAATTATAAAATTAAATCAAAATATTTAATAATCATATTATTAATCAAATAGTAGCCTTTCAAAAATGAGATGTGTCTTACACCACACTACCAGATATGGTAATGTTTTTGTTAAAAATGCATCACTCGATGTTAATAAAATGTGGCCACGTGGTATATATGTTCTCCCCGTCAATTCATATATCCATTAATAACTTCTATAAATCTCTCCCATTAAACACAATCCAAATATATATATTAAAACATCTAATGAAAGATCCCATTATCCCTTTAATAAAGTGAGTATTCCACAATAGGTAAGATTATATTACTGTCTCTACCCATTGAAAATACAATAAAAATTATTTTGTGTGAGTGTGGGAGATAACTTATATATATTTTTATATGATTGGAGAAGCTTGAACATAATAATTCAGATATAACATTGAAAAAATATCATTTTCCAATGATTTGGTAATAATATATAGAATATGTTCCTTGCCCATAAGAAAATCAATATTCACATCACCTTTATCCACCAAATTTGTGATAAAATGATATTTAAGATTTATGTTTTTTAATGAAAATAGATTAATTTGTCACATCCCCCTCACCCAAAAGGTACCCCTTATAGGATAGAAATGAGATAAGGGATATAATGATAAATGATGATTGCCTCCAACAGGTAATGAGTTAGTTACAAGCATTGACGGTGTAGTATACACGTACATGGGAGGCATTACCCAATAAGATATATGAAACGGGTGTTAAGAATGAAAAACCCAAAAACTCATAATCCAAATAAATGTAAAGAATGATTCCAAATAAAACATGTAATGTTGTAAAACTAAAAAATAGTAAGAAAAAATATAAGTAAAAAATGATAACCTTATCAGCATCCAAGAAAAAACAACAACTATTTAATTCCCCATAGGCTAGTAATGTTTGACACAATCACCAAAAATATCTTGGAAACCGAAAAAATTATTTGTATATATATAGAGTTAAAATAAAATGTATACTTAGTATGATCCCCCTCAAAGCCTCTCAGGGAAAAGATAACGAAATAATGAAAATTCCCATTGAACATCAAGTGAAGATAACTCATCAAATAAATAGGTTTTCTAAGTTCTCTACCTCAACATAAATATCTATTACCATGTATCTCATACATTATATGGAATAATATAATATCAAAAGAAGGTACCACACCACCACTTCCCTATTAGTTTTCCACTCTACCCATACATCGAACGCCCAAAGATATATCATTCTAAAGAGTCCAACCTAAAGACACTTGTGGTAAACTATCATACAAATCACCCCATTCATAACATCATATAATCATATACAACGAAACATGTGCATCATATCATACCATAATCCCATAAAAATATTCATATAGTAATTGAGTAGTTTTTATGATCCACAACATCCTTTATTTCATTTATTAAACATCAATCCATTACATCCAGTACACGTCATACCTATTATAATCTATAGGTTATAATATATAGAGATACACGTGTGTGAAATAACAACAAGACATCAAAATCATCTTCACATATATGCGGAATAGAAACCACTATACATACCATTATATAATACAACTAGGAGAAGAGATAGAGGTTAAAGATTTTTGTCATCCATACATTAATTGCTAACATGAATATTAAGGAAAACAACCTCCAAGTGTCAACTAGGTGTCAGTCTCCCTACCATAATCGATGGGGAATCATGTGAAATTCTAAAACATTCATGATAAAATATAGACCACGGACACATTAGGGATATTAACATAGTCTTACACACAACTAGAGATATTGTCTCTTAAACTCCCGACAACCACTGCTAAAAAAAGATATCCAATTAGTATATAAGCATTGAAGGAGATTTATATATTTAATTATTATTTTTTAATATTTCAAATTATTTTAATTTATATTTTTTTTTGTTATAATTAACAGTATCCCATTCAGTTTTTATTGAACTCCATGGGAATTCTATCCTGACTATGATTAATCTAACCACTACTATAACTCAACCATATTATCAAAATTTTCATTCTATTCAAGTGTCACCCCTTGGTTAAAATATTTATTAATAATTATCATTTTATTCATATAGGTACTATTGGAAACATCATAATAAACCATTAAAGCGATACATAACCAAGAATAACCGACTGCCTCATTCAGTGGGGAATGAAATGTAGGTGAACAAGAAATTCAGCCATCAAGACTTTTAAGTAAAAAATATTAAAAAAGAATGTAGATATAAACATAATTACAGTTAACCCCATCTTCAACTCATTATAAAAATCATTCAACTGCTTACAACACTGCCATGAATATCAACATGTAACCCACTGTCACAAGCACGAAATGATTCCAAAAAATCATGTTTCCCCAAGCATATCTCACCAAACCATCAACCGACCCTATATCACAACACAAAAAATATAAAGGATCACATCCATAGAAGAAAAGAAGGTATGAAACAATAAAAAGAGTCAACAGAGAATAATGTCTATGAAAAGAAAGGATTCAACCCTTTAAAAGAATGTAGTAATGCACAGTGAAAACAATTTATCTTTTATAGAGAACTGGTTTGTTTCCTCTTATATTTACTAATTAATTTATCACTGGTTACAACTATGGGTATCCTAAGAGATCCGATATTAAAACAATTATTGTTTAGACATGCTCAACAACATAAATTTATGTTTCAAAAAACATTAAAGAATAATAATTCCATTAAAATACGTATTTATAATTTTCAATAATAGGAATTTAAATATTGAAGTTCATTAGGTAATTATTATAACATATGGAAGAAATATATCAATCAATCATGAATCAAGAATCATTTGGATTCCATAACATTATAAGAATCAACATATTCAATAAAAATTCCTATACAAATCATTAACCAAAAAATTATCATTATCCATAAATTATTTAACAATTTTCATAAAATTATAAATGCTAATCCATAACACACAAATCCTGATAAATAAAACATAATCATATATATATATATATATCTATATAGTAAATCAATAGGAAAATCATTATCATAGTGGGAAAACAAGTGTTCCCTATAACTATAAACTAGTTCATTCATTAATTTTGTAAAATATTTATTATGGTTAATTACATCATTTCCCAAATAGTCAATCACTGATTACCTTACTATTAAATATAAAAGAGTAGGAGCAGAAAAAAATCCCCTTCTATAGGGATTTTCATATTTTTAAAAGAGAAAACAATAGTAATATAGAGCACTCATCACCACTCCTATATGAAAATTGTATACTCGTGATGATTTTATACCACCACGACATGAAAAAAACTCAAAATAAATCTATTAGAAAAAAGGTTGTCAAACACAATAGCATGGAAAGAAATAATGATAGGAAATAAGAACAATCAGAGAAGAAACTATAATATATATAGGGGAAATAAAATCAGATCACCATGGATTGAATACTTGACTCCAAAAATCCATACATTTTAAAATTTCTTCTAAATACTAGCTAATAAATTCTATATTCATCAGGATTTAGGATAAAATTATAAGATTTGAGAATTTATGGTTAAAGAGGATTTATAAGAATTTTTATTGCCAATATTTAATGGCATGAGTGGTTCATTCATGTCCTTGATATTCCAAATTTAAGAACAAATAAAACATTTATCACCCATATCAACTTAACATAGGATGAATTAACATCCCGAACATCATTTTCACATTTTCATTTTTTAGAAACAAATTCATCGGACTCTATACCCAATATATTATTTTTTGAATATAACATACATGTCATTAATCAAACCCCAAAAAACATAAATTACTAACCATGATTTTATATATGTTCATCACACTAGAAAATCGAGTCATGAACTATAATTCATGTCATGAACATACCATAGTTCGAGATTCAAGATTCAAAACAACACTGATCATTCTCTAGTATTTCTCTATGAACCATGGACCTTGGAAACATCCAATGGAACACACTAAAATGATTTGGTCCATTACATTTATTACCTATCAAACAATTATCATTATTGAGAATCAAAAACCCAAAATAGTGAGAAGGAATAGAAAATAGGGTTGTTTGAATAGCCACCCCATTTGATAGATATAAATTCATTCACCGTCACCAGAGTTTAACCACCTCACTCAGAGGAACATTGTACACAACTATTCAACACCAACACGTAGCTCCTAAAAACTATCATGGGGTAGATACCGATAATTAATTTCAAGGACACAAAATGGGAATAATGGAGGATAAAACCATCTCTTAAACTGGAAAAAAGTTGAAAACCCACAAACTGAACATCACTACAAGAGAAGAGATAAAAATAAAAAAACATGGGTTACTTAGTGTGTATCCATGACTTATATTCCCAATTACTCTCCATCACACTAACATGTCACAAAATGACATGAAAAAATGAAATAATTTTCCAATGTAGTACTTTATACTAGTGGTCGGGGATCTCTTCTATACACTCCACGGAGTTCGCATCACATTCAACATTGATCTCACCCCAATAAGTTGTATGACACTCATCATGAAGATAATGGTGAAGCTATGGCACTTGTAAAACATCATGTATCAGGATCATCTCAAGATAAATAATATACGAGATTATAGAACTCCAATATGATCCAACACCTAGAAAATCCAACAAACCATATAGAAAGCTTAATCCCATGACTAAACGATCAATTCCACTGATGATTAGACACCATAAAGAAAACATATTCTCAACTTTAGACTCCATATGTCTCCTTCTATGACCAGAATGAGACTTATGATGATCCTATGATGCCTTTATCCCCTCATGAATCATATGAACCATCTATGTCAGGATCCTCATTATTTCAATACCAAGAATTATGGACACTCTCACCCCAGTCCTTCACAATAGAAAACAAAAAAGTCAACCATAAAACTCTATAAAAGGATTCATACCAAATTTTGAGTGAAAATATTTTTTTTCAGAAAACCAGACGAAAGGAAGATGCCTCATCCAGAAAAACATCAAAATTTAGTACACGTGTGTGTAACATGTCTTCGAGAGTCTGTATATTCCTCTCTTTCTCACCATCCATCAGATGATGGAAATTAGTAATAAGGCATAACAGTGACCAAAATTCATAGTGTATATCTCTCTAGAAACTCGAGGTAAAATGATGATCATGATTAGAGATTATCGTCCTAAGGACTACGTTGATTCTCATTACCTATTCCAAGTACTTCCCTGACAAAACCTCCACTAATATCGACTCACTAATTTTTTTTAAATTTTGACGATTACGTTAAATGGGATGTTATCACCTATATATTATCAAATATACCATGATCTCATGTTACAAATTGGATTAACTCCATCGAAATTTACTTCTACTTCCACTAAAGAACATCCAACAGATAGAGAGACATGTTGGAGACATGATGCTCGACTATCATTTTTAGGAAGACAAAACATCGAGACACAAACTCTAAACGAAATTTTGAAACCCCGGACACAAAAATTGACCTCCCAAATAATGATACATCATTTTTCCCATAAGTATGTACCTCCATGTGTGATTTATGGATCTCCTAGACAACCACCTCATACATCACCAAAGGGGTGAAAATCCTCACACAGAACAATACCTAGTATGGTTCATAATTTTTCAAGTCATTTGGAAAATTCCTAAAGACAATTCGTTCTATCCAAACCTTTACCTCAGAATCCCCCATCTAGAAATCCTCTACTTATGCACCTAAAAGTACTATATTTTCATCTAATGTTGAAAAATCTACGATCATTCTCTCATATATCAATTTTCATCAAGTAAATCTCTTCCATATTTCTCGAGGAATATTAACATTTATATAAAGAATCAATACTTGGATTCTTGATCAACATATCAGATACAACATTACCCTTTCCCATTGTATATTAAGTTGAAATGTTTTAGTCTTGTAAGAATTATATCAACAATTTTTGTCAAATGATCATGTCATTTTTGGAGAATAAATTCCTTAGGATATTGTGTTCAACCAAAAACAAAAAATTATAACTAATTAGTTAATGTTTCCACGACATTAGGGTAAAAATGACTGATACCAACTTGATATAATGGATAGAATTGTTACTATCATGGGGATCTATCAACCCATACCTATAATAAACTAATAATATCTTATACAATAGAACATATATTAGATCAATATGAATTTTTTAATTAGAAACCTCAAATTGAACACCGTCTTTAGGAAAATAACAAAATGGGGATCTAAAAAACATATACTTCAACTACTAAAAATATTAAAAACCCCAATTAGTACCTATGAAAAACATGATCCATTATAATCAATTCTTTATGAATTTTTACAAACAATGATAAATCAGATATGAACTTCTTATAATAGCCTAAAAGTACAAGGAAACTCTTTTCTTATGCAGTTGTATTGGTGGATTCCCTAGAAATGACTTCCTCGATTATAAAACTATTTATAACTACACTGTCTTAAGACATGACATTCCCCAAGAAATGGAATTAATGAGCCTATAAATCACACTTTAATAGAATTACCAATAATTAAATATGATTAAGAAGTTCCCAAATTGTATGAAGATGCTTTGTGTGATCATCCATAGACATAGAGTACACAATTTTCCATATACAAAACCACTAATAAATGATCCAAGAACTCTGTTTATAATTAGCACTTAAAACCCATAATAAGGTATGTAGAATTAATAACACCAAAAAAATTCACAATGAAATTTCAATTTCCATATTGAAATTAAAAATAAGCCTTTGGAATCTTCTAATTCATCACCCACATCTGCTGATATCCCGAACATAGATTGATTTTGGATAACCAACTAGATCCTTTTAGTTGATTAAATAAATATTCAATCCAAAAAATAGGATAAAGATTCTACACTATCACATGATTCAAGATAGTATAATCTATAGAGAGATGTAAATTTCAATTTAGAATTTTTATTAATAGAAATGTACACCCCAAGGAGACATGCTCGAAAATAAAAAATATGAATTCAAAACATCACCAATCCTTACTCATAGCACTCGCAACATAGAAGTAACCATTTTATATGGAGGAATCATGATTGGAGAATCCCCATAATGTATCTCTCTCACAAAAATGAACTTCTATTAAGGGGGGACTGCCAAAACCTCTTTTGTAGAGGAATCTTTGTACTATTAAAAAACTATGGGAAATAATGAAAAATGACCCTCTAATGAACTCAGTATTATCTCGTAAATAATGTATGAAAAGAAAATAATATGCATCCAACCCATTTGTGGGTCTCTATCAACAATTGAACACAAAATATTCTCTAGTGACATCATAGAAAGAAACATTTCTTCTGAATGAATCCACAATCGCCTACACCAGATACAACCAATCTATGTCAAGATTGATTTCATATGGGTGTATCAATAAAAATATGATGTCTCACCAAGAGTGGTGCTACCATATAACTAGATAAAAGTATTTTTAATATTTATACACATAATATCATCCTCCAAAAAGAATTGTCAACAATAATATGATGAGAAGATTCATCACCAAAATTCCTAATTCTTGGAATAGATAATGTGATTAGAAGGTTTTTGTTGCTCATCAATGAAAAAATGTACCCAGGTATAAAAATATTACATATAATTACATCTGTATCACTTTATGTTTGACACTCCAATGAATAAGGATGGGAATAAACAGCTCTAGGACCTCACTGACCTAGATGATTACTACAATCTGAACTGTATATTTTTTCTGAGGAAGTGGAGCATCTCCATGTTATCATCTTCCTACCCTATATCATCTCTACTAATCAAAATTCGGATAACCCTTATGATATTTTCTCTGTTGGAATTGATTCAATTGTGAAACTTGAAGGATCACACTAGATATATGCTACATTCTTATAATATTTAGGCACTCTCTCCATGGATAACCTCATCATACACATTAAAAACATACTTCAAAATCCTTGGCAGTTGTTGGAGGGACACAAACCCTAGTGAAATGAGATTTTCGGGGTTGGGTATTATCCCTGGTATATTAAAATATCATATGTACATGAAATATATAACTTTCAACCCCAACTATACTATGTGATAAATCTTAAAAACCCTAATATTGTGATGATATGGTCACAGATTTTATCATATCAACAACCTATACCTTCACCAACGCCTTAAGAATCATTGACAACATAAAATGGGTGATAAGAAAATGGATCCCTTAATGAAAATCCAAATCCAAAAACCTTTATGTGGCCTCCTCATCTATCAACAGTTCTGATGAATATCCGAGAAGGGTCAAGAAATGGAGCCTAAACCCTCAAAAACTAGAACCCCATTATTATAGTCTAATAAGATTCCAGAAAATGACCACCTTCATGTTATAATAAATAATATACACTCAGAACTCATCTTAAATCTTCTCCCATGAGAAAACTAAATCCTCATTCTCCTTTATCAATAAGAACCCCAACTGCCTCACTAGTCCACAAAATATCATCAATAATATAGAAACCCAATTCACCTTATAAGGCCATTCATACTGAATGTTAAATCCATATCCTCCAACAAGTCCTTAGTCACTAATTTTGAGAATGATCCACCATACTTCTACAAAATATTGAGCTGAAACTCTTTGTGTATCCTAATCAAAGTGCTTTCATCGTTGACCTCCACTACATGATGACGTTATAACATATCATGTTGAACATGTTTGATGTGAACCTAATGATTACATTGACCTGGATCCATACACGGAAAGGAATAAACATTTAGGGTATCCTAAACTTGTAATTTTTAATATTTAGGATTTTTTATTAATTAATCTATTTATGTTTTTATAATAATCCCAAAGTCTAACAATTTTAAACATAGTCATAAATAATAATAACAAATCAATATTTCCATGGTCTCTACCCTATACCAGTATCAATTCTCTAAGAATAATCAGTTAATTAATTTGTTTTTGCATCATATTAGGGCCCTAAATACCCATGTTTCTGCCATTGTGCCCTGTATACATTTCATTATAAACATAGATGACATGGTTTCTCATCCATCCCATGAAATCCTCATGTATTACTATCCTTAAACTTCATCCTTTCCCTCAACTAGAATCTGTGATACCACTTTATTAGGACCCATCCCACCAAAGATAACCCTTTTGGGTAGGCAACAATATGAGGGAGATAATGACTCTCGATGTGCACCACTAATTGTCCATAGGGTAGAGACTAGTACATAAAATATGAAATAACAATAAATGGGATACATTAACCTCTATAACAGGATAAATGAAAGAAAAGATAGAAACACCCAAAAACTCTAACTGGAGATAAAAGTATAGAAATATTTAAAATTCATGAATGTAATATCATATGATTGAACTACTATGGAAATAAATAAATGGTCCAAAAGACAATCCTTGATTGTGAGCAAGGAAACTAAAATAGCAATTATGCAATCCACATTCTATTAATTTCTATCCGGATCCCAAACTAAAAATAGTTCATATATATATATATATATAAGTTTATCATAACTTGTATACATAGTATTATCCTCACCAGATCCTTTTATATAAAAAATAAATAAGGAATAATAAATCCTAGTAAAAAAAGTGAAGCTAACCCATCACCTAAATTGGTATTCTATGTTCTATGCCTCTCCATGGATATAACTCAAAATTTATCATATAAAAATTATAATATAATATAATATCAATAGAAGGTACCATGCTACCACTTCTCGACTATTTTACCCCTATACCCCAACATCACAGGTCTTGATCCACCACTCTCCAAATAATCCATCTTATAGAAACCTTGGCTAAGGAATTATCACATTCACCATGTGCATCACATCATCTCATCCTCATGGTCCAAAACTCGAGATTGAAAAATGTTGTTTTCAAGATTCACCACAACCCTTATTTCATTTTAATACCTCAATCCATCACAATTCATACATTTTACACCTATAAAAATCAATATGAAAATGTATACAGAGTTAAATGTGTGTGAAATAACAAAAATACATTTTAACCCCCACACACATATATGGGGAATTAAAACCACCACACATACCATTAAATAATACAACTATGATATGAGAGTGAGTTCTGAGGGGTAGTCCACCATCCATTCCTCATAAACCTTAATGTTGAGGGGATTCCCTCCTATAATCCATTGGGTTTTAGTCAACCTATCTACCTAGGTGGGGTGTGTATGAAATCAAAATAATATATAATACATAATATAATATATCTCACAACCTAATAATGGGAATTAACATAGTATTAGGATAAACTATGGCTATTTTCTCTCAAACAATAAACGCACACTGCTAAGAACATGATATCCTATAAGAATACATGCATTCATAGGGATTCATTTAATTAATTATATATTTTCATCTTTTCACATTAGGATACTTAATTTATTATCCATTAATTTACATAATTACATTTCTTTTTCATTGACATACAATTGAAGTCCATGCCCTCCAAGAATAATCCAATTGATTCCATGGTTCCTGAAGGTTATAAACATTTATTTTCCATTAAAAAACCAACCCCATTGGTTTTTTTTAATAATTATGATTCCATTATTTTCTGTACACTGAGAAATATCATAATATATTACAAAATAGATGCACAACCAAGAACAACGTGTACCCGCAACTTGTGGGGAATGGAATATAGGTAAAAAACATGGACATCTAGCCTTTTAAATCTAACATTACAAATAATGAATCCAAATTTAATCCCAATAATGATAAAGATCATATATAACATAATATAACATTCATGGTACCATTTAGAAAACCACCACTCATATTACCACATACCATTCCATCTAATGTGTCAACTATTACTACAAAAATGTACCTCCCCTCCCATATCTGACTAGTAGATCATTCATTACAAGATCACATCATGTTGCATCACAAGACTCACATCTAGAGAAAAAAATTAAGAAAAAAATGTAAATTGGAAATTTAGTCCCTAAAATACAAGGTTCAATTATTTATAAGAAAACATGCATGCTCAACCGTAAAAATTTATCATTATGAAACAACTATTTTATTTCCAGCTTGGATTAACGAATTCTACTATTACTGGTCACAACTATGGGTATCCTACGGAATCATCTATTGAAATCAATAAGTTATTTAAAATATACTCTTTATTATTATCAAAAATAATAATTTCTAGGTTTATGTTCTTTTCTAATTTTAAAATCATATAGAATAATGATTTCAATTAAACCTATATAAAGAATCATAATATTTCAATAAAATTATAAGAATCAATGGATTCAATAAAAAAATCTTTTTCTGTTCATTAGACAACTAATTATTAAAAAATTATGTTACTTGAACATTTTTATCAAATTATACAAGATAATGGATAACATAATAAACATTATAAACAATTCATAAACATATATGGAAGAATATATAGTAAATCAAGTAGAAAACTGATATTTGGTTAGGAAAACATTCATTAGCTAAAACTATAAAAAATTCATTCATTTATCAGATTTAATTTTAATTATGGTTAATTCCACCATCAAAAATAGATGAAATTTATAATTACTTTATTGTTTCATATCAATTTATATATAAATCAAATAATCCCCTACCATAATTATTTTAACATTATAGAATGAGAACAGAGAAACAACACATAGATATGATCACTAATCCCACCAAGAAACTATTTCCCTCCAAGGATTCCGCACCACCACCCCACTAAATAAAATAAAAATTATTATATAATAATTTTTTTTTAAAATTTATATAATGAAAATAAATAATTGTACGTAAAAAGATCTATCTGAGAATAAATCCTAAGATAATGAGAAAAAACCTCCCTGGATCACCATTGGTCATTAATGGGAAGATAATAATAAATCCCATTCAATGTTCCTATAAATTATTTAAGAGAACTTCTATAACCACCATGAGTTAGAATGAAATTGGATCATATGAGACAATTTGAGGGTGAAAGAGTGTTTATAGGCATTCATCCATATAATATTTCATGGTGTGAATAAATCATTCACGTTATGAATATACCTTTTATATGACCTATCAAAAATCACTTCCCCATATCCACCTAACCTAGAATTAATTCCCATTTTATCTTATGGTTCAATTCATGAGGTTTTTTGAAATAGAATCATCAAGTTCAAAATTCAATCCATTCTATCATGAATATATACTGTATTTCAAGAATGAAAACACATAAATTCTATTTTTGTGCTCAAAAGTCCTATTCAGGATGTCAATAATTCTTTGACATCAGGATTTATAGTTCATGTCCCGAACCTCACTAATCCTACTAAAGGATGCATCCAAGAACCATGATTATTAGAAACATGAAAAAGAATGATATTGAAGGATCTGGGCCCTAACAAAGATAGATTCTTAGAACAATCTATAACAATTTTATTTCCATACATAATGATATGTTCCTTGTCAACATTAACTCTCAAATTAGATAGTTAAACATATATTTATATAATATTATTATAAGAATTTTTCTTTTATGTATTTGACTTCATCTCTAATCACTGACATTGAACATTACTTCTAGTTATTAAATGCCACACACCATTCACCATGAAAGAATGTGTCACAACCCAAACCATTAGGGCCTATCCATCTAGTGGAAAGCTAGGTGAGATAGGCCTAAGACCACCTATAATATTCTAAGGGTTGGATACATGTTCTAAGAATGAATAGTTGAAATAGGGGGCCTTTTACTAATATACATGTATGCACACACCTATCCATCTCCATGAAAAAGTGAAGAGGAATAATAAAAAAAGGGTTGTAACATCTAGAATAAAAATGTGATTGAAATAAACTCTAGGGATTTCATTAATGTATGAAAAACCAAGATAAATCATAAATGTTCAAAAACTTTCCCATCGAGAAAGGATATCCCAACCTGACAAAAATTAGAATAAAGGAAAATTGGGAGATCCCAGATTTTGATCTCAATGTTTGACCACCGTAAATATATAGTTCAACCCAGGTATCATTATGATCTACCAATTTCATTACTGATCTACATGAATTCTCCATAAGACATGAAATATTCTTGAAATAATATGCATGGGTGAGCATATACATACCCAATAGGATGCCCAAAAAACCACAAAGGGAGCTATATGATGAAGTAATAGATGTTATATCAGAAAAATAAAGTGGTAAAAAAACCAAAGAAATACCAACATACATAAATATAGATATATATATATATATATATATTCTCATAATAAATCCAAAAGAGAAAGAAAGGGTTATCAATCTCTACAGCCCAACCAAGGATGATGAGTCTTCTTACAACTCCAAATTTCCTTCTACGATTACCCATATCTCACTTGTTAGTATAATATATCTATGTAGAGGGCCTTCATATCACTAATAATCCATATCCACAGGGGGTACAATCTCTTATAGATGACCCATGTCCTGATGCAATAGTGTGTACAACTTAGTAGATAGAGTATATGAAAACAATTGTGATACGTGGTTCCACTCAGTAGATAAAAAACCAAAACCCTACTATGTTAGGGAGTAACACTCAGTAGATGGAGAAATATTGGTGATCCAAACCTTGGTATAATAGGAGGTTTGTAAACCATGAAAACTCACCAGTGATCCAGCCTCATTACCACAATAGTTCATGCATCGCCTGAAGAATCTCCATGAATGTAACACGTCACATCATATCTCGAAGCCCCCTTTGAATGTTACCCCAAAATAATAATGGAAAAGAATTCAAGATAGGATACTCATGGGAAAATATATGAGTCCATAAGGAAGAGATATTCAAGGAGTAAGTCCATGAAAATATTACACGGTGTATATCTTGGGTCACATGGTGTATGAACCCACCTGTAAAGCTAGTATTATTCTCTTAATTAGATGGATTGGCTATCCATATAGTACTATCAAAAATGTATGAGTACTAAATGACCTGTATCTTACATTCATGGCCTACCCATGTTCTCCTCTCCTTGACTATGTATAACATCCCATGCCTATCTATATCTACGTATTCGTCTGTGCTTTGGAAAATTCTCATCTACCTAATCATTTTCAGGTAATGAGTTTTGACCCTATATTCCTAGCCCTTATTGTATTCTTATACATTCCAGTGTACATGTAATCCAAGAGTACACACTGTTCTATTAGCACACAGTCACATGGGTTGTGGCTGGGTCTACAAGGAATGTGATCCTTATCTTCCCTAAAACCCTAGTCGCTAAAGTTAGGGGACTGCACAGTACATGTTCTAGGACTACACACATTGTAGTGAGGGTTTTCAATGAAGATGGATAATTATTATTTCTTCTTGCTTCCTGTAATCCTCTATTGTTTCTTCTACAATTCTCACATGGGATCCTAGATATTGGGTCATCCATGCTTGACATGTCACCAATCGAATGATTCTGGCCGCCAAACCTTACTTGGATATATCTATCACAATTTACCATCAAATTTACCCCTATAGATCGAAAATTGATAGAGGATTCACACACAACACTGATTATACCTTTATCCATCAAAAAAATTCCAATACATTCATTTTTTGTGGAACTTCCATGAATCTCGGTGTCCAATCATGCTCGAACCCACCATGGAAATGTAGAAATAATACCCCAGTAGACAATGATGAAGAAAAAAAAGTATAGATGGGGAGGAATCTAGTAATAATGTGACTTGATCATCATCCAAAATATCACTACCAATGATCATAAAATTAGGGTATCAAAGGGATGTCATGTGTATAAAAACAATAAAATTGGATCAATAATATCAAAAGTTTGGAAGGGCCCTTTTCAGCACTAAAAAATTCCATAAATTCAATAAATTAAATTAATCAATTATATATGAAATAAAAATATGAAAATATAAAAAATAATGTTCCCTAAATTGATTTAGTATCAATAATTTGTGAAGAATGTGTTTTCCAATGATGATGATGATCTGGTGCATTTGCTACTTCTCATTCCTCCTTGATCGGATTATCATTCTTCATTTGATCATAGTCCACCAATAAAGAATTCCAATTTGAGTCCTCTAAATCCAATTAGCGTTATGTGGAATACAAGAAATGTTTCTTATAATGGGATATTTATAGAGGATTATATTATTTCCATTCAAAAAAATAAAAAAAATATTTTATTAAATGCACTCACCATTGAACGCCAGCATCAGAATGTCAAACACTAACCAATATTAGGTTGCAACTAAGTTAAATCAAAAATTATAGAATCAATCATGGTCTTGGATTACCCATAATAGGTCCCAAAAAAATTGGATAACCATTTAAATAGAAATTATTCCCACGAAAAAAATAAAATATATTAATATTTATAATATAATAGTTTTAATTTCTCTAGACACCAAAACATTTCATTGAATTTGAGAATAAAGTCCGATAAAAATGTAGAAATATCCCAAATACAAACCCATAAAAGCCATAGTCACTGTATTCTACCTTTCTTTAGTAATTATCACACCAAAAAGAAAAAATCTACAATAAAATGTCATGATACCAAGTCAACATTTGACTCTCTCACTCCTAGATTCTCTCATGCATGTTCCTATGGTACCAAAACACATGAACAAATGGATTGTTTAATCCTCATAATATCTTATACATCTAATCATTGATCATCACTAGCTACTTATTGATGGTTTCCCCATCATTGATGTCTGACTCGCCTTATTCAAAAATGTTAATTAGGGAATTCATGTACCTCTTAATCATTGATACATGGAAGACTTTATGCACCCAATCCAAATTCAAGGGAAGGTCTAAGTGGTATGAAACCTCTCCAACCCTTGGTAGGATCTTAGATTACTAAATAATAATTAGGGATAGCTTGTGACCATGGAAAAACCTTTATAATCATCATCATAGGGAGATTCTCATAAAAACATGGTCACCCTATTAGAAATCCTAGGGCAATAAATTTCGATCTACAAATGTTTTCGTTATTATCTTTGCGATACTCAAATATTTGTGGATCACCAAATGATTCTCAATCATCTCGTGCACTACCCATGGCCCTACAAGTAATTCCTCTCAAATATTATTCTAGTATAAGGGTGACCTATAGGATCTCCCATAGAGTGCCTCAAAATATTTCATTCCAATAGTAGAGTGATAAAGGATATTATTATGAAAATTTATAATTTTAAAGTGGTCATCTCTTCTCTGGATGAACTATGACATGCATGAACTCATCATATCCTTAAACACATAGATTGTTCACATAGTTTTCATAGGAATATTGGGGTGAAACAATTTAATCATCCTCAAATGGTCTCTGAAGGGATATTGTATGCCTCACCACAACCATGATATGAACTAAGAATCATGGCCAGAGACAATCGTTGGGGATCCCGATGATTCTGGAAAATATCCAAACATTTCAATTACCTCATAATCTTTAATGAAAAATTCTCCCCAATATAAGGAAGTGTGTTGAATTGGTGAGTTTATTGGAAATAACCTATATAGTATCATGGCCTATTGATGAGAATGAATAATCTTCACAAATTCCATGGATATTACATCCCATTTACACATGAGCTTCTGAAGACGCTATGTCAAATTTTTTGAAACCTGGTGCTCTATTTTCACCTGCTGAATTATAATACACCAGGAAATAAACACTGAAATGGTTCACCATATTCCATCCCGCAAAAAATTTCACTGAAGTTCCTTTAAATTCCTTACAACATCAGTATGTTCATCAAATGATATATGTCTAAAACTCCACCATCACCTCCTCTCATAACGTTCCAAGAACCACCATCCATCCTTGTAAAAGGATGAAGTTATCCCCTCCTTCAGGAAAACCATCTAGCATATATTTTAAGGACATATGGTCACATAAAACAATATAGTCGATGTCTTCTAACCAGGACCCCCTCACATGAAGTAGATGTGCATTATTAATAACAATTGATTGATGAAAGGATAAACCCATATCATCCACTAGGGTTATCCACAAAGAGGCTAACTATGTAGACATCACCTCTAGAAAGAAATAACAGGATATCCTCCTAAGCGTAACACCCATCAGGTTACACACTCTAAGATTATAGACTATATTGAAGTCACATCCCATGGGAACTCCAAAAAAAAATCTATTTCATAATATCAGATATCTTGGAGTGAAGATGTACCTGAGTATTTGGTAGTATGAATACTTAAAAAATCACTCTCCCTAAAGATAGTGCATCCACATTTTCAAAGTAAAAAATACCACTGGAAACTCCAGGTAATGAGTCATATAGTTCTCCACATAGGGTATCAACTACCTCAACCACTATGAAATCACTACAATCCTATAAAAAAATTAAATTGAGCCCATATCCAGAGGCATCATAAAACACTATATACTCCATTCCCTAACCTAGTAGTCTCAAACTTTTAGGGCTAGTTAGCCTCATCCTTACCAACATAATGGTTTTTTAACACTAATCTGTATAGATAAATGGACTACTATTTTGTTTCAATGTGGTAAAAGGGAATAAAATAATGTATAATTATTCTATAATCTTCTCCTAGTACCCTACCATGCTATGAAAACATTGCACCTCCAACGTGATAATTAGTGTATCACAAGGAATCACTACATCAATCATTACTGGTTCCATAGATAATACATTCTTGGATGTGGAATTCCCCATGAATTGAACGTCATAAATATAGAAATAGAACTTCAACATGAAACCATATATCTTTTCCCCTTTGATTAATTCTAATAACCTTCTATATAACATTGTGTGATGCTCTCCTAATAAATAGTTAATGAATACGTAATCAATTATGAATATCAAAAAAAAATACATGTATATATGATAGGTATAGTTTATAAGATCCTTAAACATAGTGGGGGTGTTCATCACACAATAAAGAATCAACTGAAACTCGTAGCATCTGTGTTGGCATCAAAATTCATTATTCTGGACATCATCATCATAAACCCTCAATTGGGGGTAGCCGAATCCGATATCAATCATTGATAAGTAAATCACACATATCAACTAGTCGAAGATTTCATTAATCAATAATAAGGGTATATTTTTCATTTCCATTAAATGTTTTAGAATTTGATAACCAATACATATGATCAAACTCCAATCCAATTTTTCATTAAAATCCTTGGACCTGCTCATGGAGACAGACTAGATTTTATGGATACCCTGTATCAAAGGTCCTCAAACCACACCCTCATATCATGGATATCAGTAGGGTCTATTATATATTTGAAAAAAATTATAAACACTATTGTTGGGTAAAATTAAATTCATAAGTACATCTCCTACATCAAATATAGTCCCACAACATCATTTTGAAAGACATCTATGAACTACTCAACTACTAAAAGAATAATGATTCCTGAAGACCCCTTATATGACAAAGGAATAAACTTCAAAGTAAAGTTTTATGGGTTGAATCTTACATCTTATAATACACACTCAATCATATATAAAATATCTCTCAACCATATATTAGAATCTCATCCCATTAATATGAAGGAATATAACTCATCTACAATGATAGTCTATTTGGGATTGAAATATTGAAAAACATTACATTCCAAAAATTTAATCATAAGGTTTCATCATGATGACCATAATGTACTATTAGAAAATATCTCCATTGAGCTACATCACACACTTTTCAATGATATGTGATATCAATGAATCACCCCTAAAAAATCCTATATCCATAAATTTTGGGATAAAGTAGCAACATAGAGCTCCATCTCTCACATAAGATATGGATATAGTAAACAATAAAAAGATAATTCATTGAATTTTCTCATGTTTTTCGTAGTCATAGTCTTACATAGAATGTGTCTACCCTTGACCCCAACCACTATCTCCCTAATAATGGAGTGTGAAACCTAGCGGTGGTGGTGAATGTAGATCCTAACATCACCATCCACTATATTATTCTTGTTCTAGAGATCCACCTACTTCAATACCAGTACTTACTCCCCCTAGCTCCCTAGCCATGCTGGGGAGATCCCTAGTCGCAAAACTGCCATTTTGTGGCGTTCTATCCACAAACTACCTACCCTCTTCAGTACATCAGGCCAGTAAAACATGTTCCATGTGACATCTCCCATCACAAGAGTATAAAAACCCTAATACTATTTGTAATAATCATTTACATGGACCCTAAGGCACAAATACACTTACTTGAGTTCTATCGGGGGTGTTGTCCAACACTAATACCATGAAAAATGGTGTCTGCTTGCTTCTGCAGATGAATTATCACTATTATGACCACCACTTGCTCCAACTACTCAATATCTCCCTTCTAGTAATCACTTTGTACCAAAGACCTTTATAGTACTCTAGAATAATTTGGATTACACAGGGTGACTATGCTGAAATGGATTTCTTTATAGAGACCGTTTTCAAACATCATTTCCCAAAAGAAACCATCCAAAAAAATATAGGGAGAAAGTTGTGAGGTCAGTGATCCTCGTATTGTACTCTGAAACTAACATGTCACCCTAATATAGCTTGGCATTCTCATGAATTCCCAAAGAGAGTAAGAATGAGGAGTATTAATCCTAGAGAAGAAAATATTCAATGTATGATCCTGAGAGTTTTGTCTCACCAAGGGTCTACATCACTAGAATACAACAATACCATACTTCTCTATGGAAAAGACTTATTGTTAGGACAACCATCTGATTTTTTGTCTTTGAAAGGGCTAGAGGTCTCAGACCACCAACTGAAGCCAATCATCCTCTACCTACATGACTAAATTGATGTGGAACTTTAACATTCACTAATAATGGAACTCATATAGTGTGTTACTATTTTACATATCAACATATAAAACATGTATTTCCATATGCTGCTTCCCTAGTGGGGGTCTAACACCCATCCCTCAAAGAGTAAACACCTTCTGATAAGGCCCCTAAACCAAGTCCTCGTTATTCATCAGAACATCATTATGATCCTATATAATAAATATGAATTGCTATCATTATAAAGGAAACCTAACTATGAACAAGATGTACCATGTTAATAAATCATATATATATATGGGGAGATGACTCAATAAGGATAGTCAAAATACTCAATACGATACAATTCAGGTAACAAAGTTCCCTCCAAAAAATGTCTTAATATACCTACTCATCAAGTAGGTGGTTAAATTCATATTTTAGGGATACGTCTACCAATACACTAATTCTAGGTTCCCTATCCATAATTTTTCACTCGAGAGACTCCAAAACAATTTACTAATGTCTTAAACCAATCCTAGTCAGGGGCTCAACTCTAACACCCACATGCGGATGAACCACTCTAATAATACTCTATCATGAACCTATCCTCCAGGGCCTCCTTGGATAGTTTAAAGTCATGAGTGATAAACCCAAGACCACCTCTAATTGGTCAGGGGATAATGATAAGCAATGACATGAAATAAGTGAAATTTGATTCCTTTTCCTAGTATACCTGTATGCAGGCACCCAATCATCTTCATGAAAAAGTAACGAGGAATAATATAAATGTTTGTAACATATAGAGAAAAAAAATGCATGTAATAAAATATTTTTAACTTATCAATGTATGAAATTTTACGTCAACGTGTAAATATGAAAATAGAAAACCATCTAGAAATGAATCCCAAACCAGATAACAACTGGAAGAAAGTAAAACTGGAACATATTGACTCCTGATCTATAATTACAACCATTGTATATGTCCAATGCACTACAATGATCAATATTAATAAAAAGTGTCATTGAGGAAGTTCTTTTCATCAATATAAGGAATAAAACATGTGGGAAATTCCATGAACTATTGAGTACACACACCCCAATTAAGAAACCATGAAAACCACAATGGGAGAAATAGAATGATATATTAGAAGTCATCTCAACACAAATTAATATCAAAATGAAAACCAAAATTTATATATATATATATATATATTTCTTTTATCATAAGAAATACATAAGATACAAAAAGGAGATCTCCATCTACATTTCCCACCCGAGGATGGCGTGTCGACCTGAATCTTCAATGGTATATCTGTGATTCCCAATATCTCACATGTCAATCTAAAAATCTAATGTGGAAGACCTACACCACACCATTATTACAAAGGCCAAGGGGGAAAATATCAACAATAGGACGTGTTACATGATATAAAAAGGGGTACCAATCATCAGATAGAGGACCCACACCCTAGTGCGTTAGAGGCATACCACTATGTAGATGGAGGAACTGCACCTCAGTGCATCTGTGGGCACCACTTAGTAGATGGGGGAGCCATTCCCCAATGTGTTAGGGGTACCACTCAATAGATAAAGGAATATGGGGGACCTGTTTTGGGGTTATGGAAGTGGGGTTTCCAACCCTGACATGTATGTGATGATACCACCAGATCTACACTATAGGGAAAGCCTCTCTTAAAGAAGTGACATAGTCGTAACACCTCATGATGTATCTTCAAATCCGTTATGAAGGATACTATCACATACAACATGAAGAAATGATCACTATAGGTTACACTATAACCAAAATCCGAGTCCAAAAGAAGGATATAAATATGTTGGAAGTCCCTAATAAACGTATAATTTGGGAACCTAGAGTCAAAAGTTTTGTAACCACCTAAGGAAACCAGATAGTTTCCTCTCAGTCACATAGCTTGGTTGGATATGTAGTACTATAAGCCATTTATAGGAACTACATGTTGTGCCTTAGCCACTTGTGGATTAACCATGTACTCCTGGTTATTACCATATACATTTTCTTCTTCCTATGTTCATATAGCCATGACTATGTTCATTGGGATGTGTCCATGTACATGGACCAATCCGATAGTTGGGCCCTGACCATTTACTAATAATTGTGAAAATGTTCTCTTCCATTACCATCCTCATGTAATTCCGATGTATATGATAAGCCTCCAGTATTGGGTCACATTGTCTGTGGTGGGGACTACATGGTGTGTGATCCTTATCTTACCGAAATCCTAGACTCTAAATCTAGTGGAATAATCCATCAGTATTCTCAGATTACATGACATGTGATTAGGTATTTCATAGGGAATAGATCAAGAATATCATGTATTAATAAGCCACTAATAATACAATTTCTACTGATATTCACATTGGTTGTTACAGATTTGGGACCATCAATGTCATATCTATCACCAGTGGTGGAATTTTGGCTACTAAAACCCTTATAAGCTCTATCAATCATATTAAGAAAGTTTTATCACCACTTGAGATCGAAATTTTATAGAAAAATCACCTGAAACTAAAAATCCATCATTATCATTATGATAATTTCTAGTCCATTGATTATTTTCACAAGTAATAAGAATCTATAGGTTCGATCACACTTAATCGATCCATGATAATGTTGAACCATGACCCAAAGGTCCAATAAAGATGAACATAAATAATGGTGGTGGATGAAGAACATTAACATAGTGATTTTTTTATCCAAGAGATATCATCTAATTATAATAAAATATGGGTGTCTTAGGGGATGGGATGTGAAAAAAATAATAAAAATAGATCAATAATATCAATAGTGCATCAGAGTTTATTGAAATATTTGGAAACACAAAAAATAAAACTATATAAATCAATCAATTCATAATTAAATTGATAAGTAATAAATAAAACAAATAACATGACATACCTAAATTTAATATCTACCATTGGTGAAGAATGCATTCACCAATGATAATGAAGATCCACTACATTTTCTACCTCTTGATCCACCTAGATCTGATCATCATTCATCGTCTAATCCTAATTCATCAACAAAGAACACACATTTATCACCTCTAAAATCTTCCTAGGGCAATGTGGATAACATTATTTATTTTTTTATAACTAGATATTTATAGAGGTTTAGATTGAGGTCATGTAATAAAAAAATTCTTTTAAACACACTCTTATACGGTCACCTCCCTCCGAATGTTTGCAACTAACCATTATTAAGACATTCATATGGAAAAAAATGTGTTCCAAAATGAACTATGGTGTTAGATTTCCCATCATAGGTCCTAAACAATGTGGAAATAATTTACACTGAAAAAATGTGCATACATTCATTAAAATATATTAATATTTTCAATATAGTAGGATTGTCGTCCCTAGTCACTCAAACATTATGCTAGATCCAAGGTTAAATCCATATATAAACATATAATTATTCCATAGAATAATATATAAAAACTTGAGTCACTAAAAAATGTTCTACTTTAAGTGGAATTTATGTCAACAAAATCAACATCCTAATCAGAATTTGTGACATTTTATAGGGTCAAAAATTATTTTTTATATTAAAATACCAAAATTCAATTTACTCTCTATATATTTCAAAATTATCATGGATTAAAACATATTAATTTCCATCATATATGTTATAAATCGTCCATATAGTGCCATTAGAATATACTATGTTAGGTTTGGAAGCTATGAAGTAGAGAATAATACCAAAAATATATATTTTTTTGAATCAAATAATTTATTATCCCATATTTTTTCAATTTAGTGACAATAGATATGGGAGTGACAATAAATTTTCTTTACACAATTCTAAACCTCTTCAAAAATTCCATCGATTATTTTTCTTGAGATAATAAATTTTTATGTGCTCCGTGAATGATTTTTAACCTAAAAAATAATGAAATTTCACCAAACCAAGACATATAAAAATTCATGTTCAACTTATAAAATTCTTTATAAAGATAATATTTTTCTCCTAAAAAATAATTTCTTAAGCATAGACTATAAAAAATAATACCTATGGAAAACTTCTTCATATGGATATTATTATTGACATTTCATTCTAAAAAAATTCCTAATTTCAAGAAACTATCAATCTTATAATACTAGGCTCTACTTTCCTTTTTCAAGACTCATAGTTATTTCTTTTTTTTTAAAACCATGAATCTATATTTATCAAATATAAATCCATAAAATTATTCAATGAAAACCAATTCTTCTAGAACAACATTAAAAAATGAATATGTCAAATTATTTTGGAATATTATATAACTTTTTGGTGATTCCATAGACATGAACATCTTAATAGTCTCAAAACATAACACCGGTGAAAAGGTTTCTTAATTATAATCTTATTTAATATTTGAATATATTTAATAAACCAAACGCTAATTACTCATTGTGACATCACCATTCACATTCTATTTATTTTTTAAAACCAACTTGGTTCCAATTATGTTTTTGTTTTTAGTTATTGGAACCTACTCCTAAATGTAGATATTTTTAATTTGATCATATTCATCATTCATATCAGTAATACATTCTTCATTCTCAATGACATAGAAATAATGTGTGGTTCATCTTGAGAGATATGAGAATCCTGTCTCTCAACTATTATATTCCTTATAGTACAGATGGACATGTTTTGTTAGAAAATAATGTAATCTCAATAAATATTATTATTTAACATTAGATTCCATCACCACTAATTTTCAGTACCTTCCACATCATTGGTCTCATTTGAAACAACATAATTCATAATTGTATCACTTATATCTTACTCAATAATCTTCTTTTCTAAATTCCCCATGTTCATTTCCCCATTTGAATAATATTCAGGATTAATAAAAAACACTACTTTTAGTTGAATGTTTATGATTTTGAAATCTTAATGTTCTAACAGATTGTATTTTTTTCTTGTATCATTATCGACATCCAGTTGATAGATAACTGATTTATATGTGTTCTTAAGTTGTTTATTTATACTTATTCAGATTCTTTTCATTGTCTTCATATAATAACAGAATGAAAAAAATTTAGTGTATTTTATAGATTAGTATCAATTTAAACACATATAATATCATTTGCTATGAATTTCAGGTCTCAACATGCAGTGTTTTGGATATACACTGCTTGGAAAAAAAATTCTCTCTAAAAAAATAAATTTCTTATCTCTCATTATCCATCCCATATCCCCAATGGTTTTATTTTTTCTTTTCATACACACCAATTTTTTGGATTTTTATGGTGCATGACATTGATTTTTTATCCCATTTTGTTTTCTAGATATCACTCAAAAGAATTATATTGAATCTCATTTCCATTATCAGACCTCACATTGTTTTTGGAGACACCATGATAAATTTCAACTTCTCTTGTAATTTTTTTAAACATCTGAATATACTTTTATTTGTTATTAATAAAGAGAAATTTAGTTATTTGAGTTTTATAATTAACTAATATAATGAAATAATGATAACCATTAGTTGACATGTTCAACATCAGACCATAAAAATCTGAATGTGTTGGTTATAATGGCTAAATAGATTTAGTATCTTTTTTTGTCTTTCCCTTGCACAATATTCCTTTTTTGGATGGTATCAAAAATAAATTGTCCTCAAATATGGATTTTTGGACTGTATGTCACTACATTCTGTTTTCAAATACTATACCTGATTGTTTGGCCAAGGTGGAAAAAACCTCTAAACTATAATTTCTTCTCATATTTGTAACTTAAGTTACATGAAATGGATATGTCATCGATATGTAACATGTTCCAAATTTTTCATTCACACATATAAATGCATTTTTTATTCTTATAATTTTTGATAACTCTTAAGCTCTACTAATATAAAAATTAATTTCCATTATTACATATTTGGATAACACTGTGTATGTTATATTTCAGTCCTTTAACAGAATGTTGTTTTGCATTTGTGTCCTTTTAAAACCACTTCAATATTTTATATTATCCTGATCTTAAAGGAACTATAATTTCTGAATATAATGGATGTTACTTATTTTCATCCATTTTTATCAATACTTTTGGTTTCTATAATCTTGTTTGAATAAAACACAATATGTTTTATCCATGGTCTTCTTCTTTTTCTAGAATACTAAGAGACATAACAACGAATGAATTTTATTATTATTTTTCAAATTGTAATAAATTCATATTTTTCTTGATTGGAGAAATATAATTAGATAATTTTCACATATTTCCTAGAACAATTTCATATTTTTTCATATCTACAATAAATATTCACCATACGGTCAAATGTTTTTTAGTTGGAAGACTTGAAATATTTGTTTTCCAAGTAGTGTTCTATAGAGACTCATTATTTTTTATCTCAAGGTTTATACCACTTGATTCATGGATTCTTCAAGGTGGGGATATGTTTTACTAGAATTGTTTTGACTTATAATAAAAATTCTATATCCAAAAAAATAGAAACTAAATATGAATATTCTTTCATAACATGAATTTTAACCAGAAAACTACATTACAGATTCTCTTATGTGGTACGGATCATCCATGATAATGTTTATTCAAAAAAGGTTATTTAATTAACATAAATAATTATCCCTTAATTGGTTATATAAGAGTGTTTAACACTATATTTTGTATCCCAAGAAATTCCATATTTTTTTATTGATACCTACATAGTTAGACAATCGAAATATAATAGTTTAAGATTTTTTACGTATAGTTTTAACAGAATTTATTATGAAAGAATTATCTAATAATCATGATCATTCAACTCTATCACTAAAATATTTCTTCAAATTTTATATCATATTTTAAAACCAATTTTTACCTGAACCATATTTTCATTCCATCTTACTCAGTTCTTCTTATCTCAAAATATTATTTTCCTCAAGAACATTGATAATTTTTTAAAGGCCAACAGACTTCAAATTGAATTTTTTGAATTTTTAGTAAGTTAAATATACCATTTAAGGTATTTCTTATTTGAATATTTTCCCCCTAAAAATTCATTAATAATTTATTCTACGTCTTGATATTTTTTATTCAATAAATACTTCTGTGTCAGATTTGAGCATATAATAACCCATGATTTTGGATCATTTAAAATGGATAAAACCTTACATAACCTATGTCAGAAGATAAAACCAACAATAGAAATACAAAAAAATATTTAAAAGAAATAATTAATAAATTAATAATAAATACTAATATGGTTAAACATTAATAGTTATTACCTTTAGAAAATCAAGTGTTATTTCAAAAAAACAACATTTTTTCTATTTTATTAATTAAATTTATGCATGAGAAATAGGAATTTGGATTATTTTAATGTCACGCAAAAAATATTTAAAAACATAAAATATTATTAATATTACTATAATTTGTAATAGTGATATATTTTTCATGTACATATAATTTATGAACAAAAATAATTTTCTATAAAAATAGTTTTTATGTGTTATATGCGATAATGTTAATATTAATCAACCTACACATAAAAATTTATTTATATAAAATGACTTGAATATTTGAAGAAATGAAATTCATATAATTTAATATGACCAATTTCATCTTTGAGAATAAAATTTTGATTAAAAGGATAGATTTGAATTACCACAAAATAGTTGCAATTTTGTTTTTAAAATATTATATTATTAATATCAATGAAGTTATATCAAATAAATTAAATAAAAATTATTTAAATAATGAATTTAATATGACGTATAAACACACAAATATATATATATATATATATATTAACAATAAATTAATTGGAAATAAATTAAAATATTTTTCTTTATAAGATAAATTGTTATTATGTGTTAATGTTGATAAAGAGAATTTTCAATAAAAGAAATTTTTTAATATATTTAATTTTCTATTAAAAGATAATTTTTGATAATTAATAATTTTAATTAGATAAATTAAATCTCATATTAACGTAATAATATCAAAATTTAATTATTATGAATATTTGAGCATTATATAAAAAGGTTGAATTTTATTCTTAAAAAATTGGATTTATGAAATTTATTATTTCCATGATTTTATCACTATGATATCATAAAAATAAATATTAAAAAATAGATAAATATATAAAATTTTAAATTAAAGAATAATATAATGTATGTTTACATATTTTTTTATTGCCAAAAATTTTTAGAACTAAAGAAAAATGTTTCACTAATATTTGAAAAAGAAGTCTTTAGACTTCTAATTAAATAAATTATTTTCAAGCTGAATATTAGTAATTTATTGAAATAAAATCATAATATATTATATTAAATTTAGAAAAAATAAATTTATGTCTCTTAAATCCATAACCACAGTAACCTTTTATTTATAAATTTAACTTCTTAATAATGTTATTTTTGAAAGAAATGTTTTTTTTGTTTATGAATTTATTTTTAAATTAAAATTTCATACCTATAGATTTTTTTTGATAAAATGGTTTCAAAAGATTAATTTTTAATTTAAAAATTTGATAATCAGATTAATTTTAATTTTTCTTCATTGAAAAAATTACTATATTTAAAAATTAGTTACCCTAGTAAAAAGTAAAAATTTTAGAAGAGTATTTTACTAAGGGGGAGGAAAGATAATGTTAGAAAGTTTCTTCAAAATGTGTGGTTGAGGTTTTTTCCAACCATAAAACACCACATTTCCTCATTTTACCCTATTGGGTACTTTGATCCTTTAATAGTTAAATTAAAATATAGAAATTCAAAGGGTATTTCCAAAACCACCCTTCTCTTCCCTTATAAAAGGCAACACTTACACCACTTCAAGACTGAAATATAAAATGAATTACTCCTTTATTATCTACCATTTTCCATTACATATAACCTTATCTCACTAAAATAATTCCCGGGTAACTCATTTTTAGCTCAATCCCTATAATTTCAATGGGACATCTCAGGAAAGATTATGTCTATTATATAAGTATTATCATGTTCTTATGTTTCTATTATTACTCTTACTACCACAAATACATTATCCACATAATAATAAGAGGAATTATCTATTCAAATTATACTGATATGTTATTTATAAAGAGTAAATCCTTTTTTATTCATTTCCATCCACTTTGACAAAGGAACAACAATCGTGCATGTTTGTAGACTACAACCTCCATGAAGAATAATTTTTAGATTTTTCTTCTATTTTTTCATTATTTATCTAAAAACCATAAAAAATGGCTCACTATAATAAATAAAAATAAAAAAATATTTTTTTTTTCTATTATAATTATATTATTCCAAATGAAATTTCTCCTTAACCATACTCACTAATTGAGTTAAATCATATTCATGTTTGGTTCGGTTTAACCATATATATGAACGACACTAAAAAATAAATTATGGATGAATATGGGAATATAAAAAATAATAATATTATAATATAATAATAATATAATTATTTTAATATATATCTTGATATATTATATTAATTATTTATGTTTTATTAAAATATCATTTTTCATTTGAAAAATTACTGAAATAAGCCAACACCAATTCCATTTTCACACATCATAAATTAAATATTTATATTGACATTAATGATTTATAAATAAATATAAGACATATATTATATTATATAATATGATATTTTAACTATAAACTTTGTGTCAATAAATGGGTGATGACATCAACATTGTAAAACATGTGAGAATAATTAATTCAATTAACAACTAATATATGAAATAAAATATAACTAAAAAAATATATCCATAATAAATAATAATAAATTAGGACTATAAAAAGTTAAAATATATTAATATTTTTGTTAAATATATTATTATGATAGATATGTTTATTTTATATGAATTTATAGTGTCATTTCCTACGTAAGGAAACAACGTGAGGGTTTTTTCTGTCTGAACTACTCTACATTAAGACATGTTTTAATGTTTCTTAGAAATCTATTATTTCTATAGTAAATTTATCTCCCATGATTTTATTTTACCATAATCCATGAATTAATTCATGGGATTTAATTAAGAACATTATTTTCAATAATCCAATTACATTTGATTCAAAAATTAATAAATACGTAAGAGGTTTTTAGGACTCAAATATCTTCCTTGTATCAAAATTAATATTCATTGTTAATTATATATAAAATTTGATATATTTTAAAATAATATGATTTTAGGATATATTTTATCCTTATGATCTAGTGATATAACATTTTTCACCGAAGTATTCTTCCTCGATGCTTTTAATGTTTCGTTAAAAATCATGTTAGTTAATAATAATTCAAACCTTCTTTAATAATTTTTCCCTCAATATACTTGTTTTTAAATCCCTAAAATTTTATCATTTTTCTGGTGGATGAGAAAATTTATTTTATATAAAATTCCCCTTTTACCATTTATACATAAATAAATGGTATCATCATCATTTTAACGAAATGAATTTTCAATAAGGTAATTTCAAAATGTTCCAAATGGATTTCCATCCTTTGAAAATACTACTTTCTATCATCTACACCAAATTGTATTCTGAAAAATTGTATGTCACTTTAAGAGATCCATTATTAGTTATTATTTTTTAATTTAGAAGTTTAAAATTTATTTTCACTTCTCTTAATTTTAAAAATATATGAATTTTCAAGTCTTTATTATTTGTAATAATTTCAAATGGAAGTGTTTTAAATATATTTTTATAACACTATTTTAAGTCAATAAGTGTTTTAAATGTAATTTTATGTGGAACTAACCAAAATAAGGTTTTTATAAGACTTCTCCTTCATGTGAAATAAATATTTTTTAATTTAATTAACTCTTCATCATTTATTAAAATATTTAACAAGTTTTGTGAAAAAATTATTTTACATTCAAATTTTCTTCCAAGTATTAGACCCCATTATGTAATTTTTTCATCATCATATATATGTTGTTATTTTATTATTTATTTTCTAAAATTAATGCATAGATATTCTGTGATTTATTATGTTCATGTTATGTGTTTTTTGAATGGTTTAATATTCCCACTCCCTTTCCATGGGGTTTTTACAGGATTATAAATGTTTTATATTAGCGTTACATATATATATGGATTATGATATGAGTGAGTACAATATATACCTACAAATGATTTGGTAAAGGCTTATATCTCATGTGATAGAGATTTTATATGAGTAGTATGGTGAGTCGTTAGGTTCAAAAAAGATGTATGTGAATGGGTTTAGCTCTACATGCACTTTAATGTGTGAACAATTTGATGCGAATGACAGTTCATAATGATTATAAATACTCTGTGTATTATTTTGCCAATATTTTATGGTTTTTATCAAGTTATTACATGTGTTCATTATTACTAAATATTTTTAAAGCATTGAAATTTTTTTTCATGCTCACATGTTTTTGGTTATTGATATGTATTTTTATCCATGTAATAAATTTTACATATCCACAAAATTATAGATACAATATTATATTTCTTAATACTTTTTTTTGATTATAATCAATGGTCTAGTGATCACTTATTATCATATTTAATACATTTTCATGTTCTCTATCATTATTATGATTTGAAACATTATGATATGTTTTTTCCTTATTGAGTGTCTAAGATCACCACATTCTTATGGTCCTATTCCATAGGTTATGATAATGATTATATGATGTGATATATAATGGAAAGGGTCTATTAGATCAGGATTATAGGGAAATTTTAGCATGTTTTTTTAAGTATGATGTTTATGTATCTAATAAACAAGACACTAAGTATTTAGTATTTCAGTTCCAGATTTTTTAGTGATATTTAATATTAAAATTTTGTCTAAATATATTATTTATTTAATGATTAAATGGGGTTGTTTAGTTTGTATTAGTTTTGTTTTTAGTTAATTTCTGAGTTTATTTTTCTTAAATATGGTAATATGGTTAGAAAAACTAATTGAAAACACTATAGTAGTTTTTATTTATAGGATGATATCCTAAAATATTGTTAATTTCATTAGTATATTGTTTTAACTCAAAATATATCCCTATAATGATACTAGAATTTTATAAAGGCTCTAAAAACATTGTTAGGGGTAAAAAACCTAACAATTTCCTATTGGGTATTAACTCAATCATCACCTTGTATACTATAAAGAGGCCTAGATGCAATTATAATTTATTATTACTAAGGTATATGCTTTGGTTAATTATATAATCATTATGAACCACTATAAAGGATTTATTTCAATGTTACCTTGACAGATTTAGTTGATGAGTTTAAGATAATCCAACACAAATAACCTAGTTCCATCTATGAATTATATATTTTGAACTAAACCATTTCTAGGACAACGTGATAATATAAAAGAATAGAAAATGTTAATTTCAAATTCATTTTATTGTTATGATAATTCCTCGGTATTGTTAATTTTTTGTCATTCTTGTAAACTATTTTTTATTTTATAATGACTACATGGATAAGGAACCATGGGTGAAAATGATAATGAAGAAATTACTTAAACAAAAAACCCATTACAATGTTTGTCGTAATGAAAAACCTTATAATTATATCAAACCCGATATATTGGTATATTATTGAAAATGTGAATATGTTTTAAGTTCAAAATATACTAAATATGATAAATATGGAGTCATGAGATAGATCAAGCGATTAATATGATGAAGGAAAAAAATTTCTACTTCCAATATGTTATATTTTTGGAAGAATATCCAAATATATTGATTTAAGATGATTTAAAGATGCTTTACATGTGGAAGAGTGGGGAATCAAGCATCAAAAAATCATAGGAAATTGATGACTTTTATTTACATGAAGAAATATTATATAGTACATCCAATTTTCTGACTAACAATTTAATATTTTAGGTGTAAAAATATATAATGTATCCAAGAAAATGGAATAATCCTTGTATTGTTTAGGATAATACGAATATAAAACATCTAAGACCCACGAATTAAGGAAGAACTTATAAATTCTCTATAGATGAAGTGGATAGTGGAAATTAGGTTCAACTTAACCTCCACCTAAAATTAGTGGATGTATTTTATATTGGGCATGGAATGTCTCAAGAGTAATATATAAATAATATTTGTTTTGATTGTGAAAAATCATTTTTTACTGATGATATTAAATTATGTAAATTTCATGAAACAATTATTTATTGAAATATTTATTATGGAATTAGATTCATGTCATTGATTCATGAGGAGTGTTGTTAAAACATTCAGAATGTGTTTTATCATATTTTGGGATTACTGTCCACAACCTACATGTTCCTGTGTAACATAATTAATAAAACCTACATTTAAACTATGGTATGGATCAAATACACAGCATTTTCAAGAATTTGTGGTTCCTTAGCTATATATATGATTGGATCCTTAGGATCAAAAAATGGGAAGAATGGATTAACAACAATATATAAAGAAATGAACCCAACGTTTTAGGAAACAAACAAATGATACATCAACCCTGCTTTTATGATCAATAATACATTCTCAACAATATGTTTGTTCATTTTTCATCATATAAAGAAACCCTTTGTTTTACTGTTCAATGATGGATTTTTAAGTATGTGATATTATCTGATATTTATGATATATACCCAACTTCTGTGATGATATAATCAAATATATTTTTCAATCGATTCATTGGCGGGTTATTATTTATTTAAATAATAATATTAAATAGGGTAAATGATTCATATTTCTAAGGAGATTTCTGAATGTCCTAAATGTTTTGAATTTGAATAATTAAGATATATTAGGTTACATTCTTGTGTTTTCATAACCAAAAAATATGTGTTCTATCTATAGAGATATAATATATTTTATTAAAAAATATATTCCACATAAAACAATATATTTTTTTATTATCATTTCAAAATAGAACTTCTTCAAATATTGAGTTACTATATTATTTTCTAAAGAGGCTAAACTTCGAATATATATATATTAAAACCACTAATATCTGTATAAACTGCTACTGTTTATTTGTTTGAGTTATTATTAAATATTATTTGAAAATAATATCTATTCAAAGATATTTTAACAAGAAAAAAATAATATTTGAAGACGAATATCCATATTATGTTAGATTCAATACATTCTATGAATAATAAAATTCTTACTCAATAAAATCAACATCTTTTTATTAATTGGAGTGTTGACTTCTTGAATTATGTTGTGGAAGATTATCATCCTAATAAAATATGAAGTGCAGAAACTTGTTCCCTATAAAAGAACTAGAATACTATTTTTAGACTTTTTGTAAAGGTGTCAAATACCTGCAATCATTTGTGATGGTATTGGGATAAAAGGACCCTTCCTAGTTAAAATACTGAAGGTTGCAGAGATAACAATGGTAGATTAGACTAGAGGGTCTTTTTTCCTTAAACCAGTAAAAATTACTATTTTCTTATTTAATTATTATTCACTAATCATATTACATGAAGTAGAGAAAACTCTAAATCTGAATAAATTGAAAAGTTATTTAAATTCCAAAATTTATCATGAGTATCGAGAAATAACAATTCACCCCATCTTGTGTACCATTGTATTATTTTTACCTAAAAATCTATATCAAAAGGGATAATTTTGATAAGGAAAATATATTTATTGCAATATTAAAAGTTTAATATCTACAAAAAGCATTGATGTCAATTGACAATCCTAGAGATGGTGTTTCAATGATATAAGATCCATATTTTAATGGTGATAACTATGGATAAAGGAAATCAGGCATGACAATCAAACTGATGAATTTGGTATTCAATGTTTATCTGAATATTTTCACTCCTTATGACATTCATGAGAAACCAAAGACTTGGGATGGTGCAAAATATGTACAATATGACATCAAATCAAAATAAATGAATTCTGTCATTAGTGAGATGGGAACTAAGGAATTCAATCGAAAGTCACAACATCCTACTACTTATTAAAAGTAAAAAATAATCATTTTTGCATATGAAAAAATAGATAATATAAAAAAATATGGTTAGCTACGATAAAGCTAAGGTCTGGCACCTTTAGGGTGTATTAGGGTGAAAGGATCACACAGATGAATTGATGAATGACAGAAATTGTAAAAATATTACTTTCTTGGGATATCAGATTTTGTATTCATAGCATGTGCATAATGTACATGGATTAATACTCGTAGAATATAACAGAATATCTTCAGATATTTTATAATCATCAACTATTAAAAACATGACAACGAACGAGTTATTTGGAACACTAAAGATTTATGATGTATAAATTCATGGTGAATACTATAATAAAATGATATGGAGAAATAAAAACACTACCCTGAAGGTTACATCTAAGAAGCATGATTTAAAATAAAAATAAGATATCAAATTCACAAAATATTTGGACTCCTCGGATTCTAAAATTGAACTGGATTTGTTAGCTATAAAATATAGAAGATTATATAAAAAGAAAATAAGATTCAAAATATCATTTAAGAAGTATTAGAAGGATTCCAAATAAGTTATATTCTATGAATTAAACTATATGGTTCATTTCATACAATATTTTCCCACAGTAATGGATGAAATAAAACAATAGAACAGAAAACCAGGGGAAAACTGATTATGAGAATATGATAAAAATCAATGAAAGCTACATGGAGTGGGTTTCAAAACACCGATTCTCCTCAAAATATGATTTAGAAAAAGATCCAAAAAACCTAAAACCAAATATATGATTTTTGGATAAGGAATAAGAAGTGGTTAGAATATATTACTCCTCTTCTTCGGACTCTGATAGCAGCTCAACTAGAAAAATGGAATCTTACTGATCAATCCTTGAAGAAAAATATGATTCATTATTAAATAAGAACATGTCCCTAAAAAATATTCATAGTAGTATTTAAAATGAAAAAGATGTAATATCAAAAAAACATTAATAACTACAATAGAAATATAATAATACTATATGAAACTATAAAGATCTTGAATATAGAATAAAAGTATTACATGATAAAATATAATATTTTAAAAGTATAGTATGTATATTAACTAAAGGAGAAAAATCTATTAATGTATTTCTTGAAAAAATGGTATCAGAATAGAAAAATATGGAAGAAGAATCAAGGGAGAAAAAACAATGTTACAAAAAATTACATTGTTCCTAGCTCTAAAAATAATACCTATTTTTATTGTGGAATGAAAAAATTACACTGACAACATTTATCTGAGAAATCCTAATATAAATTCCATTAAAAGGATTTTATTTCCAAAATGATGTATAGAATAAGTAGTATAATTTTTTTAAAATAATGAAAATATGGAATCCCAAATACGTTCTTTTTGACACTACTGGACTTAATAAAATATGGGTCACCAAAAAAATTGTTTAAGTGATCTTGTAGGAGAATGTCCACGGGAACTGAACTCAAGTATTCTATATGGATAACAGTTCTTCAGAAATATGAGTGGAGAATCAAATAATTTACACACACAGATAAAAATTTATATAGGTCTAGTCTCCTATTGAGACAATGAAAACAGAATGATAATTGGAGTTAGAACCATTGAAGATTCAAATTCAAACACAATCAACAAATTATTATATCAAAAAGGGATAAAGAACATACTTATAAGTATTTCTAAAAATTTTGATGATGGATATTGTATTTATTTCTATAATATTTATATCTTTGTTTTCAAAGTTAATCTTTTTAAATTTATTGAATCTAGAAAAAACATGTTTTTACCTTAGATCTTAATTTATTGGGTAAATAGAAAGTGAATTGTATAACTTTTAAGAAAAAGGAGTCATGTATCTTGAAAATGAGACATTAATATTTCAATATATATATTTTATATAAATGCTCTAGGAAATATATAATTACTAACTCTCCTAGTCTAAACTTCGATAAAGATATATTCTGTGATGCATGTCAAAATGGAAGAAAACACCAATCATCTATAAAAGCAATTAAAAATTTGTTATATCTAATAAACTAAAACTTATCCACATGTATTTGTTTCTACTATCACGGGTATCATGTTTGGATGGAAAATTATTTGATTATGATTTATTTTATGAATTTTAATGTTTTGATTTGGTTTATTTTCAAAAAAATCATAGTTATGTATTCAATGTTTTTGAACGATTTTTTATAAATGTTCAATATGAAGATGATTTTAAAAATAATTTCATTGAGAATTGATCATGATGGAGAATTTTATAATCAACAATTTTTTCTTTTTTCTAAAACGTAGGAATTAAACACACCTTCCCTACAAAAAGAAAAACTCAACAAAATGGAATTATTGAAAGAAGAAATAGACCTATTACTGAAATAGAAAGGGCTATGTTGATTAAATATAGTATTCCTACATATTTTTGGTAAGAATATATAAACACATAGTTCTCTATAATTAATATTGTTTAAAAAATACCCATTATTAAAAATAATCTCTGTAAACATTATATTAATAGAAAACCTTAATTAATGTACATTAACGAATTTTGAGGCAATGCGTATACCATAAATAATAAATAAATCCTTGTAAAATTTTATCCAAAACCTGATGAAGGAATATTTATAAGATATTATACAACATATAAAGCCTATAGTGTCTAACAATGAGTTAAGAATTGTTGTATAATCATTTAATGTGATGTTTCATAAATTTGACCCTTAAATTAAAAATAAATGTCAAATAGATTAAATTAGTCACACTTTTGAAAATATTGTAATTGTAACACCTAACACAAATTTTCAAAATAAGGTGAATAAATTTCAATCTACTTTAGATTAACATAAAATATATAATCCTAAAAGAGTCTTACATAGATAGTATACAACCTTAAAGGATAATCCCATGGAAACTGTTATTGTAATTTTTCCCATGGGGGTTAGTACTAGAATAAATGTGGGAAACATATCTGGATTTTATTCTTTTCTATATCAATTGGAACAATAAAACATTGATGAATATTTAACTAATGAACGTTGGTTATTAGCTATGAAAGAAAAACATAACCAAATCAATAGAAATAAGTTTTGAGAGTTAGTGGAAAGGGAAACCAAGTATCTAGTTATGGGAACCAAATGAGTCTTTAGAAACGAACAAGATGATTAGGGGATGATTACCAGAAACTAATATAGATTAGTAGAAAAAGGATACAACCAAGAAGAAGGGAACTACTTGGATGAAATCTTTGCACCAATTTTTATATTATAGGAATTTAGAATCATTTACGCCTTTGCATCTAATATGAATTTTAAATTATATTAGATGGATCTGAAATCATCATCTTTAAATAAATATTTAATATTTTATTTCTATATTAAATAACCATGATGTTTTGAAACACCACATTTACTTGATTCTATTTTTAAACTTACTAATTCTCTTTATGGACATAAAAAATCACCTTGAGTTTGGTATTATAAAATAATCTCATTCAAATTGGAAAAATAATTTTCAGGGTGATTGGAAGATCCTTCCCTCTTTAACCAAACTATTTTTTCTAATATATTATTAATATGGCTTTATGATGATGATATTTATCTTAAAATCAACAAGTAAAAATATTTTTATTGATTTTTGAAATCTTATTCAAAAAAAATTTAAAAAGAGTATGGTGGAAGAATTGAAGTTCTTTTCAAGATATCAAATTTATAAAAAAGATTATGGAAATTATTTAAATCAAATCAAAAACATTTTTTTATTAATTTAGTTTGTACTAGAAAATAAATATAATTATACAACTCCCATGTGTGTTAATGTAAAACATGACTTGGATGGGGTGGTAGACCAAGATGAAAACAAGTTATACATACGTATGATTGTTCGATTACTATATCTTACTACTAGAAGAATAGAAATAATTTTTTCTATATTTTTATATTCTAGATTTTAGAAAATCCAAAAAGAAAAACATATTATTATTGTTAAAATAATTTATAGATATTTAAAAGGTAATATATTTCAATCTATACATTACCCAAAAACCTATGATTTTAATTTATTCTCATATTCAGATAATAATTTTAGAGTATGTAGACTAAATATAAAAATACCTTTAGGAACCTAGAACATTTAAGGAAAATATTTAGTATTAGGGTCAAATAATAAAAACAATCAGGTTCTATATCAAAATCTGACACATAATATATATCCAATGTCATTTTCATTGCATAAGTTTTATTTATGAAACATGCCTTACTAACTTTGTACTTGTGTTTAAAAATATACATATTTTATTTTATAATACGAATTAAATTAATATTTCCAAAAATACAATATGTCATTCTAGAACTAAGCATATTTATATAAGAAATCACATTCTATGATACTATATTCATAAAAATTATATATTCATAGTGTTTGTAAATTCAAAAAATAAACTAGTAAATATTTTACTAAACCACTTCCCACTGTATGATTTTTATTTAGGGGGAGTTAGATACATTTAATTTTAAATAAATCATTATTTATTTATTGAATTAATTTATTAATTAATCAATTTTTTTCAATTTTTTATTCATTTAGTTTTTGATTAATTTAAAACTAAAATTTATTTCATTTTTTGAAAATAGTAGTGTTTTCAAAATAAAAAATTAATGATAACCCTTTGTAATTGGATTTAGATACTAGACTGTTCTATAAAAAACTGTTAGAAAACACTTCCTCACTCTATTCTCTTACATTCTATATTATTTTAAACCTTTTGGACTTCCAAATACCATGATGTTATTTTAAACTATTGAATATAAAACATTAAACACTCATATTGTCAGAAATGTTTTTGAAATAAGTTGGTGAATAAGGAATAATCAAGAATCATGTTACCTACAAAAATATTATTCAACCTAAGGTGATAGATTTAATTTGGATCAATTAGAAAAAATTTCTTTTAAAGAATGATCTATTTTTACATGGTCTACAAAATCTTTTTTTGAATGAAATATTGTGCTTATTTATTACGTATAAGTGAAATATTTCATCAGAAATTCTCAATATAGTTTCAATGACACAAAGGATATTATTGTATCTATGTTTTTTCATTCTTGTTTTTCATTCTCTTTGACGAAAATAACTATTGTTTTTTATGTCCCCGATAACTTGTTTTCATTTTGATCTATAATCTATATGAAACTCTGAAAATAATTCAGAGGATATTATGTATTTTTTCTTTTTCTATATCTACATAAAAAATGTTTTTTGAGGATCTTGATGCCTTATAAAAGGTACTGGTCATGTTTTTTCAATCAACTATAATACCAAGGACTGTGAAACATGAGATGATTCTTCATCCAGTAATGTATATATTGGTTTTGATGATGTGTGATATAATGTATAATATTACAAGGTACATGTTTTAGTAAATTAAACATTGTTTCCAATGATAGAAAAAGATGTCTTTTATCCTTATAGAAGGATAATTGCATCATGTATACATCAAAAAAGAATGATTAAGGATAATATATAAAGACTAGAAAAATTCCATGTAATTTTTTAATTAAATCGAATTATTCCGAGTTTGAGAAAATTGATGGCATGTGATTCTGAGTCCCGGAGATCCAAGCACAGATTTTTTGATCTTTTTTTAAGGTGCATTCAATAAACGTGCGGGGTGGGGGGGGGTTCTATCATTGGAACCGGTGTTCAGATTAAAATTATGAGGGAACCATGGAATCTGTAGTGATGTGATTAACTTATAGGAAGCTTAACCTCGACCAACAAGGGTTGAAAGAAAAAGATAATCTTTGGAAGTCACAAAAAATTAATAAAATAACTCAACAAATTATTTTATTTCTTTCTTATAACTGTTGAGAGGTGGTGGCGGTACCGATGGGTTATCAGACCATTAAATGGCATGTTACACTAGTTTGTGTAACCGCGCCATTGAGAGAATTAATAGGTTCATTAATTTAATTTATTAAATAACATCATTATTTATTTGGTGAATTGATCTTCTCTTTTGTCTATTTAAATGAATATCAGGCATGGGTTTTTGGAACTCAAGAGAGGAACCTCTAAAAAAGATCCACGGTGTGTTCCAAAAACCCAGAATGAGGCTTCGACGACCATTGGAGGTTTCAACGACGAGTGTTAAAAGACGTGATCCTTCTCTTTCATCTGCAATACCATTAAATGTGGAAACTACTTCCTATTTTGCAGTAACTTCTAATGAGATATAGGTAGGGGGTGTTGTCGTTTAATTAAGAATTCTAAATTCTCTTATTGCTTCCCATGTTAGAATGATAAATAGGTGGCTGTAGGCAGAACGAACAAGGCTCGGACCCTCTTCTGTTATTTTTTTGGTTATGTTTACTCATGGGTGACCGAGAAACAACATGAAAAGGAAAAACTGGGAGCGACATAGTGATGGTGGGGTCTTTGGTGGCCCGTAGGCATATTTAGTAGAGGAAATGGACGTCTAGAGCTCCTCCAGAGGCCCATGGATGCTTCACTGCACTTTGGTGCCGAAGACCGGAGAAGGGGAAAACTGGACCAAACCGACCAGGAAAAAGAGGCGGTGCCCGAAGGTGTCACTGTAGACAAGGGGAGCCAGCCGATGTCATTGGCATTGACAATAGTGGCGTGCCACTGAGGAGATCTGTGGATTCGAGTCGTGGAATAAGGAAGGGGTGGGTAGCCATCATCGATCGCGTTGTCACTAGGCGGTGCACTGTAGTAGAGGGAGAACCCTCACCTTGTGGGTCCCATGGGTGACTGGACTAAGTGGAAAGGACAGGTGGTGTGGTTCCATCTGACACCGCCACTTTAAAAACCCAAGCAGCTCAGTCATTTAGGAACAGGAGCATACCCCTGCACTTGGACAACGACCTAGTTGGTTCTATGGCATGGCGGGTTGCGGCCAAGAGGGTGAGCCAGGGAGAACCTATGGTTCAGCGGGCCTAGCCCATGGCCAGTGGGTTGTGGCCATGGACTAGAAGGCCGGACCAGGCCCAACCGAACCGGGCCAAGCCCAGTGGGCCGAGTCAGGTATGTATGATCGGTTCGGACCAGACCCATACCTTTTCGGCACAGTTACTCTTAAATGGGTGTATATACTAAATCGAACATCTGGTTGATGAATCGTCTGCATCATAGGACCCCATAGGATGATTCAGTCTATTTGAGATATCCCACGTGAGTTTCGGAGAATGTTTTAGTTTGGACGGGTTGGATCGTACTCAAATCCAACTGGGTCCTCAACACTAAAATGCATATAACTTACAGACCGGGTGTCCGGTTGACGCCCCTTCGGTTGCGTTGGAACCCTTATGACATGATAGTTCACCGGGTTACTTATTTTTGAGACTTTGTAATGGTTGAAATATTACTAATGGCTTGAGGACTACATCCTCCCAAAATTGTGTGTGCTTTGTGCGGGAATCCAGTGGCTGGCTGAGACGTGAAGAATGAATAGTGATCTTTTGTGGATCAGCACTGAGCGATCCTATGTGGATACACATTGAGGGATCCTGTTTGGATCCGCATGGAGTAATCGTGTGTCGATCAGTACTGAGTGATCATGTGTGGGTCAACAAAAGAGACTCATGACCAGAATATATGATCTATATTTATGTCTATACATCTATACTTCTGTACTTAATTTAAAACTGGTGTCATGTGTATTTTTCATTGTGATTTTTGATTGATATCATGCTTTGTGTTTTTTCATTTGTTTAATTCTAGGAGACCTTCAGGGGTCTTGGGGTTCCTATAGGGTTTTGTTATACTCACCCTAGCAGGGGCTTCACCTGCACCATGTTGTGTCTTGTGAATACGATGGTCTGCTTTGACTAAGTCTTGAGGATCTAGGACTTGTCGGTGTATGGGGGAGACCGGTTGACATGTACATCCATAATGACAAGCTATTATACCCTTCATTTAGGATCCTTGGTGGATGACCTCAGGTGTTATTTTCCTTTTTTTTGTATTTCCATTTCAGTTGGGCTTGCATTCTGATCCCTGTACTTCAGTACTTAATTTTACACTTTGTGATTGTTTATAGTTGTTGTTTCACATTTCATCTTCCGTTGTGTTTTACATGTGAAATGTGTGCCCTATATGTGTGTGTGTGTACAATTTTTCAGGCAATGCCTTCTCATTTTATGGAAATGCCTTTCTGGTGCTAGTCTCCAACCTCCGGCCTATGGAAGGCCGGCTTGGGGTAGTCATGACACATGCCCCTGGGGATTGGTCGTGAAGAAGTGGTATTAGAGGAGTCAGTATACAAGAAGATCTTATAGTATATGTTTTCATTGGATTAATAGTGTTAACTTTCTTGAGATAGGGATTTAGTTTGGGGAGTCCAGTGTTGGTGTGCCGACCGAAGTATCCATACACCAAGACCCTGAATTCTGATTTTCAACTTAGTACACAAAAATGCTGATTGTGTGTGTTTTGAAAATGTTGTGTTTTTTATATCTTTGAGTCATATCACTATTTATATGTTATGGACTATGGAACACCTATTTATTTTAGGATGATTCCACATAGATAGCCAGCCAGGATTCCAAAGAGAGAACACAATGATGGCCCACCGAGCGATGAGGCGTCGGTCCAGGGCCCTCTTAGGGTGATGGAACCTTCATGTGGTATACCAACAGAACCACCGCCCGGGGGGAATTAGTTTCCAGCAGCCCCACTAGTAAACAATGCACACCAACTGAGCATGTTTCATGACTTCTAGAGATAGATACCTCTGAGGTTTTGAGGCAGTAAAATTCCCCAGCTAGTTGAGGACTGGCTGGAGGCTGGGGAACATGTTTTTCACATAATTGAGACACCAATAGATTAGATGGTGATCATACCTGCTGGCCTCTTCCAAGGAACATCATGGAGATGGTGGAGTCTAAAAATCCAACTGTATGAGGGGGAGACACACTACTGGTTGGGCTTTGAGACCCTCTTCAGGGCAGAGCTTATTCCAGCGAGTTTATATTCAATGTGTATCTAGGAGATACAGAACTTACAGCTGGGCAGCCTAGAAGTGGCCCAGTACTGTGCGAGATTCAGTAACCTCTCTCCCTACTCCACCGGCATGGTACAAGACCCATTCCTCGGGACCTGGATCTTTTATAAGGGTCTTCAGTGGGAGACCAGAGAGTCGATGCAATCACTCAATATTACGATGCAGGATGGAGTGCTCATGCATGAATTGTTGGAGGAGAGATTCTTAGCTGAGAAGGCACCGAAGGTGAGAGCCACCACCAGATGAAAGGTAGTTGAGTCATCTATAGTAGGTAGTAAGTAGATGATGCAGAGGTCTAAATGGGCCAGACCTTTTGGTTGAAGACCCCCATACACAGGATCGGATATGTGAATCCCGCGAGGCATATGAGGTCTTCTGAGGACTAAAGTATATTAATCTCACAGTGTACAGGGACACATGTCTTGATACTATCAGACTCCCCATGTGGAATATTAGTAGATGATCGAGGGACCACTGAGACAACAGTCAAGGTTCAAGAGAGGATGATTTTAGGGTAAAAGATGTGGAAGAGGAGCAGGCCATGTAACAAGCATTTGGGGATAGTTTGATGTACCACCACCACCACCCCCAGGTGGTCCACCCCGACCATAGGGATTTGTTGGACAAGGGTCAGCTCTGCTTCAGGTGGCATATTCCTACAACCATTTCTCTCTAGAGATGATTAGTGGTATGATCTGTGTCTAGTCCACCCAAGTTGTAGTACTTTTAAACACAAGTTCCAATCGCTATTTCATTTCCATGACACACATTCAGAACTTGGAGATTCTAATGGAGTCCTTGGCTTGATCCTTATGATTATAGACCTTTACAGGGGAGGATTATACAATTAAGCACTTGTTTTAGTAATTTTAACATACATTAGGAGGCTATATATTTGTACATGATCTCTTAGTAGTAGCGTCAAGGCCATACAATGTCATATTGGGTATGGATTGGTTATCCAGAGTCCATGCTTAGATTGACTATTTTATGTGTAAAGTGCGGTGTGACCACAATAATGGGAGCATGTTCACTTTCATTTTCAAGAAGGGAACCATTGTATCACATGATGGACTTTCTCGGAGGAGGGTGCAACTGTTCACTCATTAGTTGGCTAGCCTCACCCTCAGAGAAGTTGACATGAGGAATCTGAGGTATCCTGAAGTGGTTGACCAATATGATGATGTCTTTCCGGATTATGTTTTTGGATTAACTCCCCACCAAGTGGTAGACTAGCGCATCGACCTACACCTAGGGATGTTACCGATATCTACACCATCATATTGGATGGAACCCTTAGAGCTTCGTGAGTTGGGGGTACAGTAGGAGGACTTCTAGTGTAAGGGGTTCATAAGACCTAGTGTTTCTCCATGGGAAGCCCCGATTTTGTTGGATAAAAATTCAGACTGGAGTTTGAGGCTTTGTGTGGACAATCAGTTACTAATCAAGCTGATCATGATGAACAAGTATCCACTTTTGAGGATTGACTATCATTTCAATCGGCTGAATGGAGTTCAGTGGTTTTTGAAGATAAACCTCAGATCAGGCTATCATCAGCTCAGAGTACGAGATGAGGATGTACCGAAGACATCCTTCAGGTGACGGTATGGATACAACGAGTTCTTGGTGATTCCTTTTGGCATGACCGACATTCTTGATAGTTTTCATAGGGGTCATGAACATAATCCTCCATCCTGACCTCAATCACTTCATTGTGGTCTTCATTGAGGAAATGATGGTGTACTCAGTGATGGAGGAGGAGCAAACCAATCAACTGCATATAGTTCGTGATACAATATAAGAGGGCCAGTTTTATGGTAAGATTTCTATGTATCAGTTCTAGATATGGGAGGTCAATATTATGGGACATGTTATCTTTGAGGATGGAGTTGTGGTGGATCAACTGAAGATAGAGTTTGTGTTTTCTTGGTAGCCACCCAAAAGTGTGAAAGAGATTGGGTGTTTCCCAGGATAGGATAGGTACTACCAAAGATTTGTAGATGAATTTTCTATAGTAGAAGCACCCTCTTCAACTTTGAAAATAATGGACAACCTTTCTTCTAGAAAGAGAGATTCTAGTCGAGTTTCTTGGAGTTAGGCGGAGTCTAAAGAGTGTCCCTATATTAAAGATACAAAAAGAGGGAGTTGGGTATGTAGTCTACTATGACACATCATGGACATGATTGGTATGTTTCTTAATGTAAGAGCGAGCGGTGATCATCTAAGGACAATGAGAGTTTAGGAAACATGAGAAGAACTATGCTACCCATGACCTGGAGTTAGAAGAAGTTGTATTTTTCTCGAAGATGTGGTGGCACTACATGATGGGTGAATGGTTTACCATCTAGTCCAATAACAAGAGCCTCAGTTAAAACATCTCACAGAATGAACATAACAAAAGATAGTAGAAATGGACAAAGTTACTATAGGACTATGACTTTGATATATTATACACACATCGGAAGGGGAACATACTAGCAGACGCACTCAGAATGAGGTATGGTCTAAGGTTGCTGAGTGAGGTGATAAATAAACCAGATGCTTCGTATATATCTTTCGTTGATAGAGATAGAGAATATTTTCTAATATCTATGCCTGTCACATCCCCACCCATTGAGTGAGTTTGGGAGGCCCAACTTGGGGACATTGACTGTGAGCCCCGATGATCTCAAAAATCATCAGGATAGTGTCCAGAAGAATTTTAATAAGGTGGGGAGCACATCGTTCATTTCAAAGGATGCACCATGGAACTAGTGATGCTATGGTAGGAGGTATTGAGGGAGTTCTACACATCCCCTTTGGATTTACATCCTAGAGTGGTGAAGATGTACACGGACATCTGGCATTAGTATTAGTGGCTAGGGATGATGAAATTCGTGGAAGAGTTCATATAACGATGCTACACTTGTCAGCAACTGAAGGATGAGCATAAGGTACAAGTAGGCTTAGCTATGCCACATGATGTTATGTAATGGATGTGGGATGGTGTATCCATGGACTTCGTGATAGGGATACCACATACGTTCAGGGGCCACGATTCCATCTGGGTGATCATTGACTGTCTCACCAAGTTACCCCACTTCCTATTCGTTTGAGAGTAGGGATTAGTATAAGGCTTAGAATGCCTCTACGTACAGGACAATGTATATCTTCATGGGGTGCCTTCGATAATCATCTCAGATCACGTTGGTCATTTTACATACTTCTTGTGGAAGGGATTATAGGAGGCATTCAGGAATCATCGGATATGGAACATTTACATTCATCCTCAGAGATACGGTCTGATAGAGCGAACCCTCTAGCCACTCAAGGAGCTGTATTGTTCTTATGTCATAGATTTTGGCTGCAGTTGGGAGGGAAACCTTCCACTGGTGGAGTTCGCATACATTAACAATTATCACTCCACCATCGGCATGTCACCATTTGAGGCCCTATATATGATACCATGTAGATTATCTATATGATGGGAAGACCTAGGGGAGTCAGCAAGTATTAGTCCAGAGTTGTTATGGGCTACCATTGAGAAGGTGTAGATAATCCAAGAGTGAATGAAGATTAAAAAAAACCTGGTAGGTGTCTTATACCGATACGAGAGAGAGACCCTTGGAGTTCGAGGAGGTAGATCATATCGTTATATGGGTCTCACCCCGATGAGGATTGTGGAGATTTGGTCAGGGCAACAAGATATCTCTGAGGTTGATCGAAACTTTCCAGATCCTTGCCAGAGTAGGAAAGGTGGCATATAATCTAGCTCTTCTCCCACATATGCACTGGGTGCAAAATGTTTTCCATGTGTCGCCGGTGAGGAGGTACATGCATGATTCGTCACACATTATCAAATGGGGAGATCTGGACATCGATGATGGGGAGATGTTAGTAGATTTACCTATTGAGAGAGAGGATCAACCCTATTGGGTTCTTCCTAGGTGATTGAATCTTCTAGTGCGAGTTCTATGACAACACATGAATCACCATGAGAGTACATGAGAGCGGGAGGATCAGATGCATGCTAAGTACCTCAATTTGTTTCCCTACCTTTTTTTGAAGCTTTTGCGGATAAAGGCCCTAAGGTAGAGAGAATATAAAGAACCAAAAAATTTCATGTAATTTTAATAAATAAAAATAATTTTTAAGAATCTACAAAAATTGACGGCACATGATTCTGAGGCCCGGAGAGCCCGAAATGGATTTTTGAATATTTTTAAGGTACGTTCATTAAATGTGTAGGTAGAAAATTCTATCTTTGGAATAGTTGATCAAATAAAAAATATGAGGGTACCATTGAATCCACTGTGTCATGATTCTCTTAAACGATCCATAATTTCAACCGGAAAGGGACAGATGAAAACATTAATTTTTAGAAATTTCAAAAAAAAACTAAAAGGGTTATTTTATTTATTTCATGTAATTGTTGAGCGGTGATGGTGGGACTAATGGGTTGTCAATCCATTAAATGACCGGTTACACTTGGTTGTGTAACTTAACTTTTGGGATAATTAATAAGTTCATTTATTCAACTCATTAATGAACTTCATTAATTATATGGTGCATTAATAATCTCTTTATTCTTCTTAAACGAAGCTTGTGAAAGGGTTTTTGGAACTCAAAGGAGGAACCTCTAACGAAGTACCGCAGAATCTTCCACTAACCTAGAAAAATGCTTGGATGACTGTTGGAAGATTCGAAAATGAGAGCAAAATAACGCGAACCTTCTCTTTCGTGCATAACACCCTCGGACGTGGACACTCATTCCTCATCTGCAATGAATTATAATTATCTCAAGGTAGGGGGTTTCATTATTTAATTAAAAATTGTAAATTCTGGCATTTCTTCCCATTTTATAATGATAACGCAGAGGGATCGGGCCGAATAAACAAGGCTCCTACCCTCCACTGTTATTTGTTTGGTTGTGTTTCTTTGTGGGTGACCAAGGAACAATGCGGCAAGGCCAAACCGAGAGCCACACAGTGATGGTAGTGTCCTAGTGGCCCGTAGGCACATTCATTAGAGGAAACAGAACACTAGATCTTCACCAAAGGCTCATAGGAGATTCTTTGGTGTGGTGATGCTGACGGCCAGAGATGGCAGTGACCAGCACTCGTTAGCGGAGAAGAAGAGGTGGTGGTCGAAGGTGCCATGACAGACAAGGGCGTCTGATCGACGTCATCCACATTGACAATAGGGGGATGCCACAACGACACACCATGGAGGAGGGCCATGACTCCGAGCCCTGGAGGATGGAAGGAGAGGCCAGCCATCGTTGGCAGCCTTGCCACCAGGCGGCACGCCGCGGCCACACGCCACAGTGGATGGTGGACCCGCACCCCGTGGGTGACCGGTATGAGAAAAAAGGCTAGGTGTGGATGCACCATCAGGATCCTCAAAATTAAAAACCTGATTATCTTAGCTGATCCATAAGGGGAGAGAACCCCCTGGCCCAGATAACAAGTCGGGTGGTTTTATGGCCTAGCAGGCCGCACCCAACTAGGTGGGCCTGGCTGCTACCGCGGCCCCACGGGCCAAACCTGTGGCCGGTAGGCCATGCCCGTGGGTCGGACCAGGCCTACAAGAACTAGGACAAGCCTAGCGGGATAGGTCGGGTAGGTCTGATCGGGTCGGACCAGACCCACACCCTTTTTGTCCTAGTTACGGTTAAATGTGCATATCTACTAAACCAGTCATCTATTTGACAAACCTTTTGAGGCATGAGAATATTTAGGACGAGGCTATACTTTTGATATTCTCCATACGATTTTATGAGAAAGTTGGAATTTGTCCAGGTTGGATCATACCCTAATCCAACTAAGCTGTCAGCATTAAAATGCCTATAACATTCAGACTAGGCATCATGTTGATGCCCAGTCTGTTGCGTTGGAACCCTTATGACGTGGCAGTTCATCGGGTTGCTTCTTCAAGGGACTTAGTGCTGGTTGAAATAAAATAAATGTCTTGAGGAGTGGATCCTCCAAAAATCATGGGTTCTTTTGCCACAATCCAGTGGCTGGATGAGATGTGAAGAATGAAAAGTGATCATGCATGGATCAACATTGAAAAATCCTATAAGGATCATCATCGAGCGATCCTATGTGGATCATCATTGAATGATCCTTTGTGGATAAGAACCGAGCGATCCTGTGTGGATCAGCACCGAGAGATCGTCTGTGGATTAGTATTGAGCGATCTTGTGTAGAAATGCAGTAGAGCCTCATGACAGGATATGATGATCTTGGTTTATGTTAAACATCGGTACTATTGTAATTAGGTAAAACCTGGTGTGAGATGTGTATTACTTTGTTCTTTTTTATTGATATAATTCATTTTTTTTCCTTTTAAGAATTCCGAGATACCTTTTTGGGTATCGAGGTCCCTATTGGGTATTTTTATACTCACCCCTGCATGGGATTGTCTTGAACCTTGTTGTGTGTTGTGCAGACGACGGGTAGATTTGAATGATTCTCGAGGATCTTGGACTTGATGGTGTATGGAGGTGCCAGTTTGACATGGAGAGCTGCAGTGAAGCATTGTACCTAACCTTTTGGTAGGATCCTTGGTGGACGACATTAGGAGCTATTTTTATTTTTGTTGTATTTCATTTTCAGTTGGGCGTGTATTATATCCCCCTTACATTAGTTCATACTTTTACACTCTTGATGAATTTTATTTGGGTTTGCGCCTTTCTTCTTCCATTGTGTTTTACTTGTTCTCAATGTATGACAACCCTGCTTTTTATTACATAATTAAACATAATTTATTACATGAACTTCACTAGCTACAACATATAATAACGAATGGTCTAGTGTCTTTGGGGCTTAGGATCATTATATAACAACTTAAAACAAGTAACATGCATCTTATTTATTGAAAACATCCTTTACATGACCACTACATTCCCCCTTACTTAGCATTTCATGGGATAACCTGAGGACATGCATAAAAAAGGTTGAGCTACAAAGTCTAGTAAGGGAATAAACATGAAATAAAATTTGGAATAGAAAACATGTTATACACTAGGGATATCAAAAAAGAAGAAGGGAAGCATAAACATAAAGTCATGATAAATCATGATAATCAGAAAATGGAAATGTGGAAACAACTCTTAACGTGGAATTAGCATGAGCGAAGGATAATTGCCCATGGAGCATGAGTAAACCCTCATTGCACATGGATCATGAGTAAACCCTCATTGCACTTGAATTATCATGAATAAATATCCATTTCACATAATGTATCATGATAATATACTTTACCCAATGCATTGGAGATCTTTAAGGGAACACCCTTCTTAAAAATTTCATTTCTTGCATATGTGTTCCACATGGATCATACAACATGGATTAATAAAACATAATCATTTCTTACATGATAAATTAATGTGGTAAGATAACATTTACACATTGCAATTACAATATATCATTTCAAAATATTGAAAAAATCAAAGCTTTTATCAAACCACTTTCAAAAGCATTTAAAATATTAAATAAATATTTTTGTGAATAAATGTGTCCCACACAACTTTGAAGATTTTGAAAGAAATTTAAATTTCAAAACATTCATGTACATATTAATAAATCCTTAAATTTTTTTTTTAAAACATGAAAAATAATCTGAAATATTTATAAGAATAATCCTTTAAAAAATTTAAAATGATATTTTAGTTAAAGAGTTTTTGACAATATTACAGTTCATAGAATACAAATAATTAAGGAATATCATTTTATCAGAACATAAAAATATCATGAGAATAAATGTATTCATGATATAATATTCCAAAGGATAGTATACACACTATATAAGTGTGAATTAGTGCATATCAATAATGATGTCTCAGTGGAAATGTAAATTGAGACAAAATCCCTTATAAAGACGATATCCTTAGATTAAGGATAAATCCATTACATAATTATGTGTGATAGATATAAATACACCCAATATAATTGGATATTATGTCTAAAACAATCATAGGTTATTCAAAAATATTCATAGCACGACATAATCTCGAAGTAGATGTTTAACCCATAAATTGAAATTGGGTTAATAGGTTTTCTTATATAAATTTGACAGCCTAACAACATCACATTTAAATTTATAAAATAATTTGATGAGAGAGAAAAGTATATCTCATCACTTGGATATAAAATTTACATAAATACATATATATAATAACATATCCCAACATAATAAGATGTAAATTAAAAGGCATTAGAAAAAGAAGTCTTTTAAAAAGTGGAGGGTGAAATGTTCCCTTACTGATTTGGTAACTTACGAAACGTACATCCCATGAAAGAAAGATCACACTATGAAAATGTAAATAAACCTAAATTAAATTATATTACCCAAATAATACCATCATGGGAAGTACATCCCCCACAAAAAATGAAATAGTGGCAAATATTGCATGAATCTCATGGGAATAAAAAGTGAGATGAAAAACACTTACCATGTTGTAATCAATCGAGTCGTATGAGAAAAGTTAATAAAAAAATGAATCACATAATTCCCTGAATATAAATAGATTCATGATAATATATATATCAAATGGAAGTACACATTACACCACATGCAATAAAAAAGTTGTGAATAGTGGAAATCTCACAGAATTAAAAGTTAGATAAGAAATCTCTTACCTTGGGTCTGACTTGACTCGTATGTTCCTTGTTCTTCATTAAAAATAAACATAAGTTAATTTCTACTTGATTAATAACCTATTTAATGTTTATTATTACTTTTATATAACTTATTACTATGTAATAACAATTATTTAATTATTTTAGTTCATATCATACATTTTGTCGATGTTTGGAATTTGAGTTAAAAATGAACTTGTTATAATTACAATTTGTCCATGTGGTCAAAACCCCATTATCTCCATATTGATATTAATGATATAGATATAATATATATCATATATATCCAGTGTATATATATATATATAGATTTATAATAGTACATAACATTTGTAGATAAGAAATGAAATACCCCATTCATAGAGACGGTAAGTCGTACGTAGGCATGAACGCTACTTTCATTTAAATTTAATATTTAATGGAATGAAAACATAATTATACATAGGTTTATTATAATTACAGTATAACATCATATGGTATATATGTCAAATAATTTCATTAACTCCATCTTTATATATTTCATGTATGTCATGAATGAATCATATCACCTTGAGGGGGCAATAGTCCACACTTCATCAAATGAAATTATCGTGTTTAAAAATAATGGAAGGAATAAAGGTAGGTTTGTAAATAAAAATTTCAGAATCATATCGGAAAAAAATATAATATATATCATATATAAATACAGTTTCATCATAATGTCCACCAATAGAGGCGGTAGGAGATAATTAAATAATCCTCACTTTGTGAGGTCTTATTTTTCCATCCATAGAAAGAGTATGTTCTTCACATATTAGATGAAGGTGTGTGTATGTGTAGTTAGAATCCTTATGATAGCAATAACCTAGTATATTTAGGACTCTGGTGTTTTTATAAAAGAATGGAATATTAATTGTTACGGGGTTGGAGAAGTAAAATAAAACAAAATAACTTAGGAGAATATTTTTCCCTTTAAATCGGGTAACTCCCCTTGGTTTGAACCAAATGGGTTTATTGATGTGTTTTATGCCTAAGGTACGGCTTATAGAATGAAGAGAGGGATCTTGGGAGATTATTTGAGTAGAGGTTTAATGAAAAAAGGCTTGAGAAGTGTGAGAAATGGGTTATGAGTGAGGGATTTTTATAAGGGAGAGGAGGGGATCTTTAGGAAGGTTTGAAACAATTATTTTATTATAACCTAATTTTCAATTTCAATGTTCAACTATTCGATAATATCAAATTTAAGATGAATCAGGGTCAAAATAAAATAATCCAATAAGAATTGGACTCGTTTTGGATATTTTTTTAATATTTATAATCATGTTTATATAAATCATTTATTAATGAGGTAAATATTGTATCATTATTGTGTCACAAATAATTTAATTTAATTTTTGTCCAAAAATTATATAAAAAAATTACCATGATGTAGTAAATCTTTTTAGATTTCCAAAGAATATTTATAGTCGAATAGATATTTTATATAACCCCGTGTAATAATTTATTTACTAAAGGATATTTGTTTTTGTCATTTTTGTCTTTACATTAAATTAATTAATATAAAATGTCATTATTACTCCCATGTGGTTCCATGGGGTCCAAAATTCGATCCTAGGATGCCCATGGTCGGATATGTATCAGCCAATTTGATTTGGACACTTTTTAGTGTAATTTAATATTATTATAATATTATGTTTTACCCTTATTTATTATTTTTACCTTTTAATCATTGTAAATAAAATATTTACTAAAGTAAATATTTAAAATGACAAAAAATAAAAGTAACATATTTTCAAAATTTGGACCAATTGATTCCAAATATGGAATCCATTTTTCCAAATTCAAAACACAGAAGTGGCAGAAATTAATTTAAAATTTATTTCTACTGTTAAAACTAATAGTGTTTTTATGAAATAATAAGTATCAAAAGATTGACACCTATTTATGTCCAATTTCAAAATGAAATTACATAAAATGGCCAAAATTAGATTAAAGGGTAAATATATATTCTAATTACACTTTAAAAAAAATTAAAAATATAATATAAAAATATAAATAAATTAGATTAAAAGGCTCTTTTGAATTAAAATATAGTATTTTCTACTATTCATTAAAAATGAACTTTATTAGAAAAATAAAAAAATTTCATCCAAAGTAAATTTTGGTGTCTCGATTATAAAAAAGAATTTTATTTTGTCAAATAGAACATATAAAAGTGAAAAAACTATATTTAAAGAGGGGTCTCTATTAAAATGCAGTAAATCTACCTTTTAGTGAATATTAGATTATTTATGCTTAAAATCGATTTCTTTACTTATTTTTAGCCTCTATCTTTTTTTCGATAAAAGTAAAAAATGTTCAACAAACATGTATCATCATATTGTAGTTTGTTCTATTCATTCCAACCAATACAACGACTAAGAATTAACTTCCATTTATAATAATATTATTATATTATTTGTGTGCAACGTAAGATTTCAAAGAAACACATTGTTGCGTATCGGGTACGCCGTCAATCATAGTGTCCCCTTTAAAGTATAATTGATATTTAATCCAAAAATATTATTAAATATGAAAATGTAATATTCTTTATTTTCTTGGGATGTTACATTCTTCCCCCCTTTTGGAAATTGCATCCTCGCAATTTTAAAATTGGGCTTGGAAGCTTCATTGAAAGTCACACATCAGAAAAAGAGTCAGTAAAACTATCAATTTATAAAAATGAAAGAGAAGTACAAAGGTCCCCCGGGTTAATCGATACTAGGATTCCATGTAGAGAAACATGGATATGGAAGAGAAAACAAACGGTCATGTTCTGAGTGAGAGTGATAGAAAACATGATTAGGAGAAAGTTAACCACAAGAAAATCACAAACTTATGATCTGTTAAATGGTCTTTTATTTCCTAGTAGGAAACATAAACCGACAAAATTTTTGTTTTAAGTTCCTTTTCAAACTTTTGAGGAATTCATTTACTACATAGAATAATTTTTTTTGGAAATATACTTACCTTCACGTAGAGTTTATTCCTTTAATAAGTTTGTTCTAAAAACTATTCTTTTCTCCAAACAATGCGCATTAAAAAAGACTCGGTCACATCAAAGCACAAGAATCTTCTTCTAGAGAATCACATAAAGCACAAAGGATTAATTATATATTTACCGTGTCTTTGTAAATCAACTAAAACCAAAATGGTTAGTATGAGATCATATAATCCCCAAAAAGGATAATCCTTTATAGAAAATACTACTATTAATCTCTAAAATTCAACAAAAAGTACCCAAAGGTCAAAAAATACCATTCAATACACAATAGTCTTTAAAATTCTTCAATATACTCCAAACTATGATTGAAACCCAAAACTCAGAAAGATTTTATCACATAGTCTTCCACAATAAATCTTAACATTTATCTCCAAATGTCATCGACTACTCTTAAAGTCACATAATAATGCGTAATTAACCTAATCACATATTCCCTATGGTAGGTTAATAATGTTCCATAAATAACCCAAATCACCATATTTCCACAATAAATACATATATTCTTATAAAAAAATTTCAACCATTCCTCCACAATAGAAATCCTATAGTATTTTTTTTCCTTAGTCATATAGTATTCCAAATGAGAAAACAACTTCCAAAACTACCTTTATAATTTAACCACCAAATCATTTTCCTTTACTAAGGATATCTATTTGATAAAACATAAGTTCCTAAAATCAACTTATTCTTGATCCATAAAATCATTTAACTAAAAATAATAAGTCATACTAACCAGGTACTTCACGTAGGCCAGTGGTAGGTGATAAAACCCATTCACACTTTGGTTGTGGGTTTGATTCCTCCAGCTTTGTCTAACGCGAATGGTTGTCACATGTTCTGTGTGTTGTACTTTTCCTAAAACATAACAAAATAACCCTTACATGTTTTAACCTTAAAGGTTTTCTTATAACTTCAATTTTCATCCCAATACATTATGATAGTTCTGCTCGTATCCAAACAGGGATGTATTTTCTTGATAATCCACTCAATCAATACTCACCAAAACTTTGGGAATTTTTTATTATACTTAGTCATGTCTCTAAGGATTTACTAGGGCTTTCTAATCCTAATCCCAAAACTAACTAAAGCTATCCTCTGATACCAACTACGATAACCCTGCTTTTTTATTACATAATTAAACATAATTTATATCATGAAATTCACTTGATACAACATAGAAGATCGAGTGTTCTAGAGTATTTGGGGCTTCAGATCATTAAATAACAACTTAAAACATGAAACATTCAACATATTTATTGAAAAATTCTTTTACATGACTACAACATTCCCTCGTACTTAGCATAATATGGGATAACCTGAGGACATGCATAAAAAAGGCGAGATACAAAGACCAGTAAGGGAATAAACATGGAATAACATGATGAATATAATACATGTTGGAAAATAGGGTTATCAATAGAGAACAGGAGAAGCATAAACATAAATTCATGATAATTCATGATAATCATAACATGTAAATGTGGCAATAACTCTTAACATGGAATTAGCAAGAGCCAGGGCTCATTACATATGGAGCATGAGTAAACCCTCATTGCACATGGAGCATGAGTAAACCCTCTTTACACTTGAATTATCATGATAAAGAACCCATTTCACATAACGCATCATGATACTATACTTTACCCAATGCATTGGACCACTATAAGTGAACACCCTTCTTAAACATTTAATTTCATGCATTAGTGTTCCACATGGATCATACAACATGGATTCATAAAACATAGTAAATTATTACCTGATAAAGGAATGTGGAAAGATAAATTTCAACATTTCAATCGCAATATATCATTTAAAAATATTTACAAAATCAAAGCTTTTATCAAAACACTTTCAAAACCATTTAAAATATCAATTAAAGAGATTTTTGAATAAAAGTGTCCCATACCACTATGAATATTTTGAAAGAAATTTCTATTTCAAAACATTCATGTCTATATTTATAAATACTTAAAACCATTTTTAAAACATGTACAATAATGTGAAATATTTATAAGAATAAAACTTTATAACATTTAAAACTATATTTTAGTTGAAGAGTTTTTAACAAAATGAGAGTACCTAGAATACAAATAATTGAGGAATAAAATTTAATCAAAACTTAATAATATCATGAGAATAAAGGTATTCATGGTATAATATGCCAAAGGATAGTATATACACCATATAATAGGGAATTTGTGCATATCAACAATGAATTCTCAATGGAAATGTAAATTGAGACGAAATATCTTATAAAGACGGCATCCTTAGATTAAGGATAAGTCAATTCCATAATTAGGTGTGAAAAATATAAATACACCCAATAAAAGTAGATATTATGTGTAAAACAATCAGAGATTATTCAAACATATTCATAACATGACATAATCAAGAAGTATATGTTTAACCCAAAAATTTTAATTGTGTTAAGAGGTTTTCTTATAGAAATTTGACAGCCTACCAACATCACTTTAAAATTTAGAAAATATGTTGATGAGAGAGAAAATAATATCTCATCACTTGGACTTAAAATTTACAACAATATGGATATATGAGAACATATACCAACATAATAATATGTAACTTAAAAGACATTACAAAAATAAGTCTTTTAAAAAGAGGAGGGTGAAATGTTCCCTTACTTATTTGGTAACATACAAAACATACATCCCATGAAAGAAAGATCACAAAATGAAAATTTAAATACCCATAAATTAAATTATATTACACAAAAAATACAATAATGGGATGTAAATCCACCACACAAAAGGATATAGTGGCTAATATAGCATGAATCTCACAAGAATAAAAAGTCAGAAGAAAATCCCTTACCATGTTGTAATCAATCTATTCGTATAAGAAAAGGTAATAACCAAAAAATGAATCGTAGAATTCCATGAATATAAATTTCATCATGATAATATATATCAGATGGATGTACACAATACACCACATGAAATAAATAAGAGGTGAATAATGGAATTCTCATAGAATTTAAAGTGAGATAAGAAATCTCTTACCTTGTGTCCGACTTGTCTCATATGTTCCTTGTTATTCATGAATAATACAAATAAGTATATTTATACATGATTAATATCCTTTTTAATGTTTATTTTTATTTTTATATCACTTATTACCTTGCAATAACAGTTATTTAAATATTTGAGTTTATATCAGACATTTTGTTGATGTTCGGAATTTGAGTTAAAAATGAACTTGTTATAATTACCATTTATCCATGTGGTCATAAATCCATTATCTACAGAATGATATTAACGATTTAGATATCATATATATCATATATATCATATATATCCAGTATATATATATATATATAATAGTACATAACATTTGGAGATAATAAATGAAATGCACCGTTCATGGAGACGGTAAGCCGTACATACACATGAACACGACATTCATTTATATTTAATATTTACGGGAAAAGAAAACATAATGATACATAGGTATATTATAATTCCAGTATAATATCATATGAAATATATGTTACATAATTTCATTAACTCCATCTTTATATATTCCATGTATGTCATGAACGAATCATATCACCTTGAGGGGGTGCTAATCCGTACTTCCTCAAATGAAATTATCGTGTTTACATATATTGGTAGGCATAAAGGTATGTTTGTAAATAAAAATTACTGAATCATGTAGAAAATAAAATAAAATATATATCATATATAAATATAGTTTCATCATAATTCACACAATGAGAGGTGGTAGGAGATAATTGAACAATCATTGATTAGTGAGGCATTAGTTTACCATCCACAGAAACATTATGTTCTTCAACCATTAGAAGCCGGTGTGAGAATGTGTAGTTAGAATCCTTCTCATAAATACATACTAGTATATTTAGGATACTTTTGTTGTTATAAAATAAAGGAATAAAATGTTTTTATGGGTTGGAGTAGTAAAATAAAAAAAAGAACTTAAGAGAATACATTATCTTTAAATCAGGTAACACCCCTTGGTTTGAACCAAATGGGTTTCTTGATGTGTTTTCTGCCTAAGGTAAGGATTCTAAGATGAATAGAGGGATATTGGGAGCTTATTTGAGCAGATGTTTCACGATCTAAAGGCTTGAGAAGTGTGAGAAATGGGTTTGAATTGAGTGGTTTTATAAGGGAGAGGAGGGTCTCTTTAAGAAAGGTGGAAACAATTATGTTATTATAAAATAATTTTCAGTTTAAAGAGGTCAACTATTTGTTAATATCAACGTTAAGAAGAATCATGGTCAAAATAAAATAATCCAATAATAATTGGACTGGTTTTTGTTATTGTTTTTATATTTATAGTCATGTTTATTTAAATCATTCATTAATCAGGTAAATATTATATCATTATTGTGTAATAAATAATTTAATTTATTTAATGTCCAAAAATTATAAAACAAATTCCATGATGTATGAAATATTTTTATCTTTCTGAATAATATTTATAGTTGAATAGATATCTTATATAACCACAGGTAAAAATTTATTTACTAAAAAAATTTTTTTTTGTCATTTTAGTCTTTACATTAAATTAATTAATTTAAAATGTCATTATTACTCCCTTGTGGATCCATGGGGTCCCCAATTCGACCCAAGGATGCCCATGGTTGGATATATTTCTGCCAATAGGATTAGGACAATTGTTAGGGTAATTTAATATTATTATTATATTATATTTTACCCTAATTTATTATTTTTACCTTTTAATCCTGGTAAATAAAATATTTACTAAAGGAAATATTTAAAATGACTAAAATTAAAATTTACCTATTTACACATTTTGGAATTTCTAGTTTCAAATGTGGAATCCTTCTTCCAAAATTCAAAACACAGAAGTTGCAAACATTATTTTAAAATTAATTCCCGCTGTTAAAACAAATAGTGTGTTTTTAAGAAATAATAACTTTTAAAAGATTGACACCTTTTTATGGACAATTTCAAAGGAAATTACTTAAAATGACCAAAATTAGATTAAATGTTAAAAATATATTCTAATTACACTTTAAAACCAATTAAAAATATAATATAACCATATAAATAAATTAGATTAAAAGGCACTTTTGAATTAAAATACAGTATTTTCCACTATTCATTAAAAGAATGAATTGTCTTAAAAAAACCCAAAATTTCATCCCATGTAAATTTTGGTGTCCCAATTTTAAAGAATAATTTTATTTTGTCAAATAAAACATATAATAGTGTAAAAAACGAGATTTAAAGAGGGTTCCCCATTAAAAGGCGGTAAGTCGGCCTTTTAGTGAATATTAGAGTATTTATGCTTAAAATCGAATTCTTTACTTATTTTAAGCCTATAAACATTATTGGATAAAATTAAAAAATGTTTAACAAAAATGTATCATCATATTTTAGTTAGTTCAATTCATTCCTGCCAATACAATTGCTTGGAGTTAACTACCATTTAAAATAATAATAATTTATTATTAGTGTGTAACAGAAGATTTCAATGAAACCCTTTGTTGCATATCAGGTACGCCGTCGAACATAGTGTCCCCTTTAATTATAATTAATATTTAATTAAAAAATATTAATAAATATGGAAATTTAATATTCTTTATTTTCTTGGGATGTTATACAATGTACCCTGTCATTGGGTGTATAGGTGTTGAGGTAATGCATTCCCATTTTATAGAAATGCCTCTCTTGTGCTAGTCACGAACCCCTAGCCTATTGAAGGCGTGTTTGGGGTAGTCATGTCATGGGCCCTAGGGGAAGGGTCATGAAAAAAATTATAAATTACAAATTTCATTATTGAAACATTATCAATCCATGAACTCTAATGAAGTTATATTTTTTTGGAGTATAGAAAGAGGATGGATATTACTTGTTGGTGTAGAAAAAAAATGAACAGGTGCATCTGCTCAAGGGGGGAAAGAAATGATGAGCTATGCTCCATCAGTTGAAATTCAAGGGGAAGAATTCACAAAACCGACAATAGGCGATGAATCTCATTTAAAATTAAACTGAAATAGATATATTATATCCAACCAAGAAGTTGTAATAGATGACCCACAATCTCTTAAATAAAATTTAGATGACCCAAATGAGGCATTTGTCATCCATCCTAGAAATAAAGGTAAATCTACTATTTAGGAAATCTAGAATTGATGAATCTGAATTAGTGGTTGTTGTATCTGGTGAGGTTTTCTATCTAGAAAATCAACCGGTAAACAGAGTAGAGAAAGAAGCTCTAACGCTAGATGAAAATCAGATTCATCAGACTCCTGCTGAAGAACAATCCCAATAAAGAGCTCAAGGAGATGAAAAAAATCCACAAGTAGTGGATACCTCTGTATGTTTAGTCTATAATCAATCAATTTTGTATAGGCAATTCCTTGGACAAGGAAACCATTGAACTAGATATAAAAATAGAGGTTATTGATGATGAATTTTATAACTATAGTGAGGCCATTAAATAATTTTTTTTTCTATGGTTGACAGAGGTCATCCTTATCAAATTCATGAAGATGAATTGTCTGATTCCATGAACAATAAAATTGAAGTATTTTTTTAGTTTAAAAATCGCAAAAATAAAAATTCATGTTTTTAATTTGAGTTAGAGGATTTATGAAAATATTTTTAATATTTTAGAAGTGAAAATATTCCCAGAGAATATTTAGAAACTATTTATTCTCAACTACATAATCATAGAGATTTTTTTTCAAGAAGGTATTTTTACGGTTTTCTAATGGAGATGGAAAATCGGGTTGGTGCGATTCAAGAAGAATATTTTAAAAAAACCGATTTTACTAATATAAAAATGTATTTGGGACCTAATTATAATCTTTTATAAGAAGTGTTGTTCAATCCAGAATGTCTAATTCATCACCTCAAACTTTTCTAGATATAATTATAAGGGTTAAAGAAATCACATCCATTATTTATAGTTTTAATGATATAAATCACACGCTTTTGTGTGATAATTACCTTATAAATTTTTTATTCGACTATTAGAGAAATATTATTAAGAATCTGACCTTTATGGAGCATGAAATATGGATTATTCTAAATTAGTTGGGATCAATTCTTTTTCATTATTTTCATTCATAGGAAATAGTTCATGATTTTATGAATTAAAACTTGGTTAAAAGTGTGAATATTGATCAAGATTAAAATATATTGATGAGGTTGTTGGATGGACGTGTTACTAAATTTTTAAGGGAATATATGGAATAATTGGAAGACGGTTTTCAAGCTACTCAAGTTTCACCAAAACCCTCACCCTATTCTCAACGAACCCTTTCACACTTAGCTAACCCCTATGTTTAACCATTTTTCAGCTAAATTTATTTTTTAATCATATTTATCTTTAATAAATTTTTATTATTATTATAATATTTTGGTTTATTTTATATTCTACTCATTTCTAACTCTATAAAATATATGTCTGAATCTTATGGAAAATTTAACATTAATTCTCAATTATGTGCTATATTTAATGTGTTTTAATCGATTTTAATACACATTATTTTAGATATTTTAAAAGGAGGAGAAAATTGGGAAAATACAATATTCATAAAACTAAAATACTCTATTATCAATATAAAAAAATAATAACTTGAAAATATATTTTAAGAAACATTTAATTTCTATATATTTTAAAAAATTATTGTATACAATAGCTATATTTTCTACAAATTATGTTATGGGTGTATTGATTATCAAAAATGGGGAGATTGTTGGGAATGTATTGTCACCATAGTACTTTATGAATCGTTTTGATTTTGATGCTCCCAAATACCATTGTTTTTTACTAATGATATTTATTTAATTTAATTTAAGGAAATTAATACTCGCTGAAATATTACTATTTGAATTAAATTAATTTCATTGATTCCAGAGGAATATTTATTATAGTATTCAGAACATCTTTCATCATATTCTGAAAATAGTGTTAATACCATACGTGTGTAAGCATAACACAAGGAATAAAACCTATGTTTAAACAACACCTATAGATCAAATACTATACATTTTCAAGAAATTATGGATCATCAACCCAATATTTTAATGGAACATTACCTTTGAAAAAATGGAATATATGGTTTAAAAACCGAATGTAAAGTAAGAAAAACTATGTACGAGGAAACAAATATATAATACATCAACCCTACATTTATGATCTATAATACACTATCAACCATAAGTGTTGTTTTTTTCAATATATAAAGGTAACCTACATTTGACTATTCAATGAAGGAGTTTTGAATCCATGATATTATCTTTGATTTATACAATGGTCTTGATGAAAGTAAATATATGTTCAATGATACTTTGTGACCAATTCAAATCCTCATTATGATTGATTAAAAAAATCATATTGAATGGAGTAAACCATTATTATTTATAATGGAATCTATGACTCTCCTAGATGATCTAATTTTAAATAATTGTGACCATTAAGGAAATATTCTTGGATCTAATCAACTGAAAGAATGTTTTGTGTTATATATTTATGCCCAAAATATTTTTACTTAAAAAATATATGTGATATACATCTAAATATTTGTGATTAACTCTTTAATTAAGTACTTATTATTGGATTTATTTAGTCTTTTATTTTATTAATATGTCACACTATAAATATATACATATTTCTTCCTCGTACTGATGTGTAAATTTCTATTATTTGTTTTTTGATATTATTATTGAAGATAATTATCAACCTGGATCTATTAAAATTAATTACTATATGAAGAAATTAAAATTTGATGAATAAAATCTATATTCTATAGTATATTGCTAACACTATGAATAAGAACCTTTTTTACTAAATTAAATTAGACTCTTTGAAATTTTGGAGTGTCTACTTGTTGAACCCAGTTGTGCAAGATTATCATCTTCTAAGAATAAGCTATGGAGAAATATATTCCCTCTAAATAAAATGTGTGTATTTTTGTAACCTTGTTAATATGATGATAACTTCTTGTACTCAGATGTAATGGTTTTGTGATAATATGATCTTATCTATTGAAAATCACTATGCTCACAAAGAGAGCATTGGTGGAGTGAACTAGGGTACAAATGTTCCCCGAACCAATATAAAAATTATTGTGTTCTTATTTTCTATTTATCTATTTCTCATATTATTATAGAATATAATTCTTCATATTTTAATAAATCACAAAAAGAGTTAAACACTTGGATTATTCAAGATCATCGAAATGAAAAAAATATCTCATCTTTTGTATTTTTATATTATTCCAACAAAAAATTAGAATTCCATCTTCCCTATTATATTAAGGGGCATTAATGAAAACATCATGTATCCAACATCATTTATATGTATTTTTTGTAAAACATTAACTTTTATTATTATATTATTAATGAAAATAAACATTGTGAGAGTCATAATGTTCTCCATCAAAAAAATTGACAAAATTTCTTAAGTAGAATAGTTATATTCACATTGATGGCACATTATTTTTTGAAATAGGAAATAAATTATAAATAATATATGGCCATATATTAGTTCCTAGGAAACTATGAATTATCTAATAATAAGAAGGAACCCTTTACATTGTCTTCAATATTAATTGATGAAATACATTTCCATGAAATTGTTATAGAGAAAAAATCATTTTTAGTAATCCCTATAATTTCGAGTATCATATCTAAATAGAGATAACATATTGTGGCATGTAATTTTTTCACCTTTATATATTCTTATAATTAAGTGATTATTAAATTGTGAGGACACATTTACATAAGTTGGGTATAATGTAACAATATGAGATTTTTGATCCTTTATAATACATATTATATTATTTAACATATGTCACATTGTACAAAAAATATAAAAACTTAATGACATTTTTAGAAGAATTTATTAAAATAATACATAATAAACACTAAGATTCTAGAAAATTAAAAGTCATCACCTTCCAAAAATCAATTTCTATTTTAGGAAAACTATTTTTTTGTTTCATTAGTTAAAATTTTAAAATATAAAATAGGAATTTGTATTTATTTTATTGTCTTATAAAAAATATTTGAAAAAAAATAAAATTAATATTGTAAAAATAAATAATATAGATAATTTTTTTAGTAAATAAACATTATCCTTAAAAATGCACTTTTATAAGAAAAATGGGATTTTATGTATTACATGTTCTAATATTAATATTTAATTCCTTATGTTATAAAGTTAATTTGGTAAAATTATACTTATATTTGAGATAATAAAAATATTATTATTTAATATAGACAATTTAATTTTTTTGTATAAAATTCATATTGTTATAATTAATACTAATTACCATGACAACAGTGAATAGAATTATTTTTAAAATTATTTTTTATTAATGTCAAAAAATTATATCAAATGAAATAAATAAAAATTATTTATATAATTAGTCTAATATGATTTATAAATTCATACACGTATATATATTAACACTCATTTAATTAGTAAGCAATTAAAAATTATTACATTATTAATTGAAATGGGTAATTTGAGTAAATGTTAAAAAACACGTATTTTCCATAAAAGTAGTCTTTTTTATATTTTAAATTTTCAAGGAAAATAAAATTTTGGAAATTTGGAAACATTAATTAGATAAAATATACCTCATTTTTTAATTCACCATATCAAAATTTAATTCGTATGAAAATTTTGAGCATTTTTTAAACTGGCTGATTATTAGTTAAAAATGTGGGGTTTACAAAAATCATAATTTCAATGATTTCATCCCATTGTAAGAAGTAACATGAATATTATCACACAATTAATGACCTAAAATATGAAATTATTTAATATAATTATGGATTTTTAAATATTTTGGGTACATAAAACGCATATTCAATGAAATTTTTGAACTAAACATAAATTTTACTTAAAATTTTGAAATGATTTTTGGTATTTTCTTTAAATCAATAATTTTAAAAGAGAAGTTCAGTTTTGGAAATAATTTTAAGGCATGTATATTTTTTTCAATTCATATTAAATAAATTTATGGATATATAATTATTAACCAATGTAAATTTATTATATATAAATTTATAATATTTAAAATATTATTTAAATAAAATAGTTTTACATGTTTATGTATTTTTATTTAAAATTAAAATTTCTTACCTACAATATATTTTAGATAAAATGTTTTTAAAATTTGTTATAATATTTTTCAAATTGGTTAATCATGATAATAGCAATTTTCTTATTAAAAATAATTACTAAGCTTAAAAATAATTTACCTTAGAAAAAAGAAAAAATGGAGAAAATGATTTTTTTTAATGTGGAAGAGGCAAAAAATGATGAAAAAATTCATATTAATGGATTTTTGATGTTTTAATATACCAATTTTTTTAACAATTCCCCCACCTCTCCCTTTTTATTCCATTATTTAGTCAATAATGAAATTAAATTGGCGATATCTAATGGGTATTCAAAAAACTATCATTCTCTTCACTTATAAGAAGGTGTTATTTCCACCACATAAAGATTCACATATCCTTGTAATTCAAAGTTGATAATATTTCAATTTTATCTTCTTATAACTCTCTACAACTAAAAAATCCCATTTTCACTCATAGTTAGCATAATCCCTTAATTTTCTAGGGGACTTCCAAGGAAAGATCGTGTCTCTAGCATACCGATTATCTCATTCTTATGTTTTCATATTAATGTTACTCATCCAAATATAATATCAAAATCATACTATAATTAATTAATTATAATTATAATTATTATATTTTTTAATATTAATGACACAAACCTTCTTAATTCATATCAATCCATTAATAAAAAGAAAGGAACACTAGTATTGCTTGTGCACGGACTACCACCTTCACAAAGAATCATTAATTAATATTTTCTAATAATTTTTAATTATTTATAAAAAATAAAATATGGTAAAATAATATATAAAATAAAAAAATCATTATTATTTTTTATAATTATATTTTTTTATAATGAAATATATACATATCCAGACTCACTAATCAAGTAAAAAAGTAAGTTCATGTCTGGTTCGTTTTAACCACCTACATGAATGATGATATAAAAATATATTATGGATGAGTATGGGAAAATGTAACTAATATTATCATAAAATAATAATAAAATAATGCAATTTATATCATTTCTGAAATATTAAAATGTGTATTTAACTTATTTTTAAAGCATATGTTTTTAATCATTAAACCAATAAAATAAGACAACAATGATTCCATTTTCACACAGTGTAACTAAAACACATATGTAATGATATAAGATATTTATAAATAAATATATTTCATATATTAAATTTTATTAAATGATATATTAATGATGAAAATTTTGTAAAATTATGTTTAATTACATAAACATTATAAAAATGAAAAAATTAATAATGTTATTAACACGATATGGTTGAAAACCCCATAATTATCTAATATATCCATAATAAACTATTATAAATATAGAATATAATAAGATAAAATATTCATATAAGTTTATGAAATATTATTTTACGGTAGTAATATTTTATTTACATTGTGTTAGAGTGTCATATACTAAAAACGGAAACAAGGTAAGGATTTTTTCATCTCAACTCATATTTATTTAGACATGTTTCAATTTTGTGAACCAATTTGTTATTTATATGGTGTATATTCCAAGGAAGAATTTATATTAGAAAAATAAATGATGTAATTAATTGGATTTGTTGAATCATATTATTTTAAATCTTCCAATTAATTTTGATTCAAAAATTAATTAATCCATAAGGGGTTCTCATGACTCAAATCTCATTATAGGAACAAACTCTTTTGTATTTTTCTATTAACATTAACATTTGATATATTAAAACCAATGATTATATTAGGAGTTATTTTCATATAATTTTTGGGGAAATCCTATTTTATACCAATTTACACTTCCCTGGTGATTCTAATTTTCATAAAAATAAATTTTTTAAGAATACTTTCCATTTATTTAAATTGATTTTCCATTTATATCTATGTTTTTTACTAAATAACAATGTAATAATTTATCTAATGAAAATATTAAATTTTTCTCCAATTATTCATTTACCCCATTTATTATTTTTTAGAAATGTTTTTTCATCTTTTTAATGATGTGAGTTTTCAATAAGGTTATTTCAAAATGATCAAAAGGTTTATTCATCCTTTAAAAATAAAAAACATTTATAATCCACTCCAAAATTTATTTTTCTAACTTTTATGTATTTTATATCATTATATTTTTATATATTATTTTTAATGTAAAAATTTTAAAATGTATTTTCACATCCCATTGGATTCATAACATTAAGTCATTTTCAAGTATCCATCATTAAATATTTTTTAATAAGTAATTATTTTAAAAGTATTTTCACATCACTATTTTTAAAAAATTGGGTATATTGGGGGCCTTTTATTTGGATATATTTATAATAAGGTTTTCAAAAGACATAACTTTACCTTTATAATTTTTTGAATATATTAAAACTTCTTCTTCGATAACCATTTTCAAAAGTTCTTGAGAAAACATTAATATTTTCACTTATATTTTTCCCTACGGATTATATCTCATTAATTGATGTTTTTATCATCATATATATGTTATTGATATATTATTTTATTTTTAAAAGGATAATTTTGATTTCTATGATTTTATAAGTTTATGTTTTTTGATTGTTCTTAAATGATTGGGAAACCAAATCCAGTTCAATTGGTTCTTTATCATATGATGAATGTTCTATTATTGTGGAACAAAAATGAATGGGTTATAAGATGGATGAGACCTATATATCCCATAAGTTAATTATATAGATGATTATATCTCATTAGATATAATTTTTTTTGAATATATTAGTGAGTACCTAGTTTCAAAAAGTTTTAGTATAACAAGGTTTAGCCCTACTAAAATTTTTACAAGTGAATGGGATGGTGGGTATCTAGGTTCACAACGATAATAAATATTACCCTTATAATTGGGAAACATTTTCGAGTTTTTTATTGATTTATTTAATGCTTTCAAGATTATTCCATATTTTTGAATTATTATTCACTTCTATGTTGTGCTCACATGATTTTTTCCAATGATATTTATTTAAAGCCAATTTATAACTTTTATACATAATTCATGTTATAACTATGATTTTTTATTTATCACATTTTATAATTATCATCTATGGTATTATGATATCTCATAATTATATTAAAACCATTCTCATGTTTTTTTCAATGTTTATGAATTGACACATTTTGATATCCACCCCATTACTAAGTGTATGATCTCACCCCATTCTTATGTTTCACATACACAAGTTATAAATATGTTTATACCATGTGTGATATATAGGATGTGTTATATAGGAGCGTGATTGTTGGAAAATTATTTATAGTGTAATATAAGATGTTTATGTAGCTAATATTCTACAAACTAAACCTTATGGTCTTTCATTTTTGTGACTATTTGTGTTATTTATTTCTTAAATCATTGTATAAATTAATTTTTTATACAATCATTTTCTAGGGTTGATTCATATAAAATTATATATTTTAGTCTATTCACCATCTTCCACATTAATGTTTGAGGAAATATCTTTGTCCTACACATGTTCCATAACTTTTTATCCTTTTTAGGTGATTCATCTTTATATAAGATACTATATGAATGATATTATTATAATGATTTACTCATAAAACTACTTCTCTTTTTTCTAGGAAATTTTTTCTTTGTTTTACTAGACTTATCAATTCCCCCCATCTCCTATTTTTTTTGGATTTTCATCTTTATCATTATCGCTATACACAATATGTTTCTTCTTTAGAAAATTTATATAAAAACTCCATATCACAAAACACCTGAGTTAAATCAAAGGTATATTAACATTATATTTTCATTTTTTTTATTATTTTTTTGTAAATGAGATACCTAATTCTCTTTCAATCCATATCTGTAACCTGCACATCATTATATCAACATGATAGTTATAGTTTTTATTCATTCAACATCAGCTTCCTCCAAGCTACAGAAGCTATATTTTCATTTATTCCCTTTTTAAATTCATGTAATTTTCTCATTTCATATGAAAAAAATTTGATATGTAGATTAAATTTTAAATGGTCATCTTTGCCTTTTTTTTGAGATGAATGTTTTGGATCAAATGTGTTAGGGATGTTCTATATGATATTTTTCCAAATAATAGAATCATTTAGTATATCACGAGTGACTCTTTTGTTTATACAAATATCATTAAAATTAGTAATTTTGACCTCAATATATAATTCTATATCCATAATTATATGTTCAAACCTTCTTCATTTTTTTTAATCTTTACCTCTTTTACATTAACTTATTTTTCACTCTTCCATTAATGTTATCAAAAAATAATTTTATAGTTTGGAGTCTCATTTCATTTATAAACACTCTATAATAATGTAATATTATAATACCATTAATACTATCACAATGTGAATAAGTATTTATTTTCATATGAAAATTCATATAATCACTAGTTTAAATAGGTGTAAATTCCATTATTGTAACGTCAAGAACTTCAAGACCAAAAGGAAATGAAAATGAAAGTATTCAATTTTTTAAACACTATAAATTAATTAAATCAACTTAAGGTACTCAATTATCAATTATATAAATTATATTTTTCATATTTATAAACAAATATAGAATCCAATATAGGGAAATAAGAACTATGATACCATTTGTTAGTGTTATTGTATAAAATGGTTACATTGATAGGAGACTGAATCAGTGTAGCCTAACTTTTTAAATTTATTTTTTTTCTATAGAAATTAACCTATATGAAAAGTTAATTCTATATTATCTCTATTTATTAATCATACTACTTCTTATTTAAAAAATAAATTAACAATAATAAATAACACAATAATATTTTTATAATGTTCATCCATATTTTTAGATCATATTCCTTACTAAATCTATTTTTATCCCAACCCATTAAATTTCCTTTATAATCATAGTATCAATTATAAACTTTTATATATTGTATCATCTTGTTACCTTTTTATCAAAACACATGATCTAAATCTCATATTTATTACTGTATCATGATAGTTAAAATGAAAACAAACACAACCAGTTGAGAGAATCCTTTTTTCATCTACATGTAACTTCAAAAAAAATGAAATTCTTCTACTTGACCCAGTATGAAAAAAACATACAATATAACCCACTCTTAAAGAAACCCTCCTTATTTCCATGTTAACAAATTATAATGGTCTTGGTCTCATTTTACTCGCACTAGGAAAAAACCCTTCAAGCATCTACCACTTCTTCTTCCTAATATTGAATTAAAAAAATTTATAATCAAATTCCTCCTCAGTTTTAGGTATAATATCTAAACCTTCTTCACTCATATTAATCATTTTAATCTTATGTATTATTTTTTTATGATGCACACCACCTTAGCTTGAGGAACTCCCTATTAATAATTTTTACACTCCAACATAACAATTTTAATTATGTACTCTCTTAAATATTTATTTTTATTAATATTATCTTAATTTTAAAAACACTTTTCTATAAAGGATCCTATCATTATTATTCTATATTTTTTCATATATCACAAATGGTTGTATTTTATGTATATAGTCTTTAAAAATAACAAAATTGATTATTTTTTTATTAGCACCTCCCCCATATTTTTTCATATCTCACGACTCTTTTTCATAGGGATTCTACAACCATGGATGCTTATACATCATTATAAATATTATCTAATCGACATTCTAATAGATAAAAAAATATTCATAAAAAAGTTGATATTATATATTAATATATTCAAATATATATATTTTATTTTTGAATATGAAAAATAAATTGTAATAGATTTATTTTCATGGTTTCAACTTAATCAACTTCCGCTATAACATTTATAACCTGGTTAGGACTTAATAGTTGTTCATCATTTTGAATAAATACAAGATATTTTGTCCTCATATTTATTTAATCAATTGAAACCTAATCTAGTATCATATATTTATTGACATGTGATTTTGAAACTAAATAATAACAATGTGTATTTCCATTTACATTCCATATTTATTATCTAGAGTTACGTAATAGTATGATATAGTTTCACATTAGATATATATTATTTAACTATCCTCAAGGTATATCTTGTTCTTCTTGATGAGTAGATCATATATTCATTATTTTTAATGAATGAAAATATAATTGTACTATTCTAATACCTAAGGAATGGATTTACCATGGAAAAATTTCATTCCATCAAAATTTATAATATTCTAGAATTTTGTTTATAATTTATAGATTCTAAAGAGTAAAAAAGTCTTATTACTTATCAAGAGATTGAAATCCTTAAGAAGTCTAGTTAACTGTACAAGATTCAAACTTATGAGTCCAAATGGGACATTACTATGGAACATTATGAAAGACACCAACCATAAAAAGTTATCAGAAACCATATAAGGATCAACCTTGTAACATTCCAGGGATAAAATTATAATGGTATGTATCAACCTCTATAGGACACAACTCAAACTTATGTTAGGTTGTCCAGACATTACAAGATATTGTATCATTCTGACGTAAGATATTTCGAATATAGTAAATTATTATTTTAACCCTATGATAGTTAATTCAAGCCAAACAAGGATAGATATAATGTGACTTAGTAAGGTTTAAACTTCATAATCAATTCAAAACCCATATAACATATTTCAATAATTTGAGTACATCTCCAGTCACCATATAAACATTCAAAACTTCTCCAAAAATACGCCAAATCCCTATAAATATTACTCATTCAATTTTGAAAATATATAAAATCATCAAAAAAATATATACGTCCCTTCTTCCATGAATGAAGTGTTTTAATACAAGTAAATTAGGGTCCAATGAAATTAAATATAATTTTATTTTTTTATTTATTTATAGTTATAAAAATTGGATTTGGAAAAGCTAAATAATATAGAATTTATTTTCTCACATTTTTGAGGATTTTTATCCTAATAAAAAATCTAATATTGATGAATTAATTCATAATGTGGGAGATAAAACCTTTAGAAAAAATTTCGAGTGTTTCATTGCTATTTAGATATAATTAAAAATAATTATTCGAACAATATGATAAAGATTTAGTGTTATAAATAATACATATATTTGATAACTAAAAATATATAAATGGATTAAATGATAAAAGGTTCACTAAATTTATTGAAATTTTGAAATTGATACATATATAATTAAATAACCATAAATATTCAAATTATGATGATAATAAAATATTCCAAATTTTACTTGGTTATTGGAAAAGAAATGATATCCCTAATTAATATGTTTTTTATAGTAAATAATAAAAATTTTGATTAAAATTTCCAATATAAAGGACATCTTGAAACAAAAATTAACATAAGATAAAATTATGATTTATAACCAAGCCCATGTACCAATCCTCTTACTAGTGAAATATGATATATTTCAATAATTACTATTTTGACATATTTATTTTCAAATTCGAAAAATGATAATTTGATGAGATGACATTTTAATGAGAGAATATATGATATAAATCTTCTTCACATAATTGATTCAACACAATTCGATGGATTTCATCAACACTTTCATGATTTTTGAAATGAAGTTAGAAGTCATATAATATGACTATGGGTAGATGGAAAAAATTAATATCGGATCATAAGAAGATAATACTATTAATCAATTGTTATATTTTTAGTTTGGATCCCTTAACCAGAGAGATATATATATGAGGTGAAAATACAGTATGATGAGGTTTAGTATTTCTAAACTAAAATTGTCTGGAAGTGATTTTGATGAGTACTTGTCACCAATGATTAATTTATTGAATTTTTTTGGGTGAATAGTGTTAATGTGTTTTATGATAAATGAATATTTCCATTTATATTATCTGATAATGATTCACTAAAAATGAATTTCATGTATACGAAAAGTTAATTGGATATAGTAGTAAGAGACCATTTTTTTCTAAATTGTGAATAAGGGATATAATATTATCAATTAAAGTATTCTAGAAGTAAAATATACAATAGTCATAAAATATATTTTTTGGAATGGTTGGCCCTTTTCAAAGATTTAGAAAAATGAATTTAACAGTTTACTGGATAATGATTTTTTCTATAACCATTATTAAAATATGAAAATTCTAACATGTAAAAAAGTTAATATTGAATTTGATAAAATATAATTTCTGGTAATCAAAATAATATTTGGAAGAAATATTCTATCTTATTTTATCTACATTTTTTGAATATTATTATATTTTAAACATATAATTGATGGTATATATGTGGTGGAAAATATATGTGATAGTCTGAGTGAAACATTATCATATTTAATAGGAAAGACTAAAAGTGTATTTCATGAATGATTAGACCAAATATATATGGTAATAATTGTGGAGTTATCTTTGAAAGAAAAAGGAAAATGGACCATGCCATGTTTCAGCCTACCACACATTATCTAAGGGTGAAAATTGTCTTTATCATTGTTTTCGTGATATTAAATTTCCTACAAGGTATTATAAAAATGTGAAAAATTTGGCACATTAATTTATTTTAATTTTATAATCATAAAATCTTATGATTACCATGTATTGATGAAAAAACTACTGCCATTTTCACTATAAAGAATATAGTAGATACCTTTCATAAATACTATAAACATGCCATTCCAATTTTTTAATTTTTTTTAAAACATATAGATTTAAATTAATTAAATGACTTAAATAGTGAGGATATAATTAAATGTTTTCAAAAATACATGAATTTACAACCATTATTTATTGAGATAATTGTACATATAATGACCCATTTTGCGAGGGATATATGGTCAATTGATCCTTTATATTTATGATGGATGTATCCTTTTTGATAACTATTAAAATGGATAATATATATATTAAAAATTTTCATTTAATAAGGGACTATATTGTTCAACAAAATATATATGAGAATGTGGATTAGTTTTTTACTGAATTGTTATATTACATTGAGAATATTGGTCTCCCTATATCATAGAATGTGGTAGTCAATCGTGAAGGTCAAGGGAGATATGGCATAAAATAATGTTAATGGGATATAATGAAATAATAATTCGGAATTGATAACTTTTAAACAATATTGGTGAGGTTTCACAATATATATCATCATATATGATTATAATTAAAGTATCATATCAAAAAATAAATAATAAGTGCTTGACGGATGATCGTAAATGTAAATATGTTTAATCGTTTGAAGTGAATGTCATCACATATTCATTTTCATTATAAAAAAGTAATTGATATATAGGGTATATATATTAATGTGATCACATGATCTATTTTTTTCATTAATGGATATAAATTTTATATCAAAAGTTATGAAAAAATACTTCCATTGAAAATAGATGATTAATGGTTATCGATGGAGAAATTCATTTTCAGATTAAAAAAGAAAAAATCCCTCTTTATCCATCAACAAAATATTTTTGAGTTATTGAAAATATATGAAAATTTGACTACATTAACTGTTCACAAACTATGTTTAACTATAACTGGTTTGATAGTAACAATCTAGTGAATCATGATGCTTTTGGATTTACACTTGTTATATTGAAAAGATTTATTTTTACAAAGGAACCATTTATAATAGATGTGAATTACAATTAATTATATTTATTTTACATTTCCATCACTTTCAATGATTATTTTATACATCTCACTATAATATATAACCCAAAAAAATAATGGTTTAGTTTCTTTGGAGAAAACATATATTATCAAATTATTTGATAAAAATCATTAAAATCTCCCACAACAATTCTTTGTATACAATAACCTTCTAGATTTATCATATATACTAACTTCTTCCATAACATGGGGATGTGAATCAAATAAATGGGTGAGATTTTATTCTCATTTAGTGTATAAATTGGATATAAAATTCATAAGTTATTATATGCGGATCATTAGGGTATCATAACAAAATAAATAACCTAATATATATATATATTATTAAAATCTAGAAAATAATGGATCATAAATAAAAATCATGGAATATCTATAAGAATGATTATTAAGGGTGTTAAGTTAAAATTCATCAATCATGAGTCCTAATAAAGTCATGGGTAATCATTATCATAGTAAATAAAAATCCATTGAACATAGTTATTCATAATCATGACCCCACATAATTCTTTGGGAAGAGCAAGAATAAATCATACTCAAACATCATGATATGATCATATCCATTATAAATATGGACCATTCTTGTCATCATCATCTCATTAGAAATTTATATCACATTACCTAATAAATTTGAGGGCAATAAAGTACCCAAATATTTCATAATGTAAATCCATACATATCCTCTCCAAAATATCTCAAAACAATCACTCTTTCATCACAACAAAACCAATAGAAAAAATATGAGTTTCATAAATATTTACTCATAAAATAGTCATAAAATGAATTTATTATTTTTATTTTATAGAAATATAATATCTATATGGAATAATTATAGTACATAAAGGATATTTACATATATGAAAAATGTCCATAAAATCATTTATAATTTTCTTTTAAAATAAATAGGAATCATCCCATTTATTTTGGTAAATTTTTTGAACTCAAATCCCAAGAAAAATGGGAATATGATATTATATATATAAATTTTTATACATGTAATTTAATATTCATTATAAATTTAAAAAAAATGTTTAAATATTTATTCATCTTGTATGCCTTAAATGAAAACATTCTTTTAAAAAATATGTGAACAGTCAAAATAAAGTCATATAAAAAACCTTTGCCGAGATTCAATTTGTTAATTTTTAAAGAAAGTAATTGTTTTTTCCAAATAAAATTATAAAACATTTTAGTGAAAAAAAAACGTCCATGAAATATTTTTTGGTAACTTTTAATTGATGGGGATGTATTTTCCACTAAAAAATAAATAATGTCCGTTTTTCTTAAAAACCTATTTATTTTCCCTTTGATCAACAAAGGGAAGAATAAATGGATGTAATACTTGAAAAAAAATAACTAGATAATAATAAAATATATTAGGTTTTTAGAAATAAATATATTCAATTTCATACAATGGAAATTTGAACATGAAAAAACCTAATAAAATTGAGATTGTGACATAAACCCTTACACCTGGTCGTGAATTTCTTTGTATTCGCTACTAAAAACCTTTATAACAAATTTATAATATTATATATTTATTAAAAACCTTATTTATACTTTTTTTACAATATATGTATCATATATAAATTATAATTTATCATTTATTAATAATTCCTCATTAAATTCCTAATTTTGTGAGTTCATTATTTTGTTTTTCATAAACATTTTTGAATGAAAGTTTCATCTCTTGCAGCTTGTTCACGGTTTCATAATACTATGAATTTTATTCATTTTCTATATTTAATATTTTTCCATCATATTAACATTTTTAAAAATCCATGATATACGATAATAGAAAACATGTAATACAATGTTTAGGGAGATAGTAGTTCATACATATGCATGAACGATGCTTTCATTTTATAATAGAAAAAAGTTAATGAATGTAATAAATACTTCATAATTATAACATAATAATATTATATATATCTTATATGTTCATTAAATATATCATTATGACCATCCATATAAAATTTAATTAAAAAAAGGATCATATCACTTCAAATAGGTCGTAGTTCGCACTTATATATGAGTGATGTAATCCTCTTTAAAAAAATAGGAGGATTAGAAGATGAGAAATATTATAAAATTATAAAATTGTAATAGTTTTAAATAAATAATATATAATACTTAAATCCATTCATATTATCATCAATTTAAATTAGTGACGAAAAATAAAATACTTTTACCATGGAGACGGTAGTCAGTACGTAAACACGGCGACGTTTTCATAATCAATTAGGATGGACAATAAAAAAATAATGTTTATTCTGTTAAAAAAATTTAGTATGATAATGTTACATATGAAACTATTTTTAACTATTTATATAATATTTTTCAGAGGTAGAATTAGAAATAAAGATAAAATGGTTTGGTGAATATGATTACCGATTCTTTGAGAAAATCCATTCTAAATTCTTTCTAGGGACCCTCAGAATAGTGTTTCTAAAAAATATTCAGCTATAGAAAATGGATAGGGAATTTTAATAAATATTGAGGTATTTTTTATGGGTCTAGTTAGAATAGGAATTTTATAGAAATATAGGTGAGGTGGTTCTATTTTTTAATTTAGGGGAGTGGCACACATTAGCTGTTTTTCAAAAAATTAAAATAATATTGGGTTAGATTCCTAAAAATGGGGCTCTAATTAGATTAATTTTATAATATTGTAAGAAATATGGTCAAAATACATTAAACCAATATTAGATCGACAATTTTTGTGGCCATTAACCCTTATCACTTTTGATTAAACCCTCCTTAATCTTTGTAACCTTTAACATAATAATAAAATTTTACCTAGTTTCTATTAATTGTTATAAAAAATAATATTAAAATACCTAAAAGAAATTAAAAATGATTATTTATAATATATAACCCATTTAATCCTATTCAATTCATATAATCATAAGAAATAAATTTCAAAAAATAAACCATAAAACATATTCCAACCCAATTTAATATATATATATATATATTAAGCATAAAATGGATTTATCATGATTTTATTCCTAGTAACTACCATATTTATAAAATTAATATGTTTCATTTATAATATTATTTAAAAATTTAATTACAACAATTCATTAAAAATATTATTTTAATTTATTATGATAGAAATACATTTTGCACAAGAAACAAATTTTCTTAAAAAACATCTCCTTTTGTACCTTCACATGAATTTATCATTATTTATATAAAAATAATAGTCAATGAATGAATGAATATTCATTAATTTACAATATAGTTAGTTGAAATACATTTCCATTAATGACCATGATACATAATGAATAAACAAATAAAATATATTTAAAATTAAATCTGTTAACATTTAACATTCCAAGTTGAGTATTTATTTTACAAGGTACTTTTCAACACTATAAAACCCAGTGGATTTTGGGTAATTATTTATTGGGATTGAATTTCAATTTTCCATTTATTTTACGGATCATACTAAAAATTAAGAATTTAAATTATATTTTTAGAGTTTAAAATCCAAAAATAATATTTTTTGGATGGGTTTTGGGGTTGGAGGGATGTCTTGGTTGTCTGGAAGAGAATTGGTGGAAGTAATAATGTGGAAATATGGATATCGAAATTGTTTAGCACCCATTGTAAAACTTTTGGGACATGACAGATCTCAATAATTCTTCTCATGCACACTGAACAACTGGTAGAACACTTTCTCTTTGGCGAGGGACATCGCCAACCGGGGTTCTCCCTGGTGTACAGTTTTACTTTGGGGTGTCTTATTATCTTTCATCAAGACTCATGTTTAATGATTTTTGGTGGACTGTTTGTGTCCATTGTGGTATAAATTTTATCCCCCTTTTCTCTCCTATAATCACCCATGATAAAGATTTATCCTATAGTTATTTTTATGATGAATCGAGGTATGATCCTCTATTGTTATTATTTTTTGGTTACCTCTTTCAAAACACTATAATTTCTTTTAATTTATTTATATTATTCATATAGTTTCTAACACATCATGGTTTAATCTATGTTGAATTTTGAGGATTTGGTGTGTGGAATTAATAGGAGTCACTAAAAATTTGTTTTCACGCCGTTTGATTGTGGTTTCTGTGTGGAATCGATATGATGTGAGATTTATATATAATTTAACCATTTGAATAATTTTATAAAAATTAATTAGATTATTTATAATTATGTTTTGGTGTTTCATGGTTCTAGTATGGTTCCATAATATAGGTAAGGATTGAAAACATTGTTCATCAGTTTGTAGAAGTCTCGAGTGAGGGTTCTCGAAATTTTTTCACACTTCCATATGTAAAATAATTAATTATCATTTTTATATATAATTATTAGTGTCTCATTATGTGTGAAAGATGTTTGGGTGATAGAAAGAGTCTGAGTATATCTTGAAAGTGTTTTGGATTGGTTGGAGGAGGTGTGGTGGGGAAAACATGGGGGGTAATTCTTTAACATAGGATCATGAACCCTTTCATAAAATTTCATATGCATGGGTTTAAGAATTTAGTTTAAGGAAAACAATTGCATTGGGTAGATTCTATAGGATTTTTATAGGACTCATTTTCATTAAATAAGTACTTGTGGGAACATTGATGATCTAGAATATCCCCTGGTACTTTTTCACCAAGGGGATAGGGTACCGTTGACTAGAAAAGAGACCTTAATAGGGTATCAGGGTCTGTGTTGAAGAAATAATAATCTAGGTTGGGTTACCTAGAGATAGTGGGTGGTAATGAGGGGATTTTGGGTGAATTGTTATGAGAGATAGAGAGAGAGAGGAGTATGTCTTGAAGATATTGGTAACTCCCTCTTAAGGTCAATGGTAAGTCCTCGTGTATGTAGAAAGGGGTGCATTTACATTAGCGTTTGGAATATAAATTCAATGATGTTTTCATATGGGTAATATACTAATGTATCTCCATTGGGAGGTATGACATGTGACCAAGGTTGAGATCTTAAAAGTTATTCAAGAATGATAATTATTATTCCAAGGGGTCCTTTTGGAATAATTACACCCTGCTAAACAAGGTCAGGATTGGGTAGGATTTAATGGATTTGTATTTCCCTTGGGTAGTCTTTATGAGAGTGTTTATAAGATATAGAGAGGTTAGACCAGTCCCATGCTTCTAGGATTTAAAGGCCTTTGGGTATGGATACCACCAGTAGGTGACATGGTTATACTGGTATCAGCAAGGTAGGACGGTGATAGGTCTAGATGACCTAGTGTACCTACCTATATGTGAGGGGAGGTGTTTGAGATAAGGGGATAGATCTCAAGTGATTATAACCCTAGGATTTTCTGTTAAACATAGTGGCGGGTTATGGACATATGTTCCCATGCATGAGGGGCCTCTCATTGATGAGTCTTGTGTCATTTTTCTTGATGTGACTTTCATAAAGAATGTAGTTATTGGTTAGGGTATTTAGAGACCACCTAATTTCTTATAGGGATGTGCTAGTTCATTAAGTGGCCCTATATTAGATGATTGTGTTGATGGATGATTGTGACTTGTTGGTTTGGGTCTCAGGTTAAGGACCATTCCATGTGTGGCTTCGGTTGGTAGATGACCATTCCCTTTTCCATTAGGTATTAGGTTGAGGACCTAACCTTTAATGGCATGGGTCTATGTGATTATAGTGCACTAATTCATTGGTATAGGGTTGAGGACTTTCTGATACATGGCTTCGGTTGGTGTCCCCATATTGGATCCTTTCTTGTGTATAATTGGGTTGAGGACATACAAGGGTGAAGGGTTGTGGTATGAAAATATACTAAAGAACATCCCTTGAGTGATAAGGGATATGTCAAGACTTTTTGACATAGTACTCTACCCAATTTATATGGTTATTAGGTCAACGGTTTGTAAGACACCCTTCAATGATTCTTCAGGAATGGGATATGAATTAGTACGATTGCATGATTTGATGGGGGGATTTTGGAATGGTTCCAAAGAATTCATTGTTTGGAACAATGGTGTCTTGGTTACCATGTAATAGCATGTCATGTGTGTACTCATTAGGTGTCATTACTACCTAATTAGCGCAAAATGAATATGATATCATATTTATTATTGTATTTTTTTATGAATACACATATATGATGATGTATATTACGGGTTTGTGATGAGACCATATTGTGGTTTATGATCACACACAACATAGACATCTCAGTTCACAAGAATAACTTATTACTTCATTAACATATAGGGTATAGGATGTGCTCTGGATCCAAATGGGGAAACATGACTCATTTCAGGAGAGAGAGAGAGAGAGATTAAGGACTAGAGATACCGGTTAGGTCCGGTTATGTGTGTTTTATTCTCATATTTTTGTATTTGGGATTAATATGATGGGTGATCATTTATATGTTATAAATAATAACATCATTAATAATATTGGGAATCTTTATTTATTATTTATAAAAAATATGATGTTTATGGATGTGTATGATTCTTGGTTATTTACATTGTTTTTGTACTCTAACTTGAGTTTGTAGTTTACCCATTAAATGGATTAGGCCCTCAATACTAATCAATAGCCTTTGGCATATATAGAGACACTCTTTCGACCACATGAAGATCCTTGCTATGGGAAAATATGAGTGAATGAGGGATGGGTGTCACAAAATGGTATAAAATATTTATTTTGTTTTTTCATTTTGGGAGATGGTATAATTGTGTTATTGGGATGTTTCAGAGCTTGAGATGGGTATCAAAATAGTGCATCGAGAACATATGTTCTGGTAGAAAATCTAGGTTTCCAGGGGAATGTGATTATTACTATTCGGTTTTGATGTTATTTTTGTATGATTTCAACATGGGTGACAAACATAAATTTTGAGGATTATGATTTTCATGTATTGAAACATAGAAAGTTGGAAATATGTCCATTTCTGAATATTTTACTCTTGCCAATATTTCATGTTCTTATATTATGGTAGGCATGTAGGATTCATGTGATGTATACATTCTTTCCCATGGTGTCTTACTAAAAAGTGGTCAAAGCATTCTAATGTGTCAACAACATCTTATACGAAAAATTACCATATTTAATATTCTTGAAATTCTTCTCAATTTGGATAAATGTGTTTTATTTCTATGGTATTTCATGTGGATATTAATAAAGGAGATGTCTTATTGATAGAAATGTAGTCCCTTCATTGAAGTACCCATGGAGATCCTATGTGGGATTGTTTAGCTGTTTGACACCCTGATGATGGCTTGAGGAGGTAAGTGATGTATGAGAGGAGGTTTGAGGATTTCCATTGGTTTATCTATGAGAGTCGAACCTCGAATGGTTTTATAGAAAGTCGTATGAAATATTCATTAGTATTTTATATTTGAAACACATAGAATTTTTTGGTATCTAGGATGGTTTCAAAGGGAATGATTTTTTGGGTGACTGGCCTTATTGTTTCGGTCGTGATTTGGACTAGAATTATGGTAAAATGGTTTACTGATAATGGTTCTAGAGATTATGATTATGTTTAAGTTATTCAGGAGTTGTTATATGAAAAGGGATATTTCTTTGTTCATTGGTTGTGACTGACATGAACTTAGGGAATGGTACTGGGTTCAAAACATGATCCCAAGTTTAGTAGGACATGACTCATGTGATAATGAGTTGGGTTATGTGATTAGGTTTCAAGGGAGGACGATTTTGTTGGGTTCAGTTGAGACTAGTTTAATTTGCAGGTGAGAAAATGTAAGATGGTTCATAATGGATCACTCTACCTCAGGAAGAGGGTAGTGATTTATGATGATATTTTTAAGAGAAGTCTTGGTATGGTAGGGAATGCACCCACTAGAAGCACATGTTTCTCTATTGGGTCATGGATTAGTTAACTTGGAATTTATGGATCTATTGAATTTTTTTATATCATGGATTATCCTGAGCAGTGTAAAAATGGTGGAGTTGTGGTGGTTTTTATTACGGTAAACTGTTTGAGTGAGGTGAGTGGTGTGTTGAAGAGTAACATGTTGGCATGGTAGCCTGAGGATTTCAGAATGAAATGGGACACATCCCTTGGTTGTGAAAATTAATGTTCGTGAATGATCAATAAAATGTGGTATGGTCGATTAGACCATAGCCTTTGACACGGTTTCTTCTGGGGAGAGAGTGTGTATTGGGAGGGTCTATACACAAGAAAGGTTGGGAATCATTTTCAGTCAGCACTCATAGATCAGTATAAGGGAGTCCATATGGTCAATATCCCATCATTGGCTTTCAGATAGTGTAAAACTCATTTTGGATGATTTTTTGTTTTTCCAAGGTTGATCACTACTAGAAAAACGACCTATACCCACGGTTCAAAACTGTGGGTATAGCCCCCAAAACCGTGGGTATAGGCTATACCCACAGTTTTGGGAACCATGGGCTGGAAAGGCGTCGGTATAGGGGTCTGAACCTATACCCACGGTTTAGTAGAACTGTGGGTATAGGCTTTTCAAAGTGTAGAACATGCTGTCTAGCGTGGCACACAGTAGTCCCCATGGTTTTCAAACCGTGGGAAATTAAATATCAAAAATCGAGTCTGCAGGAATTTGAACCCGCAATTATCAAACAGCCTCACAGCGGAGCCTCAAGACAAGAAAAACAAAGCTATAACTGTAATATGTTATTTACATATATATCTATATATATGTAATAATACAATTTACGGCCTGTAGGAAAAAAAATTCAAAAATCGCGCATGTGGAGAATCGAACCAGTGCCTCACGAACCGCCTCGCTACAACGCCTCAGCGGGACCAAACAAGCTATCATTTTCATTTGTCATAGAAATAAATATCTACATATATATATTGATATAATTCACGGACTGTAGGAAAAAAATTCAAAATCAGCGCCTGGGAAAATTTGAACCCGCGCCTCATGCACCAGCAGCGGAAGTATCACGCCGCCAACTATACCACCGAAATTATTTGATAATTATCTTCTATTTGTATAATTATATTAATTTCGAACCACAATCCCGCCAAAAAAAATTGACTCCCACGAGATTTTTTTTCCTCCCGCCATAACACAGAATAGATATACCCACGGTTTTCCAAAACCGTGGGTATAGGTCTTGTAAAAAAACTCTATTCCTATGGTTTTTCAAAACCATGGGCACAGGTCGCCGTAACAATCCTTATACCCATGGTTTTACCAAAACCGCGGGTATAGGTCTTCAAAAATAACCTATACCCGCGGTTTTTCCGAGAACCATGGGTATAGAGGACCTATACCCATGGTTTTCCAAAACTGTGGGTATAGGTTATTTTTGAAGACCTATACCCACGGTTTTGGTAAACCGTGGGTATAGACCCATTTTCCCGTAGTGGATGTTACTAGTAAATTTGGAATGATTGGTGGTTAGTTCTATTAGGTAGCACTATATTATGAGTGGGATATCCATGCTTAGTCAAATTTTTTTGTAGTGATGGATGGATCATGCATTGTACAGTTTAGGTAGTTGGTTTAGTGGGAGACTATAAAGAAACTTATATTGAACAGAATAATATATCAATCCTGGAATAAATGACCGTTGAATTTGATGGTTTATAGTTTCTATGAGACCAGTTGGGTATATTCGAGGAGGTTTTATATCCCCATAACATACAAAGATCCAATGTAATATGGTTCCTCATAAAATAATTTATTTAGAATTTGTAAGTGTAGTTTGGTGGGTTTGGTGTGATGATATCATGATTGGGGTGGTTTAAGTGATCAAAGAGGGATCTGTATTTGTGGTGTGATAGAGCTCAGTGTAGGATCATGATGAATAGAGCAGGCTGTTATTTATCCATCTATTAAATTAAATTAGATGTTAGATTTGGACATAATTATCAGGGCCTTGAAACTTATACAATCCCTAAAGGTGTTATGGAATTATGATAAGGTATTGAAGTAACAAATTAGTGTGAGTGATTATGAATTTTGAAATATATGAGTTAGAAGTCCTATAAGATATTTCTCTAGAAATTATATATAGTCAGGTTGTAACCATATACGGAATGTAAAATTAGGTATGAAGAGTGTGTTATGGGGATTATAATAGAATTTTTATTTTGAGAATTAAGATATTACATGCTTGTTTTTTGGAGTTGCACAATGAAAATGATCTTGGAATTTAGAGTTGGAATACGGTTAGTTTTAACTGAATAATGACCAAGATAGGTTAAGAGATGTTTTTAGAAATTTAGAAAAAATTATCAATGATTAGTATCATTATGGTAGGGATTTTTTAATACCCCATTGATTACAAGTCATTTAATTTTGCGATGAAATTTGAATATTCCATTTGGTGGATAGTTAATTTGGAAAACTAGGACTCAAGACAAGATTTAGAGTGTTGAAACATACTATTTTTTCTAAGAAGGGGTTTCAGGTTCAAGGGATTAATTAGATATTTGGGAGCGTGTATGAGGAATTTGGGAGGGGTTGAGAAGGATATTGTAATTTTGTAGCACCAATCGGCTAGAAGTTGGGATGGAATAGAGCCCATGAATTCTATCTGGGCACACTAGCAATACAGTGGACACCTGGATTTATAATTTTAATTGGGGAAATTTTCATATTTGTTGGAATGAATTCAAATAGTATTTGGTGGAGTTTGTTTCTTGATAGAGGCCAATTTTAGATGAATTTCCTACCCATGTCTCTTATTCGATCCCCCACAAGGAGGGATGATCTAACACGTTTTACGACGATGAATCAGGGAATGTTCTTCATTCATTTTTCATTTTTAGATCCTTCATTAACTAACCTAGAACTTCTATATATTTTATTTAGGTTTTTTTATTTATTATATGGAATCCTAATTTAATTTTCTTAGAATAATGGTCCTTTTAGAATGTGATATTTAGAGGAGATGCCAAAATGTCATCCACATACGGTTGGAGTCTGTTCTGATGAAACAGAAGTACAAGGTGATATTTCTAATGAATTTCTTCATCTGGATAATTATAAAAAAAAATTATATATAATTAAATATAAATAAATTTCTATGTTTCTTACGGATATGAAGGTTACATGATCTTGGTCATGTTTAGAAGTGGCCCATATTGTATTAGACAATGTTCTAGTGAGCTTTCTTTCAATTTGACTTCACTTCTTTGAGTTAAATAATTAATTACAATTTATTAATTAATTTTTCTTCTCTATTAACATGAGGTATGTATCTAGGAGAAATGATATGTACGGGAGGAGCTTCGAAATGTATTTGATGGGTTGAAGGTGGTGAAAAAAGGGTAGTGTGTGGGCTAAAACTTCTTAATAGAGGTTATTGGACCCTTTAATATAATATCAATTGTTTATCTACACATTAACGTGCATTCTTTCATATGTTAATGTGTTAGAGCATATATTTTAGGGATTTTAAATGCCTTGTGTATATTATTTAGAATGGTTCTAGGCCTCCTATGCTTGTAATTAGTTCCCTTGATCACGTGGATGATCATGAATCTTATTGATGAATTTGTTTCCAAGGGGAGAGGGTACCATTGAGCTATCAAACAGACTTAACAGTGTCTTATGGGGCGTTTTGATACATGAATGGTCAAGGATGGGTAGTGTAAAAATATTTTGTGTGTATGGGTGTATTGAGGCAAAACTGTGATGTTTGAGACCACTTTATGTCTTGAAGATATTGGGAACTACCCCCTGGGGCCACATGAATGTCATGGTGTACAACATGAGTGGGGTATATTCTTAAGGGATTTTTCAAAGGATAAAAAATTAAGATTCACCAAAGTGATAGGCAGGATTATATCCCTTAATAGTTTTGAAATGAGATCAATGTTGAAGTATTATGGGTTGTACATGAAATAGAATCAACACGCCCGGATGGGTTTTTTTCTCATGAATTAGACCCCACTCATTCAGGCCAAGGTAGGATATGAAATAATGGATTTGGCTCTTCATATTGTGTCCAAACATGGAGAGATGATGGGATTGAACATTGATGGATTAGATCTACACATCTTGGTTGTAATGGACTTTAGGAAGGTATGTCACCAGTATCTGATTGTATTGTGGTGGTACCATCAAAGAAAGACCATGACAGGTCTAGAGGACCCAGTCGATCCCTCGGTGGGTGAGGTGAGGTGTTTAATCTGAGGGGATATGCCTCAAGTGACTAGTGACATAGAATTAACTAGAGAGTGGACTAGTGGGGAAGTGATATTGTGTCCTTATAAATGAGGGAAATTTTGTATATGAGGTTTTTGTATAGATGCTTGAGGTGACCACCAGAGTGCCTGTAGGGATATGTCATAGTGCTGAGAGATCTTCCCATTTTCTGTGGGGACGGGTCATTGTGTTAGGTGACCATTTCTTAGATACATGGTTCAGTGTATGAATGTTTCATGTTTCTATATGTATTGACCCAATGACCTTTTGATGTGTGTCATTAGTCGGTTGATAGTTTCCATTTCCTTTGGTTATCTTATTGAGGATCATTCCATGCATGAATTGGGTATGTGTAATGGTAGTGCCATGATGATCAATTATTTGGCCAAGGTCCTTGATCAGATTTTTTTGGGTTGGGGTGAAAACATTTAACCTTTACTATTATAGTAACTAATTTAGGATTACGTTGGGAATGGGTTTTTATATGACATGAGACCGATGGACCTCCCTTGAGTGGGATGTAATGGGTGCTACTATCGTACATATGATTGTACCCAGTGTCTAAGGGTATCGGGTTGAGGTTTTGGATATATTCCATCCTTCAATATTTGGTTATGGGAAGGAAATAATTATTATTTTACAACGATTCACATGTTCCCTGGTATGATGATGAAGTAGGAATGGTTAGGTAGCATGGTGGCATGGTTAGAACAACATGTCCTAACTTTTTTGGGTACTCATTATGTGTTGTGGTGGCCTGGTTAGCCCTTGATGACTCGTGGAAAATATTTATTACTATAATCGATTTACAATTTTTTACCCATTCATATTAAACAATATATTAGGTTTTCATGGTGAAAACTTAATGTTTTTTATACTGACACCCAACAAAAATATTCAAGGTGTGTGGAGTCCATATGTATGCATTTCAGGTCATGGTATGTAACTTGATAAGGACCAGGATGGGGAAACCTAGAGGGTTTGGGGAGAGAGGGTGTGAAACCATACATATGGAAGTATGTATAGGGTGTATGTGTTTTATTCACATTTTTTATATTTGGTATTTTCCTAGTGGGTGATCAGTAGTATTTTTTTTTATGAAAAAATCACGTATGATATTGGATGTGATTATTTAATATTTATACATTCTCTTATTTTTATGAATGTATAATATTAGTTGTTATTTTTGTGTTATTGTTTACTCAGGCTCGAGGGTATATTCTCCCCATTTTATTGATCATTCCATCACTAGTAGTCGGAAGGCTATAGTTTACAAGAATGAAAGCTCGAAGCAATGTTGTGACTGTTGATTTGGGAACTTATGAGTGGTCATGGGTGGCATGTCAAAAATATATTAATATTAATGGAATATTTTATTCATATATTTATTTATTATGTTTTCCCAATTCATACCCACCAATCCAATGTCTAGGTCATTTATAATGTTGTATTTCTATCATTGTTAATTTAAGTTTTGTATTTCATGTAACAGAATCATTCAAATTTTTCAAATTTATTTATAATAAAAATATATATTCAAAAATCATAGGCCGTTAAATTATACCACCCTCAAAATTATTTTCTCCTGAAAAATTATTTACTCAGATGAAAAAATAGACAAACCATTTTCCCATAAAATCTTCTGGTTCCTATTTAGGTTGCTCCAATTTATGACTCCTCTAGAAAACATTAATGAATTGTGTAGTCTTGGTCTTTTTCTTAATCTCTATGATCCAATATTTCCACTGGTTATTCCAAATAAGAGATAAGATGATCAATTTTTAGGAGCTTTGTGTTTAGTATAAGTTACGCATCTTTTATATACTTCTTCAAGAGTGGTACGTGGAATATATCATGAACCCGAGAAATGTTTAGTTGAAGCACCCAATGATAAGAAAACATCAAAATAAGATCAATAATATCATGTGGACTAATGTATCCAAGTAAAAACATCCCGTTTATCCCAAATAACATAACATTATTCAAAATTGACATTCTATGGAATAAATTATCACAAACCTTGTATTATATATCTCACTGATTATTGTCAGCATAACTATTATGTCAAATATTGATCTATTTGATTATGATACTGAATGAATTTATAATTATTTTCTATTTACTTATCTAGATTATCCCCCAATAAATTTTCCTCTCTAACATAATTCATGCATGATTGATTTCCACACTTCTTTCAATATAGGTATCTACAAGGATCTATCTAAATTCCCAAATAAATGATATTATCATACAAAAATTCGACTAAAAAAGTTATTATTTACAACCTCTATTTAAATACATTGATAAATATCAGAAAATATATTCTTGGGTTTTAATATTCCACTCATACTCACCATTTATTAGAAGATGACATACTATATTAATGTTCAACTCTTTATTCACCACCTATTAGAAACTTCTTTCGAACATCAATGTAAACCTAATATCGTGGACAGATATAATTAAATGACATAAATTATTCAATATTACAACTTATTAAATATATATTTATTTTATTGTGATAGATACATTGTATTATTGTAATGATATGTGTATATTGGGTAATATGATTGACAACATCCCAAATAACATTTTAAATTTTAGCCTTTTAGGGTGTTCGATGATGAAATCCATAATGATGTTTTCTAATTTCAATATGGGTTTGGGAAATGGTTGTAGAATATCATTTGACCTTATTATATCAAACTAAATTTATTAATATACAAGGAATCTATATAAAAAATCTACAATATCCCTTTTCATTTGGTTCCACAAGAAATTATCTTTGAAATCTCTACACATACTCTTATTTTAAGGATGAATAGATACTGATTAACTACAATCCTCCCCAAAAAACTAATTTTCCACATATGGTATTGATGGGATATATACATAGTTACTAAACATTATATTCATATCACAGTCCTTGTTTATCTTATGGGAATTCCTCACCATCTGATGAAGTTCCACATCTTAATTTTGTGCCCCTTTGATCTTCACATGAATGTATGATTGAGCATTTATCTAAGAGGTATAATATCTTCCCCCTTTTTTCTTTTGATATCAATGTCTATTATCTAAAAATCCATAATTATTGGATATCAATATATCATCATTGGGAAAAAACTAGCATGGTCTATCTAACTTTGAGTATCATCATCCTTTTTCACCTTTCTAGGGTGGTAGCCTATTGAGCACACAACATATTTAATTACTTCCAATCATAATATTTGTTTCATAGTCAAATAATATTAATTTCAATATATAATTCAAGATTTTATTATCAATACATATGTAACACATTTCAAATATATATATAATTACTCTATATTTTCAAAGAAAAAAATAACACTTCCATGGCCACATCAATAGTTCGGTAATGTTTCTCATAAATTTTCAGTTGGTGAGTTGAATATGATATGACCATGTAATTCTTTATGAGAAATAAACATAGTCTCTTATTTGTTGTAACTATATTTAAAAAATAAATCTTCATTGAAAGTTAATGTGAGTATCGGTAGAGAGACTAATATTATTATTATCCCCTTGAAAGGTATTTACATTTATCCATTCAATGGAACTTGAATCCCTTCAATGTAAACTTGGTCAGTGGATGTGATAACCATGATAAATTCCTTATGAAATGTTGGTAATATCTAGATAACCTATGAATACTATGGATCTCACTCATATTGATTAGTAGATTCTATTGTTCAATGACCAATATCTTTGAATGAACAATGGGCATAACTTTTATTTTAATTATGTGACCCATGAATGATACATTATTCCTCTAAAATTCACACATGAAAATCTTACAACACATATTATCCTTCCTCGTGGTCTTGAAAAAAAATCACAATTGATATTCACAACATTCCTTGATCATGGAATACAAAATAATATCATTTATAAAGACAACCGAAAATTAGTTGAGGTAATCTATATAGTGTCTATTATTTATATCAATGAATCTAACAAGGGAATTAGTATGTCAGAATAGAATTACTATAATTCATAATTACAATACCTTTTACAAAATATTTCTTGGGTATATAGTCTTTTTTAAAAAAATTGATGATAACCACGGAGAAGGTCAATCATAAAGAATTGTTGATCACTTTATACATGATAAAACAATTCATTAATGTGATATAGATTATACATGTTCCTAATATTTATCTTGTCAACATCACAATAATCAATTTATAATCGCATTTACTCATCTTTATTCTTACCAAAGTGAACTAGTGTACCCTATGGTGAATCAGTATGACATAAGTATCATGTACTTATAATGTTTTGGAGTTCCTGCTTCTATTCCTTGAATTTTATCGGGTTCATTCTATGATGATTCTTTAAAATAGGTGCATCACTAGGTATGAGTTAAATTGAAAAATTAATGTAATATTTTAGAAGAATACTTGACAATTATTCAATAAATACATCAATATTTTTGAATAAATATACATATAATCAATTCAAGGTTTCATTCCAACCATTTGAGATAAATAACCTTCATGAATAGGTATTAAAATCCCTGGAATAGTAGTAATTTCTAATAGAGGTACATACTCAACATGAAACTAATAAATGATCATAGTTTGATTTGAGATATCCAAGATGACTTTCCATTCTTAGAAATTTATTTGGGTTCTATACTAAGAGAACTAATCCATGCCAAAAGCTACAACAAATACAAAAATATGAAGAATAATGAGATTTAATTGAAGAACTTTCCCACAAACATCTTCCATAGATGTGTTAAAAACATGATATTAAATTATAACAGAATTAGGATTTATCATTGATTATACAATGTATAACCATTAAATTGGATATGTGATATCCATAAAAAACATTCTAGATTTAAAAGGGTTGATGGATCTAGAAGTAAATAATAAATTATCAATTGTAGAGTGGATCATAAGTGAAACTTTCACAAAATCATTCTCAAGAAAAAATTTAGTTATGAAATAAAAATAGTTCCCTTTATCCTTATGATATACGGGTTTTAGGCTTATTATGATAATTAGATATTGTATTAGGGAACTGAATATTACAGTTCATAATCTCCATGCATAGAATAAATTGAACATTATTAGTCAAATCATTTTTCTACTCAATTAAATTTTATAAACTCTTCACACATCTTAATCAATTACAATCATAATGACCAACCTTTTCACAATTAAATAATTAACTTTTTCATTTAATTCAATTTATTGAGTGATTATCCTTATATTTTTTGTATGTAGTAATTTAGAATTTATTTCCACTATGGTATTTACCATTCTAGTTTCAATAAAACAATATTTTATATACTTATCATTATGACCATAAGAATAATTAGATTTACCACTCACCATTTCTACATCTTGATAACATCGATAAAAGTATTTATAGAAACAAAAGTGTTTTTTTGGAAAACAAATTTCAATGATTTGGTTTCTATACACATAATAATCAATCACTTTTTATGAGTTTCAATGACATAACCATAAACATTCCATAAATGACAAGTAATGTTTTCTTCATAGGTACCAATGTATTCGTTATCCATTTAATTAATTTGTAGAAAGTACCTATCCATATTAATATAAATATACCAAGGAAAATAAATATTTTAAAATTCCATCTTAAATTATTCCCATTAAATTGAGTAAATATTTCCATCATGAATTTGTATTCACCATGGGAGTCAACTATTGACCAGCTTCACTACCCTAATGATACATAATGAAAACAAATTCTCATGATTTGATCATAAGATAAAAAGAAATATATTTTCCATTTCATCGATACATTTCTCGATAATATGTGGATTAGAAGTCCCATAGAATGAGGGTCTAAGTTGTTGCATTTAAGAATTAATATTATCTTTATCATTCATTGTTTCATTAAAAATCTTAGCATGACTCATGTTATCACTCATATATTGAGATATTTGAGTGAGTATAGTCACAATATATTATACCCTAACTCCATATCCATTATTTTCCCATAAGGACAATCATATCATGTTCCACCACATTTATTTCTAGCAAGATTACTTCTAGTTCCAACAATCAAATAAAAAAATAGATAACATATTTATTTAACATCTATAACAAGAGTAATTAGTCATAATCAAATCATTACATAGATGAATAAATTTATTAAAACTTTTTAACAACCTATGACACTTTTGGTTGATCCTATATCACTTTTAGTTTTCTATAGATTTTCTTAGGTTTTATTCTAATATTTTTCAAAATAAAATCTCTAGAAATAACCAAAAACTTCTCAGATACAAAAATTGGTGGCCCAAATATTACATATATAAATATTATATCATTTTTCTTGAATATTTAATACAAATCAGAATAATACACACCCCTTAATCCTAAAGGTTTAGTATATTTAGATACAGGATATATAATCATATTATTGAAGAGAAATCATCAACATCTCCCATAAACATTTTTCAAATATTATACCCTTTTATAATTATCATAAATAGTAAATTATTTCATAAAATGGGAAATAGAAACATAAAAATGGGTAATATAAGATAAAAAATCGGGGTATGCCTGGGAGATATCAATTATAAGTGAGTACAAGATGATCAGAAGGGGTTAATAATATAGTCAAGTTCATAATATCAATATAAAAGATTCACACCCATAAAATCATAGATCATAACACTAAAATTATGTTATATCAAGAATAATGATAATATAGGTGTCAAAGAATAAATAAAAAATCAAGATTAATTACATAGTCATGTGGAATAATAAGAAAAAAATCATGATCCGATGAACACAGCTATTCATAATTATATCCATGCATAATCTTGTGATCATAGACAACCACAATCATACTCACAAAAAAAGGAATTAAAAAACTATTAAAAATAATATACATGATTATCATCATCATATAATCATAAATTTATATAAAATTTCCCAATAAAATAGAGTTTTATAATAGATGAAACCAATTTATAATGATAATCTATAAATATATTCTTGGGATAAGATCATAAAAACAATCTTTATTTCATCATAGCATGTCATCTAGAAAACAAAAGGCTTTCAAAAAAAATTCATAATACATCTAGCTGAAGGGCATGGTATACAATGGTAATATATCCATTGTATCATAAAAATCCATAAAATACGCAGACAATGATGAAACAACTCTTTTATAAGATCATTTATAATACTATTTGAAAATCAATAGAAAAAATACCATTTGTTTTTCAAACTTTAAAAACTAAATAACCTGCAAATATTAGAATATTAGTTTCTTAGAAAACTCAACTAATATTTTATATTAATATTAATTATTTAATATAAATATAAAAGTGGTAAAATCTATAGATGTTTCATACATTAAAAGAGAACATTCTTTTAATAATTTTGTAAAAGTAAAAAACTGATTCATATAAAAAACTGTTGAAAATGAAATATATATTCATTATTAAATAAGGTAAAAGGTTTTAAAGAAAACTAATTTGTTCAATTTTAGTGAATATTAATACTTATATAATTTTTCTATAAACATGTCCATAGATTAGAAAGATTCATAAAAAAGGTGAAATAAGGTATGTTTTTCTCCCGAACATATTTGTACTCATTTCTTAAAAACAAAATGAGTAGAAAATGGAAAAAATACATTAATAAATCATAAAAAACCATATTTGAATAAAATATACTAGTTTTTAAGAAATTAAAAACACAAAATTTTATAAAATGTCAATTTAAACATAAATAATCATGATAAAAATGAGCTTGTGAAATTATCCCTTACCCCATGGCATAAATTTAATCACACGCACTATTAAAATAATTTTTAAATTTTTTTTTATTTTAAATTTATAATATATCCATATTAAAACTTGTATTATGATATATTAATATGTTATAACTTCAAATTAATTATTTATAAATAATTCATCACATAAACCATCATTTTAGGCGTTCACACTTCCGTTTTTTCATACATGTTTTAGTATGAATGTTTCGTTCCAAGAATGTTGGTGATGGTTTAACCATCTATCTAATTTTAATTATTAAATAAATATCATACAAATATATTATACAAACCTTTATATGTTTCATTGAAAAGCTGTGATTGAATAAAATAAATCCATCATAAATGAAAATTGTAGTCTGTTTGTAGGCATGAATGTTGAATTCAATTTAGTATAGTAAAAAATAAAAGAAAATTAAATAGTTATTTATATTTCCCTAATGATAATATCATTTTTATTATATATATTCATTAAAATATATCCTTAGGATGATCCATATAAAGTTGAAATGAAAAAAATAACATTTCATCATAGAGGTGGTAGTCTCCACATATATATGAGTGTGGTTATTGTCTTCCAACATATTGGAGGGTTAGAATATGGGTACCATTTTATCTGAAAATAATCATAATAATTATATAAACATCATATATAATCATTAAATATATATATAACAATCAATGGGAAGTGGTGATGAAACACAAAATATGTCGGTCATGGTGACAGTAGTCCTTATGTACAAATGATGATATTTTCATTTTCCATTGGTCTAGATGAAAAATAGATAATGGTTATTAACATAATAAAATTTAATTTTGTTAATTTTACTTATTTCACTATTTTAAAATGGTTAAATAGTATTTTGAGGAGGTATAAAATGAAGTAAAATTAAAATAATTTAGCAAATATGATCACCTATTCTTTGAGGAATTTCATTTGATATCTTTTAAAGGAGACTAAAGGTTGTATTTTAAGAAAATAAGAACCTATATAATTTGTAAAGTGAAGTTTAGAAGACATTAAGGTATATTTTTTATATATAATGTGATCAATTTTTTTTAGAAATATAGGATAGGGGATTCCCTTTTATAAGTGAGGGGTGTAAAACAATTATAATTATTATGAACGTCAAAATTCTATATAGTTACATTAATTGAAAAGTGTTACCAAAATAGAAAAAACAGAGATATGGTGTGAGATAGGGTCTAAATCCCTTCAAAAAATTATGATTAATAAATTATTTATGGTTATTTTAACCTCTAAATCTTGTTAATCCTATTATACTTTACAATATTAATTAGTTTTTACCTTGGTAACTATTTATTATGAAGAAAAATAAAATTTAACTATTTACCAAATTTGGAAAATTTTATTTCAAATATGGAAACCATTTTATCCAATTCAATTCCTATTTGTGGTATAAATTTCTTTTAAAATAAATCAATAAAATAAGATGAAATTTATTTTTATAAAAATCCATGTTAAGAATAAAATGAATTTATCCTAATTCATTTCTTGGTAACCACCAGTCGTTGAAAATTATTTTTTAAATTAACTTTATGATGTAAAAATGTCATTAATATCATTCATTAATATATTTTAATTTAATTTTTTTATGATAGAAATTCATTCTATGCAAAAAAAATTGGCTTCTAAAAAAATATCCCTTATACCATCAAATGATTTTATCTTTATTTATTATAATTTGATGGCAAATGAAATAATTATTATTCAATAATTAATAATAAATTAATTCAAAATAAAATTACATTATTTATCTTGATACATAATGTATATTAAAAACAATATTTTGGAAAATATACATATTAGAATTTGAAATTTCAAATTTAGTATTCATTTTCCAATTCATTATTCACTACATTTATATTAAATAAATATGTTATTATTATATTTTATAAATTATTTATTCATATTTTTATAGTCAAATCCCCAACTAGGTTACATATAATACAATATTTTAATCATGGTTCAATTATGTTCATTGTCTCATTAAAATCGTGTCATAAAGGATATACTATTTATTTAAAATGGAAAACATATTCCAAAATCATGGGTTGTTACAAAACACATCATTATTATCTTAGTAAATTAGATAGTCACTTTATTTTTTTCATCTATACTTGCACATGTGAAAACAAATTATTTTTTTGTGAATAATATTTATATCTATAATGTTCATCAATTCATTCATTTTGTAATATTTTTTATTTTCATAATGTTTAATGATAATATTTTTGGTTGAATAAAAATGAAACTATTGTTTTTTAATAAATATTTCTTTTCATTCAAAATTTCTCAGAATATTATTTGTTTTATTTTTTAGATTAAAAATATATATATACATATCACTACTATGAATAATCAAGTATTTACTTTCAATAATCATTTAATTATATTAAAATATTGGTATGTAATCTTTCATTAAAGTAGATTACATATAATAAATTAATGTAAATTGATGATATTATCAACTATTGATGTATTCATGTATCTATTAATATTAATAATACTCTCATAGTTAAATTTTAACATAAAGTTTAACTTGAAATTGTTGAAATTATTTATACAACCATACAACCTTTTGTCAGTGAGTCCACTAATACAAAGTCTTCTACTTCATTAGATAATAAGATGAAAAATGTTGGTAGATGTTGGAGTATACATTTACCACAAATGTATCTATCTTATGGGATGTAGATGATATTATTAGTTGAATTATATGATAACACTAACCATGTTAACCCATATGAAAAGTGTTATTGGAGTTTTACAGAAATATAGAGTCGATTTAAGGTGAAAATATTATTTTCAAATATGTGGAGCAATGATCAAATGATTTTAGATCGGTTATGGGATTATATAATAATATAATATCTCTTCTAGTTTCTTTTTTTATCCCCGATGGGTCAAATATTATATATTTCATAAGAAAACTGTTTTATCTATTCAATTAGAGTTCTTTTTTGACATCCACAACATGAAAGAGATTAATAAGAGGTGGTTAACTATTAATGTATTTATATAGATGTATTTTAAATTAAAATGAACATTTAATTATATATTTGATAAAAACAATAACGAATATTTGTGCCTCAAATATTGGTTTTTATATTTAGAAACATAAAATAAGTTCTTCTCATACTCGATGGATGAATAATTTATGGTATAATAATTTATATTTATAAAACAAGTATGTAATGTTATTTGGTAATTAGATAATGAGTAAATTTTTTATTTTTAATATTAAGAATTTAAAATATCTCACTAGGTGTTCGAGTCATAGAACATATACCCTCATTCATCATCAAGTGGAGGGTATATGTAATTATAAGAGAAATTGATTTAAAAATATTTAAGGAATTATGAGATATATTATGTAGTTTCTATGATTAGGTTCAATTGGGACTTCCCTATCTACCTACTCATTATGAAGAACGGAAATGGTAGATAATAAAAAATAGAAATGACACTAATATTCCATCAATGGACAGAATTGCTAATATTATTAAAAAATCATTATTATATTTTGAAATAAATTATTCTTGAATTCATCAAATTAATTTGAAATTTACACATTTAATTTCAGATTTATTATTGGATTAAGTGATATTGAGACCTTCATCCCTGGGGGTAGGAAGGAAATTCATGTTATTATTTTAGAAATATAAGAACACACATGCTATATAAGTCGATATGATACATCTGTAAGTATTAGGAAATGTTTTTGGAATCCTATTATTGCAATAAGGAAGGATGGATGAAAGGAGGAAATGGACTCCCTCGATATAATGTTATTGATAAGTTAATAGACTATAAAATTAGATCATATGTATATTATATACTTTTTGATTTTTCATGATAGAAAAAAACCTATAAAACATATGTATCTTACTCCTCCACCAACATACAAAGACCTGAAATTGTACTGTGAGTTCTATGTTAGGGATCACTATGTTTATATTTTAGTATAATAAATAATAAATAATTTTTAGGATTTTTGGAATCATCATATATATATTCAGAATAGGTAAGAGTGATTCTAAATTTTTCTATTGATTAAATCTCTCTAAATTCATTTCCTTCTGAGGGTGTGTCCAAAAGTGGATTTATTCTAGGCCATTTTATTAGTTTTCTTTCTTTCCATGTTCATTAGTTAATACATTGGGTATGGGTTAATTTTTTTACTCTATTTTTAAGAAATTTATTTTGAGCTACATGATGTGTAGTGGAATCTTTAGCATACATATGAGTATCTAAAATATGAAGAGTCATTTAAAATTAAAAAAATACATTTCCTGAACAAAAAAATATAGGTGAATTATTTTATATAAATAAATTATTATCAGTTTTTTAAGACTGATAACATAAGATAGAGTAACCCTATGATATAAATAATTAAAAAATATATAATGGATTTTATTATTGTTAATGATCTATCGATTCCCATGTTATAAGTGTTTTCCATGCAAGTGAATTTCAATTTCAATTTCTACTTTGGTGTTGTAATATAACTTATAGTGATTTAATTTGTATCTTTTCTAATTAGGTGTCCTCACACTCTTTTTATAAAAGATAAGACAACTTTTTATGGTTTAATAAATATAAAATATATTTCAATGATAGTGTAGTACATGTACATCAAGTCAATTGTTATATATATATATATATTTTAAATATTGATTAACATAAATATTCAGTTTTAGTCTCGTATATTATATTATTCTTATAATGAAATATGTAATTATAAAATACTATTTATTATAATTTTATTCATGAAATAATTTTATATTTTAGTGAACACTAGAGTTTATTGGTGTTCTTAAAATATTAGTACAAAAAGTATTTATTATGCTTTTTATTGGGTGAAGATCATGAAAACATTAGAAATTGGTTGAAATCGTATGTTTTGGTATACTATATTAGTTCATTAATACTATATTTTATATTTTATTTATGTTTTAGGAATATGAAAATCCAGTAGGCCATGAAATGTGTTTCATAGTTTCTCTTGGGAATGATGAGGCTAGATAAAATTAAAATTTTCAAAGTGTATGTGTATTACTTTTATATTAGTTAACCCAATGGCCTGGAGGCCTTCATTTGTGTTATTATTTTTGATAATCCCCCTTTCAAGGGATAATGTGGACCCTTACAAGGCCAGAAGGTTGAGAGACAATTACATGACCCGTAACTCCTAGCGGGAATTACCCAAACAAGACATATTAGAACTGCTCCCCCCACCATATACGATAAGGATCAGCACTCCACCTTCAAAGGGATGGTCGGCTAGCTGTCCTATGAAATGTTTTATAGGCCCATTACCAATGAAAAAGACATACCCTCTCGTTCTTCCAATTCCGATTAGCTCTACTCTAGTGAATGTGCCAGCCCTGAATCCCCATCTCGAGCCTTGTCCCTTGTAGTCTAATTTGTACGTCTGCATAATCAGGTGGCCTGAAAGACTTGGGGTGGTCGTAGGGCCTTAAGGTGGCCCTAAGGACATAAGGTGGCCCAAAGTCCATTAGAGAAAACTGGCCCGAAGGCCTTGGGTGGCCCGAAGGCCTTACAGGACCCGAGGCCCACACCAGTGGCCCGGAGTCCCCGATTGATGAATAGTTTTGGTAGCTATAGAACTGAAGAGAACCTACTACAGTGCCTGCTACAACACTACTACAGGCCTGCTACAATACCCCAAAAATATGTCTCCACCTAGATTTTATCTCGGGACTATTGGATGCACTTGTCGAGTCCTCACCAACTGGGTTGAGGCTAATGTGCATTGTTAAAACAATATTTTTCAAGTAAATATTTATTTTTTCTTTTATTTTGAAATTATTTTATCAAAAACAATGTTACATCATCAAAATTTATGTTTTGAACATATTTACTATTTTTTATGATTCATTTATGATATTATCATTAATTCAAAGGTTGGTATTTCTTCACAATGATGGATTCATTAAAAATATTATAATTTTAAACCAAATATGTTATATTCGTAATGTTATACTCTTTTTTTAATACTTTTTATGACCCTACATCATATTCTAAAAATGACATAAATAATATTAGAGTATTATTTTTAGATTATTTTACTATTATGATTATTTTTAAGTGGTTTATAAGTTTCTATTGGTTAGGATATTATAAATGATTTTGAATTATAGTTTGGAATGCGTTTTTATCTTAATTTTGGGGTTATTTATGCTACTGGTATCCATCTTTTTTTGTTAACAAGTAATGAGGTTTTCTATTATAAGGAATGTTTGAAGAAATATTCATTTGGTTTATAAACCAGTTATCAAATAACAAACATCAAATGCATTTTTTCACACTTGGTATTATAATAACTATTGTTGAATGGGGCACTCTACATCATTTATTATATTAACCATTTTTGAAATATCCTCCATCCAAGATCTTGGGATAACATTCCATGTCATTCATAATAATAATATATTTTAAATGTGTTTTTAATGTGTTTGTTTTATAATCTATGTTAATGTATTATGTTGAACAATTGTTATATTCGTATGTCTGTTTAATATAAATTAAAATAAAATGAAAAATAATATCGAAGGGGAATTTTTTATGTATTTGAACTTTATAAAATTGTTAAAATATTCATTTTATAAAAAATTAGTCTAAAAAATTATAAGAAAATGATAAAATTAGGTAAAAATGGGGTGTAAAAAATCATGTGTCAATAATCATAATATAGAATCTGACTAGAGAAGGATCATAAACCATCGTATATAAATAGGGTATAAAAAAGAAAATTTCATAATTGAACAATAATAATTCTAAATATATAATTGTTTCACAAATATAGGACTTTAAATCATAATCATAAGTCAATGATCTCATCCAATGAAATATATCAAAAAATGTTAAGCACAATACCTATGCACCATACATAGTATCTCATTAGATATAAGAATTTTCTAATATATTTTGGTTGTATAAATTTGGGACCATATATCACATCATAATGTTCCAATAAGTAATTTTATATTTGTAAAATTAACCTATATTTCTCATGAATAGAAAATAAACTAATGTCAAATAAACGAGTTACATAATGAAGTCAAAAGGCTTAGTAAAATGAGAAATGTTATAAATACCCAAAATAGTAGAGGAATATATCATGTTTGTTGTTTGAAGGAAAAAATTATCCTAAAATAAATATTTTTAAGCTATTAAGGAATATATAATTTTCGTCTTCCAATATTACAAAAATTGGGAAATATAGAATGAATCAGAAAAAGATTCCCTTATAAGCTTTTTAAGGTAAGACTTAACAAAAGATTAAAAAAGAATGTATAAAGGGATACATATTCCCAAGAAATGGAGGGAAATGGAAGCATAAATGATATAAAAGAAGAATATTTAATATATATAAGGAGGAAGAATGATATATATTGGTGAGAGAGTGGATATAGGTAAGAATGAGAAAGAGTATGATAGAACCCTTACCTGATGTCCCAGCATTATTCATAAATTTCTTCTGTCAACCTGAATAGTCAATTTATGTTTAATAAATTTATTCAGAACATAAATATTTTTTTATTTTTTCCAATATAATCCATAAATTATTATATGTAATTTATTTATTTAATTAATATTCCTCCTATAAATTTTTTTGAGGTTGTTTAGTTCATTGTACCAAAACCGCTTCATGTAGTCATAATGGTTGAAGGAATTATCCAATTCTTTTATAAGTATTAAATATGTCGTAGTGTATTTTATATTTCATTCATGAGTTATGTTATTTCAATAGTTTATAAAATAATTATAGTTTATTTTATCACACTTATAAATATGTATTTAGACAATTATAAATAAATGTGATTATTTACATTTAATATAATTATTATCATAATTAGTTTAGGATTATAGAATCATAGACCGGATTTATATAATATTTAATGATGATATAATGTTTTTATAATATAAATGAATTTTACAGGTTAAAAATAAAACCTTTTTATTCACCTATGTAGTATAAAACCGCCACATGTAAACAATGTTTGTTAAAAGTGTTTAAAATAAAAGAAAAACTAATCACTATTTGAGTTTTTTAAAAATGTGATATGAAAACTAAAATAATTTTAAATTTTTTTTAATAATTAATTATATAATATAAGTGGTAAGAAAGTAATTTAAATGAGGTTGCATAGGTTTTGATACTTTTACCTTGTTCTTTGAGTTGTCTCCTTTAGAAAAGGTTGAAACCCATCAGGGGAGGGACTTTATACTTTTAAAAAGACTTAGGAATGTGGAATAGAAATTTTATAGAGGTTTTTGGTAGATAATTGTAATAGGAAAAAAGTATTTAATATGAGGAGAAAATTGTGTAAGAGTTTTGTTTATACAGGAAAGAGGGATGAGTGTCCTTAAATATTTTTTTTATTATTCTATTATTTGGACTCAATACTATAGATGATGTTGAATATTATTCATTTTAATCGCTCTTAATTAAAACACATATGTTTATTTGAGATTTAAATACACTAATAAGAGAATCAAAACATTGAAATATTTTATAAAATGTTAAGAATCAAATATTGTTTATATTAAAATAAAATATAACTCGGTCTTTGAAAATTTGTTTATATATATCGAAATTATGTATATTACTTTAAATTTAATTATTTTAATCATTAAATAAATTTTAATTCATTGAAAAAATTATTATATTATTGATTCATATTTATATAGTGATGATGTTAAAAACTAATAGTATATATAAGAACAATATTTTATATTATTTCCCTTAAATTCATTATATATGAAAAATAAAAAAATAACCATTATATAATTTTAACTTTATGATTTCAAAAATAAATTGTAATTTATCAAATATATACTATAAATATAATAAATTAATCTATTAAATAAAATCATATAATACATGGGAAATCAATTTTATCTCATGTAAATGAAATTTCGTTCCTTATTAATGAATGAATTTTAATTTTTTAATAATTATTGTATGATTAAAAATTATTTATAATATATATTTTAATTGAAAAAATATTCAATATGAAACAATAATATTTAAATTTTAATACAAAAATTTATCTTTATTGAATATTTTAAATCAAATCTTATAGAAATTTATAGAAATTTATGGTTTGATTTATGTAATTTTGGAAATAACTTTGTAAAATTATAATCTTTTTATTAAACTATTTTAAAAAAAAAATTTAATATAATTTTTTATGAATTTTACTACTCTCATATGTTTGATTATGATTATATTAGTTCTTTTCTTTTCCATCAATAATATAATTATAATACTTCCAATAAATACAATTTATTTTATTCATCATTTATTCGCTCATTTTGTGTCAAAGTTACTTACATTTTATTTGGAAAATTCTGAAGACTCTTCGAATGGTTTTTTTATTTTAATAGTGCTATTTGATGTTGGGAAATTTCTACCATCCCATGAAACTATGGATTATAAAATTCTAATGATATTTTTATATTGTCCCACTATAATATTTTCAATTTTATGAAATATATAAATATTTATATTTAATCTTATGTGTCAATGAAATAATATAGAGTTTTTACTATGCATGTATATGATATATAATATAAATTATAGATAAATATGGTGAATATTTTTTTAAAGAAGATGAATTATCATATTTAAAATGTGTAGGTCATTACATGATGAATTCCTTGTATGAAATTATCGAGAATATATATTTTATTATAGAATGTGATGAATTTTTATGGTTGGATTATCATTTTAATTTCCATATTATATTTATTATATTAGGGATGGTACTTATATTGAATTCTATTATTATTAATTGTTATCTAATTAAGGGTATAATATCCTAATGTGACTCTTAGACCCATACTACTAGTCACTTCCCTATAAAATATAGGGAGACACCATTAATGGAAGGGGGAATACTCAATTTAGTGATGTTTAGGCTAGATGGAGTGGGGACACAACAATGTTCTATGAAAAGATCACATAATTCTATAAGTAAAAATATAATATAAAAAAATACCCTACTTCAACCACAATATATGTTTGTAGGGAGACCACACATGTACCATAAATTAAAATATTATATTTTCCTAATCAAATAGGATAACTACTAATAAGAATAAAAATGAAAAGTGTTAATAGACATAAGGGTCATCCTTTAATAATATTTACAATGTTAGAGTTTGATATGGGCCTTTCATTTTGAGGAACCCTACTCTTGAGGGATGATATTTCATTCCTCATAGGTCATATTTTGGAATAAATAAATAGGATACCTAACATAATGCTTGAAATCATAACCCAAGGGGAAATGTGTAAAAACATACCCAAATAACGAGATTCAAGGTCTAAGCTTGGGGTTTCCACATGACCTTAGGTTCACCTCCACTTACTGTATAGGTTATCAGTTATATGTGAGGGTCTATAACTAATTGGGGAGACTATAATTTTAGTATTATCATATATAATAACATGTAAATGATTTAATCAATAAAAACTTCATTGAAATCAAAATGATTTAAATGAGTGTACTCCCATAATAATATAGAATATAAATATGCTATAATAGAATTATACCATGATTAGTATACAAAAACACCATAAGGAACACAAATAAGAAAAATAAAACACAAAATTAAATAAAATAAATATACAGTGGGAATCAACTTACCAAACTAGGTCTTTCTGTGGACCATACTTCAAAATATCAATCCAACATCCCCAACCAAACCATTCATAAAAAATATTACATGAAAAATAAAAATATAGATTTTAATGTGTAATTGGATTCTCATGTAGGGTGGGATAAATAATCATTATAGGGAACCATTAATTGGGTTCCTCAAACAAGACATAAGAAAATCATGTCTGGCTCTCTTGATCTAAATAATCCACTAGGTCATAGGACCTCGAATACTTCAACCAATTCTTGTGTGAGAGTTATCTAATAATGTAAATAAGTCCCAAGCCCAAAAAATCAATGAAAATACAAATAACAAGACTTAACCACTACACTCTCACTTAAGGTAGGTCATTTTACTATGATTTATTTCATATCCCATCTTACACTATTAGTCTCTACCTTCATACTATGTCTCATTCCAGATATCATTCCACCACACTCTCACTCAGGGAAAATAATATGATAACATACCACTACCAACTCACCCAGGGTGTTGTATTATAGATACATTGTGTACAAATATCATATCACTTATGGTTACCTATCACATCTCCCACTCACTTAGGTTTATACCTCATAAGAACATCCTAAACCATCACCAATTCACTTAGATTGACATGTGCCAAAAATATCTCACTCAGGGTTAAGTATTTTATCAATTCACATCAGTCAGATAATATACATTATAAAAATGAAAAATAAGTATGAAAAAAATAATCCGCTTAGTCCCTATATACCTATTAAAGCACCCTTGGTGTTCCATTTGGTGATTACCCACTACAAATCACATTAAAAAAATCAAAGATATGTCTCACTACATTAAATAACCTAAATCCCAACCTATGGTCATAAAATATTCCATAAGGAATCAAAATCCATTAGTCCATAAACAATCCATATCCCAAAAATCTATCCACACTCAAGTATAGTTATACCCACCACCCCTAATAGGTATCATTCGACTCATGAGTCTACATGATACCCACATCACCAATTCCAACATACATCACTAGCACCTATAATGACACTGTATGGATAAAATAACATTTTATGACACTTAAAAAACATCTAATACACTATAATCACATGTTTTATTGATTTTCTCCAATCTCTCCCACTCAAAAGAATAATTTCAAAAAGGACACCTCATCCTATCAAAAATTAGAAGTTATGTTTCCCAATGTAATTAAGTAACCCTGAAATATCCCACCAGGTAACCCATACAATTTTAATTCAATAACCAATATACACTTTGAGGATTGAGAATTTTTATAGATAAAAAAATTCTTTCAAGAGAGTTCATAACCCCACGGAACCACACCACCATCACTCAACCCCTAAAATGGGATTCAACTGTTCACATAGAAAACGTATCAACTTTTTCACAAAAAAACCCTTAGTATTCCACAGTATAGAACCTCCAAGCTAGGGTCACATCACATTAGAGACCATTAATCCTATAACACTTCTTCATCCTAGTCCATTCACCATTAATTGTTTAATTCCTAATCACTATGTGTTTCGACTAACAAAACTAGATGTCCCGGACCTTTGAGGCCTAGCCATTGGGACACTCTAGAATTTCTAAAACATAGACATCACTCTTACTTCCACCAAAGATATTCTACCCTATCCTATCACGCACCAAAATAATTTCTAAATCCCATAATATAAATCATATACCATAAATCCAAATCATACTCAAGTATATCGTATATAAACACCTGTAATATATTGAAATATAAAAAGGAACCATGTAACTAGAGAGAATTTGATTCCAATCATATGATATTGTGGATCCATTCAACCTTATCCTTATAAAATAAATAGATTATACAAATAGAACCTGAAGTGGGATTTATAGTAAAACAATGGAAAAAAAATAGAGACAATAGGTCTTACCTTAGACTCACCTAGGGGTGAAATCTACTTTAAATGACACACTTTTTTTATTGAGAGATGGTGGATTATGATCTATTTGAAATGTAAAATAATGCGTGGAATGAATATAAGGGGTCGTTGTGGATAAATCTTCTACAAAATGGGGAAGGAGTTACCATATTAAAATGAAAAAAAATAAAACATAAATTTATAGAAAAAACACCCTTGATAGCCATAGGGTACTTAGTGGATCTCTAGGGGATTCTATATTTTTGGTTCTCACTCGATACTAAATATACACTAATTGGGTTCATGTTGCTCTGGTGTTTGAGGTAGAAATCTCATTACCCCTACAACCCTAACCCAACATCCATGATCCCCACCATAACACTAGATCTCATTTAACGACACCTCATAGAGATTTTTTTTGCGGTTAAAATTATTATTCATGTCACAATAATCAGCAGAACATATAAAATATGACTATAAAAAAATCCCCTATAATTTTCATACTTAAATGACATAGATAATTATAAAATTTGTTTTAAATTTATCTTATATTGAGACTATTAATTTATAAATAGCATGTTAAATGTGAATATTTTTTAATTATATTAGATTCATTAATACATTTACCAATAAGTATTAATGCACACTTAGTACCCCAGTATAGACCCTAACTAACTATTATATTATCACAACCCATCCCTCAGGGACTGTTCCATGACAACCCCATACCCGCCTTCTATAGGCTAGGGGTTGGCGACTAGCACCAGGAAAGGCATATACCTAAAAGGGAAGGAATTTACTTTAAAACTATACGCACATGGACATGGTACACAACAAAAGAAAACTACAAAGAAAAAATGATTATTATAATAGTGTGAATATAAAGTTAAAAAAGGGATAGTGTATGAACTCAATTGAAAATAATGTACAAGAAAAAGATAAAAAAACACTCTTTGGAGGTCATCCACCAAGGATCCTACTTGAAGGGTAGGTACATCTCGTTGTTTTTTGTCACTTATGCTCCCCACGTCTATCAATCACCTATGAGAACCGTCTAGCCCCGGCTCCCCAAGCCTCAGTCATAATGTCTGTTGAGTGCAGAAGACACAATAAGGTGTGGGTCAAGCCCATGTAAGGTCAAGTATAAAAATGCCCATAAGGGACCGCGAGACCCTTGAAGGTCTCCCAAAATAACTTAGAGGAAAAACTACAAAGCATGATCTCAATCACAATCCATAAAGTAAAAGTTAGCTCATACCAAGTATACAACATATAGAAAAGGAATAATGTTGATTATTCTTGAGCTCAATCATTTTATTCTGTTGGGTAGCTTGGCTACTAAACCGAGAATGGTTTCTCTATTGTCGATCCACAAAGGATCATTCTATCACTGATCCTCGATGAGTTGCTCTCTGACCGGTCCACATCGGTTAACGCTAATACTAATCCAAAAAGGGTCACACTACTGTTGATTCATAGATGGATGCACTACAACCAATCCACATAGGGTCAATGTCATGTCGATCGATGAAGGTTATCTCCATTTATGATCCACATAGGGTCACACTGCTGTCAATCCACAGAGGGTCACTCTCATGCTGATCTATAGAGGGTCTCTCTTCAATTGATTGCCAGCCACTAGATTACTACACCTAGTGCACCTAAGTTCTATAGGTTTTGATAATCATGATATCACCTAAACCTAAACCACCACAAATTCCTATGAATAAGTAACCCAAAGAAGCATCTTGTCGTAAATATTCAATGTGATAGACGACGAGTCAATTAGACACCCGATCTGTAATATATAGGAAAAAGGTAAAAAGGGACCGGTTGGATTCAAGTCTAATCCAATCCAAACATACTATAAATTATACCAAAACCCATGTGTAGTGTCTCAAAAATACCACATAGTCATAAGGGTCATCACGCAGTAGACGGCGTGTCAAATAGACTCTTGGTTTGCGAGTTATGTTAGATTTAGTGAAATGGGGATGGTTGGGTCCAGGTCCGATAGGGGTCCATCCCACATACGTGCTAGTTGTGTTGGACCAGACGCAATGTGTCTAGTTTATCCTAGATGGTGGCAGTGGTGGGGCACTACCGCTCCTTCTGAAACATATAGAATAAGCTATCCATTGTTCCAGCAAATGGGTTTGAGCGGGTTGATCTATCTCCAGCCTGACGCATCGGCACTGATCCTTCCACCCTCCATGGTGCCAAAAGGTTCCACTTCTCCATGTAGCCAGCATAGGCAGACCGCCACATCAGCACCATTTGTTTCACACCAGTAGTCCCTTCTGTAGGCCACTTGAGATGATCTGGTGGTCCGTTTTCCTTCCAGTATACACCCCTGTCCTTCCTAGTATTCCTCCTTCACTACGAAGCCAAAAAAATCTTCTTTCCACCACGTTACTCAGTCTCCCATGAAGAACCCAGAAACCTTAATAAAAACGGCGGGTCAAGGCCTTGTACAAATTGTCCTTCACCCTCAATGTTACTGTTTAACCTTATGGGTTGAATAATCATCCTTATAAGATTAAGAAAAACATGAAAGTATAACCTCTCAACATCCTCGCACAATTCAGAATGAATCGCAGATCAACCTAATGGTCGGTTGATCTGTTTTCTTCATATTTTTCATAAATGGTAAAAGAGTTATATAAAACACATAATTCATCTTCCTAGATTTGGTGGAATCCATTGTGGATGAAGAATTGAATCTGTGTTCATAGTTGTTAGTCATTTTTTGTAGATGTTCAGTTCGAGTTCTCCTACGGTCGTCGATTGATCACCATTCTTTATTGGATGGTTACATCATCAGATTTTCGACGGAGCAGCCTCCAATGGTGTGTGAATTCTCTTTCCAATGGTATTTTTAATAAATTAATTAATCCCCACATTGTTTTGATTATTATGGTTCATTAATGAATCTTAATTAATGATCCTATTAAACACATGGGCATTGTGAGTACACAAAAAATATCACGGTTCATTAAATGACTCTCATTTAATGACCATCGTTACACTACAGTCCCTCCAACCATATCTCAATAATTAGAAACTAAATAAATAACTTGAAGAGTTATTTTATTGTTTTTCCAAAAAGTCCAAAAAAATTATCTTTTTCATCCGACCCTAACATGTCGATGTTAAGCTTCACCTAAGTGAATCTCAGAATTTCGGATTCAACAGTGCCCTCAAACTTTCAATCTGAGCACCAATTCAAAAGGTTTAAAAACCCCTCTCGCAAATTTACTCAATGTACCAAAAAAAGTTCAAAACACCATTATATCCACTTCAGGCCTTGGAATCATGTGCCGTCGAATTTTGACATCTCAAAGAAAATTCCATATAATTGTTAAAAAAGAATATGGAATATAAGAGTCTTTACATTCTCCCCACTTTAGTTCTTTACATCAAAAAATTGAAAACCAAAAACAAAGAGAACAAATGGTGGTACTGAGCACGAATCTGAGCCTCCTTCTCCCATGTGATCTCCCATAGGTTCTCGTGCTTCCAACGAACTCGCACCAGAGGAATAAACCGCCCATATAGGACCTGATCCTATTAATCCTTTGTCTCCACCGATAACTCCATGAATGTCTCCCCATCGTCAATGTCAATCTCTCCCAAGTCGATGGTGTGTGATGGATCATGCATGTATCCCCTCAACTGCGGCACATGAAAACATTTATACACCCAGTTCATCTTTGGTAGAAAATTCTACGTGGTACGCCACCGCTCTAACTCTACTCACAATCTAGAAAGATTCGATAAACCTCGGAGATAAATTTTCTCTCCTTACCAAATCTCTAATATTGTCGTCAGGGTGATACCCATAGGATGATTTGGTCTCCCTCCTTGAACTCCAAGGATCCTGTTATACGGTCAGCATACAACTTCTGCATACTCTATGTAGTCATCATCCACTCTTGGATGATAAACAATTCTCATTGGTAGATCATATCATCCCAGGACCCATAAGTTCCAACTCCCATAGGTATTTCTATCATAGTGGTGATCTTCATTGTTTCCCATAAAAGGCCTCAAATGGACCCACATTGATGGAGGAGTGATAGTTATTGTTTTATGAGAACTCCAACAGTGGAAGGTGGTCCTCCCAACTATGGCCAAAATCAAGGACACAAGCCTGAAGCAAGCACTCAAGTGTTTGTATGGTCTGCTACGTTTGACTATCTTTCTGAGGGTGAAATGTGGTGCTCAAGTGTAGGTGAGTCCTGGATGCCTCATTTAATCTCTTTCGCAACCGAGATTTAAAACGAGCATCATGATCTGAAACTATCATTGATGGTAACCTGTGAAGTCGTACTATCACCTGATCATAGAGGCATCCCAAGACCTATATTGATCACTACTCACGGATGGCTAGGAAGTGAGCTGACGTGGTGAGTAGGTCAATGATCACCCAGATAGAGTCATTGCCCCTGGATGTACGTGGTAACCCTATCACAAAGTCCATTATGATACCATCACATTTCAACTCTAGTACCACTTATTATTGATTCAATACTATTGGAACATGGTGCTTGAACTTCACTTACATACTAGAGAGACATTATTAAATGAACTCTCCCACCACATTCTTTATCTCTGCTACCAGTATTCTTGTATGAGGTCCTGGTATATATTTATCACTCCCAAATGTACCACCAAATGGTATGTATAGAATTACCTCAATAATTCTTCCCAAAACATCACAAGTACTATGTTGCATTATCTAAAAATGATGATGTGCTCCCCACCTATCTAAAATCATTCAGGAGTCTGCCCTGAGGATATCTGATCACATCGGGCCTCACAGTCAACATCCCCAAGATGTACCTCCTGAAATCGCTGAGTGGGTGTTGGGGTAATAGTCAAAGACTAGAGGTAATATTATCAATCACTATCCATGAAGTATATCTATAACGTGGCTTGCTTCTTTGTCACCTCACTCAGTAGCTGTAGTCCGGAACTCCTGGTGAGTGTGTCTGCCACTACGTTTCCCTTCACAGAAGGGTTTACTATCTCAAAGTCATAGTCCTAGAGAAACTACATCCATCGCCACTATCTTAGGTTCAGGTCTTTCTGTAATAAGATATACCTGAGACACTTGTGATCTATGAATACAGTAAATAGTTCACCCATCAAGTTATACTACCACATCTTCAATGCAAAAACCACTCCACCTAACTCCGGGTCATGAGTCACATAGTTCTTCTCAGTTTGCCTCAGCTATCATGATTTGTAAGTGATCACTGCTCACTCCTTCATTAGGAAATATCCCAATCCGGTCCTTGATACGTCACAACAAACTATATATCCACTTTCCTCTTCTATTAGCCTCAATAAGGGGGCACTTTTCAGTATTTTCCTCAACTCTTGGAAAATATGATGAAATCTCTCCGTCTATATGGTGGTTTTTTCCTTCTTTGTCAAAGAAGACAGGGGATCCTCTAATATGGAAAGTCGAGTACAAATATTCGGTAGTAACCATCCAACCCCAAGAAACTCTACACCATAGTTACACTTCGTGGTGGCTCCCAATCAAGAAATTCCTCTATCTTCATTGAATCCACAACAACTCTAGACTGTAAGATAATGTGTCCCCGAATGTGCTCCTCCAGAATCCATAACTGAAACATCAATATATATCCATAAATCTAGTTCTCTCGAAGTCTTTCAAAAACTATCTATAGATGTGTGTTCTGCTCCTCCTCTGACACTGAGTACATCAAGATGTTTTCAATGAAGATCATCGCAAAGCAATCAAGGTAAGTTTGGAAGATCACGTTCACGAGTCTCGTGAAAACTGTTGGGGAGTTGTTCATGCTAAAAGAAATCACCATGAACTCATCGTGGAGACACCGAAATCGGAAGGATGTCATTTGTACGTCCTCATCCCATACCCGAAGTTTATGATTGCATGATCTGAGGTATATCCTTGAAAACCACAATTCTCCCTTTTTCCGATTGCAGAGATCATCAATCCACGGTAGAGGATACAATTTCTTTATGGTTACATGGTTAAGGCACCGATAGTCCTCACAAAGTCTCAAGATCCCATATTCCTTCTTGTGGAACATAATCAGGGCTGCCCATGGAGAAACACTGGTCCTTATGAACCCCTTCCTCTACAAGTCCTGCAACTATACCCTCAACTCACGGAGCTCTACGGGAGCCATTCGATAAGATGATGTAGTTATCAGTATCATCCCAAGGTATATGTCGATTTTGAAGTCTAAATCTCTATAAGTAGGTTGTCCAATAACATGCTTAGGAAAGACACTCTCATAAAAGTCTACCACTATAGGATAGCTCGGACACCAATCCTCAACTACATCGAGGGTAAGGTTAGATAACTTATGATTGGTCTGCTGCACCCTCCTCCAAGAATGTCCATCATGTGCTAAAAAGGTTTCCCTCTCTCAAGTGAAATAAAACCTCATCACATACATGGGGATACACCCCACTGTGTGCCTAAAATTGTTGATCGGATCATGCACAGTGGATAACTATTCCATACCCAAGATGACATCATAAGGCCTCAATGTAGCTACTATGAGATCGTAACTGAAGCTCTCACCGCCTAGAGTAAGTTAACATTGTTGGAAATAGTGTGTAACTATTGAATCCTCTCCCATATGAGTATATAATCGTATGGATTGAGCCAACAGATCCACCAGAATGTCTAAGCTCTGAACAAGAGTCATGGAAAAAATGAGTGACTGGAACCAGTTTCTATATGAACTGCAACAAGAGTGGAGTAGACAAAGATCGTAACGCGAGTCAACTCCAGAGCACCATGGTCATAATCCTATACTTCCTGAAGCTACACAAATCTCTCTCCACCTGCTCCCTGAGGTTCAGGTGGACCATCAGGGGGTTGTGGCGGTAGTACCTCAAATCACCTCCCATGGCCTACTACACAACATTCTCCTCTGCCACATCTGCTACCCTACGTACCACCTCGCTATAATCTATGCCTCTTCCTCAGTGGTACTTAGAATATCTTCTGATCATCAGTGTGGAGGGTCTGGAAATCACCGACCATGTGACCCTAACCATCATAGGAGTAGCGTAGTCAGCTCCTCTGCTGACCTCCTCTACCTTGTCCGCTCTGCACCTTCCACCCTATATCCTCAGGTAATCCTTCAGAAGGTCTAGCCCACTTAGGCCTCTTTGTCATATTCCCTTTACCTTCTGCAGATGACTAGGCTACCTATCATCCAGTGGTGGATCTCACCTCCAATGTCGGGTCAACTAGGAAGCTTTCCACCAATAGTTCTCGCTCACAGACTTTAGACTACGTCAGGATATTCTGCGATATCATCGATGCTTTTATCTCTATCGTATTCTATTCTCAACAATTAGGGAAATTAATAAGGGGTTTTGTACCATGTTGGTGGTGTAGTGAGAGATATCGGTGAATCTCTCTAAGTACTAGGCCACTGTCAGGCAGCCCTGCTATAAGGTCAGTAGCTCATAAATACACACAGAGCATATAATAACTGGTATGAACTCTGCCCTGAATTGACTCTCAAAGTCCAACTAGAAAGAGTCATCATCTCATGAGTTTGGAGCATCAAGCTCCACCATCTCCATGCTGTGACCTGAAAGAGACTGGCATCTAGAATCACTATCTGGACTTTTGGTTTCTTAACCAAGAAAAAAACATGTTCCAAAACCTCCAACCAGTCTTTAGAGGCATGTGGATCAATATCACCTCGAATCCTAGAAGGCCTTTTTATCAAGTACTCATGCAATGCACTCAGTCGGCGTGCATGGTCCACTGGTGGGGGGTGGTGGAAACTGCTACCCTACAAGTGGAGGTAATGCTGGAACACCACCCAAAGGTCCTATCATTGTGAGAGGGTACTTCATCGAAGCCTCATTGCTCAGTGGGCCACCATCGTGATATCTCACTCGAATCCTGGATAGCTGTCTATGAAGTGACTTCCTGTAATGAAATAGATGTGTTACAGTCAAAAATTTATACATTGCGAGTTCACTCAAAAGAGATCAAAAGAAAACCATTTCTAAAAAACAAAAAATCAGTGTTTTCGTGTACTGAGTTGAGAATCATAATTCAGGGTCCTATTGTATGGATACATCATCCACTACACTAACACTAGAATCCCAAAACTGTAAGCCGAACTCAAGACACATAACACAATTTCTCTATTGAAATCACGAACTCTTAGTTCGTCCGGTAGAACTCACTGCCTCTAATACTAATTTGTAATGACACGTCCCTCTAGATCTATTTCATGACAACCCCAAGTCCACCTTCAATAGTCCAGGAGTTGGTGACAAGCACCTCGAAAGAATATCCCAAAAAGGGAAAACATTTCCTTTATACATGTACAAAGAGAGACAAGGTACATAGAAAATGTAAACCACAATGTAGAACTTCTGATAGTAAAAGTGTTAACCTAACATAAAAAATGGATAGTATACAAACAAAAATAAAAAAAGAACAACAAATAGGGGAACAAATGGGATCCTAAGGCAGTTCAACAAGGATATTACCTGAAGGGTAGGTACAGCTCGTCGTCTGTCGTCACTTCTACTCCCCACATCTATCAATCACCTTCGAGAACTATCTAGCCCTTGCTCCCCACATCTTAGTCAAGTTGTATCTCATCTGAAAAATGACGCAACAAGGTTCTGGAAAAACCCATGCAGGGTTAGTATGATATTACCCAGTAGGGACCCCCAGACCCTCGAAGGTTTACCAGAAATCCTCTGAGGAAAAACTACAAATCATGATATCAATCACAAAGCATAATGTAAATGACAGATTACACCAAGTATACAACATAGATAATAGAAATAAAGATTAGTAGTCTAAATCTAGATCATCTTATTCTACTGGGTAGTTCTTATACTACACTTAGAATGTTTTCTATGATTTCAATCCAGAAAGGGTCGCTCTTCCGCTGATCCTCAACGGCTTTCTCTACAGCCAGTCCATGTTGGGGTCCTCTACTGTAGATCAACAATGGGTCACACTACTACAGATCAAAATAGGGTCACAGTACATCTGATTCCGGGAGGGTCACTATCATGTCGATCCACATAGATTTTCAACAATTCCAATCCCTGGAGGGTCGCACTACTACTGGTCCCTGTGGGGTCTCTCTCATGCAGATCCACTGGGGATCTCTCTTCACTTGACAGCCAGTCACTGGATACCCACTCCTAGTGAAATAGGGTTCCATAGGTTTTTCGTATAAAGATATTAGTCATAAATAATACTCTATGAATTCACATGGAGAAGAAACCCAAAGGTCTACCTTGTTGTAAGGGTTCCAACGGGACAGACGGCGCGTCAGTTAGACACTCGGTCTGTAGGATAGAGGCGAAAAGGTAAAAAGGGCCTGGTTGGATTCAAGTTCGATCTGACCCATCCATACTCCATCTTCTTCCAAAACCCATGTCGAGTATCTCAAAAGGGCTGCAACGTATTAAGGGTACCCATGCAGTAGATAGTGAGTCAAACAAACACCCAATTCACGAGTTACGTTAGATTTAGTGAAACAGGGCCATTCGGGTCCGAGTCTGCTAGGGGGCTGGCCTGGTGGGCAGGTTTGGCCCGGCTGGTAGTTCGGGAACCTGTGGAAAACCCAGACTGCATGTGGGATGATTATTCTGGACCAGATGAAATGCATCCAGTTTTTCCCTACTGGCGGTGCCAGCGGGGCCCCACAACTCTTTCTGAAATGGCAAGCTCGAGCAGGCAGTTGCACCGACCGAGCAGCATGAGCGGACATCTCTTTCTACTGCATGGCACGTCAGTGCCACATCTTCCACCCACCGCAACCATCCGATTGCGGCTCCGGTCCCCGCAGTTTTTGTGGGCACCACTTCTCTCAGTGGCTGGCATGGGCCGGCAACATCGCACTGGGGGTGTCGTGCTGGCGGCACATTTTGCGGGCCACCAAAGATGTTATGGTAGTCTTTGTTTCGTCCTATATGCACATAAATATCTCTCGAGTTGCCTCTGTTACTACAATTCTCACAGAATTTCATTTCATTCATGTTTTTTTGGCCTCCCACATAGAACGCACAAAACTAAAGAGGGGTAGAGGGTCTGGGCATTTTTCGGTTTGGTCTGCGCCCTCCACATTTGTGTTTTATCATTGGGGTGGAGTAATAATTATTATAAGATTAAGAAAAATCCCAAAGTGTAACACTGCAACAACCTCCTTCAATTAAGAATGAATCTCGGATCAACCCCATGATCAGATGATCCACGTACTTCATATTATTACGAAACAGGAAAAGAGGGATATAAAACACATAAATACCCTACCTCGATTCGGTGGAATATGTTTCAGATGAAGGAAGGAATCCATATTTTATGTCATTTTTTGTTCTTCGTCGATGTTTGGTTCGAGTTCTCTAAAGGTCGTCAAGCGATCACCGTTCTTCGTTGGAGGGATACGTCTCCAGCGTTTCGTCGGAGCTTACTCCCGTGGGTTTGTGAATTTACTTTCAAATGATTGATTAATAAAAGAAATAATCCCCACATTGCATTCATTATTATGGTTCATTAATGAATCTTAATTAATGAATATTTTAAACACACGAGCATTGTCGTTAAACAAACAAAGTAACATGTCATTAAATGAATCCCATTTAATGATTGTAGTTACATTGTGGTCCTGCCAACCGTCGATCAAGGATTGTAAAATATTTAAATAACCAAAAAAGTTATTTTATTATTTTTCCAAAAAGTCCAAAATATTATCATTTTACTATGACCCTTGTTAGTGGAAGTTAACCACCACCTAAGTGAATCTCAGTGCTGTGAATTCAGAGGTGCCTTCATATTTTCAATCTGAGCACCGATACAAGAGATAGAAAAACCCTCTCTCACGTTTACTAAACATACCTTAAAAAAGATCGAAACTATATTTCGGTCCCTCTGGGCCTCAGAATCATGTGCAGTTTAATTTTAAAGTCACAAAAAAATCCATATTATTAAAAAAACATTGTACAGATTTTTTGTGTCTTTAAATAGGTAGTTATTTTAAGATGATAAACAAACCTAGGCTCACCCAAAATTCCAAAATTTTCCAAATAATTATATCCTCCATGTAAAATATGACATGAATAATTATAAATCCAAAAAATCCAAAAATACATCATATTCAACACTTTCCTTGTTAATCGGGATATCCAACAAAAATGACATAATACAAGAGATGATAATTTAGTTTTTAATAAAAATTCAACTTATCTAATGAATTTCTATTCTTTACTAATGTAAAAAATACTAAAAATGTATTTAATAAAAACTGTAACTCATATTGATGGTTTATCTAGTTAAATTCCCAACCCTTTAAATTCTATAAACTCATCTTATCACCCATGTTTTTTTAATTAATCTATATATATATATATATAAATTTGGATGTCTTCATATATATTCTTCTATTAAATAAAATCTTAATATACTAAGTAAATCCAATTTAAATAACTATAAAAAATATGTACTGACCAAATGACTTTATATTATAAGATGTAAGCTTAATTATATTTTGTAGTTCTTATTCTTAGACAAATACTATCATAAATGGAATATATTCATATTCATAAATAAAAAATTTATGTAATAAATTAGAAAACACATAAAAAATTTATACAATCTTAACATTGTTTCATAAATTAAAATTGGTAAACCACACTTGTTGAAAACCCATATATGACTAAATGTCTACAAATATGTAAAGGGATTGAGACTACTTATTAGATATGTAATTTAAAGACATAATACAATATAATAAATGATGATTTTATGTCATATGTTAACCAACCAAACTAAATCCGCAAACCCCAAATATTTATCTCCAGGTTAACATTAATGAATCAAAATAATACAAAATGGAATGAGAGATAATATGGAAAGATAAGAGACTCTATAAGAATAACATCAATTTAAAGAGAAATTATAGAATATTACGTCTTTCATAACTGTTAGAACTTAGGCTGAAACTAATACACATATACTCACATTCCGCATGAGTTCAAATAGAATAATTCACAAATTTTGATTATTTTTTTATTTGAGGTTGAATGTTTTCTACTTATGAACTAACTCAGATATAAATTGATATTTAAAATACATAAATTAATTATCTCACAAGCCTAAACATGTATTGCATATTTTAACATACTATTGTTTAAAATATATATTTTTGGTTTTGATATTGATCTTTTTTCTTGAGTGAAAAATATAGTATGGGTAATCATGTTTAGATCCAGACTGTATTCAAATTTATGATAAGTTATTTCTGTAAAATGTAATTGAGCCAAATTGGGTAACTCTTTTGATCCTAAATTAAACTAGAGATCTAATATTTGAAAATATTAATATGTTGATCTTGATTCTATCATGATAATTCATTTCGGTAATAATATAAAGATTACAAACTATAATACTCAACTTAGATCTACTTGGATCAGCGAAATTACAACTATTGCACACGTGTGTTCATGTTAACCAAATAAGGGAATCCTTTCTCCATGATTTCATATTAATTAATTTTTATTTAAAATATAATTATAATAAAATTAATTAATAGTATTATTATTTAATTGTTAAACATTCTTTTTTTCATTATTTCTATGACTGATCACACATAGTCCATATTGAAGAGTTAAAACTAAAACCCCCTCTTTCATAAAAAGAGGAATTAATATTGTTTTTCCCTAAAGAAGATATTATTTTATAATTTGGATCCCCACATCATATTGTTTGAAAAATCGATGATTTAGTTTTATTAGATATTTATCTTTTCTTCTTCATTTTTTATGTAATAATTTCCATAGAACAAATATTGCATCAATATGTTATAATATACATGATAGCCCCCATATTTTAGTATTACTTTTACTTTTGAATCATAATCGAATAAATTGTTTTTTATGGAGTGTGAATCAACAATAAAATAATCTTTACCTCGATATGTTATACTATTATAACATAAAAATATTTAAAAATTATTATAAGGATTATATATAGTATTTTAATATAAAAATTCAAAAATTCAATAAATACATGTAAATTAAAATCCTTCACAATTGAAATATTCTATTTCATGGTCCCCCATGTATATAATATTGTTGAGTATAATCATAAAAATAATAAAAAATTTTGTAAATATGATAGAAATTTGGATAATGAAATAAGTTATTAATATGATTAGTTGATAGATTTATGAATGTGTTTATTAGTATATGTAATATATGAGTATATATTGTCATTGAGTATATATAGTTCATAGGTAAGTGTGTGGGTGTATATTTTGAGTATATATATATAAATATTAATTATGTTAGATAATTGGATACATAATAAATTGGTGAAATACTATCAAATATATAACATTTTTTATTACATATTACTGTTCTTTATGAATAAAAATTAAGATGATGTTAATTAGTGACATTAAATATTAAAATTAATATATTCATATATAAAAATTCTTATATAAAGATAAAAAATAAAAATATGATAATTAATTATAGAATAATTTTTTTATACTAATATTTCTCATTTAATTATAATTTAATTAAAAACATAAATTAGTCATAATAATATTATTAATTTAATAAAACATGTTTCATATTTGGAATTAGGACATTGAAATTATGTAATAATAAAAATATCATTCTTTGGTAAAAATATAGTTAGTCTATGTGAATATGAAAAAATATTGGTAAATTCTAAACATTGTAAATATAGTATTTTCTAAAACTAATTCTAAATGAATAAAACATTATCATGAAATGTTGTGAACGATGACTTAAAAACAACTTCATTTTTCATTAATGTGTAACATTTCCATAAAATTTATTTATTTGAACTTTTATGAAATTATTATTTCATAAAATAACACTCAATGTTTTTTATGAAATAACTCATCTTCACCCATTTCAAACAACATGCCATGTTCATTTCACTACAAAATTTTCACAAATAACAGCCCCATCAGTCCTTTCTCATGTTTCTTTCTTGTACACAATAAGTCACAATGAAATTAAAAGTATGTAAATATATCTTCTCAATATATTTCCCTATCTGATTCTAATAACCATTCTTAAACATAATTATTCACCTTTATAATATAATAACAATTTCATTATACTTATGTAATAAATTTATTGTAGTGAAATAATAATTATTGTCTCTTTAATGAATTTTAATGTTTTGCTTGGTTTGATCACTGGCATAAACAGTGACACTTTATAATCAACATCATTAACATAGTAGGATAATTTAAACTAATACTAGTCATAAATGAAATAAATAATAAATTTATGTTATCTTTACTCTCTTAGAAGGGTATTTTGTAAATTAAAAATAATAATTAAAAATAATGATTTTCAATAACCAAATCCCCATGAATGAGTGAACCAATTAGTAGAATATTCATGAACCATATCTATACATACTGTGTATCAAAAAAATTACTTTAGATTTATTTTTAAAATATGTTTTTTTTAAATTGATATATTTTTTAATGAAAACTCATTAATTTAGAATTATATTTGAGATTGTCTTACTAAAACATATATTGAACAATTGAGAAAATTTACATTCGTGGAAAATATAGATATTCATGATCAATAAAAATACAAAAAGGGGAAAATAAACAATTAATATTAAAATAAATAAATATAATTATGGTTCTAGAATATATTATTAATAAATAAAATTTTATTATTTTGGAATTTATAGAAGGGTCTAACAACATAGGACTTAGGTTAAATAGACTACTCCTCTAAACCCCTCATTTTATTTCATATTTCTCACCCACATGTTAATTTTTTCCTTGACATTAATGTAAATGTTCTCAAAATATGTTGTTGTTAATTCTTATATCCACATAAAATTTCCTTTCACTTTTATGGACATTACATTATTTATTTATTTTTAGATATTTTATAAACTACAATAGGATAAAAATATACCTTTTAAATTTTCAATAAAATTATTCTATTTCACTATAATATTACTCTATATTGATTTTATTTATTAAATTTCATAATATTATATCATTTTTTAAGTTAAATTATTATAGAAATAATCCTTCATTTATTTTAATAATCAAAATATTAATTTAAACCACAATTTCCTCTAATTTTTGAATATTGGACCATTTTGGAAAACATATGGAATATTTTCCTTAAATATTTCACTATTTATTCTCTTCCATGGATGGTATTTTAATTGATGTGATATCCTTTTATATTCACTCTTTTAGTTCCTATTATATGACATTTTATCTCAACCTTTTATGATTTATAATTATAGCATTATGCACTGTTTTTTTGGATTACATATATTCCTCATAAAATGATTTTTTAACATATTCTAATTCATATAATTAATCATTATATAACCGTATTTGGTTATATTATTATATTTATTTTCATGTGACACATATATGTATAAATATATATATATATATATATAGGTGGGAATATAATTACATAACCCTTCAATGCATTGAGTAAAATTGTTATATTATGAGATATTTATGTATGGGATATACCAAATGGTCCCAGTTGACTATGTTATGATTATCTTGGTGGTTTTCCTTGAAAATTATTATGATATTATATTATTATCTATGTTCAACATCCATTGTTGATGTTTATGTTAATGTGGTTCATGATTATTTCCTGTTGTTTTATACACTCTAGTTTCACGTATCATGTTCATGTTTTTTGTAATTACATGGTTCTAAAGTAGTCATATAATTATGTTATACTGTATTTTCATTCAAGTGTTTCATATTGATATGAATTACTTTTCCCCTTTTTGTTATATTTCTCACACTTTCATTTATTTATAAATATCACCAAGATTAAAAATATTGTGTTTTTAGAAAGTATTTATATATAGATATTTTGAGAAAAATATATATCTTTTTATGAGATTATATAAAATATGTAAATAAACATAAAATTCACTAATATTTAAGGATTTTTATGTTTTTTAATTTTTTTTAATTTATAATCATGTAAAATTGATGAAAAATGTACATATGTTATGTATGAGTTTTCAAGATTGATAACATAGATGGGTTTACCAAATTTTGGGAATTTTATTAAGGGGATTAAGAAGATAAAATGATATCAACCTTTGTTGAACCAAGGTGTTATAGATTATGATATATTATATTATATTTCTATATTCAATGTGGTTTTTACTATACTTTTATTGGATATTTATATTTATTATACATAATAACCATTTTTTTAAATAAATAGAAATAAGAGGATCAGAGTAAACAGTTGAAGTGAATAACAATTAAAATTTTATACCAAATATATAATAAAATGAGAGGGGACGTAATGAGAAAAGTCCCATGATTATTCATAACCCACTATCTCAATTTTTTGTATAATAAATTGAACCATGTGTAACTCCCAAATTGAAAAAATAATGAATAGCTCACCATTGATTCCTTCAAGTGATAATGAAAATTATGCTTCAGTGGATGCTGATATGAATTAATGTTTTAAAAATTTATTAATGGACTTATTTCACATCTATTATTTTTAATGTGATGTATATTGGTGATATAAAATGATTTATGCATCAATGGATCTAAATTGAGTTAATGGTGATAACACTTAGTCTTGATGTGCTAAAATCCTAAATATATTACGCTTCTTAAAATGATATATTTGGTAACATAAAATGCATAGATTATGTAATTCTATTCTTGGTAAAATTCAATTCAATATTAGGTATATAATTTGAATTTTTTAGAATAAATAACCATCACAACCCATCACAATACATAGCCTTCAAAAAATAAATATTCCTTAGAGAAATAATGACCAAACCATGGGTCATGAATGTGTCCTTCAAAACTAAACTATATTAAACTATCACCTCACTATGAAACACTATTAAACCCTATAGTTACTAACCATGAAATTAAAATATTGAAGTGAACCATATCAGGCTTTAACCCTCAACCACAATGATTGAGTATTAACCCTTTTCAGTATGACCACCCTTGGAGGGGCATAGACTGAATATCTTTATATATAGTTGTAATAAAGTAATCGAATAAGAGAAAATTATTCTATATCCCAAATCATCTCATGATACTCTATTAACTTAAATATGAAAAAAAAATTCCTTAATATAGGTCTTAATACTATATAATCTGATATTATTACATCATATGGTTGGTATAAAATATAAAAAATTAATATATATCAATTTTGATTGAATATATTGAAGTATTTATGGAAACTTATTCTGGTATTTCTTCAAATTAGGAGTATTCATTTTTAATTTTACCCATACATATAATTATGCCTTTATTAATGTAACTTTATAGAATATCCCTTATTCATCTGAAGGACATATCAATGTATAATTTCATTGATTATCTTGAAAAAAACTAAGATCATAATCAAAGACATGTATCATATATCCCATGTTTATGAATTTTTTGGATAACTTTTTCAGAGCTCTATGCTTCTCAATGGAATATCATTGACTTTTATATCATCAATTATGGGATAAAAGAAGGATATACCTAAAAAATTTCCATAATATATATATAGAAACTATGAATATATAGTTTTAAATTTCAAAAATAACAATTTTAAACAAAAATAATGGATTTAATAAATAATAGCTTTAGAGATTACCATGATTCATTTTCATTAGCCCTTATGTAGAATGTTCTTTAATATTCAAAGGGCAGTGAATAATATGAAGACGATTTGGGGATTTCACTGAAGATATTATGAGAGAAGTTTTTTTCAAAAATGAAATAAAATGAATTCTACTAGTACAAAGTATCATTATTGGGTTATATGATCACATGTGTGGGTATATATATGGATTCATTAAAGATAGTGTCATTTAAAGAATAACCTATAACAACTACCATGATAGAGATCCAATGTTTTCATTGATTATCTAGATACTATCGATGGTTTTTTATAAATTTATCATGTTTATCTAATACAATAACCAATTTAATTTGTATAGGAGTATGTTTTTCTAGGTAGAAGGTAAGTGAAGATAGATTTGGAGATCATAATAAGAGGTTGGTTATTAAACCAACACTAATAATACCATATATTGGTGATGGGTTTTTGATATATAGCATTTCCTCAATGAATGGATTGAGTTATAATCTTATTAGAAATGATAATATTATTTATATTTCTTATAAAAATTATATATTATTAAAAATACCCCATACTTGAATTAGTGTTACCATTGATGATATTTACATTAAATATGTGGTAAAATTATCTATATTAAGAGGGGTTTCATATATTAATGATCATAGAATCAAAAAATTTGTATTATCTTGGAATGTAATGAACAAAAAGTAATGGATATGTTTCGAGTTTTAGAACCATTATGCCAACTCAATAAATTTCTATATAAGAAAAATATAGAGGTTGATATATAAAGTGGAAATGATTTCACTAACTTATCTAATACATGGATTTCAAGAGACATAATATACATTAATATACTATTAGTGGATGATAATTTTTAAATAATGAAAACTTTGATGAATAAATAATGTGGAGACCCAATGAAATTGTTTGAAATGAATCATTATTATAGGTCAAGATCATTCATTGATGCGATTGTGAATATATGTAATCAAGATTGTGATGAAGAACATTGGATTTTAGTTTTAAATTGGATTTAATGAGAAATTTATTTCAATATTTTATGATTTTATTTCAATTTAATTTATGGTAGAGGATATAAAATCATTGGATATCAATTAAAAACACGTGATGATTCCAAAATTTTAAAATTGCATGCAAAACATTTCATTGATCAAGAGCATGCTTGTGGTTATTGGTTTTCCAGGGGTTTTGGTTAATAATATTGATGATTTTTTTATTTAAGATATAGGGAATCATATTATGGATTATGGATTTATTGTTATTTTTTTTGGTAAATTTTTAAATTATATTTCTGAACTGGAAAATGGATTTTCACCATTTCTTAAATTCAAATATAGTTCTAATATGGGTTTCACAACAACATATTTTGAATCAACCCTTTGAAAAATATGTGTTGTGACATATTAGGAGAGGTTTAGGGAAACCAATTATGATATATTAAATAATAATTAATGAAACAAGAACATATGTAACTCATGTTTTCGTGGAATTAGATATGTCGACGCATTTATCAAACATGATATTGATTAGTAATGGTTTCAATTATTTTTCATACTATGTGATCTATGAAAATATTATTCTTTTATTAAATATATATAAATTATATGGATATGATTCTATCCATTATTAATCCAATGATATTGGGTGTGGATATGAATAATTCTCTTTGAAGTGGATTTTGTGAAATAAAATTATATTCTCCTTCACTAGGGATTCTATAGAAAATCATTATTTTATGGGTGATAGTTGACAAAATATGTGAGGAAATATTATTTTTACATTTTATGAACTTATAATGAATATTAGACCAACCAATATGGAGAATATCTAAAAATTTAATTCTAGCAATGCTTGGTTTCCCAGAGAATCATTGAGACAATTGAGATTTGACGACACTAATGAGCTGGTTATTTAGGATCCTCTGGTTGATTCGATATCCAAGGTTTCATCATATGAAACCCCTTTTAATTTTTTCTAATATAGTATCCAATATGTAGTATTATTTATCTATAACAAACATCCTTTGATATTCAAGCTTCCATATAGTGTAATCCCTTTTCCACGAGTGCCAATGGATGGAATTTAGTTGTTTTTAGCAGAAAGTTATTCTCCATATTGATGATTGTGTGAATATAATTTTTGATTTCTCAACATATAAATTTGACTTGGATATATATTTTGTTATGATAATTACATGTGTGGAGGTGTGGGATCTAAATTATCTGTTCATATTTTCTCTTTCTCCATAAAAAATTATCCCAGACATAATCATGAAATCAAATAACCCCATGGAGAAGATTCCATGTATCAATTCTGAGGGATTCAAGCATTATATGTTGAATAAATATAGAAATTATAATAATTAATATGAAATTAGATGATAAATTATTATAAAATCAATCAGTAATAACATTGGGGGACATGGACATCAGGTGGTGGAATCAAAAACCTCATAATATTGAACTCCCTCCAACTCTTCTCCTTAGTACTACTAGTTTTGGATAGAGACATTCCCTATATAGTTATTTAAGTTAATTAAAAGGGAAATTCTCTATAATATACTTCTAATAAATTCTCCAAATTAAATATTAAAATAATCATTTTTCTTACATTTTTGGGTGGATAGCTCTATTTAGTGGTGTATTTAATTTAAAATAGATCATGATGGAACAAGTGTAATGGGATATGGGAAATTTTGGAAATATTTTTAAGTCATCATTTCATCAAAACTGAATTTTAAGACAAAAAAATTTTTATTTGGAGTTTTTCTTTGATCATATTAATAATCATCATTGATTTGAGGTTATTATTTATGAGATCTAAAGTATTTTGTTTGTTTTTTTAGTTTATTTCTCTTTTACACTGGTATTTCTATACCACAAATGATGTTTTAATTATTTTTTCCTTTCAATTAGATAAATACACTAATGTGGAAAATAAAAATCATAGGGGAACATATGATATGATGCCTTGTCAATGTTATTACTAAAACATGTACATAAATGAATGTAAATGATGCAAATGAGCTTTATATAGAGATTCAGAATAATGTTGGATAGTTATTATATTTATACCAAGAAAAACGGGGTTTTAAGAATTAAAAAACAATTATGTATCTCATACTTGACAAAAAATTAAAAACATATATTTATGAAATGACATAACATATATTTATTTACACACCCAAAAAGAAAAAAATTGTAAAGGGATCCCGAAGATTATATCTTTCGAAACCCAGGTGTTAATTTTGATGATTATTTTATATTATTTAATCCTATTGTTAGAGTAAGTTATGTTTTATTAGATTTAAATTTATTATTTTTGGAATTTAGTAGATTTTTTGGCATTGTCAAATTTTCAGCCTATTAGAAGGAACCATGTGGTGACTATGAGACAGTGATACAATTATTAACTATGTAATTTTTAATTTTTGGCACTCAGTTCACCAAGTCCTATAGGGTATCAAAGAAGAAAATATAACCCATTTTATCATTAGGGTATATGGAAAATTATAGTACGCTTAAGAGTATCCATGTGCCCAAACCTTGTGGGTGACCAATGCATGTATAGTGAAATCCACATAATTGAACATAATTTTCAAAACTGTACATCTAAACCATGAAACCCATACATATTTACATAAAATTTGAAATTTCCCTTTTCAAACAGGATTTAACTCTCTTACCCCATTTTATTCCACCAATATTCATTATACAACATCCATGGATCCCTAAGTGATCTTTTTTTATCCTCCTTTATTTCTCTCTAGCCTCTTCTTCATTATTTCTCAATAGATACTCATGGTAACCACACATCTCCTTTATCCATATATTCTACCCTATTCCCTCCATTATTTAAATCATATATTACATATCTTCAATAACTCTAGTCACTAAATTAAGGAAAATTAGGATTTCAGTTCATATAACCATGTGATTTTAGTCATGTAGGACTCATATAGGTTTATTATATAATTGATTGGGAATTATACATGGGAATTGAAACATTGTGACTTTTTCCACCTAGTTTGATGTAGTTAATTCTATATTGCTCAATTATTTTTTAATTATCACATATATTAAGCATTTTAAATTACTTTTTATGGAATTATAACTACATATGATTTATATTTCATGTTTTCATACGGTTTACAAGCACTTTTTCCTTAGTATAAAATGGTTTCCTTATAAATTTCAAATTATTCATTGAAAAATGTTCTTAAAAATATCAAGGCCCATTTGAAATATTTTATGAGAACATATTATTTTTTTTGATGAAAACTTTCAATCCTTATCCTTATTTTTATTTATAAATATATAAAGGCATTTCCATAAATAATTTTTATGGATAAATGGGTGTGGTGGGTATTAAATTATTCCTAAATAATGTTTTAAAAGGGTACTACTGTGGTTTTATAATATCATATTAATGATGTTTAAATATGATATTTCATTCAAATAAAGTGACTTTCAATCCTTTTTTAATTTATAAAATGCCCATTTGACACATTAAAATGAATATTTTGATGTTGTGAGCCCGTTATTGATAAACCCTTAAAATGTTTTAACCCTTGGTGGGTTATTAATTAATATTTAATCGTTGGGTAACATTAAAATGGTCTATTTTATGCTAGGTAATTTAAGATAAGGGATTATTATTGTTTGTGGTTGTTTTTATATTAATTATATATTAATTTATCACTAAAACATCATAATGTTCACAAAAACACATGTAAGTAGGTGGAAGACCTTGATTTATGATATGATAGTTATGAGCACACATGGGTTCCTATCCCCTCTAGTGTGGAATATGACCAGAAATAGATTTTCCATTAGGGTTCTAGTGTGGGGTAGTCTATGGATTTTATATTAGTTTAAGATGGAACATAGGCTATAGTTTGTCATAAATACCATGTAAAGTCTAGGATCACCTAAATTTTAGTCCTACTATATAAACTATTATACTCATTCCTTGATTTTTCATTCCTTATTCTTGATCACTATCATAATTATTTATATTTATGTATTATTATTTTTATGTAACACTTTATAATATTTACTTTTATGATATTCTGTTGACATAGAGGTTAAATATTTATATTTTTCATTAAGAATTTCTTTTATATTGATTTTGAAATTATTTTTCAAAAGTGATTTGAGGAAAGGGTTTTAAATTTTATTTTAATGTATTTATTTTCATGTTTGGAATTTCATGAATGTTTGGAAAGATAATAAACTAATTTCATTATTAGTTTTCATAAAATCAACTGGATATATTATAGATTTTAATGTTTTTTCAACTAAAAGGAATGGATTTCTCATTAGTAGTTTAAAGAATTATTTTTGTTTAATTTATGATCTAAAAAAAATACAAGAATATTATTTTAGTGTGTATCTCAAAATAAAAAAATGAAATTTATAGTGAAAATATTCTCATAAAGTCTTTTGTGATATCCAACTAGGTCTGATTTCTCGCACCCTTTTTAACAATCAATGTGTGTGTTAAATTTAGATATTATATATGTCTATATATTCTATTTATGATTGATCATCCCATTCATGGTCTCTTGATGGTGATTCACGATGTGGTGAGAAACCATGGGTTCCATATAGGTACTATTATGTTATTGTTTGGGCTTCTATTTGTTTATTGGGATTTTCTATGTTGGAAAAGTTAGTCTATCTTTTATTATATTTAGTTTCCTATAGTAATACCTTTTTTGTATTTATTTATATATTATTAAATTCTTATATAAATATTTTAAAAAAAATTATTGCATATGAAACTTTTCAGTCTATTTATTTGTTTTGGTTATGTAAATTGACATTGCGTAGATTTACAAGTTAGATATGATATGAAAGATACTCTTATTAAAGGATATATTGTGTGATAAATCTAATTTGAATGTGAATCTAACTTAAAATTTTGTTTCCTTAATGTCCAAGAACTGGTTTTCAGCCCATGGTGATCAGTAATACACTATTGGCCCAATTTAGGACTAGGTCAATTGATATGATGGGATATCCCAAGATGATCCCTTAATAATATTTAAAGATCCTAGGTTCAATAAAGGGACTTGATTTTTGTGTTCTCTTTAGTTATTTTCAGATTTGGTAGAAAGGATAATAATACTGTTATAACTCAAAAGGATAGTGTGCTGAGAACCTATCTTTCTCTTTCTATACCTTATCCTTGAGTCTCCATGGGTGGTTGGGATTTGAATTTTATATTGATTCTTTTAATGTATAAGGGATCGTGATTAATGTGATTAGTCCTCATTAGTTTTATTTTTATTTTTTTGAGGGTCTTTTTGAGATGATTTTATAAAATTTATAAGGAATTTTAGTTATGTGTATTTTTTGCATCATCTTACAAACCATTATATAGCCACAGACATGATTCTATATAGATTTTAGAGAATACATCTTGATTGAATTCAGATCACCTACTTTGAAACCAAGTCATGAAATATTATGTATCCCATTTTTTTATTATTTTACCATCTCGATCCATGGATTTTCCTTGAGTCAGATTATTAAATGGTAAAATACTCAATGAGTATCTTATGAAATATTTATTTTTTTAGATTTATTCTTGGTTAAAATTTGTGTAATTCCTTTTTTGTGTGGGCTATTAATTTTTTTTTGAGATCATGAATATTTCTATAATAAAATATTTTAGTTTAAAATAATTCCTTAGGTTTGGTCTATAAAATGGATTTGGATTCATGAAGAACTTTTCTAAAGTGGTCGATCTAATGTTGGGGTACAAAATGTGTATTAGTTTTAAAATTGATATTAATAAATGATATAAAATAAATGAATAATATTTTCTGTATTTTTCTAGTTTTTTTAATGAAATGCATAGAATATTTTGGAATAAAATGTAGAACATTAATGAATTTACATTTGAATTATGTGGGTGGTTTATTTTCAAAACCAACATAGATGATCATTTTATCAATTTTGGGTTTAACAATTATTAAGATGATGTGTTTTTTAACTAAAAATGGAATATGAAGAGTGGGTTTCTTATATTGAATGAAGTTATTTTTAATCTATACCAATATATTTGTTTTAAAAATTTGGTGTGTTTTAAATTTGAAACTGATATTTTATTTTGTAAATTTACTATAAAATTGGATTTTTATGGACTATTGAATATATTAGTGTGTTTAAAAATGTTTTTACAATTATAAAAGTGTGTTTACTTTTAATGTTAATCACTAGAACCATGTTGAAGTATTTTATTAATTGAAATATGTAAAATGTTTTTGAAATTTGGATTTTAAATTTATTATTACTTGGTGAGTGTGCTTTTGAATTTGTCCCATGCTTAGTGATAGATCAATTTAATTACTTAGTGAAACATGGATATGTGGGATTCTACTCTAAAATTTTCAATTATAACTATCATAAGTATCTTGGTAATTTGTAGGGATTATTCTTCCGAGTAATCCCTCGAATTCCTAGACTCCTATTTTTTAGTCCTTCCAATATCTAAATTATTTTATAGTTGTGGTTATTCCTTATAAATGTCATAATGGTGTATCTGGGATTAATTATGGATTCTATGTATATATTTGATAGGTTTAAACTACATGATATTTGGTTGTATATTCTGTTTTGTTAAAATAGGACTTTTAAAAAATTTATATTCCCTCATTCGATGAGAAATTTATGGTTGTAATCCATTTTGTGGATTTCGCATTGTGTATCTGGATCTAATTGATGATTCATGGTTGTTATTATTGAGTGTTTCCTTTGATGTAATTTTGGTGGTGTTCTTCAATTTGATATAGGTTGTTTTGTGGTTACATTTCATTCATGGTTGGGGAATTTTTTTCTTGAGGTGCATATATACAATGGGTTGGTAATAGAGGTATTTTGGTGAGGGATGTGTGTTTCATATATTTTTTAGATAAAACTATAGAGTAGGATTTCACTTTATGGTTTTATTTAGGGATATTTTCTTACCTCTCTCTATCACATTAATTGGGATAACAATTTTTTTTGTCTTCCTTAGAAAATTAAAATGGTCCCCTTATCCATAGCTACGTACAGAGCCGCTTTCCATAGGCTGGTAGTTGTTTTGAATTTCAGACCTAATGACTCTTAGGGACTCATGTCAGTTCAAGGGATTCATGTTTGGGATCATATAAACCTTATGGGTGGGAATCATTTCTTATTTTGGGACTCTGTTATAGATAAACATGTATTCATGAATCTCTTCTTAATCCCGATATAGGACTGGTTGCCCTAGCAGAACAGTTTATCAGTTTATTCTATCTTCAGATGAAGAAGGGGTCTTGTTGAGGGAGCCATATATATGTATATGAGGTTCTTCATCTATTTCACTAATGGGGAATATATTCTTTATGTATTGTAACCATAAAAAAATTATTTAGAATGTGCTTCCCTATAATGAGGTAGTTGATATTCTAAGGGGGTGATTGAGCCATTATGAGGTGTCCTTTATATCCTAAATGTTGTAGGAATAAAAAACTCACATAGTTCATTAAGGTTCATTAGATGATCCCCAATGTATATAAAATTATATATGGTTTGGTTATTCATATTTCCTAATGATATGGTCATTCATACATCCTTAAGCCCATGTGAGATATGCTCAAGGTGACAAACAAGGGGGGTAGATGATCATCCTCACAACATATAGGTATGGGATCTACATATTGGGATAGTCCTTGGGGTTTTTGGTATAATACGCATGCCTTTAAAGGATTCCTACGTATCCATAATATGGTAGGAGTGAGATTATTCATCATTTAGATAATGTATAAGACTTACAAAACGAGTTTTCCTTATACCATGGAGATTTATGGGGCATAATGAGGGGTTCATTGCATTCCCCTTATCCCACATGGGCCACAATCAGGGTGAGAAATATGAGGGATTGGATAATCAGCCTCACAGTGTATGGATCTGGGACATGTGTAATGTGAATGTTACTAAAGATGTTATGAATAGAGCACGAGCCTTGGGAAGATGTCCTACGGATCTTAGTTATAGAAGGAATAAAAGTCCTCATAGTTCATATAATTTATATTCTTATACATTAAGGCTTACTAATACCATTGTAGGGGTTTAAGGGGATGATGTTATGACCATTTAAAATCCCTAATCCCATGTGAGACATCGATTGTTTGTGAGAAGAAAGGGATAGAAATTAATCAATGTCATTACACTAGAAAAAGAGACTCATATTCCGGTCCCCTAATGCATAATAAATGTGGAACATGGACCTCAGAGGGAGGCAACCTATGTATCCTGAATATGGAAAAAATTAGATTCGCCCTAGTTACTATGATGTTTGGGCTTACACACTGAGCATACCCTATTGATCAGGGCTTACAGGCTGGGGATATGAAACATTTCCAAATCCTAGGATGCCTTGGGATCCATCACAATACCTTTCTTGACACACATATAATGTGTTGTGAGAGCTGGTGTTAAACATTCGGAGGGCTATCACATATCTTTACCGAAGCTTATACGAGTCATGGTGAGACCTGACCGAATTGTCTAGAGGGCTTTGCGAGTCTCTTCTTACATGCTTGGAGGGTATAATGAGAGATTTTTTTCCTGTACAGATTCTTTAGAGACTATCATATGAAATGAGTGAATATCATTATGTGAGTGAGGTGATGTGTCTGAAAGATGTCACAAGTCTTGGGTGACGGACCCATAGGGTTCTCAAGATTGAGGTGGCACCCACAGAGGGCATTGAATGATGTACAATGAAATATTTGGAGTAATTATTGTGTCATATATGACATGTATAATGGGGTCCAAAAATATGGGTGAAGTTCCCTGGTGTTATCACATGTCTTTGGACGATACATGTTAAGCACATGAGGGGTGGTTAGAATGCCATTTACTTATTCCTTGAACCATTAATCTTAGTTCTAACACTTGTATTTAGAATGCCTTGGTTTCATTCAGTGTTCATTCATTTTATGTTTTGTGTGATCTAGTATTCTTATGAGACGGTCTTAGAATACATAATATAGATCCTTCTTGTGATCTATGAATGATCAAGTGACGTCCTTTATGCCTACCACATGACTAATCTGGTTGTCTTCTAGTGTATCACCTGATAGAAAGCTAGCCAGTAGCATGATCACATTGAGAAGTCCATAGAAATTAAGAGATGAATTTTATAGAGTTAAGTGTCAATAATCTATCATGCATAGCAGATGTAAAAAATCCGAATATTTATTCAGGTTGGGGAGAAGAATTTATAGGTATCCCCACCAAAGGTACACACTGGTTTTTGAGGAGTATCTAGCATGAGTCTAGGATGGAGCCAGTGAAGGGGGTCTACTGCCATGCGTTTTCGTGAGTCTCTATCATGGTGTACTTTATGTTCATCTCCTAATTTTCAATGATCACAACTCTCTTCCATTATTAGATTATTTCTAATTATCAGAGATTTTTTGATGATGTAAATGTGTCAAAGTACTATAATGTTGTCATGTTGACATGTCTGAGGGAATTCGAAAGATATAAGTGCATATGAGAAGAAACTCATGAGTCTTTGGGTGATCTATATTGGGGGTCTTATGGGACATCGATGCGGGTGAGCTATGAGTGTTTTTTTTTCTTTAGAAACATCTATTAAATCTCGTTTCTTCCCTTTTTATCCCATTTAGATTGAGGTAACAAAGGTTGGGGTTCATGCGTGATTGCATGTTTTTTTCCAGAGTATTTCTTCTATTTTATGGAGATGTGTCACATGGACAATATCGGTAGTATGGGGGTTGGTGATAAGTCCATGTACTGAGGGCGAGGAAAAAAATCAAAGGTCTTCCATGAGGTGAGGTAGTCATGTATTTGAGGGCTCACAGTGCCTTAGAGGCCATCAAGGGTGCGTCACATGAATTTCAATGACTACAAACCCCTCTCACCTCCTCCATCATTATCTTCATTGATTTGTTTTAAAAAGGATAGGGATCGTACAATTTGGAATGATTATTATATAGTAATTTTATATTATATTTGGATTATGTCTTTCCTGATAAATATGGGTCATATAGAGTGTGTAAAAGCATGTAGTTAAAAGGTCTATCCACCTATCCATAGTGAACTGCGGGGTTTCTTGCACAGGTCTGAGGACATCCATATGGTGACACTGACAAGAAAAAGGGCTTCTGGAAGGTTTCACGGTGTCACACAGATTGCTCAGGGTTCACATCGTAGGTCTTTCATGGACAATGAACCACTCTTTCCTCCTCCACTTTATCTCCTTCATTTAATTTAGTGAAGCCTCAAAGGTTATGTGAGATTTCCATTATATCACAAAGTGATTTTACTCATCCCAATGATGATTTGGTGTATGATATTCATGACTAATAGGGTTATTTTATTTTATAATTTCCTTCATCAATATTTTTGAATGATTCTTGGTGGTTTTTTAGGTACATTACAATGAAAAACCATGCAGCCTGAGGGCAGTCATTCTGTCATCTAGTGGGGCCTTTTCAAGAGTAGGAATGTTTATTGAAGAAGGCTCTATGGGACTTTCTATGGGTCATGTAACATGTTTATAACCTTTTCATGACATTGAAATGGTCACATAATCGTGATACAGTTAAAGGATTCACGAATATTTGACCATCACCGTCTTCAATTCTTTCATGGGGAAAATAATTCCCATATTTATGTATTTATTCTTTTGTGATTTTTCCGATGCTTATTTGGAGGGCTTCATCAATCCCCCACCCCGTGGAGTGATGTATGGGGGGACAAGGAATGGTTTCAAAGGAAAATTAATTCCCACCAATTCTTTTTATAGTATCATGAACCAGTTCTTCGGGTGACATTTCACCTACCGGGTGGCCTTGGGTATTCCTTGAAACACCTATATATAGGGGATTCAGAATGGTGGAATAAAATTATTTCCACAATCCACCTATTATTATATTCCCCCACTATTTCTCCAAGTGTTTCCCCCATTGCGACCCCTGCCGCAAACCCTAATCATGAACCCTATCCAAAAGTCTGCACCATGAACTCATTCTACCGAAGCTCTTACACAAGGATGCTTTCTGCTTAGGTTCTAGTTTGCCTCATCCATGAAATATTTTTAGTAATTCCTCAAACATAATGTATGAGGGACATGGTCACCTCAAGTGTTTTCACAAGATTCACTGACCAGATCATTTGATCTTTTCTGAATCGCATCACCAAGTTCAGGTCACACGATCAAGAGTCTTTACGGTGTAATGAGATTCATTTGATTCCTTGTGTGGTTTATGTTCCCTATGAGTCCTCTGAAGATTAGGCAATCTAGAACCGGCAATGTGTTTCGTGGATCCCTTGTTGAATCATCTGTTGCACATGATACCACTTTCTCGTATCATTATTTAACTTTGTCAAGACTTTGTGTTTTCTTTGTCTGATATGTGCCACTTACTTATTTTAAGATGGATTTCAGTTCCTACAAAGGATCCTCAGCTACAACCAACCATATGTCTATGATTGATATGAATCACTATACAGATCCCTATTATTAAATGCATACTGATAATGAGGTCCAGCAGAGGTTACTTCTATATGACATTCAAGATTATCCTTTATCAAATCAACTTCTACTATATGAGTTTGTCTCACTGGGTGATGACACTATACATCCCATCAATTTAAAATTCCCTTTTTTGGGTATCTAGATCCTAGAACATTGTTCATGTAGTGATTACCATGGATAGTCAGCTGGTTATAGCCCAATCTCATGGCTTGTCTTATCTTTTGTCCCATTACCCCATGAGACAGTATGGTCATGTCCTTTCTCAATAACCTATCTCTCAATGTTTCTCAATGACATATTTTTATTATATGGATGCCACTTGTGGTAGATGGCGCTCAGAATGGGATCTTCATCCAAGTGTAAATTTCTCTGATGAATGGGCATGACTATTCTGGGTGAGAGAGATCTATTCAGAATTTGCTGCTGATCTCTATAGGGTGAATATCCATGAAGACATATAGAGAAGGATATTCTCTCCATTGTGGAGAAAGAGGTTAGGAGATATATGATAGTACACTTTCTCATTTCCTTCAAAGATTTGATAGATGTTTTTCTTGGTTGAATAGGGGCGAGACCCAATGTTATCTGCCTCCATCAATGTCCGTCCTAGTAAGTCTACAACAGTTATGGCTCGTATTGGGCCATTCTGGAAGCTGGGGACTACAAATCGTGGGGTTACCGGGTGAATCTATCGGTTTCTTTAGACCACTGGTTAGCTTATTTTCTTAGTACGTTACTAAATGGTTGGATATTCTTGGGTAGAGATACACACTTGAGAATTCATGTTAGTGTTCTAGTAATGGTATTTTGTCTTGCGGAAGGGTGAAGCCTTAACCTGGTGATGCCATTTCTTACACTCTATTTCTATATTTTAGGTCATTTCTAACACGGAATCACCCCAACAAGATTGGTGGTCCTCTCCAGTTAATATTTAGTAGGATAGGTGAGTACATCCATTATTATGAGTACTGTAATATATGTAGGATCCCATACACTGTCTCTATCTCTAGATTTCGAAACATCTCTTGGTTTGGGCCTATATCTCTATCCCCTACATAATTCAATGGTTTATTATGTTGATCTGATAGCTTAGACTTTTCCCCCATCCAAGCACCTAGAAGGCTACTTATTGGTAATGGAAGCAGATATCTTAATAAGAAAAATTATATGATATATCATTGACATGGGAACCATATATCAATGTTGGATGATTTGGTCATCAATGAGGCATACATTCTGTATCAATTTTATTGACAGTTTGGCTGCGTTCAAGGGGTCTTCCCCATTCCATTTTCTAGTTTCTGAGGGGAGAGACATCCTATTGTCATCCACCAATTTTTTAAGAAACAATTCTATTATGATACTAGAGCTTTGATTATATTTACACATACTGATTCTCCCACTTTCCTCACATGGGATTATGCCCAAGAATGGGCGACGACTTATCCCAATGGGGTGCTAGGCCAACTATTCTTCCATGTGGACATGCCCCTTCATCACCATTACCCCTATCTATGTCACTAATGGAATTTATTGAGGCCCTAATTGAGGAATCTTGGAAGAGAAAAGGCTGTGATGATGGTTATTCAGATGGTAATATAGATTCTATTGAGGAGATTAGTCCTATGTTGTAGGCTACATATGATACGACTATTGAGAGAGAGGTGTATGATGCTTCTTCTCCTACTTCAACATTGAATCATTTGGTTGGTCATAATTCTACTATAATCTATTTGTCAGTTGTTTAGGATCAATCACATGTTAAGATAATCTAGGATCATTTCCATGTATTTATTACAAATACTCCTCAATATACATTTTTTCCATCAAAGTGTGATTCTTCACCAATTATTTCATGATCTAGAGGTCAACTGTTTTGATCGGCAACCTCTATACCAAATTATACAGTGAATCATCCTTACCTGAAGAGACTCGACTATGTAGAAAATGGAATTTAATGACTGCATAGATGAGGCCACCCTTTCCAAACTAATGAGGGAGTCCAGGGAGGCATTGGAGAATGATCATCGATTGTCTTATGAACTGAAATCCAAGATGGATGCTAGAACGATGCAGATATAAAGGCATGTAGATATGATCACTCATCTAAATTCCAATGTATCAACATTGTAAACATAATTTATTATATATCAGAGGGGGTTGATGAATTTTCTTCTCTGGTATATGTTCTTCACCCTAAGGCAGAGTTGGAATAAGTGAGGAAGGTGAAACTCTAACGAACAATTGACACTTCCACCAAACTCTTACAATCCTGGCTAGCATTGTCATGAAAATTTTGTTGCGACGTAATTTTTTTTATTTCATACCATTTTTCACAATACATTCATTTTTTTATGTTTTAGAGAGACTCCAAAATGTATAGATTCCTCACTTTATTTCATATTGAGAATGATGAGTTTTTCTGAGATCATTATCCAATTTTGTGCCTAATATGATACCCTGATATTCTCCCACATTGTTTTTGAAACCCATCCCCTTGTTTTTTTAATGTTAAAGAATGCTTTTAATTGGATGTTCAAATATGAGTATATTTCCTTTGATGAATTATCATGAAGGGTCACCCCACTAAAGGTTTGGTATCAGTAAAATATTCCATACATCATGATATTAGTGAATGTGTAGAGAGATTATATTGGTAGGATACATGTCTAGTAAAATGATAACTTTTAATTTCTATAGAAAGAATATGATCCTAATAAGGCTATATAGTGGGCCTCATGATAATTTCTAGCTACGTTAGTTTAATTTCTTTGAGCTCATACCTTCTATAGATTTAGTATAAAGTATTTTAGCTTAGACTATCCATTTCATTAGTTTATGGACATTTAGATCAGACCATTTATTGATTTAATTATTGGGATTTTAGCTCAAACCATTTGTTTCTATAGTTTAAGGTATTTCGGCTCATATCGTCTGTTTCTATAGTTTATGGTGTTTTATCTCAAACCATTCAATGCTTATGTTTAAGGAATTTTCTCTTAGAACAACTATTTCCTTCGATTACATTCATTTAGTATAGACTATCTATTTATTTATTTTATGGTATTTTAGATTAGACCTTATATTTCTTTATTTTAAGGTCTTTTAGATTAGACCATCTACTTATTTTGTTTAGAGTCATTTAGATCGAAACAACTTTTGATTTAGTGTATGATATTTTAGTTCGTAAAATCAGTTTCATTAGTTTAAGTACATTTATCTCGGACTGTATATTGGTATATATTAAGTAATTTTATCTTCAAACATTTGTTGATTTAGTTTATAGTGTTTTAGTTGATACCACAAGTTTCTATAGTTTAAGGTATTTTAGAATAGACCATATTTTGATTTAGATTAATTTCATTTAGCTCGAACCATCTGTTGCATTAGATTATGTTATTTTATCTTGGACCCACTATTGATTTAGTTTCGGGTCATTTAGCTCAGACCAGCTATTGATTTAGTTTAATTTCTTTTAGATCAGACCATTCGTTTCTTTAGTTTAAGGAACATTAGCTCGTACCATCAACTGTTTTACTTTAGGTTCTTTTTTCTTATACCATTGGTGAATGGTAATGGGATATTGGGAAGAAATCCCAGAAATGACCTAAAACACTTTCAAGTGCTGGATCCAAAACTATTGTTTCTAAGGCTCATGAGGATTCGATTTCCCTTTTTATAGCGTGACACACTTGGTGGATGGAAATAGGTGCATATGCAGGATACATTGGATTATATGACTAGTCATGCAATGGGGTCCCTTGATGTCAGGTATATTTTCCATGGGATATAACAAGATTTATAGAGGTAGTGTTGATGAGGTTGGAATACTCAGGATACAAATCCTACATTAGTTGATGGGGAACATATTTCATAAATCATAACATGGGAGTTTGATTCCATTAATATGAGATGGTGAAGACATGATGTCTATGTCCCTTGACTTTTTGAAATTACAGGTTCTATCGTGGTGTTGCAAAATCTCAAAATGGTTGAATCTATATTCTTTCAAGCAGAAGATGAATTCAATTGGTTGTTCTGGACCCTTATTAATTGGTATCATAGTTGAGAAAAGTTTATCTACACTTCTTTCTATGGGATATGGAATATTTTAAAAGACTCAAACACCTAGATGATAAAGTGGGATATGATAAGAAACCTATCCAAGAATGGTTCTGGCACTATGGGGAATCTATCTATTAAAATGAAGATTGTGCTCTATGCCATGTGGTTTTGAATAAGGAGACATGAGCCATCAAAGGCTATTAAATAAAGTTTCACATACCATCTTTGAGAAAGCGTACAAAATAGTATGAGGTAGTGACGAGGATATTAAATAATCATGGATATTTGGTATGAGGACTATAAATCACCATTTTGGGCATTCAATTATGATGAATTAGAATGTGGAAATCGTTCATTGAGCGATTTAGACACAATATGGTGTTGAGTGCTGTAGTGATGATGTTAGGGATCATGGTAATTGGAATGTCATTTTTCATAGTGAAAAATTTGGTTGACGACAAAAATCACATATACAGGAGCCATGGCCATGCATGTATAGTCATGAAAAGGGCACTAGAAGCTGGATATCCCTTCAAACAGCTATGGAAGGAGATAGAGACTTGATACACCCCAACTCATGGGTTGTGGTTTGTAGAAGATGTAAAATCCAAGGTGGGGTTGAATGCCCTAAAGGTTGTGTCATCTCCCTAAGAATATATTCTTTTTATGATGAGTTGTGAAAAATATTTCCCTAACTTTTTTATGGACCATTGGGTCCAGTGAGCAATGCCTGGATTTTACTATGTTTAGAAAACCAATGATCTTTTCACCTTTTATGTTTGTGTTCAGAATTTTTCCAAATCTCTGAGGATAATAATTTTAGCATGTAGAGGCTTGACTTTTTTACAGGTCTCCCTTTGTGGGTTTTTATCTAGACAAGTTTTGTGTGTCTTTTATTTTCAGTTTAAGATCTTGTGATTAAGACCACTATGGGATTCATTTTAAGGTCATAAATATTTGATCAAAGAATTGATAGTTTAAGGTCATGTATCACATTGAACTAGTATGGAATATGTTATACTATTTCCTAATTGGGATACCTAGGGTAAATAGTTACCTAAACTTTTCTCAATCATGGGTATAAAAATTCTTAAATCATGGATTTAGTTTCTCAGGTCGGGAGTAATGAAATTGTATAGTCATGAAAGGATCGATTCTTCCATAATGGGGAATTCAGTGTTATCGTTATGATGTTAGGGGTAACTAGAATTGGAATTTCATTTTTTAGAGTGATGTATTTGATTGACAGCCATAGGTTCATATACAGGAGTTATGGGCGCACATGCATAGTCAAGTAAAGGGTCCTTCAAGATAGATATTCTTTCCAAGGACCATTTAAGGTTGAATTCAAAATGATATTCTCAATATTATAAGTATGGTCTATTTATTTGAGGTTCTCTTAAGGTATTGTGGAAGAACCCTATACTCTGGTTGACCGAGGTATGTGTCTTGCGACCCATTGACGAGGAGTGAAAAATAGGAGATAGTCTGTGATGTTTGTTGTCATTTAGTGGGGATGTTTTTTGCATCAGGGAATATTAACATCATGTAATGAGGACATCATTCCATGAAGTTTAAACATCATTTGGTTCGGACATGCTTCTGTGAAATTGAATCTGATGTGGTCAGGACATGATTTCTTACAGATTAAAGTTTTAGGGTATGGATGTAGGAACCGACATGAATGGTGGTAATGTTGCAGAAAGGCCCAAATAAGGTAACATGGGAGTCACTTTGTGTCCTATGCTAATGTGAACCATGACTGATGTAGTTATAGGTGTCTATGATGTTTAATTTCATCCATGGAGGATGATGCGGCATAGTTTAATGCCGCGTTGCAGGGACATATACAGACAATTTAGGGTCATGTCGACTGGACTGTAAGGTGGAATTCTTAATGTAGGGGTGTGAAGAGTGGTTCCATGAAACAATCCTACATTAATTGAGACCAAATAGGGATTAACCACCCCATATACCATTCTTTGAAGACTCATGCCAAAGGGACAAAAAGGGTTTTGTAAGAAACTAGAAATAAAGATGAAATGTAAGGGAGTCACTATGTATCTCATGAATATGAGAGTCAAGACAAATATAGTATTGTAAATAGAATTACATTATGATGTTCTGAACCATACATAGAGGTGGGAATTATATCCATTGGTAATTGCATCTAGGTTTAGGATTGGAGATCCAGGCATCACTACATATCCTGTATGGAAAGGAGTCAAGATACATGTAGTTCTCAAAGTTCGATGCAGTATAACATCATGTAGTGAGGATGAAAGTTTATTGATGTTAATTGGTGGGAACATCATGGTTTGGCCAAAGGATAGAATCCTAGGATTCAGAACTTATGTCATGCATATGAGAATCAAACCACACATTGTTACTAGAGGACCATATATTTTAATGTTGTGTGGCAAGGACATGGACCATGGAGTTTAATGTCATGTTGTGAGAACATATGGAATGAAATTTATGGTCTTGGACTCCCGAACATAATGTATGTGTTGTGTTCCACTCTTCATTCCTTATGAGGGTTTGTCCCCACTGTAATTCCAAAGCTCATGAGAGCTATGCTCGGTGTGAGAAATAAAGAGTTAAATGGGTTCCCTTAGAGGGTAGAGACAAAAGATGGGTATAACATGGTGATTTTGTATAATGAAGTGACTGGACCATGATATAGTATTAGTTCATCCCTACGTATATCATTTGGAATGTGAATCAGTCATACATTATTTTAGGGAAACCATGTTGTTTAATGTCATGCGATAAGAATATTTACCATGTAGTTCAACATAATGCAATGAGCACCGGAGGTTCCATGCATTTTAACATCATGTGACAATGATGAATGATAGGGATTACATTTATTTGGGTTCCCATTTACTTAATAGCCTCTATAATGTATATCTTAAAAAATATCACATTTTTGGGCAGTGTGACACACTCCCCATCCATGTTGGATAGTGAATAGGATCCATTATAATAGACCTTATGTATTGTGTAAGGTCCCCCCACATGGGCTCCAATTTCAGGGGGCTTCATTCATGGAATTATTAGGGTTTGAAGATCCCACAGTATTGATCCTAGAAAGAATGAGAGGAAGATTACCTTTTTATCAAAATCTCATGTAATCTGATTCTGGTGGACATTGAGGTTGTGTAGCCTACAAAACCTCTTCTCATCTATTCATTCCAACTCATCGAGCCACTTCAATCATTGTTCGTTATCTAAGAGCTATCCAAAAATTTATACTCGGATTGAGGTAAGCTAGAATTATATGGGAATTACTAAATCGTTCTCGTACACTAACGATTATGGAGTTTCTTGTGCTTCAGTACATGTGGTTGGATGGTAGGCCCACAAAGCATGGAGGAGTTTATCAGGACAATACTTCTTAACCTTTTTCACCATATTATAAAGTATATTATGTTGAGTCTTATTGAAGGACTCGGTATTTCCATTTTCCACTATATGATAGAAGGATGAGTGATTGGACTTGATGTTGTACTCCTTGTAAATCTTATTCAACTCCATGTAATAAAATTTTGTGCCATTTTTCATAAATATTATGTGGGGGACTCTGAACCTAGTGATGGTATATGGAGTTACAAATTTGACAACACTCATCATCCTAATTTTACTGAGGTTTACCTTCTTATCCAACATGGAAAACAAGTCAAAGGTAGTAAGGATATACATGAACTTCTTAGAGGTGGCTGGGGGATATGGACCCTCAACATCCATCCCCCAAACAGAAAATAGGCAAGAATATTTAGTAGTATGCTGTAATTTTGGGGGCTGATGGTTGGATATTTCATGGATCTGACATGCATGAAATTACTTGGGGAATTCCACACCGTCTTGTATCATTATTTTTCTGCAATATCTTATCTGTCTAATCTGAGGGGAGATCCTAGTTCCAAATTGGTGGGTATTACAATATCATGTGTGTACTTCTCCCATGACGATGAGAACTTCTCCTTCTATTATTTACCTTAGGATAATTCCTTAAAAGTCTCTCTTATAGAGTAATTTTTTTCTCATTTGGTCCATCTGGTAGAATGAATTTCATTTCCCAATTCAGAATTTTTTCCCTTCTAGCATGATTGTCTAGGAGAATATATAAGTTATCCGATTATGGGATCCATCCATCCAGGGGTGGTCACTGGTTCATCACACATTGGTGTGGTTCTGACTTAGTTGATATCTTTCATATTGCATAAAACTATTGATGACACCATTATTCAATGTGTAATATAGAAGGTTGATTCTTCCTAATCAGGGTCAGCCAGGACGGCGACTACATTGTCCAGTGCATCAGAACGTGCATTAGGTGATTTATGTACATAATTATGTGTGGGTTCAAAGTGGAATTCCTCCATTAGTCCCATCACATATCTAGTGAGGGGGTCTAGTTACTCTTTTTTTATGGAATATTAATCATTGGAGAACTTTATCACTAACTCTAAATCTCCATTGATATTTAAGTAGGCCATGTGTAGCTATAAGACTAGTTCCAATTCAACTTAGAGGGCTTAGTATTCTACCACATTATTTGTGAAGCCTTAAAATAGTGAGAATGAATAGGGAAAAACCTTTGTGTATGGAGAGACAAATAAAATCCATATACCAACCCAGTTGAGATTTGGGTTCTCCATTTTGGTACTAAAAGGACTCTGGGAGGAACCATCAATATAAATATCCAATTTTTATGGAGTTTCAAGGGAATAAGAGACCTTTTTATTGGGGATAAATGTGTCTTCTGGTGTATTTTATGGGGTAGGGTGTTCTAGGAGGAAATTATCTAGGGATTTCCCTTTCACTGATTTATGAGATAAGAATATAATGTCATATTGCTGTAGAATCACCACTCATTGAGCTAAGGGAATTAGTCAACATGGGGAATATATGGATTTTTATGAGTAGGTAAATACAAGAGACAAGGTGGACCCCTTGGTGTTGCACGTAATGAGTCACCTTTTTCACTACAAAGTTGGGTGAAAGGATGTTCTCTTCAGCATTATAATATCTAGTATGAGTACCTGTCATGGTTCGATAATGGTAGTAGAGAAATTATTTCTTCCAGCAACATTTTTCTACCTAAAAAGGGTTCCTAATGAGCATTCCATATTGGCCACATATAATATGGGTGGCCTCCCTTATACTGGAGGCATTACAAATGGTGGATGAAGCAAGTATATCTTGATAAACATGAATGATTTTTTACATTCATTATCCCATTGGTTGGAAACTCTCTTCTTTAGTAAACTTTTGAAGGGGAGGGATTTTTCTTCTAGGTTTTCTATGAATTTAAGAATTTATGAATGGGTCCCTTGGATTCCCCTTAGTTATTTTATGTTCCTAGTGGGTGACCTTTCCAAAATAGCATTGCTCTTATCTAGGTAACCATTAAAGTTGTGGTGGCATACCAAAAAGGTAAGAAATGTTCTATATGTTATCCCAAAAGAATATTTTAATATATTCATATCTAGACTTTGACGTTGTTTATTTTTGAAGACTGATCAGAGATCTATGAAGTGATCACATCATTGTAGGAATTTAATGATCATGTCGTCGACTGAACACACAGATATCCTTCCCAAGAATAGCTTAAAGATGTGATGCATGGCGGGATGATATGTGGTGCAAGTATTATTTAATTCAAAGGGCATGACATAATACCCAAAGATCCATAGTGGTTCTCTTATAGAAGTATATTCTTTATCCTGGGGTGACACCTAGATTTGATTGTAACATGAGTATCCATCCATGAAGTAAAGGGCTTGAAAGAAAATAGTTATATAGATCAATAGTTTTATGGTTGTTAATGGGAAATCAACCTTTCGGAAATCATGTTGAAGGTATCTAATGTCAATAAAGATCCTAATCTTCCCATTCTTCTTCTGGATAGGTATGATGTTGGAATAACATATCAGGTATTGAACTTCTAGGACAATGTTGTATTTTATCAATATGTTGAATTCCACCTCTAAATTAGTGTAATGAGAGGGGTGTTTCCTCATAGATGGTTTCTAGAAAACCAGATGCTCATCGGCAGTCTGAGATGATGCATAGCCACATATAGATACAATCCAGGGATATCTGGGTATTTCTAAGAAAACACATATCAGTGCTTCTTTAGAAATGTAATGTAAAAATCATTCTATTTAAGAGTCATAGAGGAACTAATCAACATAGGGTGTGGGTCTTTATATATACCTAGTTTTATTTACCTAATCTCATTTATGGTGATGGATATTCCTACATAAAATGATGGAGGGGAGGTTCTAAGACCGTCCTCAGCCATTTTTGAGTATATGGAGACGTATTCAGGTGAAGATGAATGTTTGGGGGCTCCCTTTTAGTATCATGGATATGGAGGCCATTATATGTGATATCATCATACCCTAATATCTTGAATGATTTAGAAAAATTCTAGATATGATTGTCACTGGGGAAAGGAGAGGTTTGGACATCATGGGACATATTTGTTACCTTGACCATGTTTACAAGGAGAACATAATCATCAATGAGTATGCTTCAGGAATTGAATAGGGTGGTTCCTAATCCATTAAGAGCTGCAACCCGTATATCATCATCTAAAATTGGTTTCTTTCTTCCCTTCTTGTATAAATTTTCTCGGCATATATGGATCTGTAATCTTCTAGGAGGGTGATTTTATCATGTAGTATGACTACCTTTCCATTGATGGGGTACTTCAGAAAGTGATGGAATGTTGATGGAACCATGAGGTAGATATCGATCTAGGGCCTTCATAGAGGGAAATTATATGTGGTATCCTACTAGATAACCATGAATTCGACATCTTATCTGAGCTCTCCAAATTGGGAATCGATTCTAATCTACCATAGGGGTATATTTTCATGCTTTTCATATCCTTGGGTGATAAAAAATTTTGGGGGATAAGTCCCCTCCACTATACCCCAATCATCATAGGTTATGAACTAGTATAAGATTAATCCATGATCTATTATCTATTATTACCCTTTATGAATTATCATTATTGAGTCTTCTTGCAATGTATAAGGGTCTAATGTTCCTTGGGATTTTATCCTCCTAATATGGATCTATAAATGAGATAGAACCATGGAATCCTATGGACATTGAATCCACTCGATATACCTTAGTGGATGTGACTTCCATCACGAATTCTTACAGGATCTAGAGGGACTTGATGAGTACCTCCCTGTGTTCTTTTGAAAGAAGAAATGAATCCAGCATAGAGAGATTGGTTGGTACCATAGATAGCTATTTTAGAACATCATAATTTTATTTCATATGTTGGTGCTTCCTGATATAGAGTTTCTCTTGGACATGTTGTTCTGGGGAATAATCTTATAATGAATATGGACTTGTATCTTATTCTTATGTTGAGAAATTGTCTATTTCAAGTGGCGCAGGTTTCCTTTGCCTTCCCCATTTCATGGGTTAATCAGATTTAACACTCTCCAGGTGGTCATGAAACACTATGAGATGTAGAATACTATTAGATTGATGTATGGAACCTCCTTCCATTTTCTATGCCAGCAAGAGTGCTTTAATATGACTCTCGACTTAATATATGTCTTTATGAGGGTATGACCAAAATATTGAGTCTAAACACCTCTTTGTTGTCCCCTATATCCTCATGTATGTCACATGTGGACTCCCGTTCAACAATTATATATAAAAAACCAAATTCTTAGGTCATACTCATCATCAAAGAAGGGATTTTTCAAGTGTATTGTGTTTAAATAACCAAATATGAGCTCATAATCTGAAAAGGTTTCCATTTTGTGGGGCAGTTCCCATCTTGCTAGTTTTATAGGGAAGAAATTTCCATGGGTTAATAAATTCTTCGAAGGATAATGTGACTCTTACTCTTCAATTTAATCCCACAACTGGTGGTCTCCCCCACCTTTGGGAGGTGCATATGACACCACTTTCAAGGGTGGTGAGATGCTTCAGGCATTTATAACAATTATCTTAGAGTGGAATGCACTCAATAAGCTATCTTATTAACCATACAGTTGTCAAATTTCACACACATCTGGAAGGTACCTTCTTCCAATCATCCCCTTTATTCAGGTGGACCATAGTTTTGCAATCCACTTGCTCTAGAGATTTTTTCAGCACCACTTTTTAGGAGTCAATCATTCCTTGTTGGACATCATTAAAGATGAAACATTCATAAATATTATATCCCAGTGTTCTGTGGAAAGGGTGGTAATCGGTCTAGTCGGTGAGGTTGACCTCATCAGGTTTCCTAGGATGTGGAATCATGACTAGGTTATAGTCCATGGATGCTACGAAATATCCAGGGGCCTGCTCATTCTAGAAGGAGTAAAACTTATTCATTCATTCTTCAAATCCAAGATGTCCATGATTACATTGTGATTCTTTCTGAGAGTGATTATATGGTTTTTTGTGATCAATAAGAGGTTCTGGGTGGTTTGGGTCCTGCTTAATCATTTGGGAAGGTGCCACTACTGTCTTGAGAGTGACAGTCTCAAATTCCATTCTGTCTAGCCTTTTTTCTTCTATTTTAGGCATGATTTGAGCTTTGGAGTGGGTCCACTGAATACCATCTTTATGTTGTTGTGTTGTTTCAGAATACTACTGGAATGAGACAGGATATTCCATTGAATCAGGGGTTTATGTAACTCATTCATGATATTTTCAACATATAATCATAGTTGTTTATCTAAAATATAGTGATTCTGAGAGAGTATTTCAACCCCTTACACAGTACTATGAAATCAATCACCCTCTTATTTTCATATTGTTTGTAGTTTTTCAGGTTGAAGATCATTGTATCCCTCTGTTTGGAACTGAATTGTAAATGTAATTGATGGTGGAGGTCTTTCCATCCTGACATAGATCCTGCTGGAAGAATGTTATACCAAAAAAGAATGTAAAAATTAGAGTCTTTACAAAACACCACATCTGGGATGACTCCTTTTGATCTTGAGGGCCTACCGCCTACCCACATCCGGACATGATGTGTGTGTGATTCTTTTTAGGGTCACACACACCGTCAAAGGTGGATAAGGTCATATTAGGGAGGTTCAACAGAGGTTGGGTATCATCAACCATATCAGGAAATGGATTATTTTCAGGTTTTACAAGAACAAAACTATGTTCCATATCTTCCATTCAAGTATCCAGAGACACAATGGCGTTATGGAGCTATGTGAAAACATCTTCTCAAATAGTCTCTCAAAAATATGGAGTTGGTGAGGGTTGAAGAGGAGGCACTGTTTGATCTCCTGGTGATTTTAAATTAATCCCAGGATTGAAGGTTTCTTCAGTAGATGAAAAGGTTGTTTCCACAGTTGTGGGAATTCCCAATCATTTTCAACTTCCTCATGCACGTGGGATGGTTTCCTAGACCTAAAGGCAATATGATTTCTAGAAGATGCCCTAGATTATGGATTAGATGTGAGAGGGAGAACATTTGTCTCTATTTTGAGATGATACCCCCTGGGAAATTTTCCACTGAGTAACTACTCATTATATTGCCTAAGAGATTGTATTTCACTGTCATATTATGAAAATTGGTCCTCTTTTGAAGGATCCTCACTCCTCCTATGAGGTGATGGGGATATAGTTATACTCTTCCCTTTGGAAGCTTTCTTTTGGGGAGGTGCCAACTTGATATTCAGAATTTCCATGGTTTAGAGGAATCTCTGGTTCATGGTGTACATAGCCTCTTTCTATGCATTCAAGTCACCCTCTTCTCAATATATGTTTTTTTTGTGTCATGACATTTTGTATTTGTATCATGATCATTATCTACAATGTTTAAAGTGGGAACATTCATAGAGGCATATGATGAAACGGTTTTCATTCCATTTCATTTAACAACATGAGGATTCTGCATAGCTTCTTTTAGGGTAGTTATTCAAACCCTTGGCCTTAATGGGGAATTTTGACTTGTAACCCTAACAGAGATTAACCATCCCCACTGCATGTTTCTTCGGCTTTGGTCTATGAATGGTGATCATGATGGAGTCTCCTGTTGTGGTATCCAAATGGGGACTAAACAGTAGAGGTGTATCTCACAGTATGTGGAATTCCAACCATTGATTCATTTATCCCAATATATAGAAGGCTGATTCCCAATACAATGGTGATGATGGTGAAAATTCACCCATCCATATGGGTTGGGAGTCATTCAGGGCCGTATTAGCTACTGATTAGTCTAATTTTTGATCATCCAGTGGCTCCAGTTGGGGATTTGATGACTCCTGATATGGACATAAAAATATAAAGTCCCCAAGATTAGTTTGGTGGGGTTATTATGGGGTCATCGATGATGTATATAAGATCCTCTCAAGGAATAATGATCTTGGGGTCAGTGATGGAGATATAAATTAAACCATCCTAGCGGGCTGGTGTTCTCTTACAAATGATGCTGATGTGTCCCAAATTTTCTTAGAAAATAAAAATCTGATGGGTGAAGGTGATGGTCAATATTCTCCCAGCCCAGAGGATAGCTCTTCTCTTGGATATCGGATACCGTAACTGCAATAATGGCCCTATTTATGTGGTACAATTGTGCTCACATAGAAGATTGGTGCGACGATGACCTGTGATAAGAATAATTTCTCAAAAGATGTTGTATTGGTGATCATTCCATTATATCCCCATCCTCGAATATAGATTCATGGAATGGAATCAATTATCATCTGCAAAAGATTAATGATGAATTTGAGGAAATCATGTCACAAATTTACTCTGTTATTTTCTTGTTTTGGATCCCAAACCATAGAGATAGCATATAGGTCTACTAGAAAACAATGTATATTGATCTCCTGGAAGTTACACTCATACCCAGGATAACTGAGATATTGATCCTACAATCACTGATCAGTGTCCCACATATTCTAGCTTAGATAAGACATGTACTCTTCCTCTATCTCCTCTAGGATCTAATAGTCAATGGTGGTGAGGGGCCATAACATGATGATGATGATGTTGGTTTCAGCTAAATCTCCCCATATGACAATGTTGGACTCCTCTTCATCAAGATTGCATGCCTCCATCTAATCATACCATATAGGGTGGATCTTATGTTCACCTATGGATTGGAATGGGATACTCCTCGAAGTTAATGGGTAACTATATACAGTTGAACCTGATGATTTGAGCACCTCTCTGTACAAAGGCTTTAGTTTCTTGAACACCTCTCCATATAGAAGTGTCTATGAAAGGGGAGGAATGTTGTGTCTTTGGGAGATATCATCATGGGGAGGTTAATCATAGTGAATTTTAGGATTAGAGTCCCTATGATCCATCTCTACACAACTATAAGGACTATAATGATAATGAATGCCTTCTACTTCTGCTTAAATGGAAGAGATGATGAACCCTTGTGGTTTTTATTATTTTTCTCAAAGAACCTCAAGGAAACTGGCATTTAGAAGACTAGGGATATGAGCCATGTTCTATGTTGTGGTCAGAATACGTCGATCTGCCTTTTGGTGTGGTGCAGGGGTACGCTCCTTTTGTATGAATCTTTCCCGAACATGTATATAATCATCTAATGTGGATGGGATATGAGGGTGTTGTTAAGAGGCTTCATGAATATTCTGATGAGTTGCCTCATTATTGAATGGAATGTCATCATATCCTGAGGTGGGTTCCATTATCACATGATGTTCCTTGATTAGGATTTGATTATGAGCTTGATCCCAATCCTTTGGGATATTCCACCGATATTTCTTGTATGTAATATGATCCTACCCTGAGGCGTTAACTACTATTACTTGGTTGGCCCTGGTTGGATCATGAATAGGAGTTTGGTTGGAATATGCATTCCCCGTCATAATATGCAAATAGACCTCCATATAGGGAGAAGGGATATCTGCCTTTCCTTGTGTTTCCATGTAATGATGTTGGTGTAGTCATTTGTTTTCAGAAGTAGGTATATAGAATTGACATTGATGATATGAATAAATACACCTAAAATATCCATTGATAGTAATATGAGCAAGTAACAAGGCTAGTTTCATTCCCACTTGGCCATCCTTATATAGAACATGGATGTATTCCACCAAGCATTTTCATCATGAATTTTCCCCTACACTAATGCATTTTTTTCTCTCACTTGGTTAGCCTTAGTTGGAATGAGAATATGAGCCTGATCCAATGACCCACCCTTTATCAAAATATCCCAATAATCATCGTGTTGGTAGGAAGAGTGTGCTCTTACGGAGGTATGACCACTTATATGTGATGATCAGATTGTTGTGTTGTCCTGGCTATAGGGATAGGAGTATGTTCCTATCCTTTCATTTACAAAAAATGCCGTAATTTTATGGCATATTTATTTATATATTTCTAAAATTTATTTTCATTTTATCAATGTGTGTGTAGGGATATGAGCCTTCACATTTTCTGTCTCAATGAAGATCTGGTAGATATCTTCTATTATTGCGGGGATATGAAGCCACTTCCATCATCCTTTCCCCAACATTGTATGTCGATGTTCTTCATATACAGGGGTAGAAATATGAACCTCAAACATGGTTGTTGTGGGAATATTCCTGTATACTTGTTTGGAGAGAGTAGGGATATGAGCCTACTAGTAGGTCCTTCACTGAGTATGCAGGTTGTCTTCATTAGTAGCAGTTGGGATATGTTCCCCATCAAGGATATTTTGATTCTATTCTCCTCTAATGATTTTACCTTGTAGCATATGCATGGGAATCATAGGGTACATTGTATTAGATGGTACCTTCAATATGTGACTGAGGGGTACTGGTGGAATGGTTTAGGTGACAATGGTAATTAAGTGCACTCCTAGGTAGCTTCTGAACCTGAAGGGAGTTGTATCAGGATTCTTGGTCCACCTTCCACGGATATGGATGGTGGTGGTTATCGTGCTCAGGGGATAACCTCCTAAAGTTATTAGTTGTGGAAACAACGACAACAAGTTCAACAACAACCTTCCCTTGGTGATGATGGCATACTAGTTGTCACATTATGAGGACTTCATGAGCATAATCAATGGTTTGGATTGTACCTTATTGGTGGTCCACCTGGAAAATCTAATTCTATATTTGTAGTTGTAGTCTCTGTGAAGGTGAGACTATTTTACGAGCTTTTGATGTTTCAGTTTATGATTATTTTACAAAATTAATGCTCTATGGTGAAAACATAATTTCAAATCGTTATGTTTATGCAGTATTCATATTTTCTTTTATTACCTGATCTAACCATTCCAGTCATTTGGACATATCAAAATAATGATGGAATGGTGATAACCCTGGTTACAGAGGATCATTTGTAAGGATATTCCCTTCTTATTGCTTTATTTGTATATGGGTTTTTTAAAAACGTGGTGAGACACATTATAAGAAAACTATTTTTTTAATTGAAGATATTCATGTTCATTCTATTATTTAGTTTCCATATTGGGAAAAAATGACCCAATTAATAATAACCGAACATTTTTTCATTAGACATACTCATATTAGGTTCCCCATTATTGATTCATCATGTTATATTGGACATGGAGAATGGAGTTGGATTTCCCTGATTGATTGATTGAGGGGTATTTTGTGACATTTCCTAGTCACATACATTGGGTGTGCCATTTGATTCTTCTTCACAAGAAACATCTAATAGTTCCCTTATCTATAGTTGTGCATGAAACGGCTTTCCAAAGACTGGTAATCATTTGGGTTTTTAGCCCCATCGACTATTAGGGACTCTCATTAGACGAGAGGATGGGAGGTTGGGTTCATCAATCCTTTTTTGGGGAATTATTTCCTACATTAGAAATATATTATAGATAATATATGTTTTATAATCTCATGGTAATCCCAATAGGGAACCAGTTTCCCTGGAAAAGTAGTTTATTAATTAATTCTCTCTTTAGACTAGAAGTTGGTCTTATTGAGGGATCCATCATTTTGTATCCGAGGTTCTTCATTCATTATCCTAATGAAAAATATATTCTTTAAGTGTTGTAACCATATAACCATGTTCTTTGAACGTGCCTCCATATTAGGAGGTGGTTGATATTATGAGGAGGGGATTGAGCTATTATTAGGCTTCCTATATATCTTGAATGTAACATGAATCAAAATCCATGTAGTTTTTTGAGGTTCTTGGGACTGGACCCAATGTGTATACAACTATATCAGGAGTATTCATTAATAATTCATAATGATATATTAATTAATACCTCCCTAATCCCATATGATCTATGATCAGGGTGATAGACAAGGGGGATAAATGTTCAGCATCATGGGGTGTAGGTATAAGACTTGCATACTTGGATGGTACATGGGGTGTTTCTTTTAAATCCTTAACCCTGGTAAGGTGTCCTACATGGCCTTAATATGGAAGGAATCAAAGTAATCATTGTTTAGTTAATTTAGGAGACTTAAATTTGTAGTCTACCCTATACCAAGGAGATTTATGATGCCTTGTGATGTGTTCGTTACATCCCCCTAAGCCCATGTGTGCTACACTCGGTGTGAGAAACAACAAGGAGAGGATGTTCAGCCTCATGGTTTATGGATATATGAATTTTGTATTGGGACAGTCTATAAGAAAGTTTGGAATGGAGCTCTGTTCTTTGGAATCCTTTCTACATATCCTAGTTATGGTGGGAATCAGATTCCTCATAGTTCTTATAATGTAAATTCCTATATAGTTAGGATTCCTGAAAACTGTGTATGGGTTTATTGGGTAGATGATATAACCATTTAAACTTCCTACGATGTTGTAAGCCATGCCCATTTATTTGAAATAATAGATATTGAGTAATCAATGTTATTTCTTTGGACAATGGACTCATATGATGGTTCCTACATGGATAATCAATAGGGACATCAGACCTCAGAGGGAGGTGGTCTTTGTATCCAGAATATGGTAGGAATAATTCTTGGGAAGGAAACCTACGTATCCCGATTATGGAGGGAATTAGATTCCTCATAGTTCATATAATGTCGAATCCTATACTGTGAGGACTACTTAAACCAATGTATGGGTTTATGTTTTAGATGATATGATCATTGGAACCCCCTAATACGATGCGAGCCTTGATCATTTATGAGAAACAAGGGATAATAAGTAATCAATGTCATTACTTCGGAAAAGGAACTCATATGTCTGTCCCTCCGAGGATAATCAATTGGGAGGTCAGACCTCATAGGGAGGTGGAATATGTATCATGAATATTGAAGGAATCACAGTCTCTATAGTTCCCTTGATGTAAGGGCTTACACATAAATGATTACCTATTGACCGGGGATTACACACTAAGGATAGACATCATTGTCATATCCTCGGATTCCCTAGGACCTATCACATGACCTAGCTTGACACACATATAAGGTGTTGCGAGAGGATATGTGGAACAGTCTAAGGGGGGTCATTTATTTTGGCAGATGCATGTAGGATTCATTGTGAAACATGGAAAACATGCCTAGAGGGAATCACAAGTCTCAACTGATATGTCTAGAGGGCATCACGAGTCTCATCTGACCTTCCTATAGGGCGTCGTGAGATCTAGGTTGTCATGTCTAGATTCTTTCGTGAGACTCATCTAACATGAGTTAATGTCAATATTGGAGTTAGGTGATGTGTCTAAAGGATGTCAAAAGTGATGGGTGATGGAAGAAGAGGGATCACAATATCGAAGTGGCACATAGAGGGGCACTTTATGATGTGCCCTGACATGTCTGGAGGAATTTACATGTCCCAAATGACATTTCTATGGGGTTTCTTGAAATCTATGTAACATGACTTGGTGTTTTCACGTATATTCGTATGCCACACATGATATACATTAGGGATATTGGTCATGTCTTTCAGTTAATCCCTCTACCATAGATTTTGGTTCTAACCCTGGTATTTTGAATTCCTTGTTCTCATTTATTTTCAATATATCATTAGTATTACTTGATCTGGTAGGATTGTGGAATGGTATTCACATAAATGACCATGGATCCTTCACAAAATCTATGAATGATCACATGATGTTATTTATGCCTTGCACATGACTACGCCCGCTATCTGCCAATGTATTACCTGATGGAAAGCTGGATGAGCACGTGATTGATTTGAGAAGATTGTAAAAGTCATGATATGAATCTTGTAGAGTCTAGGCGTCAAGAATCAAACCCATGTAGTAGTTGTCAAAAGAATCCAACCATTTATTTGTGTTGGGGTAGAGAATCTATAGGCCTCATCTCCCTATGTACTCACTAGTTTGTACGATGTGTCTAGTGTGAGTCTAGGATGGATCCAGTGAATGGGGTTACACCACGTAGTTTTAGGAGTTCTACCATGGACTCCTTCGGGAACATTTCCTGATTTTCAGTGATCGTGAGTATCTTTATTTATCAGAATATTTCTTATTTTTGGATACTCATTTGATCATGAAGGCATGTAGAATGATTTTCATGTTGCCATGATGACATGTCTGACAGAGTTCGTCGTATCTAAGTGACTGTGTGAAGAGACTTGCGAGACCATGAGTGAATTGTCCTACTATCTCATGGGGTAACATTGTGAGTGATCTTGGATCATTGTACGAACTTCAGCGACTATGGGTACCTCTCACCTAATCCCTTTTGATCCTCTTTTTTATGTAAAAATGGTAGTGAGTAATTTGATATTGTATGTCTATTTTTGAGGTTATTTATTTTATTTTTTTAATCATGTGCCACATCAACAATATGGGTCATATGGGGGTGTTTGAGAATTCTGTGTCCTGAGGATGAGGATTTCAAGCCAAAGGGCCTTCACGAGGTGTGGCCGACATTTCACTGGGGGATCGCAGCACATTTTGGATTTATAGGGGTAATTTTCATGTATTTCAATGAGAAAAAAACCCCTCTCACTTCCTCCATTTTTATATTATTTGTTTTATTTTACAATATCTAGGGATTATACGAGTTGGAATGAGTAGTATCTTGGATTTTTACTCAATTTTTGGATGATGACTCCGTTGACCAATATGGGTAAAATGGAGAGTGTGCAAGCATGTAGTATAAATATCTATCTTATTGTCCTTAGAGTGATATAGGGTTTCCTATACATGTATGAGGAATTCCACGTGGCATTACTAACAAGACAATGAGATTCCGTGAGGTTTTACAGTGTCTTGTAGATCTCTCTATGTGTGTATCGTATGTATTTCCTCAACCAAATGCCTCTCTCTTCTCATTCACTTTGTCCCCTTCATTTTATGTGGTGAAGGCTCGGAGGCCATACAAGATTTCTTAGATATCACCAAGGGATGTTATTTTTCCTCATTATGATTTGGAAGATGAGATTGATGACTACATTGGGTCTCTTCCTTTAGAATTTCATACGACTTTATTTTATAAGGAGGCTGGGTTGTTTGTCTGGAACATACTAATGAAAAACCATGTAGCATGAGGTAACTCATTCATTTTCCTAGGAGGGTTTCACAAGATCATGTAGGTTTGTTGAAGGGGGATTTGCCTAAAATTTTGTGGGTGATGCACCTTGCAAGAAGCCTTCATGTGACCTTGAATTGGTCCCGTTAATAAGAGTCTCTCATAGAATTCATGAAACTTCGACCGCCCCATTTGTTGGGAAAAAATCCCTCAAGGTAACATTGAATCATTTTTGAGGTGATTCTGTTGGGTGACAAAGTGGGCATCCGTGTTATGATTGTTCACAAAGAAGACCATGATGTATAATTTGTTGAAAATGGGATTTACATGGTGAGTTTTCAAGTCCAAGATATGTTTTTGGCTATCCATGTTTGATTGAAGAACCCTGACAAAGGAATGGATGATCTAGAGGCATTACAAAAAGAGTGGATACAATGTGGCGCTAAAATTTTTGGGAACCAAATATTTGCATGGTGCGCAAAAAGAAATGTGGTGTGAGAAAAAAATGGTGCGCAAAATATTAACATGGTGCAGGAAATAGAGGATTGGTGTTTTTCGTGCAAGAGGTGTTTTGATATAAAAAATTTGAAAATTGGAAAATGCATGAGGTGTGTGAAATATTGGAGTAGTGCAAGAAAAACGATGTTTCGCAGAAGATATATTTTTAGTGCTCGAAGTGAATTGTGTGCTCAATGAGGGTTTTTCATGAAGGGGTCGATTTTGCCTATAAATATGAAGTGACCCCCTCATTCGAATTAGGTCAAAAAATAGAGAGTATCTAAGCTCTAGCACATGAAATTAGAATACGCAGGAGATTTTTATGTAAATGTAGAGTTTGCGCGAAATTTCAGGGGTTTGTGCGCAAAGCTCATGTTGCTCATAAAAGATGTTTATTATGTGTAAAATAAGTGTTTGAACATAAATTGAAGTCTGAGCATAAAATAATGTAGTTGCATGTAAAATAATTTCATTCGTGTAATATAGGTGTTGTGTGAAAATTAGATTTGACGCAAAAGTAGGGAATTACGCACAAGGCAGTGTAGAGGTAGCGTGTAAATTTTTTTGTTTCCCGGTACACCCAGTGCAAAGAGAGATTCATTTGTGGGTGAAATATGGATGTCAACAGAGCATATATCAACCGTTAAAGATGAATATTTCATTTGAGATAATGAAGAGACCTACAGGTCTATAAACATCGAGTGGATCTTCTGAAGAAGCAGTGAGAACACTTCCGTTGAGAGGGAATTGAGCTTTCATATCGCGATTGGTTGTAATCCCAGAGGGACAGTGAGTCCTCTTGAAATTTGTAAACAACAGTGCACTTATAGTGAAATTGGTATATTGGTACACTATCGGTGTATGATCCTTGGATGTAGTCCAGTGAGGGTGAACCATGTAAAAATTGATTTCCCTATGCATGCTTTAAGGATTATTCATACTCTACAAAGGGAAGGAGAGGTAAGAGGTTTTTCTCTAAGAGACAAACAAGATCAAAAGGGACAGGTTGTTTAATCATTCATACCCTGATTCATCCCCCTCTTAGGGTATGTAGCCTACTAGACCTAACTGCTTTCTTTATTAATTTTGAAGAAAAAATAATACTCATATTCAAGTATTTCTCCCTTTTTATTTTTTCGATGCCTATATGGAGGGTTTCAGAAATGTACTTGGGTATATTCTTGGGCATGCTTTTTTATAACAAGCACTTTTGATTCACCAATAAATATTATGTAATAGCTATATTTTTTTGGATATTATTAGGTTCACTGTGAATGAATTATCTTGGTGTGGGTTCCTTGGTTACCGCCTCTAACTCCTGTATAACCTATATTTTGATCCACGTTTATCCTTTTTAAGGCTAGAAGCAATTTTTACCCGACCTATTCTGGTAAGATATTAGGGATGGAATATTTATTGTTTTAGTTGAATCAAATTTTTAATGACTATATTTTCATTGGATTATATTTTTCTAGTGATTAGGGAGAATTCCATTTCATTAGGTTTTCACGAGGATGATATTCCTCTGTGTTAGTAGTCAACTCTTATGAGCCTTTTCTATCTATTCCACTATTTTAGAAAAATTATTAAAAGTAAGGAGACCCATGGATATCTTTGTTTCCATTTATATATGTCTATTCATTATATATAGTCTTTTATACAATGTTTTTCTTGGGGTTTGGGGATTTAGGGGCTTAATTTTTTTTGGGGTTTGGGATATCAAAAGGACTGTTTTTTGGATCATGCATGTTTGGATTAAATATAAGATCATCTCCACTGGATTCCACCATGTGGGGCTCTCTAGAGTCTTTTCCCCATCCTTTACATCTCTTAAATTGGGTGATATGGTTTTAGTTTCTAGTTACATTCTATTTTTACAAAATAATTTTTCGACTATAAAGTTTCATGGTGAGAATTATTTCAACACCCCTATTTTATTACATTTCATTATTTTATTTTATTTTATTTTATTCTTGAGTATATTGTGTTTCGGAATATACTGAGTATTTATTTTTCTAATTTTGAATATTTTTAACTGTCATATTATTTTCACATTGTTCTTAGTGACCACACTGTGACCATGTGATAGTGTTGTAATTCTTAATTGTGTGATTTAACACTACTTGCACATATTTCACCTTATTATGGGGGTATTATAGGATATTGTGAGACCAAATTTTCTCTTGGGGGATAATTTCACCATTAACACATGGCTAGGAGAAATCTATTGGACAAACTAAGTTGGAGAACTATACCTTTTCATTACAAGCTAAACTGTTGGTAAACAGTTCACCTAAACCAATGGCTTGTCCCAACAGCCTACCAAAATTTACATAAAACATGAAATTCACATTTTATACATAGATTTAAACTCTCTAACTCAATAAAATTCCTCCCATATTTGTTGGGTGACCACAATATATATCTAGGGTATATATTTTCGTCAATATATTTTAATGGGTGGAATTTTCATTGTGATTTCAATGTTAATGTGCATGGTAACCCTCCATTTTATTTTTCCCTCAATGTTTTCCATTCTATTATAAATCCCCTAACATCCCTAATAATTTTATAATGTGGATTTTGAATTTGGGTTATTATAATCCCTAGGTTTTAGTAATTTAAGGCTTATAGAGGTGGATTTTGAGCATGATTTGGAATTTTCCACAGGAGGTCATGCATTATGACTTGATTACTCCTTGTTAAATGTACATGTTCCTTTGTACATTATTTTTCAATTATTATGTTGATTGTTTTTTATAAATTATTTTTTATGAGGTTATCACTATTTATTCCATCAATTATTTTTTGTAATTTTTTCCCTATACATCTAATGTGGTATAAAATGGTTCCATTATGAATTTCAAATGATTGTTGAAAAATGATTATTTAATCATGTCAATCCCCATCTAGTAATTTTTTATGAAGTAAATGAATGTTTTTGTGTATTTATTTTTGATAAATGGTTTGGTGGTTATCAAGGGGATTTATAATGATGTTTTTAGAAAGGTGTATAGTATGGTTTCTTAATGATTTCTATGGAATATTTAAGGTGTAAATTTCATTTAGAAAAATGTACATTGTAATTTGAGTAAATATCATCATTAAATTTTTAGAACCGTAAAATTATTATCTTGATTTTATGAGACCCTCATTTATTCCGCTTCTCTCTTCTTTACCCCTTGAGAAGATATTTTGTGAAAGGGAGTTGGTGGGATGGGGGATTTGTGTTTTATTCTTGTTGATTAATTATGGATAGATTGATTGATCACCTCCACTTTAGATTGGTCATGGGAATATAGTTAACTATGTGCGAGAACATGATTTATAATATAAGAGTTCATAAAAAACATGGGCTTGTGTCCCTTATAGTATAAAATAGTACTACATGAGGAGTTCCTCCAAGGATGCTAGTTTATTTTAGTCAGATAGATTTCTTATTTGATTAGGGTGAAATGTAGTATAAAAGATGGTCCCATATATCGGGTAATGTCATGGATTATTTTACCTTAGGATATTGGATATATCCCATGAAACCCCTTCCTTGATTGGAGGTTCCTCACTTGGGATCTCAATTTTTATTTTTCATATTCTATTATTATTTCTTGTTGTGTCTCCATTTATATTGTTTCATTTGTATACATTATATTTACAAGGTGGTTCTAAAATAGTATTTTTCTTTATTAATTTGTGTTGGGTTAAGTTTGAAATGTTTTTTATAATGTTATTAAATGAAAAACTATTGAATGAATTAAGAAAGGATTTATTTTCATTTTTAAAATTTCATGAAAAGATTAAAATGATGAAAATATTGGATTCATTATTAGTTTTCATAAAATCAAATAAAAAAATTGGATTTTAAATAATGTTAGGAGTAAATGGATTAAATATATTTTTTGTAGTATGTAGCATGATTTTAGTTTATTTTATGTTCTATAAATAAAAAAATATTATTTCCTAATTTATTTAAAATTGGAAATAATGAATTCTATATGGAATAGAATTTCATACACTCCTTGTTTAGATCCTACTAGGCTTATTTCCTCAAACCATATATAATGAATCGTTATGTGTGTGTGTATAAAGTTATTTTATTGTATACAAGTTCCAGGTACCTTTTCAAATTGGTCATATTTTTCATAGCCTATTGTTGGTGAGTCAAGAAATGGTGTAGCTCCATTGGTTACATGGAGGTGATCTTATGGTACAGTTCAGTGTTATTTAGGTATTTTGGGATGTTGTTGGGTTTTCCAAATCTACATAACTATTATTGTATTTATTTTACACATGTCATATATTGGTATAAATATATATATATATATATATATATATATATATTGACATTGATAAATGTTTATATAGATGTGTTAAATAAATTTTACATGTTATGTCACTTTTGGGATTACTTATTTGTTTTGTTTGTGTCTATTGATGTTTCCTGTATATCCAACTCATGAATTATCCTTCTCAAATATTCAGTATAGGATCTATTTTATTTAAACCTTTTTTTGAGGGTGAAAATATTCTCAAATGGTGCTTACTTGATGCTCATGAAGTAGTTTCTATCCCTAGAGAATTCAGAATGACCTTTAGGCCAAATGACTTATCATGTTGGGTGATATGATGGGTTAGCATGTCCTAGTTCGTTAAATTTATGATGGGATAAACAAAAGAAGGAGATTATAGAGTATACATAATGATTCTGATCTTTGAATACATCAAACCTAAATATTATAAGTCTAAGGGTATTATAGAATCATTACCCATACCCATAAGGAAATAAGAGAACATCACCATGAATTTCATCATAGTTTTTTGTACGGCCTCTAAATTAAACTAATCTATTTTAGTTATGATCAATTACATCACAAATTCAGGTACCATATTATCTAGTCAATTGGATTTCTCACTTGATCAATATTCTGTGACATATATAATCACAATTATAAATCAACATAGAGTAATATATTCAATTTTGTCTGATCAAAATTCCAGAATCAACTAAAAGTATTGAAGATGTTTTCAATAATAATTTAACCCCAATGTAAACATAATTACAACAAATCGACATTAAAAATATGATCGATTTGGTATGGGAGTTCATGAAAAGGTAACATGATCAATGGGTAGGTAATACCTCTTAGTTTTATTCATTAATATCAATTATTGAGTTATCTTTGCGGTAGAAGGTTGGTCAGAGGGTTTAGTAAATTATGGATGATAGAATATAGGGAAGTCCAAAGTTCCGTAGTAGCAATGAATACCCAATGTAAAGGAAGAAGGTTTTAGTGGTTCATAGTGGGTTATATATATTATTTCCCCTTCACTTGGTTCCATGTGAGATATATAGAATACCTAATAGTGTTGTCGGTTTTTTAAAATTTTATAGCATGATGATATTTTAACAAAAAAAATCCACATAAAACAAATTTATTATGGATTTACCCTCATTCTCAAAATGTTTATTTCTCATTGGGGCTCACATAAGATCTCCCTCCATCTTTAGAAAACAAACCATTGATCTTGGTTAATGATGTTTTTTTATTCTTTTCAAGAGTTTATTTAAGGAATGATAATAGTGTAGAGTCCATTAAACATCCTTATTCTCTAATTTCTTTATGGAGGTAGAGATAGTCACTTTTCATAATTTTGATCTTTTGAACATCTTGTATTCCATTAGTTTCGTATTCATCTAGCTATTTAATGTGTTATCCATGGGATAATATAAGGAATTTTAAACGTTTTTCTTTTCATAATTCCTAAAATATAATAGTGATAGATACTCCTAATTATCCTACCCATTGTACGTTAGACTAACAATCCTTGTGGTGGAATTCCATCATCCCCTAAACCGTAAAAAGGAACTCAGTTTTTATTTTGATATGTAATCCCATTCCTACTTCTATACTCTTTAATGATTGATCTATTAGTGGTTTTTAGATGAGGTAAAAAAATTAAATGGTATTTTTTGACCTAATATATCATTTTATAATTTTTTCATTGAAGTTCATTATCAATTTTGATCAAATTGATCATAACATGTATTTTTAGAAAGATCTAACTAATCTACAGGGGACTTTGTCTGGTTTTTTTCTACTATAATTACTACATTATTAGTTATTTTTTGTGAACAATATACATGATTTATATCCATATTTGTATACTATTATTTATATATACATGTTGTAAAAATAGTCATGTAATATTTTATCATAGTAATGAATTTACATGAGATGGATTATTCATAATAACATAAAATATCATGAATATAATTCATTTGGAAAGTGGTATACCATTACTATATAAATTTTTTGTGTATACTAACCTATTTATGATCATGATAGTGGTTAGGACGGTCAAGTAATGACATGAAACTTTATACATTTTCCACTTTCATACTCATAAATGCTATAATACTTCTCTAACTCAATGTACATGATTACCATCCCATGGGATGTGTATTAAACCCTCAATCATCATTATTATTTATTATATGATCCAGATATCTATTTCGAAGAAGTTAAATAGGTATTGACCCACTCAATATAGGGGTTTTTTGTTCCTTTTTTTTAATGTCAAATTTCTGTAGCAAATCATGATAATCACTAGACTATTTATTGCTCAAAATTTTCATTATTTATGAATCCACATGGGTTTATTATCAGTGGTAAAATAGCTGGTTAGTGACTACCCACTATGTTTTCTTCAATGTATTCCTTTTATTCTGCTTTATCTACTATCGTAAGATACTTCTATATGTGATCTTGGCAAAAGAAATGCCATTATGATGGGATTTAGTAACACTTTAGGTGTCTATTTCTGGTGGTATCTTTTCGGGGTTCTTAAGAATATGGCATATGATAACATGAGGAGTTTTCTTGACTTACTCAATGTGATTTTAGACTTGGGGAGTCTTCATTTTTTCCTCCCCATGGTATTTTTTGAACATAATTTATATATTAAAACTATTTTTTTTGTTTATCATGTTTTTTCATCTTTATAGATATTTTTTAGGAATTGCAAGTAAGTGATGCATGTTCATATTTTTTTAATTCTCTTACATAATTAATTCCATTACAACCATTATATAATATATTTTATTCCATGTGTATCTAATATAAAAATATGTTATTCCAAGAACATTAAAGAAACTCATAAATTATTTTTTATGTTTTAAATGGGAAAATTATCTCTAGTAACCATTTAATTTACTCATGATCATTACTTATATGATATGGTGATTGGGAGGTTCCCTTGATGTATTATGATGATGATATATAGACAATAAAGGTATTAATGTCTTATTAATATAAATCCAAACATTTTATTATCTTCCTAGATCTTAAAATATGGACTTCAAAGGAAGCTAAGATCAATATTGTAACGAACAAACCCAAACACACTCTCAATCAGGTACCCGACCTGATACATCACATAACAGAAGGGAATTCCTGAACCCCAAGGGATGGTGACTAGAACTATAGAATAAAATCACAACCAGACGGAACAATTTATCCCAACATGAAGAAACTACATGTCACATATATAGATAAAATGGATAGCAATGGAAGAAGTGTATATGCCATAACAGAAACAAACAACATAAACAATAGAACTCAAAGAAGCTGAAAAACTCCAATAGATTGTCTGACCATAATGGAAAACCAAAATTTATAATAATAAATATATGATCCACATGGTATGGGGGAAAACTTCACTATCTCACCATCCAGTTACCCAAACCTAGCTGATTGAAAACATAGTTTCCTTACTGCGTGGCCTTGCCTTTCCCTTCATCAAAAGATATAAAATGTTCTATACACCAATGAAAAACTGCATATGGTGTCAGCTAATTACCTTAGTATAATCCCAACTAGGTGTTCCATAATAAGTCTATATATAATAATTCAATTATGTTCATTTTGAAATAAAAAAATTGTTGAGTTATAAATACTATTTCTAATTAGATACACTTTTATCAATGAATGATTTCTTTATAAAGGAAAAAAACTACAAAAATGGGGAGAATTTTATATAATGTTGGATAATATAATTATTTGAGAAAGAACTTATCCTATGTGGTATAGAATGGTATCCATAATCATACTATCCATCATATTCTGATGAGTTATAAACTTTTGGGGAGTTAATATATAATGACTAACTCTGAATGCAAAGGACTTAAAAGGCCATGGACTGTAATTTTTTCAATGTTATGTTTTGATTTAATAATTGGGTTGTTTATTCTAAAATTGGGGATATTTTTTAATTAGAAATTATATATCTATCATAACCATTCCTTCAGATTTTGAAATAATAAACACTTTTTTATATACTTTATTACTAACTTTTAATGTCTAATGTGTTTTAATTTTTGTTGTAGAAAACAAAATATTTTTTCCATAATAAGAATTATTTTTAATTATATTCGAAGTTAAAATTATATTTTATCATTATGATTATTATAATTAATATGGATACTATAAATTCAGATTCACCTTTATCAATACCAAGTGTTTGAATATTGTCAATTCTATCATACTGACAATGTCTTAATAATCAGATTGATACTAATACTGAAACAATCAGAGTAACACTGATAATGTTATTCATAATTACAATCTAAAAAAATTCCTTCAAAATAAATAACTCTATAATTTTATTAAAAAATTTTCTTCTAATGTAAGGAAAACGTTTCACACTATAATAGTGAAAAACAACACAACATCAGAAAATCAGTTATGATTAGAAACTGTGTGCCAAGTGTACATGTCATTGTGAAAAACATAGAGAAATATGTACATTAGGAGATCAAGATGACCGTTGGAGGGTTTCCTATAAATACCATTTCATTTGTAGAGTTTGAAAAAGGTTGATCACATTCACTGACAATTTTTCTAATGTAAAAATAGCTTGAAGGGTTTTTCTTAGTCTCTTTTGATTCTTTTGAAAGATTCATTCTAAGAAAACCTTATTTGGTTGTCTCCATAAGAATTTTTTTTTAATTATAACTACATTTGTTCATTGTATTGAGGGATTATGGGGATTAGAAGAAAGATAATCCAATCCATGAAATTGAGGTCTATCATGGCTATATAGAGGGAGAAAATCAAATCATTTGATTGAGGGGTTCTTGGGATATGAAGAAAGATCAATTCTGTTCATCGTATCAAGAACTTCCCCTATATGTGATGAAATAATTTATTATAAGTATAAAATAAGGGAAACCATCAATCTGAGTAATATACTACCTTTATATTAATGTAAAAATTTATATATTTTTTCTAGATTAGAAATAATTATTTCTTTTTAATGATTTTTATTAAATGTTTCTTAAAAGTTTATATATTCTTCTACACTTATAATGGAAAATGAATAATTGTATTCAAGTTTCTATTATAATGGGTTAATTTTTATTAATCTTATTATGATAATAATAATACATTTGAATTAATCATATTCTTTGTGATTATGATTCATATACTCAAATTAAACACATCCATTATGGATCCAATCTACTACAGAATAATTTAATCATATTAATCATGATTATAATTTAGTAACATTGTAAATTGAACTGATGGCCGAGTCAAATAATCTAACCTGAATAGGTTTATAGATTTCTAGGTTTAATTATTTTAAACTATGTTTTAAAACTACAATTCAACCTTGTCACTTGTAATGATATCATGGTCTATAAAGAGAAAATATTAATATACAACAACATGACTAGATAAAAACCATAAAAGTTTTATGAAAATCAGTGTAAATATTTCAAATTTTCCAATAATTCCAAAAAAGGCTTGTATATCTATTTAATTCATTCTTTCTACTATAATTTATCAAATGTAAAATCTTGCATATCAATTATGTAATAGAACACATCCAAGTATAGGTAAATCATTCCAAGGATCTCAATAGTTATGTCTAGAAAACTACTCACACAATAAAATGTCAAGAACAAAAAAAGTCTCCAGAACACTGACCTAAAAAGAAACGAAACCCCACATGGGTGAACCTCTAACAATGTATAAACAAGTCAATTGAACAATATTCTAAGGTAAAATTGAAATTACCCATTAGAAAATATAACAATAGAAACATGAACATTTTCCCTAAGCTAGTACTTATTTCTAGGTACCCATGGCTTACCATATGTTGCATTTTAGAAATCATTTCAATGCTTTGAAAACCTCATTTACAATTTGACAAAAAACCATGGAAAACCCACCAATTATCAAAATAAATTTAAACACACATAAGATAATTCCAATTTATTTATAGATAAATTTATATAAATAATAAGAGAAACACATTTCATCAACATAGGATAGAGACAAAACCACCTACCTCAAAATTCGTGGTCACAAATTCCAAAAATGTAGGCACTAACCTGAAAAAGAGTCGATTACAACAGAGGCCCTAAAACCAGTCTAAAAATCCTATAGTTGATCCAATTTACATGAAATGGTTGTAAGAAAAGAAGAAACACCACATGCAATAAAAATTCTCACCCGCCACACCAAAACCATCAAATGAAGTGTACTATAAAATGAGATCTCACCACATATTTAAAAGAAAACAAGAAGAAAAATACACACGGATCAATGAATATAAGAACACCACACAAAAAAATTAGCATGATAAAAACATTAAATAAGTCTAAAATCATACCCACCTAGAGATATGAGAACCAAAATCTATAGTTATCTAATGCCGAATAGATCAATTTGGATCAAATAGAGACTCTATAAGTCACCGAAGTAGGGTTCTAGGTTGATATCTAAGAGAGTTGTGGGATAATGAAATGAAATTTTTGCTGAGAATCACCCTAAAATATATCCTCTTGATATTTACACATCATGGAACTTATTTACACTTTTTGTAATCCATGAAAATTACTTATTCTAAAAAACATGTCTCTATTTAATTTAAAATCTATCTTTTATCATTGAAAATCATGTTACCATTACATTTCATGTAATAATTTCAATGAAAACGTATCATGAATTGTGTATATAGATGAAGTATGCATCATTTAACCCCTTTAAAATATTGTGAACTAACCCAATTTATAGTAAAAAATCTCAGATTCATACACAAAACTTCAGACACCTGGAACATTCTCCAAAGATGGGAAGAACCCCACAATGACATGAACATATTTGTACATAAACTCCCCTAATTGAAAAAAAACATAAATTCCTATAATTATTCCATTTTTTTCTTAAATACAAATTCTATCCATTTTCAGGAGTCCCAATATGCACCTAATTAAAGAGAAAAACAAGTAAAGGGATTATAATTTCATAAAACTGGGTAATGGGATGTTACAAATTCCATAACACAAGACATTCTATCTGTAGGAAGTCATGGTGTTAAATGATGTCTTTTAAATTGGTAATCCCATTGCTCCGTCATCAATGATTTTTGACCCTATGCCGCATGATAATCTGATTTGTTCTTCCATAACACTCTATATAATGGAATAAACTTACAAAAAAAATGATTTTAATTGGGTGTCCATGATCTCTACTAGATTCTCCACAATTGAAACATTTAGCTCCAAATGAATTTCTTCCAAACTCAGACCAGGAGAGGGATCATGATGATACTTCCTAATCAAGGATATATGGAAAACATCAAGAATTCCTATCAACTATGCTTATAATTTAAATCGATAAGAAACCTTCCCAATATGCTCAATGACCTGAAATGATCCAACATATCTCAAATCCAACAATCCCTATTTTCCAAGACATCTATAACCCAACTATGGATAAAATTTCATAAAAACATTATCACTTGTAGAAAAATCAAAAGTATGGAACTTTATATTCATATAAGATTCCTGCTAACCCTTAACAATAACCAGACACAGACACATATCTTGAATCCTCACGGAAATCTCATGAACCAAACTCCATCCCACTAAAAAAACATCACCTAACTCAATCCATAAATGTTGTGACCTGCATGGGTGACCATATAAAGCCTCAAAGGGATCCATTTTTATTGATGAATTATAACTCTTTTTGTAATAAAGATCAAATAGTCCCAAATGGATATCCAAATATCAACCAAAATATATGACACATGCATGAAGTGTATCCTCTAAAATTAGAATAACAAGCTCTATATGACCATATTTATAGGGACGATTTATGTACTTCATCTATCCTAGGTACCCATAACCTCTTTGAGACTTATATAGTACATATATGTATACATAGGATCCATTTATGAAAAAATAGTTATAAGAACCCCATGTAACTTCACAACATCCTTTATATATAACATACCCAAATTCTAAAAATTTGTGGTGTCTTTGATCAGAATAAAATGTGTTGGATTATTCAACCGATCAATCCCCACCGAGAATGCAGTTCTCCCTTAGGGAGACTGTGGTGATCAGAATATAAAGACCATAGTAATATCCTTTAATTTCCAATATGGAATTGAAAGAGGCTGAAGTAAACAAGAAGTTTTCAAATTCTCTTCCTTTATCATATGTTATGTATAGCATCATGACCCATAATCAACAATTCCATGCTTCATACCCATCCTCAAAAATTGAAGTCTCATGCCATAATACATCTCCATAATGACTGAAGTAATTACCCAGAAATACCAATAAAAATAAAACAATATAGATATCCCCACTGATGATGGGTAAATAAAATGATCCAAAAAATAGATAATACAATTTGAATAGAGAGACCAACCTGAAATAGTATTCCAACCATAAAAGGTTTATTGAATTAATTTGAACATCACATACTGCTACTGATTATACATAATATACTCAATGGGATATGATGATAAAAAAACTATTGAGAACCATACCTGAAACATCCTCTTGAGCATCATGATGCATCTAAGCATAAATACCTAAAAGTTCAACTCTTCCTTCAATTCTAAAATATCTTGTCATGGAACTTACATTCTAAGAGAATTTACAATGTCATTACTCATTCCATAGGGGGTAGTCGATATAGAAGTTGAATGTAGGAAGGTATTCCCCAAAAAACCTCTCTTGGAGTTGCAAGTATTTATATGAAAATATACAAATCAAACTCTTATGTTAAGAAAATACTATGATCCTTTCCCCAGAAAAAAAATGTATGCAACACTCACATATATAATATAGAAATATTTAAATCACAAGTTGGGTAATTATTCTAATGTGGTTGAAGTTAAAGTGAACCAAATGATTCCACATGAGAATAATTCATTTGTACCCCACCCATACCAGCACCCAAATCATTATAAAAATCCACATACCCCTTATCAGCATCTATAAAGAAGAAGATGTCATTAGTCTTTTCAGCTTGTCAAAATAATACACACATTTTGAATCCCATCGAAATTTCACTCTATTATTATTATGAGTAGCCAATGGTGAATACATCTTTGAGAAATCCATGAAAAAAATCCAATAGTATCCAGTAATACCAAGGAAGCTTTGTATTTTTAAAACATTATCTGACTCTTCCTATGAAAAAATTCCCTTACATTCTAAGTATGAGCTCATAATACTTACTTAGAAATAATTTATCCTAATAATTTCACTTATTGAATTCAGAATTTGAATTTTAAAATCATTCCACATAAATAATTAATTCTCCATATTTACAAAACCATACCTTGAGGGTTCCCATACTCGTTCATAGATCTTAAATAAACCCAAATTTCATCTATGAACACTACCACAAAAGTGTCAAGATACTGATGAAATATCTGATTCTGTAAAGACAAAAAATTTCAAGAGTATCATTCATGCATGAAAAAACATTTGATAATCGTAATGGATATACCTTATCTTGAAATATATACTTAGTATATTAGACTCACAAACTCTGAGATAATGATAACCTGAATGAATATAAATCATCAATGAACAATTTTCACATTTCTCAGGTCAGAAAATTCATCCACATAGAAAAAATATACTTTTTGTTAATCATTACCGGGTTCATCTTTATATAGTCAATGCAAAATCAGAGTCACTTGTTTATCTTTTATAAAAATTTCACTTGGTCTTGCTATTGTGATATACTAGGTAGATCAAAGCACTTTTTCACCATGTTTTCCAACTAGATCATTAGTTATTTCATCTCAATTGGTTCCATATAAAATATGTAGTTGATATCAGATGTGTACCTGGAACCAGGTTAATTGAAAAGTCTACCTCCCCTTATAAAGGAAGACCAAAGAAATTTTCAAGAAAAATATCAAGAAAATCCTAAGAAATGGTGGGATGGTCAACAATAGAAGAAATTTAGTTAGGATCAACTACAACAATAGAAAATAAATACCTATGATGTGGGTGGGAATGTCCTATTTGACAAGACCTCATGTCCCATGCTCTTGGAAATACTTGTGATCTCCCATCAGCCACTAGAAATGAGATGAGCTAATTATAACAATCAAACTCAGCTTTTTGAGATACAATCCATTCCATTCTAATGATGATGTCTAATAGATCCCGATCAAGAATAAGAAAATCCCAGATGAACTCCATATTATATTTCAAAAGCACACAAGATGGAAATCTAACCCCATGATCTTTACTATATACAAGAGAATTTTGTAACTCCCTAAAATAGGACGTGTGTTTCATTGGATGTTTATTCAAATAAATGAAACAACTATATATAAATTAGTGGGAGGAACCATTATCAAATAATGAAATTTATACTGAGGATGTAATAAATATGGCACCTCTCCCTATCAATGGACCTGCATCTACATCCACTAGAAACTAATGTAATGCATAAATTTTCATCCCTTACAATTCATATAGTTGTGTCTCTAAAGTTATGGAAGAATTAGGAAATTTCAAAACATCCTTTGGAGTAATGATCCAAAACCATATCGAGGTGTAGACATAGCCTGCCAGAAATGATGTAGAGGACCATAATTCCCATAACTGTTAAAGATATTCGTTGGTTCCAGTCATGAACTTCATTTGAGCATGACACTTACACACTAGTGTAAATTAAAAAATAACACCTATAGCTACAATTATAGGTTATTAATAGTCCTACTTTAGTTAACAACCTCCACTTCTCATACGATGGTCCTTTAACTTTCTCTTTTTCCCAGGCATGCCATTGATTCTATGAATACATGAATGGGAAGGGGTAAGAGATCCAAAATTGTCTTGAATATTCATCTCTTACATCATATCCATTTATAATCACGATGCATAAGTTTAAATATTCATTGTAAATACCTACAATCTAATATCTAATTGAAAACCCTAGGGGTACTTCTTGGATTTCATCCCATCATTACATTAAACATCTTCTAAGAAACAATGCATTTGAGAAAACCAATTGTGGTATGCTGACACTACAAACTCTCCCTACTGTAATGGTAGGATTTCTATAGATTTATCCATCATCAGAGACCGTATACCGATCTTAATGGAGAAGATAATCGAGAAACCCATTCAATGTATAACTACTCAATTATCTGCATATACCATGGTATCCAACCAATGATTGTTATGACCCTAAATTCTTGACTCATAACACTTCACCTTGATATTATCAGGTGTTTATAAGATGTCTTATATCTTCTCAATCTTTTCAAGCCATTTCTCCACCACATGAGGTTCATTTATACCTTTAGTGGACGCTGGCTTCTCACACAAATTCCCCCGTGATCGATCCCTATCTCCTCTAACTCATGTATATACCTAGAAAACTAGGTTCAGAACATATGGTACATTTTTGTCGACAACATGAACATCCCACATGATATCCTTGATAAATTTATGATCCATAATAAGAATCCCTTGAGAAGCATCTGTTGCACCCTCCTGAGGAACTTGCAGAACACATCTCATAGGGTCACTTCAACATAGGGAAACAAAGGAAACAATCAAAAAAACAAAAAAAATCTCATCTAAAATTTGAAAACCCATAAAAACAGAGTTTAATAGTAAAACCTAAAAACAATAGACACACATAGAAACATCCCATAATAGATATAGTCTCATAATTACATAATATGTCTTGGAACATACCGCAATCTACTTATCAAGTCCATAAAATCAAATCTCTAGTATAATAGAGATCCCAAGATGGAGACTCTTGAGGTGAAACATCATTTGATACCAACATGCATTGAAATAACCTGAATAAACTCTCAAAATTGAACCCAAAAAAGACAAATCATATACCAAAAGGGCACTCATAATCCCTAGGGGATGGTAACCAACACTTGGGCATCAAAGAAAAACTATCGGAATGATTTATTCCAACATGAAGCAATGACATGGAATATATAATGAAAAAATAGAAAATATTTTAAGAAGTATATATTCCATAACTCAAATAGATATTTTAAACCATACAACTGAATGAAGATACAAAACACCATGAGAATGTCCAACCACAAATGACTAAAAAATAGAAAAAACCAAAAATTATCCATGTGATAGCTTAGGAAAACCTACACCATCCCATAATCCAAATACCCAATCCCAGTGGACAGAAAAACCATCCACTTTAATACAATACCTTTCCTTTACCTACATTGAATGCCATATAATTTTCTACAAAACACAAATGAAGTGCACATGGTGTGAGGTATCATGATCATTAGGATCCCACCCAAGTGTTCCATAATAAGTATAAGTATAAAAATTCATGTATTCTATTTTTAAAATAAAACATAGCTTGATTAGCCTTAAAGAAGTGTGATCAAAATCATTGTAATTATTTACCTTTTCCTGAAAATTCCAAAAAAAACCAAAGGTATATCATTTATAGAATATTATGAAATATTATTTATCAAAACTCGAAGAATGAATATCATATCAAAAAAATAAAAAATCCAAGAATAGGTAAATCATGCCAAGGAACTCATCAGGCATGAATATAAAATTACACATACCATAAGAAATGATAAGTTCACAACATGTCCCTAAAACACATGCCTAAGGAGCGGAGAAACACCCCATGAGTTAATGTCCAAAAAATGTGAAAACAATCCCTAGAACAATAAGCATAATAAGATGATGAAATCTCCATTAGATAATCCTGTGATGGTAATATGGATGATGTCCCTAATATAAACCTTCAACCAATGTACCCATGTTTTCCCATACAATACATTTCCAAAGTCATTTCAATATTTAAAAAATTCCCCTTTTTACATTTTACCATAAACTAGGGATAATCCTCTTTTTATCGCAATCCATTTACACACACAAAACAGTTATTCCAAATTATTTTTAAATGAATTTATAAAAATAATCAATGGAATATAGTTCATAAACACATTATATAGAATGATCCACCAACTACAAAACTTGGGGTCGCACGTTCCCATAAAGGATCCACCAACAAGAGAATGAAACCAAGATAAAATAGTCCCTAGAATCCATGTACTCGTCTTAAAATCGATATAATTTTCCAGAATTTGATGGTGGAAAATATTAAACAACACATAACTCCAGAAAACACACCTACTGGACCATAAAAAATGAAAACATCCCCCCGAAATGAGATCACACCACGAATTTAGAAGAAGACAAGAAGAAACATCACTAAAGATCAATGAATCTAACAACACAATGAATAAAAATTTCCATGATCAATTAAATGTATAATAATAAAGGCCTACTCACCTGGAGAAAAGTGAACCAATTTCAATGGTGATCCAATGCCAAATTTATCAATATGGATCTAATGGAGACTCTAAAAATCATCGTAGAAGGGTTCACGGATAAGGGATAAGAGATATAGGGAGAATGAAATAGAAGTTCATCCAAGAAGTACCCAAAAATAATAACAACCAATAGTTGTATGTCTTTTAACTCCAATACACATCCTATAATCCTAAATGATTAATTATTCCCAAAAACCATGAACTTTTTAATTAGAACTGATATTATAGTCTTACATATTGCGTAAACATTTCACATTGTCAAATCACTTCTCATTGTGACTATATTTCCAAACATGTGTCTAGAGACCAATTGCACGTCGCATAACCCCTTTACATTTTATGTAATGACCTAGTGTATAACAAAAAACCTTATATTCTTACAAAAAAAATAGTAAAACAATAGGCATTATATAAACTTAGGAAGAACCCAACAAATAAATTTACTAATTTATTCATGGAATAGATTAATTATAACAAACATCCTTTCCGTAATTTTATATCCCCCCCAAATATATCCATTATTGAGAGTCCCAAGACACACCCATTTAAAGAGGAAAACATGTAAAGGGAAAGGAATTGCTTAAAAATGGGTAATGGGATGTTAAAAATGTCATTAACTAGTCCAATTATAATATTATAAGACTTTCAAATCAATTATTAAAATATTACTTTGAGACTATATATGGGAATAAATTCATAACTCTAACATGATGTATTGATGTAAGATAATGAAATATATGGGGATCAAATCATGACAGAAATGATCCTAACCATTTAGTGACATATTCAAACTTCCCAATGTAAATGGAATATTTGTGTTATAAATCATTAACAAAATATAAAGTCTAGTTTTGGGAAAAAATTATTCCACTGAAAATAAACATATAAAATGAATTTTAGATTTAGGAATAAGGGAGTGATAGTCCTTAGAGACATTGTCCAATTTTAGACTATTGATCATATGTAAAATATATCGTATTGGTGATATCATCCACCAAACCTCTTAGATGTGAAAAATCTGTAATAGATATCACATACAATTATGTACATCTAAAATCCATAACATTTATTATACATGAATATTTTATAGCTAGATCTTGATCTATTTTATGAGGAATAATCACCATGGATATTAGATCAAGGAAATAAATTATAATAAAATAAATCCACTCAACAGATTAATGTTTTTTTGATAATCATATGTATGAGCAAGTGATTTGAGTTCCTAAATATGTAATTGAACAAAAATTTCAACATTTTAAAATGTATCTTTTGGGAATATGTTTTAGTGGGGATGTTACACCCTAGACTTTTTCATGAATTTTACTTATATTTCATAAATGAATAAACTGTTCCACGTGTAATAAGGATATAAAATATGAAATATTTAACGTTATTGTGGAAAAATATATCAATATAAAATATAATTATCATTATTTTAAGAAATATTCCCGAAACGTTATTCTAAAAATATTAAAAGGTAAATAAATTTATGAAACAAATACTACAAGATTGAAATATTCTTCCTCATCGTATAAAATTAATAGAATACTATCCTTAAAGAACTAAATACTATTCCAAATATTTAAAATATGATAGAAATTTGGATGAATTAATATGTTATTGAGATAATTAGTTTAAATTTTTAAGACCAGAAAATATTACCCCGCCAGTGAGAGGGGGGAGGTGAATTAGTAGCAATAAAACAAACTCTAACATTCATATAATATTATTCCACAACTACTTTGTAAAAAATGATCTCAATAGTGATAATGTGATAACAATACAATGAGTGATATATAATTGGAATATATGAAATGGTGTTTCACATGGTTCACCAACCCTTATTATCATGTGGCTGATCCTTTGTGTTCCATAGTTGTGATTGTGCTCTATATAGTACGAATTTCATAAAAAGGAATAATAAAAGGATTCAAAGGATTGGATTGAGGTCTCATTACAAGATAAAAGAAAAGTACCAAAAATTAAAATGGTCTCCACTTCTCATACCTAATGTTCCTCCATAATTTGGATTTTGTGTGAACCATTATTATTCCCTTTAAATTCAAATTTAATCCCTCATGAAATGGTTCTAGAATAAGAAGTTCAATTTTTGTTTCATCATACACACATATATCAAGTGGGTGTCCCATTTTATATCATAATAACAAAATATTATTGATGAAACCCCTATTTATGTTATGATAACCATGTTTGAATTATGTTGAAGATAAAACCTAAGGATATTAGTATATCTTAACAAATCTTTTACTAGATTCATAGTGTGACCAATTGATTACGTTGGGACACAATCGATTTCTCTAAGTCCACAAATTAATTAATCCTCTATATTAAAACTCTTTACATAATTGATCCTTAATTATTGTGATATGTTCTTCACATCACCATATATTTTAACATGAACTGTTGGTTCCTAGCACAACATCCACTAGGCCCCTATTGCAATGCAACACTTAATTATCCTAAGGTTCTCTTTATAGTGTTTTTATATTATCAATATCCCAATAGATACATAATTATATTAAAATTATCTATTATATATTGTGATTCATATCACATCATGTCAGCAACCTCCTCACATTATATTAACTCTATAACATAACTACCATGTATGATTCACTCATTCCTCTAACAAAAATCACTGTATTAAAACTATCCCAATTATAGTGTGATTTGTCTCGCATGCGATTAATCCATTTTTATAAATAACATAAGAACACTACCCTTTAATTCAAGGTAAATTACTTTCATTCATGGGACAAAATTTTACCATCTACGACATGATCTTCTCTTTCCCATAATTTTTTGGAATCCATAGTGTAACTTTAATCATTTCAGTCATATGCATCGCCATGATTTTCTAAAGTGATTCCAACTCAACCATTAATATATGAACAACAAATAAAAAATTAAAACATCTGAATCCCATGAATGAATTATTCTAATGATTTAATTAATATAGGTCCTTTAAAACAATGGTCATATGAACACCTCACTATAGGATAGACTTGTTATTTTCAGATAACTCCATCCCACGGTTGAAGGTCAATGTCATATTGAAAATGTATCAATTAATATAAAATAACATACCCCTTTTTTAATTAAACTTAATGAGGTATGTAATAGAATTAATCCCTTATTGGGATTTTTTGTAACCCTATTTTAATTTTCGGTAAATGTATAAATCATCACATGATATATTCCATAATATTTATCCCTCAACACCTTAAGAATCTACTAATTCAAAAGTCTACCTATCTCCCCTCCACGTTGATTATCTACTATTAAATAATATAGAGTCTCTCCCAATTTTCAATAATATATCATTTTTAATATACCATTTTCAACAAATAAAAAATCCATAAACAGCGGAAAACCCATGAAAACATATATTTATTTTGGAAAATAATTCACTCGAAAAAATTGTCTAAAGTTTCGTGAGGCCTCCTTGGTTAAAAGGTTCATCATGATATTAATGACTTATTCTTTAGATGAAACATATTATGATGAAATATTTCCATTATTTTCATTATCATTGATGAATTAGAATTTAATATCATTATTTTTTGACATTTAATGTTCAACCATATTTTTTATAAATTGATTGTACTTGAATTATAACACCCAATAACTTATATAAATGATATATCAACTATTATTTATTCAAGATATGATTTCATCCACTTCATTTTACTTTATATTATGAAAGTAGAAAATACTCATCTTCCATTGATCTAAGAGTATGAAAATTAATCTTTTTATAGTACCATAAAACAGATCCTCCATTAATAAAGGAAGAACCTCCCGATGTGGAAATTTAATATATAACATGTCCTAATCAAAATTCATTGGTATTTTCATAGATTTATAATGTATTATTTATATCATACATCATTCCATTATTCGGAGTTAATTTCATGTAGCACAAGACAAAATTTTATTCCATATGATACGTATCTTTTAGGATTATCTGGAATTCAGCATAAAGTGAAACTTTTAAAAAAAGTGTATTCACATAACAATATAAAATTAACATGTTTACAGATAAGCCTTCATTTATAAATTTGATCGACACTCTTTGGTCCATCCTATGACTCCAAGATCACATGATTGGTTATTATTGAGCTTATTCATGTCTGTACCCTATTTCTATGATATCCATTTATGTTTTTAGGCTAAATATGATTTATAAGTCATTGAAACAAAGAACATTATCTCTCTATGTCTCCTTCACTACAATAATTTAAAATTATATTATGATTTATGAAAATATAATTTTATATCTAGAATCTTATCTTGTTATCCACTGCAATATTTAAGGTATTTTTATTGTTATCATCAATGAAAAATGATTATAGTGAAGGATTTTGAATATCCAAGATAGTGAAATAGAATTTTTCAATAATATTTCATAGATTCTTGTAATTAAAGCAGTAACTTCTTCCATTGGTGTATTTCCATGAAATATCCCACTATCATCTATCCCATAAAACATTCCCAAATGATTTCATTTAATATTCAAATATCACAGGCTACCAAGCACCTTAATTTTCATAAATCCTATAATATTCCAAAACCATAACCTATTTGGTGTATTCAATAAACTCAGTCAGATGATGTACCATTTCATAATGTAGATATATACAGTTATATCTTTTCTCTATTTTTTTTCAATTTCATGCTCCAACATAATTTTTTTCCAATTTCCACTAAGATCTGGTTCTTTCTCTTGGTGACTCTATGTTTTTGGTCTGTATAGAATGCTATAACAAAAAAAATTCTTTTCTTCCCAAGGGATTCCCCAAAGTATTTTTTTCTATATTCATAGCCATTATAATATCCAAAAATTTTAATGAAATGTTCACATTTTTTCTTAGAAATACTTCAAATGTATTTCAACTTCCAAAGAGTTTTTGATTTATTCAGAATAAAATTTAGATAATACATACATGTAATATCATCAAAAAAATTAAAGAAATAATTATTTCAATTTTATGAATTTGAGATAATTATACCTTACATTTCTGAGTGAAAAAACAAAAATTTTTTTGTGGTAATAATTTCCACATGATTATTAATTATTTGCACCAACTTTCTTTGTTAAATATAGAACATGTGTTGAGAATTTATTATTTAAAAATTGGTATATTTAAGAAGGAATGATGTTTTAAAATCAAATACATATTAATTTCCCCCAAATAGAAAATTATTTTATACCATATCTGATTTTTACCATTTTATTCTCATGCAACATGAAACATCATATTTAGAAATTTGAAATATATTTTCATTTAATCAACTACCATTATATGTAATCATTCAATCATACAAGATATATAATAAACACCAATTCCTATATAATATCACATCATTACCATTATCATAGTTGTGATAGTCATAAAGGAATTTATTTATCAACCCTTTGATAATGATAAAGATGTTGAATTTCTTCTTAACAATATTTCACTATCTAATGCCTTTCAAAATGAGTGATCCATATCTCTAGAAATTTATAAAACCTATACCATATCATTTTATTTATTTCAAGAGATTATTTTTTCATTCATCAGTGATTATTATCCACTATCGGGTATTCATGGATTTTCTCATTTTATATCACAATAAGCTACCTCAACCACCATTTCATCTTCATTATTATTCCTTATTATAAAATATTGAATTTTTTTGTGAGATACTCTTATATCATGGTAAGACACTTATTTGAGGTGTTGTTGGATTTATCACACATTCAAAAAGATTCCTCATGTGAATCAGTACAGTTATGTGATTTCACTTTCTCTTTTATATATATTTTCTTGTTGGACATTATGAATTTTAGGTTTCATACCCCATGAAACAAAACCACTATTTTTTTTTTATAAAGTGAGACATTATGCCAATTTATATAGTATTTATGCCCTTACGATCCATAATAAATAACATCTTCCGTCAATGTGAATCTTTCTCATATCAAAAATTGGATCTTCAAAATATTCTCAATTTTGATTTGATACATGATATTTTTTGGAAAACCAAAACGATTGAAATCCTTATCCATTACCAAATAAATTACTTTAGTATTTTTTTTATAAAATTTATCATTACAATCCTATTTTCCATTATAATTTCATTAAAATTTCGAATTTTATCATTTGGTGAATCTTGCTTAGGTAAAAAAATCAACTTATGTCTTCGCATATTATTTTTTCCACTATAAAAAATATAATTCTCAGTATACATAATAAATTGATCTTCAAGTCATGGAATAATCAGAAATATTTCAAGAGGAATTTAAAACCGTAATCCTTATTTTAAAGCTCTCTCTCATCTCATTCAGTAATTTTTTGAACTCCATAACATTGTATTTCCTCACAAAATATTCTGCTTCAATTAGCATTGAAATAGGGGATTTAACATCATCATTTTTTAATTAAACGTATATTAGTAATATAAATCATTTCAAATCATTATTCAATAATTTCATCCAGATATCCTATTATTTATTTACGCAATTTGAATTTTTGATGTATAATTAACATTTGACTAATAAAATGACTTTCTTAATTAATGATTATATCACTTCAAATCTTTCTTCACTATTTTATGTAACATATTTTATATTAAGCACACTGTTTAAACTATCCTATATTGAAATTATTTTTGTGTCTTGTTATAACATCTTTTTTCTTCACTTTTCCCCTATAGTCTATCACTGAAGGGATCTTTGGGTTGATTTAATTTTTACCTGAAGACTATTTCCCTTCAACATCCCTATCTTTTTTTTTCTATTTTACATTCCCCACCATGATATTTTTGATTCAGTTTATGAGAAACTATTTTTCTTATTTGTTTTATTTTATTTTCATTTTTGTTTTGATAATATTCTTTAACTGTATCCACTAGACATCTTGATCATCCATGATATTCTTTTGGGAATATAATCATTCTATTATTTTTCAATATTTATAATGAAATATCCTAAATGTTATTAATAATTTATAAAATTAATTGTTTTGGATCAATTAATAGATCTATATTTACATTTAAATTGATACATTCCTTTTGAGATTTAGGTTATAAATTATTCAAAGTACTTGGAATCATCATCAACATTAGTTTCTTCCCCATGATACCTTTTTAATCAATATTATATGAGTATGTTATTTCATTAAATTAATTACCTAACTTGAATTTTACTTTATAATTATGGATAACCCTATTATAATGTCATAAGTGATCAAAATATTATTGATTTATTCAATTTTTTTGGTCATACGTGTATTTTTCATTAAGATATAAAAGATTTGTATCATATTTACCTAGGAGGATTCCTATCACGTTATTCATGATGGTAATATTTTCATATTTTTAATAGTAGTTTCGATTCGATCTCAGAATTTTTTTATTAGAATGAAGAATATTTCCAATGATTTATCTTATCTCATTAAAATATCTTCCAACTATGCCTATTCTCTTTTTAATTTAAACTCTTTCACCATGTCATCCCCCTAATGATTATCATGCAGTTTTCTCTACATTCCATTTACAATCGTTATTCTCTTAACTCATGTAAAATATTTCTCTGAGGATGATGAGAGTAATTTATAATGTTACCTCCCATAATATTTAATATTATTATATTTATTTAATTTGTATCGCAACATAGTTTTCTTAAAATTAACACCCATGTTAGTGATTTCATGAAAATCCAAGATGAGTGATAGAAGATACAGAACAATCAGCGACATCTATAAATAGAAATCCTTTATACGAAACATAGGAACTACCTTATTTTAAATTTTATTCATAGACTCAATGGTTCTCATTGATCAAAGTTATAGATAAACAAAAATAAAATTAAATATTTATAAATCATAGTAAGAATAATCGACCAATAATTACTTTGAACCCAATTTAATGGAATCAAATGTATAAACACTAAAAACATCTTCACGAAATGTCACCTTGGTACCAATTTTTATGAATTATATGATCAAATCACTATAAAATATATTCATGAATCATCACTCTTAAACAAATTTCTAGTCCCATGGTAGTGTATATCATTACTTGGAGTGGGGCTTAATCAGTGGTGACAAAAAGTATTAACTATCACATTCAAAATATATAATTCTCATTGCTAGTTAGTGTGAAATGATATTGATATATGTAATGTGAGGGTGATATAGTGAGAATGAAAGGACTAAAAATATCATAAGGATTTATTACATGTTTCGACCACCATTACTATCAAGTGGATAATCCATGGTGTGTAGTCATTAAAAATATGATACTCATAGTTCAAATTAATAATTAATTGAACATGGAAAGGAGAAATTGGATTTTCATAAAGTCTAATTAAAATATGATTATTAAGAATGAAATAGTTAATTTATATATATTTCTCATACTTTAGGTGCCACATGAATTTGGACTTGGTATGAAGTCTAAAAACTCATAACCAATATGGCATAACAATTTTTTTATGATTCAATGTATATGCAATTTAAACTAAACCAACAATTGGTTAGAGAAAAAAGGGAAATAAGACACAAACCAAAAATGAAAATATCATGCAACAGGGGTAACATCATCATTAAACCACAACCAAAATACCTACAATTTATATCCACTTTCCTCCCAAACCACCATCCCCAAACATCATTCCATTATCTATGTCAAACATAACCACATCTACTTATAACCTATGGTGAAAGTCGGTTGTTAGCCAAATCCAGGTAGGATTCCATCCAAAAAATTGATTAAATCCAATGAACATTATGAGATAAATAAACATCCATGTTTTATGAAATAAATTCTTGAAACATTTCTTACGAAATAGATATAAATAAAATGTGATTTATTTCGAAATAACCACAACGTATACCATATGATGATGGTAAGCATGATAACCTAAGAGAACACCAAGTCATGGGAGACCCCTTTAGGTAATATTAAATATTGTGATCTTTGATATATCATATATCGGTGTAAATTTGTATAGTTACAAAAAAATCCATGTTCTCATGAACGAGCCACTATAGAGGAGAAAAATCAAAAAATCTAGTTGTCTGAAATCATTATCAATGTTCACCTAGTGATGTAATCATTAATCTCTCTATGTGAAACCAGGATGCAGTCACATCTGAATCACTAGAATTGTAGTCCTAGTCCACCAACATAGTCACCTTGTATAACCATTGTTTTTATTTCTCACTTCATAATCCACATGAATTTCCACTTGAACAAACACAAGCCAAAATATATATACAAGCATAATAAAACACAATTTACACAACCAAAATAACCATTTGAATCCAAATTCTCACCAAAACCATTTTAAAATAGGATTCATGTCACATTCTCAATTCTCTAAACTTGTTACATAAATTGTAAAACACATTCTACATTCACAACAAGTGTCCACACATGAAAAATAGTCAATTTTTTTAAGAAATCCATTTTCAAAACACACACAAATAAAACACTTTTATAAAAATGTTTCTTACCACACACATAAATCATTGAACACATTTAAATATTAAAGAAATATTATTAAATTAATCAAATAGAGTTTAATCGTGGAATCCTCTACCTTAAAATAAGAAGCTTTTGGGAAATGGTTCAAAACATCAAACACACCTCAACTGAACCATAGAGAAACAAGATTAATACTTATAAATCATGATTAAACCCAAAATATTAATACATAAACCTAAAATCAACACCCTACCAACTGTAAAAAAGAAACCCCAATGAAAAGAGAAGAAACCACTAGAATAAAGGATGTAAAAAACAAAGAACACAATTACATAGAGATCTGAAGGGAAATATTAACAAAAAATCCATAAAGAAGTAGTCCAAGGAAGATTAGAAAGAAGGCGAGGCAATCCTCGGTTAGAAATACCATGTGGAAAGAGTGTTATAGGGATTTGGTATAAAAACCGGGAGAAAGAAAACCCAAAAATCTAAAATTTATGATTGGGATAGGTGACACTATTAGTCCGCATAGGTTGAAAAACCATGTGGTGATTTTGCTCCCCATTATGTCCAAACCAATCCTACCACATGGTTTCAAGGGAAAGGGTTCATCATTTATAATAACTATCCATCGAAGGTGCACCACATTCTGGCCACCCTAAGTTTTCTTATTTTTTTAAAAGAACAAATAGGTAACCTAAAGAGAAAAAGGAAGACCGAAAATAAATAGGAAAATACCTTAGGGGGAAACAACATATGAGATAATCATCTCCCCCATGAAAACATTCTATCCCAAAAAGGTCATCCTGAAGCTTGATTAGAGGATTAAATGGGTATTCCTACTCTACCCAGGAATTCTACTCCCATGTCCCGTGCACAAAATTTCCATGTTTCCAAAGAACCCGAACCAATAGTATAGACTTCCCATGATGCAATTTATCCTATGAATATATAATCTACACTGGTTGTTCAAACATTTAAAAATTAGGTTCTATCTACAACTCTTCCCAATTTAGAATATGATACATATATGGGTTATACTTCTTCAATTTGGGGACATGAAATACATTGTGAATTATCATTAAATGAGAAATTAATACTGACCTTTATACAACCTTGATAATTTGTTCAGTAATATCGAAAGGTCTGACATACATCAACATTAGCTTCCCATTCTTTCCAAAATGAAGATAACCCAAACATGGTTCCAATTTATAGAACAACTAGTCACCCATACAGAACAAAATATCTCGATGTCTCTGATCGACATAAGATTTGTGGTGACTCTGACCTTTCAATAACTACTGCCTGATCAACTTGACTTTCTTATATATCTTTTTTACGAGGCTAATCCCCAACCATAACATCACACCCATCTTAGCCTAACAAAAAGGAGACCGACATTGATAACCATAGAGAGCCTCGAAATAAGACATTCGAAAAAATAAATAACAACTATTATTATATGAAACTTTCACCAATCCCAAATGGCTATCCCATGATCCTCCAAAATCTAGGAAACACGTTCTAAGCATGTCTTCCCGAATCTGATTTTTCTGCTATGTCTGACCATATATTTGAGTATGTTATGCCATAATCATCTTGATTTTAAACCCTAATTCCTTTTGAAGGCCTTACCAGAGATGACAGGTGAAATGGGTGTCCTTGTATGAGTAAATTTATAATGGAACACCATGAATCCTCTCTACCTATTGACCATATAGTAAACCTAGCTCATCAAATTTTACTGAATCTCTTATCAGAATAAAGTGGGTATATTTCTTCAAACAATCAGTCAACACCCAAATGAAATTACATCATAGATGTGCCTGATACAATCCAATATTAAAAACCATAGCGACCTCTTCCCACTTCTAGGTAGGAATGGGTAGTGGATGAAGAAAACCATATGGCCTTTGATTCTATACTTCGACTGGCTATCACATATAACACATCAATATGAAGTCAACTATATTCCATTTCATACCTAGTCACCAGAAATTCTGATTCACATTAGAGTACATCATGGTAGCACCAAAATGACAGCCCACTGATATTGGTGGTTGTCTTGCAACAACACCATCCTTAGAGAGTATTGAACCACAAAATAGACCTTGAAACATATAAATCCATCAAGATAAAAAGACTACTCCCAAATTGTCTCCCCATTATGAAGGAACTATGTAGACTGCTAGAATATATAATCACCTAGTTTCATTCATTGAATCAACTCCATAAGGGATAGAACCAACTAGAAAATAGTCAATAAAACACCTCCAATGTGCTCATGGGTCTCTAAATTCAACTAGGAAAAATCATCATCATGGACCACTCATCACTGGAGAACTTGAACACCTACACTAGCACATTTTTATCAGATCATCTAGCATGATGCTAGCTTTTCCTAGGGTATATATGATATCAAAATCGAATCCCTATAGATACTCAACCGAATGATTCTTACTCAATTATAAATATTTCTGGGATAAATTGTAGGCATTGATCTTATGATTAGAGTACTCTAAAAACATCTACCAAAAATGATAATGAAACCATGTCTTTGGGCATGCATCACCACTACTGATTCTAGTTCATGGGACAGGTAGTTAATGTCATGTGGTTGAAGTTTACTAGGGCCATATTCCTCTACATGAACATATTGCATGTGCACACATCTAAGACCCCAACCTGAGGCATCAAAATAAACCTCATAGCCCTTTCCCAATTCGGGAAAGATCAACACAGGATAAATAATTAACTACCACATTGGCTTCTTGAAAGACCCCCTAAACTCTGGGATCTATTCAATATTCACCCCTTTCTAGGTGAGCGCTATCATAGGTGAATAAAGATGAGATATTTCCCAAACAAATAGCTTGTAATAACATTTTAGGCCAGAAAAATATCTGATTTCAAACATGTTCGTTGGCTGCACCCATGAACTAACTACACTAATAATACTAGGGTCCACTGAAACTCATTTCTATTTGGTAACAGGGTAAATAAACATCACTTCCCTAACCAATAATGTGTAATTTTAAAACATGGAATAATGGAAATGATCCCAAAGAGTTCCCAACAAGATCCTCAAATGTTGTTCATGATCCTTCTCAGATCTAGGAAAATCTAAGAAGTCATCCAAAAATACCAAAATAAAAGAATCAACATAATTGTGGAATACCATATTCATAAGAACCATGAAGCCCACTGGATCATTTGTTAGACTGAGAGGCATGGACAAGAACTCGAAGTGGATGTACCATCTTTGAGAATATTTTTTCAGGATATCTGCTTCTCCACCCTGACTTGATGCTGACCATAATTCAAGTCAATCTTGGAGAACCACCAGTCCATTTTAATATAATAGAAAAATTCATCAATTTTTGGAAAAGGATACTTGTTATGGATGGTTAACTTATTCAGATTCTAGTAATCAATACAAAACATAAAATATCAATTAGCCTTCTTTGCAAATAACATCAGGCCTTCCCAAGGAGAGACACACAAGAGGATGAATCCTTCATATTCCAAATCATCTATTTATACCATTAATTCCCTCAATAAGGTTGGGGCCACATAATTTTATGGAAAATATATCATTACTGTTCCCATATCAAGATCAATTAAGAACTACACATCTGACTCTAGAGGCAGACCTAAAAATTCATCTGGAAGAACTTCTATAAATTCATCCACCACTTAAGGCAATCCACCCTCACGTGATTCAAAATTGTTTCTTAGGTGAATGAGGATAAATAAAAAACAATATTATCTAACTCTAGTAGTGGAGGTCCATCACCACTTGATTGAAGATCCCATTATCCATGGAATGACTAGGTACTTCCATCATGTGGAAAGATACTCACCCACCTCCTATAGCAATCGATTAGAGATTGAAATAGAACCATCCAATCCATATCAAGGATTACATCTATGTGGTACATATCAAATAATAGAAATCCATTTCTTTCTCAACCCTCTACATAGTGAGTGGACAAGATAGACAACAAAAACCCTACCCTTTATTCTTACCCAACAAAGTTACTAAATCCTTCATGTTGGACGTAAGATTAGTTGGAATATTCACATTGTCCACAATATGGTTAGAGGTAAACAAAATATAACCACTAGAATCAAATATAAAATTTTTAGAATATGATGCAATCATAATGATACCTTGAACTATCGGAGGCTCTGAATGTGATCCAACTTTTACCTGATCCACTACATAAATATATTTTACCTCATCCTAATCCTAATAATGAATATTGGACTAGGTATATTCATAGAAATGATTCTTCCAAGAAGATGTTCCAACCCTACCACCATAACTACTAAACTGAGATCCCACTCCATGGGATAGTTATGACTAGTTTTTCATCCCCCTAGAAGAAAAAGATCATGCTCCACTCTGATAAGAACTATTGGCTATGCATAATCACTTCATGTTCCCCATCTCTCTATATCAATGATAGATATTAGAAGGAGATGTAAAATCAGGTAATTTGTTACCCACGTTCCCAAATATGTGGCACAAAACTAACACTACATTGAAATCCATTGATAATGAATGCCAGTAAGGACGGCCTGAACTACCACATCTTTTTTTCCTCTACTCATCCCGCTTCCTCTCTTTCTCTAACGATCATCCACTAACCAAATATGAAATAGCTCTAGAGAGCCCATGTTTTCAATTCTGATCAATATCACCCATGAAAGTGTGTTCAACCACCTCATCATAGGTCTTCAATAAGAAAAAAAATACTTGAGAAAAAATCTCTGGCCATTGATCCATCTCCAATCTCCAAGAATTCATCTTCAAATTAGAATAAATTTTAGGTTCATACCAAACCATCTCAAAAAAATGATTGGAATACTCCATCACTGACTAGTCTACCTGGTAAAGATAAATTAACTCCAAATATCTTTCATATAGTAATACCTCAAAATAATATTTCTCATTAAAGATGATCTTGAAATCCTTTAAACTCATTTTCACATCCATCCCTACTTGGAACATCGAGTCACACCACCTAAGATGGGTACCTTCTAGGAATATTAATCACATTTCACCCTTACTTCCTCAAGAGTGTTAAGAATGTAAAATATCCTCTTGATCATCTCAAGGAACTCATCTGACTGACGAGGTTCATCGTTCTCCTCTAAATAAAGAGGGTAGTTCTAGATAAACTCATGATCTTTGTCCTTCCAAGGAAAAGGTTCATCTTCTCTAACTGAATCAGACCCATAATATACTCCTTATCCCAAATCCATAACTTCTCGGACCATAACTTCTACTAGTCTCTGATTAAATAGTGGGGGTGAACTCTCTCTAACCACTTCTCACGGTTGAACGTGAAGTCTCTGTGGAGTAATATTTCTACAAAATCAATAATCCTAATGAAAACCATTAATAACATCATTTTAAAAACAAGTATCAATAACCACAAAGACCAACATTTCATTAATACAAACAAATTGAGACCATCATAATAACATAAAATCCAAATGTCTTCACCTCTACATAGTGTGCCCATAAAGATTATTGCCTAGACGTCTCTCCTTAAGGAGAAGTCAGCAGAAATCCCAACATCACATGGAGACTCCTGATCTTTCATGAGGTGTGATATCTAGGAACCCAAATCACAAATATAACATCATGCACTGATAGTCCTAGCTTCAATCAATCTAGACACATCACAAATAACATAAACCAAAAGGCTTTACCAACTCTGATACAATTGTTTCATTAACTACCCTGGAGTTCCATCCAATACAACACCCAAATCGGTCCATGTCCTAGCCTGAAGGGAATTTCTGATCCCCAAGGGTAGGAAAATAGTTCCCAATTATAAATAATATAACATAGGAATGATTTCACCCATTTATAGAACCATAAACATCCCACAAAAATAAATGAAACAAAATTGAAAAATCATAACCCCTACGGAATAACATTTTTTGTATTAAATATCTATAATATTTAAAAAATTCCATCAAAAGGTTGCACAAATACATGGAACTAGTCACTATCCCAAAAAACATCGTGTAATAAAAGGAACACCATCCTCATACTGCCTACAAAACACCTATATGGGAATACCACTAGCATCTCGAACCACCATCTGTAAACATATATCCTTTACCAATGTCAAACATAACCATGTATACTTATACTAAAAGGTTTAAGTAGTGTGTGAGCCAAATCCTAGTTTTATTCCACATAATAAAGAGACTCCATGCAACAAACATTATAAAAAAAAAATAAAAATCCATGTTTTATAAAAGAAAAAACTAAAAACATTTCATGGAAAATTTCACTAATGAAAATAGTATTTCATTTGAAATTACCACAAAATATACTATATGCCAACGGTAAGCATGAAATCCAAAGAGAGAACCAAGTTATAGGATATCCCTATAGGTACAAGCTAATAGTGGGATCCTATAAACATCCTATCTTATTGGAAAGTGGTATAGTAACAATTTAAACCAACATTCTAATTAATGATCCACTAGAGAGGAGAATCATTAAAAATTCTTGTGGTCTCCAATCATCATCAATGTTTAGTTAGTGTTGTCATTGCAAATCCCACTAAGTGAAGCCGGGCCAAAGACACTTCTGAATTATAGAATACTAGTTTTATTCGATCCAACTTGTCACCTTGGATTCCCTTTGTGACCATTTCTCATTTCACAGGAACATGAATGAAAACTTTCACACACCAAATCCAAACAATACAACCAGGAATATTAAATCACCATTTCCACAACTAAAATCAATTTTTTATCCAAACACACTCTAAATCCATTTGAAGACAATTTTCTCATAACTTTTACAATTCTCTAAACATGTGATATAATTTTAAAAAACATTAAATAGTAAAAAAGGGGGAACACTTGAAAAACTCCCAATTTCCTTTAAAAAAACCATTTTCAAGCCACACACACATCAAAAGCCTTTAAAAACACCTTTCACGCAACACACATAAATCATTTAACACATATAAATATTCATGAAAGAATTTTTAAATTTTTAAATAGTGTTTATGAATGGAATCACCTATCAAGAACCAAGAGGCTTCCATAAAATGGGGCAAAACATCAACCACACATCAATCACGCCATAGAGAATCAAGATCAATAACTTTTAATAAATATTAAACCCAAAATATTAATACATAATCATAAAATTTGAACCCAACCTATTTTAAAAAATAAACCCAAAATTAATGAGGGGAAACCCCAAGAATAGATGAGGAAAACAAGAAATAAGTCACTAAAATAAATATCTAGAGGGAAATCGCACCAAAAATTATACCAAGAAGGAACCCAAGGGAGGGGCGAAGGAGGGGGAGTCATTCATATGGTAAAAATCCCATGTGGGAGGAGTGTTAGAGGGATTTGGGGTTAAAATAGGGGTGAGGGAAAACCCAAAAGTCCAATTTTTAATATCCTGGTTAGGATGCAATGTGAGGCTGTGTGGTTTGAAAATCCATGTGGTGAATGTGATCCCCATTAATTCAAGACAATACCTACCACATTATTACCAAGGTACGGGATGATAATATATACTAACTTTTCACCAACTGTGCACTGCATTTTTCAACACAAATATTTCTCACATTTCTTCAAGAATATAAATTTATCCTAAAGGGAAAAAGGTAGAATGAAAATATATAGGAAAATACATTAAAAGGAAACAACAAAAGTGAAAAAAAAAATTATGGTTTGATTCCCCTTCTTATAGTATCGATGGACTCTATTTTTTCATTTAATACTTTATAATATGTTAAATATGATTTTTTTTATGTAGGGGAAAATATGGCATATAAATCCCAGTCTCATGGAGCCTCACTGTTGGTATATTAAGAATATTAAATTTATTATTTCACTTGTGAAAAAATTTCATATATCTATAGTTTATCTCTTTAATGGGTTCTTAGATAAGAAAGCTAAGACTACCATTAAATCTAAAACATGGAATTTACCCTATGCATGAAAATACTTTTTTGTGCATTTGGTGTTTTGTTTAATGATAGTAAATAAAGGGTATTAGATAAAATAAATGAATTAAATTAATTAATTAATTAATTTACTGTTTTAATGTCTAATCCTAGAAGACTACTATTTTATAACCCTTTGTGAAAATCTATAAGGTTACCCATATAACCCTAGATAATTTTAGGAGATAAACTAGGTGAGAATCTCCTTGTGGAACAGTGAGATTTTTGGAGACAACAGTGAACACAAACAAAATTCCATCAATGGTCTCTCATTTGAGAACATCATCACCAGTAGAGTTCTTATATCTCACTAAAAATGACTATGTTGAATCATTCTTCATCAGTGATCAATTATGTATTGAGGAAGGAATATTTTTCCTGGGTTATTCTCCATTATTTTTTTGCTCCCTTAATATCTGGTATTAATTATTCAGAAAATTAATTCGTGGTTTATATAATGATTATACTTAAATTCATCATAATTTTTTAACAATCATTTTCACCTCACTCATTGATTTCTCTATGAATGGATGAAATCGAACCTAATGTTCATTCCTCAATTTTTAGTTTCATATTATTCTACATGAGTCCTTCAAATTTTATTCATCAGTATTTTGTTGTACCAATGGTTATATTATCATAGGAATCAATTGTTGTGCAATATATATTTGTAGAAATCGATAATTGTTACGAGATCAAATTTTTTAATAATGCTGTCATGGAGTCTTGATGAAGATGATAAGATATCATCTTTAAATGTAAGGAGTTCATTTCATTGGTTTTTATGTATAGATGATTCAGTGTGATGTAGGAAATCCACAATAGAATCATAGATGGAATCCAGACACAAGAGATGATTCAGGTTAGGCCACACTCAGATCCATATTTCATGAACAATTTCATCACTATTGTAGAGGAGGCAGAGACATATGTGGTTATTCATTAAGACCATGTAATTCTTGCAAATTTCTATATATGAAGCATTTAGTTCATAAGAACACAAACCATGTGTACTCCACCCCCTTCCATGACTATAATGGTTTACACGTGATAAAAAATATCACATGATCATGTGATCTAACCAAACACAGTGTGAACTAAAGACGGTGAATTGATGTGTACCTCTAGGTACATGTGAAAAAAAATGACAAGTGAACATGGGAATTACTATATTGAACATGCATGAGTCAAAGTGCACAAAAATTATAGAAATATACATTATGGGACACTCAATTTACCCCATAGTACACAATGTGTACCCCATCAAAAGAATATTATGTAATTTTTCCCTTATTATAGTTTTAATATAAGTGTGGGTAAATCCCTAAGAGGGTATAATGTAGTATCCCATCCTATGTATAGGATTATGGGTCCACTATATTGGTTAGTTTTTGATAGAGTCAAAATCCCTCCATGTGTCCTAGGGTGTGATCCACTTTCATTATTCCTTATATTGGGGATGGTATCCCATTTATAACATCTAGGGAATGTGATCCCAATTCAAATGGGTTATTTTAGATAAGGTTGGGTATCCCTCCTAGTTCCTGGTCTTTTTCCTCTTCTTATATATCAATATCATTTGACATAAGGTACCTATTAATAATGGAAAGGATTAATGAGTGTGACCTCCCAAATGAGTTCCATCTGTTTTAGTGTAACCCAAGAAGTCATTTCCCTTAGACGAAAAATATCAATGAGCCTTAGAAGAATCCTATGATTCTAGTGAGGGTGTTACAGTATGTTGAAATGTTTTTTCTATCTATGAGAAAATATGGGTTATTGTCTTTACTATTAACCAACTCACCATTGTTATGTTGATATGGATCTCTTTAATCACTTTACTTTGGTGATTTTGGGGTGTCCTAATGGGTATGTTTATACTCATCCCTTCCTGGGATTTTCAAATTTTTGTCACGTATAATGAAGATGAAAGTCCTTTTTATGGGGTCATAGGAAGACCAGGGGAAAGTGGAGATTAATTGATCTAGACATGCCAAAAACGGTTCATAGGGATGAATCTTGGTAGTTGACCCTTTTATGTTACATGTTTATACTCTTTTATAGTCACACTGAGATTTTATTTGGTCATTTTCCATTTTCATTATATTATTCATTATCAAATATTTGATTAGTTATGATTCATGAATTTATGGTATCCATTGTTTATCTATTTACATTACTCGTGTGTGCAGATCTTTCTTCAAAAAGGTGATTCCTTGGTCAAAGACCAATGCCCAATTTATTAAAAATGGAGGTAAAACTACAAAAGTCTTATGGAATGGTGTGATATGAATACTTAGTGAAATTATCCCTCCCTATGCCAATTGGATGTGATATTGGGGTGTCACACTAGACTTACATCCGGCTATGAAGGACCTGATGGGTCGGGTCCTGACATAGTGGTATTAGAGAAGGATGTCTTGGGACTAGAGTTTAGATATTTCATGGAAATGAGTATTGGTTTTGGAACTGGGAAAATAGTGGGAAACTATCATGAGTTCAAAATTATTCAGGGAATCCAGTTATGGTGTAGAGGCTGATATATCCATTCACTAGTACTCTAATAACCTACTTGTTGACTAAATACATGTTAGAATTAATTGATGGGAAAAATTTCAGTACATTCATCATTTATTAATAAGCGGTGGTTTACAATTCCTTCTTCAGTCATATCCCTAGATGTGCTCCTTGACCATGGTGCATCTTGAATATTTCAAGATTCCTCCATGATAACAAGCATCATATATTTTGGGCCTAGAACATGATGATGATCCAATAAGTGATGAGGCTTCTGTCTATGGACATGTGTATAAGGTAGTTCCTCTAGGTGGTTTTCCAATATCACCATTACCGTTTGAGAAAACTATTATTCTGGAAGCATTGGATGATGATGTATTAAGGATAAGCATATATCATGAGTTTTAAATATAGATATCTCTTGGGTTTCGGGGTTAACTATACCACCATGTGGAAGAGAATTGAATCGAGTTAGTTGGGTAGGTTTTCCTCTTCATGAGGACCACTCTATATCAAATAGTGTTCCTAGAAGCATGCCCTCTCCATGGCTTCAAAGGGAGATGGTGGGTCCTAGATACACGTATTTATAATGAGGTGAATCTCACTTGAATGGAGTTCAAGTAACCGATTTACCAAGAAACATTATTGGAAGTTCATATCCTGGAGCTTCAAGAGATATATATGGGTATCTTTTTAGTTTTATAGTTTTCATCTAGGACCACTATACTATCCTCGTAAACCATGGATATGGATTGTGACATATATTTTTAGAATAGAACACTGAGGATGGACTTAATCAATATATCTAGGAAGAAGTAGTATCTGGATGTATCTCTTCCTATGCTATTGTGTTAGATCATTCCTTGGACGGGGATAACATCATAGAAGAGAAGAAACTGATTGTAGGTTCTAGATGTGGACACCAAAGACCTAAGACATTAGTAACAAGAAGTAAATGAAAGACACTAAGCTATAACTACATGAGTAATTTATTTAGACAATTTTTGGATAGGGGACATCCATTCTATGGTCTCATGATGTCTTTAGAATGATGAATAAGAGGCGATGTTTCTCTTTGTCAGGAATGGTCACATTGTATAGGATTAATCGACCAACTGAGTTGTGGATATAGAGGTAGTCGATAGACTCCATATATAGAGATAATGGATTTTTTAGGTAGATATTCATAGTGGTGGATGTGGAAAAGATGATGGGAGTACAATAGGAAGTGGATGATGTTTTGATTTGTTATCACCACTACCACCTCCTCATGGACCCAACCAAACATAGGGATCTGGTGGTCCGGATCATTGAAATATATTTGAAGTGAAGCATTATGAACAAGAGGCTTTGAATATGATCCAAGGGACAATATATGTTTTATAAAAATTGTCTATTGTTTTTATAAACACAAGAACAAGGAACTTATTCCATGATACTTCCATTATTTGGGATCTGGTGATACTAATAGAGCCTCCAGATTGAAATTTTCATTTCGAGACTCTTACCAAGGAAGACTCATGGATCACACAGTGTTATTGAAAATGTGACCTAACAATTTGAGGAGATAAATTCTTATAGGATCTGTTTTGGGGCCCAATGGGGATTTATGAGGACGTTCATTGTATGTAATTGATCACTAGATTTCATGGACAGATTGAGTAGGTTAGGTGGATGATATTATGTATCAAAGTTCATAGGATCATATTTTCCATTATTTGTGAGAAATAATACCAACTAAAGTATGATGGGATGGTAAATAGGAATATTTATCTTATTAATCGTTAGTTGTCTATTATTGCCCCTATGGAGGCAGACACTATGAGATTTTAGTTTCTTATAGTGGTGGAAGAGTATGTGAATCTCTTCCCTAATGATAATATTCGATTAGATCATCATATAGAGATTAAATTATTCACATAAATACACCTAGTTCCAACCATGTTATCTATTCGATAATATTGCATGACCCCCATATAGTATCAAGAGATGAAGGTTCGATTCGAGAGTTTGCAGCAGAATGGCTTTATTAGACCCAGTTTGTACACATGGGTAGCCCCAAGGTTATTATCCAAGATGGAATATGGGATATTGAGGATATTTAGATTATGTTAACCTAAATTACATTGTTGTCAATAAAAGTATCTATTATTGGTATTTAAAAATATCATTGACTACATGAATGGTGTGAGTGAGTTCTTCAATATTGACCTCAGGTTGGGTTATCAATTGCTCTATGCTTTAGAGTAGGATATATTGAATATGGGATTTTGATGATGCTTTAGTAAATATGAGTATTTGGTGATACCCTAAAGCATTAATAACTCCCCAACTATGTTTATTGAACTCATTAACCTATTCTTTCATCCCTTCTTGGACTGATTTTTTGTAATATTCATTAATTAAATCTTTGTGTACTCAGTGTTAAAGGAGGACCATGAGATCTAATTTTGGATTTTTTTGGGTCATACTCTAGGAGAAACATATTTATGGGAATCTTTCAAAGAGTTTGTTCTAGATTCAAGAGGTCCACTTCCTTGGAAATTTTATCTCAAAAGAGGGATTAGCAGTGGACCATCCCCAGACCAATGTAGTGCTAGCTTGAGAGCCACCCAAGAGCATGAATGAGGGGCACAGCTTCCTTGGTCTGGGAGGATATTATCATATATTAATGTTTGATTTACTTGGTATTGCAACACCTCATAATTATTTAATCGGAAAGGGGTATCTTTTTCTTTGTATAACGAATTTTCAACAATATTTACAGGAGCTATAGTAGATGATGATGAGGGGCCCATTCATAAGACTTATATAGGTGGGTTTTTAGTAAATGGTGTTTTGTGAAACCATTGAAATTTTTCTTGGATGCGTTATGATGTATAAAATGTAGTTATTTCTTATGCGACCCAATAACAGAGGCTTCATGATAAGAACTACCAAACCCATGACTTAGAGTTGGAAACATTGGTGTTTTACCAATTGTCTTGAAAACACTATCTTATAGGATAGAAATTCATATTCTATTATAAATATAAGAGTAACAGGTATATATTCTCATATAAATATATTAACATGATTCATAGGTGATGGATGGAGTTCCAATTGGATTGTGAATTTGAGATAATATACACTCTCAATAATAGAAATGTGGAAGTAGATTCTCTCAATGGGAAATATCATTCAAGGTTATTGAGTAAGTCATTAGAGTGATGGAAATTTTGTAGTTGGCCCTAGTATGGGAGGAGGATAAAGCATACCTCTAGTTAATGATTTTTACCCATCTACTTCATCAATATGTTATGGATTCATAACATTGGGGTTAAGTATTTCGAGGTATTATGTGACCAAATTCCCACTATACATGATCATGATGGATTTTATAAAGGTGGAGATCAGACCATCATATTTTAATTATAATAAAATGGTACCCATCTTGATTATATTTTAGGTTATAAGGGAGTTTCTTATAAACCCCTTAACTTTAAAACATGAAGTTTAAAATATGTTCCACAATCTTCAATGTCAGTTCTTATGGACAAGGATGAAGAGGCATGTTTCTCAATTTATATATGGCTTCCTCACTATCATGTAAGTGAATGTCTAGAAACAACTTCAAGTAGGTTTTTTCCAACCACTTGTGGTGTTAGTGTAGAAGTGGCATGAAATATACACGGTTTTTTGACTGGATCCATGATCCTCAAGAGGTAACGATGCTATCTATTGATCATAGACTGGATCACCAAGTTTCCCCACTTCCAAGCCATTCAAAAATTTTGTTTAGTGGAGATATTAAGATATATATATATATACAATAGATTGTATAGCTTTATGAAGATCCCATAATAATCTTTTCATACCATGGTGATGGATTCACATCATGACTATGGAGAGGAAAACATGTGGTCATTGGTAATATGTTGTTTCAAATAATATCATTCAATCCCCAGATTAATGACCAAACATACTTGAAAATTCATATTTTGAAGGACATTCATCAAGCATGCATGCTGAATTTTCTCCATAGTTGTGAGTATTATCTACCCATGGGGGAGATTGTGAGTAATAATAATTAAAAATCTACTATTGGTATGACTTCTTTCTAGGGATCTTACAAGAGACCCTTCAGGTGACCAATGGACGAGATAGAGCCTTATTAGATAATTATTACGAGTCCTCAGTTAGTTTGAGTAATAAAAGAGATGGTTCAGATTACTAAGGAGAAGATATGGAACACCCAAATATTTCATAACTTTGATAATATATAACAAAAAATTCATTTAGAGTTAAATTATAAAGATCATGTCTTCTTGAAGAACTCACCTCATCAAGGATTTCAATGTCTTTTGAAAGAAGGGAAGCAATTTATGAGCTTCATTTGGGACTTTCAAGATATTGTATATTGTTTGTGAGGTGGTGTACCACGTATCCTGACCAATTGAGTTATGTTGGGTTCGTTATGTTCTATACATATCTCAGTAGATGAGAATATGCATGAATAATCACACATTATTGACTAGGGTGAGCTAGAAATTAACAATCAAGCTGCCTTCTTAGAGTACCTAGTGATCATCGAGGACTGGAAGGAGAAGATCCTTCATGTATAAACAATTCCATCAGCTCGTGTCTATTATTAGCATAGAAATATTTAAGAGATATCTTCTGAATGAGAGAGTTAGATACATTCTCAAAACACCCATTTTTTAGTAGGAAATTGTTTTTTGGGATGAAACCCATAAAAGTGGGGATAATAGAATCCCCTAATTTTTACAATATAAGGAATTCGAATATTTTAAATAATTATTTTCAATTTTATTAATATATTTGGTGTGGAAATAGGCGGTTTGTGGACCCTAGGTGATGATATATTAATAATATTAAATTTATTATATCATGCATGCAGAGTTTTTCAATATTAAGGATTTATCTCTTGAAAACTGTATTAGATGGGAAAATAAAAAACATAATTAAAAATGGTATATAATTTTTACTCTATGTTATATATTAATTCTATGTGTGTTAGGTATTATATTTAAAGGTAATTCACTAGTGGATATTACATAAAACAAATGAAATATATTATTTAATTAATAAATTGCTTGATTTAATATCTAAATGTATAATTCTCTCATTTTATAACCCCTCTGGAAAATATATCCAGATTTCCAAATAAACCTAGATAATTGGAGTGAGTATAACATAGGTAGAATCTCTTAGTTGATTGTGGATATTGGAGGAGAAACCAAAAAACAAAACAAATATATCAATAGTATATCGTGTGAGAATGACTTCAATAAAGGAGTTCCTTGATCTCACTAACAACAATTACACAAAATCATTCCTTATCCGTGGTAAATCTGATATCAAAGTTGGATAATTTTTTTGGTTAGTCCTTGTTATTAATTTTTTCATGGTGATAATAGAGTAATAATGTATAAAATAATTTTTTAAATCTTATTTTGATCAGGTTTGAATTTCTATTAATTATTAAACATTGACTATTCAACCTACTCATCGATTTCTCCCTTAGTGGATGAAAGAGGACATAAAAAAGGAAAATTTCCATTCCTTGACTTTTGGGATCATGATTTTCTTCATTTTTCATCAAGCATTCATCATTGGTATTTTTTTTAATTAATGGTTTGACTATACTTGGGAACTGATTATTGTGAAATTGATCTTTGGGGAAACGTATCTTTACTGCATGTGTAGATTCAGAATTGTAGGTGTGATGGTGGATTAACAATTAGAATGATATATTGATGACAGATAAAATGTTCTTTCTTCAGGGGGTTTTCCTCTGGATGACATGGTGAAACACGATAAAATTCCAGATCAACTACAGGCCAGAATTTAGAAACTGGAATCGATGTAGGTTTTGTCAAACTCAAAAATGAGATTCAATGAGGATTTCATGTCAGGAGTAAAGGAGAAGTTGACATCGGTTGATTCATGTGAGGAACATGGGGTTCTTGGAAATCCTTATATATGTGGACTATAGTTTGGAATAAAAAATTCATCGTGGACCCCTCCCCCTTGGATGGTGGATATGTTTTACCCATGATGGTTAATATCACAGAAGGGTGTCAATTGAACCTCCGCTATATTACAAAAATATAGATACCTAGCATATACCTCTAGGTATGTGGATGTGGACAAGACTAGTGTACATGGGCATGGCCATAGAATGTAGAAACAATTTAGAGTATATAGACAATATGGGTCTGAACGTAGAATGACATGTCATGTACCCCCTAGTACATATTGTGTACCCCATCCAAGGAAAATAGGGGCATTTCTTTCCATTAGACTAGTGAAATTATTATTGTGGTTTAATTCCCTTATTCCATTATTAAAAGGGGAAAATATGGCAATCCATCCAAGATATTGGATGAGTTATCCTCACTATAGTTTAATTTTAGATATATTTAGGTATCCTTATTAGTGTCACAAGGTTGGATCATCCAACATTATTCCCTACATTGGATCGGGTATACACTTTCTGATATCTAGGATGTGTGATCCCATTACAAGAGTGTTATTTCAAATACGGTTAAGTATCCTCCATAAAAAATAAGCATGAAACCCTACCTCTATATAGATATCATGTGTGTTCTAATATATAATGATAATGTAATGGCCCTATGAGTAAGAACTATCTTATGAATGCCATAAATTTTAATGTGAATTGAGAAGTGAATTCCCTCAGATAGCTATGACTTATGGTCCTCGGAATAATACTACACTGGCAGTGAGGACATGGCCATACATTCAGATTTTTTATCTATCTATAATCATATTTGGGTAATTTGACTTCTATATATTGACTCACATTTTTTATGTTGACTTGAATCTATTTGATGCTTTATGTTTTGGGATTTTAGTGTAACCTACTATTTATATTTTTAATAAACCATGTATGGTATCTCTAAGCCTATGACATGTATTATGAAGATGACCAGGCTATTGATAATGCCTTAGACGGACCCAGAGTTGGGGGAGATTATATAGGCTAGATGGACAACAAATTGTTCCTGGAGATGCATCATGACAATAGTCCCCTTTATGTGGCATGTATGAAAATTTTATAGCTATAGTTGGATTTTAATTGACCATTTTTTTGAATAATATTTCTCTTAATCTGATGTAGGATTACATTTTTTTAAATCATTTATGGTATCAGTTTTTTATATTTCTGCATTACTGGTATATGGTGATGTGTGTGTGTGTGTTTGTTTCTGAGTTAGGGCCTTAGGCTATGGCCTCCCATTGGTGCGATATTCCTATTGAAAACTATTCACTAGCCACTAAACTATTGAAGGTGTTATTGGGGTACCCCACTTATGTAATTGTTTTCCATGCGGGGCCTAGTGGGATACCTCATAACACAATGTGATCCTCTAATATGAAATACTTATAACATCAAATACAAAGTATCAATATGTATTTCAATGTATCTCTAACCAGCTTCATGATGTGACAATTTTTTTGTAATGGGAATTTTGATTTCTCTATTACCATAGATCCACCAATCTTATTCATTAGACTTATTTTGGTATGGAACCACCACTTTTATATGGTCTTATTTACTTCACAATATATTTATAATGTGAGAAACATATCTCTGATACAATGTCCAATTGAACCAAAAAGTAGTTTTATTCCAAATTCACATAGTGGGCCATTATGAGGTAGTGTTATTCCCCTTACCTCCTCACATTAGTCAATTTTATAAAAATATCATTGTTTTAGTGTGACACAAATCACATCACGTGAACATCATCCTTAAACCGAATTAACTCAACATAAAATCTCTCATATGAAATTAAATCATTCTTCTAATAAGAATCACCATAGAGAAACCAAACCGAGTTTGGCATGATCTATCTCACATTAGATTAATTTATTTCTAATTTGGAATATATTTGGACTTCTTCCCACTCATATTAGACAATTTCCTTCCTCCCATGAGATTAACTCATTATAGTTGTGTCTTGATCAACTTATTCATACATGACTTGACATATATAGAATAAATTCACTCCATTATTTCATATATATCAAAAATAAACTCTTATGTGAATCCAATTCTTCAAAGATAATGTTTCCAATTAATATAACATGAAAACAGAAAAAAATCATAAATGTATTATTCTCAAGGAACAAATCATTGAATACCTTCTATAAAAAGATCATATAAAAGAATAAATATAGGATAGAATGGTGATTGTGAGAGAACTCCATCCTTCATTGTAAGATAAATTCCATATTTACCATATCTCAATTGAGATTGGCTTAGCTCTCTCTTTTTCAAATGAACATCATGAGAAATATATAAGATTCAATATCTCAAAAGGATCATCTGATATAAGATTTTAGGGTGACAAATGTAAATATATTTTATGTGTATATATACATATTGGGTATATAAAATTTGTAGATATATATAATATTTTTGTATGTATATATATAGTAATTGAGTTTATAGTCAATTAGTGAAATGCCCTTAAAAATTTAACGGCTGATATTACAAATATGTAATCACAATGAAAAAAAGTAGGTTAAACATAGAAGGAGAGATTAATAATTTGAAATAATATATAATATATTAATAAATAATTAATTATCATTTCAATAATACATATGAAATAATAATTATTAGAAATATAGTCATTCAATATATTAAATATATTTTTATATATTATGTAATTTTATTTGAGAACTAAATTTCTCATAGATATAGAATGAATTTTTTAAAAAAATTTATTTTTTAGATCTAGACATAAAAATTAGGTTATAGTGTTAATATATGTTTCATAAAAAATAATTTACTTGTATTAATAGTGAAATATAAGTGTGAATTTATTTTATATATTATAATATTAATTTTCAAATTAATTAAAAATAATAAAACATTTTCAAAACTTTTTACAGAATATTAATGCCTGGAACAACTTTTTTAACCATTTGTGAGAACCTTTCCCATTAAATTCACTCTTTTAAGCTTAAATTAATTTATATTTTCAATAATTCCATTTAATCATATCAGTAAAAGGGAATCCACCACACCCATTCCAAACCACCCATTATGTATCATTTTATGTTGAAAATATACCAAAATTCCATCCATTTTAATTATTTTACACATTTGGTAGCCTTTAATCACAAGAATAATTCATATATACTTGAAGAAAAATAAGGCCTTTAAGAGAAGAACCGGATCTACAAAGAATATAATATAATCTCCTTAATTTATTTCCTTTATATTATATATGTTGCCCATATTAATCATAATTATTCATTCTGATAACCTTATAATATAGTTATTATAACACTATAATAAAATTATTATAATGAATTTATATTATTCTCTCTACTAATAACACATTCATGTTTGTGTGAGTTCGTCTATCTAAATAAACGATAAAACTTTTCATGCAACATAAATCACAAGGTGGGTTTAGAAGTCATCATTCAGTTATAAATGAAAAAAAAATACATTAATATTTTTTTATAATTTATGAATGGTAATAAATAAATTAAACATTACATTAAAAAATAAATCATTATGATAAAAAAATTGTTGTGAGTGAGTGTATCAATTGTGTAAAGACCCTGACCCCTGTTTCCCATACCAGGTGCGTTACTTTATTACATTAGTATAATAAACAAGGACGTCATTTCCCGAAGGACTGAATAATTTAGTTATTTTGGAAAACCATATATAAAAATAAGTGTCATATTTCAGCATAAAAGAAAAAACAACATAGAATCCCCATTGGAAACATCCAAAAACTACTAAATTATCCCTGTAAATAATTCGTAATACAAATCTTTTCATCCTGAAAAAAAATGAAACATAATAAAATGGTGATCTAAGACTGTCAGTAAGGGTATGTAATAAAATGAAAGCCAATATATGAAATAAGTCATGGTAAATGAATGAAAACACATTCCATAATAACACAATGTTGAGCATAATATGGAAAGAATAAAAGCTGAATAAATGATGTTATGTGAATACTCAATAGAGAATTAAGATTAACCATGGATATTATACTAATAAAATATTCTCATGGATTTTAAATTAACAAAATCATAATGAAGGAATGAATAATTCGATACATCATAAAAATTGGTTGTGTCCTCATCCAAGACATCTAAAAAATGTTTAAGGCCTTAACCAAAATCCACTTATTTTTTGTCTCATAAGACCTACCGTTGCATTGAGGATCTATAGCAGGCCATCCTATCGCATTATATGTATAATAAATTACTCAATTAATGGTTTTAATCAATAAAAAATACTTATGAAATATAAATAACTTTCCCAAATGAGTATACATAATCACTAACCATTCTGAGTAATATGGTGGATGGTATCAAAGTAGCACATCCATAGTAAAACTGATCATAAAAAATTTAATAAAACATGTTAGATGATAACCACAAGAGTTAAATATCATTTAATCATAATGTTCAATAAAGGTGTTGAAATAGACAGAAGTAGTCTAATAAAATCACCAAGGAATTCATGATAAAAAACACATTTTACTTTACAAAGAAAAGTTCTTTTAGAAAAAAAATTGTATTTGTAATTATTATTTGCATAAAATAAAAAATCATAATATAGATTTACATGACACAATTATTTTTTTTATAAATAACGGCATTTTGGAACATTTTATGGATGGTTCTTAAAAATGGGTAAGAAATCAAGTCTTTCCCTTTAATCAAACATGCATATCAGGAATAATTGAAAAGGGAACCTTGTAAAACATGTATATCCCATAAAATAGATGAAATAGTCGATATATATGAGTTTGGAATGTATACAAAAAAAATTAATATGTATATATAAAATAATTTAGAATTACATTTTTTTAAAAGAGGGATAGAACATATCCTGAATAAATATGAAGTTTAGCGCCCCAACCGCAGATAGCTCAGAGACGATGTCTGATACTAATTACATTGACATGATTATAAGTAATCAAATATCAAATTAATCAGAGTTTAGTAGTCTTGGTAACTAGATACATAAATGATAATCTTATTACAATAGAATATATTAATTACAACATAATTTCTTTTATTATTTTGAAATAAATAGCTTCGAAAATAACTCTACTCCATCTAGTAAATATACACATATCATTCATAGTATGCTTCTTGTATTCCTATGGAATGAAAAATAATAAGGGTGAGATTAAGTTATAATTAAGGATACAATATATTGGAATCAATGATGAATCAATGAGATTAGTAACTATTAAATGTAAAATAGTATAAAAAACATACCCTATAATCGATAAACTCAGAATGATGTATATAAACAATATGGAATGGAAATAAATGGAAACACATTCCAATTAGAAAACTAAATAAGAAAATTAAATATGTAAAGGTAAGAGACTAAAACACATGAAATTTAATTAATGAACAAAAAATGAATGTATCTATAGATATGTCGATGCAAGATATCATGGATGAATAATAACTAAAACTAAATGAGGGAAATTATTATTTAACAGCTTCCATTTTTTGGCAAGAAAAATAAGACATGAATTGGTTTCCTAATTCATGTACGAAGAAATTAATTAAAAATAAAAAGGTTTAGAAAAAATGTGAGGTGTGACAAGCTCAGACCATCATGGAATTGAAGGAAATATATACATGAGAGACATAGAAACCACTGAATAAAAAAACATGTCTGTAAAAACATCCCACAGCCTAGAAGAAACCCTTCTTATGTAAACAATGGGAGACAAAAGGGAATTAATAGGTCATTTGATTACAAATGAAAAACATAATATCAGCCAGCTAAAGTGGAACCATAACATGACCAGAAATTCCCAATGAAACATGAACCACTTGAGGGAATGAGTTGTTCCTCACAAATTGACCATCATAAGAAAGAACTGAAACTGACAGACCATAAACAAGATGAAAAAGAAAACTAAGATGAGGTTGTAGACAAACCATAGAGGAATCATCAAAGGTGTTAAAGAAATCTTGTAATTAAAACTTCAAGTGGATGCCAAATGAGATAATTACATCACACTAATCCAGAATGCACCTCAAATATAACTGAAGACTTTTCAAAATAGAGCAAGATCACCCATTTAATGTAGATGAGTCGGCAAATGATGTACTCAAAAAATGCATGAATCCTGATACCAAACAGAAATAGCAGAGTCCACCCAAATAAATAAGCTCTATTTTCCAGTCAGGTCAGGAAGAAACATTACCATCAATAGACAGATTACCAACTCCAAATTTTTCAACTAATTTGTCCAATAAGACTCGCGATTCATTGAGATAATTTCATGAATCAATCCCCAACCTACAGATATTTCCATAAATATCCCCAACCCTTATATTTCATGTCTAAAACATTCTCCATATTGAATAAGAACTATGGATAAAAAATCATACTTAATAATGTATATGGATTTATGAATATTTTCCCAAATAATCAAATAAATTTCAATGTAAAAACTGAATTACAAATGTTATTCAATTTGGGAAATTATTATATCCATGATAATTGATATGTATATTTAGGGAAAAATTAAATTCTCAATAGAGATTTGATATTTAATATTTCAAGGAGAATAACAAATGAATCAAGGAATTGAATGTGAATATTATCCTTGAAAAAACTGATAATAAACCATCCAAATTAATAATAAGGATGGTGTCAATTCAAAAAATCCCAAGTGGAGTAAAAATAAATTGTTTTTGTTGATGATGAATAGAAATACCATAAAAATATAATTTAAAACAATTCTTGATGAAAATATTATTTTTTATTGTAAAAGTTTTTGACAAAAGTTTTTTCTTAAAATCCATTTTAAAAGTATTCTCTTTTAAAATTTTCCTTTTAACACATGCAATGTAATCTTCAATGAAATGATTGTAGGTAAATACGTATAATCAATTTGGGGAAAAATTAACATTCCTTTTGCATGGTTAAAGGATCACAAATGGCTTGTTTGGAATGTGAAAAAAATACCACTGAAAACATTGATAAAAGAAAAAAAGATTAAAAATTTATTTTGCCAATAATTTTTTAAAATTTTTTTTGAAATTATTTTAATAATACATAGTTTTTATAAGAAAATGGGTTCCCGACTAATTAGAGACACAACGTTGGGTTTACTAAAAAAATATTTTTTAATATATTTTGAGTATCGAAGAGTGTAAAAACTGTACTAATACATGAAAATAGTCATGAAAAAAGAGTGGAGATAAAAAGAACATTTTTCTTGAGTAATTTTCATATACGTTTATCAAATTTATATAATATTGAAGGATAGTCTAATTTATTATTAAGAAAAATAATAATTAAACATTTCAAAGTGTCTCATACCACTCTGAAACATTTAAAATCATAATCTTCATGGAGGAATAACATTAAATTAAAGATTGAAATTACATTAAGATAAATGTATTTATGATATATTATAATAAAGTAGAAGTGGTCACACCATACAGAAGATGTAATTGGTGAACATGACATTTGTATCACAAAATTAAAAAATGATATTAGAATATACACCCTTTAGTTTTCATTCGGGTGAATATCCATTAAAATCCTATATAATTAACTTATGTTAATTATATACATTCTTGAGAAAAAATTTTGTTATATCAATTATTTTATTTCACTAATTACTATGTTTTATACAAGTACATAATCAATTATTTTTATGTTGGGGGTTTTGACGAAATTCGGTTTTTGTGTCAAAAATTACACTGGTAGGTTAACTGAGGTCATAGGGGTCATAATATAAAATCTCAATTATGATAATCAAGACATAATTATCATATTTATACATCAATTATAGTTTTAAAAGTAATAATTAAATATTTATTTGGGAAATCAATCAACATTATGATCATGGAGACGGTTGGCCATACGTACGCAAGAGAAACATTCTCATTATTCATTGATCATTATGGAAAGAAGGTATGTAAACATATATATTAAAATAATGATAACTATATCATAAATTCCATATTATTTAATCTCATATAATTATATTTATATTTATATATATATATCCTACTATGTAAAAGGAATCAAATCATGTTGAGGGGTGGTTTTCCACACATCCACACATGACATTATCATTTTTTAAGTGTGTTAAAGGGTAATGAAGAAAATAAGATATATATATATATATTTATTTATTTATTTAAATAATTTTAATGATTTCATCAATATCATATATATGTTTTTTCAGTATCATATGTTTTCTTATAATCATATTTTATAAATTCCATGTATTGTGTGAACGAATCACGTTGCTTTGAGGGGGTGGTAATCCACACTTCCTCAAACGATGTTATCTTATTAATGAAAAATGGAATGTATTAAAGTAATGTGTTCTAAAATGATTAAAGATGTATGAAGTCATAATAAATAGCATATATTACAAATATATAAATAGAATTTCTATCATAATTTTCCCTATGATAGGTGGTAATGGAAATATGAACAATCATCATTTTGTGAGGTAGTAGTTCACCGTACACAGAAACTACATGTTTGTTACCCATGAGAAGAAGGAATGTGTGTTTATATCAAAAACATTATATAAAAATATCCTAGTATATATATTATACTGGTTTTTTTATATAATCATTGATAAAAAGATATTTTATGGGGGTATAATGGAACTGAAACTAGAGAGCATGAGGGAAGACGTTACCTCTTAATCGGTTAAAATCATTGGTTTGTTCCAAAAGTATTTATTTAATGAAAATATGACAAAATTTAGGCTTCAAGGTAGATGGTAGGGATTTTGGGAAGCTATATGCTAAAATAATGTCCAAACCTAAGTGGTTTTAGAGGTATGAGGAATAGGGAGAGTTGGTGGCATTTAACAAGAGGGAAAATGACTCACTTGGTATCTTTTTAAAAGATGTTAGGTGTACCCACATTTTTACCTAATAAAAGTATTAATAACCAAAAAACCTAAATATTGGATGTTTCATGGACTAATTATGGAAATAAATTTGTGTTAGAAATGTTTCTAGGCCATTTGGTCCCTTAAGAAAAATATTTAGTCCTTTATTAAACTTAATTTTTCATCAATAATTCAAATTAATTTTTGATAACTATAAATATTTTTTTTTTCAAAAAAATAAGTTGAAAATATTAAAAATTATAAATTATGCTGATTCCAAATTTGGAATTAATTTTTCCAATTTCCAATCACAAAATTGTGATAAATTAATATAGAATTCATCCTATATGTGGGACGACAATGCAGGTTTTTAAAGAAAACCCATCCAAAAGCTGGCTATGGTTTTATAATAAATTTCATTATAAAATTGATTCAAATTACCGATAATGTATTATTTGATATAAATATTATCAAATTAAACAATAAAACCAATCTAATATATAATTTTTTCTAATAGATAAATTATAAAGAAATGTTTTTTTGAATTAAAATTCAGAATTATTAACTATTCAATAAAAAAACATAATGTAAAATTACCAAAATACCATCCTAACCAAATTTTTATGTTTTAATTTTAACTATGTTGATTATTTTTAAATATTAAAACAATTAAAGTGTCAAAATTTATATTTAAAAAGGGATCTGCATTAGAATGAAGTTAAATTTCCTTTATAAAAATATAGGCATTTATTTGTAAAATTGAGTGTCTTCTTATCTTATGAATATCTAACATAATAGATGAATAAAAATAGTTGTGATTAAATATGAAATATATATTTCATTAAAATCGTTAAATAATTTAAAGTAATTGTTCATGTCTAGAAAAAAATCTTTTTAATAATTAAATTAATAAAATTACATTTTTATACAACTGGTTCTTATATTCATTTCTAATTAATTGGTAACCATTGAATTCATTTTATATATACAAAAACCATAATTTTTATAAAGTTAGTTAATAATATTATTAAATACTAACATAATGACTAAGTTATAACATATTATATTAAATAATTATATTTTTATAAAACATTTTTATTTTGTAAAACTCAGTCCTTCTCGTAACAGAAGCTCTTGTGGGAGATTGCTCTTGCATGTAACACGAGCCATCAAGGAAGGTCTCTCTTTCGTGTAATAAAATCTAACTCAGTGTCGTCAGTATTACAAGCTATGGAATAAATTATATTTCTATATGATATTAACGATTTTATAATGTATCATTTTAATTAAAAAAAATTACTCATGTTGTTGTGTGTTATACATTATATTTAATTCAAAGTTATACATTTGAATTTCCGAGAGTTAAATGGAGATTCGAGAAGAAACCCATAACTTATGAATGAATGTATTCTGAACATGACCATAATTTCAAAGATAATAAAATTCAATCCATTAATTAATTAATTAATTCATATCCTTTTCATTATTATTATATTTCATATAGTTATTTTTAGTTAATTTATGTTTTTTATGAGATATAAGATACAATTTTATCGTTTGGGAGCATTTTTTTCTTTGGTTTTGAAATATGAATAGATATCAATAATTGATGTTATATTTTATTAAGGAACCTTCATAAGATTCAACGGTCTTATGTATTATTTTTTCTAGATATAAGGATTATTCATTAGGTTGAACATTATTTATAATCGTTTAGATTATTTTGGTGGGTTTTTGATCATTATGAACTAGTTTTGACTTATTAATTAATATAATGTATATATATTGGTCACAAAACACAAAATAACTTATAAAATGTATAATGTAATATGTTTTAACTATAATTATGTTTTTATAAATATAATTTAAGTCCTAACTAAAAAATGAAAACAGGTTGTCAACAAAGGCTGTAAATAGAAACCTCTCAAACGAGGTTTTCGACATTAGAAAAATGGAAAAGGAGAAGAAACATGATGATAGATTTTTCATTAACATAAAAAAATTCTAGTTTATAAAATATAAAAGAGTTATCAAGTCAATTTTGACACATTAGCTAAAGGAAATTAGGAAAAGAAAATAAATTGAGAGGAAAATAAAAGAAAAGATAGAGGAATTTTAAATCCTGAAGTATCATCATTGAGAACGTCCATAAGATGATTGGTTTTGGAATTTTTTTGAGAATAGAGGATCCTGGGTGTAGGGGAGTTGATTGGGGAGGTTATTTCATATAAATTAGACATGTATAAATTAATTTAAGGTTTGAGTAGAAGTTGTGGTGATAGGTGATATTCATAGAATGGGAGAGGGATGTTATAAAATATTTTATTCATTTGTTTATTATTTTGGATCAAGGCTATGAATATATTGATAAATATATCTAAATATAATAAATAACTAAGGGGATATTGATATGGTTCTTACATCATATATGACTCATGGAATAATTTATTTCACTTATTAGGTATTAAAACAGTAAATTACCATATTTAACTATTTATAAAATTGAATTATTTTAGAAAAATCAAAAAAGTCACCCTAAACATTTTTGGATGATTTGAATTCTAAAATTGAATCTATTTTTAGAAAAAATTATCTATATATGAGAAGTTTAATTTTGGATTAGAATCCTTATGTATTCAGAATGTTCACATTTATATATTATAACTGATTTTATAACACTTTCATAACATTATTATGGTGTCATAAAATTTTTATTTAATTATAAGAAAAAATATTAGTTTATGAGTCTATTTATTTGAAATATTGTTTATGATAAATTATTATTTTAAATATATATTTCAAAATAAAAATTTATCTTTCACAAATATACCACTATATAATTTATAATTTATAAACCATTTATTTAATTATTTAATCATATAAATATAATATATTTTTATTTGTACGATACTCGAATTTTATTCATTCTTTCTTAGGTGAGGATACTATTCTATTGGAGGGTTTACTATTCTGAAGGTTCATAATACAATTCCAATGGTCATGTTATTTTTATATTGGTATAGGTTCCTTTAATTGTTGAAATATGTCTTACTCTATTCATCCTTCATTTATAATGTTTGTACTGTATTCTTTAAGCAATTTTCTGTGATATATAATACCTGAAACAAATATAAGAATTAAGTTTTTAGTGATAAGATTTTGTGTCGTTACATTCGCCTCTCCTACAAAAATGTTATCCTTAAAATTCCTAGAATGTCAACTCATAAAAATATTTGGGTAGTTCTTCATTACCACTTCCTCTAGTTCACATGTAACCTATTTAATTTGTTGATTTTTTTCAAAGTAACTTTAATAGAAGATATGTCTGATTTATCAACACATTTTACTTAGTCCCTATAATCCATTTAAATATCTTCATATTTGGATATATTACATTCTATTTCTATTTTTTCATAAGTGAGGACCTGTACCAGGATATGCATGTACTTACTTAATAAAGAGATGTGGAACACATCATGAACTTTGGAAAGTCAATGTGGCATTTCCAAATGATGAGGCACAACTCCATATTCCTTCTAGAATTTCAAAAGGACCAATATTTCAGGGGCTTAGTTTCACATTAATTACTAATTTTATAACACCCTTTCGTGGATATAAATTTAAGAAAATATGGTCTCCTACTTGAAATTCTGAATCCTTCCTTTGATTATCAGCATAGCTCCATTGCCTACATTGAGCTTATTTGATATGAGTATAAATATTCTTTAACATCATTTTTATTTTCTCCACAATCAATTGTCCTATAGGATTCCATTCACAATATTTGTCCCAATAAGTTTGCATAAGAAATATCTCTCCATACAATTATTCTTATGGTCACATTTGAATACTTGAATGGAAACTATTATTATAGGAAATCTCTACCAAAGGAAAATATTGATCCCATAAACCTTGAAGATCAGATGTGAATGGTATCAACATTTCATCCAATGGTTGAATGGTCTATTATGATGACCTACAATACTATAAATAGTTTCTTTAAAGTCAATGATATGGAATCATTTTTTATAAACCCATAAAAAAGGTAGTTGTGGGAATTTTTGGGCGTTGGTTTTAACATAAACCTATAACAATTGTTTTGGTTTTTGGCATCCATTTTTTTAAAAAACTGATTCCAAAAACATAATTATTGTTCATTTATAGTTTCCTTTATTCTAATAAACATATGTTGAAAATGAAAAAAATGGTGTTAGTTTTATGTAAAAACAACAACATAATTAAAAAATTCGTGTTGGTTTTCAGAAAAATTGATTCCATAAATTAAAAAAATCATCATCGGTTTTCCTAATAACCAATACGGAAAAGTTTTTAAAAAGTATTCTGGATTGGGAAACCATCATGTTTTATGAATTTTTAATCCCTCTCTCACTTGAGACAAACACAACGATGGCGACCCGGTTATCCCAACGATGATTATTGACTATTTTCTTCGATATTTATCATTTTTTCAAAATCTGTGGTTCGATCCATCTTTCTCTATCATCATTTCATCATCTATGGGCATATTTCGCTTCACAAACCATTTTCTTTCCTACCATCATCAGTGGTTTTATTTTCTTTCTTTGTTATTTTTTATTGTTCATTTATACAAACAATTTTGTTATATCTCACAATGTTTTTTATTCAAATGAATTTGAGGAAGAAAGTTCAAAGTAGGGATCCATTTTCCTTACTGAAATAAGAGTTTTTTAATTTTTTAATTTTATTTAATATTATTTATCATTTAGTTTTATTTTTGAGTTATTATTTCAATTATCTGTATACTGTTTATTCTTATTTATAAAGGTTGTTTTTAAATATTTATTATTTTAATCGATTTTTTATTTGATGAAATTATGAAATTCTCATCATTATATATATTTTAATTAATGTTTTTTTGAATCAATTATATATAAAATATATTTCAATCATATTTTTCTATTGACATTGTGATGTGTGTTAAATATTTATTAATTATTTTGTGGAATATCTATGATAATGTGGTTGAACATGACCTATTTTGATGACATGCTAGAAGCTGTTATGGATTAATATACAATTTAATTATTTTAGATAAGTAATAATAAGTGTATTCTAGTCATAAGATGATGATGATGATGATGATGAATGTAGATGAATTTATAATTTTACACAAGTAAAAATAGTGGCAGTTTAATAAATTCACCTAAATAATTTTATTTGAAGTTGAATTTTTGTGTTTTATTGATTTTTTTTAAATAATGATATGATGAATAGTTGGAATTAATTTATTAAATGATCATGTTACATGATAAATAAATTTATGATAATATTTTATGGGTGGTCATTGTGATTTTATATACTTATTTGGTAAATTATTTTTTTGAAAATGTTATTCAGTCATTGATATGATATTGAGATTTGGATATAATTTGGAAATGTGATATAAAAAACATCACTACATTATTAATTATTTTTGTAATTACTGTTTTATATCACATTGATGTCATATTTTGATATTTATGTGGTATGAAGGCATGTCGTATTCCTAAAAGGATGTTTTACTCTCTATTAATGATTTTCTGATAATCAAAACATTATAATTTGATTACAAATAATTTTTACTGAATGTGTTTTTTTTAATTTACCCATATATATATATATATATATATATTTTAAATGATTATATTTTTTTAATAAATTCGCCTATCATATTTTAATATCCTCTATTTAATGGATCATAATTGGATAAATTTAGGTAAAACCATGAACTGTGAATGAAATAAAGTTTAAACATATAATATTGATAATAATATTCATAATGAGTTAGAGGATCGTATTTATGAGTTAATTCATGATTTAGGTATTGAAACCATTGAAAAATAGAAGCAATTTAATGATGGTATAGATATTCTGGGAAATAATTATTCCTATGTTGCAGTAAATATATAGAGTTACCAGTAGTTTTGAGGTTCCTTAACTTGAAATAAAGAAATTGGTGGGGTGATACCAGTTTCTCCTACATACTTGTGTTTTTAAAAGAGATAATTTCAGAAAGAAACAAGCATCTAGATTCCAATTATGATGTGAAGAAAATATTATTCCCAATGGTATAGGGTTTAAAAAGATACATGATTTCCTAAATGATTTTGTGTTGTATACGAATGAATATGAATGTTTGTCAAGTGATCCTACATTTGGGACATCACGCTATGTGATAGATGAAAAATTTGACTCAAATTCATTCTCAGGTACTATCATAAAACCTCATGAAAAAATTGTGTACTTTATAATGATATCATCAAATAAGTTTTTTTCAAACAATTATGATAATTCAATAATGATTCATTCTTAGCTACCAGAATAAAATCTCATTCTAAAGAAATTTCGTCTCATTCAATAATTCCTTGTTTGAAGAATCTATTTTAAAAATTACATTGATGCAAAAAGGTTAAGAAGACATTCATATCAGTGCATGTCTAATAGAAAATGACATCACCCGGTTGATTCCCCATAGTGGAAGAGATTTGATAAAAAAAAAAATTTGGATGTAATGTTAGAGAACTCATAATACGATTGTGTATTGATGGAAGGAATCAATATCAAAGACTAATTATCCAACACAATTCATGGCCTATTTTTTGGTAGTTTACAACCTTCCCCCAAATCTATGTATGAAGAACAAATATGTTATGGTGAGCTTGATGATTTCTGCACCAAAACATCTGGGAAATGAAATTGATTATTTTCTTTCACCATAGATTGATTATTTGAAACTTTTATGGGATACAAGTGTTAATTATTTTGATACATAAAAAAGAGAGTATTTTTGTTTGGGTGTTATGATAAAGATTAGAATAAATGAGTTACATGCACATGGAAACATATCAAGATATATTGTTAAGGGATGAAAATCATTTCTAATTTTTGAAGAAGAGACTTCATATAATTTTTTATAGAATGAAATAAATAATCTTTACAAGGGACATCAATGATTTTTTAATCGATCGTCCTTATCATAGATTGAAAAAATAATTTTACGGTTTATATGAATACAACCATCCCCCTCGACTGTTGTCAGTTGAATTATACTATGATCGGGAAAAAATTTATTTTATATTTGGAATGAAAATTAGTTATCGCTTTCCAAAAAAATATATTAATGAAACAATCTATCTTTTTTGAACTACCTTATTAGATAATTTTAGAGATAAAACAAAACATAGATGTTACACATGTTGAGAAGAACATACGTGAATGTTTTATTGGATAATTGTTAGATATAAAATCTATGAAAAAAATATGGATTAATTGCTAGAATTGACATGATATAAATGGGAATGTTTTGGAGTTATCTTTCACTATAACAGGAAACAAAACATATTTACCTCTCGCTTGTCACACATTAATCAATATTGAAAAGTTGAATTTTTTGTGTCTTATTGTATTAAAAAACCTAGGTGGTTAGACTTTAAATATAAAGAATTTTTTTTTATTGAGTGGTTGTAAATTAATATATATGAAATATCATGATTTTTATCTAGTGATGAGTCAACTTCTACTAGTCGCATTGTGTGTTATATTGCTGAAAACAATAAAAAATACTATCATTAGGTTATATAACTTTTTCAAATCAATTGGAAGAAAATTTATTGATCCACTATTTTAGTTGTGTTGGAGAATGAAAACACTCTTATTCTTTGTCAACTTGAAATTTATTTTCCCCATATTTTTTTGATATAATGGTTCATCTGGTGATTCATTTGGTGTGTGAGAAGAGAATATGTGGGCCTGTTTATTTATGATGGATGTATCCTTTTTAAAGACATATTCAAATTTTTGAGGGATATATTCAAATTCTAATCAACCATCGGCCTTTATTGTTTATAAATATGTGTCAGAATAGGTGATTAAAATTTGTACTGGTTATTTTTATAATGTATAGTATATTAATCTCCCTATATGTCAACATATTCTAATTGATTATGAAGGTAGGAGGATTTGTGGATTCAATGTAAAGTTCATTCCACTTGATGAAGATATCCAGAGACATTTATACATTTTGAATAACATAGATGGGGTTCAATCATAAATATCATGGAATATTTCTAAATTAAAATAATGATATCTAAGAAGAAATATAATATTACTGATTATTGAGCATGGGAATAAATTTTTTTCGTGGTTTAAATAGAAATTCACCATAGATATATCTGTATTAGAAACACTAAAGGTGTTATATGGTGTATTATCTCTTAAAGTGATCACATTTTCTGGTTTTTATACTAATGGGTATACATTTTACAAAACAAATCTGGATGAGAACAATACCGTTCATAATAATGGTGTAATGGTCTCCGCTGAAGCACTACATTTTTTATGGCTAAGGATAAAAATATAATTTCTTCATCAATGCCATATTTTTGGGATATTTAAGATATATTGAAAATTAATTATATTAAATCATGAGTCATAATGTTTATGTGTAACTGGGTTGCAAGTAATATTAGTGTTAATCTTGATGAATATGGGTTTAAATTGGTTAATTTGAAAAACTTCTATTGTAATGAGAAAACATTGACCATGGAAACAGTTGAAAAATATATATATTATGTAATTGATCTATCAGATGATCAATGGTCCTGCATTTATCAAGGGAAAAGACTCCATTTTTTGATTATGAAGATGATGTAATTGATTTATATGATGTCACTTTGTCTATTACCAGATTTCTGGATATAAATGAATGTAACAATGAAATAGTGCATGTAGTATGAAATGATCATACTAAAGGGATATGGGGAAATACTAAATTACTCTACTAATTAATATGGTAATTGTTTACATTAATTTTTTTTTTGAAATTTATTTGTGTAAAAACACTATTATTTGAAATCTATTATATATTAAAATTAATTAATGTTTCTATCATTTTATAAATAATGTATATTTTTAATAGTTTACCTTCTATATTTTTTTGGTTATGAATCTTAACAAAATTTTATTTTTCTTTTACGTACACATCTAGCCCTTTTTTTACATACATATTTCATTTTTCCTTTTTTATAATTATCCATTTTAATAATAATATGATTGTATGAAAAAATTTCATAAGGATTGTCTATTTCAATTAAGGATTCCAATACAGAGACAAATTACCAAGTGTGAAGGTATTTTTCACTTGTAATATTATTAAATATCCATTAATATAATTATTTAATTAAAGAAAAATTTAATTTAAAAATAATATCCAAACTATCGATGAGACCTCATCTGTGGAGTCATCTACTTATAATATTATGAAATTAAGATCAGAAGTTGTTAAATGTGTCATTAAATGATGAACAAAACTATCAGATTCTCATGGAGATGAGCAATTTCATATCACTTTTAATGATAATAATAATCCAACATGATAAATTGCTACAAAATTTAATATCTATATCTAAATGAAGAACCATTGTAGGATTAACAAATTATATCCTAATTGGAAGGATATCGACAAGATGATAAAAGATCATCTTTGGGAAGTCATAACAGAATAATATCTAAATTGATTTATTTTTTTTCATTATTTTAGAATATGATATATTTTAATTTTCTACATTTTATTATATTCAAATTGTAGATGAAATTGTTTTTATTAAAGAAATGAAATTTGGAAATGATATCTTACAATATTGGTTGTTGGATGGTGGGTTTCCAAACTAATTTGGAAAAAATTATGTTTTCACGAAAAGAAAAAATGAAAACCCATGCTTAAAGTATGAGTTTATATAAGCCGATATGTGGATGGAATTTGTATACATCTGATATAAGGAATCCTTTCTTGTATGATAAATATATTATTTTGTAAATTTTCATATATATGTTCCTACATACATATTATTTTACTTTTAATATAATAGGACTCTAGGAAATTCCCTCAAGACATCCAGTTGTAGAATGTATACCATCATACATTATCACGTATAGTGTATTATTTTTTGGAGAAACAAATGATTGAGGAAATTATTGAAGCACAAATATATCTCTCCACTAGTGGTTCTGATGAAGTCCAGTTTGGTCGTCGATCCCACCCCCCATTATCCGCGGAAATGTACAAGAGCGAGAAGAAGAAGAAATGAAAAGTATCTTATAGAGAAATATAAGGAAGCAGCTGAAAAAATTGTAAGTAAATATTATTTATTTTTCATGAATTTTTAGAATTTATATATTATAAATAGTCATATTAATATTTCATTTCTTATTTTAGGATAAAATTTTAGAGAAATTGACAATTGAATTTTTATCCTTGAGCGTAGGATAGTAATCATATCCACTGTATAACGAAATCCAAAACACCACAACTATGATAGAGGATATCAGGATGGTGTTAATATTTGGAAATTTTTTGGTTATGAGAGTGAGAAATCAAGAGACCCATAAATAGTATCTTTAAAATATGAGTGGAAAGATAAAAAATAGTTTATGGGTGATCAAATTCATATAGTCATGCAGTATGTTTTGTTAGAACACTTGGAAAGATATATGCAGTCTGCACAGCCTTCCCAGCCTATACAACTGTTTGTGCATCCTTTACAACCATCCTAGACGGACTACCGTACCCAACCTGCCAACTTTGATCCTCCGCCTCCTCGCTCAGACCATTCCTTATATTGGGAGTTGTATGCTGAAGATCCACATGTACTTATTATAACATTAGGAATCATTCATTTTTGGGGGGAATATATACATCACTAGCCTCTGCATATGAGTCAGGTTAGAGTATGTGTACTTGATATTGTTGATCCTAATTCTCTACTACCATTTCCTACTGAGGATTTTACCATAGTTGCGGATTGACTGGGTCATTTTTTACTTTTCCCAATCGGTCTTCTTCATTATTTTACATATGAGGTATGTTTCTTTTTCAATATTAAGTAAATATGATTAAAAATTACTTATAATGTTTTTTTAGATTTATTATATATATGATTATCTAAAAGAATATGAAATTGCATAATTTAATCAAAATGTTTAGGAACAATAAACAATAGATACTTATGATATTTCAGATGGGATACACACTTATTTCATGCTTCTTTTTCCTTAGATAATATATATGATTTTCATATGATGTCTGATATATGTGTAAAATACTATCCATTGATAATGATCATAAAATATATAAAGCATCTATATGATTTTAAATATTTCTTCATGATTGTGTTGCAGTTTTTTCCATATATGTAATTTAATGTTTCAATTTCAATTTCTTGAATTAAAGATTGTAATAATTGACTGACTATATTATTTTTTTAATTTGGTACCTACACGTTATTCTTATAAAAAATGACATCACATGAATTTATGGTTATATATATCCCAAATACATTTCCACAGATGTGCAATATGTGGAGAATCCTAATAGATTTTCATATATATATATATGAGATATTATTACAGACAGAGATTGGGTGGGGGTTTTTTTCCAGTTCTTGATAAGTAAGAACATAAAAATAATTATGAACTAATGATCATTATAATTTCATTAATTTTCAACGTTTTTATTTTTGGGGTAATTAGATTTTAAGTGAATTTTTACCAAGTGAATGCACCTTATTGGGTTTTCTCATTATTAGGGATACTCGTCAAAAATTATCAACCATATTAAATAGGAATGTTTTTTTTTGTTTTTATAATCTCATTATGTTGAATTCCTATTTTTTATACATTTTTTATTTTTTAATATACATGGAAATGTAGTTCATGGAAAAAATTTAACAAATATCACATGTCCATAAAGAAACTACATGAATTCCAATATGAGGAAGTAACAGAAATTATTTTTTATATTACAATTTATATATATATATATATATATATTGGTTTTCATTATAAAGTTATCGTCTTATGTAACACCCCAAACTTCCATGGTATTCTTCCTTTTTATATATGTCAATAGCGTGCGATGTACGCAACATCGAGTTCAAACGCACCATAACCTATCAATATAGCAGTTTAAAAATATTTTATGAATAGTATTAACCATATTTTTTATTTTTTATTTCCCATCTAACTTAAAAATTAATCTTTATGGTTTCTTAGACATAATAAAATGACAAATTCAAATTTTCATACAAAAGAAGTATTGTTAAAAAATGATGTTTTTCAACTTTTAATTGATAACTAATTTTAAATTCAATATTTAAAAATATTATATATTCAATTTGAATAAATTATGTTCTTAGTTACAAGAGGGAAATAAAATTTTAGTTTGGATAAATTATTGGTACTTTTTTGAAAACATTCATATTTTAATGAATAGTGATAAAAATACTAAATTTCAATTTAAAACAAAATTTTTATCCAAATAAATTATAGTGTTAAATTATATATTCGAGTGGGTTTAAATTATATTTTGAATATATTTTTATCACTTAATATAATTTATCTCATTGTAAGTAATTACACATTTAAATTGGAAAAGTCAACCTTTTGATAGTTTTTACTTCTTCAAAACCTGTTCTCTTGTTTTGAAAATGAGAAGTAAGTTTAAATTAATTTGTTCCAATTATGTGTTTTCAATTTTGAAAAATGGATATCATATTTATAATCATATAATCTATATTTTTAAATAATGTACCTTTTATTTTTGAAATGTTGAATAGTAACTTTAGTAATTTTTTTATTTATAATGGTTAATGGGTAAATCCGGTAAATAATGGATAAAAATAATATTATAATAATATTAATCTACCATAAAACATGTTCTAATCCAATTGGAAGATATATTTCCGACCATGGGAATAATTAAGACTAATTAGGACCCAATGGGACCACGTGAGTGTGATAATGGGATGTTATATGAATTAATTTAAAGTAAAGATAATTATAGCATAAACATGTATATTTTACATAAACAATTTTAATATAGTGGTATATGACATATATCATTGACTACAAATAGTCATTTTAAATCTAAAAATATTTCATACATCTTGGTATTTTATTTATAATTTTTTGACAGTAGATAAATAAATTTATTTATGACACAATGATGATGCATTGATTAAATTATTAATCAAATATTCAAAGAAATAAATTTACATATTAAAATAAAGGTAATTTAAAAATTTAAATGCCGTACACAAATTTTATGGATTCAATTGAAATGTTAGGGACAATTTAATTCCTTGGATCTAAGTAATAAATTTTATATGACTTGAACAAAAACAAATTACAAAAGAGTGTCCAAATTGACATAAACGAGTTTTCCAAACATATACTATTTTATTAAATGATAAAAATATCCAAAAAATATAATATTTTTCTAAATAAATTAGATAATTTTAAAATTTAATTAATTATCTATTTTAGGTTCTCTTAGAAATTTATTTTAACATAATTAACCCTATATTATAAAAATACAAGAATATACGGTAAGTGTTGAGCAGTTTAACTAAGGGTTAATCCCAAAAAATAGGGGTATTTTGATGACCTAAAATAGTATAAAATATATTTATAGGGATAATTAAGACCCATAATCATCTTAACCAATAAATAAATAAATTTTGAGCTATTTGAAGACGAAAAAAATTATAATAAATTAATATTTCATGTTTTTTCTAAAGTTCAACTCACCTCTATTATAAAAGGGAACCTACATTTCTATATAATTGACACCTCCAAATCCCTTTGGATCAGAAAAACCCTACCCATTTCTTCTCCCAACCACCATAAAATAATCCTAGAGGCAAAAAATTGGGTAGAAAGCCATCACAGAGAGTCCTTTTGTGAAAATCGAAAGGATACACTTGAAGAAGAGGAAATCGTTTTATCCCTTTTTTCAAAGTTCGTTTCTTCTTCTACTTGTTCATTATCTATTGTTTCTATAATAAAATAATAAATCTAGTATCTTAATCATTCTGATATGTTTATATGATAATGGGACAACCATATTCCACCTTTTACCTATCCTACAAAAAACAATATCACTATGCATGCATAGGTATGGCTTACCGTCACCACGCCGTGGTATAAATTGTTTTTCATGTATATTTTATTTTAATGGGTACAATGATGAATAAAAATGACTTATAATAAATATAACATGATATAATTTCATTAAAATTCATATTCCATCTAAACCCATACCATTAAACCATTAAAAAATGATATCATCCCTTGTGCGTACGTATGGCTAACCATCTCCACGACGTGATGAGACACATCTTCCACGTTCATCATCCAAAAATGATTATAAAGATATATATTATGAATAATTATGAAATTAATTTCATAATAATTCTGATTTAAATATATATATATATACATATATTTCATTCACTTACTTGCATTCAATACGATACAAAAACGGAAATAACGTTCATGCGTACGTACGACTTTACATCTCTATGAACTGTGTATTCCATTTCATATATATATCGGATATATATATTTATATTATGAAAATATATGATATAAAACCATATTATAAATTTTTTAATTAATTAAATCTATATATATGTAATATGGTGATTAATAACAAGTCAAAAAAAGTATGATAAACAAAGCGATTATTACCCGAAACGTTGCATTAACGTGTTGGTTTTATTAAATGGGTAATAAAAATTCATAAAATAATCATATATGATATCATAAATATTATTATGATTTTGATATAAGTTATTAATATGCTTAAAAACATTATGTCGGATTTTCGAACACGTACAGAGAGTATCATACCAAAGGTAATGGTTGATTCCTCAATCTCATTATTATTCGAGATTGTTTATGTGTAAGTATTTACTGCAACATATTTAACATCCATGTACTTGTTTAATATTTTTTATCAAATGGAATATTTTAAGGTTTTATGGAAGTAACTCTTTAACTAGATAAAATTTTAATTTTTTTTATGATTTATATTTCTAAATCTATTTAATTCATTACCAGTTTTTCCAAATGATTTTAATTATTTATTTATATAGACAAGATTGTTTTATAATGTTAATTCCATTAAAAAGATTAAAAAATTTATGGGACTCCTTGATTTAAAAATCTCTTCTAAAGGACATCCTTTATGAATTGTGGGACATTTATACTATTTCAAGATAAAAGGGATATTTTTTTAACAGAGTTTTACTAATTATTTTCATCTATGTCAACATCGTTTAATAAATATTATTCTTGGTTGAGTTTGATTTACTACAATAAAATATTCCATATTATATTCAATGATTTATGATATGGTTGACTGTGGATGTTCTATTTTTATAGCATTAATGGTTTATGGTTAAATTATTTAAATGTTTTATACTATTTTTAATAGGAATTATTATGTTATGATTCAACCACTTCATAGGAGGAATGCATTAGAGTTAGTAAGTGATCGGAGGGGCCCTATATAGGCCCTTTATGTATCCTTAGGTATAATGAGAAAAAATTGTGTATTGGCACTATTCCTTAACAGAATGTTTATGTATGGTCTTGGAATGAGGGCCTGACTAAGTGGTTAAGATGTCAGGCATTATGCCTTCCCTCATTATAAAATTAGTTATTTATTTTATATGTTATTATTAAAATATATGAATATCCTTATGCATGTATATATAGTAATGTTTGACTTATTCATGTGATATTATACTGACATAATGTTTTAAAAGTCTGGTGTTTTGATTTTGTATGCTACCTTAATATTTTATGATTATTTTTGGATAACTTCTTCTATATTGTATATCCTTACTAAAAATTAGAAATCATCCCTTTCAAATGTTTCGTTTTTCCAAGATGCCAACATATGTTTTATTATTGATGTAAAGGGTTATTCTTGGGGCATAATGTAATTATCAAATTATTATATATGATGTGTTTTAAGTTATAAATTACAATGTCATGTTCATTTATATAATGTACATTCCATGTTTGCTAAACTGATTGTTCCTTCGAGACATGATTCCTTGTATCATTCAAATGTATTAAAATAATTCACTAGCTCTGGGAAACTGGGTCCAGGGTGTTACAGTTGGTATAAGAGGATGTTTAGAAACAACCTTGGATGTAGATTTGGAAAACATATATTAGGGATAATAACTCTAAGATATATTTTGTGGATAAGTATTGAAGAAACACCTATAATTTTGGTAATGATCATAGATAAGGTTGGACTAAACCTAAGATGTTATTGATTGATAGTACCTTCCCTTGATTATGTCGTTTTCATTAATTATATGTGTTTATAATCCTATGAATTTATTTATTAGTTAATGGAGGAAACCAGAAGGAATTGGATTAACATTGATTCTGATGGAAAATTCGTTGATTTTGGCAGCAAAATTGGGTAATCAATGGAGAGAAATATATTGTGATTATTCCAAATCAGTTTTCATGATATATTATTTGGAATGTTATCATTGATGACTTTCCTAACACAATGTGTTAGAGAAGGATCAATGTTTGTAACTGTTTAAATTTTAAGAAGCACAGAGGAAAAAAGATTCGGCTTCCTATATGTCAATAGGAAGGGAAGAAGAACCTTGAGAAATACCTCAAATGGAGGGAAATATATTATCTATGTGGGAAAATGGGTCATAGAATGAACAATTTTTATTGAGTTCAATGTCTTGACTATATAAATAATTGTCATTCCCCAACTCAATGCCCAGACATAATAATCTACCTCTAAACCATGTAAGGACATATTACATGATAGCCATTAAATTTGAAGGATTTAAGTTCTTATATATATCAATCCATGAATTATGAATAAGTTAATTATGTAAGGAGTCTTTAGTTGATGTTTTTTTCTATGTATTTTCAATAATATGTTGAATAGTTATAATGAACATGAAAATTTATTTAAGGGTAAAATTATATTTGGAGAACATATGATTAAGGCCAAGATAACCATCACTATGTTCCTTAGGTAAAGATAATGTTTTTTGGATAACGATATGTTGGATTGGAATAAGTAAATTGGATTATGCTAGTTTCTTGAGAACTAATTATGGATTTGTCTATATGGGGTTTATTCTATCATGGGAGAAGTATACAACTTTTTTGGGACCTGTGGAATAATTCACTATCTTTTGGAACAAGGAATGATGCTTGTTTTCAATAAGGATATCTAATAATTCAGGTTGTTACCGTGACTTATGATAATACATGATGAAGGTGTTTACATATTTGTAATGTCCCAACCAACATCTACCATATGAGATATGGGAAATAAATGCTAAACTGATTTGGTTCACCTATTTTTAATGTTGTAGATTTTTTGTTTTTTGGAAGTATTGTTATGTTATCCATTTATGGATAGTATTAGTTATACTACAATTAAATATTGTTTGATTAATTTATTATCCCACTATAGGTGGAATTATTCATATCTAATAACTCATGATTACTTTTTTTATGAGATATATGGAATGAACTATCATTCTATTTTGGGATCACAAGATCATCTAAAACTTCATAAATGACAAATTAAACATCATTTCCATGAATAAGAGACGAAGAGGAAGTTGTTCAAGGAATGAAAAATTATGAGATTGTATTTAAATCAAGAAATAATTTATTCTCATGTTCTTCATCTTTAGGTAATGATCATGAAAACCAAAAATGTTTTCCTGTTACATTTTCTTAAAATGAATCAAATGGTCCCATGGATCAACAGAGATTGAATGATTTCATATTGTTAACTTTATTGAAATAATATTATATATCACTCTTCATTATAACAATATGGTTATTTTTCTATTTCATATCCATGTTTTTGTACATGGAACCTCAGTATGTGGTATTTCTGGTAAAATTCATAATTACCATTTTATTTTAAAATATAGGCATCATTAATCCATTTCTCGATGTGGGATTTCAACCAATATATTTTGAAATTTCAAACCTCTAGTTTTTAATACTATGTTTAAATTATGCGGATGAAATTTATTGAAGGAGGGGATAATGTAATACCCCAATCATCCATGGTACACATCCATTTTAAATAATTCAATAGCATGGGTTGTACGCATCACCGAGTTCAAGGGCACCACGACCTATCAAACTAGCCATTTAAAAGTTAGTTATGAATGATATTAATCTCATTTTGAATTTCATATACCCCTTATAATTTAAAATTCATATTTTTTGTATCATATAAATAATATAATAACAAATTCATTTTTTTAGATAAAAGAATTATTTTTCCAAAAAATACAGTTTTTCCAACTTTTAATGGTGAACCCTTTTTAAATATAATATTTAAAATATTTATATTTTCAATTTAAATTAATTTAATTTTTTTAAAGTTTTTAATAGAAAATTATAATGGGTAATTTTTTCGGTACTTTTTGGATAACGTTAATATTTTGATGAATAGTTAAAAAAGTACAATGTTTTAGTTGAGAGCAACATTTTTAATCGAAATAGATTATAATTTTAAATAATAAATTTTAGTGGGTTTAAATTAAAATTATATTATATTTTTATCATTTAATATAATTTATGTCATTGGAATTAATTTCACATTTAAATTTTACAGAAACACATGTAAATCAATTAATAGTTTTTACATCTTAAAAACCTGCTCTCTTGTTTTGACAACATAAATTAATTTTAAAGTAATTTATACCAATTCTGTGTTTTTAATTTGGAAAAATGGATTCCATATTTGGAATCAAAATCTATAAATTGTGTAAATATTTACCTTTTTCTATTTTCCATTATGATGAGTAACATTAGTATTTATTTTTATTTACCATGGTTAATCGAAAAATCAGGTAAATAAGGGTTAAAAATAATTTTATTATAAAAAAAAATTCATTAAACATATCATAATCCAATTTAATGAGATATTAATAACCATTTTAATCCATAGGATGAATTTGGGACCCCATGGGACCACTTGGGTGCGATAAAGACATGTTTTAAGAGTTAATTTAAAGTAAAGATAATTATACCCTAAACATGTATCTTTTACAAAAAAAAGTTTTTATATAGTTCTATATGACTTATCTCTTAGACTATAAATATTAATTAGAAATATAAAATGATTTCCTACATCATTTTAATTTATTTATAATTTTTAGACATTAGATCAATATATGTATTTATGAAACAATGATGATGATGTGATTACCTTATAAAAGAAATATTTAAATAAATGAATTTATATATATTAAAATAAATGTAATTTGAGTAGTTCGTTGTCGTATAAGAATATTATAGATTAAATTGAAATATTAGGTATGATTTAATGAAATTTGATCTAAGTAATCATGTTTTTATGACTTAAAAAAATCAATTTCTAAAGAGTTTCAAAATTGACATAAAAGTGTTTTTAAAACAAATACTATTTTCTAAATGATATAAAAATCTAAATAATATATGATTCAACCAAATGACTTATATAATGTTAATAATTCCATTAATTATACATTTGAGTTTCTATTGGAATTTTATAGTAACAAAATGAACCATATATAATAAAAATAAAGAAGACATAGTAAGTGTTAAACTGGTTAACTAATGGATAATCACAAAAGTTGATGTTAATTTAATGACCTAAAATAGTGTAAAATTAGTTTTACGAGATAATTTAGACCCATAATAATCTTATACTTGAATAAAATAACGTTCTACCTATTAAAATTCGAAAATAAATTATAATAAATTAATATTTTAGGTTTTCCCAAAAGTGCCACTTTCCTTTCTTATAAAAGGGCACCTAACTTTCTCTTTAATTCATACATAAAAAGCCATTTTTCATGCACAATCCCTGACCATTTATACTTAAAAACTCAGTAAAATAATTATTTACGGAACACATTGTGCATAAATCCATCCTATGGATTTCATTTGTGCAAATCAAAAGCAGACACCTGAAGAAGAGGTAATCGTTTTATCCCTTCTTTCAAAGTTCTTTTATTCTTCTACTTCTTATTTATCTATTGATTCCATAATAAAATAATAACTATATCATCATCCACATTTTTATATTGTATTATATTTATGGTTCAAATATATTCCTCCATTAACAATCCACTAAAAAACAACATCACCATGTGCGCGTACGTACGGCTTTCGGTCTGAATGTCCTGGTGTAAATCATTTTTCATATACACATTATTTCAATCGGTGTAATGATGAATAAAAATGACTTAAATAATAAATAATAAATGATATAGTTTATTTAAAATAATAATTACATTAAAATTCATACCATTAAACAATTAAGGACATGATATCGTCACTCGTGCGTATGTACAGCTTACCGTCTACACGATGCGATGCGACTCATCATCCACGTTCACCATCCAAGAATGACTATAAAGATATATATTATGAATAATTATAAAATATTATAAAAAATAATTCTAATGTAATAATATATATATATACGTACATATATGACATTCACTTACTATAATTCAATATGATAGAATACCCGAAACACCGTTCTTGCGTACGTACGGTCTACCATCTCCATGAAAGCTGCATTCCATTTCATATATCTATCTATTATATATATTTATATTAGGAATATATATGATATAATAAGACATTATAAATTTTTTAAGTAATTAAATTGTGATCTAAGAAGTATGATCTAGAATTATAAGTCAAAGCATTCACGATAAACAAAACGATTATTACCTAAAACCTTGCATTAACTTGGAATTGTTATTAAACAACTGATATAAAGTATGAAAAGAATCCTTTATAGTGTCAAAAAATTTAATATGATTTTTATATAAGTAAATAATATGTTTATAAAATTATATAGGAGTTTAAAACATTTACTTAGTGTATCAGTCCAGAGGTATGGGTTAATTCCTTAATCTCGTTATTATCTGAAATGGTTTATATATAAGTATTTACTGGGAAATATTTCTCATACATGACCTTGTTTAATAAAAATTATTTTAAAAGGAATATTTTAAGGTTTAATGGAATGTAATCCTTAATTAAATCCTCGTTTTAAATGTTATAATGATTTATTTTTCTAAATTTATTTAATTAATGTCCATGTTTTTAAAATGTTTTTGAGGATTTAATTATATAGACATGATTTTTAAAAAAAAATTATTACTTTTATAAGTTTCAATGTTTTTTGGGAAACATTTATTCAATAATCTCATTGTAATTACTTTCATTATAAATTGTGGGACTTTTAAATGATTTCAAGAAAAAAGGGATATTTCTTTCAATGCGTTTTACTGATTATTTTCATCTCCGTCAACAACCTTTATTATATATTATTTTTGATTGAGGTATATTTATTATAATGAAATATTCCATGTTGTATTGAATGATCTATGGTATGTTTGACTATGTATGTGCTATTTTTATACCATTCATGGTTTATGGATAAATTATTGACCTTTTGTATGCTAGTTTTAATACAAATGATTATTTTATGTTTCACCCTTTTCATATAAAGAATGAATTGGACTTAGTAAGTGATGGGTAGGCCCTGATGTAACCCCGCAATGCATTGGTAAGTCTAATGAAGCAATGTATTGTCTTGGTAGAAGGTCTCGATAGCTTTATTGTGTATGGTCTTGGCACGACGCCTTGACTTTGTGGTAGAGATGTCTGTCATTATGCATTCCCTCGTTAATAGATTAGTTATTGATTTTACATGTGATTATTCGACTGGTAGAATATCCATGTTTAGGTTTTAATGGTATTGTTTGATTTAATATTTCCATATTATGATAAAGATAATGTTTTAATAGTCTTGTGTTTCAATTTTGTACCTTTCTTTAAATGTTTATGATTATTTATGATAGATTCCTCTATATTGTTTATCCTTACCGAGCATATGAGATCACCCCTTTATTATGTTTTATTTTTCCAAGATGATAAGAAGTATTTTATGATGGATATTAAGTGTTAATCTCGAGGAATAATGTGGTTCTTGGAAAATTATCTATGTTGTGATTTATATTACAAATTGTATTGTAAAGTTAATTTATGTAATCTATTTTCCAAGACTGCAAAAATGATCAGTCCTTTGGGACATGATTCCTTATATAATGCCAATATATTAAAATAATACACCTACTCTAGTATTCTGGTGTCAGGGGGTGTCATTTTATAACTATTGTTTCATCAATAACAAGAACATGTTGAGTGTGGTTATTATGCTCTATTATTCATGTACGAGATAATCAAAACTGGGTTAACTAATAAATTTTTGTAAGTTTAGTTGTATTAATTATTTTATATTTTCTATCATAGTATTACATTTTTTAATATCATATCAATAAATGTTATTATATACATTTAATTATGACTTTCTTTTAGCCCAAATGAACGTACCCATCTTTGATATGTGTTTGTAAACTATTTGGTAAGTATGATTTTGATATAAGGTATGTATCTTTTAATGTTTATGAATAATATTACATTTTCCTAGTAACATGTGTTCAAAAAAATAATTCATTTTTTATAATATATGTTTGAATATAATGATATCAAATGAATGCTTCAATAATAACCAACAATGATCATGTTGTAAATTTCATATATGTGTTTTTTAATTAAATTTTTTTAATAAAAAGTAGAGGATAATTTCTTGATATACTAGATAAAAGTATTTAAGATTTTATAGTTTTATAGTCAAAGATAAATGTTGTTTGAATGTTGTATATTTTCTATCGATTCCAAGGATTCTGAATATTTTGGAAGGGAAATAATCTAAAATTTATGCAAAAATAACTTTCATTGTCAGTTTTCATAAAAACAGACACCGAATAATTTTAAAAAAATACCATGTTTTCAGCATCAATTTTTCTAATAAACTGATGCTGAAAAAAAGACTAGACTCGATTTTTAGAGTAAATTTTTATAAAAGCAAACACTAAAATAAAGGTACATTAGTAATTTCATATAACTCTATTCTATTAAGAGTCTCCAGAATAACCTGCAAGTGGTTCCCATGATACTCATATATTTTGTAATATATCAATATATATTCAATAAATACCCAAAAAAATTTTTTCCCTGATTTTCCATTAACACTTTGTTCATTATATTCATTAAAATAAAGGTACATTAGTAATTTCAAATGGTATTATTGAAAACTCGTAATGTCCATACATAGTTTGAAATGATATCATTGGATTATATTCCTCCTTCACATGTAATTGATGATATATAGATTGAATTTAAATATTTAAAAAAATATTATGATCTGTGCATTTTATCAGATAAATCATTAATGTGAGGTAGATGATACTAGTTATTTATTTAAATATTGTTGATTTCTTTATAATCAATTCATAGCCTCATGGATCCATCTTTCTTCGTTCCAAATAGAACAGGGGATCCCCATCCATAAAAACTAGGGTGAGTAAGTCCTTTATCACTCAATTCCTATAGTTTCTTCTTCATCCCTAATAATTAAATAGTGTACATTCTATAAGGAGTCTTTGATATAGGACTTTCACAAGTAAATAAATCAATATATTAATCAACATCCCACTCCGGATGATTTTAAGGTAAATCCTCTATAAATACATCAATGAATTCTTAGACAATAGGAATGTCTTCCATTTTTAGCTCCATAGATGAAGTTTTCTCTTCCTCCCTAAGAATTTTATTTATAATACCTACGGGATGTGAATCTGGAAGAGAAACAGATGATGAAGTTTTTTCCCTAAAGGTAAGGGATTATACATTTCCCTCACAAATTGTAACTTCTTTATTCTTGCAATATATTTTCACATCATATTTTGAAATCTATTCCATACCACAGATTATATAATAAACTATACTTATTATGATAAGTCTTTCAACTAAGAAATCATTATATTCCATAAATGGTTTTGACCGACATGACATTGTTACAAAGATACATCACTTAGGAATTTTCTCTAACAAGTAAATTGTTCAATCAGAAGATAAATATCTAATTTTCATCCAAAATAGGTATAGTATTAATGAATGTGATAATATATAACTGAATAAAGCATTTTCTACATTTGAGGAAACAATTAATGTACTTTCCACCACATCATTAAGAACTCCTACCTCCATAGTTCTGATCACATACGCTTGTCCCTTCTCCCTCAGCCTTTTCTGGGGAATGTTTCCATTATGGTTAGGACAATAATTTTCATAGTGTCTAGTCTCCCTAAAAAATTTATTTAATATTGGTATATTTTTTCATTCCCTATAAATAATGGGCTTGGTGGAATTTTTATCCACACTTTTAATAATCATCATTTTGTTTTAAGAAGGATCCACGGTGTTTACTCGCACAAATAACACGCATTGCAAAATTCCCTTTTTTTTCTTCCCATTATCCATTATTTCACCCACCAACATATTTTTATATAGTTTTACATTAAATTAATAATACTTAGAATATTTTATCTCTGTCTTGGAATCACATGAGATTATATATATTTTTATGAGAAACTTTTGTAGATTGGTTCCCTTTGAGTGAGTGGTTCTAAAACATCAAAGAATAAACCAATTTTTCACTATAGAATACGTATGTAGTATGAAGAATGACTTTATAACCTCGTAATTTTGTCTTTATACTTCAATTTTTTCACCATTTTTTTCAGAATAAGGAATTTCTTATCAATATCTTCTCATTGGTCGTGAGGAAAAAAAATTCTTGGACAATTTCCATAAAATCATTCCATTATATATTTTAAATTTTTTTATCCTTTTTTGTTTTGATTGAACGACCACCATTGATATACATATCCTTAGGGAAAATAAAGTAGAATGATAACCTACTCCTTTTCCTTACTTACCAATGTGAGATATATCTTCTCTAGGGAAATTATCCACTACTCTATTTATAATGGGTTGTACTCCCATTAAATGATGGGGGATGTTGTCACATAAAAAAGTCTATCATTTCACCTACATGTTTTGTATTATGATACTCCATATGGATGAGGTTATTATTCATAACATGATTCACCTATCCAAGTAACATTATAAGTTTTTCAACACTATCCAATAAAAATATCATTATCCAACATAGGAGGAAAATCCATACATTGGATATGTGGGTTGATACAGTTTCCATTCCTTCCAATAGGAACCATTTAAAAATAATTGTATACTCTTAATTAGGTTTTAATTCATAAATCTTAATCTCTAACTATAAAAAATCATAACCTAAATTGAAATTATATGAATATTTAATCTTATAAACTTGGTTTCATTAGAGACATATTTACTTTTAAATAATTCATAATGGTTTATAAAGGAAATGTGAATTATCCTAAGAATACCCCTCAATAGTGTCAATATTGGTGTGAAGTAAGGCTCATTGTTGTCTGGTAGGTTACCCCAAGTCAGGCCTGGGCCTCATTCTCACTATTTGTTACACCTATGTACATATATTCTATAACCACATCCACTTGTAGTATCCATACATGGATGTATTTCTAGGCAGACTCATATAATCCCTACCTTACAAAATTTCTAGGAGTTTATTCTATTATTTTAATCAGTGTCTATATTAGGGATTTGTTCCCTAATATATGGCTTATAAATATAATTCCCAATGTTTCTACTAAAATTCTTCTAATACAAACTATAAAGACCGTGACCCCAGTTTCCTAGAGCGGGTAAATTACTTTATTAATTTATTAAAATAAATTTGCATGTCACATCCCAAAGAAATGGATAGTTTAATAGTTTTATGAAACAAGATGTGAAAATAAGTTTCAAATTTCACCTCTAAAAAAAATATAGAAACCTTGTTTTAAACACCCACAAACATTTAGATTATCCCTGAAAGTCAGTCATAAAAAAATTCTTTGCATCCTGTCTAAATATAAAACATAAGGAATGGGTGAGATCAGATGCTTAGTAAAGGTTATTAATAAAATAAAAGCTTATTTATATAAAAATTTATAGTGAATCACTGAAAACACATTTCATTAGAACATAGTCATGATGATAATATAAAATGAATAAAAAATGAATTAGGAAATCCACATAAATAATCCTATTAGAATAACTCTTAACGATGTATATTATAATATTTGAATATTAACATGGACTATAAATAACTAATATTATAATGATGGAATTCATATTGATGGACATCAAAAACATACCATTGAGTCCATGGCCAAGACAACAAAAAATTAATGGATAAACCTCAGCCAAAATCTATTTATGTTTTGTCTCATGACACGTACTGATGAATAGAGGGGATATAGATGGACCCAAACATCACTTACTATGTCTAAGGAATTCATCATATGAATGGGGACAAACCTAAAAAACATAAAAATATAAAATGTAAATAACACTCCTCAATCAGTAAACACAATCACTAGTCATTCTGAGTAATATGGTGACCGGTATCAAATTTGGACAACAACATTCAAACGTATCAAAACCCATTTAATAAAATATGGTAGATGATAATAATAAGATATCAGTCTTAGTTAATCATATATTCAATAGAGGAGTTGAAATAGATTAAAATACTCTGATAAAATTATCGAGGAATTCATGAGAGAAATACACCTTCCACATTGCAAAGAAAAGTTCTTTTGGAAAATTCATTTATATTTGTCCTATTTTTTTATATAACATGAAATTAATAATTATTGTTTTTGTGAAAAAGTATTAATTTCTAAAACTGGAGAATTAAAACATATTATGGATGGTATTTGAAAATCATTATGAAATCGAGACATTCCCTTAAATCGGGCTTGCGTATCAGGAAGAATTGAGAAGTGAACCTTGAAAAAAAATTGATTCCCATAATTGAATGAAGAATTGATCTTGGTAAATGACTTTATAATGCATAAAATGAATTTTTAATAATTATATAAAAATAATGGATTATTAAACTTGTGTAAATAAAGATAAAACATAACCATAATGAAAATGGTGGTTCGGGAAGAAACTCATCCCTTATGTCTGAAGGTGTTCTGAACTTGATCTTGATGTCCTGAATATTCAAATTATATCCATTTACTAATTAATTCATAAAATTTTAATCATGTATTTTATTTAATATAATTTTATTAAGATCATTTATGTTTTTTTGATTTATAAGATATAATTTTATCATTTGGGGGGCATTCATTTCCTTATTTTTCATGCTCGGTTTACCTGTATATAAGTACAGAAGTTCAGGTAAAATGGAAATAGATACCTAGAATTAAAGTCATAATTTATTAGTTAAAATATAGAATATTTATTAGTATTATATATATGTTTTTTATATATGAGGATAATTCATTAGATATATCCTTAATGATAATTTTTTAGATTATATTTATGGTTTTTTAATCATCATGAACTAGTTATATATTATTAAATAATATGATATATATATATAATAGTAAAAAAACAATAAATATATTATAAAATGTATAATAAAATTTTATTTTACAATAATTATGGTTCCAAAACCAAACATAAATGTGGAATTAAAATATGAAGACACTTCATCTATGAAGATGGAAAATTAGAACTTCTCGGATGATGTCTTCATCATTAAAATAAAAGGAAAAAGGAGAAGAAGATTAATGGTAGATTATAAATTGAAATTAAAAATTTATAGTATAAAAAAGATATTATATTTCTAATTTAACATTGTACAGGTGTGGTGAGGTATGTATAAGAAATGAAAATAAATTGACTGAAAAATAAAAGAAGAGAAAGTGGATTTTTACCTATTGAAGTCTCCTCCTTGAGAACCTCATTAAGGTATTGGTTTTGGTAATTTATTGAGATCAAAGTCTTATATATGTGGGAGAGGGTATAATAAACTTATTGGGTAGAAATTCGACAAGTATGAAATGTTATAATGTGTGCGTAGAAGGGGTGATTATGGGTGGTATTTATAGTGGAAGAGATGAGTTTTTTTAAAAAAAATTATTATTTTGTTTATTATTTTCACCCAAGACAATGAATAGAGAGAAACATAGCACAAAATATATTAAAATAATAATTCATATTTAAATATTATGTTTCATACATAAGTGATGGCTCAAGGAATAGTGTGTTTATCTTATAATATATGTAAACCGTAAATTACTATATTTTACTATTTACCAAAAAATCAAGTACTTTAGAAAAATCCAAAAAATTCACCCTAACAATTTTTTTATGTGAAGAATTAAAAATTGAATCCATTTTTTGAAAATAATTTCATAATTATATGAAATTTATTTTTAAATTAAAATTATCATTTATTTGAGTACTACCAATTTTAAAATTCTAACTGATTTTATAACACTTTGAAAAAACAACGAAGGTTTCGTAAAATTATATTATAATCATAACACGACAAAATATTAGTTTCTGATTATATTTTGTGAATATTTAGTTTCTTTTATTTTATTATATAAATTTTTGAGTTAAAAATAAACATTTCTGTGTCAAAAAATTACCAATACTTAATTTATCTCCTTTTAAACATTTATTTACTTATTCCATGATAAAAATATCTATTTTTTTATTAATACAGTACCAAAATTTTCTTCATATATTCATAGGTGAGGGTACTATTATATTCACATGATTACTATTCCTAGGGGTCACAATACTACTCCAAAAGTCATGTTATAAATCCATTATTATGGGTTACTTAAATTTTAGAAATACATGTTATTTCATTTATTCTTCACTTAAAAATATTATATTGAATTGTCTAAGAAATATTATTTTAATTATTCTATAAAAAATAACTATTAGAAGATAATTTTAACTGATAGAATTATGGGTCTTTAGAAATTGAGTGGTTATTCATGATTGATATCTAGAGTTACATTTTATAAAATTTAAGACTTGAGAAATATTCTTATATTTTTTATTTTTCATAATTATTAAAGAGTTAGTAAACTAATTATCCCAAAACTGTTACCAAGATCACCATACCAAATCATAGATGGGATATTGGAGAAGATTTATTTTTTAGTTCCATATAGATGATAATCAACTAATAAAAAATTGGCTATTAATATCAATAATTTGTATTAAAATAATGAAATATAATAAAGAATTTTTAATATATGACTAAAAACCACATTTTATTATATACAGGGTTGATGAAACTCAGGAAACACATGATACAAGGTAATGGGAACACTCCTCTTGATCACTCTTTTGATTGTATACGTCTCTTATATATATATATATATTAGTTTTCTTTTTTTTTTTGAATTTAGAATTACTAAATTTAATGTCCTTAATCCAAATATTATTTCTTTTCTAATTTCATTATATTATTTTATTTTTTGATTTATAGTCATTTTATATACTATAAAAAATAATAAAATATTCCTTCTAAATTTTTATATAATTTTTTATATTTATCAATAGGATTCAACTTCATTTAAATTATTATTTATATATTTTGTAATGATTATACTTATTTCAAAAATATTTTATTATAAATTTACTGATATATTTATGTCATTTTGAATTTTTTTATTAAAAATACCTTTTTCCATATTTTATAATCATTAAATGTTGAGGAAATATTAATAATATTACTCCTAAATTTTATACAACAACTTCTCTTACTCCAATTGGATTTTTCATTTATGTGAATATCGTTTTATATTTCCTCCTTTGGATATCTATTATGTTATCTTTTGTATCTTCCTTTGATAATTTTCATTTTGGGTATTTCTGTTATCTTCTCATGGATGAATTATGAATCTCATCAAATACTTTTGCAACCGAATAATTTTCCATAGTTTATCATTAAATAGATTTTTTAGACAAATGAAGGAATTAATTTTCATTTATCGAAAATATTTATGTATACACATTATTATTTTCGATTAGATTCAAATAATGTATTCCTCAAATTCATTGATTAAAATATATACCTCTTGATATATTTATGTATAAGAGATGATAAAGGACCTTATTCAACTATGTTTTGATTATATTGTTGTTTATCCTAGGCTTATGTTTTCTATACTTATTGATTATGTATATTCTCCATTACTTGGTTATTTTTTCGTTTCAATGGTCTGTTATTATTCCATTTTAATTTCAATACTCTTATATCATGTATCATGTTCCGGAATTTTTATCCACATGGTTATATAATGCTAATTTCTTATGTCATACCATGTCACCATTCATGTATATCTTATTAATATTTCCATTATTTTCTCCCTCATTAGGATTTTAGCTCACATTTATTTTAAATTACTTAATATTTTATATATAGTTATACTTCATAAATGGATTCATATATGTGAATTTTAAAGTTATTTTTTACTATTTCTATTATAAGATAATATATATATCTAATCACCCAATATATTATAGCTTTAGTTTTAAAATATTCCTTTAAATTATAATTTTTATCTATAATCATGTTGAATTTTATAAAATCCATTTTTTTAATGATGGATTTTAATATTTTTTATTAGAGTAGACATAAATTAATTTTGGGTATAAGGTGAGAACAAGACGTTAAACATAAATGAACCCTGTTTGAACCAAAATAATATTTTTTTATGATAGAATATGTAATTTTTTCATATTTTTATGATTATTTACTTTTATTTTATTAGATAATATTATTAATTATTCACATTCACAAATTTAGTTTTAATAAATTAATGTAAAAAAGGAATGACTGAGATCTATGGATGCATGACATCTAGTTCTATTGGAATTCATAGATTTTTTATTATGGGTTTAGGATGCTAAGAGATTTTAATATTTTATTTTTTCAATCACAATTAATAATATTTCTTTGATTTTGAATCTCTTAAAATATTTTTTTAATATTAAATACAAGTGGAAAATTCTTAGGGTGGAATTTTTTTTTAATTATGAAAATGGAGGGGTTAGTATGAAAACAATAACCATCAGAACCCTAGTGATTAAATACCCAATCATAAAGTGTGTAGAGGTGATAACTAAGGATAATGTGGAAAACTAAGTTCTAATAAGTTCCAAATGCGTTAGTGGTCCACCCTAACAACTTAATTAAGTGGGGGTTCTTTTACTAATTTTTATGTGTTTTATTTTAGAACCCCCCTTTGGCTTGACTTATTCTAATCAGATGAATATGGGGGTTATTTCATTATCCCTTCATTTCAATTCCTTTCCTCGCATGACCAAATGTGATTCACAGTGGATTATTTAATCTATTGAGTCTTTTCCAAACCTAATTTCCCTTACAAATCTTTTTTCATCATTTTCCTATACTAGAGATTTCCTCTACTTGGGATTTGATACCATATTTATTTTGATCATGTAGAAGTATTTCTCTAATAGTGGAAATTTTTTGTGTCCTGGGTTTATGAGTAATTAGGATAATGATTTTATAAAATTTACAAATATTTCATTATTGGTAAGTCAATTTTTTAGTTATCTTATTGATTTTCTAAATATTTTATAAAATTAGTAATCAACCTGGTTATGAATCAAGGGGTTTTCCTTTAAGATTATCATGTGTCTTCCTTGGGATATCAACTATTATGGGTTATGGTTTATGAATTTACATACCATTCCATGGAATTTTATCCTCTTATTTCAATTATTGACTAATTAGTAAATTTAATATATATCACTTATAATTAATATATTAATCCATTTTATGGGATACAGTCTCATGGACTGGAGATGATCTTGAAAGAATTCATGAAATGTATTATCATCAAAACAAATTGGATAAAACTACAAAAATAGATAGTTCATCCTTATTATATTCATCTTTATATGTTTTTAAAAATTTTGTGTGTTAGGCATGTTGGGTGAGATGGTGTGAATAAGAAATGTGTGAGACAATGGGGCTTAAAAATACAAGGAAACAGTGTTAATTATATAAGATTTGGTGAAAATACCGCAAAAATTATGTTAACCATTATAGTCATTTGATGAATACAGTATATTATATCCCATGAGTTAAATTAGGAAATGAATCCATTGAGGGTTTCTTACCTTAGATGGTGATTAAGATTCCTAGTGAGGTTTTCTATGGTGATATATAACATTCCATTGATGGTAGTGAGGTACATGATGATTAAACAATTAGTTATCTTAATCATTTTTCTAAAAAATTATTTTAAAAGGAGTATTGACATGTGTATAGGGTATAAAGTCATCATGAGAGGCTGTGTAGGGCCTTGTATGATCATAAGGGTAAACTATATCAATTTTATAGTGGTGTGTTAGCCACTTGATGATCAGTTTACTTTAAGGAATCCGATTTTTTAATAGTATGAGTTAGGACTTATAGGATAAGTCACTAGTTTAAGAGTGATTTATGAGGTAAATATAGATCAATGGTATAGAAAATGGTGTCCTAGAATTATTATGTGTAATTAATTGTTGAGTTTAATGTATAATTTTTTAGAAGATGATATTTCTATAATGAGACATTCAATAGTGAAGTAATAAATTTTTTCCAAAACTTTACATCATTTGACCGACGATCAATGAGCACTGCAATATGTTCTTGGGATGGTTATTCCCTTAGTTAGAAATGTTAGGATATTCAACACATGCTATGATAAAATTTTTTTTTACCAATATCATAGATCATAGTATACCAGGAAACAATAAATATTTGGTGTGACATGTTATTAGCTGAAGAAGTGGGATTGGGAAAGAAATTTCCAATTATTTTATTATTATCCTGATATTTTTTATTTATGTGAAACATTATTAACATCATGTAGGATTGATTTATGTGATCCACTATTGTCCCAATGAAATTTATAAATAGTATGAGGCTATAATTAAGCATACCAAATCATGATATAGTTGGGATGATTAATACTTAAGCCGCCAAATGACTTATATTGCTACTAAAGATAGATATAGGAAACCAAAGGGTTCATAGTATTTCATGGGATGGAATCATATTACATGGGGACTAAAAATATTATTTAGAATTTGTAAATTCCTCATGATGATTCAAAATATATTTCATAGGGGTTGTGGGCCACTCAATGACTATCAATATTGGTGGGGTTGGTCACATGCCACTTAATAACTACAACCCAACATTTGATAGACTGAGTCCACTAAATGCCTCAAATTATTACATAGATTGGGATAAATAATCCTGAAAAATAAAAATGAATATATATTTTCCATGATTCCACCGTATGAATCATTTTATTACTCAATATAGACAAAAAAACACCCAATGTCTCTATGTATTTATCATGTTAAATGCAGGTCACTTGATGAATCCGAGATTATATGGGTTTTCCACTTGCTAATAGATAATAGTATAAACATTTAATTATGGTACCAATTATATCCCCATGATTACACCCTTAGATAATTCTTTCCAATAAATGTTTCCATAACTAACAGATCAATATAAATAGAAAGGACAAAAGAAGGTAGTTCTAAGCATTGTAGAAGCATGGTAGCCTCATAATGACTCAACCTGTTTGAGATATTATGTGTGTTACTACCATTAATATTATTCTATAAACTAACTCAATTATCTATCAATTAAATGAAGGACCACATTGGATGATTCCTATTTAGTTTTATACTCCCAACCTAGATAAAACCATAATATTTTTGAATTTTTTTAGTATTTTGTTGTATTTTACATTAATTTTTCCATAATTTTAAATAAATGGAATAATTGTTATGTTTTTATTTTTCTGGAAATTATTATTAATTTATTAAATTTTAAATTTTAATTGTTTAACTCATTCTGAGAACATATTATTGACGATAAAATATTAATCTTTTTTATTGTTTATTTTTATAGGTGATAAATTTGGAAAAGTGACACTAAAAATAATTAAATGGATCATTTTAAGGGTGTGGAATATTAAAAGGGATTTTTAATTTTCTACATATCACTAAATTTAGAATTTTATTCCTTTTATGAGATTAAAATGGAATTTCAAATGTCCACATGTGATAAAATCTATTAATAAAGGGATAAGGTGTTACGTTAAAATAAAAGAAAATGTTGGAGTGTTGTTTCTAGATAAATGGTTGGGGACAATAAAGGGAAAGAATCTATATAATAATCATACCATGGAATCTGTAGTAGGAGTTTGGCTTAGTGGTTAACACCCCATAATCCTACATGAAAAATGGGGGTTCAAAACCCAGTGGGCACATACACTGTAGTATAACTGTAGCGTACCATAGTAGCGGCGACACTATAGCGGTGGCAGAGTACTATAGTGGCACCAAATACTGTGCAGTACTGTAGCAGTACTATTAACATAATGGCCCTTAGAAAAAAATTTGGGCCTATGGTCCATGTAATGGGCTATATGCCCACTAGGCCTTCGGGCTATGTAATGGGTCTCCATCTACGCAGTTAAAAGATGTCTTTTCTTTGCTTTAAATAATAAATGAGGATTTTGACACAACCTTTAAAAAAATAATTCCTTGGAATAAAAATCAATTTGGTTGGACTATCTATATGGGGGATAAATTTTGGAGTTATGTGACTCAAACACTACGGATGTACTACTATATAGGAACAACTTGGCCACTATGAAAGAATATCCCCTATGATATTCACTCTCATAAGATTAATACTAGGGTCCCAAGGATGGTGTAAGAATTATTTTTCTTGTTGGAGATAAATTTTGAACAAACCCCATGAATGACCTTACATTAGGTGAACATCACTGTGACATGGGTTCTACAAAATCATCTCTATAGCATAGATTTATGTTATATTATTACAATGGGAAAGATGATTTAATGCATGTGCTTAATTTCCCAAAGTATAAGTCCATGTGATGATGAATCCCAAACTCCAAGATTCTTAATTTTAGATTAATTAAATATGTATAATAACCATGTAAGATTAACAAGAAGATATGTGAATGAATAAACCCAATTTTACTAGCAATGCAATGACTCATTTTCTAATTAGGTAACTCAATGTAGGAACAGTAAATATTTAAAGTGATCACTAGGTGATTTATGATATGTGTTAATTGCCTATGATGATTTGTTTCTCTAGTATTTGTAGACTCAAACCATTAAAAAATATGGAATCATTTCCAATCACTCAAAGAATTATCTATTGGGTCTCACAACAGCTAGGCACCACCAAATACTTCGGAAATTTATTATCAACTGATGAGTCATGGAATATACCACAAGGATCTAAAAAAGGTCCCAATGAGAATATATTAATACCTCATTCTTGCAACATAGTGATACAATTGAAATGGAAAAAGAACTAATATGTGAAGAAATAAGGATTCTTATGTGATCAAGGTAATTTTTAATTTAACCTTCTATTCCAAGAAAAGACATTAATTCCATGTATATAAGTTCAACCAATACACTATTTAATAGAATTTTTCCAGGACACTAGATGTGATTGGTAGAAATCATTATTTTTTTTTATAAAGGATGATCAATGTTACTTTTGTGGGGTATAGTCTTTATTACTCTTATTATACATTTTATATTCTCTCTAATGATCAAAAACTAGGCCTATTTTATGAAAGACTTAAATATTTCTACCACCCCTACTATTTAATTCAATTATTTTTCTATTAATTTAAATTTTACCCAATCTCACTAAAATTTTGTGGATTACTTTAATACGTAGGAATTTTTTTGTTACTATATTGTAGTTTATTTTTTATTTTCATACTATAGTTTTTAGACATTTAGTTGATTTTATTCATCCGTTTTGTGTTTTTTTCAAATGAAAACTTACGATGTGACTTGGTATTCATGAGTTTTCAAGTTGATTTTCATTGTGATCATATGTTCTATAGGTAGGTGGTTGATATAGTTTTGGGCTACTGTGGATTTAAAATGGGGGATATTCGATGGGATGGGGGGTTAGGACCACCACATCATTTTAAGGGGATTATTTTGATCTCGTTGACTCAATTATATATTTAAACCATATTTATGAATCCCTCCAATGTCTTAGTGCAATAATTATTAACCTTATTCTGGAAATTGATAAATGATATGTGTTAGTGTGAAACTCTATATGTATTAATGGTTCCCCAAATTCCATATTAAATAATGATATTCCAGTACTATGGGTAATATGGTTTAAATCAACATAGATGTACACTTTTCAATTTATAATGATCTAAAACATCATTCCCCCGAAGCCACCTAGTGGTTCCCTAGGATGGTGGGACTTAAGGCCTTATGTGTCCCTCCCCATATGCCAGAGACTGTTAACTAGAAGCGAGGGACTAGGGTGTGTTTGTTGGAATATTACTCTCTCATAGATCATAGTGGAATGTAGAGAAAATCTATATAGATATATATTTATAATTGAATATATTACAATAGGACCAATAACAAGTTGTAGTATAAGAATATATAAACAAAAATCTCAATAGAAAAAAATAATAGCATGCAGCAATGAGATATTCTGTAAACAACTAATAAAATTAGTCAATTGGAAGATAAATAATTAATAGATACAAAATTATGATTATATGATCATTTCCATGTGGGGTTAATGAAAAAAATATAGTATAAGGGATACAAGGTGTAGGAATTTACAAAATGCTATTCAAAAATAAAAAAAATGAAATAACTGTAACTACTAGAATTATGATTATTGGCATGGTCCTAAACTCTCATTCTCCATCCTAGAATATAGAAAAAATAATTTGAAGATGGAAAAATCATTTTATTTATACAAGAAAATAATAAATATTCTTTGGTACAAAAGACAGACCAAGCATAGTGTGATATATAATCAGTAGGCCACCACGAATGCTGTCTAGATCAATCCTTTTTTTGGGATATAATATGAACCGTGTGCCAAAAATAAAAAATTTTAAGATAAAACTAAATAAGTAATTTATTACATGGTATAAGGTTTCCCTTGGAAAAACCATCCGACTTTACCTACTTCGGGCTAAGCCGGTGTATCTTAACCATGGTAACCTACACATGTGAGGAAATATATTTAATTTAATCATAACCAAGGAAACATCAATGGAAGACCAACTCAATCATGTGATTGGGGTTTGTGGATACATACCAAGATTATATAATTACAAATTATTATTCATTAATTAAAATTCATCTTTATAATTTTACCAGATTCACCCTAAGCCTTTGGAAGGTGTTCCCAAAGGTATTTCAAGTATCCTCCAGGTGAAATTAAATAACTAGTTCCCTGGGATTCCATCCAAGGTGTACCATGAATAATATTCGGTGTATCACTCCCGACAGGGTGTAAATAAAATGAGAAAAACCCATTGAGTCATTATCTATTATCACCGAGAGGGGACAAAATGTCTCTCATGGAATGGTAAAACAATCGCTCCACTAAACATGTCCATGTGGTCTCCCATAGGGAACTGGTATCACTCGTCTAGAGGTAAAGTTAAATTTAGGGTGATCCCACCACTAGTTTAGCTATTATCTCCCTTGGCATGGTTACAATCACATGGACAACAAGCTATAGGGAATGAATACCATGTACATGGTGTCCTTATATTTTGTCCCTTTTATCTCCCTTTTCATAATATGATGGTGTTATTTGGCTAGAAAACCATACCAATTTATAAGGAACAACATTTATAACATACTAAAAATGGTCATTCAATTTTATTAGACACTTTCAATTGAAGAATGAGGTTTACAGGCCTTACTCATGGCCCATCAATCTGAATAATTAAATTTCTCATGTGAAGGAATTAATTATATGTCAATTCACATAAAGGGGTTCTTTTAAATTTTATAACAAAGTTTGAATAGGCCTCAATGGAAGAATTTACCGATTAGGGTCTCTTACATCATGGAAATGAACCCTGGGGGTAAATTAAGAACATTCTAGGGTCGTATTGATCATGGGGAAATATTTATGTTTACTTATTAATAAATTTTTAGTAATGTTTTTTAAAATTAGAGGGAACAAGAAAAAGTTTCAGGTTATATAATGCGTCAAAACATGGGGAATGAATTCAAACCACAGACCTTAGGGTTGTAGCACTCTCTTTGTCCATAATCGGACTTAGAATTGAGCTAGAATGGAATATATAAGAGAAATCATAAAATTCCATAAAAACTGGGAAAATGAGGACTTGCCTAAATTCTATAATTTAGGGTAGGTTTAATAAAAATTATGAAATGAAAATGAGTGTACATCATACATAATGATTTCTAGTGTATCCAACAGTGATGGATTGAGAGACCGTAGAAATGAGGGATCAAAATCTCTAAGGAAAAGATGATGAGAGCTCTCAGGTGTCTCTTAGAGTAGAAACATGAATGGTGAAAAAATAAAGATGTGTCAAAAATAGTTAGGGGAAAACGATAAATTCCCCTTTAATTAATTGGTAGTGTAGTTTGTCAAACCATGCATCAACCAAGATCTCAGTTATGTTTAAAGAGGGGCCCCACACAATCTTGGGGAAGAGATTCTATAACCTTGTTCAATCCTTTTGAATGACACTATCAAAATTGATATCACATATTAAATTGGAATGCACAATGGCTCATATAGTTGCAAACAACCATGCGAACACAACTCAATTCTCCCACACCTCTGTACAGCTTCTTCTAATTGGGTGGCCTAGTCTAAATCTCTAAATTCAAGGGATCTAGGCTTTTAACAATCCTCATCCACCCAAGAGACCTCTATGACAACACTATGTTACTTTACCATTGCCAAAACATGTAAATATATATGAAAACAATTTTCAATAAATTTGAGAAATGTTGAGATGTTATAACCTCTTCTCTTTAAGACAACTCATCCTAGAAATTCCCTTTTGGCGGTGGAAAAAACCCTCGGAGAAATGTTGTGGACACTGAAAATGTACATTAGCTTCCCAATCCAAGTTCTCAACCTATATGGGTTTGAAATTCCATATCACTATTACTGGAGAAACTAAAAATCATCAATGAACCTTCATGCTCCTATCAATGATTAATATGAAATTATTCACAATTAACACATCCAAATCCAACTCAATATCCCATAGGTCAAATGAATGCGATGGCTCAGGATGATACCAATGAAAATGTGATATGTGGAACACATCATGAATGGAATGGTTCCTATGAGGTAAATACAAAAGATAGAATACCTTCTCAAATATCTCTATTATATCAAAAGGATATGACCTAATGAGGTGATAACATTCCCTATGTATGAAATTTTCAATGAACCCACCATGGAGAAACCTAAAGAAATACCTAATCTCCTAGATCAAAATCTAGAGGTTGAAAACAATGACCAGTATGAGACTTTTTCCAGGAATCATCCATAGCCAAACCTTTCTTATTCAGTTTTACTTGATCTGAGGTCTCCAAAATAAAATGAGGATCCAATAGTGTTTCCCTACCGGCCTCTAATAATCATAGAGGTGAATGGAATGAATTATCATTTAGTTACTCATATAAATCCATCTAAAATTTTTCTTGAAATATTTTATCATAGGAAAACTCCAATGGAGGATTTTTTCATTCATGAACATCTAAAATAAGGGATCATGCCTAAAGAATGTATTCTAACACCTATGTCATCCAATGGAACTGCCTGTTAGTATGAGGGTGATATTTTGGAATCAAGAGAACTTGTGAAACTAATACCTAGTAAAAATGTTCCCAGAACATTGAGGTAAATCAGGAGTCTAATACCAAAATAGTGGAAGAGGGGATACCATTAATTCACATAGTCTCACATATATAAAGACACCTGATAACTTCAACTGAGAAGGTTTATTAGATAGATAAGAAGTGTGTTCCCATGGTCAACCTATTGATGATCAACCAAACTACATTTCCACCTCTTGTGGAACTTAGAAATACCATCATGAAATCCACGGGGATTTCATTACATTTCCAATCATGAATGGATATAGGCTATAGAAGCCCAATTTGTAGCTTTTGAAAAGCCTTAACCAACTATAATGTGGATTTTCTAGTGATGAGTCATGAAATCTTCCTCTTCATGCATGGACACCAATACTGATAATGACTGTAATTACACACATCGGGACTCAACTCGAAAGACCCACATGATACAAATTGATCACCCATTACCAAATATGATCCTTGGATAGTCTCTTAATAATATAATGAAATAGTATAGTCTCTTCCTCACTCTACCAGATTTTGGATTGGCAGTACTGTTAGTATCCCATTCAACTCCTGAAAATCAATGTTACAAGCTTTAACCCATATAAATTTCACACCATTCCTAGTTATACCAATAAGTGATTATTATAATCATGGTAAATAATAGATTATTATCCTATAATATCCATAAATCCCCTACAAACTATTAATGTCAAATACATTATTGGTATTCTTCTAGTAAGCAAAAACCCTCATCTTATTTGGTTCTACATATACTCTTATTTTTTAAATGATGTGACCAAACATGTGAACCTTAATAATCCAAATTCTTAATTTACTAATATTCGCATATAGTTGATTATCTCTCTGTGTATTATGAATGACATCACGATGGTTGAAATGGTCATGTCTGGTGTGATAATACACTAATACATCATTAATGAAGACCACCTCCAATAAATCTAGGTAGAGGAGGACAACCCAATTCATCAGTGCTATTAAAACTCCTATCATGTTATTCAGTACGATAGCAAAATCAAATACTGATCCAATCTATAGCTTCTTCAGAATGATGTTTTTAGTATGTATGATGGCCACACACAAAAATTATAGTTACATGACCTCAAATTGATTTTGGTGAAATTTTTCACTCCTTATAACTTTTCTAATAGGTTTTCTATACAATGAACTTGATTCCAATTCTTCTATATAATCTGTTTTAGGGCATTGTGATCCACACACAAACTAAGGGTATCATCTTCCTTCATGGTGAAAAGGATAGGTGGACCCCATGTTGAAGTGTTGGGTCATAAAAAAGTATCTTCCTATAGATAATCGAGCTTCTCCTTGAGACTATGAAGATTTTAGGTGTCATTCTATATAGAGGAATGGATTCTAGTTCCACACCAAACACAAGCTCTATGATGAACTCAATATCTCTAAAATGAGATAAGATAGAGAATCCATTGGCGAATATGTCCCTAAAATGACCCATATTATTGGAAATTATACATTTTATTTCCCAAATCTCTTAGGAAGTGAATAAACATATGGGATGTAACACTTCCTAGACCCTGAACCTTAGTTCTAGCTCATCTAACATTGATATACAATTAACTCTTGTGATCATATGTGCTTCCCTCAAGAGATGTGAAGGACGCACTCCCTTGATAGAAATCCACATGTTATTGGTAAGGAACTAACCTGTCTAGACTAATAATTCTATTGAAGCCAGTCATATCAAGGACTAGGAGATTCCATAGGAAACAATACCCTCTTTTCTCAAGGGGGAAGTCCTTAAACTGGAATATATTCTCTGATCCGATCCCTAGAGATGTATCAAGAGACATCATATCAATAAAATACTTGATTATTAGGCCCAAATATCCCAGGGTTTTAGAAGATATAAAAGTGTGTAAATCACATTTGTCAAATATGTAAGAAACTAATATACAGGCTACTATAATAGTGCCTCAACATATAGATGGACCTAAACTCTCATCCCCAGGTGTAGGCTATGCTGAAAAGATATGGCTCAAACCGTGACCCTGTGTTGTGGCCTAAATAAACTAGGTTGGTCCATAATTCTAGAGAAGATCGCCTAAAGCATCACTGCCCTAGAATCAACCAACTATTTGACCTGATTAGCCCATATAAATCTAACAACCATTTTGACATAGAGTCATTAATTATATTCTAGAATGAGGTGTTTTCCCAAATCCCATTTCAATGGGCACTACAGGAAACAATTAGAACAAATGTTTGATGTGTTTGATCCTACAACAATAACAATAATCAATTTGGTTTCTCAAACATTAGGTATTTTTATGGTATGGAATACCACATTGGTCAAACACCTCATAGATATCAATTTGAACCACCCGTCTGGAACATCTGTGATGTTCAACCTCAAAATGACATTTCCTAAAAATTTATAAACCACTTTCCTACCTTGAAGCTGAACTGCCCTAGTTCACATTACTAGACACTCTTAGGATCATCTCAAAGATGAGGTCTTACTTCACTAACTTTGATGTGGTGTTATGAAAAAAAAATATCAATGAACAGATGGAATATGAAATCCTGTCCTCAAATTTCCTCAAATTCATCAGCTCGTCACCAGAAAATGTTTGTATAAAAATATTGTAATTCATTGAATAATTCTAAATACACTATCAACCGCATGTCACCTTGAATATGGTGCATGAAATCTGGAGAAAATATATTCACATGGTCTATTGAAAGAGATATTAGAATAAGGTTTTCTATAATTCTTCCCAAACCATACCTTAATGTCAACCATCTTATGTGAGGACATTCCACCAATTCTTGAAAGAGTCATGAAACATATAGGGGGTGATCTTTACCCTTCACTCTAAATGAATATTAATATGATTGATGATATATAGCATGGACTCTATCCATGATTCAGAAGATTTAGGACCTCTATCCCTTGAGTAGGTGGGAATATGATACTGCTAGAATTCCTGAGACAACTTTTACAATGTTGGGTCAGGTGGGGGAGCACCTTGTACTGACTGCATAAATTAGAGGAAACTTTCCTCGGACTGAGCATCAAGGCCTAGTTTAAGATCTATATGAGTTTACTCTGGTTTTACTATGGGATGTTCTATGGGTGTCTCAAGGACAGTCACCTCTAGTCTATTCTCGTTGCCACTCTCTTGGCATACTATAAAAGGACGTCTCAATGGAATCACTCTATAGATTCCATGAACAAACCAAAGATAATATTTATAACCAATTGAAAATAGATAACATGAAAGGATATGTTAGAATACCTTTTTTAAGTGAAACAACCCTCTCTTCCTTCTCATTAAGTAATCTATAGTGAATTAGAAAGTTTATATAGGCCTTACAAGACACCACCTACTGCCCGCTACTAAGGTTGGGTCAGGGTCAAGGACTAATATAAATCATCACAAGTTCTCGTATATGGCGTGTTAAATTCAAGGTACAGAGGAAAACACCCTTTATATTGGATTTGGAATCATTATTTAGTGGGAACCTTTTTATTTAAATAATTTCAATAATTTATGATCATTTTTATTTATTTCTATATTTATTACTCAAATTAGTAAATTGTGACACTATTTCAAAATTTAAGAAGCCCCAAAAACATTATAAATAAAAATTTGAATGTTAAGTTACATTGATATGTCCATTATATATATTATTAGGATGTAATTGCTCATGTATAGTAATTACATTAGATTAACTTCATCATTAGTTTATAGAATAACTAGACTCTTAAATTTTGAAAGTACTTCATCAATGAAATCAACTTATGTTTCATAATTAGTTAATCAAGGACTCACTGACAATAGTTGTGGTAAAACACCATTTAGATCGATGTTGGAACATTAATTAAGTCTATAATTCCATCTAACGATAAGCACTAGCACACTGCACAACATAACAATTAATACATCACAAAAAGCACATGAAATAAAAAATATATAGGATGGTACGTAGATATGTAATGACATAATGTGTGACATTTAATTCCAATGGTTCTTGGTAAGATACATGATTTTCACACCCTCATGTCATTGGGAAAGGGTATATGAAATTTCCTCATGATAATATTTTTAGAAATAATGACTGAAAAAAGTGTGTCATCCAATGGTGAAAATCATAAAACTATAAAAGTGTAACATATAACATCATTAACCCGTCCTAGAAAAATTTTGTTCCCCAATACATGGGTAAGCTACTCCTATGAACATACTCATTACTGAATAACGGTGGTCCTGATCTCATGTCTAATAACCAAATAGTAAGAAAATAGTAAAATCGAATGTGATGACACTTTTTATCATCCCTCCCCAAAGCTACATAGTGGTTCCCCAAGACAATGGACCCCAAGACCTCAAACACACCTCCCCATAAGTTAGAGGCTGCAGAAAAGCAGCAATGTCCTCGAGTGTGTCTCTGGGGGAGAATATTCCCTCAAAGATCATAGTATACAATAGTGGTTACCAGTATAGATATAGAGAAGAAACATAATATGGTACAATAGTATCAATAACCCTCTATAATAAAAGAATGTATAAATAAATATCATTATGTAAATATATAAGATCATGAAGCATTGGGATAATATGTAAACAAAAATTTATAAATCGGCATAAAATTTGAAATAAATAATAGATTCCAAATAATAGTTATGATTATGTCATCCATTATAGATAGATGTACAAAAATACAATATAATTTATAAAAGGGTGACATGCATAAAAATATTCTATACAAAAATCCCAAAAATTATAACTACTAGTATTTTGAGAATAGGATTGGTCCCCTACTCTAACACTCCATACAATTACTCAAAATCAAGAAATTGAAGCCAACCACATCCCTTTATCTATACCTGTAATCATGAAGTCTACTTTGGTACTAATGGTTGTGGAGTCAATAAGGTTTCCATATTAATTTTTCATTCTTGTTTGTTTTGAAAACCACCAACACATTTTCTTAAGGAAAATTCTCTTTCTCTAAAAATTAATTTCTTAAGGAAAATATTCTTTCACTGAGAAATGTTTTATGATTAACATAGTATTTAGTGTCCTTTTTAATGTATTCTCAAAAGAGATTTAATATTTTTTTGAAGCCAGACATTTGGATCCTTATCTAATCCTTCGAATCATACAGTTTTTTAGATACTGTGTCTTCCAGTTTCCAAACTCTGTATTCTCTAAAAATTAGACTTTGAATTCTCGGAAAATCAGACTCTGAATTATCTAAAATCCAGACACCAAATTCTATGAAATTTAGACTACGAATTCTCTAATATCTAGACACAAAATTTTATAAAATACAGACTCCAAATTCTATAAAATTCAGACTCCGAATTCCTCAGAATTTAGACTCCAAAATTAAATAAAATCAAGCTCCAGATTCCTCAAAATTCAAGCTCTAAATTCCTTAAAATTGAAACTCTATATTCCACATAATTCGTACATTGAATATCATTTTTTACAGAATCTTATGGTTTATATTTTTATACTCTGATTATTTTTTCTATTTCAATTATTCATATTTTTTAATGTTACTTAACATTCCTAACATAATGTTTCAGTATTATGGAATCCTATTTTTTTAAACATGATATTTATTTTCCTTACATTTTATTGTTTCATAATATTGATGATTTTCCCATGTTTTTCATATGTGAAATGATGCCATAAAATATATTTCTAATTAACCATTTGTTGAATGAAACGTTTACATGTCCCGTCGAATATAAATAAAAAAATTGACTATGGGAGGAGGGAATCAACAATTGATGTTTTTCCTATAAATATGATATCATTTGAATGATCTCAATACACAAACACATCGATCAATAAATTAATGTTGTGATGTTGTTAAGTGATTTATAGGGTGATAAACTCTCATTCCTTGGGTGATCTATGAACATTATGTTCAACCATGATCTACTTCTTTATCCTACCTTGTGCAAATAAAATTTTTGTTGAGTACAATTGAGTGATTCTGGGGATATGAAAATGGAGGTGCTGACTATATTAATGTTTGTGGGATTATGGGGATATGAATAATAGGTTTTTACTACCATGATGTTCAAGAGCTAGTGAGGATAACAAGATAGACTCTGTTAATCTTATCAAGGGCGTACCCTGGTGTGGGTAAGAGATACTTTCCTCAATGTATCAATCATGGTACATTTATCCAAAGTTGCTGGATACCATTCTACTTAGGTTAAAAGATTTCCTACTTGTTTACTGGTTTTTTTACAAGATTTATTTCCACTTTATTCTGTTAAATAAAGAAATTATAACATTCATATTATTTCGTATACTTTTTTAACACTGATGTAAATAAGATTTTATATGCTTTATAATAGAATCTTTTTCAATTTAAAACCTACTTAAGTTTCCTTTAGTTTAACATCATTTGGATTAGGTTTATTACTATTGGACCTGGTCACATCCAATTATCCCATTAAGTAAGAACTAAAGAAGTTTTTTGAATTTACCTTGTTTTTATTTGTTAAACATATTTTCCTTTTAGACTAAAAATGGTAATGTTTTAAAACATACAATTCACCCCCCTCCCCCCCGCTTGAAATTGAAAATCTACATCTATATTTAAATCCAAAAATTAGTATCAAAGAGGTCTTTGAATACTTATACTTACATATAGGTTTTAATGATAAAACATTTTCTTGATCAACTTTTCTAACATATCATTACTTTTTCAAAGTTATAATTAAATATTTTTTTGTTTATAAAATTTTACTACTATTACATTTTGTGGAAAATAAATTTTCGTAAAATAATGGTAGGTATAAATGTCAGTTCAAAAGATAACCTAAATCCTACGAGGCCACCAATATTTGATTGTAATGATTATGATTTATAGAGAGAGAGGAAGAAGATTATTGTCATCAACAATGTGGTGGATAATTTTTTCATGCTAACTAGGGAATACAATATTTCATAAAAAGAAATCATAACCTTCACAAACCAAGAAAAATAAGAATATAAATTAAATTACAGGGTACACAATAAATTATGGTGTTCTATGACCAAGAATATAAACTTTAAAATATCATCTTGTTAATATTCCAAATATATTTGGTAGATATATTAGGTTACACATTTTGGAACTTCTAAAGTGATAGAAACTAGAAGAGATATGTTAATAGCTGAATATAATGGATTTATATTTCCTTATGGAGAACCTATTTTCAAAGTACAAAAATGATTTATGACTATCATCAATAATCTTCAATAAATGGGAGATAATGTTCTTAATGTGGATGTTATTTTGTAAAAGATAATTGATATCATTACAAAAGAGTGGGAATCAAAAATGACTGTCGTTGATAAAAACATGAAAGTTTCTAATATTCTTTTGGATGAGTTATTTAGAACCCTTTTTTAGGATGAAATTACTATGAAGAGAGATTATAATTTCACCAAGGTAAATAATGGTAATGAAAGTCCTTCTATCACTACTAAATCTAAATCCAAACTCTAAAAGGGTATCTAGATATGAAGATAAGAAATCTATTTTTGTATATGAATCATGTGAATGTGATCATTTTAATAATGAATTATCCAATCTTGATCAAAGGATGAACAAGACTGTGGTAAAGAAGTATTTTCATTACATGTATAAGAGTAATGATAGAAATGAAAAAATATATTATGGGGTAACTTGTTATGAATGTAAAACAACTTGACATATTATGCAAGATAGTCTTATACTTAAGAGAAAAGGAAGAAATTAAAATCATTCTGAGAGGAAAAAAAGATGTAATAGAAATATATGGCTAAGAATGTCTTGTAATTTAATGAAACAAGGATTTCCAGTGGTGGTGACTCATCAGATGAATCTTTGGATGATGAATCTTCTAGTAAGAAGAATATTGGTTTTATAGACGGAGTACATAATGAAAATATATGTCTTAGGTCTAAGGTACCCAATGATTAATCATAAACTAATATCTATGTAAATTATAACATTATTAATGAATAATATAATGAATCTTTAGATGATGAGTCTTCCTCATCCAAAATAATACATTACCATCACATGAACATGTTTCTAGATTTTCTAAATTACATAAGAATGAAAATTGTTGGATAAAAATGATGTTAAAGAAGTAAAATAAAATAATTTCTATTTTCATAAAAGAAATATCATGTCATTATAAATATCTTTATCAGAAAAATCTTGAATATAAAAATGTTTCTAAAAACCATAATGAAGTTAATTCTAAGAAGGAAAAACATTCTAAATAACATGAAAATGGTTTCTATAACAATTATTTTTTAAGGTATAACTTATTTACCAAGAATAATGATTATGAGGATAATAATTTATTAATCAGGAAAAAATATAAAAAAATTTCATTAAATGAACATTTATCAAATTTCACTTCCCGAAGGTAATAATTTAATAAAATGAATTCAAACCTTTGTCCTCTTAAGAATTGTTAAGGATTTGGTTATAATCATTTTAAACTTGTTTTTAGTAATAACTATATTTTTTCCCAATGTGCTTATGTTTTCACCAAGTGTCAATGTAGTGGGCATTTGGTGAAAAATTGTTCATTGAATAAAACCCAATAATTAGGCTTTCTTAAATATTATTTTTCTACAAAAATTTTGTTACCTAAAATTTTACAATCTAAAATTTCTAGATCCAATTAAAGTTTGTATTCTGATAGTCTAACTATCAGGAAAATAAAGGAAGTGTCAATATCACTACATGGTGCATGGATAGTGGATTTTACCAGCGCATGACTGGTAACAAAAATTTCTTTGAATATTATCATTAAGAATGGAGGAAATGTAAATTTCAGAGAAAATTATCAGAGGGAAATTGTTGGTATATGTAACATTTCTCTTCATAGAAAATCGTCATTTTGAATTTTTTTATTTATTAAATGTCATAAGAACAACATTATAATCATAAGCCAATTATGTGATGAGGGTTACCAAGTGAATTTTATGAATGATAAAGTCTTAGTACACAATTCCAAGGAAAAGTTTATTCCCTCTACCCATAGGCATGAGAATTTTTAAACACTAAACATAGAAGAACTAAGGATCCAAGATCTACCTTTACTTAGGGCAAAGGAAGATCAATATTGGTTATGGAATATAAGACTAGGACATTATAACAATAGGAACCTATGAAAAATCTCAAAGAAAATACTTGTTAAGGTTCTATTAGAGTTTATCTTTGATTCTTCAGAACTTTGTGATCCTTATCAATATGGAAAGAAAAATAATTCAATATTTAAATGAATGATTGATATATTGACTTTTGATGAATTATAGACAGTTCATATTGATGTTTTCAGTCTAACATAGACTGGAAGTATTGGAGGAAAATACAATGTAATTTTTTTAGTTGATGACTAAACTATATATACTTGGGTCTATTTTCTAGAAAAGAAATCTAAATATTTTTTTAAATGTTTTTCATCCAATGTTAAAAATGAGAAAATACTTCCATTTATAACTTTTCATAGCCATCTTATGGGAGAATTTCAAAATTCATATTTTGATACTTTTTGTTGTAAGAAATGTATTAGTCATAACTTCTCAGCTCCAAGAATTCATCAAAAAAATATTGTTGTTGAAAGAAGAAACTAAAATTTTCATGATAACTAGAACCATGTTTTGTTAATATTCTATAGCTAATATCATTTCGGATGATGATGTAAGTACTAATTTTTATAATTTAAATTAAGTTTTAATCATACATTTTATTAACAAAACACATTATGAATTGTGGAATGTTCGAAAACCTATTGTTTCTTACTTCAATGTATTTGGATACAAAGTATTCGTCTAGAATACTAAAGATAAATTACATAAATTCACACCGAAATATGGTTAAAGAATCTTCTTAGGATATTCCACTACATCTAATGCTTATAGAGTTTTTAACAAAAATTATTGTATTGTTGAAGAAACAATGCATGTTATATTTGATGAAATTCGTCCTTTTATTTTTAAAGAACCCCAACCTACATCAATGGATGTGCTTTAAAAAACTGATTATCAACCTTTGATAAAGTATTTTTCTAATGATGAAAGTAATCAAGGAATTATTTTTGAAGTATTTACCCCAAATTATTTTCTACCCTATGTTGATGAATAGTATTTATGAAACCCAAATCATTTGTTTCTTAAGAAACATCCCAGTGATAGTAGTATCATTATTTATATAAATCAACCTCTAATGCCTATATGTTCTTTAGGAAATTATGTCAAACATCAAGCATTTATTTCCCAATTAGAACCTAAAAGCACAGATGAATCTTTAGGTGAAGATGATTGAATTAAAGCTATGAAAAATGAACTAAATGAATTCGAAAGGAAAAAATTCTGCACCTTGGATGAAATAACAATGGAAATTTCTGAAATTAGTGTAAAATGGGTCTTTATAAATAAATGTGATGAAACTAGAATCATTGAATGAAATAAAGAAAGTTTAGTTGCTAAAGTATATAATCAACAAGAAGTAATAGACTATGAAGAAACCAATTCTCTAGTAGGTAGAACTAAATATATTAGTATACTAATATCCTTTGTAGAATTTTTTAATTTCATACCATTTAAAATGGATGTGAAGTGTGCCTTCTTAAATGGATATGATCAAGAGGTAGTTTATGTTGAACAATACCCTATATTGAATGACACAAAACAACTCGAATGTGTTTTTAAACATACCAATGATTTATATGGACTTTAATATGCCCATAGAGCCTAGTGTGATATACATACAAGATTTTTGCTACAAAAATTTTTTGTTAATGGATATTTTCATCCAAATATTTTTATAAAGAAAGAAAATAATTTTTTTTATTATTCCAATTTATGTTGATGACATTATCTTTCGATCAACTCAGCAATCTTTATGTGATTCATTTGTGAATCTTATGAAATTTGATTTTATAATGAGTGTGATGGGTGAGATAACATTTTTTCATGGTTTAATAATTTCTAAAAATCTAGAAGGAACATATACATCTCAATTTAAGTATATTAAATATATTCCTAAAAAGTATTGATATGGAACACTAAAAGTGGAATCACTTCGATCAATGCCTAAATTTCTATTAATCTAGAAGAAGTTGGGAAACCAGTAGATTAAACATCTTTTGGAGGTATGATAGGATGTTTATTATACTAAAAATCTAGTCACCCAATCAAAATGTTTTCGGTATGATTATGTGAAAATATCAATCTAATCCAATGTAATCTCATTTAAAAGCAGTAAAAATAATTTTTCACTGTTTAAAGGAAACCATAGACATATGACTTTTATATTCTTCTAGAATTTTTTTTAAAAACGTTTTTCAGATGATGATTTTGGTGGATGTAGAACGGATAGGAAAAGTACATCTAGAACATTTCATTTAATTAGTTTCATGTTAATTCATGAAGAAACACTCAGTATCACTTTACACTACTAAAGAAAAATATGTAATAGCTAGAAGTTGTAGTTCTCAAGTGTTGTGGATGCCAAACTCCCTCATAAACGATGGCATGATTTTTTCCAAAACAAAAATATTATGTGATAATATAACTGTCATTTCCCTAATAAAAAACCTTGAACATCACTCTCATGGAAAGAATATATAGATTACGCATCACATTCTTTGGGATCTCACTCTTAAAGAAGATATTATTTTACAATTCATCGAAACATATGATGAATTTTGTGACATTTTTACAAAATCGTTACCCTCTATTAGATTTTAATAAATTAAACAAATGTTTGGAATGATAACCGTAAAGTAATTATCTATATTACCCTTTTGTTGAAACTTATCTCCTTAAAGTAAGAAACATTTTATAATAGGGGGTAGGGGTACATTTTTTAATTCATTCAAATCCATTATTTAATAATTTTTCTTTGGAACCTATATTTTTGAATTCTCTGAACCAGAAATTTTGAATTATCGTACCTGAATATTTGAATTATTAGAACCTGATTTTTTTCAAATCTAAGAAGAAACTTCTTCTTACTGACAAAATCATTATAAAAAATTTTAATGGTATGTTTCCTTACTTAATTATTACTAATTATATTATTACTTGTTGGTTTTTCTATCTTTTATTAAAAAGTATTATTGGATTCACTTTCCTTAAATACGATTTTTCCATAAAACATCAAATGATCGGAACTTTAAAATCATACATCAGTATTGATATAAATTATCATATCATATCAACCATATATCAATCGTTGGATTGAGTGGGGAATTTGAACTATCATCGTGAAGCCAATATAAAGGCCCCCCTTATTTGTGTCCCACATCGATTCTCTCAGTATTTTGTGTTGATGCTCTACCACCGTACAAATCAAAAGTTCATTTTTCTACATTTCTTCTCATTCTTCATGTCTCTTGAAATTCCCTCTCAAATTAAAATGGAACCAAACAATGAAATAAAATAATGGAAAATTTACAGAGAATGGTTGGTCGAACCAAAAAAAATTAATTATAATTATTTTATTTTAAATGTAATAATGAATAATAGTAGGGAAATTATTTCTATATCCAAGACAAAGAATTAGGATCCGGTTTATCCAAATATTCCTATTGAATTCAATGATTCAGTTTTTTTTATGAAGAAGGAGGAATAATAAAATTTTCCATTATAAGATATGGGTAGACCTATTCATTACCCTTCAACATGGATACAAATATTCCTGGTATTACCTATGAAGGTGAGGCTATCATTTTCTATCCCAAACATCAAAATAATGAAGGATATTTTGAGAAGGTAAAGTAAATTGAGTGAATTGGACTCAAGGTAGTCCATTCTATGAAGATAAATCACCATACAACCAAATAAAAATTTCTATCATTGTGGATGCAAGGATTTCTCATTTCAAGAAAGGGATATACATATTCCCTCAAGAAGTGTGATATTTTTAAGATTGATTTTCATATTGAATCTGAGAAAGTTAAACCATATCATGTATATTATTCTAAAAATTATATATATATATATATATATATATATAATGGCCCCCTTATGTTCAAGAATATCCTGTATCAAGTTATATTGTGAAAGATCATTGTTATCTATTTAAAATCATTCTAAATTCTATGCATTTAAAAATATAAAACCATTAAGATAATATTTTTGAGTGATGAAACTCTATAGAAGATGAAAATAGGATTCAGTACTATATTAGGTGTGTTTTATGATCTTTAATAAAATTAAATTCTTGATTTATGAAATAAAGGGTAAGTATGATATACTTTCGTTAAAAACTAGAAGAAAATAAAGGAAAAATTTATTAGAAGAAGAAGAAAATGAAACCATTCCCGAAACCCAATCAACTCCACCCAAAATGAAAAATATAAAAGCCCATTCTGATGAAGTGGTAGCCATGTGATGAGAACAGAAAAAGAAGAAAAAGGGAGAAGATAGTTTTGTTTTAGACCATGCTGAGGAAAATGCACTAAATAATCAAGCTGGTGAAGAATCTGAGAGGCAGGAAAATGGGGAAAAGTTAACGAGGAAAATTTCAGAAGCCAAAATCATTCAAACCGTACTCAAAGTTACAGAGAAGGAATTTGAATAGATCTGGGTACTAGAATCCTTTCATCAATATTCAGTTCAATTAGAAACTCTAGGAATGAAATTTTCAATATCGGAAACCTTTTTGGAAGAAGAAATAGCTCATAGAGTAGAAGAAGTAGAAGAACAGTAGGGGGAGGAAGAGAGTAAATATGTGATCAAATAGGTAGAAGAATATCACAAGAAGGAAATTCTTTCATAAAATTTTTCGATCAGAACATACAAGGTTGAATCAACTAAAATTATCTCAAAATGGAAAGATGATGATGAAAATGTTGAGGCTGATAAAACTTCTCATGATGAGAGTGGAAACCATTATTTCATTCATTGTGTTTATTTTAATGAAGGTGCTGATAATGATGATGTAGACGATGATAAGATATTCCCTATCTCTGATAGCCAGAAATATTCTCTAATAGATGAGAAGGTTATTTCCAATGTTGGGTGTGGAAAAAGAGTGGTTGATGGTAGGCCTATAAAGGATATATTTATGAAATCTAACAAAGTTGTATTTGGAACTTCTAAGAGGAAGGATGAACAGCTAGATAAAGTTTCCACACCAAAAAGGGGATCGACTTACAAATCCCCTTCTTCGATGGGACAAGATTTTGTTGTCAAGTCTTTAAAGTAGCAAGTAAATACAATATCCTTATTCGCAAGTATCAATTCGAGATGCCAATAGCTTCAACATTATATCAATTAGAAGTTTGATTCAGTATTCATGCTCATGGAAAAGGTTATTAAGCATGAAGCGGAATTCAAAACTTTTTATATTGGTTATGATGCTCATAATATATCATATAAGGAAATAACCAAATGGTCAATGAAATTTATTAATGATATGAAAATAAAGGATGATTTCCATGATCTAGTAAAATATGCTTCTGATAAGTTAGATGATACGATCAAGAACCCAATAATATGTTTTTCAGAGAAGTTGAATCTTAAGTAAGTTTCTCAGATTCAAGTTGATAGAGATCATAAGGGAAAGTAGAATTCATTTTCTCTAAATTTGAAAAGGTAAAGGGAACTCAATAAATAGTTGAATGCAAATTCAAATAGTAAGAAAAATTCATAAATTCTAAAGATTAATTTCTCAAATCTCAAGAAGAAAGGATTAAAGTCCTCCAGATGAAGAATCATGATCATGATCAGCTTCTCAAGTGATTTGAAGATAATCATAAAGAGTGAATGATTATAAATACCACCCTAAAAGATTTTTTGGAAGGAAAATATGGATGAATGATTTTTCCTTACAATTCAATCTTTTGATGTATTTAACCATGTAAAAATTTTCCCATCTTAAAAAATCGTGTTTTCGCTACTCTGATTTTTCTTTTATATCTATAACCTTTCAGATAAAATTCTTTTTAATCCCTCAATTCACTTTTCAAAATAAAAAAGGGGGAGAAAAGAATTATCAAAAATTATTATATAGAAAGAATATAATTCCCTATGAAAGGGGAAGATTATGTAAGGGAGAGGTTACCTTAAGAAGGTTTAATTATAGAAGATATTCTTAAGAAACATGAAGTAACTTCTCTAAGAAATCCAATAATACAATCGTTATGTATTTCAAAAGCTAATAGGGAGTTAGTCATATTCATTATAAGTCAAATGTAAAGGGAGATAAGTATTTCTTTTTATTTTCAAAAAGAAAAAAACCTTAATCAATTGATTCATTTTCGAAAGGTCATTTGTGCTTTCCGAAAGGGTAAGATCGTTGAGAAAATAAGGCTTTCATATGATTTTTTCAATACTATATGTTTTGAATATCGTAAACACATTTTCTTAAGGAAAACTATCTTTCATTAAGAATAATTTTCTTAAGGAAAATTTTCTTTCAGTAAGATATGTTTTTTTCTTACCTCGATAGTAATGTATTTTTCAACGTCTTCTCAAAACCGTATATAACAATTTTTTCTTAGGAAAAAATTCATATTCTAATCTAAAACCTCGAAATAATAAAATTCCTTATATACCGAGTCTTTCTATTTTCAGACTCAAAAATCTTTGAAATTTAGACTATGAATTCACCGATATTCAAACTCAAAATTCTATGAAATTAAGAAACTGAATTCTACAAAATTTAGACTCTAAATGCTGTGAAATCTAGACTCCATATTCTTTGAAATTTGGAATCTGAATTATCTGAAATTCAGACTCTGAATTCTCTAAAATTCAGAGTCCAAATTCTTAAGAATTTAGACTCTTAATTCCTTAAAATTCAGACACTTAATTCCTTAAAATTATCAATCTGAATTCATCATAATTAAGAATCAGAATTCCTCATAATTCAGACTCCAAATTCATCAGAACATAGACTCTAAATTCCTCAAAATTCAGAATTTGAATTCCTCAAAATTAAGACTACACATATCCAATTTTCTAGAATCTAACTTTTTATATTTTTAGACTCTGATTATTTTTCTAGATTTCAATTATTCATATTTTTTTAAGTTACATTACTTTTATTAACATATTATTTCAATTTTATTGGATCCCAGATTCTTACTCATGATATTTTTTTCCATAAATATTAGTTTTTCTTAAGATTAATAATTTTTTCCATGTTTTACTTATATTAAACGATGTCATACAATCTGTTTCTAACTAACCGTTGGAAGAGTTCCATGTGAACAAGTCCCTCCAATTTTCAAGGAAAAATATTACCATTGAAGGAGGGAGTTGACTGATGATGTTTTTGAATATAAATAGGTGCTCATTTGATTGATCTTAATACACATACACATCAATTACGAATTTATACGATGAGATGTTGTGAAGTGATTTCTAGAGAGATATACTCTCGTTCCTTGTGTGATCTCTGAACATCTTATTCAAAAGTGAACATATTTTTCAGCCTACCTAGTGCGAATCCAATTGTTGTTGAGTACAATGGAGGGCTTCTGGGCATATAATGAAAAAGGTGCTGATTACCATAATGTTTGAGGGATTTTGGGTATAGGAAGACATAGGTGTTGAATACCATAATGTTCAAGTGCATGTTTGGATTTCTAGAAAGACTTCAATATTCTTATCAAGGGATTACCATTGTGTCGGTAAGACTGACTTTCATGGCAGAATAAATCAAGGTACCCTTATCCATGGTCATTGTATACCCTTCTATTTGGGATAAAATATTTCCTACTTGTTTATATGTTTTTGTTACAAGTTTAATTTCCGCCGTATTTTGTTAAATAACAAATGTATAACTTTCTTATACATTATTAAAAAACTGACACTGATATAAATAAGATTATATATGCTGTAAGGTATAATATTTCCCTAAGTAAAACCTTCTTATGATTCCTTATGGTAATCTCAGTTACTTTTAGGTTTCTAAAAATTGGACCTAGACCCTTCAAATTATCCAATTATTTAAGAACTAAAGAGGGTTTGTGAATTTACCTTTTTTAACATAGTTAAACATATATTTCCTTTTAGTATTAAAAGAGGAATGTTTTTAAACTTAAAATTCACCACCTCATGTAATTGATCATCTACATATATATTTTAATCCAACAATTAAAGTATACCCAAGAAGGGTGTGAAATATACTCAATAGGACACCACCAATATTTTCTACATCAAACAAATTCATGCAATATAAAGTAAACTATTTTCCAAAAAAATAAATGTAGAAAATAAATAAGTAATTAATTACTTCTAACAGGGTTTTTATTGGGACACTCATTTGACTTTACCTTCATTTGGCTAAGTTAGTGTATCTAAACTAAGGTATCCTAAACATGTGAGGGAATAGGGTGAAAGTACTAATAACAAAAGAAACAACAATAAAGGATAATCCCCAAGAAGGTGATTGGATTTGGAAGATTCATCATAGTAATATAAAATTATGAATTTATATTCTGTAATTAAAATTAATCTTCATATTTTAAGTAGATTCACCTTTATCCCATCCTAGGTGATCTGAATGGGATTCCAAGTATTCCATTGGGGGAATAATTAATAACCAATGTCAGGGGAGTCTACACAATGTGACCCATTAATGAGATTCCAAATTCCAATCCCAATATAGTTGTAATACAATTAGAAAAAACATCATTGTCTATCCCTAGTATCACAGGTAGGTTTCAGAGTCCCTCTTATGGAATGATACAACTATTGTTCCACCGACCATGTCCATGGGTTCTATCCTAGGGAAATGGTATCACACATTAATAGGTAAATGAAAAATTATGGTGTGCCACTCAGACCTAACTAGAATGTCACCCTACACATTTAGAAATACATTAACAACTAAGGATAATGAATTAGGACCCAATTTATGTTTTCATTAAATCATGACCCTTGTATAATCATCCACATAATATAGGGGTATGATTTTGTTAGCACAACCACACTAAATTGCAAGTCACTACATTCATAATATTCAAAATAATTGATAATTTCATTAATTCGTCAATTTTAATTATTGAATGAGGTGTAGGGGATTATCTCATTTCCCATCACTCGTATAAATTCAATTTATTAATTAAATGAATTATTTACATGATAACACCCCTTAATGGGTTCTTATACAAGTTAAGAAAAATCAGTGACTATGCCTCAATGGTAGGACACAGACAATTGGGTGACGTACATAAAGGAGATCAGAAGATGTTATTGATTCACCACATATGATGATCATATCCTTCATGGTGAGACAGGTAATTTTACTTATTAAACAAGTTAGAGGAATTTATAGATAATTGTGGATGATTAAAGAACAAATCATTTTAAAGAATACATCCACACATGGCGAAAGAACATAATCCAACTATATTAGATTCATAGTTTTATCATCATCCAATGTAATCCTTTGAATCGATCAATACGGGAAGATATCATTGAAATCATGAAATTCACTGATGCTTGGAAAAATGAGGCCACACCTAAATAGTGTAACAGAGGAGAGGAGAAACGAAGAATAGAAGGAAGAAGAGTGAAGAGCTTACCTCAACCTTCCCAACATACCCTATAGTGAAGGATTTGGTTATCATATAATGGAAGGATAATAATATATATGGATATGATGGTGAGATCTATTAGGATTACTATAGGAGGGAAAATGAAAAGGGTAAAGGAGAAAAACGAATAAAACAATTCAGGGGAAAACTAAACAACTTATCATTAATTACAATATTTCATGGCAAGGCTACACGATTTTAAAAACTGTGATCCAATCATGCACCAAGTTCTATTTTAATAGGGAACAATTATGTTCTTGGAAACCATATTGGATAACCATACACCCTATTCTATTTGAAGTGGGACCCCACACATGCTAGGTACTAGTTTGGATTATCATGCCTAAACAATGTGAAATCAACAATAGAAATGATAGAACTACAAAGACATGTGTGCACCTCGGCTTGCACAATTTGAAACAACCTTGCAGTCCCTAAATCCCTTCTACCACATCTCCACACAATTAGGGACACCATGTGGGTTGTGCTGCATAGTTTATCCTAATTCTAAAGCTCAGTGTGATTCTCCAAATGAAAAGGAATCGGGCTCTAAAAAACACCCAGACACCCCTTTGTCCTCTAATAATTTACTAGGTAACATCACATTTCTAAACCAAGGAGTTAATGTTAAATAACAATTGTATGTACCATTTAGGGAATCTTGGACGTTACTAGAATGGAGGTAAGATTTTTTATAAGGATCAAACCAATACGAGGGGATTCTTACATATCCTTATGATGGGAATCAGCACCTTTATAGTTCGATGAAACTTATAAGGACATGGAATGCCTTTTATAGACATGTGATAAAGACTATCATTGCTCCTTTCATGGTCATTATATAATGATTGATTGAAAACTAACTAAAATTTCCTTTAAAAATTTGGTATGGGATACACACAAGCAACACTTTCTAGTTGAATATGAACATGTTATAATTAACATGGTAATTACCCAAAGAGAATATATCCCTTTGAGTTGGTTTTTATTTCATTTGGATTCTGGTTATATGATATTTTTGATTTGGATCCAAATAGTATAATCTACTAAGTATGATATAGAATTATATATAGCCTAAAGAGGATGATTCATTGATGAATATGGAGTTGATGAGTGTATTTCCATGATTTTATGGAATATGGATGAGTGGGGGAGGATGTTAATGGAATCATGATGAATATATCCCCAAAAGGGAGTATGTAGTGAACAATGTTGGTTTTAACCTTACGGTGGAATCTTATGTATCATGGTGAATAGTAAACAGAGACCGTATAGTTTAGGATTCACAATTTACTACAATGTAAAAGGGTTGTTTCATATTGATTATCATCATGAGGTAAGGAAATAATCATGTATTATTTTTTCACATGTCTTGGATGTTCATGTTTTGAATGGTGTGACAAAATTGGATTTATTAGTGCATACACAATGATTTCTCCAATTACATGGTTCAACTCCTTAATGAATTTAATGGATAATACAACTAATGATGACATGGTGAGTAAGGATTTATCACTAGTAATGAATCACACTTTTCGATTCTTTATGTTCTTCATTAAGGGATTATAATGTTGAAAAATTCTTTATATAATTGGATAATTACAACAGAGGTACAAACTACCATAGGGGAAATCCACCTCACATTGGAAAATTTTAATTCAATGTAGGGGCATCAAAAGGCATTTTCATGCATGAAGCACCTATAGAGGGCCTCATGAACTTCCTTTCCCATAATGCCCACGTATAAGACCTCACAAATTAATTCCTTCTCAAAGGGTTCAGGAAGAATCCTCTTTTTTGAATGGATTATGGAGCATATTTTTTATTTTATTGTGGTTCAGTGTTTACTTGAGGATTTATTCTCAAAGGGATATCCAAGTCTCATGTTTAAAAAATCGTAACGTATTCTCTTGAATGATTAGATATTGATATATCTATATATATTTTAATATATTTATAAAAAGTGTCGGGTAAAACTAATTCATGAAATATGTGCTAAAACGATGGTTCGCGGATTGGGTTTGTAGTGGAAATCACATTTTCGATGCTTTATGCACGGTGATAAAAATATATTCCTTCAAACATTGTATAGAAATGGTATGTGGGGGATTCAAAACATATCATTAAATAAAAATTAAGAGGGTATATGGGAGGAAATAAAATGATTCATTTTACCAAAAAAATACATTGTTTCATGGGAGGAAAAAATTTCATGCATTATGGAAAAAAATACAGCACCTCATGGGTCAAATTTTATATAAATGGTCTCTATAACATTGTCGATTCGGTTCATCAATTATTGATGTTTGATGTTTCTCATAATATAACAATATTTTGGCCTCAAAAAATTCCCCCATAGAATTTATTTCTATAGCAATTGAGGGGAGATGAATCCGATGAATAAAAATAACTAGTGTAGGTATTTTTTGTCTAATAGAAAGAGGCCCCTAGTAAATAATTCATTTCTAGGGACTTTATTTGTAACTATTTATTCTTTTTTGATTTGTGAATGACTAATAACACCTGTACTAATCTAGATGTTCATAAGAAACCTTAATTGTTGATGGATTAAAAAAAACCCACCTAGATGGTACGTCTTGAACTCTTATATAAACTTCATGGAAAATCTTCTTAATAAAAAACGATGGCATTGCAAAATAATTGGGAAAAACAATTATAAATATATTTCCAACATAGCATGTGTATAACCAATAGTTATTCATAGGAATTGAAATTTTTTCAAATTTAATATCTATGTCACATGTAATTTAATTGATTCTGGGTTCTCATATAAAATTACTTCCTTAAAATTACTCTATTCCACTAAGGAGAAGGTAAATGGTGCAATCTAGAGTGAGAAAGTTGATCCAATATAGAGTGTGTTTCCCAGCAAATGTTTATTATGAAATATTTGGATTTATACCCCCAATTAATCCCATTATAAGATTTTTGTCTATTATAGTAATTTAAAGTCCTAAATTTTTCCCCATAGATGCACAATGTCATTAGAATCATCTCATCACCATGATAAACATACATCGGTTGACAATTTGAGAGAACTTCTTATCAACGTGTAAATTTATTTGGAAAGATTGATTTGAATGGTACATCATGGGACACACTACCCTGATTTCGGTTGAATATATATTGGTATTGGATCTATATATATACAACTATTTATAAACAGTGATGAGGGACACCTATAATGAGAGGCTATGATAGTTATCATGATGGGGTCGTCTCCATGGGGGTCATTTGGGATGTATCGGTGCTAGACCATTTGGGTATTCCAGAGTTGTATGAAACTCAATGAGTAGTTGAAGAAATTTGACTACATGAGGTTTTCTATGTCTCAAAAAAAATTTCATCACAATAAGAAAAACCACTTGTCTTTTTCAATATAGATAGTCCATCTAAAAATGTGTCTCATATAGTACATGGGGAGGTCAATATCTGTATTTAAGATGTTTGTATGATCACATGGGTGGTGAGATCATCCCTATTTCATGGGATAAGGTAGAGAGAACACCCCTTGTTCTGGGGAGCTTGTCCAAATAGTTAAAAACTCTTTGGTTGGGTATAGGTTCATCTTAAATATCAATGTTCCATTTCTCAAATGGGATTGGTTATTAGTTACTCCAAACAAAAATGAGTTGGTAGTGAGGGGGTAAGGACTTTATGAGCATTTAAATCCCACATACATGTAGATGTATATTGCTTTATGCTATAATAATACTGCTTCTATATGATTGGTTGTTATTTGACTCTTAGAAATTTTGGGCTAGTAAAACTGTTGGCTTTAATATCTATATTTTTTAAAGGATGCTTAAAACCAGTGTCTGAGTCCTATATCATTGTCAAAGTAATATATTTTGTAATATCAGTTAATCTTGAATCTAAAAAATACATTAACATGGTGATCCAAGTTATTGAAATGTTTTATCATCAACTAAAACATATCAATAAATGGCTGGTACCTTTAAGGAATGTTGGCATGTTTTAGGTACTCTAGGGTTGAATAATACCAAAAAAGGGGTATATGAATTTATAAATGATCAAAAAATCCTAAAGGCCAAACATGGGCTGTATCTTTAGTGAATAAGCTGAGTCAAACCATTATTTTTAGAATGTAATAATTTGAAGAATATATTAAACCTTTCTTCCATTTTTATACATTTATCATATACCTACATCTAACACTACGACAGATAACACATCTAGAACTCAAGTTAGAGTGGGTACCTCATATTCTTGAGAGAAGGCATCTTAGTTTCCCTAATTTATGGTAAAATTTTCTATTCAGTATATACACCCTATAAATTTTTGTAATAGTTATATTGGTCCTAAAAAATATATCGTACTCATATAGAAATCATGTTAGTGGAGAAACATATTATGGTTGCACAAAATTTCTATAATATGTTTACACAATTGGAGATAGGTGTCTAGGTGTAACTTCCACCTACTGATGTTATGTTTGGACATGAAAGGTGTTGTACTAAATCATGGATTCACTTATGTGTAAGGGTAAAATTTTCTAAAATGGTTGCCTTAGTTAAGGGATCAACACTAGTTGAGGAATATGATAAACAACCACAAAAATACACAATAGGTCATCATAAATGACCTCCTCCATGAATGTCATGGATATATGATATTATAAATAAACTAATAAAGAATATTTAACCAACCTATTTATTAAGTGGGGAACCATTTCCATTGTTTATTCAAAAAATAACATAATTCTAAAACTCTAGGAGAGAGTAGGGTTCCTGAAGAATGAGTATATCTATTGACAAATCCTGGAAGATACTCAGGGTTGAAGAGATTGACCATTCATGTTTCGTATATAAAACTAATACATTAAATATTTATTCGATAGAGAATCCTTAAGATATTAGAGGTTTTCATGTATATATAAACAAAATAATCCATACCTTTATTGGAAGGATTTACTACACATATCAGGTGCTTTTACTGTTAACTTAAAGAGTGCAAGAGATTGATAGAGAGAGTAATATCACAATTTAGGGAGAGGTGAAACAAATTTAAATTACAATTTTATTTTAACCATTAATGGTATTCTCAAAAATTTAGAACTAATTTAGGACTATAGAGAAAAGAAATATATTATTAACTCACATTAATATAGTAAATGGGAAATAATTTTATGAGTGGATTCTCTCTATGTGGAATGGATCAAAAAAGGCATCTTCTTTAATTATGTTGTCCATGTGCGAGATAAATTATACCTTTGAGGTATTATTTCTACCTCAAATACCATTAGCTACTCCTCCCCTATAATTATCCTCATGAGATGAAACTAAGTAGTGGTAGGAAAAAGCCCTCACTTCACACATTCTCTTTGGTCCAACAAGTGAGTATACTCTATCTTCTCACATGACTCTCAATCAATTCTAGATACTTGTTAATAATGAATTAATATTCAGGAATATTTGTTGAAGTTCCAGGCTCCTATGGGTATCAATCACCCTAAATCTTGAATCTGCCATATTATACACAAGGGGATAATGGTGGTAGTGATGAGATAGATTCCGTGAAATTCAATAACAACATTGGACACAACTACCTTTAACATTTCACTTAAGTTCATAAATATAATGTGTGACACTAAAGTGGATATCGATATTGTGGTTTCAGTTCCACTTGTACATTGATACCACGGCCTCTTGGAGAGGTCATTTTTGGAGTGGTAATGGGTAATTCACAAGGTACTTCATACCCAATTGTTCCATCCCTTAGTCATATTGATCTAATACGCATAAATGATCCTATAAGGGTTCTTATTTAGGAGTATCAACTACCCATGTGTATACTATCCCAATCCTTAAAAAGGCTACAACTATAACAAAGGAATTGGTCCGTGAAAAGAGGGTATTGGAGTAATCCACTAATATAGACCCGCTGGTCATTATCCATATATGTCCAGCATTGGTGGATGGTCTCTTTGAGGTCTCTTAGATGACGGAATAATCAAATACTAATTATGATACAATGTAAATATATTTATATATATATATTCATTTAATAATATTTGTAACAGTGACATATATAGATTTACTCTATAACTTTTTTGATCTATTCCAAACATAATCTGCCTCCCTCAATGATAGAAAATCGGGAATGTTAAAATAAGAGGTTCCTTCATCGATTATTTCCAGAATGTGGGATATGTTTCCATTGAAATATATATGGAACCCCTTGAACTTATAACCATAATTTCCATGAGAGAGTTGGCTTCTTTTAGCATATTATGGTTCGAGATTGTCAATAATTTTGATTTTCCAATAGATAAAAGTAATTAATTATCTTTCTAGATATCTTATTGTTCCCCTATTTTCCCTTAACATACTATAGATATCAACTCCAATGGGAAAATTCACCCAAGGGTGTTAATATTGGTCCCCCATTGAGTGATCTAGTCCCGAAATACATCCATCTATTTGAGAGAAATTCTAAATCATACAAGGTTAATCTTTATTATATTCATTTCACTAAAAACATTGTGTAGAGAGACATATGGATTATGATCTATCATAATCCCATATGTGTTGTGTCTATGAATATTCACAAGCATTTTTATATGTTCTCAACACTATAGTATGGTGAATTAAGTTACCATGTAATTCATTACATAGTGAGGTGGTGACCACCTCTTGAGAACATGAGAATATACTCCTTTAAAATATCATAACTACAGAGTCCATGGTTCTTTTAATTGAGTCTATGCAATCTATACACATGGGTTATATCATAGTATATCTACATGGGTATGTTTGAATGGTTTATTTGACCCAACATGATAAAGATTATAAAGGGTGATTTGGAATGGGGATTCTATCATTCATGAGGTTTTGAGAACCATGATGTTACATTATTATGATTTTATCAAAACTCCACTAAAATAATACCCCAAGGATGATGGGATGATTTTACATTTCCAAAGACCAAGGGGAACCATTTGAATATCTTTATTTTATGGGATTTTATGGTGCATCCCATAGGGGTTGTATTTCATTCTTTATTTTCCTATCCTTTTACTAAGCTTGATATATGTGATAATTGTTTTGTAGGACCCTATTTTTTCATAGGCCTCTCTTTATGGGATTTTTACCAAAAGTGTTTTATTCCATTTTCATTTGAAATTATCAATTCTTACAAGGTCACATGAGAAGCATGTAATGTGATTAGATACTTTAATATTTACCAAGAATCTTTTAATGGTATTTCAAAATGGTGATATATTTCTCTATCTTAATAAATTGTTTGAGGACATGCAAGTCTGACCATTTAACCTAGTGTTTATGGTCATATATCATTGACTCCAAGGTATAGTTAACTATTTAGAAACATGAAAAAATAGTTTAATGTACTAAATCTTATAGAATATTTCATTCATGGTTAAGGTCATAATAATAGACTAAAAATCAATGAAATTTAAGGTCATATAACTTTAACTAAATGAAAATGATATTTAGCATCAAACTGGATGCATATACTGTACAATGGTTAAATTCTTCCTACATTAATGTGGGATGAGATGAAAAAATTAATTGAAAATATTTATTCAAATTTAGGATATTTATTCATCGTTTGAAATGATAAAAACCATGTATTTGGATGGTTTTTTAAAATAATGGGATATTTGAATTATAATATTAAAATGGGATAAAATATGAAAAATGCCTATGTCTGGATTTTTTACAAATTTTAATTACTTTCGAAATTTGATAACAAAATTAAAATTTGTTATACCATTGATGTGATTTTTTTTGGATCCATTTATTTTTGGGCTCCGACTTTCTTTCCTAGAACAAATAAAAATTCCTCCATTTAGAATCCCAAAACCTGCTCAAAATTTGGTCCATGAATAATGATCATGTATTTAGAAATTTTTTATGATGAGACCATATATTCTGATTTGAGAAACCATGTATTATAAAATTTGAAGGGGAGGCATGAAACTCATTTATGAACAAATATTTTGAATAATTATAACTATTTATCATCAACTTTCATTTCCATTAATGCATTGAAAATCATATATATAAAATACGAAGAGTTTTCCAGAGTAGATTAAATTCATTGATTAACTAAGAGACTAACTCTTGCTTCACACTGCTAAAATTACTGAAACTTGGAGGGGAGACGCAAAAAACATATATGAACAACCTTCATGAAGGAGTTTGTCTATGAATCGGCCCTTTAAAAGGGATAACATGAATAAATGTCTAAAGGGTACTTGTATCCAATAAAATGATGAGAGCTCCTCCTTCCCAAAACATTTCAATATATCACATACCATCATCTAGCCAACATGTTGGATATGTCCACTAAGGGAGGTTATCCACAAATCTCCCAAATTTCTCCTTATTTTTTTAGGTTTCTTTAATCTAGTTTTATTTTCAATTGTATTTTAAATTGTAGTTTTATTGAATTAATTCAGGAATTTTTGTTTCTCCATCCATTCAACAATTCTTCATCTCAAATGTATACTTTTAATTATATGCATTATTATTAATATCATAATTTTATTGTTATTATATTGTTATTTTAAAAATATTTTTGATTTTTCTTCAGCTTATTTTTCAGAAATTTTCTCTTTAATTATTATTACTATTATTATTATTATTGTAGTTATTTTAAAATTCATTATATTTTATCAATTTTATTTTTTTAACTATTTTTTATCCCTCTCTCACCCTCTCTTGTAATCCCCCATTCATCCAATTTTATTTTAATTCTCTCATAAACCATTCATTTTTTACATTATTATTCTTCTTTTTTCCTTATTCTCCTCTTCCATAGACTCCACCAAGTAATCTATTAATCTAAAATATTAGAGGCATAACTTGAGGGTTGGATTGGGGGAGTTCAACGTGTTATTTAAATTTTCATAAATTTTATTTTTAAGTATGTCGTAAATTGAGTATCATGAATGGTGAGGTGATTGTCTCTGATTGGATGATTTCCTAAAAGTGACAGGCAACTCAATTTAATTATATTCATTTATTTAAATCATTTTCTCACTCTCCATTGGTTAATTATTTATATGATATTAGTTGATCTAATCAATGGATGAAACAGCATCTATTGAGATAGGTCCTGGAAGATGAAACCTTATAGACCAAGGAGTTTCGTCATCATTTATTAGAGGAGGAGGTGGAATTAAAGGTACTTATGAATTCAAGGATATTCTATAATTTTTAAATAATGAATAGTAATTATAAAATAATATTCTATGCTTGGATTATCAGACTGAAAACAAACATACAAAGTAAAATATTGTTTCTTGTTTAAACCAAACCCTAAAGCCATGTGCTTTCTTTTTAAATCATTCTGTTTGGTTTTCATGATCTTTTAAATTATCATTTTTTCAATTTATTATAAACAAATCAAAAGCCAAAAATGTTATTCATTACATTAATTTAAACATGAAAAACAAAAATATGTACAATATGTGACTTAGATAATTTAGGTGAAAAAATTGAAAGGCTCTTCAAGTTAGATGACCCTAGTCATCCTTTTTTATATCACTAAGAAAAATATAAATTCATTTGACCATACCCCATGACATAGGTTCGTCAAAACTAGTATTGTATCCAGGGATCCAAGTATTTATTCCTTTAATTTTTCTATTTTCAAATCCTATATATATTTCATTTATTTTTATATAAATAAAAACAAAGAAAATATTCCATGATGTTTTTAAATGAAATTTTTTTCAATTCATAGAACCAAAGATACTCTCAGGATCAAGATCTAGTAGTTGGAACCCCATGGTCTAAAAAATATGGTGTTACATTATGTGATAGAAAAATAAGGGGATCATGAAGCCAAATTTCCAAAGAGTAGGAATTCAAGGACTATATCTAGGATCTCAAGGATTCCCATAAAGAACCAGTGGTTCAAGGATTGGCCTGAGAGCTCACTCAATTCTTGGAGTATTTCCCGAAATTATATCAAGAAGGTGGTAATACACAAGAAGAGTGATTCATGATTCCTACCAATACATATCAAAAAGTTTCATCAGAATATTTCTTGGATAATGTGGAAAAACGCAAACTCAAGGATGACATTCAAGAGTATGATGAAAAGGTGAAAGGTCTCCATGAAAAACAGGTTTGGATAGCTGAATATATACAAGAAAAATTAGAGAAATGTAAGTATAAACCTGAACCTATGTCTGATCCTAAACCAGAAGATCAACCACTTGTATTACCTAAATAGGAAAAGGAGGATGAAGTATCTACTGAGCCATATGTGGGATATTAGTAATAATTGGATGAATTTTGGAATTAATATGAGGAACTAATTGACCATCCAAAAACATGAAAAGAAGAATATTCAGGACCATTGAAGGATGGAATCACCTATGTCATGGAATTTGAAGTGAAAATAGTGGTGCCTTACTACTAGACCCCATCCACTTTGAATCTAAATCAAGATGAACTTAACACTAATGAATTGACTGAATCTAAACCAGAATAGGGAGTTAATGTGTTATCATACTCTAACTCTACAAATTTTATTGAAATTTAATTGTGAATCACTTTATATTGATTAAATTTTTAGATTCAAACAATATTCTTCAAGCCTTAGAGGCGAATGAAGAAACTATCCATGAACCTTTTGAGGAACACATGGAAATCCCAAATCTTATTGAACACCGACTAGAGGAATCCCTTGAAGATATACTAGTGGATCTACCTAAAGAACAGGAGACTCATGCTGCTTCAGTACAAGGGGAAGAATCAAATTTTAAATTTTCATATTTTAATTCTGTTAAATTAAAATTACCTTTTATCTCTCCCTTTTACTATTCTTTTAATGCAACACATCTTGAGAAACTATTGAATGGAGAATAATATGCTACACAAGTAACAGTGAAAAAGGATGAGGTTCCATACTTCATCCTACCCCCACCATGCCAGTTATACCACATTGTGAAGGGGGAATATCTACTATAATCTATAAATAGATTTATCCTCTACAAGAATAAATAAGTGGATTCTGGAAAAACCAATATGTGGTGGTTCATGCCAAATAATTCCTGAGCACCATCAGACTTTAGAAAATGGACGCTACTTACCTCTAGTGGTTATAAAAAAATGAGGACCCAATTGGGGGATCATTACAATATTTTTCATTACATGAATACTAGGAATTTATATTTCTATTTCTTTTTGTTCGATTAGTATAGAACACATGCCAATCGTCCATATCTTTTTGAGCTTTAATTACATGATCCTCATTATTAAATGAGTAGTTACCTTTTGTAGGTTTATAAATGGGAAAGAGAACCATAAAAATATTAAAGATAAGGACTATGATTCCTGGAAAAATTATTCATTTTATATTTGTTGATCTTTTAAACTCCATACATTTTTTGGAAGTCATTTATTGAGATTTAAATATAAAATTGCATTCCCACACAAGAATTATGATTATCTTGAATAATATAGGAGACGTTATTTTCATAGGAATAATGTGGTGCCATGTATTAGTTTTCAATGTTAATAATATATAATGACTAAAACAGAGAATTAAAATTTTAAAGTGAATCAAGGATATTAAAATGGGGACTCATGATTTGTATGAAATCTATTGATTCAGGTAAATGATATTTTCGTACCATTTTTTAGGATTTGAAAATTCTGAAATTCATGTGAATTGATTTATTATTATTAATCATTCCTTGAGTGATTTTCCCAAATCATATGTCTATTCCCAATAGGATTTATAGGCCTAATATTTCTTATTTTATCTTCATTAAATTTCTTATGTTATCTTGGTACATACCACTGACTAAAACTTGCTTTTGATCTCGTCATAGCTAGGAATTTGAATAAAAAACATTTAAATTATTGAGGAATCCATTTAAAATCCACATATCCTTAAAATACCACCTTTACATCTCTAATTATTTTACCCTTATAGGCCATGAATGACATTTTTAGGGATGATCCATGTTTCTAGCCATTCTTATCCATTTCTACACTACTAATATAAATTTCATGATATTTTAATTTTGAAGTGTGGAGGTAAAGGGAATCATGGTTAATGGGATGAATTATATTGTAAGGAATTAGTGCGTATGATTATTCAAGTAAATTTAAATTTTTTTGGAACCATTCAATAAATTTTATTTTTTTTCACGTCATGAATATAAAAATATGATAATGAAAAAAACTTCCACGAAATGGTAAATATGGGATGTGATTTTGGAAATAAAACAATCACCATTAATTGGCCTATGATTTTAATAATTCATGGTCAGGAGGTGGATGTGAGGATTGTTCTAACCATAAATATAAGAAATATAAAAAAATGGAAAGGTTATTTGAAAAATAAATTAAAATTAATTATAAAAATAAAAAAAATCCCAAGAGGGAATAAATCATTTATTATGCTAAATATGGTCAAAATTTTCACATTATACTTTTGGGAAAGGTGAGAGTTGATATAAATTAATTTGTAGAATTTCATTAAAATTATACTTTGAATATCATGGTTTATGCTTAAAGAGGTAATACGTATCAATGAGCTTTAATTTTTAACACCATTTACAACCATCCTTAAGCCTTAGAGACATTCTTACATTGATAACAAGCCAAGTTTATGTTATGTGATTTTTGTGTTTATAATTTGTAAAAAGTAGTTCCTCTATAGACCTATAGATAATGATCCTATTCTTAGGATATGAGTATAAGAAAACTTGAATTTTATCATAATTGATGAGATAAAGGAATCAAAATTAAGGTAAATCATGAATTGAAATATTTGATAATAATTAATCGAGGATCATGTATAAATAAAAGGAGAAACTCACTCATTTTTAAAAGAGGAAAAGTAAAATACATGGATTGGTGGTTTTATTTAAAAATAGAAATTGAATCGATATATTATGTATAATTTTAAATTTTTATTAAATAGTAATAATTTTATTATTTTATTACATTGAAATTTGAATATTGGTAACATTGGTAACACCTTTAATTCCTTTTTTAGATTCAATGCTTGAGGACAAGCATGGTTTAAGTGGGGGTTTTTGAAAGAACAAAATTAATATCAATTTTTTATTAAAATATATATTTTTTTGATGGTTCTAAATAATAAAAACCATGCATTTAAATGTTTTTTTAAATTTATGGGAAATTTGACTTACAAAATTAAAATGGTTTAAAATATGAAAATTGCTTCAGTCCAGAATTTTGATATATTAAATTAACATTTGTTTTCGATCATAAATTTTCAATTATCAATCCAATTAATGTGATTATTTTTTTCTTTTATTACATGATTTTTGTGATATAACATTACATTCTAGAACCAAATCTAAATCCCCCATTTTGAAGCCCAAAAATAACTCACAAGTTTGGCCTTCAAAATTGTTCTAATATTTAGAAAAGTTTAAAAATGGGACCATATCATCTGATCAGACAACCCAAATATGCTAACATTTGGTGGGGAGACTAAAATGGAATTGATGAATATATTTCATGAATAATACCATGAATTAATAGGCCATTTTAAATTTAATTAATGTATTGGAATCCAGAGATATATAATATGGAGAGTCTACCTAAGCAGATTGAGTTATCTATGAAAAACAGGAATAAATGTCACTTTAGATGGTCAAAATGCCTATTCATGGAGGGTAGAATCAAAAGAAAAATATTAAAAACATTCATGGAGGTCCTCATGTGAAAATCTACCATTTATTTAGGATCCGATGCAAAAACTACTGATGATAAATTCTGCCCTATAATAGGATCATAGATTCTCCTTCCGAAATCATTCCAATCACTCTCGTACCATTTTTAGGGGCACCAAGGAGGAGATATACACTAAGGGTGGACATCCAAAAATCTCCCCCATTTAATATTATTCATTGTTTTTTAGTGTAATTTATTTTAATTTTATTTTCATTTGTAATTTAAATTTGAGTTTTATTATATTAAACCATACATTTCAGTTTCTCCATCCATTCAATATTCATTCTTCTCAATTTTATTCATTTAATTATAATTATTATTATTATTTGTAGTATTATTAATATTATTATTATTATCAATATTATTATAATTCTAATATTCTTATTTTAAAATTATTTTGTCCTTTTTTCTCCTTTCCCTTTTCCCAAAAACCATTATTTAAAAATAATAATTATTATTATTATTAGTATTATTATTTTAACTCTATATATTTTATTTATTTTATATATTTTCTTATTTCCATTTATTTTTTTATCTCCCTCCCTCTATCTCTCTTCTCCTTCCCCATTATTCCATTTTAATTTTTCTTCTCTCATAAATAATTATTACTATTTTACTTTATTCGTCTTAATTTTCTTCTTCATCTTATCTTACACAAACTCCACCAAGTAATATCACGCTCTCGGAAATGAAAGCCTCACCTGAAGTCTTGGACCTAGAGGAGGTCATTGTGTTCTGGAATTTTTCTTATTGTTTATTTTAATATTTATAGTAAATTGAGTAGCATGCATGGCGAGGGTAATGTATCTGATTTAGTGATTTACCTCCCATTGAATGAAACTAAATTTATTTATCTTCATTTATTTTATAAATTTCCCCTATCTAAATAGGTTGATTCGAAATATGATTTTATCTGATCAACTCAATGTATTTAACAACATCGATTGATCATTGTCATGGATGATGAAACCTACTAGACTAAGAAGTGTTATCAACATTGATTAAAGGTGGAGGTGGAATTAAGAGTTCTTAGGCCCTCAATGATATTAAGAATTTAATAAATAAATAATACTAATTAAAACAAAATATTTCTTGTTTGTATTAACAAAGTGGAAAATACATATAAAGGAAAATAATCATTGAACCTTAAACCATACCCCAAACCAAGTACTTTCTTCATAACTCATTTTGTTTAGTTTTCATGATCGTTTGAATTGTCATTTTTTCATGTCATTATTAAAATAATCAAAAATTAATAGAAATTCATTTCTTCAATTGATACAGAAAAAAAATTATGTAGACTATGTGATTTTGATAAATTGGGTAAATAAAATGAAAGGCACCTCAAGTGAGATGACTGTGGACAACCTCTATGATGCAATATGAAGAATAAAAAAATTAATCTTGCCCCATGATAAACATGTGTCGAGGTCCATGTCAAAGTATATACCATCCAACAAAAGGGGGTAATTTTGGGTTATACTTATTTTAATAATGGGTCATGTTCTTTAAGGTCACATGATATGTATCAAAACATATTCATGAATGATATATCACATCCTTTTTTTGAAAATGGGTACAATGCGTGAAGGTGTAACATCATAGATATCGAATCCACTTGAAAAGTTGAATTATAGTTTGTGTAAATCATAACATAATTAATTTTAATTATGGATGTTGAGATGGAAAATGTATGTCATGTATGACCATTGAAAATATTCAAGTGATGGGTTGTACTGCAATGGTGTTAAGGTGTAAAAATATTAGAGGTATTTCTCCTCATGATGAAAAAATGCCTCTATTTAGCATGTCCTATTGGGGGTGCATATAAAGATCAATATGGGGGAATATATGGGAAACAAGGAAAGTTATTCCTTTAGAGTTGATTATACTCATTAAAAATAACCATATAATGTTTTTAAGGATTCAAACACTTGGGTATTTGTGTATTTATTTTTAATGATGGAATTTGGGGAGGTTTTTCATGCCCTAAATGCTATATCTCTAGGTAATGACAAGTTTATTGGAGTGAACGAATACATTATTCCTTTGAACAAACTTTTTCATGGTACAGTGGGTCTGGAAATTATATTTCAACTTTTTCAAGGGTTAATATGGTGGGCTCCATATGCTTTCAACCTATTATATTTAAACTCTAACAATTTCCTAATACCTAAAATTCAAGAGCTTAGTGAGTGTATAATTGACTATTTATTAGACTTCCCTTTGTAGGTTCATTTCTTGAAAGGTTCTATGTCTCTTTGAATAGCTATTTAAGGTCATGCAATTTGGACTATTGAGATATATAATTTATCCTCATACAAATTTTTCGAAAGGATAAAATTTTTGGGTTAAGTAACTTTTAGAAATAGTAGGGTGGTCTATCAATCATGATCATGTTCTATCTTGACATGAAAACTCGGACCAAAGTAAATATAAATTACCTCATGGGGTGTGTACTTGGTTTATCTTAATTATACATGAAATATTTTGTGAAGGGGCCACAAAACCTGATAACCAAAATGGGTATCCAAAGTCATGAACCCCATTCGAAAATTAAAATAAGAATAGGGGATGATTTAAATCACAATTTTAGGTTTTTTTGGATAATGAGTAGAAATATGGGAAAGTACACAATGCGTGATTGTTGAACATATTCAAATGATAGGTCTTTCTATCATGTCTTGGAGGAATATAAATATTCTAGTACCTTATACTCTGGATAAAAAAAATCCTCTAGAAGGAATAGCATATTAGGGGTGCATATATAGATCCATATGATGGGAATGTATGCATATTAGAACAAAGGTGTTCCATAGTTTGAAATACACTCATTTTAAATAGTCATGTATGATTTGGGAATATATGTGATAATAAAGAAGTAAAATAATGTTTATTAATGGAGAAGTATGAATAATGTAGTAGAGGCATTCTATCCAGGTGGGTAAAATGTCAAGGATAATAAGATCCTTTAGAAAGTTATGAGAATTGAATATAGTTTTGGGAAGCCCAAACACCAAAGTCCTCAAGAATAAAGATTCTTTTTACCCATTTATGTGATCTCATATACTGTATGCTTGAACGTGGATATAGATATCACATACGATAGTTGGTTACTCTAGTATAGGTTACCTTGAGTATTTTATTATCACATGGGATGAGAAAGTTTTATTATATGGTTGATAATGGACTTGGTTGTCAGATATTTTAATATCATATGAGAAAAAATATGATATAATGTGGTTTAATTCCATCGGAAAATGACTCATATGTAATACAATACAACATCATAGGATATGGACTCAGGTGTTTTATAGATTAACATCATGCAATCAGGACTCGTATGTTTTTTAGTTTAAAATTTTCTGATAAATACATAGATGACATTTAGTTTAACATCATGTGACATGGACTCATATGTCATGTAGTTTGAAATCATCGGACAAGGATCTGAATGTTATGAAATTTAATTTCAGGTAATAAAGACATAGATATCTTGTAGTTCAGTGTCATATGACAAGGAATCATATGTTGTGTACTTTTAATAATTTTTTACGGATTTATATTCCTTGAAATTTTCAATCATGATACAAGTACATGGATATCATAAATATAACATAAATATTACTAGTGTGTGATAAAAAATTTCCTCATCTTATATATAAATTAATAAGTGATTATACTAGGATTAAAAATATTAAGGTATAGATATATATAACTTACATATAGGGAATATTTATAAGATCTATGATCACTATATATTTGAAAAAGAATGTAATAAATCCACACATAGTTTTCAATTTAACCCCTATGATAATAATGACTCAAACAAATAGTCAGGTGATATAAAATGTGGATTCTGTAGTATAAGAAAAAAATACCCAATTCAGATGTGAATGAGAAATGGCTGCATCAATTGGACCCCACCATTGTGAGTTAAATTCATGATTGGGAAATGGATAAGGATATAAGAATCACAATATATGCTTACAAAATAACAATTAGACCACATGTATATCTTGATATATCTTAGTGTTATCAACTATTTGGAATGACCTCATATGCATGAAGAGTTCTCCAACAATATTATGTTGCAATTTTTTATTATATAGTACATTTTCTTATTCAAATATGCATTGGTGTATCCAATATATTTTTGCCTCATATATATGATAGGGGGAATTTTGGTTGGGGGAATTTTTAATCGATCCTTGGATATAGGATCCAAGAATCCCCTTGTTTCATGATAGAACATAAATCAGGACCATTATAATTATTAGGTAATCGGGGTCATTTTGATGGAATATTAGTAAATTAATAAATTTAAATGAATCTAGATCTTATATAAGAAAAATTATATTACTGGCAGGCCATTGAAAATGGATTGATAAGTCATATATGATGGAACATATGTTGTATAGTTTTTCTATCATCTTTCTAGAATGTAACTGTTATCCTTTGGAATATAGTGTATCTCAATCATTCTGACTAAATTGGTCCACCAAAACCTCTAAGATCACATGATTCTTTCTCAGTGTTAGAAGAAATAAATGAATTTTAGACCACTTGTGTTTCTAGAGAGTGCTCGAAAACATATAAATGAAAATTAGAGGGGGTCATTTTAATTACAGGGGGTTCATTTTAATTGTTTTTAAAAGAATGAACACCAACATTTATCAAGATACCATATAGGTATGAATGGGTTATTGGAGATGGAAAATCATAAATGGTCCAATGATATATGATCCAATAATCACTACATATCTCTTGTATGTTGGAATTAATCTTTTCAAATTTCTTTTGAAATCGATGAATTTTCATTTTTTTCATAGGGTAAGGAGAGTTGGCATCCAAACACAAGTAATTATTATATATATCTAGCTCTCATTTTAGGGATTGAATTTTAATGAGTTATGATGATATAACAAGTTTAAGTTAAAGCATGGAGGACCAAAATCTATGTAGTTTAATATCATATTTCAGGTATTATGTCATGTAATTTAATGTCGTGATATAAGGATGATATTACAAATAATTTAATGTCTGATGGATATGATTATGGGTTCTAAAAAATGGAATGATTGGCATGTTGGTGAAACATTTCACTTTTCAGGGTTATATGATTTAAGTTCATCTAATCCCTTTGCCAAATGGAAAGATTATAGTATTGGTAAAAACCCACGAATAGGTCTATGATACGTGATCTAGTATTTCATTACATATCTTTATAGAAGAAGATATTTTCCACACATAGTTCAGGAAAAATTTCAACATAGATCTAGATCATATATATGGGTATCATGGAATTTCTACTCATAAGTCATGCATAAAGAACCCAACACTAGAATACTCTATATTAGTCAGGAATATATTTTTTTAGTGTAATTTTCATGTTTTGAGAATAAACACATGAACATCCCAAGACCATAATTAGTGGACATGAAATAAAAATTAAAATGAGATTGGTGAAATTGTATTTTGACCTAAGATAAAGAAAAAGGGTGTCACTATATATCTTTTCAGAGTAATAATCAAGACACATGTAATTATAGAGTGAAATTTGTATTTTAGTACCCTCAGTTTCTGGTGTGAAACACTTACCTGAGGTTTTTAATGGTTATAAAGTGTAAGGGTGGGGTGGAAGAGTTTGGTAAATTTTCAAAATATTTTTGGGGGATAAAGTAGAGGTGAACAGTCTTTGCATGGTTTTTCCAAACCATGTGGACGCCCTAGGAGAAACCATGCACATATATTTTTTAGGGATAGAGGAAAATGCATTGTTAGCATCCTATTAGCCTAACCGTGCTATATGAAAAAAGTAATATCTGATTTTTTTAGTATCATACTCATTTTTCTCCTAAATGGACCTAATTCAAGATTAATCTCCATTTATGATTTGGGAACCACTCCCAAGAGTTGAGGAACCAATCTAGATCCCTCTCTTGGCATTTGAAAGCTTGATTCTCTTGATAATATATGTTCTTCTTTATTCTCATGACATATATTTAGATATACTTAGATTGAATTCTCCCATTTTCATTACTTCTTAAATCTATGACTATTAAGGGTTTTTATAAGTTGATGGATTCCAAATATCTTGATATTTGGTCTTTGTTGTGATATTATAAGGGATCTAAATACGTTTTTGGGGAGAATCAACATGGTTGCTAGAAAGTTCTTCATCCATTGTATGTTTTTCCACAAACCAATGAGGTAGGTGGACTCTATCGAATCCACATAGTAGACCTATTTGTAATGGTCTCATATTGAATATATTTTGGTGAATTTGGTGTTATTTTTCAGTTTAGAAATAATTGGGATCCCTTCATTGTGGTGGTTTGGAAAAATGGGGAAATTTAGAAAATTGTGTATTTGAATAAAGAGATTGTGTTCTTGATTTTAAAATATAGATTTTAAAATTTGGTTTTTTTGGATTTTTGGTACATGGTTTGGATTAGAATATTTCAACTAAAGTTAATCTTTTATTCAAATGAAGTTTTTGCTTTGAAATTGGTTTGTTCTTCGAATTTCAATGAAAATGTAGTTTTGTTGAAATTGGTTGTTTTAGTGATTTTAAAATGGTTTGGAATACATGGGGGTTTCTAAGTTAATTGTTGAATTTATCCTAAATAAGGTATTTCTACAGTTGAGGTACATCGGTCATGACCCTGGATTGGTGTCTTGTGACATTGGGAAACAAGTTAATTGGATGAGAGACTGATCATGAGTATAGAACTGTTGAACAAATGATGAAAATGTGTAGTTGTGAACAATGGGTGGGGTATTCTAAAAAAATAATTGAGAATTGGTTCCAAACCATTGTTTGGATGATTTTTTTGGTTGTATGACTTGTTGTAATTTGGTTTAAATATCAGTTGTTTTTAATTGGTTACATTTGGTTTTGGAACATGTTTAATATGTGTTATAATATGTTTTTCAAAAATGATTTATATAAATGGTGTAATATAGAAGTAGGAAAAAAATTTATCACTGTTTCATGAGTTTGGAAGTGATTGGGGAAAACCTTCTAAGTATTATACTCGCCCCTTCTTTCTCACATTGGTGCTTTTGTAGATGCTATCTTATTGGAAATGGGAAAATGTAATACATCACATGTTTTTAGCACCACCGTGAGATACTTGGGATGTTGGGTGGTTGTGGAGAATGGAGCTTTTTGAGCATTTATTATTGTGTTTTTCAAAGAGTGTTTCATTTTAAATCCTCCATTTGCATTGGTATATTATTTATCATATACTTCGGTACACTTTGGTGTGATTTTTTTATAAATGAAGTGGTTGAGTTGTCACTCATGTATTCATGAGGCATAGAGTGAGTTTTCTTTTTTTATGGTTGGATGAGTTAATGGTTTTATTGAAAAAGGGTAAACCTCCTCCCCCTTCCATTTCAAACCCTTCAGCATTTATTTCTAACCTTTGGAAGCTCGGTGGTGTTTCTTAAGTCCATATAATGATTCATTGAATTCTAAAGCTAGTTAGAAGAAGTGGGTCATTACATTAATAGATTTCAATTCCAAGATGGAAATATCCTCTTAAAGGAAAAATGTTTTCTAATAAATATAACATCTTATGGGATGGATGATGTCCTGGATGTTTACATCAATCGACTAGGATAATGTCCCATTGTATTACACCATGTGATATGGATTCGATGATATGATGTTTAAATCCTTAAAACATTGACGTTAACTATGTAGTTTAATTTAATTAAAGGAATATGTTTTCTTGTAGTTTTATTTCATGTGACAAGGGTATAACACTATGTTGTTTAAAGTTATATAGTTAATAATATCTCTAATTATTTCATGTCTTATTATGGATATTTTTTTCGATGAAGTTAAATGTGTTATAGAAATGAAATAATGAAGTTATACATCTTGAGATCAGGACATTATGAAGATATGTGAATTTATTCCAAGTATTTTTGGAGAAAATATTAATTAGCGGGATTTGTGATGGGAATTATATCTATTGTGATTAGGGTATAAGATTAATTAAAATAGATTATTTGAAAGGAATATTTACCTTCCCATATTGGTTTATATTTTACTTCCTTCATTCTAGGTATCATCAGTGTCCTAAGAGACGACACTATATCTCTCTGAAGGAATGATCTACGGTGAACAATCATATAGAAGGTTTTGGAAATATGTTTTTAATGGATTTATTGATTGTATAGTGCTCCCAAAATCATTGAATCGAACCACTCCAAATCACAAGTTTCCTCTAGGATTTATCTCCCTCTTCGAGATGAATACATATAGATACTCATAGCGAGAAAAATTTAACATCAAAATGAAACACCAAATATTTACCATAGTCAAGAGAATAAGGGGTCTCTTTCATGTGATGGATTGTTTACCATCAAATAATGATTTTTAGATGAATAAAAACCATAAATCAAATTTAGTTATTTATAAGGAATGAAATTTTTGAATTATCATAAAATATATCATGAAAAAATGTAATTTTAATATTTCTTTCACATTGGAATCTTATAGTGTATTCCATATATAGCATTATCATGGTGAACATGATATAGAAACATATGAGTATGGCCCTTGTATATAAGGGGAAAACACCCATCAATGGATCCATAAATGTTTCATGAGTATTTCCAAACATCAAATGTGTGGTTAAACCATAACTATAAGAAAAGTAATTTCAAAAGAAGAACAAGAGAGTATCTGGTATGTCTCAATAGTATCACATACCACACATGAGAGGATCACATTCTATTATATAGATGTCATTGATTCTCTTCATTTCCTGAATAGAATTGGTCATAATAAAATTTTCAGGGTTTCATCACTTGGAACCAAATAATTACACCAATTTGAGTTTGATTCACTAAACTCTTCAATGAGGATGTATTTCATGCATAAATGTACCAATTGTTTATCTCATAGATGAAAAAACTATGTGGAAAAAGAATAAGTGCACACGTTTATTCACTTGTAGTATTTTCATTATGTTTCAATCAAATATAATATAAATATAAATATATTATATTTATTATACATTCATGTATTTTAAGTTCATCTTTAATAATATCTCACTTTCACTAAAAATCCACAGGACTTAGTGATAAACATTAACACTCTTTGTGAATCCATCCACACTCTTTTGGATACCGTTTCATAAAACTCATTTTATTGTGAACCAAAACATTATCCAAAACATTATCCTTATCCCAGGGCGTCACAGTGTGACCTTGAAGGCATTAATTACATTGAAAAAAATATATAATCCTTATTTCATAGATGTGAGAAAAGAGCTGCATATAACAAAAAAAATATGTGCTACAAAATCTGCTGTGTGGTATGGTTTAATCTCCATAAAAATTACTCATAATTATATATGTACATATCCACCAAAACAAACATCATATAATTTATATGTATACCTATATAATTACTTTTCCATTACATCATGTAATAACATGACCTCGAACATGCCAATATAGTATATCCAAATCATATTTCAATGATTCTCTAAAAAATTAAATCCAATTCGATGAATGTATCATATTACATTAGTTTTAGAATTTTGAAAATCGTGTATCTCAAATATAAGTATCCAAACACATCATAATTCACAAAAATAATAATGGTAATGAATTTACTCAATCAAATTCAATCTATGTCTACATATATTTACTCATTATACCTATAAAAAATTACATCTTGGATGTGATCTAACTGACGACATGATCTAAAACTTATTATACCACTCCTATATTAGAAAATTTATTCTCAAACATTAATAAGTATGGAATCAATGTTTAATGTTTCTCATGCTATTAATCTCACTAACATCAGCTATGAAGGATTGTTAAAATTCAAACACCCCTAAGTATATCAATGAATATATAACATTATATGAGATATTCTTTTTTAGGATAATCCAGGTAATATGTATCAACTTATTACTCTATATATATTCTTTTAAAATATTTCATACATCTCTTTAAATAAATAATATGATTTTATTCATTCCAATCTTACAATGTCTGCCCAATCCATAATAATCAACGATGATATTTGATTAGGGATGCCCAAAAGTCACACTATGAGGGATATTATAATTCAACAGTTTATGTAAAATAAATAATAGAAAACATTATTGAATGATAATTATATAATTCAATTATTATATTAAAATGATGAATTTTAATACCATTACAAGAAATGATTAATGTTTCTGACATCTAAAGATTATACTAGACCCTCATATTGTTTCTACGGTACTGGTTTTATTATCCTATGTTTCCATCCCACGGATCATTATATCAACCCTCTAAACAATCTCATATATGATATGTTATTTTCAACTATGTGTTTAGTCCTTCGGTAATACCATGATACCTTAGCTAGATCAACAACCCCATTGTTGTCACAATTGAGCTAAATTTCTCACTCAATGATAAGAACCACTTCATGTTTTGTAATGAACTTTTTTTATACAAATAGATTTATTCACAACATTATAAATAGTAACATACTATTACTCAATTATTGATTATTATGTGGTGACTTTATGAGATATCATCCAACTAAATAATCCACCTATTTGGAAAAGAATTAATATTGACTGAGATTTCAAATCATCATTTTTAATATTTAAAACAATAAAATATGTAAACCTTTACACAATTTTGGCCTTATCTTCCAAATACAAAAAACATATCCTTAGTCCTTCTCATGTTCTTATAAATTTTATTCATAAAAATCCAATGAATCTCAATAAGATTTGACTAGTATAAATTATTTATCCTTAATGTATAAGATACATCAGTTGAGGTATATAATATGGCATAAATCATATATCTTATAACAGATGCATAAGAAATAATATCTATCATTTATAACTCTATATAAGGATCCTAAATATTCATATGATTCATGCTATAGAACACTGATAAATAAAACTTTGGGAGTTATCCATGATAAACCACATTTGACCTTTTCCAAAATATGAGTTCTAACCCAGTCCAATAATCCTATTAGATCTATCTCTATAGAACAACATACCCAATATTCAAGTATCTTTGCCCACTTATTTCATTGATAAATGTATTACTGGACATATAATCACATAATGAACTATTAGGATTTCACTTTGGATAAATTAATATCATTTATATAATATCACAAATAATAATATAATCCCACTAACCTACATAAATGCATAATAATCGTTTAAATTATTATGGAGACCAAACTCTATAATTGCTTCATCAAACTATGTATTGAAAAAGTGTGAATTTTTCATTAGACTATAAGTGGACTCTTACAAATTGTATATCATAGAAGTCCCATTTATCACATTAAAACCTTAAACCACTATAATATATAGTATATTTACTAAATTCCAATTAAAGAAGTTGTTTTGACATCCATTTGATATTACTAAAAATCACAATGAGATGTTAATTCAAAAAAAATAAAATGTAATTTTTCATCCTAATAGGTGAATATGTTTATTCATAGTCAATTCAATGAATATTTCTGTAAACAACTTCCACAAAGAATTAATTATATGAAGAAACTATACCATCCATTTTTTTCTTTTGGAACACACACTTACACCCTATCTTTCTTACCCTTTCATGTGCATCATTCATGTTTCATAATGTACATAGATTCCATCTCAAATTCCATGGATTTTAACCACTTTTAGGATTCAAAACTCTCAATATCCACTCCTTTGAAAAAAATTATTCTTCTATTAATGTTACTTCATCATATCATTCCATGAAAATTCAATCTCTCTTTAGTTTATATATATTCATACTAGACCATTGAGGTTCTTATGTATCTTGATTATATTCTCTTTCCATAATTTGCTTGTGGAAATGACTCAACATCCATCATAGGAATAATCACATATTTTTTTAATTCAACTTCACTATGTTAAACATTTAACCTACATAATCCCCAACTTACATGTTTCTATTTAAGGGAAATAAATTTCATTCCATAAATATTCTATGATCAGTACGGTTGAAAAATAAAATTCGATCAATTAATTGGGAATCCCAACAAATAATTAATTATCTTATTTGGGGATTATCTTATTAGAATTAAATCATTATATGATTTATTCACAACCCAAAACCCATATTAATGACATTTTTTATCTTTCTAAATCCATATCTCATAAGTTATCTCTCTGAATTCCTTTTATGAAATGTGGTTTAGTAGAAATGTAGTAGTTTCTAGAGTATAACCCTAGAATGATATAGGATGGTCGAATCAACTCACCATTCATCGAACCATGTCCAACAATGTTTGAATTCTTCTCTCAGATAAACATTTCCCTTGCGTATTTCTTTTATGTGTAATTTATGTAAATATTACAAAATTCCATAGATTATTAATAAATTTCTGGCTCCATTATTCACCACTGTGATCTAATTGGCGAATAATACTACTTTTAGCTAGTTGATTGTATACATCATTCTGAAACTAATTTATCTTTTAAAAAAATCAGTAGAAAAAATAACAATATCAAACATGGTGATAATAAAAGTAATTATGTATCTAAACCCACCCATTGATTGAGTGATCAGTGGTCCACATGCAACAAATTGTATGAAATCCAACAGTCCACTATCCATTTCATGTTTTTTCCAAATGGTGTGTTGATCATGTTTCCTAATAATTAAGATTCACATATATCATATGGTTCTTAATTAAATTATTCTAAAATCCATATTATAGGGGTTTTTGAATGTTTTTATCAATTATATGTCAAAATATTTAATTCCAAATGAAGGTGAGATTAAAATCAACCCTGAAATTATTACCTTGAATGTTATAAATAGGATTATTCGTATCTATAAAATATAAACCACTCATATTATTCCCAAGACAATAGAAAATATTTATTCTTATAAACATATATAACTCTTGGTCAAAAATGAATGAAAATATCATCTTGTCCAAACAAGATAATGAAATCAAATTTTAGTTAATATTCTTAACATAATACCTATTTTCATTTTGAGGAATAATCCCCTGGGTATACTTAGATAATATGTTTATACCTCTATTGAAACAACATTATCTCCATTACCAAAAAAAATTTATACTTCACCATTAATCAATTCCCTCACATCTATGAGCCTATGTTCCTCAACACAAATGTTTGATTAACAACCAATATCTAATACCCATGAGTTTTAGTTATTGGAATTATTCCTTATAATATTTAAATTCAAATTCGTATAATGTTTCCCTTTGATAAAATTTCTTAAAGATAGATTCCAATATTTATCTATTTAATAGATCATACCTATAAGTGATCTAAAAATGATTGTCATTAAGTATGTAATTATCTATAACATGGATAAATAATTTGGGGATTATAATGTATTGTTTATTTACAATATAATTTTAATGAATGTGCTCCCAAAAAAGGATTAAACCATCTGTCATGTCACATTAGTGAGACAAAATCCATATTTCACTAGGAAATGAGTCCAATTTAGAATTCATCACACCAATTATTTATTTAAAAAGGGAATCACCCGAATAATAATACCATTCACTCTTGGATAATTGTGCAGATAACCCCTTATCTAAATTCATCATATTGATTAACTCAACTCTATCACTTTGGTTTCCAAATAGCTTGGATTTCGAACTTGTATAATATAATTTAAACAAAAAATCAATGTAACAGTTTATTAATCTATGGGAACTGGGGTTAATCATGAAAAAACCTTGCATGATAATCTAGAGTAACATATTACATTCTTATATTACATAAGATAACAAAGATCTACCCGACATTGGCATGAAACTACTCAATTGGATGGTTGAGGTCCTGTCATGTTTCTATTAAGAAATAATATCACACTTTGTTTTTAATTGAGTTTTAAATAAATCAATAATTTAATATATATCATATAAAAGTTAAATTTATAACTATCATATTTTATATACTCTTTATCTTATTATGTTTTATTCCTTGTTTTTACGCAATATTCTAACATTTCTATTTAGAAATCCATATCCCAACCAATAAATTACTACATTAACACAACATTAATGTGTAACTCTTTACACAAACCACATGTTTTTTTACATACCCAAAAATTTGAAGTGGAGTATATTCATACACATCTGAATACCTAATATTCATATGGTGTGTGAGCTTCTAATGTAATGTCATAGCATTACATGACACTTGAAATCATCACATGACTATGCCCAGAGTGATAGATAACCAACCTCGTTCACATTTCTTGAAATGGTATAGCCTCCATGCTTGTGGGAATTCCAAACCCATGTCCCTATCCAAAGGGATACCTTACACAAGAGATAATTTTATTTATGTTATCTCTAACACCCAATATGCACAAAATATATTTAACAAATATTCATAAACTCATTACATAAAAACAAAATGAGGTCAAATTTGATGAAATATAAATTTTATGAAGTCATACCAAGCTTGTAATGTCATTCCTAACTCCTATAATTAGTTTAGTAGATAAACTTAATGTTGGTTCCAAATGTGACAAATACACCTATTATCCCTATGAACCATTTCGATTTTATAGGATTTAACAAATAATATGAAATTTAACTAACATTATTATCATTGATGATGAATGATTTATGAAGTATATTGATAAATATTTTCATTGAAACCAAGAGATATGTGATTTTAAAACTAGTATTTAATTATTTTAAAACACAAGAATAGAGATTACATTAGTCCAGATATATTTCCCTATTGATGGTGTTGATCATATAAACTCGATTTGTGTACCATCATTGCACCAAAAGGATGGAAATCAGAGCCCCTCTACTGGACATCCACACATTCTTCATAGATCATTGAACAACACTACTGAATCTTTGGGTTCAATCATGACCATTTGATCATCTTGTGTTGTTCACATTGATGAAACCACATTACATAGAGCACAAATGAGTCCATATTATTCTAATCAATAATGAGGGAATGATTATTGTCTAGTAATGGGTCAATATATCCAAATATGAAGCGGATATGTCTAATTAGAAAGAATCATATGTTAATTATCAATTGGTAAAATAATCCATCGATCACAATATCCCATCGTAAAAGTTCCACACCATCATCATCAACAAGTACACTTAATGTTTTGTTCTTAGACTATTTGAAATGAAGTCATCTATATCCCATAGAATTTGAAATCAATGTGATGAATCTATTTCAATCAAAGGTATAAGATATAAAATTAAATAATGATTTAATGGAAAAGTCGTTCCTTAACATATTCATAAGTAACATATAGTTCATGAAGCATCCAATGTACCCAACATCACAATAGACATACGTCATCATGGTTTCTAGAAATAAATTAATGTGTATGAGTCATATAATGCATTATTAATATTATAAAAGACTATGCATCACTACACTTGATCAAAGAAATAAATATCCAGGAATTACTAGATATCTAGAATACCTATTGGCAACTCAATTTTCATAATCTCCCATGTTATATATTATCAATTTTGAATATCATGAGATGAACTATGATCTGCTTACAAGTACTCAAAACCAACAGTTAATATACAATGTGTCCCATCAGGGAATTTTACACAATAATAGAATAATATTTTAGAATATCTTCATTACATTTCTACAATACTCCAAGTTAAAAAAAATAAAACTATACTCAATAGCATATGGTACACACAACATTAATCCTAAATAAACCAAGAAATATGGTTATTTAACTATTACCATTATATCATAGCAATTAAATTAGAGGATATGAATAGGATTTACTGAATTATGTACTATATATGATTTTAATAAAATTTATTGATAACTTCATAGTGAATAATCACTCAATGGTTTCAAAATTCATTTCATTCTTTAAAAATATGTTCTCTTCAAAAACTATATTTATTTATTTTATTGAGAGAATATATTAATTAATTTCAGAAAAATTTATAATTTTTATTTTATAACATGTATATTGTTTTTAAATTCACCATATAAAAATATCTTATGGTTATTTTTTCGAAAAGATTTATTTTTCTATGAATAGTGAATATACCGGTTTTTATATAGTTTCCATTTATTTTAAAAAAATTATGAAAAATAAAAGTAGCATTATGGTTTGAATTTAATTTTAATGTAACCCAAATTTATTAATATTATTTAGTCTAATTAATTAAACTTTATTCATCTTTATATAGGAATTTGTTATAAGTTTATTTTTCGACTTGAAAAAAATTAATAAAAAAATTTATTTTTAGTACATCACTAGAGTCTAATTTTAAATTAAAAGGTTTATAATTTGTGTATTTAATATTGAAAAGTGTATTCCATATTATTAATCTGTAAATATAATTTTTTTAAAAAGGTACCTTCAATTTTTTTCATAATTAATAGTAACCATAGTAAGTAATAGTCACCGTGGTAAGGGAAAATCAGGGAATTAAGGATAAAAATAATATGATATAAACTAAAAATTGACCCAAACAATTTAATTTATCCTATTGGATGATTTTAGTTCCTCTATTTTCTTTTATTTTTTGAAAAAATAAATATATGGTTACATATGTCATGGATTATGACACATAGTTTATTTTCTACTAATAAAAAATATCAATCTCTTTGTTTTATCAACTCTGAATTTTTTTACATAGTGGTCAATAGAGAAATTTTTTTTTATAAAATGGATGTTTTTAATATAAATTATCTTATTAACATTTTAATTTATTTATAGTTCTTGGTGATTAGTTAATTACAATAAATTCGTATGCAAGACCGATAAACTATTTATTCAATGAATATAAAAAATTATTTTAACAAATTTAAAAGTACCATTTTGCGTTTGAGTTATAATGACTAATGAAATTTATATATATATTTGAAATATTAGATAAATAATAAAAAATTATATAATATATCTTTCATTTATGGTACAATTTCAATTTTTATAGTAACTATCATGATCACAAAATAGTAAAAATTGTTTCTGTAGTGATCACAACGGGTTAACACGTGTTAAAACCAAATTGTATGTGTACAAACACCACCTAAACATGTAATAATTTATTATATAATATTATTCAACCCAAACTCATGGAATGGATTAATTATATCTTTTTATATCTTTTTTCAATGCATAGTAATTTATATTAATATAATATTATATGAAATTCAAAGAGTACCCCTCCTCCTACTTAAAAAAAGAACATTATATCCTCATTTTTACAAACATAAATAAATAATTTCAATCAGAAATTAACTATGAAAATGACATCCTAAAATTTATTCCCACATACTATAGGTATTCTTTTTGGCATAATACCCACCATAGAGTGTACAATGTGTAAAAATGGGTGTTGTGTGAAGAAGAGGTTTTGATATTAACTGGATGTTTTAGTATTATTTCTTATTATACCTCCATAAAATATTACCAAAACAAGTAAAAATAAAAAACTATATTAAAATATATATATATATATATATATTGTTATATTAATGGAATAAACTATATCTATATCAGCATCCATCAAATAGAAAACAATATTATCATCTGTGTGTAAGACAGACGACGCCTCATGAGAAAATGTAAGTAGATTTCTACCACAACCTACCAAGATTGTTTATAATGAAGTATTTAAAGAAAATATATTATATTAATTAAATAATTATCATTAATTAGAACTAATATATCATATATTTTTCATACAATACCAATATTGATGTATTTTATGTCAATCGTGGGTACATGTGGAGTACCACATCCACGTAGCGATGAGATTTATTTTTCATCACCTATGCTTTTTGATGGTATATATAAGTTTATTTAAAGAAATAATATGATGGTTATGATTTAATGATCATTATTTAAATATATTATAATATGTACCATCTTTCCAACTTGATCGTTGAAAAACAGGAACATTACTCATGAGTATGCATTACCCGCTATCTCTAAGATTGTAATGTAGTATGAGTTTCCTAAAAATATTCAATGGTTAGATTTAAATATAAAAATGACATATAAAATTATAATTTGTTAAGTAATTTTTATACTAGATAAGATGAAAAAATAATCTATTTGACTATAGTCACTTACCAAAGTGATTTTAGATATATCAATCGGTCATAATGGCTCAAAGGCCTTAATTTATTTATTATTTTGATAATACACCTTTTAATCGGTGAGGTGGAACCCTTACAAGGACCCAAGGATTAGGTAAAATTACATGGCATGTATGTCTTAGAGGGAATCACCTAGACAAGACACTTGAAAATGCTCCTCCCCAATATACGTCATTAAATCAACACTCCACCTTCATAGGGCTGGTCGGATAGCAGTCCAATAGAAAGCTGAACAAGCCCAGTACCTATGGAAAAGCCATACAAGATTAGACATACTCAAGGTAAGGGATATATATGAACCTCCATTTTTCTTTCAGTTATGAGAATTCACTAATTTACTAAACTTCTATCTCTATAATGACATATAATTATAATAAACTATATACACATATCTCATATATATATATATAGCTTATTAACCCATCCTTTTATGTGATATAAACTCCTTATGATCATTTATGAAACAACTTCTTCATGAAATCACTTTTTATTATTATATGGGGAATGATTATGTAACCCATTTTATTTCTATGGGAAATTCATATTTTTATGACATATTTTTTATTCAATTTCTTGGGAAATCATAATCAAGAAAATATTATTATGGTTGTACCTATATAGTTATCTAGTTACCTTGGTAATTATTTTCTCTCATAAGATGTTATATATGGGATTACTGTGTTAAAAATATATTATGGGACTCTATCCACCATATGATGTGGTCTTGTAAGTTATAATTAACTTATAATTATGTCATTTTTTGGGTTGATACCACTTTTATTATCCATAATATTTTGATAACATGTTATTTATGTTATGTTGCTCTAAGAGAACACATGATCCTTAAATTTTATGACATCATGATGTACATTCAACTTACATGTTATGTTTCCTTATCTTTTTTATTCCCTTACTGGGATGTTTTGCTCAACCATTGGCTTAATGTATTCATCATATTTTCTCATGTAGTATCCTAAGATGAAATAGATTTTGGACATAATTATAGACATTAAAACAATTACAAATTAATTTTCTCATAACATTTTATGTATCCAACCTTCCAAAGAATCTATTCCCTTTTTTTTTATTAATGGATATTAATGTGAAAAATCATGTATTAATATGTGTGAATGGATTTGGTATCTTTATTTGGTATCTGATAAGGGTCTACATATAATCTGTGATTAATACTATAATAATTTTGTGAGAACCCTAGGTATACATATAACAATAATAAAATATCTAGTAATTTTTCTAAAGTATAGAGCAAGTGGATTATGATAAATTAAATCACTATATATTTACTAAAAATGGATTTTTCATTGAAACAGTTGTACTAAGAGGTAGTAAAACATGACAAGGTTAATTATGAATTGAATCAATCATCACTTAGTTTATGAAAATGAGGAATATATACATTTATAGTTTGACATGTGTAGCAGATATAATTTTTAAATTCACAAACTCTTAACAATCCTTTATGAATGACTTGAAGTAATTATAGGTTGGAAAACCTAATATGAAAAATTACCATTGATATCTTAGATTGAATCCTAATGACCAATAATTTATGATATAAATTTAATTTATAAGTTTTTTCATATATTTTTATAATTTTTCCTTTATGTATGTTTATTAGTTAATGTATTCTCAATTTTTTGAGTTAATGGAAAGAAATGAGAGAAACAGTTCCAATTACCAATGTGATAGTCAATGACAGAACATGCATAATGATATTACTAACGTTATGGATGTTGGAGATATAAACTTATTAATAGAAATGTCTCAACTAGATCATGTTATGTATAATAACAAGAATCATGAGGAACTCCCTCCTTTTACTACGAAATAGAATGTTTCATTTGATTTTTTTTCTGAAAAAGACTTATTACATTTAGTGGATATTCTTATATACTACTCATATAATAGTGGATTAACTCCATTTAGAAATAATTCTCTATCCTTCAAATCATAGAAAAATAGGAATTTTTTTTTCCCATTTATCATATGGATGGGGAAGCAGACCTGTGTTGGATGCTGATTAAGAACATAGATTCCATAGAGGATATTGATTCCATATAATTATTAGGATTCAATAAATTATTTTTTACAGAAAAATATTTTACCTAAAATAATTTCCATAAAATGGATAGTTAGTTCCTTTAACTAATGAAAAGGGGGAAGAGCCTATTAGTAAATATGAAGAAAACATCAAAAGGCATTCATGGAATGCATCTAGATTTTTAATCAACATCACAAGTATGGCGGACCGTTTCATTAGTATGATATAAAATATTCAATGAAAATATTTAGAAATTCATTAATATTCTTAAAATATAAATTTTTCATTTTGACCGCAATTTTGATATATATAATGGTCTCTCTCAGTGATCTCATGCGAGTAAAGAAAATAAAATCCATAAAATAGAGTTTTTTTGAGACTATCAAAATATTAATTATATAAAGGAATGAAGACCCAACATTCCAAGTTCCAAATGTGTGGGAAGAAGCACCATGGAAATTATCTCAATCTAACTAGAAGATTCTTCAAATGTGAAAAACATGTGAATCAAGATAATCAATTAGTAAAGGATGTAAAAAAACCCACAAATGCAACAGAAGAAATGAATATTTCGATAGGCACTCATCTAGGGGATCAATTTTCAACTGCAAGGAACATGAGAACTATGTATGTCAGTCATTTAAGTATAGGGTTTTTAGATATAGTCAATAACAATAACCTATTATTCCTAGAGGGAAAGAAATTGAATATGGTATCACTACTACTAAGGTGGATCCATAAAATAATTTTGTAACAATTACACGAGTTTTTCATTCAATAATATCAAATATAATTTTATTATTCTGGTTTTATGAAATATTTCATAACATTAATGTTTAGTAAAACTATTCAAACCCCACCTTAAAAAATGGGGGTGATTTATCAATGTGAATATAAATTATGGAAATTTTTCAATACCAAGTGTATATGTAAAGACCCATAAAATTCATGGGAAATTTTTTCATAATTTTCTTTGGGATTTTACAAGAATGCAGTTTGTGACATCACCTGATTCAGTGGCCTAGTGTGCCCGGAATCATTTTCCGAAGTTTAGCTCGGGTAAGTTCAGTGAACGAACGAGCAGGTTTTTCTAACTTTTGAACCGGTTCTCGGAATCGAATTATGAGGGCACTGATGGAATCGCGGCGCCTGTAATTGCTTAGAAACACCTTTTCCGGAGTTGCATTTGCTCTGGTGTGGTTTTTAAATTTTTGGGAAAAGTAAAGGAATAAAATAAAAATGGTGCGACCAATTTTTATTTTACATAAATTTGTTTAACCTAAGCTAAGTGATTGGAGTGGGACCCACAATATCCTACCCACAAGGTAGGATATTTGTGAGTTGGGTCCCACACGAGCCCCACCGTTTCTTTTCTTCCTAAACCCCCTCTTTAAATAAAGAAACACACCTGCACCCATAATAACTAGAAGTCAACCCTTGTGTTTTTCTGTTTATGAAACGCCTCTTTTAATTTGGGCGGTTTAAACGTTGCAATTAATTCATTTAATTGATTTTTTAGTTTTTGATTTTCAAAACGCACGGCTAGAAAAATAAAAATACGGAAAACTCTTATTTTATTAGAGTTTTTGGGTTGTGAGAGGCTTGGAAGAATTTTCTCAAGTTGTTGAAATTCATCCTCCTCGACGAAGAACGCAAAGAACGTTGACCTCCGACGACGGATGACGGTGAGAGACGCCTTCCTAGGATATCGATGACCCAACGTGCATAACCTCTTTCTGTCTTTCCGCATCACTGGAAGAGAGACATCATTCCTCCATGACGCGACGATCTGCCTTCTTCCGCGACGATCAATTCTGCGACCTCTATTTCCGCGACAACCTCGTTCGATGACTATGCTCGAGGTAGGGGGATTATTATATCATTGGTTCCTGATTACATTCATTGTTGACATATCATATTATTTGGGCCACCTGTTATCACAATAATGGGAGGAGGTCGGGCCGCACGAACACGACCGACCCTCCTCTCCCCTTTGATTGTTTGATATTGTTTGCGGCACGAGCAAGGAAACACGGTGCCGAAACACCACACAGGAAATATTAAAGGAAGGGTGGAGAAGCGTGGTGCCATCGTGTCGCGCCGTTGAAGATGAACTAAACTGTGGCGCAGTCGCGCCACGCCAAAAAATCATGAGAACACCGTGGCCGGAGCAGGGCCGCGGCGGAGCAGGGACCGGCGGCTAATTTCCGACCGCGACGTCATAGTAGGGGGACCGGCCCGCATCCGTCCCCTGGTGCAGCAGTCGGCCAGCCGGAGCGGGCCGACCGATCAGTGGGTAAACCTGGGGTTCGAAACCCCCAGCTGGAGGCAGGAGCAGCCCCTACGTGGAGGCCGTGTTATTTGAGACAGGGGGGCAGCCCCCCCCCCCCCCCCCCACCCCCCCTTGACCGACGGTTCGGTGTAACCGAGCTGGCCAGCGAACCACCAGCGCGTCGGGCCGGGCCGTGCCCATGCTGTGCTAGGCCACGCCATCAGGGCCCGGCCACGCCCTAGTGGGCCGGACCCGGACCTGGTTCGGGTCGCCCTGGTTCGGGCCGACCTAGGGGGTCTCGGGCCGGGCCCGAAACCCCCATTTCCAGACCTCTTACGGTCTTTTGCCCATATCCTGGGCTACGGAACTCCGATTGACACACCGTCAGCTGCGATGCGATCTTTGGATCGAGATAGATGTTTCAGTTTATAACACTCAAGGTTTCGGAGATCTTGAGTACGACCGGGTTCGTTTGGATACGAAACCGACCAGGCCCTCGGAGCGGAAACACATATATCTTGAGCTGTGGACGTCTGATTGGTGTGCCATCGACTTTGTTGGATTACTCTTGATGAGACGGAACTTTTGGCATACTATTCCTATGTTTTGGTAGTAGTTGGATAGTGGTCGGGTTGGATTGTACCCGAAATCCAACAGGGCCCTTGGAATGAAAAAGCTGATAACTTTCAGACCGGACGTCCGTTTGATGAACCGTCAGTGGCGTTGGTGATCACGTTGAAAAATGATCCCTATGAGCATACCCTATGAGAGTTCGGGGTACAATCCAGATACGTCCAGGTTGGTTCGCACACGAAACCAACCTGGCCTCTAGGACTAAAAGGCCAGTAACTCACAGACCGGGCGTCCGACTGACACGCCGTCTGTTGCGTTGAGACCCCTATGACGAGGCGGTCATTGAGATACTTCGTCGTGGAACTTTTTCATACATGGAGTATCAACCAGTATCTCATGGATCAGACCCTCCCGGTGACGAGCTAGCAGAGTGCAAAGACCTAGTAGCTGGCTGAGAGTTGACGACTACTGATCTATCGTCTCGGTGGGTTTCGGATAGCCCAGTGGGGAGATCTTGGTTGTAGTGGCAGACCCACGGCAGAGGAGCGCTTGGTTGTAGCATCAGAACTGCAATACTCAATAGAAGGAGTACCTCTGGAGGCTATGAGCTGGAGCGCGTGGTTGTAGCGGTAGACCCACGGTGGAGGAGAGCTTGGTTGTAGCGGCTGACCCGCGGTACTCAACAGAAGGAGTACCTCTAGAGCCTATGAGGGGGAGCGCTTGGTTATAGCAGCAGACCCTTGGAGGGAAGCACTTGGTTGTAGCAGCAAGCCCACAGTACTCAACAGGTGGAGAACTACAGTAGTCCAAGGTTAGTGGGGTGCACTTGGTTGTAGCCGCAGGCCCACTATACTTGACAGAGGAGGAGTTCTCTAGCATCCATTGTTTCGACATCATGAATAAAATCCTGGTTGAGCTGAGTCTATGACCTTTGTGTATACCTCATGATTTAGATGGGTCACTTGATAACTTAGGTATAAGTATGGGCATATACCTAGGTAGTGGTTATCCATTGATTTCATAATCTTTGTGTTTCCTCGTGATTGAGATGGGTTACTTGATAACTTGGGTATATGTATGGGCATATACATAAGTAGAGGTTATCTGTTGAGATCTTCTTTGTGGTTATCCTTGTTGGATTTAGTGAGAGCTTGAGGGTCTCGGGGTCTTTATTGAGTATCGTTATACTCACCCCTATAAGGGATATGCCCGCACCTCATTGTGTTGGTTGCATACGACAGGCAGCGCAGACAGAGGCTGAGTGTTCGTGGACTGGACGGTACCCGGAGGTGGATCTCACGACGAGACAGTATCCGGTGGTGGACTTCACAATGAGGCGACACTTAGAGGAGGTTGACGGGCGAGAGTGTTGTGGAAGCTATTTGTACCTACCCTTCAGGTAGGATCCTTGGTCGATGATCCAGGAGCTACTTGTCACCTTTCGGCTGTTTATCTTTTTCCTTGTACATTACAGTTTGGCTTGTATTTCCGGCCCCCGTTACTTTCAGAACAGCTTGTTTCAGCTTTACATAGTGTTTTACTTCTGCATGTACTATGTGGTGTTTTCTTTACTTTTATAAAGGCAATTCCTTCCCAGTTATCGGTATTTACGCCTTTGGTGCTAGTCGCCAGCCCCTAGCCTATGGAAGGAAGGATTGGGGTAGTCATGGCACGGGCACCGAGGACGGTTCGTGACAAATTGGTATCAGTGGAGTTCGGTTCTACCGCAGAACTCAGGACTCGGATCCTTCTTCTATGTAAAGAAATAGTGTTAAGGGTATTGAGTGTGGTTATCAGTCCAGGGAGTCCTGTGTTGGTGTGGCGGCCAACATATCCGTACACCAAGACCCTGACTTTTGATTTCCGACTTAATGCACGAAAAACATTGATTGCAATTGTGTTCATGATTTCATTGTGATTACTTTGTGCCAGCACACCAGGTTGTATTTTTTGACCGTGGTGCACCTGTATCTTTTCAGGATGGCCCCACGGTGGCAGCCAGCTATGGTACTGAGTTTTGTACGTGACGACAGCCCACCGAGCGACGAGGCCTCGGTGCAGGGCCCTTTTACTGCAGAGGCACCAGCGGTACCACTACCCGCCAAGCCACCGATGCTAGCAGCCCCAGCCGCTGAGAGTGCACATCACCTTAGTGCACTGCATGAGTTTCAGCGTCAGCGACCACCCAGGTTCCACGGGGAGACAAACCCTCAGGCAGCTGAGGATTGGCTGGAGGCTGTAGTTTGAGTTTTCAGGCTAGTGGAGACACCAGCTGACCTCATGGTTATCCTTGCAGTGAGCCTCCTGCACACGGCAACAAGAAGATGGTGGAGCTTGATACATCAGGTGCACGACGAGGCATCTCTTATTTGGACATAATTTGAGAGCCTCTTCCGTTCAGAGTTCGTCCCAGCCACCCTCCATGCAGTGTGCATCCAGGAGACACTACAGCTGCGGCAAAGCAGCATGACAGTAGCCCAGTACGCTGCGAGGTTTACTGATCTCTCTCACTATTCCACAGACATGGTACGAGACCCATTCTTCAGGGCCCGAACCTTCGAGTAGGGGCTTAGGTGAGAGATCAGAGCATCAGTTTTTTCTCACAGCATTCCGACACAGACATGGGTGTTCGAGAGAGCCCTCTTAGTGGGGAGTCTCCATGATGAGCAGTCTCCAGCAGCAGGACCCACCACTAGCCGACATGCGGTAGAGTCTTCTACAGCGGGCATTAGATAGATGACGCAGAGGTCCAAGAGGAATAGACCTACAGGTGGTCGACCGCATGACACAGGATTGTTTGTGTGAGGCACCCGGGGTGGGGAACGACTTACCATGCGCGGACAGTGTTACTCCTGCGGTGGGGTTGGTCACATGGCTCATGACTGTCCAACCTGCCATAAAGATGATCAACAGATGAATGAAAAACCTCCTAGGCAGAGGCAGAGGTTCGATCGAGGCGGACCGCAAGGAGCGGGAGACCGAGGCAGGGGAGCTGGTCGTACAACTGGAGGTGGGCGATGCTTCGAGGTGTTTCCACCACCACCACCAGGAGGTCCACCCCGACCATAGAAAACATGTGGACATGGGAGAGCTCAGCTTCAGCCAGCTGAGGCCTATGATCATGGAGCTCCGGGAGGAAATGGACAGGAGCGGGACTATCTCCAAACCTGGAGACTTTTGTTCATATTTCTTCTAGCTTGGTTGATGTTTGTTTGTAAATGCTTTTTGTCTTTGTACTTTGAGCTGCAGTAATAAAAGACACCTTTCTTGTGGTGTTTACCTTCCTGTCCTCTGTTTATGTTATTACTAAGAGGTTCTAGTTTAAAAACCGTTGACTTGACCCTCACTTTGAGATACCTACTGGAGGAGACCCAGTTACCACACACTGATGCCGACAGTGTGACTCAACCCTTGGAGACGAGAGTAATGGTTGGATCTCTTGGTAGTAGCGTCAAAGCCTTATGACGTCATCCTTGGTATGGATTAGTATCAACCATGTCGGGATTGACAATATTAGGCGAAGAACATGGTTCATCCGGGGGATGAGACTGGATTTCTCATATCGTAAAAGAAGAAATCTCATCAGCTCTTGTAGGACCAGAAAGGTACAAGTCATCCAAGAGCGGATGAGGACAGCTCAAAGCCAAAAAAATTCTTGTGCTGACTGGAGGTGGAGACTACAAGAGTTTGAGGATGGCGACCACGTTTCCCTACGGGTCTCACATCGACGTGAGTTACAGATATGTGGCCGAGGCGAGAAGTTATCTCTGAGGTTCAACGGACATTTCTAGGTCCTCAGGAGGGTAGGCAAGGTGGTTTACCGCTTGACCCACCCACCACAGTTGCACCAGGTGCATGATGAATTCCATGTATCTCAACTGAGGAGATACGAGCTCGACCCTTCGCATTTCATCGACCATGAGGAGCTGGACTTGGGCAATGGGGTGACCCTCACGGAGGTTCAAGTGGGGATCGAGGAATGACAGGAGCGGATCCTATGAGGACGGTTGATTCCTCAGGTTCACATTCATTGGCAGTACAGAAACCTCCAGGTGAGAACATGGGAGCGGAAGGCTCTGATGCATGCTCAGTACTGCTTTTGTATCCCTAGTTTGTGTTAAAGCTTTATGGGGGCGTAAAGACCTGAGGTGAAAGTAATGTAAAGACCTGTAAAATTCCATGGAAATTTTTTCTTAATTTTCTTTGGGATTTTACAAGAACGCAGTTTCTGACAGCACCTAATTCCGAGGCCCAGTGTGCCCGAAATCATTTTTTGAAGTTTAGCTCGGGTACGTTTAGTGAATGAATGAGCAGGTTTTTCTAACTTTTGAACCGGTTCTCAGAATCGAATTCCGAGGGCACCGATGGAATCACAGTGCCGGTAATTTCATAAAAACACCTTTTCCGGAGTTGCTTTTTCTCGGGTGTGGTTTTAAAATTTTTGGGTAAAGTAAAATAATAAATTAAAAATGGTGCGACCAATTTTTATTTTAATTAATGTTGTTTAACCTAAGTTATGTGATTGGAGTGGGACCCACAATATCATACCCACAAGGTAGGATATTTTTGAGCTGGCGCCCACACGAGCCCCACCATTTCTTTTCTTCCTAAACCCCCTCCTTTAATAAATAAACACACCGGCACCCCTAATAAGTGGAAGTCAACCCTTGCGTTTTTTTGTTGATGAAACGCCTCTTTTAATATGGGCGGTTTAAACGTCGCAATTAATTCATTTAATTGATTGTTTCATTTTTGATTTTCAAAACGCATGGATGATTAGCCACTAAATGAGGCTAATATTAATTGTTAATATATATAATATTCATGTTCTTTATTATTCATAAACAGCATTTTAGTGCATTTTACTCTTTGAACATCATTTCACATTATGATTGTAATACCTTCTAAAAATGCATTATTATGTGGTACCTTTTTTAACATCATTTAAAGTACCCAATGATTCATCTGATTTTAAGGAATTTAATTATCCATATTTTGATTTGATATTTTTGGAACTGTATATACACTTAAATATGAACATTTTTCATTCAGGGATCAATGGATGATTCATAAAGGATGGTGGAGATATTTGGCGATGAAAGGAAACAATTCTGGAGAAGTCATATTGGACACCATCCCACTGATGAGACTGTGGGGTCCACAATACAGGCCCAATTAATCCCATATTTCTTGGGATTCTAGAATAAATTTATAGTAACAAATAACTCTTCAGGATCTAATGCTAATTCGGCTTCTATGGTTTCCATTTAGGCGGCCCAAGTTAGAGATGAAATTATGGACCAGATTCTACGGCCCAGAAAAACATCTCACTAATATGATTATATCTCGGAATCCACTACTCCAAATGAGTCCCAAAATTACAAACCGCTAGAATACTTCTTTAGATATATTTTCTTCTTCTATGGCCCACTCTGATTCGGCCATCTAAAAGCCCTTCCAAGCGCGTCTGTTCGGTGAAGGAAATCTGGCTGCCACCTCGGTTCAAGGGTGGAAAAATCAACTCTCCCTTACATTCCACCCAGCCATGGCCTACCACAATTAATTGAGGAGACTTGGACTATTGGAGGATCGACCCAAGGGCTCAAAAATGCCTATTTAAGGCATTAGTGTGGGAGGATTGAAGAATTTTGGAGCTTGTTTTCATCATAATGTTATGCTGCCAATTTCTCTTTGTAATGTTCTTCCTCCACATGTAAGTTGTTTTAATTCATCCTTGTTTCTTATAAATGTTCTTCTTATACTCTTATTATGTTGTTATTCATATCACATTGATACTGTTGGATCCAGATGTGAATTTATTAATACCAAACCTTGTGAAATTATTCACACAATGGTGGAGTGATCATTTTATTTTTGTTGTTTTCTTTACTTCTCGATTTCTTCCCTCATGAGTTTACTTTCCGCTTCCATTGAAACCATGAGATCAATGTAGGGATAACCCACTTATGGGTTGATCGAAGGGATTAGAAAGGGATTGGATTTGATTTTATTTATCACCTCATTAATGTATAATAACTTCTTTAATTGATATTTTTATTTTATGGTTTTTAACCTCCATCGTCCTTGTTGTAATTAAGGCCACACACTTCATTTGCTAATACGAAATTTTACCTTGAAGTGCTCAAAACATTGATCCTTCAAGTGGATAGGTGATTATTATTAAAGGTTTTCATCATTAAACCAGTAAGTTATGATGTTGTTTTATCTCCTTAAATGAACCCATCTCAAATATATGAAATTGAAATCATTGAAAAGGAAATACCTCCAATCCACCCCGAGGGATAACCTAGGATCAACTCATTATTTTAAATTGAATTTACTTAAATCAGTTAGTGATCCTTTAAACCTATATAAAATCAACCCATGTTGGCCACTTCATAGCCAAAAATAGTCCTTAGAATGTGAGTGTCTATAGGTTACTTCTTAGGTCATTGTGGACTCAACAAGCCAAGCTAGACTACACAGGCCGTTCTACCCTCATATCTTGGGTAAAATTGAGCAAGAAACAAATTTTGGCGCCGTTTCCGGGGACCTAAGTAAGTTATCATACACACTATCATCCTTTTTTTTCATCCTATTTCTCTTTTCTCAACCCTCACTTCTATGGAAGTCCATTTTGAACAAGTCAAAACATGGGAAACATATCCCCAATTTGATCACAAAACCCCATTTGTGTTGTACAATGACCATCCTAATTTCTACATGTGGGATAATCAATAACCTAATGAACCAAATTTTTTTTACTCCTATGATCCACAAAACATCTCAACATATAATGAGTTTCAATCCCCACAAAGCCAATCTGAACACCCTCCTGTGCAATTCCGACAACTTAATTATCCACCCAGAATAGACCATTCGGATGAACCCATTATCCATAAAAATCCGCATCCATTACATGAGAAACTATTTCAAAAAATGGAGATAATTATTTTTGAGGTTTCATCATTGAGGTTAATACTAGAATGCATTAAAAATTGTGAGGAACCCATCCCTACACAAACTGTCCCTTCCATAACATTATGTGAAGTATCTATTTTCCCACAAACCTCTCATGAATTTACTGAAGAGAAACCCTTTGTATTTGGGGAATATATAGAGGATCAAGGAATTATTTATGGGTGTTTAAATCAAGAGGAAATTGAATTTTTGGATTCAAAAGAGGAGAATTTGACATCATGGATTGAGTCTGCTATGGATAACTCCATTGATGATTTTTCAAAAACACTAATCACTGAACCATTGAGTGAAATCACAAACATTGAGTCTATACCCATTCCTAACACTGATCTTTCCAATTTTATTGTTGAATCTTTTTTTAAAAAGGAACCGATTCTATTGAGAATTTTGGAAAATGAAACTGATTTAGATTCAAAATCACAACCCTTGTCTAAATGTCCTATCCAACCCAAGATCAAAATTATTAATCATCCTTACCGAATAAAGTATCCACTCATAGGGTATAACCATGAACTTTCAGTTGGAATTCATTCTTTTATTGAAAAAGAAAATTTAGGGAAGATTATTGATGCCTTAGGCAAGACTAGAGAAGCAACCAGATCCACCCTTTCTGATATTCTTTGGATTTACCCTCTCATTTTAGGATATAGGGTTGTGAATGAAACAAATTCTAAACATAGAATCAAACTCAACCTAGTTTAATTGGTGAAACACGTGGTCTATAAAATGTTGAATGTTGGTATTGGATATGTTGGGGGGTTCAAGTCGAGCTAGCGACGTTAAACAAAGCGTTGCATGGGAGGAAACCCATTGTTTTCAAGTTTCCTATCATTTTATTGTTTTAATAAAATTTATATTTTAATTAATCATTTTTATATTTAAAAAAATATACTGTTGAACTGTTCTTATAATATGAGTATGGATGGGTATGAAAGGGGAGAACCTTATTCATCTGTGTCACGTGGTGTGATCCTTGAGTAATACCTTACCCAGAAATTTAAAAAATAGACAATGTATCATCAGTTTATTTTATTTTATTTAATATATATTCTTATAGTTTATTTATATATATATATACTCTTTTGTTTTATTTTTTTGTTTTCTTTTTTCCACTAGGGAACTCTGCAAGCGACATGGATAACAAAGGACTAAATTGGAGCAGCAAGAACTTCAAACTTCAACAACCAGGTAACTTCATTCCATGACCCTCATTTTCAATTTTCTTTTTTTAAATTTCATTATCTACCTCGATCCCATTCTAAATTTTCTTATCATTAAACACTAGGAACAATGTTATTTTATGTTGGGGAGCGGGAGATAAAATAAATAATGCTTTTGTGTCAAAAAAATGATAAATGATTTGAAATTGTTTTTGTGAAAATGGAAGGAAAAATTACTTTAACTTTGAACATGGTAATACACGTTTCACACTTTGAAACTGAATATCAAATAATTTAGCATACCCTGATTCTGATTTTAATCCTTGTATAATTTCATGAGCATATATTTTGGAAGGTGTGGCTATCCAATGTGATTTTCAGCGTTTATATTTTCATCCAAATAAAAAAAAGGTCACAATGCACGTCCTTTGGATAGTGGGGTATTAGTTTGAGTTCATGGGGTCCCCTAAATAAATAGCATAGGTTTGGTGATCATTTTATTTTAATATGAGTATTCAAAAAAAATTAAAAAAAAAATTCATGTAGAGCAATGAAATGACCTAATGCGTGGCTTTCAGAACTTGGGGATCATGACTCCATAGTTGTCTGGCCTAGAGTTGGTAATTTTATCTCTTTTTTTGGTAATTTGAATTTGTTTTTGACTGAGTTAACTCGAGATGATGCCTGAGTATGTGGGCTTCACTTGGTGCGCTAAAGTCTTTGAGCCTGGGAGTCATCCGCAATGTCTCGCTACAGGGGTTGACTCTTTTGAGTGCAACATTAATTACCATGGAAAAATTGAAAAAACAAAAAAAAACAAAAAAAAATATACAAAAAAAATGAATAATCATATTAATATTAAAATTTGATTCCACCTATCACTTTCGTAATTTCCCACTTGAATAAAGATGAACCCCCATGTCTATTGTGATTCACAACAAATCCTCATACTTAATTGATATTGGATGAAATATGGAAATGAATTTGAACAAAGGAATGGGCTTGGGATTGGGATCTGATTATGAAACTATCTTTATTTAAAATATTTTGATGGATTTTATGATTGTTTGGTATATGTTTTTTTGGTGATCATTATGTATTAAAATGTTTTTGGAAAAGGGAATTCGAATTTCATATTATTGAGATATATTTTTCTCGGGACTAGTAAAACTCAAGTTGGGGGGTGTGATTAGCCACTAAATGAGGATAATATTAATTGTAAATATATATAATATTCATTTTATTTATTATTCATAAACATCATTTTAGTGCATTTTACACTTTGAACGTCATTTCACATTATGATTGTAATACCTTCTAAAAATGAATTATTATGTGGAACATTTTTTAACATCATTTAAAGTACCCAATGATTCATCTGATTTTAAAGAAGTAATTATACATATTTTGATTTGATATTTTGGAAACTGTATCTACACTTAAATATGAACATTTTTCATCCACGGATAAATGGATGATTCATAAAGGATGATGGAGATATTTGGCGATGAAAGGAAACAATTCTGGAGAAGTCATATTGGACACTATCCCACTAATGAGACTGTGGGGCCCACAATACAGGCCCAATGAATCCCATATTTCTTGGGATTATATAATACATGTAGAGTAACAAATAAATATTCACTATCTAATGCTAATTAGGCTTCCATGGTGTCCATTTAGGCGGCCTAAGTAAGAGATAAAATTATGGGCCAGATTCTGCGGCCCAGAAAAACATCCCACTAATATGATCATATTTCGGAATCCATAACTCCCAATGGGCCCAAATTTTTGAGGCGTCTAGAAGACATCCGACTCTCCATTTTATTCTTCTATGGCCCACTCTGATGCGGCCATCTAGAAGGTCTTACAAGCATGTCTGTTCGGTAAAGTAAATATGGCTGCCACCTCAGGTCAAGGGTGGAGAATTCAACTCTCCCTTACTTTCCACACAACTATGGCCTACCAAAAATAATTGAGGAGACTTGGACTGTTGTAGTCTCAACCCAAGGGCTCAAAAATGCCTATTTAAGGTAGTAGTTTTGGACTATTGAAGAATCTTGGAGATTGTTTTCATCTCAATGTTATGTTGCAAATTTCTCTTTGTAATGTTCTTCCTTCACATGTAAGTTGTTTTAATTCATCCTTGTTTCTTAATAAAAGTTCTTCTTATACTCATATTATAAAATTATTTATATCACTTTGATACCGTTGGATCATGGTGTGAATTTATTCACACCAAACCTTGTGAAATTATTCACACAACGGTGGAGTGATCATTTTATTTTTGTTATTTTCATTACTTCTCCATTTCCTCCCTCATGAGTCTACTTTCCGCTTTCATTGAAACCATGGGATCAATGGAGGGATAACCCACCTATGGGTTGATCCAAGGGAGTATCAAGGGGCTGGATTGGAAGTTGTTTATCCCCTCATTAATGTATAATAACTTCTTTAATAGAGATTTCTATTTGATGGTTTTTAAACTCCATCGTCCTTGTTGAAATTAAGGCCACACACTTCATGTGCTAATACGAACCATTACCTTGAAGTTCCAAAAAAAATGATCCTTCAAGTGTGTATGTGATTAGTATTAAAGGGTGTTTGCATTAAACCAGTAGGTGATGATGTTGTTTTATCTCCTTAAATGAACCCATCTCAAATATATGAAATTGAAATCATTGAAAAGGAAATATGTCCAATCCACCCCGAGCGATAACCTATGATCAACTCATGATTTAAAATTGAATTTACATAAATATGTTAGTGATCCTTTAAACCTATCTAAAATGAACCCATGTTAGAAACTTTATAGCCAAAAATAGTCCTTATAATGTTAGTGTCTATAGGTTACTTCTTAGGTCTCTGTGGATTTGACAACCCAAGCTAGACTACAAGGACCATTCTACCTTCATATCGTGGGTAAATTTGAGAGAGAACCAAATTTTGGCGCCGTTTTTGGGGACCTACGTAAGTTATCTTAGACACTATCATCATTTTTTTCATCCTATTTCTCTTTTCTCGCCCCTCACTTCTATGGAAGTCAATTTTGAACAAGTCCAAACATGGGAAACCTATCCCCTCTTTGATCACCCAACCCCATTTGTGTTGTACAATGTAAATCCTAATTTCTACATGTGGGATCATCAACAACCTAATGAACCACATTGTTTTTACCCCTATTATCCACAAAACATCTCAACATATAATGAGTTTCAGTCCCCACAAAGCCAATCTGAACGCCCTCCTGTGCAATTCCAACAACTTAATTATCCACATAGAATAGACCATTCGGATCAACACCTTATCCATAAAAATCCACAACTATTACTTAAGAAACTATGTCAACAAATAGAGATAATTAATTTTGAGGTTTCATCATTGAGGTTAGAACTAGAAAGCATTAAAAATTGTGAGGAACTCATCCCTACACAAACTGTCCCTTCCATAACCTTATGTGAAGTATCTAGTTTCCCACAAACTTCTCATGAATTTACTGAAGAGAAAACCTTTCTATTTGGGGAAGATGAAGAGGATCATGGAATTATTGAAAGGTGTTTAAATCAAGAAGAAATTGATTTTTTTGGATTCAAAAGAGGAGAATTTGACATCATGGATTGAGTCTCCTAAGGATAACTCCATTGACGATTTTTCAAAAACACTAATCACTGAACCACTGAGAGAAATCCCAAATATTGAGTCTATACCCATTCCTAACACCGATATTTCCAATTTTATTGTGAATCTTCTTTTAAAAAGAAACTGATTCTATTGAGAAATTTGGAAAATGAAACTGAGTTAGATTCAAAATATCAACCTGTGTCTAAATGACCTATCCAACCCAAGCTCAAAATTATTATTCTTCCTTACCCAATCAAGTATCCATTCATACGGTATAACCATGAACTTTCAGTTGGAATTCATTAGTCTATTGACAAAGAAAATTTAGGAATGATTATTGATGCCTTAGGCAAGACTAGAGAAGCAACTATATCCACCATTTCTAATATTCTTTGGATTTACCCACTCATTTTAGGAGATAGGGTTATGAATGAAACAAATTCTAAACATAGAATCAAACTCAACCTAGTTGAATTGGTGAAACATGTGGTCTATAAAATATTGAATGTTGGTATTGGATATGTTGGGTGGGTTCAAGTCGCACTAGTGACGTTAAACAAAACGTTGCATGGGAGGTAACCCATGGTTTTCAAGTTTCGTATCATTTTATTGTTTTAATTAAATTTATATTCTAATTAATCATTTTTATTTTTAAAAAAATAGACTGTTGACATGTTCGTCTATTATGAGTTTGGATGGGTATGAAAGGGGAGCACCATATTCATCAGTGTCATGTGGTGTGATCCTTGAGTAATACCTTACCCAGAAATTTAAAAAGAAGACATTGTATCATCAGTTTATTTTATTTTATATATATACTTATATTTTACTTATATATATATATATATACTCTTTTGTTTTTTTTGTTTTTTTCCTTTTTCCACTAGGGAACTCTACAAGCGACATGGATATCCAAGGACTAAATTAGAGTAGAAAGTACTTCAAACATCAACCACTAGGTGACTTTATTCCAGGACCCTCGTTTTCAATTTCATTTTTTTAACTTTCATTATCTACCTATAACCCCTTCTAAATTTTCTTTTCTTTAAACAATGGGGACAATGATATTTTAAGTTTGGGGGGAAGATAAAATAAAAAATGCTTTTGTGTAAAAAAATGATAAATGATTTGAAAAAAAATTGCGAAAATAGAAGGAAAAATTCCTTTAACTCTGAACATGGTAATACAAATTGCACACAATGAAACTGAATATCAAATAATTTAGCATACCCTGATTTTTATTTTAATCCTTGTATAAATTCATGAGCATATATTTTGGAAACTGTGGCTGTCCAATGTGATATTTCATCGTTTATATTTTCATCCAAATATAAAAAAAGATCACAATGCACGTCCCTTGGAGAGTGTGGTAATAGTTTGAGTTCATGGGGTCCCCTAAATAAATAGCATATGTTTGGTGATCATTTTAGTTTAATATGAGTATTCAAAAAAATTAAAAAAAAAATTCGCATAGAGCAATGAAATGACCTAATGCGTGGCTTTCGACACTTGGGGATCGTGACTCCATTGTTGTCTGGCCCAGAGTTAGTAATTTTATCTCTATTTTTGGTAATTTGAATTTTTTTTGACTGAGTTAACTTGATATGATGCCCAAGTATGTGGGGTTAACATGGTTCCCTATGTTCTTTGAGCCTGGGAGTCATCGACAACGTCTCTCTAGAGGGGTTGACTCTTTTGAGTGAAAGTTCAATTACCATGGAAAAATTGAAAAAACAAAAAAAAAACAAAAAAAATTATTAAAAAAAAGAATACTCATCTTAATATTGAAATGTGATTCAACATAGCACTTCCGTAATTTCCCCCTTCAATAAAGATGACCCCCATGTCTATTGTGATGCACAACACATCCTCATACTTAATTGATATTGGATGAAATATGGTAATGAATTTGAACAAAGGAATGGGCTTGGGATTGGGATCTTCTTATGAAAACTATCTTGTATTAAAATATTTTGATGGGTTTAATAATTTTTTGGTATATGTTTTTTTGGCGATCATTGTGTATTGAAATGTTTTTGGAAAAGGGAATTCGAATTTCATATTGTTGAGATATATTTTGCTCGGGACTAGCAAAACTCAAGTTGGGGGTGTGATTAGCCACTAAATGAGGATAATATTAATTGTTAATATATATAATATTCATGTTATTTATTATTCATAAACACCATTTTAGTACATTTTACACTTTGAACATCATTTCACATTATGGTTGTAATACCTTCTAAAAATGCATTATTATGTTGTACATTTTTTAACATCATTTAAAGAACCCAATGATTTATCTAGTTTTAAGGAATGTAATTATCCATATTTTGATTTTCTATATTGTTAACTGTAATTGAACTTAAATATGAACATTTTTCATTCAGGTATCAATGGATGATTCATAAAGGATGATGGAGATATTTGGCGATGAAACGAAATAATTTTCGAGAAGTTATATTGGACAACAGCCCACTGATGATATGGTGGTGCCAACAATACAGGCCCAATTAATACCATATTTATTGGGATTCTAGAATACATGTATAGTAATAAATAACTCTGCAGGATCTAATGCTAATTCGGCCTCCTGGTGTCCATTTAGGCGGCCCAAGTTAGAGATAAAATTATGGGCCAGATTCTGCGGCATAGAAAAAACATCCCACTAATATGATCATATCTCGGAATCCACATACTTAAATGGGCCCCAAATGTACAGGAGTCTAGCAAAAATCAGTAGAACCATTTTCTTCTTCTATGACCCACTTTGATTCGGTCATCTAGAAGGTCTTCCAGGAACGTCTATTCGGTGAGGGAAATATGGCTCCCACCTTGGGTCAAGGGTGGAAAAATCAACTCTCCCTTACTTTCCACCCACCTATGGCCTACCAAAATTAATTGAGGAGACTTGTACTGTTGGAGGCTCGACCCAAGGGCTCAAAAATTCCTTTATAATTCATTAGTGTTGGAGGATTAATGAATCTTGGAGCTTGTTTTCATCTTAATATTATGCTGCCAATTTGACTTTGTAATGTTCTTCCTTCACATGTAAGTTGTTGTAATTCATCCTTGATTCTTAATAAAAGTTCTTCTTCTACTCTTATTCTGTTGTTATTCATATCACTTTTATACCGTTGGGTCAAGGTGTGAATTTATTCACACCAAACCTTGTGAAATTATTCACACAACGGTGAAGTGATCATTTTATTTTTCTTTGTTTTCTTTACTTCTCCATTTCCTCCCTCATGAGTCTACCTTCCGCTTCCATTGAAACCATGGGATAAATGGAGGGCTAACCCACTTATGGTTTGATCCAAGGGAGTATCAAGGGGCTGGATTGGATGTTATTTATCACATCATTAATGTATAATCACTTCATTAATTGAGATTTTCCGTTGAGGGTTTTTAAACTCCATCGTCCTTTTTGAAATTAAGGCCACACACTTCATGTGCGAATACAAACCCTTACATTGAAGTGCTCAAAACATTTATCCTTCAATAGTATAGGTGATTAGTATTAAAGGGTGTTGGCATTAAACCAGAAAGTGATGATGTTATTTTATCTCCTTAAATAAACCTATCTCAAATATAAGAAATTGAAATCATTCAAAAGGAAATACGTCCAATCCACCCCGAGAGATAACCTAAGATAAAATCATAATTTTAAATTGAATTTACTTAAATATGTTAGAGATCCTTTAAACATATCTAAAATCAACCAAGTTTGGCCACATCATAGCCAAAAACAGTCCTTATAATGTGCGTGTCTATAGGTTACTTCTTAGGTCTCTAGGGATTCGATAACCCAAGCTAGACAACAAGGACCATTCTACCGTCATATCTTGGGTAAATTTGAGAGAGAACCAAATTTTGACGCCGTTGTCGGGGACCTAAATAAGTTATCTTAGATACTATCATCCTTTTTTTTCATTTTATTTCTATTTTCACACCCCTCACTTCTATGGAAGTAAGTTTTGAACAAGTCCAAACATGGGAAACCTATCCCCACTTTGATCACCCAACTCTATTTGTGTTGTACAATGACCATCCTAATTTCTACATGTGGGATCATAAACAACCTAATGAACCACATTGTTTTTAACCCTATTATCCACAAAACACCTCAACATATAATGAGTTTCAATCCCCACAAAGCCAATCTGAACACCCTCCTGTGCAATTCTAACAACTTAATTATCCACCTAGAATAGACAATTCAGATCAACCCCTTATCCATAAAAATCCACATCCATTACTTGAGAAACTATGTCATTAAATGGAGATAATTAATTTTTTGGTTTCATCATTGAGGTTAGAACTAGAAAGAATCAACAATTGTGAGGAACCCATCCATACACAAACTGTCCCTTCCATAACCTTATGTGAAGTATCTAGTTTACCAAAAACCCCTCATGAATTTACTCAAGAGAAAACCTTTGTATTTGGGGAAGATGAAGTGGATCAAGGAATTATAGATGGGAGTTTAAATCAAGAGGAAATTGATTTTTTGGATTCAAAAGAGGATAATTTGACATCATTGATTGAGCCTCCTAAGGATAACTCCATTGATGATTTTACAAAAATACTAATCATTGAACCATTGAGAGAAATAACAAACATTGAGTCTATACCCATTACTAACACCGATCGTTCCAATTTTATTGTTCAATCTTCATTTAAAAAGGAACCGATTCTATTGAGAAATTTGGAAAATGAAACTGAGTTAGATTCAAAATCTCAACCTGTGTCTAAATGTCCTATCCATCCCGAGCTCAAAATTATTATTATTCCTTACCCAATCAAGAATCTATTAATACGGTATAACCATGACCTTTCTGTTGGAATTCAATCTTCTATTGAAAAAGAAAATTTAGGAATGATTATTGATGCCTTAGGAAGGACTAGAGAAGCAACTAGATCCACCATTTATGATATTCTTTGGATTTACCCCTTCATTTTAGGATATAGGGTTGTGAATGAATTAAATTCTAAATATAGAATAAAAATCAACCGAGTTGAATTGGTGAAACATGTGGTCTATAAAATGTTTAAAGTTGGTATTGGATAAGTTGGGGGGGTTCATGTCAAGCTAGAGACGTTAAACAAAGCGATTCATGGGAGGAAACCCATGGTTTTCAAGTTTCCTATAATTCTGTTATTTTAATAAAATCTATATTTTAATTAATCATTTTTATATTTAAAAAAAATAGACTGTTGACCGGTTCTTCTATTATGAGTATGGATGGGTATGAAAGGGGAACACCATATTCATCCGTGTCACGTGGTGTGATCTTTGAGTAATACCTTAACTAGAAATTTAAAAAGAAGACAATGTATCATTAGTTTATTTTATTTTATATATATACTTATATTTTTCTTATATATATATATACTCTTGTTTTTTTGGTTTTTTTTCCTCTTTCCACTAGGGAACTCTACATGTGACATGGATATCAAAGGACTAAATTGGAGCAGCAAAAACATCAATCTTCAACCACCAGGTGACTTCATTCCATGACCCTCATTTTCAATTTCCTTTTTTTAACTTTCATTCTCTACCTCTACCCCCTTCTAAATTTTCTTTTCTTTAAGCACTGGGGACAATGTTATTTTATGTTGGGAGAGATAAAATAATAAATGCTTTTGTGTCAAAAAAATGATAAATGATAAAAAAAATTGTGAAAATGGAAGGAAAAATTCCTTTAACTTTGAATATGGTAATACACATTGCACACTTTTAAACTGAATATCAAATAATTTAGCATACCCTGATTCTGATTTTAATCCTCGTATAATTTCATGAGAATTGATTTTGGAAAGTGTGGTTTTCCAATGTGATATTTCATCGTTTATATTTTAATCCAAATAAAAAAAAGATCACAATGCACGTCCTTTGGATAGTGGGGTATTAGATTGAGTTCATGGGGTCCCTAAATAAATATCATAGGTTTGGTGATCATTTTAGTTTAATATGAGTATTCAAAAAAAATTAAAAAAAAATTGCTCGTAGAGAAATGAAATGACCTAATGTGTGGCTTTCGGCACTTGGGGATCATGACTCCATAGTTGTCTGGCCTAGATTTAGTAATTTTATCTCTATTTTTGGTAATTTTTTTTTTTGACTGAGTTAACTCGAGATGATTCCCGAGTATGTGGGCTTCACTTGCTGCCCTAAGGTCTTTGAGCCTGGGAGTCATCAGCAAAGTCTCGCTACAGGGGTTGACTCTTTTGAGTGCAACTTCAATTACCATGGAAAAATTGCAAAAAAAAATATACAAAAAAAAATGAATACTCATCTTCATATTGAAATGTGATTCCACCTAGCACTTCCGTAATTTCCCCCTTGAATAAAGATGAACCCCAATGTCTATTGTGATGCACAACACACCGTAATACTTAATTGATATTGGATGAAGTATGGCAATGAATTTGAACAAAGGAATGCGCATGGGATTGAGATATTCTTATGAAACTATCTTTTATTAAAATATTTTTATGGGTTTCATGATTGTTTGGTATATGTCATTTTGGTGATCATTATGTATTAAATTTGTTTTGGAAAGGGTAATTCAAATTTCATATTGTTGAGATATATTTTGCTCGGGACTAGAAAAACTCAAGTTGGGGGGTGTGATTAGCCACTAAATGAGACTAATATTTATTGTTAATATATATAATATTCATGTTCTTTATTATTAATAAACACCATTTTAGTTCATTTTATACTTTGAACATCATTTCACATTATCAGTGTAATACCATCTAAAATGCATTATTATTTGGTACATTTTTTAACATCATTTAAAGTACCTAATGACTCATCTGATTTTAAGGAATGTAATTATCTATATTTTGATTTGATATTTTCGGAACTTTATTTACACTTATATATGAACATTTTTCATTCAGGGATCAATGGATGATTAATAATGGATGATGGAGATATTTGGCGATGAAAGGAAACAAATCTTGAGAAATCATATTGGACACCAGCCCGCTGATGAGACTGTGGGGACCACAATACAGCCCCAATGAATCCAATAATTCTTGGGATTCTAGAAGACATGTATATTAACAAATAACTCTTCATGATCTAATGCTAATTTGTCCTCAATTGTGTCCATTTAGACGGCCCAAGTTAGAGATAAAATTATGGGCTAGATTCTGCGGCCCAGAAAAACATCCCACTAATATGATCATATCTCGGAATCTACAACTGAAAATGGTCCCAACATTTACAAGCGCCTAAAATATTTTGGGATATCCATTTTCTTCTTCTATGGCCCACTCTGATTCGGCCATCTAGAAGGACTTCCAAGAGCTTCTATTCGGTGAAAGAAATCTGGCTGCCACCTCGGGTCAAGGGTGGAAAAATCAACTCTCCAGTACTTTACACCCACCTATAGACTACCACAATTAATTTAGGAGACTTGGACTATTTGAGGCTCGACCCAAGGGCTCAAAAATTCCTATTTAAGGCAGTATTGTTGGAGGATTGAAGCATCTTGGAGCATGTTTTCATCTTAATGTTATGCTGCCAATTTCTTATTGTAATGTTCTTCCTTCACATGTAAGTTGTTTTATTTCATCCTTGTTTCTTAATAAAAGTTATTATTATACTCCTATTATATTTTTATTCATATCACTTTGATACCGTTGGATCAAGGTGTGAATTTATTCACACAAAATCTTGTAATAATTATTCACACAACGGTGTAGTGATCATTTTATTTTTGTTATTTTCTTTACTTCTCTATTTCCTCCCTCATGAGTCTACTTTCCGCATCCATTAAAACCATGAGATCAATGGAGGGCTGACCCACTTATGGGTTAATCCAAGGGAGTCTCAAGGGTCTGTATTGGATTTTATTTATCACCTCATTAATGTATAATCACTTCTATAATTTAGATTTTTATTTGATGGTTTTTAAACTCCATCATCCTTGTTGAAATTAAGGCCACTCACATCATGTGCTAATACGAACCTTTACCTTGAAGTGCACAAAACATTGATGCTTCAAGTGTATATGTGATTAGTATTAAAGGGTTTCGTCATTAAACCAGTAAGTTATGACGTTTTTTTATCTCCTTAAACGAACCCATCTCAAATATATGAAATTGAAATCATTGAAAAGGAAATATGTCCAATCCACCCCGAGCGATAACCTAGGATCAACTCATTATTTTAAATTGAATTAACTTAAATCTGTTAGTGATACATTAAATCTATCTAAAATCAACCCAAGTTGGTTACTTCATAGCAAAAAATAGTCCCTAGAATGTGCGTGTTTATAGGTTACTTCTTAGGTCTCTATGGATTCGACAACCCAAGCTAGACTACAAGGACCATTCTACCTTCATATCTTGGGTAAATTTTAGCGAGAACCAAATTTCGGCACCGTTGACAGGGACCTAAGTAAGTTATCATAGACACTATCATCCTTTTTTTCATCCTATTTCTCTTTTCTCACCCTTCACTTCTATGGAAGTCAATTTTGAACAAGTCCAAACATGGGAATCCTATCCCCACTTTGATCACCCAACACCATTTGTGTTGTACAATGACCATCCTAATTTCAACATGTGGGATCATCAACAACATAATGAACCACATTGTTTTTACCCCTATGATCCACATAAAATATCAACATATAATGTGTTTCAATCCCCACAAAACCAATCTGAACACCCTCTTGTGCAATTCCATCAACTTAATTATCCACCTAGAATAGACTAGTCGGATCAACCCCTTGCACATAAAAATCCCCATCCATTACTTGTGAAACTATGTCAACAAATGGAGATAATTAATTTCGAGGTTTCATCATTGAGGTTAGAACTAGAAATCATTAAAAATTGTGAGGAACCCAACCCTACACAAACTGTCCCTTCCATAACCTTATGTGAAGTATCTAGTTTCCCACATACCTCTCATGAATTTACTGAAGAGAAAAACTTTGTATTCGGGGAAAATGAAGAGGATAAAGGAATTATTAATGGGTGTTTAAATCAAGAGGAAATTCATTTTTTGGATTCAAAAGATGAGAATTTGACATCGTGGATTGAGTCTCTTAAGGATAACTTCATTGATGATTTTTCAAAAACACTAATCACTGAACCATTGAGAGAAATCACAAACATTGAGTCTATACCCATTCTTATCACTGATCTTTCCAATTTTATTATTGAATATTCTTTTTAAAAGGAACTGATTCTATTGAGAAATTTAGAAATTGAAACTGAGTTAGATTCAAAATCTCAACCTGTGTCTAAATGTCCTATCCAACCCGAGCTCAAAATTATTATTCTTCTTACCCAATCAAGTATCCATTTATAGGGTATAACCATGAACTTTCAATTTGAATTCAATCTTCTATTGAAAAAGAAAATTAAGGAATGTTTATTGATTCCTTAGGCAAGACTAGAGAAGAAACTGGATCCACCATTTCTGATATTCTTTGGATTTCCACACTCATTTTAGGATATAGGGTCGTGAATGAAAAAAATTTTAAACATAAAATCAAACTCAACCTAGTTTAATTGGTGAAACATGCGGTCTATAAAATGTTGAATGTTAGTATTGGATATGTTGGGGGGGAGGGTTCAGGTCGAGCTAGCGACGTTAAACAAAGCGCTGCATGGGAGGCAACCCATGGTTTTCAAGTTTCCGATCATTTTTTTGTTTTAATAAAATTTATATTTTAATTAATCATTTTTATATTTAAAAAAATTTGACTATTGACCTATTATTCTATTATTAGTATAGATGGGTATGAAAGGGAAGCACCATATTCATCTGTGTCACGTGGTGTGCTCCTTGAGTAATACCTTACCCAGAAATTTAAAAAGAAGACAATGTATCATCAGTTTATTTTATTTTATATATATACTTATATATTACTTATATATATATACTCTTTTTTTTGTTTTTTTGTTATCCTTTTTCCACTAGGGAACTTTGCAAGCAACATGGATATCAAAGGACTAAATTGGAGCAGCAACAACTTCAAACTTCAACCACCAGGTGACTTTATTCCATGACCCTCATTTTAAATTTCCTTTTTTTAACTTTCATTCTCTACCTATACCCCCTTATAAATTTCCTTTTCTTTAAACATTGGGGACAGTGTTATTTTAGGCTGGGGGGAGATAAAATAATAAATGCTTTTGTGTCAAAAAAAATGATAAATGATTTGAAAAAAAATTGTGAAAATGGAAGGAAAAATTCTTTTAACTTCGAACATGTTAATAAACATTGCACACTTTGAAACTGAATATCAAATAATTTAGCATACCCTGATTCTGATTTTAATCCTTGTATAATTTCATGATCATAGATTTTGGAAAGTGTGGCTGTCCAATGTGATATTTCATCGTTTATATTTTCATCCAAATAAAAAAAAAGATCACAATGCACGTCCTTTGGATAGTGGGGTATTAGTTTGAGTTCATGGGGTCCCCTAAATAAATAGCATAGGTTTAGTGATCATTTTAGTTTAAAATAAGTATTCAATAAAAAATTAAAAAAAATTGCGTGTAGAGCAAAGAAATGACCTAATGCTTGGATTTCTGCACTAGGGGATTGTGACTCCATAGTTTTCTGGCCCAGAGTTAGTAATTTTATCTCTATTTTTTCTAATTTGAATTTATTTTTGACTGAGTTAACTATAGATGATGCTTGAATATATGGGATTCACTTGGTGCCCTATGGTCTTTGAGCCTGGGAGTCATCGGTAAAGTCTCGCTACAAGGGTTGACTGTTTTGAGTGCATTTTCAATTACCATGGAAAAATTGCAAAAACAAAAAAAAAACAAAAAAAATTATACAAAAAAATGAATACTCATCTTAATATTGAAATGTGATTCCACCTAGCTCTTCTGTAATTTCCCCCTTAAATAAATATGAACCCCCATTTCTATTGTGGTGCACAACACATCCTCATACTTAATTGATATTGGATGAAATATGACAATGAATTTGAACAAATGAATGGGCTTGGGATTGTGATCTAACTATGAAATTATCTTGTAATAAAATATTTTTGAAGGGTTTCATGATTGTTTGGTATAAGTTATTTTGGTGATCATTGTGTATCAAAATGTTTTTGTAAAAGGGAATTCGAATTTCATATTGTTGAGATAGATTTTTCTCGGGACTAGCAAAATTCATGTTGGGGAGTGTGATTAGCCACTAAATGAGGCTAATATTAATTGTTAATATATATAATATTAATGTTCTTTATTATTAACAAACACCATTTTAGTGCATTTTACACTTTTAACATCATTTCACATTATGATTGTAATACCTTCTAAAAATGGATTATTATGTGTTACATTTTTTAACATAATTTAAAGTACCAAATGATTCATATGATTTTAAGGAATGTAATTATCCATATTTTGATTTAATATTTTGGGAACTATATCTACACTTAAATATGAACATTTTTCATTCAGGGATCAATGGATGATTAATAAAGGATGATGGAGATATTTGGCGATAAAAGGAAACAATTCTGGAGAAGTCATATTGGACACCCGCCCACTGATGATACAGTGGGGCCCACAATACAGGCCTAATGAATCCCATATTTCTTGGGATTCTAGAAGAGATGTATATTAACAAATAACTCTTGATGATCTAATTCTAATTCGGCCTCCATGGTATCCATTTAGGCGGCCCAATTTTGAGATAAAATTATGGGCCAGATTCTGCGGCCCATAAAAACATCCCACTAATATTATCATATTTCAGAATCCACAACTCCAAATGGAACCCACATGTACATTCCGCTAGAGGACATCCGGAGCACCATTTTCTTCTTCTATGACCCACTCTGATTCGGTTATCTAGATGTTCTTCCAAGTGAGTCTGTTAGGTAAAGTAAATATGGCTGCAACCTCGGTCAAGGGTTGAAAAATCAACTCTCAATTACTTTCCACCCACCTATGGCCTTCCACAATTAATTGAGGAGACTTGGACTGTTGGAGGCTCGACTCAAGGGCTCAATAATGCCTATTTAAGGCAGTAGTGTTGGAGGATTTAAGAATCTTGGAGCTTGTTTTCATCTTAATGTTATGCTGCCAATTTCTCTTTGTAATGTTCTTCCTTCACATGTAAGTTGTTTTAATTCATCCTTGTTTCTTAATAAAAGTTCTTCTTATACTCTTATTATGTTGTTATCCATATCACTTTGATACCTTTGGATCATGGTGTGAATTTATTCACACCAAACCTTGTGAAATTATTCACACAACGGTGGAGTGATCATTTTAATGTTGTTGTTTTCTTTACTTCTCCATTTCCTCCCTCATGAGTCTACATTCCGCTTCCAATGAAACCATGAGATTAATTGAGGGCTAAATAACTTATGGGTTGATCCAGGAGAGTAGAAAGGGGCTGGATTGGATGTTATTTATCACCTCATTAATGTTTAATAACTTCTTTAATTGAGATTTTTATTTGCTGGTTTTTAAACTCCATCGTCCTTGTTGAAATTAAGGCCACACACTTCATGTGCTAATATGAACCTTTACCTTGATGTTCTCAAAACATTGATCCTTCAAGTGTATAGGTGATTATTATTAAAGGGTGTCGGCATTAAACCAGTAATTGATGATGTTGTTTTATCTCCTTAAATGAACTCATCTCAAATATAAGAAATTGAAATCATTGAAAAGGAAATACGTCCAATGCACCCCAAGCGATAACCTATGATCAACTCATTATTTTAAATTGAATTTACTTAAATTTGTTATTTATCCTTTAAACCTATCTAAAATAAACCCAATATGGCCACTTCATAGCCAAAAACAGTCCTTCGAATGTGCGTGTCTATATGTTACTTCTTAGGACTCTGTGGATTCGACAACCCAAGCTAGACTACAATGACCGTTCTACCTTCATATCTTGGGTAAATTTGAGAGAGAACCAAATTTTAGCACCGTTTCCAGGGACCTAAGTAAGTTATATTAGACACTATCATACTTTTTTTCATCCTATTTCTCTTTTCTCACCCCTCACTTCTATGGAAGTCAATTTTGAACAAGTCCAAACATGGGAATCCTATCCCCACTTTGATCACCCAACCCCATTTGTGTAGTACAATGACCATCCTAATTTCTACATGTGGGATCATCAACAACCTAATGAACCAAATTGTTTTTACCCCTATGATCCACAAAACATCTCAACATATAAATGAGTTTCAATCCCCACAAAGCCACTCTGAACACACTCCTGTGAAATTCCAACAACTTAATTATCCACCTAGAATAGACCATTCGGATCAACACCTTATCCATAAAAATCCACATACATTACTTGGGAAACTATGTAAACAAATAGATATAATGAATATTTAGGTTTCATCATTGAGGTTAGAACTAGAATGCATTATAAATTGTGAGGAACTCATCCCTACACAAACTGTCCCTTCCATAACCTTATGTGAAGTATCTAGTTTCCCACAAACCTCTTATGAATTTACTGAAGAGAAAACCTTTGTATTTGGGGAAGATGAAGAGGATCAAGGAATTATTGATGGGTGTTTAAATCAAGAGGAAATTGATTTTTTGGATTCAAAAGAGGATAATTTGACATCATGGATTAAGTCTCCTAAGGATAACTCCATATATGATTTTTCAAAAACAATAATCACTAAACCATTGAGAGAAATCACAATCATTGAGTCTATACCCATTCCTAACACCAATATTTACAATTTGTTTGTTGAATCTTCTTTTAAAAAGGAACCGATTCTATTGAGAAATTTGGAAAATGAAACAGAGTTACATTCAAAATCTCAACCTGTGTCTAAATGTCCTATCCAAACCGAGCTCAAAATTATTATTCTTCCTTACCCAATAAAGTATCCATTAATAACGTATAACCATGAACTTTCAGTTGTAATTCAATCTTCTATTGAAAAAGAAAATTTAGGAATGATTATTGATGCCTTGGACAAGACTAGAGATGCAACTAGATCCACCATTTCTGATATTATTTGGATTTACCGACTTATTTTAGGATATAGGGTTGTGAATGAAACAAATTCTAAACATAGAATCAAACTCAACCTAGTTGAATTGGTTTAACATGTGGTCTATAAAATTTTGAAAGTTGGTAGTGGATAAGTTGGGGGGGTTCAATTCGAGCTAGTGACATTAAACAAAGCGCTGCATGGGAGGCAACCCATGGTTTTCAAGTTTTCTATCATTTTGTTGTTTTAATACAATTTATATTTTAATTAATAATTCTTATATTTAAAAAAATAGATTGTTTACATGTTCTTCTATTATGAGTATGGATGGGTATGAAAGGGGATCACCATATTCATTCGTGTCACGTGGTGTAATCCTTGAGTAATACCTTACCCAGAAATTTAAAAAGAAGACAATGTATCATCAGTTTATTTTATTTTATATATATACTTATATTTTACTTATATATATATATAATCTTTTGTTTTGTTTCTTTGTTTTCCTTTTTCCACTAGGGAACTCTACAAGCGACATGGATATCAAAGGACTAAATTGGAGCAGCAAGAACTTCAAACTTCAACCACCAGGTGACTTCATTCCATGACCCTCATTTTCAATTTCCTTTTTTTAACTTTAATTCTCTACCTCTACTCCTTTATAAATTTTCTTTTCTTTAAACAATAGGGAAAGAGTTATTTTATGTTGGGGGGGGAGATAAAATAAAAAATTCTTTTGTGTCAAAAAAATGATAAATAATTTGAAAAAAAATTATGAAAATAGAAGGAAAAATTCCTTTAACTTTGAACATGGTAATAAACATTGCACACTTTGAAACTGAATATAAAATAATTTAGCATACCCTGATTCTGATTTTAATCCTAGTATAATTTCATGAGCATAGATTTTGGATTGTGTGGCTGTCCAATGTGATATTTCATCATATATATTTTCATCAAAATAAAAAAAGATCACAATGCACGTCCTTTGGATAGTGGGGCATTAGTTTGAGTTCATGGGGTCCCCTAACTAAATAGCATAAGTTTGGTGATCATTTTAGTTTAATAATATTATTCAAAAAAAATAAAAAAAACAAAATTTGCACGTAGAGCAATAAAATGACCAAGTGCGTGGATTTCGGCACTTGGGGATCGTGACTCCATATTTTTCTGGCCCAGAGTTAGTAATTTTATCTCTATTTCTGGTAATTTGAATTTGTTTTTTACTGAGTTAACTCGAGATGATGCCCGAGTATGTGGGATTCACTTGGTGCCCTATGTTCATTGAGCCTGGGATTCATCGGCCAAGTCTCGCTACAGGGGTTGACTCTTTTGAGTGCAACTTCAATTACCATGGCAAAATTGAAAAAACAAAAAAAAACCAAAAAAATTGTACAAAAAAATGAATACTCATATTAATATTGAAATTTGATTCCACCTAGCGCTTCCGTAATTTCCCCCTTGAATAAAGATGAACCCCCATGTCTATTGTGATGCACAACACATCCTCATACTTAATTGATATTGGATGAAATATGGCAATGAATTTGAACAAAGGAATGGGCATGGGATTGGGATCGGCTTATGAAACTATCTTGTATCAAAATATTTTTATGGGTTTTATGATTGTTTGGTATAAGTTATTTTTGTGATCATTTTGTATTAATTTTTTTTTGGAAATGGGAATTCAAATTTCATATTGTTGAGATATATTTTTCTCGGGACTAGCAAAACTCAAGTTTGGCGGTATGATTAGCCACTAAATGAGGCTAATATTAATTATTAATATATATAATATTCATTTTCTTTATTATTCATAAACACCATTTTAGTGCATTTTACACTTTGAACATCATTTCACTTTATGATTGTAATACGTTCTAAAAATGCATTATTATGTGGTACATTTTTTAACAACATTTAAAGTACCTAATGATTCATCTGATTTTAAGGAATGTAATTATCCATATTTTGATTTGATATTTTCGGAACTGTATGTACACTTAAATATGAACATTTTTCATTCAGGGATCAATGGATGATTCATAATGGATGATGGAGATATTTGGCGATGAAAGAAAACAAATCTGGAGAAGTCATATTGGACACCAGCCCGCTGATGAGACTGTGGGGCACACAGTACATGCCCAATGAATCCCATAATTCTTGGGATTCTATAATAAATGTATATTAACAAATAACTCTTCAGGATCTAATGATAATTCGACATCCATTGTGTCCATTTAGGCGGCCCAAGTTAGAGATAAAATTATGCTCTAGATTCTTTGGCCCATAAAAACATCCCACTAATATGATCATATCTCGGAATCCACAACTCCAAATGGGACCAACATTTACAGGCGTCTAGAAGACATCCAGACCTCCATTTTCTTCTCCTATTTCCCACTATGATTCACCATCTAGAAGGACTTCCCAGCGCGTCTATACGGTGAAGGAAATCTGGCTGCCACCTCGGGTCAAGGGTGGAAAAATCAACTATCCAGTACTTTCCACCCACCTATGGCCTACCACAATTAATTGAGGAGACTTGGACTGTATGAGGCTCGACCCAAGGGCTCAAAAATGCCTATTTAAGGCAGTATTGTTGGAGGATTGAAGAATCATGGAGCTTCTTATCATCTTAATGTTATGCTGCAAGTTTCTCTTTATAATGTTCTTCCTTCACATGTAAGTTGTTTTAATTCATCCTTGTTTCTTAATAAAAGTTCTTATTCTACTCTTATTATGTTGTTCTTCATATCACTTTGATACCGTCGGATCAAGGTGTGAATTTATTCACACCAAATCTTGTAATAATTATTCACACAAAGGTGGAGTGATCATTTTATTTTTGTTGTTTTCATTACTTCTCCATTTTCTACCCCATGAGTCTACATTCCGCATCCATTATAACGATGAGATCAATGGAGGGATGAACCACTTATGGGTTGATCCAAGGGAGTAGAAAGGGGCTGGATTGATTGTTATTTATCTCCTCATTAATGTATAATCACTTCTATAATTGAGATTTTTATTTGATGGTTTTTAAACTCCATCATCCTTCTTGAAATTAATACCACACACTTCATGTGCTAATACGAACCTTTACCTTGAATTTCTCAAAACATTGATCCTTCAAGTGTATAGGTGATTAGTATTAAAGGGTGTCGGCATTAAACCAGTAAGAGATGACGTTGTTTTATCTCCTTAAATGAACCCATCTCAAATATAAGAAATTGAAATCATTGAAAAGGAAATACGTCCAATCCACCCGAGCGATAACCTAGGATCAACTCATTATTTTAAATTGAATTAACTTAAATCCGCTAGTGATACTTTAAATCTATCTAAAATCAACCCATGTTGGCCACTTCATATCCAAAAACAGTCCTTATAATGTGTGTGTTTATAGGTTACTTCTTATGTCTCTATGGATTCAACAACCCAAGCTCGACTACAAGGACAGTTCTACCTTCATATCTTGGGTAAATTTTAGCGAGAAAAAAATTTTGGCGTCGTTGTCTGGGACCTAAGTAAGTTATCTTAGACACTATCATCCTTTTTTCATCCTATTTCTCTTTTCTCACCCCTCACTTCTATGGAAGTCAATTTTAAACAAGTCCAAACATGGGAAACCTATCCCCACATTGATCACCCAACACAATTTGTGTTGTACAATGACCATCCTAATTTCTACGTGTGGGATCATCAAAAACCCAATGAACCACATTGTTTTTACCCCTATGATCCACATTACATCTCAACATATATTGAGTTTCAAAGCCCACAAAGCCAATCTGAACACCCTCCTGTGCAATTCCATCAACTTAATTATCCACCTAGAATAGACCATTAGGTTTAACCCCTTATACATAAAAATCACCATTCATTACTTGAGAAACTATGTCAACAAATGGAGATAATGAAATTTTGATGTTTCATAATTGAGGTTAAAACTAGAAAGCATTAAAAATTGTGAGGAACCCATCCCTACACAAACTGTCCCTTCCATAACCTTATGTGAAGTATCTAGTTTCCCACAAACCTCTCATGAATTTACTGAAGAGAAAACCTTTGTATTTGGGTAAGATGAAGAGGATCAAGGAATTATTGATGGGTGTTTAAATCAAGAGGAAATTTATTTTTTGGATTCAAAAGAGGAGAATTTGGCATCATGGATTGAGTCTCTTAAGGATAACTCCACTGATGATTTTTTAAAAACCCTAATCACTGAACCATTGAGAGAAATCACAAAAATTGAGTCTATACCCATTCTTAACACCGATCATTCCAATTTTATTATTGAATCTTATTTTTAAAAGGAACCGATTATATTGAGAAATTTGGAAAATGAAACTGAGTTAAATTCAAAATCTCAACCTGTGTCTAAATCTCCTATCCAACCCGAGCTCAAAATTATTATTCTTCCTTACCCAATCAAGTATCCATTCATAGGGTATAACCATGACCTTTTAGTTTTAATTCAATCTTCTATTGAAAAAGAAAATTAAGGAATGATTATTGATGCCTTAGGTAAGACTACAGAAGCAACTAGATCCACCATTTCTGATATTCTTAGGATTTACCCACTCATTTTAGGATATAGGGTTGTGAATGAAACAAATTCTAAACATAGAATCAAACTCAACCTAGTCGAATTGGTGAAACATGCATTCTAAAAATGTTGAAAGTTGGTTTTGGATATGTTGGGGGGTTCAAGTTGAGCTAGCGACGTTAAACAAAGCGCTGCATGGGAGGCAACCCATGGTTTTCAAGTTTTCTATCATTTTGTTGTTTAAATAAAATTTATAATTTAATTAATCATTTTTATATTTAAAAAAATAGATTTTTGACCTGTTATTCTATTATGAGTATGGATGGGTATGAAAGTGGAGCACCATATTCATCTGTGCCACATGGTGTGATCCTTGAGCAATAACTTACCCAGAAATTTAAAAAGAAGACAATGCATCATCAGTTTATTTTATTTTATATATATAATTATTTTTTTACTAATATATATATATATACTCTTTTATTTTGTTTTTTTGTTTTCCTTTTCCCACTAGGGAACTCTGCAAGCGACATGGATATCAAAGGACTAAATTGGAGCAGAAAGAACTTCAAATTTCAACCACCAGGTGACTTCATTCCATGACCCTCATTTTCAATTTCCTTTTTTTAACTTTCATTCTATACCTCTACCTTCTTCTAAATTTTCTTTTCTTTAAACACTGGGGACAATGTTATTTTATGTTGTGGGGGAGATAAAATAATAAATTCTTTTTTGTCAAAAAAAGGATAAATGATTTGAAAAAAAAATTGTGAAAATGGAAGGAAAATTTCCATTAACTACGAACATGTTAATAAACATTGCACACTTTGAAACTGAATATCAAATAATTTAGCATACCCTGATTCTGATTTTAATCCTTGTATAATTTCATGATCATATATTTTGGAAAGTGTGGCTATCTAATGTGATATTTCATCATTTATATTTTCATCCAAATAAAAAAAAGATCACAATGAACTTTCTTTGGATAGAGGGGTATTAGTTTGAGTTCATGGGGTCCCCTAAATAAATAGCATAGGTTTAGTGATCATTTTAATTTAATATGAGTATTAAAAAAAATTAAAAAAAAATTTGCACGTAGAGCAATGAAATGACCTAATGCGTGGCTTTCGGCACTTGGGGATCATGACTCCATAGTTGTCTGGCCTAGAGTTAGTAATTTTATCTCTATTTTTGGTAATTTGAATTTATTTTTGACTGAGTTAACTCGAGATGATTCCCGAGTATGTGGTCTTCACTTAGTGCCCTAAGGTCTTTGAGCCTGGGAGTCATCGGCAAAGTCTCGCTACAGGGGTTGACTCTTTTGAGTGCAACTTCAATTACCATGGAAAAATTGCGAAAACAAAAAAAAATTATACAAAAAAAATAAATACTCATCTTAATATTGAAATGTGATTCCACCTAGCTCTTCCGTAATTTCTCCCTTGAATAGAGATGAACCCCCATGTCTATTGTGATGCACAACACATCCTCAAACTTAATTGATATTGGATTAAAATATGGATATGAATTTGATCAAAGGAAGGGGCTTGGGATTGTGATCTTCCTATGAAAATATCTTGTATTAAAATATTTTGATGGGTTTCATGATTGTTTGGTATATGTTTTTTGGTGATCATTGTGTATTAAAATGTTTTTGTAAAATGGATTTCGAATTTCATATTGTTGAAATATATTTTGATCGGGACTAGCAAAAGTCAAGTTGGTGGTGTGATTAGCCACTAAATGAGGCTAATATTAATTGTTAATATATATAATATCCATGTTCTTTATTATTCATAAACACCATTTTAGTTCATTTTACACTTTGAACATCATTTCACATTATGACTGTAATACGTTCAAAAAATGGATTATTGTGTGGTACATTTTTTAACATCAATTAAAGTACCCAATGATTCATATGATTTTAAGGAATGTAATTATCCATATTTTGATTTGATATTTTGGGAACTATATCTATACTTAAATATGAACATTTTTCATTCGGGGATGAATGGATAATTAACAATGGATGATGAAGATATTTGGCAATGAAAGGAAACAATTCTGGAGAAGTCATATTGGACACCAGCCCACTGATGATACTGTGAGGCCCCAATACAGTCTCAATGAATCCCATATTTATTTGGATTCTATAAGACATGTATATTAAGAAATAACTCTTCAGGATCTAATGCTAATTCGGCCTCCATGGTGTCCATTTAGTCGGCCCAAGTTAGAGATAAAATTATGGGCCAGATTCTACGGCACAGAAAAACTTCCCACTAATATGATCATATCTCGGACACCACAACTCCAAATGGGCCCCAAATTTACAGGCCGAAACAATATATCCGGAGCACCATTTTCTTCTTATATGATCCACTCTAATTCGGTCATCTAGAAGGTCATCCAAGAGAATTTGTTCGGTGAAGTAAATATGGTTGCCACCTCGGGTCAAGGGTTAAAAAATAAACTCTCCCTTACTTTCCACCCACCTATGGCCTACCACAATTAATTGAGGAGACTTTTACTGTTGGTGTCTCGACCCAAGGGCTCAAAAATTCCTATTTAAGGCAGTAGTGTTGGAGGATTGAAGAATCTTGGAGCTTTTTTAATCTTAATGTTATGCTGCCAATTTCTCTTTGTAATGTTCTTCCTTCACATGTATGTTCTTTTAATTAATCATTGTTTCTTAATAAAAGTTCTTCTTCTACTCTTATTCTGTTGTTCTTCATATCACTTTGATACCGTTGGATCATGGTGTGAATTTATTCACACCAATCCTTGTGAAATTATTCACACAACGGTGGAGTGAACATTTTATTTTTGTTGTTTTCTTTACTTCTCCATTTCCTCCATCATGAGTCTACATTCCGCTTCCATTGAAACCATGAGATCAGTGGACGGATAACCAACTTATGGGTTGATCCAAGAGAGTAGCAAGGGGCTGGACTGGATTTTATTTATCATCTCATTAATGTATAATCACTTCTTTAATTGAGATTATTCTTTGATGGTTTTTAAACTCCATCGTCATTGTTTAAATTAAGGTCACACACTTCATGTGCTAATACAAACCCTTACCTTGAAGTGCTCAAAACATTGAGCCTTCAAGTGTATAGGTGATTAGTAATAAAGGGTGTCGGCATTAAACCAGTAAGTTATGATGTTGTTTTATCTCCTTAAATGAACTCATCTAAAATATAAGAAATTGAAATCATTGAAAAGGAAATACGTCCAATCCACCCCGAGCGATAACCTATGATCAACTCATTATTTTAAATTGAATTTAATTAAATCTGTTAGTTATCCTTTAAACCTATCTAAAATTAACCCAAGTTGGCCACTTCATATCCAAAAATAGTCCTTAAAATGTGCGTGTCTATAGGTTACTTCTTAGGTCTCTGTGGATTCGACAACCCAAGATAGACTACAAGGACCGTTCTACTTTCATATCTTGGGTAAATTTCAGTGAGAACCAAATTTTAGCGCCGTTTCCGGGACCTAAGTACGTTATCTTAGACACTATCATCCTTTTTTCATCCTATTTCTCTTTTCTCACCCCTCACTTATATGGAAGTCAATTCTGAACAAGTCCAAACATGGGAAACTTATCCCCACTTTGATCACCCAACCCCATTTGTGTTGCACAATGACCATCCTAATTTCTACATGTGGGATCATCAACAACCTAATGAACAACATTTTTTTACCCCTATGATCCACAAATCATCTCAACATATAAATGAGTTTCAATCCCCACAAAGCCAATACGAACACCCTCCTGTGCAATTCCAACAACTTAATTATACACCTAGAATAGACCATTCGGATCAACCCCTAATCCATAAAAATCCACATACATTACTTGAGAAACTATGTCAACAAATGGAGATAATGAATTTTGAGTTTTCATCATTGAGGTTAGAACTAGAATGCATTAAAAATTATGAGGAACCCTTCCTTACACAAAGTATCCCTTCCATAACCTTATGTGAAGTATCTAGTTTCCCATAACTCTCTCATTATTTTACTGAAGAGAAAACCATTATATTTGGGGAAGATGAAGATGATCAAGGAATTATTGATGTGTGTTTAAATCAAGAGGAAATTTATTTTTTGGATTCAAAAGAGGATAATTTGACATCATGGATTGTCCCTCCTAAGGATAACTCCATTGATGATTTTTCAAAAACACTAATCACTGAACCATTGAGAGAAATCACAAACATTGAGTCTATACCCATTCCTAACACCGATCGTTCCAATTTTATTGTTGAATCTTCTTTTAAAAATAAACTGATTCTATTGAGAAATTTGGAAAATGAAACTGAGTTAGATTCAAAATCTCAACCTGTGTCTAAATGTCCTATCCAACCCAAGCTCAAAATTATTATTCTTCCTTACCCAATCAAATATCCATTAATAGGGTATAACCATGAACTTTCAGATGGAAGTCAATCTTCTATTGAAAAAGAAAATTTAGGAATGATTATTGATGACTTAGGCAAGACTAGAGAAGCAACTAGATTCACCATTTCTGATATTATTTGGATTTACCCACTCATTTTAGGATATAGGGTTGTTAATGAAACAAATACTAAACATAGAATCAAACTAAACCTAATTGAATTGGTGAAACATGTGGTCTATAAAATGTTGAAAGTGGGTATTGGATAAGTTGTGGGGGTTCAAGTCGAGCTAGTGAAGTTAAACAAAGTGATGCATGGGAGGAAACCAATGGTTTTCAAGTTTCCTATATTTTTTTTGTTTTAATAAAATTTATATTTTAATTAATCATTTATATATTTTAAAAAATAGACTATTGACCTGTTCTTCTATTATGAGTATGGACGGGTATGAAAGGGGATCACCATATTCATCTGTGTCACGTGGTGTGATCCTTGAGTTACACCTTACCCAGAAATTTAAAAAGAAGACAATGTATCGCCAGTTTATTTTATTTTATATATATACTAATATTTTACTTATATATATATATACTCTTTTTTTTGTTTGTTTGTTTTCCTTTTTCCACTAGGGAACTCTGCAAGCGACATGGATATCAAAGGACTAAATTAGAGCAGCAAGAACTTCAAACTTCAACCACCAGGTGACTTCATTCCATGACCCTCATTTTCAATTTCTTTTTTTTACTTTCATTCTCTACCTATACCCCCTTCTAAATTTTCTTTTCTTTAAACACTGGGGACAGTTTAATTTTATGTTGGGGGGGAGATAAAATAAAAAATGATTTTGTGTCAAAAAAATTGATAAATGTTTTGAAATTTTTTTTATGAAAATGGAAGGAAAAATTCCACAAACTTTGAACATGGTAATACACATTGCACACTTTGAAACGGAATATCAAATAATTTAGCATACCCTGATTCTAATTTTAATCCTAGTATAATTTCATGAGCATAGATTTTGGAAAGTGTGGCTGTCCAATGTGATATTTCATCGTTTATATTTTCATCCAAATAAAAAAAAGATCACAATGCACGTCCTTTGAATAGTGGGGTATTAGTTTGAGTTCATGGGGTCCCCTAAATAAATATCATAGGTTTGGTTATAATTTTAGTTTAATTTTATTATTCAAAAAAAATTAAAAAAAACAAAATTTGCGCATAGAGAAATGAAATGACCTAATGTGTGGCTTTCGGAACTTGGGGATCGTGACTCCATAATTGTTTGGCCCAGAGTTAGTAATTTTGTCTCTATTTTTGGTAATTTGAATTTTTTTAGAATATGTTAACTCGATATGATTCCCGAGTATGTGGGATTCACTTGGTTCCCTAAGGTCTTTGAGCCTGGGATTCATCGGCAAAGGCTCGCTACAGGGGTTGACTCTTTTGAGTGCAACTTAAATTACCATGGAAAAATTAAAAAAACAAAAAAAAACAAAAAAAATTATACAAAAAAATGAATTCTCATATTAATATTGAAATTTGATTCCACCTAGCGCTTCCATAATTTCCCCCTTGAATAAAGTTGAACCCCCATGTCTATTGTGATTCTCAACACATCCTCACACTTAATTGATATTGGATGAAATATGCCAATTAATTTGAACAAAGGAATGGGCTTGGTATGGGGATCTTCTTATGAACCTATCCTGTATTAAAATATTTTGATGGGTTTCATGATTGTTTGGTATAAGTTTTTTTGGTGATCACTGTGTATTAAAATGTTTTTGGAAAAGGGAATTCGAATTTCATATTGTTGAGATATATTTTGCTCGGGACTAGCAAAACTCAAGTTGGTCGGTGTGATTAGCCACTAAATGAGGCTAATATTTATTGTTAATATATATAATATTCATGTTCATTATTATTCATAAACACCATTTTAGTGCATTTTACAATTTGAACATCATTTCACATTATGATTGTAATACCTTCTAAAAATGCATTATTATGTGGTACATTTTTTAACATCATTTAATGTAACCAATGATTCATCTGATTTTAAGGAATGTAATTATCCATATTTTGATTTGATAATTTCGGAACTGTATCTAAACTTAAATATGAACATTTTTAATTCAGGGATCAATGGAAGATTCATAAATGATGATGGAGATATTGCGCGATGAATGGAAACAATTCTGGAGAAGTCAAATTGGACACCATCCCACTGATGAGACTGTGGGGCCAACATTACAGGACCAATTAATCTCTTATTTCTTGTAATTCTAGAAGAAATGTATATTAAAAAATAAATATTCAGGATATAATTCTAATTCGGCCTCCATGGTGTCCATTTCGGCAGCCCAACTTAGATATAAAATTATGGGCCAGATTCTACGGCCCAAAAAAAATCCCACTAATATGATCTTATCTTGTAATAAAAAACTCGAAATGGGACAAAAATTTACAGGTGTCTAGAAGACATTGGGAGAGCCATTTTCTTATTCTATGGAATACTCTGATGTGACAATCTAGAAGGTCTTCCAAGCACGTCTGTTCGGTGAAGGAAATCTGGCTGCCACCTCGGGCCAAGGGTGGAGAAATCAACTCTCCCTTACTTTCCACCCACATATGGCCTACCACAATTAATTTAGGAGACTTGGACTGTTGGAGGCTCGACCCAAGGGCTCAAAAATGACGATTTAAGGAAGTAGTTTTGTAGGATTGAAGAATCTTGGAGCTTGTTTTCATCTTAATGTTTTGCTGCCAATTTCTCTTTGTAATGTTCATCCTTCACATGTAAGTTGTTTTAATTCATCCTTGTTTCTTAATAAAAGTTCTTATTCTAATGTTATTATATTGTTCTTCATATCACTTTGATACCGTTGTATCAAGGTGTGAATTTATTCACACCAAACCTTGTGAAATTATTCACACAACGGTGGAGTGAGCATTTTATTTTTGTTGTTTTCTTTACTTCTCCATTTCCTCCCTCATGAGTTACTTTCCGCTTCCAATGAAACCATGGGATCAATGGAGGGATAACGCACTTATGGGTTGATCCAAGGGAGTAGAAAGGGGCTGGATTGGACTTCAATTATCACCTCATTAATGTATAATCCCTTATTTAATTGAGATTTTTATTTGATGGTTCTTAAACTCCATCGTCCTTGTTGAAATTAAGGCCACACACTTCATGTGAGAATACGAACCATTACCTTGAAGTGCTCCAAACTTTGATCATTCAAGTGTATAGGGGATTAGTATTAAAGGGTGTCAGAATTAAACTAGTATGTGATGATGTTGTTTTATCTACTTAAATGAACCCATATCAAATATATGAAATTGAAATCATTGAAAAGGAAATACATCCAATCCACCCCGAATGATAACCTAAGATCAACTCATTATTTTTAATTGAATTTACTTAAATCTATTACTGATCCTTTAAACCTATCTAAAATCAACCCAAGTTGGCCACTTCATAGCCAAAAACAGTCCTTATAATGTGCGTGTCTATAGGTTACTTCTTAGGTCTCTATGGATTCGACAACCCAAGCTAGACTATAAGGACCGCTCTACCTTCATATCTTGGGTAAATTTGAGTGAGAATCAATGGCCTGAGGAATAAAATAAGGAAAACTCTTAATTTATTAGAGTTGTTGGGTTGTGAGAGGTCTGGGAGAATTTTCTCAAGTTCTTGAAGTTCTTCCTCCTCGACGAAGAACGCGAAGAACGCCGACCTCCGACGACAGACGACGGTGAGAGACGCCTTCCTCGGAGATTGATGACCCGACATGCATCACCCCATTCCTTCTTTCCGAGTCAAAGGAAGGGAAACACCGTTCCTCCACGATGCGATGATCTGCCTTCTTCCATGACGATAAATTCTGCGACGTCCCATTCCGCGACAACCTCGTTTGACGAATATGCTCGAGGTAGGGGGATTATTATTTCATTTGTTCCTGATTACTTTCATCCTTGACTTATCATCTTATTTGGGCAACTTGTTATCACAACAATGGGAGGAGGTCGGGCCACATGAACACGACCAACCCTCCTCTCGCCTTTGGTTTTTTGATATTGTTTGCAGCATGAGCAAGGCAACGCGGTGCCGAAACACCGCGTGGGAAATATTATAGGAAGGGCGGAGAAGCACGGCGTCGTCGCGTCGCGCCGTTGAAGATGAACTAATCCGCGATGCCGTCGTACCGTGCCAAAAAATCACAAGAATACCGCGGCTGGAGCGGGACCGCGGCAGAGGGGCGCGGCTCCGTTGCACCACGCCGGTCGGACCAAGGCCGCGGCGGAGCAGGGCCTGGCGGCCAATTTCCGGAAGCCGACGTCGGAGCAGGGGGACCGGCCCGCGCCGGTCCCGTGGTGCAGCAGCCGGCCAGCCGGAGCGGGCGGGCCGGTTAGGGAAAGAACCGGGGGTTCGGAACCCCCGGCTCGAGGCAGGAGCGGCCCCCACGTGGGGGCCGCTTTATTTGAGACAGGGGGCAGCGCCCCCCACCCCCACCCCCCCCCCCCACCCTTGATCGCCAGCTCGGTGTAACTAAGCTGGCCAGCGAACCACCAGCGTGCCAGCGCACCAGGCCGCACCCAAGACGGACCGGGCCGCGCTAGCCGGGCCGGGCCACGGCCAAGCGGGCCAGACCCGGACTTGGTTCAGGTCGACCCGGTTCGGGCCGACCTGGTGGGTCTCGGTCTGGGTCGGTCCTGGCCCGAAACCCCCATTCACTGACCTCTTACGGTCGTTTACCCATATCCTCGGCTACGGACCTCCGATCGATGCACTGCGAGCTGCGATATGATCTTTGGATCGAGATGGTTGTTTCGGTTTATTACAGTCAAGGTTTCAGAGAACTTGAGTTCAACCTGGTTGGTTCGGATACGAAACCAACCGGGCCCTCGGAGCGGAAACGCTTATATCTTGAGCTCTGGACATCCGATTGATGTGTCGTCGACTTTGTTGGATTCCTCTTGATGAGACGGAACTTTTGGCATACTTCACTTGAGTTTTGGTATAATTTGGATAGTGGCCAGATTGGAATGTACCCGAAATCCAACCGGGCCCCTGGAACGGAAAAACTAATAACATTCAGACCAGACATCCGTTTGACGAACCGTCCGCTGTGTTGGTGATCACTTTGAGAAACGGTCCCTTTGATCATACCCTATGAGAGTTCGAGGTACAGTCGAGATACGTCCGGGTTGGTTCACACACGAAACAAACCGGGCCCCTAGGACGACAAGGCCAGTAACTCACAGACTGGGCGTCCGACTGACGCGACGTCTGTTGCGTTGAGACCCCTATGACGAGGCGGTCCTTGAGATACTTCTTCATGGAACTTTGTGATACATGGAGTATCGACCAGTATCTCATGGAGCGGATCCTCCCAGTGAGGAGCTAGCAGAGTGCAGAGACCTAGAAGCTAGATGAGACTTGACGACTGCTGATCTATCGTCTCGGTGTGTTTTGGATAACTCGGTGGGGATCGCTTGATTGTAGCGGCAGACCCACGGAGGAGGAGAGCTTGGTTGTAGCGGCAGACCCACGGTACTCAACAGAAGGAGTAACTCTGAAGGCTATGAGGGGGAGCGCTTGGTTGTAGTTGCAGACCCACGGTGGAGGAGTGCTTGGTTGTAGCGACAGACCCGCGGTACTCAACATAAGAGGTACCTCCGGAGCTATGAGGGGGAGCGCTTGGTTGTAGCGGCAGACCCACGGTGGGAAGCTCTTGGTTGTAGTAGAAGGCCCACAGTACTCGACAGGTAGAGTACTACAGCCGTCCAAGGTTAGTGGTGCGTGCTTGGCTGTAGCGGCAGTCCCACTGTACTCAACAGAGGAGGAGTTTTCTAGCATTCGTGGTTTCGACATACTGAATAAAATCCTGGTTGAGCTGAGTCTATGACCTTTGTGTATACCTCATTATTGATATGGGTCACTTGATAACTTAGGTATATGTATGTGCATATACCTGGGTAGTGGTTATCTGTTGATTTCATAATCTTTGTGTTTCCTCATGATTGAGATGGGTTACTTGATAACTTGGGTATATGTATGGGAATGTATCTAAGTAGAGGTTATCTATTGAGATCTTCTTTGTGGTTATCCTTGTTGGATTTAGTGATACCTTGAGGGTCTCGGGGTCCCTACTAAGTATCATTATAGTCATCCCTACACGGGCTATGCCCGCACCTTGTTGTGTTGGTTTCAGACGACGGGTTGCGCACACAGAGGCCGAGTGTTTGAGGACTGGATGGTACCCGGAGGTGGATCTCACGACGAGACAGTATCCGGTGGTGGACTTCACAATGAGGCGACACTCGGAGAAGTTTGACGGGCGAGAGAATTGTGGAAGCTATCTATACCTACCCTTCAGGTAGGATCCTTTGTGGATGATCCAGGATCTTCTTGTCACCTTCCGGCTGTTTATCTTTTTTCTTGTACTTTACAGTTGGGCTTGTATTTCCGGCCCCCTTAACTTTCATCATATCTTGTTTCATTTTTACTTAGTTTTTTACTTCCAGTTGTACTCTGTGGTGTTTTTTTCACTATTATAAAGCCAATGCCTTCCCAGTTATCGGTATTTACGCCTTTGGTGCTAGTCGCCAGCCCCTGGCCTATGGAAGGTGGGCTTGGGGTAGTCACGACGCAGGCCCCGAGGACGGGTCATGATAGTATAACTCTTTCTGAGTAAATTTTTGTAGACTAAATATTCTTAGAAATCGTGTCTTACTTACATTACGGGAGTTTGATTATATATTGGTAATGATTTTGGTGTCCTTATATAAAGTCAACATTAAATTACATGAAAGGGGGATCACCCTTCATCTCCCAAGTCATCCTACAATTAGGTATAATCATATGAAGGAGTATAAATATACACTAGAATATTTTTCAAATGTTTGGATGTTATTAGCTTTTGAGAAGAAATATCTAGAAAAAATTATTGAGAAAAAAGGAAGGAATAAATCTTGTATAAATACCCATAGTGAGGAATTATACTATTCTATCCATCAAAGTGTTTCTCTTCTGTCCTCCCTACAGGGTGGTTAATTTCAAAAATGAACTTATACATGGATCTCTACCCATATCCATGACTCTTTACATAATGTAAACTATTGATTTCGAATAACTAAATAATTAGTCATAAAATAAACTATAAAATGGTTTTATATTCATGAAATCATCCCCTTGGGGTGCACCATTCTTATTCATTAAGAAGAAAGATGATTCAATTTTCTTTTTTATTTATTTTCATTAACTCAATAAAATTATTATAAATAAAAAAGTAACCCCTTACATTGATGAATTTATTATTTTATCAACTATATGGGCCCTATTATTTCTCTAAGGTGGATTTTTAGTTTTTATTTCCCCAATTAAAGGTGAAGAAGAAATATATTTCAAAAAATGACTTTTGAATAAGGTGTGGAAATTATGATTTCATAGCGATTCCCCTAAGACTCACTATTGCTGAAAAAATCATTATGGACACAATTAATAGAGACCTTATAATTTATAAAATCATTTTTGGAAGTCTTCATAGATGAAATTTTGATATAATCCAAATTAATGGTGTAGCATGAGAAGAATTTTAGAACTATGATAAGGAATATCCAAAAAATATTGTTCCATGGAATGTATAGTAAATGTGAGTTATAGATAACAGAAATATCATTTTTTTGATATGTTATCCTAAGAAAGGGGAATATGTGTACCGTTATAAGAAAAAGGTAATTATGGAGTGTCCTAGAAATGTATCTATAATAGAGATCTATAGTTTCCCTTAACTTAAAATAAATTACTGATGATTTGTTAGAAACTTCTCACAATTGTCAAGCCCACTGACCAAGATGACCAGGAAAGTGGTAATTATTTTATAGATTAGTTAATGTAAAAAAATACTTGAGGAATTCAAAATGAAACTTATCAATTTAATAGTATATAAATTTTTCACATGTGGGTGACTTTTATTATTTAAAAATTATGCATCAATTACTGTATTGTGTTGTATACAAATGAAGAATTATATGGTGAAACCTATGCCTTGGGATACATAAAATTTCATGAACATAACTATCCAACACATGACCTAGAGTCAGGTACAGTGATCACCAGGTTGAAAATATGGATGCATTGTCTCTACAGGGAGAAGTGTGAAATATATATGGATCAGAAGATCCAAAAGTATATATTCACAAAGAAGGAGTTAAATATGCACTGAAAATATTTTTAGATCTAATCAAGGTCAAGGACTAAAACATCCATTAACATACTTGGAATTTAATGGGAGTCTCAAATTCTCTATGTAGATGGGATCTAGAAAGATTATTAGTGATGATATTTTGGAAGGATCCACTCTTCGTAGACTTGAAATGGATGGGAATGGGGGTAACAATTGAAGGAACAACATCATTCCTTTCACAAATGATTTTTCAATCGTAAATTAGGGAGATGAATAAATATCATGAAATTGATTATGTGGAATCTTAGAAGAGGGTATAGTCTATACAAAAAGTAAAATACTTGGAGTGAAAAATTTACGGAGAATTATTTTAAATATTTTAGTCATGATTATGTGTACCATCAAATCTTGAGATAAATAAAGAGTAGTTAAATGATGAATATAGTTTGAACTTGTCCATCAATCTAGTGAGAACACATATATATTTATATCTCAGAGGGAATTTTTGGTGGGAAATATGAAAAAGTAGAACATGGAATATACAAAAAATTTATTGGTATGTTAAAATGTGAATGATGAAGGGAAAATTTGTAAGGGCATAAAGAAACTATTACCCATAGATATATGGAAATGAAAAAACATCACCATAGATTTTTTCAATATAATTCAAAATATATCAAGAAGAAATAATGGAATAACGGTTTTTGTTAATCATATTTTAAATATTTCTCCCATCGTTGAAATTTGAGATAACATTATCTCTTAAGAAACATTCAAGGATATAAATTAGTGAGGTCGTGATGCTCTATAAAACACCATTATTGATGGTATATAACTAAGATCAGATATTTACCTCATTGTTCTGAATGAATAATTAACAGGCTATAAATATTTATTTAAACCCTAATAAAATGTATCACACAGAAACTGATAGCCAATCTGAGAAAACTAGTCAGACAACAGAATAAATTTTTAGAGCATGATTTATGTACTTCAATGCCGGTTGAGATCAACATATTCCTTTGGTTGTGTTCTCATAAAATAGTTTATTTAAATCAAGAATCCAAATCTATTGTTATGAATCAATTTATAAGAGTATATATAAATTAGTTTTTTATTTTTATTGAACAAAAATTTTGGGTACCTAAAATGATTGAGGGATTAATTGAAAATTTCATAACCATTCATCCAAACATTCATGATACTCAGAGTCAACGGAAGAGTTGTGATGATAGTTATCAGTGATGCATGGAGTTTGAGATTAGGGATATGTTATTTCTAATAATATCTCCATGGAAGATATTCAAGAGATTTTTGAATAAGAGATAACAAATCTCCATGTACATCTAATCTATGGAGATTCTTGATTTCATTAGAACTATGACTTCTTGACTAGCACTCTCGCTTACCCTCTATCAAGTACATGATGTATTCCATGTATCCCTCTTGAGGTTGTACATATTGGATCCCTCACATGTACTACATTTTGTGGTGGTTGATCTGGAAAACAATCTCACTTTTGAGGAGCATATAATGAATTTCATGGACTATATAGATAATGTTTTATAAAAAAATAGTACACACCTAGTCAAAGTACTATGGAAGAACCATAAATATGAAGAGGTAATTTGGGAACAAATGGAATCTATGAAGTAGTGGAACCCTCACATGTTATCACCTTATAATTTAATATGAAATTATAACCGAATAATGTGACACTCTAGGTTTTAAAAAATAAAACTATGTCAGATAGCGTAAATAACATGCAACACTGATCCTAAACAAACCATGAATTTTTGTTATTTAAATTTGAAAGTTAAAAAGTAGTAAACAATAAATTTGATATGGATGGTAATAAATAAATTTAAAACTATATATAATATTAAAAATTATTATTTATAACATCTTATTAAACAATCTCTCAATTTTTAGTAAATCAATTTTATTCTTGAAAAATACTTTTCCTTCAAAAGTGATTTTTTTTTATTTTTATGAGCATATATTGTAATTAATTTCGTGAAAAATTTGAAACATTTTTTTATAAAAAATATATTATTTTTAAAATAATCATAAAAATTATGAATTATGGAAAAAATTTGGGATTTTTCTAAATGGGGAGATTTTTTAACAAATAGTGAAAATTCATCCTTTTGTAAAACATTCAATTATTTTTTAAAAAATTATTAATTTAAAAGAATAAATGTGATTTAAAATTTATTTAAATTTTATATAAGTATTATGTAGTTGTATTTAATATAATTTATTAAATTTTAATAATATTTATACCAGATTTTGGTATGAGTTCATTTTTGTACACAAAATTACATTCTTAAAAAAACCATTTTTGGTTGCATATCCTATGTCTAATTTAAAATTAAATTCTACTAATTCTATGAATTGAATCTATAAAAATGGATTAAATGATTTAAATATATTCTTAAGAAAAGTAAATAGGTCCATTTTATTTTTTAGTCACTAGGAATAGTAAACCTAATGAAAAATTGTCCCCAAAATGAGGGTAAATATGGTAATTAATGTACCAAATAATTTTATAACGACAAGAAAAGGACTAAAAAATTTCATTATCATGATGTATGATTTGGTTTTGGCTATTTACGTTAATGTTTATAAAATTTGGCAAAATGGTGCCATATTTTTTAGATTTTTTACATTTATATTATTTTATATAAAAAAAGTAAAAAATTCCATTCTTTTTTTAATACATCTATTTTTTACATATGGGTAAATATAGTCTATGTTCAATTATAAAAGTTTTATTTGAAAGATAAATTTTATTATTTTATCATTTTAATTTATTTCTTTTTTTATTTTTTAAATAATCACCTTAAAAGTAAATGCAATGCATATATTATATTTTTTGATTAATGGAAAAAAGAAAAAAATTATTAAATATTAAATGTAATATTTTTTTAGATGATAATAGTGAAGAAATAATTTAATATATATATATATATATATGACATATCATATATGTTTTGAAATTCTATACACATGTTCCATCTTTGAATTGATGAATATAAAGTCAAATTAAATTAATTGTGTAAAAAATGATAGTAATGTTATTTCGTAATATATAATATTTAATTAAATGATTTAAAAACTCTAAAAATTCTTCTCATAGTTCAACTGATTTTTATATATTTAAAAAGGACATATATGGTCCATTGACGGACCATTTATCCTTTTATAGTAACTATCATGACCTATAAGTAGAAAAAAAAACATTATTGATGTGGTAATCATCAAAAAGTGTTAACACTTGTAAAAAAAATATAAAGGTAAGGAAAACACCAAATTTCATGAACCAACCCAGGTCAAACCCAAAAACTTGGTTTGAAAAATCTAACAAAATAATGTCATGTATCACAATATAAAGAGGAAATCCCTACTTTTCAAAAAAAAACAATTATTCCATTGATGGAACTTCAAATTTTAATATTAAATAAAGGCATGAAAATTACTAAAATAAATGTTATTATATTTAAAAATAAAATATAAAAGTGGAAACTACCTAAAATCACATGTTATTCCATAACACACACCCAAAAAAACCTCGTTAAGGTTCCAAGAGCCAAGAACAACTTAGTAGAACTATAACCAAAAAAACCCCCCAAAATAAACCAAGGGAAACATAAAACCTATATCCCAAATAACTTTGAAGAAGAAGAGCTCATAAGAAAATAGAGGAATAAGAAAGAGGGAGATTATAGGAGAATAATAACCTTGGAATTTGACCCAAAAATCTTGAAGGAATCTCCAGATACACACTAATTGAGGAAGAATGAGGCTTGAAGAACCAAGGAGGAGTTCCCCTAGGTCGGTACAATACAAGAGGATGTGGAAATGGGTAGATTGGGAATAAAAATCCCTAGAGGGAGAATGATAATTTTCACATTTTTAATGACCTGGGTAGTATGTATGGTTTGGCCACACGATTTACAAAACCATGTGTCGACCGTACATCCCTCACTCGACACACATGGAACCCTACGTGGGTTGGTGCACAATTTGATAAAACATGTTCCAGTAATTAAAAATGTTTTCTCCCAAACACATAACCTCCTCACATAATTTTTTGTATGGCTTGAAAATCGTTGCAAACGCTATGTGCTATTCTTCTGACCCCAACTCTCAACCACACGGTTTCCTAGCTGAATAAAGCAATTTCCTCAAATTGTGCACTTAAACTATGATACATGATAAAAAGACCCCAAAACTCAAAATTTAAACATGTCACACCAATAATTGAAGATAAAAATACAATTACAGAAGATAAACAAAAAATGTGGCCCAAAGTAAATATTTATGTGTGAAAATACACCCCACCATAACGATGTCTCCCTTTGAAAAGCCATAAAATCTTCCAGTTGATTAATCAAAGACTAATGATTCCAAAAAAAATATGATACAACCAAATAACCTAGAACATCTCAATCATATACAAAAATAATAAACACTGATTTCCCAAAACAAAAAAAAATGAAACTGTTCCCTAAGAACTAATAGGAAACTTGAGCCATGATCTTTACAACCATGATTCAAAAAGGGTTAATGCACACACTATGAAGAATCCCAATACTCTCCCAAAGCAAAAGAAACTCAAAATTCAAAACCTCAAAAGAAAATCCATTTCATACTAGAACAAAATTCATTAGAAAAAAAAATGCTCAACATGAGAGGTCAGAACGGACTCCTGGCCATTATAAAAAAACTAAAACAAATTAAATCATAGATAATTCTCAAAAGACCAGTGGTGGGTCTCCCCACCATTAAGAATCAATTGGATTAAACCAACCTGAAGATGCTAAAACCCCCACAATAAGGGAGAAATACAACAGTTATGGGTCCCCTAACTAGATCCATTAAACATCCCATACCCATATGGGGGATACAATAACTATGACAAGGTTCCCCCATACCACTGATGGATTCTTGGCTGTGTGAAAAAATTCACTCTGATAACTATGGTTCATGCCATTCTGTTTGAATCATATATATCCCCAACATATAGGGCCGATAATATCTAGTCACTATGATAGGTATTCAAAATATATTCATGGAAGATAACTCCATTTAGAATTTATAAATTTTTAAATTATAAAAAAAACGAAAATCATTCATAAAATAGGAGTTCTCAGGAGATTCATGAAATCCACTTTAGTAATTCAATGGCAACATAACACCACCAGACATGGACAATACAACCATATTATAATTATAGAAAATTTAACATTAAACAATCCCCAAATAGCACACTACTCCTACAAAGTGATATTTTTTGAATAGGTGGATCTGGATCTAGGATGCTTCTTTTAAACACCTTGACATAACCACTAAAAGAGACCGAGGAAAAAAAATGAAGGACAAGTATTCAGATCACTCAAGCAAGATAAATTAATAAGAATTGGATCACATCCCTGATGAAACCACATGATCCTACTCTTAGAAGAAGAATATTAAAGATTCACAGGTAGTTTAATTCCCCAAATAACACCAAATCCTTCAAGATGCTTCCCCACATACATACTGGAATTACTCTCACCACATACAAGGACTAAATGAGAGAAAAATATCTCAATATCCCCCATTATAATAGCTTAAACATGAAAACATTTACTCACCATGTCATAAAAATAAATTAAATCGATCTTGGATACATTTGATTGCAAATCAGGACAAATCACAAACACAAAATGTTGATTATTCGAGGAATCATCTATTTCCCACTCTGGAGTGCAATGAACAAGGTCCATGAAATGAAAGATGTAATCCAACACCGATCAACCAGCCTTCCATAAACAAAATTTCACAACTCCCTTCCTCACTGTTTCTAGCTCTAAGATATACTACTAGATGAACAAAAATTTGAAGAACTTCCAAAGATGATCGTCACATGGTTTGTTCTAGGTCATAGACTTCCACCACTTCTAGGTTAGTACTTCAAGAATAAAGGTTGAAAAATTCACCATTAATAACATGAGGAATCAATTAGGCTGAAGTTCCTATAAATCTTCCACATTCTCTCTTATTTTTTGAGAGTATCTTGTTGAACATAAAAGATATGTGGATTTAACTTTTGAAAATCAATGAAAAAATAATTAAGTTGATCAAATGGAAATCCTACTAATGAGGAACCACCAATAGCTTCACAAAAAACATCTCTCAAATCATTGTGGTGGAACAGAGTAGTCAATAAGAAAAAATAATATCATCAAAACCATCTCATCAAGTGGTGTTCTCAAACTCAAAACACCACATAAATAATAATTCCCAAAGCATTGTAAAACAAACCAAAAAACAAGAGGTCATTCAAAAAAACACAATTTTACTCTTAAAAATTCATTTCAAATAAAACAAAATTAGTGGGTTATACAAACACCAATGGAATTCAATGGAGTCTTGCACATGAATATTCTAGTATCAAACTAGACACCCATCAGATCAAGACAATATAGGTACTCATCCTTTTATGACATCATCCATCAAAATTCCCACACATGTACATGCATGTGAGCACCCATGACGAATAACAAAGATAAAGAAAATAATTCTCATTTCAGAATTCTGAAAACATTTCAAATCCCACCAAATACTATGTCAAAACAATTTTCGAACATCACAAATAAACACCTTTTCATTATTTATTAAAATAAAATCTCATGAATTCCTTCCCAAAATCCAATCCATATCATTTAATTCCATACATTTTCAGAAACCCATCAAATACCATATAATGTAGGTTTCCAAATACCTATTTTAGAAACAACTTTCTGTTCTCCAAATAACCATATTTCATAACCCCAAAAATCAGATCACAAAAAACCAATTTACCAAGACTATAATTAAAATGAAATTTTAAATTCATTTTATTCTCCCCAACACCAATCCATTTCCATTTTAAAATTCGGTTTTCATGAATATAAAACAAGATTTTCAAAAACAATATTATAATTATGAGGAACTCCAAGAAACTCACATGGGGAACTAGTATTGATGGGTTTATTGGCCATATGGTGGTAATCTAAATTACAATCACACTACCACCATAGAGAGTATTCTTGGACAATGTTCCTAGATCCACATGCCTTTCTAGGCCCTTTGATATCATTGGGACCACTATCCCATCTTCCTTTTCATATACCTAATCCAAAAAACCCACAAGAAAAAAATATACCAAATAATAAAGAGACTTCCCATGGAAACCCAAATTTTGATATAGAAAGTGTTGGAAAGACACTATATCATTCCTACACCCCAAGGTTCCAATAGCCCAAATCCATCTACATTGACATCCCTATTAATATTGGGAACACTGAATGAAATTTCCTCTAAATATGACATTCTCTGGTACAATTTTATCATGAACCTACCTAGTTCGATCTCGAACACTTGGTGTGAAACATCTAAGAAACCAATTCAATTTATCACAAAAATGAATAAATCACAACTTTTCACAACCAAAAAATATTCCCTGGATCACACGTCACTGTTTAAAATTAAAGGGAGGTGTGAAAAAATTAAAATCAACGACACAAAATTTAAAAATGAAAGAGAAAGGGGAAACCATTTTCAAATCACTTGTGCTTCCCCAAAACACACCTAAAACAACATCATCAACTTTCCAATATCTAATAACAACCTAGAGGAACGTTACAAAATTAAAACCCCAACATAAAACAATGGAAACCTAAACCTTAGATCCTCTTGACCTAATATTAAAATTATCTCAAGAGAATATGGAAGAAGGAGAAGAATGTATGAGAATATAGGAGAATAATTAATATGAATATTTGTCCTAAAGCCTTGAAGGAATCCATTGACCCACCTAAAAAGAGGAAGGATGATACTTGATCAATAAAAGAGGATATTCCATAGGGAAACATGAACTAGGATAATGGAGAAATGTGTATATTTGGGATAAAAATATTGAGAGGTCAAATGAGAAATTTCACATTTTTAATGACCTTGGAAATGAATAATGATTGGCCTCATGGTTTACCAAACCATGTTCCAACCATGCACTCCTCATAGGACACACAAGGAACACCCTATATAGTTTGTCCACATGATTAGATAGAATTTTTCCAACCTTGTGAAAAGGTTTTCCCTCAACATAGATCATCCATGTACACATTCCAAAGGGTCAGACAAACCATGTTCCATGACTCTAACCCCAACTCTAAACCAAATAGTTTCCTGGGAACATACATACAATTTCTGCATTCTATTCAACTAAACCATTCAACATGAGAAAAAACCCTGAAACTCTAACTTTAAACCTCTCCAACCCAAAACTTGGGAGTAAAACAAAAGGCTAAAAGATAAACTAAAATAGAGATCCAAAATAAAAATTTGGGTGTGACGCCTAATCCTATCCATATTTTATTTTATGAGAGAAATTAGACCTATACTTATGATATATTTTAATTATATTAGTTTGGATCATTTTTTCATGAAAATTAATTTATTTTAAGTTAATATTTTAATAAATTCCAAGAGTACCACACCCCTCATATTTAAAATCAAACCTCATATTCTATTTTATTAATATATAGGGAACCATTTTTTCAGCCAATGTATACCCAAATACCTTACTAAAAACCATTTTCACATTCTATTGGTCATTCATTTATCAGAATATAAACCTTGGAGTTCTTATGGTGGAATAAAAAGGATGTTCCCCAATGAATAGTTAAAGACTATAACTAAATCTTTTGTGTTTATTGGTTCTTAAACCTATTTAAAATATTGTAAAAACATGATAAACTAATAAAAAAATATTACATATACTAATATGTTATTATCCTATTCTAATAAACTATATCCATCTCCACTACAATCAAATGGGAAATGAAACCATTGTTCATGTGTACGGAGAATTACCACCTCATGAATCGCTAAATTTCATTTTCCATCACATCCACTCATGGATGTTTAAAATGATATATTTAATGAAAATATATTATATTAATGAAATAATTAACAATATTTAAAATTAATATATCATATAAATTTCCCAACTATTCATTTTTTGAAAAAATGATAATGTCATTCATTCGTACGTGTGTGTTACGACCTCCACGAAGTGATCTGATTAATTTTTAATCACCAAATATATATACGGTACATAGATTATTGAATTTGAAAAATAATTTGAAAATTATGATATAATTATAATTCTTGAAAGATAATATAATTCCTAACTTCATTCCATCCCAACCTTTGGAAAATGGAAACATCACTCACGGGTATATACAACATACTGTCCCCATGATTAAAATGTTTTAAATTGTTCATAACCATCTTTCATGGATGGTTTTAAAACAATCATTGATGAATAAAAAAAATATTTCATTATTATTATTCTATAGTTGATTAAATATAAATATAATTTACCTTATTCAACATACAAATGATATGTTGGACATATGAGTCGAATATCATCAATACATCTAACATTAACCTAAATGATTATGTTATTGAAAATAACAAGATTATCAACAAAAATAAATATAATAATAAAAATTTAAAGGATAAAAATAATGTAAATAGTTAATATAACTTTATTAATCAATAATATAAAGAATGTATGTGACATGACATACATAAGGTACATGATCTCTTTCAACAACACCATTTCTCTAGGTTGTGACATTTCTCTATATAACTCACGTTCAATATCTCTTAAATGTATTGGAATGAGTTTATATTCTATTTTTACACCTCTATAAAATATTCCTATGTTATTATACCATATTTTTATGGTGTCAATCAGTCCCGATGATAATTTTTTAAATGTATTATTAATTAAATGTCTTTTTATTATGATATAAGGAATGATTATGAAACCCACTATCAATTAATTAATAATTGTTATATTTATTCATTATGATTGATTTTTAGTTTTTATAACTAATATTCTAGAACATGTTATCATGGTAGAACCTAGATAGTGCTTCATTCCATTAGGTACACCTTTTCCCTCATGGGATGTTATTTATGGGATAAGGGAGTAAACACAATATACTATGGGACTCTACCCAAAATGTGATGTTGTCTTGGAAATTAGCCTTGAATTCTGATTATGTAATGTTTTGTGGTGCTAAAACATTTCTTAAATTTCTATAATTCTATTATATCATCTTCTTTATGTCATTCCCTCATTTGATTACTCATGAACCATTTCTTTTATGATATTGTTTTATACCTTTGACTCAAAAATTTTTCTTCCATATCATTGTTGTTCCCCTATTTGGATTTTTAGCTCACCCCTATTGTTTATGTATCCCCAAGGTTATCCAATTTAGTATTAAGAGCTAAAGTATTTTTAGGATCTCATTATGAAGACTAAAATAAAGACTCTTTATTTTGATGTTTATGTTTCACGTACCTTTTATTCTAATGAAACTATCATTTTCAATCCTTATTTTTTATTAATGGATTTTTTTTCATGTGATAATATATGTGAATGGTTTGGACCACAATAATTTGAAGGTTCCCCTCATAGTAGGTAACTTTTTTCCCTTTTCAATGGAACAGATGCCTTATGACATTATTACAATAAAGTGACACAATAAATGAACACTATGAAATAATATTTTATTTATTTATATTCACTTATTTGAATATATATTCATTATAATGTAAAAAAAGATTTTTATGGAAAAAACACACATAAACCCGCACGTGGACTAGCGTTAATAGATAATGATTTTCATCTATTAGATTTCAGATGGTGATCATGTTTCTTCTTAGTTTAGTCTATATAAAAAGAGTCCACCATATAGTATTTCTTGGAAACACTACTCATTGTAACGTAACCTATTTGTTTAAAATCCCTTGATATATGATATTTCTAGGTTATGTACTTCATTCACTAATGTGAAATTGGATTATATGAAAGAGACTCCACTATAGTATTATCATAATATAGTATGATAAGGAATTTATTGATCAACAATGTGATAAAACAATGGGTTAAGATTCATATCTAATCCAATTCTATATCCTCCTTGGAAGGTACAATTATCAAATAATATATTGTACAATAGGTTACCATGGATTTATTTGAGCTCATATTTCTCACATCACCTTCATTAAGAGTGAAGATATAAACCAATAGTGTTTTTAGTTCACATTTACCTATTTGAAAGATATATTATACATATTACTTGCTGAGACTCCCTTTATAGCCTCCAAAGAACAAAAAAATCCGTATTATGCTTCATATACATTTATTAATTCTTCATTTTAATATAATGGAATTATTATGGGTTAGTTATAAATATTCCTACTATGATGAAGGAATAGGTGGCATATGGCCTAATACATAACATAGAAAACATTAATGGTCCAACAACTGAAGTTTATGGATTCTTTATCACCCACAGTCACACCTCATATATCCATGTAAACATTTTATTTGAATGATAAATTCTATGTATCACTGGTAATAATCCCATCATGGATTATTCAGAACATAATTTCTTCAACATAATTTCAATGTATGTACTTTGAAATAGTCCATGAAGACACTTGGAACTATCATGATGGATCTTGATCCCAATAATATACTTTTTTTCAAATTCCTTCAAGTAATATTTTTTCTAACATTTCCTTAATAAACTATAATGTGTTATTTAACTTCTAATAAGTGGTATGTAATTTAAATAAACTATTAGGATGACAAATATAATCCCACTAAACTATTTATAGACACATATGTCATATTATTTCTAAATTAAACTAAATTATATTAAATATTAATTAAATATGACATTCCCTTACCTGGATAATTTCTTTAATCAAAAAATTGATCTATGAAATGAGAATATCTTGTGTGAATCCTTTGTAATTACAATCCTTTCTAGTTATGGCATATAATGAGTTTCTTAAAGGTTAGAATTATGGAAATAAATATTTACATCCATATATCAATTCACGTAATTATTTTAGGATTCTGTGTAATATATATTTCCTATAGAATTTATGATAAAAATTGGTTAAAATGTTGCATCCAAGTCTATTCCTTAACAGTATTTAAAACCATTTGAAACCAATATTGTTTATTTGTGAAAACAGATGCATACATGAATATTTTATTCTCGATTACAAATTTTCTACCAATGGAGGGTACATTCATTGGAGGATCTACCAAAATCCGACTAATTTTTATTATTTTTAATCTATTTCAAAATTCATGGATTCTTTCCCCTTCTAATAATTTGTGTCACATAGTTATTCATTAAATGTTAATGGTTTATTATTATCAACTAATACTGAGTTTCAATAATCAGTTAGAGGAAAACCATATCATTCTAGTTCTCTAAATTGCCTTATTATCGTACCTAGTACCTGTATCGTTGGAGTATCCTCTTTCATGGTAATTTTTGGAATATATTCACATCCCCAATCATGTGTATCCTGATCCATGACATCAATGAAGTCTGTCTCACTCCCATTCTTTAATTTGGAGTACATATACCCTTTATTTATGTTTGAATGTATGTTTACCAAGAATTTATTATCTATTGGCCAGTATAGATAATATATTTTAGTTTCTTTAAGAAACCCTATAAACATACTCATAGTGTCATTGGGTTCATGTTTGTTACCACAAATATCTTTTAAAAATCCTTTATATCCCCACACTCATGTATTCCAAAACACAGGTTTATTTGCACACCAATGTTAACATGTAATACTTGTTTATAATTTAGTTAGAACTCAGGTTGATATTATTTGGTTTTTTATAATTCATATTCCCAAAATGATAATGTATTAATCACATGACTCATAGTTGATTTCACCATGTTTCATAGAGTATGATTCCTCCCACTTACACCAATTTATTGTGGCGTGTATGGATGAGTGAGTTGATATAAAATTCTTAATACTGATAAATAATCAAGGAATTCATGAATAAGATATTCACCATTTGATTATCAATATATTCCTATAATCTTCATACCAAGTTGGTTTCCCACTACATTATTATATTCCTTCAACCTATCAATGGAATTTTGAATTACACCTCATTAAGTAGACATAAACATATCTAATAAATTCATCAGTAAAAGTTATAAGTTATTTATAATGACAATTGGATTTAACTAGAAAAAGTCCACACACATCTTTATTAACCAACTCAAGAGTCTCTATATGTTTTCACATTTTACATAAAATTAGGATTTAGTCACTTCTCAATAAAAACATGTTTTACATTAACCAAGTGTTTTTACTAAAAGTAAATACAAATACCCATATTAGGATAATATTATCAACAATGTTTTCTTACATGACTAAGCCAGTGATTCCATAGTTTTGTGTTGTATGAGACATGTAAATAATTTTTTTATTGATTTATATTACTTGTTTCATGTAATCTATCAGATAATGACCATTATTTAAATATTCTGAACTATAAAAAATGTTTTCATTGAAAAATATCCAAAATTTATTCAATTTTTTTTAAATAAATACATTTTTATAAATTCTGGATTGAAAATTAAATTTTATTTGTAACTGATGACATATAATAACAATATCATCAAAACAATATCATTCTAGTTGACTATTAGAGGTGTTGGCCTCAAATATCCATAGAAAAAAGTATATATACATTAGTATCTCATGGATATACCTCACAATAGGAAATAAATTAGAATTTACATGGCTCCTATATTTGAATACATATATGAGGATCACATAATGTTTTTAATAAATAATTCATATAAACAAAAATATTTCACTTGATAAAAAATGTTCTGGAATATTCCCTTTACATATTTTATAGGGTGCAGTCTTCCTTCCATTCACAAATTTTACTTGTATGAATCTTCAATTTATTTCCCTTTGATCATACTCTTCTTCTAAGTGTATTGTGGAGAGGATTTATAGATCATGATTTTTATATAGTTCTTCAAGAATAACTTTCACTTATTTACAGTAATGATCAATTATTTTTCATGTTATATATCCTTTTATACATATAAAATAAAATTAATGTGAATTTTTAAAGACATATACATTATGTTTATTTATATTTTTCAAAAAAAAACAATATATTCCCTAAGGAATTGATGAATTAATGAAATTATTGAAAAATTCATCAAGTATCGTAAAACCTATACTCTTGGAACTCAATGTTGCTTATAAGTTTTACTATGTGTGGCCCAATTGGTTAAAATTCTCCATGATTTCTCATGATGAGTGACATGGAGATCTGATATTTTTTCTATCTTGATCACTCCAGATAAGGATTACCATGATTCTAGGGCATAGTATACAAATCAATGTTCTCATGCCACTTCACGAGTTCTCTAGACATGGATGAAATCATTAAACCCTGAAAATTTGGCACATATTTTAGGTCTTTTGGTAAAAAATAAATTTTTCATACTCACCTACTTAGTGGGGACATCAATGATTCAGGACTCCAATATTTAAGACATTCATTCATGACCCAACACATCCCATAATCATTTGAACCATTCATGGATGTTGCTGCCAATTCGGAGATAGAATTTATCTAGAATTTATTAGCAGGATAATTTAGTGGATCAAAGTTTCCTAATTACACAAGAAAATAAATAAATATTATTATTACATCACATGATTAAAAATTTAACTAAAAATAATAATATTAATTTAATTAAGTCTCCCACATTTTTTATGTCTTAATGGACTTCTCTGTTGTACATAAATTTCTTATTATTTGTACGTTATAGTGGAAAGGATCTATATGTCCTTCATTATAATCTGATCTACATCCATGAAACCCATAACAAGTTGATTATGTAGGCTGTCTTGGTAACTACTAGGATATACCTCCTTAATCCATTGGGTAGGCTCACCATCCATGAAATCCTTAATCAAATTCCTTTAACATCTACCCCAAATTTTTATTAAAAAAACTATAGTTGCTAAATTTATTACTTGTTCAGTACACCACAATTTGTTTTGATCTTATAAAATAAATCACTTTGAGGAAAAGTGAAAACAAGCAAAACATGTAGTGCCATCACAAGGAGTCATTGGTGGGCTAGGCAAAGAACCCTATCCAAGACCAGACTCGCCCAAAAAAAACACCACAAAACAGCCTTCGAAAACAAAAGAAAAAACCAAATACAGGCTCGCCAAGGTGGACCGACCCGCACAAATCCAATAGAACGCAACACATCAGTCACTCGCCCCCCTTCACTGCATCCACATGGAATCCAGCACACACCTCATCTTTCCCCAAGACGTAGCACCACCGCTCCAGGGACTGTCCATCCAAGATCTCCAGAACACCAACTCCGGGAGAAAGAGGGGGACCGCCAGAGACATAATCAAACCCGAGTAGGCAAAGATTGAACTAGAGAAAACACATCAAAAACACCAAACCACACCAGAACCACATTGGAGGATGACCAATGTAAAGATCTTCATCGTCAACACTTAAGAACTTCAAATCATCCGAAACCAATCCAAAATCGGAGAGTAGACCCAACCTTCGCACAACTGAGAAATCCATAGGGGAAGGAACAACACCGGAGCTGCGATGCGGATAAACCGGAACTCGGATCCCCCAACTATGTCATGATATGACACATTAACTATGTATTTTTGTAATCCATATAATAGAAGGTTTAATTAATTAATATTAACGTGAGGGATAATATTAATTATAATTAAAAATTATTTATTTATCAATTTACATGTATTTTTAATATTTATTATATTTTAAATATGTGATTAATTAATTTTCAATAAAATATTTACACATACTCCATTTAAATTAATTCCATATTAGCACATTAATCCATATATTTATCTGATTGTGGTCTTGAGTCCATAAAATAGATCATGCATATGAAAGATGTGAAATAAATAAATTGTGACATGATAATGATATTTATTAAGTGATAATTTTACTGAGAGTAAAATATTCAAACCATTAGAAAAAGTGGAAAAATACATCAAGACAGTTTGGGATTTCATTGTAATATTCCACCTATATCATGTGTATCTCATTGGTTAATTTTTTCCTCATCCCTTTCGTGAACCAATTCCACACATCTAGGAGCTCCATCCTTATAATTATTTCACTTCACATTAAATTTAAGTAAACTATAAGGGGATAAAAAAATAAACATTTTACATGTAGGCCCAAACACAATATGGATAGAGGGATGTCAAATAATCCATAAATATATTTTAATAATAGTGATTTCATAAAAAGATTTAATAATTATATTAAAATAAACCAAAAAGAAACATATTTTGTTCAAATATCATTATAATCAATTAGTAAAAAATATGTATTAAAATAACTAGATAGAATTCAATTAAATTTGTTATGTTATTAAGGCAAAATGAAATATAATTAGTCCAATTAATTATTTGATTAATCCATAAATTTTTTTTCTCAATCTCCATCAAATCTATCCTGGGGATACTCATCTACATTGATTTTCAATAAATTAAAAAAATTATTTTATTAAAAATTTAATAAAAATAAGTAGAAATCTTTTACATGGATGAAACATGGTTACTACCTATTCAAGACCATAAACATATTCCTTATTAAACATGAAGCACCCACATTACATATCATTTATAAAACATGTGATGTAATTTCATGGAATGTATTATCTATTAAATGGCACATGAAACACAATAAAAATAAATTTTTAGTGATTTTATGCACATGGATTCTATAACATGTAATGACCTTTCGAGAATTGTAGTTTTTTATATTAAAAAGAATTTTATTTTAGTATTTTATATCATATAAAACCAATCATATAAAATTTTCAGTCAATAAATGACACACAAAACCCATAATGAGGTTTTTAATGGATTAATTAATTAATTTTTAATTTTTTCCATAAATATGTTGGGTAAACAATGTGTACATCGAGAGATATGATGTTTATCATACATCTCATTTACTATTGATATAAATAGATGGATTGGGAATGTATTTCTACAAAGATATTACAGGGGTACAAATCATGTACAATTATCACACACTATATAACCTCCTTTCTACACAACTTCAAATCATTATGGGTAATGTAATTAATACATGATATGTGTTTGACTATTTTTTTCCAATGTAAATCACATAGACTACATGGAATGTATACTGATTACACATTCTGTTGTCTAACATCCCATGTGTTGGGCTATTTAAGTTAGTTTGTATAGTTTATTTAATACATCCTCATGTAATTATTGCAAAATGGCATGTGGAACCTATATATTTTCCTAATATAATGAACTCTGACACACAATGTGTAAATTTAGGCTACACATCATGTACTCCTACACTATTATACCATAACCTCAAGCATCTCTGGATAGGTTCTTCAGTTATTTTTCATTAATTATTAACTATATTTGGGTTATATGTGATAGAAGTAAATAACATAAGAAACAATCTCAACAAAGGGATTAAAAGAAAAATATCTATAATGTAAAACAAGATTTTAAACATATAAAAAATCAATAATCAATAAATAATTATAATTTTATTGTGATTAATTTGGTACCACTTATATGTTATGAAATCAGTAGAAGTGCATACTGAGCCTACGACCAACATGATATTTGTTGGATTTAATGGATAATCCATAATGTAAATGAAATGAAATTAATTACCAATGATTTTTCTCAAAATATATTGACTAATAATTTCACTAGAACCCGTAGAATAAATCATTCTATGGTAATTTAATACATATTTTTAATATAAGATGAATGATTACCTTGGAATTGAGGTCTTTCTTCATTGATGGTGTTTATCATCTGAACCTGATTTGTGTAACTTCATTGCATTGCGGGGGCCCAATGTTGATTGTATGTGGTTGTTATCCACTTTTCCTCCTTTGACATTTAGAATATTCCAATGAAACATCATTTTCTTTCATAGTTGATTAACTTAAATTTATTTATCACGGTTATTTCTTCACATTCCGTTGAGCCTAAAGGAATATATCTTTTTCATCTCGGTCTAGAGGGAAATAAAGGATGAATGAAATGTTGAGCGAAATGTTTTTCTCAATGATTAACCACTTCAAAAATGAAATAGTTTTCTATTTGAAGATTGAGGGTTATGATTAAATATTAAATTAATTACACATGTTCCCAAAATAATATATTTAACTGAAAATTACCTTTTTTTCATGAAATATAATAATATAATTAATTTATTTCATGGAATGTGAAATCCTAGACATTGATAAATAATATTTTTACAGTATTGTAAACAAATATTTATCATCAGACCCAAAATTCATTATGTTTTTTCTCATCTCCATTTATTGAATACTTGAATAAATATTTAAATAAATAGTGTTCATTCAATAAATAAATAAATATTTTATTCATATTAAAGAGAATAAATATTTATTTAATATTTTTGTAATGAATTTTTTTTATTTATTTTTGAATAAATTATTATTTTTTTCCTTGGGAAATAAGAGTGATGAATAAATATTATATATTCATGTAATTAAATAATTATGTAATGAATTAATATTTTTTTCATATATTTTATCATCCTATAATCCTTGAAGAAATTTTACTTTATTAGTCTAGAGAATAATATTTATTCCTTTTGATAAATATTATAATATTGAACTATGATCAATGTAAAGGCATTATGTGTGGAAATCTTTTAATTTTCCTTAGTGGAATCAGATAGTCTCGTCTAAAGTCATATATTTGAATCTAGAAATAGGCTAAGTAACCCTCAATAGATGATGATATATCATAATTATGAGAACCACATGGGAACGCTCAGTGTGTAATATAATCCATTTATCCTGATATCTCATCAAGCTTGTTGTCAACCCATTTCATCACCATATATTCATGATATGTATTTCTTTTACTATCATAAAAAATCTTTTCTATACCCAATGGAAATAGAATTTAACATTACCAATCCATTTAAATAAAATTTCATAGATAAAACAACTAGAAAAATTTAATGGCTAACATCATCTAAAACTTATTCATTGATAACTTATCATTCAGGACCTAAACAATATACCAAAATTCATCATGAACATATCTTTTCATGTATTATAGAAATAATTCTATTTACATGATTCTTATAATAGATTAATAATAATATAAATTTCTAATGTTCATTTGAAATGATTGCGAACAAGAATATCTAATAAAACAAAATATGTGGATTTCCTACTCGTGGGTCTTTTCTCATAATCTCTAATCTTAGAGATTATAAAGTGTAAATTTAGTGAGATAAATTCTCATATTATTTTTAGTACTCGCACAAAAAATTCATCACACAATGATTCAAATCATATATTGTTATCTTAATGTTGAAAAGTATTTAAGAATCTCAACACAATTTTAAGATCCGAACATTTTATAGAGATTTATCATGCTTGTTTTCATGTACTGTTTTGCCTTTTGTGGATATACCTTGTACTGGTTTTGTTTTGGAGTTATTTTGGGTGAAATTGGATAATTTTCGAAGACATGGGAGTTATTAAGGGTTAGCTCAATGTTATGGAAAACCACATGATATGGCCCACGAAACCAAGAACCCTATTTGGAGAGACAGGATACGGAACATGGGTTGAAAAGACTATGTGGACACTCTTCCAAAACTGGGAAAACAGATACAGAGAGAATTTCCATGTTGGGCACACATTTTTCAAAATTGTGCACCACTTCAGATATGTCATGTGACCTAAATAGTTAGGCACATTGTTAAGGCACATGGATTGTAAAACTGTGAGCCCTTGCATAGGTAACCATGCTTGTGGGTTTCTAATCCTCCAAAAATTTATTTAAAATTAATCGAGGCCCCAAATTTTAACCATAAACACCCATGTTTGGCCTAATCAATTTTCTAGTATTATTTCAGGTCCCAGATAAGATTCCATGGTTCCTTGAACCCATGTACTAATTAATCAAGGTTCTTTTTGAAGTATTTTCTCCACATTTGTGAGTTATTTCTTCCCCATTTGTTTCCCTCTCTCTCGTGTCCATCATTCTGGATAAAGAGAAACGATTTATTATCCAATTGTGATAGTTTAGATCTATGTTTATATGGTTATGATTTATATGACCATGTACTTTTGTTTTGGTCCCAGATCTTCTACATCATTGTGATCTTTATTGCTCCACATCCATTTTTGGATTTACATTTGGAGATCATTCATTAACATCGTTGTGGTAGGTGGTCTAATTATCAAATCTCATTGTCTTGATTATATATGCATATATGTGATTTTTAAAATAAATTTTCCTTATTCATAAATTGAATTAATAATTGAATTACTTAATTGATTTATTTTCCAATGTGATAATTAAATTAGTTGATTATATGATAATAAAATTACTTGATTACATGATATTGAAATTGGTGAATAATGTGATTATTAAATTTATTTATTTTTGTTTTATGAAATTGATAGTGACTCATGGGGTGATCCAATATGATTGTAATTGGTATCCACCCTTATGACGTACTGATAGGACAAAAATGATTGTTTTTAAATTTTTATTTCATGATAAATTTAATTGTGAATTAGATTGAATAATGAATTATGGAAATTGATGATAAATGGTTTGAATTATGGAACCATGAAATGTTATATTTTTATTTAGTTTTTGGATATGTATTGCAGCTCCAAATACCCATGGGGTTCTAGAAAATTACTCTAATATCCAAATATATTTACGTATTATATGTGGCCACCAAGTTATAGTAAAAGTATTGCAACTTTAAATACCCTTGGGGTCCCAAACTGTTAGACTAGGCCCCCACTTTTTGAATGTGAATTTGGAACGATTTGATTTGTAAAAAAAATTATGGAAGGAAGTCTGTTATCCCATTGGGGATGATTCGAAATTTTGAAGGGGATAAAGTAGGTATTGATATTTCTGGTGACAACACGAAATCATAGAAATATGTGATTAATTAAATAATAATTAAATGTGAAATCTATTTAATTTATTTAATTTAATATATTATTTATAAAACTAAATATATTTTTATAGACTAGATATTTTAAAGGAAACATTGGTGGTGTAGAATTGATTTTTACTCACAATAAAATTGGGATACATGATCATTAACTGAATAGAATTCATTGTTGTAGGACATGATAAGTGTAAGAACCCTATTATAGATGGTTCAGTTGGGATGAATCACGGATGAGGGAACCAAAAATGATGGAGGGACCATCTTTGTATTTGTTAGTGTTTATTTATTTTGGTTTTTCATTTCTTAGTTGAAAGATATATGGAATGAAATTTATATTTTTTTACTATTGACACATTTTTCATGTTTTGGTTTGACATGTGATATTAGTCTATATCAGTTATGGTGTTATTCTAGTTATTGTTTATTATTATTTGGATACTAGTTATTTATATTCTTTATTGTTCTACTTTGATAATGGAGGTGTATTGTCCCCAAGTTAAATATTAGGCACATGCTTTTTTTCCGCATATTTTAGTGTATAGGGAGGTGTGCATGTGGTCATGTAGTAAACCGGCATGGGGCACAATCAGGTAGAACCCAGGTTGAGATGAAATATTGTCTTATCAAATGAGTTTTATTTTTCTTTAATTTTCACTAATATATAGGAAAGGTATAAATTATACAAGTATGAGCAATGTATTGGTCAAGAGACAGTGTTTGGAGGTAGCTACCCCATGTAGGGGAGGAAAACCAAATTAAACATAATGGGATTTCCATTGTTGATGTTTATTGTTATAGTTGAATGTTATTTCACCTAGACCGATGCACTAGTTATTTTCTATTATTTTTTATGATATTTATCTTCATGGCTAGATAAGTAACACACATTTTTTTAGCATGCATCATTGTACGTACTCAGGAATTATTCTGACATGCATCATTTTAGTCATGCAATTAATAGCATGTATTGGGTGAGTTGTTTAAATGATATTTTCCTTGTTTGAGTAATTTTTTAAATGACATCATGATTAATAATGGCATTAAATAGTTAAAATGATGTTAAATGTGATATTTTTAAATGGATAAAATTTGTTCATAATGAGATTCCTTGAGGTATGAGAATATTCTACCCTATGTTATCCATGACCTAAAAGAGAGATGATTGATGTTAGTGATAGTGCCTCAATTTTTACCAAGTGGAGGGGTATTCCTAATCATTTATAATGGATTTATGTGAATATATATTTTTTAAATTATAATGATATGTCATTTTTCCTAAGATGTGTGTTTTAAATTTTTGAGATATAACTCCATGATGATGCTTGTTGTTAGGATGACAGAATGGAATGGATGGGAATGATCCTCCATCATTGGAACCTAATACTCTGATAGTATCGATAGAAGAATCTAGAGAGTAGTTTCGTGATAACTTTTTTCTATTTATACAATTTATGTAAAGAGACCCAGGGTGTGTTTTGCAAAATATGTTCGACTTTATAGGGATGTTCTAGTTGGATCAACCTCCAATATTTACAAGAGATTCAAAAAAGAGGAAAGTGATTTCTAGATTGATTCTATCTAGATGATCCATGAAAACTTATAGACTCCTGCTAATAAGTGAGTCAAGATACAAGATTATATGTTATGTGGTCAATAAAAGGATTGGAGGTACATCCATACTTAGCATAGGCAAGTAGATAACATGGAGAAGATGTACATCCAATAGATTATCTTGAAGCACTTTTAACCAAAGAAGATCATGATGGAAAGGGAAACTGATTTTATGAGGGAAACCAAGGGGATTATGATTGTGATGGACTATTCTAGACATTATACTAAGTTTTGTTCTTTTTCTAGTGTTTATAGACGATGGGTCTACCTATCTAATCATTTTTAGAATGGCCATAGAGATGAGTTTAATTCTTTATTTAATAACATTAAGATGAAGAAGTTTTCAATGGTGGTGAATCAAACTCTAATATTTGAGGGAAATATAATGGATTTTCCTAGTGGAATACAAGTGTTTTATACTATAAAACAAGAATTTACTACTTTTTAGAGTATTATGTGGTAATTTGAATCTGTAAACTAGGGAAATAGAAACCAATGTGTATAGGGAGAAGGATCAAAGTAGTAACTGAATATACAACCACAAGTGCAGTTGGTTAGGGAACATTTTTATCTAGTGTCCACGAACACTAGTGGAGTGATAATCTTATAGCAGGATGGGTCACCTATAGATGTATTATATAAACCCTCGTCCTATTTTTATTTATAGAGGATCTGAATATATCCAAAACACGGGGAGGGGGTCTTCTAACCCATAACAATCCGGAATTTGGATTTCTAATACCTATGTTAGTAGAGGTAGAAAATATGGTTCTTTGAGAAAAGAGTACCCATATCAGTAGAATGGTATAGCTCATGGAACATAGACTATAAAATATAAAGACGGGAAATGATGATTTGATGCAGTTCATCATGTACTTGTTGATTGGGTGGTTGGGCCATCAATATTTTTCTGTTCTATTATTGTAGATTTTCTTCTTTATAATTCTGTATTTATATAGGACCCTCTTAATCATTTATATCTGCACAACATTTGAATGTTTTTAGTCTCATAGGGGAGTTTTTGAGTTGGGTTATAACAATCGATAAAACTTTTGGTGTATAGTTGAGAGAAATCTATTTAAGAATGTGGTATTCTCCCTATATTTGGGAGTATCATTTCTTTTGGCATATCTACATACTTGATATTCCATTTTTTTAATTTATTTTTTGAATGGAATAGTTGGTATCATAACGAGTCCACATGGATTGTTTCCTTAGAAGAATAAATTTTTTGTCTTATAAGGTTGATAGTTATATTCATCGTGGGGAGTGGAATGCCCAAAAAGGTTGTGTAGTGGGAGTTCATCAGTAGTTGGATGTGATCGCCATCCAAGTTTCTAGATAGTTACTATATTATAGGGGTATGAAGAAGGATTTCTTTACCCCTATAGTATACATGTTTTAAGATGTGTTTCCGGAGGAATTATTAGGGCTTCCACCTAAGATGGATTTTTAGTTTACAATTGAGATCATTCTCGGTTATGATCTAGTCTCAATTCCTCCATATATAAATTGATCAAAAAGTGATTCAAGATTATAATAATCAACTATATGATTTTTTGATATGGTATTTATATATTCGAGTATGTCAGTGTGGGGTTCTCAAGTTTTTTACAGAGAAGGCGGATGGGGAATTGTGCTTATGTGTTAAATATTGGAAATTTAACTAGATGAAGGTGATGAATCACAGCCATCATCCACATATCAATAGTCTGCTTGAAAATTTAAGATTATATTTTTGTCATATACAAATTAAGTAAGATTATGGTATCAATAATTGAAAGTATGACCCTATTATATCACACAGACTGAATTCAGAAGATGTTATTCCCTATCTGAGTTAGATGTGATGTTGTTCGGGATTACAAATTAGCAGGCATATTTTATGGCATGGATGAACTAAATCTCCCACCCATAACTAGATTAGTCCATGTTTATTTTGTGGATAAAACATTGGTGTACTCCAATAATCATGATAATAGTGACCAACATCTAGAAATTGTCTTATGTACATTATGAGAGAATCAGTTATACACCAGTCTATCTATGTGTCAATTCTAGATTGATAAGTACATTTATTGGGTCACATAATCTTAGAGGATGGCATATTATTGGACGTAGAGAAGAAGTAGGAAGTGGTTTCGTAAAAGTACCCCAATTTTTTTTATCAATTACTTTATGGTTTTGGTGGGCTATTATTGAATGTTTATCCAATAACTTTCCCTATTTCAAGCACCACTTTCAGACATGACAAAAAATGGAGTAAATTTTGAGTGGTCTAGATCATGTGAGAATGCATTCTAGGAGTTGAATAAGGGGTTGAATACCCACCAATATTTATCCTACCTAATCCATGGGAGAAGTATACAATGTTTTTTTGATATATCCAAGAACAGATATGGTGAACTGTCCATGTAGGTAGATCAGATTGTGGTTTATGAGTCATGATATTTGAGGCCTAATGAATAGAATTACCCTATGAACGATATTAAGTTAGTGGTAGTTGTATATTCCTTGAGGTATTGGTGACATTATCTATTAATTCAAAAATATGTGGTGAATAAAAATAAAATGAGTTTAAAGTACATATTTTTACAAGTATATTTGAATCTTAAAAAGAAAATATGGGTTTGGTAGATGTAGTATTTTTATTTTTACCATGCCTATACACCCAAGAAAGGAAATCGTCTTTCCAATCCTTTTAGAAAATAACTCTGACTAAGGTGGTTAAAGAGTTTAGTTCTCAGTGGAAGATGATGACCTTGTGAGCTGAGATTAATATTTTGGTTTGGGAGTTTGAGGAGGATATGACCCTCATATTAGCATCAATTTAGTCCACATATCTAAACTAGATTAAGCAGAGGAAATATGAGGTTCTAGAGTGTCTAGACAGGAAATAAATCCTTGTAGGTGGGGATTCACCTTTATATTGGATAGTAGAATATTATGAGGTCATATCTATAAAGAATCATGTTTTTATTCCTATGAGTATGTGAGAGGAGCTGATATGTGGGTTTCATGCCTCCAAATGGGAGGTGCATCCATGTTTGAAAAAACAATCTCATGAGCTATATCAATAGTATTTGTGGTCCGGAATGAAAATTGATATTGTAGAGTTTGTGACATGATGTTACACATACAAATAAGTGATGTCTGTAAATCAGTCACCTGGTGACTTACTACAACCATTTCTCATTTGGGAATGAAGGTGGAACAGTAATTCCATGGAATTTTTAATGGGTATTTCGAGGAAAATTAGAAGAATGATTCTATATGGGTGGTTGTGGAATGATTGATGAAAGTATAAAATTTCTTTCTTATATGGAAGACAATATTCGTGAATTAGTTGGGGAATATAACTGTTTGGGAGATAGTCCATTTTCACAAGGTTCCATAGTGAATAGTTTTAGACTATGACACATGTTTCGCTTAAGTCTTCTAGGAAGGGTTGAAAAAGGTACTTAGAACAAAATCATTTTGAAGTAAAATATTCCACATATATATATACGGGATATCATAATGCAATATTTAGGTTATGGAAGATATGTTATCAGCATCCGTTCGTGATTTTTTTGGATCTTGTGTGAAGCATTTATCACTCATTGAGTTCTCCTACACCAAACAATATCACAAAAATATTCATATGGAACCATATGGGGAACTTTATGGTAGTACATATAGATCACATATATTCTAGATTGAGATAGGTGATTCGGAGTTGTTTGGACCGAGTCTCATATAGGAGATGTCATAGCATGTTCAGTTGATTAAAAAATTTATTGATACGTCTCATAATAGATAGAAATCATATGTTTATCGATATTGATGACGCCTTGAATTTATAGAGGGTTATTTTTTATTATTTTATGTGTGACACATATTCGGTCACTATATGATTAATAGGTAGGGTAGGTTGTTTCCCAGGATTTTTAGACCATTTGAAATTGTTGATAGAATCGGGTCAATGGAATACATATGGGCTCTTTCATATAGGTATAGTTCTCTAGACGATGTTTTTCATGTGTCACATATTTAGAGGTATCACCCTGACCCTTTTCTTGTGATCAATTTGGATGATGTTATGTTTCCTTTGAGGAGCATCTGATTAATGTGATTGGTTTCAATGAGAAATGTTTTTCATGGAACGACCATGCTGATAGTATTTGTTTTTTTGAAACATGGATGTGTACAAGAGGAAACATGGGAGAGAGAAGAAGATATGCGGGCTCAGGGGTGTGATATTTTTGCCTTGGAATCATAGAGATTCATGGTACCAAATATTGAGGATGAGGTATTATAAGGTGGGTAGATTACAAGATCGCATCCTTTTATGGAGACGTATCATGCCCATTTTCAAGTACTCATTTTCCTTGTTTTGGTTATAACATGGGTGGATTTTGTTTTTGTGTAGTTTCAGGTGAAATTGGTGAATTTTGGAATCAAATTTGACCATATAATATTGGTACACAATTACGAATAACCCTATAGTTTCTCCTTGGATACTATATACCTAATTTGGAAAGAAATATGGTGGCCCACAGTTGGAAGACAGATCATCCAAACCATACATACACCCTCCCTACACCGTGAGACCCTAGGTATAGAATATTTTTATTGTTGACACAAACTTTTTTAAACTATGCTCCATTTTGGATAAATTTTGTGACCCATAAGGTGAGGCACATAGTTTTCCAAACTATGCACCCTTTCCCCGAGAACTATGCACACGTATTTGTAATCCCCTAAAAAGTTATTTTTTAAAACCCTGAAAACCCCCATTTAATCCTAAAATCCACTATTCATAAAAACTCATTTGACATAATTTTTTGAGATCCTGGAGAGGATTCGAAGGCAAAAAAATTTCCTTTAATGACAAAATGAAGGTCTGATCGAAGGTTCAGCTCCTTGTTGGTAAGATATTTTATACCCATTTGGTTTCCTCTATCTCACATACCTCTTTTTGGATAAAGATGAATGATTTATACTGAAATTCTAAATTATTTAGATCTATGTTTTTATTGCTATGTTTTATTAGTTCTTCAAATTATATTTTGATTTTAGATATTCCACATCATATTTATCTTGATCGTTCCACATCAACTCGGTGATTTTGCTTTGGAGAACAACCATCAAGATCCTTAAAGTAGGTGGTCTAATTTTAAAATCCCATATTATTGATTATAAATGTGTTTATGTTATTTTTAAAATACAATTTTCATGTTGGGGAATTTCATTCTAAATTGAGTTAATTAATTAATTGGTTTTCCCATATGATATTGAAATTGGATTGTTATGTGATAATGAAATTGTTGAATAATGTTATTATGAAATTTTATGACTAATGGTTTATAAAATTGATAGTTACCCATGTGTTGTGATGATATGATTGAAACTAGTATCCACTCCTAGGGTGTTCAAAAAAGAATAAAATGAAGTTTTAGAAATTTTTCTTTCCTGATAAATGAAATTGTGAAATGGGTGGAATAATGAATTATTCTAATGTATGATAAATTGTAAAAGTTAAATAACCATGAAATATTATATTTTTTAATGATTTCTGGGATAGGGAATACTACTCCTAATTCCCACAAGGTTCTAGAATTTTACTATATGCCCCAAATATATGTATGCATTATATGTGATCACTAAGTTGTGGGACAGATATTAATTCTCAAAATTTCCATTGTGGTCCAAACTACTTCTCTAGGACCACATTCATTGAATGTGAAAGTGGAATGATTTGAATAATGAGAAAACATTATGGAAAAATATGTGATTTCCCTTTTGAGATGGTTCAGAATTTGACACGACGCCAATGTATGTATTTATAGTTTGGGTGTCATTATGAACTTGGAAAAATATGTGGTTGATTAAAGAATAATGAAATGTGAAAACTGTTTACTTTATTTATTGTACATTATTCTTTTTAAATCTATATTAACTATTATATACTGGATATTTTTTTTGATTTCATTGGTGGTGGCTTACTGAGTTTTACTCACACCCTACTCATGTTGTTTGATCAGTACCCAAATATACATCATGTTTGTATGAAAGGATAATAGAATGATCTCTATGATAGATGGTTGAGTTGGGATGGATAATATATTAGGTAACCAAAAATGATGTTTCGAGATACATGGAATTTTTCGAAGAGTCTTTATTTTGGTGTTTCATTTGAAACATTAAACAAATATGAAATGACATATCTACAACATCGGTTTGGATATTATTATATTCTTTTGATTTTTCATGTGATATTGGTCTGTATTGGTTATGGTTTTATTATTGTTAATGATTAGTTTAATTTGGAAATTAATTATTTATATCTATTTTTTGGATTCTTTGATAAAGAGGGTATAATATCCCCATGATAAATATTAGACTCTCGTTGATTGTTGGATCCTCTTGTGTAAGGGGATACATGCATGAGGTCACGTGGTGAATTTGCTCGGGCACCAACATGTGGCACCTGGGTCGGGTCGTCGCAATAATATTTCAAGGATTACATCATAGTAGGGAACTATTATAAAATTTTCAGTAAAATAGATACTCAAGGACACTATTACATTAAAGTCACACAAAAAGATGAATAATATATAATAAGATATTTTATTTACAATCACTATCTTGAATATACATGAAATATAAAGTTCAACCATCTGGTTATAGAACACCAATTGGAGTATATAAAGGATACACAATTGTAAAATATTCAAAACAATTTTTTAAACATTAATATTAATGTAATAAACCAAATAAATAAAAAAAATTATTTTCCACTACCTAAGATACGAACATGATTTATTCATAAATTAAACCTATTTATATACATTTTCTAAATTATAGAGAATGTAAAATTTTTATATTCATTTTAATTTTAATGCATTAATATTTTTTATTATATAGAATATATATGATACTTAATGAATTATAATCTTTTTATAATTTAATTTATATTATATAAATATTTTTTATAATCTAGATATCATTTATATTGCCATTTATAAACACTTTATAAATTTCCACATGTGATTTATAAATAAAAAATCATATTTCTAATCCAAATTCTTTCCATATAATTTTGAAGATGTATATGGAATATTAAATATTAATATTAGGGAATATAAATATTTTCATAAATTAATTATATATCTTTTTAGAATTAATTAATTTATAAATATATTAAAAAATATAATTATTTCAAAATATGTTTTACTATTTTTATAAACATTACATAGACCATAAAAAATATTTTATGTTTTTAGTAAATTTTTATAGATTTTCTATTTACCCATTTGTATAATACCCATTCTATGCAATGGTAACATCTCACAGCCCTTACATAGAAAATATACATAAGCATAGATTTTTGGGACCCTTACGTAGTATGTATTGTGTAAGGATATTGAAAATTTCTATTTACATAAACCCTTCACGAAAAGGTAAATATGATATTACCCTTATGGAAGATCCTTTATATAATGGTCTGTTATGGGATACCTTTTTTTAAACCTCCTCAGATAATGTAATGTAATGTGCTACCATTACGTGAGCCCCTCGTGTAAAAGAAAACATCAAATTTCCTTTACACAAGCTAGGAATGATGTTATATAATGGCATGGACCTCTCTGGTCAATTACTTTTACAAAATTCTAGATATCTCCTCAGTAGGATGTGTCAGTAGCTCAACATCAGTGGCTCAACATCGGTGGCTCGGTATAAGGACCCAGCCTTAAATGTTACATAATCTTGTTACAATTCAAAAATTTACATTGACAACATTTTCAGGTTTATAGATTTAGAGAATTAGGTCATAAGTCATACATAAAAACATAAATATTACATGTATACACTTATACTCACAATACATTTTTTCATAAAATAGAAACTCTTTACAAAAAAACATGGTATCGTTTCATGTTTCAATAGCATAACATTCCCCTTATCTCATACTTGACTTAATTCTTATTTATTTCTTGTGAATAACAATTAAAAACATGGGATGAGCATAAAAAGATCAGTAAGGAATATAAAATAAGGAAAAGTGGTTATTCTATGAATATTTAAAACCAAGGAAAACATTTTCACAAAATCATAATTTTGACCCATAAAACAAAAACTACTTATCTTACATCAGGTAATCATAATATTCCTACAAAACATCATTAAAATATTAAAAAAATAAAGGTATCATGTGGTGTCCACATCACACATACACTACATCCTTCATAGAAACATAGGAGAAACCTTCATGGTTACATATGGAATACCCATAACAGTATATTCCCGAAATATCTTTGGAGAAACATTATCATTTACCTTTTTCATGTTACCCAATGCATTAGAGTGCTATCATGGGAACACCTGCCCTAGGATTATCATGGAACCACCCATTTTTAGTTTATCACGTAACCTCCCTTAAAATTTCTAAGTACCGTTACAAAATCTTATCACCTAAAATATTGAAATTAACTACATTTAACTCATCAACCATAAGAAATCAATTCAATATATTGAAATATTAAATCCATTTCAAAAGCATTTAAAACATTTAATAAAGTAATTTTTGAATCAAAGTGTCCAATACCACTTTGAAAGTTTTAAAGGAAATTAACATTCAATATATTTAATGTCCATATAAATAAATCCTTAAAACCATTTTGAAAACAATAAAATCAATGATAAATATTTAGAAGAATAGATCTTTAAAACGTTTAAAATAATATTTTTGTTAAAGAGTCTCATAAAACGTGAGTCACACTTTAATAAATATAATAATTAAATAAAAAAACAAAACATTATATACCATGAGAACATAGAAATTAATGATATATAATTTCAAAAGGGTTGTATAAACAAATTATAGGATATTAAAGGTGAATAAAATCAAGATATGCATCAATGAAATGATATTGAGATGTAGTCCCTTAATGATATTGTATCATTATATTAAAGATAAATCAATGAAATAATTATGTGTCAAAAATGGAAATACACACAATATAAGTGGATATTATGTGTAAAAAACATCAGAGGACATTCACACATATTCTTGGAAAAATAAAACCTAAGACATAGATATTTTACACAATGAATATATATTGAGATAATATTACCATTACAAAGATCATTTTGTTAATAAAATTGATCTATTATGTGCATTAACAATAAATACACATAAATAAAGTATAAATAAAATATAGGTTATTGAAATTTATTTCTCACATAATCATAGCACAATATAATCAATATGTGGAAGATTAACCCAATGAATGGAAAGTGGGTTAATAAGTTCCCTTACAATGTTCGTATAAATGAAAGAAGAATTTATAAATGAAGAGATTATGAATAGAAATATTATATACAGATAAAGGTAAGTCTAAATTATGACAATAATAGATGAACAATTATTCTAAACATAGTCATGGAATAATAAAATCAATGATGTATGTGTAAAACCCAGTGAGAAAAAATTAATTTTAAAATTACCTTAAAAGATCATTTTGTTAATTAAATAAATCGATTATGTGTATTCAAAATAAATTCAAAAAGTAATTTATAAATAAAATATATGATATGATTATTTGTTTCACATATAATCATACCATAGCAAAATCAAGTAGTATAATATTAACCCATGTAATGAAAATTGGGTTAAGATGTTTCCTTACAATATTCATATAAATGACATTAGAATTTATCAATGGGGTAATTATGTGTAGCTACAGTATATCCAAATAAAGGTAAGTGGAAATTACATCATTAATAAATAAATATTTATTCCACACATAAATTTGGGATAATATAATCAATTAAGAATGCGTGGAATCCAATTATAGGAAATTGAGTTTAGAAATTTCATTACCTTGAATCTCACTTGTCTCGTTCATTATATAATTTCCTAAATATTAGAGTGAGGTTAATTTATACTTTAATTAGAAACTTTTTAATGTTAATTTTTCATTTTATATCACATATTACCATGTTATGGAAATTATTTAATTATTTGAGTTCATATTGGATGTTTTGTTGATATTTGTTACTTTAGTCAAAAATGAACATGTTTTTACGTAAATTTTCCATATAGTAAAATTTAAATCATCTCCAAAATAATATTAATGATTTAAAAATCATATGTATCTGGAATATATGTATTTATAATAGTACACATATTAGGAGATAATAAATTAAATGCACCGTTCCTAGAGACGGTAGGTCGTGCGTAGGCATTAACATTACTTTCATTTCTATGTCATATTAAAGAAATGAAAACTAAATGAAACATATGTATGTTATAATTAGAGTAAAATATATATTTTATATATCTTACATAATTTTATTAACTCCATACATTATATGTTCCTTGTATGTCATGAGTGATTCATATCACATTGAGGGGGTGGTAGTCCACTCTTCCTCAAATGAAATTATCGTATTTACACATTATGGAAAACATAAAGGTATGATGTAGATAAAAAATACAGAAAAATTTGGAAAATATAAATATAATATATATAATATATAATTAAAGTTATATCTAAATGGAAACCATGAGAGGTGGAAGGTGAAAATTGAACAATCATCATTTTGGGAGGTAACAGTTCGTCGTACATAGAAACAATAGGTTCGTATCAATTATATAATAGTGTGTGTATGTGTAGTCTGAATACTAATCATAAAAAAATACTAGTATTTTTATGATACCGGTGTTTTTATTTAATCAATGAATAAATACATCATGTGGAGTTGATAAGGAAACTAAATGAAATGAACTTGAGAAAATATGTTGCTTTAAAATCAGGTAACTTTTTTGGATTTGAGCCAAAATGATTTCTTGAAATGACTTATGCCCACGTTAAGTCTTCTAGGATGAAAGGAGGAGTTATATAAATAGTAATGGACATATATTTTTTGAACTAAAAGTCTTTGGAACTGAGAGATAAATAAAATAAGAACTGCCCTTTTATAAAATAGGTGAGAGGTACTTTAGGAAAGGCTTGAAATGTTAATTTATAATAAATTGAATTTTAAAAAAAATCATCCAAAACACTTTTAATACTATGATACGATGATTTTGGTTTTAATAAACATCATACAATATTTTTTATACATGTTTTGAATATTTTTTTATGCTTATTTTTTTGTTTAACCCTTATTTTACGCTTTTTAATCTTATAGTCATATCATGTTATTGAAACATTGTGGGCTAATTTTATTGCCATATAATGCCAAAATTCCCTCAGATAATTCCATTTATGACTTATTTATGATTATCTTAACCATTTTTATGAATCATATATTTTTATGAATTTAATATCATTTAATAAACGATTGTATATTTTAAGTTATGAATTACTTCAATTTTGGTCACTATTCATACATGACTTTTTTACAAATTCATAACAACTGGATTCATTCAAAAAAAAATTGAATCAATATTAAAATGAAATATTTATCCTGAAAAATTATTAGTGAACTAAATTATTTCAAATTAAATCTATTTTAATATTTATAATATCATTTATTTGAATCCCTTATTAGTGAAGCAATCACTACATCATACTAATATAATAATTACATTTATTTATTTAATTCATAAAAATTATAAATAAAATATCATGATTTAGGAAATATTTTTGGATTTCTAATGAATATTTATAATTAAATATATCATTTATATATCCCTATATTAATACTATTTCAGTAAAAGAAACATGTTTCTATTATATTTTTCTTTAAATTAATTTTTATACCATGTCATTATCGCACCCAAGTGGCCCCATGGGGTCCTTAAATCGACCCCAAGGATGACCATGGTCGGAAATATCTTATCAAATAGGATTATGAAATGTGTTATTGTATTTTAATATTATTATAATTTTTTTACAATTATTTACTTAATTTACCATTTAACCATGGTAAAATAAAATAATTACACAAGTTACTATTTACAATGTCCAAAAATAAATGGTACATGTTTACAAAATATGAACATTCAAATTGAAAATATGGAATCCATTTTTCCAAATTCCAAACAAATAATTTTCATAAATTAATTTATAAATAATTCCCTTTGTAAAAAAGCTTGTCTCTATAAAGTAAAAACAATAAAAATACTAACATCATCTTTTGTTCAATTTAAAATTTAAATTACTTCCGTGAACCAAATTAGATTAAATTATAAAAACAAAATTTAATTAAAAATTAAAACCAACTAAAATTACAATCTATATATATATATAATTTAGATGATAAGGTGATTTTGAATTAAAATGTAGTATTTTTCACTATTCATAAAAATATGAATTTTATCAGATAAATACAAAAATTTCATCAAAATAAATATTGATGTCCCGATTCCAAAGAAGAAATTTATTTTGTTAAATATAACCTATAAAAGTGACAGAAACAAGATTTAAAAGGGGTTATTCATCAAAAGACGGTAAAACTACATTTTTATAAAAATACTTCTTTTATCCAAAAAATTGAATTTGTTCTTAGATCAAATCTAGAAAACGTATAAGATAAATTTATAAAATGACATTGAATATATTACATATATGTTTCATTAAATGAAAATACATAATTAGTGATATGATTTTAAAAACACTATTATTCTCTTTTATATAGGTTTTCATAAAAACACATCCTTTTTATTCAATTGGTTATTATTTCCATTTCTAATAAATTTGGTAACTAATGAAACATTATTTAAACATGTGTAAAAAATATTTCAAAATTCATTCGATATTATTCATTCCTTCAATTCAAATTTATTGGTGTTAACTACCATTTCAAATAATAATAATATTAATCTATTATTTTTTGTTGTAACGTAATGTTGCGTAAAATGTAAGATTTCTGAGAAACTTGTCATTGTGTGTCGAGTACACTATCAGAAAAATCATCCAATTTAATGTGAAATTAGTATATTGTTCTTAAATATCAATTTAAATGAAGATGAATTATTTTATAAATATCGGGGTCATTACATCATCCCCCATTTTGGAAATAGTTTCCTCAAAACATTAAAATCGAGCTCTAAAACATTATTGAGAATCCAACATCGTAAAAATAGTAAATAAAAATATAAATTCAAAATAAATAAAACTATGTAAAAAAGTTTATTTGCTATAACACATACTAGGATTCCATGTAATATAACATGGGAATCGAAGAAAAACTAACGATCAAGTTCTGATAGAGATTGATAGAAAACTTGATCAAGAGAACGTTAACAACCATAACCCCATAAAATTTTGATTGATTAAATAGTATTTGATTTCACAGTAGGAAAAATAAATGGAAAAAAATTTTATTTTATTTTACTTTTCAAAATTTTTATGAATTATTTTATTACATAGAATAAAAACATAAGGAAATATACTTACATGAAAAGTAGAGTTTCATATTTTAATAAATGTCTACCACACACTCATACTTTCTCTAGAGAATAAAATAATCCTCAAACTATTAACTACATATTTCCCCACATATTTAGACATTAAAAAAATCAATGATTACGAATAACATGATCTGATAATCCCCAAAAATAATAATCCTTTATAAGTAGAAGGACTACTTTTAGTCTCCAAAATTCAACATTAATACCCAAATTTTATGTAGACCATTCAACAAACAAAAGTTCTTAAAATTTTTTATAATATTCGAAATCATATTGAAACCCAAAACTCAAGAGGATTTGATCACATTGTTTTCCCCGAAAATCTTAACATTTATCACCAAACAATATCAACCACTCTCAATCTGTCATACCAAAATTAATTAACCTAATCCCATATTCAATATAATAGATTATTCAACTCATTAAATATTCCAATTCTTCATAATTCCAAATTTAAAATCATATATTATTACCAAAATATAATTCAAACCAACTCATGAAATAAATCCCATAGTATTCTATTTACCTTAATCATATAATGTTTCCAAAATAGAGAACTTATTCCAAAAAACATTTATCACTTAATCGAAAAATCATTTTTCTATACTCTGGATATCCATTTAATAAATCCTAAGTTCCCAAAATCAACTTATTATTAATACATAAATTCATTTAACTAGAAATAATAAGTCATTATATCTAGGTATATCATGTATGATATTGGTAGGTGAAAAATCTCCATCACACATTGGTTGTGGGTTCGATTCCCGTAGCTTTGTCTGATGCAATGGGTTGTCACACTGTCTATGTGTTGTCCTTTTTAATAAACTTTATACTTATGTTAACATTTACAAAATGAGATAAAATCCCACAAAATAACAATAACATGTTTTAACCTTAAATGTTATTTTATACCCCAAATTTTTCATCCCAATAAATAATATCCCATAATTTCTTAAAAGGTGAATGTCTCTAAAAATACAGTCAATCACCTTGAAATAACATAATTTTCAAAAGCGTTTTCTAAGTCATTGAACTTATAATGTAAATTAAAATTATAAACCCATGATCATATCCCTAACCCTTAATAAATCATCCAAATCTCATACATTTTCTAACCCATTCCTTTGATTCCAAATATATGGACTCATCCTTAAATATTACATAATCTCGAGATAAGTCAAATTTCATATTGAGGATATTTTGATGTTTATAGTTTTATAGAATTATTTTATAAATAAAACATAACAACTTAAATATTACAAGTATACACTTATACTCACTATCCATTTTTTCATTAAAAAGTCCTTAAAAAGAAACATGGTTTCATTTAGTATTTTTACAGGATAACATTCCCATGATCCCATCCTTGACTATATTCTTCTTTATGTCTAATGAAAAATATTTAACAAGTTGGGATGAGTATAAAAATATCAGTAAGAAATATAAAATAAGGAATAAAACCATTAGTCTAATAATATTATAAATCCATGAAAACATTTTCACAAAATCATACTTTTCACCCATAAATCAAAAACAACTTTGCTTAAATCATGTAATCATAAGATTCCTACAAAACATTATAGAAATCATAAAACATAAAGGTAAGTTGTCAAATCCATATCAGACGTAAATTTTATCTTTCAAAAATACATAGGTAGTAACTATAATATTTATGTTTGGAATATCCATCACAGTATATTCCCTAATTCTCTTAGAAGAAACATTATCGTTTACCTCTATCACATTACCCAATGAATTATAGAGATATCATGGGATCACCTGCCCAAGGATTATCATGGAACCACCCATATTTGGTTTATCACATAACCACCCGTCAAATTTCCATGTACCATTACAAAATCATAACACATAAATTATTGAAATTATCACCATCTCACTAATCAATCACATGTAATCAATTTAGGATATTGAAATTTTCCATCCATTTCCGAACACATTCAAGACATTTAATAAATATCTTTTTGAATCAAATACCCCATACAACAATGAAACTTTTAAATGAAATTGACATTTAAAATCATTAACTTCCATACAAATAAATCCGTAAAAATTTCTAAAACATGGACATTAATGAGAAAGAATTAGAAAAATGAATCATTAAAACGTTTAAAATGAGATATTAGTTAAAGAGTCTCGTAAAACTTGAGAACCACTAGAATGAAAATGATTAAATTATAACGTCAAACTAAACGTTACAGATCATTATAAAAACGAAATTCATGATAAAAAATGTAAAAAGGGTTGAATATATACCTTATAGGATATTAAAGGTGCACAATATTGAGACATGCCTCAATGAAATGAGACTGAGATGTAGTCCCTTAAAAATCTTGTGTCATTAGATTAAGAATAAATCAATGACATAATTATTTATGAAAATTATAAATACACCCAATATATGTGGATATTATGTGTAAAACAATCATACTTAAATCACACATATTTTTGGAAAAACAAAACCAATTACGTAGATATTAAACTCAATGAATGGAGATTGAGATAAGATTTCCTTTAGAAATATAATTTTGTAAATAAAATAGATCTATTATGTGTATCAAAAATAAATACACATTATTCATTTATAAATACAAGATAAAATATCAAAATTTATTTCTCATATATTCATAGCACGATATAATCATGAAGTGGAAGATTAAACCAAATAATGGAAATTGGGTTATGAAGATCCCTTACAATGTTTTTATAAATAACGTAAGAATTTATCACTACGGTGATTATGTGTCAAAAAATTATTTCCAAATAAAGTAAAGATTAAATTAAAACATTAATAAAAAATAGTTATTCCTTATATAGTCTTGACATAATAATATAAACAAAGTATGCGTAAAACCCAATGAGAAAAAATTAAGTTTAGAAATTCGTTTACAAAGATCATTTTGTTAATAGAATTGATAAATTATGTGTATTCACTATTAATAAAAATAAATAAACAATAAATAACAGATATGATATAAAAATATACTTCTCACATAATCATAGCACAACATAATCAAGAAGTATAAGACTAACCTGAAGAATGGAAATTGGGTTAAAATGTTCTCGTTCAAAGTTCATATAAATGACGTTAGACTTTTTAAATGGGTTGATTATATGTAAAAATAGTATATACACACAAATGGTAGTGTAAATTACAACATTATGAAATAAATATTCATTCCACACATAATCACGACATAATATAATATGTGAAGTATGCGTAAAACCTAATGAGAGGAAATTGAGTTTAGAATTCCCTTACTTTGAATCTGACATATCATGTTCATTATTTTACTTCCTAAATAATAAATATACATTTAATATAAAATTTCTTTAGAACCTTTAAATTTTTACTAATCATTTTATATCACTTATTACTATTTTATATTAATTAGTTAATTATTTTAGTTAATATTAGGTATTTTGCCGATATACAGAACTTGAGTCGAAAATGAACATGTTTTGATGTAAATTATCCATGTAGTCAAAATTAAATCACATAAATAAAGATATTAATGTTTTAAATATAATATATATGAAGTATATTTTTATTTATAATAGTCCATAACATTTTTAGATAAGAAATTAATTGCACCATTCATGGAGATGGTAGGTCATATGTATGCATGAAAGTTACTTTAATTTCGTTGTCATATTTATGGAATGAAAACCAAATGATACATATGTATGTTATAATTACAGTATAATAAATAATTTATATAGGTTTTACAATTTAATTGAAACCATAATTTATACATTCCATGTATGGCATGAACGAGTTACATTAGTTTGAGGGGGCGGTATTCTGCTCTTCCACAGATAAAATTATCGTATTTACACATTATAGAAAGTGTAGAGGTATGTTGTAAATTAAAATTACCGAAGAATAGGGAAAATATAAATATAATATATTTCATATATAATTAAAGTTCTATAATAATGGCCACCATGAGTGGTGGTAGAAGAAAATTGAACAATCGTCATTTTGTGAGGTAGTAGTTCATCGTACACAAAAGTAGTATGTTTGTATCCATTAGATGGAGGTGTGTGTATGTGTAGTTATAATAAATCTCATAAAAACATCCTAGTATATTGAGAATACTGTATTTGTTATGTAATAATATAATAAAAAGATAAAATTGAGTAGATAAGGAAAATAAAGGAAAGAATCTTGAGAGAAGCCATTACATCTAAATCTGCTAACTTCTTTTGATTTGAGTCCAAAGGATTTCTTGAATTTTCTTCTTCCCAAGGTAAGGCTACTAGGTGTAAGTAAGGGGTTATAGATAGATTATTATAAAGATATTTCCAAACTAAAATTATTTTTAAATATGAGGTAAATAGAGAATGAATTTATCTTTTATAGAAGAGTTGAGTGACACTTTAGGATATTCTTGAAATATTAATTTTTTATAAACTCAATATCAATTACAAATTTCCTTAAACTCATTTAATTTGAAGATAAGGTGATTTTGGTCTGAATACCCATCATACACTAATTTTTAGAAAACTGTTAATATTTTTTATCATTATCTTTTTGGTTTAACCCTTATTTTTCCATTTTTTTCTTATAGTTATATCATGTTATTTACTTATTTTCGGTTAATGTAATTACAATATCATATCAAAAGTCCCACAAAAAGTCCATTTTTGACATATTGAGAATTATATTAACCATTTCGTCAAATAATATATTTTTTGAAACATAATATATTTTAATAAACTATTTTAAATTAAAAGTTACGAATTACGTCAATTTTGGTCACTATTCATACTTGACTTTTTTACAAATTCATAACAACATGAATCCATAGTAAAAAGAATTTAATAAATAATAAGACATCCTAGTAATCCAAAAAATCATATCTGACATAAAATATGTCAAATAATATATATTTATATATTTATAGTATCATTTATTTGAATTCTTTATTAATGAAGCATTCACTGCATCATCACTGTGTTATAATTAAATTTATTTATTTAATGTATAAATACTAAAAATAAAATACCATGATGTAAAAGATATTTTTATATTTATAATGAGTATTTAGATTCCAAAGGATTATTTATATAATCCTATATTAAAATAGTTTTATTAAAAGATACATGTTTGTGTTATATTTGTATTTGCATTAAATTAATTATTATAACATGTCATTGTCACAACCAAGTGACTCCATGGGGTCCCAAAATCAACCCAAGGATACCCATGTTCAGACATTTCTCATAAAATAGGATTTTGACACATTTTAGGTTAGTTTGATATAATTATAATACTATTTGTTTACCCTTATTTACCTAATTTACCCTTTAATCATGGTAAATAAAAATAATTACAAAAATTACTATTCCCACTATCCAAAAATACAATGTTCATATTTACATAATTTGGAAACACTAATTCCAAATATAGAATCCATTTTTCCCAATTCAAAACAAATAATTTTCAAAAAATTAATTTAAAATAAATTCTCGTTGCCAAATCCAAAAACAAGGTTTTTAAAAAGTAAAAACTATCAAAATATTGACATTTGATCATGTCCAATTTAAAAGTAAAGTTACTTAAAGTGGACAAAATTGGATTATATGACAAAAAAACCAATTTCACATTCAAAAAAATTAATATTAAAATCAATCTATATATATAAATTATACGAAAATGCATTTTTGAGTTATAATGTAGTATTTTTCACTATTCATAAAAATATAAATTTTATCATAAAAATACAAGAATTTCATTAATATTAAATAATTATTTCCCACATATAATTAAGAAGTTTATTTTTACAAATTTAACAAATAAAAGTGACAATAAATATATTTTAAAAGGATTCACCATCAATAGGCATTAAAACTAAATTTTTAGAAAAATATTTCTTTTATCCTAAAAATTAAATTTCTTGTTATATAATATCTAGAAAAAATATAATATGAATTTAAAACATTTAATTGAATATATGACATATATTTTTCATTAAATAAAAATCCATAAATAGTGATATGATTTTATAAACATAATTATTCACTTTTAAATAGGTTTTCATAAAAACTTATAATTTATATTCAATTGGTTTTTATTTAAATTTCAAATAAATTTGGTAGACAAGGAATCATTATTTAAATATGTGTAAACTATATTAAAAATTTTAGTTGATACTATTCATTCTGTCCATTCCAACTGCTATGTGTTAAATACCAATTAAAATAATAATAATATTGTTGTATTATTTTTGGTAAACTCAATGTGGTGTACAATGTATGATTTCTGAAAAACCCAATGTTGTGTGTCAAGAAAACTATCAGAAAAAGAGTCCACTTTAATGTAAAATTAATATCTAATTAATTAATATTAATTTTAATTAAAAATTATTATTCTATAAATACCTAGGTTGTTACACTCAACATTAGTTGGTCGGTGAGTCGGTAGGTCAAGACATTAGTGAGTCATGGTACTGGTTGGTCGAGGCATTGATAGGTGGAGGCATCGGTAGGTCAGGCATCAGTAAGTGAGGAGTCAGTGAGTTGTATTAGTGACTCGATATTGGTGAGTCACTTCGGTGGGTTAGTGTCGTGGGGTAATCTATCGGTGTGGCAGGCATCAGTGATTCTTTGTCGGTGACTCACCCAGCAGTGAGTCATTTCTATTTTTCAAAAACAATTTCATTTTCACTCCATTAAAATTTTATTTAACGTAAATAGAGTTTATAGCCTTATTTTAGTGTTTATTAAGGAATTTTAGAGGACATTAATTAAATATTTAATATTCCAATTATCTGGTGACTTTGAAATAGTCAAACCTCATGGTATTGACCTTGATTCTAACTTAATGGCTCTTGAAAGAATTTCCATTCCGTTGATGTAGGATTAGGCTTCTTTAAATTTGAGATCCTCTCTTCCTTTCAACCCTATTTTTTCCTCTTCATACACCTAGAACCATTCTTCCAGGAGGAGTCGCATTTTGTGCTATAGTGGTGGATCTATCTTTCCTTGGATTATTTCCCAGTACTTGAGAGACCCCCGCTTTTTGGTGCATGGAGGAACTATTGATTTTTTATTGTTCCGGGTTGGGATCCCTACTTCTCTATTTTAATTATATATCATATGGGGTGGTTGTACCCATGTCCCCTTGGGAATATGGGTGGACACAAATTTAATGATGATAATTAGAAGTAATAAATTAAGGTTTGGGATGAAAATGGTGATGATATATTTGTTTTATAAGTTATCCTTGATCCAGGTTGTGTTTTGTATGGGTTTTATGAAACTTGAAAATCAGTGTCATTTGTGGCCTTTGTTTGCGCACCTGTATGACTTGTGAATAGTTGATGTTGTTTCCTTTTCAAATGGATGAAATTAAAAAATAGATTGATTAATTACACTCGGTTAAGTATATTGACTCCCCAGGATCAAACATGTTCTTTTATCACACTTGAATTATCAAAGTGGAATTGTAGAACGAGGGCTACTAAATCTGAATACACCACTCTGTTTGGTCTGGTTGTGTTGTGTGTATTTTTCTTTTGACATTGTGCTTCATGCTGGTCATGTGGTGCTATTACTAAGAGTGTGGTTGTGAGTATGGGTTGGTATGTGTGGTTTAATGAAATCCCAGGTTGAGATATTGGTTGATTGTGGAATGGATGAACTTTTTAGGCAGTGGGACTGCATTTGGGTTGTGGTCGGGCAGCGGGGCAGCAGGTTCGGGTTGTTTTATGTTTATGTTACTTGGTGTGATGGGTGTGGTGTTGTAATGTAGTGGGTCTATCAAGTATGGTTGTGATGGGGTATGTGGGGGTTTACCTTTTGATAGGAAGGACAAAGCTGTTTGATTTTAATGAATGATGGTGGCATTGGTAGAATGATTGTTCAAGAAAGGGGATTGTGTAGTAAGACTAAAAGCTTGTTGAGTTTTGTTGTTTTGATGTATGTGTCGGTTTTTGTGCAGTGGGGCTTCCTAGGATTCTTTATGAAGGATAATTTTGAATAAGGATAGTGTTACCTTTAAATGTCATTTCTCCCAAATTTTCCAGGAAATTTTTGAATTGTCTGTGGAGTATGATGTTGCTTGTGGTGTGTTGTGTTTGGTAGTTTCCTGAGTTGGGATGAAAAAAAAATTAAACCAATTGTTTAATGTATACTGAAAAATGGTTAAATGAATTGGTAGGGGGTATGTTTTTAGTTGGGGCTTGTATTGAAGAGGCATTCATTTATCAACTTCATGAGTGACTATTGTTGGTGTTGATAAATTAATTTACAGGTAATGGAAAAGGCGGTTTGGTGGGTTGATTACTAGTTAGAAAAAAACCCATAGGTTGGGCTGAGTGTTTGTTACCTATATATATTTATATATAGGCATGTGTGTGTGTAGTTCATTGTGATTTATATATTCACCCCACCCGTGTTGAGAAAAATGTGTTGAACAACCCAATTATTATGGTGGCTGGTGCCCTTTCCCAACATCCTGGTGGGAGCATAGATGGATGTTTATTGGCTCTTCTTGAAGTTCCCAATCAGGATCTAAGAATCACTGAGAGGGGGAGGGGTGAATCAGTGATATCTTTTTCTTTTTCTTTTTCCTTCAATTTGAAACAACCTTCGCCTCATGTTATAGAGTTTCTTCTCTGCTGAACACACACAACCACATGAACACATGATTTATAAGGTTCACTACTCAACAATAGTAGCTACGTCCTTGGTATGGAACGAAAATAATACAGTACCACACAATCCACTAGAAAACAATTTGTTTTTGTAGAATACCATGAGTAGGATATACCCTTACACTCGTGTAGCACTTAGAAAACAATCCTCAAGTGTGTGTACACTCTCTTAGCTCAAATAGGGAATTACAATATTTATGTGCTTCTTTACAATTGAACAGTTGTATTCTCTGAAGTAGAAATCTTTACTTTCTTACCCAGAAGCCAGTAAGAACAATATTATGCACAATCGACTACATGAGAAGACCACAGTTTTTTTGTACAACCATTAGTGTACCTTGAGCACAATTCAAATGGATTGCGTGTAAAATTTCCCTTTTTTCATGGAAAATTTTTTTCGCACAACTTCCCTTTTTCCTGCACCTTCCCACTTTTTGCGCAACTTCTCACCTTTTTGTGCAACCTTCCTCTTTTCATGAAAACCTCTTTCTTTTCGTGTATCTCACATAGCATATAATTTTACATAGTTTAGAGCATAGGATTTCTCTATGTATCGAGCCTCTAGCAATGAGAAGGGCTATGCTCCTATTTATAGTCCTTTTTTACTTTGTGTGAAAAACACTAATCCCCACATAAAACCCCCTTAGTGTGTGTATAAAACACTTTCACGTAAATTCATATTTCGTGCAATGATCTAATATTTTGCACACCTCATGCCTTTTCCAATTTTTGAGCTTCTGATCTTGAAACACTTTTTTCACGAAAAACTTCATTTCTCTATTCTGCGCACCACACCAATATTTCTCACAACCTTTATTTTTCGTGAGTCCCAGTGATATTTCACTCAGAACATTATTTTTCGTGCATCCTACTGATATTTCATGCATCCTGAAAATATTTCACACATTCTTAAAATCATTCATGGATCCCACTAATATTTCTCTTAGCCTTTTTATTTTTCATGCATTCCGGTGATTTTTCGCACATCCGCTACTATATCGCGCAACCTTCATTTTTTGCGCACTCTATCTAATTTTTCACACACTGCATGCCTTTTCCATTTTCGATGTTCTGACCATGAATCATGCCTTGAACGAAAAAATCTAATCCATCTTAAAACATGCGCCTTACATCCATTCCCAAAAACACATTTCTTAATCTCCCGATTTTTTGGCCGAAAAATTTGGCACACACTAGAAAACGGCTCCAACTTAATATGTTCTTTTGTGCTGCCTCCTAATTTTCCATTCCTTTGTCATTTCAATCTTCATTGAATCCCATAACCATTCTCCAACACTCATCATGAACTCCACTATCATGATATATATCCATTTATAAATCAATTATTTATATGACTGGAATTGTCATTTCTCCCCCTTTCCTTCATGAGTCTTGCATCACATGTTCTCCTAAATTATGATATTTTTGAAATACATATCACAAAGAATCATATGGTTTATAATTCCTTTACTAATTAAATTGATTTATCTTCTTTGACAACAAAAAAACACTCTGTAATAGCAATCCCTTATTACTTACTTATCATTCAAACTTGGTCCCAACACTTCTTTGCTCCCTCTTATAGGAATCAATAGCCAAAGACTATTCGGGTAGGTTGTGGGGAAGTTGTAAGGCCTTGGTGTCTACGAGCATGGTGTGCTTCCCAGTTGTCCTCAGGATGAGATATGTTGTACATTACAAAGTTTCTTTGGGACGAGGTTGTAGATTTGTGGCCCATGTGTCTACGGGTGGGATGTTATATTTTTTGACCAATGTGTTTTCAAGTAGTATGTGGTATGTGTCCAAAGTGTGTGAGGGCGGGTTTTGACAATGTGGCTTGTTGAAGATCATGGTAGCATTCGGATATTCACCTTTTGGGATAAGTTGTTAACCAATGGGATTAGGTGTGGGGTACCATATAATTGATGCTCTTACTAAATTACATTGCTTTACATGTATTATTTGGTGAGTGTGCCTTGGTGAGGTTGGGGTGGATAGTATACCTTGTTAGGAATGTTTTATTTTCTATTGTTTTTCTCATATGTGCATTACCATGCTTCTCACACTTGTACACATGAGAAATTGGAATTTTCTACTTAGTATACTTGTTTTCACACCATACATATATATAATTATTTTTGGTTTATATGGAGATTTTGGGGACTATTATGGACCTTATTATCTCAAACATTGGTACACTTATCATGTTGCTTCTTTTTTTTATTTTGGTATTTACATGGGATCTTCTCAATATAATTCTATCAGTTTTACCTAGAACATGTATGTGGTATGAATTGTTTATTCTTATATATAAATATATATATATGTTTGTGTGTGTGTGTGTATGTGTGTCGGAGTTTTTTTCAGGTTGATACATCTTATCTCCCAATCTTGGGAACTATAAAAAGTGTAATTCATCCCATTTTGAGATATTTCTATACCCATGGTGATCGTCTCCATCCCGAGGCCTACTGGAGGCAGAACTCTAGGGGGGTCATTTTCTCTATTTATCTATTTCCATCTCTGGAGGTTCATCTTGGGAGGGATTCAGGGTCATTAAATAATGGAATAAAAGGTTATAGTTGAGGGATAGGGTGGGGTCTAGAGTAAGGAACTATAAATATTTCTTTGGTTGGAAGGGTAATTGTGTCTGATGAAATTGGGGCGTTACATATTCTAGGAATGACTAGCTAAGACACAAGGTTTTAGGGCCCCCGTAATCCAAAATAAGGACTCTAAGCATACCAAAATACCAAGTGAGGGTACACTGTTTGTGGTGTAGGGACCTTGGGAAGGGTACAAGAATAATGATGACTTTTTTTTAACTTTTTTTGTGTTTTTTGTGAAATTAATATAAACCTTGAGTTAAAATTAATCATAAATAAATTCCATACTACTCGGGCTTAGGAGTTACTTGTTTAACTTTCAGATATAGCTCCCTGACATCTTCCATGAGTGGTTCAGGCAGTTGAGGATTAGCATTCCAATCCATATGATCGGTGCTAGGTTTACCTAAATGAGGTAGAAAATTAGTGGCAGAAGATGGTTCACACTTTAAAGTGGAACACTCTTAGAAAATACGAGGGTACTGTCTCAATCATGGAGACAGAGAGTTGGCTCTACGATATTGAGATCACAATCATCCAGATCTGGGCTCTCATAGAGTACTGGGTCCCATTGGAAATTATTCACATGAAGGGAGCTACGCATCAGTGGTGGATGTTGTATCTATGGGAGGGGAAGAAGGCTGATGTTCTGTGGGATGAATTTAAGATTTAGTTCTAGGAATAATTCCTTTCATCTCCCATGAAGGCTGATATGTGATAGGAGATACACTCTCTCAACTAGGGTAGTATGTTGGTATTGGAACTAGGTATCATGTTTATCGATATCCTTCCATTTTCCTTCGATCCATTTCCAAACGAGGATTCTTTAGAAAGACACTTAGAGGAGTCACATTTTCCATATCTCTAGTACGCAGTTACTCCCTTCAACTTGTTGATGTACCTGTATTAATAGAAGAAGGTGTGGGTAGTTGAGATAATTCACTAGATAGGAGCTCTACCCTGAGAGGGGATCCAGTAGGGTTCTACAAGGAGAAATTATTCTAACCGAAGGTCTCGGACTATAAGGCCATTGAGGTTTTGTCAAATGGGGAGTCGACCACAGCAGTTTCAGTTTCGACCTTCTAGACCTGGTGCTTTTCCCATGGGCTTGGGATGGAGTTGTTCCACATTTGGAGGCCATGAGAACCTTTAGAGTTAGTTCTGATTTTGATCTCAGAATAGTTGAGGTCTGCAATTTTAGTTCCCAACTCAGTAGTAGTTTCTGACCATGTCATTTATTTAGCAAGGACAGTAGGCTAATACTCCACTGAGGGGAGACAGTGAAGGCGTAAACTGACCTCAGGGTGTTTTGAAGAGACCTCATCCGAGGCATGGTTTGACATGTGGTAGACTACTGGGTGGCATAGGAGTTTGGTGTGTTCTGTTTCACACAATAGAGGAAACAATTATAGTAGGGCCAAAGATCGGTTGAGGTATGATCAACTTGTTTAGTATTCTTGTTTTCAACTTTTTTGATTCTGCAACTTCACAGTCCTTTATTGGACCAACAATAGTCTACTCTATTGGATTAGAAATAAAGTTAATTTTAATTCCCCTAGTGTTGAGAACACCTGTTAGATGTCAGAATAGCTTGTTTGATGTTTTTTAAGGATATAGACAGATGTTGGAGCTAGATCAGTCCAGTTGGGATCTCTTCTTACAACATATGCACCCATACAATGTCATTATAATCATTGAATAGTTATTTTTTGTGCATTATGTCATCATCTTCTTCTGGAGGAGAGTTATGTTTTCATATTTGGATGGCCATAGTGTAGATTTCATTGGATAATGAAGTTGTTAGATGGGCAGTTGGTGCATGAAGCCTCTTCTTTCCTTGTAGCTCAAGCTCTCAGTGGAATCAGAGGATTCTTATTTGGTCGAGGTTTTTGGAATTATCATTGATCTCTTATATTTTTTCTTCAAGGAGGATGTGACTCTACCCCCTCGACGTAACATTAAGTTCAGGATAGACTTAAAACCCGATGCTAGTTCGATTTCGATGGATCATTGTCGGATGAAACCTTCTGAGTTGTGGGATTTATGGATCCAAATTGACGATATGATGAAGAAGGGATTTATATGACACAGTTTGTTTCCATAGGGTGTTAAGGACTTGTTCTCAAAGAAAGATGGTTTTCTAAGGCTGTGTGTAGTCTGTCACAGGTTGAGTCAGAAGATGTTCAAGATCCATTACCCACTCTTGAGGAAAAATGATCTTTTCTACTAGTTGAGGGGTTAAATTTGGTTTTTCCAAGATCAATTTGTGGTTTAGGTATCAAAATTTTGGGGTGAATGAGGGTTACATCCTTAATAATTCTTTTCAGTGTATGTATGGGCACTTCAAGTTCATGGTTTTTATATTCGGTGTTACGAACGCATTGGCTGTGTTAATGGGACTTTCGAACTAAGTCATTAATGTGTTATTATATAGTTTCATTGTCATATTCATTTATGACATTATGATCTAATCAATGTTAGAGTAGGATCATACTAATCATCCGTGGACTTTCATGGAGGACCTCTAATGCCACCAGGTGTATGGAATACTGTCCATGTGCACATTTTGGAGATGTGAGGTCCACTTACTTAAACACGTTGTGTCTCAGTAGGGTATATTTGTGAACCAATCGATGTTTAAGGTAGTTTTCTTATGGTCATCACCCATGAATGTGGCATAGGTTCATAGTTTCCTCAGTCTAGATGGATTTTACCAGAGGTTTGTACCTGATTTCTCTTGAGTAGATTCTCCTTTGATGACTCTGACCAGAAAGATCCATGACTCTATGTAGATTGAGAAGTGGTAGGTATTTTTGATCTATCTAAAGGAGAATCTAGTCAGTGCTCATGTTCTCCGATTTATAAAGGAAGGGGTGATGTTCAAGGTGTTCTATGACTATATTGGTTTGGGATTTGGATGTGTTCTGATGTAGCAGTGAGGAGTGATCACTTCTTGTCACACCTCAACTTCGCACATCGGTAATGATTTTAATGTTTAAATTTATTAGGTAATTTTGTTAGACCTAATTTTTTTGTCGAGGTTCATGTTGGGCACAATGAGAACTTTATCGTTTTGTTGAAAAATGAACGTTTGGATTAGCAACAGTCGATACATGTTCATGGCTTGGTCAAATCCACGTCACTTCACTAATGAGATATGTTCTCTAACCATGCTTTATTTTATTTTAATTATTTTGGGGCTCACTTTTGAGTTGTGGTTTTAACTGCTTCCATTTTGATGGAAATTTCATGTCATACACGGGTGCATGGCTATACATGTAATCATGTGTAGTGACCATCATTAATTAGAGAACATTTTATTATTAAATGTTTTATCATTTGGGTGCACAACAGTGCACTTTTTCCACCCTAAATAATAATAATATTATTGGTATGGTTGTTTATATTATTTTGGTTTTTTTATTTTTAGTTTTATTATTAGTATTAAAATTTGTTTCTATTAATTATAATTTTGTTTTGTTCATTTATTTTTATTTTATTTTTATTCTTTATTATTTTTATCATCTTTGATTTTTATTTTATTCTTATTCTTTATTTTTTTATCCTCTTTTCCCCCCTCTCAATTTCTCTCTCCCTCTTTCCCCCCTTCTTCCCCTATCTCTTTCACTAGCCTATTCCCTGAGAGGACCTCCCCTACCTCTTCAACCATAGCATTCCGCTAGTTCCCCTGCTAACTTCGGCAAGCACCCTTCCCTCCAGAACCATGCTCTCGTGCCCCATACTTGTGCCACCCTCACCAGCCGCAATGCCCCCCCCCCCCCGCTGCATGCGAACTCGGGCTGCGCCACACCATCTTCCTCACCGTACCTCCCTCCTTCCTCTCTGGAGAACCAGACCAATGAACACCCAGACCAGTGCCCTTCCTCCCTACCCGATGCCTCGTGCTACCCTAAAACATTCCCCACATCGAACCAGCGGATCCCCGCTGCCTCGCACCACCCAGAAATGTACCACCCCTCCCATCCGGTCGGTTTTCTGGTGTGGTGCACCTACAGTTGTCTTCCCCTTGCTCGGTTGGTCATCTGCAACATTGAGGCGAGTGTGTCTCACTCCAATTGGGTAATTTCATCCTTTGGCTCTTTTGTTCGGTTACACTTTATATTGTTTTTTGTATACTTATTGATGCAATAATGTAGTGTTTTGTTTTTGGGGGTCTATATTGATTATTCTGGTTAAATGTTTTTAATTAGAGTCAAATTGAGGTTGCTCGTAGTGTGATTGTCATGCCGCGGGAGTTTCACACAAAATGGTGAAGTTGGTCTACACTGAGGTAGGTGTTTCTTAGTTTTATAATTAATTGATGAATTAATTTGAATGTTAATTAAATTAGATTAATATTTAAATTATTTTTTTGGTGAAAAGTTAGTTTATAGTGAATGAGGAAGTGATTCGTTTATTTAATTTTATGGTAACTGTATATGTTATGGAGTCAAACATTTGTGAAAACTCATGTTAAATAATTGGTTTGTATTTTTTAGAAATAGAGTAATTAATTGATTAAAAAATGAAATTTATTTATTGAACATCATAGGCGATTTGTAAAATTGTTTGAATGATGAAAATGGTGTGTGGAGAATATTCTAGTGTGTGTTGGATTTCAAAAAAAAATCATTTGAGTGAGTTTTTGTGGTAAAATATTGTTTTGCATGATGGAGATGTTCTATTAAGTTTTTAATTGAATTACTAAATTTTCTAAGTGGTGTAAAAATACTTTTAAGAGTGTTTATTATGCATTTGGTTTTTAAAGTGGTATGTTTATATGGGATATGATGCATTTTTTATAAAAATACACATTGGGTCATCATGTAGTGTTGTATTGAATCTTGTAGTTGGTTTATTAAAAAGTACAAGGGGTTCTGATTGGGTTTTAAAAATGTGTTTTTGTGCGTTTGATCTTAAAAGATATTTGGGGGGGGGGGGGTTTGTGCGCAATGTCATGTGTTACCCATTATACATTGTTTTCTAAAAATATTTAAATAGTTGATTCAACTGTGTAAAACATGTTTGGGGAATGTTTTGGAGTGTGTATTATTTTAAAATGGTATTTTTTTGTGTGGGTTGTGGTTTTTTAAACTATTAGTCTCTTTAAACATGCAGATTGTTTATTTAATTGGGTATGTTAGGCCTATTTAGTTTGGGAGATTTTTAGTGTGCGTATTATTTTTATTATTATTATGATTATTATTTTCTTTTTGGTTTTTGTGTGTTCATGTGTGATGTTGGGTAGAGGTAGCACATAATTTTTTTTGTTTATTTATGTTCTACATGTGAAATAAACTCTAAACCACCTGAGCACAAAAGGGAAGCCTGGGTACTAGGTGGGCGGACTAGGACTAGTACGCTAGTGATATGGAAGTGGCATCGGCCCTGTTTCACTTAGCTGGATTGATGACTAAAACACTAACTAAACTAATGGATGATTTTTGGAGGCCACTAGGTTATGGATGTGTTTTCCAATTAGTGGCTCATGCATGAGAACTAATATTTTTGTGTTCCTATACCAATTTTCACCAAGACACGTTGTTCTAGGGTCCCACTTCTCGCAAGTATCTTTATGGCCTCTCCCATGTTTTGTGCTCCTATTTTGCATTGTGCTCACTTACGGCACGTGGTGTGACGTTGGGGTTACCATGAAAGTGTGTGTGTGTGTGTTGATTTAGGTTGATTTTCATTAAATTAGTTTTCCTTAAAACTATTTTTATTAAAATTGTTTGAGAATTTATTTATTTTTCATCTGTTAAATTGAAAACGTATTTGTCATTTAAAAATTATGCATGGAACCTTTTCTCATTGAAATCCTACTAGGATTTTAGCTCATACCCTATATACACCTTTGGGTGTACGTAGATTCTATTTCTTCTGCATTCTAGGTTGAGGCATCGAGCATTGCATGGGTGGTTCAGGTTGTCATTGGCACTCTTGTGTCAGTTTGGTGGACATGTCTTGTGGATGGGACTCCTCATGTTGCATGGAGGTTTGAGTTAGTGCCTTTTAGTTTATTTTCTCTATTTTCAACCCCTTCAGTTTTTTTGGTCAAGTTGTAAACATTAATTTTGAACCTAGTTTAAGAGCATGTTTGGTTGTAGACCTTAGTTTAAAATTTAATCATCTTTTTGATTGTTTTATGTTTGTTTATTCGGGTAAACCATTACCATGTTTTATTTGTGATACATGGATACTTGTACGAGTCTGTGGGGATTGGGACTGCCCTTTGGGCCATGTCGCAGACCGGTTCAGGAGCCGGGTCAGATGGTGACACAGCCTGGTTCGTGAGAAAATGGTATCAGAGGTAGTTTTGTTCTTATTTTTTTGGGTGTCAGGTAGATAAGAGATAGTATTGTCGGTACTCGAGTGGTAGGTGTGGGAAGAACTCTGTGAACTCTTACTCAATCTGATCATCAAGTAACCAGCGATAGTATGGGATTTAAGTTTTTGGATTTGGTCTGTGTGGATGGGGGATGAAAGTAGGAGTAAATCAGTGTTGTGTCCGGTCTCACTTGGAGTATCGACCCATGTGATGCCCAAGAGTACGGTTCGACACACCTAGTAGTTGGCGCTTTCTTAGGGAATGGTCTTCTAAACCATGTAGCTGGGTGATACATGACCACTAGTCCTTCATCCAGGTGCTTTAGTGTTCATGATTTCTTGCTTCTGTTTTGGGTTTGCGTGAAAGTGTTTTTTTTAAATAAAATTGAACATTGGGGTTGCTCGTATTTTTCTCTTACTATGAGTTGGACATGACTTTTGGGGTGCGTTTCTCTTGGACATTGTTTTTGGAATTATGCGTTGATTTGTCAAAGTTGAATTTCTAAAAGGTTGTCATGCGTAATTTGAAATTGAAGTGGGTTGTTTAATAAATGGAAACCATTTTGGAAATTGGTCTTGTGTTTTTGAAATAGTTTAGGAAAAAGGTATTTTGGGAATATTGGGAATGTTTTGTTTTGAATGTGGAATAGCCTTGTTTTTTTCTAGTGGTATTCCTAGGGGTGCTCTCATGTGCATATGGAAGTGATTAATGGATAGTCGGTGGATCATGTGGATGGGTTCCTGAGTGGGACAAAGATGCATATTTTCATGGAATCATGGAATATCAGTGGTGATGGATTGATTTTTAAAGTCTCTTCTTGTTTTCTAAAAAGTGGGGTTTTCTCTAAAATGGGTTTTGTGCATAAATTATTTTTTGATTGGAAAAGGGTTTTGAGTCCGAAGTGAAAGTGATGGGTTAAAAGGAGCTATTGGGAAATGTTGTGCGGTGTTTGGTTTTTCAAGCGGGTGTTTCTTTTTCTTTGAAAAATAATTGTTGTTTTAAATTGGAATTACTGGAAATTGGTCTTAGGTGTGGATGCTTTTTTTGTAATGTGTTTGAATTTGTGGAAGGATGTTTTGTGTTCCTTGTTCGAGATATGGCCCCTATAATGGTATCATGGGTTCCCAGCGGGTCTCTCAGTTCTTGGTTCAACCCGGACTCCCAGTGGAGTGGCGGAGTAGGGTTCTGCTCAGTTTGTATCGAATATTTGTAGATGTTGAGATCGGTTGGATATCGTTGAGTTCTTTGAGAATGTTGGGATTGTATCCAGTTTTTGAGGGACTCTAAATGTTGTGCATGTGTATGTTGTCTCAATAATGCTTGTTGGAGTGAGACTACACCAAAAAATGGTGATTGTTCTGTTTTCATTGTGAGTGGGGATGTCTTGATCCTAAAGACTAGCCTCGTCTCACTGTTGTACCTAAAGAAGTGAGGGTTCCTTATTCGATGAGGATTTTGAAAATAGTGGGAATGTTCATGGAGTGTTTCTTCCATCAGTTCATGTTCCGTGATGGACATACCACTCAATATATTATCTATAGTGTGTTCAGTCTAACACTCTAAGTTGTTGGCCGCAATTCTCAGTGAGTATGTTGACGGAGTGGCCGCTTGGGTCATCAGGAGAAGTATGTAGATTGCGTTTCTAGCAGAGGAAGTTCCAGTCAGAGCTGGCTAGCTTATAACTGTGATGTGGTAGATGCATCAGACATTAGATCCCCAACCATAGGTCTCTGGTTAAAGCTTTCTTATAGTCAAAACCTCGTTGGACGTGGTGCGAGTCTGGTTTGACTTAATTCCACATTGAAGGATAGGGGAAACATAAATTTCCTTATTGCGGTATCATCTCTGAAGGCTTCATTTAGTTGTGATGGGTATGAAGGTCGTGTATCCTTGTTGTAGTCTTAGTTTGTGGGAGTTCCTCTGGGGCCTTAAAGAGGTTTGAAGAGTCATTATTTTTGTAAATCCGTCATGCATGCTCCGTGAACCTTCTTTTGGTCGGTTAGGGATCAGAATTTTTCTCATCTAGGAGATGCTTTTGTCCTATTGGATTAATGCGCGCCTGTCTAGTATGCCGCTAGTTTAGGAGTTTATGCAATCAAAACCATCTCATGAAGGTGGAGTGTTGGTAACTGCGGGGATTTTCGGTGCAATCGGACCTTGTTAGTGGGTTCGTGATGAATGGATCAATCAGTATTTCTCAATTTATACTGGGAATGCCCACTTGGGTTCTGGGGTCTTTGGAAAATTTTAAATGGTGGGGAGACCCTATGCGGGCCTCACCGACGTCTCTTCTTGTGTTGGTTTGGATTAACATAGGGAGTTTTTAAGGTCAAGCTAGAGTTATAGGTTTGTCTGGCATTTTGAGTCATCTAGGATTTGAGAACCAATGTTTGGAAATAATCTTAATATGGTGGGGAGACCACCATATGACGAACTAGTGGGAAAAAATTATCTTCAAAGTGCACTTGGCAGGGAAACCCCTTACTTCTGCTCCGCCCGACCTCGACCATGGTAACTGGGTACCTCAGGAATGGAGTCGCTTTACGAGTGTTCATATAGATCTCAAGCGACCCTAGTGAACCCAAAGATATGGATCAGGGTATTCCATGTTGTATTTGTGTTTGGAGGTGAATAAATTTTTTGGTGGTGGTTTTGCGTTTTGATTCTCGTTTTGAGTTCATTGAAGTTTCTGGTCATGGGTGTTTTGAATGTCTTATCTTGGGGTGATTGAGGTTTTTTTCGAAATCTTTATGGTCTATTTTGGAACCCTTGGTTGACCTAGTCCTTGGGACATTCAGGGGGAAGAATATGTCATGGTGGGGAGAACTTTCACACCCTGACTTCTCACATTGGTAATGATTTTAATTTTTACCTTTATCTGGTAATTTTATTTGATTTAATTGGTTTACTGAGGTTCATGCTGGGAATAACAAGAGTTTTTTGCATTTTGTTGATAAATGAACGTTTGTCTTAGTAGCGGTCGACACACGTGCATGGATTGGTCGAAGTCGCATCACTTCGCAAAATCAAAATGTGCCCTGACCATGCTTTATTTTACATTAATTATTTTTGGCTCACTTTTGTGGTTTGGTTTGAACAAGTTCAATTTTAAATGAAATTTGGTGTTTTACACAGGTGTGCGGCCGTACACGCGAATGTGTGTAGAGCCCATACTTAATTAGAGAATGTTTTCTTATTAAATGTATTATCATTTGGGTGAGCAACCTTGCACAAGATCGTGCACATTGTTTGGAATCAATAATATTATTATAATTAGTTTGGTTGTTTTTATTCTTTTGGTTTTATTATTTTATGTTTTATTATGAGTATTAAAATTTGTTTCTATTAATTATAATTTTTTTATTATTTTGTTTTTATTTTATTATTATTCATTATTTATTTTTATTTTCATTTATTTTTATTTTATTATTATTATTTTTTATCCTCTTATTCCCCCCTCCATTTCTCTCACCCTCTTTTTCCCCTTCTCCTCCTATCTCTTGTGCTACCCTCTTCCTTATGGGGACCTTCCCTCCCACTTCAACCCTAATGCACCGCTAGTTCCCTTGATCCCTTCAGTTGGTGCCCTTCCCTCCAGCCCCTCGCTCTGGGGCCCCACCCTTGTGCCACCCTCACCATCTGCGACCCCCCCGACTAACTTCAATCCTGAGACATGCCACAACATCTTCCTCACCGAACCACCCTCCCACCTTTTCTCTGACTGCACTCGGCCATCCTCCCTCGATTCTCTCTGGCGAACCAGACCAATGGACACCCAGAACGGTATCCTTCCTCTCTACCCGCTACCTCACGGCACCCTGGACCGCACCTCGCATCGAACCAGCGGCTCCCCATTTCCTCACACAGCCCAGAAATGCACCGCCCCTCCCTTCGGGCCGGTTTTCCAGTGTGGCGCACCTCCAGTGGTCTTCCCCTTGCTCGGTTGGCCATCCGAAACATCGCTGCGAGTGCGTCTCCCTCTGATTGGGTAATTTATTCCTTTTACGGTTTTCTACGGTTAGGGTTTATATTGTTTTTGGTATAATTATTGATTCAATTATGTAGTGTTTTGTTTTTTTGGGGTATATATTGATGATTCTGGTTAAAATATTTTAATTGGAGTCAAATTGTGGTTTCGCGTAGTGCGATTGTCATGTCGTAGGAGTTTCACACCAAATGGTGATGTTTTTCTACACCAAGTTAGTTGGTTCCACATTTTATTATTAATGGATGAATTAATTAGGAAGTTAATTAAATTTTATTATTATTTAAATTATTTTTTTTTGTGAAAACTCAGTTTTTAGAGATTGAGTAATTGATTTTATTATTTAATTTTATGGTTTTTGTATATGATATGGAATACCCACTTTGTGAAAACTCATGTTAAATAATTTATTTTATTTGTTTTAGAAATTGATTAATTAAATTATAAAATAGTGAAAATTATTTATTTTACTTCATAGGTTATTTGTCAAATTGTTTGAATGATGTAAATGGTGTGTTGAGAATTTTCTAGTGTATGTCAGATTTCAAAGAGAATCATTACAGTGTATTTTTATAATAAAGCAATGTTTCGCATGTTAGAGATGTTCTATTATGTTTGTAATTGATTTATTAAATTGTCTAAGCGGTGTGAAAATATTTTTAAGAGTGTTTATTATGCATAGGGTTTTTGAAGTGGTATGTTTATATGATATATGAGGCATTCTTTGATGGAAATACACATTGGGTCATCACTTAGTGTTTTATTAAATTGAGTAGTTGGTTTATGAAAATGTTCAGGGGTTTCAGATTTCATTTTAAAAATGTTTTGGTGTGAGTTTTATCTTAAAAGATATTTTGGGGGGTTGTGTGCAAAGTCTTTTGTTACCCATTGGATATTGTTTTCTAAATTTTTTAAAGAGTTTATTCAACGGTGTAAAACAAAGTTGGGGAATGTTTTAGTTTGTGTCTTATTTCAAAATGGTATTTTTGTGTGTGATTTGTGGTTTTTTAACGATTAGTATCTTTAATCTTGAAGATGGTTTCTTTAATTGGTTAAGTAATGTAGATTTAGTTTGGGAGATTTTTAGTGTGCATAATAATATTGTTATTGTTATTGTTATTATTATTATTATTTTATTTTTGTTTTTGGTATGTTCAAGTGTGATGTTGGGTAGAGGTAGCACATAATTTGTTTTTTTATTTATTTTCTACATGTGAAATGAACTCTTAACCACCTGAGCACAAACAGGAAGCCTGGGTACTAGGAGGGCGGACTAGGACTAGTGTGCTAGTGATACGAAAGTCAAATTTTCCTGGTTTCACTATGCTAGATTGATGACTACAACACAAAATAAATGTTTGAATGATGATTGGAGACCACTAGGTTATGGATGTGTTTCTGTACTATTGGCTCGTGCAAAAGAATATATATTGTTGTGTTCCCACACCATTGTTCACTGAGACATGATGTTCTAGGGTCCCACTTTTTCCTAGTATCTTTAGGGCCTATACAATGTTTTTTGATTCTATTTTTCTATGTGCTCACCATCGGCACACGGTGTGACGTTTGGGTTACCATGAAAGAGAGAGTGTGTGTGTTTGTGTGTTAATTTATGTTCCTTTTCTTTAATGTAGTTTCTATTAAAATTGTTTTCATTAAATTTATTTAAGCATTTATTTATTTTTCGTCCATTTAATTGAAAATGTATTTTTCAATTAATAATTATGAATGTAACCTTTTCTCGATGGAATCCTACAGGGCTTTTAGAACCCACTGTACATACACCTTTGGGTTTAGGTAGATTCTATATCTTCTGCATTCCAGGTTGATCCATCGATCATTGTATGGGTGGTTGGGGTCTTTAGTGGAACTCTTGTTTCGGTTTGGTGGACATGGCTTGGGGATTTGACTCCTCATGGTGCACGAAGGTTTGAGTTAGTACCTTCTAGTTTTTTTCTTTATTTTCATCCCCTTTGGTTTTTTTGGTCAAGTTGTAAACTTTAAATTTGACCCTAGTTAAAGCAATGTTTAATTGTTGAGCTTAGTTTTAAATTTATTCTTCATTATGATTGTTTCATGTTTTTTATTCGGGTAAAAAGTTCCCATGATATATTTGTGATACCCTGGAACTTGTTCCAGCCCGTGGGGATCAGGAACGACCTTCGGGCTAAGTTGCAGACCGAGTCGAGTGCTGGGTCGGATGGCGACCTGTCCTGGTTCAGGACACTTATGGGTCAAGGTAGTTGTGTACTCATGAACTTAACTATTACACCCATGATATGGATAATGAAGCGGTCATGATTGTGATTATGTTATGATGACAATAAATCATTGGAGGTCACATTACGTTCTTCATAGATCCTAGGAGTTTGAGGTACATCTTCTCCCAGTGAGACCTGAACTTGCAAAAGTGGAAGTTGATGGATTTTCACTAAGATTATGACTTGAGATCTCTTACACCATAAGAAAGGATATTATTGTGGCTGATTACTTAATCTAGAAGCAATAGAGATATGCATTTTGTGAATTTAATGATGTTTGGATGGTCATGGAGGAGTTGGCTTCCTTGCACCTGGATGTATGGATGGATTTCATGGGAGGGTGTTTGTTTCAGATGACGCTGCAGTCATCTATGAGGAAGCTGTTGGAGGAGTCCCAATAGAGAGACTCATAGGGGGAGGTGATATGTGATCGCATTAATAGGCTGATGCTCAAGAGGGATGGTATGATGATGGCCATAATTGGATGTTGTTTTGTGGGAAGCATTGTTCTCTAGTGGTGATCCACGAGGGAGTCCTCATTGAGATTCATATCTCACCTTTGGCGGTACATGTATAATTTTATAGGATGTACCATGGATTAAAAGAGTATATTTGGTGGCCTTAGATGAAATGGTCAGTGGGAACGTTTGTGCGAATATGACTAGTGTTCCATAATGAGTGTGTTTAGTACCATGTTCCAGTGGGTTTGTTGCATCCCCTAGATGTCCCTGAGTGGAAGTGTTATGATATCTAAATGGTTTTAGTTACGAGATTAGCCATGTATCAGGTAGGATGCAAGGAAATATAGGTAATAGAGGATCAGCTGGTGAAATCAGCTCACTACATGCAATTAAGGAGTGAGGTGTAGTGCATTCCATAGCGCATTGGTATGTGTATGAGGTGGTGAGGCTTCATGGAGTTTCAGGATACATTATCTAATATCGGGATAGTTCTTTTATGTCATAAGTCTTTATGGGATTGCAACATTCTTTTTTCACTCACTTACGCCCCAACATTTCATTCCACCATTATATGTATTGGAAGATAGAGAGTAACATCGATACATTGGGGGACAAGCTCCCAACATGCATCTTAGACATTGGTGTGTCTGGGGTGTGACATTTTCCCTTGGTATCTTTTTCCTATAATAAGAGATATCACTATTCCTATGGTATGGCTCTATTCGAGGCCTTTTATTGGAGACTGTGTCATTCAACTTTGTGCTAGATAGAAGTTGGGGAGGAAGCTGTCCTTTGTTCGGATGTAGTGCAGAGTACGAAGGAGATGGTGCAGCTTGTCCATGAGAGGATGATGGCAGCACCAGATTGGTAGAAGCCATATTCCTATCACCGGAGAAGGCAGTTGGAGTTTGAGGTTGGAGATCATGTTTTCTTGAAGGATTCAACTCGACGTGGGTATCAGATGATTAGTTGAGAGGGAATATTTCTCCCGGGTTTATCGGACATTTTGAAGTGTTGGGGTGAGTTGGAGAGGTTTCATACTGGTTGGCGTTTCAACCGCAGTTATCGAGGATCCATAATTTCATTCATGTATCCCATATTCATTAGAATATTCATGGTGAATCCCATGTCATTGACTAGGGAGAGTTGGATATTGAGGTCAACACAACATTCGTGGTGTGGTTAGTTGATATCTAGGATCATCTGGAGAATATGATATATGGGTGGACCATTCCACTGGTTCATCTGTTGTGGAGGCATAGTGGCCAGGAGTAGAGTACTTAAGAGCAAGAGATGAAAATATGTTCCCAGTACCATGATTTTATTTGAGATATTATTGTGTGTTTTTATTTGTGATGTAGTTCTTGAAGATTCATTCCAATATGGTGGGTTGCATTCTTGTTTCTTAGTGTGTGACGAATCCCTAACATGTGAAAAGGAGGATACTATATTTATAATGAATATGCATTAACTGAGATGTGATTAAACCCTAGTGGTGAGTTCGTGCCACCTCGAGTAGATAATATCTTAACATGGAGAAATAAATTCCTTAATTAATGTATCTATATTTTCGGTGTTTTTATGGGGTATCTTATGGATGTTTGGGATTGTAGATGTGGGAGGAGGATTTCCTAGATGTTGAGGTTTCACTCAATCTTTCAAACAAAATAGGGTGGTCTATCCTTGAGAGGTATCTTATGGTGTGGTTGTTTAAACCCATCCTCCTTCTGTGTTTTGTTTTGTATTCTCAAAGGTGAGAATAGATTTAGAGGTATATGATGTAATGGACCAAACCTCCATATTCCATCACATTTCCGATATTCCAATTGTCCAATTGGTAAGATGTGTTGGTAGCTCATCGTAGGTAGGTTGGGTTGTTGGTAGGTCAAGACATCGATGAGATATGGAATTGGTAGTTCGAGGTGTCTGTAGGTTGAGGCGTCAGTGAGTCAGGGCATCAGTATGTTTATCCATTAGTAAGTTGAAGCATAAGTAGGTTGGGGAATCATTTGGTCGGGAATCAGTGATTCAGGCATTGGTGAGTCGTATGGGTGACTCACTATCAGTGGGTCATGTCAGTGGATTAGTGTCGGTGGCTCATCCATCGGTGAGTCTGGCATCAGTGACTCACTATCAGTGAATCGTGTTGGTGACTCACCTAATTATGAGTCATTTATAGTTTTTCCCAATTTTTCTAGTGTCACCCCTCTTAATTCTTATTTGACATAAATCATGTTTAAAGATTTGTTTGAACATTTTTAAATGTAATTTCAATGGATATTAATTATATTTTTAATATCCAAATGCTATAGGTAATTTTAAACAATGAATCCATGTTTTCCTACCCAAAATTTGACCTTAATGTCCCTTAAAACATTTCCCATTCACTGATGTAGGATCTATCTTTTCTAAATCCATGATCCTCCCTTCATTTGAACACTCTTATCCCTTCTTTGTGTGCCAAGAACCTTTCTTTCCTAAGTAGTCACAACTGTGATGAATTTGTGGATTAAGTATTCCTTGGAGTCTTTCCTTCTACTTGCACGACCCCCTGTTTTTTGGCACATGGATGAATTTTTGATCATCTATTGTTCCTAGTAGGGATCCCATCATCTATATTTTAATTTTGTATCATGGGGGGTGGGTGTACCCATGTCCCCTAGGGAATATGGTTCGACCCAAATTTAACAAAGACAACAAGAATTTATAAATGAGGGTATGGGAAGATGATGGTGATGAAAAATTCGTTTTTCATGTTATCCTTGATCCATGTAGAGTTTTTAATGGTTTTATCCCTTTTAAAAATTGTGGTTATTGGTGGAATCTGTTTCCACACCTGCATGACTTGTTAATATTTGTTTTTTTTTCTTCTTGAATGGATAAAATTATTAAATTGAATAAACACATACGCCTCATTAAATATATGGATTCCTAGGACCAAAATTCTTATATGATCACCCCTTAATTATCAAAGTTGAATTAAAGAACGCGGGTTGATAAATTAGAATTTGTATTGATGTTTGGTGTGGCTGGGTCCTATGTATGGTTCTGTTGACCTTGTGTTTTTTTGGTCATATGGGGTTGTGGTGGGGGTTTGGACTGTATTATGGGGTGGAACAGATTGTGTAATTGAATCTCGGGTTAATATATTGGTTGATTATAGAGTTTATGAACATTTTATGTAGTGGGACCGGTCTAGGTATTGGTCGGGCAGTGGGGCTGTAGGATCAGGTTGTGTAATGTTTATGTTACTGGGTGTGTTGTTTGTGGTGTTTCTATGTCATGGGGATACTGATTATGGTTGTGATGAGGTGTTTTTGGGGTTTACTTGTTGAGAGGAAAGTTAAGGTGGCATGAAATTGAAGTATTATGGTGTAGGTGGTTGGATGGGACTTCTAGATTGATGTGTGTTCTGTGGGACTATTAGCTTATTATGCATTATGGTTTTTCTAGATGTGGTGTTTATCATGAAGGGGTGATGAGGATGGTTTAGGAGGGATAGTTTTGAAGAAGGTTTGTGTTACCCTAAATGAGCCTTTCGCTCAGAATTTCCCAGTACTTTTTGAAATGTGTGTGGGATACGATGTTAGTTGTGTTCTGTTGTGTTTTATAGTTTCCCAAGTCAGGAAGGGATAAATAATTAAACAAATTGTTTAATGAAATGTGATAAATGGTTAATTTAATTGGGTGGGGGTATTTTTTGAGTTTTTTGGTACTTAAACGACATTCATTTATCAACATCTGAAGTGACTATTGGTGGTATTGATAAATGAATTTATTGGTAGCAGCAAAGGCAGTTTTGTGGGCTTGTTACTAGTTGGAAAACCCATAGTTTGGGCTGAGTGTTTTCTACCTATATATATATAGTAGTTCCTTGTGATTTCTATACACACCCCACCCGTGTTTAGAACAATGTGATGAACACCACCATTGTTACGGGACACGGTTCACATTCCCAACATCCTCGTGAGATCATTGATGGATAATTATTGGATCTTTTATGCTCCCTCTTCTAGGAATTGGTATCCAAACACTCTTCATGTGGGTTGTGGTTTGGTTGTGAGGCCCATGTATATGCGGGTGAGGTGTGATTCTTATGTGTCTCTAGGACAAGATATGTTGTACCATCCCATGTGTCTTTGGGATGAGGTTGTGGTTTTGTGGTTTAGGTGTCTAGGTGTGAGATGTGATGTTGTTTTGGACCAGGTGTTTATGGGTAGAATTTTTTATATCGACCAAGTGAGTGAGGGTAGGTTGGGACTATGGGGCTTGTTAAAGGCCATGGTAGCATCAGGAAATAATCCATTAGAAATGAGCAGTCAACTAGTGGGAAGTGGTGTGCAGTACCTAATTATCAATTTGCTTACTACTTTACTTTAAATGAATTGTGTAATTTGGTGAGTGTTCCTTGGTGAGGTTGGGGTGGATACTATACATTGCTAGAATATTTTGAGTTTATATTGTTTTTCTCATAGGGTCCTTAGTATGTGTTTCCCACTTGTGCATGAGAGACTTTGGATTTTCCAAGTGAGTATACTTGTATGCTCACCAATGATCAATAAATCTATTTTTCAGTTTCAAAGGAGATTTAGTGAACCCTAATAGACCGTACTAGCTCAGATGTTTGGATAGTTTCCATGTATCTTCTTACTATTTAATCTTCAATATTTACATGGGAGATTTTTCATTATATTTATTGTAGTTTTACTTTGAACATTAATGTGGGATGGATTTTGGCCACTTTTACACACACACACACAGAGGTATATATATATATATGTGTGTGTGTGTGTGTGTGTCATAGTTTGGTTTTGAGGTTGATATATCTTATCTCACGATCATGGTTACAATAAAAATGTTAATGCATCCCATTTTTGGAGATTTCTATACATGTGATGCTAGTCTCCACCCTTGGGCCTACTGAAGGCCGGAATTGGGGTTCATTTTCTATCATTATCTATTTCCACCTTAGGAGGGGAATATTTGGAGGGAGGGGTAATGACATGTGCTTCTACATAATTGTGTTCTATAACTACCTCTACACCTAACTATTTTGGTGAGTCCATGTACGGTACCTGGAGGATGACCATTATATAACCCCATCTATATGAAGGTGAGATGTGATTATGATTATGTAATATATGCAATGGTAAGACATTGTATTCATTGTATTAAGATACTACATTTTTGTGAATATAATTTATCAGAAAAACATTTAATATTAGAATAATCATCCTCCAATACCAATAATGGGACTCATCTGGTCTTGAAATGATCATTGGAAGAAGAAGAAACCCCGAAACAGAGAATTATCTATTTATATGGATTAATTTTTTTGAATTATCATAAAAAATAATATGTGAAAGTGGTATTATTTTATTTCCCATACATAAATAGCTTCCATATTCATTTTTTATGGTACCTGATGGATATCACAAAGAGATACAGACACATGAGTCTTTACTCTAAGGGGAAAACACCAAATAATAGATCCACAAACATTTCATGAGGATTCCCAATTGTTTAATGGGTTGTAGAAAAATCATTTTCTAATAGAAAATGATTCAAGAAGAATAGAGTATCCAATATGTATAATTACTATATCACACCCAATAGTATATAACTACATGCTCTTATATATCCATCAATGATGCTCATAATTTCACCAAGAGCATCGACCATATTGAAATTAATTAGGTGTAAACACGTGGAAATTGAGGGTAACACCCATTATAGTGTTCATTCATTTTACACATAAATTAATAAGTATATTATGACATAAATGAAAAAATGGTTTTTAATATTTGAAACCATGGGAGTGAAGTGTCCCTACACACACTACATCACTTGTAGGTTTTTTAATATTCATATCACAGATATATATAGATAATGTAACAATATACATAAAATTTAATATATATGAATCAAATTTATATATGTTAAAATTATGTTAAACTGGGAGGAATAGTGAGTGATTGTGTGATATTCCCACAAGCCAAACATGAGTTTATCCTGCCATAAATTCATGTTATTGTACAACATTTTTTATTGGATATTTGATAAAATATGATTAAAGGTCTTAATGTATCTATTTTCTACTATATTATAGAGATATCTATGTATTTATTGGATTTCATAACCATAAAACATCCTTCTAAACTCAAAATTATATAAATTTTTTATTCATTATATCAACTTTTAGTGAGGGAAAAGAATATCCTAGAGATGTTAGACTTCCCAATGTATAATAATATTCTCTATTATAGATTCCTTGAGGGGAATATAATTGCAATATTTTGAAAGTAATTGGTGGTATTAATGGTAAACCTAAATATCATAGATGTAATTAAGGGGATATAGCTCCATGAAATCCATTCCTCTATCAAAAATGGCCATAGATATTTGGTCTCATGAAACAACTCTAGGGGTTGAGAGTTGAAATAGGTATGTATTTGAAAATCAGGACCCATTTTGATGAACTCTATAAAGTCTTATATTAATGATGGAACATAGTACCCAAATTTCATGATTTAATGAGTGATATTAGTTCCTAAATAATGAGTTTCACAGACACTGATATGGAATTCAAACACAACATCAAGGGTTTCTCTTAATTAAATGTGTCGGAGGAAAATTCTATAAATGACTCATTTTTATGGGACCTTATATGAATTGGGGACATCATAGAAGAAGGATTTTTCATCATATAATTTTATATTATCATTTTTATCTTGGTTCTATGGAAGAATACCACTTTATTGATAGTCCACTATTGGGAAAATCTATCCACTAGAGGCATCAATTTATGAGGATATCCAATGTTCCAAATTTTTTGTGTTGTTAACCTTATTTATTACCTCCATGTAATTAATAGTGTCTATGGATAACACCTTGTTTTCTTCTATTTTAATATCTATCTCATCCTGGTTAGGATCAATTGACTTAGATCAGCTGGGGTCATGGCTATAGTGGCTAATTCAGTAAAATGATCATTATATGGTTGAGGGATATGAGTTACCATTGGATTGAAGATTATTTTTTCCATAAACCCTGATATAAATAAATGAGGTGATCCAAATCTTTTTTATTAATGGTATATTCACCATTTATCTTATTTATTAGTAACTATGAATAAGATTTGAATTAAAATGATTTACCTGATGCTACAAGGACAACTTCAAGGCAACAATTAGATCTTCAGAATCTACCACATTATTTGTGAACACTTTGGATAGTAAAAAATAATTTGGTAGAACCACATTGGCTACAGAGATGAATAAAATACTTTTAGCAACTCTTCAGAGCTTTAGGTTTTCATATCTTTTCTTGGTTGGGCTTTGGGAGGCTCCAAAAAAGAATATCTCCCACATTTAGGGAGTGTCCTGGATAGAGAAAACCTCTTTATATGGTATATTGGGGTTCACCTTTATATATTTTTTACAATATTATTCTCTGATAAAATTGGTTTTCACTAGTCCTTTGACTGAATTTTGTGACTTAAACTAAATTTCAATCAGTTATAAGATTAATTCCCATCAAGCCAAGAGTCCATTAAAAAATAGGCAATTTATGATGTACTTGAGTGGATGAATATGAGATAACATGTTGACCTAATGGTTCTAAAATTAGTGACTAAATATTTATACTATGATAATGAGTGAAGGGAAGCTCCTCTAATTGTCAGAATATCAAATCTCAGTATCTAGAATTATTCTATTGGGATATTAGGGACTATTTTCCTTCCCCGTGTATTTTTTTGGGTGAGAAGGGCACTAATAAATAAATACGTAGTAGAATATATATAATAAGATATTTCTCTTATAATAGTATTATCGATACTGATGGGTGCGGAAAATATTGCTTAATTTTTTCAAAGGATTCTTGAAAGTATTCATTCCATCATTACATAACAAGCTACATAAAAATATTTATAATGTGGAAGCAGTTTTTATAATGAGTACCTATGAAATTTCTAATTTTGGTGAGGCATATTTTATTCCCTAAAAAAACTTTCAGGTTTCAAGATGGTGGAATTTTATGGATAACCCTACACTTCTTATGGTTAACATAGACTCCACGGTTCTACAATGTTATGTTGATGAACATTCTTGACTTCAATATAAAAGGACAATTTAATGGGTTTATCCTTAGGATATGTTTCTAGGAATTTTAAAAAAATTATCATGGTTGGAATGATAGTCAAAATGTTTCTGTTATTTTAACATGAGATAATTAAAATAACATTTTGTGTTCAATCCCTGGATGGGTTGAATATGTGATGCATAACACATAGATATGCCATTCCAACAAATTTCCAACCTATGGGAATGGCCTGATAGTAAAATACCCCAAGAGGTGGTACGAAATTAGTGAATTCATCATCATAGGGGTACATTTTAATTTAGTTATATATTGATTATCCATTGATAAGGTAGATAAAATGGAATCCTTTAATTTTATCTATTAATAGTTCCATAATTGGAATTGGGATATCATCCTTCGCCAAATTTTTATTAAAATCTGTGAAATTGAAGGAGATAGCAATACTTCCCTTATTTTTCCTGAAAAGGAAGATGTTGGCGAGCCTTTTTGGGTGTTGATCTTCTTGGATAACATTTCTTTTAATGATCTTGTGAACATCATATTTTACCTAACTAGTGTGATGAGGATGAATACTCCCAGTGACCTTATTTAAAACACAACGATCATCAGGTAGGCTGAGATGGTGGGATTCCACTTCAATATCTAGAACATGAATTATTTTATAATTCTATATGAAAACATCATAGTTTTATTTATAGAAATATATATTAACATCCTAATCTTTGAGGGACACTGACAAACTAATCTCTATGGGTTAATGGTCTTCTTTTTCACATAGATTTTCTTTTCTGAGGTCATCGATCATTGTAGAGACATATTCCCCAAATTCTAGAGGGGTGTCTCTAATGATTTCTTCATACACTTCTTCTTCCATGAAATTATTCATATGTTTGAGGATAGGGGAAAGAATCATTTCATGAGAGTGATGATGATATTTATCTTAGTCCATGAGAGGCTAATGCATAGACCATCTTATCGAGTGAATCCTAGAAAATTTCACCCACTGCTTTACTACCATTAGTTGTAGAGGGAACATTGACATCTTGGGACTTACAGAATAAAGAGAGATAATTTTTAGATCCTAAGGATGATAGAGAAGAATCATTGGGTCACACAGTTGATAAATATGATGGAATATATAGATCCTAAAATCAATTAAGGGGCAGTTTTAGTGGGAGATTTTTCATTAATATTATAATTTTACACTATTTTTTTTAACAGTGTTCATTTGAATGAAATGAAATCTGGAGAATTGGGATACTTGAATTATCCCATTACCTTTATATATATATATAATGAATTTTTAATCTCAATAAATAGTCCATATATAATCCTAAATAATATTATTGAATTTATTATTAGGGTCTAATTTTTTAGACGTTTTGGGTCATAATATGAGTATAAATTTCTATCCCTTTCTACGTCCCATCAATTTTGTAGAGTCATATATTTTTATATTGAATTTCATGAAACAAAAGTAGGGTATTATAACAATAAAAACATCAAAGATTCCATTAAAATATTACATGGGTCACTAATGTTATGTGAATTTCACTATTTCATGTAGATGAACCCACGGTCTTCCTAACAGATCTTTAAAATCCATGTCCTGCTGAAGGAACTTGAATTCCAAGTTGTATATAAGATCCCCAAACCGAGATCTATACTTGATTTATATAATAGTTTTTTACATTATATTATTGTATCCATGGATCATTAGATTAGAGGTATATTGTTAATCCTAACTATAGGACAAATGTTAGAGGGTTCAGAATGGTTTGAGGTTTTGAAACACCCGATCTTAAATTCCAGTAAGTTGTTTTTTCTAAAAAGGAAATATAAATACACATAGTTTTATTAAATAATGTGAGTGAAAAATAAATTATAAAATTATAAAGTTTAATTTCAATTAATTAATTTAATTTTGGAAATTAGAATATTAGAATTACCTTAGGGTGAAATTTTTGGATTTTTCTGAAATGATTATTTTTCAGTGAATAGTAAAAAATACCAATTTTTTAAATAATCTCATTTCATTTAATTATATAATGTTATTTCAATTATTTTTATATATTTTATCAGTATAATATGATCAATTTTACCTAGAATAATTCAATTTGTATCATCAATTTCCTTGATTTTGATATTTGATAATATTTATTCTTAAAAAACTATTTTCTAAAAATTGTTTCTTCATTGTGCTTTAGAAATTTATATTAAAATTAATTTATTATAATTATGTAGATTTAATATTAAAATATTGATAAAATATTTATAATCATTAATTTAATATTTTTTAAATACTTTCCTTATATTTTATGTCATTATAAAAAATAACCTTGGTAAATATTTTTCACATAGGTAATTGTAGAATGGGTAAAACCAGATTAAAACCATGAAATAAAGTCTCCAAATCAACCCCCAAAAAATTACTTAATCTCCCATTATATTATATATTCTACCAAAACCATCCAAAATCCTAATATATGGAATTTGTTTCAGCTTTCCCCTGATAATGAAAATTAATTATTTAAGTAAAATTACAAAAAAGGTCACTCTCTTGAATCTAATATAACAATAATATTTTACATAAGGATAAAATAAGAATAAGTTAGAATATAAATGTGTTATTAAAGTATTAAATAACACCTTTTCTTATATATATTTTTTAAAAAATTAGCAATGATATATTTACATCAAATTTATACACAATGCACCTACAACAATTGTGCAAGGAGTAGAAAAATCATGTAAATAATTATGAGAACTATAAACCTAAATTTTTTTGATTGATATATGGTTCTCCAATAATATTTATGGTGAATATAATATATTAAATATATTTGAATGTTTTATATTCAAAATACAATTTATTATTAATTACATTAAATACAAATTAAATTAATAGTTTCAAAAATTGAATTAATGATATTTAGGAAAAATAATATTTTATTAAATTTTTCATAAATCATAAAAATATTTAAATAGGTTAATTTTTATTATAAAGCTTGAAAATTTTATACCCTGTCCATTTTTTATCTAATTTCCACCATATTATTAAAATTACAACCCTTAAATATTCTAAAAGTTGTTAACATAATTAAGGTCAAAACGGTTTTACCGGAGGGTTAATAACAAACTATAATAGTTAAACTGATATAGAAAATTTCTTAAACCTAATTTATTGGTTTTAATTTGACATTACACTTATCACAATTGATTTTGAGTAACTTTAGTTCAAATTTCTGAAAATGTGACTTGAAAACATTTTACAACATTGAAATATTACAATTGTGTCACTCACCTCAATTATATAAGGGCACCTCCGCCTCACTAATTCCAACATAATGATCCATTTTTCTTGACAAAAAAATTAAAAAATATATTCCACATATCATTATTCAGTTTTAAAGGTTATGGTCTTTCCAAAAGACCAATACTTGGTTCTTTAAGAATAGATTGAAAAGGAGTTTCTTTAAAATAAGGTAATCCTCTTAAACAATCCCTTTATTTTTTTAATTATTCATTTACAAACATAATTTATGTCCTAAAAAATAAATATAATAGATGAATTTTCTTCTATAAAATTATACGTTATTATTTTTATGGAATAATATTAATTAATCTCATCCATCTTCAAAATGGATGTGAATGTAATGCCTCAACCCCAGTTACCCAGAGTCTGTGCATTATTTTAATACATTGGCATGATTACAAGTAATCAAGTCCCGAAGGATCGATCGGTTTAGCAGTCTTGGAAAATAATTACATACATTAACTTTATATTACAATTTAAAATATAAAACACAATATATATAGTTCTTTGTGAACTCCATTATTCCCTTTTGCTTAACCATGTATATCAATCATAATAAACTTCTTAGAATCCTTGGAAAATAAAACATAAGAAAGGGGTGAGATCAGATGCCTAGTAGGGTAAATAATTTAGTGGAAGCAATAAACTTTTGAGGCAAGATGTGTGATAAAAACACCAGCCTTTTTAAACATAAAATTGAACATAATATGGAAACAATAACTCAAAAATTACCATATAAGCATGCACATTGATATTCTACTAGTCTAATAATCACATGTAATAACTAAATCCATAATGAGGGAATTCCTAACACTGGAAATCATTACCACATAGTCAAGGCCTTATGCCAAGACAAAAAATAATTTTTTTTTCTAGGCCTTGTGCCCAGACACTAGTTTGTCTCATGAGACATACCGAAGCATTGAGGAGTTATAGCGGGCTCCACCCATCATTAACTAAGTCCACTGCATTCCTCATATGAAAAAGATGAAACATAATATAAAAATTCGAATTAAAACATGAAATCAAAATGTCAATAAATTAACCATAAACCATGAATGGTATAAAAATAGAACATCCATATTCAAACATATCGTAACTCATTCAATACAACATGGAATATTTTATTATAATAAATCAACCTCAATCAAAAATAATATCTAGTAAAGGATGTTGTCATTGTTGAAAATGACGAGTAAATCTTTTTGAGAGAAATTTCAATTTTTGTAAAATCATTTACAAGTCACACATTTATAAATTAAGCAATTTAAAATATATTTTTGAATCAATGTTTCCCATATCACTTTATAACTTTTTAAAATAATTATAATTTCAAAACATTCATCTCCATATAAATAAATTCTTAACATCATTTTGAAAACATGGACATTAATTAAAATGATTTAGAAATATAAATCTATAAAACATAAAAAATTATGATCTTGATAAAGTGTACCTTTCAAAAATCCTTAAAATATTCATTTGGAAATCATTTTTATGGAAAATGTACATGGATGATAAAAATGTCCCAGAAAATACTTACACATAAACAATCTCTGATAATAATGAGATTGAAGAATTAACCCTTACCTTGCACTTTACATTAGTCGAGGGTATGTTTATCCTCCTGTATGAAGACTGTAGTATGTTATCAAATTATAAAAAAACCATATTAATATTTATGATATCATAAGTGATTCATTTATGACTTTATACTACCCATTTAATAATAATTTCTTTGTTAAATTATCATTTCGGGTAATAATTTTTTTCTTTATCGTACATGTTTTAACATGTTACTCTTGATTGAATGAATTAGATCAATATTAAAATATTTCCAAAATATAAAACGTGATTTATATATCAAATATATTTATAATATAAATATGTATAATAGATATATATAAATGAAATGGAAAACACCATTTCTGGAGACGGTAGTCTGTACGTAGGCATAAATGATGTTTCTGTTTTCATATCATATCGAATGGAACCAAGTGAATAAGATATATGTAAGTACACACATATATATATATATATCAAGAATCATTATTAATTCATATATTACATACTTATTAATGATATATATTTTATAATCATCATTGAATGGTGAACGTGGAAATGAATCTCAAAACGTCGTGGAGACGGTGATCCACACGTACGCATGAGAGACAATATCATTTCCTTAAAGGTGAGGAATTTGTTGGTATATTAATTATACAGAGACATTATCCTTTTATTTTCATTATTTATATGCATATTTCTCATCATTAATCCTTCCAAATAACCTAGTGCTGAATAAACAATTACACCATGGCATGGAGACGGAAAGTTGTACGTACGCACGCATAGAGACATTATCATTCATAAGATGGATAGAATAATAAATATAGTTGTTCCATATTTATAATAACATCATAGTGTAGGGAACATAATGGAGTTATTATTTTATAAAGGAAACAACAAATAATGATTAAGTGGAAGAATACGAGAACTTGAAAGAGGGTGGTGAAATCATTACCTCTTCTTCGGGTTCCCCATTTCAGTTTAATCAAAAGGACTCCTTGGGATGGATTTCAGACCAAATGAAGGAATCTAGGATGAAGGTAGGATATTTGGTAGGATATTTGGGTGGGTATTGTCCGAGCCAAATGGCTTTGGAGGTGTGAGTTTGAAAGATTGGGAAGTTCCCTTTTATAAGCGGGGTGAGAGGCATCTTAAAAAAAACATACAATATTATTTTATAAGAAATTAATTTTTGATTTCTAATGGCTCAAAAATAATTTATTAAGAGTCTAAGGTGTGTATGGGTTGAAAACCTCTCAACAAATAGGTCTTAGATAGGTTTAGGTTGCCATATAAACCTTAACATTTTGATTTGACTCTTAGTTAAATAGTTTGACATTTACCATGTCTCTTTGATGTTTTCTATTATATGGTTAATAAACATACAATAAAATGATAATAGAACACCAATTGGTTCATTAATGTCATATATATTAATTAGATATGTATTTTTGCTGATCCATAGATTTTTCGGAATAGAGTACCAATTATTATTATAATATTTGTTTTAAAAACTCTTTTATGTCAATTTTGACAGTATTTTGTATTTTGTTTTTTCTAAAGTCATAACTACATTATTACCTAGAAAAAAATTCATCTATCCAACCCTATTATTTCATATTAACCTATAAAATTATTTTATTTCATAAAAACTCTCTAATTAAATTTATTTGGATATTTATAATATAAATCATTATAATCGTTCATTAATATGGTAATTACTGCATCATCATTGTGTCATAAATAAATTTCAATATTTAATGTCTAAAAAATATAAATAAAATAAAATAAAGTAAGATATCTTTATATATTTCTAATGAATATTTATAGTCTAATTTATCTTATGTGTAACCATACATTAAAAATGTTTTAGTTATTAAACTTTGATTTTTTCTCTTTTAACTCTTCATTAAATTAAATAATCATAGATGTCCTAATATAATCCTAGTGGACGTAAAGGATCATATTATATTCCTATGATTGTTTCTGGTTGAATTACACTTATAAAATAGAATTAGGAAATGTTTTAGGGTAATAATAATATCATTTTTACCCTTTGTTACCCTTTTTACTTTTAACCGTGGTAAATAAAAGAAAAAAGATACAATTCACCAAAAATTATTTTTATCTTATTGAAACACATTTTTCTTACTGATATCAACTGTCTATCTCAGATTTTTAAAATTCCAGTCACATAAGAAGTAAAATTATGTTTTATGTGAATTTGAAAATTCTCCTAGGAGGTGGGTAAAAGAGGGTGAAAAGGTCAATAAAATTTTATATATCTAATATTGTAACAAAATGACTCCAATTAATTACATTGAACGTATATAAGAATTATGTATGCATTTTCATCTAAAATAAATTTAAATAAAATAAATATTAATTTAAATAAAAATTCGGTTTTAAACAATAACTCAGTGTTTGTTCACTATTCATCAAAAATTGAAAGTTTTCAGAAAAATACCAAAAAATCACCTTATGCTAATTTTGTTATTAAAAATTATAAAATTAAGTATATTTTACTTAATTCAAAACATTGAAGTTGAATTTATTAATTTAAAATTAATTCCCAATGTCAAAACCAAAAGGGGTATTTTTAAGAATCAATATCTATCAAAAGATTGACACTTAATTATATCCAATCTCACTTTAAAATTACTTACAATGACCAGAATTGGATTGAAGTGTAACAATATGATCTATTTATACTTCCAAACCATTAAAATCTATAATTTAACACTATAAATTATTTTTATTAAAAAAAAGTTGTTTTCAGTTAAAATATAGAATTTTCACTATTCAACCAAATATGAGAGTTATCAGAAAAACACAAAAAAAATTATTGAAACTAAATTATTATGTTGCGATTCAAAATAAGAAGTTTATTGTGTCAAATTGAATATATAAAAGTTTCAAATATTTAATTTAAAAAGGCTTCACCATTAAAAGGCGGTAAAATGAAAATTTTTGAAAAATATTTCTTTTATCTGAAAAAAATGAATTAGTTCTTACATTATGTCTTAGAAACTGATTATAAGGATTCTAAAATTATAAGGATTATATATAGTTCAAAATTCCGTTAATACTATTCATAACTGCTTTTGAACATCTATTTTGGTTAGTCGTGGTGCATTTGAACTCGGTGTCGCGTTTAGTGCAAGTTATTTAATTATTTTGAAGAAATAACGCACTATGAAATCTTGGGGTGTTGTAGTGAAAGTCTTTCTTGTGCGTATGTGGGGGATACCACCTCCAAATAGTGATACAATTCATTTTCCATCACCATAGTTCATGGATTTTTATTATTATAGACTTAAAATTTTCGGATTATATTTAAAGAATTATTTCTCTAATATAATAATAAAATAATATCTACCTTCTTAGCTCTGAATCTGTTGGAAAACAATAGCATCGATTGTGCATACATGTAGACTACCACCTCCACGATGAAATTCGAATAATTTTTCATTTATTCTTTACATGGATGGTACTAAGGTTAGTGTTAATGAATATATATAATATATAATATATATATTAATTATTTTAAAAATTTTAATTATTTATTATATTTATTTCATTATATGAATCAAAAAGTTAAAACAATGTTAATGTGTTCATATAGCCTACAGTCTCCATGAATGGTGTAACTCATTTTTATATCTCTACCTTTCAATAAATATTAAATATATTTTTTTATAATGAATATAAAATATATTTATATCATTAATTAAAAAGGATTAGATAATACAACCATTATAAATTTTAAAGGGTAGAAACTTATGAACCAAAACCTACCTGATAAATGAAATAGTTAACACCTATATGTGATGATTTTAAAAAAGAATGTTTCAATAAAATTGTTTTAAATTTTTCTAAGTGGATAATATAGGATGTTATAATTATTTCAATTAATATCTTATAAAAATAGAGTAAATTTAAATTCATTATACATGAGGATAAGAGTGCTTACAAAGCAAGTCAGACCTCAGGTAAGGTTTTATTTCACAATTTCACCATTATTCAAGATTTTTTATATTTATGTCTCTTTGAGAGGAATTACATGATATTTAAACTATAATTCCAATATAATATCTTATCCAATAATTATTTATAAAATTTTTTTTTTCTTTAATTTTAATATTTTAAATCCCCAAGAGTCTCAAAGAATGTTTTTAATAATAATAGATGTTTTCTAATTCGGTCGAGAACCCTTTTCTTCAATAACTGTATTTTCATTAAAATGATTTCAATATTATTTTTTTCTTTTAAAATATGATTTAATCCTCTTTTATTATTATTTTTATTTCAATAAAAAAAATTTAATGAATATTTTTATCATTTTCCAAATGATTTTATTTTTGAACTTTTACCAAAAATGTTAGTGGGATCCTTATTTTTCCAACAAAAAATTATTAAATTTACTAATGTCAAGACAACCCAATTAAATAAATATTTAATTAAAAAAATTAATTATTCCTTTTATTGAAATTATTTACAGTAATATTTTTTATGTTTTTAGATTTTGATTAATTACTTTTAAAATGAAATGGGTATGTTACTCAAGAAATCAACTAATGACAATTTTAATGTATGTTCACATATATCAACATTCATGGGTAAATATAATTATTTACTGGAGATTTTATATTTTGATAACATATCATATATTATTCTAGTTCGATAATTGTTATGTTATATTTATTTATTTAGGAAAATATTATGATTTTTATAATTGTTTTTCAATACTGAGGTTTTTGTCTATTATGTTTCACCTCTTTATATGAGGAATAAATTTGGACATAAAAATTGGTAGGTGGGGTCTGTTATAGACCCTTGAGGAATCATTAGGTCCCACAAGACTGACTTTTTTGGGTATTTAGTGTAAAATTTACTAGTTTACATATGTATTCATGGAATAGGGCCTTTGTGGTATGATTGTGATGTCTGAAATTATTCATTATATCATTATTAAACTATTTATTTTTATTCAGGTAGCCTTTTTCATTGTTATGTTATCCACATATTTAGCCTCGTTTTTATTGTAATAGTTATATGACATATTTTGTTATTATTTATCTCGCCCATATTTTTTATGTTTTATTCAATTTATGATTTCTTCTTAAATATTCATTTCCTATTAAGAATATGAGTTCAACATATTCTTAAACTTCTTTTCCCCAAGATGTCGCAAAGTGTGAAATTAATAACATGCAAGGACACACGTGGGAGAATAATGATGTATTCATCTAAAATTATTTTTTTTCAAATGTAATGTTAGATTAATGTATGTTATGTTGTATCCTAATAATATTGAACTATTTGGTCCTTTGGGTTGTGATTTATTCCATCTTGTACGAATGTTGTAAAATGAAAACTTGATCCAAACTACTGGATTTGTGGTTTTACAGCTGGTATGATAGGGAATTTAGTAGAAATATTGGGAACTAGATTTAAGAAATTGTAGAATAGATAATATATCTTGATGAATGACATTGAGGATATGTCTAAGTATTGGATAATATCATAATGTTTTTAGTATGGTAATGATTACTTTATTTTCCTTTAAATACATCTTTGTCTATATAAAATAAGTAGATATGGTTTTGGTATAGAGGCATCTAGGGGTAATAACACTGAAAATAATTAGTTGATTATATATTGGAAATCATTCTAATGCTCAGTGAGGGTTCCCTTGCTGATCACCTAGTTTCACAATCCTGGGGGATATTCTTGGGTTGATATGCATTTTAATTAAAAACCATTATTACATATTTTATAATTTTATTATAATTTTATCATATTCCCAATGATACTAATATTATGATTATATGATTAAATATTAATAAATATTCATATTAGGCTAGGTGTTTCACCAATTTTGGAATTATATAGTACAATTCTTAATATTATGATCTAATATAGTGTATACCATTATCTATAAATATAACCTAGTAGAAGGAATGGGAATCATGTCAATTCACGTAATCTATGTTGGGATTTCCCTCTTGGAATGAACAACGAAAATGGAGATAAAGATAAAACATATATAACTATATTCATCTATCTGACCTAAGTTAATAATGATAAACTTTTTTGTATAGAGATTCCCATGGATACAGAATTAGGTTAAAAATTGTTGGATTGTATCATACATTAACTACCTCCATAATTAAAAGAGACAAATAATCTATATTTAATATAGAAATGGATATGTTACATTGCAAATATATTTCATTTTTTAGAAGTAGTGAGAGGAAAAACAATTAATGGACGTTTATAATATCATGGGGGATGAGGATAAATAGTGGTTATTTATTCAAAACACCATATTTGAGGATAAAATATAAAAGATGTAATATAATAATTTTAAAGTACTTTTCATGGAAAAACTATTCTCCTCATGAACAATGAGAAGATATGGAGAGAAAATTTCTGTCTCTAAGAAAAATGAAGATAAAACTATTTATATGTATAAAAACAACTTTATAGGGATATAAAGGTTATTATGAACTTTGTATGTAATTATAAGAGTAATATTTTTCATTTATTTGATAGGATAAATCAAATCCTATGAACTGACTAGTTTTCCAAACCTTCTCATAATATGAGAACATAATGACTTGTTCTATAAAGATAGATAATAAATTTTCCAAGTCATAGGAATTCTGATTAAAGAAATATTTGAAGAGGATGGTTGAAAAATATAGAAAAGGAAATACATAAAAATAGATGAATGTAATAGTTAAATTTATAACATATAATAAATATAGAATGAAACATCACAATTGATGCTCAGGGAGAATGGTTATTTTCTTCAAATTTAGAAATAAAGCCCACAAAATTCATGATTACAGGCAAATAAATAATTTTCCAATGTTTAATGATTCAATCACAATGATATGTGGCCCTATTTGAATAAATTCCATAGGCGTTAAGGGGATTTACCTCAGAAAATTAAAAGAGAGGAAGACCAAGATTATATTATCTCTATTATTGAGGCTAAAGTTCCTAATGATTTGGTAAACTGTATATCGATCAAAACCTCAAATTTACCTAATTATTTTTTTTATTATGGAATATTTTACTTTTTTATGTATTCAATAAATTCCAAAAAAAATTAGATATTTCATCCGAACCATATGAATGGAAATTTCAATCATGACACCAAGTGGAAATATTTATACAAAATGGATATGGAATTTAGTTCCCACTATAAGGAATATGAAAAACCTATTTGAAAACATAATCATTATATGTATGGTTTACTTTTAAATAATCTTTAGTATAGATTGTCTTTCATTTTTTGATGAATAAATTTATTATAGAGAGATGGTGATTACAATTTGTGATGACGGTATGAAATCCGTCATCTTCAGAGGGGGATACTACATTATCTGAATTATATCTACAGCCACGTAAAATACATCTCCTTAATTATATTTTGGGAGAATAAGATAATAAAAAAACTATATAAGGAATAATTACTTCTAGGATAGGTGGTGTTCTTATTGTAAAAGAATATATTGTTTTGTTTCCTAAAAAACTACCCATACATCCACCAAAGTGTGAAGTTGATTTTTCAATTGAACTCATCCATAATTAAAAACTAGAATCTATGACTCCCCACAAGATAGAAATTGTGGATATAGTGGAGTTAAGGAAACCAATACAGGAGTTTTGTGAAATGGGAATCATATACACAAGTGTATTTCCTTAGGGAGTTCCTATTCAAAATTTTATAAGTAAGGATGGTACTATAAGGATGGGAATTTATTATAGCGAACAAAAAGCCATAACTATAATGAAAAAATACCTCATTCATAATATTGGTGTCCTATTTTATAAAATTTAAGGATAACATTTTGAATGAGGCATAACCATTTAGATTTTATTCAAATTCCACTCAGATTGACTAATTCACCCTATGTTTTTATAGATCAGATAAACATATAGTTCAAGGATTGTCATTAATTTATTATTAATTTATTAATGATATCATGGTATTCAAAAAAAATTATTATGAGAAAAATATTACATTATGAATCATTCTTCATTATCTTAGAGAAAAATTTTTGTATAGAATATTTAATAAGTATGAAATCTGGATTTATAACATTCCTTTTCTCAGAAATATTATATGTACTAATTGAATATCAGTTGATCTATTAAAGAAACAGGCAGTCAAATATCATCCTCTATCGACAAACATAACTAAGCTACGTAGATTAATTGGATTTAAAGGTTACTAACACCATTTTGATTGTAAAAATACTTATTAGAAAACACATTAACAATTTTCACATTTAAAGGGGTTATATTCATATGGATGGATGAATGTAAATAATTTTTCACAGAATTAGAGTTGATAATAGTCAATGCACTAGTGTTGGCACTACAATCAGGTGGTGGATTTGTCACATATAGTAACACATCCAAGAAATGACTTGATTATTTCCATATAAAAATGAAAATGTTATTTCCTATGAAACAAGTAAGTTAGAGATACTTGAAAAAACAATCTAACCCATGATATTGAGTTGGAAATTGTAATATTTTCACTTAAGATATGGAGATATTACCTATATATTCAATGATGTGGGATATACACATATAATACGAATCTGAAATGCACATTTTAACAGAAATGGATCAACATGAAAAAGCCAGTATGAGTAAAAATTCTCAAGAATTATGATTTCTATATACACTACCACCCTAGTTAGGCTAATAAGGCGGTTTATGCATTGAGTTGAAAATATCATATAGTTCTATCTAATTTTAGGGTTGACAAGGATTATTTATTCAGAGATAGAGTAAATTGGATATGATAATTATTTTATAAGAAGAAAAAATATATATTATTCAAATTATTTTCAAACAATAATAATTGTAAATGATAAAAATTTCACATATTGTTGATGAGAATTTGGAAGAAAAAATTAATGACATGAATGATGGGATATTGGTGAACATATTTTATGAAGATGGTGTTCATAAATTTGGAAAAAGATTGTGTTTTACAACAATAACATGTCTAAAATGGAATTGTTAGATGATTATCATATCATTAATATTTCTATACACCCTAGTATGAACAAAATGTTTAGGGATTTGATGGAGTATGTTTTATGGGATAATATGAAGCATAGAATTATTCATTATATATTATTATGTTTGGATTTTCAATAGGTAAAGGTTGAGAGACAATATCTTAGAATATTCATGAAACCTATACATATTATTTTATGTTAATGGGAAGATATTATTATAAAAATATTCAGTAGACTACAAATAAATCCCATAACATACAATACCAAATGAGTTATTTTTTATTTGCTTTCCAAATCTACACACTACCTTGCTATAAGATAATATTTGAATCATAAGAATATTTCATGACTATATATTAATAATTCTGTAAGACCTCATGGTTAGACTATTTCAATTTTTTCTTAACTATTATCAAATATTTATAAAAAACATTTGGAATATTATTCTAAATTATCTTGATATTAACCTCTATTTTGTAACATCTTATCTTCTTTAAATTTATGGGATGTCCATGAGGACTATTAAAAAATATGGTGAAATAGTAAGGCCTTTATCACATGACATTCAAGGTATGTGGGATTGTTATTTACTTGTTTTAGAGTTTTCCTATAATAATTGATTCCATTAAAGTATTTAAAGGATCCATATAAAGTATTATATGGTAACATATTTCATAATGCAACATTTTTAGGTTGAATATTGTGAAAGGAGGCTTATTTTCTCAAAACATGTAGAGGCGAAAATGGTGAAAGTAAATAATATTCATAACTATAATAAAATATCATAAATAAGTAAAAAAGTTAATTGTTAATAACATAATTAATGATTTTAAATTCCATGTTGTTGATCATGTTTTCATGAAATTATTTCCATGGATGGGTGTTAAAATATTTTATAGGAATGTAAAACTACACCCTAAGTACTTCAGTCCATTGAAAACTCTAGAAGGAATTGGATCTGGGAAATAGCATTTGAAAATTCGACCTATCCTCTCTAAAGTACATTCTGTGTTTCATATATCTTTACTGAGGAAGTTATTCCCAGATCTAACACATTTTATATCCTATGATGATATGTAATTGGAAGATATTTTATCATACAGAGAAGTGGTTATCCGTATTTTAGACACTAGAGAGAAAGTGTTATTGAATCGAACAACTTGATTGGTAAAGGGGGCTACGATAAATCATCAAATAGAAGATGTGATATGGGAACATAAAGATGTTAAGATAGAGAACTAACCAAATATATTCATGAGGTGAAAATCTATAAATTATGAGGATGAAATATTATAGAGGCAATAATATAACACCCATGCTTTAATTGTAGTATGTTATTTTTTAGAGGAAAAATATCAATATTGAATTTTTTATTCATGAATTTGATTAAAACATAAATTATAAAATTTTATAATTTTCGTTTACTTATATTAATTTTATTTATAATATAATAATATAAAAATTATGTGAGGTTTAAATGTTGTGATTATTTTGAAATGATATACTTTTTAGTGAATTTTAGAAAATAATGATATTTCTAAATTCTTCTACTTATTTTCACTAATAAAATTAAAATTCAACTTATATTTTTTGTTTTAGAGACATATAATCAATTTTTTGGAGGAATGTTTTTAATAAATAAATTTAATTATTTTTATATACGTTTAGTTTTATTTGTAGAAAACAATTTCGTAAATTTTTTTTTTATTATACTTTATGAATTTATATAAAACTACATTCTTAATAACTCGATAAATTTATTCTATAAAAATTATTACCATATTTATAATCATTATCCTTCAAATTTCTAAATAGTACACTTTTATTTTTGGTCACTATGAATAATAATTGTGTAAATATTTGACCCTAGTATTAGGGTAAAATGGGTATAACATGGTTAAAACCATGAAATAAATTCTCAAAATCAACAAAAAAATTACTTTAATTTCATTTATATGATAAATTCGACAATAAACATCACAAATTATAATATATGTAATTATGGCGCCATTTTCCCCTAATAATTCCATTTATATTATTTAACGTAAAGAAAAATTAAAAAAAGTCACTCTCTTGACTTTTGTATATCTAAAATTTTTATATATGTTTAAAAGAAGTATAAGATTGGTTATAAGTTTTTATTTTAAGGGATACCTAATTTTCTTCTATATTTTTTTTATTTTAAATTTTTTTATTAATTTTTAAAAATAAATTCTTACAAAACGTCGACCCAGTGCATCTACATGCAGAACAAAACACATTTAAATATTTTAAAAAACACTATAAGTAACAGTTTTTGGATGATATATAGATCCCTATGAATATTATTTAATAATAATAAGTATTATGGATGTTTAAATGTTTTATATTAAAATTCCACATTTATCTTCAAGTATTTAATGTCAAATTAAATGAATGGTTTCAAAAATAAAAGTAATGATATTTTATGAAATTGTATATTTTATCAAATTATTAAAAAATAATCAAATATAAAAAATGGAAAAATATGCTCATAAATGGTCTAAAATTTTATCCCATATCAATTTATGAACAACGTTTCTTTATATAAGTTCATTTAAACACTTTAATAATGAAAATGTTGTTTCTATGATTATGGTGAAAAAATGTTTTCCGAAGAGTTAATCTATTAATATATGAGTTAAAATGACATTAAACAAAAATAAAACAAATTATTAAGTTTCATTTATACCTTTACATTATAATATAATAATATAATTCATTTTCGAGGAATTTTTACAAGATCTTAATGTAATAATATTTTAAAACATTGAAGAATTAAAACTGTGCCACTTGCCTCAATTATAAAACGAGACACCCCCCTCACTTATTCACACATCTTGATCCTTTTTTATTGAAAATAATATACAATAATATCTTATACAAATCCTTATACATGTTTTATTGGATTATTTATTTCCAAAATAACAACCCAAGGAATCGTAAGTGGATATCCAATGGAGTTTTCTCTAAAAGAAGGTAATCATCTTAACCCAGATCCTTATTCTTTTTACTTATTATTTTAACGACATAAATTAAGTCCTAAAAATAAAAATATAATATAATAAGTATCTAAAACAAACTAATATGTTGCTATATTTTTGGAATATTTTTTATCCATATATTTCTCCCTCAGATGGGAAGTAAAAGTATCACCCATGCGCGATAAAATGCATTTTCCATCACCAACTTTCATTTATTGTTATTATGATGGGTTTAAAGATTATATATTGTATTTTTTAAATTATTTTTATTTTATAATTAAAATATTATATCTTACTTATTACCTCAAAATTCATGGTGAAATGATAAAATCGCTTATGCATACATGTCGACTACCACATCCACGAACCAATATGAATGATTTTTATTTTCAAATTTACATGTATAGTGAAAAGGATAGATTAAATTAATATATATGACATATATTATATATTAATATTTCTATAAAGGATAATTATTATTTAAATTTGATTGATTTTATCCATCGAATAATTAAAGAAGTTTCCATGCATACAGACGACATATCGTCTCTATGAACAATGTAATTCATTTTTATATCACCACCTTTCAATAATGATTCCAAAAATATAAATAGTGAATATATATTATATTTATATCACTAATTAATGTATTAAAGATAATTAAACCAGGATTAATTTTAATGTAATGATACAACAGAACCAAAACATGCATGATAAATGACATAGTAAACACTTAGAAAGGATGATTTTAATAAATAATTTTTATTAAAATTATATTAAAAGGTTTTAAGTGAAAAATATATGACATTAAATTTATGTATATGGTTTTGGAATATAAATATAATAAATTTAAATTTATTACATAGGGGGACCAATTTACTTAAAAAGAAATTTAGGCCTCTGTAAAGGATTTATTTCACAATATCATCATTATTCTGTAGTGTTTATGTATAAGTATCAACTAGGGAAATTATATAATATTTATATCTTAAACTAAAAAAAAAATTATTATCACTTATTAATTTTTAAAAATTATATGTTTTCATTTTTTTTAATTTTAGGTACTCAAGAGATTGAAATATGTTTTTTATAGAAAAATGATTTTTTCAGTTAAATTAGAACCATTTTTCATCCAGGACCATATTTTCATGAAAATGTTTAAAGTCATGTTTTTTAATGTTAAAATGTTACTGATCAAAGTACATTTTATTCATGTTTTACTATATATATAAAAAATTTAAATGAATTTTATTTTTATTTTTGAATGATGTACCTTTTTACTTTTACCGAAAATGTGAGACGAATAGTTGTGTTTTCATAAGCAACATGATCATAATTCCCCACCATAATGAATGCTCAGTGGTTTAAATCCAACATTACATATTTTCAATAATATTTTAAAAAAAATTATTCATTAATAATTTGGAAATTTTTATATTTTTAATAACTGATTTGAAAATGAAAAGGGTATTTTCCATAAGAAATCTTCTAGTGATATTTTTCATGTATGTTCATGTATGTCAAAATTATTTGGTGAATATTATTCCTTACTGGGGATGTAATATTTTTATACCATTCACCATATTACTCTAATAGGGTTATGATAATATTTTATTTATCAATGAGGTAAAATAGTAACATTTTATATGCTAGTTTTTCAATATGAACATTTATGTTTCTAATGGTTCACCCATTTCAAATAATGAATGAATTGGACTTAATAAGTTATTATATGGGATGTTATAGCCCCTTTATGCATCTATAGGTCTCATTATACGTACATGTTTGGTAATATGGTGTCGTTCATACCATTGAACATATTTGTTCTTGACATAAGGACATGACTGTAATATTTTTATGTCCGTAATTATAAATCCAATCCTTATGAAACAAGTTATTATTATACATGTTATTATTTAAGTTGTTATGTTATCAATATATATAATCCCTTTTTACGGAAATAGTTTTATGGTCTATTTTATTATTGTTTATCTTGGCTATACTATTCATGTTTTATTTAATCAATGACAGCATCCCCTATATTCATACCCTTACTGAGAATCTAATATCAACCATTTCATGTGTTTTCTTTCCACAAGATGTCAGGAAGTGTGATATGAATTTTATGTGAGGAAATTATAAAGATAATAATAATTTCCTAAAGATAGTTTCTTATGTTTTCAAATATAATGTCAGATTAAAGTATGTATACACTCTACCAAGACAAATAAAGTATTTGGTCCTTTAGAACGTGATTTTTTGTATCTTGTACCAATGTAGTAAAATAAAGCCAAGATATGGGCTACTGGATTTGAGATTTTACAGGATTATCTTGGATCCATTATAAATTATGGAAAATTTTATTTCAATAACATCATGTTATCTATAAATATAGTATGTTTTGACATGTTCCTATTTGGAAACCCCTCTTCCTTTATCTTTAAAGGAGAAAACCATGTGGAACTCCATAATATTTTTTTCATAGTATATCTCATTCACCATCATCTCAGCCACAACATTTTGATGGATTAATATTTACTGAAAGAGTGCTTCATGGTGAACCTTTTCTATATTAATAGAAGGAAATATTGAGAGATTATATAATAAGATACTGATTTGTTTTAAGATATCAAAAATTTTTATATGGGTACTTTGTTTCTAATCAAGAGGATATTATTTGGTTCATGTCGTGGAGGTCAGTTCAGCCTATGGTGATGACAGCTTCCACTATATAACAATTTGAGACATATATATTATTCAAGGAAAATATTGTGCTGATATTTATATAGTTTGGTGATGGTTAGATATGGTTTCCCTATATATTCTTCCACTGAATTGAGGGGATTTTACCAGGATTTAGAAGTCTCAGAAGTGGATTAACTCATTCATTGGGCCTGTTGATAGTGTTATCTATTTTTTCACAGAATATATGTCTTCAACAAATAAATTTACAGAATTTTGGTATTCTTATTGAAATTATTTTCATACCCCTATTCGTTGAATTCCATGGCCTTAGAGCACATTTACTATGTGAGTGGTGGGGATTATAGAATCATATATATCCCCTTTATTATAGAATTTGTTTTTCATGTTAATCAAAATAATAGAAACACATTTTTTTCTTCATCAAATAAATATTTTTTAAGGGTGGTTCCCAACCTCTCACTGATGAGAGAAGAAACTTGTAATGGTTTTATATTTTCTTGGGAACTGAAATGAATTCATTATTCTATGTCATAACCTTCTCAAATTTACTATGATGATTCTAGGAATATTGTGATTCTAAAGGGAATTTTGAGCTATTTCATAGGGAACTAGGTCTAAAAATGATTTTTCCATCTAAGACATAAGGAATTATTAAGCTTGATCAAATGATTTTAGGGTTACACACTCAACAAAAAAATCATTATAACTAAGGTTATCTTGACATTCTCCTTTAGCATTAGGTGAAATGGTAAAAACATAAGTATACTATGCTACGTTTTTTTTGAAATCAAAATAAAAACAATCAACAATTATTATATGTATCTAATTAATGAAAAATCACTCCTAGATGTTATTCTCATTATGAGATGTAGTGTGCAGTAGTATTGATGGTTAGTGAGACAACCCATGTTAGGGTTTTGGAATCTAGTAACTTAAAATAGTTATTTATCATCACTATAATGATGTATCCTATAAATTTTTTTAATTTATAATATAATAGAAATTGTTATATTGATCCTAAAATTGAAAACATAATTTTTCTTTTCTCTCATCTGTATGGAGACATTGTTATTATCTCTACCATTCCTAGGGATGCATCATACAGTTTCATTAGGACATAATAATCTTGTCCAATGTTGGAACCACCTTGAGTGTAACATTCACTATTTCATTTTTACAAATACTCTTTCCTTTATCTATTATAATCGACATATATTTATACTTTTTTTTCTTTGAACAACATCTTGCAACCGCTATGAAAAGGCTACAATATCTCAAAGTCCATTGATATATTTTATCAGAATCATAGATGTGTCAAAATAATTTAAAAAATTCTAAAATAATATCTATATTATTTATTTTTGTTAGTGTTTCCCATTTGAGAAATACATCATTTCCATCCTTATAGAAATAAATTACGAGGCCCTCTCATTATTTTATTTTTTGAAATCCTATGTATCACAGATTTATGTCTTTCTTTGTGTTGAACTATACTTATATTAGAATTTTTGATTTACATCCTCCTAACTTGTGAAAGATCCAAGTAGAAAATTATTATAACAGATAAATGATTAACCTTATTGATTAAACATAATGTATCTATATTTATCTACATATTGATGTTCCATTGTCCCCTTCATGGGAAAACAATGAGTAATAAAGTGGGTTAGTTGTTATTCAGTGTTTCTGGTACCATTGATGACTATGAGCATCGGATTCAAAAAAATTGGTGGGGGAGGATTCTTTTATAGCTATTTATGATAGGATTTACTATCTATCAAAATATTTTTCCACTCCTTTCCATTTACTCAAATAAAGAATCTATATTATTAATAGAGTCATGATATTTTGGTAGGACTGTTGATTGATCATGTTCTCAAGAAGTGGATACAGTTCAGGTATGGTATGAACTACCAACATGTGTTTGTTGTTGATTCCCAATTTTAACTGTTTGATATTATTTCACCTCACATGTATCTATTTGGAATCCTGAAAAATAAATTCATGTTAGTTTTTTTGGTCATAGGTACACTATTTTCTTTGATCATGATATTAATAAATGGTTTTGATATACTTACATCAACTATAAAACTATCTCTCGGTTGATACGTACAATATTGAAAACATTGAATTCCACTATAGAGTTTTACTCAATAGAAATAATACACTTAATTAATTTTATGTTGATTTGATTCATTATTTTTATATCATCAACATATTTAGTGAAAATTTCTTGACAGTGGTATATTTTCTATCCTCAGGTATTTAATTGGATGTGGCCATCCCATTTCCATTATATTTGGTTAATGCTCACCAAGAAATTGGTTGTTGAATATTTAAATGATCCTCTAAGTTCTATGTTTACATGTGGTTCTGGTTATTCACACCTACTAACAAATTTTCGGTATGAATTCTATTATAAGAAAATTCATTTCTCATCACGATCTTCTATTTCAACTGCGCATCCTAATCAATCCATTGGTGTTACACCAATAAAATTTACTGATGTGTAAAAAACCCTAATAATAATTTTATCATATTATAGATAGAAATATTAATCATTCTCCATATATTTTTCTAGGTATGGACTACAATCCTACATTTTGTGGACTTTCATGATGGTAAGTTTAGTCTTGTGGCCTTTTTGGGGTATTCCTCTTGAGTGATCTCATGGAAGTGGTATGTGGAGGTTGATCCTAAGTCAATACCCAATGTTTTCAGTGAGTGTTTCCCGAATAAAGATTTTATATCTTACATTAGAAATAACTAATAAGGAGGAAAATATTTAAATTTTCTCGATGTAGAGATAACTGAATCCCTTGATAGAGGAAGGGATGGTGGTGTAAATGCCCCCATCCATACAAACTGGTGTTTTCTGGAATATATAATATCTATGTCATGATATTTTTGGTATTTTTAGGTCCCTAAGTATGGTGGATGTAGTAAAAATTATTTAAATTATTGTAAACCAATTGGATGGGGATGATCTAGTATTATCATAGTGACATCTATTTGAACATCCCTTTTAGTATATTTGAGCTCTTCCCTATGACTGAGCTATATGCATGGATTTTTTTGGTAGGAATTGTTGTATGTTGATGGATTCTATACAGTTGGGTGTTTTCTCATCCTCAAACATGAACCCCTCCACTATTTTTTATTCATATCATATCATCTTGTCACATTCTCACTCATGTTGAGTATATCATTTTTGGGATTTGGAATCACTGAAATTATACAGAGGTGATAAAATTGAATGTCAAAACTCGAGACTAGAGACATGTCTCTAGTTGATGAAATAACTTGGTTTCATTTTTAGTGGAATTTTCTAGTTGGATAACAAAGTGAAACATGACTCTCTATGTTTATCTCATCTTATAATATATACATTGAATGCGGTGTCATTGAATATAAGGAATAATTAATTCAAGGTTCTGAGGTAGTCATAGTAGAGTTTCTTCATATTATTCCTTACGTAATCTATTGTACAATTGATGGGGAATCCATGTCAATATAATGATATAGTTCTCTGGTTGTATTGATGTGTTGGATTTACTCCCTATATGATAGATGCATCTCCTTCAAATAGTGATAATTCATCCATTGATTTAAATGAAAATAATTAATGTATTATTCAATCAAATATTTCATCACATCTTACTCATTATTTTCCATAAGCATGAAAATAACTATTACACTGTTTTAAACTTGTTTTTTATTAAGACCATGGAATTATCATCATCCTTGGAAAGTGATTCTTCATCTTGATCTAACCAAATTGGTCATCTCTTCACTTCATTATTAATGGGAGTGGGACTTTTCATAACATGATCTAATACATTGAGGGATAGATATTCTAACGAGGTCTTAGATATATACCATTTCAATAGACTAACCCTTTTGTAGATATATTTTATCACCAGTTAATGTGGAGACACCTGATGTGATAGTCCTTGAATTGACTTGAATTTCTCTATATAAGGGAATCTAAAGGGTAATGTCTTTAAAGGAAGGAGTTCCATTCCAATTTATGATCAAACTAAAATGTGTATTTTTATAGCTCTAACCATGATAAAATTTCCCTTGATTGATTCCTATACCACTATAGAGAGGACCTTCTTAACACATTCCATAGAGAATAAAACTACATTTTATAATTGTGTTATTTTGGGTAGGCCCTTTATGACTATTTTGGTTTCACATTTTAGATTATGAGTTTAGAGAATATATGTTTGCAATAAAAAAATAATATAGAGTCTAAATAAAACCAACATCAATCAGGGAATGAATATGATCTCTTCATGATTTCGGAATTTCCTGAAGTGATATCTTATTCTAAATATTCACTTCTGGGGTAGTTGAGTGATTGCATTGTCTATAGTGACCTTCTCAAATATGAGCATTCCTAAGAATATCCTATGATTATAACTAAATATGATTATGAGAATCCTGAGGATGGGTATGTTTATATTAATACTCATTGTTGGAAAACTAAATATTTCAATGGGTTGACTCAATATTGAAAATATTTTGGGCTTAAATTTTGGTTATAACCAAGATAATCTGTACAAACTCATTGGATTTTGGGAGATAATAATATAATGTTTTCCTTGACTAAATTATTGAATTTTTCAATGAGTTATAATGGGTCATGTAGGGTTATGATTATTTATTAATTTGGTTTTAGGGATTTTCTAGATAACTCTAGTTGAATGGAGAGTATAATCCTAAAATTGATCTTTGTTCATAATCATATTATGTTGATGATCCTCTCAAACAGTAGTGGGAATTTGATCTCATTCTAGGGAATCTCCAAAAATATGTTAATGATATGATTAAGTGCTTTTAGGGGAACGAATACATGCCTTTCACATGTTGGCCACCTAAATTTATTTTCGATGTCCTTTTTTATTCTATTATCAAGATATGTTGGAAAATCTAATAATTATAGGTAGGAATATTATATTTCGTCTATATTTATGATTGGATACACCTACAATATTATGTTTTAGTAATATGGATATAATCCTACTATAATCCTCTATTCTCCACCAAAATATGTTGATGAGATACAAATGAGAGGGAAGGATTTTGGAAATACCCATATATGGATAACCAGAGTCCTGACCTCCTAGATGGAACCTTGAACAGGTTGTGGATGGGTTCAGGCTAGATAGAGATGGTGTTGGTGGTGGACAGTAGGATCCTACATAGTAACATCTAATTCCTATGATAGATCACAATTTAATTCCGCTTCTATATACATATGATAAATGATTTACTTTTTGCCTCTCACTTTTGAGTGGCTCCCAAAGTGGATAACAGTGGTCAAAAGTACCATCATCTATATAGAGTTCCTCCTCTGTTGATTAAGTAACATGTGGGGCTTCACATCATACTATATCTCTTATGATACTCCTAGTGTGAGGATAGTACTATAGAGGTGGAACCCCCTTATTAGTTTATTTTCAAGATATCATTGGATATGATGTATATGTGAGAACCTCCTCTAGGCTGTGAGGGAGAAAAATTAGGAAAAATCCCGGTTTTATCTAATATTATAGGTAGTTCCATATTTTTGTATTTAATGAGTATATAATATGAGTACTCCTAGATATAAAAATAAACACAAAAATGAATACCCATTTCTAAAATATAACAATTGAGTTCATAATTGATTGATCAATTTCAAGGAAGAATGGGTAAATAAGTTGTTATTTTTTGATACTAAAATATTCATTTTAGGTTATCAATTTCTGTTTTTGATATAATTATATGACATAATTCTGTTTCTATGAAATTCCTATGTGAATATTATTATGGGACTTCTTTCCAATGGTAGGTGGTCTTTGGGTTTTCTGCCAAGTGGTGTTTTTTTAATGTGCCTCAGTCAAGATAATGGAAGGTCAGGCTGAAAATACCATTTCGAGGTATATTTATTCCTACTCTATAAATCAATTATAAATTTAAGTAATATCCATGAATCCTTACCAAATCCTATCATAGTATTGGTTACCCCTATGCTATGATGGGTTGTTTATATTTTTTGGTGACAATATTTTTATGTATCAAAGGCTCTATTTCTAATTAATTAATTAGAGAATCTATAGTATTAAGGGTACTATGGTTTTAATGCATATAACTAGGTAGACTTATGTTTATCAAAAATTACAATGGTGTTAGAGGATTTTGATACTCTGATCAATCCCAGAATAATGGCTTCATATATATCCATATAATGGTAATCAGAATATCAATTGTTATATGCCACAAAATTGGAAATGATGTACCATTTAATGTTAGTTAATAAGAACTATCATGGTTTATTTTTTAGTTAGGAAACCAAGAAAATTTTTAAACTAGGAAAATGGTTCATAAAAACTATTTGTATGGGACCTTTATGTGATTATGCCTCTCTGGTTGATCTCAACAATAATACGGTCCTTTGAGATTGAACTTTTTGATTACCCCAATGGAATATGTCTATTAAAGTAGGGTATGATTTTATTAAGAATATAACCTAATGAGATATATAATTATTCTCAATGGAGTATGTTACATTATGTATGATAAGTTATCATTACATGTATATCCTAAAGTGGATGACTCATTGGAGAATATAGCCCTAGGTTAATGATTTTTGGGATTTTGGGTAATGTGGCCCAGTGAGGTAGGATGTATATAGATTCATAAGGAGTATATACCCATGAATGTGGATATAAATGATGAAATTAAATTTTAACCATGAGGATGAATCATAGTAATATTTATTAATATATATAAAATCCTATATAGTTTGATTTTCCAAGTTTACAGTTCTGTGGTGGATCTATTCCATGATGATTATCGTCATATGATGAAGATGTTGTAAAGCATTTTTTTTCTAACAATGAAATTCATGTCGCATAAGAGGAAATAGAGAATTTAGTGGTGAATACACAATGAATCACCCATTTTTAATGTTCAACTCATAAATTTATTAATTGGATAATATTATTAATATGGGTATGATGAGTTGGGATTTAAACATTGAAACAAGGCCCATTTTTTGTATGCTTGACTAATTTATTAAGGGGATAAAATGATTTCAGATTATAGGTGGAATAATAGAATAATAAAAGAGTATGTTATAACACTAGATACCCTACATATATTGTAGGTTAATTTCTATAAAATAATTGAGGTCAATGAAAATCCATTTCATTCGTAAATCCCCTATGGCGGCCACGTAAACTACCTTACTCAAAAAGTGTTGATTGAGGGAATCTAGAAAGAAAACCCTATTAAAGATCTTGTTAATCATATTAATTCACTAAGGGATTAACATACAATTTTTTTTTCTCCTTTATGGTTCATTAATAACCTATGTGTTTATCTTCAAATGGAGGTCTTGTTCACACATCTCCAAAATTACAATGAATTTCATCTAGTTTTTTTCTATACATGTTTCAATTTTATAAAAGTAATAGGGTATCATTAGTTGGTACTAGGTCAATATATTTATGAAAATAGATGTATATGTGGATGTTCATGTAGTAGCTCCATAGTTGACATGAATTTCACAATGTGATATATCAGGCGATCAAAATATTAACCACTGAATTATGAATTACAAAATCTATGCAACTAACAAAAAAAATCAGGCCTTCAACTAGAAATGAAAATGGTATGTGGAAAACCATAAAAGGGATGCTTCAACCACAAATCAATTTACTTTTTTATAGGATGGTACTTCATTCCTTATGTATGAAAACTATAATTTGTCTTGTGATAAAGTACTTTCCAAGCCATCTATAGTGATTTTTATCAATGGGTATTATGAACTAACTATTTCTTCACAAGAAATTGGATGTGCTAGGTAAATCATAGGAATTTTTCAATTTAGTTTTTATTTATCTTTCTAGTCAGGACATTTATAAATTTGAATCTATTATGAAGGATGATTCTTTAGAATTATCCATTTTTGGTCTTCAATAATGGTGGAGAGAGGTGAAGTGGATTAAAAAGTGATCATGGAATCCTAATTAATTAGGAAAGGTGAATATAGATAATATATTGATCGTTTCATTTTTTTTAAATCCATACACACTAATAGAGGGATATTGGTTTATATCCCAATTAATTAGGGAGAGAGTATTATAATTTTCAATGGAGTTAATTATGATTCAGTATGTAAGGGGGACAAATATCAATGGTAAGGCCACTATTTCAAAACTGAATAAAATATTTATTCACTTAAACTCAATCATAAAACACATAGATCCTTGATTTTCACCAATATATAAACCCAAAAATAGATAAAATAAACTTTAAGGATTGGTGCATCTTCATGAGAAAGTCTAAGTCACACCAGAATACAATATTTATCTTAGGTTGAAAATTTTATTTTTCAACCAATCTATGACATTGCATCATGAAATTAGAAACATTTTGTGCGAGGTAACCAATCTCTACTATCCACTTTTTTATTTAATTTTCCAATTTTTTCCAATGAATTACTAGTTTTAGTTCTAGTAACCTTTTTTAACAAATATGGTTGGGAGATCATTTCATTTATGATATAGTAACTTTATTATCATTTTGAATTTAATAGAGAGTTTTATTATTCTTCACTACCATATTCTATATTTTGAAAATTTTCATATTATATAATATCAATAAACTATGATATATGGTGGAAGACTAGGATAAATTAAACCAAACACATAGATATTTTTGTGCACCAAATTATAAATTAAAAATAAAATAAAATGATGGTAATTATAATCAAGTAAATATTATATTAACACATGGATAAATTTAACTCTTACCAAAGTCCCATGGTTTAGAATGTGAATACCCAAATAAAAATTTAAAGTATTTTAGTACTGTATACATATCATTCAGTATGAGAGAAGTGTCAGTGGATAAAATATAGTGGCAGGATTTAGCATTCTCTTTGAAAGATAAAACAAAATAATGGAGGTACAATAAAAAATCGATTATTGTTACAGGTTGATATGATCTCCATAAAGAGGTTGTTCTGAAATTCATTCTTACCTTGAGGAGTACACAACTAATGAAGGAGAACAGTGAAATAAGGAAAGATAATGGATTAATTATTTATGATTATTATGATAGATTCAAGAGGATATGTTTCAATGATCTACATCAACCCATAAAAGGTCATCATTTCTTTTTTTTCTTCTACCAAGGCCTTCTGGACACAAAATATTTAGGGTTATTATTGAGGATGAATTAGTATAAGAGAATATCCAACTAAGTACAATGATTTAAATAGTAAGAATTTTTTTACAAGGACTACTGATATATTGGTTCATGGGGTAAAATATTTCCAATCACCCTTACATACATATTTAATTTAATAAATAACCACAATTATTTAAAAAATTTCATTAAATAGGGTAAAGGAAACACCAAAGACACCCACACATGACTTCTGGGTGTGAATAACATTAAAACATTGAATAAATTGATTCCCCCAAGTGTAAGACACTTAATGTTGTGGTAACATGTACAAATGATATTAAAAAACCATCTAACCAACATTTTGTTAAGGAATATCAAAAAAATTGTTATAGAGTTGGAAAAAATATATTAATTGTCTAAAATTCCTATATAATATCCAATAGATATACCCATCACTTATATTATAATGGGAAACACAATGACCTATATAGGCAACATATTTCATGTATAAATTCAAGATAAATCAAAGAAACAGTTTCCATAAAAATTGGTGGAGTACCAATATAATCAAAAAACTAAAATGAAATCCCATGGTTCTAAGATTATGGAATTGAAAAATGAGTATACTGAAATTATTAGTAATTAAAAAACATTTGTATACAAAGGGTCAAGTGAAATTCCAACTCAACTAATTAAAAAAAATAGAATTGTTAGTTTGATATTAATGTGAAGTGGAATGTAAGAACAAGTTAATGAGGATTCATCGCTAGAAGAAGAATCTAAAACCAAACCAATTGAAGTGAAAAAATAACCAATGGAAAAAATGAAAAGGAAATAATAAAGACATGGATAGTTGACACCACCAATAAAGACCACCCAAATTAGAATGAAAATTTATACAGTGAAATTTAAAATATTTTTTAAGTGGATTAGTGGAATGAGAAAGTTTCAAATTACATGGAACCTTATCAACAATAAAAGATACTAACCTTTTTGAAATATAATTCTTAGGGAATAGGATGACCATTAGGAGAAATATTTTTAATTAATACTTCTATTTTCATATATTAATTATTACTTATGAGTAATTCAACAACAATGAGGTTTCTTCAATGAAGGCTAAACCCAACAATAGTTAATGAGATTAAAAATAAGATAACAACATTTTTTATAGAGAAAAATTTTTCTATATTTCAACTTTGAGTGTGTGGAACCCATGAAAATTGTAAAAAATATTTTTAAATACCATTTTAAATAATAAAAATAATGATTTCGTCGCACAACTACTCAATATATTTTTAATTGATATATTTATTAAATAGAACTATACCATTTTACTCAGAGTGACCACATTTCCATTCCCATTATTGATCAAATACATGAATGACTAGCTAGTAATGTTGAAAAATATTTTTTTAATCTTTTATATAAATATTTTTAAGAAACCCATTGCATGGGAATATTAGAAAAAAATCATTTTCACTTTCCACTATGGTGCATTATATTACCAATGTTGGGCTTTTGTTTTATATAAAAACTTGTGTAACTTCCTTCACTACAAGACAATAATATATCAACACCTCATTGTAATCTAACTTGAAATATTTTCATATGACTTTATATTTTATGGGCCTATTAAAATATATTCTTCAGAATCATGAAAAATAATTTAAAAGGTACATTAATAATTAATTTTTTAAAATTTTGTTAAATATCACATTATGGTGGAAATAGGTATTTTTATAAGACATATAATTTCAAAAGAGGTGATTTAAGTGGATAATGAAATGGTTTATTCAATCTATTCACTAACATATTACACCACTATAATACATTTTAAATCATTTCTATGTAGGGTGGGGTTCTATAAGTGGTATTTTATATACATTGGAAAAACTAAATTGCCTCTAACTAATCGATATAAAATGGATATTATAGTTACCCATACATTTCACACTTAAACATTACATTATAGTAGATAAAAATTCATTACATAACATTATGATCGATGTCGGAATCATAAAGGTCTATTTATTTAGATACGCACACACACACACACACACACACATATATATATATATATAATTATCTAGTTCATAAGTGATCTACATAGTCTCCCACTAAGTTATTCGTATCTAACACTATTCAAAGAAATATCATACTTAAAAGCATTATTCAAAACATGGGAGAAGGAAACATAACAAATGATGATAGTAGATGCTCCATATGGGTAAAAATAGATTTATCAATAATCAAATAAGAATTAAATGAAAATAATGGTATAAGGATATGATTAACAATTGAAAACAATATAATTTATAACATATATCATAATCCTAATTCATTTAATAATTCATAGTTGTTTACAAGACATGAATCATAAAGTAATTATAGAATATGATATATGAGGGCATCAAATATTTAGAAGTTATATGTTTGTGGAATACATGTAATCATGTAAAATCATTTCCTTAATGAAGGAACACTATTAATACTATCATGGTTCATTGGGTTTACTCCCCATTCCATAATATCATTAGTTAAGGTATACTTCAAAGACAGTCATAGTGGAAACGTTTCCTTATTGAACTATTATCACTCCCCATTTGAGTCTTTATTATCTCCTGAGATATCCATATTTACCCAATGTATTATAGAGCAATATAATTCAAGTTGAACCTTTAATGTACTGAAAATAATACATTAGTGTTTCACAAGATCAAAAAAAATTCATCATATCATAACCTATGGAAACTAAACATTTTCTATAAACATTTCAACATTTCATAGTAAAATAACCCATTTAAAATAAATGTGTTTCGGAAATATTTCTTCATCATAATCATAAAACATCCTATTAAAACATGAGGATAGTATTATTAAATCATATCCACATTAAAGCATAATTAACATAAAAGTATTTAATATTAGGTCAAAATTACTTTAAAACATCACGAGTGATATTTCATGAGGAAAATACACTTTTCAATTTGAAGTAACTACTTTAAAATATAGAAACATGGAAAATATTAGTGAAATCATTTTCATTAAAAATATCCTTGGAAACTTATAAATAATTCATCAAATTATTGATTGTTCAAGACAGTGGGAAATTTCATTCTCACCATGCATGTTAAAACAATGATTCCTTTCATATTTTCTGTAAAAAATAACAAGTACAACATTTAAAAAATGATAAGATGATTCATTTTAAAAAAAATTATAAAGTAAATCAAGGGTATAAATGTAATTAAAAATCCTTCGTATAATATTAAAAACAATCTTGATATCAGTATTATAAAGCCTGGATATAGGAAAAAATGATTTTTGACCTAAGAGAGTAATAATGTTTGTTTAATTTAAAAAACAATATTTTTTGTCGCTTGAGTTATTAAAGAGTAAAAATGAAATGAAAACATGTAATTCCAAAAAAGTCAGGATAATAAAATTTTGGGGATCCTTGAGAGATAATTTATAAAATTTCATCATTGTAAACATGATCATATACAATACCGATAAATAATCAGATTGTTACATGAATCCTATAATACCTTAGTAATGTCCATATCAAAACCTCTTGAAAATGATAAAATTAAAATTATCTTTAAATCCTCAAAAATTTCATGAAATCATCAAAAAAAATATTCATGGGTATTTAATAACCCACAGAAAGAAAATAAGTGGTGAATATGATATAACTCTCATAGAAATAAAATGGAAAAACCCCTTACATCATGTTTTACTTGCATCAAAATCACATTAACCTCCTCTATAATAAATTTACATTTATTATACATATATATAATAATAATTTACAAAATTATAATATCATATATGATAATATTATGTCATTTCAAATCCCATTTATTAATAATTCATTATTAAATCATCGTTTCTAAATGTTAACTATTTCATTTGTCTTGAGCATTTCATTTCGGTAGTTCCAGTCCTTGTACATTGATCATGGTTCTATAATATAAAATTTTTAATCCTTATATACATATTATTTATATTATTTAAATACTTATTTAGAGTAATCTATAATATATAAAAATATATTACACCATTGGAGGAGGCAGTAGGACATACACATGTATTAAAATTGTTCACTAAATTTTTGAAGGATGGAAAAAATTAATGTTAAATAAAAATTCATATTCCCAAAATAATTATTATAAATTATATAAAATTTATTCTCATAAAATTTATTCTTATCACCATCCAGGTAAGGTAAAAATGAAAAAAAATCACCCTGATTGGTGTAGGTGGTAGTCCACATGTACACACAAGAGACATTATTATTTTCTAATGTATTGAAAGTTAATAAGATAGATATAATATTATAAATATATAATAAATATAATATATAAAAATTGAAACCATAATAATAATCATCTCTAAAATAGGGTTATGTAAAACGAATTGTATCAGTACGTGGAGGTGGTTGTCCACATGTACGCACTATCCATAATTTCACCTTCCATTTGATAAAATTGAAGGAGAATCATAGTGGTTACATAATCATAATATCCATTTAGTATATTGAGGATATTGAATTAATTATTTTATGATTAATAAAATATATTTATTAGAGTGGGAAGAATAAATATATTGAATGATGTTGTGTAAGATGATTACCTCCTCTTTGGTAGAGTGTTTTTACATCCTTTCTTAAGAAAACTTTGAATGGTACTTTAAGAATACCATCTCTAAATCTTCATGGATATGCAATTTTAAATTATAGTTTTTTTATTATGGTTGAGCTATAAGACTTAATGTGGTCTAAATAAGATAAGTAATGGGTGTCATTTTATAAGTGGGGAAGAGGACTCACTTGTAATATCGCAAAAGGATAATATATAAAAAATTTATACTCAAAAAATGATTCAAAATTTCTATGGATTAAAATTTGGAAAAGGATGTGTAACATCCTGGCCCAACTTACCATCAAACTCATAATCAAATCAGTGGGTGAAAAGGCCTCCCGTGTGTATCTCCATACACAGAGGTTGGAAACTAGCTGTGGGGGTAATATGAGATAATAGTGGGACACTATACCCACTTATCAAATTTACAAAATAGTACAATAAAAATATAATAATAATAAATAGTATAAATAGTAAATATAAAATATAAATAATCAAAAGATAGATTCTTATATAACTGAAAAATAGTGTCTAACAACAGTTTATACAATAAATGAATGCATGACATGGTAATGATACTAGACAAAAAGTAGAAAACAAAATAGTATGTTTTACTATACAATACAATAATAACGAAAAGATAGAAAACCCCCTATGGGTGATCTATAAGATGATCATGTGATCTGTCTTGGTCTTTTTATCCTAATTCCAAGGTACAACTAATTCAACACACATCATAGATACTACAAATATATGGTTCACTTGGGTACCTAGAGTACCTGAGCAGGGTGTGAGATAAAATCATATTAGGTCAACTCCAATGGTTTAAATTGATATCTAGTGTAGTAAAATGTATTCATTGTGCAAGTATATCGGAATTTAATAAAGAGAATTTCATAAATATGTAAATACCCATCCATGTTCCCAAGGGACACATGAAAGCTATACTATCTTTTTCTCTTTGTCAATATAGGATTCTAGTCTTTTTATCCTGATATATATATATATATATCTTTGTGTGTGTGTTGGGGTGGATCAGGACATACCTCCGCCATCAAATTCTTTGGGATCTCAAATGGTCTTCCCCTAACCTATGTCCAAGATCTCATAGTCTCGTAACCTATATGAATTAAATTCATGTTTGTTGGATGAGGGCATACCACTACCATCAAATTTCAAAGGATCTCTCTTGGAATTATCCTATCCCAATACCAGATCCCTTAGTCTCTTGGAATTCTCAAATTTCCAATACGTGCTTGGGTGGATTCGGATATATCATTACCATCCAAAGTCCAGGGGAATTCTCCTGGCCTACCCCTAACCCAATACCAATATCCCTTCATCTCTTAGCATGGAAGATTATGATATAATGTAATCACAAGTGTTGTAAGGTATGAATGAATCCCACCCATAATATATATATAACTGGAATAGGATAATTCTCCCTCGCACCAATAAGAAAACATAACAAGCACGGGGTAAAACTTACACCCAGCCATAATCATTTACATTAATGGATGGCGATAAAATTCCGCCCATCCATATATAATTTACATATTTCCCATGTCTATATATGTGGCATGATCACATTCCCACAAAAGTACTTAAGGTAACGCATCCTTAGGAATTATATTTAAAACATCAATATAGGCTTAGTCACATTCATATCATTCCATGAGGGAAATACTTCTCATGTATTCCCTAATCCATATAAAATTCCATTTTTAGGGAACCATTCATTTAAACACATTAATACAAAGTGAGAAATTGATTAATAAATAGGCATTTAATTGAGGAACACCAGTTGGCATAATTCATCATAATCAAGGTCATTCCACTCAATAATCCATCCTAATTAATTCTCTTTAATCCTCAAATCTCAAGACCAATTCTATTACATGATTAAGATGAAACTAAATAGATGTTTAGGGAAACAAGAATTTGACCATCTAAGAAAACTCATTAAAGAACATCCAAAAGGATCATGTGCTAAACATGATTCAAGACCTTCCCTAACAATGTATAAAGCATAGAAAAAGTCCAATGTAAAATTCTAAGAATACTATATCTCAAAAACAATCATTGTGTGTTTTGAAAATAAGTGAACCTCAGTTAGAGGGGTTTAATTATAAAACAATGGTTTTATATCACACCAGGAATTTATCATAACTATAAATTTATCAACAAACACAGTTAAACTTATCAATGGGAATTAAGAAATAAATTAATTAGTTGAAAATAAAAAGTACTAGGAAAGGGACCCTACCTCAATTAGCAAACCAATCCAACACTTTATAACTCATGTGGTCATCCACTCACATGCACATACATCTATATTTATGTATACATACCCTTAAACCAACGAATTTATTCCCCATACCATGAGGTAATAGGAACAGAGAGGATATACATATTTATTTATATATTAATATATATACATACCTCCAAATATGCCCCTGAGTCTTCCAAAGGCACCATAATTCACTATACACAACAATTAGGACACCTAAACACCACAATTCCCATGTTTAAAGGGTGTGAATCAAGCATTTGGTTTAAAAAATTACCCCAAAATGACATTGGTTGAGATAATCAACTTAATCCACCTCACCTTCAGTAGAGGTTTCTAGAACACGGATCAACATCACTCAAGAGGCCATTTTCACAACCTTAAAACAAACGAAAAATGAACAATTTTATAACCCCAAAGACATAGGGTTTAGGAGAAACCTGCAGGGTGATTGAGAGGAAAAAATGATGCTTGGAATATGGATGATAAGGAATGATATGGATTACTATGATGTATCATGTGAACAAGTAGATGAAATTCTTGTGGATTTTGTTGCGGAAGGAAGGTCGGTTGAGGGGGGTTCCCTATGAGGTCGAGGGATCCAAGGGGGAAGTGCATCCCGTTTCGAAGGGGAGGAAAGGCAATTTGTGAGTTTTTATTGTATTTTTTAGATAAAATTAATTTAAAAAATATATTTGAATCACACAAAGCACATGGTTAAGACCACATTGTTTGAAAATTTGTTCATCAACTATATCGCACCGCTTATTTAAGAAACTCCCATCGTAGATTTTGTCTTGCATAGTCATCCTAACCATGTGAAGAACATGTGATGAATAGTGTATAGTTATTCCCTTAGAACATCAATCATGCAAGAAAGGTGCATGGTTTCGAAAACTATGTGTAACCATGGAAAAACACCTCTGCCTTACTGGTACAGGGCTGCACAGTTCTTGATGTGTGCTGGATAGTTTTAGACAAACTGTGACCCCACAATAGTGTTATAAAACATGAGTTTTTTGGGTTTTAAACACCAAAAAACCCTCAAAACACCTGGGAAACATAGAAATCCATCACCCATGTTAAAAAAACCACATTGAGAGGTTCTAACTCTTGGAACACAATTATGATTCTTGGTTTTAAAACTGACCCATCCAGCAAATCAAAAAGTTCAAATTCCTTCTAAATTTCATCTCTGTTCAAAACACGAGATATGACAACCATCAAACCATAGAACATATCATATAAAAGAAGCAATTGGGAATTACATAAACCTCACCCAACCTATTAGGGTCATGAAGTCTCATTCAAATGGTTTTTTCATTCAAAAATGCCCAATACACCCTTAAGAGTCCATTTAAGAAAACTGTCGTCAAGCCATTTGAAGCTCATGACAACTATCACTATAAATTGAAACACTACGATGGATTTTACATGGGCCTTTATGTCCACATAAATTATCCTATCATCATCTCATTATGTATCTGGACAAAGGTACATCCCATCATAGTATGTAACGTTAAGCAGCCAATTCCAAACAATTGTTCAACCACTGTTGTAATTGACGTTCATTGTTTTCCATTAAGTGTATTGATGATGATATTGTTGTTATTTGAAAATGATAAAATGGTTAATACCCCGTCAACCACTTTTAACCATGTAAGGCCATCTAATCCTGAAAACCCTGGCCAGCACAAATGGTACACGCCCCCACCTGAGGACGAGCCTGAAATGGTGTGTCACCAACCATATACATTAAACAAGAACCCTAAATCAAGCCACCTCTAGGTGAATATTTACAATGTGTAAGAACCCAGACCTTCTTTTTAGGTATGTTTTTCCTTTTCTAGTCATTTTTGGTAAAAAGAGGAAAATCTGAAAATTTTCATTGTACAAGTCGGGTACTTTATAAGTACTTGCTGGGTACTGAGATGCTGCTGAAGGTTGTGTGTTGGTCGTGTCATGACCATACACACAGCCATGTAGGGGTGAAATGGAGGCTGCCTAGTGTGGGGTATGGAAACAGAAAGTACCCATCATGTACTTTAAAATTACATGCCGTGTACCTTGTTTTTTTCATTAAACTACCGGGGTCGCGTCTGACAGAAAGAACACCCTTTTTTAGCTTTGGTTCTTCTGAGAGCGAGGGTACGACTGTGGATCTTCAACGAGCCACTGAGCCTCCATTAGTACTCTGATTCTAACACCTTTGTTTGTGTTGGAATCACAGCGGTAAGCTATTCCTTCATCTAGAGCACCATTTTCCAATTCCTCCTCTTTTCAATGTTATCGTGGGTTGAAAATTTTGATGTTTTCTGAGATCTACGACTTTCCAAGGAGAATCATGCTTTGAGGTTAAAGTATATCGATCTCCTAAACTCAAGGTAGGTTGTTTTTTTCCTTTTCATTGAAATTCTCTGAATAATATGTTCAAATTTCACCAATACCCTTAAAAGAGGCATTGTGTGTTTACCATTTTAACCTTGTTATATGCCTGCCATGCTAGTATTTCTATTTATAAGATATTGGAGTATGAATATGATTGAAATATTATGTTTTGGAGGTTTTTCCGACGCATGTTCTGTTTATGACCATTTGGTCCTGTTTTTCCTTGGCTACTTTTTCTATTTCCATTCCTATTGTAGTAGGATGGAGAAATGTTTTCTGAAATGCTTGATATGTTGTAGAAAATTTTATCCAAGTAGTTCTGTGAGTCTATTATGGTCATATTGTACATTTATGTCATTATCCTACACAGGGTCATGAGAACCGGGTGGAGTAGACTATAAGGGGATAGACCGATTGAGCTTCCTCAGAGAGTCCTTGAGATTTAGGCTATACGGGGATTGACCGAGTAAGAATCCTTAGAGAGACAAAGATTACTTTGGGATAAAAGGGTATAGACCATGAGAGGTTCCTCAGACATTCCTTGACTACTTTAGACTATACGGGGATAGACCGTGTAAGCTTCCTCAGAGAGTCTCTACTTGTTTGTTTGAATCACCTGATTACCATAGGCTATAGAAGGGATTGACTGTGTGAGATTCCTCGGAGAGTCTATGAACGACCTTGGCTATAAGAGGGATTTGACTGGTTGTGCTTCCTTAGAGAGTCCTTGAGCTTGGGGCTATAAGGGGAATTTACTGTGTGATCTTCCTCAGAGAGTTCCGGACTAACCTATAATATAAGGGGATTTGAATGTGTCTGTATCCTCAGAGAGTCTTTATAATTCTATATGACCAAAACATAGGGGGTATGCTGAGTGCACTTCCTAGAGGGTTTTTGGTACATGTTAGGTAGGACGAGAGGGGATGGTTGTGAGTACATCCCAGAGGGTTACCTGTTGTGATTTTTTGCTTGATAGTTTTTGTTTGACATTGGAACTGTGGATTTTTTATTGTTCAGAATGTTCATGTTTAATGTTTTCTATACTTTTACCTCCATATATTCACTGACTGTTAGGCACAGATCTTCGGGTGGTCGCCTACTGGGATTTTCCTCACACCCTGTTTGGGTCATTCTTTTGGGCCCAAATAGACTATTTTGTTATAGGTATAGATAAGGGAAAGCACCCTTCCACATCCAGTACGTGAATTGTTGTGGAACTAGAGATCATGGGACCAAGCTATGGCTTACGATGCTGAGGAGATATCGTTTTACACTTCCTATTGTACCTATTTTGAGTACTGTTTGTATTTCCAGCATTGTGACTTGTTTGGCCACTTTCCTTGATATATGTATCATGCATCATATATATATATATATATGATCCTTCTATTTATCATATTTAGTCTTCTGTTGTTCTCTTGTGTATGGATTGTTTACAGCTTCCGCTATTGTTTACTATTTTTATCTTCCGATTTTTACTCTACCAATGAGGGAATAGCTTCCCCACTATCACACCCAAGGCCCTCACTGCTAGTCAGCAGACTCTGGAATTCAGGGAAATGAACTTGAGGCCATGTGACCAACCAGGTATGCGGTGCCTCTAGGTGCCTTCCAGAATCAGGATGTTACAAAGTGGTATCAGAGGGTATTCTTTTCTCTTGACTTACTGTTTGGAGCATGTAGCCAGGGATAGGATGGAATAGGTACTTGGTAATAATTTGTGCCTGATAGTAGCTAACCCATGTATAGTGAAATGCCATACTACCTTGTTTAATGCAATTTTTCTGGTTTTCAATTTTGCAGTTGATTTTATTTCATTGGTGGGTGATTCACATGCTTTGTGATGTTACCATTGTTGTTATTGCGATTCTATTTCGGTTGCAACCTGCTGAGATGAGGGTATTCCATATCATTCATCATATAGAATCTTTTTAGAAATGATATGTCATGCATTCTTTCCATGACATCGAGGATGCATTAGCGATTTCATTTTGTTGTGATAGATGTTGTGTAGATTATGCATGTTGTTGTGATAGATGCTTTGATAGAATCCCTGCTATTTGATAGTGATTTTTTTTGTATAGATCTTTGCTTAGATGGATGCCAAACATTGGTTATTGGGGTGTTATGGGCCCTTATGGGCTGGAATTTGGTGGATAATTTCTTTTTTCCCTTGTTATAACTTGAATAAGATGCCAAACTTTTATTCATGAGGAGTATGGGCCCTCACGGATCGGAATTTGGCACCTTCTATGTCTGTTTCAGTGTTTTTCTGGTCTTCGGAGTATTTTCTGAGGCTTACTATCTGGAAAAATCCAGAATACAAGCCATGTAGTTTTGACTACATGCCATGTGTTCTTCTTTTCATGAAGAAATAGTTTTTCAAAAGTAGACGAAGTGTACTTGTGTGCATGTCGTGTAGTCCATAAACTGTGTCATAAACCGTGTCGGAAGTGGCATGGGATAGGGAAGTTCTTGTAGGAACACGTAGTGTACTAGTTTAGCACGTCGTGTAGTATGAAATAGGTAATCCATCCATGTTACAAACAACATGGGTCATGTTATCTTTTTACATACACGTCGTGTCTGAATTGTACAAACCGTGTAGTATGACCTGGGTACCCGGTAGTGTCACAAACAACACTGGTCGGTGTTACCACTTCTCATACACTCTGTGTCCTCCTAGAACACGTTGTGTTGTGTCATCCATGTTGAGGCCCGTGTAGCTAACAACACAGGACAATGAAGCTTGTCGAAGTACACGTCATGTCCACCTTGAACACGTCATGTATTTTTGTCTTAAGAGATTTGTGTGGCTAGACCGTGTAGAAGGACTCAGGCAGGGAAGATGATTCAAGTACACACCGTGTCATCAGACAACATGCCGTGTATTTAGGATGTTACACGACTAGTTTAGGTAGTTGTACATGCCCATGTGAATGACTTAAGGGAAAACGATGTGTAGGGAAAGTACACTCCATGTCATCAAGTTTTGAAAAAATTGAATGGTTTCTTTCTTCTGTTCCTTTCTTTTCCTTCTAGTTTTCAGTTTTGATATTCTTGAATCTAAGGTGTGCATTTGACCTTGCAGAGTCGTGCCACCTAGATGTCCTCCGGTTGACTACTATTTGCAGGACAGTGATCAGACGCCTGATATGGCTGATTAGGGACGCCCTGTAGATCCTTCTATTATTCCATCCTTGGCACCAGTGGTTATACCAGTTTCAGGTGTAGATGCACAATTTATGGTGGGTTTTCTAGGGATGATGCAGACCTTCCAGAGAGCGTAGCCTCCTTCCCCGTCGATGGCTAATTTGACGCGGGTTTTCCAGCAGCAGCATCCTCCCACATTCTCAGGGGAAGGAGGACCTCAGGCTGCAGAGTTGCGGCTCAAAGCCACACTGACGATCTTCTTGCATGTCGAGGTACCACCAGAGAGGAGGGTGATGCTCAGGACCTACAAGCTCTGAGACTCCTCCATGAGGTGGTGGGATGTCATATATCAGGCGGGACACCTCCAGAATATGGCTTAAGAGGATTTTCATCATATCTTCTATGATTACTTCTACCTGGAGACCTTGAGGTCTGACTGATCTCGGGTGTTCAAGAGCATAGAGAAGGGTACACTTTCTGTGATGGGTTATTCCTCTCATTTCACGGAGCTGCAGCTTTTCACACCTATCCCAGCAGGTGATGAGTTGTTCTTGGCTAGGAAGTTTGAGGACAGTCTCAGGTTGGATATTTCTTCCCAGGTGAACATCTTGAGGTTGACATCGATATCCTCTATCGTTAACCAGGCGCTGATCACATAGCACAATCTGAGGGATTCTGGAACAATGTGATTGGGTGGTTCGACATCCAGAGTTAGTATTCCTCCTGGTAATAGGTGGAATCACCGTAGGGATCCTTCTTGATGAGATCAGAGTAGGAAGGATGCACCTTCTTGTATCCACATAGCGTGCTACTAGTGTGGGAGGAGAGGGAATACGAGGCCACGTTGCCCGAGAGACCCGATGGAGTGCCGATCTTGCGGCAGGATGGGATATCTTTAGCGTTTTAATCAGTTTTTTGCTCTAGTAACTGGAGATAGGGGTTCTTCTATGACTCCGCGTTCAGAAGCATTGCCACTAGTTTCTCACCAGTATAGGAACTGGAGTTCTTCCGGTCATTCAGGTTGAGGTGGAGGTCATGGCTGGGGAGTTCAGTCACTGATCTATCAGTGACAGTAGGGCAGATCAGCTCATATCAGTCAGGCAGGGTCATAGTGTCATGGAACATGCCAGAATTTTGCGATGGATCAGACCCAGCAGGAGCAGGATCCCAAACCTTCCATCATTCGAGGTACGATCTTAGTAGCCTCAGTTTTATCTTCTTCTCTTTTTGACATAGGGGATTCCCATTGCTTTATCTGTGTTACTGTTGTGGAAATCCATGGTCTCTGCATATTTTATTATGCTGATATTATGACACTATACACACCGTTAGAGACTAGAGCGGTTAGTGTACGTCAGTGCAGAGAGTGCCCTATTGAGGATGCAGGGTTTCACATCTTATGGGACCTCTTTTCCATAGAGATGACGGGCTATGATTTCATTCTCAGAAAGGACTGGTTAGTCCCCTTCCTGGTAGTCATCTATGGCTATCTCCATAGGGTGAGTTTCATATCAACAGAGGGTGGATCTTTTCTTCATTAGGGTGAGTGGGATGTCTAGGCGAGTCGAGCAGGACCCAAGCATCATGGTCTTGGAGGAGTTACAACCCAGATTTCTAGTCTATATCTAGATGACCAGGGGACTACATAGTTAGAAATTCCTCCTGTAGAGGATTGTTTCAGGGACATCTTTACAGGAGACTTTTCAGGGTTTCCTTCAATGCATGAGGTAGAATTTTCTATTTTTCACATTCTCGGAGTAGCACTAGTGTCCATTCCTCCTTATAGGATGGCTACACCTATGTTATAGGAGCTCAAGAAGTAGTTGGAGGAGTTTCAGGGAAAGGGTTTCATCTGAACCAGTACTTCTTCATGGGGTTCGTCTGTCCTGTTTGTGAAGAAGGAAGATGGTAACCTTAAGCTTTGTGTGGATTATCGGAAGCTGAACCAGTTGATGGTCAAGTACCGATATCCCTTACCTAGGATTGATGATCTCTTTGATCAGCATTGAGGAGCCCGAGTGTTTTTGAAGATTAAATTGAGATCAGGTTACCATAAATTGCCCGTTATACCATCAGATATACCTCTTACATCCTTCAAGAGTAGGTATGGTCTATACGTGTACTTGGTTATGCCGTTCAGACTCACGAATGCCCCTGCAGTTTTCATGGCACTGATGAACTGAGTGTTCCATCCATACTTATAATCCTTGGTTTTGGCTTTCATGGACGACATCTTGGAGTACTCTCACACTCAACATGACCAGGAAACCCATCTTGAGATCGTTTGGAGTACACTGAGATTGCATCAATTATATTCTAAGCTTCTGAAATGCCACTATTTGATGGACCAGATTCAGTTCATTGGCCATGTTATCTCAAAGACAATAGTATCAGTAGGCCCAAAGAATGTGAGGTCAGTAGTTTCCTCGGAATAGCCGAAGAACATCTTTGAGGAACAGAGTAACCTAGGGATGGATGGATACTACAAAAGCTTAATACAGGACTTTTCATACTTAGAAGCCCCACTGACGGGTCTGACAAAGAAGGGTGTGAATTTCTTATGGTCAGATTCTTGTGAGTCATCCTTTCAGGAGTTGAAAGGGAGGTATAATTCAGCATCAATACTAACAATTCCAAAGCTGGGCAAGAGCTACACTGTTTACTATGATGCTTGAGGTATCAGGCTAGGTGTTTTGCTGATATAGGAGGATGGAGTCGTTGCGTATGGGTCTTGGCAGTTGAGGCCACATGAGAGGAACTACCCGATGCACGATCTTAAGATGGTGGTAGTTTTTCATGCCTTACACTATTGGATACATTTTCTTCTCGGAGAGAATTTTGAGGTTTTCACTATCCTAAAAAGTCTCAAGTACATCTTCACTCAGCAAAATCTGAATTTGAGACAATCCCGGTGGGTTGAGTATCTTTAGTCCTTTGACATTGAGCTTGCCGACACACCTGGGAAAGGAAACTCAGTTGCTGACATGTTGAGCAGGATAACTCAGATACATGTAGTTCAGGAGGCCAGTAGTGAGAGGAAGCTTATGGCTTTGTTCTCTTAGATGAATTTGGAGGTGAACAATAGACAAGGACATACTTTTTTATATTCTGTATCCATTAACTCTACTCTTCTCGATCGGGTACGGATGAGGATACTATCAGACTCAGAAGTCCAAGTCCTGCGGGAGAGTGTGTTAGGAGAGGATCCTCTTCCTGGATGGACACTAGGCAAGGATGAGATCTTGCATTTCAAGGGATGTGTATGGGATCTAACATACATACGCGAGGAGTTAATTTAGGATTTTCATTCCATGGTTTGGGCAGTTCATCCTGGCGTCACCAAGATGTATTGTGATCTACACTACCAGTATTGGTGGCCAGGTATGAAGAGAGTTGTTGTTGTTTTTTCATTAGGTGTTCCACTTGTCGATAGGTGAAAGAAGAGCATCAGTGACCAGATGTTCTTTTACAGTAGTTACCCATTACAAATTGGATGTGGAATGATGTCCCGATGGGCTTCATGACCGGTTTTCCCAGGTCACCTTGAGGGAATTATTCTGTTTGGGTTGTCATCGACAAGCTTATGAAGGTTTCTCACTTCTTGCCGATCAAGGAGACCTTTAGTGTTGATGATCTTGGACAGTTGTAAATCCAATAGATTGTACATCTACATGGAGTTCCACACTCCATTGTTTCAGATAGGGATGTGTGTTTTACTTCTTCGATCTGGCAACGGCTTCAGAAGGCTATGGGCACATATGTACTTTTGAGTACAACATACCATCCTTAGACAGATGGCCTGTCTGAGCGAATGATTCAGGTGCTTGAGGATATGCTCCGAGCATTCATTCTGGACTTTGGAGGTTCTTGGGAGAAGCATATACCTCTTTTGGAGTTTTCCTACAATAATAGTTTTCAAGCAACTATTCAGATGGCACCTTATGCGGATTTATACGGTAGGCCATGCCGATCGCCCTTGTGTTGGATGGAGGTAGGAGAGGAAGCTTTGATGGGTCCTCATCTTGTTCAGGAGACCACAAAGAAGATATAGTTGATTCAGAAGCGGTTGGCTACTACACAGTCTTGGTAGAAGTCTTATGCTAATCAGCGAAGGCGACCTTTGGAGTTCGAGGTCGGGGATCAGGTTTTTCTACGTGTCACAACGAGGTTGCGGAACATGAGTATTAGGATATAGGGTAATATTTCACCGAGGTACATTGGGTAGTTTGAGGTATTGGAGAGAGTTTGGCTAGTTCCCTATCAGTTTCAGTTACCTTAGAGGTACCCTGCTATACATGACGTCTTCCATGTTTCTCAGCTCCAACGTTACTTTTCAGACCTGTCTCATGTCTTTCAACCCGAGGAGGTTGAGCTCGATGTGGATGCGTTGTTTGAAGAGAATCCTATTCGGATTTTCAATCACTATACAAAGGTTTCGGTGGCCATTTTGTTCCTCTGGTACGGGTGCTATGGCAGCACAAGCAGGTATGGGACGAGACTTGGGAGAGGGAGGTCGATGTATGAGCACAGTAGCAAGAGTTGTTCAGGGTTCCTTCTTCTACGCCACGTTAGGGAAATTCTGGGACATATTTATTTAAGGGGGAAGTTCGTAAGAACCCGGACCTATGTTTTAGGAATTATTTTCTTTTTTTTGGTCGTTTTTTGGGAAAAAGAGGAAAATATGGAAATTTTCTAAGTACACGCTGTGTACTGCTATTCCACTGGAGGCCGTGTGATGGCCATGACATTACCATACACATGGCCATGTAGGGGTGAAATGGAGTCCTTCTAATTCGGGGTATGGAAATAGCAAGTACATGCTATATACTTCAAAATTGCACGCTGTGTACTTTGTTTTTTCATTAAACGCACTAGTGTTGCGTCTGACGGAAAGAACACCCTTCTTTTAGCTTTGGTTCATCTGAGAGCGAGGGTACAACCACATATATTCGACGAGACACTGATCCTCCATTCTTCATCAAAATCTAACACCATTGGGTGCGTTGGAATCTCAGCAGTAAGCTCTTACTTCTTCCAGAGCATCGTTTTCCAATTCATCCTATTTTCCATGTTATCATGGGTTGAATGTTTTGGATGTTTTCTAATATCTATGAAATTACAAGGAGAATCAATCTTAGAGGGTCATGTATATTGATCTCATAATGTCAAGGTTGGTGGTTTGTTCTTTTCTGTTGAAAGTCCTTCAATATTATGTGCAAATTCAACCAATACCCTTGAACGAGGTACTGTGTGTTTACCATTTTAACCTTATTATATTCCTTCCATGATACAATTCCTATATACAGGATATTTGAGTATGAATATGGTTAAACTATTATGTTTTGGAGGTTCTACCCATGCACGTTCTGTTTATGACCTTTTGATCCTATTTTGCCTTGGCTGCTTTGTCTGTTTCCATGCCTATTATAGTAGGATGGAGAACTCTTTTCTGGCATGATTAAAATGATGTAGAACTATTTATCCAAATAGTTCTATAAGTATAATTTGTTCATATTGTACTGTTATGTCGTTATACTACACAGGTTCGTGAGAACTGGGTGTAGTAAACTATAAGGGGATAGACCGAGTGAGCTTCCTCAGAGAGTCCTTGAGCTTTAGGATATATGGGGATAGACCGAGTGAGCATCCTCGGAGAGCCTAGGATTACTTTGGGCAAAAAGGGGATAGACCATTTGAGCTTCCTCAGAGATTCCTTGACTGCTTTATACAATACAGGGATAGACCGTGTGAACATTCTGAGAGAGAATATGCTTATTTGTTTGAATCACCAGATTACCATAGGCTATTGGAGGGATTGACTATGTGAGCTTCCTCAGAGAGTCTATGAACGACCTGGGATATAAGTGGAATTGATCGAGTGTGATTCCTTAGAGAGTCCTTGACCATGGGTCTTTAATGGGAATTGACTGTGCAAGTTTCCTCAGAGAGTTCCTGACTACCCTAGACTATAAGGAGAGTTTACTGTGTGTTCCTCCTCAGAGAGTCTTTATAATTCTGTATGACCAAACTAGGGGGGTTAGGCTGAGTGAACTGCCCAGAGGGTTATTGGTACTTGTTAGGTAGGACCAGAGGGTATTGATGTGAGTACTTACCAGAGGGTTACCTGTTGTTATTTGTTTCTTGATAGTTGTTGTTTGACTTCGGAACTGTGGATTTTTTATTGTTCAGCATGTTCCTGTTTACTATTTTCTGTACTTCTACCTGCAATATATTCACTGACTATTAGGCATAGATCTTCAAGTGGTTGCCTACTAGGATTAGTCCCACACCCTGTTTGGGTCATTCTTTTAGGCCCAAATAGACTATGTTGTTGTAGGTATAGATAAGGAAATTCTCCCGTCTACATTTGGTACTTGACATGCTGTGGAGCTGGAGAGCATGGGACCAAGCTATGGAGTGAGATGTTGAGAATTTATCTATTTATGCTTTCTATTGTACCTATATTTAGTACTGTTTGTATTTCCAGCATTGTGACTTGTTTTGCTGCTTTCCATGACATATGTATCATGAATCGTGTTTATATATATGTGCTCTAGCTATTTTTCATATTTAGTCTTCCGATATTCACTTGTGTATAGATTTTTTACTTCTTCCGCTATTGTTTATTTTTTTATCTTCCACTGTATACTCTGCCAATGAGGGCATAGTTTCCACACTATCATACCCAAGACCCTCGCTGCTAGTCGGTAGCCTCTTGTGTCCAGGGAAATGCTCTTGAGGCCATGTGACCAACCGGGTATGAGACGCCTATGGGTGGCTTCCGGAACTGGGACGTTACAAAAAGATTTCTTGACTTAGAAGTTCGGAGTATTACAAGTAGAGCTGAAATACCTCCATCCAAGACATGTTATGTTTAGCACAAACATGCCCACCAAATCAAACCACAGCTGGTTGACTTCAATGAAGGGACTCCTCTTCACCTACTGAATAACTTCCATTTAAAACAATCATAATTCCTTTTCCACTCAAGTACATTCCATGATCATTGATGATTACCCACATAAGCCTATTTGAAACCAAAAGTGCTCTCAAAAGGGTTTAATGTTGAGAAACCTAGATCAAAGTCATGTGTCATAACAAGAACCGACAGAAAACAACAACTTCAAGACTCAAGGAATTCGATCACAAACCGACCATTTCACAATGGTCCTCTTAGTTGTACTAATTCTTCAAGGAAGGACACATAATTTGAAAAACTGTCAAAACACACCCCACCATGGAGTTTCCTAGCTGTTGAAGGAAAAAAGGTAAACTAGATGTTCCCAAATGCACTATTAAAAAAACACATCAAATGAATGGTTGACACTCCTCCGAGAAACAATAACAACATCAAAGTAAATAAATGATGGAATACTAATTTGATTGTCATGTCAAAAAAATTGAGTCTATTTAACATCATCTCGAGCACTGGGATGAGATGATTCTTTAACACTCAGGCCAATCTACTTGGAGTTGACTGGAGATCATATTCAAAAACTCATGGTTTTATCCCAACTAAGTATTACCTCATATTACCATTCACATAGACAATAACATGCTAAGTCAACCACTACTGAGGAAAATTAAAGGGGTCAAATGACCAATGAAACAACCGACCATTCCAATTTCTTGTCAAACCAGCTGAAAATGAGAATTACTCGATGCTCATGCCTGAAACAAAAGTCAATGAATGAATGACCGCTCATCCAAAAAAGTGTTTCATTAGAAACTGAATGTCATAAAAGGGGAAAAGACACTCAATATCAAAGAACATAATGTAATTAGAAAATAAATTAAAATTTATGTTTGATACCAAAAATATCTAGCCCCATAAAAAGAAAAATCACCAACCCATTCATTTTATCATTCCAAAAAAAATTCGCAAGATCAAAAACAAATCACCAATATCTTACTATGTAAATAAAACCTATGGAAAAATAGCTAAATTCTGTTCCATGAAAAATAAAGGATAAGTTCAAAATACACATACATGAAGATTTTCAATAGAGGACACCACTACAGGTTGAATTTTAATCCCTTATTAAATTTAATCACATTTTTACCTTGAAATATTTTAAAAGATAAACTAACACATCAAGATAAGGGATGAATGTTTTATAAAACTCCTATTTTAACCATTATAAATTTTTTTAACATCCCATCATAAACAAAAAATTTATCATATAAATTTTTTTTAATAGAAAAAGTAACCTGCAAAGGTCCCACTAATCCAACCTAGTCCTCTAGAAAACAACCCAATAGTTTTTTCACAATTCAGTTTAAATCAAAATTACACAGCTTTTTCTATTTATATTTATGTCATAATGTATCATGACATAACAGTTAATATGGTTTTCTATTTCCCAATTCATTAGACACCCATACACTTTAAGGATTGAATATTATCTCCCATGAATTTTTTTTTGAAAAAGTGATGACATGAACTCGTTTCCCAGTTCATGTCATAAAAAGAATTTATTAAATGAAAAGTTGCAATACAAAACACGAGGAGTAATGTGTTTACTATAACAGGGAAAAAAGGGGGGTACAAGGAAACTCAAAGAAACAAAATCCAACACCCAATAAGAGATCCTTAAAAATGCAGAGGGATCATCCATCTAGGAACATCCATCATAGATCTTCACCTTAAGAGTTAAGAGATGCTCCAAACAATGCATATAACATTCAAAAATCTTCGAGCCAAGTATGAAAGGAATCTAATAGTTAGAGAAAACTCCAAAGCAACAATTACTCTAAGAACCAATAAGAAAATGCAGACTAGCCAAACCAATCCAAAAAAATATAATGTCAGCAAAAGACAAGATCTAGATACATATCAGTAGCTCCATCCATACGAGTTCCATGAAAATCCAGACATGCATCAAATACTCTAGGCAAGCAGAATATATCAGTAACTGTAGACCAAGCAGCAGGTTATAGTTTCATGAAGTTAAGATAAGCAGGAATGAGGTAGATAAATATGGAAACAAAACAATCCTCTAATCAAGAATGCCAAACATCAAGACACTACAATCAGGTTACAAAAAATAGTGGGGAGAAATTTCTTGGTTTCAGTCTAGGTTCAAACAAAGTCAGACTCCAAGCAAAATCTGAGAAGTCCTCCAAGACAAAAGTGATCAGCATTCATCCTTCATAATGAAGATTTAGTCAAGCTGAAACAAATAAATAGATTGGTTTAACTCCATTCCAATTTAGCTGCAACATCATCTACTCAGAAACACCCAGATTGGAGGAAAGACTTTGCATGTTTCCTTATGGCATCAAAAGAGAGTGATCATCCAGAGATTCTGAAATTGATAACCACTAGGAAGAAGATCCAAGTCCACCAGGGGGAGTCACAACATAAAACAAGAGATTGCAAGACATCTCTAAACAACAGAAAGGATCAAACCCATGGTATATACTTGAAGTTGAAACAGGGGTTCTTTTTGAATTCCTCAATCATCCTTATATACATTCTTTTTCTGATATCCAAGTAAGTTTCAGCAGAAATTTGGCAGTGAAGATACTTCCAGTGAGTTAAACCATCTTGCTCATATATCCAATCGTTAATTTCATCATTTAGATATATATCATCAAGTATTTGGTTATCATCCTTGTATTTAGGATCCTTTTTTTATTATAACCTTTTACCTCATGGATTGGAACCATTTAATTTCTCTATTTAGAGGGTTCTTCCTAAATTTGAGGGGTTAAATGTGATCGAGTGACTATTGTTCTTTCAATCTCATAGTAATTTCTATGCTTCCTAGTCTTTTTGGGATAAGGACTGATCGATCCATCTTCATCCACAATAGGCTTTTTTCCTTTCCTGGAGCATGATTTAAGGTATTGTTCCTCAATTTTTTCTAATTTATCTTCTTCCTCCTGAAGGTAATCATCATGAATGTCTACTTCCTCCTTAGTACTGATTTCATGTGGCTCCTTAATTTTCTCTTGAACTATCTCCATGCGAGCATCCTTAAAAGTCAAGTTCCTAGTCCCCATCTGGTCTACCACCATATTGGGAGAGGGTTCCTGAATGTGGACATCATTCAAAGTATTTTTATAATCCATAGTTGTGTTGTCTATTGTTTTTGCATATTGATCCTTAACAACAGAATCCTTTAATTCTTTTAGTCCCTCAATATCAACAATTTTACTTGAAGAAGCATTCTGATTTTTAGAGAAACCAGTAGCATCTGCCAAAATCTTCTTTTCTTTTTCTATCCATTTCTTTTTATGATCCTGTGGATGTTCAGCCTTAAACCGACAATCATTCAAGTAATGGCCAAGTTTATGGCATGCACTGCAATAGGCTGTAAATTCCTCATAAAAGACATTCTGAAAAAACGAGATTCTCCATTTTGTATCTAAATCTATGAGGGAAGGTTTTGTGAGACATCTACTTCAGTACAAACACAAGCAATTGAGGTTCCTGAGAGGTGACTCGTAGCATGATCTAACTTGGGAGGATTGCCAATAAGACTGGCAATGGGGAATAAAGCAACCTGCTTAAACAGATGTAGTGGTAGACTCGGTAGGCCAATCCAGATTGGCACTGTGGGGGATTCAATGTTAGGATCAAAATCCAGGTCCCATTTCAAAACATTCATTAAGCAACCACTGAAAGACCATGTACGTCTTGCCCAAAATCTATAATACTCTTCTTCAGAGGGAAAACAAAAAATGAAATTGGAGTGATTAAATAATCCTATATAAGTCCCTGCAAATCTGATGGCTTCTAAGGCTTTTCTTAAGAAATTTAGTGATGGCCTATGCTTAAAGAATATTCCAACGAGCACAAAACGTAAATCAGAGCTCAGGGATCTTACATCGTTGGAAGAAAAAGCGATTTCAAGGTATCTATTGTATCGCCCGAGCATTGGCACAATTCTTGGATCAACAGAACCCACTTCCAGCTGATTCAGCACAGATTTACCAGAATCTACATCGGCGAAGGGGGGATTTATCGAGGTAGGGTTTCTCGAATTTTCACCTGAGTGTAGGTGTGGTGTCCACGATTCCCTGAGTCCCTTGATCAAAATAATTATTATCTCCCACTAATTGAAACTAAACATAATTAAAAAAATTAACATGATCACATACAATGGACTAGTAACAACCTATAAAGAACCCATACACATTACAGTTTGTCATTTGGATCCCATTTAATTAAAATGAATTCATTTTGAAAAATAATATTAACCCTAATTTTCATATTTTTATCAAAAACCATAAAATTTATTCACATTCTTCTCAAAATGGTTTGAATATACTGGTTACTTGTTCCCTATTGTAAGGATATTATACACATTACAATCAAGAAATGGTTTTTGTTCATTCACAATGCATATATAAACAATAAAAACTATTCCATCATAAGTCGTGACCACAAAAGCATGATATACATAGGAGCATGGAACATAATCAAGATAGTAAGCTTGGAATTACTAGTAGCTAATAAATAATCATGTAATACAACCATCCATTTCATAGCCGTCAAGGGAAAAAATTAATTTAGAAGGAATATCTTAAAATGCAACAACATAGAATTATATATGCTGGACATGATAATATCTATTTTCCTGTTATAATTCATGTTAGACATTAACATTTTCAGACTAACATAAGGGTAAAAACTACAGAAACTCATAAATTATAATGCTATTGAAACTACACAGATCACTCAAGGGGAAATCAAATTCAACTGTAATATAATGTAGTACAAACAAAACTCCCATCCCTCATCATTTGGTCATTTCCCACACAAGGGGTAATTAGTCCCATGAATGACTATTAACCAATAACTAAAAAATTTCTAACCTTCTATATACCACCCCGGAATAGTTAGAAAAAATAAATTAAACAACCTTTGATACCACATTGTAATGTATCAACCCGTATTTTTATTGAACCTATTGGTAAACCGGTGGGTCACATGTCCTCAAGAGAATATTTACATAGTCTATAGGCTTCTAACATATAGTGAGGGTCTCAGGAGGTGATAGTGGGGATATTATACCCTCATATCAGTGTTTTTTTATAGTACACTCAAATGATAATAACAAGAAACAACGAAAAATTGTAAATTGTAATGATAAAGTAGCGCAAGATGAAATCATACATAACATAACAAGAGTTTCCAACATGGGGTTTATAAAATAGATGAATTCCTGACATGGTAAGGATATAGGATGGAAAATAGTTAACAAAATTGAATTCTTTATAATATATTATAATAATATATCAATGATAGAAAATAACCATGGTTGATCTCCATGAGAATCCTAAGATCCATCACGATCCATTGCTCCAAACTCTCAAGTATAAGAAATACAGAACTCATCCTAGATCCAGAAAATATAAGGTCTACTCAAGTACCAAGGGTACCCAAGAAGGGTGTGAGATAAAATCACAGTAGGCTTGCACCAACTGTATCTAGCCCAATAATGTCTAACATTAAGTATGTGGTGTAAGTTTATAATAAAATTTAATAAAAATATATGTATAAATAAGTAAACACTGATCCGAGTTCCTAAGGGACACCTGATAGTTATACCATCTTTCGGTTTTTTGTTGAGATAAGTGTCTAATTTTGTAAACTATATATACATATATATATATATATAGTATTATATATATATATAAATACATATATGTTGTGGGGTATCAATACATACCTCCACCACCAAGTTCCAGGGGATCTCTCACGGTCTTTCCCTAACATAGGTCTAAGATCACTTAGTCTCCTATCCTCTATGAATTACATTCATGTATATTAGGCTCATGAAATACATCCTCCATCCAATTCTAGGGGAGATATCATGGTCTACCCCTAAACCCATACCATGATCCCTTATTCTCATGGAATTCTCACATTTTGAATATGTTCTAGGGTGGATCGGGACATACCACCACCATCCAATTTTCATGGGAGCTCTCACATCCTACCCCAAACCCAATTCCAATTGTCCTTAGTCTCTTAGTATGAAAAAATATAATATAAATTAATTACATGTGCAGTAGGGTATGTAAACCTCCCGCCCATAATTTATATATAATTGGAATATGGAAAAACTGCCTCCCAACCATAAGCATACATAACTGGCATGGTGTAAAACTTCCTCGCATCGATAATTATTTGAATTAATGGAATAGGGTAAACTTCCTACCATCAAAATATAATTTACATATATCCCATGTCAATATAAGAGGCATAATAACATTTACACAAATTAAATTAAAGAAAAAAATCCCAAACATCTCAATTTAAAAAATCAACATATGCTTAGTCACATTAAAATCATTCCATGAGGGAATTAATTATCATGTATGACCTTATCCATACATAATTACATTGTGAGAGAAACATTCATTAAAACACTTTAATAAAAGGTGAGGAATTAGTTAATACCAAACCATTTTTTGAGGCATGCCATTTTGAATAAGTTTTCAAATTCAAGATCATTCCACTCAATTATCCTAAACATGTAAAATTGATTTAAGATACATGTTTTGGGTCATTAAAATAAAAGGATTTCACTGTCACATTTAATCTATCCTAATCATGTCCTTTGAATCCTCACATCTCAATAACAATTCCATTTAATGGTTAAGATGGGACTAAATAGACGTTTAGGGAAACAAGAATTTGACCATTAAGGGACAGTCATTAAGGAACATCCATATGGTTCGTGTGCAAAACATGTGACAAGACCTTACATAACACAAAAACAGACATAGAAAATTCCAATGTAATAATCCATGCATGCTAAATCTTATAAGTTGTCACTGTGATATTTGAAAATCAACGCACCACCATGGGAGGGGTTTTATTATAAAAACATGGTTTTTTTATTAATAAAAGCATTTATCTGAACTAATATTTTATCAAAAATAACAATTTACCTTGTCAATGTTCATCATGTAATCAATTAAGTCATTTTAAATAAAAATGACTATGAATGGGACCCTGCCTCAAGAAGTAGACCAAGACAATGCTTTCTAACTCGTGTTGTTGTCCACTTGCACGCGCATACTTATAAATATATGTATATATACCCTTAACCTGATTCCCTTATTCCCCAATGCAAATGGGGATTACACACTTGGATGATATAAATATTTATATATATATACATACATTCATATATGTTTGTGAGTCTAATAAAGGCAGAAAAATTCACTATACCCAACAACCAGGACCCATAAACACCATAAGTCTTTAATTTAGAGGGTATGATCCAACTAACGGGTTTAAAAGCTTACAAAAAAATGGTGGTGGTGGATAGAATAAAAAACAGCCTCTCCTTCAGTTTCAGTTAGCAAAACATGAACCAACTTTACCCAAGAGTCTTTTTTCACAACCCTAAAACAAAAGAAAACTAAAAATGGAATACCCAAAGAACTATTGTTCGGTCAAATAGTGAGGGGAGACAGAGAGGATAAAAAATCTGGGAATAGGGAGGATAAGGGAGGATATGGCATACCATTAATGATTTTGTGAATAATGTGATGAAATTTGTGTGGATTTCCTTATGAAAGGAGGGTTGGTCGAAGGGGGTTCTTCTTGAGGCTGAGGGCTCCAATGGGGGGAGGTGCAACGCGATTCAAATGGGAGGAGGTGTGAGTTATGAGTATTTTATTTTAATTTATTTATTTATTTTTTTTTAAAACCTTAAATCACACACACCGCATGGTTTAAGCCATAATTTTGGCATACAGTGCACCAACCATGTGGTACCCCATGTTTAAGAAACTCCCTTCATACAGGTTATCCCACATGGTTAGCCAAGACATGTGTGGACCATGAAACGAATAGTGTTGAGGTACTCACCCAGAAAAATCAGTCATTCGTTCTAGGAACATGGTTTTGAATACTATGTGTAGCTCTTGCAAAACATCTCTGCCTTACCTGCACAAGTTCGAACAGTTCCTGCTGTGGGTGGCATGATTTCAGAAAAAACTGTGCGCCGTATGTAGTATTTCAAAACATGGTTTTTTTCGGCCCAATGCTCTCAAAACCCACATATAGACATGGTAAATATAAATTGTCATCTCCACTATTAAAAACATCACCTTTAAAGGTTCCAACTCTCAAAACTCTATTTGGATGCTCAGTTTTAAAATTGACACATCCAATAAATCCAAAAGGTTAATTTCCATCATAATTTTTGTTCGGTTCATAACCTGAGATATTAATAAATTAGGTATAATATTAATATAAAATTCTATTTATACAATTTTAATTTTTAAAATTAATATTCTATTTCGTTTTAAACCCCCCGACCAGCGATGAAAACCCATTTTATCCTCTACCGTGGTGATTTCTTTTTTTACTATTTATCATGTCCAAAAAATATATTGGCCTTACTAAAAATTATAAACATTATGAATAAAAATATTGAAACAATTTTATCAAGTTCAATTAATATACATGGAATAATTTAATTTAAAATCAAACCTAAAAAACGATACGAAGGGAAATTTTTATGAAATGAATTTTTTCTTAAGTAGAAAAAAATTTCATACCAAAATCCAATATATAATTAATCAGAATCAGATTAATTGAACTACTAATAATATAAATGAACTAGTTTTAATTTTATAACTAATTTTTAAGCAATTTCAAAATTTAAAATTTTTTAAATGAAAATAATTTTTTTTTAAATCTCAGTTTTTTTTAATATTCATAGAAGAATCGATATTCTTAGAAAATTATAAAGAAAACACTCTACGATAATTTTTTCATGATGATTTCAATAAAGAAGTTTATATTTCCAATTCCATTTCCTAAAAGTGGAAAAAATATTAACATTATTTTCCCACAATAATAAATAAAAAATATTTTGAGGGACAATTATTTTTAAAGAATATAATGAATTTTCTATAAATTCAGTTCTTATTTATCAATATATTTTATTTTTATAAAACCATTTATCAATTTATTGAAAACAAAATTATTATTCATTTTTTCAGTTAAATTTCTAGGTTATAGTGCTACAAAATATTATAGTTCATTTATATAAAGGGTTTAATGTAGTGAAAGCTATTGAAGAAATAAAATTTTTAAGATAATTTTTTCATAGAATCTATTGGTGTTAAATTTTCACCCCAAAAATTTAATTTCATACAAAAAATTAACACTTTGATTAAATAAAATTTCTAATCACTACTTTATGAAATCCATAATTTCTCATGTAGCTTCGTTGGCTTTATGATTCCTCTAGTGAACATTAACAAGGTGAGTAATCTTCTTCATTAGAATATTATCTCTAATATCCAAGACTTATATCAATTTTTTTGGGAAATATAATACTAAAATTGTAAAACATATAAGTTCAAAACAAGTGATGTGGAAAGTTTGTAAATTCTCTTGACATATATATAGGACACATCATTAACTAACGAGAGGATTGGTGGATGCACCAATATATACTATATCATCTCTCCACAGTCAAGAAACTAAAAGGGGAAAATATTTTTAAGACTTAGTTTTCCCTTATTTTAGATTACAATAACCTCAATCCATGTATAAATTCTCATCAATAAATTCTTACTAACTAAAAATTATATATTTTTATGATCGATTTTTTTAACATTTCTATAGACACAGAGTTTGATTGGTGTGCTACAAAATGGCTCTGACATTATATGTCATTTCCTCAACTATCTTTGGTCCCAAAAACTTCTTTTTTTTAACCTCATCCCATAAAATTGGATATCTACTCTTCTTTATGTATAGGGATTCATAAGGATACATCTTAATTCTCATGTAAAATCCCTTATTTGAAATCAACTAGATTTGAAGAAGGTGTTGATCCCAACCGTCTTTCAAATCAAAAAAATTACCTCATAATATCCTATAAGGTTTGAATTGCTTTATCAACTATATCATATGTATAAGGATGATATGATTTACTAAAAAACACAGAATCCAATTAATATTGAATACTTCACCAAATAATTGACATAACATTCATATCTCAGTCATATAAAATTGAATGATATACTCTGTGAAATATTATCACTTCATTCATATATATTCTCAAAATCTAATCAAGTCAGAAATCAAGTTTTATCTAAATGAAATATATTTACTTTTAAAGGAAATCAATTAAAATCCAAACAAGATTATGGTCTTCATACTTTTTGGGAGTCTGATGACAAAATCAATTATAATGTTTTCTCATTTACATTAAGGTATGGGTAATTGTGATAAAATAACCTTCAAATTTTTTCTCTTCTCCTTAACTTGCTGACATACCAAGTACATCGATACAAACTCTTCAATATATCTCTTCATATTATCCAACTAGAGATACAATTTCTGACCTATATTAATCTTTATACTTCTGTAATGAATAAATAATGAATAACTATGATATTCATCCAAAAATTCATTCTTCAAATCTGATATGGACTAGAAACATACATGGATCCTAAACTTTATCATTCGATCACAATCAAGGTTAAACTAGTGAACAATTCATACTTAATTTTTTAACTCTACATATTTCTCATATGCAACATTATTTGTTACATGAATACATGTAAGAATAGTGATATGAAAAAGATAATACATTTCCCATTCAATAAATATTTCTAAATCCAACTATTTTATATCTAGGCATATTTTATATTTTATCATCCTCATCATATATAATCTAGAATGATCCTTTCAACTAAAAAGATTTATCACCTTGTTCTCTTTCCAAGGATGGTAATGTATTGAGCAGTCATAATATATAATCATCTTCAACTGTATTCTATGTCACATTTCTGTCTAATTCTAATTAAACATATACATTAAAAATTTATCATTGGTAAATAGGTCACACCATTCTCCATAAATATTACATATGCCTATCTTTAATGAAACAATTGTGTATCTAACTCCAGATCCTGAGTTGGATAATGTTTCTTATGAACCTTCAATTTTTGTGAGTCATGAGCTATCACTATATCATTGTACCTGAGGAAAACTCATTACAATCTTTAATGAATCACTATGCATCCCAAAGTCTTCTCCAAAATTGGGTATAATAAAAAAGGTTCATCGACTAACCTTATATTAAATTCCTCAAAAGTTTTCTCAAATCCATTCTTCTAAATGATCATTTTTCACATCCAATATATCTTACTGCGTGGATTATAAATCCATCATAATTTATCTACAATGCCTTGATATTATCTATTCAAAACAAAAAAATAAGAACATCAGTCTAAGTGGTTGGTCTAGGCCAACATTCAATAGTGTCTTTATTTTATGGATCCATCGATATACCCTTACAATCGATTATATGACCATGAAATGATACTTTTAATATCCAAAAATCCGACATAGAAAATTTTTCATTCATTTTATCCTTAGTTTAATCACTAAAATCCCCATGCAACCTTCAAACTATTACTTGTTTCTTGAATATACAATAACTTTTTCTATAATGATAACAAAAAACTGATCAAGGTAATCATATAAGACTATATTCATTAAATCCTTTTTAATAGTGGGAGAATTATTACAATGAAATAGAATCAAGGAAAATTAATATGTTCAATACCATTTATTGAAGTATTTCTTGGGTATGTATTCACATTTTACCACAAACTGATATAATCAAGATTGAAGATCATTATTGTAAAAATATTGATCTATTTATTATAGATCAAAAAAATAATCCACATGGGGTAGAAAAATAACTTTTCCTGATTGTGTTCTTATGATGTTCCTGATAATCAATGTAGAGAAACATTAATCCATATTTCTTCTAAATAAAAAAAGAAATGGTACACCATTTAGTGATACACATGGTTGATGAATCAATTATCGTCAAATTATCATACAATATTAATATCTTTGATGTTGAGTTTGTTCCCAAATATCTTTGATAAATCCCCCTTTTGAATAGGAATCAAGGCCTATAAAATAGATGTAATTTCCATCACATGTTCATATTTATCATCGCACTGGTAAAAATCAAATTTTATTTCAGAATATCAAATGTACCTTCCCTTCCTCAATAATTAATATGGTATTCATGTGCGGAAAACCAATACATTACTATAATAACATGAAATTGAACTAGAGGGGGAGTAATTAAACTTTTAGGAAGAAAAATCACAGAAAATTCTATTAGAGAGGATCTATAAACACTAAATTTTATCATCATATCAAAAGATGTTTCTACTAATAACTCAAGTTCTTATCATTAGTGATGTTAAATAACCGTCTTATAAACATTTCATGATATAAAATAATATCATATCACTATTCTAAAAAGAGATACATTAATATATTAGCAAGGTTACCACCACATAAAATATGTTATTCTAACTTCATTCCTAGAAAAAAAAATGGGAATTAATAATCATAGTGTGAGACCACATAATCATGAAAATAATTTAAAGTATGACTTATTCATGATATCATCTCTTCCATCATTGAATCATTAGGTTTAACATATATCATCCATTATTATCATCTATTCAAATCCTTCCAAATAATTCATAAATAAAAAATTTTATTAGCCCGTAAATATCACTTGGGAGTTTAAAACTAGTCATGTAGTAGTAGAACACACACCATACACTAGAATGATAGTTGAGATATAAATTGCAAACACTTTTTATTATTATTACTCCAAGTGTATCTATTCTAAAACTAACTTCACTTGTAGTATCTAGTTAGTGATTTTTACTCATAAAAATGCATCCCCTCTCTTTATCATAACATAGTAAAATTCAGTATACATAACATTATCCTAAGGGATATCATTAAATATTTCATATTAGTTTTTCCAAAAGTAAATAAACCTTTGTCTGATACTAACTATAGTGGACCATACACTTCATTAGAAAAATATTTCATCTAAATATAATAATATTTCTTACATAACATTATGATACACGCCTAAATCGTATAGGTTTAAGGTATTTGGAAACATTAGTATGGAAAGAAATGATTCATAAGATATATAAAGAATCTCCCACTAATATCTCCATGACTAACTTCCTTTTTAGAAATTTTATTCTTAAAACCATTTTTCATAACATGGAAAAAATGAAACATAATAAAAAGTGAGCTCAAATTCTTAGAAATGGTAGGGAAGGGATATATTAATGATCACTTAATAATAAAATGATCATAAGGGTAGGAAAATATGATACAAAAATTTAAAAACCATACAATGTATATCATAGATCATAATCTTGAGTCATTTCATAAATCATGGTAGTTCCTAAGACATTAATAATAAATTAATTGAATAATTTGATCCATGTGATCATAAAATAGGCATAAGACATACATTTTTGTACTACACATAATCATAGAAAATAATTTCCTTGTTCTTTAATCACTAACCATTCTATAAAAGTAGATTTGGTTTAATACCTATTAAATCATATCCTTATTAATGATTCACACAAAATAATTTTATAGGGGAAAAAGTCCCTTACTAAACATGGTTCACTAATAATTCCATTAATTTTTATCTAAAAAAATATCATTCTTTACCCAGTTAATTGTAAGGATATATTATTTTTGGACCAAACATTACACAACGATCAAATATATTTTTTCAACAGGATCATAAAATATTCATCATATCATAACTCATCTAAAGGAAAAAACATTCATAAACATTTAAATATACCATACTAACATAACACATACATAATAAAGATGTTTCATAAATATATCATCATATTAATCACATACCATCCCTAGAAAGAATAAATACGGTATCATTGGATTGTATACTCGGAAAATCATATTTAACATCAATGGATGTCATTTTAGATTAATGTGCCTTCAAAAGATCACTTGGAATATTTCTTGAGAAAACTACCATTTTTAGCTTAAAATATATTCATTAAAATCTAATAATTTAAGAAATATTGGGTAATAAATTTTATTTTAAAATACCCCTGTAATATTTTAATTTAAGATTCATAAAATTGAGTGTCCATGATGATGAAAAATAATTTTCAATGTATGTATGTTAAAGAAATGATTCATTTTATATTTTCAATAAAAACTATGATGTACCTCATTCAGAAAATGAAAATATGATTACTTTTAGAAAACATAATATAAACTAATTAATTGTTAAAAATGACCTTGAAAATTATTAATAGAATATTAAAATATTCATGAAGTAATTTTTAGAAAAAACAGATATGGATGAAGACATATTTCTGATCAAGGAATGAAACAATGTCGATTTCACTAAAAATCATTCACTTCTAACTTTATTTTATTAAGAATGAAAACTAAATGGAAAGTATGTTATATTTATGAATAACCATATTTGAATAAAATTATTGCGATTATTTAGAGGTAGGATATAAAATTGCATCATAAAAAACATGATCATTAATAATACAGATAAACAAAGAGATTATAGCATAAATCCTTTACTTATTTGATATTCTCACTATCAAAACCTCATGAAAGAGATTACCTAAATGTATTTTTAAATCCCCAAAAATTTAATTAAATCATGAAAAATACAATCATGGGATGTATATACACCCCAAAATGGAAACAATTCATGGATAAGGCATAAGTCACAAATAAATAAATGTGAGATGATAAACCATTATCTCAAGACTGGCTAGATTTGAAATCAATCTATCCTCCGATATAAGAAAATTAATTTTATTATATTTATATACTAGAATCATATAAAAAATTATACTATCAAAAATTATTCACTAATAGAATCTCAAAAAATATTTATTAATCATTCCTTATTAAAATCATCATATATATGAGTGAATTTTTTAGTTTTTTTCTAAGAATTTCTGTTCTGTGGTTTTGGTCATTTTAGTTTGATCATGGTTAAATAATCTAAAAAAATAATGGTATAAATATTCGATAAATATCATATATATATATATATTATATGTATATTTATGTTCATTCAATATATATATATATATATACAAATGAATTTAACCATTAATAGAGACGGGAGGCCATACATACGCATGAATGTTGTTTTCACTTTTTAACTAAAAGAAAAAAATAAAGGTAAATAATAATTATACATAAGAAAATAATTGTAATATCATATATATATCTTACAGATTCATTAATTCTTTTCCCATCCATGTAATTCATAAATGAAATATTAATTTCATCCCTTCGTGGAGGTGTTAGTCTACATGTACGTAGGATCGATGTTATCAATTTATAAAAGATTGGATGAAAAGAAGGTGGATATGATAATATAATTGAAGAAGAATAATTATATTATTAATATCAGATATAATCCGTTAACCTATAATAATAAACATCCATGAAATATAGTGATGTAAAATGAATCATATTGCTACGTGTAGGGGTTGTCAACTTGTATGCATGTGGGATACTTTCACTTACCATTTGATTAGAAAGAGGATGAATACTAGTGGTTACATAATACTAATTACATTTTAGTATATTTATTATACTGATGTTCTTATTTTAGGATGAGTATTTTTTGATTTTGTGGAGGAATAAGAATAAATAAATTGATAGAGGTTGGATATAAATATTACCTCTTCTTCGATAGACCACCTTTAGATCCTTTCTTTGGCACCTTTGAATTGTATTTTAATAGTACCAGATCCACTAATTCATGTATAGATATTTCTGGATGATAATATTTTTGGGCTTGTTATACATATAAGGATAATTGTAGTGCATATAAGCGAAATGATTGGAGTCCTTTAATATTTGGGGGATAGGTCACACATGGAATTTCATAAAATATTAAAACATCATAAAATCATACTCATGAAAAATTAATCCAAATGGACATATATTTGATAGTTGGATATGATTTGTTATAAATATTTCTACATAATATTATTTAGGCATGATTAATTGTAGAATATACTCTTACCATTTTAACCCCCTGATAACCAGGTTTTAACCTTTATTGTGGTGATAAATTTTAATTGTTCAACTTTTCATCATGAACAAAAAAAAGTGGAATCATTTCTGAATTTCGAGATTTATATTATAAATATGTAATATATTTTATTAAATTCAATTCATATAAATCATTGAATTTAATTTAAAATTAATCCAACAAAAGAAGACAAAAAGCAATATTCTAGAAAAACTTATTTCATATGTGTAAAATGTTTGTATACCAAAATAAAAAATAACATTATAATAATTTGATTAAAAATAATATAAATGAACTAATAATACTTTTGAATTAATTTAAAAATAAAATTGATGTTTTAAAATGATCTAAATAAAATAAATTACAATAAAAATCAGTAATTTCAATATTCATTAAAAAAAAGCTGTCTTTAAATAATATTCTACAAATTTCAATCCAAGATAATATTGACATGAATGTTTCAAAAATGAAGTTAGTTTTAGAAACTAAATTTTATAAAATTATCCAAAAATAATTATATTTTTTCTCATGAAAAAGAAATATAACCCAATTTTGAGGAAAATTTATTTTTATGTGAATATAATGACTTTACATAAAAATGATTCCTTATTTATCAATATATATACATTATAAAAAAAATTAAAAATATTTTTTTCGTAATATGGTTATTCCTTTTCATTACTTTCAACTTATCATATATGTTAAAATAATATACTATATTTATTTTCATTGAGACTCAGGGTTTCACATATTACATGCTGTAAAAAAAATTTAAAGGGAAATATAACATAAAGTCTCAAGTTGTTACATTCTGTCCACCTTAAAATGAATTTCTCCCTCAAAATTACAACTTAGTTTTAAAAAATGTGTATATATTTTCTTCACCACATTATCAATTTCTTATTTTCTTTCTTTAAATTTCCAATTCATCCTGATAACTTTAACTGGGTGAGTAGTATTGTTATATATCACATTATCTATATTTTAGAAGAATTTTACTTTTTTCCTTCAAATAAAATACCATTCCGAAATAGTATAACCACGGAGTTTGGTACATGTTAAAGATCAAGTATGTGATCCCTTAGGAGTGATACATGGAACACATCTTAAAAATCATGGTGGTTCAACAACTAGGGAACAAGATTCCCTTATTTTAAAATCTCATAACCTTATAACTTGGAGAAATTCATCGGAATTATTTCTGATAAATATCAGATTCCATATTTCATAGACAATTTCCATCATAAAGTTTATATCCACTCTAATATTTCTGGATGTGTTGTTGAATGGGTCTGAATTTTTATACAATTTCCTCAGATATCATGGTTCCAAAAATCAGTTTTTTATATCACTTTATAATAGGATTATTTATTTCTAGACTTCTTTATATATAATAATATTTATGGAACCATCTAAATGCTGAAGTGAGATCTGTTTTTATGAGAAAAATATAATATAGGAATGTGGTGATCGTATCCACCATCGAAATCCATATATTTAGATAAAAAAACTATTATATAGGATTTGAAAGGTTATATTATACAAACTACCTATTTAATGATGATAAGATATACTAAAATACAACTTTGAATCCAATGATTATTAAAATTTTCTTTATAACGCTAATGTAAACCTCATATCCCAATCAGATATAAAAAAATGTGGAACTCTATGATACATTACCACTTCTTTAATGAATAATATGGTAATCTAATCAGGAGATAAATGTTCTCTAATATAAATGAATTATGTTAACATCATAAGGTGATCAACTAAATCCCAAATAGAATTACGACATTTACACATTTTGTGGAGCCTAATGGAAAAGTCTATGGTCATTTTTTTTCAATTCCATTCAGGTATAGGTAATTTTTGTAACATCTCATTATTCTTTTTTCACTCAGACTTCACTTAATGACATATCAACCATGTAGATACATTCTCTGCAATATCTCTCTTCATGTTTTCCCACCATAAATACTCACTCATATATCTATAAATCAATATGATTACGTGATAAATATAGAACAATAATCTTGAATCATCATCCAATAACTCCTTTTTAAAATCTATTATGGTTTTGATAAATACATGGTTCATAATACTAATCATTCAATCATAGTAAAGGTAGAAATTAGGTCCATTTCATACCTTCTTTTTAAACACAACATGTCCCTTTTATGTGTCTTTAATATTTACATGAATAAATGGTTGAAAAATACTTTTAGAAATATAATATTTCTCTCATACCACTAGTATTTTTAAATCCATCCATTGAATATCCATAAATTTTTTATCTTTTGTGATCTAAATCGGAGATTATCACCATCCTTTCAAATCAAAGCATGAACTGCCTTGTTCACATTCCCAGGGTGGTAATTTATTATTAGTCATAATATTTAATCAACTCCAACTATCTCATCTGAATCATATTCATGTCTTATCTACAAAATAAATTATTTAAATTTATACTATCATTATATACGTCACACCTTTCTCTGTAAAAATAACTCCTTCATATTTTAAAAGTAAAAATTATCATAGCTAAATCCAATTAATGGTATGGGAATTTTTTCTAATGAACCTTGAATTTTCACAAGGAATAATATTTCAACATATAATTATTAATGAGGACACATTATGGTCCCTTATTTGATTCATCACTATACATCACAAACCCCTCTCTGGGGTAGGGTAATGTAAGTTTATGTGTGCCCCTCTCCAAATTAGGGTAGTGTAAGTTCATGTGCTCCAGCTTACATTTTGTTCAATTCCATTAAATTTTACTCACATTCATCTATATAATAAATATTTTCTATAAAAACTATTATTTTAGAATATATTTACCTTTAAAATTATTTTTTTACTTGATAGCTTGCATTATATGAATCATGATATTTTAAAGAACCATGATATACTATTAAAATATTATTTAATGTGTTGGTAATTTCCTAGTCATTGAATTGGTGGGTATGAATATGAATAACTAAATTATTAGAAAATTTTGGTTTAAATATTTATAAAATGAAGTCATTGGTTATAAATTAATAATTAATAGAAAATACAAAATAATTTGAAAATAAAAGAGATTTTTTTCTAAAAAATATGTTTTTAGGAATGCAATGTATTTTGAGTAATTAAATTAATCACTATTGGTGGATGATATTAAATAAATTTATATATTATGTATTCAATCAAATTTTTTATCATTAATATAATAATTTATTATGCATGTTATAATAATAAATATATTTTTATGCTTTAATTTTTATTTTTCGAAAAGAATTTTTCATCGCATTTTCCCTACTATTTTTCAAATTAATATCTAAAACATATATTATATATAATTTAATAAATTTGATTCTATACTTTTTATTATGAGTTATTGAATTTGTAAAAATATCCACTTTTATGAATTATTAATTGTAATTGGGGGTAAATTTATAACCTCATTAAAAGGTAAGTGAGGATTATCTAAATTAAAATTAGAGTTAAGGTCACCATTTTCTAAATAAATATTATAAAAAAATTATTTTTACGCTTAATACCTTATTAATGAAATTAAATTGTATTTGGAAAACTTTTCCATGTGAAAATATAGTATAGTATTTAAAGAAAATAAAAATACAATATGTCAGCCTCTTAATTTTAAATATCTATTATGTTTCAACATTGGAAAAAAACTAAAAGAATTTAAATGTCTATTGAAAATATAATGAAATTATATTAATGATGATAATTTATTTATAATTACTTAGATATTATTTAATTACCTAAAATTCTTACACAATGCTGATACAATATTTCTTCGATTAAAAATAAATATAAAAAATTGTTTAAAAATATTAAATGTAATGTAATATGTTTTCTTTATAGTGTTACCTGAATATTTTAAATGAATATGGAATATTAATTATGTTTAAATGCATCATTTTCTAGCTCCATCATTGTATTATCCTTTTTAATGTCAAATAAATATAATACTATCAAAATTGTTATTATTTATATTTTATCAAAATAATATTTTATTAAATTATTTAAGAGTAAAAACATATTGTAAGAGGATATAAAGGATAATATTTGGTAAAATATTTCATTCCATAGCCATTTATAATCCAATTATAACCATATATATATAATTATAGCCTTTTAAAAATGAAAAATACATTACCATAATTTTTTTAAAATAGGTTAGGTACGATGTTAAACAAAACTATAATGATTAAACCACTATATAAACCTTTCTATATTTTGTTTTCTAATATTATTTAAACCCCATAACACTTTATAATTTAATCCCTATACATTTGGGAATCATTTACACATAGAATAAATTAATTATATTTTAATATTTTAAGAAATCTCAAGAGTATGCCTCCCTTCAATTTTGAAAGGGTACCCCATCATTCTCTTTATTAGGCCAGATTAAGAAAACTAGCACAAATAAACCCAAAAAAATTATTATCCACTAAAATATAAACATTATATCAAATTATTCCCATAATAATAACCATATGGACCTTAAAAGAATATATAAATTAGTCACCTCAAATAGGAGGTAATCACCATAATTGATTATCTTATTTTAATTCTTCTTTTACTTCCTTTAAATATTTTATGTTATTCATGTAATAATGTAATAAGTACACTAAAAACACAGAAATATTAATATCATTATTAAACAATCTATATTCACTCAATTTACATCAAATGGGATGTTAGTGTGTTACTCATATGTGCATATAGAATGTCGTCTCTACATAGTGATAAAATTCATTTTTCATCACCATATTTCATGAATCGTTACTCTAAATGTTTTAATGTATATAAATTATATTTATGACATAATAATGCCTGTATAATGGTAATATCATATCTATGTTCATACCGTAAAGCTATTGGAAATCAATAATTTCAATCGTTTGGGAGTTTGTACTACAACCTTCACAATGTATTGTGATTCGTTTTTATTTTTTGATTTACTAGGATTGAAGACTACCATCTTCACAAGTGATGTTATTATTTTCTCATTTTTTTTTACTATATGGTAATAATTATGTCTTTAATTTATTTATTTGATATAAATGACATATGTGATAAGGTAAATTATTATTTACCTTTCCTTCATTCTATATATTGAAAAATGAAAACATTATTCATTCTTATGTATAGACTACCATCTCCATGAATGAAGTAATTAATATTTATGTGTCTATATTTTATAAGTGATTTTAAATATTTATATAATTAATTTATATGTATTTTACCATTATTAAAATTATGAATTTTATGTAACCATGATCAAAGTAGAAGACATGAATTACCAAACTGAAATTCAAATTATAAATGAAACTATTAACAACAATAAATGATTATTATAATAAGGAAATATTAATATATTATTGTTGAAATAATATTTGGGTATAATAAATGATATTATAAGTATGAAAAATAATATTGATATAGTTATTCTAAATTTTAATTTATTATAAATGAGGTTTGAATAATTTTTAGTCTAGTCATACTTGAGGTAAGGTATTATCCCCAAAAATTAGATTCTTTGGTACATATGTTATTTCATTGTCTTTTCCTCTTTTATGAGGTGTATATAATAGAAATTGACATTTTATATCATTATTATCCATAATTTCAAGATATTCAATGTTTTATTTGAAGTTACTCTTCTATGAGACTTATGATTTTACTCCTACCAAAGATGTGAGGATGTTTATGTTATAATCTAATTTTTTATCCGGATTGATTATAATTATGTTGTTTAAAATGAGATATTATGATCTACCTCTCAAAAAATTATGAATTTTAATATTATTGGGTTATTCATTGATAATAAGATATTTCCATTAATTTTCCTCACCTTAAGTACTTAACAGACTGAAAATATTTTTTTTAAAGAAAATCAGCATTTTTTATCTCTTCTATAAAAAAACTCTATCATCCAAATCCATGTTTTCTAAAAGTTTTTTTATAAGTCATTTTTTATATTATATTTTTAAATTATAAATTTATTTTTCAAATGACTTAATTTTTACAAAAATAATTTGATGGAATCTTCATGAAATTTTTCAAACAAGGTATCTTTGGATTTGTTTTACCAAAGTATGGAAAGAATGTTTTCTTATAACTTATATAGTATGAAGGTAAATTCCCATAATTAGGAAAACTCAATGATTTGAAGTTACCATTATAATTTTTTTATGGTTATTTTAAATGATTTTTTTTCTCTAATATTTTGTAAAATTTTATGTTTTATATAAGGTATTTCATAGTGTAAGAGATATTTTCCTTAATAAATATTTGGATGATATTTTCTAGTTTATTTTAATCCATGATAAAATCTTTAATTTTCCTTTTTATTTACATGGGATATGATCCAACAAAACCATAAAAAATCTTCTTTTGATGGATTAGTATGATGATAATTTATGAATGGATATATGAAACATGTATCATTCCCAGAATTTAATTATATTATGAAACTTGTTTCGTTTCCCTGGGTTATGCTATGAAGAAATAATGAAATTTTTGTAAAATATATTTTCTTTTCAAGATTTATGGTATGAAAAATGTTTTATATTAATTATAAACACATATTTTTGATTTTAATTATGTGATATGTGGTCCCAAAATTATATATCCCTCCAATTTCATGGGTAAATACTGATATCTCATTTGATAAGTGGGACTGAAATGGTGAGTGAACGTTGTTCATTATGGGATTCTATTTACTGTGATAGTTATGGGATTGAATCGTGGATACTATGATGGTTTGTTAAGTAATATTAATCTAATATGATATTCATGGTAGTGAGGCTTGACTACAAACTAAATGATTTTCTATGATTATTTATATTCCACAATTCCATGTCTTATGCCAATTTCATTGTCTCATGGACCTATTTCTTTGATTAAATTGTGTTTTATTTCTTATAAGTTATTAATATTTATGATATGACTTAACATAATGATCTATGATATGCAGGGTACGGTTTTCGAATCTAAAGATCATGTTCTCACTCTCTTATGTTCATGTTATGAGTATGTGATCATTGATGTATCCCTTTTTTACCCTTACTAAGCATCTAATCTCACCCATTATTATGTTTTATTTAACTAGGTTATATATAATTCTTTTAGTTATGATATTTATAATAAGTTTTTTAGTTATTAAGAACGTAATAGGAGACTATTATGAAAATTTTATTTATTAAAACGTGTATCCAAAGGCATTAAACCTCTGTAATTTTATCATGGATCAAAATATTATGTAATTAATATTCATATAATGAGATGTAATATATATGTTTGAAATGTATGGGTTGATATAGTTTGTAAAAACAAAGGAACCCAGCTAAAAGTGTGTTGGGATTTCCTTAATTGAGATGTAGGATCCACAGTAAGGATGTTGTGCTAAAAAAGTGGGGTTGAATTTTAAAAAAAGTTAAAGGATTAAAGGAAAAAAAATTTATTCATCTCAAAATGGGGAACCATTATTTTTAGGAGCCTACCTGATTAGAACACGAATTTGATATTTATTTTCCTACAGTAGTGATCGATATGGGAGACCACCTAGAATGTTATCCTAGGTGTGTATGAGTGAGGAAAAAGCACAAGGAATAAACATGTATTGACCTATTGGGATGGTCACTATTTAGATGAAACATTCAGGCACCTGGGTGTCCCATAGGGAGGGGAACACATAAGTGGGGGAAAACTGGTGGTTTCTAGCTTGACAGGACCTGATGGCCATGTTAAGGATAGGTATTTGTGCTGTGAGAGGGGCCATTTTTTACATTTTTTCCTTTTGAGTAAACATTGTTAGTGGATTAGAATCCCATGAGAAAATCTCGATAAATATTTAACAATATCCATCCAAACAAAGAAAACTAAAAATCATTATCACATTGGTTGGTTTCGGAATTCCTCAATAAGTTGTTTCTTTGATGGATCCATTGGTATACCCTCACATGAGATTATAAAACAAAAAAAATGAATATTTTTATTTCCAAAATTAACACTTACTAAATTTTCATTCAGTTTCCCCTTATGTGGGGTCTTTAATACAATTATCATTTGATTTGCATGCTCTTTGTATTTTAATATATAATAATTTCATCTGTAAATACTGCAAAAAATAAATTAGGGTAATCTTTAAAGACTCTATTTAGAAAATCCGTGATGATAATGGAATAATTATCGTGACCAATTAGAATGACTATAAATTGATTGTTTCCATACATTGTATGAAAAGATTCCATGGGTATTTATTCACTTTTTACCCTCAAATGATAGTATCTAGATCAATAGTCATTCTTGGATAAATATTTATATCCTCGCAATTTATTGAAAAAATATTTATTACTAACCAGATGATACTTATTATTGATTATTATTTTTCATGTTCTATATAATCAATGCATATTCATGTTAATCTGTTTTATCATATCAAAAATCATCTATTCATGTAAAGATGTGGCACTTGGCCAAATTAATTCCTTATCAAAATTCGTATGATATTTTTTCTTAAATAACTAAAAATAAATCAATGAGAATCTATATGGAGTATTTGATTTAGGAATAACACCAGGAATGAGTTCTATTGAAAACTCATATTTACAATTCGGTGGAATATTATGTCGTTCTTTGAAAAAACATTAACAAACTCTCATAAAATAGTAATATGTTTGATTTTTGGTTTCATCCAAACCAAATGAGATAAACAAAATTTAATAGGAATAAAAACTTATACAAAGGATTCAATTTCAATTTTGATTTTATATTTATTTTTTTACTAAAAATGGCTGTATATTGTTTTATAATATCAAAAATGACTGCCCATATTCAATAATTTATGTGGTTTTTATTTGATAATTCCAATAAATTCCTATGATAATATCATATTCATCTAGATGTAGAATAATTTTATTTATTAGATTCACATTCCCACAAACCTGAACTACAAAAGATCTATAATCATTATATGTGATCATCATACCATTATGAGTTTTTATTAACTACTAAATATCAGACCACTGAGGATTTAAATTAACATTCTTATAAACATATCAAGATATAACGTAATTTCATATTTCTAAACTAAAATTATGTAATTAAATATTTGAGAAACCATATCACCACCTCCACATTATTATTTCATCATTATTCCAAAAATCATTATGTGAGTAGAAATAATCATAGTGAGAAACCACATAATAATTGAAAGTAATTTATAGGAATACGTATTCATGAAACCTTCTTTTCAATATATGGAACATTAGGTTTATCCTATGTCATATATGATTATAAACTATTCAAGTAATTCAAACACATTGTAAATAAAATGTGAGTTAGACCCTGAATATCAATCATGAGTGTTAAACTAGGTTAGCATTGTGTTTTCATTAAATATGAACCAAATTGATGGTTGAGATACACTCTAACAACTATTTTTAGGGTTATTACCCTAGGACACATATGTATTAAAACCATGTAAACATATAGTATACATAGATAAATGTTTTTCTATTAAAACCACACACCTTTATTTATCGCAACATCTGATGCTCTCTTATAAATAGAATTATCCAAATGGTTCTCACAGATTTTAGTCCCATATATGTTTACAATAGTAATTAATCATTTCTTTGATACCATCTATGGTTAAATATACTTTCCATACATATATATATATTAAATCTTAATATATGATATTAATTATATAACATTATGGAATATTCCATAATCATATAGTCTAAGTGCCTAAAGAAAATATTATACTAAAATATGATTTTATAATCTATTTACATCATATCCCACAATATTCTTAATAATTAACCCCCTTATTGGAAATAACATATAAAAAAAAATTCATAACCTTGAGAAAGGAAACATAAGTAAGGGTGATATTAGATTCTCAATAAGAATAAAAAGGAATATATTAATGATCACTTAAAAATAACATGAGTGTATGGTATGATAATATGAGAGTAATATTTAAAAACCATACCTTGTATATCATTGATCAAAATCTTTAGTTAGGGAATAAATGTTTTCAATTCATAAGACACGAATCATAATGGAATCTAAGAAAATGATCAATGAGATCAAAATTGTTGCATAAGACACAAATTATTTCAAATAAACATAATAATATAAAATTATTTCCTTTTTAAAGGATAACAAATATTAAAATAATAATTGATTGGGTTCACACCCTAATCCATAGTATCAGTAATCTAGGTTTACTCCCAAGACTATCATATTGGAACATTTCCCATACTAAAATTGGATCACCAATATTCTATTCATTATTATTTGATCGGATACCCATATTTACCCAACACATTATAAGTACAAATACTTCTAGAAAGACCAGTCACATAATGAAAATCATACATTAGTATTCTGTAATATCATAAAACATTCATCATATCATAACTCATGGAAATAAAATTTGGTTAATTTAAAGTTCATCATTTAATCATAAAATAAATTGTTGAAAATAGTCGACTTCCATAAATATGTCATCCTCATAATAATAAACCATGTATATAAATAAGAATTATTGTATCATTAGATAATCTTCCATGTAAATAATATGTAAAATCAAAGGATCCTATATTTTATTATGATTCTTTTAAAATATCACATAGAATATTTCATGATGAAAATACCCATTTGAAATTTGAAATAACATCCTTAAAATATATTAATTTACAAAACATTATGGTATTTTTTTTCTTGAAGGTAAATCTTAAAAGTTTAAAAAAGTATACATAGATTTATTTTGGGGTCATGAATCCTAGAAATTTTATTCATGTTGAGTATGATGAAACAAATATTCATTTTATATTTTTATCAAAAATTAAAAAGTTTCTCATTCAGAAAATGAAAAGATTATCCCTTTGAAACTATTTATTAAAAATCCAATGATATATAAAAATGGGTTTAAAAGTTATTTTTATAGTATTAAAAGAATTACTTATAACATTTTTTAGAAAACATGGATATGGAATAAAAATTATTTTCGACAAAAGAGATAAATAAATTTTGTCTTATATAAAAACTTTCTTTTGATATCTTATGGTCTTAAATAGTGTTAATGAAATGAAAACATTTAATCTAAAGAAAAAACAATATAATAAAAGAATTCATTGTATTCTTGAGAGACGTCATAAAATTCAATCATCATAAAATTGATCATAAATAATCCTATTAAATAATGATATTGTATCATGATAACCTTACTGATTTGGTAATACCCATATCATAAACTCTTGAAAAAATATAACATTTTATAGATATTTAAATGACTATGATTTTCCAAAAATCAAAATAATATACATTCATGGGTTGTAAATACACTACCCAATGGAACACTTGTTGAATATTATTTAAATCTTACAAAAATAAATGTGGGATGATAAACATTTACCTCAAGTTCAACTTAACTCAAAAGAACTATTTACTCAAGTATAATAAATTTAAATATAATATAATATTATACCATATTCATGTAAATTATTATAATTTCATATATGAACCACATATAACATGTCAAAACCCATTTATGAATAATTCTTTTTTAAAATTATCCTTTACGAGTGTTAATTGTGTAATTTTTCAGAATAATTTCAATTTGTTAGTTCTGGTCCTTCTATATAGATCATGGTAACATAATATCTTTAATTTTACTCTTGATATAAATATAATATTTATTCATTATATATATATATATATTCATATTCATATATAAATATATATATATATATATAAACAACATACATTTTACATAGTGATGGTAGGTTGTACGTAAGCATGAACTTTTCTTTAAAATTTTGAAAGAAGGAAAGAAAAAATATATAAAAGGTAAATAATATTCATTTATTCGTTATTATATCATATATATTCAATAAATCAATCCTTATTGTGATCCATATAAATCGGAATATGAAAACTAACCTAAAGGAGGTGGTAGTCTAAACCTATGCACAAACAATGTTATCATTTTCCAATGGATTGGAAGGTAATAAGTTAAGTTGGATATTATAATTAAATAATAATAATTATATTATAAATAGAATATATAAACATTAAAACTATTATAATAACCATCTATAAAATATTATAAGGGGAAATTAATAGTATCTCTATGTGGAGGGGGTAGTCCACACAATCGTATGAGTGAAACACTCACTACCCATTTATTGTAAAAGAAGGTGAATACTAGTGTATATATAATCATTAAAATATTTTAATATATCGACTATAATAAGGTTAATATTTTATTATGAATAAAATATTTTTAGAGTATTTATAAGTGGAAATAAATTGAAAGAGGTCGGTTAGAATGATTGCCTCTTCTTTGGTAGGCCTCCTTTTGATAATTTCTAAAGGAACCTTTGTATGGAATTTAAAGAATTTAATATAATATAATTCATTTATTTTGATTATTATATTATTATAGGGGTGTCTTGGGTCAATATCAAAGGCTAAATGTGTTGTAATGAATAGAAAGAGGGGGTGTCCTTTTATTAATGGGAGAGAGGACACACTTGGAATTTCTAAACAGAATAAAATATAATGAAGTCATAATCAGGATAAATGAAACAAAATGGAAATATTTTCTAGGTTCAGATATTATGATTATGAAATATTTATATAAAGTATTATTTAGAAAATTTAAAATTTCAAGCATAACCTAATCATATTTGTTTATCCCCACTCATTAAACCTGTTTGAACATTTACAATGGTGAATTGTTTTTACTTATTTTCCAATTCAATATGAAAACGTTAAAATTTGAAAAATTGCCTAATTTTTCATTCTTAATTTTAATATGGAATAGAATTTAACAAATTCAATTCCTAAAAGGGTCAATATTTAATTTTAAATTTATCCTGAAAAATGAAATAAAATAGTTTTCTAAAAAAATGCATTTGTATGTCTAAAATGCATTTATAACAAAATAAAATTTAAAATTATGTTTATTGAGATTAATAGGACTATATATAACATAAATGAACCTTTTTTATTTTTAAAACCATTTAATTATTTTAATAAAAAAACATGTTTCAATAAAAATTAGAAATTTTCAGTATTCATCCAAAAATATATTTATTTAAAATTATCAAAATTCACTCTGAGATAATTCTAACCTATTGATTTAAATAACTATGTTATTTTTTGGAATAAATTTTCTAAAACTAGATGAAATTATTTATATTAATTTCTCACAAAAAAATTAAAACCCATTTTTTACGATAGCTGTATTTTTAATGATTATAATGAATTAATGTAAAATTGACTAATTATATTTCAATATATTATATTTATCTTAATAGTTTAAAAAAAATTCAAAATTTGGTCATTTACATTCAATCCACCAATTTTATTGTAATTGCGTGTATCTCAATCTATCAAAGAAATAAAATTTATTTAAAGAGAAATAAATAATAAAATCTCATGGTGTTACATTATATCCTCCTTAAAATGAACTTTTCCCTTGAAATTATATCCCTTTGGTACAAAAAATGAAGATATTTATACTTTATTACAACCTTAGGTTCCCTTATATCTTCATAAAATTTTTGATTCCTCTAGAGACCATTTACTAGGTGAGTAGTCTTGTTCCAGAGAACATTATCTATACAATCCTATATTTATACATATTTTCCTTCATATGAAATATCATTTTATAGTTTTAAACCCTCTTAGTTCAATAAAAGTTATGGAACATGTATGTAATTTCTCTAATGAGATACATAGAACACATCGTGAACTTGAGATAGTATTAGTAGAAGTGCCATGCGATAATCCACCGTCCCTAATAGATTTAATATATCAAATGGTATAAAATTCCATGATTTAGTTATTTTTTATCTCATAACCATATTTCCTTGAAATATTTTTATTTATACGTTCTCACCAACATCAAATTTTAGATTTTTTTGATTATTATCAGCATAACATTTATATCGACATTAAGTTTCCATAATGATCTCCTGAATGTCTCTATATTTATTTTTCACTTCCTTGTTTATCTATGGTTATAATAGATTTCATACACTAAATTCAAAAAAATATATTTTAGTTCGATACATTTTTCCTTTAGGTCCTCCTAAGGATCCATCATAATTCTCAATTCAAAGATATTATTTCAAGAAAACTCAATTAGAGTAAGGTTTTGATCCAAACCACCTTTGAAATCCGTAGAACCAGATATGAACATATCTTATAGGTTTTTAATGGTTCCATCAGATTAACCATATCCTTGGGGTTGATATGATATTCTATAAAAATCTAAATCTAGATCTTATTGAAGATATCACAAAAACCTTATGGTAAAACACAGATCGCAATTAGGTAAAATATAATTTGGTACTCCCTTAAACCTTACCATGTTATTAATATATATTTTGGAAATCTGGCGAGGAGATAGTTATTCTCTCATAGAAATAGTGTGAAAACTTCCTATAGTGATCTACAAAAATCCAAATTATATTATGTCTATTAAACATTTTGTGGAGTCCAACAACAAGATCCATGATAATTTTCTCCCATTTCCATTCATGTGTGTGTAATTGTTGTAACATAAATATTAAATTTTTTCTCTTATCCATAACTTTATGAAATACCAATCATAGAGATGCATTCTGTAAAATATCTCTTTTCAAGTTGTCCCACAAAAAATACTCTTTCATATATCTATACTTCTTCATAATTCGAATATGAATAGAGAATGATAAATTTTGAGGTTTATCAAACATCTCCTTCAAATTTGTATTGGAAATGTTAAAAAAAATTGTTTTTTAACTTTATCATTCTATCATAATCATGTTTTATCACATGATAATTTATTACCATCTTTTACAACTCTACATCAAACTTATACACCACTTTAACCTTTACATGAATGGATATTTAATGATTGATTTGAGAAATATAATATGTATCCCCACCCTTTAGGATTTCATGATCCATCCTTTGTAAACCATAAATATTAGATCTTTTGTAGTCCATATCATACATAATATATCATCATCCCTTTGACTCAAATCATTGACCACCTTTTTTTGGATTTACCATCAGGTAAATTTATTTATCAATTATAATCTTAAATAAAATCTACCAATACACTCTATAACATATTAATCTCTTTAAAATTATATATATACTTTTAAATTTTATAGTCAGTATATATGTCCCACCATTTCAGAAAATGGTAATGCCTCCATATCTTTAACGACAAAATTACTACAACTAACTCCAAACATGAGTTGGGTGATTTTTATTGTGAACTTTAAATTTTCTTGATGCATAAGATATCTTTATATGATTCTTCATGAGGATGCATCTAAATATAGTCTTTGAGGAATCACTGTAAATCACAAATTCTTCCCCACTTCAGGGTATTATAAGCATGGGTGTGCTAACATACATTGTCATTAGTTCCATGAAATTTTCCTCACATTAATCTATACAAATGATAATTACCTTTCATAGTTAACTCCATGAGTTTATTATATATCCATGATAAATTCTCCACAAATCATTGATAATATAAAAAAATAATAATATTATGTATTTTAGTGAAAGTGGTTAGTCTATTCCAATGTTAAATAACTCACATCTTTAATATATTCACTAATATACCATTTCTAATCATTATATGACCCAAAATTGTACTATATAATTCCAAAATTCACAATTGGTAAATGATTCAAATAAAGTTTCCTTTTTTAGGGTCACCAGTATAATCCTCAAGTGACCTTCATGCTCTTATTATCTCTTTGAATATATAAGAATATTGTTTATAAAGACAACCAAAACCTTATCAAGGTTACATATAAAAATGTTACTCATTAAATCTGTGAATATATCATGGGAATTATTAAGACCTATTGGAATCAATCTTTATTCATAAGGTGTATACTTTTTAGGGAAGGTTATATTAGCTATGTCTTGATGTTTGACCCTCAACTAATTGAATCCAAATTGAAGAAAACTCATCCAAGATTATTACACTCTTCTAAAGTGATAGAATAAATCATCCAAATGGGGAAGTGGATAGTTATTGTTTATTTTTAACTTTTTTTATTCCTCATAATAAATGGAAAGGAACATTTATCCATCATTCATCATAATAAAAAAATAGTTCAATCTTAGGAGATGCACTCACTAAAAATTAACTTTTTATTCCATATCATGAAAAGTATTACATCAATGATGTCTATAGTGGTCAGGCCCAATGGAATCATCATGGATAATAATATTACAGTCATGGGGAATTTTTTATATGGTATAATAATTAATAAGACTATCCATAGTAGTTCCTTTCTAAGAATGAATGTTTGCAAGAAAATTACCCTCCCTCCATGTTGTGTTAACCTATGTACCTCTACCATAAAGTGATTTTCATTTCCTATGAAAATAGGTTATATTACATTGAGTGCTATTGTTGCCTCTATTAAATACTATTCAGATATTAGAGTCTTATTCTACCTCAACAATCGTAATGTTTTACAATTTTCATAATGGAATCCCTATGAAAAGTTCTATAGTATCTTCCACAATTGAATCATTGTTTCCATAGAAGGTACTCAGCCTAATAATCACAAATCCTATGGTGTCACGGAAAATTTCTCCTCCTATCATAATCCCATATATGCAAGAATCTTCCACATTTAATTTTTATCATATCTTAATAGGATTTAACTTGATCCACTTACCATTTTGGGTCAGGATTCATGAATTATTTCTTTAGGAGATGAGATCACTTCTAATAGTCCACGTCTCTCCACCCTAATTAAAGCACCATATTTGTCCCCAAGTGACATCATATAGATCATGATAATTCAATAGGATTATCAAAACCTCTCCCTTATTTTATTTCTTGATTACCATATCAACCAACAAACCACTACAAACACCATTAAGTGAACCTTGATTTTTCTCACACACTGTTCCAGCCCCTAAAACCAAATAATAATGAACTCTTTAAAATCTCATGCCTATAACTAAGCTCCCATTTTCTAAAAAAATAGATTCTATGTAAATAGATCCCACTCAATATCAAAAAAATGAAATGATAGATATATTAGACCCTAGACTTATCATAACACCAGCATTGTGATGTCACATTGATCCCCATTCTTTAAACGATATCATCAATTCAGATGATATTGTTTTATACTCTCCATATGAGAAAATTATTATTACAGAACATTTCCTTTCACCATAGTATCTTTTACCATAAATCCAAATACTCATTTGATCATATGTAATTAAAAATATCTCGAGTAGATAAAAAACCTATTGATGAATCCATAAAGATGCATCTATTAGGTTCCTCATTAAGAATAATTCTTTCATGAAATGCATACTTCTCTCTGAAAAGAGTTTCCAAGATGCATCTTGAATGTAGGCTACCTTGTTTGAATGAGATATCTAGAACTGGGAGTCTAGGGAAAAAGTGTGTTTGATCCTCCCAGTTTCCTTTCTAATATCGTATATTTCCTCTTCCAACTACTACATGAAGCTTGTCCTCTAACAGATAAAGATACACTGAAATGCACCGTGCTAAGCTTGATAGCCATTTAGATGAGCATCCCAGTCATTCGGGTTCTCTCAGTACATTCCTATCATTAATCCAGACCACGTAGAATTCACTTCGATTACATCCATGTCCATTGTTTCTTACATGACATGCATGGATTCAGACACACTCCTCATGTTTTTTCTATCCCCCAAAAGCAGTATTTCATGTTATTTCCAATATGCCCAGTAACACTTCCTCTCATCCTTGTTATGCCAAGTGAATGCATTGATAATTTTCTCAGTTATATTAATTATTCCCTTTTGTGGTTTTATCATGGATAAAACATTCATTGGAATTGAAATAAGCATGTTGTTAACCAGTGTAGTCTTACTTCCAAATGAAAAAAACATATTCTTACAAAAAAAATTGGTTTGTAATCTGGCTAATCTGGTTGTCAAAAAAAATTCATCATATTCTCATCTAAAATGGGAACACAAATATACTCCATTGGTAGAATCCCTCAATGAATTTCCATATTATCTTGAATTGATCTCCCATAATGATAAGGGAACCCCTTTAGGATATACACCCTGCTCTTATTAAAAATGATCCATTGTCCACTCTGGTGGATATAGTTTTTCATCATTTGGTGAAACAAGCCAATTATTTTTTTCCTACCATTAATGAAGAAAAGTATTCAATATGAATACATCAAATGGGAAATTAAAACCATCCCATATATGTTCCGTAAAAATGAATGTATCCTTATTCCATATCCTATTTCATGTTCTATATAAGTTCCAATAATCCAAGGATGAACAAGATGGGTAAAATATCATCACCATACCTCAACATTTTAATATATTTAAAGAAACATAAGAATATCCCCATTAATGACATCGAGATCTATAGGTATGAAAATAAATTAAATATAATATCATGGGTCCATGACTACATGGAAATTCCCCTCCCAGTATTTGGGATTAATTCCTCTAAAACCTTTGTGTCATGTAATTTTCTAAGCCTACGGGCCATGTAAGGGTTACCCTCATCCCTTTAAAGAGTTTTACCAAAGAAGTAATGCCTTCGAGAAATTCATGTAATATCACAAAGTTGTTACATAAAACCAAACTTCTCTATCAATTTTCTAATGTAGCCCCATTTATTTTGGTCATATGACTTGTCCATGTCCACCATAACTTTAATATTATATCTGATACACTTCTTATTAAGATCATTCATCATATTCGTTGCTATTTTTATCATCCCTATAATATTCCACCCCTTCATGAATCCATGATTCTCCACCAAGATGAACCGTAGGAGCACTCGGTTTATCCTTTTATTGAAGATGCTCTTGAGAATTTTAAACAAGAAGTTACAAATATATATCGGCTTGAATTGGTGAAAATAGGTTGGCTCCCGGAGTTTGGGGATCAAAACAAGTTTGGATGCACTGGTTTCTCTGGTTATAGACCATTATCACTAAAATTCATGTATTTAAAAAGTGACATGAATTTTTATAACATCCAATTCCAAAATGTAAAATATACCCTAAATACCATCTAGTCCAGGATGGCTTCCACCATTAATGTGAGAATAGCTTCTTTGATCACTTTCACATCTAGAATAGCCTCCATACCATTATTTTACAACTCATCCCCAAGTCATGAGATGTTGTTGAAGAAGATATAATATCTCCCAAAAGGTAAAAATTTGTTATATCCAAAAGGAATCAACCTCGATAAATGTTTTTCCAAAATAAATCTTGGCCAAATCACCCGCCACATCCAAGTTCCCCGTGAATGATTTTTACTCAAGAATGAGTTTTTGGTTCTTGTTTACCTCCCTACCCTTCACACAGACATAATAGAAACTATTATTTGTATCTCCATAATTAATCCTTATCTCCCTCTATTTATCCATATCCACTCTTTCAATATTGACCAGCATCCATGATCAAATTTTCTACATAGACATCATTATAGGAAACACCTCATTATCCCATCTATACTATAGACTTTTATCTAAGAAATTGAGTTCATTTTTTCATATCATCATTCATCATTTCACTATATGGACTATTTCCATTCCATACCTAAATATTCTTCTTTATCCTCTATGGTCTTTTTCTGAGGTTGATCCATGCAATGCCCCTAACCGGTTGGTTCCATGATTCCATCAAAAAAATTAGAAATCCATCAAACTGAGTCCATCTCTCCAAGAGTTTCTTATTCCATTCTTGGAACACAATTAGGCCCCTTCAATTTAGTTTCTCTGAAATTGTTGTTTCACTTGATTTTAATTATTTTGAAAACTCAACATCACTATTTGGTGGAAGTTAATGCCACTCTTCCAAAAAACATCAAAAAAAATTAATACAATTAACATATCATGAATGTTGAGTTTCTCACCTACCATTATATATAGGTATTATTTTTCAATAGGAATAAAGACCCATACAATGGATTTAATTTCATCCTAAATTTCTGATTTATCATTACATTGATAGGCGATATTAGGTTGGTTAAAAATATCCAAAGTGACATACCATATTAAACAATTAATGTGGGTTTTATTTAACTAAATTCAATAGAAGCCTATGCTAATATAAAATTTCACTAGGGGGATAATAAAAATATATTCATGCATCACATTACCATAAAATTCTATCAAGGTGGGGCTATAATATTCAGATGTTTTCATCATACAATTAGTATTTTTTACTTGCTACTTGACATATATTAGTTGTGAATACACATTAACATTCGTATTGTATTTTCATGATATAAAGAAATTTTCATTGACTATGATCAAATTATATAATTATATATTTTCGAATAACTATCACTATGTAACGCCCTGACCCTAGATACCCAGAGTCTGTGCATTATTACATAACATTGGCATGATCACAAAGGATCAAGTCTCAAAATACCGATTAGTTTAGTAGTCTTGGAAACACTAGATATATTCATAAGTCTTACATTACATCATAAGGTAAAAAAACTACAACAAAATCTTGTCTTCATATCACTTCATACTATCCCTGTAGGTCATTCATAAATTACTTCTTCATAATCCTGGGAAAAATAAAACATTGAAAGGGGTGAGCTCAGATGCTCAGTAAGGATAACATTATAGCAGAAGCTTTCATAGATAAGCATAAACACTTAATGCGGTTTATAACTAAAATGAAAGCCTTTTAAACTTGAAATTCAGCATAAAATGGAAAAGATAAAATAAAATATTGCCATTTACTTACTCACATGGATATTCTATTAGTCGAATGATCACATGAAATATCACTTTCAAAATGATGGAATGCATAATGCCAGACTATCATAACCACATAGCCAAGGCCTCGTGCCAAGACTACAAATAATATTTTTCCAAGGCCTTGTGCCAAGACACTAGTTTGTCTCATGAGACCTACTGATGCATCGAGGAGCTATAGAGGGCTCCACCCGTCAATTACTAATTCCAATGTATTCCTCATATGAAAAGTTTTAAACATAACATAAACATGTCAATACTTTATCCACAAACCATGAATACTATAAAAATAGCACATCCACAGTCAAACATAACTCATTCGATAAAATATGGAAGATTGTATTGTGTCATATTAACCTCAATCGAGAATGATGAAGGATATTGACATAGATTAAAATAATCATCAAAACAATTAGAGTGAAATATCCCTACTTTTTCTTGAAACCATTTAAAAGTCACACTAATTGTCAGGAATCCATTGAAAATAGATTTTAGAATCAAAGTGTCCCATACCACTTTGAAACTTTTAAAAGGAATTTTTATTTTAAAACTTTAATGTATATAAGAATAAATTCGTAAAACCATTTTTTAAAACATGTACATTAATGAGAAAGATTTAGAAGAATAGGCCTTAAAAACATTTAAAAATGGTATTTTAGTTAGAGTTTCTAACCAAAAGAGAGACACTTGAATACAAATAATTGAGGTAATCAAAACTTTGTAATATCATGAGAATAAATGTATTCATGATATACTATGTCAAAGTACATTATATACACCACATAAAAGTGATTTGGTGTATAACAACAAAGAAGTCTCAATGGAATGTAAATTGAGATGAAATATCTCATAAAGGCTGTATCCTTAGGTTAAGGATAAATTAACGACATAATTATGTGTGACAAATATAAATACACTAAATATGATTTGATATTCAGTGTAAAACAATCAAGGGACATTCACACATATTCTAGTAAAAACAACACCAATGAATTGGATGTTTATCTCAACAAATCGAGATTGAGTAAAAATTACTCTTATCAAGTTCATACCGATGACTTGAGAATTTATCAATGGAGTGATTATGTGTATAAAAAGTATATCCACAGAAAGGGGAGTGGAAATAATGAAATAATCAAATGAATAGTGATTCCACACATAATCTTGGGGTAATATAATCAATGAAATATGCGTAAAGCCAAATGAGTGGAAATTGAAATCTGAAATTCCCTTATTGATTAGGTAACATACGAAACATACACCCATGAAAGAAGGATCATACAATTATGATGTAAATACCCATAAATTAGAGTATATTACACAATGAATACAATCATGGGCAGTACACATACACCACATGCAATAATTAAGTGGTGAACAATGGAATTCTCACAAAATTAAGAGTGAGTTTAAAAAACCCCTTACCTTGTACATTTCCTTGGTTGGGGGTAGATAAACCTATTTTATAATGTTTAAATAATTGTTATTAAATTATTCATGAATCATATACATTAATATGATATCATATATGATCTTTTAACATTGCTTTGTTAATAATATCTTAGAATTATCGTCGTTTCGGGTGTTAACTTACTCATTTTCTTTTATATGTTTTGTTACATAAGCCATGTTTTTCATGGATAGGTTGTATCTTATTCATATCCAGAATGATATAAAGTTCTTAAAAATTATTTTTATATCATCAAATGATAATTATAATTGAATGGATATGATGGAGAATGAATCTCATCGCGTTCGTGGAGATGGTAGTCCGTACGTACGCACGAGTGACAATATCATTTTTTTTATATTAAAATAATATATAATTGGATGGTATATCATATATAAAGAATAATTATCATGTTATATTTATTATTTAAATGAGTTACACATCATTATTATACCCACCCAAATAATAATATACTGAATAACAATTACACCACGACGTGGAGACGGTAAGCCGTACGCACGCACGTATGGTGACATGTTATTCAAAGGGTGAATAGAATACTAAATATGGTTGTAACATATTTGTAATAACATCACATTATATATAAGATACTGGATTTATTATTTTATAATGGTAATAACAAAGAAAGAAGAAGTGGAAGAAGAAAGGAACTTGAAACGGGCTGGTGAAAACATTACCTCTTCTTCGGGATCTTCCTTTTGATTTGATCAAAAGGGCTCCTTAAGTTGGCTTTCTGATAAAACTAAGGCCTCTAGGTTGTAGTGAGGAATGTTTAGAGAGTATTTGGGCAGGGTTTGTCCGAACCAAAAGGCTTTGAAGGTGTGAAGAAATTATAAGGAAGAGTGCCCTTTTATAAGAGGGGTGAGGGGCACCTTTGGAAAAGCTAGAAATATTAATTTATAATAAATTCATATTCGGTTTATAATGGCTCCAAAGTTGATTATTCAAAGGTTAATGGGGGTATAGGTCGAAAACCATTCAACCAATATAATTTAGACAGGTTTGGGTTACTATATTAACCTTATCCTTTAGTTTTAACTCTTAGTTAATTAGTTTGACATTTACCATGTCACTTTGTATTTTTATATTATATAGTTAATAAACTTACTATATACATACAAGAGACCCCCAAGTGGTACATTAATGATATACCTATCATTATATAAGTATCTTGGACGAACCTTAGATTTTTAGGAATTTAATATTAATTAATAATATAATATTGTTTTTAAAAACTCTTTTATGTCAATTTTGACACTATTCAATAGTTGATTTTTTTGAAACTCATAATAGAACGATTACTTAGAAAAAAGTTAATTAAATAAATCCTAATATGTCATATTATCCTAGAAAATTAGTTTAATTAATTAAAAGTCTTAAATAATATTTATTTGGGTATTTATAATATCAATTATTTTAATTTTTCACTATTATGGTAATTACTGCATCATCATTGTGTCATAAATATATTAAATTATTTAATGTTTAAAAATTATAAATAAAATATAATTTTGTATGAAATCTTATTATATTTCTAATTAATATTTACAATATAATTTATCTTATCTATAACCTTATATTAAAAATGTTTTATTAAATAAACATTGATTTTAACTTTTTTAACTCTTTGTTGAATTAAATAATAATAAATGTCCTAATCTAATCCAAGTGGACCTAAATGATAATATTTTATTACTAAGGTTGTTTTTGGTCGAGATACACTTTTACAATAGAATTAGGACATGTTTTAGGGTAATATTAATATCATTTTTACCCTTAATTATCCTATTTACTTTTAACCGTGGTAAATAAAAGTAAAACGTTAGTATTCACCAAAAATTATTTTCATCCCATTGAAACACATTTTACTTCTTTATATTAACCGTGTCTCTCGGATTTTTTAAATTCCATTCACAGAAGCGGTAAAATTATGTTTTATGAAAAATTCAGTTTTTTTAACTACCACTTAGTAGTTTCACTATTCATCAAAAATTGAAGTTTTTCAGAACAATGACAAAATTTCACCCTAAGCTATAATTTATATTCCAAATTAAAAAATGATGTCTATTTTAAAAAATTCTAAACATATAAGTTTCATTAATTAATTTTATAATTAATTCCCGTTGTCACAACAAATAGCGTGTTTTTAAGAAACAATATATATCAAAAGATTGACAATTGTTTAGGTCCAATTTCAAAGTGAAATTATTTCTAATGAACACCATTGGATAAAATGGTAAAAATATATTATAATTATACTTTAAAACCACTAAATAATATAATTTATCAATATAAATTATTTTGATTTAAAAAGTTGTTTTTAATTAAAATATAGTAATTTTCACTATTCATCAAAATATAAGTGTTATCCGAAAAGTTCTAAAATTTCACCCTAGGATAAATTCGATATTCCGAATCCAAAAATGAAGTCCATTTTGAGATATAGAATTTATTAAATTTCAAAAAGTATGTATTACTATTCATAACGGCTAGTTTGATTGGTTGTGGTGTGTTAAAATCTCGAAGTTGCGTACAATGCACGCCATTGCATTATTCGAAGGGAAACGTACCGTGGAAACTTGGGGTGTTACATTCTCCCCTCCTTAAATAAATTGCGTCCTTGCAATTTTTAAAATTGTGCTTAGGAATATAATGGAATGTCCCACATCAGAAAAAGATTCAATAAATCTATCACTTTAAAAGAAAGAAAGAGAGGTATAAATGTCAACCAAGATAACCCATACTCGGATTCCATGTAGGAAAACATGGATATGGATGATAAACTAAGTGTCAAGTTCTGATGGGGATGGATAGAAATACTGATCCGTATAAAGTTAACAATAAGAAAACCACAAACTTGTGTTGGGACAAACGGCCATTAGTCTCCTAGTAGGAAAGTAAACGGACAAAATTTTTGTTGTTTTAAGTTACATTACATAAGGATGAGGAATTTATTTATGATATTGACTAGGAATATAAAGATATATACTTACATTTTAAGTAGAGTTTCATTCTTTAATAAATTTCCACCACTAACTCATTTTTTAACGATGAGTTTTCAAGAAGACGTGGTCACACTGGAAGAGCTAGAATAAACTTCTATAGAATCACATGATCCATGCAGGATGAACTATATATTTCCATTTTCTTTAGAGATTAATCAAAACTAAAATGGTTAGTACAAGATCTAATGATCCCCCAAAACGATATTCATTGAGAGAAATAAACACTAATCTTAATTTCCAAAATTAAACCAACAATGCCGCAAAGTTAAATAAATACTATTCAATAATCAATTGTCCTTATAATCCTTTAATAAAATCAAAACTAATATTGAAAACCAAATCTTATTAAGAATGTTGTCTTCCACGTTAAATTGTATCTCCAAATTACATTAATTACTCTTAAAGTCACATAATTAAAAGTAATTAACCTAATCATTTCCACAAATAACCCAAATCATTATAAATCCATAATAGAAACGTTGATAAAAATCCACCATTACTCCTCAAATGAAATCCCATACTACTCTATTTTCCTTTGGCATATAGTGTTCTCAACAAATCGAACAACTTCGAAAATAACATTTATCACTGAATCACCATATCATTTTCCTATACTAAGGGTATTCATTTGATAAGACATAAGATCCCAAATCAAATTATTATTAATAAATAAAATAATTTAACTAAAAATAATATTCACACTAACCAGGGACTTCACGTAGTCCAGTGGTAGGCGATAAATCACAATCGCACTTTGGTTGTGGGTTCGATTCCCACAGCTTTGTCCGACGCGACGGTTTGTCACACGGTCTACGTGTTGTCCTTTTTCGAAAACTATATTTTATAACATTACCAGAATGAGATAAATTCCTCAAAATAACCATAACATAATTTAACCACAAATTTTATCTCATACCTTGCATTTTCATCCCAAATTATAATAATTTGTAATTTCCTCAAACCCAATGTTCATAGAAAAACAAATGGTTATTTATAACTATATCCACAAGAGAAAAGATAATTCTTCCATAAATAGCATTCTCACATGGAAAACGTTAGGGTTACAAATACAAGAGAAAATTATTCCAAAGTAAACCCTTCAACAAGGATCACTAATAATTTTTAAACATTTATCCAACCATTTATTTCCACATATCTTCTTCTCTGACCAAAAAAATATCCTATAGAATAGGACATTCACTCGGGTAATGGCCAGGTCCCCTAAATTTATGGAAAATGACTGTAAATGGATTCTTGGGACCACTTTTATCTTCTTCCATAGTACTCTTCATTTTTCATCAGCAATTCTTCACTTTATGTCCTTCCTTCCCGCACGTAAATCATTTCTTTGTCCCATTGAGAAACTTTCCTAGGTGTCTCCTTCCACATTTCCTGCATGATGGAAATTGAGGATTTGTTTCTCCATGGTCTCCACTACTGGAACTCTTATCATTCATCACCTTTCTCTTCTTTGTTGAGTCTGGTAATTGGTTAATATATATATTGTTGATCATATTTTTGGAAAATTGATTTGGCATAAAGACGATATCTTTTACACCTATCAACATTCCATTTTGTTGCTCATTGCCACCACCGTTCCCACCTTGTACATCATTCTCAAAGTCACTATGACTTCCTTGGAATCCATCCATTGACTAAAACCACAAATCATTGTGTGAGTAATAGTAGTCATACAATCATTTAGAGATTAACATGTAACCATATTCTCAATTTGAAACACATTAGGATTAACCAAGGTCATTTACTCCCATCTTATATATATAATACATTTAATCGATTTTCAAAGAAAATGTAAATTATCTTAAGCATATCCCCTGGGAGTGTCGTAACCAAAAGTGCTGCAAGGCCCATTGTCGTGCACCAGTTCCCGTTCGAGTCTAGCTCAAAGCGGTGTTTTTGGGTTTTACCCCTAGGAACATCTGTGCCAGAGCCGCCTCTACCTACTCGTATCTAGACAGAGAAGTATTTCTCGGAAAACTCACAAAATCTCTACAATACCAAAATTCTAGTATGTTCTTATATACTAATCCTCAAAGTTCATATTAGGTCTACATGCACTAATCAGAGTTTATCTAAATCTAGCTTCCAAGGTTTGTACTAAACTTCCTATGATACCAATTGTAATGCCCCGAACCCAGATACCCAGAGTCGGTGCATTATTACATAACATTGGAATGATCACAAAGGATCAAGTCTTGAAAGACCTATTAGTTTAGTAGTCTTGGAAACACTAGATATATTCATAAGTCATACATTACATCATAAGGTTAAAAAAAACTACAACAACATCTTGTCTTCATATCCCTTCATACTATCCCTGCAGTTCATTCATAAATTACTTCTTCATAATCCTGGGAAAAATAATACATTGAAAGGGGTGATCTAAGATGCTCAGTAAGGATAACATTATAGTAGAAGCTTTCATAGATAAGTATAAACACTTAAGGAAGTTTATAACTAAAACAAAATCCTTTTAAAATTGAACTTCAGCATAAAATCGAAAATATAAAATAAAATAATTCCATTTACTTACTCACATTGATATTCTACTAGTCTAATGATCACATGCAATATCACTTTCATAATAATGGAATGCATATTGCCAGACTATCATAACCACATAGACAAGGCCTCGTGCTAAGAATACAAATAAGATTTTGCCAAGGCCTTGTGCCAAGACACTAGTTTGTCTCATGAGACATACCGATGCATCGAGGAACTATAGCGGGCTCCACCCGTTACTTACTAAGTCCAATGCATTCCTCATATGAAATGTTTTAAACATAACATAAACATGTCAATACTTTATCCACAAACCATGAATGGTATAAAAATATCACATCCACAGTCAAAAATAACTCATTCGATACAATATGGAAGATTGTATTGTATCATATTAACCTCAATCGAGAATGATGAAGGATATTGACATAGATGAAAATAATCATCAAAAAAATTAGAGTGAAATATCCCCCTTTTTCTTGAAATCATTTAAAAGTCACACTGTTTGTCAAGAATCCATTTAAAATATATTTTAGAATCAAAGTGTCCCATACCACTTTGAAACTTTTAAAAGGAATTTTGATTTCAAAACATTAATGTCCATATAAATAAATCATTAAAACCATTTTTTTAACATGGAAATTTATGAGAATGATTTAGAAGAATAGGTCTTTAAAAAATTTAAAAATGGTATTTTAGTTTCAGTTTCTAACCAAAAGAGAGACACTTGAATACAAATAATTGAGGTAATCAAAACTTTGTAATATCATGAGAATAAACGGATTCATGATATACTATGTCAAAGTACATTATATACACCACATAAAAGTGATTTGGTTTATAAAAACAAAGAAGTCTCAATGGAATGTAAATTGAGATGAAATCTCTCATAAAGGTCATATCCTTAAGTTAAGGATAAATCAAAGACATAATTATGTGTGAAAAATATAAATACACTAAATATGATTGGATATTCAGTGTAAAACAATCAAGGGACATTCACACATATTCTAGTAAAAACAACACCAATGAATTGGATGTTTATCTCAACAAATCGAGATTGAGTAAAAATTACTCTTATCAAGTTTATACCGATGACATTAGAATTTATCAATGGAGTGATTATGTGTATAAAAAGTATATCCATAGAAAGGGGAGTGGAAATTATGACATAATCAAATGAATAGTGATTCCACACATAATCTTGGGGTAATATAATCAATGAAATATGCGTAAAGCCAAATGAGTGGAAATTGAAAATTGGAATTCCCTTATCGATTAGGTAACATACGAAACAAACACCCATGAAAGAAGGATCTTACAATGATGATGTAAATAACCATAAATTAGATTATATTACACAATGAATACAATCATGGGTAGTACACATACACCACATACAATAATTAAGTGGTGAACAATGGAATTCTCACGAAATTAAGAGTGAGTTAAGAAACCCCTTACCTTGTACTTTTACTTGGTTGGGTGTAGGTTAAATTACTTTATAATGTTGAAATAATTGTTATTAAATTATTCATGAATCATATACATTAATATGATATCATATATGATCTTTTAACATTGCTTTGTTAATAATATCTTAGAATTATCTTCGTTTTGGGTGTTAACTTACTCATTTTCTTTTATATGTTATGTTACATAATCCATGTTTTTCATGGATAGGTTGTATCTTATTCATATCCATAATGATATAAAGTTCTTAGAAATTATTTTTAAATCATAAAATGATAATTATAATTGAATGGATATGATGGATAATGAATCTCATCGCGTTCGTGGAGACGGTAGTCCGTACGTACGCACGAGCGACAATATCATTCTTTTGATATTAAAATAATATATAATTGGATGGTATATCATATATACAGAATCATTATAATGTTATATTTATTATTTAAATGAGTTAACCATCATTATTATACCCACCCAAATAATAATATATTGAATAACAATTACACCACGATGTGGAGACGGTAAGCCGTACGTATGCACTTATGGTGACATGTTATTCAAAGGGTGGATAGAATACTGAATATGGTTGTACCATGTTTATAATAACATCACAGTATATATAATATACTAGAGTTATTATTTTAGAATGGTAATAACAAATAAAGAAGAAGTGGAAGAAGAAAGGAACTTGAAAAGGGGTGGTGAAAACATTACCTCTTCTTCGGGTTCTTCCTTTTGATTTGATCAAAAGGGCTCCTTAAATTGGATTTATGATCAAACTAAGGCATCTATGTTGTATTGAGGGAAGTTTAGAGAGTATTTGGGCAGGGGTTGGCCGAACCAAAAGGCTTTGAAGGTGTGAAGAAATGAGAAGGAAAAGTGCCCTTTTATAAGAGGGGTGAAGGGCACCTTTGGAAAAGCTAGAAATATTAATTTATAATAAATTCATATTCAATTTATAATGGCTCAAAAGTTTATTATTAAAACGTTAAGGTTGGTATAGTTCGTAAACCATTCAACCAATAGAATTTAGACAGGTTTGGGTTACTATATTAACCTTATCTTTTAGCTTTAACTCATAGTTAATTAGTTTGACATTTACCATGTCACTTTGTATTTTTATATTATATAGTTTATAAACTTACTATATACATCCAAGATACCCTAAAGTGGTCCATTAATGATATACCTATCATGATATAAGTCTCTTGGAAGAACCTTAGATTTTTAGGAATTTAATATCTATTAATAATATAATATTTGTTTTATAAACTCTTTTATGTCAATTTTGACACTATTCAATAGTTGATTTTTTTAAAACTCATAAAATAATGATTACTATGAAACAAGTTAATTACATAAATCCTAATATGTCATATTATCCTAGAAAATTAGTTTAATTCATTAAAAGTATAAAATTTTATTTATTTGGGTATTTATAATATCAATTATTTTAATTGTTCACTATTATGGTATTTACTGCATCATCATTGTGTCATAAATATATTAACTTATTTAATGTTTAAAAATTATAAATAAAAGATAATAATGTAGTAAATCGTATTATCTTTCTAATTAATATTTACAATCGAATTTATCTTATGTATAACCTTATATTAAAAATGATTTAGTAAATAAACTTTGATTTTTACTTTTTTAACTCTTCTTTGAATTAAATAATAATAAATGTCCTAATCTAATCCAAGTGGACCTAAATGATAATATTTCATTCTTAAGGTTGTTTTTCGTAGATATAAACTTGTCCAATAGAATTAGGACATGTGTTGGGGTAATATTAATATCATTTTTACCCTTAATTACCCAATTTACTTTTAACCGTGGTAAATAAAAGTAAAAAGTTATTATTCACCAAAAATTATTTTCATCCCATTGAACCACATTTTAATTATGGATATTGACCGTGTCTCTTGGATTTCAGAAATTCCATTCACTGAAGCGGTAAAATTATGTTTTATGAAAAATTCAGTTTTTTTAACTACCACTTAGTAGTTTCACTATTCATAAAAATTGAAGTTTTTCAGAACAATGCCAAAATTTCACCCTAAGCTATAATTGATATTCCAAATTAAAAAATTATGTCTATTTTAAAAAATTCTAAACATATAATTTTTATTAATTAATTTTATAAATAATTCCCATTGTCACAACAAATAGCGTGTTTTTAAGAAACAATATATATCAAAAGATTGACAATTTTTTAGGTCCAATTTCAAAGTGAAATTAATTCTAATTAACACCATTGGATAAAATGGTAAAAAATATATTCTAATTATACTTTAAAACCACTCAATAATATAATTTATCACTATAAATTATTTGGATTTAAAAATTTGTTTTTAATTAAAATTTAGTAATTTTCACTATTCATCAAAATAAAAGTGTTATCCGAAAAGTTACAAATTTTCTCCCTAGGATAAATTCGATATTCCGAATCCAAAAATGAAGTCCATTTTGAGAGATATAATTTATAAAATTTCAAAAAGTAGTTATTACTATTCATAATGGCTAGTTTGATTGGTTATGGTGTGTTAGAATCTAGAAGTTGCGTACAATGCACGCCATTGGATTATTCGAAGGGAAACATATCGTGGAAGCTTGGGGTGTTACACACTACATTAACATTATTGATTTATCTTCATTACAAAAATTCATAGTGTGAGCATCAATAGTCATTGTGACAAACAAAATAATCATAAAAATTCATATATATGGTTTCTTATTTAGGAAGAATTATTTTTAATATATGACACCATTGGTTTAACTATTATCATCCATGATCATAATATATTCAAATAATTTATAATGGTTTATAAATAATATGTGATTTAACTTAATAATATCCCTTAAGAGTGTCAAACCACCAGTCCAGTAAGGGCACACTCACCCTGCACCATAAAATTGGTTAATATGTCCTCAAATGTATCCTTTAAGGGTTATTACTACCAGATTCATCTATGTTAAAACCATATGCACTTATAGTATCTATACCTATATGTTCTTCTTTGAAAATCATACTCCATTCTTTAACATAACCTATAAAGTTTTTCAATACCTATGATCTTCCTTTATATTATCATTCTACTTTTCTCATTCTAGTTTCCAAAGGCACATAATCCTTTATTTGATACAAAATATAGAAACAGATAAATTTAATATATTGATTTTATAACATGATAGAAGAAAATTAATTATATAACATTACGATCCATACCAAAATCCTATTTGGTTAGTGTATTCAGAAACGTAGATACACAATGACTTAGTTAGTAAGAGAACTCCACCATCTCCCACTAAGTTCTTCAAAACTAACACTCTTTATAGACATACCATACTATAAACCTTTCTTCAAATACTGGGGAAATTAAACAGAATAAAAAATGAGCACATATTCTCAGTAAGGGTAAAAAATGGGGATATCAATTATCACTTAAAAATAACATGATCATAAGGGATTGAGAATATGAGTAGAATATTTGAAACCCGCACCCTGCATATCATTGATCATAATCTTTACCCATGTTAAAATAATATAGTTAATAAGATTTAAATCATTATGGAATCAATGAACATGATCAATATGAGCAGAAAAGTGGCATAAGAAATAATTTTGTGGAATTTAAATTATCAAATAAAATAATTCCTTTAATAAATCCTCACTGTCAAGATTATCATAGTGTGTTGGGTTAACTACCCATTCAATCATGTAATTTTTCATTCTTCACTATTAAGCCTCTCGTAGGGGATAAACTACCTTACTGAAATATGTTCAATCCCCATTCCAGTCTTTATTATCTCATGAGATATCCACATTTACCCAATGCATTATAAAGTTATATAATTTTGGTCCCACTTACCACATTCAAAAAATCATATATAGTTGTTCCATAATATCATAAAATATTCATCATATCGTAACCCATGGAAGGGAAATTGGTTTTATAAACATTTCAACATTTTATCATAACATAACCCATAGAAAATAAATTGTCATTATAAAAATCAAATCATCATAATCATATAAAAATACTAATAAATAATAAAGATAATATCATTGGATCTTATAAACTAGAAATCAAAGGTAATGTCAAACAATTTCATTATAGACGAAAATTTCATTAAAGATTAGTATGAATATTTCATGATGGAAATACCCTTTTCACATTAACATAACTTCATTAAAATGTAAAAATATTAAAAATATCATAGAGAAAATATCCTTTTAAAAGGGACTTTATTAATTTTAAATTAATGTTCAGTTAATTGTGGGATCATTACATGGGTAAATCTTGCTCTTGTCAGGAATATAAAAACAAATATTTATTTTTTATTTTTGATAAGAAGTCCATATTATCTCATTCAGAAGGTAATAAGATGATTCCTTTTAAACCATTTTTAAAACTCCAATAAAGAGTAAAAATACCTTTAAAAATAATTTTAGAATATTAAAAACATTCTTGAAAACATTTCTAGAACATAAGGATATCGAATATAAGGTTTTTTTCGACCGAAGAGAAAAATTATGTCGGTTTTCCATAAAAACATTAATTTGGTATATTTAGTTATTGATGAGAGAATAATGAATGTAAAACATGTAATATATAGAAATAACATAAGTAAAATAAAATTCATTGAATTATTTAGATATAGTTTCAATAATATCAAAATTAGATAGTTGACCAGATACAATCCCAATAAACAATGATATTGAAACATAAATCTTTTACTGCATTGGTAATATCTGTATCGATGCCTATTAGAAGTGATAACCTTATATGGATTTTTATACAAACATTTTATTCATGAAATCACCATATAATTAATCCATGGTCTCTATATATACTATAAAATGTGAATAAGTTGTGAATATGGAATAAGTCTCATAGAAATAAATGTGAGTTGTGTAAACCTTACCACAAGATAGACAAGATTCGAAAGCAATCCAAAATTATTAAAAATAAATTTTAATTTATTATAAATACACTAAAAAAGTATTAATTACAATAATATCATATATTATCAACTTATAACATTTCAACAATGATTTTTATATAATTCCTAATTAAAATCATCGCTTTCAGGTGTTAACTGTTTTGTTTTTCATGACAATTTATGTCGGGTAGTTCCATTCCTTGTAATTTTATCACGGGTACATCATATAAATAATTTTATTCATGGTATAAAAAGAATATATATTTAATATAAGAATAAATTTATTCATTTATAAATTATTTAGAGAGAGAAATGAATTACTCCATTCATGGAGATGGTAGGTCATACGTATGAATTAACATTGATTTCACTTCTTCTTTGATGAAAAGAAAGAAAGGTAAATAATAATACATCCTAAAAAAATAATTGTTATGTTATATATATCATATATTTTTTAAATATATCTTTATTATCATCCATGTAATGTTGAAAATGAAAAATAGATCACAGCTCTATATGGAGGTGGTAGTCCACACTTACCCATGAGCAACGTTAAAATTTTACAACATAACAAAAGGTTAGAAGGTAGATATGATAGTATGACTAATAAAGTAAAATAAAATTATAAATATAATATATTTAAAAATTAAACTCATCATAACAACTACCCATGAATTAGGGTCTTGGAAAATTAATTTTATCCCTACATAGATGTGGTAGTCTACACATTTTCATTAGTGATACTTTCCCATCCCATTTGATGCAAAAGAGCATGAATAATATTTTTTACCTAATAAAAATATAATTGATATATATTTAAGATTATTATGTTATTATTTAATGATTAATAAGAAATATTTAATGGTTTTCCAAGGAGAAATAAATTTAAATAGGTTGGGTAGGAATATTACCACTTCTTCGGTAAGGTGTTATTGAAGTGTTTCTTAAGGTCCCTTTGAATGGTCTTTTAAGAAGATTTGAACCAAAAAATATTGTGTAGGTTAGTTAATTTGAGATGTGGAATCTGTTTTCAGATATAAGGCTAAATTCTATTCAAATAAGAGAAAGGAGGGGTGTCCTTTTATAATTGGGGGGGGGGATATACATGGAAATTTCAAAGAGATTAAAATATAAAAAATTCATACTCATGAAAAATGATTCCAAATTGTTATAGATTAAATTAAGTAATATTATTAGGCCTAAATAATGATATAAAATATGGTTTAATAAAATACAATTGGAAAATATACCCTTACCCTTTGGTTTAACACCTCTTCCCTTAGTAAACTCGTTTTAACCTTTATCGCATTGAAGTTTTTTACTTATTTTATTATAAATCATTTCAAAAAATGAATGTTTTCCCACTAACAGATTTTTAAATTATGATTCAAAATAATACCTCCATTTTATAAAATTAAATTTATATATGTGTAATAATTTAATATAAAATTAAATATATAAAAAGTGATGAAAATTATTTTTCCAGAAAACATATTATTTAGGTATAAAATGTTTTTTTTCTAAATAGAATATAAAAATTAATAAATTGTGATTAATTGGATTATTAACAATATAAAGGAATTATTTTTACTTTTATTGACATTTTTTAGGTAATGTCCCATAATTTGCGTATAAATATTTTTTATATGGAATTATTTTGAGAATGTAAAATCTGGCGGCGTGTAATTCTGAAGCCCGGAGTGTCCGGAATGATCTATTGAAGGTTGTTATGTTTAAAATAGTACGCATGAGGAGTGTTCCTGAAAATGTAGAAAAACTATTAAACGGGTTCCCGGATCAGAAATCTGAGGGCACCATTGCATTCAGGATGGTCAGTTTACCCTAGGCATGACATAATTTTAGTCACCATAGAACTCCACTGAAAAAACCAAAAAATGGCATAAACATAAATAAAATTATTAAATAAAATTATTTTATTATTCAAATGCTTATAACTCACTAACGGTGAATCAGATTGAAAAACGGATACCACCTCTAAACTCGTGTGGGTATTTTTTCCTTGGGCAGCCCCTAACATTGGTAGGTGAGGGCCAACGGTGGCAGTTAGTTTTTGGCCATAAATAAAGTAATTAAGTAAAAATTATTATATTGTTAAATTCTATAACTTCTAAACAATAACATGGATTGAAAATACGAGTTTAATTTTTGATTTTGGGGGACATTTTTAACTTAGGCGAAGCCGAACCTCGACCGGTGCAGGTTGTGGGTGACTGTTAATAATTTTTGAACTAGTGCTCAGAGTAAATAATTGAGGGAACCATTAAATTTGAAAAATTGGGATACGTCTAGAAACAACTTAAATTCGGGCGGAAATGGTTGATTTGAAAATTTAATTTTAGGAATTTTTTAGAAAAGTAATAAAATAATCTAAAAATAATTATTTCATTCATTTCACTGTGTTGCATGGTGGACGTCGACGCTACAGGGTAGTGACGATGCTGTGATGGGGTACATTAATGAATCACATGGATGAGCCTTATTCTGAAACATAAGAGTGAATTAAATGGTGCTAAACAACAATGATGTTTCATAAATGAAACAGAGTAATGACGAGATGTCATGTCATTGTGGAAATGCTACAGCATGTTTCTATAAATAGTTCGACTTGTTGGAAAAAATAAGGATGATGGATTTGGGGGATTCTCAGGAGAAGCTCTGATGCACTTCCACCCCAGCGAAGAATGATGAATGATGAAGAATGCCTTTCGATGGTCAGAACTGAGAAGCATTGTCGGTGTCATAAACCCTTGAGGATGAATGTGTGACAATGAATTTCATACAAGGTAGGTGGTTTTTCTTCTTTGATGTTCCCTCTCGACCCATACTTGAAAAATATAACAAACATGGACCAATCGACTAACAGTTTTATCCACCTCTCATCTAATCATGCATATGGTTGTTGTGGGATCTAAAACTCGGGACTTATTCTTCCTTTTTTAATTTTTTATTTTTCCTCATTTTTAAAATGCTAACGTGAAGGGCATGGGCTGAAGCCAACAAGGCCAGAACCCTTTGCTAAACTTTTCCTTGGTGCATTCTATGTGGCAGAACAATGAAAAAGGAAGAAAGGATATTGAGGGTGGCGAAATAACGGCAGCATTCTGGTGGCCTGCGGAAACAACCACTGATGCACCTTGCCGGCGTTGGCCGTAAGAGACCCACGGAAACTGGCTGCAAGTGATGGATGGCGGCGCGCCGTCATTTTCCATCGCGAACTGCGATGGCTAGAGGTGATCGGCCCAAACCGGAGCATGTGGGATATGGGTGGCGCCCGCAGGTTCCACCATTGGCACCAGGTGTGGCCAAAAGGCCGCAGGAGGAGGGGGTGGTGCGGACCCTGCGTCACACCAGAAAAAACTGCCATGTACCTGCAGGTCCAGGTGGGAGGAGTAGTCCACCTTCAAGAGAACCAGACTAGAAACAGGCTGACCAAACAAGACATCCCAGAACCACGGCTCAACAGGCCGGGCTGGGCTGGACATGCGGCCTAGCGGGCCGGACCTAGGTGGGATCAGGTAGATCGTTGGACTCGATGCGTCAGGTTGGCCTGACCGAGTCAGACTGGGCCCAAACCCATCCAGCCCTCGAATTAATACATGATTGTAACTAACGAACCAAGTGTCCTTTTGACACATTGTTAGTGGTGATGGGACCCCTTTTTTGGACGCAGTCCCTTTGTCATATTCTGGTGGGCCTGACCGAGATTGGTCGGACCGAGGTAAGATCACCCCCATTTATATGAAGGGGATTACCTAACAGATCTGGTGACCGATCGACGCGCCATCTGTGGAATAAAGACCCTTGTGACTAGGAAGTCCATTAAAGATGATCTAAGTGTGTTTTGACGGAGTATGATGTGCAACTTGGGTTGGATCTAACTTGAATCCAACTGGAACCTTTTTTCCAAGGTGCTCATATCTCACAGATCGGGCGTCTGATCGACGCGCTGTCTTTCACGTTGGGACCCCAATGACAGGGCAGTCCCTTATGTATGATTTATATGGACTTCATACCAATTGAAATAGGATTTATGGCTTGAGGAGCAGAGTCTTCCAGAGATCATGCATGTTATGAGAAGGAATCCAGTGGCTCTCTATGACATTAAGAAAAAGTAAGACCAATTCATGTCAGCATCAGAAACTCCAGAGTCAGATGATCATGTTGTTCGATTAATCATCCCTACCTCTGTACTAGTGACCAATACAGGTCAGTACCAGTGACCAATACGGGTCTATCCCAGTAACCAATACGGGTTAGCACAAGTGACAAATATGGGTCAGCACCAGCGACCAATACGGTTCAGCATCTAGCAACCAATACGGGTCAGCATACAGTGACCGATACAGATCATTAGTAGAGTTACTATGGATTGGATGATCTATCTTTATGAATAGTCATCCCTATCCAAGAAACCTTGTTGTCATACCATTAGAGTGTGTTTTCTCTTCGGCTTTGTTCTTCATGATTTAGATCAGGCTTGTGATATTACCTTTGGGGTATTTCTTGTGATGTTTTTTGTGGATCACTAAGAGACCTTCGGTGAACTCAGGTCCCCCTATTAGGTATTTTTTTACACACCCCTACTTGGTATTTTCCCATACGTGTGTGTCTAGTGAAGACTACTGACGCTATAAGGCAGACATTGGAGGTTTGGGACTTAGTGGAGCTTGGTGCGATGGGAGCAGTCGAGATCCTCTTCCTCGAATTCAGATGTATAGTAACAAACCTCTAGGTAGAGCTCTAGGGAAAATGCAACAACTATTTTCATTCCTTCAACTTTTAGAGATTTTATCCATGCCCACTATTTTAGTTTACAAATTTACTTGTGGTTGTACATTACTCTCGTGGTTTTTCCATACTTTTTTGTTGTTGTTTACATTAGTTTCCCTTTTTGAGTGTGTAAAAATCCCTAAGGCAATGCCTTCCCTATTTAGGAAAATATTTCAGGTTCTAGTCACCAACCCCTAGCCTATGGATGGCAGGCTTGGGGTAGTCACGTCTAGGCCTCGTGGGATGGGTCGTGAAAATGTGGTATCAAAGGGAAGTCAGTTCTATGAGAATATATAAGAGTATACATTTAATGAGGCAATGGTGTAACGTGTCTTGAGTTTGGTTTTCAGTTCAGGGAGGCCATTGTTGTTGCGATAGCCAATGTATCCATACACCAAGACCATTAATTCTATTTTCTGACACATCACACAAAAACACTAGTTGCTTGTGTCTTGAAAAGATTTCTTGATCATTTCATGAGTAATCTCACTAGGTATAACTGATTGACCATGGTGCATATTCTTATTATAGTATTCCACCACAAATGAATCCAGCCAGGATTCCGATTAGAGTTTGTGACCGTGGCACACTAAGTGAAGAGACATCGGTACATGGACTACTCACAATGATGGAACCTTCGGGTGGTGTACCAGCAGCACCACCACCCGTTGAGTATCAGATCATACTAGTGGATCATGCACGTCAGTTGAGCATGTTACATGAGTTATAGAGACAGAGGCCTCTGAGGTTTCGTGGTGAGACAAACCCCCAGGTAGCATAGGACTGGATTGAGATGGTTTTGTAGGTCTTTCGCTTAGTAGAGACACAGGCCAAGCATATGGAGATCTTGGCTACTAGACTTCTAAAAGTTTCGGATGGACGATGGTGGAGCTCGACAGTCTAGGGAAATGAGTAGAAAACACTCACCTCTCTTGACTTTCAGAGAATTTTCAGGGTGGAGTTCGTACCAGTTACACTACGAACTGTGCATATTCGGGAGCTTCTACACCAGCAGCAAGACAGCCAGACTGTGGCTCAGTACTCACCAAGATTTACTTTCCCCTATTGATAATCCATCTTCATGGTACGAGACCCTTACATCGGGGCTCAAACCATTGAGAAGGGTCTACAATAAGATATCAGAGTTGTAACAGTTTCTCTCAGCATTCCAATGTAGGATGGGGTGCTTGAGCGATCTTTTTATGGAGGGAATCCTTATCAATAAGGAACCGATAGTGAGAACCCCTATAGAATGGTAGGTAGTAGAGTCATCTACATCTTGTATTAGTCAGACAACACATAAGGCCAAGTGGTCTTGACATTCCGGGGGGGGGCGACCCCGGGATGCAGAGTTAGAGGTGAGAGGCTCGGGAGGCCAAGGGAGCCACTAGCAAGGCATGATCTATTTCCCATGCAGGGGGCAGGGTCACATAGCTCGTGACTATCTGAACCCCATTTGGATGATCAACAGATGGTGGAGGGGCCACCGAGGCAACGGCGGCGACAGGAGCATGAGCATCTGCCAGGAAGCAGATGAGACATGGGAGAAATACGTGCAACGAGAGGTGGTTTGGGTCCCAAGGCACTACCACCACCACAACCAGGTGGTCCACCTCGAGCTCAGAGAGCAAGTGGACGAGGACAGGCCTAGCTACAGGTAGTAGAGGCTCAAGATCCTGTTGTCCCTGAGATGATACGAGATACGATTTGTATCTTTTCTACTTTACCATCAGTGCTTATAAAAACAGGTGTTATCCATTCTTTTCTTTCGCAAGACATAGTTCGGGACGTTGAGTTTCTAGATGAGCATTTAGATCGACCTTCGTATTTGGATTCTCCTGTGAGAGGAGATTCAGCAGTGACACACTGGTGCTGAGAGTGTTATCTTACTCTCGGAGGACAGTGTTTCTGATGGGATCATCTATTAACAATGTAGATGCCACATGATGCCATTCTAGGAATTGATTGGCTATCATCAGTTCATGCATTGAACGACGTCTTGATATGTATAGCATGATGTACACATAGAGATAGAGGCTAGTTTTCCTTTTTCGGTGAGAGGAAAAACAAAGCATCACAAGATGGACTTGTACCCTGGTGGGTTCACCCAATTACATAACAGCTGGCTTGCATGACCTTTGACATGGTGAATGTGGTGAGTCCACAGTTCCTAGTGATGGTGGATGGGTATGAGGACAACATTCCATGATATTTCCCAGGAATAACTCCTTGTAGAGAGGTAGACTTCTGCATTGACTTGTACCCAGGAACAACATCTATATCTACACTAACATATAGGATGGCCCATGTGGAGCTATGGGAGCTAAGGGTACAGTTGGAGGACATACAGATGAAGGGATTTTAAGGCCCAGTGTTTCTCCATGGGCATCCTCGGTGATGTTTTCCAAGAAGGTAGAAAAAATTTTGAGGCTATGTGTGGAATTTATGGTCCTAAACCAGGTGACCGTGAAAAACAAGTATCCTCTACAGAGGATCGATGATCTCTTCGACCAGCTAAAGGGAGCTCGTTGTTTTTCAAAGATAGAGCTCATATCATGTTATCACCAGCTCAGGGTATGAGATGAGGATTTATCGAAGAAAACCTTCAAAGGTCAGTATGTCCATTAAGAGTTCTTGGTGATTCCTTTAGGCATGACCAACACTCCAACGGTGTTCATGGGGCTCAAGAACAGAACCATTCTGCCACACCTTGTTCACATTATGCAGGGCTTCATCAATGACATCATTGTGTACTCTACGTCTGAGGAAGAGAAAGTTGTACACTTGAGGATGGTTCTGGACACACTCCCGGAGCACTGGTTGTATAAGGATCTCTCAAAGTGTGAGTTCAAGATACGGAAGGTACACTTCCTGGGACACGTCTTCTTAGAGGTTGTAGTTTAAGTGTATCCAATTAATATCGACGCAATAATTTCTTGGGAGCCACCTAATAATGTTAGTGAGGTGCAGAGATTCCTTGGATTAGCAAGATACTATCAGAGGTTCATAGCAGATTTATCCAGAGTAGTAACACCTATGACTGCCTTGATGAAGAAAGGGAAACCCTTACTATGATCAGAGACATTCCACCAAAGCATTCAATAGCAGTGGCAGAGCTTTATCAATGCTCCCATCCTGAGGTTGCTGGAGGAGGGAATTGACTACATAGTTTACTATAATGCACCAGGGATTGAACTCGGTTGTATCATGATTTAGAATGATGTAGTGATTGATTATGGATCACGATAGATGAGGCCTCATGAGTTGAATTATGTCACTCATGACATGGATTTGATATCATTAGTCTTCACACTGAAGATTTGGTGACACTACTTGATGTGTGACAACCAAGCTTTTTATTACACAATTAAACATAATTTATTACATAAAAATCACTTGATACAACATAGAAGATCAAGAGGTCTATTGTCTTTGGAGATTAGGATCATTACATAACAACTTAAAACATGAAATAAAACATCTTTATTTAAAACGTCCTTTACATGACCACTACATTCCCCCATACATAGCATTGCATGGGATAACCTGAGAACATGCATAAGAAAAGGGTGTGCTATAAAGCCCTGTAAGTGAATAAAAATGAAATAACATGAGGAATACAATACATGTTATAAAATACGAAAATAAATGTATCACAACTGAAACATAAACATAAAGGCATGGTAAAGCATGATAATCATAACATGGAAATGTGGCAGAAACACTTAAAATAGAATTAACATGAGCCAAGACTCATTGCACATCGAGCATGAGTAAACCCTAATTGCACATGGAGAATGAGTAAAAAATCGTTGAACTTTAATTAGCATGAGTAAAAACCCATTGCACATGATTTATCATGATACTATACTTTACCCAATTCATTGAAGTGCTATAAGGGAACACCCTTCTTAAACATTTTATTTCATGCATAAGTGTGCCACATGGATCATAAAACATTGAATCATTCAACATAATCTCACATTACATGATAAAAAAATGTGGATTACATACATGAAACTCATTAAACTATAAGTAAATTTTAATAAAGTTGAATACCATTAATAGAGAAATGGTTATGGTATTCACTACACAATGACTTTGGCTTGGAAAAGCACGATGCAATTTCGATAGCATAACAGCGTGACATAAGAACTCATAAAAATGGTTGATGAGAGAGAAAGGGGTATCTAATCATATATAAATGACATGGACAGTAAGGGGGTTATATAGATACATTTCCCAACAAATTTAATGGTATTTCTATTCATGAAACACAATAATTTCATGAATGTAAATGAGGAGAGAGAAATTTAATTCGGAATTTCGGCATAGTAACGAGTGTACATGGGAGGCATTTAATGAGAGATAAAGGGGTCTAAAATCTTCCCAACATAATGTGGGAAGTATGGGGGGTGAGTAACCATACCCCAACATTTATAATTGAAATTAAAATGGAATAAAAACTTAAAAAATATTGGTCAAAAATGAGAAAGGAAAAAAACCATTACTTGGAAGTGTGCTTCCAAAGGCTTGAGAGAGGCTTGAGAGAGGATTATTGGGAGCATGGGGCACCTTGGGAGGATTCTAGAGAGAGAAGGGCATAGGTTGGACGAACTCCAAAGGCTTTTAGTGAGTTGGAAGTAGGAGCGTGGGTGTGTTTATATATAATTGGAGAGGGAAATGGTTTATTATTTTGGCTTGGGACACCTCACATTAAACTAATCAAAACCACAAACCACCCCATGGTTGTTGCATATATGTTTTTCAAAATGGGAGTGGAAAACAATATATTATAAGGAAAAATCCCTAACGTCTTCAAATAATGGGGTTGATTATGTAAAGTTGTGTCACACTCCCAAGGAAAACAATTTAGAAAGACAATATGATTAATATGTCCGGAAGGGTCCATTAATGCTTTTTCAAATAAGTCAAACAAACCCAAAATTACAGTATTTTAATGGTAAACCATATATTGGCCGAACAAACAGTTTATAGTATTTTATTACATCACTCTTCGGTCATTATTACGTAAGAAAACACGTAACATATTTGAACGATATTTAATTTTTACCCAAAAATTTGATTGTCTCATAAAATTTTGAAAAATTAACCATTGGATAATTTTGATGTCCTGATTCCAGAAATAATATTTATTTTATCTAAATAATTTTCCAAATATGTTAATTTTCATTTTTGATATAAAAACTGACATTTATTGAAAATTCATGGGTTTTGATAAAAATGGCTTTCAAACCTTAATAAAAATCACAATTGCATTCATAAAATTATAAGATCATTTATATTTAATAAAAATCAATTTAATAATGATAATAATATTTTATTAAAATATTATTTAATTCCAAAATCCATTAATTCATCAAAATAGATTTCTTAGTTGAACATGAACTAAAAATACTATTTGTGCTTTAAAAACAATTTACAAGGTAACAATAATAAAATGAAATTATATTCATTATTATATACAAAAAATAATGTACATAAACATGGTGCTAAGGTCTTGCTAAATAACCTTTTATAACACCCACATCAGACCGAATAGTAAGGTGTGCGATGGTGACAGACTCCTGGGGTGGCTCGGATAACATTGATCGGGTGGTAATCTCTATCAACTTCCACGTATCTCATAGGTGGTCCCGCTAGAGCTTAACATATTCAAACTCAGCTTGGGCTTGGTCAAGAGTGAAGCCTAAATATGCAACCTCCTTTACAAGCTCTGACAAATGGGCTTTATATGGGGCGCGTCAATTGGATGAGTCCATTGCTTCCTTTGTCTGAGTAAATGGGATTTGTTAAATCCCTATTTTTATACTAAAAATGTGATAATTGTTCAACTACTATATTAAAAACGGTTACAATTCATGACATAAAACCAAAAAAGTTGACATCTTATATAAACATTTTACATAAATAGACATTTAATTAGATCAAGAGGGATTTCCATTAATGAAATTTTGGGTTGTTACAATCTTCCCCCTTATGAAATTTCACCCTCGAAATTTCCTTTTCCCACACTAAAAAATATGTGGGTAACTCTGCTTCATCATTTCCTCCGATTCCCATGTCGCTTCATCAAACATGTGGTTTCGCCACAACACCTTGACGAGGGGCATTGCCTTATTTTGTATAACTTTTTCTCTACGGTATAAGATCTTCACTAGCTTCTTCTTATAAGAAAGATCATCCTATATCAATAACACCTCTGAAGAGAGTACATGTGAAGGGTACGGTATGTACTTTTTTAAGATGGATACATTAGAGATATCATGTACTTTGGACATGGTTGGTGGAATAGCAATTTGATAAGCCACATCCCCGAAACGATCAAGGATCTCGAAGGGGTTGATGTACCTTGGACATAACATCCATTTTTTTCAAACCTCATGACCTTCTTCCATGGAGATATGCGTAGAAATACCAAGTGTCCAACATTAAACTCAGGATATCATCGACGGTTATCTGTATAACTCTTTCGTTGAATCTGGGCTGCCTTGATATGCTGCTAAATGGTATTCACCTTCTCCACCATTTCTTTGATCATTTCTGGTCCAAGAAGCCTACTCTCACCGACCTCATCCCAACATGCTTGTGTTCTGCACCTTTTCCCATGAAGGGATTCATATGATTCTATTTGGATGCTCGAGTGGAAACTGTTATTATATGAGAACTCAACTTGAAAAATATGTTGATTCAATCCTCCTTTAAAGTCCATTGAGTATTATATCAACATTTCCTCAATTGTTTGAATTCTCCGCTCAGATTGGCCATCAGTTTGAGGATTATAGGCCATACTAAAGTTTAGTTTAGTATTCACACCATGTTTAAGAATCTTCCAAAACTTAGAGTTGAATCTTGGATCTCAATCGGACACAATAGATAGTTGTACTCCATGTAACCTTACCACTTACCTGATATATATTTGTGCCAGTTTATCCAATGAGAAATCCTTTTGAATAGCAATGAAATGTGCAGCCTTTGTAAGATGATCCACAAAAACACAGATTGCATTTTGGCCTTTGGATGTCATGGGAAGTCTGGTGACAAAGTCCATGGTGATGTTATCCCATTTACATTCTGGTATTGGCAATGGTTTCATCATCCCCTTAGACTTCTGCCTCTCTTCCTTCACTTGTTGACACATCAGGCACTTTGATCTATATTCAACGATCTCTTTCTTCATATTATCCCACTAATAATTATCTCAGAGATCTCGATATATATTTTTGTTTCCTGGGTGTGTAGATAAATTTGAAATATGTCCATCATCCAAAAGATCCTTCTTCATCTCCAGACTTGATAGAACAGATAGTATTTTCCCAATTATTACAATTCCTTCTTCATTAACCTTAAACTATGAGGATTTTCCTTTTCCGATATCTTCCGCTTTTTCTTGAATTCCCACATCATCATTTTAAGCATCATTTAACCTTTCCAAAAGTGATAGTTGAGAAATATTTTGTTAAAGGATTGATGATGTTCCCTTCTTTATGATTCCCATGTCTATCTTCATCAAATCTAAGAAGATTGGATACTTTTAAATTCTCATCAATGATAGAATTATTGGGTCCTTTCTACTTAGGGAATCTGCCACCTTGTTCGTTTTCCTAGGGTGGAAATGGATTGAGAAGTCAAAGTCTTTGATCAGCTCTAATCGTCTTGGCCGGTGCATGTTCGACTCTTTCTGTGTGAATATATACTTGAGGCTTTTGTGGTCCGTATATATTTCACACTTCACCCCAAAGAGATAGTGCTGCCAAATTTTCAAAGTGAAGATCACTACATGCAACTCGAGGTCATGTGTTGGATAAATATATTAATGATCATTAAATTTCCTTGAAGTATAGGCAATGACATGGTCATTTTTCATCAACAAACATCCCAGGACCTTCTTTGAAGCATCACTGAATACCACAAAAAGTTCTCCACCAGTGGGTAATGTGGGAATGGGCGCAGTGATAAGCCTCATTTTCAACTCCTTAAAGCTTTCTTCGCATTCATCACTCCAAGAAAACATTAATCCTTTCTGATTTAGCATGTTAAGAGGGTTGGAAAATCATGAGAAAGTTCTCATAAATATTCGATAATATCTAGCTAACCCTATGAAGCTACGAATATCCGTTACCAATGCTAGCCTTGACCATTCGTCAATTGCATCTACATTGGAGAGATCAACAGATATCCCATTTATTGTGATGATATGGCCAAAGAATGACACCTACTTCAACCAGAACTGACACGTGCAGTACTTTTCATAGAGATTCTCCTTCTACAAGGTATCTAGTATAGTTCTTATAAATTCCTCATGACCCGCCTTGGTTTTAGAGTATATCAGAATATCATCTATAAAGACTACCAAATATTTGTTGAGGTAATTTCTAAAGACTCTATTCATCAAGTCCATGAAGATTACTAAAGAATTAGTGAGTACTAAAGGCATTACTATGAATTCATAGTGCCCGTATCTTTTACGAAATGCAGTCTTGGGGATATCTTTATTCTTCAACATTACTTGATAATGTCCCAACTACAAATCCACATTAGAGAAGTATTGTGCACCATGTAGCTGATCGAACAAGTCATCAATTTGTGGGAGGGGTTAATTGTTCTTTATAGTTATTTTTTTAAGCTCACGATAATCAATGAAAAGGCACATTGACCCATCCTTCATGACGAATAGGACTAGTGTACCCCATAGTGAATAACTTCGGCGTATAAACCCTTTATCTAGATTATTCTATAGTTGTTTCTTCAGCTTATAAAGCTCCAAAAAATCCATTCTATACAGAGTATTGGATATTGGAAATTCACTAGGTATATGATCAATTGAAAATTCAACATCTCTTCTTGGAGGAAGACCAATCAATTCCTCAGGAAACACTTCAGTGAATTCCCTCACCCTAGGCATGTCTTCTAGGATGGTTTCCTCATTAGACTCAATCATCTAGGCCATATACTCATACTCATAGGGCATTAATATCCACACTTTAGATGATGGAGAAAAAGAAGATTTATCTTCCTCCTTGCAATTGTAAAGATCAGGTGTCGATTCTCCACATGGAGAGTGATTTCCCTCTCATGAAAATTTATGTTGTCTCTATGTAAATAAATCCAATCCATGCCTAGAATCACATAAAATTCCACCAGAGGGAGTATGAAGAGGTTTGCCAAGATGTTTAATCCACATATTATGATAGGGGAGGATTTATATTCATGGGATGCAATGATTGTCCCATTTGTTATACTCACTGACATCACCACCTCCATGATTTGTGGTGGTGATGGGATTGTTCTACTAAACTTTTGAGATATAAAAGAATGCATAGAACCTAAATAAAAAAGTAAATTATCTATTCTTGAATGAATAACTAGCATACCTGTCACTACTTCGTTGCTGGGGTTCACTTTGGCAGTAGTGATGGAAAAATATCATCCTTGCTGCCTAGGAGGTTGTTGGTTGCCTCCGAAAACCCTTGGCTTAGGGAACTGATTTTTAAGATACCCTGGTTCTTTGCAGTTGTAGAAATGAAACACACATTGAGCTTCAAATGGAGTATTCCTCTCCTCTGTCGTAACCGCTAGTCTTTCTTGCCGATAGTTAATAGCCAGGTTCCATTCTCTTTTACACCTAAATCATTTTCTAATCCCCTTTAGGAAATTTCTAGGGTTCTTCCTTCCACACATTTGGAAAGTGGGGTGTTGGATCTTCTTAGCACCATTGGATTTATCCATTGGAATGCCAGCATTTAATTCCACCTTATTCTTCTTATCCTCATGATACCCCAGAGATTCTATGATCTCCATTTTGACCGTGAGGGCACATCGGACAATTTCCTCATTGCTGTCGAAGTCACAGATTTCCAACGCTTTCTGCAGGCTAGGTTTCAGCCCACCAATGAAGCGATCACCCTTTCATTCATGGGTAACGATAAATACAGAGGTGTATAATTCAAGACGTGTAATGTTTTCTGTGTGCACTCTGACAGATTCGTCATCTTTTTGCTTGAGGGAAAGGAAGTCCCTTTCCATCTAATGCTGGAGGGTGCATAGAAAATATTTATCAAAAAACTTCTTCTGGAAATCCTTCAATTCCAACGTCTTGATCTCCTCCTCAGGCTTTGTATTTTTGATCAACGTCTAACATTTATCAGCTTCACCCTCCATATGATAAGCAGCCAGGAGAACCTTCTCTTGTTCATAACATTGAAGGATGGATAATATCTTTTCAATGGATTTGATCCATTTTTCAGCGATCGAGGTATCAGACGATCCATTAAAAGTGGGTTGTATTTGTCTCATGAAGCTCTCGATAGAAACTTTATATTTATTAGGGGAGGTTGAACGTTCCTCTTGACCCATGTTCCTATTCATATGTTGAGTTAGATGAGAGAAAAACGTGAAAAAGTTCACGATTTTCTCTCCCATTTGATTGGGAATCTCAATAGTACAGTCATCACATTGATCTTCACATCGGTTGTTAGCCCGAGTCCTCATATTACCAGCACTTGGCTGGAATAAAATGAAACTTAGGGGTAACACATAAAGGGTAATACAAGGAAAAAACTGATGAATTATAAATAACATTTATTTCCTTAACATATGAATCTATTCACTTCAGTCTACGTTATCCATGATATACCTTCTAACATATATTCTTAGGGGGTTTTTTAGTCCATTAAAAATTGTTCATACTAAGATAGTGAATTTACAAAAGCATATCCCCTGGGAGTTTCATAACCATGAGTCAAGCAAGGCTCATTTTCGTGCACCAGTTCCCGTTCGAGTCTAGCTCAAAGTGGTGTTTTCAGGGTTTACCCCTAGGATAAATATGTGCCAGACCCGCTTCTACCTGCTCGTATCCAGATAAGGATGTATTTTCTTGATAAAACTCTTACTCAATACTCACAAAAACTTATGGACGTTTTGATTATACTTATTATTGTCTCTAAGGCTTCACTAGTATTTTTTAATCCTAATCCCAAAAATAAATAAACCTATCCTTTGATACCAACTCTGAAAACCCTTCTAATTATTACACAATTAAACATAATTTATTACATAAACTTCACTTGATACAACATAGAAGATCGAGAGGTGTAGTGTCTTTGGGGCTTAGGATCATTAAATAACAACTTAAAACATGCAATACAACATCTTTATTGAAAACTTATTTTACACGATAACTACATTCCCTCATACATATCATTTCATGGGATAACCTGATGATATGCATAAGAAAAGGGTGATAAATAAAGCCTAGTAAGGGAAAAAACATGGAATAACATGAGAAATACAATACATTTTAGACAATAGGAATATCAATGGAGCATAATAGAAACATAAACATAAAGGAATGATAAAACATGATAATTATAACATGGAAATGTGGCACCAACACTTAACATGGAATTAGCTTGAGCCAAGGATCATTGCACATGGAGCATGAGTAAAACCTCATTGCACATGGAGAACGAGTAAAACCTCATTGAACATGAATTATCAGGAGTAAAAACCCATTTCACATGACAAATCATGATACTATACTTTACCCAATGCATTGGAGCGCCTTAAGGGTCCACCCTTCTTCAACATTTCATTTTATGCATAAGTGTGCCACATGGATCATAAAACATTGAATCATTCAACATACTCTTTTATTCCACGATAAATGAATGTGGAATACATACATGAATATCTTTAAACAATAATTAAATTTTTATAAAGGTGAATACCCTTAATAGATAAATGTGCATGTTATTCATTACACAATTACTTTGGCTTGGAAATGTGTGATGCAATTTCAGCAGCATAATGGCATGACATAAGAACTCATAAAAATTGTTGATGAGAGAGAACCGAATGTATTATCATATTTACATGACATGGACAGTAAGGGGGTCATATATATACATTTACCAACAAATGTAATGGTATTTAGATTCATGATACAATATAATTGCTTGAAGATAAATGAGGAGAGAGAAATATTTTTCAGAATTTTGGCATAGTAAGGTTGTACATGGGAGGCATTTAATGGGAGAGAAAGGGGTCTCTAATCATAAAAACAAATATAGGTAAGTATGGGGGTGGTGATAAACCATACCCCAAAATTTATAATTGAAATAAAAAGGTCATAAAAACTTCAATAATATTGGACAAAAATGAGAAAGGAAGAAAAACCCTTACATGGAAGTGTGCTTCCGCAGGCTTAAGAGAGGCCTGAGAGAGGCTTCATGGGAGCTTGGGGCATCATGGGAGGATTCTAGAGAGAGAAGGTAAGATTTTGGACAATCTTAAAATTCTTTGATTGAGGAGGAAGTGGGAGCTTGGGGAGGTTTATATAGTAAAGGAGATGGAATTGTTTAATATTTAGGTTTGGGACACCTCACATTGTACTAATCAAACCCACAAACCATCCCCTGCTTGTTGCCTATATTTTTTTTCCAAAGGGGAGTGGGAAAAAATATTTTATAAGTCCAAAGTCAGAACTTCCTAAAATAATGGGGTTTCTTATGTGGAGGTGAGTCACACTCCCAAGGAAAAAAATTATAAAGACAAGATGTTTAATATATCTTGAAGGGTCCATTAATGCTTTGTAAAATAAGTCAAAAAAACCCAAGATCACATGATTTTAATTTTAAAACATATATTGGCCAAACATAAAGTTTATTGTATTTTATTACATCACTATTGGGTCATTATGATGTCATTAAACAAATTATATTTTTAAACAGTATTTAATTTTTACCCAAAAATTTGATAGTCTCAGAAAATTATGAAAAATTCATCATTGGATAATTTCAACGTCCTGATTCCAGAGATAATATTTAATTTATCTATAAAATTTTCCAAAATTGTTAATTTTCACTTTCAATATAAAAACTGAGATTTATCAAAAATTCATGGGTTTGGAAAAAAATGGCTTTTGATCCTTAATAAAAATCAAAATTCCATTCATAAAGTTATACGATCATTTGTATTTAATAAAATAAAATTTAATAATAATAATAATATTTTGTTAATATATTATTTAATTCAAAAACCCATTAATTCATCAAAATTGATTTTTTAGTTGAACATTAACTGAAAATACTATTTTTTCTTTAAAAAATATTTACAAGGTAACAATAATAAAATGAAATTATATTAATTATTATATACAAAAATAATTTACATAAACATAGTGCTAATGTATTGTTATATAACCCTTTATAACACTCACATAAGACCGAAGAGTAAGGTGTGTGATGGTCACAAACTCTTGTGTTGGCTCGGATAACATTGCTCGGGTGGTAATCTCTATCAACATCCACTTATCTCGTAGGTAGTTTCTCTTGATATTAACATATTCAAACTCAGGTTGGGCTTGGACAAGAGTGAATCCCAAAGGCACAAAATCCTTTCTAAGATCTGAAAAATGGGCTTTGTATGGGGCACGTCTACTGGATGAGGCCATCGCTTCCTTTGTATGAGTAAATTGGATTTGTTAAAGCCCTATAATTATACTAATCATGTTTTCACTGTTCAACGACTATATTAGCTATGGTAACAATTATTAACATATAACCAAAGAAGTTGACATTTTTTATATACATTTTACATAAAGAGACATTTAATTAGATCAAGAAGGAATTCCATTAATGAAATTTTGGGTCGTTACATGATGGGCGGGCAGTTTATTATTTACTCAGACCACAAGAGTCTCAGATATATCTTCACATAGAAAGATCTAAATCTGAGACAATGATGTTATCTAGACTTCCTCTAGGACTATGAATTTCAGATTGTCTATAATATTTGGAAGGGAAACATAGTGGTATATGAACTTAGCCGAAGATTGAGTTCGTAGCTACTGAACGAGGTTTCAGAGAACTTATCCTAGCTTTAGATATCCAACATGGATAGATATGACACAGTCTATCTCAAGTCGATGGTAGTTTCCCCTCCACTTCTTCAGTGAGTCAGGGAGGGGAAACTCAGAGATATCAGCTATGAGACTTCACATGCTCAGATAAGCTTAGGACATGCACCTGACAGATATTCTGAAGGTGGGGAGCATGCTATCCTTTTCAGAGTACGTACAATTGTACATGTGGCGCAACGAGAGGAGGTGATGAGGGAGTTCCATATGTCACCCTTGGAGGTACATCCTAGTGTGGAGAAGATGTTCCAGGACCATAGGTGTCAATACTAGTGGCCACGAATAACGACTACACAGATACGGTAGGAGTCTTATGCCGATATGATATGAAGACCCTTGGAGTTTGAGGAGGGATACCATGTCTTCCTATGGGTCATGCCTCGAGGGGGATTGCAGATATTTGGCCACGAAGGAAAGTTATCTTCGAGTTTCATGATACCTATCCAGTTTCTCAGCAGAGTAGGTGAGGTGGCCTACCATCTAACTCTTCCCCCACAGATTTCCCAGGTGCATAATGTTTTCCATGTTCTGTAGCTAAAAAGATGTGTGCATGATCCACCACACGTTATTGACTAGGAAGAGTTGAACATTGATGATGGGGGATAATTTTAAGGGGATCTCAGTGGAGATTTAGAATTGATAGGGGTGAGTCCATCGTGGATTGTGGATCCCTCTATTGTGAGTTCAGTGGTAGCATGAGAACCTCAACAAAAGAACATTGGAGTAGGAGGCTCAGATTCGTGCTTAATACCCTCATTTGTTTGGTTTTCCTTGTTTTGTATTTCAGGGATGTAAATCTCTATGGTGGGGAGAATGTAATTTCCCCGAATTTCTATATAATTTTTTTATTATCAGGAATTATTTCAAGATCATGAAATATGAAAGCGCTTAATTTCACGGCCCAGAGTTCCCATAATGATACATAGTAGGTTGTTATGTTTAAAATAGTTTGTGTGAGTGGTTTTATTGAAAATGTAGAATACCTATTAAATGGGTGCCCATATCAGAAATCTAAGGGCACCGTTTCATTTAGGATGGTGGATTTACACTAGGAGTGACTTATGTTTTTCATAATAGGCCTCCCTTATGAAAACCCGAAAATGGAATAACTGTAAATAAAATTATTAAATAAAATTATTTTATTTTTCAAATAATTATAACTCACGAATGGTGACTTGGATTAAAAATTTGAGACCACAGCTGAACTCGTGAGAGTATTCATTTCTTTGGAAGACCGTCACATTGGCCGGCGCAGGCCAACAATGGAAGTTAGTTTTTTGTCGTAAATAAAATAATTATGTAACAATTATTATATTGTTAAATTCAATAACTTCTAAAACATAAATCAGATTGAAAATCCAAGAGTACCGTTGGATTTTTGGGTATTTTTGTCCCTTATGCAGAGCCTAACCTCGACCGGCGCGGGTCAAGGGTGACTATTAATAATTTTTAAACTATTTTTAAGGTACGTTCATTAAACGCGCCAGATGGGTTTTTTATCTTTTAAAATGGTTCTCAGATTAAAAATATAAGGGAACCAGTGAATCTGAATCTCTAGGATACACTTAGAAACAACATAACTTTATCCAGAAATGGCCGAGAAGACAAGTTAATTTTTTGAATTTTCTAGAAAAATAATAAAATAATTTAAATATTATTATTTTTTTTATTTTTTTCTCCTTTCTGTGGAAGATTACGACGATACGGGGCATCAACGTTGCACCGACGAGGCACATTAATAAAACCCATGGATGACCAGTATTCCTCAATATAAAAATGAATTAAATGGTGAAAAATAGGGAAGCTGTTTCATAAAAGAGACATCATAATGACACGACGTCACATCAATATGGAAACGCTGCAGCGTGGTTCTATAAATAGTTCTATGTGTCACGAAAAATAAGGAGGAAGGATTTGGGGGATTCTTAGGAAAAGCTCTAATGCACTTCTACCCTAGCGAAAAATGGGGAACGATGGAGAACGCCTTTCGATGCTTGGAACTAGGAAGCTTCCTCGATGTAGTAAACCCTATAGGATGAACGTGCTACAATGAACATCATAAAATGTAGGGGGTTTATGTGGTTTGTTGTTTCATCTCATCCCATTCTTGAAAAATATTACGAACACAGACCAAATGACTAACAGGTTGATCCACCTCTCATCTAATCCTGAATATGGTTATTGTGGGATATTAAACTCGGGAATTATTCTTAATTTTGTTATTATTAATGTTTTCTATTGTTTAAAATGATAATATGGAGGGTGAGGGACGAAACCAACAATGCATAGACCCTCCGCTAAACTTTTCCTGGGTGTGTTCTTCGTGGTGGAGCAACAAACATGGCAGGGAGGAGTTTGAGGGCTGTGAAACGACAGTGACATTCCAGTGGCATGTGGAAACAATTGTTGGCATGCCATGCTAGCGGTGGCCAGTGGGGGCCGTAGGAGACCTGCGGCAACCGGCCGTGGGAGGTGGAATGCGGTGCGCTGTTACGCACTGTGGTGGCCAGAGGGGGTCAGCAATAGCTAGCCACGATGGTGATGGGCGTCGCTCGCCGCTACGACTAGCGGGCCATGGATGGAGGGGGTGGTGTGGACCCCACACTGTGCTGCGTCACACTAGACAAAACAGTCCCGCATCCGCGGGGCTAGCTGGGAGGAACGGTTTGCCTTTAAGTAGACGAGGGCCAACCCAACAAGCCGGACCCATTTCCCTGCGGGCTGGACCCGAGACCCTGTAGTCCGGGCCCTCGGCCCAGCGGGCCAGAACAATGGCCAAGTGGACTAAACTTGGGTGGGTTCTGGTAAACCCTGGGACCCGTTGCGTCGGGCCAGCCTGACCGAGTCTGACCGGGCCCAGACCTAATCAGCCACCGAATAATGAAATGTTTATAACTGACAAGACGGGTGTCCATTTTTCATGTCGTCAATGGTGTTGGTACACCTTTTGGGAATCAGTCCCTTTGGAATATTCTAGTGGGCCCAACCAAGCCAGGAAAGACTGAGGTGTGATCACCCACATTTCATTGGAAGAGGTGTAACTAACAGACCGGGCAGCAGATCGACGTGTAGTCTATGGCATAAGGACCCTTTTGACAAGGAGAATCATTAGAGATACTCTAAATGAGTTTAAAGTGGTTTTCAATGAGACCTAGGTTGAATCATACTTGAATCTAATCGGGCCATTTTTACAAAAGTTCCCATATCTCACAGTCTGGGCGTCCGATCGACGCGCAGTCTATCATGTTGGGACCCACTATGACAGGGAAGTACCTTGGGTATGATTTTGGAGAGACTTTATACCAGTTGATATATGATTGATTCCTTGTGGAGAAGTGTCTTCCATATATCAAGCGTGATATGGGCAGGAATCTAGTGGCTGGTTGTGACTTGAAGAAGAAGAGCGACCAATACGGGTCAGCATTAGAAACTCTAGAGTGGGATGATCTAGTAGTACGTCTAATCACCCCTACCTCTATACCAGTGACCAATATTGGTTAGAAACAATGACTAATATGGGTTAACACCAGCGACCAATACGATTCAGTACTAATGACGAATACGGGTCAGCCCCACCGACCAATACGAGTCATGATCTTGCAACCAATATGAGTCATCATACTATAACTGATAGTGGTTAGTAGTAGAGTTAATATTAATAGGGTGATCTAGCTTTATGACTAGTCATCCCTACACCAGCAACCTTGATGTTATACTATTAGAGTGATCTATCTTTTTTTTTGTGCTTTATGATTTAGATCGTGCTTGTGATATTACCTTTGTGATATCACATGTGATTTTTTCCTTTGTGGATCACTGAGAGACCTTCGGGGGACTCGAGGTCCCCTACTGGGTATTGTTATACCCACCCCAATATGGGCTTCACCTACATGTGTGTATTTGGTGCAAACTACTGACACTCTGAGGAAGACTTTAGAGGTTTGGCAGTTGGTGGAGCTTGGTGTGAGGGGAGCAATCTAGATCATCTTCTTCGACTTCAGACATATAGCTACAACCCTCCTGGTAGAGATCTAGGGAAGATGAGAAAACTATTTACTTTCCTTCCATTTCTAGGGCTTTTATTATGGCCCAATTTTTTCTATTTACATTTTTACTTGTGGTTGTACTTTACTCTCGTGGTTATACCTTAATTTTTTTGTTGTTTAATTCAGTTTCCCTTTTTTTGTGTGTACAGATCTCTAAGGATATGGCTTCCCAGTTCGGGAAAAGCCATCAGGTGATAGTCTCTAACACCTTGCCAATAGAAGGCAGGCTTGGGATAGTCACGTCCGGGCCCCGTGGGGTGGGTCTTGACACTTTAAAAAGTAAATTCAAAAATTACTTAAAATAAAAGACAACATTCAATAAAAGTTTCTATTTTTCACTATTAATAAAAAAGCAATCTTTTCAGAAAAGCAAAAAAATTAACCTTGAGCTAATTTTTACATTCAAATTTAAAAAATTAAGTTCATTTTATGAAGTATATTTTATAAATAATTTATAAATTAATTATTCCGTTCTCTTAAACAAATAAATGAAAATAACTCTTTTGGAAGTTTTTTTTACTTCTATAATATATTGAATTCAGTAAAATTTGGGTATTTATTTATCAATATTTTTACTTTATGTAAATCCATTAAACATATGTTTTTCTAGATTATATTATTTCTATTAATATTTACAATTTAAAATCTTGGTTATAATGGTGCAATATATAACTATTCATTTAGACTCTGGGTTTCATATATCATAAGTTATCAATGAAATTAAACATATTTAAAGAGAAATATATCATAAAATATTCAAGTTTTACATATATTGAATTTTTGTTTGATAAATAACGTAGTAAATCATTTAATAATCCTAAAAGAAAATTTATCCTAATGTATATAATTATTCCACCATATTGGGGTATATGTTTTGAATTTTATTTTGATGATTCATACCAAGAAGTTTGAGATGTACTATCCTACAAGATTAATAAGAACCCACATGTGATAACATATTCTAAGCAAAATTTAGAATCAACTTCAATAAACTATATATACATAAAGAATTTTTCTTGTATTTATATTTTCAGTAGAAATTTTTAATTCTTTTTTTCTAAGAAGTAATGTAATAGTTTTTTCCGTCCATGCAGATACTAGGTACCTGATGATGAAATCTAAATTAAAAAAAAGGCTACTATGGGTGATGTTTATTCATTAATAATTTTATACAAAAATTCTGGATAAGAAAGATGATGAGGACTAGGTTATATACTAAATGATTATGATTTCCCAAACTAATAATGATAAAATACCTCCATAAATAACACTTAATGATTTGATCACTCTTACGAAAATCTATAAGATCAATGGTGTCATAGTTTTTGGGCCTCAAAAACTACTTGGTGACCTCAAAAGTTCCATACTTTTTTTTATGAAATAAATTACTAAAAATAATGTTTTAGATTAGGTTTTATGTTTGGTAGGGTATAATTATTTATAGGAAATATATTTTTTAGGTGATAAGAAGGTGTCCATCCGATGAGGAGGCACCTTCTGATTCTAAATTTCGCCATACACATTCTTGTAAATGGAATTTTGGACCTCAATAAACTGATATAGATGTTTTGGGGGCTATAATTTACTACCCATCTATCTTCAAATTAGACCATAATTTTTTTTAATTCATTTAAATATTGATACTTCACAGGATAGATCTCCAAATGATAAAAAATTTAAAAATAACATTTGAATTTTTAGGAAATATTTGATGTTTGTGGAGAAGGATTTATGGGATAAATTATCTATTTCTTTTTTATATACCTTGATTCTCTTGACAATGGACTATGACTCTGAATGGATTGAGGCCAAGCATACTTGAACTGATGAATCCAGAGTTATTATAGACTATCTCATATCAATTTTTTATTCACTTTTTGAATACCCAAATAAATAATCCTAGATTAGGGAAGACCATTTTATAAAAATGTATGGTAGTAATCTTGAGAATATATAGAGTAAAATACAACACTTCCACTACCCATTACCCATAAATTAATGGGTAGGATTGGGTTTATAACCAATAATAAAGTTAATTCTATAAGCATTAGTGTAAAATAACTAAGAATATTTGATATGGAAGCTTAAATATACTATATAGAAATACATAACTACATTAATAACCCCCTTATTATGTCTCCTAATAGAATTTTCTGTGGTAACTGTTTTCAGCTACCATTGAGGTATTACACATTACATATTGGGTTATAATAAATGTGAATGTGTAAATGGGAATTTATTTTAGTAAATATTAAGTTTCAAATGGTTGATCCTAATGTGATATGGAGAGAATATAATGGAAATTATTAAATGTAAATGGAAAGGAACATATATTCTGATGAAAGACTCATTTTGATAATGGAAATCAATGTTACTGAGAAATTGTTACAATTATCATTCAAATTAAAACTCCTATCAGGTAATAATTTTTCAATGTGGATAGAGCCATTCAATATGAATAATGAATTTACATTAAATATAGTTTAGATAAAAGGATAAAAATAAAAAACCCCTTTATGTTTAATTGGTAGAAACTGAAAAATGCCAATAAAGATTTCTGGAATGAACTCAAATCTACCACCTATTTCTTTATAACTAGAACCCTTTTGACATATCATAATTATTACATTTATTTTTATCCTAGGGAAAGGAAAGAAAAGATAGGGTGATATCATATGCTGAGTTCGGGTAAACATGGAAGATATATAAGCATAATAAGAACATAAGGGTATGCCAACATGAGAATAACATTTTAAGATCATACCCTACATATAAAAATATAATTTGCCCGAGTCATAGAATTTTTGTCTCATAAGACATGAATCATATTTTTATAATGAAAAAATTACATGAAATTATAAAATAAGAAAAACACATTGAATTTCTTGTAGACACATAATCATATAAAAATTATTTCTATAGTAGTCAAGGAATCATTTTCATGGAAGTCATCTAAATATGGGGTCAATTCCCATACCATCTTAGTATTCATGGTTCGCTCCGATAACCATCTTGGTAGTCATGGTTCACTCCCATAACCATCTTGGAAGACAAGGTCCTTCACGTCAATCTCATGAGATATAAATCTTTACCCAATGCAAGAGAGGGAGATATATGTCCCACCCATCACATACTGAAATCATGTATACATGTTCCACACGATCATAATAAATGATATCATAAACTATGGAATTATATAGAAATAATAAACATGTAATAATATCATATCCTATGAAAAAGGTTCATTTTTTATAATCATTTCATTAAAGACATAACCCTTGAAATGAAGTGGTGTCACTTCCCACCTTCAGCAAGAAGATGGAAGGGGCATCAAAGGTCCTCGCCCTTCCTTCCTCAAGTCGAAGATGAGATAATGACCCCCCGAGTCCCGCCTCCAGTAGGCCCCAGAGTGGTGACTAGCACCAAGGGTATAACATTTTCACAATATGGGAGGCATTACCATTTTTAGTTAACCAGGATTGGGAGAAAGAATTAGTCAACACCAGACACCACAATATATAGAAAACTCAAAAGAAAAGAAAACTACATGCATGATTTAATAATAAAACTGAACGAAGTACACGAACTCCAAAGTACAAAACCAAACAGGAAGAAAAAAGGCTAAGCAGAAACCAACAGTGACCAATAGAAACTGCAACATCCAGACTTGTATGGTCCTACATGGCCTCCAAAGTCCTCCTGGAAACCTGAATGTAAACGTAGGGTGAGCATACAAAGTAACTCAAGAGGAAAACTTATAGCTCTCGTGCACAAGTGGGGAGACGTCCTAAAGTCCCGTGAGAAGCATAAGAACCAACATCTATCAAGGAATATATCCATCCCACCTCACCGTCCATACTCACCAAATAACACAAGAAGTAATGTTATAGTAAAGAACAAAACATTTGGGTACCCTGCACCACCATTTCCCCCACTAGATAGCTGCTCATCCCTAATGGAAAACGTCTTAACACTACCACGCTCTTCCTGCCTGCACACACCTGGGCCTCACAACCATCCACACCCCTGCCCACACACACCTGGGCCTCACAACCATTCTCATCCCTGCCCACACACACCTGGGCTTCACAACCATCCACATCCCTGCCCACACACACCTGGGCCTCAAAACCACGCATCCCTACCCGCACACACCTGGGCCTCATCCCGAAGACACCTGGGAAGACAAACTGTAACCAGAACCCCTGCCCGAAAGCACCTGGGCATCTTCCAAAATATTCTTGGGAAAACAACCTGCCCAAATAGTCATGGGCTAACAACACACCAATCTAAACATACCTGAAGATTCTTGGGTGTAAGGTCACCTCCAGCCATCACAGTCGAGGGAAGAGGGAGCATGAAGGAGAGTAACTAGGGGGAAATGCACTTCCCCATAATATGGGGTTTCCGACACTAAGTGACCAACATGGGTGGGGTGTGACTAAACAAAAAACATACAGTTACATATATATATCAACAAACAGCCCAACATATGGCTCCTCAAACAAATACAAGCAGGTGCACAAGCACTGCTGCCTTAGGAAAGAGGCACAAAACAAACAGTTCTCGGTTTCCCTATTCAAGTTATCATTTTATAACAGTTCAGTATGAGTTAATCGCTTCACTACGTGGCAACTAATAGGCACAAGTATAGATAAAAAAATAAAGCATGAAATAAAACCATCAGGTAATTTATTCATTCACACCTGGTTCTCTTGTGAAGTCACAACAACAAAGGGATCAGTGAGATCCCTCAAAGTACTGTAACCAAAGAAAAACCCAACAAACCATTGGTTATCCCACATTAATTCATTACCATTCCACCCAGTTCATTATTAACCTTCCACTTATTCATGTTCACAACCCAACATGCAACCCTGCTGCCAAACACCACCACAGGCACACAAAAACTCATGCCATTCAAACCACACCATTCACAACCACGTTGTTCACCCATCCATAAATTATCCATCCCAATGTTCATAATTCATACTTTTATATTATTTATTATAACTTTTGTGATCACACAAGATTATGGTAATTCATATTCCACAGCCGAGTTTATGTTTTTAACCAATTCAAACATGATTCCCAGACACCAGACAAAGAATAAAACAGAGCATAGCATAGGTGCAAAAAAGGCACCCAACGGCTATGATTTTCAGTAGGCCTAAGCCCATTCTGTTCATAACAACATCATAGTGAAAGCATGGATAAAATCATGTAACAACATTAACAAACTTCCTCGTCCCCATTCTTTAACCGATTATTATCTTCAATAAAGAATTGATTAATTGCCTCATGAGAACCATAGAACACCCACCCCACATGATACACAAGGAGGAGAGAAAAAGGTAAGATCTGTACTTGATTGATCAAGGATCAACATTACGTCCTCGCATGGAAACTGGAAATCAGGATTAGCAGCAATTCCACGGAACACAATGAAGGAAAACTTCACAACGGGGGTACAACTCGTCGAGAGGAAGGGTACTCTGAGCACATGGTGAGAAAAAGAGAAAACCTGTGAGAAGAGAAGCCTTTAGGTTATAAAGGCTGAGATATAGCATTCCCGGGATAGTTAAGATATGGAGAGAAAAACATGAAACCGTAGAAGAAGCGGGATCGTGGGTGGACCACGCGGCTGGCCAACACCACACGTCCAACTTAAATGGTCACCACCCTTTGAGGAGGTTACAAACAACGCACACCTCCTCACAGGATTCCCTACATAAGTTTCTGAAAACAAGGTTGAAGGCATGAATAACGCATGGTTTTCCATTTTAGGAGGTTACCTCAACAATAATTTATTTAATCGTCATTAATGGGCTTTAAAACAGGCTTGAAGGGGTCAAAACACGGTTCCAAAACCAATTTGTGCAAAAAGGAGGCGCTAATGGAAAAACCCGTGGAGGTAGGTGAGAGATACCGGTAGGCGAGAGCTACCGGTAGACGAGAGATACCGGTAGGTGATAGATAATGGTACCCCAAGGTCACCAGTAGGCTAGGTATACCGATAGACCAAGCTACCGGTAGGCTGAGTCTACCGGTAGGCTGAGGATAGTAGTAGGCCTAGGCTACCGATAGGCAGAGGTTACCGGTACGCTGAGGCTACCGGTAGGCTGAGGCTACCGGTAGGCTGAGGCTTCCATTAGGCTAATGCTACCGGTAGGCCGAGGCTACCGTTAGAAGTCTTAAGCTTCACTGAGAAGCTGGGATGGCCTTCCAGACCACCAAGAACACCTCAAACAGCATATTTTCACCAATTAATTGACCCAAAAACCCCAGGACATTACATCAGATACTTCTCAAACTATTATCGTCCCCGAGAATATAAGAACACTCCAGAAAGGGGAGAAAAAACGGGTTAATCAACCACCCTCTAAAGATACTTATCAGGGGAAAACCCCTGAGTTGTTCGAAAGATGGAACAGAACCCCCCTATATCCAGGATTACTCCCACAAGAGTTATCAACCCCAAACATCCACAAAGAGAACAAGGATCACATTTTCCAACACATGAGTTAGGTAGTCCCTTCCTAAATGTCAGGATATTATCCATTTTTGGTCGCAATGACTCACCTGCATGGGTTTAATCCACATCCATATTAATGCACCCTGATTAGTGGTCATGTTTTCCCATCACCACAGATTCGGACCTACACTGATCACAGAGAACGGATCATCTAATAGCTAAGCAAAACAAACATTTTATATACTAAAGCACAAGGTAAAACATCTCAACAAAACTCAGAACAAAACAACAAAAAAGTCAAAATAGCTCTATGTACTGAATGTGTAACTCGGCCTCCCGCTCCCATGTGATCTCCTCAAGGCCACCATGACTCTACAACACACGAACCAAGGGGGTGGTTTTTCCACAAAGTACTTTTTCTTTACGATCCCTGATCTTGATTGGTCGTTCTACGAAGGTCTCATCGTTTTCGACATCTAACCCTCCCCAATCAATGACATGGGAGTCTTCATGTAGATCTCGACAAAGCTGGGAGATGTGAAAGATGTTGTGAATTTTCTCAAAATGAGGTGGCAACGCCAGCTGATACGCCAACTCACCAACTCTTCCCAGCACCTTGAAAGTTATGATGAAGATAGGGGAGAGCTTACTCCCCTTCCCAAACCTTCGCTGCCCACGTCGATGGGAAACCATCAAGAACACATGATTTCCAACCTCAAACTCCACGGGCCTCCTCCTACGATCAGCATAAGACTTCTGATAGTCCTTGGCTGCCTTCATCCTCTCACACAGGAGATGAACCTTCTCAGTGGTGCCCTGCACCACTTCTGGCCCGAGATCAGCTGCTTCCCCAATCTATCTCCAACAAATAGGTGAACGACATGGTCTCCCATAAAAGTCCCCAAATGGTGTCATGCCGATATTGGAGTGGAAGCTATTGTTATAAGAAAACTCTACCAGAGGAAAGTGTCATACCCATGATCCCCCAAAATCTAGAACACATGCCCGCAGAATGTCTTCCAATGTCTGGATCATTCGTTTTGTCTACCCATCTTTCTGAGGGTGGAAAGCAGTGCTAAGGAATATCTGGGTGCCAAAGGCATGCTGTAATCCCCTCCAGAGTCATGAGGTAAACTACGTGTCTCAATCAGAGACAATAGATCACAAAATCCCATGCAACTGCACCACCTCATCGACGTACCTCTGGGATAAGGTACTCACCGGGTTCGATTACTTAATTTCCCGGAAGTGAGCTGATTTCATCAACCGATCCACCACTAGCCAGATGGAATCATAGCCTCCCTGAGCCCTAGGTATACATATGATGAAGTCCATCGAGATGTATTCCCACTTCCACTCGGGAATATCTGAAGGCTGCAACAACCCTCCAGGGAAACGGTGATCAGCCATCACTAGCTGACACACTAAGCACTTAGCCACAAACTCTACCACCGCCCGCTTTACCTCAGGCCACCAAAACTATCCCTTCAGTCCTCCGTACATCTTTGAGACCTCAGGATGTACCACTAAAGCCGATCCATGGAACACACAGAGAACTCCTTTATGCATCATCTCCGGAACAAACAACCTCCCATGGAAAAGAATCTGATGCTGACCATCCTCCGACCATCCCTTAAGATCATTTCCCTGATAAACACGATCTCGCATCACTTCTACATCTGAGTCCCCCCACTGAGACTCTTCCACCCGCACCACTAAAGAGGAAACTACAGTCATCTGAAATAGACAGCCTCTTCCACCTTCCACCCTCACATCCAAATGTAAGGACGCTAACTCTTCCGTTTCTCTCCAAGCATCTGCAGATTCCCGAACTACTTCCTTCTATGATTTCCTACTCAGGTCATCAGCCACAACATTACCCTTTCCATCAGTATAAGAGATCTCAAAGTTGTAGTCTTGGAGGAACTAAACCCATCTCTGTTGCCGCATGTTCATATCCCACTGGGAAAATACATAATGCAAGCTCTTATGATCTGAGAAGACCACAAATCACTCTCCGATTTGATAATGCTGCCAGAACATCAATGCGAACACCACGGTTGCAAGATCCAGATCGTGGGTGGCATAGTTACGTTCATGAGGACGTAACTGCCTATACCCATAAGAGATAACTCCTCACTGCTGCATCAGCACAAATCCCAACCCAGGGCCAAAAGAATCACAAAACACTTCAAACAATACCCCTTCCTCTGGTAATCTGTGTATTGGAGAAAAAATCAGTTTCTCCTTTAGGTATCGCAAAGCTGTCTGGCACTGGTCGCTCCACACGAAGCCCTAGACCTTCCTAGTCAAAGCTGTGAACAGAGCTTAAACTCCAGATAAATCAGGCACAAACCTTCGGTAATAGCCTGCAAAACCCAGGAAATTACGTACTTCTACAACATTCTTGGGTGTTTCCCATGAAACGACTGTCTGGACCTTCGACGAGTCTACTTCTATTCCTTTCTGAGACACAATGTGTCCAAGAAATATTACTTCTCACGTAAAGAACTAGAACATAGAGAGTTTCCCATAAATATGGTGGTGTCGAAGGACTCCCAAAACTTCCCTAAGATGCTCAACGTGCTCTTCCTCTGATCTTGAGTATATAAGGATGTCATCGATGAACACCACAACGAACTGTTCCAAAAACTCTCGGAAGAAAGAGTTCATGAGGGTCATGAACATAGCTGGTGCTTTCGTAACACCAAACTGCATGACCACGAACTCAAAGTGGCCATATATGCACTTGAAAGCCATCTTCGAGATATCGCCTTCCTTCACTCTCAACTGGTGCTATCTAGACCGCAGATCGATCTTAGAGAACCAACCTACTCCCCTCAGCTAGTCGAATAGATCGTCTATCCTTGGGAGGGGGTAATGATTCTTGACCGTCACATGATTCAACCTTCTGTAGTCTGTGCACAGCTGTATACTACCATATTCTTTCATTACAAACAAAACTAGAGAACCCCACGGTGACACGCTGGGTCGAACAAAGACCTTCTTCATCAGATCTTCAATTTGAATCTGCAACTCCCGCAACTCAGAAGGTGCTATCCGATAAGGAGTCATCAATATTGGGTGAGCACTAGGCTATAAGTCTATCCCAAACTCAACATCACGTCGAGGGGGCAGAGTCACAACCTCATCAGGAAAGAAATCAGGGAATTCTCTTATGACCTCTGGGACACCCATCATTCATGCGTCCGCCGACTCCAGTAACACCCTGTCCAGTATAGAAAGGAGTGGCTCCACATGTCGACGCACCACCTGATAACTAAGCTCCACAAAAAAACCCACACACCGTCCATCCTCGTTAGATAATTCAATCCTTCTCTGATAGCACTAGATGATGGCATGCATGGAGGATAACCAGTCGATGCTTAGAATGACATCGTATTGCTGCATATGCAATGAAAGAAAGTCTCCACTAGATTGATGTGGTCCCAACATCGGTCTATATCCCCGTAAAAAGTTAGATATGTTGGTCTGACCCCCAACTAGTGTTCTCAACACTAGGGGAACAAAAAGTCTCTCGTCATACAGACCCAGAGCATGGGCTAATTCGGGCGTAACAAAGGAGTGTGAAGATCCCGAATCAAAAAAGGCAGAAACAAGAGTGCTGAAAAGAACGATCGTACCTCAAACATCCTATGGTCCTGCTGATGCTACTAACTCTGCGACGTAGAACTATCCACCCCCAGCTCCCCTGCCTCGCTGCTGTTGACCACCTCCCCGACCACGCCCTGGTCGAGGTCCCTAAGGAGCACCCTGGTGTCGGTCTCCTCCCACAAATTCATGCCCTAGAGGGACAAGGGCGTGCTGCTGCTTCTAGAAAGGCCTCACCGGCAATGGATGCTGCTGAGGTGGGTGCTGAAAATGCCCACCTCCAAAATGTGGAGGTTAAGTCGGGCACCTGCTCAGGATGTGCTCGAAAAATCCTCAAGGGAAACACTTCGGTCATGGACCTGTGGAAAAGGGTTGAAGGCCAGAAGATCGGAACTGGAACTGATGAGGCCTACTCCCTGCTTGTCAAAACCTGGAAGACCCTATCGCTGGAGACCTACTGCTGGCCGCCATCCCCTTAGAAGAACCCAGCTAGTTCCCCTCTCATGGCGTGCCTCCTTTTGAGTTCATCCTTTCTACTATCCTAGCCTTCTTCGGTATTGCTAGGTACATTGGAAGGGTGAAGGGAGTGACAGTGTACTGAAGGGAAGGACATAGTGCCTCCTCAAACCATCTTGCTCGAGAGTCCTCATACGGAAGAGATCTAGGTAAAAGCACAAGATATCTTTGAACATGATACCTAGCTCCCTCACTAATATGTTTCCCTGGTGATGGGAGAGAAACTCCTGTCTCTTCTCAGCCTTCACCGTATAGGAGAGGAAATCCTCACGAAATTCCTTCTCGAAATTGGTCCATGAAACCTCTGCCTCTGCCTTCTCTCCCAGGAAAAGAATCAACCACTGACGCACTGCTCCTCTCTGCTGGCTGATGTCCAACGGAACCTAGTATTCCCTCAGAGCATGGATCAAATAGAAGGTGATGGCTAGATCCTCGATCCATCCTTCTGTCACTGAGTCATAAACACTACCCTCTTACTTCTCAAGGGTTTGTCGCTGGAAGGAGCGCAAAGTCTTCTACCGCATGCCATCCTCCTCATCTCGGTCAACCCTCTGCTGGTCAATTGCCTCGATCCAATGGGCCTCAACCTCCCTAGTCTCTCATGGATAACGTCTGGGTGCCATAGCTGCAAGGTAAACAAGGAATTCCAAAGCCCGAGTATTGTAGAATATTGTTCTTTTATTTTCGTAGACTTCTTAAACAATTTAAATCCCAAAACACCAATGAAACACATGACAACAAGTCATTATGATGCATGTACCTTTCCTAGGGTCTCTACCCTGCAAACAGTGTATCCTCACTTGGTCGTTCGGTAGGTCTAAAGTCCTTCAATCAGATCATGGGGGGCCTAGAATCTCGCGTCCTAGCGAGTCCTCCCCAGTCTATTTCATGAACCAAATCTCCTAACATTGTTGCCCTACCATCCCCTGAAATCCTTACTGTGCATAACTCCAGACTTCATCCAATCCCTCAAAATTCCTCTAATACCATTCTACCATGACCCTCCTTTGGTAAGATGATGGACGGGGTAGCAAAGGTCCCCTCCCTTCCTTCCTCAAGTCGAAGACGAGATTATGACCCCCAAGTCCCGCCTCCAGTAGGCCCTGGAGTGGTGACTAGCACCAAGGGTATAACATTTTCATAATATGGGAGGAATTACCCTTTTTAGTTGACCAGGATTGGGAGAAATAATGATTCAACACCGAACACCACCAAGTATAGAAAACTAAAAAGAAAACCAATCTACATGCATGATTTAATAATAAAACTGAACAAAGTACAAGAACTACAAATTAAAAAACCAAAATGGAAGGAAAAAAGGAAAATCATAAACCGACAGCGAACAACAAAAACTCCAACATCCAGACTAGTATGGTCCTGCATGGCCTCCAAAGTCCTCCTGGTAACCTGAAAGTAAACGTAGGGTGAGCATAAAAAGTATACTCAGTAGGAAAACCTATAGCTCTCGTGCACAATTGAGGAGACGTCCTAAAGTACCGTGAGAAGAAGAAGAACCATCATCTGTCAAGGAATCTATCCATCCCACCTCACTGGCCACACGCACCAAATAACACAAGAAGTAATGTAATAGTAAAGAACAAAACATTTGGGTACCCCGCACCACCATTTCCCCCACTAGCTAGCTGCTCATCCCTAACGGAAAATGTCCTGACGCTACCACGCTCTTCCTGCCCGCACACACCTGGGCCTCACAACCATCCACATCCCTGCCTACACACACCTGGGCCTCACAACTGTTTTAATCCCTGCCCACACACACCTGGGCCTCATAACCATCCACATCCCTACCCGCACACACCTGGGCCTTACAACCACACATCCATGCCCGCACACACCTAGTCCTCATCCCGAAGACACCTAGGAGAACAAATCATAACCAGAACCCCTACCCAAAAACACCTGGGCCTCATCCCAAAGATTCTTCAGAAAACAACCTTCCCAAAGAGTCATGGGATAACAACACACCAATCGAAACCTACTCGAAGATTCTTAGGTGTAAGGTCGCCTCCAGCCATCATAGCCGAGGGAATAGGGAGCAGGAAGGAGAGAAACTAGGGGGAAACCCCCTTCCCAATAATATGGGGTGACCGACACTAAGTGCCCAACATGGGTGGGGTTCCACTAAACACAAAACATACAGTTACATATCTGTCATGACCCACCATCGGCAAGATGATGGATGGGGCGGCAAAGGTCCCATCTATTTCTTCCTCATGTCGAAGACGAGATAATGACCCCCGAGTCCCACCTCCAGTAGGCCCCGGAGTGGCGACTAGCACTGAGGGTATAACATTTTCACAATATGGGAGGCATTACCCTTTTTAGTTATCCAGGATTGGGAGAAAGAATGGGTCAACACAAAACACCACCATGCATATATAACTAAAAGACAACCAAACTACATGCATGATTGAATAATAAAACTGAACAAAGTACAAGAACTAAAAACTACAAAACCAAATAGGAAGGAAAAATGCTAAGTAGAAACCAACAACAACCAATAGCAACTCCAACGTTCAGACTATTGTGGTCCTGCACAGCCTCCAAAGTCCTCCTGGAATCCTGAAAGTAAACGTAGGGTGAGAATACAAAGTATACTTAGTAGTAAAACCTATAGCTCTTGTGCACAAGTGGGGAGACGCCATAAAGTCCCTTGAGAAGCAGAAGAACCAACATCTATAAAGGAATCTATGCATCCCACCTCACCATCCACACTCACCAAATAACACAATCAGTAATGTAATAGTAAAGAACAACAATTTTGGGTACCCCGCACCACTATTTCCCCCACTAGATAGCTGCTCATCCCTAATGGCAAACGTCCTAACGCTACCACGCTCTTCCTACCCGCACAAACCTAGGCCTCACAACCATTCACATCCCTGCCCGCACACACCTGGGCCTCACAACCATTCTCATACCTGCCCGCACACACCTGGGCCACATAACCATCCACATCTCTACCCGAACACACCAGGGCCTCACAACCACACATCCCTGCCCGCACACACCTCGACCTCATCCCGAAGACACCTGGGAAAACAAACTGTAACCAGACCCCCTGCCTGAAGAAACCTGGGCCTCATCCCAAAAATTCTTGGGAAAAAAACCTTCCCCAAGATTCATGGGATAAAAACAAAACAATCGAAACCTACTTGAAGATTCTTGGGTGTAAGGTCGCCTCCATCCATCACAGCCGAGGGAAGAGGGAGCAGGATGGTGAGTAACTAGGGGAAAGCACCATTCCCCATATGATGGGGTGTCCGAAACTAAGTTCCCAACACGGGACGGGGGTGACTAAACACAAAACATACAGTTACATATATATATCAACACACAGCCCAACCTATGGCTCCTCAAACAGATACAAGTAGGTGCACAAGCACTGCTGCCTCAGAAAACAGGCACAAAACAAACAGTTCCTGGTTTCCCTATTCAAGTTATCATTAAATAACAGTTCAATATGAGTTAATCCCTTCACTACTGGGCCACTAACAGTCACAAATATAGATAAAACAACAATAATGTAGGAAAGAAAACCATCATGTAATTTAAGCATTCACACCCTGTTCTCTTGTGAATTCACAAAAAAAGGGATAAATGAGATCCCTCAAAGTACTGGAACCAAAGAAAAACCCAAAAAACCATTGTTTATCCCACATTAATGAATTACCATTCCACCTAGTTCGTTATTAACTTTCCACTTCTTCATGTTCACAACCCAACCCGCAACCCTGCTTCTAAACACCACCACAGCCACGCAACAACTCATGCCATTCCATCCACACCATTCACAACCCTGCTGTTCACCCATCCATAACTGGTCCAGCCCAACGTTCATAATTCATTCTTTTATATTATTTAGTTCAACTAGGGTGATCACAGAAGGATATGGGCATTCATATTCAATCGTCGAGTGTAAGTGTTTAACCAATTCATACATGATTCCCAAACACCAGACAAAGCATAAAACAGAGCATAGCATTGGTGCACAAATAAAGGCCCCCAATGGCCGTGATTTTCAGTAGGCCTAAGACCATTCAATTCATAACAACATCATAGGGAAAGAATGGATAAAATCATGTAACAACATTAACAAACTTCCTCGTCCCTGTTATTTAACCGGTTATTATCTTCATTACAGAGTTGATTAACTGCCTCGTGGGAACCATAGAACACCCACCCCGCATGATACACTAGGAGGAGCGACAAAGGTAAGATCCCTACATGATCGATCAAGGATCGACGTTATGTCCTCGCGTTGAAACTAGTAATCAGGAGTAGTAGGAATTCCATTGAATGTGATCAAGGAAAATTTCGCAATGGGGGTACAACTCATTGGGAGGAAGGGTACTCTAAGCACAGGGTGAGAAAAAGAGAAAACCAGCAAGAAGAGAGCCTTTAGGTTATAAAGGCTGAGATATAGCATTCCCAGGACGGTTAAGATATGGAGAGAAAAACTTGAAACCGCGGAAGAATCGGGATTGTGGGTTGACCACGTGGCAGGCCCACCCCACACGTCCAACTTAAAAGGTCCCCACCCTTCAGGGCAGTTAAACCCGACGCACACCTCCTTATCGGATGCCCTACAGGCATTTCTGAAAATGCGGTTGAAGGCATGACCAACACATGGTTTTTAATTTAAGGAGGGTACCTCACCAATCATTTAATTAATCATTATTAATGGAATTTAAAATAGGCTTGAATGGGTCAAAACATGGTTTAAAAACCAATTCGCGCAAAAAGGATGCACTACTGGAAAAACCCGTGGAGGTAGGCGAGAGCTACCGGTAGGCGACAGTAACTGGTAGGTGAGAGCTACTGGTACCCCAAGGTCACCGATAGGCTAGAGATACCATTAAGCCGAGGCTACCGGTAGGCCGAGGCGACCGGTAGTCCGAGGCGTCCGTTAGGCCAATGTTACCGGTATGCCAATGCTACCAGTAGGCTGAGGCTACCGCTAAGAGTCTTAAGCTTCACCGAGAAGCTGAGATGGCCTTCTAGACCACCCAGAACACCTCAAACATCATATTTTCACTAAGTAATGAATTCCAAAACCTCGGTCCTTTACAAGTGGGATTCTTAACCATCCTGTCATCAAAACATAAACCATTTAGAGAAAGATTAAAAATGTTATTATTGAACTATAAAAAATTATTTCATCTTTGATTCAGGAGGTTTTTAAATATCACCTAAGAAATTAAATTTCATTAAATATCACTTTTTAAAATATAAAACACTTTCAAAACCCCTTTGTTTGAAACCACAATGAAAAAGTATAGAGGAATCATGATAAATAATTTAAAAAACTTCTTAGGGAAAATATCCATTCTCAGTTGAAATTGTTTTATTTTATTAAAAATATGTAAAATTTTGAAAGAAAACATTTTTGAAAATGAACTTATATGCTTTTAAGGGAATATTAAACATAATAAGGCATTATGAAAATGTATAAAAAATTTCATGTTGTGTAAATAAAAAAAATTCTCATACTTTTTCTTTAAATGTCAAAAAGTACCTCACATGGAAAAAGTAAGAATAATCCTTTCAAAATGTATTATAAAAACTCATAAATTGGTAAATATTACTTTAAAAAAATTATCATAATAGTAAAAATATTCTCGAAAACTATTTTTGGAATCATGGATGATAAATATACCCTAGTAAGTACTTATGTATAAACTATCTCATTAAGTAAAGATATTATAAAATTAGCCATTTTTCACTGAAAATTTATTTGAAAACATTTAAAAGAATATTCAAAAAAATATTAAAATAGAATACATTTATTTAGAATCATTTTCCATGAAAATTAGATTAAGATATCTTTTAAAAACGTTTTTATGGGAATAGTATTCTAACATTTTAAGGTGTCACATACCACTTTGAAACAATTGAATCACGATCCCCATGGAATAATAATTTTTAAATAATCTAGAAAAATAAATAAAATAATTATATTAATGATATAAAATGTCAAATGGTAGTATATACACCTCTTAAAATAATATAGGTGCATAGAAACAAGTGTCTTACAGAAAGTAGGTTGAGATAAAACTACATTACTAATTTGGAAAATTTGGAACGGTAAAACACCATGAAATTCAGATCATAAAATGGATATGTAAATAATAATAAATTAATTTATAAATTTTATATAATAAGTTAATGTGAATTATTTACACCACATAATAGATATTAGTGGTGAATAAGGAATGTATCCCATAGAAATAAAAACTGAGATAAAATTCCCTTAGAACACTATAATATGTAGAATAGTATACCCCATGAAGGAAAAAAATATATGGAGACAAAAAATACAATAATATATTGTTTAAGAATCATATAATTAAATAATTGGAAGTTTATACACTATGTACAATAAATATTTAATATTTTAGGCATGTGTCTCGTAGAAGAAAAAGTGAGACAAAAATCCCTTACAATAGGTCTGATTCTATCCACAAGTGTCCAAAACTCATCTATAGTGGTCTTAAGCATATTATTAACTTATAAGAGAATCATAATTATATTTATTTTGTCATATAAGATTTATTTATGACTTATAATTACCTTTTTATTATTAATTCTCGATTAGAGCAATGTTTCAGGTAATAACCACTTTGTATATCGTATGTGTTTTGACTTGTTTTTCACTAATCCTATTACATAGATCATGATTAACTAACATATAGAATGTAAATCATGATATATATATATATATATATAATATTAATTATATATATATTTATCACATCGATTTATTATATAAATAAATAAATATATAATATTTATATATTAAATGAAATACATCGTTCATGGAGACGGTAAGTCATACGTACGCATGAACATTGTTTCTATTGTCTTATCATACTGAATGAAAGAAGGTAAATAATATATATATATATATTATAAATTTAGAATTATTATGTCATAAATTGAATATATATTCATTATATAAAATTTTTAATAATCATTCATGAAATGGTTAATGTGGAATATGGATCTGATCACATCTTAGATATGGTAGGCCTTACGTACAAACTATCGATCCTATAATTATATTAATTGTAAAAGGGTTTGGAATTAGATGGTATATTAATTAAAAAAATAAATATCATTTCAATTTTTTTTATTTATATCCAATTTATCCATCATTACACCCATCTAAATAAATTAGTGATGAAAAATAGATTACACCATGGTGTAGTGACGGTAAGCAGTACAAACACACTAGTGGTAATTTTAATTTTCATAGGATGAATAAAATGTTGAATATGGATTTTACATAATACTAGTAAAATATCCTAATATATTTAAAAATAGATTTAATACATTAGAATTTAATAAACACAAAATGAAGAAGTAGGGGAAGAAACAATTTTGGGAGAGTTGGTAAGGAGATCACCTCATCTTCGATGATATACTTATAAATATCCTCTAATGGAATATAGAGTTAATATTTGGAGAATAAAATAGCCTCCATAATGTTAATAGGAAAATTGATAAGGGAAATGGGAAGGTTTTGGTTGATCATTAAAGCTCGAGGTGTTGTTACCATGCGAAACACCAAAAATATTAAATTAGTATAAATTTATTTCTGATTTAAAATAAATTCAATGTGAGTTATTTAAAATCTAATATGAGTATAGTTCTACAAAATCTCAACCAATAATTTTTATATGGGTTTATATAACATTATTAACATTATCTATTGGTTTTAACCTTATGTTAAATCCTTTATCTCTTACCATGACAACATTTATGTTTACATTTTTGGGTTAATATAATTACTATAACATACCAAAAGAACCCTAAGTGTATCACTGATGATATAATTAACCTTATTATAGTAATATGAAGGAATTATAGATTTTTATTAATATTCTATCATTTAATAAAATATTATTTATTTTCAAGTATCATTAATGTCAATTTTTAATACTATTTGTAATTTTTATTTTAAAAGATATCTTAATTAAATGTTAACTACTAAATGAAAAATATAAGATATCTATAACATGTCCAAATTATCAAGAAAATTTATTTTTTTCATTAATTATGTGAAAATATATTTATTTTAATATATATAATATCATTATCTTGGTACGTCCATTAATTAAAAGATTATTGCATCATTATCATATGTTCCATTAACTAAATTATTTATTTTCTAAAAAATAATAATAAAATATCATCATTAAAATTTATTTATTATCTTTAAAATTAATTTTTATAATCGATTTTACCTTATGAATAAAATTATATTTAAATGATTTACTTTTTAAAACTATGAATATGTGATTTTTAACTCATCTAAAAATATAATATAATAAATTTCATCTTCTAACCCAATTGGAATAAAAAGGTTATAATTTGGGCCTATGGTTTATTTTGGTCAAATCATGCCCGTCAAATGAAATTACGACAAGTTTTAGGATAAATTTCTAATGTAATAAAATTATTTTTAGTTTGAATTACTCGATTTACCCTTAATCGTTGTAAATAAGAAATCTATTGTTACTAGTCACAAAAAATTAAGTTGATCCTATTAGTCCAAAAAAATAATCTCATTAAAACCATTAAATTCAATTTTTCCAAATTCAATTTACATTTGTGGAAAAATTATGTTTAATTTTTATACCGCAAACATGGAAAGAAGTTGGGTAAAATGAACGTTAGAAAGTTCATTAGGTTTGTATATATAATTCCGATATAAAAAAATATTAAAATGAACTAAAAGGAAATTATATATATATATTTGATCAATTATGACATTAAAATAAATTTAAAATATTATAATTTTTTAAATGAGAAATATAGTTTTTAACTGTGATGTAGTATTTTTTGCTATTCATCAAAAAATAAAAATTCACAGATAAATACTAAAAATTAAACATAACTTATTTTTGAAATTTTGAAGTCAAAAATTATATTTATTTTATAATATAAAATTTCTATGATAGTCTAAAATTAATTTTATTAATTATCATACAAGGACAGAAAAAGTAGTTCCTTTAAGAAAAAATAGTATTTCAAAATATATAAAGGCATTAAAAAAATATACACTTTATTTTCAATATGGTTTATTCTTGTGAAAACATTTAAAAATTATTTATTACTATTCATATTACTATGTAAAATATCTATGTAATAACTATCTCATTTAAATAATTATAATAGTAAATTGCTGATTTGTCGAAACTCAGTGTTATGTGTAATAGAAGCCAGGTCGGTGTTGCGTGCAGTGATAACTTCCCTATGTGTTTCATATAACATAATCCAAACATAGATCTTTCATATAATAAAAATTCAATATTCTATGTTTTGTAAAGTAAAAATTTTAAAATTTTAAATTAATTTCCAAGAAAAATGAATTCACAAAATATCGGGGTGCTATATTATTCCCCCTATAAATTGAATTTGGCCCTTGAAATTCAATTGGGACATCAAGGATTTAATACATGAATGGTCCTTTCACAGAAACCCACATCATAAAAAGGACTTATATGACTTCCCTTTGCAATGGTATTTCATAAACACAATGGTTACGTAGAGTAACACATAACCAGGTTTCTAGATAGGGGAACATAGGTTAAGATTTAGGCATGAAGGATAAGAGTACAAAATCATATAAACTAGTAAAGATCATTGATCATAAAAAGTGGTTAATCGAGATAAAGATAAAAATAAAAATACCATAAACTAACGATATGTGAAAGAGGTTGTTGATGTCATCAATAATGATGATAACTTGACAACATTTAACATCATGATTTTTTCCTAATGTTGATGAATTTTTACGATAAGGTATACAAACATGATTTCTGCATAACTTTACCCTTTTGTGTTACTAGTTAAATTTTCAGTTCTCTCATATTCTATGAAACAATGTTGAATATTTCCTTCTTAAAGTGTAATATATCATGCGAAGAATGATAGGTCATTATATCTATCTTCAAAAAAAAAAGATTATCACAAGTTATAAAATATGTATAAATCTTCTTATGATGATATAATAATTACATCTCAAAAACTTATAAAAATTTGACATAAAAATTATATAAATGGATAAGGCTACAATATTTCTAAAAGCTGAAAATTAAAAACATTGGAAAGAGGTTCACTAATTCAGCTTAACATTTACCTCCCATATATCATAAGTTACTTAATGGTTGTAACATTCCAGAAATGTGAATACCATAATCATGTATTCATTTGAAACCTAGAAATAACATGAGTTACCATACATTCCAATTTCAAAAATTCATATTTACTTATTCCAAAATTTATTGGATATATTCCTTAAGTCTAACACAGTGTACACTTCAACCATGATAGCATAAAACACTTTTCAAGAAATCATTAATCATTTCCAAGGATATCATTACCGAAAAATTTACTTATTCTTCTCCAACATATATTTATACAAATATATTTATCTCATAATCCAGCACATACTAAGGGTTATCCTTCACTTAATTGTGTGTTTTCCAACAATATCCCTGTATTACCTCAATCACTTTTTATTGTTACCAAAACATTAGTCACATACTCTTAAATCCTTATGGAAAAGATAAAGTGGGCCAGTTATTAGATGTTCCCTTGTTCCTTAATAACAAAATATTAATTAAATTACATTATTCTTGAATACCATGACATACACTCTTCAATAATAAGACAATATTTTTAAAACATTACTCATGCTTCATCATATTAGTCATATTTGCTTATGAAATACGAACGATGTCTTAAGGTTCCTCGACCTCAATATTATCAGGATTTTTATGTTTAATATAAATAATATAGTAATAAAATTCCATACCTTTCACATGAAACATTCAGTCTCTTTATCCTTAGTAGTGTAAACAATACTCATACCACCTTCTTGATTCTCTTCAATGGATTCCCAAAAATGAAATTCATTTTCGTAATGCCCATATTTTTCACGTTTAATACATTTAATTTTAACCTTGTCTTTTCTATATCCCACTATTGACTAAGATAATAAATCATAGTGTTAGAAATAATTTTCATATAATAAAAACACATAATCATGAAAAATTGCTTATAGGACACCAAAATAATTTCATCTAATTTTAAATCTAAAACACCTTAGGCTTATCTTTTTAGAAATATCTAGAAATATACTTAGAAATATCACAAGGGATCTAAATAATTTTTATCATACTAGCTTTCAAATTATTACTAAACCATCACACAGATGAAACCTATAGTGACCCTCACTTTTCATACATTAACATTACATCACTTTTTTGGAGTAATTAAAACATTTTACAATAGTTGTTAAAGGTCGTATTAGTTTACTTCCATTAGAAACATGGATACAAAAAAATCATTACACGTCTATTTCTTATGTTGTGTATTTCTTAATAACTAGACCCCTTTTGGACATATCATACTTATTACCCTTCTTTATATCATGGATAAAGGAAACATAAGAAAGGGTGAGATAATATACTCAGTTAGGGTAAACATGGATGATATGTAACCGTAATAAAAACATAATGGTATAAAAACATGTCCATAACATTTGAAGATCATACCATGAATTTCAAAAGATCATATTCATGAGTCATTGCATAAATATTAATAGTTTATAAGTCATAATTCACAATGAATAAATTAAAATAATACATGAAATCATAACATAGTAATAAGACATTGAATTTTTGGAATACACGTAAGCATATAAAACTATTTCCATAATAGTCAATGCATCAATACAGAGGAAATCATAGTTGTATCTATTTACATAACATACCATCTTGGTTGTCATGGTTCCCTGCCATCAATATCCTTATATTCATGGTTCAGTCTCATAACCATCTTGGCAGACAAGGTCCTTCATGTCTATCTCTTGAGATACAAACCTTTAACCAATACATCTAAGGAAGATGTAGGTCCCACCCATATCATTATGAAATAATGCATACAACATCCAAAATGGCATAAACAATCATAAAATAACCCATAAAGTTAAATTGAAATCATTAACATGTAATCATATCATAACCTATGGAAAAGATACATGTTTCATATGCTTTTCATTAAAAAAATAACCTCTGAAAAGAAGTGGGCTTCCAGAAGATCATGTTATAAAAACATAAACCATTTTCTTAAATAATATGAATTTTACTATTGAACTATAACAATGTATTCCCTCTTAGATATGGATGGATTTTTAAATAACACATGGAATATGAAATTTCCTTAAAATTCACTTTTTAAAACATTAAACACTTTCAAAAATAATTCCTTTGAAACCACATTGATAACATATCAAGGAATCTTGAAAAATTTTATAGAACATTTTCTGAAAAAAAAATACTCTCTTCTAAGAAATCATTTTCATTCATTAAAACTACATGAAATTATAAAAAAATCATTTTGAAATTATCCTTGTAATCTTTAAAGGGGATATTCAAGGTAATAAGGCATCATGAAAGTGTAAAAAATGCTTAATCCATATATGTTTAAAAATAATTCTTCTCATACTTTTTCTAGAAAACTCAAAAAGTACCACATGAGGGAAACATAAAATATTCCATTAATAAATTTATAAAAACTGTTACATTTGTAAAGATTACTTTAAAAAATTGTATAAGAATAGTAAAAATATTCTCAAAAACAATTTAAAAATCATGAATGATAAATATACCACAGTAAATACTTACGTATAAAAATATCGAAAAGTAATGAGATTCTAAAATTAACCATTTTTCATTAAAAGTAAATTTCAAAAATTATAATGTTTTATTTTAGAAAGTAACTTTAAAAAATAAACAATTTTTTATAATCTTTTTCCATGAAAATAAGATTGATAGAAATTTTGAATCCTTTTTTAGGACAATAATCATCAAACATTTTGTGGTGTCCCATACCACTTCAAAACAGTTGATTCATAATCACCATGAAATAATAAGAATAAAATAAGATTAAAAAATCATTAAAATAATTATATTCATTATATAACATACCAAATTTTGATATATACTCCTCATAAAGAACATAGGTGTATAACAAAACATCTGTCTCAAAGAACAAAAATTGAGACAAAACTAACTTACTCATTTGGAAACTTGTGAACCCTAAAACCCCAACAAATAGATATCAAAAAATAGATATGTAAATAAACAAATTTTTATTTATAAAAGTCATATAATACATTAATGGGAATTATGTACACCCCACAATAGAAATGAGTTCTGAATAGGGTATGTATCTCATAAAAATAAAAATTGAGATGAAATTTCCTTAAAAAATTATAATTTGTACAGTAATATACCCCATGAAAGAAGTAAAAATATATGAATATTAAAATACCATAATATTATGGTTAATACCCATAAAACATTCAGGGGATGTTTATACACCATGTAGATGAAACACATAGTGTATGAGGCATGTGTCTCACAATAGAAAATGTGAGACAAAAATCTCTTACCTAAGGTCTCATTCCCTCCATACATATATGACACTCTTTTATAGTGTATTTAAACATATTATAAACTTTTAAAATAATAATTATAATATTTATTATATCATATATGAATCATTTATTACTTTATATTACCATTTTATTAACAACTCCAAGATAAATAAGTGTTTTCAATAATAACTGCTTTATTTATCGAACATGTTTTGACTTATTTTTTGTTGATCCTATTACTTAGATCATGATTTAATTACTTATGGATAGTAAATAATGATATATATATATATATATTATATATATATATATAGTATATAAATATATATGTATAAGATATATATATGATAAGGAATACACAATTAATGGAGATGGTTAACCATATGAACCCATGACTGTTATTTACATTTTCTTATCATACTAAATGGAAGAACATAGAGGAAATATATGTATATATATTATTATATTATCATTATTGTGTAATATATATCATATTTATTTATTGTATATATTTTTTAAAATAATTCATGAAATTTTTAACGTGGAAGATGAATCACATCACGTCATGGAGATGGTAGGTCGTAGAATCGACGATATCATTATCTTAATGGTAAATGTATGAGTAATTAAAAGTTATATTAATTACTCAGAATCAATACCATGTAATTTTTATTATTTATATCAATTATATCCATCTAGATAAATTAGTTATGAAAAATAGGTTTCACCACAATGTGGATACGGTAAACCATATGTACGCACGCATGGAACATTAATTTTTCGTAAGATGAATTAATGGTAGAATATGGTTTTTAAATGTTATTAATAACATATTAAAATATATTTTATAATGGTTTTATTACTTTATAATGTAATACACTCATGAATAGGTAGTAGTGGAAGAAACAATTTTTTAAGAGTCGATAAAGAGATCACCTCTTATTTGATGATCTCCCTCTAGATCCCCTCCAAGGGAAGACAGAGTTGATCTTTTGAGAAGATAATAACCTCCATAATGTTAATAATAAAATTTATAAGGTAAATTTTTAGGTTTTGGTCTATCATTACGACTCAATGTGGTGTGGGGAAGTGATGGAGGAGGTTCCATTTAATAAGAGAGGGTAATGACACTCTAGGAAACTCTGAAAAAGTTAAATTAATAAAAATTTATTTTCAATTTAAATTATCCCCAAAGTGAGTAATTTATATTCTATTATTATTTTGGGTATAAATCCTATGAACCAAAGATTTTTAGAATGTTTTAGGTGACATTATTTACCATAGTTTTAGTTTTAGCGCTAGGTTAAACCTATTAACTCAAACCATGAGAACATAGCTTTTTAATATATAGGGTTTATATAATTACTATAAAATTAAAAAATAAACCCAACTGGATCATTGAATACAAATTTAACCTTATTATAGTCAGTTTTATAAATATATTTTTTCATCAATTTTTTTCATTTAATAAAATATTTTTCATGTTAATGTATCTTTACTGTCAATTTTGATAGTATTTCAAATCATTATTTTACAAAATAACATAAAAAAACATAACATAGAACTAAAACATATAATATATCTATAAAAAGTTACATTTTTCTATATAAATTGTGTTTTTCATTAATTATGTAAAATTATATTTATTTTACTATTTTTAATATCATTTACTTGATATTTCATTTAATTAAACAATTAATTGATCATTATTATACAAGCCTTTAATTAAATTATATCCTCCCTAAAAATTAAAAAAAAATATAATGTGGAAGATAAATTTATTATATATCCATTGAATATTTATAGTTGAATTTATCCTATGTAAAACCATATATTAAAAAAAATTACTTATTAAAATTATGAGTATTACATTTTTGACTAATCGTTAAATAAAATATAATAAATGAGATTTTCTTACCCAAATTGCTTATAAAGTTTATAATTTCGGCCAATTGTTGACTTTGAATAAAACCCACTCATCCATTGTAATTAGGAAAAGTGATATGGTAATTTTATAATATTATAATATTATTTTTACCTTTTATTACCTCATATACCCTTAACCATGGTCAATAAAAAATCTAATGTTTCTATTCTCCAAACATTAAGTTGATCTTATTAGACCATAAATTTCATAATGATTGCAACCATGTATTTCTATTTTCCAAATTCAATTTTTTAGAATCCTATCAATTAGGTTAAATGTTAAACTTGTAGACACGATAAGAAGGCATGTAAAATATACGCTCAAAAGAACAAGAAGTTTTTATATATAATTTTAATATTAAAAACATTCCAATAACATAAATTGTTTTAATATATGTACAATTTATATATTATGACACTAAAATATATTTAAATTAGAATAAGTATTTGAATAGAAAATGTAGTTTTTATCTACGATGTAATATTTTTCGCTATTCATCAGAAATGAAACATTACATTAAAATAGTAAAAATTCACCCTAAGTTAATTTTTAAATTCTGATTTCAAAAATGATTTTTATTTTATCAAATTAAATATCTATGCATGTGTAAAATTAATATTATTATTTTCCATATAAGGACATAAAAAGTATTTCCTTTAAAAAAATAGATTTTTTTACATATAAAGGCTTTAACAAGAAATTTACACTTCATTGTCAATATGTTTTATTTATGTAGAAATTTATAAAACATTAGTTATTACTAGTCATATTACTATGTACAATGTATACGTTATAACTATCTCATTTTAGTAATTATAATAGAAATTTTTTATTTCAAAGAAACTCAGCGTTTTGTGTAAAGCAGGCCAAGTCGGTGTTTCAGATTTTGACATCATATCATAGTGTTGTGTAATACATAAAAAAACATACTAATTTTATATTATAAAAAAATCTATATACATTGTTGTGTGAAGTGAAAATATAGAATGATAAAATTAATTAAAAAAATTAAATTTCCAAAATCTCAGGGTGTTACATTGACACCCTTATTATTCATACGTATTATATTGAAAAATTAAAAAATAAGTTAATTTTAGATATTATAAAGGATAAGTGCATGGTATGGGAAAATTTATCTTAAGATGTAAATAATTTACTTGATTTTTTTATTATTTTTGTGACATTAAACTAGAATAAGAATTTGAATTAATTGACATTACATTACCCTCACTAAAAAATAAAAAATCCACATTGAAAACATAGAAAAATATTATTCTTAGAACCATGGAAATAATTTTTAATAGAATATTCTTCATGTAACACCCCAATCTTCCATGGTACATTTCTCTTAGAATAATAAAATAGATTGCGTTGAACACAACATCGAGTTCTAGCAAACCACGACCAATCATTTTAGCCATAATAAATAATAATATCTACTTTTTGAAATTTTATAAATTTTATTTTTTAAAACTAACTTCATTTTTTGATTCATAATATCATATTAGTTTAGGGTGAATATTTTAATTTTTCTGAAAACATTCAATTTCGATTAATAGTAAAAAACACTGCGTTATTGTTTAAAACTGAATTTTATTTAAATAGTAATCATTTTTATTTAAATTTATTTTAATGTAAAATAGATAAAGAATGCCTATATTATTTAAATTTAATTCATTGGAGTCATTTTATAATAAGATTAGATTAATAAAATTTTATTGAAATTTTTAACGTCTTTTATGAACCTTATAGGCACATTTGAAAATTTGAATAAAATCTAATTTTACCACTTTTGCGAATGGAATTTTGAAAATCTGAGATACACGGTTGAAATCAATATGTAAAATTTGGTTAAATAGGATGAAAATATTTTTTGGTGAATAATAACTTTTGATTTTTATTTACCATAGTTAAAAGTAAATAGGATAATTAAAGGTAAAAATGATATTGTAATTACCCTAACACGTGTACTAATTATATAGTATATGTGTATTTAGACCAAAATCAATCATATGAATAAAATATTATCCTTTTGATCAACATGGATTTGATTAGGACATTTATTATTAATTAATTTAAAGAATAGTTAAAAGTGTTAAATTGAATGTTTAATAACAAAAATATTTTTAATATAATGTTATACATAATATAAATCCAACTATAAATATTCATTAGAAATATGAAAAATTTCCTACATCAGGGAATTTTATTTATAATTTTTATACATTAAATAATTAAATTTATTTATGGCACAATGATGATGCAGTAATTACCTTATTAATGAATGATAAAAATAATAGATATTCTAAATATCAAAATAAATTTAAATTGACAATTTTGACGAATTCAAAAAAAAAATTGTGGTTAATAAGACATGTTATGGTAGATTAGATTTATTTTTTCTAAATTAATCATGTTTTGTTGACTTCCACAAAAAGAAAATACTAAATACTATCAAAATTCACATAATTGATTATTTAAAACAAAACCAATATTATTAAATTCTTTAATATTCCTAAAAATATAAGGTTCCTCCAAAAGACTTATATAATGATATATATATCATTAATGTACCACTTTATGATCTCTTGGCAATTTATATTATGTTTATTAACCATGTAATATAAAAGTACAAGAAGACATGGTAAAAGTTAAACTGTTTAGCTAAGAATTCAATATAAATGGTAAGGTAAATATAGTGACCTAACATGTATAAATCCTACTTGTTGATAGGATTTCATCCCATATGCACCTTATCTTTGAAATAAATCTATTTTAATCCATTAAAAACTGAATATGAGTTTATAATAAAACAATATTTCAAGCTTTTCCAAAAGTGACCCTCAACTCTCTTATAAAAGGGTACTTCCCCTTCTCTCAAAATCCCACATCCAAAACCATTTGGTTTGGCCATACCCTGCTCAAATATCCTCCCAAATGACCTCATTTCAACCTAGAAACCTTAATTTGATAATAATTCCAACCTAAGGAGATCTTTTGATCAAGTCAATCGAAAGCACCCAAAGATAAGGTAATTATTTCATCACCTCTTTCAAAGTTGTTTTCTTCTTCCACCTCCTCTTTCTTTGTTTATTCCATAACAAAATAAAAAATAAAATACCTTATACATTATTTTATGTTATTATAAATATGGTACAACCATATTCATTATTCTATCCATTCTATGAATGAAAAAGTCACCATATGTTCCTAGGTACAGCTTATCATCTCCATGCCATGGTGAAGTTTTTTATTCAACACTTCATTATTTATATAGGTATAATAATGAGTATAATTGATGAAAATTATAAATATAAAATGTTAGTTATTATTTATATATAACAAATCGTCCAATTATATACTATTTCACAATCAATTGAATGATATTTTCGCTCGTGTGTACATACAGATTCTCGTCTCCACGAATGCGATTGGATTCATTCCTCATCATAACCACTCAAGAAAAATTTCCATTTTTTTATTCTAGATAATATTTAAGAACTTAATATAATTATGTAAATGAATCAAATACATCTTATCCATAACAAAAATGACTTACCAAATATTACATATAAAGGGTAACGAATCAGGTAACACCCGAAACAATGATACTGATAAAATATTTTTAACAAATAAATATTATAAGATCATATATGATATCATATTTATGTATGTGGTTCTTGTATTATTTAATAACAATGATTTAACTATTATTCAAGAGGTTAACATACCCTCAACTACGGAAAAGTAAAACGTAAGGGTTGATTTTACAATCTCTTTATTATCTGAGGTTTTTAATACATAAGCATATACTGGGAATTCTTTATCATCCTCAATCTTGTTTCTTAAAAATGTATTTCAAAACATTCTATTTCCTAGAGTATGGGTTAAAGTAATTTATACCCTTTTTGGATATTATATAATTTTTTTAAAGGAATCTTTCCATCATTTTCCAAACAAGGTACATTATGACCTTTTTGAAAAATTATGGTAAGAATGTTTTTTAAACTTATGTGGTTTGTGCAGCTATTTTAAGCCACTATAACACCTTTGAAGAAACAATTACAAGCTTATAAGAATAATTTCAAAATTAATGTTTTCTTTTATAATTAAATAACTTTTAAATTATTTCAAAAAATATGAGATATTTTTCTCAAATTGTTTTGATTTCATCTATGTCAACATCTTTTGTTTGATTTTACACTTGTTTGATGTTTATTTATTAGGATAAAATATTCCATATTGTAGTCAAGGTTTTGTGATATTTTTTATTGTGTATTTTTTATTTTTATACCATTCAGGGTTTATGGTAATATTTTTGACATTTTTTATGCTAGTTTTAATATGAATATTTATATTATGTTTGAATCATTTAATATGTGGAATGCATTGGACATAGTATGTTACGGGTGGAGCATGCTATAGCTCCTCGATGCATCGGTATGTTTCATGAGACAAAGTAGTGTCTTGGTAGAAGTCCTTGATAAAATCCTATTCCTCATCTTGGCATGAGGCATTGACAATGTGGTTATGATGTCTGGAATTATGTATTCCATCATTATGAAATTAGCTATTGATATTACATGTGATTATTCGACTAGTAGAATATCCATGTGATTAAGTAAATTGAAATATTAGATTTATATTTTCCATATTATTCTGATGTTTATGTTTAAAAGACTTGTGTTTTTGTCTTATGCATTTCCTTAAATGTTTATGCCTATTTGTGATAGTTTCTTCTATATTGTTATCCTTAATGAGCATCAGATCTAACCCCTTTCGTATGTTTTCCTTTTCACAGGATGTGAAAAATAGTATTTATGATTGACATGTAGGGATATGATATGTTATATGAGTGTGTTCAAAGGGAACACAATGTTGTTGTTTTTCTATTTCATGATGTAATGTAAAACTAATGTATGTATCTAGTACTTCAAAAGCTACCAAAGTAATCGGTCTTTCAAAATTGATCTCTTGTGATCATGAAAATCTCATGTAATAATGAACCGGCTTTGGGAAACTAGAGTTGGGGAATTATAGTTTGTATCATAGGAAGTTTAGTGCAATACTTGAAAACTAGATTAAGAAAATCGCTGATTAAAGAATGTTACCCTAAGATAGGATTTGAGTATTAGTATTGAAGAACTTCCTAGAATTTTGGTAATGTATAGATTTTGTGAATTTTACAATCAATAAATTCCTACCTGGATACGAGAAGGTAGAGACACATCTAGAACATATGTACCTAAGAGTGAAAACATGGACCAGGAGTTTCGGGATTAACTCGGGGTATCTGGGTACATGATAAAGGGTCGTGCTGCACTATTGGTTATGAATCTCCTTGGGGTATGCTTAGGATAATTCACATTTTCTCTAAAACCCATTATGATGGATTTATGAGTAAATACCTCGTTAAAGAAAACTTTTTTTATGATTATGGATTATATGCATAAATTGTTCAATGTATTTTTGGTATTTTACTAGTTTTGAATTATGTATTGTCATTCATAAACTAATCTAGTGTATGAAATTTCATTGAAATGGTTCCTAGTGGAAGGAATGGAAACTGTATCAATGCATGTAATAAATGTTGGCATTTCCCCCCTACTCAATATAATTATAGTCGAGCTAGTGATGAAACCAATTCTGAATAACTTATAACCATACTGGGACAACTCACTATGGGTATAAATAAAAACCTTATACATATGGAGCACCTTAATCCACAATGTGGAGGGTCAATTTTAGTCTGCTTCATGAGGGAACAACCAAAAATATTCAATGGGACTACAAATACATTTCTAGCTGAGAAATGGATAAGTTAATTGTAAAAAATATTTCATGCTTTTGGGAGTAGCAAAAGGGAAAAAGTTGTCATGGTAGTTTATCATCTCTTGAGAGATGCAGATCAATGGTGCTCATTAATTCAAAACAAAAAAAGGATGATGAAGTATTATATATCGAATGGAGGGAGTTTAAAGTCCTTTTCTTAAAAAAATACTTTCCTCGTGACCATAGAGTGAATATTAAAAGACAATTTTGGAGTTTGATACAAAAGTAGGATGAGAATGATTCAACGTATGAGGATAACATTACAATTTATCAAGGCATGCAACAGATTATATACATAACCCAAGGAGTAATATTGATTGATTCTTTAATGGGTTAAAACATCTTATCCATTGAGCATTAGTCTCACAATCCTTCTCATCATAAAAAGATATTGTCTCAGGTACTATCATGACAGAAAATGAATTCTTTATGTCTTGATACATTAAAGCAAAGAAAGAGATGAAGAGATCAGCTGAAAAATATGGAAAAGGAAATAAGCGGAAGTAGGGAATGATGAATTTCTATCTTGTAGTAAATGTGGGAATAAACACCCTGGTACTTTCCTTAAGGGAATGAGATCCTATTACAAGTGTGGTGAAAAAGGCCACCAAGCTCGTGATTCCAAAGGAATGAAAGAGGCTGTCAATTTTCAATGCTATAATTATAGAGAAATGGGACATTATGAAAATGAATGTCCTAATATCCAAGGAAACGTACATCAGAAAAGGCCAAGGGAGAAAGACCAACCTTAAAAGATCACCACTACTAAATTTGTGGCACCAAATGATGTGGTGGGAGGTAATTTAATGGTTTCCTCAAATTTAGAAAATTCTTTATTTGATTCTTGATCATCATATTGTTTCATACCATACCAATTTCATAAGAAAATTAGATATTTACAATTTAATTTAACAAGGTAGTTTTTATTCAAAACCCCTAAGGGAATTATTATTGCTATAATGCTTTGTGAATCAGTTCCCATTAAGGAATATAAATGTGATTTATTTACTGATCTCATCATCATACCCATGATTGAATTTTATATAATATTTATTATGGATTGGAGTTCAGATCATAATGAGAATAGATATTATAAGAGGAAGTAGGATACAATTTTCGATGATGATAAGGAGTACCTTATCTTTAGAGTAGAAATTTCCCCATCTGATTCTTACCTAGATCCACACACAGTAGCTCTAATAAATTATATTAATGGGGGGGAAGAGAATGAAATAACTAATGGTGAGGAAAATAATTATCAAATATAGTATGTGCCTATTGTGGAAGAATATGTTGATGGGTTTCCAAAGGATTTATTTAGACATCCTTAGGAATGATAAATTGAGTTTTTCATTGATTTAATTTCTACTTCAGGGTCCATATCAGAGACCCCTTATAAAATGGCCACTATGGAATTGGTGGAAATAAAGAAACAACTAGAGGAATTGAGTAATAAAGGATTTATTCTCCTCAGTGTTTCTCCTTGGATATCCCCTATTCTTTTTGTTAAGATGAATGATGGATCTATGAGTTTGTGCATTGACTACATGGAGATCAATGCTATAACAATAAAGAACAAGTATCACCCACCTTGCATTTATGATTTATTCGATCAACTTCATGGAGCTCAATATTTTTCAAAGATTGAAAATCTATCTACATATCATCAGTTTTGTATAAAGAAGGAAAACATTTTGAAAACAATATTTCGTACCATGTATGGGAATTACAAGTTTTTAGTAATTCCTGTTGGACTGAATATTGTACCCTTTTTCATCATTAATCTAATGAATAGATTTTGAAAGTAATATCTTGATGAGTTTTTAGTGGTATTTATTTATGATATCATGGTATACTCCAAAAACTATGAAGATCATGAAAATCACTTTCACACTATTCTAATGACTCGTAGGAGAAATGAATTATATGGGATGTTTAGAAAGTGTGAATTCTGGCATTAGGGGATTTTTTTTCTTGTCCATATTTTCTATAAGGATGGAATCTATGATGGTCCTTCAATGAATATTGAAATACATGAATTTCTAGCACCAATTAGTATAACTGAGGTACATAGTTTTATTAGTTTAGCATGTTATTATCAGTGCTTCATCTAGAATTTTTCCTCATTGTCTAACCCATTAACCAAGCTCACCTGTAAAGGGGTTAAATTTTTTTGGGAAAAAGATTGTGAAGAATGTTTTGAATAATTAAAGAAAATATTATTCAATGCTTTTATATTGACTCGACCATCAGGTAATGATGGTTTTGTAATTTATAGTGATGTTTTAGGGAATGGAATAGGTTGTGTCCTTATGAATAATGATAGGGTTATTGCCTGTGAATCATGGTAGATAAAAATTCATGAACAATACTATCCCACTCATGACCTTGAGTTAGCGGCTATAATTTTTTCTCTTAAGATTTGTAGAAACTATCTCTATGGTGAAAAATGTGAGATTTATAATGATCACAAAAGGTTGAAGTATATTTTCCCATAAAAAGAACTCAACATGAGGCAAGGCGGTGGCTTAAAATACTCGAGGATTATGATTTCACTATACACTTCCACCCATGGAAGGAAAATAAGGTGGATAATGCTTCGAGCCGAAATAATCATGGATTTTTTAATAAGATGAGAGTTAAAATGGTTCTTATATCCATGGATCTAGTAAATATGGATATGGGAATAGTCATGGAAGGTGAAACATATATAGTTTTTCAAATGGTTTTCAAACTATCTTTATTTGAATGGATAAAAAGTTCTCTGACTGATGATGAGGAGTTTCAAAAGAAAATAAATGTTGTTAATGATGGGAGATTGATCGAATTTGTATATGAAGATGGAATTTTGAAATTTGGGAAGAGACTTTGTGTTCCAAGCATATCTGATCTAAAATGGGAATTGTTGGATGATGCGCATAGATCCAATTTCATTATACACCCTAATAGCACTATGATGAATATATATTTGATGGAACATTTTTTGTGGGACAACATGATGAGAGATATTGGTGATTATGTGTAAAGATGTATTGTTTAGGAACAGGTAAAGGCTGGAAAAAAACATCATTGAGGAGCTTTTCAACCTCTTCACATACTTCAGTGGAAATGGGATGATATTACAATGGACAATTTTCATGGCGCTACCAAAGACTCCTAGAAGGAATGATGCAATATGGTTCATTGTTGATCGTCTTACCAAGTTAGTATATTTTATTTATATAAGATTATATTTACCACTTAAACATTTAACAAGACTACATTTTAATGAAGTTGTAAGACTTCGTGGAGTACCCCTATTGATTGGTTCTGATTGTGATCCCCATTTCACATCAAGATTCTAAAAAAGTTTTTAGAAATACCTAGATAATGAATGTTGTTATAGAACTACCTACCACCCTCAAACTGATGGACAATCAGAACGGATTATTCAAACCATAGAAGTCATGTTGAGATCTTTCTCTCTTGACATTCAAGGTATGTGAGATCATTATTTACCTCGGGTATAATTTTCCTATAATAATTGCTTCAATTCAAGTATTAAAATGGCACCATCTGAAGCATTTTATGGAAAGAGATGTCTCACACCAACTTTTTGGGATGATGTTGGTGAAATAAAACTCATTGGCCCAAATCTTATTGAGGAAACAAAAGAAAAGATTAATATTATCCAAACCCACATCAAAGCAACTCAATGTTGGCAAAAGATCTATGCTGATAACTGAAGGAATTATTTAGAATTTCTTGTAGTTGATCATATTTTCTTGAAGGTATATCGATGGAAGGGTGTTATATGATTCAGTAAAGAGGGTTAAATTAATTCCCAAGTACATTAGACCTTTCTAAATTATATAATGAATTTGATTTGTATCTTATCATTTGGTAATGCCTCCATGTCTCTCCGAAGTTCATGATGTGTTCCACGTATCATTTTAGAGAAAATACATGCTTGACCAAACACATGTACTCACCTATGATGAAATAGAACTTGAACCCGACATGTATTATTGTAAAGAGCCTGTCAAGATTCTTGATACCCAAGAACAAGTATTGGGAAACTAGACGACTTTTCTGGTAAAAGTTCTACGGAGAAACCATAAGATGGAAGAGCCAATGTGGGAACCCAAGGAACATATAATGAAAAACCAATTGAATCTTTTTATACATTAGTATTATAGAAATTTAAAGGAAGAAATATTTTGAAGGAGGGAAGAATGTAACACCCCACGCATCCATGGTATGTTTCTCTTTGAATAATGCAACAACTTGTCTTGTAAGGAACATCGAGTTCATGCAAAGCACGACCAATAAAAGTAACAGTTATGAATGGTCATACCCACTTCTTGAAATTTTATAAATTTTATTTTCAAAATCGACTTCATTTTTTTATTTTTAATGTCAAAATTAGTTTAGGGTTAATTGTGGTATTTTTCTAAAAAGTTTCAATTTTTTGAATGGTGAAAAACACTGCGTTATTGTTTAGAACTGACTTTTATTTAAATAGTAATTATTTTTATTTAAATTTATTTTAAATTTAAAATATATATATAATACCAATATTAGTTTAATTTAATTCATTGGTGTCATTTAATAATAAGATTAGATGAATAAAAATTTATTGAATTTTATAACATATTTTACCCAACTTCTAGACACATTTGTAAATTTTCATAAAACGAAATTTTTTCGCTTTTGGGAATTTAATTTCAAAATTTTGGTAGACACTATTTATATTAGTAAGTAAAATGTGGTTCAATAGGATGGAAATAATTTTTTGTGAATTGTATCTTTTGAATTTTATTTACCACAGTTAAAAGTAAATAGGGTAAATAAAGGTAAAAAAGATATTATACTTAAACTAACACATGTCTTAATTCTATTGGATAAGTTTAATTTGAAAAAAAAATCAACATTAGAAATAAAATATAATCCTTTTGATCCACATGGATTATATTTGGACATTTATTATTATTTTATTTAAAGAAGAGTTAAAAGTGTTAAATTCAATTTTAAATAACTAACCTATTTTTAATATAGGGTTCTGCATATGATAAATTAAACTATAAATATAAATTAAAAAGATAAAAATATCCCTACATCATGGTATTTTATTTATAATTTTTAGAAATTAAATAAATAAATTTATTTATGACACAATGATGATGCAGTAATTACCTTATTAATGAATGTTTAAAATATTTCAAATTATAATTATAAAAATTACTGTAAATTGATAATTTTGATGCATTCCAAGAATTTTATAGGTTAATATGACATTTTAGGGTAGATATAATATATTTTTTCGAATTAATCAAGTTTTCTTGACTATAATAAAAAACCAAATACAAAATAGTTTCAAAATTGACATAAATGAGTATTTTAAACAAATACTATATTATTAAATGATATAATATTTCTAAAAATATAAGTATTGGAAAAAGGACTTATACAATAATAGATATTTCATTAATTAACCACTTTAGGTGCTCTTGGTATTTTATATTATGTTTATTAACCATTTAATATAAAAATACAAGAAGACATGGTAAACGTTAAAGTATTTAACTAAGAATTAAATCTAAAAGATAAGGTGAATATGGTGACCTGAACATGTTTAAATCCAATTTATTGAAATTATTTCTACCCATACTCATATTATCCTCGAAATCAATTTAGTTGGATCCATTATAAACTGAATGTTATTTTATAATAAATTAATCATTCAAAATTTTCCTAAAGTGACCCTCACCTCTCTTATAAAACGGTACTTCCCATTATCTCAAAATCACACCTCCAAATCCATTTGTCTCGGTGAAAACCTACACCAATATCCTCCCAAATACCTTAAATTCATCCTATATTGTATAATTATATCATAAATATAACCTAATGAGCCATTTTTATCTAATCAAAAGGAAGCACCCGAAGAAGTTGTAATTATTTCATCACCTCCTTCAATGTTCATTTCTTATTCCACTCCATATTTAATTGTTGTTTCCATACCAAAATAATACCTATATAACCTTCTTAATAATTTCACTTTACTATAAATATTGTAAAACGAGATTAATTATTCTTTCCATCCTATGAATGACAAAGTCACCATACGTGCATACATACGACTTACAGTCTCCATGTTGTGGTGAAGTTTGTTATTCAACACTTCATTATTTGGATGGGTATAATAATGAGTATAATTGATGTAAATAAAAAATATAACATGTTAAGTATTATTTATATATAATATATCATCCAATTTCATATTATTTCACCATCAATAGAATGATATTGTTCCTCGTCCGTACGTACGGATTACCCTCTCCACAAACGTGATGAGATTCATTCCCCACAGTAACAATTCAATTATAATTTTCATTTTATGATTAAAAATAATGTATATGAACTTAATAATATTCTAGATGTGAATAAAATACATCCTATCCATAACAAACATTATTTACGTAACTAAACATATAAAGTAAAATGAATCAGTTAACACCCAAAACAATGACACTCTTAAAATATTATTAACAAAGAAACATTAGAAGAACATGTATGATATCATATTTATATATGTGGATATTTTATAATTTAATAACAATTATTTATCAATTATACAGAAGGTTAATGTACCATAGACTAATGAAAAGTACAATTTAACAGTTAATTCTACAGTCACTCTTTTATCTGAGGTTGTTCATATGTAAGCATCTACTGGGAATTCTTGATCATCATCACCCATTTTTCTTAAAAATTTATTTCAAAACATTTTTACTATTTCCAAGAATAAGTTTTAAAGTCATTTATAACCTTGTTTTACTTTTTATAAAATGTTTTTAATCGAATATTTTGGTCGTCTTCCAAACAAGGTACTTTATGATCTTTTCGACAAATTAAGGTAAGAATGATTTTTTAACATATACAGTGAGGGCGGAAATTTTCCACTGTTAAAACACCTATGACCCTTCCTTCACCAGCTTATAAGAATATTATCAAAATAATTTTTTTTCATAATTATGTGACTTTTAAATGATTTCAAAATAGAAAGAGATATTTCTCTCAAATAGTTTTTATTTTAGCTATTTCAAAATCCTTTGATGGATTTTACACTTATTTGAAGTTGATTTATTATGATTCAATCGTCCATATTTTATTGAAGGTTTTGTGATTTGATTGAATGGGGATGTGTTATTTTTATACCATTCATGGTTTATGGTGAAATTTTTAACATTTCATATGCTAGTTTTAATACGAATGTTTAGGTTATGTTTCAATCTTTTCATATGAGGAATGCATTGGACATAGTAAGTGATGGGTGGATCCTGCTATAGCTCCTCATTGCATCGGTAGGTCTCATGAGACAAACTAGTGCCTTGGAATAAGGCCTTGAAAAAATCTTATTTTTAGTCTTGGAATGAGGCCTTGATTATGTGGTTATGATGTCTGGCCTTATGAATTACATCATTATGAAATTAGATATTGATATTACATTTGATTATTCGACTAGTATAATATCCATGTGAATAAGTAAACGGAATTATTTTATTTATATTTTCCATATTATGCTGAATTTTAATTTTAAAAGACTTTTGTTTTAGTCTTATACATTTCCTTAAGTGTTTATTTTTATTTATGATATATTTTGCTATATTGTTATCCTTACTGAGCATCTGATCTCACACCATCTTATGTTTTATTTTTTCTAGGATGTGAAGAAGTATATTATGATTGAATTGCAGGGATAGGATACGATATATGTGTGTGTTCCAAGGAAACACAATATTGTTTTTTCATTTCAGGATGTAATGTATAACTTATGTATATATATAGAACATCTAAGGCTACTAAACTAATTGGTCTTTAGAGACCTGATCTCATGTGATCTTGTCAATGTTATATAATAATGAACTAAATCAGGGTAACTAGGGTCTGGGCGTTACACTTTAAGGGAATAAAAATTTAATAATAGGGATTTTATATGTTTAAGAATAATATCTAATAAATTTTCCTCTCTAAAAAAGAACTCCTAAAAAATGAAAACCAAAAATATAATCCTATGAGTCATTCTTATCTGGGGTAAGATGGATAATTTGGATACCATATGATGTTATAAGATGATTATGCACTAGATATGAGAGTGAAAAAGAATCCATTAATAAATAGGATAATTTATTAGCACATTGCATTAGACAAAAAGGTAAAAATCTTGTAATTTTTAATTATAAAAAATGAATGGATCCTAGGCTGGGGAGTAATGAACCCAAATGAAGAAGGGAAAATTTAGTTATTATAATTTCATTTGGGATATATTATGAAATTATGATATTAAGTAGTGGTGAAAGGATACATAGATAGGGGTATAAATGATAGTTCCTATTTTTAATACTTTAATTACATTAATTTATTTTATTTTAATAATCATGGTGTTAGGAACCATAATTGGGCTTCAATCCCTCCACCAAAATATTTTCCACATCATCTCACTACCTAATAGTTTCATTTTTTTAATAGGGATAACTACCCATAAGGTTTAAGAATTCTCTCCTATATTTTAAAATATGTTTTTATGGGTAGGATATTCCATTGAATTATATACCATGACCAAGACCCTTACATGACCAATATAGGGCTCTGGTTGAAGGAGTCATGGTGTCACATTCACTTTTCATGTTATGATACAATGTATCCATTTTCCCCTAATCTCTTAGGATAGAACTATATTATAATTATTACCCAAAAACATCCACATAGTTCTTTACCTAATTATCAAATACTTTCCACCTCCTTTTTATACTTATTTATAGCATCCTTAATTGGGGTTTCAGGCCTTCCACCACAATATTGTTCTCTTTGGCTCACTACATTATATTTTTGTTCATCAGTAGGGATTACTCCCCATTAATGGTGTGGGGATCATTACCCTAATATATATGAAAATATATTGTGATAAATAAGAGTTATCATAATAATTATATTAAATTCCCAATACATTTACATGCCCAATGTGGGACTCGGGTCTATGGCATCATAGCATGACACTCACTGATCACGTTTTGAAACCCAACAGACAAGAGTCTCTAATATATATGGAACTCATTACATTATTAATTGGTCCAAAAACATAGAATAGTGAATTTTACATGAGAATAAGAGGTACCTATTAAAATGTGATGAAAATTACTTTCACATTTTTGGGGGAGTGACCAAGCCACAATTTTTTAATTTTTGTTTTTTGAATTTATAGGGTTACATCCATTATTTCAAATTAATATCAAAAAAAATTCCTTATTATTAGATTTTAATTTATATATTAATATAAGATAAAAAGAATTAAATATTTAATTATAACTTATGAATTAATTTTTAGATCATCTTGAACAAATTTCTATATTAATTTGGTTGAATCATTATTTCTGTAGGTGATAAATTTGTCCAAGTGATGTTTCAGATGGTAAATTACAACATTTTATTAAAAGTGGTTTCTAACTGGATACATAACATTAAAATTAAGATTTTATTCCTTGTATATGATTCAGAGGTAATTTAAATGTTTTATGTGTTATTAACTATGGGATTAAAGGTATATAGTAGAATGATTCTACTAGCTAAGGAGATCTGTATGAAAAAAATACAAAACCTAGAGAATTGTATTTGAATAAATTTAATGGGAAAATTATAACATGAGATTAAGTGGATAAAAACATTAAAATAAAATATATTCCACATTTTATTATGATTCAACCATGGAATAAAAAGTTATTTCTCATGTTATATGCCAACCATGATGAGTAAGATTCTACATTCAAATCATCTTATGATCCAACACACACCCCAGAATCAATTGTTAGAGACAAACTCTACAAGTGATTATCTTAGGAGATACATGATATAAAAATTATTGATATAATTATATTTTAGATAACACATATGTTTTTAAAGAAATTCCTCTTTGATATTTTCTCTCATATTATTAAACTCAATATCACAGAGACTATACAAGATTTATTTAGTTGGGTTATGTAATAATAAGCCTCGTGTTTGACAATTCATAAAGGAAAATTGGTCTTGATATTGGATATGTTCTATTTATCTATATAATATGATTCATTTCATATTAAAACTGTAGAATGGGGGATTAACTTTATATAACTAAACTTCCAAAGCCAAAGTATATGTGTGGATAAATCCAATAACTCCAATATTTTTCACTATAAATTAAAATAAAATTACTTTTCTCTAATTAAGATTAAATAGAATCTATGTAAAATATTAAAACCAAAATTTCATATTTATGTATGTAATAATATAAAAATTAGGTCAATCATAGGAGGAGGTATATATATTCAAATATATCCCCATGTGATTGAAGAGATATGTTGGGAATTTTTTACTCTATTTTTCAAGAAATTCTAGACGTCAACCACAAAAAAAACTAATATTGATGCCAAACCCAAATGGTTTTAGGAATATAAGCTATACCACTTTAGAATCACTAGGAAAGTTTTGATAAATATCATATAAATTTATAGATCAATGTGGTGGTACATAGATCTCATAAAAGAGATCTATAGACTATGAGAATATTGCATTTTCACGGTATATCTTAATCGAGTAAATGAAATAATGAACTCCCCTATGTTAATGGAAATATTCAATTGGTATTAATAGAATATTTCATCTACCAATATATTTAAAGAAAATTTTTATATTCTACAATCATAAGATTGATCCCTACACTTTTTCGTGGGAGGTATCATTACTTATGGAGGGGCTTGAGAACATTTATTCTTTTATATAAAAGGGGTGAATGTTAATATAGTGAGGAATTTTGGTTCTCAACCTTTATTTGATTATTGTATTCTCTCAATTAATGAAACATTGTGCCACTTGAGGATGATCCATAAATATTTATCCCTCTCAATTTATTTAATTCAAATATTTCTTTTCTTTATTTAATTTATTATTAATCATGATATAATTCAATTTATTGATCAATATAGTAATTGGTTTACTTTAATTACAAAATTAAAATTCATTTATTCTTTTCTAACATTGGTTTTAACACATCCCTAGGATCTTCATAATTCCCCCTATGGTGGAGAGGGTTAAGGTGGAATAAAGAATGGCCATATATTCTGAATCACTCAAGAATGTTGAATAAATTAGGTGTAGTGAAAATTTCTTATCCCTAATAAAGATGAACATGAAAAGGGTGGGATATTGGTTTAGGTCTTTCAAAATTAGTGGGAGATAAGTAGTGTTTTTAATTATTTGATTTAGATTTAGCTACTTTGGTGGAGTGAATCTCTCAGGTAAGGATACTATCTCAAAATTGTTTAAACACTTCGTCACTCTCTCTGAATCACAACACACATAGTTCCATAATTTCCACCAAAACCCAATCCCCACACACACAAAAAGAAAAAAAATTGTTTTATGTCCCCTCTATAAGACATCCTAAGTTACACAACTATAATATATTTTTCTTGGGTTGAAAATTTTATTTTCTGACTAAACCATTATAGCTTAATCAACCCAACCTGTGAATCTCATTGGATATTAGAAAACATATTCATCTAGGTAAATGATATGGGCTTAAGAAATGTTGAAGATTTCTATGATATGATATAATTACATTATTTCAGAATAACATTACCATTTTGGGTTACTATATCAATTTCCACTTCATATCATATACTATGAAATGAAGTTGAATTTTTTATTCTAGAAGCATTAATAGATCATGAGAGGAACGATAAGTCGTTCTATCTATCATGAACAGAAAGGTTATCAAAAGTTATCAAATATGTAAAAATACAGTTATGATGATATGATACATGAACATCACAAACTTATCCAATGATTAAATTAAACTTTCCCTAAATGGATAAGACTAAAATCTTTCTGAAAACTAAAAATAAAAACATTAGAAAGTGGATCACTAAATTAGCTTAACATTTATCTCCCATATATCATTATGAAGTTCTCAGTTGTCACATTCCAAACATGTGAATATCTTTATCAGGTATTCTCTAGAAATATTTAAATAACCTTAATTACCACAAAATCTTATTGAAAAAAATGAATATTTCCTTCTTTTGAAATTTATTAGATATATTCCTTATATCCAAAACATTGTAAACTTCATCCATGAAATAATAAACCACTTCTCAAAAAATCCCTAATCAATTCCAAGGAAATCATTGCCGACCAATTTACTTATTCACATCCAGCATACCTTTATCCAAATATAATTTTTGCAAAATCATGTACATATTAAGGGTTATCATTCCCTTAATCATGTGTTTTCAAAAAAAATATCACATTATTTCAACAATCACTTTTCGTGGTTACCAGTACCATTCATCATATTCTATTAAATCCTTAAGGAAAATATAAATTGGATCAATAATTAGATGTTCCCTTATTCCATGATAATATATGTGAAATTATACAACAATATTCTGCAATACCCTTACATTAACACTTAAATGATACAAATTTATTGATAAACCATTACTCAGGATTCATCATCATAATCCATCATTCAATATGAAAAACGAATCGTGTATTATGGTTCCTCAAAGTTAATCTTATCTTGATTTAAACTTTTAATATAAATAATAAGCTAAGAAAATACCATACTTTTCACATGACATTTGTATTATCTTTATCCTCAGTAGTGTAACCAATACTCATACCACATTTTTGATTCTCATTATCTAATTTATATTTAGGAAATTAATTTTCATAATTCCCATACTTTAGACATCTAAAACATTTAATGTTAACGATGTTCCTTCTAGTTTTAGGTATTGACTAAGACCATAAATCATACTATGAGAAATAATTATTAGAGTAGAAAAGAAAAAAAACATAAAGCATTTCTTATAGGATACCTATATCCTGACACCGACTATTATGTCTATAAAACCTTAGGCATATCCTTTAATACATCCCTTGAAATATATATAGAAATATCACTAGTGATATCGCTATATTTTATCATCCATGTTTACAAATGATAACTAACCCATCACTTTGACAGAAACTATTAAGACAGTATCTTTTTATAAATTAACATTACATCACTTTTTGGGAATAATTAAAACATTACAAAAAAAGATACTTAAAGACCATATTAGCTCATTTCCCTTGGAAACGTGGAATCATAAACAACTTGTTGATAGAACACTAACATATTCTATAACTTATTTATTCATAACTAGACCCCTAATTGGCATATCATATATATTACCATTCTTTGTATCCTATGGAAATGAAACATAACGAAGGGTGAGCTCAGATTCTCTGTAAGGGTAATCGTGGAAGATATTTAAGCATAATATGAACATAAGAGTATAGAAACATGATCATAAAATTTGAAGAACATACCCTTCATATAAAAATATCATATCCATGATTAAAGGAATAATTATTAGACATTCATAAGACATAAATCATAAAGAAATAAAGAAGAAAATAGGTGAAATCATAACACAACAATAAGGCATCGAATTTGTGGTTGACACATAAGAATATCAAATTATTCCCATAGTAGTCAGGGGATCACTACCAAGGAAATCAAAGTAAAATGGGTTCACTTAATATACCATCTTGGCATTCAAGGTTACCGCCATAACCATCTTGGTAGTCATGCTTCACTCTCATAACCATATTGGGAGACAAGTTCCTTTATGTCTATCTCATGATATATATATTTTTACCCAATGCATCAGAGAGAGAGATAGGTCCACCCATTCCAATAATGTAATCATACAGACATGTGTAACAAGATCATAAACAATTATATCATAACACATGAAATGAAATGGATATCATAAACATAAAATCATGTTATAAAATGTGGAAAAGTACTGGTTTCATAATCATTTCATTAAAATCATAACATGTGAAAATAAGTGGGTTTTTTAAAAATAATGACATCAAAACATAAACCATTTGATGAAAAACTATGATTGGTATTCTTGAACTATAATAGAGTATTCCATATTATGTTGGTAAGGTTTTTAAATGATCCCTTGGAATATGAAATTTCCATAAAAATAACTTCTTAAAATATAAAACACATTTAAAACCATTCTGTTGAAATCACTTTGAAAACATATAAGAGAATCATGAAAAATAATTTAAAACATTTATTGGGGAAAATATCTTTTCTTCTTTGAAATAATTCTGTTTCTTACAACACAACAACATTTTTAAAGATTTTTTTCAAATAATATTTTAAGCTTATAAAAGGAAGATTCTAGTTAATAAGGAAACCTGAAAGCATAAAAAACTATTTATAATATATATATTAAAAAATCATCTCATTAGTTATTTGGAATATTCAAAAAGTAACTCATATTGGAAAAGACAAAAATTACTTTCAAAAAAATTAATAAAAACTCATATATTTGAAAAATTACAATAAAAAATTTCATAATAATTGAAACAATATTTTTTAAAACAATTTAAAGAAACATGGATGATAAATATATCATATTAAATACTTACATATAAATAATCTCAAAAAGTAATGATATTTTCAAATTATCCATTATTCATTGAAAATATATTAAAAAATTTATAAATTAAGATAAAAAACAATTTAAAATGAAAAAAATTTCTTTAGAATCCTTTTCCTAGAAAAAGAACTTAAGATATATTTTAAAAGCATTTATTTTTTAAGAGAATAATCTTCAAACATTTATAGGTGTCTCGTACCACTTGAGAACATTCAAATCATAATACCCAGGAAATAATAACATTAAAATAAGAATAAAATAACTTAAAATATTGATATTCCTGATATAAATTTTAAAATTATAGTATATTCATATCATAAAAGAACATAGGTTCATAACAAAACATGTATCTTAAAGATGGAAAATTGAGACAAAACTACCTTACTCATTTGGTATCTTTTGAACCATAAAACACCAAAAAATAAATATAATAATATAAATATTTAAATAGCCATTAATTAAAATTTTAAGGTAAAAAAGTACATTAACGTGTAGTATTTACACTAAATAATAGAAATTAGTGACGAATAAGACATGTATCTTAAATAAATAAAAACATAGATGAAATTCCCTTACAACATTATAATTTGTACAGTAGCATTCCACAGGAATGAAATAAAATTATATGGATATTAAAATTCCATAATATAATGTTTCAGACTCATAAAATATAGTCATGGGTATTTTATACACCACTCAGATAAAATATGTAGTGTACGAGTCAAATGTCTAACAGAAGTAATGGTCAGACATAAATCCATTACCTTAGGTCGGATTCCCTCCTTACGTGTCCAAAACACATATATAGTGGTTTTAAACATATTTTTAAATTATACCAAAATAATAATTATATTTATTAAATCATATATTATTTATTTATGACTTATATTAACCATTTATTAACAATTCCAATTTAATGTAACATTTCAAGTAACAACCTCTTTGATTACCATACGCGTTTTGACTTGTTTTTTCTTGACCCTATTAATTAGATCATCATTTAATTGCATCAATAATGTAAAAATTGATATATATTTATATATATTAATTTATTTATAATTAATTTTATAAATATGTATATATAAGATAGATATATGAAATGAAAAACACCATTCCTGGAGATTGTAAGTCATACGTACACATGAATGTTGTTTCTATTTTCTTATTGTACTGAGTAGAAGAAGTTAAATGAAATATATGTATATATATAAATATATATTATTAAATTATAATTATTATTTCATATATTTCATATTTATTCATTATATAATTTTTTTTATAATAATTCATGAAACATCTTACATGGAAAATGAATCCCATCGCGCTGTAAAGATGGTAGGTCCAATATATGCATAGTCAATGATATCATTATCTTAAAGGTAAAATGCTGAGAAATTTTATGGTTTATTAATTGATAAGAATAAACATAATGTTATATTTATTATTTATATCAATTAAATCCATCATTATACCCATCCAAATAAAGTAGTGATGAAAAACATATTACACCATGGTGTGGAGATGGTATGTCATTTTTTTTAATGGATGGGGCCGAAGCCTAATTTTATTATTAAACAAAAACAATGACCTCTTTTAATTGGGTACAGGGAGACCCATTACATATCCTAATGTCCCTATGGGCATGTATCCCATTACATAGCCTGTTGGCCCAAATTTTTGGCCCAAAGCCCATTCTGTGAAAAGTAACCGGGCAGCTCTAGTAACCACCGCTACTACAGTCCCTTGTCGCCGCTACAGTGTCCTGCCGCTGCTACAGTACCCGCCATTTAAAATTACCCCCACTACTATAGTATCTCTCTCATACTTATAAATTACCCTTCTCCCAATGGGTTTTGGACCCCCATTTTTCTTGTAGGATTATAGGGAGATTTCCACTTAGCCAAACCCCATCTACATGGTATGTCGTTGGTACGAATATATGTTACATTATTTTTTCATTGGATGAATAAAAGGATTAACATGGTTGTTAAATAATAATAATAAAATATCATCATATAATTGAATCTTTATTTATTAATTTATAATGTAATAAACACGGGAATAGTAAGTAGATGAAGAAATATTTTTGAAAGAGTCGGTAATGGGATCACCAATTTTTCGACTATATCCCTCTAGATATTCTCGTATGGATGATAGAGTTGATAATTTGAGAAGACCATAAACTCCATTATGTCACTAGGAATGTTTATTGGGAACTTGGAAGGTTTTGGTCTTAGAATAAGGCACAAGGAGGTGTGAGGAAGTGATAGAGGAGGTTCTGTTTTATAAGGGATGATAGAGGCACTCCCAAAAACTCTCAAAATATTAAATTAATATAAATTGATTTATATATTAAATAGATCCAATGTATGTTATTTGGAATATAAGATTACTATGGGATGAAATCCACTCAATCAATGATTTTTAGGTAGGTTTTGGCCACATTATTAACCTTGTCTTTTGGTTTTAACCCTTATATAGACCGTTTATCTCTTACCATGACAACTTAGTTTTTTTACTCTTTAGGGTTAATTAAATTAATATAAAATGAAAATGTATTCCAACTGGATAACTGATGACATATATAACCTTATTGTACTTATTTTACCAAATTATATATTTTTATTAATTTTATGACATTGAAAAAAATATTATTTATTTTAATGTATCATTTATATCAATTTCGATAATATTTATAATTCATATTTTACAAAATATTTTAACAACATGAAAACTTAAAGACACATATAATATATCTATAACATTCAAATTTATCTATAAAAATATTTTTTTCAATTAATTATTTCAAATTATAATTACTTTAACACTTTTAATATCATTTAATTTGTATTTCTGATAACTAAAACATTACTGCATCATATTTAAATAATACATTAATTAAATTATATATTCTGTAGACACTTTTAAAAATATAATTATGATAAATTTATTACCTTTCAAATGACTATTTATAGTAGAATTTAACTTTTATATAACCCCATAATAAAAATCGTTTAATTATTAAAATTATGAGTATGAAATTTTTAACTCTACATTAAATAAAATGGTTGAAATTTTATATTCTTACCCAAGTGAAATATAAATGTAATAATTTTTTCCTAAGGTAAATTTTTGTTTAAGACCACTCATCCAATGAAATTAAGAAATGTATTTGGGTATTTTTATAATATTATTGTATTATTTTTACCTTTAGTTTCTCGATTTACCATTAACTGTTGTAAATAAAAATACTACAGTTATTATTCAGAAAAACATGTTGAAATTATTAGAAAAAAAGCTCATTCTGATTAAAACCATGTATATATTTTTTCAAAATTAAATTTACAAAAGCTGTAAAATTAATTTTAAATCTAATCCCGTCGACATGGCAAGAAGCTAGGTAAAATGACCCTTAAAAAGTTCAGTATGTTCTTATATTTAATTTTAAAATAAAAAATATTTGAATTTCCTACATTAGATTAATATAAATATAATTGAAATATTATGATATTAAAAACAATTTAAATTTTAATAATTATTTGAATGAAAAATGTATTTTTTATCTACGATGTTGTATTTTTCACTATTTTCCAAAAAATTTAACATCACAGATAAATACTAAAAATTCACCGTAGGTTTATTTTTGAAATTCTGAATTACAAAATTATAATTATTTTATCAAATTACATTTTTATTAATGTATAAAATTATTTTTATTATTGTTCATATAAGGACCTAAAAAGTTTTTCTTTTAAGAACATAGTATTTCATAACTTATAAAGGCTTTATCAAAACATTTGGACTTCACTATCAATATATTTTATTTATGTGAAAAATTTTAAACAAAATTATTACTATTCATATTACTATGTTTAATGTCTAGTTTATAACTACATAATTTAAAAAATTAAAATACAAATGTTTTATTTAAAAAAAACTCAGTGTTGTGTGAAATAGATGCCTGGTCGATGTTGTATTTAGTGAAAGCATCACTTGTTGTGGAAGAAATCATAATCCTAGTATAGTTATTTTATATAATAAAAAAAATTATATTTAGTGTTGCATGAATTGAAAATATCATTTCATTAAATAAATTCAAAAACATAAAATCACAAAATCTTAGGTTGTTACATTGATACCCATATTATTCATCATCTTTATATTGAAAAATTCATAATAAAGTTAATTTTGGGTAATTTTAAGGATACATTTTGAGGAGGGGAATGTTATCTTTGGATGTGAATAATTTAATTTGAGTTTTATTTTTTATTTTTTTTATGACATTGAACTAAAATATGATTGTGAATTAATTAAAATTACATTACCCTCACTAAAAATTAAAAATATCGCATTGAAAACATGGAAAATATTATTCTTAGAACAATAGAATTAATTTTTAATCTTATAGAATTTAATGTAATGGAATTTTAATCATTTGGATTTTATGTTTTTAAAAATTATCCAAGATGAAGTTTCCTCTCTGGATAATAAAAAATAAAGAATAAAAACCAAAATATAATCATATTATTTCTTAGAAATTGGTGTAAAATGGGTAATTGGTATACCATATGTACTGATAAGATGATTTTTCACTTGTTTTCAGAGTGGAATAGAATCTACTAATAAATTAGATAATTTATTATCACGTTCCTTTTGTCAAAAGAATAAAAATAGTGCAATTCCTAATTATAAAAAATGAATTCATCATTGGGAGGGGAATAATGCACCCAAATAAATAAGGTGAAATTAATTTATTATACATTAATTTGGGATGTATTACGAAATTATGAAATTGAGTAGTGGTGAATGTAGACTAGAAGATAGGGATAAATGAAGGTGTATGTTGTTAATAATTTAATTCTATTAATTTATATTATTTTAATTATCATATGGTTAGGTTCCATAATTGGGTTCCAATCTCTCCACCCCAATATTTTCTTCATTGTATCACTACCTCATGGTTTCATTTTTCAATAGGGTTAACTACCCAATGTGTTTCTTAATTTTCTTCCATATTTTAAGTGGAATTTTTTGCGGAGTATTTCTCATGGGATTTATATTATATTCCCCAGACCCATCTATTCCAAATACGGGGCTAATATTTAAGGTTTCATGGAGTCACACTAACTGTTCATGCTATAACACCATGTAGACATCATCCCCTACTATAATTGGAAAGAAATACATTATAATTTGGATCGCTAAATCACTCACTTCGTTATTTACCTAATGATCAATGGATTAACCCCTCCCTTTTATAATAATTTGTAGGATCCATAATTAGGGTTGCAGTCCTCCCACCAAAACATTGGTATTATTGGATCTCTGTCTTAGATGTTTGTTCTCCATTAGGGGTCACTCCTCGTGGAGGGTGAGGGGATAAGTACACTCATATATCTGAAAAGTCCTTATGATATAAAAGAGTTACCATCAAACTTATGTTTTATTCCTAGGACCCTGACATGCCAAATGTGAGGTTCTGGTCCAAGGTGCCACAACATGATACTCAAAGGTCACATTATAACACCCTTCAGAAAATATCCCATAAACTCTTTATAACTCACTATATTTCAATTGGGTTCAAAAACATATAATTTTAAATTTTACTTTAGAATAATAAGTACCTCTATAAACTTGATGAAAATTTCTTTCAAAATTTTTGGGGAGTGACCAAGCCATGGTTTTTTGAATTTTGTATTTCAGAATTTAATGATATATAACCTCTATTTTGTCTTCATTGTAAATAATTTTTCTTATTCTTATATTTTAATTGATTGTTTATTATTCTATGAAAAGGATTATATTTTTAATTTTATCTTATTAATTCAATTTTAAATCATCTATAATGTAATCATATATTAATTTTTTATGAATTTTTATTTTTATATTTGATAAATTTTTCTATGTTATGTTTCAGATGATAAATTATATCATTTTATTAAAAGGGTATTCTGATTGGATACATAACATTAAATAGAGTATTTTATGCCTATATTTTATTGAAATAGTATTTAAATGGGTTACATATGATTAACTCTGTGATTCAATGTATACTATAAAATGATTCAAGTGGCTAAGATGTTATGTATAAATAAATAAAACAATACATAATTGCATTTGAATAAATTTAAGGGGATGATTATAACATGAGATTAAGTGAATAAACACATTAGAATAAAATATAGTCCACATTTCGTTATGATTCACCAATGGAAAAAAATTAGTGCTTGTATTAGATTCCAACCATGATAAGAATGATGCTACATAAGAACCATCCTGTGAGACAACACTCAAATTATAATCAATTGGTTAGGACAAACTCCACATGTGATTTAATTTGGAGATACATGATGTTAACTCTACGGATATAATTCTATTTAAGATAACCCATATATTGTAAAATAAATGCCTCTCTGATATGGGATCACATAGGATTAAACATAGGATCATAGGGATCATATAAGATCTATTGTTTTGGATTATGTCATTATAATCCTCATCTTTAACTGTTCATATGGTTAGCATGGTCTTGAAATGGGATATGTTAGAGTCATCTCTATAGATATGATTCACTTCATATAAAAACCACAAGATGTGGGAGTCACTTTATACAATTTATCCTTTAAAGCTAAAAATTATTCATGGATAAACCTAGTAACTTGTATCTATTTAACATTAGATTAAAAAAACATTCTCACCAAATAATATTATATATAATATCTAAAAAATATTAAAACCTCAATTTTATATTAATGTATAGAATAATATAAATATTAGGACTGTAACACCCCAAGATTTCATAGTGTGTTATTTCTTCAAAATAATTCAATAACATGCACTACACGCAACACCGAGTTCAATCACACCATGACTTACAAAAAAAAGCCATTCAAAAGAGGTTATGAATAGTATTATCTAAATTTTAAACTTTATATAATCCTTATAATTTTAGAATCCATATTATGAGTTTCTTAGATATAATGCAAGAACAAATTCATTTTCAGTATTGCACTTTTATCAACTTTTAATAGTGAACCCTTTTTAAATACAATATTTTAAACTTTTTGACTAAATGGGGACATCAAAAAATTTAAAATGAAACACCCCAAGCTTCTACGGTACGTTTCCCTTTGAATAATGCGATAGCGTGTGTTGTACGCAACCTCGAGTTCTAACACACACCACAACTAATTAAACTAGCCGTTGTGAATAGTAATACCTACTTTTTGAAATTATATATATTTTATATTTGAAAATGGACTTCATTTTTGGACTCGGAATATCGAATTTATCCTAAGGTGAAATTTTGGTACTTTTCGGATAACTTTCATATTTTGATGAATAGTGAAAATTACTAAATTTTAATTAAAAACAACTTTTTTAATCAAAATAATTAATAGTGATAAATTATGAATTTTAGTAGTTTTAAAGTATATTTAGAATATATTTTTACCATTTAATATAATGTTGGTCATTGGACATAATTTTACAATTAATCCGAACATAAACAAGTGTCAATCTTTTGATAGTTATTATCTCTTAAAAACACGCTTTTTGTTTTGACAGCGGGAATTAATTTTAAATTAATTTCTGCCACTTCTGTGTTTTGAATTTAGGAAAATGGATTCCATATTTGGAATCAGGATGTTCAAATTTTGTAAATAGGTAACTTTTATTTTTAGACATTTTGAATAATTACTGCGGTAAATATTTTATTTACCATGGTTAAGGGTAAATCCGGTAAATAAGGGTTAAAAAAATAATATTATAATAATACTAAATTACCCTAAAAACGTGTATTAACCCTATTGGTTGATAGATGGTCGACCATGGGCATCTTTGTGTCAATTTTGGGACCCCATGGATCCACTTGTAAGTGATAATGACACATTATATTAATAAAGCTTAAATAAAAATAAAAATGGCATAAGCTAACATCTTTTAGAAGAACAATTTTTACATAGGGTTATACATGTTGGATTTTCGATTATAGATATTCATTAGAAAGATAAAAAGATTTCCTACATAATTATATTTTATTTATAATTTTTAGACATTAAATAAGTTATTTTATTTATGACACAATGATGATGCAGTAATTACTATAATAGTGAAAAATTAAAATAATTGATATTATAAATACCCAAATAAATATAATATGAAACTTTTAATGAATTAAACTAATTTTCTAGGATAATATGATATATTAGGATTGATTTAATTGACTTTTTTCGAAGTAATCAATCTGTTATCAGTTTCACAAAAATCAACTATTGAATAGTGTCAAAATTGACAAAAAAGAGTTCTTAAAACAAATATTATATTATTAATTGATATTAAATTCCTAAAAATCTAAGGTTCGGCCAAGAGACTTATATTATGATAGGTTAATCATTAATGGACCACTTGGGGGTCGCTTGGATGTATATAGTAAGTTTACTAACCATATTATATAAAAATACAAAGAGACATTGTAAAAGTGAAACTAATTAATTTAGAGTTAATACTTAAAGATAAGGTTAATATAAGTACCCAAACCTGTCTAAATTCTATTGGATGAGTTGTTTTCGACCTATCCCCACCTCATCCTTTGAATATTCAACTTTGGAGCCTTTGTAAACCGAATATGAATTTATTATAAATTAATATTTCTAGCTTTTCCAAAAGTGCCCCTCACCCCTCTTATAAAAGGGCACTCCTCCTTCTCTTTTCTTCACACCTCTAAAGCCTTTTGGTTCGGCAAAACTCTGCCCAAATACTCTCCCAACATCCCTCACTACAACCTAGGGGCCTTAGTTTGATCAGAAAGCCAACCTAAGGAGCCCTTTTGATCAAATCAAAAGGAAGAACCCGAAGAAGAGGTAATGTTTTCACCACCCCTTTTCCAAGTTCATTTCTTCTTCCACTTCTTATCCCTTTGTTGTTACCATTCTAAAATAATGACTCCAGTATCATTAATATACTGTGATGTTATTATAAATATGGTACAACCATATTCAGTATTCTATCCACCCTTTGAATAACATGTCACCATACGTGCGTACGTACGGCTTACCGTCTCCACGTCGTGGTGTAATTGTTATTCAATATAATATTATTTGGATGGGTATAATAATGATGTGTAACTCATGTAAATAATAAATATAACATGTTAATGATTCTGTATATATGATATACCATCCATTTATATATTATTTTAATATCAAAAGAATGATATTGTCGCTCGTGCTTACGTACGGACTACCGTCTCCACGAACGCGATGAGATTCATTCTCCATCGTATCCATTCAAGTATAATTATCATTTGATGATTTAAAAATGATGTTTAAGGACTGTATATCATTCTGGATATGAATAAGATACAACAACCATGGCTTATGTAACAAAACATATAAAAGAAAATGAGTAAGTTAACTCTCGAAACGACGATAATTCTAAGATATTATTAACAAATCAATGTTAAAAGATCATATATGATATCATATTAATATATATGATTATTGTATAATTTAATAACAATTATTTCACCATTATACAGGAGGTTAACCTACCTCAACCAAGGAAAAGTACAAGGTAATGGTTATTTCACAATCTCTTCATTATCCGAGGTTGTATTATACGTAATAATCTACTGGGATCTCTTTATCATCCACATCCATGTTTCTTTGAAATGTATTCAAAACATTTTTACTATTTACAAGAATATGGGTTAAAGTCATTTATACCCTTGTTTAAATTTTTATAAGAGGTTTATAAAGGAATCTTTCCGTCGTTTTCAAAACAAGGTCCTTTTTAACCTTTTCGACTGAATTGAGGTAAGAATGTTTTTTTTAACTTATACGGCGGGTGTGGTTATTTTCCGCCGTTATAAAATCGTCGAAGCTTTCCATACAAGCTTATAAGAATATTTTCAAAGAAAATGTTTTATTTTATATGGATCTTAAATGATTTCAAAATAAAAGGAGATACTTATTTAAAAAGAATTTTGATTTCATCTATGTCAACATCCTTTGATGGATTTTAAGATTATTTGAAGTTGATTTATTATGATACAAAACTTCTATATTGTATTGAAGTTTTTGTGATATGTTTGACTGTGGATGTGCTATTTTTATACCATTCATAGTTTATGGTGAAACTATTGACATTTCGTATGCTAGTTTTAATCCGAATGTTTATGTTATATTTCAAACTTTTCTTCAGATGAATGTGCTAAACAAGTATGTTCCGGGTTGGGGACCGGTAAAAGTAAGCCCTCCAGGTTGGGGACTGGTTAAAGTAAGCCCTCCAGGTTAGGGACTGGTAAAAGTATGCCCTCCGGGTTGGTGTCCAGTTATTAGAGGCACTCCGGGTTGGTGTCCGGTTATTAGAGGCACTCCGGGTTGGTGTCCGGTTATTAGAGGCACTCCGGGTTGGGTTCCGGTTAGAAGTAACCCCTAGGTCTTGGGATGAGGCCTAGACAATGAAATTAACATTTGACATTATGCACTCCAACATTATGAAAGTGGTTATTGATATTTCATGTGATTATTCGATTAGTAGAATATCCATGTGAATAAGTAAATGGCATTATTTCATTTTACTTTTGCCATACTATGTTGAAGTTCAATTTTAAAAGGCTTTTGTTTTAGTAATTCATTGCCTTAAATGTTTATGATTATTTTGAATGTTCCGCTATATTGTTATCCTTACTGGGCATTTGAGCTCACCCCTTTTCTATGTTTTATTTTTCCCAGGTAGTGAAGAAGTAAATTATGAATGACTTGCAGGGATATTATGAGGGGTTAATAGTGTGGATATGAAGACTTTGTTGTTGTAGTAGTTTTTCACTTTGAAATGTAATGTAAAACTTTATGATTATATCTAGTGTTTCCAAGGCTACTAAACCAATCGGTCTTTCGGGATTTGATATTTCTTGTGATCAGGCCAATGTTACGAAGTAATGCACCGACTCTGGGTAGCTAGGGTCGGGGCGTTACAGTTGGTATCAGAGGAAGTTTAGTACAAACCTTGGAAGCTAGAATTAGATAAACTATGATTAGAGCACATAGACCTAAGAAGAACTTTGAGGATTAGTATAGAAGAACTTCCTAGAATTTTGGTATTTGTTGAGATTTTGTGAGTTTTCCGAGCAATACATCCCTGTCTGGATACGAGCAGGTAGAGGCGGCTCTGGCACAGATGTACCTAGGGGTAAAACCCGAAAACACCGCTTTGAGCTAGACTCGAACGGGAACTGGTGCACGACAACGGGCCTTGCTGCACTCTTGGTTACGACACTCCCGGGGGATATGCTTAGGATAATTCTCATTTTCTTTACAAACCATTATGAAGGGTTTATGAGTATATACTTTCTCAAAGAAAACATTTTTATGATTATGGATTATATCCATAAATATTTCAATTTATGTTAAGTGTTTTATAAGTATGGGATTATGTATTTTGATTCATAAACTGATCTAGTTTATGCCATTGTTTAGAAATGGCACCCAGTAGAAGGAATGAGAACTCCAGAAATGCACATGATCCAAAGAGAAGGAAGGATAATATCTTTCATGGTCTTAAGCTAGAATTTATAAGAGAAATAGTCTCCCATGTATTATCATCATATGAAGAAATAATATCATGTGTTGATAAGATAAGTAAAGAGTTTACTGAGTCCTATGGCTTTGAAGGGAAGCAAGAGAAGAAAAGGATAAAAGAGAGAAATATGGATAAAGGGAAGAGGGAAAATAAGAATTTTCCCATATGTGGTAACTGTGGAAAGAAACACCCTGGAACTTGCCTGAAAGGAATGGGAGTTTGTTATAAGTGTGGAGGAAAAGGGCACAAAGTACGTGACTGCAAGGGTAAGAAAATGGTTTCAAATGTACAATGCTTCATTTGCAAGGAGTTTGGACACTACGCGAACCTATGCCCCTGTCATCAGACTATGCCGCAAATGATGCTATTGGATAATAATAAAGTTATGATACTACCACAGATGAAGAGGAATGATTAGAGTTATTATGTTGATTATATAAATTGAGTGTTGTATCAACAATGTACTTGTTATAATAATTATGGAGTATATAAGGATTGTACTGCAGTACTATTTCATTAAGGACTTGAGATTATGTGGAACAAAGAAAAGTGACTCAATAGCAGGATAAATTTTTGGAAAATATATGGTTGAGAGAATGATAAATCATAATATAGTTCTAATACTGAGGTAGTGATTTTGGAATAATATGTGATTGTTTTGGATAAATTATATTGGATATTCTTGACTACCTTGGAACTAATTAATGATTTGTATATTCCATCATTGTTGGGGTTTAAAACATTTTTGGATTAATGAAGTATATCCAGCATTCTATATGGAATAAGGGAGCATGAATGTAATCAATAAGGAATATGGTAATACATGATGAAGGTATTCATATGCTATTACGGGGTAAAAAGGTTCTACATTATGTTTACCTTCCTTATAAATGTTGGACTGTGAGTTTGGAAAGAAGTATTTTGGATAGTTCTAGTTTGGATTATTTTGGATTGCCATAAAAGGACAACCCGGAGGTCGGGTGGCAACCCGTCGCGTCCGGCAAGGCTGCGAGACTTGAACCCGCAACCGAAGGGCGACAAGGGTGTATCACCTACCACTGGACCATGAGATGTCCTGGATTAAATAATGTAGTTTTTATTAAAAGTTCATGTAGATGAATTATAAATTCGTTTATTTTAGAACCCTATACGAATAGTGTAAATAGAATTTTTTTTACATTCTATTATCTTTTAGAGTGAAAGATGAGTTTGTGGTAGAAATTTATTAATGGATAAAACTCTAATTATAAAGTAAGTATATCTCCTTATGATCTTATCCAATCTCATAAATAAATTCCTCAATATTAAGAAAAGAAACTTTGAACAAAAATGTTTTCCTAGATGGTACCTTAAATCATCACTAATTTTTGGCTTTGGGATTGTTGGCCTTTTATAGCCATGTTCTCTACCACTCTCCATCAGATAATTGATGGTTAGATTTTTCTTCCATATCCATATTTTACTACATGGAACCCTAGTATGTGTTATTTTCGGTAATCTTCATACTTTCGACTCTTTATTTTAAATAGAGGCCTCATTAATTCATTTTTCGATGTGGGATTTCAACTAGGATATTTTGAAACGTCAAAAATGTGTTATCCTAATACCCTATGTTTTGTTGAACCGATGGTATTTCAATTCATCATAGATTGATGAATTTAAGGACCTCAATTTTATACTTGTTTGTGATTGATGACCTCAATCACTACCTATAAATATTTACGTTTTTCCTTCGATTATATGTCTCTAATTGCCACCAATGTTCTCCTAATCGAGATCATAATTTGGTGGTAACCCTTTGATTTCTCTTTTCCTCATATTAAGACTAAATTTTAGTAACCCAATTTCCAATGTGGGTTTTCCCACAAATATATTTTCTATTTTCAACCTTTTATTTTCGAAGAACAATTTCAAATTGCGAGGACGCAATTTATTGAAGGAGGGGAGAATGTAACACCCCAAGATTTCATAGTGTGTTATTTCTTCAAAATAATTCAATAACATGCACTACACGCAACACCGAGTTCAATCACACCATGACTTACAAAAAAAAGCCATTCAAAAGAGGTTATGAATAGTATTATCTAAATTTTAAACTTTATATAATCCTTATAATTTTAGAATCCATATTATGAGTTTCTTAGATATAATGCAAGAACAAATTCATTTTCAGTATTGCACTTTTATCAACTTTTAATAGTGAACCCTTTTTAAATACAATATTTTAAACTTTTTGACTAAATGGGGACATCAAAAAATTTAAAATGAAACACCCCAAGCTTCTACGGTACGTTTCCCTTTGAATAATGCGATAGCGTGTGTTGTACGCAACCTCGAGTTCTAACACACACCACAACTAATTAAACTAGCCGTTGTGAATAGTAATACCTACTTTTTGAAATTATATATATTTTATATTTGAAAATGGACTTCATTTTTGGACTCGGAATATCGAATTTATCCTAAGGTGAAATTTTGGTACTTTTCGGATAACTTTCATATTTTGATGAATAGTGAAAATTACTAAATTTTAATTAAAAACAACTTTTTTAATCAAAATAATTAATAGTGATAAATTATGAATTTTAGTAGTTTTAAAGTATATTTAGAATATATTTTTACCATTTAATATAATGTTGGTCATTGGACATAATTTTACAATTAATCCGAACATAAACAAGTGTCAATCTTTTGATAGTTATTATCTCTTAAAAACACGCTTTTTGTTTTGACAGCGGGAATTAATTTTAAATTAATTTCTGCCACTTCTGTGTTTTGAATTTAGGAAAATGGATTCCATATTTGGAATCAGGATGTTCAAATTTTGTAAATAGGTAACTTTTATTTTTAGACATTTTGAATAATTACTGCGGTAAATATTTTATTTACCATGGTTAAGGGTAAATCCGGTAAATAAGGGTTAAAAAAATAATATTATAATAATACTAAATTACCCTAAAAACGTGTATTAACCCTATTGGTTGATAGATGGTCGACCATGGGCATCTTTGTGTCAATTTTGGGACCCCATGGATCCACTTGTAAGTGATAATGACACATTATATTAATAAAGCTTAAATAAAAATAAAAATGGCATAAGCTAACATCTTTTAGAAGAACAATTTTTACATAGGGTTATACATGTTGGATTTTCGATTATAGATATTCATTAGAAAGATAAAAAGATTTCCTACATAATTATATTTTATTTATAATTTTTAGACATTAAATAAGTTATTTTATTTATGACACAATGATGATGCAGTAATTACTATAATAGTGAAAAATTAAAATAATTGATATTATAAATACCCAAATAAATATAATATGAAACTTTTAATGAATTAAACTAATTTTCTAGGATAATATGATATATTAGGATTGATTTAATTGACTTTGTTCGAAGTAATCAATCTGTTATCAGTTTCACAAAAATCAACTATTGAATAGTGTCAAAATTGACAAAAAAGAGTTCTTAAAACAAATATTATATTATTAATTGATATTAAATTCCTAAAAATCTAAGGTTCGGCCAAGAGACTTATATTATGATAGGTTAATCATTAATGGACCACTTGGGGGTCGCTTGGATGTATATAGTAATTTTATTAACCATATTATATAAAAATACAAAGAGACATTGTAAAAGTGAAACTAATTAACTTAGAGTTAATACTTAAAGATAAGGTTAATATAAGTACCCAAACCTGTCTAAATTCTATTGGATGAGTTGTTTTCGACCTATCCCCACCTCATCCTTTGAATATTCAACTTTGGAGCCTTTTTAAACCGAATATGAATTTATTATAAATTAATATTTCTAGCTTTTCCAAAAGTGCCCCTCACCCCTCTTATAAAAGGGCACTCCTCCTTCTCTTTTCTTCACACCTCTAAAGCCTTTTGGTTCGGCAAAACTCTGCCCAAATACTCTCCCAACATCCCTCACTACAACCTAGGGGCCTTAGTTTGATCAGAAAGCCAACCTAAGGAGCCGTTTTGATCAAATCAAAAGGAAGAACCCGAAGAAGAGGTAATGTTTTCACCACCCCTTTTCCAAGTTCATTTCTTCTTCCACTTCTTATCCCTTTGTTGTTACCATTCTAAAATAATGACTCCAGTATCATTTATATAATGTGATGTTATTATAAATATGGTACAACCATATTCAGTATTCTATCCACCCTTTGAATAACATGTCACCATACGTGCGTACGTACGGCTTACCGTCTCCACGTCGTGGTGTAATTGTTATTCAATATAATATTATTTGGATGGGTATAATAATGATGTGTAACTCATGTAAATAATAAATATAACATGTTAATGATTCTGTATATATGATATACCATCCATTTATATATTATTTTAATATCAAAAGAATGATATTGTCGCTCGTGCTTACGTACGGACTACCGTCTCCACGAACGCGATGAGATTCATTCTCCATCGTATCCATTCAAGTATAATTATCATTTGATGATTTAAAAATGATGTTTAAGGACTGTATATCATTCTGGATATGAATAAGATACAACAACCATGGCTTATGTAACAAAACATATAAAAGAAAATGAGTAAGTTAACTCCCGAAACGACGATAATTCTAAGATATTATTAACAAATCAATGTTAAAAGATCATATATGATATCATATTAATATATATGATTATTGTATAATTTAATAACAATTATTTCACCATTATACAGGAGGTTAACCTACCTCAACCAAGGAAAAGTACAAGGTAAGGGTTATTTCACAATCTCTTCATTATCCGAGGTTGTATTATACGTAATAATCTACTGGGATCTCTTTATCATCCACATCCATGTTTCTTTGAAATGTATTTCAATACATTTTTACTATTTACAAGAATATGGGTTAAAGTCATTTATACCCTTGTTTAAATTTTTATAAGAGGTTTATAAAGGAATCTTTCCGTCGTTTTCAAAACAAGGTCCTTTTTAACCTTTTCGACTGAATTGAGGTAAGAATGTTTTTTTTTAACTTATACGGCGGGTGCGGTTATTTTCCGCCGTTATAAAATCGTCGAAGCTTTCCATACAAGCTTATAAGAATATTTTCAAAGAAAATGTTTTATTTTATATGGATCTTAAATGATTTCAAAATAAAAGGAGATACTTATTTAAAAAGAATTTTGATTTCATCTATGTCAACATCCTTTGATGGATTTTAAGATTATTTGAAGTTGATTTATTATGATACAAAACTTCTATATTGTATTGAAGTTTTTGTGATATGTTTGACTGTGGATGTGCTATTTTTATACCATTCATAGTTTATGGTGAAACTATTGACATTTCGTATGCTAGTTTTAATCCGAATGTTTATGTTATATTTCAAACTTTTCTTCAGATGAATGTGCTAAACAAGTATGTTCCGGGTTGGGGACCGGTAAAAGTAAGCCCTCCAGGTTGGGGACTGGTTAAAGTAAGCCCTCCAGGTTAGGGACTGGTAAAAGTATGCCCTCCGGGTTGGTGTCCAGTTATTAGAGGCACTCCGGGTTGGTGTCCGGTTATTAGAGGCACTCCGGGTTGGTGTCCGGTTATTAGAGGCACTCCGGGTTGGGTTCCGGTTAGAAGTAACCCCTAGGTCTTGGGATGAGGCCTAGACAATGAAATTAGCATTTGACATTATGCACTCCAACATTATGAAAGTGGTTATTGATATTTCATGTGATTATTCGATTAGTAGAATATCCATGTGAATAAGTAAATGGCATTATTTCATTTTACTTTTGCCATACTATGTTGAAGTTCAATTTTAAAAGGCTTTTGTTTTAGTAATTCATTGCCTTAAATGTTTATGATTATTTTGAATGTTCCGCTATATTGTTATCCTTACTGGGCATTTGAGCTCACCCCTTTTCTATGTTTTATTTTTCCCAGGTAGTGAAGAAGTAAATTATGAATGACTTGCAGGGATATTATGAGGGGTTAATAGTGTGGATATGAAGACTTTGTTGTTGTAGTAGTTTTTCACTTTGAAATGTAATGTAAAACTTTATGATTATATCTAGTGTTTCCAAGGCTACTAAACCAATCGGTCTTTCGGGATTTGATCTTTCTTGTGATCAGGCCAATGTTACGAAGTAATGCACCGACTCTGGGTTGCTAGGGTCGGGGCGTTACAAGGACCCTCACTGTTAGAGGTATATACATTAAAATAGATCCCCATGCAATTGAATAGATATGTTGGGAGTCTATTATACTATATTTTTTAAGAATTTATAGACATGATCCACTAAAAAATAAAATTGATTCCAAAAGCATATGTTTTCATAAATACAAGCTATTACCACTTTAGGATCACAGTGGAAGGTTTGATAAATTTCATATACCCTAATAGATCAAAGAGGTACCACATTGTTTTTATAAAAGGGATGCAAGGACCATGAGAATATTTCCCTTTCACAATATATAACTCATGTTAATGAAATAATGAACACACCTATGTAAGTAGAAATATTAAATTGGGATTAAGATAATACTTCATTTACCAATGTACATAATGGAAAAGCATGCATTCCACCTGGAGAAGATCATCCCATACACTATTTCAGGGAAGGTATCCATGCCTCTAGAGGGGGCTAAGAAAAATTATTCTTTTATATAAATGGGGGTGAAGGTTAATGTAATAAGGAATGATGGTTATTAGTATTTATCCTCTTTTTGTATTCTCTATATTAATGACACTCTATGCCTCTGGAGGATGATATATGAATATTAATCCCTCTTAAGATATTGGATTTAAATATTTTTCTCTATATTTGTTTTTCCCAATCAGGCTATAATTTCATTGACTAAATAATATTGTAACTTTTATCTTTTAATTTCATATTTTCAATTAATTTTTTCATTTATTTCATTGGTTTTGACACATCCCCTTGATCTTGGTCATCCCACCAGTGGTGGAGAGTGTTGAGGTGGAATAATTAGCATTCATTGATTCTTAATAGTTCTAGAAAATATTAAACATAGTGTTCAGTGATAACATATTATCTCTAATGAAGCATAACATTCCAATGGTGGGAGACTGGTTGAGGTCTTTTCAAATTTTTGAGTGGGAAGTAGAGTTTTTAGTTGAGTAGATTGTGATATAGGTGGTATAGTAGAGGTAATTTCTAAGGTAAGGATATTATCACAAATTTATTAAAAAATTATTCAATTTACTTTAATCACAACACACTTGGGTCCATAATTTCCACCAAAACCCAAACCCACAAACACACACTAAATAAACATGATGTATTATTTTCTCTCTCTGAGACATACTCATTTACACCACAATAATATATTTTTCTTGATTTAAAAATTTAAATTTCTGACCATACCCTGATAATGTAGTCAACCAAACCTATGAATCAAATTGGATAATAAAAAAATTCCATGTTGTATAAGGTGAGGGGCTTAACATTCCCAGGCGAGCCAGAGTAGCTTGATGTGGAAATGAAGTCAAATTTGTTGAAAGGCTAAGTACCTAGTGTAGTGTATACTTTTTTTTTATTTTATCCCTTTCAACGGTGAACCTTGTATATAATCTACCTATTGGGTGATCCTTAGTGATATTTATGTGTTTCGTTAGATAACATCCTTTAAATTTATCATAACAGGCAATTGTTTTTATTATGGTCAGATTTTTGTTTTAAATTCTATGTCTTATATGATGTATCTGTTTATGTTATTATATTTTTTATTTTTTTTGTTTAATGGTTATGGTACATAGGATATGGTCTCTCTATAATATATTATTTGAACTTCTTCACTAGTTAGTATCATCTAAAATATTAGTTGGCATTGCTAAGGTGTGTGATTTATTCAATCAATATAAATGGGAAGGTTAAAGGATTGTGATTCCATAAAAAATGGAATTAAATCTAGGTTTTTACTTTTCTAAAGATATGATATTTTGTTAACCAATATTGATCTCGTTAAGACATTGGATGTAATCCCTATTTATTCCACACTAACACAAGTATTTGAAAAAATCAATGTTAATAGTGAGTTGGGATTATGATTATTGGTTATTTCTATTATATTATTATGAATAGATAAATTATTATTTTGATGAGTTGTGATTTATGGTTTTACAGTCATTCTAAAGTTGAGGAGGAATTAATCCATGTTTAATATTTGGAATATAGTTTCACATGACATGTGATTAGCTTTATATGATTATCTGGGTAGAAAAGGTTATTTAATTGATTTAAAATCAAAAGGAAATATAAGGTTTCTTCTAGAATAACTTATTAGTAGTGAATTAATTAATAGATCCTGATGGTGAGGAATTTTTAGATATATTGCAATGTATGATTTCTTTGATATGAGATGCACAATGGCATGATTATAAACCTTGAGTATATAGTATGAGCATATAGATTCCCTGACGAGGATAAAATCATATATGGGTGCATAGTCAATAAAATAATTGATTTATATGAGATTGAAACTTGGTAGATTCAATTTGAATTTTGATTTTTGTCAGATATTATGTTCATATATTAGGAATAGGGATTAATAAATATGAGGTATGACTTAATAATGAGTTATTCATGTATGCTAGAAGTTTAGTGGGTTAGACTATGTTATGGAAGGGTTATATTATATTAGGATTCCCCTAAAGTCTTTTTTTGGTGTGTAGAATTATCAAGCTGATGAAATCATCAGTTTATTCTTTTGTGTAGGTAATGACACATAATTAATATGTGATCCTATGATGTTATAAAAATGCGTACTTTCATGAGTATGTATTGAAATAAAATAATATATTACTCTTTGTCATTGATGTTATTGAAAATAAAGGTATTCATTTGAAGTTAATAATAAATATAATTATACGATCAATAAACTGTGACACATTATAAAATTAGTTTATTTGTATAACTATGTAACATATAAGTGTATATTTTGCAAGAAACCCCTCCCACCATTTCATTAGTAAGGAAGATACCTTTTAGATCAACAATTTTTGATCAATGATCAAAAAAAATAAAATATAATGGCGTTGAAATTTGTTGTATGATAAAAAAGAATAAAATACACCCCATTCACTACATAATTACACCCCATAATTGATCTCTTACAACTCATGATATAACAACGCAAACAGACAAATCATTAGAAATTATATATAAAACTTCCCATATATTTAAAACTCCATAAATATGAGTTTTATATAATGATTTTTTCACCCTTACATTCCTATTCACTTTTAGGATTTTAGTCATAGAAAATTAGGAAAACAACATTACATAAAAAAGTGGTAACTTACACACAATGTATATTTTTACCATTGAAGCAAGGATTATGTTTACACTATTGCTTCATTCAAGACACATTTTATTCTCTTAAAACAACGACAAATAATTACTCCTAAACCTGATATAGCACATAAACATAATCAGATCCTTTGAAACACATTTTAAATTTTGGAATGAGAAAAAAACCTCATTCAGGAATATATAAATAAAATAAACCTATTAGTCCATAAAAAACATGGAAACCCTTAAAAATGATTATCTTTTTCTATAATAAAACATTAAGAACACCAATTAATCATTTTATAATAAAAAATTAAAACATTTCTTAAATAAAATATATAAAACCCATTATAAATCATAGGAAAATATTATTGTGTCTTGAGGGTCATAATAACATAAGAAATCATTCCGTAAAAACCTATAACCTTTATAAGCATACAAACGGTTTACCCTTTTGAAATGAAAATATTTTCTTATAAAACCATTACAAAAATGAAATAGTTTTCTTAAAGAAAAGTATTCATAACTCATGCTCACTCATGTTTAACCTAGAGAAGAGTAACTAAAGCCTTGTTATTTCAATAGGAGAAACTTACACATTTATCTTCTTCATATTCACCTTTGAAGAATAAATCATTACCTAATGTACTAGAGAGATATATCTTGCTCACCCATAATCATTAGATATATCAAGACCACCTTATATAATATATAATTGTCATTCAATGTATTAATAATTAATCAAATTTTTTTGAATTTATTTTGTGAAATTATTTCTGAAAATTTTGAGACCAGGTGAGATGGCTTGTGATTTTTTGACTGAATGTACTAGAATGATTCACATAAAAATGATACATTTTTAACAGCACATGCACAGTAATATTCTGAAAAATTGAAATAACTTTTAAATAGGTGATTGTGTCTGAAATATAAGGTCAACGTTGAGCTTATAGTAGTGGATTTACCCTGGGGAGACTTAAGATTAGTCAGTGTGGGTCTTCAGTGTAAAAAATGAAAAGGTTGAAATTGTAAAAAGATAATTAAATAAAATTAGATTGTTTTAATAATCCAAATAAATCATAAATAGTGACTCAGACAAAAAATCTGAGCACACCATTGAGTTCGTATGTGGTTTTTTCCATAGGTGAGGCCTAACAACAGCTGGTGCAGTTTGGCTATGAAATATAGTATTGGGACGTAAACATTTTTAAAATATTTTAGTAAAAATATTTCATTCTTAATACAATGATTCATTTTATTTTAATATGAATTTTTCCTAGGATTCAGGGTTATCACTATAAATTTTTAATTTCTCTAATGCAAGGAGGTTGATCTCTCTCAAAAAATGGTGGTGGATCGTGGATTGATGATCAATAATGATCTTCATATTCGAAGGATATTCCCCCACCGCAACAATGTGAAAATAATTCTACATCAGCGATCAAACAGAATCTTGGTTGGGCATTTGGAATTTGATTTATTTTCCCCATTCATGAATTCCACTAGAAATCTTGATTAATCAAAAAAATATTCTCATGTGGAATGATCATTCTTGTGGGACATGATTTTCTTTTATAGGGATTAAAGTGATGATAAATCATTTTGATTATCAGTTTATTTATCTCCATTAAAACTTGTAACATGAAATGATCAAATCTGTAAATTTTAACTTTTTTAAAAGAAAATGAAAGGATCAAATCCGACATGGGCAAGGAAACGATCCATCCAATTTGGAATTCATGTTCTTTGTCTATTTCCTTAAATCAATTTGTTCTTCATTCCTCATGAATTATGATCAGAGGATTGATGCACCATCAATATGTGGTTCAAAGATCCAATATCGGAGATCTAATCCCATGGCAGTTCAACATGGATACAAGACAAGGCGGTGGTCAGAGGCAGGGTCTCTAGCTAGTTCATGGGGAGCATAGTATGGAAAGGCCACTAGTAGGGTGGCCACGATGGAGGCAGCACCGACATGGTAGGGGTGGTTGGTCTAGGTGAGGGAAATTAGTAATGGTCCATTGATGGGGTGGCCGGTTGAGGTGATGGGACATAGTCTTTGAGGGGCCACGTTGGAGAGGAGGGAGGACATGGTGGCGGTGGTTGGGATACGGCCTAGATCCGGGTTAGAGGGAGGACCCTACGGTGGTGTTAATGTAAATACCCGTAAATGTCAAGGAATTTTTTTTCTTAAATTATTTGGGATTTTACGAGTATGAAGTTTCTAAAGGCACCTGATTCTGAGGCCTGGTGTGCCCGGAATCAATTTCCGAAGTTTAGCTCGGGTACATTTAGTGAACGAATGAGCGGGTTTTTCTATCTTTTGAACTGGGGCTCAGAATTGATATCTGAGGGCACCGAAAAAACTATAGTGTCAGTAAATGCATAAGAGGACTTTTACTATAGATGGCTTTACACTGGAGAAGGAGTTTAATTTTTTGGTTTAAATAAGAATTGAATAAAAATTGTTGTACAATTTTTATTCTTTATTCTAAGTGGTTAGATCCTAGGTGTGGGAGTTGGGGTGGGATCCACCAGTTACTAACTACCCATGAGAGGATAAAGGTGAGGTAGGGCCCACACGGTCCCAACCCTTCACATTCCCTAACTCCCTAACTCCACCCTTTATGTGAGTAACTCCTCTCTCCCTCATTAAAGTTGCCATCATAACACCTAATTAATTAGACAACTCAAGTTTAATTAATTAAGTGAATTTGTTTTTGAATTTTGAGTTTTTTAAATGAATGGAAAAATAATAAAATAAGGGGAGGCCTTATTTTATTTTAGTTGGCTTGTTGTGTGAGGATTTTGGGAGAGAGCTCTATGTCCCTTTGAAAAACTTCTTCCTCCTGCGAAGAATGACTCCCATCGACGAAGAATATTGTCACCACAAGGAGAGACAATGTGCAATTCCTTATTCTCTCAACAACTAGTGTGAGACGTAGTCCCCTCCTTGGATGCACGCCAATACCATCTTCGAAACCTCACCCCATGATGCCATATTCCACATCACCGAAAAACGCCATCATTTAACGAGGTAGGGGTTAAGTTCAATTTTAATGAATTAAAATAGTTCTTGTTTTATTGTCGGGAATCTCGTTTTTTTTTTGCCGCTTGTTATCATTATAACGGAAGGAGATCGTACCGCAAAAACACGGTCGATCCTCCTCCCCTTGACTTGTTAATCTTCGTTGAATGTTGTGGAGAAGGTAGCGTGGTGTCATTGCAATGCAAGGAAATGAAAAAGACCATGACCGAAGAGGGTCGCGGCGACGGTGTGTGGCGCCGTCGTGCCATGACCGTGAGGCCAAAGGAGGTCGCGGCCAGGAGCGGGCCGCAGTGGAGGGCCACGGCGTCGTCGTGTCGCACCGGTTGAATAGGAGCCGTAGCGGTCTTCAATTGGGCCGCTGGCTGAGCCTGCCGCTGGCGCCACCTGAAGGCGGGACCCGCAGGGGTCCCACGGTTACACCCAAGGCTGGCCATTATGGCCGGCCATTTCAAAAACCAAGGGGGTGTAACCCCCATTGCATAACCCTAGGGCGGACCCCACGGGTCCGCCGTTTCGGAGACAAGGGGTGGCGCCCCCCTTCGCACCCCGCTCGGTCGCGAGCTGATCCGCGACCAGCTTCTGAGCCTGGCTGCAGGCTGCGCCCCGCCGCGTGTTGGGCCGCACCCAGCTGGGACGGACTGTGCCAGTCATGGGCCGGGCCGCTTCCAATTGGCTCAGATCCGGACCCAGGTCGGGTTGGCCCGGTTCGGGCCGACCCAGGGGGTATTGGGCCGAGTCGGACCTGGCCCATGCCCTTGATTCTCGGACCAGGTTCGTTCAAATGTCCATATCAATGGGCTACAGACCTCCGATCGATGCACCATCAGTTGCGGAGGGATCCTTGGATTGAGATGGTTGCTTTGGTATATTACATCCGTGGTTTCGGTGATGTTTGGGTATGGCCAGGTTGGTTCGAACCCAAAACCAACCGGGCCCTTGGAGCGGAAACAATTATAACTTATCGATCGGACATCTGAATGACGTGACATCAATTACGTTAAATTTATCTTAGTGAGATGGTTATTTTGGATTACTTCTCTTGAGGTTTGAACGTAGCTGGAGTATGGTCAGGTTGGTTTTATCTTAGAAACCAACTGGGCCCCTAGGATGGAAAATCTAATAACTCTCAGACCGGGCGTCCGATTGACGTGTTTTCTATCTTGTTGAGTTCCTATAGACGAGATGGAACTTTGTTATACATCAACTATGGACTTTGTGACAGTTGATGTATCGACCCCCTTGGCTCGTGGAATGGACCCTCACGAAATCGAGCATGCTATGTGGGGGGAACCCTAGAGCTGGCTGCGACTGCGACGACGATGACGACTGTACTTGGATCCTACGTGGGTTTGGCAACGAGGAAGACTGTACTTGGATCCTCCCTGGGTTCGGCCATGATGACGACTGTACATGGATCCTATATGGGCTTGGCAGTGAGGGAACTGTACTTGGATCCTACATAGGTTCGGCAGTGACGACTTCTGTACTTGGATCCTACATGGGTTAGGCAGAGGAGATGATTTAGAGGGTACATCTAATCATCTCCACCCCTCTTCGTGAGTAGTATACCTGTGTGAGAAGAGTCTTGACTATCAATCATTATCTTCGATATGATTGTCTTGCTTTCCTGTATGGACTGAGTTGTACTTTCCTGTGTGGACTGAGTTGTAATTTTCCTGTGTTGATTTCGTTGTACAATACTGTGTGGACTGGGTTGAACTTGGGATCAAGAGTTAAAGCTGAAATGGAATTAATGACTTAGGTATATGTATGGACATATACCTAAGTAGTCTTGGTTGATACTTCATGTTTGTATATTCCTTTGTGGATTATTACTTTGTGGATTCTGGGAGACCATAGGGAGTCTCGGGGTCCCTATTGAGTATTGTATACTCACCCCTACCCGGGCTATGCCCGCACTACGTTGTGTTGGTTGCAGACGACTGACAGTGCTGATCATAGTTGAGGCTTATGGAGCGGGGCGGTATCTGGAGGTAGACTATCAGGCGAGACGTACACGGTGTGGATGGACGGATTCGAGGAGTGGAGGAGACCATATGTACCCACACTTCAGGTGGGGTTTCCGAAGGACGTCTCGGTGGTGCTGCTTTACTTTTCAGCTGTTGTACTTTCTTTTCTCAGTTGTATTGTACGTTCAGTTGGGTTTGTATACTATCACATTTCATTTCCAGAACTTACTTTTGTACTCAGTTTACTTAGTGTTTACTTCAGCTTGCGTACTCTCTGGTATTTGTTTTCTTATATAAAGGAAATGCCTTTCCTTTTATCGGGATCTACGCCTTTGGTGCTAGTCGCCAGCCCCTGGCCTATGGAAGGCAGGTTTGGGATAGTCACGGCCCGGGCCCTGAGGATGGGTCATGACAAATTGGTATCAAAGGAGACAGTTCTACCACAGAATGTAGGACTCTGATAATTTCATCTTTGTGAAGAAATAATTTATAGAGTATTGAGTGTGGTTATCAGTTTAGGGAATCCAGTGTTGGTGCGGCGGCCGACGTATCCGTACACCAAGACAGTGACTTTGGATTTCTGACTTAGTGAAAAACAACGTTGATTGCATGTGTGTTTTAAAAGTTTTCTTTGTGATTACTTTGTGTCAGCTCACTAGGTATACTATATTAATCATGGAACACCTGTTTCTTTTAAAGATGGCCCCACAACGGCAGCCAGCTAGGGTTCCCAGCTTTGTGTGAGATGTCAACCCACCGAGCGACGAGGCCTTATTACAGGGCCCTATTACATCGGAGGCCTCGATAGTACTTCTACCCACCGAGCCATCGATGCAACCAGCCCTAGCAGTTGAGAGTGAACATCACCTTAGTACACTGAACGAGTTTCAGCGTCAGAGGCCACCCAGGTTCTGTAGTGAGACGGACCCTCAGGCAGTCGAGGATTGTCTGGAGGCTATTGTCCAAGTCTTCAGGTTGGTAGGGACACTAACAGATCTTATGGGGATCCCTGCGGTGAGTCTCCTGCACGCAGCAGTAGGTAGATGGTGGATCCTGATTCTCCAGGTGCACGATGAGGCTTCTCTTATTTGGAAGGACTTTGAGAGCTTCTTCCTCTTGTATTTTGTTCCTACCACCCTTTGTGCGGTGCGCATCCAGGAGTTATTACATCTCCAGTAGGGCAGCATGATACTATCCCAGTACTCGGCAAGATTTACCGACCTCTCGCGCTACTCCACTAACATGGTACGAGACCCATTCTTCCGGGCCCGGACCTTCGAGCAGGGACTGAGGCCTGAGATCATGGCTTTTATGATCTCCCTCAGCATTCCGACGCAGGCTGGAGTACTAGAGAGAGCCCTTCTTGTGAAGTAAATTCTTGCTGAGCCTACACCAGCAGCGAGACTGACCGCAGGGCAGCACGTAGTGGAGTCTTCTGTAGCCGGCAGTAGACAGATGTCACAGAGGACCAAGTGTACCAGACCATCAGGTGGTCAACCTCAAGATACAGGTTCCGAGGTGCGGAGAAAATGCAGTAGAGCCAGTCATACGAGAGGAAGAAAATGTTATGCATGTGGCGAGTAGTGCCACATGGATCATGACTGCCTGAACCGTCATGCAGAGGAGTAGCAGACGGTTGAGGGACCACCCAGGAAAAGACAGAGGATCGACCATAGCGGTCTGCAGGGAGCAGGCATATGAGGTAGAGGAGCTGGCCGAGCAGCAGGTGGTGGACGGTGCTTCGGGGCTTTACCACAACCACCGCTAGGAGGTCCACCCCGACCATAGGGAGCTGGCGGGAAGAGATAGGCTGTACTTCAGGAAGTGGAGCCTTACGACCACGGCGCACCTGAGATGATTCAAGGTACTATCTGTGTCTACTCCACCCTTGCTGTAGTTCTTATAGACACAGGATAGAGTCATTCTTTTATTTTCGCTGCCCTTGTTCGGAGCTCAGAGATTCCGACAGAGTCATTGGCTTGATCCTTACGGCTATAGACTCCTACAAGAGCAGACTCGGTGATTACGCACTGGTACCGGTAGTGTGAGCTTACTCTAGGAGGTGAGAACATCTGCTGGGATCTTCTTGTAGAGGTGTCGAGGCCTTACTACATCATCTTGGGAATGGATTGGTTATCTACGGTCCATGCTCAGATTGACTGTATTAGGTGCAAGGTGCAGTGTGTCCGCACCGATGGGAGTAGGTTCCCCTTCACCGGTGAGAAGGGAGCCTTTACAACACAGGATGGACTTACGCGGAGGAGAGGGTAGCTAATCACAAATCAGTTTTCTAGTCTCATTCTCGGAGCAGTTGACGTGCGGTGTCTGATTTTTCTTGTTGTGGTGGATCAGTATGAGGACGTTTTTCCTGACGACGTTCCAGGACTACCTCCTCGTAGAGAGGAAGACTTCTATATTGAACTGTACCCCGGGAATGCCCCGATATCTACTACAGCATATCAAATGGCTCCCAGGGAGCTTTGAGAGCTAAGGGTACAACTAGAGGACTTGCAGGGCAAGGGATTTTTCCAACCCATTGCTTCACCCTAGGATTCCCCGATTTTGTTCGCCATGAAGGCAGACGGGAGCTTGCGACTATTTGTCGCTTAATGTCACCTGAATCAGGTGACTGTGAAGAACACATATTCAATTCCGATGATTGATGACCTCTTTGATCATCTCAAGGGGGCACGATGGTTCTCTAATATAGACCTCATGCCAGGCTATCATCAGCTCAGAGTTCGAGACGAGGATGTGCAGAAGACGATCTTCAGGTGTCGGTATGGCCACTATGAGTTCTTGGTTATGCATTTAGGCATAACCAATGTTCCAGCAGTGTTCTTGAGTGTCATGAACAGGATTTTCCATCCTTACCTTGATCGATTTGTCGTAGTTTTCATCGATGACATTTTGATTTACTCGACTACTGAGGAGGAGCACACCTACCACTTCAGGGTTGTACTGGATACACTCCGAGAGAACCAACATTATGGTAAACTCTCAAAGTGTCATTTATGGATTCAAGAGGTCCACTTATTGGGGCACGTCATCTCTGAGGTGGGAGTTGTGGTAGATCCTGTGAAAATTGAGGCAGTGCTAGCATGGGAGCCACCCCGAAGCGTGACGAAGGTGCAGAGTTTTCTAGGTCTGGCAGGGTAATATCAGAGATTTGTTCCAGAATTATCTAGAGTTGCAGCACCGCTTTCAACTTTGATGAAGAAGGGGACACCCATCGTGTGGTCATATAGATGTTAGCAGATCTTCTAGGAGCTGAGACAAAGATTGACCAGTGCACCCATCTTGAGGCTACCAGAGGAGGGAGTAGGGTATGTAGTTTACTGCGATGCATCAGGGACCAGACTCGAGAGTTTCCTGATGCAGGAGCAGGAAGTGATCGCCAATGGATCACGACAGTTGAGGCAGCATGAGCAGAACTACGCTACCCATGACCCAGAGTTAGCAGTAGTTGTCTTCGCCTTGAATATGTGGTGACACTATCTGATGGGCGAGTGCTTTATTGTCTACTCTGACCACCAGAGTCTCAGGTAAATTTTCTTGCAGAAGGACATGAACCTGAGATAGTGGAGATGGTATGGGTTCCCCCAGGACTATGAATTTGAGATAGTCTATACTCTTGGTAAGGATAACATAGTAGCTAATGCCCTTAGTAGGAGGTCAGGCATTCAACTACTTGGACAGGCGATGGAGCAGCTAGCCATGTTGCAGATATCTTTCGAGGACAGAGATGGGGAAGCCTTTTTACAGTCGCTCACAGTCACTCCTCCACTACTTTAGTGGGTCAGAGAGGCACAGCGTGGGGAAGTTGACTGTGAGACATGACGTGCACAGATATCCACAGGACAGGCACCTGATGTATTTTCTATAGTAGGAGATCAGGTCATCCTTTTTAGAGGACGTACCATGGTACCATTTGCATTACAGGAGGAGGTGCTAAGAGAGTTTCGCACTTAACCATTGGAGGTACATCCAAGAGTAGCGAAGATCTACCAGGATCTCTGATGATAGCACTGGTGTCCAGGTATGAAAAATGGTTGTCGCAGAGTTCGTTTCACGATGCCTCACCTGCCAGAAGGTGAAGGCGGAGCACCTGGTACCAGCAGGCTTGGTACACCCCTTAGATGTCCCGGAGTGGAAGTGGGGTAGGATATCTATGGATTTCGTGACAGGGCTTCGACATGCATCCAGAGGGAACGACTCTATCTAGGTGATCGTAGACTGACTCACCAAGTCATCCCACTTCATACCTATCAGAGAGGAAGTCTCAGTGGAGAGCTTGGGACACCTCTATGTTCAAGATATCGTACGTCTTCATGGTGTGCCATTGACTATCGTCTTCGATCGAGATGCGCACTTTACATTCTGGATTTGGATGTTTTTGCAGGAAAAATTTGGGATGCAGCTACACCTGAGAACCACCTTTCACCCTCAGACGGATGGTCAGACGGAGAGGACCATTCAGACTCACGAGGACATGCTTCATGCATGTTTCCTTGACTTTGGTCGCATCTGGGACGATCACCTACCCTTGGTGGAGTTTGCATACAACAAAAGCTACCACTCCACCATCGGAATGTTACCATACGAGTCATTGTACGACCAACCATACAGATCACCTCTATGCTGGACAGACCCTGGGGAGTCAGCACTTGTTGGACCAGAGATGGACCAGGCCACGATGGAGAAGGTATAGATCATCCAGGAGCGGATGAGGACTACTCAGAGCCGACAGAAGTCCTATGATGACAGGAGGAGGAGACCACTAGAGTTCGAGGATGGTGACCATGTTTTCTTACAGGTCTAACCTCAGCCTGGATTATGGAGATTTGTCTGGGGTGACAAGTTATCTCCGCGCTTCATCGGACCATTCCAGGTTTTTAACAGGATACGCAAAGTGCCTTATCGCCTGGATCTTCCACCACAGTTGCACCGGGTGCACAACGTCTTCCACGTATCTCAGATGAGGAGATAATTGCATGACCCGACACATATAATTGATCACAGGAAGCTGGAAATCGATGACGGGGTGACATTTGCGGAGGTCCCGATAGAGATTGAGGATCGACAGGAGCGGGACCTATGTGGATGGTCGATTCCTCTAGTGGGCATCAGGTGGCAGCACGGGATCCTTTAAGAGAGCACATGGGAGAGAGCGGCTCAGATGCATGAACAGTACCCTAATTTGTTTCCCTAGTTTGTGATATATCTTTATAGGGATGTAAATCCCTGATGTGGGAGTAATGTAAAGACCTGTAAATTTCAAGGAATTTTTTTATTAAATTCTTTGGGATTTTACGAGTATGCAGTTTCTGACGGAACCTGATTCCAAGGCCCGGTGTGCCCAGAATGAATTTCCGAAGATTAGCTTTGGTATGTTCAGTGAACGAACAAGCGGGTTTTTCTATATTTTGAACCAGTGCTCAGAATTGAAATCTGAGGGCACCAAAGAAACCACAGCATCGGTAAATGATTATGTGTACTTTTACCGTAGATGCGTTTTCATGGGATAAGGAGTTTAATTTTGTGGTTTAAATAAGAATTGAATAAAAATTCTAGAAAAAATTATATTATTTATTCTAAGTGGTTAGATTCTAGTTGTGGGAGTTGGGGTGGGATCCACTGATTACTAACTACCCATAAGAGGATAAAGGTTAGGTGGGCCCACACGAGCCCAACCCTTCATATCCACTAACTCCCTAACTACCCCCTTTATGTGTGTAACTCCTCCCTCTCCCTCATTAAACTTGACAACATAACACCTAATTAATTAGACATCTCAAGTTTAATTAATTAATTGAATTTGTTTTTGAATTTTGAGTTTTTCAAATGCAAGGAAAAATAATAAAATAAGGGGTGGCCTTATTTTATTTTGGTTGGCTGGTTGTGTGAGGATTTTGGAAGAGAGCTCTAAGTCCCATTGAAACACTTCATCCTCCCACGAAGAATTACACCCTTCAATGAAGAATTCCATCACTACAAGGAGAGACAGCGGGCCATTCCTTCTTCTCTCCACAGCTAGTGTGAGATGTCGTCCCCTCCTTGGACACATGCCAAAGCCGTCTTCGAAACGTCACCCCACGATGCCATCTTCCATGTCTCCAGCACATGACATCATTTATCAAGGTAGGGGTAAAGTTCAATTTTAATGAATTAAAATTGTGCTTGTTTTATCGTTGGGCATCTCGTTTGTTTTGGCCGATTGTTATCATTATAACGGGAGGAGATCGGACCGCACAAACACTGCCGATCTTCCTCCCATTAACATCTTAATCTTCATTGATCATTGTGGCAAAGGTGGCGTGGGGCCGTTGCACCACGCGGAAAGAAAAAGGACCGCGGCTGAAGTGGGCCGCAGCGATGGTGCGCGGCACCGTCGTGCCGCGCCTGTGAGGCAGAATGAGGCCGCGGCCAGGAGCGGGCTGTGGCGAAGGGGTGTGGAACCGTCGCATCGCGGTGGCGGGGCACGGCGTCGTCGCACTGCGCCAGTCGTACTGGATTCGTAGATTAAGGTTGCGGCAGTCTTCAATGGGGCGGCCGGCTGAGTCGGCCGCATGCACCACCTGAAGGCGGGACCCGCGGTTACACCCAAGGCCGGCCATTTTGGCCGGATGTTTTAAAAAACTTGGGGGTGTAACCCCCCCGAAAGAACCCTAGGAAGGACCCCATCGGTCTGCCATTTCGGAAACAATGGGGAGGCGCCCCCCTTCGCACCCCGCTAGGACGCGAGCCGAGCTGCGGCCGCCTTCCGAGCCGGGCCGCAGGCCACACCCATCCGCGGGCTGCGCCGCGCCCAACTGGGCCAGGCTGCACCATCCGGGCAGGGCCACGCCCAATTGGGTCGGACCCTGACTTGCATCAGGTCGACCTGGTTCGGGCCAACCCAGGGGGTATTGTGTCGGGTCGGATCGGGCCCAGACCCCCTATTCTTGGACCAGGTTTGTTCAAACGCTCATATCTTGGGCTACGAACCTCCGATCGATGCACCGTCAGTTTCTTAAGGATCCTTGGATCGAGACGGTCGATTAGGTATATTAAACCCAAGGTTTCGGCGAAGTTTTGGTATGTCCATGTTAGTTCGAACCCGAAACCAACCGGGCCCTTGGAGCGGAAAGGCTTATAACTTATCGACTAGATGTCCAAATGACGTGCCGTCAATTACGTTGAATTCCTCATAGTGAGAAGTTTCTTTTAGCTTACTCTGATTGAGGTTTGGACACAGTTGGAGTAATGTCAGGTTGGTTTTTCTTAGAAACCAACCGGGCCCCTAGGACGGAAAATCCAATAACTCTCAGACCGGGCGTCTAATTGACGCGTTGTCTGTCGCGTTGAGATCCTATTGATGAGATGGAACTTTGTGATACATCAACTCTGGACATATTGAATGGTGATGTATCAATCCCCTTGGCTCATGGAGCGGACCCTCCCGGAATCTAGCGTGCTGTGTGCCGGAACCCTAGAGTTAGCTGCGACTACGACGACGATGGCGACTATACTTTGATCCTACGTCGGTTCGGTAGCGAGGAAGACTATACATGGATCCTCCATGGTTTCGACAGCGATGATGACTATACTTGGATCCTACATGGGTTCGGCAGCGATGATACTATACTTGGACCCTACATGGGTTTGACAGCGATGACTTCTGTACTTGGATCCTACGTGGGTTTGGAAAAGTAAATGATTCAGAGGCTACATCTAATCATCTCCACCCCTCTTCGCGATTAGTATACCTGTGTGAGATGAGTCTTGAATTTAAATCATTATCTTCGATATGATTGTCTTACTTTCCTGTGTGGACTGAGTTATACATTCCTGTGCTGACTGAGTTGTACTTTTCCTGTGTGGACTGTGATGTACTATCCTGTGTGGACTGGGTTGAACATGGGCTTGAAAGTTAGAGCCAAACTAGAATTGATGAATCAGGTATATGTATGGTCATATACCTAAGTAGTGTTAGTCGATACTTCATGTTTGTCTATTACTTTGTGGATTATTCCTTTGTGGATTCTGGGAGACCTTCGGAGTCTCGTGGTCCCTACTAGGTATCATATACTCACCCCTACACGGGCTATGCCCGCACTACGTTGTGTTGGTTGCAGATGACAGACAGCACTGATCATAGTTGAGGCTTGTGGAGCGGGGCGGTATCTGGAGGTGGACTATCAGGCGGGACGTACATGGTATGGACGGAAAGACTTGAGGAGCTGAGGATACCATATATACCCACCCTTTAGGTGGGTTTTCCGGAGGACGTCTCGACGGTTGCTACTTTACTTTTTAGCTGTTGTACTTTCTTTTCTTAGTTATACTGTACTTTCAGTTGGGTTTGTATACTGGCCCATTTACTTTCCAGGACTTACTTTTGTACTCATTTTTCTTAGTTTTTACTTCAGTTGCATACTCTGTGGTGTTTTTTTTCTTATATAAAGGAAATTTCTTCTCTTTTATCGGGATCTACGCCTTTGGTGCTAGTCGCAATCCCCTGACCTATGGAAGGCGGGCTTGGGGTAGTCACGGTACGGGCCCCGAGGACGGGTTGTGATAGTCGAATCCGTGGGACACGGTGCAGGAAGCGGGCTACCCACATAAAATGTGGTTTGGTGCCACATTGACTGGGGTAGACATCTAGAAAAATGGTAAGGTGACTGTGTGGACTAGAGGGATATTGCTCGAGAAGGCATCGTCTGGAAAAGCATAGATGGAACAGGTGACGTGGGCCAGGCTGGAGAACCAAGCCACTCCCACGGCCCAACAAGCTGGGCCACACGGCCCATTGGGCTCTCCTAGATTGACTAGGTCATGTCAGGTAGACCAAAACATGTCGGATCAGACCTAGGACGGACCCAGATTAGGTCTTTTCCCTAAAATGTCCATATCTTTCAAATAGAGAATCTGATTGACGAGCTATATGCAATTTAGGGACCCTTGTGTTGGGGATATCCTTATAACATCGATTGGTAGGTTTTTAGTATAATAGATATAGGTCAAGATCACACTATTTTTATTTTACTATGATTGGTCAATTCAAGATCTTATACATGTCATAGAGGATGATGAATATTCTGAAGTGAGTGGTCTCAGCCCGACTTTGATAGTTGACTAAGTGGGTTGGAGAATGTATCACACTAAGGGACCTGTTTGGTACTCACTTCTCTTCATTTTACTTTATATAGGTTTTTTAGAGAATTTGAGACCAATATTTAAATAGGAACCTATCCCAAATCTCTGATGTTGTTTCTAGTAGGGTGAAAAGTCCTCCCACTAAACCTTGGACACAGTGGACCCCATATCTATGTATCAAGATCATATTCCTTCCATTTTATGTGACTAGACCTGACGAGTGTGCTTTGGGAAGTCTCAAATGGATGATGTTTGGTTGTGACTCGGTGTCTACATTACTTGGGTGATCCAAGACTTATTGACCCTATGTGTGTTACCGACACTCTGTATGTTACCAATACTCTATGTGTTACCGACACTCCATGAGATACTGAATCATTGTGTGTTGTCGAAACTCTATGTCATAGAGAGACTGAATGTCTTGGGGAAACTACGTCACATGTTCTATGTGATTCTATCAGATAGCCCGAGGAGTGAAATCTCTTGGAATGAGCGTGCTATGAATGGAACCATGTTTCAGGCAGTGGATGAGAACTTTCATCTTGTAAACTTGTATGAGTATAGCTGGATGTTCTTGTTTTATGTTCTCTAGACATATACCTATTTTGAGGTGATATATCTTCATATTTTTTTACCTTTTTTTATTTCTATGTGGTATCTACTTTGTGATGTTTCCTATGGGGTATTGTATTTTTTGGTTTCGAGGTTCCCTATTGAGTATTCTGGCCCAGTTTTACTTTACTACACTTTACATTCTTTTTGTACAATATTTTTTTTGGATATATTGGTATGCATGAATTTTTTTACTTAGTGTTTTTACATTTCAACATTTTGGGTTTCGAGATGTGGGTGTGTACGTGTACATAGTCAAATGCCTCTTATTTATGGCTTATGCCTACTCGGTGATAGTCTCCATCCCCTAGCCTATCGAAGATATGATAGGGGTTTTCATGGAAAAAGCCTTTATAGGATGGTTCATGAAAATATTATGGGTAAAAAAATTATTATTGAACTATTTTCATCGTAAAACAATTGAAAAACTCATTTAAACCAATAATTAATGAACTTTCCATGAATGTACAAAAATAAAGTAAAACATCCTTCTATTTTGAAAAAACAATTAAACAAAAAATTCCAAAAAAATAGTAATTGGGTCCTAATTGAATAAAATTTATAACCTCTAGAGAAATATTGATTACAAATAGAAACTAATAGGTATAGAATAATTATTCCAAGACTTATATGTTAAAAAAATCTTTTTGTACATTAAAAAAAGTAAAAAGTGAAACATACAGAAAATCATGAAATGAATCTATATTAAAACCATTTTTAAAATTAAATTATATCTAAAAATTATTTATATAATCATTATAATATATTTAATATTATTATCAAAAATATTTTTTATAATTTCAATATGGACGAAGAATATATTAAATAAAAACATTAAAATTGATATATTTTTAAATAATGACCCAAATGAATTTAATAAATTTTGAATCCAAAAAAATTGAGGGATATAAATTAAGAAGTATTTTTAATTAAATTAAATTTTATTAAGTTATGGATAAAATATATAAATTTATATTTTTATACAATAAATGAAAGAAAGAATGTGGTGAAAATGTCAGAAGTATCAATGAATGGAAACTGTGATAAGAAATCCCTTACCTCGTATCATGACTCCCAACATAAGTCATTTAAATAATAAAATTTTAAATATTTTATATAATATTAATAAAATTTTACATAATCATTACCTTATTATTTTTAATTTTATTTCATTTATTACCATGTTTTATATAATTATTAAATCATTTATGTTCAGGTTGGACATTTAGTGGTCGTTTAGATTATAACCTCAAATTAACATTGGTTCATTGAACGTGGTAAAAAAGGTCATGGTAAAATTATCTTTAGAATATACAACATGTTATAAATATAAAAATTTAACATATAATGAAATTTTGTAACCATCCATGTAAGGAAGTCAAGAATAATGAAGTTCATCATTTGATGGAGATGGTAGTGTCTACGTACAGATGAACGAAATCTTCATTTTTCCACTTGGTGGAAAAGAAATAAAAAAATATAATATATTAGATTTATATAATCATAAATATTTATTAATCATAATATTTATTAAATTTTTCATCCTTATTACTATCCATGATAGAAAATAATGAAAAATGAAACCCATCGCTTTATGGTGGTGGTAGTCTACACGTACACATAAGTAAAGTTATCATTTTTTAATGGGTCGAATGGTAAGTAGGTATCCAATTATTATTCTTAATAGAATCATAATAATGTAATAATATATATATATATATATATATATAATAATTCCAACTTCATAACTATTCATTTTAGGAGCGGATGAAAATTGAAACACATCGCTTCATTGAGGTAGTAGTCAACACATACACACGATTGATGTTTTCATATCCCATAGGATGGAGGAGGAGATGAAAAAGAGTTTTCCCATAAAATATTAAAATTTATATATATTATAGATAATAATGTAGTTATTTCAAAATATTTATGATAATTGTGATATATGTAGAAGAATATATAAATATGAAAGAACTTGGTTAAGATTTATACCTCTTCACTGGAGAAGCTCCATTGGAAAACACATTAAACATTAAAGATTGGTCTTGTAAAGATACCAGAACATCTAGGATATAGGTAGGAGGTTAGGTAATATATTTTGTGGGTTATTTTCATACCTATAGTGCTCAATGTTTACCAATAATCAAGTATATTATGTTCCTCATTATAGGTGAGGGGGTAATACTCTTGTAATTATTTATAACATTTAAATATTATAAATGTATTAATCAGGTTTATGTTTCACTGAACTTTTAAAAAGTATAATATAAGGTGAATTTTTTTTAAATAAAATTGTCTAATAAGATTTATTATGAGATTTATTTACCATATCACAGTGATTTACACCTAATTAACCAATTTTACCCATTACTATGGTGAAAAAAATTTACATGGTTACTATTCATTATGAAAAAAGTGAAAATGACATAATTTTTAATATTCGAAATCATGATTACAAATACGAGATCCCTACTTTAATATTCAATCATCATAGTTGTATGAAATTATTTTTAGTGTGAGAATAAAAAAATCAACAAAAAACTGATGTTTTAAAAAAATGTGCTTTTAAGTCTAAAAATGATTTTATACAAAAATCATGTAAAAAATATCAATACTATTAAATTGGTTTGATTAAATGTAGTAACAATTTTATAAAATAAATTTAAAATCATTTTAAAATAAAATATTAATTTTCAAATACATGAAAAGAAATAATTTTTTTTTAAAATAGTATACTTCATAATTCATCCAAAAATCAACCATATCAGAAATTTCCCCAAAATGAACCATTAAAAAAATATGATATGATGAATATAAAAACAAATTTAATTTTCTAAAATAAATTTTTTAAATTTAATGGAAATAAATATAATATCCACCCACAAAACACACACAAACCATTTTTTTAAAAAAAAATAAAGTTTTTGTAGAATAAAATGTATTTACTCTAATTACATACCTAGTTAGAACCATTATTGATTATTTATTTATTATTTTGAATATTTAATAAACACATTTTATCAAAAAAATAAAAAAGTTTTATTAATTAAATTTATTAAGATAAAAATACATTGTTCAATTTAAAAAAATTATTGAAAAAATATCTCTTTTTACTGTCCAATAATTTTATCTTCCTTTATAAAAAATTATAATCCTTGCATGAGTCATTATTAATCTGTTTGAATGTATAAAAATTAATATTTAAACAAATTTAATAATCTTAATATGGAAAAGTTATCTTTAAAATAAAACATTTAAAACTAAAAAACCATCATTAATATAAAAATTAACATTTTTAACGTTAACTTTTATAAACCATATATTATTTTGTTTCTATCATTCAAAATTAAATATTTATTTCCTAGGAATTGATCAATAAAAATTTATTAGGAAAACTTTTCGACATATATTTATTATTTTGGTTAATTCTATTTATACCCACGAATCCAACGATGAGGTAATAGTGGTAATATTTAAACAATAATATTGTAGTCCATATAAGATCAGTGCCGTGTCTTATACATGTTATAGAACATTGTATATACTTAAAATAAAATATATTCTAAATTCTTGGAGTCTTATAATCTATCACCCTTAATGAAATTGCATCATCTTAATTTTATCTCATGTCTAATTAAAATAGTTGAAAATAATATCATAATCAATTTCAAGGAGTGGGAGGTAAATATACAATAGTGGTAATAATATAGATTATATTTCCTTTTAGAAGGAAATAAATTTATGGATTTATATTATGAAACATATCATTTTCTATGTTATTCCTAAATCATGAATTTACCATAATGAGACTTATATTAGTAAATGTGTTTTAAAAATCATAACCCTAATAGTTGAGTGATATTTTTATCATAAGACGTGATAGATTTGTCTACCTTTTTTAAGGATTTGTTTTTCTAATATAATATAGAATATTGGAAAATATAATTACATGAATTATTTGAACAATTTAATCTTTTGATTGTGTTTTGAGATGTTTTCCACCTCTCCCCATGTTATTTTTTAAAAGATAAATGAACATGATGATATTTTTTGTTCCTTAAGAAATAAAATTGAATTTTAATGCATGATAATATTCCAAAAATGATGAAATGTTATTATTCATATTTCTAGAAATTAATTAAATACAAAAATTGATAGAAAAAATCAATATAATTTCAAAAATGAAAAAACCTTAAAATGGATAAATACTAAATTAATATCCAAAGCCTCAAACGAAGAACCCACTGTATGACTTAAATCTTTCTATAAATAATTAAATTATAAACTCATAAAAACACAAAAAAACATAATCACAAAGATTAGAAATTTTGGGTCATATATTCTTCCATGATCAATTATTATTTATCTATAAATAATATTAATACCTCATAATATTACACAACAAAAAAAGTATATTCCTGAATAACATATTCACTAAATTATTAAAATCTTTCCAAAATTATACTAATCACCATAAAGACACCAAAAATCATATATTCTTCCAAAATTACACACAATATTTATTCCCCAAATAAAATACCTTCTTTTAAAAAATTATATTTTTCCTCAATCATATTATGTCCCAAAATTGTAATGAACCTTTCTCCCAATTAAACACAATTACCTCAACATCAATTATTATACAAACCATAATTTTGATCAATAAATTTAAATTTTTTTCCAAAAAATATAATAACATTCTTCCTCAAATATCCTTTTCACTATGAAATATGTTTAAAATTGTGGTAACATCACCCTAAATAATTTATTAAAAATAAATATAAGACTCCCATTATATCCTTAACAAACATAAACATTGATCACATAAAATATCAAAATTTAGTATCAATTCCAATAAACATATGTTAATTTTTTTAAAATTTATCAATAAAATATGACTACATTGTAGGCCTAGAAACCCTATATATAAATAGTTTGTCCATTTAACATCCTTTATAAATCATTAATTTTTATTTACAATATTGTTCCTTAATTATTCCTTCCTATAGCCAAAAATATGAATCATGTCCCAAAATATCAATAATCACATTCAAATAATATTCACTACATTAATATTTTTCAAAATTATTAAAATACATAACACCATTTATATGTTAATATAGTTTATCATTATTCAGTGTTAAAACCTTTATTTTTATGGTCTTATGTATACCATTCTCAAGAGATTAACTGAGGATATCAATTTTTATAATTCCCATACTCCCCATATTTAAAGAATACAATTGACACCATAGGAAGAACATTATCACCCTAATTTATTCTAGTTTAAATTTTCATATTTCTTCAGTAGTTCAATTCCCTATTTCCTTCCTTCCACATATAGAACATTTTTATACTCCTTTGAGTTATTATATAGGGTGGTTCATCACACATTATTGACATATTAGAAGTTTAACATTCATTTTATCATGGTTTTATCAAAAAATATTTCCCTAAAACACCATTTTAATATCATTTATTGTGTAAGGAAAATCTCATAGGTTTACATTTCTAATCATAACTCAGGATATTTGGTTTGAAATAACCACATTTTTTTCACACAGACTAATATACCATTTTTTATCGCTTGAAAACCCACTATAGTGTCCTTTAAATCAATTCATAAATTGGTTCCTAAATGTCCTAGGAAATTATCAAAACCAAAAATAGATAGTGTGATTATGTGAAATAAAATAATAATAAATAAGATTATACAAAGTATAAATACTAATATATCATCAATGAGGTAATATTCTATTAACACTTTAACTTCAGTCTACAATAACATAAATTGTCTATAACATAATAATTATAAATTTTATTTATAAATTATAACTTATGATCAACCATATAATTATTAACCCATGATTCTATCTAAATTTATTAAATTATCCACATTATATGACTTACAAACCTATGAAGTTATCTAAACCATTTTCTAATGCTAATTGTAACATACCCTTTATTTAAGAACACATAAATAAGTGTTTCATAGAAATGATTTCTTATTATAACATGTTTATGCTTTATTATGTTTAGTGTTTTATAGAATTAAAATAAATTTATAAAAAAAGGTTACACTTCCATATAGTTTCCTTTTTTTTATGAAAAACATTTCTTTTATATTTCCACCACGTTTTCATTCAAAAAAAATTATTCTTCTTGTAAAATGATTCTACAATTGAAATTTGGACCTTGATATAGTTCAAAATAATCTTTATATATTTTTAAAATAATTTGAAAACATGGAATGATCAGATAAATCTTAGAAAAAGTAATAAAAACATGAATTCATATTGCAGAAGAAAAATAAATCATGAAAATATTTATTTAAAAATAAACATTTAAGCTTCATAAGTATACAAACTTTTCCTTTATCATGGAATCAAAATATTTCCATATAAATCCTTAGAATGAAAGAAATAGTAATCATGTAGAATCGTATTCATAACTTAGTTTTATTCTGTTTACCCCATGATTTAATAAATAATGACTAGTTAATTCTAAAAGAGTAGAATATACATTTTTCACTCCCATTTTCTACTTTGAAGACTAAATCTTTAAGCAATTCAATGAAGATATATATCTCACTCACAGATAGTCATGAATTTTATCAAGCCCTCCCATCACCATTTATAATGAAACATTTTTTAATCATGAATAATACGTTATTAATATTATTATTTTCAACAATAAATCACTTGAAAGGATCATTTGATCCCACAACATTTCTTACAAATAATTAAGCAGAAATATTATTTTATATTTAAAAAATGTAAAAATAAAAATTCGTAGAATAATCGGAGTAAGATATTATTTAAAACACTATATAAAAACTAAATAAAAATTAATATCTAATAAACTCTGTTATAATAAGAAAAATCATTTGATCTGTATTAGTTAAAAACATTGTTTTTCACTATACTAAAAATTAAAAAATAACCCTTATGAAAAAAACAAAAAAAATCCATTTTATTACATTTTCAAAATTATAAGGATTGTTTAAAAATAATTTAAACAATAATTTCAGTATATATAGGAATTTCATTTATTCATTTTGATTTATTTCTATATAGAAGAAAAAGAGTAGGAAGGAAAACATTAAAATTATATTTTCAAAAGAAAGTCTCTTACAACATTAGAAACTATTGAATCAAAATAAAATTGAACGAGGTAGGCTTGAAATTATTATTAAACCACATTAATTTTACTAATATAATTATAAAATAAATCCATATAATATTTTATACACTACCTAAAATAAATCATGTGGTGAAAATTACGTTGTTCTCAAAGAAAGGAAATTGAAATTGGAAATACCTTACATCTTCTCCTGGATCACCACATATGCCATATAAGTTCCAAATTATTTTTTATTTTATTCCTTTTAATAATAATTTAAAACTTTATTGGGTTATTATTATTCTATTTATTTCATTTATAATCATGTTTCATTATTTTTAATATCAGTTATGTTTGTGTTGGCTGTTTTGAGGCCTTTCAGTTTAAAACCACATCAATAAACATAGTTTATTGAACGTGGACAAAGGTTTTAGGTTTAAATAATATAGATAATATAAAAAATGTTATAATTATAATGTTTATACTTTTTATACTCTTTTATATCCATCTATATAAGAATTGAGGAAAAATGAAGCATGTATTTCATTAAGACGATAGTCCATATAAATGAATGAACACCATATTAATTTTTTAATAAGTATAAAATAAATAAATCATATTTTATTATACATTTATAGAATCATAAATATGATATTAACATAAAATTTATTAATTACATTCATCCTTATAACCCTCCATGAGAAGTGGTCACTGCGGGAAATGTGATATATCCCCACGACCAAATAACATTAGTTTTTTAAAATGATGTTATAGGTCCCTATATACCAATGTGTTTATAAAACTATTAGTTTCTAATGTTTATGATTAGGGTAATTTGATTGTTTCTTAAAACCATGTGTATAATATGTATAAAAAACCATATTTCAATCATCCTTAGCCTTCTCCCTTTTTGCTGGTTCTCACATTGGATCACTATCCCCTTCAGATCAATTGGTTAATAGAATTACACATGGATTTTGTTTTAATTCATTTATCTTCCATTGATAATAATGTAAAATATTCAATGTATGTTTATTATTTTACAATTTTCTCCTATATTATCCTCTTATATCAGCATTTCTTTCCCATAATTATGAATGACTTAAATTTTATTTTTCTTATGACATGATTGGATGCGAATCAACATAAAAATTCCAAATATTATTTTTTAAAATAGAGTTTTATAAAATTTGTGTCATTTTATTTGAAATATTTTCATTAACAATAATTTTTTTAAAAATGAATTTATTTTTGTATAGTATTAGTATAACAGAACTACTATATCTTGTACTAATTTTAGGATTTAATAGTTTAATTTGATGCTCAAATACAAAAGGGGCGAATTGTATACTTTAAAATTTCCTTTGGAACCATTAAAGGTGATATAAAAAATTCTTAAGTAAATTTTTATAACCTTAAGGGAATTTATTTCATAAAGTTATCTTTTAAGTTTAAGGAATATCTTTTTAACAAAGTTAAACAATAATTTAAAAACCCTCTTAAATAAACATTTTTTTAACCTTTAAACATTAATTTAAAAACATAAAGAATTTTTTTATAAAATAAAGATTCTACTTAAAAGAATATAGAATTATTAATATAATCAAAGTAACAGAATTAGAAAGTATAAGAAAGTTATAATTTCTAACACTAAGAAAGTTAAAATTGTAGAAAAATAAAAACAACTTATAATAGATAATAAGTAACATTAATACTTATTTTAACCCAAAGAGAAGGTTATCCAACAACCAGGGATAAAGGTTCCTTGATTTATACTTTCAAGATAGTTTTTCTTACCCAAATCCAGGTAATCTCTCAATTAAAATATCGGTATCTATATTTCAATCCCTGTAAGCCCTCGGTTTAGAAGGAAATGGGAACCTCTGTCTTCCAAACATGGAATCCCACGATCATCATGGCCAGATTATTCAAAAATCATGTTTGAAAAAAAAATTCACACCTAAACATGTTTTTCCATGACATCTTCATAAAGCACTAAGAGTGCTAAGATCCTCTCTCTCTCTCTCTCAAAATAATTTATAAAACTTTGATCTCTTTTCTATTCATTGTGTATTTTTCTCATTCAAATGAACTCTTATTTATATAGAAAACCTCTCAATAGGATTCTCCAATCCAATGGTCATATTTTCCTTAAATTTTGGAGGGACCTGGACACATATCAAATAGAAAACAGTTAGTCTATAAATAATTGTACGACATCATTTCATTTATAAAAAATGATGTTAAGTTTATGATAAATGGAAAGTATAAGAAAACATAGAATATGTTAATATTGGATTGATACATTAAACTACTTCAACATTATCAAGAAAACTTATTCTTAAGAAAACGAAAATCAGATTGAGAAAACAGTATCACTATTTTGGGTACCGGTATCATAAAATTAGTATGACATTTTTACTGATATTCGTATCATGAAAAAAGGTATCATAATAATGAAAATAGTATCATAGATTTTTATGTAACAATGTTATTTCAAAAATGGGGTATCGATTAATCAGTATGCCATAGGCTTATGTATAACGGAATGAAAAATCTATAAGTAACATGAGATTACCAATTTTTATGTAAAATGGAATGAAATTTTTTTATGTAAAATGGAATGAAAAAACTCTAAGTAAAATAGAATGAAAATATATAAGTAAAACAGAATGAAAAATCTGTAATTAAAATGGAATAAAAAATATGAATGTAAAAAGGGAAGGAAAAATATATATGCAAAACAGAATGAAAAATCTGTAAGTAAAACAGAATGAGAAATCTGTAAGTAAAACATAATGACAAATCTATATGTGAAACGGGATGACAAATTTTCATGCAAAACAGAACATGAGAAAAATGATTTGTGATTTTCGAAACATAAAACCATAATGAATCAAGAAGTTATAAGAGAAACATATTGACTCAACAATCTCACTATTTTTGTAAATCAAAAACAACTTTTCTAAGGAAGAATATATTGACTTTGATAAACAAGTAAAGGAAAAACTAGTCTCCCCCTTTGAATGACATTTTAGATGAATATGACTAACTCCCCCTTAGGGTATGTTCTACAAGGATCGTACTCTTGATCTTTAGTATACAGTTTTATTTCATAAGAAAAATAATATCCTCCTTAGATAAACATGTCTTCTTAAAGTAAACTCTCCCTTACATAGACATTATTCTTTCTTACCATACTCAACTTTAATAGATTCTCCCCCTTTTGAATTCTTCTTTAAATTCTTCCTTCAAATAAATTCTCCCCATTTGTGATTTTCAAAAATGAATGGAGAAGTATATGATGTACCTATAAGGTTAGGAAACATACATGCGAGAAAACAATTTATTCATGAGAATTATTAAGGATATTTTGGAAATGAATTTCAGATTACAAAAAAAAAATTAGAATGTAAAAAAAATAATCCAACCTTCTTCTGCTCAGACAAAGTATTCTTTATAAAATAATTAAGTTTCTTCACTTACTTATGATCTTATTGAAACATATTTAAAAAAATATTATTATCCTAGTTCTTCTTTTTTAAGGACACGTTCCTATATTATTGAGCATTGATTCTATCATCTTTATTTTTAATGAACTCCTCTTGAGAAGCCACCTTTTACACTAATTCATCTCTGAGTTCTTGTTCAATGTTTATAGACCAAGAGATGGAATTGAGTAGTATTACTTTCTTAGAAAGGGAAGCCCCAAATTTTTTGAACTTTGATTCACAAGTATTGGAAGCTTTGTTTGTTGAATTCATAAAGTCACTGAACAGTCTAAGCTCTTCATTGATGGTTTTTGTACGGAAAAAACATTACTGAAAGTCACCTTATGATCTTTATAATCAATTAAAATATTGTTAAATTTTGTTTCCTACTTAACCAAAATGTCCAAAAACAAATTAATAGATTTGATATTATTATTCCACATTTCTTACATCAATTAACTCCATGCATCTATATTTTCAAGAACCAGAATTGTGATGACAAACTTCCTTAAAGAAAACATAACAAAGTCATGCTCAACATCATATGATGATTTAGAGTCTGTATCATCTTTTACTTTATTATATCCTCTTGGAGTTAAGGAATCCGACATCTCTATCATTTTGGATGACTTATGAGGTATTTATTTATCAGATGAGGCAACCAAAACACTCTTGCCTTTGTCAGAATTCGGAGTTGGGGTTTGTTCATTAGATACTTGGGCAACAATTAGATATCCATGTTCATCTTCTTCCCTGTGAATCTATTATTCTTGAGTTCATTGTTGTCTTTCTTCTTCATGGATATCTTCCCCTTCATCATATTTTTATTCTACCTCTTCTTATACATTTTTATCCACTTCCAATTCTAATTCATCTTCAATATCTTTTACAATCTATTGTTATTCAAAAACAGATTTAGAAATTGAAGCTTGTGGTATTTCATTATACACTTCTACTTCCCAAAGAATATTATCGTTATCTTTTTTGAAGGATCTGATCATTCACTTCTTGAACAGGTTCTAATATTGTTAAGAGTTTCTTTGCTTTTTGGATTTCTAGAGTGACAATCATTTTATTATGAATAACTTGAGATTCTGTCACTTCCTGATATTTCTCCTCTACATCCTTCAATAAAGACTGACATTCATGAGCTTCTGAGGACTTCTTCTTTATGATATTCTCCTTCTTTTATTTCTCTAGAATTTCAAATTTTTTAACTTTTAAGACCTTATACTTTGTTGGATTTAGTATAAAGGAAGTATCAACTTCCTTTTTGGTAGATTCCATATCTCCCCATTTTTCAACTCTTACATCAGAATAGGCTTTTGGTTTCTTTGCAGGAGGAGGTGTTGATACTAGATCAGAAAAAACTGGTGCTGGTAAGCATGGTTCTTCATGTTTCCTTTTCTTAGGTGCTGATTTTAATGATTCTGGAACATCAACCTTGTTATGAAAATGAATTTCTTCAAAAATATTGTATTCCAGTAAAAATATACCTTGATTCTCCTTAGAGTATCATCACTGCGTAAAAAAATATTGAACGCCTTAGAAATTGAACGACAAGGGACATTCAGCTCTTAAAGTCACATTACAATTATCCTGGAGATAGTGGCTGGATACATAAGTATCTAAGATTTGATGGTTCCTCTTTTTACTACATGGATGGTGAGAAAAATGTACTTAATCAAGTTGATACTCTTTACATTGACAAAAAGTGTAATAGAAAGATATCACAAATTTTTAATGTTTTTTTATCTCTTTTCCTTGGAAGATGAAATCCTTGTATCTAGAGAGCTACCATCTCTTGACTTGTTATAAGATTAGTAATTTTCATATTCTTAATATTCTTGAGACCAGGGTAATCTTGAGTCTTGACTTTTTCAAAAGAACCTTTCTTCGAGGGATGTCTATGAGAGCATAGAATAGATTTTCTTTCAAAAGGTATCTTGATAATAGTTTCTACCTTCTTGTAAGGAACTGTATAAGTCTTATCATAAAATTTAAACTTAAACATATCCTTGCAATAATTTTCGAAAAAAATAACAGATTCAAAGAATTTTATGACTAGGTCAGGATAAATCAGATGATGAGTTTTTTCTTTATGCAGACAAACACGTTCCCATACATTAGTTCTTATGACCTTAGAAATGATAGAGTCATACTTTTCAAAGAAAATAGACATACCGGTCTTTCTCTAAAGATCGACCAATCTTTTATTTCCTTACTAATGTGCATATGATCTTCTAAGGACTTGAGAGTCATTCAGAGTGTATGAAACTAATGAGTCGGAATGTAGACTTTGAATGAGATTGTTCTTCGGTACAGAGATCAATGAAGATGGTGTGGAATGCCTAAATGAAGGATCCCTTATATAGACATTGAAATGACCTTTCAGATTCCATATGATTATCCAATAGCTGAAAATAACATGATCTGATCTGATTGTTGAGGATGAATATAGAAAATATGAATTCTGATCTGTTGAGTTAATGTAAAAAATGAAATGAAGATCTTGAAATACCAACAATTTAAACTTAAATTTTGAAAATGAGGATTAAAAAAGTGTACTGTCTGGGATACTGCGAAGATTTTATCGGTATTATAATAATTATCATGGATGATTTAGATTCCATGAATTTCTATTCCTAGAATTTCCATTCTGAGAATTTCCATTTCATTCTGAGAACTTCCATTCTAAGAATTTTCATTCCAGGAATTTTCTTCCGGAGATATTCGTAAAAACAATTCCCCAGATAAAAGTATATTATCTTAATTAAAGAAATAATTTTATTATATAACAAAAAATAATGAAAAAAATTTGTACTTCCCCGGAATTAAGTAGTACTACTTATAGCCATTTACAAAAAAGAACATTTGAAATAATAGGTGTACAATGAAAAATAATGTTACATATACCGAAAATTTCTCCGTGAGAGTTATCTCAAAATGTAACTTTTCCACCTTTAGTCTTTAAAATATTTTTTAAATAGTCTTTGTTACTAGTCATGTATATGGAACCTTCACTATCCATGTACCATAGGTTGTTGGTACTTCCATTATTTTCTTCAAAAAATGTTGTTTTTGGAATCCAAACATTCTTAGATCCGGAATTGATATATAATAAAATCTGGGGTACCAACATTTCTTTCAAAATGTAAGATTTATGAAACCCAAAGTATTTAATTTTATTTAAATAATAATTCTTCTTCCAATGCCCACCACATTGACATTTAGTGCAAAAAGGATCTATTAAAGGGAAAAAATAATTGTTGCTAAAAATTGCTTTCTCATGAGAATAACCTACTCCTTGATTGTTACCATGAGGTTGGATCTGAGTATACATCTTATCAGTATTTTCATTACGAGAAGTAAAAATTTAAAGAATTCTATTAAAGGAAAATATTTTAAAATTTAATCTAAATACTAAATTCTTATCCTCTAGAATAATAGGTTTAGAGTTAAGGTTATCCTCTAAAGCATCTGTTTCTAAATCCATATTTTTAATATCCTTAGAATGTTTATTCTTATTGGAATTAAATTCCTCATGTTTCGAAGAATAATTTTCTAAATCATCGTTTTTCTTATCAAGATCATTGGTAAAATCTGAAATTTCTTTTGTTAAAATAAATTTTATAGATTTTTAATTTTCATGTTTCTAAAAACTTTACAATTTTTCATTTCAAGAAGCTTAGAAAATCTAGAAACTTCATCATAGGAAGTTAAATCATTATTATTTTCTTATAAATTGGTTTCATCATCTGAAGAAAAATTTTCGTCATGAATATTTCTATTTAATGACATATTGGTTAAGGATTCAGAAATTCGTACCGTAGTAATAAGACTGGATTTTAAAATGGATTTCTGGAAATTAAACCAATAATCTTTTTCTCAGAAGATTCATATTCTGAATAGTTGTCAGAAGTGTCTCTATGACTGGAACTCCAAGTGTCATTCGATTTTAAGACTTTATTGTTCTTTGATCTATAGATCTTATTCTTGTTTTTCTTAGAATTCATATCCTTCTTGTCACTTTTCTTATGCAAGGGAGAAGCATGTCTAATATGATCAGTTCTTCTACATTCATAACATGTCACTTATCCATCTTAATTTTCTTTTCCATATTACTTCTTATATCAATATTGAATGTTATTTTGATCTATAATCTTTTTCATCCTCTGAGAAAGATTTGCTATCTCATTTTCTGATGCTTCACTTTCACTAGATTAAGATTTAATAACAACCTTATTAGATTATATCATGTAACAATCTTAGGAGTCTTGGATTTTATATGATTTGATGTTGTTGTAAAAGAAACACCTCCATTTCCATTCTTCTTCTTAATATTATCATCATCTCTCTTTATTCTGGTTTTATATTGGATGAGAGCTCCAAACAATTCATCAATAGAAATATGAGTTACTTTATTATTCTCATCTATAGATGCCCTCTTGGATTCCCATTAATTAGGAATGACGTCTATAATTTGGTCTACAAGAATCTCATCATCTAAACCTTTCTCACCCATTGATTGTAAGCTGTTGACAATAGACATGAATCTTTATTGAACATTACATATAGGTTCTCCATAAGGAAAATAGAAACCATGATACTCAGCTCTGAGCATCGATCTTATATTTTCAATGCGTTAGAAATTACCATGTGATTAACTTTGATCTTCTTCCAAATTTTATTTTCAGCTTCACAAGATGAAATTTGGATAAATATATATATTTATATTCATGGAATAAATAATAGTATTTCATGCCATAAATTCCAGCTGGTATTCCACCTTTTCTAGATTAGTGAAGGTTATATGTTCCTTATCCAGAATCTTATAATCTTTAGTTAACAAAATGTAGTTATCTACACCTGTATTTTTCAAAAAGGTCTTCATTTAGACTCTCCAGTACTCATAGTAATTTCCATCGAAGATCAGTGGTCTAGTAGGATGGAGATTTTCCAAAGATCTTACATGAATTTCTGCCATAATAAACTTTTATTTTCCAAAATTTTTGTGATGTAAAATCTTAAGAAAGTTAAAGTAAAACCATAAAATAAAATGATTAATAAAAACAACTCTATGAATGTTAAGCTAGATACATATAAATTAGTATGATTATCCTAGAAACAACCCTCTAATACCAAATGTAAACTATTATTATAGCAAAGCTACTAGCTCTAATACCAATTTTAGAAACAAATATTATATTAAGATTCTAAAATACAAGAGGGGGTGAATTGAATACTTCAAAAATTCCATTCGAACCTTCAAATTTGATATAAAACATTATTAAAAAAAATTTATTAACCTTAAGTGAATCTGTTTCTTAAAGTTGTCTTCTAAAATTTAGGAAACTAATTATAAGCAAGTTAAAAAATAATTCAAAAACCCTCTTAAAGAAACATTTTCATAACCTTAACAACATTAAAATAAAAAATTAAGTAATATTTTCTTAAAAGAAGGATTCTACTAAAAATTATATAGAATCTTTAATATAATCAAAGTAATGGAATTAAAATGTTTAAAAAAGTTATACTTTCTAACATTAACAATGTTAAAATTATAGTAGAATAAAAACAACTTGTAATAAAGAACAAGTAACAATAATAATTCTCTTAACCTAAAGTGAATGGTATCCAAAAACCATGGAAAAAGGATCCTTAATTTATAATTTAAATAAAGTATATCTTCCCAAACCTAGGTAAGCCCTCAGTTTGAAGATTGATATATGTTTTGTTATCCCTACAATCCCAATATTTTAAAGGAAATAAGTACCTATGTCTTCCAAACCCAGAATCCCACTATCAGCATGATCAGAGTCTGTACAAAGAAATTATGAACCACAAGTTAACGCCAGAACAAGTTTTCCATGACATCTACATAAAGCACTGAGATTTCTAAGAGCCTATATCTCTAAATATCACTTCAAAAAATTTGATCAATTTTCTATTCACCATGTATTTTCTCTTTCAAATGAACACTTATTTATAAGAAAAAAATTTCAATGGTCGACTGCACTCCAAGGATTATATTTTCCTTGATTTTTAGAGGGACCTGGACACGTGTCAAATACACAACTTTTAGATTGTAAATGATTGTATGACATCATTTCATGTATAATAAATGATTTTAAGTTTAATATAAATGTTAACTATACGAAAACATAGAATCCAATAATATTTGTATGATACATTAAATAGATCTAACATTATCAAGAAAATATATTCTTAATAAAATGAAAACAATATTGGAAAAATGGTATCACTATTTTGGGTACTGGTATCATAAAATCGGTATGACATTTTTACTGGTATTGCTGTCATGAAAAATGGTAACATAATAATGAAAACAGTATCATAAATTTTCATATAACAACATTATTTCAAAAATTGGGTATCAATGAATTAGTATTATATAGGCGTAAGTAAAATGGAATGACAAATTAGTAAGTAAAACTGAATGAAAAATTTGTAAGAAAAATAGAATGAAATTTTTTTAAGTAAAACAAAATGGTAAATTTTTAAGTAAAACAGAATGAAAAATTTGTAAGTAAAATGGAATGAAATATTTGTATGTAAAATGGAATGAAAAATATGTATATAAAGCAGAATGAAAAATCTGTAAGTAAAATGGAATGAAATATCTATATGTAAAAAAAGGAATAAAAAATTTGAATGTAAATTAGTATGAAAAATCTGTAAGTAAAACGGAATGACAAATCTATAAGTAAAACCAAACATAAGAAAAAGTGTTTTTTATTTTCAAAACATTAAACCATAAAGAATAGATAAAATAAAATAGAACCTTATTGACTCAACAATTTTGTTATAATGTAATGTGGGTTTTCATTATTTCCTAAAAATTATTTATTAATGCATAAATTCATACATCCAATATGTATTTAATTTTTTTCCTAAGTTTTATTTTTTTTATTATTAGACTTTAAAACATTGAAGTTCCCATGAGTTTTGTAATGAATATAGTAATCAATGAGTTATATAAAAAAATTTGTATTCTATCATTATAAATAGTATGATATATTTAGAAATATTTATAAAGGATTTAGAAAATCATTCTAATGGAAACAATTCTTTTAAAAAATTTCATCACACTCTAATCCCTTAAATTATGTTTCTACTTTGAGAGTTGTAATTGAGAATACAGAAATTTTGGTTTTAAATGTGATATTAGTATTCAAGGATAAATGTAAAATATGTCAGTGGTTTTATTGTAATTTTTTAATCATACTTATTGCCATATTTATTTTATCTATTTATGATTAAAAACGGCATAATGGCCTCCACATTTATTTCTTTAAGACCATAGGTTGTTATTTCAAACAAAATTGTATTCACTGATAAATCAATAACATGTTTTTTAATAATTGGATACAGTTATTTCCTATTGGATTTGGATATAAATCATCTAGATAGTTTATTTTAAAAGTAGATAAATTTTTTTGATTGGAACTTGTTTATCCTTTACTTGTATATATAGTCGAAGAGGATATTTCTACTACCAAAATCATTTATTGGTAGTTCTATTATTTATGATTAGTATTTTTACTTAAATACTTCTTACCATATTTCATAATTTTATATTTACATCAATGACTTTAAATGTTATCCAAAATTTTGAATTTGATGTTCTTAATCATTATCTTCTCAAACCCGTATCTTCTATTTTTTAACAAAAAATTGAAAATGTAGAAATTGTAAACAATATATGATTTATTTACTTTAAATATTATTCTTTAGGTTTATCAATTCACCCACACATGAATGTTTTACCTTATATATTAAAATAGAGATCATAGGATATACCTATATTGAATGATTTCATAGACACAATTTAACGGGAAATGACTGTTCATTATAAGAGTGATAACATTAATTTATCATTCAAATTATTGGTTTATTGAATGAAAAGAAGTATGACTTTAATTTTTATTTTGTTTTATGTTATTGAATATTGTTTTTATGAAATATTCAAAAATAATTAAAAATAAAAGGTTGATATGATGTATGTCAACACTTTTTGGAATACGAAAATGCTATAATATGAAAGGAAACATGTATTTTCTATTGAAACATTCCTTTAATTAGGTTCCAATAGCAGTTAAAATTGATCATACTATAATATATAGGAAGGTTATAATAAATGTTGTGTTCTAAATTAAAAAAATGACCAAACCTGAAATGTTAACTTTTTAAACTTTTTTTATTATTTTTTAAGGTTGTTGAAATACTTCCTTCAAATAGTATTTAAAAAATATTTGCATGTAGCTCAAATCATTATTTTATTACTATTTTAAAAAAAATCATTTAAAAAGTTATAAACTAATTTATAAATGTATATAAAAGTGATTATAAATATATTTTTTTAAATCTCATTTCAAACACTTTTCATACCACTTAATAATCTTTTTAAAAAATTATTTTAAATAGTCATTAAAACAATAAAAAAACATTTTTTAAACCTTCTTTAAAAAAATTATTGTGGCTTTTAAAGAGGTTTTATAATTAATTTCAAAATATAAATGCTCAAACTAAACATATCATTAGAAATTACACTACCAATGAAGCATAATTTTATATCAAAAATATAATGATATACTTTAAGTCATAAATTACTGGGGAGACATTCTCGACAAAAAAGTTGTTTTTGGACACATAATTAAATTGAACAATTTAAAAGAACACTAAAATAATATCTAAAACACATTCTATCATGATCTTATTGTAATGAATGAAAAAATTCATTAATTTTTATAATCCCTTGGTAATGTTTTTTTCAAATTTACCTTTTACATTATATAAAAAATTATTAAAATTAATTTTATTCCTATGTGCATCCATTTAAATATTTTGAAAACTATATGTGGAATAATTCTATTTATTTTTTATATTTAGGGTACCATTGATTTATAAAATTCATTAAACATTCCTTCATTAAAATTACTAAAATAATATAATTCATTCAATAAGAAACACAATTTCACAATGATAATGGAATTAATATATATAAGGAAACATGTTATAAAATGCATAGGAAACCCACATTCAAGAATAAACAATGATTTACTTAAATAATATATTTCTATTGGTCATAATTTTACTTCACTTTAATGATAAGTAATTATTTAAATGGATATAATAAATATTCAGTATCTATAATAAAAAAATATAAACATATACCATATATAATGATTTAAAATGTAAATTCCAATGAAACTATTAGCAATGATACATATACCTCTCTATGATCTCAAACTTGAAAGTTTTATACAACAACACCCAATTTAATGAAAAACACCCCAATAATTCATTTTTTTGGAATCATGTACTCAAATTAATTTAACACCACATAATGTCACATTTCACACAACCACCACGTTAATTTCTAAAAAGTTTGTATCATTTTTCAAAGATGGTCTTTGTAAAAATCATACTTTAATAACACATATATTATCATTTTTATTAACCTATAAACATGTAAATATATTCATTTAATATGAAAATATATTCTTATCAACTATAAACTATACCTATATAGATGATCATATGATTAATAAAAATTTAAATTAAAATCAATTTTTCATACGTACCTAATATATATCAAACATAACAAAAAAATTGAACTATGATGGAATAATCTAAACATAACAGAACTGAACTAAATAGACATAAATAAAATTAAATTGAATCAAAATAAAGAATTTTATTACTTAAACAGACTACTCATTAATTAAAATATTGAAAAAAACCTAAATAATATATTGTATTTAATTGAACTAGAAAAGAAAAAACATGAATGGAGTGAAACTAAAATGAAAAAAAAATTATCTTAACCAAAATATAATAAACCTTCCAAATTTAATCTGAACATAATTCTCTCCAAAAACCTAAAATAAACCATATTAATGAAACAATCATGAATTTTTAATTTTTATTTGTAGATAAAAATGATGAATTAGAACAAAAAGTGCATAATTAACCTCAAAATTTCCTACTCAAACTAAAATCAAGAAAACATGGTTTAATAAATAAAAAATTAAATTAAAGTAATAAATTAATAAAAATTATCATTACTATATATTCACTAAGAAAATAATTTTTTTTTTCATTTCGGGTTTACTTATTATAGTTTTTCTTAGTTGGGGATAATATAATAGATTTTTATGACATTTAGTTTAATTAGTATTGGTAGTTGTTGATTAAATATAGGTTATACTAGGTTGATTATGTTAAAAATTATAGTATAATAGAATTTTTTTTTCTTATATTGAGTTTAATTTTTAAGGGAGTTGCATAATATTAATGGTCATGCACCTTGATGAAAATTGTTTTTCTAGTCATCAAAAAGAAATATGGAAATTTATTAATGAAAAAACACAAAAAACATTGAATGTTTTATTTTTCTAATTTTAAATTTTTTAATTCTGTTTTGTTACTAAATATTTCATTTATATTAGAATCGGTGCTCTTTATAGACCCTTTATGAGAAGGTAGATGACAAAATTGGTTCAAATGATCATTTTCACTAGACATTTTGTGATGAGCACCAAGAGAGAGTGTATTTTCAATCAAAGAGTATTAATTTTACCCACGAAGTATGAGACAATAATGGAAACCTCTAGAAGTTATGGTAGCATTGATTTGAAAATTTATCATAATTAGGAAGGGGAGGCTCATGAGGAGGAATCATATACTAAAAAAATTTCAATGAAAGTGTATAAACCATGTCAAAAGTCCCACAAATAGTTTTTGAAATTTATGGTTGTATTATTTCAATCACTTCCTCAAGATATTGTATTGGTTTTTGATACATCAATATAAATTATGTGTTCACTATATAATGAAATAGGAAAGGGTGGTGATGGTATTAGTGGTGGTTCATACAATGAATTTCTTGGGGATGCTAATGGTGATGGGAATACTAATGGCGATAATGATGGTGGCAGTTATGGCGATGGTGATAGTGATTGTGATGTTCATGATGATGATTCCATTAGTGATGATAATGAATACAATTATGGTTGTGGGTGTCATGAATGAGAGACCAGTCTATTGTATTTCTTATTGATATTTATAACACATGATGTTTTATTATTAATTATTTAATTAATGTGTTATTTATTTTTGTATTTATCAACTGATCAAATATAAAATATGCATTATATATGATATTTTCATTGTGTATTATGATTAAATCAATGCATTGATTTTTTATGTTATTTTATATTGGATAAAAACAATTTAGGGTGTGGGTGTAGGTGTATGGGGTGTGTAAAAGAAGGGATTATACTGTCCTTTATAGTGGAATGCTATAAAAACTATTAGTTATAACCATTGGTAAGATGGAAATATTCTGGCTTTATACGAATGTATTCTTTGAAACCATTTTTATTGGGATGTCCCCAAGTCATTTCACCCATAGGTGGATGAATCATTAGTTTAGGAAATAAACATTATTCTCTAGCATAAACCAATGGACTTAAACCACTGGTATATAGTTAATTTCTTGTAGTTGGTAATGAATAAATAATATCACAGCTTTTTGGAGGTGGTAGTTCACAAGTATGTCCAAGCGATGTTGTCATTTTTTAATTGACAAACGGGAAAGAATATATATTATGAACAACAAATTAATGTTAACAATAAATAAATTTAATGTATTATTAATTATCAAAAATATATTTTATGGATTGATATATAGTATCATATATTTATAAGAATCATCAGTCAAAAAAGAAATGGTTTCATTTCAGTTGAAATTTTTTCCATAAAATATGTGGTTTTATTTAAAAGTAAATCTAAAAATTTTAGAATATGATATTTTTAAAATTGAAGATATTTTATGATTCATCATTTTAAAACTATCATATAGTGATTTTTTAGTATTTTTAAAAAAATTATTTTTTAGTATATGGTTGAAAATATTGTTTTGGTAACATCACATCCTAAACAACTGAGTCTGAGCCGGAGTTCCTTGTGACCTATTGCACACCAACTTATATACAAAAAAAATTGACTAGAATTGAGGGATATTGTTCTCTCATGGGTTTATTATAACCTCAATATCATATAATTGGATCAATTAATAATAGTAACTCAAAATAATAAATCAGTACAGAAAACATGTGGAATAAATGAATTAATGGCATACAAGATAATAAATAAATGTCTCTCCCAAAACTGGAATGCATTTCCTGGTTAAATAATATAGATAGAAAAATAAATGATTAACTAGTGTTCACCTAGGTGTCTATTATACCCCACAAACACCTCTATACTCAACATCTTAGCGGTCCCCAACAAGGTTGATTCCCTTCATCAAATCCCAAAGGAAATATAAAAACACATCAAAATTATAGAGTAGGTTCTATGTACAAGACTTAGTAGGAAACCACTGTTGTGTCCTCAAACTAATTTTCTCATGTATACAAGTTTATTTTATAATAATAATAAATGTGTAAAAAACTTAGTATTTCACAATCCAAAACTGGGTGATCGTGCGCTGACCAAGCTTCTAGAACACCCAGATGTGCCTCATTCCACTCAATTCCAGAATATAATAGAATGAGTTGGATGAATCAAACCATCCCCTATAAGAAATCCTCATGGTTTCATGGATATGATATTGGATTCCATATATCCCTCAATAGGACCATGTCACCTAGATCTTCTTGGTGAGAATATCTAGTACTCACATCAACCAGTCTATCACATGGTGAATTTGACATGGAAAATCAAGGCTACCATGAGAACACCCTCTACATGAAACTATGTCTACCTTATAACACTACTCTATAATCAGGTACCTTATCTCCATCATAACAATCAAGCACACTCCCCCGCTAAGGGATAATTTTTCACAATGGTCTTCATTTTTCAAATACCAATCATTACCTCCAGGGCTATAATAATTCACATATACTGTGATCACCCATGTATGTGTAGCATAATATATCATCATTAGTATATATTAAAAACATAATAGCACATGAAAACATCAAACATGGAAAAAGGATACACAAATATCACTCTTGGAAATCATATATCACAACAGATATCATAGTTACACACATGCCCACATGTGATCATAATCAAGCATGGTGTAATTAAGGCCCATAATCATCATCGAAACATGTGGAAACGATATACCAAGACGGTAAGGAACATCCTACCTCAAAATACATAAACATAAAATAAAAGGAGAAACCTCTCTATATGGTTCTATAGCCATAGTGGATAACTCAACTCTCAAGAAAATCATATCATGACCTTGTTATTTCAATCATTAATAGGTCAACACTCGAGATTTGATAAGGGTTCCATTAAATGAAAGCACCAATTTTATTTCAATAGGAAATAAAATAACACATGTGATAATACTCTATATCCCTACTAGATAAATTATAACTTACCATTTGAGGCTTATGCATGCACTTTCAATATTGTCCTTGAGATTAATCATTATTTGATAATTTATAATAAATTTTCCTTTTAGAATTATTCAATGATAATTTATAAAAAATTAACCGTTTATAATTATATTTTAATAATTTATCATAAATTACCCTTTTCAAATTATCTATTTGGTAACTTATCATAAATTATCCTTTTATAATTATTCTTTAAAAATTTCCCATAATTTATCATTTTATAATTATCTTTTGATAATTTTTGATGAACTGTCCCATATAATTATCATTTGATAATTTATTTAATATTATTATTAAGAATTATCTATTGATAATTTGTTATAAACCATCCTTTTTATAATTAAATTTTGGAAATTTTTCAATAATTTATCATTTGATAAACTCTCAATTTCCATTTTATAATTTATATAATTTTCCTCTAATAATTCAAATTAATTATCATCTAGAAATTTGAATAATTTATCCTTTGATAAAACCATGTTATTATCCTTCATAATTTTTATTTTGTAAAATATTATTTGATGATATATCAATAATCATTTGAAAATTTTAAAAATTATACCTTTATAATATTTCAATTATTATTTGAAAATTTTAGTAATTATCCTTTTATTATCTCACAATTATTGGTTGATAATTTTAAAAAAATTCTTAGATAATCTTCCAATTTTTGTTTGATAATTTTAATAATTATCATTTAATAGTCTTATAATGACAATTATTTTGATAAAACAAATAAATTTTCATTTAATAATTTCCCATATATTATCATTTGATAATTGTTTATAATTATCCATTGGTAATTTCACGAATTTTATATATTCATAATTATTTTATAATAATATTTATAAATTATCCTTTAATAATTATTATATACTATCTTTGATAATTGCATTTAATTTTCCTTGAATGATATTATAAATTAAGATTAAACAATTTATGATTCAATAATTTGTCTAAATTAATCCATTTTTTTGATTTATATAATGAAGGAATCGAAAAAATGAAGAAGGGAAATAAATCAATAGATAAAATAAAAGTAGCCCATTTTTTCACATATGTGCAGCACAACATAAGGAAGGTGAGGAAGGTTGAAGATCATGGGATACCTAGATATGGATGAAGGGGATTAGTAGAGGTCTTCCAACTGACCATAAGTGAGTTACAATGCTATTTGGATTCTATAGGAGCGACCCCTGCTGAAAGCCAAACCTTTCTTCTATTAGAACCCAAAATCTCATCATAACTAAACCCCGAAATAAATCTAATATTTTAATCCACAATTCACCTAGAAATTGTTGGAATACTCTTTAATTAGACCTCATTAATTAGAAATTTACTGATTTAAAATGTCTAAATATTGATAAAACCATGATTTTGAATTAAATGTTGTTCATCTATAGGGGTTTCTCATTAGGGAAGAATAAAATAGTTTAAAAAATTGATTTTATAAAAATAATTAATCAAAAATATTAATAAACCCCACATTTAAGAGATATTCAATAAATTTTGGAAAATTATAAAATAAAACTAATAAATATATTATCCCCATGTGTGATGTTACCAAACACATATTATGAACATATTTTATATAACTCCTTGGATAAACCCCACATTTAGGACTTAATTTTGGCCTCCTATTTCCCAAATGAAACACCGTTTGTGAGATATTTATTTTTTTAAATCACATGTGTGTACTATAATTTAACTTAAATTTAAATTCCATCTACCTCGAGGATCTACGGACCACAAAATCATATTCTATATCAATGAATAAATTTAAAAATATTCTATATAATATTCCATGGTGTTAACTAGGATTTTACCATTAAAAATCTTCTTAAATCATCAATTAAATAATATTTATTGAGAAATTAAATTTTCCCACAAAAATAATCATTAGTTGTGATTAATAAGGTATTTTATTGTCTTTATAATTTTAGGATATTACATCCCCCCCTCATATTAAAATATCATCCTCGAGATGTATTTAGAGTGGTATTTATCGAACAATGTAGGCCACTAATTTCAAGCATCAAACGTGTGTTCCAATATCACCTCCTGGATCTCTCCATGATGCCACTAAATCCAGACTAGTGACATTGTATTTCTTTACAACACCTACTCCTTTCCATTTATTATCCTCACAAGATAATATAAATAAAATGCATCAGTCCCCATCTTAACCACATCATAATTGACAACATGAGAGGTATTAGGTATGTACATCTAAATCTGTGACAAATAGAACACATCGTACATACCATTATATTGAGAAGTGAGTTCCATAGGATACTTCACTACCACTATCTTCTTGGTGTTCTCAATGGGTCCAAGAAAACAAGGTCCTACCTTGACCTTTTTCTCTAGACATCTGTTCCCTAACAAAGGACTCAATCATAGGAAAAGGGTATCCTCCTACATTTGGTATAAGATCTCTATCTACTCTAAGCGATGATCAAACTTTTCTATAGATGTTGAACTCACTCAATGGACTCTGAACCATGTTGGGGATAACTACTTTTATCTCACCCACCTCATTCCAACAGAGTAGTGAGTGGCATGTCCTCCCAAAAAGGGCCTCGTAAGGTTCTATATAAATCAAATCTGAGTAACTATTATTAAATGTGAACTCAATCAACTCAAGGTGATCATTCCATGACCCACTAAGTTATACAATCAAATATAAAATAATATCCTTTTATATGTGTATATTCCTCCTATATTTTCAATATTTTGAGGATGGTAGGTCATCCTCAATCATATCTTAGTTCCTAGGGATTTTGTAATGAACTTCCAAAAAATAATGTTAAATGTTCATGTATATCAATAAAAATATCAAGGAAATTCCATCTTGGAAAATGTTCACTCAAACATACATATTTCCCATATCATCCATTATGTGAGTTTCTCCAACATGTAATAAGTGAACAGACATCATTGGTGAATCAACAATCACCCTAATTATGCCATTAATCCTTGGGGTCCTAGGTAACCCCATAAAAACATCAACTCTGACATCCTCCCACTTCCATATAGTTATCAAGGGTGGCTTTAACGACCCACTAGGATATTGGTTCCCAGCCTTCACCCTCTAACGGTTAAGGCATCAAATAATGAAACTAGAAATGTATTTTTTATTCCTATACACCAAAACTACCACCTATAGTCATGATACATCTTGGCCACACTGGTATGTGCTTCCCATATAGAGGTATAGTAACACCTCATCATCTCCAAACTGAGGTAATTAGGGACTAATACACTCCCATGTAATAGAAATGCATCATCATTATCCATAAAACATCTAAGTATTAATTAACCACCAACCAGTTGTTCCTACATTACAACACACTCTGAGTATGAAAATACTTCATCCTCTACCTAGTACAGAAGGGAAGATGTGAATTCAAAGGGACCTTAATTTATAGAAACCTGGTCTTATGAGCTATCCATATTACAATCATCAAAAAATCTCATGAAGTTTCATTCCTCCTCTAAGGGTCTCTTATGAATATCAAGTTCATCCTGTGTCTTATGGATAATAGAATCTACAGTAAAATTTCCCTTACTTAGTGCATATTATATATCAAAGTAAAATTTCTATAGATAATCAACCTAGATACATTGTAAAAAGTTTGGGTCCCTATATTTGAATATATAGGATGAACTATTTTGGTTCCTGAAAATAATAAATCTCTCACCAAAGAGATAGTGTCCCAAACTTTTTAGAGTGTGGATCGTGACATCTAGATACAAGACAAGTATATGGTAGTTACTCTTAGGGGTTAATTACTGAAAAGACCCATAGGTTATTATATTCTCTCCTTTCAACAACACCACTATCATACCAATGTTTTGTGAATCATAGTGCACTATATAAAAAATTATATGCATAGTGATTGTCAAGTACTAGAGCTATCTTCAACCTTATCTTTATCTCTAGTAAAATATTTTAAAATTGGCCTAACCAATATGAAATCATTCCCTTCTTTTTTATAAGTATCTTGGGTGTTGACAATTATGAGAAGTCCAAGATAAACTATCATAATTATCCTCCTAAAACTAGAAATCTACTAATCTAAACCATTTTATGTGGACATGTCCATGTCATGAAAGCCTAAACATTTTTAGGGTCTACAAATATACCAATCTTAGGTACCACGTGTTGATATATCATCAACTCTCCAATACAGAAGTCCCCATTTGATTGATCATCCCAAATCCATTGTGATTGATGCATACTCGATACTATCTCTTGGATCATAGATTATTGTTATGGAGTCATTGAGTAGATGACTATGTCATTGATGAAAACTCAGATGAATGAGTCTAGGTATGTATCAAAAATCAATTTTATGATAGAAATAAATATTTTCAATGCATTCATCTTCTTTAATGACCTAACCATATACTCATATAGTCCATACCTACTCAAAAATAATATATTTGGAATTTACACCTCTCTAATTAGAATCTTGTGATATCCCAATCCAATATAAATCATGGAGAGCCATCAGGATCCTTATAATTGATCAAAAAGATTATTGTTCTTGGGAAAAAAAACTTGGTTATTCTCCATCACATGATTCAACTTTCAGTAATCAAATCATAGCTGAAAACTTATATCTAATTAGGAAAAAATAGTTCCAATCCATAATGAATTATTATGTCTAATAAATCATTACCTCTCTTAGTCTTCTAGATATACCTTGATCTCCTTTAGATATATTGGAGACATAAGATATGGGGTTTCAAAATTTCTGTTCTCTTATCATGAGTTCATTCTTCGGTTGAATTTTTTTACTTCGAAGCCTCTATAGTTCTAAGATTGAAAAAAAATATTTCAACCCATTTTTAAGCATCATGAGGGAATTTGGTAATCTGGAAGGATGAGGAATTATAGCGTTAATGTTAGAAAATATTTTACCATAGCTTTGAACACATATTCCTATGATAGGAACTATGTGAAAGACTTCTGTTTAAAGATTCCATGTTGGCTAAACCATAGAACTTGTGAGGGAAACAACTAAACATCATTATCTTACACATCTAATAGAAAATCATACACTTACTCCCTTGCGAAAGTATTATTTCCCACTTTCCATATAGTCTAATAAGACTACGTCGAGGTGAGATGTTCTATAATTTGATGGGGAAAACATAAAAAATGGAATAGATTCATTATGATGGAAACTACTTAGTCTTTAATATCCCTTAATATTTCTCCAAAGTAGTCCATAGGATCACACAAGGATTACATAGGAGTTACCCTTAACCCAACACATATCCCTCCTAGCACTAACCCATATTTTTCTCCCAATAAATTAGTCACATTGATCATATATATACTAAAATAATAACATTCTCACTTAAAATAATAAATTATAATAAATATATATCACAACTATAAGGAATAAAATATATCACACAAGGAGAAACTATCATGGATAGATAGCACAAATCAAGTCATTTAATTAAGAAATTAAATACATCACAACATCAAGTATATAAATAGAATGTGAACCCAGAGTCCTAGTTATGACAAATGAACACTCCTAAAATATGATAAATCACATATAAATATCTTATGAATCACCCAAGGTGAGTTTAATCAATACTAACAGAAAAGATGTTTCAACTTTATGAAACGTGGAGGTTTACAGTACAGTGTTCTCCAGGCACTGGCATAGTGCACCTTATTGAGTCCTAGTTGTCTTGTGTCATGTCTACTCTATCCCAAACAATAAGAAAGTACAATTTAGTGAATCATGTCTAATTATAACATTTTGTAACATCTCAATGAATAATACTGAGTCCTAGATGGAGTTCCACCCGACCTCCTACATGCCACACTATATAAATGAATTTCTGGACTAGTAGGGAGGGTCTTAGTCCATATATAGAGATACTATACCCATAGTATCCTATAATAGCATCAATAAATAATAATTATTATCATAATAAATCATCAAAGTAAACATGTGGAATAACTAATTCAATAGAATACATTTATAGTAAATAAAATTTATCTTAAAAGTGGAATTCATATCTAGGGTAAATAAATAATATTAAAAAATAATGATAAACTGAAAGAAACTTCATTGTCCATCCAATACCATAACTAGATCCACACAGCTAAGCTAAGAATCCTGCCATAGGTCCTTTAATTTCAACAGATTCTTCTTGAAACCTACATGCGCACTGAAATTCCTAAATAGGGTGTCAGTACAATACTCAAAAAGACACCACCAATGCATATATAACCTGATGTTACAAAGTACACATGTGTATTAAATAATTATAATAAATTTATAATAATAATAGTAACACAGAATTCAAAATCAAGATTCCATTCATTGACGATGTTTCCACAACCCTTATTTATACCTACTTTGACACTATGTGGGATGATAATGGAATGGTTAAAAATAATCAAACTAGCCCCAACATGGAATCATGATAGTTTCATGGAGATGATACTCGTTGTCATCTATCCTGTAAGATGGATGTGTCACTTAGATCCTCTGGAAGAAAATATGTAGTACTCACATCGACCAGTGTATCAATTAGTGAATGAAAGATGGAAAATAAGTGATACCTTGAAAACAACCTTGGAATAACACCCTGGAAACCTTAAACCTCAACCTGGTTCTCAGGTCCCTCTTCACCATCATTTCAATCAAGTACACTCCCCCTCTAGGTGACAAATTTTTCACGATGATTCTCTTATCTCAAATATCAATCATAACATACAAGTTGATAGTAACACCCATATAGAGTGAGAAAAAAAGCAGGTGTAGCGTAATATATCATAATGAGAATATATGTGCAACATAACAACATGTGACCGCATAAAATATGAAAAAAAAAAACAAATCACTCGTATAATGTTTATATCAAAATAGATATCAAAACTAAACACACACCCACATGTGAACAAAATCTCTATTTGTGTAAGAAAAGGCCACTATTATTAATATTCCTGGAAACCTCCATAAATTAGAGCCTAAGAAGGTGAGGCACTTACTACCTCAAAACTCAACTATGTCAAAGGATAGGATAAACCACCCTTTGGGGCTTGATATCTGGATTGGAAACCTAAACAGTCAAGAACACCACTTCACAACCTTATTATTGCAAAAAATGACAAATCAATGCCCGTGGTCTTTCATGGTTTCCTAGAAGCAAAAACATGTAATTTAATTCAAAAATAAATTATATATAACATTAAATGATACTCTCCCTCTATTTAGGATAATTTTTATATTATCATTTTAGGCCAATGCATGTGCTCGTAATATTCTCCTTTAAAATAACTACATTTTCATAATTCATTATAAATTTTAACTTTATAATAATTATTCGATAATTTTACATAAATTATCATTTTAAAAATATTATTTAGTAATTTATGATAAATTATTATTTTATAGTTATCTCTTTTATAATTCATCACAAATTATCCTTTTATAATTATTTATTGATAATTTCTCGTAAATTATCCTTTTATAATTACCTTTTGATAATATAAAATAAATTGTCCATTATAATTATCTTTTGACAATTTGTTATAAATTATTATTTATAATTATATGTTGATAATCTATTATAAACTACCTCTTTTATAATTATATTTTGAATTTTTTTTAAATGTATCCCTTGATAAAACTATTCTTTAAATTTGATAATTAATTTATGTTTCCTTTGATAATAAAAGTAATTATTGTCAAGAAATTCCAATAATTTATCCCCAAACTAAACCATGTAATTATCCTTTGATATTTTTAATTATATACTTTATCTTTTGAAATTTTATCAATGATTATTTAATAATTTTAATAATTATCCTTTATAGTCTTGTAATTATCATTTGATGATTTTAAAAATTTTCCATTGATAATCTGATAAATATTCTTCAATAATTAAAATAATATTTCTTATATAGTCCTGAAATTATTTTTTGTTTCTTTTAATAATTATCCTTTGTTAATATCATAGTGATTATTATATTGATAAAACATTAATATTAACTTTTTTATAATTTACATGAGATAATCATTTGATAATTATTGATAATTTTATATTGGTATTTTTAAATATAATTATTAGTTGATAATTATTTTATAATAATATGAATAAATTATCCTTTTATAATAGTATAATACTATTTTGATAATTTTCCATAATTTTCCTGAGTTGATTTATTAAATTATCCCAATATAATTTTTGTTTCAAAAATTTATCAAAATTCAATGTTTTTTCCAATTAAAGAAGGATGAAAAGGGAAAAAAATAATGAAGATAAGTAAATTAATGAATTATATAAATAATTTTATTTTTATCAAATGTGTATTGCAACACATGGAAGAGGATCTTGGATGACAGCCATTGACCGCCTGGATTTGGATGATGGGGATAGAAAGAGGTCTACCAATCACATGTAAGGGGATCCCGATGCCACAAGAAATCCATAGGATCAACCCCAAATAAATCTAAATTATTCATCTATTAGAACCCAAAATCGTGGAATACCCTAACCCAAAATTAATATAATATATTTAATCTGATATTCACCTGAAAATTGATGGTGGATTCATTACTTCTCTCTCATTAATTGTAGCATTTTGAATATAAAAAGGTAAAAATGGTGATATAACCAACCTTTTGAATTCCATGGTGAACATAAATAGAAGTTCTATATTGGGGACTAAGAACCAAGTTAGAAAATGGTTTATAATAATAAATTAATTAAAAATAAAGAATAGAAATATTCATGACATATCCTTACATATGACCTCACCTAATATTTGATGTGTAAAAATGTTATATTATCTCGTGGGTAAACCCGCATTTCGGACCTAATGGGGGACTTTATTTTCTTATACAACTCTCCATTTAGGATATATTAAACTTTTTTAAGAAAAATATACAATAAAATTATAAAATTATGTATCATTACATGCAATTTTACCAAATTCCTGACGCACACATATGATAAATCATATCTCAAGAAAACCCCACATCTCAGACCAAGTGGTTCTTTGTAAATTCTCATTCAAGACATCATTTAGGATATATTTAATTTTTAGGTACAATGTGGAATGTATAATACAATATATTAAATATTTTTATTTTTTCTACAGTGGGGCTCTATGGGCATCTGAATCTCGTGTTATCTCAATGTCTGGCCCTAAAAATATTACATTGAACATGTAATGGATTTAAAAAAGATTTTACCATTATTACAATCCCTATAAATCATATATTAAATTATTTTTATTAAAAAATTCCATTTTCCAAAAAAATCATATATTATTTTCAAGGAGGGATTTTATTGCATTTAAAAACGGAAGATACGATTTTTTTTATAAAATCTATAATTTATTTTCATGTAATTAAAAGTTTTATTTGGTTTTAGAATGGTTTTAAACTTAAAAAATTGCACTTTTATTTAAACATAATTCGAATAATCCCATTTTAATCAATATTATTATTTATTTTGGTATAAAATAATATTTAAGCCTAAAAATGAATTTCTTCCAAAAATACTCTATTTCATTCTGTTTTTACACATTTATATTAAAAATAATAACTTCCAATTATAAAAATATAATTTCTCAAATAAATTAAATTTTATAATCATAAGGTTGAAATTTTATAATGTGTTCAATTTCATATTTTTCATAATGAATATTTACCACTGTAAGACGTTATCACACCGATAATGGTTAAAATAATTATTGGGGGTTAAACTAATAGATAATAAAAAATATATATATAGAACTTGGATAAATATGATTGGTAGTTATTATTTTGATCTTAACCTCCCTTGGATCTAATATTTTTCCATTTTTCCACTAAACCATGAGAAATTCATTTATTATTTTCAAAATTTTAACGTATTTACAAGATTGAAACTCCCTCACTTAAAAATTGGTGAATCCTATATATACTGCTCCACACCTTTTTAGAAACCTATCTCCATAAATATATACCCAAATCACTTACCAAATTCCTTCCCCCTATATTGGAGTTTCCATTCTTCTCAAATGTCCAATCATAGATGGATTAAGGTGAAAATACAAAGCGAGATTACCGAGGTGGATATATAAATCCTATATTTCTTATTTCAAGTTTATTTATTCTTTTACATCCTTAAAATATAGTCACAAATCAATATTATAATGAAATTAGTGTATCCTATAAAATTAAAATTTATTATATTTATTTAAGAATATTTTTTTATATATATATTTCATATATAAAATGAAAACATCGCTTGTTAAAACATGTGGAATACCTCCACCACCAAGCGATGTATTTCATTTTCCTTCACTTCCTCGGATGGATGATTAATAACAAATAAAAAATTTATATAAATTTTTTTATTAAAAAAATATTACTATTTAAATATAATAAATTATGTAACATATTACCCTTTCCCTCCGTTGGAAATTAATAACATTGGTCATGCATATATCTGGAATATGACCTCCCTAGATAAGTGTGATACATTTTTCCTTAATTCCGTGAATTGATGGTTATAATATTTATCTAAGGAAACAATATGACATGTATAATATAATGAATATTATTTAAAAGTAAAAATATATATACCTTATTCATTTTCCATCAAATAGAAAAATTGAAATGTTGATCATGTGTACATGAGGACTAATGTCTCCAAGATATATTTTATTTCATTTTTCATGTCCACCATTCATTTACAGTTCTAAAAAAATTATTAAAAAAATTCAAGATTAATATTATACATATTATCTAGCCATGATCACTTAGACTAAAACCAATATATAAAAATAATTTTGTACATATAAATCAAACAACTTGAAAAATATCAATATGGAGTTAACATTTTTAGTAACGATATTAGAAATAGTAAAAATCATATAATTGGAATAATTATAGTGGAATGAATATGAAAAATTTTAATATCAAATTATAAAACTAATATAATTTTATTACTCATTTGGGTAGACACACGAATGAAATGAGTCAGGATTCGAGGAAAGGGTTTTCGTTTTCAAAGTCATGTTTTTATATTTTCCTTCTTAATCGTTATTCCATACGAAAGTTCATTTAAATTTTTGAATTTTTTTATTCTTTAGGATTAAAAGTATTATAAAGACATTTTAAATAATTTTTTACTTTATTTTCAAAGTATTATAAATGAATAGTTTCAATATTTTCCATATGGGATATTTTCAGCTTCTTACAAAATAAAAAAAGAATGTTTTAATGTATATTGAATCACTTCTATTTCCCTCTATAATATTAATTATTCATAATCAAGACCTAAAACATTTTACATGGTTTTTCAAATAATATTATAATCTCAATATTTTGGATTTTAAAAAAAAAATTCTTAGGAACCAAAATCTCCTTCTTGATTTAATGAGATAGCTAAAAGTGTTACTGATTTTTTGATTGGATACATATTCAAGTGAGTTTTATAGTTAATGTGAAAGATATATGTTTTTTTGTTATATGGTTCTTTGAAAATTTATATGAAAATTGGGTGAACCCAATAGTATTTTTAATAATGGGTGATCCCAATATACCTCGGCAATGAATTGGATAAAGGAATGGAGTTTAACGGTGATAAGTTAATCCAAAGAGATGTGGGAATTATTTATTTTGGTGATTCTATTGTAAGGGTTCTTGTAAGGTTGAATGAATGGATAACTTCCCAAGGAACCTTTATGATATAATTTAATTGTTTTATAATGTAATTTTTTTTATTAAGTATAAAAATGAGATTATTCATTTACGTAACGCTTATAAATTTATTTTTAAAGGTGAAATTAATGTTTTCATGTAATGGTATTCATGATTTTAAATGTTTTCCATTAAAACATTATTATTATTATTTTAACTTTATGATTAGAGATGAATTTTTTTATAAAATCAATTAATTAATTAAATTATTTGTCTTGGAACTTTAAATGGATATTCAAGATCAAATATTTGTTATGAAAGAGTAAATGATTTTCTAGATTTATCAAGATTAAAAATGGAATAAGGGTTTTATTTTCTTTTATTTACCTTACATAGATTTCATATCTCATTCGATGTTTTCAAAAAATTTCATAGTGCATAAATATTATTAATAATGTTTATAAATTCAGAGTTCCAGTTATGGGAGTTTCATTAAAAAATACCGAGTGTCTATATAAGGAATATGTTTAGTGTAAAAAAGAAGAATTGTGGAAATATACGCCTTTTAATGTAATAAATTTTCTAATTATCCAAAACTATAAAAATTAATAGGTCTTTTGGGTGTGTATTTTTGTTGTTATAGTTATTATCAAAGTAATCTTTATGATAACTTTATAGTTATCTTGATTTCAAAATGATCATTAGAAAACAAATAATTTGTGGTTATATTATCATAAGACATCATTATATTATTTCCTTATTACTTAACCTAATTAATATTTACTCAAAATGAATTTAGGTATAAGAAATAGGGTAGATGATATAGAAAAATATCATATGGATAATATAATTTTTGATGAGAATCCTAGAATTTTTGTTTTTTGTAATAGATTCGTAAATAGTTGTTCTACCATTGTTGGAAAACGCTATTTATGGAGTTACCAATGAAAGGGATCAACCAAATTTTCTGAAAACAAATATGGAAATAGTATATTATTTAATCAAATATACCCCTCTTTTATTTTCTAATCCTAAAATATATTGAAATATAAAAGATATATTATTTATTTATAGAATATATTTGTTGTTATTGGATATTTATAACATCAGAATGTAACCCTTGTTATTCATCATTTTGAATATAGTTATTATTAATGGTGATCATTAATTAATACTTAAATGGGAAAGGAAGTGACTCATAACATTTATTTGATAATAATTGAATATCTCTTCCTTGAAAGTATTTTACTAATTTTATTTGACATAGAATACAAATGCAATTTCAAGAGTTTAATAAAAAGGAGGACTTTGTTTACACCTATAAAAATGAAATTACTGGATTTTATAGGTATGAATCAACGTTTTTTCTAAAATATTATAGTAAAATTGTTATATTTTACATTTTATTAAATACATTCATATTAGGGTCTTCGTTTACTCGTGATTTAATAAGTTATGATAACAATACAATGTCTGCTCAGAAAAACAATATGAATTTTTTAAAATTATACAATATAAATTATAATAATAAATTTAGGTGGAATGAAATGGGGAAGAATTCATCAAATAAACCAAATGTAAAGAAAATTTTATTACACTTTTTTGATATGTTTATTACGAAACAAATTATAGAAAGTATTTTGCGATCTAGGATGTGCTAATGATGTGGAAAGCATGGACACTTAGCTTGTGACTATAAATAAACCAGTAATGGTAATGGTTTTGTTGGTAATGAAAAGCTGCAAGTGACATGTTTTAATTGTAATGAGCTAAGACATTATAAGATTTTGTGTCCATATAAAGGTATGAAGTATAGTGATCAACAGCACCACAAGATGAATGGTTTTCAAAATTCAATTTATATTTTTTGGGCCATAACATGATATGGTGATAAGTACGTTACTTTTTTCTCAATGTATTCCAATTTTATGTTTGATTCTAGATATACACATTTTTATATTTTGAAAAAAATTTCTAGTAAAATGGAAATATCACCTTAAGAAATGATAAAAAAAATGTAAAAACTCCTACCTGAATTATGGAAGAAAGAGATACTAATGAATACCATACCATCATTATATATAGAATAATTTTTCCTATAAATCCAATATTTTCATTCCCTTAATGTTGTTATATGTAATTCTTGGTATGGATTGGATTCCAATTGATCATTCTAAGATAGATTTTTGAGCTAAAGAAGTCATATTCAATCCTCTGAGTGAATTTAAATTTATATATATGGATTTTTTTGAAATAATATAAATAATATGAAAATGTAATATCGTAAGATTTTAAAATGGGGGACAATATGTTCGATAGTGTATATGACCATCAATAAAAACATTAAAAGAACCATGAAATATTATTATTTAAATGTTACCACTATAACCTAACTATTGAATTGGTATGTATTAATTTGATTAAAAAACATGAAATTTATATATATGTGTAAAAATAAATAACAATTTAATGATTAAAACTTACTAAATAATAAATAAATTTTGATTAATTTCATTATATTAATCACAAATAGGTTTTTTTCATTAATGGTTTTTATTTCATTTCATGGTATAATATTTTTTTTTTAAATTTGAAAAAATGAGTCAAAAAATAATAACTTCATATATGACATAATCATATCTAAATTATCTTAAGATAATGTTTTGATAATTCTAGAAAAAAGATTTATTTTCTAGTAAATAGTGAAAATAACGTTTTTTATTGAAAATTTTATTTTCATTACAAGTATTTATAAATTAATATTATATTTTAGAGTAGTTTTAAAATTTTATTATTTTATTTTTATTAGAAAAAATCCAATTATAATACTAATAATAAATTTTATACACCTGTTTAGTTTAAAAAAAATTGGTACAAAAAAATAGTTTTTATAAACAAACATATTTCATCATGTTTTTTCGTTTCATTTTAAAGTATATTTTAGCACTTATGTATTTTGAATTTTGAAAATAGATTCCATATTTTGAATAAGGAGGTCCAAATTTGGTAGGTATTTTAATTTTTTTATCAAAATAAATGATAACATTAAATTGTTTTGGAACCATTGTAATGTGTCAATCTGAAAATTTTGGGTCAAATATAATATAAAAAGGACTATAAATCGATCCTAGAACTTGTTTTAATTATATTTGAGGAGTAAAGTTCGTCCATACTCATTCAATATTTGGTTATATTGTATTTTTTATATTTGGATGTGATTATGACCTTTATAATGTTATATATAATAAAATTTCAAAAATGACATATGATTATTTCTAATAACTATAATAATTTTTACATGGAGGTAACTAAGTGATATGATGAATTATAAAAAAAATTTAAAAATATAATGAATTTTCTTCATGGTAATTTATTTTAAATTTTTAATGTAGAAATTATTACCATAAAATATTATGCAATACTGATGTAGTAATTATTCAATTAGGGGAAAAATAAAATTAATGACTTTAAAAATGATAAAAATAATAATATTTGAATGAATGTTTTTTTCCAATACTTTTAGTTGAAAATTTCAGAATATTAAGGTGTGTAATAATTGGATTATAATTCCATTGTTGTTTTGATTTTGTATATTCCAATTGAAATAAATAGTTATCAAATTGACATTAATTATATTTATAATAAATAATACATTATTAAATGATTTAAAATTCATAAAATATTATACTTTGTAAAATTAATGGGATATGGTTAATTAAATAAATCATGGAATATTTATGATTATTTTCATTTTATTAAAACACCATCAACACATAAATGGTAGAAAACATTAATATAATGATAAATATCAAATGGTTTACTAAAGGGTCAAAATAGAATAGTAAGTGTAAAAATGTGATCCAGACTAGTCAAAATTTTGTTGTATGAGATTATGTAGACTCATACTAATATTATATTATAATTTTACCAATTTTTTGCCACTTGGACACAAAAACTAATATATATTAATTTAATACTTTATGAAATCCCAAGTATTCCCCTCTATTCTCTTATAAAAGGGAACTATATCACATTTATTAACACTTTAAAGGCCTTTTATTTAGAAAATACCTTCCTCAATCCCTTAATATAATCCCTCCCCTAGTATAAAGTTATTTTTTAGGATTAATACCAACCTTACAGGTCATAAATTATTAATCCAAAGAGGCATTCCAAAGAATATGTATAGTTTTAAAACACTTGGTTTCATTATATTTCTTATTAAGATGCATTTAAATGTTATTAAAATTGATAAAATAATAAAAACACTATCCAAACTATAATGAGATTATATAATCTTAATGTAATAACTTATATACATATCTACCCTCTATCAAATGGGAGAATAATTCTTTGTTCTTATGTATGGTGGACTACCGTCTCACAAACTGATATAATTTATATTCTATCACTGCCTCTCATAAAAGGTTATAATAATAGATTTATTAAATATATATGATATTCAAAAAATATTTACCATTATTAAAGGATAAAATATCATATCATTTCATACGATTCCATTCATTGTAAAATGATAACATTGTTTGTGTGTACATGTGGGCTACCACCTCCACGAAGTGGTATGGTTTGTTTTTTATCACCACATCAAATGGGTTATATATATAAGTTTAATTAAACAAGTAATATTATATTTAGGATATGTTTATAACTATGGAAATATAAAATTATAACTACCTTCTTTCAATAATGATCATTGATAAATTGAAATTTTACTCATGTGTATGTATGGTCTACTATCTCTGTGATTATAACATAGTTCATTTTTCAAAATCATCATTCATGATTTGTTTTAAAACTATATTTGATGTATAAAAATGATAATTTTTTCATGATTATTATTCTTTAGCTGATGGGATAAGGACCTCTTTGACTGCAGTCAGCATACCAAATCCATTTTGGATATATCAAATGCATTTTGTCATAAAATCCAACGTAATTTAATTTATTATATAATTAAATATAGAAAATGAAGAGATAAATTATCAGGAATAATAAAATTGAAACTTGGTTTTAAGAAGTAAAATAACTATCCTATGTTTAAGAATGAAAATATTGTACGTGGAATGTTAGACTAAAAATAAGGTACTTTCTTTTCAAAATATTTATCTATTAGTTCCCATAAAATCTATTTTTCTTTTATATCTATAATTTTTTTAAAAAGAATTATGGATGCATTTATATAAACATAAAAGGATTATAAAGGAAAATTTATATATATCTTGAAATTCATTCATGGGTTTTAAAAGTGAATCATTTTTTGAATGTTTTCATTATCCTTACAAATAACAAAGGAATGTTCTATTTTAACTTAGATGATGTCAATGAATATTCTGGCTGATGTAAATAATATTTTAATTTTTTATTTCCTTATAAAATACCATGTTTTCATTAAATAAAAATCATATTTACGTTTTCTAGGTATTTTAGTGTTGAAAAAAGTCTTTTAAATAAAAGGATATTTTGATATCCAAAAGTTTTGTCTATTTGGGTGTAAAATAGTTTATCAAAAGTTTTATGATGAAAAATTCCTCCATAAAATGTTTTATTCATGATATGGTACCTAATAATTATATTTGAGAGATTTTTTATCCCAATATATCTTATACTATATGATGATCCCAATTATATCATGTGGGTGAGCTTGATATATTTTATACATATGGTGAGACCCATTATAGCTCTCCGATAAATCGTGTAAATGTACAGAGTTAATCAATTAGTTTTCTACTAAGCGATTATGGGAATATTATTCGATTAATATTCCAAGTATAATCATGATCATTATTTCAAGTGTTACTATGATGGTTAATCTAAGTATTAAATTTTAACTATGATGGTTTCTCTAAGAATAACCTTGATGGTTATTCCATGTTTACCTGTAACGCTAACTCCATACATAAGACTGATCTGAAAATGATTCGCCTTGTTTCCTAGACATTTTTTATATTATGGATACACATCTTAAAGGTTTTATTTGAGAAAAATGAATATTTGATTTTTATGCAAAAATGATTTTATTCATCCACTCAAATAATATTTACATAAAGGTAAAACATTCATAGATTTTCGTATTTTTATCTAGAATAATAAATGTATTTATTTTTATGTCCCTTATTGAAAATTTTGTGCCCATACCGTGTTTTAAAATGTTATTTATAGGGTTTTATGGTTGAATAATGTAAAATATGAAATCAAGATGAAAGCAACGAATTAATTTTTTTAAAAATACATTGTGTTTATTTTAAATATTTTGTTTATATGAAAAATAAAATAATATGTTTAAGTGTGCACATTGTAATTTATGGGAATTTTATGCAAGATTTATGTCCAATTTATCTAAAACTCTAAATCTAAAATATATTTGGGAATATAATAAGGCTAATTATAATTTAAATTCATTAAAGTATATCATTTTTTAAGGACATGTATTTAAGAAAAAACAAATTAGTTATGGGAGTGAAATTTTTCTTTCACATAATATTGTAAATAAGGGAACCATTCAAATTTGTGATGAAATGGTTTTAAATGAATATATGATTATATTTACAGATTATTTTCCTAGTGTTATTCTTAATTGAGATGTTCAATTTTCTATTGACAATGTTTCTAATGATAATCCAATTTCAAAACCTCTTTATTAACCACCTATAGTTCAGTTTATGGAATTGAAAAACAAGTTACAATAATTTATTTATAATGGTATCATCAACCCTAAAAATTTATTATATGATTCTTTAGTTTTTTTAAACATGTATGGTTTAATGATAATTTGAGTTTATTATAGACAACTCTCTAACATTAATAGTATAAAAAAGGTGTTGTTCAGAGTGTGTAACTCAATAAGGTTTAATTGAGTAAAAATTAAAATTTTCTTTTAAAATTAGTATAAATAAAATACACTAATTCAAAATAATCATTCCAGTTAATTAGAACAACAAATCGATATAATTTATGATATTTTAAAATATTTCATAAAATGTGATTATGCCTCATTTAATTTTGTTTGTAAATTACTTCAACTTTTGAAATCAATTTATTTAATCAAAATATTTTATAAACCCAATTTAAGACTAACCATCAGTGTAGTGGTTTAATTATAGTTTAAAAATATTCTATTTAATGCATTGAAATGAAACAAAACAAAACACAAAATATAATTAAAATAAGGGTTTACTCACAATCTGAGACTAAATCCCCTCCAATTAAAAATCACAATATGGTAAGAATATTTAATAAATAATCTTGATCCACAATAATGATCGAGTAAATATACAGTTGATAAAAATATTTCCAGGCCTTTTAGGGACCTCATTCATAGTAACTTTGGGTAGAAAAAAAGAGAAAACCACACAAGTAAATCTTCTACATACATCATGGGAATACATATGTAAATAGGGTGTATAAGATATATTTTATCATCTAGTTATAGCGTATGAGATAGTTCATGTTGATGAAAAATTTAAAATAAACACTTGTCATAATTAAATGTAAAAAAAGAGAAATATCAAGTATAAATATAGAGATAAGATGATATAACAATGTTCGATCTGCTATGAATTATTGAGACTCCATGTTTGTATCTTGGAGATAATCTTGAACCATTATTATGAAAAAACTAGTATAATAGGGCATCATAAAATCACTTTTTTTAATATCAAACAAGATTTGAAGGTTCTGTCTACTCCAATATTTCATAGTCAAAAACATAGTTATCAATTATAATTTTAAATATATTTATTTTGTTTCATTATTTATCATCTATTATCACTTTTCCAATACTAATTATACTATGTACAATGGAGAATTATTTTAATATATAGTGCTGCATAATGGAGAATCGTTTTAAGAATAATTTTTTTTATCTACTGACTTCTTGTAGTAAACTCTTAAAATATACTAAATTCATCCCAACAATATTTATGAAAATAATCATAAAATAAAACAACTCATTACATGTTTTAATATAGTTATTGAGTCATTTAATTCAAAATATGCAATACAGTTTTGGTAGATAATCTAGAGGTAACTAAACTCTAGCGATGACTCATTCTGATGGTGAACAATCTTGACTATGAGTTATCTAATGGAAATACATCTGGTAGTGTGTCATTTTATGGTGAGACATTTTGTGATGATTCATTAGAACAAATGGAAAGGTATGTTATTGATAATTAATCAGATGTTAATTTATGCTTAGTGGTGACTCATCTCATCAGTGACTCTTTCTCAGTGGTGACCCACCTCAATGGTGACTTGTCTCAATGGTAAAATATATCAAATGTGACTCATCTTAATAATGATTTCTCTATAGTGGTAGGTAAAGTAAGTTGGTTGCTTATTTATGTTGGTGAGTCAAATGTGGCGGTTATACATTCTCAATGGTGACTCAACCACAACGGTTATTCTTTTCTTATGTTGAGTCATTTACAGTGATAAGACATTCCTAGCTGTGACTCAACCTTTAGGGGGAGTTTCTTTTATTTTTGACTTGATTCTAGAGATATGTAAACCTTTTTGAGAATATTTTCAATACTTATCCAAATGTTCATCACAATTATGTATAGAAAAAAAATTCTATCATAGAACATAAAACTCATTAAAAAACATAAGTAGCATGATTTTTGTAATAATTAAAAAAAAGGTTCCAATAATATCCCCCTATTATTGTCACAAATCATGGAATTTTTAAGACTATGTATTAAATGAACATTCCCTTAAATATATCTTCTTAACACTTTAAATTGATAATTTATGGGTTTGATCAAACAATTTAAAACATAAGGCAAATAAATTAATATGGTATCAAATATGTCAAATAAAAAATGTAAACAAAGGTATGTCAATGGTATGATATGAGAGAAAAAGCATAATCGGAAATGTGAAGACCCATAATTACTAAATATGGTATCATTGGAAAAAATAAATTATAAATTAAATACTAATGGTATCCAGGAATAACATAAATAAAAAAATTCCATATCATAAATACTCTCCCCATTTTGTGATTTTTAAAAATTCAAGACAATATATAGTGAAAAAAGTATAAAAATATGAATAATTAGAGAATATACATTAAGGATAAAATTTAAAATCATCCAAAAATAAGATAAAAAAAATAAATACAGAATTAACTATCAATAAAATCCAAATATCAATACTTATTAACATGGTTGTTGAGGACAATAGGTTAATTTCCCTATTCATGGGTATATGGAATAGGATTTGATGTTAATGTAATATTAATAAAGGATATAAGGATTGAAATAGTTTTTTTAGTGATAGAGATAGAAGGTGGAATCTCCAAGATTATCACTAGTTGGATTTTCTGAACTCATTCCATAGGAGATAAACATAAAGGTTGAACCTGAGTAATAAGAGGTTCATTTAGATCTTGTGTAATGTCTAGTATAATATACTCATGATTAGTGTCTATAGGTGTCATATGAAAGGTCACCGGTATGGACTCGTGTGCTAAAACATGATTCTATGAAACATGAAATAAAGGATTCATCAGATTGTTGAAGACTGTGATAATTTTTCCTCCTCAATCTATAACACCAAAGAAGTCCTTTTTCTCCGTTATAAACAATCGAAGCATATGAGTCACTTTTTTTAATTGACTGAATTTATCCTTGACATATTTTTTATAGGTGGAAACTATAATTTTTCCATAAGAAACATTAATTGAGTGTTCATCTCATGCATAGTGTATATCCTAGATATATTATTCCTAATTTTTGTTGTGATGGTTTCTCTATAATTATAATATCCTTCATACATTCCCTTACCATCATATACTTTTTTTCATAATCTCTTGATAGATATCATGAACCTCTCCTGAAATATCTTGAACCTCTTCTCCAATAACTAAATAGATCAACTCAATGTCAATAGAAGGATGGGGAGCACTTGAAGTAGAATCCATGTCAGATATATTTTCCACCCTCTCTAAAAATGTACCCAAAGAATAAAAAATTAAGATATCACCTCATCCACTTTATACCTGAAGGTTTCTATCTGATTTGGTGACCTCATGTTTGATATCACCACTTCATGGTTATGATGCATCATCATGGGCTGAATTTGGTTAAGCAGAAGATCCAAAAAATTATAAAATCACTTTTAATGAGACTTGTAAACAAATGTGGTTGATTATTTAGAATCCTATAAAAATAGAAATTAGACAATCCCTTAAGGACTCAATGTTAACTCTGGTAACCATATCTATAGGTACAGGAGAAACAATTGGTGATCAGGTAGATACTCTCTTAGATGTATCCTCTCATTTCTATAGTTTATAAGGAACATATAAAACAAATCTCTAAAGCTACTATACAACATCTATCTTCTCTACCAATGATATTGTTGGAACCATCTCTACTCTAACTAGGGTAGAAGGTCCAAAATGGTTTAGTGGATTGTTATCATCATCTATGTCAAGGTAGTCTAGGCTAAGCCTCACATAACCTGTATATCTTTCTCATTCTTCAAAAGTTAATATTCCAACTCTATTAGAACATAAAACATCAAGCTCCTCAATTATCTACTCAACAACTATATTCTCAAGAACATGTGGCTCAGTAAGTTCTCCATCAGCACGGTCAATAGGGTGACTAGTAAGACATGTGGATTTATCCCCCTCAACATATTCTCCTATCTCATCTCTTGCAGCAGTATCAACATCTCAGACCATGATGGGCCTTTCCTCATACCAAGAAGTAATAGGTAAGACAAGGTAAGAAACATGTACTTGATCCATCTTATGATCATCAAACCTATCAGGGATGGATATATCATCAATTTCATCTTCATCATTATCTCTTTTATCTTCCCTATTTCCATATTATTCTTCATCATATTCATATTATTATTAATCATATACTTCTTTATTATTTTAATTATCTCCATGACCTTTATTACTTTAATTATCTTCATTAGATAACTCAAAAATTTATTCAAAAACCTAATTATCCTCTTCTTCACTTTCTGTAGATAAAATAGTTTCTCTAACTGGAGGTGACCTAGGAAGACTAGATGGACCAAAAGTTACTGTATGAGGACTCTTAGTAATATATGATTCACTACCCTCTTCAACAAATAACTCTTCCCCATTACCATAGGTAGTAGCCTCTTCTTCTTTATGTTCTACATCTAAATAAACAAACACTTAATCTGCCTCTAAGCTAAGATCCAAAATATATTTTGTCCAGAAAGGATGATCTAGTGGATTTAACTACTCATACATATTATCAACATTAAGATACCATTTCTTATTCTATGGGTTCCAATTTTAATTCATTTTATTGAAAATAATATGGGTCAAATAAGAACCACCACACTTAACCTCGATTTATTCTACACATTCAACCGATCCCTGAGCCTCCAGTATGGCCAAAATTAACATGGAATAAATTTTGGACTTTTTCTTGGAAAATGTCTTTACACCTCCATAATATGAATCATAAAATATCTGGACGGGTAGATTTTTTCTATTCTTTTCATAACGTATTGGATATATAAAAACCAAAACCTCATTATACTAAAATAACTTTTTTCTTTGGGGCAATTTGTTCTTGTATGAAATTAAATTGAAAAAAAACTCACCATCAATCTTAGTTATATTTTGACTTCTTAAAGTTCTATCTCCTGCTAGCTCATCCAATGAATTATTGTATTTTAATTAATCATTATCACTTGGAATCATCCCTTGATAATAATTTTAAAAACCTTCATGAGGTATTTCATGATATATAGACCATCATATTTAAGAATATTTCACCATCTGTCCATTTATCCTACTTCAAACCAAGTCTTTATCATCCAAAAAACTAAAATCAAAACTTTGATAAACAAATGCACTAACACAGGATAGAATATCCCCTAACCATTTGTAAGAACCCAGTTTTTGCTATAAAAGACTTGGGAATATTCTTGATGTTATTCCAAAGCAGGGTATTCAGACGGCATGCAATTCCGAGGCCCGGTGTGCCCAGAATTAATTTTATAAAAATTGTAAGTGTTATTATATTACGCATGTGTGGGTAACTAATTAAAATGTGATATATCTTAGACGGTTGATCATATTGAAAATCTTAGACCACGGATGGGTCCGAAATTAGGTTTTTACCCTAGGAACTACATAAAGTATATAACCGCGGGACGTTGGGACCCCTCTCCCGTTAACAGAATGTTAAATAGATAAATAAAATAATTATTTTATTCATTTAATGGTTAAACTCATGTGTCTCTTAAACGGTAACTTGTATTGGAAAACTAAGGGCATCGTTGAGTCCGGAGTGTGTCGTTTATACTAGGAGGAGAGTATCTTTCGCGGGCGCGGGCCTTCTGTGAAAAAGTGCCACTATGGGCATTTTTGTAATTTAGCGGCCTCAAACATTATGTTTTATACCTTTTGAACGGGGCAACAGATTAAAATTCTGATACCTCCATTGTGCTCGAGAGGGATTTTTTACCCTAGGGGAGGCTTATCCTTGACCCTGTTCAGAGTTTCAAAGGCGGGTTAAATTGGGGGTTTAAATTAATTAAACTTTTAAATGATTTTTTCTCTATTTAAACATAATCCACCCCTCCCTCTCCTTGGTTTTCATGGCATAGGGAGCTCTCAATCACGGAGCTCTCAACTTCAACCTATTCTCCTCATCCCCCGAGCCAAGCATAAGTGACAATGGTGGTTGTGCGGAAAAGGATCAAAGCTTCGGGCTACGCCCCAGAGGTAGGTGGTTGCATTTTAAATTTTTATTTCCCGCACCTTCTTCAAATTTATTTTTTTCTTGCATCGAATTTCTATAAAACTCTCGGTAAAATCCCATATACGAGTAGGAATTGTTATATGATTTCCAACACATGTTTCGGTTTGAAATTCTGAGTCCTGAGGTGTCTGCAGTTGTCCGATGAAGATCCAGAGTTGTTTGGGTGTTTTTCGCTGACTTCATCTGGATCGAGTGGTGGTCCGTCCATCCCAGGCAGCAGCTCCACGGCGTCTCGGAGCAGCAGGCAGCGGCGCGAGCTCCATCCAGAGGAGGCAGTCGAGGGGGTGTGGTGGCATCGCAGCAGAACTCGGAGGGAGCTCGGCAAGCCAGTCGGAGGTCGGGGTGGCGTCAAAGTGGCCGAGGCGGTGCGGCTGGAGGCGAGCCACAGCGGTGCTGCGGGAGGTGGAGGAGGCATCTTCCAGCCGTCACGATCGAAGGGAGCCTAGGGCATGGCCTCCGGTGTCCGGGGGAAGCCAGGACCCACGCTGCGTGGGTCCTGCCTGTGTGTCAATGAAGACAGGCCAAATGGTCAGTCGGCTGGGAGACGAGGACCTGCAATGCGCGGGTCCTGCTGGGCGACGGAGACCGGCCAAAAGGTTGGTCAGTTGAGGAAAACCGGACCCGCTCGGGTGCGATTCTACTGGGTGGGCCGCATGCAGCGAGCTGTGGTGTGACGGTCCAAAACCGCGGCTGGGCCGCGGGCCGGCGGTTCGGACCGGGCCGGCCGTGGTGAACCGGCCCGGTTAGGCCCCTATGCGTTCAGGGGGCCGTAACTTCTAAATGACGTGTCCGTTTGACGCGCCTTCTGCGGTTTTGGGATCGTGTCAGCGAGGCAGTCCTTTTAAAGTGTTTTTTGGGATTTTCAGAGTTTGTGTCTAAAGACTGGTGACCCGACGAGCTTTAATTTAATAATAATAAATAATTAAATAAAGCCAGCGATGGACACACTTCGCAAGTCGGACGTCCGTTTAACGTCCCGCCAGAGGCACTATGGTCCTAGGTTGTGACGGATATTTCGATGTTCGTTTGGAACCATTGTGCTTTGATTTCATTGCTCGGAGGCTCGAAACGCTTAATGCGAATGATTAATTAATTAATTAATTAATTAATTAATTGTTGCGTCGGACCTAACTAATGCTTGGGATGTCCGATTGACGCACTGTCAGCGGTAGCGTGACCCCAGTCCTCGTGCGGACTATTTGAGATGATTCCTGAAGCGTTCGGGTTGGAGACAAGGTATGGGCCCCACAGGTCCGAGTTCACACTTTTTACGGTGGAACGCCACATTTTCACTTGACATCCGTTTAGGGTGTTTGAGTACTCATTACTAAGTGTTTTTCCAAGGGGATGGAAATGGCGCAATCAGCCTGCCTAAATTCAGGCTCAAAGTGCGGGCCCCACATGGCCCGTTTGTGTATAACGTGGCGAGTTACAGCTCCTGCATCTGGAGTCCATTTTAGGCGCTGTCAATGACATTGTGACCTTCGCATCAAGGAGAAATCGACCAGGGTGGTTTCAGGCGTTGAAGTCGGAGTTGAGGTGTGGGCCCCACGGGTCGTCTCTTATGCCGAGTATAGCATAGTGCGCCTTTTTTATTAAGCATCCATTTGTAGAGTATGAATAGTGGATTCAGTGTGCTTTTTCGAGAGCATCACGGTGGCGCAGTTTTCCTGGCCTCTTTCGGGAATGAGGTGTGGGCCCCATGAGATGTCGTATGGGCGTAAAGCGGTGTTGAGTAACTTTTCCATCGGGAGCTGGTTTCCAGTGAGTAAGTAGTCTATCTCGCGTGTTTTTTCATGAGGATTACAATGGGGTATACAGTTCTCACGAGTGGATCTTCTTACATGATCTTATTAACTATGGAAATATGAAAAGGGCGTTGGTCGGAATCTTCTTTGGACGCACTTCGAACCAACGCATGGTAGTGATGTTGGTAACATCCAATGATGTCAGTTGCAGTGCTGAGTTATCAGACTAATTTTGGGTCTACCCTCCAATAGGGCTAGGCAGTGGGTCGCATGTCAACTTCTTAGGGTCTACCCTCTAGCACGGCTGGGCAGTGGGTCGTCTGTCGACTTCTTAGGGTCTACCATCCAACAAGGCTGGGCAGTGGGTCACATGTCAACTTCTTAGGGTCTACCCTCCAGCAGGGCTGGGTAGTGGGCCGCCTGTCGACTTTTGAGGGTCTACCCTCCATCAAGGCTGGGCAGTGGGTCGCATGTCGACGCATTTTAGGTCTACCCTCTAGCAGGGGTGGGCAGTGGGTCACATGTCGACTTATTAGGGTATACCCTCCATCGGGGATGGGAAGTGGGTCACCTAATGTGTTATCAAGGATTACCCTCTAGTAGAGACTGGGAAGTGGGTCACCCGATGACCTCTTAGGGTCTACCTCCATCAGAGACTAGGTAGTGAGACACCCGAGGACCTTTTAGTGTCTACCCTCCAGTAGAGACTGGGTAGTGGGTCACCCAACAACCTCTTAGTGTCTACCCTCCAGCAGAGACTAGGTAGTGGGTCACCCGACGAACTCTTAGGGTCTACCCTCTAGCAGAGACTGGGCAGTGGGTCACCCGACGACCTCTTAGGGTTTACCCTCCAGTGGGGCTGGGTAGTGGGTTACCCGTCGACTTCTTTCAGACTTAGTTTTTTTACTAGGCTATTCTGTGGAATTTATCCATGACTACCGGAGCGGGACCCTTGGTTGTACGGGTCACTGATGTGACATCTTTGACTTTGAGAAGACCTCTCGACAGTGTGATAGTGATGAGGTGTGGTTTGACTTTCCCCAGAACTCTCAAGTACGAGGGGCACTTTCCCCACCAAGAAGCATCCTTGGGATGCGAACTAAAAACAGTTCGGTCGAGTCAGTGCCGCCCAAAGCGGATAGTGTCAAGGTGTGGTGATTTGAGCCCCTTGACTTGCAGTTCGGGGTAGACTGGTAGGATGCTGAGCATCAATGGTGTTTAATTCTGGGACTGTTGGCTACTCACTTTCTTGTGCTGAGCTGCGGGATGGAGATCCCCTTACCATCTTGTTCAGGTTTCTCGACAGAGCATATATATATGTATACCTTTTTCCAGTACCCACTCTTTGGGTTTTGGCTACTCTACTTCAAGGAGAGGTGAAGACGCACGGGGTACAAAACATGCTATCAGTGTCCAGCTTCTCACGGTTGGATGATTCTACTCTCCTTCTATAGGTAGTGAAGATTCGATGAGAAGTTCATATTCTCACCGTTTATAGCTCCTTGTGATAGGACATGTCTTCTTCCTTCCTCTTATTCGGTTGAGTTGTACTCTTTACTGCACTCTCAGTTATACTCCTTAAATTTTCCCTATTCGATCTACTGCTCACCACTTCAGTACCTCTTTTGTTGCTCCCTTGAGCCTTCGGGGAATCCTACTGAGTATTTTTCTAGTCAACCCTACATGGGCATTTCTCGCACTTAGTGTGCCCTTGTAGACGACAAATAGGTTGTTCATGACTTCAGCCGAGCTTAGGAGTTACGGAGCATGGACCGCGTATGGTGGTTGTAGTCAGGTTCCAGGTGTGGGACTCTCCCAGATGTTTACTTTTGTTTACCTGTTATCGGGTTGTGGCATTTTTCTGTTTGGGCACGTGTTTTTGCCTTTTCTTTTTAGTTTACCTTTAGCGCTTGCTTTGTAATTTTTAGAGGTTGATGCACCTTCGTGGTTGTATATAGCAGTTAGTACATTACTCTCTATTTTACTATGCACTATTGCATTGAGTGGGCTGCATGTGTGTGTACAGTTACTTGGAAAATGTCCTCCCTGAGTTGTTTAGCCTTCCGCGTTTGTCACCAGCCCCTGGCCAATGGAAGTGGTCTTGGGTTAGTTGTGGCTCGAGCCCGGGTAGGGTCGAGTCATGAAAAAGTGGTATCATAGGTGGTTCATTCCTTGGGACGTTGTTTGGATGTCCCTAAAAATAAATTGGTTGGGATCCAGGGAAACAGATTCCACATGTCTTGAGAGCAGTTCTCAGGCCACAGATTCTAGTGATGGTGTGGTGGCTGACATATCCATTCACCAGGACCCTAATAACCCGCTTGTCGACTCAGTATACTGAGACACCCGTTGCAGGGAAAATTGGTTTTTGCATCACATAGGATTGAGTCTTTGACTGTCCTTCTTGAGTCATCTCCCCATTGTTGTAAATTTCATAAACATATATACTCATCTCACCACGGCACTCCTTGATAACATTTAGGATGTCTCTGTGGGGATAGCCATCTAGCATACCAGCGTTGGTTCGTGATGACGACCCTGTGAATGAAGAGGCCTTAGTCTAGGACCCATTATGCGAGTCCCTTTCTCTGGGTGGGCCAGTAGTAGCACCCCCACCTTGTGAGCAGGAGACAACTCCAGTAGAGAAAACCGAGCTTGAGTGCAGGTTCAACGCGCTCCTTGAGTTCCAGCAACAAAGACCGCTGAGGTTCCGTGGTGAGCCAGAACCTCAGGCAGTAGAGGTTTTTCTTGGGACAGTGGTTCACCTTCTCAGGCTTCTGTAGACACTGATAGATCTTATGGTGGATTTGGCCTCCAGCCTTTTCTATGGAGCAGTTTGGCATTGGGGGATTCTGGTGACTCAGTTACTTGATGAGTCGTCACTATCGTGGGGAGACTTCCAGCTACTGTTTCCTGAGGATTTTTTCCCCTCCTTCTTACGCTTCGCTCAGATCCAGGAGCTCTTGCAGTTTCAGATGGGAGGGATGGCGGTGACTGAGTATGCAACTAGTTTCGCAGACCATGCACGCATTTACCTGGAATTAGTCCAAGATGGAAACTTTCGAGAAAGGAAGTTCAAGAAGGGTCTCCGCAGAGAGATTAATGTTGTCATAGTACCCTTAGTAATTTTCACTTATTCAAGGGTCTAGAGTAGGTGCTGGTGAGAGAGAGCTTCCTATCGCATCCTACAATTGCTGGTGGCATCAGGCTAGACAGAGCCAAGATGTCCTCCACAACTAGCAGGCACCAGATGATAGAACCTCGATGTAGGTGGCCTTCCCACCACTAGTTTCAGAGACGTGGTCGTACACCATAGTGGCGCCATAGGTCACCAGTACAGCCCGGAGAGAGTCAGTGTTATGCTTCCAAGGAGCGATGTCACTTGACATGGGACTTCCCGACCAGGAACGCTGATAATATCAAGCAGGCGGCATGTGCACCACCGCGGTAGAGGCAGTGTCGTGATCTGAGTAGCACCCAGAGAGATGGTGCTAGTGGAGGAGCGGGGGAGCTGTTCGTGGGGGACGACATTACGAGGTCTTCCCATCACCACCAGGTGGTCCACATCTGGCTCCAGGGGCTGACAGTTGGGACCACGGACAGCCATGAGCATTGGACATCTACGATCCTACAGAGCATGAGGATATAAGAGGTATTCTCTATAGCACTTCTACTTTTTGCAGGATAATTCTTAGACTCTGTGGGTGAAATGATTTTCTCCTGGATCCTTTCTTGAGTTATTACCAGGGTGATTCTAGGCATCGTTGTAACCCTATGTTAGTGGAATAGAAGGCATGAAACCTTTCTCTTTAGTCAATTGTAGAGACTCTTTCGCCTTTTGAGCATGTAAGAGAGTCTTGGTTGTGGTACATCGACTGTGAAATCTTGTGTGACCAGATATCCTTGGGTGTTTCACTATATGGATAATCTGAAGAAGGGAATCACTGGGCTTTGTCCCAAGCCCAAATGGTGATTCCAGTCACGGCGTGCGATGTAGGGGTTTGATCAGGGAGGCGAGTTACCCCCAAGGGCCTTCGGGCCATTTGAGACCGTGTGAAGAGATGGAGAGGTTGTCTACCGCATTTCCATAACCCCCCCCCCCCAAGTCTAGAGTGGTTGCACGACACCTCCCACGTGACTTACCCGAGGAAATGTGTGTGTGCTCCTTTGCACATATTCAACAATAAAAGACCTCACGTGAACAGATCAAATACTTTGGTCTCTATGTAGTGACGAGGGACTATGCAAGATTTATTCTGGGTATGGGAGATCCAGGTGTGGGCTTAGTACCCTTAGTTGTTCCCTAGTTTTTCTTTTTGGGGACAAAACTCTTGAAGGAGGGAATGATGTAAGAACCTGGTTTTTGTTAAAAATACTATGTTATATTCTTGATGTTATTCCAAAGCAGGGCGTTCAGATGGCGTGCAATTCCGAAGCCTGGTGTGCTCAGAATTAATTTTATAAAAATGTTAAGTGTTTTTATATTATGTGCATGTAATTAATTAAAAAAATGTGATATCTCTTAGCCGGTTGATCATATTGGAAGTTTGAGAACATGGATGGGTCCAAAATTGGGTTTTTACCCTAGGAACGACATAAAGTATGTCGGCGCGGGATGTTGGGACCCCTTGCCCATTAACAGAACAATAAAAAGATAAATAAAATAAATAATATATTCATTTAATGGTTAAACTTAGGTTTCTCTTAAATCGTTGCTCGAATTGGAAAACTGATGGCACCATTGAGTCCAAAGTGTACTGTTTACCCTAGGAGGGGCGTAACTTTCGCTGGCGCGGGCCTTCTATGAAAAATGCCACAAGGGGCATTTTCGTAATTTAGTGGCCTCAGACGTTATGGTTTAAAACTTTTCAACAGGGCCTTGGATTAAAATTATAAGACCTTCGCTGTGCTTGGGAGGTGGTTTTTACCCTAGGGGAGGCTTAACCTCGACCCCGTCGAGAGTTTTGGATGCATGTTAAATTGGGGGTTTAAATTAATTAATTTTTTAATTAATTTTTTCTTTATTTAAAAATATTCCACCCCCTCTCTCTCCATGGTTTTCTTGGTGTAGGGAGATCTCAGTCAAGGAGCTCCCAACTTCAACCTCTTCTCCTCCTCCCCCGAGCCAAGCAGAAGCGACAATGGTGGTGGCGCGACAATGGATCGAAACTTCGGGCTACACCCCAGAGGTAGGTGGTTGCATTTTAAATTATTATTCCACGCACATTATTCAAATTAATTTTTTTTCTTGCATCTTGAAAGAAGCCCATATACGAGTAGGTCAAGTTATATGCTTTCCAACTCATGTTTCGGATCAAAAATATGGGTCCCAAGGTGTCCGCAGTTGTCCGACGAATATCCAGAGTTTTTTGGGTGTTTTCCGCAGACTTCAGCTGGATCCAGCAGCTGTTCGGCCATCCTAGGAGGTGGCTCCATGGAGGCTCGGAGTAGTAGGCGATGGAGCGGGCTCCTTTCTGCAGAGGTGGTTAAGGGGGTGCGGCGGTGTCGCAGCGGAAATTGGAGGGAGCTCGGCAGGCCAGTAGGAGGCCGGGGTGGAGTCGAAGCGGCGGAGGCGGAGTAGCTCGCGGCGAGCCGCAGCGGAGCTGCGGGAGGCAGAGGCAGCGTCTGCCAGCTGTTGTGGTCGAAGGGAGCCCGAGGCCTAGCCTCGGGCATGTGGGGGAAGCCAGGACCCACGCCGTGCGGGGTCCTGTCGGTGTGTCAATGAGGACCGGTCAAACGGTCAGTTGGCTGGGAGACGAGGACCCACAATGTGCGGGTCCTGCTGGGCGACGGAGATCAGCCACAAGGCCGGTCGGTTGAGGAAACCAGGACCCATGTGGGTCTGGTGCTGATGGGTGGGCCACGGCTAGTGGTCAGCGGTGTGACGGGCTGGACCCGCGGCTGGGCCGAGGGCCGGCGGTTTGGACCGGGCCAACCGAGGTTAACCTGCCCGGTTAGGCAACCTTGCATTTGGGGGGCAGTAACATCTAAAAGGCATGTCCGTTTGACATGACCCCTGCGGCTATAGGATCGTGTCGGCGATGCGGTCCTTTTGAAGTGGGTTTCGAGGTTTTTAGAGTCCATGTCTGAAGACTGGTGACCCGAAGAGCTTTATTTTAATAATAATAAATTATTAAATAAAGTCTGCGATGGATGCACTTCGCGAGCCGGATGTTCGTTTGATGTTCCGTTAGAGGAACTGTGTTCCTGGGTTGGGAAGGACCATCCAATGTTCGTTCAGAACCTTTTTGGTTTGGTTTCATCGCTCGGAGGAACGAAACTCTTAATGCGAATGATTAATTAATTAATTAATCAATCAATCAATTGTTGTGTCGGACCTAACTCCTGCTTGGGAAATCCGATTGACGTGCTGTCAGTGCCAGCGTGACCCCATTCCTTGTGCGGAATTTTTGAGATGCTTTCTGAAGCATTCGAGTTGGAGATATTGTGTGGGACCCACATGGCCTAGTTCGCATGTTTTACGGTGGAACACCGCTTTTTCACCCGACATCCGTTTAGGGTGTTTGAGTACTAATTTATAAGTGTATTTTCGAGGGGATTGTAATGGCGCAATCCACTTGCCTAAATTCGGGCTCGATGTGTGGGCCCCATAGGGCCCCGTTTGTGTATAACACGGGGAGTTACAGCTTCTACATCCGGAGTCCGTTTTAGTCACCGTCAACTGTGTTGTGACCTGGCATTGAGGCGAAATCGACCAGGGTGGTTTCAGGCATTGAAGCCAGACATGAGGCATGGGCCCCACGGGTAGTCTCTTAAGCCATGTGCAGCATACTGCGCATTTTTCATTAGGTGCCCGTTTGGGGCGTATGAATAGTCGATTCAACGTGCTTTTCTGAGAGCATCGCGGTGGAACTCTTCACTCGACCTCTTTCGGGAACGAGTTGTGGGCCCCATGAGATGTCGTATGGGCGTAAAGTAGCATTGAGGAACTTTTTCGTCCGGAGCCCATTTCCAGTGAGTAAGTAGATTATCCCGCATGTTTTTTCACGAGGATTACAATGGGGTAATCTGTTCACATGAGCGAAGCTTCTTACGTGATCTTATTAAATGTGGAAATATGAAAAGGGCATTGGTCGGCGGCTTCTTTGTGTAAAAACCCAGATTTTTAGAAATGGGTCAAATTCCGACCGTGTTTAAACTTTTTGAAAGGTTTTTAAGAAATCTGGAAAATCTGGGCAGTTTTTTGAAATTTCTAGACCACACGCTGTGTACTTTAAGTACACGCCGTGTATGAGTTACCCGAGTGACCGGCCATGTGCTCGCCGAGTACATGTCGTGTGAAGACCATGTAGAAGTTTTTTACTACACGGAGTGTATTTATAGACACGCTGTCTAACCCTTACCCATTAATGGAAAAGTACTTGTCGTGTGGTGCCCAGGTGTAATTTTCCATCGACACGGCGTGTAGCCTTCCTTGACATGCCATGTACCTTTGTCCCATTTAGCGGCCAAGACCCTGGCCATGTGTTGACCATGTACACGGTCCAACCCATGTGCTATACTCCGCTTAAGTTGGAGTACGTAAACACATCTATACTACATGTACTTTGAAAATACACGCCGTGTACTTTTTTTTTACTCGTTTGAGGCGCTGTCACGTCTTATTTCCAGAATGACCTTCTTCTTCCCCTTTGGATGAACAGTCTGTCTGAAAGACCTTTGTGAACACAAATCCTTCTATATCAGCCGTATGACCTCCATTATTCGATCTGTCGGTGGAAGTGGGACCGCATCAGAAATGTTAACCCCGCGCACCCTTCTTCGTCTTAGATCCCACACCTATGCCTCCTCAGATTCTATCCGAACAGAATTTCCAGATTTGACATAAACACAGATCTACCGCAATTCAGTCTAACTCAGAGACCGAAATCAATGGAGTGTCATTGTACGAGTACGAGGTCTGTGGTTCATACCATCTTTCGTGTTTTCGTAGACAATTTGGGGTTACGACCTCCGGGCGCGACGTCAGGTGTTGAGCGAAACCATATTTATTTGTTGTTAATTAATTATCTGCATTGTGGGATGCCTCTGGTTATTACTTGACCCTTGTTGTGCTAGAGCAAGGCCGGGTGAGAGGTCATGCCTTGTTTAGGGCAATTCGGCCTGGGGTGCCAAATTGCGTATGTTTTGGACCAGTATTTAACTTCTGATTTTAGACTAATTTTGTTGCTATTGAATTAAACTACTGAGTTTGATTTGATAGAGCATGGTGTTAAATTTTGAATAGTTTTAAGACCTTAAGTGATGGGTTGGGTTATCACAAGTTAGTGCAATTTGACTGTTTACTAATTGTCTGTTAAAAGTTAGGATTTCAATTATGTTGTTGTAATGTGAGGTTTGATTGTGTTGGACTGCTTGATTGTTGGGCATTGCCCAGATATATGTTGTTGAGTGATGAGGAACACAAGTTGGGGTTTTTTGCTCGGGTTACTTTGGGTGGTTGCTACCACAGGATTGGGCATCATGGATGTCAGTTGAGGCAGTTGGACTGTCAGGTTGGGCATAGCCCGGGTTACTTGGATTGCGAGGCCATCAGACTTGAGCGACAAGTTCGCAGGGACACAAGGTGTCAGAGGTGTTGTGTCTTGGGAACATTTTGAGGTGAATACCTCTCACCGGGTACTTTTGAGTAGTGTGCACACAGATAGACTCTGAGATGAGTTGGTACAGCCACTCACTGGGTGGAGCCCCCCGATAGTTTCGGTTAGGTATTTTGTTTTTGGGGTTCTTGCCATAGGAAGCCACATGGAAGGTAAGGAGCCTTCAAGAGACAGCTTTGAGGCTGTCAGGTTGGGGGGTAGAGGCTCGCCCTTATTTGAGGGCAGAAATCGATGTCCCTCCAGTTATCTATTGAGAACAGGTATCGTTGTTCCTCGAGATGTTGTGCCATGGGCAGGTTGACCTTTCGAGCTGGGTTACGACGGTTGGGTGTTCCTTCGGGATGTCGGTACTTGAGACACATGGTGTTAGGTGGCACAAGGTTTCGGGCTGGATATTAGACTTTACAGTGTTGGTTGAAGCAGGCGACACTTCCTGGTCGCTGTTGAGCACTAGTGAAGTCTTTGTTTACTTTTGGGCATTGCATTATTTACTATTTTTCTTATATAAGGATGTCTTCCTAACCATTTATATTAGGTACACACCTCTGGGTGGTATCTTACTGAGACTTGTCTCACACCCTACACGGCCCCTTCGAAACGTGTGTAGACTTTATTAAATTGCGTGCAGGTAGAGGGGCAGCCCCAGGAGATGGACTTTAGTTCTGTTGACTTGGAGACTAGCATGGACCTTGAGGTCATGTCGTACTGGAGTTACTTGATTAGTATTCTTTTTCTGTCATCAGCATGTTTAATTTATATTGTAGCTACTACTGGTTATCCATTGGCGCCTTTATATATTTATTGATTTGTATGACTTTCTTGGATGCATGCTTGGTTGTTTTACCATTTATTGCAGTTGATTCCTGGAATGATGTTCTGTTTACTTTCCGCTGCTGTTGTTTCTATTTTTCTTCCGCTGTTTATTGCTATTGAATGTGCTTCCTCTCTGTAGGTCTGGTTCAAGTCTGCTGAGTCATTTATTTCTATTGCATATTTTAGTTTATTACTTGGACCAGTACCTTTAATTCCTCCAAGAGGGTATAGCCTCCCCACTATACCTATTCACACCCTCCCTGGTAGTTGGAAGCCTTTGGCGTTCAGGGGAAGTGCGCCTAAGGTAGTAACACCCGACCCATTCAGCATTGTTTGGGTGGCTGGCCGGGTCTGGGTCATTACAAAGTGGTATCAGAGGAATTATTGACAAGGATTTAGTAGCATTGTTTACTGGATACTAATGAGTTTGAGATTCTATTTTTATTTCTGATGGTTTTACTATTTGGGATATGGTAGACAAGAGATAGGTTTTTGCTGGAACTTGATTTTTGAACTTTTTCTTGGGTGCCTGCAGCCCCATGTACGAGGGATGGATTGAGTTGCCGGGGCGGGTATTGCTGTGTGATTTTTGCTCAGATTATAGTTGATATGATTTCCACCTCGGTGGCTTACTTTTTGTGCGATGTTTTTTATTTTTATATTTAATCCTTGGCCGGTATGGCAAGGGTTGCTTTCTTGGATTTTGATAGGAACATTTTAGGGTATTTCAATTTCATAACTACACGTATGATATGTGAAGTGATAATACCATGTGAATAAAATCTATTTCCATGCTATGTATGCTTTGAAATGTGAATAGGTAAAACTCATGATAGAATTTCTTGTTTATTGCAATGTATATTCCATGCTTTATATTTTTGTAGAATTGCATGTGTAGGACATATGGGTCTGGCTCTTATGAGAGCAGGCAGGTACTACGGTTGAGACAGTGTAACTATCAGGATTGGGCGACCTGGTCATCAGTATTGAGGCAACGTGTGTTGTCAGGACGGGCACGGCCTGAGGTACTATTGATACATGGCTCTGTTGATGGTGGGTAAGGAGGATGTGAGGTCGGGATGCCGAGGGCATGGGTTTTAGTGAGGGGGAGTAAGGGTAGTTGTTATGCACTTCCTTTTACTGTTTTCCTTATCTACGTAGAATATATTGTTATATATATGTGGGTTGTCTGACCATTTATGGTATTCAGCGGGTTACTCCTTCATGACACGATGGAGTGTCATGCAGGAGAGGATATAGTACCATAGGATCAGGTTCCGAATCCGGTGCAGGCAAAGCATGAGCCGCTGGTACAGGCTCAGGGACAGGATCAGGTTCAGGATCCAGTGCGGGCAGGGCAACAACCGATTTTGGCGGGGTTTGGTCCATGGCTTGACGAGCAACTCCGAGCTATCCTGGTACGTGTCTTGCAGGGGATTCACAGAGGCGCACAGGGTGCAGATCCTTCTATGGCATATCAAACGTAGGAGTTCCAGTCGCAGCACCCACCACTTTTACCGGGTGACGGTGGTCCACAGGCGGCAGAGAACTGGATATAAGTATGCACATGATCTTCGAGCAGCTAGAGACGCCTCCAAAGTGGAGGGTCAATTTGGCGACATACATGCTAATAGGACCGGTGAAGCGTTGGTGGGATGTACAGGTGCAGGCTCGTAGGCACGAGGGAATCGCATTAAAGGACTTCGAGAATAGTTTCTTCGAGCACTTTTATCCGGAGACGTTGAGGGCAGAGAGAGCTTGGGAGTTCTTGAGTCTTCGGTAGGGAGATATGTTCGTCATGGACTACGCAGCTACCTTCATAGAGTTATCTCGTTTTGCACCTGGTATGGTGAGCGATGACGCAGCTAGGGTGAGGCACTTTGAGGACGACTTAGGACAAGCCATTCAGGTCCAGGTGAATATCTTCAGTCTAGGTTCCTTCTTCGAGGTGGTGAATCAGGCACTCATAGCCGAGGGCAACAAGAGAGAAAAATCTATTTTTGGAAGGGTGACAGCTTCAGGTGACGGTTCGGACAGCACGAAGCGAGGAAGATATGAGTTCCAGTAGGGTGGGCAGGCCAAGGAATCAGCTAGACCACCTTTTGGCAGTTCAGCAGTGGTTTTCTTTCAGTTCGGACAGTCGGGACATGTTTGGGCTCAGTGCGATAGGCCCCCAAAGGAGTGTCGAGTGTGTGGACAGGACAAGCATCTGGAGTGGTTTTGCAGGCAGCCTTCTTAGACCACCGACAGGAAGGGACCAGGACAGACTGTGGCGTCAGGATCTAGTTTAGTTTCGGTACCAGGAGAGGCTATTCGAGGTTCAACTACACGCGGAGGACGTGATATGGACAGTAGGACCCAGCTGAGTGGTCTGTGGCAGGAGACTGGCGCAGCACCACAAGGAGGAAATTTTTTAGGGAGTTGTGTGTTAGGTCAGGTGCACACCGTGGAGCTACTAGGGTCTGAGCAGGCTGGTGAGTCGACGACGGTGGTAGGTACACCACGGGTGTGGCCGTGATTTTTCCTTTATTAATTTTTGGAATGGCCTCTTGAGTCATGTCCGGTTGAGTGCACGAGTTGCATAGGATACTGGTGGACTGACTAGATGCTAGTTAGTGGGATTGGCATCCAATCAGATGCATTATATATTTTCTTCATATATACTTGTGATGCATAGCATTAGGAGCATCATGGATGCATGTTACAAGAGGTTCCACGGGCATCGGGGCATTGTGGATGTAGGTTACTTGAGGTGCAAGGCAACAGGTTTTGATTTGAGCATCTAGGAGATGCAGGACCTCTTGGAGGCAGACACCAATGCGATGAGAGATATGTTTGGGTGTCGGAAACGAAACATGAGCATAGAGGAGGTGCAGAGGGTGAAGATGCGTCACGGGAGGACCATGGGTCTAGAAAATAATTTGTTTGGCCTTATTTATTTGTGTGCTTGTTTATTTTTTTTTCTTTGAGCTTTGTTCGGGTTGAGACCTAGTAGGCAATTCCTAAGGTGGGGAGCCCGTTTAGGAATTCAATCAGAACCTTAAGACCAGGGTAGTCCGGGTTGTTTAACCGGGATGGGCATGTTTGATGTCATCTCCTGGTTTTTTTCTGTAGCTCGGGGACGAGCTACGTTAAGCTGGGGAGTTTGTAAAATCCTGAGTTTATACAAACGGGTCAAATTCCTAGCCTGTTTAAACTTTTTGACTGGTTTTTAAGAAATCTGGAAAATCTGGGTAGTTTCTGGAAATTTCCAGACTACACGCTGTGTACTTTAAGTACACTCCATGTATGAGTTACCCGAGTGACCGAACATGTGTTCACCGATTACTTGTCGTGTGAAGACCGTGTAGAAGTTTCTTACTACATGGCATGTATTTATAGACACGTCATGTATCCCTTACCCGTGAATGGCCAAGTACATGTCTTGTGGTGCCCAGGTGTAATTTTCCATCTACACGGCGTGTACCCTTACTTGACACGTCGTGTACCTTTGTCCCATGTAGCGGCTGAGACCCTGGCCGTGTGTTGACCGTGTACACGGTCCAACCCGTCTGCTAGACGCCGCTTAAGTCGGAGTATAGAAACACATCTACACGGCGTGTACTTTATACATACGCACTGTGTACTTTTTTTTATTTGGTCGTTTGAGGCGTTGTCGCGTCTTATTTCCAGAACGACCTTCTTCTTCCACTTTGGATGAATAGCCCTTCCGAAAGACCTCTGCGAACACAAATCCTTCTAGATCCACCATACGACCTCCGTTCTTTGATCCGTCGGTGGTAGTGGGACCACATCGGAAAGGCTAACCCCACGCACCCTTCTTCTTTTTAGATCCCTCAACTATTCCTCCCAAGATTCCATCAGAACAGAATTTCCAGATTTGACAGAAACACAGATCTACCGCAATTCAGTCCAATTCAGAGGCTGAAATCAAAGGTCTGTCATCGTACGAGTATGAGGTGGGTGGTGCATACATTATTTAGTGGTTTCGTAGATAATTTGGTCTTGCAACCTCCGGGCGCGATGTCGGGTGTTGGGCGAAACCATGTTTATTTGTTGTTAATTAATTCTATGCATTGTGGGATGCCTCTGGGTATTCCTTGACCCTTGTTGTGCGAGAGAAAGGCTAGGTGACAGGTTGTGGATCGTTTGGGGCAATTCAGCCAGGGATGCCGAAATGCAACTGTTTTGGACCAGTATTTAACTGCTGATTTTAGACTTCTTTTGTTACTGTTGAATTAAACTGCTGTGTTTGATTTTTTAGAGAATGGTGTTGATTTTGGTAAGGTGTTAAGACATTAGGTGATGGTTTGGGTTAGCACAAGTTAGTGTAATTTGATGGTTTAGTAATTGTCTGTTAAAAGTTATGTTTCAAGTATGTTTTTGCAATGTGTGGTTTGCTTGTGTTGGACTGATTGATTGTTGGGCATGGCCCAGATATATGTTGTTGAGTGATGAGGATCACAGGTTGGGGATTTTTGCTCGGGTTACGTTGGGTGGTTGCTACCACGGGATTGGGCGTCATGGACGTTGGTTGAGGCAGTTGGACTGTCTTGTTGGGCTTGCCCAGGTTACTTGGATGGAGAGGCCATCAGACTTGAGCGACATGTTCGCAAGGACATGAGGTGTCAGAGGTGTTGTGGCTAGGGAACATTTTGTGGTGATTACCGCTCACTGGGTACTTTTGAGTAGTGTGCACGCAGATAGACTCCGAGATGAGGTGGTATGGCCACTCGCTAGGTAGAGGCCCCTGATAGTTGTAGTTCAGTATTTTGGGTTTGGGGTGCTTGCTATAGGAAGCCACATGGAATGTGAGGAGCCTTCGGGAGACAACTTTGCGGTGGTCAGGTTGGGGGAAGAGACTCACCGTGATTTGAGGGCAGAAATCATTGTCCCTTCGGTTATCTTTTGAGGACAAGTATCGTTGTGCATCTAGATGTTGTGCCATGGGAAGGTTGTGATTTCAAGCTGGGTTATGACGGTTGGGCATGACTTCGGGAAGTCAGTACTTGATACACATGGTGTCAGGTGGCACATTGTATTGGGCTACATATCAGACATTCCGGAATTGGCTGAAGCAGGTGACGCTTCCTGGTGGCTGCTGAGCACCAGTGAAGTCTTTTGTTACTTTTGGGAATTGCACTGTTTACTGTTTTTCTTATATAAACATGTCTTCCAAAACACTTATATTAGGTACACACCTTTGGGTGGTACACTACTGAGACTTGTCTCACACCCTACATGGGCCCTTCGGGACGCGTTTAGACTTTATGAAATTTCATGGATGTAGAGGGTCAGCCTCATGAGCTGGACTTTAGTGCTATTGACTTGGAGACTGGCATGGACCTTGAGGTCGTACCGTACTGGAGTTACATGTTTAGTATTCTTTTTATTTCATCATCATGTTTACTTTATATTGTAGCTACTGCTGGTTATCCATTGGCGCCTTTATATATATATATATATATTTATTTGTATGACATTCTTGGATTCATGCTTGGTTGTTTTAGCAGTTATTGCAGTTGATTCCTGGCATGATGTTCTTTTTACTTTTCAGTATTGTTGTTTCTATTTTTCATCCGTTGTTTATTTCTATTGAATGTACTTCCGCTCTGTGGGTATGGTTTGAGTCTGCTGAGTCATTTATTTCCGCTGCATATTTTAGTTTATTACTTGGACCAGTACCCTTAATTCCTCTGAGAGGGTATACCGTCCCCACTATAACTATTAAGACCCTCACTGCTAGTCAGCTGCCTTTGGTGTTCAGGGGAGGTGCGCCTAAGGTAGTAACACCCGACCCGTTCGGTACTGTTCGGGTGGCTGGCCGGGTCCGGGTCGTTACACATTCGACGCACTCTGAACCAACGCATTGTAGCAATGTTGGTAATACATAGTGATGTCAATTGCAGTGATGAGTTATCAGACCAATTCCAGGTCTACCCTCGAGAAGGGCTGGTCAGTGGGTTTCCTGTCGACTTCTTAGGGTCTACCCTCCAGCACGGCTGGGTAGTGGGTTGCCTGTCGACTTCTTAGGGTATACCCTCCAGCAAGGCTGTGTAGTGGGTTGCCTATCAACTTCTTATAGTCTACCCTCCAGTAGGGCTGGGCAGTGGGTAGCCTGTCGAATTCTTATGGTCTACCCTCCACCAAGGCTGGGCAGTGGGTTGTCTGTCGACTTATTTCATGTCTACCCTCCAGCAGGGCTAGGCAGTGGGTCACCCGATGTGTTATCAAGGTTTACCCTATAATAGAGACCGGGTAGTGGGTCAGCCGACGACTTCTTAGGGTCTACCATCAAGTAGATACTGGGCAGTGGGACACCCGACGACCACTTAGGGTCTACCCTCTAGCAGAGAGTGGGCAGTGGGTCACCCAAAGACCTCTTAGGGTCTACCCTCTAGCAGAGACTGGGCAGTGGGTCACCTGATGACCTCTTAGGGTCTACCCTGTACCAGTGACTGGGCAGTGGGTCACCTGACGACCACTTAGTGTCTACCCTCTAGCAGAGACTGGGCAATGGGTCGCCCGATGACCTCTTAGGGTTTACCCTTTAGTGGGTCTAGGCAGTGGGTTACCTTGAAAACTTTTTTCAGACTCAATCCTTTCTACTAGGCTAGTCTGTGGATTTTCTCCGTTACTACTGGAGAAGGACCCTTGGTTGTTCGGGTCACTGATGTGACAACTTTGAAATTGATAAGACCTTTCTACTGTGTGACAGTGACATGGTGTGGTTTGATTTTCCCCAGAACTCTTAAGTATGAGTGGTGATTTCCCCACCAAGACACGACCAAAAAACTGTATGGGCAAGTTAGTACTGCCCAAAGAGGATAGTTTCAAGGTTCGGTGATTTGATCCCCTTAACTTGCAGTTTGGGGTAGATGGGTAGGATGCTGGGAATTTATGGTGTTTACTTATGGGACTGTTGGCTACTCACTTTCTTGGGAAGAGCTACGGGACAGAGATCCCCTTACCATATTGTTGGGGTTTCTTGGTAGAGCATATATATATGTATACCTTTTTTCAGTACTCACTCACTAGGTTTTGGATACTCTCCTTCCAAGAGAGGCGAAGACGCTCAGGGTATGACACGTGCTTTCTATGTCTAGATTCTCATGGTTGGACGAGTCTACTCTCCTGCTATAGGAAGTGAAGACTCGACGGGAAGTTCAACTTCTCATCGTTTCTAGCTCCTTGTGATAGGATGAGTCTTATTCCTTCCTCTTGTTGGGTTGAGTTGTACTCTTTACTGCACTCTCTGTTGTACTCCTTTAATTTTACCTATTCGATCTACTACTCACCTCTTCAGTACCTCCTTTGTTGCTCCCTAGATCCTTCAGGGAATCCTACTAAGTATTTTTATACACACCCTTTCTTGGGCTTTCCCCACACAAGGTGTGCCCTTGTAGACGATGGACAGGTTAGTCGTGACTTCAGCGGAGGTTAAGTGTTCGATATCTTAGACCATGTATGGTGGTCGTAGTCAGGTTCCATGTGTGGGAATCTCCCAGCTGTTTACTTTTGTTTACATGTTTCCTGGATATGGCACTTTTCTGGTTGGGCGCGTGTTTTGCCGTTTTCTTTTCAATTTACCTTCAGCACTTTCTTTGTACTATTTAGAGGTCGAGCACCTTTGTGGTTGTATACAACAGTTGGTAATTTACTCTCTCTTTTACTCTGCACTATTGCATTTAGTGGGTTGCGTGTGTGTATACAGGTACTTAGGCAAATGCCTTCATGAGTTTTTTATCCTTCGGCGCTTGTCGCCAGCCCTTGGCTAATTGAGGCAGGCATGAGGTAGTTGTGGATCGAGCCTAGGTAGGGTCGGGTTGTGACACCATTCAAGAGAGACTCTACTCATCCCTGGTCTTTGATCACTTAATACACCAAGGATCTGCTCAAAATAAACCACACAACGTTTACTTATTTATTAGGTACCAATGTTTAATTCATGGGTCATGGGTTTTGCAGATTTACAACAGTTCTGCTCGAATCCTTACTCTACTTATTTGAAGGATGGGAATCCTTGGGAGTCAACATAGCTACTCACATTACTCTAACCATAAAAAATGGTTCTGAAGGGCCATATGAGATCAAGCGAAGGTGAAATATCATGAGAGAGGGTCATAGAAAATTTTGAAGGAAATGATTGAGTGAGAGCATTCTTAGAAATTAGAAAAAGTGTATATTTTAAATTATTTATGGATTTGAAAATCAAGATTCAAAATAAAACATTTAATTCAAAATAATATGAAATAATTCACTAGAAATAAAAATTAGCAATAGAGGCTTTATTCCAATGGTGGGTAATTACTTATTGTGGTTTTTTATAATGGCGGGTTATTCAATAGTGGGTTTTACAATGGTGGGTAATATCCAATTGTCGAAAATTTCTAATTGTGGGTAATTTAGAAAGGTGTATAATTTTAAAAAAATAGGTAATATATAACTATGTTTAATTTCAAATGGCGGGTAATTTCTAATGGTTGGTCCCTAAAATTTTACACGAAATTTATCATGCCTAATTCACGTTTGATGTTGTTTAATATCTCACAATTAAATGTGTTGGTAAATATTTCAATAAGAATATTTATATATCTACTGTATTCAAGGGTTATATCAGCTTTTTAAAAATGATCTCTCTAACCGTGACATCTTACATCAATGTGATTTGTCCAAGAGTGAGATAGATGATTATTTGAAATATTTATTTCACTTGGGTTGTCACGATTTATAAGTACATGTATATCCATCCAAACATTTTTTTAATTTACAAATAAAATCACTTTTCGAAAATTTGAGAACATTACAGGAATAATAACAAGAAAAAACGGTTGTGCCCAAGTGGATAAACCATAGTAGGAACTAGTGATGAACCAAAACAACAAAAACTAAAGGCACCAAAGGAGACAACCCATTGTAGGAAACACAAAAACCTACTAAAGAAACCCAACACCACCCACGTTAGCAGAAAATGTTGTTTCCATGTTCAGGACCAAACTCCCCTTCCACATCTCAGGACTACGCATCCACACACTATGGTATGTCGGAGCACCACTCTGGATTCACTACCCTAAACCAGCCACAGCACAGGGTCCCTGACCACACCGCAAACTCCTGGGAACCACCTAGACACATCAAATTTAACCCAAAACCAAATTGAAGGAGAGATCTATCAGGGATAACCAGTCACAGCACCATCACAACAGACCTACCCCTACCAAAACCTTCAGCACAATCCAAAATGAAATTGGTCTGATACCAAACTTGATACCTATAACAAACCATCATAAGAGAATGGAAAATGGAGAATACTGCATTGAAAAACTTCTAGAATGTGGAACAACAAGGAAAAAATCGGGAGATAACCCGCGTATAACAATCACCAGAACCAGAGAAGGCACCATTATAGCTAGACAAAAACAGCCATCAAGGGAGAAGGGGCGAAGACCAGGCAAGAAATTTTTTCAAGAAATGTTAAATGATGGAGATTTATCAACATAGCTCCATAGTCTATGCCAGACCACAAAATTGTTGGCTGATCAAAACTAAACCATGACATCACCGCATAACTAGACCCATGATCGTGCAATGCCCATGAGGAAGTGGAAGATAATGTGAAGTAAGATGGGGAGAAGATGACATGTAATGACCTGAACTTTTTAATAATATTTATTTCCTAATTTTGTGTGTTATTTAATATTATACTCCACAAAACAATATCCTTTAATTATTGAAGTTATACCATTGGTTTTTGACTGTTATATTATCGTTGGTCAATATGAACATTGGATAATAAACTCATAATATTGTAATTATTGTTTATAAATACAAGTGATCTTGGTTAATTAATACAGAAATAAGATTTGATGGCCGCATCCAATAGACTATGGCCGTACAAAGCCCATCTAGCCAAGCATGGGAATGAGGTATCATATCTGGGCTTTGCTCTGGACTATGCCCTAGATGAGCTTCAACATGTGAAGCTTGAACAGAATCTCCTAAGGGAGATGTTCAAGATAATAGAAATCACCACCCGGGAAATGTTGTCCAAGGCGCCCCTCATTCAATCACCATAGAACACCTTACAGTAAGGTCCTATGCAGGTGTTATAAGGGGCTATGTAATGAGGCCTTAAAAACTTTTTATAATCCCTTGGTATAAAGAAAATTTTTATTTCATATTATGGTAAAATTTGTGATTTTCAAATTTCCAGAAAAATATAGGTTGAATATTAATGATGAATTTTGGAAGAAAAATTTTATTTTAAAATATTAATGTAATCTTTAAATAATTAATAATGTGAAATGATTTTCAAAAATGGTCATCTACTGTTGTGATCCATAATAAATTTAGAGTCTAATAAGGTGAAGTTGATTTTTAGTTTATAGTAAAGTATAAATAGTAACATAACCTTATGAATAGTAATGAATTGTAATGAATAGTAAATCATCCAAAAAAATAGAAAATTCACCCATGAATGAATAAATACAATTTAGACATCTTAAAAGAGAAAAAACAATCATAGTAAATGTTTTGTTAGTTTTGTAGATCATAAATATTTTATTTAAAATTTTATATTTAATTTAATAATTTAAAATATAAAATTATATTCATAAAATGTAATCATAAATTGTTAATTTAATATCCTATGGTTATGCAATAATTTTATGGGACCTTGATTACTTTTTCATGGTGTTACGAAATAAGTTATCATTTTAGAGTTGTTTTTTAATAAAAAATGGTTTTTTAAAATAATTAAATTAAAAAAAATTGAAAAGTATTTTCAAAAAAATTCAGTTTATATTTTAATTCAGAGAATCAATATTAGGTTAGGATATATTTTTTGGATTTTTCTGAAACAATTGAATTTTTGGTGAATAGTAAAAATACAGTTTTGTGTTTCTGGTGTTTAATGACATCATTGATGATGTAATCATGATGTAATAAATCTGGTTGACTTTTGAATAGTATGGTATGTTATGTGGTGTCCTAAGTGGGCAATAACTTATGATAATACCATGGGCAAGCCCATGGTTCTGCAAATACCACTGATGAGGTGTCCCTTAGAAATTATTTAAATATTCCCTCATTTTTCCTATAAATACCAAGTCATTATCTTATTCATTTCATTCCAAAATCCTTCACAAAAATGATCTGGTATTTATACATCCCAAGGAATCCTCCCAAGGCTCCTTAAATCCCCCCCCCCCCAAGGTCCCAACCATTGAGCTTTCAAAGATACACTTTAAAGTAAGGGAACCTTTCACCCTCCTCTTTTAGTTAGGATTTCCATTAATTTAGGTCTTCTAGTTTCCATATTCTTATGTGGGGAAATGTTATTATATATTCTTATTATTGTTAATTTCATTTCCAAATGATTAGAGACCCCTTCCGATCACATCAATTTATTTTTTGAATTCTTAAGCAACGACGTTAGGCTGCAGAATTTTTCTTAAAAGAAATAACATCTTCTATTTTCTTTCATGTTTTCCTTTCATGTGGTATGTCATTAAAATACCGATACCATGATATTATTTTGTACCCATATGTATTATGATTTGTTTATGACTTTTTTACCATTCCCCCCTCTACATTTAATGTTTTATAAAACCATGTTATGTAGTTGTTATGCTACCGAAGTTTTGTCTCAAAATCTCTCTCTTTTTCTCAAGATATTTTCTTGTATTATTTATGTGGATACCCAAATCTATTTACACGTCTATGTGTATTCATAAATATATAAAATGGATCTATTTTATTCTTAAATTGACATACATATAACCCTCACCCCCTTTCCATGGGTTATAAATGACATAATGATCTTATTTTTACGTACTTTTTTAAACATCACAATTTTGACATGAAACCCATTTCTTAAATTATATTTGGGTTATTTATGAAATTTTTGATTATGATCTATGAGGATCACATAAAAATAAATACATGTTAATGTTGTTCTCGGATAGCTCTTTAATTCATTGGGTAATTAATTCATCTCTAGATATGACATGTTTCACGATACCTTGGTGAATAACATTGGTAATTTTTATGACACCATGGGGATGAACCTTGGTGATATGTTCATTAATGTATAAATAAAATGTTGTAGCAACATATTCAAGTTATGTTTCATTTTCTTATCATTATGATATTCTTATAGTTCTATTTCTCATGTCCTTATTTTTTTTATCAAGTTCTTATCGATATCATAAGTAAATTGATTCCCTTGTTTATCCTTAGCAGGCCTTCTGCTCACCCTTTCCTTTGATGTATGCCTCCAGGTTATCATATGTAGCAGTTCTACATAGGATTAACTTTTAAGGAATATTTTAAGGGGATTTAAATGATTGTTTTATTTTTTCATGTATTTTGTTCCTAACTTCCAATAAACTAGTCTTTAATGGTCCTTGGTCTGTAAAATGTAATGAAAAGTTATGTAATAAAAATGCAGGATGATATAGTTGGTATCAAAGATAGTTTAGTTATTTATTGAGATTAGGATACGAAAACATTATGAAGAACCCTATAGAAATTTTTAAATATAGGAATACTTCCTGGTATTTTGGTGAGAATTGAGTATGTAGTTTATCAAGAAAAAACATCCATGTTTGGTTACGAGCAGGTAGAGGCGGCTCTGGCATAGATGTACCTAGGAGTGAAAAATCTGACAAAGATTTTTGGGCTTGACCTGGGTTATCCGGGTATAGGACAATGGGTATTTCCGCACTCTTGGTTATGACACTCTCGGGGGATATTCTTGGTTAATAATAAGGTTTTTATGAATCACTATGAAGGATTAATTGATAAATGTAATTGTTTAAAACATTATGTTTTACAACATAAAATAACTTATAGTTAAAAGATTTGTAAATCAAATAATTTTCTCACTACGGTTTTATTCTTTTAAAAAATGGTGGGCAATAAGAATAACTGTGAAAATGGTGAGCGCAATGGACCATGCGTTGACGACTCTCTGATGGAATCTAGAATGGAAACATTCATGCGAATGATGATCCAGCTGACTCAAGTTATGGGAAGTAAATTGAATCTAGATAAGATACTGATGTCATGCCATGAAGGAAAAAACATTCTGTTGAATCCTTTATGCATTAATGACCACCAACCTTCAGTGGATCTACCGACCCATTGATTGTTGAACAGTGGATCATCTCTATCAAGAAGATCTTTTCTGTGCTCTATTATTCAGAGAAATAGATGGTCAACCACGTTATCTATCGCATATGGGCAGAAGTTGATCAGTGGTGGTAACTGATTAAAAACACGATGCTAAGAGTGTGGGTTGAAGCAATGGAGTGGGAAGAGTTCAAAGGGAAATTCTTCATCAAGTATTTACCTCAATCTATGAGAACAAGAATGGAGAAGGACTTTCTCGAGCTGAAGTAGAAGGAGAATGAATCTATGGTATGCTATAAGATAGACTTCACAAGGCATTCATGTTACCCCTCTAGCATTGTCATGGATCAAAATGGAATGGTTCATAGATTCTTTGGTGGACTGAGACCTCATATGAAAAATAATATAGCCAAACGAGATTATGATAGCTAGGAGTAGATCATGTGAAGTGCAATGAAAGTCAAACTGGTGTTTGGTGAGACACAATTGTCTCATAAATCCAATGATAAGAAAAGAGAGATGGAGCCAAGATTAGGGAGGAGCGTCGACCAGGCAAGATGAGGCAAGCAAGTGCAACGTCCCACGTGTAATAAATGTGGGAAAAAGAATTCATTGAACAGATTTCTCGGGATCAGGAAGTGCTACATGTGTGGAAGAGATGGCCATATCGCACGGATTTATCATAGTGAGGTGAAGCAACAACTTTCCAACACTAACGAAAAAGGGAACACGGTGCAGGCCCTACCTGATGTCTAATGCTATAATTGTGGAAAAATTGGGGACATTTCCTATCACTTTCCAAATTTGAGGGTAGTGACGGGAATCACCCACATCCTTAGCATAGGCCAAGGGATCAAGGTCATGATTTTACAGTAACTACAGTTGAATTTGAAGCAACAAATGATGTGGTGGAAGGAACTCTTATTGTTCTCTAAAATCTAGAAAGTACTTTGTTTGATTCTATTTCTACACATTCCTTTATTTCCTCCATGTTTGAAAATAATTTAAAATAAACTCCCAATTTCCTAAAAGTAGAGTTATCAGTCAAGACTCCTAGTGGGATTATCCAATCATCATCCGTGATTAGAAACTATAGTATTTACTTAAGTGATCACAATCTTATTTTAAATATAGTAGTCATTCCCATGCTGGAATTCAACATTATACTTGGGATGGACTGTCTCTCAAACTATAATGCTATGATCAAATGAAAAAGAAAAGAAATATCAGTAGTCTTGAATGGAAAACCTACAGTTATCTTCCAAGGAGAGATATCTCAACCTGATTTTTTTCTAGAATAACCTCCTATATCCTTCTTTAAAAAGATGATCGGTGAAGAAGAATAATAAAATGAGAGTTTGGGGATAGTAAACGCCCCCATCATCTAAGAATACGTTGACGTATTTCCTGAGTAGTTACTCATACCTCACCCAGAAAGGGAGTTGGAGTTCTCCATTGAACTCATACTAGGGTCTCATCCAATATCAATGACCACCTATAGGATAAAAAATGTGGAGCTAGACGAATTTATGAAACAACGCCAATATCAGTTGGAGAAGGGGTTTATCTGACCAAGTGTGTCTCTTTGGGGAGCACATGTTCTCTTTGTGAAGAAGAAGGATGGATCGTTGCAGCTATGCCTTGATTATAGAGAACTAAATGGGATCATGGTGAATAACAAATACCCTCTTCCTAGAATTGATGACTTATTTGACCAACATCATGGGTCCCAATTCTTCTTTAATATTTACCTTCAATATGGTTATCATCAATTGAGGATGAAGAAAGAAGATATTCCAAAAACTACCTTCCGATAAAGATATGGGCATTAGGATTTTTTTGTTACGCCCTTCTGACTAACAAATGCACCTGCTATTTTTATGGATTTGATTAATGGAGTCAATAAGTAATACCTCGATAACATTGTGGTAGTTTTTATTGATCATATTCTGATATATTTAAAAAGTTTCAAGGAGCATGAGGATCATATAAGGGGTATTTTTAAAACTCTGTTGAAGGAAAGGATTTTTGGAATGTTCCTCAATTTAGAATTCTAGTTGCAACAAGTTGTTTTCTTGGGGAACATTGTTACCAAAAAAGGAATCATAGTTGACCCTACAAAGACAAAAGTTGTCGAGGATTGGAATCAACCTACAACAATAACTATGATTCGTAGCTTCTTTGGTTTAGAGGGATATTATATGAGGTTTTTGAAAAACTTTTCGAGACTTTCTAATCCATTAATCAAGTAAACTCAGAAAGGGGTCGTGTTCATCTAGACAAAGGAGTGCGAGGAAAGTTTCTAGGAGATTAAAAAGAGATTGGTTAGTGCTCCCATGTTAACTTTTCCCTCATGTGGAGAAGGATTTGTTATTTTTAGAGATGCATCTCTAAATGCGATTGGGTGCGTACTCATGCAAAATGACAAAGTCATTGCTTATGTATCTCAACACTAGAAGAATCATGAGTAGAAATATCCAACACATGATCTGGAGATAGCTGCAGTATTTTTTTCTCTGAAGATATGGAGGCACTATATTGATGGGTAGAATTGTGAAATATACTAAGACCATAAAAGTTTGATGTATATTTTCACACAAAAGGAACTGAACATGAGGAAGTGGAGATGGTTGGAACTTATCAATGATTATGGTTGTTCAATTCATTATCATCCCGGAAGAGTAAACAATTTTTCTGATTAATTAAGCAGGAATGACCCAGTTGTTCTTTCCATGATGAGGATACAAAGAGATCCTTTGAACAATGACCTAGTAAAGCTGGACATGGGGATTATAAGGTAAGGGACATCATCAACCCTAACCCAAATTATTTCTCATTTGTCAATACTAGATAAGATCAAGAAATCTCAGAAAGAAGATCATTTGTTATAGAAGGAGTTTGAGGCTATGGAGGATGGGAAGTTTCTTGAGTTCAATAATGATCAAGTAGGTGTACTGAAGTTTTTTAGAAGACTATGTTCAATATATTTCGGAAATAAAGAAGGGGCTAATGGATCAATCTCGTATCTCTACTTTCTCTATACATCCTGGAAGCACAAAAATGTATAGGGACCTTCGTGAACATTATTTGTGGGACAATATGAAAAGGGAGATTGTTGACTACACTTCAAGGTGTTTGGTATTCCAACAAGTAATGGTAGAGTGACAACTTCCTAAAAAGGTATTGCAACCACTACCCATACCAGCATGGATGTGGGACAATATCACTATGGACTTTGTCACTGGTCTTCCGAGAACATCCAAAGAAAACAATGTGATATGGGTTATTATGGACCGTTTCACCAAGACTTCCCATTTTATCTCCATTTGGGAATATTTTTCTATTGATCAAATTGCCATGATTTATGTGAAGGAAGTGGTAAGGCTGCACGACGTTCCAATTTCTATCATATCTGATCATGATCCAAGGTTCACATCAAATTCTGGAGAATTTTTCCACATGCTCTGAGCACTAAATTGAATTTAAGTACCACCTATCACCCCCAAATGGATATCCAATCTGAAAGGACTATTAAAACACTCGAGGATATAATAAGGATATGCTCAATGAAATTTAAAGGTAGATGGGATCAACATATCCCTTTAGTTGAGTTCTCTTACAACAATAGCTTCCACTCGAGCATTCAAATGGATTCCTATGAAGCTCTATATGGTAAGCAATGTAGAATTCTTACTTGTTGGCATGAAGTTGGTGAGATAAAGCTTCTTCACCCTGATCTTGTGCAATAGATGATATAAAAAGTCCATTCCATCCAACAAAACATTAAGTCTTCTCAGAGTTGGCAAAAGTTCTATGCCGGAAACCATCGAAGGGACTTGGATTTTGATGTTGGTGACAATGTCTTTCTTCTAATTTCACCTTGGAAGAGAGTCATGAGGTTTGGTAAAAAAGGTAAGCTCATCCCTAGGTACATTGGACCCTATGAAATCCATGATCATGTGCGAGAAGTGGCTTATCGGCTTGCACTTCCTCCAAATCTAGCACAAGCTTGTTATGTCTTCCATGTATCCCTCTTGAGGAAGTACATACCTGGCCCTTCTAATTTAATAAATATATTGGTGGTACAAATAGAACATGACCTCTCTTATGAGGAGAATCTGGTGGACATCTTTTATTGTAGAGACAAGGTTCTATGCAATAAGACTACCCACCTTGTTAGGGTGTTGTTGAGGAACCACAAATGTGATGAAGCCACCTGGGAACTAGAGGAATCAATGAGGTAGAAGTACCCACACCTTATCTCTTTTTTAGGGTAGGAGATAAAAATTTATAGATGAAATCTCTTAAGGAGGGAAGAATGTAACGACCCGTACTTTTTAAAAATAGTTGTTTCCTAAATTTGTGTGTTGTTTCATTTTATACTCCACAAAACTATATCCATTAATTAATGAAGTGATATTGTTGGTTTTCAACTGTTATATGACTATAGGTCAATATGAATGTTGGAAAATAAACTCTTAACATTATAATTATTGTTTATAAATACAAGCAATCTTGGTAAATTAATACTGAAAGAAGAGTCGATGGCCTCATCTAGTAGGCTCAGGCCGTACAAAGCCCATCGGTCAGAGCTTGGGAAGGAGGTAGCATCTCTGGGCTTTCCTCTAGACCAAGCCCAAGCTAAGCTTCAACATGTGAAGCTTGAACAGAATCTACTAAGGGAGAAGTTCAAGCTGATAGAAATCACCACTCGGGTAATGTGGTCTGAGCCACCCCAAGATTCTATCACCATAACACTCCTTAAACTTAGATCATATGCATGTGTTATAAGGAGCTATGTTACGAGGCCTTAAATACTTTTTGTAATCCCTTGGTATAAATAAAATTGTTATTTCTTATTGTGGTAAAATTTGTAATTTTCAAATGTTTGGATAAATATAGGATGAATATTATTGATGAATTTTGGAAGAAAATGGTATTTTAAAATATTAATGTAAACATTAAATAAGTAACAATGTGAAATGGTTTTCAAAAAATGGTCTTCTACAGTTGTGATCACTACGAAATTTAGAGTCTAATAAGATTAACTTGTTTTTTAGTGAATAGTAAAGTATGAATAGTAGCACACCCTTATGAATAGTAATGAATAGTAAATCAACAATAAAAATAGAAACTTCACCCATGAATGTATAAATACAATTTAGATATCTTAAAAGTTAAAAAACAATCATATTATAAGTTTTGGTATTTTTGTATGTCAAAAATATTTTATTTAAAATTTTATAATTAATTTATTCATTTATAATGGAAATTTATTTTCATAAAATGTAATAATAAATTGTTACTTTTTTATGGTTATATGATAATTTTATGGGACCTTGATTACTTTTTCAAGGTGTTACAAAATAAGTTATACCTTTAGAGTTGTTTTTTGAATAAATAGTGATTTTATTTGAAAATTAAATTAAAAATATTTAGAAAAATATTTTAATAAAATTGAGTTCATTTTTAAATTTAGAGCATCGATATTAGGTATGGGTAAATTTTTGGGATTTTTCTAAAACTGTTGAATTTTTAGGGAATAGTGAAAATAAAGTTTTGAGTTTTGGGTGTCTAATGACATCATTGATGATGTAATCGTGATGTAATAAATATGGTATAATTTTTAATAGTAAGATATTTTATGAGGTTTCATAAGTGGTAAATACCATGGGAAAATACCATGGTCAAGCCCATGGTTTTTCAAATACCACTAATGAGGTGTCCCTTGATATTAATTAAATATTCCCTCACATTTCCTGTAAATACTATTCCATTACCTCATTCATTTAATTCCAAAATCCTCCCCAATGAAGTTACGGTCTTTCAACAACCAAGGAGTCCTCCCAATGTTCCCTCAATCCCCCCATGGTTCCAACCTTTAAGCTTTCGAAGATACTCTTCAATGCAAGGGAACCATTCACCCTCCTCTTTTAGTCATGAATTCATTTAAGTTATGTCTTAGAGTTTCCATATTATTTTGTGGGGTTATGTTATTATATATTCTTATAACATTCCATTTCATTTAAAAATTATGAGAGACCATTTTTGATCTCATCAATTTATTTTCTGATTTCCTAAGTGATGCTGTTAGGCTGCCAAATTTTTCGTAAAAGAAATAGCATCTTCTCTTTTCTTTCATGTTTCCTTTTCATGTGTAGTGTCATTAAAATATCCATTCCATGATCTTATTATGTAACCATACTGTATTATGAATTATTTATGAGTGTTTGACCCATGTCCCCTCTCTTTTTAATGTTTTTCAAAATGATGTTATGTAGTTGTAATGCTGTAGAATTTTCATCTCAAAATCTCTCTCTTTTTCTAATGAAGTTATCTTATATTATTTATGTGGATACCCAAATCTATTTTAATTTCTAGTGGTATTCATAAAAACCTAAAATTGATCTATTTTATTCTGGAATTTACATACATATAACCTGCACTCCCTTTCCATGGGTGATAAATGACACTATGACCTTATTTTTAAGTACTTTTTTAAACATCGCAATTTTGACATGAAACCCATTTATTTCATTCTATTTGGGTTATTTATGAAAATTTTTATTATGATATATGTGGGTCACATGAAAATAAATACATATTAAGGGTTCTCCATGATATCACTCCAATGAATTGGGTAAATAATTAATCTCTAGATATTACAAGTTTCATGATACCTTGGTGAATAACCTTGGTAATATTTATAAAACTTTGAGGATGAACATTGGTGATATGTTCATGAATGTATAAATGAAATTTTGTAGCCACATATTCATGTTATGTTTCATGTTCTTATCATTATGATGTTCCTATACTTCTATTTCTCATGTATTTTTTATTTTTTTCAAGTTCTTGTTGATATCCCAAGTAAACAGATTCTCTTGTTTACCCTTATTGGGCCTTCTGCTCGCCCTTTACTTTGATGTATGTCTCTAGGTTATGATATGTAGTAGTAGTACATAGTATTAAATTTTCCAGAGGCTTATAAAATTTATTTTAAAGAGTGTTTTATGTTTTCATGTTTTTTTTTACTTATTTCCAAAATAGTAGACTTTAAAGGTCCTATGTTTGTAAAATGTAATGAAAAGTTATGTAATAAAATGGTGGGATGATATATGACACAAGGAAACCCTTGGTATGTAAGAATATAACCCATAGACTCCCCTTATGGGATCATACCATTGAATAAGTTTCCCCAAAAAAAATATATAAGTACATGTCAGAATTGATATCTATAGTCTATTAATATATTTTTATCCAAAAAAATAGGATCATAGTAACTACTTCTAGATATGTATTTAGATTTAGTAGTAGATCGTGAAACTAAATTTTATTTCTTACTACAATTAGATACTATAGACTTCCCCAAAACATAACAAGTTCCATGTTTGATTTCTCTAGCTAACTTATAACTACTAAAATTAACATATGAATAACTCACTAAGAAAAATGATTTTCCTTTTAGATATAACATTATTAATTTGGTTGTATACTTAAGGTATATAGAAATCCTCTTAATAGTAAGTGAATGTTTATCATTTAGGTTTTCATGAAAACAAAAAAAAATACACACACTAAACATAATTTCATTATGGAAAGTAGTTATATAGATATGACTTCCAATCATATATTTGTAACTATTTTGATCCACATGTTTCCTAACTACACAAGATCCAACATACTGGTTGTGCCTAATAGAGTGTCACTACTCTTAATACTATCCAAACCAAATCATGTTAAAAGATCTTAATTATAAATACTTTTTTTGGAAAAAAAAATCTTCTTTATTTTGAAAAATAAGAATACCAAGAAAGAACATGATTTCACCTATTAAACTCACTTAAATTGTTTTTTGAGAAATCAATACCAAAAAAATTAGAAGATCCAAAAATTATAAAATCTAAATATATTTGAAAAACTATGGCATATTTTGAAATTATTTTCATAAAAATGATAGGTTCAACTATACCATTATAAAAACAATTAGAAATAGGAAAATATTTGGGCTAATCATACCAGGCTATATGATATTTTTTTTAAAACCATATAAACATTTTATAATTTAAAACATTATTTTGAAATTAACAATTTTGAAAACTAGTGGGTTGTTCAACAATAACACCTTTAACTAAATAACCATTCAATAATTCACATTTTACATCTATTTCATGATGTTTAAAATACAAATATGATGCATATTCTAGAAATATTATAATGGATTCATGTCTAGCAACAAGTAGAAAGGCGTTCTGTTAGTCTTTACCATCGGATTGAATATTCCCTTATGCAACTAGTATAGCTTTATTTCTTACTATGGTGATAGATTCATCAAAATTCTTTTCAAATACCCATTCATTAAAAATAGATATGGTGTACTTAGGTCTATAATCAAGTTCCCAAACATTATTTTTATTAGATTTATTTTGTTCTTATAATATATCCATTACCAGGAATTAATCATTAATTACTTTAATGATATTTTTTGGTTAATGTTATGACAAAAATGTATGATGTTCAACCTAAATACTTAGAGAAGATATAGTCTGTAAATCTCAACCTTGGTATCCTACAATATAATATAGAGTGTGCTATTTATGAGTTATATTATCTCTATAAAAATAAGTGATGGTCACTTAATTATCTTTAATAGGTTCAGGATTATATTTGGGAAGTTTCTTTGAACTGGATTATTTTTCTACATGTATTACAATAGGGTCAAAAGGATTTTCATTTATGGTAAACATTGAAAACTCATCATCAAGGTTTCCCAAAGTGGTTTTATGCTCATGTGGATCGGTCTCATCAAACTCGTCTTGACCAGACACTTCCATGTTCATTGTTATTTTACTAAACATTCAATAAGATTTTGTATATGTTGAAAAACAAGGGAAATTACTTCATCACTCTTGGAGGAAAACATTGAAAGATTATAATTAGTATTAATAAAAAATAATTTGAAACAAAAAAATATAAAGTAATTAACCCTATACTATATGTTATTTCCGATTTCATAGGAAGTTTTCTCTAATATTGGTTTAATTAAAACTTTTTAATTACATAACATGTCATGTTCATATCATCTACACAAAAGTAAATAGGTGAGTCATTTTCATTTATCATTATCCTATAATTTCCATGAAGGGTCATATTTATTCTTTCCAAAACTCCATTTTTGTAGGGGGTCCTAGGAGTATAGATGGTATGGATAAATACATTTTTTTGGAAAAAGAAATCAATTTCTTGATTTTAAAACTCAAATCCTAGAAAACTTTTAAAATATTTAAGCTTAATTACACTAAGGTTTTATACAGATCTAGAATGCATGGTAATGTATGAATATGCATTAATTTTTTGAGCTAAAAATAATACCCAAGTATACCTAGAAATTTCATATACAAGAACATATAAATAGTTATTCCCATTTAAACTAGAAACTCAAGATGGTCCAAAGAAATCCATGTGATCTGATTATCTGGATTGAGAAGATAAAAATTCATTCCATGATTTGAAAAATATATTTTTATTTTTCCATTTTTTATAGGGGTTACAAATTTTATCATTTTAGAATTCATGTTTTCATTGATCTTTAACAAACCCTTTCCTAGTTATCTTTTTATGTTATTAAATTTTGCATTTTCCTATTCTGCTATACCGAAGGAAATATTATTTATGAAAGGCACATAAGCAAGATTTTTTTTTAAATTAAAGAATCATGATTATTATAATAAAAATTTTCATTTCTCAACAAATTAAATTTTAAGAAAATTACAATTAAAAATATTTTGCGCATTGTTTTCCAATTTCACATAATAACCATTATCAAATAGATGTGAGATGCTAAAAATTTTATTTTAAACCATCATCAAATAAAAAATTTAAATTAAAATAGAATTAGAGTTACTAATTCGGGAAAGTCCGATGATTTTATATTTATCATTGTTACTAAATATTATATGTCCACCATCAACCTTTATCAAGTTTTTGAAGCTCAAGTAATCCTTTTTCACATGGTTGGAAGAATAACTATCTATGTACCATTTAAATTTATAGGATCTTTTCCAGAATTTACCCTATATAAAAAATTTTATACCAAGAATGAATTTGGTACCCAAACCTTCTTCAGTCTTGATATGTTGGTGGGAAAGGATTTAAGAACCCTTATTTGATTAATGGATCTTCTATAAACAGATTTTAAACTCTTGGAAGTAAATTCATTATTAGTTCTAGTTGAAGAAAAAAATTCAATAGAATTTCTAGAATAGGATTTAGGATTGAAATTTCCCTATAAAATTATCCTTTTTCTAGGTTGGAAACCCATAACAGTAATATAATTAGGTTCTATTCTTTCCTAGTATTTGAGTGAGAATTTATATTCCATTTTTGAATATCTATAAGTATTTCTTCAACTTCTCATTTGATATTTTTTGGTTTTATATTATATTTCAATAATAGAACATTACTTTCTCTTTCAATAGTAAGGTAATATTTAACACTAGTAGATAAATAATCTTATTTATTCATGGTTTTTTATTCACCCTTGATCTCAATTATGTTATATTTATGTATGTTATATTATTCAATAATTTACTCATTTGTGATATTTTCCTCATTATGTTCATCTTTCTAATGATTTTAATTATATAAAGTAGATCAAGTAGTTACCTATGATATATTTTTTCATGATGCACATGTTTTCTCTATCATACTTGTCTTCATAAGTTGAGTATGAATCAATAGAGTTGTTCGCAGAGGCACTCCACATAAATTTCATTACATTCTTATATCTTTTATCCTTATCATCGTACTTCTTTTTTATTTTAATTTGTTATTTAGATCATTGATATGTTTTTTTCTTTAATACTATTAACTAGTAATATGATTTGATTTATCATCTCTTTTCCTGTCATTAATCCAATTCCCTATATTATAATAATTTCTCTTGTAGTTCAGTGTCCCGAAATAATTATTCATCTTATTTAATTTATTAAACAATTTGGGAAGATGGTACATTTCATCGTCATTATAAGCAAATGATTCCTCCTTATTGGAGATTTCATCATGTAATTTTTCCTTCTTTTTTGATAAAATGGTCTTGAAGGCTATAGATTTCCTATTTTCTTCATCTTCCACTTCACCATTAACTTTTTGTTCATCCTTGTACATCATCAATATTCCAATCATCTCTTTAATAGGTATATTACTATTATCAAATGATTACCTTAATGAAACTGATGTTCCTCTCCATCTCTTTATAAGACACTTTAGTAGTCACATGATTTGATATTTGACTGAAATTGGATTTTCCATGGAACTTATTACATTCACTATCTCATTAAACCAGAGATACATATCAAAAATAATCACATCAGGTTTCTTCATAAATGTTTTATATTTAATAGTAAATTTATTTAATCTCATTTCTTTAGTAGTATAAGTTCCTTCCTGAGAAATAATTAATGTCTCCCAAATTTAATATAATGTTTTACAAGATGATATCCTTTAAAAATGTTCATATCCTAAATTACAATAAATATAATTCATGGATTTATAATTTTTTTATAGTAAATATTAATAGAATCCATGTAACTCTATAAATCGTAGGTAACTCGTATTTGTCCTTTATACTAGTAAATATTTAAAAACCCATGCCTTCAATGTATATTTTTTTCAAGAATATTCATTGAGAATAGTTATTTAAATTAAATAAGGCTAGTCTGTTGGTATAAGAGCCTTCTAGTTTATTATTAATTTAAAGAATTAAATTTATAAAAAATAGAATTTTAGGATTGTTATAACTCAACTAAAATCACATTTAGAATTATTTTGAAAATTTATGAAGCCAAATATCAGTCGAAGTGAGTAATTGAAGAGGGAGGTGAATTAGGTTCCCAATAAAATTTTATGTTCAAAATATGTTTAAATAAAAATCCCCTAATACAAAATAATTGTGGCAAGTTAATGAAAATAGTAGACCGATATAAATTTGGAATTTTTAAAAGATTTATCAAAGAGTGATTATTTCTCAGTTATTACTATATATAGAATTTACCTTAACTTTTGAAAATAATTTAATTAATAAAAAAATTATATAAAAACCTATTAACATTAACTATCAAAGTAGTTATTTTTTACAATTTAAAAAAATCTGTTTAATTATTTGAAATGAAACAAAACAAATCACATAAAATAATTAAAATAAGAGGTTCTATCTTAAACTGAGACATAATCCCCTTCACATGGAAATAACCTACTTCCCAGAATAGTATATAAAAAATCATGATCTACCACCTAGATCAGTTAAATACATAGTATATAACCAGTTATCCATGATACACAAAGACCTCTTCCATATTAACTGTCAGAAGAAAACAAGAACCTGACATTCAAGGACCTCTTCTATAAGACAAATGTGTATATATATGTATTGAGATTGTAGAATTTATATTGTTTCTTCTAGTTATAAAACAAGATAAATTTTTTGTAGAAAAATATGTTAGATCAAAAACTTCTCAAAATTAAATGTAACAAATATAATGATAAATTATAAATATTGTCCAATGGCGGAGTTTCTTGGTTTTATTTCCTTTGAAATATTGAGTCTCCTCGGATGTTTCTTGGAGAAAATATCAAGTCGTTCTTATGAAAAACATTTTAAAAAAGTGTGTCACAAACTCTATTTTTTATTACTCTTGGAAAGGATATGTATGTTATATATCCTCCACTCTTTCACTGTCAAAATGTAGGTAAGGATACATTATGTAAATATCCCCAGTTAGTGGCATACATGATCATATATTTTCACTCAGCCAGGAATAATTAAACTATACATAAGGGATCCATATTTGAATATATAGAACTTCATAATGGAGAGATATTTGTAGAATAATTATTCAAATATTATGAATCCTCGTACTGAACTCCTTTCATGGACATTAATGCACCCCAACAATATTTAACAAAATAATAATTAATAATGCAACTCATTAAATTCAATAAGATAGTCAATGTCAAATTTAATTCAAAATGAGAAAGATAGAATTGATAAGTAATCTATTTGAAAAAGAACTCTATTGGTGACTCATTATAATGGTAACTCATATAATAGAAAGTCATCTAACGATGAGTAATCTGATGGTGATACATCCAGTGCTGATTCATTTGAAAAAACAGTGAGGGATGTTGGTGGTAGATCATCTAATGGTTGGTCTTGCTCAGTAGTGACTCACATCTATGGTGACTCAAACTTAGTAGTGACTCATCTCAATAGTGAATTTTCTCCTTGGTTACGCATATACATAGATATGTAAATAGTTACGAAGAATTATTCTTGATGGTGATTCATGTTTGGTGTTGATACAATCATGATAGTGATTCAGCCTCAATGGTGACTTTTTTTCTAACGATGATTCATGTTAGGAAGTGAGACATTAATTTAAGTGACTCAACATCAATGGGGATCCATTTCTAAAAATGACATGGTTATGGGAGTGAGTAAACAATGGCAGTGTCTCTTTTCAATAATTATCCAAATATTCATCAAAATTACTTAATATAAAAATTGTTATCATCGATTATAAAACACATTAACAACATAATTAACATGATTGTTGTTATCATTAAAACGATGTTTCTAACACAATGATCATTATCCTTATATTGTTGGCATGTTTGATTAGCTATATGAATCCTAATAATTTTCGAAGATCGATATTAGGTCCAAGTACCATCAAATAAAATTAAAGGAAGAGTGTATTATGAGGACAATAGTTTAGACTATGAATGACCAATATGAGTTTGTGGTTATGAATTTAGGTTTAACTGACACCCCCAATATATTTGTTCATTTGGTGGATAGATTTTACCATGAGTGTTTGGATAAATATTTATTGGTTTTTATCAATTATATTCTTGTATATTCTAAAAAAATGAAGATCAAGAGAAGATTCAAATATTGTTTTGAAATTTGTAGTATAAAATCTTTTTTTGTAGAATTTAGTATATTTGAATTTTAGTTATAGTTGATTTCATTCCATGTACATATTATTTCTCAATATGGAATAATATTTCAACCTATAAAAACTAATGTGGTGTAAGAATGGACAATACCTATCAATGTTACTGAAATTCCATGTTTTCATGGGCTTATAGGTTACTAAATGATTTTTTTAAACATTTCTAACATTTCTAAACCACTAAGCAAGTTACCTCAAAATGTTGTTAAGTTTATATAGATGAATGAATTTAAGGATTTTTTTTATCAATTGAAAATCATAATTTTTAATTATCTTATGATATCCTTTCTATTTAGAAATGATGACTATTTTTGTTTGTAGTGATTATTCTTTGAAGATCCTTGTTTGGGTCTTGATGTAGAATAGTTGGGTTATCATGTATTCATCTTTCCAATTGAAATAAGTTGAGTAGAATTATATGACATGTGACCTTGATCGAGTTTTTGTATTATTTTTATTTAAAATATAGAGGAATATTCTATAATGGGAGAAATTATAAATATATATTGACCATAAAATTTTAAATTATATATTTACTCAAAAAAATTGGTACATGAGGTAGAAAGGATGGTAAGAAATAATTAAGGATTATGATTGCATAATTCACTATCTTCATGGAATAGAAAATGTGGTAGTCTGTGCATTTAGTTTAAAAGATAATGCATCATTAAGCACATTACATATGTAACATGATCTATTGGTTAATGATTTAATTAATGTTAGACTAAAAATTATGTATATAGAAAATAATTTTATTTTTAATGTATTATCAGTATACTAATCCTTGGTAGAAATAATTATGAAGGCTCATATAGAAGATTATGGATTGTAAGAAAATGTATAATTGGTTAAGGTATGTAAATTTATTGAATTTAATGTTGATAAATAAGGTATTATCATATTTTAAAGGTGGTTAGGTGTTATAAGTTATTCTGATTTGAAGAATAATTTGTTAATTGATGCTCATAGCTCTCTATTTTTTTCCATCATGGTAGTACTATGATATAAAGATATAGTAAACAATGTTATTTTTGGGGAGGTATGAAGAAGGATATTTATGATTTTACTATGAAATGTTTTATTAATCACCTGGTTGATGCTAAATGTAAACCACCAAATGGGATTATTTAGTATTTTTGGTGGCATACTTGAAATAGGAGGATATTTCCATCGATTTTATTGTAGGATTACCAAATAAGTATCTATGTAAAGTTGTGATTTGAGTTATTGTTGATCATTTGACCAACTATAATTATTTTGGTCTTATTAGAGAACTTATTTATCTGGATCCTTTTTGTAGGATTTATCCTAAGTAGATAGTTATGTTATATAGAGTAACACACACCATTGTATCTGTTGGTGATCCAATATTTGAATAATATTTTTGGAAAAAACATCAGAAGTCAATGGGAACTAAATTGACTTTAATTACAGCTATTCATCCTAAATATGATAGACTGTCATAGAAAAAAATTCCTATTTTCTAGGTATTATTAAATATTTTTTATTATTTATTTTGGGAAGTTGGTATCATGAAATTCTTTTAGATTAATTTTCAGATAATAAAAATTTTCATTCAAGTATATAGATGGAACCTTTTGTGGAATTATATGGAAAGAGATATCATAATTCAACATATTTTAGAAGATTAAATTTGAGGTAATTATTAGGACCATAATTTGTAGAATATATAGTTGATAATGTAAATATGTTTTGGAACCACATAGTTCAAAACAAAGAGTGGGAAAAATATTTAAGAAGATAACTTGAATAAATACCTTTCTTTTAATCTAGGTGACTATGTCTTTATTAAAATATTTTCTTATAAAACGGTATGAAATATTTGTAAAAACGGAAACTTGGCCCCATAGTTCATTAGAAACTAATAAATTCTAGATATAGTGGGATAAATTTCTTTGTTATTTCACCTTACATTTGAGTTCATCTTAGTTACTTTATATGTTTTTTTATTCATTGAAAATGAATTATGTACCTGATGTATCACATGTTTCGACACCTAAAGTGGTAGAGTTACAGAATCATATCTCTTATGATGAAGATATTGTTTAGATTTTTGATTGAAAATAGAAATTACTGAAATATAAATTTATTTTCAAGTTTAAGGTTTCAATAAATAATCCCATGATTTAAGAAGAAACATGAGAATCGGAAAAATATATGATGTATAAATATAAATACTTGTATATGTAATGCCTAAAATTATGAGGTCGTAATTTACAAAATGGGGAAGAGTTTGAAAACACATATAAAATCAATAATTAATCTATTTCATATCATATTAATTTTCAAAAATATATTTTTGGTATTCATATATAATATGATATTTTTTTTTTGATTTTTGAGTCATAATAAGAATGTTATTATTATAGATTAAATGTTTTCCATAAAATAAATGGTTTAAATTAAAATTAAATTTAAAAAATTTATAGAAAATGTATGGATTAAAATATATGGGTAATTTTATCCATGAAATATCTGGTTTTCATATGTGGTTTCCAATATGGTTGTACATGATATTAAATTTTAATATGGTTTTGAATATATAATTTTAATTGAAAAAATTAAATTCATTTTTTTATTTCTAATATCTAAATTAACTTAGCTTTAATTTTTAGGGATTTATAAAAAGACTTATTTTTGTGTGAATTGTGGAAATGACTGATTTTTATTAAAAATATCACTTGTATTAATGTAATTAAAAAGATAAATTTTGTTTTAGAATTTTTTAAAGACGTGTAAGCCACCATTTAATTAAAATTATATCATATAATTACATAGGAATCAATATTAATTTTTTTATAAAAAAATTTTTATGATTAAAATAATAATTTTTTAAAAAAAGTTTTTAATTGTGTTTTTTCCCACATATATTGAAATTAATTACAAATAATAATATAAATTGAATCTTGAAAAAATGGACTTAATATTTTCAATTATGATGTTAATTTTTTTAATGTTATCAATTTCCTTTTTTTCATATTGAATAGTTAATAGGGTTAAACATTATCACCTTGTTAAAGGTTTGAGGGGTCAACGAAGTGGTTTAGCTAAGAGATAGGGTATCAAATTTCTCTAAACATTATATAAATTTGATTAGTTAAGGAAACTTAGTCCTTAACGAATATGTTATTCATAAGTTTCCAATATTTTCCACTTCACCTTGAGAAAAAAAAGTAATATATTTAACAGCATAAACTATTTAAAATAAAATCCACTCCCTCGCTTATAAATGGTAAACTCCTCTACTAACTTCATCACATTATTTGAACCACATATCTGGACCAAAATATACCCCATTAACTTTCCAACACCCCTCCACACATTTAGAGGTTTTTTTTCTTCTAAAGAGACCAATTTCTTAAGGCTTAAGGTGTAAACAAAATTGAGATATATGAGGAGGAGGTATAGGTCCAAACCAACCTATGCCACATTTATTTCTTCTTCCAAATACTTTAAATATTTTGTAACCACTGTATAATAATTACATAACTTTCTTCTATATTATTAAATTTAATTTTTTTTATAGAAAAACTCTTTAATATCTCACTTTTATCTAATGGTAAATGAAAAAAATACATGTTTGTACGTATGGAATAACACCTCCATGATGTGATGGGTTTTGTTTTACAACACTAAATCACATGACTAGTTATAATGGTATAACTAGTGACTATATAATATTTTTTTGAATGTGTTATGGTTCTATAAATATAATGCATTAAATAGCTTCTTACACATTCTGGATGTTGGAAGTTGACAATGTATAACTTTTGTCTGTGTGAAATACAATATCCACCAAGCAATGTGAATCATTTTTCATTAAATCCTAAAATTGTAGGGAATAAGGATGGAATTAAGGTATAAATATTATATTTATAAAATAAATATGATTTTTTAAATTTAAAATATAATATATATTATTTATTTTCCATCTATTAGAAAAATTGAAATGTCCCTTCTGTGTACATATGGATTACCGAATCCAAAACTCGGTGTATTTAATTTTTCATGTACTCCTTACATTGGTGGTTACAAATAATTTTCTATTTTGTAATCATAACAATTATGTCATTATTCAGATTCAACATATTATATTTCCATGATCCCTTTGACTATAGTTAACCTATCTAAGTCATTTTGGACTTATAATATTCACTTTCTTATAACGTCTAACATGAACATAACAATTATAGTAATAAAATAGATCATAAAAAATTAACTAAAGAGAATAACGATAATAACCATTAAATAAAATATTATCTTAAGTAATTATACAATAATAAAATATAATTACTCATGAGGGTATACATCTGAGTGAAATAGTTCGCGACTCTAGGTATGAAAATTTCCTTTTAAAAATCTGGTTTTAAATTTTCTTTTAAAACAATTACACTTCCATTTAGTGGTTCTATTAAATTTTCAATGAAATTTTTTATTTATGATTAAATGGATACCAAATTTCATTTTTTCCTCATTTTCAAATTTCCTTTTATATAATTAGAAAGGAATATCTTAAAAAATTTATATATGGGTTACTTTTATATTTTTTCAAAAATATAAAAATAATGGGTTTTAACTTAAACAGATTGGAATCCCTTTCGAAACATAATATATGTTGTTCATTATTAAACATACACTGAGGTTAACAGGCTTTTTAAATGAATATTATATTCCATATATTCTAGGCAATATTAATTATAAATTTTTTAGGAAATGGAACCTTATTATCATTTTTATGAGATAACATAATGTTTTATTGTTTTTGGGATTGGATTCCAATTCATGTGAGTTTTATAGTTAAATATAATGTTATATATGATTTATTCTATAGTTATTGTAAATTTAATATGTATTAAGGGTGATCCTGGTAAATCTTGATTATGGGTGATCCTTTTATAGCCCACAAATGCATTGGCTATTGTGATAGAGGTTTATAGTGACAGATACTCCTAGAAGAGGTGATAATTATCCAATTAGTTGATTCCATTTTTAGGGTTCTTATAAGGGTTAATTTAACTATAATTTACCATTTTATCTAAAAAATATTATTTCAATTATTTATAAATGATATATTTTGATTTAAAAACAAAATAATAATATAACTAATTTTTATGGGAATTTTATTAACTTTTAAAAAAATAAAATGTGAAAGGATTGTTTTTCATGGAATTCTATTTATAGCAGTCCACACCTTTCATTCATAGATATTAAATCTTAATATATGAATATTAATTATTTAACATAATGATCTACACCATAATCATTTAGGTATTGGGCCTTTGGAAAACAAAGAAACATAAACTACATGTCTATAAGTGATATTTGTAATCTCCCACTAAGTTTTCCATTAATAGAACCCCACATAGACATATCATACTTAATATTGTTCAACATAACCTAGGGAAATGGAAAAAATGAAATAATGACCTTGGATTCTCAATAAGGGTAAAAAAGAGAGATATCAATATATCATTAGCATAATTGTATTTAACATGGGGGTAGCATTTGAAAATAATTCCCTCTATATTATAGATCATATAATGGAGACATATAATAAATTAAATAACTTCACAAGACATTAATCATACTGGAATTAAAGAACACGAGACATGAGAAAATAGCATTGGAAAAAAGATATATATTTCACGTATACACATAGAAATAGAAAATAAATTTTATATCAGTCAAGTCTCATTTCTGAGGCAATTATAGTGGGATGAGTTCACTCCCAAAACCATCATATTAGTCAAGGATCACACTTAAGACATTCATAGTGGATAATTCCCCTTACTGAATTGGGTTCTCTCTATATTCCATCCTTGTTTATCTCATTAGATATCAATCTATACCCAATACATTGTAGTGATATATATGTCCCACCCATCAAATAATGAAAATCATATATTTGTGTTCCAAATTATCCTCCAACATTCATCATATCAGTACCCATGAAAAGAAATGGTCTTCATAAAAATTTTACCTTATCAGATCCCATGAAATTAAATGGGCTTCATAACATATTTATCTATAAGTACCCATGAATAGAAATGGGTTTCACAAACATATTTTCATTTTAAATGTAATCCATTCGATGAATAAATAATAATGGTGTCATTGGATCGTATCAATAGAAAATCATAATTTACATAAAACTATTTCCTATTAGATGGAAATTTATTTTGAATGTCACTAGGATTATTCCTTGAGAAAAATAACTTTTGACTTTGAAAACACTTTTTAAAACATAAAACATTTGAAAAATACACTTCATTGAAAATAACCATGGAAACTTAAAAAGAAATCTTCAATGAACACATAATAAAATTCTTCAGGGGAAATACATATTTCACTTTGAAAAAAACTATTCAAAACATAAAACAAATTTCAAATACTTATTTGTGAAAATATTATTTGAAACATATGAAAATTTATTTGATGATAATTTAAAAAAAATTGGGTAAAATACCCCTTAAACATTGATATACACTTTCAAAAAAATAAATGAATTTCAATATACAATTATTAGAAAAAAATCAGAAACATATAAAGGAAATTTAAAGATCATTTAAAACAACTCATTGAAGGATATAGATGTAGTGGAAGCATTGTGTTTGAGAGGGAATAAATTTTCAAAAATTGAAATTGATGACCAATCCGGGATCAATATGATGATGAATTCTATTATCCAGAGATTAAAATAAGAGATTTAGACAAAGAGATTAAAATCACTATATCTAAAAAAGTGGATCTCTTAAATCATGTTTAGAATTAATTTATTAGTTTCTAAAGAAATTAAATTCCTTGGTATTTGGTACATTCTCCATTTATGATCCTCGATCATCCTAAGTTACCATTATGGATTTTCTTTATTGAGTTCGCGATGATCGAAAGTTGAATCCCTCTTGTGGTGATCCAAACATGATAAAATGGTCTTTGAACAATGCCACTTGTTCTTTGGGTCCTAGAATAGAAAATATAATGTCTTGTGTTGATCATTCTTGGTCACTCATTCATAGATCTTGAAGAACCTATATCTTTCTTGAGAGGGAGAGGTGATAGGAGTTGAGAGGGAAAATTTGGGCTCTGCAATTCTAAATTCACCAGTTTTTTGGAACAATGGACATAACTATATATTAATCGACATGGGGTTTCGGTTATTATAATTAATTGTGAAATAGTAATTAAATGAAATTATAAATACTATATAAACCACACGCCACATAATAAAAATAACAAAACCATTATTTTTGGTGCGCCAATATGAAAAAAATAGAACCATATATGAAATATTGTGCCACATAATGATAATAGTATTATTATTATTTCTTGCACCAATAGGATAAACATATTATATATACTTGTAAATAATTAATTTATCAATGTAAATGATTGTGGTTCATTATAACCCCTATTCCATTTATTGAACACCAAAATATTTTATTTTATTCTCTTAAATAAATATTTGTATTTACAAACTAGTTAATAAATATTTATTAAATGTTCAATAAAAGAAATAAATATATTTTATTCTCATGCCACTTAATAAATATTTATTTTAATTTTGAGACCATTTTAACAAGAATAAAATTATTCCTTGGTCCTGAGAACAATTTTTTTCAATTAATTAAATTAAAATATAATATAATCGAGACCACCAGAAACACTTAGTGTGTGAGCCTCTTGGAATATTTCTCATTGGAATTAGCTGGGCTTGCCTAATGTTCAAGTTTACTGTCTTGCAACGGGTCAAGGAACCCAAGAAAAATTACTTAAAGTCACAATTTTGACATCCACATATGAACTCACAGTGTGTAATTTAATCCCTTTGTCATAATATCGCCTCAAGAAGGTTTCGTGATAGTTTCATCAACCTATATGCTTGATACATCATTCTATCACTACCATAAATAAACTTGTTGTTAAATAAGGGACATGGAATTTAGGGTGATGGTTCTATTTCAATTAAAGGGATGAGATATCAACTTCTATTAATTGAAGGAAAAAATGCATCATCGACTTATCAATTAATAGCATGTCATTCGTGACACACCCAATGTACCCTACTTCCCGCCCACATATAGCACGATTATTTTTTGAGTAAATAAATGTGTGTGAGTCGTGGCATGTATTAATGATAATATTAATGTCTAAGGAAAGTTACACACGCTCACAGATAAGAATATCTGATGACACAAAAACATGAAGAATTCCTACTAGTGGGTCTTTTCTCATAATCTCCTGTCTCAGAGATTACCATGTGATAACTTCATGAGAAGAAGTCTCATCTTCTTATGAGTAATAGCAACTGATAGTTTGTATACTATGTGTTCCATCACTTTATGCCATCCAACTGCAGAACAATACTTATGAATATTTTTATATAACATCAAGGTTCTCATCATAGTAGACATTATTAATTTGAAAAATAAACTAAGAAATTATTACATTATAATCATACATATTAATGAACCATATATAATAGGATGTTTAATATTTATATACATTAAATATTCATGTGATAAAAGTACAAATAGTCGGTTCTAGGACACTAACTCCAAAAAAATACCACATGAAGTAGGTTGAACTACCTATGACTTTTGGTCCTCTGAACCTCACATGATGATCATGTTTATACTAAGTCAAGGCTTTATTCAATGGGTCTACGAAGTTTTCTTCCATGGAAATACTACTCACTAAAACTTCACCTCTTTGAGAAAAATAACTCAAGATATGATACTTCCATAGTTTTTTCCTGGTTCCCTGATGTGACCTTGGCTCTTTTGTGAGATCCGCGACCTTTTTTATCACAATAAAGTGTGATGGTGGAGTCCTGACCATGAGGTTCCGGGTTCGATTACTCGCAAGGCAACGCACACTATATGTCTTTATCACCTCTCATGGGCCCCTATACCCCATCTAGAATTGTCCTGAAGGCTTGGGTGTCGTTACAACTGGGACTGCGGCTGGGGGAGTACATATAGGTTCTCGGTGGAGGGTGACGGCCCACGTATACCGTGTAACTCCATGGGCCTAAAAACCCAGTATACTTTGCCCCCCACGCTCAGGTGGGGTGGTAAGGGTGGGTAGGGGTTTGCGACAGGATCTTTACTAAAAGGATCATAATGACTCTTGGATGAAACTCTACATCCAAACTGCTTCTTTACCTACCTCAGAAGCAACTATATACTCAGAATCTGCTGTAGAATTTGTGACCACACCTTTTTTGAGCGCTTCCATCTCACATCACCTACGTTCCAAGGGAATATGTAAAATATTTGCGACTTTATGTCATCTTGATCAGTTTAGAAAATAGCATCTGAAAATCCTATGATGACTAGTTCTTCATATCCTCTATAATCCATTAAAATATTCTTATAATTCTTTAGATAAATAAGGATAGTCTTGGCATTCATCCAATGGTAGTAACCTAGATCAGCTTGATATCTTCCTACCACACTCAATGTATAGGATACATATTTCCTAGTATATAGCATAGCATACACGAATAGCCTAATCACTGATGTGTATGAAATCCTTTCCATTCTATTTTTTTCCTCATGCGTTTGAGGTACATTTTCATAGAAATATTAATTTCATGTGATTATGTAAATAATCCCCTCTTGGATTGTTCCATACTAAATCTCTTCAGTATCTTTCCAATGTGTGTACTTTGATTTTGGCCCAGAATTCTATTGGATCTATCATGTTGGATCTTGACCCCAAAAATATATGTTTCATTTCCCAAACCCTTCAGGGAGAATAATTTCTTCAACCATAACTTAACATACTGTAATTCTAGTATTTTGTTTCCAATAAGTAATCCTTCATCAACATACACTATTAGGAAAATGACTACACTTCAACTAAACCATTTTTTGACACAAGGATCACATTTATTATTTATAAAACCATATTACTTTATAGATTCATAAAAATGAATTTTCCATGACCTTGATGATTTATTTAATCCATAAATTGATTTTTCAACTTTCATATCTTTTTGGCATCCTTTGGAGTCACAAACCCTTCAGGTTGGGGTCATATAGACATCATCATGAAGGTTCCTATTAAGAAAAGTTATTTTGACATCCATTTTCTAACTATTATAATCATGGTAATAGGAAATAGACAGAATAATTATGATTAATTTTATCATTGCAACTGGTGGAAAGGATTCATTGTAGTCAGTGCCATGATGTTGTTTAAACTCTATTTCATCCAGTCGTGCCTTATAGGTACTAACGTGTCCTTCCATGTCCAGTTTCATATTGAACTCCCATTTGAAAAAATAGGATTTACATCTAATAGAGTTTCTACCATAGTCAAGACATGGTTTTTCAATATAGAATCCATTTCAGAATTCATGGAATCCTCCCACGTGGAAACGTTTGAGCACTTACTTCTTCCTGGTAGATTAGAGGATCATTATTATCAACTAATAATGACTCACCATCCTTGGAAACTATAATACCATGTCGTTCTAGTTCTCTAACCTCTCTTGTACTCTTGTGTAGTACTTATGTCTCTATAACACATCTTTTTTCTGTAGGGCATTGTGGAATCTACACCTATACCAACTATTGTGTCCCTTAGGCCTCAGCTTCATCAAAGTCTATCTCACTCCCGCTATCTCTTTTAGAGATGTTCTTCAACTCAAGTAATATGTGTTTCATGCTACTATAAATTTTTTCGGAGGGGTCATATTTTCAATATCCCCTTGTTTCCTTGAGGATTCTTATTAAGGTGCACTTTGTTCTTCCAGGTCATATTTTATTATGTAAAGAGGCCTTAACAAACTCTTTACTTACCCACACATGTAAATTCAATAACATGTACTTTCATAAACACCAAATCTATTTTGGAATATCATTTATCAATTTATTTAGTACTTGGTTTACTTTTTGTTCCAATTTCAGTAATGAATATCCTCAAAAAGATAGTAGAAGACTTTCCTGACTCATCATTGATCTCACCCTATCCAACAAGGTGGTGTTCCTCCTTTGGCCTACACCATTACACTGGGGTTTTTAATGAGGGGTGAGTTTGGATAGGATCCCAAAATCCCATAAGAAATAAATGAAGTCTTGATTAAGATATTCTTCACCTCATCTTGAGTAGAATTTCTTAATATTCTTACCAAGATGGTTCCCAATATCATTCATGAATTCCATAAACTTATCAAAAAAATCTGAATTATACCACATTAATTAGGTATATCTATATCTACTAAAATCATTTGTAAAAGTTATGAAGTACGAGTACCCACCCCATTACTCAACTAGAAATAGTCCACACATAGTGGTATGATCCAATTCAATAAGCTCCTTGACCCGTTCACCTTAGCCACTAAATGGGGATTTGGTCATTTTTCTATGTAAACATGTCTAGCATACACGAAGTTCTCTCAGTTTGAATGAATCTAAAAATCTATTTTGATGTAATGTTGTCAAGTGTTTCTCATTAACAAGACCTATCTAGTGATTCCAAAGTAGGGTGTGGTATGAGTCGATTGAAGTAGCTTCGTTATTGATTTCCATTAATTGTTTTGTGTATTACAACACGTAAATTATGTTATAAAAATGTGCCTTACCAAAACAAATATTATCATTATAAAAGAACCAATGTTCATTTTTAAACTTTAAAATAAATAATTTTTTATCTTGTCTAGATACAGAAAAAATAATTGGTCACAAAAGGAACATAATAACAACCTTTTAATACCAATATCAACCTAGTCATAAATGTGAGGCGGTAGTCCCTGACAATTATAGCAGCATTTCTAGCTTCATTGGATGCTCTTAGATCTACCTCCCCTCAGTTGATTTTCTTGAATCTACATGGTTCCTGTAATTTGATACATATTTTAGAATCATTATCTATATCTAATAACGAATTTTTATAAATAGATAAATTTCAGTTGATAAAAAATGCACCAAATGATTCCACATGTTTCCTTAGCTTTGTGCAGTTTTTCTTCCTATGGCCCTTCTTGACACATGCGAAACAAACAACTTCATATTCCATTATCCCCCCTTGATCTTCCTTTTCATGGAAGGGCATGAAGAAAATTTGGTCTTAAATCTCTTTTCCATCCCTTCCTCTTATTCACCCTAAGGACAGAAGGCTTCTGATGCTTCATGTCTTTTTCCACTTGTAGAATGAGAATAAGAAGATCGGGTATATACCACTCAATTATGTTCATATTTAAATTCAAAACAAAATTAAAGAATATCTAAGGGAGTGATGTAACAATGATATCATTACACAGTTATTCGGGGAGTTTAAACCCTAGAACCTTCAGGAACTCAATGTTTCCAATGAGATTTACTACGTGAGGCCCAACTAGGGAAACCATTCAACAATTACTCTAAAAGAGTTCCTTGGAGATCTCAAACTATTCATGTCTTGACCTCTCTTAGTAAAGACCACAGAGGTGTTCAGGCATTCTATAGGTATCCATGTTTTCTTGAGTCCTCATGAGTTTACTAGAAATTGATGATTACATCAAACATTGATTTCTACCACATCGTTCACTTGATTCTCATAGACTATGAAATCTGCATCACTCACCTCCTCAGCAGGTAGATCAGGTAATGAGGAGTCCAACATGTAAGATTTCTGTTCCTGACATAGAATGAATTGAAGGCATCTAAACCATTCCTAAAAGTTATTGCTAGTGATGATTTTTTCTTGAACCATTATTTATTATAGGGATACTATGGTTGATGATCATGTCATTTCTTTTCAAGACCCACCCCCAAGGCTTGTGTCATGACATTCCCTATGCCCACCTCCCAAAGGCCAGGGGTTGGCGACTATAGCCGAAGGTGTCAACCTGTAAGTTTAAGGCATTATCCGGACTACCTACATGCACACACATGCCCAACCACATCCCAAAAACTAAAAGGGGAAAAAGAATACAAAAATAGTAGTTGAGTACATGATCAACTAAAAACAAGTGGTCAAGAATACAAACCCAAAAAATTAAGAAATAGGAAATTACAAAGGGACTTAGGTAACCATGCACTGAAAACCCCGCCTGATGGTAAGAGTAGTGTAGATACTATAATCTAAAGTATTAAATCTGTTCCACTTGATCCTACTTGGCCCCGCCTATTTAGAGGCCACTAAATCCTTTTTCGAAACATATTTTCTCTAGACAAGGCACAACATGTGTGGGTGAAGCCCGTGAAGGTTTGAGTAACACAGTACTCGGTAGGGGACCCCAGTCCACCAAGGAGATAGACCCTGAAGTAACCAAAAAACAAAGACAGAAAGTAGGGACAACTCTCAAAAGGTATATTCTATAGTAGGAAAGGTTCCTCAGTTATAGTGAAAATATTTTTTATTTTTGAGGGAATAATACCAGATGAATCGAGGCTCATCTGTCGAGCCACAAAGGATCCACACAGCTACTTCTTGTCTTCCAGATTACTAAGGATCCACATGGATGATGCTCCTCTATTGGGCCACTAAGGATTTACACTGCTCATGCTCGTCTGTCGGGATACTAATCATCCACACGGCAAATGCTCGTCTATCAGGCCACTAAGGATCCACACAGTTGTTTCTCATCTTCCAAGTCACTAAGGATCCAACTGGTTGTTTCTCATCTTTCAGGGCACTATGGATCCAAATGGATACTTCTAGATCCAATGGTTGTACCTCAACTACCATGAAGTCCTGTATAGAATTACCCAAATGACCATATCGTTATAAGGGTTCCAACGTAATAGAAGTTGCATCGAACGAATGCCCAGTGTCTAAAATATGGTCATTTTAGAAACAAGGTCCTGGTTGGATTTGAGTCCAACCAACCCATCTATACACCATACCAATCTAAAACTACAATAGAGTACCTCAGAAGGAATACCTCTTCTCAAGGGTCCTCATGTCGCAGATTCCGCATTAATCAGATTCCTTGTTTAAATGTTATTAATATTTTAGTAACCCAGGGAAGGATTCATCTGGGCCTAGTCTGACCTAGTCAAACCGACCCGAACAACCCAGCCCAGGGGATCTATATACCCTGGTTAAATTCAACTAGCCTAAATTGAAATGGTTTTGGTTAGGTTAGGTCTAGTCTGGCCTAGCCTATGGGCCAGGCCCAATGGACCTCACTTGGCCCAACCCAATTTGGCTGGGGGTCCAGCCCGGTGGGTCACCCGATGACCCAATATCATCTATAGATGGAGACTAGAATGCGATGGGTAGACCGGTGTGGTGCACATGGGATGAAGAAATAGTTGTCGCATCCCCTCCATGTCTGAACACAGCCTGAAAGTAGAAAGACCCTCCTATGAAGTGGCGCTCTGTTTTTTCTATGTCTAGCGCCTTCTACGGCTGATCGACCACAACCTCCCCTCTACCGTGGTCGAGCAGCCTCAGCTTTCCAGGTCACTCGGGCGGCCCGGACGCGGGTTTCCACCTCAACGCGGCGCCTATCGGTGCCACACCTCCATGCCATTGCCTCCATGTGGATCATGTCTTCACCGATCCTCCATGCCCCAGTAGTCTCATGTCACTATGTCATGCCAATGGGGAAGTCACCTCCCTTTGCATGCAGTCACCACTGAGGGCCACCAGAGTTGCTTATGTGGTCTGTTTCTCAATCCGCTTGTGCATGTGGTCCTCTCGGGTCACCGACTTCCCTTCATTTTCCCATGATTCATCTTGACACTAATTTGAGGATACATCCTCAAAGAAAACACGTATAGAGGCACCCTAGACTTTTTCATGTCGGCTGGCACCCTCCTCGTTAGAGGATTAAAAAAGGGGATGTTCTGGGAATTACCATTCTGTCAACAATAAAATTTATCCTGAATAGAAAACCCAATGACGACAACGTCCCACAAGAATGAACAATCTAAGGATTAACCTATTCATGGATTAATTTGTGGTCATATTTTAGAGAAATACCAGGGAAGATAAATTCAATCAAATAACCCCTACCTCGTTAATGTTCATTGTCGTAGCACTTCATCCTCGAGGGACTAAGAGGTCGATGGCATTCTCCATTCTTCAAGGTGCGTCAAAGTCAATGATGTCATGCCAACATTCATTTTTCTTCATTGGGGAAGAAATCCATTGGAGGTTCATCATAGAATCATCATGGATTTAATCATCTTTCCTCCAATGCATCAAAGTATTAAAAATAAATCATGTTTTAATATTTATATTATGTTGCGATGTTCCATCATTACAATTTTTAATTTATGCAATAGCATCACTGTTATACGTCATTAAAGAGTCGTTATGCTGGGTTTTTATGATCCATTGATGAGATACAGTAATTCGTATTGTTTCTACCTCATCACTACACCGAATAATTGTCGTGTCATCGCTCGTTAGTGAGAAAATAAATAAAATAACTATTTATGTTTTTTTGTTATTTTTCTCGATGAGTCTAAAAATTAACTTTTATGTTTGGGCCCACATGGATGAAGTTAATTCCTTTTTAGAAGAATCATGACATTATAAGTTCAATGGTGCCCTCTATTTTTTGATATGATCACTAGTTCAAAAGATAGAAAGACCCACTCACACGTTTACAGAATTTACCTTAAACAAAGTTAAAAATTTCATTCCAGACTCACCATGTCTTGGAATAATGTGATTTCTGAGCATGTAGGCTCTAAAAAATTCTATATAAATTAATAAAAATTACATGGAAATTATGAGACATTACATTCTCCCCACCAATGGGATTTACATCCCTGAAATCCCAAACATGGACTAATCAAACAAAAGGGGGTACTGCGCACAAATCAGAGCCTCCCACTCCCATGTGGTCTGCTGGAGGTTCTTATGTTGCCATTGACCCAACACCAAAGGAATCGACCATCCATAAAGGACCAGCTCCTATTGATCCTCTATCTCCACCAAGAACACTGCAATCTTCTCCACATCATAAATATCCAGCTCTCCCCAATCAATGATGTGTGATGGATCATGCATGTGCCTTCTCAACAATGATGCATGAAAAACATCATGAACTTGGTGAATATGTGGGGGAAGAGATAGGTGGAACGCCACCTCACTAACTCTATTGAAAATATGGAAAGGTCTGATGAACCTCATAGATAACTTTTCGCCCCAAAAAAATCTCTGCAATCCCCGTCGGGTTGAGACCGGAAGGAAAACATGGTCTCCCTCCTCAAACTCTATGGGTCTTTGTTTCCTATCGGCATAAGACTTATGCCTACTTTGTGCAGTCCTCATCCTATCCTGTATTATCGAAACCTTCTTAGTGGTACCTCGTACCATCTCTGGGCCCATGATTACTCACTCCCCTTGGTCTGTCCAACATAGGGGTGATCTACAAGGCCACTCGTACAAGGCTGCGAATGGTTCCATGCTAGTGGTGGAGTGAAAGATGTTTTTGTATGAAAACTCTAATAGTGAAAGATGGTCCTCCCAACTATGAACATAATCTAGAACTCAAGAACGAAGAATTTACTCCAAGGTATGTATGTTCTGCTCTGTCTGACCATCCTTCTGGGAATAAAAATCAATGCTCAAGCATAGATGAGTCTCAAACTCCTCCTGTAATATATTTCACAACTACGATGTAAATCATGTATATCGGTCAAATAAGTTCGTTAAAGTCACTCTATGAGGATGTGTTATCTCCCGATCATAGAGGAATCCCATTCCCTATACCGGTTCCTACTCTTAGATGGGCAGGAAGTGATCTAACATAGCGAGCTGTTCAATGTCCACCCTGATAAAATCATGGCCTCTGGATGTACATGGTAACCCCATCATGTAGTCCATCGAGATACCATCATATTTTCACTCTGGTGCCTCAATTAGTTGAGAAAATCCAGTTGGAATCTGATGCTCGGCCTCCACTTGCGGACAAGTGAGGCATCGTGAGATGAAATCGGTCACTTCTTTCTTCATTCCTGGACACTAGTACTAACGTCAATGGTCCTGGTATATCTTCGCCACTCCAGGATGTACCGCCAAAAGTGATCTATGGAAATCCCTTAACACATCCTCCCGTAACACCACTGGTACTATGGTGTGCACTCTAATAAGGATGACATACTCCCCACCTATCAAAAATCCATTAGGAACACGTGATGAGGACAACTGAGCACCTCGGGACTCACAGTCAACATCCAACAGTTGTGCCTCCCAGAATCATTATAAGAGTGGGGGAGTAATAGTCATTGACTGATTATAAGATGATCCATCATCATCCATGATGGATATCTACAATGCATTTAACTGCTCTATCACCTCACCTAGTAGCTGCAAACTAGTCCACCTGTTAAGCATGTTTGCTACCACGTTCACCTTACCAATAGTATAGACTATCTCAAAGTCATTGTCCTAGAGGAACTCTAGCCATTACTGTTATCCCAGGTTCTGGTCCTTTACGGTGAATATATACCTAATACTCTTGGGGTCGGAGTTAACTATAAACCATTCACCCATGAAGTAGTGCCACCACATCTTCAAGGAAAAGACCACTACTACAAACTCTAGTTCATGGGTCGCGTAATTCCTCTCAAGATGCTTAAAATTTTGTTATTATTAGGAAATCAATGCTTGATACTTCATTAAGACACAACCTAGACAGGTCCTCGATGCATCATAGACAACTACGTACTCAACACCCACCTCTAGTAGTCTCTAGATTAGGTCACAAGTCATTATTTTCCTCAACTCCTTGAAACACTATTAGCATTTCTCTATCCACATTAAGGGTTGTCTCTTCACTATCAAAGATGATAAAGGTGTTGTGACTCTAGAAACGTTGGGAACAAACCTCCGATAGTAACCAGCCAAACCCAAGAAACACTGCACCTCAGTAACGCTCATAGGTGGATCCCATGCAAGAAACGCTTATATCTTCACTGGATCCACTATAACTCCAGCATTCAATATGACATGTCCTAAAAGTGGACCACTCGAATCTGAAACTAGCAGTTTGAGAGCTTACCATGAAGCGGGTGCTCTCAGAGTGTAACCGGGACTATCTGTCTCTGTGTAGCATGCTCCTCTGATGCCAAGTACACCAAAATGTCATCAAAGAATACTTAGACATAATGGTCAAGGAAAGGCTATAAAATCATGTTAATGAGGTTCATGGAAACTATTGGGGCATTATTCATGCCAAAATTCATTACCAAGAACTCATAGTGGCCATAATAGAACCTAGAGGTTGACTTCAGTACATCCTCATCTCGTACACAATGATGGTGATAGCCTGATCTGAGGTTGATCTTTGAGAACAACCTCTCTCCCTATAACTGATTGAAGAGGTCATCAATCCTCAACAGTGGATACTTTTTTTTTACGGTCACTTTGTTTAGGCACCATAAGTCCACGCATAACCTCAAGATCCCATCTACCTTATTGGAAAACTGTACCAAGGATGCCCATGGGGAAATACTGGGCCTTATTAACCCATTATACTGCATGCCCTCTAGTTTCACCCTTATCTCACAGAGTTCCATGAGAGCCATCCGATATGTTGGTGTGGATATTGGTATTGTATCAGGGTACTGGCCGATGCAAAATTCTTCCTCTCTATGAGGATGTAGTCTTGGAACATGCTCAGGAAAAATATCATCATAATTTTTCACCACTATATGAAATATTGGTCTTATCTCATCCACTACACCAAGAGTGAGGCTAGACAACTAGTGAGTGATTGGATGCACCCTCCTCCATGAAATTCCATCCGATGATGTAAGGTGTTCCTTCTCACTGGTGAAGGAAAATCTTGTACCATATCTACATAAACAACACATTATATGCCTAAAACTATTGATCAGTGTATGGACTGTGGATAACCACTCCATACCCAAGATGAAATCATAAGGCATTGACACTGATACTTTGATATCACAGCTAAGGATCTCACCTCATAGGTTATGCTCACACTACCAACACTTGTGTGTAATCATCAAATCCCCTCTTGTAGGAGTATCAAGCCATAGGGATCGATCCAACGGGTCTACTGGAATCTTTGATCTCAAAATAGGAGCTTTTTCAAGGAAAGAGTGACTAGAAACTGTGTCTATAAGAACTGCAACTATGGTGGTGAAGACGTAGATCGTCCCTCAAATAAACTATGGAGATTTGTGTTAAATACCCTCTGATGACCGAAACTAAGCTCTCTCATGTCCGCCTTCTCCCTGAGGTCAGGTTGGACCACCAAGAGGATGTCATGGTAGTACCATGAATCGTAGCCCACCGCCTGTTGCTCGGCCTGTTCCCCTACCACATCCACCACCTTGTGGACCTCTGCACTCAAACCTATGCATCTGTCTCAGTGGTCCCTCGACCATCTGCAAATTGTCTGTATGAAATCTCAGTTAGTCACAAGCCATGTGTCCTTTCCAACCACACAGATGGCTCGGCTCCCTGTCGCCCGGTGGTGGCACCCAATGTCGGTGAGTGCTTGGCAAGGAAGCCCTCTACTTATAGATCTCTCTTCAGGACTCCAGCCTACCTAGGGATTCTAAGAGACACCATTGACGCCCTGATCTCCCACCTGAGTCCCTAATCAATGTCTTGGTCTCTAATAAAAGGGTATCAAAACATGTTTATAGAATAGCGGGAATGCTCAGTGAACCTCACTGAGTACTCAGCTACCATCATGTAGCCCTGCTGAATGTGAAGCAACTATTGAATGTGTACTGAGTGTAAAGTTGTGGAGAAGAAATACTCTAGAACAAAGTTACTTTAAGTCCATCTAGGTGATGGTCGCCTCATCATGTGTCTAGATTTTTATAATCCATCATCTCCCTATCGATCCCAAAAGGAATCTCACATCCAAGATCACCATCTGGTCAAGCGGTGTCCTCACATATTGGAAGTCTCGTGTCACTTCCCCCAGCCAATCCTCAGTGACCTGGGGATCTCTTTCTCCCTTAAACCTGGGAGATCACTTTCTCTAAAACTCGTGGAGGGAAATAAGTTTGTACATGTCCTCTACAGGTACCTCGAGTAGTAGATGTTGACCAATGGGTGGTGGTAGCCCTGGTGCACCACCTGGTAGGGAAATCTCAAGAACTGGTCACTAAACGAATGCCTCGTAGCTAGGCAGGCTATCCACTCGACCACATATCGGGAACTGAGCTGGCTATCTATGCGGAGGCATCCTGAAATAGATCATCAAGTTCCACGATTAATATATTATACCTAGTGGGCTTACTCTTATAAAAAATAAAATAAGGACACCCTTTTGCAACCATTTTTTTTTATGAATTGTGACGAAAATCTAGCTTCAGGGTCCTCGTGTGTGGATATGCCACCCGTCGCCCCAACATTGGACTCCTAGAATCTGAAAGTCGGACTCACAAGATTTAACACTATTTCCCAAAAAAATATTAGCCTCTCAATCTCTGAGGTAGAACCGACAACATCTGATACCAATTTGTCACGACCCATCCCTTGGGGCCCATGCAGTGACATACTGCAAGACCACCTACCAAAGGCCAGAGGATGGATACCAGTGCTAAATGTGTCAAACTACAAGTCATAGGCATTAGCCTACATACATGTACACACACACACGCCCTACCACATCACAAAAACTGATAGGGGAAAAAAGTATACTGAATCAAGTACTGAGTTCAAATAAAACTGAAAAAAGTGGCCCAGAATACAAACCCAACAAAAAGACTGGAAACAAGAAATTATAATGGGACTCGGGTTACCATCCAATGAAACCACAGCTGCTGGTAAGAGTAGTGTAGATACTAGAAACCTATGTAGTTTGTCATGTCAGCTTGATCCTACGAGGCCTCACCTGCTTCTAGGCCACCCTTTCCTCCGTCGAAACATCTGTCATGTGAAAAAAAACCAAACATGTGTGGGAGAATCCCATATAGGGGTGAGTAACTCAGTACTCAATAGGGGACACTGTTCCACTAAGGAGAATTTCCACAAATCAACCACAAATAAAATATACAAAGTAAGGATAGCTCACATCGGGTATATTTTAGAGTTGGAACGGTTCATCAGTTATAATGAAAACGTTTAGTACTATTGAGGAACTCATCCCTGATGAAATAATTCTCGTCTACTGGGCCACTATGGATCCACATGGCTGATGCTCGTCCGCCTGGCCACTAACGATCCACATGGATCCTTCTCATCTGTCGGGCCATGAAGGATCCACATTACTACTGCTTGTCTGTCGAGCCACTAAGTATTGACACATATTCTTCTTGTCTTCCAATCCACTAAGTATCCACATAGTTATTGATCTTTTGTTAGTCCACTAAAGATCCACACGTCTTTTTCTTGTCTACTGGCCCACTAATGTTCCATACGACTGTTGCTCGTCTATCTGACCACTAAAGAACCACACATCTACTTCTAAAGGAATAATTAAAACCTATACATCCATAATGTCCCACATACAATACCCCAAACTTTAATATCATCATAAGAGTACCAACGCAATAAATGGCACGTCGAATGGACACCCGGTTTGTAAGATAAGGGCATTTTCTAAAAAAGGGCCTGATTAGATTTGAGTATGATCCATCCCAGCCATATACCAACCCCCACCAAAACTCCCATAAATTATATTATAAGGACCACCTCATCTCAAGGGTCCTAGTCACATAGATAGCGAGTCAATCAGATGAACGGTTTGTATGTTATTAATGTTTTAGTAACCAGGGGTCGGTTGTGCCCGAGCTCGGTCGGACACGGTCGAACCTACCCGACCAACATTACCCGGGAGTCCTACATACCCTGTTTTAATTCGATTGGCCTGAACTAACTTATTTTGAGTCAGCGTAGGAACACTCCGGCTTGGCCAGTGGGCCTGGCCTAGTTTGGCCAGGGGTCCAGCCCACCGGGTTGCCCGGGGCGCGACAGTAACCGCCGCATCCCCGCCCTGTCCGAACGTAGCCCGCAAGGAGAAGGTCGCTCCTCCCACGCGACACCCACCTGGCGCCACATCCAGTGCCTACAACGGCTGAAGGGCTGCAGCCTCCCATCCATTACATTCAATCAACAGCTGCTTTCTAGGTCTCTTGGACCCGGGTCATTGCCTCCACAAAGCATCGGTCTACGCCGATCCTCCGGACCACCTTGCTCGACCAGTGCCCGCTAGCACCGGTGCACCAGTAGTTCCTTCTGTGGGTCACCGAAGTTTCTATAGTATTCTGTTTCTTGATCTTCTTGGGCCTATGGGCCTCTCGGGTCACCGTTATCCCTACCTTGGCCCCATATTCATCTTTCCACCGATTTGATGATACAACCATGAAGAACGCTAGTACAGAGGGACCCGGTACTTGTTCATGTCATCCCAAGCCCTCCATGTTAGAGGTTTAAAATAGTACAACATCTAGTGATTACCATCCTATCAACAGTAAAATTAATATCGAATTGAAAACCCTAGAACGACACCCTCCTACAAGAATTCATGAAGTCGATGATGTCCCACTGATGTTGGTCATTCTTCATTGGGGATAAAATCAATCGGTGGTTCATTATAGAATCCTCACTTTTTTAATCCTTGTTCAAAAAACGTGTCAAACTATTAGAGAACACGCTACAATGTTTCTATTACACTACAATGTTGCATCGTTACATTGTTTAATTTATGAAATAGTCTAACTGTTACACGTCATTAATGTCTCGTTATGCTACGTGTTAACGATCCATTGATGAGCTTCATCAACGTGTCTTGTATCTACCTCATCGTAGCACCGCATCATCACTGTGTCATCTCCCATCATTGAGAAAAGAAAAAAAATTACTTTTTTGTTATTTTGTTAATTTTTTTAGAAATTCCAAAAATTAACATTCCTGTCCGGCCCTTGCCCATAGAAGTTAAGTCCTTTCTAGATAAATCCTGTAACTCTACATTAAATGATTCCCTTAGACTTTTGATCTGAGCACCAGTTCAAATGTTAGAAAAATCATCTTTCACTTTTTCTGAAGGTACCTTAAAGAAAGTTCAAAACTCGGTTTTGGGCTCACCGGGCCTCATAATCACAGGTTGTTAGAGCATGTAGTCTCAAAATAATTCCATAACATTTTAAAAAAAAATTACAACAACATTTTGATACATTTAATTTTTATTATTCAATTAAAATAGAAGATAATTATTACATTATTGATTTCATTTTATGAGAAATAATAAATTAATTTATCAAGTCTCTCACTATTTTATCAAGTCCTAATGGCCCTTACCATTGAACTCAGAATGTCTAATAGCTACGAAATTATAGTGGTAGCGATTCATATTCCCCTTCTCATTACCCAAAGAATGGTTGGTCATGTTATTTAAAGGTATTTTGGTAGGAAGGTATTTGAAAAGTGTGGGCTTGCAACTCCTTGATCTATTGAGTAGATTCCCCAATCCTGAAATCCTGACTTGGATTTCGACAACAATTCCCTCCAAATTTACACCAAGTATAGCAATGGATAATTTTCTTGATTTAAAATTTTTAAGTCAACATGAAACTTATATGAGTTATTATAAAATTAAGTGTCTATATATGGGTTTTTCAAACACATAGTTTTATTGAGCATTTCCCATAATCTAATAACAGAAGGATTACTCTAACTTACTATTTTATTGAGGTATTTTTATCTCCTCGGTGTTAATTTCCTTATTATATTTATCACGTGATTGTTAATATTAAGTGAACCATGCTTAAGTGATTACCCATGTCTTGATAATATTTATGCATAATCATGGTTTATTTTAGTTCAATCTTGCATTCTTTTAAATTGATTAGTTATGTAGTTGTGATAGTATATCCAGAATGAGAAATCATGAAACTGACATAAATAAAATAAAGGCCATGATCATGATCTCTTATAATGGTTAGTATATCTGACAGTTTGTAATAAAAACATTGACCAGGGGAAGAAACCCCTTGAACAATTTATGGTTCGTGTCAACATCATTCCACGTGTCCACCTTTGTATCTCTTTGGATTGGTTTCTCCTTGGATCCTTTCTTGAACCCCTACACTATCGTGGTAACTCCATCTGTTTAATGTGATTTTTAACTCACACATAAGTGAGGGGTAAAATGGGGTTTTACATTAAATAAACTATGGGAATGCATTCCCTATATATTAATGAGGAGAGATAGCACACAGTCCAAAAATTTAATTTAAAATAAATTAAAAGGAAACCAATCACATACTAAATTCGGGTCCATCTCATGATCATCCACATACCTACATCGAATTACACATTTTATAATACTATAATTCAAATCATTTATCATTATTATTATGATAAATCGTTTTCTAATAATTTAGTTATTATCATTAATTAATCAATCCTTTTATCCTAATAATTTTATGAATTTCCCTGATATTCTCATCCATTACCTTAGAGGTAACATGGTGAACACCCATTCAAATATACATGATATTAAGTTTTGAACATTACACATACATTAATGATTTAATTCTATATATTTTTGTAAATTAATCGGTGTGTATTTCCAATTACATGACGTGTAATGCCTTCACCATCTTTAATGAAGTACATTCATAAGGACTCAACATGTGAGGCATACTTTAGAAATATATAAGTGCTTGGCATGTTTAGTGGACCACATAGCGTGCTGTCTCTTTGTTACACATTTACCATTCTTATTACCCATATATGGGATATGTGGTTTTTCCCTTGACTCGAAGGGACTACACACCATATCCAGTGTTTTTTCTACACGACATGTAATTTGGATGACTGTGTGCCAGTATGTCCTGGTCAACACATGGTGTAATAATTAACTACACCATGTGTCATTAATGAACATAGATTGCGTAATTTCTAAATTAATTTTCATTCACTAAACACAACTACATGGTTTGTACCACCGAATACACTGTGTGAACTATCATGTTACATTGATAGAATTGATAGTGCCTCTTGATAAGATCCTCGATTTAATTTTATTCAAAAAATTATTTTTTTCTATTAGATATTTGATAAAAGAAACGAGGAAGAATAGATCATGAAATTTAGATTACAAGAATTATTAAAAATGAATTGAATGAATAAATTATTAAAACATAAATCATCAAAAAAATTATTTAAATAATTATAAATGATGATGATTCTGCTCTGATACCACTTGAAGGATCCAGACGTAGTGGAAGCGTAGAGGTTGTAAGGGCACAACATTTATTTTTCCATAATCGATGACCAATATGGGATCAATATGAAGATGAAGTCTAACACCCATGGATTAAAATAAATGATTTAGACAATAAGAATAAAAGTGTTGGATCCGAGAAAGATGATCTTGCACATCATGTTTATAATTAATTTATTAATTTCTAATGAAATTAAATACCAAGGTATTTTTTTACTTTCTTCTTTGATGATTTTTGATCATCCGGAATGACCCTTTCAGATTATATTCATTGTGCTCATGAGGATCCAATGTATAATCCCTCTAGGGGCTATCCATGCGTGCTCCAATGGTCTCAACACAACACCACTCATTCTCCCAGTGCTAGCACTACGAAGTGAATGTATTGCATTGATTGTTCTTGATTTTCCATTATTCTATATTGAATAACTTATCTTGTTCATAAAAGGGATAGATAGGAGGAGTTGAGAGAGAAGATGCTTGGCTCTAAAATTCTCAATTCACAAGGGTTTTGGCACAATAGATGTACCTACCTATTAATCTTCATGGTGTTTCAATTAAAATATTTAATTGAAAAATAGAAATTAAATGAAATTATAAATATTATAGAAAACCCATGACACATAATAACAATTTAGGATTCATTATTTGTGGTGAACCAACTTGTACAAAACAGAAACATAAATGAAATCTTGATCCAAAAAATGACAACTGTGTTATTATTATTTATTATTCCAACTAGATAAAAATTATTCATTGACTTGTAAATAATTAATTTATCCATGAACATCATCGTGGACCATTCAAACTCCTATTCCATTTATAGAAAACCGGAATAAAAAATCAAACTCTCTTAAATAAATTTTTTTATTTACAAACTAGTAAATAACTATTTATTAAATATTTAATAAAAGAAATAAATATATTTTATTCAGAATCTGGTAAATAAATTTTTATTTAATTTATACAATAATATTAATATGAATAAAATCATTCCTCGGTCTTGAGACTAATTTATATTCTGTTAATTAAATTTAAATAGAATTTAATCGACATAACCAGAAACACTTAGTGTGCTACCCTCTATGATTCTTTCTTATTGGCATTAGGTGGGCTTGCCTAATGTTCAAGATTACTTTCTACAAATAGGTTAAGGCACACACGAGAAATAACGTAAAGTAAAAACAATGACATCCACATATGAATTCTCAATGTGTAATATAATACCTTTGTCACAGCATCGCATCAAGCTGGTTTCATAATAGTTTCATCAACCTATATCCTTGATACATCATTCTTTGACTACCTAAAATAAACTCATTGTTACACCATGGCCATATAATTTAGGGCAACAGATCTATTTCAATCAATGTTTCGAGATATCTAATTCCATAAATGGAAGAGAAAAAGCCTCCCTCGACTTATCCATTAACAACATGTAATTCGTAATGAACCCAATGTACCATACTTCCCACCAACATATGGCATGACATTTTTCATTAATAAATAAAAGTATGTGATTCATGACGAATCATAATGATAATCCTAAAGTCTGAGAACCATTACACATACTCGTAGATACAAATATATAATGTCGCCAAAACATGTGGATTTCTTACTTGTAGATATGTTCTCATAATCTCCCATATTGGAGATTACTAAGTATGAACATCATGACAATAAATCTAATCCTCTTATGATTACTCACATCTGATGGTCTGTATACTATGTATCCCATAATAGCATGTTCTCCAATAACAGAACTATATTTATGAATATTGTAAAATTGCTTCAAGGTTCTCATCATTGTGGGGAACTCTTATGGACTTATTTATGCGACAAATACTCTAGTACATTACTAGATTACTGTCATAAAGAACAAGGAACAATATTTAATTTTATGATTAATATTTAAATAAATAAAATATTTAGGTAATCAAAGTACAAACAGTTGGGTCTAGGACACCAACTTTAACACTTTTGAAGAAAAATACCATTTCCTCATTAAAAATAGATTTAAAATGACTTTAAATAATTTAATTAACATTTTTTTAAAATAAATGTGGACATTGTTTGAAAAACTACAAGATGATTTATTTTTAAAAAAATTGTCAAATGTAAAAAAATGTGAAAATGACTTTAAATAATTTAATGGTAATAATAAAATATTCTTGAATTCATTTTTATAAAACATGGATATGAGAGAAAAAAAATTTTCTACCGAAGAGAGAAATATTGTCAGTTTTCATTAAAAACATTAGTTTGTAATATTGATTACATAAAGAGAGTAATATTAAGGGAAAACATGTATTCTAAATAAACAACCATATAATAAATTAATTCATTATGTTTTTGAGAAATATATCATAATATTTATTCTTTAAAATCATAATTATAAATAATTCTCATAAATAATGAGATTATAACATCTTAACATTACCACTTTGGAAAATTTTGAATCATAAGCCCCATGAAATAATAATATTAAATGAAACATAAAAAATAATTATTGTAAATAAATTCATGATATTAATTTTCATTTGGTATGTATATAAAAATCATTGATGAATCTAGGTGGAAGGAATGAGGTATTTCTTAAAGAATACAAATTAAGATTAAAATCTTTAACCTTAAGTCTCAACTTCCATCATACATGTTAGAACCCCCTATATAGTAAGTATAGGTTTATTATAAATATATTATATAAATATACATATATATATACAATTCCATATATGATTTAATTATGATCCTTTATTATCAATTTATTACGGTTTCTTCTTAAAATTATGTTTTCAGAAATAAATGCTTTGTTTTTCTCATATATATTTTGATTGGGAATTTTTTATCCTTTTACCTTGATCATGGTTACATAATAGATATAATTTTAACCATGAAATATATATATATTATATATTTATTGTATACGTATTTATAGTGATTGGTCAGTTTTAGAGATAGAAAATGAATTATTCCATTCATTGAGACAGTGGGTTGTATGTACGCCTGAATGCTATTTCAATTTTCTTGATGGTTTAATTAAATTAAATATGAAAAATATATTACCATTATTGAATAAAATTAAGTTATAAAAAACAAATATTTTCATTAACTTTATCTTTATTATGTTCCATGTAAATAGTGGATTAAAAACATGTCACATTGATTCATGATGTAGTAGTTCGTTACACAGACGAGCAAAGTAATCATATACCTACGGAATAGAAAATAAGATGGAATATGTTATCTAAATATTAAAGAAGAATAATTATTTAATAAATATAATAAAAATACTTTATATCATTCATTAAATCAATCCATGAGGAGTGGTGATGGAAAAAAAATTACATCGACTCGTGAGGTGGAGTCTGTCATGCACACAATCAATAGTTTCCTTTCCTATTTCATTAAAGAGAAGATAGATATAGGTTATGAAATTAAAATAATAAAATATCAGTATAAAAGAGATAATGGTGTTTTTATATCATAATATATTAAGTATATTTGAAGAAGGTGGAATAATAAATTAAATGATACTTCATAGTTAATATTTAAACCTCTTATTTAGAGATCATTAATAAATTTATATGAAAAGCCTTCGTAAGAGGGTATAATAATAAAACTAAGGACTCTAGTGAATGTGAATGGAATAAGGGGATATTTTTTATTAAGGATTATTTTATCCAAAAAATATATTTTATGTTCTAAGAGTAGAGGAAAAGAGATGAGCACATATAAATGGGGAATAGAACCCACTTGGAAACTACTAGGAAATTTCCCTAAATTATCCAAAATAACAAAGTAGTTACCACTAAAAATGATTAAAATGACCAAATAATATAACTTTTAAGTATAATATTAAAATATTTCTAGTAAATAGTATTTAAACATGTTTTTTTGAAATCTTACTTATATATTTTTAGTTTAACACTCTGGTAAACATTTTATATCCTAAATCACAATAACTAATATTTTTATTGTTTTTACTATCCATTAGGTAAAAAATAAGTTGAAATTATTATATATAATTATTTATTATAATTTAAACTATTGACTCCATTTTTCATCATGATATTTTTATAAGTGATAAAATAAAATTTTAAAATAAACCCATAAAAAAATAATAATTTTCCAAAGAAAAAACATACAAAAAACATTAAAAATAATTATGCCCGAATTAAAATTTAATGTTATTAAAATGATTCAAATATTATTATTAAATATATTATTTAACTAATTTTACTCTAAAAACTATATTTATATAAAAAAGTTCTTTAAAATTATTTGAATGAAAATGTGGGTTTGTAATTAAAACCACTATTTTCATTATTAGTAAATAATTTCATCTTTTCTGGAAAATTCAAAAAAAAATCACTCAAATATATTTTTTACATGATGATTTAAAAAGTAAATTTCATGTTTCAAATAAATTTTTAAAAGTCTAAAATTTTAATTTTGAAATAGTTGTTCAAAATAAAACAATACTACTTTTTAGAAAAATACAATTTATATGCATAAAAATGGATTAATTCTTAAATCATTCATATAAACACATAAGATGAATGTTAGACACATAATTTAATAAATAATATGTAAATATTGTTAAATTAATTAATTAAAATTTATTTATTTAATTTATTGGGATAAAATATGTTTGTGGATGTAAAAACTATTTAAAAAAAGATATTCTCATTATTAAAATGGTTTTTAATATTCATTTATAATAAATTAATCACTAAATAATTAATTTTATATAAATGTTTGAACCATAAATTTTCATTATTTAGTTAATATTATTATTACCCATAATTATAATGTCTAGGAAATAACTATAATATTAAATATATTTTAGTTGTTCGTCAGGATTCCTTGAAAGTCAGTGTTTCTTGTAATGAAAGCTATCAATGATACTAAATTTATTTGAAAACAAATATTTATAAAATATTAAGGGTTTAAATTGTACCACCATTATATAAATTTGAACATTTAAATTTGAACATGATCTGAAAAATAAATGGTTATATATTGGAAATTTAAATTTTGGAAAACCAAATCTTAAAAAGTTTAATAAAACATCCAATTGAAAAGATGGAAAATAAATTATGAAGTTATTCACATAACTAGGTTCCCAAATTGGATAAAATTATTAGGAAGGGAAAATATTAAAATAAATGTGAAAAATACCTCAAAAATACTAATATAGAGTTATATAAAGCATAGTGAGGAGAAAGCTAGTGACTAAAAATGCATATATATTAGATAGGTGAAAAGACCATTTTCAATATAAATGAAGGAAATTGGATAACATTTTTATTTCAATATCCATTTAACAAATTTGAGAAATATTCATGATATGAAATACTTACACTATTCCATTCAATTTTGTAAGCGCGATCCCATCCTTTGGGTAGGATTCAATCAATTTCCACATTATATTTTACAATAGGAGATGGATTTTTCACACTTAAAGCACTAATGGATAATTATATATGTAAAAAAATTATAATTCATTACTTATATCTATTGTTATTATCAAAAGTAAAAAGTTCATTATAGGTTACCACTTTTTCAAAAATCTTCATTTTGTGAAATAACAGCTCAATATCTCAAAACACATACAAGGATCAACAGAAACCATTCCATAAATGGTTAACCTTATAACCCTTACAAAATTAAAAAATTATAAATGCAATCAACAAATTTCAAAAAAAAATAACATTAATCACTAAAATATCAAGATGTATACCTTATTGGTCACATGCCAAATATGTGAATATGTTGGTTATATAGTTTCCAAAATCATGGTAACATCTAGAATTTCCATAAAACATCAATGAAAGACCATATGCACTATAATTTCTTAAATAAAATTATATATTATTGAATATAGTTCATATATCTCAAATAATTGAAAATTCCATCAATGTTCACATAAACTAATTTTCCAAAAAATCATTCAACAATTTTAAGGTCATCAGTACTGTCCAGTTTTCTATATATATATATATATATCTATAATCACTTTATTAAAAATAAACACCATTTTTTAAACACCAATAATATATTAAGATTTATCATACATTAATTAAGTGTTTTCCATAAAATATCACCCTGTCATAAAATCTCATTTCTAGGTCATCAGTACTAGTCAACATATTCTTTAAAATCCTTAATTAAAAAAATCTATAAAACAATCCCTATATATATATAATGATTAAAAAAATATAATTTTTTAAATCCAATACATAATCACTTCAATCATTCCACATCATTCTTAATCCATTATCTGAAATTAATCATACTATTCCTTAACACCACTTTCTTATAATATGAAATATGAATCTCTTATTAAGATTAATCAACCTAAATTGAATCATTATTCTTAACTTTAATATTAAAAATACTATTTGAAATTCCAATACCTTTCATATTTCATTCATAGTCTATTCATCATCAATAGCATAACCATAAAAATTTCCATACTTTCCACGTTTAAAACATCCATCCATTAATGATACCTTAAGGATACTATTATCCTCATTTTTTGTACCAACCAAACATTTTATTTATCAACAATTACTTTGATTGTGTCTTGAATTTACACACTCAAAAAAAATAATGTTCTTATGATACGTTCACTTGGGATCTTTTTACCGCATTCGTGACATATAGAAAACTAAATCATATTTCCTCCATGATCCCCACCATGAAATCTCTTAGAGAAATCCATCATTATCTTATTTTTTGAGCCATATAATTGGTTAAGGTGAATTTTGTAAATCATATATTTTTATAAGTAATTAGTATTAATCATATGATCCTTCACTCTAGTCATTATTACATTTTGTTTCAAATTAACACATTTTTTATCACAATAAATGTCAACCCAGTTCCCTCTTGTTCCCACCTTTGACTAAAACCAAAAAACATAGTCTGAGAAATAATAACCATAGTAGTAAACACATAATAAAAAATTATAATTTATATGGTATATAAATCATGAAAACATATTTTTAATCTATAAAACCTTTGTATTAACCTAAGTCATTCATGTTCATTATTTAAATCCTTCATGATGGTTTGTAAAGAGTCTATGAATTTACAAAGCTTATCATGTTTGAGTGTCAAATCAGGTGTGTAAGAAGGATATTTTTCATTTCTGGGTAATGCTTGATCCAATATTGACAAACCATTTTTAGAGTTATTAACCATAGGTACATCTTTTCTGAATCTAAATTCACTTGGAGTATCCTGATAGATATGTGATTTCACAGAAACCAATCTCCCTATCCTTTACAAAATTATGATGATATTTTCTTATATATAGACTTATCATATGGGTTCTTCACTAATGTTTTCTCATATTAGTTTCTGATGATTAGATAAAACATGATTTTATACCCACTATATATACCCACACATTTTCTATATAAATATTACATCCTTATAAATGAATATTCATTACATAATATAATGTTCCTTGCTATAATTGTTTAGGTTATGTGCTTTTGGAGAACATGTACACATAAATAACTAGTCCATAAGGGAGATATGTCATCTCCCACTATGTTCTTCATAAAAATAACCATTATTAGACATATCTTATATAATACCTTTCAGTATAACCTAGGGAATTGAAGAATTAAAAAGGGTGAGATAAAATCCTCATTAATGGTTATCAAGGTATATATCAACATATCATGAGCATAAGGGTATTATAATAGAAGATTAACTTTTTGAAACTATACTGTACAAATAATTTATCATTCAACTAAGTCATGGAATATATTCTGGTGGTTCATAAGACATTACTCATAATGGAATAAATGTAAATCAGCCATGATAAGATTACATTTCAAAAATATGTAGATTTTTGGAATACACCCAGGTATAGAAAATCATTTCCATAGTTCTCAAGGATAATTTATAAGTATATCATAGAAGAATGGGCTTACTCCCTATATAGTATTAGTAGTTAGGGTTCACTCCTAAGACTCTCATAGTTGAATATATCACTTATTGAACTAGGTTCCCTCTCTACTCCAGTCTTGTTTAACCCATGAGATACCAATATTTACCCAACGAATCAGAGGGAGATAATTTTAAATCTACACATAATGAATATCATACATAAATTTGTCACAAGATAATAAAACATTAATCATTTCATAACCCAGGGAAATAAATGGTATTCATAAAACATTTTTCATATCAGAACCCCTGAAAATAAAGGTTCATTATAACAAATTTATTATATTATAACCCATGAAAAGAAATGAGTTTTATAAAAATATTTTCATCATAAACATAAAACATTGAATTAAATAATTCTAATTATATCCTTGGATCACATCCCTAATAAATCATATGTTACCTCAAAGGATGTGATCATAGATAGAAAATGTTTTTGGAATATTAATTTAAATATTTCATAAGCAAAACACAATTTCACTATAAAAACACTTTTTGAAACATAATACCTTATCAAAAAAAATCATTTAAAATTCACATATAAATTTATAAATTAATTTTCAAGATCATTTAAAAAATTCGTGATGAAAATAACCTTTCCAATTTAAAAAATAGTTTTTTAAACATAAATATGTTTCCAAATAATTTTCTGTCACAATAACCCTGTAAAATTATAAAAGAATATTTAAATATCATTTAAAATAGTTTGTGATGCAAAATACCCTTTACAAATTAAAAACTATTTTTAAATCATAATAAATTTTCAATATAATTTTCCTAGAAATTAACTTTGGATACTAATCAAGTAATATTTAACAATCATTTAAAACATTTCTTGAGAAAAATTACTCATTCCACTTTTAAAAACTCTTTTCAAAACATATATCCTTTTCAAAATAATTTTCCAAAGAAATAACATTTTAAACTTATTAATAATTTTTTAAAACATTGATTGGTGATGATGGAATGAAATTATCTTCATTTTTTACATATTAAAAATAGATTACTTACCCATTTATAGTAAAGCTCAAAGGGGCCCTATTTAGAAAATTACGAGAAGATTCATTTTCAAAGAAAATTAAAACAATGGGAAAAGGTCTTCAAAAAATAATATAAGAACATTAATGAATTCATGAAATTTATTTAGAAAACATAGATATGGAAGGAATAGGGGTTTCGATCGAAAATAGATATAAAGTAAATTTTCCTTAAAAACATTGTTTTGAAATCCTGAGTACATAAAGATTGGAAAATGAAGTGAAAAAATGGTTTTATCAACAATTAAAAATAAAATTATAAAATTCATAATTTTATTTGAGAAATATACCATAATATTCTATTGTCTATATAAAAATAATACTCAATCTTGATAAACAATGTGATTGTAACATCAAACCCTACCCACATTGGTACCATTTGAATCATAAGCACCATGAAAGGATAAAATAAAATATACCATAAAATATAATGAAAATAAATAAATAAATAATATTATATATTAATTTTTTTTCATATAAACATCAAAAAACAATATAGGATCATAACATTATGTATGACCTAAAGAAGAAAAATTGAGGAAAAAATATATTACCTTAAATAACTACTGCATTCATAAACATTAGAACCTCATGTATAATAGGTATGAGTTAATTATATATCTATTAGATAACAATAAATATATTTATCACAGAATATATAAAATAAATATGAACATTGTTACCTATTTATTAATAATTCCTTGTTAAAATCACCTTTTGGGTAAAAACTGCATTATTTTATTTCATGAATGTTTCGATTTGGTATTTTTGATCCTTCTATATTACTGATTGTTACATAATGTACATAATTTTAATAATTCAGTAAATATAACATATATTCATCAAATATTTATTTATAGTGAACCATTAAAATTTTAGATACAAAATGACATACACAACTCATGGGGTTGGTGGTTTATACGTACGCATGAACACTATTTCCATTTTATCGATAGATGAAATTAAGGAAATGTGAATAATATATTCCCTCTATGAAATATTTTTTTCATATAAATCACATATATTCATTTACATTTTTTTTACCTTCCTTGTAAATTCAAAGTGAAAAATGCATCACTTCGCTTTGCGATGTGGAAATCCGTTGTACATAGCAGTGATGTTATTGTATCCCCACTGGATGGAAAAATGATGGAATGTGTGATATAGAGATTAAATAGTCATAATAATGTTTCAAATATAATATAAATATTTTTTACCTATCATTAACTAAATCTATGAAATTTTTTGATGGAAAATGAATTAAATCAGTTCGCAATGCGGTAGTCCGTCGTACAAATGATTGATGGTTTGGTTTCCCATTTGATTAAAGAGGCGACGGATATTGGTGTTTAAATCAACATAATAATATATATGTATATCGTAGGTAATTTAATTAATATATATTCATAGTTTATAAATATTTTAAGGAGGTGGAACAAGAAATAAAATGATAATTCACGGTTTGGAGTTATGCCTCTTCTTTAGAGATCCTCCTTAGAATTATTCCAAAAGCCTTCATATGAGGGTTTCATAATAAAAATTGACCCTATAAAATGGTGATGGGATTAAAAAAGGTTTTTATTTCATTTATTTTCATAACCTCATGAATCTTTGAGGAGTGAATATGGGAGGATGGGATATGTCCTTTTATAAGATGGTAAAGGAACCCACTAGGAAATTACTTGGAAATTTCTCAAATGAATCCAATGTGAAAAGGTAATTTCAAAGAAAAAAGATTTCAAATGATCATATATTCTATATTTAGACAGAAAATATTGAAATATGACCACAAATTATAATTTATAATGTTTTTAATGAAAATAATTCCACTTATTGTTTAGTTTAACCCCCTCAAAACAAGTTTTAGCCTTAACCACAATAATTATTTTTTTTATGGGTTTTACTATTCATTTAGAAAAAAATAATTGGAATTATTATATAATATTAATTATTATTATTCCAAATATGGAATAAATTTTTTAAAATTAAATTCACAGAAGTGGAAATTTTTAATTTAGAAATAAACCTATAGTCATGATAAAAAATAGTTTCTAATGGTACTTCTTGAAAAAGTTAAAAAAAAAGTATATAAAATTTAAAATAAAAATTAGTTCCAGTGAACTAAATTGGATTTTTAAATATATAATAGAAAAAAAAATTAATTTTAAAACCATATTAAAAAATATCTTATAAATGATTTGAAATGAAATGGTAGTTTTTAATATACAATAGTATTTTACACTATTCACTAAATAATTTATCTTTTCCGAAATTTTTCAAAAATCCTCCACAAGCTAATTTCGAAATGATTATTTCAAAAACATAACTTAATTTTTTAAATATATTTTATTATATTTTAACATAATATAATTTTAAAATAAGTGTGCAATATGTGAAAAATTATTTCTTAGAATAATATAGGTTTTTAGAATAAAATAATATTTTTTCTTCTCTCATGCTTAGAAAACACATACGATGAATGTTAAATATTTTATTCAATATATAATATACACATTTAACTAAAATAATTCTTAAAAAGTGATTTTATTTATTTTTTTGAGGTTAAATGTTTTTTTCACTTAGTGATACTTATTCACAAAGAGGATTATCTTCATAAGGTTTTTAATTTTCATTTATAATTAATTGATCACAAAATATTTCATTTTATATACATGTGTACAGCATATTTTTTCATAATTCAGTTAATCCTATTAATGAAAAACATTACAATAGATGGACAATAATTACCATGTTAAATAATAATATTTTTGTACTATATATTGTTTTTTAAAACATGATGTTGTATGTGACATAAGTTATAGAAGAAATAAATTTCTTTGAAAAAATATATTTCATAAAAGATCAAGGTGCCATAGTATTCATGAGTATACATTTTTTCCACGAAAACCATATGATTATTATTTTTACTTTATGATTTCATATGATTGTTTCTCTAAAAACTATTTATAAATTCATTTGTCTTCATGTAAAGGTAAACATATATTTTTGCTAAAATGTTTATTATGAAAAAAAAGATTTATTATTGATTTATTAGGATTATTAATGGAATAATGGATTTATTTACATTTATTTCCCTTTAAAAGATTTATTTGTCTCATATAATCCTTATAAATTATTTTCATAAGGATTAAAGATGAGTATGAAGGTTAATAAAGTTAGAATTCTAGTTGAGGTATTTACCTTCAACAAAGAAAGTGTGTATTTATAAAGAAAGTGTTTAGTGGGAAAATAGGTTTTTTGAAATAAAAACATAAAATGTAAAAAAAAATCCTAAATATCCAAAAATATAAACTAAAAATTGTATTTGGTAAGAATGTGATGAAATAAACACCATCAATCATGTAATACATAGGTCAATTATGTTCATTCCATTATTAAGATAATATCGTATCTTTATATAATAATGATAATGTCATTAAAATCCCATATAATCATTAATTTTGTATTTATAAATAGATATGTGAGGAAGTGATTAAATAATAAATATGTCGCTTCATGGAGGTGGATCCCACACATACACACGAGTAATGTTATCATTTCAAAAGGGATACAAAAGGTGATGAAAAGGAATTTTACCATACACATAATACATTTTAATATATTTGGGAAATTATTGTTATAATATTGGTAGGGTTATGATGAGTTTCAAGGGTATATAAGAATAAATAAAAATTAAAGATCACAGTTATGATTTTTACATATTCTTTGGAAAACATCCTTCGTATTACACAGTAAGCATTCTAGGTTGGTCTTTTAGAGATCTAAAACCTCTAGGATGTTGTTATGAGAGTTGTGAAGTGAAATGGGTAGGTATTTTATGATATAGAGTTCTAAGATATTGTGAATAAGTGACTAGATAATGTTCACTTTTATAAGTGTGGGTAGTATCACTTTTTTAAATATTCTAAATTATTAAATATTATTAATGCCTTACTCAAGGTCAAGTGGTAATAAAAAAATAAAAATAAATATAAGAAGTAATTATTCAAAATACAGTTACCCAATCATATTTAAAATGTCATTTTGTGTCTTTAACATATATTTTTACCACAAATAAACCTGTTTTATCCTTTACCATGTTGATAAAATTAACCACGGTAACTATTCACTATGGGAAAAATTGAAATTAAACCCTTTTATTAATTTAAAACTCATAAATAAATTATTTAATTCATTTTCATGATTCAATATTTATAAGGTTATGAATTTTAATTTTACATAATAATGAAAAATGTAAAGGAAAAACTATTTTATAGAAAAATGTGTTTTAGGAATAAAAATAATTATATACTAAATAATGTATTATAATGACTCTCATGTAATTAATTTGATTATATTTAATAAAATGTAACTGATTTTAATTTAAAATTATTGCGAAATATAATTTTAATTTATTAAAAATTGATAATAAAAGATATATTTTTTAAAAATCAGCATTTTCCAATATTCACCCCAAAATCAATCGTTTGTAAAAAAATCCAAAAAAAAGACAAAAAAATTCAACATAATCCATAATTTATATGATAAATTTAAAAATTAATTATATATTTAAAAAAATATATAATTGGTGTAAAATAATTTTAATATCCACACATAAAACACATAAAACCCATTTTTAGAAAAGAAAATGTTTTTTTGAAACATAAAATGAATTTATTCCCATTCCTTACATCATAAAAACCATTTTATGATGGTTATTTTATTTTATTGAAACTTTTATCAATAAATTTATTCAAAATATTAATAGACTATTATTTATTTATTTTATTAAGAAATAAATACATTACACACTTAAAAATATAATTCTCAAAAATATAAGTTTTTTCCATTAATTAATTTAATCTTCATTTCTAATAAATTTATAATCATTGTCTGAATTATTATTCATTTGTTTAGATGTATAAACAATAAATCATTAAGAAATATAATACTCTATATAAGAGAAATTTATTTTTTAAATAAAATATATAAAATATAACAAAAACCCATTTTAATAGAAAAATGACATGTATGAACAATAATTATTATTATCCTTAGTTGATTTAAGTTTTATCATTCAAAATGGAGTACTAATTCACTAGACATTGACGAATCAATATAAATTAGTAAAAACATTCTAAATAAATATCATAATTTGGTTACTCTTTATTATATCCACTAATTCAGTGGCTATGTTATAACTGTCTAATTTATGTAACAATGTTAGTGTTTGTTTAAGTTTGGTGTTATGTGTGACACAAAATTTCAAACACATAATTTTTTTTAAATAAAATTAATTCTAAAATATAAGAGTTTTATAGAATGGTTCAATCTTATTCTTTTTACATGGGAGTACACTACTACTTTCTTTATTAAGTGGAAGAATAACTTTATAACATTATTTTGTGACCATAAAAGTGACATCATCACACATTTATAGTAGAACCAACCTATAAAACTGGTTTAACCACATTCCAAAGTTTAAAATGAAACATAAATTCAATCAATTCCACTATTTTAATTCCACTACCTCGTATACTGAAAATTTTACACGCCTGATGTTAGCTTAAACATCCTAGTTTTTGTATATATTTCATTGAAAATACACCTATTTTAATCCAATTCAAGATTAATTTCATGAATTTTTTTTACTTTGTGAAATTATATATTTAATTGATAAATGGCTCCAATTGTTATTTTTAATTATTTTTTAATTATTGACATAAATTTTCAATCCATTCATAAATTGAAACTAATTTTTAATCATTGAAATAAATTACATTAATTTCAACATGAAATTGAAATTCGTAAATGGATATATTTTGGGATTCAATTCATTAATTCACTTTTTTGAATTTAATGAAATCTATGACATTAAAATAAATTAAAAAATATATTTTTTATAATATTAATGTCTAATCTTGAAAATACTTGTATTTTTAAATGATTCATTGGAAATTATTTATGTTATTCCAAAATTATAATTGAAATTGTTTAATTTCGATTCATTCTAAATTTTATTTTGAAATCAGTTGTGAAATGGAATTCAATTTTTTTTATTTTTTAATTAGAAAATTTAGGCATAGAAAAGAAATTTGTTACATGAATTTCTATATGTATAATGGAAATAAAATTAATTCCCTCATATGCTACAGCCAAAAGAGTTCACCTACTATCAAACTAAAAATAATCTTCTGGAGGGGTGCCCGTTCCACCACCCCTATTTCTTCCACCTCTATGCACATAATTTTATAACATTAAAAAGAAACAATTATCATCAGTAGAACCCATGTTATGAAAATCATTAATACCGCAATCTCCAACCACTGAACATTATACCACTAGATTAAATTTTTATGATGGTAAAACTCTCATACCAGTCCCTTGTTTTCCATATCCATTTATCTATCGCCTATCAATTAATTTTTTCTACCACCACAACGTGTTTGTTACATTATCCCAAATACTGTTGTTGTCTATCCCTCTATATTCATCACGAGCTACCTTCTCCATTATTACCACTTCACAGTAGAAAACCGTAAAACTACTCCACAAATTCACCATCCTGAATAGCCACCAAGATCCAAACGTGAGGGATAAGACCAACCACACAACTGGTACAGTGATGATACCAACCAAAGCATGTTCAATGCACTCGAAAAATACTACATTGTAAATTTTAGCAAAACCCCACTCGTCAAGAAGGCGACATGTATTTTCCCCTCATTTTTTATGCAGCATGTATTAACTACATGCAGTTTTCCCCCATGTTTTTCTCCCCACTTGTATTTTTAATGTGGATAATTTATTTCATTAATATGTATAATTAATATGACTATTTCATTCCTTTGTAAAGGCCTATAAATTGTTGGCAATTTTATTCAGAAAAATATGTGAAATATAAAGCTTGAAATATTCTTTGTGTTCTGTTCCAATTTTATTCCTCTCATATTTCTCATCTTTTATAGAAAATAAAACTAGTATCAGAGGCGATTACCAAGATCCTCCAATTTTTTTAATATGGCCATAATCCAGCAGTAAGTTTCAAATTTTTCTAAGGTAAATTGTGAAAGTTGGTTCATCCAAATGAATTCATTATTCAGGTCACAAGAATTATGGGAGATCATTACAGATTGGTATATTATACCTTCTACAGAGGAAGAATCCACCTTCACGAATGAAGAAAATATAGGACTCAAAATCATAGAAAGAAAGACAAAAAGGATTTGTTCCCACTCTATCAAGGGTTGGATTAATCAATGTTCTAAATGATTTTTGAAGCAACATAAAGCAAGAAAGCTTGTTATACCATTTACACAATATTAAAATGTGTTAATCGAGTGAAGTGGGTATGTCTTCAAACATTAAGAGCAGAGTTTGAAGCGTCTCACATAAAAGAAGTTGAGAGTATCTCTGATTATTTCCCAATATTAATTGTGATTGTGAACAATTTGAAAAAGAAATGGTGAAAAAGTGTAGGACATTCGAGTTATTGAAAAATAACTTTGATCTCTCACAACTATGTTTGAGCATGTAGTTGTGGAAATGGAATAATCAATGGATTTGGAGAAACTTTCCATTGAAGAAGTTATGGGGTCAATGCAAGTGCATGGGAAATATATGAAAATGAATGTCAGTTCAATAGTAGAGAAATCCTTAGACTCCATGTTTACTCTAAAATAACAAAATAATCCCCCCATGAAATGAGGCGATCATCATGCAAGATGAAGAAGGTGTGGACATTATCAAATCCATCAAAAAAAGCTACACAATCCTACCAACTTTTGTGGAAGATATAATGGTGGAGGTCGATTCATGTGTGGTCGTGGAAATATAAATAACATTCAATGCCACAAGTGTAAGAAATTTGGCCATTATGATTTTTATTTTTGGAGCAAAGTGGATCGTGATGAACGATCCAACTATGCTAAAACATATAATCATAAAGATGGTAGTACCACACACTACCTCTCACAAGAAAAGGAATGTGAACGCACCGTTGTGTGGTATCTCAACATTGGTTCAAGAAACCACTTTAGTGGTAACAAAGAATTGATCGAGAAACTCACAAAAGAAGATCGTGGTGATGTGAACTTTGGAGACTCATCAAAGTTACCTGTGATTAGAAAAGGGAAAATAAAAATCATTCTAAAGACCCGTGAGAAAAATTACATCTCTAATGTTTATTATGTACCAAAAATGAAAAACAATATCATTTGTCTCGGCCAACACCTTGAGAAGGGTTATGTTATACACATGGATAATTATTTTTTTCTAATAAGGTATGCTCACAAGAGACTTGTTTATCAAGTCCAAATGGAGAAGAATTTCATGTTTATAATGTGTATCAAAACAAAGGTCGAGGAGTCTCTCATTGAAATAATAATGAATTACACATGGAGATGGAATCTACACTTTTGAAATCTGCATTTTATCAAGATTAAAATTATATCCTCATCATGAATGGTGTGTGGATTTAAAGCAATTGAAGTTCCAAATCATGTGTGTGAGGCAAGTACACTTTGGAAGCAACAAAGGAACTCCTTCCCAAGTAGAGTGTCTAGAAAAGAAAATTAGCCACTTTAGTTGCTTCACACTGATACCTACGGACCACTTAAAACATCATGACATAAATTTAATAGGTATTTTATTACCCTAATTGATTATTTCAGCAGGAAACTCCAGGTGTATTTAATCAAAGAAAAATATTAGTCATTTAAGTTCTTTAAAATGTTCAAAACTCATGTTTAAGCTAAATGTGTTTATAGAATAAAAGTTCTCAGGTATGATAGAGGTAGAGAATACACTTAAATTCATTTAAAGATTTTTGTGGGGAACAAGGCATCAAGGATCAATATACTACTCCCTACATGCCACAGGAGAATGGCTTTGCAGAAAGGATGAATAGCTCCATCCTCAACATGACGAGGACCATGTTGAAGGAGAAAGGAATTCCCAAAGATTTAGGGGTAGAAGCAGTGGCATGTACTGCATATATTCTCAATCAGGGTCTGACGAAGAACATCAGAAACATGACACCATAGGAGGCATGGAGTGGCTACTAACAGAGCATAGCGCACCTAATAATCTTTGAGTGTGTTTCCTACGCTCATGTTCTAGAAGCGAGAAGAATGAAGCATGATGATTGTGGTGAAAAGTGCATCTTCATCAGCTATAGTGATGAGTTTAAAGACTATATGTTCTACAAGACACTAACTAATAAATTAGTGGTGAGTAGAGATGTGGTGTTTACTGTAAAATAATCTTGGAAATGGAATGATGAAGTATCAGACAAAGTGATTCGAGTCGAAATAGAAGATCCTAAATAATGAGACAATCATCAGAAAAAAACGCCAACAAAACCTTCCCCAGGTGCATCGTTAGTACACAGGAGTCTATGAGGAAATTTCATCTCTATTGAAAATAATTCATTAAGTAAAAATTTGGTAATCTCATCATCACCCATGGCTCCTATAAAAAATAAAAACATAAGAGATGTTTTTGAGAAAACTGAAGAGGTAAATATATTTTTTCTTGTATGCAGGTCATGAGCCTATGACATTTCAGGATTCCATGAGTGAATAATGTGTGAGAATGGATATGGAATAATAAATTTTTGCCATAGATAATAATGAAACCTGTGATTTGACTACACTTCTTAATAGCCAGAAAACCATTGTTGTGAAATGGGTGTACAAGATTTAGAAAAATGATGATAGTGAAATCAATAACTACATGGAAAGGCTCATATAAAAGGGGTAGAATATAAGTTTGGGATGAAATATGAAAAATTATTCACTCTTTTTTCTCACCTTGACACCGTGAGGATGATTTTCTCCCTTATTATTCATCACAGTTGGATAATCTACTAACTGAATGTGAAGTTTCCATTCCAAAATGGAATTCTAGAAAAGGAGGTTAATATTGACCTGGTTGAAGGCTTTTCTATGAAATGGGAGGAAGACAAAGTGTATCTACTGAAGGAATCTCATTATGGGTTGAAACATGCTCTTTGTGCTTGAAATGAATGCATTGATATCTATCTTCGAGTGAATAGATTCGAACAATGTCCATATGAGTTTGTAGATTACATCAAAAAGAATGATATTACTGACATACATATTCCTTGCTTGTATGTTGATGATTTTCTATTTATAAGGATCAACCAATCGATGTTCGATGAATTTAAGGAGGCCATTTTCAATGAGTTTGAGATGATCGTTAGAGTTCTCATGTCTTTCTTTCTAGGCATAGAGGTAAAGAAACAACATGACGACATCTATATATCTCATAATAGTTATTCCAAGTCTTTCTTCAAAATTTCACAATGGACAATTGAAATACTGTAAACACACTAGTAGAAACAAGCTTAAAATAGACAAAATATGGAGAAGGAAGAAATAGTGACTCAACTTTGTTCAAGAGTCTGATAGGAAGCCTTAGGTATCTCACAGTCACAAGGCCTGATATTTTCTATATTGTTGGGTTTCTATGTAGGTACATGGAAGCACCAAAAGAGTAACATTGGATAGAATCAAAATGTATCCTCATGTGTGTTAAAGGAATGGTGGATTTTGGTCTCTTTTATTCATACAATAAAGAAGTATATCTATGTGGATACTCAGACAGTGAATGGGGTGGTGACTAAGATGAAAGAAAAAAGCACCATTGAATAGGCATTGTTTTAATGACTTATTTCAAAGGGAATTCAAGGGAGAAAAGTGTGGTCACCTTGTACACATGTGAAGCAGAGTACGTGGTGGAATCATCTACTTTTTTTGAATGAATTTGGTTGAGAAATCTTCTAAAAGAGATGAAGCATCAACAGGATGGATCCATAGTGATATATGTGGATAACAAGTCTAAAATTGAACTTTCTAAAAATCTGGTGCAACATAGAGAAGAAAACATATTGATACTCGATTCCATTTTTTGAGAGATCATGGGAAGCAGTAAATGATAAAATTGGAATATTTTCATACTAAGGATGAGGTGGCTGATATTTTCACAAAGTCATTACTGACAGATGCATTCATAAAATTATGAATGATGCACAGGATGAAGCCAGTTTTGTTTTGAAGGGGAGTGTTGGAAATTCAAACAAAAACCCATGCATCAAGAATACTACAATTATTTTCCCTGCATTTTTTATGCTGTTTGTATTAACTACACACAATTTTCCCCAGTGTTTTTCTCCCTGTGTATCTATTTAATGTGTCTATTTTATTTCATTAATGTGTTTACTTAATGTAGATATTTTCTTTCATTAATTTATAAACGTAATTTGTCTATTTCATTCATTTTGTAAATTTCAATAAATTTTTGGCAATTTCAGTCCCAAGAATATGTGAAATACAAATCTTGAAAGCTCTATTGTGATGTCTTTCAATTTTATTCCTCTCATATTCTCGGCATGTATATACAACAAACTCTACTATGAGAGAGAATGTGTTTGCCTCTAATTTGATCCACACATTTATTAAAGAATAAATGAACCAAAAACAAATCCCAATTTTAATTGTTTATTTTTTTGTGCATGTATTTAAAGAATAAATGAACCAAAACAAATCCCAATTCACTCACAATGAACTAAAGAATTATTCTCTCATTATACATGAACCTACGTATGTGATCATGTGAAAATTATAAACTCAACTTAATCCATCCATTCCTTGAATACTTGACACATGTAGAATATCCAATGAAAAATAGGTCACTGGTTTCCTTGAAAAAAAGAACAATCGTATATAATTTTATGATTCTTGTGTTGATCACATATATATATTTCTAGAAATACCAATACCTATGAGCATTCTTCATTAAATAAATAATTATTCATTTTTCTAATAGTATGCTAAATTTTGTTCCCTTTATCCCATAGTTTATCTTCCACTATCACTACCAGCATACAATTGTTTCTAATTTTTTAATTTTCTAATTTTAATAACTCTAATAATGAAACACTATGACATTTCTATTCACAGAAAGGGGAATTTCCTCATTCCCCTTATTGATAAATTCTGATTCATCAATTTTCATATTAAATTATCTATTGAACTTAATGATTTTAATTAGTTAAATTTTTGTATTGTTTTATATTTTAAGTCATTCTAATAATTATCGAGACTATAGACACAATCAACTATAACATAAATCAAAACATGAGATACCAAACAGTGGGATATTCCATGGGTGATTTGAGATATCAAATTATCTGGCTAGAAAAGGATAATGGATAAAATGGTTGTTGTATTTCTCTATCAAACCTGAAATAACCAAATAATAGTAATCAGTTGATTAGAGGATGAATATAGAATAATTGATTAATAAATTAATAAGAAAATGGTGGAAATATCTAAAACATGACCACTATTCATTAAATTTATATTAAAATCAATCTATATAATTACCCCTCAATAATATGGTAATTCATGGATAAGGTAAGCTACATGCTAAACTAATTAATCAACATAAAATAAATTTCAATGTCATCACATTATGGTGTGGAAGACATATTGAACATAGTGAATGATTACCCTTGGACATCCATGATGGAGGTGAACTACAACATGTACCTTATGAAACATTACAGAAGATAAAATATGAAGAGGTAGTAGTGAAGGAACCATCAAATAAAGACAATGGAAAAAATAAGACATAATATCCACAAAAACCCCCAAATACCCTTCCATGAAAGGATTCAATAACCAAATATATAAATGGAATACTCCCTGAAATAAGATATTGGGAGGTACTTAAAAATTTAGATATCATCACCCCCTATTGAAAGTCATAAACCAAATTCCAAGTTGTGAAATGTTAATTAAACACATGTTTATCGGGGAGAAAAAGATTACAAGGAAATCAATATGTGGGATTAGTTAAGATTTTTTTGATATTTTAAACCCTAAAATATACCAAAAATTCCCTGATCCATGTACTTTTTTATCCCATGAATTATTGGTAGGATTATGCTTTCCAATGCATTGTGTGATCTGAGATATTAAATATAATTGATGTGTTCTTCCATTTATTCTTCTTTGTATATGGGATAACATAAATCTACCCATGTTGTTGGGAAGATTTCTAATCAAGCCACTAACTTCCCGTTATGATTTCTTAAGGAAGTATTGGTAAGTGTATAATGATACCCATTCCTTGATGGAAACTATATTCTCAACATGGAATAATTAAAATGTAAAGATCAGTCTCCCATCATTCTTGGAAGTCTGTTCTTCAAGACTCAAAAACAAATTCCATTATGTCACCCTTTGAATGTATTTTTTCAAAGAACTAAGGATTTTAATATCCTTAACTCTATGAAACACCCAAATGAAGAACATATTTTTACATTAAAACATTTTGAGTTACTTTTTTTTAGGGAAGAAATTGAAATGTTTATGACATAATTACACTACAAGAAACATTGCAAAACCACCAGCCTTTTGAAAAATCTTATTTTAAAATAAAATAAATCCACATATGGTTTAGTGTGTTAAAAAATTTAATGAAATTGATGAAAGTTATTTTTATGAGTTACTAAAATCTGCAAATAATAATTTTACAATACATTTTTCGGTTTCAAACATGGAGAACACTAATTGGAAAGATCTCTAGAACCCCCACCACCCGAGTTAGAATTAAATAGATACCATAAAATTTTAAATACGATTTTTAAAAGGATGATGAGAAACTACAAGTTATAATTTCAAATAATTTAGACCCTCATCAACTACACCAATTACAAAAAATTATGATCCATAAATCTAGAGATATAGGATGGTAATTAAGATACATCATAATGATTAGAAAACCCAATTTCAGGCATATCATATTTTTATAATAAGATTATAAACAAGTGAGAAAACTCTAATGGAGGATCAACCAAACCCTTTTGGATGTAGTTAAAAATAGACTGATGAGATTTTAGGTGCATGAATAATCTATCTTATCAAAGACTCCAAATGGGTAAGTCCAATATATATTCCCCCTAAACAACCATCTACACAATTGGAAAAGCATTAGCAATGAGTTAGTACCCACAAGAAATCAGAATAGTTATAGGGTTTTAATAGATTGTAGGATATTAAAAAACATGACTAGAAAAGACCACTTCCCCATTACCAATGTGGTCTAAATGTTAGATAGACTAGTTGCAAAGGGTCGTTACTATTTAAATGATGGATTTTATTAGGAATTTTAGTTTCCAATAGTTATTGAGAATCATGGTAAGATAACATTCACATGTCCCTCTAGTATATTCTCTTGTTCAAAGAGTCTTTTGTTTCATTGTAATGCACTAGGTACCTTTCATTATTATATGTTATGTATCTTCTTATACATGATTTAGAACTTCAAAAATGTAATCCTTAATAACCACAATGTGTATGGAATTTTATTTCAAATTTATCAAGAAATTATGGAAAAGGCTTTCAAAATATGTATTAAAAAACGTGGTTTTAAATTCTGGAAATTTCCATATTATGGTAGAAAAACTGAGATTTTTGGCGTATTTAATTTCTAAAGGTGAAATTGAAGCAAATAAAAATTAATATGATGTTATTCCCACTCATCCTTATCCCACTTATTTTAAGAATATTATATCATTTCGAGGATAAATTTGACATTATAAAAGGTTTTTTAGGGACTTTTGAAAAATTTAAATTCCTATAACTAACCAAATCAATAAGGAAACATATTTTTTATGATTCCTACAGGGAAACATTCGATATATTAAATGAGTTCTTGACCACTTCCCACAATATCATTCCACCAAATTGGAGTCACCCATTTCAAATTTTGTGTTGTTGTTCTAACCAATCTATAGGTGTTGTGCTTTCCCAAAATATTGGTAGAATTCTAGAAGGGATATCCTATACTTCAAAGACCTTATGCATTACCTATATTAACTACACAACAATAAAGAATAATTTTTTTTGATCATTTTAGCTTTTAAAAAATTTCATTATTATCTTTTAGCGACTAAGTTAATTTTTTATTATAATCATACAATATTGAGATATATGATCAAGATAACTGATATAATTCCCAGACTACTAATATGGATGTTACTTATATAAGAGTTCAAAGTAGAGATTATGGAGAAGAAGGGATATGAAAATACTGTGTAAAATAACACGATCTAGAAACATCACACTCCTGAGGTAAAAACAATTCCTAGTACCTTTCTGGATTACTCATTCCCTGAAAATAAACTATACAACCTCATCCAAGTGCCTTGGTACACTTACATAATGATTTTTTAGTCACAACAAAGTTACCTATTTCTTTTCTACGCATCAAGCTCTTTAATTGAATTTTGAATCACATTATTATATCTAGGAGGTACAGTATTTATGTAATATTTTCAATGAACAAGTCATTAGAAGTTTCATCCCTGAATATGAAAGGAATCCTATTCTTTCTTTCTTCTATATGCTTGCACGTGTGTACCAATTTTTACCACAAATAATTGTAAATAAATATTGGTAAATAATTTTTTGGCCATCAATTTTTATAAATTCACATTATTTTTTAAACAAAATACCCGAAATACAAGTTTATTATTGAAATTTCCTATCATGACCCATCCACTAAGGCTCGTGTCGTGACATACCCCAATACTGCCACTTGAAGGCCCGGGGTTGGCTACTAGTGTTGAAGGCATAAACCTACATGTGGGAGGCATTTGAAAAAGTACCTATACACACACACAGAACCAAAATCCAATGCTGTAAAAGTAAACAAGCATGCCACTAAACAACAAACAATTAAAAGTACAACTGAATGTCAAATGGGGGAGAATACAAACCCAATAAGAGACTAACTGAAAACCAATAAAGTAAAAAAGGCAGTCTGAATATCCATCTGCTGAAAACCCCACCTGATGGAAAGAGTAGTGTAGTTATAAAAAGATATATGAGTATGCCCTATATTCTTGATATTACTAGGCCTTTCCTAGTCCTAGGACACCAAGTCCTCCATCGAAGCATTGATCATCCGCACCAGACACAACATATAACAACCATGCTTTAATTACAAAGTAAAACATGATTTTTTTCATAAACTTCACTTGATAAAACATAGAATATAGAGACTTATAGTGTATTTTGGGCTTATGATCATTACATAACAACTTAAAACATGAAATAAATCATCTTTATTGAAAAATTATTTTACATGACCACTACATTCCCTCGTACTTAGCATTGCATGGGATAACCTGAGGACATGCATATGAAAAGGGTGAGTTACAAAGCCCAGTAAGGGAATAAACATGGAATAACATGAGAAATTAAATATATGTTAGACAATAGTCATATCTAGAGATCAAAAGAGAAACATGAACATAAAATAATGATAAGGAATGATAATCATAACATGGAAATGTTGCAACTATACTTAACAATGTATTAGCATGAACCAAGGATCATTGCACATGGAGCATGAGTAAACCCAAATTACACATGAAGAACGATTAAAACCTTGTTGAACCTGAATTATAGTGAGTTAAACCCCATTTAACATGATTTATCATGATACTATACTTTACCCAATGCATTGGAGCGCTATCAGGGTGCACCCTTCTTAAACATTTTATTTCATGCATAAGTGTGCCATATGGATCAGACAACATGAAATAAATCATAATCATTTATTCCAAGATAATGGGATGTGGAATACATATAAGAAGATTTATAATCAATATGTAAATTTTCATAAAGGTGAATACCCTTGATAGAGAAATGGTAATGGTATTCACTACACAATGACATTGTCTTCGAAAATCGTAGTGAAATTTTGGCAGCATAACAACATGAAATAAGAACTCATAAAAAAATTATTGATGAGAGAAAAAGGGGTATATCATCATATTTACATTAAAATGATATTAATGTTGTAATATAGACACATGTCCAATAAACATAATGGAATTTAGATTCATAATTCAAAATAATTAATTGGTTGCAAAATAGGAGAGAGAAATCTCTCACGGAATTTTGACATGGTAACGGGTGTACATGGGAGGAATTGATGAGATATAAAGGGGTATCCCACCATCAAAATATAAGTAGGGAAGTATGGGGGACGTTAGAAATCATAACACAACATATTTAATTGAAAAAAAGGGAATAATAATTTAAAGAAAATTGGACAAAAATGAGAGTGGAAGAAATCCCTTACATGGAAGTGCAATCCCAAAAGCTCAAGAGAGGCTTGAGAGAGGCTTCTTGGGAGCTTTGGTCCCCTTGTAAGAATTATTAAAGAAGGTAGGGTAGAGGTTGGAAGAAATCAAAAGGCTTTTAGTGAATAGGAAGTGGGATCTTGAGTGGGTTTATATAAGAAAGGAGAGGGAATTCTTTATTATTTAGGTTTGGGACACCACACAATAAACTAATTAAAACTAAAAACTAGACCATGGATTTTCCCATGGTTTTTTTCCAATGGGGAGTGGAAAGAAATATTTTATGAGGCCAATGGCCGAACTTATTAAAAATATAGGGTTTCTTATGTGGAGGTGAGTCACCCTCTCAAGGAAAACAATTTAAAAAGACAAAATGTTTTATAACTCTTGGAGGGTCCACTAAAGATTTGTAAAATAATCAAAAGAAATCTAAAATCACATTATTTTAATTCTAAAACATATATTGGAAAACAATAATGTTTATAAGATTTTATTACATCACTATTGGGTAATTATGATGTCATAAAACACATTATATATTTAAACGGTATTTAATTTTTACCCAAAAATTTGACTGTCTCAAAAAATTATGAAAAATCACTATTGGATAATTTTGACATCCTCATTCCAAAAATAATATTTATTTTATTAAAATAATTTTCTAAATATGTGAATTTTTACTTTTAAAATAAAAACCGACATTTATAAAAAATTAATGGGTTTTGACAAAAAGAGCTTTCAAACCGTAATAAAAAATACAATTGTATTCATAAAAATTGTAAGATCATTTATATTTATTGAAAATTAATTTATTAATAATATTTTATTAAAATATTATTTAATTAAACAATCCATTAATTCATAAAAATATATTTCTTAGTTGGATATTAACTAAAAATACTATTTTTGCCTTAAAAACTATTTACAAAGTAACAATAAAAAGAATGTATATTCTCTAAACAAGAAAAATGTACATAGTCATAGTGCAAGGGTCTCGTTACATAACCCCGTAAAACACCCGTATAAGACCAAAGGGTATGGTGTGTGATGGTGATAGACTCTTGGGGTGGCTTGGATAACATCGCTTGGGTGGTAATCTCTATTAACTTCCACTTCTCTCGTAGCTAGTTCTGCTCAAGCTTAACGTGTTCAAGCTCGGATTGGGCTTGGTCAAGAGAGAATCTCAAGGACGTCGCCTCCTTTCCAAGCTCCAACAAATGGTCTTCCTACGAGGCAAGTCTACTAGATGTGGCCATCACTTCCTTTGTCTGAGTAAGTTGAATTTGTTAAATATCTATATTTATATTAATAATCTGATCACTGTTCAATGACTATATTAGCAACAAAGACAATTCATAACGGTATTTTAAAATCTGGAAAGATAAAACCAATGAAGTTCACATTTTATATACCCATAATAAAAAATTTATTTAGATCAAGAGGAATTTCTATTAATGAAGGTTTGGGTTGTCACAAGATTCCCCCCATAAGAAATTTCTCCTTCAAAATTTCCTTTTCCCACACTAAAACTGATGTGGGTAACTCATCTTCATCAGTTCCTCTGATTCCCACATCACTTCTTAAAACATTTGGTTTCATCATAACACCTTGACGAGGAGCATTGTCTTATTTCATAGAACCTATGATCTAGGATCTTCACTGGTTTCTCCTCATAAGAAAGATCATCCTCTAACTGTACTACCTCTAAAGAGATTACATGTGAAGGGTCTGGTATGTACTTCCTTAAGAGGGATACATGAAAGACATCATTTACTATGGTCATGGTAGGTGGAAATGCTAGTTGATATGCCACAGCCACAACAAGATCAATAATCTATAAGGGGATGATGTACAAAGGACTTAACTTCCCTTTCTTTCCAAACCTCATGACCTTATTCCATGGATATATGCATAGAAATAACATGTATCAAACTTTAAACTCATGGTCTCGTCAACATTTATCTGCATAACTCTTCTATCAAATATGGGTTGCCTTGATATACTGCTGAATGGTTTTCAACTTCTCCACCATTTCATAGACCATTTCTGGTCCTAGTAGCTTACTCTCACCGAATTTATCCCAACATGCATGTTTTTTTCACCTCTTCCCAAATAGGGCTTCAAAAGGTGTCATTCGGATGCTCGAGTGGAAACTGTTATTATAGGAGAATTCAACCAGAGAAATATGTTGATCTCATCCTCCTTTAATGTCCATTGAGCATGCTATCAACCTATCCTCAAGTGTTTGGATAGTCCGCTTAGATTAGACATCTGTTTGAGGATGATATGTTGTACTAAAGTTCTTCACAGTATCCAGAGCATGTTGAATACTCCTCCAAAATATATAGGTGAATATTAGATCTCGATTAGATAAAATAGATAGTGGTACTCTATGAGGCTTTACCACTTACTTGATATATATTTGTTCTAGTTAATCCAATGAGAAATCATCCTAAATTACAATAAAATGTTCATACTTTGTAAGACGATCCATCGTAACCCATATTGCATTATTGCCTTTGGATGTCTTCGAATGTCCAGTGACAATGTTTATGGTGATGTTCTCTCATTACCATACTGGTATGGGAAATTATTGCATCATCCCCTCGTACTCCTTCCTCTCTGACATCACTTCACGACACACCAGGTACTTTAATGTATACTCAGTGATCTCCTTCCTCATATTGTCCCACTAATAATACTCTTGGAGATCTCGATACATCTTTGTCTTTCCTAGGTTAATAGAGAAATTTGAACAATGTGTATCATCCGAAAGTTCCTTCTTCAACTCTGGACTGGATGGAACACGTGGTATTTTTCCCAAATCTCACAATCCCTTATTTATTAACAGTGAACTCTAAGGATTTAACTATTATGATAGCTTCCACTTTATTCTAAATTCCCACATCATTCTTTTGATCATCCTTTATTCTTTCGAAAAGATACGGTTGAGCAATCCTTTGCGAAAGGATTGATGATGTTCCCTTCTTTATGATTCTCAAGTCCATCTTCATCAAGTCTAAGAATATTGGATCATTCTCAATTCTCATAAATGATAGAATAGTTGGGTCCTTTATACATAGAGCATCTTCCACCTTGTTTGCTTTCCTAGGGTGGTAAAGGATTGAGCAGTCATAGTATTTGATAAAATCTAACCATCTTCATTGGCGCATGTTCAACTCTTTCTGTGTGAATATATACATGAGAATTTTTTGGTCTGTATATATTTCACACTTCTCCCCAATGAGATAATGATACCAAACTTTTAAAGAGAAGATTACCACAACCATCTCCAAGTCATGTGTTGGATAATTCTGCTCATGAACTTTCTATTTCCTTGAAGCATAGGCAATGACATTGTCATTTTGAATCAACCCACATCCCATGACCTTCATTAAAGCATCACTAAATAGCACAAAAATTTCTCCACTTGTGAGTAAAGTGAGCATGGGTGTAGAGATAAGAATCTTTTTTAACTCCTTGAATCTTTCTTCGCATTCATCACTCTAAGAAATATTTACTCCCTTCTAAGTTACCATGGTAAGAGGTTTGGACAATCGTGAGAAATTTATCAGAAATCTTTGATAATATCTAGCTAAATCCAAGAATCTATGGATATCCATTACTGATGTTGTCCTCAGTCATCCCTCAATTGTATCTATTTTGGAGGGATCCATAGATATCCCATTGCTTGTAATGATATGGACAAATAATGAGACCTCCTTCAACAAGAACTCACACTTGCTTTACTTTGCATAGAGATTCTCCTTCCGCAAGGTCTCTAGTACAGTTCATAGATGCTCCTCATGATCCTCCTTGGTTTTTGAGTATATCATAATATCATCCATAAAGACTACCAAAAATTTGTTGAGGTAATCCATAAAGAATCTATTCATCATGTCCATGAATATTGTTGGAGCATTAGTGAGTTTGAAAGGCATTACTATGAATTCATAGTTCCCGTTTCTTATATGAAAAGTATTCTTGGTGATATCTTCACTCTTCACCCTTACTTGATAATATCCATACTGTAAATCCACCTTGGAGAAGTATTGTTCTCCACACAGCTAATCGAACAAGTCATTGGTTCATGGGAGAGAATACATGTTCATTGTCATGAATTTTTAAGATCACGATAATTGATGCAAAGGCACATTGACCCATCTTTCTTCTTAACAAAGAGGACTGGTTCACCCCATGGTGAAGCACTTGGGCATATGAACCCTTTGTCTAGATTCTCCTATAGTTATTTCATCATCTCTTCAAGCTCGACAATATCAATTCTATATGGATTCTTGGATATTGGTAATGACCCAAGTATAAGGTCAATTGAGAATTCAACATCTCTTCGAGGAAGAAGACCAGGCAATTACTTGGGAAACACTTCCGCGAATTCCCTCACAATAGGCATGTCTACAAGGGTGGGTGCCTCCTCAGAATCAATCATCTGAGCCCGATATGAATTCTAATAGGGCAGTAATATCCACACTTGATATGATGGAGCTAAAGAAGATTCATCTTCCTCCTTTCACTTGAATAGAATCGAGGGTCGATTCTCCACATTGAGAGTGATTTCTCTCCCACAGCAGTATATGTTGGCTCTATATTAGGAAATCCAATCCATGCCATTGATTGAATGAAATTCCACCAGAGGGATCATGACGAGGTTTTCCAGGAAATTAAATCCACATGTTATAACAAGGGAGGAGTTATATTCATGGGATGCAACGATTTCACCATTTTTCGTACTCACTGACATCTTAACTACCATGATTTTTGGTGGTGCTGGGATTGTTCTACTAAACTCTTGGGATATAAAAGAATGTGTAGAACCTAAATCAAAAATTATGTTTTCTATTCTTGAATGAATAACTAGAGTACCTGTCACCACTTCATTGTCAGGGTTCACTTTGGTAGTAGTGATGGAAAAATATTTCCCTTACTGCCTTGGAGGTTGTTGGTTGCCTCCAAAAACCCTTGGCTTAGGGAACTGATTTTCAAGATGCCCTGGTTCTTTGTAGTTGTAGTAATGAATAATGTGGTGAGGTTTTAATGGATCATTCCTCTCCTCTGTTGAAACCATGGGTTTTTCGTGTCGATGGTTAACAACTAGGTGCCCTTCTCTTCCACGCCTAAAGCATTTCTTCATCCCCTTTAGGAAATTTCCAGGGTGCTTCTTTCCGCACCTTTGGAAAGTGGGGTGCTGGATATTCTGAGCACTGTTGGATTTATCCATCGGACCGCCAACATTTATGTCAACCAAACACTTCTTATCCCCATGATACCCATGAGATTCTCCGATCTCCATTTCAACCTTGAGGGCACGTCGGACAATCTCTTCATAGATATCGAAGTCACGGATCACCAGAACTTTCTATAGGCAAGGTTTCAGACAACAAAAGAAGTGGTCAACCTTGAATTCAGGGGTAATGAAAAGTCGAAAGCAAATCGTGAAAGCCTTGTGATTTTTTCCTCATATTCTCTGACAGATTCGACATATTTTTTCTTGAGGGCATGGAAGTCCCTTTCCATCTTGAGTCAGAGGGTGTGTGGAAAATATTTATCGAAAATACATCTTCCAGAAATCCTTCCATTCTAATGCCTCGATCTCCTCCTCAGGCTTCATATTTTTTATCAATGTCCACTATTGATCAGCTTCACCCTCCATATGATAAGAATCCAGTAGAACCTTCTCTTATTACGAAAATTAACAGATGGAGAGGATATTTTCAATGGACTTGATCCATTGTTCAGTGATTGAGGGATCAGATGATCCATTAAATGTAGTATGCCTTTGTCTCATTAAGCTCTCTATAGAGACTTTTTCTTTCTTAGGGGGGTTGTACATTCCTCTTAACCCATGTTTCTATTCAAATATTGAGTTAACTGAGAGAGAAGTGTTGCAATGTTCACGATTCCCACTCCCATCAGATTGGGAATCTCATTAGCACAGTCATCACATTGATCTTCACATCAGTTGTTAGCCCGAGTCCTCCTATTACCGGCTATTGGATGAAATAAAAGGAAAGTTCAGGGTAACATAAAAAGGGTAATCCAAGGACAAAACTAATGACTTATAAATAACTTTTATTACCTTAACTTATGAATTCCTAGGCTTCAATCTATGATATTCATGATCTACTTTCTAACATATATTCTTAGGGGAATTTTTTTAATTCCCATAATATGGGATCATACTAAACTTGTGAATTTACCAAAGCATATACTCCGAGAGTGTCGTAACAAAGATTGAAGCAATTTCCATTGTTGTGCACTAGTTCCCATTCGAGTCTAGCTCAAAGTAGTGTTTTCAGGTTTTACCCCTATGATAGATCTGTGCCAGAGCCACCTCTACCTACTCGTATCTGGACAGGGATGTATTTTCATGATAAAACACTTACTCAATACTCACCTATACTTATATATGTTTTTATTATACTTATTCTTTTCTATAAGTCTTTACTAGTGTTTTCTAATCCTAATCCCAAAAATAACTAAACTTATCCTCTGATACCGACTATAACAACCCTACTTTTATTACAAACTAAAACATGATTTATTACATAAACTTCACTTGATAAAACATAGATGATCGAGAGGTCTAGCGTCTTTGGGTATTAGTATCATTACATAACAACTTAAAAAATTAAATACAATATCTTTATTGACAACTTCCACTACATAACCACTACATTCCCTCGTACTTATCATTGCATGGGATAACCTGGGGACATGCATAAGAAAAGGGTGAGCTATAAATCCCAATAAGGGAATAAACATGGAATAACATGAGAAATACAATACATATTAGTCAATTGAATATAAATGGAGCACAATAGAAATATGAACATAAAGGCATGATAAATCATGATAATCATAACATGTAAATGTGGAAACAATACTTTACGTGGAATTAGCATGATCCAAGGATCATTGCACATGGAGCATGATTAAAACCCTCATTTGAAATGATGCACGAGTAAAAACTTTTTGCACATGAATTAGCATGATTCGATACCCATTTTACATGACATATCATGATACTATAATTTACCCAATGCATTGGAGCTCTATCAGGGCGCACCCTTCATAAACATTTCATTTTATGCATAAGTGTGCAACATGGATTATACAATATGGAATCAATCATCATAATTTATTCCATGATAAAGGTATGTGGAATAAATACATGAATATTTATAATCAATAAGTAAATGTTCATAAATTTTAATACCCTTGATAGAGAAATGGGCATGGTATTAACTACACAATGACATTGGATTCGAAAATCGTAGTTCAATTTCGGCCGCATAACGGCGTGAAATAAGAACTCATATAAAATGGTTGATGAGAGATAAAGTGTTATATCATCATATTTACATGAAATTGAAATTAATGGGGTCATATAGATACATTTCCCAATAAACATAATGGAATTTAGATTCATAATTCAAAATAATTACTTGGATGTAAAAGAGGAGGGAGAAATCCCCCATGGAATTTTGGCATGGTAACGGGTGTACATGGGTGGAATTAATGAGAGATAACGGGGTCTCCCATAATACAATAATAAAGTGGGAATTATGGGGGAGGTGATAAATCATACCCCAACATTTTTAATTGAAAAAAAGGGCATAACAACTTAATGAAAATTGGACAAAATTAGAAAGAAATTAATCCCTTACATGGAAGTGTGATCCCAAAAGCTCAGTAGAGGATTGAGAGAGGATTATTGGAATATTGGGGAAGATTTGGAGGATTATATAGAGAGGATGGAAGAGGTTTTGTGAACACCAAAGGCTTTGAGTGAAGAGGAAGTGGGAGCATGGGTGGGATTATATAGGAAAGGAGAGGGAATTCTTTATTATTTAGGTTTGGAAAACCACACATTAAACTAATTAAAACCAAAAATAAGACCATGGTTTTTGCCCATTTCATTTTCCAAAGGGGTGTGGAAAACAATATTTTATGAGTCCAATGGTCTAAAATCTTAAAATAATAGGGTTTCTTATGTGGAGGTGAGTCACACTCTCAAGGAAAAAAATTTAAAAACAAAAAATGTTTTATAAGTCATGGAGGGTCCACTAAAGATTTGTAAAATAAATCAAAAAAATCTAAAATCACATTATTATAATTATAAAACATATATTCTCCGAACATAATGTTTATAGTATGTTATTAAATCACTATTTGGTCACTTGATGTCCTAAAACACATTATATATTTAAACAGTATATAATTTTTACCCAAAAATTCGATTGTCTTAGAAAATTATGAAAAATTAACCATTGGATAATTTTGACATCCTAATTACAAAAATAATATTTTTTTTATCTAAATAATTTTCTAAATATGTGAATTTTTTATTTTAAAATAAAAACAAACATTTATCGAAAATTCGTGGGTTTTGACAAAAACGGCTTTAAAACCATAATAAAAATTATAGTTGTATTCATAAAAATTGAATGATCATTTATATTTAATTAAAAGTAATTTATTAATAATATTTTATTAAAATATTATTTAATTCATAAATCCATTAATTCAACAAAATTGATTTCTTAGTTGAATAATAACTAAAAATACTATTTTTTATTCAAAAACAATTTACAATGTAACAATAAAAAAATCTATATTCTCTATACAAGAATCATGTTCATAGTCATAGTGATAGGGAATTGTTATATAAACCCTTATAACACCCACATATGACTGAAGGGTAATGTGTGTGATGTTGAAAAACTCTTTGGGTGGCTTGGATAACATCGCTTTGGTGGTAATCTCTATTAACTTCCACTTCTCCCATAGTCGGTTCTGCTCAAGCTTTACATGTTCAAGCTCATCTTCGGATTGGTCAAGAGAGAATACCAATGATTCCACCTCCTTTCCATACTATAACAAATGGGATTCCTATGGGTCATGTCTATTAGATGCGGCCATCGCTTCCTTTGTCTGAGTAAATTGGATATGTTAAAGCCCTGTATATATACTAATCATGTGATCACTGTTCAACTTCTATATTATCAATGGCCACCATTCATAATGGTATTTTAAAATCCAGAAACATAAAACCAAGGAAGTTCACATTTTATATAACCATAATAAAACATTTAATTATATCAATACTAATTTCCACTAATGAATGTTTGGGTTGTTACACAACACATGCAGGAGAATCCCACGCAGGGGTGAGTAACAAAATACTCATTAGGGGACACCAAAACACAAAGCAAATGCCATTAAGCAATCTAAAAAAAACCAAAAATCATGATCCCCATGTGTGATCATGAAGAATGAAATCTCACACTTGGTATATTCTAGAGTAGGATAATATAACCATTAGTCACATCCTCGAACACCTTGGCTACTAGAGAACTCCTCCACAAGGAGTACAGTTGGCCTTCCAAATCACACAGAATCCAATTCCAACTAACCTAAGGACTATGGTGGTACTCAGACATAAGAAGTAACATGGTTATACTAGATCACAGAGAAGATTCTCCCCACCGTGGGTAGGATGGATCACAAAGAAGCCGCTTCCCACCTATAAACATGTTGAGGTACTCCACCTATTGAGTACCAGTGGTCTGCCAGATCACACAGAATTTTCTTGCCACCATGGGACTACTAGGTCACAAAAAAGCTACTTCCCACTAACCTAAAAACTATTTTGGTACTCATCCCTGATTAGTACAGTGGGTATGCTAGATCACCAAGAAGTCGATCCCTACCATGGGAAATCCAGATCACATAAAAGATGCTCCCTACCAGTGTCCATATTGAGGAACTCCTCCTATCGAGTATTGTGGGTATATCATATTACACAGAAGCCCCTACCCACAGTGGGCCTTCTAGGTCACATTGAATTTGCTTCTTCCTGGGCCATAGTATCTGATCCACATAGGGTCTCTCATCATAAGTCTTTAGGTCTCATCCAAACATAGAGTTTCTACATGTATCATTCTTGATCGAGGGAGAACCACTCCCCATAACCATTCTTTGAATTCAAACTTCCATGAAATCCTCCATAGAGTATTCCAAATTATCCTCCTTGTCTCTGGAGTTAAACTCCACAAATGGATAATCAATCGGATGGCCAGTTTGAATAATATTGGTGTTTTTAAAAAAATAGGATGGTTGAGTCTAGTTCCGGTCTGACCCGGTCGGGCCGACTCAACTCAGCTCGGGGTCCACTGTCCCGGAACTGGCCTGGACTAGGATCGTTATGTTGGACTGCAGGTCCATCACAAACTAATGATGTGGGACTAGATCACTGGACTGGGTTCGGACCACCAACACAGGTCTTTCCCACTGGGGCAAGTCTTTCCCACTAGTGCATGTCTCGCCCGCTACGGTAGGTCCAGCCAGCCGGTGTGGGTCTGGCCCACCGTAGTGGTCCATCTCTTCCATACGTATGCATCACAACTATTTTTGGATTTACGACATGTGGCTGGTGAAACTGGCCGCTCCTCCACGTCACCCATAGACCAAGCCTGGGGGTTGACTTGTCAACATGGAACCAATGTCGCACCTCGGATCTCCAGTGCCGCAGCCGCGGTGGTCGGGGTCTCTGCCGCTTGGTGAGTCATTTCCATCAGCCACAGGCCCGATTAGTGGACCTGCTTCCCTGTCATCTGGCACACGGTTGGAACCACCACATGCCAGAAAGAACATCAGCGGAACACCATACATGCTATAGTTGTCTTTTCTTCACGTTGCTTGCGCCTACATCCTATGGGGAACTCCACCTTCACTATGATGGCCTCAGATGCACCTTTACACCATCTTTGTAAATTAGTGTACAATGAATGAACATGAAAAGTGGCCTGACCCTTATTCTTGTCAGCCCATGCCCTTCACATAAGAAGTTTAATACTAGGGAGTCTTGAAATTATATTCTATCAAAAAAAGTTTAATCCCGAATAAAAATTTCAAATGAAACACCCTCCCATAAGAACACATGATTCATAGATCAAATATTTTATGGGTTGATCCATTTTTATCATTTAGAACAAAAATGGGGAAAACATAAATAAAAACAAACCCCTGCCTTGAAGCAGTTCAACTTTGTAAAACTCCGCCCAAAAATGTTCAAGAATTCAGAGGCATTCATTACTTCCATGCTTTGTTCTTCATAGAGAGATTAAGTAGCAAGAAATCCACCAGAGTTCATCTATATTAATAGGGTAGTAACTTCACTATATGTTCATTGTATAATTTCCAAAATTTAATTCCATAATCTCAAACACATTATCTTATTAAAAGAAAACACATCGTACTGTTTCTGTTACGCTGTGATGTCACATCATTACAATGTTTAATTTATGAAATATCATAGTTATTATAATTTAAAAAGAAGAACCATTAAGGGTTTACTTTAATGTTCTTCATTCCCACACCATAGTTCCATCTTCCACCACTCAACGGTGCAAAAGAAAATAAAACAACTTTTTTTAAAATTTATTTTTTCATTTTCCAAAAAAGTATAAAAATTAATTTTTTCAACTGACCCATTCCAGTCAACGCTAAGTCGTTTATGGGCCAATACTGGCATTACAAGTTCAATGGTACCCTCATATTTTTGATCCAATAAATAGTTAAAAATTTATAAAAACCCACTCGCATGTTTACTTAAATGAACTAAACAGTTTGAAATTCTGTTTCAGGCTCAATGGGCCTTGGAATCACGTGTCATCAATGTGTGTGGTCTCAAAATAATTCCAAAAAAATTAAAAAACAAATTATACAGAAATTATGGGACACTAAATTCTTCCCACCTATGGTATTTGTGTCCCTGAAAGCCAAAAAAATACTTATCAAACAAATGGGGGGGTACTTAGCACAAATCTAAGCCTCCTTCTCCCATGTTCTCTCATGGATATTCTTGTGCTTCCACTGAACGTGAAACAAAGTAGTAGGTTTTGCATGAAGGAACTACTCCTATAGATTCTCTATCTCCACTGGGAACTCTACAAACGTCTCCACATTGTCAATATTTTTCTTTCCCCAGTCGATGTTGTGTGAGTAATCATGCACATACCTCCTAAGCTATGAAAGGTGGAAAACATCATGCACCTGGTGCATCTATATGGGAAGAGTTAGACGGTACACCATCTCTCTAAATAAACTGAGAATCTAAAAAGGTCTGATAAACCTTTAAAATAACTTGATGCCCCGAAAAAATCTCTGCAGTCCTCATCAGGGTGTGACCAGAAGGAAAACTTGGTATCCCACATCAAACTCCAAGGGTCTCCATCTCCTACCAGAATTAGATTTATTCTTACTCTGTGTAGTCCTCATCCACTCCAGGATGATCTGCAACTTTATAGTGGTATCCTATACCAACTCTGGAACTGTGAGTGCTGACACCTGTGGGTTTGTCCAGCATTGTGGTGATCTGCATGGTCGGCCGTACAAGTCCTCAAATGGTTCCATGCCAAGGGTGAAGTTATATATATTGTTTTGTGAAAACTCCACTAGTGGTATGCCGTCCTCCCAAATGAGACCATAATCTAGGATGCAAGCATGAAGAATTTCCTTCAGGGTCTGTATAGTCTGTTCTTTCTAAACATCTATCTGGGGTTGAAAAGTTGTGCTCAAGCGTAGCTGAGTCCTGAACACCTCCAGTAATGCCTTCCATAGCCGAGATGTAAAGTGTTCATCATGGTCTAAGACAATCATTGAACGCACCTTGTGAAGGCGCACTATCTCATCGACATAGAGGTGTCCCAAGACCTCTATTGATCCTTGTAACTAGATGGGTAGGAAGTGATCCAACATGGTGAGTTGTTCAATGATCACACAAATAGAATCATCTCCCCTGGATGTGCATGGTAAATCCATCACAAAGTCCATTGAGATACCATACCACATACATTACAGTACCTCATGTGGATGTTCCAAGCCTACCGGGACCTAATTGTTGGACTTCACTTGCTAAAAAGTGAGGCATCATGAAACGAACTATACGACTACTTTTTTCTTCCTTGGCTAACAGCACTGAAGTCAGAGGTCCTGTTACATCTTCTCTACACCATGATGTACCACCTAAGGGGATGTATAGAAATCCCTAAACACATTCTACCATAAATTCATTTAAACTATGGTGAGCCTTATGAAAATGATGATATTCTCCCCACCTATAGAAAATACATTAGGAGCCTATCATGAGGATATCTAAGCACGTCAGGCCTCACAGTCATCATCCCCAATTTATGCCTCCCTGACTCACTATAAGAGTGGGGGATTGACAGTCAATGACTGAAGGTAAGGTACACCATCACCAACCACGAAGGATATTTTCATCACGACTAGTTGCTCTATCGCTTCACTCAGTATCAGTAAACCAAACCTCCTGATGAGTGCATCTTCCAGCACGTTCCCCTTCCTAGGAGTATAGAATATCTCAAAGACATAGTCCTGGATGAAATCTAGCCACTAATGCTTTCTCATGTTTAATTCCTTTTGTGGTAAGATATACCTGAGACTCTTGTGGTCTAAGTATATGGTAAACCATTCACACATCAAGTAGTGCCACCACATCTTCAAGGAGAAGACCACTACTCCAAAAGATAGGTCATGGTTGGCCTACTTCTACTATGTTTCCTCAACTTCTGTGAGTTGTAGTCAATCACTACTCGCTCTTACATCTAGAAAAAACCCAGTTTGGTCACTGATGTGTCGCAGAAGACTATAAAACCAACACCCTCTTCTTGTAGTCTTAATATCTGGGCAATCGTTAGTCAACACCTCAGCTCCTAGAAACTCTGCTTGAACTTCTTCATCCACGCAAAGGGTTTTCCCTTCCATTTTAAGGCTAATTATGGTTTTTCTACACTAGAAATGTCCGACTTGGACCTCTAATAGTATCTAGCTAACCCTAAGGAACTACGCAACTTTTTCATTCTCATGTCTGTCTCCCAAGAAAGCACTACCTCTATATTCATCGGATCCCCTGCAACTCTAGCCTATGAGATGACGTGTCCCAGAATGTGGCCCTCCTGAATCTAGAACTGGAACATTGCAATATTATCATAAATATGGTTCTCTCAAAGTGTATCTAGGACTATCCGTAGGTGTGTAGCGTGCTCCTCCTTCGACGTCGATAGCACCAAGATGTCATCAATGAAGACCACCATGAAACGATCGAGGTAAGGCTGGAAGATCCTATTCATCAGTGACATGAACATTGCTGAAGCATTGGTCACACCAATGGGAATCATAAATAACTCGTTGTGGTCATACCGACATCTAAAGGTTGTCTTAGGTACATTTCCATCCCATACCTGAAGCCGATGATAGCTTGATCCGAGGTAGATTTTTGAGAACCACCTTGATCCATTTAGTTGATCGAAGAGGTCATCAATCCACGGTAATGGATACATGTTCTTCACAGCCACCTAGTTCAGGGACTGAAATTCTATGCATAACCTCAAGCTCTCATCTATCTTCTTGGAAAACAACATTGGGGTTTCCTATGGTGAAATGATGGGTATCACAAAGCCCTTCTCCTACAAGTACTCCAACTAAATCCTCAATTCATGAAGCTTCGTGGGAGCCATCTAATATGTTGGTATGGATATCGGTGTCATCCCTAGGTACAGATCGATGTAGATGTCTACCTCCCAGTGAGGATTTAGTCATGTAACATCCATTAGTAAATACATCCTCATACTCATCCACCTGTATAGGAATTCTTGGACTCCTCTTGTCCACCACACCAATGGTGAGGCTAGAAAACTGGAGAGTGATCGGCTACACCCTCCTCCAAGAAATTTTATCCTATGCTGCAAAGGTTCCCCTCTCTTCAGTGAAGGAAAAACTTCTCACATCCTTTCAGAAACACCATTCATTGAGCCTAAAATAGTCTATCTGAGCATGGACTATAGATAACCAGTCCCTACCCAAGATGACATTGTAAGGAATCAACGCCACTACTAGGAGATTCTAGTCGATGTTCTTGAATCCTAGAATAAGCTCAAGTTGACGGTACCAGTGTGTAATCATCGAATCCCCTCCCGTAGGAGTCTCTAATTGTAACTATTGATCCAACGGATCCACCAAAATCTTTGATCCTTGAATGAGGTTTGTGGAAAGGAAATAATGATTGTAACCTAGGTCTATATGAATTGTAGATAAGTTGGAGAAGATGCATATCATACCTCTAATCATCTCTAGAGTACCGTGGTCATAGGCCTACATCACCAGAATCTATCCTCTCCCCTATCCGTAGGCTCCCTAAGCCCATGGTGGGACACTTGTGGGTGGTGGTGGTAGCACCTAAAACCATTTTCCACCACCTACTACTCGGAATACTCTCGTACCATGTTTTCCGCCCTACGACCTCCTCAATAGACCCTATGCCTCTTCATTGGTGGTCCCTTGACCATCTGCTGATTGTCTATGTGGTGGGTCGGGCATACACAAGCCATGTGTACCTACCTGCCGCACATGAAGCATAGCCTGACCCCTATTGAATCCATCTTCTCCAGGAGCCCTGCACTGCCAACCCTAAGTCTTGCGGTCATCCCTGGAAAGACCTGTCCTACTTGCCCCCCCCCCCAAATATGCTTCCTGCCACTAACTACTAAATACTCTACCACCTTAGTTCTGCTAGTGGCTCTGACTGTCGGTGTCTGCTCTACTAGGAATATCTCCACCAGAAGGGCTCATTCCAGCACTCCAGCCTGAGTGGGGATGCTAAGAGACACCAGGGATGCCCTGATCTCCTGTTTGAGTCCCTTATCAAAATACCAAGCCCTAAAGAAAGGGTCTTCCACCATGTATGATGCCTAGAGAGAGAGGTCTGTAAACCTTATAGTGTACTCATCCACCGATATGCTTCCCAACCGCATGTGAATAAGCTCAGGTATGACCACGGTTTGCTACGTAATGGGGAAAAACTCCTCCCGGAAAAGCTTCTTGAAGTCTACCCAGGACAGGGTCACCTCATCATGCATTTGGATGGTAAAGCTCTACCATGTCCTTTCTAATCCCTACAGAAGGCTCGTGGCCAATATCACCATCTGTTCATGTGGTGCCCTCACTAAGAGAAAGAACCATGTCCCTACCTCCATCCAGTCCTCAATGGCTTGAGGATCTATCTCTCCCCTGAACCTGATAGGTCTATCTCTCCAGAACTCATACACGATGATGATCCTATGCACATCCTCTACTGGTAATTCCGAGAGAAACTGTTGGTCAATGGGTTTTGGAAACACCGGTGCACCACCCGACGGGTCCATCTCAAGGACTGGTCCTTGAACTGATTCCTCATCGCAAGGCGGGATATCCACATGATGACGTATCAGAAGCCTAGATGGATGTCTGTATGGAGGCATGTAGAAATAGGTCAATATGTACCACAGTCAGAAGAATATACCTTGTGAGACGACTCTTATTCCATAAAATCATAAGAAGAAACTTATGAAACTATTGTTTTCATGTATAGAGCAGAAAATTATAATTCAAGGTCCTAGTGTATGGATACATCAGCACTTTCACCAACAATGGACTACATGAATCTGAAAGTTGAACTCAAAGAATTTAAGATTGTTGCTCCAAAAAATACTCTTGGTCACTGAGGTAGAACTGAATATCTCTGATACCACATGTCATGAACCGACCCTTGAGGCTCTTTTCGTGACATACCACAAGCCCTCCTATTGAATTATAGGGGTTAGCGAATAGCTCCAAAGACATAAACATGCATGTGGGAGGAAATTGCCTGAGTACCTATAATCATGAAGACACAACCACATACCAAAGATGGAAATGTAAACAAGCATGTCACTAAACAACCATCGAGTACAAGTACAACTGATAGTGAAATGGTAAAGAATACAAAACCAACAAGAGACAAACTAGAATACAAGAAAGTAAAGAAAAAACTCTAGATAGCCATCCGCTAAAAACCCCACCTGATGGGAAGAGTAGTGTAGATACTGGAAGTTGTAGGATTATGCCTGAACAACATGATATCACTAGGCCCCACCTATTTCTAGGCCACCAATTCCTTCGTTGAAGTATTGATCATCGGTACCAGACACAACATGTGCATGTGAAGCACGTGCAGGGGTGAGTAACAAAATACTCAGTAGGGGGCCCTAAAACAAAAAAGGAAAGGCAACAAAGAAATCCACAAACAAACTACAAAGAATGATCACCAAGCGTCATCATGGAGAAAAATAGCTCTCACTTGGTATATAATATAGTTGTAAAATAGAACCCTTAGTCACATCATCAAACACTTTGACAGTTGGAGAACTCATCCTCAATGAGTATAGTGGGTCTGTTGGGTCATATAGAAGTTGCTTCCCCCTAAACTAAAGACTGATGTAGTACTCATCCCAAATGAGTATCGTGGGTATGATGGATCACACACAAGATGCTTCACACCATGGGAATTCAAATCATATAGAATCTGCTTCCCACATATGGCAATACTGAGGTACATCACCTATCAAGTACTATTGGTTGCTGGATCACACATAAGCCACTCCCCATTGTGGGCATGTCGGGTCACACAGAATATGCTTCCTAATAACCTAAGGACTAGTGTGGTACTTATCCCTAATGAGTATTGTGTGTATGATAAATCACACATAATCCATTACCTATTGTGGTCATGTTGGATCACACTAAAGATGATTCCCACCTATGGCCATATTAAGGTACCTCTCATGTAATGTACCGTGGGTCTGCTAGATCACACATGATACACCCCACCATGGGACTTCCTAGTAAAAAATAAGCCATTTCCCACTGGGACGTAGTATCTTATCCACATAGGGTCTTTCGTCGGTAGTCTTTATGTCTCAGCCAAGCGTAGGGTTTCCACACGTAACACACTTGATCTCAGGAGAACCGCTCCCTAGGACAATCTTTGAATTACAATTTCCATGAAATTCTCCATAGAGTATTAAAAAATATTTACCTCATCGCGAGGCTTCTAATTCCATAAACGACTCATCAATCAGACACCCTATTTGAAAGATATTGGTGTTTTTTAAAAATGGGGTAGGTTGGGTCTAGGTCCTATCCGACCCAGTCGGACCGACCCGGACCTGGCCCAGCATGGGTCCGGTTGATTAGGTCACGGGTACGCTGGTCTATGGGTCGGGTCCACCAGCGTGGGTCCAGCCTGATAGGGCGGGTCTGGCCCACCGGTGTGGGCCATCTTTTCCATTCGGATGTGGCACAACCACATCTGGCATCACCACATGTGGCCAGTGAAACTAGTTGCCCCTCCAAATCACCCATAGAACATGTCCACAGGTTAATTTGTCAATGTGGTGCAAGCATGGTGCCATGGGTCTCCAGCACTGTGCGTGCAGTCATCATGGTTTCCACCACTTGTCATGTCGCCAAGGCGCACCATTTTCATCAGCTTCAGGAATGACCGGTGGCTCTGCTTCCCCACCGTCCAGTATGAGGCCAGCACTAGTGCCATGATGGGAAATTCGGCAAACCACCAGACGTGTTCTGGTGGTCTGTTCTTCTCACCGCTTGTGCCTACGGCCACCAAGGTACGCCCTCTTCACTACAATGGAATTAGATGCACCTTTTCATCATCTTTTAAAATCCTTGTACAAATAATCCAAATGCGAAAGGGCCTGGGCCTCATTTGTGTTGTCCCACATCCTTTGTGTTAGAATTTTAAAACCAGGGAGGCTTCAGATAATATTCTATCAACAAAAGTTTAATCCCAAATAGAAATCCCAAATGGAACAAAATCCCCCAAGAACACACAATTCATAGATCAATCAGTTAGTGGGTTGATCATCATTCTTCATTTATTACAAAAACATAGAAAAATATAAATCAAAACAAACCCCTACCTCAAATAAGTTTGGTGTTGAAGCATTCCGCCCATGATGGTTAAAGAATTCGAGGACGTTCGTTGCTTCCCAGCTCTGTTCTTTCTAGAGAAATGATGCTGTGAGTGATCTTCTGACATTCGAGATTCATTATAGGGGAGGAAAATTTCCTTAGGATCATCGGATAATTTCTATGGTTTAATTCCCAACTCTCCAGAGCATTAGCTTATTAAAAAAATTGTGTCGTAGTGTTTATGTTATGCTGCAACATCTCTTCATTATGTTGTTCCATTTAGGAATCAATGTAGTTGTTACTCTTTCACATTAACTATCCATTAATATTTTCCTTAAATTTTCCTCATCGCCACAACACAATGTCATCACCCGCGACTCAATGATGTAAAATATAATAAAATAAATTTTTTAAGATATTATATTATTTTATAAAAAGTACGAAAATTAACTTTCATGTATGACTCTTTCGATTCGAAGTTAAGTCCTTCCTAGGAGTATCCTAGCATTTTGAGTTCAACTGTGCCCATAGATATTCAATCTGAGGAATTGTTAAATATTTATAAAAACCTGCACACACTTTTATTTATGTGAACTAAAAAAGTTCCAAATTCCATTTGGGGCTCACTGGGCCTCAGAATCACGTGACATCAAAGCATGTGGTCTCAAAATAATTCCATATAGTTTAAACAATATATATTTTGAAATTATAGGACACTAAATTTCCAAAAAGACATTACATTTACCATAAAACTATTATTTCTATGAGATATTATATTTATGGGAATTAAATTTGTGGGTTCATTTATTGTGAAATTTGTATTTCCCTACATTATTTTATCGGTGAACTATGTTTTAAGTTTCTTGAAGAAAAAGATACTTGAAATGATGATTCAAAAATTATGATTGATTTTATTAAATCAAATATTTTGTGGCAAGATAATAATACCTCAAGATACAATTATGTAGAAAGGAACCCAATTCTTAAAAAAATAGCATGGAGTCCATCGTGAATAAATATGGGGTGCACTATAAAACATCTTCTTCCTACCACCCATAGAAAAATAGAATGGTTGAATTTTTTATTAATGATGTCAAATTAATATTGGATAAAATAGTGTAGAAAATGATGCATTCATGTTGAGATATAGAAAAAAAATGTATTATACTATCAAAACAATGAACCTAGAGTTTAATAAAGATAGAGAACAAATGAAGCAGCTGATTATGGAACATGATGAGAAAATAAGGGAAGAATATAATAAATCACTATTGTGGAAGGAGAAGACAAGATATTCTAATGATATATTGTTCTAGAAAATATAATTCCAAGATGGAGAATAAGATTTGTAATTCTTTTTAAATATTAATCACTTCCCCAGTATTCTCCATTTCAAGTGGAAGGGAATTCATATAATAACTAGTTCCTTTACTTATGGTGCAGTTGAGTTTCAATGAAAAGGTCCAAAATAGTTATTCAAGGTAAAAGACCAAAAACTAAATAATTACAAGGAGGATTTAATTAAAGAACCATTGGTATAGTCCAAACTCCTCCAAGATGTTGATCAACAGAACATTGATTGGTTGTCTCTATCACTTTTGTTGGGTTGACCACTTACATTATTTTGAACTGTTTTTCATAAACAAATGTTTGGTGAAGTTAAATTTATAGTATGAATGATCCAATTGTGAGGGAGAGTGAAAAATTATTTTTTTCATTTAAATATCATTTTTTTATTTTAATAAAAACAAAATAAAAACAGATAATACTAAAAAACAAAAAATACCAGAAAATTCCTTTTGACAATTGTAAAAACCCCACTTTATGTTTTAAATTTAGTTTAGGTGTTAATTAAAAATACTAAAAAAACTTATTGTTTTTTATATTTGTGAATATTGTGTATATAATTCTGTATAGATAATGTTATGATTTTATTTAACTTCATTAATGCCCTACCAAATTTGATAATATCATACTAAAGTCACAGATTTCACTGGTTTTGAAATTGTAATAATTAGATGATTGGTGAAAGAAATTGGTCACTACCTTTAGGAATGGTTAGTTTAAAAACTGGGGAAGGTATATTGAGTGATATTATTTTTGTCTCACCAATTTTCTAACTAGGATTTAGAACCTAATATGAGATAACTTGATCACTACAAGAAATAAAATTTTGGGAATTTGTCTCAAATAAAAATGATGTATGCCCTTTGATGTTGGGAATTGGGAACTGAAAATGAATATATGAGACAATGGATCTACGTGTGTGATTATATCCCAATAAATATTTCAGTAAGTTATATTTAAATGTTCTCTACACATACATTGCTGGGGAAATTTAAAATTCAAAATAAATAAATAAAGTGTTTAATTCACAAATGAATTAAATCAAGAGAGAGGAATATTGAACCCAAGATGGAGAAAATTGAATTTTTAAAAATTCATTTGGTTTTTATAATAAGGTTAAAAATAAAACATTGGTTTAAGAAACCTATGAGGGAGAGATAAATTATGTGCCTCTTGCTAAAACACTGATTCCACTTAAATATCATTTGATCCACTTCGGAACTGGAACATTTATTGGATTTAAATGAAAAAAATTACTTGATTCACATTTGAGGATTGATAATATGAACATCATGTGAATCAATGTTTTCTTCTTCTCTATCTTTTGTGTTTATATTAAGGTGGGTAAAAAATATTTTTAACTTTTCCTTATTTAATAAATTGAAATTCAATGATAATATTTCATGGAATTGGGATTTTTCACATGTTGGGGAGTGATGTGAGATTAATGTTTCAACCTTTTTTCCATCTTTTTATTGAAAATACACATAATTTAATCAAATTCTTGAGTAAATTTATCACTTTTGACAATTTGTGAAAATATGAGTTTAAATGGTAAGTGGATCAAAATATGTTTTTTATTTTTTTCATTATTTTATATAAAATTTCAATCCATACATAAGAAGAAATGGATTTTAAAACATTGAAATAAAATTCAATCATTTCAATACAGAACTGAAATTATTAAAAAAAATCTACTTCATGTTTAAATTCTTTTATACACTTTTTGGAAAATTATGATTCAAATTGGTTGGTATAAATTCATTTGAAATTTTATTATGAAATAAATTCATAAAATGAATTCATTTTTTTTATTATTTCGTTATAAAATTTATACATTCAAATAATGTTTTTTAAGTTTCATATAATGGTTTAGGAGAAAAATTATGCCATTTAACTTCCATTCTTCCCCCAGAATAGTTCTTTAGCTACCACCCTCCCATGATACCTCCAGAGGAGTGCCTTTTCCATAGACCTTGTTTCTACACCCATTTCCAAAAACCATTAATATTATTAACAGGACACTAATACCACCATTATTATGAATGGTACCAACACAAATGGTATCATAGTATCCTATGGCAACACTATCTACCGCTATATTAAATTGTATATGGTCACACATTGAAACCGACCCGTTGTTTTTTTCATTTCCACCAATATACTTCCTGTAATTTCCTTCTTCTCTCAGCACTATTTATTTATTTCATTAACCCAAATACCACTACCTTCCTTCCCACATATCCTTTAAAAGATACTAAAATCATTTCTAATACTCCAATAAAGAAAACCCTTCTACCACCCCATGGATCCATCATTGCGACTAGCCTCCATGATCCAACCTCAAAGAATATGTCCATAAATTTTACTACTTCTTCAAGGAATCTGACAAAGGGTCGTGCACTATAGTTGACCAGTTCACCGACACATGGAATAAGGGGAGTTTTGTTAGCTCGATCGATGAACCGTTAAAGGGAAACATGCCACCAATTAATGCTCTCCACATCACCACACCGATGGAGTTAAATGAGATATTCACATATGTACTCTCTAAGTTAAATTTGATTGCCTCCCTATTGATATACAAGATGTCACAACACTACTATCAATACAAACCACTGATTTTACAATTTATGGTTCTATACCACCATATAGAAAACTATGATTGTCGATTACTCCACCCCTTGTTGAAATAGAGATCTCCTATGAGAAATTTAATCCTGATCCACACCACTTGAATTCCCAAGTTGAATCACCCCATAAAACAAAAAAAATAATAGGAAAAGGAAAAATAAATTAAATCGGTGAAGGAATATATATATATATATATATATATGTGATTAAAAATAAGAGTTTCTATAATGAACTCAAAGGTTTATAAAAAACTCAAGTCAAAATAAACTAAATCAAATCTCACTGAATATTGAAGAACCATCAAAGATTGATGAAAATACTAACCCACTAAAAGAAAATATATTTTCATTTTATTTTCTTCTATGGTTATTTGAATAAAATGGAGACCTAGAACTTCCCAATGCACTTTCTAGTGACTAAAACATTATTCTCTAATTATTATCAAACTTCTACACACAATCATGGAATATAGATACCCTTAGATGAATATATCCATTCCTTGGATACTTGACAAATTTTGACAATTTGATTGTGGAGAGGTTACTACTCACACTAGAAACAACATTCCCAAATAATTTGAAGATTCTCGTAATACCCACATTGAATATTTTCTATGTGTACTCACACCATCGAGTGTTTTTATTTAAACAAATAACTATTCTTTGTGCTGAAGGGATACTCACTCACTCTCTTCTTCTCTTGGAGTATTTCTTCTTCCATCACTCACTTCTCGATTTTGTTTCTCATTTTATTTTATTTTCTAATTTTAATAACTCTAATAATGGCACACTAGCCTATTTTTTGGGCAAACAAACTACCTCCTTCCACTAATTGAGAAATTTTGAAAAGATAATTTTTATTTTAATTCATCTATGGTTATTAATGGTTCTCATCAGTTATGGGTTTATTCTAGTTATAGCTTTTAATTTCTTATATTCATTATTATGATTTCACACACAAACCACTCATACACACATAACTACATCTGAGAAGAAGCAGTGGAATAATCCATGGCTGGTCAGAGATATCCAATTATTAGGATAAAAAATTCTAGAGAATACAGTGATCATTGTATTTCTTCATCCAAAAAAATAACCAAATAACATAAATAAATGTGATATCAATTTAAAAGAGGATAAATATAGAATAATTGGATAATGGTAAAATAGGAGAATGATGGGATCATCCAAGGATGGACTCCTGTTGTTTAAATTTATATTAAAAACAATATATTATACCCAGTGTTTCCAATAATTACAAAAAACTAAATAATATTTTAATACGACCATTATAATTTCCTCTCCTGATACAAACCCATGCCTTAGTATTACTACATTTAAATTGGTTTCAAAATTGTCTGGTAGAGTGACCCATGTTAGGTGCACATCAATATCCAGATCACATTCATTAACGTTTAAATAGACCAAATATGTATCTCATATAGCCTCTGGTATATTTGATTTACTCTAATGCATCTACAATTTTAGTCTTACCCAATGACTACTTCTATACACCCATCATTCTAATAGTCACTTTCTAACTACTTCTGGGACAATATCATATGAACCATGCCTGCATTCACTGGTCATCTAAAACCACAAAACACAACATGTTTGAATCCCGTGTTCTGAATTATCTCATTATAAAATCAATGAAATTAATCATTAATGAATATTTCATACATTCCAAACATTTTCCCACATTAATACTACCTACAATGATTTATTGAAACCAATAACAATTAAGAATGTTTTGAACACTCCATTTCACCGCAGAAATAGACAGTATATATCAATTTCTTATTATAGTCACCCAAGTCCCACTAAGGCAAAATTTTGAATAAAATATTCTAGAATAAAACCTTTTAAGGAATCAAACATTATTCTGACTTCATCTCGTCATTAACATCTTTAGAACTCCTTGCCCTAGTAAATTCAAGATGAAGTGAAACTTGAGCTCAATGTTCTTTGTTTGTGAATGAAAAACTAGATAATTATCTGGATAAATTATACTATTAATACCACATAATAAAATAAAATTTTCATGATCTATCTATATTTTTCAACAATAATTGTATCCAAACCATTTCTTTCCATATTTTTCATGACATACACAATCAATGCTTCGATAATTGATATGGAAACTACTGACTGTATTATTGACATCAAACATATAGTTATCCGTCTGAAAGTGAAAATAAAACCCATGTTACTCTTTCATGAAAAAATATCCCATCAAAAATCATGATCTTTATACCCCAATAAAACATCATCCATTAGAGAATATATAGTTATTTTTTACATGACTTTTATAAATTGATGAATCTAGTACTTCACTTCTTATTTCTCCTTTACTAAATTATCCATATACATTCTTACAACAACCACTAAATAATTAATTTATGAAAATATATAAAAAATCACATATATCAATCCTACTACTGATTATATAGAAAAATTTTAATTTATCTAGACTCATTTTCCATTTTAATAACATTCTCTCTAGATAAATTTATATTTTTGTTCAATGGGAAAGTCATAGAATTATATCTATTCAAATTAATATTTTAATGATCGTATAAATATACTAATTATGATATATAAAAAAATTTATACAATTCATCTCATACTTGATCTGTATCCCAAAAATCCTAATGGATTCACCAAAATCCTTCATCTCATACCTTCTCGACAAATAAATTTTGACTCATTAATCTAATCCATATCATCAACAATAATAGAATATCATTGATGTATAATAAAATTATGACATAAGTTATTTTATTTAATGCATTTTGATAATAAAAATGATCCACATTTCTTTTTATATATCTCTTCTCATCCATAAATGTATAAAACTCCCTATTCAAATTCATTAGTTCATTTTTCAAAGCATACATAATCTGTTTCCATTCGAAAACTAAGACATTTTTTGTTTATCCATGAAACCCCCTATTTCATTCAAAATTTTATACTTTAATAATTAACCATGAGGGTATCATATTTTTACTTCTATCTACTCAATATGAAATCCTTTGGAAGATACCAGACTTAACATCTTTCGGAGAGTTGTATGCTTAGAAATAGAGGAAAAATATTTTAGGAAAATATATCCCTTAAATCAATGGAAACTGTATAGATTTATTAGGTTTTTTACCATATAAATTATCCTTCAATTAGTATACCCATATTTTTATATTCTTTTATTCCGTATGGTAATTCTGTTGTCTCTGTGTTTCATTTTCATGCAATGAATTCATTTCATTTTTCATAGATTACATCCACATTTTTGAATCTTTAGGATTATCCTCTTATTTCTAAATCTCAATATATCCTCTATCCATTAAAATCAAGTATTAGTGATTAATTATAAACCACTTAAACATTATTCTGATCCTATAAACCCTCTTTAATTCTACCTATAATTCTTATCCTTTCAAATGTGAATATTCCAGAATCCATCCCCAAGCTTCCACAGTCTCAAATATTTCGTGACGATTTGGACCTTTTGGGTCCTCTAGACATTAATTAGTCCTTAGAAAATCTATAACATGTTTTATTATACTTATATTAACTATTATATGTTCATTTGACTCAATTTTCCGAACTCTATATTCTACCAGGTTTTGATCTTTCCACAAGATCATCTCATTAAAGAGAACATTCCAACCGTGAATGATTTTCGATTTATAATTTTCAAAAATTATAAAACATATTTTTATAACACACTGAAATTTTAGAATATATATATATTCCATTAAATAAATATTATTTTTAAAAAAATTTACCACATGAAATACTAAGTGTAAAAAAACTAAAACATTATTATTTTAATTTAACTATTATAAAATAGTCTTTAGTTTTGAGTGTATGAATATAAGTAACCAAATAATGAAATATTTGTAGAAAAGATTTCATAATAAATATTTATTGATCAATTCCTTTTAAATAATTATGAATTTTTTAAGGATAATAATTAATTATATAAGGTTAAGAACAGTTAATGTTAAAAGTGCCATTTTTATAAAAAAGTGATGTTTCTTTATATTTTATATGTTTCCTTTAAAATATAAATTTATCTTTTTGTTTATTATTATTTTTCAAAAATATTTTTTTATAAATTTAAACTAATTAATAATAATTCATACATTTATTATCCTTTTTTTATAAAATGAAGAAAAATAATTTAATGATTAAATGAGATATTTTCCAGAAAACTACTTTTAAGTGAGGAATGCCTTTTTATCTTCACAAAATAAATTTAGAATTTCATATAAATTTATTAATAATATATTCAATAAAAACTAACAATAATTTAATGGTTTTTAATAGTCATGGAATGTGAATAAAATGTTTTTTTGCTTCAAAAATACATTTTTATTAAAAAATTGTTTTATGTGTTTCATGCATGGATTTGAGAATTATTTTACAACACTTATAATAAAATTATATATTAAAATGAAATTTAATTTTGATATTATTATTTTAAAACATCTTATGATAATTTTTTGGTTTTTTTATAATACTGATTTTTGGGTGAATAGTGAAACAATACAAATTTTTATAAAAACTGCGATTTATTTTCAAATATACAGAAAGACACATTATGATTTTGAATATTTCTAAATTAATTATTATTTCCTTTTTACTGAATTCAATATAATTAATTCTATATTAATCAATATTATAATTTTTTGTGGTATTAATTCAATTTTTGGAGAAAAAACTCATTTTTCAAAAAACCTTTTTTCATTGCATTTTTCAATCTTACTTGCAAATCAATGTTTTCCACTTCAAAAAATATAATTTAAAATAAAAATTGATTAAATATTTTTCATCCATGGTTTATAATTTATTAATGATTTTAGTTTATTTTTTTCAAAATGAATAATTAACTTGTTCAACACTAGTTACCATAGTAAAGGTTAAAACATATTAATTAATGTAAAAATAATGTGATAAGTTATAAAATATAATCTTAATTATTATTGGATGATGTTATTTATACTATTATCATCTTATCATCAAAATTGTATTATTTATATTACTAGACCATGAGTATGATATTTACAATATTTAAAAGTTTTGGATAATAACATATGTGTCACTCCCCTCAATTATAAAGGGGAACCTCCTATCCAAACTTATTCACAAACATTGAAAATTATATCTCATCAAATACCTACATAAATAACTTCTTAACATCTTTCCCAACATCCTAAAGGTTATGTTCTTACTAAAATAACAACCTATGAGGGCTTAAGGTTTGAGCCAAAGGTGGTTTTCCCTAAAAGAGCTATAACTCTTAGTAGAGTTCATTCATGTTTATTTCTTATTCTAATTGATTTAAACCCATATTTCTCATTCATATATAAAAAAATATAAAATATATATAAATTTTATTTTTTTATGTTATATTCCTTTTTTAATCTATTTTTCCTTTTTATGGGACATTAAAACATCGCTCATACGTACATGTGTACTGCAACCTCAACAATGTGATGTATTTAATTTTCCATTACCAGATCAGATATTTGTAAATATATATATATTTAAACAATATATAATATTTTTATTAAATTATTATTATTTATGAAATATTATATATTACTTACATTCTTTTCTGTTACACCCATTTTAATATAATAATGTTGCTCGTGAGTTCAAGTGGACTACCACCTCTATAAAGTGATGTGATTCATTATTCATATCTAGAATACATGGATGGTAATAAGAATGTAAAAATGAATGAATATTTCATTTATAACATATCTATGACTCTAGAAAATTAAAATTTAATATACATTATTTATTTTTCATCTAGTAGAAAAATGAAAATGGTATTCATGTGTCTGTGGAGACTGACTCTCTATAAAATGCAGTGTATCATTTTTCATGAATTAGGTAGATATATGAGTATTAACATATATAGAATTTATAAAAATCATAATTATAAAAAATTTATAATTCTAATGATTATAGAACCATATCACTTTTGACCATAGTCAACACATTTCTTTTATTTTGAGTTTATAAACCGAACAACCTCAAAACATCCAACATGAACTTAAATGATTTAGTAACAATATAAGAAATGGTAAAAAATGAAATAAAAGATATTATTATAAATTCATAATCCTTTACAATGTTCTTAATCTAGTATAAAATTTTTAAAATTTTATTATTTAGTAAATTTAATGGATAGTATGGTGAATCAAGAGAATAATTAAGGGATTCCTCGTCAAAATTTCCTTTATTTTAGACATGTGATGTTTTCACCACTTCTTTAATTTCAATTTTATATATAATTACATGTGATTATATTATATTATTAATTTACTGAAATTGAGTATATTAAAAACTCTATTCAACTTCTATCCATTAATTATCATTTTATTCAAATGTTACTATTGTCATAAGGTATTTTTATAGAAAATTTATTTTTATATATTTTATACTCTTTTAAATCCATGTATCTATTATTAAAATTATTTTATGGGAGTTTAAAATATAATTAACTTTTTTATCATGTTATTTTATCCAATATTTTATATTCTAAATAAATTGTTAAATGGAATATATTCAAAATGCTTCTATGTGGACCACTTTTGACTCTTTTTAACAAACTATATAAGAAGGTTTTTTTACATTTATCACATGACCACATTTTTAACCACCATAGCCATTATTCTTAATTAATATCTCTAAAAAAATTTCCATGATTTTTCAATGAATATATTATTTTCATTTCTTCTTAGAAATTTCCATTTTATGATTTTTCAAAGAAAAATTATTTTTATCATAATTCGTACATGGCTCCTTAAAATGTTTCATATTATGTATTAAATAAAATATTTTATGAAATTTTATAATGAGAATTTATGATTTTATTTTTTTCTAATGATATTGTTGTTGGATGTATTATATGGTGATATATTTAACAAAAAAAATACTTACATCTATGATATATGTATAAATTTTATTGATCCTACTAAATCTCTCTAATGCATTAGGTAAAGTGTAAGAGATAATGTGAAATGTATTACTTAGAAAGGATATCATTAGTTTTATGGAAATGATTTAATTTCCCCTGCATCATTTAACCTTTTGTCCCATAGTTGTTTCCTCCATTCTTATGTCATATCACATCCATTTGATCTCCTCCCCCATATCCATCTAATAATTGAGATATCTCATATATCCATTTGATAATAACAATATTTGTCCTGTCAGATCCCCCTTGGTAAGTATAAGATTCCTCTAGGTTATTTTTTTCTCAATCCACATTTATTATTATTTATGTGTAATCTAAAATTTCATATTTTCATGTAATTTTTCTATTTTCACTAATTTTTCTAGTTCAGGCATATATTATAGGCTATAATTGGATGATGAATCTTCTACCAAGTTATGGTAGGATCTCTCATACTTTTCACAAAAAATATGAATTTATACTATGTTTCCATTATTTTGTACACCAAACATTCTTGTATTTATCCTATAATTGATAAACCCTTATATAAAAATTTTATAAGATGGCATGGATTTTTTGTGACCCCCATATACATGGATGGAGGTTTATGACATCAATCCAAACCACCCCTTGGGTGAGTTTGATCATATACCTTAAGGAATCATGTTTCCCCTGTAACCAAAACACCACTAGGGTGTGTTTGTCTAGGCATGAACCAAAGAATTATACCAAATTTATATAATGAATTGTATGTATAATGGGAATACCGATAGACCATTTGATTACTAATAAAATAATAAAATAAAAGTGTGAATGGTAACACCCCATGATTTGATACTTGTTAAATTATGTTTTTAATTAGTCAAATGGAAAGGGTTATACACCTCGTCCCTTTCTTATTATTTTTCAGTTGTACGACATAATTAATTAAATGAATTAATATAAGGAAAGATAGAAACTCTATATCCATTAATCTAATATTAAATGGATGTGATTTTATCATGCATACCTCTTGTAATGGACATATCATTCCTTGATGTTATTAACGCTTATATACATGACTTTATTACCATTATTTACAATATATATACATTACATTCCTCATCGTTATTTGGTATTGATGTCCAAAATATTCCATATTGTTTATTTATAATTACTGGACATGATGTTTATTATTTTTTATTTAGAATAAATGGACATGATGTTCCATATTATTTATCTCGAGTTAAAGGTCATGATTTTCCATCATGTTTATACTTATATGTTGGAAATTATGTTACATAGCGTCAAAAAAATAAATAATTTTCATCGAAATTTTGGATCAATATCAAGGAGGTACTATCAGATGGGTGTCTCATGAAGATCCCAAGCCGAACTTGGTTTATTTAGTTCATTTAATATTTTTTAATTATTACCTGAAGAATAATTCATCTATATTCGCAGATTGGATAGTACTATGTATTATTTGTTGTGGCTTACTTAGTTTTTCATACACACTATTTGGGTCACTTTTCAGTACCTGGATATACATTTTAGATGAAGTTAAATATATAGGTAATCACACAACTTAGTGATTTTATTTACTAGGAATGAGTATGGGAGAAAAGTACCAAGCCAGTTCTTTTTATTCTTTTAGAGATAGTTTCCAATATTTTTTCTATTTTTATATATATTGTGTAGTGTAGGCCTACTACCCAGAATCCCTCATAATTACCATTTTTTTATTCCACCATGTTTGTCATTTTATATATGTTAGAGTATATGGTTCAACTTTTTTTATTACTTTATATTTACTTTTCTAGGTGTTTATCATTTATTTTCGATTTTTATTACCATATTATATCATTTTCATTCACTATTATTATGTGGGTATATTATCCCCATCATATCCTTATACACTAACACTATTATCTTATTCCTATGGAATATGCATATGCACCCTCATTTCCATATGGCCCTCAGGTTTGGTTACTTATCTGTGATCTGGACCCAAGATATCACTAGTACTATTAAAGCATTTATTTTATTTTTCTTTCTATTTGGGGTTGGAAGAAAGGATAATAGGATGGGTTATAACTTGGTAATTAATCCTTATACTGGATTAGTAATTCCACATATAAGGAAATTACCAATTACATGGGATGGGACTTCTTAATAAAGATTATCCCTATTACAGTTTTACTAATTCAACTGATGGGAGATACACTTCATTTGTGACATTTATTATCATTATTATTATGGATTAACATTTTACCCCTATCCTAGTATGTTATGTAATCATTTTCACTTTCATCATTATAGGCACCTGAGTATTTATATTTCATTTATATTCTATGACATGTTTTTTTATTGTGTGCATTTATTGAATCATGTTCTAGTGCATCAATTGTAATGTTTTCAAAAATTTGTAATTTTTCATATAGGAAGGAGTTAAAATGTTTTTCATTTAAAGTGTTCTCATAAAAATAGACAATTTTTCCCATATATCATGATGATGGAACCTTACCTAACCAATTATCAAATTTTTGATCCATTTAGTTTGAGTTATAAGGATTGAATTTTTATTAGTTTTGATTAAATGGATTCCTGTAGTAATTTATAAAGTCTGTACTTGTATAAATTAGGAAAGGTGATCCATATTATTTGACCATAACATATGGGCATCTTACATTCTGATGCTCGATATAATGGTATGGTTACAATTACATGAAGTTCCAATTATATCTTATAATGAGCGGGTCATTGTAGTTTAAGAATTGTAACTCATTTAATTAGATCATGATTTATGTACATATAAACATGTTTATTCTTATTGATAAACGATATTATTATCAATAAATGGGGATTATATTTGAAACATATAATTTTTTTCCATTTATAACTATCAATTGACACTATATATACTGGAACCCTTCATGTGAGACTTGAACTATGACCCAAACCCAGCCTTAGTAGTGCGTAGTTGTGAGTGAATCATGCGTTTGATTGTATTGTACGTATCTAATTTCCTAAATATATAATTTACTCTATTATTGAATCTCGTTTTAATGTGTGATTAATGGAATTATAGATGTATAACTCTATAACATACTTAGGTTGAACACCCAGAAGGTGGTGCTGACCATGCTTCAGAGGTGGTGGGCCCTAAGCAACCAATATTACCTTCTACAATGCCATGTGAAACACATCTTGTTATGCATGATATATTCCTCGATACATAGTTTCATAATGGTTTTTAATTATTAGGTAACTCCACACAAGGAGCTCCATAACCTGACCCTTCTATGGAATATTTTACAAGGCTATTCGAGAAAAAGAACCCTCCTACTTTTTCAGGGCAAGGTGGTCCCCTAGCTATAGATTCATGGATAAAGGTCATATAATCTACCTTAAAACATATTGGGAAACCACCCAAAGTAGATTGAGGCTTCCTATATACATTGTTTATTGTTCATATAATAGGAATTTTTATGTTAACATTCATAAAAGATCTATAATGTGTTATGGAAAAAAGTTATTTCCAGACCCCATATTATGAATACTTCTATCCTGATACATATAGAGCTGATTGGTCTAGGGATTTGATAAACCTATAGTAGTTTAATATTTTATTTATGGAATATTTATCATTATTTACTAATCTTGTGTGATGATAAATGATTCTTTTAGGTCATGTGTTTTATATGGATAAGATGTGTTAGGATTGCATCAGGTATCACATCTGATCACGGGTAAACAAATTTAGGTTTACTATCAGGTCTATAATTATGAACCAAAACCTTATCACTGAAAGAAATTTAAGTGAATATAAAGTTGTGGACTAGTGAGCTTCAACGCCTAGAAAATAAATTACTTCAAACAGTGGTATGAATCATTACATCGAGGGTTCTCAATAATGATATAGAGGTTAGAGTGTTTGCACTGGTATCTAGGTGTTATGCCATCAATGTGGGAATCGAGGTTACTCAAATCCTCAGTGTGACATAGAATTATTTTAGTGTCTAGAATATGATAGGACAAAGAATATTTAGTAGTATCTAGTACATAACCATCTACACTATGTGGGAAAGGATCTTCACCAGCTCCACCATCAAGAGTGTGATCTGTATCTCCTCATCATGTGGGGATATGGAGCACTATCGTCCATATATTCCAAGTTGGTGGATGTGTTCTAAGAATACAATATTCTATTATATAGAACTAGAGTATTAGACCATATTAGAGTAGACAGATTATAGCTTGGGGTCATAGATCAAGATGGATATATATAGTACAAGCTACTCCCAAGGAGAAGAGTAGCAAGACATATATGGTGAGAGGTGTGATTTTGGTATCTTATACCTTATAGTATTACTTGTTCGAAATAATAATGTCACACTCTTTTCATATATGTTTTTATTATAGATATTCTTAGTCTTTGAATTTATTACTTATATAGGGTGAAGACCATTTATAATCCATTTAGAGTTTGTTCATAGAGTATATGAAAATTCATGGAATGCCCAATTGAGATAGGCAGTTGTCATTTCTTATAAAAACTTTTCATCCTTAAAATGACAAGATTTGGCATTATAATCGACATGGAGTTTTTGGTTCTCTATTGGGATAGTATTAAATTTTATCAATAGAGAGTGTAATTTATATCTCGGGATAAAAAAATGTGTGTCCATAAAGGTGAGTGGGTTGTCCATGAAATTTGATATGGACCGGATCATCTGGGGTTGGGTGGATTGACATCCCATATTTATCTACTTTTTGAGTAATTATGGAAAAATACATAAGGATTATTATATGGTGGTGGATTGTTTCATTGAAATATTATCTAATTATTTTTCTGGGTTACCACCTTATAAGAAGTTATATATTGCTATTGATTAGGTTCCAGGAGCAACACCAATATATATTCCTCTTTAGAAGATGGATCTAACTGAGCATTAAGAACATAATAGGTTTCTAGAGGCCATGGAAGATAAATAGTTTATATTACCCAATACATCAGTTTGGTGTTCACCTATCTTTTTTTTCAATAATGAGAATGAAAACCTTAGCCTTTGTGTAGATTACCGATACTTGAATCATCTTTACATTAATAAATAGTTTCAACTACCTAGAAAAATGACATATTTGATCATATCTAAGGTTAAAGAGTCTTCTCGATGTTATAATTGAGATCAGGGTATCATTAGGTATGAGTTAGGCCCTCAAATATACTACATAAATCATTCTGTATATATATATATATATATATATCTTGTAACAGAATTTGTTCATGTTGATCAGTATCACCACTATGCCAGTAATTTTTATTATTCTAATGAATCATTTTTTCCACCCATACCAATATGATTTCATTATTTTTTTCATGGATTATATATAGGTGTACTATTATACTCAACAAGATCATTCCAAATATCATTACAATGTATTGAGTACATGGAGAGTAAATAGGATGTATACCAACATCAAAAATTTAAAATTCAAGATTTATAGAATTCAATTCAAGGGTAAAATTATCTCATAGATGGGGGTATCCATGGATTTTGAGAAGGTGAGAGATGTGCTTTCCTAATAACTACCCAATAATGTCATTAACAGTCATAGTTTCTTATGGTAAGCTGGATATTATAGGACCTTTATTTAAGACGTTTCGCATCTATAAGAGACTCTTTTTCCATTGAGTAAGAATCATGTTATGTTTACATGCTCATAGGATTGGGGGAAATTATTTCAATAGGTAAAATTAATTCTTACCTCAATGCCAATCCATAACTTACTTGAGCCTATAAGAGGCCATACAATTTATTTCCATGCATCATACATTGGGTTGGGAGGAGTTCTGATGAAGGATGAGCAAGTCATGGAATATAAGACTAGTCATTTGATATCTCCTGAGGGAATTTACCCCATTCATGTCTATTATCTAGATGATGTGGTTAATTCTGTGAATTTTTGGAGGGATTATTTTTTTGGAGAGATGCATTTTGTATAATGTAATCAAAAATGCCTTGAATACATATTATCATAGTCTGACTAAAATATCAAACAATTATTTTGGGTTGAATACTAATATAATTTTGAATCTGATCTTGATTATATTCCATGAATTAGTAAGGAATTTGATAATTCTTTGAGTTAGAAGACTCATATGAAAGAGGTTCAAGAGGCCACTAGTGAATGGAAGCTGATAGATTTGTTTTTTGAGATGCATTTAATGTTTTAGGACTATATTTTTCATCCATTAATCTCATCATTTCAAGTGAACTCTTCACAACTTGAATGAAAAATATGATATGTATTTTTGAACCTCAGGGTTTATTCCTATGGGGGTGTTTTTGGGGTCGACCCACCACCTAGTTGGATTGTTGACAGGTATGGGATCTTACACATTCATTTATGGGTCTAGGTTTCGACTAGAATATGAGAGAAATTGATGTTAATATATAATTCCTCTTCTTGGTCAGTGCATCTAGGTCTTACCAAGATATATTGTAATTTACATTATAGACATTGGTGGATAAGGAAGAAATGGTAGATTATGAGTTTATTACTCAGTGTTCCACTTATTAGAAAGTGATGAAAGTATACCAGCTACTATTTGTTGTTTTATATCCATTACCTATCCCATAATGGACATGGGATGACTTCACTATGTATTTTATGGTGGGATATCTGATGCCAATGTGAGGATATGATGTAGTATGGGTTGTCGTGGATAAGATGAAGAAGATCACCCACTTCCAGCCTATCTAATATCCCTTCTCAGTGGATGAACATTGAATGATATATGTTAGGGAGATCATATTCCTTATTGGGGTTTAACAAATAATTGTATCAAAAAAGTTACTCACTTTATGTCACTGTTCTATCAGGGGTTGGAGAGAGATCTGGGTTTATAGTTGCTTCAGATTACAATGTTCCACCTATAGACTAATGATTAGTCGGAACATATGATATTAGTGTTGGAGGACTTTTTATGAGAATTCATCCTTAATTTTATAGGATCTGGGGAGAAACACTTACCTCTATTTGAATTCACTTATAATAATAGCTTCTAAGTGACTATACAAATGGATCCCTGTGAGGACTTTTATGGTAGTCCATGTCATTCACCCCTATTGATGTTGGAGACGTGATTGGTAGAGTTATTGGGTACATTAATTTGGTAGCTTCTTATTGTTATTTGAGTCAGGTATTTTTGGCCTCATGGGATCCCCCTCAGTAAGACAAAGATTCATGTTGGTTATTTTTTTTTCTCATCATATGAAAAGATATTTCTATGTATTCTAACATTACATATTTCTTATAAATTTTTATTTTTTCACTTATTTTTCATGTTTTATACAGTATTATAGGCTAATTCTAGATGAGATTCTAAAACCAAATTAAGGTAGTTTGTCTCGAAATTTTCCCTAAATGATTGGCCATCGATACTATGTTAATTGACCCTCATTATGGGGATTAAATAATGAAATGAATTGGTATATATAGAAATTGATACTCTTTATCCATGATTGTAATATGAGGTCAATGATATTATATCATGACTATGTCAAATAATAGACATGTAATTCAATACTGTTATTTAGAAGTTATGATAAATAAGATCATTAATATTATTTTGAATTTATGGACACGATGTTCCTAATTATTTTATGGGATTGATGGACATTGCATTCCAGGTTTTTTATTTATAATTATTGAACAAGAAGTACCTTATTGTTTATTTCTCTACCAATGGACATCATGTTCTATATTATTTATTGGGAGTTAATGGACACGTAGTTCTGTATTTTTTATAAAAACTTGTTGGGAATGATATTACTTAATGTTAATAGATAAATAATCTTTAAAGGTATTATAGATTGGTCCAAAGAAGGCGGTATTGAATTGGTTTCTTGTGAGGAACTCAATCCAACCCAGTTTTGTTTATTTTATTTAATACTTCTTTAATTATTACCTACACACTACATATTATATATTTACATATTAGATAGTAATACACACCATTAGTAGTGGACTATTGAGTTTTATTCAGTACCTCTATGGGATACATATTGGTAATCAGAAAGACTTCAAGGATTTAGGTTGGGAAAAAGCTAATCATATAGTTATGGACACTTTATTTTATATAAAAAGACATATTAGGATTTTAAAGGATCGATCCAGTGCTTAAGGTGCTACTAGAGATAGTTGTTTCCATTTTTTCTTTTTATATGGCTTCTTTTTGTAAATTCATGGTCCCATTTTCACTTAATAAATTCCATTTTTTGTATACATTCTTGTTTTCCATTTGGTATATATTAATGGATATGGTTTGTATAATTGGTTATTCATGTATATTTACTTTTATTATATGTTTATAGTTTATTTCTGTTGCTCATTCACTTATTATATCATTGTGTTGTGCTATGATAATGAGGAAATGGTATCACCACTGTATCATCACAAACCCTCATTGCTAGTCAGCAACCTATAATACACAAGTAGTCATGCTTGAGGCTATCCAGACCATATGTTCAGTTACATATCAGTTAGTTGGACCTGAGATGTGAGAATTCTCATCTATTATGGTACACTTTCAGAAATTAATTCACATGTATGATTTATAGAATGATTAATTAATGATTTGAAATATTTTTGAAATGATTAGTTACCTTTTCTTAGAATTTAGAATAAAGATATTTTAAAAAATAAATCTTATCGATGTGGATAAAAAGGAATTTTATTCCACATTTTTATATTTATCTTCCACCGGTTGGAATTTGAAATGAAACTATTTTACACACTTTTTATCATACACGAAATAAAATTTTAAATAAATTATTTATTCAATGGTTAGAAGGTAACACCACTAGATTATATATTATAGATTCATTTAATTGGATATTATGTTTGATATTGTGTGTTGCACACAAAACTGATCATTAATGATACTCAACATTATTATTTTAATATGACTATTATGAAATACTCATTGGATTGGTGGGTTTGAGTTTATGGAATATATAGAGAAATTTTTTTCTAAAAAAATTAGTTCCCAGTAAATAATACTTATTTCAGAATGATAAGAATTAAATCATATAAAGCTATGTACAATTAAACATAAATGGGTCATTTTTCTATAAAAGAGGGTATTATTTATAATTTATATATATTATTCAAAATAAAAAACAATTCAAGAGTAATAAATTCATTTAATTTTATTTATTTTAAATTTAAACTATAGATTAATCATTTTTAAATTAATTACCAATTTTTTAGAAATAAAGATAAATTCATTTTGTGGTAAAAATATATATATTTTAAAAAATTGTTCTTTTGTTCCAAATGTATTAGTGACATAATAAATTAAATTAATTACTACTAATTAATGAGTTAAATGAAATTTATTTATAATATATATAATAAAATAAACTAATAATCATCAAATGGTTGTTACTATACAAGTAATGTGGTGAAAATAATTTTATTCTTAAAAAATGAATTTGTTTCTAAAAATAGAATTCATATATTTTGCTTACGGATACTAGAATTATTTTCTTCCACATTTAGAAATTTTATTATATATATGAAGTTAATTTTTTTATAAAAATATTAAAATTATTTTAGGGTTATTTTTTGAATTTTTATAAGAATATTTATTTATTTTGTTAATAGTGCACAAATAGTATTTTTTACAAAATTTCATTTTTTTCAGGTACTAAAATAGTACCATACTATTTTGGATTGGTTTTGAAGTAAAATTAGTCTCATTTTAATAAAAAAATTCAAATATTTGAATAATATTCATCATTATGAGTTACAGTTTTATTAATTCATATTTATGCTTAAAAATGAATTTTTCAAAAAAATTGTTTTTTATTGGGTTTTATGTTCTTTTTTTTAAATATTAATTTATAACCCATAAAAAATTTAATCCTACAATATTTATTTCATAGATTAAATAATTAAAATCATGTGTACTGAATCTTTCGATTTCATTTTTTGTCATAATGAATTTTTAGCATTGTAAAAGTCAATTACCATGGAAAAAGGTAAAATTGTTTAATAATGGAAAAAACTATGTGATTAGGTCATATAATGTTATCTTAATTCTTATTAAAAGATAATATTTTTAAAAGTAGCACCTTATATTCTAAATATTAATTATTTTGTGTAAATTGACCTTGATTACACATTTATAATATTTAAATGTTAATGATATTCACATGTGTGACACTCCCCTCACTTATAATGTGAAGCTCCTCTCATCACCTATTCAAAAACATTAAATACATTACATCAAACTATAAAAACCCAAATAACATCATAAAAACCATTCTATGTCCTAGTGGTTCTGGTGTCATTAAAATAAAATCCTAATAAGGCTTGAGATGTAATCCACAATAGGATTAGAGGTATAACTCTTAACCAAGTTATTTCATGTTTATTTCTTATACTAATTCCTTAAAACCAATCATAATCATTATTATATACTAAATTTAGTATATAAAATATAATAATATTTTATTATTTTAATAGAATATCCCTTTTTCATGTTTTTTCATCCTATGGAAGTAAAACAATCACTTGTGTGTATGTGTCACTAATGGAAAAATTACCTATACCAATGATTTTGAATCTTTTAAATATTTCCCCAAATCATTGGTAGATCCTATACCAATGGTTTAGGTAGTCTTTCGGTGATTTGGCATGGGGATAGACCTATCCCAAAGGTTTGGGAAAAAATGTTGGGAAAGACCTATCCCAATGGTTTGAAAACCATTGGTATAGACCTATACCAAAGGTGTTCAAACCGTTGGGATCGGTATTTCCCCAAGGTTTTACCCAAATCATTGGGATAGGTCTATCTCGACCCCAAATTACCCAACGACTTCCCAAACCATTGGTATAGGTAAAATAAAAAATAATTACAATAGAGGTTTGAACCCACAACTTGTGGGTAATATATCAAATCCTTTACCAGTATCCTAAAATTAACTTTGTGAATATATTTGGATAAAAATATAAATATTTATTTATTTTTAATTTATATATTGATTTATTTGAAGATATTTGACAAATGAATTCATTAAAAATTAGGGTACATATCCCAACGGTTCTAAAGACCGTTGGGATTGGCCTATCCTATTAATTTTCAAAACTATTGGGATAAGTACCCACCCTTTCCCAAAATTTTATCAAAACCATTGGGAAAATTGGTATCAATGTAAACCCTTTCCCAATGGTTTGGCCAAACCATTGGGAAAAGTGGTCAAAAGTGGGCTTTTCCTGGCAGTTTTGAAAACCATTGGGAAAGGGTATGGATTTCCCAACGGTTTTCTGAAACCATTGGGAAAAATGGTTTCAAAGTTGGATTTTCCCAATGGTTTGGAAAAACCATTGGAAAAGTCATACCCTTTCCCAATGTTTTGGCCAAACCATTGGGAAAAAGTGTCTAAAAGTGGTCAGTTTCCAATGGTTTGGCAAAACCGTTGGGAAACCCATAAGCTTTCCCAAAGGTTTGGCCAACCCATTATTAAATGGGAATAAAAGTGGGATTTTCCCAAAAGTTTGGAAAAACTATTAATAAAGCCACACCCTTTCCCCAAGGTTTGGAAACCCCATTGGTAAAAATGGTCTAAAAGTGGGATTTTTCCAATGCTTTGGCAAGGCCGTTGGGAAAGGCATACCCATTCCCAATGGTTTGGCAAAATTGTTGGGAAAGGCATACCCTTTCCCAATGGTTTGGCCAAACCATTGGGGAAAGTGGTTTCAAAGTGGGATTTTCTGAACAGTTTGGAACAACCAATTGTGGAAGTGGACCTATACCAATTATTTTGAATAGAATTGTTGGTATAGTTATAATTTCTAGTAGTGTGCGAACTACCACCTCTACAAAGAGATGTATTTTGGTTCTGTCACCACATCACAAAAATTGTAATAAATAATGATTTTATGTATATATATAATATTTCTTAAAAAATATTTTGATTATATAGAGAAAATATTTTATTTAACTTCTTACCACTTCGATTTGTTGTAAAATTATAATGTCTCTCATTCATATTTGTGGAGGACTACCTCCACAGTGTGATGCGTTTTTTTTCAATCCCACCTCATAAGGATATTCATAAGTTTGGTAAAATAAATGAATATGAAATTTATAACATAGATAAAAAAATTTAAAGTAAACTATTATATAATTTATATATTTTCCACCTAGTAAAAAATGACTATTTCATTCAATAATACATATGGACTACCATCTCCATGAAAAGATGAGAATCATTTTTCATGACTTTCCTAAATAGATGATTATAAAATAATATTTAATGTATAAAAATGAAAATTATTTTATGTTTAATATTATTTAAATAATTAAACCATGGCCCCTTTGACCTCAGTCGTAGCACCACTGTTATTTTAATGTTATAAATAAAATGTCCTAACAATTTACAATGTAAACATAACTGATTTAATAACATTGGAAAACATGGTACTAAATATAATAAAAATTATTATGATAAGGGAATAAACCTAATATAGATTATGAGGAAACTATGTTTTTAATATAATTTTATTATTGAAGAAACTAAAGGATGTATGTGATAATTCAGGAGATGAGGTAAGGGATTTATCATCTAAATTTTATTTCCTAGAAAATTATTTAGTTTTCACCACTTATTTCCCTTTATGTACGGAATTTAATTCCATATTGTTTTATTTTATTATTCATTTATTAAAAATAAATTATTTTAAAAATAAATTTTATGTTTTTTCCTCTAATATTCTTTTTATTTGAAAATTCACTAAAGTGTTAAGATATTTTTCTTTGAAACATAGTTTTAAATGTTTTAAAATATTTTTGTCTATGTAGATGTTCATAAAATAGTTTTATTGAATTTGTATAAATAAATAAGTGTTTGATAAATTTATTCTTTGTTATCTTTTCCAACATTTTCTTTACAAGTCACCTTTGATATGTCTCTCAAATACATTGTATAGAGTAATGAAGTTAAGATGAATTGAGTTACTCTAATGGGATGTGTTGGAATAAACTGTGATGGTTATTCATTAGTTAGGTTTATTATAGTGGTGAATATGAGGATAATTTCCTAATATACCTACATGATATCTCAATTATTTATATAGGTTTTAAATGAAATGTTTTTATTTTATAATTTAAGAAGATGAACTCATTATTAATGTAAAGTTTATAATATTCTTTTGGAGAATTGTTTTTTTTTCAATTTTATTGTTTTCAAAAAAAATTAATTATTAATATTTTTTACATTATTATTTATTAAGATAATATTTATGAAAACATTTGTCTTTGAATTTTATTTCATATATAAGTAATGATTATTGAGATCAGAAATCATATTATGTCAAAATGATAATTTCTTTATGGGGTTTAATGAGTTATTAAAAGGACTAACATGTTTCATTTTATATATCAGTTAATGGTCATTTTTTCACATCATAAGTTTTAAAATATTTTTTATTGGGATTAAATATGTTCAATTATTATATCGAGGTGATTGTTAACATATACTAAATGAAGAAAATATTTATGAATGAAACAGGAGTGTAAACATTGGAACCTGCTTTTATGGAAATAAATGTACTTTGTGGGGAAATTTCAACTATGTTATATAATAGTTATTCATAATTTTATAAAACTATAAACTAATGAGATAAAATAAATTTATTAAATATATGATTTAAAACATGTAATTATAAGTTGTTAAATCCATACATCATTATAGTTTCTATCACTATACCCTATAAAGAAATATTCTTTGGACTTTACATCATGATTGTACCTTTCCTTTGAATGAAAATGGTTTCATGTGAATGATTAAAAAATATTAATTTTAGATACACCCACTAGTTTTAATGACCATTTTATTTTTATTATATTCATCCCAATAGGTGTAGAAACACTTTTATTAATGAGTTAAGAATAAAAATTGATAACTTCGGCTTAAACCTCCTTTGAGAACCCTATTTGAAACCTCATGGTCTGAGTATTCTCATTCATTGTTTGGTTCATCAACTTTATAATAATGTATTATTATGGAATCTGACGTAGATTTTCTTCAAACTAGATTCCTCTCTTTTGGTAAAACATTCGAGTTTATTTGTGACTATACTCACCTCGATTGTCTAATTTTGAACACCCAATCCCATTTCTAAACATTTCTTAAAAATTTCCTTCTATTTAATAAACCTTTTATAAACCACATATTTTTTTCTTATAGAATATTATCAATACCTTACATGTTGAATCACCAATAAATGTAACATAATATAGTTGCCTAATGTATAAATGGAATAAATCATGACCACAAATATTTTTATACACGAGATCCATATTCTGTGGTTTATGTGACCTTCCATTTTTGAAAATTGAAAACATTATCAGGTTTACTATTCTAAAAATTTCCTATGTTTATAAATTCATATAATTGAGATTTAGTACTCTTTTATTAGTAATTAATTCCATATTCTTCCCACTAAAACTGTTGTAACTCAATATTTTTATATGTTTATGCTCCCATAATCATAGTTATGTCCAATATTCACAATAGATATAATGTTCCATTATTAACACGTCTACCTGAAATCATGGATCATTGACTTATCTTCCTCACTCCTTCATTATATGTTTTAAAAAAACTAGATTCATCATGATCCCTAATAGACCTTGTATTCTTTCATATCCCATATATGTGTTAAACTCTCAATAAATATTGGAATCTTCCATTTTTCAATCAAAATTTAAAATTATTAGTCTCTATATCTCAAGTGTCTCATGAAATGTAATATGACCTTTTATGAGTAATTGGTAAAAATAGTTATTCAAGCTCCCTTTCATGCATGTATAATTAAAATATTCCTCCAGATAAATGACAAAAAACTCCAAATACATATTCACACTTACCAGTAAACTGTATAAATCCAATATCATGGTATTTGTGGAACTTATAAATGAACTCCTTATGCAAATAACATTATATTATCAGAAATACTTCTTCATGTTCCCATTCTTATTATAATTCAATGTATAGATATGGTTCTAGTTTATTTATTTCCAACCCTTTCCAAATTTTACCTTGATTTTTTTAACTTATCTATAAAATTGAAAATCATATTCTATCTATATTGAATATAGTTCTTGATGGTTTCCAAAAATCCCTCAAATTGATCTCCTCATTTTTAATGAGATTCTTAATGTCAATATTAGTCTTACTATAATATTTCTCATAGTAATGACCATCATCTCCCAATATTTTAGGGGTGATGAGTGTAACAATGAAGCCCACACTATTTCTATAAATATTACACCTTATTATTTCAAATAATTCTGAATCATTTTTAATTATCTAATGTGACTATCCACTAGTCTCATTGCAGCATTATTTTATATAATATCCTCTCTATCATAGACACTTCTTTCACTGTGTTCAATTTCTCATACATATCAATTATATCCTTTATTAATTCTATATATTTCATCATTACCCAAATGTTATAGGAAACATTCCATTCCAAGAGAATCTATACCAAAACACCTATCTTATTATAGTGAATTTTGAATGACTTTTTATCCATTTTTTGACTCCATTTAATGAAAGATTATGGTTCTTCTGGAACAGATAATCCTTAATCTCTATCCTCCAAAATCAAAAATCCTTTATATCAAAATCTAAAATCAGAATCCTTCCTTTTTTCAAAACCATTCCTTCTAAAATTAATAACTCCAACTAAAATTAAAAAACACAAAAATAAGATAATTACAGAAGCATATGATAACAAAAGATCAATGTTTCCTGAATCTTTTTAAACTGCAAGCACTAATACAACTTATTTCACTAAAAAACCCCTCAGTTTGGATGATACCTTCCATATCCTCAAATATGAAACATTGATCGAAACCTATTGAATATTTTCAAACATAAATTTGATGTGTAAATTTTTTAATTAATATTAACTACTTCCACTACACTAAAATTCCACACACTATATCTCTCAAAACTCCATGAATAATCACACAGGGAAATCACTCACAGAAAAATGAAAACGAGAGTTATGTAGTTTATAATTTTCCGAATTTAGGGTAGGACATTTTTTATTTTTATATTAAGATTAGGAATAAGATTATAATGAAATTTTATCAGAGTAAAACTGCCCCACCTCACATTTATAGTAGGGACTGGATTATGAAACCAGTTCCATCAATTTTTTAAGCTTGTGGATAACCGTTACTTTCTATATTTCCATTAGTTGAATTCAACATCAATGATTGACTCTACCAGTGAAAAGTGCGTGAATATAGAACATATTTTTTACCTTTTATTTAGTGATATGGAGTATCTAATATAGTCATTGGAATAATTGGTCCTCTCTAATACATCAAAAAAGTTATTCCTATAAATATTCTTCTTCAACATTCTCATCTACTAAACATGGTCACTTATTAACTGGTTTTTGAAACATTATTATTCATAACATGACTAACTCCCCCAACCATCCACCAGTCATCCATTACCACAAACCTCCCCAATATAGAATCATGTATTCTAGATTATATAATCATATAATCATTAAAATTTGTCATTAAAGGTGAATTCAAAATTTCTTAATAGTGTATACTTTCTCTAGGGTATAATATCATAGAAATTGATGATGGATATAAACCATTTTGATTTTGGTTCCCCAAATAAACTCTTTTTATACAGAAAAAGATATATTAATCATAACCATCCTTAGGGTGAATGTATAAAATACATATTAGTTTTTGATAAATAATATCTTGAATATTAATATCCTGATAGAGATTAGGACTCAATTTCTTCCATTTTTAAATGGATCTAAGTCATTATATTCCTTTGAGATTTTAATGAATTATCACACTTAAATTGTAATTATTTTATGGAAAAACACATGTAAGGGTGTGAGACACATCATATTGACTAATAATTGTATGCGGCGTTCATCCCTTAAATGTTATATCATGTTTGAGTTTAAGTACAATCAACTCCTGGTTAGTAAAATATAACTAAAAAATAGGACAAGTTTAATGGAGTATAACCAATGTTAGAGACAAGATATATTTAGAGTTGTTTTAAAACAAAAAAGTGGATTTGTAATTCATAAATAATATTAAATTTAAAACTACAAATGTTTTGATCTCTAACCCCATAGTGAATTCAAATTGGGATGTTTTGGGGTTTCATTATAAGTTGTAGTATGTATCATAGAATGTAAATCATTTTTTTATAAGGGAAATGTGAGTATCATGTAGAAATAAAAACAGGCCAATAAACTACAGATATGTTTAAAAAAGTAACTTTTATAATAAATAATCAAATATTATATCATACAGTAGTATTATGAATCATCATGGAATATTAGGGACCTCGAAAAAGTCTCGCGTAATCAGTTCATAAGGATAATATGAGTCTACATCTTGAGGGATGATGTTCGTGTGAAAATTAAATTTAAGAATGTTGGTACCCACTAATTGATGTTAAGGGGAGAATTGTTGTGGGAAGAGAACCATAAATTATATAGGGAATGATCCATGTCTTAGTGGAGTATGATTAATGTTGGGACAAACATTTATGGAAAAACTATACAGGTGGTGTTGATGTTTCTTATTGGTATATGGATACATGTGGATGAGGTATTTCAGGTGAGTTAAAACCCCCATATTATGTTTTGATCATTAATGTATAAATAGGGTAAGTATATTTCATTACTTGTATATGTAGAAATTTGGGAATGGAATTTGTTTAATTTTTTGGATTAAATAATTTCAATATTGATATGGGAGTAAGACAGCATGAATAATAAAGTGATAAATAATGAGATTGGAAATATCATTAGTTGAAGATGATAAATTTTCAAAATATGTGAACAAGGGATGATTAGGTGAATCTCTAAGTAGATGGAGGTCTATCATGGATCAGTTATTTCAACCATTATTGTTTGATTTCAATTATTGGTAATTTCATGGTGTTACCTATAGTGGGACATCAACTTGAGGAGATAGAATTTTGGTTCGATCTATTGTGTAAAAGGAAATAAAAATACTGAATAAGTCATTATAATGGAAAATAAATTAATGAATTGTATAGGTAGTCTATTTTGAGGAACTATAATTTGATTATGATATGTAATTAGAGTAAATGTATTATATTTGATAGATCGAACATAATAATTTTATATAGAAGAAAAAATTTCTTATTTGTGTGAGATGATGGAGAAATTATAACTAATAATATATTTAAAGATTAAGTATGTATTATATTCTGTAGACATACATGGTTTTCTAGGGATGTACTTTTACATCACCCTCCCTCCAAAGGTTCTCCTCGTGGGTTGGAAATGAAGGAAGATATACAATGACCCCCATGTCCTGCCTCTAGTGGGCCCCAAGATGGAAACTTGAACTAAGGGTCTAAATATCTCAAAAATGGGATGAATTATCCTCTATGATAATAGAATAAGGATATATTATTAAAAAACCACAAGATACTCTATAAAATAACATAAAATAAAACCAATACCATCACACAATGCCTATATAAATTGATCATATATTGATAAAAATCCCAAAATAAATACCTAAAGAAAAAGATATGGTTTTGACATAGTAAAGTTCAAGGATATGAGATAGTAATGTCCATAAAATTCCATGTAGTCCTCTAAGAAACAATAAATAAGATTTTATATATGTAGGGTGATCATTCAATTATACTCAATAGGGTAACCAAAGTCTCTTGTGCACATGTGAAATGAGCATACAAATGCTATAGTGTGAAAATAGTATAACCAATAGTACATTCACTGGTCAAATAACCAATCCCATCCTCACAATCATATGGTCATCAAATAATGCATCAAATTATAAGAATATAATAAAATTAATAGGAATAAATGGTACCCCGCTCCACTTTACCTATTTATTTGACACTCTCACACACCACTATTACACATCTTAGTGCTCCCATCTCTTCCAAAATTCATATCCTGATAAGTTCCCCCGATTAAATTAGAGATCACATCACATATCATCCTAGGATACCTAATCCATCACATCATATCTCACCCGAATATACCTAGTTCATAACATCCCAACCACATCCACTTCCTCATCACCACAACCACATCATAATTATTCCTATCTCATCCGCTACGTAACAAAACAAAAAATCATCACATAACCACCCCTCTTCACAACTGGACATCACTTCCCCATAGTGTGACCACACCACAACACATCACCCCTTACGCCACTACCACATATTTCATTGCCACATTAAAATAACTTATCATATTTTAAATATAACAAGGGATCTTCATCAATTCCACTTCTTTATTTCATTTCATTCTTACACAAGTAATTGTTTCTGTGTGAAACTAATTATTTACCCATATATAAGTAACTAAAATTTTATTCAATTTGGAATCACAAAAATATCCCATCAAGTAATTTTCATCATATATAAATTCATTGAAAACATAGTCTCCCTTGAGTTATAATTTTAAATGGTATAATACACTTCAATAATTTTGATATCAATGATATAAAAAGGCTATAAAAATATGAAAACCGTTTTATTTATTGTCCAATTTCAATATAAAATTTCAATATCTTTATTATATCATTTAAAAAAAATCATTCCAAATTTAAACAATATTAAAACCCCTCATCCATGATACAACTATAAAGGAAATATAAGAACGCTCCCACAAATAGTGATTCCGGACTCGTTTTGCATGTTCGAATCAAGAGGGATACCACTAAAAGAACAACAATTAAAGAGATCACCCTTAGTATCCTAGAACACCCTAAAAACATCATCATCCCATCAAAATAAATTCAAAAGTATATATTTCTCTTGAGATCAACTCTTCCTAGATGGATTTTTAGGTGGAAAATAGTGGAGGACAACAGGGGAACACACTGACACTACCACAAATCAATCATACAATACTAGGGTCAAAATCCACTGATTAGGTGATAAAACATATCCTTGAGATGATCTTGGTTTTCTCATGAAATGGGTGAAATATTTTATATGTGATAACTTTTAATGTTATTTATGAATTTATTGATGGTATGAAAAATACAAGACCATGATATAGACACCCTTCACGACCACATTGAGGGATAGGACTATGGAACATAGGGGGGACCACATTATAGCTATAATGTTAAAAATGGCCTCTAAGATTTGTGGATACCTCCACACTGTATATCCTATCAACCATGGAAATAACATAAAATATCCCAGACCACTACTACAAAGACCCCCAAAAACTAGAAAGAGGTTGCACCACAACAAGGTACCCCATAGTGCAATGGTGCTAAAAGCGAATAACCACTAAAAACTCACCCCACCGACATTGCACTATTTCCATGGTCTCTATGTCGTAGCCATAAACTAATGATTAATTGATACAGTATATCAAAGTCTCCATGTTTTATCTACCCCAAAAATTTGTAGTATCACCAAAACACTTAGTTTTTCTCCCTATGCCTCATATGATTCCACTATGCCATAGAATCCACCCCTATGGAACAACATATAGATCCAAGATAAATAAATAATCATAAATTTATTTTATTTTTGTAACCTCTCCTCCACTATCAACATCTTACTAACATCTCATGCACACCTCCAACAATAAAATACCTACAAATTAATGGGTCGTAAGGTTCATTTCATTACATTAGATTCCTATCGAACTATTCTTGCCCAAAAAAATCAAGACCAACCCAAAAGATAAAGTAATGTGGTCTGTAAAACCAATGTGTGATATGCCTCTCAATGATCTCACTACAAAGAAAAACACATACACTAACCAAACACACATAACCCAGTAGGAAATTATCACAAGACTTACAATCCAACCACATTAATACACCAACATCAATCCACATTTCTCCAAAAAAAACACATCACAATATCATCTTCTACACATCCTAATAAAAATACCACAACCAAAACATGACACTACCCCAAGTACATAAGTCATGGAATTACCTATCCAATGTCAAGATACTATCCACTTTGGGTTGAACTAACTCACACACATGATTTTAATCATGTAAATGTATAATCAAGCTTAATTATGAGTTAGGTTTTACATTATTAATATCATTTAATCTTCAATCGCACATAAAATCAATATGTAAAAATCAAATATCATAACCAAATAGATCTTGTAATTTACAAATAATTGGGGTGAGTTATTACTCCCCCTTCCAAATCTCCACTTTCCATGTTGAGGGGAATCCTTCAAGAACACATGATCTCCAACCTAAAATTCCAAGGTTATAATCTTTTTAATATAATAAGACTTCTATTAGTACTGAACTAATTTCATCCTATGATGAACAATGTAAACCATCTATGTCATTCTTTTCACCACATCAGTTCTGAGAACTGACGACTCTCCAACCTCAGTCTAGCACAATAGAGAAAAACATGGTTACTCATACAATACCGCATATGAGTCAGTATCTATGGATGAGTGATAGTTGTTATTATAATAAAACTCAATAAAAGGTAATTCATTTTCCCAAGAATTTCTAAATTCTAAGATGCGTGCCTATAACCGTGTAGGTTCTGGGCGCAGAGGAAGCACATTGGTGTGATTTCCCAAATTTAATTTTAACATTAAAAAATGTTTAATCTGAGATCATTCATGATATAAAACGCTGGATATTTGGAATAGAACGGAGAATGGAAAAAAAATAAGAGTCTCAGAACCCTCGAGATAGGATCATCATATGTTGGTTATAATTAATTTAATTAATTCATAAGAATTACATCGATGGAATTCCTTGTTCGTTGATATCTCTGGTCACGATATGGTGATCCGTCGTTGCATTGAAGAATCCAAGTATAATATTCCTCTAATGGTGATCCACACGTTCTCCACGTATCTCTTGACTTCGCCAAAGGGAACTCTTGGTGCTAGCGTGGAAGATCCTTCACTTACGATGTCCGTCTTCGATCGCCTTGATCCGGTGGAGGATCTTGCTTTCGAAACTTGAAAGCGTTCTTGGTGGAGAGGAATTCTCTCTTGGCTTGAGAGTATTTCCAATCCATTGTGCACAACCAAAATGGCTCAACTTCATGAGAATAATGTAATTGGGATTTATAATACTTAGAATAATAAAATGAATTAATTTCCCAAAAGCATTTAATTATTTCATTTAATTCTTAGTAATACCCCATGTCTTAATAATGACAGTTGACCATCATTATTACTTGACATGCATCCAATGTATCACATTTAATATCAATTAATTAAATAAACAATGTTTTCTCACGAATCCCGAAAAAACTAACTAAACGGTGTGTATTTATAAACCTACATAACGTGTACTTTTATTTTTCCAGTTATATTTGTTTTCCTCCACCTCATTTATTAGACCTTGAGTAATGGCTATTTATTTGTTAAGTAAATGTAACTTCATTACTCGCTAATAAATACATATTATTTCACCCAAAATATATTCTCTCGAATAATTAGTGTCTAAATAAATGTGATCAGACATCCTTGAATAATCATTAAACCACAATCAAGAATAATCTTTATTCAACTTGTTGAATTAATATTTAACTGAGATACATGGACTCAGTTAGTGTGTGACCCTCTATGCCTCTTTCTCAGTGGCATTAGGCTGAGCCTACCTAAAGTCCAGGGTTCGCGTCTAGAAACACGCCACGGTACCCATAGAGAAAGAATTTAACACCGCAATGACGTGTCACCTCCTATGAACGCTTACCATGTAATATAATCCCTTCGTCTTGATATCTCTAATCAAGCGGGTTGCATGCTAGTGCCATCAACCCATGTGATCAATTATTCTTTCTTTGACATCCTAGAATTGAACTCGCCCATACCATACCATGGAAATGGATTTATGTAGTCTATATCAAATCCATAAAAGGGCTGAAGATATGTACTTCCGTTATGGAACAGAAGGGAAAAATCCTTTCTCGCATTATCTATTAATGCAGTATTACTCGTGACGCACCCAATGTATCTTACCTCGCTGCGAATAGTGTGTCATCACAGTTTTCTTCAATACATCTAAGTGCGTGAGTTGTAATACCCATTAATTATAATCTTAAAGTATAAGGACCAATACACACGTCCGCAGATAGTAATATCCAACGACACTTTGAAATGTTGATTTCCTACTGGCGGTTCTCGTTCTCAGAATATCCTCCTAGATATTACCAAGGGCGCACATCATGAGAAGGTACCTCAAATTTTTATGAGTCCTCACCCCTAATGACCTGTATTATTTTTTCCCCTCAAATAATATCATATATCCATTGAACATACTTTCAAGAATAGTGTTATGGCACTTCTGGGTTCTCATCATAGCAGGGATCCGCTATGACCCTTTAATGAAACATCTATCCTTAGGACATTATCACATTCATTGTCATGCAGAAGAATAATCAATATGTGATAAGGCTTTAATTAATGAACAATGTACAAAGTAGTTGGTTCTAGGCCACCAACTCCAACAGACTCCCACTTGGACTAGAGCCAACTGCTAACAACCTTTAACCTGCTAGCTCTCATATGATATTCATGCTTCTACTAAGATAGGCCTTTAGTCATGGGGTCTTCCTTGTTCTCTTTTGTGGACACACTGCTCATTGCAACTTCACCCCTTTGATAGAAATCCCTCAAGAGGTGATACTTTCAGAGTATGTGCTTTGTCCTTTGATGCGACCTTGGTTCTTTTTCAAGAGCCACCGCTGCAATATTATCACAATATAATGTAATGGGATATTTACTGCTAGACACCACATCAAGCTCCTGGAAAAAATTACGATTCCAGATTGCTTCCTTGGCTGCATCAGAAGCTTCTATATACTCAGACTCTGCTGTAGAATCAGTGCCAACTGGCTGCTTTGAACACTTCCAGCTCACAGCTCCTCCGTTGAGACAGAAAACATATCCAGATTGTGACTTCAGATCGTCATGATCTGTCTAAAAACTAGCATCATCAGTCCCTTTGATGAAAATCTCCTCGTCTCCTCTATATACCAGGAACATATCCTTATTTCTTCTCATATACATAAGGATAGTCTTAACATGAGTCCAATGTTGTTCTCCTGGATCTTCTTGATATATGCCTACCATGCTTAGTGCATAGGAAACATTAAGCCTGGTACATAACATGGCATACATAATGGATCCTATAGCTGAGGCGTATGGGATCTTGCTCATCCTATCTTTCTCTTGTTGTGTCTGAGGACACATTTTCTTAGAAAGATGTAAGCCATGTGACACTGAAACCAATCCCCTCTTGGATTCTTCCATACTAAATCTCTTTAGTATCTGGTCAATGTATGTACCATGACTTAGTCCAAGTATCCTCTTGGATCTATCACGAATGATCATGATCCCTAGAATGTAGGCTGCTTCACCTAATTCTTTCATAGAGAAGCACTTGTTCAACCAGTCCTTAACTGACTGTAAGGCTGGTATGTCATTTCCAATAAGCAATATGTCATCAACATATACTACAAGGATAACAAATGAATTCCCATTAAACTTCTTATAAACACATGGCTCACATTCTTTCTTAATGAAACCAAATTCCTTTATGGATTCATCAAATCGAATGTTCCATGACCTGGATGCTTGCTTCAATCCATAAATGGATTTCTACAACTTGAAAACTAGTTTGGCTTCACCTGGTGTCACAAACCCTTCTGGTTGTGTCATATAGACATCTTCCTTAAGGTTCCCATTAAGGAATGTTGTTTTGACATCCATTTGCCAAATCTCATAGTCATGGAAAGCTGATATGGCAAGTATGATTCTTATGGATTTAAACATGGAAACTGGTGAGAAGGTTTCATCATAGTCAATTCCTTGACGTTGTGTGAATCCTTTAGCCACTAGCCTTGATTTATAGGTGATAACTTGACCTTCCATGTCCATATTTCTCTTGAATATCCATTTTCATCAAACAGTCTTTACATCAACTGGATCATCGACCAGAACCCAAAATTGGTTCTGATACATGGAATACATCTTATAATTCATAGCTTCTAGCCATTTTGTAGCTTCTGAGCTTTCTACTACTTCCTTGTAGGAGAGAGGTTCATTATTGTCCAATAATAATGATTCACCATCCTCGGTGACTAGGAAACCAAATCTCTCTGGTTCCCTTACCTCTCTTGAGCTCTTACGCAGTACTTGTGTTTCTGGAAACTCTTTCACGGGGACCTGTGGAACTTGTTCCTATACCAACTCCTGTGTATCTTGAGCATCAACTTCGTCGAAGTCAATCTTTCTCCCACTATCCTTCTCAAGGATGTGCTCCTTCTCATGAAATATGGATTCTCTGGTGACAGTCACTTTCTTGTCTTGAGGGTTATATAGGTAATATCCTTTCGTTTCCATAGGATATCCTATAAAGATACACTTTGTGCCCTGGGTTTCTAGTTTGTTGCCTAAGAGGGCCTTAACAAATGCCTCGCATCCCCATACACATGTATGCGACAAAATTGGTTTCTTTCCAATCCATAACTCGGAGGGAATTTCATTTTCCGCCTTAGTTGGTACTCGGTTTAATGTGTATGTTGTAGTTTGTAATGCATATCCCCAAAAGGAAAATGGAAGATCGGCATGACTCATTATCGACCTTACCATGTCCAAAAAGGTGCGGTTCCTCCTTTCACTAACACCATTCCACTATGGTGTATAAGGAGGAGTGAGCTGAGATAGATTCCCTGACTCCCGTAGAATATCGATGAACTCTTGGTTCAGATATTCTCCACCTCGATCTGATCGAAGCTTCTTTATCTTCTTACCAAGATGATTCTCTACTTAATTCTTTAATTGCTTAAATTTCTCTAAGGATTCAGACATATACCTCATTAAGTAGACAAATTTGTATCTACTTAAATCATCAGTAAAAGTAATGAAGTAAGAATATCCACCACTAGCTTCTACCGGAAATGGTCCACATACATCCGTGTGTACCAATCCTAGCAGCTCTATGTCCCTTTAACCCTTTCCACCAAAATGTGGCTTGGTCATTTTACCTTGTAAACAAGCGTGACATATATCAAGTAGTTTTAGCTCAGTAGAGTCTAAATATTCATCTTGGCAGAGCTTTGTCAAGGGCTTCTCGTTTACATGACCGAGACAGTGATGCCACAACTGGGTGATGTATGAGTCATGTGAGTTTTTTTCGTTATCGATTTCCAACACTTGGTTTTCATAATTTAATACATAAAAAAATTATTTAAATGTTCCATACCATAACATATGTTGTTCTTATAAAAGAGACAACCCTAATTTCTGAACTTGAAAACAAATCCATCCATATCCAAAAAAGATACAGAAATTATGTTCTTGATAACACTAGGCACAAAATAACAGTTATGTAAAACCAAAATCATCCCAGGCGGCATTGAGAAGTGGTAGTTGCCAATAGCCAATGCATCCAGCCTTTCTCCATTGGCAGCTCTAAGATCCACCTCTCCTATGGTGATCTTTCTAAATCTACTTGGTTCCTTCATTTGAATACAGTTGTTATCCCCACAAGCTGTATCTAATACCCAATGCGTAGAAATAGAAAGATTGCACTTGATAAATAATGCACCTTTAGCATCCCCATGCTCCTGGGTGCAGTTCCTCTTCTAGTGGCCCTGCTATCCACATGAAAAACACACCACCTCCCATTCCTTTCCATGACTCGGGATCTTCCCCTTCTTGGAGGGACAGTGCTCGGGGGATTGAGACTGTTTATAAGTCTTTGGCCCCTTTGCCTTGTCCTTCCTTTTCTTTTTCACCATAAGGACTGTGGGTTTGTCATGCCCCATGTCTTTGTCAAACTGGCGAATCAAGGTCAGAAGATTCGATAGACTCTTCTCATTGCCGCTCATGTTATAGTTGACAATGAATCTAGATAAGGTTTTGGGCAGCGATGATAGGATGAGATGTGTACGCAACTCATTCGGGAATTTAATCCCTAAGATGAAAAGGTGCTCAATGTAACCAATATGCTGGACTGCATGAGGCCCAGCTAGCGCAGACTCTCCAAGCATCATGGTAAACAAAGCATTGGAGATCTCATACCTCTCCTGTATCGCCTTCTCTTGGTAGATATCTTTAAGGTGAGACATCATGCTATACGCGTCCATGTTTTCATGTTGCTTCAAGAGCTCATTAGACATGGACGATAGCATGAAACACTGGACATTTGTGGCATCATCCATTTGTTTCATGTAGAGAGGTATTTCCTCATAACTAGCCTCTTTCCCAGGAACAACTGTAATAGGCTCTTCCAGAATATACAATTTCCTTTCGTGGCGAAGGACGACGCGTAAACGCCACTACCACTCTTGGAAATTGGTGTCGGTGAGAAGGTTTTCCTTCTAGAGTTTGGTGTGGAATGATATGTTTGAAGTCATTTTATTCTCATTTCTACAAATTATGATGAGAAAAGGTTTAGTACTTTATTACAAAAATTGAGACTAATAAATAAATTAATACTTATTATTCTCCCACTATATTATCGAAATACAATATCCCTCACCATTTAATTTGGAATATTCTATTGCCTAAATATTCTAGTGTAAAGGATCCATATTTCCCTTCACATTACCCCAACTAGGGTTGGTCAAGCAACTTGAAGGGTTTTGCGTAGGCATTCCAAATGCCAACTGCATTTAACTCGCAGCTCCTTGATCCGCTGAGTGGACTCCCCAATCCTGAAATCCTTTTATTTTAGATTTCCTCAACCTTTGCCTCTTGTTCACACAAAGTCCTAATGTGGCAGTCAACCCTTGATGTGAACCAAGTCAAGTCAACCCAAAACCTTGAATTATAATTCCCCGATAATTGAAAGCATCCCAACTAGGGTTGGTCAAGAACTTTGAACTATGGTTCGATTCTAACCAAGATTATTGAAGGCTAAACCGACTTAATATTTCTTTTGAGGGATTTTATCCTTATACGTAAATTTCCATTTTATTATATTTGATTACATGCTTGTTAATATTAAGTGGGATTTACATAAGTGATTAACCATGTCTAAGATAATATTTACATATAAGCCGGTTTTATTTTAGTTCCATCTTGCATGATCGTTTAATTCATTAATTGTGTGATCGTGACAACACACCCATAATAAATAAACCATTAAACTGATAGAAATAAAATAAATGGTATGATCATGAGCTTTTCTATTGGATAGTTTTTCTAGCGGTTGATAAACTAGCCCATGACCTAGGGGAGAAACACGCTGAACCTTTCGGGTTAATGTTTACAACTTTCCACATGTCCACCTTTGTATCTCCTTGAATTGGTTTCACCTTGGATCCTGACATGAGCTGCCTCTACTAGCTTGGGATCTCTATCCATTAAATATGCATTTATCTCACATGCAGGTGAGGGGTAAAATGGGTTTTTACATAAAACAATCCTTGGGCACGCATGCCCTACATATTAATGAGGAGATGGCTCACAGGACAACAAATTTAAATTAAATAAATAAATTAGAAGAAACTCTTCACATTCAAAGGTCTCGGTCTATCTCATGATCATCCATACATGCAATGATATTTACACATAAATAAAACTAGCATTAAATTCTTTATTCGTTCTTCTTTATGATAAATCACGCTCGAATTAATTAATTATCTTTAATTACTCAATCCTTTTATCTTAATCCCTTTTTCTGGATTTCCTTTAGATTATCATCTATCGTAATTTTATACAAATAAATTCATTTAAAATTATCCTTATACGAAACATGTACCTTGGAGGCAACCCGATGAATTCCCATTCATTACGAAGATGTTAAATTAAACACATATATATAAAACACATATCACATGTTGTGCCTCAACTTTACTCCTACACTATGGTACACGTCTCAAGGGTTTGTATAATATAATAATAAATTTTAATAAATCTGCGTAATTTGGGTGAGTACACGACGTGTAGTTCCGACTACACGGTGTGTACTTTTCTTCACTGTCCATCTGAAGTACATGCCCGAGGACAGGGCATGTTAATGTACTTAGGCAATTTTCAGAGTACATTGCGTGTTATTTTGGATACACATTGTGTAGTATCCGCGTTACACGGTTTCCAGCCGGGCAATCCATGTACGGGGTACACAGTCCAACCCGAACCCAAAGGGACTACACGCCCTGTTCATTGGACCACACGACATGTAATCCGGAAACCGTGTGCCACCTATTTCTGGTCAACACATGGTGTCTTAAATTATTAGAAAGAATCCAATACACGACCTGATTTGCCAGATCAGTCAATGCATTGAACCTAGACTACACGATGTGTACTTCCGAATACACGCTGTGTATTCTGGTGTTGTATGGCTAGAAATGTTTGGCTCCTCTGGATGAGTTCCTCTATTTTATTTTAATAAAAATTAAAAGAAAATTATTTTTCTATGAGGTGAATGAGAAACAAGGGAGGAGGAACAGATCTCAAGATTTTGATTTCCAGAACGGTTTAACTTGAATTGAAACAACTAAATTATTAAATATGTAAAACATCAATGAAAAACTAAATAATTATAATTGATGATATGACCCCTCTGATACCACTTGTAGGTTCCGGGCATAGCGGAAGCACATTGGTGGGATTTCCCAACTTTAATTTTAACGTTCAACCGCGTTTACTCCGAGATCCATCACGATATAAAATGTCGGATCTTCGGAATAGAATGAAGAACGGAAAAAGAAAAGAACATTCCTGGAACCCTCGAGAAATGATCATCATATGTTGGTTATAATTAATTTAATTAATTCCTAAGAATTACCTCGATGGAATTCCTTGTTCATTGATGTCTCTGGTCACGATCATGTGATCCATCATTGCGTCGTAGAATCCAAGTATAGGATTCTTCTAGCGGTGATCCACACGAGCTCCACATATCTCTGGACATCGCCGAAGGGATCTCTGGGTGATAGCGTGGAAGATCCTTCACTTACGATGCCTGTCTTTGATCGCCTTGATCCGGTGGAGGATCTTGCTTTCGTAACATGACAGCATCCTTGGTGGAAAGGGAATTCTCTCTTGTCTGGAGAGTATTTCCAATCCGTTGTGCACAACCAAAATGACTCAACTTCATGAGAATAATGTAATTGGGATTTATAATACTTAGAATAATAAAATTAATTCATTTCCCAAAAGCATTTAATTATTTCATTTAATTATTAGTAATACCTCATGTCTTAATAATGACAGTTGACCATCATTATTACTTGACATGCATCCAGTGTATCACATTTAATATCATTTAATTAAATAGACAATATTTTCTCATGATTCCCGAAAAAACAAACTACACGGTGTGTATGTATAAACATACACGATGTGTACTTTTATTTTTCCAGTTTTATTTATTTTCCTCCACCTCATTTATTAGACCTCGAGTAATGGCTATTTATTTCTTAAATAAATGTACCTGCATTACTCGCTAATAAATACATATTATTTCGCCCACAATATATTCTCTTGAATAACCAGTGTCGAAATAAAGGCGATCAGACATCCTTGAATAATCATTAAACCACAATCGGGAATAACTTTATTCAACTTGTTAAATTAATATTTAACTGAGATACATGGACACACTTAGTGTGTGACCCTCTAGGCCTATTTCTCAGTGGAATTAGGCTGAGCCTACCTAAATTCCAAGGTTAGAATCTAGAAACACGCCAAGGCACCCATAGAGAAAGAAGTTAACGCCGCAATGATGTGTCACCTCCTATGAACACTTACCGTGTAATATAATCCCTTAGTCTCGATATCTCTAATCAAGCGGGTTGCATGCTAGTGCCATCAACCCATGTGCTCGATTATTCTTTCTTTGACTTCCCGGAATTGAACTCTCCTATACCTTACCATGGCCATGGATTTATGTAGGCTATATCAATTCCATCAAAGGTCCTGAGATATCTACTTCCATTATGGAACAAAAGGGACAAATCCTTTCTCGCATTATCTATTAATGCAGTACTACTCGTGACGCACCCAACATATCCTACCTTACTGCGAATAGTGTGTCATCACAGTTTTCGTCAATACATCTAAGTGCACGAGTTTTAATAACCATTATTAATAATCTTAAAGTCTAAGGACCAATACACGTGTCCGCATATAGGAACATCCAATGACACTGTGAAATGTGGATTTCTTACTGGCGGGTCTCGTTCTCATAATATCCTCCTAGATATTACCAAGGGCGCACACCATGAGAAGGTGCCTCAATGTTTTATGATTCCTCACCACTAACGACCTGTATTATTTGTTCCCCTCAAATAATATCATCTGGCCATAAAACATACTTTCAAGAATAGTGTTATGGCCCTTCCGGGTTCTCATCATAGCTGGGATCCGCTATGACCCTTTAATGAAACAGCTATCCTTAGGACATTATCACATGCATTATCATGCAGAAGAGAAATCAAGATGTGATAAGGCTTTTATTAATGAATAAAGTAAAAAGTAGTCGGTTCTAGGCCACCAACTCCAACAAATAGAACCTCCAACATTTAGATATTCTTCTCTACATACATATCCATTTGAGGGTGAAAAGATGTATTAGGGTGTAAATGAGTACCATGATCATGTTGTATCCCTTATAGAATCATAATGAAAAATTTTCATACTAATCTAAGTCTATAATCCTTGTAACTCAATGATAAGAAACTACCTCATCCACAAACCACCTTTCAAAAACATACACAGAACCTACTTCTTTAATCACAAAGTATAGAGTAAATTTCATAAACTCGTCCACAAAAACCCAGATAACATCACGAAATCTTTAGTATTTGGATAATCTTATGAATTATTCCATCAATATTTCTTCAAATTTACACTCAAGTACATGTGATGTATGTAACAAACCACTGAGAACGTTGTTTTTGACCTTTTTCTATTGTTAAACCAAACACTGAGCCACAAACTCTTCCACTACTCATTTCATCTCAATCACAAAAAACGACATCCTTAAGTTATGGTACATCTTGGAAACTCCATTATGTACCAATAAAAGGGATCTATAAAACTCATAAATGATTCCATCACACATTTCATTCATAAAAATGATCTCCATTGAAAAGAAAATTGGTTTTGGCCAACCTCCAACCATTCGTCTAGAGAATCACAATGGACAACACGAAAATGAATACCTTATCCCTATAAAACTCCCCAATTAGACTCCTATACCAATAAAATATAGGAATATTATACATTCATCTGAAGCAACCAACCTTATCCATAAACCACACCCTTGTATTGGGTTTTAAACTCCTCCATCACCCACCATGATTCTACAAACTCCTGAAACCATACTCTCATGATTTCCTATTAAAATAATTATCCATGAAATTCCCATTTTTGGAGGAGTTTATGATCAAGAATACATAGTCCTATAGAAACTCCATCCACCTCTTCTTCTACAGATTTAGAACATGCTTTGAAAATATATACATCAAGCTCTTATATTTTGTTAAGACCACATAATTCCCCCCAATGACGTAATGTGACCATAACTTCTGTGAAAACACAGTAATTTCACTCCCTAGATATAGGGAGAAATAGCTACACTGATCATTATGTAACTTAGATGACTCATAAGATATCACTTTTTTTATACATAGAGATACATCCCATGTCCATATATGAAAGCTTCAAAAAATGCATCAAACATTACCCCTTACTGTGAATACTAAATCACTAGAGAAATGACCAACTTCCCCATTAGGTATTCAAAAAATACATGACAATGAACATTTTAGATAAAATTTTGGTCCTTCCTAGTCATAGCTATCAATTTTTCAACAATCTGTTGAAGTAAAATATGAAGAAATATTAATTTCTTGAAAGACTATTGAAGTTAAGAACCTACACCACATTCTAGGGTGTTTCCCAAGAAACAACCGCATCGACCATTGATTTGTACATAAATATGCCATGTTGAGATAGAACATACCCCTAGAAATGCATCTACCATGTCCAAAAAATACATTGGAAATATCATCATAGATATGGTGTCTTAAAAGAACCTAAAATATGGCTCTAATATGATCATAATTCTCCTACTCTAACATCAAGTGAATCAATATTTAATCAATGAACATTACTATGAACTTGTACCTAAATTCACAAGACATTGATTCCATTTCCCCTTCAACACATTCAGTGAATTTTTAACACTGAATGGAATGACCCTAAAACTAAAGTGACCATACCTGCATCTAAGGGAAAAAATCAAGATAGGACCCTTCTCCACCCTCAACCTGTGATATCCCAAACATAGATTGATCTTATAAAACCCACTAGTCCCGTAAAACTAGTCAATAAATCATTTATCCTCAGAAGGGGGTAATGATTTTTTATCATCACCTAACTCAACCTCTGGTAGTCTATACACATCCATAGACTTCCATTAGGCTTCATGGAGAATAATGTTAGATTACCCCAAGGTGACTGATACCTTTATTTTATGCATACATTAAAGAGATTTTTTAGGTATTAGTTTCGATATTTAATTGATTACTCTTTACAATTTGTGATTAATTTAAATTTTTTATGATTATATGAAAGTACATAATGATTCGTGGAAAAGGAATGTAAATAAGAAAATATTGGAGCTAGAAGAAACTTTGTGCCACGAGAGAAGCGAGGCAAAGCAGTGTGACATCAGATTTTTTAAGCTAAAGAGGAGATGGAAAATTATAGATGAACAAATTACAAATCTTTCTTTACAGATACATTAATTGAGTTTTTCTAGATTGGTTTTTAGAATTGATACACTAAGATTCACAATTCCTTAGAATCAATGTATTACATGTCATGTTAACATATTAAACATCATCTAAATTGTTAGAATAAATTTTTAGTGCCCATATTTTGCGAATCCTTGATTTTGGAGCTGAATATAAGATGTGTGACCCACCATGACTACCATGGGACCAAATCTTAATGATCCTCATAAATATTGGAGCTCATAAAAAGCCTATAAAAGGAGAGTTAAGCTTCTTCTATTTGGGAAATTTATAACCGTAAAACAAAGCATGGAGAGAGAAGCTGAAGGGCCCTTTCCATGTTCTTCTCTATTTTCTTATTCTCTCATTTTATTTTCTTCATCCCTCTTATTTTTTCATAACTAGGATAAGGGCTAAATATTCCTTAATATAGAGTAATTTAATATAAGTGGTAACATCTTGTTGGATTTATTTCATTTATTTTAATTTATTTATTTGGTTTTTTGTAGTTTATTATTCAGCTTCCAACCCCATTATTTTTATTTTATCATTACCAATGATATTTGAATATAAATATAACATTAAAATTACACAATGGATTACCCTAAATAAGGAATGAATATTTTAATCTTTAAGGGATGTCATGTTAAAACATGGTATCGAGACAAACAAGATTCAATAATACCCTAAATTTCCAGACCTTGAGAAGTAGGGTACTCCCTATATAGAAAAGGGAATACCATTAACATTGGATATTCCTAGTCTCATCTTTGACACTAATAATGAATTAATATAACAATTTTTATAAATACAATTGCATCTAATCTAAAAATTTACAAAAACCCTGGCACACATCCAAATCTGATCACAAACCAATAAAACTACTTTGCTTTCATCTTTTTCTTTCGTCAAATCGAACCAAAACATATATTTTCTAACCTTTTATTTAAATATAATAAAAATAAATATTTTTAAAACCTTAGCATACAAATTCAATGTCCCTATGGATCAATTCAAATCTACTACAAATACTCATTTTAAATAATTAAGTATCATAGTTGAGTTTTTGTTAGTTTTCTTTCATAGATTCGTAGGGAATTAACAATGCACTCTGGGAATATTAGTGACACACTAGGTTAGATAGACCAATTCTAAATCAGATCATATAAAAGAGTCCACAACTATAATAACTCAGAGGGTGTCATCTTATAATTATCCATCTAAATCAAAAAGGCATCGAGCTACAATTCAATATCAAACTCAATATTATGTCAAGGGGGTAGTGTCATGACCTTCATAGGGAAAAATCCTAAAACTCCAAAAAAAGCCTCAGTTCCTCTAAACCATCATCCACTAATTCTATATAAAAATATGACACCAACGAAATAATTTTTTCTATATGTATAATACCCACCTAATAGCTCTTCTTTCCAATGAAAACTATATTTTTTCCATCCACATATGAGAACACAACTCTCCTACAGATCCAGTCGATAGCAACATGAAATGAATATAGCCAATGGATGTTGACAATGACATCATATATCTGAATCTAAAGAAAAAACATTTTCTGACATGACCAGTATGGTCCCATAAACATTTTACACCCCTAGAACATATCAAAGAAACCAGTATGCCCTCCGACTAGCTTAGTCAACACTAGGGGAATGGTAACCCTCTCTATGTCTAGTCCTATAACATGCAATATAATAGGTGAAATAAAGGAGTGGAAATATCTTGACTAAAGAAATAAAAAAAATCGGTAGATGATAATCTGATAATTACTCAAATGATATTTTCCCACTCTTGCATTAACACCTCCACTGTAGGAAACTGGTTATTCCAAACTCATCTACCTCTCTACTGATGGAAAACTCCATGAACACACTCATATTTTGGCACCCAAACAAGAAAGTAATATTTAGGTTGACTACTTTATACTCTATCACCTTTTAGTGGAGCTTAATCCTACTACCCTTGAAGCTGAACTGGTCTCACTAGAAATTTATACTGATGCTTATGTTGAATCTGACCACCTATACAAAATTAATCTTGAAAATGACGGGGAATTAATTCTAATGATGGATATAAATGCAACATAGAAAACTAGCCCAAATAACCCATGAAATTCATGGAACGCACAATCCCTAAATAGATTGGAAGGATGATACTAAGTTTGACTACCCACTGGCTGAATTATAGAAGGCCCTAACACTGAAGGCCTTCTACTAGAACCTCTACACCTCAAATAACCATACCCATTACCCTATAATGGTAAAATACCTCATGCGTGCATATTCTTGATCCCCTCCACCATCTTATGAACTTCCAGAAACATAAAAAACGTAAAATTAGTAACTGCATACTAGATATAAGGATGGAGTGAATCAACATGATGTCATACCTGAGACTCCTCATTTAGATAATGTTTTGGGGTAAAACCCATAAGATCCTTGACCATCATCCTGATATCCCATATGGATATACTCCCCTACTAAAGAGTGATAATCTCCTACCACTACACAACCTTTATAGCTGAGGATAAGAACTACTATAGGAACTCCTAAAATTACACATATGAAGAATCTTTATCCTTACTCTCACTAAGTAATAATATGCAACATTGATGAAAAACTCTTCACATCTGACTGACTATTAGTGAGACTCATTAATCGTTCGGGTCTCGCATAAAATTGAAATTAATCTTGACATCCCCCAATCATCACTCTATATCGAGATAATAAATGATACAATCGTACTTCCACATATTATTCCACTAAAAATTCTATAACATTCTCTTCAATGATTATTCTACTTAACTAGATCAACTCACCGATAATCAACTAGATCATTCTGTTGAAAGTCCATTTTCTGAACCACACGCAGACAATGACTAAGATCCATAAAATAAATAGAAACAAATATTTTATAATTCTGGTAGTAGGGAATTTTATTTTGATTTGTTTAATTAATTATTATCTATAACTTTATCCAAAAATCCCAATTTCATTAATAAAAAAAACCAATCATGATGCATGTACCTATCCTAGGTATCTACCCTGCAAGCAGTTCCAATCCTCTTGGTCATTTGGTAGGCTCATAGTCCTTGTATGCGATCATGGGGGCCCTAAAATCCCATGTATATGCGAGTTTTCCCTAAACTATGAAATCCAGCATAATCATCTAACATTTTTGCCTCACCATCCCATGAAATCCACACTATGAAACACTTAAATTCTATCTTATCCCACGACAATAATATTTGATGCAACACTTTTAAAACACCCTCCCCGCATAGGTACCCCTCATCGGTGGTAAATTAAGAAACATAGATAATGAACATTGGGTCCTTCCTCTAATTCTCACTCAGATGGACAATAGTACCAAGGCCATAAAAATCACAAAAAATTGAGGCATTACCCTGTATAATTAAAAGATCATGAGATATGATGAATCAAATGTAAGAAACACCATGATATAATATAAAATAAAACCAAAACCATCCCACAAATCATGTAAAATGTGAATAGATATAGATAAATGTCTCTAATAAAATAAAAAAATATCAGATAAGGTATTGATACTAAAATATTATGAGGTTCTAAGATAGTATTTTCCAACACTTTCCATGTAATCCTCCTGGATACATGAATTCAGTTTTCTTATATATATGGTGAGTACAAATGTATACTCACGAGGGTGTCCAAAGTCACTCATTCACACGTGAAAAGTATATGCTAATGCACCAGTGAGAAAATAACAAAACCAACAACACCTACACATGTTAACTACCTGTTCCCATCCACACCATAGTATTGTCACTAAATAATGAATACATGTATAATAGCATAATAATAATAGCATCAATAAATAGAACCCCACACCACTTACCATACTATTGTTTCTCTCATAACTCAATGTTGCACCCTCTTACTCTCCTATCTCTTCTAAACAATACATCATGCTAAGAACCCCATGTAAAAATGTCCATGATATCAAATCTCACCCAACTAAACATTTTCCATCACATCAAATATTTCCTGAATACACCTAGGACTACACATCATAACTACATAAACTTCCTCACCACCCCATCCACATGAAAAACATTCATGCCTCATCTACCACACAACCCAACCACAACTCATCACATAACTTACCCACTTCACTACTGCACAACACTATCCCATATAAAAAACAAGCTAGAACACATTATCCCCACAAAACACCACCACATATTTCACATCCACACATAAATATCTTATCATATTTTTAATTTAATAAGGTGCATCATCAATTAAACTTCTTTATTTTATGGAATTATCACTTAATACATAGATTCCATATGAAACCAATTATTTATCCAAACATATGTGATTAACCCTTTAATCGAGGTGGTATCACAATAATCAGATAGTAAGGCCTTTGTAACACATAATTATATAGTATAATCATAGGCTTCCAATATCCATTATTTTCTATCGTACAATAATCATAAATAATATCAATATCAACAATATCAAAAGGCTCAAAAAACATTTGAATAATTATACATCCCTTTAGATTTAAATTTACCATTTAATTATCATTATTATTATGGTAAAAAAACTTTTTTCAAAAATATAAACATGAGTAAAACCCCTCTCAAATAATACAACTATTAGAGAAATGAAGGAACTAAGCCTCAAACAGATATTTATGATCTGTTGCACAATATCAAAGTAAGAAGAAGGCCAAGACCAAGAACCAAAATAAAGGATAGTACCATTACTATCCAAGTTAAAAACAACCATATCATCCCCACAATAAAAAAGATAAACCATATATTTATCATGACAAAAAAATCTTTTAAAAATAATAAATAGAATGAAAACAGGGGGAGTGAAAGAGGGGAATTCAAAAAAACCCCATGTATCAATCCTCAAAAACTGGGGTTGAAGTCCCCAGATTATGGGATGAAATATCTCTTCAGGATTCACATGGTTCAAAAATTTAATGAGAGAATGATTATAAATATTATTGGGTTTAAAGGTATTTATGAATTTATAGTTGTTTTGTAAAATACAATACAATGAATTAGCCACCTTTCACCATGCTGAATAGGAAGAGGACTATGGTGTAGTGGGGGGACCAAACCATAGCCAGGATGGTCAAACTAAACTCTGAGATATATATTTATTTATATGTTTCATATAAAATGAATCAAGGGGAATACCACAAAATAACATATATCATTATACCACAGACCCCTGAAATGAAGGAAGAAGATATTCCACATATGGGAACTGAATAGTTGAATGGTGCATAAAAAGTAAGTCCTACTAAAAACACATATTGTATCCATTACGCCACAACCATTATTTCTAAGACACATCCTTAAAAAACTAAAAAAGTTCTACACCACAACCAATAATCCATGGTGTAGCTACCCCCAAAATAATTAGTATCTATGAAACACTTTCTTATCTCCCTAGGCTACATCAATCTACTCCAAGTCATATCAGCCTCCCCTATGGGGAAACATATGTCTCCAAACTACATGAATCCTCCTAATTATTTCTTATCTTCCACATACCGTCCAGTCTACAAATTCGTCATACTTCCCCTAATCACCTCCACCACCATAATTCATGAAATTAAATAGAATGAAAGGTTCAGGATATTACATGAACAAAAAAAACTTAGGGATGAATTATTTTATGGTGGAATTCTTATAATTCCTTTCACCATCGAGTATAGATGAAACCTTGGTATTCCATATTGTAATGGATATAAATAAAAAATAAATTAAATTTTTTTAATATATATTAATGAGAGGAATATTAAAATGTTTTTGAAATGTTTAAACTATTTTATTTTATTGAAGATATGGGTGGAAAAGTACAATAGAATATTTTTTGGTGTCCTATATATGAGTGGAATTATTAGGATTCAACTGCAACCACCAGATCCCCGATGGAGGCGTCAACATTTTGGTGGGAAACTACTGGTTATAGAACCGACCCCTAATAGTCTAGTTGTAGTCATTGGGTACATTTTTCTACAATAGAACATTACTGATGACCACAAAAATAATTGTGGACTTCCCCAACTCCCAATTTAAGTAATGGCCTTTTAGTCATTTTGAGGGGTTCTATTTTAGAAGAACCTCAAGAACTTATTCTTCTATCCAATTTCATGGAATGGATAGAATATTCCATGATATATTATACATCTCCCATTATCTTCCATGATCTATCGAGATTTAGAGTGGGTTAGTTCATCAAATAAGTTTGGTCCCGTCATGTTTTTCTTCTCTCAAATAATCCATCATTTTAAATTTAATTATGATGTTTTCAACTGGTGATGTTATTTTATGTTATACCATATCATGGTGAAATTAATCCTAAATGATGGGGATTTTTTGAATTTGTAGAGTATACATGGAGAAGATAATTTCATATCTTTTCTAGTTATTTTATTTAAGTAATGTTAATGAGAGATTTATACTAGGGATCCTATTATTTTTTCTTAACATTGATGGTTAATTAGGTTATGAGTCAATGGGATATTTCTTATGGGCGTTTTGGGATCATTATAGGGGATATCAATAACACCCTTGATTTTTTATGAATATTTCCTCTATTATTTCCATATATGTCATAACTAAATAAATTGTCTCAAATTAAATACATATCTAAATGAGAAAATATTTCTTTCATTGTGGTAGAATATTAAAACATGAAATTTTCTTTATTATTAAAATAAAAATTTCTAAATTATATGTATTAAAATTAGTATAGGATAATAAATATATGTAAATAATAGATATATCAATTTTGATGTATTGTTTCTCATTGTCAACCATAAAAATCATACAATTGAGTATAAGTATAAAAATGAAAAGAAACTAAAAATAACATTTAAATATTAAAGGAATTAGATAAATTGTATCCATAAATATAATTTATGTTATATATTATAATGGAGAAATTTAATGTTATTGTTATATACTAGTTGGTAATATATGTAGTCATTGAGTATAAAAATAGTCGATGGTATTTTAAAATTTTTTAACAAAAATATAAGAGTTATGTGGAAGTTACTAATGTATTATTAATAATATTTTTATCATGTACAATAAATAATTTACATTCATTATGTAATTAAGGAATGATTGAAAATATAAATATAATCATTCATTCAAAATGAACCCATGTAAATTTTTTAAAAAATGTTTTTATATATAATATATTTTTATCTAAAAGATTAATTGATAAAATTTAGAATTTAAATTTTTAAAAATAGATTCCACATTTAGAAACAAGACATCAAAATTAATTAATAAGTCCAATATTAATTTTTTATAAAAAAAAGTAAGTAATTGTGGTGAATAATAAAAGTACACAATAAAATATAATAAATCCGATATATATTGTAAGAATAATTGTTAACATCATAAAATAACAAGAAATATTATCATCAACATTATTTGGAGAGGAATATGTGAAAAAATATTTTCTTCCATTTGTGACTAACTTTCTACCCAATATTTTATTTTTTAATAATTAAAGAATGAGTATTTACATAAATTTCACTCAATCATTTCTATAAAAGAACCCCCCCCCCAAACCCATTCAGAAGAACACGTAATATTAGGATTTATATCCTAACTCTACCCAAATTATGTCTTCTATAAGACTCACTGTAGTCAAAATAATATGTCACAAATTATCCCAAACAAAGAAGGTTTCCAAGTAAAGACACAATCTATTTTAAGTATGTAACAATTTTTTTAACTTTATTTCTTTTATCACAAAAATATATAACTTATTAAATACTATTAATCAATTTAATAACATGTTATTAATATTATTATAATTATTTATTAATTAAATTATAATATATGGAAAATAATTATTACAATTTACTATTTTTCATGTTTTTGTTGGTTTAATCAACTACATCAACTATGTTACTATATTTTCACCATTTTAATTATAGAGGGAAATGAAAACCTAATTTACGGTTATATATAAAATTTATTTTTAATTTATTTTTTTATAGTTCTGTAATGTTAATATACAAAGGAAATATAATTTTTAAAATAATTCATTAGAATTGATAAAATCACTTGGAAAAAATTATTCATTGAAGTTTTCTAATGAACCAAACCCATAACTATCATGGAAAAAACAAAAAATATTATAATAGATTATAAAAGTACAATTTTAGTACCATAAATATTCTAAATATAGTTATATTCTGAATAATTAGTAATGATCAAGACTTCCAAATTGAAACAAACAAGAAATAATTGATATTATTCTATTAATGATTAAATTATAAAAAAGGAATGATATCTAAGATTTCCATACAAAAAAAGTGAATGGATTAGAACAGATAACATCCAATGATTTATATAAAACTTAACTACCCTATCAAGATGTAATAAATGAATTAGTTTAAATAATTAAAGGAAAAAAATTATTATGGTTTTGAAATAGTTAATTAAAAAAATTAATTTAATTATACAGGGAGAGAGATTAAAATTTATCAATTCAATAATTATGGTATTGGGATTCATATCTCAATATTAATTAATTGGATTATATTTGATTCAATTTATGAATATTAATCTTTATTGTGGACACAATACCATATTAAATAATTTTATTCTATTTTTTATTAAATTTTTACGATTTATATTTCCTTTTCATATTCTTTCTTGAATAAACCCTTGATTTATACCATAAAAATTATGAAATTTATAAGGGATTATATCTCTATATTTCTTATTCTTTGATATTATCTATACACAATATTTATTTGAATAATTTTTATACACTTCAATTTTAATCCATCGATTCTTTCCCAGATCTCTATCTCTAGGATTCAAAATTACTTTTACCAATCTTCATTTATTAATTCAACATGCAACTAACATTTTTTCTAAAGGAACTTTTCATAATTTCACTTTTTCATTTTACATTTCACTACTATATCAATGTTCTTTTATGTTATATTTATTTGTTTTTGTGTAATTTAATAGCTACATATAATACTATTCCTTTTTCTAGATGGATTATGTCTCACTCAATTAACTATGTCTTAGTTATATGATTCGAAATAAAATATTTTTATTTATTCCTTTATATTTCCCAACAATTATATATTGTTTATATAAGTTCCTTTATAATTTTTTAAGTTAGACTACTTAAATAAATTTTCTTTTCTTTTCTCTTTCTTTTAAACACCATTTATTCATAATTTCCTTCTTTAATAAAAATTATGAAAATTAAAACGATATATCTAGTTAAATATTATGTATTTTCTTCTCATCCTCTGTAGTATATTTTATATTTATCAATATAAATTTATATTACATCATTTGGGAAAATTTTATGAAATTTTTTTTCCTATTTCTAAGGTTATATACATTCATTTTATCATCCTTTTTTGTTATTTGGATGATTTTATTACCTCATTAAAACTTTTACGTAACTCATTTTATTTTCCCAAGTTAAAAATGATATAAATTTTTAAAGATATATGATTTTTTCATATTTATATGGAAAACATATATATAGTTAATGTATTATGTTATCGGCAGTCGTAATTTTATATATCCCTCCAATGCATTAATAAATGTTTTTCATCTCTTGAGATCATTATATTTGGGGCATAGGAATTAGGCCTGGTCTAATATATTGCTATTACATTTGTAGTTATCCTTGAATTATGTTTTTGATACCCAAAGATTATTTCATTACACATTCCTATGTCTTGTCTCCATATTTCATGATCTTTCTATTTTAAAGTTTATATTTAATGTATCATGTTCATGATTTTATTTTCGTGTGGTTTTGATATAATCATTTGATATTTTCATATATTATGATCATTAATATATCTTCTATTGGTATTCCTTATTTCCTTTAATATGATGTTATCTCACCAATTATTTTTTTTACATATTTCTTTAGGATTTACCATGTTGTGATGTGTCTAAAATAGATTTAAGTGTGAAGATTTTATAGGAAAAAATGGATATTTTCTGTGAATGAATAAATTTTATCGTTATATTCCAAAGATACTATATATTTTTTCCATGAGTTGTAAGGTATAATTTTGTAAAAAAAATTAGAATTGATGAATATTTTGTATAGGCTATCTCACCAACCACATGCCATTAGTTATAGTTTCAACATTTTTACACCACTCATTGAGTGATTCCTCTACAGTGATGAGTTTTTATTAATATATAAATTAATTATACAATTTTTATAATTAATTAATTAATTACTTGGATTATATAGGTACCCATGGAATGATGAAGATCATGTTATCTTGGATAGAATAAATAAACCACATTGAAAATGGGTTAAATCCATTAAAATAGGATGGTGGTATGTATTATTTTCTATATTTTTATATTGTTGAATATGATTCATGTTATATAATAGATGTTTGAATGTGAGACTAACTTACATGAGATCTGATAGTATTTAAAGGAGAGGTAAAATTTTGTGACCAATTTGGGACATTTTGGTGATCTTGTACACATTTCCTTTAGTTTTATAGTTAATGTATGAACCCTTTACAGTATGGGTATTGAGATAAATTTTGAATGAATCAAAGGAGAGATATTTGACCATAGGATATGTCTATGTAATCTCGGGAGATCAAGGGTGATTATGTGTGGAGCTATATTAATATAAGTGAGATATATGTGCTTGAGTAACATGTTTTCTTGTGAAATCATCCTGGATATGGGTTTACTAGGATTGGTGGCCTATGAATCCATTATGTGGTCATCATGAGAGGAAATATATGTCATGTTATGGTTTTATGAAAAAAATAATCAGCATGGGAATGATTGAGTTTTAACCACTCAGTGATTGGCTCTCCTTGGGCATTCATGTGTTTCAATAGAACCTTATTATCTAAGACAACCCTTGAGGAATGATGCATGAGTAGAAAATGGATCAATAGTTTAGACTAACGGTGGTATAATATGATTAAAATTAAAAATATACTAAGGGTATAGTATCATATTTTCTGAATTATGACAAGTCTATTCCATGATCTTATACATGGAAGTGATGAGTTGTGGCCTAAGGTATGAGAGATGATAGCGAATTATTGTAATTTTTTCATGGGATGAAAAAACACTGAGTTAAGTTTGATGGGTTAATCAATGAATTTTGTGTGATCTTATATTTTAATTTATATTTTATCAACCCATGCATCAATATATGATATGCTTTGGAGTGATCGGTTATTATAAGAAGGTTGGGGTTTGGGTGGGGTGATGTATGTGATTTTGTTCTTGTATTGAATTTATTTTGTTGTTGATTTAAAAAAAATCACTACCTAGACTGTAGAAATTTGTATACCAAATATACTTATAGGATATATTTAAAATCCCTATTTTTAATAAAGTAACACTATGTTCAAAAGAATACATGATATGCTAAATCGAGCTTAAACGAATAACTAAATATTATTATTTTAATGTTTCCATTGTAACCTAGCTGTTGGAATAGAGAGAATTAATATTATAAATTTTATTATAAAAATATGGTTAAAATAATATTAAATAATTATTCATTGGTTACCAAATTTATTATAAATAGAAATAAAAACCAATTAAATATAAAGGATGTGTTTTAATGAAAACGTATTTAAAAGACAATAATGGTGTTTATAAAATCATATCAAACATTATGGATTTTTTATTTAATGAAAAATATATTTTATATATTCATTATAATGTTTTAAATTCATCTTATATTTTTTCTATATATTATATAAGAACAAATTCAATTTTTCAGATAAAAGAAGTAATTTTTAAAATAAATACAATTTTATCTCCTTTTGATGGAGAACCATTATTAAATCTAGTTTTCTGAAGCTTTATAAGTTCTATTTGACAGAATAAACATATCATATGGAATAAAGACATCAAAATTTACCTTGGTTTATTTTTCTTTGTTTTTCTGATGAAATTCATATTTTAATGAATGGTGAAAATTACCACATTTTAATTCAAACTTCCTTTTTGTCAAATTTATTTATATAGTTGGGTTATATTTTTAATTGGATATAAAGATAATTTTATTTTTTTTCTTATCATTTAATAATATTATGGTCTTTAGAAGTAAATTCACATTGAAATTTTATATAAACACAATTCAATATTTTAATGGTTTTCACTTTTTTTTTAAACATGTTTTCTCATTTTGACAATGGGATTTAAATTTATGTTAATTACTGAAACTTTGGTATTTTGAATTTTGATAAATGGAATCTATATTTTGAATCATAGGGTACAAATTGAGTACATAGGTACCTTTTAATTTTTTACATTATGAATAGTAACTTTAGTAATTATTTTAATTTACGACAGTTAATTGGTAAATTAGGTAAATAAGGTTAAAAATAATATTATAATAATATAAAACTACACTAACACATGTCATAATATTAATTTTTGTTTCATGGGAGACCAAAAAAATCCTTAGTCGACACTTTTGGAATTTGGGAGCCACTTGGATTTGGAAATGACATGTTATAAAAATAATTTAATGTAAAGGGAAATATAACATAAACATGTATCTTTTTACTAAAACTATTTTAAGGTGGGGATATGTAATTAAAATATTCAATTATAAATATTCATTATAAATCTAAAAAAATTTCGTACATGATAGAATTTTATTTATAGTTTATATAATTTATATAAATAAATTTATTTATAATATAATGATGATGTAGTGATTGCCTTATTAATGAAAGATTCAAATAAATGATATTATAATTATTAAAATAAATTTAATTATAAACTTTTGATATCATCAATAATTTTTTTTAACTATTATGAAATTTATATTTTAGTTAATTTTTTTTGATTGACTCAAGTTTTCAGGACTTTAACAAAAATCAATTACTAAATAGTGTCAAAATTTACATTAATGAATTTTTAAAACAATTACTATTTTATTAAAAGATGTAATAGTCATACAAATATAAGATTAATGAAACTGACTAAGATAATGATAAAAGTGTCATTAAACATACACTTGAGTTTCACTTGTCATTTTCGAGTTACTATATAAACCATATATTGTAAAAAACAAGAAGACATGGTAAGAGTTAATTTATTTAAATAATTGTTAATGCCAAAACATAAGTTAACATTTGTGACCTAATATTTTCTAAAACCTATTGGTTGAGATTATTTAGACCCATTCACATATTATCCTCTAAATATATCACTTTGGAACTATTATAATTCTAAAATCAATTTATAATAAAATAATATTTTCAAACTTTCCTAAAGTGCCCCGCCTCCCTCTTATAGAAGGCCGCCACCTCTACCCACTTACTCACACCTCTCAAGAACCTTGGATCACACAAATTATACTCAAATAAGATCCAAAAATACCTTAATTACTTCTAAAATCCTTAAATTGGTCATAAGTAAACTCAAGGAATCCTTTTTGGATCAAATCAAGAGGAGTTACCTGATTTGGAGCTAACGTCTTCTCTCAAACTCCATTCATTTATTTTCCTTTTCAAACACCCTAAACACTATTTATTACAATTTTTTATAAAGAAACTATTATCTTAAATACACTATTATGTTTTTTATTCTAATATTTCTACCTACACTTAGAAACAACTCCATCTAATGGATATAGAACATACTGTTTCTTTGTACGACGAACATGTGCCTCACAAGATGATGGTTGTTCAATTCTCTCCCACCACCTATCATGGTGGCTAGTATGATGGAACTATATTTATATTTTATATATATATATATATTATATTTATATTTTCTCTATTATTATGTTATTTTTATTTACAACATAGTTTTATGCTTTCCATAATGTGTAAATATGATAATTTCATTTGAGGAAATCTGGACTACCTCCCCCTCAAGGTGATATGACTCGTTCATGCCATGCATGAAATGTATAAAGGATGGAGTTAAGGAACTTATGTAAAATATATAACATTTTTATTGTATAAAAATTATAATATACCCATATATCATTTATTTTTCATTCCATTAATGTGACAATGAAATAAAAGTAGTGTTCATGTGTACATACGTCCAACTGTCTCCATGAATAGTGAATTTCATTTCTTATCTCCAAATGTTATGGAAAATTATAAATACATATATACACATGATATATATTATATTTTAATAATCAATAGTTTGTGAATATTATTGAATTTTTTACCACATAGATAATTTACATGAAAATTAGTTCATTTTTACTCATGTACCGAACATTGAAAAAACGTCTGATGTGAACTAAAATAATTAACTAATTGATATAACATGGATATATGTAATATAAAATAAATAATAAAAATGAAAAAAGGTTTTTAATCAAGAATAAATTAACCTATGTTTATTATTTAGAAACATAACAATTGTATGTGATGAGTAGGACTCAAGGTAAGAGAAATCTTAACTAAATCACATTTAATTGAGTTAAAGATACATACCATTATTTTTATTTCTCCAATAATATATCTGAATGACCTATGATTATTTTAAACTAAATATATAATTATATTGGGTGTTTTTTATATTTTTCACACATAATTATGTCATTTATTCATCCTTAATCTACAGATATGATATTTGTTTAGTCATTTTATCTCAATCTCCATTCATTGAGACATTTCTTGATGATATGCACATTTATTTTGTTATAATGTGTATATACATCCCCTTTTACATTACTTATCCATATTTTATCTATAATCATAATATTTAATGTCCTTTAAAGTGTTCTAGTTTTATGTGGTGTTTAATTTAAATATTCAAAATTGTAAAGTACTCATTATCTAAAACATCATGTTAAATGTTTTAAAGATTTAATCTTATAAATCCCTCTCTTTAATGTCCATGTTTTAAAAATGGTTTTAATTAATTATTTATATGGAAATAAATTTTTTATGTGTAAATTCCTTTCAAAAGTTTCATTGTGGTATGGTACACTTTGATTCAAAATATTCTCTTCAAATGTTTTAATAGTGTATTAATAGTGTTTTAAAAGGGGATTGACTATTTCAATATCATTGAAGGTTTTCTTATATATAATTCATTAATGGAATATCTTGATTTTATTTCACTATTATGTATTCATGTTTACTTTAAAATTTTACAATTTTATTTTAAAATAATGTGTTTTTATTTATCAGTACATGGCTTGTAAATATGTAATGTGCTTTTAAAGTGGAAGTGATATTTTTACTTTATGATTGGTTTATGTGTTATGATTATGTTATTGTTCTTGGGAACTGGTTTATTATATGGGTGGTTCTATGATAATGGAAGGGCGGGTGATCCTATGATAGCCCTCCAATGCATTGGGTAACGTGATTGAGGTAAACGTTATGGTTTCTCTTAAGAGATTTAGGGAATAAATTATGATGGGTATTCCAAACGTAACCATGAATGTTACTCCCTATATAGTTGTGAAAGCTAAAATTTATGTATGATATGGATTCCATATTCTATCATTATGTTAAATTATTTCTATGATATTTTTTAGGAATCTTATTATTACATGATAGATGCTATGTATTTTATGTTTTATTGGTGAAAAGTATGATTTTCTGAAAATGTTTTCATGGGTAATAAATATTAATGATCTAATGATTTTATTCATTTTTTTATATTCCTTACTGAGAATTTAATGCTCATTCCATTTTTTTTAAATTTTTTCCCATAGGTTATAAGGATGTTTAAGATAAAGGAAGTAGTAAATAATATTTTTATCAAGAAAAACAAATCTTATTTTGTTTAAAGGGTTTCTTTTGGGGGGAAAATTGTATACTAAGTATAATTGTACACATGTAATGTCTATGTCTATTATGCCATAGTTATGTACTAATTATGTAAAACACTAAACCTGAAAAGTTCCTAAATTTAAATTATTTACTTTTATTAATATTATGTAATATTTATGGTTGGGTCCTTATAGTTCTTATCAGTGGGTCGGTTTAGACAACTATATGGATTAGGAATTTTGGTTAAATATATAGTAATATTATATGTATATTATTTTAGTTAAATCCATTTAAGATATCTTTTTCAGATCAGGGAAGGTCAGTTACTAATGGAAGGATGAGGATCTCAAGAAACATTTTAATCTCTTCATGATGACTTTCTTGCAATAAATATTGGAAAGTCATGTATGGATGATTCTAAAACATTTTTTAACATACCAATCACTTGCCATCAATTTTTTGAGATGTCAAACACATCTAATATACCTCGATACAATCGTGGATCATGGGTGGTGTTTAATAAATTATTTTATTCTCAATATTCTCATATTTTCAAAAAAGAAAAATAGTATCCCACATTTTTTAGATATTTTACCCTATCACAATATTATGAAGCATATTATGATTTTAAAAAATAAATTAAATAAGGAGAACCTTGTACAACCTATTTATATCTTCATTTAAAATAATTTCATTCATAACATACATATGGTATTTTAAAAGTACCATCGATTGAATGTTTCAACTCAAACTCGGTCTGAATGTTTTATAAAAATCATGTCTTATTTGATTTTTTGAAATTATATGTCATACATGATTATTTTGCAAAACAATTCCTCTAAAATCACCCATACGACCTTATTTTTATATGGTGTATTAGGAAAAAGGAATTAAGTGTTTTTGAAGAATCTCTCAATCATTGTTACAATTCATGGACCTTCTATCTATGTGAACAAAATGACAATGAAACATAGTGGACATTGTGATCATCTTATGTTGTTCTTTCTTTTGGGAATAGTTTTATTAAATATTCGTAGGTGAAAAAAATGTCAATATTTATAAGACTTTATAAATTAAGATGTTGATTTCATTAGGATTTGGGATGAAAATGATATTTATAAGACAAAATTTATGGTTAGAACATGTTACTGTCTTTTTGGAGTTTTATAAAAATGGAAAACTCACAAGATTGGTGACAACCCATCACATCCAGAAAGGTCATGCTAATCGAACCCACAACCAAAGGAAAACAAGGGTGGATCACCTACCATTGGACTATTTTATGTCCCTAGTTAGTATAACTTTCTCATTTTAGTTAAATAATGTTATGGATTACTAATAAGTTGATTTTGGGAACATATGTTTTATCAAATGGATATCCTTAGTATAAGAAAATGATTTCGTGATTAAGTTATAAATGTTATTTTGGATGATGTTTTGTATTTTGGGAACACTATTTTCCTAAGGAAAATAAAATAATATGAGATTTTATTTGAGGAGTAATGGTTGAATTTTATTTTGGATTAATCTATGTTTTTTGTGTAAATTTGGTGATTTTGGTTATTTATGGAAACGACTAACCTATCATAGAGAATATGGGATTTGGTAAATTACTTTTTAGTATTAGAATTTATGAGTAGTAGATGTTATTTGGTGATAAATTTTAAAATTTATTATGGAATACTATGTCATCAAATCCTTTGAAATTTTTTGGTTTTAATCTTATTTTGTATTATTTTTAGGAATTTTAAGGGCATTTTTTGTTAAATTGTCTATGTAGAACATGGGTATTACTGTTTAATTTTGGAAATTAAAATTAGTCTTAATTGTAAAGGATTATTATTTTTGATGGATTATTTGATATTGTAATATCCATTTTGTTTTTGTTTAATGTCTAAAGACAGTAGAAATATATGGTTTATCTTTTGTGGATTATGTGATTCTCTATAAGTTAATTCTAGTGCTTCACGAGTGACCAAGTCATCTTAAACACTCATCAATTTAGGAAAAAGAAGAGTTTTTAGTGGAATTTTGATTTATGGACGAAACTCTAAATGTTAAGTAAGTATATTTCTTTAATTTATTATTCTCATTAGTAAAATAATTCCATAATTTTTTTAAGTAGATTTTAAATAAAAAAATTCTACATCTTTCTACTACGAATTTAAAATCTATTTAACCCATTATAAGTTTGTAATTTAATTGTTGATAAATTTTTCAAAATAACGTTTTCTATCACTCTCCATAAGAACAATTTGGTTTTTTTATTCCATATACATTTTTTCCTACATGGAACTCTTGTATGTGTTATCTCAGGTGACCTTTGTACTTCACTTTCAATATTTTAAAGTGGAAGTTTTATTAACCCTTTTTACTATGTGGGTTGGAAATAAAGGTTATTAAAAAATTCATACCCCATTTATTGACCCCAAAATAAAATTTTGAGGATGTAATTTATTAAATGGGGGAGGTCCTATGTTTTAAGAAAGAAACACTATGTTCAATAGCATACATGATATGCTACATCGAAGTTAAAAGAACAACTAAATCTTATTATTTAAATGTTACCTTTATAATGTATCCATTATAATAGAGGGAATGAATATTATCGACTAAATTATAAAAATATTATTTAAACCTATTTAAATAATGATTAATTGGTAACCAAATTTATTAGAAATAGAAATAAAAACCAATTGAATATAAAGGATTTGTTTTAATGAAAATCTATTTAAAATATAATAATTGTGTTTATAAAATCATATCACCCTTTATTGATTTATTATTTAATGAAACATATATTACATATATTCAATTTAATGTTTTAAATTCATCATATATGTTTTCTAGATATGATATAAGAACAAATTCATTTTTTCAGATAAAAGAAGTTTTTTCAAAAAAATATTATTTTAGAGTCTTTTGAGGGAGAAATGTTTTTAAATATATTTTTTTATAATTTTATATGTTCTATTTGACATAATAAACTTCTTATTCCGAAGATAGATATCAAAATTTACCATGGTAGAAATTTGGGAATTTTTTTTACATTCATATTTTAATGAATAGTGAAAATACTACATTTTAATTCAAAACTACATTTTCGTCTAATAAATTTATATATTTATATTATATTTTTAATTCGTTTTAAAGTTTATATGTATTATTTTTTACCATTTAAACAAATTATGATCATTGGAAGTAATTTTACACTAATTTTTTATATAAATATATGTCAATCTGTTGATGGATTTTACTTTTTTTTAAAAACCATTTTCTCATTTGGACAATGAGATTTAATATTTAGTTAATTACTGAAACTTTTGTGTTTTGAATTTGGAAAATTATATTTCATATTTTGAATCATAAGTTCCATATTGAGTAAATATGCCCATTTTAATTTTGGACATTATGAAAAGTTACTTCAGTAGTCATTTTTTTACAAAAGTTAAAAGGTAAATTAGGTAAATAAGGGTAAAATAATGTTATAATAATTTAAAACAAAACCCTAAAACAAGTCCTAATATTATTGGATGATTCATGGTAAACCAAAACAATCTTTTTTCTGAACGTTTGTCCTTTGGGAGCCACTTGGGTGTGAAAATTACATGTTCTAAAAATTAATTTAATGTAAAGGGAAATATAATTTAAACATGTATCATTTTACTAAATAAATTTAATGTGGAGTTATATAATTTTATATATTTGACTATTAATATTAATTATAATGATAAAAATATTTCATATATCATGGTAGTTTTTTATAATTTTTATACATTAAAAAAATAAATTTAATTATGACACAATGATGATGTAGTGATTACTAAATAAATGAAATATTAAAATAAATGATATTATAAATATTAAAATAAATTTAATTTTAATCTTTTTATTCCATAAAAAAATTTAATGAAATATTTTTGCATTCAATATTTGAGTTAATGTTGTTTTTTTTAATCAAGATTCTAGGACCTTAACAAAAATCAATTACTAAATTGTGTCAAAATTAACATAAATGAGTTTTTAAAACAAATATTATTTTATTAAATTATATAATAATAATAAAAATATATTATTCACCCAAATGACTTGGATAATTTTAAAAATGTCATTAATGATCGACTTTAGGTTCTCTTGTAATTTTAAACTAAATATATTAACCATTAAGTGTAAAAATACCATAAGACATGGAAAGAGTTAATTTATTTAACTAAGTGTTAATGATAAAAAATTTGGTTAACTTTTTGACCTAAACGTGTCTAAAACCTATTAGTTTAGTTGATTTAGGCAAATACACATCATATCCTATAAATATATCACTTTTAAGATATTATATCTCTAAAATCAATTTTTAATAAAATATTATTTCAAGATATTCCTAAAGTTCCCCTCCTCCCTCTTATAAAAGGCCACCACCTCTACCCACTTACTCACACCTCTCACGCCCCTTGAATTGACCAAATTATGCACAAATAATCTTTCAAAATCCCTTAATTCCTCTTATAAGCCTTACCTTGGGAATAAGGTAACTCAAAGAAGACTTTTGGCTCAAATCAAAAGGAGTTACCTGATTTAGAGGTAGCAGCTTCTCTCAGGCTCCTTTCATTTAGTTTTTTATAACACCCTAAACTCTCTTTATTACATTATTTTATAACAAAAACAGTATAATAAATATACTATAATTTTATTATTATAAATTTTCAACTTACTCTTACACACACCTCCATCTAATGGATATAGAACATACCGTTTCTATGTACGGTGAACTACTCCCTCACGAAACAATGATTGTTCAATTTTCTCCTTCCACCTCCCCTGGTGGCCATTATGAAGACACTTTATTAATATATTAAATATATTATATTAATATTGTTTCTATCATTTTTTAATTTTTATTTACAACATACCTTTATTATTTCCATAATGTGTAAATACAATAATTTCATTTGAGGAAGTGTGGACTACCGCCCCTCAAAATGATGTGACTCATTTTTTAATACATGTAAAATATAAAATATGGAATTAATATTCTTCTGTAATTTATATAAAATATATATTATACTATATTTGTAATATACCTATGTATCATTTACTCTTCATTCCTTTAAAATGATAAAGAAATGAAAGTAGTGTCCATTCGTACGCATAGCCTACGATCTCCATGAATGATGAATTTAATTCCTTATCACTAAATGTTCTGGAATATTATAAATACATATATAGTGTATATATATGAAATTTAATTCTTGATTAATATTTTGATATGATATAATTTTTATTACATAGACAATTTAAGTCAAAACAAGTTCATTTTTTACTCAAGTACAGAACATGAACAAAACCTCTAATATGAACTCAAATAATTAAATAATTTCTATAACATGGTAGTCAGTAAAATAAAATTAATAATAAAGATAAAAAAGGTTCTAAAGAAATTATAAATTATCCTAATATTACTATTCATGAACATAACGATTGTACGTGATGAGTCAGACTTGAGTTAAGGGAAATCATAACTCAATCTCATTTCATTGAGTTTAATATCCATGTCATTTGTTTTGTTTTTCCCAAAATATGTGTGAATGAACTATGATTGTTTTACACTAAATATGAACTTCTATTAGGTGTGTTAATATTTTTCACACATAATTAGGTGTTTGATTTATCCTTAATCTATGGATACAATCTTTGTAAGGGATTTCCTCTGAATCTTCTTTCATTGAGACATTTCTTGATGATATACACCTTTATTTCTTTATAATGTGTATATACAACACCTTTTACATTACTTATCCAAATTATATCTATACTCATTATATTTAATGTCTTGTAAAATGTTCTAATTTTATGTGGTGTAGAATTTAAATATTCAAAATTGAAAAGGTACTCTTTATCTAAAACGTCATTTTATATGTTTTAATGAACTAATCATCTAAATTTGTCTCTTTCATGTCAATATTTTCAGAATTATTTTAAGGAACTATTTATATTAACAAGAATGTTTTAATTGTTAATTCTTTTCAATAGATTCAATGTTTTATGGGACACTTTTAATCAAAATCATCTTTTGAAATGATTTAATTGTGGTTTAAAAGGGGTTAGATTTTTTCAATAACTTCACCTGAATGGACCGAAGGCCATCAGTTCTATTGATTATTGATAAACCCTATTTCTAGGGATGAGGGTTAACCCTTATAAGACTTGTAGGCTTAGTGATTACATGGACGGTAGGCTTAAGAGACATTATATGACCTGAAGGTCTTAGAGAATTCAACTAGACTTTTACTACAAAAAACTACCCCTCCCCAGAATCTACAACATGATGGTAGCTCTCCACCATCACATGCACATATGGCTAAGCTTTGGGGAAAGTATAGTATGGTTCCAATGGCATATACAAACACTCTCATTAAACCAAATCCATTGGTTCTGCTCTAGTAAGTGTGCCTTCTACGAACCCTCTTCTAAGGCTGTTCTATTTTTTGTAGAGTCTATCTGGGGAAACTGTGTGTGGCCCGAATGCATTAAAGGTGGTCAGAAAGCCCTACTGACCTGAAGGAATGGGTGGCCCAAATGCCTTAATGACTCCCAGCCCAAACTAGTGGGCCAAGTAGAATAGTTCCAGCTACTACAATACCAAATAGTACCAGTTATAGTACTACTATAGTACTGATGAATTTCTTGATACAGTGCTTCTACACTTCCCCTAAAATATTCCACCACCTGGTTTCAAACCTAGATCTCTTGGATGCACATAAAGAAACCTCACCAACTAGGCTGAGGGCCATGTTCATTATTTCAATAACATTTAATTTTTTTGAATATGTATGTCATGAATAGAATTTAAATATTTTATATTAAAGTTATGTAATTATGATTACTTTACAATATTATTATATAATTTTAAAATAACGTGCATTCATTTATGAATGTGCGGCGTGTAAATATGAAATTTTAAATTCAAAGTGGAAAGGTTATTTTTTATGCTAGGTTTATTTGTTGTGATTATGTTATGGTTCTTAGGAATCAATTAAGTATACAAGTGGTTCCATGATAAACCATGGGTGGTTAGCATGTGATAGCTCTCCAATGCATTAGGTAATCTGATGGAGGTAAATAATAAGTTTTCTCCTGAAACATTTGAGGAATATACTGTGATGGGTATTCCAAACATACCCATGAAGGTTACTCCATATGTATTTGAGAAATCTACTATGTAAGTATGATATGGATTCCATAAGTAACCTTTATATTTTATTATATCTATGAAATTTTATAGGAATCTTAAGATTACATGATGCAAGATAAGTAGTTTATATTTTATGGTTGAAAATTTTAATTTTGTTAAAATGTTTTCATAGGTTTTAAATATTCTTGGAAAAATGGTTTTATTATTTATTTTATATTCCTTAGTAATATTTTTATGCTCATCCCAAGTTTTTGAAATGTTTTTCCACAAGTTATAAGGATGGGTAAAAGAAATGATGAATTCAAGAAAAATTTTATCATGAAAAATAAATCATGTTTTTTAAAAGGGCTTCTTTTGGTTGAAAAATTTGATACTGAGTTTTACTATCCACATGTAATTTCTAGGTCTATTATGTAATTGTTATGGAATAATTATCTAAAACTATTAATCTTAAAAGATACCCGATGTGAATTTTTGACATAACTGAATATTATGTAATGTTTAAGGTTGGAGCCGTATAATATATGTTGGATAATAAGAGTATATATGTTAGGTCCACAAGGCTGAATATCCTGAGAGGGGGGTGAATCAGGGTATGACTAATTTAAAATTAACGCACATTCTAATATTGTTTCCCTGTTAAGCAAAACACTATTCTCTCTCTCTCTCCTGTTGCACAAAGTAAACAGAAAGTAAAGAATGCACAGGACACAGATATTTTACTTTCTTCACCTCAAAGGGCTATGTCCAAGGAGCATACGCCGACAAGTTGTCGGTCGTACCAATTCCACTAAACTTCACTAGCTATGGATTACAATGTTCGGGCCAGATCACTTCTATGCTCAGGCTCACTATCTTTACAATGTTTAGAGTCATCTCACTGCTTCCCCAAGGGTCACTCCCAGTTTCTCTCTCTCTGGCTCACTGCCGGTGGGGAGGATCACCTTCTTTGTCTTCCTTTGCTCACTGCTCTTAGAAGGAATCCACTCACAGTTTATAGACCTGTAGGTCTCTTCACTTGCATGAAGGAATGCATCTTCATCTGTAAGTAGATTCTCTATTGAATCCCAATTTTCACCCGTAGATGAATATCTTTTTGCACCGAATGTATCGGGAAAACATCCAGCTTCCACGCAACCTGAAAAACACTGCTGGAAATAAACCTTACTTGGCGCATAATTCTATCTCGGCGCGCAAGTATCGGCACGCAAGTCACAACGGGCATGCAAGTCCTCCTCAGACACTTGCGCGACTCAAGCTTCCTCAACTCTATACCTGCGTGACTCACTTCCTTTTAATCCCAATCCAATATTGGCACGCAACTCCACACTGGCGCGCAACTATCACCCTGGCACGCAAGTCCCACCTGCGCGACCACACACACCACATGCACGACCACCACACCTGCGCGACTGGAGCTCTGATTTCTCAAAGGGTTGAACTCTGGTACAGAATGAAGAGGGGTGGTCCAGTATTTATAGGCAAATTTACCACCCTGCGCGACGGCGCACAAGTCACCTGCGCGACCCAGTCTCGGCGTGCAAGTCTTCTGTCCTTTTAGACACTTGCCTGACCAACTCCCAAACTTGCGCGAACCTATTTCCTTAGCCATATTTTTATCTTCTGATCTTGAAAAACATGTGGCGTGCAAGTTTCCTATACTCCAAGTCCTCGGCGTGCAAGTCCCTTTTCCAAAAACACTTTTCTTCATTTGTCGATTTTCAGGCCCAAAAATTTGGCAAACACTGGAAAACGATGCCACCTTGTATCTGTTCTTTTTATACCACCTCCATATCATCCATTCCTTTTGTCGAAGTTCTTGAATAAAAAATGGATCGATGACCTCATCTCTTGAACTCAACATTCCATCATAAACTCCTCTTTGTCAACAAATTTGTATGTCATTGTTTTTCTTTGTCAACAATCACCACTCAGATGTTCACTTTGTCAACAAACACAATCACCTCAAAAATGATTCAATGATTCCTGAAGGGATTTTTTTCCCAACAATATCCCCCTTTCGGTTTGTTGACAACTATTTTATGGAAAGATACATCGTTAATTCTTCAACCACTATTCGCCTTTTTCAATTCTGATAGTGATCAAGGATTTACTCAACACATACTCTAAGCCCACATGAGTAATGCTCGGTGTGAGAAACAAGAGTAAATGAAATGTTCATCAATGAATCACTTTATCTCTAACATCCACTGTTGACACCAAACTAATACCAATTTGTACTAAACTGATACCAATTATTGAAGGACTTGTTGGAAGACCAATGTTTGGTTTGGAAATATTCCTACCACTCTCCAACACCACTCTTATGCTTTTATCACGATCCTCAGCTATCGTGATATCTATCCTTTGATCGATCACTTCTAGCATCATTGGATTTTATATGCTCCCCCTTTCTGTCCACGGATTCATCCCTTGTCAGCTTCAAAACCTCTTTAGCCCTATTTTCTGTGTTGTCCAAGCTAAGATCTGGCTAAGAACGTTCAACTAGCATTAACTCCCCCTATCTGGCTGCTCCACTTTTCAGCTTCTCCCCATATCATTCATGATTTATCAAATCTTCACATTGTCTCCCCCTTGAACAATCACTATTTTCTCCCCCTTTGTCAATGAACCCAAAGGACACTCCTTTGTAGTCTCTAACATAGCAGAGAACACATATCAGCACATTAGGGAAAAACACATCATACCTCGGGGAGAGGGGGGGTTCCAAATCCGAACTCTTTTAAGTGCGGGAGATCAACTGAACTCCCAGAGCCAGTCGATGTCTTTCGAATGCTTCCATGGGTAAGGCCATTGTTAGAATATCTGCAACCTGTAACTCTGTAGGCACATACTCCAACTTCACAAGTCGTTGTTCCACCTTCTCCTTGAGGAAATTATAATTAATCTCAATGTGATTTGTCCTTGAATGATGTATGTGATTTTTGCTAAGATTTATAGCACTTGAGTTGTCGCACTAGATTCCGATCAGAGACTTCACTTCAACTCCCATATCTTCAAGCTGCTGCTTCATCCACAATAACTGTGTGCATTCTTGAGTGGCCGCAATATACTCAGCTTCTGCGGTGCTCAATGAAATTCAATCTTGCTTCTTGCTTAGCCAATAAAAATACAATCCACCAAGATAAAATGCACCACCTGACGTTGATTTTATATCATCTGCTGAATCGGCCTAGTCTGCATCAGTATATCCCAATAATTCTGTCTGATATTTGTTAGTATATGTCAAGCCAAAATCCATTGTGCCCTGAATATACCGAAGTATTCTTTTCACTGCAAGCATGTGGCTTTCCATGGGATTACTCTGATATCTCACTGCTTGGCATGTGGGGAAAACAATATTAGGCCCTGTTGCGGTTATGTACAACAGACTTCCAATGATTTCCCTGTATTCTGTGATATTAACTACCTTGACATCCTCATCTGTTGATATTTTCATCCGGGTAGCAACCGGAGTCTTCATCTCCTTGGAATTATACATTCCAAACCTTCTTAGAACCTACTTGGAATATTTGGATTGAGAAATGAATGTTCCATTACTTCCTTGTGTCACCTGTAAACCAACGAAAAACGTTAGCTCTCCAATCATTGACATTTCAAACTCATTTTTCATGAATTCGGAAAATTTTCTGCACTGAGCTTCATATGATCCGCCAAATATTATTTCATCGACATAAACCAACACCATCACCCTTTGATTACTATCATTACTGAAATAGAGATTGTAATCAACTCCTCCATGCTGAAAACCAAGCTTCTTCAAGTACTGATCAAGCCATGAGTACCATGCTCTTGGTGCTTGTTTCAGCCCATACAATGCCTTCTTCAGCCTGCAAACTTTGTTCTCATCCTCATGAATGATAAAACCATCTAGCTGCTCAATATACACCTCTTCTTCCTGAACCCCATTCAAGAATGCGGATTTGACATCCATCTATAACACATTGAACTTTCTTTGCACTGCTATGGCCAAAAATAATCTGATTGTCTCCAGCCTTACAACCGAGGCAAATGTCTCATCTAAATCTATTCCCTCGATCTGGGAGTACCCCTTTCACACTAGTCGTGCTTTGTTCCAAATTACCGTGTCATATTCATTCATCTTGTTGTGATAGACACATTTAGTCCCGATGACATTCTTATCTACTGGCCTCGAAACAATCTCCCATGTTTGGTTCTTCTCAATCTGATCAAGCTCTTCATTCATAGCATGAACCCAGTTTTCTTCTTTAGCTGCATCGGAAAAATATTTTGGCTCCACCTGAGACAAAAATGATGTTTGTTCTGATGACTTCATTCTTCGAGTCTGAACTGGATCTGTCTGATCACCAATGATATTATTCCTATCAATTTCAGCTCGAATCTTTGGCTTCCTTAAAGACACATACATGAGACTTTCTTGTTCATCATCAGTATCTTCTTCTGAGTCAGCCTCTGCCACTTCTGCTCCCCTTGTTTCGGTTACCTCATCATCACCTTCATCAAAAAATTGTTCACTAAGTCATTGAGAATTCTGTTCATTTTTTACTATAGTGACATCATTTCTCTCAACAATTTTTTCCAGCCTTTGGTTAAAGCATTTATATGCTTTACTTTCCCCTGAGTATCCAAGGAATATCCCTTCATCTCCTCGTGCCTCAAACTTCCTGTGATTTTGTTTGTTGTAAATGAAACACTTACTTCCAAAGAATCGAAAGTATTTCAATGTTGGATTATTTCCATACCACAGTTCATACGGAGTCTTCCATTTCTTCGGACACAACAGAGACCTGTTTGAAACAAAAACCGATGTCAAAACTACTTCCTTCCAAAATTTCTCTGGTAGGTCTTTATCAATAATAATCGTTCTGGCCATGTTGTTGATGATCTGATTTCTTCTTTCAACCACTCCATTCTTTTGGGGAGTTCTCATTGAAGAAACTTGATGCCTTATCTCGTGTTTCTTGAGATATTATTCCACTTGACTGTTTGTGAATTCTGTACCGTTATCTATATGAAACTTCAAAATTTTCTTCCCAAGCATCCTTTCGGATTCCCTCCTATAATGCTTTATGCAACTGAACACCTCTGTCTTATGGGTAATGACAAATACCCAGGCCATTCTGCTATAATCATCAATGAAAAAACATAGTACTTTTCCCCATTTATAGCTCGTGGTGAGATAGGTCCACATACATCAGCATGCACCAATTCAAGAACTCCAGTTGTTTTTTGTTCCTTTGTCCTATATGTCTATCTGATGATCTTCCCTTGTTGACAAGCATTACACGTATGAGTGTGATCACGTGATAGTTTGGGAAGGTCTCTAGAAGCATCACACTTTACCAGATCTTCCATGGATGGTTGACATAGATGACCATGTCACTAATGTCATACCTGGTTTTCTTCTTCTCTGGATAAAAAACGCGAATCTTCTTCCCCACCTACCAGGTAAAGATTTCCCTTTGTTCATTTTCCATGTAGAATGATTGCTCCATATTTTCCTTTAAAAATACAAATCTTCTTGGTAAATTGAATAGAGTGCCCAGAGTCACATAGTTGACTGACACTAAGCAAGTTATGAATGAGACCCTCTACTACCAAGACATCATCACATCTCATTTCTTTGCCCCCAAACTTGGCTTTTCCTGAGCCAACAATTATCAGGCCTTCATCATTTCCAAATTTTACAACTCTTTCTTTTTCATATTTTATACATGTAACCAAATCCTTGTTTCCTGTCTTTTGAGACATACAACCACTAACAAGAATCCACACACCAGAATGATCTGATGCTTTAAGGGAAATTTCATCATCTACGGCCTTCTCAATTTTCTTCTTCTTGGTCCATACATTTTCTTCCATACTCGGCATGGATTGAGGCTTCTGTTCTTCCTCAAAGTATGATGAACTAGCTTCATCTTGCAGAGCTACAAATCTATTCTGAACTTTTAACTCACTTGTAGTTTTATTGATCTGTTGCTTGTGAACATTTTGATTCTGCTTTGGCACATTTTTCTGAATGGTCGAAGTGCAGTACCTAGCCATGTGTCCAAATCCTCCGCACCAAAAACAATGTCCTTCAAAATATGTTCTGGAAAACCATTCTATGATTGGATTCCATCTATGTTCATGTTCCCTTATATATCTCTTGGCTATGGAACACACATACTGTGAATGTCCCATTTTCCCACAGCAATAACAGCTGATATAGGATGCATTCCTTTGTGATACTTCAGCACTACGATTTTCCCTTTGGGATCTCTGAATATTCTGATTCTACTTTGTGCCCAAATCAACTTTCAATTTCAGGATGGTTGCTTGCGGTCTAACTACAATTGTCACAGATTTTTGTGCCTGATTCAGCCCTGAAACGGCCTTAACATCTGAGAACAGTTGCTTCTTCTTCCCTTCTAAACTGCTAGGCTCCTCTTTCATGTTCTCTTTCTTCTGAATGGCCTGCTTTTTTGATATCACATTGGGGGTCAAGATTTTTTCTTGGTCATTAATTTTTTGTCACAGACTGACCATTGCTTCTTCAATCTCTTTCATACATCTGGCCTGCTCTTTTCATGTGTTAGTCAAACAATCAATTTCCTTCTTTTGTTCCTCAATTTTAAGCTTATACTCAACAATATTTTCTGAGCTCTCTGGTGTTGAGGATTTTAGTCTTTCAATTTCTTCTAACAGCTCAGACTTTTCTTCATCATATTGTTGCATATAGAGTTTGTCATCACGAACCACTTTATTGGATTTCTTCGTTTTGGCTCTCCAAACATCTATCTCCTCAAGAGCTCCTTCCAATTCGGCTTCCACAACTCTTCCTTCAATTTCTTCTTCTTCTTCAGCATCATCTTCTTCCTTTTTCTGGGAACTACCAACAATCGCCACCAAGGCATTTACCCCATGATCTCTACAATTTTCTATTTCCTCAACTTATTCATCCTCAGACTCATCTGAACCTTCAAATTCTTTTGAAAGATGATTCTTTTTCTTGAATAAATTTCTCTTGAATTGCTTCTTCCCTTTCAAAAATGCTGAAGACTTCATCTTTGGAATTTCAACTTCATCAAAATCATCATCTTGAAACTTCTTGGGGCATCTTGCCACAAGATGACCAATATTTCAACATCAAAAGTATTCTAGTGGAAGTTTACCATTAAACTTTCCTCTTTCTCTTTGCAGATTTGAATAAAGGAATGACATCACATAATCTGTCTCTTCTTCTTCATTAGAATCTTCAATGGTGAGCTTCTTCATGGCCTTGAATGCCACCTCTTTGGATTTCCCCTTTTCCACAGGCTCGTTATCATCGTTTCTCATTTCATATGCAAAAAGAGTGATGTGAAGGTTATCCAATGTCAGTTGTTTTGGGTCTTTATCTTCCAAAACAGAAACTTTCATATTGAACCGAGGTGGAAGTTTTCTCAATATCTGCTTCACAATTTTTATATCATCGATAATTTCTCCAAGACCCCGCATGTCTTCTACCACAGCATTTACCCTATCAAATAATGCATCAACAGACTCATTCGGGTTCATTCTCAGATCTTCATACTTGTTCCACAATACTTGCAGCTTTGCCTCTCTCACCTTTGTATCCCCTTCATATATATTCAAAAGCTTTTCCCACATGGCATGTGACGTTTTTCATGACATCACCTTTGTATAAATGGGATTGGAGAGGGCTCCCCCTAAGGCATTGATTTCTTTGGAATTAGCATCCAACTCTCTATGTTCAGCTTCTGATAATGCACCACTATCAATATCAGCTGTGATACCATGCATAGCTGCTAAAAACTCATCCACTTCCAAATATCAGAAATTGTGTTGCATTCTATTCTTCCATATCTGAAAATTACATCTGTCGAAGATCGGAATCCCTTTATGATTAGTGACCTCCATTGAGAGAAGAATAACTTTCAAACATTCCCTCTGATACCAATTTTTAGGTCCATAAGGCTGAATATCATGAGAGGGGGGTGAATCAGGGTATGACTAATTTAAAATTAATGCCCATTCTGATCTTGTTTCACTGTTAAGTAAAACACTCTTCTCTCTCTTTCATGTTGCACAAAGTAAACAGAAAGTAAAGCATGCATAGGACACTGCAATTTTAATTGGTTCATCGCAAAGGTCTACGTCCAAGGAGCATACGCCGACAAGTTTCCGGTCATACCAATTCCACTAAACTTCACTAGCTGTGGATTACAATGCTCGGGCTAGATCACTTATATGCCCAGGCACGCTGCCTTTACAATGTTTAGGGTCAGCTCACTACTTCCCCAAGGGTCACTCCCTGTTTCTCTATCTCTGGCTCACTGCCGGTGGAGAGGATCACCTTCTTTCTCTTCCTTTGCTCACTGCTCTTGGAAGGAATCCACTCACAGTTTATAGACCTGTAGGTCTCTTCATTTTCATGAAGGAATGCATCTTCCTCTGTAAGTAGATGCTCTGTTGAAGCCCAATTTTCACCCATAGATGAATATCTCTTTGCACCAAATGTATCGGGAAAACTTCCAGCTTCCACGCAGCCCGAAAAACACTACTAGAAATAAGCCTTACTTTGCGCGCAAGTCTATCTCGGCGCGCAAGTATCAGCACGCAAGTCATAACGGGTGCGCAATTCCTCCTCAGACACTTGTGTGACTCAAGATTCCTCAACTCTAAACCTGCGCGACTCACTTCCTTTTACACCCAATCCAATATTGGCGCGCAACTCCACACTAGCGTGCAACTTCAAACACTGGCGCGCAACTATCACCCTGGCACGCAAGTCCCACCTGCGCGACCACACACACCACTTGCACGACCACCACAACTGCGCGACGGGAGCTCTGATTTCTCAAAGTGTTGAACTCCGGTATATAATGAAGAGGGGTGGTCCAGTATATATAGGCAAATTGACCACCCTGTGCAACAGCGCACAAGTCACCTACGCGACCCAGTCTCGGCGCGCAAGTCTTCTGTCCTTTTAGACACTTGCGCAACTAACTCTCAAACTTGCGCGAACCTATTTCCTTAGCCATATTTTGATCTTCTGATCTTGAAAAACATATGGAGTGCAAGTTTCCTATACCCCAAGTCCTCAGCACGCAAGTACCTTTTCCAAAAACACTTTTCTTCATTTGTCGATTTTCAGGCCCAAAAATTTGGCAAACACTGAAAAACAACGCCACCTTGTATCTGTTATTTTTGTACCGCCACCAAATCATCCATTCCTTTTGTCGACATTCTTGAATAAAACATGGATCGATGACCTCAGCTCTTGAAATCGACATTCCATCATAAACTCCTCTTTGTCAACAAATTTGTATGTCATTGTTTGGCTTTGTCAACAATGACCACTCAGATGTTCACTTTGTCAAAAAACACAATCACCTCAAAAATGCTTCAATGATTCCTGGAGGGATTTTTGCCCAAAAATATATCTAACCTTACCCTTTCACATTATTATTGGGATGGGTTGGTCACTGAATACATGATGAGTCATAGTATTTTATTTCTTCATAACATGACACTCATTGAATCATAGTATTAATTAGGCTATACGTAAGACACTTCATAACTCACAGTATTTCTCAGGAAATATATTATCTATCTTATAAATCACAATATTCCATGATCTGAATACAAGAAGGCCACATACACATAGTATTGATCATGTTGGATAAAGTAAAACTGATGAATCATATTATTTATTACGCTATATATAGACCACCTAATGATTCAAAGTATTTCTGAGGAAAGAAAAAAACTAATTAATAACTCACAATACTACTTTGTCTAGATGCAATTAACTCAATAACTCTAAGTTTGTATAGGTTAAAAATAGAACAAACTATTGTGGGAAACCATTATGTAGATGTTAAAACATTATTCATGTGATTAAAAATAAGAAAACTACATCCAAATACTCATTTTAATTAATGATTTTCCATATTACCATCCAATGATAATGATAGAAGGTTCTAGATTTGTGGTAGCTTGTTAAGCTCATAGTGACTCAACATGTTTGAGATATGGTGTGTGTTACGAATTTTAATATCATATTATAATTTAATTTAAATATAAATATTATATTAAGGTACTTATTTATAGTGTAATACTGAATATTATACTTATACACTATACAGAAACTTCAGAGGATTTTATGACCATGTGTTTGGAATACTGGTTGAGGAGATGACCTCGGTACTAGTGAGAGAGTTTGGGTAGCTCAGCAACAATATATAGATATTTTACAGGTGATACGAAAGATTTCGAGTAGTATATTACTTATTTAATTTATTCGTTTCTATATTTTACCATGTATATAATCCTTCCATTCAGTGATCGTCATTATTAAAGAATTGTGTTTTTATTTATTATGGTTAGCCTTCCACTATAAATTCAATATTTCACTTTTATTTTTCTATTTGTATTGTGATTTTTTATTATCTTAAATTTATTGATGGTTAAAATATTAATTTTATAATATATCATTGAAATTTTATCCAACCATTAATTTTATTCTATTGATTCTCAACATTTTTTATGATTTCATGAGATATGTGACTCTCCACCTTAGGCCACATAGGTCGGTTCTATGTCAGGGATGTTACATGAGTGAACAAAGAATATGATATATAACATAATTATTATCCTAATGAATATAAAAATGGATGGTATTTTATGTAAAAATAAATATTATCCTCAACCAGTTATATCAAGTCATGAATACAAACATGAACCATTAAAAAAGTTCAAATTCTCTAAATAATGAACAACTCAGAATTGAGTCCTTAAAGTGAAAACTATCATTTAGTTGATCTTTTTATCAATTCATCAAGGAAAACTGGATCAATATGAAAAACAATATTTCTCACAATTCAGAAATGAAAATTTCATATTAGTCATCTATTATTTTAAATGTGAAGTTCATCATTGGTGTATAATGATTAAACATTATGGGGTAGATGCTGAGTTTTAGTGACAACACTCTATTGTGTAATGATTTTATACAATGTATATGATTATTATATAATTTATATTTAAATTAATTTAATTCCATTAGTTATAGTTATTCACCCCTTCATATAATTTTATGGAATAATTAGAATGGATTAGTTGTCTCTACATAGAGTTAAGATAAATTACCAAGAGAATGATATCTAATTTCATACCCCAAATAATCTATTGATCCTATATTGATTAATAGGGTACTATATAAATTCTATAGAATCTAATTTATCAATATGGTTCTTAATACTAAGTATTGAAGTATTTTTGACATAAATCATTAGATAAAAGATTAACATTAAAGATTCAAATTGTGTGGAAAATGATAAATTATTTATTGAAGATTTTTTTAGTTTAACCCAAAATCAGGAAGTATAATTTTTTATTGACATTGTTCCAACTTTTGTGACTATATCAAAGAGAACTTATAAAATGTATCCTTTGGTTTAGAAGTATTATAGGAGAAACTTCAACTGAATTTATACATGGGTTTTATATTCTTAGGGGATTTATCGTGGGGTGAAATAGTTTTCATTATTAAGAAGGTGATGGTTCAATTCATATTTACCTTAATTATAATGAACATAAAAATATAAATATCACTAAATAGTATAATCTACTATTTATTTATCACATGTATAATCAACTTTTGATGGATAAATAGTTCTAAAATATTTATCTTCTATTCATATATCATCAAATAGGGGGATATTATATACCTAATACAACTTTCATGAAACATATCGATAATATAAATTTATAGCGATTGATTTAATATATATTAATCCCCTCAAAATATTTATAAATCTATGAATATAGACTTTATATATTACATCAAAAAAATTTATTTATTGACGTTTTTTGAATAAATTCAAAGAAATAAGAATAAAAAATGATAACTTTTAGGATTTTATTCAAGGACCTAAGGAAGAAGAAGTTGTTTTAAAAATTAATAAAGTGTTATTTTAGTTTTATAAAGTATCATTATTGGTTCATGTAATAAAAAATAAGGGTATATTTTTATATATATAAAATCATGATATATTTAAGAATAGAAAAAAACCAATTAAAATAGTAGTGATAAATAGTTTTATTAAATTAAATTGATATTGTTCAATAATTGGGTCAATAATGTTATTTCCCCTATCATTTAGCAGTTAATGGGTTTAAATAGGCTCCTCAATTTCTATAGTGAAATGGGAGAGTTTAGAGTAAATATTGAATTTTTTAAATTTTTTATTTAAAAAATTTATTTTAATTCATAAACTATACATATCCTTGGTAGGAGGAATATGGTAACATAATATTCATATGCCAAATTAGATGTGAGAAACATATTATTTACATAATGTATTTGATACCAAAATAAATGACACAATTTTAACTATCCATTATTTCAATATCAATTTCCATCATTGAGCCACTCACACAATCAGGATCTTTTAGGTTTATATTTTTGTGGAATTATATAAAATCCATTTTGTAATAAATCCCATGTTTTTCTTATCAAATGGTAAATTTTACCACTAAATATATATATTTTCTTATTAAATAATAAGTCTTTAATATCTCTCAAAAAATATTCACACATAATGGCATCATTAATAGCCTAGGGAAATGGAAAAATAAGAAAGTGTTGTCTTAGATTCCTAGAAAGGGTAAACCTAGTATATATCAATTGGTAATCAAAAGTGAGTATAAGATAACCATAATAGTGTAATAGCATGATAATAATTTATGAAATTCATGCCCAATTAGTAAAAGATCATTATTCATGGGTTTGGGAGAAATATTCTTCATAAACAAGACATAATTCATAAGAATTTGGAATCATCAATAATCAATCTTAAGCCATGAGAACATATAATAATCCTAAGACAAAATATTGTGACAAACATATAAGAATAGAAAATCGTTTCCTTATTTAAGTCTCCCTAATAAGACTATCATAGTGAAAAATTCACTCTTATTTGTTGGGTTCACTCCCCATTCCATCATTTCCTTAGTCAAGGTTCACTCCCAAGACTATAATAGTAGAAAAAGTACCCTACTGAACTAGGTTCACTCCCCTTTCCAAGATCATCTCAAGATATATAAACCAATACCAAATTCATTAGAGGAATATATAATTTTAGGCCCTCCCATAACCTAATGAAAACCATATATATTTGTTCCATAATAATATAAAAACACTCATCATTTCATTATAGCATGACCCATTGAAAATAAATGGGTTTCATAAAACATTTCATAATCAATTAATCATAAATATCTAGAGAACGTAAGTGGATGGTATAATAAAAACATTTTTTATATAATCATTGTTTAATTAACCCATGGGTAAGTAATGGGATTTATATAATCATATTAATCCATCTAGGGAAAGAATTATTATCATATTACAATATCATATTTTCAGTGAAGCAAAAAAATAACAAAAAATTATGTTGAAATTGATTAATAATACCTTTAAAATATCATTTAAACATTTCATTGAGAATCATAGAAAATATAACTTTTCTTAAATAATATTAAAATATAAATATTCCTATATTATTGATAAAAGACCTTTTATTAAAAATAATGATGGAAAATTGAAAATTTACATTCATATAAAAGATTATACGTGATGATGGGAAAAATTTTCATTCAATAATTGTCTAAATAAATATTCCTTTAACTATTTTTGAAATACTCAAAACACCTTATTCGATAAATGAAAACATTATTACTTTTAAAACATTGAAAAAAAGTTTACAATGGTTGGAGTTAAATTCAAATAATCATTTGATCATAGAAAATAACATTCATGAAGACATTTCAATGGATGTTGACATGGAAGAATATGTTTAGAAACCAAGTAAAAATAAGGTCAGCCTTTCTTAAAAACATATTCTCTATGATTTTAAGTACTGAAGAGAGAAAAATTATATTAATAATCTAAAATTTTAGAAATAACAGTAGTATAAGAAAGTATATGGAATTTAATGTTTTAAGAACATATAATTTCCATCAATTAAAATTTAAAATAAACAATCCTAAAAAGAAATGAGATTATAAAATAAAAGTTTACCACTTTATTAACATTTTAATTATATAACCATGAGTGAAACAACAAAAAAAATAAAAATAAAAATACATTAAAAATTTATTGGTTAATATAATAACATATTAATGTTGTATTATATACAATATATAAAAAAATAGGCACATAATATGAATCATTCCACAATGAAATAATATTGCAATGAATAACCCTTATAGATTTGGTAATCTATGTATAAAAACATAATGATAGAGAACAATAAATAAATATTGAAACCTCCAAAAATTGAATTAAAAAAATTATAATATATATTCATAGTTATTATATACACTATATAAAATATATAAGTGCTGAATATGGAATATATCACATAGAAATAAAAGTGAGAAGAGGAACCCTTAACTCAGGTCTCGTCCTACATTGTACACATTCAAACCTCATATATAATAAATTTAGATTTATTATAAATATATTATAAAACTATCTTCCTATAAATATTAAAATATATAATTCCCATAAAATTTCCAATTAAACTTGTGTTAATAATTCCTCATTAAAATGAACATTCAGGTGAAAACTGGTTCGTTTTTAAATCTATGTCTTGGTTCAAAGGTTATATTCCTTATATCCTGATCATGGTTTATTCATGTAAAAAATAATTACAATTTAATAATTATAATATTATATCATTTTATACACTTTTATAATCATTCATATAAATAAATGATAGAAAATAATTGCATCACTTCATGGACACCGGTGTGTGTAAATGTGAATTAGTGATATTTTCACTTTTCAATGGATTGAAAGAAAGAAAAAAACATAATAATTAAAATTTATTGAGTAATATTTATTTCATAAATATCATATAAATATAAATATATATATATTAATTATATATATCTTTATTATATTCCATTTAATGAGAAAATGAATTATGAGTCACATCACTTTGTTGAGATTGTAGTCCACGTGTACTAATTGTGATGTTATCCTTCTCCATTGAATGGGAAAGAGATATAAAATGTTTATAAAAAATGAAATAAAATCATCCATGTAAATTAAATATACTTATAAAATCATTTTTATATGGTTATAAAATATGTTCATGAGAATTATGATGAATGAAACATGAAAATGAATAGTAATAACAGACACCTGTTTTCTGAGTATCCACCATTTAAAAGAACCTTAAATCTTCTTGGATGTATGTTTTTAAAAGTATAAAATCTAAATGTAATTTTTAATGATATTGGGAGGTTACTTAGGTAGATATTGGTAAATATAAAGGCTGCATTGGTTTGGAGAATAGACGATAGTAGGTTCCCTCTTATAAGTGTGGGGAGTGGCACACTTGTAAATATTCTAAATGTTAGAATAATACAAGAACACATTTATGGAAAATTATCTAAAAATTCGATTCATTTATAATTTTATATGATATAGGACCCAAATAAATTCTACAAATATGATTTTGGAAAATTATTATAATATTTTAATCCTTATCTCTTTAGTTTAACCTCTCATTAAACCTTTTTACACTTACTATGGTGACAATATACTAAGTATTTTGGGTCATTAATGTTATTATAAATGATAAATTGGTTTATAAGTGTAAAATGGTTTATTTATAATCAATTTTTTATCCAATTTAAAAAATATAATATTTTTATGATTTTTTAAACATTTAATTAAATTTAAAATATCATTAAAGTCATTCAACTAAGATAATTTGACTTTAAAAACACCGTGATGAAAATGAAGTTATAATTTGAAATTTAAAAATTATCATAAATTTCATCACAATCCATAAAAATATATCAGGACTTTAGCATATCCAAAACATATCACTTTTAATATTTTGAAACTATTTACTTTGATTTTCCCCCCGTTTGCACAAGCGTTGCACCAACAATGTGTAAGCATTTTAAGAAAATATACCATTACCAAAAAATAAAATAATATATTATCGTCAAAAATATTATTTATTAATATTAAAAATAACCCATCCTAAAATATTTTAATCCTTATAAAAACAAAATATATATACTAAAAAATTGATATTTTCTATTTATTCAGTATTTAAAAAAATATAATTAAATTGTTAAAGAAAATGAATCCAATTTCCCGTATTATGGAATATAGTATGTTTTTTGTATAAATATGCACATATATTAATTTAAAGAAAACTTTTTGATATACATTGAGATTGTATCAAATAATCTTATCATTATTTACCCAATTTTACCCTTTTTGAGGTGTTAAACGTTTAGCATAGTTAAAATTAAAAATGAATAGAAACTAAGTGGAACTTATTGAATAATATTTATTATGAACATTCAAAACATGGAATCCATTTTACAATATTAAATGATATGAGGTGGTATAAATTTATTCTAATATCCAATCAAAAAAATCAAAAAAATCAATTTTTAGAAAAAATGTATTTATAAAAATAAATTGATTTTATTCTCATTCCTTTCCTAGTAAAACAAACTAAATGTATATTAATGTATTTTATTGACTAAGTGATATAAAAAAATACATTATAATTATACATATATAGGTATCAATTTAATTTAATTTTATAAAAAATACATTGTGTACATAAAAATAGTTTTCAAAAAAATAACACTTTCTAAACTTCAAATTATTATATATTGACTTCTAACCAATTGATAATCAATTTATAAGTGATTATGAATTTTTTTAATTTAAATACTGTTATATTTCCTCAAGATCATAGTTCATTAATGAACCAAAAACATAATATAGAAAAATTCAATTTTTCAAAATAATATTTTTTTGACAGATAATAATATTATTTTAACATTTAATTTTCAGCATATATTTTCTCAGAATTAATCAATACGTTTTTATTAAGAAAAATTTTTAGATTATTTTCATAATTTATTTTTTCATATTCATGCCCCCAAATCCATCATTATGGTGATAATAATAACATTTGAATGATGATATTTCCATTATATCTTATGGTTCATTTAAGCTTGGTGTTGTGTGTGGTATAGAAAATCAAACGTATTATTTATATAAAATAAAATACACTATAAAATCTCAATGTGTTACATTATACCCCCCTTAAATATTACGTCCTTTCAATCTTATCACTTTTCTAACAAAAAGGTTTTAAAAAATTCGAAATTATTTCTTAGGAGGTGATGATAAATAAACATAATTGGTAAAAGAAAACTTTTAAATCCTCATAGATTACATTTACTTTTTGAAATGACTTTGAAGTATACTTTATGTCACGAAAACATATCATTTCTTAAATATTAATTAATTTATTCATTTACCAATTTGATACTGATACTTTTTAATGAGTTTCATAATAAATACATTCATTGCTAAAGAATATTTCCCCCATAGGACCTATAGATTTATCTTCTTATTTGTTATGTTTGATGAATTCCTTTACTATAGAGGTATAGAATGTTAGAGAATATAATTACTTTATTTCATCCCATAATATCATCTTTTGATTATTTTTTTCAAAAAAAATTCCACCTCTTCTTCATTTAGTATTAATAACTATGAGAATATTTTCATGCATGAAGCAAAAAAAATTAACTTTCAAAATATCACAAGATCCCAAAATGTATGTAAAATTATTCCTCTTGGTGTTACCCATTAAAAAAACCAAAATAGTTGGCACAAGTTAATATCACATAAAATACAAATAAAATTTTATAAATAAATATCAAAACACCCAAAATGAAACATGAAGTCAAATTACATAATTCCATAAATAATTAACCTCAAAACTCTTCCAAAATAGTATTGGATAAATTTAATACCCATAATCATAAATATGTGATCACATATTTATAAAATATCAACATAAAATTTCTACTCAAAAAAAATTATCACTCAAAAATTTACATAACGAAAAATGTATATTGTCTAATCCTATATTCCCCTGATAGTACAAATCATTCTCCAAAATAACAGGAATCACTATAAAACTATAATGAAAATATATATTTTTATACAAGATAACTCAATATTTATTCCTAAATGAAAATTACATCCTATAAAATAATATTTTTTTCATTAATAATATAATTCTCCAAATATAGTAAACTTCCTAAAAATTAACTGTAATCACTAAGTCTCTAAATAACATTTCTTTCCCACGGTTATATAAACATATATTCCCAAAATATAGTACCCCCATTATTCCAATAAACCGTAATTATCTTATCATCAAATATTGTATTAACCTTAATGGCTAAGTGTTTTTTTAACTTATGTCCCCATTAAAAATTGTACCACATAACTTCACACAAAATATAATTTTTAACCTAGGGGTTATAGATACCACAATGATATATTATAACCAAACAAATCATTTCCCATCATTTCATTAGTTACCACATAACATTAAACTTAAAAGGATGTTTTATTCCTCTATTTTATGATCATCCTTAAATGAATCAACCCATAATGGTATCCTTTACTCTTAAATTATCCTCATAAAATAATTTCATAACCTCAAGAGTTATCTTATCCTTTTTTTTACACCAAATAAGAATATTTGAGACCCATACAGATGGATTTGATACTAAAAACATATTCTTTACATACTAGATTTGATAACAACAAAAAATTCCCAATCATAGCCATCTATAATTTGAAAATCAATATCCAATATTGAGTCACTTACACACTCAATTTCTTTTAGGTTAAGATTTTTTGGGAATTAAAAAACACTTTACATAAAGAAAATCTCATGTGTTTCTCTTTAAATTGGAATTATTCCCATTATACCTATATTTTATTATTCTATAATAAGTCTTCATAATATCCCATAAAATTATCCAGACATGATACCCTTCCAGAAAAATCATACATAATATCCTTATTCATAACATGGGGAAGTGTAATCCTAAGATATAGTGAGCTTAAATGCCTAATATGGGTAAAAATTGGTGATATCAATCAGTAATCATAAGTGAGATTAATATAAGAATAAGATTATTATAATATTATCAAAAAAAATATTCGTACATAATTAGTAAAATATCATTAGTCGTGGGTCATGACATAATGGTTTTTTATAACACAATACATATTTCATAAGTGTGTGAACTATTTGGTAATAAATCATAATCCATGAGAACATATTATAACCATAAGACATTAGTTTTTATAATAAAAATAAGTATAAAAAATCATTTACTTGGACAAGGATCATTTCCAGGACTATCATTGTGGAAAACGTACCATATTGGACTCAGTTCACTCCTCATTCCATTATTTATTTATTCAGGATTCACTCACATGACTATCATAGTGGATATAGTCCCTTATTGAACTCAGTTTATTCCCCATTCCAATCTATATTATCTCATGATATATCAGTCTTTACCTAATTCATTTTAGGAATATATAATTTTCAGCCCAGCTATCACATAATGAAAAACATATATTAGTGTGCCAAATGATCATAAAAACATTCATCATTTCATTATAGTCTAACCCATGGAAAATATATTGGTTTCCTAAATATTTCATCGTGACATAATAAAATAAATATATATAAATCAAGTGGATGGTTTCATAAATGCATTCCTCATTTCATCACAGTATAATTAACCTATGGGGAAGTAACAAGTATCACAGAATCATTCATAAAACATCATTAAAACAACCCATATAGTGAAATAAAATGGATGGAATCATAAGTTCATATCCATAAGGAGGAATAAAAACACTAAAAGTGTGATGAAATTGATGAAATATACACATAAATGATAATTTGAACATTTTTGAAAAATAGAGAAAATATATTTTTGTTTTTGTTATCTTTATAAACTAAAAATTCAAAAAACATGAAGAAAATTTTTTTCTTTTAAAATAAACATATAATTTCATAAATGAAGAATCAAATAAAAAAGTGTTTATGGGGATGGTAAAATATTTTCATTATGTAAATTATAAAACAGTTATTCCCTTCACACTTCTGCTAAAAAATAAAATGTACACATTTTGTAAATGAAAAAAGGTATTTTTTTAAATTTTGAAAAAAAAATAAACTATGGTTGAAAATGACATTAAATAATTATTTTACTATGGAAAAGAACTTTCTTGAAAACATTTTAATGTAAATGGACATGGAAGAAAAATTTCACCGTCCAATGATAAAATAAGGTAAGATTTTATTAAGAATGTTTTCACAATCATTTTATGTTAAATATATAGGAAAGTGGTATTAATACATTAATTTTCCATGAATAACTGTAGGATAATAAAATAAATGGGGTTTAAAGTTTAAGGATCATATAATTTTTTATGTATAAATGTTATATAAATAATCCATAAATGATATGAGATTGTAACATAAACCCTTACCGCTTTAGTAACATTTTAATCATAAACACCTTCAGAGAAATAAGTTAAAATGAAATTATATATACCATTTTTACAAATATATTTATGATGTAACATTTAAAAGGGTATGTCTATTCCCCATATAAAAAATAGGTGTATAAAATGAATCATTCCAAAAAGAAACAATATTGTGATGAAGAACTATTAATGTTTTTGTAATCTCTAAATCAAAACTTCCACAAATAGAGAAACGTAGATGAATTTGTAAATACACATAACTATAATGAAATAAAAATCATAAAATAAACTCATTTTTAGTAAATAAACTACAAATAAACAAGTGGTGAATATGATATATGTCTTACAGAAATAAAAGTAAGAAGGGAAACCCTTAACATAGGTCACATCCTATATTGTATGAGTCCAAAAATCCAATATAATAAATATGTATTTATTATAAATATATTAAAACCCATATTGATATACATTTGACTATATATCATTCCTTTACCATTTCCAATTTACCTTTTATTAGTAATTATTCATCAAAATGGACATTCTTGTGAAAGAACATTCATTTTAGATGAAATTTTCAATTCAACGGTTATAGATCTTCCACCTTATTCATGGTTTCAACATATCAAGAATATTAATTATTCCATTATTATAATATTTATTCATTATAATTAATTTTATTAAAACTCATCTTAAAAAGCAATGAAAAATTAATTATATCACTTCATGGAGACAGTAGTTTGTACACACTCACATGTGATGTTTTCTCTTTTTGATGGATTAAAAGATTGAATAATTCATAATAATTCAACTTTAAATAAACATAATTATGTCATATATATCATATATGTTCATTATATTTATCCTTATTATTTTTTATGTAAATGGAAAATAAAAATGAATCACATTGCATTGTGAAGGCGTCCATACGTGGGAATGAGCGATGTTATCATTTTATAATTGATGGGAAAGAGATATAAAATTTTTATAACATTAAAACCCAACAATTAAATATTTTAAAAATACATATCCCTGATTTATATATGGTTATGTAAAATTTTTAAGAGTTTTATAATGAAATAGACATGTAACAGATCGGTAAGAACATTTACCTCTTCTTCAAGTATCCATATTTGAAAATCACCATAAGGATTCTTGGATGGGTACTTAATAAAAACATGACCCTAAAGTTCATGGTTAAAGATTTTTTAGATTATTTTGGAAGATCTTGGTTGAGCTAAATGGGTAAATTTGCGTGGATAATATAGGATTGTTTTTTTTACTTTTATAAGCGAGGGGAATAAATCACTTGTAATTATTCAAGAAACTAAAATAATATAAGGTCGCTTTCAAGGAAAAGTGTATCCAAATTGGATCAATTTATAATTTCAGATGAGATAGTGTTTGAATAATTTAAACCAATTAATGTTTTACATGATTTTAGGTCATTTTATGAAATTAACCCCATCACTACATGTTTTGAATTTGTAGACAATTTTATCAATGAATCTGACGATGGGATCATACAGAGAATAGGGTATTGAACTGAGATGATACCTATTTAAATGTCTTTATGATGTGAATTTGGAATTATAAAAAATCCTAGTGATATAATCATAGATTTTTTTTATTATAGTAATTTCAATATAACTGGGGTTACTACTATAGCCACTAGCAGGCCAGTAGCCCTCAATAGTTTGTCAGTGGGTCACGAAGTAGCTATGGTTCCTAGAAAGACTCACTAGCCAACCAGTGGGTCACACTAAATATCCTTTAAGAAAGGTCCATTTATTCCTTCTATACCCCAATTCCACCATATTTTAAACATAACATGCTCGAAATTTGAGGGCCATTTAGTTGTACACTCCTTTTCTCCTCCCTCTACAAGTTCCCCTTCATCTTGGGTGGATCTATGCAAGATATGTTAGTTAATATGGGAAATATCTTCCTTTTTTAAGTGATATTGGATATCTTCTTAAAATTTTTGTGGAGTATCACTTCTTTATTCATCATGCATAATTTATCAAGCTGATTATTGGCCTTTTCAATTCATTTATGTCTGAGTTCCCTCTAAACCTTATTTCCCTTGACCATCTTCATCACTGATTGATCAATGAAATGATCTTGATTAGTGATTTGAATGAAAATTCCACCAATGCATGTTGTAATTTTCCAATAATTGTATGTATTTATATGGGAACATATTGAGAATGTTTTTTGATAATAAATTCATTTCATTGATGGGTTTATCATTGATGTTATGGCCCTTGGTGATCTCATCTATGGTTTGCAGTCAAATTATGATAAATCATCCCTCACATCATGGAGTTTATTTGAGTCTTCTTCCTTCCATAGGGTTAGAAGTGCACTAGGAGTGGCTTTAACTCCACTAGAACATGTTGTGTTTAAGTTATGAAACATTTTTATATTAATATGATATTTCAAATTTATTTATATTAATTTTTTCTTTATCTAATTTCCATGGGATGTGTATTTTTCCTAAAATCATGTATGATGAGTGTTAAATAATTAATCGGTGGTTCGTTATGGTTCTGGGTATGTGGGGATATCTACTGTGTCTTTCAATAAGTGTATCATTCACATTTTTGTATAAGTCTATCTATAATCATTTAATTAAATAAAATTTAGTTATTATTAATTATATAATAATTCATGGGAATGAGTTGGAACCTCATAGAGATCAATTGTGTTTGAATAAACATGGAAATAATCCGAAAACGATACCAGGATTTTTTTTGGTTGGGAGTTGGTTTCACGTTAAGTTTGGTGGTCCTGTGTAATCAACCATGTGGTATTCTGTGTGGTTTTTATCATTTGATATTAGGTTTCATTGTTGGTATAATGACTCTTTTTTCTTAATTATTTCATGAACTTAATATAACACTTACTTAGTGTATTATCCTCTACTCATAACTAAATTAATGATCCATACCTAATGTAAATAAACAATCTGAAAATGGAAATGAAAGGCCCTTGTGCACTGGATCAATACTGGCCCTCAATGGCTAAGCCTTGTTCACAAATGAGTTCATTAGATTACGTGAACCCCTTTGGTGTTTCATTTCACAAAATGAGACTGAGACCCATTATAACTAGTTTGATATTAATCACATGTGTGTGTGTGTCTTGTGAGACCATTTTTTATGTTTGATCACATTTGTGTGCATGTGTATCCCGTGAGACTATATTTTATATAATAGTAGCATGTGTGTGCGCATGTGTATCCTATGAGGCAATTTTTATATATTGATTCCATGAGAATACTTATGTATCTTATTCTACAATGTTTTATGATGATCACTTGTATTTTTATGTTGGTACTAAATTCTCATGATAACATGTTATGTTTTTTCATAGTATTCTCTACCCTATAATGTGTTATTACCTGGACTTTTGAGTTACTTACTTAGAACTTAGAATAGGTGGACCATCATCATATAGTTCTACTATAAAGGTGGAGTTGTTATGACATGTGATAATGATGATTATAGACTAACGAAAAGGGTATGATCATGATTTCCATGAGGCCAGATCTATGGAAGGAACATTAGGGGAAATATATCCTTGTGTCTTGTACCAATACATATATTGGATATTAAATCCTTGAGGCTAGACCGATCGCTAGAATATGGTTTGAAAAACTTGAGTATTATCCTTTAATATATCCATAAAGCGACATCCTTGTGGATCGATACTACTCGATGCATCGTGCCTATCGACAGACATGTCCACTAGGTTTGTGGTTATCTTTGGATCACACCAGAAATATTTTTTATTGTACTTCTAGTATGGATCCATGATAGGTATAATAGGTGTTTGGGGTATCTGGTAAATCAAATGATTTCTCTACATATGTGTGTTTGTTGAATAACTTTTAATTGGTGATCATATGATATGATTTTATAGTTTATGTTTCACTGATCTTATCAAATGAAAATATAATGAATTTACTAGTTAGTTACTACACAACATTTTTGTTTCCCTAATGAGTTTTTTTCACACCTATCATGGGTGTTCATGGAACTTGGTTACCCATGAAGCCATCACTTATTAGAGGTACAAGTTGTGTCAGGGCCTGAGCTTAATCTTATAGAGGGATATCTCACCACATTTTTGTGAAGGTGAGGAGGTGTCACTTAGAGTATGGTGTGGAGACACTAACAACATTGTTGTTTTCTATATTTTATAAGTGATTGGTACAATGAGTGATTCATTTCCTCTATTAATTTATGAATTTTCAGGCATATTGTTTCGATATTTTTTTCAATAAAAATGGTTTGTTGTTGGTTCCATATATATAGATTGTATATTGTTATAGGTTTGGTAATTAATATTTTATTGTTCTTTTTTATTTAGGGTATAGTATCCCGAAAACATCACAGTAAACCCACTGTATTAGTCTACAACCTATGGTATATGGGAGGCATTCTTGAGGTCATGTGGGACTCCGACTCAAACCAAGAGATTCAAGTTAGGATGTTACAAAATGGTATTTTAACTATCATATTTTTTATTCTAGGGGGTTGTATGGAAGTTTACAAAGAAATTTGTTATAGATTTTGGTGAAACTCAGTCTTGTGCATCATTAACAACATTCTCATGGGAATTACCAGTTACTGGAGCATGGAAATTAGGTTATTGGTTTTTTTTATTATGATTACATCATTTCACCTCATGTGATTCACATGATGTTTTTGTTTTTTTATTTCATATGAATTTTATTCATGATTATATCAAAAAGTCGTGTTTCTTGAATCATTTTTGGAATGTTTATTTTACATGAAATATATGTTCTTTGTCTGTGATTATAATAATTATGGTGTTAAATGATACTTTAGTGTCAAAAAGTTGTACTATATTTTCAATTATATTTCTTGATGATATTCTATTCAATTAAACCACTATAAAAGTCTACTTCTAATATTAGGTCTTATGATACTACCGTGAGGTGCACTTTGGTGATGATTAAGAAGGTGATAAAGGTGAAATCCATCTATGTTTGGATAGTGAAATGTACAATTTTTGGAAATTTTCATGAATTAGTTTCCTTAGTAAGAATATTTTTCACGTATCCATTAGATAGGTCTATTTAAGCAAGGATCTAACTATAGACTATGTAGAGTTAACTCTCTTCAACCTAATGGAATTATGTTTCACCAATCTAGGTGTCTATATCCCCTCGGTGTGGATAGTATAAGAGTGAATCCATCATGTAATATATCTTGAGATGTGTCTATATGGCATTATGTGAGTTGTGGCCCTTAGGTAGACCTTATTGTGGGTTGTGGGTAAAACCTTCTCTCCGTAGTGGTGTGACTCCAGTTACAAGTGATATAGTGTATCATGTTGCATGAAGGTATCCTAATAAATGATATTACTTGTAAATGGAGAATCATTTTTAATGAATTAGGGTTACTTTTTATTGATGAAAATTCCTTGTACCTGTGAACTACCCACGGAAGGATTTGAGGGAGACCATGAAAATCAACATTAAAACTTTGGGTATAGATCTCTTTGAGTGTCAGTACTCAAGATACAACATTGTATTTTTAGAGTGTTTATATATGTGTTGTATTTAGGGAAGGACTTTGGGTTTCCAAGACTATTTTTTTAGAATGTGTCTCTCATTTTATGGAGAGTTCATATCTTAGGTGGTCACACCTAGGAGGTTTGGAGCATGGGTGGTTTCTTAGCAGCTCAAAATGACCCTCATGTGATAGGTAGTGTTCGATAAATCATGATATAAATTAGATTATAATTATAATGAGGAGTTTGGGGAGAACTCAACACTGGTCATATGGCTCCCTTTGTGGGGTAAGTTGAGGAGGCGTGTGATTATATCCCCCGTAGGTCCATAACCTGTCAATATAATCATGATCTTTGGAGTAAAGAGTGGTGTTATCATGACTTAATTGATAATAATTAATTAGTGGGAGTTCATGCTATATTTTTTATGAATTTAGTTTAACTTTTATAGAGGGGTTCTGATATGACCATTGTGAATGTATCAGGTTCAGTGGATGAATCAAAAAAAATTGTTGTGTTAGGTCACTAATGAATTTGGATCAGATTAAAACATTAATTTTGTAATCAGTGAGTTAATCCAAAATATCATAGGTCTTTGTAACCCATAAGTTAATATTCATAGATATGTATTCGTGGAGAGTCATGGAATCAATAATGTATCAGGTACCATTTTTCACAAACACTAGAATGTCATCTATTTAGATGTCGTGGTTTGATGTTGCGACTTGCATGAGGGGATGGGACCCATCTAGGGTGTAAGTATTAACTCTTTCTTAGGCTATTGGAGCTCATTGTGAGTGTCATTAATAGATCTTTGGATGTATTTAATAGTTTTATACCAATCCATGTGTGGTCAGTTTATGGTATAGGGATTTTAAATTGGTTATGAATAGATAGTTATGTTTTTTCATTGTGTTATGTGATGGGTGGGTCTAGGGACGCATAGACCGATGTGTGTGTTTTGAGGAAATAATAATGATATTCCTATCATGAGTAAGATTTATTTGGTTATGAGTGAATGAGCATATCATGGGAAGAGTCGTGGTGCTATGTAATATTAACCATTGAATGGTCTTAGTGACCCTAGAAGATAGATGTTTAATGTACTTAAGATTATTGGGTTTCATGATGAATGTATGCTTTTTAATTTAGATGTAGAACTAGATGGATACCACGTGTGGGCAAGAGACTCTATGGAAATTGGAAGTAACCGAGTGGGATTCTGGTAATTGGTCCATGGTTGAGAGTCTTTTGGCTGGTGAAAGATGTTGGTGAGTCAACGAGAGAAATTCCTTCATAGTTAGTTCAAATTTTGGTGAAGATTTCAACTCAATTTAATGATTCCTCTAAGGCTTAAGTAATCTAGATTTATTCCTTTGGGTATTGTTTTTTATTTAGACTAGGTGCCATTGTATGATGTTATATGGAAGAGTACCATCAGGTTTTTCCATGAGAAAATGATTGTGGGGTACTATAGATATTAAGATAACCATGTTGAGTATTATTTATCTTTCTAAGGATTGGTTGGAGAATTATGGGGATCGTTGTATTGTTTAGGCTATGCTGGTTGGAAAATACTCATTGGTTTTTATTAGATCAAGGAATGAGGTTTTGTTATCACTAATGAAATTGTGTTTCACATATGATCTAGAATGATGGAACTAAACCACACTAGTAATGTTATTGGGATTCCAATATATAAATATATATTTGATTCATAAAGTGTTGATAACTATGATACTTCTGAATGAATCATTTTAAGACATTATTGTGTGGTTAGTTAGATAGATGCAGTTATCATAGTTTCAATATTGGATAACAGAGGGTCCAATGTTTATCTTTTGGTGTCATGTACTTTGAGTCATGTTTTAAATGAATGTTGGTTGTTCATGGATGAGTGTATCTTTGAAGTGATGAGATAGAGTTTAGGGTTCTATTTTTTATAACTCCTTTTGAATTATGATTGTGGTTGATCGGGAGACATGTTTTTCATTCTAATACAAATTCTTGATGATAATAAGCACTTTGGTGGGGAGATTATAACAACCCATGTAATAATGTGATTTAAATTTGGAGGGAAATTAAACCTTTGATCTGGTGGGGGGATCATTAAGAGAGCTAGGTGTTGAACCGAGATTATTCCTATTTGAATATATCAAATAATTGTTTTGGAATTAAAATAATGCTCAGTGGGAAACTCAAAGGTCATATTTTTAGAAGAAGAAGATCAAAGTAGTTGAGGATGGTAATTCCACAATCTTCTAGCTGGTAGACCCCACTAGCCATCTTGTGGGGGCGGGGGAAGTGTCCCTACATCCCTGAATAATGCACCAACACTCCGATGAGTCTTCACTATGTGGCCATTGGGGTGCGCTAGGAAGTTTTCCAGTAAGGGCCATTTGTTCCTTTTTCCAATCATGCCCCCTTAGGTTAAAACTCACCTAATCAAAATTTTAAGGTACATTCTTACATTACCACTTATTCCCCTTCATCCATGATTTCCCATTTATCTATTTAGTATCTTGGTGAGATTCATTGGAAAATCTTGGAAATATCCTTCATTCTTCATCAATCTTGATACCCTTATTCCGTCAATGGTGGTGGATCATTGTGTTGTTTATCATTGGTTATTTATTTTGGTATGTATTTTAATGTTCAATCCATTTATGTCTCAATTTTCTCCAAATCCTCTTACCATTGATAATATTAGTCCCTAATTGATCCATGTCATGATCTCTATTAGAGAATTGGATGAAAATTCATCTTGTCCTTCATGTAATTTTCTAAGAATGATGAAAATTTAGATCTTAATGGAGAGAGGATGTCCCATAATGGTGACTTTCTATCATTAAGGGGTATGTATTTTAAGGTATGACCCTTGATGATATCATTTATGGTTTTTAGTAAAATTTAGTTGAACTGGACATCATATCATAGAATTGTTTTTGGTGTTTTTCATGCTTTAATTTTATAAGGGCACTATGGTTTTTAAAACTCCATTAGATGACATTTATACTAATGTATATCACATGGTTGAATCATTATAAAGGATAAAATTTAATTTTCCTAAATTTTATGTTATCTCATCTTTGGGTGATAGGTATTTTTCCAATAATTTCATTATAAGAGTGTCACATACCTTCTATGGGTAGTTGGTTATGGTTTTGGGTAGGCGGTACATCAAGTGACTCTTTCGGAAGGTATGCCTTTATCCCTTGGTTATAAGTTTTCTTGTAATAATTTAATTTATTATAATTTAGTTATAATTAATTTTTTCAAAATTTATGAGCAAGATATTGAACCTCATAGTTATGGATGGAGTATAAATAGACTTTTATGGACTCGAACAAAGCTATTGGGATTTTCTTGGATGAGTGTTAGCTCTATGTTAAGATAAGTTGTCCTATATATTCTACCCTATGGTATTATTCAAGGTTATTAAAATGGGATATGAGGTTTTCTATTTTTGGTTAATTAAATTTTTTTTCATAATTATATTATAATATATATGTAATAATTAATTAGTTTATGATCCTCAAGTCAAAAATAATTAAATGAAGAATTCCTAATATAAATAAAAAAACTTCCAAGGGCCATGAAGGACCCTTTTGCACTGGATGGATGTTAGTTGTTGATGTATAATGCTTGATCACAAATAAGTTCCTTAGATAACATGGACTCCCATGGTTGTGTGGTTGGTCTACATGAGATTTATAACCCTTGAGATGATGTCATGACCTGTACCCCGGGGCCTTTGTTGTGAATCACTAATGCCTGCCTCCCAAAGGCCAGGAGTTGGCGACTAGCACCTAAGGCGTCAACCTGGAAGTGAGAGATATTTTCCTGAGTGCATGTATGCACGCACACAAAACCACATCCAAAGAAACCTGGAAAAGAGAACATGCATTATACTAAATAACTATTGAGTGTAAAAGTAAAAAATGATGGTAAATAGACCAGAATACAAACCCAACAAAAGAAAATTTCAACAAGACTAAGTATGAGATCAATGAAAATTTTTTTGCTGCAAACCCCACCTGATGGGTAAGTATAGAGTAGAAACTGGATGTCGTAGAACTACACTATGCCTGCATGATCTCACTAGGAACCACCTGGTTTTGGTTCACCAATTCCACCATCAAATAGTCATTTGTCTTCACCAAACAGAACACATGGGGGAAAATCTCGTGCATGGGTGAATAAAGAAATACTCAATAGGGACACCAACCACATGAAAGTCTATAAGGCAATCTAGAAAGATAACCACAAAGCATGGTCTCGAAGCAAGACAACTCACACAAGTAAAATCTAAATTAAGGAAAGAAATATTATCAATCACAACACAGAACACTTTGGACTTTTGAGGTACTCATACCAGATGAGTACCATGGGTTTTTTGGGTCACACAGAGCCACTTGTAGCTGATCCAAATAGGATCTCTTAGAGCTAATCCCCAGAGGGTTTCTAGGAGATGATCCACCCAGGGTCTCTAAGAGTGGATTCACACATGGTCACTAGGATCTGATCCATATAGGGTGTCTAGGAACTAATCCACATAGAGTTTCTAAGATCTAATCCACACAGGGTCACATGTGTTTGAGTCTCAGCTAGCCGTAAGATTCTCACATGTGACACATGTGATTATAGGATAATCTACTATTCAATATTCCTTTTGTATCTCTATTACCACTAAAACTCACATAGATTATTCCCTAATGAACCTCTCTTTGAAAGGGTCACAACACTACAGACGACGCATCAATTGAACCCATGGTATGAATGATATTGGTGTTTTAGTAATAGGGTTCAGTTGTGTTTTAGCCTGGTCAAAACCGGTCAGACCAACCTGAACAACCTAATCTGGGAGGGCCGTATGCCTCTTCCTAGTTTGACCAATCTGACCCGAACATGTTCAGGTCTAGGCCAGCCCAGTCTGGCCTGGCCACTAGGCTCATCTCATTACGCCTTATTGGACCCAGCCTGGTTCGGACGAGGGTTCAACATTCTAGGTCTCCTTGTGACCCAGTTTTGTCCTACCCAGCTCTCAATGGGTGGTAAGGTTCATTTCTAACTTGTGCTACCTAGTGGCCAGACATTATACTTTCGGCCCAACCCACAGAAGCGGGAAGGCTTTAATTCGACCAAGTCCACCCTGCGACTCAGTTTGTGCCACTCAACCCAGCCTTCATGGTGGGTTGGTTTCCTTCTACCCTAGGCTAACCTGTGGCCGTGCTCAGGCCCCATCCCAGTGTTTTGAGCGTCATCTTCTTCCAGCTATGTAGACACAGTAATTTACGGCACCATCCTTATCCTGGTCAATAGGGCATATGACGCGTTAAACCTGCTCCCCACAGCCTGTTGTCGTGGGGGTTCACCTGACAGATGAACGTGGCTGACCCACATTCCACGTGGTTAGTCTTCATGTCCAGCACCGACCCACGGTGTTGTCGAGGGTCTGCCTCACCCAGTCTTTCGTGGCATCGTCCGGCGGCCCATCACCACCGGCTGCGGCTAGGGTGCCTCGGTTTCCTCCTCTGCCACAGCCTGGGTGCAGGTGGCTTGGGTTCCATTGTCTCTTGTTGTCTCCATGGCACACTGCCAGCACTCCAACACCCTACTGTGGCCACAGTGGGGGTGTCGCATCCAGGTGCAGCCGTCACGGTTAGTCGATGCAGCCTCATGCGCCGGTGTCGCAACCAACCTCGACACAGTCCTTTCATCTTGCACTTCCTCTATCGATGCATCATCGTTGTTGTGCTGTAAATAACAGAACTCTAGAGAGAGGTAGGGGTCCAATGAAATCCCAAGAGATGATCTAGGAATTTTTTCGTGCTGATTGAATGTGTTCATGTAAGTGGGATACAAAGAAAAAGTGTAATAATCAATAAGACAAGAGTGACCCTTTATCCCACATCACTAACCAACCACATGAGTGACTCATCTTTAGGTAAACTTGTTTGGGAGTTAAACTGCGTCCATAATTTAAATAAAGATAGGGAAAAACATATATTCACTTAAAATATACCCCTGACCTAGAGAAGGTTCGTCGTTGGTGTCGATGTGTTCTAAGTCGTTGGTGTTCGTCAACCTCTGGTCCCAGATCCTTCCTCCATGTTGTCGATGCCGCTTTCTGATCCAATGTCATTCTTCATTGGGGAGAAACTCATTCGCCAATAATTAGATAAATTCTCACTTCGATTTAAAAACATATTATCTCATTAAAAGAGAAATAGGTCACAACATTTCTTTTATGTTGTGTCATCTCGTCGTTACATTATTTCATTAGTGAAACAGCATATCTGTTATGCTTCAAATAATGAGTTTTCATACTGCTCATTTAAGATCCTCGTTAATGGGGTTCGTCGCTGCCTCGTCGTCGCACTGCAGTGCTAGCATGCCACGACTCAATGGTGAATAAAAGAAAATAAAATAACTTTTTAATTTATTTTATTTCACTTCCAAATGGTTCGAAAATTTTCTTTTCCAGTCGAACCTCACCGGTCACAGTTAGGTCCTTTCTAAGAAAATATCGACATTCTAAGTTCAATGGTTCCCTAAACTTTTTGATCTGAACATTGGTTTAAAAGTTTTAAAAATTCTCTCACATGTTTATTTAATAAACTAAAAAAGTTCAAGAATCAATTACGGGCTCACTAGGCCTTGGAATCTGGTGTTTTCTGAGCGTCTGGTCTCGAAATAATCCCATATAATTTAATAGAATTACCTTGAATTTTTGGGATTTTACATTACCCCCACCTTTAGGGTTTTACCTCCTTGTAATATGAAATAAAGGTGAAAGAATAAATGGGGATACTAAACACGAATCTGAGCCTCCTGCTCCAATGTGATCTCCTAGAGATTCTCGTGCTACCACCGAACGCACACCAGAGGAATTGACTGTCCACGAAGGCACCACTCTTTTCGATCCTCTATCTCTACGGGGAATTACGCAAACATCGCCCCATCACCAATGTCCATCTTAACCTAGTCGGTAATGTGCAAGGTATCATACCCATTCCTCCTCAGTTGTGACATGTGAAAAACATCATGCACACAGTGCATCTTTGGGGGAGACTGTAATCCACCACACAAACTCTGCTCAGATTCTCGAAAATTTTGATAAACCTCGGAGATACCTTGGTGCCCCATACAAATCTATACAATCCCCATCGGGTTGAGACCCAAAGGAACACATAGTCTCCCTCTTAGAACTCCATGGGCCTCCACCTACTATCATCCTAATATTTATGACTGCTTTATGGATTCTTCATATTCTCATGGATGATCTGCACCTTCTAAGTGGTATCTCGTACCAAATCTGAACCCATGAGTGATGACTCCTCTATGTTTTTCCAGCATAGAGGTGATCAACAAGTCCACTAGTACAAAGCCTTAAATGGTTCTATTCCAATGGTGGAGTGATAGTTTTTTTTATGAAAACACAACCAGTGGCTGGTGTTCCTCCCATCTAAGACCAAAATCAAGGGCTCAAGCACAAAGCATGTCCTCTAAGTTCTATATGGTTCACACCTTTTTACCATCTATTTTTTGGATGAAAGGATGTGCTTAAGTGCAACTAAGTCTCCAACACCTCCTGTAATCCCTTGCACATATGGGATGTGATGTGAGAATCACGGTCTGAGACAATCATCTAGGTCGCCCTATGAAGCTGCACTATCTCTTATACATAGAGGCATCCCAATCCCTCTATCGATCTATGCTCCCTGATGGGTAGGAAGTGAGATGACATGGTGAGTCGGTAAACTTTCACCCTAATAGAATCATGGCCCTTGGGTGTGTGTGTTAATCCCATCATGAAGTCCATTTTGATACCATCCCACATCCACTCTAGTACCTCAAGTAGATGTGGTAAGCCTACTAGAACCTGATACTCATCCTTCACATGCTGACAAGTGAGGCACTGTGGAATAAAATCAGCCCCACTTTCTTTATTCTTGGCTACCAGTACTGACGTTGGAGATCCAAGTACATCATTTCTACTCTAGGATGTACCACCAAGGAGGAGGTATGGAACTCCCTTAAAATCTCCTCTCACAACACCACCAATACTACTATGCGCCCTCTAAAAAGGATGAAATGCCCCCTATTGAAAAACCATCAGTATCCTTTCTTGGGGATAACTGAGCATGTTGAGCCTCGTAGTCAACATCCACGAGTTATGCCTCCCATACTCACTATAAGAGTGGGGGAGTGATTGTCATTGAATAAAGTTAAGATTCTTCATCATCATCCATGAGGGACATCTGCATCACGGCTAGGTACATTGTATCCTCACTCAAAAGCTGCAAACCAGATCTCCTTCTGAGCATGTCGGCCACCATGTTCTCCATAATAGGAGTATAAAATATCTCAAACTCATAGTCTTTTAGTAACTCTAGACATCACCATTTCCACAAGTTTAGGTCCTTCTAGGAGAAGATATACCTGAGACACTTGTGGTCAGAGTAGACAGTAAACTATTAACCCATCAAGTAGTGCTGCCACATCTTCAATGCAATGATAATTAATTCTAACTATATTCCAGTGGCTATGTAGTTCTAAACATGTTGCTTCATCTTCTGTGAGCTTCAGGTGATCACTACTCACTCCTGCATCAAGACACAACCAAGTTCGGTCCCTGATGTATCGTAGAAAACTACATACTCGATTACCTCCTCCAGTAGTCTCATGAGGGGGGCACTCTCCAGTCACTGCCTTAGCTCCTAGAAACTTGGTTGGCACTTATACGTCCACAAGAAGGGTTGTCCTTTCCCTTTCAAACCTGATAAGGGTGATGTAACTCCAGAAAAGTCAGTCATGATCCTCTGGTAGTATTCGACCAACCCCAAGAAACTATGCACCTGAATCATTCTCACGGGTTGATCCCAAGCAACCAGTCCCTCTATCTTCGCTAGATCCACTATAAATCTAGCCTCTGAGATGATGATTCTCAAAAGGTGGGCCTCCCTAATCCAAAATTGGAACTTCGAGAGCTTCCCATAAATTTTGTGGTCTCAGTGTGTATCCAGGACTATCTACAGGATTGTATCGTGCACCTCCTCTGATGACGAGTACACCAAGATGTCATCAATGAAAACCACCATTAAAAGATCCAGGTAAGGCTGGAAGATCATGTTCATGAGTCCCATTAACACTCCTGGGTCATTGGTCATGCGGAAGGAAATCCCCAAGAACTCATAGTGGTCATACCGACATCTGATGGTTGTCTTCGATACATCCTAATCTCGTACCCAAAGCTGGTGATAGCCTAATCTGAGGTCTATCTTTTAGAAATAATTTTCTTCATTTATATAATCAAAGAGGTCATCAATCCTTTGATGTGGATACGTTTTATTCACGGTAACCTCATTCAGGAACTGTTAGTCTACATATATCTCAATCTTCCATCTTCATTCTTGGAAAACAACACAAGGGATATCTGTGGTGAAACAATGGGCCTCAAGAATCCCTTCTCCTACAAGTCCTCAAGTTGTACCCTTAACTCACAACTCTCCAAGGGAGACATCCGATATTCCAGGGAGTATATCAATGTCATATCATGTTACAGATTGATGCATAATTCTACCAACCTATGTGGAGGTAGTCCCATAAAATCATTGGGAAATACATCTTCAAACTCATCCACCACTATAGGAATGCTCAGACTCCTCTCATCCACTTCACTGGGAGTGAGGCTAGCCAACTAGTGAGTGCTCGGTTTCACCCTCCTCTTAGAAAGTCCATCCTGCACTGCAAGAGTTCCCTTCACGCCGGTGAAGGAGAATCTGGTCCTATGTTTTCGTTCTCACCACACTCTACTCCTATTACAGTCAATCTGATCTTGAACTATAGATAACCATTTCTTACCCAGGATGACTTCGTAAGTCCTCAAAACTGCTACTAGGAGATCCCAGCTGAAGATCCCACCTCCAAGAGTAATCCCACACTGCTGACACCAGTATGTTACTACTGAATCCCCAATCGTTGGAGTCTCTAATCATAAGGATTGGTCCAATGTCTCTACCAGTATCACTGACATCCGAACGAGATCAGTGGCAAGGAAACAATGACCAGAGCATGTGACTATAAGAACTGTAGCTAAGGTGGAGAAGACAAAAATCATACCTCTAATCATATCTATATTACTAAAGTCATAGGCCTAAACTATCGTAAGGTTATCTCTCCCCTTTCTTCTTGCCCCCAAAGGTAGTGGCGGACCACCTAGGGGTTTGGTGGTAGTACCTAGAACCGTCACCCACCACCTGTTTCTCGCCTTGCTCTTCTTCCACATCCACCACCCTCTAGACCTCCTTGCTCGAAACTATACCTCTTCCTCATCGGTTCTTTGATCATCTGTGTGGCAAAGCTAGGCAGTCATGAGTCATGTGTCCCTGCCTACCACACAGGTAGCATGCCCTACATCTCTGCTGACCCCTACTGCCTTGGTGTCCCCACACCGTAGATCCTATGTCCTGGGTTTTCCCTCCATATGGTCTGACCTATTTGGACCTCTATGTCATCTTTTGGTATCCCTCCATGGATGACTCGTCCACTTGTCACTTGGTGGTAGCACCCACTGTTGGTTCCTTCTCTTTGAGGAAGCCCTCTACTAGTAGGGATCACTCTAGCACTCTGGCCTGACTGTGGATGTGGAGAAAAATCATTGATGCCTTGATATCTTTTCAGAGTCCTGTTCAATGGTCTGGACCCTAGAGAAAGGCTCATTTACCATATCCATAGAGTATCAAGAGAGGTCTATAAACCTCACATAGTATTTCTCCACTTACATGCTTCCATATTATAGGTGAATAAGCTCATCTTTGTGAACTGACTGAAAGGTTTCAGGGAAGAAATCCTCCTAGAAAAGACACTCAAAGTCATCCCAGGAGAGGGTCACCTCATCATGAGTCTGAATCATCATGATCCACCATATCCCTACTTAGACCTGAAGAAGGATCATGTGTAAGTTCTCCATATAGTCAAGTGGAATCCTAACTAAGAAAAAGACCCTCGTCACCGCCTCCAACCAATGCTCAGTGGTATGAGGATATGTCTCTCCCCTAAAACTAGGAGGTCTCTATCTCTGGAACTCATGCATGGTGTTGAGCCTGTGTGTGTCCTCTACCGGTAATGCCAATAGTAATTGTTGATCAAAGGGTGGTGGTAATTCTGGTGCACCACCCAACGGGGCCATCTCTATCACGGGTCCCTTAACTGATGCCTCATTTCTAGGTAGGTTGTACACACACTCATGCATCCGAATACTAGTTGACTATTTGTGTGGAGGCATCCTAAAATAGATCCAGATATACCACCGTGAACATATTATACCTGGTGAGATGAATCTAATTCAAGAATAACATGTGAAAACACTCAATTCTTATATTATGCATGCAACTAGTGTTTTTTATGTATAAAGCTGAAAATAAAAATTCAAGGACCTAGTGTAGAGATATGTCAGCCGAAAACAGCAATTCTAGACTACTCAAATCTGAAATTCAAACTCGAAACATCTAGTACTATTTCCCAAAAACAAAAAAAATAGACTCTTGTTCTTTGAGGCCGAACCAACCACCTCACATAACATTTTGTCATAACCCTTCCCCTGAGGCCTATGTATTGACTCCCCCAAGCCCGCCTCCCAACGGACGGGGGTTGGTGACTAGCTTCTAGGGTGTCAACCTACAAGTGGGAGGAATTTCTTGAGTACCTATACACAGTCACACACAACCACATCCCAAGAAAACTGGTAAAAAGAACACATAGGCTACTAAAGAACTATTGAGTGTAAAAGTAAAAAACTGATGGTAAATGGTCCAGAATACAAACCCAACAAAAGAAAACTACAACAAGAGAAATTACAAGATCAAATAAAAGTGTTCCACTACAAACCACACCTGATGGGTAAGTATGGAGTTTTTATTTGGAGTCGTAGAAGAACTCCATGCCCAACTGATCTCACTGGGAACCACATGGTTCTAGTACACCAAGTCCATCACCGAATTGTCGGTTTTCTGCACTATACCCAAAACGAGTGTGAAAATCCCATGAAGGAGTGAGTAACAAAAAACTCACTAGGGAACCCAACCAGAAGGAGAGACCATAAAGCAATCTAGAAATCTAACTATGAAGTATGATCACGAAGAAAGACATCTCACACAGTTATAATATAAAGTACAGAAAACAAAACTATTAGTTGAAACCCTAAACACATTGGACTATTGAGGTGCTCATCCTATATGAGTACCATGGGTCGGATGGTTCATGCATTGCCACTTGTAGCTGATCTCCATAGGGTTTCTTAGATATGATCCACACAGGGTTGCTAGTAGCTGATCCACACAGGGTCTATAGGACATGATCCAGATAGGGTCGCTAGGAGCTGATCCACATAGGGTCGCTAGGAGCTGATCCACATAGGGTCCCTAGGAGATGATCCACACAGGGTCACTATGATCAAATCAAAATAGGGTTTCTAATAGCCGATTCACATTGGGTCTCTAAGAGTCGATCCACACAGGGTCGCTATGAGCTGATCTACACAGGGTTTCTTGTCTTCAAGTCTCAACAAACCACAGGATTCCCGCATATAACACTCCTAATTCCAGGAAAATCTACACCTCAAGAAACTGATCATATCATGACTACGCCTAAAACTCAGTTATAGTATTCCCTAAGGACTAACTCATATCAAGGGTCACGACTCCATAGACAGTGCATCAATCAGACGTTTGGTCTGATAGAAATTGGGAATTAAGTAATCGAGGGCTAATCATGTCTAGGCCCGGTCTGGCCAACCCAAAAAAACCGGCCGAGGGCCCCACATGCCTCATCCCAGTTCGTCCGGTCTGAATCAACCTAGTTTGGGTCTGTTCTGGCTTGGTATAGCTTGGATGTTCGGCCAGGCCTGTTTGTCCTTGCTGGACCTGGCCCAGGTTGACCAGTGGTCCAGCTGCCGGGTCGCCCTGCGACCCTGTTTTATATGGCCCAACCCACAACAGGCGGGCTCGTTCATTCCCAGGTGAGGCTGACTAGTGGTCTAGATTTATACTTCCAACTTGGCCCGTATAAGTAGTATGTCTTAACTCTAGCTCAGGTCGCCCCGCGGCCCAATTCGCGCCCCCCGTCCCACATTCCGGACTGGTTTCCTTCTAGCTCAGGCCACCCGACAGCCTGGATCGTCCCCCATCCTGGTCTCTTGAGTGGCCAACTTCCTCTAACAGGGTGTACAAGGTCAATGATTGTTCCACCCTCCTCGTGGTTAGCGCGGAATAAGGGTCATTGGACTATTACCCATGGCCAGTTTCCTCTAGTGTTAGCTCGCTGGATGAACGTAGTCGCCCTGCGTTCCTTATGGTCAGCCACATGGCCAGCACTGGCCTAAGGGACTATAGTGGATCTGCCTCTCCCTATAATTTCTGGCTTCATTCCATGGCCCGTCACTGCTGCTCGTTTCCTGGGTTTCATGGGTTCCCCCTCTAATGCAGCCTGAGTGTCACGGCCCTGGTGCCTCCAGCCACCGGCCTAGGTGTCGACGTCCCTTACTATCGTCATGGTGCACTGCCAGCATGCCTCCAACCTCCTTCCTCCATAGCTGGGGTGCCATGTCCTGGTGCAGCTAACGTGGGTGGTCTTCATGGCATCATGCTGCTTGAACTTCAGCCCTTGGCCATGGTCCTTTCACCGGATGGTTTCTAGACCGACGCATCATCACCATTGCACCATGAATAATGGTCCAAGATAGGGAGATGGGTCACAAAGAACCCCCAATGGATGATCTGGGTATTTTTTCATGTTGACCCAGATGCATTCTTTTTAGTGGGTCCTGAGAAAAAGGTGGAAAATCATTAAGAAAAGATATCCCCTTTATCCTACTTCACTAACCACCCCACGTGAATGACTGATTTGTGGTTTAACTTATTTTTGAGTAAACCTGCATCCATTGATTAAAGAAAGATAGGGAAAAGCATATATTATCAAAAAATAAACCCCCTCCCTATAGAAGTTTTTTTATTGGTGTAGATCTGTTTGTAGTCATTGGCATTCGTTGACCTCCAGTTCATGATCTTTCCTCTAAGGTATCGCCACCGCTTTCTGATCTGCTGGAGTTCTTCGTTGAAGATAAAATACATTGTTGTTCTTCATAGAAATTCTTACTCTAATTTACCAACATGTTATCCCATTAAAATATAAATTCATCATGGAATTTCTGTTACACTGTGTCATCATGTCGTTATGTTGTTTCATTAGTTAAACATTGTATCTATTACTCTTCAATTGATGAGTCAGCACACTACTCATTTAAGATTATCATTAATGGGTTTTTTCACTTCCTCGTCGTCACACCATAATGTTGGTGTTCCACCACTCAATAGAGAGGAAAATAAAATAAATTTTAAATGTATTTTATTTCTCTTCCTAATGGTCTGAAAATTAACTTTTCTAGTCGACCATCACCGGTTAAAGTTGGGTCCTTTCTAGGAGAATCTCTATGTCCTACGTTCAATGGTTCCCTTATATTTTTGATATGATTATCATTTTAATGTTATAAAACCCTACATGCACATTTATTTAAACGAACTATAAAAAATTCAAAAATCTATTCCAGGATCAGTGGGACTCAGAATCAAGTGTTGTCTTAGCGTCTTGTCTCGAAATAATCCTATATAATATTAAAAAACAATTATATGGAATTTCATGGATATTACAGATGATGTTTGATATTGATCACATGTGTGTGCATGTGTAACCCATGAGACCATGCTTGATGATTGATCATATGTGTGTCCATGTGTAGGTCATGAGACCATGTTTGATTTTGATCAAATGTGTGTGAATTTACATATTTTCTGACAGAGTTTTATATTCTTGTAACATCTATGTTCATGTGTATCCCATGATTAAATATTGATATATTGATCCCACGTGTATTCTTATAACTTATTATTAAATGCTTGAGGATGAAAACATGTATTTTTATGTTACTACAAAATTATCATAATGAAATGATATGTCCTGCCTTTGTATGCTCTACCATATTATTTGTTCTTACCATATATTTTTAGGCACTACCTTGGTAATTGGAATAGGGGGACCATTTTGATATGGTTATCCCTTATTTCATGAGTGTGCATGACATACGATTTTTATGAAGACATACCTAAGCATAGGGTAAGGGAATGATATCTTTGATGCCAAACCCATGACAGTGATAGTATGGATATAATTACCTTGTGTGCTGCCCCAACATTTAGATAGGATATTATGTCCTTGAGACCCAAAATATGATAATAATGAGGTTTGATAGTCTTTATCCTTAACCCATGAAGAAGCCAGAATATGAGAGACTTGTGTATGAGTCTGACTCAATGCCTCACAAATACCAAGATACATGTTCACCAACCATGTGGATAGATATTGATAACTCCTGAAGTCTTTCCAATTATCCTTTTAACATGAATCCATAGTAGTTATGGCTAGGCTTTGTGGTGGCATAGAAATCAGATGACCTCTAAGTATATAGATGTTTGTTTCTTACTAGTACATTTATGATTATATTATATTATTTTTCAATTTATGTTTTGTATATTTAATTTTTTACAGCCATATCACATGTATATATACTTTATTATTTGGTTAGGTACTAAACTACATTGGTTATTCTATAATGAGTTGTACTCACACCATAATTAGGCAGATATGCCACTTGGTTACTCGACCAGACCTTATTTTTTCCGGTACATGTTAGTTTGATACTTGAGTTTTATCATTTAATAGGATATCTCTCTATGATTATGGAGACCTTATGGAGGTGTGTAATGGATTTGGGTGTGGTGAAATTTTGTATTTTGTTTCTTCTAATTTTTATATGAGTTCAGTATAGTGGTAAATTAGTTTCCTATATTAAATTATTACCATCTATGTCTATTGTTTCTATATAAATTCATTATATTTGGTCATAATTGTTTTTATACATTCGTTTTATAGTGTTACATGTTTATTTATTTATCTATTAGAGATCAATTTGATTAAGGTTAGTGTACCCCCCGTGACTTCACTTAAGAGCCTCACTACTAGCTGACAGCCTCTGAAATATGGGAAGGCACACATGAGTTCATGTGGCACTCTATCTCAGACTTGGTGATTTCGGTTGGTAGGTCACATTTTAACCTGTTTCTCTTTATTTTAACCCCAATATACCACCTTTTATACCTTTTTATCATAATAATATACATATTTTTAAAGGGAAAATAATGTCATTATAAAATAAAAAGTTGATTATAAGTGTAAAATAGTTCATATTCTTGAAAATTTCCAATTCACATGAAAAAAGATGAGTTTTGTTTTTGTTTTCTGGAAAAATTTAATTAAATTTAAAACGTACTAAAAGTCATTTTTGATATTGTTAAAAAAAATCTAACATTGAAAACATCAAGATTTTCATTGATTTCCAATTTGAATATTTAATACATTTGTTAAATTTAATTTAATTACATACAAATTTTTAAAGACACTAAAATATCAAAAACACAACACTTTTTATATTTTAGAACTATTTACTTTTATTTTTCACCCACTTGCACAAGTCTTTCATCAAAAATGCTTAAGAGTTTTGGTAGTTATATCAATACCAAACAATAAGATAATAAATAGTATTATAAATATAATTTTGTAATATTCTAAAAAACTTTTTATAACCATTCATAATAAATGTTTATTCTTATGAAACATATTATTGATATTTAGAAAGAGTGACATTTTTTAATTATTCTTTACTCAAAATATTTATAGGTCATTATCAACGATAATGGAACCAAGTTTCTATATTATAAAAGAAAGTATGATTTTTTTATAAATCGAGTAATCCATTTAAATGAGGTCAAGTTTTTTGAGATATTTTGATACCTTTTCTCATAGTTTAAACCATGTTTAACTCAATTTACCCTTTACCGGGGAGATAAAGTTTTTTCATTCTTACTATTCATTATCACAAAAAATAATGTTAAGCTTACTAAATAATATTACTTATATGGGTTTAAAAAATTAAATTTATTTCTTAATATTAAATGAATATAAGTTATAGAAATTAATTCTAATTTATTCACATAAATGCGTAAAAACATTTTTATAAAAAAATGTATTTTTAATAATGAAAATCAATTTATTCTCATTCTTTGCACTATAAAAACTATTAAATGGATTTTATTATATTATATTGAATAAATGAACAAATAATTATATTAAAATAATTAATCATAAGTTTTTAATTTAATTTACTAAAATAAAAATACATAGTGCATATAAAAATGGGTTTCTTAAAAATAAATCTTTTTGCCTTTAAATTATTTTATCTTTAGTTACAAACAATTTCTAGTGAATATATGAATGATTATTCATTTTTTAAAATTCAATAACAACATATTTCATTAAAATACTTGTTTTGTACTGATTAATATACATAATATGTAAAAATTAATTACACTAAAAAATTTATATTTTAACATTATATGATAAATTTTTAAAAATTTAAAATTGAGTAGTTATTTCCTATGAGTAAATTGATACCTTTTCATTAAATAAAAAATTGATAAATATTTTTATTAAATTATTTATTTTAATTCATACTCACTAATCCATTTACTAGATGATAAAAATCACATATAAATGATAATGTTTTCATATTATTTCATGTCTTGTTTAGTATTGGTGTCGTTTGTGGGACATGCCATCGAACACAGTATATATTTTACGTAAAGTATGTTGAAAACTCTTGGGGTGTTATAATAAAAAATTATTATATTTATAGATATTTATTATATTCATGGAATAAAATTTCATAAGAAAGAAATATTCTCAAAGTCAAAGTTATTACATAAGAAATTATCCATACAAACATAATGGAAATTCTTTATAGAGTTTGAAACTAATCCTTATAAAGTCTAAAAATTATTATTATGGAGTCTAGAAATCATTATTATGTATTTTGAAAATCATACTTATAAAGTAGACAATGATCCTTACAAAATCAGTCATGATAATTGTAAAGACTAAAATTATCTTATACATTAAAAAAATTTCATATAAAAATATCCTATATATGTGAATAATATTAAAGATTAAATATTTCTTTAGGGAAAATATCATTGATAATAAATAATGTGTTATTTATTAAATAAAAGTATCATATATATGAAATATATATTATTTCTGGATTTAATATTGTTACTTATAGACATTTGACTAAAATTGATATCATACATAAGAAAAAAAAATATTTCATATTGATTTCATTATATGTTATAAATGATATAATATCTTCTACATAGATCAAAAATATATTATTTAACAAAGTTGGATAAGGAAAATATCATATATACTAAATTTATATTACATATTCATTTTTATCAAAGTAAAATATATTACACTGGAGTAATATATCACACATGGGAAAAAATATGTTACAAGTATAAATTTTCGTAAGTAAAATATATTACACATTAGTTAAAAGTATTATTTATTAGTTTTTTTACAACAAAAAACCTCATGTTTTAATAAATGTTATACAATTACAATTATATTATGTATTATATTATTATTGAGGTAAAATTTTACTTATGAGATAAAAATAATATTTATTATTCTATAAATAAATATATTATCTATTAATCTAATGATCATAGATATGAAATAAAAACATTACACATGGGAAAAATGATATGTTCAATGTTTTTTCAAAGTAAAAAATCTTACATTTGGTTTTAAAAACCATACATAAGGAGGATTAATTTTAGCAACAATATAAGAAGATAATAAAAATTAATTTTAAGGGATTTAAAATTGTAATGGAGGGTATCCCTCTCTTATTTAGTTGTATTAATTCTCTTATCATACCTCTAACAATCTCCTCCTCTTCTAAGATGTTTTACCCCTTTTTCATAAAAAATTAATGTATTATTTGATCCTGGAAATAGTAAGAGGTAAATATAAAACATCGTGTTGATCCTTACTTGTTTCTTTTCCTTTTACCCAAAAATAATTTTATATTTTTAGGTAAGTACTTGGGGGGGTTCCGGTAGAGAATGGTTAAATCATAGATATATAAAGGAGGTTTTATTGGATTATCTAAACATGGTCTTTGAAAGATAAACACAAAAAGTTTAATACTAATTCAAATATATTTATTATTTATTCTAAATTATTTAGGTATTAATGAAACTTCAATATAATTCATTGATTAAATAAAGTAATAAATTATGGATTTTCTTGGAAAAATTTCAGTATGGATAATGATGGTGGTGTGCACCCCTTTGGATAGAGTTTTCAACTCTGAGATATTATTAGTGAGAAATTACTTAATTGGGAAATAAATATTAATTTTGGAGATAATATTGATCTAAGTGGTAGATTAATTATAATGTTTTTATAATTAAATTAAAATTAATAATTATGGAGTTAGGGACTTGTGTTAATGGATAGTGGCTGGATATGATTTGATGAGCTTTAGTGAGGGTGTTTGATCTTACAACAGAGGGAGTAACTCCATGAATGTGGTAGGTGGTACTTGTAAGGAAACCCTAGGTATATGAATTCGGTTTATATAGCATGAGATATGTGATCTCAACACTCTTCTATGATTTACATTTAATTTAAAAACATATTTTCCCCTCTAACTTCCACAAGTGTGTCTTGGGTCATGATAGAGTCATGAAACTTGTTTGATGTATGAGAAATATATTATTGGGTTCGTAATAACCAATATATTCCATGTTATATATGAAAATTTGAAGGGTGTAAATTAATTGGATGAACATAGTGTCCATTTTTATGGGTGATCTTAAACCCCCTCTTTTTAAAGGAGAGTGTGGATCAAGAATGATTTACCTGAGTAGTCCATGTTGGAACCTTGTGATTCCTTAAATCCTTTAGTTTAGTCTATTAGGGAGTTGGGAGTGTGTTTATCTCCCAGTTAAATGTGATATAATAGGTTAGAATACCCTAGGTAGGTTTTATTTATTGGTTGGTAATGGGGGGGTTGACTTAGGATTACATGGTAAGTGGGATATGCATTATGCTGCCTCTCTTGAGTGATTCTAGTGTGACATTTCTTAAGAGGCCTATAAGGACACAATATGATCATGAAAATTGTGGGGGATGTAATTCCCTTTATGTATTGAGATTTTTTCATGCAATTTAGAATGAGATAAAAGAACCCATATGGGGTCTTCAGACTTTGATTTGACCTATGGTCCATCATGGGTATCCAGAGTTATGATGACCCATAAAAGGGATAGTATATAGAGGAAATTCTGTTCATAGAATATTATGGTTAAAATAATAGTAATGGGTTGGTCTCTTGAGTATCCTACCATGTAATTTTGTAATAGGTTTGGAGGTTGACCATCAATGTGAGGAATATTATTATACAATATATTTATTGGGAAGTTTGTTTCTATTTACAAATATAATTATGAGATACTTTTGTGAAAATACCATTCCACCTAATGTGTCATGTGAGATATTATGAGGTGGGTGTTACACTCCATTTTGAAAAGTTTTTTTTGGGTGGGCACTATTAAACCAGATGTGATATATATGATATTAATATAAGGGTGATATTCCACTTGATGAGATTATTAAGTGGGTCACTCTTTCTTCATACATGTGTTATATATATGATATGACCAAGATGGGATGCTCTTAAAAATGATTGATTTTTTATTTTTATTAATATATGTAATTTTTTGTAGTACATGTATCCCATAATTATTGTCTGACATGCTCAGATTCATCCCACACTATCTGAATTAGGAATGGTTAATTATGTGTGTAACCATAGAACCCAGGGACTAATCATATTTATTTTATTTTGGGTTTTAATTTTTTATTCTATGTGAATAAAACTTATGTATAGACTATGGTATTGATTATGATATCTATGTTTTTAGTGGTGGATTGCTGAGTTTTACTCACACCCTACTTGAGTAGCCATGACACTTGGGTATCCGAGTAGACCTTAGTATTCATAGGTTGAGAAATGAAATAAAACTATTGGTACATGATCATGAATGATATATCACAGAGTGTATATTTTAGGGTTTTATAAGGCTCAATGGCGGAAGTATAGAAGTATTTTATTTGATATCATTATTTTATACTATATATTTGGTCATCTTAAAGGGTTAATAGTTGTGATGTTTGAATGTATGCTAAATCCCATTTGATAAAGATTGATTATGTTTTTTTATTTTTTGTACTCTAATTATTATTGTGGATGTTTATTGGTTATTTTTTCCTAGTTTTTAATCTGATATGAAGGTATAGTCTCCCTATGGTAACACTATATACCCACACTACTAGTTATTAGCCACTAGAATTTGGGAAGGCATTTATGAGGACACATAACACCTCTAGTTTGGAAACTGTTGAGAGATATTGGAAAGATAATATTAAAAAGTGGTATTAGAATTCTTTTTTCTAGTATTACTATTTAGGATATGGTAGATAAAGAATAGAGATGTTTCATATATTGTGATAGATGTTAAATTAAGACTTCAAAAATACTGTTTATTCTTGAAAATCTAGGTTACTAGGGATATGAGAAAACTACTCATGGTTTTCACTATTACAATTGAGATATTTATTCATGGAATATATTTTTAGTTGATATTATTGTTGTGGTTTTGTATCATGTCCCATTATAAAGAAGATTTTGTGCATGTGTCATTCTTGTCATGTAGGATTCAAAATACATTTGAGAACTTGGGTGACATTGATATCACTAAGAATAGAGGATTAAATTGATGAACGTTTCAATAAGAACAATTATGGTGTTTACTTATATAACTTTTTAGTTTCATTCTACTCATCTAAACCATTATATATATTTTTTGATAACATTTCATGTAGATACAATGTGGGATGTTACTTGATGATGAATGTACAGTCCCTCCAAAGCTATATCACAATTACTGATAAGGGGATCCTCATCAAGGAATCAAATGACTATATGGTATTTTCATACATATATTTTTTATATAATTCTGATTAAAAGAACAATATAATCATGGTTTTAATTAATAAAAATCTTTATAAGATGATGTCATAATTTTTACAGTAATGAGATCATGGTCCTAAATGTTGTATTCTTATATGTGGATTCTCAATAACGATTAGTGACGCAGTGTGGGATGGTTACATTCCATGATATTATTGATATACATATTTATATGAGCACCCAAAAGTGGGTGTTTTGGAATGTAATTTTCCTAATCATATTTGAGATGGGAGAATGGATATTTCCCCCCATGGGTTGTGATATATGTGAAAGTAAATTTAGGGGCTTGGTGGGAGGGCCTAGTTACATTAACATGTGAGTCCGGATATTGGTGAGATAAGTGATATGTTTGAGTAGTGATGCATTTTTCAACTGTTGAAGAAACTATTTTAATAAATGAAGGAAAACCAAGTGAGTGGTTAACCTAAGTGTGCGAGGACTTGGAGACAAGAGTAAGGGGTATATTCCTTTCATTGTGATTGATTCAAAATATGTACATAAAAAAATTTATGGTATAGCCTTAGTTATTCCTTATGAATTATGGGTCTGGATACCCTTGTGAGGGTGAAGGAAAGGGTTGGAGATTACTTGGGATATTTTGATATATATAACTTGAGGTGATTTGGTATAAAGGTATGGTTTTATATATAAATATTAGATATTTGCCAAAAATTGTTGAGATAGGACTCGCTATGGTCTAAGTCGTATGATATGGAATAGTAGCACAAGGGTGTACACCATAATTGTTGTTCTTTTTTTGTAACAAGTGACATTCAGAACCATTATAGAGGATGACTTGTGTGGTGGAATAAAGTGTTCCCAAATTCTTTTATAAGTGAGTTTCACTTTAAATAACTCATGGATCTTGTGTTTTTGTAATGGTTTTATATGGATATGGATGTTATAGGTTTTGAAGAGAATGAGAGGTGTTTCACCTATGGTGATAAGAAACCTTGAAGATGGATTTGAGTACTGTGGTATAGATAGTGTAACCCAACATCATGATAACGTTTTATAGGAATGGTGATTCTTTCTCAATAGGAGTGATAAGTTTGTGATATTGGAACTCATGAAGTATCATTATTGGGGAGTGATGTTAGAAAAAACTATATGGTATAGAGTGCACCATAAATGATTTATTCAGATGTAGCTTGTTTTTTGGGGTATAAGAGTGTGTTGGGAATGATGTTCTAGTATCCCAACTAAGATGTGTTTGTTATTTTGGTAATTTTATTCCAATACAAGAGACCAATTTATTTTTATTTAGTGGAGAATACACATATGGGGGTATCAATAAATAAAAAATGACAGATTTCATTATATGTAGTAACTGACAACCTCTAGGCTCAGGATGATGGTTGGGTAGACAGGCCAAGTGCATATATCAAGAAACACACTAGTTAGTGACTATATATATATATACCAATGATCATGTGTTGAGCATAGAAATGTGAAATAAGGTACGACCGCCTCTTATGAATATATTATCATGTATGGGACCTTAGTTTCTAATGTAGAAAATTTGGTGTCACTAAGGAGTGAAACTGAGTTGGTGATAAACAGGTGTAGACTAGAAGCATCTTATGATGGGTGTTATTTTGGGTTGTTAATAAATCAAGAATTCCATTGGGAGAGGAATTATTTGAATTCGTGTAAATAATCATCATTTCTATCTATAAACTAATGGCATCTTCAATAGTGATGTCGGATTGGGTGTAGTATTGGATGACCATAATCGGCGAGAGACCTGGAATTTGAACCATTCATCAAGACTCAATAACAATAATAGTTTACAAAGGATTTATAAGTATTATTATAGAGGAAAATAATTCTTATGACAGGGATTTCTTAATAATCTGTGTCATTACATGTTAGTAAAATCAAGTGAAATATGAATTTTTGAATTATCAGTCCCTGAGAGAGGGATATTTTGAGAATTTGTACTTATATTGGGAATCCAAGAGTTATAACACCTTTTGGAAATATTTTTTTGATATGTATGGAGGTACAAGGAATGCCTCATGTTCTCATGTGAATGGTGAGAGAACAGTCAGTGTAATTTTCTGTGTATGTGAAATACGATTTTGGACATTATATGGGTATTGAAGGGATTGATTTCGATAGGAATAAAGTCTCAAGTAGTTGGTTGGGATTTGGAATATTCTTCTAGATATGTTTTAGAAGTTTATGGGTTTAAATATACTTCTAAAGGATTACATCTGAGTGTGAGAGTTTGTATTAATTTTAGTATTTTTGATTTTTTTTAAATTTTTTAATAAAATTTAATTCATAAAACTTATGTATCATAAAGATGGTGAAATATTATCATAGTTATGGAAAGTTATCTTATTAATGGAAGAAAATATATTACATATGAACTTTTTAAAAATTCAAAAATATTATTTATAAAATGATCCTTACAAAATTCAGGTTTGATCCGCACGCTTTTTAAAAGTAATCCTTATATAGTCTGAAAACATCCTTACACACTTTAGAAATCATATTTACAAATTAATAAAATATTCCTATATAATCAAACTAGAAGTTTATGAAAACTAGAATAATCAAATATATTTTTAATTTATCTATGTAAAATATCTTACATAAAGTAATTATTGTACATATTAGATATTTATCTAATTAAATATAACTTTCAAGAAATAATATGTTATATATTGTATAAAATTATCATATATATGAGAAATATATTACACATGAATAAAAATATGTTATATGTGGATATTTTCCTGAATTAAATATCATATTTAATAAAATAATAATATTATATATTTATTTTCTTAAATGGAAAATATATTATGTATGATAAAATATCTTATGTATGAATCAAAAATATTTTATGTATTGAAATTTCCTAAGGAAAATATCATATGTAGTGAAAATATATTATGTTTTAATTTTTTTATAAGTATAATATATGATGTATTTGAAATATATTATACATGGTATAAAATATGCAATGTATCTAAATTTTCTTAAGTAAAATATATTAAGAACGAGTTAAAAATGATACACTTTGGTGTTTCCAAAAAGGGAAGAACCTCACATATTGAGGTGTGTTTTTTATGAACCATTATATTATATATGAATTTTTTTATGTGAAAGAATTATATTTGAGAAAAAAATGTATCGTATTATGTTTTCAAATGAAAAACCATATGTATTAACGTAAAATAATCTCATATGAAATAATGAATTTAAGCATGGTCATGATTCAAAAAGATTTTTACAAGGGAAAAAACATTGTGCATGGGTTTACGAACCATATGTATGGGGATTTATTTTTATAAATCCCTATTAATTTTAAAAATTAACTTTTTGTCGTATTTAAACTATGAGGGAGGGTTTTGTTCTTCTATGAAATAGTTTTCTTTCCTCTCACTTGCCCCTTGCAATATCCTCCTCTGATATGATGTTTCCTGCATATTCTTCAATTAATTTAAGGGGAATTTGATTATAGTGATAGATAGTGGTAAATCTAATTCTCTCTATATATCATTAATTATTTTATTTTAATTTTCCTTTTTGTCTGTTTTTTATTATTTGGTTAGTACGTCAGGTGATGATTCCACTAGATCATGGTTGAATCATCTCATTAGCAAGTGGATTTTAATTGGTTTAGCTATAGAAAGTATCATAAGGATGGTTTCACATTGATTTATACTAATTAAAAGTTTTATTTTCCTTCCCTAATTTATTTAGGTATATTTGATATTTTGGTTGAAATTAATGGATTTAATGATTGAATAATTTAGGTCTTTTGGGTTCTAAAGTTTTTAATTGATACCGGAGCTGGATCACACCACTCTTCTAAGAGTTTTAAACTGAGCTATTTTCGGTGATCAATTTCTTTATTATTCCATAAATATTAATTTTATAATAAATAGTTATTTAAGGGGTAAATTAATTATAATTGTTTTATACTATAAACTGAAATGATTATTAATGGATTTACGGACCTTTGTTGATATATGGTGGTTCGGTATGTTTATAAGATATCTGGAGGGGGATGTAAAACTTGCATAAAAGAGAATAAATCCATGAATGGGGTAGGTGGTCCATTTAACATCCCTCTATGTATATGAATTTTTATATAGTATATGATATGTGGTCTTTCCATTTTTCATTTATCGTTCTTTAATTAAAAAATCATCTTTACTTCATTGAGAATATTAGAAGTGTCTTAGTCCATGATGGACCCACAACACTAATTTAGTAAATTTTACACTGATAGATAAAGGATTGATCATAAATATTTTCCATGTGATATATGAACCATAGAATGGCTAGAATTAGGTGGATGAGCTTAGTGTTTTATGATATAGGTTTCTTAAGACCCCTGCTTATAGAAGAGAGTATATACTATGAATGATTGGTCTGAGTAAGCCATGATAGAACATTAAGATGACATATATCCTTTAGGCTGTTTTATTATAGAGTGACATGAATGTTATTCCCCCGCTATCTAGAACCCAGTTAGTTATACCCTGGGTAGGATTTATATATAGGTTTGGTGTGAAAGTAGAGACCTAACATTATATAGAATGTGAGATAAACATTATTCCACCTCTTTCAAGCGATGGCCGTATAGATTTTCTTATGATGAATGTGAGGTCCCAATATGATCACGGTAATGTTTTGGGAAATTATTCCCTCTTAATGTTAGTCTTTAGTCCTAAAGTTGTGAACAATATAGAGGAACCCATAGGAGGTTTCCAAACTATGAAATAGCCTATGGGACCATGGTGGGATCCAAAATATTGTGTTTACCTTAATTAGTGGAAGTGTAGAGTGGTTAATGTGTTCATATTATAGTAAATATAAGGTGATAAGAACAGGTTGTTCTCTTGTGTAGCTGGTCAAGGAATTCTGTGATGGGTTATATGGGTGGCCACCCATGTGAGGATGATATTTATATGATTTTTTTCCTTGGTGAACCACCTATCCCACCATATGTTTATTTGATATTTTGCATGGGTGGGACTCTTTTACCTCGATATGTTATTAAGAAATATTATTAGGCTTAGTATTATTTCACCAATATGATATATGATATATTATGAGGAATAATATGTTCTAATAGATGATATTTTTAGGTTAGGTATTATTCCCCATGATGTGAAATTTGTGATATTAGGAGGTTGCTGTTATTCTTCTTAATGGGATTGTTCGGTGCACTGCTCTTCCACCTTGCATGTGTTATATAAATGATATTGTTTAAGTGGATCACTCTTTCCCCTGAGTGATTATATATATTTTTTATATATGCTATTATGATTCAGGACATGTATCCCCTTTATGATTATATAACATTCTTAGAGACATCCATCCCAAGCCAAAGAATGTATGGTTGATTCTAAGTGTCACCATAAAAACTGAGCACCAATGTTATTTATTTTATTTATAGTCTTCCATTTGATTATTTTATGGGAATATAAATGTTTTATAAATTTAAATACTAGTTATTTTAAATATGTCCATGGTGGTTTCTTACCGAGTTGTACTCACACTTTTCTTAGGTAGGCATGGCACATGGGTACTGATGAAGACCTCACTGTCCAAATATTTTGGAAGGGAAGATCCCCAATGTTATATGATTGAGCAATATAGATCAAAGGGAGTATGTAAACAAGGATTGGATGATGCTCAAGGATGGTAGTAGATCTTCCATTTATTTTATTTATTTTGTTTATATTATATGTTTCATTGGATTAATGTTATAACGTTTTTTATTTATGACTAAATAATAAATTCCATGTGATATGTAAAGATATATTTTTTTATTCTTCAAACCATGATTATTATTTTGGATATTGATTGGTTATTTTATTTACTCAGATAAAAGTTTATAGTCTCCCCAAGGTAACACCTTATACACTTACTGTGATTCGAAAGCCCTTGATATTTGGGGAAATATGACTAAGGTCACATAACACCTTCGATCCAAAAACTAGAATGTCATATTTGTTCAAAGAAGTTATAAATTCTAAGGGAGTAAAGTTTATATATATTGAAGATTGTAAAATAATTATAGGGTAAAAAGAATGGTTTGGTCATTTCATATAAAATTGTACTACCTTGTAGAGTTTAATGAATTTTGATATAAAAAAATGATTCAAAGAATGGATTAGGTTATGTTCTTTCAAAAATGACATGGCGATAAGGTATTCCTAATTTCAATTAAATACTCATTAACAATATATCTATTTTCAGGTCTTAGAGTTATAAACAATAATATTTTTATTTCATATATGAAGGAATTGTCTATATAACGGTCCAAGATTTTCATATGTAAATATTACATCTATTTAGTATAATATTCAATATATAATAATCTTATCCACATAAAAACCATAACGTTCAAGATTCTTTACAAAATAGATATACAATATTATTATTATATGAAGGATATACAAAATCTCCCATAAATATCTTCCCTTATAGTACTCTTCATATGAATACCCAACTAATAATTTTCTTCTTAACCTGATAAAAGGAAATATAAGAAACGGGTGAGGTCAGATACACAGTAAGGGTAAACATGGGATATATCAAATGATGATCAAATGTAATCAAAAAAATGTATAAGGGTAAGATATCATGAAAATAACTTAAATAATTCATACCCAATCTAAATAGTTTCATAAACATAATTTATGGAATTAATTATTATCATTTCAAAAGATATAAACCATATTAATGAGAAAGATACAAAACTCCATCATGAATAATAATTTTTTTTCATAAATGTGTGTGGAACCAATATAAGTATAGAAACTAATACATACATAAAGATAAACTGCCATGACCATTGGATAATGTAGAAACATCGGGCCATAACGAATCAAGTACTTTGACTTGTTTCCCATAACTGATCAAGAACATCAACTTGTTTCCCACAACTATCTCATAATATATAATATTATACAAAATTAATTGGAAGGAGATATAGGTCCCACCCATCATATAATAAAAAAAATGCATACGTGTTCCATATGATCACAAAACATTCCTCGTTTCGGAACCCATGAGAAGAAATAGGTTTCAAAAACATTTCATCTTACAATAACCCATGAAATAAGGTTTCATAAAGGTTTTTCACAACAATCATAATCCATCCAGAGAAATAATAATAATGGTATACTTGGATCATGACCACAGTAAAACATAAGTAAAATTAGGGGATATTGTTGCTCATAAATAGAGATACAATTAAAATATTATTAAAATTTCTTGAGGAAAATAAACCTTCAAATTTAAAAACTAGTTTCTAAAATATAAAAATTATGAACATAATAAATAAAAATTTTCATTGAAAATTGATTTGTAAAATTTTTAATTAATCTTCACATTTTTAGGTATCATGGTGAAGATACATTTCATTCATTTTGTATAAGTAAAAAAAACATTCATGTAACAATGTTTTATAAAAGGATAAAAAGTAAGTCTTTCAAAAAACAGCTTGAATATTCCTTGTAAAATATTCTTTTAAAACATAAATAAGGTTAAAAATGAATTTAAACATTCATATTATAATATTTAAAAAAATTGATAGAATTTTTATAAAATGTGGATATGGAAATAAATTAAACATAAGAAATAATTAAAAATTGATTTTCCTTAAAAACACACTTTTGATCTATTAAATAAATATAGGGGGAAAGGAAAAAATATAAACTCAAGAAATATCCTAATGAGAATAAATATAAAGTGATTCATAATATTTGGATCATAGAGTTTCCTTAACAAAAATATAATTATAAATAATCTCGATTAAAATATGATTGAAACATCAATCTCTTACCTCAATTCTCACCTTTCCTCATTCACATTCAAACATATGATTCAATAAATATGGGTTCATTATAAATTTATTCAATAAATAAATTCATATATATAATAAAGTTTATGATTTCTTAAAGACATATTATCACCCTTTCATTAATAATTTTTGTATTAAAATCATTTTTTTGGGTGATAACTGCTTTGTTTTCCAAGAATGTTTCTATTTGGAAGTCCCAATACTTATAATTTATTCTTGGTAAAATCATTTAAAGAATGTTAATAATAATATAGAAATAATATATATTCATTATATTCATATTTTTAATCAATCATAAAATTTATATATAGAAAAATTAACAAAACCATTCAGGGAGATGACAGGTCATACGTATGCATGATCAATGTTTCCATTTCATGACTTATGGAATGGAAGAAAGGTAAATAAAAATTAAAATTTCCAAAAACCATTATTATATCATATATATTCATAAAATAATTTCATATTACCATTAAAGTAAAATATAAATGACAAACTAATCACATAACATTGTTGAGGGGGTAGTCCAACATACACAAAAAAGACGTTATCATTTCCCAAAGGATTGGATGGTAAGAATGTATACAAGATATTATTATTCCATAGGTATAATATTTTAATTAATATCATGTAAATACATTAAAACCATCATAATAATAATCCATAAAATATGTTGATGAAAAATTAATTGTATCGCTATGTGGAGATGTTAAGTCGTACGTACGCATTAGTGATACTTTCACTTCTTGTATGATGGGAAAGTGTGTGCATAATGGTGTTTTCATAATCATAATAACCTATCATAATATTTAGTATTAAGAAGTTATTATGATATATTAAAACCATTTATTTATAAAGGGTAAATAATAGTATAAAAAGAAAGTTATCAGTTTGGACGATTATATCTCCTTCGAGATGACTCATATAAATCTCCTCTAAATGGAAATTGGGTGTCCCTTTTGAGAAGAAAAAAAATTGGAATGTTTATAGGGATGTGTAAAATATAACATGGTAGATTTAGGTGGAGATATAATTCTAAAAGTGGGTTAATTTAGTGAGAGAATAGGTGACCGTTTATAATTAAGGTGAGGGGCACTATTTTAATTTCTCATCATATTAAATTATAATTATATAATTCTTAAGAAACATAATTCCAAATGAAAAATTATTCAAATATAATGTGGTATAGGGTTGTAATCACATCAACTAATATAATTTAGACATTTTTTGGAATAATTTTAAGCATTTTCATTTTGACTAACCCTTATTTAACCTATTTTAATTTTAACTATATTAACATATATTTAAATATTAAAACATTTTAATTATTAATTATAAGGTTAAAATTAGACAAAAAATGGAACTTTTATGATATATTAGAAAATATAACGACCACCTTGTATTAATATAATAATGTAATTATTTTTAAATAATTTAATAAATTATTATTTCAATAAAATATCATTATTATCAACGCTAACACTTTTCATTTATTTTAACTTTTAAAACACCATTAAAATATTGGAATTGGAATATAACACATTGAAACATCCCTTAAAGGGGATATATAAAAAAATTATCATATTAAATCATTAATATTCTATAACATTAATTTTTTAAAAATATTTTATTACACTATTCTATTAATTGGATAAATGCTTCATCGGTGTTTCCTAAGATAATTTTGATAATATATAATTACTAAATATTATAAATAATTATATATCATAAAAATATATTTATTAAGATCTATATATACATTTAAAATTCATTCATAACCTACTTATGTTTTTATGTTTACACCAATAAGATATTCAAAACAAAGAGAGGGACATATTGTAACTTTCTTTGATTTAAATAATACATAAGTCATTTTCATGGATAAGTTTCCATTAAAAACTCCATTTCAAGCCTATGGGGTTATGTTTTGAACCAAATTCATCCAAAAAAATAGGGTGAATATATTATGACCCTTTAAATTATTTTTAATATAGATTAACATGATTTACCCTTAATAAAGGTGATAATTTTTACCACAACTACTATTCATAATGCCTAAAATAAAAGGTAAATATTTATAAAATTTTGGGCCTCCTGATTCCAAATATGGAATCTATTTTACAAAATTCATTTTTTATAATTTTTAGAAAATAATTTTTAATTAATAGTGTAAAATGAGAAAAAAAAACTTTTTTTTAGAAAAAAAATACATTTTAAGCATAAATTGGATTTATTCTTATTTAATGCTTATAGAAATACATCTTCGAGGTTAAAAACATTTTTTAAAGTAAATAAATTATTAATTTCATTAAAATAATTCACCCATATGGATTAATTTAATTTTTTAATATATAATACATAACACGCATAAAAACAATCATACAAAATAACTTTTATTTTCAAATAATATTTGTTTTTAATGATAATAATTTTATAAATAATGGATTATTTTTATAAAATTTTAGACCATATATTTTTCATAATTTACTTATTACAATTAATAATCACTAATACAATGGCTATAAAGAATATTCCAATAATGGTATGTTATTCATTTAAACATGATGTTATATGCAATGAAAGCTATCAAAGAAATAAAATTATTTAAAGACAAATATTTCATAAAAATATTACTGTGATACATTATTTCCCCCAAAAAATTAATTTCTCCCCCAATATTCATAATCATAAGACAAAAAAATGTGTATATATATTCATCGTCAAATCCTTAGGTTCCCATATTGCTTCTTCAAATTGGTGGGTTTTCCACAAAATATTAATTAGGTGATTGGTCTTGTTTCATATAACTTTATCTCTATAATCTAGAATCTATAATGGTTATTCTTCAATATATATATCTTACCCAAATATTCTAACCTATTATTTTAGTACATGTAAAGGATCTAGTGTATTCTTCCTTTTGAGAAATATTTAGAACACATCATGAACTTGAGAGAGATTTAGGGGACGTTTCAATCGATATGCTATTATCCTGATACAATCAATAATCTCAAAAGTTATGATATACCTAGATCTTAGTGTGTTCTTATTTCCTAATAATATATCCCTATTCTAGGGAGATATTCAATATAATACCTTTCCTCCAACTTTAAACTCTAGATATTTTTTATGATTTTCAACCTATCTTTTTTATCAACTTTGAGATACTTCTATGTGATGTTGAATGGGTCTAAACATCTTTTCCACTTCATCAACTATTTTGGGACCCGACAGATTTATTTCTCCAACTTTATTTCATCAATAAAATCATATAAAAATATTAAACCCATCATAATAAACTTCCATAAAATATGGTGATTAAACATTAAATGTATCTCTATGAGGAGACGGTAAGTCATACGTGCACACAAGCAATGCATTCACTTCTTGTTTGACAGGAAATAGGATGTATAGTTGTGTTTTAATGATAATAATAATATATAATAATATTTAGGATATTTAAATTGTTATTTTATTATAATTCATCGTATTTATAAGAGGTATATAAGAGTAGAAAACAAAATTGATCAGTTAGAGAGATTATCACTTCGTTGAAATGACTCATTTAAATCTCCTCTAAGGGGGTCTATGGTTGTTCTATTAGTAAGAAAAAAACCTCAATAATTAATCCTTGGAAGTAGAGAAGTGAAATTTGTATATTTTTGTAGATCTATAATTCTCCAATTGATGTATTTAAGTGAGGGAGGAGGTTCACATTTTTAATTGAGGTGAGGGGAACCTTTTGAATTTCTCAACATTTTAAATTATAATAAATTAATTATAAATAAAAATATGTCCAAAAGGAATATTATTCAACTCCAATGTGGTATTGTTTTTTTATTACATTACCCTATATAATTTATACAACTATTGGTTTAATTTAATATCTTTTAATTTTGATTAACCCTTAGTTAAACTATTTTAATTTTAATTATGATAACTAATATTTCAATATTAAAAGGATGTAGTTTTTACTTATAAGTTTAAAATTGGACCATAAATGGGGAATTTATGAACTATTTTACCATAAAATATCCACATTATATTATTTAAATATTTATATTATTTTTACATAATTTAATGGTATATTTATTTAGTAAAATATCATTATTTTCACTTTTGAAAATAATCAATTAATTAAACGTTGCAAGCTTCAATAAAAACAAAAAATTAGAATATAATGTTGTAAAAACTACCTAATATTTCATATTGATCAATATAATTATTGGGAAACATTTTATCATTAAATTTATATTGCTTTTAATGTGTTTAAAATAATTTATTATATTTTTTTTTATTTGTAGAAATAATGCATTGATTTTTGATAAGAAATCTAAGTCATTATATAATTATTAAAAATTAAAAATAAATTTATATTATGAAACTAATATTATTAACCTCAAAATAGTCACTTATATTTATTTATAAGATACTTTTTTCTCTATGTAGACACATATAATAAATTAAAAACAAACAATGTTACATTGTGTAACTTTCTCTAATTTAAATAATAGATAAGTCATTATCATAACATTTTTTCTACTAGATAACTCCATTTTTACACTATTGTGTTAAGGGTTGAATAATATTCATCCAATAATAATTATAATGAAAAATTATTCCCTTATCAATTATTTTCAATCATAATTTACTCGATTAACCCTTTACCAAGGAGATAAATTTTACCATGGTAACTATTCATAATGCCTAAAATAAATGGGTCATATTTTCCAAATTTTGAAATAATAATTTAAAATATGATATTAATTTTTAAAAAATAAATTTCTATATGTGGTAGGAATTATTTTTACATTGTGAAAAATTTCAAGAGAACTTCTTTTTAGAAAAAATATATTTTTGAGTATAAAACACAATTTATTATTATCCTATACATAAAAATGGATGTTTATAAAATAGGAAAAATTAAGTAAAATATAAATTTAATTGAAATAATTCAGCAATATGTTTTAATTTAATTTATAAATATAAAATATATTTCATCCATAAAAATAATTCTTTCAAAAAAAAATATCACTCTTATTTTCAAATAATTTTTCCATTTAATGATAATTATTTGATAAATAATTAATAAATATTTTAAATGTTTAAACCATATATTTTTCAAATTTATTTATCATTATTAAAACCCCCCCAATCCAATAGCTACACATAATATTTTAATAATATTTTGTGGTTCATCTAAACTAAATGTTCTGTATAATAAAAGTCGTTGAAGAAATCAAATTATTTAAATGGAAATATTTCATGATATTATAGGGGTGTTACAATATATAGAGATAAGTGTGATATATATATATATATATATCACTAAATCCTAAATTTTATACTCACATAGAATATGTTGATCATGATCCAAATTTGATGGTTATTGTTGATCATGGATTATGAATACTTAATAAATTATCATCATGGGAGGGAAAACGACACGGTTAATGTTTAATGTAAGAATTATTATACTAACTCTTCCATGATAAGGACTTAATGAAACCTAATATTCATGGATATGAAAATTAGGTACATGGAAATCATAAGGTATGTAGTGAATTTATTCTATTACCAATGGATTACTTAACCATATATCCAAGTGAAAATCAATGAGGTATTAAGGATGATATTGATCTGCAAAAGAATGTTGAAAAAATTATATATTTCATCCATAAAAAAGATGGATTTGTAAGCTTTATAAAACAAATATGTTCCAAATACATTAGAAATTAAATAATATATTTTGTATTATGCATATATATTATCTTTATATATTCATTATGCTATAAAAAATAAATAGAGATATCTAAAATAAATTCTTATATTATAACATGAAGAGAGAGATTTAAGAGTGCATATCATGATGCTTGGATTATAAATATGTTAAATCTGAATATTAGAGGTCTAAGAGGCTATTGAAACCATTTCCCATACCAACATGGAAATAATATAACATAACCATGGATTTCCTGATATGGCATCCTAATATCTTTAAAGTAAATAATTTCATTCGAGATACGACCAATCATCTTGAAAAATTAGGATCACTTCATTGTTATTGGATAGGATTTATCACTCAATCCACATTGAAATATATATTTAAATTATGTGGTAATGTTTCATTGAATAACACTTTCAATTATATCAGATCATTATTCAATGTTTACCTTAATATTTTAAATATTTCATTAATAATAATTTACTTACAAACTAAACATTGGCCCTTCTTATCATCCTTAAACTAATTGTTAATATAAAAAGATCGTTCAATCATTTAAAGATAGTTTAAAATTTCTATCGTGATTTCAAAGGAGGTTATGATTGACATATTTCACTATTAATGTTCTCATATAAAAATAGTTTCCACTCAAACATAAAAATGGAAATATATGAGACTTCTTATGCTAATAAATACAAAACTCAAACATGATGGGGCGAAGTTGGATACAAAAAGAGTTTATAACTATAACATTCTCAATAAATGATCTAGAGTATGCCTACTATTCATTGATATTTTTATGTAAACCAAGTGGAATAAATATCATTGTTGATAATCATTGTAACGACCCAAAATTCTGAAAAAATATTGTTTCCTAATTTTGTGTGTTATTTTATTTCATACTCAACAAAACTTTTTCCTTTAATAAAATGAGTATAATTAAAATGAGACTGTGGGGTTTTGACTATTATATGACCGTTAGTCAGTATGACCTTTGGAAACTAAATGTTGCGATTATTGTATATAAATACAAGTGATCTTGGTTAATTAATATAGAAAGAAGATTTGATGGCCTCATCTAGTAGTCTCGGGCCAATCGAAGCCCATCTAAAAGAACTTGGGAAGGAGGTAGCACCACTGGGCATTGCTCTAGACCAAACCCAGGCCAAACTTCATCGTATGAAGCTAGAACGGAATCGCCATCGTAAGAAGTTCAAACTAATAGAAATTACTACTCGTGCGATGTTGGCCAAGCCTCCCTCGGATTCTATCACCTTATCACACCTTACACTTTGGTCCAATGCTGGGGTTATAAGGGGCTATGTAAGGAGAACGTAACTATCTTGTGTAATCCTTTGATTTAAATAAAAATTTTGATTTATTCTTATGATGAAGTTTGTGAATTTTCAAATTTTAGGATAAATATAGTATACATATTTTTGATGAATTCAAGAAAAAGGATATTTGAAAATATTTATGTAAAAAATAAATAATTAATTATGTGTAACTATATTCAAAAAATGGTCTTCTACATTTATGTTCAGTAAAAAATTTAGAGTCTAATAAGATCAACTTGATCTTTGATGAATACTAAATTATGAATAGATATTTTATGCTTAGGATTATTAATGTGACCAAATGGATTAGTAATCTCTCTTAAAGAAAGTATTAATATAATCTAGGCACCTTGATTAAGTAATGTGATTCAACAAAATTGGTAAATAACTGTTTCAGAAATTATTAGTCAAGTATCAGTTTTTTTGGGTGAATAAAGTTTTTTAATTAAAAATTAAATTAAAAATATCTGGAAAATTATTTTTATAAAAATGGAGTTCATTTTTGAAATCAGAGCATCGATATTATGTTAAGGTAATTTTTGGGGATTTTTCTGAAAAAAATGAATTTTTAGTGAAAAGTATATTTATATAAAAATTAAATTAAAAATATATAGAAAATTATTTTTATAAAATGGATTTCATTTTTGAAATCAGAGCATTGATATTTAGTTAAGGTGAAATTTTGGGATTTTTCTGAGAAAGTTGAATTTTTGGTGAATAGTGAAAATACAGTTTTTTAGTTACGGGTGTTTAATGACGTCATTAAATGATGTATTACGTATGTAATCAATATGGTCGACTTATGAATAGTAATATAAGGTATTAGGTGTCCCATGTGGCCAATACCATGGGCAAATACCATGGGCAAGCCCATGGTTTTTCCAATACCACCAATGAGGTATCCCTTGGCCATTAATGCCTTGTCCCCTCACTTTCCCAATAAATACCAAGACATTATCTCATCCTTTAAACTCAAAAATCATCCTCAACGATGTTATGGTCTCCTTACCTCCAAAGGAGTCTTCCCACGATTCCCCCAATCCCTCAAGGTCCCAACCTTTGAGTTTTAAGAGTTACGTTTTAAGATAAGGGATCCTACCTCTCTCTTTCTTTCCAAGTACTCTCTTTTTTGTCGTTTCTTTTATGCTCCATGTTCTTATGTTGAGGATGTTATTTTATATTCATCCTAATGACCTTTTCATGTTTATATTATGAGAGACCCCCACTTTCTCTCATCATTTCATTTTATGAATGTTTAAGTGGCGTCGTTAGGCTGCCGAATTTTTAAGGGATTCTTTCACCCTTCTCATTTTCACGATCTATTTTCATGTCAAGTCTTTCATGTTCCATTTTATTATGATGGGGTATTATCTCTATATCTATAAAACTTATCTTTTATGTTCATATGGTGAGATACCCTATTTTATCTCGTCAATTCTTTTTTTTTTTTGAAGTTTTAAGTGATGCCTTTAGGCTACTGAATTTTCATAAGAGAAATCTTATTTTTGTCTTCCTTTCAAGTTTTTTATTTCATATGCTATGTCCTCCAAATTTTATTACCATGTTCTTATATTCTTTATATCATGTCCCTCTACTGTTTTATGGATCATTTATGAGTGGGTGACCCATGTCCCCTCTCTTTTTATTATTTTCTAAAACCCTATAACTAAGCCATTATGCTGTAGAATTTTCGTCTCAAAATGCCTCTCTCTTTATCTAAAAATATTTTATTTTATTAAGTGAATACTCAAAGATATTAATTATAAAGGGGTATTCACATATATATCATAATGTTATATTTTAATTCTGGGACTTACATATATGAAACCCGTTTTCCTTTTCTGTGGGTTTAAAGTGACATAAAGATCACGTCTTTAAAGCAGTTTTTAAAATGTGATGACTATGAAATGAAACCCATTTCTATTATTCTATATGGGTTGTTTATGAAATGATTGATGATGATATATGTGTATCACATTATAATAAATGAAAATTTAAGGGTTCTCCCTGATAGCGCTCCAATGCATTGGGTACTGATGTAACCACTAGAGATTACAATTTTAACAACATCTTGGTGAATAACCTTGGTAATTTCAAATGACACCGGGGATGGACGTTAGTGATATGTTCATGATTTTATATGTTAAATGTTTTATCCACATCTTCAAGTTATGAAACATGTTATTTTTATTATTATGATATGCCTCATTTTCTCCTTCTCATGCCTTAAAGTTATTTTTCACGACTTTTGATGTGTCTCAAGTTAACATGTAAAATGTTTTCCTTATTTCCCTTACTGGGACTTCTTTTCACCCTTTCCTTTGATGTATGCTCCTAGGTTATGATATGTTGTAATGAACTAGGATTAACAAATGAAGAATTATTTCAATTTTTTAATAATAATGTTTTATGTTGTCATGTATTAAGTTCCTGGTTTTCCAGACACTAAACCTTAAAGATCCTAAGTTTTGTATAATGTAATGAAAGTTTATGTGATAAAAAGGTGGGATGTTATAGTTGGTATCAAATGATGGTTTAGTTAATTTTGGAAATTATGATATGAAAACTTTAGGAAGAACTCTTTAGAAAATTTAAAATATTGTAAATCTTTCTAGTATTTTGACGAGTATTGAGCAAGTGGTTTATCAAGAAAATGCATCCCTGTCTAGATACGAGCAGGTAGATGTGGCTCTGGAATAGATGTACATAAGTGTAAAACCCTAAAACACCGCTTGAGCTAGACTCGAACCAGAACTGGTAGATGAAAATGGCCCTTTCTGCACTGTCGTTTATGACACTCCTGGGAGATATGATTTGTTAAATTCATAAGCATAGTATGAACCATTATTAAAGGAACAAAGATAAAATAAAATAAAGATTCACATAAGAATATATGATCATGGATAACCTAGATTGGAACCTAGGGGATCACAAGTTATGATACACTTTTATTCTACATGTTTATCCTTCTATGCTTAAGGTTTCCTTTTCATGATTATTAGCTAAGTATTTAAGCCCCCTAATTATACTTTCCTTTCTTAGTTAATGGCGGGAAATGGAAGAACATGTCCCAACAACCAATGTGATAGGAAATGTGACGATTGCCCTATTAATATGACATAGATGATGAGATATCAAGTTGAACATATTGTGTTTATTCCAAACCAGCTATCAAAAATCACAATTAATAATTGGTACCTAGTTAAATTCTCAAATTCATCAAGGAAGAAAAAGACGAAGTCTCAAAGATGTTCATCTGATAAAGTTGATAACGAAAAGAAGACCCAATTTCCTTTGTGCAAAAAGTTTGGAAAGGGGCACCAAGGAGAATGTCACAAAGGAACCGGGAGATGTTTTAAATTTGGGGTGATAGGGCATAAATTAGCCAATTGCTTTAAAAATGGATAATGTGATGAATGGAGATGAAGTTCGATCTAATGTACCTTATACTTTTCAATGTTGTAAATGTGGAGAAGTTGGACATTATCCAAGGAAATGCTCTCTTGTAAGGGATGAGAAGCATGATTAGCATCAACAATCTTCAAGGACAAGGGAACAATGCAAGTCATATGCTGAGATGGATCATGATGACTAAAGTACATGCAACTTCTTCACAATAATTGTCTATTTCATGTTGTATTTTAGTTTGTTCTCTATGAGCATATCTTTAATGTTTTCTAAGAACATTGAGTCACTACCTAAGATGGTTTTATATCATTAAGGAAAACATATATTTCTATATACCACATGTTGATGTTGTGAAGATGTTCTTCTTTAATAAAAGATGATTAGGGGATTAAAATATGATTATTATTTTGGAAGACGTTCACTATTTTGGGAACCCTATATGATCGAGGTAAATAGAATACTATGATATTTTCTTTGAGGAGTAAAGTTTGACTTATATTTTGAAGAATTGATGAATTTAAGGTGAACTGATAGTAATTTAGGTAACTTATTGAAATGATTAACCTTTCTTGGGGAAAATATTTTTAGTTTAGTTACTTTTTTTATAAGATGTTAAGAGTGATTGATGTTATTTAGTGATGAACGATATTGTTTATCTTGGAAGACTATGTTATCAAATCCTTCTTATATTTGGGTTTCAATCTAAGTTTGGTTTATTTTGAGGAATTTTAAGGATATTTATTTATGGAATGGTCTATGATGAACTTTGGGTAGTACCGTGGAACTTTGAATATTTAAATTAGTTTCCCTACCTTTGGGGTTCTTTCTTTTTGAACAGTTGTTTCATTTTACCCTTTCTGTTTTTGGGATAAATTTTTAAAGATATATAGTTATTCTTTTGTGGATTACGTGATTCTATAGAAGATGATTCTTGTGCTATGATGAGACCAAGTAGTTTTGAATGGTCATTGTTTTGAGAAAAGATTAGTCTTGGTGAAACTTATTAGGGGATGAAACTATACTTGAAGGTAAAAATATTTCCCTGTGTTATTATTATATATAGTAAATGAATTCCATAAAATTATTAAAAGGAACGTAAAACAAAAACGTTGTTGGTTTAATTTTCCTACTGGGTAATCAAAGACCGTTTAACCCATTATAAGATTGTAATTTTCTGGTGGTAAACTCCCTCTTAGACATGTTTTCTATCACTCTCCCTTAGAACTTGACCCTTTATTCTCCTCCATATCCTTGTTTTCCTACATTGAATCCTAGTATGGGTTAACTCAGGTGACCTTTGTACTTCCTTTTCTTTCTTTTAAAGTAATAGTGTTACTGACTCTTTCCGATGTGGGACTTTTAATAAAACTTTCTAGCCCAATTTTAAAAACTGCGAGGACGCAATTTCTTAAGGTGGGAAGATTGTAACGACCCAAAATTATGAATAAATATTGTTTCTTAATTTTGTGTGTTATTTTATTTCATAATCAACAATCCATTTTCTTTTAAAAAAATGAGTATAATTAAAATGAGATTGTTGGGTTTTGAGTATTATATGACCGTTATTCAGTATGACCTTTGGAAACTAAATGTTGCGATTATTGTCTCTAAATACAAGTGATCTTGGTTAATTAATATAGAAAGATGTTTTGATGGCCCCATCCAGTAGTCTTGGGCCAATTGAAGCCCATATAACAGAACTTGGGAAGGATGTAGCACCACTGGGCTTTTCTCTGGACCAAACCCAAGCCAAACTTCATAGTGTGCATCTAGAATGGAATCGCCTTCGCGAGAAGTTCAAACTGATAGAAATTACTACTCGTGCGATGTTGGTCGAGTCGCCCTCAGATTATCTCACCTTAGCACACCTTACACTTAGGTCCTATGCTGGGGTTATAAGGGGCTATGTAAGGAGACAGTAACTGCCTTGTGTAATCCTTTGATTTAAATAAAAATTGTGATTTCTTCTTATGATGAAGTTTGGGAATTTTCAAATGTTTGGATAAATATAGTATGCATATTTTTGATTAATTATAGAAAAAGGATATTTGAAAATATTTATGTAAACCTTAAATAATTAATTATGTGTAATGATTTTCGAAAAATGGTCTTCTACATTTATGTTCAGTAATGAAATTTAGAGTCTAATGAGATCAACTTGATTTTTGATGAATAGTAAATTATGAATAGTGACTTTATGCTTATGATTAGTAATGTGACCAAATGGATTAGTAATCTCACTTAAAGAAAGTATTAAAATAATCTAGGCACCTTGATTAAGTAATGTGATTCAACAAAATAGGTAAATAACTGTTTCTGAAATTATTACTCAAGTATTAGTTTTTTGGGTGAATAGTGTTTTCTAATTAAAAATTAAATTAAAAATATTTAGAAAATTATTTTTATAAAATGGATTTCATTTTTGAACATAGAGCATCGATATTATGTTAAGGAAATATTTGGTGATTTTTCTGAAAAAATTGAATTTTCTGTGAATAGTATATATATTCAAAAATTAAATTAAAAATATTTTAAAAAATATTTTTATAAAATGTAGTTCATTTTTGAAATCATAGCATCGATATTTGGTTAAGGTGAAATTTTGGGATTTTTCTGAGAAAGTTGAATTTTCAGTGAATAGTGAAAATACAGTTTTTAAGTAACGGGTGTTTAATGACATCATTAAATGATGTATTAGGTATGTAATCAATATGGTTGACTTATGAATAGTAATATAAGGTATTAGGTGTCCTAGGTGGCCAATACCATGGGAAAATACCATGGGAAATCCCATGGTTTTTCTAATACCACCAACGAGGTATCCATTGGCCATTAATGCATTATCCCCTCACTTTCCCTATAAATACCAAGCCATTATCTCATATTTTCGACTCCAAAATCATCCTCAACGAATTTATAGTCTCTTTACCTCCCATGGAGTCCTCCCAAGGTGCTTTCAGGCCCTAAAGGTCCCAACCTTTGAGCATTAAGAGTTATGTTTTAAGTTAAGGGATCCTACCTCTCTCTTTCTTTCCAAGTACTCTCTTTTATGTCATTTCTTTTATGATCCATGTTCTTATGTTAATGATGTTATTTTATATTCATCCTACTTAACTTTTCATGTTCATATGATGAGAGACCCCCTCTTTCTCCCATATTTTCATTTTATGAATTTTTAAGTGGCGTCGTTAGGCTGCCACATTTTTAAGGGATTCTTTCCCCCTTCTCGTTTTCATGATCTATTTTCATGTCAAGTCTTTATTGTTCCTTTTTATTATTTTGGGGTATTATATCTATATTTATAATACTTATATTTTATATTAATATGATGAGAGTCTCCATTTTATCTCGTCAATTCATTTTTTGAAGTTTTAAGTGATGTCGTTAGGCTGCCGAATTTTCATAAGAGAATTCTTATTTTTGTCTTGCTTTCAAGTTCATCATTTCATATGGTATATCCTTATAATTTTATTACCATGTTCTTATATCCTTTATATCATGTCCCTATACTGTTTTATGGATCATTTATGAGTGGGTGACCCATGTCCCCTCTCTTTTCAGTATTTTCTAAAACCTTATAACTTAGTTGTTATGTTGCAGAATTTTCGTCTCAAAATGCCTCTCTCTTTATCTCAAAATCTTTTATTTTATTAAGTGAATACTCAAAGATATTTCTTCTATATGGGTATTCAAATATATATCGAAATTTTCTATTTTAATTCGGTTACTTTCATACATGAAACTCTCTTTCCTTTTCCGTGGGTTTAAAGTGACATAAAGATCACGTCTTTAAAGCAGTTTTTAAAATGTGATGACTATGAAATGAAACCCATTTATTTTATGCTATATGGGTTGTTTATTAAATGATTGATGATGATATATGTGGATCACATGATAATAAAAGAAATTTTAATGGTGTTCCCTGATAGTGCTCCAATTCATTGGGTAATGATGTAACCACTAGAGATTACAATTTTAACGATATCTTCATGAATTACCTTGGTAATTTAAAATGACACCTTGTGGATGGACCTTGGTGATATGTTCATTATTATCTCTGTTAACTATTGTAGACACATCTTCAAGTTCTGAAACACGTTATTTTAATTATGATATGCCTAATGATATCCTTCTCATACCTTAAAGATATTTTTCACGACTTTTGATGTATCTCAAGTTCATATGTAAAAAGTTTTCCTTATTTCCCTTACTCGGCCTTCTGCTCACCCTTTCCTTTGATGTATCCACCCAGGTTATGAGATGTTTTAAAGAACTAGGATGAATAAATGAAGAGTCCTTTCAAGTATTTAAGATGAATTTTTTATGTTGTCATGTATTAAGGTCCTGGTTTCCAAGACACTAAACATTAAAGATCCTCAGTTTTGTTTAATGTAATGAATGTTTCTGTTATAAAAAGGCGGTATGTTATAATCATCAATAATAAAGAATGTTTAGTATTATATAAAAATAATATCTTCAAATATAACCATTAATAGGGTCATATGGTTTAGGGAGAAGGGAAATGAAATCACTAGACACATCACCCCCTTCAAGTTTTTTGATCTCATGCGAACTAGAGATTATCAACTAGTTTTTCCACTAAACCTCTCACAAGTACACAACAAGTATCATGTATCACTTCTCATTAATTACAGAAAAAAGGCCCATCAGATTTTCTAAATTCAAAGGATGTATAAATAGATCAAGATTTATCTTATAAGAAATAATTGGGGAATATATTTGATCGTAGAAATAAATTACAATAAAACAAGACCATTGACCAAGTCGAGGTTATGTAGGAAAATAATATATAAAATGGGGGGATGTTAGAACCCAAAGATATAATGAAAAAAGTAACTTGGGATTTTTTTTCTCTATTCAGTATAATTTCAAGGGTTAATTTTTTAATGGTGTCGATAATGTAACACATTATATTTTATTATTAATTTTTATTATATTTCATAATATAATAAATTATTACAAATTAAATATGGATATAAAAGTAATTAATGATTTACATCATTATAATAGGGAATTATATTATAAAATGAAATACATATAATTATAAGAAACATATATGGGAAATTTTTATAAAAACTAAAAAACTAAAAAAAATAGAATATAAGATTGAAATATTATTACTCATGGTCTCAAATCAATATCATACCATCAAGAATAACTAGAAAACCATTCAAATATAAGAAATATAGTAGTCATTTGGATGATGAAAAAATATATTGAGATAACTATTTTATCAAGGTATATATTGTTTTTTTCATATATATAGTCGATGGTTATATATATATATTGGGTATATATATCTTTTGGATATATATACACGTAGACATAGTTAATAGTTTTTATTTTAAAAAAATATATATTTTTTGTATTATATATTTTTATTTAAATGTTAATTTTCTCAAAGTATGATTTTTAATTTAATAAAATTTATTTCATGTTTTTAATCAGAATATTGAAATGATATAATAGATTCAATTCATTTTTCATTAAAATATAATTTACCTGGGTTAATATAGAAGTATAAGGATAAATAGTACATGAGGTAAACAATAAAAATTGATTAATAAATTAATTTAAATTTCATAAAACCATATTTCATTAGATAAGTCTATATATGAGTGTTTGAGTGTTTGTGTTTTGGTATTTAAACTTTAGATCATAATTAATGTATATAATGAATTAATTACTTAGATTCATGGTGAATATTTTGGAAAATATAATCATAGTGAGGTATCTATATCTGGTGTGACATGAGTCGTATGTAATTAATCTAATGATCAAGATATAACCATCTATTTTACGCATTAAAGTAACATATATATATATATAGGTTTCTTTGATTGAGTTGGAAGTGTATAAGAAAAATTTATGGATATGGTATTTATAGGAAAGACTATTTTGATAAGTCAACGAAATATAGATAAACCATTAAAGGATGAAAACACAATTGTGTATCCTAGATTTTAATATAAAGGTTGATAGGTGTATTATATTACATTGTTTTAATTCATCGGAAGGATTTCACTGTTATTACTTTTCTCATCTCTATGGGATTTATGATGTGTTTCTAGATACTCAAAATTGTTTTTGGGTTGTAGCCACTACCACTGAGAACAGGACTAAGAGGGTTTCAAATAAATGTATCTAAAAACTCAATCGATTTAATTGAATTTTATTTTTTGGAATATAAGTGATATTATTTCATAGATTGACTTTTATTTATGTTATTTTAATAATGTTCCAATCTCAAGTTATTTTTAGTGAGGTAAAAAGGAGTTTAATTTTTATTTATCATAATATTTCTCGTGGTTTTAATAAAATTTAAAGTATAAACTACAAAAAAATTACCAGTTAAAATTTTAATATGTACAACAACCTAAAATGGTTATAATGTTTTACAGATTTATTTCAAACCCATATTATCCAATGGAAAACTTTTTTAGAATTCTTGTAAGACATAGTAAAAGGGGTTTGAGGCATAAAAGAAATGCATTGAAGTGTAAAATTTTTTTATCTATTTATGGATTGGATAAGGAATTTATACCTAGGAATATTAATTTTAATAATCCCATGAGAGAATTTAGTTTAATTTTTAATGAAAAAAATCATTGTATCTATAAAATGTTAATGATAGTTTCATAGTTTTCCTAGTGATATGTGGAAAACATATATTAGTCTTACTTTTTGATAAGTCATGGATTGATAAATGATTCTCTATTAAAGAAATAAATAGGTGGAATATGTTGTGGGTATTATGTTATATTGAGATAGATATATGATGTTTCTTAGTATTAGTCAAAGTTTTACAATTGATATGGTATTAAAAAATACAAGAAAGAAAAATCTAAAAGGGGATTACTCCTCATTTCACATGAGATAAATCCTTCAAGAATGTATAGATTTTCACTATAGATTAGAAATATAAAATGATTAAAATATTTCAAACTTTATAAATTACATCTTTAATATATGAAATGATATTGAATAATCTTGATCATTCTATGAAAATTAGTTTATAATTATAATGGTAGAAATAGAAAACTATACTTAAGATTATAAAAAATGTAACACCCCAAGAATTCATAATGTGTTATTTCTTCAAAATAATTCAATAACTTGTACTACACGCAACACCGAGTTCAATCACACCTTGACTTACAAAAAAAGGCCATTAAAAGAGGTCATGAATAGTATTAACTAAATTTTAAACTTTATATAATCCTTATAATTTTAGAATCCACATTATGAGTTTCTTAGTCATAATGCAAGAACAGATTCATTTTCAGTATTGCACTTTTATCAACATTTAATAGTGAAACCTTTTTAAATACAATATTTTAAACTTTTTGACTAAATGGGGACATCAAAAAAAATTTAAAATGAAACATCCCAAGCTTCCACGGTACGCTTTCCTTTGAATAATGTGATAGCGTGTGTTGTACGCAACACCGAGTTCTAACAACCAATTAAACTAGCCGTTATGAATAGTAATAACTACTTTTTGAAATTATATATATTTTATATTTGAAAATGGACTTCATTTTTGGATTTGGAATATCAAATTTAGCCTAAGGTGAAATTTTGGTACTTTTCGGATAACTTTAATATTTTGATGAATAGTGAAAATTACTAAATTTTAATTAAAAACAACTTTTTTAATCAAAATAATTAATAGTGATAAATTATTAATTTGAGTGGTTTTAAAGTATATTTAGAATATATTTTTACCACTTAATATAATGTTGGTCATTGGACATAATTTTACAATTAAACCGAACATAAACAAGTGTCAATCTTTTGATAGTTATTATCTCCTAAAAACACGCTTTTTGTTTTAACAGCGGGAATTAATTTTAAATTAATTTCTGCCACTTCTGTGTTTTGAATTTAGGAAAATGGATTCCATATTTGGAATCAGGATGTTCAAATTGCGTAAATAGGTAACTTTTATTTTTAGACATTTTGAATAGTTACTGTGGTAAATATTTTATTTACCATGATTAAAGGGTAAATCCGGTAAATAAGGGTTAAAAAAATAATATTATAATAATGCAAAATTACCCTAAAACGTGTCCTAACCTTATTGGTGTACACATACCCGACCATGGGCATCCTTGGGTCAATTTGGGGACCCCTTGGAGCCACTTGTAAGTGATAATGACACATTATATTAATAAAGTTAAAATAAAAATAAAAATGGCATAAGATTACATCTTTTAGAAGAACAATTTTTACATAGGGTTATACATGTTGGATTTTAGATTATAAATATTCATTAGAAAGATAAAAAGATTTCCTACATAATGATATTTTATTTATAATTTTTAGACATTAAATAATATATTTTATTTATGACACAATGATGATGCAGTAATTACTAAAATAGTGAAAAATAAAAATAATTGATCTTATAAATACCCAAATAATTATAATATGAAACTTTTAATGAATTAAACTAATTTTCTATGATAATATGATATATTAGGATTGATGTAATTGACTTTGTTCGAAGTAATCAATCTGTTAGGAGTTTCACAAAAATCAACTATTGAATAGTGTCAAAATTGACATAAAAGAGTTCTTAAAACAAATATTATATTATTAATTGATATTAAATTCCTAAAAATCTAAGATTCGGCCAAGAGACTTATATTATGATAGGTTAATCATTAATGGACCACTTGGGGGTCGCTTGGATGTATATAGTAAGTTTATTAACCATATTATATAAAAATACAAAGAGACATTGTAAAAGTGAAACTAATTAACTTAGAGTTAATACTTAAAGATAAGGTTAATATAAGTACCCAAACCTGTCTAAATTCTATTGGATGAGTTGTTTTCGACATATCCCCACCTCATCCTTTGAATATTCAACTTTGGAGCCTTTAGAAACCGAATATGAATTTATTATAAATTAATATTTCTAGCTTTTCCAAAGGTGCCCCTCACCCCTCTTATAAAAGGGCACTCCTCCTTCTCATTTCTTCACACCTCTAAAGCCTTTTGGTTCGGCCAAACTCTGCCCAAATACTCTCCCAACATCCCTCAATACAACCTAGAGGCCTTAGTTTGATCAGAAAGCCAACCTAAGTAGCCCTTTTGATCAAATCAAAAGGAAGAACCCGAAGAAGAGGTAATGATCTCACCACCCTTTTCTAAGTTCATTTCTTCTTCCACTTCTTCTTCCTTTGTTCTTACCATTCTGAAATAATAACTCCAGTATCTCACATATACTGTGATGTTATTATAAATATGGTACAATCATATTCAGTATTCTATCCACCCTTTGAATAACATGTCACCATACGTGCGTACGTACGGCTTACCGTCTCCACGTCGTGGTGTAATTGTTATTCAATATAATATTATTTGGATGGGTATAATAATGATGTGTAACTCATGTAAATAATAAATATAACATGTTAATGATTCTGTATATATGATATACCATCCATTTATATATTATTTTAATATCAAAAGAATGATATTGTCGCTCGTGCGTACGTACGGACTACCATCTCCACGAACGCGATGAGATTCATTCTCCATCGTATCCATTCAAGTATAATTATCATTTGATGATTTAAAAATGATGTTTAAGGACTGTATATCATTCTGGATATGAATAAGATACAACAACCATGGCTTATGTAACAAAACATATAAAAGAAAATGAGTAAGTTAACTCCCGAAACGACGATAATTCTAAGATATTATTAACAAATCAATGTTAAAAGATCATATATGATATCATATTAATATATATGATTCTTGTATAATTTAATAACAACTATTTCACCATTATACAGGAGGTTAACCTACCCCAACCAAGGAAAAGTACAAGGTAAGGGTTATTTCACAATCTCTTCATTATCCGAGGTTGTTTATATGTAATAATCTACTGGGATCTCTTTATCATCCACATCCATGTTTCTTAAAAATGTATTTCAAAACATTTTTACTATTTACAAGAATATGGTTTAAAGTCATTTATACCTTTTTTTGACTTTTTATAAGAGGTTTATAAAGGAATCTTTCCGTCGTTTTCAAAACAAGGTCCTTTTTAACCTTTTCGACAGAATTGAAGTAAGAATGTTTTTTTTTAACTTATACGGCGGGTGCGGTTATTTTACGCCGTTATAAAATCTTCAAAGCTTTCCTTACAAGCTTATAAGAATATTTTCAAAGAAAATGTTTTATTTTATATGGATCTTAAATGATTTCAAAATAAAAGGAGATATTTCTTTAAAAAGAATTTTGATTTCAACTATGTCAACATCCTTTGATGGATTTTAAGATTATTTGAAGTTGATTTATTATGATACAAAACTTCTATATTGTATTGAAGGTTTTGTGATATGTTTGACTGTGGATGTGCTATTTTTATACCATTCATAGTTTATTGTGAAAGTATTGACATTTCGTATGCTAGTTTTAATACGAATGTTTATGTTATGTTTAAACCTTTTCATATGGGAATGCATTGGACTTAATAAGTGACGGGTGGAGCCCGCTATAGCTCCTCGATGCATCGGTAGGTCTCATGAGACAAACTAGTGTCTTGGCACAAGGCCTTGACAAAATCTTATTTGTAGTCTTGGCACGAGGCCTTGGCTATGTGGTTATGATAGTCTGGCATTATGCATTCCAACATTATGAAAGTGGTTATTTATTTTTGCATGTGATTATTCGATTAGTGGAATATCCATGTGAATAAGTAAATGGCATTATTTCATTTTATTTATGCCATACCATGTTGAAAGTTCATGTTTAAAAGGCTTTTGTTTTAGTTATACATTGCCTTAAATGTTTATTCTTATTGATGAAGGTTTCCGCTATATTGTTATCCTTACTGGGCATTTGAGCTCACCCCTTTTCTATGTTTTATTTTTCCCAGGAAGTGAAGATGTAAGTTATGAATGACCTGCAGGGATATTATGAGGGGATTGTAGTGTGGACTGTGGAAACATTATGTTGTTGTAGTAGTTTTTGATTTTATGATGTAATGTAAAACTTATGAATATATCTAGTGTTTCCAAGGCTACTAAACCAATCGGTCTTTCGAGATTTGATCTTTCTTGTGATCATGCCAATGTTATGTAATAATGCACCGACTCTAGGAAACTAGGGTCGGGGCGTTACAGTTGGTATCAGAGGAAGTTTAGTACAAACCTTGGAAGCTAGATTTAGATAAACTCTGATTAGAGCACGTAGACCTAAGATGAACTTTGAGGATTAGTATAGAAGAACTTCCTAGAATTTTGGTATTGTAGAGATTTTGTGAGTTTTCCGAGCAATACATCCCTGTCTGGATACGAGCAGGTAGAGGCGGCTCTGGCACAGATGTACCTAGGGGTAAAACCCGAAAACACCGCTTTGAGCTAGACTCGAACGGGAACTGGTGCACGACAACGGGCCTTGCTGCACTCTTGGTTACGACACTCCCGGGGGATATGCTTAGGACAACTCTCACTTTCTTTACAAATCATTATGAAGGGTTTATGATTATATACTTCCTCAAAGAAAACATTTTTATGATTATGGATTATATCCATAAATAGTTCAATTTATGTTAAGTGTATGGGATTATGTATTTTGATTCATAAACTGATCTAGTTTATGCCATTGTTTAGAAATGGCACCCAGTAGAAGGAATGAGAACTCCGGAAATGCACATGATCCAAAGAGAAGGAAGGATCATATCATTCATGGTCTTAAGCTAGAATTTATAAGAGAAATAGTCTCCCATGTATTATCATCATATGAAAAAATAATATCATGTATTGATAAGATAAGTAAAGAGATTACTGAGTCCTATGGCTTTGAAGGGAAGCAAGAGAAGAAAAGGATAGAAGAGATAAAGATGGATAAAGGGAAGAGGGAAAAGAATAATTTTCCCATATGTGGTAACTGTGGAAAGAAACACCCTGGAACATGCCTGAAAGGAATGGGAGTTTGTTATAAGTGTGGAGGAAAAGGGCACAAAGTACGTGACTGCAAGGGTAAGAAAATGGTTTTAAATGTATAATGCTTCATTTGCAAGGAGTTTAGACACTACACGAACCTATGTCCCAGTCATCAGACTATGCCGCAAATGATGTTATTGGATAATAATCAAGTTATGATACTACCACAGATGAAGAGGAATGATTAGAGTTCTTATGTTGATTATGTCAATTGAGTGTTGTATCAACAATGTACTTGTTATAATAATTATGGAGTATATAAGGATTGTACTGCAGTACTATTTCATTAAGGACTTGAGATTGTGTGGAACATAGAAAAGTGACTCAATAGCAGGATAAATTTTTGGAAAATATATGGTTGAGAGAATGATATATCATAATATAGTTCTGATACTGAGGTAGTGATTTTGGAATAATATGTGATTGTTTTGGATAAATAATATTGGATATTCTTGACTACCTTGGAACTGATTAATGATTTTTACATTCCATCATTGTTGGGTTTTAAAAGATTTTTGGATTAATGAAGTATATCCAGCATTCTATATGGAATAAGGGAGCATGAATGTAATCAATAAGGAATATGGTAATTCAGGATGTTTCAGTGTATTAAAAGAATACATGATGAAGGTATTCATATGCTATTACGTGGTAAAAAGGATCTACATTATTTTTAACTTCCTTATAAATGTTGGACTGTGAGTTTGGTCAGAAATATTTTGGATAAATTCTAGTTTGAGATTAATTTTGGATGGCCATAAAAGGACAACCCGGAGGTCGGGCGGCAACCCGTCACGTCCGGCATGGCCGTGAGACTTGAACCCGCAACCGAAGGGCGACAAGGGTGTATCACCTACCACTGGCCCACGAGATGTCCTGGATTAAATAATGTAGTTTTTATTAAAAGATCTTGTAGATGAATTATAAATTCGTTTATTTTGTAACCCTATACGAATAGTGTAAATAGATTTTTTTTACATTCTATTATCTTTTAGAGTGAAAGATGAGTTTGTGGTAGAAATTTATTAATGGATAAAACTCTAATTATAAAGTATGTATACCTCCTTATGATCTTAGCCAATCTAATAAATAAATTCCACAACGTTAAGAAAAGGAACTTAGAACAAAAATGTTGTCCTAGATGGTACCTTAAATCATCACTAATTTATGGCTTTGGGATTGTTGGCCCTTTCATAGCCATGTTCTCTACCACTCTCCATCAGATAATTGATGGTTAGATTTCTCCTCCATATCCATATTTACCTACATGGAACCCTAGTATGTGTTATTTTCGGTAATCTTCATACTTTCCACTCTTTATTTTAAACAGAGGCCTCATTAATTCATTTTTCGATGTGGGATTTCAACTAAGATATTTTGAAACGTCAAAAATGTGTCATCCCAATATTCTATGTTTTGTTGAACCAATGGTATTTCAAATCATCATAAATTGATGAGTTTAAGGACCTCAATTTTATACTTGTTTGTGATTGATGACCTCAATCACTACCTATAAATATTTACGTTTTTCCTCCAATTATATGTCTCTAATTTCCACCGATGTTCTCCTAATCGAGATCATAATTTGGTGGTGACCCTTTCATTTCTCTTTTCCTCATATTAAGACTAAATTTTAGTAACCCAATTTCTGATGTGGGTTTTCCCACAAATATATTTTCTATTTTCAACCTTTTATTTTCTAAGAACAATTTCAAATTGCGAGGACGCAATTTATTGAAGGAGGGGAGAATGTAACACCCCAAGAATTCATAATGTGTTATTTCTTCAAAATAATTCAATAACTTGTACTACACGCAACACCGAGTTCAATCACACCTTGACTTACAAAAAAAGGCCATTAAAAGAGGTCATGAATAGTATTAACTAAATTTTAAACTTTATATAATCCTTATAATTTTAGAATCCACATTATGAGTTTCTTAGTCATAATGCAAGAACAGATTCATTTTCAGTATTGCACTTTTATCAACATTTAATAGTGAAACCTTTTTAAATACAATATTTTAAACTTTTTGACTAAATGGGGACATCAAAAAAAATTTAAAATGAAACATCCCAAGCTTCCACGGTACGCTTTCCTTTGAATAATGTGATAGCGTGTGTTGTACGCAACACCGAGTTCTAACAACCAATTAAACTAGCCGTTATGAATAGTAATAACTACTTTTTGAAATTATATATATTTTATATTTGAAAATGGACTTCATTTTTGGATTCGGAATATCAAATTTAGCCTAAGGTGAAATTTTGGTACTTTTCGGATAACTTTAATATTTTGATGAATAGTGAAAATTACTAAATTTTAATTAAAAACAACTTTTTTAATCAAAATAATTAATAGTGATAAATTATTAATTTGAGTGGTTTTAAAGTATATTTAGAATATATTTTTACCACTTAATATAATGTTGGTCATTGGACATAATTTTACAATTAAACCGAACATAAACAAGTGTCAATCTTTTGATAGTTATTATCTCTTAAAAACACGCTTTTTGTTTTAACAGCGGGAATTAATTTTAAATTAATTTCTGCCACTTCTGTGTTTTGAATTTAGGAAAATGGATTCCATATTTGGAATCAGGATGTTCAAATTGCGTAAATAGGTAACTTTTATTTTTAGACATTTTGAATAGTTACTGTGGTAAATATTTTATTTACCATGGTTAAAGGGTAAATCCGGTAAATAAGGGTTAAAAAAATAATATTATAATAATGCAAAATTACCCTAAAACGTGTCCTAACCTTATTGGTGTACACATACCCGACCATGGGCATCCTTGGGTCAATTTGGGGACCCCTTGGAGCCACTTGTAAGTGATAATGACACATTATATTAATAAAGTTAAAATAAAAATAAAAATGGCATAAGCTTACATCTTTTAGAAGAACAATTTTTACATAGGGTTATACATGTTGGATTTTAGATTATAAATATTCATTAGAAAGATAAAAAGATTTCCTACATAATGATATTTTATTTATAATTTTTAGACATTAAATAATATATTTTATTTATGACACAATGATGATGCAGTAATTACTAAAATAGTGAAAAATAAAAATAATTGATCTTATAAATACCCAAATAATTATAATATGAAACTTTTAATGAATTAAACTAATTTTCTATGATAATATGATATATTAGTATTGATTTAATTGACTTTGTTAGAAGTAATCAATATGTTAGGAGTTTCACAAAAATCAACTATTGAATAGTGTCAAAATTGACATAAAAGAGTTCTTAAAACAAATATTATATTATTAATTGATATTAAATTCCTAAAAATCTAAGGTTCGGCAAAGAGACTTATATTATGATAGGTTAATCATTAATGGACCACTTGGGGGTCGCTTGGATGTATATAGTAAGTTTATTAACCATATTATATAAAAATACAAAGAGACATTGTAAAAGTGAAACTAATTAACTTAGAGTTAATACTTAAAGATAAGGTTAATATAAGTACCCAAACCTGTCTAAATTCTATTGGATGAGTTGTTTTCGACCTATCCCCACCTCATCCTTTGAATAGTCAACTTTGGAGCCTTTAGAAACCGAATATGAATTTATTATAAATTAATATTTCTAGCTTTTCCAAAGGTGCCCCTCACCCCTCTTATAAAAGGGCACTCCTCCTTCTCATTTCTTCACACCTCTAAAGCCTTTTGGTTCGGCCAAACTCTGCCAAAATACTCTCCCAACATCCCTCAATACAACCTAAAGGCCTTAGTTTGATCAGAAAGCCAACCTAAGGAGCCCTTTTGATCAAATCAAAAGGAAGAACCCGAAGAAGAGGTAATGATCTCACCACCCTTTTCTAAGTTCATTTCTTCTTCCACTTCTTCTTCCTTTGTTCTTACCATTCTGAAATAATAACTCCAGTATCTCACATATACTGTGATGTTATTATAAATATGGTACAATCATATTCAGTATTCTATCCACCCTTTGAATAACATGTCACCATACGTGCGTACGTACGGCTTACCGTCTCCACGTCGTGGTGTAATTGTTATTCAATATAATATTATTTGGATGGGTATAATAATGATGTGTAACTCATGTAAATAATAAATATAACATGTTAATGATTCTGTATATATGATATACCATCCATTTATATATTATTTTAATATCAAAAGAATGATATTGTCGCTCGTGCGTACGTACGGACTACCGTCTCCACGAACGCGATGAGATTCATTCTCCATCGTATCCATTCATGTATAATTATCATTTGATGATTTAAAAATGATGTTTAAGGACTGTATATCATTCTGGATATGAATAATATACAACAACCATGGCATATGTAACAAAACATATAAAAGAAAATGAGTAAGTTAACTCCCGAAACGACGATAATTCTAAGATATTATTAACAAATCAATGTTAAAAGATCATATATGATATCATATTAATATATATGATTCTTGTATAATTTAATAACAACTATTTCACCATTATACAGGAGGTTAACCTACCCCAACCAAGGAAAAGTACAAGGTAAGGGTTATTTCACAATCTCTTCATTATCCGAGGTTGTTTATATGTAATAATCTACTGGGATCTCTTTATCATCCACATCCATGTTTCTTAAAAATGTATTTCAAAACATTTTTACTATTTACAAGAATATGGGTTAAAGTCATTTATACCTTTTTTTGACTTTTTATAAGAGGTTTATAAAGGAATCTTTCCATCGTTTTCAAAACAAGGTCCTTTTTAACCTTTTCGACAGAATTGAAGTAAGAATGTTTTTTTTAACTTATACGGCGGGTGCGGTTATTTTACGCCGTTATAAAATCTTCAAAGCTTTCCTTACAAGCTTATAAGAATATTTTCAAAGAAAATGTTTTATTTTATATGGATCTTAAATGATTTCAAAATAAAAGGAGATATTTCTTTAAAAAGAATTTTTGATTTCATCTATGTCAACATCCTTTGATGGATTTTAAGATTATTTGAAGTTGATTTATTATGATACAAAACTTCTATATTGTATTGAAGGTTTTGTGATATGTTTGACTGTGGATGTGCTATTTTTATACCATTCATAGTTTATTGTGAAAGTATTGACATTTCGTATGCTAGTTTTAATACGAATGTTTATGTTATGTTTAAACCTTTTCATATGGGAATGCATTGGACTTAATAAGTGACGGGTGGAGCCCGCTATAGCTCCTCGATGCATCGGTAGGTCTCATGAGACAAACTAGTGTCTTGGCACAAGGCCTTGACAAAATCTTATTTGTAGTCTTGGCACGAGGCCTTGGCTATGTGGTTATGATAGTCTGGCATTATGCATTCCAACATTATGAAAGTGGTTATTTATTTTTGCATGTGATTATTCGATTAGTGGAATATCCATGTGAATAAGTAAATGGCATTATTTCATTTTATTTATGCCATACCATGTTGAAAGTTCATGTTTAAAAGGCTTTTGTTTTAGTTATACATTGCCTTAAATGTTTATTCTTATTGATGAAGGTTTCCGCTATATTGTTATCCTTACTGGGCATTTGAGCTCACCCCTTTTCTATGTTTTATTTTTCCCAGGAAGTGAAGATGTAAGTTATGAATGACCTGCAGGGATATTATGAGGGGATTGTAGTGTGGACTGTGGAAACATTATGTTGTTGTATTAGTTTTTGATTTTATGATGTAATGTAAAACTTATGAATATATCTAGTGTTTCCAAGGCTACTAAACCAATCGGTCTTTCGAGATTTGATCTTTCTTGTGATCATGCCAATGTTATGTAATAAGGCACCGACTCTAGGAAACTAGGGTCGGGGCGTTACAAAAAATATATTTCTTGTAACATAGAGGGGATATAAAACTATTAATTATATGATATGTCTTTATTTGTTTCAAAAAATAGATCTAGTAGATATGACATCCATTTATTCTTTTAGCAGTGAAAAGGAGAAGCTAAAAACATCTTATAGTTTTCAATTATATAAAAATCTGAGTATGTTTAAACTCTTGGTGTATCAAAAGAAGAAATTTGAATACACATCTTTGTCTCAGGTTTATTGGTAATACATTGTTGTATATATCCTACCATTATGTAATGTGATAAGACCATGAGAGTTATTCCCTAAAAATATTCAATATTATACAAATATATGTAAACACATTGTTTATTATAGGTTATAGATTTTTGGGAGAATTTCAATTTAGGCATCAGTATAGAAGTTGTTATAATTAATATTTCAATATAAATTCCTATATTTGGATAATATAAAGTGTATTTTTCGGGATATTGATCATGGATCTACAGCTATTTTAATTAGAGGGATTATAATGAAAAATGAGTTGAATTTTGGAATCATTATGGTGATTTACCCCACCACACGGATATCACATAGTTAGGGAAAATCATGTCAGTAATATATTTGGGTTATTTCTGCTTAGGTTATTAGTACATGTTTTGTGTACAATTATATAAAAATGATGAAAACCTATAAATTTTAGATTTCTAAAAGAAGAATATTCATATTTGTCACACATTTTTGGGAACCATGAAACCAAACCATTTGAGGGGGTCTAGGATGGAAGATTCCAACCATATGGTTAGCACACAATTTTTTAACCCTTGTGGATAAACCATGCGATGTGGGTATCATTGGATAGTGAGAGTTTCACAGTTAGTGTATTGTTTTTCAAATTAGGTGGGGAAAACTATATGGTTATCTATATTTCATTATATTGAGATAAATTACAATTATTATCCTCATATTTAATCCCCCAACCTCTTATCTTCTCCCTCACATACATTCAAAATATGGAGGTTTTCTCTCCCATATTTTTCTCGTTGTCACCCATTTTTATGGGTATTTTTTTGGATTTTATATAATGATTTTATTTCCATAATTATTCAGATGTTCAAATTTAAGTTTTCACCATTTATTACACCAGATAATGGAGCACCTCATTTCTTAAGGTTTTGGTGAGAAAATATCACTAGGTTAGAATTGAGGAATTTTTTACTATTTAAATTAAAGTGAATAATTAAATATAATTTTTTACAACTAATTAAATTTATTATTATTTCTTGAAAGAGGTTCTCAAAATTTGATACATGCCTTAGATGATCTCTAGATAGATTTATCAAGTTTTTATTAATGAAAATAACTTCATTTTTGAGGTAGGTGGTCCCCCAATATTCCCTTTGTTTTTCGTTGTTGATTTTGTTCATTTTATATGTGGTCTAAAAATTTAAAAGTGAGATACCTTATCTATAAAATAAATATAATAATTTAAATTAATTCTCTTGGGATGATCAATGTTTTGAGGGTCATGATAAACCCTTGAATATTAGTGATTCCTTTGCCACTCATAGCTGATGGATTGAGTATAAATATGATCCATGAGTTATATGGACCATGTAGGGGTGTAAATTAAAGAAATAATTGAATAGAGTGGACCATGAGATATTTTTCCTCAGCTCCCTTAAATAGGAAATGGTGATGGATTATGAATGTACAACCTCATGTGTCACATTAGAAATTGGTGGTAGGTGATTTTAAATTTTAGAGGCCCTAGATCCTTTTGGGAGATGGTTATTGAGTGGAAAAATTGTCCATTTCCCACAAATATATGATCACTCACATGGGTATACATGGGTATATTATACAAGTTTGTGTGAGTCGACCAACCTAGGATGGCTTGGGAAGTTATATGTGCATTATAATATATCTCCAGTGTGATGCTAGTAAGACCTTTCCTATGATACCTACATGACCATGACATGAAAATGATAGTGTTGAGGAATAGTATTCCCTCTGAGTGACAATATTATTATTGAGTGATATAAATGATATATTAGATCCTAGGTAGGGTGAATTGGTTAGTATGTGACTTAGGGGACCATGGTAACTATCGTATGTTATGTTGACCCAAGATATGGTTTTTCTGTGGAAGTATGTATTTTTTATTTCATGTGTCACCTTATAACATGAAGATTAATGGAGTGATAATGAGGTGGCTACAGTGAATATAATGTGTTGTGAAATTTTGAGGCCAAAATCTCTTATGTGTGGAGGTTTTAAGGGGTACTAGATCCAAAATATTGTTAATGGAGATATCATGTGAGAGATGAACCTCTCACAGGTTCTTATAAATGAGATACCTAGGAGACTTCCTAGGATATAGTATTTACAATATATATGATATAGAATTTATAGGTTGTTATTTGGTATTAATAGGTCATACCTATGTGGAATATCTATGTTACTACTAAGGATTTTTCAATTGAAATTATATGGGATGCATAGGATATGAGTTAGGATTTGGTGATTCTCACCTAATACAACATAGAACTCATAGGTTGTTACTAGGATTTTATTGTTATGCATATATGGAATTCCATTATTATTACCAAGGATTTAGTGATTATTCTTATTTAGGATACTATGAATTTTCCCTAGAATATGGAGTTTACACTTGATACTATTTGAAATAGTGTAATATGTGTTTAATGACACTCTAACACTAGTTGAAGCAGTTATAGTCCTTATAGGGTATCACCTTAGAACCCGAGGTTAAATAGTGATTATTTTAGTATGTTTGTTCACTATATTTATTTTTTAATAATATAAAACATTTTTATATTTTATTTAATATTTATTTTGAGGACCCAATCGGTGGTTCCCTACTAAGTTATTCTCACACCCTACTGAGGTGGCCATGGAAATTGGGTACCTGAGTAGGCTATATTGTTCAAAAGTTCATGTAATTCAACGGATCAATATTGCATGACTAGGATGGGGAACATCTACAGGATTCTGAATATTTGTATGAGTTGAGGCTTGAGAATGATAGTATATCCTCATTGTATTTTATTTTATTTTATTGTTTATTTATGAGGTGTTCCATTGGGTGACCAATTATCATTTATGATTGTATTCTTCTACATTCATTTCATATGTAATAGTAATGTTTATTTATTATACATACTCTAATTATATATGATAGATTTTTCTTTTTTATTTCTACTGTTTCATACTATGATATGAGCCTATAGTCTCCCTATGATAATACTCTAGACCATTTCAACTAGTTAGAAACCTTTGGAACATAGATAAATGATATTGAATTCACATAAAACCCCTGGCCCAAACACTAGTTAGTGGTCCAGGGTTTGCAAGTCTTATAATATATTATTCGAGAAATTATTCTTTGTCTTATTATAAAACGATGTCATAGATAGGGAATAGTGATATGTCTAATCTTATGATAGAATTATTATTGGAATGTCATGAACACTTATCTCTCTAGAAAGCATAGGTTACTCTAGATATGGGATTGTTTTTTTTTTGTTTTAGATGTTATTTCTTATATAATTATTTGAGTATGATCTATGTATTTGAGATTGAAATTAACATTTGTAGTGATAATCCCATTGGAAAGAGGCTAGTGTACATGTACCAGAATTGGAATGTAGAAATCGCATGAAATTCACATGCTTGTGGGAAATTTATATCACTGATGATAAATGGATCAACTGTTTAATGTTCCAACCAAAATATTATGTAGTGTTTTCCATGAAAATTATTGGTGGAATTTTACTTAACTAAACCACAATGTATTTCCTTATGATGAAAGGTCGTATTAATCTTGTGGAGGGATACTCAATAATGATTTATATATAGTCCCTCTATATAAAGGGAGTACAATAACCCATAATGGGTCAATAAAGTAATTAGATTCCATGATTATTAACACCTTTAGGAAGATTATGATACTGTTTTTGAAAATGAAATGGGGTGTAGTTACTTAAAGTGTCCAAAACAACCTATATGGTGTTTCACATATAGATTTTTGGGGGAATTATAATTAATCGAACCATATGAACATAGTATAATCAGCATGTATCATAATTTTATGATTCCATTATATAAGTTTTTTTGAAATTTTGGTCATCAAGGGGTATTCCAGTTTGTATATTCCCAATAATAGTTAGTTCCCTAGTGGTTTCATGACTTGGCATGTGATTCTTGATATGTATATGTGTATGTGAACTCTAGAGTGGGTTTTTTGGGCATGTGAGTGGACCTAAGATGTTTATGATTTCATTAGGGATATTTCCTCACAGCTGGAGGATTATATGAGATATCAATTGAGGTCTTGGTGGGGAAGCCTTGTAGCCTTGGGATATTTCTCAGGATATTGATGCGCTAAGATATATGATTAAGTAGAAGTGCATTCTACTATTTTTGTTAGAGATGGTATTGATATATGAGTGTTACCCAGGAGAGGGTTTCTCCTAGGCTTGAATTATTTATGGATGAGAAACATGGGTAGATTCATTGATGTCTAATATCAGGGAATGGGAGGTGTTACAATGTGTATGGTATTGGAATGGAAATTCCTTATCCTTTTTTTAATTAATTCAATTGAGGTTATTTGGAATCACGACTCAATTTTGAGTGAGTAATTATTTTGATGCCTAGCCCAGGTGACTACAAGTGTAGTTCCCAACAATATCTAAAATCATGATCCGTGATTATTGAATATATAATGGTAGAGCATGGTAGATTATTATGCTTTTAAAAAACCTTTCAGGCATTGGGTGATCACATAATAAGCCTTGGTATGAGTTTTGTTCATTAGTCTTATTAGATTAAAATCACCAAACCTCATAAAGTTATATTATATTGGTATGTGATAGGAACATGGTCTATGGATTAGATTTTGGACCTAGATTCAATGGAATGTACCTCATGGGAGAGTGATTCAATTTGTATAAATAGGTTTTATTGGATTTTGCACCCGTTAAATTTAGAAGATATTGAGTTAATATATGATGGGTTGCATGTGGTTATAGTTGGTACATATATCTATGAGTAGTCGTATGTGGGTTGATTATAGTTGAATCAAATGATATTCTTATGTAAATAGTAGACTAAGATTTTGATGACCATGAGAAGTGACCCTCTATGATGATGATTATGCTACCATGGATGGAGAATTTAAATGGATGATAGGATTGGTGAGTATATCTTTGGGGGAGTGACATGTTTGAAATGATAGAACCTATTAAATTTTCACTTCAAAATAAGTATATGGGATTCCATATGGGGAATTTCGTCATAGGGTGTTGGAGGGTGTGGTCCACATTACGAACGAAATTTTAATGAATGTTGAGTATGATTTTACAAGTCATCCTTGAATGGGTAATGGTTAGGGTTTTCCATTGATACTCATGTATAATAGGGAAATCCTTATGTTTTCATTACTTTTTGTAATGGATGGAATGTTTTATATAGATGTATAACCTACGTGTGAGTAAATTTAAGGGTGTGATGAGATAGATCATTGGATTAACGCTATGGAATTTGGATATTGGTGTTAAATAGAGAGGATTTTATATGGTTCTTTGGTGGAAACAATAACTTAATATATTATGTTCCATTTAATGGATTCTTCATATTGAAGTGAGGCTAGGGGTTGTTCTAGGATTTATTCAAGTGAGAATCATAATGGAGACTTTTTTGTAATCATGAGAAGAGTATGATGAATGATTTTGTTAGTAAAGTATCGAATCATGGAATTATATTGAAAATCTAGTTTAAACATAAGTGTGCATGTTTAAATGGTTATTTGATTCCTACAAGTAATTAATAATCATTATTGGGTGATTTTATATAGTTTTTTGTAGGTGTAGCTAAGTATTTTTGGGAAATGTTAGACAAAGGGGGGATGAGCAATTTTTTTAAATGAAATTGGGTGCATTGATATGAGAACCTACCTAAGAATGTCATTGACCATTGAAAATACATTTTAATAAGAAAATTCATATTGTGGAGAGTACCTTGAGATATAATCGAATCTTATGAGATGAGTATTATAGTAGGGGAACTATAAACTTGAGTATGAATATGTTAAGGACTACTCGTGTCTTTAGAGAGAAACATATTTAATTAACTATTATCTTTGCAATTAAATAACTATAGTTAGTGGTATCTTGGATGTTTTATGAGTAGTGTATATTATTTTTAGAGTTACATAGTGGAAGCTCATTTGAAATTCTAAGGTAGAATAAAATAAGTTAATTGTGGATTGATGATTGAGATAGGTTGGTATTTTAGGTTGAAATAACACTAAGATATATTGGGGATGAGAGTTTTTATGGTGAGGAGGATGTAAGGACTCATGGTTTAACATGTTTTGAAATTCATTGGGAATTTTAATTTTGGATTGATGTTGGGGTAGTTATGAGAAGAGGGATTGAAATTTTAATTCTGAGAAATTGAGTTTCTCAAGGATTTTTTTGGATATATATCTATGATCAATAGGTGTTTTAAGAAATTGTGTTAATCTCTATAAATTTTGGATGAATTTTTTAATTTTAAATATGTATTAACCCTAATTCATGGTTACATCACGATTAGGTAAAACAATGTAGGTAACTCATGAGGTTTTTTTTGGTATTGGTATATGGTTTGTAATTAATTAAATAAAAAATTGAAAAACCTTGAATTTGAGTTTTAGAAGGATATATTTGGTTGTTTCAGAGTTTTTTGTTCCATGAAACCAAGAAATATGGGTGTTTAGGTTGGATAGTTATAGTTACAGTTTAATTGTATGTTTGATAAACCATACGTCCAGATCGTGTGACATATGTGGCCTAAGATATTGATGGTCATCTAGTTGTCATGGAGTTTGGAAAAATATGAGGGCAAACAATATGGAAACCCTCATTTAATTAAAAGGGTGAAATAATCATCCACCCTTATGATTTAATCATTCACCCCTATATTCTCTCTCACATGCAGGAAACCAAGTAATTATTCCCCCTTCTTTCCCTGTCACCCCATTGATTAGGGGTGATTTCAAAAACATTATATGGATATTTAAAGTGGGTTCCTGATAACCTTCCCCCATTTTCTACTCCTTGTTTCTACACTAATTTCAAATATTCTGGTTTATAATTTCACCAATGATTCCACCATATCATAGTGCAATCATCCCTATATGATGGGTCTTTTTCTTGGTGTGTCTATAGGAAATATATATATAATAAACACAAACTATTGTACTATATTTATAAAGGTAAATATTCTAGTGGATTTTTATAATAATTTCAAATTTAATTAATGAAATTTATGGATGAATTAATTATAGGAATTAGTAATTTTTCTAAGCTTAGGTTTGGTTGTATGTTTGGAGTGGAACACACCCCATTTATTGAGGTTTCTAAGAGTGAATGTCACTAGGTGAGAATTTAAGCATTTATTACTTTTAAAATAAAATTAAATAATAAATAATAAAATTTAAAATTTAATTTAATTTAGAATTGAAGAATGATATAGGTACTTGGGTGTTGATATGAGGCTTGGATGAGCTCAAATGAGAGTTTCCAAACTATTGTTAAAGGAAATAACTGTGTGATTGAGATAGGTAGTCCAAAATTATGACTTACGGTTTAAGTATTTGATTTGTACATGCGATATGTGGTCTCAATACTAGAGAGAAATAAAATTTCTATTTAAAATAAAATCAATTATTTAAATAAATTCCCAAGGAATGAACTAAGATTCAAGGTCCATGATGGACCCTTGAATTTTGGTGATTCATCAGTTGTTGATGGTTGTGGGCCTCATTATAAAGATGATCCTTGAGATAAACTGATCTTAAAAAGGTATGCATTAAATGAAATAAAAAAATATAGTGGAAAATGATATATGTTTCTTTATTTCCCCTAAGTATGGGGGAGGGGATGGACCGGGCATGGATAACCTCATGTGCTACCATGGAACCTTGGGGTAGGCCATGAGAAATTTTAGATACCATAAATCCTTGGCCGAGATGATTATAGAGTCGGATGATTTCCCAAAATAAACTAGTATTTAAATACCTAGATGGGTATTCCCAAGGTATATTATGCTATGTTGGGAGAGGATATTGACTAAGGATATCATGGGAAGTGATATGGGAATTACTCCATGTCTCCAGAGCGATGCTGGTAAGGCTTTTCCTATGAGGCCTATAGGCCATGACGTGACTGCAATGGTTTTGCAAGATTTCATTTCATAAAAGTTATGATATTTGTATTTAGGGATGAGAATGAGATATATGAGCACATGAAGGGTGTATAAATAATTATGTAACTTCGGGAACCATAGTGGATGCCTTGTGTCATACTGACCCTATATAGGGTTTGTACATGGAATTATGTATTCTTGATGTTTGTGTCACCTTATAACTTGAGGACTGTTAATGTGATATTTATGTGGATATAGTGAATGTGATGGGTTGCCTAATTTAGAGTACATCCTGGGTTATATGTTGAGGGTTTAGGTAGATTTCGTCCCCGGATTTTTGTTACATGAGATTTCATGGGAGAGACAAACTAACACCAACTTCTTAAGAATAATATGCCTATGAGATTTTTGGGGACATATGTTTTACACATGATATGATATAAAATTCCTAGATTCTTACTTGGGAATAAAAAATTATGCCTATAAAAAATTCAAATGTTATTACCTAGGATTCATTGTTTAAGATTATATGGATGATTAGGATATTTCCTTGGACCTAGTGATTATAACCTAATAATATATGGAATGAACAAGTTGGTACTTGGAATTTCATGTGTATACCCATATGTAATGAATAGGTTGTTACCTAGGATTTAATGGTAATTTTTATTTCAAATTCCTATGGAGTTCCTTATGATCTAGATTTTACACTTGATACTATATGGCATGGTATTCTATATTCTCAGAGACACTATGAAACTATTCAATAAAGGTATAGTTGATCTTGCGTTTCACAGTAGAACTTAATTATGGAAATTTATTATTTTATTTAGTGTTCATGCTATATTTATTTTTTGAGAATATCACATGTGCATACTTTTTATTTCTTGATTATGTTATGGTCACTATTAGTAGTTCCCTACTAATTTGTTCTCTCACCATTCTCAGATATCCATGAAACATAGGACCTTGAGTATACCTTAGTTTTCCCAAGGTTTAAAAAGAAAAAATGCTCAGTGTTTCATGATTGGTCTAGAGTATCATGATATAGATTTAGAGATTTGGATGAGGTCAGGCTCGAAGATGGGAGTGGATCCCCTTGTATCTTATTTCTTTTTATTGTTTATACTTGTGTTCAGTCCAATTGGTGACATATTGGGATATATGACTATATTATTCTACATTCATTTGATATACCATTTTAATGTTTTTTTAATACATATAATAAGATTATTTTTTATTGATATTTTTTGGTTACTTTCAATATTTATTACTCTAATATGAGGGTATAATCTCTCCAAGGAAAATTTATATACCCATTAAGCTTGTATGTAACTTTGGAATATGAGGAGTCACACTTGAGGCCTCATGAAACCCCCATTTCGGAAACCAGTTAATGGCCTAGGGTTGGTAGGGTGTTACAATAGACAACATATATACTTTATAAGGATCAAATCTTGATATATTTTACTCAAACATGTGATATGTTGGTTAATAGTGTATCCAGAAAATGGATTTTTATGGGTTGCTTGAAAAAAAATATATAACATAGATGATGTAAGAATATCACATGAGAGAATACCATTAGGATAGTTATAGGTTGGATCTAGTGAAATTAGTAGTACCCTGTAATTAGTTCCCTAGAACCAACATTATTAAGTACTTTGGATTACCACACCATATATACAATGCTATATATAAATTTTTTATTGTTATAACATATTTATGTTTTATTCTACATGATTTATTTGATAATTTCCTTAGAATAATTATCATTTTGATAGATTTTATAAATCCGCATTATAATAAGAACATGGGAATGTCATGACAATTTTCTTAATATAAAATCAGATTGTATAGACACATCCTTCTAATATGAGAAAAATTATAATGGATAATAATTTATTATACCCTTACATCATCAATTTATTAGGGGTTGAGGAAGTATGAGAAAATATGGTGGTAGTTTTACGGTAAATGAAACATTAATTTTCATCATTTTGGATTATATTGTATTTTATGATAGATAAAAAGCATCATATATTTTCAGTCATGATTGGGATCGATGAGTACCCTTATGTTTATTTTACATAAGAAAACTATCAAACATAATATAATTTTTCTATGTTATAAATCATATATATTATAGTAGGATTTGATATTTTTCATGTAATAAGATTCCCTTTGCATAAGCTATATTTACACCCTGATTTTATGAATATTAAAAAGATATGACATGGAGATAATTAAATGTGTCATGGTCATCCCTTTACCATATCAAAATTAGGTTGTTGGATGAGAAATAAAAGAGGTAAATGACTGATATATTCACAACATGGTTTGTTATATATGAATTATTAAACATGGGGTGTCCCACTTTCAGTTTTATCCTTGTTTCTTCTCTCAACCATGTATGACTAGAGATACTCTGTTTTTGATCTTTGATATCTCTTTAACTTTTCTTAGACCTTGGCCTCATATGATCAACCATTTTGATCCAAGATAGAGGCTTCATGAGTTCTTAACTCTATTATTTTCTTGTTGTTCCTTATATTATGATGTGAAATTTTGATTTTTCACAAAAATTGGTGGATTCATAAACCTATATTCTAAATTATAAAATGTATTTCTTTTTATATTTTATGCTATACTTCTATGAAATTTTTATTGTACCTTAAATCACTTTAATTATTATCACCTGGAAACAAGTGACATTGAATCTCTTTAATAGTTATCCTCTTAAAAATAATGATTAAAATCATCAACATTTTTCTTAATTGGAACTCTCACATTAAATTTCGTATGTTGTGACTTCTTGTACCACTGTAACATTTTATAATATACAATTATAAAAACTCTATAAAATAAAGTGAGTTTATATTCTCTCCTCATGATTACAGTAGAAGGTTGTTATAAGTGCAGGGATTGATATTTAATTATTATTTTCATTATTAAACACTTCCATTGGGCTTCATGTTTCGATTTTTTTCTGGTGGAAGTGGTTATTATGAACCTTTATTTTTTATACATTGTTTTTGTTTTATTATAACTTATTACCTTTTTTATTTTCCTGATTTCCTATATTTATTCCCCAAATTCATATAGCCATTATTCCAATATATATGATTAATTGATATGATATAGTATCCCTTATGTGATAGAAAGAATTCTAGAAACAGAATTAAAAAATGAATCTTGAACTGTGATTGAAAATGTATAAGAATGATCATATTTAGATAATTCTTCATTATACAACAAATATATTGATTATGTATTGAATATATAATATTAATTTATTTATTTAATGCGTAATTGAAAATTTATTTAAGGATAGTAATATGATTATAATACAAAGAAATGATAAAACTAAATGATAATGATTTAATTTATGTATTTTCTTATCCTTCTAAGGATTTTCATCTAAAAAAAGATTTGAGTGATAGTTTTTCATATATTAGTTATTCTTCCATATCATTTTTAGAATATTAGTTTAGATATTGTATGGTTTTATTATTTTTTAGAGATAGGGTATGACGTTAGTATCTTAAGATTAGTTGACTACCTTGTTAATATTTTTCCTTCCCAAGGATGATGTAATTGGGTTTTTACTTGGGTAATGAGAAGTTAAAAGGAAAATAGTTTTGGGGAAATATTATATGTGGTTGTGTTTTAAAAGATGTATTTGAGGTGTAGGGTGACTGTTGATATTTGGTTAGTATCCTCATAAGAAGGTGTGTGTGAATTTTTGAGGTTAGGTAATGATTGTTTCTTAGTTAATGTAAATATATGGTTGTGTTTGATTAACTATATAAATAAATAATAATTGAATAATTGAATAATTAATGGGTAATATAAGAATTTATAATTGAGTTTATATGATATTCATAGTGGTCTATTTTATGATGTTGTTATGTTTTCTTAGTGAATTTTTATAATTGGTTTATTAATCATTTAAAGATGATATCTCTTTTATTGACCTTTGAAGTTTCAATAATATTTATTGATTTTTATTCTTATCTATTATCATTTATAGATTTATTATTTGTTTTTTTGTTTTTTCATGTCTATCTTTGATTTTATGTTACTATACATGCATATTATATAGGATTTTCTTATTTGTATTTCTAAATAGTCTGAAATGGATTAAATAATAGTGAGTCTATACAGGGGCTATAATGGATCAAATTTGTGGAATCTATAGTTTTTACTGGATGTAATGGGTTAAGGTTTTGGAATTCTGCATTATACTTGAACTATATAAAATGGATTAATGTGAAGTGTATTTATATATGTGTGTGTGTAGGCTAAAACGGATCTTGGTTTTCTCATCTACACCTATTAATGGGTTATAATTGATTGATCTTATAACAGGTACACATTTCCCCCGACTATGATGTCTTGGTGTTATGTCATGTATTTGTTCAAAGATGGATTGTGGTAACAACATGAGTCAATGAGATGTTGATGTGATGACGTGGTGGTTGTTTGGTGGTTGTGGATATGTTTATGTGGTGTTTTAGTGATGATGTTCTGGATATGGGGATAAGGTAGTGAATGTGACATGACTATAATGGTGATGTGCTTGATTAGTTTTGATCAAGTATGAAAATGATATATCATATTTGTTGAAAAGATTAATTGATTATGATGATTGAAAGGGTGGTTATTTCCAGACATTATCCATTATTTTCATATGTATCCAAAAACCAAATATTACCCTTTACTATATATACTATTTAAATATTAATCCAATGTGTTATTAATTTTTAGTTGTTTGGTGATATGATTGTGGGATTCCTCTTAAATGTTTTAGTGACCTCAAAAATCTAAAATCATCATTAGTTACTTATGTCCGTATAATGTTATTTATTTGATATGATGATTCTATGTAATGTAAAAAAGGTAAAAGATAGGATACTCTATAGTTATTTCCTTCATTCTTGCATACTTTATTAATTATAATTCTTCGATTACTTGTGATTATAGTTAATTTAACTCATGTTTGTCTATCAGAAAAAAAAAAATTATTTCTCTTGGATATAGATTTTTTTAGAAATATAATCTTACTAAGTACTCCCAAGAGCTCACCTCTATTAAATTTTCAAATAGTTTGGTAAGATAGTCATATGGAGACTGTAGATGTAGTTTTTTCCGGAAAATGACATGGTGTATAGCGGGTCATCCAACTATTATCCCTATTTTGTTTTTTCGTAAACATTTATAGGAAATTTGAGATTGAGATCATTATATTTATAGTATATACATAAAGATATATTTATATATTTCAGTGGTGGTTAATCCTTATTTTTTCAAGTAATTATGATGGTAATGCCTCCCATATACCCTTAGTGTTATCGTCAACCTATATCATATTGTTGTTAAGTGTTGTGGTCATAATTATAATCATTGATAAACCGGGTGTTGTTACAGAGGGGGTGGGTCAAGAAAAAGTGATATAATATCTTTTTGTTGAAGTATAGGATAGATTTTGGAGTAAGGAATAGTTGAGTCTTTCACAGGATCAATGTGTAAAGTTTTCCATTTAACCAAAAATGTGATAGAGGTAAAGAATATCTTGAGGACAAAAATTTAGAACCCAAATTAATGATTCTAAAATCCATAATATCCTAAATATCGGCTGAGAAATAGCTATCATGACCCCATGTGATCTGATGCATGGAGTATTAAAATCAACTAATCATGTTTATGTGAAAAATTTGTTGATTTTAGGGTATAAAATTTACTTATGTTTTATAAAAAATAATCAAAGGTTGTATTTAAATTAAAATTATTATCTATGATTATGAATTACATATTTATCTATTCTGACATTTTTTTTATTTAATGTAATATACATAATTATATTACAATTAATTTCATATAAATTGATTACATATATATAAAACATTATTTCTTAAAATTCATGAAATGGTAAGATTCTAAATATTATTTTTTCTAAAAATCCATGTTCAATTTCAGAATTTAATGTTTTATGCATGTCAATTAATATACCTATAAGATCATTTTATGAATTTTAAAGTATTATTTTAAATTAATATGACTAGTATGAGCCTATTTTTTTATTTATTATGTATAATATCTAAAAATAACATTATTTTCATGAACAAATTTATGAAACATTTATTGATTTTGTATGTCATTGATGATTAATAATTGATTAAGTTAAAAGATTTTTGAAATTATGTAGTCGCATGATTCTTATTGTAATCTTGTAAATATGAAATTACACTCTATATCTTATGTTAGACAGGTTAATTGGGAATTTTTTAAATATAAGATGTAAATATAATATCATTTATTTAAAAGAGTTCTAGGGTTACAAATTTTTGATGGTCACCATATATGAATCTGAAAATGTTATGATGCATGCCTAAAACATTGAGTAATTAAAAGGAACTAATGATGCATAATTTAAATTGGGAATAAATTTTCAATAAATTAATTTATTTTTATAAATTTTATGTCTAATATTGTTAAATTCTATAAATTATTTTCTATGAAATCATGAAAAATTATGCGCTAATTCAATTTTTGGTTACACCGTGTCAAGAAAGTTCATTTTTAGTTCCTAAAAATGATTTAAAAAATTTCATGATTTTTTTGTGATTTTTTTAAATGAATTATGAATCATGAAAGAAACAAATGTAGAAAAGAAGTGATGAACTAAAGGCTGGTTAAAAAACTAATTAACAAATTAGTATTATGATTCAAAAATTATAAGTATGTGGTAATATATAAGAATTGGATAAAGAATATTCCTTGTGAATCATCCTTGAAATATTGAAACTAATGATAGTTTAATATTATGAATTTAAATATTATCTTGATTGGTAAATATAAAAATACCTTGTTGATGACAATAATTATTTAAGATTTATTATGTTGTTGTTTATTTATATCTTAATATAATTATTTAGGGAATAAAGTATTATAAAGATGTTATTGGTATCCTTTGTAAGATTTGATATGATATTATGTATAGGATGTGGTTGATAATGTAAATTTATGGTTATAGAAATATGATATGGAATAACTAATTATTGTAATCTAATGAATGTTGTAGGTAGAAAATAGTTCCTTATTGCTACTCATTTTTTAATTTAATATCTATTATATGATAATTTCCAACTATTGTTTAATATTTTATTTCCATTATTATTTCTTTATTTTATAACCACTGATTGCTTATTTTCTATATCTTTTCTACTAAATTTCTTGATATTTTGGAGAACCACATCGGAATATTTATGAAATGATTATTTTTTATGATACCTTTTTTATTTTCCAATTGAAAACTATATATAATATATTAAAATTAATTAAGACAGTTATAAAAGATAATGTTGAAAAAATTAATAATGTTCAACAATTGAGTTCACTCCATTTATATATTAAGATCTCATATGTTTATTAAAGTATTTTTTTTTATTTTCGGATATTTGTTTCAATTAGTATTATGATTTTTACTTCCATATATTATTTAATATAGATCCTTACTACGGTTTGAAACTAAAAACCCAATTCTTGTTTGGTTAATGATGAAATAATTATTTTGTTATTACTACCATGTATTCCCATGATCCATTTTAGGTATCCTAAAGTATTATGGTTATTATAGTCTCATTTCCATGAAATAGAGAATCTTTAGTATGAATGTCCTAAGTTTGTTATGTTTTTTTTTATTTTTTGGTCTGTAGTTAGTTATGGTTTAGGAAGTGAGGCTATACATTGGTTGGTAACTTTACACCTCCCTTCAAAAAAATTTGATTTTTTTTTTAATTTCATTCTAAAAATCTTTTCTATTAACAATGTACTTTTTTGTCTGAAGGGTTTTTGTTTTCACTCCCTTTCCATTTTTTGTTTTCCCTAGGTAGTACAATCCCTTTCTGAGAGTTATTTTCCATAGTTGTGGGAGATATATGATTTTTTATATTGAAATAGATTTGTAATTGTATCCTAAATATTTCCCAAATTGTACTAATAGGGTGAATATCTGAATTGAGAGGTGTCTCTTCATTGATAATTTTCATTGGGTATTTCATAATCTGAGTTGGTTTTAGATTCTAATTGAACATAACCATTTCATAGGTATTTACTATAAAACCTTGATTTCTATATTCATTAATTGAATTGGTTTTTCTTTCTCTATATTTTATTTAGATTATCTGGGACAATAATCATTTAATAGGTATATAATATAAGGGAATAGAATTTCCTAGACCATTAATTTATCAATTTATGGAGTATTGAGGAGGACTAGTGATATCTGGTGATAGTCTTATTATAAGGGAGACATTAATTTCATCATTTGGGATTATATTTTATTTTATGATAGACAGATTCTTTATCTATAACAATTCATCAGTGGGATTGATGAGTACCCATATTTTTCACTTCTTTGGATATGGAAAATATATTATATATTAAAATTTCTATTGTTTATAAATCTTACATATTACGGTGAGATCTAAAAATTATATTAAATAATATATTTCCCTTCACTTATAAGATATATACTCCATGGTTTTTAAGAACATTTAAATATAATAATGTGCTGATAATTAATTTCCCACGATTATCCCTAATGCATATCAAAGATAGGTGGGGGGATATATTTTAAAATAAAGAAAATTCTTTAGATAAACACAACTTCGTTCCCTAAATCTGAATTATTATATTTGGGGTAACCCACTATTGGTTTGATCCTTATTGTTTCTCTTGACCTAGACAGCCAGAGATATTCTATTAGAGATATCTTAAATCACATAAACTAGTATTTTATCTCATCTTTAGAAGATAAACTAATGTGATCTAACTCTAAGGCTTCCCAAGTTATTATCACTATGGTTATCATAGTCTTCATGATCCTATATAGTGAAATTTTGATGCTTCACATTAAGTAGAGTATTTCTAATCCTTTCCTTTATCCTTTGGAATATATGATAGTTAAAAAAGTATTAATAAATTTATTTATTATTATTATACAATAAATACAAAAGATTTGTATCCCTTTTAATCATAGGATGATGAATCTCTTCGATTGATATCAAATTTTAAAATAATGATTGAAATCATTATTGAGTCAAAATATTTAATTTTGACTTTTCCTTCCATAAATTTTGGAAATTAAAGACACTTAATACTCTATTTTATAACATTATATACCCCAATTGTTTTCGAATATATTTATAGAAAACATATTTTTTTAAATAACATATTAATAGTTCTAATGTAAAACGAATATAATCTTTTTTTATTCAAACCGATCATTGGGAATTAAGTTGTGTCCGGTGCATCAGATTTACTACTTTTCTAACTAGTGGATCGACTAGTGTTTTTTCTATCAGTTTTATCAGAATATTAAAAATTAGACAGAAATTATTAAAAATCCATTGGATTAACCTTTTATAAGTTCATTAAATTAAAAAATCAATTGTGTAGTCCGATAGACTCTCTAAAGTTTATAATCAGATTAATTAGAATTATATCTATCAGATGGAATCCACAATTTAATTATAAAGGTACTAACCAAAATGACATCATACAATGAATTATAGTTCATTATTATCTTTCAATATAAAGATCTAGATCATTATGAGTTTTCATTTTGTAATATTTCTAAGTTAGTTGCTACAAACATAGTAATATGATCGTTAAAGGAATACCTCTAAATAGGAGGTCATTTGAAGAGCTGGAAGATGATGCATTTGCAACTAAATATATTTTAAGATTATTCTACATGAACATATCATTAATAGTCTTTATAATATTTTAGAGATTTTTATTTAAAAGTAATCTATTTGAGTATTTTAGATTCCTCAGAACATTTTTATTTTTTATTCACTCTGTCTAGTCAAGGTTAGATTGAGGGATTCATGGGATAGAAAGATTGGTGAATCCAATCCATTAGATTATGGTGTTATATGAAAAGGAAGGTACAGTCATAAATATGATCGTATCAAGTGATTTATTTTTGAAGAAATAGATAGGTTATATTGATATATCGGAATGAGGTATTTCTGGATTGTTTAATATAGATACATTCCCACCGTCGTATTAAGGGATTTCCAAGTGTGGAAAGAAAAAACATTTTAGTATGTATTGAAACTTTGGATATTTTAAGTCAGGATTTCTTACTTCCTTAACTATTATGATGAAAGTGTTAAATTACATTTTATAATCCTTGTAATTCATTATTACTTTCATAATATTTGTCTTTATGTGTTTATATAAGTTAACTATTCCATTGCGAATTTACATTAGATATTTATTTCATTAATTAAATTTATAATAAACTATTTTATTAGTTGGTCTATGATACCAATAACGACATTTATATTTCATGCAATTTACTGATCTGATTTGAATACTCTAGTCATCATAGGAAGTCTGAGTCCAATCATTTTGACTTAGTAGGTTTTGAGTTTTATCTTAGTTTAAATTTGTAATCAACAATTCAAAGCCCCTAATTATAACCATTATATACTCTTACAATCCAATAATCATTGTTATTTTTATTAATTGAAACACTCTAATTAAATAATACATGTTGTGACTTTGTATACTACTCTAACATTTGATAATATACCCTTACACAACCATAGATGATAAGGTGAGTTTATAATCTCTCATTTGGATTTTTGGATATGGTCAGTTTGGGAGGGGTTACATCTTAATTATGAATTTTTTTTAGTCTTGATATTTCTACTTTTCTCGGGGATGTATTTTTGTATTTCCACTTTTATTTCTAAATTTTTTTAGCTTTTTTCTTCCATGTTATATTATTTATTTTTCCAATTTCCCTAATTTTTACCCCATAATTGTGTTGTCATTATGTTAATGTATTATGTTAATTTTATAGTATATGTGAGATATTGATATGATGTAGTATCATTATAGAAAGGGAAGTATTATAGAAAAAAATTAGGAAGATAATTTAGAATTGTAATAAAAAATGTGGAAGAATTTATATAGTCATTTAATTCTTCTTCAATACACTACCATATATTGATTTTATATTGAATATATGTTATTGCATTATGTTTTAATGTCTAGATGGAAATTTATTTATGGATGGTGATATGATTATAATTAAAGGAAATCCATGAATTATCTAGTATTGATTTAAGTGATGTAGTTCATAATCTTGTTAAGTATTTTTCATTTTATGATATATTTAGGGGTTGATTTCTGGGAAAGTACTTGTTCTTCCCTTTAATTTATATAAGGATATTTATTTTATGGGATGGATATATTACTTCATATAGATAGTGTAGGATCCCATCTTTCTCACTACAAAAAAAATACTTATACCAACAGAAATTTACTGGCATATGATATATGTGTCGGTAAAAAGGAGCAATTGTAATAGATATTAATTATTATTGGTATAGATTTTAAGTACAAACACTTGTTTTTAACAATGGTTATATTTGTTGATATTGATCATTTAACACCAATAAATCTTTTCCAATAGTTAAATCTATTGTTTTATCATATCAATACAAACAATTTTTTTACCAACAAATGAATCTATTAATATTAATTGTTGTTACAAACAATTTTTTTATTATTATAAAAAAAATTCCATAAAATTATCAAATAACATAAAATATTGTACCAAAAAAAGAATATATATATATATATATCATTATTATTTTCCATAAATGTTACAAATTATAAATATTTTATTAAATTCGCATAATCATATGTTTTCATTGACGCATTATATGTTTGTGATAATATATATATATATGTGATATAAAATTGGTGATAAATGATTATAAATTTTGGAGACATGAATAAGGTCGAATGTAATAAAAACTAAAATTAGATAGTCACATATATATATTTTTTTTAAATGTATATAATATAATTTTTTATTTTTCATATATAAAAATTTACAAATTTTTTCATTTTATATACTATATACATAAATTTATTATACATCATGGTATATTTTTTGAATTATAGAAATAATACAACACTATATACCATTATCATGCCCAAGCAGGTTAATTCCATTTCTTGTAGAAAGATATTGTTATTATTATTATTATTATCTTATTTTTACTTTTTACATCCCTTATACCTTTTTCCCCTACGTCATCACATACCCCCCCCCCCCTTCTAGTTTGTGTTGCACGCCTCAGCCAGGAGGAACCCCAGCAACGCGGATCCCTCCTCCTCCGACCATGGTATCTGGTTGTCTCTCCTTCTGATTTGGTATGCAGTATTCTATAGTCATCATTCTTTCTCCTCTATTATATCATTATTATCTTTTCATTTTCATTTCCCCTCTCTTAGTTGCGGTGTGCATGACCCATCTGAACCCTATCCCTATTTTGGTCATTTTTTTTATTGATTCTTGATGGTCGTATTCTTGCAATTTCGGTGTCCGCTTGGGTTCCCTCACCCCTTCCTTTTCGTATCACTTCCCACATGCATGATTCGTTCCTTCTTGCTTACCAAGACCAACGTTTCTTTCATCACCTATCAATGATTTTCCTTTTTTACTTCCATGTTTGATGAAATGACCTTATCATGCTGGGTTATATTAGGACAATCCTTGGGGGTCCACTCATTACATGGTAGCAGTCTATTCTACTAAAAGTGGTTTTGTAATTCTTCCCTTATTGGGAGGGTATGATATGGTTGAATTTCTATGGACTCTGGTGGCAGGGGGTTCAGATAGCTTTCACAGTTTGTTTAGTTAAGTTTTTCTTGGGTGCTTTATTTTGGATGATTCCATCGAATTTCAATATCACATTTTATGATCATATTGACGTTGTCGTTTGAAGGTGTTTAAATATTGGTTGGGGGTTTTTTTGTGTATTTTGGCTTCAAAATGTTGTGGTCATTAATTTTTTGGTTTTTTAGTGGAGGAAGTTACATGTTTGTCTTCTTCATTGATATATTCTGTATTAAGGTTGGTTTTTGGTTCATTGATGACATCAAATTTTTTTGAGGATGGTGATCATGTAGCGGTTGGTGGAAACTTTTTTTATTTTGAGGTACTGTTTTGTTAACATCGGTGTCGATAGTCTAGCCTTCAGTAGGTAAAATGGTGTTTTTAGAGTGATGATTCATTAGGTTTTCACTTTGACGATGTTTGGTGATTGTGTTTTTTTGTGTTGAATTCGAATGTTTTGTGTTTCAGCGATAGTTGTAGTGGGTGATGAGTTTTCATCAGATGGGGTGAAACCTGAGGCATACCAGGCAGAAGTCTTGATTCTCGGTAGAGTCCTTCCCTCGGGATTTGGTTACACTCATTCTATCATTTGTGATTTTGAATTTTGAACCTGCTTTCTGGGTTTTATGTTTTGATTTAAGAAACCTTGAATATTTATTTAGTTTGAAATTTTAATTTACAATTTGAATGTTGTGAGGGTTCATACTAAACCTTAAAAGGTGTTATTTGAAAATATGAAAAAACGTTTTGTGTGATGATCTATATTCGTGTAGTTTTTCAGTTTTTCATCGAGGGTGATTAAAGTTGTAGGTATTTCCGAGTGAGGAAGCCATGTAAAGACTCACTATAGGGATTGACATTTGGTCATCAGGATGTATTCTGTCTTTTTCGTGATGAATCTGGATTTTTTTGGGTTAATATGATTGCCGACTAGTTTGGGATGTAAGCCATATCCATGGAATTCAATGCTCTTATTGTAAATATATTGTGCTGATGAGTGTTCTTGTATTATCTACTATAGGTATGGTTTATCCTCTTTATGAATTACTGCTCTTCAAGAATTTTTTTTGGTCTAACATATTGGATATGGATTGTCTAGAATATTATAGTTTATTAGATACTCTTATAGGGATTGAATTCCACTCAGGGGAATCACCCAAGGCAATCCTAAAAGAAATAGATGGTTCATTGTCACTGAATACTAACAAGGAAATAATTTAAAGTTTCTCAAATATCATGTTTTCAACTGGATTAAATCCGAACACAATGAACCTAGGACTCGAGTCTGTGGAGATAAAAATGGAAAACAGTGTGGCGATTAAGGTAAATGAATACTCCCAATCATCAGTTGCTTCCATTTGGGTGGTTAGATATGTTACAGATAGGATCAATCATACTCCATTAACATTATTGGAAGGAGAGGAATTGGCCACAACACGGTTTGGAAATGCTCTTACAAAAACTGATCATCGAATGGTTCCATCTGCATTGTTTTCACAGCCACAAATCCAAAATTTTGGACTTTTGTAAGAACAAGCAATCAATGAGTTTAGTGATGTTTATATTGTCACATCCAACTTATAATCCTTGAAGGCGACCCTTTCAGGGCTCCTGGACCGGGACTTTATGAAGCCTGTAGATTGTGAAAAGATGAGTAAATTTTTGGGGATGCACAAGTATGAACAAGATTCACCTAATATTGTGTAGGGATTTTATGTTGTTGTGAAATATGGGTTGAACAAGGAAGACTTTGATGAAACTCTCGAAATCCATCCCATGTCTCTAGAGGATCTCTTTACTATGAGGAACCAAACATGAAATATTCGAAAAAGACTTCAGTCTTGGGGCATGATAGAGGCTGATGTTAAAGTTAGAGGCGGGCCTTAGTGCATGAAGTTTATCCTGAAGTGAAGTGAGTATTTCTGATCATTAATTTTCTTTTAATATAAATTATTTTTTAAAAGGATATGTGTGTTAATGTCATGCATGGTTGTAATGTCTTTCAAATCCATGATGGTGAATTTTCAACTTGTGTATGCACTGCCACTTGAATTTTATTTGATAAAATTTTTATGGTTGGGTGGGAAACAAACTCATGTATCATATGGTTTGGACTAGAATATATAATTCTTGATCAAGTGTCATTCATAATTGATGTTAGTGTCATTTAAAATGTTTTTTGGCCACATGTTCAATAATCCTATTATTATTTTTATATCATGAATTTTTATTTTGATTTCTTTTGATCAATGGATATCTTTTTATAATGTTGTCACTCGTAATTTCTTTTACATCCATCGATTATTCTTGTAATTTTTCTATTGTTTTGGTCACTGGTTTTTTTATACCATGCTTTGTGGAAAATGTTTTGGTATTCGTTATATATTATTGTTATTGTCAGGATGTATAGTCTTTTGGTTGGTGTGGTGTCTAGTTAGATTATCTTATAGTTGTTGTTTCCACTAGTTATATTATCCTCTTATTTGTGATTACTAGATGATAGTTTTATATCATGTGTTATTATTTTTATATTTTTCATTTAAATTAAAACCATTTTCCAATTGTTTTTTTTAATCAGAACATTTCTTGTGAAGGTGCATGTCTAAAGTGGAGGGAGTAGGGATATGTGTTGCTTCAAGATAGAAGGGTGGTCCACTATAGTCAAAGGGATGATGGTGAAGTTATGCATGTCTTGGTCCACTATAGTAGATAATAACTCATGTAAAGTTATGGGGATTCCATGATAGTGACGTCTGATGTTTGTGATAAATAGATTTCAGATGATGTTTGATTGAGTTCCATATAAATTCTCTGAGTGTTTCAACATGTTTCAACATGTTTGTAATATGTTTATTGGAGCTTCTTTCCTTTTCCTAAATTTGGAACATGTATTTAAATTATATTTGAATATGTTTCTTAAAATAAAGTCTTATTTTTTTAGTATTTTATATAATCTAATTTTGTAATTATTATATAATAAATATAATAAAATATTATATATTGTTATATTAGTAAATATAATATAAAATTTTAATAATAAATATTAGAATACAAACATTTAGATTATAATTTACAAAAAAAAATATTAATTGTTCATATTTTTTATAAATATTAATAATATTACCAATAGATATATTAATCGTATTAATATATTTCTGAAAATTTTTCCCAACATATACATTATCTTTTGGTATTATTAAAATAGAAACAGTATGATTTTATTTGTTTCAATAACATTTAGAATTAATGTTTTTACCAACAGTTTAGTGACATGATAATTTTTTTTGGTAAAATGGTTTACCAATAGAAAATGCACTTTTACCAACAGATATACCCCTTTTGGAAAAAGCAAATTATTTTGTAGTGTCTCCAGGTATGTACCTCTTTTATTTTTCATAATTAATGTATTTTATTTGGTTTTCCCTCTCTTTAAGCCATGGTGGGTGTGTCTTGTTCAGAGATGAAGATATTTTTCTAGGTAAAATGACCTAAAGTCCAATGATGTATGTTTATTTTAATTAATGGGGTCCTAAGATAAATATTTTGAATGGATTATGATGGTTTCCTATGTTTAGATGGCATTTAAGGTGTTTGAATCCTTATGTTGAAAATTGGGATACAAAATGATTATAGAACATTACATGTTGTGTAAATTTGTTACGTGATGTTTTAATTCTTCCAAACATATTATGCAAAATCAGAATAGGGATTGAGTCAGTTACATATCATTTAACTTGTCCACATTATGTAATGTTAGAGAAAATTAATAATTTAGGTGAGAAGATGTATTTTTTGGTGTACCCTTCTAAAAATAAATGAACTGTTTCTAAATGAGTTACACATCATGTAATATCACGAACTGTATTTTAAAAGGTTTTGTGAAACAAATTTTTTCTTTCCATCCACTACATCCTTCATCCAATCAACCTTAGGGTTTTTCCCATGGAATTTTTGGAATCATTTCCTCCATTTTAAACCTATCATTTGTGTGATAACTCCCTAGTAAGTATTTGTATTTAGTTTATATTTATTCATCTATTTTTCTCCATTAGGGAAATGGAATCCTTGGAGTGAATTTGGGTTTTTTGTTAATCATTATCAAATTTGATCTAGGTTTCATATTACACTCTTCTAAACCTTCTTCCTCATTTTTACCCTTTGGAAGTGTTGGTTTAATCACCAGTTAATGTAAGGGGGTCTAAACCATAACCCCTCAGTTTGCTTAATTAAAAATTATCTAAAATATTTCAATTGTGCCAAAAAAACATGCACCCAAATTGAAAAAATGATAAATTAGATTATTCATTGGAACCCCTTTGGATTCAAGTGTTATTGAAATGGAATATGGTTACCATTCGGGTGATAAAACCCTTGATTATAAATGAATTGAATAATGGATTAATGTTTTTTAAGCATGACATGAGTTTTGGATGATTTCTTGATATAAAATATCCTTGTCTTATCTTGATTATGGAAATTACAAGCATTTTTTTGTTTCTGATAAAATGATAAAAAAAATGTGAAATTGAAGGATTAATGGTAAATGGAAAAATTAACCACTAAACATTATGATATGATATTGTGATATCCTTATTATTTGACTCATTTAATTAATTTTGTAATACTTATAATGTGGTATATTCTCGGTGATTTAAGTTGAAATGTTTATATACCAGGTTTGGTCCGAATACATGCTGAAATTATTATTTGTCGGTATTTTCCCTAATATATGTTGTAATTCTTATATACCAATCTTTAACCTAATACATGTTGTAATTATTATATACTGGGCTTAACCCATATTTATTTCTCAAATCGTCATATTCCATCTTTGGCCTTGATACATGATACAATTCTTACATACCGATCTCGAATATGATTTATTACATAAAATCGTTATATACCGGGTTTGACCTAGACATGTGTGATTTATACCATGGATATATGATTATAGTTGTTAAATGAATAAAATTTTCCTTGTATTGTTTTTTAATATTTTATGGATTATGTTTGAGACCATGATCTGAGATGAAGTGAGATTATGAGTCGTAGTGCGCCCGAAATAAATGTTTTCAATACACCAAGCATATTAAATAGCATGTATGCACAGGTTTCCTAAAAAAGTGGAATAACATATAAATTGGTACCTAGATCATAAATCCCTGGTAAATGACGATTTTATAATGTGTGTTTTACCCTTGGTGAAATATAACATTTTTCAGTGGGGGGTTTCTGTAGAAAATTCAATGTATGCATTAATTAAATAAAAAATAAAAAAATAAAAAAATATTTTTATTACGTTGACTCATCGAATAACAAGTATTTCATTAGATTGTTATGATGGAATTATAGGTTTTTTCACATAACCTTGGAGCCATTATAAAACCCTTGTATAGAGAGATAGAACTGGAGGTTCTCTCTCATACTAACATCAACAGAATCAGAGATCAGTGATCAGAGTGCAATAGGTTCAGAGATCTTGCAAACAACGACGATGTCGGCTCATTCATCATCAGTGATTAATCTATCTCGAGTTAGGAAATTTTTTATTTGTATTTATTTCCTTGTTCTAATTTCTATGGTAAATGTGAATCAATCGACCAATAGATTGATTCCCAGGTCATTAATTTTGTAGAATGGGATTATTGAAGGGATTTTATTATGATGATTTCTTTGTGATTATTTGATTCTTTAATGTGATTATAATAGTAATGGATCATGACCAAAATAAACATTGGTCGAGGCTTATTCATCATTTTTTTGGTTGTGAATTTATCTTATTTTTCTTAATTCACCACAGGAATTCTTCATTTGGCCCATGGTTTTATATATTCTGGGAAATTGAATGTTTTTCACCTATTTCCTAGCACAATAGTTTGAGATCGTAGATATGGGCTAGGCACAATGTAACAGAGGTAAGATGGTGGTAATAGAAAATGGAATGGACCATAATGGAAACCCTTGATTCGAATGGAGTGTGAGAGAGGATATGGGATGAATGAATATATTTTCCAAATGGATACAAATTATGGATTCCAGTAAATAGAAATGGAATGGTTTGGTCGGAATAGATCTATGATTTTCAGTGAGTTTGAGGGTGGATTTTGATATGGTGGTGGCATGATCACACATGGAAGAAAGAACTATGGTTTACAGAAATACATGAAACACACATAATATAATCTTGGATTACATAGTGTGTGAGACCCTCCTAGAATTGGCTACCATTTGGGAGAAATTTAAGGATCCCATAGTGTGTGACCCAGTCAAATGGCATGTGACCCCACCCCGATATCTAAGTGTGTACCATGGAGGGTAAATGGAAACGGACTTGAGTAAACGGGTTAGATCATGTCATGTACTACCACATAGACATGACTTGGATAGGTGTACATGGGAATATCCATGTATTGGTACACAGGAAGAGTACATGGGCAGCCACACACCATGTACTGTTACACTAACACAGACACGAACATGGTCCATTTATACAGACAAAACCCAGGGTAGAGGGGACATGTTGTGTACTCATAATACAAACTTTTTAATCCCATTATGTTTTCTTGGATCCATTTTCCTCTTATCTTGGAAAATTTTCTTTAGGGTGTGTTGTCCATATCCCTTCCTTAAGGGTTAGTATATAATCACCTCCAGCACATAAGAAAGTGTTCCCTTCATCTTGACTTCTTTGATATTGTTGTTGGACTCCTTCTATAAGGCATGGAGAGAGATCATGTAATCATCATTTTGACTTAGGTAGATTCATTGGTATCCTCTTGAATAACATTATGTGGGAAATGATCCCTACTTAGTGGTTTAATCTAGATTGAGCTATTGGTATACCCCATGGCCTTGGGTGGTATCCTCTTCTATGTATCATATCGCTTAATAATTACAGTGTATACTTATAATGGGATGACCCAACAAATAGTACCCCTTGGATGGAAGCCATCAATGCTATCGGACTCATGGAGTGTGTTCTTACAGACAAGTGATTTGTGGAACCATTGAGTTGGAATCTGGGACTTGATTTATAGTTGTGACTTACCTTTAAGTTGTGTGTCTTTGTGGAGTATATCTGGATATTATTTATATATTCATTATATACATATTCCTATGTAGATATTACTAACAGAAATTTTTTTATGCTTTGTGGTTTTGTGGTTTCATACAAGGTACTTTTATACTCACCCATAAACTGGATTTTCCCACACATGTCATGTCTTGTGTAGACGATCAACCTTTGGAAAGAGTCCTTGACGGATTGGTACTAGCCAGTGCTTAGTGAGACTGGAATGACTGAGGTGTGTACCTGAGGTATCTAAATAGCAGATTTAATCTTAATTTCAAGTTGGATTTGTTCTTAGACACTGTGGTGGGATTTTATATGGCCAGGTTTAATTTCCTTTACTTCTTATAGTAATTTAGTTGTGATATTTTTATGTATTTGTGAATGTTTCTTATATGTTTTACCATTTCATCATTTTATTGGACATTAGTTTTGTTTTTTGTATGGTAACATTGGTTTAGGCCCACCATGTTAGTGATATACCTATTCGGTGTTAATCACCAGCCCCTGGCCTGTTGGAGGAAGGTTTAGGGAGTCACAGCACTAGTCCTGTTGGGATGGGTAATGATAGGATGGCTTTGTTATATTAACTAATTTGAATATATTTGTTAATATAATGTATAAAAAAGTTGGTTCTAGGAAACCAATTCCAAAAAACTCCCAATTAGCCGATAGAAAATATCTAATGAAATTTAGTATGATATCTCTCTCTTAAAGATCATGTTTCAACTATGATATCTATTTTTCTTGGGGATATTCCATTTTTTCATCCATAAAAATGAATCTCACTATAGAATAATCACTTTGAGAAAAGTACCTCAAGATATCATACTTTCAGGGTATGTGCTTCATCCGATGATGTGACCTTTGTTCTTCGGCTAGATATATCACTACAGTATTATCATAGTAAACTGTGATATGTTCTTTACTATTAAGTATCACATATAGATCTTGGATGAAATTGTGGTACACACTACATATTTGGATATATCAAAATCCACATTGTACTAAAACTCCACTATTGAATTAGTAACCACCAGTTTTATTGATCTCTTCCAGCTCACGACCCCTCCATGGTTGTTAGAGATGTATCTTGACTACGACTTTAGATCAACTTGACCTTTTTAGAAACTAGAATTTCTATATACCATGATGACTAACTCCTTATCTCCTATATATAACATTAACATGTATGTACATGGACTTATATTCTTAAGGATAGTTTTGATAGTCATCAATTTTAACTCCTCTAGATCTTCCAGATATATTCCAATTATACTTATGGCATAAGAAACATCATGAAGGGTGAATAACATGACATACATGACTGACCCAATTTCTGATGAATATGGAATACATTCCATTCTCTATCTATCATCATGTGTCTATGGACACATTTTCTTAGAATGATTAATACCATGTGACATAAGCAACAATACCCTCTTATATAGTTTAATAATCAATCTCCATAGTATCATCTCAATATATTTTCCATGCCTTAGACCAATAAATCTATTAAATCAATCATGATTGATCTTTATCCAAAGAATATAAGAAATTTTTCCAATGTCTTCTATAAATAAGCATATATTTAACTATCTATTAATGTTTTGTAACATAGGTATCTCATTTCTAATAATAAAACCTTCATTGACATATACCATTAGAAAAATTATCCTTATCTTATTAAAATATTGATAGACACAAGGCTTAAATTAATTTCTTGCAAAGATAAATTCTATTACAAAATTATAAAAATTAATATTCAATTTCATATATGATTTTTTAAATCCATATATTTATCCCTGCTACTTACATACATTATTAACATTGCTTTGAGTCACAAACACTTCAAGTTGTGTCATAAAAACATCTTCTTAAATGTTCTTATTAAGGAAATATATTTTTATATCCATCTTCCAAATATCATATTCATTATATTATATAATTTGAAGTAGAATTATGATGGATTTGAGCATGGATAATGGGAAAAATATTTCATCATTGTCTATCCTGTAATGTTTTTTGTACAATTTCTTAACCAGTCATCATTTAATGGTACATACTTGAACATAGATTTCTAGTTTACTATATAATACCCATTTGGAACCAATTTTATATACATAATTTGGAGGATCCTCCAAAACTATACATGGTTTTAGTACATGGAATTAATTTTAGAATTCATTGCTTATTTCCATTTGATAGCATCTATGCCACTTAATTTTTCCTCTTAGGTAATAGGATCATTAATATCTACTAATAATGATTCACCATACTAAAGGACTATAAAATCATATAATTCAAGTTATTTAACCTCTTTTGTACTCTTACGCAACAGTTTTCTCTTTGGGAAATTTTCTTCCATGGGGATTTATATAACTTGTTACAGCACTCACTCTTGTGTATCTGGAATATAGACTTCATTGAATTCTATCACACTTATACTATCTCATTTAGAGATGTTATCCCTCACCAAGGAACATGGAATATCTTTATATTGTTACCTTTTTATATAAGGGTTCATACAGTTAATACCCATTTTTTCCTAGGGTATCCTATAAAGATAAACATTACACTTCATGGTGCATGTTTGTTTCCAAAAGAGGCCTTGATAAATGATTCGCATCACCACAAATGTAAGTTTGAAAATATGAGTTTCTTTATACTCCATAATTATTAAGTTATACCTTGTACTTCCTTTGTTTGAACATAGTTTACTATTCATGTTTTTTTCTACAATGTATATCCCCAAAATGATTGTGGAATGTTTTCATGACTCATCATTGACCTCACCATGTTCAGCGAGTTTTGCTTCCTCCTTCACTTATATCATTCCACTTTTTGTATAAAGAGGAATGTGTTAGGATAAAATAGCATACTCTTATAAATAGTTGATGAAGTCTTAATTAAGATATTCTCCAAAACAGTCTGAATGGAGTTTCATAATCATCTTACCAAGCTAGTTATCAACCTTATTCTTGAATTCTTTGAATTTCTCAAAGGATTATGACTTGTACCTCATTAATTAGATATATTCATACCTATTAATATCATTCATATATGTTATAAATTATGAGTATCCACCACTTGATTCAACTGGTAATGGTCCATACACATCATTGTGTTCCAAATCTAGAAGCTCTATGAACCTTTCATATTTTTCATTAAATTGAGATTTGGTAATTTTACCTTGAAATTTTATTGAAAAAACCATGTGGTTTTAGTTTGAATTAATCTAAAAACTATTTTGAGGTAACATATTCTGTTGTTTCTCATTTACTTACCTTATTTGTTGGTTTCATATTTGGGTTTGGTATGAGTCATGTGAATTAGATTGGTTATCTATTTCCAACACTTAGTTCTCAAAATCTAATACCTAAAGACCATTACGTAAAGATGACTTACCATAGTATATAGTTTCTTTAGAAAAGAAAAAACATTAATTTCTAAATTTGAAAATAGATCCTTACATATCTAATTTAGATATAGAAATATTTTTTTAATAATTCTTCGAACATATAAATAATTAAAATGAATTGAGATCATTTCCTTCAACAATGTGAGGTGGTAGTCACCAATGGATATCAATTCCAACATAGCTCCATTTGTATCTTGTAAATCCACTTCACTCAATAAAACATTCCAAAATCTACTTGGCTCCTATATTTATATGAAAATTTGAGAACTAAATGGGGCATCCAATTCCCAATTTTTATTAACTTAAATGTTACACTTGATAACAAATATAACTAAAATATTGTCTTACTTCCTTCCATATTTATTGTTTTTATTCCAGTGTCCCTCCATGGAAAATCAAAAATTAGCATCATTATCAACCCTATATTCCACTTTGATCATTATCTTCTTGTATTGGTGGTATATAAAATCCTCATACTTGGACATAGTCCTGGTAATATTTTCCTTTCCTTTTCTCTTATTCACCATAAGGATATAATTTTTTAAAAGATTAAATTATTTATTAGTCAGGAAAATTAAAGAAACTGTATCTAGGAGTGATTTCTCAATATTATTCATGTTATTATTAATAATATAGTTAGAGAATCTCTGAGGAATTGAGGTGATAATGTAGTACCCCCAGTTTCTAGTAAATAACCCTTATGTTGTGATTTTAATGTTTATAAAATGTAAGGGTGAAGTATGTGAGAGTTGGAAGAACTTTCAATATGTTTTTGGGGGAAAATGGGGTGTGCACGGACTTCACACGGTTGGCTAAACCATGCGAAAATCCTAGGAGAAACTATGCACGGTGGTAGTTTTGAGGTTGTAGCTTCGACATGGTGTGTGCATGGTTAGGGTGACCATGAGAGGAGGCCCTAAAGGGGTTTTTATAAGGCAGTATACAAAGCCCAATTAGTGCACGGTTTGTCTAACCGTGTGAACTAACTATGCCCAGGGTTAAAGTGAGATCCTAAAAAAGTAGATCTCAAACATTTTTGCATCTAAACTGGTATTATTTTACCCTAATATTCCCTAAACCAGGATTTCTATTCCTTGAAGGTTGGAAAATCTCTCATAAGGAATTTTTAGTCAATCTTAAGTCTTACCTTGGTGATTCGAAGTTGTATTCTTGAGTTATGTGATCATTCTTCTTTGTTCTTGATCTGTTTCTCAGATCTACTTTTCATCTCTTCTTGGTATCATAGATCTACACTAGTTATGGGGAGATATAATATTCTGGATGCCAAATATATTGATATTTTCCATTTTTGTTGATAATAGAATATATCTAAGGTAGTTTTGTTGAGAATCGAACTACTTGTGTGAGTATTCTTTGTCCGTTGTCAATTTTCATCAAAACCTTTGAGGTATGTGGCTTTACTCTCAACTCCTATTAGTATAATTGAATAGAATGGTTCCAATTTTATTTCTTTGTGTGGATTTGATTATGAATTGGATACTTTATGATTTATTGAAACCGAATTTGGTAATGGTTGTGGAAAAATAGAAAATTGTAACTTTTGAATAAGGTGTTTAATTCTATATTTTAAAAAAATGATTTTTAAATGGGATATTTCTAGAATTGTGATGATTGGATTTGATTTAAGTGTTTTCAATAAAATGAGTGATTTTTTTGAAATGAAATAATTGATTGTAATTTGTTTGTTTTATGATTTTTAATAAAGGAATTTTTTTATTGAAATGGTTTGAAATGGTTTTGGAATACATTGGGTTGTGTGTGTTAATGTTCGATGCGAACTTGAATATGCGACGTGTACCTGTTGGGTACATGGTTCATGACCCTAGATTGTGGGAATGTGTCAGTGGGACATAATTTAATTGGATGATAGACTTCTCATGAATATGGAACTGTCAAATGAAGCATGCATGGGTGTATGTGTTGGGAGACATGGGTTGGGTATTCCAAAACAATAAATGATAATTGGTTTTAAAGTTGTGTTTGGCTGTTTTTCTAGAAGTATGACTAGCTTGAAATTGGTTTAAAGAGTCCTTTTTTTCATTTGGTTACAAATGGTTTTTTAACTTCATCATATTTATTTATAAACCATTTTTGGAAATTATTGCATATAAAATATTGTATATAAATGTTTCTAATAATTCTATTCTAGTGGAATGAGTAGAAAAGTTATTGGGGAAATCCTGCTGAGTTTTATACTCACCCCTACTATGGCACATTGGTGATTTTGCATGGGTTATCTTCTAATACATGGAAAAAGGTAAAGCAACACATGTTTTTAGCACCATGTCATGATACTTGGGTTGTTTCGTGGTTGTTGAGCAGAAATCTTGTGGAGCATGGATTCTTGTGGTTTTCATTGAGTATTTAGTTGTATTTCCACTATTTACTTTGATGGTTGATTTCTATTCAATTGTAGTATATTTTCATGTGATTTTTTTATAAATGAATTGGTTGAGTTGTATTTCATTTATTCATCCATCATATAGTGAGTTTTTTTGTTATGGTTGGATGAGTTAATGGTTTTATTTAAAAATAGTAAATCATTCCTCACTATCATTAGAAACCCTAGGGTATTTATTTCTTGCCTTTGGCATCATGGGGATGTTTATTAAGTCCAATTAATGATTCATGGTATTATCAAAAAAATTATAATATCTGGGTCATTACCAATGGTATCAGCTTGTCCGGTCCTTTCCTAACAAGTGGTTTTTAGTTTCTTGGTCTTGGAGATGCAATTTGTACTTATCTATTCCTTGGGATGTGATCTTAAAAATGTGTAGGATTATTAGGACATGAAATTTAGAGCATAAAAATATGTAGCTAACCTTTTTATTTTGAACTTCACATTACTAGGGAGTTGAGTACATAAGTGTTTTGGAGACACTTATAGGATCTTGGAATCTCATTGGTAGGGGTTTATCTAATGAGATGTGAATGGAATGCATTATAAAGGAATGAATTCCAACAAGGGTTTCATAATTCATCTGGAGTAATGATTTAGGATTTTGGGAAAAGGTGTAAATTTTTGAAAAATTCAGAAAATGTTTTCAAATGAAAGACATTAAATTATCATGGTTGTTACAATTTGAAAATGGATAAATTTTCAAAAACATGAATTAATTTTTCAAAAATGATTGAATGTGGAAAATGTTGATTTTGGAAAGAAATGTTTTGATAGTTTATTTGATAGAATTTGAAATTATAATACATTAGTTGCTAGAGAGTGTGAATTATAGTGTTTTTTATTTGTTTCAAAAATGGAACCCAATATGCATCATAGAAACTAGTCAGAATAGGTAAGTGAGAATGTGGTTTCACTTAAGACATAGGTGAACCAACAGTTGATCCAAATCATCACCTTGGATTTTCAAACCATTGAGTTTGGAATGAAACTAGATACTTAGTTTACAATATCTGTCACTACTGAAAATCCAAGTAGAGGAAGTACAGTTGTCTTTACAAGAGGAGTTATGAACTATAGCACTAAGAGAAAGAGGAATATGGACACTGATTCTAAAGGAAGTGGAACAAATTGAAATCAGACAACATGAGAAATTAACCTTCCTCCAAGACCCAAGAGAATTCTTGTATTTTTTCATTATTGTTCACTAAGTCAATCCAATGTAAGTGTACTGAAACACCAAGAGTGTGTAATAATTTCAATGATATGGTACATCTTAAGTTCTTTTGTCGCATTTCTCTAAGGTCGGGTGTTAAGGAAACTTACCGGGTATCATAGGTTCCAGATGGTTTGATGATGTGAGGGTAGTAGAATCAATATTGTCCATAGAATATATATATACAAGGAGATTCTAGGAATCCCATGATGCCTTAGTAATGGAAATATCACCAACCCAATAAAGAACAGAGTGCAGTAGTGAAGTGGTTATATGGAGTACAGTAGATAATTTCTGATGATCAGGTTGGACCATATGTGGTGAGAGGTATTATTATTTTGAATTCTACCATTATGAAAGTGTGATTTGATACTAGTACATAACATTTTTCTTCTTATTTTCCTTTGTATTTTCAATGTTTAAAACCTGAGATGATGCTTTCTGGGTTAAAACTTAAAACCCCTCTTAGTGAAAGTGAATTTAGATCCTTGGTATGGAGAGAATTTTCTATAATGGTTAATGGAGCTGCGCAGAAGTGTGACATCTCAGTGATGGAGATATATTTCTTTGATGTAATTCTGGGTATGGATTGGTTGAAAATTTTCAAGCCTCACATCAAACTTTTATATAATAATGGTTATTTCCACAACTAAGAATGGTGTTAATAATATCTTTGAAGAATAAAGTGTCGTAAATATTGGTGAAATGGATTTTTTTGGAACCAACAGTGGGAACAACCTCCTACCAATTGGTGGCATTGACTTTGGTATCGATGGAAGAAATCAAGGATAGTTTTTTTCCAATAGTAATAGATAAATTTCCAGATGCCTTTTCCAAGAACTTCTCAGGGTTACCACTTATAAGGGTAGTAGAGTTTACGATTGATCTCTATTCGGGGACCAATCTTATTTACCTTCTGTCATATAGGATGGAACCAATAGAGTTAAGTGAATTGAAAGTTCAATTGGAAGAGCTGGAAAGAAAAGGTTTCCTTTGGCTGAGCACGTCTCTGTGGGAGGCATCAGTCTTATTCATAATGATATCATATGTAACTCTAATACTCTATGTGTATTATCATAATCTAAACCTAATTATGATAAAGAATCATTATCCACTCCCATGCCTTGATGATCTGTTCGATCAGTTGAGGGGAGCTTAGTGGTTCTCTAAAACTGACTTGCAATCAGGATATCGTAAATTGTGAGTGTAGAAGGAAGATATTATGAATATATTTTTTAAAAGTAGATAAGGCCACTACGAATATGAAGTACTTACTTTTGGTCATAATAATGCACCAGTTGTATTTTTTGAATTTATGAATCAGATAATTTAGATATTTCAACATTCTTTTGTTGTGGTGTATGTGGATGACATATTAGTGAATTCAAGAAAAAAGTCTCATAATGAGAAACACGTGAACATAGTTTTGGAAATAATGATAGATCATTGTTTGTATGAAAAATTTCCAAATTGTGATTTTTGGAAACAAGACGTACACTTTCTCAGCAAAGAAATTTCTGAACAAGGTGTTTATGTCTATCCAGAAAAGATAGAAGTTGTTGTCTCTTGACAACCCCAAAAGAATGTCTCAAATATAATAATATTTCTTGGTATAGCTAGTTATTACAGAAACTTTGTGTGTGAATTCTCACAACTTTCTTCATGACAACTTTTAGAAAGAATAATTTTCTATTCTGATGGATTGAGGAATGCCAGAAGTCTTTTCAATAGATAAAATTTCACCATACATAAATACATATATTGATTTTTCTAGAATCAAGATAGGGGTACGTGGTGTACTTTGATGCTTTGGGATCTGGTTTGGGACGCGTTCTCATGAAAGGAGACAGTGTGGTTTTGTAAGAACCCAAATGTTTTTTTCAGGTATGTTTTACCTTTCTGGTTGTTTTTTAGAAAAAAGAGGCGTTTTTTGAAATTTCAGGAGTACAAACTTTGTACTTTAAGTACACATCATGTACCTAGTTTCCATGGGTGACCGTGTACTAGCTGTGTAGCGGTCAAGTACACGGTTGTGTTTGATGACCTTGAGACCACCTAATGCGGAGGCCGGAAGAGGCAAGTACATTCCATTTACTTTTAAAATACACACCATGTACTTTTTTTCATTAAATAGACTAGGGTTGAATCTAATCGACAGAACCCTTTTTCTATTTGTTTTCCTCTTCCAAGAGTGATCGTACGGCTACGGATCTTCTCCGAGCCCCCAAATCATTGTCCTTTCTCCGAATTAACCATTATCAATTGTGTTGGAATCGCATCAGTTAGTTCTCCCTTCTTCATGAACATCATCTCATGATTTCTCCTCTCTCTCGAGTTATACTTGGTCAAAAAATTTAAGCGTTTTTTGTAGATCTATGGCATTATATGGTGATTCACAACCTAAGGTTCATGTATATTGATCTCATAATTCCATGGTATGTGTTTTGTGACTTTCTGTAGACAGTCTTTGAATTTAATGTGAAAAAATGACCAATACCCAAGAATGGGATATTGTGTGGTTATGGTTTTAGCCATGTTATTACCTATTATGCCTTTTTTGTTTGGATAGAGGTTAATTTTTGTGAATAGGGTTAACTTTTCCATGATATGGATTTTTTTCCCATGTTTTCTTGTTTTTGACTGTTTGGTCTAGCTTTGCCGATTAGGCTTCTTCTTTGATTCCCATGACTAGTATTGTTAGGATAGAATCATTATTATATGAAATACTATGATATGTTGTAGATTGTTTATCCATGTATTTCTTGATGTTTACTTTGGATGCCAGAAATCATTTTTTCCTGACTGACTTACACAGGGCCGTGAAAACCAGGTGTAGTAGACCATAGAAAGAATGGACATTGAGGGATTCTCTAAAGTGTGTGTTTAATGTTAGGTTGCGAGACCATAGGGGGCGTAGACTCTGTGCTCCCTCAGAGTGTCTAAAGTTTTCTCTATATAGACCACATGGGGAATTGGACATTGATTGCTTCCTCAGAGTGTATATTAGTTACTGATACGAGACCACATGGGGAATTGACGGTGAGTGCTTCCTCAGAGTGTCTTTACTAAAGTTGAACCCGAGGTGTTAGACTATGTGTACTTCCCAGAGGGCTGGTTGTGTTTGATTGGTTGAACCAGAGGGGTTCGACAGTGATTACTTCCCAGTGGGTTACCTTCCTTTTATTTTCTACTTAATTGATATATGAAAATTATTGCAATTGAATTTGTAGGATTGTTACTATGTGTACTTCCTTGCTTACTGTTTCATTTTGTTTGTTGTCTGACATATATATTCATTGACTATTAGGCACAGATATTTGGGTTGTTTCCTACTGGGATTATTCTTACACCCTGTCTCTATCATGCTTTTGGGCCCAAACAGATTATATTTCTATAGGTATAGATATGGGAAATCCCTTTCTACTTCAGATACATGATTTTTATGGAGCTGGGGGAATGGGACCAAGCTGAGGCTTGCAATGTTGTGGATATATTTTCTTCTTTTCTTTTTTACTTTGGTTTAGTAATGTATTTCGTCATTTTGATTTGTTTGTCTTCTTTTCTAAACATAGGTATCAAGAATTATTTAGATATGTGAGCTCCAATTGTTTATTACTTTTGTTGTTTACTTTTGGTATGACATTATTACTGTTTCCGCTACTGCTATTTGTTTTACTTCCATTGTTTTACTTTACCAATGAGGGCATAGTTTCTCTACTATCACACCCAAGTCCCTTACTACTGGTCGGTAGCCTCTAGAATTTGGGGAAATGCGCTTGAGGCCATGTGACAAAACGGGTGTGGGTGCCTCTGGGTGGCTTCAGGAACCGGTACTTACAAAGTTGTATCAGAGGGTTATTTTCTTCTTGAATTACTATTTGGAGCCTATAGCCAGGGACAAAAATGATATAGGTACATTTTAATAAGTTGTTCTCAGGAGTAGCAAACTCGTGTACAGGGAAAAGCCAATTTACCTTGTTATTACAAATTTTTTGATTTTGAAATTTTTACAGTTGATTTGATTTCCCCATTGGGTGATTCACATGTTTTGTGTTGTTATTATTTATATTATTGAGGTTATATTCTATTTAAACTGGATGAGATTAGGGTAATCCTCTCATGCATCATATAGGCACTTGTTAGAAATCACATGTCAGGCATTCTTTCCATGCCATTTATGGTGCATTATTGATTTCCTGTTTTTATGACAGATGTTGTGTAGTATATGTACGTTTTTGTGATAGATTCCTTGATAGAATACCTGCTTTTTGTTAAGGAATTGGTTTGTTTAAGGTTTTGTTTGAATGGATTCCAAACTTTGGTTCTTTAGGTGTTATGGGCCCTCAGGGATCGGAAATTTGTGGATCATTGTATTTTTATTCCTTGTGTATGACATGTATAAGATGCCAATATTTGATTCAGGGGGAGTATGGGCCCTCACGGATCATTATTTGGCACTATAATGTTCATTTTAGTGTTTTTCTCGGTTTTGGAGTTGTTTCTGAGGCTTACTTTCTGGAAAAATCCAGAATACACATTGTGTAATGATAAATACATGCCATGTGTACTTTTCCGGAAGGAACGGTTTTTTTAGTACATGTCATGTATTGTATGTACACATCTTTTAGTCTCTAAACATGTCACTGACTATGTGGGTAGACACACGGTGTTGGGAAATCATTGGTGGAACATGTTGTGTACCGTTGTACACGTCTTGTTGTGTAGACCATGTATCCACCTGTTTGACTAACGACACGGAGGGATAAAACATAATTTATACATTTTGTTTCAACCTTGAACACTCCGTGTAGAAAAACCCTTTTATCCAACCATGTAATGAACAAAACAGGGCGGTGAAATCCTTTTAGTGCACACCATGTCCATCTAAAACACGTCGTGTAGAGTGAGTCGTGTAACCGGTCGTGTGACGAAGAACATGAGTCGGTGAATTTTGTTTAGTACACGTCATATATGGAACTAACATGTCGTTTAGTGTTGTTTTAGGACACCCATGTCGATAAGCCTTATTGAATAACTCAGGCAGGGGAAGAGTATTCAAGTACATTCCTTGTGGTAGGACAACAGGCCATGTGTATGGGGGGGATACATGAACTGGGTTGGCAGAAGTATATGCCCATGTGAATGATTAAGGGAACACGCTGTTTATGCAATACACACATCATGTATTTATGTTTGGAAAAAAATGAATGCTTTATTTATCTTTTTTCCTTCTTACACTTCTAATTTTCAGTCCCTGTTAATCTTGATCTAAGGTGTGTACTTGACCTTGCAGAGTAATGCCACCGAGATGTCCTCCGGTTGTATTCTAGTTACAGGGCAGTGATCAGATACCGGACATGGCTGATCAGGGACTACCAGTGAATCCTCCAGTTGTGACAGCCTTAGAACCAACCATCCTTCTATACACAGGTGCTGACGCACAATTCTGAGAGCGATTAATGAGGTTCATGCAGACCATTCGAGGAGTATTGCATCCTTCCCCTTCTATGTAAAAGTTGACGTGAGTTTTCTAGAAACAACATCCTCCCAACTTCACAGGGTAAGTAGGACCTCAGGCTGTAGAGTCATGGTTAGAATCCATGATTTCTATCTTCAAGCATCTGGAGATGACTCCAGAGATGAGGGTGAAGCTCTCTATGTATATGCTTCGGGAATCTGCCTAGATATGGTGGGATGTGATCTAAAAGGAAGGAAACTAGAAGTTTATGGTGTGGGTTGGGTTTTATCATGATTTTTATGACCACTTCGACCCAGAGACTTTGAGGTCTGATTCAGCCCAAGAGTTCGTGAGTATGGAGTAGGGTACTCTTTCTATTTTGGAGTATTCTTCTCACTTCACGGAGCTACAACACTTCACTTCCATCCAAGGAGGTGATGAGTTATTTCTGACAAGGAAGCTTGAGGATGGTCTTAGGAATGACATCTAATCTCAGGTGAACATATTTAGGTTGACATCTATCACTTCAATAGTCAACATGGCACTGATCACGGAGTGCAATCTGAGGGATTATGGAGGGGTGATCCATGGCAATTTGACTTCGGAGTCGGTATCCCTCCTACTGATAGTAAGAATAACCATAGGTAGTCTACGTGCAGAGATCATATTAGGTGAGAGACATCTTCTAGTAGCCAGGTGGTTTGCTACTAGTGCGAGAAGAGTGGGCATATGTGGCCACATTGCCCAAGAGACCCAGTGTAGTGCCGATCATGCGGAAAGATGGGGAATCATTAGCTCTTCTATCATATCATCTCACCAGCAACTGGTGATAGGGGTTCTTCTATGACTCCGTATTCAGGATAATCCCCACCAGTTTCTCATCAAGAAGGGAACTAGAGTTATTCAAACCATTCAGGCCGAGGTGGAGGTCATGACCATGGTATCCAGTCAACAGGCTTTTAGTGACAACAGGGTAGATCGTCTTAGAGTGGTCGAGCAGAGTCACAAGTTCGTGGTGTAACACACCAACCCTATTTACCTAGAGTCGGTACATTATTACATAACATTGGCATGATACAAGGAAATCATGTCCCGAAATACCGATCAATTTAGTTGCTTTGGAAATACTAGATACATTCATATGTTTTACAATACATTATTAAATGAAAAACTACAACAACATTGTTTCTATAGACCACACACATATCCCATCATACAATCCCTATAGTTCAATCATAAAATACTTCTTTTCATCCTGGGAAAAATAAAACATAGAAAGGGGTGAGCTCAGATGCACAGTAAGGATAACAATATAGCAGAAACTTTCATAAATAAGCATAAACTTTTATGGCAATGTATAAGACTAAAACAAAAGCCGTTTAAACTTGAACATCAGCATAATATGGAAAAGATAAAATCAAATAATTCCATTTTCTTATTCACATGGATATTCTACTAGTTGAATAATCACATTAAAAATCAATAGCCACTTTTCTAATGATAGAATTTATAATGCCATACTTCAGAACCACATAGTCAAGGCCTTGTGCCAAGACAACAAATAATATTTTGTCAAGGCCTTGTGCCAAGACACTAGTTTGTCTCATGAGACCTACCGATCAATCGAGGATATTTAGCAGGCACCCCCCTTCACTTACTAAGTCCAATTCATTCAACATATGAAAAGGTTTAAACACAATATAAACATCTGTTTTAAAACTAGCATACGAAATGTCAACACTTTATCCATAAACCAGGAATGGTGTAAAAATAACACATCCATAGTCAAAAATATCACAAAACCTTCAATACAATATGGAAGTTTTGAATCATAATAAATCTAGTTCAAACAAGCTTAAAATCCATCAAAGGATGTTGACATAGACGAAATCAAAACCTTTTTTACAGAAATATCTCTTTAAATTTTGAAATAATTTAAATTCATATAATTTTAAAAGAAAAAAATTTACTTGGTAAATATTCTCATAAGATTTTAAGGGAATCGTTGATGATGTTATAAAGGGGGAAAATATATGCACCCTCCGTATAAGTTAAAAAAATACTTTCTTACCATAATTTTGTCGAAAAGGTTATAAAGGACCTTGTTTGGAAAATGACGGAAAAATTACTTTATAAACATCTTATAAAAATTAAAACAAGGGTATAAATGAATTTAACCCATATTATATAAAATAGTAAGAATGTTTCGAAATAAACTTTTAAGAAACACAGATGTGGATGATAGAGAGGCCATAGTAGATACTCACGTATAAAACAACCTCGAATGATAAAGAGATTGTGAAATAAACCATTACCTTGTATTTTTCATTGTAATAGGGTACTTTAACCAACTATATAATAGTAAAATCATTGTTATTAAATTATACAAGAACCATATACATAAATTTTATATCATATAGGATCTTCTAATATTTCTTTGTTAATAATATTTTAGTATTATCGTTGTTTCGGGTGTTAACTAATTCATTTTCATTTATATTATTTGTTATGTAAGTAATGTTTGTTATGGATAGGATGTATATTATTCATATTCAGAATGATATTAAGTATTTAAAAATTATTTTTAATCATAAAATGAAAATTATTCTTGAATGGATATTATGGGGAATGAATCTCCTCGCGTTCGTGGAGACGGTAATTCGTACGTACGCACCAGCGAAAATATCACTCTTTTTATATTAAAATAGTATATAATTTTATGTAATATCATATATAAAGAATAATTATCATGTTATATTTATTATTCACATCATTTATACTCATTATTATACCCATCCAAATGGTTATGTGTTTTAATAACAAACTACACCACGACATGGAGACGGTAAGACGTACGTACGCACGTATGGTGACATGTCATTCCTAGGATGGATAAAATAATGAATATGGTTGTACCATTTTTATAATAACATCAAAGTGTATAGAATATACTGTATTTATTATTTTAGAATGGAAATAACAGTGAAATAAGAAGTGGAAGAAGAAAAGAACATGAGAGAGGTGATGAAATATTTACCTCTTCTTCAGTTTCTTCCTTTTGATTTGATCAAAAGGGATCATTAGGATGGATTTATGACTAAATTAAGTCCTCTTGGATGAATTTAGGACAGTTTAAAGGATATTTGGGTAGGGGTTGGCCAAGGAAAATGGATTTTAAGGTGTGGATTTGAGAGAAGGGGAAGTATCCTTTAATAAGAGGGGTGAGGGGCACCTTAGGAAAAGATTGAAATATTATTTTATAATAAACTCATTTTCGGTTTCTAATGGATCCAAAATGATTTATTTCAAGTATAATGTGGGGATGGGTCTAAAAACACTCATACAATAGGTTTTAGATAGGTTTGGGTCACTATATTAACCTTATCTTCTAGATTTAACTCTTAGTTAATTAGTTTGACATTTACCGTGTCTCTTTGTATTTTTATATTATATAGTTAATAAACTTACAATAAACTTCCTAGAGAACCTAAAGTGGTTCATTAATTAAATATATAATATTTTTTATGACATTTTTCCAAACCATATATTTTGAAGAATATAATATCAATTAATAATATAATATTTGTTTTAAAAACTCTTTTATGTCAATTTTGACACTATTTTCTATTTTATTTTTGTTAAATTCCGAACAGCATTATTACTTAGAAAAAAACTCATTTAATTAATCCTAAAATGTCACATTAACCTATAAAATTATTTTATGGAATTATAACTTTCAAATTATATTTATTTTAACATCTATAATACCATTTATTTTATTCTTTCATTAATAAGGAAAATATTGCATCATCATTGTGTCATAAATAAATTTAATTATTAAATGACTAAAAATTATAAATAAAATACCATTATGTAGGAAATATTTTTTTCTTTATAATTAATATATATAGTCGAAGAGATAACATATATAACTCTATGTAAAAATTGTTTTACAAAAAGATATATGCGCGATCATTTTTTTATTTACCTTAACTTAATTAATATAAAGTGTCATTATCACTTACATGTGGCTCCATGGGGTCCAAAAATAGACCCAAGGATACCCATGGTCGTACATGTATCATCCAATAGGGTTAGAACTAGTTTTAGGGTAATTTAATATTATTATAATATTAATTTTCTTAACCTTATTTACTGGATTTACCCTTTAACCCTGGTAAAAAAAATATTTACCGAAGTAAATATTCAAAATTCCTAAAAATAAAAGTTACCGATTTAAAAATTTGGGCCACCAGATTATAAATATAGAATCCATTGTCTATATTAAAAACACATAATTTCCATAAATTAATTTAAAATTAATTCTCGTTGTCAAAACAAAATGTGTGTTTTAAGAAATAATAACTATCAAAAGATTGACACATGCTTATGTCCAGTTTGAATGTGAAATTACGTAAAATGACCAAAATTGGATTAAATGGTAAAAATATAATCTAATTGTACTTAAAAACCACTCAATAGTATAATTTATAATTATCAATTATTTTGATTAAAAAAATTAATTAAAATTTAGTATTTTTCACTATTCATCAAAAACTAAATGTTTTTAGAAAAATACCAAAAATTCACCCGACGATAATTTCGATATTACGAACCGAAAAATGAAGCCCATTTTGAAAGATAAAATTGATAAAATTTCCAAAAGTGGGTGTTACTATTCATAATTGCTAGTTTGATTGGTTGCGATATGTTAGAATCTCGAAGTTGCGTACAACGCAAGCTATTGCATTATTCAAAGGGAAATGTATCGTGGAAGCTTGGTATGTTACATTCTCACCTCATTAAAATAAATTCATCCTCAAAATTTATAGAATATTACTACATAAAAAATTCAGGTGGTTTTTCATCATAAGTTCTTCAGGTACCCACGTTGCCTCTTCCATCTTATGGTTTCTCCATAGAACTTTTACCAGACGAGTCGTCCGGTTTCTCCACACTTGTTCTCTTGTATCAAGTACCTTGACATGCTTTTCGCAATAAGACCGATCGGGTTCCAATTGTAATTCCTCATAGGTAAGTACATGCATTAGTTCAGACATGTATTTTCTTAACAGTGATACGTGGAACACATCATGAACTTTGGAGAGACTTGGAGGCATTTCCAAATAGTAAGCTACATCCCCAATTCATTTTAGAATTTCGAAAGGTCTGATGTACCTGGGACTCAATTTACCCTTCTTACCGAAACGTATAACACACTTCTATGGATATACCATCAAGAAAACATGATATCCTACCTGGAATTCCAAATCCTTCCTTCAGTTTTCAGCATAGCTCTTCTGCCTACATTGAGATCCTTTGATGTGGGTTTGGATTACCTTTACTTTTTCCATCATATCATCAATAAGTTTTGGGCCTACGAGTTTTCTTTCACCAACATCATCCCAACAGGTTGGTGTATGAAATCTCTTTCCATATAATGCTTCATATGGTGCCATCTGAATACTTGAATGGAAGCTATTGTTATAGAAAAATTCTACCATAGGTAAATATTGATCCCACATACCTTGAAAGTCAAGCGAGAAAGATCTAAACATGTCTTCTAAGGTTTTAATTGTCTGTTCTGATTGTCCATTAGTTTGGGGGTGGTAGGAAGTGCTCAAACGAAGTTTAGTATCCAAGGATTTCTGAAGACTTTTCCAGAATCTTGATGTAAAATGGGGATCATGACCAGAAACAATCGAAAGGGGTACTCCATGAAGTCTTAAAACTTCATTAATATATAGTATTTCTAAACGTTCAACTTGTAAATCTTCTCTTATAGCAAAAAAATGTGATGACTTGGTAAGATGATCAAAAATGACCCATATTTCATCCTTCCTTATAGGAGTCTTTGGTAGTCCCATGTCAAAGTCCATTATATTATTATCCCATTTCCCCTCATGTATGGGAAGAGGTTGCATGACTCCTCTAGGCTGTTTCATTCCAGATTTCACTTGTTGACAAACCATAAATGTTGACACAAAATCTGCAATCTCCCTCTTCATGTTGTCCCACCAAAAATGTTCCTTCAAATCTCTATACATTTTTGTTCTCACATGGTGTATAGAGAAATTGGAGCTATGAGCATCATCCAACAATTATTTATTTAGATCACGTATATCAGGAACACAAAGTCTCTTCCCAAATTTCAAATTTCCATCTTCATATAAGAAGTCAATCAATCCCCCGTTATTCACAGATTTAATATTCTTTTGAAACTCCTCATCATCATCCTGAGAACTTTTTATCCTTTCTAGTAAAGATGGTTTGGAAACCATTTGAAAAAGAATTGATGTTTTACCTTCCATGGTTATTCCCATATCCATCTTTATTATATCCATGTATATATGATCCTTTTCGACTCTCATCTTGTTCAAAACTCTAGGATCCTTTCTACTCAAAGCATATTCCACCTTATTTTCATTCCTCTGGTGGTAGTGTATAGTGAAATAATGATCCTTGAGTAGTCCAAGCCATCGCATTTTCCTCATGTTGAGTTCTTTTTGTGAGAAAATATACTTCAAACTCTTGTGATCAGTATAAATCTCACATTTTCACCATATAGACAGTCTCTCCATATCATTTAATAAAATATTGTAGCTGCTAACTAAATATCATGAGTAGGATAGTTTTTTTCATGAATTTTTAGCTATCGTGATGTAGGCAATAAACCTATCATTATACATAAGGACACAACAAAGTCCTTTATTTGAAGCATCACTATAAATAATAAACCCGTTATTCCCCAATGGTTGAGTCAATATAAAAGAATTGACTAATCTTCACTTAAATTCTTCAAAACATTCTTCCCACTCTTTTGTCTAAACAAATTTAACCCCTTAACGTGTGATCTTGGTTAATGGGTTTTCCAATTAGGCCAAATTTTGGATGAAATGTCGATAATAACCTGTTTAACCAATAAAACTGTGTACCTCAGTTATACTCATCGGTGCTGGCCAGTCTTAGATTGCCTTGGAATTTGAAGGATCAAAAGATATTCCATCCTTAGAGATGATATAGCCAAGAAAACAAATCTCTTGAAGCCAAAATTCACACTTGCTAAAATTCCCATATAATTTATTCCATCAAAGAGTCTTCGGGACAATGCGCAAGTGATTTTCATGATCTTTGTGACTTTTCGAGTATAACAAGATATCATCAATAAATTCCAATACAAATTCATAAAAATATTCCTTCAAAACCCTATTCATTAGATCTATGAAGACAGTGGGTGCATTAATCAATCCAAAAGGCATTACTGTAAACTCGTAATGCTCGTACCTGGTTTGAAATGTTGTCTTCAGAATGTCTTCCTTATTCAAGTACAACTGATGTTATCCATATCAAAGGTCAATCTTTGAAAAATATTGATCTCCATGAAGTTGGTCAAATAAATCATCAATGAAAGGTAGGGGATACTTGTTCTTTATTGTTATAACATTGATCTCCCTGTAGTCAATGCACAACCTCATATATCCATCTTTCTTCTTAACAAAAAGGATAGGGGCTCCCTGTGGAGAAACACTAGGGTGAATAAATACATTGTTACTAAATTCCTCTAGTGGTTTCTTTAGATCCGCCAATTCCACAGTGGCCATTCTATAAGGGGTCTTCTATATGGGCCTTGAACTAGGAATAAAATCAATAGAAAACTCAATTTCTTGTTATGGAGGATGTCCAGGTAAATCTTCTGGAAGCACATCAATATATTATTACACAATAGGTATATATTCTATTTGAACATTATTTTCCTCACCCACAGTTATTTAATTCTCTTCCTCCCCTATAATTGAATTTAGTTGAGCTATTGGGGGTGGATCTAGATAAGAATTTGGTGGCGACGATTCTTCTCTAAATATTAGGTGTTCTTTATCATCATCATAAAAAATAGTAACCTCCTTCTTCTTGAAATAAATTTATGAATCATGGTCCGAAATCTAATCTATACTGAGGATTATATCAAATTAAATATTGGGTTTGACGATGAGATCAGCAGATAATGAACATTTATATGCCCAAATAGTGACCGATTCCCAAAACATTGTTGCAATGATACTTCCCTAAGATGTTTTGACTGAAAAATCCATTGGTAAATCAAATTAAAAATATCTAATTTTCATAGAAAACTGGGAAGATATGAAACAATGTGATGATCCAGAATCAAATAAAGTATTTGCTAAACTTGAGGAAACCATTAAATTACCTTCCACCACATCTTTCGGAGCTTCAACCTCAGTAGTAGTGATAGCATAAGCTTGGCCTTGATCCTATGGAATTTTCTGAGGTAATTTTTCTTGGAGCTTCGGACATTCATTTGCATAATGCCCCCTTTCTCTAAAATTGTAGCATTCAACATTGACAGCCTCTTTCTTCCCATTGAAATCGTGATCTTGGTGTCCTTTTTCACCCCACTTGTAATAGACTACCATTCCCTTTAGGAAAGTACAAGGGTGTTTCTTACCACATTTACTGCAGGATGGATATTCAAATTTTCCCGTATTCCCCTTATTTCTATTTCCAGAGTGTCCGACAAATCTCTTCTTCTCTTTCTTTACTTTAAAGTAGTAAGACATAGAAAATTTGTTTCCTATCTTGACAGCACATGAGACAATTTATTTGTATGATGAGAAGGATTGTGAGAATAATCCTCAATGGATAAATGGTTTTAACCCTTCAAATAAATGATCAATATTACTTCTTGGGTTATGTATATAATCTGTAACAAGCCTCTCTATCCTTGTAATGTTATCTTCATACTTTGCGACATTCTCATCCTTCTTTTTCCTCAGACTTAGAAATTGTCTTTCCATATCTGCTCGATGGTCACGAGGAAAGTATTTTTCAAAGAAAATATCTTTACACTCCCTGCATTCCATATTTGATACTTCATCATCTTCCTTCGTGTTTTGAATCAATGACCACCATTGATCTGCATCTCCCGTGAGGTGATAAACTACCATGAGAACTTTTACCCTTTCGCTACTCCCAAAGGCATGGAATATTTTCTATAAGGAATTTATTCATTTCTCAGATACTAATGGATTTGTAATCCCATTGAATATTGGTGGTTTTTTCCTCATGAAATGATCTAACATTGATCCTCCACATTGTGGATCTGGTTGCTCCATAAGGGTAAGGTTATTATTAATTACCTGAGTGAGTTGTCCCAGTATGGTGAAAAGCTGATCAGCACCAGTTGCTTCACTAGCTCCACTATAATTATAATGAGTAGGAAGGAAATCCCTACATGTATTATGTGTTTTGATATGGTTTTCATTCCCTCCACTAGTCCCAATTTCTAAACAATGGCATAAATTAGATATGTTTGTGAATCGAAATACATAATTCCAAACTTGTAAAACACTTAACATAAACTGAAAAGTTAATGGATATAATTCATAATCATACAAATGTTTTCTTTGAGGAAGTATATACTCATAAAACCTTCATAATGATTTTTAAAGAAAATGATAATTTTTTTAAGCATAATCCCCGGGCGTGTCGTAACCATGAGTGTAGCAAGACCCGTTGTCGTGCACCAGTTCTCATTTGAGTCTAGCTCAAAGCGGTGCTTTCGAGTTTTACCCCTATGTACATCTGTGCCAGATCTGCCTCTACCTACTCATATTTAGATAGGGATGTATTGATTGGAAAACACATAAATTCTATACATTATCAAAATTATAGAAAGTTCTTCTATACTAATCATCAAATTCTATCTTTGGGTAATGTGCTCTAATCAGAGTGTATCTAAATCTAGATTCCAAGGATTTTACTAAACTTCCTCTAATACCAACTGTAATGCCCCGGACCCAGTTACCCATATTTTGTGCATTATTACATAACATTGGCATGATACAAGGAAATCATGTCCCAAATGACCGATCAGATTAGTAGCCTTGGGAATACTAGATACATTCATAAGTTTTACATTACATTATAAAATGAAAAACTAAATCAACATTGGTTCCATATATAAATCTCATGTCCCCTTAGACTATCCCTGAAAGTCATTAATTAAATACTTCTTCGCATCTTGGTAAAAATAAAACATAGAATGGGGTGAGCTCAGATACTCAGTAAGGATAACAATATAGCAGAAACATTCATAAATAAGAATAAATATTTAAGGAAATGTATAAGACTAAAACAAAAGCCTTTTAAACTTGAAATTAATCATAATATGGAAAAGATAAAATCAAATAATTCCATTTACATATTCACAAGGATATTCTACTAATCGAATAATCTCATGCAATATCAATGTCCACTTTCATAATGATGGAAAGCATAATTCCAGACATCATAACCACATAGTCAAGGACTTGTGCCAAGACTACAAATAAGATTTTGTCAAGGCCTTGTGCCCAGACACTAGTTTTTCTCATGAGACCTACCGATGCATCTAGGAGCTATAGCGGGCTCCACCCGTCACTTACTAAGTCCAATGCATTCCTCATATGAAAAGGTTTAAACATAATATAAACATTCGTATTAAAACTAACATACGAAATGTCAATAATTTATCCATAAACCATGAATGGTGTAAAAATAACACATCCACAGTCAAACATATCACAAAACCTTCAATACAATATGGAAGTTTGGTATCATAATAAATCAACTTCACACAATCTTAAAATCCATCAAAGGATGTTGACATTGATGAAATAAAAACCTTTTTTTAGAGAAATATCTCTTTCAATTTTGAAATCATTTAAAATTCCTATGATTATAAAATAAAAAAATTACTTTTTAAATATTCTTATAAGATTTTAATGGAAGCTTTAATGATGTTATAATGGCAGAAAATAGTTGCACCCTCCGTATAAGTTAAAAAAATACATTCTTACCTTAATTTTGTCTAAAAGGTTAAAAAGGACCTTTTTTGGAAAATGATGGAAAGATTACTTTATAAACATATTATAAAAAGTAAAAAAAAGGTATAAATTACTTTAACCCATAGTCTTTAAAATAGTAATAATGTTTTGAAATACACTTTCAAGAAACACGGATGTGGATGATAAGGAGGTCCCAACAGATACTCACGTATAAAACAACCTCGGATGATAAAGAGATTGTGAAATTAGGCCTTACCTTGTACTTTTCCTTGGTCGAGGGTACATTAACATCCTTTTTAATAGTTAAATCATTGTTATTAAATTATACAAGAACCATATACATAAATATGATATCATATATGATATCATATATGATCTTCCAATATTGATTTGTTAATAATATTTTAGTATTATCCTTGTTTCGGGTGTTAACTGATTTGTTTTCCTTTATATTATTTATTACATAAGTAATTTTTGTTATGGATTGAATGTATCTTATTCATATTAAGAATGATATTAAGTCTTTAAACATTATTTTTAATCATAAAATGAAAATTATTCTTGAAGGGATATGATGGGGAATGAATCTCATCGTGTTTGTGGAGATGCTAATCTGTACGTATTCACGAGAGACGATATCATTATTTTGATATTAAAATCGTATATAATAGGATTTTATATCATATATACAGAATCATTATCATATTATATTTATTATTTACATCATTTATACTCATTATTATACCCATCCAAATGATGAAGTATTTGAATAACAAACTACACCACGACGTGGAGACGGTAAGCCGTACGTACGCACGTATGGTGACATGTCATTCCTAGGATGGATATAATAATGAATATGATTGTACCATTTTTATAATAACATCACAGTATATAGAATATACTGGATTTATTATTTTAGAATGGAAACAACAAATAAAGAGGAAGTGGAAGAAGAAAATAACTTGAAAGAGGTGATGAAATATTTACCGCTTCTTCGGGTTCTTTCTTTTGATTTGATCAAAATGGATCCTTAGAATGGATTTATGACTAAAGAAAGGCCTCTAATATTAATTTAATACAGTTGAGAGGATTTTTGGGCTGGGTTTGGTGGAGTAAAATTCCTTTGAAGGTGTGTATTTGAGAGAAGGGGAAGTGACCTTTTATAAGAGGGGTGAGGGGAACCTTAGGAAAAGATGGAAATATTATTTTATAATAAAATAATTTTCAGTTTATAATGGCTCTAAAATGATTTATTTCTAGGCTAAGGTGGTGATGGGTCTAAATCCACTCAACCAATAGGTTTTAGACAGGTTTGGGTCACTATATTAACATTATCTTCTAAATTTAACTCTTAGTTAATTAGTTTGACATTTACCGTGTCTCTTTGTATTTTTATAACATATGGTTAATAAAAATACTATAAACTTACAAGAGAACCTCAAGTTATTCACTAATGACATATATAATATTATTTAAGACCTTTTCTCGAACCTTATATTTTCAGGAATAGAATACCAATTAATAATATAAAATTTGTTTTAAAAACTCTTTTATGTCAATTTTGACACTTTGATATTTTGTTTTTTTAACTCCTAACAGAATTATTACTTAGTAAAAAAATCATTTAATAAATCCTAACATGTCAAATTAACCTAGAAAATACGTTTATGGAGTAAAAACTTTAAAATTATTTTTATTTTAACATCTATAATACCATTTATTTGATTCTTTCATTAATAAGGAAAATATTGCATCATCATTGTGTCATAAATAAATTTAATTATTAAATGTCTAAAAATAATAAATAAAATAAAATTATTTAGGAAATACTTTTATATTTTTTATGAATATTTATAGTCAAAGATATAACATATAAAACCATATGTAAAAAAAGTTTACTAAAAGATATATGCTTATGTCAGTTTTGTATTTACTTTAACTTAATTAATATAAAGTGTCATTATCACTTAAAAGTGGCTTCATGGGGTCCAAAAATCGACCCAAGGATTCCCATGGTCGTCCATGTATCATCCAATAGGGTTATAACATGTGTTAGGGTAATTTAATATTATTATAATATTATTTTGTTACCCTTATTTACCTGATTTACCCTTTAACCATGGTAAATAAAATTTTTACCGAAATAATTATTCAAAATGTATAAAAATAAAAGATTCCTATTTACACAATTTGGAACTACTAATTCTATATATGGAATACATCTTTCTAAATTCAAAACACATAAGTGGCATAAATTAATTTAAAATTAATTCCCGTTTTCAAAACAAAAAACATGTTTTTAAGAAATAATAACTATCAAAAGATTGACACTTGCTTATGTGCAGTTTGAATGTGAAATTACGTCCAATGACCAACATTATATTAAATGGTAAGAATATAATCTAATTATACTTAAAACCATTAAATATTATAATTTATCACTATAAATGATTTTCATTAAAAATGTTGTTTTTAATTAAAATTTAATATTTTTCACTATTTATCAAAAACTGAATGTTTTCAGAAAAAATACTAAAAATTCACTATAAGATAATTTCAATATTACAAACCCAAAAATGAAGTCCATTTTGAAAGGTAAAATTGATAAAATTTCAAAAAGTGGGTATTACTATTCATAACGGCCAGTTTGATTGGTCGTGATATGTTAGAATCTCGAAGTTGCGTACAACGCAAGATATTGCATTATTCAAAGGGAAATGTACCGTGGAAGCTTGGGGTGTTACACATGGTGTAGTTCAGACTTTTTAAGTGGAGTAGATCTAGCAGGAGAAGGATCCTGGACCCTCTATAGTTTGACGTACGTGCCTAATTACCTCAGTTTTTGTTGCTTCTCTTTTCGATACAGGGGCTTCCCATAGCATTATATTTGTTGCTTTTGTGGACAGACTTTGGATCTGTTTCTTTTCTTATGTTGTTATATTGACACTAGACACACCGTTGGGTACATTAACGGCCAGTATATGTCAGTTCAAGGAGTTCCTTCTCGAGGTTGGTGGGTGTCACTTCATATGGGACCTTTGTGTCTAAGAGATGAAAGGCTATGATGTCATTCTCAGAATGGACTGGTTAGTTCTCTTCCAGACCGTTTTCAATTTCTATCATCATAGGGTTTGTTTCACATCACTAGAGGGCAGATCATTTCTTCATAAGGGCGAGTGGGATGTCCAAGCGAGTAGATCTGGACCTGAGAATCATGGGTTGGGAGGAGTTATAGCCCAGATTGCTAGTCTATATCTGGATGACCAGGGGACCTCCCAGATGGAATTTTTTCCTGTGGTGGATCATTTCAATGATGTATTTTTAGATGACCTTTTAGTTTTTCCTCCAGAGCAAGAGGTGGAATTTTCTAAGGAGCTTGTTCTAGCAGTGGCACATGTGTCCATTCCTCCTTATATGATGGCTACACCTGAGTTACAGGGGCTCAAGAAGTAGTTGGAGGAGTCGCAAGAAAAGGGTTTCATCCATCCCAGTACTTCTCCTTGGGTTTCACCTATCCTGTTTGTCAAGTAGGCAGACAGTACCCTCAGACTTTGTGTGGATTATCAGAAGTTTAACTAGTTGATGATCAAGAACTGATATTCCTTACCGAGGATTGACGATCTCATTGATCAGATTCAAGGAGCTTGGGTGTTCTCGAAGATCGAATTCAGGTCTGGTTATCATCAGTTGTGTGTTATACCATCTGATATACCTCTTACAAACTTTCATAGCTGGTATGGTCTATATGAGTATGTGGTTATGTTGTTCAGTCTCACGAACACGCATGTAGTTTTCATGGAACTGGTGAACCGAGTTACCATCCATACTGGGATTATTTCTTTGTATTCTTCGTGGATGATATCTTTGTGTACTCACACACTCGACACAACTATGCCACCCATCTTGAGATAGTTTTGAGTACACTAAGAGAGCATCAGTTATATGTTAAGCTCTCAAAGTGCCACTTTTGGATGGAACAGATTCACTTCTTGAGTCATGTTACCTCAGAGACAGGAGTTTCAGTAGACCCAGAGAAAGTGAGAGTAGTAGTTTTCTGGGAGAATCTGAAAATTTTCTTTAAGGTATGAAGTTTTCTAGTGCTGGCTAGTTACTATAGGAATTTTATATAAGACTTTTCACACATATCAGCACCACAGACAGGTCTGTCTAAGATGGGTGTGATGTACTTGTGGTCTGATTCTTGCGAGTCATCCTTTCAGTAGATGAAATGGAGATTGACTTCATCACTGATACTAGTTCTGCCTGAGCTGTCCAAGTTCTATATTGTGTACTATGATGCATCAAGGTTCGGGCTGGGAGCAGTGCTTATGTAGGGAGAAGGAGTCATTGCGTATGGGCCTCAACAATTGAGGCCACATGAAAGAAATTATTTGACACATGATCTCAAGCTGGATGTAGTTTTTCATGCTTTAAACTTTCAGATACACTACTTGTTGGGAGTGAATTTTGTGGTTTTCACCGACCAAAAAATTCTCAAGTATATCTTTAAATAGTGTGACCTGAATTTGAGACAACGAAGGTGGTTTGAGTACCTTCAGTCTGTTGACATTGAGCTTGTCTACACGCCTGGGAAGGGAAATGCTGTGGTTGATGAATTGAGCAGGAGGACATGGGTATAGGCAATTCAAGAGTCCAGCAGTGAGTGGAATCTTATGGAACTATTCCCTAATTGAATTTAAAGATTCATGACAGATAGGGGCAGACGTTTCTATCTTCTGTAGTTGTTACGTCTACTCTTCTTGATCGAGTGTGAATGTGGTGGCTATCAGATTCTGATGGCCTAGTCCTATGAGAGAGTGTTTCAGTAGAGGACCCTATTCCTGGATGGATAGTAGGTGAGGATGAGATATTGTGTTTTCATGGACGTGTGTGGGTGCCAGGAGACATATGCATGGAGTTGATGTGAGACTTTCATTCCTTAGTTTGGGCAGTTCATACTGGTGTCACCAATATGTATCAAGAACTACACCATCTGTATTGGTGGCCAGGCATGAAGAGAGATATTGATAGTTTTGTAATGAGGTGTTCCACCTCTCAGCAGGTGAAGGTGGAGAATCAATGACCAGAATATCTTTTTCAGTAGTTACCCATTCCCAATTGGAAATGGAATGATGTATTTGTGGATTTCGTGATAGGTTTGTCGAGGTCACCTAGAGGGAATGATGCGGTGTGGGTTGTCATAGACAGACTCATGAAGGTTTCTCACTTCTTGGTGATAAGGAGACCTTCAGTGTTGATGAGCTGGGAAGGTTTTACATTAAAGATATTATACATATACATGGTGTTCCACAGTTTATTGTATCATAAAGGGAAGCATGGTTTACCTCTTGGGTCTCGTAGGGAATTCAGAAGTATTTGGGTATACAGGTACTTATGAGTAAAGATTACCATTCCTAGAAAGATGGTCAGTCCAAGAGTACGATTCAGGTACTTGAGGACATGCTTCGAGCATGCATCCTGGATTATATAGGTTCTTGGTAGAATCACATACCTCTTCTGGAGATTTCCTACAATAATTGTTTTCAAGAAACTATTCAGATTTCAACTTCTGGGGCTTTGTACAGTAGGCCATTCCGATCACCCTTACATTGGCTGGAGGTAGGAGAGGCAGCTATGTTGGGATTGCGTCTTGTCCTGGAGACCACAAAGCAGATAGAGTTGATTACGAAGAAGATGGCTACTTCACAGTCATGAAAGAAGTCTTATAATGATCGACGGAGACGACCTCTGGAGTTCAAGGTCAGAGATTAGGTTTTCTTGCATGTCACACCGAGGATGGGACACAGGAGGATTAGGAAAAAGGGTATGGTTTCTCCGAGATACGTTGGGATGTTTGAGGTTTTGGGGAGAGTCGGGCAGGTTACCTATCAGCTGCAGTTTTCTCAGAGGTACAAGGCTATGTATGATGTCTTTCATGTTTCTTATCTCTAACATTACTTATCATACCCATCTCATGTTTTCCAACTCGAGTAGGTTGAGTACAAGATGGAAGCCTCATTCAAGAAGCGTCATATCTAGATTGTTGATCAAAATGTGGAGTTTCTTCGCGGTTGGTCTATTTCTTTGGTACGAGTGCTATGGCAGCACGGGCGAGTACAAGATGAGACCTGGGAGAGGGATGTAGATGTACGATCGTAGTGGTCAGAGATGTTTGGGGATTATTCTTCTACACTCCCTTTCTAGGGAAATTCGAGGATGAATTTATTTAAGGGGGTGTTTTGTAAGAACCTGAATATTTTTTTCAGGTATGTTCTTCCTTTCTAGTAGTTTTTGAGAAAAAAGAGGAGTTTTTGGAAATTCCAGGAGTACACGCCATGTACTTTATGTACACGTTGTGTACTTTATATACATGTCGTGTACCCGGTTGTTGCGGGTGACCATGTATTGGCTGTGTAACGGCCATGTCCATGGATGTGTGTGGTGACCTAGAGACCTCCTAAAGTGGAGGCCGTAAAAGGCAAGTACATGAATTGTACTTTTAAAATTCACACCATGTACTTCCGTTTTTTCATTAAAGGTACTAGGGTCGCATCTAATCGAAAAAACCCTTTTTCTGTTCATCTGTCTTGTCCAGGAGTGACTGTATGGCTACGGATCTTCTCCGAGCCAATGACTCGCCATCTGTTCTATGAATCGACCGCCTTCAATTGTGTTGGAATATCATAAGTGAGTTCCCCTTCTTCTTGAACATCATCTCCTGATTTATCCTCTCTCACGAGTTATCCTCGGTCGAACATTTTAAGAATTTTTTGTAGATATACAATGTTCTTGGAAAATTCATGGCATGAGGTTCACATATATCGATATCACGATCCCGATGTAGGTGGTTTGTTCCTTTCCGCAGATATTCTTTGAATTTTATGTGCAATAATTCCAAATACCCAAGAATAGGGTATTCCAAGGTTAAGGTTTTAGCCATGTTATTACCTGTTATGCCATGTTTGTTTGGATAGAGGTTAATTGTTGTGAATAGGGTTAACTTTTCCATGATATGGATGTTTTTCCAATGTTTTCTTATTTTTGACCATTTGGTCTAGCGTTGCATGTTAGGCTGGTACTTTGATTCCCATGCCTAGTATAGTTATGATGGAGTGATTATTATCTGATATGTGATGATATATTGAAGATTGTTCATCCAAGTAGTTCTTGAGGTTTACTTTGGATGCCACATTCTTTTGTGAATGACTGAATTACACAAGTCCATGAAAACCTGGTTTAGTAGACCATAGGTAGAATGGATGTTGAGGGCTTCTGTAGAGTGTTTTTTTTACTATTACATTTCAAGACTATGGGGGTATGGCATCTGTGCTCCCTCAGAGTTTATGTAGTTTCCTGGATATGTTCCATTGGGGGAATTGTATGTTGATTGATTCCTCAGAGTTCCTATTAGTTACGGATACGAGACCACGGGGGGTATAGACAGTGAGGGATTCCTCAGAGTGTCTTTGCTAAAGCTGAACCAGAGGGTCTAGACTGTGTGTACTTCCGAGTGGGTTTCTTGTGTTTGTTTGGTTGAACCAGAGGAGTTAGGATGTGAGTACTTCCCATAGGGTTACCTGCTTTTGATTAGCTACTTACTTGATATATGAAAATGAATTCAATTGAATTTTTATGATTTTTACTATGTGTACTTCCTTTCTTACAGCTTCATTTTTTTATTGCCAACCATATAAATTTTTTGACTGCCTATTGGGATTAGTCTCACACCCTGTTTGGGTCATGATTTTGGGCCCAAACAAATTATATTACTACAGGTATAGATAATGGAAATCACCCTTCTACTTTAGGTACATTATTGCTATGGAAAAGGGGAGCATGGGACCAAGATAAGGCTTGTGATGTTGTGGATCTGTTTACTTCTTTTATTTTGTACTTTGGTTTAGTAATGTATTTCAGCATTATGATTTGTTTGGATTATTTCATAGATATATGTATCATGAATTATTTAGATATGTGAGATCCAACTGTTTATTACATCAGTTGTTTACTTTTGGTATGGTATTATTACTGCTTCCGCTATTTCTATATGTTTTACTTCTGATGTGTTACTCTGACAATGGGGGAATAGTTTCCCCACGGTCACACCCAAGGCCCTCACTGGTAGTCCAAATCCTCTAGCATTCGGGGAAATGCGCTTGAGGCCATGTGACCAACCGGGTACGGGGCGTCTATCGGAAGATTCTAGAACCAGGACATTGTAGGTTGCTTATGAGTCAAGGCAGTTGAGAGTGAATGAGAATAATTACCCAACACCTAACTTGGAGTTATCTGCAGTCGTTCATGATTTGAATATTTGGCATCATTATCACTTTGGTGATAAATTTACTGTGTTCACGGAACATAAGAGCTTGAAACACATTTTCTCATAATGAGATTTGAATCTGAGGAAATGGAGATGGATGGAGTATCTCCACATGTTTCACTTTGACTTGATGTATACAGCAGAAAATGGAAATTCAATGGTCGATGTATTAAGAAAAAACTAATACACTATATTAGAAAATAAAGCATCAGATGAATGGAAGTTGATGTCGGTCCTAGCCAACATGGACATGGAATGTGAATACTGAGGTGATGTTTTAGTTTTCTTTTCAGTTTCTATGGTTTCTATTGTGGTAAAAATTGTTAAATAGGTACAAGCATCTGATGCAGAATTCCTGGTTATTAGTTCAAAACTCAATGGTTGAGAGACCATTCATAGCTAGAAGATTGATGGATGTTCAGTTTGGTGGTTCAGAGATCGGATGGTTGTACCTATTGATTTTCAAGAAAAACACCTTCATAATTACCACTATTTGAGATGGGTTGTATATCTGGGTATACATAAGAGGTATAAGGCATTAAAGGTGAAATTTTGGTGGAGTAAAATGAAAAGGAAAGTGGTTGAGATCATTTAAAGGTGCATAACTTGTCAAAAAGTTAAGGGAGAACTTCAATGACCAGTAGGTATGATGCAGTATTAAACAATTATAATGTATAAATGGGAGTAAATAGTGATGGATTTTGATACATGTCTACCAAGAACCGTTCGAAAACACAATTTCATATGGGTGATAGTTGATCATCTCAAAAAATTTGATCATTTCATCCATATTCATGAAACTCATATGGTGGAGTATTTATCCAAAATCTATATATGAGAATTTATAAAGAGGAAAGGAATACCAGTTTCGATCATGTAAGAAAAATATTCAAGGTTCACATCTTGTTTCTGTAAATCCTTACAAAAATCTCATGGGACTCATTCGATTAGGAGTATGGTGTATCACCCTCAAACGGTTGGGAAGTCTGAAAGGATGATACAGACATTGGGATAGATTATATGGGCTTGCATAATTGATTTTAGTGTCCCATGGGAAGAGAATATACCTTTATTGGAGTTATCATATAATAAAAGATATTCGGCCTCGATACATATGGATCATTTTGAAGCATTGTATAGGATTCAATGCCATTCTCCACTTTTTTGGGTGGAAAAATGTGAGTCTTCGGTAGCCGGTCCCAACCTTGTCCAAGAAATGATAGAGAATATTCAGTTGATCAGAAAAAATATGGAGATGGCTCAGAGTTGTCAGAAATCATATGCAAATCATCACTGAATACTGCTGTACTTCTTGATGAGTGATCATGTGTTCTTGCGGATCTCTTTAAGGCTTGGACATCATATTTTTGGGAATTAAGGAAAGTTATCTACTCGATAGATAGTTCCTTTTGAGATACCTGAATGGTTTGGAGAGGTGACATATTGGTTGTTAAAGCCGCCATGGTTCAGTGCGGTGCATCATGTGTTCCATGTATCACAGCTGGAAAAGAATCAGCATGATCTTGACCATGTGATCAAATGGGATAATGTTGACCATGATCTGGATTATTCCTTGGAACATATCTTACTACGGATTATGGATTGTAATGAGAAATTATTGTGTGGAAAAAGCATTGGTCTATAAAGGGTTTTACCGAAACATGGTCAGATTCCGAAATAGTCTTGGGAACATGAGAAGCAAATATAACAAAAATTGTTGGAGCTCTTCCATAGCAGTGAGGGTTTTCTACCATCTAAGCATGGAAAGAACAATGATGGGGAGAATTTAGTACCTCCAATTTCATTAATTTAAACCTTAAGATGTTATTTTTATGTTTATAAAGTTTATGGGTGAAGGATGGGAGAGTTTGGGGAACTTTCAAAAAGTTTTTTTGGAAAAGGGGATGCACAGGGGTTGCGCACGGTTTGTCTAAACCATGAAGAAACCCTAGGAGAATCTATGTGTAGTGTAAGTTTTGAGGAAATAGCTTCATAACAGTGTGCGTACGGTTAAGGAGACCTTCCAAGGAATCCATTCAAGGGTTTTTATTAGGCAGTAGCTAACACATGTTTAGATAATGGTTTTCCTAACCGTGAAAACTAACCGTGCACAGAGTTAAAGTGAGATCCTAAAAACATGTATCTCATACATATTTTCCTCTAAACCACTCATTTTTATCCTTAGAGTCACTAAATCTATATTTATTATCCTTGAAGTTTGTAGAACCTCTCCCAAGCAATATGAAGTCAATCTAATGTCTTTCCTTGGTTATTTGAAGTTAGATTCGTGAGGTATGTGATCGTTCTTCTTTGTTCTTGGTTGGTTTCTTATATCTACTTAGATATACTTCTCCTCTCTTCTTTTTTTCTTAGATATATGCATATTATGGGAAGATATAAAATTTTGGATGCCAAATATGATGATATTTGGCGTTTTGGTTTATATTAGAAGAGATCTAATGCGGTTTCTTGGAGAATCGACCTGGTTCTCTAAGTGTTCTTCGTCTGTTGTGGTTTTCTACAAAACCTTCGAGTCAAGGTTGGAGGCTTTACTATTGACTCCTATTAGAATAACTTAATGGCATGGTTTCAAATTGAATTCTTTGTGTGGATTTGATTATGAATTTTATTCTTTATTATTTATTGAAACTTTTTTTTGTGATGGTTGTGAAAATCTAGAATATTGGTGCTTTTGAATAAAGTGTTTAAATCTTGATTTTAAAATAAAGATTTTAAAGTGGAATATTTCTAGAATTTTTATGTTTGGATTTGATTTAAGTATTTTCAATAAAAGGAATGATTTTTTTTGAAATGGAATAATTTATTTGAATTGGTTTGTTTAATGATTTTCAATAAAGGAATGGTTTTATTGAAATGGTTTTTTCGTACACTGGGTTGTATGAGTTTATGTTCTACGTGACCCTGGATAAGGGACGTGTACCAGTGGGGTACAATGTGATTGACCCATGATCAGGGGTGTGTGTTAGTTGGATACAAGGTAATTGAATGAGAGACCACTCATGAGTATGGAACAATCTAACTAAGATTGCATGGGTATATGTGTTGTGAAACACGGGTTTGGTATGCCAAAACAATAAAGGAGGATTGGTTTAAATGATTTGTTTGGATGTTTTGCTAGAAGTATGACTTGATCGAAATTGGTTTAAAGAACACTTGTTTTCATTTTGTTACAAATGGTTTTGGAACTTGTTTATATTTACTTATAAACTATTTTGGGAAATATTTTTATATAAAAAAATTTATATAAATTTTTCTAACCTCTCTATTCTAGTGGAATAAGAAAAGGAGTCATTGGGGAAAACCTAATGTTCTTTATACTCTCCCCTACGTTGTGAATTTGGTTATTTTTTAGATGCTATCTTTGAGGGCATGGTAAAAGGTAATTTATCACGTGATTTTAGCACCACCTCATGATATTTGTATTGTTTGGTGGTTGTGGAGAATGAAGCTTGTTGAGTATGGAGTCTTGTGGTTGTCATTGAGTCTTTGGTTGTCTTTCCACTGTTTAATTTGATAGTTTATTTATCTTTAGTTGTGGTACACATTGTTGTGATCTTATTATAAATGATGTGGTCGAGTTGTATTTCATTTATTCATGCATCATATATTGTGATTTTTTGTTATGTTTGGATGAGTAAATGACTTTATTCAAAAAGCGTAAATCGTCCCACAATTGCGTTTCAAACCCTTCAGAATTTATGTCCAGCCTTGGGCGTCTTGGGGATGTATCTTAAGGCCACGTAATGATTTATGGTATTCTCAAGACAATGTGAATATGTGTGTCATCACATATAATGAGATTTTTAATCAATTGATCAGTTAGTTTAAACCCTATAATTTCTAAATGATTTATATATCCAATTATTTTGACTATGTGATGTCCAGCTGGTGTGCCATATCTAAGATTACATATGAAGAGTATCTTATAAATCAAAACATTTTCTTGTATTTCTCTCTCCTAATAAGGATTACAAACATGAATAATCATTTCATATCTCTTATATACTCATTTCATTCTTTTATTTCATTGGACATGGAAGATAACATTGAATTCTAGAAAACTATATCATCGTTCAAGAATTGTTTATAGAATATTAACTATTTCTCACTTCCCTCCAATGTTGGAAAATCATGAAATAGGGACTCTAGTACATTTATCTTTTTTTCCTAGTATAGAAACACTCCTAGAAGCTTTTTCGGGAAGGATATTTTCTTTAAACAATATATTTTATAGGGAATGATTTTTTTTATCATTATATTTGATTATCTAATAATTTAGGGCAGATTATTAGTACATTATCTGATTAAAAAATAGTGACAAAAATAAATTTAATTATGTGACTCCTTATTTTATCAAGTCCCAATTTCCATCACCAATGAACATGGAATGTCTATTTTGTTGAGAATTAAATTGAAAATGATACATATTCCATTTATCATAATCCAAATGAGGGCCTAGTAAATTAGTCTAATGTATTTAGGTGGGAATATATTTTCCAACCATGGGCTTATAACTCCATGATCCTTTAATTGGACTCCCCAATCATGACACCCTTTCTCGAGTTACTTCCACCCTTACCTTCAAAAAACACCATATCTAGAGAGGGATACCTCTCTTGATGTATACCTGGTTAAGTAATCCCAAAACATTTTCAAGAAAATCCTAATAAAAGTAATTTTCCAAATGAGGGTTTGACTAATATATAGTTATATGGTTTCAATATCTTGTTTTATCCATTTATATGTATCGTTAATTTTAATTTGATTTTACATAAGGGATTAATCATGTTTCGATTAATCATTTAAGTATAATCCATTTATTTCAATTCCCTAATTTAATATAAATCTTTTTATTTTTGTTACTGTGTTATTGCTTCTATAAAATAAACCCTGCATAAGATAGAAATAAAATAAGTTATTAAATTACATGATCATGAGCCATATGTAATTTTTTATTTATATATTAGACAATGAATCAACCTATTACCCTTAATAAAAACTTCTTTTATCAGTCTAAGAATATGTTGCATCATCCCACCTATTCAACTATGTATTACCCTAGTTGGTTTCTACATTGTCCCATCTTGAACCACCTCTACCTTGGCTCTTACATGAACCAAATTTACACATCATTGGATAATCCTTTTATTAAATATATTCTTTAACTCACATGCAGAAAAGGGGAACCAAATGATTAGTTAAAGGGAATTTCATATAACAACCTTGGGAAGGGAGGTTCTACATAATAAAAAAAGTGGATATGTCATGCATACAATCATATTTAATTTAATAATAAATCTTTAAAACCCATGATATAAAATTAAATTAAACCAACACATTAAAATCTATGGTCCAAAATCATGGTTCTTTATACACATGCAAGGAATATTCATTAAAAATAACTAGCAAAAATTCATTTTAATTAATTATTCGATAAGATAAAATGAACATGGATGAATCTGATTAATTTTATTATTAATAATTTTATTCATTTTATTTTATACCTTCCAATCATGAAGAATATTCCATCTACATTGATTTAAAAACAAATTAATTTTATTTAAAATTTTATAAAATAGTACAAAGCTTGGTACATGGAAGCAACTCGGTGAGTACTTGTCTGAACTACTGAGTATGGTCATTATTATACACAATTGACAAATATAGAATATTATATGAATGGAATGTGTCATAATTTCATAGAATGTAATTTCAAATTAATGACATACTAAACACCCTGAAATTAATTTGTTTATACAATTTAATGCATGTTCAATATTTAGTATACAAAGACCACACTTGACTTGTTGTTTCAAATATTATGTTGAATTTATTAATAATTTAATCTAATATAAAACCTAATGGTAGATGTGTACAATCAATTAAATGTATCACAGAACTGAATTCATTGAGGTTTAATGAAGTAGTTAATTAAATTTAATACTTACATGTAAATAGGCAATGTACATGATGTGTGAAGGCTGGCCACATGGAATTTACTTTGCTTCATCAGATGTTTGTAGTACATACCTTTAGACTAGGTACATACTTACTATAGACATTTATGAGGTACATGGCATGTAAAATGGATACACGGTGTATACTTCATGTTTTATGGTTTCATACCTATGAACATCATGAATTAAATACTCACTGTGTATTAATTACACAATATTTCTTGACTCCATGTTTTCTACTACGAAAAACATAGACTAGGTAGAGTGTACGAAATATATACTAAATGTAGTCCATAAAAATAATGTTCCACACTACATGGTATAAATGTGGTGCATTTAATTAATTTTGTGTATATTCATTACACATCGACTCAAAGTCTACACAGTTGTCCTGGTACAATGAACAGGGGTACATAGTGTGTATCATAGGAGTGGATGATGTGTAACCTCATATTATCGAACCATAGTTCTAGGTATATCCTAATAGGTTCTTTATATTTTTTCTTTGGTAACTACATACCCATCTAGGTAAAGTGAATGATAAATGAAGAGGATGGATAATATATATCGGTGAATGATTAATAATGTATTGAAAAATGAAATGAAATTTAAATTTCAAATGTGTAATGGTCAAAAATAAAATAATTAATCATAAAATTTAACATGACATAATTGATACCACTTGATGGATATATTCCATGTAGATGTGATTACCGGGATTGGTCCTGATTTAAAAAAATATTGGGTCAATAGATATTTCATGATGTACATTATGGGGGAGCCATTAATAAGTAAACTTTTCCAATGAAACGTGAAGTACATGCCAGAACCAAGAAGATATTTCACATTAAATATATAAATAATTTAATTAGATAATAAGAAATAATACCTTAGTTTTGTGATCCTTATTCAATGAAGAATTTGGTTATCTGAAATATTTTCATTCTACCATCATTTTTCTTCTAAGATCCAAGAGTAGAATCCCTCTCGTAGTGATTACAATTTGGTCAGTTGATCTATAAATAACAGTGATGGATTATCAAGTGTTATAGCGATAGATAGGTCATATTGTAGTGTCCATGTTTATCAAAGTGATGATTCTTTTGGGATTGAATAATCATCCTTGAAATATTTTTTTTAGAATATGGAGGAGGGAGGATAATCTCGTAGGTTTGAGAGAAGACAAACGTGATCATTCTTCGGTCTTTATAAACAGATCTCTATATTTCATTGTGGATAATTATTTTCCAATTCTATTAGCCCTAAAACAATAGAAATAGGAGTCCACATATAGTGTTATTAGTTATGGTTAAATATTATATAATTGTACATATTCCATTAATAATACATTAAAACCTTTAAATTACCCCATTCTATGAAATATTATTATTATGATTATTTTCGGATGTTCTGTGCTAACTGGTATAATGATAAATTTTATTTTACCATCTTGAAAATTAATATGTATTGCTAAACTTTGTCTTTGTCTCCTTTTCCTCCTTGGTATTTATCAAATATATAAATAAATATTTAATTAATTAAATATTCATTCAATGAATAAATAAATATAATATAATATATCTGTGTAAATAAATGATTACCTTGTGAATAAATATTTATTTAATATATGTGATCAATAAATCCTAAATAAATTTATTCTCCAAACATGATAATAATATTTATTCTAATAATTGAATTCCAATAGACTTTAATTGCGATCAAAGGAAACGCTTATTGTGTAACCATATAGGATTATTATTCATTAAAATTAAGTGGGCTTGCCTAAAGTCCAAGATTATTGTCTAGAAGTGGGTGAAATTACCCAATAATAAGAATTTAATATTGAAACATTGACAACCACATATGAGGATTCATTGTGTAATATAATTGATTTGTCTTGATATCTCACAAAGAAAGTTTCATACTTGTGTCTCAACCTTAATTCCAAATATATCATTCTTTGATTATCTAGAATGAACATGTATACATCACCATAGCCATGGAATTTATTTTTGAAAATTACCTCAAAATAAAATTTTAAATATATAAAATTTTATAAATATAAGGGATAAATCCTTCCTCGACTTATACTTTAATAACATTCTAATTTTGACGTACCCGATGTATCCAACTTAGACTGAACATAACATGTCTTGTATTTTATAACTACATATAATTACTCAAGTCATGATATGTGTTAATAATAATCTTAAAGTCTAATGAACATTATATATTCACGTAGATATGAATATATGTTGACATGTAAACATGTGTAATTCCTATTGTAAGATCTGTACTCATAATCTCCCCTCTTGGATATCACCGAGTGTGAACCTAATAAGATGAATCATCATTATCTTATGAGAACTCACACTTGAAATTTGATAAATTATATTCCCATATATATTTTTCATACTAACTATGATATTCACATATATAGTTTTTTTATTGACTATATGAAAACAATAATAGATATCAGCATAACATCTCATGGTTATCATCGTAGCGGAGAACTGTTATGTCCTATATTGATTCAAAAGATACCCTAAGATATTATCACATTAAAATCATGTAGAATTAACATAATAATGTGATAATACATATTTAACATTCAATTATTTTAATATATTTAGTAATCTAATTTATAAACTACATAGTTCTAGGACATCTAATATAACACCCCTTTTGTTGGAACCCATGTTCTCTTTTTCATGTTCTTTATTTGATTTATATTCCTTGTATTTTTTTCCAATCCCCATGTATAGACACATGGTAATATTTATTCCATGTTTTTAATAATTTATCTTTTTATGAAAGTGTTTTTAACTTCTTTTTATTTAATCCTTCCATGTTCATGTTTTCAAAAGATGCATTTGTTTAGAAAAACAAAATGCATGTCTAAATAAATTTTCTTAAAGGGAAATAGTTTTAAATCTATCTTTAAAACAAGATTATTAGTTTTAATAGATAAATATTTTTTATATATTCATTCTAGTATCGTATTAGGATTTTCCACACACCCTATATATGTCATTGGATATTTTTAGACATAGATTTATAGGACACGCGTAAATTTAAGGGGACTATATCATTCATTGGTTTCTCCTAATTACTGTTGTATGTGGTTAGTTTTATATTTATGAGATATTTATCTCATGGATCTCAACTCGTGTGGATAAATTTTGGAATTTGTATCAGTTGGTATTTTATTTTCATCCTCACCAGTCTTGATCCTCATTTGATCTTTATTCTACATTGACTAACTATTATTTCATATGTATTGAATAAAACTTTTAATGTGGTATTAGTTATGAAATTTTTTATGTTAATTTTTTCATATATGATTTTTTGTTATTTAATATTATTGAGGATATTTATTTTATAGTGTGAAAATTAAATTTATGGATATGTCATTTTATATTTTTGAGAGGGGTATATTCTTTTTTATTCTATTTACAAGGGTTAAGTTATTCTAAAATAGTTATATTTGGATACTATGGTGCTTGAATCTATGCCATCACGGTCGAGAATTCACTTTAGGCCCTGTGGTGAGCCAAGTCGAGTGAGTAGTCAATTCAACCTAAGATGGTTTATTAAAAAAATATAATAAGAGCCAATTTTTTATTTTAGGTTTAGTGGTAGACGGGAGATACAGATGTTGGATCTTAAGAGGGAATGTAGATGAGTGTTTTAATAACACTCTGGTGTTCCAAACCTTGAGTTTCCAGGTGTTTTGTTAATTATTTCATGTTATTGAACATGATTTTTATGTTTTTTCATTGGATTTAATGTGTTTTCTTTATATTAATAGTTTTCTAGGTAATATCATTAGTTATTTTGGGAAATATTGAGTTTCTTGGTGAAATTGGGAGGGAAACTTGGGGTGTATAGTCAAGGAAACCATTAAGAAACTATGTATAATGTTATTGGACCCCTCTAATGTGAAAGTACATGGTTAGTGCATGGTTTTCCAAATCATGCGTCCAAACATTTCATACTGAGTAAAATTTCCATTTTTTTATATTTTAACACTGGATTGTCATGGAATTATTATTTAGTTAAATTTTATATAATCATTGTTTTTTGAATGGATTCTTTATTATTTAATTTATATTTCTTGATATTTAATTATTTATTAAATTAATATTTTTCCCGGAAATTTATAATTAATTCTCCCTATAAGGGACTCCTTTGATAGAAGAGAGGGATCTACGAATCATACTCAATATGAAAACCCTTCAGTTTGTTATTCATTAATTTAATTGAGGATCTAGACTGTCCAATCCTCATGCCAAGATAGTGTATGATATTAGGAATGAATGGAGAACTATTCTCCACAGCTCACTAAAACGAATCCACCATTCATCCATGGTAATAAAGTAAACCATGATCCTAAGGAGTGGATTCAAATTATCAAGTATATATTCCATTTCCTGAAGTCCTCTGATACCTATAAGGTTTTCAATACCAATTACATGTTAGAAGAACCATACAGGAATTGGTATGAATATATAGTACAAGTTCAGTTACACGAAGATCTAACCTAGACTGACTTCAATAAATATTTCGATTAACGGTTCTATCCTAAAACATTAAGGGTGTTGTAGACTCATGAATTCATGACCATGGAGCAAGGAGACCATTCCATGATGGAATATGCTACTCAATTTTCTGGTTTGGTTCACTTGTATCTCTAGGTCATCATAAATGACTATCTCATGGATAAATGTTTTAGAATAGGGTTATAGCCCAATATTGGATTCATTCTTATTCTCCATGGCATAATGAATTACACTGAAGATTTTGATAAAGTTATTCCAGTAGAGGAACACCTAGTTTGGAAGATATGACTAGGTGGGGTTGCTTTAGTAGTATGGGTACCCATAGCTCTTCCTATGGCTAAACGAGGAAATATGATGGACATTTTTAGATTATAGGTAAGTATTATCCTTAGTCATTGAGTTTAGTACCATTTTTGAATTTAGGGTATAATAATATTACTTGTTTCAAGTGTGTAATGTTTTGAAAAATGAGGCCAAACTACCCTGAGGCTCTAACAATGTGCCTGTAATGAACCAAAATTTTAGAGAACATTTATTCCTTAAATAAATATTGTTATTGATATATTTATCCACAAAAAACACAAATCCTTAAATCACAATGGTATATTTTATTGAAATATATATTCACCATTGTAATATAGTCATCAAATAATTAGGTACAAACTATTGCAACCACATTATGAAATAAATTTCCCTTTAAATATTATTTCAACTAGTGTGGCTAAGAATCTATAAAAATATTTTTATACATAATATTTATTTTCAAGAATTTATTTTTTTCAATTATGATATATTTTTTGTATAAATAATATATTTTCACTAATTTAGGAATATTTTTAATATACTTAAATAAAGATTTCTTATTAAAAATAGTTTTTACCATACATTATGATTTTATTTAAATGATAAAATTATGAATTACATAATGTGAATTTTAAAAAATAAATAATTTTTTTTACTTATCTTGATAATATTATCTTAAGATTAATTTTATTGGTTTTTTATAAAAAAATTATTTTTTTAAGTGAATAGTGGACAATGACATTTTTACAAAAACTAGAATTTTAAAAATTATTAGTATATATAAGTATGAATTGGAAATATATAAAACTCATTTAATGAAAAATATGTGTTTTATAAGTTAATTTATAATTTGAAATACTTATTTTTAATTATTAATGATATATATTACATTTTTAAATTTACGTTATATTTTACAAAAAAAATAATCCATTATACACTAATCATTGTAAAATTGATTTCCATTAATTTTTAAAAATGAATATAGTAAATTATTTTTCATATATAGAATTATAGGTTCCAAATTATTCAAAAAGGTCCGTTTTAATTTATAGTATAAGTTATGTGTTTCCCTTATAAAGAATCTAGTTACCGTAATAGAACACCAAAATGGTAAAACAGAGTAACCTAATGAGTAAAAGAAATAACATGTTGAAAATAGGTTTATAATTCTGTGGTTATGGTTTGTCTCAACCAAAATGTAAATAAATAATTTATTTTTCATTTTTAAATCCACTTGAAATTTTTAACATATGATCCCTTTATATGAAGTGTTTATTATTACAAAAATGTTATTCTTACTACATATAAAAGGGTCTCCAACCAACCCTTGGAGAACACTACCAAAAATTTCTTTCCTCTTTAAGATAAACCATTTCTCATTTACCTAAAATATTTTCCATTTTCCTTGAGCCTCTGGTCACAGTCTATTTCCGATAAGTCTTCCAAGGGAAATCTTAATCCCTCAACGTGCATACTTTTTTCCATTAATTAATTTATTTTATTTCTTACTTCATAAAATCCAATTTTATTATTTTTATATAAAATAATATGTAATTATTTTATAATTAATTTTATAAAGATTATAGAATTTCTATGAACCAATATTTTCCTTTTCTATTAACAAAAACAAAATTGTCATTCATACATTGTGTGAACAACAGCCTCCGCCAAGCGATGGATTTTTTCACAACTACATATCCTCACAAATTATAATTAAAATAATGATAAATATATGTGATATATTTAATAATATTATTATTATTAAGATATAAATTTTAATCCACCTTCTTTCCCTCTTATTCCTCTAGAAACATAATTTTTAACGGTGTGTTTTTCATAAAACTGCCTCCATGAAGTAACATAACTCGTTTTTAATATAAGTTTTTTTATTTATTAAACTTTATTTAAATGAGATTCAAAAACTATTAATTTTCAAAAAATTTACATTATTATTCTATATTACATGTATTATTCTAAAAATTATTAACTTTCATAGTAATAATCTTCAATTAATTATGGTAAGTTCTAGTTTGAGTCGGTCTAACCATATACTTGAATAATTTTATAAAATATAATCATGTATTAATAAGATAACTTAATTACTGACAATACATGATATAAATAAGTAAATAGTTATTTAATTTTTTTCTATAATTTTATGAATAATATTAAACTCATTAATTAAGATACTAATGTTCATTCATTAAAAAAACACTACAGTAAGATCATCATTGATTTCATATTTTTTGATCATAACAAAGACTCCCAATGAATTAAATTATAACAATATAAATAATTAAAAATAATATATTATAATACTATTTATGATTTGTGAATCATGAACTTTAGGATAATAATTAATAACAACATTGCTTTTATAAAACTAGTTCTAAATGATCGAGATTACTCACATGTAATATTAAAAATAGATAAGAACTAACTAACATAAATATAGAAAATAATTATAAATTAAGATCATAAAATTTTATATACAGGAATAAATTTCAAAAATAGGTGATTGAGTAGATATTTTTTATACAAGATATTAACATACTTTGTGGAATTTAAAAATATAGGTAAGAATCTTGGTAACTCAAACATCTTTTGGTTATCTGATTTATTCTTCAACATCATTCCCCTTGGTTTACTACATTCATTAATTTTCTATTTTAAATGATTTTATTACTGATATATCAAGGATAAAAAAATTTAATCAAATAAACTCATATAAATGGTTCCTCACATTTTTTAAAACACAAAGAAAAGTTTCTTTAAAAAATAATCACAATTAAGAATTTTACCTAAATGATTATAAAAAGTATTTAAATAAAACAATTTTTATGATTTGGTTTTCATTTTATTATTAATATTAAGAAATTATCTCAATTTGAGTTATGTTTAATGTTTTACCATCCATTTTTATTTTATTATGTGAACGGAATTGGGTGATCAAATGTTAGATTTTAATAGGTTTAATTGATGGAATTATTTTATAACATTTTGAAATGGTATGAAAACCATTTTAAAATCCATGGGTTCATTATTCTATAAAAGGTGGTGATTCTGATTTGGAATTTTTATAAATCCATTTTAATTTCCATAGTTTCTTTATGGTATTAAATGTGAATTGTTTTTATTTAGAGGATTTATATAACTATTTTTATTTTTATGGGTTATTATGATGAGATAATTTAATAATTTCCAAGTGGCACTCATATGTTTGTACGATGGTAAGTGGAAACATATATCACTCTCTATTAATTAGATAATGCTAATAAATCATGATAAAATTATTTTATTGTATGTTTTAGTTTCTTATATATATGATAATAGATGATGTGTGTCATTCATGTAATGTTCCCCATACTAATTTTTGGTCCATATTTGAAAGGTGTTCTGAATTATTATCTTCTCATCTTAGGAATCAAGATTTATGCTAGTTTTTTATAAGCCATTATATAGTTATTTTGGTTCCATGTTGAGCTTTCTTATCTTTATGTTTTTATATAATGACTTTTGGTTCCATTTTATATCATATTATATTCAATCATGTTGATATGATATATCTCCAATGGCTATTTTGTCCCATATAATTATTATATCTTCCTTTATGACATGTTGATATGTTTTTTTCCAATAAAGAATATTTTAATTGACCCCTTTCTTATGTTTTAATTCCATGGGTTTTGAGGAAGGTTATTTCATCTGATATTTTTAGAATGGGTTATATATTCCAGTGGTTATGAAGATATGTTGAAGAATATTATAAAATAATTTTTTATGTAGCTAATCCACCAAGTCACTAAACCTCCGATCCTCCAATTTTTGAGACCATTCATGAGATAGAATGTTTTTCGTGTAATGTAATGATAATTTTTTTAGGTCTATATAGTTAGTATCAATGTAGGGTTTAGTTATTTGGGGGATTAGTTAAGTTGATTTTATTGAAAACAATAGATATTAGTCTAAGGCATAAGTCTAAGTATAGGTGTACATACTGAATTTCTAATAATATAGAGATTTTGTGTTTTTCCTTGAAATAATATCATTGTCTGGATAAAGGAAAGTGGATGTGGTTTTGGAAAAAATGAACCTATGGGTGACCATCCTGTAAGAGGTTTTCTGATTATCAAATCATTCTTTAATTTGTTGCATGATTATAATTATTAATACTGCTCACCTATATTGACACTCTTATGGGATATGCATTGGGGATTAAAATTCGATTTATGAACCATTAATAATGAATTGAGAAATTTATTATGGTATATTTATAGATACTAATATGAATTAGAAAATGAATAACATATATTGAAGCATTAAATATTTTAAATTAAGGAACACTTGTAATTAATGATCCATCCCTTACGTATAAATAGTTTTCTTTTTAGATTAAGTATACTTATCTATAACTTTATATATCTAAAAATGATTGGATCAAGGATAAACCATGTTAATAATGGGTGTGATGGGAAATGTGATTCTTTCCCTCAATGAGCTACCAAATGGGATGGGATCCAGTATAAAACACCACATAGAAATGATCACCCAACTATTGAATGTTATAAATAATAACACCAACTATATTGATCTCATGAACACACCATGGAAGGAGTTTCTAGTTATAGAGTATTCTATGAGAAAATGGTCATTCTAATTTAGTGGATCTTTTAATCCACTTACTAATAAAAAATGGATCAATATAATCGAAAAGATATTTTCCATACTCTAATGCTTGAGGCACGAGAAAGTTTTCATGGTTTTTTATTATTTAGAAGGAGAGGCTAACCAATGGTGGACACTCATTAAGAACGCAACATAGAAGGAGTAAATAGATACTATAGAATATGAGTAGTTCAAGAAAATATTCTTCATCAAAAACATTCAATAAATCCTTTCATGAGTATGGATATAGAGATAAAAAATGAGGATGAGTTCATTGGTACATGTAAATAAAACATCATGAGGCCTGTGAGTTATTCCTCTTGTTAGATCTCCCAATCTAAAAGAAAAATAGACTATTTATTTGGTGCCTTAAAAATAAATCTTTGAAGGGTATTATACATAATATACTTTTCTATTTATGAAGATAATTTATATTATATGTTAAAGGTTGAAATATACATTGGGTACTATCATTATTTTGTAGATAAGAAAATAAAGGTAGAATATCAAGAGAACTCTGATTTTATGTTTCTTGGGGAGGAGAACTTTCAAACCTTACATTAAAATAGTGTGGGAAGAAGTACTAAGGTAATATTCCACAATGTATTAGGGGGTGTGTTTTATGTTTGGTAATGTTTGCCAATATGTGCATAACAACTAATGTAAGGCTACGAGGATGATTAAAACAACAAATGAGAAGAATGTTCTAGATAATGACCCACCATTACTGAAATTCTTCACATAGAAGTGGTTTGTAAATTTTGTGAATAAATATATCAACGCTTGAGACAATAAATAAAATAGGCCCCAAAAACCTTCCATATTGAAGAAAAAAATAAAGGAATTCACAATCCCTACCGCTATGGTAGATCGTGATAATGAAGTGATGTGAGGTACACTTGATCTTTTTTATAGATATTTTAATACCTTATTTAATTATATCCCATTGCATTATTTTATATCATAAATTTTTTAAAAAAAATAAGGAATTAACAACATAAAAATGGATATTGAACTATCTATGAAAACATTCAGTGGAACAATTATCATATCTAAGATATAAAAATATTGTCCAATTAAAATTTATGGGATGGTACTTTTATAGATCTAATTCTTCATTATTTTTTAGAATTTAATATAATATTGGGTATTGATTATATTTCCCATTATAAACAACTTATTAATTATTAGGAAAAATTGATCTCATTTCATATTTTGAATCATCCTATTATCAAGTAAAAAAATTAGAATAATCATGAACAATCCTTGAGAGACCATTCTGTTATTTTTGTCAAGATACCCATCAATGAGGGATTTATATCTCAAATGATCATGGTGGAAGTGAACATTGGTTAAATTCTTATTGTATAGTAATATACTAATGTATTTATAGAAAAACTACATTGTCTTCCAATAGATAGTGATGTTGAGTTTTCTATTGTACATATTCATGGATCCATGACTATCCCATAGAGATCATATAGAAAAACTCTCCATTAAATTAGTGGAATTAAATAGGAAACATTAAGAGAATCTTAATTAGTGGTATATATGCTCGAGTGCTTTTTCATGGGATAAAATAGTCTTATTTTTCAAAAATAAAATTGGATAGTTTCATTTTTCATTGATTATCATGCGATTAATACAATCACAATCAATATAAAGTATCTTTTACCTCATTTCAAAGAAATATTCAATTAAATCTAAGAGTCTCAATACTTCCCAAAGATTGACCTTCGATCAATATTTCATCGTTTAAGGGTTAAAAGGGGGGATATTTCCGAAGCATATTTTAGCTTATGGTTTGAATAATATGAATGAATAGTTATTCGATTCGGACTTATGAATGCTTCTTCTAGATTTATAGATTTGATGGATAGGGTTTTTTGGTATTTCCTTGAAAAAATATTTGCAGTCTTTATATATGAAATTCTTATATATTATAATAGTAAATAAGAACATAAATATAATTTATGGATTTTGTTTAGAACCTTATAAATAGAGAAAATATATCATGTGTTTAGAAAGATTGAATTTTAGATACAAAAATTATCATTCTTGGGTCATGTAATCACAAAAAAGGGATTATCTATGGATCCATTAAATACAAAATTTATCAAGAAATGACCTCAATCGACCATAATAACCAAGATTTATAGTTTTATTGGGTTATCTGGATACTATAGAGGCTTTGAGTAATTTCCCTAAACTACCAAATACACAAACTAAGTTTACACATTAGGGGGATATGCTTCACTACACTTTCACTAAAACAAACTTGTAGTGTGAAATGGTTTTTAATATATATTGATTCTTTGAAAAATGATCCTAGGATGAATCCTCCTACACAATGATAAGGTAATTTATTATTTCTCATGTCAGTTAAGGAATCATGAGAAAAATTACTTGGTTCATGATTTGGAGTTGGTAGTAGTGATATTTACATTAAATATGTGATGGAATTATATCTGTGGTGAAAAATGTGATATATAAAATATCCTTAAGTGTGTGGAATATATGGTTATAGATAAGGAATTAAACATGTGTCAAAGGAGATGGATGAGTTGATTAAATATTATAATTACTCAATACATTACTGCTTAAGGAATCAAAATAAGTTGTTTAATACACTAAGTAAGAAATATCATTCTATCATATCTATGATATGCATTGAAAAAGACCCAATACTTAGTTATTTTCAATGGATTAATATTCAAATCATAATGGAATGATATGAATTATATCTTTCTAAAATTAATACTCAACCATATATTCATGTGAAGATAAAAGAATCCTAGAAGGATGAAAATTCAGTACATAAAAAGGTATTGAGTATTATAGTGTTAAAATATGATAGAGATAGATATATAAGGTTTATAACCCAGATAAGTTATCCATAAAATCGATAACTAAAGTGGAATCTTTTGGATGATGCTCGTATCTAATCATTCTCTATTCATCTAGAAATCACGATGTTGAATATAGATCTAAATAAGACATTTTTAATGGATTAAATGAAGAGGAATATCATAGAATACATATCTTGATTCTTGGTATACCATAAAGTTAAGGTAGGATGATAGAAGTCTAAGGGTATTTTCCAACTATTACCCATACAAGTATGAAAATGAGAAAACATTACCATTGATTACATTATTAGACACTCCAAAACATATAAGGGTCATAATGTTATATGGGTTATAGTAAATCATCATACTAAGTTAGGTTCAAATTATATTTTATTAATTAGGGTCAAATTATACTTTTAGTGATAAAATAATTATCATTATTAATATTTAATCATGATTCATAAGTTTTAAAATGAGTAGTCTAATATTACCTAATTTTACTAAATAAACATGACTTTTAATCCTTTTAGAATAAATTTTTTATATTTTTAAGAATATACCACAAGTCTCACAAACATTTAACCACCTAATTGACTTAACTCACCAAACCCACATAAAACCTAGGTGATACGATTCTTACCCCTCACCTAAATTTAATTTCCATGAAGAGGTTTATATTTTTAACCTATAAAAGGAGATAACTCTTACACATTCTCTCATCCTTATCCACCATAAAATAATTTATCATAAATTTAGTTTCCCTATCACTCTAAAAATCCCTCCAAAGGGGTTAATAAGGTTATATGGAGTCCAACAATGACTTAAGAATAAACTTATCAAGGTAAGGGTTTTCTTCCTCCTTACATGTTATTAATGTACTTATTTTGTGGAAATCCATTTTTAATTCCATGTGATTATGATCCATTTTTTTCATAATCAACCCCTTATGGTATAAATTATTCCATATTTATGATAGACTATATCTTTCTACCATTAATCAAATTTCATAATACTTTTTTATACCCAAAATGCTATTAAAATCAATCCTTGATTTTCTATGGAATATTTTATTGTTGGGATCATTTTGAATTCCATGTGATTATGCTTCCATGTGTTCACAATTACTCCATTCACTATCAAACTGATTTATTATTTTTTAGAGACTGTTGTTCTCCCATATTAACCCATTTCTATAATCTATTTGTATATCCATCATACTACAAAAATCACACCATGACTTTCAATGTAATATCTTCATGTCATAAGCCTTTAAAGTTCCATGTGATTATGCATCTATATATTCTTAATCAACTCATTTACTATAAAAATAATACCATATTAAAAAGAAACTATCTTTATCTTTCATTTAGTAAATTACCTATTCTCTTTCATATATCATTTATGTTTTCAAATAAATTCTTTGATTTTCCATGTCATATTTTTGGGATGTCAATACCCAACTCTATTATCATTCAATGTATACATATCAAGTTAACATTATTTTCTTCATTGGGGACATCATTGAGGAAACACATATTCCCTACTCATGGGTTAAAATGATATGTTCTTATGATATTTTATTTATGTGGGACACATAATAATAGAAAAACTAAATTTGTTCCCTAATAGTTCTCCAATGCATTTTGTAAATAATTAATCTATTAAGATGACATGTTTATGATACATTCATATCATACTTTGTTAATTTTTTATAAAACCTAGGTGAATAAACTTAGTAATATTATATTACTACACCATATTCATGAACATTAGTGATATGCTTATGAAAGTCACAAGTTTATATTGTAACCATATTTTTATGTTATGCCTCATGTAATTATGACTATGTTATGTCTCATGTTCTTTTAACCATGTTATAACTCTTTTCCTTATGTTCATGTTCTTAAATTATTCCTCATGTTCTACTAATGTTGTACATATACACTCCTTTTTAATTATTTATCCCCTACTAGGATTTATGATCATCCATTTATTTTGAAATATGTCTCTTAGAAACCCTTTATAGTGAGGTGATATAGGATGGCATAATAAAGAAGTGTTTTAAGGGAGTTAAATTTTGTTTATTTTTTCTTATGTGATCCATGTATGATATATATTATGATCCTAATTTACATTATTATAATCCTCAAATATTCATGATTTAGTGATCAGTGTAATAAGTTTTTGAAGGAACGATGTTTAAAACTATGTATAAAATTGAGGGTTGTTGTAGTTTTTATTAGAGAAGGGTTTTCTTAATTTTGGAAATTATGACAAAAACCCATAGGGAACTCCCTAGTTATAATTATAAGTATTTAAAATTTCATTCATTTTTTTAAGTATAGTTTATATGGTTTCCGATTAAAATACATATATATATGGATAATATTAATCAGATGAATTTTTGAAACATATACACTTAGGGTTACTCACCCTAAAATGGGTTAGTTGAGTGTTGAATCAATCTTCACTATGGTGCACAATGAGCAGGGCTAAGACTAAAAAACCTTGCTAGAAACTCCAGGTGGAAATTCATTGGAATTTAAAATTCTATTTTTTGAGCCAAGATGATAAATTTTTTAATATCCTTTTATTTTAAAAGAACATTATGTTCAATAGATTATACGACACACAACACTGAGCTTAAATAACCCATAAAATATTATTATTTAGGTATGATCAACATAACCTAGTCATTGAACTTATGGATATTATTAGGATTAAAAAAATTATTAAATATACATAAAATTTTCATAAACAATACAAATTTATTGATTAATTCTTAGGAAATAAATACTCAATTTAAAAAAATCATTTTATGCTTCAAAAATAGGTTTTCTTCAAAAAATGTGTTTATTGATTTTGATGAACATATACAGAAATTATTTCTAAAATTTTTATAAGTTTTAATTTATAAAAATAAAATATTTTTTCAAATCAGCGTATCAAAATTATATTAGGGTGAAATTTTTGGATTTTTCTGAAAATGTTGATTTTTTAGTAAATAGTGAAAAATATCAATTTTTGAAATACTATGATTTATATTCAATTAAAATATAATTATTATGTGATTTTGGTATTAAATTAATATAATAATCCTTTATTAATAAAAATTTTAATAAATTACTTAGAAATCAGATTCATGCTTAGTTTTAATATAAGTTCATTTTTTGGTTTGAAAATGCATTTTTCTAAAAACTATTTCTATTTTGTTTTATACATTATTATTAGAAAATCATAAAATTATTTAAATTAAATCATGAAAAAATTATTTCATTTTTTGAATCAATTGTTTCAAATTTGATCAATAGTAAAACTTACTTTTTTGTAATAATTAATAGTAATTGTGGTAAATTTGTATCTGCATCGTAAGGTTAGATTGGGTAGTTAAGGTAAAAAATAAAGAGATAAGGATTTAAAAATATATATATAAACTAAATAATATATATTTTGTGAGTTTATTTATACCAAATACTTCATATATTCTAAAATATAAAGTTTTGGTTGCATTTTTCATTGGAAAGAACTTTATATTATTTTAAGTAAAGGAAAAAATCCAAAATGTAACTCTCTTATTTTTTATTTGTATTATATGATCACATAACGATAATAAGATGTTATAAAAAAATATAAATGTTTTTCTTACTTAATTCTAATATTATTATGTTTTTAATTTATTTTCATCTTTTAGTGATGGTATAATCACCTAAAATACTTACACAACGCTGACATAATTCTTATGTAGGTAGTAGAAAAATAAAATTAAATGCTTTAGAAAAATAAAAAGTAATATTTTATGTATTAATTATGAATTCATGTTAATTTTATGTTTAATAATAAAGTAAAATTTATTGTCAGTTAATTTATATTCTAATTACATGACTTTCCCTGTGTCTTTAATTTCAAAATATGGGTATAGTTCTTAAAATAAATTTAATTGTATTTAATGATATAAAATATATTATTAAATTATTTAAAAATAATATAAATATTTAAATAGGATAAAGATGATTTTATATGGTCTATAATTTCATCAATATACTATTTTCAATCTGATTATTACCCTATATATAAATTTATAACACTTTAGTATTGAAAATTTATTTCCACGGTAAAGGTTAAAATGGGTTTACGAAGTTGTTAACCCCAAATATGAGGTTTAAAATTACACATAAACCTATTATAATTTAATTGGGTTAAATCATTTAAACACTAATCAATCTTAGATTATAAATTTTTTCCACTTGGTTCAAATTTTACCTGAAACACAATTTATTATATTTAAATATTTTATGTAATTCCAAATGTGTTCATTCCTTCACATTAAAAAAAATACCACCAATCATCTATTCTTCACACCACCATGAGACACTTTTCTTAACCAATCCATACCAAAACCTCATATAAACCTACTTATACAAATTATAATGTTCTTTTTCCCTTCAAAATACCACCACAAGGGTCCTCATGAAGAAATCCAAAGAGGTATCTCAAAGAGAAGGTAAATGTTTAAATTATCTCTCTTTTTTACATCCTATTATACAACATTATATTCTATCATAATTATTTAAATTTAATAAAATAATTATATAAATTATAATAATATACTATTATTTTTATTTCACAACCATATTTATATTATTTTCCATCCTATGGGGAATTAAATCATCTTTTATGCATACATGTGGACTACCACATCAATGCAGCAATGTGTTCCATTTTCATAATCACCTTGGAAGGATGTTTATTATGATGGATTTATAAAATATATATTTTAAATATTAAATAATTATGAATCTATAATTATAATATATTACTTAACTTCTTACCCATCTACCCATTGAAAATGAGAACTTCGCATGTTCATATATGTGGAATACCACCTCAATGATGTGATGTGATTCAGTTTTCACATCTGGAATTCATGGGTGAATCTAAAATTGTATTTTATGTTTAAAAATAGTAATTATTTCATTATTATTTTTCTATAAATAATGGGAAAATGACCCCCTTGAGCTTGGTCGACCTATAAAAGTTATTTTTTGATTATTAACCAAACATCCTCAAAACACCAAATGTGGAATTAACTGATTAAGTAATTAATTATGTCACTATAATGAATGAAATAAATGGATTAATTATAAGGTAATATACATATAAAGTTTACATAAATAAGAAAATAATTAATATAACATTATTATATATGAATATAATAGATTTATATAGAAATTATTTACTTGAGGTATGGAGTTTCATAACTCAATTTCTATCCATTGGGTTGTATTTATACTCCATTGACTATTTTATGTAAATATTATATGGTAAAAGACCAATAATTATATATTTGTTATATGAATTTTTAAAAAAAATTAACAATTAATAACATCTTTAATTTTTTCAAAATTCAATAATATGATCTTTGTATGGATCATTCATCTCAGAATTGTTTCTTTGATACATGTCTTATAATATTCACTTAATTCCATTTATATGGTTTATATTATTCTTATAGATATATTATATCAAAAATTAACATTTTATCATGAAATTTAAATTTTCTTTTTAATTTATCTCTTTCATGAGGTATTTTTTAAAATTTTATAAAATTTCCCTGGATTTTCATGGTCTCAAATTCAATTATTTGAGGAAAAATTCTTATTATGTGGAATGATTTATTTTATATAGTTTAATTAATGTAACAAGAATGTTTTTTTAATATAATATTTCAAGGAACTTATGGGTTTTCTATAATCAAGTTACATTCATTAATTCAATTTATTTTTGATTCAATCATTACCTATGTTGTAAGGGTTTCTCATCTCAAACTTCCTTCATTAAGCCATGTTTTTTATTGATGCACCTATATTCATTTATATGTTGTATACACTTACTGTTTCCATATAATATATTAATAATTTTTATACATAGGATATTTTATGTTCATTGTTATGTTCTTCAGTTCAAATGGTTTTGATTTTAAAATTTTGTAAAAGGGTACTTATTTAAAAACATTATTTAATGTTTTTAAATAATTTTAACCAGACTATTCCCCCATGATCGTTAACATGATTCTATAATGTTATTTTATAAAGATAAATAACTTCCCAAAGTTATGTCACGTGATATTTAACCTTATTTTAAATTTTTTAAGGGAAAATTTCTTCATGTTTTCTGCACTATCTATAGAGACCCCTAATTTTCATACAAAATGTCAAAACATATTAGATGATTAATTAACATGTAAAAATATGATCTAGAATAGAATAATATAGGACTATTTTATTTAGAATCTTGTATTAATAAATAATTTTTTTAAAATAGATCAAAATCATATCCCAATAAGTTCTTCATAACTAGGAACATTATTTGAAATATCAAACTTAAAACCTTTCTTCACAACCTGTGGAAAGGAATCATAAGAAAGGGTTAGCTGTGATGCTCAGTTCTGGTAAATAAAGGAGATATCAATATAAAATGATCATAAAGGTATCATAAAATGATCATAACAATTAAAAACTATACCCTGCATATCATATATCATAATCTCGATTCTTGGCATAGAACTTGGAAATTAATAATATATTAATCATAATGGAATTAAAGGACATGATCCATGATAGAATAAAATTAGCATAATATATAATTTCTCGGAATACATATAAGCATGGAAAATCTTTTCCTTAGTCAAGTCTAACATTAAATACTTTCATAGTGGATTGGGTTCACTCCTTATTCCATTATATCACTATTCAGGGTTTACTCCCAAGGCTATCATAGTGGACATAGTACCTTAATGGATTTGGTTCACTCTACATACTAATAATTATTATCCGATGAGATATCCATCCATAACCAACATATTAGATGAATATATATTTTTGGGTCAATCCATTACGCAATTAAAATAAAACATATGTGTTCCATAAGATCATAAATCATTCATCATAGCATAACCTGTGTAAATGAATATAGATTCATAAAAATATCAACATTTGATCAAGAAAATAATAAAAAAATTGATGACGAAAAAGGATGGGATCATTTGATCATATCCCTAGTAAATTATAGGAACATCAAACTATGTTATTATATATAAAAATACCTTTCAAATAGCACCAGAAATATTTATTGAGGAAAATAATCTTTTCATTTGGGAATCAATTCTACAAAATATAATATATTTCCAAAATATTATGGAGAAAAATTATATAAAAAGAACCTTTAAAATTATTAAAATAATATTAAAATAATTTATTGGGTATGAATGTGGTAAATTCCATTCATGGAGTGTATGTTAAAATAATTATTTCATTCTCATTTTTTCTAAGAAGTCAAAAAATAAATTGTTTAGAAAACAAAAATATGGTCCTTTTAAAAAAATTAAAAAATATATCATGCGTAAAAATAGATATAAAAATAATTGTTTAATATTAAAATTAATCTTGATCGAATTGATATGTAGGAGAAATGATCTTTGGATGAAGATAAAAATAATATTGGTTTTCCTTTAAAATGGTATTTTGGTCTCTTCAGTAAATATAGAGAAGAAAAATAAAGGAAAACATTTATATATAGATATATCTAGAGAAAATAAAATTCAGACATTTCATGACATTTATATCAAATAATTTAATCATTGTAAAGTGTATCATAAAAAAGTCCCTATAAATAATGACATTGTAACATTAATCCCTTAACTCAAGTTCGAATTTCTTAGAATGTACTCTATCTTCCTGTATAATAAATTTAAATTTATTATAATTCTATACTAGAATAATTTTTATACTTATAATATCATATATGATCTGATTATAAAAATTAAACACCAATTTATTAATATTTCTTATTAAACCATCATTTTTAGGTGTTAACTCCTTTATTTTTCAAGAGAATTTCGGTTTAATAGTTCTAGTCCTTTTACTTTGATCATAGTTCCATCATCTCAAAAAAAATCATGATATTAAAATCATATATATTAATTATATATATATATATTCATCTATATGTGATAGATATATAAAAAATAATTACATCCTTCTTTGATATGGTAAGCCGTACATACGTTCGAACACTATTTTTACTTTTCGATGGATGGAATGAATGAATGGTAAATAATAATTCATCTTTACAAAATCATTAATAATTCATATATGTCATATATATTCATTAAATATATCCTTTTTACAATCCATGTAATTCGTATATTAAAAATCAATCGCATCACTTAATGGATGTGGTAGTCAACATGTATGCAGAGGTGACTATATCGTTTTCCAATGAAGTGGAATATTATAAGGTAAATATGATGTTATAATTAGGCCAAAACATTTTTTTATTTTCATAAAAAGCTAATTTGAGGGAAAATTGGGAACCACGCATATTACTCCATACACTTTTAAAATTAAAACCATATCCAAATACTAAATCCAAAAGACAATAGCGTCGTGGTGGGATCCATTGCGTCGGCAATAAATCCAGAAAATCACGCTACCATTGGGAAATGTGCGTCCTTGTCATCATTACAGCACCATCATCATCCACGTAGAACCGCACCAGAGATTACACCACACCGGATAGAACCTCACCGTCATCATTCCAACGCCTCTTAAGACATCAAGCCAGCGAGAACGTCACCGGAGACCACACCTGCACCGCATCATCATGGAGGCGGTAGTCTACACATACGCACGAGTGATACTTGCACTTCTCATTAAATGGTATATAGAATAGGTATTAGTGGTTACATAATAGTAATTAAATTTCAGTATATTTAATATATTGGTGTTATTATTTTATAAGTAATACCACAATTTTAGAGAAGTTATTATACGAATTAAATTAAGATATCTTGGGTAAGATGATTACTACTTCTTCTATGGGCGTCCTTTAGACCCATTATTAAGAACCCTTGGAATGATATTTTAATATTACCAGTACCTATAATTCATGTATAGGAAATTTTATCAAAGAATTGGGTAGGTTTTTATTGATATAAAATTATCCAATTAGTGAAATGAATAGAAATTAGGTGTCTCCTTTATTAACCTTGGAAGAGGCCACACTTGGAATTTATTAAAAGATAAAAATATAATAAAGTAATTCTCAAGGAAAATGCTTAAAAATTGATAGATATTTAAATATGTGATAGTATGAGGTCTAATTTTTTCTAATAAAGAGTATTTCAAAAAAATAGTTGGAAAATTTATACTTATCTCTTGGTTTAACCCACTCTCTTCTATAAACATGTATTGACCTTAACGGTGATGATAGAATTTTATTATTTTTGCTATTATTTATGACCAAAATTGAAAGTGTAATAATTAAAAAATCTGTAAATTACAATTCCAAATATGAAATAAATTCTATCAAAATCAATATCTAAATATTGTATAAATTAATTTTAAAATAAACTTTCAAAATAAAATAAAAATGGTTTTTAAGAAAAAAATGTTTTCTCAAGTATACAGATAATTTATACCAAAAAAAATATAAAATTATTTACATTATCTATAATTATATTATTCATGATATTAATGAAATAGATATATGCTTAAAACAATTTTAAAACAAAATTTAACTTATAAAACTATTTAAATTAAAATAATGTTTTTAATAAAAAAATCTAAAATTTTCAATATTCATTAAAAAATATTCTTTTATGAAAATTATAAAAAATCAATCTAACATAATTTTGCATTAATAATTTCAAAATTAAATATCATTTTTTAAATAAATTCTTTAATATTTTCATAAATTAAATGTATTTTTTTCTCACCAAAAAGTAATAAAACCATTTTATTAGGAAAAAATTATTTTAAAGAATATAATTACTATTAAGAAAATTGTATACTTATATATAATATATTTTTAATTTATGTAAAACGTTTATACATAATTTTCATAATTTTTTTATTCTTATTAATTCTTAAAATTTAACGGTTTGGTTATGGTAGTATATTATATTATGATTAATTTAGACATGGGGTTGTGTGTATCACAACCTATTGAAGATAATTTATTTGAAAAGAAAAATATATCATAAAATATCAGGGTATTATATTCCGAACACCTTAAAATGAATTTATCCATTGAAATTTCATCAATCTTTACAAATAAATAATTATATCTTTGTTTCGTCACATCCATTGATTCACATGTAGCTTCTTTAAATTTTTTATTCCTCCAGATAACTTTAACCATGTGATTAGTATTCTATCATAGAAAATTATATATCTGATCAAGGATTAATACTGGTTGTTATTCATGGGATAGATCATGATTCACTCGTACAACCTCTATTTTCAATAATGTGAAGAACTATGTATGTTCTTCTACAAGAGTGGTACATGGAACACATCGTGAAATTGAGAGAGGATTTGTGGAAGCACCAAGAGTTAAGATATCATCCCTCATTGATCAATAATCTCAATGAGTCCAATATACCAAAGGCTCATCTTTCTATCCTTTCTAAATCACATAACATATTTTAGCAGATAAATTTAATGAAACTTCTTCTCACCAATTTCAAATTCCATATTTCACTGATGATTAGCAGCATAAATTTCATATCAAATATGAGATTCCATAATATGATACTAAATAGATTTGAATTTCTATGGGATTTTCTTAACTATCATAAGTCCCAATAAATTTCTTTCTCCAACTTTATCACAATACATTGGAGTTCTATGCATAATTCCATAGAGGGATTAATAAGGATCCATCAGAATTCTTGATTGAAAAATTTTCTTATATGAAAACATGACCAGAGTAAAATGTTGATCCCAAACACCTTTGAAATAAATAGAAAAAGACCTCAGCATATTACCTACTTTTTTAATAGTTCTATAAAACTTACTATTTGTCTTATGATTATAAATAGTAATAAAACAAAACTATAAATCAAGATCATTCTAAATAATTCACCGGAACATAGAGACAAAATTCTGATCCTGATTATAGAAAATATATTATGGAAACCTATACAACCTTACCACTAAATGTATATTATGAAAACATGATCAAGAGATAAATCTTCTCTAATAGAAATGATGTTTTTTGAACTTTTAAGGTAGTCGACTACAACCTAAATAGAATTATGGACATTTGGAATTTTGGAGAGTCTTAAAAAAATACATAGTGATATATTCCCATTTTAATTTTAATATGGGTAATTATTCTTGCATCCCCTTAGAATTATGTCTCTTAGATTTAACTATTTATCGTACCAAACATCAATATACATAATCTATGATAACTCACTTCATGTTTTTCTAATAGAAATAAACATTTATATCTCTATAAATATTCACAGTTCAAGGATGTATAGAGAATGATGAACTTTGAGTTTTATCCTACATCTACTTTTTAAGGTCTAGTATTTATGGAACAAAAACTCTGTTCAAGAATCTTATTGTTCCATCATAATTAAGAATGAACTCAGTATCATTTCCCGTATTCTTTTTCAAATTGACATATTCCTTATATACCTCACTAATATTAACTTGGATTGATGTTTGAAAAATAATTTGAGTAAGATAATATTTTCCCACTTCTATCAAGATTTTCATATCTATCCTTTGAAAATCCATAAATATGGGATCTTTTATAATCTTCTTCAAAGAAAATCTAGCATGATCATTTGGTCTCAAAGCATCTTCCACCTTTTTTTTATTTCCCAATATGGTAATGTATTTAGAAACAATAATATTTTATCAAATAAAACCATCTTATACGGTGTATATTAAACTATTACAAAGTGAATAAATACTATAAACTTTTATTATTATTTTATATGGAACAATTTCCTCTATAATTAAATTACCTCCATGTCTTTAATGAAAAAAAATATTCCTTTAATCTGTATCACATGTTAGGTAATTTTTCTCTTGAACCTTTATTAGAATGAGCCATAATCTTTCATCATATCATTCTATATGAGGATACATCATAGTAATACTATAGATCACCAACCTTTACCCACTATAAGATAGTGTATTAAAAGGTTCACTAACTAACCTTCTTTTTATTCCTTGAGATTTTACTAACAATAATCTATCCGAAGGAACTTGGATCTCATCCATGTTAACTTGGTGAGTGGATTGGACATCCATGAGAGATATTACAAAAACCAATGATAATATATATCCAAACCAAGAAAACCATATATCCTAGTCACTATGGTTGGTCTGGTCTAATACTCAATAATTTTTTTCTTTTATGGATCCATAGATATATCGTCCCTTGATATTATATGACCCAAAAATGAAACTTTTTGTAGGAAAAATTCACACTTGGTAAATTTTACATACAAATTATTTTTCTTTTGGGTCTTCAATAAAATAATAAATTTACCAGTATTATAATTATTTATATTTAAATATATAAAAATATAATATATAAATAATATTGCATACTGGTCAAGGTAATCTCTTAATACTCTATTCATTAAATCTATGAAGATGGAAAGGGGAGAAGTAACACCCAATAGAATGACTTTAAATTCATATTATCTATACATTTTATAGAATGTATTTTGGGGTATATCCACTATATAGTCCCTCAATTGATGACATCCAAAATGAAGTTAAATATTGTAAAAGTATTGATCTCCACAAAATTGATCAAACAATTCCTCAATATAAGGTAGAGGACAATTTTTCTTGATAGTGACATTTTTATGTTACCGATAATCAATTTTGAGTTGCATTGACCTATCTTTCTTCATAACCAAATGAATAGGTGCACCCCAAGTTGGACCACATGGCCTAATGAATCCCTTGTCAAGATTCTCCTAAGGTTGATTCTTCAATTCATGCAACTTAATTAGGACCATTCAATGTGGATTCTTGGAAATAGGTGTAGAACCATGAATGATTTATATTGAAAACTCAACTTCTTAATTCTATGTAATACTATGAACTATTCTATAAATAAATAAATAAAATATCACAAAATAATAATATATTTGATATTGAGTTTCTCTAAAACCATATGAGAAAAATTCCCCTTTTTTATAGGAATCAAGAACTATATAATAGATATAATTTCCATTAAAAGTTCATATTCATTGTCACACTAATAGAAAATCAAATGTGGGTTTGTATTATCATATGTGACTTCCCTTACTCATAAATTAATTTGGGTTTTATTTACAAAGATTCAATTCATGCCTAAGATAATATCCAATTCAACTGGAGGAATAATAACAAGATTTTTATGAATCACAGAACCACAAACTTTAATAAGAGAATAATTATATAAATGAGATTTGATCATCATACCATTAGGATTATTTAATAATAATTTAGTATATAATTGTTTATATTTTATTTTGATACCCCAAGAATATTATTAAGAAATAACAGAGTGGGTACATCTAGAATCAAATAAGACATTGCCAATTCTAGAGTGGGTGGTAAGTGTACCTTTCAACATGTTGTTATGATACCCCTCACAATAAATAGTGATCACATGATATTTCACTTTTTTCTGGAATTAAAATGTTTCTAAAGTTGATCATCATTATTAACCATTTTATTTGATCACTGGTTATCATAATTATAAAACTCTTTGTTTTTCAAACACTAAACTGTGTGTGGTGAATTCTGTAGCACTTTTTCTCAATCATTAGTTTATTTTTTTCAATTATATTGGAATTTAATTACTCTATGGCCTTAATTTTCCCACATAAAACATTTATGATCACATTTAATACAATTTACTCCATGTTCCCTTCAACACTTAAAAAATAAGGAAAAAGTTAACTTCTTCTATCTATGAATTTTATATTTTCATTTGAATTAAATATTTATTTTCTTATCAAAAACATGATATTGATGGTTAACTTCAATATTCATATCCAACTTGATAGTACATAAAATAGTTTTTTCATAGATAATATTTTAACTACAGATAACACCCTTCAGTGACTTTGTTTTAAGCTACTAAAGAATCAATAAAACTTACTTTTAGTATGGATGATAACACCAGAATCATACCGCATAAGTCTTGTAATTTTTTCCACATAGGTACCAATTTATTCATTATCCTTAAATTTTAGAATAATAAATTACATCTTAATTTTAATATGAATAACACTATAAATTTTCTTATTGAAAAATAAAATTCTATTCTCATCCCACTCCATGGAGTCTATTTATTTACATTTCCTCTTATTCATGATAAGAGTCCGCCATTGTTCTATTTCTCATTCCAAATGATACGTAGCTAAAATAAAATTTTCAAGTTCCAAACATTGTAGAATGGAAAATATATTTTTAGTGGAATTGATAAATTGATCAGAAACAATTGTATCATTAGACACACTCAAAGAAGTTGAATGTTGGCTCATAAAGGACTCAATATAATTTTTTTCCATTATTTTGTAATTTATATAATTTTTTTTATCCATACCTTGAGAAATTTTCATAATTATAGTATTAATATTTTTCATTATATCTATTATACCATTTGGTTGGTCAAGAGGAGAATTTTCTCATTATCTATTATATTCACCGTTATCATGGTTCTTTAGGTTTCTATCTATTGACTAAAACAAAAAAGCATAGTATAAGCCATAATAATCATAGTGGGAAACCATATAATCATGATAAATAATTTATAAGATGTCTAAGTCCTGACACCAGATTTTTAATCTATGACACCTTAGGTTTTACCTAGTTCATTCACTATCATCATCTATTCAAATCATCCATAATTTTTCATAATATAAATATAAGTTTTCGAAGCATATCCATAAGGGATTTAGACTAGGTGTGATATAATAGAACACTCACCATGCACCAGAATTATGGCTAAGATATACTCAACCAACTCTTTTTGGGGTTATTAACTATAAAAACACACACTTTTCATTCATATATATTATATTTCATTAGATAAATACTTATAAAATAACATAATGATCCACGCCATTATCATATTGTTCAGGTATCTTTAGAAACATGGAAATATAAACAACTGGTTATTAAGTGATCTTCATCATCTCTCACTAATTTTTTCATAACTATAACCCTCCTTAGGTGTGTCAAAAATGTTTCATTTCTCCATAACCTCAGGAAATGAAAAATATTAAAGGGTGAGCTCAGATGCTTAGTAAGGATAAACAAGGGAGATATAATAATAACTTGAGTATACGGGTTATAAAACATTAGAATAACATTTGAAAACCATAACATGATTATCATAGATCATAATCATGATTCATTGAATAAATCTTGATAGTTTATAAGACATGAATCATAATAAAATGAAATAACATGATCTATGAGAACATAAAATTGTCATAAGACATAGATTATTCACATATTCATAATCATAGAAAATAATTTTCTTTGTATTAAATTTTATTTTCCAACACTATAATAATATAATTACACCACCCCCTAACCCATTTTAGTATCCAAGGTTCACTTCCAATACTATCATAGTGGACAAAGTCCCTTGCTGAACTGGGTTCACTACACATTCCATTCCAGTTTATCTCATGAGATACCAATATTTACCCAATGCATTGGATGGGATATAAAATTCTAGTCACACCCATCACATAATTAAAATCATAAAATAATGTTCTATAAGATCATAATATAATCATCATATCGTAACCTAGGAAAACCAAATGGGTTTCAAAAACATTTCATAACAACTTAACATGTAGAAAAGAAATGGGTTGCATAAACATAATTTCATCATAAAACTAAACCATACAAATAAATAATGATGATGGTATCATTGGATAATATCCATAGTACATAATAAGTAACAACAAATTATGTCATCTTTTATTCAAAATCATTTTAAAAGATCAATTTGAAAATTTCATGAGGAAAACATTGTTTTCACTTTCAAATAAATTATTTAAAATATAAAAGATTCTAAACCATTAAAAAAATATTTAAAATAACATTGAAAACATTTCAATTAAGCTTAAAATAATTGAGTGTTCATTATGGTTGAAAAATCCACTAATGTTGTGTAAGTTAAAACAAATATTCCTTTCAGATTTTTTGTAAAAAATAGAAAGTAACTTGTTTAGAAAATGAAAAAAATATTCATTATAAATGATTTTTAAAAAAATAAAATATTGGTAGAAATAAATTTATAAAAATATTTATTAATTTTAAAAACATTATTAAATAAAATTTTATAAAACATGGTCATCAACGAGAAATGGTTTTCGACCAGAAAGATAAATTGAGTAGTTTTTCCTTAAAACATTTTTTTTGAATCATGAGTGCATAAAGAGAGTAAAATGTAAGGAAACTTATATTTCAATAAATAACCATAAGAGAATAAAACTAATTATTTTCTTTATATATAGATCAAAATATTTCATCACCTAAAACTTTTCATAAATAATCCCCATAACAATGATATTTTAATATAATTCCCTTTCCACTTTGAAAACTTTTGAATCATAATCCCTATGAAAAAAATAAACTTATATATATATACTAAAAAATTCATAATTATCATTATAAAATAAATTTATTTTCATTATATACACCATGTAAGAGAAACAAGTTATGAATATTTAATGTGTCCCATGAAAATAAAATTGATACGAAAATCCCATACCACTTTGGTAACTTGTGAATTGTAGGAACCATGAAATAATAAAATAAAATTAAAAATTAAATATCCTGAATATAATTATATTCATGAAAAAAAATTTAATTTAGGAATTTTATTCACAAAACAAACAAAACAATCGGTAAATATGTCATGTGTATCATAAAAATAATAGTTATACTAGAAATCCCTTAGCTCAAGTATCAAATTTATTTAAACATGTTAGAAACTATTGTATAAAAAATATAGTTTTAATATTAATATATTAAAAGAACATAATAATATGTGTCTTACCATTTATGATTCACTTATAACCTTTTAAAACTTATTTATTGACAAATCTTTGTTAAAATGACTCTTCCTTGTGATATCTACTACATTTTTCATGTATTCTATGGTTTGGTAGTTTGGTTTCTTGTACTTTCCTCATGCTTAAAATATCTCAATAATTTTAAAAAAGTATTTAAATTTTATATAAATTAATTATACACATATTTATAGTGATTAAAAAATGATAAATACGAATAAATTAATTACACCATTCATGGAGACAGAAAGTCATTCATACGCATTAACGTTGTTCTATTTTTTTGATGGATTGAATGAAAGTATGATAAATAAAAAATTCACCATTATAAGAATATTATTATATAATATAAATCATATATATTCATAAAACCCATTATTATTACCATCAATGTTAAATAGAAATAAAGAATGAGTTGTATCGCTTTGTAGAGATGGTAGTCCACAAGTACGCACGGGCGACATTATCATTTTCCAACAGGTAGGGAGGTAGGAAGGTAGAGATTTTATTATAATTATATAAGTCTAATTATTTAATAAATATAATATAATTATTTATATATACACAAACTTTAAATCCATAATTATATCCATCTATGGTAAGTGTTTAGGGAAAATGGACTACATCGGTTTGTGAGGTGGTAGTTCATTATACAAACAAGTGATGGTTTCTTTTCCCATTTTATAGAAGAGTAGATAGATAAAGGTTATGATATTAACATAATAAAATATATTTATATGGGATACAATGATTTAATTATGTAATAGTTTTTGAAAAATATTTTAAGGAGGTGGAAGAAGAAATAAAATAAAAATGCTCGGTTAAGAAGGTTGTCTCTTCTTCAGAGAGCCTCTTTAGGTTAATTCCTAAAGCCTTATTCTGAGGGTTTCATAATGAAAATAAGAACTCTATGATGTGGGTATGGATATAATGAATGGATTTTAGTATTTAATGGGTCAACTAAACTCATTTTTAATAGTAAATAGAAGATAAGAGGGGATGTCCTTTAATATGTGGGGGAGAGGACCCACTTGGAAACCACATGGAAATTTCATAAAAGAATCCAGAATGATAAAGTATTTCCTAAGAAAAATTCTTCCAAATGACCATATATTCTAATTTGGGTTATCATAAGTTTTATATTTTTCCATTTAATAGGATTTATAAATTTTTTATTGGTAAAATAACCTTTATCTTTGGTTTTAACCCCCAGTAAACACATTGTGACCTTAACCGCGGTAATTAATTTTATAGAAATTTCACTATTAATTATGAAAAAACTAAGTATAAATTATTAAATAATAATATTTATTATTACTAACATTATTTATTATATTCTACCAAATTTAATTCATATATGTGATAGGATTTAATTTAAAATTAAACACGCAGAAGTAATGAAAAACAAATTTTGCAAAGAAAAAGTCTCTTCAAAAATAACAGTTTTTTTATAAAAAATAAACATAGAATTCATTACAATGTAATAATTTGGATTATTAAAAATATAATTGAATTAATTTTAATTTTAAACCATTATAAAATAAAATTTAACTTTGTAAAATATTTAAATTTAAAGGCATTTTTCAATAAAAATCATTATTTTTTACTATTCATATAAAAATTAATCTTTTCATGAAATTTTCAAAAGATCACTCTATGATAATTATGAAATATTTTTTTGAAAAATTAATTACATTTTTTAATTAAAAATTATAAATTTTAAAAAATATATATATTTTTATAATATTTTCACAAAAATCAATAAAAAATTTTTTGAGGGAAATGTATTTTAGATGTATATAAGGATTTTAAAAAAAATTAATTACTATTTATTAAATATATTTTTTTATATATCACCATTATAAATAGTTCCAAATTTGGATTATTCCTATTCATACCACTAAGATTAATGGTAATGTTATAATGGTCATGTTTAAATAATAATTATATGAATAGTATATTTTTTTCTTCTAAACATAGAATTTAATTTAACACAATATATTAAAGAAATTGAATCTATTTAAAAATATATTATTCAAAGAATCTCAATTTGTTACATTATAAACCCATTAAAATGAATTTCTCACTTTAAATTACATTACATTGATATAAAAACTGAGGATAATCTTGCCTCATCATATCCTCAAGTTCTAACAAATCTTCTTCAAGTTGGTGGTTTCACCCGAAAACATTAACCGGGTGGGTGGTCTTGTTTCATATCATTGTCTCTCTATGATCCAAAATCTCCATATTTTATTATTCAATTGAAATCTCATGATATAGTAGTACTACCATTGATTTCATTACATTTTAATGATTAGTTACGTGGTTCCATAAGAGAGATACATAGAACACATCATGGAGTTGAGAGAGGTTTAATGGATGTGTTAATCAAAGATAAATTTTCCCTACTCCATTAATAATATCAAAAAGATAAAATAATCATAGGGATCGTCTTTAATTTATTCACAAATATCATAAAATTATTCCATTGAGGATTTCTTAATAAATCCATCTCACCAACTTCGAACCCTAGATCACAGTGATGATTTTCATTAATACTTTCATTTTGACTCTAAGTTTTCCTAATGTAATGTTGAATTGATCTAAATTTCCCTACCAATTCCTTAACTAGTTTAGTTCAAAGTAGATTTATTTATCTAACTTCATCCCATGATGATTCAGTTATACACTAATTTTTGTAAATAGCTACATAAGTATCCATATGAATTATTGAATGAAAGTTATTGTTTTATGAAAACTCAACTCGAAGAAGGTATTGATATAAAAAGCCTATTAAATATATAGAATAATATATGAAAATATCCTCTAGGGTTTGAATGTTTCTATTATACTAACCATATATATGAGTGTGATATGTGGTGTTAAAACTCAATTTTTTATCCAAATCCCATTGAATCCTTCACCATAACTTTTAGGTGAACCTTGGATAAAGATTAGATAAATTATTATGTGGAAATCAATGCATCCTTAACACTTTTGTAATGTATATACTAACAAGATAATCTGGAGAGAAATATTCTTTGAAAATTATGAGGTGTGTTGACTTCATGGGGTGATCGACTATAACCCATATAGTATTGCTCCCATTATATTTTTTTGGGAATTATGAATTCAAAAATCCATGGTTATGTTTTCCCATTTCCATTTTGGTATGGGTAATAGTTTTGAAATTTAATTATAATTTTCTCTCTCAAACTTAACTTATTGACATATCCAGCACTGAGATACGTACTCATAAATACCTCTCTTTATGTTTTACCACTAAAAATACTATTTCATAAATCTTTACATCTTTTTGACTCTCATGATGAATAGTGAAATAAGAACTATGAGCTTCCTATAATAGATCCTTCTTCAAATTTGGTATAGACATAACACATACATGGTTCCTAAACCTCATAATTCCATCATAATCAATTTTAATCTCAGGAATGTTTCTCCATTTCTTCTTCATCTCTATATCTTCCTTTTTACCCTATAATCTTCATATTGATAAATGGTTCAACATTTATTTTGGAAGATAATATGTTCCCCCTTCCTTAATGATTTTAATATCCATTCTTTGAAACTCTAAAAATATTGGATCTTTTGTGATCCTCATCCAAGATAATCTAGCATGATCCTTTCAACTAAAATCATCTGGCTCTTTGTTCACTTTCTTAGGGCGGTAATGTATTGAGTGGTTATAATCATTAATGACTTCCATCCAACTTCAATGGCACATATTTAACTTTTTATCTGTGAATATATATTTTATAATTTTATGATTAGTATATATATCACACATTTCTTTGTAATGATAATTCCTCTATATCATTAATAAAAAAATTGACATATCTAACTCCAAATATGATGTTAGGTCACTTTTCTCATTCATCATAAAATTTCATGAGGAATAATCTATCACCATACCATTATTCATAAGAACACATTAGAATACCTTATTTTATGTTCCACTATATATTAAAAATCATTATCAAATGCATGGTGGTGTAAGGCCAAGGGAAATGACTATTCTTCTATTTAATTGCTTGAGATTTTACATATATTCATCTAACTCGAGGGACCTGGATCCCTTTAAAGTTAAATTGGTAAGTATAGTAATAAATAATGATACATTCTCCACAAACTATTGATAATATCCATCAAAAAAAAAATAATTCATATATCAATCATAGTAGTTAGTCTGGGATTATGTTCAATAACTTTCATATTTTATGGGTCAAAATATATTACCTCTATTGAGGTTATATGGCCCAAAATTGAAACATTTTATAGCCAAAATTCACATTATGTAAAATTTTCATACAATTTATTCTTCCATAGGGTCTTTAGAAAAATTCTCAAGTGATGTTCAAGCTCTTCCTTCCTCTTCTAATATATTATAATATCATCTACAAACAACTGATTAAGGTAGCCTATAAAGACATTATTCATTAAATACATGAACATAGAGAGGTAATTAGTTAGAACAAATGGCATCACTTTATACTTATAGTGTCCATACCATGTATAGAATGTTTTCCTAAGTGTATCATCCTTCTTGACCCTCAATTGATGATATCTAAAATCAATTTCATTAATGGGAAAGTATTTATCTTTGTACATTTGATCAAACAATTCATTAATATGGGTTAGATGATACTTTTTTGTGATTATTATATCGTTAAGTTATTAATAATCAATAAAATGTCACATTGATCAATATTTATTCTTAATAAATAGCCCATGTGAAACCTATGGTTACATGCTTGTCTGAATAAATCCCATCTCAATATTTTCCTATAGTTTCTTCTATATTTCTTGAAACTCAATCAAGGTCATTCTGTATGTACTATTTAAAATTTTTGTAGCACTAGGTATGATTTATATTGATAACTCAACTTCATAGTTTGGTGGTAAACTAGACAACTCTTCCAAAAAGACATCAACAAACTCCCTAACAAAAGGAATATAATTGATGTTTAGTTTCTCCCAACCATGGGAGATAATAACCCTTTTTAAATGGGAATCAGGACCAATAAAATGTATTTAGTTTCCATCATAGTGTCATATTTATCATCATATTAATAGAAGTTCATGATCTGGTTTGGAATATCAAGTTTGAGTTCCCTTACTTGGTAATTGTTTTGGTATTTATGTAGAGTAATCCAATTATTTATTAAGATAACATCAAAATTTAACTATTTGGAGAATAATGATATTTTTTAGGATCAAAAACAACAACTAGATAATATTAATATACTTGAGATGTGATCATCACTCCATTAAGGGTTTTCACTCCTAATTCAACATCTAAATGTTGAGTATAGTAATTAACATTCCTAGAGTCTCTACATTATATAAAGGAATTCATATAGCTAAACTCAAAGAAGATACTTCTACATTTTATCATACCTTTCACCACCTAAACATTATCATTCTATCTTAAATTACAAAGTAAATCCTAAATGGTCAGCATGACTGTCATGTATCTTTTATCAGAGTGATCAATCATGAAAAATCATACAAGGGATTTCTAAACCCTGACATATTATTTTTAATCAATCATGACTTAGGTTTAAAATTTATTATTAAAGGACATTATTAAAATCGTTAATAATGGTACGTAAAGAGTTTGTGAATTTTCAAAACAAATATATTGGGAGTGTCAAACCATGTGTGTAGCAAGGAAAGTTGTTGTGCACTGGGTGATGATCAAGTCAAACCCCAATGCACCATCTTTAGGTTCATTACCCTTAGGTAAATTTGTTCCAAAGACACATACACTTATAGTATCTAGACATGGATGTAACTTAATGGAAATTACACACTCTATCATTCACCAAAATTACCATATATTTTCCTATACTTAAACTTATCCTTGTGGTTCTTACTAGAGTTTTATCATCCTATTTTCCAAAGGTTAACTAAACCTTTCTCTGATACCAATTATAGAATTACACACTTTTCATTCATAGATATTAAATATAATTTCATAGATATTCATTACATAACATAACAATCTAGATCATGTTCATATATTCTAGTATATTAGGAATCTTGGACACATAAAAAATTGGTTTGTAAGTAAACTAAATCATCTCCCACTAATTTCTTAATAACTAGAACAATTCTTAGACATATCATATATAAAAAATTTCTTTATAACTTGGGGAAAGGAAGCTTATGAAAGGGTGGGATCAGATTCTCAGTAAGGGTAAATAAGTTATATATCAACAAAACATGAGAAAAAGGCTATGATAACATGAGATAAACATTTGAAATAATACTCTATATATCAAAAATCATAAACTTGACTCATGGAATAAATCATGGTAGTTCATAATATGTGAATCATTATGGAATCAAAGAACATGATCCACCATAACTTAATATTATCAGAAGACATAGATTTTGGGAATAAACATAAGCATAGAAATTAATTTCCTTATTAGAAAAGGATCAATACCAAGACTATCATAGTAGAATGTGTTCATTCCCCAAACCATCATAGTATTCAAGGTTCGCTCTCGAGACTGTCATAGTGGATAAAGTCCCTTACTAAACTGGGTTTACTCCTCATTCTTGTATTTTTTATCTCATGAGATATCAATCATTAACCAATTAATTAGATATCTATGTAATTATGGTCACACCTATAACATAAAGAGAAGCATACAAATTTGTTCTGTAAGATTGAAAAACATTCATCATATCATAACCCATGAAAATAAAAGGGGTTTCAAAAAAATCGTCATAGTATAACCCATGGATAACAAATAGGTTTAATAAATATATTTTCATCATAATCATAAAGCATCCATAGAAACAATAAATCTGGTATCATGGGATCATATCCCTATTACACCTTAAGTAAAATCAAAATATGTCAACTTATATGGAAAATTATTTTTAAAGATCACTGAGAACTTTTCTTATTGAAAATACAATTTTCAATTGGAAATTACTTATTTAAAAACTAAAAATTTCTGACAAAGTAATGAAAATTTTTTCATCTAATTAATCCTTGAAAACATTTAAATTAATATTCAAATAATTTAGTGGTCATGATTGTGGAGAATTATGTTGATTCTATGTAAGTTAAAATAATTATTTTATTCACGTTTTCGTTAAAAACTCAAAAGTCCATCACTAGGAAAAGGACAAGAATATTTTTTTTAAATATTTTTTTAAAATTCAAATATGGGTAAAAGTTACATTAAAAATATTTATATAGTAGTAACAAAATTATTTATTGTGTTTTTGGAAAATGTTATCATGTATAATAAATAATATTTGAATGAAGACATAAAAAATGATATTTTTCTAAAAAAAACATTTTTTGGACTCTTGATTACATAAAAAAAGAAAAATGGAAGGAAAAAATGTATTATCGGAAATAAAAATAACAGTGGAAAAGTCATGAGTTTCTTGAGAAATTGATTATATGATTTCATCATTGTAAACATAATCATAAATAGTTGTGATAATTAAGATATTATAACATAAAACTCTTTCCACTTTTGTAACATTTGAATCATAATACCCATGAAAGAAAGAAGCTTATATGGTTATTTAAATACCCATAACTTTTATAAGAATAATCATAACGTAAACCCATTGGTAGTATATAAAAACATAAAATAAACAAGTGATTAATATGGAATGTGTCCCATGGAAATTAATGTGAGATGAAAATCCCTTACCACATTGGTAACTTATGAATTGTAGAGCCCCATTCTAGATTAAGTACCATAGATAGGGGTGAATTGGTACACTCATTTTATGAATTATTTTACTTTTAAATTCAACCTATTAAACTTTTTGAGTTTATCGATCCACTCAGTAGAATCTATTAACCTCACCTTGTGTGCAGTAGTAAAACAAATATAGAAACACATGATATTAACAATGTTCAAAACTTAAAGAAATAATCATTTTCATGTTGGTTAGATAACCCAACATGGATTATTACTAAAAAACAAGTGAGTAAATTTTCTTTAATCTATAATATAAAGACTTATTACTCTATCTATTACAAATATACTCTATATAATGACTTGTTTTATGAATCATGAGACTTTTTAATATTTTAGAGAATATTTATGGATCTGGGAGCTGATTCAACACAGGATGTTGGGACCTGGGGAGCCTTAATGTAGATATATTAAAAAAATTAATTATATTTTTTATGTGAATAACCAATTTTTTTTTGAAATGTAAATAACTCCAATTTGAAATCTCGGATTGTATTTTTGGGACTGTTATTGTGTCTGAAAAGTTGTGTATACCCAAGGTACAATATAAGGTCGGTTGTGTTGGGAGATTTAATCGGGGGCCATTTTTGTGATGTGATGTGGAAGGGGAATTAATTGGTTTAATTTAATTAAAAATTTTACTTTCCCCAAAACCCTTAGATTCACAGTCCACCAAAGTTGGATCACCTCTCCTCTCACCCTCCTCTACCTGCTTTGGTCGATGGATGAAAATGCGCCAAATCGATGAAGCAAGGAACAGCTGATCTCTATTTCTGACCCAGATCTTCATCAGATTGAGGAGAAGCATGATCTAGGAATAATTATTCATCCAAATATTCTAAATTTCACCAAATAGGTAGGAATATTTGAATTTTTATCTCTATTCCCTTTTTTATACGTTTTTTTAGGGTTATAGAGCAAAAATACAATTGTTATTGATCACCGCTAGGTAGATCATTGACTTTTGGAGAAGAACATGAAAATTGGGGAATTTTGTAGCTAATTACCGACTGGAATTACCATATAAAAGGCGTTTAGTTCAGTAAAACACACCATGTATCTCTTCCAATTCGAATAAGATGAACTTTTAGGACTACACGCAGTGTATAGGTGTTATATGCCATGTAGTTCCCTAAACTCTATGACCAAGGGACATGGCTGGGTTATCTGTGTGAAAAAACATGTCCATATACTAACACACATAAAAGGTACACAAACATGGGATTTTATACATAGACACAGGAGAACTACAGGTTCAAGAGGTTGTTTAGCCTGAACACACCATGTAGTATGAAATACATGGTGTGTAAGGCACATTGTTAGTCAGTCTATGTAGAAGGGGAACACGACCAAGGGCCATGTGATGAGGTATATTGTGTGTACCTACTATTTATTCTATGAAAACCTAAATGGGTTGATAATTCATGTATACAAGATACATGGATAGGTTTTTGGGTGGTCTCAGATGTCGTGTGTGCCCTGGTGCATGTTGTGTACTTTTAGGAGATCCTAATGGGATATTCAGCCTTCTATATCTTCTTCACCAAGATTCAGATTTAGGATTGTGAGTATCCTATACTTAGTTATTTTTCACATAGAACATGATGGTGGTCTTCATTATGGATTATGAGATATTATGTGGTTTAAATCGAGTGAGATTATCGCAAAGTGGTACTCAGCCAATATTAGAGATTGGTGTGGTTCATGAAGAGAGATACGTTGGGATTGGTACTCCCTTGTATCATTAAAGTGCATGTTTCACTTAGCTCTATGCTTATGTAGATATGGTACTCCCAACTCCATGGGTGTAGGTTCACTGCCTTTGGGTTTTTTCCTCTAGGGTTGTTACTCTCCTTATAGAATAAGGTGTGGGTTTTCCCATGATGTTCGTGAAGATAGACGGTACTCCCCTGCTGTTCAGTACCCAATTATATGTTATGGTACTCCCCTATCATTCCAGGGTTTGGGTCCCCAATACATTTTGTTCTAGAATATTTGTTACTCCCCTACCATTTCAGGGAGTGGTTCCTCTATCCAGGGGTCGTTACTCTTCTGCCATGTTGAGGGTGTAGGTCCCCCATAGAGAACAAGCTGGAAGAGTTGATACTCCTCTATCCTACTAAGGTGAGGGTCTTCTAACCACTGAGTGGTACTCCCCTACCAGTTTAGGGTGTGGGTATTCGATCCACAGAGTGGTACTCCCCTGTCATATCAGGGTGTAGGTCCTCTATTCTATGAGTAGTACTTCTTTTGGATCTGGGCATAGGTTATCACATACAGTGTAGTACACCCCCATATCCAATTAGTCGTGGGGAGAGGGTCCTCTATTATAGTTGGATCTCCCTTGTATTTGGGATATATTTATGAGGAGAAGGTCCCTCCACTTTATGTGAACGATTCCTAATTAGGGTTTAGTGATCCCATGAAAGATTGAGGTGTGGGCCACTCCATGCAGGAGTGACAGAGGTATTTGCAGTTTAGGTAGGAGCATTACTCCCTTGATTTCTTGGTAGGGGAGTGCTATGTGTGACTTTTTTCTCTCTTGTTATATAGGATTCATGTGGTTCATATTCTAGAGCAGTTCTCTTTCAGTTGTGTGCAGTGATGAGGGGCGGTTATCTTCACTTTCATTTCTTTAGTTTACGTTGGGAGAATTTTAATGAAGATAGAACCTCTAGTACTTGGCCCTGGAGCTATACCGTGTAAAATGTTTCTGATGGATTATGTTCTGTTAAACATACCATTAGGAATTTTTGATTTGTTCCCAATGGATTGAAACTCTTAGACAGGTTCCATCTGGGGTGGTTGAGCTCATAGAGTGAGTTCTCCTAGTTTCATTTAATAGGTAGATCCTATGAAGAGAATCATATTATTGGCTATAAGGTTGGAACCTCATGAGACTAAATTTCTAAGAAGTGTATATCTGGGTGATTTTTGGGAGTCCTTGTGGTGTTTTCACATGTCAATGTTGGCACCCCATGTAGATTGAGCCGACATTTCAGGTATAGCTAAGTATGGTTAGAGATGGAGTTTCTATCTCAATTGTGGTTTCCTCTAGCTAGGTCAAGAAAAATATTACCTTTCGATTGATCCCTTTTTATTTTGGGTATTTTGAGATCCTATAAAGTATTTTTATACTCACCCCTACATGATCATTTCTCGCACATGTTATATTCTTTTTTATGACCACATGACTTTCGACGAAGCCCATAGAGGACCCAAGGTAGGTGGAGCATAGTGAGCTAAACTGAAAGAGGTGTTTAACAGAGCTTAGATGAGGAGGTTTCCATAATTTTTAGTTGAAAGTGATCCCCTCCTTTAGAGTAAGTTGAAATCTTTTATAGTTTTATTTAGTGAGCATTTCTTTTATTTTCATTCACTTTCAGTACTTCTAGTTGTGCGATATAGATGTATTCATGAATTTGTTGCTTTTGGTTTTTACATTTTAGAATTTTGTGATCTTGAATATTTGTGCATGCGTACAAGTACATAGGAAATTCCTCCCATGTTAGTGATATTTTTACTCGGTGATAGTCACCATCCCCTAACCTATTTGAGGTTGGATTGGGGAGTTGCATGCCAGGCCCCATCAGGTCAGTTCATGATAGAGTGGTATCATAAGTGGTTGATTCCAAATTGGAATTGTGGTGTCATGATCTTGGTTAGGGTTTCATAGTGATAGTGTTAGGATGTTTGAAGTTCATCCTTCATTCCAAAGGTTCTGGTGTTGGTGCGGTGGCATGTGTATCCATTCCTGAGGACTCTGATATCCTACTTTTAGACTTAGTACATTAGGACACGGGTCACTGGGGAATAAATAGTATATGCAACATATAGGACTCAGTATTTTTTTTCCTATCCTTCATGAGTTAGATCCCTAGATATACTCTATGATTGTGGTATGTCTTGATTATATTTTAGGATGCCTTCATGACAACAGCTAGATAGGATTCTATAGCATGATTATGATTAATATCTACCCTGTGATGAGGCTTATTTGTAGGGAAATGATTCTGAGGCATTATGTTGGGGTGGTCTTTTGGTCGTGTCACCATCTGTAGATTAGTCGGTTTTACTAGTAGTTTAGGTCATGGATGCGCAAAGGTTCAGTGCACTACGCGAGTTCTAGATGAAGAGACCTCTGATATGTTGCGGCGATCTAGACCCTAGTTTGAAAATGACTCGATTGAGTTAGTCACGTGATTTTACCACTTAGTGAGGTAACCTTCCGATCAGATGGTGGTCCTAACAGTGATCCTTCTGCAGGTTTCATCCAGGTGATGATGGAGTTTGGTGATACAGTCTCATGATGAAAAAACACTCACTTGGGAGTTGTTTGAGAGACTCTTCAGGGAATATTATTACCCAAACACATTGGGAACATTTCATATCTATAATCTTCTATAGTTTTATCATAGTAGAATGATAGTGGTGTAGTTTCCGGCAAGGATAACAGACTTCTCATGATACTCTTTATACATGGTCTGAGATCTGTTCATCATAGCACAAAACATCGAGCTTGGATTTCATTGGAATATTAGGGAGTCTATGTTTCCAATATGCATTCCCACTTATGATGGAGTGTTGCAGAGATCTCTGGTGGTAGAAAGTTTCTTGGTTGAGGAATGAGTGGATGTGACCCGCAGCAGTGGTCACAGTTTTAAGTCTTCTGCGGGATATGGAAGATGATAGGTAAAAATATCATAGTATAAGAGGCATACCCATTCTCAGACACATATTCATGAGTATATAGCGAAGGAACAATATCAAGGATCTAGTCAACCATAGGAGAGACAATGTTATGCTTTTGACGGCCAAGGGAATCTCACTAGAGATTTCCCAACACGTTATTCTATTGAGAGAAAGTTGGCTGGAAATCTACCTTGGTAGAGACAATTCTTGGAGAAAAGAGTTCTAAAATATAAAGTATGAGGTATAGGAGTTGGAAGAGTGGAAGGAAGGGTCATTAAATTTGAGGTGTTTCCACCACTATCCTCAGGTGGTCGGCACCTGGCTCAGGGAGATGGAGGATGTGGACGAGGATAGTTGTCGGACAAAGAGGCATTTGACCTAGAATCACCGAGGATGAATAGAGATACATCTTGTGTCCTTTATACATTTTTTAATAGAAATTATTAGACACTATAGTGAGGTACTCTTTTTCTTTTTTCTTCTTTATTGAGGTTTAACCAGGTTGACGTGGGACGTCAGTAGAACCCTGTATTGGTAGTTAAAACAGAGGTCCCCATAAGACCCACTATGTGTTTGGGAATCCCATTATTTTTTTCATTAGTACCCTTTTTTTTTGGAATCATCTTTGTACACAACATGCTCGAGGAGGATATGTTTCATTTTGACATAGCTTTGAACTCATGATGAAGGGGATGATTTCCCCATCAAGACACATTTTTGTAACTCAACCAAAACGGTGTGGGAAATTCAATGCCACCAAAAGTGGATAGTAATGAGGTGTGGTGGAAAAGTTCATTTGAATTGTGTGTTAGGTGAGGTTACGCAATAGAGTGTGGAAGCAGGTCATGGCCATGCTAGTGGATTTTCCCTGCTCGATCCCTTTATCTTGGTGGCCCTGAAAGATGGAGATCCTTTTATAGAATTGTATCGTAGTGGAATAGTTAAACCCTATTATGTTCTCCATAGTTGGGATTGGTTTTCTACCATCCATACTCACATAAGATTCCACTAGTGGGGTTGGTAGTATTTCTTTTTTGGTGAGTTGTGCCACAGCAGGAGGTTTGTAAAAAACGGGCATGGTAAGACCGGGTCTTTACTGTTAGGTATACTTGTTTTGTTCACGAATACCCTCATGTGTTAATTATTAATCTTGAGTGAAAAACATTTGAGGAGGCTATTTTATGGTCCATCTTGGTGTGGATGTGAACTATGGGGTTACGTTAGCATCTGTGTCAGATTAGCAAGGTGGTGTATTGTTAGACCCCATGACTATAGATGGATTGTGGTTCCTTGTACTTTCCCACCTATCATAGCTAAGGAGGAATGTTCCCATTTGTTAAATTATGTTGTCCTGGTAGAATCATGACATAAGAGTGGTTTGATATTGTTGGTTTTCCTGAGTTAATTCTTATAAGTAGTATAATAACCCTTGTTGAGCTCGCTGGCATGGGAGTCTAGTGGGGAGCTCGGTTTATTCACTTGTGTCTAGGATTTTTCTTTTTGGGAAAGAAGATTTCTAAGGTGGGGAGAATGTAATGAACTGGGTTTTGACCTATAAGACTTTATAATATTTCAAAGAATATCTCTGGAGACAGGAGTTGATTCATTGAGGTAATTCGGGGCATGGGGAGCCTTAGGGTAGCGATATTAAAAATATTAATTATATTTTTGACATGCGCACATAGTTTCTATTGAAACTTAAATAACTAGCTTTTGAAGTCTCCGGTATGGTTTCTATTATTGCAATTGTGTCTAGAATTTTATGTTTACTCTAGGAGTGTCCAAAGTTCATCCACTCTAGGAGTTTCGATCATGTGTTGTTTTGGGGATGTGGTGGTAAAGGGGAATTAATTGGTTTAATTTAATTATAATCAATCCCCACCCCCAACCTATAGATGCACAGAACACCAAAGGAGGAGTGCCTCTACTCTCCAGCTACTCTCCCCTCTATGTCCAATAGATGGAAACACATCAACTCGATGAAGCAAGGTGCTATCGATCTCTATTTCTAACCCAGATTGTCATCAGATTAAAGAGCAGCATAATTCGGGTGTCTTTCTTCATTCAAAGAATCATATTTTCTCCAATGAGGTAGGAAGATTTTTTTTCCAATTCCATTTTTTGTACGTTGTTTTAAGGTTCTAGATCCCAAATACAATTTCTATTGATCTCTATTAGGTAGATCTTTGAGATTTTGGGAAGAACGAGATGAATCTGGGAATTTTGCTAGTAATTCCTAACTGGGATTAATTTCTACACAGCATCTAGTTTAGTGAAACAAGTCATGTATCTCTTCTTATTTTGGGAATATGAACTTTGTGGACTAGACACCATGTATAGGTGTCACAGGTCATGTAGAGCCCTAAACTGTGTGACCCTGGGACATGGTTTGGGTTAACCATGTGAAAACACATGGTTCTATACTAACACATGGAAAAGGTACATATACATGGGGATTGGTACAAAGACTTGGGAAAACTTCACAGGAAGGTGTATGTTTATCTTGAACATGCCTTTTATGATTGGATACAAAGCATGTAAGGTACGTGTTTTACCAGTTTATGAAAAGGGAGAACACAGCCAGGGGTTGAGTGAAGAGGGCCACAACGTGCACTTTTTATTTATGACATATACCCCTACATGGGTTTTGTATTCATGTAGAGAGGATATAGAGCTAGGTTCTCGGGCAGGCTCACTTGTTTTGTGTTCCCTAGTACATGTCATGTACTCCTCAGAGACACACTTTGGATCTTTCGCCTTCTATATCTTCTTCTCTAGGATTCATATTCAGGCTTGTGAGTAGCCTATCCTAGGTGATTTTCCATGTCGAATGAAATGGTGGCCTCTATTAATGATTACGAAATACGAGGTGGTGTAAATCGAGTGAGCCGCTCGGGAAGAGGTATTGAGCTGATGTTGGAGATCATTGTGGTTCATGAAGAGAGAGATGTTGGGACCGGTACATCCCTATATAATTAGGGTTTGGGATTCCCTTACCTCTATTATTAGGAATAGATGGTACTCCCTATGTCATGGTCTTGGTTTCGTTACCTTTGTGTAGTTTTCTTTGGGTTTTTCACTCCCCTGGTGGACAACGATGCGAGTTTCCCAATGATGTTATTAAAGATGGATGGTACTCCCCTATAGTACTAGGGAGTAGGTCCTCTATTCTTGGATTTGGTACTCCCCTATCGTTCTAGGGTGTGGTTCTATATATGTGTTGTTCCAGCATATTTGGCACTCCCCTACCATATCAGGGAGCAAATCCTCTAGACTAGGTTTGGTACTTCGTTGTGGTGTTAGGTTGTGGGTCCCCCCATAAAGAATGACCTAGCAGATTTGGTGTGCCCATGTCCTACTAGGGTGTCGGTCCTCTAGCCATTAAGTGGTAATACCATACCAGAATAGGGTGTAGGTCCTTGATCCATGGAGTGTTGATCCCCTATTGTATCAGGGATTGGTTCTTCCATTCTCTGAGTATTACTACCTTGTTATATCAGGCTGTGGGTCCTCATTTATAGTGTATTACTCCCCCTTCTCCAATTATCATTGGCGATCAAGTCATCCATTAGAGTTATAGATCCCTCGGCTATGGGATACAGTTATGAGGAGAGGTCCCCTCCACATGATGTGAATGATTCTTTGATAGGGGTTAGTTCTCCCTTGATAGATGGAGGTGTGGACCACTCCATGCAGGAGTGATAGAGGTTTTTTAGGTTAGATAGGATTAGTACTCCCTTGAATGTGGGTCAGTTGCGAGTTGAGGGTCACTCTTTTCTATCTTGTTAGATAGGATGCATGTGGTGCATAGTCTGTAGAAGTGATCCCTCAACTTTGTTTAGTGGAGAGGGGATGGCCTCTTTTCTTGTGTTTCTAGATTTTATGTTGGGCACAACATAATGATGATAGGTCCTCTGGTACTGAGCACTACAGCTAGACCTACTGATATGTTCTCTATAAAGTATGTTCTCACAAACATACCATTGGGAATGGTAGAGTTTTTCTTGATTGATTGAATCTCTCAAAAAGGTTAAATATAGTTTTTTCAAGATCATGGAGTTTGTTCTCCTACTATCGTATTACGGTTATAGACTATGAAGAGAAACTTTTTTCTTACTATGAGTTTGGAAACACATGAGACTTAGTGTCTAATAAGAGTATATCAGGGATATTTCTGGGATTCCTTGTGGAGTTGTCATATATTGGGGTTGAAACACCTTATAGACTGAGATTACTTGTCATGTACAACTAAGGATGATTTGAGATTGAGTTTCTCTCTCAATTGGGGTTCCCTCTGGCTAGTTTAAGCAGATTGTTTCCTTTTAGTTGTCCCCTTTTTATTTTGGGGTTTTTGGGATGCCTACTGAGTGTTTTTATACTCACCCTTACATGGGCTTTTCGGGCACATGTTTTGTGTATTGTGAAGAACATAGGCCTTTTGAAGGAGTCTATGGAGGACCCAAGGTAGGCAGATCTTATTGAGCTAAACCAAATTATATGCTTACCTAAGTTGGGTTGTGGATCTTTTTTACAGTTACAGTTGACAGCAATCCCCTCCTTCTGAGTAAGTTGGACGCTTTTAAAGTTTCTTTGGGTGGAAATTTTTTCCTTATTTCAATTTTAGTACTTATGGTTCTGGGGTATAGATGTATGCCTGCATTGGTTGCTTTTGGTTTTTACATTTCATTATTTTTTGAGTTTCGATATGTGCGCATGCATACAGGTATATTGGAAATTCCTCCCATGTTAGTGATATTCCTACTAAGTGCTAGTCGCCATCCACTGGCCTATTAGAGGTAGGCTTGGGGATTTGTGGCTCAGGCCCCATCAGGTTTTTTTGTGACACTCTATTTTATTTTGGCTCCAACTAAAATACTTCTATTTCAAACTCCTACAAAGAGACTCCTGCTCTGGGCACCAACCAGAAGACTTCAACTACTCTTGGAACCATCCAGAAGAATTAAATTTTGTTAAAGGCTTGATACACTATTGGATGAGTTTTGGTATTCTTCTAAGAGATTATAGACATTGAATTGTTCGTGTACTCCCTCTATAACATTAGAAATTCTGCAATTGAGACTCTTCTAGATTTCATGCAATCTTGATTCAACAAAATTTTTAAATGCTTCGGCATACAAGATGATTATTTTTTATAATTTACCAGATTCAAACTCATTTTATATTTGATATAATAATGTATCAGGATATCTAAAATATATTTAATTATTCATGTCTAAAAATTGTTGGGGTAAATTTTTTGGATTTTTCTAAAATAGATGAATTTTTCATGAAAAGTAGAAATACAGTTTTGAGTTTTTGGTATGTTTAATGACATCATAATGAAGTAATAATTAAAATAAAATGTGAGTCAAATTTTTTACAGTAAAATATGTTATGAGGTGTTCCAAGTTTCTAGTATCATGGGTAAATACCATGGTAAAGACCATGGTTTTTCAAATACCACTAATGAGGTGTCCCATGGAAATTAATAAAATATTCCCTCACATTTTTATAAATACCAACCATTTCCTTAATTACATTCATTAAAAATTCTTCCTCAATGAAGATCTGGTCTTTTTCCTCCCAAGGTTATCTCAATCCCCCCATGGTCCTAACCTTCTAGTTTTTGAAGATACTCTTCAAGGTAAGGGAACCTTTCACCCTCCTCTTTTAGTCAATCCTTATTTTTAGTTATGACTTTTAATTTCCATTTTCTTATTTTGGGGAATGTTATTATATATCATAATTGATGAATATTTTATTTCCAAATGATTAGATACCCTTTTTTCCTCATCAACTAATTTTCTGAATTTTTTAGCGACGTCGTTAGGCTGTCGAATTTTCATAAGGGAATTTGCAACTTCTCATTTTCTTTCAAATTCACATTTATGTTATATTTATTGAAAATTTTCATACCATGTTTTTATATCCATGTTTTTATTTCTTTGTATTCTATTATGACACTCTTATGAATTGGTTACCTCTTTTCCTTATCTTTTCAATGTTTTCTAAAACCATGTTGCATAGCTGTTATGTTACAGAATCTTTGTCTCAAAATCTCTCTCTTTTCTAAAGAAATTCTATTATTTTATTTACGTGAATACCCAATCCCATTTAATTTACTATGGTATTAATCAAGACCTAAAAACTATAAATTTTTTTGGATTTTACATACATAAAACTCTCATTCCCTAACAATGGGTTATGAATGATATAATTATCGTGTTTTTAAGCACTTTTCAAAACATCACAATTTTGATATGAAACCCATTTCTTTAATTCTGTTTGGGTTATTTATGAAATTTATTATCATGATATATTTGAATTACATGAAAATAAATATATATTAATTGTGAGCCCTAATAGATCTCTAATTAATTGGGTAAATAAATTAATCTCTAGAGATGACATGTTTTATGATGCATTGGTGAATAACCATGGTAATTTTTTTGACCCCTTAGGGATGGACCATGGAGATATGCTTATTAATTTATACATTAAATTTTTTATCCACATTTTCAAGCTATTATTAATTTTATTATTGCTATTATATGCCTCTTTTTCATTGTTTTATGATATTCCTCATGTTCTAATTGATAACGCTCAAGTTCATATGTAAACTATTTCACTTGTTTTCCCTTACTGGGCCTTCGGCTCACCCTTTTCTTTAATGTATGTCACCAGGTTATGAAATGCAGTAAGTATAATTAGGATTATCATTTCAAGAATATTTTCAAGGGGATTAAAATAATTTTATATGTTTTCATGTATTATGTACCTTTTGTCCAATATTCTAGACATTAAATATCCTCTGTTTGTAAAATGAAATTAAGGATATGTAATAAAAAGGAAGGATGTTATATAAGTTCATTATACTTTTCGGTGATCTTGGGATTTTCTTATTTAGAAACTCATAATATGTTTCCACTTTCCATTTAATGAAAATTGATGTATCAAATAAGATATATTTATTCATATCTATAAAATAATTTACCATATCATTTGGATATGGATCACCAAGTCAAAAAGGATAAGAAGAAAAGACATGTTGTTAGTTCTCACGGTGAATAAGAAGGAAAGGAAAAGAGTGAAATGGCAGGATCATTGAAAATGATAATTATAAAACATCCTCTTATTAAATGAATGATTGAGAAGGATAAAAAAGAGTATAAGTTTATTTTCTTTTAATTGGGTAATAAAGTCCATTAGAAAATGAATTTCAATGAAGTAATGAAGAAGCAAAGGTGATGCTTATACCTCAAGTATATTCATTATTTCATGTATTTATTCTATTTTAGGATCATTGGTATTGGAAAATTTTTATGGGGAATGTATTTGAATTCAAATAAAAGAATAATAGGGATTAAAAAAAATTATAATTATTTATTGAATCACCATGTAATAATAGAGTAAGATTAGCAACATTAGCTAAATAATATTATCATCTCTTATTTATCATAAGATTGATTCTTGCATTGGATAACAATTGATTTGTTCATAACCATATAAAAACATTATTATATTATTTTTACACACAAATAGTTTTAGTTTATGGAATTTCAATATAATATTTTGTTTTATAGATACTTGAATTAGTATCCTATTTTGGAAATCAAGCACATGAGCCTTAGCCCGGTTGGCAAGGTCTCTGATGGTGCATCCAAGCGATCAGGGATCAAATCCAGGCGGAGGCAGATTTTACGGTACTGTAGCAGTACTGTAGCGGTAATGTAGCGGTACTGTAGCGGGTACTGTAGCAATACTGTAGCGGGCACTGTTTGGTACTGTAGTAGCTGGAGATATGCCCCCGTTTGGGCCTTCGGGCCTCAGATTTGGTCCCCGAGTCCTTCATTGGCCTTCGGGCACCCAGGCCTTCGGGTCAGTTGGGCCTTCAGGCCATCCTAATGGCCTTCGGGCCACCTGCAGATACAAACCAGACCAAACTACAAGGAACAAGCTCTACAAAGAGGATGAGCAAAGGAGCTTTCACCACAGCAGAAGCTAAATGGATTGCAAGAATGAGAGGGTATGGAACCTTCCATCAGGACAAGTCTGTGCATGCACGGGAATGCCTATCCAAACATCCATGCGGAGGTGAAGAGCTTATTTCATGATGAAGATGCTGGGGAGGAGCAGTTCCAAGTTGTTAGTCTGGGTTGCATGTAATGTTTGTGCCTACGGGAAATGGTTTCTCTATGGCCTACGGGCATGTAATCTTTTTCCTACGGGGCATTGTAGGGTTCCACCTCATCCCTTGAAAGGTGGATTATCAAAATCAATAAAAAATGAAGGCCTTCGGTCCATTGGAGGATGAGGAAATCAATAATGAATATCAAATTAGATGAATGGTATCATACCCTATAATGGATTTTAAACATGGAAATGGAAATGGGAATTATTTTAATAAATTATATTAAGAAGTTTATTTTGAATCTTTTGATTTAAAACCATTCAATATATGAAACAGTTATCTACTATGTAAAATAAGTAAGTAACCATTTAGTAATAAAGTTGAATGAGGTATAATTATTTCAAAATTAATTCATATAATAAAATGTGAACCATTTCAAGTAGAATATATATATATAGATTTTCAAAGTTTATAATTTTTAAAATATAATTAGTAGATATATATATATATATGTATATGAAAAATTGATGAGAAATAATTAAGATTTGTTTAAGATATTTTAGGAATATAAAATATAGGAATATAATCAACTTGGTAAAAAAATATTAAAAGAATACAATCATATTTATACAAATAATATATTGACAAAGAAATAATTGATTATCCTAAAGAGTGTGAGATTATATCCCAAATAAATTAATATCTTATAAGTTAGGAAGAAATCATTGATGAGTTATTTAATCCTTCCAAATACTTCTATAAATATAAATTGAACGAAAAAACATACAAACTTTACTATGTGTCACAACTAAGGAAGATAATGGTATTACATATGAGTTATATCATGGGGATAATCTTGTAATATCAGACAAAATGTATCAAAAGGAACATTGTAAATCATTACAAGGTATCCTAATGCAAAAAAATTATATTACATAAATTATCCCTCTGTTTGAAAAGGTTATAGCTAAGAGAAAAACTCTAATTCTAGAAATTGAAAATATATCTAAAATTGATAGTGAGAGTATGATAAAATTCATTGAAGTTGAGACTTAAGATGCTAAAGAGGTATAAGAATTAGTATAAGAACAAGTTTCTTAAGACTCAGTGGAAGTAAAATTTTGAAGAAACACAAATGCTACATAGTTTAACAAAGGAAGTTATAGAACCAAAGAGATATGGTTTTCTTATCATCAATAAAATTTAAATATTATTACATAAGAAAAAATAGTTCCTTTAATATGATAATTAAATGTAATAAACTCTAGACATGGATAGTTATATTATTACCTATAAACCTATAATGATTAAAAAATATTTTAGTAAAAGTCAAATTATAGACTATGAAGAAACTATTCGTTAATTAAATTTTTAAAATTAAAATTATATTAGCATGACCACATGTTTTGGAATAAGGTTGTTTTAACCATATTCATAAAAGGAAACTTCTAAAAAAATCTATAATACTAAAGTTTATAGTGATCTATGATGTCACACTAAGAGGGGGGTCAACCGTGTGAACTAGTTTTATCAAATTCTATCCTCTTTCAATTAACCCTCTTAATATTAAATCATCTACACCTATTAAGGTGAATGGATCTTATTATTAATTCCTAACACAACACACAACATATAATGTATCAAATAAACAAGAGTATCAATATATAGTATTTTTACAAGGTTCTCCCACAATGTGGCTAAATATGACTTTTTTATGCTTATGTAGAGTTTAAGGCACAAATATCCACAAATATAAACAAATGAATATGGGTGGAGAAGGTGTCACACTTTACCAAATGTATTATATCTCAAAAATACTATACCATCACAAAACAAATTAAAATCTCCAGATTAGTTCATTATACTAGCTCCTACCAATTTACAGAGGACCCTCCAATACTCACTAATGAACAAGATATTTAATTTATAAAAGTATTTCATAGTATATCAATGATAATATATTATTCCTTAACAAAGGTGTTCAACTAAAATTATTTATACTTCTATAGTAGTATGTAAATCTACCTTTTACTCTTCATCTCAATTTTGGAAGGATCAACGTAAGAATAAAATTGGTACCTTCACATTGTATTTTTAATTCTTGGTATAAATGACTTCAATATCCAATATAAATACTATAAGTAATAGAACATTGGTATTTCTCACTCAATATTATTCTTATTCTTCATGATTCTCAAAACATAGAATATATGTGTGTGTGTGTGTGTCTAGTGGTAGTGTAGGCATTTCTCAAATCTCATCTTTATTATTCTTCTAATTAGTTATCTTCTAACTTCAAGATATAAGTGTGTTATAGGTAGTTCTTTTCTATTTATTTCTTCTTCCATTATTCTACTTACTCAATTCACAAGATATTATATCTTTGAACATAGTTAGATTCTTTCTCACACTATTTATTCAATATAGAATATCTTCATCAAAATGTAGAATGAGTTGCTCCAATTTATATATTTATCCTCTCACCAGATCATCTAGCCTTTATCCTCTTGATATTAAATTAACAAATAATCATGTGATAAAATTTCCCATAAAATAAGATCCTTTTGATTCAATTAAAATTCTTTAATTCATGTTCCAAAAATACCTACACCAGCTATCATCTTCTGTTGGTTTAAGACCAAATAAAAAATATAATCATGTAATTATCCTTTAAAAATGGTGAAATATGTTTCTTGAAAAAAACCTCCATCTTTTATATAAATAATTTATTTCAAATATTTATATTTAATATCCTAGAATTATCATGCCCAAATACTCTCCAAAGTATTCTCATTTTTTCTCCATAATTCTTTTCTTGAATCACTACTGAGTTTCAATCAGCATCATGTTATTTAAAAACATAAAGAATTACTAGTCATCTTATGATTTGATTCTCCATAATTCTCACATTTTTGAAAACTAACAGACGTGATATAATAAATATAATCTCTTATATATTACTTTAGCGATCTCAAAATTATCTTATATATGATCCAATTAATGTTTCATATTCTCAAATAAATATTGTGTATGTTTACTTAAATATTATATATACTCTATAATATCTTATGTATCATTATTGTAGCCCTAATACCTTTCTAAATTCTACTTCCCATCATCTTATGTACTATCTTCAATACGCTACATATCAACTAGATAATAGTACATACCATATATGAAATATTTTATATTTACTTATAAATATTACATATGATTCAAATTTCTTATGTATCACGATATGATTTTTCCATTGTGTCATTTTATTATAAACTTTAACACATATCTTTTAAATTCCTTGTGATATATTGGGTATTTATAAGAAAATGTTACATGCCATCAAAAACATATTACATATCATAGTGTGAATCATATATTTCACATGGTATCATCTAAAGAATGTTTCATATCATAATGATCTCCATTAATCTATCCATATTTTATTCTAAGATAAATATACTTATTCTTTATCAATTATTAAACTCTAACATAGAAATATTGAACTTTTTTAACTAAGATATGAAACTCTTTAAACAGTCCCAGAGAATCTCTAATCACTTCAATTCATCATAAAACACCTCAAGTTACTTTAGGAAAATATTAAAATATTTAAAAAGCTCATTAACTTAATTTGTAATTAAATAAATCACATAAATACAGTTATTTGAGTATTTTAATGAAACACCATTGCCTCATCAACTCTATCTTCAAAAATCAACATTTTCTCTCAATTTTAGTTCTTTAATAATTTCAAATGAATGAAATACGTATCTATGATTTTATCCATTGTTTGGATATCAATAAAATTCATAATCAAAGATATATTCTCAATTATTATACTATCTTTCATTTCAGGAAATCCAATAATGGTTACTCAATCTCCCAGTCAGCTTTTGTGCTTCTTCATTCATAACTCTTCAAGCACCACAAAGTTTTTTATAATTAAATCGTAGATAGATGGTGTGGTGGATTATTCTTTGATCACTAGCTAGAATATATCATGAACCCATAGAAATATCATAAATACAAACAATATATATTTAGGTTATTTCCTTGATTTTGTATATTTCAAAATACTATGTAAAATTAGTCTTCATCTTCAAAATCAATTTGTGAAATAATATCAATATATTATATCAATATTATTTAAAATTAGAGGAATAGATATTCATAAATATATAAAATTATAGAAATATTGAATACATGTGATCCATAGGAACATACAAGTTTTATATAACTTAAATAAACTCTTAAATGTCCCTTTTTAATGAAACATTTTAGCAATCACATAAGATAATTTACTCTCATCATCATTGGGATCTTCATATTACTAAACACACATTAGAATCTTTAATTCATTAGAATATAATTACTTATAGAAACCAAATACAATCAACACAATCCATTAGGATCTATAATATACCCCTTTAGATTTGATTTTAATCAACATAAATTCTTCAAAAAATAAATTTTAATATATTATTAGTTGTTCCTCTCTTTTATATTCCCATTATTGATAAAAAAATAAAAAGGATCAAAATTAGGGGTATTCACACTCATCTCATGATCCAGTCTTGATTGAAACATTATCTTCACCCCCTTTTCAAATTCAACCCATACTCACTTGAGAGAAGGATGTTATAAAATTTCACTTAATAAATGAGACAAAATTTAGTCAACACTAAGTCTATATTATAATGTTTGGTGTATAAAAATAAAGATTTACTTAAACATAAAAACTATTCCTAAAAAACCAACTTTTTATAACAACTTAGATTTATTCTTTAAAGGGTTGTTCAGTGAGATTTCACAAATTTCCACCTATAGTAAATACACACAAAACACATCAAAAAAATTATATAACAAGTAGTTTTATCTTTTTTAAAGTTGTTTTATTTATTAATAAGATCAAAAATAAATCCTCCTATATAAATAGAATATATTAAATCAAAATAGGGATGAGAAAGTATTTATCATTCCTGAAATTCATCTTTATCTAAAAATTATGGACTCTCATGAAATAATAATATTCAATAAACCACTCATCCCCACCCTCGTCATAGACACAACATGGTATAAGGCTCATATATCTTCATTATGAATGGTATTATTTAAAATGAACTCTATTCATATCTTTAAAATAATAATAGAAGTTTTTTAGGAGGCATCCTAATCCCTATTAAGAAAATCTATGATATCTGATAATCCATGTTGTAGGAATTTTATATCATTATATTTCTCCATTTAAATTCTTCAATTTCAATTCACAAAAGAAAAATTAATAGATTTGGGAATAAGGTTGTTTCTTCAAATATTCGTAATGAGAAAAATAGAATTTAGAGTTTCCTCACAACTTAGAAACTCCTTTTATCATAGGATTGGTGTGAAAAAAATAATTCTTTCTATTTCATTTATTTCTTAAATATAAACCTCCTTTTGAATAATGGTATTCCTTTTATATTTTACTTTCTCCTTATATAGATGTTAATTTTTCATTTAAGCTACCAATTCATACTCATTATTTTGGGATTGATTAATTTTCTTATCTATATCTAATTGGGTTAGTGACACACCTATTATAGGGTGTGAAAAAGTTTATATATTTTTTTATAGTATAGAATAGTGACTTAATAGTTTCATCTCACTTGATGAGATTTCATAGTATGTCACACACTAATTCTAATCACTTATTTTATTTTTTAGATTTTTATTATTTTATGAAAATAATGAAAGTATTGGGCTTAATAATTGGATCAAACATGAAAATAAATGCACAGATACAAAATGCAGACAAATTAAAGATAAAAATAAAAAAATAGGTCATATAGGATGGCTAATTAGGATCATCAATTATTTTTTATTTATTACATAACTTATATTTGATAGTCTATTCACCATACTTGGGATACTAGTCCAATATTTGAGGAAACATTTTAGCATTCCTAGGATATTTCTTTAGAAAACCAAAAATCACCACCTTCATTGGTTATGAATTATGAACATATCTCAAATGAGTATGTGACCCCTTCCAAGACCTAGCTCCACCATATTTCATTTCATTAATCAAAAACACTCAACTCCATTGTATGAAGAGTATTCCCAAGATAATGAATGGAATTTTGATTTATTATAGAATATAATAAGTTAGAGACTCATACCAATGAGTGTTCGATGATTGTTCTACCAACCCATAGTACTTCTCTCTCTCTCTCTCCAAAAATAGAAAATAATCCTGAAAAACTATAAAGTGAGAATTTGGGAACACTAAGAACTCCTACCCTAATTCCAATCCTTATGTCAATCACTCACCATCGTGAGTGAGATATATTATTATAAAGATAGTGGAAGAAATAAAATTATAGGGAAATAGATAAAGAAATATGAGGATCATCGATCAGGATATCTTCTGAATGTATTGTCCATAATTAGATGTTCTCACTTGAAAATAAACCTCTCGGGGCTTTAGGTTCTTCTCCTCCCGAGGCCGTTGACCTGGGGTAGAACTTTACAGATGTTGTGAAGGCAGATTCTGGTCTAGCATTCTCCTTTGATGCACCCCCAATTGGTCGGGTGATTAAGAAAGGGAGGGTTTCCCATATTTTGGAAAATTGGGAGGCGGTTGAAGAAAGGGAAAGCCTTTGTTGTTACTTGATCATTGCTTGTGTCCTCATTCCCAAAGGTGATATTATCTTGAAATTCAATGATCTGACTAAAAGGATTGCAGAGGTGTGGGGTTTTGATGACTGCATATTGACTGTAATGGGAAGGGGTACTACTATGTTGTATTCCCCTTGGATTAGTGTAAGATAAGGGAATAGAGCAAGGTCATCATCCCTCTAAAGCCAAGTTTTTTGAATTTTCAGGATTGGGATTGCAATTTTGATCCCATGAATGTCTGGAACATGTACGCTCAGATATGGATTTGGATCTGTAGGATGAATTGGTTATATTGGCATCCAAGGATTTTATGGGATATCACTTCGGCTGTTGGAAACCCAATTCGGCTGGATCATAAGACAATCAACTCGAGGTTAGGACATTGTTCCCAGGTATTGGTGGAAGTGGACATTTCAAGCACTCTTGTAGAGGAGGTTGTTCTCACAACACAGGATGATAGTATGAAGTTGGAGATTTTCTACGAATGGATGCCTAAATTTTGTTAGGGTTGCGTGTTTTTTGTCCATCTCATGGTCGAATGTAAAAGGAATAAGGAATTAATTGTGTGTAAAATTAAAGGTCATGATGATGCCAGATGTAGGAGGAGGAATGGAAAGGATAAATCCTCACATGATTCCCAGATTGAATAAGCTTATAACCAGGGGTGATGGAGGGTATTTCCTCATCTATGCACTTGGACTAGGAAGGGTATGTTCCTGGACAGTCTTATGGGCCTCTTGAAAGGGAGGAATAGGTGGAATCGTGTCAGACTGCTCCAATTCGGGATAAAGGTGTGGTGACTTCCAATGTGGATGGGCCTGAACTGGAAGTTGCGGATTTTCCTAGTGATGTTGTCCCTATGGGGACTATTGCACAGGATGTTCCTATGGATTAAGGCACACCTCAGTCAGTAGAGGTTGATCCACCTCTTCCATCTTCTGATGGTGATGGTGTTTTTTTTCTCTGTTGTAACTAATCTGGGGAGAACTTCATTTAGACATTTCCCTCCAATGTTTCTAGAAGGAAGTCACAAGTGTGTAGTGATCATTCTCATCATAAGGATCAAAATAAATTCATTCCATTGAGTGGTATCTTATGGTCAGATGATGTTGATGACTCGCAGCCCCTTGATCCAGTTGATATCATTTCTGGCACTATAGAAGGTCCTCCAGTGGCCGAACCACATGTGCAGGCTGATCCTCATAGAACAAGAGATGTCATCTCTGCCCAGGGGCCTCATCTGATTGGTGACACTAGGCTGCTGATATTGTTGTAAAGTAAGTTGTTGTAAATTATATCAGCAAGTGTCCTGGAGTTGGCAGTAATATGAAGGTACTAGGAAATAATGGTAAAGGGAGGAAGGGGAGAGGAAACATGTCTATGGAATCATCGGGTGACCCCCATAAAAGGGGAAAGACCCATCTTCAATGAAAGTTTTCTTCTAGAATTTTCAAGGGCTAGGAAACTCCCGGATGGCCAAAGCACTTAGACATTTTATTATGGACCATAAGCCTATGCTTGTTGGTATTTATAAACCAAAGTTTCTCTTTCACAATTGGAAAGGTTTCAAATGGGACTCTATGGGGTTCAAGTTTGAGTCACATGACTTTCATGAAGATGAGATGGACCATTTGTGGGTGTTTCGACATGAATCCATCCGTATCAACTCCTATTTGGATAGGTCTCAGAGTATTCTTTTATCTCGCAGTATAGATGATTATGGGTTTTCAGTTTCTTTTTTGAATGCATAAAATTCTTATATTAGGAGAAGGGAACTATAGGAGGAGCTCAAAGAGACTTCTGGGTGCATGGATCACGCATGGATATCTGTGGGAGATTTTAACACGGTGTTTAGGCCTGAGGAAAAAACTGGGGGGAATTTTAATAGGTCAGCTGCTTATAACATCTCTATATGTATTTATCAGTGTAATCTAGTTGATGTTCCATTTGCCAGAGCTGAGTTTACATGGTGTAGACACACCTGGAATTGGAGGCAAGAAAGAAAGCTTTATAGATGTGTTTTTTCAGATGACTGATCAGGATGCTTCTTATCAGATTTCTGGTTTTACACTCCCAAAACATCACTCAGATCATAACCCAATTATTGTGGACATTAACACACATTTGTAAAGGTCAGGCCCCTTTCCTTTTTGATTTAATAATGGGTGGATCATGGAGCCTGGATGTAGGGAAATGGTGTTAGAAGCTTGGAGGATTAATCCAATTGGAAGTCCGCTTCAGAGGTTTTCTGAGAAATTGAAATATCTCATGGCCATCCTTAAGGAATGGAGTAGAATGTATTTTTCTAAAATTGATTATGATATCAAGTATGCTAAGGAGGAGCTATCCTGTGTTCAGAGCTTCAATCAGCATTAGGATAGCCCATCCCAAGAGGAATTAATGGCACATAACAAATTCGATGATCTATTAACAATCAAGGATATGTTGGTTAGAAATAAATTGAATGATATATGGTTAAAATATGAAGATAGTAATTCTAAGTTTTTCAATAGATTGAATTGGGAGAAAATAGCACTAGAAAGAGATGAAGCAATCAGAATTAATGATCAGTTATATACTTCTAAAAATGAGATTGCATTGGCGGTTGTGGAGCACTTCAAGGGGTTGTACTCTGATGATGGACAGGTCAATACACATAGAATGGTGGGTAACATCAATTCATGCATTGGGGACCATGATAACCAATGTCTTGTCACACCTCCTCTCAAGGAGTAAATTAGAATAGCTCTTTTATCCCTCAATGTAGAGAGTGCTCCTGGTCCAGATGGATTTACTAATAAATTGTTTGTGTCTTATTGAGATGTCTTGCCGGATGATATTTCCCTAGCCATAAAGGACTCTTTTACTCACTCTAACCTACTATATAGGATGAATTATGGTTTTATTTCCCTCTTACCTAATAAAGGTAATGCTCTTGAAATAAAGGATTTCAGGCTAGTGGCTCTGGGGAACACTATCCCTAAGCTGATCAATAAGATCCCCATAAACAGGCCGGGATGGATGGTTGGTGATATGATCACTTCAAACCAATTTGGATTTATTCCTGGAAGGAATATTCAGGATTTCCTCTTTACTTCCTTGAAAATTGTCAACCTCATGAGAAATAATATGAAAGAAGGAAACTTTGCACTAAAAATTGACATATCAAAGGCCTTTGACACACTCAAATGGAGCTTTCGTTTGGAGGTCCATAAAATATATGCCTTCTCTAATGCGTTCATCACGTTGATCAGAACCATTCTTTGTTCATCAAGGCTTTCCATTCTCATTAATGGTACAACCAAACGTTTCTTCCCTTGTACCATAGGTTTGAAACAAGGGAACCCACTTTCTAGCCTTTTATTTTCCATTGCTAAGGACTATCTTAGCAGATATATCACTAACCTTGCACACATGGGTATTTATAAGAAAATTTGGGCTGGTATGAATTAGTTTTCTCCATCTCAATTGTTGTATACTGATGACGTCCTCTTGTTTGGGAAAGACTCAAGGAAAACTATCTCATCTATCAAGGCTCATTTTCAACATTATGAAGAGGTGGTTTTCCCAGAAATAAGTTGGGATAAATCCTTCATTGTTTTTGGAAATTGTGTCATGACTAGGAATAAGAATAGGATAACTAGAGACCTTGGGGTGAAAAGGGTTATTTTCCCTTTCAATAACTTGGTGTTCCCTTATTTTGGGGAAATGTGGAGAGGAAATATATAGAATGGATCTACTCTAGTATTCTTAATTAACTTGTTAATTGGAAAGGGAAGGCGATGTCCATAGTTGGGAGGGTGTTCCTTCTTAATTCAGTGATAACAACGAATTTGTTTTACTCATTTTCTATTTATCGGTGGCCTAGGGGACTCATCAAAGAGCTTAAAAGTCCGGTACGAAACTTTATTTGGATGGGGTAAATTTATGAGCGTAAGATTATTACTATTGCCTGGAAGGAATATGTCAAGCCGGTTGAATTTGGGGGACTTTTATTCAATGATCTAAGAACTTTTAATGACGGGATTATTGGAAAGTTTACTTGGGGTCTGATCTCCAAAGAAAATTCTGGTGATTTTTTAGCTAATCGGTTTAAAGGTGGGCTAATTAATGGTTACAAATACTATCTTACATTAAGTTATCTTTCATGCGTATCACAAATGATACATTTTGGTTGGTCGGTCGTGACTCTATTATTAATTGTTGGAGCACGACATGGCTTGAACAGCCTCTCCAGGACACCATGGACATTCCTTATGGTACAGGGCACTTCTCCATTGCAGATTTCTTATCTCACAAGCATATATTTGACAATATGATCCCCTCTCTGGTGGATATGGAAATACAATATTATCATTTTATGGATTGTGATACGCTGGTATGGAAACATAACTGGAATGGTCAGTTTAATAGTAGTGATTATTATCATATGTCTTGTGGGGGTTATTGTCATTCACCTGCCTGGATCATAAAATACAGGTCTTTGTTCATTTGTCCCTCTCTCTTCTCTATAATCTGGTGAATTTTGAAAAATCGTGTTCCCACTCATGATCAGCTTAAGCGGTATGGTTTTAATCTTGAATATGTATTTCATTTATGTATGTGTTTAGAGGAGGATGTTCAGCACCTGTTTGTGGATTGTGACTACGCTTGGAAGTTGTGGGATTATGTTGGGACTCTGTTTGGGATGCAACTGCACCAAAATCTACCCCTTGATCTGCTGGTAGGGTTGTCCGTAGCTTTCTGCAGCGAACAGGTGTGAAACTTCTTCACTATGGCTGATGCGGCTGTGATTGCAGCCATATGGGATGCTCGAAATGCTACAGTCTTTGACAACATGAAGGTGCACATTCAGTTTGGAATGATGGTGATTCATCTGGAGGTTTATGCCGCCTCAAAGGTTCAATAAGGTGCGATGTACAACAATGTCTCGGACTTGAAGATTATGCGGCAACTTGGTGTTTCTAGGAAGCTACGGAAGTCGCAGATACTCAAGTACATTCGCTGGATACCCTCGATCAGTCCGTGGCTCAAAGTCAATTTTAATGGAACTTCTTCTAGTGCACTAGGCCCTTTATGGTGTGGTGGTATTTTCCGTACGTACTGTGGTTTTTTTAAAGGATGTTTCTATCATTTCACTGGCATTAGTGATGCTTTAGAAGCTGAGTTATGGGTGATAGTTCATGTAGTCAGGTTTGATGTCTATTATAATTGGAACATGCTATGGATTAAATTATACTCTCAACTTGTAGTCCAAGACTTGAAAACAAGAACTCGGAATGTGCCTTGGCAGGTACCCTCAAAATGGGTTGAATGTCTCAATCAGGTAAATAATCTAAATTTGATTTTCTCGCATGCCTATAGGGAGGCCAATCAGGTGGCAGATGCTTTGTCTAAGAAAGAAATCCTGGCGATAGATATGACGTGGTCTTTTATGGCTCCTGATTATTTATCTTCACTGGTGGAGGAGGATATGTGTGGTGTTATGTACTCTCATTTATATAATAATCCCTTTATTGTCTACCTCTTTTTTCTTCTACTTAGTAAATTTTTCTTGGGATTGGTTTTGACCGGTTCCTGAACTTTCTTGGCTATATTTGATGTCTCATCCCACTATTCATGGACTAATGCTCCATACTTGTAGTGTTAAGTTTAGCATTCCAAGGATATTTCATTATCATGATAAACCACTCCTCATCTATTGGTAATGAATGACTGACACACGTCAACTGAGATAGTGACAGCCTCTATGACCCAACTCAATTATATATGATTTCATCCATTAAACTCACATAACTTCATCATATGAACATTATAACTAAGAAATTGGAGTAAATTGGGATATATTAGAGAATCGAATGAATTATAGAGTCATGAAAATTAGTGGTGGGTGATCATCACACCAACCCATACAACATCTGTCTCCCTATCCACAAATAAAAAATAAATGTGAGAAATTATAAAGAGATATTTCGAAAAAAATTGAGAAAACATCCCCTACGGAAAACCCTTAGGTTAATCACTTTTCATAATGAGTTTAATATATAATGTTGAAGAAAATCGAAGAAAGATAATGAGAGATAAATGGATAAATAAATGAGATATGGAAAGAGATTTATTTATTAAAATCATACAAAGTTTTAAAATTATAGTGTGGGAGGAATGAAAAAAAAATATAGAAAAACATAATCTAAAATTAGAAAAAAAATACCTCCTTAATACATAAAACTCTCCCTCCAATGGTAAATAATATAAATTTATTTGTTGAGGGGTGTCTAGAAATTTAAATGTTTTAAATAGGGAAATTTAAAAAAATTATTAAAATATAATCTCAATTTTTGTGATACTTGTTTGACCATCATAAAAATAAAAATAAATCATTCCCTAATTAAATGAAATATTAGGTTTAGAGTCTAGTAAAATTTTATCAAAATTTAACTTTATTATAAAAAGGGGTGAAATGTTATGGGCTGAAAATTAAAGAGATATTTAGACTTATAAATATAGTCTAGAATTTAATTCAGGACCCATGATCAATATGAAAAATTTATCTAGATTTAAGTCTTCATATGAATTATGTATCACAACATGCTTGAAATCTAGTCAAATAATCAAAATAAAAAATCAACGCAGATAATATTTTAGGATAAAAATACAAAAGTATAGTTGGAAGGGGAAAATAGAAATATCTATACAGTTTCCAAATTCATACTAAAATTATAAATTCATATTAACTCATCACTTATAAAATATGACTTCATCCATTGATATCAAAGATGATTAAAAACACTTATAAATAAATTATTATTCAAATTTTTTGATTCAAATCAAGTTATTCCTTCAATAAAAATTTATGAAAATTATCATTAAATTAACTGTTTTTTGGTATTAAAACAATTAAAATTCAAAGTTAAATATATAAAAATATTGGGTCTATCAATTCCATCACACTTAAACATTTCACTCCTGGGAAGTCTAATTAAATTTACTAAGAAAAATAATTATCTTGTATAGGATCAAACACACAACCCATAAAAGTGGAGAATAAAATATTTAATAAATATTAAAAATATTATACCTCATCTATAAATTATATCTACTTGACCACTTCAATAAAAGAAAAATATTATGTTTCAGGTTTTTTAATTGAATAGAATTTAGTGAAATTAATATTTTAACTGGTGAAACTATCCTAAATTCCTATTTTATAAGTTTACAATATCAAATATCCATTTATAGTTCCTTGATATAACCTAAATGACATTATTATAAGTCAATAACCCCCTTATTCATCTATTGTACAATATTCCCATCACATAAATCCATTATTTTTTGATAATTAAGGAACTGAGCTTTTTTATTTTTTGTTCTTTTATTTTTCTCATTTATTTTTTATAGTGATGAAATATCTCATAACATAATTTGGGATAATGATTTCCCATTCTAATCTAGTTTAAATGGACTTATATGAATTTATTTTGAGTTTTATCCCTCATATATTAAATTTCTCAATAAAAAAGTTACTCAATTTAATTTTAAAAATGTTAGTTTCGTAATTTTATAATTCTAATTCCATTTAATTATTTCCAATTCAAAAACCAATTCAAAGTTCCAAAACAATTATTTGAATTAAAATGGTAAAAAATCACTCAAAAATCATATAAGTTCAACATTATCAAAATGAGTTAAACATTAAAAAATAGCATAACATTTTTCACTAGGAAGGAAGACATTTAAAGATCAATTTTATATCCAAAAAAACCAAAAATTAAAAGTAGAAATAGGAAAATAAAAATTATATGGGTTCCACACCCTGAAACATAAATAATTACTATAGTTTTTTTATTCAAAAATGATATTATGTTCTTTACATTAAAATTTTTTATTAGGAAATAAACAATATAATTGAGAAAAAATATACGACCTAACTTATTGTTAATGCAGACCATTAGTTAAGATCATGTCTAATGAACACTGAGAACCAAAAATTAAAATCCAAAAACATTATAAATTTGTTAAAAATAAAAATTAATGAAAATAAATATAAATAGAAAATAATTAGATAAATCCTGGATTTTATCCCCAAGTGGGTATTAGGGTTTTACTTCCATTAGACAAGAAGTTCCATCTAATATCCAAAATATGATAGTGGAAGATTTTTCATTGATTTGAACTACCACATTTTGTTTCTTATGGTGTTAATAACTTTAAAATGTTTTTAGATGACTCCATTGATATATCCAAATATATTTATCACTTTTTCTATATGGTAAATATTGTATGATGGGTCTAGGATAAAATATGGGTCCTCCTACTTTACTTCAACTAATAATTATTTGGACACAAATTCAACCACTAAAACTTGTTCACAATATACTAAATCAATATAATTTTTAAAATAAAAGACAAAAAATAATGTTATTAAAATACAATTGAAATAATGTAAATTAATTTCAAAATATCCCCCATCTAAGTATACATATTGTAACTTAGTTTCTTCAGGAAAATCCTCTATAAAATATTTATTTTCTTCCACTAATAATTTTTCAATATATTAAGGGAGATCCATGTAGTCTTATTAGGTGCATGTTAAAATTCCTATTCATTTTCCAAGGGAATCATTATGTTAGAAAAAGATGAAAAATCAGAGTGATGTGAGTTAATAGACAATTTAGTTTTATAATAATTCAATGAAAATGAATTTAAGAAAAAAAAATCTTCCTTAGTTGGTTCAGCTTAAATTTATTTTTCATTGATCAAGCCCTATTTGACTTAGGTTATACTATATGGAAGTAGAAAATAATGCTCCTCAAAAAACTCTTTAAATTCCACCAGTTGAGTGGCTTCTTATTCCAAATATAGAGACTTATAAAGGTATAATTTTTTTCCTCAAAAATGGGTTGATCATGTTGCATGTCAATACATACAAATTCAATCCAAAATTCATCAAAAACTATTTGATCTCCCACAATTATATCAATAGTAAATTTTTAATAATGATTATACTCTAGAAGTGGATAAGTGAGGTTTTATATCACATATTTGTGTAATAAATTTTTATCCTCCTCAGGTTATTCAACTATGAAAATTAGTAGGGAATTATCTTCCACTAATGGATCTGGTTCTTGTTTCTCTAGAAGATACCCTTAAGAAGCAAGGATGTATTTATTTAAAAATAAAATTAAATTCATACCACTATAATGTATATTTTTAATTCTTACAACTGATACTATCCTTCATCATAGATTTTTTCTTGTGGGGGAACGTGAGAGTATTTATTCAATGTAAAATATTATGAGTTTTAAATCATCATGGATGGATTTTTTAATTTTATTTTTTTATTAAAACACGAAAAATAATTTATAAAATTCAAAAAACATAATGAATGAAACACATATTGGATCCCTACAAGTGAAAAAATATTTTTAAACACCTATCATGGTATGTGAAAAAAAAAATTATATTTTCTTAATGTAGTGCATTGGCTGACCAAGATCATCGCTCTTGAATAGATTTTGTATTCAATCACAAAATATTCCTAATTCACATATTCTATTTTTATTATTTTTATTATTATGAAAACAATAATAATATAATTGATGCTTTAGAATTGGAATTAAATACTAAAAATAAATATTTAGAAGGAAATGTAGGTAAAATAAAGCTGGTAAGAAAGGACTATTTCCAAGGTTTGGCTATTTAGTTTACTTCATTATTCATTAATTATTTTCTAAATTCTATTTTTTAGTATATCCCTCCATAAATGGAAAATTAATCCCTAAATTGAGTGTCAATTTTATCATTACTAAAAAATTTATTCATCCAAAAAAACCTTACCACCCTCATTAGTATATATGGATGAACACACCTCAACCAAGAGTGTGACACCTTACAAGACCCAGCTCCACTATATGTCATTTCATCCCATGAAAACACTAAACTCTATTATATTAATATTATAAACAAGATATGGTAGGTAATTTTGATGTAGTAGATAATAAAATGAGTTCAAGATTCAAAGTAAGTAGTAGTGGATGATCTCTACACCAACCCACAGAACTTATATCTCCCTCATCACAAATAGAAAATAAGTGTTAATAATTTTAATGTTTGAATTTATTAACACCAAGGAATGTCACCCAAAGACAAACCTTAGGTCATTCAGTCGCCATAATTAGTATAAAAGATCATGATGAATAAAAGGTAACAAGGATAATGAGAGGGAAATAGATAAAAAATGAGAGATAAAGAGACAAATTTATTAAAATCATGCAAAGTATAAAAATTTTAGTGAGTGAGGAATGATAAAAAATTTATAAAAAATTAACATATCATTTTATAATAACTCCATAATTTATGAACATATCCTTCTAATGTTTAATAATAAAAATTTTGAAGGTGAGTGGATCCAAAGGTTACAAATGTTATAAAAAAGGAATTTAAATTAATCTAGTCAAAATTAAACCCTATTTTTATGTCAGATGGTTCACCATTATAAAAATAGAACTAAATGTTTCCCTGATTTAACTAAATATTTTGTTTTAAACTCTGTTTTTTTCAATATTTCATCACAATTTGTGTTTGGTGGAATATGATTTGGGAAAAACCTTGACGTGATGTCCAAATTAATGAATTAGATAAAGGATTGAATTCAGGTCCTGTGATCTCCATGAAAAATTATAATTTTGATTGAGATCTTAAAATTAAATATGCATCCTATTATATTTTTAATCCATTAAAAAATTACAAAAAAATCAAAATCATAAAATGTTTAGATAAAAATAATAATATACAGTTATAAGGTAAAAAATGTAATTTCCATATAGTTTACAAATTCATGCCAATATTAAAAACATCTATTAATAATGAGGAAAAAATATGAATCTATTAATTAATTTAAAATTTGAATAAAATCACTTATAAATGAAATATTATTTCATTTTCCTATTTCAATCAAAATTATTCATTTATTCTAATTTTGTGAAAATTACCTTTAAATTAAAAATTTGGTGGGATTTAAAACATTCAAATTCAAAGTGAAATGTATGAAAATATTATCTCCATCTACTACACAAATAATCATGTACTTTTTATCGATATTACTAGATTTTTTGGATATTCCACATGACATGTCAATAATTTTTGAGTAACCATTATTTAGAAACAGCTATAATTATTCTTCTTCAATTTCTTCCTCAGAACCAATCCTTTAATTTAATTAATTACATTATTATATTTTTTTTCTTTATTCCACAAAAAAAATCATAGTGTGTTTATAAATTTACATGATTTGTGATTTTATCCAATGGTAGAATCATCTCCTACTTATTGGTTTAGAATCCTTCTTATTATTCTTCTTGGGTGTTATTTTCTCAATACATTTATTTTGTTTACTCCTTAATGATAGCCAATATTTTCTTTAATTTATTCTCCATACATTTTTATTTTTTTAATTTATTAGTTTATAAATTTTCACTGTTTATTTTAACTATACCTCTTAATCATTGATGGCACCTTTGTTCAAATTCTAGAAAAAAAATCATGTATTTAAAATCTGTTCTTAATAGGATGACATTTCATCTTCTATGTGATTTTATTCATCTTATCCATGATCAACATTGATATATTCATTCTATAATATCCAAAAATTGAAATATTATCCCAATATTAAAGGGAAATGTGTCTAACCTTTCTACAACACCTATAATAACCAATGAACCTTGATTTTCTCCATTGTGCCCAATCTGGATAGCATGAACACCTTGGTATTTTTTATTAAAAAATCTATTTATTTGGGTATATTTAAGGTAACTTCACTTTATACACATGGTTTCATTCACACTTTATGTAATATTGTGTTTCTCATAATTTTTCCACACCCTTATTTTTCTATATTCTGAGTTATAGCCTACAAGTTTCATAAAAATAGTATTAGCGCAAACATATTTTTCTAAAACAAGGGTAACTCATTTGTATGAGCTTATAATATATTTATATTCCTAGAATTACCCCTTCTATCAATAATTTGTGAAGATTCAAATTTCCTCAATCTATGTTTTATCGATTTGACTTATAATCCAAAACACTCATATTGAGGTTATTTTTCTCTACATCAACTGATTTAAAAATCTATTTCCATTTAATTTTATTCTCATTAATATGATCCTTATTATTTTTTCTAATTTCTCATAAGGTCTCTATTATATTTTATTATTCTGCATTTGACTTCAAATTGATCACTCTTGACACCAGTAGTAGCATTATTAGTTTCTTCAAAAAAGTGAACCTTCTCTTAACTAAATTTAATTATTAAAACATTATCATTAATGAAATTTTTAATAATTCTTTAACCATTTAGAAGCATTATTTATTGATCAATGAGAAGTTTTATTTTAATTAAATAAGATTTATAAGTGAGTTATACTTTTGAATCTTTGTTTCTTATGCTTCTTACATTATATATCTTATAACTCTGGTTGTGTTTTACCACCCTATAAACCCTTAATAAACTCTAATATATATTTAATAACTTCAATAGGTATATTTTTCAAATAAAATATTATTTACAACTTTAAATTACCATATTGTTCATTAGGTATAGACTTTTTACATATTGGTATTTATTCTTAAATAGAAAATTTATCAATTGGTTTAACTGATAAAATAACTACTTGATTACATTTAATTACTATTATACCCTCCTTTAAATTTGAGATATTTCTTATATTATAATCGACCTTCTTATCCTTGTGCATTTTTATTTCTTCTTAAAGTTTTATCTCTATTTTGATGGGGTACCCAAGTGCCTCTTCAAAAATTTTATTTATATATAATAGGTAAAAAACATGGAAATGATATTAGACCTACTCAAAGGAAGAACCTTGTGCTTGGATACCAATTGAACTTGCCAATGATTTGTGTAGTTACACTAAGATGGGTTGAATTAGTGTGACTATACAGATCATGAGACACTTCAAAGGCACAATTAGAAAGTTTTGTGACATTAAATAAATCCAATAAAGTATGCAAAAGTTAAAAGATTTGTTTATCTATTTAAGAATACATCAATATCATAGAATTTTTATTTTGATAAACGAATAATAAGATATGGTTCCATTATAAATAAAATTATGACTTGTTTCTATAAAATTTTAGTGGGGGTGTTACGTTTTTTCTAATAATATATAGAATAATATATACTAGTATTAAACTAAATTAAGTATTTTTGGGATAAATGTTTATCCATAAAATATATAAATATTCATTCCACATTCTAGGTAACAATACCTATATAGATAGATCTAAGAGGTTTCTTCTAACTAGTTAGGGTATATAAATTAAAACATTATTAAAAAATTTAATATACAACAATCCAAGAGAGTATTGTTGTCTATTCCACATTATATTAATATTCTAAGAATATTTTTCTTTTAACACAATATAATAAAGATATAATGAATATATTTCTTTATAAATAATTTCATAAATTAGTTAGACATTCCATTTCAAGTTATAAGATTTATTATATCAAGAAAATATGAAGAAAATTAGAATTAGAAATTGTAAAAATATCCTTAACAGTATAATAGATATTTTATTTTGAATATATATTGTATATGGATTGATTAATTAGGGGAGATTGATATTTTAGTCTCTAAAATAGATAAATCTGATATTATATCACAATTATGATATTAGAAATGTGAAACTAAATCTCAATGATGTCTATGGTTTCTAATTCTATAAAATTATATTATATTATAGCTTCTAATGTTGATAAATAAGTATTTTGAAGAAAAACAATTACCTCAAATTTTTTATAATACTTATTAATGTAGATCCTATCATGATGTAATGCAATAACAATATTGAAGTATTTTTGTCCAATTATCCAAAATCATATTAAAATAGAAATAATATATTTTATTAAGAACATAACTTAATGTATTTTACTCGAGGGTGTGTTATTTTAGTTAATAATGTATTCACATAGAGAATTTTGGTAGACTAATCAGTTAAATAAACAACTCAAATAAAGTTTCAGTGTCACGAGAGAACTAACAAGTGAAATTGCTAATGATTGGCTCTAGTAAAAGTAGGTGTATGTTATAGTTGTTTCTCTAGAAACATATTTATTACATACTTTTGATTACCACATCATGTTTATAAAATGATATATAAAAATATATTATTTTTTCACATTTGTATTAATTATTTTTCTTTCTATTTATGATAATGTGTTTAGAATACTTATCATATCAATAGGTCATACCAGTCTCTTCTATAATGAGAATTTGAGAATATAATGAAAATATTATTTAAACTATGTATTGTAGTATAAACACATCATTATTATATGATAGAGATGATTTATAAATTTAATATATTTGGGGACCAAAATCATTGATACTACTTCTTATAATGTTTTCACTAACTTATATCAAATAGGTAAATATCAGGAGGATAGACACACTAATAGGAAATTCACATACTATGTGTGTTCTTGGATATTACTTTATAAAATCTTGTGTATTTCTCCTCAAAATTAATATCATTGTAATTTTATATTAAAAGTCATATACTTAGATGAATGATGAAAACCTTAACATATATTCTCATAGTGAAGTAAATTACATCATATGTGTCTTGGGTATTATAACATTAATTGAATGATAAAGATATAATTTATCCCTTTTGAGGGTTAAATAATATAGTGACCCAATCATTAAATATATTTTATATCATTATTTATAATATAATTTTCAAATAATAAAATACAAGGGTATATGGTAATAGTTTATTTAGAATATTATAATAATAATCACATAATCATAAATGTACAAAAATATTCTTTATTTAAAACTGCACATAGTGATCCTAACTCCAATATATCTACAAAAACTATATAGGATACCTTGTGGAAATACATAAGGAAAATGGGGATCTAGAAATCCCAATAAGGGAATAAAAATACATAAATGGCATGGCATGAGAGTCAAGATTCATAAAATAAAATCATAAAGAGAATTAACATAAGCTTTAAAACATAGCATAGGGAAATTAATGCATAAAATCACTGAATTATGGAATATGTGGAAAGAACATAAGATGTGAAATCATAAAAATAAGTCAGGGTTCATTCCTAATACCATCATCATAAATTTCACAAATTCCTCTGGTGGATTGGGTTCACTCACTATTCCCATAAACATACTGAAAAAATTCTCATAGTGGATTAGATTCACTCCCTAAACACATACATATCATATCATAAGATATAAATATTTACCCAATACATTGAAAATCAATATAATTTTAAAACCATTTGTCACATGAATTAAAATCAAACATATGTGTTTCACATGAGGAAAATAAATCATACATAAATCATAATCATGATCAACCAATGAGAATGAAGCGGATTTCATAATTCTGAATTATGGAATAACCAAATAAATCATGAGTATTTACAAGAGAATAAAGAATTAAATAATTTTTAACTAAAATCATTTAAAAAGGGATAATTCTATTAAATAAGGAGTTCTAATACAGAAAATCCAAGATAATGACCTATATAAAAAAGTATAAACAATGAACCACTTCAGTGGATTTTTATGAAATAACTAAAGGATATTTTCAAGATTTAAATAGAATATTTTTTCTATAAAATCATAATTGAACCCTGGGTTTTGTATATAAAATAATTAAATTTTTATAATATATTTAGGGTTTAAAAAATTATGTGGGCGATTATTTACAAGAGATAATAAATAATAAAGTTCCTTTAAATTGGATTTAATTAAAAGTTGGAATTTTAAGGGAACTAAAAAAATGTATAACCTTGAGAATAAGAAATAAATTTACTAGGTATATATGAAATGGTTATATATACAAAAATAAAATAATTTCATGAGAATAATATTTTACAAAAGGGGTAAAAGAGAGCATATAAGTCAAAGGTAATGAGGGTGGTATGGAAGATCTCTTACCTAGTGTCTGAAAGTGATCATAACATGCACTTAACTTCATGAATAATTAAATAAAGTTTATTAAACATATATCCTATAACCTTATTCTTATATATTTAATTTTATATGTGAAATTTTTTATCTTATATTATTTGTTTTTTAATATAGTTAATGTTTACATTGGTAACTCGAGGTTATTTAGTTAATATATTTACAAAACATTAGATTTATTGACCGTGATAAAAATATATTGGAAAATACTTATATAGTTTCATAGTTTAACCAAAAAAATCAAATTAATAAAGGTTCCTTGAAATGACCATTTAAGGCTATTAATGTTACCATAACTGTTTATAATTTTTATTTATTATAGATAGCCATATTTTGTCATTATAGAAAATAAATAATGTCAAAATTTTCAATTTTCATATTCTCAATAAATTTTTAAATTCATCCATGTTAGGTGGTTGTTGAAAACAAATATATGTTGTTTGTGGAGTTGGTAGTCCCCAAACACACATGACGATGTTTTCATTTTTCTCTGTGATTTTGGAGAAAAGTATAGAATGGATACTCCATTAGTATAATAAAATTTAAGCAAATTATAAACACTTATTTTATCATAAATTCATGGATATATGTTACTTTAGGTGTGTATAATAAGAAAATAACATAGAAAAGTTTGGATGAAAGTACTCCTTTTCCCTTGGATGTTCTCCCTTAGGTAACTCCTTAAGACTTCATAGCTTGGTATTTTGGGGAAAAAAGATTAAAATACATTGTAATGGTAGTTAGGAGAGAATAGGTTATATTTTTTATCCAATTATTTTTAATGGGTATAGAAATGGGGAGGATGTGGTCTCCTTTTATAAGCGATGAGAAGTGAACTCTTGTAAAAACTCATTTTTTCTCAATAACATTACTCCATTATTCAAGGAAAAATGATCCAAAAATGGACAATAAAGGTTTGGATAAAGATATAAGTCTGATATTCCTTTTAACATAAACTATCACACATGTTGTATATTTTTTCTAAACACTTAAACTATGTTAAACCACTTTTATATTAATTTATCCTTACCGGGGTAACTCCACTTTCACCATTGGAAATTAATTATAATAGTAAAAGTTAAAAATAAAATAATTTAATAATTATAACATGATTATATTACATATTTAAATAATTTTATAAAATAAATTTTTTAAGATTTATGGTTGTTAAATTTAGTATTAGTGAACATAACGCAAAAAAGTCGTCTTATAGAAAAAGATTATTTTAGGCTATAAATTTAAGTATGAGATAGTATTATTTATGTTTCTGATTTAAAATATATAAATTGTTTTATTATATAAAAATTATATTTTATTTTTTCCTTAAAATAAATTAAAAACCTAATTCTACCAAAATAATATATAATTAAATTAAATGACCAAAAATAGTTTTTTATTTTAATTAAAATATTGCTTTAGTTTTATAAGGATAAAAATGGGTTTTATAAATTTTAGAAAACAAATATCTTTGAAATGGATAAATTTATTCCATAAATACATATTTTATCAATAAAATTATAATTCTATATTATATAAAGATAAAAGTCACCATTTTTTAAAAGACTTTATTTTTCATATAAAAAAATTCTTTCAAAATAATCCAAAAAATTAATTCGAAACATATTTTCGCATGATTAATCCAAAAATGAATATAAATTTATTATATTAAACTTATATAATTGATAAAAATTATTTTTTTAAATAAGTTCCTAAAACTCAATAAAAACAATTTCTTGGACATGCATTTTAAAACAAGAAATATATCTATATTATAATTATACCATAAGTTATATTTGTATCCCAAAGGTAATATTATAAAAAAATAATACTAAAAATTAATGATAAGATGATTTTTATACTTATCATATATATTAACTTATAAGACACACATTTATATTTAGAGGGGGAATTTCTATATATAAATTCAGGGTCCTCACAAAGAAGATATATATGGCCCTTTGATTAAGATGGAAATGCCTAATAAAAATCCTTATCCATGGTGTTTACAGGTAATTTCTTCTTGGTGAACCAAATAAAATAATTAATTAATTAAAGATAATGGAAAAATTATATATCTTTCTATATGTGATATATATTTACAAATATATTATAATACACAATTCAAAACTATAGGAAGGTTATCATGGTTATTATTTTTTATTTATTGGTGTCATGATGTATTTTAAGATACCACTCTTCGTCTATGGGATGGGCTCACTACCGCATAGAAAGGGACAAAGAAGGTTGCACAGTGAGTATATCCATAATCTTATTATGTTTAGTTATAGTTTATTTTTTAGAATAGAAATTATTTTAATTCATAGATCGATGTATATTAAAGATATATTGACCATTTAACAACCCATGAAATTGTTGATGAAGTGTTTTATTTATTTTAACCATGAGTGGAGGTCATTGAATGTTTTTTAAAATTTTATTGAGGTTTTTGTAATGTTTTTTAGGTGAATTAATATGGATGATGTTGTTTAGAGTTGTGTTGATATACCTGGGGAATAATTTTGGAATATAATGATTTTGGTGAATTTAACAAAGGCATGACATACATAAGGTTTTATCATAAGAAGAATATTTGAAAAAAGTAACCTTGTGAGTTATCCAATGATATGTAACATATTTCAAATGGTATTTAGTGTTTTATAATGATATATAATATATCTATATGTATAAATAATATATTAGTTGAATATTATAATGAAATACTTTAATGAAAATATCAAACATTGATACATAAGATATTTCATTGTATAGATAAGATATTTATTGAAATTTAAAATCAAAATATATAAAATACCAAAATCATACTCTTGATATGTAAGGGTTGGCAGACTTTGAAGAATAGAAATTAGCAAAGCACTAAATCATTGTGATACATAAGAGTTAGTTTCCCAATACGTAAGGGTACTCAAAAGTTAATGAGACTTTACAAATTACATGAGTTGTATTATGATATATAATAGGGACTCCAAACATTTGGTTTATACATAATATTTAACAAGGTGATGTTTAAGGGTGACTTGAAGATTTTTAAGGATAAAAAAATTCTTCCTGGTTGATAGGTAAAGGTGAACTATTCTTCTCTAGAGATACATAAGAGTGACAAGAAGATCTTGTAAGGGAAAGTAAAAGTTTTCAAAATATTCAAAAGGGTGATCAACTTCCTACTGAAGAATAATATATTTATGAAGTGGGATATATTTCATAAGGTAAATGTAAAAGTTAAATAAGATGATGTTACTCTTTTATTTCATGAAATAAACATCATTATTGATCATGTGGGACCTAATTGACGTTAATTTAGCAGAAGATAGGTTTGTGTTGTGAAAATGAAACTCACACGGTATTTTGAGATGAATAATTTTTTTCAGGATTACTTCACACCATATTGAGAAAACCTAAATTTTAGGTTTTTCATTATTTTTAGATTATATTATGTATTGTTACAAGAAATTTAATTCCACACTGTATCCATGAAAAGCTATAGAAAACTGAGAATTTACTCATACCATGAGGTGGAAGGTTGTAGCATAATTACTAATTCTTATTCACGGATATGAGAAAAATATTTAGGCTGATACATACGGGATTATCATGATGATATGGAATTAATGTATTGTTTTTTCGAAGTTTTAATAATAAAGAGAAAAAATAATAATGAATATCACTAAGATAATTTAAGACTTGTTTTTTTAGAAATAATCAGTAAAATATTTTGATTAATTAATAAATAATTATATAGGAAATTATGTGAAGGATTATGGGAGGTGGGATTGTGATATGAGTTGTAGATTTATATATTATGAGAGTAAATTTATGTGATTAATTATGGTTTTTCATACTCTATAACCATGATTTATAAGCTTCAATTATCCTTTCTATAATATAATTATATGAATTTACTATAGTCTAACACTAAGAATATAAAAATAGAAGTTGAGAAGAAATTTTTTAATAAAATATATTTGATGATAATTGAGAAGAAGAATATTTTGAGATTAAGTTCAATAGTGATGATATGTTTTATATTGACACATATTTTTAATATCAAGATCACGATAAATAATAATATCGTATTCCATTGAACATTTTGAAGTCGTTAAGAAGGTATTTTGTTGGTGTTGAGCATCTTGGAACTTTTTGTGGTCTTCTTGGTCATTGTTTGAATTATGGTTATAAACTAGTGGGATCTAAAATAACAAAAAAATTGAGAGATCATATAATATTCGAGAGATAGATCTATTAAAAGATAAATATTGTAATCACTCATATTATTAATGAATTAAATAAGGGTCTTAGACTCAACCTAAACCTAGCAATGAGTTGTCACTAAAATTAGGGGGAAATTATAAAAATACTTATATGGATTACAGTTATTTATATCAATTTCATATGTGTGAGAGTGAGATTAAATGTGATTGGATCAAGAACCATTCAAAAAATTTATTTTAGAGAAAATATTTTAAAAATCGTATTGTTGATTCATCATTCATTTTCTCAATGAGACATCACTACATACCTAGGATTTTAAATTGTATTAATTACCAAGTTTCCTCTGAGTGATCTTATTATACATTAAGTTGAATATATATAGTATTAATTACTTAAACCATTAAATTATTCTAGTGATTTAAGGGAAAAAATTTAGGCTTGGAGGAATATGATAATTAATTATTTTCTTTCTATTGGCCTATAATTTAAAGGTGTTATTATAGAGGGTTTGTACCGGTTGAGAGAGTTATCCTATGAAATTTCCAAAAAAAAATGAATTGGGATATTTATGTAAGATAAATAATTCCATTCTATTTTTTTTATTTTAAAATGTTCATATAAAAAAATGTGAGTAGAAAATACCAAATAAATGTGAATAATATTGAGAACATTTTTAAAGATAATGTAAAATTGAAATAATAAAAATTATATATTTTGTGATAAAAATTGGAATATATTATAATGTCTTATGATGATACCCTTGATGACTAATTTTCATGGGTGAATTTAATTTTTAATAATATCATATGTTTTTTAGAAACTATGAATGATTCCATCATTTTAAATAAGCTGGTGAGAATCTTTATGAACATATTCAATGTAATTTTTTTAACCTATAGGATAGAGATGATTAATATCTTTATGGATTACATACTTTTATTATTTATTATGAAATTATAAATGATTTTGTTTTCAAGAAGGAGATTAAATGTTATAAATAAATTGTATATAAATCCCTAAAATAACTCAGGCTAAAAGGAAAAGATGATGAATCATTTACAAATACTAAATATGATGTAAAAAGTGATTAAGAGCATGGGATAATCATATCTCTTATTTCAAAAAAATAGATAAAGAAGAAGTAAATAAAATGATAACATTCCATGATTTTTTTAATTATAGTGGAATTGAGAGTTTTGGAGTTTATTTTCCAAATAATAAATATGTAGCAATTCGTTATGATGTGAAAGAAGAAGGTTTTACAAAAATAAGGTGGTAAACAAAAAGTTCAAATAGTGGAAAGAATATATTCTAAATAAAAATGAGGAGGAATCAAATGAGAAAAGAATAATAATATAAACCTTAAAAAATCAATGCCAATAAGATGAATGCACCACTAAAAAGAAAAAAGCATTTATGGATCATGTTAAATAACGTGAAATAACATTAAGTATAGATGAGTAAGAGTATAAAGATAAATACACTGAACATGTATTAAAATCTAATCTTGTATCATGTCTTAATAAAAACATCAAGATTAGGAAATGTTATAAATTATTGAAATGTGAGATAATTAAAAGATGAATTACTCAAGAAAACAAATGACCGCATTCAAGAAATTGAGAATCTTAATTTAATAATTATAGAACAAGATAAAATTTTGAATGATGATGATGTAAAATTTACAAAAAAACAAAAAAACATATTAAGATAATATCCACGTGTCTCAAAGATGAAAATACCTTGAAGATGATTAAATACTATTATAATAAAGATATATATGCTCAGGTTGAATCAACTCAATTTGTTTCTAAATCCATCCTCTAGAAGAAGGTATAAAATATTCATACATATTCTAATGTTAAAAAATTTGTTTCACCTAATATTTAAGGTACTAAAAACAAGATTGTAAATGTATAGTCAAGGAAAAATTAATGAAAACATTACTCCTACATTTAAAACACATTAAAATTTTCTTTTGATAATCAAATTGTAATCAATATTTAAAATAATATAGAAAAGAACTATATATTTAAGCACATCTCCATAATATGTAAATTTATAAAAGAGAAGATATCAAATACATATTTGAGAATGTAATTCATTAGTATGAGGGAAAAAATTGATATCATTACCAAAGTAATTTTAGTGACATATTTAAGGGTTTGAGGCTGAATATTTATGTTCACCATTTAATTATCACTTGAGTCACTTTGTCAATCCCTATATTTCTTTATATTCTATCATTAAATGGGGGTAATGGAACATAACTCTTGTGCAGTATTATTTTGAATCCATAGTTTTTATTATTTCTAAAACGGGGAAATGAGTGAATTTATTGTATGAGAGATAATCAAAATCACTTGGTAATAGTTTAATTGTCACCAAGGTATGTAAATCTCTCATAAAATTTTTTTACCTATAATTTTGGTGTCAATATATTTCTCCTTAAGAAAGGATATGTTTTGATGGTATTTTCTAAGAATTGTAAGAGTTTCCATAAAATTTAAAGTGGATGACTAATTGACGCATTGAATTATTAAAGAAGTGTTATATTTATTTTCAACCATTAATGAAGTGCTTTTAGAGTTGTTGAGAATGTTTTTGATGTGTTTGTAATTTTATTTAAGGTTAATTAATTTGGTTGAGGTGCTTTGGTGTTTAGTTTCTATACCTAGAGAATAATTCTAGACTGAAATGTTTTTTGTGAATTTTAAAAAAGCATAAAATATGTAATTTTTTCTTGGAATCATAATATTGGAAAAGGAACCAAGAGTTTTTTCCTATCATACATAACATATTTCATATGGTACATAAGGTTTTCCTATGATATGTAACATAACTTAGTGAAAATGTAATATACTTGAAAAAGATGAAACTAAAATATGGTAAAGGAAATATTGTGCATTGATATATAATATATATTATTTTATATGTAAGATATTATTGTCATACTGAATAAAATATGGAAAAGTAAAAACCCACACTCTAGATATGTAATGGTTGATTACACATTGAAGATTGGAAGTTGGAAGTGTCCGGAATCATTATTGTAATAACCCTGACTACAATAACCCATAGACAGTGGTTAGTAAAATACATTGGAATATAAATAAGGATTCTAATATATAAGGAACAATTAGTTAAGTGATCTTAGCAAACCAGATATGTATATGATACCCATATTACATTCGGAATAGAAAATAAGGCATAACAAAAGAAAATGTTATGAATCATTAAAACACATTTAAAGAATTGTTCTTTGTATCTTAAGAAAAGGAAAAAAATAAGGTTGAGCTCAAATTCAAATTAAGGGTTATATATAGAGGAATTTTTCATTATTTGATATGACATAATCAATATGTCAACGTGAATAACTAAAAACATTGGCCATTTAATCAATAACTTGAGCACAAAAAGCATGCATGGATATTATCAATGTAATAATATCATGGATAATAATAACTAAATTATCAATGAATGAAATTCATAATATTATATTTAATTATCTTATACATCATGATATCTATATATTAAATATCATGTGGTAAGATAGTTTAAATTTATGGGTAGGTATACACCAAAAACCTATTTAATTTGGCCAACTGATTTGTCTCAGGAGAGTACTGATGCATCAAGGGGATATCTAGAATTAGGAACCACCATTCACTACATGTCCAATTCATTAATCATATATTTAATGTTCAATTCATTTTATAAACAATATTCCTTATAAATAAATTCTCATATTGAATAAAAAATATGAAATATTAATATTTCCCCAATCAAAAAAATAACATTCAAAGTAAAATATTGTATGTGAAAATGATATACAATTCAATAATTAAGCATATCCACGGTAAAAAATATGAATATTTATGGTAAATTTAATATAAAACTATCACAATAAATTTAATGCTTCAAGATAAAGATAACAACCATAAATTTAGTAAGATATAAGAGTTGAGCATTGATTCATTATAAATATAGGTTTTAAAGTAAAATCATGTCCTTTAGAAAAATAATGAAAATGAAAGATAAATATTAAAATAATATTTCTTTTAATATTTTTCATCATAAAACCATTAAAAATATGCAGAATAAGGTAAATATTGTAAAATAGTTATGGCAGTGTGGACGTCTGTTATCATCGTATACATTAAAAACAATCCTTTTGATGTTTTTTTGTAAAGAAAGTTAAAGACATTACTTTCAGAAAATAGTATAAATATTCTTTTAAGAAATTATTTTTAAAATTAAAGGATAAATTAAAATTTCCTTAATAAATTATGTTAATAATAAAAATGACTTTTTTACATAAAATTTTCAAAAATATGGATTTGGAGGAAAAATATACCCAATTAAATGAGAATTAAAATTTTTTTTCATTCTAAACATTTAATTTCTTGATTCAAGTTCCAAATAGAGAAAAGTTTGGAAGAAAAAATAGAAACTCCATAAATTTTTAGAATATAACAAAATAATTGGAACTTATTAAGGATAAATGAGAATATTCCTTCAAATAAAATAAAAGTAATCCCAAGAGAACGTGAGATTGTAAAATAAATTCTTAACACTTTGGTAACTTTTGAATTGTAAAAAATTGAATGAATAAACTTTATTTGAAACATTAAAAATATTTATTACATATTTATTCATGTTAAATATGTCAAATGGAAAAAATATACACCATAAAAAATTAAATGGGTGCATAATAAAAAATATGTATCAATAGAATGGAAATTGAGATGAAATCCCTTGCCACAAACTTTACCTTAGTTGAATGTGATTTTAAACTTGTATAATAGTTTTAAAAATGTTACTAATTGATACCAAATCCATATTCATATTTATGATATCATATATTATACTCTTATAGCATCTTATCACCTATTCGTTAATAATATTTCATTATTTACATTGATTCGGGTGTTAACTACTTCGTTTTCTCAAGCATGTTTGGTCACAGATATTTCGGTTCTTGTGAATAGGATATATATGCATCATATAAAGAATTATATTAATTTTATAAATATCATATTTACTTATTATATACATTTTTAGAATCATTTTCTAAATTTGGACTAGGAAAATGAACAGTATCTCTTGGTGAAGATAGTATGATGTATTTACACACAAGTGACAATATCGTTTCCTTATCGAGTGAAAAGGTAAGTAATTTTATTATATATTTATTTTATAAAATAAATATCATGTAATAATTATCATATATATTCATTATTTCCATCTTTATAACTATCCATTTGAGTCGGTGTTCGAAAACAAAATACATTGGTTCGCGAGGCGGTAGTTCGTCGTATACACAATTGATGTTTTTTTTAATTTGATAAAGAAATAGATATATAAATATCATGTAATAAAAATAATAACTTAATATTATATTTTATTTACTTTTTTTTCTTTTTTTATAAGTGTAAATACATAAATGTTGGTGGTGAAAGAAGAATAAGAAAGTAGAGCTCGGTGAAGACAATTACCTTCGCTTAGAGACACCTCCTTTAGATCTCTTATTAAATACCCAAATATTAGAATTTTGGTAATATAAGAACCTATATAATTTGTATAAGGGTTTTGGGAATATATATTATTAGGTTTTGGTCGATATAAATGGATCTATAGGTGTGAATAAATGACGAGATTTGGTGTCGTTTCTAAATTGAGGTGAGCGGCACACTTGTAATTTTTCCATGGTTTCCAATAATATCATGTCACTTTCTTGGGAATATGGCTCAAAAATAGATAATATATGTATAGAAAAATTATAAATTCTAAATGTGAAAAAAAAAATTAGTTTCATAAATATATTAGTTCATTTGTACCCTTATGTTTATTGATTAACCCCTCAGTAAACACATTTTAACTTTAACGGTAGCAATTAGTTTTTACTGTTTTTACTATTCATTATGGAAAAAAATTAAGTAAAACTTGTTACCTAATATAAATTATTCTAATTAATAAAATTTAACACATTTTATCAAAATAAATTCCTATAAGGTTTATATTTAAATTAAAAAATAAACCCTCTAATCATGTTAGAAAATGGTTTTTCAAGAAATGAATTTTTCAAGCATAAGATGATCTTATATTGACTATATGACTAAAAATAATAATTATTGGAATTTTAATTAATATATTTAGATATATAATATACATATTTAATTTAAATAATTAATCATTAAAAATAATTTTGATTAATTAAAATGGATAGACATTATGCCTTTTTAACAAACAAGTTTTCTAGAAAAAAAACATTTTTCCAAAAAAATATGCCTTTTCGAACAAATAATATTATCATTAATTATATAAAATTTATATTCAATAAATTTTTAATTTTATATATTATAACACATTTTTATAAATAAAAACATTAATAGTTAAATATTTCATTTTTAATTATTCGTAAATTCTTATTTCTAAGTGAAAATTTGAAAAATTTATTCTATGATTATTTTTAACCAAGTTAAAAATAGATATGCATCCTAAAACCTTAGAATATTTGTTCCATGAAATATTAAACTGTTAATTAAATTATTTTTTTATTAAAATATAATTTTCACTTATTATAATGGAGTTTTTTTGTTACAACTATGATACATAATAGTATGTTTCTCAATATGTAAAATTACCAAGATGGCAATGAGATTTGAAAAGGTACATAAGCCATAATGTTATATGCAATAGTGACTCCAAACTTCTAGGACATACAATGGAGTTAACAGAGTGATATTTAATGGTGAACTAAATATTTTAAAGGATATGTAAATTTTTTCAAGATTATACATAAGGGTAAATTGGTTTTCACAAAAGATACATAAGAGTAAAAAGAATTTAAGATAAGGGTAGGGTGTAATTTTAAAAATATGTTTAAGGATGACCAACTACCTATGGAAGATTTATCTATTTAAGAATCTAAAAATATTTTTGTAAGATAATTCCAAATGTTAAATCAATACATGATAGACCATTCTAAAATTAATTAAACAAAATGGAATAATATGGTGATCCTGATACAAAATTGGTTTTGATAAGATAAGTTTTAACCATATAGAAGGAAATAAAACCATATAATGTGTTGAAGAAAAATTTATAGGATGAATTCACACCATAATGAGAATCCATGAAATTTTGGTTTTACATAGTTTTGATATGAGTTAATGAATTGAGTTTTCATAGATAATTCCATGACATAAACATTAAAACCTAGATATAAGTGAGAATTAACTCATTCTATTTGTTTAAAAGATTCATGGAAATTTATTATTCTAATTTATGTACACATGGGAAATATACATGTTAAGTCTTAATGAGAATTCATGAATATGTATAATTAATGCACATATTTTTTGGGCTTAAAATTATATAAAGCCTTTATTTTTATAGGGATCCAAAGTATTATTAAAGACCAAGTTTTTAGGAATAATGGATTGATTTTTTTCATAACCAGTTATAAATTATGGAGAAATTATATGAAGGATGTTTGGAGGTTTATATGAAATATCAGTTATAAGTTTATGTATCGAGGGTGAAAACTCATGTGATTCAGTTTAAGTGTTAAAAACTAAATAACCATAATAATCATGCTTTAATATTTTCTTCCATAATTTAATTATTGGTATTTATTATGATCTAATACTGATAATATGAAACTAAAAGATGAGAAGGATAAAAAAATTAAATTAGTGTGATAATTATTTGGAATAATATATTGGGATTGGGTTCAAGATAAGAAATATATTTTATCATACTACATTTTATGGATATAAAGATCATAATTAATAGTAATATTGTATACTAACAAAAATTATTGAGTATTAGAGAAGATATTATGTAGATATAGGAAAATCCTAAAGCGAATTAGTGATTTTGTTGGTTCTGGTTCGGATTCTTATTGTAAACTGATAGGATAAAGTATAAAAAAACAATCAATAGATTTTAGAATAGTCAAGACAGAGAGCTATCATAATATATTTATTATAATCACTCTTTTTATTAGTTATTTAATCAAATTATCAAAATTTACCCAAACCCAGTACAGAGTTTATTCTCTCATTAGAGACAAACCTTGTAAAAATCAATGTGTTCTTTATATTTATTGATATTAGTTCCATAGGGTTGATAGGGAGATTAAAAGAGAGTATATTGATACATAGACCAATCATAGTGGTTTATTTCAAAGAATAAATGTTAAATAGTATCATTGATTCACTCCCCCCCAACAAACACCTCTTAGTGATACATCACCACAAACCATAGAATTTTAATTAGTATCAGATTACAGGTTTCCTTAAATTGAACCTATTGTGTTTAAATTTGAATATATATTATCATAATTATATTAACAATAGATATTTTCCAATAGTTTATGGAAATAGTTTTCATGGTTATTAGAACATGATTATTTCTTATCTTATTTCTTTTATCCTTGAAGTTAGGGATGTTGTTATAGTTTATTTTACACCAGTTAAAAGATAATGTCTTATGAAATTTCCATATAATAATAATTTATAGGTTTATGGAGAATTAATTAATCCCTTATAATTTCCTTATATGATAGAGTTCATAAAACAATTTGAGACTCGAAACTGTCAAAGAAACATGGGATAATATTTAGAACACTTTTCAAGGTAATTACAATGTAAAAAAATAAAAACTATATATTTAAGGGTAAATATTTTATGATATTATAATTGTATATGATAATACCATAAATTATTACTTTACATGGGTAAATGAAATTTTCATCGATATCATATTTTTTAGAGAAACATTGAAAGACTCAATAATTGTCAAGAATCTGATGAGAAACTTCTTTAATAGATTGGATATAATGGTTTAAACCATGGTGGATAGTAATGAATTATCTATCTATGAATTACATATTTTTTTCATTATGAAATGATAAAGCATTCTATTTTAAATAAAAATTTTAAATAGGATATGGAATTATCCTTTAAATCCATGAATGTTTATAAACTCAAAGGAAATAAGGATAAATAATTTTTAGATATCCAAGATGAAAAAGAAAGAGATGAAGAGAACTCATTAGTATAAAAATTATATTTCAAGTCATAAGTTTAAATTCATTTATTAATAACCATTATAAAAACTCTACCTTTTCTGGTTTTAACATTAGTTACTAGAAACTAAAATGAAAACCCCAACTGTTTGTGATTTGACATCAGTTAATATCATAAACAATGTTAAAACCCTCTTGGTGGTGTCTTTCACATGGGTTAACAGTATAACTAATATAAAACTTGTGATAGTATAAGTTTTAACATCAATTATACTAGTAAAATTCATTAACACATTTTTATAATAATTAAAACACTTGATACCTATTTTTCTCATCATTATTTCAATACACAATTTTTTGAAACCCAAAGCTCCATAGATCATTAATGTTATATGTATTATTCTTTTGACAATATTTATACTCCTTTTATATCATTTATCTTGTCTATTGGATTGTTTATACTTCTTTTCAATTTTTCCCCTTCCCTTGTAAATATTAAATACACTAATGTTGTGTTCTAATTCTCCCATTCGACTCCCACCATTATCGGAATTTGATATCTATTTTCACCCACACTACTCTTTAATTACTTGTAATATAAAGACTATTTGTCAATATTTTTCTCTATTTTTTATATATCTTCAACCTAAATCACTCTCTTCTATAAGTTATGTTTTTTTGTAATTTTTAGAATATCAACAGAGTTTTTTAGTTAAAAATTGTGTTCACTTATAATTTTTTTATATTTACAAGTTTTTTAGTTATAAATTTTCATTGTTTTTATTAGTTTGTGGTTGTAATTTTCTAATGATAATTGATTTTTTATTTTTATAAATTATGGATATAATTTTTTATTTCTCAATTTTTTTTTATTTTTAAGTTTTTGTATTTACAAGTTTTTTTGTTATAAATTGTTTTTGATTAAAATATTTTGAGGTTATAAATAGTTTTTCAATTATATAGTGTTTGTTAAGAAAAACTTATTGTTATAAATCATATTCATTTTTTATGGTTATAATTTATTTTTGAGTTATATCTTTGTTAGCTTTAAATTTTAACTGAGTTAAATTATTTTGTTTATTTATTTAGAATATTTATATTCATACCTTAAATATTTATATATTTTATTTTAAAATGTTTATGTATATTTTTTAATATATATGTTTTAGATTTATATATATTTATAAATTTATATGTTTATATATTTTATATTTATCTATTTAACTATATGTTTAAATATTTATATGTTATAATGTATTTATAATTTTTATAGTACTTTAGGTAATTAATGGATCATAATTGGACAAATACATGAATAACCAATGATAAATAAGAAAATGGGGTTAAAAATTTCATGGAATATTCTAAATTGAATCTTGAAAATAGAGACATGTTTTTTTCCATGCACGAAATGTTTTAATGTTATAAATTTAAGGTCAAAAGAAATCAAATACCATCTGATTAATATGGTCTTAATTGTAGTTATACACGTTGGATCTATCATAGTGAAATGACTGAATTGTAAACATATAATGTTGATGAAGATATTCAGTATGATATAAGGAATTCTCTTAATAAATTAATTCATGACATAAGAATTAAAACTATTAAAAACAGTAATTTTTTAGTGATTGTATGTAGATACAAAAAACGATTATTCCTGGATTCTTTGAAATTTATATTGTTTTCATCAATACTGAGATTGGTTAATATAATAGTAATAAATGGTAGGAGTGATAAAATTTTCACTTCCCGAATGGCCCGAAGGTTTAATTTTTTATTTTATTATAGATAATCCCCCTTGTAAGGGTTGAGAGGGAACCCATACATGACCCGTATGCCCAAGGCACAAGGCCCGACATGACTTGAAAATACATGACCCGAAGCCCCAAAGGCATACCATGGCTAGTACATGACCCGTAGGCCCAACACACTAGAAATTCTCCTCCCTAACTTCTGCATCATTGATCTCCTAGCTCCCCACCTTGAATTGATGATCGACAGCATTTCCCCGTACAAAGTTGTCGGTGCTTGGTCCCGATGGCGGTTTTCATACCCTCTCATTCTTCCAATCTCGATAGCTTTGCATCTGCTGGTTGATATTCTTGTTGCTCTGATCCTCTTCTGGGGCTTGATCTATGTGAATTGGGCTACTCCATGGTCTCAGTGGCCCAAATGCCCTGGGCCCAAAGGCCTTTGATGGCCCAAAGTCCCTTGAGACCCATAAGCCCAAACCGGAGGCCCGAAGGCCCAAATTGGGTGAATAGTTTCGACTGCTACAGTACCGAACAGTTACTTCTACAGTAACTACTACAGTGTCTACTACAGTACCCACTACAGTACTGCTACAACACCCTGTAAATTCGCCTCCACCCTATTTTGAACATCGGTCTCTTGGATGCCAATCAGAATCCCTTACAACTCGGGTACGGGCTCGTTGAAAAAAAATTCACTGAATTTCTTGAAATTTTTAAAGAGTTACTTCCAGAAGACAATGGGTTTCTAAATTCCAATTATGATAAAAAAAATATTATGTCTAATGGGACTAGGATATAATAAAATAAATTATTATCCCAGTGATTTTGTGATCTATTGGAATGAAGATGGAGGTTTATAAAAATGTCTTCAATAGATTACATTGTTATATAAAATGTAAGGGAGATCCATCTGTAATTCATTTTCTAGGATAAATACAAAATCTCCATATTTATTACCTTCTATTAATTTCTCATTTGAAGCTTTTATTCAAAAATTAAAATAATGTTTAGAGACTGATATGGAATGTAAATAAGAAAATAGTTTATAGAAATATATTTCACCCTACTAATTCACCAGAATGGAAGATATTTTCTCAAAAATTTACTGATTTTAGAAATGATGTTAGAAATATCAGAATGGACTATTCTTAGATAGAAAAAAAACCATATCAAAGACTTAGTATATAGAATAGTGTATGGATTGTTATGTTGATATTTTATAATCATTCCCCAAATATATGTATGGATAATAATATGTTATGTTGAGCATAATGATTTCTAGAAAAAAAATGGAAATGTTATTGATGTTTATATGTCACCATTGATTGATGATTTGATATTTTATAGAAGGTATGTGTTAAAGTGTTCGATATAGACAAGAAAGAGTATTTTCATTTTCGTGTAATATTAATGTTCACTATAAAAAAATTTCTTATATATGGAAACATATCTAATAATTGGTAATATTACATAATAATTTATAAATTTATGTTTCTCCCATAACAATTTTTTCATTGAAAATGATTAATTTCTTATAAATGTTCATGTTTTAATCTTAAACAGATATGAAGAGTATTGTACACATTCATTAAACAACACTATAGTTTACTATTTTTATCCTATCATTCAATATACTGATATAAATGACATGATTCGTATTTTTTAGTGTTACTAATTCAAATTATAACGAATCATTCAACTGGATCTTGGGATAATTAATCATGTTAAAGGGACATATGAGTCACACAAGAGGGCTCATCAAATATGTGATGAAAACTATACCAATCATTAATATTCAATTTTTTCGATTAATATATAATCCCAAATTTTATGAAACTAAATAATAATTTTTAGGGAATATTTTTTTAACGTGGATGTATTTTCAAGCCCCAAGTCATCCTTAATGGGTCTCAATCCATGCAAAAATTTCCAAACGACAATTCTTCTATGGACTGAAAAACCACTAACCATTCTTGAATAATACCAATTCAATCCCCCTATTAATCTAAAATTTCATTGGAATAAATTCAACACATAGTTTCACAACTTTTTAAAAATTTAGATTCATGATGTTGTCATCTTCATTGACATAAATTCATTCACATTGTGGCCTTCGAATATTTTAGGATAATTCCGGACAAATTCACATTATTTAGGAAAACATAAAAATAATTATATCTAAAGTATAATGTATTTCAAATTTTTATGGTGTAAGTTCCACATAAATATATATATCCATAAAGAATAATATTTCTCTAGAATATGTGTTCATCAGTTTCAAATATTTTCTCCAACTTGAAGGGTAGCTTTGCAAGGAAATTACTCTACCCCCTTAGGCTATAAATAGATACTCATCCTCATCTTACAAGGGGTTAGAACATAATCACCAAAAATAAAACATTGGCATGACCATAGACATTACAAAGGATTAGGAGGAACATTTAAACTCATTTTTATACTTGAGATACCTCTCCTACACTATTTCATTTTATGTACATCATTTGTTTTTAATTGTAATTGTGTAATTTTGATTTTTATTTCATTTGATTATTAATGAATGAATCATAATAATATTCTATTATTATCATTGTATTTATATTGTTTAATAATAATACTCTTAAAATTGTTTAAATCAAGTAAAACACTCATCCCTATTTCACTTTCTTAGTTAATCAAAATTGTGTATTTAACATTCCACGTTTTTGTGTGTTCAACACAGATTTATTTTTTTATCACATTCCATTATTTTTTCATTTACCTAATCATCATAAACATCTCAGCCTAATTATCAATCACCTAAATGGAAAAGTAAATCTCTCATTGGGATGATTCATAATTTTGGGATCTTAAGTGATTGAGATCTTTCACTCATTTGGTATTATTTGATTTGATATTGTGTTTGTCAAACTAAACAATTTATGGATTAATGACATGTTTTTTTATCATGTTTATTTCATGGATTATTGGAACAGAAAATACAAATAGGTTCATAAAATATTGAACCTTTGATAAATAAGAATTTATGATGACTGGAACCCTATTTAAGGATTGGATTAAATCCAATACAATTGGGAGTTCCAATTAAAATCATCTTATGAAGTGGATGTTAGTTAAATGAAATGTTTTGAAAATATTAATTATATCATAAGCTTACATACCCAATAATAAAATCACCCAAATATTTATTAATTTGTTAAATTAAATTCACAGATAAATCATTCCACCTAAACATTACAAACAACACCCCCCCCCCTCAAAAGACAAAAAAAATACTCCAAAATCATAGCATTAGTTGATGAGGATTTGAATCGAGTGACACTATAAACAATATAGCAGATCTCTAGATATATGAATGGTTGATAGGAATATTTTATTCAAATTGGCATTGTTTTTAGCTATGGTGTAATGAATAGTTGGTTATTTTTTATTTTCATCAAAAAAGATTAGAAAATTAAAACTAAAAAATATATATATATTATAAAAAACAATGAAAACCCCTCATTTCCAAAAAAACTATATATAGGAAAAAACAAAAATTAAACCCCATATTTCTATATCCTTTTATAATTTGAGTGAATACCCCATAGCCTACTCAAAATTATAACTCATTTATTGGATAAATAAATTGAATTTACCATAAGGTTGATTAGGGGGACCACTAGGGTTAATAAAAAAAGTAGAACCTTTAAAAACCCTTATAAAAATATTGAAATGGCCAATAATAGGGAAAATCTTTAAAATAACATGTCACCCTTGATATGAATTACTAACATCTTAGTATTAAATACCAACATTGAGGTAGATTTGGAACTCAAATTAGGTTTTATTCATCTTATTCTTCATTTCCATGAGCTAGATGATAAGGATATCCATATTTACCTTAAATAATTCCATATGGTATTCTCAACCATAATTCCTCAAGGATTTTCTAACAAAAAAATAAAAATCAATGCATTTACATTCTCCCTATATGAATCTACCAAATCATTTCTCTTCAACCTCCCCCCAGGTTCAATAAATTATTGGAATGACATAAAGTTACCATTCCTTGATAAATTCTTACCCACTTCGTAAAATACCTCTATCTAAAAGGAAATCATTTCCATCCATAAATTACGAAATGAATCGATCCAATAATACTAAGAGACGATCAAGAATCTTTAATCCACTTATGCCTACCACCAAATCCCTAGCCAAATCATTATCCAGTACTTATATGAGGGGTTATAAGTGATGAATAGAACTCTAATTTATACTGAAAGTAGTGGTGTTCTTTTACATAAAATCCTTATAGTTACATGACATCTCATAAGAAATATGTATGTAAACATACTTAAATTCTATACTCAAGTTCTTATCATGGGAAAAATTCCCAAGAGACTCAACCCATATAACACAAAATATGACGGAGTGGATGAGGGTGCTCACTGGTCCTATAAGACAACATGTGGTGGCTACTGAAGCACCAAACTCTTCATCTTCTCAGTCTCAATTCCCTGTATTAGTGAAAAATTATGGAATATTCATCTTACTGGTTTATCCAACTAACACATTTATAAAACTAATAGATAATCGATCATATTAGTTTGGTTCAATGGAGCTCAATGAAACATTTTCTTAGAGTAAGGCCATCCCTCAGCCTCCAGGTCAATTTGCGATAATTTTAAAACATCCCCATAATTTTACCATATCTCATACTTATATCCTAGGCTAGAAATACCATTTGGGAATATGATATGGTAATCTTTTTTTTCAACCCCCTATATTATGTCCTCAAAATCCAAACTAAATACAATATTTTCAAGGTGGGAGTAACTAACAAAAACATAACCATTCATCCCTTAATATTGAAGGATAAATCATTCTACTCCTATTTTCCACCATCCTAGTAGTCCTTACCAATACAAAAACTAGTACAATCAATTTCCCAAAAATCCAAATTGAAGAAATCACAATGCGGTTCATACCTCCTCTTCTAAGAAACCATGGAAAACTGTTGTTGAATATCTTTCCTCCTTCACCTATTCTAGCTTAAAAACATTGAAAATCAAATTGTAAAACTTTTTCGTACATAAGATAAAATAAAATACAATTCTTCCCATATTTAAACTCAACCACTACCCAACCCCAATGGTAATGTAAGTGAAATTTCACTTAGATCAAGAAAGAAAATTATCATTATATATAACAAAAAACCAAGATCCCCTTCAAATATTGAGTTAGAGAAAGAAAAAAATACCCAAAACTAACTTAAAGCCACTCCCACAATTCCATTAATCCCTCTAATAATCCCAATTCTAGCCATCTTTAATCATAAGAACCCATTTAAACCTTATTTGTAAATACATGAAATGTTTAGAAATGTTGAAGTAAACATCCACCTATTGGATTCTATCAAAACATTTATTAAGTATGCAAGGTTTCTTATGGAATTTTACACCCATAAGAGACATATTAGGACTATTGAAAATGTTTCAACCCAATAATCTATTTACATAAATTTCAAAGTTTTAGGTACCTTTACGGTTCTATACCATATAAGGATTTACAATTGTGATGATTCAATTATAGACCTAAGAGACGAAGTAAATATCATTCCAGAATCTGTATTTTAAAACCTTAGTCTAGGTATCTTGCACCCAACGAATGTAGTTATACAGTTGGACAATTGAAGCATTGACAGTTATAAGGGAATAATCAAGGATGTTCTTGTTTGAGTTAATGATCGTTCTTCCCAGTTAATTTATATTTTAATGAAATGGAAGGCAAGAAAAAATCTAATTTATCTCCTCTAATTTTAGGGAGACCTTTCATCATGATATTCAAAACCAAATTTGATTAAAAATATGGCTTATTATCCATAGAACTTGGTGACCAATTGGTCTTTTTCAATATTTTTCAGGCCATGCAACACTCATCAAATAATCACTATATATTCTCTATTTAGGATTATAAAAGTTTCTCTAAAAGTGTGTTAAGCCCTGATCGAGCATGTTATTCATATTCTAATGATATATGAGTCTAAAAATTTTGTATCATCATTAACCAATTCATAAATAGGTAATTTTATGTCATCCTTTCATATATAAACACCATCAAGATAAATGATCTTCAAAAATCTCTTGGTTTCTATTTCACCTATGATATATGCTCCCATATAGTGTAAATTAGAAAAGAAAATGAAATTAACAAATTTTATTTCCATTTTTATGATACCTTACAAAATTTCCCATAATTATAGTCAATTTTCTATGCTTATAAAAATTTTATCTAAAATTCGGTGAACCTTAAACCAATGTGCTTATCTTATACCAATGAGAGTACATATTTTGAGATTTTTTACCTCACTAATAAAGCGATCAATGATTAGGTTTAAATTGAAAATTCTTTGGAAGACAACATTGATTTAAAGAATCTTGAAAATATATTGATTCTTGTGTCTCCATTGATCCTCATTACACAACTTTAAAAAGTGATGAAAAAAATGATTCAAAAACAAATGGTATGTAATATTTTACTTTTATGTTGTTTGAACCACAAATAAATGCACCATCAGAATTGAAAAATATTGTGGCCATAATTAGATTAAGGGTAGTCCAATATAACTTTCAGGTTGTAAAAAAATAAATGTAGTTCTTCTTAAGGGAGAACAAAAGTTTTCTTTTATTTTTTTAGTCTTTAATTTCTTTTTATTTTTTCATTAAATGAATAATGATTTTTATTTTTGATTTTCTTATAGAAAATTAAAATTTTCAAAATCATCAAAATGAGAGGAAACATCACCCATGAAAGATATAGTCATCCAAAAAAATACACACCTACTAGAATAAAACCACACCTAGCCAGAGAAAGAAACCCACCTAATCCAAATAAGATTCACCCCATTAAATTTAAATATATCTCCTTCTCAACATATATATACCTCTATATCTAACACACTCTCATTTTATTCTTCTTAACCTTAATTTATCACTTTATATCTCATTATTCTTATTTTTTACCACTTTCTTCATACCGAATTTCATTATATTTTCTCTTCTATGTGGGAATGTTTTTTAAAATAAAAAAAGGGTCATAATTAACCACCATCCTATTTTGAAATTTTTTTTAAACAATTTGTGGGGAGTAAAGATACTCTTTTCTTATCTAAATGTTTTTATTTTCATCACAAACCTGGATAAAAAATATAATTACAACACCAAAAACATTAAATGAACAATTTTTTATTTAGAAAATTACTCATCACATACAATGAGGTACAACATAATATTTTATTACAGGTTCAAATATAACCTTATTTTCATCTAATATGTTTTTTACCCCTAATTTAGAGTCTTGATTTTGTGGAAATCTGAGTTTATTTTCCAAAATTATCAGGAATTAATCTGATAGAGACATTTTTTGAAATATATGATAATTATATTAGGTAGATAGTATCTCATTACCATTAAATTTATAAAAATTTTCAAATCCCTCTCGATCCCAAGAAAATAATTTTTTATATCCACATTACAATACAAAAAATGGTGTCCTTTATAATATCTACATGGATTTTCAATTCATTATTTTTTTTGAAATATAACATTGGGGAAGTGGATTTCATTTTAGGCTCACATTCAATGATTTTCCACTAGTATTCATATGATATAGGGAAAGAATTGATTTTTTATGGGGTAGAACTTATCATTTTGTGATTTATGCGGAGGAAAATATTTTTTTATTTAATTTTTTATAAATTATGTTCAAAATTTTTAAAAAAATTATAAAAAATAAAAATATAAAAAAATGAAAAAAAAATTGGTTTGCGTCTTGGCCAGGCTAGAAACCAATATTAATCAACCTTTTATCTTACTGTAAATATTATAATTAGTGTTGTGAAGATATCAAGAAATATTTTAGATATGAGTTTGATATTTTTTCAAAGTGGGGAATTTGAAAAATGAAAAAAAAATTACTTGCATCATATTTTTTTGAGTCACTAAGAGAAAATTTGAGTTTTTTATATATAAAATATTTTCATACTATTCCAATTATCTCCATATCTCTCTTGTTTATACTTCCATGTTGATGTTTTTCCCCAGTTTAAGCCACTTCATTCCATTATTTTCGTACCAGCCTATAGCCACTAAATACCCCTAAAAACCCCTTGATTTTTGGGTTCTTTAGAATATGTAATGGAATGTGAGTGATCTTATAAAATCTAGGATTTTCATTTTTTTTGTGAATGAGTGTACCTCATTTATAAATTTAAATCATTTTGAGAGGTTTCAATTTTATGTGATTGCATTTTACAACTATAATTGTTTAGAATGAAAAATGATTAATTTTTTACACATGATAATGGAAAAAAAATTCCTTAAATTCGTTATTAATGAGTGAATTAGTTTGGACCCTCTTAATTGAAGAATTAATTTAATGTTTTTTAGTGAGTGAAAATTATTTTATTATGTGTTTTTATATTGTATTCCACGTGAAATGAACTATATAATTTGTGATGTAATAGATATCAAATATTATTTCATAATTTTATGTCACTATGGTCACTTATTTTTTACAAAACATGATTAATTTTTAATCAATATTTATGATTTGATCATAAACATATATAAAGTTCATTATTTGAATTCATTTAATTAAACCAAATTTTACTATTTTTGATCATATAGTTTTATAGAAAAATATTAATAATGTGATTCTTGTTTTTTAATATTCATTATTCAAATTATAAAAACACATTCAATAGGATATTTAGTTAATTCTTCCATTTTTAAGGCTATATGGATCACATAAGAGGGGACAACAAATCTGCGAAGACAAATAGACCAACCATGAAGATTGAATTTTTAGGATCAATCTAAATGGAATTTTTTTTTAAAGAATTCCATTTAAAACGTCAATAAAAATTTCAAGGCCCAAGTCATCCTTAATGGGGATCAATCAATGTATAAAATTCAAAGACACATTTATGCCTAGTATTAAAGAACATTATCCATTCCAGATTTTTCAATCAATACAAAAGATCATTTAAGCTGTGATTTCATGGAAAGAAAGTAAAGATACATGTGCATAAATTGTTTTTAAGATTTGTATTCTATATGGTGATATATGAATATCCATAAATGCATTCATATTGTGTCTCTTTAAAATTTCATGAATTTCTAGACAGTGGCACATGGTTTAAGAAAAAATTAATATCACTGGCTCCAAAAGTATAATGGTTGTAAAATTTAGAGTATTTATTATAAAATTCAATATATAAAACTTTTAATTATAAAATATATTGATATTAGATTTATTCATTATTAAATGGTCAATCTAACATGAAGGGTGGTTTAGGAAGGAAAATAGGTCACTCCCTAGGGATATAAAAAGATACCCACCCTCAAATTGAATAGGGTTGGTATTTTAGATCATTGGAGGGAATATTAGAATGACCATATCCATTCCAAAGTATTAGTAGGACCTTCCAAAATAAATTTTATACTCAGGATACCTCTCCTCTACTCTTACATTTTATGTAATTCATTTGTTTTCAATTGTAATCATTTAAGTTTTATAGTAATTTAAATTTACTTTTTATGCACAATACATAATCATATTCTCTCTTTATCATCCATGTTTTCTTTTTTAATAGTCATGTTCTTAAAATAGTTTAAATAAAATCATAAATTATTCCCTATTTCACTTTATCATTCAATCAAAATCATGAGTTTACCTCTCTTCATTTCTGTGTGTTTGGTAAACAATTATTTTCTTATCTTATTCCTTTCTTTTTTTTAGGTACCTACTCATCGTAAACATACCAACCAAATTATTAACCACCCAAATAAATGATTAAATATTCCACAGGGTGATTCATAATTTGATGATATTTATTGATTGAGATCTTTTTATCATTTAACATTATTTGAATTAATATTGTGTATGTAAAATAATAAGTTTTATCGATTAATGACATGTTTTGTCTGAAATAAGGATTCCATGTATTATTGGAACCATAAATAGACATGGGATCAGGAAATATTTAAAATTCCATCAACAATAATTGATAATGTTTACAACTCTAGTGAATCCTTGGATTAAATCCTACAAAACTGGGAACTATGATCAAAATCATCTTTTGAAGTGCACATTAGTTTAATGAAATGTTTTTAAAATATCAAGGATATTATAGGATTATATCACCAATAATGAAATTTCCCCAATATTTATTAAATTTTAAAATTAAATTCATCTATAAATCATTTCATATAAGCTATGAAAACAACCCCCCACCCATTCAAAAGACAAAATAGAAACAGCTAATTCCAAAAATAGATTATTATGACCAAGGATTCGACCTGAGTACCACAATATACATTATAAAGGAATATCATACCTTTGAACTCTTCATAGGATACAATAACCCACACTTAACATAGCTTGAAGTATAATGCATTTCAAATTATTTTATAATGATCTTCTTAAATTGGTTGAAAGAGAACCTTACATAGCCTAGAGGCCCATAATACAAGGAATAGATGCCCAAAGGCAAATAGATTACATGTTTGAAATTAAAAATAATCCACCTAAAACCCCATAAAATTTATACAGTCAATTCATCATTTTTGATGCATTTTATCCTCCTTACCCCTATACAGAGGTGCATGAGTCCTTTTCTAGTGTCTTTAAACATTATCCATCCTTATAAAAATATACATGCTTTTATAGTGACTAATTCCTAGTATATATAGATCTTCTCAGTCGATGTTACTTCTAACTCACATTTCATTGATAGGATGGCTTAGAGGCCCAAAAACTTAAATGATTATAATGGTCTGAAGACCTAGTGACCCTACATGTCCAAAATCATGGCTTTAAAACCCAAATTGCTAGTACCCCTCTATAGTATTTACTATATTACACATACTTGTATAGTAACATGGGAATATTTACCCACCTAAATTTGGTCTTGGGTTTTTCATTCATGGTTATAGGGTGTCTTCCACTCAAGAACCACCCCATCTTCATATATAAACTTGTTTAGATATATTTTTAAAGAACATAAATATTATATAATTTGCGAATAATGGACTTTACATCACCAATTTGAAATTTACATAAAACCAATTTACATGGATTAGCGAAGATTGTTTCCAATGGAACACCCATATTGAATATTAAAATAGGTATTTAATGGTTTATATGAGTATGATTTCCTACCACGAGATTTATTAATTGAAGAATATTACAACAAAGTGAAAAAAATTTAATATCACATTTGGGAAGATATAAAGTTCAGTTCATCAAAAAAATATAAAATAAATCATCCATATTATTTGATATTCATTATTATAGATTTTTGGAAGTAAAATATAACATTGATGTAGTTTATATTGATAAATAAAAATATTATAATTTGATTAGAACTTTTTTGGAAATAAAAAAGGAAATATTTAAGATTTTATTCATGCAATATTAGACATAATAATTCTGGGAATACATTTGCAGTAAGCTCCTACTATAAAAGGAAAAAATGAAAATATTTACCATAATTTTTTCACATGTTAATAAAGAGTGAAAAGATGAATTTATTCCATATTTTCATGGTATTAAATAACCCAGCGAGTATTCTTAAGATGTTAAAAGTTTTGTTTCATTAAAGTATTTGAATTTAATAAGAATGATATATCATAGTTTTCATGTATTAATGAAATAACTACTACTAGTTGCAATGATTGTAATTTTTTCAATGCATGTTAGAAATTATTTCATAAATTTTGTGATACTTTTGAAATTCTATTTAGATAAAATTTGTGGATCTAAATTTATTAAATGTGTTAGAGAATGGATCAATCATTTTTAAATATAAGGGTTTATTTAATGATTATTTTGGTGTGAGAGATTAGGATATATGGGCCTGTATATTTATGATGGATATATCATTTTCAATTATATATAAAAAATCTAAAGGGATACATTTAAAATCCTGGTAGACTATAATCCTCAACTGTTCAAAAATATATATTCTAGTAGTTGATTGAGTTCAATACTAACTACTTATACGAAGTGGATCACATTGGTCCCCCAAAATCATAGCATCTAATATTAAATAGTGAAGGTAAATGGATTTTTGTATTAAAATTAAATTTAATTTCACATCATAAAACGATGTAGGAACATTTATACATTTTAAAAAATATGAGTGAAGTTTAACCATGAATATACTCATATATTGCTAAATTAAATGTATGATATTCAAAAATAAATAAAAATTGTTTGATTAATGAGTATAAACATACATTGGTTTCGTGGTTTAAGGATAAAATTATAGATAATCTATTTTTTTCTTTTATAACTTGAAAATATGTTAAAAAATATTTTCAGAGTTAGGTTTTGAGACTGCATGCGATTCCGAGGCTCGGTGAGCCCAGGAATAATTTTATAAAAAGATTAAATATATTTTGTATCATGAACACATATATTTTCAAAAATAGTGAAATATATCTGGATTAGTGTCTTAGATCAAAAATATGAAACCATGGTTGAATTCAGAGAAAATGGTTTCCCCTAGTCCTAACCTAAACTTGGTTAGCGTCCGAAGTTTGGATGAGGTAGCTGTTAGCAGATATGTTAAGGGAATTATTTAACTAATTCTTTTAATTAATTCTTTTAATTCATTCATTTAATGCCCAAAACTTTTCTTCCTCTATAAATATGTTGATAAATAAAATCTCTAGGATTATTTGTATAACCTTGGGATCATTAATAAGAGGATTGCACCATTTTTCATTGGGGAATCAAGATCGGATGATGAACGACAACCGGGTCGAGGTGAATCGAGGCACAACAAATGAAAGAGGTCCTCTCCATAATTGGATACAATGTTATTCACCAAATATTGATCCAAATTTAGGTTAGGCATGTAATTTATTGGATTTATGCCATTTTTAATTAATCAAGAATGGATTAAATTATCTTCTTCTATTTTTGGTGTTTTGAAAATTTTCATGATCCCTACAAATGGTTGATTGTTTAATTTATCCATTTATTCCCCTTGAGGAATTATTATCACCCCTTTTATGTTAAAATTGTCTAATAACTCTTGGTTAATGAAGGATTCACTCTGTTCTTGTGTCTTTCCCCACATTGTTCATCAAATTCAAAGATATTGTCCAATGGGGTCATGATTCGACTTTGTTGAGGCGTGTTCGAGTGAGATCAAACCCATGGATTAATTTTCATAGAATTAATGACATTTGGATTTATGGATGATGTATATATCAAGGTATTATGTGTGATTTTGGTGATCCCACTATGGATCGGGGACCCAGTGAGGCATGGAGAGGTTCTATGAGTAATGAGTAGCATGAGGGATTCATGTGGGAGGACTAGTTTCAATTTTTGGCCAATTGAATTCCAGAATCAATGGTTAGAGGTGATTATCACCATTTTTAAGTGGATAATATGAATATTTTGTGGTGGTAGAGATATATCTTAATTCTCCTTGGAGATCCACAATTTCATTGAAAATCACGAGAACATGTTTTCTAGTTCATAATAACACACAGAGTATACTTTGGATTTTTAGTGTTCGGGTTTCCGAGTGGAGATAAGTATCACATAATGTGTTGGACCCCCAAATTACATGTGACCTGGTTATGGAGACCCAGAATGTAATTTGGGAGTACACATCCAGGTAAATGTCCAACCACACAGCCATGGATCAAAGGAAACTGGAACATCTAAGATCACACAAGAAGGCATGGGGTGGCAGAGACACTCCGTGTGGTTAACTTAAACGTCATATAGTAATGCAAGGATATAAATTCATATACTAGTGAGGACATGTCAAGGAGGCCAAGTGAAGTCAAATTTTCTGTGAACCAACTTAAACATCATGTACTACTTTATGGTATTAAATCTATCATATCTCATTCATTGGGACTCATATTTTTTCCCACGAGTAGTCATTCCTGAGTTTTTCCATGTAGAATATGATGGTATCCTTAGTATTGGATTTTGATATACGATGAATGTTGTCTTGAATGTGATTCTTCTTTAGTCAGTTCTTGATGATAGAAGTGATTAAGAAGTATTTTGAAAGAGAGTTTGGAGTTTTCAATCCCCTTATTGTACTAGGGAGTGGGTCCCCCATGCACGTCAATCTACTAAGTTATACCCCCATGACGGACTAGTGCACATGTCCTATATCTACCAAATGGTACACCCCTAGAAGACTAGGGATTGGGTCCTATATCTACTGAGTTGTACCACCAGATGAAATAGGGAATGGTTCCTCTATCTACTTATTGGTACCCCTTGATAGACTAGGGTGTGGGCCATCTATCTATTGAGTGTTTACCCTATCATACTAGGGAATGTATCCTCTATCTACTGAGTGGTACCCCATGACGGACTATGGAATATGTCCTTCATCCACTGAGTGTTACCCCTTGATAAACTAGGTTATGGTCCTCTACTTAGATATTATTTCCCCTCAATTGTGCATCACAGTGGCATGGTGTGGGACCTCCAGACCATTACTTCTTCGGATAGACACGTGAGATGTTGAGCATCAATGATGGTCCTTTGGGACTACTGGAAGACTCTTTTCTTAAGATGGGATGTTTGATAGAGATCACATTTATATCTTATCTAGTTTCCTTATATGTTCATATATATCTTTCTTGTTGGGTTTCATTTACCTCTTGATTTGTGTTGTGCGAACTACTTCTATTATATCTCCTATTTAACCCCCTTCGGGTTTCTGTGTGCCCTACTCGGTATGTATATACTCACCCCTTCATGGGATTTTTCCATACATTTCATATTTTTTCAGATTAAGGATATTTTAGAAGTGATTTTAGAATTTCATAGGGATACCCTAGTGTATTTGACCGTGTATGGTGGTCAAGGATTCCAAATATGGATCCATGCTCTCTCATCATATCATTTCCAGTTGTTGTCTGGTCAGGAAATCTTTTATAGGTGGGGATATATTTTTTCCTTTCATTTTTTAACTTTTTTTCAAAAAAATTTATTCCTTATTTGTTAGTACATTCATGGTTTTTACTCTATAAGTTACTTTCCATTATCATTATTCCTCTGCACTTCTATATAGAGATGGTTGGGTGAGTTCATACAAGAACTTTTGGAAAAGCCTCCCATTTTAGTTAAGCCTTTAGTAACTTTCTACCATCCCTTGGCCTATGGAGGTAGGATTGGGGTAGTTATAGCTTCGCATTCCACCAACCAAGTAGGTCGTAGAGGGTCATGTCATAATAGATTGGAATCTGTGGTGGTTTGAAGTTAGGATGGTGTTTGGAGTTTTTTCCACTTATGAGTTTTGGTTGGGAACTTATGGAAATGATGTCAAAGTGTCTTGAGTGTGGATTTCAGGCTAGAAAACCTAGGGATGATTCAGTGGCTAATGTATATATTATCCATAACTAAGACTATGTTCTTTTCAATTTTTAATAATAATATATTATTTTAAGTGAACATTGGTACATGCATCATATAGGATTTATTCCATTGACTATAATTTTTTAATCAAATCCCTATATATATGTGATCATATTATGATGGTTGAACTTGATTAAATTTTCAAGATTCCTTAACATATAAAACCATCTAGGTTACCGATTAATCGTTGATTTGATGATCTAATGAGTTATGAGGCCTCAGTCCAGGGGACTTCTCAAAAGATCTTTCCTCCAAGTGGGAAGGTAGTAGCACCCATGCCTATCGAGTAGTATATTATTCCAAAATGGAATTATAAGGATTCACATAGTATTATCACACTCTATGAGTTCTATCACCCTAGTCTATTGAGGTTCCATGGTTATCCAAATCCAAGGTAGTGGAGAATTGGCCTAAGTTAGTGATCTTAGTATTCAGGCTTGTGCATACTTCCACCAATCATACGGTTTCACTAGAAGCTAGCCTTTTCCTCAGAATAGCAAGGCACTAGTGGAGTTTAGTCATCTAGATTCATGATGAGTCTTCACTTTCATGGTAATACGTCCAACACTTATTTTACAAGGAGTAATACCCATCATTCCTACAATCCATTAAGATTCAAGATCTTTCTATGATGCAGTAGGTAGGTATGATGGTTTTTTATTATTTTTTAAGGTTTACTAACCTTATTTAGTACTCCATCTACATGGTCAGTAACGGTTACTTTTTGGCAGGAATGTTTGAGTAGGTTCTCTATAGAGAAATCTATCCCATTGTGGTACCCCTATGAATACCCATGTATGTTGGACCATTAGAGTGAGTTATACTGAAGGATATATTCTTATCTAAGGTATTCCTTGTAGTTGGATCTTGTAGTGGTCATCATGGGGCTGAGTCATGTGCAGCTGCTTCCTGGCTCCATTTGGTAGGGTCTTAACATATTAGACCTACAAATGACTAAACTAAAGCATGTGGTCACATGGAATAGAGACCATTCATAAGTCTAGGTAATCTCTAAGAGGGGTGATGCTATAAATTTTATGGTAAAGGTTACATAGCATAATATTTCCTAGTAGGACATTCAAATTAGGGAAGACAGGTAGCAGATAGACCACCACAGAAGAGACAGTGTCGTGGTCATGGATCTCCCAACCATGGCTGGGGTGGACCCCAGAGAGCTGAAGCTATTATCATAGCATGTGGTGCTCTTAGAAAATTCTTTTCTGGTCATGGAAAACATTATTACATCCTCCCACCACCACCAAATGGAGGTACATGACAAGCTTAGGGAGATGGCGCTCGCAAACATGGGAAGTTGAAGGCTATAGAGGATTATGACTTAGAAACTAATAATATGATTAGTGGTATGGTATAAGTTTATTATAATATTGATTTGGTACTATTAAAAATAGGTTTAATTCATTCCTTCATATCCATACTCCCCTTGAAAGAGCCAGGGATCCGAGTAGAGACTTTATCCCAAAATCTTTTTCTTAAGGTTTTTTTAAGGAACACATCTTCGATATCATATATCCACCAGTGGTATAAGATATCGTTTTGTTGAAAGAGTTTATCATGGCACCTCCTGGTCATATCAATGAGTCCATATAAAATCATCTTGATTATGGAATGGTTGTTCATGTTCTAAGACAATATTTACATTCATCACAGATAAGTCAGATGCCTTTAAATAAATGGGATGAGATTTTCCTTTTTGGGTGAGATGGATATCATGGTGGAGTGAGTGTGGATTGTGAGTAGAAATATACAACCCATAACTCATCATTTTTTGATTTTATCCCATAGTGCAACGGGATATTTAGGAATCTAGGTTATTTAAGCTTTGGAGGATTATATGGATGTCTTCTCCAAGGTTGTTCTGGGACTACCTCTGAGGTAGGATATACATTTTTGCATCAAAATTCGCCATGAGACCACTTTTATATCTTATTTGGAATATCATATGGCAAATATAAAGCTCTAGGATATGGGCATGAAGTTTGACGACCATCGATAGAAGGGTTTTATAATACTCAGTGTGTCCCCCTGAGCAAATCCGGTATTAGTCATGAAAAAGGAGGATGGAATCTTGTGAATTTGTATTTATTATCATCATTTGAATTAGGCCAAAATAATGAAAAAGTACCATTTTCTAGGGATTGAAGGCCCCTTTGACCAGTTTCATGGGATGAGATGGTTTTTAGAGATTGATCTCATGTTTGACTATCACTGGTTGGGAGTTCGTGGGGCTAGTATTTTGAAGCTGGCATTCCAATGTCACTATAGAAACTATGAGTTCATACTGATTTCTTATGGTGTGAAGAATTCCCCCACTATTTCTATGGCTCTGATGAACCATATCCATCCATCCAACGGCCCAGAGGCCTTCAAATTTTTATTATAAAGATAAATCCCTCTTTTAAGGGAGGTAGGGGGAACCCAGACAAACATCATGAGCTTAAGACAATAACACCTGAAGGTCAAGGAGAAATACAGAGACTAACAACATGGTGCTGCCCCTCCCTAGCATCCTATGGGCCTGAACCATGTGGTCGAATCCAGCTGCAACTCCATTCCACCTTCAGTCTTGCAACCCCTCATTACAACCACAAAAAAAACTTGAATTGATAGTCAGTCCATAAGGATATTGTCAATCCATGAGGATTGTTCTTCATTCAAACCAAAACTCAACGGAATTTAAAATATTTTTTGAGAATCCTCCTTTGATATCCTAATAAGGAAAGACTCCTCTAACCTTTCTTCATGCAAGTGTATGGGAGGATCCTGGGATTTGTCAAAATCAGCAACCACACCAGGAAGGCTAGGCACATTCACCACACTAGGTTCACCCGCACTGACCTCACCATTTCCCTGCATATTAGGAATAGAAGCAGACATGCATTCCATATCCTTTGATTTAATTTTTTTACCTGACTTGGTCTCCATTGGTTTTGGAAGGTATGAGTAATCCTTTCGCCCTTTCCTCTTCTTCCCTATCATCAAAAAACAACCTCCACCTGTTGATTGAACATCAATGACATTCTCTTGGTCCTGAGCCAGTCCCTCCAAGTTTGCAAAGTGGTTACAAGTTTGGATGGCCTTCTGGATCTGACGTTGTCCCACGACCCAATGACCCACCATCTCAATATGGGTACCTTATGAAGAAATAGGCAGGATACCATTACCAACCTTGGTTGGCTTCAAAACCATCACCTCAGGATCCAGCATGCTGCATGAGTCAACTGAGATCCCCTCATGCACCTGCAGCACCTGAGGATTAGCAGCCTGTCGTCCCTCCACGCCTAGATGAGTAACCTGTTCCAAGAAGACCTGACCCTTTCCACCACCAATAATATCAACACCCTCCAAATGAAAAACTTCCTTCCTTGAAACCAGTGGGTCCTACTCGGGTCTCTCCACGAGGTTCTTCTTCAGAGGATCCACAACCTTTATGATAGAAGAGGGTCTTGCCTCATTCTACAGCAAGATTTCAGAAGCCCCCATGTTTCCACCAGCCTAGATGGATTCCAACTTTGTATCCTTATTCTGCCTCAAAGGCCCTTGCCATGCGACACATCTGCACCCAGAAACTGTATGTCCGAGATGACTACAAAACGGGAAAAAGTCCACCCATGTTTCGAATACCACATCTTGTTTGCACCTGAATTCTTCACTAGCAGTAACCCAAACCCACTCCACCGGTGGTTTGGATACATCCACCTCTACACAAATCCGAGGGTTAATCGGGTGTCTAACTGAACAAGTCCTACTGTCAGCAAAAAGATAACACCCTACCATGTTCCCTAGCATTTCAAGGATGGAAAGGTTTTGAAACGGCAGCGGTAATTCGGGGAAGAAAACCCATAAAGCAATAGAAGTTTAATCCTTTTACAAGTGAAAATAATAATTCCAACAGAAGAGAAAGAACATGTTACCATGGCATTTGTGTGGAGTAGAGGACAACGCGTGACTCAGGTGATGCTCCAAGGTGAATTGAATCATCAGATGACTCTTGTCAAGAATTCCAACTATCGCACAGTCTTGTAACCCCTAGGAATCAAAAACGAACCGGTCAAAATCATCCACTGAAGGTCGTCGTTGGCTGAAACAAGCCACCATAGTGAGCTTCAAGAGGTCTGAAGCTTATGTAAATTCCAATTCCAAAAATGACAGATGAGGCGCGCCATCGAGCAAATCGGGAACCTTCGGGATGAGCGTGATAGGAGGAAATTTTGTTCGATCCTCTGGGTTGGATAAAGTAGTGAACGAAGCCAGAGGTACCTTCTCCCCCTTCCAAAATTGGGGCGGGGGGAGGCCGAAGCCCTCCCCATTGCGGATTAGGGCTTCACTGCCGAGCGCAGAGAGCTGAGAGCCAAATCCGAACCTCCCCATGAACCATATATTCTATCCGTACTTGAAATGAATTGTTTTTTTCTTCATTGAAAACATACACATCTACTCTACATCAGAGGAGAAGAATTTAGAGCACATGATGATGGTCCTAGAATTTCTTCAGGTGCACTAGATTTATGTTAATATCTTAAAGTTCCATTTCTGAATCCATGAGGTTCACTTTTTGTGTAATTTCAATTTTGAGCATAGATTATCTATGGACCTAATGATTATTTATGTGGTTATATATTGGGAGACACCTAAGACTGTGTTAGTGGTGAAAATGATTCTTATCTTGGTAGGGTACGACATGAGGTTATTGATGGAGTTCTCTATGATTGTATCCCCTATTATTGACCTGATATTGAAAGGGTATTTGTTTACCTAGACTGAGTAGTTCTATAGATACTTTTAGGAGTTTATGTTGAGGCTGATGACTTCTACTATTTTGAGACTATTGAAGGAGGGTGTGGTATACATAGTGTATATCAATGCCTCTAGAGCTAGACTCAGCTTCATGTTAATGTTGAGGATGTAAGTGATCATATATGAGTTGATGATTTTGAGATCCCATGAGGATAACTACATTAATTGTGACCTAGATTTGGTAGTGGTAGTATTCACTCTAAAGATGTGGAGGCACTATCACATACTAGAGAACTATATTGTTTACTCAGACCATCAGAATATCAGGTATATCTTTACATAAAGAGGCTTTAAACTGATACAACAATTCTATTTGGAGATCATATAGTACTATGACTTTGAGAAAGTATATACTCTTATAAATGAAAATTTGAAGGTAGTTTCCCTTATAAAGAAGTCATGTTCTCATTTAGTGGAAGAGGGGTTTGAGTAGTTAGATTCCTTATAGCTAAACCTGGTGTAAGAGAGTGGTTTATATTATCTTTAGTAAATGGTGTTGACTCCTCTCATTCTATGGTTTGTGAGGGAGACCCAGTTGGTATGCATTAACTTTAAGGTCCTATGTGACCAGATATCCTTAAGAGATTCACCAGATGGATTCTATGAAGGTGGGAATCACAACATCCATTTCTAGGAATGGATGGTGGTTCCAGTAACAACATGAAGGGAGTTTATGAGGGAGTTTTACACTTATGATATGGTTTTATATCCTGGTGTAGGTAAGTTGTACAGAGACCATCAATAATAGTTTTGGAGGGATGGAATGAGGTAAAGTGTGGTCAAATTAGTGTATCGGTGTCTCATATGTTGGTAGTTGATGGATGATATCTAGGTTCCAGTGGGATTTTTTCATCCACTTGAGATCTGAAAGATGAAATGGGATTTCATATCCATGGACTTTGTGAAAAGGATTCCATGGAAAAATAGAAGACATGATTCCTTTTGGATAATAGTTGATCGACTTACCAATTCAACACACTTCTTTACTATCAGGGAGAAGAGTTCAGTGGAGAGTTATGGAGAAGTTGTACATGCAATAGATCATAAGCCTTCATGGGGTGACCTCTATGATTGTCTCTTACCATGATGTGTGTAATACATCATGGTTGTGGAGAGTCCTGCAAGATTTATTCATGACCTAGTTTAGGATGAGTGTAGATTTTCACATGCAGATGGATGGGTAGACCAAGAGCACTATCCAAGTGCCAGAGGATATGCTGAGAGATCGGATATTAGACTTTAGTCAGAGATAGGAGTATCACTTAACTCTGTTAATGTTCTCTTATAACAATATCTATCACTATACTATTGGAACGTTACCTTTTTAGTCCCTATTCAGGAGACTCTGTAGGTCACCCTTATGCTATAATATGATTGGTGAGGAATCTCTTATAGAGATGTACATAGTACAGGTGACGATGGAGAAGGTCTAGGTAATTTAAAATCAGAGGAGTACAACCCATAGTAGGTAGAAATATTATAATGATCGTTATCATAGGCCCTTGGATTTCAAGCAGATCCATGTTTTCCTAAGAGTCTCCCTGTGATGAGGATTATGGAGATTTATCTAAGGATTCAAGATATCCCTAAGGTTCCTCAATTCATTTGTGATCTTCAATAGGGTTGGTGAGGTGTCTTACCGCCTCTCCTTGCCTCCATAGTTAGAGCGGGTATATGACATATTCCATGTGTTGTGGATGAATATAGAGATTCATGATCCTACACACATTATTTACCTGAGTGATCTGAACATCGAGGATCGATCCACCTTCATGGATTGCCAAGTGGAGACCAAGGATTGGAAGGAGAGGATCTTGTGTGGGTGAACCATTCCCTTGGTTCATATTTTATGGTAAATTTGGAGCATGTAGGAGAGCTCCAGATAGTGGGATATTGAGATGGGACCTTAGTATCCAAAATGTTTTTCTTAGTTTGTGATTTTATGGGATGAAAATGTGAACTAGAGAATAATTTAGAGACTCTATTTTTTCCTTGTAATAATTTGAAATATTTTTAGAAATATTTTTAGAGTCATACGTTGAGAGGACATGCGATTTCAAGGCCTAATGAGACCAAAATTAATTTTATAAAAATATTAAATATATTTTATATGAAATCATAGTTTTTTATAAATAATGAAATATCTCATGAAAAGAGTCCATGATTAAAAAAATGAGACCATGTTTGATTATGAAAAGTGGGGTTTATCCTAGGTGTGACCTAAGGCTGGTCAATATTGGATGCTCGGATGAGGCATCTGTTGGCTGGTATGATAATTGAATTATTTAATTAATTCATTTAATTACCAAAACCATTATTCATCTATAAATATGATATTTTAGAAACATTAAAGGGTTAGATTCATAACCTTGGAATCAATTAGAGGAGGATTCCACCATTTTTCTTTAGAAAATTGAGATTGGATTATGAATGATAACCATATCAAGATGAATCGGGGTGCAGCGAACTAACAATGTCTTCTCCATAATTGGATACTATGTTATTAACTAATGATCAATTCAAATTGAGTTAGGTCATGTTATTTTTTTATTTATACAATTTTGGAATTAATCAAGCATGGATTAAATTGTCTTCTATGATTTCTAACATTTTCCCACCTTCACATAAGTCCTGTAAATTTTTTATTACTTATTTTATATAGTTCAAGAACTTATTGCATTGTTATCACCATGTTAATTTTTTCATTGGAAAATAATTATTTTCAAAGGAAAGATTCAATTTTCTCTTGAACCTTTCCCCTCTCTGTTCGTCTTGTTATTCATGGTTGGCCTATGGGGTCACGGTTCAACTTTTCAAGAGAGATTTCAAGTGTGATCGAACCCACTAATTCATTAAAGTATCACAAATAACACATGAATTGATTGATTGTGGGTAGATCAAGGTATTATGTGGGATGTGAGTGATCCCATCATGGATTAGGAACCCAGTGAGGTATTGGGTGGCACCATGAGTGATGGGTGTTGTGAGGGCATCATGCGGGAGGACCGGATTCTGATTTCCAATCAACAGAGGTTTAAAATCAATGGATAAAGATGATTACCACCATTTTAAGGTGGTTAATGGGTGTTTTCAGTGGAAATAAATCTAGTTGTGAAATTCGCATGGTGATCCAATTCTTCTACAAAAAATTTAACTATACCCTATATAGTCTTGAAGAACACACAGCGTGCACTTTTGATTCCATGGAACTAGGGTTTATGGGTGGAGATAATTATCACACACTAAGTGGGACCCCCAAAATCCGTGTGACCTAGTTCGGGAATCTTGATGTTTACTCCAGAAGTACACAACTAGACACACGTGCACATCCCAAAGGACATGAGCATGGCCATGATCACACCAAAATCCTTGGGTGGTTGAGAAATTCCATGTAGTTCCCTTACACATCATGTAGTACTACATATATATAAATCCATGTGTTGGTGAGAATAGGACTAGGATTCCAGGTGAGTTTACAAACTATGTGACCCACCTTACAAGGCGTGTACTCTTTTAGAATATTCATTCTCTATTTTCTCCTTAATTTTCCCAAAATTAGTCTATATTGAGTGTTTTTATATGTAGTGTGTGATGGTATCCTTCATAGTGTATTTTGGGATAAAATGAAAGATGTTTTGAGAGTGAAAATTATTTTGGTAGTGTTAGACAATAGCAGTGACTGGGCAGGAATATCAAAGAGAGTTCAGGTTTGGAAATCTCGTTTTTGTATAAGGGAATGTGTCCCCCATACACATATCTACTGAGTGGTACCACTTTATTTACTAGGTTGTGGGTCCTCTATATTATGAGTGGTACCCCCTGACGAAATTGGGTTGGGGTCCTATAACTATTGATTGGTACTCCCATAACAGACTAGGGAACATGTCCTTTATCCATTGAGTGGTACCCCCTGACGAACTAGGGTGTGGGTCCCCTATCTACTAAGTGGTACCAACCTGACAGACTATGGTGTGCGTGCTCTATATACTGAGTGGTACCCCCCTGATAGACTAGGGAGTGGTTCATCTAAATGTAGAGTGGTACCCCAATAAGATGTAGAATTTTTTTAGAGATGTATCAAGCTCTTATATAAGAAATATTTTTCCTTTTTAGAGAAATTTTTTTTGGATTATACCTTGGGTAGTTTTGGGTGAACATGGAGAATTGGGGAAGGAGGTGGGAATGTACATAGTTGGTGGATAGTTTTCCCAAACTGTACACCTAGACCAGAAAACTTTTTGAACCCAAATATATGGGATTCAAGAATTTTGGGAATTCTTTGTCATATTTTTCTCCCTATTATGATTAATGATGAAACTCTCATAGGTGATGCGCACGGTTAGGGCACATGGTTAGGGTAAATTGTGTTCCCCGTATAGGAAATTGTGAGATCGGGATTTTAAACCCCCAAAAATTATATAAATTTTTTTTGAACCCCACCTTATATCCCTAAACCCTCTATCTCAACTCTAAAATGTTTTATGTCATTTTTGGATGTTATCGAACGAATTACAAGGATATCTAACCACTTTTCTTAGTGAATCAATGATTCATTGAAAGATATGAACCTCTTCGAGCATGTTGTTTATTACGGATTAGATATCTCTATCTCTCTCCTTCTCCCTTTCTAGATAAAATAGGAATGTTTTTTCCACTGTTGGACTGGTTTTGATCTTGGTTTAAGGGATATTTAATTATTTTGATCTTATATATAAGTTTTAATTATAAATCGCATTATTCATCATGATCTTGGTTGTTTTACATTAATTTGGGATTTTCTTTCATGAATGTTCATCAATGATCTTGAGATAGGTTGTCGAAATTTAATTCCCATTGTCTTGATTCAAATTGTGTGTATGTGTTGTTAGATTTAAATAGGAATGTTCAGAGGATGAATCTTAACTTGAATAAATTAATTTATTAGTTAATTTATGTATTCATGTAATTGGATTGATTAATTAGTGAATTAATTAATAGAATGTTGTGATTATGGAATTTATGGAATTATATTAATTGATTAGTGAATTAATTAATGGGATGTGTGATAGTGGAATTGATGAGATATTGGGAATGTGGAACTAGATTAATTAATTGTTGAATTGTTTAATTGGATATTGGGATTGTGGAATTAGATTAATTAATTATTTAATTAATTAATGGGATATTGAGATTGTGAAATTGGATTAATTAATTGGTGAATTGAATAATGGGTTAAAGGAATATATGTCTGAAATGATGCAAAATGGTTTAATGGTGAATTTCTCATTTTATGCCATGTGATTAAAGTATTGAATCATGATTTTTTTTGATATTTTGAATGGTATATCATGATGTGAAATTTGATAAGGGTTTAATGTTGATTAAGCTTGATTGATGTGATATATGTGATATATGTGTGATTGATTGATATATGAGTGTGGGACATGGACTAAGGTTCCAAATACCCATATGTGATAAATGTGTTTGGGATGGGGATTGAGGATCCAAATACCCATATATGATAAATGAGTGTGGGATAGGGAGTGAGGCTCCCAATACCCATACAAGATATTGAGTATTGGTTAGGGATCAAGGATCCAAATACCCATGTGACACTATGGTGTGAGATAGTGACTGAGGCTCCAAATACCCACGGGCTATTAGATATGACGTTCTATGCCCATGAGTTGGCATTAAACTATGGTTCCAACTATCCATGATATAATGTGAAATGAAATGATAAATGATAAACATGTTATTTTGATATGGTTCAGGCTCCAACACAGGTTGAAACATGTATTGAGGGTTCAGGTGTCTTCAGGAACCCAGGGGTCTATGTGGATAATTAAAGAATAATTTAAAATGTGATAATTTTTTACTTATGCATTGTACTTTATTATTTATGCAACTGCATACATTATTATTGACTAGATATTGTTTTTGACATCATTAGTATTGTCCTACAAATTTATACTCACACCCTACTTGGGAAGCTTGATCAGTACCCAAATAGAATTCATGTTTTCAAGACAATATAAGGGTAAGTTTCCTATGTTAGAAGGCTAAATCAAGATAGAGAATAGATAAGAGAACCATATATGGTTTTGGGACCCGCTTGGGGGAGTTTTCTCTATCTTTAATTTTGGGTTTTCATTTCCACACTTGACACATATTTGGAATGACATATCTATTATTTATTTTTGAATGTTTTATTTTATTTATCAAGTGATACTGGTTTGTTTTGGTTATTGGTTATTATCATATGGTTATTGTTAATTAATTATATTATTTTACTACTTTGATAAAGAGGGTATAGTATCCCTATGATTGATATTATACCCTCACTACTAATCAATAGCCTCTGGAATATAGGGAGTCTCACTTGAGGTGACATAACTGACCAACTCCAGGCAGCGGTGTGCGGTACCCAAGTTGGGACACTACAAAGTGGTCTCAAATGCATTTTCTTTTCATTTATTTTGTCTTAATATTTAAAAAAGTTATAAAGGCGACTAGAATGAGTTGGGCCTTGGTTAATAGATTGTTCATGGTATTGAATATCTAATGTATGATGGTAAAATCTAACTATCTATGGTGATATTATTGTTATTGATGTATGTTGTTATAGTTGGATGTTATTTCACCTCAAGTGATGCACTTGTTGTGTGATGTGATTATTTTTTTCAGATTTTATGATATTGTACTTGTAGACCAGTATGGAATGGGATTTGAGTTTGAATGAATAATTCTAGAAACATAGTATTATATTTTGGAAAGAATCATTTTTAGGCACGCATAGAAAATAGGGTTTTAGGTAAGTTGTTGAATTAAAATTATTTTATTTTCTTATGTGAGTTAAATAGAAAAAAAGTTCTTAATGCGAAATTGATAATTGTAAATGATTAAATATGTGAATAAATGGGTGTCTAATGATAATCACGAATGATGAGAATGTGTTTACCCTTGTTAACCATGACCTCTGTATAGGATGGTTAAAGGTGGTGATACTACCTTGGTTTTGACCGTGTGGAGGTAAAAGGGGGAAATGACTTGTTATGGATTAATGTGACTACCTATTGTTAAATATATTAATGTTGTTTTATGTATCCTAAGATGTGTGTTTAAAATTGTAGAGATATTCCTCCTTGATGATTCTTTTTGATATGACGATTGGAGGTTGTGGCTAAAAATGATCCACTAGTAGTAGATCATGTGGAACCAATAGTTATGGTTGAGGAAGTTTGATAGAAGTTCTGCGATAACTTTTCACTATTCATGTGGTTTATAGAGAGAGACCCAGAGCTGTTTTTGAAGAGTATCTCAGACCTAACGAGGGAGTTTCAGTTGAAGCACCCACTGATTTTTACCTAAGAGGGTGTGCATGATGTAACTTAGTTCTAGATTGAGTCCATCTAGACTATTATTCTCCGTTTAGAGACCCCTATTGAGAAGAGGGTTAATTTGGATGCCTACATGTTATGAGGATTTTCAAATCACTGATTGGATGTTTAGGCACATACTGTGTAGGAATATGGCTTGGTATGGAAGGCCTTTTGGAGAAGTTACAGGAGAACTTTTATCTAGAGGTACTGAGATAGAAGAGGGCAACTAAGTTAATGGAGTTGAATTAGTGGATTTTTTCTATGATAGGATTTTTTTGATGATTTATTGACTTACACACTTTTATCTAGTGCTATATGGGTATGAGATAGTTATGTAAAGCCATTTCAAATATGGAATTAAAGGTGAGATTAAGTCCTGAGTTAACATATTTTGGTTAAAGTAATTTTCTGAGATGGTGGATTTGGCTCTCATAGCTAAGGATAACTTGAAATATGATTCTAGTGGAGGATAGGTGGATTTTGTAGATTGATCCGGGGGTATTTATTTTAAGGGAAGTAAGCCTTGTTTTGAAAATTATGACCAGATCATAGGAATGAAGGGTTGTTGGGGGAATGATCTATTAAATAGGATCTTACCTGGGTGATTTTCCACCAGTGTGGTAGGCTGAGCCACTATCGTAGAAATTGTCCATAACCACCAATAAAGTTTCAATATTTTTGTAGGATAGGACACCTACAGATCATTTTTAGGAACCCATAACATATGGGTAGTGATGGAGAAACAAAGTCGAACCAGAGTGTTGGAAGGGGATCTTCTACACCATATGAGTCTGGTAGTTAGAGTTTTACTAGTCATTGTGGTAGAGGTAGTAGACATGGTTCTTCTGGGAAATAACTCCCATATCATTAGAGTGGTGGAGCTTAGGGGAATCAGAATACATCATAGGTAAGAGGGGTAGTGTAGTTCAATGCAATTCATCTAACACTGATGGATAGCAAGGTTGGACCATTGACAGTTAGGGGTACTATTAGTGTATATTTTATGTTATCTAGTTCTTTATCTGATACTTATGCCTATAATTATTTTATATTTTCACAACATGTGAATGGGTTGAGCCTAGTGGTGGAGTTCCTGGTCAGGGATATGATGATATATACACCTTTGGGAGTATGGTTGAGAGACATATGTGGGTGCAAGGGGTGTTCTCTAGAAGTTGGGTAGTATCATTTTCTTTGGAGTATTTACATTCAATATATTTCAGGCAATGACTAATTATGGGTATAGACTGTTTAGTGGTATACTGAGCCAAAATTTATTATTACCAGAGGAGATTGACTTTTACATCTCTTGGGGTGAAAACTATATTCACTGTGGAGAATGGGATATCCAGGCGGTCCATACAGTGTCAGTTCACCAACAGCTGGGGGAGCTCACCACCTAGGCTTCTACCCTACTGCTAGATGATAGAGGGGTAAATTAGGATTTATTTCCATCCATAGTGGAAAGGTTTTAGTTTGTGTTTCCTAATGACTTATCAGGGTTTCCACCTGATAGAGATGTGGAGTTTATGATGGAGCTCATGTCGAGGGTTGAGCCAGTTTATATTCAACCATACCTAATGGAATAAAAAAGCTTCAAGAGATTAATAATCAACTAGAAGAGTTTATGGATAAGGGATTTATTTATTTGAGTACATCACCTTATGGTTGACCAATCTATTTCGGTTTGTTAAGAAGGATGATGGGACTTTTCTATTGTGTGTTGACTACTGGAAGTCAAACCGGATGACAGTGAAGAACCAATTTTTTCTTTCATGTATTAATGATGTATTTGACCAGTTTAGGGGATCTTGTGTTTTCTATAATATCAACATGAGATCAGAGTATCATCAGTTGAGATTTAAACATTCAAATATACTGAGGACTGCTTTCAAAATCAGTTATGGTCGTTACGAGTTTATCATGTTGTCATTCTAGAAGATGAATGAACTAGTAGTTTTTATAAACATGAGGAATATAATCTTCCACATGTACCTGTATTATTTTATAGAAGTATTTTTGGATGAAATCTTGGTGTACTCTAAGTCACACGACAATCATTCCAAACATCTTGATAGTGTCTTGAGTACACTGAGAGAGCATTATCTATATGTCAATCTATCTAAGTGTCAATTTTTGGATTGATCAGGTACAATTCTTGGGTCACATCATCTTAGAAGAAAGTGTGTTTGTGGACCCAAATAAAGCTTAGGCAGTTGTATCTTGGGAGAATACCAAGAATTTTTTTGATATACAAATCTTTCAACGGCTAGTGGGTTATAAACATAGGTTCATTTAGAAATTTTTTATGATTTTAAGTGCCACTTTCAGGATTAACCAAGAAGGGGGTAAATTTTAAATGGTTGGAAGCATATGATAATTCCTTCTATGAGTTGAAAACAAGATTTCAATTTGCACCAATCTTGATCTTACCTGATCCATGTGAGAGGTATATGGTGTTTTGTGATGATTCTGAGATTGTTCTTGGATAATTGTTGATGAAGGGATATAGAGTTGTGGCATATGGGTCATAATAATTGAGGTGAAATGAATATAATTTTCCTACACACGGCCTCGATCTGGTTTTAGTGGTTTATTCCATGAATTGATGGTGACATTATCTATTGGATAAGAATTTTAATGTATATACTTACCCCAAGATCTTAGAGTGTATATTTTAACAATGGGATTTACATCTCTAAAAATGAAGGTGGATAGAGTACATGCAACCATTTTATTTTAAACTAGTATATATAAACGAGAATGGAAACATTTTTGCTGACACTTTGAATAGGAAAACCTAGACTCATGCTATTTAGGATTATAGTGCTCATAGAAATACGGTGACTTTACTATCTGATATACATGTTTTGGTTTAGGGGATCCAGGAGAAGATAACTCTCACATCAGTTTTGGTAGAGTCTACACTCTTGAGACGGATTAGGGATATACATTATGAGGACCTGAAGTGTTTTTCCTTGAGGGAAAGCCTTGAATGTTATAGTCACATTTGGATTGGCCCATAGATGATGTTGAGATCATCTATGTCAGAAATCGGTTCGTTGTACCTATGATTATGTGGGAGGAACTTATGCATGAATTTTATGCCTCAATGTGGGTGGTGCATCTAAGTGTGAAAAAAATGTATTGTGAACTACATCTACAGTTTTGGAATCCTAGCATGAAAAAGGAGATAGTAGGTTTTATGAAACGATTTTAAACTTATCAATAAGTGAAGGCCAAGAATCAATTACCTAATGGTTTACTACAGTCGTTTCCCATTCTAGAATGGATGTGGGATGAAGTTACTATAGACTTTGAGGTGGTTCTTTCAAGGATTACTCAGAATAATGACGTTATTTGGGTGATTATAGACTGGTTGAAAAAGGTATCACATTTCATTCATATACAGTAGACTTCCTCAGTGGAATAGTTTGTAGATATGTATGTTCTGAAGATAGTCTATCTTCATGGGGTGTTGCATAGTATAGTTTTAGATCATGACTCATGTTTTATATGGAGATTCTAGAAGGGCTTATAGAAAGTTCTCGACACATAGGTTTTACTGAGTACATCATTCCACCAACATAAATATGGGAAGTTATAGAATACTATTCAGGTACTTGAGGATATGTTGTGAGAATTTGTTCTAGACTTCAATGGGATTGGGTTAAGCAACTAGCTTTGGTAGAGTTTTCATATAACACGATTTATCTAGAAACTATGCATATGGAACTAATTGAGACTCTTCATGGTAGGTCATAGAGATCACCTCTATATAGGATGGAGGCAGGTGAGTCATAGTTTTTTGGATAGAGTTTTGTGAAAGAGATGTCGGAGTAGGTTTAGTTGATTAAAAAGCGGATGGATACGGATTAGAGTAGGAAAAGGCCATATAATGATAAACGTCGATGACCCATAGAGTTTATAGAGGTTTATTATTGTTTCCTTCGGGTGTCTCCAGTATTGGTTCACTATAGGATTCAAAGATCGGTAAAGTTGGCACCTAGTTTTATTGGACTACTTGAGGTTATGGACAGAATTGGGCTGGTGGTGTACCTATTGAATCTTCCATAGAGGTATAGTGTAATGCGTGATTTTTTTCATGTGGAATGGATTTGATGTTATCACCCAAACCCTTATCATGTGCTCGATGTGAATGATGTGAAGCTTGAGATCAATGCAACCTTTGAGGAGCATATGATACGTGTGTTGGATCACAATGAGAAAGTGTTGTGAGGAAAGACCATGATGATAGTTCGTGTATTATGTAAAAATCATGTTTTTGTTTAGAAGGAAACATGGGAAAGATATGAAGACATGCAGTCTTAGTGACCCGATCTTTTGGACTTATAATCTTATCAATTCTTGGGGGTACATCTCGAGGATGAGCTGTTGTAAGGTGGGGAGATAATAAGATACTGAATTTTTTTGGAGATGTCTGAGGAATATATTTAGGAAAACATTTTCTTTGTTTTTAGTAAAAACATTTATGTTTTACCTTGGTAAATTTTTGTTTGTTATTGGGGAATCTTGGAAGGAATTTGGTTTGTCAAAGTTGGCACAAAGTTTTCCTAAATCATGAGCCCATCCTAGAAAATTGTGTGAACCCAAACAGAGGGGATTCACATGGCTGGCACACATTTTTTCAAATCTCATTCCCTCTTATTAGTAACCATGGGATACCCCTAGGTGAGGTTCATGGTTAGGGAACACGATTAGGGTAAACATTTCACCCCATATAGTAAACCATGTATGCGGTATTTTAGACCCCTAAAATTCTTTTAAAATTTCCCAAACCCCTATCTTATATCCCTAAACTCCCTATATCAAACCTAAAACAATTTATCTCATTTTTTGAGGTTCCAGAATGAATCCAAGGCTTTCCAACCTCATTTATTGGAAAATAAAAGATCCATTGAAGAATCTTCACCTTTCCAGGTATGTGGTTTCTTTCTGATTAAATCTCTCTCTCTCTATCTCTCCCAATCCCCTTTCCGGAGAAAAGATGAATGTTTTATCCACTGTTGAAAAGGGTTTAGATATAGGTTTAATGGATCTTGAATTCTCTTGATCTTGGATCTAGGTTTTTATTCTCGATCTCATTCTTCATCGTGATCTTAGTTGTTCCGCTTCAATTGGGGATTTCTATTGTTGAGCATTTTTCAATGATCCTGAGGTAGGTTTTTCAAATTCAATTCCCATAGTCTTTATTCCAATTTCATGTTTGTGTTTTTATATTTCAATTGGAATGTTTGGAAATCGAATCTTGACTTGAATAAATTAATTTATTAATTAATTTATTTAATCATATAATTTGATTAATTAATGGGTGAGTTCATCAATGGAATGTTTTGATAATGAAATTAGTGTAATTAGATTAAATAATTATTGAATTAATTAATGGGATTTGTGATTGTGAAATTTATGAGATATTGGGATTGTGGAATTTGATTTATTAATTGGTGAATTAATTAATGGGATATTGGGAATGTGGAATTGGAATAATTAATTAGTGAATTAATTAATTGTATATTGGGATTGTGGAATTAGATTAATTAATTGTTAAATAAATTAATGGGATATTGATATTGTAAAATTATATTAATTAATTAATTAATTAATGGATTAAAGGGTTATACAGTTTAAATGATTAAAAATGGTTTAACAGTGAATTACTTATTTTATTCCATGTAATTAAAGTATTGAATCGGGATTTTTTGTTATTGTTGGAATGGTATATCAAGATGTAAAATGTGATAAGAGGGTTAATGTTGATTAACCTTGATTGATGTGATATATATGATATATGTGTGATTGATTGATATATGAGTGTGGGATAAGTAATGAGTCTCCAAATACCCATATGTAGTAAATGATTTTGGGACAGAGACAGAGCCTCCAAATACCCATATATGATAAATTTGTGTGGGATAGGTAGTGAAACTCTAAATACCCAAATGATATAGTAAGTATGGTATAGGGACATACACTCAAAATATTGATGTGACATTGAGGTGTGGGACAAGGACTAAGACTCCAAATACCCATGGGGTATTAGTCACGATGTTATACACCCATCAGTTGGCATTGGACTATGGTTCTAGTTGGCCATGATATAATGTAAAATGAAATGATAAATGATAAACATGGTATCATGATATGATTCATACATTATCATGGGAAAAGTAGGTATTGAGGTTTTGGGTGTCTTTGAGAACTTGGGGGTTTGTGTGGTTAATTAAATAATAATTGAAAATGTGATAATTGTTTACTTATTCATGGTAATTTATTATTTATATAATTTTAGATGATTTTATTGAAATGATATTTTTTTAGATTCCATTGATGGTGTCCTAATGATTTGTACTCACACCCTAATTGGGTTTCCTGATTAGTACCCAAATAGACTTCATGTTTGTAGGACAGGATATTAGAAAGGTAGCTATGTTAGATGGATGACTGGTTATGGATCAGGGATGGGGGAACCATACTTAGTGTTGGGACCACCTTGGGGAGTTTTTAGTGTCTTTACTTTTGGGTTTTCATTTTGACACTTGACATGTATTTGGCATGACATATCTACTTTTTAGTTTTGGATGTTGTATTTCCTGTTTTTTTCATCATGTGATACTAGTTTGATTTGGTTTTTGGTTATTATCATTGGTTTATTATTCTTTGCTTACACTATTTTTATACTTTAATAAATAGGTTATAGTCTCCCTATGTTCAATATTAGACCCTCACTACTAGTCGGTAGCCTCTGGCATGCGAGGAGGCATGCCTGAGGTCATGAAACTGACTAGATCAGGGCACTAGTGTGTGGATCCTGGGTCAGAAAGTTACAACACCCTGATGCACTAGAGTATCGGTTCTCTACTTGGATATTGTCCCCCCTCAACTGTATGCCACATTGGTGAGATTTGGTTCCTCCACATGGTTACTTATGTGGAAAGACATGTGAGATGATGGGCATCGATGGTGGACCCTTGTAACTGTTGGAAGACTCTTTTTATGAGCTGGATTGTGAGATGGAGATACCCTTTCTCAATGATCTTGATTTCTTATATTATCATATATATATAAATATATATATTGGTTTTGTTCCCCTCTTAATTTGGGTTGAGATGACTACTTATATCATGTCTCATATTGATCCACCTCCAGTTTTCGGGGTGTCCTACTATGTATGTATATACTCACCCCTACATGGTCTTTCCTTCACGTTTTGTGTATTATGCAGATGAAGAAGAGGTCAATATTTCTTTCATAGATTCATATGAATACTCAGGTTCATTTGACTATGTACAGTGGTCATGGTTTGGAGATATGGTGCTTGACTCTCTCAATATTTATTTTCTAGATTTTTTAGGTTGGGAGGTCTTTTCTGGGTTGGCATGTACTTTTTCCATTTCATTTTGATTTACTTTGTCGCACTCTTTTTTATTCCATTGAGGTTACAAAATTCATGTTTTTTATATTATAGGTTATTTTTCATTATCATTATTCCTCTTCACTTGCGCATATATATGTTTGGGTGTGTGTGTTTAAGTACTTTTGGAAAATAACTACAATTTTAGTTATTCCTTTCAACACTTGTCTGCAGCCCCTGGCCTATGGAGGTGGCTTGGGGTAGTTGTGGATCGACCTTCCGTTGTCCAGGAAAACCCCAATGGTATGGGTCATGATAAAAGTCAACAATAATTCATCTACATCAAAAACCATGAAATATTTAGTTATGGGATCACATATTAAGGTAATCACATAGTTTGGTTTTTAAATTAAGGGTAAAACATTTAACTCAAAAAAATCAAGATAAAAAAATTGACATTAAAGATATTGGTGTATTCTTTTTCGATGAAGCAATGAATTTTTCTAGTGTAAAAGATAAAAAACATGTCTTTGAATCATAAAAATATTTTTTATTTTTAGAGGATATATGGGAAATAAAATATACTAACTTTAAAGTACGAGTGTTTAATTGAAAATGGGTTTGTAGTAATAGTGGTATGAAACATGAAAATTATGTATTTACACCTATTAATTTGAAAATATTTAGTTTTAGAGAGGAAAATTTTATAATGGAAATGGATGAAAAGAAAATACTTAATGTTAATGACCCATTGGATGATCAGTGGTATTCCATTTTTAAGGGAAAAATTCATTTGGGTTAAGAGGATATTGATAATATTATGGACTTCTGTGAGGTTTCTTCATCTATTACCTGATTATATAAGGATACTAGTGTCACATCCTAGTGTTTCTTTTAAGTACTTACTATCATTTTTTACCATTTATTGTTTGGGTCTTCTCTAAGGCTTTTTTTGGGTTACTTTTGGAGTTTTGTTTAGGTTTCTAGGAATTTGAATAGTTCGTAAATTGTTAAGGAAAATTGTGTGGTTCTACAAATAAAATCATAAACCTTGCATTGGAGTTCTAAAGGAGGGCGCACAGTTAGTTGAATGGTTAGTAAAAATTATGTGACCTATCCCATCAAACCATAAAACTTACTATAGTGGGGTTACGAATGGTTGGTATTATATTTTTCAAACCATGTGGACAAACTATGAATCTCTTTGTACAACCTAGAAAGGAGCATAGGGTTGGTGCATGGGAATCTAAATCATTCGTCCAAACCATGGAATGTGTTTTAATTATTCTAAATTATTATTTTATACCTGAAACTTATTCATTTTTTTCACATTCTTCCTTCAAGGAATTTGGATCTTGACCTAGGGGACTCCACTTACAAAGTTTAGATATTCCTTTCCTCTTGGTGGTGTAATTTTATGAATCCTTGGGTGTTGGATCTAATCTTTCAAAGGTATTTTACCATTATTTTATGTTCTTTATTGAACTTCTAGATCTTATCTTCTCCCCTTAAACAGAACCCCAGATTGGGGCTATTGATTCTAGATCTAAATTTTGTGGAAAGATAAAATTGAGTTTATTATATATCCATCCTGGAAGTGGGTTTCATTATCTAGGTCTTTATTGGTTGTTTTGTGTTATTTTTGAATTTCTGAGGTTTATGTTTTTATATATTTTTGTTTGTTCTAGAAATTATGGATTAGTGATTCTTTTTTTAATGATTGTTTTAGTATCCCTTCTCGAATTACTAAGACCCTTGGCTCATCTTGTCTTGTTGTGTACCATGGGAATTGTTAACTACAAGTGTTTCAAGGTAGGTGGTTTCATGAATTAGTTTCATTTTACAAACCATGCTTTCTTACTCTTTGAAATTGGTTTCTAAACTTGGTTAAAACGCATGAAAAATGTTTTGGTAAAATATGATGATTTTTGTGTTGTTTTAAAAATAGAATCTCTTCTTAGTTATTTTTATAGAAATGGTTTTAAGGAAAGAATTTTTTGGGTTTCAAATATGAAATTCCCTTGAATGATACTACTGTAGTAAACTCAATAGTGATCTATGATGAGGCAAGGATCCATTCTCAGGGATGAACTCTCTCCCCCATAGACTTATTCTTCTAGGGTAATGTGTGCACCATATTACCTAAGTTGTAGAAATGATCCATTATAAGGATAATATAATTATCCCCTAGACCTATTTTGTTAGGTAATGTTCACACTTGGTGGCCTATTGATCATGACATTGAAATTAGGATCCTTGTTGACCTTAAATTGTTGATAAAAATAGGTTATTTGTTTTTAGTGATTATATTTAGAAAATTTATTAGTATATGTTGGAAATTAATTGAAAACCAGTTTGTTGATGTGCTTTATTAAATTATGAAAAGGGGGATATATCCATGATTTTTGTTAAAATGTATCTCATGCCTTTTTTTAATTACTTGATCGTAATTGGTTTATTTTATAAATCCTATTTATAAAACACTTGTAGATGTCCTACTAGTATCATTTCTCATGACTTTTATACACAATTGGGTGTATATATATATATATATCTTATTATATTTAATGCAGGTAATTCTAGGAACTATAAAACGGAGGTAGGTTTTTTCATTAGCAGGTTGTGATATTATAGTGGTAACCTCATGTCACATGGAGTAAGGCCTTTCATATTTTGAGTACTTTATTTTATTATGTATCTAGGAGCCTATTTTTCGTTCTTACTATACTTATCGGATGATTCACTTTTTTTCATACTGATATATTTTTTATATGTTCCACTTTGTTTAATATTCTCTGTGTAGAAATATTTCCCAAAGGAGGTTCTTGATTTATGGGCGCATGTTGCCACCCCATGGGGACCATGAAGGCCCTTCAGTCCATTTCATGATTGATTAATGTTACATTTTGTTTTATTAACCTGAATTGGTTCATGAAACATTGGTATCAAAGGGTGGTTTTTCTATTTCAATTGTCAGTATGAATTTTATGTTGTCTTGGTAGATTGATTGACTAAAAGTTAACTTTTTTCAATCAAAGAAGAATGAACATGGGTCAAGGGGGGTATATTGATGGAGAAAAATAGAATCACCCATATCAATTAGATTAAAATAAATGGGAAATGATCTAGATGTAAAATATAAAATAGTACTATCATCTATATCTTCTTTTCTTACAAGAGTGTTATCTACATACTTTCCTCATATCCTTATGTGACGCACCCCAATGGTCTGATCAGTGAACAATATGTGTTTTCTAATAAGATAAATCAATTCCCAAGCTGCATTTTCCCTACCACAAATAAAATCAAACAAAATTTGATAATTTGATTCAACCTTCGATATGACATTGTTGTGGAGGATTCATAAGGTCAAACCACTCATCATATCCCTAACCTCTTCTCCAATGGAATTTCTAGGACTATAAAATAATCTAAAATAAAAGATAACAATCCCTTTAATTTCATTCACAAGGCCCCCTCCTCTCATTAAACCATCCATACATGTTCCATCCACATTAAACTTTAGTGTAGTGTTTGGTAATTTCCCGGAAACCCATAATTTATATTTATTACCCTCATTAATTTTTGTATAGAAAACAACACAAGGAATAAAATTTTCAATCGATGTTGATGACGCTCTTCCAAGAATTATATCCCTTAACTCATCCAGTAGAAGTTTTACTTGGACCTACATGAATACATATGAATGGATTTTTCCATTGTGTTACTTATTTCTAGTTTCCCAAATAACCTAATAGCTAATTATAAAGATGATACTCCTTTCATTAACCTCCTAATTTTTCTTTCCAATTCCATGAAACCATGATTCAAAGAATTTTGATATCATCTCTCCCTGGTTAACTGGAACTATGAAATGGTCGAGAAAACCCCATATTAACTTCACCAAGTCTCTGTTGTTATTGATGTGTGGTTCCATTATCCCAAGAATGATTCTAGTGGTTCCTCAAGTAGGTTTTTTTTATGAAACGTGATTGGAAACCCCTCCTTTAGATTATAATTTTATTTTAGTAGGAGTGTATTTCATCCGAGCTATGGACCAAGGTGTGGCACCTTCCCCTATTCAAGATATAGAGGTCAACCCTCGAAGGGACGACGATGGGGTTTAGGCCTAGGAATTTATTCCCAAGAAACTACCATCTTTATATGCGATTAATAATACTAAATAGGTGAGTATTCATTAAAAAATATTGATAGGTTCCTCAAATTCCTAGAGACACCTAACTTATCCAAAGTGAGAAGATTTTTCTTCATGTTGGAAGGCCTGAGTGAGAGGTGGTGGGACTTAGTTTTTTTTTATAAGAAGAATGAAGTCTTGGAGTGGAAGTAATTCAAGGCAATTCTTATTGAAAATTTTTACCATGAATATAATACCATAGAAAATCCATGTAATTTCTCAAGCTTGAGCAAGGTAATCATTCTATGATGGAGTACACCAATCGCTTCATTAATCACTCTGTGTTTTCTTCTGAGGTTGTGTATAATAAGAAGATAAAGTCTCAAAGGTATTAGATGGGTCTTAGACCTGATATCCATTCATAGGTATTTATTTTAAATCTGACCACTAAATCTAAATTAGTGGATAGTGCCTTGATGGAAGATTTAGGATGGGAAGGTAAAATGGAATTGGATGGAGTTTCTATTTTTTATTGTGTAAACTATAGTGGTTCATTCAAGTGAAAGAGGGATAGAAATGAGTTTCATGGGGGGGGGATGGTGGTGATTCTCAATGGTATCTTCATCCAGCATTGTTAGTGGATAATGGATTAACATGTTATCAGTGTCCCCATACAATTCATATGAAGTGATTTTATCTCATTCCTATAAGTTTTTCAACTCATGTTAATATCGAGGTCATTTACAAAAAAAAAAATTAAGGCTTTTTATCTTCATTTATCTAGTACATCATTTTCAGTACCTATAGGATCAGTAGTGTAGTAAAATTGTTCACTAACTATAATAATATTTCTATAAGACTTTGGAATGAAGCAATTATTTTTAGAGGAGGATTTTTTAGTATTAGTTTATGAGGTTCCTATAACTGTGATTGGTACTATTTATGTTGATTTTACTTTAAATAATTCTATTCTTGATAATAGTGCTTATAACTCCTTGTATCAACTCATATAGTGGTCTATTTAAAACATCCAACCGAGCTCATACCATTCTTTATGGATTTACTGAAGCCTCTAGGGAGGAAAAGGGACCAGGGTTTATATAAACCATTATACGCATTCATTATGATTAAAATAGATCTTGTTTTGGATTTATTAGTTTTTGACTTAGACCTCTTTGATGTGATTATTAGGATGGAGTGGTTAGTCTCTAAAAAGGATCAAATTTATTTTTACCATCGATGGGAGCTCTTCACTACTTATCATGGGAAATACCATGTGTTTCGGGGAGAATAGGATTTGAGGTCCACTTGAGTGGGATTATCTCTTTCAGATCTTAGTAATTTTTTTCATTTGTTTTGGAACAATAATCTAAAATTGATAGCCTTCCTTTTATAATAAACTAGTTTTCTAAAGTTTTTTTGATAAATTCTTAAGTTTATGCCTATATTGGGGGTGGTGTTATTGAATGACTTAGTTCGTAAAATTCAACTAACATCGATGTAATCTTATTGTATGGTCCAAACTGAATTGAAAGAGATAAGAATTCAGTTTTATGATTTAAGGGACAAGGTGTTTATACACACAAGTGTATCACCTTAGTTATACCCAATGAATTTTGTCCAAGAATGTGGATAGGACTCTTAGATTATGAATTGATTATTAGAAGCTAAAATTAGTAATGGTCAATAAAAAATATCCCTTGCATCACATTGATGACATTTTAGAGCAGTTGAAAGTATCAAAGTGGTTTTCTAAAATTGATCTTTGGTATAGATATTACCAAATCAGAATTATGGAATTGGATATTTCAGAGACCACCATCAGGAGAAGTAATGTACATTCCTAGTGAATTATGATGTCATTTGACCTAACTAACTCTAAATCCCTTTTTATGTCTTTGATGAATTGTATATTCCATGAGTACCTTGACACTTTTTTCATAGTATTTTTGTATGAGATCTTGGTGTACTCTAATAATGAGGAAGAACATGGGTGTCACGTGAGGACTTTTTTGGGAATTCTAATGGATTTATATCGTTTTGATAAATTTTTGAAGTACCATATATGGATTTTTGTGGTCATGTTCTTGGTATATGTGATCTCAAAACATGGTATCCCAGCTTATCTTGAAAAGGTGATGTTTTTCATGTCATGAGAGGAAACACAAAATAAAATTGAGATATATAGCTTCATGGGTATGGGTTGATAATATATCTGGTTTGTAAAGGATTTCTCGAAGCATGCATCTCCTTTGACCAGTCTCTCATAGAGGGGGATATAGTTTTGTGTGATTCAAAGTTTTAGGAATCCTTTGATGATCTAAAGCAGTGTTGGAATCTGTTTCCAATTATGACTTTACCAAATGTTGGTTAGGGTTATGTGGTTTACTGTAATGATTTGGGTTTAGTTTTAGGTGATTTCCTTCTAATAGTATATCATGTAGTGTATTTTGGCTCACTTTAGCTTCAACATCATGAGAATAATTATTCCACTCTTAATTTATAACTGTCGTTAGTTGTTAATTCCCTCAAAATTTGGATTCATTTTATTTTTTGTAGAAATATGTAATATTTTCTATCAAAAATATTTGAATCTAGATCAGATACATTGGGTACAATACTTTCAGTAATTCAAATTTAACCTTGACTATACACTTTAGAAAGGTAAAGTATTTATTGATACTCTTAGAAAAAAGTTACCCTCTTAGTTTGTGAAGGATGTAATGGATGAGTGGAACTTAAGGGAAATGTTTTCTTAGATGCAATAGGGAATCATAGAAGAAGGGTTTGTTAACATTATTGTGAGTGTTCATGTCACATAAACTCCTCATATGATGATTTTTTATAGGAAACAACAAGATAATGTGTTCCAAATTATCAGGGACTCTTTATATTGTGGAAAAAATAAATGAGTAGTATATTTACTTAAAAAGTATTATTTACTTCAGGAGATAGTATGTTGTCCCTTCATCTATAAGAAATTATTTTTTTTGGATTTTCACTCTATGTTTTTTCCACCCCTACACCAAAAATATGTTTAATGAAATAAATCACTATTTTTTGTGTCTTGGTTTGAAAAGAAACATATCTGAATTCATATCTCATTATTATACTTTCTGATAGATTGAGGCTGAGAAACATAATCCATCAGGGTTTTGTTAGCCTCTTCACTTGACAACTTATATATGGAATGAAATTTTTATGGATTTCATTGTTGGATTAACTCAAAATACCTAAGGTAAGAATGTCATCTAGGTTGTTATTGATTGGTTGACTAAGTTAGATCATCTTATACCAATTTGTGACACCAATAAAGAATAGGACAATGGAATGTTTTATGTGTAGGAGATTATAAGTCTTAATAGTTTTTCAATGAATATTGCCTCAAATAGGGACCCTAATTTTACCTTAGAATTTTGAAAGAACCTATAGGAGGAAATAGGTAACCAGGCTAGGTTGAGAATAGAATATCATCCTCAGATATATGAGAAGATATAAATGGCTAATAAAATTCTAGAAGATATGATTTATATCTACATATTATACTTCTAAGGTGATTGTAATATCCATTTGGGACTGGTTTACTTTGAATATAATAACAATTACTATTTATATATTATAATAGAACCCTTATAATCATTGTTTAGTCATCCTTGTAGCTCTCCTCATTGTTGGTCTAAGGTTGGTGAAGATTAATTTGTTTGTTCGAGCTTGTTTTAAGATACAAAAATAAAGATCTAGTTGGTTTTTCAATATTTTGTGACATCCCAGTGCTGACATAAGTTTTATAATGATCGCCATCATTAACCTTTAGAGTTTCTGTTTAGTAATCAATTGTTCTTTCAATTCTATCCAATGGACCAGAAAGTAAGGAAAACTCACTCCTAGTTATGTGGGACCATTGGTGTGGATAATTTTCACATACTAGAGTTTTTTTAATGTAATTACTTTACTTTTTTTATTATCTATTTATTAGGACTTCTACTATGTAATTTATTGTGATTTATGGAGATTTTTGGAGGCTTCTTGGCTCATTCATAGTTAGTGCATGCTTAAAAAATATCAAACGATTTTATCCATAATATTGTACACCTTGTGTTTGAGTTACAGATGAGGGTGTTTGGTTAGTAAAAACTATGTATCCTACCACCTAAAACTATGAAACATGGGATAGTGGGTTCATTTGTACAACTCTAATAGTATCCCAAAATGGTGTAAATGGTTGGTGCAAGGTTTTCTAAGCTGTTAAGCATGTTTTAATTATTCCAAATTTTTATTTTTAGATGTGAAATCTATCCATTTCACCTCGTTATACCACTAGGGAATTTGGATCTTGAACTAAGGTGCTCCATATATAGAATTTGGAGATTCCTTGTTTCTTAATGATGGATTTAAATGGATATTTGGGTGTTGGATCTAATATTTCAAAAGTGTGTTCCTATTTTTTGATTTTAATCATTGATCTTATAGATCCACTCTTCTCCCCTCAATAAAAACCCTAGTTCCGGGATATTGATATTAGATCTAAGTTTTGTAGAATGATCTAATTCAGATTATTATAAATTAATCATCAAATTGGATTTCATTTTATAGAACAATATTAGTTGTTTTGTTTTATTCAAGATGCTTTGAGGTATATCTTTTCTCTTTTTATGTTTTTCTAGAAATGATGAATTGTAGATTATATTTTGGGAGTTATTGTTTCAGGATCCCTTCTTGATTCCTAAGACCCATCGCTCAACTTGGATTATTGTGTACTATGGGAATTGTTAACTATAAATGTTTCATGGTATTTTTTTCAGGAATTAGATTTATTTTATGAACCTTTCTTATTTTATCCTTGAAATTGGTTTTTGAAATTGGTTAAAGGAAAGAAAATTTTTTTGATAAAATATGGTGGTTTTTTGTATTGTTTTCAAAATGGAATCACCCCATAGTATTTTTTATGGAAATGGTTTTATATCATGAATCGTTTGTTTTCAATGATGAAATCTCATTTAATAATATTATTGTGGTAAACTCAATAGTGATCGACAATGAGGAAAGGATCCATCCTTAGGTATGAACTCTTTTCCCTTAGACCTATTCCTATAGGGTAATGTGTGCACTATATTGTATAAGTTGGGGTAAGAAGCCACACTTGGGGGTGTATTATTACCCCATAGACCAGTCCCGTTAGGTTAATGTGCACACATGGTGGCCTACTAATCACGACATTGATATGAGGATCCTCATTGACATAAAATTACTGAGATCCATGGGTTGTTTTTTCTAGTGCTTATATTCTGTAAAATTGTTGGTATATTTGGTAAGTGTATTGAAAACATATTTATTGATATACTTTATTAAATTATGAAAATAGGTATATATCCATGTTTTGTGTTAAATTGTATCGAATGAATTGTTTTAAATTAATTTAGAAAATTTGGTTTATTTTCTAAAGCATGTTTATGAAACACTAGGTGGGATCATGTTGGACTCTTCACTCATACACTACATACATATTTTGGTGTACGTGGGTATTTTTTTGTCCCATGAAGGTAATGGAAAGGAACCATATAAATTCAATGAGTTTTTTTTAGTAGTTTTTGAGTGTATGGTGGTTTCATAATGTTAAATGGAGTTGGGTCTTATGTTTTATGATTACTCTGGTTATTTATGTATAATGGAACTTGTTTTTCATGTTGGTAGTATATATCTATTGTTTTATTTTTTTCATATAGACATATTCTATATATTTACTACTTTATTTAACGTTATTTTTTGGAAAAAAATTTCACAATGGTAGTTCTTGATGCCCATGTGCTTGTCGCCAACCTGTGGGGATCGAGAACATCATTCGGCGCATATCAGGATCGAATTAGGTTATGGTTGGTTTAGTAAATCTGGATTGGTTCAGGACAAATAGAGACTATGACGTAAACATATTCAATGCCTTATGAAATGGTCATGTAGAGTGTAATGGTAAAAAATGTCATTACACTTATTATTATTTAGGTCAATATCTACTTTTATTTTTTAAAACATATGCTTGTAAAAATTAATTTTTTATCTAAAATTTTATTTTCATTAGTTTTAGTTATGCAATTTTTGGTTGAAGAATCTTGAAAAAAAAAATTTAAAAATTTACACATGAAAAAATAATATTTTTTTAATTTGGATATTAAAATCTATAGATGTTGTTCTTTTATATAATTTTTGTATTAATTTTTATATTCATCAGTATTTAAAAAAAATTATTGAATAATTATTATATCACTATTCTCTTGTGAATCATACAAATGTAAAAAAGACTTTTTTTGAACTTAGATATTTAAATATATATATATATATATTTATATCAATTCTACTATTTTTTAATTAATTTATATAAATTTATTTGAGTAAAAAAATTGGTTGAAAAAACGTGTCATCATTACTATTTGAGAAAACTTATACATGTATGGATAATATTTTTTATCTTGGATATATAAATTTATGAATATTGATCATTTTAGTGATTTTATATTAATTTTTTTATTCATCATTTTCAATTAAAAATTTTATGAAAAAATAATACTGAAACCATTATTTTACTAGAATATTTCTCAATATCAATATTTTTAAATAGATATAATTTTCATTCAAATATAAAAAATCAAAAAAAAATTGCTTCTTACATTCATTTGATTATATAAAATATAGGTATATATAACTTCATAACATTCATCTACTTAAATCATTTGAACTGAGGAAGATGAACATTTGTTGAGGTATGTGTACATTTTTTATATTCATATATCTATAGTAGTTAGATTATTTTATGAAATTAAAAAAAAATTTGACAAAATTATTTTCAGAACTGTTGGTGATCCTACTAGGGCACAAACTTCTTCTTCTCTAGAGAATATTATAATAAAAGTTCATAGATTCATGATGATATGCTTACCAAAAACTTCAATTTACTCATGGAGAGCATATATTTTGAATTGAATTTGATGATAATAATATCCTAGTTATCATGAATAGAATGCAGTTAGGATTTATATGGTCATGATGTGTCATTATAGGATTAACATTTTATATCATGATTGAATAAGTATCAACTAGATACTGAAAAATCAGTTATGGGTGTCCATAATTGTAAAATATCTCCACTAGTTTATTTTTTCCAATTCCTCAAATATTTTATATTTTATATGAATGATATTGAATATATTTAATTATATTAAGATAGGAATGTAATTTAGAAGTGATAATATTTTGTGAAAACCAGATGTTTTATATTTTTAGTAAAGAAAATAATGAAAACTTATGCCTCAAATATGGGTATATAAATACATAGACATGGGGTTGGTTAGTCACTAACACATGGAAAGAAACGTTTCTAGGATGAAAAATATTGTATATAAAATCAATTTGTAACATCATTTATTAATTACTTCATGGATTATTTATGAATTATTACATAATAATCCTCTAGTAGATATCTCCAAAAGATTAAATCATTGAATTTATAACCTCATAATATTTCATGCGGAGGGTATCATTTATTGGAGGAGTATATAATTAAAGAAAAGTTTAAAGAATTAATTTCAAAATCAAGTAATATCTTTGAAGAGATTTAGTTTGTCCCTCCAACTCCTCCCACATTCCATAAAATATAGGAAAGGGTGATGCTGAATAATATGAGAAGTTTATTATGAATCCATCCAAATAAGTAGCCGATGAGATTTTATGAAATAAATAATTATTCTTATTAAAAACTATTTCTTTGTAAATTCATCGCACTAAGATAACTTTTATATATATCATTTTATAAAACATATCAGGATAAAGAAACACATGGGACCAGTATCTCTATGAGTTGGAAGAACATTTTGGAGCCTAATTTAAAGAAGAAAACACATCTAGGCCACATAAGAGGAAATAATGTGGTTGTTAGTAGTAGAAAACATTTTGGATGTATGAATATGACATCAATGGGGGTAGAATGTAGGGGAAAATAGCTTCATTGAAAATGGATCTATGAGACATGAAAAAATTTATTGATTATTGGATTAAATCATCTTTATAGGATATGTTCAGAGAAATGGTAAGACAGACGCAACCTTTATAGTCTACACAACATACGTATAAAGATCCTCCAAGACCATTTTTAGACAAGATTATATACAATGAGTTGTGTGATGAGGATCCCCATGTACGTATTATAGTGTATATAATCATACATAATTTTTTAAATTATGTACATCATTAAATTATTCAATAAGGTTATTTAAGATTAATGGTAAATTATATTATTGATCCAATTGCACCAGTGTCTTTTCCTTCTTAGGAGGTTTCTAGAGTTTGAGATATTTTAGGTCATTTTTTACTCTATCCAGCTAGCCTCCATCAGTTTACATATGAGGTATGTGTTTTTTTTAAGTATTATTTACTATTAATTGTAAATTAATTGTAATTTTTACCTATATTTACTTTATATACAATTATCTAAAATCAAAAGAATCATTAAAAAAGAAACAACTTTTTTAGGAACCTACACCATTAAATACTTCTCATATTTCTGATAGGTTAAAAAATTTAACAATAAATTTGATTATTTTGGATCTATTTTAATAGTATTAAATGACTACTAAAAAATATAGGAGAGGATCTACATTGAGAATATTTGAAAAAATTATCACAGATATCATTATGGGTGATGCGCTCTTCATAACTTTGTTTCAGTTGTTTTCCATTTAAGTAAGTTTCAGTTTCATTTTTCATTTATTTACTTATAGTGACTAAATTTATTACATATCTAATTAGGTATTTCTAAATTATTTTAATCTAAAATGATAACACTTATATTTATATTTATATTGATCTAGAATACATTTCAATGACTATGGAATATCTGAATAAGGATTATAGATTTAAATATATATTTGGCATATTAGCACATACATATATTAAGTTTTGGTTTCTTATATTCTTTGAAAGTTAAATATAATTTTATAATTATGAACTAATATTAGTTATAATTTCATTAATGTTAAACTCTTTATAATTTAGTGACATTATATGTTATGAGTATTCTGACTACATGAATACATGGAATATTGGTTATGCTCTTTACATAGTGCAGTCCATAATTTTTTTCAAAATTTTTTGATATCATAAGTTTTATTCTATTATATTAGTTCTTTGATATTAAATTTTTCTGGTTAAATTTTTTTGATGATTAATATACGAAAATATAATAGTCTATGGAAAGATTTTAATAATGTTCATATGTTGATATATATTTAAATAAAATCAAATGTGTAACAGTAAAAGTATTTAACATTTATATTAGTTCATACTTATTTTGTATTATATATATGGTGTTTACTATTTTCAAAGTTTTTTTCATAAATAAAGTTTCATTATAAAAATGGAATTATTTAATATAGTTATTATATTTTAAGATTTATTTCTGAGATCATCGCAACCATAATGATAGCATATTTTCATAACGTTATTTCATTAAAACACCAATGTTACAAACTAATATGTTGTATTTTGAATTTAATAACATTTATTTTTTGAAGGTTTTTTATGATGGTTCTTCATAAATAAATTGATACTTAAACCACCACTAGTTTTTATTAAATACTATTTATAAAGTCGGATTAATTTGTAAATATATATCTAAAAGATTTATATATGTGTAATTTTTGGTTTAATGATGTTGTATTCATGTCTGGATTAAGTTTTTTCTTCCTATTTTGTTTTTCATAGTGTAATGATCCTTAGAGGATGAATTGATATTTCAATAAGATAATTCTATTTTGAAAATTATAAATTTAAATTCCCTCAATTAAATTCTCTACACTGTTTAAAAATATAGTAGATATAAATAATTTGGTACTTCTAAATAGATTCTAAAAGTATCAATCAAACCCATGTCAAAATATCTTTAAATTACATTAAGTTTTAAAATTATTTTACTCACACCAAACACATTATAAATATCATTTATAAATGTAAATTATCATAATATATTTTTCATTTCTAATTTTATAAACACTTGCCAAAAATCAAAAAGATTTTTGAGTCAATTTAAAAAAAAGTGAAAATAATGTATAAAACACATCATGTAATAAATAAGGAGGTTAGGTCAAAAGTGGATCTTAGTCCTCTCCACTTTAAAGTATTCCTCTTCAAATTCTATTAATTAAATCTTAATATAAAATCCACAACCTGGATCAATTTTTACAAAAAAAACAATTGTACACAAGGTTGTGCAGGCTATTATTAGCCTCTTATAAAGTCATACATGAAGTATAAAAATAAGTACTAAGGTACATATTTTTAGAGTACATGATAAGTTCTCAATAAATATACAATAAATAAAAAATAAAAACATATATTGTAAAATAAATAGAGTAAGAGATAAAGTTAACCGAAGTGTGGTGAAGCTCTATCACTTATATAATTTTAATTAATCGGTATGGTTATATTCTCTTGAAACAATTTCATTAATATATCCTTGAGATCATATAAAAAAGATAATGTGAATCCATCTCTCATATCATTAATATCACATGAGAAACATAGAATATTATTATAGGAAAATTTCAAGTGGAGATGAAAAGAAACACCATTTTATCCTACAAAAGAGAGGCAATATCTTACTTATAGAGAGATCTTATCTAAATGGTTGTTGAGGAATAATCATAATGAAATACCCATGATAATACTGAAAACTATAATTACAAAACTTCCCTAAATTATCATTAAATTCTCTAAAATATATTCATTTGATTATTTAAAATCCTTTCATTTGAAATTATACATGAAGGTCTGACCTTCAAAAAGACACATAAGAACGATCATTGGAGTCATTCCTTGTAGTAGGTTGATACATTCTTCATAAAATCACATTAAATAACTATTTTAGTCATGATAAGTGATCATGTGGTCAAGTAAATTTTCAATAATTTCAATTATGGTCACCTGATGTGATATTACGGTCACTTGGCCAAAATGAGAAATCACTCCATACTTAGAAAAAACATTTCTTCGTATCTATGATGTTATCTCATAATATATACTTGTAATATATCAACTATATCATTTATTTAACCAAGTTTATCAAGTGGTCACTCTAATTTCCTTTGCATTATTTTGAGGACATTTTGAAATTTTCTCTATGGTTAGTTGAAAAGTCATATGTTATCTTTATTTTTCTGTGTGGTCACTTCAACACTTTGTAAAAATTATAATTTTTTGGAATATTAATTTCTCAAATTAGGTATAAGGACTTCTGAAATAGATTTATATAATGTAAGACTGCTTACAAACTTAACAAATTTTCATATGTTTCCCATAAAAAGAGTTTTATAACCCAACAATCTATCTATTTTTGATAATCACAAATCATGGATAGAAAAATAATAGAATAAACAAATAAATTTATAACAATTTACTTAATCAAAAAGGTAACAAATGAATAAGTTACTCGATTGATATAAGTAATAATTTATCTCCTTTATTAGGATTATCAAGAAGTTAGATAAATGAATAGATATAAACAGAATATAAATGAATAAATTCAAGCACTCAATAAAAATAATTGATATAACATTAAGCTCAACTAGTAATAAATTCAACACTATATAAATGCACAGTATCTCTATCAAGGATCCTGAACAAAACTAAATAATCATCCACTCTCATGTAATAAGTTTCAATATGTATTTTTTTATTTCTCTTAATAGGGATGAGAAGAAGTCCTAGGTGTAGTGTATTACTGAGAAGAGGAAGATCTGAAAATGAAAACTCCTTTAGCAATAGTTTTTAAATGTTGAACAAGTTGAAAAAAATGTTGAACCTCTATATGGTTTTTATGATCATAAACCATCAATTTATTTTTAAAATTTTTTATTTAAGTTAGTTAACATCACATCATCACCACATTGTAAAAAATATATACCCCACCACAAAAGGATTTGGGATTGGAACTATGGTGCAATGAAATGTACCACACCATAGTACAACTTGATCCAACTTTAACTCAGAGAATTATGGAAAATATATCAGAATCCATACCATGGTCAAACCTTAAATATTACAAAATCAGATGAGGCCATGTTGTAAGGTGAATGATCAAGCAACATAACTTCTATTCAAGGGCCATCCAATGTGTAGTTTAAGAGACACATTGCAGTTACCTCAAGATAAATTAAACCAAAAATATCTATGTCTAAAATACCACCTCTGTGTCATAGTGAACTGTGCCACCCTATAAGAGACATTAATTTATAATAATAAAACATGCATTAAATTATTGTTCAAAAATCTTTGATTTGGATCATTAAGGGATTTTCTTGACCCAATGATTCTCTAGAACCTATGAAGTATACAAATATACAAAAATTGATAGTTGGATATAAACCATGACACCTACGATAACCAATTTCCATAAAATGATTCTTCATCAATCCATATTGAACATCTAAAATATATTTTTATTATATTCCATCAAAAGTCCAACAGACTTCAAATGTATTTTTTCAATTATGCCTTAACATTCTTTTAAACATCTTAGGATTTCTTTATTTTAACCCCCTGGATCCACATATATCTTATCTATATTTCTCCTTATTTATTTGTCTAATATTTTAGAGTAAGTAAACGATGGTTGTATCAGGTTATTTTCTAAGAAAACCACCTATTTACACTTTTATTCATTCTTATTTTCTTGCTTCTTCATTAAATAGAAATTTACTTCAGTCTTGGTTTCTTGATTATCCAATTAGGAGAAAGGGTCTTTGATTTGTTGACTCCTATTAAATTACATGGTTTAATATAACCCTCTCAATCCGTATTAAGGGTTGGATATGTAGGGGATCATATTTGACCTATTTTTCACTCTTTTATCAAAGTGTGCCTTTTTAATATTCATAATTTATTTTCATCTATGCTTAAAATTTTTAATTTATGCAATTATTGCCTTTAATTTTATTATTTTATACTTAAATAAATTGGTTTCTATATAATTTAATTTATTTTATAGCATTGTTTTAAAATTATTTATAAGTAAAATTCACCCCCACTCTTGTCATTGTATCTCCTCCCCACATTGGGTGTCAAAGGGATTCTTTGTGTTCTCCTCAAAATATTCTTTTTTTTTAAATTAATTTTTTTTATATAAACTGATTTTAAAGTTAAATATTTTTAAATGGAATCTTTTTCAAACACCCATGGTGATCTAGAAGGGAAATATATAGGTTATATACCATATTTTGGTGGTTCAAGATATAATTATTCGAATACAATTATGTCAAACTTAATTATATCTATTGTTTATCATGTATGAAGGAATTTTTGGCATGGTTATATTACTACTAGTGAAAAATAAGAAAAATAGACTCCTAATGATATCACTACTTTTGAAAGATATGCTAGAGATATTAACATCGTATATTTTGGTTTAGAATAAAATGAGTTTACTCATATTTCTATATGAAAAACTACTCATGAAATCATGAAGATATTAGAAGTTACTCATAAAAGAAAGAATAAAGTTAAATATAGTAGAATTTATATTTATAAGAAATGTTTTAAAAGTTTTATAATTAATTATATAAAATTTATTACTTAAATGTTTATGAAATTTACTTACAAGTGAAATAGAAGAAATTTTCTTGGTGATACTCTTACTATAGAAACTTTATTCAATAAATTTATTTGGATTTTACCAAACATTTTATATCCAAAAGGAATGATGATATAAGAATAAAATATTATAAATAACATATCATTACAGTAGCTTATAAAATCTCTTATGAATTAAGAGATCATGATAAAGTAACAAGATGATAAAGAAAAAAACAAGTCAAAGATAAAATGATGATTGATTTAAAATAAATTAATGGTGAATCTTACAATAGTGATAAAAGGTATTATCTATCCAAGAAGTTGAAAAATTTCTTCAAAAGTAATAAATTTTACCAACATTATTAAAAAATATTATTAAAGCAAAAAAGAAGTGATGTTCATAAAATTAAAAAAAGGGACTTGTGGGGCTAGAATTCCCCTTGATCAAAAACAAGATTGAGGAGAAAGATAAAAAAACAAATATTTAAGGGTTCAACCTGGAGAGTGAGTGATGATTTCCTCTCCTCAATAGAATCAAGTAATGAAAGTGATAAATGTCTCATGGCTTAAGTCAAGGTTAGTAGTGAAATAAACTCTAACTCCTCTTCCCCCTCCTCCACAAATTCTTCTTTCTTCTCTTATTATTACAATCACATAGGCTATAAAGATCTAAAATATGAACATAATTAACCTAAGGAAGTTTTTTTAATTAAATTAACTATCTAATGAGATTAAAAATAATTATAATCAAGTGCATAATGAAAAGTATTATATTGAATTAAAAAATGAGTTATAGGAAAAATTGAATAATCAATCGAATGTGAATGAATTATAATTAACTATAGATGATCTCAAAAAGTCTCTCCAAAAATTATCCCAAGCCTAAAAAATACATAAATAAAATATTGGGTTTATAACACCATGAAAATAAGAAATTTGGTTATTATTTTTCCAATATTTCTAGATCATTAAAAAATATGGATTTTTTAAATGGGATTTCGCAAAATATGTTTTTGTAATTATTTTCATAAAACTGAATTATAATTCATTAATATTATTTATAAACTTCCCAATATAATAAACCAAAAATTATCTATAATCCATCTTATATCTCGTCTCAAAAATATTATTCAAGATAAATTTTACTACTGAAATCCCTCTTAGTAAAAATTTTTAGACACAACATCTGGGTATAAAAAAGCTTAATTTCTTAATTTTTTAGATAATGTGTCTAAAGAGTAAATCCAAAAAAGAAAAAAGGCACATGGATAGTGTATTATCTTGACACATGTGTGGTAAAGTATATTAATTTAATTAATTTGAAAAACTCAATGGAGGATATGTGACTTTCAATGACAGTTCATGAAGTAAAATTTATTTTATAGGTAGAATTAGTTTTCTCAATTAAACTGTTATAAAACATTTTTTTTGTTGATGGTTTAAAAAACAATTTTAAAATAATTACACATTTGTGTAGAAATATTTTTAAAATATATTTATAAAATTATTTTTTCAAAGTTTTTAATTTCAAAGGAAAAATTTTGTTTATCTCTTTTCATTTTCATATTTTTTACATTATTGATTTAAAATATTTTTTATCTCAAAATGTTAAATGTTTTGGAATTATAGATAGTGATACTTTGATTTAGTATATAAAACTTGGTCATTTTAGCACAAAAACACTCATTAATCTCAACTCACATCAACTAGTATGATATTTAAAAAAAAATCATTTCTAAGATAATGTTTCTTGTTAACCTTACCAACGTGGTAAAAAACATAAAAAATCTTTCAAACCAGAAAAATGAATCAACCTAAAAAGAATTTGAGATTTCTCAAATTAATATTTTTGGACCAACTCAAGTCAAAAGTGTTGGAGGAAAATCAAATTCATTTGTTATTTTCAATGGTCATATAAGATTCACATGGAACTTTTTCTTGAATGGAAAAAAATGAGGCTGATAAAGTACTTATAAGATTCTCAAAGAAAGTGAAAAATGAAAAATGGAACAAAATAATCTCCATTTTAAGTTTTCATGGGGAATTTTTTTATAAAAAAAATTTTTGAACTTTGTTCTTTACATGTTTATAATAAAAAATTTTCTACTCCTAGAACACCTCAACAAAATGGGTTGTTGAAAGATGGAATTAACCTATTTAATAAATCTAAATATACCTATTGAAATATTTAAAAATAACTTAATGATTTTGGGATAAGGTAGTAAATACAAATTATTTTATCATAAATCATGTTCTCATAAGACCCTTCCTCAAAAAACCCCTTAAGACCTTTGGAAAAATAAAATACTGAAAGTTGGATTTTTCAAAGTGTTTAGATGTAAGTGTTGTTCTATTAACACTAAAGACAACATAGTGAAATTTTATCCACAATCCAATGAATTAATATTTCATGGGTTCTTAAAATCAAGTAAATCCAACTGATCCTTCAATAAAAAAAACCAAAACTATTGAATAGTCCCTTCATATCGAATTATATGAAATTATTTATAAAATTACATCCCATTTCAAAGATGTTAGGGATTACCTTGAACCTTTTAATGATCTAACTTCCCCTTAAAAACTATTTATGATGTATATCCATCTAATCCTTTACCTAAATCTTTAAAAAAAATATAATGATGAGCCTTTGTAAAATATTATCAGTGATTTTTAATTTGGTACTAACACAAAGAGTTATATATTAAATTAAGTTGGGAATTATTATTTTATTTATTTTATATAACCTAAATACCTTTATGATACTTTTAATGATGAAAATTGGGTATAATATATTCATAAAGAACACAATTAATTTCAATTAAATAATTTTTATACTCTTATTAAAATATATAATGATCATCCCATTATTGGTAAAAAATGGTTTTTTAGAAATAAATTATATAAGTAAGGTTGCAACACACATAGAAAGAATATAATCAAATCCAAAGGCTATTATCACGATGAATTCATTGACTAAAGTGAAACTTTCACACTCTTTTATTTTATATAATCAATTGGAATATTATTGGAATTATACACCCATTTAAATTTCAAAATATTTTAAATGGATGTTGAAAGTTCCTCTTATAATAGCTTTAAATCTGAAAATATTTTTGTGTAAAAACCCGCTAGTTTTGATAATATAATTTCTTTTAATTATTTTACCAAGTTAAACAAGTATTTGAATGGTTTAAAACAAACCCCTTCGTCTTATTAAGAAATGTTAATGATTTTTCTTTAATCAAATAATTCTAAATGGTAAAATTGAATTATAAATTATTTATAAAACATTTTTCAATTGATCTTTTAATCATCCACATATATGTCGATAACAAAATATTTGGATCAAAAAATGAATCTATTTGAAATAAATTTTAAAATAATATAAGAAAATAATATTAAATGATTGTTATGGGTGTGCTATAATTATTTATTACTTCTTAAATCTCTCAAAAATAGGGCAAAACGTTTCTAAGATAATGAAAATACTATAATAAAATTCTAAAGCATTTTGGTATGGATAATGCTAAGGAAATAAGTACACCTATGAGTATTTCTTGTAAGAAAATATTCGATGAATCCTTTAAACTTATTGACAAAAATATTTATAGAATTGTGATGGGAAGTATTCTTTACCTTACTCGTCCTAGCTAAAAATTATGTTTAGTGTTTTTCTTTGTGCTCGTTTTCAATTAAATCCTAAATAATCACACTTAAAAACTATTAAAATGATTTTTATAAGGTTCTAAAAACCCTTTTTTATTTCATCCAAAAGGAAACTATATTAAGTTTTCAATATTTTTTAGATCAATTTTGGAAAATTTAAACTAGATAGGAAGAGTGAAATTTGGAGTTGTCACCTTCTTGGACATTACTTAATCTCATGAAGTAGTAAAAAAATAGTTCCTATTTCTATAGATGATTAAGAATATATAGTTTCTTGAGTTATTTCACTCAAATTATATGGATGAAATAAACTCTCTTAGATTTTGGGATAACATTTCATGTTCCAATTAAGTGAGATAGTTCTACTTCCATAAGCATCTCAATAAATCCCATTCAACATGAACACAATAATCACATTGATATACGACATCACTTTTTGAGAGACCAATTTTAAAAAGGTGATATCATGTTAAAATACATTATCATGGTTCTAGAATAAACTAATATCTTCAAAAACACCTTTATAAAATTTTAATTTTATTGTGGGGGTCTAGGGATGTCTTTCTTGTAATTACTTTTATAATCTATTCTTATCTATGTTTTTACCTAAAATATTTATTATTTTTTAAAATATGTTATTTTCTTATTTTAAAAACATCTTGTCCAAATTTTTAAAATCATATTTTTATGATAAAGTTTATTAACTTATGATTTTTTATCTATTATATATCTAAAACTATTTGTTTATAAGTATTTTTTCTTATCATAAAGGGGGATAAGTATTTAGTGTTTATAAGGGTTAAAATTTCTAATGTATAGAGAGAAAAATTTTAAAAATGAGAAAGATTTTAAAAAGTAGGAAGGTCACACATTATGAATGGAATGTTTTCAAAGGAAAATTAGGATATTGATTTGATGGTGAGACATATGGTTCCATGGAAAAATTATTACTACATATTTTATACTTTCCCTCTCCTTATTTACTCTATATATTTTGTCACTTATATTTTATTTTAATCTTAAATGAGTGTTTATGATCATCAAAAATGTGGATATTGTTGAACCTATAACTTGTTTTTATGATCAAAATAACTAAAGTTATTTTTTACCTTTGTTATTTAAGTAAATTATCATTACCACATAACCACATCACAACACTCTACACCTTGAAGAAAAATGACATAGAACAGAAACTACACTGTAATGAGAAGGAACACACTAACGTATAACTCAATTTAACTTCCTCTTTGAGAATCATGTTGAAATCCTAGAATCTACATTGAATTAAAACTTAATATCCTAAAAACTTGGGTAAGGCCACACCACATGGTGAATGATCATGTCACATAACTTTTAAGAATGGTCCATATGTAGTGAATCTTAAGAGCCACCCCATAGCTACCTTAATATTAGTATAAACACCATAGATTTTGTAGTACTCCACACCATATCCAAAATCCCTACACTGTAAATACCTCATACATAGTGCAGTGAACTCTGATATTATTCAAGGTAATTCGATCCAGAATAGTCCAACAGGAATTAAATTCTTATTGTAAAATATTTTATTTTTCTCATTAAAGGATTGACTCGACCCAAGGCTCCTCTAGCACCTATGAAGTTTATAAATACACATTAAGGGAGGATTATATCTAAACCAAAACACATATGATATCTAATTTCTATAAAAAAAATATTGACTGGTCCATAATGAAATTCTATAAGTGGTTTCCATTCTCTTTTATCAAAATTCCAATGAACTTAAAACAGGTATTTTTTACCTGAGATTTATTTTTCTCTTGAGCCTCATGTGATTTATTTATTATAACACCTTGAATCTTATTCTGTATTCTCCCTCTATCTCTCCTGTATTCTTACAATATTTTAGAGAGATTATAGTGTTATTTTATAGAGTTTGATTCCAATAAAACCTTCTCTTCTTCCTTGTCTTCATTATTGGTTTCTTACTTCTTCATTAAAGAGAAGGTGTTTTTATTCTTGGTTGCTTAGTTCTTTTCTTAAGATAAAGGGAATTTGGTTTCTTAGCTCTTATTAAATTCAAGGGGTTAATATAACCCACTCAACAATTCTTTATGGGTTGATATTTGGGGGTCATTCTTAATGTATTATATAACTCTATTATCAAAGTGTCCTTTTAAATTTCCACAATTTATTTTCTATTAAACTTAAATTTTTAAATTTATATAATTCTCACCTTTACACTGATTATTTTATGCTTAAATATATTTATTTACTGATACTCACTTTTATTTTATAGCTTCTATTTCAAATTATATTTAAAGAAAATTTACCCCTTTACCATTTTACCCCTGACCTATACAAGGGTGAATCCATAAGTAGGCATTGGAATAGAAGAGGAGGTTGGAACCATAGTGGTAGAAGTCAGCTTCCCTAAAGTTAGAGGAAAATATGAAGGTGAAACTATATAATAATGAGAACTATATAGATAAGGATCTATAATCTTTATAAATTCCATTAAGGATAAGGATCCATACTTCATGATCTGGAAAACATTATCCTCTAATTTCAAAAATATTTCCAAATGGTGTACCAACACCTTTAATTTTTAAACTTGAGATTTGAAATCCTGAGTTAGTGTAGGAATATTAATGTCACTAGATAATAATTTACAGAGTATTCAAATCAAATTTTGTGAATATTCTACTTAGATAATAAAAAATCCCTTCTAATCCCTTCTCTATCATGTCTAGCTAACTTAATATCACTTCTGACTAAATTAACTGTCTTAGAAGTATGTGTATGAAAACTAAAAGCACCATTTCTATAGTCCTTGAAAAATCATGCAGTATGAAATCTAGTTCATCCCATATAATCTATATAATAATATTCTGATCAATTGAGGTCTAGACAGGAAGGGAATAAGATGTATAAGGTTCTAGAGATATTATATACTATTTGGGATCTATTTTATCATACTTGAATTCCTTAAATAATTTATGGAGAATAAAAAATCATCCTCTAATATTTTGAATCTATTCATTCATATGATCAACCTATATAAAAAACCTAAGATGGATACGAGCTATAATAAGAGAAACAATCCAAGAAATCTATTATTATCTGGAAGGATTCAATGAAGATCAAGATCCCAAAATCAATTCCTTGAGTGCAGATATCAGTTGAACTTTAAATTCACTTAAATATTCTTTAGTAATATAAGAAGAATTAGGATATGAGGAAATTGATTATCAGGTTCAGGAGGTGAAGTTCCTTTATCTACTTATTCCAATAGAGGTTTGGTCTCTCTAAATAGAGACAACATACTAGCCACTTAAACCTATTCTAGCTTAAGTTCTATTTTCATAGTAATAGCTTCTAACCTACTAGTTTCAAGCAATTATATCCCACTAGAATATATTAGTTCTGAGTCACCCCTACCAATAGTTTTTTTATTTTTTTCTCTCTAGAGTAGTGTTAAAATGGTTTCTAATAACTATTGAATTTCTTTATTTGTATCACCTTCAGGAAAAGAATTGGGATAATTGGACTTAGTTATCCCTTAAAGATCAATTTGAGAAACAATATATACCTTAATATCCTTAGATAAAGTTTATATGGCAGGTCCACCATATCCAGGCGGACTACCCCATTATGCCCAACGCCATTATCTAAACCAAATTCCTCCCACTCAGGTGATACTTCATGTAAATTGGATCTTATGGTACTCCCAATATTTAGAATTATTTTAGATAAAGATTCATCAGACTCTGAAGATATCTCAATAGATACTGGAAATTATTTCTCAATATCAACATCATAAAAATACACTTCCTCATATGGTAATGAGAGAGGATGTTCAGAAGATCCAAAGGAAACATCCCTATGATTAGGTATTCCTGCATCCAAAAACTCATGAGATTATGTCTCTTCTTTATAAACTCTTCTAGATTTTTAATTTGGGTCACCAGCCTCATTATATTCTTTTTCTCATGAATCTATTAAGTAATCGACAACATGATCATCCTCTTCATCCTTGTAGTGATATTCTAAAACCTCATCAGGTTATAATCCTCGATCAATTATATATTTTGGACTTATAAGGTTCTTCACTAGAATAAATATATCATATACTTTTTCATCATCCTCAACCTATATTTTTCTCCAAGGTTTCCCCCTCACTTTAAAGATTTAACAAACAATTTTATTCAAAAAATCACTAGAAGTATTAAAATGATCATCCCCCTTGGGAATAAATCCACAGAATTCCAATAGAGCTGAAATAAAATTGGAATATAAAAAAGAGTTAAATATAGAATACGACTTATAAATATCTTCCATATACCTTATTATTAATCTTGGTAGACTAATATACACACCATTCTTCATCAGATAAAGAAATAAAACATCTTGGGGCCTCATATGCTAAAATATCATTTTTAATGATATAGAAAATATTGAATAAATTTAATCAAAAAAATTTCCTCACCATTTATATTAATAGTATTTATCCTTTGAGGGTTTCCATATCCTTTTATATATTTTAGTTCTCTTTTAAACTCAAAATGAGGATGAATGATAAGATATTAACTATGAGAATCCTTCTATTATCCTTTATGTGGATTATTTGAACTCTCATCCTGTATCGTAAAAGAAAATTCTAATTGATTCCCATTTATGATCATTTAAATAAATTCTATTTTCTCAATATCTTTTAATTCCATATTTATTTTAAACTATTTCACTAACCTTGGATAAAATGGTCTATTTTTATTATTGTATCAGTCACTCCATCCCTACTATTGGATATCCTAACAAATGAGTGACTTTCTTGATATCAACAAATCAGTATCTAATTCCTTTTTGATAATAAATATTTGGTTCAAAATATATGAATTTAATGGTTTTAAATTCAAACTAGATCTATATTTCCTTATATTCAAAGGAGGAAAAGGTACATGAAATAAGAATGAAAAAAGGATTCTTTATCCTAACCATCCTCCACTAAGATTCAAAGTTCTATAGGATAGGGATTGGTTAAAGGTATAAAATTAGGAGAGATGTATTTGAAATCAAAAGGGTATAGGGTTTTCAGAGATGGAGAGATTGGTGACCCATAAAATTCTAATTTAGGGGTAGTTTAAACCATTTAGTCTTTTAAAATAATGAATATTGGGAAAATAAATATAATGTTCATTAAAAAATAAAACATAATAAATTTAGATATGTTAGCTTGACAAACTATAGAATTTGTAGAAGTTCGTCTTAGGAAAGTAGCTTGACCTACCATAAAAACACATTATAAGAGAGATTAAGGTCATATTTTTTCTTGACCTACCATATTAATAATACTTCATGACATCTTGGGGTATTATGGTATCTCTTCCTACCATATGGTTAACCATCATAGTATCTTGTGCCTTATGGTCACTTATGAACTTTGTGAATAAATTACTATATATCCAAACATAAAAACTAAATTATAATTAAGAATAATTAATAATTCCTAATCCGTGTTTGGTAGATAAGTTTCTCATTGTTCAAATAATTTGTGAAAATATCAGCAAGTTATTTCTCAGTGCCTATGAATTCAAGAGTAATATCTCATTTTTCAAAATTTTCTCTCAAAAAGTGATGTATTGTATTAATATGTTTAGTCCTATAATGATAAATAATATTATTAAAAAAATTATATAACTTTTTCTATAAAAATTTATGTGTACATGTTAGAATTGATATCCATAGTCTATTCAAGTGTGTTTCACCCATAGAATTTCCACCAAGAAACTACCAGTACCTATGTACCTAGATTTGGTAGTATATAATGTAATAGAATTTGATTTCTTTCTTGACCAAGTAGTGATATAAAAGACTAAAAAGTGACATCTTCTAGAGGTTTTTTTTTATCTAAAATAAAACTACCTAAATTATCATTATAATAACTCAATAATTCCAAAGAAAGTCTTCTATAGCAGAACAATCCAAAAAATGTTGTATTTTTAAGGTATTTAAAATTTATTTTAAAAGAATCAAAAAAAATCAGGGTATTTTCTTGAAAATGATCACACATAAACGCACTAAACATAATAACAAGTCAATTAACTATTAATTATTGTAAACTCTTAATCGTACTACTATAAAAAGATTGGTCAACTAGTTTCCCATATTCATCCAAATCCAGTATATAGTTAGTACTCATTGAAGTATTGCTTCTTTTAGTGTTATCAAAGAAAACCCATTTTAAATAGTATTTTATATATTTAATTTTATTTAATATGATTTCATATATTGTTTTGAAAAAAAATGAAACCTAAAGAATAATTTTAATTCACCAATTAATCTCATTCCAAATTCAAGTTTCATTAGTTTAGAAAATTGAATAAATAAATATTTTTGGAAGAACTAAAAATAATATAATTATTATATATTTTAGAAATGAAAACATTATTTGAAGTTATTTTAATAAATAGTATACGATCAGCTATAAATTTTAAAAAACCATTTAAAATTAAAGTGAGTTAAGCCTATCATATCAAGCTCTATGATTCTATTTTAAACCATAAATCACTTTTTAATGTTTGAAAACATGATTTGGCACATGTGGTCCTAAAAATATTTTATGTTGTTAAAAAACACCCTCAATAATATGGCCATTAAACAATGAACTCTTGACATCCATTTGACAACGTTTTAAACTTATATGAGCTTTATAAGAAATCAATATTCTTAAATATTTAATTATAGCTAATGGTTCTAAGGTCTCTTCATAACCAATACCTTCCTCTTGAGTATAAACTTGTTAAAGCAGTCTAAATTTGTTTTTAATTATAGTTTAAAATTCATTAACAATATTTATTTACACCCATTTAGTTCCAATTATTAGGTAGAATTTAGGCTATTCAAATAGTTTTTTGACTTTATTTAATTCAAAATAAGTGATTTCTTCTTACATGTCCATTACATGATGTTCATCATTGATTTTATTAGGTTCTAACTGAGAAAATAAAGATTTATGTTCAACCTAGTTTCTAAGAGAATCTTGGGTTTGAGTTACTTTATTAATATATACTACAATAGAATCTAAAGGATGGTATCTATTATGATGGTTCTCCTTTTTAATAAATAAACATTTCATTACATGGAAATAACATGGGATATTTTAAAGTTTTGTTTCTTGGAAATTAGGAACAAAATACAAGAAAATATAAAACATTACTCTAATATATGTGAGAGGATTGTTCACGGGTTATTCCTAATTTACATTTACTGCATCTAATATCTTAGGGACACACATTAAAGGAAAGGGGTGATCATGATCCCAGTAAGCGAATAATCAAGGGATACATTTAGCATGTGATCATGATGCACATCAATAAGAAAATGAAGTATAATAGTATAACATTATCAAGAAAAAAAGAGTAATATCATAATAAAAATAATATGAATCATAACATTTAAATGTGTCTACAACATAAAAATGAGGAATTCATATAAATATCACCATGGTTTACCACCAAGGTGTCATAAATGAAAATTACTGAGGCTATTCATCAAGGTGTCATAAAACATTACATATATTGAGATTAAATTATTTACCCAATTAATCATATAACTATTTGGTAAAACCATTAATATTTATTAATTATTGGTGATCCACATTGATCATAAAAATCATTATTTTAATAACCCAAGGACAATAAAGTATGTGTTTCATATAAAAGTATTGAGTATGTAAGTTCTTAAAGACTTGAACATAACATCCTTTTTAACCCATAGAATGAGAATGTGGGTTTTGAATATTTAAATACCCTAATAAATAAATTATATTAACATTTAGATGAATAAAAATGTATAAAAATACGGTTAGGGTATTCACAGTATAATAATTTCTTATGTAAAAAAGTGAAATTTGAGGAGAAAATTCGGAAGCATGAAGGGTATAAAACATGGTTTTAAAAAAAGGTTAAAATGGTAGATAATGAAGGTATCACAGTAATAATTATTTATTTTAGTAGTAATGTTATGATAAAAATAATATTAATATAAATTAACATACCCTTTGGAAGATGTACACAAAAATAATTACTTGAATAGATAAGAATATGGCAAGAATTCCATTAACTTCAAGATTTTCTCCTAACTTTTATGATGGAACATTATGAGATTAATGAAACATTGTGGGGATATTTGGGAGTCAAAATGACCAATTTTTCATGTCTTATGGATTGGTAGTGAATGGGAAAGGTGAAATGGGTGGGTATTTATAGAAAAAGTGGAGCCGTTTTTTAATAATTTTCAAATATGGTCTTGGAAATCTAGGTTTTGGAAAATAAAAAACAAATTTCTTACCCATGGTTTTTTCTCATGTATTTGAAAATGTTAGTCACATTTTATGATATTTTAATCCATTATAATCAAATATAAATTTTTAACACTTATTTTGACATAGAAAAGTATATTTTCCACAAAATAATGTTTTCAAAATCAAATTTTCTATTTTAGACTTTGGAAAGACAATTATAGGTTCAGAAATTGATTATAAGTTATTAAAGTAATTAATTTTAATAAAAAGAAATATATTAGATAATTTATTGTGGTTAAATTTTTATTAAAGGTTGGGGTCGAAGCCTCAATTTATTATTTTATTGTGGTTAATTAATAATTACATCATTATGAAAAAATATGAAGTCATAAAACATACTCAAAACCCAAAGTTGTATTTTTACTCTTCACTAAAAAATAAATTATTTTAGAAAATTATAAAAAATTCACCCTAAACTATTTTGGATGTTTTGGTTAAAAATATAGTATTTATTTTATAAAAATTATTCTTTAAATAATATAATTTTAACTTTTATATATAAAAATTCATACTTATTGAAAAATATATGTTTTTTAGGCACAGACATATTTATGACACTTAACAAAATTCCTAGGACATTATAAAATTATTTTATCATTTTTATTTAAATTAGATTATTTTGAAACTGTGTTTAATTAAAAATAATAATACTCATATTATATATTTGTTTTATAAAAGTTAATAGATTTTCTAAAAAAACAATTGTTTTTTATTTTCATCCAACAATAAATTTATAAAATGTTTCTTACTTAAAAATATATTTTATGAAAAAAATTTATTCTCAAAATGGGATTGATGGAATAAAAATTTTATTTTTACAAGTTATAGTACACATTAAGTAACTGGGGCCTAGATATGTAATCCTATATTATACCTATATATTCCTTAAGGGTAAGGTATGCAATGGTGGTAGTTTCATGGGGTGGAACAGCTAGCATTCAATGAGTGATAATATCCACTAACATGAACTTATCCTATATGTGATTTAGTTCAAGCCTCAATTGTTGAATCTTGGATGGGTTTTGTTCAAGGTTCAACCCTAGTGATGCTACCTCCATCCCAAGTTCTGAAAAAAGGGCTTCAAAAAACCTGACTCTAGTGGTTGAGGCCATTGTTTCTCATTTCTGAAACAATTATCCTTTTCCGTTACTAATTGTATACACTAGTTATAATGGTTAAATTATTACCAATTGGTATAGTTTTTAATGTTCAAATATACCAATGGTTATATTCACCAATGATAATATTTGACCAATGGTCAAATTATTATTCCAATGATTATATTGATCACTATAAATAGGACTTCATTTTTCACTCAATATTCCCAACGATTCCTCCTAAGGTAATATTTTCATTTTCTAGTATTTTTATTGGTTTTCATATATTTTGTTTCATTTCTATATTTTTGGTCATGGGGGTGATGATTCTAGTAGGGTGATCCATATTTTCCCATTATAGATTTAATATTTTATATTTTATGTCCAAATTCTAATGTTTGGATTTTTAATTGGTTTCATATCTTACTAATGTAATGATATTTATTAATGATATAATGTTTCACTGGATCCTCTATATTTTATACATCTATAATACTATATAATATAACACACATTTTCTCATAAAATAAATTTTAATTAGAAATATCGGGTCGTTAAATTATTCCCCCCTTTAGAAATTTTTTCCCCAAAATTTCAATTCATATTCTCAGTTGAGAATAGATTAGGGTACTTCTATTTCATTATTTCCTCTAGTTACCATGTCACCTTTTCATACTTATGGTTCCCCCATATCACTTTTGACAAGGTGAGTTATATTATTGTGTAGGAATTTGTCTCTACGGCCCAAGATCTCAACCAGATTCTCCCCATAAGAGAGGTCATGTTCTAATTATACCACCTCTATATATGGTACATGTGAGTGGTCATGAATGTACTTACTAAATATAGATATGTGCAATAATTCATGAACCTGAGCATGTTTTTTTGGAAGTGCTAGCTGATAGGCTAACACTCCTATGAGATAAAGGACCTCAATGAGTCCAATTTACCTAGGTCTATGATTCCCTTTATTTACAAATCACATGACTCTTCTCCATGTGATATTTGAAGAAAAACATTTTCTCCAACATCATACCACAATTCCCTAAGATGGTTGTTGGCATAGATCTCCTACTAACTCTGAGAATATTTTATATGTTTTTTGGATGGCATGAACCTTTTATTTCATCTCCTTCACAAGATCAGGCCCAATTAGCTCTCTGTAACATCCCGAGTAAGTAATGAATAATAGATATTTTTATCTATGTCTATTAATGATTAAGATAGTGTTTTAGAGGCTTAAAATGAAAATAAATCCAATCTTAAGCATGGAATACACTAATATTCTTAAAAGATTGTTTTACTGCCTTATGATGGAAAACCCTTCTAAAATCTATATTTTGACAATTTAATAAACTAGGTTTATCAAAATAAACTTATTATTTATGATTGGGACATAAAAATTTACTTTGTGTGAATTTTTGGTATTTTTCTAACAATGTTCATTTTTTTAATGAATAGTGAAAAATACTGCATTTTACATCAAAACTGCTTTTTAATATAATTTATTTATATGATTAGATTATCTTTTGAATTGGTCTTAATGTTTAATATGAATATATTTTTACCATTTAATCCAATGGTGGTCATTGTAATCAATTTCACTTTGAAATTGGACTTAAACTAGTGTCAATCTTTTGATACTTATTGTTTCATAAAAATACGCTATTTGCTCTGAAAATGGGAATTAATTATTAAATTAATTAATGTGACTTATATGTTTTGAATTTTGTAAAATAGACTTCATTTTTGAATTCTTAATATAAAATATAGCTTAGGGTGAATTTTTGGTAATTTTCTGAAAAACTTCAATTTTTGATGAATAGTGAAACCACTAAGTGGTACTTATAAAGACTGATTTTCCGTTTAAATGAAATTTTGCCATCATTGTGTTTTGAATTTCAAAAACCAGACATACATGGTTTTCATTAAGAAGTAAAATGTGGTTCAATGAGATTATAATAATTTTTTGGTGAATAGTAACTTATTAAGTTCTTAATCGCGATTAGTGGTAATTAGTGTAGTTTAAGGTAAAAATAATGCCTTAATAAAATAAGATGAGCTTGACACATGTCCTACCCTCATTGGTTGTGTCATGGCCGACCAAGACAATCCATGGGTCAACTTGGGGACCCCATGGATCCACTTTGGTTGGGAAATGACATAAATTACTTTTTATTTAATGTAAAAGTAAAAATGACACAAACATAATATGTTTTACGAAAACCATTTTTACATGGGGTTATAAAGATCAGATTTTTTATTATAAATAGTTATTGGAAAGCTAAAAATATTTCCTACATCATAGTATTTTTTTTATAATTTTTAGACATTAAATAAATTAAATTATTTATGACATAATAATGATGCAGCGATGACATCATTATTTGACGATTTAAATAAAATGGAAAGATAATGTAAAATCTATGAACTACACATGTCCAAAACCAATTGGATGAGTGGAGTTAGAACCCTTATCACCTTATACACGAATTATATCAATGTGGGACCTTTTAAAACCGAAACACATTTTCAAATAAAGTAATATTCCTTTACTTTCCAAAAGTGCCCCTCCTCTCCTCTTATAAAAGGCCCCCACCTATACCTCATTTAACACACTCCTCAAGCCTTTGGCTCAGACAAAACCTGCCCATTTACTCTCTCCACATCCATCTTCTCATCCTAGAGGATTCCCTTTGGGCAGAATCCTTTCCAAGGAAGCCTTTAGGCTCAAATCAAAAGGTGTTACACTTTTAAAGGTAATTCATTCTCTCATGTTCATTTGTTTTATTTTGCTTCTCCAACCCCCTAAACTCTTTTTATTTACTTCTTTTGTAATAAAAACAGTATCTTAAATATACTAGGATGTTGTTATAAGATTTATTTGAGCTACACTCTCACACAACTACATCAAATGGTTAAAGAACATACGGTTTCCTTGGATGGCGAAATTCTGCCTCCCGAAACGATGATTGTTCAATACTCATTTAACACCTTCAAAGGTGGTCATTATGATGTCACTATTTTTACATATGATATATAATATGTGTATATTTTCCTTAAGCTTATATTTTTTTCATTTTGGGCATACCTTTATGGTTTCCATTATGGGTAAACATGATATCTTCATTTTAGGAAGTGCGGACTACCGCCCCCTAAAAGTGATTTGATTCGTTAATACCATATGTGGGATGTGTAAAGGATAATGTTAATGATATTATATATGTTATTATACTTTAATTATAATATACTCTTATATAATTATGATTCCATTCCAGAAATACGAAATAGAAATGGAAGTAGCGTTCATGCGTATGTACGGCTTACCGTCTCCATGAACAGTGCATTTCATTTCTTACCTCTAAATGTGATGTAATATTATAAATACATGTATATTCTGAATATATATGATATATATGTTATCCAAATCATTAATATCATTCTGGATATAACGAACCTTTGACCAAATTAACAACATGTAAGTGTAAGAAGTCTATTTTTGACTTAAGAACCAAATACTGACAAAATGAACACTATTAACTTAAATGATTACATGATGTTCATAACATGGTATAAAAGGAATAATGAACTTGAAAAAGGTTCATAAGCAAGTAGATATTAACTCAAGTTTATTATTCAGGAGATTAAAGAACGGTCGGGTCAAGTCGGATACGAGGTATGGGACTTCGTCTCAATCTTCTTTCATTGAGGCATATTTTATTTTATACACAAATTTATTTTATACGGTGTATAAACCCCTTTGACTTTTACGTTTATTCAAAATGAATCTTTTTTATATGGAGCATTTACTAAACGAAAAAGGGGAATGTTTTTGTTGTACGTATGCGGCAACAATGACTTCTCCGTCGTCGTGACCGTTATTTGAGTTTCGGCTTCCTCTACAAGCCATACCTTCTTTTTAAAAGAAAAATAAATACCATGTTTTACTTTTCTTTTATTTTGGTATTGAAAATGGTTTTCACAATTTTTTTGTGTTGTATTGATATCTTGTGATTGAAATGTGGAAATGTTATGTTTCCTTTATGCATGTTTTATGTGATACGATTATGTTATGGTTCTTGGGAATTATTATGAAGACGGGTGGTTCTGTGATAAACTAAGGGCGGGTGAGCCCGATATAGCTCTCCAATGCATTGGGTAACGCGAAGGAGTGAAACGTTAAGGTTTCTCCGAAGAGATTTTAGGGAATATACTGTGATGGGTATTCCAAACGTAACCAAGAGGGTTACTCCCTACGTAAGAATGTTATGAATGCCTCAAGTTACCTTTATGTCTTATGATTTCTATGATTTATTCATGATTTTATGAGGTATGTTAAAGTGCCTCTGTTTTATGGGTAAAGTATGATTTCATTCTTATGTATATATGAACTCATGTTTCCTTTCCATGTTTTTATAACCCATACTGAGCTTTTTATGCTCATCCCAAGTTTTTTTGAAATGTTTTTCACAGGTCAAGGGAAAGGTATATGATATGATGATAGTGTTAAGGAAGTGTCAAGAAATAATCCATGTTTTATTTTAAATGTGTTTCCATTGATGGGAATGAATAATACTATCTTTATGTAACCACTTTGTTTATATATGGAATGTAATGAAATTTTTATGATCTAATTCTCTAAAACTCTAAACCCGAAAAGATCCTCAATGTGTAATCTTGTAATAACTCAAGATTAAGTAAGGATTAAGTCTGGGGCCATATAGTTGGTATTAGAGGTCGGTTTAGATAACTTTAGGAGTTAGAATTTTATTAAATGATTATCCAAAAATATTTTTTTTATGGTTAAATTGAAGTGATATAGAATTTGAAGATTACCATGTTGCTTCAACTAAGACATGTTTGTTCAGAATGGTTTTCCGCAGAGGAAACAGGGAAGCAGTGCTAGGAAGGCATACAGAAGGAAATAACCTTCCGAATCAGCATCCAGAAATGGTCGTAATTGGAACTGAACAGTTTGTTGCAGTAATGGCGCAGTTGACTCAAGCGATAAATGGTGGTGGTATCCATGCACGAGATCAGCCAGATCAACCGCAGAGGAACATGTCAGTGGTGGAACATTTCATGAGGCAACATCCCCCATCATTCAGAGGATCATCTGACCATGTGCTAGCTGAAGGGTGGATTAAAGCACTGGAGAAGATTTTTGATGTCATGGGGTGTTCAGACAATCAAAAGGTTAGTCTTTCTATTTACTGTTTGGAGGGTGAAGCAGATCAGTGGTGGTCTATGGTTAAAAATATCAGGGACGCCGATGAGATTGATTCTCTTGACTGGGATGAATTCAAAGGTATGTTTCTTGAGAAGTATTTTCCTAAGGCTGTTCGACTTAGGATGGAAAATCAATTCGTGGTATTGAGGCAAGAGGAAGACTCAGTGGCTGCCTATGAAGAAAGGTTCACTCGATTGGCAAGGTATGCTCTAAATTTAATCCGAGACCTTGATAGTAAAATATATCATTTTTACTCAGGATTAAAGCCAAAATATCGAAGGGCGTTAGCTTCTCGTGAGTTTAAAAGTTATGAAAAGCTTGTTCGATGTGCTGAGAAGGTGGAAATGGAGTTTGTCGATGACCAAGTGTTCTCTAACAACCAGAAGAAGAAGAGACCGAGGTGGCAGGAGAAAGGTAAGAATTCTTCAAAAAAGTATGATGGTAAAAGAACTAAGTTTCCAGTTTGTGATAAATGTGGAAAAAGGCTTGCTGGGGAATGTCTTCTGAATTCTGGAAAGTGATACCGATGTGGTAAGATGGGACATAAGGCTCGTGATTGCACTAAAAAGGATTAAGGTGAAGGTAAGACCAAATTTGATTTACAGTTAGTGAAATGTTATAAGTGCAATGAGATGGGTCACTATAAAAATGAGTGTCCGACAAAGAGCTTGAGTGATGGGAAGCAGTTAGACTACAAGTAGAAAGAAGTGGTGAAATCCTTTGCAACTAATTCAGTAGATCTTGGGCCATCGAATTAAGTAGTATCTGGAGTTGAAAAGAAGATTGGTGAATACTCCAGTTTTGGTACTACCTTCTAGGAATGGTGACTTTGTTATATAGAGTGATGCTTCATTGAAAGGACTTGGTTGCGTCCTAATGCAGAATGATCAGGTAATTTCTTATGCTTCACAACAGTTGAAAACTCATGAGGTAAATTACCCTACACATGATTTGGAATTATCTGCTGTTGTTTTTGCTTTAAAATTTTGGAGGCATCATCTGTATGGAGTAAAGTGTGAAATATATACCGATCACAAATGTTTAAAGTATATATTCACTCAAAAAGAGTTAAACATGAGATAGAGGAGATGGCTAAAATTAATCAAGGATTATGATTGTACAATTCAATACCATCCGGGAAAAGAAAATAAAGTGGTTGATGCTTTGAGTCGAAAAAGTAATGCTTCATTAACAATGTTGCGTTTGGAACATGATCCTTTGGTTAAGGATTTAATGAACTTTGGCATAGAAGTTTTTGGTGCAGGAAGTCCTTATATTTTGATTCAGGTATCAGTGAGATCTTCTCTATCAGATAGAATCAAGCAAGCATAGAAGCAAGACAGTGAGTTGCAGAAAAAGGTAGAGCTGGTTCAGAAAGGTAAGTTTCCTGAATTCAACATTGATAATGATTTTGTTTTGAGATTTGGGAAGAGATTTTTTGTGCCTTGTGATTCACAGTTGAAGAGAGAGTTGTTATGTGAAGCTCATAGTTCTCCGTTTTCAGTTCATCCGGGCAGTACTAAGATGTATAGAGATCTGCGGAAGTATTACTGGTGGGATGGAATGAAAAGAGACATTGCTGATTTTACTGTGAAGTGTTTGACATGTCAACAGGTTAAAGCAGAGCGGCAGTGACCGAAAGGGATGCTTCATCCTTTACCAGTGCCACAGTGGAAATGGGAGAACATATCCATGGACTTTTTTGTTGGATTACCAAAGACATCTCGAGGTAATAATGCAATCTGGGTTATTGTTGATCGCTTGACCAAATCTGCTCATTTCCTTGCTATACGAGATACTTTCCCTCTTGATCAAATTTCCCGTTTGTATCTTAAAGAGATAGTCAGGTTACATGGAGTTCCTCTCTCCATTGTATCGGATCGTGATCCCAGGTTTACTTCTAACTTTTGGAAAGGCCTTCAGAAGTCGTTGGGTATTGAATTAAATTTTAGTATAGCTTTTCATCCTCAATCAGATGGGAAGTCGGAATGAACAATTCAGACCTTGTAGGATATTCTACGAGCTTGTTCTATGGATTATCAGGGAAGTTGGGACCAACATCTTTCTTTGGTTGAATTTTCATATAATAACAGTTTTCATTCCAGTATACAGATGGCACCATTTCAGGCATTATATGGGAAGCGGTGTTGAACTCCAGCTTTCTGGGATGAAGTGGGTGAAAGAAGTTGATGGGACCAGAATTGGTAGAAGAGATGGTAGAAAAAGTTCAGCTGATTCAAAAGCACATGAGAACAGCTCAGAGCAGGCAGAAGAGTTATGCGGATAATCGGAGGAAGGATCTATCTTTCGAGGTAGGTGATCATGTTTTTCTCAAGGTTTCTCCTTGGAAAAGTGTGATGAGATTTGGTAAGAAAGGAAAGTTGAGTCCAAGGTTCCTTGGACCATACAAAATTCTGGAGAGAGTTGGATCAGTTGCATACCGAGTGGCTTTACCTTCGAGTTTATCTCAGGTACACAATGTTTTTCACGTTTCGATGTTGAGAAAGTATATGCCAGATCCATCTCATGTTTTGAGCCCAGAGGTAGTTCAGCTGGAAGAGAACCTATCTTATGAGGAACAACCGGTCCAGATTCTTGACCATAGGGAGCAAGTGTTACAGAATAAAGTGATTCACCAGGTAAAGGTTTTGTGGAAAAACCACATGATTGAAGAGGCAGCATGGGAATCTGCAAATGCAATGAGGGATAAGTACCCCCATTTATTCGATAAGTAAATAAATTACGGGGACGCAATTTTCTAAAGGGGGGAAGGATGTAACATCCCAAGTAAGTAATGAATAATAGATATTTTTATCTATGTCTATTAATGATTAAGATAATGTTTTAGAGGCTTAAGATGGAAATAAATCCAATCTTAAGCGTGGAATACACTAATATTCTTAAAAGATTGTTTTACTGCCTTATGATGGAAAACCCTTTTTAAATCTATATTTTGACAATTTTATAAACTATGTTGGTCAAAATAAACTTATTCTTTATGATTGGGACATCAAAATTTACTTTGTGTGAATTTTTGGTATTTTTCTGACAATGTTCATTTTTTTAATGAATAGTGAAAAATACTGCATTTTACATCAAAACTGCTTTTTAATCTAATTTATTTATATGATTATATTATCTTTTGAATTAGTCTTAATGTGTAATATGAATATATTTTTACCATTTAATCCAATGGTGGTCATTGGAATCAATTTCACTTTGAAATTGGACTTAAACTACTGTCAATCTTTTGATACTTATTGTTTCATAAAAACACGCTATTTGCTCTGACAGCGGGAATTAATTATTAAATTAATTAATGTGACTTATATGTTTTGAATTTTTTAAAATAGACTTCATTTTTGAATTCGTAATATCAAATATATCTTAGGGTGAATTTTTGGTAATTTTCTAAAAAACTTCAATTTTTGATGAATAGTGAAACCACTAAGTGGTACTTATAAAGACTGATTTTCCGTTTAAATGAAATTTTGTCATCATTGTGTTTTGAATTTAAAAAATCCAACATACATGGTTGTCATTAAGAAGTAAAATGTGGTTCAATGAGATTATAATAATTTTTTGGTGAATAGTAACTTATTAAGTTCTTAATCGCGATTAGTGGTAATTAATGTAGTTTAAGGTAAAAATAATGCCTTAATAAAATAAGATGAGCTTGACACATGTCCTACCCTCATTGGTTGTGTCATTTCCGACCAAGACAATCCAGGGGTCAACTTGGGGACCCCATGGATCCACTTTGGTTGGGAAATGACATAAATTACTTTTTATTTAATGTAAAAGTAAAAAATGACACAAACATAAAATGTTTTACGAAAACAATTTTTACATGGGGTTATAAAGATCATATTTTTGATTATAAAAAGTTATTGGAAAGATAAAAAGATTTCCTACATCATAGTAGTTTTTTTATAATTTTTAGCCATTAAATAAATTAAATTATTTATGACATAATAATTATGCATCGATGACATCATTATTTGACGATTTAAAAAAAAATAGAAAAATAATGTAAAATCTATGAACTACACATGTCCAAAACCAATTGGATGAGTGGATTTCGAAAACTTATCACCTTATCCACGAATTATATCAATTTGGGACCTTTTAAAACCGAAACACATTTTGAAATAAAGTAATATTCCTTTACTTTCCAAAAGTGCCCCTCCTCTCCTCTTATAAAAGGCCCCCACCTCTACCTCATTTCACACACTCCTCAAGCCTTTGGCTCAGACAACCCCTTCCAATTTACTCTCTCAACATCCATCTCCTAATCCTATAGGATTCCCTTTGGGCAGAATCCTTTCAAAGGAAGCCTTTAGGCTCAAATCAAAAGGAGTTACACTTTTAAAGGTAATTCATTCTCTCATGTTCATTTGTTTTATTTTGCTTCTCCAACCCCCTAAACTCTTTTTATTTACTTCTTTTGTAACAAAACCAGTATCTTAAATATACTAGGATGTTGTTATAAGATTTATTTGAGCTACACTCTCACACAACTACATCAAATGGTTAAAGAACATACGGTTTCCGTGGATGGCGAAATTCTGCCTCCCGAAATGATGATTGTTCAATACTCATTTAACACCTTCAATGGTGGCCAATATTTTGTCACTATTTTTATATATGATATATAATATGTTTATGTTTTCCTTAAGCTTCTATTTTTTTCATTTTGGGCATACCTTTATGGTTTCCATTATGGGTAAACACGATATCTTCATTTTAGGAAGTGCGGACTACCGCCCCTTGAAAGTGATTTGATTCGTTAATACCATATGTGGGATGTGTAAAGGATAAAGTTAATGATATTATATATGTTATTATACTGGAATTATAATATACTCTTATATAATTATGATTCCATTCCATAAATACGAAATAGAAATGGAAGTAGCGTTCATGCGTACGTACGGCTTACCGTCTCCATGAACAGTGCATTTCATTTCATACCTCTAAATGTGATGTAATATTATAAATAAATGTATATGCTGAATATATATGATATATATGTTATCCAAATCATTAATATCATTCTGGATATAACAAACCTTTGACCAAATTAACAACATGTAAGTGTAAGAAGTCTATTTTTGACTTAAGAACCAAATACTGACAAAATGAACACTATTAACTTAAATGATTAGATGATGTTCATAACATGGTATAAAAGAAATAATGAACTTGAAAAAGGTTCATAAGCAAGTAGATATTAACTCAAGTTTATTATTCAGGAGATTAAAGAACGTTCGGGTCAAGTCGGATACGAGGTATGGGACTTCGTCTCAATCTCCTTTCATTGAGGCATATTATATTTTATACACAACTTTCTTTTATACGGTGTATAAACCCCTTTGACTTTTACGTTTATTCAAAAGGAATCTTTTTTATATGAAGCATTTACTAAACGAAAAAAGGGAATGTTTTTGTCGTACGTATGCGGCGACAATGACTTCTCCACCATCGTGACCGTTATTTGAGTTTCGGCTTCCTCTACAAGCCATACCTTCTTTTTAAAAGAAAAATAAATACCATGTTTTACTTTTCTTTTATTTTGGTATTGAAAATGGTTTTCACAATGTTTTTTTGTTGTATTGATATCTTGTGATTGAAATGTGGAAATGTTATGTTTCCTTTATGCATGTTTTATGTGATACGATTATGTTATGGTTCTTGGACATTATTATGAAGACGGGAGGTTCCGTGATAAACTAAGGGTGGGTGAGCCCGATATAGCTCTCCAATGCATTGGGTAACGCGAAGGAGTGAAACGTTAAGGTTTCTCCGAAGAGATTTTAGGGAATATACTGTGATGGGTATTCCAAACGTAACCAAGAGGGTTACTCCCTACGTAAGAATGTTATGAATGCCTCAAGTTACCTTTATGTCCTATGATTTCTATGATTTATTCATGATTTTATGAGGTATGTTAAAGTGCCTATATTTTATGGGTAAAGTATGATTTCATTCTTATGTATATATGAACTCATGTTTCCTTTCCATGTTTTTATAACCCATACTGAGCTTTTTATGCTCATCCCAAGTTTTTTTGAAATGTTTTTCACAGGTCAAGGGAAAGGTACATGATATGATGATAGTGTCAAGGAAGTGTCAAGAAATAATCCATGTTTTATTTTAAATGTGTTTCCATTGATGGGAATGAATAATACTATCTTTATGTAACCACTTTGTTTATATGTGGAATGTAATGCAAGTTTTATGATCTAATTCTCTAAAACTCTAAACCCGAAAAGAACCTCAATGTGTAATCTTGTAATAACTCAAGATTAAGTAAGGATTAAGTCTGGGGCCTTATAGTTGGTATCAGAGGTCGGTTTAGATAACTTTAGGAGTTATAATTCTATTAAATGATTATCCAAAAATATTTTTTTATGGTTAAATTGAAGTGATATAGCATTTGAAGATTACCATGTTTCTTCAACTAAGACATGTTTGTTCAGAATGGTTTTCCGCAGAGGAAACAGGGAAGCAGTGCTAGGAAGGCATACAGAAGGAAATAACCTTCCGAATTAGCATCCAGAAATGGTCGGAATTGGAACTAAACAGTTTTTTGCAGTAATGGCACAGTTGAATCAAGCGATAAATGGTGGTGGTATCCATGCACGAGATCAGCCAGATCAACCGCAGAGGAACATGTCAGTGGTGGAACATTTCATGAGGCAACATCCCCCATCATTCAGAGGATCATCTGACCATGTGCTAGCTAAAGGGTGGATTAAAGCACTGGAGAGGATTTTTGATGTCATGGGGTGTTCATACAATCAAAAGGTTAGTCTTGTTATTTACTGTTTGGAGGGTGAAGCAGATCAGTGGTGGTCTATGGTTAAAAATATCAGGGACTCCGATGAGATTGATGCTCTTGACTGGGATGAATTAAAAGGTATGTTTCTTGAGAAGTATTTTCCTAAGGCTGTTTGACTTAGGATGGAAAAGAAATTCTTGGAATTGAGGCAAGAGGAAGACTCAGTGGCTGCCTATGAAGAAAGGTTTACTCGATTGGCAAGGTATGCTCCAAATTTTATCTGAGACCTTGATAGTAAAATCAATCATTTTTACTCAGGATTAAAGCCAAAATATCGAAGGGCATTAGCTTCTCGTGAGTTTAAAAGTTATGAAAAGCTTTTTAGATGTGTTGAGAAGGTGGAAATGGAGTTTACCGATGACCAAGTGTTCTATAACAACCAGCAGAAGAAGAGACTGAGGTGGCAGGAGAAAGGTAAGAATTCTTCAAAAAAGCCTGATAGTAAGAGAACTAAGTTTCCAGTTTGTGATAAATGTGGCAAAAGGCATACTGGGGAATTTCTTCTGAATTCTGGAAAGTGCTACCGACGTGGTAATATGGGACATAAGGCTTGTGATTGCACTAAAAAGGATCAAGGTGAAGGTAAGACCAAATTTGATTTACAGTTAGTGAAATGTTATAAGTGCAATGAGATGGGTCACTCTAAAAATGAGTGTCCGACAAAGAGCTTGAGTGATGGGAAGCAGTTAGACTACAAGTAGAAAGAAGTGGTGAAGTCCTTTGCAACTAATTCATTAGATGTTGGGCCATTGAATTAAGTAGTATCTGGAGTTGAAAAGAAGATTGGTGAATGCTCCAGTTTTGGTACTACCTTCCAGGAATGGTGAGTTTGTTATATACAGTGATGCTTCATTGAAAGGACTTGGTTGTGTCCTAATGCAGAATGATCAGGTAATTGCTTATGTTTCACGATAGTTGAAAACTCATGAGGTAAATTACCCTACACATGATTTGGAATTAGCTGCTGTTGTTTTTGCTTTAAAAATTTGGAGGCATCATCTGTATGGAGTAAAGTGTGAAATATATACCGATCACAAAAGTTTAAAGTATATATTCACTCAGAAAGAGTTAAACATGAGACAGAGGATATGGATATAATTAATCAAGTATTATTATTGTACAATTCATTACCATCCGGGAAAAGCAAATAAAGTGGATGATGCTTTGAGTCAAAAAAGTAATGTTTCATTAACAATGTTGCGTTTGGAACGTGATCCTTTGGTTAAGGATTTGATGAACTTTGGCATAGAAGTTTTTGTTGCAGGAAGTCCTTCTATTTTGTTTCAAGTATCAGTGAGATATTCTCTATCAGATAGAATCAAGCAAGCACAGAAGCAAGACAGTGAGTTGCATAAAAAGGTAGAGCTGGTTCAGAAAGGTAAGTTGCCCGAATTAAACATTGATAATGATTGTGTTTTGAGATTTGGGAAGAGATTGTGTGTGCCTTGTGATTCACAGTTGAAGAGATAGTTGTTATGTGAAGCTCATAGTTCTCCGTTTTCAGTTCATCCGGGCAGTACTAAGATGTATAGAGATTTGCGGGAGTATTACTGGTGGGATGGAATGAAAAGAGACATTGCTGATTTTACTGTGAAGTGTTTGACATGTCAACAGGTTAAAGCAGAGCGTCAGTTACCGAAAGGGATGCTTCAGCCTTTACCAGTGCCAGACTGGAAATGGGAGAATATATCAATGGACTTTGTTGTTGGATTACCAAAGACATCTCGAGGTAATAATGCAATCTGGGTTATTGTTGATCGCTTGACCAAATCTGCTCATTTCCTTGCTATACGAGATACTTTCTCTCTTGATCAACTTTCCCTTTTGTATCTTAAATAGATAGTCAGGTTACATGGAGTTCCTCTCTCCATTTTATCGGATCGTGATCCCAGGTTTACTTCTAACTTTTGGAAAGGCCTTCAGAAGTCGTTGGGTACTGAATTAAATTTTAGTACAGCTTTTCATCCTCAATCAGATGGGCAGTCAGAATGAACAATTCAGACCTTGGAGGATATGCTACGAGCTTGTTCTATGGATTATCAGGGAAGTTGGGACCAACATCTTTCTTTGGTTGAATTTTCATATAATAACAGTTTTCATTCCAGTATGCAGATGGCACCATTTCAGGCATTATATGGGAAGCGGTGTCGAACTCCAGCTTTCTGGGATGAAGTGGGTGAAAGGAAGTTGATGGGACCAGAATTGGTAGAAGAGATGGCAGAAAAAGTTCAGCTGATTCAGAAGCACATGAGAACAGCTCAGAGCAGGCAGAATTGTTATGCGGATAACCGGAGGAAGGATCTATCTTTCGAGGTAGGTGATCATGTTTTTCTCAAGGTTTCTCCTTGGAAAAGTGTGATCAGATTTGGTAATAAAGGAAAGTTGAGTCCAAGGTTCATTGGACCATACAAAATTCTAGAGAGAGTTGGATCAGTTGCATACCGAGTGGCTTTACCTCCAAGTTTATCTCAGGTACACAATGTTTTTCACATTTTGATGTTGAGAAAGTATATGCCAGATCCATCTCATGTTTTGAGCCCAGAGGTAGTTCAGCTGGAAGAGAACCTATCTTATGAGGAACAACCAGTTCAGATTCTTGATCACAGGGAGAAAGTGTTACGGAATAAAGTGATTCACCAGGTAAAGGTTTTGTGGAAAAACCACATGATTGAAGAGGCAACATGGGAATCTGAAAATGCAATGAGGGATAAGTACCCCCATTTATTCGATAAGTAAATAAATTGCGGGGACACAATTTTATAAAGAGGGGAAGGATGTAACATCCCAAGTAAGTAATGAATAATAGATATTTTTATCTATTTCTATTAATGATTAAGATAGTGTTTTAGAGGCTTAAGATGAAAATAAATCCAATCTTAAGCATAGAATACACTAATATTCTTAAAAGATTGTTTTACTACCTTATGATGGAAAACCCTTTTTAAATCTATCTTTTGACAATATTATAAACTATGTTTGTCAAAATAAACTTATTCATTATGATTGGGACATCAAAATTTACTTTGTGTGAATTTTTGGTATTTTTCTGACAATGTTCATTTTTTTAATGAATAGTGAAAAATACTGCATTTTACATCAAAACTGGTTTTTAATCTAATTTATTTATATGATTAGATTATCTTTCGAATTGGTATTAATGTTTACTATGAATATATTTTTACCATTTAATCCAATGGTGGTCATTGGAATCAATTTCCCTTTGAAATTGGACTTAAACTAGTGTCAATCTTTTGATACTTATTATTTTATAAAAACACGCTATTTGCTCTGACAGCGGGAATTAATTATTAAATTAATTAATGTGAATTATATGTTTTGAATTTTGTAAAATAGACTTCATTTTTTAATTCGTAATATCAAATATATATTAGGGTAAATTTTTGTTAATTTCCTGAAAACATCAATTTTTGATGAATAGTGAAACCACTAAGTGGTACTTATAAAGACTGATTTTCCGTTTAAATGAAATTTTTCCATTATTGTGTTTTGAATTTCAAAACTCCAACATACATGATTTTCATTAAGAATTAAAATGTGGTTCAATGAGATTATAATAATTTTTTGGTGAATAGTAACTTATTAAGTTCTTAATCACGATTAGTGGTAATTAGTGTAGTTTAAGGTAAAAATAATGCTTTAATAAAATAAGATGAGCTTGACACATGTCCTACCCTCATTGGTTGTGTCATGGCCGACCAAGAAAAGCCATGTGTCAACTTGGGGACCCCATGGATCCACTTTGGTTGGGAAATGACATAAATTACTTTTTATTTAATGTAAAAGTAAAAATGACACAAACATAATATGTTTTACGAAAACAATATTTACATGGGGTTATAAAGATCAGATTTTTGATTATAAATATTCATTGGAAAGATAAAAAGATTTCCTACATCATAGTATTTGTTTTATAATTTATAGACTTTAAATAAATTAAATTATTTAGGACATAATAATGATGCAGCGATGACAGCATTATTTGACGATTTAAATAAAATGGAAAGATAATGTAAAATCTATGAACTACACATGTCCAAAACCAATTGTATGAGTGGATTTAGAACCCTTATCACATTATCCACGAATTATATCAATGTGGGACCTTTTAAAACCGAAACACATTTTCAAATAAAGTAATATGCTTTTACATTCCAAAAGTGCCCCTCCTCTCCTCTTATAAAAGGCCCCCACCTCTACCTCATTCCACACACTCCTCAAGCCTTTGGCTCGGCCAACCCCTGACCATTTACTCTCTCCACATCCCTCTACTCATCCTAGAGGACTCTCTTTTGGCAGAATCCTTTCAAAGGAAGCCTTTAGGCTTAAATCAAAAGGAGTTACACTTTTAAAGGTAATTCATTCTCTCATGTTCATTTGTTTTATTTTGCTTCTCCAACCCCCTAAACTCTTTTTATTTACTTATTTTGTAACAACACCAGTATCTCCAATATAATAGGATGTTTTTATAAGATTTATTTGAGCTACACTCTCACACAACTACATCAATTGGTTAAAGAACATACGGTTTCCATGGATGGTGAAATTCTGCCTCCCGAAATGATGATTGTTCAATACTCATTTAACACCTTCAAAGGTGGCCATTATGATGTCAATATTTTTATATATGATATATAATATGTTTATGTTTTACTTAAGCTTATTTTCATTTTGGGCATACCATTATGGTTTCCATTATGGGTAAACACGATATCTTCATTTTAGGAAGTGCGGACTACCGCCCCCTGAAAGTGATTTGATTCGTTAATACCATATGTGGGATGTGTAAAGGATAAAGTTAATGATATTATATATGTTATTATACTGGAATTATAATATACTCTTATATAATTATGATTCCATTCCAGAAATACGAAATATAAATGGAAGTAGTGTTCATGCGTACATACGGCTTACCGTCTCCATGAACAGTGCATTTCATTTCTTACCTCTAAATGTGATGTAATATTATAAATACATGTATATGCTGAATATATATGATATATATGTTATCCAAATCATTAATATCATTCTGTATATAACGAACCTTTGACCAAATTAACAACATGTAAGTGTAAGAAGTCTATTTTTGACTTAAGAACCAAATACCGACAAAATGAACACTATTAACTTAAATGATTACATGATGTTCATAACATGTTATAAAAGGAATAATGAACTTGAAAAAGGTTCATAAGCAAGTAGATATTTACTCAAGTTTATTATTCAGGAGATTAAATAACGGTCGGGTCAAGTCGGATACAAGGTATGGGACTTCGTCTCAATCTCCTTTCATTGAGGCATATTTTATTTTATACACAACTTTCTTTTATACGGTGTAGAAACCCCTTTGACTTTTACGTTTATTCAAAAGGAATCTTTTTTATACGAAGCGTTTACTAAACAACAAAAGTGAATGTTTTTGTCGTACGTATGCGGCGACAACGACTTCTCCGCCGTCGTGACCGTTATTTGAGTTTCGGCTTCCTCTACAAGCCATACCTTCTTTTTAAAAGAAAAATAAATACCATGTTTTACTTTTCTTTTATTTTGGTATTGAAAATGGTTTTCACAATGTTTTTGTGTTGTATTGATATCTTGTGATTGAAATGTGGAAATTTTTTCTTTCCTTTATGCATGTTTTATGTGATACGATTATGTTATGGTTCTTGGGCATTATTATGAAGACGGGTGGTTCCGTGATAAACTAAGGGCGGGTGAGCCCGATATAGCTCTCCAATACATTGGGTAACGCGAAGGAGTGAAACGTTAAGGTTTCTCCGAAGAGATTTTAGGGAATATACTGTGATGGGTATTCCAAATGTAACCAAGTGGGTTACTCCCTACGTAAGAATGTTATGAATGCCTCAAGTTACCTTTATGTCTTATGATTTCTATGATTTATTCATGATTTTATGAGGTATGTGAAAGTGCCTATGTTTTATGGGTAAAGTATGATTTCATTCTTATGTATATATGAACGCATGTTTCCTTTACATGTTTTTATAACCCATACTGAGCTTTTTATGCTCATCCCAAGTTTTTTTGAAATGTTTTTCACAGGTCAAGGGAAAGGTACATGATATGATGATAGTGTCAAGGAAGTGTCAGGAAATAATCCATGTTTTATTTTAAATGTGTTTCCATTAATGGGAATGAAGAATACTATCTTTATGCAACCACTTTGTTTATATATGGAATGTAATGCAAGTTTTATGATCTAATTCTCTAAAACTCTAAACCCGAAAAGATCCTCAATGTGTAATCTTGTAATAACTCAAGATTAAGTAAGGTTTAAGGCTGGGACCTTATACTCTCTCTCACCAAATTCATCCAAAAAATTAGGATTTCCACATCACTTACCATATAGATTATAAAAACATGGATCTTCATTATAGGTATCAATATTTATTTAGGGTTGTTTTTTAGGAAAATAAAGAGTTTTGAATTTTCTAAGTACACATTTTGTACTTATGAGTACATGTTGTGTACCCAGGTACTGCGTACAGCCACATACTGGCCATGTAACGGTTGAGTACATGGCTGTCTATGTGACCTGAAAGACTAACTAAAGTGGGGGTCGGTTGAGGATAATACACAGCATGTACAATAAATTAACATGTTGTGAACATATCTTTTTATTTGATAAATTGGAGTGGGGTCACGTCTCACGTCCAGAACACCCTTCTTCTCCCCATGTTTCATATAGTAGAGTGATAGAACGGCCGTGAACTTTGAGCCCCTCCTAGTTTTATGTCCAACCACTGATTGATATGCCTCTGGGTGTGTTGGAATCCCAATAGATTGTTATCAATTCCTCTGTATCCTCTCTTCTTCATTCCTCCTCTCTCGTGAGTTATTGAGGGATGACCATTTTTACCCTTTTATAGATCTATATCTTTCTAGGCAGATTCATGGGTCTACGTTCAAGAGTGTTGATCGTACAACATCAAGGTAGGTGGTTTATGCCTTCCGTTGTTCGTATATAGATTATATGTGCTTAAAGTGCTGTATAACCATGTTTGGGGTATTTCTTGATTATTATTTTATCCCTGTTTATCACCTGTTATGGTTTGACTGTTGAAAAAATGTAGTTTCTTATGCTTAAGGTTGTATACCTTGATTACGAGACACACCATGGATGTGTTTCCTTGTATGATTATTCATGTCCATTTGGTCTAGGATGCCTATAGTCTTACCTTTTTTTCATGACTTGTTTTTTAGGATGGAGTTACTAATTATATGGGATGTATGCGATACGTATTGTGAAAGTTTGACCATAGGGAATTGATTGTGAGAGCTTCCTGAGGTAGGGTCATTATTGTATGTTCTGTTATTATGTTTACTGAGAGGTATTTACTGTGATAGTTGTTGAGTGGTCATATAACTTACAGGATAGACCATGAGAGATACCCATATGGTCTTTATTAAATGAATGTTAGACCCTAGTGCATTAAATTTGAGAGCTTCCAAGTGGTCATTATAGTTTATTATTTCTATACAGACCAAGGGGTATTGACTTTGAGAGTTGCCCAGTTGGTTTTTTTTAAATGATTAGTGCTATGTGGGACCAAATTGGTTAGACTATGTGAGATTTCCCAGAGGGTAATTATTTATTTAATTAATGATACATTAAACCAGAGGGGTTATACTATGAGAACTTTCCCAGAGGGTTCCTTATAAATGATTGAATTATTACGACGAGTCTACCAAACCAAAGCACAAACTTGGACTCGGTCTTTCTTGATTATTTAGATGGTATTTTGAGACATCTATTTTGTTACTATTATACATGAGATACATAGATTAGGCTAGATCCCAAGGTTTATATGATTCAATAGATTGATTAAAAATGTAAATAAATTTAATTGGAAACTATAAGATTGTTTTCTTTTGAGTACTTCTTAGTTTATTTCTTCATTTCTGCATATTTCCAGCTATATATAGTCACTGACAGTTAGGAATAGATCATTTGGTGGTTTCTTTGTAGGATTCATCTCACACCCTATTTGGGTCATGTGTTTGGACCAAAATAAATTATTTGGTTGTAGGTATTGATAACATAAAGCTCCTTTCTTCATCAGGTACATGATTGTTGTTAGAGATAGAGAGAATGGGACCAAGCTGAGGCTTGAAATGTTGTTGGTGTTTATTTTTTTCCTATACTTTGGTTTCAGTATTGTATTTCCAGCATTGTGACTTGTTTGGATCCTTTCCTAGACACATGTGACATGCATCATTTTTATATCCTCCAGTTGTAATATTATTATTAGTCTTCCATTGTTTACTTTGTTGTATAGTATTAATGCTTCTGTTATTGTTACTATTTGTTTTCTATTGTTTATACTTTTCCAATGAGATAATAGTTTCCCAATTATCACATTATGACCCTCGTTGCTAGTCGGTAGCCACTGACATTTGGAGAAATGGGCTTGAGGTTATGTGATAAACCAGGTTTGGGGTACCTTTCAGCGGCACCCAGAACTGGGATGTTACTAAGTGGTATCAGATGAGGTTTTTATTTTATAACTTGTCATACTATTTGGATCCTATAGACTGAGATAGGAAGGAACAGGTAGTTGGTAATAAGTTCTTCTCAGGAGTAACTAACCCTTGTATAGGTAAAAGCCAAGTTACCTCCAATATTGTAATTTTTCTGGTTTTTAAATTGATACAGTTGATTTGATTTCAACATTGGGTGATTCACTTGTTTTTTATTGTTCTGATTTATATAATTTTTGTTCTATTTATGTTGCAACCATATGAGATACGGGTATACAATCTCATGCATCATATAAAAAATTGATAGAGATCACATGTCATGCATTCTTATCATGCCATTTAGGATGAATTACTGATTGCATGTTGTTGTGATAGATGTTTTGCTAGATATTCATGTTGTTGTGATAGATGCAATGGTAGAATACCTCTTGTTTTGATAGGGTATTGGTAATTGTAAAAGTCTCATTGGATGGATTCCAAGATTTTGTCCTTGAGGTGTTATGGGACCTCTTGGATCAGAATTTGGTGGATCATGTTAGAACTTTAATTGAATTCTGTTATGATATGACATGAATAGAATGTCAAACTTTGATTTTCATGGAGTATGGGATATCATGAGTCATAATTTTTCATTCCTTGGAAAAAAATTCATGTTTTTAAGGGTTCTGAAGAAGTTTCAGAGGCTTACTGTCTAGAAACCCAAAAAACATGACATGTGGTGTTATGAAAACATGCCATGTATTCTTCTATTCTGTAAAAAATAACTTTTCTTAAGTACACATTTTGTACCATATATACATGTCATGTAGTCTTTGACCATGTGACTAACTTTGTGAGCATAGACACAGGGTTGATAAAAGTTTGGTACAACACGTCGTGTACTAGGAGTACACATCGTGTTGTAATGAATCATGTATCTAGCTATGTGACCAATGAAACGGGTGGATGGAACTTAAGTTTTAAATTTTGTATCTTTTTTATGCATGTCGAGTAGTTATAAACCGTGTTTCCAGCTGTGTGACCAATGACATGGGTGGATGGAACATAGGTTTTACACATTTTTTCTCATTTACACACGTAGTGTAGTTATCAACCGTGTATTCAGACATGTGACCAACGACATGGGTAAATGGGACTTAATTGGTACATGTTGTTTCTAGGGTGTACACATCGTGTAGTGTTACCCCAGGAGAGAACCATGTTGTTCTATCCGTGAAGAAGAACTTGGGCAGGAGGGAATATTCAATAACATGACGTGTCTCAGGAGGAACATGCCCTGTGTAGGGGCTTTACACGACTAGGTTGGCAGAGGAACATGCCATGTTAAAAACTTAAGGGAACACACCGTGTAGTGATTGTACAATCCATGTAACCCTATTTTTTATAACATGAATGTTTTCCTTATCTTGTTTCGTTCTTGAACTTCTAATTTGTTGTAATTGATACTATTGAACTGAGGTGTGCACTTGACCGTACAGATTCATGCCACCAAGGTGTCCTCCGGTTGTACACCAAATATAAGAAAATGATCAGACACCAAAAATGGTAGATCAGGGACTACTAGAAGATTCTCCATTCATGCTCTTCTTGGCCCTAGCTATTATACTGGATGCAGGTGATGATGTACAATTCTGTGAAGGATTTTTGAGGATGGTGCAGACTTTTCAGAGAGCACTGCATCCTACCCTGACTATGGTGAAGTTGCCGAGGGTGTTCCAGAAGTATCATCCTCCCACTTGTTTAGGGGATAGAGGAATACAGGCTACATAGTCTTGGTTGGTGGCCATTTTTTCAATCTTTTATCATCTGGAGATGCCTCTTGAGGGAAGGGTGAATCTTGCATCATACATGCTACGTGATTCTACCAAGCGATGGTGGTATGTTGTCTCACAGGTGCTATGTCATCATGATATGTCTTGGGAATAGTTTCAGAGGACCTTCTATGATTACTTTTACCCCAATATTTTGAGGGCTGACTAAGCATGGAAGTTCATGCACTTAGAGTAGGGAACCCTTTCAGTGATGGATTACTCTTATCATTTTACATAGCTTTAGAATTTCGCATATATTCTCTTTGTTGATTGTTATCATCATAGGGTGAGTTTCACAACCCTAGAGGGCATGTATTTTCTACAAAAGGGATAATGGGATGTCCAAGTGAGCAGGGATGGACCTGAGAAACATGGGTTGGGAGGAATTACTACCCAAATTTCTAGTATATATCTAGATGACTAAGTGACTTCATAGATGGACTTTCCTCTAGTGGTGGACTATTTTAGATATGTCTTTCTAGATGAATTTCCAGGTTTACCTCTAGAGTTAGAGGTATATTTTTCTATTGATATTGTGTCAAGACCCGCACTGGTGTTCGTTCCTCCTTATAGGATAGCCACACCTAAGTTACAGGATCTCAAGAAGCAGTTGGAGGAGTTTCAAGAAAAGGGTTTTATTCGACCCAGCACTTCTCCTTGGGGTTCACCTGTTCTTTTTGAAAAGAAGGCGGAAGGTACCCTTAGACTTTATGTGAATTATCAGAAGCTAAACCAGTTGATAATCAAGAACTAATACACCTTGCAGAGGATTGATGATCTCTTTGATCAACATCCAAGAGCCCGAGTGTCCTCGAAGATTGACTTGAGATTTGGTTATCATTAGTTGTGCATTAGACCATCATATATAACTCTTAGAGCCTTTTGGAGTAGGTATAGTATATATGAGTATTGGGTTATGTCTTTAAGTCTCACGAACGTGCCAGAAATTTTCATGGAACTGATGAAATGAGTGTTCCATCCTTACTTGGATTCTTCAGTAGTATTCTTCATGGATGATATCTTGGTGTACTCTTACACTCAACACGACCATGCTACCCATCTGGTGATTGTTTTGAGTACACTAAGAGAGCATCAGTTATTTTTTAAGCTCTCAAAAATCCACTTTTGGATGGACTGGATTCTGTTCTTGGGTTATGTTATCTTAGAGACAAGAGTATTAGAAGACTCGTATAAAGTGAGAGAAGTAGTTTCCTGGGAGCAGCTGAAGAACATATTTTAGGTACAAACTTTTTTGGGACTGGATGATTACTACATGTGCTTTATATATGAATTTTCACTCTTAGAAACTCCACTATCAAGCCTGGATAAGAAGGGTGAAAAGTACTTGTGGACAGATTCCTGTGATTCTGCCTTTCATGAGCTGAAAGGGAGATTGAATTTATCACTGATACTGATTTTTTCATATTCAGGTAAGAGTTCAAATATTTACTATAATGTGTTAGGTATCGGGCTGGGATCACTGCTTATGCAAGGGGAAGGACTTGTTGCGTATGGTTCTTAGTAGTTGAGGCCACATGAGAAGAATTATCCGACACATGATCTCGATTTGGCTACAGTTGTGCACGTATTGCGCTATTTGAGACATTACCTTTTGGGAGAGCATTTTTTGGTATACACTGACAACAAAATCCTCAAGTATATCCTTACTCAGTGAGATCTAAATTTGAGATAGTGAAGGAGGGTTGAGTACCTTCAGTCTTTTGACTTTGAGTTTTCCAAAATGTCGGGGAAATTCAATACGATGGTTGATGCATTGAGTATAAGGACTCATATTTCGGTAGTTCAGGAGGCCATTATTGAGTGGAATCTTATGGATCTATTCTTTGAGATGCATTTGGAGGTGCATGACAGACAGTTTTATACATTTATTTCTTCTATAGTTTTTACCTCTACTCTACTGGATCAAGTGTGAATGAGGCATCTTTCATATTCTGAAGGCCTTGTCCTACGGAAGAGTGTGTCAAGCATGGACCCTTCTCCTAGGTGGACCATAGGTAATGATGATATCTTGTATTTTCGTTGATTTTTATGGGTTTATGTAGACATATGTTAGGATTTGATATAATATTTTCATTCCTCTGTTTGGGAAGTTCATCCATGTGTCACCAAAAACGTATCAAGATTTACAATATCAATATTAGTGGAAAGGTATAAATAGGGATGAAGCTAGTTTTGTTATGAGATGTTCCACTTGTCAGTAGGTGATGGTATATCATTAGCGACAGGCAAGGCTTTTACAGTAGTTACCCATTCCTGAGTGGAAGTGGAATGATGTATTGATGGATTTTGTGATAGGTTTTATGAGGTCGCCTCAAGGGAATGATGTGGTTTGGGTTGTTAATGATAGTCTCATGAAGGTTCCACATTTCCTACCGATTAAGGAAACCTTTAGTGTTGATGATATTGGAAGGTTGTACATCCGAGAGGTTGTATATTTTCATGGGGTTTCTCACTCTATCATTTAGATAGGGATTTTTGGTTTACTTATCATGTATGGCAGGGGCTATAGAGGGATTTGGGTATATAGGTACTTCTCAAAATAGCTTATTATCCCTAGATAGATGGTTAGTACAAGTGCATGATTCCAATTTTGGAAGACATGCTTTGAGCGTGCGTCCTGTATTTTGGGGGCTCTTGGGAGAGACACGTAACCCTAGTGGAGTTTTCCTACCATAAAAATTTCCAGGTGATGACTCAGATGGCACCTTATGAGGCTTTGTATGGTAGTCCATGTGAATCACCCCTATGTTGGATAGAGGAAAGAGAGGTAGTTATGTTGGCACCTCATCTTGTCCCGAAGACCACTGAGCAGGTGGAGTTGATTCGGAAGAGGATGGATACCACACAATATGTCCAAAAATATTATGTTGGTTGACGAAGATGATCTCTAGAGTTCAATTTCAGAGACCAAGTTTTCTTATGTGTCACGCCTAGGTTGGTACATAGGAGGATTAGGAGACATGGGAAGCTTTTACCGAGATACATTGGGTCGTTTGAGGTTTTGGAGTGAGTCAGTATGGTTTAATATCGGTTATAGTTACCTTAAAGACACCAAGATATGCACGATTCCTTTCATTTTTCTTATCTACGATGCTACTTTTCATACCCATCTCACAATTTTCAACTTGAGGAGGTAGATTTGTAGGTGGATTCATCCTTTGAGGAGCACCTTATTCGAATTGTGGATCACATCCTAAAGGTTCTCTATGGTCGGTTTATTCCTCTGGTGTAGGTGCTATGGTAGCATGGGTGAGTATATAACAAGACATGGGAGAGGGAGACTGACGTATGATCATAGTGGATGGAGTTTTTTGAAGTTTTGTCTTCACCACCCTTGGAAGGGAAATTTAGGGATGAATTTATTTAAGAGGGAAGTTTATAGAAATTAGGATATTCATTTTAGTTCTGGAACTTTATTTCGGGTTGTTTTTAGTGAAAAAGGAAGATTTGGAAATTTCTAAGCACATGTCGTGTACTTATGAGTACATGTCGTGTACCCGGGTACTGCATACAGCCACATACTATTCGTGTAATGGCTGAGTACATGGTCGTGTAGTTTACCTGGAAGACCACCTAAAGTAGGGGTCGGTTGAGGCTAATACACAACGTGTACATTAAATGACCATGCCATGTAATTTTATTTTTATTTGATAAATTGGATTGGTGTCACGTCTCACATCCATAACACCCTTCTTCTAACCGTGTTTCATAGAGGAGAGTAATGGAACAGCCATGAACTTTGAGACCCTCCCAGTTCTCCATCTGACCTTCAATTGAGACACTGTCAGGTGCGTTTGAATGCCACTGGTTAGTTATCGATTCACCGGGATCCTCTCTTCTTGATTCCTCATCTCTTATTAGTTTCCAAGAGATGATCATTTTTACCCTTTTTATATATCTACGTCGTTCTAGGCCAATTAAAGGGTCGATGTTCAATAGTGATGATCGAACGACATCAAGGTAGGTTTTGTGTGCCTTCCATTATTTGTATTTAGATTATATATGCTTAAAGCGTTGCATACCCATGTTGGGGGGTATTGCTTGATTTGGATTTTAACCACGTTTATCACATATTATGTTAGGATGGAGTTACTGATTATATGATATGCATGGGATACACATTTTGAATTTTGACCATGGGGAATTGATTGTGACAGCTTATTGAGGTAGGGCCATTTATGTATATTCTCTTGTTATGTTGACTTAGAGGTATTACGGTGAGAGATTCTAGGTGGTCACTGACCAAAGGGGTTAGACCATGAGATCTACCAAGAGGGTTGTTATTAAATGAATGTTGGACCCTAGGGTATTGACTATGAGAGCTGACAGGTGGTCGTTATATTTTATTGTTGATATGCAGCCCAAGGGGGTATTGACCGTCAAAGCTACTTAGGTTATCATTTGTAAATGATTAGTGATATGTGGGACCAAAGGGGTTATACTATGTGAGATTTCCTAAAGGGTAATTATTTATTGAATTGATGATATATTAAACTAGATAAGTTAGAATATGATAACTTATCCATAGGGTTGCTTATGAATTATTGAATTATTGTGATGAGTCTACCAATCCAAATCACATGTTTGGACTCAGTCTTTCTTAACTGTTTAGATGGTCTTCTGAGACATATTTTTTTACTATTAAATAAGGGTTATAGAGCTTAGAATAGATCCCAAGGTTTACATGACTCAATGGATGGATTAACAAATGTAATTGAATGTAATTGAAAACTGTAGGATTGTTTACTTTTGAGTACTTCCTAGTTTATTTCTTCATTTCAGCATAATGCATGCTATATATATTCACTAATAGTTTGGAACAGATCTTTTGGTGGTTGCCTACTGCGATTAATCTCACACCCTATTAGGGTCATGTTTTTTGACCCAAACAGATTATATGGTTGCAGGTATAGATAAGGTCAAACACCCTTTTTCATCAGGTACATGAATTCTGTTGAAGATGGAGAGCATGGGACCAAGATGAGGCTAGTGATGCAATTGGATTTTACTATTTTTCTGTAATTTGGTTTCTGTATTATATTTCCAGCATTATGTCTTGTTTGGATTCTTTCCTAGACACATGTGACATGAATCATTTTTATATTCTCTATTTGTTATATTATTATCAGTCTTCTGCTTATTTACTTTGTTTTATGGTATTATTTCTTCTGTTATTGTTACTATTTTCTTTCCGATGTGTATACTCTTCTAATGATGGAATAGTTTCCCCATTATCAAACTATGGCCTTCAGTACTAGTCGGAAGCCTCTGGTGTTTGGAGAAATACACTTGAGGTCATGTGACCAAGTGGGTTTGGGGAACCTTTGGGTGGCACCCGAAACCCAGACATTACAGAGAACTTCATAGGGTTCCATTTGGATACTTTATTAGAAGTTATTATTGTATATGAACTCAACACATGGGAGGTGTTGATATTATAAACCTTTTAATTCCATTTATCATGTTCTCAGTATTCCCTTAAGGGTCCAAATAGTCCTTTCATATTATCCATAAATTTAGGGGTGATATTCCATACTAAAAATCAATTCAGTGTTCAGATCATGTAGAGTAATTCTCTAGAATTTAGATATAAACATCAGTTCATGGTCAGAAATGATTGAAATTGTCACCCCATGTAGCCTCAACGCTTCCTTCATGTATGTCTTGGAATGTGGGACAAGTGATAAATCTTCCTGAATAGAAATAAAATTGGTATTCATTATTAGTTGATCAACTATGACCCATATCACATTGTTCCTTTTGGATGTTCTTAGGAGACCAGTGATGAAGTCCATAGTGATATTATCCCACATCCATGTTGTTATATGTAGTGGTTGTAACACCCCTTTAATAATTTATCACTCCATATTTACTTATTGGCACACTAAGCACCTTATAGTGTAGTCAGCAATATCTATTTTCATATTATCTCACCATTAATGATCACGAAGGTCATTATACATTTTAGTGCTTCCAAAATATATAGAGAATATAGAGATATGAGCTTCATCCACCAACTCCTTCTTTATCTACAAGATATATGGGATAAATAGACTTGAATGAAGTTTTAATGCATATTATTGATCAATATTGAACTCAAGAAAACTTCCCATTCTTTACAAGCTCTATCGTTTTTTGTATCAAAGTATATTCTATTTGAGTTATCTTGATCTTCTCAGGTAATGATATTTGAGAAATCATTTGGGATAGGATTGATGATATCCCTTCCCTTATTATTCCCATGTCCAACCTTAATAGGTCCTTGATCAATGGATCTCATTGAATCCTCATCGTTTCCATCACAATAGGTTCTTTCCTAATTGATTCATCAATGAATTTTTTTCTCTTTAAAGTTGATAATGAATTGAGAAGTCACAGTTTTTAAGAAGCTCCAACCACCTTCTTTGTCTCATTTTTAATTCCTTTTTCATTAATATATAATTCAAACTTTTTCAGCCTATGTATATATCACATTTCTCCCCATAAATATATTGCCTCCATATCATTAGATAAACAATGATTGTAGGTAACTCTAGTTCATGCATTGTAAAATTATGCTAATGAGGCTTTAACTATCAAGAGGAATAAGCGATCACTTTTTCATTTTTTATGAGGAAACACACAATCCATTTTAGAGATGAATCATTATAAATAAAAAATCCTTCTTTGGTAGAGGGTAGAGTTAACACAGGTGTTTTAACTAATCTCTTATCCAGTTCTTAGAAACATTCTTCATACTCATTTTGCAAGATGAACTTATCTACTTTTCAAGTTAACTTGGTTAGTGGATTATAAAGTCATAAATGTTTTTCACAAGCCTCTTATGATATCCTATAAAGTTAAGGAAACTAAAAATATAAGTTATTATATTAGGATGAGGCCACTTCTCTTCATCCTTAATCTTAGTAGGGTTAACTTAGATTCCTTCATTGGTTATAATGTTCCCTATAAATGAAACTTTTTATAACCAGAATCCATATATTTTTAATTTTCTAAATAGATTCTCCATTATCATATTTTTTAATATAGCCTTTATATGATCCTCATTATCCTTACAAATTTTTAAATATAATAGAATATCATCAGCAAAAACTGCCATGAATTTATCAATTGAGTCCTTAAATACTATATTCATAAAATCCATAAATATATAAGGACAATTAGTCAAGATTAAGGTTATAACAAAAAAACTCATATTGTTCATATCTTATTTTGAAGGAAGTATTTAAATATCTTCTTTCTTTACCCTCAATTTATGATACCTAGATTGGAGGTCAATCTTGGAGAAGTATTGATTCCCCAGAATCCAGTCAAATAAATACTCAATCCTTGGTAGAGGGTACTTTTTATTCACTATGTTCCCATTAAGTTCTATATAATTAATGAATAGCCACATTGATCTATCCTTCTTCTTTAAAAGGGGAATAGGATATCACTAATTAGACACACTTGTTCAAAAAAATCCATTCTCTAAAATATCTAGAATTTTTTTATTTAATTCCAATAACTGAACATTTTCCATTCTATATGGGGTCTTCGATATCAGCTTGGATCCATGTATGAGTTCAATAGGGAACTATACCTCTATTTATAGGGGATCTACGTAACTCTTAGGAAAATACATCAATGTATTCTAGAATGATGGGGAAATTTTTTATCCTTATACTTTCATTTCATTCTCAATATTCACCGATCATCTCTATAAAGAAGTCTATGGGAGGTGTTTCTAGGAAAATATCGGGTTGATATAACTTCCCTTTGAAAATAATTATAGGTTGTACATTCAATACTATTGAAATATCCTTGTTCCTACAGTTGATTGATAAAAAATTATTTTATTGAATATTTTATTGATAATAAATGATATAATTTCCTCACATTGTGTTAAATATGTTTAATTGGAAAGTATTTGGGATTAGATCATTCATTTGAATATTTGATGAAAATTCCAGTTTTATTCTTTTAAAATCACAGTAGTATTTCAATCATAAATATTTTTATTTGAATTATTTGAACTTAATATTTTTTAACTATGTTCCATACTTCATGGGATAAAACTTTTATTCAGGAATCTAGATAAAAATAATGCATTTAGATGGAGTAATTGGTTCATAAAGTCAAAGGTGGTCTGGACATGTCAGAATGGAGAAGCTTCTGTATTTCGGCCATAACTCCTTCTTCTGAGCTTGTATTGCATCCAAATTTTGAGAGGAGATATGGGACCCATATCCTCACATATTATCGTTCTGGAAGGCCTGTCAATGCACCCTTTTGTGGTCAAATGGGCGTTCCAATTTGGAATAAAATATTAGGCCGAGATTCCCTATTCACACTTGAAACCACTTTGAACCTAGCCTCCCCACCACTCTATAAATTGGTGTTTTTCTCATTTGGTGGGGTTGGGACGTGCATTGGGAAGTTGAGGGAAGAGGAGAAGTGGATCCACTCCAATTATAAAACCATTTAAATAAGGGTATCTCTTGAAGAAAGGATCCCTTCGTCGAAGCCTTCTTCTTCTCCTTCATGTTGTAACGATTTTGTTTGTGTAATAAACTTCTTTTTTATTCTTTTATTTCTTCTCTTTTCTTCTGATTTATTTAAATTTATTCTTCTATTAATATTCCTATTTGGGCTGGAATTATTGAGTAGAATCGTTATTGGGTTATACCCATTATAAACCTTTGCACATGCAAAACGCTTCTACGATGATTACGTCACCCATGGAAGAGTAGTTCTTTTTAGTAATCGATCGACCTATATCCTTATTCATTAATTTATTTTGAATAAATGAGCTAATTTAATTCAAATAATATGATCCATGAATTGTGTTTTTAAATTACAATAAACTAAGAAAGCAAATGAACAATTAATACAAAATAGGCGAGGTCGAGATTTTGTGTAAATTGTGAGAGCGCGATCTTAATCGGTAATACAAGACCACATGGGATAAATTTTTAGAGTTCAAATATAATCCCTAAACAAAATTAATCCTAATTTCCAGAATGGATATGTGATATAATTAACCACTGACCATAAGCTATCCTTAGAACAACAATCAAAGCAGGGTGATGCGATTGTGTGTTCCGAAGCTAGCCAAGGGTTTAAGTAATTTCATCTTTGTGGTCAAGTTAACTCTCGTAGGGTTCGAGGGATAACAAATTAGGGGATCATAATTAAGTGGATATTGATTTAAATGATAATTATTAATAAGTGAATGAAGTGGTAGAGTTAGATCGATTACGCCTTTTAAAATAGATTTCTAAAAAAACATCTTCTTGTTGTTTCATTTTAATCGAAATTCATTTCAAAACTAAAAACAAAAAAAATATACAATCTTTTTCCAACAAACTTATTATATATTCATAAAATATAACAAACCCCAATCCTTTAAAGTAGTTTTTTTATTCTATCCTATTTTATTTTTTTTATAATACCTTTAATAAGTTGTTAAATTCATTTCCTGCTTTGAGAGACGACATTGGTCAGCCACTCTGATGCACCTAAGTACCCCAAAATCACACTAATCATTTGAGGGCGCCCACGACAACGCTCTTTCAAATTGGTGTCATTGCCGGGGAGGAAAGTAATTTATTCAACCATTTAGAGGTATTTATTTTATTTTTCATTTTATTATTTTCTTCACCTCTCTCTTTCATCTTTCCCCTTTCTCAAGTTTTCATTTTTTTCATCCTCTTCTTTTCTTTTTGGACCATCAACTCAAACTTCTAATTTTTATTTTACTATGGTCCACTTTCTTTCTTTTCATTTTTATTTGATTTATGACATGAAATAATCCCGAAGATCTCTTAGATCTTGACCCTGAGATTGAACGCAGCCTTAGGGCACGAATCAGACATTCTCAGTCTACGGGAAGTTTCAATATTCAACCAGTTGGTGAATTCCTCTCTTCTGGAAACATTGAAATTGGAAGATATTCAAATTTAAACATAAAATAATAACCAATGGCTGGAAATAATAACAATGAGCTTAATAGAACCATTTTAGAATTGGATGAACCTGATATTAACTATCAACCAAACTGTATTGCATACCCGAATCTCGAATCAGACTTTGAACTAAAATCTGGGTTAATTCACTTACTTCCAAAATTTCATGGCCTCTCTGGTGAGGATCCCAATAAACATTTGAAAGAATTTAATGTGGTTTTCTCAACCTTGAAACCAAGAAATGTATCTGAAGACCAAATCAAATTAAGATCATTCTCATTCTCACTTGATGGAGCTGCGAAAGATTGGATGTATTATTTACAACCCGGAGATGTAACTTGTTGGAATGATTTGAAACGTCTTTTCTTACAGAGATTTTTTCCAGCATCAAGGACCACATCCATTCGAAAGGAGATATCAGGGATCAAGAAAGCCCAAGGGGAGTCAATGTATGAGTACTAGGAGTGATTCAAGAAGTTGTGTGCAAGCTGTCAGCATCACCAAATCAGTGAGCAACTTTTCATCCAATACATCTACGAAGGACTCACACCCATGGAGAGGAGCATGGTGTATGCTGCAGTTGGGGGAGCATTAGTGTAAAAGACACTAGCATCCGCACGTGCATTTATCGACAAGATGGCCCAAAACTCCCAACAATTTGTCGATAGAGGTACACCACATGTCAGGGGAGTACATCAGGTAAGTCCTTCTTCTCTTGAAAGTCATTTGATTGATACCAAGTTAAAAGAATTGACCGCTATGGTGAGGCATATTTCATTGGATCAAAAGACATCACAACCCTCTCCTTCAAGGCCTTGTGTCATTTGCACTGAGACAAGCCACCCAACTGACTGTTGCCCACAACTACAAGAGACAAAGGATTGCGCAGCAGTATTCCCCGGGAGACAATTTTAGAAGAAACAACAACCATATCCCCAAAAGAAGTATGACTCCTTTTCACCAACAATCAACCAAGGGTGGAAGGATCAATCAGACATAAGGTATGGCTCTAGGCAACAACAAATTCCCCCTTTTCAACCAAACTACCAGCAGCCTCCACCTTACCAACAGGGTTTCCAACAACCCCAAAGGAGATTCGAAGCTCAAACATCAACAAGTCAGCAACAAGGGAATCTCAAACACAAGGTAGACTCTAACACTGATGATCCCTTAAAAAAAATTGTTCTTAATCAACAGAATGATCTGAAGAGTCAATGTTCGGAGCTGAGGGAGTTGAAGACTCAAATGAGCCAGATTTCAACCGCCCTCCATGAACTTGTAAGTAAGAATTCCAGAAATCTACCTTCCCAACCCACTCCAAATCCAAAGGGGAATGTTATTGCCATCACATTGAAAAGTGGGAAGCAAATGAACGATACATATGTACCTACCATTCCATCGGGATTCACCTCTACTCCAGAGAAGCTGCATTCTATACCAACTGACGAGCAATCCAAGGAGAAAGATAAAGGTAAGAAAAAGTTTGATGATGTTCCTCCTAAACCCCTTCCTTTTCCAAACAAGGTTGTTCAAACCAAGAAGATGGCAGAAGAAGCAATGCAAAAGGAGGTTTTGGACACATTCAAGCATGTGGAGATCAACATTCCTCTACTTGAATCTATTATACAAATCCCAAGGTATGCCAAATTCTTAAAATAACTCTGCACCAATCGAAGAGGTCTCAAGGGAAATGAGAGGATCAACCTTGGAAGGAATGTCTCAGCACTCATTACACCAACTCTAGCAATGCCAACAAAGTGCAAGGATCCATATAAATTCATTATCCCATGCACCATAGGGTAGTTACACTTTTCTGATGCACTTTGTGAATTGGGAGCTTCCATAAATGTGATGCCTCACTCTGTATTCTCTTCCTTACAGGTTGGTGAGTTGAAGCCGACAATAGTAGTGGTGCAATAAGAGAATAGAGCTACGGAATATCCAGCGGGAGTCCTTGAGGATGTACTTGTCCGGGTAAGAGACATGATCTTTCCAGCAGATTTCTATGTGCTTAACATGGAGGATGATCAGGTAAGTTCTCATTCCCCCATTATCTTAGGTAGGCCCTTCCTAAAAACTGAAAAAACTATCATAAATTTCAATGAGGGTACACTTTACATGGAATTTGGGGATGAAGCTGTGATATTTTATGTTATGGATTCCATGAAGTACCCCTCAAAGGATCATTCTGCATTTGTTATCTCCCATTTTGAACCACCAACTAAAAACACCATGGAATTGGATTGTCTTATGCTTAGGGAGATTATGAGTATTGGTTCTTGTTTGATGTCTAAGAGAACTTCCACACTTGTTTCTAATGAACAAGACTCTCTAAGATTTGATTTTTAAATGGATTCATATAAGTATTTTGATCATGTTAACTCTGATTATGACATGGTTGTTGAGTATGCTGATGGATTTGATGCTTTATTCGCTGATTTTGATGATTTCTATTCTGATACTGATGCTATTTTTGCACATATTTAAGTTCCTTCAATGTCTCCATCCATACTACACCCTCCTTCATTAGAACTCAAGCCATTTCCCCCAAATCTGAAATACTCATACTTGTTGAGTGGTGAGAGATTACCTGTTATCATTGCTAACAATCTCCCTTTTGAACATGAAGAAAAGATTTTGAATATTTTGAGGGAGAACATCAGGGCGATTGTGTGGACCTTGGCTGACATATCAGGTATTAGCCCCTCTATTTGCATGCATAGGATTCTCTTAGAGGATGGGGCTAAATCGGTGATACAACCACAAAGGAAACTCAATCCCACCCTCCTGGAAGTTGTTAAAAAAGAAGTTGAAAATTTTCTCGAGGCTAGTATAATCTTTCTCATTTCATATTCTCAATGGGTAAGTCCTATTCAGGTTGTGCCTAAGAAGAGTGGTGTTACTATTGTTAAAAATGAGAAAGATGAGTTAGTTCCAATGAGCGTGCAAAACAGTTGGTGTGTGTGTGTTGATTATAGGAAACTAAATCATTCCACTCGCAAGGACCATTTCCCCCTCCCATTTATTGATCAAATGCTTGAGAGACTTGCTGGGAAAACACACTATTGTTTCATGGATGGATTTTTGGGATATTTTCAAGTTCCTATAGCTCCAAAGGATCATGATAAGACTACATTCACCTGTCCCTTTGGCACATTTGCCTATAGGAGGATGTCATTTGGACTTTGAAATGCCCCAGGTACCTTCAAGAGATGCATGGTGAGTATTTTTTCTGATTTTATTGAGACCTGCATGGAGGTATTTATGGATGATTTTACAGTGTATGGGTCTTCATTTGATGAATGTCTAATTAGTTTGAGAAAGGTGTTGAATTGTTGTATTGAGAAAAATCTGGTCTTGAATTTTGAAAAATGTCATTTCATGGTCGAAAATGGAATTTTCTTAGGTCATATAGTCTCACGACATGGCATTGAAGTTGATAAATCTAAGATAGACATTATTTCATCCTTATCCTATCCTGCATGTGTGTGTGATGTTAGATCTTTCCTAGGGCATGCAGGATTTTATTGGCACTTCATCAAAGATTTTAGTAAGATTTCTCTTCCTATGTCACGATTACTTCAAAAGGATTCTGATTTTGTGTTTAATGATTCTTGAAGGACTTCATTCAATGAGCTAAAACAACGTCTGGTCACTCCACCTATCATACAGCCCCCACGGTGGGAGATTCCTTTTGAGCTTATGTGTGACGCCTCCAACTTCGCGGTTGGAGTTGTCTTATCTCAGAGGGTGGAGGGACTTTCACATGTGATCGCCTATGCATCAAGGACACTAGATTCAGCCCAATCAATTTACACAACCATATAAAAGGAGTTTCTTGCTGTCATATTTTCTTTAGATAAATTCTGTTCATATTTATTGGGCTCTAAAGTAGTTGTTTTTTCTGACCATGCAGCTTTGAGGTACCTCCTAAAGAAGCCAGATGCAAATCCATGACTTATCCGTTGGATGATCCTTCTTCAAGAGTTTGACATCGAGATAAAGGACAAGAAGGGGTCAGAGAATTTGGTGGTAGACCACATGAGTAGGCTTACTCACACACCAGAGGGTGACAGCTTGGACCAGGTACCACTTTGGGACACTTTCCCCGATGAGCATCTCTATACCATCTCAAGTACACATCCTTGGTATGCTAATTTAGTTAATTACATTGTTTCCTCTGAAATCCCAGAAAATTTGAAGAAGCATCAAGTCCAAAAATTAAAAAGTGAGTCTAGGTTTTATGTGTGGGATTATCCTTACCTCTGGCGCATGTGTAGTGACTAAGTCATTAGGAGGGGTGTTCTCGATCATGAGTTTGAGTCTATTTTGCATTTCTGTCATACACTTGCTTGTGGTGGACACTTTAGACCCCAACGGACAGCTAAGAAGGTTTTGGACTCTGGATTATATTGGCCTATCATATTCCATGATGCTCATGTGTTTTTTAAGTCATGCTCTCGTTGCCAACACACTGGGAACATTTCTAGGAGACATGAGGTGCCCCAACAACCCATACTATTCTGTGATATTTTTTATGTATGGGGAATTGATTTTATGGGTCCTTTTCCTAGTTCCTTTGGTTTTTTGTACATTTTGGTTTCTGTTGATTATGTGAGCAAATGGGTGGAGGATAAGGCCACTGGGACTGATGATTATCATGTTGTTGTGGACTTTGTCAAAGCACAGATTTTTTGCAGGTTTGGAGTACCAAAGACCATCATCAGTGACCAAGGGAAACACTTTTGCAATAGGAATTTTGCTTCCCTCCTTCGAAAGTATGGGGTGACACAGAAAACATCAACACCAAACCACCCCCAAAAAAATGGCTAGGCTGAGGTTTCAAATCATGAGTTGAAACAAAACTTGGAGAAAACCGTGCAGCCAAGTAGGAAGGATTGGAGCAAGCACTTGGATGATACATTGTGGGCTTATAGGAAAGCATACAAGACCCCAATTGGTATGTCCCCATTTTGGATAATTTTTGGGAAAGCATGTCATCTCCCAGTGGATGCCGAGCATCGGGCATATTGTGCTATAAAGAAATGCAACATGGAATTGGCCCAAGTTGGAATTCAAAGGAAGTTACAAATTCAAGAGATTGAGGAGATTAGACTATCATCATATGAGAACTCAAGGCTCTATAAGGAAAGATCAAAAGAAAATCATGATAGAATGATCCAACAAAGGTAGTTTCATGTTGGAGAGAAATTCCTTATCTACAGTTCACGACTGAAGCTGATGCCTAGTAATTTGTGTTCCAGATGGTTAGGTCATTATATTGTGTCTAATTTTTTTCCTTATGGTGCAGTGGAGATCACACAAGAGGACACTAGAAGGAGCTTTACAGTCAATGGGAAACATTTGAAGAGATGCATTGAGGGACTTCCTACTGATGCAGTGGATTTTATCACACTGCATGACCCCATCATCACTTGAGCACATCAGGCTGTTCCTAACCCTTTCACTTTTATATTATTTTTCCTATTTAAAAAAAAATTCATTTCATGTGCATATATCATCTCATGGGTTCACATTGAGGACAATGCAATATTTTAAGTGTGGGGGAAGGAACCTTTTAGTTTAGTAATTTCAATTGTTTTCCTGTTTAAAAAAACAACAACAAAAAATTGTGTGTTTTTTCAAATTTTGTGTGTTTATTTTTTTTCAATTTTCATTGTGTTTTTGTAACTTTTGAGCTGAAATGATTCTCATCACAATTTTTAAATTAATATCAATGAGTGAAACAATTTATCCCATGAAACTGAGCTTAAATGAATGCTAAAATAACTTTGTTTCAAGTTCCAATATTAGTAATTTCATAAAAAGTACACTGAATTTTTAATCCCATGCCACATCTCAATGTCTTTATATTTGAAATCACTTTCTTATGAGGATTCTGCACCATTATTTTCATATTATTTACATTCGCCTCACTTCTTGAGAGAACTAAACCATGATTGATTTAACCAGAATTTGATTTATTTCTGTCAAAACTTGAGGGTTTGAGGTACTTATGTATAAATGATTGAGGCATTTGTTTGGTATTAAAGCCCCTATTTCAAAGAATCCTTTTTTATAATTTCCTAACTTGAACATTTAATCCTTTTATACCTTAGAATCCATGCACATCCTGTTAGGTTAGCCACATTACAAGACAATTTTCCCTATCCAACCAACTCTTGAAGTGAAATTGCATAATCTAGTTGAGCTTAAGTGTAGGGGAAGATATCTTGTGTTGTGCCACAACATTCTGTGATACTTTGGATGGAAAATTAAATTTTTAAGAGATGTGTTTTCTGCTAAATAAAATCATTATATTGAAAGTTGTGCCTTTTCTGGAGCTTTCATGACAAGTGAAGTTGTGCCTTTTCTGGAGCTTCTAATTGAGGTAGAAAGTTGTGCCTATCTGGAGCTTTCAAGAAAATCATGTTTGAGAAGATTGAAATTTTTGTTTCTTAATTGATGAATGGTTAAAACCTTCCATGAATTTTCATGATTATGGATCTGAATTGATACTATGGGGATTAATTAGGATACCATATTTAAGTGAAAATTAGATTAATGCAATTTTGCTTCAAAAAGAGTTAAGCTCTCCTTATTTAGCCACAGAGTTTTTCACATCTAAATCCTACCAACCAAAAGCCACAAAACAACCCTGAAATGTCCTCATGATAAACATATGTCCTTGAATCACATCGGGTGGAGATGTAGGAATTTATCAAGCCTATGGTGACCCTTGTATGAGTTTGGATGAGAAAGACATTGCAAAAAAAATTGATATTTGAGTGATGAGAGAAAATTCAAGCGAGGTAAGTGTTTTGTGCATGGGAGGATAAATGAAGTGGAAATATATTGAATGATATAAATGGAGAAATTGAAATATTGTTTTTTATGAGGCATGATATCTTTTGATTCTTGGTGTTAAATTGATTGATCTCAAGGATATGTGTTTTAAAATTGATTTTGATTTGATATTGATGTTTACTTGATATGAGGTTTTGCACAGGAGTGCAAAAGGGTAAGTGTGGGGGAGTTGATAAAACATTATTTTATTGAATATTTTATTGATAATAAATGAAATAATTTCCTCACATTGTGTTAAATATGTTTAATTGGAAAGTATTTGGGATTAGATCATTCATTTGAATATTTAATGAAAATTCCAGTTTTACCCTTTTAAAATCACTGTAGTATTTCAATCATAAATATTTTTATCTGAATTATTTGAATTTATTATTTTGTAACTATGTTCCTTACTTAATGGGATATAACGTTTATTCAGGACTCTAGATAAAAATAATGCATTTGGATGGAGTAATGGGGCCATAAAGACAAAGGTGGGATGGACATGTCAGAATGGAGAAGCTTCTATATTTCAGACATAACTCCTTCTTATAAGCTTGGATTGAGCCCAAATTTTGAGAGAAGATAGGGAATTCATATCCGCACATATGATCCTTCTGGAAGAGTGGAAACTTCACGTGTGTTGTGGTCAAATGGTCAGTGCAATTTGGCATAAAATATTTGGCCGAGATTCCCCATTCACACTTGAAACCACTTTGAACCTAGACTCCCCACCACTCTATAAATTGGTGTTTTTCTCATTTGGTGGGGTTGGGACGTGCATTGGGAAGTTTAGGGAAGAGGAGAAGTGGATCCACTCCAATTCTCCAACCATTTCAATAAGTGTAGCTCTTTGAGCAAGGTTCCCTTCGACGAAGCCTTCTTCTTCTCCTTCATGTTGTAATGATTTTGTTTGTGTAAAAAACTTCTTTGTTCTTCTTTTATTTATTCTATTTTCTTATTTTTTGTTTAAATTTATTCTTCTATTAATCTTCCTATTTTGGATGAAATTATTTAGTATAAGCGTTATTGGGTTATACCCATTATAAACCTTTGCACATGCAAAACGCTTCTACGATGATTACGCCACCCATGGCAGAGTAGTTCTTTTTAGTAATCGATCGACCTCTATCCTTATTTATTCATTTATTTTGAATAAATGAGCTAATTTAATTCACATAATATGATCCATGAATTGTGTTTTTAAATTACAATAAACTAAGAAAGCAATTGAACAATTAATACAAAACACGCGAGGTCGAGATTTTGTGTAATTGTGAGAGCGCGATCTTAATCGGTAATACAAGAACACACGGGATAAATTTTTAGAGTTAAAATATAATACCTAAACACAATTCATCCTCATTTACAAAATGGATATGTGCTCTAATTAACCACTAACCATAATCTATCCTTAGAACAACAATCAAAGCAGGGTGTTGTGATTGCGTGTTCTGAAGCTAGCCTAGGGTTTAAGTAATTTCATCTTTATGGTTATGTTAACTCTCATATGGTTCGAGGGATAACAAATTAGGGGATCATAATTAAGTGGATATTTATTTAAATGATAATGATTAATAATTGAATGAAGAGGTATAGTTATATCTATTACTCCTTTTAAAATAGATTTCTAAAAAAACATCTTCTTGTTGTGTCATTTTAATCGAAATTCATTTCAAAACTAAAAACAAAAAAAAATATAGAATCTTTTTCTAGCAGACTTCTTATAGATTCATAAACTATAACAAACCACAATCCTTTAAAGTAGTTTTTTTATTCTATTCTATTTTATTTTTTATAATACCTTTAATAAGTTGTTAAATTCACTTCCTCCTTTGAGAGACGACCTTGGTCAGCCACTCTGCTCCACCTAAGTACCCCAAAACCAGACTAATCATTTGAGGGCGCCCAAGACAGTTCTCTTTCATTGATAATATCATTATACTTTGAGATCCTATCCATCCCTGGTATAGTATTGAATTCCACCATGGAAATTACCACTATATTAGTGATGAGATTGTACATTCCAAAGTTAATACTGTTATTTTTATACAAGGTTGCTTCTAGGATAATCTATCCATGAGTCTTGAAATATAAATTTTCATCTATAATCTTAGGGATTTATTCAATATTATTTGAAAACTTAGATAAAATAAAGGAATAAGTATGATGAGAATCAAACCAAGTACTTAGTAGATTTGAGAGCACAATGAGTATACCTTCCACCACATCATTTTGACTTTATACTTATACCATTATGATTTTAAATTCCTGACCATTATCCCATATCCTATTATGAGGTTGATTTTGGATTCCATCTATTTTATTTTAATTTGGAAATTGATTGGAGAAGTTCTCAATCTATCCACACTTGAATCATTAAACTTCATAGTTTGATTGCCCCATCTTCCCTTTTTGCTACTATTTAGAAGTTGAGGCTTCACCTCGCCATGAAAGTTCTAAGAAAAATTCTCATATCTTCCACACTTTTAGAACATTCCATTCCCAATTAAGAAGTTTCCAGAATGATTCTCCCCACATTTTTTCATGTGGGAAGTTACACTTTCTTTCTTCTTATTCCATGATCAAACATCTTCTCTAAGTTTGGACTCATAGCTCTCTTATTTTAATTTTACCTAGGTGACCACTATTTCTCTCCAAACTCCAATCCAACTTTCATAGAACTTTGTATTATCTCCTCTTAGATTTCATAGTCTCTATTGTTTAAATTCTTTTATATATGGGGTCTTATTCCACTGAATAATCTATCAACCCTTCCCTCAGGATCCATAACAAAGTTAGAGGTGTATCAAGAAAGTATTTTAAAGTATATTTCATAGCTTCACACTAATTTATATTCCTTATACTTCATCTCTAGTAATTAATTCTCTATTTTTTCACATAAAACTACAAAAATATTTATTAAAAAAGATCCTTTTAAACTCTTCCCACTCCATAACATCAATCTCTCATCTTATATTCTTGTTTTCAATCAATTTCCACCACTAATAAGCTTATACTTTTAATTGGTACACTTCTAGGGTAACTTTTTATATCTATGAACAGTGTATAATATAAAATATTTTTCCTATAGTGTATATTCATTGTTCATAAATTAATTAGTTGATAGATCCACTAAAATGAGGTGGTATTTGATGTATAAATGACTCAAAAGAAAGTTTTTTTACTTTGAGGTGAATTTGGTCACTCAACATGATTAAATTTATTATTCATAACTCAAGATATTTGATTCATTATACTCATGAATTTTTAAAGTATATCTTTCATTATGTTAGGAAGTTTGTAAATGCATCATCTATTGAGCTCATCATTTATGTGTTTCCTCCTATTTCCTTCCATTTTTCTAATAGAAGAAAACCTTAGTGAGATATGTGTTAATTTTAGGAATATTGTAATTCTAAAAGGATCTTATGTCTTAAAAATTTATTATTAAATATTCTATTCATTAATCTCTTTTAATAAAAATTTTGTTTTCTATATGTCCTTCATAATGGTTCATAAAAAGTTTGTGATTTACCAAACATATCCCCCAGGAGTGTCAAACTTGGTGTGCAGTAAGGCCCATTTTGTGCACTAGTTCCGGATCAAATCTAGCTCAATAAAGTGTTTCTATGGTTGTTACCCCTAGGTACATATTTTCTAGAGCTACATCCACCTGTAGTATCTAGACATGGATTTCATTTCTGGGAAACCACTCACTTAATAATTCACCAAAATTACAATATGTTTTCCTATATTTTAAATTATCTATAGGGTTATTGACAATGTTTTAAAGTCCTAATGTCATAAAATAACTAAAACATCCTCTGATACCAACTATATTGGTTTATCATTTTATTACATAAACTTTTCATTACATGGAACAAAACACGGGTTCTTTTAAAGTATAGATTCTTGTAAAATAGGAACATAATACATGAAAACATAAAAAATTCATCTAATACACATAAAATTATTCTTTATGGGTTCACCATAAGTTACACTTACTATATATTATATAATGGGGAAAAAGGAATAACTCTCGCTAACTCTGCTCTGGTGGTTACAGCGGATCCCTGGGAGCTTTGTGGGTTCTCGTTCATGTCTTTGTCGGTGCATCCCAGATCTCTTTCTCTGCACTCCCTAGTGCTACGGATTTCTTCCCAACTCTTCCCGTACTTTCTTCATCATTCTCTGAGTAGTGGTCTGGCATCGGCAGCAAAAGCTCCCCCTTGGGGGATTTAGTTTCTGTTGGCATACACAAGGAGATTAAGGCTTCCCGTAGTTCTATGCAACTTTTGGTGCTGGTTTCCCTCCTACATGGGGAGTCGACTCCTTACATCTCACAACATCATTCCCCAGTAAGGTTCTGCAGGTCTGAGGATTTGGAGGGACCTTTTGTGAAGAAGATTTTTCTGTCTAAGCTTTCTCCGCAGGGTGATGTTGTCGGACCGGTCTCTCGTTCGATGTCCAAAGAGAAGGGTTTGTTGCTTTCCCCTACACCCTATAGTTTTCTCATCTAAAAGGCTAATAGGTCTCTCACCTGATGTTTTTTGTAATTAATAGGAATTCTTGGGGCTTGGGGGTCCCAGAAAAATGCACCTTCATGGCCTCAGAGTCCAAGAAGCATCATACCTCTATCGTGGTTATCTTAGAACCCAAACAGAACCCTTGTAAGCTTCAGGTTCTTACTAGGAAAATCAGTTGTTGTAGGCCCTATCATGGTGGTCCTGACAACTCCCATATTTGGGTTTGTTGGAAGAAGAATGTACCAGTGGAGGTGCTCAGTGTTATGAACCAGTGCGTTAATGTGAAGATCTCACGGGGGTGGTGCTCTTCTATTTTGTTTATGACAGTACCGAGGTAGTAAGAAGGAATGATCTATGGATATTCTTAACTTCCTTCCAGTCGGGTGGCCTTCCCTGGTTCTTGGGGGTGACTTCAACTCCATTATTTACCTCTCTGAGAAAATGGGTGGTCTTTCGCATGTTTCTAGTCACATGTAGGACTTCAAGGACTTCCTTGCAACTGCGGGTCTACTGGGAATTGGATTAAATGGCAGCAAATATACATAGTGCAACAATCTTAGGGGAACTATCTGCATTTAGAATCAGTTGTACAGTTTTATATCCAACCTTGAAGGCTTGGATACCTTCCCACATTTCTCGGTCACCCACTTGTCCTACTCGCTCTCTGATCACGCCCCTCTATTGGTGGTGCTTCGAAGGGAACCTACTGAAGTTATAGCTTTCCATTATTCCAGTAACTAGCATGGGTTGGAGGGTTTCATGTGGATGGTGAAGAATTTGTGGTAATAGGATGAAATCAGGAGGACATGATGTGGTCTTTCAAACCGATTGAAGCTTTTAAAGAAGGATATCCAAACATGGTTGGTCGAGAGACCCCATGACAGCTCGGGGGTGGATATAATTCAGTTTGACATCAAGATGCTGGAGGAAGAGCTATAGTCCAACTGGAATGAGAACAGGTTTGTTGTGATTTTTGAAAAACATATCTTTCTTGTTGAGAATCTAATTGAAATTGAAAGTTTATATAGGCAAAGATCTCAGGTTTGATGGCTTAATAAGGGAGACATGAATAGTGCATTTTTTCACGCTTTTCTGAAGGAAAAGAGTATCATGAGACACAACCTCAACCTGGGAAACGGGCTTTTCACTTCAGACGTAGGGGTTGCTGGCCATATGGCTCTGGATCACTTTGAAAAAATTATGGGCAGTGGGAGGCCTTTTAGGAAGGATCAACATGTTGAGGAGGGGACTGATGCCTTCTTGAGGTGCATTCCAAAACTGGTGGAGGGGCCTAACAATTCACAGTTGATGGAAATACGTATATGGTGGAGATCAGGGATGTTGTTCTAGGGATTGTGTTGGATAGTACCCCTGGACCGAATGGGTTACCAGGATCATTTTACGTGGGTGCGTGGGAGATCTTGGGGCCTCAAGTGGTGGAGGCCATCCCGGATTTCTTCCATGGCGGTGCCCTCAATATAAGCATCTATGACTCCAGGGTTGTCCTTATTCCTAAAGTCAAGGATCCTTCCAGCCTCACTCACTATAGGACGATTTGTCTATGTAATATGTCCTACAAGATTCTGTATGGCCATATCTCATAAAGACTTAGCATTGTGCTTCCAAGTCTTGACTCAAGAGAGTAGCATGGTTTCATCCAAGGTAGGAGCATCCAAGGGGTGGTGGGCATCGCAAGTGAGCTAGTCAGTGATATCAACTAGAATGAAATAGAGTCAAATATCATAATTCAGGTGGATATGGACAATTCTTATGATACTATGGAGTGGGGTTTCATGACTAGGGTTATGAGAAATATGGGCTTCGAGGAATGGTTTTGTGATCTTTGTATCTGAGGCAACTCTTCCCCTTGGTTGTCCATTTCCATTATGTGGAAGGTTTTTGGTTTCTTCAAGATGGTGTGTGTGGTTTGGCAAGGAGACCCCTTATCTCCAAGATTCTTCGTCCTTGTCCAGGATTCACTCCCACAAAACCTTCATACATGGTTGGCAGAGGGTAGGTTGTCTCCTTTTGTCTCATGTGGTGGTTCGGAGGGTGTTTCACACCTCATGTTCACCGATGACATCCTAGTGTTCTTTAATGGGTAGAGGCGGTCGTTGCATGGCTTTATGGAGATCATGCAAACTTATCAATTCTTTTGTGGCCAAGGTATAAACTATTCAAAGAGTCATGTTTTCATTTTTAACAAGTGTTCAAGCCGTCATTGTAGAGACATCCAAAAAATTATTGATTTCCAAAGGTGACATTTACCAATGATCTACCTTGGTATTCCCCAATCCTATAGACATATTAAGAACCATTTATTTGAGAGGGTCATTGATAGAATTTTGGATTGAATTTTCAACTGGAAGATCAAGTTTTTTTCATTTTGGGGAGAGTCACATTGATCAATAGTGTTCTTACGTCCATCCCAATGCACATCCTATCAATCATAAAAGCACTAAAGGGTGTCATTTTAAGGATAGAGAAGATTTGAACTTCTTTTATTTGGGTTTACAATAAAGAGGGGTGGTGCCATTGGGCCTCTTGGAGACGGTTTGTGAGGTCGGTCGATGAGGGCTATGTGGGGCTCTGTGACATTTTTGGTACCATGCAGGGGTTTCAGACATGGTTGGCATGGGAGGTTATTAAGGGGGATTCTTTATGGGCTTCCTTCTTCAGAGGAAGATACGGGTGGGACGGTGGTTCTTTGGCACTCTATGGGCCTGGAATTTCTACGCTTTCCAAGGGTATTCTTTCCCATTTGTATGTTCTTCAAGGTGTATCCCATTGGATTATTGGTCACAGCGATGTTAATTTTTGGAGGTCAAACTGGGCGGGCGATACGCTCTTCTTACCTGGTTTTACCATACATGTGGTGTCCTTCAAGGAGGCGTGTGGATTTCCATCCTTTACCCAGGATGTTCTTAGTCAGGACTTGAGGGAGATTTTTGATAGCATCACCCAGAATAATGAGGTGGATAGGTGTTTTTTATTAGGGCCGACCTCGAACCAGTTTTCTATCCGTAATTTCAATCGGCTACATGTTACCGACGCGACCCTCGACGAGTGGTCCATGAATATTAGGGTCAAAGAGTTTCCAACTAAAATTAACTTCCTTATTTGGAGGATAAGTAACTATTCCCTACCGATGGTGAGAGTATTCAAAGGAAAGTCATACCCTTGGGGTTCTGTTGTCTTTGTTGTGAGAACCCATGGATGGAATCAACGCTACATCTATTTTTTCAGAGAAACTAGGATGGCCACCTTTGGTCCATGCTCTCCTCTAATTCCCATTATCGTTGGCCCTGGGCTTCCTTCCATGATTTCATGACCTACCGGTTTCAAGGGGTGGAGATTAGAATGATAGAGATCAATATTTGGGCATGTGTTCTCTCTTCCTTGTGTTGGACTCTTTAGGATGAAAGGAACTAGCCGAGGAGGGGAGATTACCCCTCGGTGTGTTATATTTTGATGCGGGTTAAGGTTCTCACATTTGAGATGGGTTCTTTTATCAAGTTTGGACAGGACTCTCCAAATTTCTGTAGCTTCTTCAACAAGCTATACTCGGCTGGTTCAATGGGTGGGATGGGTGGAAGATGGGTTTGTTGGAGCCCTCCCAGGCACGGGTAGAAATTAAATGTGGATGGTTCCTTTAGTAGTGGGATTATGAAAGGTGGGGGCCTCATTCATGATTCGTGTGGTTCTGTGTTGGAAGGTTTCAGCACCTTCATCGGGACGGGCATCTCTTTGGGGGCAGAAATGAGGGCTCTTCTCACAGGGCCCACAGTTTGTAGGAGGTTGGGTCTGCGGACGGATGTTATTGAATCTGATTCGGAGGCTTTAGTCAAGATGGTCAAGGGGATATATGAGGTGCCCTGGAACCTAAGCTACTTAGCCTGAGGGTTCTCGTTGGAGACGAGTCAGGTTCAACATGTCCATCACATTTGGATAGAAGCTAACTTTGTGGCTGATGAGCTTGCCGGCTTGGGGGACCAGAGGAGTCGTTTGTCATTTATAATAGTATCAGGTCGTTTCCTATGGTCTTTATGTCATTCTTCTAAGGGGATTCTCTTGGTTTACACCACTTCCATCCCCCTTAGGGGTTTTCAGTGCATCTATCATGTGTCAGTGGCCACTTCCTTTTCAATAAAAATAATGATTTTTTCTCAGTAAAGTAATAAGCAAGGGAGACATTTATCAAGTGATCATGAGGCATATCAATTAGAATGTGAGGTATAACAATATAACCTAATCAAGAGAACATGAGGCATATAATTTTCAAAATAAAATGAATCATAACATGGAACTTATCCTATAACATAAAAATGCATAATTAGTAATCAAATAAGCATGGTTTCTCACTAACATGTTATAAATAAAAATTATTAGGGTTATTCACCAAGGTATCATAAAACATTACATTTATAGAGATTAAATTCTTTACCAAATGCATTGGAGTGCTATCAGGGTGAACCCTTAATATATCTTAATTTCATTTGATCCACATTGATCATAACAAATAATTTTATAAATAAACTAAGGATAACAAATTATGGGTATCATATAAAAGTATAGAGTATGTAATTTTCTAAAGACTTGAACATAACATCATTTTTAACCCATGGAAAGGGAATGTTGGTTTTATATATGTAAATCCTAGAATAAATATATTATATTAAAATATAGGTTAATACCCATGGATAAATAATTGTTTTTGGTATTCACAATATAATAATTTATTATGTGAAAGAGATACATTTGGGAAGTATGTTCGGAAGCATAAAAGGTAAAAAAACATAGATTTAGAAAAGTGTAAAATGAGTGAGAATGAAGGTATAACATTGATAAAACATTATTTTATAAATATAGTTATGATAAAAAGAATATGAAAAGAAATTAAAATACCCTTTTCAAGGCATACATAAAAATAATTACTTCAATAGAGAAGAAGATGATGGGAATTCCCTTACCTTGAAGTGTTTCTCCTAAATCTTGAGGATGGAACCTAGGGGGGGCTATGGAAAACTTGGGTGGACTCTTTGGGAAGAAAATAATCCATAACTTCATGGATAGTGTATTGGGAGTGAACGTAAAAAGTTTAAATGGGTGGGTATTTATAGAAAAAGTAAAGGAATTGTTTAATAATTTCTAAATATAGGTCTTAGAAATCTAGGTTGTGGAAAATAAAAAACATTGGGTTAACCATGGTTTTTTCTCATGTTTTTGGATATTTGAGTCAAATTTTATGATATTTTAATCCATTATAAACAAACTCAATTTTTTAATACTTCTTTCAACATGGAAAATTGGATTTTCCACAATTAATGTTTTTTAAATCAAATTTCCCATTTTAAACATTGGAAAGTCACTTATAGGTTTGGATATTGTTTAAAAGTTAATAAAATAATTAATATTAATATAATAATATATTTTAGGTCTTATATTGTGATTAATTTAATTATTACATCATTATAAAATAAATATGAAGTCATAAAACATACCAAAAACACAAAATTGTATTTTTACTATTCCCTGAATAATAAAGTATTTAAAAAAATTCTCAAAAATTCAACCCATACTTATTTTAACATGCTGATTCCAAATATAATATTTATTTTATAATAATAATTATCTTAATATGTGAATTTTAAATTTTAAATATAAACTTCCTTATTTATTTAAAATAATAGTTTATAAGACATAATCATATTTCTTACACTTATGAAAATTCCCTAGAACATTATAAAATTATTTTATTTTCTATATTTAAATAATATAGTTTTAAAATACTATTTCATTAAAAAAAATATTTTTCAAAATACCTAATTTTATTATAAAATTGTATTTATTTTCTAAAAAATCAATTCTGTGTTATTTTCATCCAACAATCAATTTATCAAATTGGTCTTTCTTAAACATATATTGTATTAAAAAATAATTCTAAAAATTGTATTGATGGAATAATAATTTAATTTATATAAATTAAATTACACTTTAAGTAACTATGTCCAGAACATGTAACCCTTATTACACTAATGTATTCCCTAATTGTAAGGTGTGTGATGGTAGTAGTTTCATGGGGTTGCTCGGCTAACATTGACAGAGTGGTAATCTCCACTAACTTTAACTTCTCTAATTGGAGATTTAATTCAAGCCTCACTAGTTGAAAATCAACATTGGATTTGTCCATGTTCAACCTTAGGGATGCTACCTTCCTCCCAAGTTCTAAAAAAATGGTATTCAAATGGAAAGACTCTACTGGTTGAGGCCATAATTTCTTCATTATACATCAATTATCATTTTTCATTACTAATTATAAACACTAATTATAATGGTAAAATTATTAAAAATGTGTATAGTTCCTAGTGGTCAAATAGACCAATGGTTATATTGACGAACAGAAATATTTAACCAATGGTAATATTACTATTCAAATGGTCGCATTACTCCCTATAAATACGACTTCATTCTTCCATTTAATATTCACTACAATTACTACTAAGGTTAAATTATCATTTTCTAATATTTTGATTGGTTTTATAGTATTTTTTATCATTTCTATAGTGTTTTCCAAGGGGGTAATGATTCTATAAGATTTTGGCAATCTATATTTTTCCATTCTATCTTTTCTATTTTATATTTTTTATCCAATTGTAATGTTTTTCATTTTCATTGGTTTTTTAGCTATCTAATTTAATGATATTTATTAATGAGATAATTGTTTTTATTTCTCTATATTATGTACATGTATAATATTATATTATATAACACATATTTGATTAGGAAAAAAATATAATTTAAAAACCTAGGTCGATATATATATGGGTTCTATACTTCTAAGAATTAAATTACTCGGTTGTTCTCAGTCTTATTCAATTTAATATTAATATCCTCGGTCTCGGATGAGTTATTTTTCATATGAATCATCAACATGTTTTGGATTTTTATATGCATTATTAAAAATTGAGATTTACATATCATACTCAAGGTTTTCTATAGAAGTTTTATGTTAATGTGGATATGTATCATTGAATTTTACATGTAAAAATTATTTCACAACATTAAATTTTTTTAAAAACGATATATGCATTAATAGTGGTTTAATGACCTAGGAAAATTCACTTATAACTCCTTTTTCAAAAAAAATCGAGATTCTCTTTTACTTTTATAATAAACCCTTTATAACACAATAATTTAAAGAAATTATCCTCTGGTTTTACATCATTCCATAACTCAGAGGGATATTTCATCTAGATAGGAATTATCATAACACTAATAATTACATAACGGGTTTTATTCATATTTTCATACCAATAGCATATAGTTAGTTCATATTTACTGAGAAAATTATAGGAAATTACATAAAGGATGTTATTTATTCTTTCAAAAACCTCATTTTTTGAGGTGTTTAGGGATAAGATAAGTTGTCATTATAACCATGTTCAAAACATAAAGATTCAAAGTATTAATTCTCAAATCTATTACCATGATCACTTCATAAGGTTTTTATGGTAAGTCCACTAAGGTTATCTATAGACTTTTCATATTTTTCAAAACTATAAGGAGCTTCACTTTTGTGAGAAAGGAAATATACCCAAGTGTATCTTGAATTATCATCAAAAATCACATAATCATAATTTTTTCCACTTATAATAGAAAATCTAAAAGTCATAAAAAATTTATGTGAACCAATTCTAGTGGTTGAGAGTTAGACAACACTTTTTCTAGTTTGAAGGAAATTTTGTGTCGTTTTCCTCTTTGATAGAGATTTCACACTTTTCCTTTTTAGAATTATAGTTTATATATACCATTAACTCATACTTTTTTAGTTATCTTCCTAAGTGGGTGTATATTATAGTTGACTAGTATCCTATTCCAAAACCAAGATTCTCTCTGAAATGCACTTAAGCAGGAAACATGTTGAGAAAATAATTAATCTAAATTTACAGTACAAACATTATCATTTATTAAAGAATAAAACACTAAAGCATGATTGGAATCATAATTTTTTTAAACATTATCTTAAAATGTAACATTATAACCATCATCACAACATTGATATATAATAATTAGGATATATTTTAAACATTTAAAATTAAAAAAAATTAGAAATTAAAATATTTTTAGGGTTACTAATCTGTCCAAGTCCAATTATGTTTCCTTTTTCATTATCACTAGATTTAATATTCCCACCATCCACTATCACTAAGTTCTTGAAACTTGAGTAGTGTATGATATTATTTATAGAACATCCACTATCTATATTCTATATAATCTTAATAGATATCTTTATGCATTTTAACTTTAAAAAACTAATCAATAAATTATTTTGGTACCCATATTTTCTTAGGTCTAAAAAGGTTATCAATTAAATATTTTGGAATCCATATTTTTTTTACTAGTTTAATTCAAAAAATATTAACATTTTTTGTTAAAAAATTATTCATATGTCTAAAATAATGATAATTATTTCCATAACTATAAGTTTATTTAGTCTTATGAATTAAATTATTATCTTTATAAGTTGGAACAAATTAATTCTTATACAGATTCATTTATTGTCCAAAATTATAACTTATTATCTTATTAATTTTTGGATGTTTATGACTCCCCGAAATCATATTTAAATTATTAGTTTCACAATTAAATTGATCTAGATCCTTATTAAGTTTTTCATTGTCCACTTTTAAATCATTTTTCTCTTTTAATAGGCTATCATTATTCTCTTTTTCATTTTCAAGACCACCTTTTTCATGAGTAGATAAAGCATGAAAATTTTTCATATTCTTATATTTATCATTCATCTTGTTAATGATATATTAAAGCATGGAAAATTATTCAAATATTTATCCATTAGTCATTTTAAATTTATCCAAAACATCATCACTAGAAAAATCAAAAGTAATAGAAATATTGTGTAAGATAGGTCCACTAGCCCTAAAGTACAAATTTGTTTTTTAACTATAATTGTCTTTACTAGAATTAGAGTCATCAGTTATTCCATTAGATAAACTCAAGGATTATTTAATTGTTTTATTTTGTTTATTTTCTCTATCATCATACTCATTTTGTATTTTAATTTCAGACAATCGTTCTTGATGTGTCCTTTCCTTTTACATTCGTAGCATGTAATGTCAACACTAAATTCATCCTTTTTTCATTATTTCTTCTAGTTTCTTTTTCTATCGTATTTCCCTTTATAATTTTACATTAAATATAACTTATTCATTTTTAATAATTTTTAAAATCTTCATACTAGATGATTTATAACCTCATAACTCTCATGATTGGATTCATTCCCACATGAATCATCTTTGATGACCTCCTTTGATTTTGACTCATATTTCATAAATGTTGTTGTTTTATTTATCTATTAAATATCTTCATTATATTAATTAAATTATGATTCATACATAATCATATTTACAATCAATTACTTGACTTTTAGCATATTAATATCCTAGGATTATCCAATTGAAATAGAAGTACTTCTCCATCTATTAGGTAATAATCTCACTAATATTTGAACTTTTTATTTATCAACCATCAGTTTTGTAAAGAAACAAACTTATCATAAAAAAATATTATATCATAATAGATGAATATTTATTACATAACATAAAAATCCATGAAATAATAGATTATTTTTATTACCCTTGGAATCATGGATAGAAAAGTAATTGGTACATAAGTGATCTATGTCATCTCCCACTATGTTCTTCGTAACTATAACTTTTTATATACATATCAAACATAATAAATTTCATCATTAACTAAGATAAAGACACATAATAAAGGTTGGTCTAAAATTATCAGTAATGGTAAATAAGTAAGATGCCAAAAAATCATGAGAATAAGGGTATGATTAATGAGAATAACATTTAAAAATCATAACCTTCGTACCATAGATCATAACCTTGAATCATGGAATAAATATTGGTAGTTCATAAGAGGTGAATCATAATAGAATAAAATAACATTAACCATAATATCATAACATTGGTATAAGGAATAGATTTTTGGATTAAACGTAACTATTGAAAATCATTTCCTCGGTAGTTGAAGTTATATCAACAAGACTATCATAGTGTAATATGTTCACTCTTCAAACCATAATTGTTGTCAAGGATCACTCCTAATACTATAATAGTAGATATATTACCTTACTGAACTAAGTTAACTTCATATTCCAACCTTTTTTATCTCATGAGATAATGAAATTTACCCAATGTATTGGAGGGAGATATAGGTCCCACCCATTACTTAATGAAAATCAAACATATGTGTGCCATAAGATCATGAAACATTAATCATATCAGAACCTAGGAAAATAAATGGAATTTATAAAAAATTAATCATAATATAACCTAGTAAAATAAAGATTATTCATAATTATTTCATCATTTCATTAAATCATAACCTAAGGAAAAATTATTCAGTTTTATAAAAATTTTATCATGGTATAAACCATTGAAGAGAAATGAGTTTGATAAACATGTTCTAGTTATAAAAAAAAATAATTCAGAGAAAGAATAAGAATGGTTTCCTTGGATCATATCCCCTATAAATCAAAGATTACATAAAATGATTTCATCTTAGATGAAAATTGATTTTGAAAGATTTTTTGGAACAGTTATTAAGCAAAATAACCTTTTTGATTTGAAATATACTTTTTAAAACTTAAAACATTTTCAAAATACCTTTCATTGAAATAAATTTAGAAACATAAAAAAATATTTAAAGATAATTTAAACCATTTCTTGATGAAAATAAATTTTATTTAAAAATAAATTTTTAAAACTAAAAATTCATAAAATGTTTTTTATGCCCTTTTATTTGAAAATAAACTTGAAAACATATAAAGTAATCTTCAAATAAAATAATTTCCATGTCAAAGAGAAATTTTATTCTTGATGTACATGTTAAAACAAATATTTCTTTCACATTTTTGGAAATATCGAAAAGGGACTTGTTTGGAAAAAGATATAAATATTCCTATAAAAAATATGTAAAAATTTAATAAATAATTTTTGTAATTTTAAAAAAACATTTTTAGAAAACATGATATTAGAATAAAAATGGTTTTTGACTGATGAGAAAAATAAATTGAATTTTTATTAAAAAAATATTTTAAACTATTTAGTACATAAAGAGATAAAAAATAAGTGAAGATGTGTATTCCCATTAAATAAATAAAATAATTGAAAATTCATGAGTTTCTTGATATATGGATTATAATATTTCATTATCAAAGCATAATCATAAACAATCCCGATAAACTATGAGATTGTATCATAAAACCATTACCACATTGGTAAAATTGAATAATAAGCCCCATAAAAGAATAAAATTAGATGAAACATAATATATTATGAATATAATTATATTAATTATATAATATGTAAAATGGTAAGTATATACATATCATAAAATAAGATTGGTTCATAACATAAAATATGACTCAAAGAAGGAAAATTGAGACAAAAATCCATTACCGCTTTATTAACTTTTGAACTATAGAACCCATGAAAAAAGATCATAAAATAGATATGTAAATACCAAAAAATTTCAAGATAATCATCATAAAATAGATTCATTCTAAGTATATACACCACATAAAATAAATAGATGGTGAATATGACATATGTCTCATTGGAGTAAAAAGTGAGATAGAAATCCCATACAATACCTCTAGACTTCCTTCATAACCATTCATTACTCCTATAAAATAAATATAAGTTTATTATAAATCTATTATAGAAACATTATTATATATATAATACCATATATTATTTACCTTTGACCTTTTATTACCCATTTGTTAACAATTTCTTGTTAAAATTACATTTCGGGTAATAACTTACATATTTTTCATATAAGTTTTGATTTTTTTTATTTCTAATGATATTAATTTTATCATGGTTAAATAATATTCATAATGTTAACCATGATATAAATATCATATATATTCAGTATATATGTATTTGTATTAATCCAAAAAAACATAGAGATAAAAATGAAATGCATCGTTCTTGGAGAAGGTAGGTTGTATGTACGCATGAACGTTATTTCCATTTTCTCAACAGATTTAAAAAAAAAAGTTAAATAATATATTACCATTATATAATAATTTTTATTTCATATATAGAACATATTTTTCTTTAAACCTATCCTTATTACATTCTATGTAAATAAAACATGAAGGATGAATCTCATCGGTTTGTGAGGTAGTAGTTCTCCGTACAAACAAGAAACATTATTGTATTCCCTTAAATTGGAAATTATTGAGATATCGTAATTTAAAAATCATAAACATGTTAAAAATAACATTTATATTTATTCAATCTATCCTTTTTACCATCCAATTATAATAGTAATGAAAAACACATCACATCGGTTCACGAGGAAGTATCCCTCCGTACATGAGAGATGCGTTATTATTTTCAAAGGGGTTTAGAGGTCAGAACATAGATGTGGTATTATACTCTTAGAGTTTTGATAAAATAATAAATATAATTTATACATTTTAAATACATCTTTAAATTTAACTATTATAGGTGGTGATGGAAAATGAATAATATCGATTCGGGAGACTGTAATCTGTCGTACAAATGAATAATGATTTTGTATCACATTTAATGGTATATGAGATAAATTTAGGTTATGAAATTAAAATAATTAAATATAAATATATGGGAGATAATATTTTTATTATTTTACCGTATTTGGACAATATTAAATTCAGTGTAATAATAAATAAAAAAACTCTTGTTTAAGAATATTACCTCTTCTTCAGAGAGCCTCTTTAGGTTTACACATACATCATTCTTAAGAGGGATTCCTAAATAAAATAAGCCATATAGGGTGAGGGGAGGTAATTAAGAAAAGATTTTTTGTTGGTATTTTTTAAACCAATTGGTTTTGGTTTTGTGAATAGGAGAGGATAGTTGGTGGCCTTTTATAAGTTAGGTGAGTGCCATACTTATAATTTGTAAAAAGAAAAAGGTGTACCCATATTTTTCACATGACACAAGGCTCCCAAATGAACAATTATAGAACCTTGGATCTAATAAGTTCAAAATATATCCATAAAATTGGTTTCATAAAATTTTATAGTCTATTTAACCCCTTATATTTTTATCCTAACCACCTCCCCCCCAGAAAACATATTTTCACCTTAACCTCGGTAATTATTTATTATCATTTTTACTATTCATAATGTTAAAATATTAAGTTAACCTTAATAGATAATATTAATTTTTATTATTAAAAATATATAATACCTATTTATAAATTCCATTCATATAAGTTTCAATATTTAATTTAAAATTAATCTCACAGAAGCAATGAAAAAACAGTTTTCCAAATAGAAAAGTTTCAGAAGTTTAAAAAAATTATATCAAAATTCAAAATAAAAGTGATTAAAATGGATTAAATTTTATTAATAAATATATATTTAAAACAATTTCACTTTTAAAACCATATTAAAATAATTTTTATGTTTTTAAATTATTTAAAATAAATGAAAATTCTAAATAAAAAACAGTATTTTTCACTATTCATCGAACAATTAATCTTTTCATAAAATTTTCAAAAATTCACTCCAAAATATTTTTCCCAAGAATATTTCAAATCTCAACTTTATATTTAAAAAAAATCCTAAAATTTTAAAAAAATTAATTTAAAAATAATATAAAAAAGACAAAAAAACAATTTTTAGTTAAATATAGTTTTTAAGCATAAAATTGGTTTTATTATTATCTATTATCTAGAAAATACATAATACGAATGTTAAAAGTTTTATCTGATATAATATATATATGTATATATCATTAAATCATTTGAAAAATTTTATTTTTTTAATTTATTGAGGTAAAATTCATTTTTTTTCTCATAAAAAGAGTTATTTAGAAAAACATTTTCATTGTTTTAAGGTTGATTTTATTTTCATTTCTAATTAATTAGTCAAAAAATAACTCATTATGTATACATGTTTAAATAACATATTTTCATAATTTTTTAAATCATATCTATACCAACCATTCCTATGGTTAAGTGATAACTATCATATTAAATAATAATATTTTAATAGTATGTCATGTTTTTTTACTTGATCTTGTGTGTAATGAAAGCTATACTTGGTGTTTCAAGTAATACAAGGTAAGCTCTCTATTTCATGTGATTAAAGCTAAACTCATAGTTGTTTATAATGATAATATCAAAAATATTAAATTTATTTCAAAAAAATACACAAAATATTGGTGTGTTACTTTCTACCCCCTTAAATAAAATAATGTGCTTGAAATTTTAACATCTTCTTAGTAAAAATTTGTTTAACATTTTAAAATCCCTTTTGGGGGAAACGCACGTTGCAAAAAGGGTTAATAAAACTTCTTAATGAAAAGAAATAAAGGTTTGTGTAAAGGTTATCTGTAATAACACATACTAGGTTTACAAATAGAAGAACATATGTGGTAGGTGGATATTTAACATTCAAGAAAAACGTAATGTCCAAATAAGAATGGAGAGTGGCAGGCATCATTGATCACAAGAAAGTGAATGATCATATAAAAATCAACAACCACAAAACCATAAACCAAAGTTGTGTGAAAATTTTCATTTATATGATCCAAAATGATTCTAATAAGACAAAATTTTATTTCAAGATCCTTTTCCTAAAGTTAGGGAATTTTCATGAGAATATATAATTACTTGATTTCATTCTATTTTTTAAGCACTATCTCATCCTTTGGTTGTGCTTCGATCAATTTCTAGATCATCTCTTACTTAATGAATTGAAGATGAATTTTTTTCCCTAAATAACTAGTGGATCAAAAGATATCTAAAATAATGATAAGTCATTCCATATTTCTCCAGTTATTATAAAAGATATAATTTTTTTAATAGGTTATAAATTAATCCAACATTCAACTTAATCCATTTCATGAATAGTTAGCCCTAAGGCTCCTCCATGTATGATCATAATTTAAATCTAAAAAATATAAATAATTTCACTAAATTTCCCAAAATAAAGTTAATATTAATCCCCCAATATTAATAAGTATATATTAATGATCACATTAAAAATATGTGAATACCTTGATCATATATTCTCCTAATTCATGGTAATTACTATAATTACCATAAAACCTCAATGAAAAAAATGCATAATTCTTCATCCCATAAATAAAACCAACATTTATTAAATATATTCCATATATCCAATAATGTTGTAAAATCCATCAATTATAACATAAACCACTTTTTCAACAAATCATTTATAAGTTCTAAGGCCATTAATATTATCCAATTTACATTATCTATATCAATCATCTCTTTATCCAAACTAAAAACAATTTTCTCTACATCAATAACATATTAATGGTTAACTTCCGTTAATCATTTGTTTTCCATAAAATAGAACCTTTATATTAAATATCTTTTCTTTTTTATCATTACCATTCAATATATTGTTGAAAATCCATAATGAAAAACTTCTACAAAACAATACTTATATATTTCTTGATTTAAATAACATATTTATTGAATTCCTATAAAAACACATCAATCATTAAAATTCATTCTTAAACCATTTAATAGACTTTTACATCTTTATCCTTAATACATATTTCCATTCATATTTTATTTTTTTCAATTCATTATCCGAAGTATAACCATTACTTGTGTCACCTTGATGATTATATGCATTAAATTTCCACCTAATACATTGATACGTATAATTCCCATTCATTACACATTTATAAAATTTATCCATTAATGGTTCCATAGGGAAACTATTATTCTTATCCACTGCTCTAACTAAACATTTCATCTTTCCTCGGTAATACCTTACTCTTTTTTGGAGTTATTACCCCTATATGCATATTTTCTAGAGCTATATCCACTTATATTATCTATAATTTGATATAATTTCAAGGAAACCACTTTTTATATCCTTTACCAAAATTCCAGGACATTTTCTTATACTTTGACTCATCCTTAGACTAATCCTTAGAGATATAACTAAAGTTTTCTCAGCCTATTTTCCAAAGGTTAACTAAACCATACTCTAATATCAACTGTAAACACCCAAACTTCTCATACATAAATATTTTATCTTAATATATGAATATTAATTACATTACATAATGATCCATGATATAATGTTTTAAGTCTAGCGACCTTGGAATCTTGGACACATAAAAAACTAGACCATAAGTGAGATATGTCTTCTCATACAATGTTCTTCATAACTATAACCCTTCTTAAAAATATCTTACATAATATATTTCATCATAACCTAGGGAAATTAAATGTAAGAAATGGTGACATAAAATGCTCAATAAGGGTAAATAATTGAGATATCAACATGTAATGAGTATAATTGTTTGGGTAATGTGAATAAAATTTTAAAATCATACACTATATATCATAGATCACAAACATGAGTCATGGAGTAAATATTTACATTTCATATGACATGAATCATATTCAGTTCAAATAACATGAACCATAAGAACATAACATTGCAATAAGTCATAGATTTTTACCATGCATATAATCATAGAAATTTATTTCCTTAGTAGTTCAAGGATCATTGAAAAGACTATCTTAGTGAAATGTTTTCACTCCCCAGACCATTGTAGTATTCAAGGTTTAGTCCCAAGAATATCATAGTTGACACGGTCCCTTACTAAACTAGGTTCACTACCCATTCTAGTCCTATTTATATTGGGAGATATAAATCTATACCCAATGAATTGGAGGGAGATATAGGTCCCACCCAAAACATAATTAAAATCACACATTTGTGTTCCAACATATCATAAAACACTCAACATCACTGTTGACGCTCCTTTCGTCACAGAATCTAAAGATCGGAAAAGGGAATATCTCAGCTGAAAGTGATTCATCCTTTGAAGAAAACATCAAAAATCGACAAAGGCATGAACAAAGGATCAAAAGCCAATTCACCGCGCAAGTTTTACCACTGTCGCGCAAGTACACTTGCGCGACTACCTTGGTCGCGCAGGTGACTTGCGCGACCTAATTGGTAACCGCCCGGTAACCGCCCGGGGTCTTCTTTTGCCTATAAATAGACCCTGTGGGCCCCCCATATGGGAGGATCTTTTTTCAGAAACTCGGATTGAAGCTCCCGACGCCCAAGTCTCTTCTCAAAGCTTCCGGAACACTTCTAAGGTAATTTCTTACCTAGAACGGAAGATCTAAAGAGAAAAAGGAAGGCCTAAGTGTTGAAACTTATCAAACACTTGCGCGCCTACTTAATTCCTTCAATATAACTTGCACGTCCCTCTTCTGGAAGAACCTCAAGAGGATGGTAAAGGGTTTCATAAAGAGTCGCTCAAGCATTTCAATACTGGTTGAAAATCGCGCAAGTACCCCTAATGTCGCGCAAGTATACTTGCGCGACCAATACTTGCGCGCCGCCGCAGGACTTGCGCGCCTTTCAAGACTTGCGCGCCCCTATCTTTTTGGGTGACCATCTTGCCCATTTTTACCCCTCTTAAGCCATTTCACCCTTACTATTCAAGATTCAGTCTTCAAGATACTCTTCAAAGCCATTTATGGCATGATTTCTTGATTTGACATCCTTATCTGAAAGGAATTCTGTGGAATACCTCTCAAAACCTAGTGATTTAAACATATTTATGTCACCAAAGATTGAGAGTTCATTCATTAAACCTCATCCTTTAAGATGAGAGAATCCTAACCTGGGTCTCCTTTTCAGGAATAATCCCCAGTTATAAAAACCTTTGATCTGGGCATCTTTCTTAAGAATAAGCCCCAATCAAGTCCTTTAATCTTGGGCATCCTCCTCAGGAGTAAGCCCCAAACCTTAATCCCTAACCTGGGTCTCCTTTTCAGGAATAAGACTCAGTCATAACCTTGGGCTTCCTTTTCAGGAGTAAGCCCCAAGTCCCCTAACCTAGGCTTCCTTCTCAGGAATAAGTCCTAGTCATAAATCTTGGGCATCCTTCTTAGGAGTAAGCCCCAAGTCTCTTAAAAATTTCTCTTAACCAGTCATAAATTACCTTTGATTTGGGTTTCCTTTTCAGGAATAAAACCCAATCATAAGTCCCCTCCTAACTTGGGCATCCTCCTTAGGAGTAAGCCCCAAGATTAGAGTATTCAAATCTCCATGAAGCACATATAACTTTGTGGACCCTTTTCTTGGATTTTCTCCCTAAAAGTAAATCCTAAACCTCCGTCTATCTGGGCAGTCATCTATACATAAGCCCCAAAACAAATTCTTATGATTGCATCTTTTATGGCACAATTGTCTAAATTTTACCAATACCTCTTGTTTCTCACACCGAGCATGACTCACGTGAGCTTAGAGTGTAAAAGTAATTATGACATTCATCTTTGAGCCATCAATCATAAACATCATATCCCATTCCTCGAACTACGTGGGTTCTGATTCCTTTTTCAAAACAAAGGATACGTAGGTAGCCCATCTATGGGTTCGATCCCAACATTGAAATAATCTATGTCCTTCTGAATGACGATAAACTTCAAGTGCCCCACTGAGTGGCTTTAAAACCAGCCTGGTCATCAAAATGACCAAGAGACTTTTATATAAATGTTTTGAAGGATACCATTGACCAAGAATCTCTAAACAAATATAGATGATTCTATATTGATGAAGAACCTTGAATACATATAAAAGATTCTCTAAATTTCTTGCATATTTAATCATTGATTGTTAAAACTAAAGGAAAGCACATTTTATACTTGGTAATGTAATAAGGATTCACGAACATAACTTAAATCTATAAAGAGAGTCCCGGAGTAGACAATAATTCCCCTCAAAAAGGTGTGATGAGTCCGACCTCCCATCCTCTCGACCAATGCAAATTCCTAAGCCTCATTAGTCCACAAACTCATGAGCGCCTGCCTTTGGAAAGTAGGTCCAGACGGATGTGGAATCATTGGATGTTTCCGGTTCTACGAACAACCCCGTTAGAAACCGATCGGAACGTTTGAATCTCCCGTCCAGGAGGTCATCCCCGGATTCCGCACGAAACAAAAATGGTGAACCCGACGTGAATCCTTAACCAAGTTAAAGTGATGTTCTTCTTATCTGTTAGGCCCTTTGGGCCAACAAGGCAATCATTGACATATGATCATCCAAAAGATGCAGTAGCCGGATTCATCTTGATTATGTCTGTTACATGGAACAGGCACTCTTTTTTCAAGATCTTCTAAAAAATGGCTTTCCTTAAATTCACCCTTGTGAATACTGCAGCTGGGAACACCTCTACTGTGAGGTCTGCTGCTGTGAAAACCAATGCTGCTACTCCTGCTGGAACGTCATCCGCTCTGAGGATGACATCACCAACTCAGCATCTTCAACGCTGTGTTTCTAATGCACTGGTTAAGGAGTACCGTCGCAACGGTACTATCCCAACTCTGGAGGCCGCTCGTCAAGCCCTCCAAGTTAACAATTCTACATGGTCGTCCGGACAACGGCGACCAGCAATCAAGAAGCAGGCGGTGCTGACTACCGTCTCCAACCGTTTCGGGTCGTTATCCCCGGAACGCAATTTCCATTCACTCCCTTACTCCGAGGAAGTGAATGAGCAGGTCCCGCAGGACCTTAATTCAAAAAGACAGGAGTCCTTCTCAAAGGCTCCCATCAACAATCGCCGCCAGACTCGTGCGGTAGTGCGCCCTCAACATGATGAGGGTACCGACTCCAGGCATTCAGCTCAGGTTCCTCGAACCCGAGCAGGCAAGATGAATCGCCAGAGACGGAATCCGGTTAACAATAGGCAGGTTGTCATCCCTGCCATCTCCGGAGAAGTCCACCAACCTAACTTGGTGGAAAATAACGAGCAGGCATACACACCTGTTCGTTTTAATCCCGCTGTCCAGCAGACTCATCTGGCAGCATCAAGCCGATCCCGCCAGGCAATTTCGGCGGAGTACCATAGGCAGGAACATACACCTGCTTATACATCAGCAGTTAGTCAGCAGGCTCGTCTGACTACATATGATGGATCTCATCAACCGCGTTTGGCGAAGTGTAATCAGCAGGCACATACACCTGCTAATACTAATCAATCCTACCAACAGTCTCGCTTGGTAGCGCCCGGAGAAGTCAGTCGGAAAGTCCCGACGACAAACAGGAGGCAGACTCAACTCTCTACCTCCACACTTGAGTACTGTCAGGATTCACTGACAGGAAAAGGAGGACATGAGCAGGCACATACACCTACTCCAAGCCCGTAATGGACGTATATCCCTGTTCCGGCGGCTGAAGTCACCAAACATATTTTGTCAATGGTGAAAGAGCAGAAGCAAATTCCTGCTCATATTCTGGATGCTTGCCAGGATATCATAACAGCTTCAGCATCATCTCAGGGACAGACACATAAATCTATCCCTAGCAGTGGAGTAACACATCAACAATTCACTCCGGAACAGACACACACATCTGTTCCAGTCCAAGAGGGTTATGGGGCATACTCCCCCATATCATACGGACAACCAAGTCAGGCACATACACCTGATTTGAGCGATGATTGTCAGCCTAACCTGACCATCTTTCCTGATCAGGCACATACACCTGCTCAGAGAAATCACTTTCGTCATCAAGTGGTTTCTAAAGCGAGTAAGAAGGCATCTAAGAAAAAGATCCGCCCAGCACAGTCAGGAGATCAAAGGCCAATCTGCAACAAGGCCTTGCTCGATGCTGGAGTTCTTGAAGCCCTCAGACATTTATCTGTCGAAATTCAAGATTCTACTCCCTCAGTTCCCAAAAACAGGAACATTAATCCTGAAGGTCTTCAACAGACACTTCCTCATGAAAACTTGCTTCATGAAAATTCGGTCAATCTTGAAGTTTCTTCTTCAGATGAGAGCCACAGGAACCCTCTGTGTGGTCAGAAGGCCAAGGAGCAAGAGATTTCATCTTTTGCTGTAACCCATCATGATGGTCCTCCTCATGGTGATGAACTTCGCTGCGAAAGTCCTCTCCGCAGTAGTGATTCACGTTGTCTCGAAAATTATTCAGAAGGCAATGTAGTGACGAGAAAGCCCTCCTATCTCGAGGCACTTGCAAACGTAAAACCAGTTATGTCTGATGCTTTACTATCGGCAGGTGAAACTCTTTCTCCATCAGAAGATAGCCTGGGGTTCAGGTTATTCTCCGAACCTTCCCTGGGTCATTCATCTTCCAGCATGAATAGTGATTCCTCTACCAATCTTGTTGAATCCGATGAAGCAACAAGGAAACACCATCTCTGGTCCAAACAGGTAGAAGAATCTTCATTTAATGATAAAGAGGAAATACTGAACATGAGGAAAAAACTGGCAAAAGGTGAAGTACCAGTCATGTTTTGGCCTTTGGCTGACTCCCAGTACGACATTCCAAAGATGTTGACGGATGATGGAATCCATGATATTCGTCTCAACATATGGAAAACTCTTTGTCAATTAAAGAAGAAGGTATTATCTTACGATGAATATGAAAATCATCTTAAGATAATAGAAGGGTTACAACGCCAGATTGATTTGGCATCTCTATCAGTCTCTCGGTATCTGAAGGCTGAAAAGCAACAGAGAACCCTTCAACGTTCATGCCTTGGCGCACTAAGAAGATTGTGTCAGTTAATTTCCAATGCTCCATCTAATGTTCATATCAAAGGATGGGGTGTTCACGGAGCACTACATTTCACAGTGCTTTCCGGTCAGCAGAGCCCGCCGAAAATGGTCTCATGCAATGTTATTGCCCATGGCCGGCCACAGTCAATGGGCTTTGTTCATAATCAAAAGCTTGCTCGAGATCAAGCTTCAACTAGTTCCTCTCAAAGTCAAGTATATAGAGAACAGGTTGTTGAATTGATCCTACATCAAGCAGGCGAGAATATTGCACAAGCCTCTCGTCTGGAGCAAAAACGTCATCAAATGACAGAAGTTTCGGAAATCATCCAACGGTCTGTTGAACCAGGTGATAAAAGTGGATACAGGTTAATGCATCCAGCTAATTTCCGAACTAAGATTCGCAAGATCAAGAGAGATTTTAAAAAGATCTCAGACATAGCATGTCAAGAGACACCCCAGCTTGCCAGACTGGGGACTTCTCTAACCCAACCCTCAGAATCAACGAATGGGATTCGAGGAGTTGAGCGGAAGCAACAGGAACACCCCCAGTCCACCGGACTGGGGACTTTTTCAAATCTTCAATCCCTCCCTCAGAGAAAGTCAGTATTCTCTCGATTAGGGAATAAGCCTCAAGAGGAATGAAGAGCCAAGATGTCAGGAGATTCTCTCCAAGTGACGGTTCTCCAAGAAATTCCTGAGGGATCAAGTCAACGGAATGCCATGTCTTATCATGGACATAGAAGGAGACAATATCACAGAAATGCTGATAGAAAGGATTCCATGCAATATGCATCCATTAATGTCATCACTGCCGTTGCTGCTGATTCACCAGATGAGGCTCAATCAGAGGGATCAGATGAAGAGGTTCCTGTTCAAGAAGTCACGCACACAGACCTAAATGAAGAAGGTGTGCGCACACGTAATCAAAGGCTTACCCAAAATCTGGGTATTCCTTCAAGTAACCCACTTCCCCCTCTCCGAAAAGGATCCAATAAGGGGAAAGGAAAGAATCAGGTTACTTCTCACCCTTCCTCTGAAGGAGGTCAATCGCTATCATTAGAGCAAAGGTTTGCACAACAGGAGGAAGAAATGAAAGAATTAAGAAGGTTGAATGCAAAACTACTCCAGAATAGTCTTCTTCTTAAGAATGCTGAAGTCCGACAGCCGAAGGAATTTGTTGTAACTACTGAGATGGATCAGGAATATCCTCCTTTATCAGTACACCCACAGAGGTCTAATCCTACGGGTCAAACACAACAACGGTTGGCAGCACTACCATTAGTTGCAGCACCAACCTCCACGGCTGTCCAAGATCCATTCATTGCACCTACCCAAAACCAAGTTCAACCTGACGTTTCTCAAAAGTTAATAACTACTATTGAGTCATTAACAGCTCGGTTAGAAACTATGGAAGGGAAACGGGCGCAAGTTCAACCTGAAAATAAAGTTTACCCTGAATGGGTAGATTCAATTTCTCCTCCATCCAGTTTTGGAAACCCTATTTTCCCTACTTTCAATGGATCAGGCGACCCTGAACAACATTTGACGCATTACGTGTCTTGTTGTGATCCTATGATGGGAACTCCAGAGCAACAAGAAGCAGTGAAACTCAGATGCTTCGTGCGAACCTTGCAAGGACCAGCTTTTGTCTGGTATACAAGCTTGCAATCCCGGTCAGTCATCGGATGGGAGGATCTTCGTCAAAAATTCCTTCTTCAGTTTAGCTCAACTTTGCCAAAAACGACAGTTTTCGATCTTAAAAACTGCAAGCAAAGGGAGAATGAAAGAGTCTCTGATTTCATTGCTCGTTGGAAGGGATTAACGTATTCCTTGAGTTTATCACTCCCTCAGGAGGAATTACTGCCAATCTGTGTGGCAAATTTGCGTGACGAATTACGCACGCCATTGATCCCTGTGAAATACACAGGAGGGTTTCGAGACCTTACTTCAATCGCTCAACAGATTGAAGATTACCTTATGCAGGCTAAGGTTAAATCTCGTGTAATTCCATCAGCTCCAGGAAGAAGAATGGGTAAAGCAGAAACTGCTATAGTTATGCTTAAACAGGCACCTGTACCTATTTCTACTTCAAAACCTTCATCTTCTCGAAGGGCTCCACCTCTTGAACGCCAACAACAAAGGCTGTTTCGTCCAAATGATCAAAAAGATCAACGACGAAAACAATTTGAGGATATGAAGAGTAAAACATACTCTTTCTGAAGTGAGCAAGTTCCTGGTTACTTCATTTCAGCTCTGGAAAATAATTTGGTTCAATTACCAGTGCCGAAGAGACCAAACAAGGAAGGAGATGAAGACCGTCCCAATTATTGTCCCTTTCATCAAATGTTGGGACATCCCATCCAGGAGTGTTTTGTCTTTAAAGACCTCCTACAAAAGATGGTCGACTTGGGAAAAGTCAAATTGAAGGGTTCTTCAGCTCATGTAGCGTGTATTACTGCTACAGATCCAGAGGAAGGAGACGAGTGGCAGGAAGTCAAAAGCAAAACTGTGAAAAAATATGATGATTGGATGGTCAGAAAGACAATCAATCGGACCCATTCCATTTTGCGAACACAATTGAAGAAGCCAATTGTGTCTCCTACAAAAGCTGCAGTAAAGCCTCCATCAAAGGACAAATCCTCAAAAGGGCAGCGCAATTCAAAGAAGAAAGAGGAATCAGGAGAAGATGAGTATGTATCAAAGCCTAAATTGTCTTTGACTCTGGCAGATTTCATGCCATCTACTTCAAAGCCACGGGCACCGTCCCACCAAACGGCACAGCCTAAACAGGCTAACCAGACAGAGTCTTTATCAGACGAAGAGTTAATCTTTGGTTCTGTTAATATAATTCAATTAACAGATTCATATTCCAGTCTTGATGAGCCTGAATTCCCTGTATCAAATAAGGGAACCCGAGGAAGTTCTAGAGGTTCAGGATATAGGGGAAGACGTGGATCTTTCCGAAGCCACTACTCTAATTCTACCCCTGCTAGCACTGTATATGCAGCAGAAACTCGTGGTAGAGCCCTTCAGCGAGCTCAAAAAGAACAAGCAAGTTCTTCTGCAAATGGCCAACTCAGCTTCGGCACAGTTATTTTGGAAGACCGATTAAAGGTTCCATCTTCTTTATCTCATCAAGCAAATGGATCTAATCAGTCTAATTTTCCAAAACCAAGGATGTTGCCAACTTCAATACAAGATGCATCAGCTTCCAAAGCATCTGCTTCCAAGGTACCTGCTAAACCGCATATTCCCATTGGGAAACGCAGGCCTCTAGATCAAAAGTATGATATATTGAAACACTTGGCCCAAGTACCAGCCAAATTATCAATTTTGGATGCTTTGAATCTATCAAAAGATCTTCGGGAAGCACTCATCGAAGCTTTGTCAAGTCCTCAGGAGTTTGAAGCTGAAATTGCTGCAGCTGAAATTTATCACATAGAGAATAATCCTGCAGAATGCCATGCAGTGATATCTTTTACTGATAAAGATGAAGATGATGTTGTGCATGGGCACATAAAACCTTTGTACCTATCTGGCAAAGTCAATGGTATAGATGTTCGAAGAGCTTTTATTGACAATGGTTCAGGAGTCAACCTCATGCCCATTCTCACACTTCGTCGATTGGGCCTCACGGAATCTGATTTATCTCCTTCTACCATGATGTTGCAAGGATATGATAAAAAATGAACAAGAACCACTGGGAGAAGTTACGCTCAGAACTCAGTTTGGAGATCTTGTTTCCAATTCAGATTTCATGATTGTTGATCAAGACTCAGCTTTCAATATCTTGCTTGGAAGACCCTGGTTACATCAGCATGCAGCTATTCCGTCATCATACCATCAATGTCTCAAATACTGTTTCGATGGTCAAGTTGGAACATTGTATGGTGATAAGGCCCCGTTCAAAACATGTGAGTCTCAATACATTGAGGCGGAATTTTATCACATGAAGGGAAGAGAAAAATCTACAATGAAGGAAATTACCAAAGTTAATGCTCCATATGGTTTGGAAAAAATTCCAATAAATCCATTTTCACATGTGAGTACAGATTATGTGTTACCTATCAGTCAAATTGACAAAATAGGCCCAAATCAAAATACTCTTATGGAAAGATCCATAATGTCAATTACGGCAATCGAGCCAGACAACATGGGAGAAATTGGTAACTTACCAAGCAGTGATGAAAGCATAAGTGGTGACGTTTTGATTTCGTCTGCTGAAATCCAACAAGTCTATACTTCGCTAATCAGGCCAGAAGAAGTTATGGCAACACCAGAGGTGAATGTTGATGTCGATTCTCAATCCATCATCTCCTCTTTATTTCCCAAAGAAGACCCTTTTTCATCAATAGGGTCGAAAATGGAAGCTTCTTCTTCAAAATGTGAAAATTTTGACATCTCTTATGATCATGAGAATTTCGTTTTTTCATCTACTTTGCAAGTAGAAACGGAAGAAATAACACATGATGAAGAGGAAGAGGAAGATCTTAGAGATGCTCCTCCAGCATTTGAAGAGGGTATCTCTACCACTGTGGATGAACTCAGAGAAGTAAATCTGGGTACAGAGAAAGATCCACGCCCCACTTTAATTAGTGCGGCCATGACCCTTGAAGAACAAGAGATGTATATTTCTTTTCTAAAGCAAAATAAATATATTTTTGCTTGGAATTATACAGAGATGCCTGGCCTTGATCCTGATGTTGCCACCCATCATTTGGGTTTGCCAAAAGAACATCGAGGATTCAAGTAAGCCGCGAGAAGAACACACCCAACCTATGCTTCCAAAATCGAGGCTGAAGTGGATAAGCTTATCAAAGCTAACTTCGTCAGAGAAGTTCAATATCCCAAGTGGTTGGCTAATATTGTCCCAGTAAAGAAAAATAACGGACAAATTAGGGTTTGCATCGATTTCAGAGATCTTAATCGGTATTATCCCAAAGATGATTTTCCAGTTCCGATTACAGAACTCTTAATTGATGCGACGGCTGGCTATGAAGTACTTTCTTTCATGGATGGATATTCTGGATATAATAAGATCCGAATGGCCCCAGAAGATGAGGAATATACAGCCTTCAGAGCTCCTCAAGGTGTGTTTTGTTACCGGGTGATGCCCTTTGGTTTAAAGAATGCAGGTGCAACATATCAACGCGCCATGCATCGTATCTTCAAACCTTTTCTAGGGAAATTTGTTGAATGCTATGTAGATGATTTGGTGGTTAAATCCAAACAACGTTTTGATCACTTGGCTGATTTGGAAATCATATTCCACAAGCTTCGACAACATAATTTGAAGATGAACCCCTTAAAATGTGCTTTTGGGGTAACCTCAGGAAAATTCCTCGGCTTTGTTGTACGCCATCGTGGTATTGAAGTCGATCCTGAGAAGACCAAATCAATCTTTGGTATGTCACCTCCTCAGAATTTGAAAGAATTAAGAGGACTTCAAGGACACTTAGCCTATATTCGGCGTTTCATCGCCAATTTGGCAGGCAAAAGTTTACCTTTTACCAAATTATTGAAGAAAGGAGTCACTTACCAGTGGACTGAAGAATGTCAAGAAGCATTTGATGTTCTCAAGAAATACCTCTTAAGTCCACCAGTACTCATGCCACCTGTTGAGGGTAGGCCTCTTATCCTCTATGTGACAGCTTTAGAGCGATCATTGGGTGCCTTTCTCGCTCAAAAGAATGATGCTGGGAATGAAAATAGTCTCTACTATCTTAGTAGAACTATGCTTGAAGCAGAAACCCGGTATTCGAGTATTGAAAAATGCTGCCTAGCATTAATCTTTGCAGTTCAGAAACTGAGACACTACCTGCAACATCACGAGGTCCAATTGGTATCTCGTAATAATCCACTCAAATTCATCATTAGTCGTCCAATGCTTACAGGACGTCTGGCAAGGTGGGCGGTTATTTTACAGCAGTTCGACATCCAGTATGTGTCTCAAAAGGCAATTAAGGGCCAAGCTCTGGCTGATTTCCTGGCTGAACACCCTTCAGTGGAAGACACGTATTCAGATATCGAACTCCCTGATGAGGAAGTTTTTTCTATTCAAGAGAGTCCTCAAACATGGGAAATGTATTTTGATGGTGCTTCTAGAAGTCCAACAGGGAAGAAAATGGAAAATCCTAAATTCCACAAATTTGGTTTAGGAATTGTGCTCATTTCTCCAGATAAGGCAGTGTTACCTTATTCCTTTTTGTTGTGGGAAGGTGGTACCAATAATGAAGCTGAATACCAAGCTCTCATTGCAGGCGTGGAGTTAGCACTTCAAGCACAAGTGAATCACTTAAAGGTGAAAGGTGATTTAGACCTGGTAATCAAACAAGTCAATGGGGATTATGCCATCAGAAAAGAAGAATTAATCCCTTTGTATGATTACGTCAGAGAGTTAATGTCGGAATTCCCTTCAGAACCGACATTTTCTTATGTCCCAAGATCACAAAATGCTCAAGCTGATGCACTAGCTAATATAGCCACAGCTTTAGCAGATCCAAATCGGGACGAGACAACCATCTGTATTGCCCACCGTCGTGCAATTTCACCTTATGTTCAAGTCAGAACAGAGGAAATTAATGAAATTAGTCCCATTCTTGAACCATATGGTCATACTACAGGATGGATGTCACCTATCCGGGAATACCTTCAAAATGGAACACTTCCACCTGATAGATCCGAGAGAGAACAAATTCGGCGACGTGTGGTCAATTTTACTCTTTATGATGGTCCAAACCACCTCGAGAAAATTCTCTACAAATGTGGTTTTGATGGAGTTCTCTTCAGATGTATTGATGGTGAAGAGACAATGGCTGTCATAAAAGAAGTGCATGCAGGAGTCTGTGGTGCCCACCAGTCTGGACATAGATTGTCTGATCAAATTCGAAGGCTTGGATACTTCTGGCCTTCAATGATACAAGATTGTGTTAATTTCACAAAGAAGTGTCATTCATGCCAAGTATATGCCAATTTCATTCATCAACCTCCAGAGTTGCTTCATACAGCTAAATACTCATGGCCATTTTCCACATGGGGAATGGATGTGGTGGGACCTTACCCTTCAGCTACGGCCAAGCAGTTTAAGTACATTCTTACTGCTACTGATTTCTTTTCCAAATGGGCAGAGGCAGTACCTCTCAAAGAAGTCAGTTCTAAATGCATTGTTAGCTTCATCAAGTCTAACATCATTACTAGATTTGGTGTCCCTCATACCATATTGACAGACAACGGCACCAACTTCTGTTCTTCTGAGGTAAAGAGATTGTATCAAGAATACAACATTAAGTCCAACCATTCATCTCGATATCATGCAGCGGCTAATGGCCAGATAGAGGCCTTCAACAAGACTATTTCAAATATACTGCAAAAGATGGTGGATAAAGATAAGAGGTCATGGCCTGATAAACTCTATCATGCTTTATGGGCTTATCGGACTACCACTCGCAATGCAACGCGGTCTACTCCATATTCATTGGTATATGGAACAGAAACAGTCTTGCCAATTGAAGTTCAATTTCCCTCACTCAGAATAGCCATTTGTGATCAGTTATCAACAGATGAGCAATCCCAAAAGCGGTTGAATGAATTGGAACAGTTAGATGAGAAAAGATTGTGCACTTTGCACCACTTGGAAATCTATCAGAATCGAATAGCACGAGCTTTTAACAAAAAAGTTCGTCTTCGTTCATTCATTCAGGGAGAATTGGTATTGGTTCTCAGAACACCAATGATACCAGGAAAGAAGCCTCCCAAGCTTGAACCAAAATGGTAAGGACCTTATTCAATACATAAGGTCTACTCCAATGGAGCGTATTCTCTGATTTCAATGGATGGAGAACACATCACGACTCCAACTAATGCCAGATTTCTGAAGAAGTATTTTGTATAAACACAAAATATTGTTCCCAGAACCAAGACTCTTACATTTGGTTCATACAAAAATGGTCCAGTATGACCTTAAACTACAACTTCGTCCAACATGACATTAAACTGTGTCACACTTCTGTCCGAGATGACATTAAACTATAATACGTCCAGCATGACGATAAACTGTACGGTCCATGCATATGACCTTAAACTATTCGCACTTATGTCCCTGCAACATGACACTAAACTGTGCAGCACCAATAGTCCTAACTGCAAGACTTTAAACTGCATAGTCCCTGATTTTGTCCTACATGACAATAAACTGTATAGAAGTTCCTATATTTTGTCCGAGATGACATTAAACTATATTGTGTCCTAGCAACATGACATTAAACTGTGTGGCACTTTCATCGTCCAACATGACGTTAAACTGTGTCAGTTCCCTTATCGTCCAACATGACGTTAAACTGTCACATTGGTTACTAATATGTCCTACATGATACTAAACTGTATATGTCCGAGATGACATTAAACTATATTTTGTCCGAGATGACATTAAACTATATTGTGTCCTAGCAACATGACATTAAACTGTGTGGCACTTTCATCGTCCAGCATGACATTAAACTGTAAAAAATCCCCAGAACTGATATCCTCATATTGGTTCACCTTTGTCCTAGCTACATGACTTTAAACTGTACAGCACCAGTTTGTCCTTGCTATATGACGTTAAACTATACAGCAATGGTCCCGTATGACTTTAAACTGCATCATCCCTGGTCCATGTATATGACTATAAACTATTTGCAAATATGTCCAGCAAGACGTTAAACTGTGACGTCCTAACTACATGACGCTAAACTGTATAAAAGTCCCTCACGTCCGGAAAGACGTTAAACTATATAATCATCAAAAGTCCAGCATGACATTAAAACTGCACAATCCCCCTTTCGTCCAATATGACGTTAAACTGTATTGTCCCCATCGTCCTAACTACATGACGCTAAACTGTACAGAAAGTCCTTGATATGTCCTACATGACATTAAACTGTGCATCGTTAAGGTTGTTATTACCTCTTGTTTCTCACACCGAGTATGACTCACGTGAGCTTAGAGCGAACATCAACCATAACACTCCCTTTGGGCCACTAACCATGTGTAAGTCCCAACAACATTTTTTTTAGATCATTGTCCACAAGAACAACTTGATCATTAATTCATTCTTTAATTGAACTACACAGACTTTGATCCTTGCCCTCCAGGCTGGGTATGTAGGCAACCTCTCAGGGTTCAAGCCCAAAGAACAATCTCTTCACATCGTTTCACCACCATCTCATATGATGATGATTTGTGAAACCGCCCTTGGAATCAATATCTTTACATTGATTAACTTTTATCCTTGTTATATGACGTTAAACTATACAACACTTCTGTCCAGTATGACAATAAACTACAATATTCTTTGATTTCCTCATTTGAAAGAGAACTATTATTGACATTGATTTTTCAATCATGGTTTTCATTTTTTACGTGCATACATGGTAATGCCTGAACTTTTTATCTCAGGTTAAACCATCATTGCACTAAAGTCCCCTTTTCACCCTTCACATGTACGAACCAAATTTGTACAAAGGGTAGTTCTAGAACTACGTGGACTTGATTCCCATCCTTATGGGATACGTAGGAACATTCGAGTGTCCCTCGAATCCAGTCCCAAGTCTTTTGGGCCTAACCCCAAATTTCACTTTCAGTCCCTTGGCTGAAAAGTTTTCATGAAAACACACACTGTGTATTCATTATTATGGTCCGAATTCTATGACCCTAAACTAAGATCGCTCATACTTTCGTCCTGCACGACGTTAAACTGCATTTCAAGAACTACGTATGGCTTGATTCTCATTCTTATGAGATACATAGTGAAGTCCAAGTTTCAATTCAGGACCCAGCCACAACATGATTATGGTTATCATTGACTTATGTATCTCTATATACATTGGACAATACCCATCATTATGTGTTATAATCCTAACCTTAAATATTTTCAGATCTTCATAACCCTTTTCATGACTTCTAGTCACAAAAATGTCAAACTTCTGAGAATTCTTTTGCCTGACTATGCAGCACGTGCCCATAGGTGGCCTTGCATAAACAGTCCACATAAAAGACTTGTCAGCCAAGAGATGCTATTTATTTGACCATGCAGCCAATGCCCATAGGTGGCCCTGCATGTTTTCAACCCCCTAACGGGTTTGTTAAATAATAGTAACTTCATTCTTGGGAAGAATGCCTCTTTTGTCCTTATTTGTCTTAAACGACAGTATGTAGGGATCCGCAAAAATAGTTATCCTTAACGTATTTGTCCCATATCCTTTTTCATGATCTGAAAGTATTCAAGTCTATGGTTTATTTTTCTTCCCTACGTTTGGGTCAGACCTTCGTAGGAGTGATATTCATCCAGTTCTTCGATATTCTTGTTTGGAAATATCTTCTCCATATTCAAGTACCTCTTTCCATACAAAAAACTCTATGCTTTAGAAAATTTGAATCTCCATAAACTTTCACTGGCTTTTAGCACTAGGAAAGTAAATTTCTGGGAGTTCTTTTGCCTAACTATGCAGCACGTGCCCATAGGTGGCCTTGCATAAACAGTCCACATAACAGACTTGTCAGCCAAAAGATGCTATTTTATTTGACTATGCAGCCAATGCCCATAGGTGGCCCTGCATATTTCAACCCCCTAACGGGTTTTGTTAAATAATAGTAACTTCATTCTTGGAAACTACTTCTTCTAATGCTATTTAGCTCTTTTTCATATCATTCCTCAGATTCAAATATTCTTAAGCCATAGTTTACATTTTTTCCCTCATACTTGAGTATGGTAAATATGTTTTCAGATAAATTGTCAAGGAATTGAATCCATTTTAATCCATTTTCGGTCAAAGCTATTTCGACCTTAAACATTATCCCCTTTATGTCCGGCGTGCATGACTTTAAACTGCCCACACAAAAGACAAATGAACTCTGAATAAAAGTCAAGTTCCAGCTCACTAAATATACATTTTTTGTATGATTTAGGTAATATTGAGCAGTTAAAAGGTTCAAAGTTTGTAGGATTATTTGTAATAATCCTAGTAAAAATCAAACTATGCTTACTAGTCCCATTGGCTTAAGTAAATTTGAAGCAGGTAATGGAAGAATGCAGGTACAAATGATTGAAGACAAAAGTGTTTTTCATTGATACACAAGAGTTAGAAGGACATCCACAGACTGGAGTCTCTTCTCTTCTTTCAAGAATTACAAGAGGCTTTCAACATAACACTTCATTTGATTTACGGCATCCCGATCTTCATTAGAAACCACATAGAATTCATTCATTCAACTGGATACAATAAGAGATGCAGTGATACCAGCTCTTCTTGGAACAATTGTAAAAGGATGTTCTTGAGTGCGGTTTGAGAAAATTTTCTGCTGATCAAACAGTGACTCTATTTCTGTCCAAGAGACTTGGAAGATGGATACGTGGATTTGAGAATGGAGCATTGGAAGTAAAGAGCCATTTGGAGAGAGTACTCTTTTCAGATATTGCTCTAATACCATGTTTGTCTTCTCTCCACCAACCGGCAGTGGAAAACATTTCAGCCCATGGGTTTGCCATTTTCATATCTGCAAAGGAATGACATGGAGGGAGAATTTGAAAGTTCACACCATTGTTGTTACTCTTAATGCACAGCATAACCGAAATAGAGAAGTAGCAGTGCAGCTGCATCTCAGGTGTATAATTTTTTGCATTTGGAACATTGACTCCTTGCAGATGACCATGAACACACAGAGACAGGTAGATGCTCTGTGGGAAATTAAGATGATATTTCTTCAAATACTTATCCAAATCTGGGAAAGTGCTGTCGCAGATATCATAGTAATCATGGCCAATAATGTTCATCATGTCATCAATCCGCTTGCTAGCCAGTTCATCAGCCGTTTCAATTCCCTTGGGAACCACTGAATCTGCACAAAAGATGAATAAACTAACTCTTAAATGGGTTTATTTTCATAAAATTTGTAAAGAAATTTGGAAAAATGGCTAAGGCATTTAAGTCGCGCAAGTCTAAACATGGCGCGCAAGTATTTGTGTGTCGCGCTAGTTTTTGACGCGCAAGTATAAACCGTGCAAGTACAAATACCTTTACAGTGGCGCGACATCGAGGAAACCCTAGAAAACAGAGCAACCTGCGCGGTCAAGGTGACCTGCGCGGCGAGAGCTCGAGAAGGGATGATGTCCGGAAATCCGGATACTTGTACGGAGGTGAGGCCGTGTATTTATAGGCCAGGAGGCCTATCTGCGCGCCGCACCCAGAGCGCTCAAAGCCTGCGCGACGCAGACTTGCGCGCCACCCGCTGACGCTGAAAGACTTGCGCGCCCTCCCTTTTCCTTTTGAGGAATTCAATTTCCTCAGAGTCAAATCCTCATTTCTCTCCGGATCCAACTCTGAGGGGGGAGTTTTTTTGACGCTCCTTTCGTCACAGAATCTAAAGATCGGAAAAGGGAATATCTCACCTGAAAGTGATTCATCCTTTGAAGAAAACATCAAAAATCGACAAAGGCATGAACAAAGGATCAAAAGCCAATTCACCGCGCAAGTTTTACCACTGTCGCGCAAGTACACTTGCGCGACTACCTTGGTCGCGCAGGTGACTTGCGCGACCTAATTGGTAACCGCCCGGTAACCGCCCGGGGTCTTCTTTTGCCTATAAATAGACCCTGTGGGCCCCCCATATGGGAGGATCTTTTTTCAGAAACTCGGATTGAAGCTCCCGACGCCCAAGTCTCTTCTCAAAGCTTCCGGAACACTTCTAAGGTAATTTCTTACCTAGAACGGAAGATCTAAAGAGAAAAAGGAAGGCCTAAGTGTTGAAACTTATCAAACACTTGCGCGCCTACTTAATTCCTTCAATATAACTTGCACGTCCCTCTTCTGGAAGAACCTCAAGAGGATGGTAAAGGGTTTCATAAAGAGTCGCTCAAGAATTTCAATACTGGTTGAAAATCGCGCAAGTACCCCTAATGTCGCGCAAGTATACTTGCGCGACCAATACTTGCGCGCCACCGCAGGACTTGCGCGCCTTTCAAGACTTGCGCGCCCCTATCTTTTTGGGTGCCCATCTTACCCATTTTTACCCCTCTTAAGCCATTTCACCCTTCCTATTCAAGATTCAGTCTTCAAGATACTCTTCAAAGCCATTTATGGCATGATTTCTTGATTTGACATCCTTATCTGAAAGGAATTCTGTGGAATACCTCTCAAAACCTAGTGATTTAAACATCTTTATGTCACCAAAGATTGAGAGTTCATTCATTCAACCTCATCCTTTAAGATGAGAGAATCCTAACCTGGGTCTCCTTTTCAGGAATAATCCCCAGTTATAAAAACCTTTGATCTGGGCATCTTTCTTAAGAATAAGCCCCAATCAAGTCCTTTAATCTTGGGCATCCTCCTCAGGAGTAAGCCCCAAACCTTAATCCCTAACCTGGGTCTCCTTTTCAGGAATAAGACTCAGTCATAACCTTGGGCTTCCTTTTCAGGAGTAAGCCCCAAGTCCCCTAACCTAGGCTTCCTTCTCAGGAATAAGTCCTAGTCATAAATCTTGGGCATCCTTCTTAGGAGTAAGCCCCAAGTCTCTTAAAAATTTCTCTTAACCAGTCATAAATTACCTTTGATTTGGGTTTCCTTTTCAGGAATAAAACCCAATCATAAGTCCCCTCCTAACTTGGGCATCCTCCTTAGGAGTAAGCCGCAAGATTAGAGTATTCAAATCTCCATGAAGCACATATAACTTTGTGGACCCTGTTCTTGGATTTTCTCTCTAAAAGTAAATCCTAAACCTTCGTCTATCTGGGCAGTCATCTATACATAAGCCCCAAAACAAATTCTTATGATTGCATATTTTATGGCACAATTGTATAAATTTTACCAATACCTCTTGTTTCTCACACCGAGCATGACTCATGTGAGCTTAGAGTGTAAAAGTAATTATGACATTCATCTTTGAGCCATCAATCATAAACATCATATCCCATTCCTCGAACTACGTGGGTTATGATTCCTTTTTCAAAACAAAGGATACGTAGGTAGCCCATCTATGGGTTCGATCCCAACATTGAAATAATCTATGTCCTTCTGAATGACGATAAACTTCAAGTGCCCCACTGAGTGGCTTTAAAACCATCCTGGTCATCAAAATGACCAAGAGACTTTTATATAAATGTTTTGAAGGATACCATTGACCAAGAATCTCTAAACAAATAAGGATGATTCTATATTGATGAAGAACCTCGAATACATATAAAAGATTCTCTAAATTTCTTGCATATTTAATCATTGATTGTTAAAACTAAAGGAAAGCACATTTTATACTTGGTAATGTAATAAGGATTCATGAACATAACTTAAATCTATAAAGAGAGTCCCTGAGTAGACAATAATTCCCCTCAAAAAGGTGTGATGAGTCCGACCTCCCATCCTATCGACCAATGCAAATTCCTAAGCCTCATTAGTCCACAAACTCATGAGCGCCTGCCTTTGGAAGGTAGGTCCAGACGGATGTGGAATCATTGGATGTTTCCGGTTCTACGAACAAACCCGTTAGAAACCGATCGGAACGTTTGAATCTCCCGTCCAGGAGATCATCCCCGGATTCCGCGCGAAACAATCACATAACCTAGGAAAAAATGGGTTTCATTTACATTTCATCATAACATAACCTTTGGAAAAGAAATAAGTTTTGGATTCATTTCACCATTTCATCAAAGCATAAACCATGGAAAAGAAGTGGGATTCGTAATTATTTTATCTTGGTATAACCTATTGAAGAGAAACGAGTTTTATAAACATCTTATCGTCATAAAAATAAACCATTTAGATAAATAATAGGAACGATTTCCTTGGATCATATCCCTAGTAAATAAAAGGTTATATCAAAGAATGACATCTTAGATGAAAAATTATTTTCAAAGACTACTTGCAACATTTATTAAGTAAAATAGACTTCTTAATTTGAAAAACACATTTCAAAACATAAAAAATTTTCAAAAACCTTTTCATTGAAAATAAAATTAAGAAATTATCAATAAATATTTTAATATCATTTAAATAATTTCATAGGAAAAATAAATTTTCTTTGAAAATCACTTTTTAAAATGAAAAATTTGTAAAATATTTTCGAAATCCTTTTCTTTTAAAATAAACTTGAAAAGAAATAAAGGAGTCTTTAATGAAAATAACGGAAATAATGAATGGAAATTAATTTTCTTCCCTACATGCTAAAACAAATATTCCTTTCACATTTTTGGTAAAATCCAAATGGTCCTTATTTGGAAAATGACATGAATATTTATTTCAAACAAATTTGTAACAAGTCAAACTTGGGTAAAATTTTATTTATTAAATCATTATGGGAATGTTAAAAACATTTTGAAAACATTTTTAGAAAACATGGTTTTGGAAAAAAAATGTTTTTTGGACTAAAGAGGGAAATAAATTATATTTTTCTTAAAATCATTCTTTTAAACTCTTTAGTACGTAAAAAGAGAAAAATGAAGGGAAAACATGTATTCTCATGAAATATCCATAAGATTTGAAAATTCATGAGTTTCATGAGATATAGATCATAAAATTTCATCATTGAAAGAATAAATATAAAAATTCATGATTAATGGTGATATTTTATCATTAAATCATCACCACTTAGGTAACATTGAAGATAGGTGCGTAACATGACATATGTCTTAAAGAAGGAAAATTTAGACAAAAATACTTTACCTCTTTGGTCAATTTTGAACCCTAAAATGAATGAAAGAAAGATCATAAAATTGATATGTAAAAATCAATAATTTTTATGATAATTATAATAAAATAATTTCATTTTCAGTTTATACACCATATAAAATATATAGGTGGTGAATATGGAATGTGTCTTACATAAGTAAAAAAATGAGATTGAAATCCCTTACCTTGTGGCTTGAATTCCTTTGTAAATATTCAAACCTACTGTATTATAAATATAATTTTATTATATATCTATTTTAGAACTATAATTATACATATATATATCATACCATATATGATTTACTTATGACCTTTTATTACCCTTTTGTTAATAATTCTTTATTAATATCATGTTTTGTGTAATAACTCCTTTGTTTTTTGTCTATGTTTTGATTTTTCATTTGTCTTCCCTTTACATTGATCATGGTTCTATAGTCTCTAGAGTTTTAACCCTGATATAAATATCATATATATTTACTATATATATATTTATATTAATCTATAAAATTTAGTGATAGAAAATGAAATACACCATTCAGGGAGATGTTAGGTCATGCGTATACATGAACGTTGTTTCCATTTTCTTGATGGATTGTCAGAAATAAAGGTAAATAGTATATATCCATTCTAGAATCATTTTTATGTCATATATATATATCACATATTTTTATTTAAATCTATCTTTATTACCATCAATGTAAAGAAAACCTGAAGAACTAATCACATCGCTCCGCAATGCGGTAGTCTTCCATATAAATGAGTGACATTATAATATTCCCACCAGCCTGAATGGCTCGAAGGCCATCATTTTTATTGATTTTTTATAACCCCCCTTTCAAGGGATGAGGGGGAACCCTTACAAGGACCATAGGCTCAGATATTACATGGCCCGTAGGCTTGGGAGGTTACATAAACCCGAGTTCATATATATTTATTTAATCTATCCTTATTTTTGTCCAAATAAAATAGAAATTAAAAACACATCACATTGGTTCGCAAGGCAGTATTCTGTTGTACACATGATCGATGTTCTTATTTTCCAATGGGTTTGTAGGTAAGAATATATATGTGTTATTATAATTATATAGGTATAATAATATCATAAATATAATATAGAAACATTAAATCTAGCATTATATCTTATCATGAGATTTGGTGATGGAAAACGAATAACAATGATTCGCGTGGTGGTAGTCTATCATACAAATGAATGATGATTTTTTTCCAACTTAATAGTAGAGGATATATATTCAGGTTACGATATTAAAATAATAAAATCTAAATATATGGTATATATTATTGTTATTTATCATATTTTTAAATGATAAAATGGAGTAGAAGAACAAATAAAACAAAAAATTAATGCTTTAGAATATTACGTCTTCTTCAGAAGGCCTCTTTAGGTTTACACCAAAATCCTTATTAGGAGATATTTTTAACCAAAATAAGTCCTTTAGGATGAGGGTATGGAATTAAGGATAGGATTTGGTTAGGTATTGGAATAACTAAAGGATTTTGTAAATGTGAAGAGGAGAGGAGATGTAGTATCCTTTTATAAGTGAGGGTAGTGGAACACTAGTAATTTTTGAAAAGAAAAAGGAATACCCAAATTTTTCACATTTCTAATGACACGAAAATGGGTCATTATCAACTTTTATGGGTAATAATGTCTAAATATTTCCATACAATGGGTTTTGGACAAATTTATAGGTCCATTTACCCCTTATTTTTTTATTTTACCTCCAGTAAACCCATTTTAACCTTAAACGCATGAATTTGTTTTAGAATGATAGATTGACCAAAAAGGAAAATTATCCATTATTAAATAAGAAATTTATAATACTATGAAAAAATGTTTTTAAAAAAGTTACTTTTAAATAAATAATATAGCTCATCAAAAGTGAATGTTAAACATCTAATTGAATATATAATATACAAATTTCATTAGAATCATTCACCAAAAGTGATTTGTTTAATTTATTATGTTAAAATGAATTTGTGAACATAAAAATATTTTTTCAAAAAAAATTACTTTATTTTCAAATGGTTTTTATTTTCATTTATAATTAATAGATAACCAAATAATTCATTATATATACATGTGTAAACCATAATTTTTTTAATTTAGTTAATACTATTTATACCTTCAATTCCTACAGTTAGGTGATAACATTCATATTAAATAATAATATTTTGATAGTATGTCATGTTTTGTTTAAACTCAATGTTGTGTGTAATGTAGGATATAAATATTATCATGTGGAGTGAAGGATAAACTCATAATTGTTTGTAAAAAAAGAGAAACTCAGTGTTTCATGTAACATAAGATATCAAAATATTTAATTTATTTGAATGAAAATTGGAAAAATATTGTGGTGTTACAAGTTTTACAATAGATTTTATTATATTAATTATCTCATCGAATCTTCAATAAATTTATGAAAATGATTTGGTAGGTTTCATTTTAACGATTCATACTTAATAGTATATTTTTTTAATGTAATTTCATTAACATTAAAAGTTACATCATGAGAAACAAATAATGTGTGTCAATTTTCTTACGAAGTTCTATAAGAAGATATTTTATTAATCTTGTCTCACCCTAAAGAAAAAAATAAATCATTCATTACTTCAAAATTACAGTCATAACCTTCTTTTGTTAGATCATCCCAATATTATCTAGCAACTTTTTTCATATTTATCATCTATAATTTCCCAAATATAAAATACCATGCTTTCTAGATAGATTTTCATTTTGATTTTCCATTGAAAATTATTTTTTTCCTTTAAAGAATAGAGTTTGATTGGTATCATGACCTTAAAGTCTAGCATCAATAATTATATATAATTAAATAAATATATATTATAACATCTTGTTCATAATACTTTATCAAGGTTAAATGTAAATAAAAGATAGTAAAAACAAAGATAAAAACTAGATATGATACCATATGCTGGTCCTAGTGGAATTCTCAATTGGGTAGGTGAATTGATATTTCAATAAAAAAATCAATCTTCATAATTATAAATTTTAATTTCCCAAATTAAATACACATCCCAATTCAAAAAATATAATAGATATAAATAATTTGGTACTTTGAAATAAATTATCAAGGTCTCGATAAAACCCTAATTAAAATAGATTGAAATTAAATTAACATTCCAAATAATTTTATTAAAAAAACACAGTTATCACTTATAAATTCAAACTATCATAGTATATCTTACATTCATGTTTTAAAAATACTTACCAAAAATAAAAAATATTTTTGAGTCAATTTAAAAACAAATAGTGAGAACATAGTTTAAATTATTGGTGGAATTAATAAAAATATTAGATCCCAGTTGGAGCTTAGTCCTATCCACATGACAGTAATAAAATTCAAAGACCATTTATTTAAACTTAATAAATAATCGACAACCTAGATCAAGTTTCACAAAAAACACTACACACAAAGTATTCCAGACTATTCCTAGCCTCTTACAAAGTTATATGTCGGACAAAATAGGTAAATAAGTAAAAGAAAGAGTATTAGAGTACTTCTTTTTATAGTATAGGAGTAGTTCTCAATATATATACATGACATATGTAACACCTCAACCCCAGAAGCCCGGATAAAATGCATTATTTTAATACATTGGAATGATTATAAGGAATCAAATCCCAATGGACGGATCAGTTTAGTAGTCTAGGAAAATAGATTACACACATGAACCTTACATTAAAATTCAAAACATAAAATACAATAGAGATAATTCTTTCATAACTCTATTATTCTCCTATATTAACCCTTCATATAAATCATAATACTCACCTTGTCATCCTGGGAAAATAAAACATAATAAAGGTGGGACATCACATGCTCAGTAAGGGTAAACAATCTAAAATAAGCTATCATAAATAAATATAAACTTTTAAGGAAAGGTATAAAATTGAAACACAATATTTTTAAATAAAATATTCAGCATAATATGGAAAAAATAAATCAAATAATTCCATTTAAACATTCACATGAATATTCTAATAGTCCAATAATTACATATAATATCAATAATTAATCTCATAATGAGAGAATGCATAATTCCGTACATCATGACCATACTGTCAAGGCCTCATTCCATGACCATAAATAACCATACCATCAAGGTCTTGTTCCAAGACACCATTTTATCTCATGAGACATACCGATGCATCAAGGCTCTATAATAGGCCTAACCCATCACTTACTAAGTCTAATTCTTTCCTCTTATGAAAGAGATAAAATATAACATAAGAATTCTTATTAAAACTATCATATGAAATATTAATAATTTAACCATAAACCATGAATGGTATCAAAATAGAACATCTATAATAAAATATATCATGAACCTTTAATATAATATGTAAGATTTTTTCATAATAAATCAACCTTAATTAATCATAAATGTGACGTCCCGGACCCAGCTGCCCCTCAACCGAAGCCCCGAGCTCGGTTGGCCACATGACCTCTGGATCGTCTCCCAATAGGACAGGGGCTGCCGACTAGCAGCGAGGGTGTAATGGTAAGTCAGTAGGGAGATTGTATCCCCATGTGAGAGTACTCAGTAGAATAGCAGCAAGTGATCAAATAGCAGAAGCACAACCAGTGGATAAACAGGAGAAAAAGGAAACATACAAACCAAACAACAGAAGTAAGGAAAACCCTGATAAATATACAAAATCCACATAGGCAGTGTCTGATAAAAAATGGATGCCTAGCATGCTGATACAATGGAAATAGAATACAAGCATTCTATACAATAATACAAAAAGAGAACAAAAGTATTCCATGTGAATCTCTAGTCAAGCTCGGTCCTCTACCCTAGAACTCCAACTAGAACATACATGTATCAATAGCCTAAAGTTGGGCCTTGCCCCTACTTGTACCTCCAGAAGTGTAGTCTACAGGAGTGCCCAAGAGGCCACCCGGGTAGGGTGTGAGACAAGTCTCAGTAGGCCACCACCAAAGATGTCTACTTGTAATCCAAATAGGTGTTTGCAAGCAAAGTGAGTAATAGACTGCAAGTAAGTAAAGCAAAGTAAACCAACAACACTCCCGTTCAGGTTCTGGAAGGACACCTGAAGGGTCTACCTGCTTCAGCTCATGGCTGGTAAACTGAACGATCACCAGAGGTATAAGTACATAGATATAGGTTATCACTGGCATGAGTTAAACATGCCTCTCGTCCATGCTCCTCACATACGTACAATTATCACTAGCCCGAGGTATGAATGCCTCTCGTCCACAACCACTGTAACTGGCGTGGGGTAGAAATGCCTCCCACCCATAAAGGTTATATGGGCACGAGGTATAAATGCCTCCCATCCTCAATCATTGTAGATGGAGTGGGGTAGAAATGCCCCCCACCCATAAAGGTTATATGGGCACGAGGTATGAATTCTTCCCATACCATTACTCAAAGATTCAGTTAGCACAGGGTAAGAATGCTTCCCGCCCAACACATGGAGATTCATCGGGATCGGGGTAAGAATGCCTCCCACCCACAAATGGGTTATCATAAGCACGTCAACACAGCATGGAATAACCATTCACATCATAATATATATGGCAGTCCATCTTATATCATATCACATTAACAATGCAAGGCATATCCATCTTATAATATCACATAAGCAAATCATGGAATACATATATTTCAATTAATTAAAGGGGTTTAGGCTATCTCATCCTAGACAACATCTAACAAAGTCATCTCATTTTCATAACATGGAAAATTCCCTTTCAAGACATATCGTTAAGGTTCAAAGGTGAAAAAGGGCCAAAAATCAAGGCATACCACCTATGGTTGACCACTCCCCGTCCATACCAAATCTAAACACCCTAACAGGTTATATTCATCACTCTTATACCACACAGGTCATTTAGATATGAATTAGTCATTATAAATATGGGTTTTTGTGAAAGAAAAACCACGACACGACAATAATAACTCTAAAAGGAGAAAACCCAAACTAGAAACCACATGAACACCTACCTTGAGCTGTAGGCGTAGGCTCGCTTAATATCGACCTCAGATTCGTAGTAGGTTGGAAGAGATCTGAGTTCCGGTCGAATTCCCTGAAAATAGGGCATATGATCCTGCATCAAAATAACAATATGGAAGGCAAGATTTATTGAGGAAATAGGGGTGTGTTAGTTAATACTTACTAAGGGTGATCCAACGCCTTCGACGGATTAAGATTTGGACACTGGAGGAAGAAACCACAAGAGAAAGAGTGAGAGAGGGTTTGGGAGCTCAAAGGAGGGATCCCCTGTGTTCTGTCCACCGGGAGGAGGAAGAAGAAGGCTTAAGACCATAAAATAGATTTAAGGGCAAAAAGGTAATTTTTACCCAAAACTGGGCCACACGGTTTAGGCGCACAGTTTACCAAACCATGCGCAAACCGTGTGCATCTCACTATCTTCAGATAAAAGGGTTCCACTATTTAGGTGCACGGTTTACCCAAACCGTGTGCAAACCATGTGCACCTCCCTACCTCCAGACCAAAGGTCGCACAGTTTACCCAAACCGTGCACAAGCCATGTGCAGACCGTGCGTCCCTATATGCAAGTCCATTTCTCAAACTCTTGGGCTCTGAACGAGCCTCAGACACTCCCCGGGCCTTCCTTAGAACATTACACACACTAAACAAGCTTAAAGGAAATATTTGAAAGACAAACTAACGATCTGTACCTTTTCCAAAGGGTCGGATCATTACAACCTCCCCTCCTTAAAACAACTCTTCCTCGATTTGTCCTTCTGAGGGTACTGAGGTGTAATCAACGAAAAGCTCTGGCCATTGAGAATGTATATCAGCCTCTCGCTCCTAGGTCTCGTCATGTACCCGACTGTGCTGCCATAGCACCCATACAAGAGGAACAGTCCTTCCATAGAGTGTCTTCACACTCTAGTCAACAATTCGCATCGAATATTCCTCAAAGGAAGCATCCATATCCAGTTCAGCCTCATCAGGCTGAAAAACGTGATTCAGATATGAAAAGTACCGGCGTAGCTGAGATATATGAAAAACATCATACATAGCCTGATATATCTACGGAAGTGCAAGCTGGTAAGATACTAGCCCGGTCCGCTTCATCACCTCAAAGGCTCCTACGAACCTCGGTGAGAGCTTACCCTACTTCTGTATACGTCTCAGCCCCAACCTGGGTGAGACCTTCAAGAAAACCCAGTCCCCAACCACGAACTCAAGAGGTCGTCGATGCTTGTTAGCAGAGGACTGCTGTCTAGACTGAGCTGTCTGCGTATGCTTCCTAATAATCTGTATCTACTCTGTAGTCTCCTGCACAAGACATGGTCCTAGAATAGTTTCCCCCCTGATTCAAGCCAACACAAAGGCGACCGACAAGGCCTACCATATAGGGCTTCATAGGGAGCCATCTCAATGGTAACCTGGAAGCTATTGTTATAACTGAACTCGACAAGAGGAATGTGTTTCTCCTATGAACCACCAAAATTGAGAACACAGGCACATAACATATCCTCTACTACCTGTATAGTCCGCTCAGTCTGTCCATCGGTCTGCGGGTGATAGGCCGTTCTCAATAGTACCTGCGTACCGAAGGCCTTCTGTAAACCCTACCAGAACCAGGATGTAAAACGAGGATCTATGTCTGAAACAATAGATCGAGGTGCTCCATGAAGGTGCACTATTTCCTTGACATAAATTCTTCCCAATTCATCAACTGTGAAGGTCTCTCGCACATGTAAGAAATGTGCGACCTTCGTCAGACGGTCGATGATAACCCATAATACATCATTACCACGAGGTGACTTGGGTAAACTGGTTACAAAGTCCATTGAAAAATCATCCCATTTCCACTCTGTAATGGACAACGGTTACAAAATCCATATCGGACGCTGATATTCTGCCTTCACCTGCTGACAAGTAGAACAACACGTGATAAAACCGGCTATCTCCCTCTTCACTTTAGGCCACCGGTACTGTTTTCACAAGTCACAATACATTTTGGTGATGCCTGGGTGAACTTCCCATGCTAAGGCATGGAAATCCCTCATCAGCTCCTCTCTGATGTCTTCTGGGACCCATACACGCCCATGGAATAATAAATTATCACCTTCATCCATAGTACAATCTGTAGAGGCATCATCAGCGACACTCTCCCATAGAACAAGGCCTTCCAGAACTGATAGTTTTCTTGCCCTGACCCGTTCTAAAAGAGTAGAAGTCACCGCTAAGGCTGAGAGAACAGTATGACCCTGACCCTCCTGAACCTCAACGTGCATCTCTAAAAATAGGGTCATTAGCTTCCACTCCTCATTAGATTCCCGAACCACTTGAGACTGAGTTTTTCGACTCAGCGCATCGGCTACTGAATTTCCTTTCCCAGGAGTGTAGGCCAGTTCGAAATCCAAGGATTGCAGGTACTCGACCCACTTGTGTTGCCTGATATTTAGATTCCGCTGAGTGAAGATATATTTGAGGCTTTTGTGGTCATTGAATACCACAAAATTCTCTCCCAACAAGTAGTGTCTCCAACAGAGTAAGGCATGTACAACCGCTGTGAGCTTGAGGTCGTGCGTTGGATAATTTCGTTCATGCGGCTTTAACTGACGAGAACCATACACAACGACTCAATCGTCCTGCATCAATACAGCTTCAATCCCAATACCTGACACGTCACAAAAGACTTTATAAGATTTTCCTGGCTCCGGCAAGATCAGTATCGGTGCTGAATTTATTCTGCCCTTCAGTTCCTTAAAATCTACTTCACAAGGTTCGGACCAATCGAATCTCACCCCCTTTTTGGTCAAAGCTGTTAGCGGTGCTTCTAGGTGTGAAAAGTCATGAATGAACCACCTATAATATCAAGAAATCCCTAAGAAACTTCTGATCTGAAAGACGTTTTTGGGATGCTCCCAAGAAATTACAGCACTCACCTTCTCAGCGTCAACTGAAACTCCATACTCAGAAATTATGTGACCCAGTAAGTGAACCTTATTTATCCAAAAGTGGAATTTACTGATCTTAGCATAAATATGATGCTCTATTAGTGTATTCATCATTATCTCAATATGGGTTGCATGGTCCTATCTCGAGTGTGAATAGAATAATATATCATCCACAAATAAAACCACAAGATAATCAAGTTAAGGGTGAAAAATAAAATTCATAAGAGCCATAAACACTACAGGTGCATTTGTAAGCCCAAACAGTATGACTAGGTACTCATAGAGACCATACCTACTCTTGAACGTCATGTGAGGTATTTCTGAAGTCCTAACACGTACCTGGTGATAGCCCGACCTCAAATCTATCTTTGAAAACACCTTTGCTCCTCGGAGTTGATCGAAGAGGTCATCAATTCGAGGTAAAGGATACTGATTCTTAATAGCCAGTTGATTTAACTTATGATAATCTACGCAAAGATGAAGGGTGTCATCTTCCTTCTTGGAAAAGAGAACTGTTTATCCCCAAGGAGAAGTACTGGGACGTATAAAGCCTTTTTCTTCCAGGTCCTCTAGTTGACTCTTAAGCTCCATAAGTTCCTTAGGTGTCATCCTATAAGGAGGAATGGTCACTGGTGCTGCTCCTGGTATAATCTCAATAGTAAAATCAACCTCTTGCACTGGTGTTAGACCAGATAAATCATCAGGAAAGACATCACTAAAGTACTCCACTATAGGAGGATAAAGAGAGGATTGTAACCCTTGGTCATCGAGATAAAGACTTGAAACATGTGCCATGAAACCGCCTAAACTCTGGTGTTCCTGTCCTACTCGTGTCGCACTAAGGTCCCATTATACCTTATGCATATGTGTGTCGCCCTCTAGTGACGTAAATTCCACCCTCTGATGATAGCAATCAATCCGGGATCTATAGGGAACTAACTAGTCCATCCCAATTATTACATCAAAACCTATCATATCCAGAACATATAGGTTTCACGTGAAAAGGTAACTGCCCACCTCGAGGGGACAATTATGACAATGACGAATTCCCTCTGAACGGATACCTAATGGGGTATCTAGCGTGATCATACCATGATATGACTCAACGTCGAGGCACAAACATCCAGTAATCGTCTCCGATATAAAAGAGTGAGAAGCACCTGTGTCAAAAAAAGCATACACTAACATAGAGGAAACTTGAATTGTACCTCTCACAGTAGATGGTCCGGCGTACTGCTCCTACAGCATGGGCTCGACTGCGTATAATTGACTGGTACCACGGCCTTGAGTCACAGCCTGGCTACCTTGAGCAGACCCGCCCTGCTGGCACTGAGAGTCATTCACCAGATTACCTCTGCCTCGACAGCCACCACGGCCTGATCGGCTGGCGGTATTCCATCTGCATGACTGACATGATCCAACCGATCTAGAGCCAGATCATGGAGTAGGTAAAGATCCATGTTCACAGGACCCTGGGGGAAAAGTCCTGCAGAATCGGTGGAGATGACCCAACCTAACACAACCTCTGCACTCCACTGGGTTTCGTGTACACTGCCTCTTCATATGTCCTGAAACCCCACATTGGTGACAGATAGGAGTACCACCTGAGAAAAGGGTTTGACCACTACTAACACTGCGAGAGCCCTCAAAAAGCCTCTTCTTCCCAGAATCAGATCCACTTGAACCCATCGGTGCCAAAATTCCCTGCTTCAAACTCTCTGATTCTCTCAAGTTACTCTCTGTGATCAAATCCTAATTAAAAATTTCTGAAACGGTCGTCAACCTGAACACGTTAACCTGCGACCAGATGGCGTAACACAGTCCATCCTCAAAACTCCTAGCGGTCGTGATATCATCAGCTGCTAGTGTAGGAACAAAACATTGTAACTCAGTGAAATGGGATGAATATTCCATGACTGTCATGTTACCTTGCTATAAATTCATAAACTCCCTAGCTCTGTCCGCCCTCAAAGTCTGGGGAAAGAAATAATCATAGAACATGGTCTGGAAATCAATCTAGGTCATATCTCTCTGCTGTCCCGACTAGGTGATGACATCCCACCACCTCCTGGCTGAACCACGGAGCATATAAGCTGTGAGCTTGACCATCCACTCTAGAGTCCTCTCAATGTGCTCAAATATTGTCAGGATAGCTTCCAACCAGGACTCCGCAGCAAAAGGTCCTCCATCTCCTATAAAAGTATGAGGATGCTGCGACTAAAACTTGTGGGTCAACTCTGCCATACTCGGGGCATGTTGCACTCCACTTTTCACACTCTGCATCATACACAAGAATCTCTCACGGAACTGGGAATCAGCACCCATCTCAAGAATAGAAAGAGGAGCCACAGGTGGCTCAACAGGAAGATCAACTAGTGGATCAGGGCCCGCCACCTCAGGAACATGATCGTCACCGCCTTCAGCATGGGCGACTCGAGGACGTCTCGGAGGAATAATGCTATAATGCCAAACGAACGTCTCAAAAGAAGAAACCAACAAAATTAAAGTCTGAACTCTAGAATCTAGGATAGGTACTAAGCCTTCCTACCCCTAAGATCACTTATCGACACTCATAAGAATTCTTAGTAAGGCTTGCAACTTTTCCAATTTAACCCAGTCTGGTGATATGGCATTTCTTAGCCCATAATGGCCCATACACCTCATGAACTGAAAGATGACACACACTTGGATTGCATTCCTTATTTACATGTGCTAATCAAGTATTTGAATTTCTTATAAAGAAAAATATTAGTTTAGTTGGAATGTCATTTTCTGATCCATAAGGGCCCATACACCTTATGAACCAAAAAGTGACTCCCACTAAAACCACATCATTCCTCAATTCAAAACATGCATAAAAGGTTATCATAGTTGCACACATATTAACAAGGCGTGGAAATAAACAACAGGCAATGCTCGCTGAAAATTTAAACGTGGAATGGCAAGATGCATGGCCTAATCATATTGTGCCTATCGTGATGCATGTTATAATGCATAACCCTCATTTCATTGGATCAAACCATGAAATCAAAATCCCAACATTTCAAATATCAATAACATCAAAAAAACATGTGAAGCACCCAACAGTGAAATGGTATCAACAGTAAATAGAATAATAAATAACAACATTAAATAGGCAACTTGGTCTTTCCCTCGTACATGGGTTCACGACGCCCATGCACGGCTTATAACTAAGTCCCTAATCATTCCCATTCTCCAAGTCTATTGTCACCAAATAGTAAAGTAATAAAGAAATAAATAAACCATATAATACCACTTTGTGACGTCCTGGACCCGGCTGCCCCTCAACCCGAGCCCCAAGTCCGGTGGGCCACATGACCCCTGGATCGTCTCCCCATAGGCCAGGGGCTGCCGACTAGCATCGGGGGTGTAATGGTAAGTCAGTAGGGAGACTGTACCCCCATGTTAGAGTACGTAGGGGAATAGCAGCAAGTGATCAAATAGCAGAAGCACAACCAGTGGATAAATAGGAGAAAAAGGAAACATACAAACCAAACAACAGAAGTAAGGAAAAACCTATTAAATATACAAAAGCCACATAGGTAGTGTCTGATACAAAATGGATGCATGCAATGCTGATACAATGTAAATAGAAGACAATAATGCTCTACGATAATACAAAAATACAACAAAATTAGTCCACGAGCATCTCTAGCCAAGCTCGATCCTCTACACTAGAACTCCAACTAGAACATACATATATCAACAACCTGAAGCTGGGCCTTTACCCCTACTAGTACCTGCAGCAGTGAAGTATACACGGGTGCCCAAGAGGCCACCAGGGTAGGGTGTAATACAAGTCTTAGTAGGAAACCACCAATGATGTCTACGTGTAATCCAAATAGGTGTTCGCAAGCAGAGTGAGTAATAGACTGCAAGTAAGTAAAGAAAAGTAAACAAACAACCCTCCCGCTCAAGTTCCGGAAGGACACCTGGAGGGTCTTCCTACTTCAGCTAGGCTGGTAAACTGAACGATCACCATAGGTATAAGTATATAGATATAGGTTATAACTGGAATGAGGTAAACATGCCTCTCATCCATGCTCCTCGCATACGTACAATTATCACTGGCCTGAGGTATAAATGCCTCTCATCCACAAGCACAGTAACTGGCGTGGGGTAGAAATGCCTCCCAAACATAAAGGTTATATGGGCACGAAGTATAAATGCCTCTCATCCTCAATCAATGTAGCTGGCCTGGGGTAGAAATGTCTCCCACCCGTAAAGGTTATATGGGAACGAGGTACGAATTCTTCCCATCCCATTACTCAAAGATTCAGTTGGCACAGGGTAAGAATACTTCCCGCCCAACACACGGATATTCATCAGGCTCGGGGTAAGAATGCCTCCCACCCACACACGGGTTATCACAATCATGTCAACACAGCATGGCATAACCATTCACATCACAATATATAAGGTATTCCATCTTATATCATATCACATTAGCAATGCAAGTCATATCCATCTTATAATATCACATAAGAAAAGCATGGAATACATACATTTCAATTCGTTAAAGGGGTTCAGGTTATCTCATCCTAGTCAACCTCTAACCAAGTCATCTCATTTTCCTAACATGGAAAATTCCCTTTCAAGACATATCGTTAAGGTTCAAAGGTAAAAAAGGGACAAAACTCAAGGAATACCACCTATGGTTGACCACTTCTGGTCCATACCAAATCTAAACACCCTAACAAGGTTAGATTCATCACTCTTATACCACACGGGTCATTTAGATATGAATAAGTCATTATAAATACAGGTTTTGGTGAAAGACAAACCACAAAATGACAATAATAACTCAAAAAGGAGAAAACCCAAAATGGAAACCACGTGACCACCTAACATATAGCTGTAGGCATAGGATCGCTTGATATCAACCTCAGATTCACAGTAGGTTAGAAGAGATATGAGTTCCAGTCCAATGCCCTAAAAATAGGGCATATGAGCCTGCATGAAAATAAGAAGACGGAAGGCAAGATTTACTGAGGAAAGGGGGTGCATGAGGTAATCCTTACCAAGGGTGATCCAACGCCTTCAAAACATCAAGATTCAGACACCGGAGGAAGAAACCCCAAGATAAAGAGTGAGAGAGGGTTTTGGAGCTCAAAGGAGGGCTCCCCTATGTTCTGTTCGCTGGAAGGAGGAAAAAGAAGGCTTAAGTCCTTAAAATAGATTTAAAGGCAAAAAGGTAATTTTCACCCAGAACTGGGTCGTACGGTTTAGGCGCAAGGTTTACCAAACTGTGCGCAAACCATGTGCATCTCACTACCTTCAGATAAAAGGGTCGCAGGGTTTAGGTGCACGGTTTACCAAAACCATGCACAAACCATGCGCACCTCCCTGCCTCCAGACCAAAGGTCGCACGGTTTACCCAAACCATGCGCAAGCCATGCGTAGACCATGCGCCCCTATCTGCAAGTCCATTTCTCAAACTCTCGGGCTCTGAACAAACCCCGGACACTCTCCGAACCTTCCTTAGAACATTACACACACAAAACAAGCTTAAAGGAATAATTTCAAAGAAAAACTAATGATCCGTACCTTTTCCAAAGGGTCGGGTCATTATAATAAAATTCATCAAAGGATGTTGACATAGATGAAAATGATCTAATAAAATCATTTAAAGTATCTTGAGATAAATAACCATTTTTTAAATATGAAATAATTTATTAAAAAGTCATCCACTTATAAAAGAAGAAATTTAAAAAGATATTTTTCAATAAAATTTTCCCTTACCACTTTGAAACTTTTTATGGAAATTAAAAAATTAACATTTTAAAATATTTATTTTCTTATAAATAAATCCATAAAACCCATTTTGAAAACATGGACATGAATGAGAATGATTGAGAAGAATAAATATTTGAAACATTTAAAAATGATGTTTTAGTTTAAAAGTTCTTCAATAAAACCTTAAAAATATTCATATTGAAAAAAAAATTAGAAACATGGAGATGGATGATAAATATGTTCCTGTAAATACTTACATATAAAAAATCCTGAATAATAATGAAATTGTGAAATTAACCCTTACTTTGTGATTCATTTTTGGGTGATCATCCTTTAACCTCCTATGTAACAGTTTTAAGAGTGTTAATAGCTTATTATAGAACCATAATAATTTTTATAATATTATATATCATCTCTTTATAATATCATATTATCTGTTTGTTAATAATCTTTCATTATTTCACTATTTCATGTGTTAATTGCCTAGTTTTCTCAAGTATGTTTTGACTTGTTATTTTGTTATTATATTAATTAGATCTTGATTTAATCATCTATAGAATGTAAATCATGACTTAATTATCTTATATATTGAGAAAATATTTATTTATAATAATATATTAATTTTGGAGATAGAAATGAAATTCAACGTTCATGGAGACGGTAAGTCGTACATACGCATGAACGCTACTTTCATTTCTTTGACGTATTAAAATATTGAAAAGTGAATGATTGATATGTATATTATAATTCCAGTATAATATCTATTTAATATATGTAACAAATATTTATTAAAATTATCCTTAATACTTTCTATGTATAGAGTGAACGAATCACATCACTTTAAGGGGTGGTAATCCAAACTTCTACAAACGATGTTATCGTATATCCACAATATGGAAAGCATTAAGGTTTGTTTAATATATAATCTATAGAATATGAAATATTTTATAATTTAAAAATTAAAATATTATTTAAACATACAAATAGTTTTAATACCATCCATAAAGGTGGCAATAGAAAAATAACCAAAATAATATTCTTGGAGTCGATTAACTAGCATAACTTGAACAACAATTTCATTTCTTTGAATAAGAGGAGATGAGAAATTAAATGGATATGAGATATTATATTAGAAACATAAAACTAAATTATATACATGATTATGTATTTATAATGAATTTATGGATGAAGGAGGTGAGTAGGAAGTAGAAAAATAAATTAAATTAACAGAGGTACTTTGAGAAAATTACCTCTTGAATATCACCTCCTTGAAAGACCCTTAAGGGCCATGGATTTGGTCTTTTGGTGAGACCATCAGAACTTGGACAAATGGAGAGTTATTAGGAGAGGTTTGGGAAGATATTTTAGGATCTAAAAGGTTTTTTTTTTCAAAATAGGGTGGTGGATATGTGGTATTTATACTTTAGGAGAGGTGGGTTCAAGTGATTAATTTATTGATTATTTAATATTAAAAGTCTACCATATAGAGATGAAATTAAATTACATAAGTTTTGATTTTAATTAATGTTTTATAGGCTGGTTAGGTTCGAGAAACATGTCATCCATAAATTAAATGTTTTAGTTTTTAGGTATGTCAAACCTTTAACTTTTAACTTTAACCCTTATCAAAATTTTACTTTTTCTATGGTAAATAATTTTTTTACCATGGTAATTTTTTTATAAAAAATTGAAATTGACCTTAAAACATAATTTATACCTTATTATTATAAATATTTAATCCATTTTATCTGATTTAATTCATAGAATTGGTAAAATTGGATTTAAAATTAATTCTACCGACAAGACTAAAAAGAGGATTTTTAAAGTGAAATGTTCAAAAGTAGTCATAGATTTTATATCCAATTTCAATTTGAAATTGGTTAAAATTACCTAAATTGAATTTAATTATAAAATTATAGTCTAACTAAACTACAAAACCAAATAAAATGGAAATATAACTATATAAATAAATTAAAATGAAAATAAAGTTTGAATTAAAATGAAGTATATTTCACTATTCATTAAAATATGAGAGTTATCAGAAAAACCCTAGAAATTTATCCAAACTAAGTTTTTATGTCCCAATTATAAAGAATAAGTTTATTTTGTAAAATTTAATATATAAAATTTTCAAATATTATATTTAAAAAGGGTTCCCATTAAAAGGTGGTAAAATTGCATTTTTTGAAAAATACTTGTTTAATCTGAAAAAATAAATTGAATTCTTATATCATATCTATAAAACACATAATATGGATGTTAAAATTATATGTAATATATAAATTTAAAATTTTGGTTAATAATATTCGTAACAGCTAATTTAATGTCTAGGTTATACATTATATTAAATAATTGTATAATATATTTTTGTTCAGTTAAAATAGGCATAGCGTGTAATGAAAGTCAACTCATTGGTATGTGTAGTGTAAGATTAACATGGTTTTTCATAAAAATAAATCAATAAAAAATTATTCATATACAAAAATATTGTAAATTCTAAAGTTGTTACATTCTTCCATACTTCAATAAATTACATCCTCATAATTTAAACTCGCGATCAAAAACTAGGGTTTTGACATTTCAAAACATATTTTTTGAAATGCCACATAGGAAAAGGATTAATGAGACCCTCGTATAAAAATAAATAAAGTGAATTATGAAGGTCACTAAATATAACACATAAAAGGGTTATATATAGGAAAATATTGGAATGAAATAAAAATTTAACCATCATGTTCTGATGAAGAGTGATAGAGAACATGGTTACGAGAAAGTTAACAATCAAAAAGCTATAAATCTATGATGATCTAAGGGACCATTTGATTCATTGGAAAAAGTACTAGGATATCATTTTTTTATTTCAAGATTATTTACCTGGATTTTAATAATTAATTTACTACATTTAATAAGAACATAATGAAAAAAATAGTTTCTTAATGAGTTGAGTTTCACACTTTAATCAATTTCAACCACAAAATCTTCTTTCTCTCCAAAAGATAATAAAATCCAAATATATTTGATTTATCTTAACTCTATAGGGTTCCAAAAAAAGAACTTATTCCTAAAATGTCATACCATTTAAAAAAATAAAACTATGTTATACTAAGTAGTATATCACATAGGCTAGTGGTTGGTGACTCACCCTTATTGCCCTTTAGTTGTGGGTTCAAGTCTTGCGGCCTTTTCGGATGCGCTGAGTTGTCACTCGACCTATAGGATGTCTATTTTTCGAAAACTATATCTTATACAATTCCAAAAATGACCTAAAGAATTTTTTTCCCTTAAAAAATAATATCCAATGTTCAACTTAATCCATTCCAACCCTTAGACTTATCCAAAATACTTCTATCCAAATTAATAATCAAAAAAGGTCTCTAAATTTCCAAAATCAATATTAACATCATATTTTACTTAAAAACACAATGTTTCTCTTATTTTCACATGTAGAATATATGATTAACTTGATCAAATTAAAACCTTAATGAAAACATTTATGCCTTTATATCCTTAAAGAAGAAGTATTGTAGTACAATCCTTGTATATCTCATTATACTTATTACCAGAATATAATAACATAATTCTTGAACACAAACACATTAATTATTCCACTTCCATCATATTAATAGCATAATTAGGACCTTTACCCATTTTCTTATTCTATGCTATATTTACTTGATGATTTGTAAAATCATTATCATAATGTACGATCTCTTTACAATTATAGCATTTCACATTTACATCGTGTTTATTTCCCTTACAATCATGAGCTTAGTGGCATTTTTCTCCACACTTGTAACAATCCCTCATTCCCTTTAGGAAGGTATTGGGGTGTTTATTCCCACAACTATCACATATGGTAAATATTATTTACATTTTCCCCTTTTATCCATCTCTTTCTCCACTGTTCTTACCTTCTCTTGCTTTACTTTAAAGTCATAAAGATTAAAGAATTTATTTTCCATCTGGATAGCACATGAGACTATATCTTCGTATGATGAGAAAGATTGTGAGACCAATTCCCTTCATAGTAATGGTTTTAAACCATCAAAGAATAGATATATCAAACTTTTTTGGGTTACATATATATTCTTCAGTATTCCTTACTAACCTTTTGAATTTAGCTTCATACTTTGCAACATTCTCATCCTCCTTTTTCTTCACACTCAAAAATTTTCTCTCCATATCCACTCGTGGATCACAAGGAAAGTATTTTTCTAAGAATAGTTCATTAAATTCCATAAATTTCATATTTCTTGCTTCTTCAACCCCTTTGATGTTTTTAATTAATGACCACCATTGATCTGCATCTCCCGATAGACCATAAACTACAATGAAAACGTTTTCCCTTTCTTTACCTCCTAAAGCATGAAATATTTTCTCTAAGGAACTTTTCCACTGCTCATCTACAAAAGGATTTGTAGTTCCATTGAATGTTGGGGTTTTTACTCATTAAGATGTCTAAAATTTATCCTCCACATTGTGGGTCAAGCTACTCCATAAGGGTAAGGTTATTATTCATAAATTGAGTCAACTTTCCTGGTATGGTTATAAGTTATTCAGCACTAGTTGTATCACCATCTCCACTATCATTATCTTGCATATGAGGGAAATCCCTACAAGGATTATGTTCATTGACATGGTTTCATTTCCTTCTAATAGTTTCCATTTATATACAATGTAATACACAAGATTAGATCATAACATTATGAAACATAATGTATAATCATAGAACTACTGAATCAAATAACCTAAATTGAAATTTGAGGTATAACTAATCTCTAAATCATAAACATGGTTTATTTTGGGACATAATTACTTTTAAATATTTCATAATGGATTGTAAAAAATGTAAATTATCCTAAGAATATCCCCAAGTAGTGACAAACCAGGCGGGTGGTAAGACCCATTGTCATGTACTAGGTTACCCTAATTTAAGCCCGGAACACCTTTTCAGAGTTATTACTCATAAGTACATCTATGCCAGAACCACATCCACTTGTAGTGTCTAGATAGGGATATATTTTCTAGTAATACCCACATAATATCTATATTACCCCAATTCTAGGATGTTATTTTATACTTGTCGTCAAAGTCTACCTTAGGGTTATGTTCCCTAATCTATGTTTTCTAAATCTAGTTTCCAAGGTTGTTTTCAAACTTTCTTTCATACCAACTATAATGCTCCGACCTCAAAATCCCAAATATAGTGCATTGTTTTAATACATTAGCATGATTAAAAGGAATCAAATCTTTAAGGAACAACCAGTTTATCAATCTTGGAAAATATATTATATACATGAACCTTATATTTCAATTCAAAACATAAAATACAACATGGATAATCCTTTGAGAATGCCATTATTCTCCAAGATAAACCCATTATATAAATCATAATACACATCTTGGAATCCTTGTAAAATAAAACATAATAAAGGTGTGAGATCACATTCTCAGTAAGAGTAAACAATATAGCAGAATCTATCATAAATAAACATAAAATTTTATAGAAAGGTATAAAACTAAAACACAATCATTTTAAACATTTTATTCAGCATAATATATCAAGAATAAATCAAATATTACCATTTAAACATTCACATGGATATTATACTAGTCAACTAATAACTTGTAATATCAATAACTAATCTCATAATGACTTAATTTATAATGTTGAACATCATAACCATACTGTTAAGGCATAGTTCCATGACCATAAATAACCATACCATCAAGGCCTTATCCAAGACACTAGTTTGTCTCATTAGACATACCAATTCATCTAGGGGATATATAGGTCCTCACCCATCACTTACTAAGTCCAATTAAATCTTATTATCAAAGTGGTAAAACATAACATAAAAATTCATATTAAAACTAGCATACAAAATGTTAATACTTTAACCATAAACCATGGATTGTATCAAAATAGCATATCCACTATCAAATATATCGTGAACCTTTAATACAATATGGAATATTGTATCATAAAAAATTAACCTCAATAAGGTATAAAATCCAACAAATGATGTTGACATATATGAAAATAATTTAATAAAATCATTAAAATATCTTAAGATAAATATCCATTTTTTTACTTTGAAGTCATTTATTCAAAAGCTGCACACTTATAGAACAACTCATTTTAAAAATAAATTTTTTAATAAAAGTTTCCCATACCACTTTGAAAATTTTGAAGGAAATCCAAAAAATAATATTTTAAAATATCCATGTCCTTATAAATAAATCTATAAAATCCATTTTGAAAACATGGACATGAATGAGAAAGATTTAGAAGATTAAATATTCAAAACATTTAAAATGATTTTTTAGTTAAAAATTTATTTCATAAAACATTAAAAATAGCCTTTTTGAAAACATTTTTAATAAACATGGAAATATATGATAAATATATCTTAGTATACACTTATGTATAAACAATCCCTAATAATAATAAGATTGTGAAATTAACCCTTACCTTGTGATTCCTTTTTGGGTGATCATACTTTAAAATCATGTATAATGGTTTGAATAGTGTTTCTAGTATATTATAGAACCATAATAATGTTTATAATATTATATACCATCTTTTTATAATATATCATTACCCTTTTGTTAAGAATCTTTCATTATTTCACTATTTCGGGTATAAATTGCCTAGTTTTCTCATGTATGTTTTTACTTTTTATTTTCTTATTATATTACTTAGATCATGATTTAATAATCTATTGAATGTAAACCATGACATAATTATATTATATATTGAGTACATATGTGTTTATAATAATCTATAAAGTTTGGTGATATAAATGAAATGAAATATTCATGGAGACGGTAAGTCGTACGTACGCATGAACTGTAATTTCATTTATTCATCGTATTAAAATATAAAAAAGTGAAAAATTAATATTTCTATTATAATTACATTATCATATATATTTCAAATATGTTACATATATTTATTAAAATTATCCTTAATTCTTTCCAGGTATAGAGTGAATGAATCACATCGCTTTGAGGGGGTGATAGTCTACACTTCCACAAACGATGTAATTGTATATCCACAATATGGAAAGCATGAAGGTATGTTTAATAAATAATTTATATAATATTAAATAGGTTATAATTTAAATATTAAAATATTATTTATCCATTAAAAATAGTTTTAAGACCATCCATGAAGGCGCTAATAGAAAAATAACAAAAACAACATTCTCAAAGTTGATTAATCGTCCTAACTTGGACAACAATTACATTTATTTGAATAAGAGAAGGTGAGAAATGATATGGATATGAGATATTACATTATAAACATAAAACTATAGCACATAAATGATTCCTGAGAATTCATGAATTTATCAATGAAGGAGGTGGGGAAAAAGTAGAAGAAAAAAAAGAAATTAAGATAAGTACTTTGAGAAAATTACCTCTTTAATATCACCTCCTTAAAAGACCCTTGAGGGCCTTGTATTTGGTCTTTTGGTGATACCAAAATCACTTAGACATAGGGATAGTAAGGATGAGATGTTTTGGAAGAGATTTGAGGAGATAAAAATCTTTTTGGGTCGAAATAGGGTGGTGTATAGGTGGTATTTATACTTGAGTGGAGGTGGGTTCGAGTGATTAATTTATTTATTATTTTATATTAAAAGCCAACCATATAGAGGCATAATTAAATTCCATGAATTTGGCTTGTAATTAATGTTTTATAGTCTGTTTAGGGTCAATTAACACCTCATCTAACCATTAAATGTTGTAGTTTTTAGGTATGTTAAGCTTTTATCTTTTAACTTTAACCCTTTTCAAACTTTTGATTTTACTACGGTAAATAATTTTTCTACCATGGTAAATTTTTTATACCTAAGAATGAAATAGATCTTAAAACCTAATTAGGAACTTATTATTAAAAATATGGAATCAATTTTATCTAATTAAATTCACAGAATTGGGAAAATTTTCTTTAAAATTAATTCTGTAGACAAGACTAAAAAGCGGGTTTTAAAAGTGAAATGTTCAAAAGTTGACATAGATTTTGTATCCAATTTCAATTTGAAATTGGTTACAATTAACTAAATTGAATTTAATGATAAAATAAAAGTATAATTACATTATAAAACCAAATAAAATTACAATCTATCTATATAAATAAATTATAGAGAAAAGTATTTTTTAATTAAAATGCATTATTTTTTAGTATTCATTAAAATATGAAACTTATCAAAAAAAACACCAGATATTTTTCCAAAATAAATTTTATGCCCTAATTCTAAATAAAAAGTTTATTTTGTCAAATTTAATATATAAAAGTGTCAATTGTTTTATTTAAAATGGTTTCTCCATTAAAAATTTGTAAAACTTTATTTTTTGAAAAATACATGTTTTATTTAAAATTTTGAATTTTTTTATTATATCATGTTTAGAAAATACATAAGATGGATGTTGAAATTATAGGGAATATATAAAATTAAAATTTTGGTTAATAATATTCAGAACCATTAATTTAACGATTCAGTTAAACATTATATTAAATAATTATATTAATATATTTTTGTTTGGTAAAACTAGGCCTTGCGTGTAATGCAAGCCAACCCATTGTTATGTGTAGTGTAAACATAACATGGTGTTGCATAAAAAGAAAGCAGGAAAAAAAATTAAATTTATTCATAAATTAAAATATTGTAAGTTATAGAGGTGTTACAGCTGAAAAGTCACAAATCATAATGTGAAAGAAACATTTTAAGTGATAGAGACTCATGAAGTGCGATAAACCTCTATCACTGATCAAATTGTAGTTAATCAGCATGATTTTATTCCCTTGAATAGTTATCATTAAATATTCCCTTGAGATAAAATGAAAACTATATTGTGAAGCATTCTATAATATATTAAATATCACATGAGAAACATATTTTAACACCCAAGATTTTACGGTATTTCTCTTTTAAAAAAAATTCAATCTCTTCGATAGATTAATTCTCATATAACATTTAGCTTAAATGAAATCCAACAGATTATTATTTTAACATGACCATTTTAACCAAGTCATTAAATTGGAAATAATGGTTATTATTAACCAAATTATAAAATATGTCATTTTCAAAATTATTCTTAATTTATTAATTAATGATTTTTGAATATACACATACTTTTTTATAAAGTCATTTTGTTCTTCAAATATATGTTTTCTTTAAAAATAGATTTGTAATACTCCCTATGAGAAAATAAATATAATTAATTTTTTCTAATATTATAAAATCTATTTCATAAAATGATCATCCTTTTTGGATTTCTCATTTCAAAATTATCTTAGGATGAAATTTTGAAATTTTTATGAAATGTTTAATTTTTCAGTGAATAGTAAAAAAATAATGATTTTTATAAAATTTCATGTTTTCTTTACATTTAAAAGTAATTTTATTATTTTGAATTGATATAAAATTAAATTAAGTAATTTTTATTTATATACATTCTTATTAATTAAATTTAAACAATATTAATACCTATTTTTTGTATAAGTACATTTTTTGGGATCAGAAATACATTTTTCCAAAAAAAGACTATTTTTCGTTGCATTTTAACTGTTTAATTTTATATGTAATTTTAAAACATATATATTTTTAATTATTAAAAATTGATTCCATATTTGTAATATGGAGTTCCAAATATTGTTGACATTTCATTTTCATTTTAATTCATAAAAAATTTATCATGGTAAAAAACGATTTACCTAGGTATTGGTAAAATAATGCAATGGGTTAAAGTTAAAAGTTAAAAGATTAAAATACCTAAAAACTACAATGGTGGTTTAAGTGTTTTTTAACTATAAAATACCTTTAAAACATTAATTATCATCCAAATTCTTTGTAATTATTGCCTCCCAAATGTGGTTGTCTTTAAATATCAAACAATCATTTTTTAATCACTTAAAACCACACCTCCTCAAGTATAAATGCCACCCCCTTTCTCCTCACAAGACTTGAATCTATTAAAATATATTAAAAACCCTCTCCTACCCACTCTCCCCACGTCCAAGTGCTTTTAGTCTCACCCAAATACAAATTCCAAGTTCTTTAATGTATCCTTTGTAGAGGTGATATTCAAGAGGTAACTTTCTCAAGCAACCTCTCTTATTTTCTTTTGATTTTCTAGCTTATCTTCACCTCATTAATCCATAAAATCATAATTTATATAGTATCATGTATATACTAGAATTTTATATTTATAATGGAATATATTATATCCATCCCTTTTCTCATCTCCTCTTACTCAATGAAACGTATCCATTTTCCATATTATGGCAGTTAACCATCTTCGTGGATAATGATTTTTAGTTTTCCATTACAGCCATCAGGGATGGTAATAAAAGTATTATTCTAGTCAAATTATATTTTAATAGGTATATTATAACATATTTCATGTTATGGAACTAATATATAGATATAATGTTAAATAAAATGAAACTAGTTCATGATGGTCGGAAAAACAACCAAATTAAACCAAACATTTATCATTAACATTTTATCAAATGAATAATAATCTTGTTAAAAAGAAAAATGATATATAGGATCATTTAAACTTATGAATGTTAATGAATACCATTTCATTTCTCTTCTGTATTTTTATTTCCATTTTAAAAAAATCCATAATTATACACAAATGAATTGATCATGAAACCGTGAAACAAACGGACCCAAAACAATGAAAACAACAAAATGTTATTAATGAATAGGGGTAAGATGTTATAAAAGTATCATATAAGTTATTATAAATACAAATATGGTTATTTAATTATTTAATAACATTATTTATAAATTTATAAAAGATATTAATATATTAAAAACTAAAGGGAAGTGTGAGGTAAGGGTTTCCCGTCTCACTTTTACCTCTATGAGATATATGCCTATTCACCACTTATTTCTTTTACATGGTGTATATATATTGAAATTTTTAAATTCCCATTTGGATAGGTTATGAGTATGGTTGTACTTATTTTCAACATATAACAAGTAATCAAAATTTAGTGTATGATGAATTCCTCTATGATTAGTGATTAATCATGGATCGATAAAGATGGAAATATTTAGAGAAATATTACAGATGGTTAGGGACGATGCTTGGATAATTTTTATAGAATACTTGGATCTTGTTCACTAAAAGAATTCACCATTCTTGATTTTATGATTCTGGTAGAATTTTTATGAACTCATTGGTTTTAATTTAGTATGAAAATTCTCCAAGATTTGTGATGATTCCAATATAATTTTTATGGATTAATCTAATGGAATTGGATGTCACACTTGGATAATTTTACTTGTAAATATAATAATTATTGAAGTGATTTTAAATGTTATTGACATGTTCTAAGGCATTTCTTCATGTTTTTTAAAATAAGTGAAGACCATAAAAAATATTTATTTCCATGATGATATGAAGAGTGCCATGAAAAATTATTTGAAAGCCATGCAATTGAAATATTATTTCATTACAATTTGAAGATGGTGTTAAAGAATAATTGACTATTCTTTGAGAAAAATAAATTATATATTTCCTAAGGAGTTTTTTTAAGTAGGATTACAATTAAGTGATGGGATTAACTTTGATTAAGGTTTTATTTATATTTTATACTTAGTATTCACAAAGTATATTATATAGGTCCTTTATAAAAAATATAGTCCAAGCCAACTAGAAAGCCTAGTATGAACTCAACCATGGAATATATGGGACCCAGAGTCTAACCATGCCCATGAGAGTAGCCCAATCCAACCTATGGGTAGCATAGGAATATGGGGAATTCATAGAGCCCATGCAATGTGGGAAGGATCATGTATAAGGCCCACAGAGAAAGTACCATGAAGATATTATGGCAGGAGTAGCGGCAACATGACCATAGGGGGGGTTTAGGATTTCTGGCTACTCCTGGGAATATTGGTTTGTTATACTATGGTCCTGAAGGTAAAATCAATGTATTATGCGTGCAGTGAGGACACTATTCATCCTTCATTAAAAATACGGAAAAAATGTTGGCCACGTGATGTGGATGATCTCAGACGTCTTATCAGGCAGGGATGTTGTCTTCTTACTCGGCCTCCCTGAGGATATCTGGTTCACTGGAGATCAATCCAATCAAATGATGATCAATAAACTGGCCACCTTTTATGACCTTTCTAATATTATGAGGTTTGTTTGATCGAATAGAATACATTCATGCAACATAACATCTTACATGCATGTGTAGATTTCGAAGAATGCAATACGGACAAACTACAAACGCATTTGCAAGAGTCCATTCAAGAAGGGTATGATCTCCATGCTCTTGGAAGAGATAATACTCGAAATCCTCATTGTATTCGTGAGAGGAACTCACCGAAAAAGTGATATCTGAAGATGCCATGTTTTTTGGGGTACTTTTTAAAATACGTGAATGACTCAGTCTTTCCATCCATAGCATACAAAGAAAATAATTTAAGGAGTCTTCAATACAGCTTAAAAATCAGATCTAAAGCCGCGTAATGTGGCAGTGTTCATCACCAATAAAAATAGAATAGCCCTCAATTTATGTGGTGGATTCTGATCAATATTTTGAGATCGATCTCAAAAAATATATCAACAGCGAACTCATTCATAAAGGGTAGATAGTTTCGTGAAGCATTGGATTTCATTAGGGAGAAGAGAATCCTGCGAACATTTGACTTATGTAAAACACACTTTAAGTGATTCATGAAGAAACTAATTTCTATGAATACTTCTTCTTGAATGAATAGAACCTCCCATAGGCCACAGTTTTCATTATGGAGTAGGAGTTTCATGCTTAGGCATGCTCAAAGGAGATGAATCGTGTAGTTTTCTACTTGTACAAAAAAAACTCCCATGATCCTATGATTGGTTTCTTGAGGGAAAAGTGATCATGCATACTTGGGTGTGCACATGGTAGACAGTTTATCTTTACATACACAAAACATATACATAACACATATTCATTAAACCAAAATATGATAAATAGGTTGTGTGAGTGCCTATGCAAATAAAGTAAGAAGGAAGAGGTTGTGTGTTATCTAAAGAATAAAGTGAAGGGTGTATGTATGCTTCCATGCCTACATATAAACCTTGATTAATTGAGATTCCTAAAACAATGATTTAATAAGATATAAAATAATAGAATATATAAATAAATTTGTTAATGTATTATATGCCACACAACACTTTCATAAAGTTTACCTGATTTGTGGTGACTTTAGGTGTGCAAGTAGTACTGAAGAATTTTTGTGTTCCCTTTCAAACATTTGATTGACATTGGGAACTTCATTGATAGAAGGATTATCTATAGGACCTCAGAGTACCCTATGGGGGATGTGAATTAGTTTGTCAAATTTTTCTTTTAAAGAAAAGAATCTTGTTCCAAATTTGATAGGAACATGTTAAACATGTCTGTTGGAATTGTGCTATAGTAAAACATTCACATGTAAAAAATACAACACATATGTTTTACTTTGTTCACCACTAAGGGATAGTCTAAAGAGCATATGATGATAGTTTGTTGGTCATACCTAAATCCACTAATATTTAATATTTGTGGAATACAAAATTTTAGACACAATCACCCATTTCCAAGCACACTACCTTAACATGTTTTTAGGGATAGCACACTACATCCCTCAGAACACTTTCATCGACTCCCACTATCTCACTAATTTGAGAGAAGTCTAACTTAGTTTATCAACTTGAATGTTGCTTCAATGTATTTGAATTAAATTCTTTATCCCTTACTAAAATGAGACTCTTCTTGCATCATAGACCTGATTTGATGAACTTTGAAATCCCTATTCACTGAAAAACTGATATTCAAAACTACATTTCAAGAAGCTTTTTTTAGAAGCTCACTACCTTCATGAAGCACCTTGCCTTCACGGAAAAAGCTACCTTCACGAAGTTCACTGATTCAACATGGAATACCCCATCGTTGAGAATCACTCATTAATAAAAATCATTTTCATAATTCAAGACAAAACAATTCTTTTCATGATGCTCAGGATTACATATAAATCCAGATTTGTGGAGCACCCCTAGATTCATAAAATAAAAGTGATTCTATATTTTCTCTGAAAAACTTCATCCTGAATGAAGTGGTGGTAACCTTATATTTATAGGCTCACCCATTCGCGATGCTTCACCGCCTCTAGAAAATTTTTTGGGTTTATAAAAAATATCTTCATGGCACTCCTCCAGTGGAAAATCTCCATTAAAATTTGTCATTATCGAAAATCTTTAGGTTAAACCAACATGCACTTGTGATACTCCAATTCTCATAATCTCAAAGAAAACAACCACCATTCACAATTCTCTAAATATTCGTGAATATCAACCAAGTATTTGTGAAACATATTCCTTCAAAATTTTCATGATGAGTTGATTCCAAAAAAATATTCCATGATTCTAGAAACTTACTCTACATTTTTTACCCCAAAAATTTGGAATACACAGGGAAAAGATGACACCTTCAACACCATTGTTAGCCTATGTAGTAAGATCCCTTTCATTGAAAACTCCCTGATATTCCATGATGAGGATTAAAAACAAACAAAAATCTAAATCCATTTCTAGAAAAAAAACATTCTTGGTTCTAATAATATCCCCCTTTGGGTTTGTTGGAAATCTACAGTTAAACCCAATAAAGCACTAGCAACTATCAAAACTAGATATGCAAAATACAACTCATCCAACACTATAAGTCTACATGATAAAATCTTGATTTAGAAAAAACGAGGGGAATAATGAATTGGGTTCTCATGTTTTTTAATGATTAAAGACTTCCAAGATAATATCTCATGATGTCACAAAATCATTGCATGGTCTGTCAAAAACCTGCATTTACTTTCTTCATTCTCAATTCTACATTCTCCTGCTACTAGAAAACCATAAACATTAAATTATCCTCCTATGAACAATTGAATTTATCCATTATCCCCCATTGTAAATAAACCCAAATGTAACGTCCCATATCGGGTTCCACACATCGATGCCCCAAGCCAGGCTGCCACATGAACTCAAGCGTGCCTCCCCATACGCTAGAGGCTGCCAACTAGAAGCGAGATTCTAATATCAATCACGGAGAGACTATACCCTCTTATTTTAATTTATCAGAGTAATAAACCATGGGAAATAAATAAAAAGTAGTGGAATAATATATATAACCATAGAAAATACAAACACCATAAGATGACCAAAACTAGAAATACAAAATCAAAACTGAATAGTGGAAATGCCATGTTATGTATGTGCCAAGTGTCAAAAATGAAAAACCCAGAAGAAGGACACTGAAGACTCCCAAGTAGGTCCAAAACCAAAAAAAAAATCCCTAATTCATGCTCCATCCCCAAATAATCTATCCAACATGGGTCATTTTTCCTTAACCTATCCATAAAACACAAATTCAATCTGGGTACCGATCAAGAATCCTGAGTAGGGTGTGAGTACAACTCAGTAGGCCACCACCAACGATGTATAAAACAAATATAGTCAACAAAAAGTGTATGAATTTGTATAAAAAAATAATTACAATTCATAATTAAATAGTTATCACATTATCAATTAAATATTTATTAAACCACATAGGCTATTGGGTTTGAACTAAGTCACACATTCAATTCACAATTTATACATGTTTATCCTTGGTGTAGAACTCCATGTCTAACACCCTAAATACCATTTATTTATCTCTATCCTTGGAATAGAATGTAATTTATAACACCCTAAAATTGCATTTGTGTAGAACTCCATGTCTAACACCTAAAATATCATCGGTGTAGAATGCCATGTCTAACACCCAAAATCTTATCAGTGTAGAACACAATGTCCAACACCCAAAATCTCATCACTGTAGAACTCCATGTCCAACACCCAAAATCCCATTTATTTATATTTATCATTGTTGTAGAACTCTATATCTAAAACACCAATTCTCAACTATACTGATAGATCTATCCTGGTGTAAAATATCATTTCTAGAACCCGCAAATCCCATCAGTGTAGAACGCTAAGTCTAACACTGAAAATCTCATTCATTTATTTATATTATTTGTGAATAATTCCATGTATAACACCCCAAATCCCATTAGTGAAGAATTAAATGTATAACACCCAAAATCTCATCGGTGTAGAACACCATGTCTAACACTGAAAATCTCATTCATTTATTTATATTATTGGTACAGAACGTCTTGTCTAACTCCCCTAATCCCATCCATTAATTTATTCATAAATTAATTAATCAAGTCTGTTAATTAATAAAATTATTAAAAAATCATTTCACAACTAGAAATCCAATAATTAATTCACCAATTAATTATTTACAATTTATAATTCAATAATTCGATAATTAACATGAAAATTAATTATACTCCAATTATATTACTGATTAAATAATTATTTTTTCGTATAAATACTCTTAATTAATTCCCTAATTAATTAAGGAAATTTATCCCATTAATTAATTCATCAGTTAATTAATCAATATCCACAAACTCAAAAATCCCATAATTAATTTTTTGATTAATTATCTCATTCAAAATATCAATACTTCATAATTAATTCCACAAATAATTATATCAATTCTCAAATCTCAATATCGCATAAATAATTTATAAATTAATAATCCAATTCTATCAATTCAATATCCAAAAAATAAATATTAATTAATTCACCAATAAATTAATCTAACTTAATCAATTACTTAAAAAACAAAATCTCCATTAATTAATTTTCTAATTAATTAATCTAACTCATTCAATTACATTAACACAAAAAACCCCATTAATGAATTCACTAATTAATTAATCTCATGAATCGCATTAATTAATTGAACAATTAATTAATCTTTTCAATCCTATTATTTAATTCATTAATTAAATAATCATATAACTCCCATTAATTAATTTTTCGATTAAATAATCCATTTATTTAATTAAACAATTAAATAATCACATAACTCACATTATTTATTTGTTAATTAATTAATATTTTATTTTTAAATCAATGATTAAATAATATCATTGCTCACATTAACTAATTAATCGATTAATTGATCCCATTATTTAATTCAACAGTTAAATAATCACTTAAATCTCATTAATTAATTAATCAATTAATTAATCTGTTTATTTAATTAAAAATTAAATAATCTCATTACTCACATTAATTAATTATACAATTAATTAAGCTCGGTATTTAATTCGATAATTAAATAATCACAATACACCCATTAATTAATTCATCAATTAATTAATTCCATCTAAAATAATTTAATATCACCAATTAATTCAAAAATTAATTATTTTATCTCCATTAATTCAATCAACACAATTAATTCCATAATTAATTGTTCCATGTCAATCAATTTAATAATCACAACAAATCCAATAATTAATTCTAAAATTAATTACCCAAAATAACAATTTCATAATCCCAACCATTTCCATTAATTAATTATACAATTAATTGATCAAGTTAAACCATCTCAATAAATCCATAATTAATTTCAACAATTAATTATCCAAATTACAATTCCATATTCTCATAATTAATTTGTAAATTAATTATTCAATTCATAACATCAATATCCCATAATAAATTCTACAATTAATTATCTAAAATCAGCAAAATCGATATCTCATAATTAATTTAGAAAGTAATTATTCAAGATCTAAAATCCCAATATCCAAATTTCACAAATCTTTTAATTAATTAATTCACCAAATTAATTAATTTAATCTAGAATACAAATGTTAAACTTCTAATATAAATTATACAATTTCATTCACATAATTGTAATCAAGCCTGTGGGATTTGAATTTTAGACCACCTACCTCAAGAATGGTGATGAACGTTCACCAAAGTAAATCTTCAATTTGAAGCGGATCCATCAAGAATATGATGAAGAACACTATATAAATTTGAAACCTAAATCCACAGTTAAATTAAACAAGATCTCTTAAATCTATATCTAAATCCAACAACCCTAGATCTCAGTTCAACTAATCTAGATCAAGATCCAATAAGTTTATATCTAGATTCAATAAACATAGATCTACATCTAACAACAGATAAACATATTTATTTTTTCTAGGAAGATAATTGGAAAAGAAATATAGATCTATATGAGAAGAACACCCATACATGGGAGGTGTGTGAAGGTTCTTTGGTCAAAGACAATGGTGTACAGAGGAGATTTGGTCCAAGATGGAGGTGTGTTGAGGATTTTGGGTCCCAGTCAAAGGTGCTTCAGAGGAGCTTTGTTCCACAGTGGAGGTTCGTAGGATGTCTTGGGTTAAAAATGGTGGTGTACAGAGTGTCTTCAGAAAATAAAAGTGGTTTTAGAGGTTTACACAGAACTAGAGAAATATTTTTAATATGTTAGGCATCATAATTACATGACGTGAATTCCCATTTCACATTATGTAAAAATCATAATGTATTTCTTCTTTTTCCCATATAAATATCATAAATCCTTTAAAAAAATTAATAAAGATTGCATGTGGAGTAATATTACAAGGGTTTTAATATAATTACATGTGGTGTAATCCAATTTCTTTATATGTTGACACATGGTGAAAGAGAGTTATAAGGGGTGTAGTCTTCTTTCATGACATGTCGATACATAGAAAAAAATACTTTTGTAACATGTCTTCATGTGGTGAAACCCATTTAAAAGGGGTGTAAATATTTGAGGTTATGAATTAATTCAATGCAAGAATTAAATTCACATGGTCTGCCCCAAAAAATCACTTATTCGTGTTCCACCCCTAGAAAAACATGGGATCTTACAATCTTCCCACCTTATAAAAGCTCATCCTCAAGCTATACGCCCAAGAATCTCTAAGAAAATTCTGGTTCTTAAAATATCCCGACATGATAAGATATAGTGCTTGTGTTTTAATCTCATGCATATATAATATTTTCAGTAAAAAAGGATCATACCACTGAGTCTGCACATCTGCTTCTCTCTCCCATGTTTCCTCCTGAACTCGTCAATGTCTCTATAATATACAGACTATCTACATGGTCTTTCCCTGCAACACCTTATCACTACGATCCAACACACATACTAGATTCCCCTCAAGGGAAGAATTGGTATCAAGATCAACATCCACAATATACTCAATTGATTTCCTAACTCTCTATTCCTAATAACCACAAGAACACAATCTAACATTGGAACTTATCATTTCCATCAAAACCTCTTAGAAATGACATAGATCCACTACCTCCAACGCCCACATGGCCTTTCCATATGGAATTTAAACATGAAAAATAAAATTTCCTCATTCTCATTTTTCATTGGTCTTGATACTTAAATATACTACTGATATATCGCTCCACACGTTTGGAGCATTGATAACACCGCTTGTCAAGCAACACAACCACCACGACCCATGGCCCACAGTACTCATTGAACTCTGGTCCCTCCTAAGAACCTCATCTGTAAACTATATATGGAGTAACTTCCATCATCTAGCTCCATATATACCACTTTATAAGAACAACCTATAAGGGGACCCATATCCAACCAAACACATTTAGGTAGTTAGGCGTAAATCTAGATCTTTCTCAATATACCTAGGATGATGTCAAGTTAGGGGACATGATCATCACTAATTAAAATTACAATAAGAATTCATCAATTAATACAACCACTGATCATTAATTACCAAAATTCTACCCATTAGGGAAACATCTTAACCTATCCAATGTCTCGGGCTTCCCTACCCACCAACATCTCACCACACTGGTCCCAAACCAGACGATCTCTCGCATAACCTATAACTAGGTTTTCAAACTAGGGAATTATCACTACCCAAACCACCCACATCAAGGGAAAAACAAAAACACTAAAGATTTATATTTCACAACATTAGAACAGTTAACAAGAGGGATTTAAATAAAATCATAATAATTTTTTCCCTATTTTTCCTGCTAAACGGTCAAGATCGAGGTGTTATCTCTAACCTTAACCATCATAAACCTAGGTCCCAGTTAAAAAGGGTATGCACATCATAATTATTAAATTTTATCATTTATAAATACATTTATTCTCATATTAAACAATTTTTAAGTATTTCTCAATTTCATGTTAGGCGCCATTTTCAATTCAATTTCAAATGCAAGGTAAAAAACACTTCAAGTTCAAAAACTTACCCAAAACCTGTTTTTCCGTGCGTGCCTCCATTAATGTGTGTCACAAAACAATCATGACTACCTATAATGATGCATAGAGAATAAAATCTCATTCCATTTTGGTTCATGAGTAAAAACTTCTAAAATATCAATAATAATCACATCACATAACAAGTGTGTCACCCAAGGTGAAATAATATTCAACTATAACAACAAACAGCAATAACAATAATCTCACCTTGGGTACTTGGGTTCTCCCCCATAAATGGGGTAGATACTCCCATGAAAGATCTCATAACCAATCCCTAACACTTCCTAGTCTTATATCTACATTTCCCAAATAGTAATATAAATGAAGAAAAAAAGAAAACTGGAGCCCCAAGCAGGATCGCCACATAACCACAAGCACACCTCCTCATATGCCAGAGGCTTCCAACTAGCATCGAGGGTCTAATATCGATCATGGGTATACTATGCCCTATTTTTTTATCTTTTATCAGAGTAATACACTAGAAGAAATAACTAAAAAATAGGGGAACTGTATATATAACCATATACAAAACCAATATCACAAGATAACCAAAACTGGAAATACGGAATCAAAACTGAACAGTGGAAATGCCATGCTAAGTATGTGCCAAGTGTCAAAAATGAAAACCCCAAAAGAAGAACATTGAGGACTCCCAAGTGGTTCCCAAACAACATATAGTTCCCTCATCCATTTCCATACCCAAATAAGCTATCCAATATGGGTCCTCACCCCTAACCTGTCCAAAAAAACATACTGTCTATTCAGGTACCGATCAGGCAGCCTGAGTACGGTGTGAGTACAACTCAATAGGGCACCACAAACGATATCTAAAACAAATCCAATCAATAAAAAGTGTATTTGGTTGTATAAAAAAATAATTACAATTCATAATTAAATAGTTATCACATTATCAATTAAATATTAACCACATAGACCATCGGGTTTGAACCAAATCACACATTCAATTTATAATTTATACATGTTAATACTTGGTGTAGAACACCATGAATAACACCCAAAATACCATTTATTTGTCTTTATTATTCTTTTACAATTACCCTTATAATACCCCAAAATAACATCGGTGTAGAACGCCATGTCTAACACCCAAAATCTCATCGGTGTAGAATGTCGTGTCTAACACCCAAAATCTCATGAGTGTAGAATGTCTTGTATTACACCCACAATCTCATCAGTGTAGAACGTCATGTCTAACACTCAAAATATAATTTTTTTATATTTATCGTTGGTGTATAACTTCAAGTCTAACACCCCAATTATAACCAATACAGATAGATCTATCCCGGTGTAGAACACCATGTCTAGAACCTCTAAATCCCATCGGTGTATAATTCCATGTCTAACACCCAAAATCCCATTCATTTATTTATATTATTGGTACAGAACATCATTTATAACACCCTAAATCCCATTAGTGCATAACACCATTTCTAACACCCAAAATCTCATCGGTGTAGAACGCCATGTCCAACACCCAAAACCCCATTTATTTATTTATATTATTGGTATAGAGTGTCATGTCTAACATCCCAAATCCCATCCATTAATTAATTCATAAATTACTTAATCAAGTTTTTTAATTAATTAAACAAGTAATTAATCATTTAAAAACTTTTCATCCAATAATTAATTCTCCAATTAATTATTCATCATTTATAATTCAAAAATTTGATAAATAACCCCATAATTAATTATCCTTCAATTACATTACTATTTCAACAATTAGTTTTTCAAATAAATACCCTTAATTAATTCCCCAATTAATTAAGGACATCAATCCCATTAATTGGTTAATCAATTAATTAATCAATATCCACAAATTCAAAATCCCATAATTAATTTCTTAATTAATTATCTCATTCAAAATATCAATACTTCATAATTAATTCTGCAATTAATTATTTCAATTCTCAAATATTAATATATCATAATTAATTCAATAATTAATTACCCAATTCTATAAATTAAATATCCCAACAATACACATTAATTAATTCACCAATTAATTAATTTAACTCAATCAATTGCTTCTACATAACAATCTCTATTAATTAATTCTCCAATTAATTAATCTAACTCATTCAATTTCATTAAAATAATAAAACCCATTAATTAATTCTTAAAATAATTAATCTTATCAATCCCATCAATTAATTCAATAATTAATTAATCCCATCAATTATATTATTTAATTCATCAATTAAATAATCACACAACTCCCATTAATTAATTCATCAATTAATTAATCCATTTTTTAATTCAACCATTAAATAATCACATAAATCCCATTAATTAATTCATACATTAATTAATCTGTCTATTTAATTAAACAATTAAATAATATCATTGCTCACACTATATAATTCTTCAATTAATTAATCCCATTATTTAATTCAAAAATCAAATAATCAGGTAACTCTCATTAATTAATTCATCAATTAATTAATCCATTTATTTAATTTATAATCAAATAATCTCATTGGTCACATTAATTAATTCTATAATTAATTAATACCAATGTTTAATTTGACAATTAAATAATCACAATGCGCCCATTGATTAATTCCTCAATTAATTATTACATGTCAATCAATTTAATAATCACAACAACTCCAATAATTAATTCTTCAATTAATTATCTAAAATCAAAATTTAATAATCCAAACCATTCCCATTAGTTAATTGTATAATTAATTAATCATGTTAAACCATCTTAATAAATCTGTAATAAATTTGAGTAATTAATTTTCTGAATCACAGTTCCATAGTCTCTTAATTAATTCACGAATTAATTATTCAATTCATAATATCAATATCCCATAATTAATTCTATAATTAATTATCTAAAATCAAAAAAATCAATATCTCGTAATTAATTTAACAATTAATTATTCATGATCTATAATCCCAATATCCCAATTTCACATATCTTTTAATTAATTGATTCTATAAATTATGTAATTTAAACTAGAACGCAATTTCTAAACTTTTAATAGAAATTATATAATTACATACACATAATTGCAATAAAGCCTATGGGATTTTAATTTTAGACTACCTACCTCAAGAATGGTGGTGAACCCTAGCCAACGAAAATCCCTAATTTGAAGTGGATCCATCAAAAACACAATGAAGAACACTATCTAGATCTGAAACCTAAATCCAAAGTTAAATAAAACAAGATCTATTAAAACTATATCTAAATCCAAAAAACCTAGATAAATATTCAAACAATCTAGATCTAGATCCAATAATCCCATATCTGGATTCCATAAGTCTATATCTAGATCTAATAGCATAAAAAATCATTCTTTTATCCAGGAAGAGGAGAGAAATAAAAAGACAGATCTAAATGAGAAGAACACCCATACCTGGGAGGTGCGAAAAGGTTCTTCAGTCAAAGATGGTGGTGCGCAGAGGAGCTTAGGTCCAAGATGGAGGTGAACTGAGGATTTTCAATCCATGGCGGAGGAGTTTAAGAGGATCTTTGATCCATGGTGGAGGTACTCGGGATTTCTTAGGTTGAAAATGGTGGTGTGCAGAGTGTCTGAGGAAAAGAAAAGTAGGTTATTAGGGTTACATAGTGCTGGATATGTTTTTTTAATATGTTGGGAATCAAAATTACACAACATGGATTCCCATTTCTCATTGTGTAGGAATCATATCATATTTCCCCTTTTCCCATGGAAATCCCATCAATTCTTTAAAAAAAATTAATGAATATTACATGTGGTGTAATCTAGTTACACCTAGTGTAATCATACATGTGGTGTAATCTAATTACACGTGGTATAATCCAATTTTGTGTCATGTTGAAACATGGTGAAAGAGAGTTACAGAGGTGTAATATTCTTTAGTGTCATGTTGATATACGGAAAAAACTACTTTCATGACATGTCTTCATGTGGTGAAAACCATTTATAAGGGTGTAAATCTTCGATGTTATGAATTAATTCAAGATAAGAATTAAATTCACACAGTCTGCCACAATAATTAACTTATTCATGTTGCACACCTAGAAAAAGATGGAATCTTACACCAAATAACATTTATGTGTACGAGTAGAGCTCAAAACAAACTCCCCATGGATCGTATCTCCCCCATAAACCTACATCATCTCCACAAAAAAGATTAAAATATATAACACAACTGGGGAGAGGGAATCACTCATAACATCCTCATGCACTAAGAGGTAGTTGAATGAAGAGGTTCAAATAATGTTTCTCATACAAATGTAATGACAATGGCTTATTCAGTATATCATCCACTTGATCATCAGTTCCAATATGATCCATTTTAATCATGCCCAGTTCAAAATTTTCTTTGATGAAGTGGTTTCTGATTTTGATATGTTTTGTACATGAATGTTGAATATGATTCTTCGTAAGATCGATCACACTCTTGTTATCATGGTGAATCGCCATTGGATGTTTCACCTAAAAACCAATATCAATTAGTTAATGCTTCGTCTATAATAGCTAAGTGAAAGCCTTCATAGCAGAGATATACTCATCTTCTTCAATACTATGAGAAGTAATTTCCTTTTTCTTACTCAACCATTCCACACATTTTATGCCAATAAATAATGCTCCACCACTTGTATACTTTTTTTCAACCACATATCTAGCCCTGATAACTCGTTGTCTCTTCCTATAGAAAAGTATAATCCAAAATTCAGTGTACCGTAAATATACCTCATGATTAATTTAACTATTTTCATATGTTCTTCCATCAGATTACTTGGAAAGAGGTCTGTTAAGAATGTTGAAAAGACAATATATTTTTTTTTAAGTTAAGTATAATATGATTCCAATTATTATATTGTACATGGAGGGGTCTATAGAAGTCCCATCCTCGTGTTTTCCATGTTTTTTCCTAACCACAATTGGAGTCCACATTGGTTTGGAATCATGCATGTTGATTTTTTTCAGATTCTATGTTTCATAATTTTGTTGAGAAATTAAAGTGTAATACTTCTTCAGTATCACCTATAGCCCCACAAAATATGTTAGTTCACCAATCATAGACATTTAAAATTATGATTTCATGTTATTGGAAAATTATTCCACTAATATATTCCTACTCCTGTCAAATATAATATCATCCACATATACTAACACCATAAATTGATCTCCCTTTGAATTCTTCACAGAGAGATTATGGTTTACACGTCTTCTTTTAAATTTGATCTTCTTCATATAATAATCCATATGATAATACCATGCTCATGGTTCCCGATTAAGACCATTGAGAGCCTTTTTCAATATACAAACCCTAATTTCATCATTACCAATTATAAAACCCACTATTTGTTCATTTTAGACTTATTCTTTAAGAACACCATTTAAGAATGTTTTTTTGACATATATCTGATAAAATTTGTATCCTATTTGGATTTCCATAGCTAGAAAAATCTTAATCGACTCTAGTCTCTCCACTAGAGAAAATATTTCTTCGACACCAATTCCTTCAATATGTGCATAGCCTTTACACACTATGTGTGAAATTTTTCTAATCACATTTACATGCTCATCAAATTTCTTTTTTAAGATCCATTTAGTTCCAATAAGATTGTGGTTTTTAGGTCTCTTAACAAGATATCGTGTATGGTTCTTGTCAATCTGATTGAGTTCCTTATGCATGGATTTGACCCATGATTCATCTTTCACAACTTCATTAAATAAGGTTGGTTCCACAATTGATAGTAAGGTAAACTGTTCATTATTCCCTATTCTCTTTTTCTCTGTGGGAGCTTTCCAAACCCCAATGATATTGGACTAATCAATTTCTACTCTTTTATTTCTCCTGTGAGGTTCTGATGAAGTTTATTCAAAAAAATCTTCTTCTTCTGATTGTTCATCTAAATCATATTATTTATGTTAAACTAGAATAGTCATAAGCATTCCATTATTTAATAATCTAAATTTTTTCCTTATCCACTGATCATGGTTCCTAAAACTCCTTTTCTAATGATATGATCTTTAAGAAATTTCCAGAATAACTAGGTTAGAAAATAATTGAAATAATAATTCTAGTATATTCTTTATCATTATTCATTTGTCTCCCCCATAAGGTAAATACTTCTCAAAATCATTATAATAATGGATATCATCAAGAATGGATTTCAAGAAATTTCATTATAGATAATACAATAGAATGGTTCTTCATCTTGTGACTGTCCACATTGGATAACTTTCACAAATTCACAATGGATAATCTTCTTAAAAACGTGTTCTCTATAGTATTATAAATAAGATCAAGTCAATATGGTACCTTATTTGTCATATTTTTTCAGAATAGATTGTCTTTAACTTCATTAAAAAAATTATCCTCCATCGTATTTGTATTTGAATACTAAATTAAAGAATCATTAAAATATGGTGACTTATTAAGCTTGGATATATAAAAAATTAATACTCATTGATACTTCTCTAGTTATACCCCTAATAACATGTTTCACCTTTAATTCCATGCATTATAATCACAAATACAATACAAAAAAGATTAAGGGAATCAGGTGGCTCATACTTGCTTCATCAATATAAACAGTAAGGTTGATGTGTTTTTCTCAACCAAGTCGCTTCAGTATTTATGCTTACACATATGAACATCTATTTTGATTTATGTTGAGTCATCTTGGATATATTCAAATCCTCTTCTATGTTTTGTGGGGGATATTTCTTATTAATATCCTTCAGGGATGATAAATACTTACTCCTTTTACGGAATGATTCTTGTTCGGGTAGTAAGGTACAACAACCTTTTGAATTGTGACCAAATTTCTTGCATCTCTCACATAGAAACTTTTTAACATAAGATTTTCATTTTATTATTAAACACTCATGGATGTTTTTCTCATCATGTGGAACCTTTTGTTTTCCATTTTCAAAGGACTTAGTCTATAAATCATAAAATTTTCTCATTTTTTACAAATATTCTTTCCAAATAACTAGCATGTAATTAAGAACTATTGCAGTTTGTTTTGATCTTTCATATGGGATATTATCATTGTCATCCCTCTTAGTAGTTCTTTTATATGCATTGCCCTTAAACATCTTGGATTTGGAATCTAGGGTCTTCTTTTCTTCCATAAATGAGATCTTCTTGGGAGAATTTATGTTCACAATATTCTTCCAATTTCTTCCCAAGGAAGATTCTTCACAACTATCCAAATTTTGTGGTCTTCTTTTCTTATCATTTAATGAATATTGAGATAATCATGTACCAGCTTTGTGACCACTTTCATTGAACATATCATATATGTTATCGAGCTTTCCAAATCTGTTGGAAGTATATAGAATCTTATGGACCTGTGGGTGTTTTTTCTTATTCTCTAGCTTGGTCACCCTTGAAATAGGATTCCTATGTTATTTATTATTTTTAGTATTGTACCAACAATCTAATGAAAAATTTCCAATTCTATTGAAGTACAAACATTGACCGACAAACCATGATTTCCTAATATCTTTTGTATAAGCTTGTTGGATTTTCTTTATGACTTTTGTTCTCTTTGTGGGAATATGGATTCCATATTATTTTTCCCATCCACCATAGTCATGGTTGTAGTTTTATTATCACCTTTATTCATCCATACTTATTTATTATATTTCTTACAACTAAAACTCTCCATGGTAATAGGTTAAAAAGCATTAATAAAAATTGGCATGGATGGTACTTGTTTCTTCTTGTCTGTTTGAGATAGATCAAAACAAGATGTCATGATATTCTTATCACATTTTGTAGGTATTTCAGCTTTATAATCCTCTATTTAACATTGTCTAGTTTCAAAAATTGTTTCTTTCTTTTGTGAAGTATCAATATATGTCTTCTTAATATTGACCAACTGGTCTTCCAAATCTAGAAATTTCATATTGAGGATGATTTTTTAATCTTCAATCATAGTCATATTTTCTTTACAAGACTTATTCATTATAAAAACTTCTTCTTCATGTAATTTCACTTTATTCTAAATTGACGATTCAAGTTCATTTATCATCTTGTATATTACTTCTAATTGAAGACCCTTGACATTACTGATGTTTTTCAATTTCTCTTCAAACACATGGATCATTTCTACAATAGCCTTTTTGACTTCCTATTTTTCTTCAACTTCTTTAAGGTGTTCCAAGTAACTTATTTCTTGTTTATTATTTGTTTCTTAAATGATTTCAACCTATCAAGACAGATTTAAAAATTCAAGAACTTTTCCTTATTAGACCTTTTCCATTGAATCAGCTTCTCCTTCAAACTATGTGATCTCTTCCTGCACACATTGAAATATTCTACAAACAACAATGAATCTTTATTCAAGAATATCTTGCAGATATTATCATAATATTTGAATTGAAAATTCTTGTGAGTTTTTATATTGATCAACATTACCAGTTTTTCTAAGATCTTTATTTTGAGGACAGTTTTCAATGGTTCCAACACATACCTTATGATCACTTGAAATTTTTTATTTACATGAGGTAAAAAGGTTTTCCTTATCTTTGGTGTAAACCTAAGCCACCAACTCTTTAATTTCTTATCATGATATATCTTCATTATCAAAAATTCATATAGAAATAGATATTATGTCTTCTTTAGATATGAGGGACTTCTTCAACTATATTTTCTCTTTCATTTTTCTGTTCATCATGGTTTTGGTGGATATAGTCTTCTACTTATATATTACGGAATATTAATCAATACTACACTTCATTATTAACTCAGTAAAGAAACTCAAATATTCAAAAAAGAATAACTTTATTGTATATAATCTAACATAGGTGAACCTCCCTTTGATACCACTTGTAGGACCCCAGAGCACTGTGGGAGGAGAGGGGTGAATTAGGGTTTCAACTTTTTCCTTTAAAGAAATATATCTTGTTCCCACTTTGGTATAAAAATTTTAAACCTATCTTTAGGAATAGTGTTGTAATAAAACATTCACATGAAAATAGAAAACACAACAGTTTTACATGATTCACCACTAAGGTCTAGTCCGAGGATTATACACCGATAGTGTGTTCGCAGTACCTAAATCCACTAATCTTTAATAGTTGTTGAATACAAAAGTTTAAAAACAGTCACTATATTATAAGCAGGCTACCTTTATAAAATTTTAGGTATAGAACATTTCTTCCCTTGGAACACTTCAATTGACTCTCCCTAGATCACTACTTTGAGATAATTCTAACTCAGTTTATCGACTTGAAGTTCGCTTCAATGGATTGGAATTAAAGTCTTTATCCCTTACTAGAATGAGACTCTACTATAACTGTAGACCTGATTTGAGGCAATTTTAATCCATATTCACTAAAAATTTGATATTCAAAATATACTTTCGTGAAGCTCCTTCATGAAGCTCGCTACCTTCAAGAAGCATCATTCCTTCATGGAAAAAACTACCTTTCTCAAACTCACTGAGTCAATGAAAAATACCACATCATTATGAAGCACTCATTAATAAAAATCATTGTAATCAATCAATTCTTAACATGTCTTTCCATTATTTTTAAGCTTGCATAGAAATCCATATTCATGGACCTCCCCTATATTCACAAAATCAAAGAAATTATATATTTTCCTTGAAAAAATTCATCCTGAATGAAGTGGGGGTAGCCTCATATTTATAGGCTTATCTATTCATGATGCTCTACCATATCTAGCACATTTTCTGGGTCAATTAAAAATATCATTACAGAACAACTCTAGTTGTGAAGCTCCATTCAAATTTGACATTGTCACAATGCTTTCCATCAAATCACCATGTACTTGCGATGCTCTAATTCTCATAATCGTGAATAACACCATCATCATTCTCCATGATTATCATATTCATGAATAACAACCCATTCTTCACGAAACCCATGCATTTACCATTTTCATGAAGATTTAATTCTAAAAAACAACCTTTAGAAATGTTAGCCACCTCCTCCAGATTTTTTACCCCAAAAATTTATCAAACAATGGGAAATAACGCCACCTTCAACACCATTGTTAAACTTTGCCTTAAGATATATTTCCTTTAAAACTCCATGATCTTCTATGATGAATATTGGAAAAAAAATAGAAACCATGCTCTATTTACAGCAATGAAAATCCTTGGTTCCAAAATTGTCTTCCCATGAAATTGATATAGTAAGGAATAAGACGACCTGCAGTGTCTTCAAAGATTCATTAGTTGATCATTCGGAAAGATATTTAGTTTAATTGGAAGTAGCATCTTCCACTTATTAAATAGTATAAGGAAAATATTTATATTATCTTGTTGATTCATTAGCAGTCGAAGACCTTAGGTAGAGGAACAATATTATCCATTTGATGCAAAGTTATCTAGTAAAGAAAAGATATCTTGTTCGTTGTCTTTATTGAATATCATTAAAGAACTGGTGGTGCGAGTGTAAAAATTCCATTAATACTGGTAGAACAAGTATAAATAACACCACTGATGCATGAATATTATTTTATTTTCTTCATAAACATTTTGTTTCAATGATAGGCATTTGTAATTACTATAAACTTATAGTGATAAGAGAATCTGTGAAACAACCATAGTTTGATCACAGCAAGGAGTAGGTATTTGTACCAAACCTTTTAAAAATATTTTTGTGCTATTTTTTCTTTTATTATCTACATTTTAGGTGTATATGATTACTAAAAGCACATAGTAGATCCATTCCTCTTAACTTGGTAAGAGGTCTGAGAGTAATAGGGGATAATTTAAAATAATGTAAATTCAGTAAAAATTTGGGTACACTAATTCATCCTCCCTATTAGTGTACCTACATGATCCATATAGTCTCTAAAGGTGGTATGATAGTGTAGGTATACCTCTGATTGGATCAGTGTTCTATCCCCAGTTTCTTTTACAAGGTTAACATAAAGTTCATATTTGAAGCTAATTTTAAATCACCTTAGGGAGTAAAATTTAATCTCCACTCTGGTTAAATAAAACATTAAGGTTTATACCAAGACTCTGATAAAAAATAAGAAGAGGTAAGAAAATATATTGAGAAAAATCTCAAAGAAAAAATAAAATGATCAAATCTCTCTTGTAAAATTAGTTGACAATGATTCTTATAAAGAAACTAGTTCAGGTTTTATTGACTATTAGGAAGTTGAATCTATCTAAATTGTTAAAGTATTCTACTCTAAATATGAATGATATATGAATAATTCTCCTGAAGAATTCATTTCATATGTACTTTTTTCATTCAAGTATTTTTTTATTAAAGAACACAACTTGAAGAATAAATCAATAAACAAGAGAATGCACTTGTAAATAAATTCAAAAGGTGCAATGTTATCATATACCTTGTTGAAGTAAAGTTAGAATATACGACTCTTTGCAATAAAAAGATTTAAATAATTTAAATATAATATAAATTGAATTATTATGATAGCACTGTGAGAAAACATATATTTAGAGAATTAATCCATGCACTTGAAACATTGTTCAATGTTTCCATGAAATTTAGAGATGCTCACCTTGAACACAAAACATGTAAGATCCAAGAGATTGAAATATTAATGAAATAAAAGGACAAGTTGCATGATTATTATATGAATAAGATCAATTCTCTAGAATAATCACATAAAGAAACTATTGGTGTCAAGTAAGACCAATTAGAAGTTAAAGCTAGAAAAATCAAAGACCATGGACACTCTTTTAATGAAGGTAGTCAATAGCATGAAGATAGTATTATTAAACTGATAAGTGAATGGAAAGGAAAAAATGAAAATAGTTGAAATTTTAAAGTTTTCCCCCAGAATAAAATTTCTATAACTATAGATTTAATTGATAAATACAAATGAGACAAATGCTAGAACTTCCCAAGTAACTGAGAAGAATAAATTTTCCACGAAAAATTATGAAGAGACTCAAACCTCAAAAGATGTGTTTCTATAAAAACTATTGATGAGACTCATGCCTCTAAAGATACTCTTCTTAGTGGAAATGAGAAGTAAAAATCACCTCTTGATCAATCTTCTATATGCTCATGGAAGAAGGTAACTCGTAATCCAGTTTATTGAGTTTCTACTAATGCAGTCTCATCTACTAGTATAGGTCCAAAGCTAAAATATGGGAAAATATGGGTTGATATAAATGCTAATAAATCCAAAAAAATAAATGGTGTATACTATATGATCAATAAAAATTACTCCAAAATAGATGCTCCAAAGAAGGAAATTAAATCAATAAACAATAAGGAACTAAATCTAGTCAGATTGGTACTATAAGTAAAATAATGAGATTTGTTAGTTATTGTTGGTGTTTATGGAAATTTGGGCATCAGGACATTGATTTTTGGAATAATGTTTCATCTTATAAAAATTATAAAAGGCCTAAATTTAGGGAGAGAAGATGTGAAGAAATGAAGAAACCTACAAAACTGAAGCAAAATACACAGATAAAGAAGAATCTATCTATCATAAATTGATATGGTTATCTTGAATAATTATATGATTATTTCAAGATAAGTGGTCACTGTTATGATGAGTTCTAGTATATTACAACCATACACCCTATATTTGTTTATGAGAATAAAATTTCACACCGAATGCATAAGAAAATAACAAAAGTATAAAAGTATTCCTTGAGGAATATTCATAATAAAAAATTCAAGAAAACAATGAAAAATATATTCCCAAGAAGAATGATGAGTTGGATGCCAAAAATATCATGTCATCCAAGAAAATATCCTTCTACTATGGAAATATATTTCATAGCATGGACCACTGAAAATAGTCCATGTAAATGAATAGAAGAAATTTGAAGTCAATAAGTGAATCAATCTAGGAGAGAAACCATAATTCAATATTGATTGAGTACATTCTTGAAGAAGAAATAGATAAGTTAACCAAGAAGGGTAAATCAAAAATATTGAAGAAGCCATGTGGATGCTTCAAAATAGAATGTGTTAAGAAGTAATTCTTAATCTTTTTTTCGGAAATTTCAAGCTTACAGAGAAATGAAAACTGTTGAGAATGAATAATTATCTAGAGAAAAGAGAAAGGAAAAACATATTATTTCACTTGAAGAAGATATCGAATTTCATGAGGGGTTGTTAACACTTTACAGCTCAAGTGTCTCAAAAAAAAATTGGAAGGTGAAAGTAAGCTATAAATAATGAAAATAATTGTATAAATTTTCTAGAATCTCAAAGGAAGATGTTGAAGATAGAAAAACAATCCCTAGGGGAAGCTACTTCACTACTCGCATAACTAATGATAAAACATTCACACGGGATAAAGGTCAATGAAAGTAAAGTGTACATGTTGTTAAAAAATATCAAAATGATAAATATAAAATAGAAACATGCATGAAGAGTTTTAGACACTTTATAGTGGCAAGGAAATGATTCTTTGGGTTGAGATGAAATTCTCGGCCCTGTTGAACCTATTAAAAACTTCACAAGTATTCCATATTATTCCCTTATTTTTGTGAAGTATTTTTTTTACATTGCAGGTAATTGAAGGTTAAGTTCATTATCAACATGAGAAATGATTGAACAAAGTGGAAGACGATAAGTTGTAATAATTATTCAATATCTCATAGAAACTTTAATTGTTCCACAATGGTGGATCATTGATTTGAACATCTTAAAGACAATCTGATGAAATTTTCCTCCAAGTCAAATAGAAGGGGGTTCACCACTTGAGGGGTAGAAAACATAAATGAGATGATATTAAGGATTATTTCATGAATATCAGTAAATTCATGTCATCTTAAATAGAAGTTGAAAATAGAGTTAAACCAATTACACTTCTTCCCCTTATCTTGATTATATCAGATATGTCCGTCAAGGGGGGTATTGGTTGATGAGTAAGCTCATTTAAAGAGGTGTAAACTATTATTGCACTTGAAATTTATGATGTTTTGAAACAAGTGTGTTGGAGAATGTATTACTTGATGAATCTATTGTACACATCCCCCTCTTTGAGGAATAAATATGTTATGAGCATGATATCACATGCATGGTTGTTCATGGACATCATAGACAACCTTGGATATATCTATCTTGTTTTCTACACTGGGTTAGCCCATATAGACATAGAATAGACCAAATAAAGGATATTTTTTTAATTTCATAGTTAGGATATTTGTATCACTAAGATGGGGAGGATGAATCAGTGATACTTTTTTATTTTATGTTTCCTTGAAAAAACCTTCTACACCTGTTAAATATTTCATTCCCTACTAAAAACAATTCAAACACACACCCATAGGAACATAAGTGTTTATAATGTTCAATATTTAATAAAAATATCTATTTAATTGGTATGGTTGGGAAATGATCCAATACCACACAATCCACTAGAAAAAAATCCTTTGATGTAGAATACAATGAGTAGGATATGATGGTAAACCCATGTAGAACTATATAAACAATACAATAGTGTGTGTTCACCCTCTTAGCATAAATAGCGTAAAACAATGTTTTTTGTAACAAAGCATGTTATCTATGCTTCTTTTCAACTTCCACAAATGTATTATTTTGAAAAAAAAATCTTTAATTTATTACTCGGAAGATGGTAAGAACTTCAAGGACTTTGATGTACAGCTCATTTCGATTTCCTAGTCCAATATTCCCATTCTGATTTTTCAGATCTAATTTCCCAATCTGATGTATATAACTATAACAGAATATTATCAATACAATTCAAAACTCCTTCCTCAATCCATAAATCCCAATAAGGAAATCTGGATCTGATTATCCAACTCAATAAGATGACCATCCGAATACGATGACAAGTAGAATACAATAAATAGCTAATTTGATGATCACTGAATACGATGATCATCTAAATACATTATAATCTTGTCTCTTCTCCTTTCACTTCTCTTCATAAAAATTTCTTCAACGCAGAAAAATATGAAAACTTATTTCTCTCCCTTAAACTTTAGAGATTCTCTCTCTACTCTTATGAATAGTACTGTGTCATCAAAATCTCTTAGAAAGGTATGATTTACTTATCCCCTTTTATAGGTGACCCATGAGAGGTTTTAGTGGGGATCCCAAAAACATTACCACTCAAAACAATTCACCAAATATTCATGAATACTTGAATTTCGGGTAAATTTATAACTTTTTCAATGCTTCTTGATTCCTCTCAAATCTTCTCCATGATATCAAAAAAAATTCAAACTTTCTTTTCAATTGCCATGCTGATTCTGATTCCCAACTTCAATTTCTGATACGATTATGTTGTTATCTACCCATTCTTATTTTGTTAATATGATCATAAAGACAAATCAGTATCAACTTAGATATGATGACTCTTTATCCAATTGAGGAAACAAAACATCTTCTTTGAATTCAATGCTCCCCATTGACAATACATATAGCTATATCCTCCAACTATTCTCTTAATCCACTTGATATAAGCATTTGAAAACAAATCAGAGTTCATTTATATCTTCTAAAACCCATCATCTTCAATCACAAATTGTTTATATATTTTTTATTTTGGTCTGACTGAAAAACAGTACCTTCAGTCTCTTACATTTGTCCCAAATCTCCCCAGCCTCAAAATTCTAAACTCTTCCTTCAACAATTCATTCAATTATCATAAATGGTTGACTACATTGTCGATCTATCACTATCATTATGATTTTAATCAACTTAAACTCAATTCCTTTTTCATTGGTTTTTTGAAAATTAATTTTTCCTAAATATGATGGTATTCCAAATACGATGGACCAGTTCAACAGCTTCAACTTCAGTAACTATTTTATTTCAAAAAATCCAGCTTGTATAATGACTTCTTTAGGATTTTGAATACATTGAATATAGGTTTTAGAATCATATAATTTTAAATGGAATGTATTATAACTTCCCTCTTTTCTAACTCAGCATGAAAAGGATTGTTCTGAATGTAATAGGACTGGAGATGATTTTCCAGATTGTGATCAGGATGAAGACGATCTCTTGTTCCTAAAAATGACCTTTATGATTTTTTTATCCACCTTTATTTCACTAAGATTATATCACAAGTTTTCTTCACACTTGTGATTTGTGAGAAATTAAAAATAGGAAAGCATCCTCAAATTTAAAATCATATTCATACAGACTCAAATCTTCCCATTACAATCAACCCATTCATATCGGATTCAAAGGGAATCTGATGTCCATTTACTTCCAGGATGATTCTCCTGGATACGATGGGCCTTTTCAAGAATTGTGAGTCTGATTATCTAGATATAGTGGCAATTCTGAATTTTAACAAATATAAAGTGGTTTGATTTTTCTTTTCTTCTTAAACTTCATTGACAACAAAAGACAATAGTTGAATATAATTACCTTCCTCGTCAGCTTGGTCCTAACAATCTCCCCATTTGGATTTTGTTTTCAACAAAGTGTCATAAATAACTATAATTTATATTATCAAGAAATGGATCAATTATCAATAATTATAATCCTATGTGAGATAACTCATTTTAGGAAACAAGAATCATTGACAGAAAAAACATGTTGTCCAAAAGAAGTGATTATGAAAACATTCTTCAACTTTTCTTTATAACTTTATTCCTCATATTTCTCCACATATTAAATTTCCCTATAATTAAAAAAATGTTTCTTATAACAACTCCAATAAACCATTAGAATATTTATCACACATATACAATGCTATATTCATAGTTTACCCACAACTCCCCCTTTTTTCATGCATACAAAAGGATGGATTTTTCAAAAAATTCAATTCTCCCCCTCAAAACACTATCCAATGGTAAGATGAGAGAGGGTAAAAATACACATACCTAAACCAAGATGATAAAGTGGTTGGACACCCATGTTCAACCTAAATTTTTAAAATGGTTCCTTCATAGAAGGTTTTGTGAAAATTTCAACAACTTGTTCCGATGTAGGAATATACTCCATCTTCAATTCATTATTCTCCACATTCTCTTTGATGAAATGATATTTTATATCAATATGTTTTCAATAATTTTGAATAGGATTACTATGGATATTGATTATAATTTGATTATCACATCCCAAGAGAAAGGGTAACTTCACTTCAATAACTAAGTCTTCTAATTCATTTTTCATCCACATAAGTTGAGTTGCGGTTTGAGTGGAAGCAACATAATCAGCTTCAAGCATACAAATATTTACTGAATTATGTTTATTTGCATGAAAAATAACACAATTATTTTCCAAAAAGAATACTCCACCATATGTGGATATTATGTCGTCAACATTTCCTACAAAATCAACATCTGAAGAAACAAATAAATCAATACTATATAAGTTGTCATAACTAATTCTAAAATTTGTTGTTCATTTTATGTATCTGTGAATTTATTTTAGTAGCAAGTAAATGTGATTATTTTAGAGAACTCAAAAATATTTCACATAAGGTAACAGTATTAACAATGTGGGTCTTGAGGTAGTCAAATACAACAAACTTCTAATCAGCTTCCGAAATTTTTTATGATCAAATTTTTTTCCTTCTCCATATTTATACAACTTTTTTCCCACTGAAATCATTTTGAAAATAGGTTTTGATTTTTCCATGCTTAACCTCTTATGATGTTCTTTAGCATAATTTTTTTGGGAAATAAAAAAATGTGTTTCTCCTTTTTTAAGACTTGTAACACAAGAAAGTATTTTATTTCCCCTAGCATGGACATTTCAAACAAATTATTCATTTCCTTATAAAATCTCTCACAACATCTTTCATCATTCCCAGAAAATATAATATCATCAACATAAATAATTAAAATTAGGGAATACTCTTGAATTTCTTTCATGTAAATATTTCAATCAACTATTACTTTCTTCAAACTCATCTTCCTTAAGAAAGTATCCAATTTGGAATACCATTCCCTTGGTACTTGTTTTAGCCTATACAAGGATTTCTTAAATCTGAAAACATAAATTTCATCTTCCCCAACAATAAAGTCACAGGGTAGTTCAATGTAAACTTCCTAAACAAGATCACAATTCAATAATGTAGATTTTACATCCATTTGAAAGATATTGTAACCTCATTATACAGTAATAGAATGATATATTTTGATAGTTTCTAATCTTTTCCTTGGAACAAGGGTTTCATAAAAATCAATACCTTCAATTTGTGTATATCCTTTGCACACAAATCTTTCCTTGTTTCTTATCACTTCACCTTCTTCATATAACTTGTTCCAGAAAACCCATTTTATATTTTTTTTTCTACCTTGGGAATGGGTTCCCATGTATCATTCTTTTGAATCAGATTCATCTCTTCATTTATAGCCTGAAGCCATTCTATAAACTCAAAATCTTATTTCACATCATTTGGATCCACTTTTGAATATAGAGAATTTTATGTAATAAATTTTTTTTCTTTTCTTGTTTGAACATCCCGATGTTCATCCACAATTATATTATAAGCTTCCTCTTTATTCCTTAGCCTAGGAGGAGATTTTTGAGTATCTTCTTCATCACTAGAAATATCTAAGTCTAATTCTTCTCTTTGAATAGGATTACAATTGTCTGTATCCTTATCAGAATTTTTATCAAACCTTTCCTGTTCAACTTCCTTAGTATCCAGAATGTATTTTTCTTCCTCAGATATTTCAATTACTTTCACGTCAATTAAATCAATAATTATTATTTTTTATTTGTTGAAACATCTATGTCCTATTTCTTATAAGGTATATCCAAGAAATATTCCATATTCTCCTTTCTACTCAAACTTTCCCAAGTTTCCACCTTTCTTCTTTATAATGCATGGACTCCCAAAAACTCTTAAGTGTTTCAAACTTGGAGTTTTTTCATAAAACAATTCATATAAAGTCATGTGTGATATTGGTCTATAGAAACATCATTTTTTAATATACACAGTAGTACTCATGGCATGCCTGTAATAGTAATGAGAAATATCATATTCAAGTAGCATAGTTCCCCCCATTTCCACCAAACTTTCATTCTTTATTTTAGAAACCCCATTTTTTGGGAGTATATGTAGAAATATACTCATTCCAAATACCATGTTTCTCATGATAACTTTCAAATTATTCACTTATGTATTCACAACCATTGTCTATTCTCAACTTCTTCACTGAATACTCACATTCATTTTTAGCTTTCCTTTTGAGACATTTAAACATTTTCAATGAATTGTACTTATGTTTCATATAAATAACACAAGTAATGAGAGTAAAACCATAAATAAAAGTATTGAAATAATTATCTCCATTTTTTTATTTTTTTAATATTGGCCTACATATATCAAAACAAATAAGCTCCAGGGGTTTTTTTAAACAAATCTCAACATTCTTATGCAAAGAATTTGTAATCTTTCCTTTCTGAAAAATAGTGAAACCCAAATCTCTTCTCTATAGAAAATCAATAATGTCTCAAAGTCTATCTTTATTTGAAAATTTTCTCATGTTTCTTTGATATATGTGTCCCATACTTTTATTCCACAATTTATTCTATTTCACCATACTCATGTAACAAGTGATTTGTATTTCTCCAACTTGAAACAAGTTTCATTTTGTATGTTGGCCTCTTGTAACTATCATTCCATCCTTCTCACTCTTTACAATAAAATTCATCTTTCATTAAAGTAAATTTTTTACCTTCATCACATAATTTTTAAAAACATAGTAGGTTATGTTCTATCTTATAAACATATAAATCCTTCTTGGATTCCAATTTTTTCCCTAGTGATAGTTGATCCAACACCTTTGATTCTTAGTGATTCATCATTTTTGAATGTCACAGTTCCTTTCTCGAATGGCCCGAAGGCCTTATTTTTTATTTTATTATAGATAATTACCCTTTTAAGGGTTTAAGGGGAACCCTTACATGACCCATAGGCCCAAGGCACAAGGCCTGACAAGACCCGCAATACATGACCTGAAGGCCCAGAGGCATACCATGCCCATTACATCACCCATAGGCCCAGCCCACTAGAACTTCCCCACCCTGGCGTTTTGCATCATTGATCGCCTTAACTCCCCACCTTGCATTGATGATTGGCTAGCATTGCCTCGTACAAAGCTGCATAGTGCCCAGTACTGATGGTGACTGCCATACCCTCTCATTCTTCCAATCTGGTTAGCTCTACATCTGGTGGCTACTACTCCTATTTCTCTAATCCTCTTCTAGGGCATGTTCTGTGTGAACTAGGCTACTCCATGGTCTATGTGACCTGAAGGCCCTGTGGCCCAAAGGCCTTTGATGACCCGAAGGCCCCGGAGACCCATAGGCCCAAACCGGGGGCTCGAAGGCCCAAATCGGGTGAATAGTTCTGGCTGCTACAGTACCAAACAGTAACTGCTACAGTGACCCGAAAATTTTCCTCCACCCGGTTTTGAACCCGGGTCTCTTGGATTCCAAGTAGGATCCCTTACCACTCGGGTACGGGCTCGTTGGCAATGTCACAGTTCCTTATTTGAAATATTTTACATTATTCAATAACCTAAAATCTCTTATCATATAAGAATAACACACATTGTCAAGAATCCTAGTTTGTTCTTCTTTTGTAGCATTCAAAGCAGTTTCTACAACAAGATCCTTTTCTTCTTCATTTTCTTTATTCACATTAAGATTTTAAGAATTGTTGAGAAAAAAAAATTATGCTGATAACAAAAAAAGATTCTCTTTGCAAGGTTTCCTAATTTTTCAAACCTTTTACAAATAGTTTCCAATGGTTAGACCATATTTTCAATATTTACTCCAACCTTCTTGGGTTTCTTCAGAAAAAACTTCTCAGACTTCTTTCTTTGAGGAGATTGACTCCCCCTAAAACTTTTTCCTACATAACCTATAGAATAATAGAAATGTTGTCGGTTGAACAAACACATATTTTCTATATGTCCAAATCCACCACAACACCAACAGTATCCATAGAAAGACTATTTTCCTATGAAATATCTATACTAACCAGAATTGTAAATATGTTTCTCAAAAGCATACTTTCCTTTCTTACCTGAACTAAAAACCTTTATTTTATCAATAAAAATCATATTTTTCATCCTTAATAGAATCATAAGTATTTGAAAAAAAAAATGGATCTAGGAAAAACATTTTTTGGAATTAGGATATTTTTAAACTTCTGAATTTTTCACTTTTTCAATCTAGGCCACATACATAACTTTCCAAGATTTATTATTCTTAAAAACAATTCCATTCTTCTTCTCAACCGTTGAAGGTAACTTTTTTTATCCTTCTTAGGTTTATCAATATGATAAATTTCACTAACTTCAGATATGGAGTTCTTGAAATTCATACCTTTATCTTCATCTTTAGAAAGTTTTTATTGGACAAGTTATAACTCTTCTTCTTTTTCTTTCAGCTTCACTTCCAGATAGTCATTATGAATCTTTTCTTCCTCAATATATTTTTTCAGATCATTAATTTCATTTATCAGCTTCACCTTCTCATCAATAAAATATTTTTGATTGTTTTTTGAGGAACATTCATCTTCAAACTTCTTATTTTTCTTCTCAAGTCTTCTAATATTTCTCATACATTCTTTCAAATATTATTTCAAATGGAGTTAAAGTTGAGTTTATTCTTCTTTGTAACTATTGCTTTCGAATTATTCATCATTCACTATTGCAATAAAAGTATTCTCAATGCCATATTAAACAGAATTTTGGGATTCAATGTCACTTCCTTTTTCTTCTTCATCTTTATACAAGAAATGACTTCTTTTGGATTTGAATATTTTTCATTATTTCCCTTTGTAATACGATTTTCATTTATCTACTTATTTATTACATGATCTTCTTGGTATTATGTCTTCTTCATCACTAACTTATTTGTTATTTCTTTATGGAAAATTAGCCACAAAGTGCCCAATGTATTCACATTCAAAACATTTCAAGGGAAGTTTCAGTTTTTATTTCCATGTACCTCTTCTAAAATTTTTAGAAAATAAGGATAAAATACAATCAATATTCTTACATACCTCATTTTTTGGAATTGGATTCACCAGCTTCATCTTCAATAAGAATATTCTTTGACTTTTCACTCTTAGAAGCCTTGAAATGCATTTCTCTATCACCATTTTTTCATAGATTTCTCCATTCTCATTTCATAATTAATGAGAGTGATGTGGAAATCATCTAGAGATAATGTTTCAGGATCTCTTTCTTTCAATGAAAAAAATTTTGCATCAAACTTATTGGGAAGGATTCTCATGTTCTTTTTAAAAAATTTAGAATATTATAACTTTTCACCAAGACATATAATACTAATAACAATTTCATTTGCCCTGGTAAAGAAGTCCCCAAAAGATTTTTATTCATCCATCTTCAATTATTCAAACTTTAATCTCCATATTTGTAATTTTTCCTTCGTCACTTTTGTATTACCTTCATATTTGCATTCCAATTTTTCCCAAATACCTTTGGTTGTGGAAACAACTTTCACTCTTAAGAATTCAATTTCAAAAAGTGATGATAATAAAGTGTCCTTGGACCTTCCATCATTCTCATGATTCTTCTTATCAAAAGATGTAAGATGAAATTTATAATCAATAGGAGGAAACTCATTTGTTTCATCTTCAATAACATCATACCCAATAGACATAAGATAAGGAAACATTATATCTTTCAAGATTTGATAATTCTTTCCATTAAAAACTAGAATACCTTTATTTTTCTGAAAATTGAAATTCTCCGTCAACAAAGAATAAGTGAAGGGAACTTGCACTCTAATACCACTTGTAATTTTTTAGTTAGTATATTTGTATCACTAAGAGAGATATGGGGTGAATTAGTGATACTGTTTTCTTTTATGTTTACTTAAAACAAACTTTTCCTCGAATTAAAGATTTCATTCCCTACAGAAAATAATTCAAACACACATCAATAGGAACACAAGTATTTGCAAGGTTCACTATTCAATAAGAATATTTAAATCCTTTGTATGGTTTGGAAATGATCCAACACCACAAAATACACTAGAAAAAAATCCTTTGATGTGGAATACAATGATTAGGATATTCCCTTACACTCATGTAGTACTATGTAAACAATTCAATAGTGCATGTGCACCTTCTTAGAATAAATATAGTAAAAAAATGTTTGTGTAACAACACATGTTACCTATGCTACTTTTCAAATTCATAAAATTTATTCTATTGAAAAAAAATCTTCACTTTCTCACCCAGAATCAAGTAAGAACTTCAAGGAATTAGATATAAAACTTATCCAAATTTCTCATTCTAATATTTCCATTCTAATTATTCAGATCCAATTTCCCAATATGTTGTATATAACTCTAATAGAATACACTCGAGACAATTCATAACTCATTATTCCTCAGTCCAGAAATCCCAATATAGAAATATTGATCTGACTATCCAGCCCGATATGATGACTCACTGAATACTATGACAAGAATAATATGATAGGTGGTTGGATATGATAATCAATGAATATAATTACTAGATAAATACATTGCGATCTTTTCTCTTCTCCTTTCACTTCTCTCCATTGAAATTTCTTCAACGCAACACAATATGAAAAAAAAAATTATCTCCCATAAACATTGGAGATTCTCTCTACTCTTGTGAATAGTAATTAATCGTTAGAATCTCTTAGAAAAGTAAAATGTACTTCTCCATATTTACAGGTGACCCATGAAAGGTTTTGCCGTAAATCCCCAAAATTTTTCCCCCAACCAAATTCACCGAATTTTAATGAATCCTTTAATTTCAAGTACATTTATGACTTCATCAATGCTTCTTGATTCTTCTCAGATATTCACCACAACTTTAACGTTTCTTCGGACTTTCTTTTCAAATTGCAGTTGAATTCTGATTCTCAAATTTGATTACATATATGATTACATTGTTATCTACCCATTTTTATTTCTTTGATATGATTACCAAGATGAATTAGTATCAACTTGGATATGATGAATCTTGATCCAATTGAGGAAACAAAACATCTTCTTTGAATTTCATGCTCCCCCTTGAAAATACATCCATCCATATCATTCAAATATTCTCTTGATCCACTTGATAAAAGAATTTGAAAACAAATCATAGTTGATTTATCTCTACTAAACACCATTATCTTCAATCACTGAGGTTTTATATCTTTTGGATTTTGGTCTAACTAAAAACTAGTACATTCAGTTTCTCACATTTTTCACAAATCTCCCCAGACTTCAAATACCAAACTATTCCTTAGAAAATTAATTAAACCATATTAAATGTTTGAATACATTTTTGATCGGCCTCTTTCATTACAATTTTAATAGGATTAAACTCAATTGCTTTTCCATCAGTATTGTTGAAAACAATTTTTCCGGAATATGATTGTATGCTGAATACGATGAACTGGTTTAGAAAATATAACTTCCGTAAATATTTTCTTTTACAAACTTCAGATTGTATCATGACTTACTATATGATTTTGAATAAATCTAATATTAGTTTTAGCATCTTATGATTTTCAATGTAAAGTATTGTAACTTCCCATCCTTTCCTAACTCATTCTAAATATGAGTGTTCTGAATGCAATAGGCCTGGATACAATTGGAAAGACTATGACCAGTCTGAATATGATCTCTAGTTCCTAAAAATGACCTTCAGCATTATTTTTTCACATTTATTTAATCAATATTGCATCACAAGTTTTTAGTATACTCATGATTTTTGAAAAAGTTAAAATATAAAATCTTCATCACATTTAAAATCATAGACATACAGAATCTAAATCTTCTCATTATGATCAAAACATTCATACTGGATTCAGAGTGAATTTGGTGACCATTTACTTCCAGCATGATTCTCCTGAATATAATAGAACTTTTCAAGAATTGTGAGTTTTATTCTTTAAATATGGTGGCCAGTTTGAATTTCAAAAAATACAAAGTGATGGGATTTTTGTTTTCTTCTTAAACTTCTTTGAAAACAAAAGACAACACTTGAATAAAATCACGTTACTCATCAGATTGGTCCTAAAACTTTTCCAAGTGAATCATATAGTTATATCCTTATTTCATAAATTGGAGAAGTAATTTCCAAATTCCTTTAAGGGTATAATAAAACCCCTCCATTGATATTTTTCATTTATTTTCAATAATGGGGAGAAGGGACATTGACTTTATGGAAGTGGTGTTGACAAAAAAGCTAAAGGGGGGTTGAAAAGCCCTTGTAGATGGGTGATTAGTATGGATGTCTTTGTTATTTATATATAATAAGGAATCAAATATCAATGTATAACAAAGTTCTATATGATTAGCGACTAATCATGAATTTGAGAAAGATGGAAATAGTTTTAGAAATATTCACAAAGTTCAGTGATGATACTTAGAGGATTGCTATAGATTCCATGGATTTCATTCACTAAGAAAATTCTCCATTATTGATGTGATGGTTCCTGAAGAATAGTTATGGAATCATAGGTTTTCATTTGGTAGGAAAATTATCCATAATTTTATATTATTCCTAGATAATTTTTATGCATTCATCTAATGGAATTATATGTCATGCTTGGACAATTAACCTTGTAAATTTGATGATTGTTGAAGTGATCTTAAATGTTGTTGATGTGTGCTAATGTGTTTTTTCACATTGTTTAATAAAATTGAATACCATGAATATATTAATTTTCATTATTATATTAAGTGTGTCATGAAAAATTATTTGAAGTTTTTTCAATTAAAATATTGTTTTATGATAATTTGAAGATGGTGTTAAAGAAGAATTCAAGCTGAAATGAAAAAAATAAATTATATATTGTATATGGAGTTTATAATTTAAGGAGTATTGGTATTATGTGATGGGATTAACAAGGATTAATGTTGGATTTATATTTTATAATTATTATTTACTAAGTATATTATAAGGGTCCTTTATAAAAAATATGGTCCATCCCAACTGGAAAGCCAAGGACAAACTGAAACATGGAATATGTGGGACCTGAAGGTCAACCACTCCCATGGGAGTAGCCCATGCCATCCTATGTATGGAATAGGAATATGGGTAATTAATACTACACATGGAATATGGTAAGGCCTATTTATAAGTCCCATAGAGATTGTTCCATGAAGAACTAATTGTAGGAGCGGTGGTGCCACCGTGCGGGGCGGCACGACGGCAATGGGTTCGAGATTTTTGGTCACTCATTGGAGTGGTTGTTTGTTATAACATATTCCATAAGTATGGTTAAATAAATGTGTGATATGATTGGTGAGTTAATTTTTCATCCATCATTAAAAATATAGATAGGATGTTGGCCTCATGATGCGGCGGATCTTTGTCGTCTGAGCAAGAGGGGATGTCATCTTCTTTTTCTCAGCCTCCCTGAGGATCTCCAGTTCACCATAGATCAACCCGATCAACTGATGATCAAGAAAATATACACATTTTAATGAATTATCGATATCATGAGGTTCATTCGGTCGAATTTAATACATTCATGCAATCTAACATCTTGCATGCATGCGTAGAGTTTGTAGAATGTGATACGATTGAACTATAAATACAGTTGCAGGTGGAAATTTATGCAAGGGATGATCTTCATTATCTCATAATATATTAATAATGAAATCATCATCGTATTCATGATAGTACCTCACTACAAAGGAGATATGAAAAGAGGCCATGTTTTTCAGTGTACTTTTGAGAATACCTAAACAACTCAGGCTTTCCATCCATGGCATACAAAGAAAATCACTGAAGGAGTATTCAATATGGATTAAAAAGAAGATCTAAAGTGGTATAATGGGTGGAGACCATCAACTATAAAAATATTATGACGCTTGACTAAGGGAGTGTCTGAAAATCATTATTTTGAGAGATATCAAAAAATAAATCAACCACAAACCTATTTATGAAGGGAAGAGAGTTTCATGACGCCTTGGATTTCATGAGCGAGAAGAGTATCCTATGATCATCCTACCTATGAAAAATACACTTTATGTGATTTTTAGAGAAACTGGTTTCTTTGAATTCTTTTGTTTTCATGACTAGAACCTCTCATAGGCCATAGTTGTCTTTATGAAGGATGATGAGTTCTGTTCGTAGACTTTCATGAAGAAGAATAATTGTGTACCTTTCTTTTGGCACAAACAGAAACTCCCACAAGCCTAAGATTAGTTTCATGAGGGTGAAGTGATCCCATATACAAGTTTGTGTGAAATGGATATATTGAATGTGTACATGCATGACACATATACATAACACATATTCATTAAACTAGAATAGGAGAAACAATCTATGTGTGTGCATGTGAGAAGAAAGTAAGAAGGAAGAGGTTGTGTGTTATCAAAAGAAGAAAGTGAATGGTTTATGCATGATTCCATGAATACATAAAAACAGTGGGTAATTTAGATGCCTAAAAATGATTTAATAACACATAAAATAATATAAAGTATCAATAAATTTGTTATTTTTTTGGATTTCATGGAACACTTGCATGAAGTTTACTTGAATTGAGGTGACTTGAGGTGTGCAATTAATACTGAAAAAAATTTCACCCATGCACACATTTTATTAAGACTGGGAACTTAATTGATAGAAGGAGTATCCACCTGAGAAATTGAAATTACAAGGAAGAAGACAACTTGTAGGGTCTTTAAAGATTCATCAGTTGATCATTATAAAAGAAAGTAAGTTTAAGTGGAAGTATCATATTTCACTTATTAAAGAGTATAAATCTAACATGCATATTATCTTTTGATTTAGTAAGAATATAAGACCTTAAGTAGAGGAAAAATATTATACAATTGATGAAAAGTCATCCAGTTCATTAGAGAGAACTTTTTTAGTGTGTTTATTGAATATATTTAAAGAACTTGTTGTTCCAGTATATACAACGCCATTGAATACTGGGGGAACTGGTATAAAGAACACCACTGACTAAAGAATATTGTTTATTTACTCCAAAAAATTATGTTCCAATTATAGTCACTTTTAATCACTAAAAACTAATACTGATAAGAGAATCCATGAAACAACCATAGGTTGATCACAGTAAGGAGTAAGTCTTAGTACTGAACCTTATAAAAATATTTTTGTGCTACTGTTTCTTTTATTATATTTACTAAATGTGTATCTAATTATTTAAATCACATAATAGATCTATTTCTATTAACTAGGGTAGAGGTTTGAGAGTAAGAGGGTGTAATTAAAAATAAATTAAATTCAGAAAAATGTTGTGTACACTAATTCCCCCCATATTTAGTGTCCTTGAATGATCTATTTGGGCTCTACACATTTGATATATCATATCATGAACCAGATCTGGTCGCCACCAAAATTGGTACCAATCCCAGCATGTGACATGGACCGAAGGGCGTTCCTGATCCCCACAGGTTGGTAAAAGTGCCCAGGTATCATAAAATGATAATTGGGAATGATTTACCTGATTTTATAAACATAAAACAACAAATGAATCCAATAAAACGAATCTGGATTTTTCAAACCAAATAATATTTTACAAAAATTTAGAACTGAATTACATAGTTAAAAACAACTCACCAAGACTATAAAAAGGTAAAAACCCAAAATGAAACAGCCCAATAACCCTCATGGCAAGGAGCACCGCCCTCAAGCCATATCCATAAGACTTCACCACTAAGGACCTGCTAGAAACCCGAACCACTGGAAATAAAAACTGTACCCAACCTACGACAAAAAAAATAACCAAGTCTACTTACACCCAAGGGTGTAAGTAGGGTGTGAGCCAGTGCCCAGTAGGATACCACCACTAAGAGATCCCATGTGATAAACATTCCAAGATGAAAAGGATGGAAGTTTTCAAAAACATGTAATTTCTAGTTACAATTTCTAAAAGATGCAGCTTAAAAAAATTCAGTTCTCAAGTGGGATAATTTAAAGAATCAACACTTTTAAAATAAATTCCAAAGCTAATGAATTTTCCAGCCATATATACCATATTCTAATGGTAAGTATAAAGGATCTAATGAGCACAAGAAATAATAAATAACCCCTAGGCGCTAGCTCATTGTGGGTCCTAGGTACCTCATATCTCGGTGAGAGTAACCATCACAATATATGTTATCATGCATGAGCCACTAGTAGGGAACATACCCATAACCTAGTGGTCCCAAATCATCATCATAATAGTTTATTTAGAGTTGTAAGTTTCAATATTGCTAAGTTAAACTGATTCCAAACCCCACGGATTCACAAGCATACTAGTACACGTCAACCCACCTAGATACCCGGGTTTTCCCTTTGTGATCAAACAAGTTAAACAAGAAAAGAAATATAATTTTCACATTAAAATTTCATTTCCACATCTAAAGTTCACCAAAAATCTCACATGTACATCACACAAGTCTAAAAATACACCTTTTCATTCAAATGCATTTTGAAATCATACCCACACCAAAAATAGCCCATAACACATTTTTCACATCATTCAAAATTCAACAAATTCGTTAAAAATTTATAAAATCTTTACCAAGATTATAAAAATCATATAAAAGCCCAATCATGTGTTACATAATACCATTTTCATAAAAAAAGTCCATTTTTTACAACACACTCACACAAAACAGCCTGAACACATGTTTTTCACCCACATCACAATTTCATAAATCACCTCGACAAATTACAAAACATTACCAAAATGTTTTACAACATAACTGACCACTTTATGTTTCAAAAACTCATTTTAAGAAAATAATATCACCAAAATAGTACATAATCAACCATTTCACACTTTCTGTAACTCATTAAATCATTTACAATTTTCATAAAACCAACCTAAGAGGTATAACCATGGTTTCCATACAAAACCCTTTTAAAAACCCTCATTCAAGACCAAAACCATAACAATAACAATTCAAAACATAATTGGAATCCCTAACAACATTTATTAAACCACCCCCAATTTTTATACAAATACCTCAAACAATACCACAAAAGGTACACATGAAAAACACATGTTTTCACAAATCACGTTCAAGAAGTACAACATGGTTTCACACATTAAACCCATTTAAAAACCCTCTTACAAGGCTCAAATGAAATTAAGTCATTAACAAACCAGAATTTTCGGCCCCTTTCAACAATAATAAATCAATTTCATATGTTATAAAATACACCCAAACATTTCCCCAAGAGCCACACATGAAAAGCACCCAATTCCAAGCAAAAATGCAACTACAAAACTAAACACTTAACCAAATCCACCAAAAATATTTTTCGCACCACACACAACAGATTTGAAACATACTAAATTAATAAACCAAGCAATATAACTCATCATAAAATGTTTATGCATGGAATAACCTACCTTTTGAGTCAATACCATTAAATCTTGGTGTGAAACCTCAACCGCACCTCTACCGCACCAAAAGAAAGTGAAAATGAACCCTAAACCATAAGATTTCACCAAAACTACCCCAAATAAAACCGTAGGAAAGAATCCTTACTTCTGGAAACTTTATAAATTTATGAAAGAGGGAGTAAACCCTAAGGAGAAGGATGGAATTGAAGAGAGAAACACTTAACCAAAACAATCTTTAAGAAAATGACCCAACATCCACCAGTATTGGAAATTTAAAATTGCTAAAAATTTAAGGGAGGTTCTAATAAGGATTATTAGATCATTTAAAAACTATAATAGGGGAAAAAGATTAAAAATATGAGTTATGAAAGGATCAATTTACCTCTTCAAATCTGGGATATTTGTGAAATCCAGAGACATTTATCCCAATTTCGTGATTCTATTGAGCTCTAAATTGAGGGAGGAGAGAATGGGGGCGTGCCTTAGGTAAGTGGGCTCGGGTGAGAGTTGGAATCACCGAAACAACTTAAAAATGGAATGGGATATTAAAGAATTAAACACTATTTTTAATGTAGTAAATGGGCTTTTGGGTAGGCTCAATCACTTAAATAAAAACTCAAATTCGCCATGATTATAGATTTCTAAATGGTTCAAATTAATTTTTTTGGTGTTAATATATCAGGTGATGGAAAGTAGGATTTGGAATGGATGAAAAATGTTGAAAAATGAAGGATTTATAAAGGAATAAAAATTTATTTTTAAATCTGGAATTGAGCTCACGGTTTGGCATAAATCATGAAAACTCACCCATTTCTCAAAAAAATGCATAGGAAACCCCCAAAATAAAGAAATAATGGAAATTAAATTAAAAATACCTTTAAAGTAATTTATGTATGTGAAAATTCTCCCCACCATGAAAACTTTCCACCCTGAAAAGTCACAGCAAGGCCAAAACAACAACCAAACCCAACTGAGAAACCAAGAAGTACTTCTTTACCAAGCTTTGCCCCCAAGGGCCAAAACACCTCCAGTGATAAATTAAGGAAGGATTAATATCACAACCCAAAATTACACAACTTTCTTGAAATGATCAATCACATTCATACTTTGTCCCAAAAGAAAACTCCTCAAACACTATACAAACCGGATTCTAGCAATTTACCCAAACGAACAACAACAACGAACAAGGTTACACTTACCTTACTTTAACCAAACCATTGGGCATTCTCCACTCCCAAAATTTACCCAAGGAAGGTGTATTTAGTTAGATAGCTCCAGAAAAAAGACTACCTACTACCAATCCAAGACCAAGGACCAATCTGAGTTACTAGTATGGGGAGACACAAATGGGCTCCCCGCCATAAGAGACAACTCAAAATTTCCTAAGACAGAATCAGGACACTAACAAGGGGAAGCCCGAATGGACTCCCAGTACAAGTGGGTAGACTCCCATTAGAAATTTCCAAAATAACACACATGAGACTCATAGTGGGTATCCCCACCATAAGAGCATACCATCTTAACAACCAGCATGGGTAAGCACAGAAAGACCCCAAAATTTAAAAAGTTGGGTCGGTCGCACGGTTAGTCTGCATGGTTTGAGAAACCATGCACTGACCATGGGGATCATTCTTTCTGCATGTCTTCCTAGCACATGACCACTACTAATCGTGCACAAACTATGTTCTCAACCATGAAGAAACCATAGGTCTGAACTATTCCCATCTTTCAAACTAAGGATAGGACTTTGTACATGGTTTTAAATGACCCTGGGATTTCCCCTGACTACGCACCAGCTTCTCTCTAAGACTTATTGCTGGAGATCAAAGGATTGAAGCATTTTCAGCCTCGTAGTTAGGCCTTGGGAAACCCCTAAACAGAACTTCTTCTTCCAATGATACAAACAACCACACCACGAAGCTGGATGGGTTTTACCAAGACAACACACAATCCAAAACTCACTTTACCCTAACCTGACATTTCACAAAATCAAGTGATTCGAAGATGCATGCGCATCACCCCTTGTTTCCTCGAATGAGAAATGGAAAGAGTAAAAGATATATATATAAAAACCTTCCTCTAAACAAAGGATATCAAGATCTCCTTAAAGGAGACACACTTATGACCAAATGAAGACTCAAAAAATATTGTACAACTTCACCTTTACAATCAAATGAGCATACGACATCACACCGTGTCACTGAACATGACCAATGTGATTGATAGAAACAATACATGGAGGGGGACCTTATACAACATCCCCAAACATAACAGAATTCCAGAAAGTGTCCATAATAGCCTTTCATGACCAGATTTCCCACACTAGTGGTTGAACGTGAACTCCTGCTTCAAAGAGAATATGAAGGACCTAGAGTCTCTCATTGGCACTATCTAGGCACTCATCCACACTAACGACCCCAGACCACTTCCACCTTCGACGAATCAAGTAGCTTAAGAAACTAAGGCCTCTTTCAACCTTCTATGAGTCCTCTTCTACTATAATATGATTAGAAAAACAAAGAAAGGAAATGGTTTAGACTCAATCTACATATCTTGAAAAAAAATTCCTTATATTTATCAATCGGAGGATTTTCCAATGGCAAAACAATCCAGGTTTCACTTTAGTCATGAACTAACCCTTAATGGGGGTGTACCTTATCCAACGAGAGAACCCAAGGACCCAACCAATCTGGTCCATTGGTCAAAACATTACACAAACCAGATACAAACACATGAAGGGAACCACCATAATGGTGTCCCAAAACATATCTCGAAATAGACTATTAACCGGTACTTCTACCCAGCTTACTGACCAAACACAAACCCAAAACACAGTTCAAACAGGAAGGGTTATTGGACTCAAAACGTCCCACGATATCAACATTTTCCAAAAACACATAATATAAACCATCCCATACAATTCATCAAGACATCATGTTTTTCTCTAAAAACATTTCTTTGAAAAAAACGGTTCAACGGCAAGCGTATCCACCAATGGTACCCCATGTGCCTCACACATGCATGTTTTTGTGCCACACCGGGCACCCTCCTCATATTTATCCCGGAACTCATCCAGTCATTCCATAAACCATCCATCATTCCATATAACCCCATGCATGTGGTTGCTTTCAGAAATACCAAAGGTTAAAACAAAAATTCTTTCCACTTTTCAAAACCAAAACGGCCAACCAACACATCCTTTTTTCTCAAAACCACTAACCAGGAGATCAAAATCCCAATTCACATCTTACTAAACTTTTCAAAAAGACACAACCATTTACATAATAACTCACTTTCATGTCATTCACATCATTTTCATAACATCTCATCCCACTAAAACACCCTTTTATTATTTAGAAAACTCTATTAGAAACACTTTTTCAAAACCAACATCAGTATAGTTTCTACTTTTAAAAGCGGTGTAAGCACACCATTTTCCATTTCAAAACAATTATGAAAATTCAGTTCCACCATTTCATAAATAAAACCTTTACATATTTATTTGAAAATAATTTCACAAAAACTTTACACTTCTTAAAACCAAGTCACTTTAAAACCAAAGTTCCAAGATTTCAAAACTAAAGAACAAAAGACAATGCGAGAGGAAACTAGTTTCCATGGGTGACTTGGAAATATGGTTGGCAGCCATATTCCAACCACTTCACCCTCACAGATAGTGTTATAGTTAATATCTCTGGCTCCACATGGCTTTACAGGCCCTTCGAGCTCACCGAGACCATTAACCCAACTCTCTTTTCATTTCCCCTAATCATCATTAATCCAAGTAATCCAAAGAACTCATATAAATCCCGACTTCCCCTGGCGAGTCGAATCCCATCATGAGGAGTGGTGATCAGGCACACTACCCATAACCGAAATACCAATTCCCAACAATCCTAACTCCAGACTATCCCGAATGTTCCCTAAATAACATGACCCAAAGAGTTAACCATAACCACCTCTAATACCATTTTATCATGAACCAGATCTGGTCTCCACCAAAACCGGCACCAATCCCGACCCATGATCTGGCCCTAAGGGCGTTCCCAGTCCCAATGAGTTGGAACAAGTTCCAGAGTATCATAAAATGATAATTGGGAACAATTTACCCGAGTTTATAAACATAAAACAACAAATGAATCCAATAAAATGAATCTGGATTTTTCAAACCAAACAATCTTTTATAAAAATTTAGAACAGAATTACATAGTTAAAAACATCTCACCAAGACTATAAAAAGATGAAAAACCAAAATGAAACAGTCAAATAACCCTCATGGAAAGGGGTACTGCCCTCAAGCCATCTCCATAAGACTTCACCACCAAGGACCTTCTAGAAACCCGAACCACTGGCAATAAAAATTGTACCCAACCTGCGACAAAAAAAAATAACCAAGTCTACTTACACCCAAGGGTGTAAGAAGGGTGTGAGACAATTCCCAGTAGGATACCACCACTAAGATATTCCATGCGATAAACATTCAAAGACTAAAATCATGCAAGTTTTCAAAAACATTTAATTTCTAGTTACAATTTCTAAAAGATGCAGCTTAAAAAATTCAGTTTTCAAGTGGGCTAATTTAAAGAATCCACACTTTTAAAATAAATTCTAAAGCTACTGAATTTTCCATCCAAATATACTATATTCTGATGGTAATTATAAAGGATCTAATGAGCACAATAAATAGGAAATAACCCCTAGACACTAGCTCATTGTGGGTCCTAGGAACCTCGTATCTCGGTGAGAGTAACCATCATAATATTTGTTCTCATGCACGAGCCACTAGTAGGGAACATACCCATAACCTAGTGGTCCCCAATCATCATCATCATAGTTCATTTATAGTTTTAAGTGTCAATATTTCTAAGTGAAACTGAGGCCAAACCCCACAGATTCACAAGCATACTAGTACACGTCTTCCCACCTAGATACCAGGGTTTTCCCTTTGTGGTCAAACAAGTTCAACAAGTAAAGAAATATAATTTTCACATTTAAATGTCTTTTTCACATCACAAGTTCACCAAAAATCCCACATGTACATCACACAAGTCTAAAAATTCACATTTTCATTCATATGCATTTTGAAATCATACTCACACCAAAAATTGCCCACAAGACATTTTTCACATCTTTCTCAATTCAAAAAATCCGTTAACAATTTTATAAAATCTTTCCCAAGATTATAAACATCATATAACAGCCCATTCACATGTTACATAATACCCTTTTCATAAACAAAGTCCATTTTTCACATCACACTCACACAAAACACCTCGAAAACATGTTTCGCACCCACATCACAATTTCATAAATCAACTCGACAAATTAAAAAACATTACCAAAATGTTTGACAACATAACTGACCACTTTATGTTTCAAAAACTCATTTTAAGAACATAATATCACCAAAATAGTACATAAGAAACCATTTCACACAATGTGTAACTCATTAAATCATTTACAATTTTCATAAAACCAACCCAAGAGGTATAACCATGGTTTGCATACAAAACCCATTTAAAACCCCTCATTAAAGACCAAAACCATACCAAAAACAATAAAAAAACATAATTGGAAGCCCTAACAATATTTATCAAACCAACCCCAAGTGTTATACAAATACCTCAAACAATACCACAAAAGGTACACATGAAAAACCCATGTTTTCACAAATCATGTTCAAGAAGTACAACATGGTTTCACACATTAAACACATTAAAAAACCCCCTTACAAGGCTCACATGACATTAAGGCATTAACAAACCAGAATTTTCATCCCATTTCAACACTAATAAATCACTTTCATATGTTATAAAATACACCCAAACATTTCCCCAAGAGCCACGCATGAAAACCAACCAATTCCAAGAAAAAATACAACTACAGAACTAAACACTTAACCAAATCCATCAAAAATAGTTTTTTCACCACAAAAAATAGATTTGAAACATACTAAATTAATAAACCAAGCAATCAAACTCATCATAAAATGGTTATACATGGAATCACCTACATTTTGAGTCAAAACCCTCGAATCTTGGTGCAAAACCTCAACCGCACCTCTACCTCACCAAAAGGAAGTGAAAGTGAACCCTAAACCATAATATTTCCCCAAAAATACCCCATATCAAACACTAGGTATGAACCCTAACTTCTGGACACTCTATAAATTTATGAAAGAGGGAGGAAACCCTAAGGAGAAGGAAGGAATTGAAGAGAGAAACACTTACCCAAAACAATCTTTAAGAAAATGACCCAACATTCACCAGTATCTGAATTTTTAAATATCTAAAAATTTAAGGGAGTTTCGAATAAGGATTATTAGATCATTTAGAAAATGGAATGGGGGAAAAGAGTAAAAATAGAAGGAGTTATGAAAGGATCAATTTACCTCTTCAAATTTGGGAGATTTGTGAAATCCATAGAAGTTTTTCCCAATTTCGTGATACTATTGAGCTCCAAATTAAGGGAGGAGAGAATGGGGGAACGCCTTAGCTAAGTGGGATCGGGTGAGAGTTGGAATCACTGAAAAAACCTAAAAATGGAATTGGTTATTAAATAATTAAACACTATTTTTAATGCAGGAAATGGGCTTTCGGGCAGGCCCAATCCCTTAAATAAAAACTCAAATTCACCATGATTATAGATTTCTAAATGGTCCAAATTAATTTTGTTGTGTTCATAGGTCAGTGTATGCCAATTGGGATTCAGAATGGATGAAAAATTTTGGAAACTGAATTAATTATAAAGGAATCAAAATTTATTTTTAAATCTAGAATTGAGCTCACGGTTTGGCCCAAATCATGAAAACTCACCCATTTCTCAAAAAATGCATAGGAAACCCCCAAAACAAAGAAATAATGAAAATTAAATTAAAAATAACTTTAAAATAATTTATGTATGTGACATATCATATCATGAATCTCATTATATTAATGGTATTAAATGTTTCATTTGATAATTATTAATTTTATTGGGAATATTATTCAACTGATTATAAAGTTGTAAGGTATTTCTTAACTCAATTTCCACTCATTGGTTTAAAATTATACTTCATTGATTATGGCATGTTAATATTATGTGTGATATTAATTTTAATTATATTATGTTTTATTTACACTTTTTTATGTTAATTTAAAACCGATACACATAATTGATTCAATTGATTAAATCTCACTTTAATGATATAAGGGACTTTATTCTAAAAAACATATATTTTTAAAATTTCCCTTAAAAATATCTTTTTCTTCAATGTACATGTTTCCTAAAACTATTTCAAATTTTTTTTACTATTATATTATGATTTTTTTAATGTAATTTCTACTCCTGATTGAATTTTTATAAAATAGTTTTAAAGAATTCTTTTTTTCTTTTTCTAAATGATATTAATTTTGACTTTTCTGGAAAAAATACAAAAGGAATGTTTTTTTACTTTTACATCATGATTTTATTTTCATACTATCATAAAGTCATAATGCTATGTTGTTTACTTTGAAATATTACAAGTTTATTTTCAAATAAAATTTTTTCCTTTATAATTGTGTGTCTATTTAAAAATAAATGATTTGAAAATGGAAATGTTTTTTTTCAACAATTATTTCAAGTGATATTTCAAAACTATTTTTCATCTAAGATAACATTATTTGATGTTACTAATGATTTTATGGAGATATTATTCAATGATACTATACTTATTCTTTTTTCTGGTTGGTCTATGTTTATGATGACATGATATTTATGAAACCTCTTTCTTTTCCATGGGTTATGTTATGATGAAATTTTTATACAACCCATTTCTTTGCATGGGTTCTGATATGATGAATGATTGAGGTTCTTATGGAACACATGTGTAAGGTTTTCATTATGTGATGTGTGGGACCAATATCTCCCTCTAATGTATTTGGTAAGTATGTACAACTCATGAGGTAAATATTCTATGCATGATCCTAATTTCATATTCAAAATTATATGCATGAACCTATTTTTATTTTTCATAAGTTTATGCATGGACCTGGCTTCCACATCCATAAATTTATGCATGAACCTAGATTTTATGTCCACAAGTTTATTCAAGGGCCTAGTTTCATGTAATTAACATAATTAGTGAACCTTTTTCTATTTATACATGTTCACAATGTTATAAGTTTATGTGGATGCCACAATTTCATGTTTTATGTTAATGTTATGATCTCATAGATTTGTTTATTTGATTATTTTAAGATTCATGTCTTATAAACTTCCAATATTTATTCCATGACTCCAGATTATGAATTTACGATATGTAGGGTATATATTTTCAAATGTTAAGTTCATGTTCTCAAACCCGTTTTCTCATGTTATGCATATGTGATTATTGATATCACTTTTTTTACCCTTATTGAGCATCTGAGCTCACCTTATTCTTATGTTTTTTCTTAGGATAAGAAGGAGGTCATTAAGTTTGATATGAAAAAAAGGGTTCTATATATGAAGGAATAAATGGAAGATAATGTAATTTTTGTGTGACCAATTTGTTTATGTTTCAAACTTTCAAAAGACACTAAACCCATACAGTTATGCCATGGATTTTTTATGATTTTTAATTAATATTCATCAATTTAGATGTAATATCTATGAAAGAAAAGTATGGGTCATTATAGTTGGTATTAGAGTAAGGTTTAGTTAACCCTTGGAAACTAGGATGATAAAACCTCAGTAAGAACCCTTAGGATAAATCTAGGTTATAGTCCTAGAGTTTTGGTAATAATCATGAATAACCTAAGTTAAACCTAAGGACTCATAGATTGAAATTTTATAAGTAATTTCCATTGGTTATGTAGTTTGTCACTATGATTAGTGTTTTTCAGGCCCCGACATTTGAATTTATTTTTATTTTATTATTTTTTGGGCTCCGCATTCTCACATCAAGGATCAGGCTGGGTCCTCATGTAAAAATTTCTGACCTTTAATGTTCTTGGTGGGTTTCAGACCCGTGCACAGGCACTGCGTAGTTAGTAATGACAGTGGGGTTGCCCTAGGTACTTGTGAGGATGCCCAAGCGGACCGCGTTGAGGCGCGCAATTTTGCATACGTGTTTTCTTTAGGTCGTGCGATGAGCGTACAGATAGCTGGTTTTCATAATTTGATAATTAAATGTATTATGTTTTAAAAATAAGGTTTGTTGATAATAACGATATTATGTTGTCATTATTATTATTATTATTTGTATTATTATTAATATTATTATTCTAGTATTATTATTATTATCAATATTATTAATATTACTGATATTATTATTATTATTAATGTAATAGAATAAAAAAAAGAAACCCTAGATCTACCCGCAAGACCAAAGCATCCCCCCCCCCACACACTTTCACCCCGTGCGGCACCCCCTTTCCCTCGGTCTCCACCTGCGCGAGCCTCCCCCTCCGCAGCTCTTCCTTGCGCCATCCCAGCGGTCACCGCCGCCTCCGCCTGCCGACCCCACACTGTGCCCCCCCCCCCCCCCCCCGCCTACAGAAGATCCCGCTCACCCAGGCCCTCAGCCTCGCCCCCTCTGTCACGCCCATCCGGCCTCCCATTCCGGTAGCGCCACCCCCAGCTTCACTGGCGCCCCCTCAACACCCCGTCTGACCTCCTTCTCGTGCCCTGGCCTCCCATGGTCCGACCAGCCCACCTTCGGCTTCTAGCAGACCGTGTATCACCTCTTGCACTGATCCACCCCCTGTTGGATGACTTTCTCTTGAGCACACAACCCCCCCCCCCCATTCAGTTAAGTTATTTAACCTTCTTTTGAGTTTTTTACCCTTCCAGTGGGTATATGATCTATTTGGGGTCATTGCTTAATCTCTATTTGGTTTGAATTCTTGTTTAGGGTATATTTTCAGTTCTCGTATGGTGGTTTTAGATTCCCGCAGGTGCGGTTGTGGTGCGAACGAGGTTTCGCACCATTTTCAGGTGGTACGTCAACGTCCGAGGTAGGTGTTTCTGCTTATAACTTTTATCCGACAAATTAATTTTTGAGTTCAATTATTTTTAGCATGTTTATTTATTAGTTTGTGTGTTTCAAATTTGGTTTTGTTTGATATTTAATATAAATTTGATTTTTTTTAGTAGCATGTTTATGCGTTATGCGTGTATTTTCCTGTGAAAACCCTTGTTGAGCTTTTTATTAGTGTTTTATAAACCGTGCAGATAGTTTGTTAGAACGTGCAAAGGGTGCATTTTGTGTTTTTGGATGTGTTTCATATGTAAACTCTTGTTGTGCCACTTAAGATTATTTTATAAGTTGTGCAGTTGGTTTATTAAATTACATAGAGGTTGTGACTCATGTTTTAATATGGTGTTTGTGTACGGTTGGTTTTAAAAGAGGATTTTGGGTGCCTTTTTGGTGTAAAAGCCTTGTGGAACTTCTTGAATTTGTTTTATAAGTTATTATAATGGTTTATTAAATTTTGTATGAAATGAGAAACATGTTTGGGATAGGTTTTGTGTGTGTTAGGTTTAAAAATATGATTTAAGTGTTTTGGTATAAACCCTTGTGGTATTTCATGAAATTGTTTTATAAATTTTCAAATTATTTTCTGAATAATTTGGATGCTGCAAATTTGGTTTTGAAAATGTGTTTAGGAACATGCGCTTTTAAATTTATTTTTCAAAGTGTCGTGTGATTTTGTCTGGTTTTGTACACTAGTGTTTTCTTGAAATGACATGTTGGCTCTTTAAAATGATTAGTAAGTTATTTTGGAGTTGTGTGGCTTTTGTAAACACTTTTTGGATTTTTAAAGTGGTTAAATAAGTAATGTTGATGGCATGAGTTGTGTTTTAAAAACATGCCGAGTTGATTATTTTGCAATTTTTGTTCATTTGGTTTGTTCTAAGTCATTTGTTTTGGGTTATCAGTTGTTTTGCATTTGTCGCAGCGCATTAGCGAGGAAAACCCACAATACTACGGTCATTGGCTTGTGCATGTTTGTGCATCTGTGCGAGGTGTGATGTTCCTTTGTGTTTGGATAGAGAGCTGAGGTAGGTACCCCACTGCACTCTCCTTTAAATTCAAAATTTATTAATTGCTTGATATTTTATTAATTTTAATTAATGAGAAATAATATAAGATAATTAATTTTAAAATGTTTATTCGGTGTAAATAAAGCTGTTTATTTTATATATGAAACTTGAAATATTTTCTTGACGAGTGGACACCCAGTAGTGAAATAATGCATGTTTTTCTTTTAAACATAATTCACGGAATTTTAAATATAGTTCTGGTTTATTGATAAATGATTTATTTTGAAGCACAAACAAGTGTTTTGGTTCACTTGAAAAATAAGGATTTTCCTTAAAATTGGTGAAGGCCCGTTTGGCACTTTAATAAAATAAATTATTTTAGAAAACTCTATTTTGGGGTGACTCAGATGTGATATTTGGTGTACGTTGACTACATGATTTGTGTGTGATGTTTGTACTGATTGATTGACTTTTTTGACTCACTCATTTCCAATTTATTATACATGTTGACATGGGAACTTGGCATAGTATGTAACTCTTATAAGAACTATTGATGCATTAGTTTAAATTACACACTGGCTAGTAGCCCCTAGTAAGGATGACACTCTGCTAGGGGATTGGGCTCCTCAGTTAGGCCATGTAGGGAAACACCGGGAATTAGGGCGTTATTACTTCATTGAGAGTAGGCATGCCTTCAGGATGAGTCTCATGTATGGTATGTTATGGATTTTTCACGAGATCCTAGGTTCGACCCATGTTTCCTTTAGTGTTTGTTTGTATGTGGCGGACGATTGAGCGGTTTAGTTTGGTATCTGGACCTTGTGTGACACTTTTTTTCATTTCCCTTAGTGTGTGTTGCATGTTGTGTGGTTTTCCCTTTTTACTAACAACTAAAATTTGGATTTCTAAATTGTTTGCAGAAATGATTTTAAAATTCACTACACATATTTCTTTCAAAAAGTAAACTGGTTCTTGAATTAGAAAGGGCAATGGACTATTACTTGTTTTATAAATTAAAGTGTGTGTGGAAACCCATATCTTATATACTTTGGTTCAAACCTTAAATTTATAAATTCTTTATTTAATGGTATTTGCATTGGGAATAGAATTAGTTGGGCCTAACTAATGAGTTTTAATACTCACGCCTATAGTATTTTCCTGTTTTTAGATTTGTTGTAGGCTTGACTTGAGATTGCTCATCATGGGCGAGAGTTGGTTGTGGACTGTTGAGTGACTCTCGGAGTCGCGAGGAGTTTTAGATGTGGTCAGGTTAGTTTTATGTTTTGGTTGTTCTTCCTTTTTCGTGTCATTTACTTGCATTGAATTATTCTACTTGTTCCGTTTCTTTACTTGTCTTTCATTTATGGTCCAAATCGTTCCCTCTTGTTTAGTCTTGATGTCTGACACCAGTTTCCAGCCCGTGGGGATCAAAAACTCCCCTCAGTCCATGTCGCAGGTCGACTCGGATGACCAGTTCAGGGTCGAACCAGGTTGGTTCATGACAGTGTTGCTCAAAATATGATTTTCGGTTTTAGTAAATGGCTATAACCAACAGGATTCATGTTAATAGTGAATGTGATAGACAATAGAATGATCTTCCTCATGGGAAATCAAATTAAATTGAAGTTGGAAGGAGAAACCTTATTATTATAACTAATCATTAATCTCATAATACGATCAATAATATCAACTTTGGTGAGTTTTATGACTCATATAATAAGAGAAATATTGAGGTTAATGGTGAAAAAAGAGGAAATAAAGTTCATTTTTACTCATGTAAAGCATGTGGAAAGAGTCATCAAGGAGAATGTTTCGAAGGAAATTGAAGATTATTTGGGTGTAGAAAAGAAGGAAACTAAGAAAGTAATTTAAAAGGAAAACTGAAAGGTTCAATTAATACAATGAATGATAATAATGGTATTCTTAAGTTATCGTCAATAGTTAAGTGTTTTAAATGTGGAATGTATGAGAATTATGAAAATCAATGTCTTAAGGGGAAACCTCATGAACATAATTGGAATGTTTTTATTAGTAAGGGTTATATTACTGAGGATGAAGAGACTAAAAATGAAAAATTAGTTAGAATAAGTGTTAATGAATAAAATGAAGAAGCTTGGTTAATATTTTAATAAGGAAGTGGAATTATTCAGTGTTTATGTATTGTAATTGAAGAATAATTTTTTAGAAGAAATTTTATGGTATTATTGAATAATTAAACATCTAAGAATTTTTCCACTGTAGTTTTTCTTTAATTATTTGAAAGTATATGTTGAATGGTACTAGTATCCATGAAAATTGATTGGGTTGGTAGGGGTATATTTTTGGAGAACACATGATTAAGGGAATGATAATCCATAATATGTACATGATGTTGGGATAATAATGAGAAAAATAGATGTTTGATTGTGACAAAATAAGTGGGATAATATTTATGACCTTGGAACTGATTAGTAATATGATGACAAGGTGGTTTGTAGATTGAGTTTATAGAATTTTTGGATTTATTGTATGAGGAAAGAGTTAATTTTTGAAATCAGACATGTTTTCACTAAATTTTTATTGTAGTTCAGGTTATTACCATGTTCCAAGTGAATATGTGATAAGGATATTCACATTTTTGGTGTCTCAAAATTTAGGTATACATCATGTTTTTTGGGGGATTAATGATAATTTGATTTTAAAATTTATTGACCTTCATTTAAAAGTTTTGGATCTTAATTTTTTTTAAATATTCATAAGGGTAACCATTTATGAATTTGTTAACATTGAACTTTGGATGAGGTTTTACTTAACCATATAAATATTTATATATATTGTATAACCCATTATAACCATTTTTTTATGATACCTAAAGAGAGAAGGAATGACTTTTCATCTCGTTATGGATCTTATGATCAATTTCAACTTAATTTCATGGAGTAAGAAACAAAGAGGAAATTGATCAATGCACAACCAAATAGTGATATTGTACTTATGATATAAAATCAAGTAAGTATATATTCTCAATGGATTTTAAAATAAAATGTTTTCATATTTTCATCATTTATGATGATATCAATGATCTTTTTTAGACCTATTTGGTCTATGGTTTTGTGGTTATTAACCTTATAATGACCATGTTCACTATCATTCTTCATCATAACATTATATTTAGAATTCTATTCCATATACATATTGTCACTTTCTACTAATATTCCCTTAATCATAATCCTAGTTTGTTGGTGAACTTCACCTTTTACTTTCCATCTTTTTAAGAGTAAGTTTTATTGACCCTTTTTATGATGTGGGTTTCCCACAAAGGAATTTTCAAACATCAACCTTTTATTTTAGAAGTGCAATTTAAAATTGAAAGGATTTGATTTTTTTAAAATTCTTGATCGTATTGGGATAATAGATTATTATTTGGCACTTATATCAAATCTCTCTCAAGTTCATGATGTGTTCCTTGTACCTCTCGTGTGTAAGTACATACCTAATCATTCACATGTACTAAACTTGGGGGTTCATACATATAGAGAAAGATCTTTATTATGAAGAACATTTTAGAGAGATTTTGGATCATAGAGATTAGGTTATTTGAAAAAGTATCACTCACCTGGTTAAAGTTTTTTAGTGAAACCACAAATTTAAAGAAGCTACATGGGAAACTGAGGATGTGATTAGGCAGAGGTATCCTCATATATTTTTATCTGAATAATGATTTTTAATGGTAAAAACCATTTTAATGGGTGTATAATGTAACACAAAATGATTTTAGGGTATGTATCTTTTAAAATAAATTTAATCTCATTGATATCTTACTTTGCATAGAACACGGAGCTTAAACAAACTCCAAAATATTATTATTTTAACACGGTCATTATAACCTAGCTGTTAAATTAGAGGGAATAAATAGTATTAACCACATTATAAAATATATAATTTTACAACTAATTTTTAATTTATTAACTAATTATTTATGAATATTCACATAATTTTTAGTAAAGTCATTTTGTTCCTCAAATATATGTTTTCTTCAAAAACCAATTTTTGTTGGTCTCTATAAGAAACTAAATATATTTAATTTTTTAAAATTTTAGAAAGTTTTTTTGATAAAATTAAAATCATTTTTGTATTCATAATTTCCAAATTATATTAAGATTAATTTTTTATAATTTTTTAAAAAATTAAATTTTTCAGTGAATAGTAAGAAAATACTAATTTTTATAAAAACTCTCATTTTATTTATATTTAAAATTATTTTTATGATTTTAAATTGATCTAAAAGTAAACTAAGTACTTTTTAGTTATATATAATATAATTAATTACATTTAAACAATATTTATATCTTATTTTTTTTATAATTTCATTTTTTGGATTAAAAACACTTTTTTCCAAAAAAAAATGTTTTTCATTGTGTTTGGATGATTTAATTTTAAATGTAATTTTGAAACTTTTGTGATTTTAATTATTAAAAATTGATTACATATTTTTAATAAAGAGGTCTAAATTATGTTATAATTTCATTTTAATTTTTAGGCATACAAGTTTTACTGTGGTAAAAATAAGGATTTGCCATATTATAGGTAAAATAATATTAAGGGTTAAAGTTAAAAGGTAAAAGATTAAAATAAATAAAAACTATAACATTAAATTGGTGGTTTATGTGTTTATAGAACTTAACTATACTTTAAAATATTAATTATCATCCAACTTCTTTGGAATTAATTTCACTCAAATGTGGTTGGCTTTAAATAAAAAATAATTATTATTTAATCACTTAAAACCACCTCTCCTAAAGTATATATACCACAACTCATCACCCCATTTCTCCTCGAAAGCATTAAATATATTCAAATATCTACCAAAAAACACTTCTCCCCACTATCTCAATGTCTAATTGTTTTTGGTCTCACCCAAATACCAATTCCAACTTCTTGAAGGGATCCTTCAAGGAGGTGACATTCAAGAGGTAACTTTCTCAAACAACCTCTCTTGTTTTCTTTTTTTTCTAAATTCTATTCACCTACTTTATACATAAAATAATAATGACTCTATTATCATGTATATACTAAAATTTTATATTTATAATTGAATATATTATATCCATCCCTTTTTTATCTCCTCTTATTCAAAGAAATGAAATCATTTTCAAAATTATAGTGGTTAACCATCTCCATGGATAATGATTTTTCATTTTCCATTATCACCTTAAAGGATGGTTATAAAATTATTATTATGGTTAAATTATATTTTAATTGGTATGTTATAACCTATTTCATTTTATATAACTAATAAATATACATAATATTAAACAAAATAAAACTAGTATATGATGGTGGGAAAACCCCCAAAATTAAACTAAAAATTTATCATTAATATTTTATCAAATTAATCATCCTCATGTCAGAAATAAAAAAATATATAAGATAATTTAAAATATTCAGAGTTCATTACTACCATTTAATTTCACTTCTGAGTTTTTATTTCCATATGACAATAAAATCAATAATTATAAATAAATTAACCGATCATGAAACCATGAAACAAACGCACCCAAAACAATGAAAATAATGAAATATTATTAATTAAAGGGTGGTAAGATATTATAAAAGTATCATATAAGGTATTATACATATGAATATGGTTCTATAATTAATTAATATAATTATTTAAACCTTCATACATTATGTTAAAGTATGCAAAACTAAAGGGAAGTTTATGGTAAGGGTTTCTCATCTCACTTTTACTTCCATAAGATATATGTCTTATTCTCCACTTAATTAATTTTCATGGTGTATATATAATTCCCTTTAATATATGATAAAATTGATCTCATTTTATTCATGTTATTAAATTTTTAATTTGATAATTATTACTTTTATGGGGTATACAATTCTACTGATTACAAAGTGGTAGGGGATTTCTAAACTCAATTTCCACTCATTGGATTAAAATTATACTTTATTGATTATGAAATGTTAATATTATATGTTATATTAATTTTGATTATATTATTTTGTATGTACACTTGTTTTATGTGTATTTATAGATGATACAAATAATTTATTCATTTAATTAAATATAACTTCAATGATATAAGGGACTTTATTTTAAAAATTGTATTTTTTAAAATTCCTTTAAAGCTCATTTTTTATTCCATGACCATGTTTTCTAAAATTGTTCTAATTTTTTTAATATTTTATTATGATATTTTCAAAATAATTTTCACTCATTTTCTAAATTTTACAAAATGTTTTGAAATGATTCCTTTTTTTTGTTTTCTAAATGATATTCTTTATGAATTTTTAGTAAAAATATGGAAGGAATGTTTTTTAACTTATACTGAATGAGTGGATTTTACCACCACCATGAAGCCTTAATTATTTGATGTTTCCTTTAAAATATTAAAATTTTATTTTTAGCAAAAAAATTCTTTTATAATTGCGCAACTCTTTAAAAAGAAATGATTTGTAAATGGAAATATTATTTTTCAAGAAATATTTCTAGAGATATTTAAAAATTATTTTCCATCTAATAAAAAATTATTTAATGTTACTTATGCTTTAATGGGGATATTAGTCAAGGATATTATCTTTATTATTTTTATTTTTATTTTATGTTTATGATGACATGATATTTATAAAACTAGTTTCTTTTCCATGGGTTATGCTATGATGAAATGTTTATACAACCCATTTATTTTCATGGATTCTGATATGATTAATGATTTATGTTCTTATGTAACACATATGTATGGTTTGAATTATGTTACTGGTATAACATATATCTCCCTCCAATTCATTAGGTAAAAATGGATAACTCGTGTAAATTCCCTGACCTGGATTCCACTCAACAATTATTTAAGCCTAGTTGGCCACATGGCCTCAAGCGCATCTCCCAAAATTCTAGAGGTTGTCGACCAGTAGTGAGGGCCTGGGTGAGTTTGTGGGGAAACTATTCCCTCATTACCATAGTATATCATAGTGGAAATATCATACAAGTAACGGAAGTAGTAATACAAATAGATAACAAAATAAATGGTGTAAGACTGATATAAATAATACCTGAAGACATCCCATATACAATATTAAGTTACATGTAATATGTTTCTATAAAACATATATAACAATAATAAAAGATATATTTATAATAGTAATAAAAATATTACAAAAATAATCCAAAATTATCCCAGTAATAATGAAAGCCTCAGTTTGATCTCATGCTCTCCATCTCCTAACAACATATCAAGCACCTAAAGGAGGTAGTTTTCCCTTATCATTAATTACAATCATATAATATGTTTGTGTCCAAAAAGGTGACCCAAATAGGGTGTGAGATGTAATACCAGTAGGCAACCACCCAAGATTCATTCCCAACAATCAGTGAATATATATGATAGGTAGTGTGCAATAAGAAAAATAGTAAGCAAGGAAGTACTCAAAATTCAACATCCTACATGCACTATTTTTCATTTACATTCAACTCATATTCATTTAAAAATTCAATTACATTGAATTTATGAGTCTCAAGATTCATATCAATCCCATCATCCCCTATGTAACTAAAATCACAACAAATGCCTCAGAATTCCATCTCAACTATACAAGTCAAGACCGACTCCAAACTTGTGCTTTGGCTTGGAGATGCATCAAAATAGTCATTCATTTATAATTCGAATTAGAACCTGGGTTCATCATTGATATCCCTAAATATGAATTCAATTATCACTCTAGGTGAAATATCAAACAACACCTTCCAAGATCATCCCTGGAGAACCACTTAAGAAACCAGTATCTCTCTAGCTGGGGTATAAAGTCTCATCCAATCAAGTCCATACTCACTGGTCCTATAGGGAGCCTGAGTATCACCCATGGCATAGATAGTCAAATCCATTTGAGTCTGACCATTTAATTATAATATGAATCCATATATCACTAGTCATATAAGTCAAGTCCCAATTATTTCATCCATGGCATCCCTCACTTGGATCCATTTATCACCCATGGATTAATCAAGGTTTAAGTCAATCAGTTTGTGGAATTCTAATGTGAATCCATGTATCACCCAAAGCATATAAGTCAATAGGAATAAAAGTTCATTCCTATAATCCTAATCTAAATCCATGTATCTCCCTTACCTATTAATAATTTAATCGATTAAATTAAACTTAAACAATTTATTAAACATGACAAGTTCAAACCCAAAGTAATCCATTATAAATCACCTAAAAGGGTGAATCAATAAAGGACCAACCTCAAATGATTTTACTTTAATTTACATTTTTGGGAATAACATAATAACTATCTTTCCATGCTTAATAATTCCATTAAATATAATGGTCTCAACATAACTCACATTAGCTATAAATTTAAATGTCGTTCAAATACTCACATGTCCATTTTTATTATAACAAGCCTAACAAGACTATCAATCTATCACATGGATTAGTTATCATATATATCACATGGGAAACTAAAAAATTGGATCAATTCAATCCAATTTCATCAACTCATACCATAGACACTACTTTACTCACATGGTCAAGGTAATAAAAATCAAGCATTCTTAGACAAGCAATGGGACACACGGGTTAAGGGGAAGTCCATCCATACCATACCCTTAATTCACTTCATTTACAATTCATAACATTTCAATTTAGTTCAAATACCAATTCTCATTTTGAAATCCCATGACATGGGGTAAAGGTTATTCTTTATAGGCATCCATGACCAAAATCCTTAAAGGGTCATTTCAAGAAAACTCACCCATGGGGTGGTTCTTATTCAAGGTATACAACCAATAATAATAATGATTAATCCTCTATAACTAAATAGGTAATACCTATCAGTTTTAAGATTTAAATTCAATTTAGGTGATTCCCATAAAATGGGTTCATGGAACGAAGACATATATAAATACTGTGAATTTTAGTGAAAGGTGTGAGAACACCTACCTTAGGTCCAGGCTAGATAGCTCATCCAATATCAGCTATTGATTTGAGACATATGGGATGAAATATGAATAAAGGATGAAGAATAATAAATTAGGGAATATTATCCCAAAACCAAATAATGAAACTAATTCCCAGAAGAATCAAGAATGTCTAAAAATGAATGGAGGTCTAACCGTTACAGATCCAATGAGATGAACCAAATTTGAATTAGAGCTCAGATGGATGGTGTAGCTCAAATCCTATACTAGAATCCAAGGGGAGCTCAAAAAGGAGAACTTTTCAATGCAATGGGTGAATGGAAAAATAGGATTTAAGTTATAAAAAAGTTTAGGGAAAAATTTTCATTTTACCCAAAAACTAGGCCATATGGATTTGGTGCACAGTTTTTCAAACCAAGAGCCAGGTCACATGGTCTACAATAGAAAAAAAGGAAATCACATATTTAACCTGAATGGTTTACTAACTATGTGGAAACTATGTTAAAATACTTTTTAAATATCTAATAAAATTGTAGACCTGGTCATATGGTCGTGTGGCCTATTTTTTTACCTAAAACATGGGTTATGGGTTCCAAACCACCCTCAGACACCCACGATCCCTCTATGACCTTAACAGGAATTAATATTAGGCCATATTTTGTAAATTTAACTAAGAATTTATGGAATACAATGAATATGTACGTAATAGAAGAACTGAGTTCTTACAAAACTCCCCCTTAAAGTAATTCATCCCTGAATTTCCCTTATAAGTGTGGTGAATAATGGTCTGAGAACAACTCGAGCCACCACAATTTTATATTAGCTTCTCACTACAAGGTCTCATCTCATACTCATTTATACTTCCATATCACTTGTACTAATGGAATGGAACAACCTCAGATAATATTTGTGTTATGATCCACAATACTTATAGGATGATTCTAAAAGGATGCATCTGCTTATAACTCAACCTCCTTGGGATGAAAAGAAAGAGGTGGGTATGAATAGTAACATTGTAGCTGAGAAATGTGGAATACATCATGTATGGATTAGAACCTCTATGTTAACTACAACTTATAGGCTATCGGCCTGACTCTCCCCAGAATCTCAAATGGCCTGACATACTGTAGTGAAAGCTAACCATGTCTCCTGAATCTCTTATGTCCCAACCTCAGTGAAACATGTAGGAAAACCCAATCCCCAACCTCAAACTCCAGAGGTTTTCTACGGTGATCGGTGTATGATTTCTGATGGGATTGTATTGTATCCATCCACTTTTTAATCAACTACACTTATTCTATAGTCTCTTGAACAAGACGAGGTCTCAACATAGTTGTCTCTCCTGCTTCTAAGCAACATAGGGGTGATTGGAATGGCCTACCATACAAAGCCTCATATAGAGCCATCTGTATAGTATCCTAAAATATATTATTATAGGAAAACTCATTAAGGAGTATATGACTCTCCTAACACCCCCAAAATCCAATACACATGCCTAAATCATGTCCTATAGCACCTAAATTGTGCAATATAACTAACCATCCATCTGGGGTGGTATGTTATGATCAGAAGAACTTGTGTACCCAATTCCCTCTATATCACTTTTTATAATCATGAATTAAAACAAGAATGCCTATCTAAAACAATAGAATATCGACCCCATTTAGTCATACTATCTCATGGATATAAAACCTCCCGATATCATCAATTGAAAAGGACTCCTTGATGGGTAAGAAATGAGAAACCTTTGTGAGCCTGAAAACAACAACCCATAAAATATCATTACCTTGAGGCGACCTTGGTAAACTGCTCACGAAATATATTCTGACGTCATTACACTTCCACTTGGTAATGGGTAGTTGTTTTAAATGTACGAATGGTCGTTGGTGTTCCATCTTCACATGTTGTCAGGTGGAACACCTCATCAGAGAACCAGATACATTTCTTTTCATACTTGGCCACCAATACTGGCGAGTTCATTTAGCTAGAGAGATGATAACATCATAGTCTCTTTAAACATCAAGATTATGGTTCTCCCCACTATGTATTTTATCACAAAAAGGTACCAATTTCAAACCATGGTATCTTCACCATTATAATTTCCTAATAAATCACACCTCTAAGCATTATAATGATTATTCTTGTGTGATTTTCAAAACAACTAAATGGTTGATTACCCACCTACACCTTTGCGCAAGCTGATTCGGCTTTACATGAAAAGCATTATCTGACACAAACTAAACTCGTCTCTACTTGATTATGTGACCAAAAAAGTTCCTTCACCTACTTTACACATTAAACAAGAAGGATAACAATCAAACCACCTTCATCTTCCCATTCAGAAAGATGTTAGGCTTAGATAACCGGCGCATCACAAATTGAATTGCAATATCTTCCTCCAAGTCATCCTATATTTTTCCCCAATCACATCCACCAAAGTCAATAAATACCTTCTATTGATGTTCCTTGGTCAACAATCATCTGACCATTTAAACTGCCAGGCCTTATCATGAACAAAGGTTTAACCCAAATACAACCCACTCGAATCACCATATAAGGCCCCGACCTTAAACATTACTTAATATTGAATTAAATGAATAATTCACATTGAGGATCTTTTTAGGTTTAGAGTTTTAGAGAATTAGGACATAACTGTTACATCTCAAAAGATTACAAAGTAGCCACTTCTACTGAGTTTCCATAGAATAAAAAAACTCTTAAAAAAGAAACACGTCTAGTTCCATGTTTTATATAGCATGACTTTCCCTTGATCCCATCTTTGACCCTATACCACATTAGGTCCTGTGAAAAACATTTCAAAAAAACTTGGGGTGAGCATAAAAATCTCAGTAAGGGATACACAAAGAACGAAAACTGTTAGTTTTTCAAACATCAAGTAAACCATGTATAACTTTATCAAAGTAATACCTTCACCTTCATGAAGTAGTAAAAACTCTTCACTTAATAAAATATCATTACATACCTTTTTGTAACCAAAGGATTAACATAAAACCCATATAAAGAACACATAACATATAAAGGTAACTTGGGACATAAACATACTTAAGTGGAATAACCATACAGTTGACTTCCACACATATCACATAATAGAATAGCCATACGGCCAACTTCCATACATACTTAATGGAATAGCCATACGGACGACTTCCATACCCAATGCATTGGAGGTTATAACGTAACCACCCGTCCTAGTATTCACGGCACCACCCGTCATATGGTTTATCACGTAACCACCCGTCAAATGTCCAAGTACCATTATAAAATTATAAGACATAAAAAAAACATAATGGAAAGAAAAAATTTCCACACTTTGATCACAATATATCACTCAAATATATTGACATAACAAATCCATTATAAAAACCATTTTCAATACCAAAATACAAAAAAGAGTATATGGTATTTATTTCATTTTAAAAACATTACGGCTTGTTGAGGAATCCAATGACCAAATAATACTCGTGGCGGCGGAAAAGGTCGTTGTCACCGCGTACGTTAAAAGAAACATTCCTTTTTGTCATTTTGTAAAATGCTTCATAGAAAAAGATTCCTTTTGTATAAAAGTAAAATTCAAAGGGGTTTATACACTGTATAAAAGAAGGTTGTGTATAAAACGAAATATGCCTCAATGAAAGGAGATTGAGACGAAGTCCCTTACCTCAGGTCTGACTTGACTCGATCGTTCTTTAACGTCCTGAATAAAAAACTTGAGTTAATTTCTACTTGCTTAAGAACATTTTTAAAGTTCATTATTACTTTTATATCACTTATTACCATGTGATAAACATTATGTAATCATTTAAGTTAATAATGTTTGTTTTGTCGATATTTGGTTCTTAAGTCGAAAGTGGACTTCTTACAATTACATGTTGTTCGTGTGGTCAAAGGTTCTTTATATCCAAAATGACATTCCTGATTTGGATATCATATATATCATATATATCCAGAATATACATGTATTTATAACATTACATAATCATTTAGAGGTAAGAAATGAAATGCACCATTCATGGAGACGGTAAGTCGTACGTACGCATGAACGCTACTTTCATTTCTTTGTCATATTAATGGAATTAAAACTAAATGATAGGTATGTATATTTTAATTCCAGAATTATATTCATAATTTATATGTATCATTCATCATATATATCCATTATATACATGTACTTATAATAGTACATTACATTTGGGGATAAGAAATGAAATGCACCATTCATGGAGACAGTAAGCCGTACGTACTCATGAACGCTACTTTAATTTCTATTTAATATTTTTATGGAATGGAATAATAATGATATAGAGTTATATTATAACTCCATTATAACATAATATATAATAACTTTAAATCCATCCTTTACACGTCCCACATATGGCATTAACGAATCACATCACTTTGAGGGGGCGGTAGTCTGCACTTCCTTAAATGAAGATATCGCGTTTACCCATAATGGAAACCATAAAGGTAGGACCAAAATGAAAAATACAGAAGCTTAATGAAAACATAAACATATTATATATCATATATAAATATATTGTCATTTTAATGGCCACCTTTTAAGGTGTTAAAAGAATGTTGAACAATCATCGTTTCGGGAGGCCGAAATTCGCCATCCACGAAAATAGTATGTTCTTTAACCATTAGATGTAGGTGTGTGTAAGTGTAGATCTAATACTTCTTATAACAAAATCCTAGTATATTGATGATACTGTAGTTGTTACAAAAGAAATGAATAAAAATAGTTTAGGGGGTTGGAGAAGCAAAATAAAACAAAAGGACTCAAGTGAAGACATTACCCTAAAATCGGGTAACTCCCTTTGGTTTGAGCTCAAAGTCTTCCTTGGGAAGACTTATGCCCAAAGTGAGGCTTTAAAGAGTAATAGAGGGAAGTGGAGAGACAAAATGGGTAGGGGTTGGCCGAGCCAAAGGCTTTGGAAGTGTGGGTAAATAGGTAGAGGTGGGGGCCTTTTATAAGAGGGGAGGAGGTTCACTCTTGGAAAGTAAAGATAAGTTACTTTATTTTAAAAAGAGTTTCGGATTAAAAATCTCCCACATTGATATAATTCGAGGGTAAGGTGATAAGGGTTCGAAATACACCCATCCAATAGGTTTTGGACATGTTTATGTCATAGATTTTATATTATCATTTCATTTTATTTAAATCCTTTATTAATGAGGTAATCGTTGCATCATCATGATGTCATAAATAATTTAAATTATTTAAAGTCTAAAAATTATAAAAAAAATACTATGATTTAGGAAATATTTTTATCTTTCTAATTAATATTTATAGTCAAAATTATTACTTGTATAACCCCATGTAAAAATTGTTTTAGTAAAACATCTCATGTTTGTGTTATTTTTACTTTAACAATTAATAAAAAGTTATTTATGTCATTTCCCAACCAAAGAGCCTCCATGGGGTCCCCAAGTTGACCCATGTCTTGTCTTGGTTGTCCATGACACATCCAATAAGGGTAGTACATGTGTCTAGGTATTTTCATTTTATTATAATATCATTTTTTCCTTAAATTGCACTAATTACCTCTAATCGCGATTAAAAACTTAATAAGTTACTATTCACCAAAAAATTATTTTAATCCCATTGAACCACATTTTACTTCTTAATGACAACCATGTATGTTTGATTTTTGAAATTAAAAACACAGAAGTGGTAAAATTTCATTTAAAGGAAAAATCAGTTTTTATAAGTACCACTTAGTGGTTTCACTATTCATCAAAAATTGAAGTTTTTCAGAAAAATACCAAAAATTAGCCCTTCGCTATATTTGATATTCCGAATTCAAAAATGAAGTATATTTTACAAAATTCAAAACATATAAGTCACATTAATTAATTTAATAATTAATTCCCGCTGTCATGACAAATAGTGTGTTTTTATGAAACAATAAGTATCAAAAGATTGACACTAGTTTAAGTCTGATTTCAAAGTGAAATTAATTCCAACGACCACTATTGAATTTAATGGTAAAAATATTTTCTAATTGCACTTAAAAACCAATTCAAATGATTATCTAATCATCTTAATAAATTATATTAAAAAGAGGTTTTGAATTAAAATACAAGATTTTACACTATTCATTAAAAAATGAACTTTATCGAAAAAATACCAAAAAATTACACAAAGTAAAATTTGATGTCCCGATTCTAAAGAAGAGTTTTATTTGGTCCAATAGAATTTATAAGAGTGATAAAAACTATATTTAATGACGGTTCGCCATCAAAAGGTGATAAGTGAACCTTTAGTGAAAATTAGGGTATAAATGCCTAAAATTGAATTCTTTTCGTATTTTAAGCCTTTATCTTTTATTGGATAAATGTAAAAACATTTAAAAAACATATATAATCATATTTTAGTTATTTCTATCCATTATCGTCAATACAACGGCTACATGTTAACTACCATTTAAAATAATATTTTTATATTACTAGTGTGCAACGTAAGATTTCAATGAAACTCTTTGTTGCGTATCGGGTATGCTATCGAACATAGCAACCCCTTTAAAGTACAATTAATATTTAATTCATAAATATTAATAAATATGAAAAATATTTATTCTTCATTTACCTGGGATGTTACATCCTTCCCCCCTTTGGGAATTACGTCCTCACAATTTTATTCACTTATCAAAATAAGTGGGGGTATTTATCCCTCATAGCATTTTCAGATTCCCACATTGCCTCTTCAACCATATGGTTTTTTCACAAAACCTTTACCTGGTGTATTACCTTATTTTGCAACACTTGCTCTCTTTGGTCAAGAATCTGGACTGGTTGTTCTTCATAAGAGAGATTCTCTTCCAACTGAACTACCTCTGGACTCAAAACATGAGATGGATCTGGCATATACTTTCTCAGCATCCAAACATGAAAAACACTGTGTACCTGAGATAAACTCGGAGGTTAAGCCACTCTGTATGCAATTGATCCAACTCTCTCCAGAATTTCATATGGTCCAATTAACCTCGGACTCAGCTTTCCTTTCTTACCAAATCTCATCACACTTTTCCATGGAGAAACCTTGAGAAAAACATGATCACCTACCTCTAAAGATAGATCCTTCCTCCGGTTATCCGCATAACTCTTCTTCCTGCTTTGAGATGTTCTCATGTGTTTCTGAATCAACTGAACTTTTTCTGCCATCTCTTCTACCAATTCTGGTCCCATCAGCTTCCTTTCACCCAGTTCATCCCAAAATGCTGGAGTTTGACACCGCTTCCCATATAATGCCTCAAATGGTGCCATCTGTATACTGGAATGAAAACTGTTATTATAAGAAAACTCAACCAAAGAATGATGTGGGTCCCAACTTCCCTGATAATCCATAGAACAAGCTCGTAGCATATCCTACAAGGTCTGAATTGTTCGTTCTGACTGCCCATCTGATTGCGGATGAAAAGTTGTACTAAAATTTAATTCAGTACCCAACGACTTCTGAAGGCCTTTCCAAAAGTTAGAAGTGAACCTGGGATCACGATCGGACACAATGGAGAGAGGAACTCCATGTAACCTGACTATCTCTTTAAGATACAAACGGGAAAGTTGATCTAGGGAAAAAGTATCTCGTATAGCAAGGAAATGAGCAGATTTAGTCAAGCGATCAACAATAACCCAGATTTCATTATTACCTCGAGATGTCTTCGGTAATCCCACAACAAAGTCCATGGATATATTCTCTCATTTCCACCTTCTCCGCACATCGAATAAGTTTTTCATAACTTTTGAACTCACGAGAAGATAAATCCCTTCGATACATTGGCTTTAACCCTGAGTAAAAACGGTTTATTTTACTATCAAGATCTCATATGAAGTTTGGAGCATACCTTGCCAATCGAGTGAACTTTTCTTCATAAGTATCCACTGAGTCATCCTCCTGCCTCAATTCTAAGAAATGTTTTTCTATCCTAAGATGAACCACCTTAGGAAAATATTTCTCAAGAAACATACCTTTGAATTCGTCCAAGTGAAGATCATAAATCTCATCACTATCCCTGATATTTTTCACCATCGACCACCACTGATCAGCTTCACCTTCAAAACGGTAAACAGCAAGACTAACCTTTTGATGTTCTGAACACCCCATGACATCAAAAATCTTCTCCAGTGCTTTAATCTACCCATCAGCTTGCACGGGGTCAGATGATCCTCTGAATGATGGGGAATGTTGCCTCATGAAATATTCCACCACTGACATGTTCCTCTGTGGTTGATCTGGCTGATCTTGTGCATGGATACCACCAGCATTTATAGCCTGAGTCAACTGTTCCATCACTGCAACAAACTGTTCAGTTCCGATTCCGACCATCTCAGGTTGCTGATTTGGAAGGTTGTCTTCCTCCTGATGTCGTCCCAACATAGCTGCTTTGTTTCCTCTGCAGAAAACCATTATGAACACAGAAATATCTTATGCGAAGCAACATGGTAATCTTTAAATGCTATATCATTTTAATCGTACCATAAATTAACTTATAATTTTACACTTTTCTAACTCCTAAAGTTGTCTAAACCGACCTTTGATACCAACTATAAGGCCCCAGCCTTAAACATTACTTAATATTGAATTAAATGAATAATTCACATTGAGGATATTTTCAGGTTTAGAGTTTTAGAGAATTAGTACATAACTATTACATCTCAAAATATTACAAAGTAGACACTTCTACTGAGTTTCCATAGAATAAAAAAACTCTTAAAAAAGAAACAAGTCTAGTTCCATGTTTTATATAGCATGACTTTCCCTTGATCCCATCCTTGACCCTATTTCACATTAGGTCCTGTGAAAAACATTTCAAAAAAACTTGGGGTGAGCATAAAAAGCTCAGTAAGGGATACACAAAGAAGGAAACTGTTAGTTTTTCAAACATCAAGTAAACCATGTATAACATTATCAAAGTAATACCTTCACCTTCATGAAGTAGTAAAAACTCTTCACTGAATAAAATATCATTACTTACATTTTTGTAACCAAAGGATTACCATAAAACCCATATAAAGAACACATAACATATAAAGGTAACTTGGGACATAAACATACTTAAGTGGAATAACCATACGGTCGACTTCCACACATATCACATAATAGAATAGCCATACGGCCAACTTCCATACATACTTAATGGAATAGCCATACGGCCGACTTCCATACCCAATGCATTGGAGGTTATAACGTAACCACCCATCCTGGTATTCACGACACCACCCGTTATATGGTTTATCACATAACCACCCGTCAAATGTCCAAGTACCATTATAAAATCATGAGACATAAAACAAACATAATGGAAAGAAAACATTTCCACACTTTGATCACAATATATCACTCAAATATATTGACATAACAAATACATTATAAAAACCATTTTCAATACCAAAATACATAAAAGAGTATATGGTATTTATTTCATTTTATAAACATTACGGCTTGTTGAGGAATCCAATGACCAAATAATACTCGCGGCGGCGGAAAAGGTCGTTGTCACCGCGTACGTTAAAAGAAACATTCCTTTTTGTCATTTTGTAAAACGCTTCATAGAAAAAGATTCATTTTGTATAAAAGTAAAATTCAAAGTGGTTTATACACCGTATAAAAGAAAGTTGTTTATAAAACTAAATATGCCTCAATGAAAGGAGATTGAGACGAAGTCCCTTACCTCAGGTCCGACTTGACTCGATCGTTCTTTAACGTCCTGAATAATAAACTTGAGTTAATTTCTACTTGCTTAAGAACCTTTTTCAAGTTCATTATTACTTTTATATCACTTATTACCATGTGATAAACATTATGTAATCATTTAAGTTAATAATGTTTGTTTTGTCGATATTTGGTTCTTAAGTCAAAAGTGGACTTCTTACAATTACATGTTGTTCGTGTGTTCAAAGGTTCTTTATATCCAAAATGACATTCCTAATTTGGATATCATATATATCATATATATCCAGAATATATATGTATTTATAATATTACATAATCATTTAGAGGTAATAAATGAAATGCACTGTTCATGGAGACGGTAAGCCGTACGTACGCATGAACGCTACTTTCATTTCTTTGTTATATTAATGGAATTAAAAATAAATGAGAGGTATGTATATTTTAATTCCAGAATTATATTCATCATTTATATGTATCATTCATCATATATATCCATTATATACATCTACTTATAATAGTACATTATATTTGGGGATAAGAAATGAAATGCACCGTTTATGGAGACGGTAAGTCGTACGTACGCATGAACGCTACTTTCATTTCTATTTCATATTTTTATGGAATGGAATAATAATGATATAGAGGTATATTATAACTCCATTATAACATCATATATAATAACTTTAAATCCATCCTTTACACGTCCCACATATGGCATTAACGAATCACATCACTTTGAGGGGGCGGTAGTCCGCACTTCCTTAAATGAAGATATCGCGTTTACCCATAATGGAAACCATAAAGGTATGCCCAAAATGAAAAATACAGAAGATTAAGGAAAACATAAAAATATTCTATATCATATATAAATATAGTGTCATCTTAATGGCCACCATTGAAGGTGTTAAAAGAATGTTGAACAATCGTCGTTTCGGGAGGCCGAAATTCGCCATCCACGGAAACAGTATGTTCTTTAACCATTAGATGTAGGTGTGTGTAAGTGTAGATCGAATACTTCTTATAAAAAAATCCTAGTATATTGATTATACTGGAGTTTTTACAAATTAAATGAATAAAAATAGTTTAGGGGGTTGTAGAAGCAAAATAAAACAAAAGGACTCAAGTGAAGACATTACCTTAAAATCGGGTAACTCCCTTTGGTTTGAGCTCAAAGGCTTCCTTGGGAAGACTTCTGCCCAAATTTAGGCTTCAATTAGTAATAGAGGGAAGTGGAGAGACAAAATGGGCAGGTGTTGGACGATCCAAAGGCTTTGGAAGTGTGGATAAAGAGGTAGAGGTGGGGGCCTTTTATAAGAGGAGAGGAGGGGCACTCTTGGAAAGTAAAGATAAGTTACTTTATTTTAAAAAGAGTTTCGGATTAAAAAGGTCCCACATTGATATAATTCGAGGGTAAGGTGATAAGAGTTTGAAATCCACACATACAATAGGTTTTGGACATGTGTAGGTCATAGATTTTATATTATCATTTCATTTTATTTAAATCCTTTATTAATGAGGTAATCGCTGCATCATCATGATGTCATAAATAATTTAATTTATTTAAAGTCTAAAAATTATTCAAAAACCACTATGATGTAGTAAATCTTTTTATCTTTCTAATGAATAATTATAGTCAAAATTCTGACCTGTATAACCCCATGTAAAAATTATTTTAGTAAAACATCTCATGTTTGTGTTATTTTTACTTTAACATTTAATAAAAAGTTATTTATGTCATTTCCCAACCAAAGAGGCTCCATGGGGTCCCCAAGTTGAGACATGGCTTGTCTTGGTCTGCCATGAGACATACAATAAGGGTAGGACATGTGTCTAGGTATTTTCATTTTATTATAATATCATTTTTGCCTTAAATTGCACTAATTACCTCTAATCGCGATTAAAAACTTAATAAGTTACTATTCACCAAAAAATTATTTTAATCCCATTGAACCACATTTTACTTCTTAATGACAACCATGTATGTCGGATTTTTGAAATTCAAAACACATAAGTGGTAAAATTTCATTTAAAGGAAAAATCAGTTTTTATAAGTACCACTTAGTGGTTTCACTATTCATCAAAAATTGAAGTTTTTCAGAAAAATACCAAAAATTCACCCTAAGATATATTTGATATTCCGAATTCAAAAATGAAGTCTATTTTACAAAATTCAAAACATATAAGTCACATTAATTAATTTAATAATTAATTCCCGTTGTCATGACAAATAGCGTGTTTTTATGAAACAATAAGTATCAAAAGATTGACACTAGTTTAATTCCGATTTCAAAGTGAAATTAATTCCAACAACCACTATTGGATTTAATGGTAAAAATATTTTCTAATTGCACTTAAAAACCAATTCAAAAGATTATCTAATCATCTTAATAAATTAGATTAGAAAGAGGTTTTGAATTAAAATACAACATTTTACACTATTCATTAAAAAATGAACTTTATCCGAAAAATACCAAAAAATCACACAAAGTAAAATTTGTTGTCCCGATTCTAAAGAAGAGTTTTATTTGGTCCAATAGAATGTATAAGAGTGATCAAAACTATATTTAATGACGGTTTGCCATCAAAAGGTGATAAGTGAACCTTTAGTGAAAATTAGGGTATAAATGCCTAAAATTGAATTCTTTCCGTATTTTAAGCCTTTATCTATTATTGGATAAATGTAAAAACATTTAAAAAAAATATATAATCATATTTTAGTTATTTCTATCCATTCCCGCCAATACAACGGCTACATGTTAACTACCATTTAAAATAATATTATTTTATTACTAGTGTGCAACGTAAGATTTCAATGAAACTCTTTGTTGTGTATCGGGTACACTATCGAACATAGAAACCCCTTTAAAGTAAAATTAATATTTAATTCGTAAATATTAATAAATATGAAAAATATTTATTCTTCATTTACCTGGTATGTTACACACCACCCATATCTAACATCATTTTCTAGCCTAACAACAAGACTAGATAAACTGAAATTCATTGAAAATGATTCTAAGGAACTATCCCTTAGTATTCCATACCCAATGTTATAAGTGAGATGTTGGTTCAAACCAAAATGCCCACATAAGAACATTATTGAGCTCAGAGTGGAATTATCATGGTAGTCATGTTAGAAGAAAGTGATTGGTGTAAAAGAGTTCATCCAATGTGCTCCTACTTGGGAACCCATGTATCACTCAGGACTAACCAATCCTCACCAAAAACCATACATCCAGTTCCTAACTCTTAGATAGATCACTAACCAATCCAATATCTTTTAAACTTTAGTGCAGCGTAAGACCGATGCTCTCTTAGTTCATCAAGGATGATGTCAAGATAGGGTACATGCTTATCTCTTTAAGATGAATACACTAAGAATATTTCAATATTTACAAGAATATCAGGTGAACCACCACTAGTCAAATTCCCTTGAAAGAAGCTCGACTTCACCGTACAACACACCATTACAACCTGATCATAAGAATTCACTACCTAAGGCATCTCATGATCGCTCAAGCTAAACCACCAAAGTCCATCCAAGACTAGTGGTGTTTCTTAAAGGTTTCATACTCATCCAACCATTTAAAATTCATACTACTGAGAAATTACTCACACAATTCCAACTTACAATCATCAAGGTCATTCAAGAAAAAAAACCATTTCCCAATGGTCCTATTATGATGTTCTCCTTCTACTTGTAAGGGAATGTATTTACCAAATATGAGATGACACTCCCACCTAAAGTGTTTCCCAGTCATTGAAATAAGAGAAAGACCATCCACTTATAAGATTTCTAGATCAATTTCAATCGCACACATGATAGTCCTTCGAGTTAAGATTATATATGTTAAAGCATTTGTCATGAGAGCTAAAACCAAACTGATTGATGTGTCAAAACACCCATGTATTTGGAAATTCATCCAGATCATTGGGGTGAACTTTTTTCCTTTAATTCACAAGTCACTCTACTACGGATATGACCCAAGAATGTACTCAATGGAACAAGGATCAACAATTTTACTAAATCCAACCAGCTTCTTATATATTTTAACAACTCGACAGGTACTACATACATGAAGGTATACTACCTCCAAGGTTCCAAAAGTAAGAAAAAACCTCAATATTATCCATATTTTATCTTCCCTACGTATCTGAGTATAATTTGGTTTATACAAGATATTTAAACTAGTGTCGTACTTCCCCAAATGACCTTCAACTCGGACGATGATAAACCAAGTCACCCATTAACAAGAAATAAGAAAGGGTCACAAGACCTGTGAAATGCTCAACCATGACCTCGTCATGTCTAACCTATTTTAAAAAAGGATTATCCAATGCTCACATCCATAACAAGGATCAAGGATACCATGACCACCCATCCAAACAAGGGTTTCATTTAGAAGGTAAGAATACTAGTAGGGAAAATATCACTTGAACAGAACCAAACATCATAAACTAAGAACATTTAGTAACAAATTTTAGCTAAGGGTGATACCTACCATGGCTAGCCCCTTATGAAGAAGAATCATCTCCCATGTTACTAGGTCATGCCAGACAGAAGTCACCGGGCTCAAAATAATATTATTTAATTCATTAATAAGAGGGAGAAGGCCTATAGAAAATGCCCTTTTTTATTATTAGGAAACTCAAAAATAAATTTAAACTAAGGACACAACTTAAAGGTTCCATTTTTAAGGCCATTACACTTATTCACATTCAACCTTTAATAATTTAAATGATTCAAATAGAAAATAAAGCACCAATTTTAAACACAAATACTTGGTACCTAATTTAACTAACGCTCTAAGGCATAATAAAAAAGTCATATAAAACTTCCTTTTAAACACTAATAATTTATCAAAATCTCATCATAATTCGGAAATTTATCACATAAATTCTTTTTAAAAGATAATACGACCTATGAGGTTCCAGTAAATCCAACATGAGTTCGTCATAAATGAAACCATATAGCATTTGATTTATGTATCAAGGTCATAAAAACCCATAATGGGTCATCTCAATTGAAACAAGCCCCAACTGACCTACCTGGGCTAGTTCTGCATCTTTTAATCCAATCACATGCCTCAGTTCGAGATCATTATCAAGGTTCTTAGCTCAAAATAGCAGGATTGGTCAAACCCCTCCTAAAACTATCTCACACCACACATCATTCTCCTAAGAAAGTATTAAAAAAGGAACAGTCACAAACACTACTATAAATATTTCCTCCTTTCCACTCAAAATCTAGGTCTAGGTCAAGTCTCTATATATTGTTTAAGTTTCCATTCAAGTTAAATTTCATTTTTCATTTAAAATTCATCATTCATTAATTAAAAAGATTTAACCAATGGTTCACCAAGTTCCAATCCATGGAGTCCCATAACACCTGATGAACCAAAATTTGTTTCCCATATATTTCATCCCATATCACATTCAATTTAATGGTTAGGTAATGTTATACCAAATTCTTATCCAATAGGGGACATACACCTCAAGGAACATATGATGGAATCCACCTATTTTATACCATATCCCATTTATATCACAGTTCTATTTAAAATATTGTTCCAATGGCCCACCAATTTCTGATCCATGAGGGCCCATATTCCCTAGGGACTAAAGCTTGGTGTACATTTCATTCATACATAGAAAAAATAAATATAACCATCACAAGATTAGGCATACGTATCATGGAACCTATCACAACAACATGTAACTATTAACACATTCTAAATGGAATGGCCTAATGCAAGGAATGTGAAATCTAGTAGGTTCATATATGATGAATGAGATGGAATACCCTCATCTCATCAGGTTTAAATACAATAGAACCCAAATTTATATCAACAATAATAGCATAACTTGAGTGCATCACCCAACAGTGGAATCAAATCAACTGAAATAGTAAGAATCCAAAAATCAGTAGTTCAAGTTGAGGAAATTGGGATTTTTTTGTACATGGGTTAGCTACGCCCAGGCACAACTCATTACCAAATTCCTATTCATTGATATCCATTCCCATTATCTCCAAATAGTAAATAAAACTATAAAAGAACACCTCTAATACCACTTTGTAATGTCCCATACCTAAATTCCACTCAATAGTGCTCCAAGATCGGTTGGTCATATAACCTCAAGCGCATCTCTCCAAATTCCAGAGGCTATTGACTAGAAGTGAGGGCCTGGATGAGTTAGTGGGGAGATTATCCCCTCATTAACACTATGTATCAGAGTGGAAATATCATAAAAGTAATGGAAGCAGTAATACAAACAGATAACAGAATTAAACATTGGAAGAGTGATATAAATAATTCTAAAATACATCCCATATAAAAATGATGTTACATGTCACATATTTATATAAAACATCCAAAATATAAATACAAGGTATATTTAAATTACTAATAATAAAATTACAAAAATAATCCAAAAGTATCTTAGTATCATCACAAGCCTTGGCTCGGTCCCATGCACTCTTTCTCCTAATAGCAATTTAAGCACCTGAAGAAGGGAGCTCTCCATTATCATTACCTGAAATCATATAATCTGTTTGGGTCCAAAAAGGTTACCCAAGTATATTGTGAGATATAATACCAGTAGGAAACCACCAAAGGTCTATTCCCAATAGTCAGTGAATATATATGACAGAAAGTGTGCAATAATAAAAACAGTAAGAAAGGAAGTACTCAAAATTAAACATCATACATTCACTAAATTTCATCTACATTTAATTCATATTCATTTAAAAATTAAATTACATTAAATTTATAAGTCTCGAGATCTAGATCGATCCCATCATCCCTCGTGAATGGAAGCATAACAGATTCCTCAAAATCCCATCTAAACTATGTAAGTCAAGACTAACTCTAAACTTGTGCTTTGTCTTGGATACGCATCATAATAGTCATTTAATTTATAATTCAAATAATAACTTAATACCATCCTTGATATCCCAAAAATTATAATTCATGTATCACTCCAGATGCAATCTTATCCAACACCTTACAATCCCATCCCTACTGAACCTCTCAGGAACCCAGTATCACTCTAGGTAAGGTATAAAGTCTCACCCAATTGAGTTTGTCCTCGGTGGTACTGTAGGGATCTTGAGTATCACCCATGGCATAGATAGTCAAATCCCTTTGAGTCTATCCCTATAATTATAATATGAATCCAATTATGACTCAGCATATAATTTAAGTCCCAATGCATCCATGGAATCCCTCACTTGGATTGATGTATCACCCATGGATTAATCAAGGTTCAAGTCAATGAGTCCTTCTATGGAATTCTAATGTGAATCCACATATCACCCATGTCATATAAGTCAATAGGAATATGATTCCATCCATGGAATCACAATTTTAATCCATTTATCACCCTTTCCTATTAATCATTTAATCAATTCCATTTCATTTAAAAAATTTGTTAAACCTGATAAGGTTAAAACCAAAGGCATCCATTATAATTCACCTAAAAAGGGTGACTAAATCAAGGAACAACCTCAAATGCTTAGTCTTTAATTTAATCACATGGTAATAACATGAAAATGAGTCTTCCATGCTTAATCAATCCATTACATATCATGGTCTCAACATAATTCACATGGGATAACAATTCAAAGGCCATTCAAATACTTACATGGCCATTTTTATTATAACAATCCTAAAAATCCTATCAAGATATCACATGGATTAGTTATCATATATCCCAAATGGGAAAATAAATAAATAGATAAATTTAATTCAATTGTATCAAATCATGAAAATCCTCTACTTTACTCCCATGGGAAAGGAAATACAAAGAAAACATGCTTAGACAAGCATTGGTATACATAGGTTAAGGAGAAAGTCATCCATACCATACCCCTAATTCACTTCATTTAAAATTCATAACATTTAAATTAATTTCATAAACCAATTCACTTTTTTACAACCCATGACATGGGCTAAAGGGCATGCCTCATAGGCATCCAAGCCCAAAATTCTTAAAAGGTATATTTCAAGACAACTCACCCATGGGGTGGTTCTTATTCAAGTTATAAAACATATAAAAAGAATGATTAATATTATTTAAATAAATAGGAAAAAACTACCAATTTTAGGATTTAAATTAAATTTTTTCAATGCCTAGAAAATGGTCATGTGGCATGATGACATATATAAATCACCCAAATTTAAGCGAATGGCACAAGACCGCCTACCTTAGGTCCATACAAGATAGATCATCCAGTACCAGCTCTGAATTTGAACTATATTGGATAAAAACTAAAGAAATAATAAAGAATGGGAAATTAGAGAATATGATCCTAAAACCAAATAGTTCAATTGATTCCCATAAGAATAAAGAATAACTTAAAATGAACCAATATCTTATCATTACGGATCCAATGAGACAAACCTCATTCGAATCAGAGGTTAGGTGGATAACGTAGCTTGAATCCTATAATATGATCTAATGGGAGATCAATAAAGAGATATTTTCTATGAAAAGGGTGAAACGAAAAAGGTTTTAAGTTATAAATCATTTTAGGGTAAAATCGTCATTTTACCCAAAAACTTGGGCTGCGCGGTTTGTCAAACTGTGCATCATATTTCACGGTCTACTATATTAAAATGGAGCACTCACATGGTTACCCTACATATTTTACTAACCTTACATAAACCATGAGAAAATACTTTGTTAAGATTTGTTAAAAATTAATACTTGGATGCCCAGACGTGTGGCCCAACCCTCTTGGTTTGCACTATCTTTGTGGCCTCCTCTTTTCACCAAAAACTTTGGTTCTGGGATCCAGACCAGCCTCAGACACCCCTGATCCAACTATAACATCAAATTACATTTATATTAGGTCATGTTTTACCAATTAAACTAAAAATTAATGGAAGACATGGAATACATACCTCATAGAAGAACTGGGTTCTTACAACTCATGAGGTAAATATGTTATTCACGAACCCGATTTCATGTTAACAATTCTATGTGTGGAACTGGTTTTCATGTCCATAAGTTTAGGCATGGAATTATATTCCATCTCCATAAGTTTATGTTTGGACCTATATTTCATGTCCATAAGTTTATTAAAGGTATTGGTTTCATCTCTTTAACTTAATGAGTAAACCTGTTTCTATTTATACATTTTCTTTATGTTATAAGTTTATGTGCATGCCACAATTTCATTTTTCATTTCAATGTTATGATCTCATGGAATATTTTCTCTGATTATTTAAAGATTAATTTATTATGAACTACCAATATTTATTTCATGACTCGAGATTATAAATCTATGATATACATGGAATGTGTTTTCAAATGTTAAGTTCATGTTTTGACACTCTTATACTCATGTTATGCTTGTGTGATTATTGATATCTCTTTTGTTTATCCTTAATGAGCATCTGATCTCACCATATTATTTTGTTTCTTTTCCATAGGATATGAAGGAAGGTAATAATTATGATATGGAAAAAAGGGTTATAGTTATTAAGGAAAAAGTGTGAGATGATGTAGATGTTTTATGAACTAGTTGTTTATGTTTCCAAGTTTCCAAATACACTAAACCCATATGGTTCTGGAATGGTTTTTTTATATTATGTAATGAAAATTAATCAATTTAGATGTAATATATATGTATGAAAAGTATGGGTTGTTGTACATAGATTCATAGTGCAGGTGAATGTCATTTTTATATTAAAAGAATCACGCATGTATCTTATGAAAGAGAGGCTTCGTCTTACTTATACAGAGATCCTCTCTAACTTGACACTAAGGAATAATCCTAAAGAAGACCCCATACTAATCATAAAAAACTTAATTCCATGGGTGCACTAAATTTTTATTAAATTCTCCAAAATATAAATTTTGAGTTATTTAAATTACTTTCATTTGAAATTATACATGGAAATTCTAACATTAAAAAGTCACTTAGGCACAGTCACTTAAGTCAGTTCTTGTGGTATATTAAAACTTTCTTCATATGGTGTCTTCAAATCCTTATTATGGTTACTTAAATTGATCATTGGTTCACTTAACTTAGTGATAATTTTAGTTATGGTTTCTATATTTGATCATGTAGTTGTTGGTCTCAATGTGAGTCCACTCCATACATAGAAAAAAATATCCTATCTTTCATGTGGTTTCTTGATCTCTACTTACAATTGATTATCTATGACATGCAATTGATCAATTTCATCATCCAATATATCTAATTTCTCTTATCATAGCTTAAGGACTTTGTGAAATTTTCTATATGATTGGTTTAATATTCATACAATCTATTTATTTTTCAATGTTGTCACTTTAAAAATTAGTAGAGATTTCATCTATCAGACACGGTCGCTACTCATGGTAGGCAGACTATCTTTATATAGAAACATTATATAATGTGCGATAGCTTGCACACATATCCAATTTTCATATATTTCCCAGAAAAATAATTTACTAAAATATAATATATAAATCATTAATAATATAGGAAACATGATTTGGGATCATTAAGACATAGAATTGTGGGACTAAACCCACACATTTGATACTCTCTACTACTATTCTCATCTCTCTGCTATTATTTTCTACAATTACAGATGTTGGGTTATTATATACTATTATATTTAAAAAATTAACATTTATTTTTTATAAATATGACATTGAAATCACTTTTAATGTCTTTTTTATTGAAAAAATGACATTAAAATCAGATTTCAACATTGCTTTTAATTAAAATAGTTGTTGAAAACAATATAAGTATTGATATTTATTTTTTATTTCATGTAGATTTTAAATTAAAACCAAAATTGAAAATCCAAATAGATTATTAATATTTATTTAGGATTTCAATTTTCGTTTAAAATTAAAACCAATGTTTGAAAATATCTTTCAAAAATTATCTAAATTAAAAAAACAACATTTAAATACTTTATATATATAAATTTATAGGGTTTTACCATCAGTTTTTATAGTTACCAACAATACAGTTTCATTTAACATTCATTTTAAATAAAAAATGTTAGAACTATCATTTTTTTCAGTAGTGACATTTACATTGATTTTTAACCTATGTAGAAAATTGAAAAATAACTGATTTTAAAATATTATTTTCTAGTAGTGATAAGAAAATAAAGTCTCTTATTTCAAAAAACATCAAAATAGAAATAATTAAATGAAAATATAAGATTCCTCTAAAGTTATTTAATCATTTTGGAATTGAAATATTTTTAGTTGATTTTAAAAATATAAAAATAAAGCAACTAATTAAAATGATAAATAAGAATATTTTCCCAATAAATGGGGAAAATAAAAAATAATTATAGTGGAATGAAGCAATTCTTAATATGGATAAGGATAAATCTGATAAGAAAATGAGAAGATGATGAATTTTCAAAAAAAAAAAAGTGGTGAGTCTGAAGTTGAAGGTACCACTAAAAACCCAAAAACTTTTTTGATCATGTTAAAGAACATGAATTCACTTAGAGTAGTTATGAGGAGGATAAAGAGAGTTACATATAACATATGTTGAAAACTAAGATTTTATCATGTCTTGATAAAAATATCAATCTTAAGAAAAGTGTAAAAATTCATTATAATTATAGATAATGTGAAGATTAATTACTCAATAATTATATTAAATAAATACAAGAAACTAATAATATTAAGGTGATAATTTAAGAACAAGATAATTTTTTGAATGGTCTTGATGTATAATTTACTACAAAGGATGAAGAGTTGAGTAAGGCACAATCTAGTTGTATTAAATACAAAAATACCTTAAAGATAGTGAAATAATATTATAAAAAATCTATTAATTTTTAGATGGAATAATCTCAAGATGTTTTGAAATATAGAAAAAAGAAGAAGGTTCAAGAATATTCAATATATTCTAGTGTTACCAAATATATTGCACCTAATAGTGCAGGTATTAAAACTAAAACTAGACTTGTCTGGGATAAAAAAAGGTCATAAAAACTTCACCTATATATCAAAGGGAGTTAGGGTGAGTTGACAAGATAGATTTCCTAAATAAAAAAATGAAAAATGAAATTTCAAACGAAACTTAACAATAAGATTATTTTCAAAGATAGAATTATCATTCTAATGGAAGATTAAACATTAATGGAAAATATAGGTGATGTAGAGTATTTTTGAATTAAAATTATGTTTTCTAATTTAATATTCTATTTCCATGGAGTTAGACATGGTAGAAATTATGGGTGATTTATCCAATTAGAATGAGAAACAACTCTGAGAAAAATAATTCTATAAATATAAAATTTTCAACACTACCTACTCGAAATAGATTTTATTTATAGGATAATATCTTTGGAAGGTCTAACTAATAAGGTCACAATGATAAATAAGGTATGAAAATACTTCCTTGAAAAACTCATTAGCATGATGGAAAAAAAGGTCTTGATAAGATATAAACATGACCCAATTTCAGCCATCCAAAAAATACAACATTAAAACAAATATTGGAGCACTTATATACCCAAGTATCTTTTAGGTTTAGAGTTTTATAGAATTAGTACAAACTCTTACATAACAATTCCCATGTCTTTATGTGATCATTTTTTCTACTATACCCAAATTTTCTTATTTCATAATAAGTTTTTATTATCTCCCACATGAAACCCTTCTAAAAATATCATACTTAACATCTTTCTTTTTAAAATGGGGAAAATAAACATAAAAAGGGTGAACTAAAATTTTCAGTTAGTATAAACATATGAATTAATGATTTAATATCTTTAATTAGAACAATATGTGCATGAGTTAATAAGAACATATTTAAAATACATTATCAAAAAATAAAATAATTTATACCCATCAAAACCTATAACATAAACAGTGATACATGGCATACACCTTTAACAAAATATGAGAGATATAAGAGTCAAAAAAATCATTTTCTATGTAAAAATAATCCTTTATAATGAAACCATAAAAAATATTTTCTGGTAACTGGGCACATCAAACATTCATTATGGAATCACCTAAACAAGATAATTCTAAAAATCCATTAGAAGTAACATAAAATATTTTACTCTATTGTCTCCTAAGAGCTACTCATATCTTTAAAACTTTGTCATCTCTAATTATTATCTTATAATACTTATCTTTATCATCTTTTAGGAGTAACTTAAAATGGTTAACTCTATCTATTTACTCAATGATTTAGGGGGATATTACAGACCCACCCATCCTTGGTTTATAATGTAACTACCCTTCATTCATCGATAAATATTTCTAAGTACCATAGAATAAACAAAAAATATATATTCTTCTAATTTTCAACATAACACCCTTGAAAACAACAATCATTCCTTTTTAGCATGATTTACCTATTGAAAAGAAATGGGTTTCGGGATAAAATATTTCAAAATATTCATAAACCATTTAGGGAAATAAATTGAATGGTATCATAATATCATATCCTCAGTGAATAATTTTAATAATTAAAGGATGTTTACATGGATGAAAATACCTTTAAAATAACATTTAATCTATTTCTTGAAAAATATGTGAAATGCTATTTTCTATCGATACCTTTAAAAACTAATAATTCAAAAAAATGATAAAAAGGTTTTAATTGAAAATAAATCATGAATATTTTAAATTAATCTTTAAAACAAATAATATTTATGATGGTTGGAAAGTTTTTTCATGTCATAACTATTAAAAATAAAAAATTGTATTCAAACTTTTATAAATAGTGTTAAAAGTGACCCATGAAAAAAACTTTAAGAAATATTACTTTAAAACCATTTAAAATAATTTCAAATATCATCAAAAATAAATTTATAAAATAATTTTTTTTATAAAATAACATTCTTTAAATAAGATAAATAACATGGAAGAAGAATTTGGATAACTTTAAAATATTTAAAGAAACATTTTTAAAAAATAAATCATTTATGATCTTTTAAAACCAAAACCCCATTAAAAGTAAGAAAAAAAATAAAAAAATACCCTGAGTATAAAAATATTCAAGATATTTTATTTCAATAATTATTATATATACCCTAAAAATGAATATAGGTGCATCAATCAAAACATGTCTCAAAGAAAGAAGTTTTAGAGTAAATCCCTTGAAATTTGGGTAATGCTAGAATCAAAAATACATTGAATGAAGGAATATAACATGATTCTATAATTCCAATAATTTATATGAAATAATAAGTGAAAACATGTTCATTGGGTAGTAAGTACACCATAAAAAATAACATATGGTCTATAATATGAATTATGTCTTAAATAAGTTAAATTGAGTCCACAAAAACCCTTATAACTTTTATAAAATTTGAATTAATGTCTCTTGAAAGAGATAACATAAAAGGAACATTAAAAATGATATAATATTCATTCATGATATAATTTCTCAATATTCATCATATAAACCTTATAAAATGGTGTAGGTGCATAATATGAGACATGTCTCAAAGAAACAATATTAAAATGAATAATTATTACAAAGACCGTATCACTTATGTTAGAATTAATAAATGAAGTGATTATGTGTAAAAATTTTAAAACCAAAAAAATAAGTGTGAATATAAAATAATACAATTATAGATTTTTCACACATAATCTTATAATAACATAGTCAATTAAGTATAAGTGTAAATAATGAAAAAAAATTAACTTAATAAACCTCTTACCTCGAGTCCAGAATTGTTATGTATTACCTTTAACTCATGTATAATAAAATTATAATAATTATATAATTTATTAAGAAATTTTTCAATGTTTATTAATTTATCAATAATCTATTTATTTAATTTATTTCAATAAAATATTTAATTACTTAATCGGTTAAGGTCACATCGGTTGTTTTGAGGACATTCGGTTAATAATTTCAAAACAATATTGATATATTGACTATGCTGAAAGGGTTAATTGTTCCATCATCTCTAGAAGATTAATCATGAAATTATTATTATTTTTATACATAAAATTCAAATTTAGAGTCATATATGAAAATCATTCCTAAAAAAATGCATTGGGTCGCAAGGTGGTAGTCTGCACGTACACATGAGCGATGCTTTTTACTTTTCATTGGATGTAAAATAAAGAAATAAAATAAAATATTATCTTTTATAAATAATTGTAATTTTATAAATATCAAATAAATTAATTAAATACATACCCATTACTATCCATGAGAGGAGGTTTTTGAGAAATTATGTGCATTACTACGTGGATACGGTAATCCATACATACACACATGCAATGATTCTATATTAAATGATCGACATTGTATGAATATAGATGATATATTATAATTAAAAAATCATAATTATTTAATAAATATAATATATATATATATAAATTAAATACATAATAATAACCAACCATTAAAGTTGGTTATGAGAAGCAAAATACATTGGTTTCGTGAGGTGATAGTCTACACATATAGAAAAATGACGGTTTTATTTATTATTTGATAGGAAAATATATGAATAAGGTTATAAAATTATAATAATAATATCTCATTATATGTTATATAATTATTTTATTATATTGTAATTTTTAGGATAGAATTTAAGGAGGTATTAGAAGAAGTTGAATGAAAAGGCTCAAATGAGATGATTACCACCATTTTTAAGAACCTCCACTAGATCTCTCTTTAAGGACTCTGGGGATGGTCTTTTAATAATACCACCTCCTATATAATGTTTCAAATTAAGTTAATAATATCTTCTTGAAGGTTTTGGTTGAGGTAAGTGTCTCAATAAGTATGAGTAAGAGAGGAGGTGTGGTGTCCTTATATAAGAGATGAGAGGGTCACCCTTGGAATTACTTAAAGTATTAAATTAATATAAATTAATTTCCATATTCAAGTGGAAAAATTTATATATTTAAAATATTTAAGGATTTCTAGTCTAAATCCTATCAAAAAAAGATAATTTTAGGGTATGTTTTAACCCTTATCTCATATTTTTAACCCCCCCCCCCCATTAACCCCATTAATTATTAATACGATATCAAATTTGTTTACTCTTTAAGGGTCAGTAAATTCACTATAAAAGGATAATTGAACCATAATTGTATAAAAATTATATTATAGAACATTTCCCGTTAAATTGGACAAATTTAATAATTCTATAAATTTTAAATCATTTAATAAAATATTATTTAACATAAAATACCATTAAATTCTTTTCTAGGACCATTTACGTAATTTTAATTTAAAAAATATAAATATAGAAATGAAAATTGAATCTAAACTTTTAACACATTAATAATTCAATATATTTATCTATAAAATTCATAGTGCACCAAAACTCACCCAAAACCTTTACTTTGTGAGTTTTCAAAATAACTTACTTGGTTTTTCTAATGCTTTCACAAGCACTTTGTTGGTCTTGTGTAAGAATTTAAGGTAATTATTTAATCGCTAAAAATAAATAAAAAATTTTCCTCAAAAAAAAATTAATAATATTAAAAAATAACCATTTATAACTTTTAATTTCCTCTTTTTATATCTATTGCAACATATTAGATATATTAAAGTAGATAAAGTAATATTTTAGAGTTTTTTTACTTAAAATAATATTAAGGTATTTATCAAATAAAAATAAAAAAATCAAAAATTTTATAATATAATAAAGTTTTTTTTAAATTACACTCATTAAACTAAAAAAATGAAAGTGTATGGATGATTTTGAATCCTTTTCACATTATTTTTAAACCAAGTTAACCTAATTTACCCTTTATTTAGGTGATAAATATTTATCATAGTTACTATTCATTGTGACCAGAAATAATGTTGAACAATTTTAAAGTTTTAGACATGAAAATTCCGAATATAAAATCTATTTTATCAAATTCAATCTCTATAAGTTGTAGAGATTACTTTTAAAATAAACTTTCAAAACATGATGAGAAACAATTTTCAAGAAAAGTACATTTAAGTATAAAAATATTTTTATACCAAAGTTAAGAATAATTTAAATTATAATGAAATTAATTATATTATATTTTATAAAAAATAATTTATGAAATTTCAAAACTAATTCAAATTAAAATGGTACTTTTCAAATACTTTAATGGAAAAGATATTTTTTATAAAATTGGTATTTTTTCACTATTCGCTGCAAAAAAATATTTTTAGAAAAATAAAAAAAATTCAACCTAATATAGTTTTATTATTTTTATTTTAAAAAATATATCCTTTTTATCAAATAAAATTTAAAAAATTGTTAGAAATTAATTATAATATTCACTCATAATAAGTAATGGAAACCATTTTTGAAGAAAACATATTATTGAAGCATAAAATGGTTTTAATGAAAATTGATTAATTAATTATTATGAATTAATAAATAAATTTTCATTTTATAAAACCTTTATATATATTTTTCATAATTTGGTTATTCTTATTCATATCTTCAATTTAACGGCTAGGTTATAATGGTCCCATTTATATAGTAATATTTTTGTAGTATATCCTAGTTTTCTTAAATCTCGATGTTGTGTGTTAAGAAAGCTATCAACCATAGTATTCTTAAAATTAATTCTTATGGCATTACATACCCCCTAAATAAATTGAAACCCCATAATTTTTATCTTGGTAATCTAAGGTTTTATATTTTCAAATACCATTTTTGAAATATCACATCACACAAAGGGATAATAAAACTTCTTTTGAAAAGAGGGAATGGTAAATATGGGGGTCATCTAGAATAATGCATAACTAGGTTCCAAAATAGGATAATATTAGAGGTAATTGAAAATATAGACACATAGGAGAAAATTAATATCCAAATAATGATGGTGAGTGAAAGAGAACGTTAATCACAAGAAAGTTAATGATCATGAGAGAGTTAATGACCACAATACCATAAACCAATGAGGTTTGAAAAGGACCATAAATTAATCAAAAATGATTGTAAGAAAGGAAAAAATATTCATTTTAAATATCATTTATCTAAAGGTGAAGTATCCTTATACCATTAAGACAGAGAACATGAGAAAATATAGATACTTGATTTTATTCAAATCCCAAAATGCAAATTTATCCTTTTGTTATATATTTTGACAAGTTCCCACCTCTATATAATCCCATATTCAAAGTGATGAGTATCCATGATGAATATTTCTTATCCTTAAAATGTAAACTTTTAATAGATAATAGGTTCTAGAAAAGGATAAAACATTAATTCGAATGTCATTACTAAAACCAAAAATGGTTAGCACATGATAAGATAATACCCAAAATGAATAAACTTTCATATGAATAAATAATACATTTAACTCCAAAATTTCCACAATAACACCTAAGGTTCAATTAAGATTATTCCATAAATAAATAACCCTATATCCCCATTAACCTTAATAACCTCAATATTAAAGAATGTTTTAACATTGATGGTTGTCTCATTCATTTCATATTAGATCTCAAAAAATATAATATAATTATTCTAAAATAATCCTTATTGTTAAACCTAAGGGTTACATATACTACAACCCAATAAAACCTCACCCAAAATATCATTAATCTCTTAAAAATCCCATCACTCAAAAATCTAAAAAGTGGTTTCTATACCGTTGAACTTATTATCAACATTAAACTTATAAACCCATTATAGTATCCAAAACACTAAAGTTAACCTCACATGGAAACATCCCAGTTTCCAAATTTATCTAAACCTTGCTCTAATACTAGCTATAATTTCCCCAAACCTACACTCCATGATTCGATGCTAAAAATATAATCTTTACATTTTTTGTTTTGGTAATAATAAACACAAACCAATTTTATCCATCCAAAACATAAAAAATCAAACTGAAGTGTTATATCATTTACATATCCAAGGACGTTTTGTGTTTATATTTATAGATAATTAGGAAAAACTCTTAAATAACAATACATGTGTCTTCAAGTGATCATTTTTTCTATTATACCAAGATTTTATTATTTTACAATAAGTCATCATCATATCCCAAAAGAAACCCTTATAGACATATCTTAATTAACATGTTTATTTACAACCTATGGAATATAAACATAATAAGTGTGATCTCAAATGAATAGTAGTGGTAAACATAGGCATTGACAATTCAATAATTTTAAGGATCACAAGATGTGAATAAGGGTAAGAGAATATAGTTAAAGTGAATGATCATATCATAATATAATTCGTACCTATAAAAACATGTAATATAAACAATGAAACATGGAATAAATATTTAAAAAAATTGATATGCATAAGAGTTGACAATTATTAGCCATGTGAAAATAATCCTTTATCAAAGGAAACATTAAAAATTATAGAAAGAATAAATAAAATATGTTGGTAACTTGGAACATCAAACATTCCTCATAGAATCACCTAAAATGGATCATTCCAATATCTTATTAGGGGTAAATTAAAATAACTAACTTTATTATCTATTAGTAGATATGTCATGACTCATCCCCCGGGGCCCGTTCCATGACTACCCCAAGCCCGTCTTCCATAGGCCAGGGGCTGGCGACTAGCACCAAAGGCGTAATTCCCTAAAACTGGGAAGTCATTGCCTTTAAAACCTATAAACACACACACAAGCAAGAACATAGCTGAACAAAGCACCAAGTAAACTGTATAACAAAAGAGTGTTGAAAGTAAAAGGGGATAGAATACAATCCCAACTGGAAAGTACAAGTACATCTGAAATGCAATACAGGTGAAGAAAGAGAAAAATAGTTACTAGGACGTCCTCTGGGATCCTATATGAAGGGTAGGTGTAGATCGCCTCCTCAGCACTCCACGTTTGCCCGTCTCCTCAATGTACCGACACGTTGTATGGTCCACCTCCGGGTACTGTCTTGTCCTGGTAATCTCAGCCTCAGTCAGCGTTGTTCGTCATCTGCATCCAACACAATAAGGTGCGGCCATAGCCCATGCAGGGGTGAGTATAACGATACTCAGTAGGTACCCCGAGACCCTCAAGGTCTCACAAAATCCACCAAGGATAAACCACAAAGAATGAAATCAAAATATAACCTTACTTGGGTATATGCCTATACATATACCTAAGTTATCAAGTGATCCATCTCAATCATGAGGAAAACATAGAAAAACTGACTCAACTCAAACCAAGATTTTATTCTGGGGGTAGTATCAAGTAACATCCCCAGTCACATTGTTGAAACCTCAGTTGCTGGAGAAATCCTCCTCTATAGAGTAAAATGGGTCTTCCGCAACACCAAGTGTACTTCCCACTAACCTTGGACTGCTGAGGTACTCCTCCTATCGAGTATTGTGGATCTGCCGCATGACCAAGCGTGCTCCCCACCGTGGGTCTGCCGCATCACCAAGTGCACTCCCCCTCGTATCCTGTTGAGGTACTCCTCCTGTCGAGTGTCGTGGGTCTACTGCGACACCAAGGTGCTCCCCACTGTGGGTTTTCCGTGACACCAAGGCGCTCCCCACTGGGCTAGTCAAGTCACTCCGAGTCGAATTGGTCAGCAGTCGTCTGGTCTCAGCCAGCTACTAGGTCTCTGCACTATGCTCGCTCATCTCCAGGAGGATCCTCTCCACGAGCTAATGGTCGATAGTCCAACTGTCTTGATATCCCAAGAAGAAGTATCTCAAAGGTCTACCATGTCATAGGGGTCTCAACGCAACAGACAGCGCGTCAATCGGACACTCGGTCTGTGAGTTATTAGTCTTTTAGTCCTAGGGGCCCGGTTGGATTCATGAACGATCCAACCTGACCGTATCTCAACTATACCCCAAACTCTAGTGGGGTATACTCAAAGGGACCTTCATGCTCCAAGATTACCAGCTTCACTGACAATTTATCAAACGGGCGTCCGGTGCCAAAGATATGACCAAAAGAAAGTAAAGGGTCATAGTGGGCCCGGGTCCGGTCCGACCCAGTCGGACCGACCCGGCCTGACCCAACCTAGGACGACCCAGTTCGGGTCGATCCAGCCTGACCCGTTGGGTCTGGCCCGGCCCGTTGAGTGGGCCCGTCTGTTGGGTTCGGCCCTGCCCGTTGGGCCCTGCCAAGCGGGCCGCGAGGGCCACGGAGAGTCGGGAGGGCACAGACCGGCCATGGGTCGGCACGAGGGTGGTTCGGCCCAGAGGGCGTCGTGTCGGCGGCTTGGCCCGAGGCGCGGGGCCTGTTTGGTCGGGGCACTGTGAGGGACCGGCGGGCTGGTGTGGTCGGGCCGGCTCGGAAGGCCAACGGGCTGGTGCAGTCGGGGCGGCTCGAGAGGCCAGTGGGCAGGCGCGGCCGGGGTGGCTCGGGAGGCCAGTGGGCGGTGCAAGCTGGCGGGTGGTGTGGCTGGTGGGTGGCATGTTCGGTGGGTGGCCTGTCCGGTGGGCGGCGTGGTTCGGCCCAATGCGGCGGAGCCTGTTCAGTCGAGGCGCTGGAGAATCGCGGGGTCGACGCAGGTTGCAGAGGCCGCGGGTGGAGCGGTCGTTGCCTTCGATTCCATTGTCACCTTCCTCCGATTCGAAGAACACCATAAAGAAGAAAGGCGGGGGTCGGTCAATGTTAGTTTGGCCCGCACCCTCCGCATTTAGAGTGGTAGCAAGCGGTTCATCAAGAACATAAGCAAATAATGAGCATGGAAGGTATTTTAAACATCAATTCCCATAATCCCTTGATAATTTCTATTCCCAACCCCGCAAAGGAAAAATATGGGAGAACATGGAAGTTTTAATCAAATGATGAATAAACCTCTACAACTTCCAACAAAAATTTATTCACAACCTACAAAGAAAACATCCACGGATCAAATTGATAATAATTTGATCTGCATTCTTTGTTTTTAGAAGGAAATAATCAAGGCAATAAAATCATACTTAATTAAAAAACCTACCTTGTTCGATGTTGGTTGATGTTGGCGTGGGAAGGCGGACGTCGATTCGTTGTAGAAGAACACGTCCTACGTCGAAGGAAATTCTGAGGAAGAAGGTAAAATTCGTCGATGTTCCTCGTGGAGGAAGCATTCTTAGTTGGAGAATATTTCTCCCAAGAGATCCTCCTCTCCCCAATTCAACCAAATAAAAGGGATAGCCAATAATAAAAAGTGTTTTCCCCCATTTAATCGTAGGCACAAATCAAATTGGATTAGATTAAATTGGAACAATTAAGTGGTGTGTTGGAAAGATTAATGGTATGTTTGTTGGCACAATTAAGGTGGATGAGTTCAAGAGGCTCTCCCTCATTAATTGTGAGAGTTAAGGGTTTCTCCCAATTAAATGGGGGTTTCAAGGGGGTATAATCCTGGGTGGTCCCCACCACCATAACCTCTCATGGGAGGTTATGGTTCGGGAGGTCCCCACCACCTTAACCTCTCATGGGAGGTTAAGGTTTGATGGTCCCCACTTCCAACTTCCACAAGGAGGTTTAGTTCTGGTGGACCCCACCTAAAATATCTACATGGAGGCTCAAAATAAAATAAAATGAAAGTTTATTTTATTTTATTATTTGTACAAAAAACCCAAAAACTACCTTTCGCCCTCGACCATCTACCATTGAGGTGAAAGTATCCTTAAGTGAATACCGGCACTGCGAGTTCAACGGTGCCCTCAGATTTCAATTCTGAGTACTGGTTAAAAAGTTATAAAAACCCGCTCGTATATTTACTGAACGTATCAGAACAAAACTTCAGAAATTGATTCCGGGCACACTCGGCCTTATAATCACGCACCGTTAATTTTCGCGGACTCATAAAATTCCCATATATTTAAAAAAATTAACTGGAAATTTCATGTCTTTTCAAAATACTTATATTTTTTAAACTCTATCATCTCTTAGGTGTAACTTACAATAGTTAAATTTTTCATCTCTTTAGAGTAACTTATTAAATTTAACTTTGTATCTTTATACAATTCATTGGAGGCACATAACATACCAACACATACTTGTTTTATAACATAACCACTTTTAAATAATCCATACATATGTCCAAGTACAATATAATTAAAAAAACAATTAAAATCTTTCACTTTTCAATATAACACCCTTGAAAAAATTCATCATTCCTTTTTAGTTTGATTAATGGTAGAAAAAAAATGGGTCCCATGAAAATATATTTTAAACATTATTATAAACCATTCATAGAAAGGAACTAAATGGTATCATAATATCATATCCCTAGTGAATCATTGGAATCGTTAAATGATGTTTACATATATGAAAATTCTTTTAATTTAATATTCAAAATGTTTCTTAGATTATAGGAAAAATTAAAATTTTATTTCGGTCTATTTAAAAACTGAAAATTACAAAAATAGTGAGAGAATGATTTTATTTGAAAATAATCCTCGAAACTTATAAATTAACATTCAAAAAAATATTATTTATGATGGTGGGAAAATATATTCAATTCTTAAATGTTAAAAATAAAAATTATTTTCAAAATTTTGTAAAGATAGTCAAAAGTGACCCATGTGGAAAATTTTAAGTAATTTTCCTTTAAAAACTCATAAAAGAGGGTCAAATATCATAGAAAATAATTTATTAAATAAATTATTTTTAAAAAATAACATTATTGAAATAATATAAATAACATAGAGGAAGAGTTTGGAAAAAGTATTTAAAACCTTTAAAAACGTTTTTACAGAAATAACCATTTATGTTTTTTAAAATCAAAAACACTTTCAAAGTAAGAAAATAAAAAAGAAACATAAAATACCATGAGTATAAAAAAAATTTGTGATATTATATTTCAAGACTTGGTATATAAACCATGAAAATAAATATAGGTGTGTCAATCAAAATATGTCTCAAGAAAGAAAGTTTTGTATCAGAATTCCTTGCAACTTGGGTAATGCTTGAATCAAAAATCCATTGAATAAAGAAACAAAAAATGATTATAAAAAACCCATAATTTCTATGAATTAATATGTGAAAACATGTTTGTGCGGTATTAATTACACCATATAAAATAAATCATGGTGTATAACATAAATTAGTTCTCAAAGAATTGAAATTGAGACCATGAAAACCCTATCAACTTTTATAACATTTGAACCAATATATCAGGAAATAGAGAACTTAAAAGTAGAATTAAATACCATTATCAAAGAATAATTCATGATATAATATCTCAATAGGCATCATATACACCTTATAAAAGGAATTCGGTGCCTAATATGAGATGTGTATCAAAAAACAATATTGAGATAAATAAAACTTAAAAAGATTGTATCATTAAAGTTAGAATTAATTAATGTAGTGATTAAGTTTCAAGATTATAAAACCACATAAAAAATTGTAAATATAAAATAATATAATTAAATTTCATTTCACACATAATCTTGTCATAACATAGTAAATAAATTAAAAGTATAACACAATGAATGAAAATTGAGTTAATAAAACCCTTACCTCAAGTCTAAACTTTCTATGGATGTACTTTAACTCCAGTATAATAAACTTATATTAACTTTTTTCTTTTTAAATAACTTTTTCAAGGTTTTTTACTTTATTATTAAACAATTTATTACATTTATTTGAATAAAATATTTAATTAATTTAATTGGTTAAGTTCACGTCAGGTGTTTTGGGGATATTCGGTTCATAATTTTAAAATGAATTCAGTATATTTACCATACTCAAAGAGTTCATTATTAAATAATTTAAAAAATAATTATTATTATTTAATTAAAATTTTTATATATCAAATAAAATTTTATAGGTATTCATGAAAAATTTTCCAAAAAAATAAAATACATTGACTCATGAGGCGGTAGTCCACACGTACACATAAGAAAATTTTTTACTTTTTGTTGAATGAAAAATAAAGAAAAAAATAAACTCTAAAATTTATAGAATAATTATAATGTTATAAATATAAAATAAATTCATTAAATACATCCTCATTACCATCCCTGATAGGAATTGTTTTTAAAAATGATGTACATTTCTATGTGGAGGCGGTAGTCCGTACGTACACACGTACGATGATTAAATTTTTAATAATCAGAATGATATGAATATAGATGATATATTATATTTTAAGAATAATAATTATTTCACAAATATAATATATATACATTAAATCCATCATAATAACCAACCATGAAATTTTGTGATGATAAATGAAATACATCGGTTTCGTGAGGTGGTAGTCTGCACGTACACACAAACGATGGTTTTATTTCCCATTTAATGGAAAAGGAAATGAATAATATTATTAAATTGACATAATAATATCTAATTATTTTTATGATATTAAATTTATTATATAGGAATAATAATTAATGGAGGTAGAAGAATAAGTAAGATGAAAATGCTCATTTGAGATAATTGCCTCCTCTTCGAAGAACCTCCTTTAAATCTCTCCTTAAGGTCCCTATGGATGGTCTTTTAAGAAAAAAAGAACCTATAGAATGTATATAATTTAGTTAATAAAAGTTTTATTAATGTTTTTTTATTTAGGTGGTTCAAAAAGTGTTAGGAATAGATTAGGGGTGGTGTACATATACAAGAGATGTGAGGGGCACCCTTGGAATTACTTAATGTATTAAATTAATATAAATTAATATTCATATTAAAGCAGTAAAAAAAGATATATTTCAAGTATAGGATGATTATGAGTCAAAATAATTTCATTGAAAAAAAATATACAAGTTTAGGTGATTTTTTGACCCTTGTATATTGGTTTTAAACCTTGTTTACCCTTTTTACGATTACTGTGATACTAAAGATTTTTATTTTTTAGGGGTAAATAAAGTTATTATTAAAGGAAAAGTGATCAATAACTATAAAATAGTTGGTATTATAGACCATATACCATTAAATTTTGAAAATATAATAAATTTATTAATTTTAAATTATTTAATAAAATATTATTTAACATAAATTACCAGTAAAGTAATTTTTTAGACTATTTAAATAATTTGACTGTGAAAAATATCAAGACAATAATTTAATTATAATATAAAAATTTCACACATTAATAATACATTTTATTTATCTATAGAATTATTAGGACACCATAACTCAACCAAAACATATTACTTTACAAGTTTTTAAAATCATTTACTTGATTTTTCTACAGCTTGAACAAGAACTTTGTCGGTGCATAAGAATTTAAGGTAATTATTTAACCACTAAAAATTAAAAAATAATTAACATCCAAAAAATAATTTTTTCAAATTCAAAATAACTATATATAACCATTAATATCTACTTTTTACCCATGTCACAACATATTAGATATACTAAAGTAAATAAAGTGGCATGTTGGAGTTTTTTTTTACTTAAAATATTATAAAGGTCTTTATCAAATAAAAATGGAACTAAAATTCCATATTTTATAATATAATATGGGATGGTATAATTAAAATAATAAAATTAAATAAATTCAAGTGTATGTAATACTTTTAATCCCTTGCACTTTAGTTTTAACCCTAGTTAACTCAATTTACCCTTTATTGTGGTGATAAATATTTACCATGGTTGTTATTCATTATGACCAAAAATAAATTTTACCTGTTTTAAAATTTTATAACTTATAATTTTAAATATTTAATCCATTTTATCAAATTTAATCCCTATAAGTGGAATAAAATACTTTTAAAATAAACCTGAAAAATGCGATGAGAAACGGTTTTCCAAGAAAAATGCATTTTTAAGTATAAAAGTGTTTTTATAAGAAAAATAATCATAATATAGATTAAAAATAAATTAATTTGATTCTATTTAATAAAAATAAAATAATAATAACTTAAAACCAATTCAAAATAAAATGGGACTTTGTAAATACTTGAATAGAAAAGATATTTTTCTATAAAATTGGTATTTTCACTATTCATTGAAAAATTAATCTTTTTTGAAAAATTCCAATATTTCATCCTAAGATAATTTTTATATGATAGTTTAAAAAAATATTTCCTTTTTGTTCAATAGAATTTCTAAATTTAAAATTAATTATATATAATATTTTCCCAAAAAATAAATAAAAACCATTTTTTAAGAAAATGTATTTTTAAAGCATAAAATGAAATTACTGGAAATTAAGTACTTATTTATTATGAATTAATAAATTAATTTTAATTATATAAAAACTTTATACATATTTTTTATAATGTTTTTATTCATATTCATACCATCAATTTAATGTCTAGGTTATAATGGGTCTATTTAAATAATAATATTTTTATAGTATATCACAGTTCACTTAAAGCTCGGCGTTGCATGTTGTGAAAATATCAAGCATGGTATTATTTAAAACTTAATTTTTGTGGTGTTACACAGAAAAATATTTAAGAAAATAATATAACATTATGGAGGTGAAATCACTTTTGGAAATGATGGATGTTTAAAGATTATAGGTATTGGGATATGTGAGATTAAGTCTCAAAAATTGAAGTCCAAAGATGATTTTTTTATTGATAGAGTGATACATAATTTTTTTAGTATTAGTTAAATTTTTTATTATGGTAATGAATTCATTTTCATGAGTAATTATTTCATTATAAATAGCATAAATGATGAATTATTTATCACAAGGGGAGAAATAATTAGTGAAATTTTCTTTTAGATTGAGAATACATGATATTTTTATTACTTGAACTCATAAGATAATAACAATAAATGGAATTGAAGGCTTTTCTATCTTGGTAAAAGTAGTTTGAGAAATATCACAGGAGGAGATATAGTAAGATAATTTTCTCAACTAAGGATAGAAAATGAGTATATTTATGAAATATTATAGAAATGAAAAATAATACAAGGAAGTCATAAGAGAGTGAAAATTTTGTCTACTGGGACACTTGAATTGATTCAATAATATTTATGTAGTTAAATGAGACATAAATACTCAAGATAAGATTATTATTTCCTCGCATTCATTGATTATTTTAAAATAATGATTAATTTTATGATTATGAAGCACAAATCAGATGATGTGAAGATGTTCAAAATTCTTAGAAGAGATGCTGAGAAATAATTAAGAGTATACTTCAAGAATCTAAGAACTGATCATGGAAGTGATTTTACTATAAATTAATTTAATTCATATATTTTTAATCATGGGATCAAGAATCAATATTTATATATATATACACCTAATTAAAATTCATTTTCATAGAGTAAGAACAAAATATTGGTTGAGCTTGGAAGAACCATGCTTAGGGAATACAAGATTTCAAAATATTTCTAGATATAATTTCTTAGTATAGTTGTGCATATTCAAAATAGGTTCTTATTAGGTCCTAATTACAACATGAAATATTGTGAAATTTGTTATAATAATAATACAATTATGAATTGAATCATTGTTTTTGTAATACCATGATTTATGAAGACAAAAAATTTAGATCTAGAAAAATTGATGAGAAATTTGGGGAAGGAGAATCCATGGGATATTTATCTATTGAAAGAGGAAACATGTGATGGAACAAAATACCACATTATTTGTTGGACTATTATGAAAGTTTTTACTATTCTCTAATGATTATCTAAAGACATTTTTACCCTTATTTTACTTTTTACAAAATTATTTAAAAGGAATCTTCTTGTCATTTTATGAATAAGGGACTTTTTGAATTTTTACCAAAAATGTGAAAGGAATGTTTTATTTTAACTTATATGGAATGATTTTAATTTCCCACCATCATGATAGATTAATGTTTTTAATCTTCCTTTACAAGTTTCCAAGGTTATTTTCAAAGAAAAATATTTCCATAATATTTTGGAAATATTTTTATTTTAAAACTGATTTTCAAAATAGAAAGGTTATTTTCCTCAAGAAATATTTTAGTGATATTTTAAAGTAATTTTCATATATGATAACATCATTTGAGATTAATGATGTTTTAATGAGGATATTATCCATTGATACCATTCTTACTATTTATATGGATGTTTAATTCCTATGTTGATGAGATGTTTATGAAACCCATTTCTTTTCCATGGGTTATGCTATAGTGAATTGATTAAATATTTATGAAACCTATTTTCTTTTCACCAGTTATGATGTGATGATATGATGAATGTTTTATAATATTTTTAAACACATGTGTACGGTTTTCATTAAGTAATGGGTATTAATTTATAACTAAGGGTGGTAGTTACGTTATAACTAAGGATGGTGGTTTAGTTATAACCAAGGATAGTGGTTCTGGTATAACCATGGATAGTGGTTATAGTGACCCGAGCCTTTTACATAAAACATTTCATAATTTTAAGCATAATTAATCATCAGATTACAAGCCAAGGATCGATAAGTCTAGTGTCTTGGAAGACTAGGTACATATAACATAAAACATGGGGCAAAAAAACTTCATTATTTAATCTTCATAAATAGCTTCTAACTTCCTTTGATCCCTTACATCTGCATAGGGTACCCTGGGGAACACATGAACAAATGGATGAGCTAAAAATCCTAGTAAGGGAATGAATATAAGGATACATCTCAAGCACATGAGTTAGGAGGCATGACATAATAATATCCAAAGCTTAAAACTTATAAAATCATTTAATATAAGCATGGGATCATATAAACATGCAATCATATAAATGTGGCAGAATCATAAAACATTTCTTTAGTGCGGTTCAAGGCTAACCGCCAATCTCGTTTCCCATTTCAGTATGGGTCAAGGCTAACCGCCAATCCCATTTCACATCGCATCTCATGAGACTTATCCTTACCAAATGCATTGGAGCGCTATCTGGGTGCACCCATCTCAAAATTTTCATGAATATTCTTTCCACATAAATATTCTTACCACATATACAATCATACATAATCAAACATACATAAACATAAGGGTACCAACGGAAAGAATTGGGTTCCACAATCATGACATAAATCATAACCAATGGGAGTATCATGAAAGTGTACATGAAAGAGAAGTATTATAACATACATGGATGTTCATAAGTTATTATAGGCATATAACATGGTAGGTGGTAACAAATATAAGTTACATCACAAAAGAAATGTATTTGAGAGACATTATCATTAAAACATTTTTGTGCGGTTTTAAGGAAAACACTATAGATCTTTTAAAATAGTAAAGAATACATTCTTTTATATAAAACCAGAATTGAACCATGAAGGTTTTCAGAATAAAAATACTGAATTTACAAAGACAATGGTGTCTTAAAACATAAGATAGAGTGCACTTGAATTTGGGTAAAAGTTCGGGAAGTGCGTTTAAAACGAGTGTGCTTATTGGGAAGTATCGAGGAGAGATTCACTTAAAAGCATGTATATCCCAGAAAGATAATGAGATACGGATCTTGGAACATGAGTTTTTAGAATATAAACATAATGTTGAAGTTCTACATAAAAATAAAATACAACTACATTTTGGTAAAAAGAAAGATAGAGAAACCCGAAGGAATAAAGGAAGTTCGGGTAGAATTCATTATGGTTTATCTCCATGGTATCAGGTGTAACTAAGAGGGATTTGTGAGAGAGATAAGGGGTCTCTCATCACTTATAAAACATTAGGTCAGTATGGGTAAGGTGTATAAACATACCCCATCACTTTTTATTACACAAAAAAAAGGTATAGCATAGAGAACAATCTTCATTAAGAGTGAAAAGGGGAGGATCCCTTACCTTAAATCTGTTGGTGTTTTCCACTTGTTATTAACGACCTGAATAAAAAAATTATACTTATTAATTAATAATTCCATAACCTCTTATATATTAAATTTATTTATTATAACCCTTTTTATTTCATTCATATCCTTTTTGATTAGTTACAATGTTCAATTTCATTGTTCGGGCTCGTTTGTTTACTAGGCTTTAAAAGATCGGTTCACTTATATTCAAGTATGGATTATATGAAAGATGAAAGTGGTTGTATAGAATTGAAGTTATATTCTTTAGTTAATATAAAAGATATTACATGGTTTTAATTTTAATTAGTTTACTTAGAGTGAAGTCTAATTATTATATATATATAACCATAGTGATAACCATTTTTTTTAATCGGTGGATTTGATTACAAAGAATGTGTTTTGATTTTTAACTTAATTCCATTTGTACCAAAAGGATTACAGAACCAAAAATAGTATATATTACATATATAATAATCTGGTTCAACCATAACACAAATGGTTTCATGACCATAATTAAATATAATAATAGAAATTGATAAACTGTTGTCCTTGAATGTGCTAAATTAGCACATCTCAAACGGTGCTTTCATTTCTTTCAAATAAAAGGGTGGGGAAAGGAGAGAAGATAATTAAATATACCACTAGTAGGAAGAAATTCTAGTACATGTATGTTACTGGATTTATCATACTATTATGGTGAAGGGAGGTGAGGAAAGAAATAAAAATAGAAAATAACTTAAAAGAAAAGAAAAAATTGGGAAGAGGAATTTACCTCTTGAGACTTCCTCCTTTGAGAACCTCTTAAGGGGAGAGGTTTTGGTATTTTGAGGAGGCTGAGAGATTTTGGATGTGGGGGAGTACCTTGGGGATATATTTGGGTAGAATAATGGCAATGAACAAGGCTTGAGAGGAATGGAGAGAAGAGGGAGTGAAGGGGGGTTTATAGTGGAGGAGAGGAGGGATTTCATAATATTATAATCATTAATTTATTATTTCTTCCCAAGACAAGGAATAGTAAGTATTCCATGACTAATAATAGTGATTTTATCATGTGATCCTAAACCAAGTGGGATTACATCAGCAGAACATAATCTATGACTCAATTAATCCATTATTTAGCATTTATTGTGAATTATCGGATTCAACTATTCATCAAAAATTCAAGTATTTCAGAAAAATCCTAAAAATTCATCATAACCATTTTTTGAAGTGTAGAATCCAAAAATGAAGTCCATTTTTCAAAAATAATTTTCTAAATATGATAATTTTAATATTTAATTAAAATAATAATTTATTATCAAAACCAGTTTTAAAATATTCATTAACTTATTCTAAAATATAGGTATATCATACTTCCAACTTGAATATTATTTTTATACCACCATATGTGATTTTAATATTCATTAGGGTATATCACTATTCATAAGGGTATGTTACTATTAATTAGGGTAGGTTACTATTCACCAAAAATTAAGTTTCCCTTATCGGACTCCAAATAACTTACTGATTACAACCGTGTATACCGGATTTTCAAAATTCCAAACACAAAAGTGATGAACTTAGGTTTAAAGGTCACTTATTAGTCCATTATGATGTGTTTTAATGTGATTTTATGACATACTTATGAGAAGGGAATTTCCATTGAAAAACATTGGGTCGTTACATTCTTCCCCCTTTATGAAATTTCTCCCTCAAAATTTCGTTTTACATTCTAATCCAAAAACAGTTGTGGGTACTTTTCCTTCATTGCTTCCTCCAATTCCCATGTTTCTTATTTATACTTATGGTTTCTCTATAGTACCTTGACCAGATGAGTATTATTGTTGCGTAGAACTTTGTCTCTACGATCCAAGATCTTCATTGGCTGCTCCTCATAAGAGAGATCATCCTCCAACTGTACCACCTCTGAAGAGAGTACAAGTGAAGGTTTTGGTATGTACTTATTTAAGAGGGATACATGAAAGACATCATGTACTTTTGACATGGTAGGTGGAAGTTCTAGTCGATAGGCCACAAATCTGACTCGATCAAGGATATCTAAGGGGTCGATGTACCTGGGACATAACTTTCATTTCTTCCAAAACCTCATGAAATTATTCCATGGGGATATATGTATAAATACCATGTCTCTAACTTTGAACTCAAGGTCTCATCAAAAGTTATCTTCATAACTCTTCTGTCGACTTTGGACTGCCTTGATATGCTGCTGAATGGTTTTCACCTTCTCCACCATTTCTTCAACCATTTCAGGTCCTAGGAGATTATGCTCACTAACTTCATCCCAACATGTCGGTGTTCTTCACCTTTTCCCATAAAGGGCTTCATATGGTTCCATTTGGATGCTCGAGTAAAACTATTGTTGTAGGAGAATTCAACCAGTGGAAGATGTCGGTCCCATCCTCCTTTGAATTCCATTGAACACGCTCTCAACATGTCTTCCAATGTCTGAATAGTTCACTCAGATTGGCCATAATTTTGAGAATGATAGGTCTTACTGAAGTTCATTTTAGTGCTCAGAGAATGCTGGAGACTTTTCCAGAACTTCGAGGTGAATCTCAGATCACGATCGGATACAATAGATAGTGGTACTACATGCAACCTTACCACTTCTTTTATGTAAATCTGTGCAAGTTGATCCACTGATAATTCCTCTCAAACTGCGATAAAGTGAGTTGTCTTCGTAAGACAACCCACAAAGACCCATATAGCATTGCTTGCTCTAGATGTCTTTGGATGTCCAGTGAAAAATTCCATGGTAATGTTCTCCCACTTCTATGCTAGTATGGGTAGTGGTTGAATCATCCCCTTAGATTTTGTCTCCTAGCCTTCACTTGCTGACATACGAGGCACTTTGATGTATATTCGGTAATCTCCCTTTTCATATTGTCCCACCAAAAGTTTTCTCAGAGATCACGATACATCTTTGTGCTCCCTGGGTGGATAGAGAAGGTCGAGCTATGTGCATCATTCAATAGCTCCTTCTTTATCTCTGGATCAGATGGTACACATAATCGTGTCTGAAATCATACAACTCCTTCCTCATCAATTTTGAAATTGGAGGATTTCCCATTTTTAACAGCTTCCATCCTTTTCTGAATTTCCACATCCTTTCTTTGAGAATCCTTTATTTTCTCCAAGAGGGATGGTTGAGAAATCATTTGAGAAAGGATTGATGATGTTCCTCCCTTAATGATTCCCATGTCAATCCTTTGAAAATCTAAGAAGATCGGATCCTTTTCAATTCTCATCATTGATAAAGATGCAGGATCCTTTCTACTTAGAGAATCTACCACCTTCTTTTCCTTACCGAGATGGTAGTGGATTGAGCAGTCATAATTCTAGATGAGCTCTATCCATCTTCGCTGGCACATATTAAGCTCTTTATGTGTGAATATATATTTGAGACTCTTGTGGTTAGTATATATCTCACATTTTTACCCATAGAGATAATGCCGCCAGATTTTCAATGAAAAGATCATAGCCACCAACTCCATATCATGTGTGGTGTGGTTTTGCTCATGGATTTTTAGCTTCCTTGAGACATAGGCTATCACTTTATCATTTTTCATTAGCACACAGCCTAATCCTTTCTTATAAGCATAACTATACACCACAAAGAGTTCTCCACTGGAAGGGAGTGTGAGTACTGGCGTAGTGATAAGACTCTTTTTCAACTCCTTGAAACAATCTTCACATTCTGTGTCCAGACGAACTTTAATCCCTTCCATGTCATCTTGGTCATTGGGTTTGACAATCGAGAAAAGTTCATCACGAATCATCGATAATAACCAGCTAGACCTAAAAATCTGCAGATCTCCATTACAGAAATTGGCCTCGGCCACTCTTCAATTGCCTTCGTCTTGGAAGGGTCCACATATATTCCTTTCATGGTGATAACATGCCCCAAGAATGATACTTCCTCCATCCATAACTCACATTTACTGTACTTTTCATACAAATTTTTCCTTCTCAAATTCTTTAACACAATTTCCAAATGCTCCTCATGTTCCTCCTTGCTCTTGGAGTATATCAGAATATCATCAATAAAGACCACCACAAATTTGTCAAGGTAATCTCTAAAGACTCTATTAATTAAATCCATGAAAATTGTTGGAGCATTAGTGAGTCCGAAGGGAATCACTATGAACTCATAGTGTCCGGACCTAGTTCAGAAGGCAGTCTTGGGAATATCTTCCTTCCTCACCTTTAATTGGTTATATCCTGACCGAAGGTCCACCTTAGAGAAATAACTAGCCCCACAAAGTTGATCAAAAAAGTCATCTATCCGTGGAAGGGTATACTTGATCTTTATAGTTATTTTATTGATCTCACAATAATCAATACAGAGGCTTATTGATCCATCCTTCTTCTTGACAAAGAGGACTGGAGCACCCCATGGTGAAGCACTCGGGCGTATAAAACCCTTATCCATATTCTCCTATAACTAATTCTTCAGCTCTTCTAGCTCTAAAGTGGCCATTCTATAAGGTTTCTTTGAGATTTGTAGAGATCTAGGGATAAGTTCGATTGAGAACTCAACCTCTCAGTCATGAAGAAGACCAGGAAACTCTTCGGGGAATACATCAGTGTAATCCCTCCTGATGGGCATGTCTTCAAAAATGATTCTATCCTTTGTCCCAATCATTTGATCTAGATATTATTTCTCACAAGGAATCAGTATCCAAACTTGAGACAATGATTCTAAAGGAGACTCATCTTCCTCCTTACACTTGTAATGAATCGTAGGATGCTTTGGGATTTGAAAAGTGATCTCCCTTTCCCAACAATTGATGTTGGCCTAGTAAAAAGATAGTCAATCCATGTCCAAGATATCATCAAACCCCACTAAAGTAAGTATTAAAAGATTTTATGGGAGGTTCAGTCCACAAAAATTAACCGGGGAGGATTTATAAACCATGGATTCAATAATTTCCTCATTCGTTGTTCTCATAGATAAAGTTTCCTCCAAATTTTGAGGTGGTGTTTGAATAGTTCTACTAAACTTTCAAGATATGAAATAATTTGTAGAACTAGAATCAAATAGTGTGTTCACTATTCTTGAATGAATAACAAGAGTACCTATCACCACATAGTTTTCCGGCTCCACCTCAGCAGTAGTGATAGCATAAGCCCTTTTTGTTGCCTTGGAGGTTGTTGTTGATTGCCTATGATAACCCTTAGCTTAGGGAAATTTTTCGCATAATTCCCAAGATCCTTGCAATTATAACACTGCACTGAAGGCTGAGTGTTAATATGAACCTTCCTTTCTTCATCAACATTAGCGGGATTTTTCATATCCCTTCGGCAGTTCTTGGCCAGATGACCAAACTTTCCGCATTTGAAGCAATTCTTGGTTCCCTTGAGATAGTCACCAAGATGCTTCTTCCCACAATTTTTGCAAAGGAGAATGTGAGGCTTCTTTCCATCATGGTATTTGTTTGATGAACCACCCATGTTGTTCTCCATTTTCCGCTTCTTGTAACTAGGCCCATGAGACTGCTGAGAGTCTCCAATATTCATTTCAACCTTGAGGGCACAACGAACAATCTCCTCATAACTGTCGAAGTCTCGAATTGCCAATACTTTTCATATACTCAGCTTTAGTCTACTAAAGAAGCAATACACCTTTCTTTTGGTGTTCATGAAAAAGCCAGAGGTGTACCTTTAAATCCTTGTAAAGTTCACTTCATACGCCCCGATGGACTCATCTTCCTTCTGCTTGAGTCCAAGGAACTCTCTTTCCATCTTGAGATGGAGGGTTTGAGGAAAATATTTGTTAAAAAACATCCTCTTGAATTCCTCCCATTCTATGGAATCAATTTCCTTTTGGGACTTTGTATTCTTGATCAGTGTCCACCACTGATCAGCTTCCCCATCAAAATGATAGACCTCCAATACAACTTTCTCTTCTTCTGAGCACTAGAGGATAGAGAATATCTTTTCAATGGAGTTAATCCATTGTTCTACGAGGAGGGGATCATAATATCCTCTAAACATGGGAGGATTTTTCCGTATGAAGGATTCTACGGCAACTTTCTCTTTCCTTGGACGAGGAGAACGTTCCACCTGATTCAAGTAATTATTCATAACTCGAGCCAGTTGAGCAAGTACTTCCATAAAGTTTTGAGCACCCGCTTCCGTCACAACAGGAATATCATTAGGGAAGTCATCACATTTCCTATCACATTGGTTATTGGAATGTATTCTTCTATTTGCCTCTATTAACTAAGAAAAAGAATGTATAATTATAGGTCTTGAATACTTAGCTATTGAGCATAAAAAGGAAACTTTGAAACTAAAAGTATAAACTTATAAAGAAGAATTTGATCCTAACATGTGATTCCTTAGGTTTATATCCAGGTTATCCTCGATCTATTTCTTAACATATATTCTTATGGGCTTATTTTTGTCCCTTAATAATGGTTTTTACTAAGCTCATGAATCTACCAAAGCATATCCCCCAGGAGTGTCATAACCAAGAGTGCAGCAAGGCCCGTTTTCGTGCACCAGTTCCCATTCAAGTCTATCTCAAAGCGGTGTTTTCAGGTTTTACCCCTATATACATCTGTTCCAGAGCTGCCTCTACCTGCTCATATCCAGACAGGGATGTATTTTCTTGATAAACCACCTACTCTATACTCACCAAAATTTAGGACTATTTTATTATACTTAGTCTCATCCTTAAGGTTATCAGTAAGGTGCTCTATTCCTAATCTCCAAAAATAACTAAACCATCCTTTGATACCAACTATAGTGACCAGAGCCTTTTACATAAAACACTTCATGATTTTAAGCATAATTAATCATCAGAGTACAAGCCAAGGATTGATAAGTCTAGTGTCTTGGAAGACTAGGTACATATAACATAAAACATGGGGAAAACTTCTTTATTTAATCTCCATAAAGATCTTCTAACTTCCTTTGAGCCCTTACATCTTCATAGGGTACCCTGGGGAACACATGAACAAAGGTATGAGCTAAAAATCCTAGTAAGGGAATGAACATAAAGATACATCTCAAGCACATGAGTTAGGAGGCATGACATAATGATATCCAAAGCATGAAACTTATAAAATCATTTAATATATGCATGGGATCATATAAACATGGAATCATATAAATGTGTAAGAATCATAAAACATTTCTTTAGTACGGGTCAAGGCTAACCGCCAATCCCATTTCCTATTTCAGTACGGGTCAAGGCTAACCGCCAATCCCATTTTACATCGCATCTCAAGAGACTTATCCTTAACTAATTCATTGGAGCGATATCTGGGTGCACCCATATCAACATTTTCATGAATATTCTTTCTACATAAATATTCTTACCACATATACAATCATACATAATCAACCATACATAAACATAAGGGTACCCATGGAAAGAATTGGGTACCATAATCATGACATAAATCATAACCAATGGGCGTATCATGAAAGTGTCCATGAAAGAAAAGGATTAGAACATACATGGACGTTCATAAGGTATTATAGGCATATAACATGGTAGGTGGTAACAAATATAAGTTACATCACATAATAAATGTATTTGAGAGACATTAGCATTAAAACATTTTTGTGTGGTTTTAAGGAAAACACTATAGAGCTTTTAAAATAGTAAAGAATACATTATTTTATATAAAATAATAATTGAACCATGAAGGTTTTCAGAATAAAAATACTTAATTTTAAAATATAATGGTGTCTTAAAATAGAAGATATAGTGCACTTGAAATTTGGTAAAAATTTGGGAAGTTCCTTTAAAACGAGTGTGCTTATTGGGAAGTATCGAGGAGAGATTCACTTAAAATAATGTATATCCCCGAAAGATAATGAGATATGGATCTTGGAAAATGGTTTTGGAGAATATAAATAGAATGTTGAATTTCTACATCAAAATAAAAGACAACTACATTTTGGTAAAAATAAATATAGAGCAACCCGAAGGAATAAAGGAAGTTCGGGTAGAATCCATTATGATTTATCGGCATGGTATCAAGTGTAACTAAGAGGGATTTATGAGAGATATAAAGGGTTTATCATAACTTATAAAACATTAGGTAAGTATGGGTAATGTGTATAAACATACCCCATCACTTGGTATTATACAAAAAAGGCATAGCATAGAGAACAATCTTGATTAAGAGTGAAAAGGGGAGGATCCCTTACCTTAAATCTGTTGGTGTTCTCCACTTATTATTAATGACCTGAATAAAAAATTTAGGCTTATTAATTAATAAGTCCAGAACCTCTTATATATTCAATTTATTTATTATAACCCTTTTTATTTCATTCAAAGCCTTTTTTATTAGTTACAAGGTTCAATTTCATTGTTCAGGCTCGTTTGTTTACTTGGCTTTAAAAGATCGGTTCACTTATATTCAAGTTTGGGTTATATGAAAGATGAAAGTGGTTGTCCAGAATTAAAGTTATATTATTTATTTTATACCCAGGATATTATATGGTTTTAATTTTAATTATGTTACTTATAGTGAAGTCGAATTATTATATATATAACCATAGTGATAATCGTTTTTGTTAATCGGTGGATTTGATTACAAAGAATGTGTTTTGATTTATAACTTAATTCCATTTGCTCCAAAGGATTAAATAACCAAAAATAGGAAATATTAAATATATAATAATCTGATTAAACCATAACATAAATGGTTTCATGACCATAATTAAAGATAATAGTAGAAATTGATAAATTTTTGTCCTTGAATGTGCTAAATTAGCACATCTCAAACGGTGCTTTCATTTCTTTCAAATAAAAGGGTGGGGAAAGTAGAGAAGATAATGAAATATACCACTAGCATGAAGAAATTACAGTACATGTATGTTACTGGATTTATCATACTATTATGGTGAAGGTATGTGAGGAAATAAATAAAAAAAATAAAATAACTTAAAAGAAAAGAAGAAATTGGGAAGAGGAATTTACCTCTTGAGACTTCTTCCATTGAGAACCTCTTAAGGGGAGAGGTTTTGGTATTTTGAGGAGGATGAGAGCTTTAGGACGTGGGGGAGGACCTTGGGGAGAGATTTCGGCAGAATAATGGCAAGGAACAAGGCTTGAGAGGAGTGGAGAGAAGAGGGAGTGAAGGGGGGTTTTATAGTGGAGGAGAGAAGGGATTTCATAATATTATAAACATTAATTTATTATTTCTTCCCAAGACAAGGAATGGTAAGTATTCCATGACCAATAATAGTTATTTTATCATGTGATCCTAAACCAAGTGGGATTACATCATCAGAACATTATCGATGACTCAATTAATCCATTATTTAGCATTTATTGTGAATTATCAGATTCTACTATTCATAAAAATTCAAGTATTTTAGAAAAATCCCAAAAATTCACCATAACCATTTTTCAACATGTAGAATCCAAAAATGAAGTCCATTTTTCAAAAATAATTTTCTAAATATGAATATTTTAATATTTAATTAAAATAATAATTTATTATCAAAAACCAGTTTTAAAACATTCATTAACTTATTCTAAAATATAGGTATATCATACTTCCAACTTGAATATTATTTTTATACCACCATAGGTGAGGTTACTATTCATTAGGGTATATCACTATTCATAAGGGTATGTTACTATTAATTAGGGTAGCTTACTATTCACCAAAAATTACGTTTTCCTTATCGGACTCCAAATAACTTACTGATTACAACCGTGTATGCTGGATTTTTGAAATTCCAAACACAAAAGTGAAGAACATAGGTTTAAAGGTCACTTAGTATTTCATTATGATGTGTTTTCATGTGATTTTATGGAATAATTATGATAAGGGAATTTACATTGAAAAACATTAGGTCGTTACAGTGGCCATCTTATAACCTTGGATCTATTGGGTATATATCTCCCACCAATGCATTGGGTTAATACTGATATCTCATGAAATAAACAAGACTATAATTTTGAGTGAAACTAGTTCATTAGGGTACTTTTTTCACTATTACAGTCTTGGGAGTGAACCTTGACTACTATGATGGTTTGGAGAGTGAACCCATTCCACTATGATATTCTTGGAAATAGTCCTTAACTAATAAGGAAATGGTTTTATATGATTATGTATAAACCAAAATATTATGTATTATGTCAATGTTATTCTATCATGACTCATGTTATTTGATTCCTTTCTGATTCATGTCTTATGAACTGCCAAGTTTTATACCATGACTCAAGATTATGATCTATGATTTGCATGGTATGATTTTCAAATGTTATGCTCGTGTTCTCATACCCTTATGTTCATGACTATACTCAAGTGATCATTGAAATATTCCTTTTTACCCTTAATGAGAATATGATAAAACTCTTTCTTATGTTTCGTTTCCCTGGGTAATGAATAAAATTACCAAGTATGATATGTTTAAGAAGGATTCTAGTTATGGAGAACTTGATGGGAGAAGATAGAGATACATTATAAACCAATTTTTTATTTTCCCCTATTTTAAAAGGCACTAGACCTATATGATTCTAGTGTGGGTGATTATGTTATGTAATGAATATTAATTTTTTATGATGTGATATCTATGTATGAAAATACTGTGACTATATACTTTATCAAATTCTAAGAGGAAATCCATTTTATATAAAAATACATTACCCATGCATTTCATAAATCATGGATCATGCCAATAACAATTTATAAAATAAGTTTAGAAATCAATGATAACATATAATTCATTAAAAAATATTTTATACAAATACACTTACCTAAAAACTTATTTTTCATAATGAGAACATAGGATCCATGCACTGATAGGAATGGTATTACAAGAGACAACAATAGGAGGATCTAAACATCAATTTCATACCTTAGAATTCAGATTCGGTGATTTCATGGTATGTGGGGAAGAAAAGAGATCACATACCTTTCCAAACACAATATCCAATCCATGACCAAACAAGATTCATCCTCTAGAAACAAAACACACACAAGATCTATAAAAAAGTAAGAGGGATATTCCATTATATTAGCAGATCGGATAAACACATCATAGATCCACTTCCAATCCAAGAGAAGAAAGAACGGAAGATAAAATGGATTTAACTTACCAATAGAACCAATAAATCCATGATCAAAATTCCAATAAAATATGATCTAGGGATCCAATAATTTCAAATAGTATCCTCTCCAAGTGAACTAGCCAAATTAGGTTCAGGGGATAGGGATTAATAAGTAAAATGGGGTTTTGGTGAAAAGAAATATGATACTACCCTTACTAATCTAGCCCAGATTAGTGCCATAAAATAGCTAGAGGTGTCCCACTGGATATCCAATGGATATATAAAGTATTCCTATAGCTTGGGATTTACACGGGCTAGCCAGTGGCCTTTTTCATCTATGGCTATGTTTATCTAAAACCATTGGCTAGCTAGTGGCCTTCTAAATCCACTACCAAGCCCAAGACACCAAGTAATGCCACCGAGATACCTCCACTGCCTCTTGAACCCAAAATATAACCTCTTAAAACTTATAATAGTTAGGTACATTGACTAAGATATGAAAACACTCCCCGCCATAAGACTTTCTATCCCTATAATGTCAACAAAAAGTAGGATGATTTGAAAAGAGTTAAGTCCACTACTCCATCACTAACGTCTCACGCTCCCAAGAATCATGAGAATCCAATTTGTGTTTCCATTACACTTTAACAAAAATAATTTATTTCCCATGAAGAACATTTAACTGGGAGTCAAGGATCTACAATATCTCCTAAATCATCAATACATATGATTCTAAAATAAAATCCTCATAATCCTAAACATGGGATGGATATGGTTGACATTTATTAATCTTTGATACATGAAACACATAATGAATCAGAGTCAACTAATTCATTAATTTCCAATTATAATACACCTTTTTTATCAACTTATTGATCAAAAATGGTACAATATATCTCACACCCAACTTTCCTTGTTTCCCAAGCTTGTAGAAACCCAACTAAAGTGGTAATTTCTAGAAAACCTGGTCACCAATAGTGAATTATGAAGGACAAAATCAATTATTAGAATTATTTTTAAGATTACTCTAATATATCACCAAGCCTCAATTTATAATATTAATTTTCACTGGAATCACTTATATAATACTAAATCCTATAAGATAATTCTTTCCCACCTTAAAACCAGTAAATAGGTGATTTACACTAGCACCCACATCGATCCTTGAAGGGATCCATTCTTATTAAAGTCTAGTAACTGTTGTTATAAGAAAACTAAACCGTCCCTAGATATTTATCCCATTATCATCCAAAGTCCAAGATAGACACATATCATATCCTCCAGAATTTGAATAGTGTGCTATGTCTGAACATATATTTATGGATGGTAAGTTATAGAAAATCTAACTTGAGTCCTAATCACCTCCTAGATACCCTTATATAACCTATAAGAAAATTTTAAATTCATTTCTAAGATGATATAATATGAAACCCCATATAATCTCACAATTCCCAACATGTACATCTTTACAAAATCCTCAAGCTTGGTGTTGTATCGAATCGGAATAAAGTGAATCATTTTAGTAAATCAATCAATCACCACCCAAATTGAAATATTCCTTCAGGAATTCCATGTTAATACAAAAAATAATTCCATGGACACTAATTACCTTTTACACATAATCATTGGAATATCTTTAATAAAACCAAAATGATTTTAGTGCATAGATTTAATCTATTTTCAGGTACAGAAATGAGGCACAAAATTAGTTGTGTAATGATTCATACCCTACCACTAGAACCAGTGCCTTATGTAATAAAAAAATTTATGGTTCTAGGATGAATGGATCAAAAATAACTATGAAAATCCTATATCACTAATAAATTTAATAGATAGAGGGATGAAAAATTTATCCCTGAAGTGAAGAACTCTATCAGAAGATAGAGATCACTCGACAGTGGTTTCCCCCACCATAAATAGAATCTCTAATTCCCTTGAAATCATCATCATGATGTTATTCCTAAAAAATTAATTCAAAAAGAGATGATATCAATAGTACACTGGATAGAAATATTCTTGAGTCATCCTTCCTATAATCTAGGTGAAACTGAGTAAAATCCCCATGAGATTCCACTCCTCCTTTGATTCCAAGATGGCCTGAGTGGGAAATTTCCTTCTAATAGTGTTTGAAATAATGTACCCTCTCCCAAGAGTATGGGTGATTTCAAATTCAACTTTATAAAGGTACTTCACCTGTTACCTCTATCTATAATTCAAATCATTCTGAGAGAAGATATAAAATTAACACTTATGATCAAAATAGATGGTGAAAATATCCCTAAAAGGGTAGTATCTCCAACACTTAAGAGAATGCATAACATATACAAGTTATAAGTCATGAGTGGGATACTTATTCTTATATAGTTGAAGCTAAAGGTATTTATATGCCACTACATGATCATCCACCATAAGCACACACCAAAATACTACACTTAAAGCATCATAATAAACCATAAATCCCTAACCAACCACTAGAAAAATAAAAATAGGAGCTGGTTTCATATGTTATTTCAACTCATCAAAGGAAGTGTGAAAATTTGTATCCCAAAATAATTTAACCCATTTCTTAGTATGATCAGTTAATGGGGATGTGAGCTTTGAGAGTAATTTCATGAACTATCGATAATATCCAACTAGACCCAAGAATATTTATATCTCAAATACATTCAGTGGATCTTCCCATGATAGAATAGTCTTCACCTTTTTAGGATCAACTAAGATGCCATATTCTGAAACCAAATTCCCAAATAACTTCACTTCCCAAATACAGAAATCACATTTTTATATTTTAACATAAAGTTACTGATTCCAAAATGTTCCCAAAACTATTCTCAAATGATGCTCATGTTCTTACTTATATTTAGAATAAACCATAATATCATCCACAAATACCACAATAATGAAATTGAGGTATTGGAGGAATATCACATTCATTAGGTCCATAAAAACTATTGGAGTGTTAGTTGGGCTAGAAGACATCTCAAGATATTCATGATGGATATACCCTCTCCTCAAAGTGGTATTCAAGATATCCACCCCTTAACTATGGGCTGATGATAACCCAGTTGAAGGTCAATTTTTGAAAACCAATTTTGCCCCCTTCGATTGATAAAATAAATCATAAATACATGTAAAAAGATAATTATTCTTGATTTTAACCCAATTTTTCTTTTGATGATCAACACAACGACGAAGATATCCATCGGGCTTTTTGGAAAAGAGCACAGTGGATTCCCAAGGTGAAATTATAGGATATATGGAACATTTCTCGAATAGATCATCCAACTAAACCTTGAAATCCTTTAATTTAGTTGGTTCTGTATGATAAGATGGAGTATATATCATATGATTAACAGAAACCATATTGATATAAAAATCCAACTCCATTTCTATAGGAATACCAGAGAAGTTATATGGGAAAATCTAAGGAAATTAAAAAATAAAAAAAAGGAATATCTGAACTATAAGATACAACACTAAGCTTAACCACACAATTAGAAACTGAATTCCTAAACTCCAAATGAGAATTCCCTACACAAGTAGAGCTCAGATTCCACACTCCTTGAAACACTTGGGAGCTTTTATCGAGAACAAAGAAAGATGCATGCCAATGATAAAAGTAAATCTTGTCCCTCTAAGTAACCAACTAGTCCATCATAAGAATAACATCAAATATATCTAGATCAAGCACAAAAAATTCTCAAGCTAATTCAGCGATAGATATAGAGAGAGAACATGAAGGAAATAAAAACACTTTCTCATTTTTCTTCCCAATAGTCATCTCAATATCCATAACATAAGACATGTATTCTATGGGAAGGTTCAAAATATCCACAAAATAGGTAGATATAAAAGAGTGATTGGGACCTGTATCAAATAAAGTATTCACTATAGTAGACATAATAGATATAGTACCGCTCACTATATTTTTTCCCACATTTAATTATACTATATATTCTTCCACTACATATATATGTTTCACCCTAAAGGCCTATAGTTGCATCCTTGAAGACTTGGAAGCTTCCAACTACACTATAGATCCCTTTGTAGCTGAAGTACCCAAATCATAATGAGGATAGGATAGATCTTTGTATAACCTCTATAGATCATCAATGCATCCACTTTAATTGAAGTTCTTTATAGGTATGAGACAATAATGCTTAGTGTTCCCTTTCTTTCCACACTAATATTAAGTCAAAGGAACAATATAATCTACTGTTTATGGTGTGGAGGGAGATCGCTACTAATAAATACTAATACTACTACCTCTATAGTTTCCATACCATTTCATCTTCTTCCCATGTGATCCACTAAAGTTACTAATTGGTGGATAATAATATCTAACCAGACCCGACTTTCCTTCTAGGTCAAACTCTATAATCATATCCTTGTCTACCAATTTCGTATAATAATTCTTCTTTAATATGAATACCTATTAAATAATATCAAGTAATAATACCATATGGAACCTCTAAGACTTTAGTTTTTTATTCATTGTGGCCTTGGGAGGAAATAAATCCATATCATAAAAACAATTATCATATTCTAACACTAAGTTATCTCCCAATTTAATGGTGAGAAACTCTATATACATTTACATACCAAGGATTCTAGGTATAACTACTGAAAGAAGATGGTATTTAATTCTTTCCTATCTAATACCTCATGTTGGTTTTCCTATACTATAGTGTCCTTCCACCTCTTACTAGGACCCTCATACTTAAAGGTATCACATTTAACCTTTACAAATTCCAGTGTTTCTAGAAATTCAAAGATATTTTAAATCTTATCTAACTAGTACTACACCTCCTAAGAATAGTTCTTCCCCTTAAAGGATGGTGGAATTTGGAGGGGAAACTATTGATCTCGATCTCTATCTCCACCATCTCTAGGTTTCACCTCTCTCAGTTGAGTCAGAGAAAGTGGCATATTTTGGTCCACTATGAAAATTTAATGAACTATAGACTCAATAAGAAACTGATCGATGTGAGAATTAATTTTAGGATAATTTCATATAGTACCCTAAAAATGATATCTACGAAGTCTTCTAGGAGGCATGATTCTCTATATAAGATAAAGAAATGATATTATCATATGAGAAACAATCTAAATTTAAATTAAGAGAATATAATAATATAACTAATATTAGATAAAATCTTGATATAGGAGACACATATTCAAACACCCAAGATAAGAACACTTTGATTGGAACCTACTTTGATGGAAAATTTTCAGGAACAAAGCTGGATCACCCATCAACATAGGCACTCAACCTAATCTGCGATAAGTATTGAAGGATGTTCTTTATCCCTGCGACCTAGTGAAAATCACCCAAGAATCAAGAAAAATATTTGGGAAGGATTTTTTCCCAACTTGAAAGAAACAAACTAATATGTTATACATGCATAAGGAAGGAGAAAATGAATAATAAAATATTATATAAATAGAATCGAACAATGGTAGTGATACATCAAGGATTACTCATTTCAATCCCAATAAACGTAATCCAGAAACAAAACCCAAAACTAACAATGGTTACTCTATGTGATACATGGTAAACAACCCACTATCTCACCACTATATACCCAAACCCATCTAACCATAAAACCCATAGTCTTACTATGATGCATTTCCCAATCCCTCATTAGATAAAACAAGGTCTATACACACCCAAGGGTATGAGCAGGGTGTGATGAAAAAATCCAACTTGGATCCCACCAAGTTCTCCATTAAAAGTAATTATAAGATAAATCCAAATATGGTTAAATTTAAAAAAACATGTCATGATAAACAATTTCCCAATTTATATGAAAATCATGGAAATTTATACATTTTATCAAATATGAATCAATTTCATATAAATAGTTTTCAAAGAACATTAAACAAACCATTTTCCATTTATCAATTCATGCATCAATATTCACATCAAAACCAAGAACAATGGAAGGTTCCTCTAGGATAACATAGGACTAGGCTATCTAGGTTTCCCATAAAATGATAAATCAGGACTAGTGCACACTATAACTATCCCCACAATTCCCACCAAAGAATCATATGAATACCTTGATGTGTGATTCACCCTACAATTTCATGTAATCTAGTCCCCAACACACCTACCATAGGATTAGAGGAATACCCCAATATTTGATTCCCCCTATAAATCAATGACAAGTCCGGATTCCAAACCCCCACCTAAGCACCCAATTATCCCATGTGTTAATCTTATAAAAATAATTCAAAGTTATTATCACAATTCAGAAACAATTATATAACCCTTTTTTCATTATCAAAATTTTGATTTGAAAACCCTATTTTTATAAAAAAACGATGCTTTGAAATTATACTTTTTCACTTAATAAGGAGAAACCCATTTTATATAAAAATCCATCACAAACTCATTTAATAAATTAGGGATAAAGTATATCCATTTAGAAAATAAGTTTATAATCCAATAAGTATATACAATTCATTAAAAAAATACTTTCTATGAAAATACCTACATCAACACTTGGTTCGCACAATAAGAATAAGGGATCCATGCACCGAAAATAGAGTGATCATAAGAGAAGACAGGAGGATTATATTAAACTCAATTCCATATACTAAAAATCAGATTCAGTAATCTCATGTTCATAGGAGATTAAAATATATCACATACTTCATCAAACACGAGATCTGAACCATGACAAAACAAGATCTGGCCTCCAGAAACCAAACGCATAATAGATCTATAAGAAACAAATAGGGAGGAACCATTGAATAAATATATCGGATCAATACAACAAAGATATTATACCAATCCAATATAAGAAATAGTAATAGAAGAGAAAATGTATTGAAATTACCAATTAGAAGACAACCGATTGATCCAGGATCAAAACACCAATTGAAGATGATTAAGAGATATAAGAATGTTGAAGAGTATCATCTCTAAGTTTACTAGTTGAATTAGTAATGGTGATAGGTATTAATAAATAAAATGTGGCTTTAGTGGAAGGAAAATACAATAATTAAATTACAAATTTGATCTAGATCAATTCCACCAGCTAGCCAGTGGTGGCCCACCAACTGGATGGTGTCCACTGTAGAAATACAGTGACTATTATCTGGCCTGCCGATGGATGCTATAAGTATTAATGTATCTTGGGTACCCTAAAAACTATATGGTGACCCCTTTTAACCATGGGTGGCTCTACTCAAAGACACTAATAGGTCATTGGCTTCCCACTGGATAGATGGTGGCCTTCTATAGAAATTAACAAGACCAAGAAACCAAGGAACATCACCAAAATACCTCTTCCACCTCTTGAACCTAAAATATTACCGCTTAAAAATTAACAAAAGGACATAAATTGACTAGGATATGATACTTATCACTTAATAAGATAAGTATGTAGCTACCACTCAGGATAAAACATAATTAATTGTGACAAAGTCATAACTGGAAGATTCTTTGGTTGATATGAAGATCCCCCTTCTCTTAGGGTTGTGATAATAAAAGTTTCATTAACCTCACCAAGAATCCAGTGCAACATTCCAAATCTCAGCACGTTGATATTAAATATCACCTTATCCAATAACATGTGGAAATAAGTGAACTAAATCTAGATTTTATTCCTATAAAGGATAAATTTGTTGATATCTTCACTAAACCCCTGTTGAAGGAAAGTTTTCAAATGTTGAGGTTGATTATGGTAATTTAATAACACTCTATTCAAGGCTATGGTATATGATATATATCCCCTATCTCTTCTTATATTTTTATATTATATTCAAAGGGGGAGAGAATATGAAAATAAAAATTTATCCATTGATATACTCTTTACCATTCAGGGGAAACCATATATTTAGGGGGGTTTAAGAGGGGTAAACTATGATTTCAGTATGTGTAAACAATTTTAACAATTTTTTGAAGTGTATATAAGATCTTTTTGAAATAGTTTTTGGTTTTTGATGATTAATTTTTCAGTTTTGGAAGAAGTTTGGAATGATTTCTGATCACAGCTTTAGAGACAACTTAGTATTGGTATCCAATGATTCTTGTTTCTATCCCTGGTTTTGCTAATGTATGATTAGAATTATTGGATGGTGATCCATTTATTGAGTTTTAAAGATTCAGTTATTTACATTCCTTGATTTACTTGGTTCAAAAAAATGAAAAGGGGTATATTGTTGATACCAAGAGTTGTTGAGTTATTTTTGGATTAAGGAAGAATATATTTAACATGAAGAATGTTTTGTTATGTCATTTTCTTCCATTATTGGTACATAAATAACCTAAAAAAAATTTCCTTATTTTTCATAGAGTTATTAGATTGAATTTTTTTGATAGATAAATGTAATTCTAACAATAAAATATTATCATATGGAGTCCAATGGAGTGAGGTGATCAGATAGAAGAAAACTTTCTCTCATATCATATATAGAGAGATGAATTTATTGGATGGAGTTTTACATATAAAAAATTTTTGTAATTATTTTTTGTTCTTCAAAGTACCAAATATCATGATTATTAAACTTTCACATGGTTCAAGTTGAGTTAGTCTTGAAGTTATCAAACTAATTTTAGTGGATCGAGATGACCAAACGAAGTTGTACTAGACAGAAAAAATATTATGAGTCTAATGGTTCAAGAGAATTCATTAGTTCATAAGATATAGGTTTTTAACAAATTTATTAGAATGGTGTTTTTGGAAAAAAAATTCATTAGATAGCGTTTTATGGATTAATTTTAATGGGATAGAGATGCCTTAAGAGATTAAGAAAGAGAAAACCTGTAAATATTAGCATAAAAATAAATAATAAGACTACTGAATGGAAGGGAATAGCAAAAATAATAACTTTAAAAAGTTGTGTCAGATGGATAATTATTGGATAGAAGAGTTCCTATGAAGATTTACTAGATGAATATTAGAGTATCTTTGTAATGTTTCTTTAAATCATTAATCATGTTAATGTTGATTTGGAAATTAAACACCTCAATAATCATAAAGGGAATATCATGACACTAAAAAAAATTATTAGTGGTAGTTTATGAAACTACCACTAATGTTTTTTTTTCAAAATATAGTGGTGGTTTTTAAAAAACTGCCTCTAAATATTTTTTTTAAATAAAGACACTTCTACCCCCCCCCCCCCGAGCCCAACACCCCCATAACCCCCTCTTCCCTGAACCTTGTGAAACCCTCACACCATCTCCCATCTCTCACCATCACCATCAGCTCCCCTTCTCCCCCTCACCATTGGCCCCTCTCTCACCCTCACTACCAGCCCCTCTCTCACCTCTGCCACCGGCTCCCCATATCCCCCTTACCATTGGACCCTTTCTCACCCTCACTGGCTTCCCTTCTCCCCCTCACCACCGGACCCTCTCTTTCCCTCATTGGATTCCATTATCCCCCTCTCCTCCGACCCCCCTTCTCCCCCTCACCTATATCCCCCTTCTCTCGTGATCTCCCTGAGCCTGAGACTGAGGCGTCGACCCCTCTCTCCCATGAATGGTCACTGCTACTTCTTCCTATGAAAGGTAATTAAAAAGGATGTGTTCGGATTTGATTTTACTTTTTTTGTTGTTTCAACACCATTTTTTCATCCAGTAAGTTAGTATTTGATTATTTCATTCTAATATTTTGAATTTAGGAGTTTAGTTTATTAATTAAAAGGTTTTCATGGTTTTTTTATGTGCTTGTAGACCCATTGGAGGTCTTATGGGATCTAGAGTATTGTACAAGTCATCAGTTGAGGTAGGAAGTTCCATTAATACATTTTAAAATCTTAACCCTTAAAAGGTTCATGGAATTGACTTTTGAGACAATATTCTGATTAGAAGTTTTCTTATTAGTTATATTTTTCAATATTCATAACAATCAAGTGGTTATAATTATTATGAAATAATTTGGGGGAATATATTTCCAATGTGATTAATTTATTCTCTTTAATATTTTAGTCTAGTGGAGGTAAGGGTTAATTTAATAGGAATAAGATTAAGTGGAAAGACATCAAAGGGAAATCAACTTGGGAACCTTATAAAGATTCATATGGAAAGTACTAATTAGAGTGATTCTAGTGTGGAGAAGATTGGAATAGGATTTATATGTTCCAATGTCCACCTCATGCATATCATCGTTATAGGTTAGTGGGCCATTTTATGAATTATTTTGACTATATCTCATGGAAGATTGGTGGTTGACATTAAAATCGCATGATTGGATTGGTAAAGAAAGGTTTGGTACCAATGTTTAATGAGTTAGTGTGTGAGAGTATAATTTTTGGGACTCATTTTAAATGGAAGTCATCTCATTATTAGAATCTTGGGAAACACCTTGATATTTTGTAGGAGGAGGTTGAGGTTGAGGTTTATGTTTGGCTATCTACAGTGATATGTACCATCCTTATCACATACACTATTAGTTACACTATGATTTAAATTAAGGCATGAAATTATATTATATCTATACATCTAGTTAATATTTTGGGGTTTCACATGGATTTTATTACTTTCTTATTGGTTACCAATTTTCTAATTGCTAAGAAAACTGAACCAATTTTCATGTGTATTTCCTGAATGATCATGATATATTATGTGAAAATCAATTTTCATTTATTAAGGTTGTACCCTGAAAGGGGTGAGATAATTAGGGTATTGTAAAAATTAATATTTCTTCCACATATTTAGAATATTTCATTTGGATTTCCATTAGATTATAAATCAGTTTATAATCATCCATATGAAATCCTTTTAGCTCAGAATTAGAATATATGTTTATAAATAAATGTTCCATTTTCTCGTTTATATCCTTTTAGACCATTGAAAACTAATAATCTAGAAATAAGAGACATCATTAATTCATACCTCATGAATTTTTAAAACTACTTACATTTTGTGTAATTAATTCCTAAAAATAATGTAATCAATATAGAAAAAGAACTAAAATCCAATGCACTTCCATAATCACGATATAGCAATTCTGATTAACCCCACCTCATAGAGAAAAAATAATGTATAAATACAAATACAGCTTTGTGTTCCTAGATCATGGTTCATTATTTAGTATATATAAAACTATCAATAATTTCAACACTTTGTCCTCATCCTAATCAATGAGAAAACTATGTGGTTATTAAATGCACACTTCATATTCGAAAAAATAATTGTGGAGTCCATAATTCACACACATATGATAAACCTAAAACATGTTTTGATAATATATCTAAAATACCAATATTATAGCATCATTCCATGATAGAGATGAGAAGTTCCCATTTAGATCAATTCCATATATCTGGTAATAACCTTTACACTACCATAGTTCTTTGTTTTTGATGAAATTTCAATCCTCCTTGAGTTTTTTTTAGAAAACTAATTTGGTTTAGGTCATGTTTAATCTCTTTATCCCTAGAATAACTTTACCAGTCATATTATTTTCAATTATATCATAGTTCACATTCATGTATTTGACATAACTCACATCATTAATAACTTCATCCAATGTTTTTGAACCATCCAAGGATATGAAAGATTATTTCTACTAACACACCATTATATTAGTCTATATAGAGGATATCTAGTCACTAACTATATTATTCTAATTGACTTCCTCCCTTTTTTTCTTTAGTTTAAAGAGTTTTTTTTCTATATTTTCATAATTTACAAAGTCAACTTATATGTCTTCTAAATCATGTTGAACTCCCCTTGTGTGACACAATTCATCTTCAAATTATTCATCATAAACGAAATTTTTTTCATGTGGTGTCTTTTTTTTAATTAAATGATAGGAATGCCAAGGAGGAAGCATTATACTGATGTCAGTCGACTCTCAGTCAATGTTCCCTTGAATATACCGATAGATGATGATCCATCTATCACACTACCTATAGAATCTGAGACACCATCTGCTTTCCCCATACACCATATCTCACACCCTCTGTTAGTGTCCCATTAGTAGATCAGTTGATGCCTCCCCATTCAGCAGCCTCAGCAGTGAGGGAGAAATCCACCACTCGTGGTTCTTCATGGGGATATAGAAGGCTGACTGTTATAGGTACAAATTTTAATATGAATAAAGTTATTTCACTTTTTTTATACTACTAACTATGTTTTTATAAAAGATAGAAACAATGATAATATGGAGAAAAATATGAAAAGTTCAGATGTCTGAAATCTAAATGGACTAAAGATAGTTATCCCATTTAACCACTATGGGGTCCCAACGGATGATGTTTTGGAATTATTTGGCCATATTAAAGGCCAGTTGGAAATGGATCCAGTTAATCTTTCAATTACATATGGTGATTTGAGGCATATGACTTCATATTGGAAAAATGAAGTTTTCAATTCATAGATAAAGGTAATTTTAATACATTATGATGTAATTTAATGTCATTATGTTATAAAATTTTAAAATTTTGTAAATAAATCTCTTTGTATAAATGTTTTTTCACTTTCCCATTTCTGATGTGATAGCATGAAAATGGACATTGAAATTTTTGGGCAAGAAATGGAAAGATTTTAAATGGATATTATGGAATGAATTTAATAATACTCCATTGACCACCCAGCAAATATATGATAAGGTAACCAATGGGGTATCAATAGAACAATGGAAAGTTTTTATTGATAATCATCATGATGAGAAGCACATGGTAAATATATATTATTATATTGATCTCATTTTACATTTATAAATACATATCACAAGGATATGACATTTCATACATTACTATTAAATTACATTTTATTTATTTTAGTATGTTTCAAGGAAGAATGCATAAAACCGGGCTAAGAAAATCATCCATCACACTGTGGGGTCAAATATTTTTTCTATAAGATTATCGACTCTAGTAATTTTTTCATTAGTTTAAATATTTATAAGAAAATATTATTTGTTAAATATATTAAGTTTTTTATTTATCTTTGTTTAATTCAGTCATAGAATTTAGGGCACCAAGAATCCCAAATAGATGTGTGGTTGGATGTTCATAAAATATCTGATGGGAGTTTTTTATTGATCCTGCTAAGGAAGTTGGGGTATGAATTCATTTTTCATTATAATAACTTATTATCAATTGCCACTATTTTAATATATAATGATTATAATATGACTGTTATTTGATTTATAGGTAAAAATTAAAGAACTATGGGATGTCAATCCTACGCAGTCCTTCTCAGTCTCCCAAGATGACCCGGTTGGTAAAGTCCTTGGGAAGGAGCATCCTGGTAGAGTTCATAGGATGGATTTGGGACCAATACCATCTAAGATCTTTGGTAGGCCATCGGGGATTACAGCTACAACTACTCCTGGTTGTAGTCACTCCATACACTGAGATTATCATAAAGAGTTTATTTCTATGCAAAGAATGATTTAGGAACATGGGGATCAGATATCTGCTTTGTAGAAAGCATTGTTTGACTTATATCATAAGCTGACAGGATCTATCCCCGGTGATATTGCATAGATAACTGGCGGTGAGCAGGTAAATCACACAACTTCAATGTCATTTAATTCACAAACTTTTATTGATTTTAAGTTTAAATATAAATATACTACATTGTTTAATTTTTAATATAATTGTCATATAGTTTTTGATGGTAGGAAGTAGAGACAAAGATGGAGAAGGTGACGAAACATAGATCATCATCGTCCATTGATTAGTGGAGAGATTTTGTTCATGTTTCGCCTGTGTCATAGAGTGGAACATGCTGAGTGATCTGGTATGTGCATTGTATATGTGTACTATGATTAAAATATGATTAAACTTTCCTTATGTGTATATTTTTTGTACTCTGATTATGGTGTGTTTCATTTATTATTTGATTCTATACATTTTTTTAGGGTTTTTTCTAGGTTTATAAATTCTGCAGCTCGTTTTTTTGTAATTTATCATATATTGTTGGTTTAAACCACCATTAAATAAATATTTTTTTATATTACATGGTGATTTTAACTGCCGCTATATTATGGTATATTTTTTGGGTGGTGGTTAAAACCTTCTCTAAATATGACAAACTTTTATTTAGCAGTGGTTTGTTCCATTTTAGCATCAGTTTTTTTGGTAAAAAGCTTTTGAATTTAGCAGCAATTTTAACCACCGCTAAAATCCTAGTATTTTTTGGGCCATAAAACCACTTCTAAAACATATAAAACCACATATAAATATACTTTCTATGATACTTTCCAAAATCCATCACAAAATGGAAGGAACTTCCACGTGTTGGATGTCGATACATATTTTAACGGTGGTTTCAGGAAATCATCGCAGAACCATTTGGTGTTGGTTTAAACCACTACCACATGGAAATTTTCTTATAGTGTGATTATTACCAATATTTTAGGATGTATTGAAGATTTTTGATTTTACTATATGATTAAATTATGTTGAATATTATTAACTCTGATTTACTCAGAGGTTTTGAAGGTAGTTAATTGAAGAAATATTTGAGTGAGAAATTTGAATTTAAAGAATTGTTCGAGTGGGAAATATGATTTTGGAGTTAACATTCCTCCTAATATTGTAGAGAAATATGGATATATAAAGTGGATTAGGTGATTGGTGAAGTTACTATAGATTTTTAAGTAGTATGGTGTCAACTGAGAAGCTTGAGAGATCTTTTTATCAAATCGTCAGATAGAGAGGTACTAGATAGGAAACCACCAGGAAAAGAGGTATGAGATATAGATTTAATGAATATATGATTAACCAAAAGAGGGGTTCTAGATATAGTGGTACTAGAAATAGGAATTCTATATTAATAGTATAGAATGGATAAGTTTTGGATGAACATTATTAGATGGAGTAGGTTTGGATGAACAAGATCAGACAAATAAGTTTTGGAAAAAGGCTTACAAGCTACTGTGAAAGTAATAGATGAAGAATAAATTTTAGAAAGGAAAGTATGAATAATTCAAGGAGTATAATAATGATGTTTTGAAACTTGTTGTTGAAGGTTCATTACATTTTTGAAAAAAAAAATATGATATTATCTATACAATAATCACATACACTGTCAAAATACTATAGTGGTATGAAAGTGATTGATATACCCTTATTATTGTAAACCAAAAAGGATTGTTTTCTAGTGTATTTTTTGTCTTGGATTATTTCTAAACCATTCCAAGTACTAGCTACTCTTGTTGAGTATTGAACCTTGCAAATTATTTTGGTCATGTGTGTGTGTTTGTGTGTTGTTTTTTAATAGATTTAATTCTCTATAATCTGAGGTGATGGTTGTTTTCAAAGGAGAAAAACATTAAAATTAAAGCAATAGATTAACCCCCCCCCCCAAGTGGTCACACTAATACTGAAGGTTCCTTTTAAAAATAATCAAGATATCATATGACAGTCAGAATACTAGGCTATTGGGAGATATCTATTGTAATAACTTGTGTTATTTGTGATTAGTTTTGCATCTCAAACTCAATCTAAACTCAGAAAGGAGTAGAAACCCACATTGGGGGATAACATTATAAAAATACCTATGTTCTATAAATTAATTTATATCAGTTACATATGGGTGAGAGTGGTATTAAAAGATAGTGGATAGAGACTTCAATTTTTCATAAAGAATTATTTCAAAAATAAATAGTCATACCTCTCCCCTACTCAGTGATACAGCCCTGCATACCTGAGTACTTTCAACATTATCCAATACCCTAATATTATTTATCAATAATAAGGTAGTTATATGTGTATTTATCATAACAACTATAGGCTTTCCTAGTGATGTCATGTAAATATTTATTTATTAGGAAAGATCTCGAATCAATTTAATGGTCTAAATCCATATTATTATTTAATTGGATTAATTATTACATGTGTTTTATTTAATTACTTCACTTAAATAATTATTTATTTAAGAACTAATAAAGTGAATCAATTATAATTGACACCAAAATAGTTTAATTGTAATTTAAATAATATTTATTTTTCTTTAATGATAAGTTGAATAACTTTTAATGACATGGGATTTATTTTTCAAATATGTAAAATGAGAGGGTCCTTTTTCAATTTTTTATTTTTATACCATATATATTTTTATTTCATTAAAAATGAGTTGATTGGGGTGAGCTTCCAAGATATCTCATTCATTTTTAACACAGATTGATTCACCTCTCCCAAATATATCCAAGGATTAGAGAGAAATTCATAGGTTCATCTAAGATCAATGAAGGTTTATTATATAGATATTGATTCTTCAGGATTTCACCTGGGGAATTTAGACCAACATCCTATGCTTTATGGATCATGTACAGATATCATTATAGGGATTTAGGTTTGGATCCTTACAGAAATAATGACAATGACATTAAGTGGGTATTAGATCTAATGATAGTTTCCTAAGGTAATTATTTATTCAAGTAATTAATTATTAAATAATCTTTCAAGTACCATTATTTGGATTTGGTAATCCTGATTTAAATTTAAATTTAAATTTTTTAACCCACCATGCTCGGTTTCACTATGCTATTATCCTTCTGAAGTGAGTTTATATTTTAGAATATAATAAGAAAATTCTACGAAATTAGATAGCCTAAATAATGAAAGTGATCTAGAGGAACCATAAGTTTTTAGAAGAAATATGTGATACAAAGTAAGTAATAAATAGGGAGTACCCAAAAATATTTACTAAATTAACTATAGTTTGAAATTTTAAGTGTAAAATTTCTATAATAGAGGATGTGACGCCCAAAAAAGTATAGTGAAAAAAAATATTTCATCACCACATAAAGAAATAATACAAAATGAATGATATATGTTCACTAAAATATGTGTAACAATGAAGAATATAAAATGTTGGATAATGAGATTTCAAAGTAAATATCTCCTAAATATAATTCCCTGATAAACATAAAAACTATAACTAGTATAGTATAAAATAAAAAAAATACAATCCATGAAATTGATATTATGGGATAACTAAACCTGAGAATGAGAAGAGTTATTTGATTTATTTTTATGGAAAAATTTTATAGGAAATAAGATTCTAAATATCTATTATATTACTGATGAATATTATGAACATTGGGAATTATGAAAATTGGAAATATAACCATTATGATGTGACTATTCGAATTTTCTTATATTAATAAGGGTAATTATATAAGTTAATTTGTGAATAAGGGAGAAATCATAACTTCTACTAGCAGTAACATCTCATATGAAGTACATTTATCAGAACTTTGTGAGAAGGTATTATCAGAAGGATTTTACTTAGACCATGCTCAATTTAAAGTTTATTGATTGAGGTTTGAAAGGAATCATATGTGGGAGAAGTTAAATTGAGTATAAATCGCTAAAATATCAATGTTTTCCAAACCATTGCATGTAATTACCATTATTTTACACCTTATCCTTAGGTATTTTTTTTGGTTTAATAAGGCAATATGTATTTAGGACTTAATGTGGTATTTTTATATAAATTGTTTTAATAATAAAATAAAATTTACCCTTATACTACATTTTTTAAATATAATATTATTAATAAAAAGTTAAATTTTTTCATGATCAAAATATGAACTTTAACAAATGGATTATGTATTTGGAATCAGGTTATAAAAAATAGGTAAGGGATCAATTTTGGTAATTTTTTGAAAAAAATTTAATAAATGGTAGAAATGATAAAATGTGGTAGAATATAGTATGTATGACACCATAAATGTGTAATAATAAAAAATATCTAGTTATATTATAGAACCTGGCCTATTTTTGGAAATAAAAATTATAGTAGAACATTAAGGGGTATAGTGGAATACTATGGTGTGTATTGGAGCACTTGAGGTAATGATAATATATAATAATCGATTCCATTTCCATGAGATTACACTCAACACACTTATAAATACCCAAACTTGTTATCATTTATCATGACACTAATATCAAGTTATTCTTGATATCTATCTCAAGGATTCTCTCTCATAAATCTAAATTCAATTTAAAAGAGTTTTTTTCTAATTCTATGCTATGAATATTTAACAAGGTTAGAATTATTATTCCTCACTATAAATTTCTTATTATAATCATTTTATTGTAATATCTTTTAAAATGAAAATCAATGTGAAATTTTTATTTTATTAACATTATTTTATCATTTATTTTAGGTATTATTCATGATATACTACTCATTACCATCCAATTTACTTTTTTCCCAATTCATTATTATGCCAAAATAATAATGTGGTTCATGAAACTCTACCATGTTCCATTATATAAATCCTTGTGTATGTGGTTCACATAATCCTATTTTTAGATATTGTTTATCTATCATTGTGTCACGACCCACCTTCACTAAGATGAGGGAAGGGACAACAAACTGTCAAACCCTTCCTTCCTCAAGTTGAATTAGAGATAATGACCCTTGATTCCCACCTTTAATAGGCCCCAGAGTGGCGACTAGCACCCAGGGTATAGAATCACATGTAATATGGAAGTCATTACCCTTTTTTTATTTAGTAGGATCAGAATATATGATGGTAAAAACCCAAAAAACACCAAAACTGAAGGTAAAAGTAAAGCCAAAACCTATTCTCATATGCATGTTCAAAGGTAAACCCATACAAGTACAATAAAAACTCCAAAGGTAAAGTACCAAAATAAAGAAAATAGATATGACAATTGTCTCGAAGTCTGAGCTAGTATGGTCATGCACGATCCCTGAAGTCCTCCTAGAAACCTGAAAGCAGTTTTATATACATATGCTAAGTATACAGTTATACTCAGTAGGGAAAACCAAAATCTCACGTGCACAAGTGGGGAGGCATTCTAATTCCCTGTGAGAAAAAAGAGATAACCAAAGCACCTGGAAAGGAAATTATCCACCCAACATCACCAATGAATACTCCCAAAATAACGTAAGTTAGGTAAAATAATAGTAATAGCACATCGATATTTGGGTACCCCGCACTACTTTCCCACTGGTTATTAAACACATCCTATGAGTCAAACCTCCCCCACCATTCTCACCGCAGTCCCACTGCCATACCCCATCCCCACACACCTAGGATACAACAACTACACATCCCCACCCACATACACCTGGGCCACCACACACATCCCCACCCATAGACACCTGGGCTACAACAATCGCTACCACACCCAAAGACACTTGGTCCAGAATAACCGCTTCCACGCCCGAAGACACTTGGGCCTCATCCTGAAGATTCTATGGAAACAAACCCTACCTGCACACACCTACTACAACCACCACAACATACCTTGCCTAAAGAATATAGGGATATAATGAACCTCAGGCCATCACATCCTACCCAAAGATTCTTGGGCTACTCAGGAGAGGTAGCAGAAAGGAACTAATAACTAGCCCCCCAATAGGATGTTAGGAAAAACATCTTCCCCTGTGAAATGGGGGTGTTCGGCATGAAGTGATCAACTTGCATGGGGTGCGAATAAGAAACACAAAAACTAAATTAATACACATATGTAGTCAAGAACTCATCCTAACCTAAGGGTAACAAAACCAACCCATACACAAACACCCTCATTTCTATTCATTCATACAAAATCACAACAACCACAACAAAACATAACTCATTCCTAGAAAAAAAATCCCCATTAAACCCATTCTTGTTATCATATTCAAGTGATTACATTTAAATAAATCTTCACTAACAAGAAACTAATAGGAATACCCATAAGCCCAGGAAGGAAAAATAGCCAAGCAGTAATTTAAGCATTCACACCCAGTTCTCTTGAAAAGTCACAACAACAAAAGGGATATGTGAGATCCATCGAAGTACTGTTACCAAACCAAGCCCCATCGTATGGCCTCAGGTCCGTAATCAACAACTCAACAATAAGGTATATCATCCCCATCCACGTCACCCCACAAGGCATCAAACAGAACAACCATACACATCACCATAACAGAGCAAGGGAGTTCTCAGATTTAATCACACCATTCATTAAGTTTCGTATTTCAGTTTGGTTAACCAGGGTGATCACACAAGTATTCTAGTTCATTGGGAATCCATTTACTCAACAAAGTGTACATGATTAACTAGTTTCCATATTACATCCATTCAATCATAGGATTATCCAGAAAATAGGGGTTTATTAGTGTGCAAGGAAGGACCACCAATGGCCACAATTTTCAGTGGACACAAGCCCATATAATTCACATCATATAAAGGGAGATAAAATAATACGGTAGAATCATCATCAAACATAACCCTTAATTCTTTAAAAAACCATTTATTATATTCATTAATTTTTGGTTTCATCCATCCCTGAAGGAACATTATCGTACCCACCCCGCGTGATACATAGTAAAGAGAGACGAAGTAAACCCCTACCTGGATGATCAATGGTCAAAGTTTTCTTCCTCGCACCAAGAACTGGGGATGCACTACTTGTAGGGGAGGAACTCCAAGGACTCCAAGTGTGATTAGGAAAGGCTCCAGCATGGTCACACAACTAGCCTCAGGAAGAGGGACTCCAACAAACCAAGGAAAGTAAAATAGACCATCCAAAAATATGAAAGAAACTATGTTCAATAAAAGGCAAGATCCTGGAGTCACGGGATATGAAATATTGAATGTCTTTAAAGGCAGATCTTGGTTTCTCCACACAATTAGGCAGTTACACATGATGGAATTAATTATTATTTAATAATTCTCCTTGAAAAGGTGGCAATAATGGATGTGGGTTAAAGGGTTTCTTTTAAATGGTGAAAACCACGTAACAGAGGAGAATCTAAAAAGTACGGGAAGATGGGGTGACACTGAAGAAAAAGCCACACATTTTGGTAAGTTAAGGGTCGCCTAGATCTTGGGGGATTTTAGATATCTTTTATGGGATTTAAATGGATTTGAAAGGGTTATTAAAACACTTTTACATCAAAAGATACATTGCGGGAGAGGAACTGGAAAAATTCAAAAACTAGAAGAAAAAAACAAAGGGTGGGACACCATTTGGTGAGACACCATAACGGTGCCACCAGTTCGGTGGAACACCACAAGCGGTGCCACTGCTTCGGTGTGCAACCGTGACAGTGCGACTGCTATGGTGCCACTATCACGGTGCCACCAGTTCGGTGGAACACCAAAAGCGGTGCCACCACTTTGGTGTGTGAATGTGACGGTGCGACCGCTATAGTGCTACCTTCACAGTGCCACCATTTCAATGGAACCGAAATTTGGAAAAGTACTGGACTATGAGGGTTCGGGACATTACATCATATACCTCTCAAACTATTATTATCCTCGAGAATAAAAAATAAACCTGAAGAAAAGAGATTGTTACGAACAACCACCTCACAAGATACCTCTCAGGAGTAAACCTCCTTGACATATAGGAACACCTCTCTCTCATACTGATCAACTGTAGAGGCACTACTGCTCCCCTCCCTTAAGCCGCCACACAAACATGTAAACTTCATATCGTTCAGTCATATGGATTAGGGAGTCACATCCTCCATGTCAAGAGACTATCCACTTTGGGCGGCACTGACTCACCCGCACAGGTTTAATCGCATCCACCTTAATGTGTCTTGATTAAGGATCAGGTCCTCCCATCCCCATAGTCAAGACTCTTCACACACATTCATATAAAAAGGTAAACAAACCATATCATAGTTAACAAGGTCAAGAATTACATCACATTCAAGAAAAAAACAACACAAAACAAAACTCAAAATAGCTCAAGGTATTGGTTGCGCATCTATGACTTCTGTTCCTAGGTACTCTCCTCGAGACCATCATGCCTCCATAACACAAGAACCAAGGGAATAGTCCTTCTATGAAGCACCTTCTTCTCACGTTCTTTGATCCATACTAGTCACTATACAAGCTTTGAATCATCTTCAATATCCAGGTCTCCCTAGTTAAGGATGTGTGAATCATCATGTAGGTACCGATGGAGTTGAGACACATAGAATACATCATGCACCCTCAGTAGTGGCGGTGGTAGCGCCAGCTGATAAGCCACTTCGTCGACCTACTGCAACACCTCGAAGGGTCCAATGAACCAGGGAGAAAGATTACCTCCCATTCCGAACCTCCATTTCCCATTCCAAGGGGATACCTTCAAGAACACGTGGTCCCCAACCTCAAAATCTAAGGGTATCCTCCTATGATCGACATACAAATTATGTTGGTCCTAATCCACCTTCATCCTCTCCTGTATAATCTGAACCTTCTCCATCAAGATCTTCACTACCTCTGGGCCAAGAACACCTACTTCCCCAACCTATGTCCAGCACACAGGTGAGTGGCATGGTCTCCCATACAAGGATTTTAATAGAGCCATGTTAATGGTGGAGTAATAGTTGTTGTTGTAGGAAAACTCTACCAGAGTCAAGTGTCACACTCATGATCCCCTAAAGTCCAAAAAAACATGCTTGTAGCATATCCTCCAACATCTGGATGGTCCGCTCTATCTTTCCATCTGTCTAGGGGTGGAAAGTAGTGTTGAGACATAGTTGGGTTCCAAAAGCATGTTGCAATCCTTTCCAGACCCGTGAGGTAAACCATGTATTCTGATCCAAGACTATGGACCTTGGAACTCCATGCAACTGAACCACCTTGTCCACATACCTCTGTGTTAAGGCATCCACCACACTTGACTCCATGATTTCTAGGAAGTGAGCTGATTTCGTCAGCCATTACACCACTACCCAGATAGCATCACAACCTCCTTGAACCCTGGGTAATCCCATGAAAAAATCCATCTATATGTCATCCCACTTCCATTCAAGGACATCTAAAGACTGCAAAAGACCTAATAGAACATGGTTCTTATCCTTCACCTACTAACACACAAGGCACTTTTCCACGAACCCCGCCACTACCCGTTTCACCCCGGGCCACCAAAACTGGATCCTCAAGCCTCGATAAATTTTGGAAAATCTTGGGTGTACCTCCAGGGGTGAATTTTTAAACTCACCAAGAAACTTCTCACACATTTCCACCATGAAGAATAAATTTCCATGAAATAGAATCAGATTCTATCTGTCTTCCGACCATTTTTTTGGAGCATTTCCCTGGCTCACACGACTGCGCATCACGTCAGCCTCCAATTCCCCCCACTGAGACTACTTTACCTACTGAAACTGAGAGGACTACACTTTAATCTAGAACAGACATCCTCTTCCATCCTCCACCCTTGCATCTAGGTGTAGGGTAGCCAATTATTCCATCACTTTCCAAGCATCTACCGATTCTTGAACTACATCCTTCTACGACTTCCTTGTCAAGTAATCGGCCACCACATTCCCCTTTCCTAAGGTGTAGGAAATCTCGAAGTCATATTCCTAAAGAAACTCCATCCACCTCCACTACTGTAAGTTCAGGTCCCACTGGGACAAGATATACCACAAGATCTTGTGATCCATGAAGACCATGAAGCGTTCTCCAATGAGGTAATGTTTCCACAACTTTAGTGAGAACACGAAAATAGAAAGCTCCAGATCATGGGTGGCATAGTTATGGTCATGGGGACATAACTACCTAGACCCATAAGAGATCACCTCCTGTTGTTGCATCAGTACACACCCCATACCTTGGCTCAAAGCATCACAGAACACCTCAAATGATACCCCTTCTTCTGGAAACCTCAGCACTGGGGAACTAACCAACTTCCCCTTCAGGTAACTGAAGGCTTCTTGGCACTGCTCGCTCCATAAAAAAAGTCGGGTCTTTCTTGGTCAAGGCTGTCAAAGGTGCTGCAAGTTGGGAGAAGTTGGTAACGAATCTTCGGTAGTAACCTACTAGTCCCAGGAAACTACGAACCTCTACCACGTTCTTGGGTGATTCCCAAGAAAAAAATGCTTCAACCTTCAACGGGACCACTGTTATTCTTTTCTCAGACACCACGTGTCAAAGGAAGTGCACCTCTCATGTCCAGAACTTGCACTTGGACAACTTCCCGTAGATATGGTGTTCTCAGAGGACCTATAAAACCATACTCAGATGCTCGGTGTGATCCTACTATAATCTTGAGTATATCAGGATTTTTTCAATAAACATGACTACGAAATGGTCCATATATTCTCGGAAAATGGATTTCATAAGCCCCATTAACACGGATGGTGCGTTTGTAATGCCGAATGGCATAACCACGAACTCAAAATGCCCATATCTTCACCTGAAGGCAGCCTTTGAGATTTAACCCTCCTTCACCCTTATCTGGTGATATCCTAACTATAGTTTGATCTTGCAGAATCATCTTTCCCCATTCAACTGATCAAAAAAGTGGTAAATCCTTGCGAGGGGGTAAAGGTTCTTGACCGTCACCTAGTTTAGCCTCTGGTAGTCTATACACAGCCTAGTACCACCATCTGACTTCTTTGCGAAAAAGACTAGAGCACCCCATGGTGACACACTTGGTCAGACAAAACCGTTCTTTATAAGATCGTCAATCTGAATCTGTAACTCCCATAACTGAGAAGGCGTCATCCGATAGGGATCCATCGAAATCAGACGGGCACCGGGTTGCAAGTCTATCCCAAACTAAACATCACGTTGAGGGGAGAGAGTCACCAACTCTCTAGGGAAGAAGTCCAGAAACTCACTAACAATCCCCAGGACTTCCACCATCTTCGTATCTATCGAATCTACTGAAAGATCATCTAATAAGTAAATAAAGGGCTCCACTCACCGGTTTCCCTCCGGAAAACCCCCCTCGTTGAGGAAAGGCACATGTTGTCCACCCACATCAGAAAACATGACCCTTATTCAGAAGAAATCGATAATGTCACACATAGAGAACAGTTAGTCGATGCCTAAAATGACATCATACGGCTACAACTACAGTAAAAGAAGGTCCCCACTGGACTGATGTGGCCCTAACATCAGTCTACATCCCCGAAAAACATAGGAATAGTTATTTTGACCTCCTACTGGTGTAATCAAAAATAGGAGAATAGAAAGTATTTCTACGTCTAGAACTAGAGTATGGGATAGACTGGGTGGAACAAAGGAGTGTAAAGCTCCTGAATCAAACAAGGCATAGGAAAGAGTGCTAAAAAAGCTAATCGTACCTTCAACAACTTCTGGCCCTGCTGGAACTGCTGCCTTTGTGGCGTGAAACTACTCATGCCCAGCTCCTCTTCCCCTCAGTTTTCGGCCGCCTCCTTGGCCACACCCTAGTTGAGGTCCCTGAGGAGTGCTCTGAGGTCAGCCTCATCCCGCAACGCCTGCACTCAGAGGAGCAAGAGCTTGTTTTCCCTGATTCTGCTGCTGAAAGGGCCTTGCTGGAAACTACTACTAATAAGGTGGGCATTGAACCTTAGCACCCCCATTGTATTGAACTCGGTCTGGGCACTAATTATAAAGGTTCCCATGGCTTCCAAAGATGAAGCTTCTCGGTCCTAGTCCCACAAAAAAAGGGCGAGGACCGGGAGATCGAAACTAGAAATATTGGGGTCTGCTCCCCACCGGCCGAAACCTGGAAGGCCCTAACGTTGGAGGCCTGCTGCTGGCAGACTTCCCCTTTGACGAGCCCAACTGGATCCCCTCTCGCGGCACACCCCCCAGCATGTGTGTACTCTCCACCACTTCATCCTTATTCTGGACCTCTAAGTACGTTGGTAGGGTGAAGGGAGTAACATCATACTGAATAGAATTTTGGAGTGCCTCCTCTAAACGTCTCACCCGAGACTCCTCATCCGGAAAAAGGTCCAGAGAAAAACAAATGATATCCCAAAGCTTGATCCCTATCTCCCTCACTGACATACTCCCCTGCTGAAGGGAGATTATATCTTGCCTCTTTTCAGCCTTCATCATAGAAGAAATGAATTCTGCCTGGAACACCTTCTCAAAGTCAGCCCACAAAATCTCACTCTCCATCCTCTCTCTGAGGTAGAGCCTCCACCACTGATGCATTGCTCCCCACATATGACTAACTACCAATAGAACCCAGTACTCATCTAGAGCCCAGATTAAGTTGAAATATATCACCAACTCCTCGATCCATCTTTCGGTCTCCATGTCTGAGACTCTGCCCTCGTACTTCCTAAGGGTTTGCCGCTAAAAGGCACAAATAATTTTCTCCCACTGTTCATCCTCCTCCACTAGATCATTCCTCTATTGATCATCCAGATCAGCCTCCTGGGAATCGATTTCCCACACTACTCAAGGTTATTTTCTGGGTTCTATAGCTGCAAGGTAAACAAGGAATTCCTAAACTCGAGTAGTATAGAAGATTTCTTTTAATTTTTTCTTAACCTTTTTATTTATTTAAACTCCCAGAACACCTAGAACACACAAGAACACAAGTCATTATGATGCATATACCCTTCCTAGGTTCTCTACCCTATAATCAGTGTATCCTTACTTGGTCGTCCGGTAGGTCTAGAGTCCTTGCATCAGATCATGGGGGGGCCTAAAATCCCATGTCCTATCCAGTCTTCCCTAGCCTATTTCATACACCAAGATTTCCTAACACTATTTCCCTACCACCCCATGAAATCCTTACTATACCTAACCCAGAGCTTCATCCTATCTCTCAACCATCATCCTCTAATACCATTCTGTCACGACCCATCATCACCAAGATGAGGGAAAGGACAGCAAACTTCTAGACCCTTCCTTCTTCAAATTGAAGGACAGATAATGACCCCTGAGTCCCACCTTCAATAGGCCCAAGAGTGGAAAATAACACCAATGGTATACAATCATATGTAATATGGAAGGAATTACTCTTTTTTATTTATTAGGATCGAGATATATGATGATAAAACCCCAAAAAACTCCAAAATTGAAGGTAAAAGTAAATCCAAAACCCATTACCATATGCATGTTGAAAGGTTAACACATACAAGTACAAAAAAAATTCAAAGGGAAAGTACCAAAATAAATAAAACAGCAACGGAAACTGTCATGACGTCCGAGCTAGTATGGTACTGCATGGTCCCTGAAGTCCTCTTAGAACCCTGAAAACAGTTTTATATACGTAGGGTGAGTATATAGGTATACTCAGTAGGAAAAACCAAAAGATCTCGTGCACAAGTGGGGAGGAATTATAATACCCCGTGAGAAAAAGGAGATAACCAAAGAACATATCAAGGAAACTATCCACCCAACCTCACCAAGGCATGCTCCCCAAATAACGCAAGTCAGTTAAAATAATAGTAATAGTGCATCGATGTTTGGGTATCCTCCACCACTTTCCCACTGGTTATTGAAGACATACTATGCGTTAGAACTCCCCCTCCATTCTCACCACAGTCCCACTACCATACCCTACCCGTACACACCTAGGCTACAACAACCGCACGTCCCCACCCACAGACATCTGGGCCACCACACACATCCTCACCTCTAGACACCTAGGCCACAACATTCACCACCACACTCGAAGACACCTGGTCTAGAATAACCATTTTCACGCTCTAATACCCCTGGGCCTCATACATATGATTCTTGGGCTACTAAGTAGAGGGAGAATAAATGATATAATAACCATCCACCCAATATTATATTGGGAAAACCACCCTCCCCCATGAAATGTGGGTGTTCGACATGAAGTTCTCAACTTGGGTGGGGTGAGAATAAGAAACACAAAAACTAAATTTATACACATAGGTAGAAAATCAATCACCCCAACAAAAGGGTTCTGAAACCAGCCCATACACAAACACCCTCATTACTATTCATTCATACAAAAGCACAACAACCACAACCAAAAACAACTCATTCCTAGAAAACAATTCCCCATTGAACCCATTCTTGTTATCATATTCAATTGATTCTATTTAAATAAATCTTCACTACCGGGAAACTAACAGGAATAGCCACAAGTCAGGGAAGGAAAAATAGCCAAGCAGTAATTTATCCATTCACACTCGGTTCTCTTGTAAAGTCACAACAACAAAAGGGATTTGTGATATCCCTCAAAGTACTAAAACCAAACCAAGCCCCATCATATGGCACCACATCACCTCAGGTCCACAATCAACAACTCAACAATAGGGAATCCTATCCCCATCCACGTCACCCCACAGGGCATCAAACAGAACAACCATACACATCACCAGAACAGAGAAAGGGAGTTCTTAGAATTAATCGCACCATTAATTAAGTTTCATATTTCTGTTTGGTTAACTGGGGTGATCACACAAGTATTATTGTTCATTGGGCATCCATTTAATCAACCTAGTTTACGTGATTAACCAGTTTCCATGTTATAACCATTCAATCACAGGATTATCTAGAAAACAGAGGTTCATTAGTACACAAGGAAGGACCACCAATATCCACGATTTTCAGTGGACACCATCCCATACAATTCACATCATATAAAGGAAGATAAAATAATACAACATCGTTGTCATCAAACACACCCCTTCATTATTTAAAAAAACATTTATCATATTAGTTAAGGTTTGGTTTCATCCATCCCCGAAGGTATATTATCATACCCACTCAACATGATACATAATAAAGAGAGACAAAAGAAAACCCTACCTCGATGATCAGCAATCAAAGTTTTCTTTCTCATGACAAGAACTGGGGATGCACAACTTTCAAGGGAGGAACTCCAAGGACTCCAAGAGTGAGTAGGAAAGTCTCCCGTACAGGAACACAATTAGCCTTGGGAAGAGGGAATCCAACGCACCAAGGAAAGAAAAAGAGACCAACCAAGAAGAAGAAAGAAACTATGTGAGATAAAAGGAGAGATCATGGAGTTATGGGATATGAAATCTTGAACATCTTTAAAGGTGGATCATGGTTTCTCCACACGGTTGGACGGTTACACACGATTCAATAAATTGTTATTTAATAATTCTCCTTGGAGAGGTGGCGATAATAGTTGTGAGTTAAAGGGTTTCCTTTAAAAGGGGAAAACCCACATAATAGGTGTAATGCTAAAAAGTACGGGAAGAAGGGGTGACACCAAGGAAAAAGACACATGTTTTGGTAAGTTAAGGGTTTCCCGGCTCTTGGGGGATTTTAGATATCATTTATGGGATTTAAATGGCTTTGAAAGGGGTAGTAAAACACTTTTACATAAAAATATAAATTGTAGAAGCATAACTAGAAAGAGTCAGAAACTGCAAAAAAACAAAGGGTGGGACGCCATTTGGTGAGACACCATAACGGTGCCATCGGTTCGGTGGAACACTGAAAGCGGTGCCACCACTTCTCTGTGTGACTGTAACAATGTGACCGCTACGGTTCCACCATCATGGTGCCACTAGTTCGGTGGAACACTGCAAGAGGTGCCACCACTTTGGTGTGAGACCGTGATGGTGCGACCGCTACGGTGCCACCATCACGGTGCCACCATTTCGGTGGAACCAAAATTTGGCAAATTACTAGACTATGAGGGTTTGGTCCATTACACACTGCCTTTTACCTATCTTATTATAATAAATTTAAAATTATCAACCATTTATGATACTATATTTTCTACCAATACATTTACATATACCTCATTCTTATGAAAAATCTTTATTCATCACAATATTTATATCTCCCTATGAAAGGAAGTAAGGGAATGGGTCTAAAAATGTAATTCTAAATAAGTGGGGGGTCACTCAACCTCTACACCTAGTTAATATATGATAACATATTATATTCATTCATGGTTGGGGCCTCTTTTAGGGAATATTACTTGAATTCATCTTCTATAATGACACATTTTATAGATATCCATAAAACCCTTTTATATGACTCTTTTATAACAATGTTGATTCATAGAGTTTCTATTAGCATATATTATACACTATGAATACCTTTTACTTCTATATTTGGATTAAAGGGTATTCGTTAATATGCCATTATCAACCTTTAATTATAGATTTCCTACTCTGACACCCACATCCCGATGTCATGAGTTAGCCTTGATTAAATACAATAGATGAATGTTTTATAACATACTACTTGTATTGCATTGATAACTAGATATTTTTATGAGAAAATATACCTAAAATTATATATCCCCCCAATTATTTGGGTAATTTGATATCTCCTAGGATGTTATGTATATGAAATAATTAAAATAATATGATATTGATCGATGACTTTTCTTATGAGATGTTATTATACCATGAATTTGGTAGGTAGCCATGTCATATGAAATCTTTTGGAAAAATGTTTATGATATTCCATTTTTCATGAATTACTCATGTATAATGTATTTCATATTTATCATGATCTTTACTATATTTTATGATTATGGAATACTTTATATCATGATATACAGATGTATTTATCTTGACATGGTATCGTGCTTATTGTTACTCTTATCAGTCTATCTAGTTCACTCCTTTGTTTTTATATAAAATCCCAAGGTAAAAACTCTATTGTGAATAATATACAGATTATGAATTCAGGTATAAAACTAGAATATGTTTTAAATAATCATTAATATATTTTTTCAATTATTACATCTTTGTTACGAAAGGTACTGAAATTTATGATTATGGAATAATTCATATATAATAAATTTTATGTTATATAAAAATTATTGTAATATTTTAACACTAGATATAAAAGTGTGGGTTTGAGGTGTTATAGTGATAGTTATAGAATAATATCTCACATATCGGTAGTTCAACCAACCATGTAATATAAGCAATAAAAAGATGAAAATGAAAGAAAAATTTATCTTTCACATTTGTTTAATATTTACAATAGTATTAAAATGTTTATTTGGTATGGTTATAATGATGAATTATATTTAAATATATTATTAATTTAAAATAAAAAACAACTTAAATTAAGTATTTATTGTTGATATTTTGATAAAACTAACCATTTATTTTTAGATTTCTAAGAATTGGATTTTTGAGAATTATTTTGACTAAAACTCACTAAGTCAAGAAATATTTAGAAAAGATAATTTGGATAGAGTTTTAGCATATTAATAAATTTTATAGGTGAATTAAAATGAGTGTTGGAATGGGTTATTTATAGGTAAAATAGAATTAAATATTTTTATTAAAAAATGGATAAAAATAATTTAGATTCAATTATCACAATGATGATTATTTTTGTGACTAAAATAAGTTTTCAAGCCATGTGAAAAAATATAATGCTTGTTTACATACTTTAAAATTTCATTTGTTCATATATTTACTTTAATGTATTATAATATTTTGTTTTACTATATTTACAATTCATATATGTTTTTTATTTTTAATAAAAATAAAAAACATAAATTTTATATAATTTCATCGTCATGATTCAGAAAATAAAAACAATTTTTAAAAAAAATCAATATATAAATTCATCATAAAAATTTAATGTTTCATGGATGAAGGTGAACCACATTAAAATAAATATTTTACCATTATAATTTTTATTAAATATACAAAATATAATGCTATATTAATTATTTTGGATATTTATTTGTTGTATTTTTATATTTGAATATACCTATTATATCTATGATATACATTTAATTTTCCTTACAAATGTTATTCTTAATAGTTTTCCTTAATGGCTATATTTAATAATCATTTTATCTATAATTAAAATTTTACTTTGAGTGACTATCTTATCTCTTTAAGATAATAATATAATGGTAATTTTATCAACTAATTTATTAACAATGACTTTTTTATTTCCAAAAATTATCTCACCACCTTATAACACATTTGAAATAAGAAAATATTAATCACTTTTCCCATACCAACCTATTATATTAATTATTAAATAATTATTCCAATATCACATTGAAAATTTAATTAATTTTCTCTCAATGCTTTTAGATATTTTTCTATAAAATATTGATTTAATTATTATTGAAAATTTGAGATTGAAATAGTGATTGAAACCATAAATTATTTTGAAATCAAAACTTCATTTCTAATCATAGATGATTGAAAAATTTTATTGAAGGTGAAAATAATGGAAAAAGAATGTGTTCATAAAATCAAAACGAAAATACAAAAGAAATAAAGACAATAAAAAGATGTAATTATAGATGTCATAAGTCTTGATTTAGATTATGATGCTTACATATATATAGTAAAAATAAAAATAAAATCAAAGTTCAGCATTGATTTATATTTTCTAAGAAAGATCCAATGGCTATGATGGATGAAGTGATATTGAATATAAGGATTAAATAGACATGAGAATTTTCACCAGTGAGAATGGTTCACATAGAATTACATACCAACCGTAATTGTTACAATCCATAATAATTATGTTATTTAATTATAATCCCTGTTAAATATCATCAATTTCATATAATATTATTTATCCTTCAATAAAAATCCCAATAAGAAAAACAAGTGAAGAAAAAATGATTGAATTCCATGCCAATGTTAATCCATCTTATTAAAAACCATATTATAAAACTCGGGTGGAAATTTTGATAAAGGGAAAATCATGCATCATTCTCAACACACCTTAATTAAATAATAAAATACTTTCTAATCTTTTCATCCTAATTTTATAAATAAATTTATCAAAAGTTGTGATAGTAAATTCCTTTGTTAATAAATCTATAAGATTATCACATGAACTAATTTTTTGGAAGACTATGTCGCCATTATTTTTAGGATCATGGGTAAAAAATATTTCTAGTGAGATTTGTTTTTTTCTATCACCTTTGATATACTCATATTTAAATTTCACTATAAAAGTTTCAATATCCTAATTTAAAGTAAGAGGAATGCCTTTATCCATAATTAATTTAGAATTGTTTCTGATATGATAGCTAACTAATCTCAACCAAACACATTCTTTACTAGACTCATGAATTGAAATAAACTCCACATGATTTTTAGAAGTCATGAAAATGTTTTTTTTTTCTTATATAATTATATTATATAGAGGTTATATAATATTTAAATAAATATATAGATTGAGATCAATATTTATGTGTATTATAAAAATAACCAACATCAATATAACTAACCAATTTTAATTATTATTTTTCAGAATAAAATAATATATGATCAATGGATCCTTGAAGGCATAATAATAAATTTTTTATACCATTAAAATTTATGTTAGTTGGATAAGAACTATACCTGACTAATAAATTCATAGAAAATAAAATTTTGGGCTTTGTATTTTTTATAAGGTGCCTTAATTATTTTATAACACTTAGATTTGGTATTTTTGGAACAAGAAGTGCTTCATTATTATCTCATAGTATAAAAATATAATTATATCAATCAATATATCATACAACTAGTGGTTTAATTAATGGATGTTATCTATCCATTTAAAACCATTGTGGGACTTTTGTAGTATGTCAAGTTTGATTAACAAATATTTTAACTTTGAGATATTCAATTTGTAATCCAAGATAGTAATTTGTATTTTCAAAGTCTCATTTCAAACAGTTTATTTAAATATTATGTTGCCTTCGAAATCTCTTCAAGAGTTAAAAAAATATTCAAATCACTAATCTATACTATAGTGATAAAATATTTAGATCTAATCCTTATCTATAAAATCAAATGGGAAAATTTAATTATTTTTATAACATTCTTTTATCACATACTCACTTATATAGTTAAACTACATACACCTTGACTATATTAATCCATATGATGATTTATTAAATTTAATGGAATCAGGTTCTCAAGATCCATAACATACTTTAGAAATTTTGAATCCTTAGGAAACTTTCATATGAACATGATTATCAATGTTAACATAATGGTATGTATTCACAATATGTATAAGATGAAATTAAATATTTTCATGTATAACTAATGAAATGATATATCAAAGAGTTATAAAATCCATTATGAAGATAAAGGTGTCATCATAATCAGTTATGGATCTCTATGATAAACTTTTAGGAATTAATCATGTTATATATCTTAAAACTTCATTATTTTCATTTCTGTTTCTCATGGACAACCATTAATAACCAACATGTTTAATACCTTATTGGGTTTTCACAATAAATCCAAAAACCAAACATTTAGTGGGTCCAATTAAGATTAGATTATAACATTATATTTACCCAAATTTTAGTTATTAACACATTTATTTACTAATTTATATTCTTGATCTTCATCATGATTATTAAGTTCCACATTATATGAAAATGTGTTATGAATAATAGAATTTTCTTAGTATAATATATTCTAGTGTTAGTAAAATTTATAAAATTTTCCTTATGATCATGATCATGTACTTTAGGTATATTGATTTCTGGGGTAATATAATGATCAGGTAAATAATTATTTTCCTAAGGTTCATTTATTTCCTCAACCACCATGGGTTTTTTCCCTTTCCTTTGATTATGATTTTTTCCATTTGAACCAAGTGGTATCCCACTCTTCAGGAGTATATTAGAAGTATTTTTTATATCAATATTATATATTCTTATAAGACACTCATTCTATATAGTGTATTTAAAGTGTGTATATATTATTTTTTAACATATTATGAATCATCAAATGCATCAACCATTTAATTTTCTAAAAATTTTAAATTAATGATCTTTTAAACTTATAATTCACTCATATTTGTATAAGGATGAAAATCTAATAATGATTTTTTTATGAAATTTATTTTAATATTTATTGATTTCCCCTTTTAATTTAGGATGCATTTATTTATCAAAATAAAAAAAAATCTTGTTTTAGATACACCCACTATCATTTCTTTAAAATAATTAATAACCCATGGAGATTCAAATCCAATATAAATATACAACCTTATTTGAGGTCTCTTTTTTGTTTGTTATGTTGGTGTTATAAGCACATATATAACACATCTAAATTTCCTTAAATGTAAAATATTTTTTTTTAGGGTCACAAACTAATTATAAATAATAATATTAATGATAACTTGATAGTATAATTTAAATCAGTCTGCTCCATGAAAAATTTCATGTCCCCATATCTAACTATGAAATTTATTTTTCATAAGTATTGGTCTAGAAATAAATCATAACAACATTATAAATGATTCAGTTATACCATTTTGAGCATGAACATGTGAAAAGGGATATTAAATAATTATTCCAATCTATATGTAATAATTATTGAAATCATGTGATGAATATTCACCAATATTATCAAGTAGAATATCCTTGATTGAATAATCTATAAATTTTTACCTTAATATGATTAATTGATAAACCATTCTCATAAATTCTAGGTTATGAGTTGATAATAATCAAACATGATACTATTTATTAGACACATAAATTAAAATCATAAAATACCTGAATTTTTCATGTGTTGGGTGAATTATACTATATATATCACCATGAATTCATTACAAGATAATTGGAGATTTGGTCCCAAATTTTAATGGTTATGTTTGGATAATTAATTTTATTTTATAAAAAGTACTTTGAAATAAATCATTGAGAGTAAGAACTTTTTTATCAACCAATAAATGACTATGCATATATTTAATTAATTTTTTTCATTAAAGTTGGTCCCAGATGACTCAAATGATAATTCCATTTAATAAATATATCAATGTCAATAAACTTATGGTTTATAATATTTTATTCAATTTAATATATATTAACATATTATTTACTAGAAGGAACCATAGAAAGTTTTTCTTGAATCAAATTTTTCTTATTATTAAGGCCTACTATATAAAGGTATCCAACTCCTCCATTATTTATAATTTAATGACACTCATCATCCATGTGAGAATTTATTTTAATTGTTAGTTAATGTAATTAGAAATTTAGAGTTATTTGGAATGGAATTATAAAGGATTTATAGGAATTGGATAGAGGATTAAAGTGAATGTCTTGGTGTAGTAAAGGCACCGGAACTTCGGTTCTTACCACCAAGAGTCTAGTTGATTTTTTAAATCTAGTAACCCACAAAAACTCTAAAGATTTTTATCTAAACTTATTTGAAAATAATTTCAAAATGGTAATTTTTTATTTTAACCTAAAATCATACATTGGATTAAGTATTCTCAATTTACCTAGTCCATAGCCTCCCTCTAATATCTCTCTCGCCTCTCTTCCACTTCTCAAGTGAATCTTCAACCTAGGTGGCTTTAAACCTTTACCAAACTTGTACATACGGATTTAAATTATATAATACAAGGTAGTATCACCCTTAATATATGGATTTATAATATTCTATTTGTTGTAAAATAAAATCATTAACTCTCAACTTGTCTAGTAGGTGATATTGATCTTCCTCTTTGATTGTACTTTTTTTTAGGTGGAAAAATATTTTTCAAAGAAACTTTGAGGTAAGTAATCCTATTTCACATATTTATTACTAATTTCTATATAGGAAAATAAATTAATATTATATTTTACATCAACCTAGATTTCCTCAATCAATCAAGGAGTGTCATATCCTTTTCGTTTAGGCTATGAAGTTATGATCAACATATATTTAAGTAGATGATCCTCCTCTCTTATATATATTTGCAATGATTGGGATTACAATTGTATGAGAATGATTCATATTAATTTAAATTGAATATTTTACTTTAATAAATTCTTTTATTTTATTTTTTAATTTATTTTTCGTGTTATTTTGGTTGAAAATTCATGTGGTAGATTAAGCATGCCTTGGTTTCTTATTAAGGCCTACATATTACATGGTTATGATACTTGATATGTCTTGTTTTTGTTGTGGATGTGTTTTAAATTATACATGATTGGAATACTGGTTTTTATTTATTATTTTCCATTTTAGGTTTATACATGGTTTATCTTATGAATACTTGCATGCTTTAGTAGTTTATTATGCTTTACTTGGTTCATGGTTAACCTACTTGATATTTCTTGTTATTATTCATGATGTATAAGATATGTATTTGGTTTATTGATTATGATTTTTGTTTTCCTTGATGAATTACACATATTATTTGACTTATTAAATGGATATTTCAAGAACTTCCTAATAAATCTTTTTATATGGGTCCATGTTTAGTGTTGGATGAATATTTATATAATTATTGATTATTATTGAGTATATAGAAATGGCTATATTACTATTATAAATTTTGTGAGAAATTTTGTATAATGTTGATTAACAAGACATCAAACAGTGGATGAGATCATCATGCCCCAACTTATTATACCCTTTTCCCCTTATTAAAGGTACATACTACCCTGATTATTTATACACCATTTCATTTCCCTTGGTATGTGTATTTTTCCCTAACTTTATTTCACCTACTCTATATGGGATTGAAATTAGGTGTCCTGAATGGATTCACCACATGAATTATAATATATGCTTGACCCAGGTAAACAGGTTTGGATTATCTTGTTATATGGATTTAATTATTATAGTAGTTACATTTTTATAGCATTATACCTAAGAATGTTGATTGTGTGTTCATTTATTCCCTTACTGTTTGTTTCTAATACATGAACTTAGATTTTTAAAAGGTATATAGTGGTTGGGTGGTGGCATCCTACTACGTAAAATATACTTAGACCCTACATGTGTCCTTAGAGAATGTATATAAATTATTTTGTGGGTGACTTAGGTAAAGTAAGGAACTCGATCATGGGAGTTTGTATCATATAGAGCATAAAGTCTGGTTTGATATTTTTTGTGTTTTTAATGGTATATCCTAATAGGTATGAAAGGTATATCCTTGTATATTTATTATGGGGTCTCTTATATGTGGGATTCCCTTATTTTACACTCTAAAGTCATTTTACATTCACTTTAATCTTGTATATGCTTATGTTCTATAGTTTCACTTAATTGGTTGTCTTTATGGATGTTTTTTTACTTTGGTTGTATGATATGCATGGTCATAAAGTTTTTTCATATCGAACTATTAAGATATAATGGGTATCTATATCGTATAGGTGCCCTCATTGGTATATGGGTTCATGTGTTCCATATATCCAATGGCTACAAAGGTCATTCTATAATTTTAGTAGATACCTTTGATTATTTAGTTTAGTTTAAAAGAGGTAAAACTATATCCCGCATGATTTTTATTCATCCCCTAGCATTTACACCAGCCTTTAGTGACCAAGAGGTTCTCTTGATCTATTTTGGTGACCTAATTCAAGAACTATTTGGGTATTTGGGTGATGGTCATAAAAAAATATCAAAACCCAATTGGGTCTATAAGGTATGAGTATTGATAGTAACCAAAAGATAAGACTATCGAGACTTAGGAATTAACCCATAAATATGTCAACCAATATAATTATGGTGGAAGATTGTGTTACCATAGGTATTCTAGGTTCAATTTTGATTTTATCCTTGAGTTATTCAAAGTTAATTGATTATCATAAATCATGAATAGATGTTTATAGGGAGGAACATATATAATAACATGACATATAATTTTCTTTACTATGTTTGTTTAATTACTTATTGGAATAAATTAAATATTTTTATTAACTAAAATATAAATAATAAATTAATAATGATTTTCTGATTATTTATTTGTGAAGACTATATTAATATGAATTAATAATTGATTCACTTAATTGAGAACCTTTATTTATTATTTTTATAAATACATATTTCATGCTTATATTTAAATTATGATTTCAAATGTTATAAAATTTCCTTACAAATCATGAAATGTTTTTATGAATGGAACATGTGAGGGATAGGGTGGGAGTTTATACCTAACCATTATTGTATTATTATAAATTTAAAACTGCTTATTTTTTAAGAAAAAAATTATGAATTATTCTAATTAAATGTAGAATATGACTACCAGGAGACCACCACCTCCTATGTAAGGATTTAATGAGCATGATCCACCTTCTAGGCCTATAGTTGACCTAATGATTCTGGAAATCCTTTCTAAACTGGTCCAAAATATCCTGCAATGATCACCGTGGTGGGAGCCCATGAATAGTGATGTTATGAAGGATTTATAATTTCATCATCTTATAACTTTTGAAGATATATATCCCATTAAGAAGTTGAATATTGGATTGAAGGATTCATTATATATTCAAAATTATCAAAAAAAAAGAGAAATATGAGTTCTAATTAGCCAATTTCATTCTCAAAGGAGTATCACATAAATGGTGGGATGTTATAACTGATTATAATACAGGACTTAACTATAATAGATTCTAGAAGTTATTTTTTTGACCAATTCTACCCTGAAACTTTACATTGGGTGAAGGATAGAAAGTTTATGGAACTTAATCAAGTCTTGATTATTGTGATGGAGTATGTTGTAATGTTTACTAATTTGATTTATTTTCCTCCTTAAAGAATTTTATATTAGGAAGGTAAATATAGATGGATAAAAATGGGTTTTAAATAGACTTTATAAATACAAATGATGATATTTAAATTATTTTCCTTCTATAGAGTGGTAAAGAAGGATTTCCTATATGAATATTGATCTTAAGGAAGTTTGGGAGTTGATATCTAATTACCTGGTCCAACTGCCGGTGATAATTCTTTCAGTTTCCAAAAGTGATGACTTAAGGATATGAGTAGTGGTAGATCATTCTAGGTAATCCATGGTGGTATTGTACCATTTTCTTATAGATCAAGAGGACCTCGTTTACATTTTTATCAGTTCAATCATTGAAGTTATATTAAGTAATATTGTGCCTTTGAAGTGAATTGGTGCCACTATTTTTTCAATTATATCCATCTCTAAAGGTTCTTCCATAGGATAATATCTGATAGTGTTAGGTAGTTACCCCAAAAAACGTAGATATATCAAGGCTAGTCTAGTGTTCCATCAACTGGAGGCATAATATCTCTTTCTCTGAGATCTGTTTGGAGAATCTAATGTGATGGGTATGTTCATCAGGTATTTATCCCACTATTTGAGTAGGGATTTCAACTATAATAGTATATCAAAGGTTAATTCAGGACGTATGTTATGGAGAAATATATCATCTTTGATGGGGAAATTACTTATACATTTAGAGGTAGTATTTTACTACCTGTTACTTTATCTTATTTCTTATTTGATATTTGTGTTTCCCACTCTTTTATCTATATGTAATTAGCATCCCTTCTATAATATAATGTAGAATAATCCTCTATATTTTTTATCTTCAAACTCCTCTAGGGTAAAAAATAGATCACACTAAGAGGTTCTCATTATACACTTTAGTGGAGGCTATTTACAAACATCTCTAGGATCTTGTCATTTTGAATATAAAACCTTTTTATGTTATTCATATAATAGACTAGTTGACCTTATTCTAATATTTTATAGATTTCTATATAATAAGGGTGTCATTCAAATATTCTAAAGGTATTCAATATAAATTCATTAGAGAATGATAATTACAAGCTTGTAAAGATGGGCCAAATTAGGTGTAATTGTAATCAATTATCACGGTGATGGATAGTATTACTCTCATAGTAGTTGATATTAAGGAATAAAATATTTTACTTCCTACATTATACATTTTTTCTGATGTATTCTTTGTTGATTTCTCAATACTATCTCCAAAATGAGAAGTTGAATTCTATATTGATTCATTTCATAGAATTAAACCAATATTTATTCCTCTATATTGCATAGATCCAACATATTTTATAGATCTATAGATTCAGTTATATGATCTTGAGTAAAAATGATTTATTAGGCTGATTTCTTCTACTTGGGGTGCTTTGGTTCTTTTTTCTAAGAAAAATGATGGAAATATAACATTTTGTATAGGATATAAAATAGTAAACTATGAAATGATTAAGAAAATATACCTATAGTCTAGAATATATTATTTATTCAATTGGTTAAAGGGTTAATATGGTTCTTGAATATTTACTTACACTCATGGTATCATCAACTTCGAGTAATACCTTAGAATATTCCAAAAATGGTATTTCAAAGTAGATATGGTCATTTAAAAAATATTATGATTTCATTTTATTTAACCAATTTTATATTTTTGGTTATGGATTCAATTAATATGATATTTTATCCATTCTTATATTCCTTCATAGTAGTATTTTTGGATGATATTTTTATATATTCAAAATCTCAGGACTAACATGGTCAACATCTTCAAGTTTTCTTGAAGATTATATGGGAGAATAATTTATATGTAGAAATTTATAAATATACTTTATGGATTTGGGAAGTAAAGTATTTTAGGCATGTGGTTTATGAATCTATAATCTTAATAGATCCCAAAAGGGTGGAATTAATGATGTCCTAAAACATTCCCTTGAATTTTTTTGAAATTAAAATTTTTATGTGGCTCACAGGTTATTATCATCATTTTATTTAGGACTAATCCAAGATAGTATCTCTAATGAGATCATTAACAAACAAAGAGGTGAAATTTTTATAGTCTGATTAATTTGATTTAGAATTTTATATGTTTAAGAGAGGGAAATATAGATATTATTCTAATATTATCTCATCCGGGTGAAGAATTTTAAGTGTATTGTAATGCTTCTTGATCATTTTAGGTTGTTTTATTACATAAGATCTTCACATAATGAATTATTATTATAAATATATCTATCCTTATGAAAGGAACTATCCTAACCATTATCTATAATTGTTCATTTTTATATATAATTTAAAAAATTGGAAACATTATTTTTTTCAATTGGTGATTCATGGTATTCAATAACCAAAAAAATAAAATATATATTTTTATAGTGAGATTTAAATTGGGGAAATATTACTGGGTAGAATACGTTCAATATTTTGATTTTGTTATTTAATATGAATCATGGAAAGTAAATGTTTTGTTTTATTCTCTTAATAATAATTTCTATCCTTAAAAGGTGTAAAAATCTAATGAATATTGGGGGTTTATATCTCAGAAGATTAATCTTCATCTAGATGTCATGGAGGATTTATATAGTATATTAGTATTATATATCAAACATACTTTATGAATTGTTTAATGATTCAAGGTCTCCCAAATATCTTATCATGATTATATCATCATTCAAGAAAAGTTTGATGGTTGGGAGAACCTTGATGGTAGGTCCCAGAATTCAAACTCTTTTTTATATGTCCATGGATGGATAGTAGTACCTACTGATATGAAAGAATAGGTAATGAAATTTTATTATGGATCTAGGTGTTTTTTTATACTAGAGTTATAAAAATGTATCATGGCATCCATCAACAATTTTAGTGGCCTAGCATGAAAATCGGGATCACTGGTTTCATATCCAAACTCATAACTTATCAATGAGTGAAAGTATAACACTGGAGACCTATTGTTGAATTATAGCCACTTCCTTTTCCAATATAGAAAAGGGATTAAATTACAGTGTTCTTTGTGACCATATTTCCATGATCAATGAGATTTCATGATATTATTTTGGTTATTATAGAGCACCTAATAAAGATGGTTCACTTTATAACCATTAGGGAATCCTATTCTATATTAAGCTAGGAAAGTTATGTATCAAGAGAATTGTAATGATTCATGTAATATTAGCTAGTATTTTCCCTAATCATTACCCAAGGTTTATATCCTAATGCTAGAAAGGGTTACCATGAGCTCTGAGTACTCATATAAAACTAAGTACAATTTACCACCTTCAAATAGATATCTAGTCTAAGATGACTGTTTATATTCTTGAAGATATGTTACAATCCTATATTTTGTACTTTTGTGGATTATGTAAATACCAACTCTTTTTAGAATTGTTATCCTACAATAACATCCATCAATCATCCATTCAAATGACTAAATTTGTGGACCTTTATGGTAAAAAATATAATTCTCCTCAAAGTTGTTCTGAGATTAATAAATCATACTTGATTTGGGTTAATATATTTTAAGAGATGATATATTATATATATGTTATTTTAAATAAGTTCATTTATTCTCAATGGAACCAAAAGTCATGCTCTAGTTACAGAAGATGAACTTAGTAATTTAAGGTCGGTGGTCATGTGTTTCTTTATGTTTCTTTGAGATTGGGTCACCAAAAAATGGGAAATCAAGGGAAGATTCCTCTGAGGTTCTTTTATTATCAACTTTATTTACCTTAAAAATTCATTATAATACATAATGTATTAAATTTTTCACAATTAAGGAAATACATAATTTTTTCTATGAATGTGATCTGATATAATAATATCAAACTTGAGTTTGATGCATCCTATGTGGTGCATCTTGTTTGCACCATTGATTAGTGAAAAAAATAGTTATGAGGTAAATTGATTCCTTTATTTTTTGTTTGATTAATATATAAAATAATGAAAGATAAAATCTAGGATTAATAATCTGAACTGAAACATTAATAATTGAACTTGTTTCCTCAAGAGGCAAGTTAATGCTTCTAGGGGTTGAGAAGCTCAATAGTGTGGAGTCTGTAATGACCCTAGTCATTTGAGTGAGTGTTTCATTGTGATTTTCATCATTTTAATTATTAAATTATGTTATTTAAAGGTTGAAGTAATTTTAAATTTAATTGGAAGGTATTTGTAAGAATATGATAAAGGGAGTAAGACAAATAATTGGTGTAGTGGAGGAACTAGGAGTCTCGTGAATACCATCAGGTGTCTGGTGTTATTTTTAATTCCACTAGAAGTTCGATGGTAACCCACCAAAAATGGTGGGTTCCTACTGTGTTTTTTAAGATATGGAAAACATGGTTATTTTTCTTTTTTAATCTTAAATATTTTATTGGATCAATATTTCTTTATTTTCCCTAGTTTTCAGCCTCCCTCTAATATCTCTACTCCCTCTCTTAAACTTTCTAAGTGTATCTTATACCTTTGTGACCCTGATCCTTTTCCGATCTTGTGTAAAAGGATTTTCTTTGAAGAATCTAATTTAATATCACCCTTAATCACTAGATTTATTCTATTCTCTTTATTATAAAATCAAATCCAAAACTCTTTATTTTTATAGGGTTTGATATTGATCTTCCACTTTGACCATTCTTGTTATGCTGGGTAAAAATATCCTATTCGAAGTGAACTAGAGGTAATGATTCTTTTTTCATTTTTTTATTTCTATATACTAAATAGATGAGTAACTTAATCCTCTATTTTCATCAACCTATATTTCCTTAATTGATTAGGGGTGTTATATCCTCTTCATTTGGGATATGAAAGAAAATTTAACATAAATTTAGGTTGGTGACCCCACCTCTTTTCCATATGTTTAGAGTTTATAGGCTTATAGAAGTTTGAGGCTAAGTTAGATAAATTCAAAGTAAATGATTTATTTTGATAAAGAATATTATTTAATTGTTTTATTTATGTTGAGTTTTTTGTTGAAAACCTATGTGATAGCTTCATCCTACCTTATTTTCCTATTACAAAATATTTATTTCATGGTTATTATGCATTGATATTTTTTTTAGAAATTTTGTAAATTATACATTCTTGGAATAATGGATATGATTTATTATTGTCCATGTTATGTTTATACATGGTTCGGAATAATAATATAAGCATGATTTAGATGTTTATTATGCTCTACTTGGTTCATGGTTAGCATACATGATATTTCATGTTGTTCTATATGATGTATATAATAATTATTTGGTTTATTGGTTATTCCTAATGTTTTCCTTGATGTGTTACCCATATGATCCTATTTTTTTAAGGGGTGAAATAATAAAATATTAAAAAAATATTATATGGATTCAGTTTATGTTAGATCTATATTTATGTGATTATTAATTATTATTGAGTTTATATAAATGGGTATATGTTCTTATAAATTTCATTTTTAGGTCTTAGAAATGTAGATAGACATGACATAAGATAAGGATGAGCTCATGGTACCCTAATTTATTATACTCATTTCCCCTTTCTTAAAGGGATGCGCTATAATATTTTCCAGGCCAATTATAAACCATTCATTTTCCCATGGGGTGGGTATTACACCCTGAATCTTTTTCACTAACTCTGCATAAGATGGGCACTATGTGTACAAACTAGAGTTTCCACATGAATTCTTATCTTGGCTCGATGTTGGGGAAAAAGTTTTGAATCCTCTTGGTTGAATGATATCATAGTTATAGTTATTATATATGTCTAGCATTGTACCTGATAATACTAATTTTTTGTTCATTTATTCACTTTATCTATATTTATAATGCATTAATTTGGATTTATGATGGGTATTAAGGGCTTTGTTGGTGACTTTTATGGCATCCTGCCTTTTTATTAAATAACTTTTCATTACATTTTACAAGCAGAGGATCTTTAAAATCTAGTGTCTTAGAAAAAAGGTACATAATACATGAAAACATATAAAAATATTTTAATCATATTAAAAGAATTATTTAAAAGTTCATCCTAAGAACAATTACATAATCTCATAACCTGGAGACATAAATCAAAGGAAAAGGTGAGTAGAAGGCCCAGTAAGGAAAACAGGTGAAACAGTTTACATGTGAACTTGAGCAATATCAATAAGAACATGGGGAATATCATAAAGGAATGATAAATAGGCATATAATAATAAAAATAACTTGAAAAATAACATGAAATTTTGGATAAAACATTTAATTTAGACATTTATAAGCATATCACCAAGGTCCATCCCCAATGTGTCATAAAAATTACCAAGGTTATTCACCAAGGTATCATAAGACTTTTCATCTCTAGAGATTAATTTCTTTACCAAATGAATTGGAGTGATATCAGGGTGAACCATTAATATGTATTTATTTTCATGTTAGTCACATTAATCATAATAAAAAAATTCATAAATAACCCAAATATAATAAAAGAAATGGGTTTTATATCAAAATTGGGACATTTTAAAAAGTGCTTAAAAATATGATCATTGTGTCATTTATAACCCATAGAAAGGGAATGAGGGTTTAATGTTTGTAAATTACTGAATAAAATATATAATTTTTATGTATTAATGAATAACACTATAAATTAAATGAGTTTGGGTATTCACATAAATAAAATAAGGGAATTTCTTGAGAAAAAGAGAGATTTTGAGATGAAAATTCTACAGCACAACAGTTATACAACATGGTTTTAGAAATCATTTAAAAGATAGGGGAAAAGGGTCTACCATCCATAAATGAATCATAATATAGTTTAGGGATAGAATAAAATGTAAATAATAACATGGTATGGAAACTTTAAAGTTATACGACATAAAAGAGAACTTGAATGGAAACAAGAGAATTTGAGAATTCTCTTACGAAAATTCAGCAGCCTAACGGCGCCACTTAAAAATTCATAAAATTATTTGATGAGAGAGTAAAGGGTCTCTCATAATTTTTACATAAAATGGAAATCAATAAGGATGTAGAAGAACATACCCCAACATAATAAAATGGAAACTAAAATACATAACATAAAAGAAGCCTTGAATAAAAGAGGAGGGTGAAAGGATCCCTTACCTTGAAAAGTAATATAAAAAACTTGAAGGTTGGGACCTTGTGGGATTGAGGGAATATTGGGAGGAATCCTTGGGAGTTAAAAATACCATATATTAGTTTATGAGGAATTTGTAATTAAAGTAATGATGTAATGGATTGGTATTTATAGAAAAAGTGGGGGAATATTTCATTAATTTTCGAGGGACACCTCATTAGTGGTATTTGCAAAACCATGGGATTTACCATGGTATTTGCCCATATTTTTATCCTATTGGGACACATAATAAAATATTTTATTCCTCAATAGTTTACAAGAATTATTAAATCATTATTACATCATTAATGATGTCATTAAACACACCAAAACTCAAAACTGTATTTTTACTATTCACTGAAAAATAAAACATCTTATAAAAATTTCATAAATTCACCATAACCTAATATCAAAGTTTTGAGATAAAAAATGGAATTTATTTTATCATAATAAATCTCTAAATATGATAAATTTATCTTTTAAATATAAAAATAATCATTTATTACAAATAATAGTAGACCTAGAATGCATAGTGAATGTATAGTAAAATTTCTGGAAAATATATATATATATTATTTTATCATTTATAATTAAATATTAGTGTTTTTATAATATCATTTAATTATAATAATCATTATTTATAATTTCATAGTTTATTATAAAATTTTTTATCTTTTCTAGATTGTACAAATTCTGTTCGAAAACAATCAATTTATAAAATTCGATTTTATTAAGAAAAACTATTCTTAAAATAGAAAACATGGAATAACAATTTTTATTTACATAAAGGGATTACACAAAGTAACTAAATAATCATTACATATCCCCTTATAACACCTAAATTGTACATAAGATTAACGTGTGCAATGGTGACAGAATCTTGGGGCGGCTCAAACAATATTTCCCAAGTGGTGATTTATATTAGCTTGAACTTCTCCCAAAGGAAATTGCGTTCAATATTAACATGTTGAAGCTTAGCTTGGGCTTGGTCCAGATCAAAGTCCAATTATGCTACCTCCTTCCCAAGCTCCGACAGATGAGCTTCGTACGGCCCAAGTCTACTGGATGAGGCTATCGACTCTTATTCTTGCATTAGTTATCCACTATAATTTCTATTTTAAACAACAATTATGATGTTAAAAATTTATTATTGTTTTCAATAGTAATATTGACCAATGGTCATATAATGGTCGAAACCCAAAGGTCTCATTTTAATTATACTCACTTCATTAATAAAATGATATAGTTTTATTCTGTATGAATTATATAACACAAATTTTTAAGCAACAAATTATTATTCAGAAGTTCGGGTCATTACATTATTCCCCCCTTAAGAAATTTTGTCCCTGAAATTTCAACTTGTACCCTAAAAAGAGAAAATGTGTGGGTACTTCTGCCTCATATACTCTTCTAGTTCCCACGTGGCTTCTTCATATTTGTGGTTCCTCCACAACACTTTAATAAGGTGGGCAGTCTGGTTGCGTAGAACCTTGTCTCTATAATCCAAGATCTCTATTGGATGGTCCTTATAAGAGAGGTCATGTTCTGGTTGTACCACCTCTAGATTTAGTACATGTGAAAGGTTGGGTATGTACTTCCTCAAGATGGATACGTGGAAGACGTCATGAACTTGTGCTAGAGTTAGAGGAAGTTCAAGAAAATAGACCATTTCTCCTACATGATCAAGGATTTAATAGGGGCCAATGTACCTAGGGCTGAGTTTCCCTTTCTTCCCAAACCTCATGACTCTCTTCCAAGTTGAAAATTGAAGAAATACTTTATCACCAACATCAAACTCCAAGTCCCTTTTATGGATGTCGACATAGCTCTTTTTCGACTCTGAGCAGCCTTAATGTGTTGTTGGATGGCATGAAACGTTTCTGTCATATCATGCACAAGATTAGGCCCAAGAAGCTTTCTCTCACTAGATTAATCCCAAAAAGTATGATTTATACATTTCTTACCATATATAGCTTCATAAGGTTCCATTTAAATTCTCGAGTGGAAACTATTTTTGTAAGAGAACTCAAATAATGGGATATGTTGATCCCATCCACCTTTAAATTTCATTAAGCATGTTATTAGCATGTACTCAAGTGTTTAAATAGTCTTTTTAGTTTGGCCATCAGTTTGGGGGTGATAGGTCGTATTGAAATTCAATTTGGTACTCAGAGCATGTTGAAGAATTCTCCAGAATTTTGATTTGAACCTTGGATCATGATCAAATATGATAGAAAGTGGAACTCCATGAAGCCTTACCACTTCCTTCAAGAAAATCCTGGCAAGTTGATCAAGAGATAAATATTCTCAAATAGTGATAAAATGGGTAGTCTTGGTGAGACGGTCCACTATAACCCATATCGTATTGTTTCCTTTAGAAGTTCTCGGGAGACCAGTGACAAATTTCAAAGTGATATTTTCCCACTTCCATGCTGGTATGGGTAGTGGTTGCAATACCCCTTTCAGAATTTTTCACTCTTCCTTCACTTGCTGACATACCATGAACCTTGTAGTGTATTAAACAATCTCCCTTTTCATGTTATCCCACCAATAATGATCATGAAGGTCTTTATACATTTTTTTACTTCCAGTATGTATAGAAAACATAGAGTTGAGATCTTCATCCATTAGCTCCTTCTTTATTTCTGAAATAGATGGAACACATAGTCTTGTACAAAATTTCAGTACACCTTCTTGATCAATATTGAACTCAGGAAACTTCTTATCCTTCATATCCTCAAACTTCTTCTATAAAAAAGGATCTTCTTTTTTATATTTCTTGATATTCTCTAGTAATGACAGTTGAGAAATGATTTGGGATAGGTTTGATGATTTCCCTTCCCTTATAATTCCCATATCCATTTTAAATAGATCTTGGATCAAGGGATCTCTTTGAATCCTCATCATAGACAGAACAACTAGGTCATTCCTAATTAATGCATCAACAACTTTTTTTAGTCTTCCAAGATGATAATGAATTGAACAATCATATTTTTTAAGAATTTAAAACCATCTCTTATGTCTCATGTTCAATTCCTTTTGTGTGAAAATATAATTCAAACCTTGATGGTCTACATATATATCACAATTCTCACCATAAAGATAGTGCCTCCAAATCTTTAGATAAAAAATGACTATAGCTATCTCCAGATCATGTGTAGGTTAGTTCTACTCATGATTCTTAAATTCTTGAGATGCATAACCAATCACCTTGTCCTTTTTCATGAATACTCACCCAAGACCTTTCATAGATGCATCGCTAAAAAATAACAAATCCTTCTCCACTTGAGGGTAGAGTTAACATAGGTTCAGTAACCAATCTCTTCTTCAGCTCTTGGAATCTTTCCTCATGGTCCTTTGTCCAGATGAACTTGACCCCTTTTCAAGTTAACTTGGTTAATGGATTAGAAGGTCGTGAAAAGTTTTTCAAAAACCTCCTATAATATCCCGTTAATCCTAGGAAACTACGAATCTCAGTTATTTTGGTAGGCTGAGGTCACTCCTCTATAACCTTTTTCTTTATAGTGTCGATTGTGATTCCTTCATTGGTTACAATGTTCCCCAGGAAAGAAACTCGTTGTAACCAAAATTCAAATTTTTTGACCTTTCCAAAAATCCTCTCCTTCTGTAGAGTTTTCAAAATAACACTTAGATGATCCTCATGCTCCTCATGACTTTTAGAATATTTTAGAATGTCATCAATAAAAAACTACCACAAAGTTATCAAGGTAGTCCTTAAATTCTCTATTCATCAAATCTATAAAAATAACTGGTGCATTAGTCAATCCAAATGTCATAACAACAAACTCATAATGCCCATATCTTGATTTAAATGTGTTTTTTGGAATATCTTCTTTCTCCACCCTCAATTAATGATAACTAGATTGAAGATCAATATTAGAGAATAATTTAGCCCCATGAAGTTGGTAAAATAATTCATCAATTCTTGGAAGAGGGTATTTGTTCTTCATTGTGATCCTATTCAGTTCTCTATAATCAATTAATGGCCTCATTGATCCATCCTTCTTATTTAAAAAGAGAACAGGTGCTCCCCCAGGAGACACACTCGGTTGGATAAACCCCTTCTCCAAAAAATCGTGGAGTTGTTTCTTTAATTCCCCCAGCTCCACATTTTCCATCATATATGGGGTCTTTAATATCAGAAGATATCCAAGTATGAGTTCAATGGATAAATCTACCTCTCTTTCTGGAGGAGGTTCAGGTAACTCCTCATGAAATATTTCAATGTATTCCTAGATTATGGGGACATTTTCTATCATTATACCCTCATTTACTTCTTCTTATTCACTGATCAAATTCATAAAGAAGGATATAGAAGGTTCTTATAGACAAAGATCAGGTTGAGATATCTCTCCTTGGAAGATAACTGTAGGTTTTCCATTCAAGACTAATGAGATTTCCTTGCTTCTAAATTTTATCTTAGCATTATAATTTGAGATTCAGTCCATACCTAGTATAATTTTGAATTCCAACATGGGAATGACTACAAGATTTGCGATAATATTTTTCTCACTAAAGTAAATACTAGAGTTTCTAAACACTGATGATTCTTGAATAATACCACCAGGAGTCTTGACTGATAACTCTACTTTTAGCAATTCAAGGATTGATTCTATATTATTTGAAAACTTGGAGAAAATAAAGAAATTCATAAAACCAAGATCAAACAAAGTTATTTATAGGTTTGAGATAACAACAAGAGTACCTTCCACCACATCATTTGGATCTTCAACGTCGTCTGTCAGGATACCAAAAGAATGACCTTTCTCCCTTGGACTTTGCTGAGGCTGATGGTGAGTCCCCTACACTGCCCTCAGATTTGGATAGTGATTGGAAAAGTGACCAATCTTTCCACACTTATATCATTTTACTTCAGGTAGGGAATGTACCATCTTCCCTTTGTCGTTAGTGTTGGGAAGTTGAGGCTTCACCTCACTATGACAATTCCTTGCGATATGTCTATCTCTTCCACACTTATAGCACTTCCCTCTCCCGAGCAGGCAGTTCCCCAAATGCTTCTTCCCACATTTATTACACATTGGATGTTGCACTTTATTTCCACCTCTTCCTTAATCAAAGATCCTCCATAGTATTGGATCCATTTATCTCTTATTTTCATTGGATTTTTGAGACCACTAAGTCTCACCGAACTCCAGTTATACTTTCATAGCACTCTGCATGATCTCCTCATAGCTATCATAGTCTCAGTTGGCTATATTATTCAGTAGATGAGGTATTAGTCCACCAAATAATCTATCAACCTTCACATTAGGATCCATGAAAAATATTGAGGTGTAACAGGAAAGTCTTATGGATTTCATCTAGTATCTTCCAATAGATTCATTCTTCTTCTTCTTTAGCTTGAGAAAATTCTCATCCATTTTGTTCTCATCGAGAGAGGGAATAATTATTAAAGAAGATCCCTCTGAACTCTTCCCACTCCATAGATTTAACCTCCAATATTGGAATTATGTTTTTAATCAGTTCCCACCACTGATCAACTTCTCCCTCTAAGCAGTAAACAGTCAGGGTAACCTTCTCTTATTTTAAATAGCAGATCACAGAAAAGATCTTCTTGATAGAGATGATCCACTGTTCAGTAATCAATGGGTTAGTAGATCCACTGAACATTTGTGGTCGTTGACGCATAAAGGAATCAACAAAAATTTGTTACCTTCATTGTTAAATAGGTCTCTCAGCTTTATTCAAGTTATTTCCCATAACATGAGTTATTTGATTCATCATTCTCATGAAATTCTCCATTCTGGATTCCATCGGAGGGTTGTCAGTGCATGGTCTATTGAATTCACAATTTGTACGGTTCCTAGTATTTTCTACCATTTTCAAAAATAATAAAACCTTAGCGAGAATCTTATTTCATTTATAAATATTTTAACTATAAATAATTTTTATGTCTTAAAACTTCATGCTTAAACATATTATTCCTTAACAGTAATTATATTTCTCTATAAATCCTTCATAATGATTGATAAAAAGCTTGTGATTAACCAAACATATCCCATGAGAGTGTCAAAATAGGAGTGTATCAAGGCCCATTTTCATGCACTAGTTCCCATTCGAGTCTAACTCAAAGCGGTGTTTTTGGGTTTTACCCCTAGATACAGTTGTGCCAGAGCCACATCCACTTGTTTATATCTAAATAGGGATTTATTTATTCAGAAACCAATTGCTTAATATTTCACCAAAATACCATGAAGTTTTCCTATATTTAAACTTTTATATATGGTTCTTCTTGATGTTTTCATATCCTAATTTCCACAAATAACTAAACTATCCTTTGATGCCAACTATGGAATCCCATCATTTTATTACATAATTTTTCATTACATTTTACAAATAGAGCATCTTTAAAGTCTAGTGTCTTGGGAAAAAGGTACATAACACATGAAAACATATAAAAATATTTTAATACTCATAAAATTATTATTTAAAAGTTCATCCTAAGAACAATTACATCATCTAATAACTTGGAGACATACATCAAAGGAAAGGGTGAGCAGAAGGCCCAGTAAGGAAAAAAAGTGAAACAGTTTACATGTGAACTTGAGTGATATCAATAAGAACATGGGGATTATCATAAAGGAATTATAAAGAGGAATATAATAATAAAAATAACTTAAAATTGTGGCTATAACATTTAATTTATAAATTCATAATCATATCACCAAGGTCCATCCCCAAGGTGTCATAAAAATTACCACGATTATTCACCAAGGTATCATAAGACTTGTCATCTCTAGAGATTAATTTATTTACCCAAATAATTGAAGATATATCAGGGAACACCATTAATATATCTTTATTTTTATGTTATACACATATATCATAATCAAACATTTCATAAATAACCCAAATATAATAAAATAAATGGGTTTCATATCAAAATTGTGACGTTTCAAAAAGTCTTTAAAAAACATGATCATTATGTAATTTATATCCCACGGAAATGGAATGATGGTTTTATGTATGTCAATTACAGAATAAAATATATAATTTTTATATATTTATGAATAACCTTGTAAATGAAATGGTTTTAGGTTTTCACATAAATAAAATAATAGAATTTCTTGAGAAAAAAGAGAGAGATTTTGAGAGGAGAATTCTGCAGCATAACAGCTATACAACCTGGTTTTAGAAAACATTTAAAAGAGAGGGGACAAGGGTATACCATACATAAATGAATCATAATACAGTATAGGGACATAATAAAATTTAAATAATAACATGGTATAGAAACTTTTAATTTATACCACATAAAAGAGAACTTGAATGGGAAAAGGAGAAGTTGATAATTCCCTTACGAAAATTCGGTAGCCTAATGGAATCGCATAAAAATTTAGAAAATCAGTTGATGAGAGAGGAAATGGTATCTAAAAATTTGGACATAAAATGGAAATATATAATTATATTATAAGATCATACCCCAACATAATAAAAAGTAAACTAAAAGACATAACATAAAAGAATTCTTGACTAAGAGAGGAGGGTGAAAGGCTCCCTTATCATGAAGAGTAACTTCAAAAACTCAAAGGTTGGGACCTTGGGGGAATAATATCACCTTGGGAGGACTCCTTGAGAGGTAAAAAGATCATATTTTTATTAAGGGGGAATTTTTAATGAATGTAATGATGGAATGGGTTTGTATTTATAGCAAAAGTGAGGGAATATTTTATTAATTTCTAAGGGACACCTCGTTAGTGGTATTTGCAAACCCATGGGCTTTCCCATGGTATTTGTCCATGGTTTTGGCCACTTGGGACACCTAATAACATATTTTATTCCTAAAGAGTCTACCAGAATAATTAAATCATTATCACATCATTAATGATGTCATTAAACACACCGAAACTCAAAACTTTATTTTTACAATTCACCAAAAAAGAAAACATTTTATAAAAATCTCATAAATTCACCATAACCTAATATCGACATTCAGAGTTCAAAGATGACATTTATTTTATCATAATAAATCTCAAAATATGAGAAAATTATCTTTTAACTTTAAAAATAATCATTTGTTAAAAATAATAGCAGATATAAAATGTATAGTGAATTCATAGTAAAATTTCTGGAAAACAAATATATTATTTTATCATTTGTAATTAAACATGAGTGTTTTTATAATAATATTTCATTATAATAATTATTATTCATAATTTAATAGTTTATTATATAAATTTATATCATTTATAGATTGTACAAATTCTCTTCGAAAATAATCAATTTATAAAAATTCAATTTTATTAAGCAAAACTATTCTTAAAACTGAAAAGATGGAATAATAATTTTTATTTACATAAATGGATTTATAACATCATGGGATTTTAAAAAGAAACACTATGTGCTTAAATGAACTACTAAATACTATGTGACATTTATAAACTAACCATTAGACATAATTTTTCCACTTCTGTGTTTTGAATTTTGAAAAACGGACATACACTGTTGCGATTAGTGAGTTTTTTGGAGTCTGATAGAACAAAATTAATTTTTTATGAATTGTAACATAACCTTATGAATATTAGTGAATAATAATTAATATTAAATCATCCAAAAAAATAGAAACTTCACACATTAATGTATAAATACAATTTAGACATCTTATAAGTGAAAAAATGATCATAGTATAAGTATTGGTATTTTTGTATGTCATAAATATTTTTATTAAAATTTTATATTTAATTTAACAATTTAAATGGAAATTTATTTTCATAAAATAAAATGATAAATTTTTACTTTACTGTATTATGGTTATAAGATAATTTTATGGGACCTTGATTAATTTCTCAAGGTGTTATAAAACAGGTTATAGTTTTAAAGTTTTTTTTAATAAATTACGATTTTAATTAAAAATTAAATTAAAAATATTTTAAAAAATGGAGTTAGTTTTTGAATTATACACATCAAAAAATGGTTAGGGTTAATTTTTTGGATTTTTCTAAAACACTTGAATTTTTTGTGAATAGTAAAAATACAGTTTTGAGTTTTATGTATATTTAATGTCATCATAATGATGTGATAATTGATATTAAATGATGGTAGACTTGTGTACAGTAAAATATTATGTGATATTTACCAAGTTTATAATACCATGGTTTAACCCATGGTTTTTCAAGTACCACTAATGAGGTGTCCCTTGGAAATTAATAAAATATTCCCTCACTTTTTCTATAAATACCAACCCATTCCTCCATTCCTTAATTCCATTCATTAAAAATTCCTCCTCAAGTAAGATCTGGTATTATTACCTCCCTATTAGTGCTCCCAATTTTTCATCAAGCCCCCAGGTTCCCAACCTTCAAGTCTTAGTAGTTACTCTACAAGGTACGAGAATTCTCAACTTCTCTTTTCCCATCCAAGTTCTCTTTTATGTGGTATATATTTCAAGTTTTCATAACATGTTATTATTTCCATATTATTCTGTCCCTATACTATTTTATGAGTCTTTTATGAATGTTTTATCCTTTTTCTCTCACTTTTTAATGTTTTCTAAAACCATGTTGCATTGCCATTATGTTGCATAATTTTCATCTCAAAAATCTTTCTCTTTTTCAAGAACTCTTATTATGTTATTATCTTTTAATTTAAATTGGTTTATGATGGTATATGTCATTACATATCTCCTTTACTATAAATATTATTTATGAATGATTATATACCATTTTTCTCTCATCAAAATATTTTATGAAATTTTAAGCGACGTCGTTAGGCTGTTGAACTTTCATAAGGGATTTCTCAACTTTTCTTTTTTTTAGATTCCTTTATTTTATTTTTCTTTCCTCCCTTACCCTTATCCAAGAGGAATGAATGATCCAATATCATAAATATTCTATATTTAATCATGTTTATATAATACTCACCTTTATATTTCTTCTCCACTTCCACTTATTCAAGAAATTAATACATCGTCTGTGATGTGTCGATTTACCGACATCATGGACGATGTGATTTCAATTTATTTTACTTCCTTCAATACTGGTCATAAAACCATTTTTATGGTTGAACCATATTATAATTTATGTATTATATCTTATATAATGTTCTGGAATCATTTTTTACAAATTTTATTAATTTATAAAACAAAATGAGTTCTTTACGATCGAATAATCGCCAAAATGACCTAAACAAATATCAACAATGTTTTAATTTATGAATCATACTCATGTCAGAATTCAAAATGATAAATGGTATAATTTATGATTTTGGAAATATTTAAATACCATTCCATTCCAATTCTGTAGTTTCACTTCCAATCGACAAGAATATCTGTCACGAACCGATCATGGAAATCATGTAAAGAACGCACCCAAATCAATGTAAGGAACAAAATACTAATAATTAAAGGGTGAAATGATGTAATGAAATGATCATATAAGGTATTATAAATATTAATATGTTTATTTAAGATGTTAATAACACTCTTTTAACCATTATATAGTAGTTTTAAGGGAGTTTGAAGTAAAACAACCCCAAGGTAAGGGAATTCATAACCCGATTTCCATTCTTTGGGTTAACATTATACTTCATTATTTATGTGGTATTAAAATTGTTTGTGAGATTATTTTTTTTATATTATGTTTAATTATGTTTATTTATAGTGTATATACATATTTCATCCACTCTATTAAGTCTCACTTGAATTATATGATATTTGTAGGGGACTATGTCTCAATATCTTTTCATTAAGGCATATCTTGATATTGTGCACCTTTATTATCCTATAAGGTGTATATACAACCCTTTTAAAATTTAATATCATGAATTTTTATATTATCATGATATTTATAGTTTAATTTTATGTTATTATTTAATGATTTTTACTTATGTATTTTCTCAAGTGGTAAGAGACTCTTTAATAGGAACATTGTTTTAAATGTTTTAAAGATTTATTCTTCTAAATATTTATCATTAATTTCCATGTTTTTAAAATGGTTTTGAGGATTTATTTATATGGACATATATGTTTTAAAAGTTTAATTATTTAATCTATTTTAAAATTTTCAAAGTGGTATGGGACACTTTGATTCAAAAATCTCTTTATTAAATGTTTTATATGTTTTTGGATAAGGATTGAATATTTCAATATCTTGAATTGATTTCTTGTGATTGATGAGTGAAATGTTAATAATTTCAATATTTTATGTGTTATGATTATGTAATGATACTTGGACATTTTATGGGTGGTTATGTGATAAACCAAATACAGGTGGTTCCATGATATACTAGGTCAGGTGAGCCCGTGATAGCTCTCCAATGCATTGGGTAACGTGATAGAGGTAAAAAATAAATTTTCTCATAAGAGATTTGGAGAATATACTATGATGGGCATTCCAAAAATAACTATGAAGGTTACTCCCTATGTAGCTATGAAAACTACAATGTAAGTATGATATGGATGCCCCAAGTTACCTACATGTTTTATTTATGGTATCTATATTTTCACAAAGTATGTATTGATACTTTATGGGTAAGTTGTATGTCTTGTGAAAATGTTTTCATATGTTTAAAATTATTTATAGACTAATAGTTTCTTTCCTTTTTTTTATATCTCTCACTGGTCCATTTTTCTCATCCCAAGTATTTAAAATGTTTTTCATAGGATTCCTTAGATTTTCAAAGGATAGTTAAGGTGCTATAGCAGATAAATCCAATTAGTTATATTGTAAATTTTTTTGTAAACTCTAATTCAATATATGTAAGTTGTTGTTTAATTCTCCAAAACCTAGACTATAAAAAGTCCTCATTTGTATAATTTACTGTGTATTTTTCAGTTATCTATTATACAAAAAAAATACACAACATGTTTTAGTACTGAATCCAGAAGTGTGGGTTCAGGGCCTTACAAGATTACAAAAATTAACTAAGGCCTCATTACATAGCCCCTTATAACACCCGCATGGGACCTAAGAGTAAGGTGTGCAATGGTGATAAAATCTTGGGGTAGCTCGGACAACATTTCCCAAGTTGTGATTTCTATCAGCTTGAACTTCTTCCGAAGGTGATTACGTTCAAGATTAACATGTTGAAGCTCAACTTGGGCTTGGTCCAGAGAAAATCCCAGTGATGTTACCTCCTTCCCAAGCTTCGGCAGATTAGATTTGTATGGCCCGAGTCTACTGTATGAGGCTATCGACTCTTATTTTTGCATTAGTTATACACTATTATTTCTATTTTAAACAAAAATTATGACATTAAAAATTTATTATTATTTCCAACAGTCATATTGACCAATGGTCATATAACAGTCAAAAACCAAAAGTCTCATTTCAATTATACTCACTTCATTAATAAAAGTATATAGTTTTGTTGTGTAATAATTATATAACACACATTTTCAGGAAAAAAATTATTATTCAAAAGTTTAGAAGGTTATGATATACTCACAACTAACACATGTCCTTTTGGGAGACTCATAAGTGATGGTAAGTGCGGGAGGTTTCCTCTTTGAACTTGGCAATGGAGATTATTCTAGATCTTAATTTAGAATTTGATTTCTCTCATGGATTCATTTAATCCTGATTGAGAGTTTTCTTTTAATGATGATCATCCCTTATAAGCTCAATGCAGGATCTCAGCTGATCAGGATCTAGCTACTTTGAGGAAGAAGGGTGTCTCCTTCACGGAGGCTTTATCTCGTTCCTCAAATCCAATCAAGGAGGGTTATTATAGACCCTCTAACATTCGTAGATTAGAAAATGGTGGATTTTCAATGGTGTCTGATCCAAAAGCACTGCAGAAGTGTGCTACTCTCTGCAAGTTTTCAATATTGGGTCATGTTATTTACTCAAAGGGGGACAGGCCCTGGTCTTATGCCGATCTTAAGAGCAGGGTCTCTCATTGTTGGGGTTTTAGCAACTTGAGGATGATTCCTATCGGGAGAGGGTTCTTCCATATTATTCTACAATCTAGGGAAGATTTAAATAAGTCTTGGGGTAATGGAAATCTACAACTCAAGCCTGGAATTTTAAGACTTTCGGAATGGGATGTTAGTTTCAATCCCTTTAATTTGAAGCAAAACAATGCTCAGATCTAGTTCTGGATTCACAGTCTGAATTAGATGTACTAACATCCCACGATCCTTAATGATCTTGCCTATTTAATTGGTATCCCTATCAGATTGGATCAAAGAACTCTTGATGGGGATCTTGGTTTTTTTCTAGAATGTTAATTGATGTCAATCTTGAATCCAAGCATCCTGATAGCATTATGTTTATTGCTAATGGAAACAAAACTGATGTCAAAGTTGAATATGAACGAGTCCCTCCTTTTTGTGATGTATGTAAGATTGTTGTTCACTCAGTTGTCAATTGTAAAATGATTCAGAAAAAGGTGAATGAATCACCCAAGTCTTCAGAGTGGAAGGAATTCAATTAGAACAGAAAGAATAAAGGTGTTTTTGTTGTAAAGGGGGAATTGGCCCATGCTGGTCCTTCGAGTTCTATCCTTCCTAATAAATCATGGGATGATATTTCTGAGGAAGAAGATCAAGGTAATCATTCCTTGTCCATACTACCTGACAAATCTGGAGATAGGGATCTTAGCTCTATTGAGATGGCCCTCTCAGCAAATCAGGACCTAAATTTTTCCCTTTCAAAGGAAATCTTTGAGTTAGCCTATAGTTTTCAAGTTGAAACAAATGATCTTAACTTGACACGGGATATGTCTCAAAATATTAGTGACTTTGTTTTTTCACTTCAAGGAGGTGAGAATTTATTTGATCCCATGAAGACCCCATTTGTAGTTCTCAATTATGCAGGTGATGCCTCTGGATCTCCTACTCCAGTAGTCTCTCACACCACTGAAGTTCTGGCCTCCTCTCCTTTTTAGGATCCCAACTCCATGGATCCCACAAGGGCCAACATTGAACACACAATTGTTGGTCCCCTAGAATTGGTGGAACTGAATGTTTTTGCCCTCCCATCTCAGACTAATGTGCTCATTTCAGATAGTGGTACTTCTGTTGATGGCATGTCTCTCTTCTTAGCTAATGGTTTAGAAAATACAAAGGATCCATGTGTACCTCCAGTGAATATAGTGAACCTTAACCCTGTTACTAAACTCATGGATTTGGACTCCACTGCTAAGGCCCCTTCACCTATCTTACCTACTCTATCCTGATTAGTGGTTTCTGGTAATTCGAATGAGATTGTAGGTCTAGAAGTTGACTCTTACACTCCTAGTAGTGCGAATGCAGCACATATTGAATCTTATTATGGTGTCAAGGACATGGAATCCAATCAGGATAGTGCAATGTCGCCTCTCACTAATAGTGCCAATACTGCTTTTATAGAATGGGAGGAATCAGATATTAAATATCTTATTCAAGGTATCCCCATTCCTAAAATAAAATCAAGGAGACCTCTAAAATCATGCAAAATGAAGGCAATGGAAAATAAGAAAGGGGTTTACAACCCTGGTTTCAAGTTCAAATGAAGATTCTATTTTGGAATTGTCAAGGTTTGGCTAACCGTGACACCACTAGGACCTTATTGTACCTTATTCAGACACATTGACCTATTCTTATAGGATTGTCTGAACCTAAAAGAATCTTATGCTGTATCATTTCCAACCTGGAGTTCTTGGGTTTTCATCTTATTGATACCAATAGATGCTCTTCTGAAATTAAGAGTCTTTGGGTCTTGGATCACACCTCCTTGACCAGTATTTCTTTAGTTGCCTCCATTGAACAGCATGTCACTTGAAAATTTAATTTTCTTTGTATTCACCACTCCTGCTCCTTCATTTATGAATTTAACAGTTACCAGGAATATAGAAGCTTATGGATGGGTATAAGTTCTCTCAGTTTTTCTATACTTGGATCAAGTATTATACTGGGGGATTTGAATTCTATTTTTCATCTGGAAGAGAATATGGGAGATATGACTAATTATATCTCCTCCATAGAATTTAAAAATGTTGTTGAAAGAAATGAGTTGATTGAGGTTAACCTAGTTGAAGCAAAGTATACTTGGTACAGAAGATATTTAAATAGGTTTTTTTCTAGAATAATCGAAAGAACCTTTGTAAATTAAGCCTCTTTGGATTTTTGGGATTCTATTTCCTATAAAACTCTTCCAAGAATTAATTCGGACCATCATCCTATCTTCGTTAATCTTGATGGTATAGATTCTAGGCCCCCTCTTCCCTTCAGGTTTAATAGATCGTGGGAGACTCAAAATGGTTGTAGAGATTTGGTTCAAATAATCTATGATTCTGTCAACTTTAGAGATGATTCCCATGCTTGTGTTCTCAAACTAAAAATTCTCAAGAAACACTTGAAAACTTGGAGCAAAAACTGTTTCAGTTGTACTGACTCTGAAATTTCCTCCCTTCAGACCTTGCCTCATCATGATCAAGAGGCCAACACTCACAATAATATCTCTAATTATCTCATGGGTGAATTTGAGATGACATCCAATCTTAATAACCTTCTCAACCTCAAATATGCTTTGCAAAGGGATTCTTTTAGGGTTAAGTGCTTGAAGGATGGAGATAGAAACTCAAAATTCTTCAATTCAATTCAGAAAATAAGGAATGTCTCTGGGCCTCTCTCCTTGATTAAGGATGGTGATCAATTCATTGATAATAGGAGGGACCTCAAAAAACATTTTGTTTCCAATTTTAAGAACCTTTTTAATGGCATATCCTCTAATTTTTCTCATGAGGAGAGTATTATTCCAAGTCTTGTTCATCAAGATGAAAACTCCACTATGACCTCTATCCCCTTGGATTTTGAAATCAAGGAGGTTGTTTTTATCCCCAAACCTGAAATATCTTCTGGACCAGATGTTTTTGGAAATTATTTTTTCCAAACTTATTGGGATGTCATTCAAGTTGATGTTTGCAGACTGATAATCTATTTCTTCAAAGGGGGCTCTATTCCTCAAGGTTTTAATGCTCGGTTTATTTCCCTTATTCCCAAAGTGGAGAATTCTAATGAGATTCATCTTTTTAGATCGGTTGTCCTGGGTAACACCATTTTCAAGATCATTAGAAAAATTCTTGCTAACAGGCTCTCTCTTATTGCATGAAAAATTATGTCTCTTAATCAGTTTGATTTAATTAAAGGAAGATCAATTTGGGATTGCCTTATCACTGCATCAGAATGTGTCAACCTTCTTAAGAAACCCACTAGGGGTGGCAATATTGCACTCAAACTTGATGTCAGGAAATCTTTGGACACTATGAGTTGGCAATTCATCTGCATTGTTCTTTCCTTATTTGGATTTTATAGTGTTTTCATTACCTGGGTTAAAGGCATTTTAAGTTATGATCACATTTATATTCTTCTTAATGGTTCTCCTGAAGGATACTTTGATTATTCTAGAGGGGTTAGACAAGGTGAACCTTTATATGAAATTATCTTCTCCATCACTGAAGACTATATTAGTAGGCTCATTTTCATCATGGCTGGAAATGGGAAAATGAAATCAACTTCTGTTGGTAGGGATATTCTGGATCCCACGCATTTGATGTATGATGATGACATTATTCTTTTCAATAAAGGGGACAAAAGGAACATTAGCAACATCAAGATAGCACTATTGCATTATGAAAAGGTCTATGGTCAAGAGATAAGTTGGGGAAAATCTTTTGTATACTTTGAAAGAAATATCTCTACCAACATGAAGCTTGAAATTATCATGGCTTTTGGAATTCATGAGGGATTTATTCCCTTTATCTATCTTGGGGTTCCTTTGTTTTGGGGAAGACTGAAGGCCTACTATTTTTCTGACATCATTAGAAATATCTGAAGGCTACTATATTCTTGGAAGGGAAAATCCTTATCCATGGATGGTTGTGTTTGTTTGGTGAAATTAGTTATTACTTCCAAGTTGGTTTACTCTTTTATGTTTTATAAATGGCCTAGCTCTCTCATTAAAATCATCAAAATCTCAATTAGGAACTTTTTCTGGAGCGATAGCATAATGGAAAGAAAGATTGCCACTGTTTATTGGAACTCTTGCTGCATGTATTATGACTCTAAGGGCTTAGGCATTAAGAATCTTGGGCACTTTAATGACTCTTTATAGGCCTATTTTTGGTGGAATCTCGTGAATGGTAATACTGAAGCTCTTGGGTTTCTCCAGGCGAGATTTTTTAATAAACTCAAGACAGGAAACTGCAACTACTTTTTCTCCTCGGTGTGGCATGCTTTTAAGTCTATATTTGCATCTATTGAATCTCACTCTAGAAGGATTGTTTCCAGGGACTCTTCTCTCTAGTTTTGGATAGGGAATTGGACCGGGACACCCCTAATTAACTCTCTTGTGGGTGATGAATATAATCTGAATCAGGACATTTCTATAAATGATCAATTATAAAGTATGGAGAACCTACCGGATCACATTGTTTTCATTGTGGAGAATTATGTTTTCTCATCCAGAGATGATTTTTGGGCTTGGGAACCTTCTGTCAACGGATTCCTCACTTTCAAACTATTTTATAGGCATTCTAATTGTAACTTTACTATCTTGAAGTGGCTTGAAAATATGAACATGAATTTTATTAGGCCATCTCGCTCCATTCTTGTATGGATACTGGCACATGGAAAGTTTCCCACGAACTATTTTCTACAAGCATGTGGAATCTCATTGGGTTCCTAATGTTCCCTTTATCATCAACACAGATATGAAATTTACCATCTCTTCTTAAGATGTGCCACTACTTCTTCAATGTGGGAAGTCATTGCTGATATTTTCGAAGTGAGTCTCTCTCAGGTCTCTTCAATTCATGAGTTACACATGATCTGGAATGGACTTGCGCTCTCACCCCTTCTCAAGGATCTATTCTAAGTTGTTGCGGGGGAACTAATTCACTTTCTATGGTTCTCCATAAACAAGGTGATTCATGAAATTTTTCATTTCACTATTGTGACTTCTCTTTTCGTGATTCTTGTTGTTGTTCGGGACTACATCCCACTATTGAAGAATTATTCCTCAAACTTGGTCCATGATTTTACTATCCTCAATAGGATTAGTATTATGGGTAGACCTCATCCCCCCCCCCCCCGTGGTATGTTTGATGTTTTTTGGCAACCCCCTTTTTTGGGATGGATTAAAGTCAATTCCAATGGTGCCTTGAGAGGTAACCCCAATCCCTCTGGATATGGTGCCATTTTCAGATATCACAAGGGGGTTGTACTTGGTTGTTTATATGGTTCTTTTGGCCTTGTTTCCTCTCTCGAAGCTGAAATGATTGGTATTATGTCAGCGGTGTAGAAAGCTTATCACCGTGGCTGGAACAATATCTATCTTGAATGTGATTCAACCATTATAGTCCTTGCCATTAGGAATGGTTCTTCTCATCTATCTTGGAATCTTACTAATCGATGGACCAAATTATTGGATCATTTGTCGTCCATGAACTATTCCATCACTCATGTCTACAGAGAGGCGAATTCTGTGGCAGATGGTCTAGAAAATAAGGGAATCAATGCCATTGACTTCTTATGGTGTGATGTGATCCCTGATGACCTTCTCTATTTTATTCAGCGGGATCAATGTAAACTTACTATCTTCAGACTCCTATAAGTTTTCCTTTATTTTTTTCTAATAAAATAAGCTTATCCTTTTTGGGAAAGTTCTCATCTTAAGATTAAAAAAACATATCTTTTGGGATGCATGTAGATTCTTTTGTGCTTGACCTAGGTAATGGTAAGGCACTAGAGCCTGAAAGTTTGCAGTACATGGATCATAGAGACTAGTTGGGTCATTTTCAAAGTTTTTTATAGGAAATACTAATAGGGATGATACAATTATCCTTATATATTCATTATGATATCTCTAAAACATGGGATCCATATTTTTCACACCATTGGGACTTTTTTATAGGAACAATTTGGGGCCAGGACCCTTTATTAAAAAAGAGAAAAATGGAAAGTTCATTTTGTACAGGATAAGAGGGAACCCATTATAAGTCAAAGACCAAAAAATTAATAGCCCAAAGGTCTATAAAAAACCTAAAAAAATTATCTTGCAAGGCCATTGACACTGATTAAAAAACATAATCCAAAGTCCCATTTTAATTTCATCTAAAAATCACAAAATCTTGGGTCTATAAGGAAACCCTAAAATGTATATGACACCACCACCTCTGACGTCGAACTTCCACTATCAAGTGCCCCATCTACCACCTTCATCTACCCAATATACCATAATTGTTAACCACTATAATAGCCCATAATTTTCATACATAGATATTACATCCAAATAGAATAATGTTCATTACATAACATAACAAAACCACATCATAACCATATATATTCAGTGTCTTTAGAAACATTGAAACATAAAAAAATGATTCATAAAACATCTACATCATCTCCCGCTTATTCTTTCATAACTAGAACCTTTTTTAACACATATTACTTCATACCTTTATTCATATCCAAGGGAAAAGAAACATAATAAATGGTGAGATTATATGATTAGTAAGGGTAATAAAGGGAGATAACATAATCATAAGGGAATAATAACATGAAAATAACTTTTGAAAATTTTATCCTGCATATCAAGGATCATGATATTGAGTCATGGAATAAATCATAGAAGTTCATAAGTCATAAATTATAAAATAATCAAAGAACATATTCATGGGAGTATAGAATAAGACATGAAATTTTCTCATACACATAATAATAGAAAATAATTTTTATATTATTCAAGGATCACTTCAAAGACTATCATAGTTGACAAAGACCCTTATTGAATCGTGTTCACTCCTTATTCCAGCCCTGTATTACAGAACCGGGTTCCCTTCCCATTCCATCTATTTCTATCTCATGAGATATAAATCTTCACTGAATACATTGGATAGAGATATAGATCCCACCCATCACATAATAAAAACCATGCATATGTATGACACAAGAACATAAATCATTCATCATATCAGAACCCATGGAATGAAATGGGTTTCATAAACATCATTCCATCATAAAATAACCCATGAAAAATAAATAGGTTTCAAAATATCTTTCCATTATAAAAATAAACCAATCATAGAAATAATAGGGATAGTATCCTTGAAAAATATCCCCATTAAAGAATAATTAATAGTAGATAATGTTATCTTATATGGAAAATAATTTTGAGAGATCACTTGAAAATAATTCTTGTAGAAAATATCCTTTCTATTTTGAAAACATTTTCTTTTCTTAAAATGCCATGAAATTTTAAAAGAAAAAAATCTTTGAAAATAAACTTGTAATATTGTAAGGTAATCTTAAAGGAATTAAGAATTCATGAAAGGGGAAAATACGTTTATTCTGTATAAGTTAAAAAAACATTTCTTTCCTACTTTTTCCTAAAAAGTCGCAATGAACCTCATTTGAAAATGACAAAAAGAATTATTTCAAACCATTCGGTAAAAATTAACACATGTATAAAAATGACTTTAAAAATTTGTAGAATAATATTAAAAATATTTTGGATTTTTTTTTAGAAAATATAGAAATGGAATAAAAATATTCCCTAGTAGATACTTACATATAAAGAATCTTTAATAATAATGATATTGTGAAATTAACCCTTACCTTAGGTCTGAAGTCCTTCATATGTATCTAAAACTCCTATATAATGTTTTAAATAATGTTATTAATTTATAATAATACCATATTAATATTTATTATATCATATATTATCCTCTTATATCATCTTATCACCCATTTTTTTATAATATTTCATTATTACCCTTCTTTCGATTGTTAAATACTACATTTTTCCTATGCATGTTTTGTTGTATAAGTATCAGTTCTTGTGCATATGATATAGTTATGACATATAAAAAATGGTATTAAGGTAATATATATCATATTTATTCACTATATACATTTATATAATCATTCTTGAATTGTGAACATGGAAAATGAATCACATCACGTTGTAGATACGGTAGGTCATACGTACGCAAGAGTGATGGTATCATTCCCTTAATAGTGAAATTGTAGGGAAGTGGACTGTATATTAATTATTTTCATAATAAATTTAATTTTATAATTATAATATATATAAATAGTATTTCTATCATTATACCCATCCAAATAAAGTGGTTATGAAAATCATATTACACCACGACGTGGAGATGGTAAGTCATACGTACACACCTATGGTGATATTATTTTTCATAGTATGGATAAAAGGTGGAATATAGTCATTCCATAATAATAATAACATCATATAATATAGGTGATACTGGATTTATTACTTTATAATGGAAAAACGTATGAATAAGAAGTAGGATAAGAAATAATCTTGAAAGAGTCGATAATGACGATTACCTCTTCTTCAGCTAACTTCCTTTAGATCTCCTATTAGGAACACTAGAGTTGGTCCCTTGAGAATTTCAGAACCTCTAGAATGTGGTTAGGAAAGTTTAGAAGATAAATTTTCTGGGTATGGTCTAGATTAAAGGCTCAATGTGATGTGAAGAAGTGAGGGAGGAGGTTCCCTTTTATAATTGAGGTGAGGGAACTTTGGGAATTCCAAAAAATATTAATTTATAATAAATTAAATCTTAATAAAAATACAAAAAAAAAGGTAATGTATTCAAAGATGAGATGATATAGAGTTTTAATCTCATCAACCAATATATTTTAGACAAGTTTTTGTATTATTTTAAACCTTAACATTTTGATTAACCCTTAGTTAACCTATTTTAATTTTAACTAAGGTAAGACATTTTTTCAATATTAAAAGGTTATAAGTTTTACATATGTGATGTCAATTTGACCATAAATGAAAAATTTATAACATTTTATACTATATTATAATTATTATTATTTTTTAAATATTATTTTTTATTTTTAAATAATTTAATAAAATATTATTTTGATAAGATATCATTAGTGTTGATTTTGACACTATTCATTACATGGACTTTTAAAAATATCAACATAACAAGTTAACTTCAAACAAAATATTTTATTATATCCCTAAGAGGTAAACTTCATCTATAAAATTAGTTTATCACATTAATTATATAAAATTATATTTATTTTAATATTTTTAAAAACATTTATTTGATATTTCCATTAATAAAATAATTAATGCATCAATGTTGTGTAATTATTTAATATATGCATTTCTTTACTAAAAATTAAAAAAATATAAAATGATGAAGATAAATCTTATATATTTTAGAATATTATTTATAGTTAAATAATATTTTGGATAAACCTATATTAAAAATGATATATTATTTAAAACATGAATGTGACATCTGTGAATTTTTATTAAATAAAATATTATAAATATCCTAATCTCATCTAAGTGGACCAAAAAGTAAAAAATAAATTTATATCAATAAAATATGTCTATTAAGTTAAAAATTATATTTATATTCATTCATAACAAACCTTTTCCCCATGTAGACACATAAGGGATATTTAAGACAAAGACAGTGATATTTTGTAACTTTCTTTGATTTAAATATTATATAAGTCATTTTCATCAACATGTGTCCATTAAACAACTTAATTTATATAATTATGTGTTAAGGGTAGAATTATATTCATAAAGTAAAAAAATTCAAGTGTTAGGGCCATTTTATAGTCTTTATCATTTTATTTTTAACTTAAATTGCCCAATTTACCCTTCACTGTGGTAACAAAATTTATCAAGGTTACTATTAATATTGGCCAAAAAATAAAAGGTAACTATTCAATAAATTTTAAAATTATGAATATAAATTTTATATCCATTTTTTAAAATTCAAAATATAGATTTTTTAGAGTTTAATTTAAAATGAAACCGATAAAACGTCATGAAAAACAGTTTTCTAGAAAAATTCCCTTTTAAAATATAAAATGTTTTTATAATAAATTTGTGTATAAAATACTTTTAAAAACCATAATTATATTATTTTAAATAAAAATTAACTAATTAAAAATTAAAACTAATCCAAAATATAATTTTATCTTGTAAATCGTTTAAAATAAAATACAAGTTTCAATAAAAATCAGTATTTTCACTATTCCATAAAAAATGTTTTCAAAAAATTATAAAAAAATAATTTTATGATAATTTTGATATACTGAATTAAAAAATGAAATTAATTTTTTCAAATCCATTTTCTTTAACTTCAAAAAAAATATTCATTCATAAAAATAAAAAAACCACATTTTTGAAGAAAATGTATTTTTTTAGGAATAAAGTGACATTACTAAAAATTGAATGATCATTTTATAAGAACATAAAAATAAATTAATATTGAGTTTGGCCTTTATATTTATTCCATAAGTTATTTGTTTATATTTATTCCTACTAATTTAACTACTAGGTTATAACAGACATATAATATTTACGTAGTTCGTTTAAACTCACGGTTTTGTGCGAACAAATCTATTAAAGAATTAAAATTATTTAAAGAGAAATATTTATTAAAATATCAAGGTTTTAGAACCACCAATCCCATGTCTCATGTCCCCATGCTGATGATAGCAGCCAAAAAACCACTTGTGATGCCTGACCGCAATGACATACAGTCACTGTACTAAAACTCGCAACAAACATGCTAGAGACCCAAACACCTCATTGAATAAAAATCCCACCGCAATGTACAAAAACAAGATCACCAATATAAAGATATTTGAATAAAATAGGCTTAAAGGATCCCATAATTTACTTGAAATATCTGATCTAGAGTCACCACCTGACGTCACGACTCCACTCCTTCCTACATTGAACCCCGCTACCGCCTTCTAGTTTTGACACCATCACATTCGCTTGACGCCTTCATATGGCCAGGTTCTTGAACTTATTCATCATCAAAGATCACTATATCTGTATCACCTCTCCTATGACCAATAACCCTAATGTCAAATGGGGATTGAGATCTCATCATTTACCCCAACACAGAGCGGGGGTCTTCCATCACCTCTAGTCTCCACATTGATTCGGGCTCTTCCTTTTCTACCAGCCCCCGCATCGAGAGGGTATCTTCCTTCACCATTTCCCCCACATCCAGTAGTGGTCTTCCATCACCGCAGGACCCACTTTCAAGCATGGGTCTCCCTTCACTGCCTACCCCACCATCATTAGGGTTTATTTGGGTTCGTGTTAATCTTGTATATGTATTTTCTCTCTAGTTTCACTTGATTTGTGGTATGTATAAATTCTTTTAAACTTCAATTAGATGAGATGCATGAAAAAATATTTTATACATATAAAAATTTCTTGGTATAATAAGTATGTCCAATTGATATGTAACAACCCAGACTTTCTAAATGATATTTATTTCCTAAATAAATGTTTGCTACATATTATATAATATTATACACATACAAAATATAGAGAAACTGAAAATATATATATATATCATTAATAAATATCATTACATTAGTCATCTATGAAACCAATTGAAATTCCAAACATCATAATTGGACAAAAAATATAAAATAAAAAATCTAAAATGGGAAAATATAGATCACCCCAATCTTCTAGAATCATCACCCTCAAGGAAAATTCTATATAAATAAAACAAAATATTAGTAAACCAATCAACATATTATGAGAATTAAAATATAACCCTAAGTGGAATTTTAGTGAATTTTGAGTTAAACAATAAAGTGGTGTTTATAGGGAATAAAGGGAAATGTGACCATTGGGATTCGACCATTATATGAACATTGGTAAAATATGACCATTGGTCAAATATTAACATTGGTCAAATATGACCATTGGTCAAATATAACCATTGGTAAAATATAATTGTTGGTCAATATTACCATTTGTTAATTTGATTATTGAAAACTATACCCATGGGTGATAATTTTACCATTATAATTATTGTTTATGAGTAGTAATGAAAAGGGATATTTGATACATACAGAAGAATCGATGGACTCAACCAATTGATTTGTGTCTTTTGAAGCCCATTTGTCTGAACTTGGGAGGGAGGTAGCGTCACTAGAGTTCACTCTTAACCAAACCCAAGTAAATCTTCAACAAGTGAATCTTGAATGAAATTGCCTATGGTAGAAGTTCAAGTTAGTGGAGATTACTACTCAGTCGATGTTAGCCAATCCACCCTATGAAACTACCACAATCATACACCTTTCCCTTAGGGAGTATGAAATGGTAATAAGGGTTTACATGTCCATACCTTAGTTACTTAAAGTGTAATTTCCTTTATTTAAATAAAATGATTATTCTATCAAATATTTTTTAAGGATAGTTTTTATTAATAAAATGTATGTTTAATTGAGATGAATTTGATAAATTGATTTTTAGATGAAAATAAAACATAATTTTTTTTTTATAGAAAATTTATATAATTTTATAATAAACTCAAGTATTATATAAGAACCTCCCCTAGCCTTCTTTATGGAGATAATTGGTGAAGAGGGGTAAGTAATTAAAAGTATAAACATATATAATGTCCCCATAATTCAAGAATGCATTGATTTATTTCCTAAAGAGTTATATGGACCTCCCACAAAAAGAGAAGTAGAGTTCTCCATTGAACTCATTCCAAGATCCAAGATGATATCAAAGACCCCATATAGAATGGAAAATATAGAGTTAGAGGAATTAAAGAAACAACTTCAAGATCTTTTGTATAAGGTATTTATACAAACAAGTGTGTCTCTTTGGGGAGAAAATGTTCTATTTTTAAATAATAAGGATGGATCAATGAGGCTATGCATTGATTATAGATAATTTAATGGGATTAAAGTGAAGAACAAGTACTATCTCCCAAGGATTTATGATTTATGTGACCAGATTCGTGGGGATCAATTCTTCTCCAAGATTGACCTCTGATCAAGGTATCATCAATTGAGTGTGAAAAAAGAATATATTTCAAATATTACCTTCCAAACAAAATATGGGCATTAGGAGTTTGTTTTTATGCCCTTCTAATTGACTAATTCTTCTACTATATTTATTGGTTTAATGAATAAAGTCTTTAAAAACCTTGATAAATTTGTGGTAGTTTTTATTGATGATATTCTGATATATTACAAAACCCTCAAGGAACATTAGAATCATATAATAGTTATATTGGTAACTCTATGTAAGGATAATCTATTTGTAAAATTCAGAAAATGTGAATTATGGTTACAAAAAATTTCATTCTTGGTCAATGTTGTAACCAATGAAGGAATCTCAATTGACCGTATGAAGACAAAGTTTGTAATGAAATCACCTCATCCTACAATAGTAACTAATATTTTTAGTTTCCTTGGTTTAGTAGGATAATATAGGAGGTTTGTGAAAAAACTTTCACAGCTTTATAATCCACTAACCAAGTTAACTCAAAAAGGGGATAAGTTTATCTGGACAAAGGAGTGTGAATAAATTTTCCAAGAACTGAAGAAGAGAGTGCTTACTACACCTATATTAACTATATCCTCTATTAGATAAGTATTATTTATTTATATTTATGCATATATAAGAGGTATTGGGTGCATCCTCGTGAAAAATGATGAGGTGATTGGTTATACATCTTAACAATTAAATCCTCATGAGAAGAATTATCTTACAAATGTCCTAGAGATAGCTATGGTTATTTTTTCTCTAAATATATGAAGTCACTATCCTTATGGGGAGAAATGTAATATATACCCAAACCCTCAAAGTTTAAAGTATATTTTCATGCAAAGGGAATTGAACATGATACAAAGGATAAGTTTGGAACTTCTTAAATACTATGACTATTCAATTCTTTATCACCCTAGAAGAGAAAGAAAAGTTACTAATGCATTAAGTAGGAAAGATCTTGTTGTGTTGGAAATGATGAGGATTCCAGGATACCCATTGATTAAAGAACTTACGAGGTTGGACATGGGAATCGTGAGGGAAGGGGCATCATCAGTCCTATCCCAAATGATTTCTCAACTATCATTACAAGAGAATATTAAGAAATATCAAAGATAATATCCTTTAATACAAAAAAAAAAGATAGAGGCTCTGAGGAATGGGAAGTTTCCTGATTTCAATATTGATCATGAAGGTGTATTGAAATTTCATACAAGGATATGTGTTCCATATATCCTGAATATAAATAAGGATCTTATGGGTGAAGCTCATAGCTCTACAGACTCTATACATCCTAGAATCACTAAAATGAATAGGGACCATTGTGATCATTATAGGTGGGATAATATGAAAGGGGGTATTTTTAACTACACTACAATGTTCCTGGTGTGTTGGAAGGTGAAGAAGGAGTGAAAACTTCCTAAAGAGGTATTACAACCACTTCCCATATGAACATGGAAGTGGGATAATATCACTATGGAAATTATCACTGGTCTCCCAAGAAAAATACCAAGGAAATAATGTGATATGGGTTATAGTGGATTGACTCGCCAAGTATTACCATTTCATCTCTATTCAGGAAGATTTATCTCTTGAAAAACTTTTAAATATATACATAAAGGAAGTCATGGGGTTGAATGGGGTACCACTTTCTATCATTTATGATCATGATCCAAGGTTCACATCTAAATTCTGGATAATTATTCAATATGATTTGAATACTTAATTGAATTTCAGTGAGGCCTATCACCCCAAAACTGATGGCTAATCTGAAAGGACTATTTAGAAACTTTAATACATGCTGAGAACATGATCAATGGAATTTAAAGGTGTATGGGATCAACACATCCCATTAGTTGAGTTCTCATACAACAACATCTTCCACTCAATAATTCAAATGGAACCATATGAAACTTTAAATGGGAAGTGATTTATAACTCTTACCTGTTGGGATGAATTTGGTCAGAGAAAGCTACTTGGGAACGATATTGTGCAAGAGATGACAAAAAAGGTTCATGTTATCCAACAACATATAAATTCTACTCAAATTTGATAGAATATCTATGTTGACAACCATTTAAGGGACTTGAAGGTTGATATTGGAGATAATTGTTTTCTTTTTTATATCACTGTGGAAGAGAGTCATGCGATTTGGAAAGAAAGGGAATCTTGGACCTAGGTATGTTGGCCCCTTTGAAATCCTTGATCGCATAGGAGTAGTGTCCAATTGAATAGAACTTCCACCAAATTTTTATCAAGTTAATGACATATTCCACATATCTCTATTGAAGAATTATATACTTGATCCCTCACATTTACTAAATCTGGAGGTGGTACAACTGGAACATGATCTCTCTTATGAGGAGAAACTGGCGGAGATCTTAGACCATAGAGACAAGGTTCTACTCAACAAGAATACCCACCTCGTCAAAGTTTTGTGGAGGAACCATAAATATGAAGTAGCAATGTGGGAACTAGAGGAGGCAATGAGACAGAAGTACCCTTACCTTTTCTCAAATGAGATAATGAGTTGAAATTTCAAGGATGAAATTTCTTAATAGGGGAATAATGTAATGACCCAGACTTTTTAAATGATATTTGTTTACTGAATAAATGTTTTTTACATATTATATAGTATTATACACTTACAAAATATAGTGAAAACGAAAAAAAATTATGTAATTAAAAAATATCATTACATTATTCAACTATGAAACTAGTTACAATTCTAAACATTACAAATGGACAAAAAATATAAAATATAAAAGATAAAATGGGAAAATATGGAACACCCCAATCTGCTACAATAATATCCCCTATAGAAAATTCTATAAAAATAAAACAAAATATTATCAAACCAATCAACGTCTTATTAAAATGAAAATATAACCTTAAGTATAATTTTAGTAAATTTTTAGTGAAATAATGAAGTTCCATTTATAGCATATGAAGGGAAATGTGACTGTTGGGATTTGACTATTATATGACCATTGGTCAAATATAACTATGGTCAATATAACCATTGTTCAATTTTTCCATTGAAAACTATAAACATTTGTGGTAATATTTCCATTATAATTAGTGTTTATGAGTAGTAATGAAAAAGGATATTTGATACAGAAAACAGAATCGATGGCTTCAACCAGTAGAGTTGTTTCATTCGTAGCTCGTCTGTCTAAACTTGGGAGGGAGGGACAAACACTAGGGTTATCCCTTGATCAATACCAATCTGAGATTCAACAAGTGAAGCTTGAATTAAATTTTCTATGGGAGAAAATCAGTTTATTGGAGATTACCTCTTGGTTGATGTTAGTGGAGTTACCCCGCAAAACTACCACCATTGTACACCTTACCATTAGCGTGTATGTGAGTGTAATAAAGCGTTACATGTCCAAGACTTAGTAACATAAAGTTTAATTTCCTTTGATTAAATAAAATTATTATTCCACAAATTATTTTTTAAGAATATTTCTTCTAATAAAATATATGTTTAATTGAGTTGAATTTGATAAATTTATTTTTGGAAACAAATAAAACATAATTATATTTTTCTAGAAAATATATACAATTTTATATTAAAATAAAGTATTCTTACAAATGTATTTCATAATAAAATATCCTTCTAAAATACTCTCATATAAATATAAATTATTAAATAATTTTATAATGTCATAGGAAATTTTTTATAAGTGTTAGAAATTTTATTGTGCCTTAAAAATGTTATTTTTAAATAAATAAGGTTTTTTATATTTAAAAGTTAAAATTATCATATTTGGAGAATTATTATAGAAAAATAAACATTATTTTTTAAATCACTACATCATAATTAAGTTAAGGTGAATTTATGAGAATTTTCTAAAATACTTTACTTTTCATGAATAGTAAAAAAATATAGTTTTGGGTTTTCGGTATATTTTATGACTTTATATTTATGTCATAATGATGTAATAATTAATTAAACAAAATCCACAACCTAAAATATTTTATTTTATTAATATTAAATATTTTAATATATTTTAATCAATTTATAAATCTATAAGTGACTTTCCAAAGTCTAAAAAGGAAATTTTGATTTTAAAAACATTACTTTGTGGAATATTTACTTTTCCATGCCAAAAGAAGTATTAAAAAATGGTATTCAATTATTATGGATTAAAATATCATAAAATTTTACCCAAATACCCACAACCATGAGTAAAAATCATAGGTAATCTAATGGTTTTTTATTTTCCACAACCTAGATTTCCAAGACCTATATTTGGAAATTATTAAACAAATCCTCCACTTTTGATATAAATAATCAACCATTCACCATTCCCCTTCACCAAAAATCCATCATCCACAAATTTCAGGTGAATTTTCTCCTAAATAGTCCCCCCAAGGTGTCTTAAATTCCCCAAGGTTCTATCCTCAAGTTTTAGGAACAACTCTTCAAGGTAAGGGAAATATCTACTTCTCTTTCCATTAAAGTTCAATTTTTTGTGGTATGTCTTCTATTTTATAGACTAATTCTTTTTTTCCAACTTATATTATACCATTAATTTAATAATAAGTCTTTTAGGAATGGGAGACCCTTTTCCTCTCTCATTTTTACCCTTTTTTTAAACCATGTTTTATTCACATCATGCTGCCGAATTTACTTCTCAAAATTCTCTCTTTTACATGAGAAATTCTCTTTTCCTTTTTATTTGAGTACAAAAATATCTTTTATTTTTTATGGGTATTAAACTATATTTAAAATTTTCTTTTTTATTTGTGTATTTACATATATGAAATCAATATTTTATTTTGTGGGTTAAAAATGACGTAATGATCATGTCTTTAAGCTCTTGTGTATGCCAAGATTTTGATAAGAACCCCTTTATTTATTCTCCATGTGTTATTAATGAAATGATTTATTATGATATATATGGATCACATGAAATTAATACATATTAAGGGTGTACCCTGATAGCACTCCAATGCATTGGGTAAATAATTTAATCTCTAGAGATTACATGTTTTACGATACCTTGGTGAATTGCCTTGGTAATTTTCATTTATGAAACCTTAGTGATAAACCATGGTGATATGATTATGAATGTATCATTTAAATGTTATAACCACATTTCCATGTTATGATTCTTTTTCTCATTATTATATGCCTCATTTTCATACTTTATTGTTATGCCACATGTTCTTATTGATATGTCTCAAGATCCCATGATATATGTCTCTCTTGTTTATTCCCTTATTAGGATTCATGGTCACCCCTTTCCTTTGATGTAAATCATAGGGATATGAGATGTAGTAAAAGTGACTTAGGTTGAATCCATGAATATGTATTTCAAGTTGATTTAGAATAATGTTTTATCTTTTCATGTATTATGTAACTTATTTCCAAGAAACTAAACTTTAAGAGATGCTCTATTTTGACCATGTAATGAAAATTTATGTAATAAAAAGGTGGGATGTCATAGTATATGTAACCTTGATAGAGGATAAGTTTATCTATTATATTTATCCAATATTAGTAAATTCCATGTTGGATTTTTGAGATAAACCTTTGATTATTTTGTTTAGATTCAAAGTTGGAAAACCCATATTCCACATGGGTATTACTCGTCCCTTGGTGTTTACTCCATACTTTAATGATCGGGAGGTGAGATTGAGGTTTTTTGTGGCCTAATTAGTGTACTATTAAGGTATCTAAAGTCATATTTGTTAGAAATAGTCTCAATTTTATATCCATTTTCACAAATATCTTTAAAGGTCAATAAATTTCTTGATATGTTGGAGAAAACAAATAATTATTTATTGAGATTTGTATAACACCGGGTAGATATATACTTCCCCTTATAAGGTCTTTGATTAATTAAATACTACCATATATGGTACTTACATGATCACATCTCATTTTATAGTTGATAATATATTTTTCATTAGTAAGTATTATATGCATCGTGACGTTGTCTTCATCATGAAAATTAATTTCAATAAATTGATTTATAAATTACATTTCTAATAAAAAAGAAATAATATATATACAAGGAATAAAATAAATAGATAAACATAAAACAAACACCATTTATTAAAACATTAAAAAATAGAAACAACCTCCTATATAAGAATTTATGGATTCTCATTACACTCAATACTTTCAAGGTTTTTAAAATAACCGAAGTTGTAAAAATTCATTATATCATCATCATATTTTGTGGAATGGTCAGAAAAAATTTCTTCAATGAATTGTTATTTTCATTTAATTAATTATTGATAAAGATAAAAAAGTGTTTTTGTATATGATAGGTGAAACATCAAAGTAAGTTAAACGGTTAAAATGACTAAATTCTACTACCCATGTCAATAAGGTAAACATTTCTTTCTGAGACCCTACTTGATTAGTGATGGTACTGGGGTGCACAGAAAAATCCTATGGGCTAGGGATTTAAAAACTTTCATCACCGGAATAATAAAACTTTGTATTCTATGAAGATACGAGCCCTGCTATAGTTTTTGGATCTCACATGAATTATCTCATCATATAAATTAAAATATAATTATTACCTCATTTGTATCGAAGTTCTCTCATCTTTCACACATTGTCGGCGAACATTTCTTGAAGGATCCAAGGTCGAACCAATATATAACTTCCACGCATGCTTCCAAAATCTATTTATATGTCATTCATTGAATTATGGGTTCTGTCATAAAGATATAGTGATTTATTTTATGTTTTAATGATCACCTCGATATCGTGCCTTCGATCCGCAAAGTCATTCTTGGATCATTTACTCGGTTCGATAATTTCTATCTCTAGGATTCAAGATGAGAGAGAAGCTCTCGATTCTGATTGATGAATAGTATATTGAATGATATTCTCCTTCACTTATATAGTGGATGTCCAAAATACTCGGTTAGTGTTCCCCAAGCCCCGTATATTTAACATCCACTAAATAAGTAATAAATAAATAATTATGATGAACTAATTGTGCCATAAATATTATTTATATTTTATCACATGCTTTAAATATATATTAAATATATTACATGATAAAACTCGAGTCATTAACTCAACTCTTAATTCATACTAATATTAAACAAACCATAAATATTAATGTCACGACCCATCCTCGGGGCTCGTGCCGTGACTACCCTAAACCCGCCTTCCATAGGCCAGGGGCTGGCGATTAGCACCAAGGCGTAATTCCCAGCAAAAAGGGAAGGCATTGCCTTTGTAAAGTAAACAAACACCATAGAGGAATCAAGCAGAAGTAAACACTAAGTAAAAACTGGGTACAATAGTAAGTGCGGAAAAGTAAGTGGGCCAGAATACAAACCCATACTGAAAGTAAAGTACAACAGAAAAAGGGAGTATAGCAACCGAAAAGTAAAGCTGCAGCCTCAATCCGTCCACTGAAAGTCCCAGCTGAAGGGTGGGTACAGATAGCCTCCACAGCTCCTCGGTTCCAGCCGTCTGCTCCGAGTACGTCCCGCCCAGTGGTCCACCTTCAGGTACCGACCTGCTTCGCAAGCCTCAACCACAATCAGCGATGTCCGTCGTCTGCAACCAACACAACATAGTGCGGGCATAGCCCATTTAGGGGTGAGTATAAGCTACTCAGTAGGGACCTCAAGACCCCCGAAGGTCTCCCAAAATCCACAAAGGATAATCCACAAAGGAAAGATACAATCATGAAGTAACATCTGACACTACTTAGGTATATGACCATACATATACCTAAGTCATCAATTCCAGTTTGACTCCAACATCTGAGCCCAAGTTCGATCACGTCCACACAGGATAGCACAACACAATCCACATAGGACAGCAAGTTAATCATATCGAAGATAATGATTGAAAGTCAAGATTCATCTCACACAGGTATACTTCTTCGTAAGACGTTAGAGATCATCAGATGTAGCCACTGATTCATCTAAGTCGTCGGACCCACACAGGATCGATAGGTACTAACCCCCGCAATTACCCACAAAGGATCTATAGGTAATTAACCCCCGTAATGACCCACAAAGGATCAATAGGTAACTAACCCCTGCAATGACCCACAAAGGATCGATAGGTAACTAACCCCCGCAATGACCCACACAGGATCGGACCCACACAGGATCTGTAGGCGCTGGCCCACACAGGACCGCTGAGCGCTAACCCACACAAGATCTGACCCACACAGGATCGGTAGCACTGATCCACATAGGATCTCTGAGTGTTGTAGTCATCGCCATTGAATCCACGAAGGATTTCTGTACAGTCATCATCGTCGTCGCAGTCGCAGCCAGCTCTGGGGTTCCCGCACACAGCAAGCTCATTCGGGAGGGTCCGCTCCACTAGCCGAGGGGATGATACATCAACTGACACATAGTTCGGAGTTGATGTATCCAAAAGTTCTGTATTGTCAACAGGGACTCAACGTCACAGACGGCGCGTCAATCGGACGCCCAGTCTGAGAGTTATTGGCTTTTTCGTCCCAAGGGCACGGTTGGTTTTTAAGTCAAAACCAACCCGACCGTACTCCAACTACGTCCAAACCTCGAGCAGAGTAATCCAAAAGGTCCTTCTCACTTATAGGAATCAATCAAAGTTGACAGATCGTCAATCGGACGTCCGGAGCTCATGTTATAACGTTTCCGCTCTGAGGGCCTGGTTGGTTTCATGTACGAACCAACCTGGCTGAACCCAAAGTTCTCCAAAACCTTGAGTGTAATATACTGAAACGACCGTCTCGATCCAAGGATCGCATCACAACTGACGGTGCATCGATCGGAGGTCTGCAGCCCAAGTTATGGGCAAAAGACCGTGAGAGGTCCGGTATTAGGGGGTTCGGGCCCGGTCCGACCCGGCCTGGTACCCCCTGGGTCGACCCGAATTGGGTCGACCCGACCCGGGTCCGGGTCCGGCCCGCTTGTGCGTGGGCCGGCCCGGCTGGCACGGCCTGGCCCGGCCTGGGCGCGGCCTGGGCGCGGCCTGGCCTGGCGGCTCGGCCTGGTCAGCGAGCCAGGCGGCTCGGCCGTAACGGCCGAGTGGTGAAGGGGGGTGCGCTGCCCCCCGTGTGGAGAAACCGCGGCCCCCATGTGGGGGGCCGCACCTGCTGGCCAACCAGAGGTTACGAAGCCCCAGTTTTCCCCCTGACCGGCCGGCCCACTCTGGTCGGCCGGCTGCTGCCGCCATAGGACCAGCATGGGCTGGTCCCCCTGCTCCAACACCGGCAGCCCGGAACAGGCCGCCGGTCCCTGCTCCGCTGTGGCCTCAGTCGCGGCTTTGGTCCGTCTGGCGCGGCGCGACGGCGCCGCGCCCTTTCACCGCGGCCCTGCTCCGGCCGCGGTGCCTTTGTGGTTCTCCGGCGCGGCACGACAGCGCCGCGGTTTGGTTCGTCTTCAACGGCGCGGCGCGACGGCACTGCGTTTCTCCACCCCTTTCTTTGATATTTCCCGCGCGGTGCTTCGGCACCGCGTTGCCTTGCTCATGCCGCAGACAATATCAAGTAACCCAAGGGGAGAGGAGGATCATCCGTGTTCGTGCGGTCTGACCTCCTCACGTTATTGCGATAACAGGCGGCCCAAATAAGACGATAGATCAATGATGAAAGTAATCAGAAACAAATGAAATAATAATCCCCTACCTCAAGCGTAGTCATCGATCGAGGTTGTCACGGAAAGGGACATCGCGGAATTGATCGCCGCGGAAGAAGGTTCCGCACACTTGACGGAGATTGTCCGAGAAGGAACGGTGTCTCCCTTCCTTTGACGCGGGAAGGAGGAACGAAAGGGTGAGCATCGGATCGTCGATCTCCAAGTAAGGCGCCTCTCACCGTCATCCGTCATCGTAGGTCGGCGTTCTTCACGTTCTTCGCATTCTTCATCGAGGAAGAAGAACTTCAAGAACTTGAGCAAATTCTCCCCAAGCCTTCACGCACAACGAACCTCTTAATAAAATAAGACTTCTCTTATTTTATTAACACACAAGCCAACGCCTTTGAAATTCAAAATTTAAACAATCAATTAATTGAAATAATAGAAATGTTTAAACCGCCAAATTAAAAGAGTAATTTCATATTAAGTTAAATGCAAGAGTTGACTTCCACTTAATGGGGGGGTGAGGGTGTGTTACCTTATTAAAGGAGGTGGTTTAGGAAGAAAAGAAATGGTGGGGCTCATGTAGGTCCCACCTCACAAATATCCTACCTAGTGGGTAGGATATTGTGGGTCCCACTCCAAACACTTATCTTAGCTTAAACTACATTAAGTAAAATAAAAATTGGTCGCACCATTTTTATTTTATTCCTTTACTTAACCCAAAAATTTAAAAACCACACCCGAACAAACGCAACTCCAGAAAAGGTGTTTCTAAGCAATTACCGGTGCTGCAATTCCATTGGTGCCATCGGAATTCGATTCCGAGCACCGGTTCAAAAGTTAGATAAACTCTCTCATTCATTCACTGAACGTACCCGAGCTAACTTCGAAAAATGATTCCGGGCACACCGGGCCTCGGAATCAGGTGCTGTCAGAAACTGCGTTCTTGTAAAATCTCAAAGAAAATTAAGAAAAAAATTTCCATGAATTTTACAGGTCTTTACATTACTCCCACCTCAGGGCTTTACGTCCCCGTAAAGATACATCATAAACTTGGGAAACAAATGTGGGTACTGTGCACGCATCTGAGCCTCCCGCTCCCAAGTGCTCTCTTGAAGGTTCCTGTGCTGCCATCGGATGTGAACTAGAGGAATCGACCGTCCATGTAGGACCTGCTCATGTCGATCCTCGATCTCCACTGGGACCTTCGCAAAAGATGCTCTATCATCAACGTCCATCTCCTCATGGTCAATGATATGTGTCGAGTCATGCACGTATCTTCTCAGTTGGGATACGTGGAAGACGTCGTGCACCCGGTGCAACTGAGGTGGTAGAGCCAGGCGATAAGCCACCTCGCCAATCCTGCTGAGGACCTGGAATGGTCCGATGAAGCATGGAGACAACTTGCCGCCTCGGCCAAATCTCCGTAATCCACGATGAGGTGAGACCCGCAAGAAGACGTGGTCGCCATCCTCGAACTCCAGTGGCCTCCACCTCCAGTCATCATAAGACTTTTGCCGGCTCTGAGCTATCCTCATCCGCTCCTAGATGACCTGGACCTTCTCTGTTGTGTCTTGGACCATCTCTGGTCCCATAAGTGATGACTCCCCAGGGTTTGTCCAGCACATCGGTGATCTACAAGGTCAGTTGTACAACGCCTCATAAGGTGCCATCCTAATGGTGGAGTGGTAGTTGTTGTTGTACGTGAACTCCACCAAGGGTAGGTGGTCCTCCCAACTATGACCAAAGTCGAGGACACATGCGTGGAGCATGTCCTCGAGAGTCTGAATGGTCCCCTCTGTCTGACCATCTATCTGGGGGTGAAAGGCGGTGCTCAGACGTAGCTGCGTCCCGAATGCCTCCTGCAACCCCTTCCAAAGCCGGGAAGTAAAGCGAGCATCTCGATCGGAGACGATAGATGATGGCACGCCATGAAGCCGTACAATCTCCTAAACGTAGAGACATCCCAAGATCTCCACTAAGCCCTGCTCTCTGATGGGTAAGAAGTGATCCGACTTGGTGAGTCGGTCGACAATCACCCAAATGGAGTCGTGGCCTCTGGAAGTGCGTGGAAGTCCAGTCACGAAGTCCATAGATATGTCGTCCCACTTCCACTTCGGGACCTCCAAGGGTTGTACCAAGCCTGCTGGTACCTGGTGATCTGCCTTCACCTGCTGGCACGTGAGGCATAGAGAAACGAACTCTTCCACAGCCTTCTTTATGCCCGGCCACCAGTGTTGTCGTCTGAGATCCTGGTACATCTTTGCCACTCCAGGATGTACCACCAAAGGGGAAGTGTGAAACTCTCTCAGTACCTCCTCCCGTAAAGCAACTAGTACCAAGGTACGTTCTTTGAAAAGGACGTCGTGCTCTCCTCCTAAAGAGAAACCATCAGGTGCCTGTCCTGAGGATATCTGCGCATGCCGCGTCTCACAGTCGGCGTCCCCACGTTGTGCCTCTCTGACCCGCTGTAGTAGTGGAGGAGTGACTGTGAGTGACTGAAGAAAGGCTGCTCCATCTCTATCCATGAAGGATATCTGCAAAGCGGCTAGCTTCTCTTTCGCCTCCCCAAGTAGTTGAATGCCCGTCCTCCTACTGAGATCATCGGCTACTACGTTCCCCTTTCCAGGAATATAGACTATCTCAAAGACATAGTCCGGGAGGAACTCGAGCCATCGCCGCTATCTCAGGTTCAGGTCCTTCTGCGAGAAGATGTACCTGAGACTCTGATGGTCAGAATAGACTATAAAGCGCTCACCCATCAGATAGTGTCGCCACATCTTCAGTGCGAAGACCACTGCTACTAACTCCAGGTCATGGGTAGCATAGTTCTTCTCATGCTGCCTCAACTGACTTAATCCATAGGCGATCACATCCTGCTCCTGCATCAAGACACAATCGATTCTGGTCCCTGATGCATCGCAGTAAACTACGTACCCAACTCCCTCCTCTGGTAGCCTCAAGATAGGCACACTAGTCAATCTCTGTCTCAGCTCCTGGACGCTCTGCTAACATCTGTCTGACCACAAAAAGGGTTTCCCCTTCTTCGTCAAAGTTGAGAGTGGTGCTGCAACTCTAGAGAAGTCTGGCACAAATCTTTGATAGTACCCAGCTAGTCCCAAGAAACTCCTCACCTCCGTCATGCTCCTGGGTGGCTCCCAAGCTAGTACTTCCTCGATCTTCGCAGGATCCATCGCAACTCCCACCTCAGAGATGACGTGTCCCAAGAAGTGGACCTCACGTATTCAGAACTGACACTTCGAGAGCTTACCATAAAGCTGGTGCTCTCGGAGTGTGTCTAGTACAACCCGCAAGTGGTAGGCGTGCTCCTCCTCAGTCGTCGAGTATATAAAAATGTCGTCAATGAAGACCATGAAAAATCGATCGAGGTATGGCTGAAAGATCCTGTTCATGAGGCCCATGAACACTACTGGAGCATTGGTTACGCCGAATGGCATAAACAAGAACTCATAGTGGCCATACCAATATATGAAGGCCATCTTCTGCACGTCCTCGTCCTGAACTCTGAGCTGATGATAGCCTGTTCTAAGGTCTATCTTTGAGAACCACCGTGCTCCCTTGAGCTGATCGAAGAGGTCATCAATCCTCGGTAGCGAATACTTGTTCCTCACTGTCACCTGTTTCAGGCGACAATAGTCGACAGAAAGTCGTAAGCTCCCGTCCGCCTTCTTGGCGAACAATATCGGGGAAGCTCAGGGTGAAACAATGGGTCGGATGAATCCCTTGCCATGCAAGTCCTCCATCTGTACTCGTAGCTCTCGAAGCTCGGCGGGTTCCATCCGATATGCTGGGGTGGATATCGGGGTTGTCCCGGGGTATAGGTCAATATAAAAGTCTACCTATCTGCGAGGAGGTAGTCCTGGAATGTCGTCGGAAAAAACTTCTGCATACTGATCCACCACTGCAGGAAAACTAGGATTTCGCACATCAACTTCTCCTAGGATGAGGCTAGCCAACTGATGAGTGATGGGTTGTCCTCTCCTCTATGAGAGTCTTTCCTGTGTTGCAAAGGCTCCCTTCTCGCCGGTGAAGGTGAACCTGCTCCCATCGGTGCGTACACACCGCACCTTGCGCCTAATACAGTCAATCTGAGCATGGACTGTAGATAACCAATCCATTCCCAAGATGACGTCGTAAGGCCTTGACGTCGCTACAAGAAGATCCCAGCCGAAGATCTCGCCTCCTAGAGTAAGCTCACACTGTCGGCACCAGTGTGTAATCGTCGAGTCTGCTTCCGTAGGAGTCTCTATCCATAAGGATCGAGCCAACGGCTCTGTCGGAATATCCAAGCTCCGAACAAGGGCAGCAGCTATGAAAGAATGACTCGCTCCTATGTCTATAAGAACTGCAGTAAGGGTGGAATAGACATAGATAGTACCTTGAATCATCTCGGGCGCACCATGGTTATTGGCCTCCGCTGCCTGAAGTTGTGCCTGTCTCTGCCCGCCAGCTCCCTATGGTCAGGGTGGACCTCCTGGTGGTGGTGGTGGTAGAGCCTGAAAGCGTCGCCCACCACCTGCTACTCGTCCAGCTCCTCTGCCTCGTCCACCTGCTCCCTGTGGACCACCACAGTCGACCCTCTGCCTCTTCCTGGGTGGCCCCTCAACTGTCTGCTTCTCCTCCGCATGGCGGGTCGGGCAGTCACGAGCCATGTGGCCCTACCCGCCGCATTCGTAGCATTGTCTGCCTCTCGAAAGACTGGCTCTGCGCTGTGTTCCCTGCACCACTGAGCCAGTGTCCTGAGGTCATCCGCATGAGGGTCTGGTCTGTCTGGACCCATGATTCATCCGTCGATTGCCTGCTGCAGAATACTCTGCTACGTGCTGCCCTGTGGTAGGTCTCGCTGCTGATGTAGGCTCATCAAGGAATCTCTCGATGAGAAGGGATCGCTCCAGTACCCCTGCCTGTGTCGGAATTCTGAGGGAGATCAGTGATGCCCTGATCTCATGCCTCAATCTCTGCTCGAAGGTCCGGGCCCGGAAGAATGGGTCCCGTACTATGTTCGTTGAATAGCGCGAGAGATCTGTAAATCTCGCTGAGTACTGGGCGACCGTCAAGCTGCCCTATCGCAGATGTAGAAGCTCCTGGATGCGCACCGTGCGGAGGGTGGTTGGGACGAACTCCTAGAGGAAGAGGCTCTCAAAGTCCGTCCAGAGGATATATGCCTCGTCGTGCACCTGGAGCATCAAGCTCCACCATCTGCATGTTGCTGCGTGTAGGAGGCTCACTGTGAGGATCACCATGAGGTCTGCTGGTGTCCTCACTAACCTGAAAACTCATACAACTGCCTCCAGCCAATCCTCGAATGCCTGAGGGTCTGTCTCCCTGTGGAACCTGGGTGGTCGCTGACGCTGAAACTCATGCTGTGCACTATGGCGTCGTGCATCGTCAGCGGCTGGGGCTGGTAGCATCGGTGGCTCGGCAGGTAGCGGTACCGCCGGTGCCTCTGCTGTCAAAGGACCCTGTACCGAGGCCTCATCGCTCGGTGGGATGTCGTCACGCACAACGCTCAGAACCCTAGATGGATGCCGTCGTGGGGCCATCCTGAAAAGAAACAGGTGCGCCACGGTGAAACAGTATTCCTGGTGAGCTGACACAAAGTAATCACAAAGAAAACTTGAAACACACATGCAATCAATGTTTTCGTGCATTAAGTCGGAAATCATAAGTCAGGGTCCTAGTGTACGGATACGTCGGCCGCTGCACCAACACTGGACTCCCTAGACTGATAACCACACTCAATACTCTTTACACTATTGCTTCACATAGAAAAATATCAGAGTCCTGAGTTCTGTGGTAGAACCAAACTCTTCTGATACCAATTGTCACGACCCGTCCTCGGGGCCCGTGCCGTGACTACCCCAAGCCCGACTTCCATAGGCCAGGGGCTGGCGACTAGCACCAAGGCGTAATTCCCAGTAAAAAGAGGAGGCATTGCCTTTGTAAAGTAAACAAACACCACAGAGTAAGCAAGCAGAATTAAACACTAAGTAAAAACTGGATACAACAGTAAGTGTGGAAAATTAAGTGGGCCAGAATACAAACCCATACTGAAAGTAAAGTACAACTGAAAAAGGGAGTACAACAACCGAAAAGTAAAGTCGTAGCCTCGAGCCGTCCAATGGAAGTCCCACCTGAATGGTGGGTACAGATAGCCTTCACAGCTCCTCAGGTCCAGCCGTCCGCTCCGAGTACGTCCCGCCCAGTGGTCCACCTCCAGGTACCGACCTGCTCCGCAAGCCTCAACCACGATCAGCATTGTCCGTCGTCTGCAACCAACACAACGTAGTGCGGGCATAGCCTGTGCAGGGGTGAGTATAAGCTACTCAGTAGGGACTCCGAGAGCCCCGAAGGTCTCCCAAAATCCAAAAAGAATGATCCACAAAGGAAAGATACAATCACGAAGTAACATCCGACACTACTTAGGTATATGCCCATACATATACCTAAGTCATCAATTCCAGTTCGGCTCCAACATCTGAGCCCAAGTTCGATCACGTCCACACAGGATAGCACAACATAATCCACACAAGAAAGCAATTCAATCATATCGAAGATAATGATTGAAAGTCAAGATTCAGCTCACACAGGTATACTTCTTCGTAAGACGTTAGAGATTATCAGATGTAGCCACTGATTCATCTAAGCAGTCGAACCCACACAGGATCGATAGGTACTAACCCCCGCAATGAGCCACAAAGGATCGATAGGTAACTAACCCTCGCAATGACCAAAAAAGGATCGATAGTTAACTAACCCCAGCAATGACCCACAAAGGATCGATAGGTAACTAACCCCCGCAATGACCCACACAGGATTTGTGGGCGCTGGCCGACACAGGACCACTGAGCACTGACCCACACAGGATCTGACCCACACAGGATCGGCAGCACTGATCCACGTAGGATCGTTGAGTGTTGTAGTCATCACCGTTGAATCCACGGAGAATTTATGTACAGTCGTCATCGTCGTCGCAGTCGCAGCCAGCTCTAGGGTTCTCGCACACAGCAAGCTCATTCGGGAGGGTCCGCTCCACGATCCAAGGGGCTGATAAATCAACTGACACATAGTCTGGATTTGATGTATCCAAAAGTTCCGTATCGTCAACAGGAACTCAACGTCACAGACGGCGCGTCAATCGGACGCCCGGTCTGAGAGTTATTGTCTTTTTCGTCCCAGGGGCCCGGTTGGTTTTTAAGTCAAAACCAACCCGACCGTACTCCAACTACATACAAACCTCGAGTGGAGTAAGCTAAAAGGTCCTTCTCACTTAGAAGAATCCATCAAAGTTGACGGCACATCAATCGTACGTCCGGAGCTCATGTTATAAGCGTTTCCGCTCCGAGGGCCCGGTTAGTTTCGTGTACGAACCAACCCGTCCGAACCCAAAGTTCTCCGAAACCTTGAGTGTAATATACTGAAACGACCATCTCGGTCCAAGGATCACATCGCAGCTAACGGTGCGTCGATCGGAGGTCAGCAGCCCAAGTTATGGACAAAAGACCGTGAGAGGTCCGGTATTAGGGGGTTCAGGCCCGGTCCGACCCGGCCCGGTACCCCCTGGGTCGGCCCGAACCGGGTCGACCCAACCCGGATCCGGGTCCGGCCTACTTGGGCGCGGCCCGGCCCGGCTGGCACGGCCCGGCCCGGCCTGCACGGCCCGGCCCGACCTGGGCGCGGCCCGGCCTGGCGGCTCGGCCGTAACGGTCAAGCGGTGAAGGGGGGGCGCGCTGCCCCCCGCGTGGAGAAACTGCGGCCCCCATGTGGGGGGCCGCACCTGCTGTCCAACCGGAGGTTACGAACCCCCGGTTTTCCCCCTGACCGGTCGGCCCGCTCTGGCCGGCCGGCTGCTGCCGCCACGGGACCGGCATGGGCCGGTCCCCCTACTCCGATGCCGGCGGCCCGGAACCGGCCGCCGGTCCCTGCTTCGTCGTGGCCTTGGTCCGTCCGGCGCGGCGTGACGGCGTCGCGCCCTTCCACCGCGGCCCCGCTCAGGCCGCGGTGCCTTTGTGGTTCTCCGGCGCGGCGCGACGGCGCCGCGGTTTGGTTCGTCTTCAACGGCGCGGCGCGACGGCGCCGCGGTTCGGTTCTTCTTCAACGGCGCGGTGCGACGGCGCTGCGTTTCTCCACCCCTTTCTTTGATATTTCCCGCGCGGTGCTTCGACACCGTGTTGCCTTGCTCATGCCGCAGACAATATCAAGTAACCCAAGGGGAGAGGAGGATCGGCCGTGTTCATGCGGTCCGGCCTCCTCCCGTTATTGCGATAACAAGCGGCCCAAATAAGACGATAGATCAACGATGAAAGTAATCAAGAACAAATGAAATAATAATCCCCTACCTCGAGCGTAGTTGTCGAACGAGGTTGTCGCGGAAAGGGACATCGCGGAATTGATCGTCGGGGAAGAAGGTTTTGCACACTTGATGGAGATCGTCTGAGAAGGAATGGTGTCTCCCTTCCTTTGACGCGGGAAGGAGGAATGAAAGGGAGAGCATCGGATCGTCGATCTCTGAGGAAGGCGCCTCTCACCGTCGTCCGTCGTCGGAGGTCGGCTTTCTTCGCGTTCTTCGCGTTCTTCATCAAGGAAGAAGAACTTCAAGAACTTGAGCAAATTCTCCCCAAGCCTTCACACACAACGAACCTCTTAATAAAATAAGACTTGTCTTCTTTTATTAACACACAAGCCAACTCCATTGAAATTAAAAATTGAAACAATCAATTAATTGAAATAATAGAAACGTTTAAACTGCCAAATTAAAAGAGGCGTTTCATATTAAGTTAAATGCAAGAGTTGACTTCCACTTAATGGGGGGGTGCGGGTGCGTTACCTTATTAAAGGAGGGGGTTTAGGAAGAAAAGAAATGGTGGGGCTCGTGTGGGTCCCACCTCACAAATATCCTACCTAGTGGGTAGGATATTGTAGGTCTCACTCCAAACACTTAGCTTAGGTTAAACTGCATTAAGTAAAATAAAAATTGGTCGCGCCATTTTTATTTTATTCCTTTACTTAACCCAAAAATTTAAAAACCACACCCGAGAAAACGCAACTCCAGAAAAGGTGTTTCTAAGAAATTATCGGCACTATGATTCCATCGGTTCCCTCGGAATTCGATTCTGAACACCGGTTCAAAAGTTAGAAAAACCCGCTCATTCGTTCACTGAACGTACCCGAGCTAACTTCGGAAAATGATTCCGGGCACACCAGGCCTCAGAATCAGGTGTCGTCAGAAACTGCGTTCTTGTAAAATACCAAAGAAAATTAAGGAAAAATTTCCCTTGAATTTTACGGGTCTTTACAATTAAAATAATATTCGTTCATATAGTATTATTCCATGTATTTACATAAACACTTATAAATACATTCAATAAATAAATTCAGCATAATTATTATAATAATAATGAATTTATTTTTTATCATTGATCAATAATGATTTGAAAACTCTCAGACCCTATAGTGGGGCCTACCATATCATATATATCTATTCACTAGAATAGGGTGGATTCTTAAATATGCTATTCTGTGTGAACCTTTAGGCCATTATCTCGATAGCATTAAATAGTATTCATAGACTATGAGCGGTGTATAGCAACCCATCAAAGCCCATAAAGAGATAAATAATATTCATAGCAATGAAAACATTTCCTATGAACACACACTGTGTAATATAACCTCTTTTACATACAATATCTCATAAAGCAGGATGCAAATTTGTCTCATCATCCATTCTTTCTTTATTATTTGATGATCTAACTGTATGTATTTACCTTCAACTATCATGGCCAAGGATTTATGAAGGTACTATCATCCTGATCAACTAGGCCTGATATATTACTTCCTCAAATCAGAAGTGAAAAAATCTATCTTGATCATTCAATCAATGTCATACCACCAATAACGCACCCAACACAAGCTACCTCACTGTGACTTCAATGTCATGGTTTTTTCCTTGCATCAATGTATACGATCAAATGTAACACATTGATAATGATCTCAATTAAATATATCAATACACATGTTTTTATATAGGAACAACTAATGAAAACTAAAACATATGGTGTTTCTATTGGCAGGTATGTCCTCTTAATCTCATCTACTCGAGATCACCTTGTGAAAACTTAATGAGAATAAGTCTCAATGCTTATGGGCCCCCAGCACCTAATGGTTACACGTCATCAGTGTCCTGTCAGTATGATGTCTTAGGACTATATTACATAAATTAAATTTTAATTTCGTAGTATTTATTAGTTCTCATTATATCTTGGGAACTTATATAACCCTTTGATAATACACGTAATCTATGGACATTACCATAAATATAGTGTATGCATAAGTATCATCACTATTATGGTAATATAAAAACATGTATATATAAATCTATATATACATAATGATAATCGAAGTACATACACAAGTTTGATCTAGGTAACCCACTTTCAACACTACCACTTGCACTAGAGCCAACTGTTAACAAGTCTCAGTCTACTAACTCACACATGAGAATCGTGAATCTAATGAGATATGGATTTATTCATGGGGTCTCCCACTTTATCCTCTATGGCTACTCTTATAACTACGACTTCACCTATCTAGGTAAAATTCTCCAAGTGGTGAAACTTACAAAGTATATGATTTATCCTCTAGTGTGACATGGGCTCCTTGGTAAGAATCATTACTACACTATTATCATAATAAAATAGAACATGGTCTAGACTATTAGGCACAACACCAATGTCTGACACAAAGTTGTGTATCCAGACTGCCTCCTCAGTTGCATCAGAAGCTGCTATATACTAGGATTTTTCTGTAGAATCAGTGACCACAGGTTTCTTCAAGCTTTTCCATCTCACTACACCTCCATTCAGAAAAAATAAATAGCCTAAATTTGGTTTTAGATCATCATGATCTTTCTGGAAACTAGTTTCTGTATATTCTCTCACTACTAGTTCCTCATCTCCCCCATATACTAGGAACATATCCTTTGCATGTCTCAAGTACTTTAGGATTGTTTTCAGAGCTACCCAATGCAGCACTCAAGGATAATCTTGATATCTTTCCACCATGCTTAAAGAAAAGGCAACATCAAACCTAGTATATATCATGTAATACATGATAGATCCCACTATTGAGGCACAAGGGATTCTAATTGTTCTTTCAATCTCCCCCTATGTTTTCGGGCACATTTTCTTAAAGATATTGACACCATGTGAAATTTTCAATAACCCTCTCTTATATTGTTCCATATTATACCTTTTAAGTGCCTTGTAAATATATATACTCCAACTTAGACTAAGAAGCCTCTAAGATCTATCTTGATGGATCTTGATCCCTAGAATGTAGGTTGCTTCACCTAAGTCTTTCATGGATAAGCATTCATTTAACTAATTCTTAACTGACTATAAAACTTACACTTAATTTCCCGTAATTAATATTTTATCAATATATAAAACAAGGAAAATGATTTAATTCCCATTAACTTTCTTATAGACCCATGGCTCGCTTTCATTATTTATAAAATCAGATTCTATTATAGCATCATCAATATGATCATTCCATGATTGTGAGGCTTTCATTAACCCATAAATGGATCTCTGCAACTTGTAAAAAAATTTGGCATTATTTGACATAAAAAACCATTTGGGTTGAGTCATATAAACATCTTCAACCAACTTCCCATTTAAAAAATTAGTTATAAAATCCATTTTTAAAATCTCATAATCATGGAAGGATACTATTGTAAGTAATATTATGATGGATTTAAGCATCACTACTAGTTAGAAGGTTTTGTTGGATTATATGTCTTGATGTTTCCTAAAACCCATAATTACCAGTATTTAATTATACTTATTGACCTTATCATTCGTGTCTGAATTTTTCTTGAATGCACATTTGCACCTAATAGGTTTATATCAGCTGGAGGGTCTAGAAAAATACATACTTTATTTTGATACATGGAATCCATCTCAAAATGTATGGCATCATTCCATTTAACAGCATCCTTTCCATCACTACTTCCTTGTAGGTTATAAGTCCATCATTCTCAAGGATTAATGTATCACCTAACTCGATGATAAGAAAACCATAACACTCTAGTTCCCAAACCTCCTGAGTTGACCTGCATAGTACTTGTGTCTGAAGAACTTCTTCATCTCCCACTGTCTCTTGTGAAGATTGTTCATGTACTAACTTTTGTGCATCTGGATCATTAACTTCATCAAAGTCAATTTTACTCCCACTATTTCCAATGTAAATGTGTTCCCCTTATATAAATATGGATTTTCTTTCCACAATCACTTTTTTATCAAAGGGTTTATATAGGTAGTATCCTTTTTTATCTTTTGGATAACCTATAAAGATGCACTTCATGCTCCGAGATTCCAATTTTTCACTAGGTATAGTATTGAAAAAATCCCTGCATCCTCATACACATAAGTGTGATAGAATAGGTTTATTTCCATACCATAACTCATATAGAATCTCATATGTAGATTTATTTAGTACTTGGTTAAGGTTGTATGTCACTTTTTCAAGGAGTATCCCCAAAAAGATAATGGAAGAGTTGCCTAATTCATCATTGATCTGATCATATCGAGCAAGGTCTGATTCCTCCTTTCACTAACCCAATTCCACTATGTTTTATAAGGAGGAGTGATTTGGGATACTATCTCACACTCCTTTAAGTTATCAATGAATTATTGGTTAATATACTCTTCATCTCGATCTTAGCAGAGTGCCTTAATTTTATTACCAAATTGTTTTTCTACTCCATGTTGGTATTCCTTAAACATCTAAAATAAATATAAATTATACCTCATTATGTTGATATATCCATACCTATTAAATTCATCATTAAAAGTAATGAAGTGAGAATACCCACCCCTTGCCTCTATTGTAAAATAGACAATATACATTAGTATGAATTAATTCCAGTAATTCAGTGGCTCTTTCTCCCTTTCTTGAAAAGGGTGCTTTGGTTATTTTCTCTTGTAAACAAGCATGACATAAATCCAAGGGTTTTAACTCATTCTAGTCTAAATAACCTACTTGATATAATTTCTGTAAATTCTTCTCATTTACTTGAACAGCCCTGAAGTGCCATAGGTGAGTGTTTTATGAGTCATGTTCCTTGGTTCTGTCATTGATTATCATTATCGGGCTTTCGATTTCAATATATAAACCATTGTTAATATGTTCCATACCATAACACATGAAATCATTATAAAAGAGACACCATTTATTTCCAAACTTAAAATAAAATTCCATGGTTTCTATACTTCAAACTGAGACTATGTTTCTAGTTTATGAAGGTTCATAATAACAATTATTCAATACAAGAACCAAACTGCTAGGAAAAGTTAGATGATAATCTCCCACTGCCAAGGATAATAGACTCACACCATTTTCAGCTCAGAGATCTACTTCACCCTTTGAAATACTCTTCAATATATTTGGTTCTTGTATATAAATAAAAATTTGTGAACCTCACATTGTATCCAATACCCAACTTATGGATAATGAAATATTTCATTCACTGACAAAAATACCTAAAGTATAAGCATTTCCTTGCTTCTTATTCTCAGCTCTGCATTTCTTTTTTCAGTGGCCTTTATTTCCACATAGAAAGAAGATAGCCTCTGCTCATTACCCTCCCTCTATATCTTTGTATTCTTGTAAGGATGGTGCATTTTTGTCTTTGTCTTGGACTTAGCCTTAGACCCCTTAGCCTTTCCCTTACTCCTATTGTTCACCATAAGGATTGAAAAAATAGTATTATTCATATCCTTATCATATCAGATAACTAAATCCAAAATATTTGGGAGTGACTTTGTCATGCTATTCATGATGTAATTAACAATGGAAGTCAAAAATATTTGTTCATAAAGAGGCAAGAATGAGATTAGTCACTAGTTCTTGGTTCATTTTAAACCCAAGGGATTCAAGTCTATTGATGTACCTGATAATCTTGAGTACATTATGTATTACTTAATTACCTTATTCTAGTCTACACTTATACATTGCACTATAAATATCATATCATTCGTTCCTAGATCTCTCTTGATATGAATGTTGGAGATGAGTAAGCATCTTGTAGGCACCTTCATCATCATGTATTTTCTAAAACTGACTGGACATAGATGACAACATGATACATTATACATCTAGTCTATAATCTACATTCTTTTTCCATTTATCTTTATCCTCCTATATTTCTCTCTGAGTTGGATCGGTAGGAATTGAGGACTTTGGCACATAAAACTTCCTCTATTGGCATAGTACTATGCACAAGCACATGTACCACTATTGTAAGTTATAGACGGTTAGGATATTTTATTTATCTGGTATGGATCATAGTGATAATGTTCCAGTGGTTCCATTTTGATCTACAAAAAATAAAATTTAGTAGTTAGTACTTTTTATTAATTTCATTTTAGATATTTTGATTAATTAATTATTAAAACATTAAATATCTCCCACTATTTTATCAAAACTGAATAGACCTCACTATTAGATTTAGAATACTCTGGCGTATGAGTATTCTAGTGGTAAGGATCTTTGGAACCTCCCCCCATAGTATACAAGTTATGGATACACCACTACTTATAGAGTTCCATGGTAGTCACTAGTTTGGCCAACTGCATTAAGTCACAGTTCATTGATCTATTAATTAAATTCTTTTCTTATCGGAATCGTAATCTTGATTCCCTCAACACTTTGCCTCTAAAGTTGTAGAAATATATCTATGGATACTTATTTTCAACCAAATTTAGTTAAGTCAACCCATAACTCTCATAAGAACTCCCAAGTGGTGGGAGGAACCCTCAAATATGGATGACGAGCACCCCGAACGCCTGATTTTGTTCAAATTTGAGTGACAGAAGGATGTACACGACATAATATGTCTTTTAAAGATTTTTAATATTTCATGATGAATCTCATCCATTTCAATTTAATATGTTCAAACTATATTGTCAGGCTCACAATAGAATATGAATTAATAGAAAAATATTCATCGCACCATTATGCATTTTTCTTATTTATTATTTTATATATTCTCATGGTAAACATACACATGCATAAAATAATAAACAATGAATAAAGTAAATAATTTTACTTGGATGGCCTTGAGAATCTAATTGTGATTGATCCATTTTAAATATAATGGATCAATCATGACCTAGGGGGTATCATACTTGAGTCAAATCCTGACTCATATTATGGCTCACCCCCAGTCCAGTATTTTAACTTCTCATCTGAAGTACTGCCTCATCTTGGTGGAGTCTGCATCTTAAAATGTCATCTTCAAATGTAAAAGTATACTCACATGTAGGTGAGGAGGTCTCGGGAAGGGAAAAATACATACAGAAAAATTGGATGTATAGGCCCTTACACATATTGAACAAAAATAAGACGATGTGCAGACTGACATAAAATTAACTAATTATTACAAACATCACACACAGGTAACAATTAAATAAATTATCTAGGCATACACAAGTTCGATCAATTACTCAAGACCAATCGAAGGGTAAAATAAAAACATAATAAAATTAGACCATAATAAATTTAAAGTATGAGGACATTTAAATAAATTAAATGATTTATTTAATTTTGAATAATTTATTCTTATTCGGTCTTATCATTAATTTAATTTTTATTCCAAAAAATAAATTAATTAATTAATTTAATTTAATACTAAAATTAAATTAATTTTTTGGAATATTAAAATATTATTATTTTTAAACCAAAAATTAATTAAATTAATTTTTGATTATATAAATTTTTTCCATGACCCAAAACCCCATAGAGGCCCATTGTTGGTCATGCTAAAACCCCGCAAACCCGTTTCAGGCATGGAAGACCCTGTGTAGGGGTGTTATGGGGTAGGAACGCCCACCCTAACCCGTTTCGGGTCAGTCCGACCTTCCTAGACCCATTGTGAGGCGGGTTAGGTCCATCAAGACCCGCGGAACCTATGGGACCAAAGGTAGGGATGGGGTCACACTGCACAAGGGATCTTCGCATGCTGCACACCATCAGGGAGGGAATTCGGTCGAGGGAGGTATCTTTGGGAGGTCATTTTGTTACATCAAGTTGATGAAGGGAGCCAGCTAAATAGGGGGTCTAACGACTGGATAGAGGAAACATAATGGTCTCGACTGAGTAACATAGCGGGGTAGCGACGGTGACCTCAGTCGAGCAGAATGACGTCAGGGTGGGGTAGTGATGTAGGGTCAGTGAGAATGGAGGCATCAGTTGGGCATCAGTGGTGGGTTGGGCTGATTGAGGGAGGAGGTGCAATGGGGTCAGAGATTTGTAAATCGGATCTCCATGGAGGAAGGCAGCACGTAGGTGGCTTCCTCGATAAGCCACTAACTTTTTATTTTTATTTTAAATTATAGAAATAGGCTTTAGACAAAAGAAAAAAAAATTGTTTTGTTTATAGGTCTCACCACCAAATAGTATTTTTTTGTATCATTTTTTCAAAAGCCTATAAAATCGGATGAAAAAAAAATATTGAAAAATTCCACAATCATGTGGAAACAATGACCATGGAAATTAATGTTACTTAAACCAGTATCCGATGGGATCTGGCCGGAATTAGGATTTTATTCAGAATTGCATCCATTCACTTTTTCAAGGTATAGGTTAACATATATTCAAATATGTGTTCCTCAATTTTAATACCCCAAAAAACCAACTGCAATTCGTATTAAAAATTTTGGATGGTCATAACTTGGCTATCCAATATTGGATTGATGTGCGGTTTTTTTGTTGAGATTGAAATTATAACCTCTACCTAAAGGTATGATAATTTTAATTTTCTTGGATCAAAAAAACCATGAGATTTCTATAATACCAATTGATGGTTTTGGGGTGCGTAGCAGAAGCTAGTGGGTTGGGGATTTAAAATTTTTCATCACTGGAGTGATGAAACTTTATTGTCTCTGGGGATCTGAGCGATGGTACAGTCTAAGGATCTCATGTGAATTATCAAAGCACATAAATTAAAACAAAACTAGTACCTCATTCATATCAAAATGTGATCTTTTTTCATACGTCACTAGCAACCGTTTCTCAGATGATCCAAGGCTAAAACCCTCTAAATCATTCACACATGCTTCTCAAATTCTCACTTATATTGTTCGTTGAATTATGGGTACTATAAAAGAGCTTCAACAATTTCTTTGATGTTGTGACGATCACCTTGATCTCATTTCTTCAATCCGCAAAGGCTTTCTTGGATCGTTCACTTAGTTAGAGAATTTATCTCTCTATTATTCGGGAAGATAGAAGCTCTCAATTCCTACTGATGAATAATACATGGAATGAGTTTGTCCTTCACTTATATAGTGGATTTCCAAAATACCTGATTAAGGTTCCCGGCCCCTGTATATTTAACATCTACTAAATAAGTAATAAATAAATAATTATGACAAACTAACTGTGTCATTAATATTATTTATATTTTATCACATACTTGTAATATATATTAAATATATTACATGATAAAACTCAAGTCATTAACTCAACTTGTAATTCCTGCTAATATTAAACAAACCTTGAATATTAAAATAATATTCATTCGTATAATATTATTCCATGTATTTACTTAAAAACTTGTAAATACTTTCAATAAATAAAATCAACACAATTATTATAACTCGAATAATAATGAATTTATTTATTTATTAGTGATTGATAATGTTTGGACAACTCTCGGAACTCGTGGTGAGGTCCACCATTGTAATGAACTTGACTGAATACCCTATCAAACTGGTACCCGACCCGATCCACCGCATACCTTAAGGGCGTTCCTGATTCCCACATGCTAGAGACTAGCACACGGGCATTAAAAAACAACCTAAGGGAATGATTGGTTCCAACCTAAAGTGAAAACATGGAATATATATATATATATATATATACACACACAATAGAGGAAATAGAAGAATAGATAAATATATGACATACCTAAAAACTAACAATGGAAACCAAACAACTAAATACTAGAAACAATCTCCATGTATAGTCCCAAACACAAAGGAATACTAAAATAGAAAAACCATCTACTCCATTTGATAGCATGGGTAAACTTCCACTATATCACCACCAGCTTCCCAACTCAGTTGACAGAAAACCTCACCGCCTCACTATAGTGCCTTGTCTTTCCCTGCATCGAAATACATACAAAGGCCCATGCACCACCGAAGTGGTATGCATGGTGTGAGGTGACATGAAAAGTAGGGTCTCACCTAGGTGTTTCATAAAAGTCTCTAAAAAATAATACAATAATGATTAACTATAAATAAAATAAGAAATGGTAACATTTTAACAGTTTTATATCAAAATCATAGCAAAATAATTTAATTTTCCCTTTTCCCACATTTCCAAATAAAATGAGTAAATCAGTTTCAAATCATTTCATAACTATATATCACAGTAGATATATCATTTCAAAACAAATCATGCATCACATGTCATATCAAATCCACATAAGTACTACAAAATAATTACAAAGTAAAATTAGAAGTGTAGGTAAAATCAAGCCAGGGATCAAACTAGGGTTGGATAGCTAGGAAACTCATACCTAAGATAGAAAATCACATACGCATCAATCCACTAGACATATGCATCAATTCTAGAGAGAAGATAAACATCCCAGTAAGTGAACCCCCCAGTAGTTCTAACAATCCCCTAGAACAATAGGTCTAGGGAGAAGAGGAAATCCCCATGAAAAAACCTCTCAACAGTGGATGAGACCTATTACTATACCTTCCACCTAAGTACCCAAGGCTTCTCATGTGCTCTATTTTCCAAACCAGTTCATCAAACCATTTCATCATTCCATGATTTAGAAACCATTTCACATAAACCATTTCACAATGATTTGAAAATCCTTTTCTATTTACCAAACTAAGGGGAAACCATATTTTATAAAAACTTAGTTCAACAAACACAAAAGGAATCAGTCATACCATGACATTTTATTTAATAAAACTATTTATCAAAAATAGGAGCAATGTAGTTCACCAACATAGGATAGAGATAAAACCAATTACCTCAAAACATGGGTCACACATTCCCGCAACAGAACCCACCATAGTAAAGGATTCAACAACGATAACAGAGGCCCAAGAATCAATCAACACATCTCATAATTAATTCAATTTAACAAAAGGGTTTTCAAAGAAGAGGATATAACACATATCTCAAGAACATGCACCCAATGCACCACATCCAACAAAGGACATGGCCCCCAGAATACGATCGCACAATGGATTTAGAGATAATCAAGAAGAAACATCAAAACAGGTCCACAGATCCGATAATGCAATGAAATGATTCTACTGCAATCAAAGTAACAAATAAGTAGAAAGGATTACTCCCCAAGAGAGATGTAATCTAACTTCCATGGTGATAAATTGTTGAATGAATCAATATGGATCAAACAGAGACCCCCAAAATCACTGAAGAAGGGATCTAGGTTGAGATCAAGAAGGTATATTGAAGAATGAAATAATAATTTACCGATGCAGTTCCCTAAAAGTCATGCCCATGACATTTACATGGCTTATTATCCCTTTACATATCAGGTAATCTTCAGGGATCACATACACCGAAAAAAATCCATTGCCTTTTTATTAAAACCCAATATTTTAATAATACACATCATGTAACCATTACATAGAATGTAATCCTTTAACGTTGTGTACACAGTTGATGACTTGTGTATAGCAACCAAGAACATGTTGTTTAATTCCTTTACACATCATGTAGTCACCTAGCACATAGCTAAAAACTCAGATTCTTACACAAAAACCCCAAACCAACTTGGGCATTCTCCGAACTTGGGGAGAACCCCGAAAATCCATTAACACATTTATACCCATAATCCATTAATTCAAACAAACATATATCCCTGATCTTTAGATCATTTTTATTTGAAAATTTTATCTATCCTTTGGATTCCTAAGATGAACCTAATTAAAGAGTTAAACAAGAAAAGAGAATGGAATTATCTAAAAGTGAGTTAAAGTATGTTACAAACTCCCCACTATAAGACTTTATTTCCCTGGGAAGTCAGGTAGAAGATTGAATATTGGTAAATAGGTGAGGATACTTCTCCCACATCAACTAGTCACACTCCCAAGTCTCATGTGAATCTAATCCATGTCGCCATAACACTCTGACCAACAAAATAGACTTCCCATGCAATACTTTCACTTGAGATTCAATGATCTCAAATGGCTTCTCAATAATAGAAACATCTAAATCTAAATCAATCTTTTCCTAACTCAGAATGTGAGATAGATCATGATGGTACTTCCTGAGCTGTGACATGTGGAAAATATCATGAATTCCTATCGGTAGAATTGGAAATTACAACTGATAAGAAACCTTTCCAAACTAATCAGTTCCCTCAAATGGTCAAACATATCTTAGAGCCAACTTTACCTATTTTCCAAGCCAATGGTGAACCAATTGAGGAGAAACTTTCAAGAAAACCTGGTTACCTACAGAAAACTCTAAAAGATAATGTCATTGATCTGCATAAGACTTCTTCTAATTATTTTTTGTAATTAGACACTGATGTATACCCTAAATCCTCACAGAAATCTCCTGAACCAAACTCAGTCTCACAAAATAATCTTCAATCACCTCTATCCAACAAAGAGTTTATCTAGATGGGCGACCAAAAAAGTCCTCAAAAGGATCCATTCTGATTGATTACTGATAACTATTATTATATAAAAACTCAACTAGTCCCAAATGGTTATCCCATGATCCACCAAAATCCAAGACACATGCATGGATCATATCCTACAGAATCTGAATAGCATGCTCCATTTGAACATATGACTGTGGATGATAAGTTGTAAAAAATATGACTTGAGCCCCCATTTCCTCTAAGATACTGCTCTAAAAACTCATATTAAACATAGGATCTATGTCTATAATATTGGTATAAGTAACCCCATATAGCCTCAAAATATCCTACACATAAAACTTACCTAGATCTTAAACTTTTGCGGTGTCTTTGATTAGAATGAAATGATCCAACTTTACCATATGGTCAATCACCACACAGATAGAATTCCTCCCTCATAGAGTCTTTTGTAATCCAGCAGCAAAATCCATGGAAACCTTGTCCCGTTTAAAAATCAACATTGTAAGAGGATGGAGAAAACCAGAAGGTTTCATATTCTCTTCCTTAATCTATTGGTAGGTGTAACCAAGGGACACAAAATTAGCGATGACATGCTTCATACCCAGCCACCAGAATGGTCGTCTCATGTCATAATACATCTCATAATGCCTGGATGAATGACCCATGAATAAATATGAAAATAAAACAAAATCGAACTCCTCACAGATGCTGGAATGACAAACTGATCCCTAAAACTGAGAATATCATCCAAAGAGAGAGACCAACTAGAAAATTCCTCCCCACCCTATAGTGTTTCTCAAATTACTCTGAACTTGACATCGTGTTTTTTACTCTATACAATAGACTCAAGGAGATATGATAATAACTGAACACTGGTAAGAACCCTACCTAAAACATCCTCTCAAGCATCCAAATGTAATAGATCAAAAAGCTCCATAAGTTTCCACTCTTCCTTCAATTCCAAAACAGCTTGCAATGTAACTTTACTGCTAAGTATGATTGTAATGACATTACCCTTCCTCAGGTGTAGGAAATATTGAAGTCAAACATCTATATGCATTCCACCTATCATCATCTTCTAAGATTTAAGTATATCTAAGAAAATATGTAGCTCAAACTCTTATGGTCAAAAAAGACTATGAACCTTTCTCCAAAAAGATAATTCCACCAACATTTAAGTGAATTAATAACTATGGAGATATATAAATCATGAGTGGGGTAATTCTTCTCATGCAGTAGAAGCTGAAAAGAGTTTTATGCTACCACATGATCATCATGCATGAGTAAACTATAGGTTCTGGGCGTAGTGGAAGCGTGAAATGGGTCGTGCCTAACTTTTATTTTTGTTATGATCAATGATCAATTCGAGATCAACACAATAATAAACGTCTTGATCAATAGAATTGGATCAAAGAAAATAGAAAATGAAAATCATGCTGGAACCAGATGGAGGATCATCACATATAATTTATAATCAATTTAATTAATTAAGAATGACCTTGATGGAATTTTTTCTTCATTGATGGATCTGACAATAGATCTTCATTATTACATCATTAATTTGTTGGAATCAAAGTATATTCCCTCTAGCAGTGATCCACATGTGTTCCATAAATCTTATAACATCATCATAGGAATCTATGGGTGCTAGCACGACAGATCCTATTGCTTGTGTCATCCTCCTTTGATAGACTCGAGAGCCATTTCCAAATCATTCTACTGGATCTATATTGACTTGAGAGTGGGAGGTGGAGGAAGATCTCTCTATATTATGGGGAGCGTTCTTGGATAAGGGGTCTCTCTAGGGCTTGATAGGATTCTAAAAATATGTTTTTCACAACCAAACAAATGAAATTTGGCTCTCATAGAAAATAATATAATTGGGTTTATATATCGCTAGGGTTAAAATAAAATAATTTCAAAAGTTCCCTTTATTATTTATTTAATCCCTATTGAACCCCATTTCAAATAATAATATTATTATTATTTCTTAATATATTCTTAACTTGAGAATTAAATTAAATATTATTTAATCAAATAATATTCAATATTTATTATTTATCACCTGACCATTAAACTCGGTCTACCATTCCTCCACAAAATTTATCGAGCCTTGAATAATAAATATTTATTTATTAAATAAATATCACTATATTATTCACTAATAAATCAATAAATATTATATTCACTAAATATAAAATAAATATTTACTAAATATTCCACTCACGTTATATTCTCTCGAATAACTGATGACAGAATATATGTGATCAAGAAAACTGAATAATTATTAAACCATGTAATGGAATAATATTTATTCAACTTGTTTAATAATAAATAATAATATATTATTTAACTGAGATTCTGGATTCACTTAGTATGTGACCCTTTATGCCTATTTCTTAGTGGAATTAGGTGAAGCAACCTAAATTCCAAGTTTAGTGTCTAGAAACATGCCAAGGCACCCATGGATAAAGAATTTAATGTTGTAACAACATGATGCCACAGACAGACTCTTACTATGTAATATAATCCATTTATCATGATATCTCATATAAAGTAGGTTGCATACTGGTGTCATTAACCTATGTGATCGATGTCTCTTTCTTTGAGTTCCTGAAAATTGAACTTATCTATAGAACACCATGGTTATGGTTTTATTTAGGCTATATAATTTCCATAAAAGGGCCTAAGATATCAACTTCTGTTAAATAACGGAAGGTAAAATCCTTTATCAAATTATTTATTAATGCAATATTACTCGTGACACACCCAACATATCCAACCTCACCGCGAACATCTTCATCACAGTTTTCATCAATACATTAATATGACTCATAATACTCATTAATAATAAACTTAAATTCTAAGGATCAATACACACATCTGCATATAGGAACATCCAATGAAACATATAAATGTGGATTTCATATTGGCAAGTCTCGTTCTCATAATATTCTATTAGATATTAGTAAGGGCGTACACCATGAGAAGGTGCCTCAAAGTCCTATGAGTCTTCACCTCTGATATCCTATATCATTTGTTCCCCTCAAATGATATCACCCAGCTATAGAAAATATATTTAAGAATGGTGTCGTAGAACTTCTAAGTTCTCATCATAGCGGGGAACTACTATGACCTTTTAGTGCAATGACTACTCTTAGGACGTTATCACATACTATGTTATACAGATGAAAAATCATGATGTGATTATTAGTTTATTAATATTCAAAACCATTAATAAAAGTTATCATAAAGTACACATAAGTTGGTTCTAGGGAACAAACTCCAACAGACTTCCACTCGCACTAGAGCCAACTATTAACAACCTTCAGTACACTAGCTCTCACATGATAATCATACTTCTAATGAGATAGGCCTTTAGTCAAGGGGTCCACCATGTTCTCTTTCATAGGTACTATGCACACTAAAACTCCACCCCTCTAATAAAAATCCCACAATAGGTGATAATTCCAGAGTATATTCTTTTTCTGTTGGTGTGACCTTTGATCTTTTTCAAGATTCACCATTGCAGTATTATCAAAATATAATGTGATAGGGTCTTTACTACTAGGTACCACATCAAGCTCCTAGAAAAAGTTCTGAATCCAAATGCTTTCCTTTGTTGCATCATAATCCACTATATACTCGAACTCTGCTATAGAATTAGTGGCAATTGGCTTCTTTGAACTCTTTCATCACATAACTCCTCTGTTAAGATAGAGAACATATCCTAACTATGACTTTTTATCATTCCAATCTGTCTGAAAACTAGCATCAGTATAACCCCTGATGACCAGATCCTTGTCTCGTCTATATAGTAGGAACATATCCTTAGTTCTTCTCATATTCTTAAGGATAACCTTAACAGAAGACCAATTTTGTTCTCCTAGATCTTCTTGATATCTTCCTACCATGCTCAATGTATAGGAAACATCAAGTATAGTACATAATATGGAATACATGATTGATCATATCACCGAAGCATATGGGATCTTATTCATTCTCTCTTTCTCTTATTGTGTATGAGGACACATTTTATTAGAAAGATGTAAACCACATGACACTAGAACCAATCCCCTCTTGGATTGTTCTATACTAAATCTCTTTAGTATCTGGTCAACATATGTACATTGGTTTAGTCCTAGCAGCCTCTTGGATCTATCAAGAATGATATTGATCCCTGTAATATAGGCTACTTCACATAAGTCCTTCAAGGAGAAACACTTATTTAACCAGTCTTTAAGAGACTGTAAGACTGGTATATCATTTCCAATAAGAAATATGTCATCGACATATAATACTAGGACAATGACTATATTTCCACTAAACTTCTTGTAAACACATGGATCACATTCATTATTAATGAAACCAAATTATTTTATAACTTCATCGAATCAAATGTTTCATGACCTGGATACTTGCTTCAATCCATAAATGGATCTCTATAACTTTAAAATCCTTTTGTAATCACCTAGAATCACAAAATATTCTAGTTGTGTCATATAGTCATCTTTCTAAAGGTTTCTATTAAGGAATGCAGTTTTGAAATCCATCTTCGAAATCTCATAGTCATGGTAAGCTTCTATAGAAATTATAATTTGGATGAATTTAAATACAAAAACTGGTGAAAAGGTTTTATCGTAGTCAATCCATTGACATTTTTTAAAACCTTTAGCCACTTTCCTTGATTTATAGGTATTTAATTTACCTTCCATGTCCAATTTTCTCTTGAATGCCCATTTTAATCCAACATACTTCACATCAACAGGTGCATTGAACATAACATAAACATGGTTCAAATACATGGAATCTTTTTTAGAATTTATGGCTTATTTCCATCTTATATCTTCTAAGCATTCTACTTCCTATTTTAAGGAGAGAGGTTCATCATTGTTAACCAATAACGAGTCACCATATTCGGGGACTACAAAACCATATCTCTCTAGTTCTCTTACCTCTCTTGTTCTCCTATACAGTACTTTTGTTTTAGGAACTTTTTCTTCTATGGGGACCAGTGGAACTTGTTCTTGTACTATGTCATCCCGCCTTTTTATTACATAACTTTTCATTACATTATACAAATAGAGGATCTTTAAATTCTGGTGTCTTGGAAATCAAGAACATAATACATGAAAAACAAAATAAAACATTATTATAATCCACTTATAAGGATTCATCATAAGTTCATCCTAATTAAAATTACTGAATCTCATAACCTGGAGACATACATTCAAAGGAAAGGGTGATCAAAGGCCCCGTAAGGGTAAACAAGGGAATCAGTTTACTTGTGACATAAATAATAACTTGAATAAAAACATAAGAACATGAGAAATGGAAGTATAAGCATATCATAATAAAAATAACTTGAATAATAACTTGAATATGTGGCTACAACATTTCATTTAGACATTCATGAACATATCACCAAGGTTTATCCCCGAGGTTTCATAAAAATTACCAAGGTTATTCACCAAGGTATCATGAAACTTGTCATCTCTTACCCAATGCATTGGAGCACTATCAGGGCGCACCTTTAATATGTATTTACTTTCATGTGATCCACATAGATCATAATCAAACATTTCATAAATAACCCATAAAGAATAAAAGAAATGGGTTTCATTTCAAAATCGTGACGTTTTAAAAGTTCTTAAAAATAAGATCATTATATCATTTATAACCCATGGAAAGGGAGTGAGGGTTATATGTATGTCAATTTCAGAATCAAATATATCATTTTTGTGAAAAAATTAACACCCATAGATACTAAATAGATCTGGTTATTCACATAAATAAAACAAGAGAATTTCTAGAGAGAAAGAGAGATATTTTGAGACGAAATTTCTGCAACATAACGGCTATATATCATGGTTTTAGAAAATAATAAAAAGAGAGGGTACAAGGGTAACCTACTCATAAATAACTCATATTATAATATAAATACATAATAACATGGAGATAAGAACATGGTATTGATATTTTAATGACATACCACAAGAAAAGGAAACATGAAAGGAAAGAGAAGATGCGATTTCTTTTACGAGAAATTCAGCAGCCTAACAGCATCACTTAAAAATTCAGAAAACAAATTGATGAGATCGGAAATGGTATCTCAACAATTAGAAATAAAATGGAATGTAATGAGAATATATAATAACATAACCTCAACATAAAGAGATGGAAACTAAAAGACACAACATAAATGAATTCATGACTTAAAAGAGGAGGGTGAAAGGATCCCTTACCTTGAAGAGTAACTTCGAAAGCTTGAAGGTCGAGACCTTGGGAGGCTTGAGGGAACCTTGGAAGGACTCCTTGGGAGGTAAGGAGACCATAATTTCGTTGAGGATGATTTTGTAATGAAATGAATGCGGTAAATGGCTTGGTATTTATAGGAAAAGTGAGTGAATAAATTATTAATTTCTAAGGGACACCTCATCGGTGGTATTTGCAAAACCATGGGAATTCCCATGGTATTTTCCCATGGTATTATCCACTTGGGAAACCTCATAGAATATCTCACTATACATAAGTATACCAGAAATATTACATCATTAATGATGTCATTAAACACCCGAAACTCAAAACTGCATTTTTACTATTCACTGATAATTCAACTGTTTCGGAAAAATCCCAAAAATTCACCCTAACCTAATATTGATGATCTGAATTAAAAAATGAAGTCCATTTTATGGAAATAATTTTCTAAATATTTTTAATTTAATTTTTAAATAAAATCATTGTTTATTCCAAAAATACAACTTTAAAACTATAACTCATTTTGTAACACCTTAAAAAAGTAATCAAGGTCCCATACAATTATCGTATAACCATAAGACAATAAAGTAAAAATTTATGATTAAATTTTATGAAAATATATTTCCATTTTAAATTATTAAATTAATTATAAATTTGTAAATAAAATACGTATGGCATACAAAAATACCAAAACTTAAACTATGATCGTTTTTTCACTTTTAAGATGTTTAAAATGTATTTATACATTCATGGGTGAAGTTTCTATTTTTTTGGTCAAGTGCTATTCATTACTATTCATAACTATTCATATGTGTATGTTACTATTCATACTTTACTATTCACTAAAAATCAAGTTGATCTTATTAGACTCTAAATTTATCACTGATCACAACTGTAGAAGACCATTTTTTGAAAATCATTTCACATTATTAATTATTTAATGAGTACAAAAACATTTTAAAATACCCTTTTTTTCCTAAATTCATCAATAATACACATCCTATATTTATTCGGATATTTGAAATTCACAAACTTTTCCATAAGAATAAATAAAAAATTTATTTATATAAAATGATTACATAAAGCAGCTAAGGTCTTGTTATATATCCCCTTATAACACCAGCATAGGACCTAAGTGTAAGGTGTGCTATGGTGATAGAATCTTGGGGTGGCTCGGCCAACATTGCCCGAGTGGTGATTTCAATCAGCTTGAACTTCTCCCTTAGGCGATTTCGTTCAAGCTTCATATGTTGAAGTTCGGCTTGGGCTTGGTCCAGAGAAAAGCCTAGTGATGCTACCTCCTTCCCAAGCTCTGACAGATGGGATTCATATGGCTCGAGTCTACTGGATGAGGTCATTCAATCTTATTTCTGTATTAATTAACCAAGATGACCGTATTTATAAAAACACAACATTAAGATTATAGTTTCCAGCGGTCATATTGACCAATGGTCATATAACAGTCGAAACCCAACTGTCTCATTTTAATTATACCCACTTCATTAATTAAAGGATATAGTTTTGTTGAGTATAAAATAAAATAACACACAAAATTAGGAAACCAATATAATTAAAAAGTTTGGATCGTTACATTCTTCCCCCCTTAAGAAATTTCATCCCCGAAATTCTATCTCGTACCCTCTGATGGGAAAAGGTGTGGGTACTTCTGTCTCATAGACTCCTCTGGTTCCCACATGGCTTCTTCACATTTGTGGTTCCTCCAAAACACCTTAACAAGGTGGGTAGTCTTGTTGCGTAGAACCTTGTCTCTATGATCCAAGATCTCCACCGGTTGCTCCTCATAAGAGAGGTCATGTTCCAGTTGTACCACCTCTAGATTTAGTACATGTGAAGGGTTAGGTATGTACTTCCTCAAGAGGGATACGTGGAAGACATCAGGAAATTGGTCTATATTTGGAGGAAGTGCAAGACGATAGGCCACTGCTCCCACAAGATCAAGGATTTCATAGCGGCCAATGTACCTAGGGTTTAGCTTCCCTTTCTTCCCAAACCTCGTGACTCTCTTCCAAGGTGAAATCCGAAGAAAGACTTTGTCACCCAAATCAAACTCCAAGTCCCTTCTACGGTTGTCGGCATAGATCTTTTTCCAACTCTGAGCAGCCTTAATGTGTTGTTGGATGGCATGGACCTTTTTCGTCATCTCTTGCACAAGATCAGGCCCAAGAAGCTTTCTCTCACCAGCTTCATACCAAAAAGTAGGAGTTCTACATCGCTTCCCATATAGAGCTTCATAGGGTGCCATTTGAATACTTGAGTGGAAGCTGTTGTTGTAAGAGAACTCAACTAAAGAGAGATGTTGATCCCATCCACCTTTAAATTCCATTGAGAAAGTTCTCAACATTTCCTCGAGTGTTTGAATAGTCCTTTTAGATTGTCCATCAGTTTGGGGTGATAGGCCATACTGAAAGTCAATTCAGTGCTCATAGCTTGTTGAAGACTTCTCCAAAATTTTGATGTGAACCTTGGATCACGATCAGATACAATAGAAAGTGGAAATCAATGCAACCTTACCACTTCCTTCATGTAAATCCTGGCAAGTTGATCAAGAGAGAAATCTTCCCAAATGGAGATAAAATGGGAAGTCTTGGTGAGATGGTACATAATAACCCATATCGCATTATTTCCTTTGGAAGTTCTCGAGAGACCAGTGACGAAGTCCATAGTGATATTTTCCCAATTCCATGCTGGTATGGGTAGTGGTTACAATACCCCTTTAGGAAGTTGTCGCTCTGCCTTCACTTGCTGACATACCAGGCACCTTGAAGTGTAGTCAGCAATCTCCCTTTTCATATTATCCCACCAATAATGATCACGAAGGTCCCTATACATTTTTGTGATAACAGGATGTATAAAGAAAGTAGAGCTATGAGCTTCATCCATCAGCTCCTTCTTTATTTCCGGAATAGATGGAACACATAGTCTTGTATGAAATTTCAGTACACCTTCTTGATCAGTATTGAACTCAGGAAACTTCCCATCCTTCACAGCCTCAAACTTCTTCTGTAACAAAGGATCTTCTTTCTAATATTTCTTGATCTTATCAAGTAGTGACGGTTGATAAATCATTTGGGTTAGGGTTGATGATTTCCCTTACTTTATAATTCCCATGTCTAGTTTTACTAGGTCATTGATCAAATAATCTCTTTGAATCCTCATAATGGACAGAACAACTGGGTCTTTCCTGCTTAATCAATCAACAACTTTGTTTTCTCTTCCGATATGATAATGAATTGAACAATCATAGTCTTTAAGGAGTCCCAACCATCTCCTTTGTCTCATGTTCAATTCCTTTTGTGTGAAAATATACTTCAAACTTTGATGGTCTGTATATATATCACATTTATCCCCATAAATATAGTGTCTACATATCTTCATAGCAAAAACAACTGCTGCCAGCTCCAGATCATGCGTAGGATAGTTCTTCTCATGAGTCTTCAACTGTTGAGATGCATAAGCAATGACCTTGTCATTTTGCATGAGGACTCACCCAATACCTTTTAGTGATGCATCACTAAAAATAACGAATCATTATCCACTTGAGGGCAGAGTTTACACAGGTTCAGTAACCAATCTCTTCTTCAGATCTTGGAAACTTTCCTCACACTCCTTTTTCCAGATGAACTTGACCCCTTTTTGAGTTAACTTGGTTAATGTATTATAAAGTCATGAAAATTTTTTCACAAACCTCCTATAATATCCCACTAATCCAAGGAAACTACGAATCTCAGTTATTGTTGTAGGCCGAGGCCACTCCTCTACAACTTTTGTCTTTGTAGGGTCAACTGTGATTCCTTCATTGGTAACAATGTTCCCTAAGAAAGCAACTTGTTGTAATCATAATTCACATTTAGTGAACTTTACAAAAAGCCTATCCTTCCGCAGAGTTTGCAAAATAACCTTTAGATGATCCTCATGCTCCTCACGACTTTTAGAATATATCAGAATATCATCAATAAAAACTACCACAAATTTATCAAGGAAGTATTTAAAGACTCTATTCATCAAATCCATAAAAATAGTAGGTTCATTAGTTAGTCCAAAAAGCATAACAAAAAACTCATAATGTTCATATCTTGATCAGAAGGCAATTTTTGGAATATGTTCTTTCTTCACCCTCAATTGATGATAACCAGATCGAAGATCAATCTTAGAGAATAATTGAGCCCCACGAAGTTTGTCTAATAAGTCATCAATTCTTGGAGAGGGTATTTGTTCTTTAATGTGATCTCGTTCAGTTCTCTGTAATCAATGAATAGCCGCATCGATCCATCCTTCTTCTTCACAAAGAGAACAGTTTCTCCCCAAGGAGACACACTCGGTCGGATAAACCCCTTATCCAAAAGATATTGGAGTTGTTTATTTAATTCCTCCAGCTCCACATTTTCCATCTTATATGGAGTCTTTGATATTGGATGAGATCCAGGTACGAGTTCAATGAATAACTCTACCTCACTTTCTGGGGGAGGTCCAGGAAACTCCTCAGGAAATACGTCAATGTATTCATGGACGATGGGTACATTTTTTATCCTCAAACTCTCATTTACTTCTTCTTCTTCACCGATCAATTCCAAAAAGAAGGATATAGGAGGTTCTTCTAGACAAATATCAGGTTGACATATCTCTCCTTAGAAGATAACTGTAGGTTTTCCATTCAAGACTACTGAGATTTCCTTACTTCTTCATTTGATCTTAGCATTATACTTTGAGAGCCAGTCCATCCCTAGTATAATGTCGAATTCTAGCATGGGAATGACTGGTAGATTTGAGATAATATTGTGCTCACCAAAGTAGATACTAGATTTTATAAACACTGATGATGCTTGGATAATCCCACTAGGAGTCTTGACTAATAACTCTACTTTTAGAAAGTCGAGGGGTTGATTCTAAATTCTTTAAAAACTTGGAGGAAATAAAGGAATGTGTAGAACCAGAATCAAACAAAGTACTTTCTAGCTTTGATAGAACAATAAAATTACCTGATAACACATCATTTGGAGCTTCAAATTCAGCTGTCGTGATAGAAAAAGTACGACCTTGCTCCCTTGTCCTTTGCTAAGGTTGATGGCGGTTCCCCTCCACTGCCCTCAGATTTGGACAGTGATTGGAAAAGTTCCCCAATTTTTCACACTTAAAGTATTGGACATTAGGTAGGGCCTTCACCATATTCCCCTTTTCATTAGTGTTTCGAAGTTGAGGTTTCACCTCAATACGACAATTCCTCTCAATATGGCCATCTCTTCCACACTTTTAGCATTTCCCACTCCCGAGCAGGCAGTTCCCCGAATGCTTCTTCCCACATTTATTATACGTGGTACGTTGCACTTTCTTGCCTCCTATTCCCTGATCAAATTTCCTCCCTAAGCTGGGCTCCATCGATCCCTTTTTGTTGTTTGATTTATGAGACCATTGCGTCTCACCAAACTCCAGTTCGACTTTCATCGCACTTCGCATGATCTCCTCATAGCTATCATAGTCTCAGTTGGCTAGATTCTTCTGCAGATGAGGTCTCAATCCACCGAAGAATCTATCAACCTTACTATTTGAATCCATGACAAAGCTAGAGTTATATTGTGAAATTTGTGTGAAGTTCATCTCATATCTTCTGAAAGATTCTTTCTCCTGCTGCTTCAACTCAAGAAACTCCTTCTCCATTCTTGTTCTCATGGATCGAGGGAAATACTTACTAAAGAAAATCCATCTAAACTCTTCCAACTCTATATCTTCAACCTCCACTCTTTGCCTCGTGTTTTTAATCAGCTCCCACCACTGATCTTCTTCTCCTTCTAAGCGATAGACATCTAGGGTGACCTTCTCTTGCTTTGAACAGTGGAGCACAGAAAAGATCTTCTTGATGGAGCTAATCCACTACTCAACAATCAATGGTTCAGTCGATCCACTGAAGGTTGGTGGTCGTTGATGCATAAAGTACTCAACAGAATATTGTTCCCTTTGCGGTGAGATCGGTCTCTCAGCTTGATTCAAGTTACTTCTCATAACTTGAGTCATTTGGTTCATCATTCGCATGAATGTTTCCATTCCAGCTTCCATCGGAGGGTCGTCAGCGCATGGTCCATTGCGGTCACCATTTGCACAACTCCTCCTATTGCCCTCCATTTTCTAAAAGAATAAAACCTTAGTGAGAAACTTATTTCATTTACGAATCTTTGAACTATAAAGGATTCTAGGTCTTAAAACTTCATGCTTAAACAATTACATTTCTCTATAATTCCTTTATAATGATTCATAAAAATATTATGATTAACCAAACATATCCCCTGAGAGTGTCATAACCAAGAGTGAAGCAAGGCTCGTTTTCGTGTACCAGTTCCCATTCGATTCTAGCTCAAAGCGGTTTTTTTGGGTTTTACCCCTATGTACATCTGTGGCAGAACTGCCTCTACATGCTCGTATCCAGACAGTGATGTATTTTCTTGATAAAACACTTACTTAATACTCACCAAAATACCAGGAAGTTTTCCTATATTTAAACTTTTCTATAGGATTCTTACTAAAGATTTTATAGCCTAATTTACATAAATAACTAAACTATCCTTTGATACCAACTATGGCATCCCTCCTTTTTATTACATAACTTTTCATTACATTATACAAACAGAGGATCTTTAAAGTCTAGTGTCTTGGAAATCAGGAACATAATACATAAAAAACAACATAAAACATTATTATAATCCACTTTTAAGGCTTCATCATAAGTTCATCCTAAGTACAATTACTGCATCTCATAACCTGGAGACATACATTCAAAGGAAAGGGTGAGCAGAAGGCCTAGTAAGGGTAAACAAGGGAATCAGTTTACTTGTGACATCAATAAGAACTTTAATAAAAACATAAGGACATGAGCAATGGAAGTATAGGCATATCATAATAAAAAGAACTTTAATAATAACTTAAATATGTGGCTACAACATTTAATTTAGACATTCATTAACATATCACCAAGGTTTATCCCCGAGGTTTCATAAAAATTACCAAGGTTATTCACCAAGTTATTGTGAAACTTGTCATCTCTAGAGATTAATTCTTTACTCAATGCATTGGAGCACTATCAAGGCGCGCCCTTAATATATCTTTACTTTCATGTGATCCACATAGATAATAATCAAACATTTCATAAATAACCCATAGAGAATAAAAGAAATGGGTTTCATTTCAAAATCGTGACGTTTTAAAAGTTCTTAAAAATAAGATCATTATATCATTTATAACCCATGGAAAGGGAGTGAGAGTTATATGTATGTAAATTATAGAATCAAATATATCATTTTTTTTGAAACAATTAACACCCATATATACGAAATAGGTCTGGGTATTCACATAAATAAAACAAGAGAATTTCTAGAGAGAAAGAGAGAGAAATTTTGAGAAGAAATTTATGCAGCATAACAGCTATATATCATGGTTTTAGAAAATAATAAAAAGAGAGGGTAAAAGGGTAACATACTCATAAATAACTCATATTACAATATAAATACAGAATAACATGGATATAAGAACATGGTATTGATATTTGAATGACATACCACAAGAAAAGGAAACTTGAAAGGAAAGAGAATATGCGATTTCTTTTACGAGAAATTCGGCAACCTAACGGCGTCACTTAAAAATTCAGAAAACAAATTGATGAGAGCAGAAATGGTCTCTCAAAAATTATACATTAAATGGAAAGTAATGATAATATATAATAACATACCCTAAACATAAAGATATGGAAACTAGAAGACACAACATAAAGGAATTCATGACTTAAAAGAGGAGGGTGAAAGGATCTCTTACCTTGAAGAGTAACTTCGAAAGCTTGAAGGTCGGGACCTTGGGAGGCTTCAGGGAACCTTGGGAGGACTCTTTGGGAGTTAAGGAGACCATAACTTCGTTGAGTATGATTTTGGAATGAAATGAATGAGTTAAATGGCTTGGAATTTATAGGAAAAGTGAGTGAATAAATTGTTAATTTCCAAGGGACACCTCATCGGTGGTATTTGCAAAACCATGGGATTTCCCATGGTATTTTCTCATGGTATTGGCCACTTGGGACACCTCATATAATATCTCACTATCAATAAGTCGACCAGAAATATTACATCATTATTACATCATTCATGATGTCATTAAACACCCGAAACTCAAAAACTACATTTTTACTATTCACATATAATTCAACTGTTTCAGAAAAATCCCAAAAAATCACCCTAACCTAATATTGATGCTCTGAATTCAAAAATGAATTCTATTTTATGGAAATAATTTTCTAAATTTTTTAATTTAATTTTTAAATAAAATAATTATTTATTCCAAAAACACAACTTTAAAACTATAACTCATTTTGTAACACCTTAAAAAAGTAATCAAGGTCCCATACAATTATCGTATAACCATAAGATAATAAAGTAAAAATTTATGATTAAATTTTATGAAAATACATTTCCATTTTAAATTAATAAATTAATTATAAAATTGTAAATAAAATACTTATGGCGTACAAAAATACCAAAACTTAAACTATGATCATTTTTTCACTTTTAAGATGTCTAAAATGTATTTATACATTCATGGGTGAAGTTTATATTTTTTTGGTCAAGTTAATATTCATTACTATTCATAACTATTCATATGGGTATGTTACTATTCATACTTTACTATTCACTAAAAATCAAGTTGATCTTATTAGACTCTAAATTTCTCACTAATCACAACTGTAGAAGACCATTTTTTGAAAATCATTTCACGTTATTAATTATTTAATGAATACAAAAACATTTTAAAATACCCCTTTTTTCCTAAATTCATCAATAATACACATCCTATATTTATCCGGATATTTAAAATTCACAAAATTTTCCATAAGAATAAATAACAATTTTATTTATATAAAAGGATTACATAAAGCAGCTAAGGTATCATTACATATCCCCTTATAACACCAGCATAGGACCTAAGTGTAAGGTGTGTTATGGTGATAGAATCTTGGGGTGGCTCAGCCAACATTGCTCGAGTGGTGATTTCAATCAGCTTGAACTTCTCCCTTAGGTGATTCCGTTCAAGCTTCATACATTGAAGTTCGGCTTGGGCTTGGTCCAGAGCAAAGCCCAGTGATGCTACCTCCTTCCCAAGCTCCAACAGATGGGCTTTATATGGCTCTAGTCTACTGGATGAGGCCATTCAATCTTGTTTATGTATTAATTAACCAAGATGACCGTATTTATAAAAACACAACATTAAGATTATAGTTTCCAACAATCATATTGACCAACGGTCATATAACAGTCGAAACCCAATGGTCTCATTTTAATTATACCCACTTCATTAATTAAAGGATATAGTTTTGTTGAGTATAAAATAAAATAACACGCAAAATTAGGAAACCAATATAATTAAAAATTTCGGGTCGTTACATGTACTAACTCTTATGTATCTTGAGCATCAACTTTATAGAAGTCAATATTTCTCCCACTATTCTTTTTGAGGATGTGATCCCTCTCAAGAAATACATCTTATTTGGTGACAGTCACTTTCTTTTCTGAGGGGTTGTATAGGTATTATCCATTAATTTCCTTTTGATACCCTATAAAGATACACTTCATGCCCCAGGGTGCTAGTTTTTTTCTAAGAAGGCCTTAAAAATTCCTCACATACCCATACACGTGTATGTGAAAAAATAGGTTTCTTTCTACTCCATAACTTGAAGGTAATTCTGTTTTCCGCTTTATTTAGTACTTGGTTTAATGTGTATTCCATATTTTGAAATGAATATCCCCAAAAGGATAATGGAAGATCAGTATAACTCATTATCGACCTTACTATGTCTAACAAGGTATGGTTCTTCCTTTCATTAACACCATTCCACTATAGTGTGTAAGGTGGAGTGAGTTGAGATAGAATCCGAAAATCCCATAGAAATTTGATAAAATCATGGTTAAGATATTCACCAACTCTATCTGGTCGAAGCTTCTTTATCTTCTCACCATGTTGATTCTCAACTTCATTCTTAAATTCCTTGAATTTATCAAAGGTCTCAGACTTGTACCACATCAAGTAGACATAGCCATATCTACTCAATTTATCAGTAAAAGTTATGAAGTAAGAATATCCACCTCTACCTTTTACTAGAAATGGTCTACACACATTAGTGTGTGCCAATCCTAGAATCTCTATGGTCCTTTCACCCTGTCCACCAAATGGTGGTTTGGTCATTTTTTCTTCTAATCAAGCATGACATCTTTCAAGTGTTTTTAGCTCAGAATAGTCTAAATAACCATCTTGACAAAGCTTTTTCAAATACTTCTCATTTAAATGACCAAGACAGCGATGCCAAAGCTGGGTGTTATATGAGTTGTGTGAACATGATTCGTTATCAATTTCCAATACATGGTTTTTATAATTTAATACATAAAGATCATTATTTAAATGTGTCATACCATAACATATGTTTTCCTTATAAAAGAAACAACTCTTATTTCCAAACATGAAAATAAACTCATATGTATCTAGGAATAATACATAAATTATGTTCTTGGTAACCATAGGTACATAATAACAATCTCTTAAAACCAAAATCATTATCATTGGCAATGAAAGGTGGTAGTCACTAATGGCCAGAGAAACCATCCCTGCACCATTAGCAGCTTTTAGATCCACCTATCCTCTAGAAATCATTCAGAATATACTTGGTTCTTTCATTTGGATATAGATGTGAGCACCAAAAGTTGTATCTAATACCCAATGTGTAGATATTGAAAGATTACACATGATAACGAATGCACCTTTAGCTTCCCCTTGCTTCTGGGTGTCGTTCTCCTTCCAGTGGCCTAGATTTCCGCATTCAAAACATACTACATACTTTTCCTTGCCCTACCTCTAGATCTTCTTCTTATTGGAAGGATGTTGCTCAGGATCTTTAGACTTGTTATGAGTCTTGGACCCATTTTCTTGAAATAGTGGGAGCCCTAGACTCAACTATGTTGTGATTTTGATTACCATATTGTGTATACAGTTAGTTATACATGATGTATTCTTACCATTATAGTGTATACTTTTCTACATACACTATTTAATAGTAATATCCATAGATTAATTTTCATATCAAAAGGTTATAGCATATCTCATGCTATAATGAGAACCTTGAGATACTATGACATTAATCTTAAACAAAGGTAGTATGGTCTAGATACATCTTACTGACTGGACAAAGTAGATGTTTGACTATCAGGTGATGGGGTCTTATAATCATTGGGACTTCTTCTCATGAAGTTTGTACTTGGTGATATCTAGTAGTGAGATCATAAGGAAAGACCCGCCAATAGGAAGACCACATGTTTTGGGTGTCATTCGTTGTTCCTATCTACGATCATGTGTAATGGTCTCTTGACTTGAGATCATTTCCAGTGTATATCATTTGATTGCGTACTTCAATGCAATACAAAAAACATGATATTGAAATTGTGATGAGTTAGTTTGTGTTGGGTGCGTCATTGGTGGCATGACATTGGTAGAATGGTCAAGAAAATATTTTTTGCTTCCAGGTTTAGGAAGTTATATATCTCGAGCCATATTGATCAGGATGGTAGTACCTTTATAAGGGAATGGTCATGGAAGTAGAGGGTAAATCCATCCAGTTAAATCAATAAATAATAAAGTAAGAAAAGGATGATGACATGGGTGTGCATCCTGCTTTATGAGATATTAAATACAAAGAGATTATATTATGCAGTGTTTGTTCGTAGGTTGGTTATCGCTGGTGTGACAATCCTTATCTCTTTAGGGGCCATGATGGGTTTCTAGATCCCGCTCTTGGTATGTGAATAGTATTCACTACTATCGAGATAAGGGCCTAGAGAGTTGCACACAATAGCATATTTAAGAATCTATCATATTCAATTGAATAGGTATATTGGACATGGTGGGCGCCACCACTGGGGTTCAGGATTTTTCCAAGGAGATACGATCACCAATGCAATAAATAAATTTATATTATTCATGTTAAGAATAATGAGCATTGAATTTATTTATTAATTGTATTTATAAGTTTTAAGTGAATACATGAAAAATATTATTTGAACGAATATTAAAATATTCAAGGATCAATTAATATTTGTGGGAATGACAAGTCGAGTTAATGACTCATTTATTATCACATAATATATTTAATATATTAAAATAAAGTGATAATAATATTTATGACTCAGTTCAGTGGTCATAACATGTGGTTTATAGTGTGTTAAGTATTCAGGGGCCAAATAGGTAATTCTAGGTAATTTAATTACATGCTATATATAGAAGAAGAGATCCTCCCACCAAGGACCATTCATGGGATTTCTCTCTATTCTCCTCTCTCCCATATTCTAGAGAGAGATGCTCTGGATCCAAGAGCTCAGATTGAGCTCTCTCTCAGGAATCGCAAGCAAGGTGATGTGGAGATCATCGGAGCATTGAAGGCGTCATCAGAACTTTGCGCTAGCACCTAGATTTTGATAATCGGTGCTCCCATATATTTTTTAAGTGCATGTGGGAGATCTAGAGGAATTCATATTTGGATTCTTAGAGCAGTGGTCACCAACGATGAACAGATGTTGTGCACGAATTTGGATCTAAACCAAGTATTTTACAGTTTAATATTGTGCATAAACACTTTCATGTGTGATCCTAAGGAAGTAATTGAGAAAAAAATTTCCAAATTTGACAAGATCATGTCATTAATCAGTGAAAAATTTTAAAAATCCCACTTTGGGGATTCCGCTACATGCCTGGTACCTTCACCTTTACCTTGTTCCTCCTTTTCTTATTCACTATAAGGACTGCAGGTTTATCATGACCCATGTCCTTATCCACTTGGAAAATAAAAAGTAAGAAGTTATGAAATAATCTTCTCATTATTTCTCATATTTTAATTGATAATAAAATTGGATAAGGTTTTGGGTGGTTATGAAAGTATGAGATCTATACACAACTAATCCGAGAATTTAATCCCTAAGATGTCCAAGTGTTCAATATAGCCAATAAGCTTGACTGCATGGAGTAAACTCTCCAAGATTAGTTCTAAACAAAGTATTGGAGATCTCATAACTTTCTTGTCTTTCCTTCTCTTGATAGAGTTCTCGAAGGTGAGATATCATGTTATATGCATCCATGTCCTCATATTACTTCAAAAGCTCATTGGACATGGATGATAGCATGAAACATTGAAAATTTGTGGAATCATTCAAATGTTTCTCATATATTTTTAACTCTTCATCACTAGCCTCATTTCTAGGTGCTTTAGGAAAAGGTTCTTACATCACATATAATTTCCTTTCATAGAGAAGGACGACACGTAGTCACCTTTTCCATTCTTGGAAATTTGTGCTGGTGAGAAGGTTTTCCTTCTCAAGTATGGATCACAATGATATGTTTCATGTCATTTTAATATTGTTTCTAAAATTAAATAAGAATAATTTTAGTACTTTATCTGATAAAATTTAGAAAAATAAATAAATATTAAATTTGTTAATCTCCCACTATTTTATCAAAACCCAATATCTCTCTCCATTGGCTTTAGAATATCATGTTTCTTGGATATTGTAGTGGAAAAGATCCATATTCCTCTTCTCATTACCCCAACTTTGGTTTATCAAGTAACTTGAATGGTTTTAGATAGGCATTCCAAATGCCAACTTTATTAACTCACAGTTCCTTGATCTGTTGAGCGGACTCCTCAATCCTTAAATCCTTAAATTTGATTTTCTCAACCTTTGCCTCTCAGTTATACCGAGTCCTAGTTTGGAAATCAACCCTTGATGTGAACTAAGTTAAGTCAACCCAAAACTTCATGTTAGAATTCCCCGATAATTAAAAGCACCCCAACTTTGGTTGGTCAAGCACTTTGAACTATGGTTCAATTTTAACTAAAGTAATGGAAGGATATACCAACTTAATATTTATGATTGAAGGATTTTATCCTTTTATGCATAAATTTCCAATTATTATCTTTATTACATGATTGTTAATATTAAGTGGATTTACATGAGTGATTAACCATGTATTAGATAATATTTATGCATAAGCTAATTTATTTTAGTTCTATCTTGTATGCTCGTTAATTTCAATAATTTATATGATCATGACAATACATCTATAATGAAATAACCATGAAACTTGAAAAAAATAAAATAATAAAGTGGTGTGATCATGATATTTTACTAATGGTTAGCTTATCTGGTGGTTGATAAAATAACTGTTGACCTTGGGGGAAAACACATTTAACTAATTAAGGTTTGTATTACAGCTTTCCACTTGTCCACCTATATATATCACTTGGATTGGTTTCACCTCGGATCCATACTTGAATCACCTCCACTAGCTTGGGAGAATCATCCATTACATTTTCTTTTACTCACATGTAGGTGAGGGAAATGGGGTTTACATAAAATAAACCATGGGCACGTAATCCCTTACATAATAAGAGGAGAGAAGGCATGCAGACCAAAATTTTAATTTAATAATAAATTAAATGAAACCAATGATATACAAAGGTCTGGTCTATGTTCATGATCATCCACATGCATGGAATGAATTACACATTTAATAAAACTAGCATTCAATTCTTAATAATTGTTATTTAAGATAAATCATGCTTGAATAAATTAAGTATCTTATTTAATTAATCAATTCTTTTATCTTAATTTTCATCTGAATTTCCTTGAGATTCTCATTCATCATAATTTTAAACAAATTAAATAAATTTATTTAAAATTAATTATGTACATAAATGTACCTTTTAGGAAACATAGAGAATACTCATATAATTCTACCCAATATGTATTATAGTCATATACCATTTAATCTTGTGACATATGACATAGACGACTTATCATGTACTTTCATGACGTGTACTTCACCTTGATGATTACACAAATTACATGATTTTTTTGTCACATGTTATGATTCAATGAACATAGAGTAACAACTTGTAATATAACTCATACATGATATAAATATCTGAACATTACACAGATATTAATTAAACATTTATATATATATATATATTAAAACCTATCACATGGTGTGTCCTATCAACTTAATGACCACACTCAAGCACATGTCTCAAGGTTTATACAGTATAATAAATAAATTCTAAATCTGTGTAATTTGGTATAAGTACAAGACATGTACATAGAGCTACATGGCGTGTACATGGAGCTACATAGCGTGTACGTCTCTCACCATCTATATAAGGCACACTCTTTGGGACTCGACATGTAAACCGTGCCTCATGAAATGGAGTACACAGCATGTGAAAAGGACAACATGGAGTTTGGACTCTGAGTTACATGGTCACCAGTCAAGTAGGTCATGTATGAAACACATGGCATGTTTGTGACTCAAATGGACTACACACCATGTACGTGGGCTACACTGCATGTACTCTCGCTGACTATACACCACCTTGTCCTGGTTAATAGGTGGTGTAAGAATTAACTATATAGCATGTCATCAATGCACACACTTTGACTTAATTACCAAATTAATTCCTGGTGCATTAATCACAAGTACATGGCGTATAACTCTGGTTACACGGTGTGTACTCCTGTGTTATCTGGCTAGAATGCTTGGCACCTCCAGATGAGTTCTTCCATTTTATTTCATTCATTAAATTAATCGATTTCATTAGAACTACAAGAAAAAAAGGATAAGAAAGTAGATCACATGATTCGTATTTAAAGAAATATTAAACTTGAATTGAAAACTAAATTACAAATGCATAAATCAATCAATTATCTTTAAATAATTATAAATAATTATGGGACTGCTTTGATACCACTTATAGGTTCCGAGTGTAGCGAAAGCGTGCGATGGGTCATTCCCAAATTTTATTTTTTTCAGGATCAATGATCAATATGATATATACACGATGATAAATGTTGTGATCAACAGAATTGGATCAAAGAAAATAGATAATGGAAATCATGCCAGAATCAGAGGGAGGTCGTCACATATTATTTATAATCAATTTAATTAATTAAGAATTACCTTGATAGAATTATTTCTGCATTGATGGATTTGAGAATAAATATATGTTGTTGTGTCATTGTGTTGTAGGAATCAAAGCAGATTACCTCTAGCGGTGATCCACATGTGTTCCACAAATCTCATAATGTTATTGTATGAATCTATGGGTGCTAGCATGACAGATCTTATCACTTGTGTCATTTGCCTTTGATTGCCTCAAACCCCGCTTCTAAAGTGTTCTCCTGGATCTCTCTTGACTTGAGAGTGGGAGGTGGAGGAAGATCACTCTTCATTCTTGGAAAAGTTTTTGGAGAAGGGAGCACTCAATGGCTTGAGAGAATTCTCCAAATTTGTTGTGCACAACCAAACAAATGAAATTTGGGTCTCAAAGAAAATAATATAATTGGGTTTATATATCAATAGGGTTAAAATAAAATAATTACACAAGTTTTCTTTTTATTTATTTAATCCCTACAGAACCCCATGTCAAATATTATTATTATTATTATTATTTATCGACATGCTCTTGACTTGAAAATTAAATTAAATATTATTTAATAAAATAATATTCAATATTTATTATTTCTCATCGAACGATTAAACTCGGTATGTCGTTACTCCACAATATTTATCAGGACCTGAATAATTACTATTTACTGATTAAATAAATATCACTACATTATTTTCCAATAAATAAATAAATATTTATTAGATATTCCAATCACATTATATTCTCTCAAATAACTGGTGAAGAAATATATGCGATCAAGCAAACATGAATAATTATTAAATCATGTGAGGGAATAATATTTATTAAATTTGTTAAATAATAAATAATAATATATTATTTAACTGAAATTATGGATACACTTAGTGTGTTCCCCTCTAGGCCTCTTTCTCAATGGCATTAGGCGAAGCACCCTAAAGTCCAAGGTTATCATTTAGCAACATGCCAAGGCACCAATAGATAAAGATGTTAATGTTGCAACAACATGATACCTCATACGGATGCATACTGTGTAATATAATCTCTTTATCATGATATCTCAAATCAAGCAGGTTGCATTTTGGTTCCATCAACCTATGTGTTTGATGTCTCTTTCTTTGACTTCCCGAAAATTGAACTTTCCTATAGAACACCATAGCCATGGTTTTATTTAGGATATATAATTTCCATCAAAGGGCCTGAGATATAAACTTCTGTTAAAGAAAAGAAGGTAAAAATCTTTTCTCACATTATTCATTAATGCAATATTACTCGTGACACACCAAACGTATCCGGCCTCACAGCGAACATTTGTCAACACGGTTTTCATCAATACATCAAAGTACGCAACTCATAATACTCATTAATAATAATCTTAAATTCTATGGATCAATACACACGTCCTCAAGTAGGAACATCCAATGACACGTATAAATGTGGATTTCCTATTGGCGAGTATCATTTTCATAATATCATATAGGATATTACCAAGGGTGTACACCATGAGAAGGTGCCTCAAAGTCCTATGAGTATCCACCCCTAATAGCCTGTATCATTTGTGTCCCTTAAATTATATCATCCGACTATATAAAATATATTTAAGAATGGTCTCGTAGCACTTTTGGGTTCTCATCATAGCGAGGAACTATTATGATTGTTTAGTGTGATAGGTACTCTTAGGACATTATCACATACTATGTTATGTAGAAGAACAATCATGACGTGATAATTAGTTTATTAATATTCAAAACCATGAATAAAATTTATCATAAAGTACATAAAAGTTGGTTTTAGGGAACCAAATCCAACACACACAACCCAAGCCAATGAAAGAAGCATCATAGAAAACCACATACCTCTTACTGGTATTAGGTAAGATCAAAATTGGAGATGATGTCAAAATTCATTTTAACTCATCAAAAGATGACTGACACTTTGCATCCCATATGAATTTCACCCCTTTCCTAGTAAGATATGTCAATGGTGATGCCAAATTTGAGAAATCCTTGATGAATCATCAATATTATCCAAAAAGAATAAGGAATCTCTAAATTTCAAAGACATTATGTGGTTATTCCCATTACAAAATATCCTTTACCTTCTCAGGGTCAACTGATAATCCATGCTCAGAAATCACATGCCCTAAGAATTTCACTTCTTGAATCCAAAAGTTTCATTTTGAAATCTTTCTATAAAAATGATGACTCCTCGTGATTTCTAAAACCAAAATTAAATAGTGCTCATGCTTGCACTTGGATCTTGAATAAACCAAAATATCATCCACAAACACTACCACAAAAGTTTTGACATACTGATGGAATATCAGATTCATTAAATCCATAAAAATTGAAGGAGAGTTAGTCATACCAAATGGAATTACAAGATATTCATAATGGCCATACTTTCTCCTAAAAGTCATCTTCGGTATATCACACTCCCGAACTTTGAGCTGATGATAACCTGACCAAAGATCAATCTTTGAAAACCAATTTTCCCCCAATAACTAATCAAACAAGTCATCCATGCGAGGAAAAGGATACTTGGTATTAACTGTTACCTAGTTCAAATTCTGATAGTCTATACATAATAAAAGTAGATCATCTACCTTATTGGAAAATATCACTAGGGATGCCCAAGGAGAAACATTTGGGCGAACAAAACCCTTCACCACCAGCTCATCCAACTAAATATTGAGATCTTTCATCGTTGGTAGTGCCATATGATAAAAAAGTACCAATATCGGTTGTGTACCTAGCACTAGGTCAATCATAAAATCTATCTCCCTCTTTAAAGGAATCCTGGATAAATTGTATGGGAAAACATCATGAAAACTTCAAACAACAACAGGAAGATCAACAATAGAAGAAACATCATTGGAATCAACTACAATAGTAGAAAACAAACTCTTGATCTCTGGGTGGGAAGGTCCTACATGACCAGTCCTCAGATCCCACTCTCCCTGAAACACCTATGACCTCCCATCGACCACAAGAAACAAGACATGCCGATAATAAAAATCAACCTCAGGTCGATGAGTAACAAGTTAATCCATCCCGATGATGATGTCAATCAGATCTAGATTGAGAACAATAAAATCTTAGACTAACTCTACATCATTTTTCGATAGCGTACAAGGACATTGAAACCCCTGATCTTTCCTCTTACTAAAAGGTGTTGATAACTCCATAAAAATAACATGAGTTCCATTGAAAGGTTAAGTATATCAACAAAATGTCCCTATAAAAACGAGTGGGAAGAATTGGTATCAAATAAAGCAATCGCTACTAAATATGAAATAAAGATGGTACCTCTCACTATCACTGGACCCACATCTACCTCCACTGGAAACTCATCTACTTCATGAAGGTGCTTCACTCATAAGGTCTGTGGATGGAACCCTATAATATTTGAAGCATGTGAATATGCTATATTAGCCTTTATATCTGATGATCCCTGGCCATATCAAGGTGTAGAAAAATCCTGGTATAAACATTGTAGATGAACATAACATCCACAACTATTGTACATATTTACCAGTAAAGGAAATGAACATCTGGTGTGTCTAACCTTTCCATGCTGATAGCAAGTGAGAGATGCATTACTAGCTATAACCAGAGGTGTTGAAGAGGCCTGCTGGTGAGAACCACCTCTAGCACTCCTACGATGATCCTTCCACTTCCTCATTTTCCCAAACACACCACTAAAGCTGCCACTAGGTGGAAGAGAAGGGGTGGAATATTCAACTTTTCCATCCATATTCATTTCTACCATCATATCCATGTCCACTATCTCTGCATAGGTCAAAATACTCAACATAAATACCTATGATCTGATATCCAGTCACAAACATTACAGGTACTTCTGAGCTTTTAGCTAGTCATTCTTTACAACCTCTAGTGAAAAAAACCATCTCAGCAAACCGATTAGTGTATGATGACACAAAATGATCTCCCTGATACAAAGAGAGGAAATCCAGATACTTTCTCATCATCAACAACTCTAGAAAAAAAACAATGGAAGAAAAGAGTCCTAAAACCCTTCCATTCCAAGACCACGTGCCTATCCACATGTACCATGGATTATTATTATGATAAAAACTCTATTACAATGGAATTATCATTATGATGGAATTCTCATTGCGATGGGATTCTCGTTACGATGAAAACTCCACTATCCAACTTTGAAAATATTCAAACCCCTTCAGCCATAACTCATTAATACTTCTGTAAAAATTTGTTCCTGGTACTTCTAGATCCGATGAAAAATTTGTCTTGATTCTTAGAATTGATACAATCTTTACAATTCCTCAATTTCTTCAAAATATTTTATCATGATAGTTTTCATGATTTATGAGAACTTTAAGATTTTCAAAGCATCATCTGACTAGATGTTAGAAAGTAAAGAATTTTCTAACTCCTGACTTTAGTAGTTTCCTTCATTATTTTCAACGTCATTCTAACTTCCTCACTCAGTAACTTCTGACTTTCTAACCAACACTGAGTCTGATGAATCTTCAAATTCATGCCAATGGATCCGATACCGATGATGAGTGTGATCAAAAACTTCATCTTTTTAAAAACTTATGTTTGTTTCTGCCCAGTCTAACACCCTATGTCTGGTGTTGCTCAGTCCGATCATCTGCATCTTGAAAAACAATTTTCTCAAAAACAAAACTTTTCTCCCCCTTTGTGTTTGGGTTTGAACATTCAGAAACTTTCACCTATTTTTCTAAAACATTCTTTTATAAAATATTAGTTGTCAATAAATACAAAAAAAATTGTTAAAACAAAACATCACAAAGGTTCTTCAATCTCCCCCTTTTTATTTGTTTGACAACTTTCATTAACAAATTTTACAACTCACCTTTTGTAAACAACTCAAGTTTTTTTAACTTTTACCAAAACATAGCCTTTCTCAAAAGAGAGTGGTCTGACACCATAGTACTGGATAAAGTAATTTTTTTGAAGGAATTTCATCCATCGGTGACAAGAAAATTTTTCAAGCATATTAAGATAAACTCTCCATCACTTTTTATCTTTTCACACTTTTATTTTTCACTCACTTTTCTTTTTCTCTCCCCCATTATCTGATAACCACAGATTCAGATTCCTAAAAGAAAGATAAGTAAAACTTCTTACATAGTACAAAGTTGTTACTTTTTTCTCCCCCTTTATCAAAATAATCCAAAGCATGGTAGGGGAATTCCTTATGAGATTTAGGAATTCATTGGAGGAGGATGAACATAAAGTTATAGCCTCGACTCAAAAAGCCTTTATTTTAGCATTTCCTTTATGAATATATCATCAATTTGATACTTTATTGAGATATATTCCAACAAAACATCTTCAGTAGCAAATTTATCTTTTATAAATTGAAACTTTATATCAATGTGTTTTGATCTTGGATGTTGGAGAGGATATTTAGAAAGATCAATTTCACTCTGATTATCACAAAGTATCATCAATGGTTTAGAAACTTTTACTTTCAAATCTTCCAGTTAAACTTTTTTCCAAAACATATGAGTACAAGATTGAGTAGCTATAACATATTTTAATTTTGTTGTGCTCAAAGTTACTAAACTTTGTTTCTTACTATACCAACTCACACAACATTTTCCCAAGAAAAATGTTCCTCCTGAGATTTATTTTCTATCATTACAATATCCAGCCTAATAGGTATCAGTATAACCATGAAACTTTATCTCGCAATTTATTTTTCATAACAAACCATGTGAAGTTGTTCCTTTGACATGTATCATAATTCTCTTTGTTGCCAGCATATTTGATTCTTTTGTCCTTGAGGCTGTAAGGTAAAGTGAAATTCCTATGAACTTTTGAAAGTCTTTCTGATTCAAACTTTTACTGGAGTCATATTTACTCAACTTTATCCCCACTAAGATAGGAGTAGAAACTTCTTTGGATTCTTCCATTCCAAACTTCTATAACAATTCTTCGGCAAAGTTTTATTGAGATAGGAAAATGTATTTACCTTTTTATTGAACTTGTAAACCAAGGAAAAATATTAATTCTCCTAACATTTACATCTCAATGTTCTTTTTCATTTCTTTAGAAATTGGTTTACAAACATCTTCTCTATCCCCAGCAAAAATTATATCATCCACATAAACAATTGAAATTAGAGTTCCAAAGTCGGCGTCTTTCATATATAAGTTGTTATCAACATTTCCTTTAGAAAAATTCAACATTCTCAAACAATTGTCAAGCTTAGAATACCATGAATATGAAGCTTTTTTTAGCCCATAAAAATATTTCTTCAATCTAAAAACATTGTTTTCATACTCATCAAGTAGAAACTCACAAGTTAGTTCAATGTAAACTTTTTATTCAATTTCTCCATTGAGAAATACTAACTTTACATCCATATGATATACTTTTTTATTCTGGTGAGCAACCACTACTAGAAACATTATAATAGTTTCTACATGTTCATTCAACTTGTTTACGTAAACCCATTTTTTTATGATAACATTTTTACCATTCAGATGTGGAACAAGTTCAAATGTTTCATTTTTCTAAATTTGATCCAACTCTATAGTCATAGAATTCACCCATTATTTTTGTTGAATAGATTATGAAATTGAGTCTCGTTCAACTATTGAGATGAGTGAAGTTTGATTTTCTATTCTCATATGTCTTCTAGTCTGAATTGGAGCCATCTGATTCCCAAGAATATTTTTAGTCTCAGCATGTTTTTGTAAAGTAGTGAATTTCAAATTTCCTCTTCCTGCTTCACTTTCCTCATCACACAATTCATCTGAATCTTCATGCACATTACTTTTCTCACTTTCATTTTCATTGGAAAATTTTAGTTTTTCTTCCCTGACATTCCCAATAACTTTTTTTAAATAAGTTGGATTATCGATAAATTTCACATGATATGATTCCACCAACTTTTGTAAACATTTATTCCAACATTTGTAACTTCTTCCATTGGTTGAATAACCCATAAAAGTTCATTCCTCATCTTTCTCATCAAACTTTCCCATATCTATATTTTTTATTTTAAGTAAACAGGGACTTCCAAAAACTTTTAAGTACTTCAATGATAGTTTTTTTATACCTCATTTCATAAGAAGTCATGTTGGATTCCAGTATCAAAAAATATTTGTTCTAAATATGTACAGAAATACTAACAGCTTCTCACCAGTATAACTTTAAAATTTTGTATTCTACTAACATACTTCTTCTCATTTCCACCAAACAACTATTCTTTCTTTCTTCTACACCATTTTTTGTGGATTGTAAGGGGCACTATACTGATATCTGATACCATGATTTCTCATATAAGTTTCAAAAGTATTTCTTATGAATTTGGTACCATTATCTGTTCTCAACTTCTTTATATAAACCTCTATTTCTTTCTCAACTTATTTTCTGAAAAATCTGAACATTTCCACAGCCTATGACTTGTGTTTCATAAACATGTTGTTTTTAATTTGAGTGAAATCATCAATAAAAGTGATAAAGTATAAATATCCTTTAATTTATTGATGTCTCATTGGCCCACACCAATTGAAATGAATATGTTCAAGAGGTTTGGTAGACTAAATGTCAACTTTCTTATGACTTTTATTAGTCATCTTCCCTTTCTAACAAGTAATACAAACATCTTCCTCTCTTATTTTCAATTCTATAAAATTTCATACAACATCAACTTTAGAAAGATTGATCATGTTTTTTTGCCCAAGGTGTCCAGGTCTTCAGTGCTACAACTTATTCTCATCTTTAGCACTTAAGTAATGGTAGTTGTTAAATTCTCCTATTTGGAAGAGATTCTCACTGGTTCTTTCTCCTTTTGTAATAACTTTTTCATCTTTTCCAATTTTGATAACATAAGATTTTTTTTATAAATATCACTTCTTTTTCATTATCAAAAAATTGACTTACACTAAATAAGTTATGTTTCATCCCATCAAAAAATAAAACTTCCTTAAATTTCAACGTTTCTGCTTCAATCTCATCCATTCTGATTCCTCTAATTTTTAAGTAACTATAATTTCCAAAGATAACAGCAACTCCAGCATGATTTTCAGTATGTTTCATGATTTTTAAATCACTTGACATGTGTGAAGAACAACCACTATCAAGTATCCATGCTTTGTTCTTTTTACTTGCTTTCAAGGCAGTCTCGACAACAAAGGCTCTTTCTTCAACTTTCTTCTTTCCTTCTTCCTTTTATTTTCATGTATACAAAACTTATCCTGGAAGAGTAGTCATACATTCTTCATCAATATAACCCATTTGATCGCATATTCCACAAACTTCTTCCAAATAGTCAAACTGATCCTTTATTGGAAAGTTTCTAACATCTTGAGAATCCATTTTTTCAACTTTCTGTAAGTTAGTAAAGTTACTCATTCTACTTTCACTATTTCTTCCACTCTGCTCAAACCATCTTTTGGGTAGAGATGGGTTATTCCAACAATTATAATCCATGTGTCCATAGATTCCATAACACCAACAAAACCCATCAAATCTTGATTTTCTGTTGAAGTACGATCTTTCTCTGTAACAAATTTGTTGAGTTTGATAAATTCTTCCTGCTATAACATACTCTGGGCGCGGACCATCTTTCCTTCTGAGTAAGTTTTAAAATTTTGTAGATGTGATAGGTTTCTCCCATCCTTTCTCCACCCAAACATTCTAGGTACTTTTCTTATCACCTTAATTTTCAGAAAAATCAGATGAAATGTTATTTTTTTAGGGTGAGGAATTCACCTGATTCTTGATTTGAGCTTTCTCAAAAACTTTAGAATTCTCGACTTTTACTTATGAAGCATTGATGAAGTTTTTATTCATATTCCTCAAGTTACTTTAGGAATCAAGAAGTTTAGATTGAAACTTATTGACTTCTTCTTCCTTAGATTCCAATTTCTTACTGAGGTCTTCAACAATCTTTCCATGTTCATCAATTCTATGTTTATAACTTAAGATCTCCTGAATATATTCTTCCTCCTACTTGATGACATCTTTTCTTCCTTTAGAAACTTCTTCACAATCATTCCTCATTACTCTAATTTCATTCTTGAGAGTTTTATTTTTATCAAGACATGAAACAAGTTCTGTTCTGGGTTGATACTCTCTGTATGATTCTTCACCACCTTTTTCACTATTTGAGGAATCTTTTCTTTTCACAACTTGTGCAATAAAAGTTATGAATTTTTATGAACTTTCATCTTCTGAAGAATTATTTTTAGTTGAGTATAATTCAACTTTCTTACTCAATGTACTTCTTTTATTTCTAATAAACTTCATCTTATGATTGTTGGATAACTTCCCTTCTTTAGAACTTGTGTTCCACTTCTTCCATCGAGGTGTTTCATCAAAATCATCTCAATACTCACCAACTTTATTCTTGGGGAAATTCATAGAAAAGTGTCTGATTCCACCACACACAAAACATTTTAGTGGAAGTTTTCCACCATACCTTCCACTTCCTCTTCTATAGTTCTTAGAGATAAGAGGCATGATTTTATCGTTCAACTCATCATCCTATTTATCTTAAGAATCACAAGGATCTACAAATTCAGCATCTTGAGTTTTCATTTTTCTCATAGCTTCAAAAGGAATTTCATCTTTCATATTCTTTTTTATCATTGGAGCTTTCATCATTTCATAAGCAATAAGAAAGTTATGAAATTCATCAAAAGATAAATCATCCTTATCTTCTAAAGAGGAAATTTTAGAATCAAACCTGTCCAGAAAGTTTCTCATAAGTTTATTCACTTTTATAGAATCTTCCAGAACTTCTCCAAATCCTATGATGTTGCAAACAATTTCATTTACCCTAGTGAAGTATTCATCAATAGTTTCTTCATCTCTCATTCTTATGTCTTCAAACTTACTGCTCCATATTTGTAGCTTTGCTTCCTTCACTTTAGTATTCCCTTTGAAAATACTTTGTAGTTTTTCCCACATACTCTTTGAAGTTTTGAGACTCATCACCTTCATATATAAATTTTCTAACAGAGACATAAGAATAGAATTTCTAGCTTTTCCATCAACTTCAATATTTCTCTTATCAGCAAAAGTCATCATGGAATTTTTTTTCAATAGGTCAGAACCCAATTGTAGTGGCATCGACAACTTCCTTGCCAAAAGATAGGAAATAAGGAATCATCCTATTTTTTCATCCATGATAATTTTTCCCATCAAATGTAGTAATTCCAATATTGTTTACAGAATTGATATTATCCAGGATAAGGATTCAACAAGGGAATCTTGATCTAATACCAATTGAAGTTTCAAAGGATCAAATAACAACTGAGAAGGGGGGTTGAATCAATTGTTAACTTTTATAAGTTTCAATACTTTTAAAAAACTTAACCCCTATAACCTGTTAAAGTTTATATCTTTATCATATTTTAGTAAATACTCATGCATTAAAAAGTAGGAAGGAAAGTAAATCACATTAAATTTACAAGGTTCAACCTCAGTGTGAGAACCTACATCCTTTCCATAGTCACTCCTATAGATCTATGGAAATTCACTATACTGAAGAAGAGAATACAACTTGTGTCAACTCCAGTAAAACACCTTCTATCTCCCGATATGAATAATTATACTGACTCCCATCAGTTTACAAGCTTTTATTACAAACAATTGAGAAAAAATAAAGACTTTGTTCAAACTGATCCATAAATTCTCTATTCGGAATCCTCGGTCTGATGTGGCGGGGTATAATTCTCTCAGTTCGATGAGGCTGGGTCCGATGGACTCAGTCCGATGAATTCATTCTGATAGACTCAGTATGATGAATCCATTCTCAATTTTCATTACTCAAACTCTGCACAAATGCTCAGTCCGATCTTACCCAGTCTTCCAAATAAAAATTTCAAATGTACAACCTTCTAATGAGGTCTTGGTCCAAAAAGATAACTTTGACACGAATTCTGCAGCACTCCCCCTTTTTCTCTCACATGAAAAAGTTGCAAAGTATGAATGTATTGTGCTTCTATTTATAGGCATCCTAGAATGGAAAAGGTAAGAAACTGAAAAACGTTTCCTGCTTACTCAAATTCAAAAACTCCTAGATCTAAGCATGTTTGAATTTTGAGTTTGACCACTTCAACTCTTCACAAATATTCTGGAATCTTCTTGAGTCTTCTCTGTAATCAGTCTTTTTAGACTTCCTAACTTTTCTTCAGTATGAGGGAACTTCCTCATCTCATTACGATGGAACTTCCTCAGCTCATTACGATGAAAGTTCCTCAACTCATTATGATGGAACTTCTTCAACTCATTCCAAAATGAATTTCCTTCTCTAAGTCAATCCGATTGAGTTTCATTCTCAAAGTCAATATGGTCGACTTTCCTCCTCAGAGTCATTCTGATTCACTTTCCTCCTCGGAGTCAGTCTGATTGACTTTTCTCCTCATAGTCAGTTCGATTAACTTTCCTTCTCAAAGTTAGTCCAATGGAACTTCTTCATATTCAGTCTAATGGAATCCTCGTAAGGATGGAATTCTAAGCAAGCTCAAATTTAAAGAAAACAAGGAATGATAACAGTTTTAACTGTTTTTATATCAAAAGCATGGAAAAACTATTTAATTTCACTTTTTCAACATTTCCAAATAAAGTAGGTAAATCGGTTTCAAAGCATTTCATAAGCATATATCACAGCTGATATATCATTTCAAAACAAAGCATGTGTCACATATCATATCAAATCCATGGCAGTATAACAAAAACAGTACAAACCAAAAGCAGAAACACATGTTGTTGGAGTTGGTGGTCTAGAACCAACTACTTTGTACTTTATTCATTAAATAAAAGCCTTATCACATCTTGATTGTTCTTCTGCGTGACATGTCATGTGATAATGTCCTAAGGACAGCTGTTGCATTAAAGGGTCGTAGCGGATCCCTGCTATGATGAGAACCCGGAAGTGCCATAACACTGTTCTTGAATGTATGTTCTATGGCCAGATGATATTATTTGAGGGCCACAAATAATACAGGTCATTAGGGGTGAGGACTCATAAAACTTTGAGGCACCTTCTCATGGTGTGCGCCCTTGGTAATATCCAGGAGGATATTATGAGAACGAGACCCGCCAGTAGGAAATCCACATTTCATAGTGTCATTGGATGTTCCTATTTACGGACGTGTGTATTGATCCTTAGACTTTAAGATTATTATTAATGGGTATTACAACTCGCGCACTTAGATGTATTGACGAAAACTGTGACGAAACACTGTTCACAGCAAGGTAGGATACGTTGGGTGCGTCACGAATAATACCGCATTAATAGATAATGCGAGAAAGGATTTGTCCCTTCTGTTCCATAACGGAAGTAGATATCTCAGGCCCTTTGATGGAATTGATATAGCCTAAATAAATCCATGGCCATGGTAAGGTATGGGCAAGTTCAATTCCGGGAAGTCAAAGAAAGAATAATCAAGCACATGGGTTGATGGCACTAGCATGCAACTCGCTTGATTGGAGATATCGAGACAAAGGGATTATATTACACGGTAAGCGTTCGTAGGAGGTAACACGTCATTGCGGCGTTAACTTCTCTCTCTATGGGTGCCTTGGTGTGTTGCTAGACGCTAACCTTGGACTTTAGGCAGGCTCAGCCTAATGCCACTGAGAAAGAGGCCTAGAGGGTCACACACTAAGTGTGTCCATGTATCTCAGTTAAATATTAATTTAACAAGTTAAATAAATATTATTCCCGACTGTGGTTTAATAATTATTTAAGGATGTCTGATCGCATTTATTTTGACACTAGTTATTCGAGAGAATACATTGTGGACGAAATAATATATTTATTAATGAGTAATGCAGTTAAATTTATTTAAGAAATAAATAGTCATTACTCAAGGTCTAATAAATGTGGTGGAGAAAAATGGAAAATAAAAGTACACACCGTGTATATTAAATATACACACCGTGTAGTTTTATGGAAAACAAGTACACGCTGTGTATTAATTATTACACGCCGTGTAGTTTTTTCAGTTGGGATTTTGAGGATTTAATATTATTTTATTAAATGATATTTATTATAATCAGTGTGGGCGCATGTCAAGGAATTAATAATTCGACATGGGGGGGTTCAATAAGAGTTAATGAAATAAATAAAACGCGTAACGCGTTTATTTATTCTCATAACTCTATTAACCTCAAACATGATTATAAATATCCTCACAACCCCAACATTTTGAAGAGCCATTGGTTGTGCACAACGGATTTGGAAATACTCTCAAGCCAAGAGAGAATTCCCTTTCCACCAAGAACGCCCTCAAGTTATGAGAGCAAGATCCTCCACCGGATCAAGGCGGTCAAAGGCGGATATCGCAAGCGAAGGTTCTTCCGCGCTAGCACTCGGAGATCCCTTCGGCGACATCCAGAGATACGTGACACACGTGTGGATCACCGCTAGAGGAATCCTACACTTGGATTCTACGACGCAACGACGGATCACCGAATCGTGACCGGACACATCAACAAAGAAAGAATTCCAATGAGGTAATTCTTATGCATTAATTAAATTAATTATAATTAACATATGATGATCCTCCTCAAGGGTTCCAGGACTCTTTTTTTTATTCTTCATTCTATTCCGAAGATTCGGCGTTTTATATCATGACGGATCTCAGATTGAACATTGTTTAATGTTAAAATTAAAGTTGGGCAAACCCACTAACGCGCTTCCGCTGCGCCCGAAACCTACAAGTGGTATCAAAGGGGTCATATTGTTGGTTATAATTATTTAGTTTTTCGTTGGTGATTTACGCATTTAATAATTTAGTTATTTCAATTCATGTTTAATCGTTCTGAAAATATGAATCTCGAGATCTGTTCTTCCTCCCTCGTTTCTCGTTCACCTCACAGAAACGGATTTTTCTTTTAATTTTGATTAAAATAAAATAGAGGAACTCATCCGGAGGAGCCAAACGTTTCTGGCCGTATAACACCAGAATACATGGCGTGTATTCGGAAGTACACGCCGTGTAGTCTAGGTTCAATGCATTGACCGATCCGCCAAATCAGGCCGTGTATTGGATTCTTTCTAAGAATTTAAGACATCGTGTGTTGACCAGAAACAGGTGGCACACGGTTTTCGGAATACATGTCGTGTAGTCCAATGAACACGGCGTATAGTCCCTTCGGGTTAGGGTTGGGTCGTGTACTCCGTACACGGCCTGCCCGGCTGGAAACCGTGTAACGCGGAAACTACACGGCGTGTGTCCCACTGTACACGTCGTGTACTCCGAAAATTTCCGAAGTACATTAACACGCCTTATCCCCGGGCGTGTACTTCGGATGGACGGTGAAGAAAAGTACACGCCGTGTAGTCGGAACTACACGCCGTGTACTCACCCAAATTACGCAGATTTATTAAAATTTATTATTATATTATACAAACTCTTGAGACGTGTACCATGGTGCAGGCGTAAAGCTAAGGCACAACACGTGATAGGTGTTTTATATATATGTGTTTAATTTAACATCTGCGTAATAAATGGGAATTCACCGGGTTGCCTCCAAGGTACAAGTTACGTACAAGGATAATTTTAAATGAATTTATTTGTTTAAAATTATGATGGATGAGAATCTCAAGGAAATTCAGAAAATTGATTTAAGATAAAAGGATTGATTAATTAAAGATAATTAATTGATTCGAGCGTGATTTATCTTAAACAAGAACGATTAAAGAATTGAATGCTAGTTTTATTTATGCGTAAATATCGTTGCATGTATGGATGATCATGATCTAGACCGAGACCTTTGTATGAGAATGGTTTCTTTTAATTTATTTATTTAAATTAAATTTGTTGGCATGCGAGCCATCTCCTCATTAATATGTAGGGCCTGCGCGCCCAAGGATTCTTTTATGTAAAAACCCCTTTTTACCCCTCACCTGTGTGTGAGATAAGTGCATATGTAATGGATGGAGCTCCCAAGCTAGTGGAGGCAGCTCAAGTCAGGAACCAAGGTGAAACCAATCCATGGAGATACAAAGGTGGACAGGTGGAAAGCTGTAGACACGAACCCGAAAGGTTCAAGGTGTTTCTCCCCTAGGTCTTGGGTTAGTTTATCAACCGCTAGATAAACTAACCAATAGAAAAGCTCATGATCATACCATTTATTTTATTTCTGTCAGTTGCATGGTTTATTTATTGTGAGTGTGTTGTCACGATCACACAATTAATGAATTAAACGAGCATGCAAGATGGAACTAAAATAAAATTGGCTTATACATAAATATTATCTTAGACATGGTTAATCACTTAAGTATATCCCACTTAATATTAACAAGAATGTAATCAAAGATAATAAAATGACAATTTACGTATAAGGATAAAATCCCTCAAGATAAATATTAAGTCGGCATAGCCTTCCATAATCTTGGTTAGAATCGAACCATAGTTCAAAGTGCTTGACCAACCCTAGTTGGGGTGCTTTCAATTATCGGGGAATTCTAATTAAAGTTTTTGGGTTGACTTGACTTGGTTCGCATCAAGGGTTGACTGCCACAGCAGGACTTGGTGTGACCAAGAGGCAAAGGTTAAGGAAATCCAAAAGGATTTCAGGATTGGGGAGTCCACTCAGCAGATCAAGGAACTGCGAGTTAATACAGTTGGCATTTGGAATGCCTACCTAAAACCCTTCAAGTTGCTTGACCAACCCTAGTTGGGGTAATGCGAAGGGAAATATGGATCCTTGCCACTAGAATATTCACGCAACAGAATATTCCGAAGTCAATGGTGAGGGCTATTGGATTTCGATAAAATAGTGGGAGACTAATAAGTATTAATTTATTTGTCTCAATTTTATAATAAAGTACTAAACCTTTTCTCATCTTAATTTGTAGAAACAGCAAGAAAATGACTTCAAACATATCATTGCGCACCATACTCGAGAAAGAAAACCTTCTCACCGGCACCAATTTCCAAGAGTGGCAGAGGCGTTTACGCGTCGTCCTTCGCCACGAAAGGAAATTATATGTGCTGGAAGAGCCTATTCCAGTTGCGCCTGGGAAAGAGGCTAGTGATGAGGAATTATCTCTCTACATGAAACACATGGATGATGCCACAGATGTCCAGTGTTTCATGCTATCGGCCATGTCTAATGAGCTCTTGAAGCAACATGAAAACATGGATGCGTATAGCATGATGTCTCACCTTAAAGATCTATACCAAGAGAGGGCGAGACAGGAGAGGTATGAGATCTCCAATGCTTTGTTTACCACGAAGATTGGAGAGTATGTGCCAGTTGGGCCTCATGTAGTCAAGCTTATTGGCTACATTGAACGCTTGGACATCTTAGGGATTAAATTCCCGGATGAGTTGCGTACAGATCTCATCCTATCATCACTGCCCAAGACCTTTTCTAGCTTCATTGTTAACTATAACATGAGCGGAAATGAGAAGAGTCTATCGGAGCTTCTGACCTTGATTCGCCAGGTAGATAAGGACATGGGGCGTGACAAACCCGCGGTCCTTATGGTGAACAAGAAAAGGAAGGACAAGGCAAAGGGGCCAAAGACTTATAAACGGTCTGAAGCCCCTGAGTACCGTCTCTCCAAGAAGGGGAAGATCCAGAGGCAGGGCAATGAACGGGAGGCAGTGTGTTTTGCATGTGGAAAGCAGGGCCATTGGAAGAGGAATTGCACCCAGAAGCGTGGGGACGCTAAAGGTGCGTTCGTTATCGAGTGCAATCTTTATATTTCTACACATTGGGTATTAGATACGCTTGTGGGGCTCACATCTGTATTCAAATGCAGGAACCAAGTAGATTTAGAAAGATCGCCAGAGGAGAGGTGGATCTTCGAGCTGCCAATGGAGCAAGGCTGGCTGCATTGGCTATTGGCGACTATCACCTCTCATTGCCAACTGGCATGATTTTGGTTTTACAAAACTGTTATTTTGTGCCTAGTGTTACCAAGAACATAATTTCTGTATATTGTTTGGATATGGATGGATTTATTTTCAAGTTTGGAAATAAGGGTTGTCTCTTTTATAAGAACAACGTATGTTATGGTATGGCACATTTGAATAATGGTTTGTATGTATTAAATTAAGAAAACCAAGTGTTGGCAATCGATAACGAAACAAACTCACATGACTCATACATCACCCAGTTATGGCATCACCGCCTTGGTCATGTGAACGAGAAGCGCTTGACAAAGCTCTGTCAAGATGGCTATTTAGACTCTACTGAGCTAAAACCACTTGATAGATGTCACGCTTGTTTACAAGGAAAAATGACCAAGCCGCCTTTTGGTGGACAAGGTGAAAGGGCCACAGAGCTTCTAGGATTGGTACACACAGATGTGTGTGGACCATTTCCAGTAGAAGCTAGAGGTGGATATTCTTACTTTATTACTTTTACTGATGATTTGAGTAGATATGGCTATGTCTACTTAATGAGGTATAAGTCAGAGTCCTTAGAGAAATTTAAGGAATTCAAGAATGAAGTAGAGAATCAACTTGGTAAGAAGATAAAGAAGCTTCGATCGGATCGAGGTAGAGAATATCTAAACCAAGAGTTCATCGATCTTCTACGGGAGTCTGGGATTCTATCTCAGCTCACTCCTCCTTATACACCACAGTGGAATGGTGTTAGTGAAAGGAGGAACCGCACCTTGTTGGACATGGTGAGGTCGATGATGAGTCATGAGGATCTTCCATTATCCTTTTGGGGATATGCATTACAAACTGCAGCATACACATTAAACCGAGTACCAACTAAGGCGGCAAATGGAATTCCATCCGAGTTATGGAATGGAAGGAAACCCACTTTGTCGCACACACGTGTATGGGGATGCGAGGCGTTTGTTAAGGCCTTCTCAGGCAACAAACTATCACCCCGGGGCACGAAGTGTATCTTTATAGGATATCCCAAGGAAACGAAAGGATATTACCTATATAACCCCCAAGACAAGAAAGTGACTGTCGCCAGACAAGCCGTCTTTCTTGAGAGGGAGAACATCCTCAAGAAGGATAGTGGGAGCAAGATTGACTTCGACGAAGTTGATGCTCAAGATACACAGGAGTTGGTACAGGAACAAGTTCCATAGGTCCCCGTGGAAGAGGTTCCAGAAACACAAGTACTGCGTAGGAGCTCAAGAGAGGTAAGGGAACCAGAGAGATTTGGTTTCCTAGTCACCGAGGATGGTGAATCATTATTGTTGGACAATGATGAACCTCTCTCCTACAAGGAAGCAGTATAAAGCTCAGAAGCTACAAGATGGCTAGAAGCTATGAATTCTGAGATGGATTCCATGTATCAGAACCAAGTTTGGGTTCTGGTCGATGAGCCAGTTGATGTAAAGCCTGTTGGATGCAAATGGGTATTCAAAAGAAAGCTGGACATGGAAGGTCAAGTTAGCACCTATAAAGCAAGGCTAGTGGCTAAAGGATTCAGACAACGTCAAGGAATTGACTATGATGAAACCTTCTCGCCAGTTTCCATGTTTAAATCCATAAGAATCATACTTGCCATAGCAGCTTACCATGACTACGAGATTTGGCAGATGGATGTCAAAACAGCATTCCTTAATGGGAACCTTCAGGAAGATGTCTATATAACACAACCAGAAGGGTTTGTGACACCAGGTGAAGCCAAACGGGTTTGCAAGTTGCAGAAATCCATTTATGGATTGAAGCAAGCATCCAGGTCATGGAACATTCGATTTGATGAAGCCATAAAGGAATTTGGTTTCGTTAAGAACGAATGTGAGCCATGTGTTTATAAGTGGTTTAATGGGAATGCGGTCGTCATCCTAGTGGTATATGTTGATGACATATTTCTTATTGGAAACAACGTAACAGCCTTACAGTCAGTTAAGGACTGGTTGAACAAGTGTTTCTCCATGAAGGACTTAGGAGAAGCAGCCTACATTCTAGGGATCAAGATCATTCGTGATAGATCCAAGAGGCTGCTTGGACTAAGTCAGGGTACATACATTGACCAGATACTAAAGAGATTTAGTATGGAAAAATCCAAGAGGGGATTGGTTCCAGTGTCACATGGCTTACATCTTTCTAAGAAAATGTGTCCCCAGACACAACAGGAGAAAGATAGGATAAGCAAGATCCCATACGCTTCGGCTATAGGATCCATCATGTATGTCATGTTATGTACCAGGCTTGATGTTGCCTATGCACTGAGCATGGTAGGCAGATATCAAGCAGATCCAGGAGAACAACATTGGACTGCTGTTAAGACTATCCTTAAGTATCTGAGAAGAACTAAGGATATGTTCCTGGTATATGGAGGAGACGAGGAGCTTGTCATCAGAGGGTATGCTGATGCTAGTTTTCAAACAGATCAGAATGATCTGAAGTCGCAATCTGGATATGTTTTATATCTCAATGGAGGAGCTGTGAGCTGGAAGAGTTCAAAGAAGTCAGTTGTCGTCGATTCTACAGCGGAGTCTGAGTATATAGCGGCTTCTGATGCAGCCAAAGAAAGCCGTTTGGATTTGGAACTTTGTCCAGGAGCTTGATGTGGTGCCTAGCAGTAAAGATCCCATTACATTGTATTGTGATAATACTGCAGCGGTGGCTCTTGCAAAAGAACCAAGGTCACATCAACGGACAAAGCACATACTCCAGAAGTATCACCTCATGAGGGATTTCTATCAAAGGGGTGAAGTTGCAGTGAGCAGAGTATCCACGGAAAAGAACGTGGTGGACCCCATGACTAAAGGCCTATCTCAGCAGAAGCATGAATATCATGTGAGAAATAGCGGGTTAAAGGTTGTTAGCAGTTGGCTCTAGTCCAAGTGGGAGTCTGTTGGAGTTGGTGGTCTAGAACCAACTACTTTGTACTTTATTCATTAAATAAAAGCCTTATCACATCTTGATTGTTCTTCTGCGTGACATGTCATGTGATAATGTCCTAAGGACAGCTGTTGCATTAAAGGGTCGTAGCGGATCCCTGCTATGATGAGAACCCGGAAGTGCCATAACACTGTTCTTGAATGTATGTTCTATGGCCGGATGATATTATTTGAGGGACACAAATAATACAGGTCATTAGGGGTGAGGACTCATAAAACTTTGAGGCACCTTCTCATGGTGTGCGCCCTTGGTAATATCCAGGAGAATATTATGAGAACGAGACCCGCCAGTAGGAAATCCACATTTCATAGTGTCATTGGATGTTCCTATTTACGGACGTGTGTATTGATCCTTAGACTTTAAGATTATTATTAATGGGTATTACAACTCGCGCACTTGGATGTATTGACGAAAACTGTGACGACACACTGTCCACAGTGAGGTTGGATACGTTGGGTGCGTCACGAATAATACCGCATTAATAGATAATGCGAGAAAGGTTTGTCCCTTCCGTTCCATAACGGAAATAGATATCTCAGGCCCTTTGATGGAATTGATATAGCCTAAATAAATCCATGGCCATGGTAAGGTATGGGCAAGTTCAATTCCGGGAAGTCAAAGAAAGAATAATCAAGCACATGGGTTGATGGCACTAGCATGCAACCCGCTTGATTGGAGATATCGAGACAAAGGGATTATATTACACGGTAAGCGTTCGTAGGAGGTAACACGTCATTGCGGCGTTAACTTCTCTCTCTATGGGTGCCTTGGCGTGTTGCTAGACGCTAACCTTGGACTTTAGGCAGGCTCAGCCTAATGCCACTGAGAAAGAGGCCTAGAGGGTCACACACTAAGTGTGTCCATGTATCTCAGTTAAATATTAATTTAACAAGTTAAATAAATATTATTCTCGACTGTGGTTTAATAATTATTTAAGGATGTCTGATCGCATTTATTTTGACACTAGTTATTCGAGAGAATACATTGTGGACGAAATAATATATTTATTAATGAGTAATGCAGTTAAATTTATTTAAGAAATAAATAGTCATTACTCAAGGTCTAATAAATGTGGTGGAGAAAAATGGAAAATAAAAGTACACGCCGTGTATATTAAATATACACGCCGTGTATTAATTATTACACGCCGTGTAGTTTTTCCAGTTGGGATTTTGAGGATTTAATATTATTTTATTAAATGATATTTATTATAATCAGTGTGGGCGCATGTCAAGGAATTAATAATTCGACATGGGGGGGTTTTCAATAAGAGTTAATGAAATAAATAAAATGCGTAACGCGTTTATTTATTGTCATAACTCTATTAACCTCAAACATGATTATAAATATCCTCACAACCCCAACATTTTGAAGAGCCATTGGTTGTGCACAACGGATTTGGAAATACTCTCAAGCCAAGAGAGAATTCCCTTTCCACCAAGAACGCCCTCAAGTTACGAGAGCAAGATCCTCCACCAGATCAAGGCGGTCAAAGGCGGGTATCGCAAGCGAAGGTTCTTCCGCGCTAGCACTCGGAGATCCCTTCGGCGACGTCCGGAGATACGTGACACACGTGTGGATCACCGCTAGAGGAATCCTACACTTGGATTCTACGATGCAACGACGGATCACCGAATCATGACCGGACACATCAACAAAGAAAGAATTCCAACGAGGTAATTCTTATGCATTAATTAAATTAATTATAATCAACATATGATGATCCTCCTCAAGGGTTCCGGGACTCTCTTTTTTTCGTTCTTCGTTCTATTCCGAAGATTCGGCGTTTTATATCGTGACGGATCTCAGATTGAACATTGTTTAATGTTAAAATTAAAGTTGGGCAAACCCACTAATGCGCTTCCGCTGCGCCCGGAACCTACACATGTAATATCACATCAGGGGTCAAACTAGGTCAGGATAGCTAGGAAACTCATACCTAACATAGACAATCACGTACGCATCAAGTCACTAGACATATGCATCAAGTCTAGAGAGTAGAGGAACACCCTAGTAATTGAACCCCCTAATGGGTCTAACAAGTCCCTAGAACAACATGTCTAGGGAGCAGAGGAAAGCCCCATGAGAAAACCTCCCAATAGTGGATGAGACCTATTACTATACCTTCCACCTAAGTACCCAAGGATTCCCATGTGCTCTATTTTCCAAACCAGTTTATCAAAACATTTCATCATTTCATGCTTTGAAAACCATTTCACAAAAACCATTTCACAACGCTTTGAAAATCCATTTCCATTTACCAAAACTAGGGGAAAGCCATCTTTTATAAAAACCCAGTTCCACACACCCAAAACAAATTAGTCGTGCCATTCCATTTTATTTAATAAAACTATTTATCAAAAATAGGAGCAATGCAGTTCACCAATATAGGCTAGAGACGGAACCACCAACCTCAAAACTCGGGTCACACACACCCGCAACAGAACCCACCATAATAAAGGATTCAACAATGAAAACGAAGGCCCTAGAATCATCAAAACATCTCAGAATTGATTCAATTTAACAAAAGGATTGGAAGAGAAGAGGAAAAACACATACCTCAAGAATGCACACCCACCGCACCACAGCCAACAAAGGAAACGACCCCCGAAACAAGATCGCACAGCAGATCTAGAGAGAATCAAGAAGAAACATCACCATAGGTCAACGGATCAGACAACGTAATGCAACGGTGCTACCGCGATCAAAGCAATGAAGAAGCAGGAAAGATTACTCGCCTAGAGAGACACAATCCAACTACAATGGTGATCAATCGTCGAACGAATCAATCTTGATCGAACGGAGACTCCCAAAATCATCAGAGAAGGGATCTAGATCGAGAGCAAGGAGGGCTACAGAAGAATGAAATAAGAATAAACAAATGCATCACCATAAAAGCCTTGTTCGTGATATTTACATGGTGTGTAATCCCTTTACACGTCGTGTAATCCTCAGGGATCACATATGCCGAAAAAAATCCATCACCTTTTTATTAAAACCTAATCTTTTAACATTACACATTGTGTAACCATTACACATTGTGTAACCATTACACATTGTGTAACCATTACACAGCATGTACTCCTTTCACGCTATGTACACAGTTCGCGTCTTGTGTTTGGAGACCAAGTATATATCATGTAACACTTTTACATGCTATGTAATCGCCCAACACACAGCAGAAAACCCAGATTCTTACACTCAAAAAACCCAAACCAACTCAAGCATTTTCCGAACTCAAGGAGAACGCCATAAATCCATTAACACATTTATACTCTAACTCTATTAATTCAAACAAACATATATCCCCGAGATTTTGGTCATTTTTCTCAGCAAATGTTCTCTATCCTCGGGATTCCCAAGACGCACCCAATTAAAGAGGAAAACAAGCAAAGATGAGAAAATTACCTAATTGTGTGTTACGGGAGATGTGCCCAATTAAAGAGAAAAACAAGTAAAGAAAATATAATTACCTGAAAGCAGGTTACGAGATGTTACAACCATGTCCTATATACATATTCACCAGAATAGGGTTGATTCTTGAATACGCTATTGTGTGTGACCCTCTAGACCCTTATCTCGATAATAGTGAATAGTATTCACAGATCATGAGTGGAGTTTAGCAACCCATCAAGGACCCTAAAGAGAGAATGAATGGTCATAACAATGGAAACCTTTCCTACAAACACGCGTTGTGTAATATAATCTCTTTGTCATACGATATCTCGTAAAGCAGAATGCACACTTGTGTCATCATCCTTTCTTGCTTTATTACTTATTGATCTAACTGGACGGACTTACCTCCGACTACTGTGGTCATGGATTTATGAAGTTCCTACCATCCTAATCAATTAGGCCCAAGATATTCCTTCCTCAACTCGAAAGCGACAAATTTTATCTTAATCATTCAACCAATGCCATACCACCAATGACACACCCAACAAAAACTACCTCCCCACGACTTCAATGTCATAGTCTTTTGACTTGCATCAAAGTAAATGATCAAATTACACACATTGATAATGATCTCAAGTCAGGAGACTGATACACATGTTTCTTAGATAGGCCCAACCAATGACACTGAAAACATGATGTGCTCCTATTGGCGGGTTTGTCCTTTTAATCTCTTCTACTCGAGATCACTAAGTGAAAACATCACGAGAAGAAGTCTGAATGCTTATGAGCCTCTAGCATCTGATGGTCACATGTCATTTGTGTCCTGTTAGTATGATGTATCTGGATCATAGGACATAACTTTGAGATTACTGTCATATTATCTCTAGGTTCTCTTTATAGCTTGAGAACTGTTATAACCCTTTCATATGACAGGTAATATAAGGGCGTTACCATAAATATAGTGGATGCAGAAGTATCATCACTATCCTGGTAAGACAAACGCGTGTATATATCAAACTGTATACATGTAATGGTAATCAAAGTAAATACACAAGTTGCGTCTAGGGAAACCACTTTCAACAATTAGAACTCCACAGTTAAAGAGGTTTGGCCTGAAGTAGTGATCAAGATGGGTGGCCTCCGGGGAAGTTTCTCAATGTGTGTGTGTGAGAGAGGACAAAGCACGCTAAAAAAACATGTGTTTGCATGTGGGAAAAATCATTAGTCTGATGACCCATTATGGCACATGGGTGGGGCCCAAGGAGGGGACAACACATGTCTGCAGGGCAACTGGGGTGCTTGTGGGGCCCAGTTGTTATATTAGTATCAGAGGAGGAACTCAGTCGAAAGTGTGGTGACACTGTCTGGGTTGAGATGTAGGGTCCACAACGAGGATGATGTGCTCTAAAGGGAGTGAATGTAACACCCCAAGAAGTTAAACAGTTAAAAGGGATAAATGTTACTACTCATATCAATAAGGTGCACCTTTCTTTTCAATAGTCTACCTGATTAGAACTCCACAGTTGAAGAGATTTGGTCTGCAGTAGTGATCAGGATGGGTGACCTCCTGAGAAGTTTCCTAGGGTGTGCGTGAGTGAGGACGAAACACGCTAAAAGAACATGTGTTAACTTGTGGGGATAACGATTAGTCTAATAACTCGTTCAGGCACATGAGTGGGCCTCGAGGAGGAGACAACACGTGTCTGCGGGGCAATTGGGGTGCCTACGTGGCCCAGTTGTTTCAACTGGTACACGACCAATGCCTCTTCATGTCACCCCAAAAACATTCACTCTCATCCAGTTTTGATTTCTTTCGATGTGGGTTTTTGTCATTGGACCACTTATGGTGATGCATTTTCCTCTTTTTATTAGGTGTATGAGCACCTAGAGTAAAATGTTTGCCTCGACCTCAACATCATTGACCATAATTATGAGTAATTGAATTCACTTTAAGGAGTTGAACTGGTTGGTCAGGATTCTTGATTTATCATCAGGACTTCGTTGTTTTGTTCTGCAACAAAAAGGTAAGAAAATGATTCAAAATACTTTGTAAATCCCTTATCGTAATATTGTGGTTGTAAAATAATGTTTAGTGAAAAGTAGAGAATGTCTTTTCTAATATATCAGTGTCAATAATATTTTTTTTTCACACAGTTCTAATTGTGATATAATTGCAAACATCATAAAATTATATTCACTTACTGGCTTAAAATCCTCAGATCACAAATGACTTCATTCATATCTCAATCTTGGTAATATTGCTGGTCTTGAGTGATCATATCGTTCTTTGAGATTTTACAACAATACCAAAGGATCTTTCACTGTTAGGTATTCGTTCTTCATATCCTTTTGGAGGTGATGATAGAGGAAAATCAAAGCATTGACATGCCACAAATGCATTGTTATCCACATTGATCATCTCACGAAAGTCATTTGCATCTAGATGCATCTCAGCATCTAAAATCCATGACAAATGGTTCTGGTGTGAATTGATATGTTGCTCTTTTTATATAGTTTTGTACCTTATTATACATTTTTTTTAGTATCAATTTATGTGTTTTTAGCTTATTTTGTTAGATTTTTCCTCGAGGAGCCTTTTTAGGAGAAAAATATCAAAAAAGTAAACAAAATGAAACATGTTACAGTGTGTCGTTTTACATCATGGACCTGTAAAAAAATAGAGAAATCCATAAAATTGCATGGAGGTTGTGCTAGATCGGCATGAGACCATGCCAAATTTCAAAATTTGAGATTTGGGGCCAGTGAGGTACGCAAGACCTGTGCGAGGTGTCATGCCATTTGAACCAGCCGACAAATACTGGGGGAATTATGAGAAGTGTTTTGGCTTACATTATTGAATATGCATGAGGTTATGCCACATTGGCACATTACAATGCCAAAATATTTGAATCTCCATCGAATTGAATGATAAATAAGAGAGGAGAGATTTAGTCAAGGGGAGAACGAACATATTGATGGAAAAGAGAACTCGTCAATGGAGGATCAACACACAAAGACTAAGGCTTTGGTTTCAATTGTTTTTATATTTCGTACCTTCTAGTCGCATTGATGGTCAGTAAAATCATTTGATGTTGAGACTAAAATGAAAAAAAGTGAAATATTTCTCTATGGTTGATGAATAAATTATTTTTGTTATTAAATTGATTTTTTTGAAAGTTGAATTGAGAACGTAATGTGATTTATTTTTCATATAAAGAATCGTTTTAAATGTTTTCTTAGATTCTATACTTGATAATTTTATTATTTGATATAGTAGGAATCAGTCCCCTTAATCTCTTTACATACATATAGTTGGAAATTTCTTAACAAAAATCAAAACATTATTCAAAGAGGATTAAGAAGTTGAGTGGAGTCGAAGTCACTCTTCTATGGGTATTTCTAAACTCTCAATTTCCATCTTTCACAATCTATCAAACAAACATTCATAATTTCATCCATTGCAAACTAATTTCATAAATATTTTTGCTCTTCAAAACTGCTTCTTGTGGTTCGATCATGAACACTCACAATACTACACAATATTAAAAGTTGGGAATGATAAATTATGAAACTTCTAATGCGCATAAGACGACCATACCATGTTCTTATTAAAAATGTCAAGAGGAAGAAAACTAAACTCGACAATATTCATCCTAGAAAACATTACTTAACCTATTATATTAACCTTTTTGGTCTAGTACAACCCGTGTTGATAATATGTTGAAAAATCAAAATTGAAACTCCATCGCCAATCATAAACGAATCACAACATTGATTGAAGATGAAAATGATAACAAGTGAACACAAGCATATAATCACTATGCAAATGCAAAAAGAATCCATTATTTTATTAACATAAATAAACTACATTAGAATACAATCAACAAACAATATTGAGATACATCCAAAATTAATGATGTGATACAGACTGAGAATGTGATGAACATGCGAACTTTGTCATGATACTTGTGAAAAAAGTGCAATTCAAGCATTTTTCATCTCCTAAATTTAATTTCTATTTATAATTATTGTTCCTATTAATCATTATGATAAATATATAATTTTAATATTGTTTCCATTGTGAGATAATATAGAAATATTTTGTTATCTTATATTTAGATTTTGTTGATGTAGGGACCACTCCCAATATGGGGAGTGATTGGCGGAGGGAGTTTTGCAGAGGAAGTCCATCCTATCGGCAACAGATTTCCTTGGACGGCAACAAACCTGGTGCAGGTTACTTCGGTTGGCAGCCGACAACAGCAGGTGTTCAAGGTGGGTAGCAGTCATTGTTGAAGCTGACAATATGGACAGCAGTCGGCGGGAGAATTTTCAAGGGTTGATGCACCAACCCTTGACGTTGCAGAATCTGGTTTCTTTATAAACATGAGGTGTGTGTAATGGAAGTTGTGTGGTGTATTTTTGTATCCTCCGTGATTAACCGGAGAGAAGGGAATAGAGAAGCGGCTCTGTTTCTCCCGTGGATGTAGGTCATACGACCGAACCACATTAAATCTTGTGTTGCTCCGTTTGTTCCTGTTTTTGTGTGTTTGAGGTACCACGCACCTCCGCTGCGCCCCTACAGTTGACTCATCGTTACATGACATCTTCTCATAAATTCTAAATCACAATTCTATTTAATGATACAAAAAAAACCATAGAATTGTTACATAACCCATGCCTTGAAATAAGATTGAAGGTAACCCTTTTTTCCTTTATGAAACAATATTTGAGGAAGAATCATGGCAAATTACACACACCGGACGCCCTGTGTTTTGGACGAGCTTGTGTACAATACCCAACGAGAAAGCTCGTAGGCGACTACTGGTTAGAGGTCAAAAGGGCAATCTCATTTCTGCTTCTTGGCTTCCTTCGAAGCCTCTCGCACCATCTCTCCCCTTTCCGGCTCTTTGGTTGGCCCAAACAGGAACCCCTTAATGGCACGCTCCGCCGCTTCAATGGTCCTTTTCAGCTGCGGAACCCAACGACGGCCCCAGATGATTTAGATTAAGAAACGAAGTCCCCAAACGATTTCATCGAGATCCGACTAATTACTGTGGCAGTCGTCCTCAACACGCAGAAAATCCTAACTACTGCGGCAGCCGTACTCAACGCTAACCGGAGGAGCATCCCGGCAGGGAACTGATCTATTTCCTTAACTTTTTGAAAATTCAGAGAGGGAGAGGGAGAGAGATGGAAAATACTGTGGTTCAGATGCAACTTACCGGATCAATAATGGTTGGTTCAGGGCCGTAGTCTGCAGTCAGGAAGAAATATGAGGCAACCACGGTGCCCACCATTGTTGTTCGCCTCACGAGCTTGTCTATCTTGGGGTCCATCTGGATATCTTGGCGCTTCGCCCTTCGCCCTTCGTCCTTCGCCCTTCTTCCTTCGACGAACCGCTTTGGCCCTGCAGATTAGGGTTTCACGACTTCTATTCAGTAGAACCGTGAGAGGGACGAAGCTTCTGGGACCGGGATCTTATAAAATCGTTGTTGTGCTTCGCGGCGGTTCCGTTTGGTCCGCCTGTTTGGGTTCAGGATTTGAGCTGTCGTCTGTTTGGGTCCGGGATTATGTTGTTTAGGAATGTGAATAATATAATGTAAAAATGTTATCTTATGCAAATATTTATATATATTATCTTATGCAAATATTTATATATTATCTGTGGGGGCACTCTCAATTAGAGAGTTGATTGAGCCGCAGGCTGATTTTTTTGTTTTTTTTTTGGCCGCCGACAACCTCCTGCAGCCAACCCTTGGATCGTTGAAGCAGGCAGAACACACCCAGTGGAGGGAAGAAATCTTCAGGTAGATGCACAATCGAAGAACAGTAGTTTTTTTGCTTCATCTATAAAATGGGATTCAGTCACATATTCTTGCAATCATGTAATTGGCGATCCTATGACGTTCATCCATCCATAAGGAGATAAATAAAACTGACTCCTCCCATGGACGTAGTCACACTACCGAACCACATAAATCTTTTATATTCATTTGATTTTCTTTTTCTAATTTTGTGTGTTTTTATTGTCTGGATCTTTCATTGTCCCAACAAAGTGGTATCAGAGACACCGTGGTCGAAACGACGACGGCACAAATCAGAAAATTGAAGGTGGTTAGGATTTTTTTTTTTTTTTTTTTTGAAACCAGATTCATGGAAAGGTTGTCAAAACGATTCCAACGAAGCAAACAGCATTAAAAACAGAGCTGAAACGAAGTATATAGAAATGGTCAAAGATCCAGTCAAATCTCAGGTGCTATAGTACCCCTTGCCGAAGAAGATGGCGTTGTTCATGTCAGCGGTGACTTCCCGGCAAGTTTTATGACGACTGTGCCGGCGAGCCACATCAACACCACATCATCGGTCCATCTAGACCATTGAAATTGTTTTAGCATTATCTTGGCTAATCGAAGTCCGCTTTCAGCGATCCAGGAGTCGTTTCCATCTATTTCGACCATTCTGGACACATTCATACGAATAGATTTTCAAGATTCTCATTGTATCAATGGAATAAATTACCGATAACATGATTAAGCTTGACACTTTTAATTATGCTATTTGGAAACTCAAAATGGAAGATCTTTTGTATATTAAAGATTTGTGGAAACCAATAGTGAAGACCGCTAAACCCATTGTTGTGCAATAAGGAGAATCTTCAACAAGCGGTCAATCCAGTGAGAAGGTGTCAACTGGTCCCCTACCAATTGATGTGGAGTGGGTTGTACTTAACAGAAAGAGAACCCCGAGACCAAAGCCTACAAAGGATGAAACAATCAAAAACTCGATCAAGATATGACATGAAGTGCCGCCATTGTGACAAGCCCGAACACTTCATACAGGAGTGTAGGAGGTTGAAGGTAGAGTAAAGGAATCAAGTAGGTAAGACCCGAAATAATGATGTTGCGGCTGTTAATGAAGAGATTGTTATTCTTCAGGAAGATAATCATGTCAATCTTGTAAGCCAAGACTTGATATAGGTGATTGATTCGGGCGCCTCCTGTCATGTCACCGCTGGAAGAGATTTTTTCTCATCTTACACTTCAGGGAGTTTCGGACGCGTGAAGATGAGAAATGATGGTGTGTCTAAAATCACTGGTATTTGTAATATTTTTCTGGAGACTAATATTGGATGCAAGTTATTGTTGAAGGGTGTAAGACATGTTCATGATATTTTACTGAATCTGATATTCACTGAAATGCTGGATAAAGATAAATATTTCAATTCATTCAGTGAGGGGAAATGAAAGGTTACCAAAGGTAACATGGTAATTGCTAAAGTCAAAAAAGATACTTCACTTTATCTCACAAATAGATACTATGCGGAAGAGAAGTCAATGCAGTCATAAAAGATGTCCCTGCAAAAGTGTGGCATAAAAATTTTGGTCACATGAGAAAGAGAGGAATTAAAATGCTCTATAAAAAGGATCTCTTTGTAGGACTAAAAGGTACACATTTGGATACTTGTGTTGATTGCATCACGGGAAAATAAAACATAGTATCATTTCACGATTATTTACCATTCAGAAAAGAGAATGTTTTAGATTTGATTCACACTTAAGTCTTCATGATGAGCACTGAGTCGATGGAAGGTGCTATTTATTTTTTTTATCTTTGCAGAGACTCAAGTTTTTTCATGTAAGACTTTGGAATATTTCTAGGAATAATTTCGAAGTTAGGCGATGAGACAGTGCGTGATTTCAAGACCCAGTGTGTCTGAAATTAATTTTATAAAAATATTAAGTATATTTTTATTATGCGCGTGTGGTTTCTCAGAGATAATGAAATATATCCTAAATGGTTGGTCGGATCAGAAATCTGAGACCACGGTTGGGTCTGGAACGTGGTGTTTACCCTAGGCGAGAAATAAGCTTTGTCGACGTCGGGAGTTTCTGCTTATGTGTCATTGTGGACGAATAATAAAATAATAAAATAATTATTTATTTAATTATTTGATTTTTGACCTAACCTAAAATTCCCTATAAATGTGTTATTATGGGAATCTGCCTAGGGCTAGCTCATAATTTTAGAAATCGCTGACAAGAGCACTCATCTCCTTTCCATTGGCAAACAACGACGAACGACGATGGACGATGATGAAATTTCGGATCGAGGCGATTCAAAACGCGTTCTTCGTCAACGACGATCAATCCAATCCTGGTAGGACTCTTCTTTGGTGTTTTACGCCTTTGATTAAATGATTGAGCATGTTGATAAATATTCCTTCAATCCGCACCCCTTGCACATGCATGAATGTTGAAATTAACTGCTTTTATCAGCTGTTTCTAACCTGGATTGCCCGTTCTTGAACGCTTGACCAAGAACGCTTGACCAACGATCCTAAACCTTTATTTGTGTGATTTTCCTTCCTCCATTCTCTGCGTTCTTCACCATAGGAACCTTGTGGTTCCCAACTCGATGATTGCTGGGCAACATGAGTTCAATCGGGCGCCTGAATTCGTGGCGGATCGACAAAACGACGATGAAATCGCGAACGGAGACTGGATCAGTGTAGGTCAGGACTCGAGGATCGTACATCTATGATTTTTTATTGTTTCGGGCTTGGAACAGAGGTGATGCGATGTGCGGAAGGTGGTAACGATGCGAGTTGGCCCGAACAGTGGTCTGACGCGGTCAAGTGGAGTCGGTCTGGCGGCGTGCGAGACAACCAAGGTAGGTGGCTCCGGTGAGGCGACAGGTAAGGCCAGTGGGTGCAGACCGTACAGAGGCAGCTGATGCGTGCACACGACAGGTGGTCCAGGGTGGTCAGGCAGCGGCTCCGTCGAGAGGGGTGGCGCAGGCAGGCGGCTCAAGCGGTAGGGCTAGTGGGCTGGGACGGGGAAGGAGGCCAGAGGGGGCGGTGACAGATGTGCCGGATGCGGCAGCCGTGGAGGCGGGGCACGCGACCAGGCGACGACCCGCGTTGGAAAATAGGGGGGAGAAACCCTAACCCTAACCCAGATAAGAAAAAGAATGCAATAATAACAATAATAATAATAATAATAATAATAATAATAATAATAATAATAATAATAATAATAATAATAATGATGTTATTATTATTAAATCCTTTGACCCATCATAACTCCCACTTGTGGAGTCCAAACGGCGTGCTGTCAGCGGCGATGTGACCCTGTCTTTAAGGCGGTATTTTTAAGACCAATGTTGAATGCCTTTATTGGGTTTACGGACCGGGTCCCCAAAATGTTCAAATAATAATAATAATAATATATTATTATTAAAACTTTGACCCGCCATAATTTCCGCATGTGACGTCCAAACGACATGCCGTCAACGTCATTGTGATCTTGAATTTGAGGGGGAAGTTTTAAGACCAACATCGGGATTTTAATTCAGGATCGAGATATGGCCCCCACGAGGCACTATTCGTGCACAAGGTTGTGAAATGCAGCTTCATCATCGGATGTCTGATTCGGGCAAATGAATAGTCGATCTTGTGCACTTTTTTCACAAGAATCGCAATGGTGTGATCTGTTTGGTTATTCAGGGCCTCCCAATTTTCTGCACACTGTGATGCGCAGAGCCTTATTCGTGATCTCATTAAATGTGGAAACATGAAAGAAATATCGGTGGAAGATCCTTTTGATGTGTTTGAAGAGATGTGGTCAAAGCTTCTGGGGTCGTTTGAGGAGTCATGTCAGTGAAATTATGTTTTTGCCCTTCAGACCAACGACGTGCATCGTGCGCTCATCAGCCTCTTGACCAGATATGCCATGTACTCTGGGAGTACACTGGCACGACAAGAGGTAAATGTACACAGTTTAGTACTCGAGGATGGCTAAATACATGACCAGACAATGAGGCGGGGTCACACGTCGTGTTGGCCCCATACGTGTCGTGTACCTCTTAACGAATCTTATACCTCTCGTATCCCCTTCTTTTGGACTCAGATTTTGGCCCACGAGATGCCTATCCTGAGTGTTTTTCTGCGTAGAACGTGATGGTTCCCTTAGAAGTGTATTTCGAGATAAGATGTGAAATGTTCTGGGCTTGGCATGCATTGAGGCGACACCCAATGATGACAGTGATCATACAGGATTACCAGAGCAGTACTGAGCTTTCCCTCCAGCTCGGCTGGGCAGTGACATTTTCCGATGGTAGTTCCGGGCTTACCCTCTAATGGGAATAGGCAGTGGAATTCCCTGATGATCTTTCCGAGTTAACCACTAGTAGGACTGGGCAGTGGAGTTCCTCAACATTCTGGGATTACCCTCCAGCTGGGCTGGGTAGTGGCGTTCCCCATTGACATCTTCCAGGCGTAACCCTCCAGCTGGGTTGGGCAGTGGCATTTCCCTAATGACTCACCAAACTTACCCTCTAGTAGGACTGGGTAGTGGTGTTCCCTGGTGACCTTCCCGAGTAGTACCCTCCAGCCAGGCTGGGCAGTGGCGTTCTTCATTGACTACCAGAGTAGAACCCTCCTATCGTACTAGGGAATGAGATCCTTTCCTAAACCAGTGACCCCTTGACTATGAAACACAGCGATGAGGTGTGGTTTTATGTACCTTTGGACTTACGAGAAAGTGTGACACTTTTCCCCACCAAGTCGCGTCCTTATGATGTAACCTAAAACCATGCAGGCGAGTTAGTGCGGCCCAAAGTGGACAGTATCAAGGTTTTTTGATTGAGTCCCTTTGACTTGTGTGTTCAGAGCAGACATGTGAGGTGATCGGCATTGTAGATGGAATTATCTTAGAACAATTAGCTACTCATCTTCTTGAGATGTGGGATGAAGACCCCCTTACTCTCTCGTTTGGACTTCATTGACTGAGTATATATATATCCTGTTACAACACCCAATCCTTGGGCTTGGGTACTCTCCTTCTAGGAGAGGTGAAGACGCATGGGGTATGCCATGTGTTTTCCACATCTAGCTTCTCATGGTTGGACGAGTTAACTCTCCTTCTATAGGTATCAAAGACTCGATAGGGAGTTCATCTTCTCACCGTTTCGAGCTCCTTGTGTTGGGATGAGTCTACTTTCACTCTTTTGTTGGGTTGAGCTATACTCCTTCTATTCTCTTTTACCATATATTTTTCTCTCTACTGCTTTCCTCTTTAGTGTATCTCTTACTACTCCCCCTTCACCCTCTTTGGGGCGTTTTACTGGGTATGTATATACTCACCCCTACATGGGCTTCACCCAACACCTGGCGTGTATTTTGCAGACAATAGATAGGTTGAACGTGACTTCAGAGGAGCTTAGGGATACAGGGTGCTTGAATCGCGTATGATGGTCATAGCTTGGGATTCAAGAGCTGGGCTCTCTCAACTGTTTTACTTTTCCAGTTTTGTCAGGTTGGGATAGTTTTTTGGTTGGGTGTGTATTTCCCACCTTTACTTTCATTTTACAGTACAATACTCTAATATTATCTAGAGGTTCATGCATGCTTGGTTTATTTTATAGCAGTGTTGCATCTTTTATTTCTTTTCCTCTACACTTTTTCATTGAGTTGGATTTGTGAATATGTACAAGTTTTTAGGAAAAGGCATCCTTGAGTTTAGTATGCCTTTGGTGCATGTCGCCACCCCTGACCTATGGAGGCGGGCTTGGGGTAGTTACGGCTCGAGCCCCGACTTGGGTCGGGTCATGACAGAGTGGTATCAGAGGTGATTCATTCCTTGGGACATTGTTCAGATGTTCCCTAAAAAGGAATTGGTTGTGATTTAGGGAAACAAATTCATAGTGTCTCAAGTGTGTCTCTCAGGCCAGGGAGTCCAGTGGTGGTATGAGCGGCCGACGTATCCATTCACCAGGACCCTGATTACTCGCTTGTTAACTTAGCACCTTGAGAATTTTTTTATAGGGAACAATGGTACATTCATTATATAATATTGAGTATTTGACTGTCCTTCTTGAGTTAGTTCCCTATTTTCATTGATATATATACATGCTCATCTGATCGCAATACACTTTGATAGATTTCAAGATGCCTCGGTGATGCCAACCATCCAGGATACCAGCTCTAGTTTGTGATGACAACCCTATGAGCGATGAGGTTCCGTAGTGAGATAGATCCTCATGCAGTAGAGGATTGGATAGAGTTGGTGGTCTGCATCTTCAGGCTTGTTCGGACCCTGACAGATCAGATAGTGGCTTTGGAAGCCAATTTTTTTTCCACAGAGTAGCTGGGCATTGGTGGAGCCTGGTTACTCAGATGCATGATGAGTCGATGATCTCATGGGATGACTTCCATCAGCTATTTTGTGAGGAGTACTACCCCTCATATTTATGCTCTGTTCATATATAGGAGATTCTAGAGCTTCGGTAGAAAGGGATGACAGTGGAAGAGTACGCGACGAGGTTTACAGACCTTATGCGCTACTCTCTCGACATGATCATAGATCGCTACTTTTGAGCACGAAAGTTTGATCAGGGACTCTGCAGAGAGATCTGATCCAGTGTAGTTCCCTTGTGCATCCCCACCTATACTAGGGTTCTGAAGCGGACATTTGTGATAGAGAGATTTTTTTCAGAGGGATGCTAAATAACCGGAACTGGTAGAGGAGTATGAGGAGCTATGGGTGGTGGATGTCGCTACGAGATCCCTCCACCACCACAAGGTGGACCACGTCAAGCACAGGGAGCTGACGGCCGGGGCTGCAGATAGCTGCAGGCTTTAGAGGCTTATGAGATCATAGTGAATGGGATGATAAGATGTACACTCTATGTCCCTTCTACATTTTGTAGTATAAATATGTAGACACTGTTGTGAGGTACTCTTTTCCTTCCACTCCTTGCTCGAGGTTTAAACCGAGGTGACATGGGGTGTCTGTGTAACCCTATGTCTATTTTGTTCGACGTAGCTTCAAATTCAAGAGTAAGAGGGGTTCTTCCCCCACCAATACGCATTTTTTGTGACGTGAGAAAAACTACGAGGGCAAGTTAGTTCCACCTAAAGCAGATAGTATCGAGATGTGGTGGATGAGTCCCTCTTACTTGTGCGTTCAGGGTGAGGTTGTACGATGGAGTGTCAGAGAAGGTCCTCACATTACTAGTGGAGTTTTTCTGCTTGAACCTTTTTACTTGGTATGCCACTAATACGTGTGGTGGATTTTTCGATTTGGGGTTACTCTCCTTCCAAGAGAGGTGAAGACATGCGAGGCATGCCACGTGCTTTTCATGTCTAGCTTCTCGTGATTGGATGACTCTACTCACTTGCTTTGTTCGTTGGTACTCTTGTATACTTGGCATCAAACTTGATGTAGTGGTGGAGCAGGAGGGTAAAGTTTTTATTCAGTCGATGGTGTTGACTCCTTCACTTGTCGAGCATGTGAAAGAGTCTCAGCTGGGAGACATCAACTATGAGGTCTTTCATGACGAGATATCCTTAGAAGTTCCACCTGAAGGATTTTTATGAATAGGGGAATCATGTCATTCAATGATGAATGGCGATTCTTGTCATGTTACAAGGAGTGGTGATGAGGTTTCACAATTCTCCTTTGGTCATACATCCCGGTGTAGGGAAGAGTCGGGTGCAGGCTCTGTGCCCACACCTATTTTCTTAATTTTTTCTTTTCGGGGATGGAAATATTTGAAGAAGGGAATAATGTAGAGACTTAGGTTTTTCTATGTAAAACTTTGAAAAATTCCTAGGAATAATTTCAGAGCCAAAAATTGAGATGGTGCGCGATTCCAAGACCTAGTGTGCTCGAAATTAATTTTATAAAAATATTAAATATATTTTTATTACATGCATGTGGTTTTTTAGAGATAATATAATATATACTAAATGGCTGATCAGATTGAAATCTGAGACCACGCTTGGGTCCAGAATGTGGTGTTTATCCTAGACGCAACATAATTTTTTTCGGTATCAAGAGTTCAGCTCATGTGCCATCGTGGATGAATACTTAAATAATTAAATACTTATTTATTTAATTATTTTATTTTCGAACTAACCTAAAATTACCTATAAATATGTTATTATGGGAATCTTCCCAGAGTTGGCTCATAATTTCAAAAATCGCCGACAAGTGCTTCCCTCTCCTTTTCATTGGCAAACAACGATGAACAACAACAGACGATGATGAAATTTCAGATTGAGGCGATTCAAAGTGCGTTCTTCATCAATGGGGATCGATCCAATCTAGATAGGACTCGTCTTTGGGGTTTTAATCTTTTTATTAAATGATTGAGCATGTTGATAATTATTCCTTCAATCTGTGCCCCTTGCAAATGTTGAAATTAATTGCTTTTATCAGTTGTTTCTAACCCGAATTGACTGTTCTTGATTGGTTGGCCAAGAACGCTTGACCAATGATCCTAAACCTTTGTTTGTGCAATTTTAATTCCCCCTTTCTATGTATTATTCACCATAGAAACCCCGAAGTTCCCAGATCGATGATTTCTAGGTGACCCAAGCTCAACCGGGCGCCCGAATTCAAGGTGGATTGACGAAATAGTGACGAAATCGCGAACGAAGATCGGATCAGTGCAGGTCAGGACCTGAGGATCGCAGATCTATGATAATTTATTGTTTTGGGCTTGGAATGGAGGTGATGTGGTGTGTGGAAGGTGGTGGCAGCATGAGTTGGCCGGGATGGTGGTCTGGCGCGGGTCTGGGGCGGTCATGTGGAGGCGGTCTAACAACATTGGAGACGGCCGAGGCAGGCGGCTCTGGCGAGGCGTCAGGCGAGGATGGTGGGTGTAGACCGTGCAGAGATGACTGATGCGCACGCGAGGCATCCTAAGCGGCATGGCGAGTTGGCCAGGATGGTAGAGGAGGCTGGAGGCGGCGACGGCGGACGCGCCAGATGCGGTGACTGCGGAGGTGGGGCGCACAACCAGGCGGCGACCTGCGTGGGAAAATGTGATGGGGGGGGGGGGGGCGCTAACCCTAACCCAAATAAGAAAAATAAAAATGTAATAATAATAATAATATTGTTATTATTATTAAATCCTTTGACCCATCATAAATCCCACTTGGGGAGTCCAAACAGCGTGATGTCACCAGCGATCAGGCGGTCTTTTTAAGGCCAATGTGGGATTCCTTTAATGGGTCCCCGAAATGTTCAAATAATAATAATATATATATTATTTTTAAAACTTTGACCCACCATAATTTCCTCATGTGACGTCCAAACGGCGTGCCGTTAGCGGTGTTGTGATCCTAACATTGAGGTGGATGATTTAAAATCAATATTAGGATTTTAATTTAAGATAAAGATGTGAGCCCCATGAGACACTATTCATGCACAAGGATGTGAAATGAAGCTTCATCACCGAATGTCCGATTCAGGCAAATGAATAGTCGATTCTGTGCACTTTTCTGTAAGGATCACAATGCTGTGATCTGTTTAGTTATTTGGGGACTCCCAATTTTCTTCTTGTTGTGATGTGAACAGCCTCATTCATGATCTCATTAAGTGTAAAAGCATTAAAGGAATATCGATGGGAGATCCTTTTGGTGTGTTTGAAGAGATGCAATCAAAGCTTCTGGGGACGTTCAAGGAAGCATGTTAGTGAAATTACGTTTTTCCCTTCGGACCAACAACGTGCATCATGCACTCATCAACCTCTTGGAAAAATATGCCATGTACTTTGGGAGTACATAGTCATGCTAAGTGGTACATGTATGTAGTTTAGTACTCAAGGATGGTTAAGTACACAACCAGGCAATGAGGCGAGGTCACACGTTGTGTGGGCCCCATACACACCGTATACCTCTTTACGAATCTTATACCTCTCGTATCCCAATCTTCTGGGCTTGGATTTTGGCCAATGAGATGTCTGTCCTGAGTGTCTTTTCACTTAGAATGCGATGGTGTCGTCAGAAGCAGCTTTCGAGATACTATGTGAAATGTCTCGGGCTTGGTATGCACTGAGGCGATACCCGATGATGGCAGTGATCATACAGGATTACCAGAGCAGTACTGGGCTTACCCTCCAACTGGGCTGTGAAGTGGTGTTCCCTGATGCCAATTCTGGGCTTACCCTCCAGTGGGACTGGGCAGCGGCGTTCCACGATCTTTCCAAGTTACCCTCCAGTAGGACCGGGTAGTGGAGTTCCTCGATGTTCTGGGATTACCCTCCATCCGAGATGGGCAATGGCATTCCCCGATGACATATTCCAAGCATAACCCTCCAGTTGGGTTGAGTAGTGGCATTTCCCTAACAACTCACCAGACTTATGCTTCAGTAGGATTGGGAAGTGGCGTTCCATAGTGACCTTCTTGAGTGTTACCCTCCAACCAGGCTGGGCAGTGACATTCCTCGGTGACTACCAGAGTAGGACCCTACTATCATACTAGGGCACAAGATCCTTTCCTAAACTGTTGACCCATCTACTGTGTGACATACTGATGAGGTGTGGTTTGACATACCTTTGAACTCACGAGAAAAAGGGATGCTTTTCCCCACCGAGACACATCCTTGTGACGTGACCTAAAACTGTGCGGATAAGTTAGTGCTACCCAAAGCGAATAGTATCAAGGGGTGGTGATTAAGTCCCTTTGACTTGTATTTTCAGGGCAGACGTATGAGGTGCTGGGCATTATAGATGGACTTACCTTTGAACTGTTGGCTACTCACCTTCTTAGGCTGAGCTGTGGGATGGAGATCCCCTTACACTCTCATTTGGGATTATTTGACTAAGCATATATATATATATATATATATATATATATATATATATATCATGTTATAGTACTCACTCCTTAGGCTTGGTTACTCTCCTTCCAGGAGAGGCGAAGACACGCGGGGTATGCCATGTGCATTCCGTGTCAAGCTTCTCATGGTTGGACGAGTCTACTCTCATGATATAGGTAGTGAAGACTTGAAGAGGAGTTCATCTCCTCACCTTTTTGAGCTCCTTATGTTGGGATGAGTCTACTTTCACTCTCTTGTTGGGTTGATTTGTACTCCTGTTCTCTTTTACCATATCTTGTTCTCTCTGCTGCTTTCCTCTTCAGTGTATCTCTTACTTCTCCCCCTTCACCCTCTTCAAGGTGTTTTACTGGGTATGTATATAATCACCCCTGCATGGGATTCGCCCAACACGTGGCGTGTCTTTTGCTGATGACAAACAAGTTGATCATGACTTCAGAGGATCTTAGGGATATGGGGTTCTTGGATCGCGTACGGTGGTCATAACTTGAGATTTAGGAGCTGACCTCTCTCAAATATTTTAATTTTCCATTTATGTTAGGTTGGGATAGGTTTTCGATTGTGCATTTATTTTGCACGTTTAATTTCAGTTTACACTACTGTACTCTCGTACTATATGTAGGTTTCAAGCGCAGCGGAAGCGCGTTGGTGGGTTTTCCCAACTTTAATTTTAACGTTAAACAACGTTCAATCCGATATCCATCATGATGTAAAACGCTGAATCTTCGGAATAGAACGAGTAATGAAAAACTTAAGAGGGAATCCCTGAACCATAGAGATAGTATCATCATATGTTGGTTATAATTAATTTAATTAATTCACAAGAATTACCTTGGTGGAATTCTTTCTTTGTTGATGTCTCCGGTCATGATCCTATGATCCGTCGTTGCGTTGTAGAATCCAAGTGTAGGATTCCTCTAGTGGTGATCCACACATGTGCCACGTATCTCCGGATGTCGCCGAAGGAATCTCCGGGTGCTAGTGCGGAAGAACCTTCGCTTGCGATGTCCGCCTTCGACCGCCTTGGTCTCTCGGTCTTGAGAGCGTTCTTGGAGGAAGGAGTTCTTTCGGCCTTGAATGAATTCTCCGGATTTGTTGTTCACAACGATTCTCTTGTAGAAAAGTGTTGGGGTTGTGAGGATATTTGGGGTTATAGAGTTATGACAATAAATAAACACGTTACGCGTTTTATTTATCTCATTAACTCTTATTGAAAACCCCCATGTCGAATTATTAATTCCTTGACATGCACCCATGCTGATTATAATAAATATCATTTAATAAAACAATATTATATCCTCAAAATCCTGACTTAAAAAACTACACGGCGTGTAATCATTAATACACGACGTGTACTCGTTTTCCATAAAACTACACGGCGTGTATATTTCATATACACGACATGTACTTTTATTTTCCACTTTCCTTTATTTCCTCCACCACATTTATTATACCTTGAGTAATGGCTATTTATTTATTAAATAAATATAACTGCATCACTCGCTAATAAATATTATTTCATCCACAATATATTCTCTCGAATAACTAGTGTTAAAATAAATGCAATCATGCATCCTTAAATAATTATTAAACCACAGTCGGGAATAATCTTTATTTAACTTATTAAATTAATATTTAACTGAGATACATGGACACACTTAGTGTATGACCCTCTAGGCCTCTTTCTCAGTGGCATTAGGCGGATCCTGCCTAAAGTCCAAGGTTAGCGTCTATCAATACACCAATGCACCCATAGAGAAAGAAGTTAATGCCACAATGACGTGTCACCTCATACGAATGCTTACCGTGTAATATAATCCCTTTGTCATGATATCTCGAATCAAGCGGGTTGCATGCTAGTGTCATCAACCCACGTGCTCGATTATTATTTATTTGACTTTCCGGAATTGAACTCGCCCATACTTTACCATGGCCAAGGATTTATTTAGGCTATATCAATTCCATCAAAGGGCCTGAGATATATACTTCTGTTATGGAACATAAGGGACAAATCCTTTCTCGCATTATCTATTAATGTAGTATTACTCGTAACGCACCCAATGTATCCTAACTCGCTGCGAATAGTGTGTTGTCGCAATTTTCATCAATACATCTAAGTGCGCGAGTTGTAATACCCATTAATAATAATCTTAAAGTCTAAGGACCAATACACACATCCACAGATAGGAACATCCAATGACACTATGAAATGTGGATTTCCTACTAGCGAGTCTCGTTCTCATAATATCCTCCTGGATATTACCAAGGGCGCACACCATGAGAAGGTGCCTCAAAGTTTTATGAGTCCTCAACCCTAATGGCCTATATTATTTGTGTCCCTCAAATAATATCATCCGACCCTAGAACATATATTCAAGAACATTGTTATGACACTTCCGGGTTCTCATCATAGCATAGACCCGCTATGACCCTTTAATGCAACAACTATCCTTAGGACATTATCACATGCATTGTCACGTAGAAGAACAATCAAGATGTGACAAGGATTTTATTAATGAATAAAGTACAAAGTAGTTGGTTCTAGGCCACCAACTCCAACAGACTCCCACTTGGACTAGAGACAGCTGCTAACAACCTTTAACCCACTAGCACTCCCATGATATTCATGCTTCTGCTGAGATAGGCCTTTAGTCATGGGGTCCACCACGTTCTCTTCCATGGACACTCTTCTCACTAAAAATTCACCCCTTTCATAGAAATCCTTCAAGAGGTGATACTTTCGAAGTATATGCTTTGTCCGTTGATGTGACCTTGGTTCTTTCGCAAGAGCCACCGCTGCAGTATTATCACAATACAATGTAATGGGATCTTTACTGCTAGGCACCACATCAAGCTCCTTGACAAAGTTCCGAATCCATATGGATTCCTTGGCTATATCAAAAGCCGCTATATATTCGGACTCCACTGTAGAATTGGCGACAACTGGCTGCTTTGAAATCTTCCAGCTCACAGCTCCTCCATTGAGACAGAAAACATATCCAGATTATGACTTCAGATCATTCTGATCTATTTGAAAACCAGTATCAGCATACCCTCTGATGACAAGCTCCTCTTCTCCTCTATACACCATTAACATATCCTTAGTTCTTCTCAGATACTTAAGGATAGTCTTAATAGCAGTCCAATGCTGTTCTCTTGGATCTACTTGATATCTGCCTACCATGCTCAGTGCATAGGCAACATCAAGCCTGGTATATAACATGGCAAACATGATGGATCCTATAGACGAAGTGTATGGTATCTTACTCATTATATCTTTCTCTTGTTGTGTCTGAGGACACATTTTCTTAGAAAGATGTAGGCCATGTGACACTGGAACCAATCCCCTCTTGGATTGTTCCATACTAAATCTCTTTAGTATCTGGTCAATGTATGTACTCTGACTTAGTCTAAGAAGCCTCTTGGATCTATCACAAATTATCTTGATACCTAGAATGTAGGCTGCTTCACCCCAGTCCTTCATGGAGAAACACTTGTTCAACCAGTCCTTAACTGACTGTAAGACTGGTACATCGTTTCCAATAAGCAATATGTCATCAACATATACTACTAGGATAACGATCACATTCCCATTAAACCGTTTATAAATACATGACTCACATTCATTCTTAATGAACCCAAATTCCTTTATGGCTTCATCAAATCGAATGTTCCATGACCTGGATGCTTGCTTTAATCCATAAATGGATTTCTGCAACTTGCAAACCCGTTTGGATTCACCTGGTGTCACAAACCCTTCTGGTTGTGTCATATAGACATCTTCCTGAAGGTTCTTGTTAAGGAATGTTGTTTTGACATCCATATTCCAAACCTCGTAGTCATGGTAAGCTATTATGACAAGTATGATTTTTATGGATTTAAACATGGCAACTGGTGAGAAGGTTTCATCATAGTCAATTCCTTGACACTGTCTGAACCCTTTAGCCACTAGCCTTGCTTTATAGGTGTTAACTTGACCTTCTATGTCCATATTTCTATTAAATAACCATTTGCATCCAAAAGGCTTTACATCAACTGGCTCATCGACCAGAACTCAGACTTGGTTCTAATGCATGGAATCCATCTCAGAATTCATAGCTTCTTGCCACCTTGCAACTTTTGAGCTTTCTACTGCTTCCTTGTAGGAGAGAGGTTCATTATTGTCCAACAATAATGATTCACCATCCTCGGTTACTAGGAAACCAAATCTCTCTGGTTCTGTTGGGCAAAAATCCCTCAAGGCATCATTGAAGCATTTTTGAGGTGATTGTGTTTGTTGACAAAGTGGACATCTGAGTGGTGATTGTTGACAAAGCAAAACAATGACATACAAATTTGTTGACAAAGAGGATTTCATGATGGAATGTCGAGTTCAAGAGCTGAGGTCAACGATCCATGTTTGATTCAAGAACGTCGACAAAAGGAATGGATGATCTGGAGGCGGTAAAAAAGAACAGATACAAGGTGGCGCCGTTTTCCAGTGTTTGCCAAATTTTTGGGCCTGAAAATCGACAAATGAAGAAAAGTGTTTTTGGAAAAGGGACTTGCGCGCCGAGGACTTGGAGTATAGGAAACTTGCACGCCATATGTTTTTCAAGATCAGAAGATCAAAATATGGCTAAGGAAATAGGTTCGCGCAAGTTTGGGAGTTGGTCACGCAAGTGTCTAAAAGGACAGAAGACTTGCGCGCCGAGACTGGGTCGCGCAGGTGACTTGCGCGCCGTCGTGCATGGTGGTCAATTTGCCTATAAATACTGAACTACCCCTCTTCATTCTTAACGCGGAGTTCAACACTTTGAGAAATCAGATCTCCCGTCGCACAGGTGTGGTGGTCGCACAAGTGGTGTGTGTGGTCGCGCAGGTGGGACGTGCGCGCGAGGGTGATAGTTGCGCGCCAGTGTTTGAAGCCTGCGCGCCAGTGTGGAGTTGCGCGCCAATATTGGATCGGGCGTAAAAGAAAGTGAGTCACGCAGGTTTGGAGTTGAGGAAGCTTGAGTCGCGCAAGTGTCTGAGGAGGAATTGCGCGCCAGTTGTGACTTGCGCGTCGATACTTGCGTGCCGAGATTGACTTGCGTGCCAAGTAAGGATTATTTCCAGCAGTGATTTTCGAGCTACGTGGAAGCTGGAAGTTTGCTCGATTCCTTCGGTGCAAAGAGATATTCATCTACGGGTGAAAATTGGGCTTCAACAAAGCATCTAAATACAGAGGAAGATGCATTCTTTCATGCAAATGAAGAGACCTACAGGTCTATAAACTGTGAGTGGATCCTTTTTGGAGTAGTGAGCAAAGGAAGAGGAAGAAGGTGATCCTCTCCACCGGCAATGAGCCAGAGAGAGAGAAATAGGGAGTGGCCCTTGGGAAAGCAGTGAGCTGACCCTAAACTTGTAAAGGCAGTGAGCCTGGGCATAGAAGAGATCTAGCCCGAACTTTGTATCCACATCTAGTGAAGAATAGTGGAATTTGGTACGACCGACAACTTGTCGGCGTATGCTCCTTGGACGTAGCCCAGTGAGGGTGAACCAAGTAAACATCTTTGTGTCTTCCTGTTTTCTTCCCTGCATTGAATTCAAAGCATCATCATTAGATAAAGAAGTAAATAAGTGATCATAGTTTACACACAAGAGCAAACAAAGTGACCCTTGTAATAAAGAGGTCAAGATCCAGTGGGGTAGGAAGAACTTTGAAAAAGAATATCCATACCCTGATTCACCCCCCCTCTCAGGGTATATAGGCCCCTATTGGTCCTAACAATTGGTATCAGAGCCAGGTTGCTTTTATCAAATTTGTTTGCTCTGACTTGGTGGAGTCGATCTTTGTGGTTAAAGAATCTGTCTTCTATTATCTCAGTGTGCCATGGTGAAGGGAAAAACATCAAAGAAGAAGCAGAAGTCAGGTGGTATTCCTCAGTGTGGAAGTGTGTATGGAAAAAGTTTGATTCAATTAAAATAATCAAACAGCTTACTGACGGAAGGTCTGGATGAATCTGATAGGGAAAAGATTGATTCACTAAAGCATGATGCAGGAATGAGTGAGGTACATGAACTTCAAAGAGATATTGAAACAAGTGATGATGAAGAAGAAATAATTGAAGGAAGAATAGATATGAAAGCTGAGTTAGAGGCTTCTCTTGAAGAGATAGATGTTTGGAGAGCCAAAACCAAGAAAGCTAACAAAGTTGTTCATGATGCAAAACTCTATATGCAGCAGCAGGAAGAATAGAAGTCTGAGTTGATGCATAAAATTGAGAAACTCATGTTATCATCACCAGAGAACTCAGAATCAGTTGGTGAGTATAAGATTAAGATTGAAGAATAGAAAAGGGAGATCGATGGATTGAATAGAAAAGTGAAAGATCAAGTCAAGTGCATCGAAGAACCTGATATTCCATGTGACGTTGGAAACACCGATGAAATTAAGTCTAAAGACACTCGGATCCAAGAACTAGAAACTGAGATCAACAAGATAAGAAGTTTAAATCAAAGACTTATTGATGTTGCTACTGAGCTAACAGAAAATAATGATTCTCAAGGTGAAGAACTTCAAAAGGTGGCTAAAATGAAGGGCAAACAAAAGGCTGTTGATTATGAAGAGAATCAACAGTCAGATGAAGTTCAGAATCTTAAAGCTAGAAATGATGATCTAGCAACACAGTTGTCTGTAGAAGTTCAGAAGAATCAAAGGCTACAACAAGAGAATGCATGTTGTTATGATTCTGTTGCTCAAGAAAAATTGAAGGTAAAGGAACAAAATGACATGGTTGATAAGCTGAAGCGTGAACTGGAAGATGAGATGAGTTGTGGAAATAATCTCAGAAAATAACTCAATTCCCAACTTGAATCAAAGGATATGAAAATTCAAAAGTTGGAAGAAGAACTAGAATCCATGAAGAAGGGAGTGAAGAAATCCAATGCTAGAGGAAAGCCTAAAATGAAGGATGCCATGCACTTGCTATTTGATTATCCCTCGGCAGGTGATGATGAAATGAAAAGAAAATTTTCTATTTCTAAAAAGAGGCAGGGACAAATTTTCTCAGCTCAAAGACCATACAATTTGGGAAAAACTGGTATTGGGTTTGATGAATCCCCTTCCGTGCATGACAGAAAGAGGGTTGTGAATAGTTCCAGAAGTGGAGAAAAACATCTAGGTGCTAGAGATAGGCCTAAGAGAACTATATCAAAAGGAAATGATGACATGTGCTACTTTTGCGGGATTCATGGCCACACATCAAGCTTCTGTTCAGAGGATCTGAAATACATCTCAGGCTGTGAAAATAGAATTTTGATAAATTTGAGAATAAGAAGAAGCGTCATAAGAAATCAGAGTGAAGAGTCTCTCAGGGGAAAGCATTTATCAGATGCTATTACTGTGGAATAAAAGGACACACAATGAGTATGTGTACGGAAGCTCAGAAGCTCAATGTCAGAGAAAGAACTCAAAATGCATCAACATCTCGACAGGGAAATGATGAAATGAGGTATGCCTTTGATGGAAAATGTTTTATATGTTCTAATTATGGGAATTTGTCAAGACATTGCAGCAAGAAGAAAGCAAGAAAGGAAAATGGACTCGAAAGGAGATTATCAACCCCAGTGATGCATAATGAGAAATTCTACACTGAGAGACAAAGTGGTAAGTTTGAGAATAGGCTTAGAGCGTCAGTGGAATCACATGGAGCTGAACGAAAGGTGTATCAGTCACCTCCTCTATCATACTCACAACATCTCTCAAAGAGAGAATGTGAACAAACCTAGAAGATTAAGGGGAGAACTACTCCATCTTTGATAAAGAATAATGAACGTTCAATAGAGGACCCACCACCAATTCAAAATAGGGTGATGACTCATAAATCTGATAAACGACAGATAAACAAAGAATGTGTTGAAAAATTCACGAGTCATGTGTCACAGAGAGGACTGGAAGAAAAAGGAAAATCCCTGCAATGGTGGAATAAGGAAGGGAAGATGGAAAGAAAAGAGATTCCTGTTTAGAGAAATAATCAAGGAAAATGGAATTTTGGTAGAACATCAAAGACAGAAATGTGTACTAGTGGGTTTAAACCCCAAATTGCGGGAAAGGCCAGGCCTACAAAATCTTCATATCAGAAAAAGACTCAGCATGCAGATAATGAATGCTTAGTCATATGGCCAGAGCAGTTGAAGTTGTCTAGGCAGCTGGAGGAAGCAAGAAAGGAGTGTGATGCGCTCCAAGAAAGAATCAAAGGGTTGACCCATCAGGATCAACTGAAATCCTCATCTTGAGGAGTCTGGAATAATCCCCTCTCCCTATGTATATAAATGCTATTAACTGATGATTCATGTGTTTCAGGTTTTAGGGAGATAAGATCCAAGGGGAAGTGGAATCTAAAGATGCAAAGTGGAGATGTGATATGCTTTAGTGTTTTGATTGAATCAAATCAGGTATCAAAGTTGATGATGAAAGGGAGAAACATAGCACAAAAAGAAGTGATTGTGTTATTGACTTTATCTCTTGTTTCCTACACCGAGTGCCAACTCAGTAGGCTTAGAGATTTTGTTAATGGCTCAATTACGATTGGAATATGATAATAAATGATGGATGAGGGAAATAATGGTTATGGGTCTATACAGTTGGGCCTAAAAGATGGAAGAGTTTCATAACACAGTAGGAGAATTCTATATCCTAATCAGATGCATGATCTCAATATGATATGAAGGATGAATGTTTATGCTCATGAAGAATTATTAGTGGAAATGCAGCAACACACAGGTTTTCATGATTATCTATTTTGTTCTAACAATGTGGTATCAGCTAACTGCTTTCAGGATACCAAGAAGCTGCAATAGAAAATCAAAGGTGTGTCAACAAAAATCTGAGAGAAGATGTTCAAAGAAATGACGCCATTGAACAATGACACAGAGAAAAGTAGCTAAAATAAATGAAGCCACTGAAAAATGAGTCAGTGAACAATTTTCTGAAGAAAGTGTTGAGGAAGAAAGCAACACAGGGGGAGAAGAAGTGGATGATGCTGATTCAGAAGAAGACACTGATGATGAAAAAGAAAGTGTCAAGTATGTTTCTACAAGGAAGCCAAAGAGTTGAGATGAAACTGATAGAAATAATATCATTGTTTCTCAGGCAGCTCCAGTTCAGACTAGAATAATGAAGTCACTACAGCAGACATCATTCCTATCTCAGGTAGATCCGAAATGCTTTGCTGATGCAGCTGAAGATGAAAACTGGGTCCAGGCTTTGAATGAAGAGCTTGACCAGATTGAGAAGAACCAGACATGGGAGATTGTTTCGAGGCCAGCAGACAAGAATGTCATCGGGACTAAATGGGTCTATCACAACAAGATGAATGAAGATGGAACTGTGATTCGAAACAAAGCATGACTAGTGTGTAAGGGATACTCCCAGATAGAGGGAATAGATGTAGATGAGACATTTGCACCAGTTGCAAGGCTGGAGACAATCAGATTATTTTTGTCCATAGTAGTGAAAATAAAGTTCAAAGTGTTCCAGATGGATGTCAAATCCGCATTCTTGAATGGTGTTCTGGAAGAGGAAGTGTATATTGAGCATCCAGATGGTTTTCTCATTCATGAGGATGATAACAAAGTTTACAGGCTGAAGAAGGCATTGTATGGGCTAAAACAAGCACCAAGGGCATGGTACTCACGTCTTGATCAGTACTTGAAGAAGCTTGGTTTCCAGTGTGGGGGAGTTGATTACAATCTTTATTTCAACAAAAATAGTAATCAAAGGATGATGGTGCTGGTCTATGTTGATGACATAATACTTTGTGGATCAGATGAAGCTCAGTGCAGACAATTTTCAGAATTCATGAAAAATGAGTTTGAAATGTCAATGATTGGAGAGCTAACATTTTTCCTTGGTCTACAAGTGACACAAGGAAGGAATGGAACATTCATTTCTCAATCCAAATATGCCAAGGAGGTGTTAAGAAGGTTTGGTATGGAAAATTCCAAGGAGATGAAAACTCCGGTTGCTACCCAGATAAAATTATCAAAAGATGAGGATGGAAAGGCAATTAATATCACAGAATACAGGAAAATTATTAGAAGTTTGTTGTACGTGACCGCGACAAGGCCTGATATTGTTTTCGCCACATGCCAAGCAGCGAGATATCAGAGTAATCCCAAGGAAAGTCACATTCTCTCAGTGAAAAGAATACTTCGGTATATCAAGGGCACGGTGGACTTCGACTTGACATACAACGACAAATCTCAGACAGAGTTATTGGGATATACTGATGCAGACTGGGCCGGTTCAACGGATGATAGGAAATCAACATATGGAGGTGCATTCTATCTTGGAAAACTATGTATTTCTTGGTTAAGCAAGAAGCAGGATTGTATTTCATTAAGCACCGTAGAGGATGAGTATATTGCGGCCACTCAAGCATGCACACAGTTATTGTGGATGAAGTAGCAGCTTGAAGATATGGGAGTTGAAGTGAAGTCTCCGATCAGAATCCAGTGCGACAACTCAAGTGCTATAAATCTTAGCAAAAATCTCGTCCATCATTCAAGGACAAATCACATTGAGATTAAGTATCATTTTATCAAGGAGAAGGTTGAGCAGGGAATCGTGAAGTTGGAGTATGTGCCTACAAAGCTACAGGTTACAGCCATTCTGACAAAGGCCTTACCCAAGGAATATTTTGAGAGGCATCGAATGGCTCTGGGAGTTCAGTCGATTCCCCGCACTTGAAATAGTGTGGATGTGGAACCCCACCCTCTACCCAAGGTATGATGTGTTTTTCCCTAATGTTCTGATATGTGTTCTCTACTATGTTACAGACTACAAAGGAGTGACCTTTGGGTTCGTTGACAAAGGGGGAGAAAATGGTGATTGTTCAAGGGGGAGACATTGTGTCAATTTGATACATCATGGTTGATACGGGGAGAATTTGACAAGTGGAGCAGCCAAATAGGGGGAGTTGAAGCTAGTTGAATGTGCTTAGACAGAGCTTAGCTTGGATAACACAGGAAATAGGGCTAAAGAGGTTTTGAAGCTGACAAGGGATGAAGCTGTGAACAGAAAGGGGGAGCGTATTAAATCTGAAGATGCTAGAAGTGATCGATCAAAGGATAGACATCACGACAACTGAGGATCGTGATAAAAGCAGAAGAGTGGTGTTGGAGAATGGTGAGAATATTTCCAAACCAAACATTGGACTTCCAACAAGTCCTTCAATAATTGGTATCAGTTTAGTAAAAATTGGTATCAGTTTGGTGTCAACATTGGATGTCAGAGATGAAGTGATTCATTGATGAACTTTCCATTTACTCTTATTTCTCACACCGAGCATTGCTCATATGGGCTTAGAGTATATGTTGAGTAAATCCTTGATCGCTATCAGAATCGCCAAAGGCGAATGGTGGCTGAAGAATTAACGATGTATCTTTACATAAAAGAGTTTTCAACAAACCCAAAGGGGGATATTGTTGGGAAAAAATCCCTCAAGGCATCATTGAAGCATTTTTGAGGTGATTGTGTTTGTTTACAAAGTGGAAATCTGAGTGGTGATTGTTGACAAAGCAAAACAATGACATACAAATTTGTTGACAAAGAGGATTTCATGATGGAATGTCGAGTTCAAGATCTGAGGTCAATGATCCATGTTTGATTCAAGAACGTCAACAAAAGGAATGGATGATCTGGAGGCGGTACAAAAGAACAGATACAAGGTGGCACCATTTTCTAGTGTTTGCCAAATTTTTGGGCCTGAAAATCAACAAATGAAGAAAAGTGTTTTTGGAAAAGGGACTTGCGCACCGAAGACTTGGAGTATAGGAAACTTGAGCGCCATATGTTTTTCAAGATCAGAAGATCAAAATATGGCTAAGGAAATAGGTTCGCGCAAGTTTGGGAGTTGGTCACTCAAGTGTCTAAAAGGACAGAAGACTTGCGCGCCGAGACTGGGTCGCGCAGGTGACTTGCGCGCCGTCGCGCAGGGTGGTCAATTTGCCTATAAATACTGAACCAACCCTCTTCATTCTTAATGCGGAGTTCAACACTTTGAGAAATCAGAGCTCCCGTTATGCAGGTGTGGTGGTCGCGCAAGTGGTGTGTGTGGTCGCGCAGGTGGGACTTTCACTCCAGGGTGATAGTTGCACGCTAGTGTTTGAAGCCTGTGCGCTAGTGTGGAGTTGCACGCCAATATTGGATTGGGCGTAAAAGGAAGTGAGTCGCGTAGGTTTGGAGTTGAGGAATCTTGAGTCGCGTAAGTGTTTGAGGAGGACTTGCGCGCCGATACTTGCACGCCGAGATTGACTTGCACGCCAAGTAAGGATTATTTCCAGCAGTGATTTTCGAGCTGCGTGGAAGCTGGAAGTTTGCCCGATTCCTTCGGTGCAAAGAGATATTCATCTACGGGTAAAAATTGGGCTTCAACAGAGCATATAAATAAAGAGGAAGATGTATTCTTTCATGCAAATGAAGAGACCTACAGGTCTATAAACTGTGAGTGGATACTTTCCGGAGCAGTGAGCAAAGGAAGAGGAAGAAGGTGATCCTCTCCACCAGCAGTGATCCAGAGAGAGAGAAACAGGGAGTGACCCTTGGGAAAGCAGTGAGCTGACCCTAAACTTGTAAAGGTAGTGAGCCTGGGCATAGAAGAGATATAGCCCGAACTTTGTATCCACATCTAGTGAAGAATAGTGGAATTTGGTATGACCGGCAACTTTTCGGAGTATGCTCCTTGGACGTATCCCAGTGAGGGTGAACCAAGTAAAAATATTTGTGTCTGCCTATTTGCTTCCCTGCATTGCATTCAAATCATCATCATTAGATAAATAAGTAAATAAGTGATCATAGTTTACACACAAGAGCAAACAAAGTGACCCTTGTAATAAAGAGGTCAAGATACAGTGGGGTAGGAAGAACTTTTAAAAAGAATATCCATACCCTGATTCACCCCCCCTATCAGGGTATATAGGCCCCTATTGGTCCTAACAGGTTCCCTTACCTCTCTTGAGCTCCTACGCAGTACTTGTGTTTCTAGAACCTCTTCCATGGGGACCTGTGAAACTTGTTCCTGTACCAACTCCTGTGTATCTTGAACATCAACTTCATCGAATTCAATCTTGCTCCCACTATCCTTTTTGAGGATGTGCTCCCTCTCAAGAAAGATGGATTGTCTAGTGATAATCACTTTCTTGTCTTGAGGGTTATATAGGTAATATCCTCAGTTTCCTTGAGATATACTATAAAGATACACTTCGTGCCCCGGGGTTCTAGTTTGTTGCCTGAGAAGGCCTTAACAAATGCCTCACATCCCTATACACGTGTGTGCGACAAAATGGCTTTCTTTTCATTCCATAACTCAGAGGGAATTCCATTTTCCACCTTAGTTGGTACTCAGTTTAATGTGTATGCCGCAGTTTGTAATGCATATCCCCAAAAGGATAATGGAAGATCCGCATGACTCATCATCGACCTCACCATGTCCAACAAGATGTGGTTCCTCCTTTCACTAACACCATTCCACTGTGGTGTATAAGGAGAAGTGAGCTGAGATAGAATCCCAGACTCCCGTAGAATATTGATGAACTCTTGGTTCAGATATTCTCCACCGCGATCCGATCGAAGTTTCTTTATCTTCTTACCATGCTGATTCTCTACTTCATTCTTGAATTCCTTAAATTTCTCTAAGGACTCTGACTTATACCTCATTAAGTAGACATAGCCATATCTACTCAAATCATCAGTAAAAGTAATGAAGTAGGAATATCCACCTCCAGCTTCTACTGGAAATGGTCCACACACATCTGTGTGTACCAATCCTAGAAGCTCTGTAGCCCTTTAACCCTGTCCACCAAAAGGTGGATTTTTCATTTTTCCTTGTAAACAAGCGTGACATCTATCAAGTGGTTTTAGCTCAGTAGAGTCTAAATAGCCATCTTGGCAGAGCTTTGTCAAGCGCTTCTCATTCACATGATCGAGACGGTGATGCCACAACTGGGTGATGTATAAGTCATGTGATTTTGTTTCGTTATCGATTACCAACACTTGGTTTTCATAATTTAATACATACAAACCATTATTTAAATGTGCCATACCATAACATACGTTGTTCTTATAAAATAGAAAACTCTTATTTCCAAATTTGAAAACAAATCCATCCATATCCAAACAAGATACAAAAATTATGTTCTTGGTAACACTAGGAACATAATAACAGTTTTGTAAAAACAAAATCATGCCAGTTGGCAATGAGAGGTGGTAATCACTAATAGCCAATGCAGCCAGCCTTTTACCATTGGCATCTTGAAGATCCACCTCTCCTCTGGCAATCTTTCTAAATCTACTTGGTTCCTGTATTTGAATACAGATGTGAGCCCCACAAGCTGTATCTAATACCCAATGTGTAGAAATAGAAAGATTACACTCGATAACGAATGCACCTTTAGCGTCCCGACGCTTCTGGGTGCAGTTCCTCTTCTATTTTTCTTGCTTTCCACATGAAAAACACACTACCTCCCATTCCTTGCCCTGCCTCTGGATCTTCCCCTTCTTGGAGGGACGATGCTCGGGGGCTTCATACCATTTATAATTCTTTGGCCCCTTTTCCTTGTCCTTCCTCTTATTCACCATAAGGACTGCGGGTTTTTCACGCCCCATGTCCTTATCTACCTGGTGAGTTAAGGATAGAATTTCTGATTTAGGCGCAACTAGAACAGGCTCTTCCAGCACATACAATTTCCTTTCGTGGCGAAGGATGATGCGTAAATGCCTCTGCCACTCTTGGAAATTGGTGCCGGTGATAAGGTTTTCCTTCTCGAGTATGGTTCACAATGATATGTTTGAAGTCATTTTCTTGTCGTTTCTATAAATTAAGATGAGCAAAGTTTTAGTAATTTATTACAAAACTGAGACAAATAAATAAATTAATACTTATTAGTCTCCCACTATTTTATCGAAATCTAATATCCCTCACCATTGACTTTAGAATATTTTGTTTTTTGAATATTCTAGTGGCAAGGATCCATATTTCCCTTCGCATTACCCCAACTAGGGTTGGTCAAGAAACTTGAAGGGTTTTAGGTAGGCATTCCAAATGCCAACTGCATTAACTTGCAGCTCCTTGATCCGCTGAGTGGACTCCCCAATCCTGAAATCCTTTTATTTTGGATTTCCTCAATCTTTGCCTCTTGGTCACACCAAGTCCTGCTGTGGCAGTCAAGCCTAGATGCGAACCAAGTCAAGTCAACCCAAAACCTTGAATTAGAATTACCCGATAATTGAAAGCACCCCAAATAGGGTTGGTCAAGCACTTTGAACTATGGTTCGATTCTAACCAAGATTTTGGAAGGCTATACCGACTTAATATTTCTTTTGAGGGATTTTATCCTTATACGTAAATTTCCATTTTATTATCTTTGATTACATTCTTGTTAATATTAAGTGGGATATACTTAAGTGGTTAACCATGTCTAAGATAATATTTACGCATAAGACGATTTTTATTTTAGTTCCATCTTGCATGCTTGTTTAATTCATTAATTGTGTGATTGTGAAAATACACCCACAATAAATAAACCATATAACTGACAGAAATAAAATAAATGGTATGATCATGAGATTTTCTATTGGTTAGTTTATCTAGCGGTTGATAAACTAACCCAAGACCTAGGGGAGAAACACCTTGAACCATTCGGGTTCGTGTTTACAGCTTTCCACCTATCCACCTTTGTATCTCCTTGGATTGGTTTCACCTTGGCTCCTGACTTGAGCCGCCTCCACTAGCTTGGGAGCTCCATCCATTACATATGCATTTATCTCACATGCAGGTGAGGGGTAAAAAGGGGTTTTTACATAAAAGAATCCTTGGGCGTGCAAGCCATACATATTAATGAGGAGATGGATCCCATGCCAACAAATTTAATTTAAATAAATGAATTAAAAGAAACCATTCACATACAAAGGTCTCGGTCTGTATCATGATCATCCGTACATGCAACAATATTTATGCATAAATAAAACTAGCATTCAATTATTTAATTGTTCTTGTTTAAGATAAATCACGCTCAAATCAATTAATTATCTTTAATTAATCAATCCTTTTATCTTAAAACCTTTTCTGAACTTCCTTGATATTCTCATCCATCATAATTTTAAACAAATAAATCCATTTAAAATTATCCTTGTACGTAACTTATACCTTGGAGGAAACCCGGTGAATTCCTGTTCATCACACAGATGTTAAATTAAACACATATATATAAAACACCTATCACATGTTGTGCCTCAGCTTTACTCCTGCACCATGGTACACGTCTCAAGGGTTTGTATAATATAATAATAAATTTTAATAAATCTGCGTAATTTTGGTGAGTACATAGCGTGTAGTTCTGACTACACGGCGTGTACTTTTCTTCACCGTACATCCGAAGTACACGCCTGGGGATAGGGTGTGTTAATGTACTTCGGAATTTTTCAGAGTACACGGCATGTTCTATGGGACACACGCCGTGTAGTTTCTGTGTTACACGGTTTCCAGCCGGGCAAGCCGTGTACGGGGTACACGGTCCAACCCAAACCCGAAGGGACTACACTCCGTGTTCAGTTGGACCACACAACGTGTAATCCAGAAACTGTGTGCCACTTGTTCCTGGTCAATGCGCGGTGTCATAAATGATATAGGTATACTCCAATACATGACTTAATTTGGCGGATCAGTCAATGCATTTAACCTAGACTACACGACGTGTACTTTCGAATACACACCGTGTATTCTGGTGTTATACGACCAGAAACATTTGGCTCCTCCAGATGAGTTCCTCTATTTTATTTTAATCAAAATTAAAAGAAAAATTCGTTTCTGTGAGGTGAACGAGAAATGAGGGAGGAGGAATAGATTTTGAGATTCATATTTCCAGAACGATTAAACTTGAATTGAAACAACTAAATTATTAAATGCGTAAAACATCAACGAAAAACTAAATAATTATAATCAACGATATGATCACTCTGATACCACTTGTAGGTTCCGGGCACAGCGGAAGCGTGTTGGTGGGTTTTCCCAACTTTAATTTTAATGTTAAACAACGTTCAATATGAGATCCTTCATGATGTAAAATGCCGAATCTTCGGAATAAAACGAGGAACGAAAAACTTAAGAGGGAATCCCAGAACTATAGAGATAGGATCATCATATGTTGGTTATAATTAATTTAATTAATTCACAAGAATTAACTTGGTGGAATTCTTTTTTCATTGATGTCTCCGGTCATGATCATGTGATCCGTCGTTGTGTCGTAGAATCCAAATGTAGGATTCCTCTAGCGGTGATCCACACGTGTGCCGCGTATCTTCGGACGTCACTGAAGGGATCTCCGGGTGCTAGCATGGAAGAACCTTCGCTTGCGATGTCCGCCTTTGATCGCCTTGGTCTCTTGGTCTTGAGAGAATTCTTGGAGGAAGGAGTTCTTTCGCCCTTGAATGAATTATCCAGAGTTGTTGTGCACAACGATTCTCTTTTGGAAAAGTGTTGGGTTGTGAGGATATTTATAATCGGGTTCTTGGTTATAGAGTTATGACAATAAATAAACACATTACATGTTTTATTTATTTCATTAACTCTTATTGAAAACCCCCATGTCGAATTATTAATTCCTTGACATGCACCCACAATGATTATAATAAATATCATTTAATAAAACAATATTATATCCTCAAAATCTTGACTAGAAAAACTACACGGCGTGTAATCATTAATACACAGCGTGTACTCATTTTCCATAAAACTACATGGCATGTATATTTAATATACATGGTGTGTAATTTTATTTTCCACTTTCCTTTATTTCCTCCACCACATTTATTATACCTTGAGTAATGACTATTTATTTCTTAAATAAATATAACTGTATCACTCGCTAATAAATATTATTTCATCCACAATATATTCTCTCGAATAACTAGTGTTAAAATAAATTCGATCAGGAATCCTTAAATAATTATTAAACCACAGTTGGGAATAATCTTTATTTAACTTGTTAAATTAATATTTAACTAAGATACATGGACATACTTAGTGTGTGACCCTCTAGGCCTCTTTCTTAGTGGCATTAGGCGGAGCCTGCCTAAAGTCCAAGGTTAGCATCTAGCAACATGCCAAGGCACCCATAGAGAAAGAAGTTAACGCCGTAATGACGTGTCACCTCATATGAATGATTACCATGTAATATAATCCTTTTGTCATGATATATCAAATCAAGCAGGTTGCATGCTAGTGTCATCAACCCACGTGCTCGATTATTCTTTCTTTGACTTTTTGAAATTGAACTCTCCCATACTTTACCATGGCCATGGATTTATTTAGGATATATCAATTCCATCAAAGGGCATGAGATATCTACTTCCGTTATGGAACAGAAGGGATAAATCCTTTCTCGTATGATATATTAATGTAGTATTAATCGTGACGCACCCAACGTATCCTACCTCGCTGCGAACAGTGTGTTGTCACAGTTTTCGTTAATACATCTAAGTGCGCAAGTTGTAATACCCATTAATAATAATATTAAAGTCTAAGGACCAATACACACGTCCAAAGATAGGAACATCCAATGACACTATGAAATGTGGATTTCCTACTGGCGGGTCTCGTTCTCATAATATCCTCCCGGATATTACCAAGGGCGCACACCATGAGAAGGTGCCTCAAAGTTTTATGAGTCCTCACCCTTAATGGCCTATATTATTTGTGTCCCTCAAATAATATCATCTGGACATAGAACATATATTCAAGAACAATGTTATGACACTTCCGGGTTCTCATCATAGCAGGGATCCGCTATGACCCTTTAATATAACAGCCATCCTTTGGAAATTATCACATGCATTGTCATGCAGAAGAACAATCAAGATGTGATAAGGATTTTATTAATGAATAAAGTATAAAGTAGTTGGTTCTAGGCCACCAACTCCAAAACTATCTAGAGGTTCATGCATGCTTGATTTATTTTATAGCAGTGTTTCATATTTTATATATTTTCCTATAAACTTTTTCATTGATTTGGATATGTGTGTGTTTATAGTTTTTTAGGAAAATTCCTCCTAAAGTTTAGTGTGACTTTGGCGCTTATTTCCACCCCTAGCCTATGGAGGTGGGCTTGGGGTAGTTGCAGCTCAAGACCCATATTGGGTTGGGTCATGACAACCTTCATAGATGATCATTCTTGAAAGATGTGGGCCTTTTATTTGAAATATAAAATCAAGTTCATGATATTTTCAAGTAGTTTCATTTGATAGTGGAAAGAGAAACATGCAGATGATTAAAGTGCATGTGAACAGACAATGAAGGAGAGTACTGTGGTCTATTTGAGAAGTATTATAGGTGTTTTGACATTAGGCTAGAAAAATCAATTCTGAAGATGCCTAAGTATAATAGTGTTGCTGAGAGGATGAAAAAAATAATTTGAAAGAGAGTCAGGTGTATTATCTCAGATGCAAAGTTTCCAAACACCTTTTAAGGGGAGGTAATGAGGATCACAATTGATCTTATTAGCCTTTCTCCATCATTTCCACTAAACTATGACTTTCCATAAAGGGTTTTGATAGGTAAATAATTTTCATACAAACAATTGAGATTATTTGGCTACAAGGCATTTGTTGGCATCAAAAAATTCACGCTAATCACTTTTCTACACGACCGATGATATTATCATTACTTAGGAAACAGATGTTGAGTTTGAGTAGAAATGTGTCTCCATGTTGGGAGAAGAAGCAAGTTATATTTACATGTTCCATAATACTACTCCATAATTAGGGATAAATATTACTTGTAAATTATTCCTAATTTGGTTTCTTAGTGGAGAGAATCCCACCTTTAGGAGTAGGCTGTGGATTACTAAAATCACTAATAAAAAGGTGCTAACGACTTAAAATTCATTTTTGAGTGTATTTAGGGAACTTTTTTGCATCATAAAATAGACAAAAATGGTGTATAAATTATATTGAGGACCATATTTTTCTTCGTGATCTTTGATTTGACTGGTCGTGGATCCCAAATGTACTTACAGATTAAAATTTACGGCTTTTAGAAGTCAAAAAAATTTTATAAATTAACTCGAGTTCCTACACAAGAAATTCATGCAAGTCCCTTATGAAATGCCCTTACATACGTCCCTCATGAAATATACTCACATAGATACTTCGTGTAGCCCCTTCACCTAGGTCGACCGATTAATCTATAAATAGTCCCCTCCACCTCTAATTTTCAGAGAGGATAGATGAAATCTCGAACGATGGAGTAAGGTGAGAGCTCTGATCGCACATCTCCTTCACCCAAGTAGTCCATCCATACTTGGAAAAAATATTATGCACATCCCTCTATATAGATGAATCCCCCAACTAGGAGAACCACCTAGGCGATCCCCCACCTGGGTGAGCCCCCACCTCAGTGAACCACCTGGGTGGGCCCCCATCTGAGTGAACCACTTGGGCCAGCCCCCACCTAGGTGAGCCACTTGGGAAATAACCCACCTGGGAAAACCACTTAGGAGAGCCCCCACCTAGATGAACCACTTGGGTGAGCCCCCACCTAGGTGAACCACTTAGGTGAGCCCCCATCCAGGCTAGGATGTTTTGGGTTGTGACACATAAAACCCTACCTCTAAATAACCATGAGTTGAGATACTACTCATGCTTCCAGAAACAAGGGAATACTTCTTATAATAATCCCCTAGTCTTTCTTGTGGGGTAGTCCCCTGCCTTCCAAAGCCCCGCCTCATCCACCAGTGAGTAAATAAGATTGTGTGGTTTTTCAGATCTTCCACTTAATCTTATTTCTCACACTTATTGTGACTCATGTGGGCTTAGAGGTTATTGATGATCACAACATCCACACTATAAAATACCTATCTTAGTATAGAGTCCTTCTTAGGATCTTTATCTCACCTTTACATGGGCTTCACACTAGGTGTAAGCCCCAAAACCATGTCACCATCCTCTCAAAGGTTCATATTCTCTGAAAGAACAACCTTTAAAGGGCCATATTCCCAATGAAGAAACCATAGTCCTTCTATTTGGTATAATTCCCAATATTCCATATTATATGGGTTTTGATTTCTGTCCGAATGAGATACGTAATAAAACTCTATAAGGTTCAAACCCAACACCCCAAACTCACCCTAATCTTCTCTAGGCCATATTACCAGTAGGGTCACATCTCACCTGGGGGTCCACATCCCTTCGAGGTCCATTTTAACTACTTCAGCGTAAGTCCCACACCAGCCTTGACCAGACACCTTTCGCCTAGATTTTCTCACCACATAACATTAAACCATATGTTTTGTTCCTCATCACATGAACTTAAAAGGTATTATGTGTCCTGTTAAGTGCCACTGAACTATGTGGGTACTGATTTCTTTCACAAGGATATATAGTAATCTCTTTCCTTGGGCATGATACTGATATCAAAAACAACTTTTGTCTTTCTGGATAATAATAAATTCCAGATCACCCCATTGTGTGGCTTAAAACCATCATCATTATAATAAACAAGATAAGAATCTCTAATCCATACACTTAAGGGTACCATCGATGGAGAACCTTAGATACATATAGATGTCTTTGTCGATGAAGAACCTTAGATACATACAAATTATTTTAAAGTTGACATGTGCTAACAATTGATTTTTTAATATAAATGTGACTCTATTAAAATTTAGGATTTAGTAAAGGATTCAAGAATATGTATTAAATATATAATAGAGTCTCAGAGTAGGAAATAATTACCCCAAAAAGGTGCAATGATCCCAACCTCCCATACTCTTGACCAATGTGAGTCCCTAAACATTTTTGGAACCATTGGGTGTTTCCGGTTCCATGAACAAAACCTATTGGAAACCGCCTAGAAAGGATATAGAAATATGTGTCTAGTGTGAAGGGTCATGCCACCACCACCAAAAAACACCATTCAAACGCCATATGGTTTTTTAGGAATAAAAAAATGGTGAATCATCAAATTAATAACAAAAATGATAGTGGTTTAAGGGAGGAATCACAAATCCATCTCTACAATTGGGGTGAATCATCAAATTAATACAAGAGTCACCCCACAACAGAAACATATCCCTACTCCCGTCTGAAAGGGTTGTGGAACAAATCCCATGATAAATGGATAACTGGATCGGGTCCATACCCACACTCTAACTAGAGGTCATCAATGCATCCTAGTGGCCACTCCATTGTAGGAATATATCCCTTCCAAAATTCCATAAATCTATCAAAAAATTTCGACAATAACACTGGAGCTACTCAAACATCCCCACACATAAAAGTTTCTATCCACAACAAGTGGTCCTAGTCACCCATAAGAGAGCATATAAAAAAGAATCCTCAACAAAGGTGATTTGAAAATGAAGAGTTAGTCTATGACCCTGATCTACTTAATACTGGTGTTCTTGAAGACCTCATACATTTATCTATGGTAGATTTGGATCCCACTCATCTATTACCAAATTATGTAAATAGTAGCTACAATTGTGAATGTACTCCCCATAACTTTGAAACCAACAATTATGGAGGTCCTCCCTAGACATCTTACCATGAATGCATGCTTTATTCCCACAATCCAATCGATCACGAGATCCCATATCCTGATGAGCACTGTGACAACCCTCCTCATGTTCAAAAGATCAAATAGAAAGGAGTCCCTCTCCTTACTATCATCCACCCAACAGTCCTACCAAAGGTATATGCTATAGGAATTCCCCTTACAGTCAGACGTCAATCCATTATGGTAGTCCTCCCCATGATATCATTTCCTGTAAAGGTTCTCCCCTAGTGACACTTCATTTCATCAAGGAGGTCCTCCCATTTCCAAATAAAATATGAGAAGGCCCTCCTATCACGAGGCACTTAGAAAAATGAGGCCAGTCATGTAAGATGCCTCATCATTGACAAGTGATATTCTTTATCAACCATAAGATAGTTCAAGGAAATATTCATTCTTCAAACCACCCTTGGGTCACTTTCCATCTAATATGATAGAGGAAATCCATACCAACCCTACTGTTTACAATAAAAAAATGGGGAAACGTCCACTTTGGTCAGATCAGTTTGAGGAACCTCTTACAAAATAAAAAGAATAAATATTTACAATGAGGAGATAGTTGTCTAAAGACAATACAAAAACTATGTTATGGAATTTAGCCACTCCCCAATACAATATTCCAGAGGCATTTTCACAATATTTTGTTCATGAAATCTTCTTAAATTTATAGATTAATCTTTATCACCTAAAAATAAAAGTATCTCCTTATAATGAATATCAAAGACACATCAAGGTATTATAAGGTACACACCATCAAATAGACTTGGTGGGCCTCCTAGATACACGACACCTAAAATTGGGAAAACAACAAGGATCTCTTCAACGCGCACGTCTCGATGTGTTAAAAGAGTTTCATCTGCTAATCGCCGATACCCCATCCAATATTCATATCAAATGATGGGATGAACATGGGTAATTGAATTTCACCTTTCTCCCCAATCAACATAGCACACCAAAGGTGACATCATGTAATTTCATAACCTCATGCCGGATTTTAGAAATAGGATTTTCTTACAAAAGATGGTGTGATCAACAAAACTGAATCTAAATGACTCTCGAAGACATTGGTCTAGAAGAGGGCGAGCCATTGAAATAATCCTACATCTAGAATCCTAAAATATTAATCAATCCTCCCGCTTAAGGGAAGATAATAATCAGGTAGAGCCAATATCTTTGGAAGTAGGTGGATTAGGTGAAAATCATACAATGAACCCAACCCATGTTTAAAGAAAGATCAATAAAATCAAGAGAGTATCCATGACAGTAGCAGCCATAGAAATCTAGGAGAAACCCCAGCTCATAGGGCTAGGGTATTTTTTAACACAATTTTCAATGCTGAAAAACCAAGTTTGAAAGGTTCTGAGAATGGAATGGGAGTATCCCCATCCCATATGGATGAGATATTTTTTACCTCAATATCCTCCTCAATGGAAGTTGGTCTTTTCCCATTTAGGGGGAGTGCAAAAAAAAATGAATCTTCCCAGATCGTCCTACCCTACGACCCAATTTCCTCACTTATAAACATGCATATTTTTTTTCCAAATATTCCATTTGGATCTCCCTTAATCAGATGATTCCAAGAGGACCTGCGAAGGAGAGGATAAGGCCTCATGATAGGCACAAAAAAAGTAATATCTTAAGGGTATGAACTCTCTAGGAAATAAAATTTATTTTAGTGTATATCCCCAAGAAAACCATCCCTCTTATTATTATGATACTAATGCACCATTAACAATGTGTTATACATCAGTGAACATCGTTAACATCACCCCTACAGATGCTAAAAAACATGATGCTAATATATAGGAACATGAGGAGGATGAGGAGGAGGTTTCTGTACGTAATAAGGTACACAATGAAATGATTGAAGAAGGAATGCATACCTGAAACTAGAGGATTCATATAAATTTGGGGATTCCCTCGATTTCCCCACTACTACCTCCTCGGTGAGCATCTACCATAGAAAAGGGTAATGGTGTGGTCATACCTCACCCACTGCCCAAAGAGGTTGAACTACACACACTCGAGGAAATATTTTCTAAGTATAAGGAAGATATGAAGGATTTGATAAAACTCAATGAAAAAATAATTTTATGTAACATACCTATTGGATATGTTCTACAAGCTGATCCTAAACTCGCTCTCCCAGCCAATGCACCTCAACTAAGAGGATTCATCATAACAACTAAAATGGAGCCAGAACATCCAATAAACATGGGGTATCAAAAACCAATATATTTGGACCCTAAAATAGAAAGATACCATGAGTTACCTCCATTGGTTACACAACCAAATCTACGTCAGACACATTCTCATAGACCAACCCCTGTAGGTTACCCACTCTGAGTATAAGTAAAACCACTATAACCAGCCCAACCTGTTGTTAACCTTGATTAGTCTCTTTCTTAGTTTCCCATTCCTCCCCAGATCATCGACACTATTGAAACATTTATGGGTTAATTATAAGACTTGTAAGGATGATGTGCACTAGTAAAACCAGATAGGAAGCCTTACCCTAAATGGGCAGATTCAATTCTTCCCCTACCAAACTTTGGGAATCTTACATTCCCAACAATAAATGGTTAAGGGGACCCAAAACAGCATCTGACACATTTTGTGTCTAGGTATGGCCCCATGAAGGGGGTCCTCATGCAGAAAAAAGTGGCTAAGCTTAGATGTTTTGTATAGACTTTAAAAGGACCAACCTTCACCTGGTATACTAGTCTAAAAGTCAGATCAATCAAGGGATGGAAAGATCTTTACCAAAAATTACTCTATCAATTCATCTCTATATTTAATTAGACAAAATTCCTCGATCTCTCAAAATATTGACAATGATAAAATTACAGGGTGTTATATTTCATTATTAGGTGGAAGATTTTGACTTATTCCCTAAACTTGCATCTCCCTAAAAAATATTTGTTGGGTATTTGCATTGAGAATCATCATGATGAAATATGAACACCACTTATCCCAATAAAGTATCTAGGTGGATTTTAGGATCTTTCCACAATAGAACAAAGTTTGGAATATTTTATTTTTCAAACCAAGGATAATTCTCATCCAGTGCTGACATCTCAAGGGAAGAGGATGGGTAGAGTTTAAGCTGTAATGGTTGCATTGAAATTTACCTTTACACCAGCTCCAAATCCATAGAACACACCTCCTTGTGCGGTACCTCCTCATGAATGAAAAAATCAACAGTAATATCTTAATTGGGATGAAAGGAAAGATCCAAAACACCCCTAATTTGGATAATGTAAGAAAAAATTCTACTCCTTCCAAGATGAGGAGGTTCCTGGATACTTCTTAGAAACCTCGAAAAACAATCTGTTAACCTTGTTGGAACTCAAAAGGCCGGACCAATTTGTCCTTGATGATCACACAAATTATTTCACCTTTCACTGAATATTTGGGAAAACTATCCAAAACTATTTAATTTTCAAATATCTCCTATAAAAGATGGTTGATTCTGGGTAAGTGAAGCGGGGAAAACCACCCGCACAAGTAGCGTATGTTTCCACCACCACTCTGGAGGTAGAGGGTGAATAGAAGAAAGTTACTAGCAAGAGTGAACAGAGGTTCAATTATTGGTTGACTAGAAAAATAGTTAACTCGACTCATGATATCATTATATCATAGTTGAAACAACCAACTATGACCCCAGTAGCTTCCACTATGGCACAACTGACTGTGTTAGTACCAAAACCCTATAAAAGACAATCTTATAAAAAATGACATGTCCGGAAGAGAAAAAAAATAAATTCAAGAAGACGAAACTATACCAAAACCATAGTTAGCTTTTAATATCTTAGAATTCATGCCTTCAGTCCTAAAAATATGGGCACTGTCCCACCAAATAGTACCACAAGATTTGATCCTCCAAACAAAATCCACATTAGAAGAAGAATTAATCTTTGATTCCATTAATGTAATTCACTTAATGGATCCATTATATGATGGTGTATATGGACATGAAATTGATTTCCCTTCACTTGATTGGGGAACTAGAGGAATAGGATGACATTTCCGAGGGTACATGGGAAGATGCAGTCGTGAGATAACTCAATACTCTAGCCACATCTCTACCTAGACTCCGTATGGCCTTGAAACTCATGGGAGATCCCTCTAGTGATTCCAACAAGAGTAGTGAAATTCCCCCACATATTTCAGGGGTTTATATGACCTAATCACTCTAGAATATTGATTATAGAGGGTGAAATTATTCAATTGACCTCAATAAGAAAGAAGACCTATTCAACCTAACCCACCAAAGAAAGGAGCACCTTCAACTCCTATTACAAAGGATGATCAACCTATATCAAGTACTTAATCTCCTAAATCACATATTAAAGAGATCATTCATGTAAGGAAGTGTTTACATTTATCCCATAAGTACTACATTTTAAAATAATTGGCTTTGGTGATGGACAAGTTGTCAATCTTAGATACTATAAGTATATCGAAAGACCTCCATTGAGCACTCATAGAGGCTTTGCTGAGCCCTCTAGAGTTTGAATTTGAGGTGGATGATACTGAAATATATCATGTAGAGATAGATCCTTCAGAATGACACAAGATTTTCTCTTTCATAGAGCAAGACAAAGATTCCATTATATGGAGACACATCAGAACCTTGTGTCTCTGGAAGGATAAATAATATTGATATATGAAGAAATTTCATTGATAATGGATTATGATTCAACCTCATTCCACTCCAAATTCTTCAATTAATAGATTATAGTGAGGCCCACTTTTCCTCTTCTACTTAAATGCTATAGGGTTATGAAAAAGTGAGAAAAATCCCCTCGATAGAATAAACACTAGCACAAAACTATTTATAATGTCACCCTTTTTACATATGTTATCTAGAACTGATGTGAAAATCTATGAAAATTCATTTTTCACATCAATTATATAATAAATAACCTAAAAAAGATATCTTCTCTGCCTTTTAAGGTTGGTTATATAATAACCGATGTGAAAAATGGATTTTTCACGTCGGTTATATCATATAACCAACGTAAAAAACCGAATTTTTAGACTCATTATCATATAAATGATGTGAAAGAATGCCTTTTTATGTCGATTTTATATAACCAACATTATATATATTTTAAAATTTTATGAATCATCAGAGAATTAATTTTTTGGTCTTCCATTCTCGTGACACAGGTATCGTTTCTCTCTTGCCCAGGCCCTAAATATATTGTTTCCTCGATCTAGTGGTCCAATATTGCATTATGATCTTAATAAACCCTCAGGTTTTTTGGCCTCATCTTATTCATCAAAGTTAAATATTATCATCTCTAAAGCAATCCCCAAACATTTTTTTATATCTTTTTGGTTTTTCTTTGGTGTTGAATCCTTATCCATTGTTTATTCGATCTGGTGGAATTTATTCTTACATTACCATCTTCATACACCCTCAGGTTTTTTCAACCTCATCATTTCATATTCGATTAGAAATCCTCTCATCTCCAACTAGCTCACCTGATGGTTTGAATATCTTTTAGAAAGTATGAATTAATTATTCCTAATTTTATTTCTAGTATAAATTAGTTGTTCCCATTAAATATATTTTTCCTTATTTGGATTAATTTAAAATTATTTCAAAGAATATATCATTCTAGTATTTTGAATATTCAGACCGTATATTCATGTTTTCCTCTCACATGGTTTTACTAAGAGTATATAATCTTTTCCATTGGATTTCGATCTATGCTCAATGAAAGTATGTTCGGTTTTACAATAATTAAAATAGCTTTTAGAAAACAACAATATGGTAAGAGTTTTATTATTTATTTTCTAATTTTTTAAAATAATTATCATGATTTCTTATTTTCACATTTACCTATTTTAGGTTGCTTCTATATACACTAAAATTTTATGATTGTTAGGTAGGGGTCAAGTGGTGACCATGTACTATGTATGATGTAGTCACACACTATATGTTGAACCTTCTTAATCTTATTTTTCAAATGAGAATCATTATCCTCCGTGTCTATATTATATATATATTTTTTGTGGATATCATTGTATATATTTTTATAATTTCATAAGGTTATATTCATTTATTTTCACTTTATAAATTTTTGAAAGGAATCTATTTTGTAATGCCTTCCGCATAAATGAATTTTCTCATAAATTTTTTCTATTTTCCTTATAATGTTTTCCTTATTGGGTTTCTATATTTTTTTATGTCTTTACTAATCTCAATATTTTATAAATTACTCCATTTTTAATAAAGATTAATAATAAATTTAAATATAATATCTTCTTATTTTTCAATGTAATTTTATAATGATATTATAATGTAATGTTTATCAATGTCAACACCCTTTAATGTTTCTTATTCTCCAATTAATATATACTCTAATGAAACCACCCAAATTATTTTTTAGTATGAATTATGATCAATTTTTTTGAAATCCCTTTTAGTTAGTTTATTTATCCTATGTTCAATATGATATGTTAGGATTATGATTATTTTCTCATTTATGTTCTATAGATATGTAACTTTAATCATTATTTTATGGGTGAATGTATTATATCCCTCCAAAGTATTGGAAATTTATTAGGGTATTTAGCACCATATTATATTTAATGTGGTTAGAAAATTTTACCTTCTATTACTTTACAAACTTGATTATCATTGAAATAATATACTATTTCCCCTTTAAATCAATTTTATCACCACTATATTCTTTTGAAAAGATATTTGTTTTTGAAATTTATTTTTTATATTTGTTATTGATAATAATGAATTGAAGTTGGATTACTACACCTTGAATAGGTGATGAATATGAGGAAGGTGTCGATGTTTTTTTGGAATTTTCTAAATGAAATGTTCCAAACAATGACATGTATTTTTGTCCATACTTGAAATGTTTAAATTTTAAGGAGTTGAAAAGAAGATAAATAAAAGATTATTTAATTTTTCATGGTTTTAATTCAAGTTATAGCCCTTGGATTTAGAATGGTAAAGCTGGGTAGAATTTCAAATCTATTGATGATGGTGCTTTGTAAGATGATAAATCTGATCAACTTAAAGAAATGATTCATAATATTAAAATAGAGAAAATTGAGAAAGAACTAACAATTGAGCGTCTATATAGTGATGATGAAAAACCATTGTATCTAGGTTTTATAGAATTTCGGATTTTATCAACAGTGTTAATATTGATTAACCTGAAGGTGAAACATGGATAGAGTGAAAATAGTTTGACAGAGCTATTATAATTCTTAACAGACATTATTCCTAAAGAGAATGATCTTCCATATTCACATTATAAAGTAAAGAAAATATTATTCCTGATGAGATTGGGGTACAAGAAAATAAATGTCTACCCAAATAAATATGTGCTATATAAGAAAGAATACATATTTCTACTATATTTTCCTAAATGTGGGATGTCATGGTATAAGTTGAAAAAAAAAATCACAGGATGATTTAGTAGTTATAGAGACCCCTTCCAAGGAATTTTGGTATCTTCCTATAATTCCTCATTTGAAATGTTTATTTGAAAATTCACATGATGAAAAAATGGTTAAGATGGAATATAGATGAGAAAATATGTGATGGAAAATTATGGCATCCAGTTGATTGTCCTCAATAAAATTGATCACCAATTTCCTACATTCAGAAATGAAGTTAGAAATATCAAAATTAAATTGTAAATGGATGGAATGATTCCATATAGAAGCATTAGTAGCACACATAGTTTATGGCCTGTTTTATTGGTAATTTAAAACTTATCTCTTAAATTTTGTTTGAAGTTAAAATATTTCATGTTGAGCATAATGATCTCTAGATCAAAATAGCCTATAAATGATATTGATGTTTTCTTGTCACTGTTAATTGATTATTTTAAAATTTTATGGTAGTAAGGTATTATGGGGTATGATTAAAATAAAATGGTTTATTTTCAACTACATGAAATGATTATGTTCACTATAAATGACTTCCCAACATATGGAGATTTTATGGATATAATGTTAAGGGGCATAAATCTTGTCCAATTTTTGAACAAAAAACTTCATATTATCAACTAAATCATTGGAGAAAAATAGTATACATGGGTCATTGAAAGTTGTTATCTATGGATCACTCTTATCTAAGATTAAAAAAGTAATCAATGGATCACAAGATTTTTTTAGTTCTCCAACCTTTTTTCCACCAGTTGGTATTTTGAGAGGGTGAAAAACATTGATGTGACATTCAAAAAGACACAAAAAAATGGAAATGATAGAAATATTTGGAAGAAACAATCAATATTTTTTGAGCCACCATATTGGAGTTATCATGAGGTCAAACATAACATTCATGTCATGCACATGGAGAATAATATCTATGAAAGATTGATTGGAACAATATTAGATATTAAAGGAAAGACAAAATATGGGTTGAATGCAATATTGGACTTACTCTCACTGGGAATATGTTTGGATTTAGATCCAAATTTTGATGGAATACAAACATTCCTACCCCTATCTTGTTATACATTATCCAAGAGGGAAAAAATTAGATTTTTTTTCAGTGCCTTTATGATATCAAATTTCCACATAGTTATTATTCAAATGTATTTTTTTAAAGGATTTGAAGTTTACATGTATTAAATATCATGATTGTCACATCATGATTCAAAGGATACTACTAGTTTCATTATGTGGAATATTTCCCATCTGTGTTAGAATAACTATCATGAAAGGTGTGTTATTTTTAAATTCAATTTGTAATAAGGTGATTGATTTGAATGCTTTGAAATATTTAGAGAATGAAGTAGTTTATATAATTTTTCAATTGGAAATGTATTTTCCTCCATCATTTTTTGATATCATAGTTCATTTAATGGTTCATTTGGTGTGAGAAATAAATATTTTCAGACCTATATATCAATGTTGGATGTATCCTTTTAAAAGTTATATGAATATATTAAAGGGGTATGTTAAGAATCCATATCGATCTTAATCCTAAACTATTGAGAAGTATATTTATGAATAGGTTGTAGAGTTTTGTACAAGCTACTTTTCTATAGTGGAGCACATCAATTTTCCTATATCTCGCCATGAACGAGTCAATTATGGGGGAAAGGGGATCCGCGACTTGAAAGTAAAATTTTTGACATATAAAGAGATAAATAAGGAATATTTATACACATTTAATAATATATATTATGATAAAATATATATAATATTTCATATTAATGTGTTCAAACAATGTTATCCAAAGAAGACAGATATGCAGATTTTGAATGAGTATAAAAAAACTTTTTTTCCATGGTTTAAAGAGATCATTCTTAGTAAATCATATGCACCTAAAACATTTATATGGTTAGTGGATGTTCCTAGTTTAAATTTGATAACATGGTTTATGTATGATATTAATGGATATACATTTCACATGAAAAATCAAGACAACAAAAGTGTAGTTCCTAATAATAGTGTATTAGTGTTCGCAGAAGCAATGTATTTTTCAAGTGCTAAAGACAAAAACCTAATATATGCATCAAGTGCATATTATGGAGTCATTAAATAAATATTAGAGGTTTATTACATTAAATTTCAAGTTCCGGTGTTAAAATGAAAATGTTTTATCAGTAACAACAGTGTCAGACATGATGAATTTGGAATGACACTAGTTAATCTGAATAAATTGGAATACCTAGATAATTCTTTTATCATAGAGAAACATAAAAAAAATCTATTTTCTTGATCAATATAATAATCAGTGGTTTATTGTTTTACAAGGAAAAAAAATAGTATTTTGGTGATGATAAACTTAACAAATATGATGATTTATGTGATAACATTACTTCCATAGAAAGATTAATAGATAATATATATGAGCACATAAAAGACATGGTTTGTGCCATATGAAAAGATCACGATGAAGGAATTTGAAAAAAAAATCATTTATTAGATTTCTAAATATTATAAGTAACATTTGTTTTGTTCTGGCTTAATTTTTAAAATTTCATAAAATATTAGATATTTTAATTTTACTTTCTTTATTAAAATGTGTATTATAACTAATACGTTAAATTGTTTTTTATATTAGTTTTTTTATTTAGTTTACCATGTTTACCATTAAGTAACTTATCTATTAATTTATTTTGTTAAAAAATAATTATTTTAAATCTAATATGACAGAATAAAAACAAAAAATATTGTATAAGAGTATATTAAAAAAATATTCTTTTTGGTGTAAAAAATGATTTATTAGGTTAGACCATTTTAACTATTGACACAACATTTTTTGGATTTGATTTAATTAATTTATGTAATTTTATCTCTCATTAATGTTGTTATAATTTTAGTTAACTATAACAATTATGAATAAAAATTTGTTAAGTTAAGTTTATTTTTCGTTTTGTTTGATAATTTTTCAGTTTTTATTTACATTTTTATGTAATATATTTGTATTTTTGTTTACTAATTGTTTAATGCTTTGATTTTTAGGATAATGTCATATCAATAAACTGATCCACCGCATACTCCTGGAGATGATCATGGTTATACCTCTAGGGAGGAACACACAAATGTTCTTATTGATGAGTCTCCTCATCCTTCTTTGCATGAGACATCAAATTCCACTAGGGTAAAAAGATTTTGAGGGTGGGTAAAAATGGCATCACATGTTTACCAAAATTATCTATTTCTTTTAGTTAGGACCCAAGGATATCATTAGAATTTGATGATAATGATATTATTAGATTTCCAAATGCAAAAAAACTTAATACTTTTATATTAGTGCAGAATAAAAGTAAAGTTAGTATTTTGATAGACAATTGGAGAAGTGCTGATAAAGTGAACATATCTCACTTGTGGTAGACTGTTTTGGTAAGATAATTTGTTATTATTTTACTTATATTGAAATGTTTATAGTAATATATGTTTTCTTCCTTCTTATCAGATGAAATATGATATACCTAATATTGAAGGAGTTAGGAAGAAATGTATATCATTGGCCACTAGGGGATGGAGGGATTTTAAATCAACCCTCACATCAGAATTCATTTTTGGGGATAGAAAACATGAAAATCCATGCCATATATATCCATTTATAGATTAAGATACATGGAAAAAATTTGTTGAAAGAATATGAGGATAAGAGTGTTTGGTAAGTGAAATGTTACATTTTAGAGGTTTTTTTTATATTAATGATTTATTTATTCTTAATTTACAGTAATCAAGGATATATCATCAGGAGATCCAATATAGAAATGTATACCCTCATACTTTATCTCAGGGAGAGTATATGTTATTAGAAGATAAAATGATGGCAGAAAAATTTCAAAAACTAAGGGTTGAATATTTAGGATCAACAAAGGTTGACCCTCCTTCCCCCCGCAAGATATGAAAAATGGAAGAGGGCTCAGATGAGTGAAAAAGGATAATATCTTATGGAAGAGTTGAGGGTTGTAGCTGAGAGGATTGTAAGATGTTTACTTTATTTATTTATTTAAGTTAAATAGTTTCTTTATATATTGTGATTTATTAGGGAAATTTTAAAATATTCCATATAGGATTATCTTAATGAGTAGAGAACATAAGGGGTCTTTATAGCTGAGGGTAGGTAGGATATTTTAGCTATAATATTGAAAAAGCCTGAACACTCATGTAATGACTTGAAATTTTGAATAATTTGTTGTTTTCATAAAATATATGTTTTAATATGTCATAATCAATAAAAATATATAATCATAAATGAAATTTTACCATCAGGTTTTGATCGTTATATGACCGTTGGTTAATATGATCATTAGAAATAATAATATTTTTAACATTATAATTATTATTTATAAATAGAAATTATAATGGATAATTAATGTAGAAAGAAGATTCGATGGCCTCATCTAGTAAACTATTTCTATAGGAAGCCCATTTTTTAAAACTTGAGCAGGAGGTAGCATCACTAGTCTTCACTCTTGACCAAGCCCAAGCTGAGCTTCAACATGTTAATCTTGAACAAAATCGCCTATGGAAGAAGTTCAAGATAGTAGGGATTACCACTCAGGTGATGTTATCCAAGCCACCCTAAGAGTCCATCACTATTCCAAACCTTACCCTTAGGTCATATGTGGGTGTTTTAAGGGGTTATGTTTCAAGGTACTAGTTACTTAAAATGAAACCCCTTTGTTTAAATAAAATTGTTATTTCATCATTTCCATTTTAAGAATAGTTTTGATTAAAAAATTGAGATGGAATTTGATAAATTGATTTTTTAGGTTAAAATTTTACTTTTCATAGATATAAATTATTATATTAAACTAATGTTTTATTAATAATGTTTATTATAATGAAATAGTGTTATAAAAACACTCATTTTTAATTAAAAATAATAAAATAATTTTATTTTTTTTCAAGTGTCAAAAATTTTACTATGCAGTTTACTATGAATTTTATGTCCACTATTATTTTTAATAATTAAGTATTTTTAGTCCCTAGGGTGTAGCTCAGTTGGTATCTTCCCCTGTGGGTCTCAACAAGGTCTCGAGTTTGAGTCTCACTGAGTTCATCCCTATACTTCCTGTTGCATGATTTTCTTTGTACTATAGCCCCTTCCCCAAATAAACTGAGGCTTCAGCCTCAACTTCTAATAATTAAGTATTTTTAGATTTAAAAGTTAAATTTATCATATTTATAGAATTATTATGATAAAATGAATTTATTTTTTTGAATTCAGAAGTTTTATATTAGGCTATAGTGAATTTATGAGATTTTTATAAAATATTTTGTTTTTCACAGAATTATAAAAATACAGTTTTGAGTTTTTGGTATGTTTAATGACATCATTAATGATTTAATAATTATGTAATAATATTTCTCATCTCTTGAGGATTAAAATATTATATGAGGTGTCCCAAGTGGCCAATACCATGGGAAATCCCATGGTTTTGCAAATACCACTAATGAGGTGTCCTTAAAAATTAATAAAAAACTCCATCTCTTTTACTATAAATACCCACCAATTATTTTGTTTCATTTCATTCCAAAATCATTACCCTTGAATATCTGATAGTATTACCTCCCAAGTAGTCCTCACAAGGTTCCCTCAATCTTCCAAGGTCTCGATATTAGTGTTTTAGAAGTTACTCTTCAAAGTAAGGGAACTCTCAACTTCTATTTCCCTTTCAAGTTATCCTTTATGTGGTATGTATTTAAAATTTACATACCATGTTCTTATTTTCATTTTATTCTATCACTCTACTGTATTATGAGTCTTTTATGAATGGGTGACCCTTGTCCCCTCTTTTTTTTTTCTGAAGAAATTATTATATTTTCTTTATGTGAATACTCAAACCACTTTCATTTCTAGGGGTATTCATCAAGACATTAAAATTATTTATTTGATTCTAGAATTTACATACATAAAACCCTCATTCCCTTTATGTGGGTTATAAATGACATAATGATCATGTTTTAAGAACTTTTAAAAATTCCATGATTTTGATATGAAACCCATTTCTTTTATTCTTTATGGGTTATTTATGAAATGTTTGATTATGATAAATGTGGCTCACATGAAAATAAATAAATATTAAGGGTTCACCCTGATAGAGATCCAATGCATTGGTTAATGAAATTAATCTCTAGAGATTACAAGTTTTATGATACCTTGATGAATAACCTTGATAATTTTTATGACACCTTAGGGATGGACCTTCGTGATATGATTATGAATGTCTAAATTAAATGTTGTAGCCACATTTTCAAGTTATTATTCAAGTTATTATTATTATGATACACCTATTTATTGTGCCTTTATGAAAATTCCTCACGTTCTTATTGATATCTCTCAAGTTCACATGTAAACTGTTTCCCTTGTTTTCCTTTACTAGGCCTTATGCTCACCCTTTCCTTTGATGTATGTCCCTAGATTATGAGTTGGTGTAATTATACATAGGATGAACAAATTAATAATCCTTTCAAGTGTATTATAATAATGTTTTCACATTTTCATGTATTATGTACCTTTTTCCAAGACACTAAACTTTGAAGATCCTTTATTTTGTAGAATATAAAGAAAAGTTATGTAATAAAAGTCATGATTCCATACCTGGGTCATGTTTGAGGATACTCGATAGGTGTATTAGTAAAAAAAGTGTTTCCATGTTCTGAATATTCTTTAAGGGAGGATGAGAATAAAAAAATAGAATCTTTTGAAGTTGAAGATCATGATATTCACGTGAAAATGGAGGACTTGATCAGAGCTTCGGTACAAGTGATGTTTGCAGACATGCAAAGATAGTTTCAAACTACTGATTCCACTGCTTCACCTCCACCACCTCCACCAGTAGATCCCACACCCACTTATCCTACTCATACATATCTTCCCTTAGACCCAACTATTTCTAATTATACTCCTACACCCCCTCCTCCACAGCTTCCTAGTTATTTCAAGTTATATGTTGATGATCCATAGCATATTGTTACATAAGGGATGATATTTTATTTTGGTGATACCATTCATCATCAACAGATAGAGATAGATCATCATAGGGTCACTATAAATGATATTATAGATATATCATCAATAATACCATGTCCTACAGATGAGGTGAGTATAATTGGACAAAGTATCAATAATTTTTTAGCTTGGCCATCTAGACTTGATAGGTATGTGTATATTTTATCTTTTATTTCATTTTGATATTAAATTTGTTTTATAATTTTAATGTGTATATATTTATAAATTTTTTATAGGAATACTTTAAAGGTAAATAAATACTGTATAGATAATAAAAAATACAAAGTGATATGACCTGAGATACATTTTTTACTAGTTTTGATAGATTGTCAAGATATTAAAATTTGTTATTGGATGTAAATGAGATTAAAATTGATGATGGTGTTTGTGGGTGTGTTATTAATGTGGGACTTTTTAAAAATAATATCATGGAACTTGTAGCTGGAGATCAATTGGGAATCAAAATGATGTAAATTTTTTCCATGTAAGTTGATTAATTTTTTTGTTCATTTAATTTATTGAAAATTTATACTTACTTTTATTTTGTATTAGGTATATTTATACAATTTTTGCACAAAATGAATTGAAAAATGTATATGGATTTATGGATCCACTATTTATTTTACCTTTATCTAGGATAATGAATGATGTGGAAAGAACTGTTTATATTGCTGAAAGATTTCAAAAGAATGCAATTATTCAGTGTTGGATGTTTCCTTATCTTCAATAGTATGGGATATATTTCTCACAAAGTGATTTATATTCATTAAAATATCAACCACTCACATTAAATTTTCTTATATATCAATGGCCATTGGATGTTGACTATTTTTTTCCAAGAGAGAAGACACTTTATTGGATATGCTCTATCCAATGTGAAGTGCGAGAAAAAATTATGAATGTATTGAAAATATAAGTTTGAGTATTTGAATAATTGTTTATATTATAATGAATTAAATTTATTTTATTAATTTTATTTTCAAATAGGGAATGAAATTTATTTAGATAGACCACATGAAAGAAGAGTTATAAGATCAAATATGTAAAAGAAAATGTGAATTTTCATTTACAATTACTAACTTTTGGATATATTACTTATAAATGTTATTTAGAATTTATAAATTATTTTAAAAAACAATATCATAAACAATAAGGTGTAAAAGAATGTGAATAATTTTTTTTAAGATTTATGTATGAAATGATTTCAACTGGGATGGTTACAAAATTCAATAAGGATAGATTTATTTATAAACCTTTCCTTGGTATCTCATTTGTTTATTCAACATATACAAGTTAAATGTTTTATTTATAATTTTTTGCTTTTTGATGACCATTAAACTTATAGTGCACAAAATTTGAGACACTTAAAAAACAAATGGGTGACTCATTTTATAGGTTTGATTGGATTTTATTTTATTTGTAATATATATTGTAAACATGAAATTTGAAATTGTAAGTGTTTTTATATTTTTCTACTGCTTCTACTATTTTTTGTTTTTTCGTAAACTTTCTTATTATTTTTGCTGGGGAGAGGGGGTTAATGTAACATTATTTAAAAGAAAATTATTTTTCACATCAGTTATTTAATAACTGACGTGAAAAATCAATACAGTTGGTTATGTTATAACTAACGTAAAAAAACTTCTTCCACGTCAGTTCTTTTAAAAAACTAACCTATAATAAGGGTTTCCTATGAATATTTCACATTTATTATTCAATAATAGATGCTAAAAACTTTATTTCATATCAGTTATTTCATAGAACCAACATGGAGGAACGTTTTTAATATTTATTATTTAAAAAACAATGTTAAAAATGTCCACAAAAAAATATTTAAAACATCTGTTATTTTTAAACTTTGTTATAAACATATTTAAAATATCCCACATAATAACATATCCTATTAAATGATGCTAAAAAGTAGTAAAAAAATATTTGAAAAGGCATTATTTGCACTAGTGAAATCTCAGGGATTAGTTTTTGGACCTCGTATCCAACTCATAATTTCTGGTTGTTCAGAAAGATACAACCTTCAATATTATTCTAGGAAGACCTTGGTTGCATCAACACATGACGGTCTCCTTATCATACCACCAATGACTCAAATATTTCATTAATGGGAAAATTGGGATGTTTCATGAAAATAAAGCTCCATTTGAATCCTAAAAATCACAATACATTGATGCATGATTCTACAAGAGGTAAGGGAAACAACCCATGACTAGTGGTATCTCCTAGGTCACTACCCCGAATGGTCTAGAAATTACACCAACCAATTCCTTTAAGCATCTCATTAAAGAGTATGTGCTTCCCATTAATAAAAAAAAAGAAATGGGTCCAAATTCAGGTGCATATTAAACAACCTTCATGATATCAATCATGAGGAAAGAGCCCAAAAGTTCCAAAGTGGTCATCAACTCTTCATACAGTGGTAGAAGTTGGGTAGAAATGACCTCATTCCATCCACTGAGATTAAAAAAACCCCCTTCTCATCAGATAAATTAGAAAAATCTATAATGTCAAAATAATAGAGTAGATACACTTTCACTCCACCCCCTCCACTCTATCACCTAATCTTTAAAGAAACCCCATGTCATCAGTTGGGTTATAGGAAGACGATTATTCTTTCTGATGTTAAAATGTTGCCTCCTATCCTAACTATAAGGAATTTAATTCATTATCTACTTCCCCTAAGAGTAAGGAAGAATATAAAAAGGAGGAGGAATAGGAAGAAGAATAAGAATAGGAAGAGGAAGAGGAAGAGGGGGAGGACCTCATGGATACCTCTCCAACATTCGAGGAAGGTGTCTCTACCACTATTAAAAAACCCAGAAAAATAAATCTGGGTATATAGGAGGACCCACTCCCCACCTTGATTAATATGGAAATGTATTCCAAATAACAATAGGTATATACCTACTTTATAAAGTAAAATCATGATGTTTTTTCCTCAAATTACATAGAAATGCTGGGCCTTGATCTCAAGGTGGCCACCCACTACCTAGGTTTTCTAGAAAACCATTAGGGTTATAAACAGGCAGCAAGAAGGATGAAACCAACTCACACTTCCAAAATTGAGGCTAAAGTTGACAAGATTATCAAGGAAAACTTCATTTAGGAAGTCTATTTTCTAAAATGGATAGCTAATATAGTCTCAGTGAAGTAGAAGAATAAGAAAATTTGGGTCTTCATCAACTTCAAAGATCTTAACCTACATTGTATAAATGTTGATTTCCTAATTATGATAACTGAAATACTAATTAATGATATGACAAGATATCAGGAACTTTTATGTACATGTATTTTACTAACATTTTTACAATTTTTTAATTTAGTTTTGATTAATTTTCTAACTGCTTTGTGTGTTTTTTAGTTTTTTATAGTTTTTAATATTTTAGTTATTTTTGTAATTTTTAGCTAGTGTTATATTAATATTAGTTATTTATTTTCATTTTTTTGGTTTTAATTAATTTTTACTTTATTAATGTTTTACATTTTATTTTTAGTTTAATTAATATTAATTAATATTATTTTTATTAGTTTATTAATTAATTATATTAATTTAACTTGTAAATATAATATATATAACTCTTCTTATTATTTCTTTTTTTACTACTATTATTATTTTATTTAACTTTTAGATAACTAGATTTTTAATTTTTAAAGTTTGAATTTGATTTTTAAATTTTGAATTTTAATTTTCTTTTTGTTTTTTTCATTTCCCCCCTATCTCCCCTGCTGGCCGGATCTTCACCCCACCCCTCCTTTTTTTCTCTCACTCAATAACTTTCCACCCCCTCTTCCTCTCTCCAATCAGCCCCCTATATTCCTACCTACCCTACTCCCTTCCTCTCCCCCGTCGCACCTGCCTACCCCTCCCCCCCTGCTCACCCACCTACCCTGCTCCTCTCCGCTCCCCCTTCTCACTCGGCCACCCCCCAGATGGCTCAACCTCTCCCTCGGCCCCTGATCACTATCCCCTACCCCCTGCTACCCTGGCCACTCCCCCTCCCTGCTCTCACTTGCAGCGCACTAGCCACCATAGAAAGGAGCAACCACCGCTGTCCGAGAAGCCGCCACAGATCCGCATCACCACCCTAAGGCGCATCTCCCTTGCTCAAGCTGCAAATTCATCACACCACACTAGGAGCTGACCAGCCTCTGCTACATCGCCAACATCCTCCATTCTAGTGGGTGCATAATTGGTGTGTGACATCATTACGTGCCGAGGGTGTAGTTAGAGTTTGAAGGACAGCGATTGCTACACACGATGAAAGTTGTAACGCCTTGACCCCAAAATCCCAGAGCTGGTGCATTATTTTAATACATTGGTATGATTACAAGGAATCAAGTCCCGAAGGACCGACCAATTTAGTAGTCTTGAAAAATAGATTACATACATGAACGTTACATTACACATTCAAACATAAAACACAACATAAATAATATGTTGAGAACACCATTATTCCCCTATCTTAACCCTTGATATCAAACATAATACACTTCTTGTAATCCTGGGAAAACAAAACAAAAGAAAGGGGTGAGCTCAGATGCTCATTAAGGGTAAATAATTTAGCGGAAGCTATAAAATTTTAAGGCAAGATGTGTAATAAAAACAACAACCTTTTAAACCTAAACTTGAAAATAATATGGGAAAAATAAATCAAACATTACCATATAAACATTCATATGGATATTCTACTAGTTGAATAATCATATGTAATAATTAATTTCATAATGAGGGAATGCCTAACACCAGACATCATTACCACATAGTAAAGGCCTCGTGCCAAGACTACAAATAAAATTTTTGTCAAGGCCTTGTGACAAGACACTAGTTTGTCTCATGAGACCTACCGATGCATCAAGGGGCTATAGCAGGCCCCACCCATCACTTACTAATTCCATTTCATTCCTCATATGAAAATGTTGAAACATAACATAAACATCCATATTAAAACTAGCATAAAAAATGTAAATAATTCAACCATATACCATGAAGGGTATAAAAATAGCACATCCATAGTCAAACATATCATAACTCATTCAATATAATATGGAAGATTTTATTATAATAAATCAACCTTAATCAAGAATAATATCCAGTAAATAATGTTGACATAGTTGAAAATGACCAGTAAAAATATTTGAGAGAAATATCCCTTTTGTGAAATCATTTAAAAGTCACACATTTATAAAGGAAGTCATTTAAAAGAGATTTTTGAATCAAATTATCCCATACCACTTTGAAACTTTTTAAAGGAATTAACATTTTAAAACAATCATGTCCATATAAATAAATCCCTAAAACCATTTTGAAAACATGGACATTAATGAGAAATATTTAGAACAATAAATATTTAAAACATTTAAAATTATGTTTTAGTTAAAGATTACCTTAAAAGAATCATTTTGAAATGTATTTTATGAAAAATGGACATGGATAATAAATATTTCCTAGAAAATAATTACACATAAACAATCTCGAATAATAACGAGATTGAGGAATTAACCCTTACCTTGCACTTTCCTTTGGTTGAGGGTACGTTTAACCTCCTGTATAATGACCATAGTATGTTATTAAATTATAATAGAACCATATTCATATTTATTATATCATAAATGATTCATTTATGACTTTATACTACCCATTTAATAATGATTTCCATGTTAAATTAACATTTCGATTAATAATCGCTTTCTTTGTTGTACGCGTTTTAACTTGTTATTCTTGATCGTATCATTTAGATAATGATTTAAATACTTCTAGAATATAAAACATGATTTATATATAATATATATTTAGAATATAAATATGTATAGTATATAGATATATGAAATATAAAACACCATTTATGGAGACGGTAGGCTGTACGTACGCATAAACACTGTTTCCGCTTTCATATCGTATTGAACAGAAGTAAGTGAATAAGATATATGTAAGTACATACATATATATATATATATTTCTCTAGTAGAATTATTATTTCATATATTACATACTTATTAATAGTATATATTTTTATAATCATCGTTGAATGGTTAACCTAGAAATGAATCTCATCGCGTCGTGGAGACGGTAAGCCGTACGTACACACGAGCGGTGATATCATTTCCTTAATGATTAAAAGGTGTGGAATTTGAAGGTATATTAATTTTAAAGAGAAATTATAATGTTATTTTCATTATTTATATACATATTAATCATCATTATATCCATCCAAATAACATAGTGTTGAATAAAAAATTACACCACGGCGTGGAGACGGTAAGCTGTATGCACGCACGCATGGTGACATTATCATTCATAGGATGGATATAATAATGAGTATGGTTATACCATATTTATAATAACATAAAAATATGTATAAGGTACTGGATTTATTATTTTGGTATGGAAATAACAAATAAAGATAAAGTGGAAGAAGAAAAGAACTTTGAAAGAAGTGATAAAATAATTACCTATTCTTTGGGTGTTTCCTTTTGATTTGAACAAAAGGGATCCTTAGGTTGGCTTTATTCTCAAGGTAAGGCCTCTATATTGAAGTTAGGGAAGTTGGGAGGAGATTTGGGCAGGTTTTGACCGAGGCAAATGGATTTGGAGGAGTGATTTTGAGATAAGGGGAAGTACCCTTTTATAAGAGAGGTGAGAGTCACTTTAGAAAAAGTTTAAAATATTATTTGATTATAAAATCATTTTCGGTTTCTAATTGCTCCAAGTTAATTTATTTATAATATAAGGTTGGTATGGGTATAAATAATCTCAAAAAATATGTTTTAGACAAGTTTAGGTCACCATATTAACCCTATATTTTAGATTTATCTCCCAGTTAAATAGTTTAACTTTTACCATGTCCTCTTGTATTATTATAATAAATGGTTAATAAAATTATTATAAAAAGACAATAAAACACCAAGTGGTTCATTATTGATATATCTAACATTATATAAGTCCTTTTGACAAACCATAGATTTTTAGAAATATTATATTAATTAATAATATAGTATTTAAAAAAAAACTCATTTATGTTAATTTTGACACTATTTGGTATTTTGTTTTTGTTAAAGTCATAAAAACTTTATAACTTCAAAAAAAAAAATTAATCAAACCTAAAATGTCATATTAACCTAGAAAATTTGTTTATGGCATCAAAATCCTCAATTTACATTTATTTTTATATTTATAATATCAATTATTTTAATCTTTCATTGATAATGTAATTACTGCATCATCATTGTATCATATATAAATTTAATTATTTTATCTCTAAAAATTATAAATAAAATACCATAATTTAGGAAATATTTTTATATTTTTAATGAATATTTATAGTCTAATTTATCTTATGTATAACTCTATATTAAAAATGGTTCAGTCATTAAACTTTGAATTTAACACTTTTATCTCTTCTTTAAATAAAATAATAATAAATGTCATAATCTAATAAAAGTGGACCAAAAGGATCATATTTTATTCCTAATGTTGGATTTGGTCGAAATAAACTTATCAAATAGAATTAGGACATGTGTTAGGGTAATTATAATATCATTTTTACCTTTAATTACCATATTTACTTTTAACCGTGGTAAATAAAAGTCAAAAGTTACTATTAAAAAAAAAATATTTTCCTCTTATTGAACCAAATTTTACTTACTGGTCTCAATCGCGTCTCTCATATTTTTGAAATTCAATTCACAGAAGCGATGAAATTACTTTTTATGCAAATTTGCAAATATGCCTAGAAGGTGGGTAAAAGACGTTAAAAAGTTCAATAAAATTTTATACATCTAATTTTATTATAAAATGACTCAAATGAATTTAATTTAACTTATATAAGTATTATATATCTATTTTGACTTAAAATAATTTTAAATAAAACAAATAATTATTTAAATAAAAAGTCGATTTTAAACAATAACGCAGTGTTTTTCACTATTCATCAAAAATTGAAAGTTTATAGAAAAATACCAAAAATTCACCCTAAGATAATTTTGATATTACAAATTCAAAAATGAATTCTATTTTAAAAAATTCAAAACATAGAAGTTGTATTAATTAATTTAAAATTAATTCCCGTTGTCAAAACCAAAAAGCGAGTTTTTAAAAGTAAAAACTATCAAAAGATTGACATGTGTTTATGTCATATTTAAATGTGAAATTACTTCTAATGAACTAAATTTTATTAAATGATAAAAATATAATATAATTATAATTAAAAACCATTCAAATTCATAATTTAGCACTATAAATTATTTCGATTAAAAAAGTTGTTTTCAATTAAAATTTAGTATTTTTCACTATTCATCAAAATATGAAAGTTATCAAAAAAGTACCAAAAATTTATCCAAACTAAATTTTTATGTCCCTATTCTAGAGAAGAATTTAATTTCATTAAATTGAATATATAAAAGTTTCAAATATTGGTTTAAAAAAAGGGTTCTCCATTAAAAGGCAGTAAAATTTCATTTTTTGAAAAATACTTCTTTTATCTGAAAAAATGAATTTGTTATTATATTATGTATAAGAAACACATAATATGAATTCTAAAATTATATGAAGTATATAAAATTCAAAATTCAGTTAATACTATTCATAACCGCCTTTTGAACGACTAGTTTGGTAAGTTGTGGTGCGCTCGAACTCGGTGTTGTGTGTAACACAAGTTATTGAATTACTTTGAATAGATAACATACTATGAAATATTGGGGTGTTACAAAAGTAAATACTAACACGATTATTTGTTTGGTAACATGGTTTTATTTCACATGGCTTATCATTTTATTACCATGTTTATTCTTTCAGTCATGATGTCGGGGTAATTTTCTTAGTGTCGGGATGTTGGTCGAGTAATTAAAGTTATTACGCATGCCATGTAATGTTTCCATTTTGTGATTAATTGTCAATTAAATTTATTTTAATTGAATTTTTATCTGTTTAAATTATTTTTTCACTGAATTAACTGATGAAATTGAAACTGGCCATTTTAATAATAAGTCGATTAGGTGGTTTTGAGAAGGTAAACCATGTTGACCAATTGTAAGTGAAAATTGGTGGTACAACTTTGTGAGAAACAGGTTGAGTAATTTCGCTGTGTAGTTTGGTACTTGAACTAGTCCCCTAATTTATTTATAACACCAAAGAACGAGACCTTAAATAAATTAGGAGATTTAAAATGATCATCTAAAAAATGATTATATTTTTGGAACTAGTGATAATTAGGCATAATAAATATTTAATCACATAAAATAATACTTTTCATGGCTGCATAGTAGTTTAATTGCGACATCAACATCAACGACACTTTTGGTTGATTTAGAGTTCATCATCATTTTTAAGTGTATTTTACATTATTTATTTCACCTTCTCATCTTTTTGTTTAATTAAAATAATAAAAAAACAAAAAATAAGAATTCCATCAACTTTTGTCCATATAAACATTGTCCAAAAAAATATTTTTAGTGAACTAGATTCCGTCCTCTCTGTGGTTCGACCCTGCTCACCACTTTTATAGTAGCCAGTTGGTTATAAATTTTTTCAAATTGGATGCGCTGCGATGTGCGTACCAAATTCCTGGTGTCGTTTCCAAGGAGCACGTGCACATTTAGCATTAAGAAAATTTTAAGTATACCTTAATTTAGACACTGTTTGTCTAAATGGTGAACACTTGTAATTAAGCTCCATTGAAGAATGACCCACCCCTTGATCCACATCTTGAACATCAAAGAAAAGGAAAATAATAAATTGGTACCTCAACAGAAAATCCAATGCTTCCACCAGAGGAATGTGTTGAAACTCATATTCTGACGATTCCCAGTGGACAAGTCCACCCACTTTTCCAACACCGTCTTTATAACCAAAGGCCTCAGACTACTATGAGACATGAGTTGCGACCCAACACAGTTGGAGTTAGATCAGGCATAACAAGACCTAGAATTCAAGTGACACACTTTGAATTGAAGCTATCCATGATCAACCTACTCCAACAACATGCACAATTTCATGGATTGAGCAACAAAGACCATTATATGTATGTGAAAATATTTCTCTAAGTTTGCAACACATTTAAATATAATGGGGTGACAGATGATGCATTGATCATGCAACTGTTTCCATTATCATTACAAGGGAAAGCAAAGGACTAGTTGGAAAGTCTTGACCCAGAAACAGTTTTAACCTGGGAAGTGTTGAGAATAATATTTCTTGATCAATATTACACAACAGCTCAATATTTAAAAAACAAGTGAGACCTCGACTCATTTTATAAAAGTGAATACGAGTCATTAGGAGAATCTTGGGAAAGATTAAAGTCCATGTTAAGACACTATCCTCATCATGGGATGAAGTTGGCGAACCAATTGCAAGCTTTCTACTATGGACTCCAATCTGAGAGTAAGTCTGCAATCAACACAACTACTAGCAATGCGTTCATGGAAATGGATCCTGAAGATCTTTACAAATTAATTCAAAACATAGAAGAACACATTTTCCAATGTTCAGAAGATTTTTCAAGAAGAAAAGCAGGAGTACATCAAGTTGATTCTTAGACATTCATGGCTACACGATTTGAATCTCTCAACAAGAGGATTGACAACTTATCAGTAAACCCACCTAAGATAGTCCATGATGTTCAATCTAAAGACTTTCCACAATGTGGTGGTACTCACAATTATCCCATGAGTCCATATAACACTTTTGAGACCAATATGTCTAAAGCTAACTTTTTCAGTTACAATAGAGGAAATTATGGAAACAATTACAACACAAACTAGAAAAGAAATACCCAAAATCAAGGTTAGAAGTAACCAATGGCTACTCAGCCAATGAACCATAACATGGGTCCACCTGAGTTCCCTACTCAACCTGCTTTTAGACCCGCCATGCAATCACAAGATCAAGGATCTCAGTAGAAATAACGACCACCATTCCATAAATAACAGCAGTATAAGGAGAAAAAGAAAACAACAAACTGTGCCCCTGCTGCAACACAAGGTCAAAAAGATTGGGGAGAAACTATAGAAAAGTTAATGATGTCTAATAAATCACGGTTTGACTCACAAGAAATGGAAACCCAAAACTTATAAGCTTCTGTGTGCAACATTGAAAACTAAGTCGGTCAGTTAGCCATACAAATGAAAAATTGACAGCAAGAAACTCTACCAAGAAACATAAGAGTTAACCTAAGAGAAGAGGAAAAAGCCATCACATTGTGAAGTGGTACATAGTTACTAGAGCACCAAATTCTTGATGCTCAACCAACATATGAGACACCTACACCTATCACTAAGAATGGTGACTCAATAAACAAAATAATATGACTTGAAGCTAAAGAGTAGGAAGATCAAAAAAAACATTCAAAAAATAAAAAGGCAAGAAAAGAAAAGGAAAACGAGGCACTCAATGAAAGAGTGAAAGCTCACATACCACCTCCTCCACTTCCATAAATACTAAAGCAAAGGAAGTTGGATGTTAAATTTTCAAAATTTATGGAGATGTTCAAAAATCTTCAAATAAATATTCCTTTTGTGGAATCCATCACACAAATACCCCACTATGCTAAATTTATCAAGGATATTCTATTGAAGAGAAGAAAATTAGATGATGTGGGAACATTCATAATGCATGAGGAATGTTCAGCGGTCATACCTAGATCCATACCTCCAAAAATAAGAGACCCTGGTAGTTTCACTATTCCTTGCAATATTGAAGGATGTCAATTTGGAAGAGTGTTGTGAGACCTCAGAGCTAGTTTAAATCTCATTCCATATGGAGTCCTTGAAGAACTGGGCATCACAGAATTAAAGCCAATGAGGGTTGCCTTACAAATGGATGACCGATCAATAAAGCATCCTCGAGGGATTATAGAGGATGTACTCGTCAAGGTTGATAAATAATACTTCCCTACTGATTTCATTGTCCTCGATATAGATGAAGATAAGGACATCCCACTCATTCTTGGGATACTTTTCTTAGCAACATGCAGAGCATTGGTTGATGTCTAAGAGGGAAAATTAATTTTTATAATTGGGGATGAGAACATAACATTTGATGTCCTAAAGGATATGAAAAAACCTTCTACAACAGACCATCATTTCTTAGATATGATTTAAGAATGGGATGAGTTAGCAAGCGATGCACTGGATATCAAGGATTTACACAAATAAAATGAAGAGTTTACTAAATCAATCGAGGTAATGTAATTCATCAGAAACATAGTAAATCCTTTATATAGACATGAATTCACTTCACTGAATCCATCACTTGAAAAACCTCCAACACTTAAGATTAAACCTATTCCATAAAACCTAATATATAATTACTTGGGAGATTTAAACAACTTACCAGTCATCATAAATTCCAATATTTCAAGTGAACAAAAATGAAAATTGCTCAATGTTCTGTCAAAAAGGAATCCAACAATAGGTTGGATGATTGTTGATCTAAAAGGTATAAGTACTGCCATATGCACTCACAGAATACATATGGAAGATAATTCAAAACCTTGCAGGCAACCACAATGATGCTTAACACATCCCATAAAATAAGTAGTCAAGAAATAAGTCATTAAACTTCTTGATGCTGGTTTAATATTTCCTATCTCTGATAGTGAATGGGTTAGCCCATTGCAAGTGGTACCTAAAAAGGGTGGAACCACATTAGTTGAGAACGATAAATGAGAATTGATAACCAAAAGAACAGTGACTGGATGGAGAGTGTGCGTCGAATATCAGAAATTTAATGATTCCACCAGAAAGGATCAATTCCCATTAACCTTTATTGATCAAATACTTGAACGATTGGCAGGAAGAGATTACTATTGTTTCCTAGATGGATACTCAGTCTATAATCAAATAGAGGTGACACCAGAGTATCAAGAGAAAAGCACGTTCACTTGTCTATATGGTACATTTGCTTATCGAAGAATACCTTTTATAATGTGTAATGTAACAACTACATTTCAATGATGCATGATGGAAATGTTCCATGAAATGATTGAAGAGTTCTTGGAAATATTCATGGATGACTTCTCTATGTATGGGGATTCTTTTGATGACTGTCTAGAAAATTTGGATAATGTTTTGGCAAGATGTGAAGAAAAGAATCTGGTGCTTAATTAGGAAAAGTCACACTTCATGGTACAAACTGAAATAGTTTTAGGTCATCAAATTTCAAATAAAGGCATTGAATTTGATGCTACCAAGATTAGTAAAATCTCTGAGTTACCCATTCCTACTTCAGTTTGTTCAATTTGAGGTTTTCTTGGGCGTGTTGGATTCTATAGATGCATCATTAAGGATTTATCTATTATTTCCCAACCCCTTACGAACCTATTGGGAAAAGATGTCACATTCCACTTTGGTCCTTAATGTTAAGGAGCATTTAAATTATTAAGGAAACATTTGGTTGAATCCATGATAATGATATCACTAGATTGGGAGTATCCATTCGAGTTAATGTGTGATGTCAGTAACTGGGAATTTGGTGTTGTCTTGGGTCAAAGAAAAGAAATCATATTTAGGACAATATATTATTATAGTCATACATTGAATGAGACTTATCATAATTACACAAAAACTAAAAAATATCTTCTAGCAGTTGTCTTTTCTTTTGATAAATTTTGATCCCATATACTGTTCTTCAAAGTCACTGTCTATATGGATCACTCTGCCCTACGGTATCTGATGACCAAGAAAGATGAGAAACCCAAACTCATTTAATGGATATTGTTACTTCAGGAATTTTATATTGAAGTCAAGGAAGAAAAGGGCATGAATAATGTCATTGCTGATAATTTATAACTACTCAACTATGACACAAGTTAAATAAATGTCAAACTAATCAATGAAACATTTCCTGATGAACAACTCTATGACATTGAGACAATCACACCATAGTATGCTGATTTTGTAAATTACTTAGCTTCAGGCGTGATACACCCAGATTTCTCAAAGGAGTAAAAGAAAATATTTTTTAATGAAGCATGCCTTTACCACTGAGATGATCCATTACTTTTCAAAGACCGTGTAGATGGAATGATAAGAAGATGCATCCCTGAAGAAGAAGTTGATAGTGTTTTGAACTTGTGCCTTGCTAGAGAAGCTAGAGGACACCATGGAATTCATCGAACAATCAGAAAAGTGTTACAATGTGGTTTTTACTGGCCTAACATGAATCATGATATTTGTGAATTCTTCATGAATTGTGAGAAATTCTAAAGAACTGGGGGTATAAGCTGGAAGCACGAAATGCCACAACATTCAATCACGGGCATTGAAATTTTTTACATACGGGGAATAAACTTCATGGGTCCATTCCCTAAATATTTTGGGAAATAATACATCTTTATCTATGTAGAATATGTGTCAAAATGGGTGGAATCTGAAGCATTTTTGGAAAAATATTGCTTGAGTTGTCATCAAATTTTTAAAGCAACACATTTTTACACGGTTCAGAATTCCAAGGATCATCATCAGTGACCATGGTACCTACTTCAATAATGCACTGTTTCAAAAGATAATGACTCTCCATGGATTCCACCACTGCATAATAACCCCATACAATCCACAAACCAATGGCCAAGATGAGGTTTCAAACCGAGAAATTAAGGGAATTTTGGAGAAAATTGTAAATACATCTAGGAAGGATTGGGTCTCCAAACTTGATGATGCACTTTGGGACTATAGGAATTCATAAAAGACACTTATTGGAATGTCCCTGTATCGGTTGGTCTTTGAAAAAACCTAATACTTACCTATAGAACTGGTACATAAAGCTTATTGGGATCTGAATAAACTGAATTTTGATTTCAAAACAGCCCAAGAGAAGCATTTTATACAGATTAATGAACTAGATGAGATGAGGGGAGAAGCACATGATAATGATTTGATCTGCAAAGAGAAAACTTGATCCTAGCATGATAAACCGATCCAAAAAAGAAAAATTTCAGTAGGTGAAAAATTTCTCCTCTTCAAATCACAACTTTGGATCATGGAAGGAAAACTCAAGTCAAAGTGTTCGGGTCCTTACACTGTCACAATTGTTTATCCACATGGTTCTGTCAAAATTTCTAATGGGAATATGCCTCCAATAAAAATTAATGGTCAAAACCTAAAAATTTACTACACTTCGGATACAATAGGAATCATTGAAGAATTACAATTACAATGATAATTTATCCGTGTGGCTGAAGACGTTAAACTTAGCGCTGATCGGGAGGCAACCTGACTGCTTTTTCATTCCTTGATCTCTATTTTCTTACGCTCTCTCTATCTCTATATCTCTTTTTATGGATGCATCTAAAACAAAAATGTCTAGTTCTTTTGACTCTTCTGTGGCCATCGATGTGCATGTTCTGTCTCCATCTGACTTCGTACAATGAATGACTCAACATTTGACTGATATCGAGCACCAACTTGAGGATATTTCATTAGAGATCCATGATCGGCAGCTGTCACCACTATGACGAGCATAGATTCCATTCCTTCCTCACTAGATTCATGCTCACTATGATCTGGATATGGTTAATCCCACTAAGCATCCCCGTGAGCTCAATGAAACAACCACCAGTTCTTGCAAGAGGTAGAGGAGTTTTGAGCTGATGGACTAAGATGATTGACCATTGTCCATATGTCTAGCTAAAGATGTAAAAATTAGTGCTTCCTGGGAGGCAACCCATGTTTTAGTTTCTCATCTTTTTCTTTTATTTTTTCTAGTTTAATTAATGAAATAAAACATGTCATGTGTGGAAAATTTTTAGCTACTCCTGATATTTTTTTTTGCACTTGTCATTCTCCCGCATATCTTATTCCAATTGTATGATCCTTGGTGTTATATTTATGATATGATGTGGATATGTGTTTTCCATGTGTATATTTTATAGGTACATCATTTTTGGAGATTCATCAGATACATACAACCTCTCTATGTCTATTGGATCTTACTTAGGAAAGTGTTTTATTTTTTCCATATTTTATGCTTCCAAAAACACCATGTAAACTAACAAAAAAACTAACATTCCTATCATTGATAAACCCACATAAAATCTTTTGGATTTTTGTAATAACATAGTCAGGAACATACCACATGTATCCCTGGGCAGTTTTGAACACAAGATTCTTGTTTGTAATGCTTTGATCCTTGATCTCACAACTTAGATGATTGCTGATATTTTTCCATGCTTCAATTTTTTTTGAAAACTTGTTTATTTTTGTAACACTTATTTGCACTCATGCTTATCAGTGATGTCCAACATTTTATTTCCATACCTATGAGGATTATTAACCCTTTTTAAATCATCTTATGTTTCTCTTTTCTTGAGAGAATATTGACCATGTTATGTCTTATAGAACTTTCCATGTTTTTCCATCAAAGTGATAGGAATTTTGAAAGTTACTTTAAAATTATTAAGGAATATGTTTGATATTTTAGCCCTGTTGACCCACTAATCCACCCATACATTTTCTCCATCATTCATCCCTTAGAATACATGAAGAATCCTTTTAGGATGATCCCATAGCTGATACCCTTACCTACCAATTTCTTTAATTTTTTTATGATAATTTTAAATCTAAGTGTGTGGGAGAGATTTAATCATAGAGAGGGTTATTTGAGGGGTAGTGATTCATTTGATTCACATGGATTGAAATCATATCATCCTGATCATATGAGTTATATTTTATAGTATCCACATTCATTACATGTATTTTGAGTTGGGAATATAGAATCTTTTTGGTTCCAACAATGAGTACAATGGTGGTCATTACGCGGTAACCCTCACTTTTAGGGATACCTATAAAAGTGATGATCCATTAATCTAGGAGTTAAAGAGATTTATATATGACCTAATTTTACTGATATGTTACAACTTACATGCTACTTGTGTACCATTCGTTGGGTTTTTTGTCTAAAATTTATTTCATAGGGTTTTAGAGTTGATACTCATCAGTTTTTTCTGCCCATCCTTTTTTTGAGTGAGCTGTATCCCTTTAAAAAAAGTGAAAAATTTGATTATCATATGCTTGGGGACAAGAAATGTTTTAAGTTTGGGGGAGAAAGAGTATGAGGGAGACATTTTTATTGACATTTATCATGAATTTATTTGATGATTCAACCCTCCTTTTTACCAAAAAAAGTTGACAAATTTTTTTCTACCCACTGTCCCGCAGCCTCAGAGACATTTGAACCTCATGTAAAGTCCTTGAGATTAGTGAATTCTTTTGATTTACACTAGTGGCAATGTAAAATTAATGGAAATCCTATGGTAAAAATTCATTTGTAGGATAATTGAACATTGTTTTGATCAAATATTTTGAGAGATAATAGTGACAGTGAGGCAGGTCACATGATACATGAGTGCACATACTTGTTTTGGAAATAATGCGAGTGGTAGAAAAATGGGTTTTGAAAATTGATGTTTTAAATGAAGCATGATATTTAATGGGTAAAAGAGATTGAAAAATTTTGAACTTTTAATTTTGATGTTTGGATTTTTCTACGGGTCCACTTGTGTTTTTTTCTGATTGTTTTTCCCAGGAGTGAAAAAGTTTAAGTATGGGGGATTTGAATGGATTTTACTAACATTTTTATATATTTTTTAATTTAGTTTTAATTAATTTTATAACCTCTTTTAGTGTTTTTAGTTTATTTTTATAGTTTCTAATATTTTAGTTATTTTTTTATAATTTTTAGTCAGTGTTATATTAATATTAGTTATTTATTTTCATTTTTTTTAATTTTAATTAATTTTTACTTTATTAATATTTCATATTTTATTTTTAGTCTAATTAATATTAGTTATTATTGTTATTATTAGTTTATTAATTAATTATATTAATTTAACTTGTAAATATAATATATATAACTCTTCTTATTATTTCTTTTTTTACCAATATTATTATTTTATTTAACTTTTAGGTAACTAGATTTTTAATTTTTAAAATTTAAATTTGATTTTTAAATTTTAAATTTTAATTTTCTTTTTGTTTTTTTCATTTTCCCCATATATCCCCTATTGACCGGATCTTCCCCCACCCCTCCTTTTTTCTCTCATCCACTAACTTCCCACCCCCTCTTTCTCTCTCCAATCAGCCGCACCCCCTATATTCCTACCTAACCCACTCCCCTCATCTCCCTCGTCGCATCCACCTACCCTGCCCCCCCGCTCACTCTCCTACCCCACTCCCCTCCGCTTCCCCTTCTCACTTGACCGCCCCCTAGATGGCTCACCCTCTCCCTCATCCCCTGCTCACTCTCCCCTACCCCCTACTACCCCGACCACTCCCCCTCCCTACTCTCACTTGCAGAACACCATCCACCATAGTAAGAAGCAGCCACCACCGTCCGAGCAGCCATCACAGATCTACATCACCACCCTAAGGCGCGCCTCCCTCGCTCAAGATTCCACTTCATCATGCCACACTAGGAGTCGACCAACCTCTGCTACATCTCCAATATCCTCTATTCCGATGGGCGTGCAGTTGGTGCACGATGTCATCACGTGTCGAGGGTGTAGTCAGAGTTTGAAGGACAATTATTACTGCACACAGATAAAGTAAATACCAACATGATTATTTGTTCGGTAATGTGGTTTTATTTCACATGACTTATCATTTTATTACCACATTTATTCTTTTATTCATGATGTCGGGGTAATTTTCTTAGTGTCGGGATATTGGTCGAGTAATTAAAGTTATTACACATGCCATGTGATGTTTCCATTTTGTGATTAATTGTCAATTAAATTTATTTTAATTGAATTTTTATCTATTTAAATTATTTTTTCACTGAATTAACTGCTGAAATTGAAATTGGTCATTTTAATAATAAGTCGATTCGGCAGTTCTGAGAAGGTAAGCTGTATTGACCGATTGTAAGTGCAAATTGGTGATACAACTTTGTGAGAAACGGGTTGAGTCATTTCACTATGTAGTTCAGTACTTGAACTAGTCCCCTAATTTATTTATAACACCAGAGAATAAGACCATAAATAAATTAGGATATTTAAAATTAGCATCTAAAAAATTCTTATATTTTTGGAACTGGTGATAATTAGGCAGAATAAATATTTAATCACATAAAATAATACTTTGCATGGTTGTTTAGTAATTTAATTGCGACATCAGCATCCCTGAAACTTTTGGTTGATTTAGAGTTCATCATCATTTTTAAGTGTATTTTACATCATTTCTCTCACCTTATAATCTTTTTGTTTAATTAAAAAAACACAAAATAGGAATTCCCTTAACTTTTTTCCATAAAAACATTGTCCAATGAATTTTTTTTAGTGAACTAGATTTCGTACTCTCTATGGTTTGACCCTGCTCGCCACTTTTACAGTAGCTAGTTGGTTATGAAAATTTACAAATTGGACGCACTGCAACGCATGTACCGAACTTTCCTTTATGGATCACTATTCAGGTTACAACCAAATTCGGACATCCCCTGAAGATGAGGAATATAATGCTTTCAAACCACCCCACATGATATATTTCTATCAGTTAATTCCCTTTTGTTTAAAGAATGCTGGAGCTACATACCAATGTTCCATGAAATGCATCTTCAAACCCTTTTGGGGAGGTCTATAGAGTGCTATGTTAGTGATATGGTGATTAAATATTGGAAATGTTTTTCCCACCTTGCTGATCTTGATACCATATTCAATAAACCATGACAACATAGCCTGAAAATGAACCCATTTAAATGTTATTTTGGAGTTACTTCAATTAAGTTTCTTTGATTTTTGGTATGCCATCATGGAATCAAAGTTTATCCTAAGAAGATAAAGGATATCCTTGACTTTCACCTCTTCAAAACCTTAAATAATTGAGGGGATTAAAAGGATACCTTACTTATATTCAGAACTTTATAAAAGAACTCATATTTAAAGGTTTTACCTTCACCAGTTTAATAAAAAATGTGGTTATATATCAGTGAAATGATGACTATCAGGAATCATTTGACAGTCTCAAGAAATATCTTTTGAGTTCACCAATGCTGATGTAATCTCTTGATGGGAAGCCACTAATTTTTTATGTTACAGCCCTAGAACGATCAATGGGTTCTTTCATCACCCAAAATAATGATATAGGGAATTAAAACAACCTCTATTATCTTAGTCAAACCATTCTCGATACTGAGACTCGTTATTCTGATATTGAGAAGAGCTGTCTAGCATTAATATTCGCAGTTCAGAAGCTGATGCACTATTTGCAACATCACAAAGTCTTCCTAGTCTCTCGTGATAACCCACTCAAATATATCCTCAACCATCCTATGTTGACCAAATTATTAGAACAATGGGAGATTATATTTCAGTAGTTTAACATTCAGTTTGTACCTTAGAAAGTGGTAAAAGGCTAGACATTAGTATACTTCCTTGGAAAACATCCATATGTAGAAACAAAATCATTGAATACTGAATTTCATGATGAAGAGAGCTTATTTATTCAAGAGTTACCCAAGATATTAGAGAGGTATTTTGATGGCACATATAGAATCCTAACAGGGAAAAGAGTGGATGAAACCAAGCTTAATAAAGTCAGGTTGGGTGTCGTGAGTGTCTTCCCAACAGAGGCGGTCTTACCTTACCCTTTATTGTTTTCAGGAGGATGTACAAACAATGAGGTAGATTATCATGCCCTCATTGCAGGGCTAAAACTAAAAGTTCAAATTATAGTGGACTACTTGAATGTAAAAGGTGATTTGAAGTTGGTAATCAATCAGATTCATGGTGATTATTCCATTAGAAAGGAAGTCATAACCCTCTGCTTAACTATGTCCAAGGGTTAATGAAAAAATTCCCCTTGGATCCAATATTGACTCACATCCCATGATCATAGCATACCTAGGTAGATGAATTGTAAAATGTAGCTATGACTTTAGTGGATCCATACGAGGATGAAATATTCATCATCATTGTGCACCACCGGATGTCGTCACCTTTTTTATGTGTTGACATGGAATAAATCAATAAGGTTAATTCCATCCCTAAACCAGATAGTTCTACAACCGGTTAGATGAATACCATTTTGGAATACCTTCAAAATAGAGTGATCTTGTTAAAAAAATCTAGAAAAGAGAAAACCCAATGATGAGTGACCAACTTTACTCTTTATGATGACCAAAATCACTAAAAAGTCTTGTATAAATGAGGTTTCGATGAAGTCCTTCTCAGGTGAATTGATATAGAATAGATTACAACTTTCATGAAATAAGGACATACAGGGGAATGCAGTTCCCACTATCTAGGGTTCAGGATTTTCCATAAAATCTAGAGGCTTAGATACTTCTGGCCTTCAATGGCGCAGGATTGTACAAAATTCACCAAAAGGTGTCATTCCTACCACATTCACGCCATCTTAATCCATCAACCCTTGGAGTTTATATACACTTCCAAATACTCCTATACATTTTTCATACAGGAAATGGATATTGTAGGGACATATTCTTCTACTCAAGCTAAGAAGTTCAAGTTCATTCTCATTACAACTGACTATTTTTTCGAGGTGGGCTAAGGCTGTGCCCCTCAAAGAAGTCAGGGAAAAGAATATTGTAAACTTCATAAAATCCAATATCATTATTAGATTTGGTATCCCTCATATGACACTGATGGATAATGATACCAATTTATCATGTATGCATTTAATATTATATATTCATTAATAATGTTAAAATAATATTTGTAAATATGTATAAATAAATATATTTATAAATGTATATTTACTATATTTATAAATTTAGATATATATAATTATAAATAAATAAATATTTTTTAAAGTATTCATATAATTATAAATAAATAATTATATATATTTAAATAATTATAAAATTATAATAAATTTATTTAAATAATGAATATATTTACTATATTTATATTTATATTTATATATTTATTAAATAAATAAATAAATATATACAATGATATATATATATATATATATATTATTTTTCTAAAAATTATTTATATAATTATATATTTAAATAATTATAAAATTATAATAAATATATTTAAATAATTATAAAATTATAATAAATATATCTAAATAATGAATATATTTACTAAAATTTATATTTATATTTATTATATATTTATATAATTATATAAATATATATAATGATATAAATATATTTATAATTACAAAACTATAATAAATATATTTAAATAATGAATATATTTACTATATATATATATATATTTATTAAAAATATATATAATTATATAAATATATTTATAATTATAAATATATATACAAATATATTTATGAATGTATATTTTCTATATTTATAAAATTATATATTTTTAATTACAAATAAAAAATATAATTTTTTAAAAGTATTTATATAATTATTAATAAATAATTATACATTTACATAATTATAAAATTATAATAAATAAATATATAATTATAAAATTATAATAAATAAATATATAATTATAAAATTATAATAAATAAATATATAATTATATAAATATATTTACAACTTTTTATTTATAATCATAATTATAAATCCTTTATTAGTGCTAAAAAATATTGATAAAAGACATCTTTATCAGTACTAAAAAAACACTGATAAAACTGTCCTAGATCTATTTAATAACCCTAACCATGATTGAATTAATCATGATTTCTCAATCTATCTGTGGAAGCCACCTCCTGCCGGTGCTCCTCCTCGACAAATCCAAGCTCGAATCAAGTATCGAACGAATCCAAGGCTCGAATCCAAGGCTTGAACGAATTAAGGCTCAAAGAATCTAAGGCTCGAACAAATCTAGGATTTTTCGTGTGATATCTCTATTTCTATCAGACAAATCAAAGCCTTAATATAAGGTATGTTAATTTTTATCCTCCTCCTCACCAGTTTTTCTTGTTTGATGATATCTTTTTGTGTTTTTTGTTCATCATCTCTTTCTATTCATCATCCATCACTACTTTCCCATCTAGAATGAAATTATAATTGAGGGTTTCTATGATTTTGGATTTTTATTTACCCTTTAAGGGATTTTCTTGCTTCTTTATAGTGTATTAAGACTTCTACACACCGATTTCATCCATTCTGGTAGGTGGATCCATTCATTTTCCTTTAAACATAGAACCATGAATGCTTGCATCTTTTAAATCCATGTTTTTATCTGAAGTAAATTCTATTATAATTATCCATGATGAGGTTATGAATTTATAAGTGTTTTTTTAAGTTTTCATTAACATGAAAGGAGTTTTTCTTAAGTTTAAATGTGTTTAACTTCCTTCCATGGAAATAATGAACACGAAGTGTTTGTTAAAATGCCACCCATGGTTTTTTTGAATAAATCAAAATGAATTTCATGTAATGATTTTTTATGAATTACAATGAATTATTATTATGTTTTGATCAAAATTTTATATGAATTAGATCATATTTGAATATTTTTTAATATTATTTCTATGTTATAAAAGATCATGGAAGTATTGTTTTCTTTCATTGTTTTAATTTTTTTAAATGGGTTTTAAATGGAAGGTTTAATGTATTTTATCATATTTTGAAAGGAAATAAGCTATGTTTGATATATTTTACTCATTAGATTAATATGTTGTGTTATATACACCCTTTAAGTTAATCCCCTTGATGAATCATAAGTGAAAATATGTTTTTAATTGTAATATGGATTGATCATGGGTCATTAATATCATTATATTGTTTATGTTATTATAAAGGGGTTGTTAAATAAAGGGTGTTCAAAGGTGAGAGTGAGTTTATGTTTGTTGAACTATTTTAATAATTGTTTTTATTGTATTAAGATGTGTTATATTGTATTGTTCTCATCCACTTACATGTCATGAGAAACCATGGGTAGCTTGGTGAAAGATCCAAGAATCAGTATTTCAATAGTGTATGATCACTCTTTTCAGTAAATATTTCAATTTAGGGGTTTTAACCGAATTTATCTATTAATTTGTTTATAAATATACCTTGATAAATATTTTATAAATGGACCTATAAGTTTCTTACATGATTTTAGATAAACAATTATTACGGTGACATTTTATAATAATTTTCTCACATATCACATCTAAAGGTAATATGTTTAAAATTACATTATACATGCAACTATAATATTTTTAAATTGTTTCTTCACTTATATAATTAATGTAAATAAGAGGCATTGGAATATTACATAAATTAAATTCCATTAATAATTTTATGATTCATTTTTTTTAATTTTGTAATTTGTTAAAGTATGAAATTATGACTCTAACATCGAATGTGAAATTCTAGGGTATTTCCCACCCCAGAAATAACACAATATCTAAGAGTAAATATCCATCCAAATTGGGATTGATAATCTCCCATGACGGTATTTCAAATTGAATTAGTGAATACTTAATGTATTTAGGTAATCATTATAAAATAAACTTGATTTTTTAGTCTTCTTTAAGTGCAAAAAGATTATAATTATACATTCCCAATGATATATTCTAGAATTAATAGAATATTAATGCATTTGACAAACCAAAAATGTGATATTGGGTTTATTATATCATATCACATATATTAAAGAAAAAATTGCACTAGAATGTTCATGAAGTGATACGACTATGTCTGTATTAATAAAATATGTAACACTAAAGTCAAATAGATTATTTACATCTTTGAAACCATTAAGATAAAATGTATTCAACATATTCACAATATAATGAGATTGACATAAACAATAACCCATACCATGTATTCTTACTTTGATAATTAGTATAGTATCTATTATTCTAATTTTATTCATTTTAATCATGAAGGATAAATGTTTCTTCATCTCATTAATACTAGTCATGTTGTTTTTAAAAATTAATATGTCATCAACATAGATACACATAATAACTTATTATTATTTTATAAACATTAAAAAAGTTCACTTATCAACATTATTATGTAAAAACCCATTAGATAAAATAATGGAATCATACTTCTCATTTCTTTTAGGTGTTTCATTAAGACCATAAGTAAAGTTAACTAATTTACATAAATTATTTTAAATATATTATATATAAAACCTTCATATTATTCCATATAAATTTCTTTATTTACATTTCCATTTAAAAATATATTTTTATTATCTGTTTAATAAACACATAAATTATTTATCAAATTTAAAGGTATATAATATCCTTATTATAATAATTTGAACTAAATGAGTATAAATATTAAAATAACCAATTTATTCTATTTTTTGAAACCATTTATTACTAATCTATCTTTAAAAACTAGAATGCTATCATTGGAGTCATACATGCCTCTAAATACACATTTACAACATTATGAGTTGAATATTTTAGAAAATTTGTAAAGATTCAAGTATTATTTATCATAATATAATCTATTTCATTATTAAATGATTCTTTCAAGAACACAACATATTTTGAAGATAATTATTATTTATATAACTTGAGATTCTCATCTATGGTTAGACCAAAAAAACATTTTTATTATATTTTTAAAAGAAAAAGTGAGAACACCAGCAACATTAAAAAGGATCAGGGTGATCAAGGGAATTAGGGGGGGCCTGGGGACCAAGGGAGCCTGAAGTAGTGAATTCCTAGAGCATCCACATGAATCAGATTGAATCCCTTCAAAGTAAATGACCCAAGCTCAGAAAAACAAGAGTTGTTCTCCCCACCTCATCTTAGATTCCAGAAAGTAAACAACATTGTTCCCTTCACACCATATACGGATCACATAAATATTGTTGTGAAGCAGTAGTTTTCACCTTTGAATAGTATAATCAATAGACCATGGAGTAGGCCCTAGGACACAAAGAGCATTATGGACCGTTAATGAGTTGGTTTCAACAATTACTAGATGAATATTTCTTTGAGAGAATAACAAATGGCCAGTGAGAACATCCATAGCCTCCACAATGAGGGAGTCCCCTATACCAAGAAATGCATTGAAATCCAGGGTCATAGATCCTCATGGGTCCCTGATTAACCTGACACCCACATCAAACCAAAATTGAATGATCCATCCATGTTCAATTTTAGACCCCCATGGTGGGGAAACCATCAAATCCACTTTACCTATCTAATACTGGACTCACCTAGAGTGCTAGTTCTAGACATGAGGGTCTGAATAGAAGGAGAAGAAACACAATATTTTCACAGTCAAACTAAATTGAGTAGGACAACACTAGATTTAAATAGAGTGAGATCCCCTGTTCCTGAGAAAACCTTATGCCAAGTAACATTTCTCTCTTTCCAAATGGACCAAAATTCTTCCACAAGGAGAATAGCCCATGCATATTTCTCAGGTCCACTATAGATTTTCCCCCTAGAACCAACTGTGAATAAAGGTATATATTTCCACTGTATAAGGAGTCTATCTAAGGAAGAAAACAAAATCAATCTAGATATCCCTTGACCAATTGCTTTCAAAGAATAGGTTCTTGGTGATTTCAACCTATGACTCCCTACAACAGCAACACCTTGATGCAAGGTGAATACTCAACCACTTAATATTATCAGAAGTAGGAAGTGAATTAATTTAAAAAAATTTCATCCCAAGAGGTTCTTGGTAATTTCAACCAAAGGATCACTTTCAAGTCATACATATTAATTTAAAAACATTTCAGCCTATTTCAAAACACTTCTAATTTCATGACAAACTCCATTTCATAAATCCCTATTAAATTGGGAGCTCAACTCTTCTCATTTTAAAACAAGATTCCAAAATTTCATAAAACATTTCAAAGGATCTCTAGTTACCAAATCAAAGTCCATTTCCAAACTCCAAACATGACCTCCAAAACATTCCATCCCATTAAAACACCTTTCAATAGTTTAGAGAACTCTATTTGAAACACTTTTTCAAAACCAACTTTAATATAGTTCCTGCTTTCAAAAGAGGTGTAAACACACCATTTTCCATTTTAAAATAATTCTAAAAATTCAGTTCTACCATTTTAGAAATCAAGTCACTCCATATTTATTGGAAAATCACTTCATAAAAACTTTATGCTTCTTAAAACGAAGTCATTTTTACTTTAAAACCAAAATTTAAAGATTCCAACACGAAGAGACACGAGACAATGTGAGAGGAAACTAGTTTCGGTGGGAGACTTTGACATATGGTTGGTGGACATATTCCAATCAATTCACCTTCACGGAGAGTGTTATAGGGAAATATCCTCGGCTCCACATGGCTTTCCAGGCCAAGAGAGCTCACTAAGACTATTAGCCCAACTCTCTTTTCATTTACCCTAATCATCATCAAACTAAGAAAACCAAAGGACTAAGATAAAATCTGACTTCCCCTAGTGACTTGAATCATGTCACGAGGTGTGCTGGATAGGTACCCTACTTGTAATCATAATTTAAAGCCCCGATAATCCTAACTCCATAATATCCCGACTCTTCCCCAAATAACATGACCCAAAGAGAGAGAACCTCATCTGATACCATTTTGTCACAAACTGAATCTGGTCTCCATCAAAACTAGCACCCGACATGGTCTGAGACAAGGCCTAAAGGGTGTTCCCGATCCCCATAGGCTGGCACAAGCTCCTAGGTATCACAAAATGGAATTTGGGAATGTTTTTGTAAGAACCCGCGTTTTTAGACCGGATAAAATACGAGTTTTTTTTAATTTTTATTTATCGGTGGGTCAGTTTTAAAACCGCGCTTCAGAATGAGGTTCTGAGTGCGCGAACCAGTTCAAGCTGTGACATCGGGTCGCGCATGGGCGGTTAGACCATGCGGGTCAAGTCGCGCAATTGACCATTTTTCAAAACGGGTTATCTAATTAATTTGAATTAATGGATGTTTTAATAATAATAATAGTGAGAGATCATTATTATTAAGTGCTATGAAAACACATTTAATAAAATGATGGTCGAACGAGATTTAATGTGGATGTTTTAATAATAATAATTTTGGAAGATTATTATTATTAAATATTACGCAGATGTGTTTATTTAAGTGGTGGTCAAATGTCATTAAATGTAATGTTACAGTTTGACCAAAGAGTGTCAAATTAAAATCACGGTCAACGGATTTTAATTAACGTTTTGGTTTAATAAAAGACGTTCTATTTAATTAAGTCACTCAATGAGATTAAATGGATGTTTAATAATAATAATATAAGGATATTATTATTTATATTATGTTTTATTAATTAAATTCCTGGAAAGGTGAATTTAATTAATTGCGTGAAATAAATTCATTGATTACTTGGGTTAAAGATATTTTATTTTGATGGGAAGTTTTAATAATAATAATGTTAAGATATTATTATTATTAAATGTAATGCAGGCACATTATTTAATTATTCTAAATAAATGGATGTTTTTAATAATAATAATGTTGGGAGATTATTATTATTAATTATTGCACAAAGGCGTTTATTTAAATGGTGGTCAAACAAAATTAAATGTGAAGTTTCAGTTTGACCAAGAATGTTAAATAAAAATCGCGGTTTAGTGGATTTTAATTAACGTTGATTTCTTTAATTAAAGGGAGCGTTATTTTTAGCGCATTATATTAATTGCGACATCTTCGTAATGAAGCATGTAATTATTTAAAGAGCGTTTAATTAAAAGAGATGATATAACTATTATTAGTTATTATTATTATTTTAAGAAATAATAATGGATTAAGTTATGGGGTTGACTGGAATAATTAAATAATAGTGGGGTAATAATAATAAGATTTATTATTACCATAAATGGCTTGAACAATTAAATGGAGAAATTTAATTGCCAGTGTTTATTATTATTATTTTAATAAATAATCATAATAGAATTGTTTGGTTAGATTTAATGAAATAAAATAGCTCATTGTTTTTAAATATGTTGAGTGTAATATATACATATATATTGAACTATAATATGTATAATAGATATTAAATAAAAGAAGAAGGATATTTACTTTTTTGGAGAGGCGCTGTACAGGGTCTCTACACGGATCTCCTCTTTTTTTTAACCCATGCTGCGCAAGCCCTCCAGGCTCTATCTTCTGCGCGACCAGCCCCACGACCGGACCCTCTCGGCTTCTCTTCCTCCACAGCGCACAGATCAGCCGGGCCTCCTCCCTCATCCTTCGCATGACGTTGCAGATCTGACCAGCGGCCTGCTCTCCAATGCGGCTAGCTCTCCTCCTTCCCTGGACGGCACAACCTCCTCCGAGAAGTCATGCAGCGCGACACCCCCTGCTCATCCTCTTGGTGCAGCGCGCAACCCTCCCAGATAGTGGTTGTGCGGCGCGACCCCAAATCTTGCTGGTCCTTCTTATACAGTGTTTTCTCCAACGTCGTTCTTCGTTTGGGTCCAATCCGAGGAGGTATGACCTTCCTTCATAGTCTTCTTCATCCCTGTCGTGATGCAAAGAGGATTCGATGCCGTTTTGGAATTTACCGAAATCCTTGAATAGGGTTTGATAAATTATGGCATTCTTCTAATTTCACGGTTGTGCAACAGCATCACAGGACACGCTGGACCATGCTCTGACAACCGCTTTTGGGTGTGACTACGTTTATCGCCGACATTTGGGTAAGAATATATATATACATAATTGTTGTATATCTTGCACCAATTTAAATTTGAATTTGAGTCTGTGAACCCTTGCGGCCTTTATCTGGTCTTGCGTTGGTTTTGATGTTTTAGAAATATGTTGATATTTACATTGCAGGTTATATATAAGCATCACATTTATGTGTATAGGTATATATATATATGCACATAAAAGTTGAGTACGTGTGACTACATGACCGGAAAAGCAATGCGTGTTAACCTGGGTCCACTCTGAGGGAAAACCGAAAGCCAACATCTGAGTATATCATCCTTCTCACCTCGAGGTAGGTGGTTTGTGCCTTTCCGTAGAAAGTTGATGAATATTTTGTGCAAATTCTACCAATACCCTTGAACGGGGTATTGCGTGTTCCTGTTTTGCCTTTGTTGTATTGCCTTCTTTGCTTGATTGATAGAGTAGATATTTTGCCTGTGATTATGGTAGCTTTACTACACTTTGGATGTTTGCTATGCTTGTTCTTCCTGTTTGATGTTTTTCCAGTTTCCATGCTTAGTCGTAGGACAGTGGAATTTCTACCTTGTTATGCTGCTGAGCCTTATTTGATATCCAAGTAGTTCTTGAGGTTTACTTGGACGATGTACACATGCACTGAGCATGTATTACCTTTCACTCAGGACTGTGAGAACCTAGAGTAGTAGAACAAAGGGAGAATTGACAGAAGGGCTTCTCCAGAGTGTCTTTTAATTACGATGTGAGACCATAGGGGGAATTGACGTTGAGTCCTTCCTCAGAGAGTCTGTAGTTTCTCGATGTGGGCCACAAGGGGAATAGACGTTGAGTGCTTCCCTAGAGAGCCTTTAGCATGATATGAGACTATAGGGGGAATTAACGGTGAGTGCTTCCCCAGAGAGTCTATTAATTTCATAGCTGAACCAGAGGGGTGAGACTGTGTGTGCCTCCTAGAGGGTTGCTAGTACTTATAGGTTGAACCATAGGGGTTAGGCTGTGAGAGCTACCCATAGGGTTACCTGTTTTCTTCTTGTTGCTGGCTGTTTACTTGTGTACTTTAATTATTAGAACTGTGAATTGTAGCTGCCGTGTATTTCCTGTTTATTGTTCCTGTACTTTACTTGCCATGTATTCATTAACTGTTAGGCACATATATTTGGGTGGTTGCCTACTGGGACTTTGTCTCACACCCTATTTGGGCCATGTTTTTGGGCCCAAGCAGACTATGTTGCTGTAGGTATAGATAAGGGCAGGCGCCCGTCTACTTCGGGTACCTGACTTGCTGTGGAGCTGAAGAGCATGGGACCAAGCTAAGGCTTGCGATGCTGAGGATACTTTTGGCTGCTTTGTTTTTCCTTTTCATTGTTACTATATTTCTTCCATCCTGTTGTTTAGTTTGGCTATTTTATTAGACTTATAACATGCCATGAATCATATCTTCAGTTCCAGTTAATTATTATTTTATAAAGTCTTCCGCTGTTAAGTTCTGATGAGAATGTTGTTTATTTCTTCTGCTATTATATATTGTTTCCTTCCTTTTATTTCCATTACCTATGAGGTCATAGTTCCCCCAACTACCTTACCCAAGGCCCTCGCTACTAGTCAGCAGCCTCTGGCGTTTGGGGGAATGCGCTTGAGGTCATGTGGAGAACCGGGTACGGGCACCAGTTGAGTGGGTATGGATCCGGGTCATTACAAAGTGGTATTAGAGGAGGTTGTTCTTTCTTTTCCTTTTGTCTTACTGTTTTGGGGATTGGTAGACAGGAGACTAGGAATTGGTCGGCGCTTGGGTTAATAGCCATGATTGGGACTGATCACCCCATGTACGGGAAATGACCAAGTGACCAGGGTTGGGATTTATATTTATACTGGTTGCTGTTACAGTAGATATGATTTCACCTTGGGAAAATGTTGTACTTTCCTCTACTTATTGATTATGAAAAGTTTTAAGAAAATTTTCCTTGGCCTGTTATGGAAAAGAAAAAAATTGCGTTACATGCATCATATTAGGCACTTAGAGATTCATATGCATGCATATGTGCCATGCCATGTAGTTGCAATAGTAAATTGTCTGCTAATATTGAATGTGTGCCTTGAATATTTGACATGTCTTGCATTTATTTAGTATGTCTTGATTAGATAGCATGTTTCAGTGATACAATTAACATGCTTGTCTGATAAAATGCCATGCTGCCTATCTTGTTATATGCCATGTTTTTATGTTATAACATGTTTTGTGATTTAAAAATGTAGTGTTGTGATAGTTATTTGTAGTGACATTGTAGCTTTCTAGTAAATGATAGGTTGTTATGGATAAATGTTGTTGGCTGCGAATATGACAGAACCAGTTTTTTTAGTTGTAAGGTATATGGGCGCCTTATAACTGGGAAAAAGGGTAACCCGTGTATTCGAACTTATGAAAAAGTTTGCTAAAGTAAATCATAAAGTGAATTGATCTTGAATGGGACCCTCGGGGGCTGCCTTTTTCAGTAAAAAGAATTTAGATGCTAAATTTCCTGCTAATATTTGAATAACATTGAATGATTAAATGTTAAGAGGAAGTTTGTTCTATCATTCATGTTTTGCCATGGGTGTTGATTAAAAACCAAGTGAACTTGTTGTGAAAAACACTTGTGTGTTTTTAGAATTCTTTCAAATGTTTAAGGGTTGAAATGAATTAAATTTAAATGGTTAAAATGAAAATGGATCTTGAGCCTAGTATTTAAATTTATTTGCGTGACCAAGATATAGAGTCAACGCGTGGGATTCATAAGGGGCTAGCCTATGGTATATAGCACCCTTAGAGCCTGATATTCCTTGTTTCGGTTGTGAAATTTTAAGGTTGGTGCCTTTCGTGACGTTGTTCCTAGTAGGACTTTTTCAGTTTAGAAATACATCCTCGTTCGGATTGGTGGTCGTTGACCCCTTTGCTTCTTATTAAAGGGGTGACTTGTTATGATGTCATCCGGGACAATCGTCATGTGACATGACATGAACTTGATGTAAAACTTCTTGTGCTCTTGAGTACGATTTTCGAGTTTCCTCCGTGGTAGAGTGACCTGTGTGTTAAGGAATAAGTTGCATCCCACTGTTCGGAAGAACTTTTGACTCAGGTGTTTTGACACGCCGACCGGTTTATTTATCATCTTTCATTTAAGATGTTCACTTGGTGATCGAGGTTCTTGGAACATCACACATGGGTTAAGATATTCTCATATAGCATGCTGGTTAGCAGCTAATCTATTTTTGCGATGACATGGAAGATCTTAAGGTGGGTAGTGTCGCTTTTGTTTCCATAAATGTGTCGATACATACTTAGTAGCACGACTGATGTTCTTGATGACCTTGGTTCCCTCTTAGTGCACTCTCTCAAATGCGACGAGCATGCCCCCCCATCTTGAACTCATGCTAGAGGCACTAGGATAGCGTCGGTTATACGCCGCGCTAAACTTTCAAAGCTGTAGGCTTGTCTTGCGATCTCCTTTGTAGTTGTTCACGGGTTGTGTGTTTCCCTTAATCTTTGACCTTATCCATGCTAAGGCACAATTTTTTTCAATAACCTTGTGAAGGTTAGACTTCAGAAACATCAACGAAGATCACTTCAGGACTTCGGTGTACGCACAGTTGGTAATCTAATGGGTTTAAAGACACGTCGTCATTTAAAGGGCGAGTGTGGGTTTTGGGTCAGCGATGTCTTCCGAGGAAGCATGTGTAACCTCTTTATGTTGGTTGTTTGAGTTTGACCATTTTCATTGATGAGGTCCCTATAATGGCATCAGATGTAAAGCTTCATTTTGGTGATTGAGTTTTAAAGTGAGTGTTGGCTCGGGTTTTAAAAGACCAAGTGAGGTTTTCTTAGGAAACGCTTAAAGATGCATTGGGAGTTGGGAACGCAATGCGATCTTGTTGAACAGAACTTCACAAACATTGTAGGTCAGGTGATGTTTTCGTTGGTTACCGAATGCTTCTCGGGGAAGAGAAGTTTTTAAGGTGGGTAGTTTGTAAGAACCCCAGTTTTTAGACCGGATAAAATACGAGTTTTTTTTAATTTTTATTTATCGATGGGTCAGTTTTAAAACCGTGCTTTGAAACGAGGTTCTGAGTGTGAGAACCGGTTCAAGCGGTGACATCGGGCTGCGCATGGGCAGTTAGACCATGCGGGTCAAGTCGTGCAGTTGACCGTTTGTCAAAATGGGTTATCTAATTAATTTGTATTAATGGATGTTTTAATAATAATAATAGCGAGAGATCATTATTATTAAGTATTGTGAAAAAATGTTTAATAAAATGATGGTCGAACAAGATTTAATGCGGATGTTTTAATAATAATAATTTTGGAAGATTATTATTATTAAATATTACGCAGACGTTTTTATTTAAGTGGCATTCAAATGTCATTAAATGTAACGTTACAGTTTGACCAAAGAGTGTCAAATTAAAATCATGGTCAACGGATTTTAATTGAAGTTGTGGTTTAATAAAAGATGTGTTATTTAATTAAGTCACTCAATGAGATTAAATGGATGTTTAATAATAATAATATAAGGATATTATTATTTATATTATGTTTTATTAATTAAATTCCTGGAAAGGTGAATTTAATTAATTGAGTGAAATAAATTCATTGATTACATGGGTCAAAGATATTTTTTTTGATGGGAAGTTTTAATAATAATAATGTTAGGTTATTATTATTATTAAATGTAATGAATACACATTATTTAATTATTCTAAATAAATGGATGTTTTTAATAATAATAATGTTGGGAGATTATTATTATTAATTGTTTCACAAAGGCGTTTATTTAAATGGCAGTAAAACACAATTAAATGTGAAGTTGCAGTTTGACCAAGAACGTTAAATAAAAATCACAGTTTAGTGGATTTTAATTAATGTTGATTTCTTTAATTAAAGGGAGCGTTATTTTTAACACGTTATATTAATTGCGACATCTTCGTAATGAAGCATGTAATTATTTAAAGAGCGTTTAATTAAAAGAGATGATATAACTATTATTAGTTATTATTATTATTTTAAGAAATAATAATGAATTAAGTTATGGGGTTGACTGTAATAATTAAATAATAGTGGGGTAATAATAATAGGATTTATTATTACCATAAATGGCTTGAACAATTAAATGGAGAAATTTAATTTCTAGTGTTTATTATTATTATTTTAAGAAATAATCATAATAGAATTGTTTGGTTAGCTTTAATGAAATAAAATAGTTGATTGTTTTTAAATATGTTGAGTGTAATATATACATATATATTGAACTATAATATGTATAATAGATATTAAATAAAAGAAGAAGAAGATTTACTTTTTTGGAGAGGCACTGTACAGGGTCTCCATGCGGATCTCCTCTTTTTTTAACCCATGCTACGCAAGCCCTCCAGGCTCTATCTACTGGGCGACCAGCCCCACGACCGGACCCTCTCAGCTTCTCTTCCTCCGCAGCGCACGGATCAGCCGGGCCTCCTCCCTCATCTTCCGCATGATGTTGTGGATCCAACCAGCGGCCTTCTCTCCCACGCGGCTAGCTCCCCTCCTTACCTGGACGGCGCGACCTCCTATGAGAAGTCATGCAGTGCGACACCCCCTTCTCATCCTCCTAGTGCAGCGCGCAACCCTCCCGGATAGTGGTTGTGCGGCGCGACCCCAAATCTTGCTGGTCCTTCTTGCGCAATGTTTTATCGGACGTCGTTCTTCGTTTGGGTCCAATCTGAGGAGGTATGACCTTCCTTCATAGTCTTCTTCATCGTTGTCATGATGCAAAGCGGATTTGATGCCGTTTTGGAATTTATCGAAACCCTTGATTAGGGTTTGATAAATTATGGTGTTCTCTTGATTTCACAGTTGTGAAACAACATGCTGGACACACTAGACCATGCTCTGACAACCGCTTTTGGGTACGACTACGTTTATCACCGACATTTGGGTAAGAATATATATATACATAATTGTTATATATCTTGCACCAATTTAAATATGAATTTGAGTCTGCGAACCCTTGCGGCCTTTATCTGGTCCTGCGTTGGTTTCGATGTTTTAGAAATATGTTTATGTTTACATTGTAGGTTAAATATAAGCATCACATGTATGTGTATAGGTATATATATATATATATATATATGCACATAAAAGTCGATTACGTGCGACTACGTGACTGGAAAAGCAATGTGTGTTAACCTGGGTCCACTCTGAGGGAAAACCGAAAGCCAACATCCGAGTATATCGTCCTTCTCACCTTGAGGTAGGTGGTTTGTGCCTTTCTGTAGAAAGTTGATGAATATTTTGTGAAAATTCCACCAATACCCTTGAACGGGGTATTGCATGTTCCTATTTTGCCTTTGTTGTATTACCTGCTTTGCTTGATTGCTAGAGTAGATATTTTTCCTGTCATTATGGTACCTTTAATGTACTTTGGATGTTTTCTATGCTTGTTCTTCCTATTTGGCGTTTTTACAGTTGCCATGCTTAGTCGTAGGATAGTGTAATTGCTACCTTGTTTTTCTGCTGAGCCTTAGTTGATAGCCAAGTAGTTCTTGAGGTTTACTTGGATGATGTACACGCGCGCTGATCATGTATTACCTTTCACTCATGACTGTGAGAACCTAGAGTAGTAGACCAAATGGAGAATTGATGGAAGGGCTTCTCCAGAGTGTCTTTTATTTACGATGCGAGACCACAGGGGGAATTGACGTTGAGTGATTCCTCAGAGAGTCAGTAGTTCCTCGACGCGGGCCACAGGGGGAATAGACGTTGAGTGATTCCCCAGAGAGCCTTTAGCACGATATGAGACTATAGGGGGAATTGACGATGAGTGCTTCCCCAGAGAGTCTATTAATTTCATAGCTGAACCAAAGGGGTGAGACTGTGTGTGCCTCCTAGAGGGTTGCTAGTACTTATAGGTTGAACCATAGGGGTTAGGCTGTGAGAGCTGCCCAGAGGGTTACCTATTTTCTTCTTATTGCTGGCTGTTTACTAGTGTACTTTAATTGTTAGAACTGTGAATTGTAGCTGCTGTGTATTTCCTGTTTACTATTCTTGTACTTTACTTGCCATGTATTCACTAACTATTAGTCACAGATCTTTGGGTGGTTGCCTATTGGGACTTTGTCTCACACCCTGTTTGGGCCATGTTTTTGGGCCCAAGAAGACTATTTTGCTGCAGGTATAGATAAGGGCAGGCGCCCTTCTACTTTGGGTACCTGACTTGCTGTGGAGCTGGAGAGCATGGGACCAAGCTAAGGCTTGCGATGCTGAGGAGACTTTTGGATTCTTTGTTTTTCCTTTTCATTGTTACTATATTTCTTCCAGCCTGTTGTTTGGTTTGGATGTTTTATTAGACTTATAACATGCCATGCATCATATCTTCAGTTCCAGTTAATTATTATTTTATAAATTCTTCCACTGTTAAATTCTGATGAGAATGTTGTTTACTGCTTCTGCTGTTATATATTGTTTCCTTCCTTTTATTTCCATTACCTATGGGGGCATAGTTCCCCCAACTACCTTACCCAAGGCCCTCGCTGCTAGTCGGAAACCTCTGGCGTTCGAGGGAATGCGCTTGAGGTCATGTGGAGAACCGGGTACGGGCACCTATTGAGTGGCTCCGGATTCGGGTCGTTACAGATTTACTCGAGTTTATAAACATAAAACAACAAACAAATCCAACATAACAAATCTGTATTTTTCAAAACAAACCATCTTTTACAAAAATTATGAATTGAATTGCATAATTTAAAACAATTCTAAAAGACTATAACAAATGAAGAAACCCAAAATGTATATCCCAAGAACCTCCTCCTGGAAAGAGGCACCAACCTTAAGCCATGTCCACAATACTGCATCATGAAGGACTGATAAAAACCCAAACCATTGGCCCAAAAAGATGTACCCAAACCTGCTACAAAAATAACCAAGTCTACTTACACCCAAATGTGTAAGTAAGGTGTGAGCCAAATCCCAGTGGGATTCCACCACTAAAGGATTTCATGTGATAAACATTCAAAGAATAAAATGTTGAAAGTTTTCATAAACATGAGATGCTATTAAGAATTTTAAAGAGATGAAACTTTAAATAAAAATAGTTTTCAAGTGGGCTATTTTAAATAATCAATACTTTTAAAATAGAATACCAGAGAAACTTAAGTTTCTAGACAAACATACCATATGCTGATGGTAAGAATAAAGTATCTAATGAGCATAAGAAATGGTAAAATAACCCCTAGGCACTAGCTCACTGTGGGTCCCAGGTACCTCGTATCTCGGTGAAAGTAACCCTAAAAATATCCATTATTGTGAACACGATCCACTAGTAGGGATCATACCCATAACCTAGTGGTCCCCCAACACCATCATAATCATAATAATATTTTAGTTAGTGTTTTCATCATCAAACTTGCTATGTGAAACTGGGGCCAAACCCCACGGGATCACTAGCATACTAGTATATGTCCACCCACATAGATACTTGGGTTTTCCCCCTTGTGCTCAAACAAGTTCCACAAGCCCTAAAATACAATTTTCAGATAAAAATACCACTTCCAAGTCACATATACACCAAAAATCCCACACACATGACATATAGTACTCCTTTCACAAACAAAATACATTTTTTTCATATCATACTCACACAAAACAACCCACAAACATGTTTTGCACCCTTCTTGAAATTTAATAAAACAATTTAGTAATTTATAAAACATCCTAATTTTTTTTACATCTCAAATCACCACTTTAACTTTCAAAAACCCATATTAGGTTAACACACTCACCAAAACAGTACATGTACATCATTTTCCCACTTTATTTAACTCAATAAATCATTTACAATTTTCATAAAACAACCCCAAGGGGTACAACCATGTTTTGCACACAAAATCCATTTAAAAACCCTATTTCAAGGCCAAAATCAACCCAATACCAATCCAAAATAGAGTTTTCATCCCTAGAAACATTTATTAAACCACTTTCAAATGTTAACAAATTAACTTAAATGATACAACAAAAGATACACATGGAAAACAAACATTTTCAAACAAATATGCAACTTTGAAACTAAAAGCTAAATAAATACTACAAAAAATTGTTCCCTCAACAAAAATAATGTAACATGATCATGATAAAAATATTAATTAAGCAAATCTAACTCATCTTAGGATGTTTACACACGGAACCACCTACCATTTGTGCCAAAACTCCAAATGTTGGTGCGAAACTTCAACCGCACCACCGATGCACCACAAGGAAGTGAAATTGAGCCCTAATCCAAAATATTTCACCAAAAAGACTCAAGGTTAAATCTAAGGTACAAACCCTAGCTTCTGGATACTTTATAACCTCAAGAAAAGTGGAAGAAACCCTAAGAAAATGGGAGTTAAATGAGAGGAAACCCACTTACTTGAGATATCTTGAATAAAACGACACAAATACACCATTATATAAATTTCCAAACTGCAAAAAATTAATTTTAGGTTCTAATAAGGATGAGTAGGTCATTTAGAAACTAGAATGGGGGAAAAGAGTAAAAATTGAAGGAGTTATGAAAGAAACAATTTACCTCTTCAAATATGGATGATTTGAGAAATCCAAATGCCTTTCTCCCTAATTAGAGATGAATATTGTAACACCCCAAGCTTTCACGATACACTTCTCTTTCAATAATGCAATAGCTTGCATTGTATGCAAGTTAGAGATTCTAACACACCGCGACCAATCAAAGTAGCCATTTTGAATAGTAATACCCACTTTTTAAAATTATATAAATTTTATATTTCAAAATGGACTTCATTTTATATTCGGAATATCGAAATTATCCTAAGTTGAATTTTTTGTAATTTTCTGAGAACTTCCAATTTTCTATGAATAGTAAAAATACATAAAAACAACTTTTTTAATAAAAATAGTTTATAGTGATAAGTTATAATATTTAGTGGTTTTAAGGTATAATTATAATATATTTTTACCATTTTATCCAATGTTGGTCATTAGAATTAATTTCACTTTGAAATTGGATATAAACGATTGTCAATCTTTTGATATATATTGTTTCTTAAAAACACCCTATTAGTTGTGACAGCGGGAATTGATTATAAAATTAATTAATGCAACTTATATGTTTGGAATTTTGTAAAATATACATCATTTTTTAAATCGGAATATCAATTATATCTTAGGGTGAAATTTTGGCATTGTTCTGAAAAACTTCAATTTTTGATGAATAGTGAAACCACTAAGTGGTAGTTAAAAAAACTGATTTTTCGTTTAAATGAAACATTACCACTTCTGTGATTTGATTTTCAAAAATCCTACATACATGGTTGTCATTAGTAAGTAAAATGTGGTTCAATGGGATTAAAATATTTTTTTTTGGTGAATAGTAACTTTTAAGTTTAATTAATCGCGATTGAAGGTAATTAGTAAAATTTAAGGTAAAAATGATATTATAAAAATATGAAAATACGTTTACACTTGTCCTACCCCTATTTGATGAGTCATGGACGACCAAGAAAATCCATGGATCAACTTGGGGACCCCATGGAGCCACTTTGGTAGAAAAATGACATTAAAAACTTTTTATTTAATGTTAAAATAAAAATGTCACAAACATGAGTTGTTTTACAAAAACAATTTTTAAATGGGGTTATAAAAGTCCTATTTTTGACTATAAATATTCATTAGAAAGATAAAAATATTTCATACATCATGATATTTTTTTTATAATTTTTAGACATTAAATATATTAAATTATTTATGACACCATGATGATGCAGCAATTACCTCATTAATTAACGATTTAAATAAAATGAAAAGATAATGTAAAATCTAAGACTTAAACTTGTAAAAAAACTATTTGATGAGTATATTTCGAACCCTTATCACATTATCCTAGAAATATATAAGTTTGGGACCTTTAAAATCCGAAACTCATTATATAATAAAGTAACATTTCATGACTTTCCAAGAGTGCCCCTCCTCTCCTCTTATAAAAGGCCCCCACCACTACCACCTTATTCACACCTTCATAGTCTTTTGGATCGGCCAAACTCTGCCCAAATACTCTCTAAACTTCCCTCTATTACTCCTAGACACCTCACTTTGGGCAGAATTCTTCCCAAGGAAGCCTTTGGCTCAAATCAAAAAAGAGTTACCCGATTTTAAGGTAATGTCTTCTCTTATTTTATTTTGTTTTATTTTGCTTCTCCAACCTCCTAAACTCTTTTTATTCATTTCTTTTGTAAAAACACCAGTATACTAAATATACTAGGATGTTGTTATAAGAATTATTCGAGCTACACTTACACACACCTACATATAATGGTTAAAGAACATACTATTTCTGTGGATGACGAATTTCTGCCTCACGAAACAATGATTGTTCGACACTCATATAACACCTTCAAAGGTGGCCATTAAGATGTCACTATATTTATATATGATATATAATATGTTTATGTTTTACTTAATGTTATGTATTTTTCATTTATGGCATAACTTTATGGTTTCCATTATGGGTAAACGCGATATTTTCATTTTAGGAAGTGCGGACTACCGCCCCCTCAAAGTGATTTGAATCGTTAATGCCATATGTGGGATGTATAAAGGATGGAGTAAATGGTATTATACATTATATTATACTATAATTATAGTATAAATTTATATAATTATAACTTTATTCCATTAAATATGAAATAGAAATGAAATTAGCGTTCATGCGTACGTACGGCTTACCGTCTCCATGAACGGTGCATTTCATTTCTTACCTCTAAATGTTATGTAATATTATAAATGAATGTATATACTGGATATATATCATGTATATGATATCTACATCATGAATATAATTATGTATATAATGTATATTTTACCACATGAATAATGTATAATTATAAGAAGTTTATTTTTGACTCAAGTACCTAAGATCGACAAAACGACCGTTATTTACTTAAATAATTACATAATGTTCATAACATGGTAATAAGTGATATAAAAGGAATAATTAACTTGAAAAAGGTTCGTAAGCAGGTAGATATTAACTCTAGTTTATTATTCAGGAGGTTAAAGAGCGGTCGAGTCAATTCGGACATGAGGTAAGGGAACTTCTTAACCCAATTTCCATTCTTTGGGTTAATCTCCTAATTTAAAATTATGTCATGATATTATTATGTCCTATCTTGTATTTATACTTTCTTTATGTGTACATATATTGAATACACACAATAGATCTATTTTATTTAAAAAATGATATTTGTAAGGGACTTCGTCTCAATCTCCATTCATTGAGGCATATTTTGTTTTATACACAAATTTCTTCTATACGGTGTATAAACCCCTTTGAATTTTACTTTTATTCAAAAGGAATATTTTTATACAAAGAGTTTTTAATAAATGACAAAAGGAATGTTTTTTCTTACATATGCAGTGACAATGACTTCCTCGCCGCCGTGACCATTATTTGAGTCTCGGCTTCCTCTACAAGCCTTAAGTTTTTTTAAAAATGAAAAATAAACATCAAGTTTTAATTTTCTTTTATTTTGGTATTGAAAATGGTTTTGAAAGTGTTTTTATTATATCAATGTGTTGTATTGATATATTGTGATTGAAATGTGGAAATGTTATGTTTCCTTTATGCATATTTTATGTGATATGATTATGTTATGGTTTATGATATGTTTAAACCTGTTTATATGAGGAATGCATTGGACTTAATAAGTGACGGGTGGAGCCCGCTATAGCTCCTCGATGCATCGATAGGTCTCATGAGACTAGTGTCTTGGCACGAGGCCTTGAAAAAATCTTATTTGTAGTCTTGGCACGAGGCCTTAGCTATGTGGTTATGATAGTCTGGCATTATGCATTCCATCATTATGAAAGTGGTTATTGATATTGCATGTGATTATTCGACTAGTAGAATATCCATGTGAATAAGTAAATGGCATTATTTCATTTTATTTTTTCCATATTATGCTGAAGTTCAAGTTTAAAAGGCTTTTGTTTTAGTTATACATTGCCTTAAATGTTAATGTTTATTTATGAAAGCTTCCGCTATATTTTTATCCTTACTGAGCATCTGAGCTCACCCCTTTCAATGTTTTAATTTTTCTAGGATGTGAAGATGTATTTTAGGAATGAACTGTAGGGATAGTCTGAAGGGGATATGAGTGTGGAAAATGGAGACTATGTTATTGTAGTTTTTCACTTTATGATGTAATGTAACATTTATGTATGTATCTAGTGTTTCCAAGGCTACTAAACTAATCGGTCTTTCGAGACTTGATCTTTTGTGACCATGCCAATGTTACGCAATAATGCACCGACTCTGGGTAACTGGGGTCAGGGCATTACAGTTGGTATCAGAGGCAGTTTAGTACTAACCTTAGAAGCTAGATTTAGATAAACTCTGATTAGAGCACATAGCCCGAAGATAGACTTTGAGGATTAGTATAGAAGAACTTCCTAGAATTTTGGTATTATAGAGATTTTGTGAGTTTTCCTAGCAATACATCCCAGTCTGGATATGATTAGGTAGAGGTGGCTCTGGAACAGATGTACCTAGGGGTAAAACCCGAAAACACCACTTTGAGCTAGACTCGAATGGGAACTGGTGCACGACAATGGGCCTTGCTGCACTCTTGGTTACGACACTCCTGGGGGATATGCTTAGGATAATTCTCATTTTCTTTACAAACCATTATGAAGGATTTATGAGTATATACTTTCTCAAAGAAAACATTTATTTTTATGATTATGGATTATATCCATAAATAGTTCAATTTATGTTAAGTGTTTTACAAGTATGGAATTATGTATTTTAATTCATAAACTAATCTAGTTTATGACATTGTTTAGAAATAGCGCCTAGTGGGAGGAATGGAAACCGTATCAATGCACACACTCCATGTAGGGATTGCCCTCCAGCTCAAGATAATTATTGTGGAGCTGGAGATACAACTGGTGCTGATCAACTTATTACCATACTGGGACAAATCACTCAGGTTATGAATAATAACCTTACTCGTATGGAGAACCCTGATCTGCAACATGGAGGATCAATGTTAGACTGCTTCATGAGGCACCAACCACCAACATTTAATGGGGGTACAAATCCATTAGTATCTGAGCAATGGATAAACTCCTTAGAGAAAATATTCCACGCCTTGGGGAGTAGCGAAATGGAGAAAGTTGTCATGGTAGTTTACCGCCTCACTGGAGATGCCGATAAATGGTGGTCGCTGATTCAAAACACAAAGGAAGATGAAGAAGTATCAAAAATGGAATGGAGGGAGTTTAAAGAAATTTTCTTAGAAAAATACTTTCCTCATAACCATCGAGCAGATATGGAAAGAAAATTTCTGAGTCTGAGGCAGAATGAGGATGAGAATGTTGCAAAGTATGAGGCTAACTTTACAAGGTTAGTGAGGCATGCTACAGATTATATACGTAACCCAAGAAGTAAGATCGATCATTTCTTTGATGGGTTAAAACAATTTCTCTGTCGAGCTTTAGTATCACAATCTTTCTCAATATACGAAGATATAGTCTCGTGTGCTATCAAGACAGAAAAGGAATTCTCTAAGTCTTATGACAACAAAGTAAAGTAAGAGAAGAAGATAATGGTGGAACAAGAGACAGATAAAGGGAAAAAGGGAAAGAAGGATTTTCCATTATGTGATAATTGTGGGAAGAATCACCCCGGTACATGCCTAAAAGGAATGAGAGTTTGTTACAAATGTGAAGAAAAAGGTCACCAAGCGCGTGGTTGCAAGGGAAAGAAAGAGGCTATCAATGTTGAATTCTACAATTGTAGAGAAATGGGGAATTATGCAAATGAATGTCCAAAGCGTCAGGGAAACTTACCTCAGAAAAGGCTAGGGGATCAAGGACAATCTTATGCTGTTACTACAGTTAAAGTGGAATAATTAATGTATTGGTGCTTTTGGACTCAAGGATTATATTCTGGTTATAAGAATAATGTGATATATATAAGGATTGTACTGCAGTAATTGTTGTTTTAATTAAGGATTTAATATGATGAAGGTAATCATATTTTTAGTATGTGACAATAATAGAAACTTTACTTTGTTTGGGGAATCTGATGTTACAATTGATTTTGGAATTTAGAGACCTTTTAGAGAAAGTCTGGATAGAGGTATTTTGGATAACTATAAAGGTTGGAATGAATTAAGTTGAACTTTGGATAGTATTGTTTACGGTTAAAACATTTCTGAATATTATTTTTGGAATATTATAATACTATAGTTTTAGGAAAAGGACAACCTGCAGGTTGGGGGATAACCCGTCGCGTCGGACAAAGCTGTAGGAATCGAACCCACAACCACAGTGCGACATGCCTTTATTACCTACCACTAGCCTACAGGAAGTCCCTGGTTATTACAAATTTTTTTTCCTAATCTAAATGGTATGTGTTAATATTTGGAACCTTATACAATTATGATAAATAGAATATTTTTGAGTTCTATTACCTTTTAGAGTGAAATATGGGTTTGTGGTAATTTTTTTTTAAAGAATGAATGTCTACATGACAAGTATGTATATTCCCTTACATTCTTAGTAAATCTCCAAAATAAATTCCTCAACTTTATAAAAGGTAACTTAAAACAAAAACGTTGCCGGTTTACTTTTCCAATTGGGGATTCAATGACTGTTTAACCAATCACAAGTTTGTGATTTTCTTGTGGTTAACTTTCTCCTAATCCAGTTTTCTACAACTCCCATCAGACCTTGATGGTTTGTTTTTCTTCCCTATCCATATTTTCATATAATCCGAGTATGGGCTATCTCGGGTGACCTTTGTACTTATCTTTATTTCTTTTAAAGTTATATTTTTATTAACCCTATTTCCGATGTGGGTTTTCCACAAAGGTATTTTCTACTTTAAACCTTTTATTTTCGAAGAACATTTTCAAATTGCGAGGACAAAATTTATTGAAGGAGGGGAGAATGTAACACCCCAAGCTTTCACGATATGCTTCTCTTTCAATAATGCAATAGCTTGCATTGTACGCAAGTTCGAGATTCTAACACACCGTGACCAATCAAAGTAGCCATTTTGAATAGTAATAACCACTTTTTAAAATTATATAAATTTTATATTTCAAAATGGAATTCATTTTGTATTCGTAATATCAAAATTATCCTAAGTTGAATTTTTTGTAATTTTCTGAGAACTTCCAATTTTCTATGAATAGTAAAAATACATAAAAACAACTTTTTTAATCAAAATAATTTATAGTGATAAGTTATAATATTGAGTGGTTTTAAAGTATAATTAGAATATATTTTTACCATTTTATCCAATGTTGTTCATTAGAATTAATTTCACTTTGAAATTGGATATAAACGATTGTCAATCTTTTGATATATATTGTTTCTTAAAAACACGCTATTTGTTGTGATAGCTAGAATTAATTATAAAATTAATTAATTAAACTTATATGTTTTGAATTTTTTAAAATAGTCATCATTTTTGAAATTGGAATATCAATTATAGCTTAGGGTGAAATTTTGGCATTGTTCTGAAAAACTTCAATTTTTGATGAATAGTGAAACCACTAAGTGGTAGTTAAAAAAACTTATTTTTCATTTAAATGAAACATTACCACTTATGTGATTTGATTTTCAAAAATTCTACATAAATGGTTGTCATTAGGAAGTAAAATGTGGTTCAATGGGATTAAAATAATTTTTTTGGTGAATAGTAACTTTTAAGTTTAATTAATCGCGATTAAAGGTAATTAGTGAAATTTAAGGTAAAAATGATATTATAAAAATATGAAAACACCTTTACACTTTTCCTAACCCTATTGGATGAGTAATGGTAGACCAAGAAAATCCATGGGTGAACTTGGGGACCCCATGGAGCCACTTTGGTAGGAAAATGACATTAAAAACTTTTTATTTAATGTTAAAATAAAAATGTCACAAACACGAGTTGTTTTACTAAAACAATTTTTAAATGGGGTTATAAAAGTCATATTTTTGACTATAAATATTAATTAGAAAGATAAAACGATTTCCTACATCATTATATTTTTTTTCTAATTTTTAGACATTAAATAAATTAAATTATTTATGACACCATGATGATGCAACGATTACCTCATTAATTAACGATTTAAATAAAATGAAAAGATAATGTAAAATATAAGACTTAAACTTGTCAAAAACCTATTGTATGAGTATATTTAGAACCCTTATCACCTTATACTCGAAATATATAAGTGTTTAACCTTTAAAATCCGAAACTCATTATATAATAAAGTAACATTTCATGACTTTCCAAGAGTGCCCCTCCTCTCCTCTTATAAAAGGCCCCCACCACTACCACCTTATTCACACCTTCAAAGTATTTTGGCTCGGCCAAACTCTGCCCAAATACTCTCTAAACTTTCCTCTCTTACTCCTAGAAGCCTCACTTTGGGCATAATTCTTCCCAAGGAAGCCTTTGGCTCAAATCAAAAAAGAGTTACCTGATTTTAAGGTAATGTCTTCTCTTATGTTATTTTGTTTTATTTTGCTTCTCCAACCCCCTAAACTCTTGTTATTAATTTATTTTGTAACAAAAACAGTATAATAAATATACTAGGATGTTTTTATAAGAATGATTCAAGCTAAACTTACACACACATACATTTTATGGTTAAAGAACATACTGTTTCTGTGGATGGCGAATTTCTGCCTCACAAAATGATGATTGTTCGACACTCATATAACACCTTAAAAGGTGGACATTAAGATGTCACTATATTTATATATGATATATAATATGTTTATGTTTTACTTAATCTTCTTTATTTTTCATTTATGGCATACCTTTATGGTTTCCATTATGGGTAAACGCGATATTTTCATTTTAGGAAGTGCGGACTACCGCCCCCTCAAAGTGATTTGAATCGTTAATGCCATATGTGGGATGTATAAAGGATGGAGTAAATGGTATTATACATTATATTATACTGTAATTATAGTATAAATTTATATAATTATAACTTCATTCCATTAAATACGAAATATAAATGCAATTAGAGTTCATGCGTACGTACGACTTACCGTCTCCATGAACGGTGCATTTCATTTATTACCTCTAAATGTTATGTAATATTATAAATGAATGTATATACTGGATATATATCATGTATATGTTATCTAAATCATGAATATAATTATGGATATAATGGATATTTTACCACATGAACAATGTGTAATTATAATAAGTATATTTTTGACTCAAGTACCTAAGATCGACAAAACGACCGTTATTAACTTAAATAATTACATAATGTTCATAACATGGTAATAAGTGATATAAAAGGAATAATGAACTTGAAAAAGGTTCTTAAGCAGGTAGAGATTAACTCTAGTTTATTATTCAGGAGTTTAAAGAGCGGTCGAGTCAAGTCGGACACGAGGTAAGGGAAATTCTTAACCCAATTTCCATTCTTTGGGTTAATCTCCTACTTTCAAATTATGTCATGATATTATTATATCCTATCTTGTATTTATACTTTCTTTATGTGTACATATATTTAATACACAGAATAGATCTATTTTATTTAAAAAATTATATTTGTAAGGGACTTCATCTCAATCTCCATTCATTGAGGCATATTTTGTTTTATACACAAATTTCTTCTATACGATGTATAAACCCCTTTGAATTTTGCTTTTATTCAAAAGGAATCTTTTTTTACGAAGTGTTTTTACTAAACGACAAAAGGAATGTTTTTTTCTTACATATGCGGTGACAACAACTTCCCCACCGCCGTGACCATTATTTGAGTCTCGAATTCCTCTACAAGCCTTAACTTTGTTTTTAAAATGAAATATAAATATCAAGTTTTAATTTTCTTTTATTTTGGTATTGAAAATGGTTTTGAAAGTGTTTTTATTATATCAATGTGTTGTAGTGATATCTTGTGATTGAAATGTGGAAATGTTATGTTTCCTTTATGCATATTTTATGTGATATGATTATGTTATGGTTTATGATATGTTTAAACCTGTTCATATGAGGAATGCATTGGAATTAATAAGTGACGGGTGGAGCCCGCTATAGCTCCTCGATGCATCAGTAGGTCTCATGAGACAAACTAGTGTCTTGGCACAAGGCCTTGACAAAATCTTATTTGTAGTCTTGGCACGAGGCCTTGGATACGTGGTTATGATAGTCTGGCATTATGCATTCCATCATTATGAAAGTGGTTATTGATATTGCATGTGATTATTTGACTAGTAGAATATCCATGTGAATAAGTAAATGGAATTATTTCATTTTATTTTTGCCATATTATGCTGAAGTTCAATTTTAAAAGGCTTTTGTTTTAGTTATAAATTGCCTTAAATTTTAATGTTTATTTATGAAAGCTTCCGCTATATTGTTATCCTTACTGAGCATCTGAGCTCACCCCTTTCAATATTTTAATTTTTCCAGGATGTGAAGAAGTATTTTAGGAATGACCTGTAGGGATAGTCTGAAGGGGATATGAGTGTAGAAAATGGAGAATATGTTATTGTATTTTTTCACTTTATAATGTAATGTAACATTTATGAATGTATCTAGTGTTTCCAAGGCTACTAAACTTATCGGTATTTCGAGACTTGATCTTTTGTGATCATGCCAATGTTACGCAATAATGCACCGACTCTGGGTAAATAGGGTCGGGGCGTTACAAATATGAGCTCCAAAGAGGGGGAGGAGAGCATGGGGGTGCACCTTGGGTAAGTGGTCTTGGGTGAGAGTTGGAATCACTGAAAACCCTTAAAAATTGAATGATATATTAAATAATTAAAAAAAATTTAAATCATGAAATGAGATTTCGGGCTGGCCCAATACCTTAATAAAAAACCCAAATCTATCATGATTATGGATTTCTATGAGTTCTAAATGTATATCGCGATTTTAATATACCTGGGGATGCTAATTGGGAAGTAGAATGGGTGTAAAATGTTGAAAAATGAAAGGGTTATAAAAGAAACAAAATTGGTTTTTGAATATGGAAATGGGCTCACAGTTTGGTCCAAATCATGAAAACTCACCATTTCCTCAAAAAATGTATGGGAAACCCCCAAAACAAAGAAATAATGGAAATTAAATGAAAAATACCTTTAAAAGAAGTCATGGATGTGACATGCATGAAATTCCCCCACATATTCCCCCCTTCAATTCACCCCAAGCTAGCTTTGTATGAATATCCTACATTACATCAACCATGCATCTAACATTAATGCCACCTTCATACAACGGTCTGACCAATATATCCCAAGTATCCTAGTGATTCTTCCCATACTAGTTATCATCCCAAAGAAAAGTTACCAAGATAATCTCAATTATACAAATAAATACTTTTAGTACTTTAATTGAGGAGAGTGTGTGCACAGGGATCGAAGATAGTACACTATTAATCAAAGTTAACCTCCCACCAAAGGACAAGAATTGGTTTTTCCAATTTAGAATTATTCCTGTTATTTTACTAATCAGGTTATCAAAATGTTTCATACTTACCTTCTTAGTTGACACCAGAGCCCCAAGATAGTCCATGGGAAACATTACTTTTAGATTCTATGTGCATTATTCTATATAATTTATTGTTATTTTCCATATGAAAAAACCTATTTAATTTTTTTAGTTTCAATTTTAGTTTTTTAGGAATAAAAACTTTGAAAGATGTTAAGAACTTTAATTATTATGATAAAAAGGTTTGGTTTCATCCTCATAAACTTCATCTCCCGAACAATTATTATTTCATTTTTTTCTTGAGACTCATCTCCCATTTCTTCTATGTTTCTTGAACTACTTTGAGTAATAGTAATACAAAATGATCACCAGTACCCAATATGATATGACTACTACTTAGAGTAGTTCAAGAAACATATGTGGATGTCCATAAGATATGTGGATGAGTCTCAAGCAATAAAATGAAATAATAACTATTCAGGAGATTAAGTTGATGAGGATGAAAATTTTCAATAGACCATGGAGTATGCCCTAGGCCATAGAGAGCATTATGGACCATTAATGAGTTGGTTTCAATAGCTGCTAGATGAATATTTCCCTAAGATCATAACAAATGGCCAATGAGAACATCCATATCCTCTACAATGTGGGAGTCCCCTCTACCAAGATATGTATTGAAATCCAGGGTCATAGATCCTTGTGGGTCCCTGATTACCCTGCCACCCACATCAAACCAGAATTGCATGATCTATCCATGTTCAATTTTAGACCCCAATGGTGGAGAAACCATCAGATCCACTTTCCCTGTATAATATTGGACTCACCTAGAGTGATAGATCCAGATACGAGGGTCTTAATAGAAGGGGAAGTAACATAATATTTGCGCAGTCAAACCAAATCGAGCAGGACAACTCTAGATTTAAATATAGTGCGAGCCCCTGTTGATGAGAAACCCTTTTGCCAAGAAGTATTTCTCTTTTTACAAATGGACTATAATACTTATATGAGAAGAATATCCTGAGCATATTTCTTAGGTCCACTACAGTATGCCCCCTAGAACTAGCTGTGAATAAAGGTAGAGCTGTCCGCCGCATGAGGAGTCCATCCAAGGAAAAAAAATCAAGCTAGATAGACCTCACCCAATCGCTTTCAAAGAAGAGGTAATTGGTGATTTCAAACTGAATCTATCTAAAAAAAAACACCTTGATGAAAGGTGAATACCCATTCAATTAATATTATCCTAAGTGGGCCCTCTAAACCAAAAAATTCATTTTGGATGGGATTTGTTTCCTCTAGAGAACTTATCCCCATTCATCACCACCCTAAGTTTCCACTTGGAGACTCCATAAGTACTTAGATGAAAATACCACTAAGTTTGAGCCTATTAAAATACATCTATTAGGTTCAGAATTCATCACAATGCTGTAAAATAAGATACATTAATCCCTATCCAGAATGGCATGCATTAATCTCGTAAATCCACTGGCTTGTCTAAAGCTGAATTCTACCACTGGGCATCTAGGGAAGGCCATCCATGAGCCCACCCAATGGAGATGCCCAAGGTTTAACTTCCCATTTCCAAATATCCACAGGTAATGGTTAATCAGAACTATAATGATAGGCTAAACCAGAGTTTAGATCATAGAAGGCCTACCCTTCGAAAGATCCAAGTAGATCCTGTACATGTCTTGCATTATCACGAACTGAATCTGGTCGCCATCAAAACTGGAACCCGACATGGTCCGCGATAAGGCCCGAAGGTCGTTCCTGATCCCCTTGTTATGGAATAGGTGCTCAGGTATCAAAAAATGGAATTTGGGAATGATTTACCTGAGTTTATAAACATAAAACAATAAACAAATCCAATATAACAAATATGGATTTTTTAGAACAAATCATCTTTTACAAAAATTAGGAATTGAATTACATAATTTAAAATAATTCTCAAATACTATAACAAATGAATAAACCCAAAATGTAAATCCCAATAACCTCCTCATGGAAAGAGGTACCACCCTCAAGCCATCTCTATAACACTGCATCACGAAGGACCACTAAAAACCTGAACCATTGGTACAAAAATCTGTACCCAAACCTGTGACAAAAATAACCAAGTATACATACACCCAAAGGTGTAAGTAGGCAGTGAGACAAATCCCATTAGGATTCCACCACTAAAGTATTCCATGTGATAAACATTCAAAGATGAAAATATTGCATGTTTTCATAAACATCAGATACTATTAAGAATTTTAAAGAGATGAAACTTTAAATAAAAAAGGTTTTCAAGTGAGCTACTTTAAAGAATAAAAAATTTTAAAATCGAATTCCAAAGCTACTGAATTTTCTATCCAAACATACCATATGCCGATGGTAAGAATAAAGTATCTAATGAGCACAAGCAACATAAAAATAACCCATAGGCACTAGCTCGCTGTGGGTCCCAGATACCTCGTATATCGGTGAAAGTAACCATACAAATATCCGTTCTCATAAAAATGAGCCACTAGTAGGGATCATACCCATTAACTAGTGGTCCCCAAACATAGATTAGTTAGTGTTTTCATCATCAAAATTGCTACTTGAAACTGGGGCCAAACCCCACGGGATCACTAGCATACTGAAACACGTCCACCCACCTAGATACCTGGGTTTTCCCCCATGTGCTCAAACAAGTTCCACAAGACATAAAATAAAATTTTCACATGAAAATAACACTTACAAGTCACACATACACTAAAAATCCTACATAGATGTCACATAGTACTCCTTTCACAAAAAAAATTTATTTTTCACATCATACTCACACAAAACAGCCAACAAACGTGTTTTGCACCCTTCTTGCAATTTAATAAAACACTTCAGTAATTTATAAAACATACTAAAAATTGTTGACATATTAAATCAACACTTTAACTTTAAAAAACCCATATTAGGTAAACACACTCACTAAAATAGTACATGTATATCATTTTCCCACTTTTTTTAACTCAATAAATCATTTACAATTTTCATAAAACAATCCCAAGGGGTATAACCATGTTTTTCACACAAAACCCATTTCAAAACCCTGTTTCAAGGCCAAAATCACCCCAATACCAATCCAAAACAAAGTTATAATCCCTATCAACATTTATTAAACCACTTTCAAATGTTAACAAATTTCCTCAAATGATACAACAAAAGACACACATGGAAAACACACATTTTCAAACAAATATGAAACTTTGAAACTAAAAGCTTAATAAATAATACCAAAAAAGGTTCCCACACCAAACATAATGTATGAGGAGCATGATAAAAATATTAATGAAGTAAATCTAACTCATATTAGGATGCTTACACATGGAACCACCTACTATTTGTATTAAAACTCCAAATCTTGGTGTGAAACTTCAACCACACCACCGCCGCACCATAAGAAAGTAAAATCGATCCCTAATACACAATATTTCACCAAAAATACTCATTTTTAAACCCTAGGTATGAACCCTATCTTTTGTAAATTTTATAACCATAAGAAAAGTTGAAGAAATGCTAAGAAAATGAGAGGAACATGATAGGAAACCCACTTACTTTAGATATCTTGAATAAAACAACCCAAATACACCAGTAGATGAATTTACAAACATATAAAAATTCATGTGATATTTTAATAAGGCTGAGGAGGTCATTTAGGAATTAGAATGGGGGAAAAGTGTAAAAATTTAAGGAGTTATGAAAGAAACAATTTAGCTCTTCAAATCTGGACGATTTGAGAAATCCAGAGAAGTTTCGCTCTAATTCGCAATGAATATGATCTCCAAAGAGGGGTAAGAGAGCATGGAGGCGTGATTTGGCTAAGTGGTCTCAGGTGAGAGTTAGAATCACCGAAAAAACTTAAAAATTGAGGGATATATTAAATAATTAAAAATAAAATAAAGCAGGAAATGGGATTTTGGGCTGGGCCAATACCTTAATAAAAAACCCAAATCCATCATGATTATGGATTCCTATGAGGTCCAAAAGGATATGATGGTTTTAATATACATAGTTATGACAATTATTAAGTGAAATGGGTGTAAAATTTTGAAAAATGAAAGAGTTATAAAAGAAAAAAAATTGGTTTTTAAATCTGGAAATGAGCTCACGATTTGGTCTAAATCATGAAAACTCACCATTTCCTCCAAAAATGTATGGGAAACCCCCACAACAAAGAAAGAATGGAAATTAAATAAAAAATACCTTTAAAATAAGGCATGTATGTGAAAATTTTCCCACCATAAAGATTTTCGCCCACAGAAAGCTACAGTAAGACCAAAAGCAAAAACTGAACCCAACCGATAAACCAAGATGTACTCCTTTGCCAAGTTTCAACTGCCCCCGAAAGGCCAAAACACCTCCAATGATCAATTAAGGAAGGAATACTCTCATAAAAAAATCTTACACCACTTTCTTGAAACAATCAAGCACATTAAGATTTTATACCAAAATAAAACTCCTCAAACACTATCCAAACAAGACTCAAGAAATTTACTCAAACGAACAACAACAAAGAACAAGGTTACACTTACCTTTCTTTAACTAAACCATTAAAAACTCTCCAATCCCAAAATTTTCCCAAGGAATATGTTGGTAGTTAGATAGCTCCGAATGAGACTACCTACCTCCAAGCCAAGACCAAGGAAAAATTTTAGTTACTAGTACGGGGAGACACAAATGGGCTCCCCACTATAAGAGGCAACTTAAATTTTCCCTAGACAGAATCAGGACACTAAAAGGGGAGGCATGAAAAGAATCCTCAGTACATGGGGTATACTTCCATTAGAAATTTCCAAAAGAACATACAAGAGACTCATAGTGGGTCTCCCCACTATAAGAATCATCCATCTTAACCGAACAACATGGGCCAATACAAGAGGACCGAAAAATTTAAAGATTTGGGATGACCACACGGTTAGTCCGCACAATTTAGGAAACCGTGCACTAACCCTGAGAATACTTCTATATTCATGGTTTTATGGGGAATGGTTACCACTAACTATGCTAAAACTATGCGCTCAACCTGTCTATCCAAATTTCAAACCTTTCTCTAAAAACTCAATGGAAACCAAAGGGGGAAAGAATTACATTGGGCGATAACATGGGCATGAGTCCCTCCACCTATTTCAACTGAATGAGAACAAAAAAATAAAGATAATGACACAAAAGGTTTAAAATTTTCCCATCTTTCATACTGAGGATAGGGCTTTGAATAAAGGTTTGAACGACCCCAGGATTTCCCTGACTATGCACCAGCTTCACTCCGGGACCTATGGTTAGAGCTCAAATGATTGAAGCATCTTAGGCCCTGCAGTTAGGCTTTGGAAACCCCCATTAATGGAACTTCTCCATTAAGTGACATGAAAACTATACCCTAATACCAGATGGGTTCACTAAGACATAACACATTACAAACTCACTTTACCCTAACCCGACATTTCACTAAAATAAGTGATTTGAAGACGCACACACATCACCCCTTGTTTCTTCGGATGATAAATGGAAAGAGTAAAGGATATATAGAAACACCTTCCTATAAAAAAATAATGCTGATATCTATCAAAAGGATACACACTTCCAACAAAACAGAGACTCTCAGAAGATTGCACAACCTTCACTTTTCTAGTCAAATGAGCCCATGACATCACAAGGTGTCACCGAACATTACCCTTACGACTGATATAAACAATACATGGAAAGGGACCTTATGCCAAGTCCCCAAAAAAAACACAATTCCAACAAGTGGCCATAAAATCCTCTCATGACCAAATTTCCTATGCTGGCGGTTTAAAATGAACCCCTGCTTTGAAGAGACTATGAAAGACACCATCCACACTAACAACCCTAGACTACTTTCACCTTCAACAAATCAACTAAATTAAGAAAATAAAGTCTCTTTCAACCTTCCACAATCACTCTCCTACTATAATAGGATCCACAAAGCCAATAGAGGAAATGGTGTAGACTCCACCTCCAAAGCTCGAGAAAAAGACTCCTTACATTGATCAATTGGAGGACTTTACAATGGAGAAGCAATCTGGGATGCACTTCATTCATGCATTAAATTTTTATGGGTGCATAACCTATCCAATGAGAGAAACCAAGAACCCAACCAATCTAGTCTATTGGTAAAAAAATATCACTAGTCAGAGCTGAATACTTGAGGGGAGGCACCATAAGGGCCTCCCGAACTTTTCTCAGAAGAGACCAATAACCAGCCCTTCAACCCAACATACCGACTAAACATAAAACCAAAACACCATTAAAACAAGATGGGTTCTTAGACTCAAAACATCCCACAACAAAAACATTTAAAAAAACACATAAGACACACCATACCAAACCAGTCATCAAGACATCATGTTCTCTTTTAAAGTCATCTTTTTGAAAAAAAAAACAGTTTAGAGGTTATTGTATCCACCAATGGTACCCCATAGGCCTCACACATTCATGTTTCTATGCCTCATCGGGAACCCTCCTCATATCCATACCAGCACTCATCCAACCATTCTATTAACCATCCATCATCCCATGTAACCCCATGCACGTGGTCTCCCATGGAAATACAAAAGGTTAAAACAAAAATTCTTTCCACTTTTAAAAATCAAAATAGCCAACCAATACTTACTTTTTTCTCAAGACCTCTAACCATTAAATCAAAATCCAAATTTACATCTTACAAAAAAAATTCTTTAAAGGCCCAATCATTCAAATAATAACTCACTTTCAATTCATATGAATTAATTTCAAAACATTTCATCCCCTTTCAAAACACTTATAATTTCATGAAAAAATCCATTTCATAAATCCCTATTAAATTGGGAACTCAACTCTTCTTATTTTAAAATAAGATTCCAAAATTTCATAAAAAATTTCAAAGGATCTCTAGTTACCGAATCAAATTTCATTTCCAAACTCCACAAATGACCTCCAAAACATTCCATCCCATTAAAACACCTTTCAATAGTTTAGATAACTCTATTGGAAACACTTTTTCAAAACTAACTTAAACATAGTTCCTGCTTTCAAAAGAGGTGTAAACACAACATTTTCCATTTCAAAATAATTATGAAAATTCATTTCTACCATTTTATAAATCAAGACACTCCATATTTATTAAAAAATCATTTCAAAAAAACTTTACACTTCTTAAAACCAAGTCATTTTTTCTTTAAAACCAAACTTCCAAGATTTCAACATGAAGAAACTCGAGATAATGTGAGAGGAAACTAGTTTTAGTGGGTGACCTGTACATATGGTTGGAGGCAATATTCCAATAACTTCACCTTCATGAAGAGTGTTGTAGGGAAATATCCCCACATCCACATGGCTTTCTAGTCCAAGCATTATCACTAAGACCATTATCCCAACTCTCTTTTCATTTCCCCTAATCGTCATCAAACCAAGAAAACCAAAGGACTCAGATAAAACCCGACTTCCCATGGCGACTTGAATCATGTCACGTGGTGTGCTAGCCAGGCACCCTAACCATAATCGGAATGTCAAGCCCCGATAATCCTAACTCAAAACTATCCTAACTCTTCCACAAATAACATGACCCAAAGAGAGATAACCTCTTCTGATACCATTTTTCCACGAACTGAATCTGGTCACCATCAAAATCGGCACCCAGTCTACGATAAGGCCCAAAGGGTGTTCACAATCCCCATGGGATGAAAAAATCTCCTGAGTATCACAAAATGTAATTTGGGAACGATTTACCCAAGTTTATAAACATAAAACAACAAACAAATCCAATATAATAAATCTAGATTTTCCAAAACAAACCATATTTTACAAAAATTCAGAATTGAATTACATAATTTAAAACAATTATCAAAGACTATAACAAATGAAGAAACCAAAAATGGATAGCCCAAGAACCTCATCATGGTAAGAGGAAACTCCCTCAAGCCATATCCACAACACTGCATCATAAAGGACAACTAAAAACCCAAACCATTGGCACAAAAAGCTATACCCAAACCCGTGACAAAAATAACCAAGTCTAATTACAAGCAAATGTGTATGTAGGCTGTGAGAAAAAGCCCAGTAGGATTCCACCACTAAAAGATTACATGTTATAAACATTCAAAGATGAAAATCTTGCAAGTTTTCAAAAACATGAGATGCTATTAAGAATTTTAAAGAGATGAAACTTTAAATAAAAACATTTTCAAGTGGGATATTTTAAAGAATAAACACTTTTAAAATAGAATACCAAAGAAACTAAAGTTTACAACCAAACATACCGTATTCTGATGGTAAGTATAAAGTATATAATGAGCATAAGCAATGGGAAAATAACCCCTAGGCACTAACTTCCTGTGGGTCCCAGGCACCTCGTATCTCAGTGAAAGTAACCATACAAATATCCATTCTCGTGCATAGGATCCACTAGTAGGGATCATACCCATAATCTAGTTTTCCCCCAACATAATCATCATAATAATTTTATTTTAGTTAGTGTTTTCATCATCAAACTTTCTACATGAAACTGGGGCCAAACCCCACGGGAACACTAGCATACTAGTACACGTCCACCCACCCAGATACCCAGGTTTTCCCCCTTGTGCTCAAATAAGTTCCACAAGCCATGAAATAAAATTTGCACATGAAAATACCACTTCCAAGTCACAAATACACCAAACATCCCACACACATGTTACATAGTACTCCTTTCACAAATAAAATTCATTTTTCACATCATACTCACACAAAACTGCCCACAAACGTATTTTACACCCTTCTAGAAATTTAATAAAATACTTCACAGTAATTTATAAAACATCATAATTTTTTTGACATATTAAATCACCAATTTACCTTTCAAAAACCCATATTAGGTGAACACACACACCAAAACGGTACATTTACATCCTTTGACCACTTTTTTTAACTCAATAAATCATTTACAATTTTCATAAAACAATCCCAAGGGGTATAACCATGTTTTGAACACAAAACCTATTTAAAAACCCTCTTTTAAGGCCAAAATCACCCAATACTAATAAAAAACAGAGTTTATAGCCCTATAAACATTTATTAAACCACTTTCAAATGTTAACAAATTGCCTCAAATGATACAAAAAAAGATACACATGGAAAACACACATTTTCAAACAAATATGAAACTTTGAAACAAAACACTTAATAAATACTACCAAAAATGGTTTCCTCAACAAAAATAATGTAATATAAGCATGATAAAAATATTAATTAATAAAATATAACTCATCTTAGGATGCTTACACATGGAACCACCTACCATTTGTGCCAAAAATCTAAATTTTGGTGCGAAACTTCAACCACACCACCGACGCGCCACAAGGAAGTGAAATTGAGCCACAATCCACAATATTTCACCAAAAATACTCAAGGTTAAACCCTAGGTATAAAACCTAGTTTCTGGACATTTTATAACCTCAATAAAAGTGGAATAAACCCTAAGAAAATGGGAGGAACATGAGAGGAAACCCACTTACTTAAGATATCTTGAATAAAACAACCAAAATGCACTATTATATGAATTTCCAAACAGCCAAAAATTAATGTGAAGTTCTTATAAGACTTATTAGGTCATATAGGAACTATAATGGGGAACAAATAGTAAAAATTGAAGGAGTTTTGAAAGAAACAATTTACCTCTTCAAATCTGGATGATTTGAGAAATCCAGATAAGTTTCTCCCTAATTCGAGATGAATATGAGATCCAAAGAGGGGAAAGACAGCATGGGGTCGGGCCTTGGGTAAGTGGGCCTGGGTGAGAGTTGGAATCACCAAAAAACCTTAAAAATTGAATGATATATTAAATAATTAAAAAAATTTAAAGTAGGAAATGGGATTTCGGGCTGTCCCAATACCTTAATAAAAAACCTAAATCCATCATCATTATGGATTCCTATGAGGTCCAAATGGATATTGTGGTTTTAATATACATGGGTATTATAATTGGGAAGTGGAATGGGTGTAAAATGTTGGAAAATGAAAGGGTTATCAAAGAAACAAAATTGGTTTTTAAATCTGGAAATGAGCTCATGGTTTGGCCCAAATCATGAAAACTCACCCTTTCCTCCAAAAATGTATGGGAAACCCCCACCAAAAAATAAATAATGGAAATTAAATGAAAAAATACCTTTAAAATAAGTCATTAATGTGAAATGAATGAAATTACCCCATATAGTCCTCCCTTTAATTCATCCCCAAGCTAGCTTAGCATAAATATCCTAAATTACATCAACAATTCATATATCATTAATGCCATCTTCATACAACGGTCTAACCAATCTCTCCCAAGTATCCCAATGATGCTTCCCATCCAATTGATCATCCCAAAGAAAAGTTACCAAGACCCTCTCAATTCTACTAATAACTCCTTTTGGTACTTTAATTGAGGAGAGTGTGTGCACTGGGATCGAAGACAATACACTATTAATTAGTGTTAACCTCCCACCAAAGGACACGAATAAGTTTTTTCAATTTATAATTCTTCATATTATTTTCCCAATCATGTTTTCAAAATTTTGCACACTTACCTTCTTAGTTTACACCAGATCCCCAAGATAGTCCATGGGACACATTCCTTTTAGATTCTATGTGCATTATTATATATGATTTATTGATATTTTCCATAGGAAAAAAACTTATTTAATTTTTTAGTTTCAATTTTAGTTTTTTGGGAATAGAAACTTTGAAAAATGATAAGAAACCTCATTATTATGATAATAAAGGTTTGGTTTCATCCTCAATAACTTCATCTCCCTAACAGTTATTATTTCTTTTTTTTTTCTGGAGACTCATCCCCCATTTCTTCTATGTTTCTTGAACTACTTTGAGTATTAGTCATCCAAAATGATCACCAGTACCCAATATGACATGACTACTACTTAGAGTAGTTCAAGAAACATAGGTGGATGTCCATAAGAGATTTGGATGAGTCATAAGCAATAAAATGAAATAATAACTATTCAGGATGTTAAGTTGAGGAGGATGAAAATTTCCAATAACTTTTACCTTTGGATTAATTCAAAAGATAACACCTACCATAGTAGAGTAACTCTTTTCTTAAATTAAATTCCCCATTTCCTTCAAATAATACTAAAATTATTTGAAACAATCAAATGTTGGCTTCCCCTTATTAGAATTTTCTATAACTTCATACTTTTATAATGAATATCTTATGTGTATTTATTTATTTATTATACAAAATGAATATTATATAAACCTAATAGGATGGATATGAATCAAAAATGGGTGCACAATAATCATTTTAAAAAAGTGTATAAATATGGAGTTAAAGAGTTCATCAAGTTTGAAATAGAACATGCATATGAACCTTCTTAAATCATTTATCCATGTTTTTGTTGTTTTTATTCAATAAAAATTAGTCCGGAAGAGTTGGAAGAGCATTTGATATATCATGGAATATATGAGAGATATAAACATTGGACTAAACATGGGAAAAAACTGAATGTGCACCCTGATTGGGATGCTACTGTGGTTTATGGATCATTTGATATGAATACCAGTGTAAATTATGATGGATATTGCATGGATGAAATGACAATGGCAATTGAATATGAAAGTCATGATTGTAAAAAGTTGTTTGATAAGTTAAATAGGTATGCTAAGAGATAATTTTATAAAAGTTTTACTAAATACAGAACATTTTCAAATGTATTGAATTTATATAATTTGAAATCTAGAAACAGATGGAGCAACACCAGCTTTACATAACTACTTGGCCTCCTGAATGATATATTTCTAGAAGAAAATGAACTTCCATACTGAAAATAAGATGCTAAATGAATTCTAAATTTAATGAGAATGATCTCTAAAAAATACATACTTGTCAAAATTATTGCACATTATTTATCAAGGACCATGAATCGCTCCTAAAATTCCCTAAGTGTGGCATAGATCAATGTAAGAAAAATGAATCAATTCCTTAAAAAGTAGCATGGTACTTTCCTATAATTCCATATTTTAAAATATTATATAGAATTTAAGAAACTTTGAGACAATTTACATGGCATGTAGATACAAGAATTAAAGATGGGAACCTGCATCATCTAGCATATTCTTCTTAGTAGAAGAAAACCAATTATAAGTATCCTAAATTTGGAAATGATCTGAGAAACTTTCATCTTGCATTATCTAAATATGTAATAATTTTTTTTCTATACAGAGTATTACTCATAGCACATGGACCGTCATGTTGGTAAATTATGACTTACTGCCATAGTTATACATGAAGCATAAATACATTATGTTGTATCTACTTATATCTAGACCAAAGAAACCTTGTAATTATATTTATTTATATTTGTATCCATTGATCGAAGATTTAAAATTTATGTGGTATATATGTGCTATAATGTATGATTATCAAAGAAGTGAATAATTCTAATTAGGGGCCATACTGTACGGGATGATAAATGACTTTCCTACTTTTGAAAATTTACCAGGATATATTATTAAAGGAATGTTGGGGTGTTCTATTTGTGAAGAATGCACACACTCAATTCAGTTGAAACATTCCTTGAAGACTATTTTTATAGGAAATATTTTTTTTACCCCGATGACATAAATAACGATCCTAGATGACAACATCTGATGGGAATATCAAAAAAGGTACAACACTATCTCCACTAATGGGTGATAAAATGTTTGATAAAGTAAAATATATTGACATTATTTTGGATAAACCATATTTTAAAAACCTTATGAAATTAGGTTGGAAGAAGAGATCAATTTTCTTTGAATTACTGTATTAGAATTTTTTGTACGTCAGAAATTTTCTTGATTCCATACATGTCGAAAAATATATATTTTATAGTGTTATTGACACATTACTAAATGTTTTTGGCTAAAAGAAATATGACATCAAGGATAGTTTTGATATGATTAACATGGGGTTAAGGGAATAGTTGGCACCGGTGAAGGGTAAAGGGTGGAATTTTCTTCCTCCCACAGCTTACACTATATCAATACAGAAAAAATTAAAAAATTTCCTTTTCCTTAATAGTGTAAAATTTATAGAGGGGTATTAATAAAATATCAAGAAATTCATGTCAATGACTAATTTGAAGTTACAAGGACTAAAATCGCACAAATTTCATGTTTTTATGCAAGATTTGATGCTTGTTTCTTTCCTTTGCATTCTACCTAAAAATGTATGACATAAATTAACTAGACCCAACTTATTTTTTAAATACATATGTAGTAAAGTTATAGACTCGATAAAGTTTACAATCATGAATAAGGAGGTTACAGTCATATTTTATGAATTGGAGATGTTCTTACCACCATCATATAATGATCCACCTGATGGTTGAATTGGTTAGAGAGGTTAAACTATTTGGTCCTATCTATTACAGATGGATATACCCCAATGAATGGTATATAAATATTTTGAAAGGGTTTTTCAAGAATCGAAGTCATCTAGAAGGTTGTATTATAGAATGATATATTTTTGAATAATATGTTTAATTATATACTGATTACCTATCATATTATAATAGCATCAATCTCTCAAAGTATCATCACAAAAAATTCCTTATGGGTGAAGGGATTTTTGGAAGATATTTTATTACAATCACTTTAAAAGAGTGGGAGCAAGTGCACCTTTAAATTTTATATAATAGTGAAGATGTTGATCCATATGTTTAAGACCACAAAGAAATTATTAGATATTTGAATACATCAAGGGATGAAGTATGGATATCAAATACATATAATCAATAGTTTATAGGATGTTTATGAGATCAAATTTATAAGGAGTTATCTAAAAATATGAATTCAATTACTGAATAAATTCGATGGCTAGCCAGGGGACCGAATGAAAATATTATACCTTTAACTAGTTTTTTCATCAATGTTTATATATTCTTTACAAAAAACATGATGAATGTAGTATAATGAAAAATAGTGGAGTTACTCTTATGGCGGAAGAGATGCACATATCTAGTTCCAAGGATAGAAATCCAATTTATAAAAATATGTCATATTTGGTATTATCCAATAAATATACGAGTTGGATTATACAACATTTCAAGAGATAATTTTCCACTGCAAATGGGTTGAAAATAGGAGTGAAAGGAAAGTTTATGAAATGGGCTTTATGAAGGTTAATTCTAGAGTGGAAGTGTAAAAAGAAGATCCATTCATAATGGAATCACAAGCAGTGAAAGTATTTTATATCTCATATCCAACAAACAAGAATTGGTTGATTGTACTAATGGTGACTAAAAAAACCTTTTGGATTAGATGAAAATTCAATAAAGGATGAACCTTTCATTGGGAGATCATAATCATTTCATATCGGTCCCAATATGGACAATGTATTATATGTTATAGGGGACCACAGAGAGGAGATTTTCATTATTGATAGAGAATAAAAATCCCTAAAACATTTTAAAAAATAAATAGAGTTCAATGATAAGGTAAAAGTGTTTTTTAATATAATATATTTTTATTATAATATCATCTATTCTCTGTTGCATTAACACAATCTTAATCAAATGTTTGACTACTCATGCATACAATATCTTCTTCACATGATGATGCTACCAATCCCATGGACGAACATAATATAATTAAGGAAACCCTTTGGGAATATGTAAAGGTAATGTTACAATATACTTTCACTATTTTACCAAAAAACTATACAATGAAATGTTTATTAAATTTTTATTATTCCTTATCGAGTTACTTTATTTTAGAATATTTATATCCATCTTTCATGCCTTTTTACACCAAAATTTTTAAAAACTTCTTCTCCCTCAAAACCTTTTAACCCCTGTAGTGTTGGAATTTACCACTTTCCTTCAAGTTCCCTCCACCATCTTTGCAAGAAGAGAACAATGCTGCATTTTCACAACCACAGAGACAATATTGATGTTTTCACAGTAAAATAATTATCCATAGAATTAATTTATTATTTCATATTTATGTTTTATTTATTTATTTTTAGTATTAATCACATAATAATTGTTTTTTTATATAGGTGGATTCTTTTTTTTTCAATTTGGGGTGGTTTTTTCGAATCTTTTCATGCTCATGAGAGATTAGACTTCGAGGCTACAAATGAGATAACAACAATAAGGAAATGGGTCGAGAATGTATAAAACCATCATTAAAAGGTGAATTATTAATAATTTTGTTAATTTTCCATCATTTTATATACTATTTTTAAGTTAATTTCCTTATCATTTTTATCTAATAATTATTTATTTTTTTCATAGATCTTTTGGGAAGTCATATTTTTCTTTCAACTATCTAAAATAAGCCACAAAAGAGATAAAATTTTCCTTTATTCCAATGTTACCACAATTTCCATTGTCATTATTTTTTGAACTACCAACACTGCATATTGAGTCGATGTTCTTATCCAAAAAACCTTTATTATTGTTGAAAACCAGAAGAGTAGAGGAAACTCTTTATAACATGAGACATCACCATAATATGTAGTTTTGGGAGTTAAAAAAAGAAAGGAAATTGAAAGAGTGGTAACATTGGTAGTTTTTATTGTTTTTATACTTTAGTAAAATGATACATAAGTCATTTGGGATGTGTAGGAATCAACCAAACCTCAATCCAATACATGGTGTGACCGGTATGACTCAAAGTGCATTTTTTATTTAAAATTAACATTAATTTTAGTAAAAAATACAACTGAAATACTCAAAACCAATAAAAATTTTTTGGATTGTTTTTATACTTTATTAAAATGATAAATAATTCATTTGAGATGTGTAGGAATCAACATCACCTCAATCCGATACACGATGTGCCCAGTATGACTCAAAGTATCTAATATCAGTTTATAATTGACATTTTAGTTCAAAAAGTGTCACTCACTAGAAACTAAGTAAACATGCTCAAATTGTCTTTATAATTTAAGAAAATGATTCATAAGACATTTTTGAAATGTAGAAATTATTATCACATCAAACCAACACACGATGTGACCAATATGACTCAAAGTTCATGTTTCCAGTTTAAAATGAAATTTTAGTAAAAAATAAAAATGTGACGTACTAAAAACTGAGAAAAAACATTCATTTTTTTTCACTTTAGGAAAATGATCCATAATTTATTTTTTATATTTAGTAATCAATCTAACCTCAATATAACGCTTGGTTTGACTGCTATGACTTCAAGTGCATCTTTTTTATTTAAAATTCACATCAATTTTAGTAAAAAAGTCAACTGACAGACTCAAAACTGATCAAACACATCCTTATTATTTTTATACATTAATAAAATTATTTATAATTAATTTTTATGCATAGGAATAATCCACACCTTAATATGACACACAATGAGTCTGGTATGACTCAAAGTGTCCGTTATCAGTTTAAAATTGACATTTTAGTTCAAAAAGTTTCACTCACTAAAAACCAAGAAAACATGCTCATATTGTATTTATAATTTAGTAAAATTATTAATAATTCATTTTTATGTGTAGTAATCAGTTTCACATCAAACCGACACACGATGTGACCAGTATGACTCAAAGTGCGTGTTTCCATTTTAAAATGACATTTTTGTAAAAAAGACAAGTGACATACTCAAAATTGAGAAAACACATTCATATTGTTTTTATACATTAGTAAAATGATCCATAAGTAAATTTGATTGTGTATAAATTATACTTACCTCAATCTGATGTACGGTGTGACTGATATGACTCCAAGTACGTCTTTTTTTAAATTGACATTAATTATAGTAAAAAAAGACCACTGACATACTCAAAACAAATAAAAAACATTTGGATTGTATTGATATATTATAAAAAAAATATATAATTCATTTTTATGTGTATGAATCATCCTCACCTTAATCTGATACATGATATTCCTGGTATGACTCAAAGTGCCCATTTTTAGTTTAGAATTAATATTTTATTTCAAAAAGTGCCACTCACTAAAAACTAAGAAAACGTGATCATATTATCTTGATAATTTCTTAAAACGATTCAAAAGTTATTTTTGATGTGTATGAATTAGTATTATATAAATCTGACACAAAATGTGACTATTATGACTCAAAGTGTGTGTTTCTAGTTTAAAATGACATTTTAGTAAAAAAGACAAGTGATGTACTTAAAACCAAGAAAACACATTCATATTGTTTTGATACTTTAGGAAATTGAATCATATATAATTTGGTACATGTATAAATTAACTTCACCTCTATACAACACATATTGTGATTGGTATGACTCAAAGTGCATCTTTTTAATTAAAATTAACATTAATTTTAGTAAAAAAGACAACTGACATACTCAAAACCAAGAAAACGCATTCAGATTTTTTTTATACTTTATAAAAACAATACATAAGTAATTTTTATGTTTATAAATTAGAAACACATCAATACGATGCATGATGTTCTCGGAATTACTCAAAGTGTCCATTATCAGTTTTAAATTGGCATTTTAGTTCAAAAAGTTTTACTCACTGAAAATCGAGAAAACATGCTCGGATTGTCTTGATAATTTAAGAAAATAATTTATAAGTAATTTTTGAAATTTAAGAACCTGTCTCATGTCAAAATGACATATTACGTGACCATAATGACTCAAAGTGTGTGTTTTCAGTTTAAAATAATATTTTAGTAAAAAAGATAGGCGACGTACTAAAAACTGAGAAATCAGATTAGGATTGTTTCAATACTCTAGGAAAATGATCCATAAGTCATTTGGGATGTTTATAAATAATATTAACCTCAATATGAAACATGGTGTGACCATTATAACTCCAAGTATTCCTTTTCAATATATAAGTGTCATTTTAGTTTAAAACATGCATCACATCGCCAAAACTGAGAAAACAAGCCTAGATTGTTTTCTCATTATTATATATGATATTACTTATTTAATTTCATTATTATTTTTATCTTATAATTATTTAATTAATTTTCACATAGATAATTCTTGAATATGAACAATAAATGGTGTGATGTGCAAGAATCAAGCACAACTCAATCCAATACACAATTTTCTTGGTATGACTCAAAGTTTAGTTTAAAATTAACACTTTCTGTGTAATTTATTTCTTTATATTATTACTAAAATAAGATTTTTTTTCTTATATAGGTGTGTTATTTTTCTCGAGTAGGGGTGGTTTGTTCGAGAATATCATGAGTCAAGGCCAGGGAAAAAATACAAAGAAACATTGACGTTTTTGATTGTATGTAATAATTTTTACTTACTCATGTAATTGTATAAACCAATGTTTAAAATGTCTATAATATAATATTTTTTTCTTTAATTTGTTTTGTAAATTTTATTTTATTTAAATTTTGTATTGGTACTTGATATTTCTTCTTTCTAGTGCTGATTTTAGTGGTGTAGTGTGTTGTTGCAACACACTTCACTGGTGCTACAGTGTGCTGTTACAACACACTACAATATTCTCTATCAATGATATCAAATGCACTGATAAAGGGGTCCTTTATCAACACTTTTATAAGCATTGATAAAGGTCTCCTTTATCAGTTCTTTTCTAGCACTAATATAATCCTAGGGATTTTAATCGTGCTTCAGTATTCAGTGTTTCTCCAATGCTGATAAATTCTATTTTTAGCATTGTTAAAGGAATATTTTGTAGTAGTAAATAACTAATGGATATATAGAGAACTTCAAAAATACCTTATCAAATATACTCTAGAATATGGGGGATAAATATAAAAATTATTTTCTTGACAAGCTATTTCATTCCTTGTCGGATTACCAGACTACAACCTGAACTTCCATACAGGAAAACCCATATTTATTGGTATATAGTAAAAAAGTAGTCTTTCCCATTGAGGTCCAAATTACCTCACTTCACATTAATATTCGGGATCAACTATCTGCATATGAGAAATCCCAATTTTTTTTGGATGAATTGGAGTGAATTTATGAGAAAATACTACTTACTTTTCATCACTTGGAGGTTCACCAAAATTGGATGACATAAGATTTTAACAATAATGTTCACCTATACACATTCCTCTAAGGAGTGATGGTACTGTTCCTCAAGATCCTGATGATACTAGGGAAGAAACCTCCAAATTTGGAACCAACGTGGGAGGGACCTTATTCTATACACAAGTTTCACTCCAACCAAGCTTATTCCTTGATTTTTATGGATGAAGATCTTGTTACGACCACTACTAATGTGAAGCTTCTCAAGAAATAATTTGTGTAAGCATGAAATATATTATTAATTTCATGACCGTAAAAGGCATGGAATATGGTCTTTATTTAATGATCTTATAAGGCATGACATATGGTCTTCATTTCATGACCTTAAAAGGCATAACATATGGTCCTAGTCATATATCCCAAAACTACATGACACCATAGTCCGAGCTGTAATATTCTAAGCTACACAACCTAACATCCAAGTCATAAGATGATATAATTTATGACAACATAATTTCTATATGAAGTAAAACTACATGATTCACATCCTTGTTTCATGATGTAAAATTACATGAAATTTTAATCAGTTCCTTAGTGGATCAGAATCCTTGGTGTTGGTCTCCCACCACACCTCCATTCTAAAACTGCGTGTGGATTGATTCTAATATAAATGGGATACATAGTGATTCCCAAAACTTATATCCCAATCCCATCCACAAATTATAGGAAATTATCCCTCTTCTATATACAAAAAGAAATCTATGTAGGGAACTTCACACTATATGACCAATGTTGGTCCAAATTCCTCCTTTGTGATCAGATACATTCCTTCCACACAACATACTTCTTGTCTTAATAAAATTAAAATCTCCAAAAACTTTCCTTGGCCATTGGTAATAGAATTTATAACATAAGAGGGAATATTTTTTTACTATGCATTGATACGCCCTAGTCTTTCTCTACATAAGTATACCATAAAAAGGATTATCAACTACAAGTACTTTCATCCACAAGAGAAACCTCTTTCATATTCATAATCCATGAAAACATCATACTGGAAACCGATTTTCAAACATGCTCTATGGTCACTCCTTATATACTTGTCTCATATCACCTCTCTTGATCTAAGAACCCCCAAGATCATGGATTACAATTTTCTTATCCCCATACGAAGTGTGTAGGAACATATTTTTCCTAATAATCTCAATGTAACTCATCATTTTCATATTTATAGTCTTAATCGTATGACCTAAAACTACAAGACACCATTCAATCTTACCATATGATGCTAAAATGCATGTTTAACATCCCTATTATTCAATTATAAGAGGCTCATAGAACTATATATGGATTGATTCTCACCCTTGTGAGATATGTAGTGATGCCCATATCCTACATCTTGGTATATTCACCAAATGAAAAAATTCCCTATCATTTCTTTTTAATATCATCTATGTGGTAAAATAAACCTTTTCCACTCCTTGTTTCTCACACTGATCATAGCTCACATGGGATTAGGATTTTTGGAAAAGGTTTTCCTGCATGATTTAGGAGTATCATTTCACGTTAGGGTTAACATAGTACTAGATTAAATAACTTAAAAGGAACACCAATCATCTTTACTGCATGAGATTAAACTATATGGTTGATGCCTCTTTCATGAAATAAAATTCTGTATTTCTGTGTCCCTCACCTGAGAGGACCGCTATCTTGGGTGTTGGTACCCCAACAACCCTCTAATCCTTACTTTGATGAGATATGTAGTGATTACCAAATCCTAAATCTTGGTCCAGAAATAATATAAAAAATGTCCCCACTCTTCTTTGTACAATCCATATCTATATAGGAGGGTCTAGTATGGGTTCTGACCCCTCTCATGAGCCCATATTCAAATAATAATTCCACCTCTCTAAAAAATAATTCGACCAGTGTGGGGAATCTACCCTAGAACTACATGTGGCTTGATTCTCATCTTGAAGAGATATGTAGTGATAACTGAATCCTATTAATTGGGCCCAAATATAATATAAATTTTTCCCCTCCCCATGTATGGGTTAGAACTATATAGGAAACATTTTTCCTCATTATTGGGTGATTTCAACATGAAATTATCCTTCCATACTCAAGAACCTTCCTTATGTAAATTAAACTTTGTGTCTGGGGAAATCAGAATCTCCATAAGCTTTCTTCTGCCATCTATAATAGAATGTATGATTCCACAGGACACATTTTTTTGACTATGAATAATATGACCTAGTCTGGCTCTTCATAATTTTCCCATAGAAAGGTCTGTCAACTAGAGGCACCATAATCCTCAGGAGAAACCTCTTCTATCTCTATAATCCCAAAAAACTTTATGCTTTAAACCACTTTTTGAACATGGTCTGTGATCATTACTTACATATCCCATATCATTTTTTTTGATTTAGAATCCCCCAGATTATGGCCTACAAATTTCCCTCACCATTCCTTAAAATGATATAAAATTATTTTTCAGTTCACCATGAAGTGGAAAATCATAAATATATCATCAAAATCTAAATGACCTTAAATTTTAACCCTCAATATACTTTCTGTAAGACGTTAAACTATATAGTCCACATCCTGGCTACATGAAATTAAACTGCATGATGATTCAAACCTCTTTTGGGAGGAACCTTTATTTTAGATTTCATTCACCCACTACATCACCCTAAAGAACTATGTATGACATGATACTCATTCTATCAAGACACAAAGTGACACCTATATCCTCAATTCTAGGCCCAACTACTACAGTAGCTAAAACATTTATGTTCTTCCATCCATGGACACATCCCCGATATAGACAGGAAGTTTTGGATTTCTATTGGGACCCCTCCTTTGCAAGATTATAGTCTAAATAGAGTTAACACTTCTTTATATAAAAATAAAATTTGTGTAGGAGCAGTTTCTTATTCATGGAAAATTATGACCCAGATGATTCATCCATTCTCAGACACCTTCCATTCACAAACCAACCTTTGTAGTCTTGAGAAATATAGATCCTCATAAACTCCCCTTTTCAATTGGTAATATAATTCCTGATACCATATGACACCTTTGTTTTAAATATGAATAATACACCCCAGTCTAACTCTGTATAAGTCACCCATAGGAAGGCCTATCAACCAGAGGCACCTTTACCCTAAAGATAAACCTTTTCTATATATGTACCTATTTTCAAACATGCTCTGGAGTCATTCACTAAAAACTTATCCCATATCATTTATTTAGATCTGTAAATCAGAGGATCATGACTTAAAATTTCACTCCTCAAACCTAAATAATGTCAGAACATTATTAGCTAGAAAATCACATTGGAGTTGTTACTCCCATAGATCATGGTAAAATTTGTTCGACCTAAAACACCAGTATCATTAGTCTAGCCTGAAAGACTCTAAACTACTAATGTAAAAACATGTAATGCTCAATAGGATGAAAATACACAAAGGGAAATCTAGTTAAAAGTTAATTCTCAACTCTCTAGACATGCAATCTGCATGATATAGGAAAAATTGAGCAATGGAAACTAAAAAATAGAGGCATAAAACCCATTATGTTGAAAACCCTCAAAGGTAGACCTAATAAAAACCAAGTATTATTTGTAAAAAAATTATGAAATAATTAGTATAATGACACAAAATACACAAAGTTTGTAGAGTCTGGCATACGACTCTAGTAATTGTAAAACTGCGCTTGATAGGCCCCACGACCTAGGTAAAAATTAGAGCATACTACCAATATTAAGGCACCTCCAAATACCACCATGTGATTTTGGAATGTATCAAGGTTCCATATATTTACCTTATAATAATATTATTTTCATTTTTAATGAATACAATTCTTAGTGGGGATTTTTTTTGCATAAAAAAATTCATTCCATGCACTTTTCTGCATAACTGATGATATTATCCTCACTTAGGAAACAAATTTTGAGTTTGAGTAGAAATGTGTCTCCATGATAGAAGAATAAGTAGGTTGGATTTCCATGTGATATAATACTAATCCATAATTAGGGATAAGTATTCTATGTAAATTCTTCTCAATTTGTTGGCTTAGTGGAGAGAATCTCCCCTCCAGGAGTAGGTTTTTAATTCTTAAAACTGCTGATAAAAAGGCGTCGATTCATTAAAATACATTTTGAGTGTCTTATAGAAACTTTTTGGCATCAAAATACACCCTAATAGTGTGAATACATCATATCAAGGAGCATATTTCACTTTGTGAGCTTCAATTTTACTACTTACAGAGCCCAAACAAACTTACAGATCAAAATTTATGCCTGCTGAAAGATGGGAAAATTTTATAAAGGAATTCAAGTTCTTGTAAAATCCATTCTTAAGTCCCTTAAACAGGACATTCATGTAGTTATTTAATGAAAATACCTCATGATATTCCTTTTCACAACTCCATTGTGTAACCCCTTTACCCAGGCCCACCAACTGATCTATAAATAGACCCCTCCACCTCTAATTTTTAGAGAGGATGGACGAAATCCCGGATGATGAAGCATGGTGAGTGCTTTGATCATGAATATCCTTTTCTCAAGTAGCCCATACATACTTGGGAGAAATATTATGTACATCCCTCTATGTGGATAAATCCACCGCTTGGGATAACCACCCCGGTGATCCCCCACCCAGGTGAACCACTTGGGCGGGACCCCATTTAGGCGAACCACTTGGGTGAGCCCCCAAATGGTCAAACCACCTGGGTGAGATCCCACCTAGGAGAACCACTTGGGAGAGCCCCTATCTGGGTGAACCACTTGGGTGATCCCCCAACTAGGAAAACTACTTGGGTGATCCCCCACCTGGGTGAACCACTTGGGAAAGCCCCCATACGGGTGAGGAAATTTTAGGTTGCGATACATACAACCCCAAATCTCATTTAAAATCACCCGGAGTTGAGATAATCCTTATTATTAAATAAATATGGGAATACTCCTAGGTGTAAAACCTCTATATCTCTGTGAGTTGAGATACTCCTCATGGTTCTAGAAATATGGGAATCCTCCTAAGTGTGATCTCCAACCAAACTTCTAAATCACTTTGAGTTGATATACTTCTCATGGTTCCAGAAATATGGGCATAATCTTAGGTGTAATCCTCAACCAATCCTCTAAATCACCATGAGTTGAGATACTCTTCATAGTTTCAGAAATATGATCATCATCTATGGGGTAATCCCAAACCAAACCTCCAAATCACAATGAGATACTCCTCATAGTTCCAGAAATATGGGAATCCTCCTAGGTGTAAGCCCCAACTAAACCTCCAAATCACCATGAGTCCATATAATCCTCATGGTTATAGAAATATGGGCATCTTCTTAGGTTTAATCCCCAAAAAAACCTCTAAATATCCATGATTTGATATACACCTCATGGTTCCAGAAGTAAGGGCATTCTTCTTGGAGTTATCCCCTAGTCTTTCTTAAGGGGTAGTCCCAAAAATTCTAAAGCCCCACCCTCATCCACAAGAAGGAAAATGAGATTGTTCATTTTTTCAGATATTCCACTTCCTCTTGTTTCTCACACCGAGCATGAATCATGTGGGATTAGTGGTTAGTAATGAACATGACATCCACATGATCAAATACTCATCTCTGTAGAGATTCCTTTTTTAAATCTTCCTCTCACCTTGAAATGGGCCTCCCACTAGGTGTAATACAAAAAACCATGTCACCATCATCTCAAAGGTCTATATTACCTACAAGACCAACCTTAATAGGTCCATATTCCTAATAAATTAACCATGGTGCTTCTATTCGGTAGAATCCCTAATATTTTTAACTACATAGGATTTGATTCCCGTATAAATGGGATATGTAGGAAGCCTCCATGAGGTTCAAACCCACCACCCTAAACTCACCCTAATCTTATATGGGCCATATTACCATTAGGGTCATATCTTACTTGGGAGGACACATCCATTCCCAGTCCATTGGGCCTCTTCAGCATAAGTCCCACACCAGCCTTGACTAGACACCTTTCACCTAGATTTCCTCACCTCATGATGTTAAACTGCATTGTTTGATCCTCATCACATGAACTTAAAAGGTATGATGTGTACCATTAAGTGGCACTGAAATATCTGGGTTTTGATTCATTTCATAAGGATTCATAGGAATCCCTTTCAATGGGCCCAATCCTAACATCAAAACAACTTCCATCTTCCTAGATGATGATAAATTCTAGAACGTCCCACTGTGTGGCTTAAAACCAGCATCATAATAATAAATGATATAATAATATCTAATGTGTATGAGGAATTGTACCATAAAAGGAGAGTCTAAGATACATATAGATTCCTTCTTCAATTAAGAACCTCAAATACATACATATTATTCTAAATTTGGCACATGAAAACAATTGATTGTCGATATAAGGGTAACTTGGTCTGTATTTGGGATTTAATAAAGGATTCATGAATATGAATTAAATATATAATCGAGTCCTTAAGTAGGAAATAATTTACCCTAAAAATATGCGATGAGACTGACCTCCCATCCTATAGACCAATATGTGTCCCTAAGTGTTGTTGGATACATTTCCCAATGACCACCTACCTTTGGAAAGAAGGTTTGTGAAACATATCGAATAAGGGAACTATTGGGTGTTTCTAGTTCCATAAAAAAAACCCATTGGAAAATAGCTAGAAAGGACATGTAAATACATGTCTAGTGTGAAGTTTCATGCCACCGTGAATAAAAAATTCCATTCAAAATCCATGGGATTTTCAGAAGTGAAATGACATTTTTTCACATCTCGAAAGATGAGTGGCTGAAGATAGATAAAAAAAGAAAGAAATGTATCTTTCTGGGATATGAACTTGAGAAGTATGGATAATAACTCTATGATAATATAAACAAGAGTATCATAATCAAAAGATATGTGGTGTTTCTTAAGGATCATATGATTGAAGATTTTGAGAATACAAGAAATTCAGTGAAGTTGTAGTCTATGGAAATTCCAGTCAATCTGCAATAAGTCACACCACCATCAGTTCCAAACTATATGAGATAGATACGTGACACTAATGATACATTAATACCAGGTAGTATGTCTCTATATACTAATATTTCTCCATCACATGATATTCCAGAACAAATTCTCCCTAAAGCGTGGTTGAGGAGATCCACCAGAGAAGATAAATCAATTCATAAATACTCACCACATGAGTATGTGATGCTCACTGATAGGGGGATCAAGATAGTTATAACGATGAAATTATGAGTCATCATAAGATGGAATGAAAAAATTCTATTCAATAGGAGATGACACCCTTTCACAAGAACCATACATTTTATTTGGCGGATTTACCACCTAGAAAGAATACACTCAAGAACAAGTGGGTGTATAGAATCAAAGAAGAAGATGGTAGATTACAACAGTGCTATAGATCCAAAACGGATATAAAAGGATTAATTTTGAAGAAAGGTATGGATTCAATGATTTTTTTTCTATTGTTGTTAGAATGTATTCTATCAGAGTTGTTCTTAGACTGATGGAAAGTCTAAACCTGGAGGTTAAATAACTAGATGTAACGACAACATTTTTATGTGGTGATCTTGATGATGAGATATACATGGATAAACCAAATATATTTTAGATGAAAGGTAAAGAAAACCAAATATGAAAACTAATAAAATGTTTATATGGTTTTAAATAGGGACCGAGGTAATGGTATATGGAATTTGACTCATTCATGAACAAAAATGAGTATAGGAGGATGAATGTTGATCATTGTGTTTTCATGAAATACTTTTTTGTTGCTGATTTAATTATTGTAATATTTTATATTGATGATATTATGATTATTGTTAGAGATATCACCAATATTAATAGTTTGAAAAAGGATTTGAACAAGTATTTTTAAATGAAGGACTTGGTAGATGCTACTCAAATTCTTGGTATGACGATTACCTGTGATAGGAGGAATCATAATATTTGGCTATCTCAGGAATGGTACATTAAGAATTTTCTTGAAAGGTTCAACATGGGAAATGTGAAACCAATTTTTAACCCACTTGTGATCCATTTCAAGCTCATGAAAAGATAGATTCCTTTGACTGAAGAGAAGAAAGTGTAGATGGAGAAAATTCCTTATCAGTTAGCAGTTGGCAATATTTTGTATGCCATGGTGTGAACTAGACTATATATTGTTCACACTGTTGGCATTGCGATTAAATTCTTATCAAAACTAGGAAAGGAAAAATAGATAATTGTCAAATTCAAATTGAGGTATCTCCAAGGTACATATAGTCCTTGTTTATGTTTCAGAAGTGGTAAACCTATTTTGGAAGGATACCCATATGTTGATATGTATGGAGATTTTGACATGAGGAAATCCATATCCTGATACCTAATATCATTTTTAGGGGGGAAGTCTCATGGAAATTCTAGATTTAGAAGTTTGTTTACTTATCTACTATATAAGTAGAGTATATCACAGTCACTGAAGACTGTAAAGAGATTCTATGGATGAAGAAGTTTTTACAGGAGTTGGGACAAAGTCAAGAGAATTACATTATATATTATGAAAGTCAGAGCGCTATTCATCTTAGAAATATCCCAAAATTTAATTACAGGTCTAAACACATCGATGTAAAATATCATGAGAGTCATAATGTGTTGGAATAGATATTATTGAAATTTGAGAAAATTCACACCAATGATAATGGGGTAGACATGATAAAGAAGGTTCTACCAAAAGAGAAGCTAGAAGCTTGTAAGAAGACTGTAGGTTTAATTTCTGCCCCCATATTGGTCATGAGGGGGATATTTATGGAGGCCTATCCCAGTTAGGGAGTTGATTAAGGACTGTTAGTAGGATGAATTTTATTCTTTGTTATAAACATCCTGATATAGGTGTTCTTTGGTTTGGCAGCCAACCCTTGGACCATTAAAGTAGCCAATGCAAAATACATCCATTAGAGGGAACAAATCTTTAGTTAGATGAAAAACCAATGAAAAATGGTTTTTTATTCTTATATAAAATAGGATTTAGTCCTATGTTTTTGTAATCATGTAATGGGTGATCCTATGATGTTCATATGAAGAGAAATAAATTGAACCATCCCCCTTCTCCCATGGATGTAGGGACACTTCCAAAACACATAGATATTTCATGTTCATTTGATTTTTCTTCTTTGTTTTTATGATCTTATGGATATTACACTTCCCCAACACTTCCTCATATAAATAAAAAATACTTAAATAATGGAAAATGAATATAAAAATGCCACATTTTATAGTAAATCAAAAATAAGAAATCATTGACGAATTCACTTTTTGTTTTACGTATCATTAAGTTCTAATTTTCTAATTTAATAAATTTATTTGTTTAGTATATTTATATTGGAAAGATAATTTAGTATTAATTAGATTTGTTAGTTTTATATTTTTTATTGTATTATAATTATTATTTTTAAAATATTTTGAAAATAAAAATATTATGGATCATTAATGTTTTGACTCCTTGATAGATAATTTCAAAAATTATAAGACTATTGTTTATTTATTAAAATATAATATCCTTTTCTCACCATTAATGGGATTTATCAGTGATAAAAAATGATGAGAAATCCAATACTAAAAAATATCACATTTCTTAGTACTTTTTTTACACTAAGAAAAGCTCTAATTGGATGATATGGTTTCTATTTAGTGTTACAACAATCCAAATACAATAACACATGCACACACACAATAAAATCATCACCATAATCAACATAATTCACAACACATGTAACAATACAAAATTTTATAGTATATTCTCTTTAAATATATAATATATTAAATAATATGTTTCACACACTATACAAAACTAAAACAAAAAAAAACCTTGAAATATATTTTTCAATATTAAATATGACCATTAAAACTTAGTCATTAAATTAGCTGGTATAAATTGAAGTAACCATATTGAAAAATCAATAAAGAAAGTAGGAATAAATGTAATCTAGAAGAGAAATTCTTACTCATAAAGCCCATTTATCTAAGATATGAAGAGATGTAGCTTCTCTGGGGTTTTACTTGAACTAATTTCAATCCAAACTCGAGAAATTATAGTTTGAGAAAAACCATATATGGAAGAATTCCAAGCGCGTGAAGATTTGCACAAGATCCATGCTAGTTAACCGCCACCCAAAACTACAAACAGAGCTTATATAATACGTAAGTATTATGAAAAGATTATAAAGGATTATGTAAATATAAATTATTATTATATGAACACGTAATAAAATATTTATATTTATATATATATCATAAATTTTTATACTTTTCAAAATTTCATTTTTACTCAATCACTTTATACTTAAAAAATGGATTTTCTGGAAGATGATGTTCAATTTCAAAAAAATTATTTTATTATATTTTAATAATAAAAATATATATTGATTATATAAATAATAATTTAACACTATATTAATTATTAATTTATATGAAAAAGAATAGTTAATATACTAAAATTCATTTTCTTATAAAGAGAGCTTTTCGCTATATTTTATGTTTTCAAATAAAAATAAAATTTATAAATTTTAAAATGAGAATTTGAAAAAATTGGATTCATTTTTGGATTTACCATGAAAATATTATCTTAATATTAATTTTCGATATTCTTCTAAAAAATGTTCTTTAAATGAATATTGTAATATACTGTTTTTACAAATATCATGTCTTTTATAATGTTATTAGTTTATAAAAATGATTTGGAAATTTATGAAACTCTTTTCTAGAAAAAAAATTCATTTTATGGGTTATATTATAAATTTAAAAATATTAATTCTAGTTTACAAACCTATATTTAATGTTTTATAAGTTAAGTAATATTTTTCTCACGAAATTGTTTTTAATACATTATATACTTATTATTTTAAAAATAATTTTATCAATTTTAGAAATTGAATAAAATAAAATTAATTTTAAATTCTTAATTAGTGGGTTAAAATTATATAAAATTTTCTATTTTATTTTTAAGTATAAAGGATAATTAATTATGTAAAAACTAGTTACCACAGTAAAAGTTAAAATGGTAAAAGTAAAAATCTATGAGTAAATGAATTCAAACATGTGTGGGAATGTGTGGTTGATTTCTTGATAAACCTTATCATTTATACCCTCTAAAATTTCTCAATTTTGGAGCCACTTTCCTTGAGAGTGACTTCCCATTATTAAAAAGTAACGAGTATTTACAAAAAATATTGTCACTTTGTACTTATAAAATGAGAACCCCTCTTCTTAAATCCCTTCACACCACAACCAATTAGTTCATCCAAAACCCTACTAAAACATATCCTAAAAAATCCTAGATACCTTAAAGTATCTATAGTCTTATCATAAGACTATCCCTTTAAGTATTAAACCCCTTCGCAAAGGAGATAAACCAATAAGGTATAAATTCCGAACCACTCCTTTCTTGTTTCTATTACTTTATGTGCACTTATGCTTCCTAAAATTCTATAAAACCATATTAAAATGATAAAATTGGTATAATTGGTATAATTATATGTTATTATAATTATGGTATAATAATTAAACACCTTTTCCCTTTTCCTTCAAGAAAAATAAAAATGTGAAACATACGGATGTGCAGACTATTGCCTCTATGAAGTAACATGTTACTTTTCCTTCAACACCTAACATGGATACTTAAAAATAAGATTTATTGTTTTATTATAATATTTATGAATTATTTAATATTATTAAATTATAAAACATATTAATACTCACTCCCGTTCTATGAAAACAAAATCATCATCCTCACGTATGTGCGGACTATCACCTCCATGGATCGATGTATTCAATTTTTCAATACCAACTTTAAAAAATATTTATAAGAATAGTTTTAAAGGATAAATATGGTGTTTATGATATTAATAAGGTTTTTAATATAAATTTAATAACTTATTAATGATATGAATGATAAAAAATTGCTATAAAATTAACTATCTTAAATAAATGAATTAAGAAGGAAAAAAATTATTGATAATATGTAATTGTTTTGTATTCATAAATTCTTCTCATAATTATTTATAAATAATATATATCACACTAATAATCACTAAATGATATCATAATTTTATTGGTATTATTATATTTCAACTAAATCACCCCATAACCATCCATTAACCATGGCATGTTCATGTTTGGATCAGTTTGACCACCTACTTGAATAATGCTATGAAATTATATCATGTATGAGTATAAAAAAATATTTAATGGTATAATGTTATATATATATATATATTTATATATTTAAATAATGATTTGGTTTTGGTTATAGAATGTATAAATCAATATTTAACTTAATAATTAAGAAAACATATTTTGTTGGTTAAGAAAATCACCGAAGTGTGCTTATTATTGATTTCATCTTCAAGGATAAAGAATGAAAACTCATCAAATGTGATTATAAATTCTAAAATAATTATAATTAATCCATTATATTAACTTTAATGATATTTAAATGATGATATTTGGAAGAATAATGAATACTGACACTGCTCCTATGAAACTAGTACAAACAATCAAAACTATAAACACCCGATGTGAGAAAATAGGAAACAAATAAATAATATACCTATATATAAATAAATTAAAATTATAAATAATTATAGGTATTAATATGGTTTTGAAATAAGTTATTAAGATATTTATGTTTGTTATACTAGAGGATAAAGAAAATTCATGAAAGATAAGATCTAATGTAAGAGTTATTTGTCTCTATTTTCCATTCCATGAGAAATGTTTGATGTTGCACACCATATTTTATTTTATATGGTGTATTAAATTATCTATTTATTTTATTGGGATAATTATATTACATTTCATGAGGTTTTAAGGATCATTTCATGATTTCTCTTGTATATTATTTTGATTCAAACATCCCTTGAACCGTAAGGGACTTTAGTAACTAAAATCTATTTATTTGTGTAATGAATATTATTTTGAACTTGAAAATTCAATGTTCTTTATGTTCAATTATGTCATTTTACATATTATGTACAATTTCATCTCTTTTGGGGAAATGATTTCTTAATTCAAATCCCATTTTATGAATTATTTTATTTTCCATAAAATTTTAATATTCTTTGAATAATTCCCATCATCTTAAGTGTTTATTTATATTAAATTAATATTTCTTTAAAGTTAATGTTTTCATTTACCACTAGTTTTATACTTCATTAATTTTAAATAAAAATATGTATCAATTCATGTGATCTTTTTTACTTTTCTTTTCCACTTTTAAAGATAATTTTTGTTACTCTCTTTTTTGATTTGGATCCTGTTTTCCTATTTATCTCAAAAGGGATCTATTTTAAATAATCTTATGTTTTTATGAAGTTCCTATTTTAAGTGATCAAATTTGTTATTGATTGATCTAATTTATATGGTTATTTGATACCTTTTAAAATGTAATGTTAAACCCATTCTTATTCCCATGTTTAATGATGTGATGATTTGAGGTTTTCTTATGGTGCACATGTGTATGGTTAATATTTAAGTGATATGTGGGAATTATAAATACTTAAAATAAATTTTGTAATGATTTACATATTACAAGGTATTGGTGAAAAGTGTAGTGATGATCAATCCAAAAATGGGAAACAAGTTATGATTTCTGATTCACTATGAGAAACATGTTGTGATGCCAGGTCCACTATGGGAAACGAGTGGTCTGATCCATAATTTTGTGTTTCATTCTTATGTTGGCGTCACACTCCTTTGATATGTGAATATGATATGTTCCCTATATCATGATTTAAGTATCATGTTTTACTAGTTTTTTTTCATGTTGTTTTCTTGATTATATGAGATTACTTGTTCTCCTATCATGCCATATGAACCATTTTTATGATTCCATGTTCTCTTAATCAGAGTATTATCTCTTGATTATGTTTTCTCATATTCTTATGATATCACTCTGGGTAACATGTTAATATTATTATTTCATCCTTACTGGATTTTTGATCTCACAACATTCTTATGTTTCCATTTCCCAGGGTATGAGGATGGTTTTGACCTGGGATATGTTTAGAAGATGACCTAGTATGATGAAATTATGGGGAAATTTTAACAAGCATTATAAAACAAGTTGCTTATATAGCTAGTATCCAAAGACACTAAACCTCTTGATAATTAGGATGTCGAGTTTACTATGTAATGTATTATTTTAATTATAAAAATTATATAGAATAAAATAATGTTTATTTTGGGTCACCTCAATTTTTATTGGAACAAAGGATTAATAAATCTTATAAGATTATTTTAGTTACCTTTTATAATAAACTAGACTCTAGAAACCCAGATTTGGTAGTTATATTATATTATTTCTATATAATACAAGAGTTCCCATATAATACAACAACTTAAAATTATTATAATATAAATACATATATACATTACATTTTAAGACATTAGTTACAACATGAAAAAACTGAGATAGCATTATTAAATCTTCCATCATTTCCTTGAAAATTAAACATAGTTATCCTCTAGGTTTATTGGGGAAAGTAAAACAAATAAGGGGGAGTTCATATGATCAGTAAGGATTAGAATGCACCAAAAGTTATCATAACATAAAAATATCATTATTTAGATGATAGGAATATATAAACAACATGAATCCATACTCATCTAAAACTAAGATCATAATATATGGATAACAATGAAAATAAATAAATCAAATGGATAAAAATAATTTGTTCCTTAGTGATGAAATTCATAATGCTGGATAAATAATTCTATACCACAATCCAAGAAATCATGATCTTAGATATCATTATATTACCGTCAATTCAATATATTCTTCTGGTAAGACACACACCAAAATACCCAAACATGTTTTTCAAATGTGACCTACCGATGCATTAAGGGGAAATATAATTTCAAACCCCACCCATCACTTATTTAAGTCCAATGCATTCATCATATGAGAAAATGAATAAAAAATTGATAATCAAAATTTTCAATAATCATCCATATTGGAATAACAACACATGAAATGCCAATACTTTTTCCTATGTTAATAAAAGGGATAACATGATCATAAACCATCTAGAGAAAAAGGTGGATGGTTAAAAAATACACAATCAACTTGCCAATAATGACCTGTATTGTAATAATGACATATAGAATTATAATAATTTTTCCCATGTTAATCAATGAGATATCATGATATTAACCCATCCAGATAAAGTAGGTGGATGGTTAAAAAATACATAATTAAATTTCCAATAATCATCCATACTGGAATAATTACAAACAAAATTCCAATACTTTTCACCATATTAATAAAAGGTACAACATGATCATAACTCATATAGAGAAAGAAGGTGTATATTTAAACAATACATGATCAACTTTACAATAATAACCTATATTTGAATAATTAAATAAAAAATTACAATGCTTTTCCCTATATCAATAAAAGGGATAACATGATCATAACACATCTGAAGAAACAAGGTGGATGGTTAAACAAAACATTATCAAATTTCTAATAATCATCCATATTGTAATAATGACATACAGAATGCTAATAATTATACCCATGTCAATAAAATAGATAACATAATCATAACCCATCAAGATAAATAAAGTGGATGGTTAAACAATACACAATCAACTTTCCAATAATAATCCATATTGGAATAATGATATACAAAATGCCAATACTTTTCCCCATGTAAATAAAATGAATAACATGATCATAACTCATCTAGAGAAAGAATGTGTATAGTTAAACAATAAATAATCAATATAGAAACCATGAGGTATTATAAATATAAAATCAAGTACCCTTATCAAGGAAATAAATATATGGTAGTAGTGAATATTACTTTGAAAGTGTTGGGTTATCAATAGAATATAGTAATTGAGTTTAATATTTTTCATTATTAGGAGACCACAAAAATTCTAGGAAAATTCCTTCATTAATGTTCATAAAGAGTATAAAAATATTATAAAACATATCCCCCCATGAGTGTCTAATTAGGTGTGCAATATTAGTCCCAATAATCATGAATCAAAGTGATGATTGAGTAAATGATTCAATCAGCCTTTTTCAAGGTGATTACCCCTAGGTTCATCTTTTCTAAAATTGCATCCACTTTATTGTATATAGATATAGATTTCATTATTAGGAAAATCGTACACTCTTTAATGTTCCAAAATTTAGGTTTTTTTGGAATTATTATGGATTAAGAAAAGTATTTAATGATATTAAATATCATTGTTGATATATCAAATGGGGGATAATTCTAGAGAATTACATGCATGATGACATTATAATAAAGGTTTGTAATTGAAATGGTAGAGGTATAATGAAATCCCTTATATTGATATAATAATGGTGTAGGAAAAGGCAATAATGAGAGGGGATAAGTATTATTTAATGAAAAAAATAAAATGGGAGATAATACCATGAAATTACAATCAAGAAAATATGCAGAAATGGTAATATAACAAAATAATTTCAATTAAAAAGTAAAGAGAAGGATTAGAAACCCTTACATTTTTAAGTAGCTTGTTAAATATTGGGAGAACTCCATTGAACCTTAAGAACTCCTTGGGAGGTATTTAGAGAGGGAGAGGGAAGGTAACTTCATGATCAATTCCTTTTCAGTGGAGTGGGATGAGAGAATGGGTGGGGGTGATATCCTTTTATAAGTGAAAAGAGGGAATTTTTCATGGAAACAAAAGTTAGGTAAGGGTTAGAAATGAAATCACATGGGTGTTAGGTGGGTTAGGTGAGTTAGATGAGATGGGTGGAGAAATTGTAGGTGACACATGTGGGTATGACTTTATTACCTAATAATTCTTTCTAAAAGGTCTAAGTGAACTTTTAATTGTTAAAAATTATAGATGCTTCATTTACCCATTTTTACCCTTATTAATATTGGTTAAAAATTAAGAACGGTAATTGTTTATTACTAAATGAAATATTACCCCTCTGACTAAATTTTTACATTATGAATCCAAATTTTAACTTCATTTAATAAATTAAAATGTCTAAATGTTATGAAATAAACTTTAAAATTTAAACATCAGATTTAGGAAACACCATTTTTATAAAAAATGTATTTTTATATATTAAGTGCTTTTATTCATATTTATTATTAATTATTAATTTAATGAGTGTTTATATATTTGGTTATGTGTTTAAAAATAATAAAAAAAGTTATATTTTAAAGTAGATTAATATAATTTATTTATATAAAATTTATTTAACTCTTATAAAATTTATTCTTCAAAAATTATCATTTTACTTTTATTGTGGTAATTAATATTTAACATAAGTAATTTATTTTCAATGAATAAAAATAATATTGGAATAGTTACATAATTTATACTTAATTTTTATAAATATAAATTCAATTTTATCAAATAAAGTTAATATGTGTAGGTAAAATTAATTTTATCATTTTCATGTATAAAACCCATTTTTTAGAAGAAAGTTTATTTTTAAGAATAAAAATTATATTTAGGATAAAAATTATCAATGATTTTTATTTTCATGACATAAATTGGTTTATTATAAAACAAATAAATTTTATGTGTCTTCCAAATCAATCCAAAACTGAATTTTACCAAAATAATATTTAATTAAAATAGAAGAAGGAAAACATTTTATTTTATTGGAAAATATTACTTAAGTTCATAAAATGTTAAACACATTTTTTATAATTTAAGAATAGTATTTAAAAAATATATAGTTTTACTCATTAAACACATTTTTTACCTTTTAAATTTTTTTATAAACTTCTAGGACCTTCTTATTTAATGAGAAGGTTATAAAAGTAACATTTTTGGTAAAAAATGTATTTTTCACTAATCACTTAAAAATAAAATATTTTGGAAAAATACAAAAATATCAAATTAAGATAATATTTTTATGAATAATTAAAAAATAAATTTTATTTTGTTAAAATAAAATTCTAACATTATGAAATTACACTTCTAAATATACTCTATATAAAGGCGCTTTAGAGTGCGCATTGTGTGATAGTCCTGAATATGGTGTTTACCTACTAAAGTAGGGTCTTGAGTATTACATTTATTGGTCGGAGTAGGACACTCAAGAGGTGGGTGAATTGAGTTCCTATAAAAATTTCTATCTTAAAATATTTATTTAAAAGTATCCCTAATCTAAAATCAAATACAACCCAGTTAACCAAAGTTGTAGATTTATAAGAGTTTTGATCATTTTAAATATTTCTCAATGATTGATTAGTTCTCAGTTAAAACAATATGGATTATTATAATATATTTTGAAATTAATCTACTAAACCAAATTCTATTAAAATCACTATCTAATATTAACTATCAAAGTGAAATAAATGTTTTTAATGAATCAGTAAAATAATGAAAACATAACTTTAAAATACACAACTGATAAAAAAAAGAGGTTTAGTATCAATATGAGACTTAGTCCTCTCCACTTGGTGACCAACTTCCACCAAGAAATTTATATAAATAAATTTTATCCACACCCTAGATCGGGGTAAACAATAGTATACAAATTGTCCCAGTCAACAAACCTCTACCACATTTCTCATGGGGGTGTAAATTACAACAAGAAACATTGGGACCTCTTCCACTATTATCTATGGAATTGTAAGGTGTAAAAATATAAATTTGTGAAGATATCAATGCATCTTCTAATTTGGCATAGGATAAAGTGTGTGTTTATTAAATAGAGACACACACACTACTTTAAATATAAATAATGTACACAGGAAAATCAATATGAAGAGAATAGGTTCTAGAAGGCTCTGTGTGATGTGATTTACAACTTCTTAACTCCTTAGAGATGGATTAAGTGAAGCAAGAGTCAACTTCTGAAAACAGACATCAAAACAGAGTGTCGTGAGTGTTTATGTCTTCTACTTTTAGTGAAGTATATGATTTAGTGGAAGAGATATTTTTCTTATAGTAAAAAATGTTCTTCCTTTTAGGTTCTTAGTAGTATTTCATAGTGTGAACAACAAAAAGTTCTTGTATTGTTCTACGGTTTATGATTAGTTCAGTATATTTTCTAAGATTGTATCATTTTTCTTGTTTATCTAGATATTCCATTTTTATAGTGTAGTAGACAAGTATCATGTTCTCTGGTACCTCATACCTTGTACTGGTCTCTAACATCCATTAAAAATTGTCTATAAAATATAGAAAATATCATTAATATAATAAGTAGTACTAAGTTTCATAAACATGACTGTTAGAAGTAATTTTGAATTTAAATAGAAATGGAAGGAATGAAGGTATCTTAGGATTGGTAGGTCAGTATGTCGGTGTCTCAGACCATCAGTGTCTTAGTCTGTCAGTGTCTTAGACTATCAATGTCTCATACTGTCGGTGTCTAGTACTGTCGATGTCTCAAACTGTCAAGAGGTTGGTCTGTTGGTAGATCACCATGCCGAAAGATGATGTGTCAGTAGGTGATGCGTCAATAGGTCAGTCGGTTAGTCATCTATTAGTAGCTTATACTTAGAAAAAATTCTAAGTATCTGTTAGTTTCTCTGTCAGTAGGTTACTCTATCAGTAACACATGCCATCAGTAACTCAAACTTCTATCGGTGACTCATCCTTAGTGAAGTTTCTAAGAATCTGTTGGTAGGTACTTTGTCGGTAGGTACTCTATGGTAGCTCATCCTTAGCGAAAATTTTGGGAAGCTATCGGAAGGTTCGGTATTGGTGACTTATACTTATTGGTTACTTATACATATTGATGACTTATACTTATTGGTGACTTATACTTATCCAAATCTTGGTAACCTGTCTTATGATGTAAATACTAACAAGAGTGGTTAAGATTAAATGTAAACATGGTTAAATAAGATGTAACTTAATAAAACATAATTAAGAATGATTTCTGGGCATTAAAACTAGAGGAGGACAACAATCTCCCCCTTTTTTTATGATCCCAAATCATGACATTATATAGTATATGATGAAAAAAGTAAGGTCTGCTTAACATTTTATACAGATCATAAGAGATGAAATTTTAAGATAAACACAAAAATTATACAGATCATTAAGTAATATTTTCTTTTTAATCACATGCTCCCACTGAGATACATTCCATACACATACAAATGCTATACACATTCTTCCACTTTTGGGATTATCAAAAAGGAAAAAAAGAATGAAAATAAGGAAAAAAATAACGAGATGAAAACATAGAATTTATTCCACTAGTCAAACAATACAGGTGGTAACAAAAATAGTACAATATATCCCTATGAAAGAGTCATCCAATCACTTATTCTCCAAAGTAGATTCTATCACTTATTTTCCCTTATTAGAGGCAGAAGCGGTAGGAGAAGGAGGTCCATAAGTAGTGGTTGGCATGGTAGTGCAGATACTAAGGGAAGGAAGAGGAACTCTAGTAAATATAGAAGGAGAAATGCTCAGGATAGAAGAGGCAGGAGGGCCAATAAGCTCACGATGAATGACAGGTCTGATTTTTCTTAGAGCTTGAGTAGGTGTCATGGATAAAGGTAAAAAGTGTGCATAAGAAGAATTAGAAGGGAGAAAGACAGGCTGAAGAGGAGTAGCTATTGGAGCAACAATTATAGTATTGTCATGATACAGGTAAGGTTTCAGCAGATTAATGAAGTCCTTGATAATATAACCACCATAATCTATAGCCTTTTCAAAATCTTCCTTATTCTCTATAAACTTATGAATGGTAGGATTAAAACCCTTAAGCTACTTGACTTGATATTTGAATGCTTGAGTAATAGAATGTAGTCTCAAATTCTAAACCAAAAACTTAAAATGACTACCCAGTTGATGATTTGTATAAAACCTCTTAAAATAGAAGTCTACTTTCTTGGTTATCTCTTCCTGAGCATTAGTGGCCCCTTTTGTGAAAAATATCACCATGTCATATATATGATCACTGTTCTATCAAATTTTTCTTAGGATTTATTGGTATATGCCACCAATTATAATATAAATGTCCTCCCTTATCACATTTCTAATCATCTCAACATTAGGAGGATGACCAACATGAGTAGCTAAAGTGGAGGCACCTTGCAAGATATCTCAGATATCTGATCTCAAATAATTAAAATCAAGATTTAGAGGCTGAGTAACATTAATCCTAGAATATGCATCCTCAAATATTTTCACCACCTTATCTAGATATTTCTTATAATCAATATTTAGATTGTTAATGGAAAAAACCATAGCAGTTAGTTTATTTCACATTTTTTGATTGTCTAAGACAATTACTTCCAACATTGAGATAAACTGAGGCTAAACCTGAGAAACAATCCTCTATGTGATCATAGCTACATCAATTTCACTAAGCCTTGCCACTGTATCTAGTTGAAGTGGAGGGACAGATATAACCACAACTAATAACTCTTTATTAAATTAATTGAAGTTAGCCTTAGTCACATACTCTACAGTCTCATGTACAACTATAAGAGTAGGATTAGGAGAAACTATTTTATCCTCCGAATTAGAGTAATCCAAACCCAAATTCACACAACTTGTATCCTTTCTCCGCACAGGAACACTTATATTATCAAGAGGAGAAAGAACATCAACTTCCACCCTTTTAGGTTGTATCTCACCCTCAATAGATACTCTCCTTCTAGAATAAACTAAATTTTTCACTGGAGCCACTGAAACTTCTATTTCAGTATGAACTTCATCATGCATATAGACATCATGATATCTTTCCTCAACCATAGATAACTAAAGAGCATCATGGGATTATAAACTAGTTTCTATTCTTGTTCCACTATAGGACTATTAGTAGGACTTTCATGCTCAGTAGGATCTAATGTAAGATCAATAGGTTCAGCATGAGGACATTGATCATCATCAGGATGATCTAATACACCATAAGATTCATCACACCCTTTTCCTTCCTCATCACTTGCATATTCTTTATCTACTTTATCAAATTCCTTAGTATCTTCTTCATTTTCTTCCTCATCTATATCACCATCATCATCTTCTTCTTCACTGCCACTTTCTCCCTCTTCACCATTTGACTCCTCATAACTACTAGATCTACTAACATACTAAACATTATCTGACTCCTCAGTCTCCTCCTCATCATCCTTAGCTAGAAGTGGTTCCTTTGTAGGAAGAGGCCTAGGAGGGATTGAAGGATCATAAGTCATCCTCTCAGGACTTTCATCTATATCAGGGTCACTTCTATCATCAATTGGTGACTCATTTTCATGATTTTCCTCAGTTACATCTTCCTCATCTAAACACTCACCAACTTTATCTAAAACTAGAATTGGGTCAACCATGTTCCTCGGCCTTGAGGTATGTTCAACATGATTAAGATAATCATACATTTTTTCATTTTACTCAACCCAAATCTTCTTCTAGGGATTAAAATTTATTTTCATTATCTTATAGATAGTTTTTTTGAGACAAAAACCATCACAAACTGAAACTATTTCTTCACCTTCATTCACTAATCCCTTATCTTTCAGCATAATATAGATAATCCTAGGATAAAACAATGAATTTGTTTTGTAGTAGGGTTTTATCATTTCACTTATATGAACCATCAAATATCTGTACATGTTAACCTTATATCCCTTCTTTTAAAGATAAAGTAAATATACATCTTGGTACTTTAGGGAGGCAAAGTTCCCTTTCCTAGGACATAATAGACGTAGAATAAACTTAAACAACAACCTGCATTCACCATCAAGTTCTATTTCTATAGGCGTTCTATAATCTCCATTACCAGTATGCTCATCCAATCATTCCTCAAAATTTAATATATCACTGGGTGGAGGTGTACTTCCATGATGATCATCACACACACCCTCATGGGGAACCTTCAAGCATTCTTCCCAATGCTTGGATGAAAAAGAGATTCTTTTTTCCATATACTAGAGATTTGATCCAAAATACCTCTAATACTTTGAGAATAAATTCTGAATATAGATAGAACTCATGAACTATCCTTGGATAAAATAGTCTTTCATTATTGGAGAACCACTCCAACCATCCTTGAGATTGCAACAAATTTAACAAGAGAGACTTACTTGTCAATATCCATTCTGAGTGTACTTCTTTCTCAAGAGTGACTATATGGTTTGCAAGTTCTGGATGAATAGGTTTTGGTTTAGGTTGAATAGATTCATCTCTTTGATTCTTAGATGGATCAAAATCATCCACAAATCTCTTAGAAACACATTTAACTCAATCCATTGGTGACATTAGAGGGTTTTAGGTTCAAATGAGAACGGTAGCAGGAGTTTGGGAGATAAAGGTTCTAAGGCAAGAGTGTGAGAGTGAGTAAAAGTGTTGGATCGAACCTCAATTTTATCATTTAGGGATTTAAAATCATAAAATAATTAACGTGGATTAAAATAAAAATTAAAACAATTAATTTTTATATTCCAGATATAAAAATGACTAAGTATTAATTAGTGAGACACATCGATGATACCTATTGTTAAGTAACTGCCAATAAGTCCTATTGGAGAGTTATCATCGATAAATCATGTTAGTGAGTCATCATCGATAAGTCCTATCCACGACTCATCATCGGTGAGTCCTGTTGGTGAGTCATCATCAGTGAGTCTTATCAGTGGGTCATCATCAGTGAGACATCATTGATGAGACATCATCGGTGAGACATCTGACAGTTAGTCACTCAAATTTTATCATTCATAACTCGTGTTTGATATAATTAATTCTCTAATAATTTAATTGATTAGTAAAAATGTCAGCAAGATGATGTTCAATGCCAATTAATTCAAGAGTTATATCACCTTTTTGATAATGATCCCTCAAAAAGTGATGTCTCACATCAATGTGTTTTGTTCTAGAATGAGAAACTAGATTCTTAGAAATGTTAATAGCACTTGTGTTATCATAGTTTATAGGGAAATGTCTAAATTGATATCTATAATCTAGTAATGTGTGTTTTATCCACAAAATCTAAGAACAAAAATTACCAGTAACTATGTATTCAACTTCAGTAGTAGATAATTCAACAGAGTTTTGAATTTTACTACACCATGAAACTAGAGACTTTCTAAAAAAGTGACATGTTCCATAGGAGATTTTTTTATCTAACTTGCAACCACCAAAATCAGAATTACAATAACTAAGTCAAATGGTTATCCTCTAGTGTAGAATATTCCTAAGTTGGTATTATATTTGAGGTATTTACAAATTCTTTTAACAGCAAGTAGATGAAACTCTTTAGGATTTTCATGAAAAAAAATCACACATACACACACTAAACTTAATATCAGGTCAAATAGTAGTTAAGTAAAGAAGACTTCCAATCATACCTCTGCAATTAGTTTGATCCACTGATTTTCCATCTTCATCAAGATATAATTTATAGGTGGTACTCATAGGAGTATCACTACGTTTTGTGCTATCCAATCCAAATTTTTTTAAAATATATTTAGTTTATTTAATTTTATTTAAAATAATACCTTCTTTATTTTGAAATTTTTGAAATCCAAGAAAGAATTTGAGTTTACCCATTAATCTCATTTCAAATTCATTTTGCATCATTTTTTAAAAATCAATACATAAAGTGTTTTATGAAAATCGAAAAATAATATCATCAACATATATATGAACAACTAAAAAATCTTTAAAAATTATTTTTATGAAAAGTGTGGGATCAGTAATCCTTTTGTAAAACCTTTTTAAATAAGAAAAGTGCTGAGCCTATCATACCAAGCTATTGGGGCCTACTTTAAACCATACAAATCTTTTGTTAATTTAAAAAAATGATTTACAAAATGAGGATTTGTAAAACTATGGGGTTGTTCAACAAAAAAATCCTCAACTATATACCCATTTAGAAATTCAATTTTGAAATCCATTTGATAAAGTTTGAAATTAAGATGTGCTACATAAACTAGCAGTATTCTAATGGCTTCAATTTTGGAAATAGGTGTAAAGGTTTCATCATAATAAATTTATTATTCATGAATATAACCTTGTACAACTAATATATCTTTATTATTTACTATATTTCCTGCTTCAAGTTTGGAAATAGGTGTAAAGGTTTCATCATAATCAATTTATTTGGGTCTATCAATAAGTTTCCAAACTTTGTTCCTTTCAAAATGATTTAATTCTTCTTGAATATCCATCACCCAAAATTCATCATTGATTACATCATTGATGTTCTTAGGTTCAAGCTATGAAAAAAAGTATTGATGTTCAACCTAGTTCCTTTGAGAAGCTCTAGTATGTGTCCCTTTATCTATGTCTCCAACTACAACATCTAAGGGATGGTTCTTAAGGGTTCTTACAAATCTAGAAAAATAAGGTATGGTTATCTTGGGTTCATATATAAGTTCGGGTTCCCTTTGGATTGAATCTGGAGAGTTTCTAGAACTAAAATTTTCTACTTCTTCAATAGAAGAATCACAAACTTTAGGATTTAGGTCTAGATTTGACAGATTATCCTCAAGATTTTCTAGGTAGTTTTTAGGTTCATGTGTGTATGTTTCATCAAATTTGATATGTAAAGATTATTCTACACACTTGGTTCTCTTATTAAGACCCTATAGGATTTTCTAGAAGTTTGATAACCTAGGAAAACTCCTTCATCACTTTTTGGATGCAAATTTTTCAAGATTATCTTTTGTATTAAGGATATATAATTTGAAACTAAAAACTTTGAAGTAATTAACCTTGGGTTTCCTATTATTCCACAGCTCATAGAGAGTTAAATATAGGTCTGATTAAAACTCTATTAACAATATAAAAACCTGTATTCATAGATTCTACCCAAAAATAAACCAGTAAATCATATTCACTAAGCATAGTTTGGGCTATCTCTTGTAGGGTTCTATTTCTCCTTTATACAAATCTATTCCACTAGGGTGTCCTAGGAGCAGAGAAGTTATGACTATAGCCACTTTGTGAGAAAAAAGATGAAAAATATTAATTTTCAAACTCATTTCCATGGTCACTTCTTAAGTTTTTGATCCTAAGTCCACTTAAGTTTTCTACTGACCTAGCATACTTGGTGAAATAAAAGTAGGATTCACTCTTGTGAGCTAGAAAGAAGGTCTAAGTATATCTAGAAAAGTTATATACTAGAACATAGACATAGTGCTTCCCATTTATACTAGAAACTATAGATGGTACAAACAAATCCATATGAATCAATTCAAGGGGTTGAGAAAATGAAATTTATTTCTTTGGTTTGAAAGATATTTTTTTTCCATTTTCCTTTTTGATAAGGATTACAAACTTTATGATTTGGAAACTAAAGTTTAGGTAGATCCTTGATTAGTCCTTTACTAGTAATATCTCTAAGGGAGTGAATGTTACAATGGACTAGTCTCCTATGCCATATCCAAGAATATTTATGAAAGGCACTCAAGTAAGAAACATTTCGAGAAACTAAAGAATATAAATTAACAACATAAAATTTTCATTTCTAAAAGAAGTTAATACTCAATAATTTTTAGAATTAAAAAAATTACAAGAATCATTTTAAAATGTGAAATGAAATACATCATCACATAACTATGAGAGGATAAGTGGATTATAATTAATACCATGCATATAAATAACTTTATAAATTAAAATTGAATTAATGTTATTGATTTTTCCAAGGCCAATTATTTTTCCCTTTGAATTTTCACCAAAGGTGACATGCCCACCATAAATCTTGATAAGGTTCTTGAAGATCGAATATTCCCCTATCATATTTCTTGAACACACACTGTCCAAGTACAATAAGATCTTATAATAATTCTTTAAAAAACTTTCATATAAAAATATATCAAAGAAGAAAAGACTTTGGTACCCAGACTTTCTTGGGTCCAGTAATATTAGTAATTAAAAATTTAAGAACCCAAATTTACTTTATTCATTTCCTATAAATAGTTTGGAAAGTATTAGAAAAATAAAATTTATTATATCCAGAGAAACTAAAAGTTGTGAAAGAATTTCCAATGTTGGAACTTGCAGTAGATTTTTCAAATTTAGGAATAAAATTGGATTTTCCCGGTTTGGATACAAAATTGGTTTTAACAAAATTTATTTTTCTAGGTTGATAAACGATACTAGTAGTATATTTTTGAGAAATTTTTTTTCTAATAATTTGAATGAAGGTATCTTTATAATTTGGGAAATTATCTAAATCCTTATTTAATTGATCATTAGATAGTTTAAGTTATGTATTCTCATTTAGCAGTTGAGCATTATTTTCCTTTTCAATAGTAAGTTCAAACTTCAAAATAGTAGAAAGAGATACTATTTCTTGATAGATTTATATTTATCCTTCAGTTAGTTGCATGTATCCTAAAAAAATTTATAGTATTAAAAAATATCTTCATTTTTCAAGATTTTAGAATCAGATTCATCTCCAGAATAATAATAATTCTGTATAGGTGATTCTAGAGTTACCTCAGATGCGTTTTTCATGAAACCCATATTGTCTTTGTCAACCTTCTCATCATGTGATGATTCAAATCCACTGGAGATATCCTTAGAAGCACTATAGATATACTTCATTGCCTTATTATATTTTCTATCTTTTTTTCTTTATATTTTTTTTCAACTGTAACTTAGGATAATAAAATTTCACATGTCCGCTTCTCTTACACTCATAGAAAACTATTTGATTAGTGTTTTAATTTCTCTTCCAATCCCTTTTCCAATTACCCTTATTGTCATAATTTCTTTAATGAATGATATTTCTAAAGAATTTCTTCTTTTTATAGAACTATTTGAATCTTCTAGCTTGCTAAGCCATTTTCTTATCACTTTCACTTAGTGATTCTTCATTACTGTAACTTTCATCATGAACTTTCATTTTATATTTTTCTTTGTGTTTAGAAGCAATGGTTTTGAAAGCCACTGACTTTATCTTTGGTTCATCATCTTATTATCTATTAACCTTTAATTATTCTTCATACATCATCAGATTTACTATTAGATACTTTATAGGTAGTGAATCTATGTCATAAGATTCTCTAATTGATACTGATATCCCTATCCATCTTTATAGAAAACATCTTAGGATCCTCATTATATGTTCCTTTGCAGTGATTTTCTTTCCCAGTGAGATCATTGTATTCAAAATCTCATTGAACCTGGGATACATTACAAAAATAGGACCGTCAAGCTTCATTTTAAAGTTATCATATTTAATATTATATGTGTTAATCCTCATTTCTTTAACATTAGTGGTTTCTTTATGTGAAATGTCTAAAGTATCCCAAATCTCATAGGCTGTTTTACATGAAAAAATCTTTTTGAATTCTTTATCACCTAAATAATAATATAAATAATTCATATATTACGATTTTTATTGTAGGACACCTTAGTGGCATCATCCCAAGTGTTTCTAGCAGTAGTAGGAATCTTATATTCATAAACTATAGTAGACCAGATTTCAAAACCTATGCATTCTAAATGCATTTTTATTTTAAGTTTCCACTGAGCATTGTTTGTGTTATTAAAGTAGGGTAGTCTGTTGGTAGCAGAAACTTCCTATATATTATCCATTTAAAATATATTTTAATGATTTTAAAGAATAATAAATTTTGAACTGATAGAAATTTAGAGATCTTTAAAACACAACTAAAATCACAGTTGAAACAATTTGAAGATTCTAAAATCTTTAAAAATTGAAAATTAAATCCTATGATACCAAATGTTGGTTGGAGTAGGATACTCAAGAGGGTGGGGGGGGGGGGGGGGGGGCTGAATTGAGTTCCTATAAAAATTTATGTCTTAAAATATTTATTTAAAAGTCCCCATAATCTAAAATAAAATACAACCCAATTAACCAAAGTAGAAAATTTATAAGAATTTTGATCTTTTGAATGATTTCTCAAAGATTGATTAGTTATCAGTTAAAACAATATGGATTATTATTTTATATTTTTAAATCAATATAATAAACCAAATTATAATATAAACACTATCTAATATTAACTATAAAAGTGAAAGAAATGTTTTCAATGAATCATTAAAACAATGAAAACATAACTTTGAAAGACGCCACTGATAAAAAACAAGAGGTTAAGTCTCAAGCTGAGACTTAGTACTCTCTACTTGGTGATCACCTAACACTAAGCAATCTGTATAAATAAATTTTATCCACACCCTAGATTGGGGTAAACAATAGTATAAAAACTGTCCAGGTCAACTGACCTCTACCATAGTTCTTGTGGGAGTGAAAATTACAACAGGCCACACAGGGGCCTCTTCCACTATTATCCATGGGAGTGTAAGGTATAAGAAGATAAGTTTATAAAGATAACGATGTATCTTCCAATTTGGCATATTAGATAATGTGTGTTTATAAAATAGAGATACACACACTAATTGAAATGAAAATAATGTACACAGGCAGAGAAATATGATGAGAATTGGGTTTAGAAGGCTCTATGAGATGTTCTTTGCAGCTTCTGAACTCCTTATAGATGGAAGAAGTGAAGTTGGAGTCAAATTCTAAAAATAGGTAGCAAAACACAGTGTCATGAGTGCTTATGTATTCTATTTCCAGTGAGGTGTATGACTAGGTGGATGATCTATTCTTCTTGTAGTAAAAAATGTTCTTCCTTTTAGGCTCTTAGTAGTATATCATAGTGTACACAACGAGAAGTTCTTGTATTGTTCTAGGGTGCCCAAGTATCTTGGTATATTTTATCAGATCACATAATTTTTCTTATTGATAAAGAGATTACCTTTATATAGTGTAGAAAATAAGCATCATGTTCTATGGTACCTCATATATTTTACTGGTCTCTGACATCCATTAAATGTTGTTTAAAAAAACAAACAAGATCATTAATATAATAATCAGTGATAATTTTCATAAATATGACCATTAGAAGTAATTTTGAATTTAAATAGAAAAGGAAGGAATGAAGGTGTCTTAGGATCGGTAGGTTAGTCCATTGGTGTCTCATATTGTTAGTATTTTAGTCTATCAGTTTCTCAAACTATCAGTGTCTCATATTATCAGTGCCTTATATTGTCGGTGTCTCAAAGTGTTGGTAGGTCAAACTGTCAGTAGATCATTTTTTCAGTAGGTGATGCGTTAGTAGGTGATGCTTCGGTAGGATAGTTGGTCAATCAGTTATCAGTAGCTTATACTTAGTGAAAATTCTGAGTATCAGTCAATTGCTTTGTCGGTAGGTTACTCTGTTGGTATCACATGCCATCGGTAACTCATACTTCTATCGGTGACTTGTCCTTAGTGAAGTTTCTGAGAATCTATCGGTAGGTACTCTATCGGTAGGTACTCTGTCAGTAGATCATCCTTAGAGAAAATTCTGAGAATTTTTCAGTATGTCAGGTATCGGTAACGTATAATTATTAGTGGCTTATACTTATCCAAATCTTGGTAACCTATCTTATGATGTAAATACTAACAGGATAGGTTAAGATTAAATGTAAACATGGTTAAACAAGATGTAACTTAATATAACATAATTAATCATGATTTGTGGGCATTAAAACTAGAGGAGATCAACAAAATTCATCCCCTAAATAATTCAGTCCTTGAAAATGAGGTATATATACTAGCTATCGAAAAAATGTGGATAATCCTTCCTCATATATTCATCAAGATTCCAGGTTTCCTCTCATAGTTTTTTATTTCTTCAAAGTACTTTCACCAATGTAGTTATTCGGCACCACAATAATTTATCTCTATTTTTAAGAATCTAGAAAATATCCTCATTATAAGACAAGTCAGACTCCAAATCTATTCCCACATATTTGAGCACATGCAATGGATATAACATGTAAATTCTCATTAATGAAACATGGAATACATCATGTAATTTAGAAATTTTGGGAGACATAGACAATTAGTAATATACAACTATAATTATTTCTAGTATTTCAAAAGTACCAATGTACCAAGGTATTAGCTTCCCCTTTTGACCATATCTTAAAACTCCCTTTCTTGGTGAAACCTTTAACAATAAATGATCACTAACTTGAAATTAAAATTCCATCCTTCAAATATTAGAATGAATCTTTTGTATGCTTTAGGATGATTTAATATGATCCTAAATAGTTCACACTTTAACATTAATATCCACTACAAGATTCGGGTCAAATGGATTTATTTATCCAAATTCTTCCCAACAGGTTAAATCATGACACTTATTCCCATAGAATACTTCATATGGTTTCATCTGGATGATTGAATGGAAGCTATTATTTTATGAAAATTCTTCCAAAGTTAGATACTGATCCTACATAACTGGAAGTCAAGATAACATGGTATTATCACATGTTTAAATATCTGGATGGTCTTTTTAGACTAGACATTAGTTTGGGGATGATAGGTAGTGGTTAAATGTACCTCAGTTTTTGAGATACCTTTGAATACTCTTACATAATTTTTATGTGAACAAAGGATCATTCTAAGATACAATTGATTGAGGATCCCCACGAAGCCTTACAATTTCCTAGACTCAAGAAAGGTGCTTAAGGGGTAGATCTTCTCATATTTCTATGAAATTATTTGACTTAGTATAGTGATCAACGATGAAAATATATCATCATTATTCCTATGAGTCTTTGGGAGTCCAGTAGAAAATTATATTGTAATATTTCCCCACTTCCACATATGTATAGATAAATGTTTCATGAATCCCTTAGGAGGTTGTATTTTAGAATTTACCTATTGGAATACTAATCATATGAAAAAATAGTCCACAAATTATTAATTCATTACATCATACCATAAATATTCTCTTAAATCCCTAAACATACTTTTTCTACTTGGTTGTAGATAGAAATTGGAGATATGTGCTTCATCTACCAGTTCCCTCTTCAACTCTGTCTCAAATGAAACACATAACCTCTTTAAAACATTATACTCCATATATATATATTAAGTATGTCAATTTCACATCATCTACTACTTTAATCTTCCTTTTTATCCTCTCATAAACTTATTGGGACTTCTCTATATTTTTAGTAAGGACGGTTTAACTATTTATTAGAAAAGGAATGATGGATCATCTTTCCTAAAAATCACCATATCATTCTTTACTAGATCTCTATATATAGTATCCCTGTTAATCCTGATCATGGTCATAACTCCATGGTCCCTTGTACTCAATGCATCGTCCAACTTTTTTCCTTCCTAGGGTGGTATTTTATCAAACAATCATAGTCCTTGAGTACTTCCTAACATTTTTTGCCTCATGTTGAGCCCCTTCTTAGAGAAGATATGCTTCAAACTCTTTTGAACCATATACATATTAAATATTTCACTAAATAGGTATTGTATCCATATATTTTAAGAAATGTTTACAAATTCTAGATCAATATGATGAATTTGATAGTTATGTTCATGGATTTTCAATCACCTTGATGAATATGCAATTACTCTATCATTCTGTACAAGGACACAACCAAGCCATTTCTTTGATGCGTCAATATATATTAACAATCCTTCCTTAACTGATGGTAAATTTAATACTAGTATATTAATCTGTATCCTCTTACGTTATTCAAAAAAAAATTTCACATTACCTTGACCATGTGGATTTAACCCCTTTATGTGTTAGCTTGGTCAATGGGTTGGCCAACTGGGAGAAATCTTGAACAAACTTTTGATAGTGACCTACTAACCTAGGAAACATAGGATCTTAGTTATGTTCATCAATGTAGGCCATTATTTTACTAACTTTTTCTTTGAATGGTCAACAAATACTCTATCCTTATAGACAATATGGATAAGAAGAGAAAATTTATTGAGTTAAAATTCATATTTACTATATTTCCCATATAATTTATTTTTTATAAGGGTCTCTAGAATTATTTTTAGATGAATATCATGATCTTAATATCTCTTAGAGTATATCTATATATCATCAATGAATACCACCAAAAAGTTATCAAGATAATCCTTCAATATACTATTCATAAGATCTATAAATATAGAAGGTTCATTAGTCAATCCAAAAGGAATTACAGTAAACTCTTAATGTCTATACCTTGTTAAAAATACTATCTTTAGTATGTATTACTTATTCACACTTAACTGATGATAAAAAAACAAAGATATATCTTTGAAAAATATTATATTCCTTGAAGTTGATCAAATAAGACATTAATGCATGGTAAATGATACTTATTCTTTATAGTAAGGGAATTGATCTCCCAATAATCAATGCACAATATGATGGTCCCTGTCTTTTTTTTCCGAAATAAAACATGCAATTCCTAAAAAGAAACACCAGGGAATATAAATCCATTATAATACAACTACTTAAACTATTTACTTAAATCCACTAACTACACTAGGGAAATTCTATAGGGAGTTTTTTATATAGATTTTTCATCAGAAATGAGTTTAATAGAGAAATAAACTTTATGCTATGGTGGATGACCAGGTAATTATTATGGAAAAATATCAATGAATTTTTATACAATAGGTGAATCCTCTATTATTAGGATATCCTCCTTATCTTTAGATCTCACTTGATCTTCATATATTCCCAAAATTTCCTTAAGGAGTACTACTGGGGTAAGGTATAGAAGGGACTCAGGAGGTGATGTCTCTCCATTGAAAACAAGGGGTTCTATGTTACCTTTATAAATAGTAACCACCATCTCTTATCAATTAATTATTTCATTATACATTGAAATCCAGTCCATACCAAGGGTTAAGTCATAATTATCCATAGGTATAATAATCATGTTTTCCATAAGGAAACATATATGAATCTTAATAAATAATTCTCAACAAATATTTATTGAAATAAGAATCCCATTAGGTGTTTAACTAATAACCCCTTTCTTAGAGTATTAGGGATTAAATGTTCTTAGAAAAAATTCATGATATTGAATTGTAAAATACAATTCCTATTAGGTTTTATAGAGTATTACCTAGAAATATTAAGAGTTTTTTCATAGTACTTGTGATATCTAACTAGGTTCCCATAAATATAGTCCCCAGGGTTCCTATAAAACTTACTTTAATACCAAATGTAATAATCCATAGTCTATAAACCCAAATCCATTAGTTATATTACATTATTGGTATAGAATACAAGAGTTATTATAAGAACCAACAACTTAGTATTCTTAAAAGACAAGATAGATACATACATTACATTTGAAAAAAATATAGAATATTAACAAATTACAAGAACATTATAACATTAGGTATTTCCAGTTGTGTTACCCTAGTCAATAATTTCCCCTTTAAAAATGTAGTACAATAGTGACCATAGGGGTTTTCTCATGAGGAGTTTGCAAACTAAGTTATCGAACTGTCACCTTTTTAATTTGTTTTTGTTAAAATAAGAATTATAAATAGTTATTTTAAATTATTTAAACAAATTTAAATTATAGAAAATAATATTAGGATAATAAATCTATGTTAGTGATAAAAATTAGAAGCAAACTGAACTAAAAAAATGCTAAAGGTGGAAGCAATGGACAAGTTTCGATCCTCAGACACTCCCTTTATCATCGAATACTAATGTATTACAATTAAATTATCCAATGTATACCTCAATACCTCAAATTATATACCTATATTTCATAAAAACCAAATTGATACCTCAAATATATATTTTTATCCCCTTATGAATGTGATTCGATTGAGAAAATACCTCTAAGAAATCGAAACTAGTTGAACTTATCGTGCTCAATGGGGAGACCTTGCCCAAAGAAGTTTAAAAAATAAGAAAAATATTTTACATTCATAAGTTAATAAAAAATATAGAAAAATAGAATAAATTGAAAACTAGAAATCATGTGACCTCCTTTATTCAAGAAAAACAATTTTTAGGACAATTCAAAAGAAAAGAGTTTACAATGAAAAGCACAAACTCAAAAGAAGAAATTCTATCCAATATTCACTACCCATCACCACTTGAAGTTTATACTTTCATGTCTTGAATACTTCATGGAATAACCCTCTACTCTGAATATCATCTTCATCATATCCAACTCGCTGAATCTAACCATCCTCTCAAATAAAGGTGAATATGAAAATATAAAGAAAAAGGGGGTGGCTAGGGTGTTGTCTAGTTTCTGTATCATGATATTTGGATTGGTTTTGGGTCACATACCAGTTGAATCATGCATGGATTACTTAATAAATGTTGTTATCACATAATTTATCTCCCCCCAAATTTATCTCCTTTTAATATGTGGTTGAAAATTTATAGTTAAAATAGTTAATTTTTTATGGATGAAGTAACTATCCAACTTCTTCCAATTTCATGCACCCAATGACCATCTTAATGACCTAATTTAATCTTGGTATTTACTAAGGATATTTATAATCAAGTAATATTTCTTTTACAGGTGTAATAACCTCACTTGGACATCGTTAGGCTAATTTATGCCTCATTTACTGAAGATGTATGAATTTTTTATGAAAAAATATTTTCCAAACTGAGTGATTTTTTTGGGCCTCAAAATGATCAAATCAACACCTGGACCAATTGAAAATGTTTAATCCCACACCACAAGGATTCATTAAAAAATAATTTTGATAATTGTATTAGTATTATAAAATTTATTCCAAAAACACCAAAGTGATGAAAAACTGTTAAAATTACAGAATCAGGTCATTTTCACAATTTAGCACAAAACACATAAAAATTACAAAAATCATAAAATTTCATATAAAAGGAATTTTTTTGGGGATATAATCAATGAAATACACATGAAAAATATCTAAAATACAATCTTTATCAATACCCCATATTTAGAACTTGGACTCCTAGACAAATGATTACTCAAAATAATTTTCCAATGAAAATTAAAAACACATGTCAATGAATTTTACAAGATTAAAACCAAGGAACAAAACTTATCATGTATCTTCAAAAATTTTTATTTCAAATTCTTAATTTATTTATTCATTTAATTCCCATTTTTTCATTCCTCAATGCACAAGTATTCCTACCTCATATTTTTCCCTATCAACACGTGATTTTGATTTTTGAGAAAAGTTTTTCTCATCTAAATATTTGCAAGGCTCACCTTTTGTTTGAAAAATTTATAAATCACCACTGAATTGAGTCAAAGAATTATTTCTATCATGAGGACAAATAAATAGTTTTTGTGAGGTTTTATGGTTGGTGGGTTTTCAAATATCAAAAAAAAAAAATTATGAGTAAGAAATAGGTGGCTTGGATCTTTAGTGATGCAAGATTGTATGATGACAATTTTCACTTAAGCGTGGTTGTCTCCTCCATCTTCATGGAATAAAATCTGATCCAAAATAAATTCAAAACTTATTTCATGGATAGCCCACAACATCTACAATTTATTAGAAATGTTAGACTAATTTCTTCCAAAAAAATTTAAATTATATTTTTTCTTTCAAATATCCATAAAGGCACACCTTTATTTTTTATTTTTTTGAAGCTCAATAAAGGTAAAAATTTATGTTTTCTTATTTTGAAGATTTATAAAGGCACAAATTACTTTTACTTGAATTATATATATAGGAAAAATTTTATTTTTAAACACTTATATCTATAAATTTTTATTTTTATCTACTTAAAAGTATCCCAAAATGATGTAAAAAATCACAAAGAATCTCCCCCCAACTTAAAATTTACCAAAATCATGAAATGTACTTCAAGAGCAGGTTGGATAGGAAAAATGTCTTATAATGTGGCTATGTTAAATTAAATACATGGATAATAAGGTATCACAAAGGTTAAATATATAGGTAATGCAAGAATAAAAAGTATTCTCCTGAAAAATGGGGTTTTCCCTCACAAAAAATGCCTCAATAATTTTGAACACAAGTTCTTTAAAGATCACATGTTTTGAAATAAAAATGGAACATTCTGGTTAAAAGATAACTTCTTTGGTTCACTCAATAAGTGGGGTCCATGTGAAGAAGATGAAAAAATGGGTCAGAATCATCATGGACAAGTGATCTTCAATATTAGACAGCACTCATGCAATGAAATTCAGAATTTAATGGTCTTTTTATGAATTTCCACAACCTGAATCCAGAAAAAAGCACATTTCACCAATAATTTAAGTTTAGTTCCATGAATAAAGTTGGTTATTTTTATCAATAATAATTTTCAATGTGAAAAGGATATTTCTATGAAGATAAAAAGTTTTTTAACACAAAATATTATATAAAACACACAAAATTTGAAAAGAAAACACAAAAAATACTAAAATACCAAGTATGTTCCTCCCCAAAATTTATTTTTTAATATTTCATCATTGATCATAGTTTATATGAGAAATGAAAATCAAGAAGATAAAGCATGAAAAAAATAAGTAGGAAGGAAATACACAACCTGGTTTTATTGAGAAGTATCAACCTTGAGCCGACCTCCTAAAAGTTGTAACTTGGAAACCTACATTAAGAAAAAAGAATCAAAATTTTATTGAAATAAAGGAAAGAAAAAAAAAGAAATATAAAGGAAAATAGACTTGGTATGAACCTCCAAGTGGGTGCTAAGACTTCAATGCCCCTAGTGAGGTAGTTCTAATAGATCATTTCTAATCCAAAGGTGGGTGAATTTTCTTCCTCATGAACTAGAAAAATGAAAATTTTCCAATATTATTTAGATCAAAAAACTTGTATAAGCTCAAAAAATATATTTATTTAGGTTCCCTTGTATAACATTTTGGCTCCAATGATGTATTGGAAGACATAACAAAACATATAAGTAATTTCAGAAAAATTTACCCTCACAAACAACCTCTACTGGTTGATGAAATGTAATTCTAGTATGTGGTTAATCTTTAATTTCATATTGAAAAATGATTTATTCTTTTAAAATAAGATCAGTACCGCCATCCTTATAGAATAAAATGAAATATTCAACTGGAAACACTATTATTTCTTAAATTTAATCCTTGATATCCTCTTCATCTAAAAAATCATTCCACTCAAATTCAATGGGAACTAAATTTTCACAGGGATAATAGCTAGTAATTTATTATAAAAATAATCTGTTAACAATAGATTAAAATTTGAGACATATCACTATGGAATATCAGGTTCTAACTCTATTTAGGAATGGATCATAGTTATATTAAAAGTGGGTAGCAACTTAGGTTCCTACAAATGTTCTTGAAAAAGGAATGACTCAAGTGTTTCATCCTCATTGTCAAAAGTTCCATAAATTTTTTTTTAATTTTCAATTTGAAAAAAGGGATTTCACATGGAATTTGATTTTCAAAAAATTCATCACCATATTTTTTCACAGTCTTTTGATTTCCTAAACACACTTCAATTGATGAATTTGTGATGATTTCTTCCTTCAAATTTGAAAAAGGAGATTCTAAATGAGTTTTAAACTCATCCAAAAAAGGTTCCTCAATTGAAAAAGTGTGCGAGACAAGATTTTCTATTTCTTTAACATCTATTTGAGATTTTAATTGTTTCAATTATTTTAAATAATTGGAAAATATTTCCATTTGTTTGCTTACTTCTTGAATATTATGTTCAATAAACAAATCCATTTGTTAGATCATGAAATTAGTTTCTTGGAGCATGAAATAATTTTCTTGTAATTTAGGTTTTAATTGTTCTTCATGACTATAATCATAAAATTGTTTATAATCAAGTCAAGCATAGGAGTAGTCACTATAAAAATCTATTTTTTAAGACTCTAAATTAGTGGTTAAAATCCTAAAATTCATTTTTTTGAAAAAACATAGGAAACCTCTATGGAAATGGAACCAAATTGACACTAGGGATTTTTATTCCTATTACCCCAATTAATAATTCCCCCTTTATAAATGAAGTATAGTGGTGACCACAAGGTTGTCTCAGGAGGAGGTTGCAGACTAAGTTATTAAATGGTCACTTTGTTAATTTGTTTTTGTTAAAATACAAGTTAAAAATAGTGATTTTATATGAGATAAAAAAATTTAAATTTCATAAAATAATATTTGGATAAGAAATATATGTTAGTGATTAAAAATTATAAGCAAACTAGACTAAAAAAACAAGATAAAGGTAGAAACAATGGACAAGTTTTTATCCTTGAACACTTCCTTCATCATTTCCCACAAATGTATTTCAATTAAACTATACAATAAATACCTAAATAACTCAAAGTATATATATATATTTCCTATAAACCACATTTATATTTCAAATATGGGTTTGTAGACGCCGAAAAAGTCCGTAATTTCCTAAAGGAATTTTTGAAATGATGAAGCGAAGTCATATTCGGACCCGGAAGCTTGGTCCGGAGGGCCTGGAAGTGTTGCGCAAAATAAAGGATGATGTGCGCAAAAAAAGGTTGGCCGCGCGGAAGGAGTCCGAGATTCGTGAAAGGACCCCTCGGTGCCGGCGTGCGATTTTGCGCGCCCACACCCGCACGGTTCCCTTTTGCACGCCACCATCTCCGGTGCGAAAAATTTCGCGCGCCACCTAGTTTCCGCGGCACCAGAAGCCTATAAATAGAAGGGGAACCCTTCCATTTCGGGGTTGTAGAATTTCAACTGGCTCTCGTGCACAAAATAGGACTTCCCCGTGCACAAGATGGACTTCATGTACTGAACCTTTTCATACAAACTCACCCTGGGATACGCCTTTGTGCGCAATCCCACAGGCTTAAATAAAATTAAAAACTCCTTAGGGTTCCTCCCTTCCATGAAATTACTTCCATTGCGTGCAAAAAAGGCCCAATTGCGCGCAGTTCCTTCGGTGGGTGTGGCTTGGCCTTAGGGTTCGGCCTTTGCCACTCACGCGCAATTCACTTCCCTTGCGTGCAATTCTCACAAGCCGTGCTCAATTTATCTGCCTCAATTACACGCCATCCTGGTGTTTTGCACGCAAAACCATTTCTTTGTGCACAATCCCTAGGAACCCTCACCTTGACGCCCCTCGAGCACCTCCCTATGTAGATGCCCGATGTCCTCCATACCAGGCATGCATGCCATGCGCTGTTTTCCCATACGACCTTCCCGGCTTGTATGAAGTAACCTCGAGGTCCCTTGAGCGGTGTTTCTTGTTGCATTACTTTGCCTCATTCTCCTTCTCATAGGCACGCTAACGGCTGTTTCTTCTTCGCATAGTCATGCTAATGTGGACCCCTTGATGGTTCGCTTTACGACCCCCCTTCACAACGGCCTTGCCGGTGCCTTCCATCCCACAAGGGGTAGAGGGTGTCAGTTATGTAAGTCCTAGGGGTGTGGAGTAAACCCACCTCATCCGAGCTACAGGACGTTAAACTACCAATCACCTCTTCCTCAACACATGATGTTAAACTATGATCTGGCCCCATGCCCCGCACGCAGGGTCCCCCCCGGCTCAGAAATTCTTTACACTTATCGTATCCATGGGAATGAAATCTTCCTCACATGGAATGATATCCTCCCTCTCAGAGTGGCGTTTGTCCATGGGGGAAGGGCAGCCACCTTAGTGTAAGCCCCTAGCCTCTCTTGCGGAAGGTAGCACTCATGCACCTCCGTAATTCCCCACTGCCAAGGCCAGTGGAGGGCGTGATAGGGAACAAGGCATCTCCTTTTTTCGGTCCCAAATCCCTCTCCCTCGGCGCCTTGTTGCATTTCGGGCCTCCATCCTGGAGTAAGTCCCGCCACTATGGGCCGATCAATGTGTAAGCCACTCTCCACTTCCCACGGACGCACCTTTCACGACGTGATCATCTAGTCCCTGCTGCCTCTTGTTTCTCACACCGAGCATGACTCATGTGGGATTAGAGTGAGCATCGACCATGAAATGCACCATGGTACACCTCAGAGTGTAAGCCCCATCCCCGAGAACTATGAGGATTTTGATCCATACTAAGGCATGGTACGTAGGAAGCCTCCACGACGTTCAAGCCCACCACCCATTTGTTCCGACCCCTTCGTGTCGGTTCACCAACCCCATGGGCCGCCTCAGAGCGTAAGCCCCATCCCGATGAACTATGAGGACTTTGATCCGTGCTAAGGCATGGTACATAGGAAGCCTCCACAAGGTTCAAGCCCACCAGCCGGTTGTTCTGACCCCTTCGTGTCGGTTCACCAACTCCATGGGCCACCTCAGAGAATAAGCCCCATCCCGGTGAACTATGAGGACTTTGATCCGTTCTAAGGCATGGTACGTAGGAAGCCTCCATGAGGTTCAAGCCCACCACCCAGTTGTTCCGACCCCTTTGTTTCAGTTCACCAACTCTATGGGACGCCTCAGAGTGTAAGCCCTAAATTCCATCCCACATGACGTTAAACTGTATGGCATCTAGCATGACTTTAAACTGTCTACCTCGTCCTGCATGACGTTAAACTGTATAATTGAACTACGAGTTCTTTGATCCGTGCTAAGTCATGGTATGTAAGAAGCCTCCACGAGGTTCAAGCCCAACACCCACGTCTCATCCTGACCTCTCCCTCGAGCCCACGTGCCTCGGGAAGCTCATGCCCTAGCCCAAAGGCCTTACTTCCTCTGGGTTCCATCCATGTGTTCATTCTCACGAGTCGCCTTTTCAGGTGTCCCACCATATCATCGAACTATGCAGACTTTGATTCCCTGCTACGAGGATACGTAGGAATCCTCCATGAGGTTCAAGCCCCTCTTCACTTCATCATCCATCCTGATTCTTACCTGGGCCATAACATCCCGGTGAGATCATGCCACCTCACTCTACTCCACAGTATCTGGGAAGCCACCCACATGCTGGCCCCAACATCGGAGTTCCCTTCAGGGGGTTCTTTCATCTGATCCACTCTCGGTGTTCCGATCAGTCCGATCCGTCTCTGCTGGACGTTAAACATGCGACATACCCTGTGTTAAACATGGGAAGATGAGGAAAAACCTCGAAAGACATGCCCTTGGAGTAACCGTCTCCGCTGGATGTTAAATTCATGGAATACCTCGTGTTAAACATGGTAAGATGAGGAAAACCTCAGATACATGCCTACGACATGCAATTCCCCGCATTTGATGTGGGATGACTCGGGCTTCCACGCCCTCGAGAAGCCCTATAATAAGGGACAGAAGACAGACATGCCAATCCCCCAGCATCAAGACATGCCAACGACACCTCAGCGTGACCACTCTCCTAACCGAAGGTTGCTGCCCTGACCATAACCCTTGGAGAATCTCGATGGAAGCAGTGTAATTAACTGGTGTCCATGAAGATATGGCACCTGGAACGAGATTCACGAATACGTCTTAAATCTATGAGGGAGACCCAGACTAGGTGACGAGCTCCGAGGTGGAATCAACGGAAAGAAGAAGCGACATCACATCATCTTGGTTTCGATCAAGGAGCAGACATCCCTGAAGAAGGAATAGATGCTGCCCACCTTTGGAAAGCGGGAATATGGGGCAACAGCTGCGCTTCCTCTATGTGACGGATGCGCACGCCCCGGCGAAAGCGTCAGAAATAGAAAATGGTTAACCCGACCTGAATCTCTTCTCCTCAATACGGAGACTGGTAGCGTTGGGGTGTCAGAATATTAGCATGTCACCAGGTCCGGGCACCCAGCACCAGAACGTGAAACCCACCAGGGGTTGGGGAAGTCAGGACGTTGAACACTCCATTCTGTGATGTTGTTAGCGTGGATCCCTCTTACCAACTATGAAAGACAGAATGGAACTGGTCTATTGGTTGTTGATTTCTTTTCCTTTTAGTGTTAATGGGTTCATCTCCCTGCTTTCAGGAATCAGACCGCTGCATTCGGAGCTCGATCGCCACCTGCCCCCCGACGTAGGGACAGGGGCAGTACCGACGCAGCCACCCCGTGCGGTTCCGCCTTTTCCACAGCTGCTCCGACCGCCGCGACTGCCAGGATCTCACGCTCCCTCTCCCCATCAGATATTTTCCAACAGAGGGTGATTATCAACCTTGTGTGTATATACGAGGAGGAGGGGTCATCCCCACTAGGGACATGGCCCGTTTGGATGTCGAGGAAGCTGTGCCTCACTGCCGTCGCCACCACTGAGGGCTGCATAGGGAGCCGCTACTCCCCCCCCGACGTTCAACCTTTTTGGGAGCTTATCCCCGAAACACCTTGGCACCTCTTCCCCCTACGCCGATGAGGTAGGGGATGTCTGGGTTCGCCCGATCGGAGACCCGATTCAAGGGTTCATGGTAAGGTCCCCCGCTAGGCCGCGTCGACGCCGCATCCCGACTCCTCGGGCCGAGGAGTAGGCAATCCCTATGCCCGCGCCACCGGCTCCAGCCCACCTGACCTGACGCCATCATTGGGCGCGAGCAGAAGAGGATGCCTGCCCTGGGGCATCAACGTCAGCAACCATTGTAGCCCGATCCACTGCTGACTCCTATCATCAAACCCCCACACACGTTGAGCAGGGGCAGTTACATGCCCAATCCGGATTGAGGCCCCGACCGCCCCATGGACAGGTTAGGTCGACTCTTCCGGTCACTGGCATAGGCAATGGCCGCTGCGGACCAATTCGCGGTAGTGCCATCCAGTGTGAAGACCTACTCCGTGCCACCATTCTGGAAGGTATGGGCCCTCCCTCCTTCCAACCTCGGCTCGGAGGCCTTCCTAGCACTACCCTCGCTGCAGGAAAGGGGATTCCCCGTAACGGGAACACTTCGGGTGGGGCTCTCTCCAGCGCCCACTACACGGGGTATGGGGTCACTTCCCTGGTCTCAAACCACGAGTATAGAGTCTTTGCATTTCCGGTCACTCACCAGTGTGGAGGTCCTCCCCATGTACCTTTTGACATTTACCCCGGTGCTCCCCGCACCCTAGCCCTCAGTCCTCTCGACTCCGACACTAGTACGGCCAGAGGACTCCATGATGAAAATCAGCCTTGCCCCGAAGAGCCACCCAGGGGTAGGAAAGCGGGACGTCGTCATTGTAAGAGAAGTGCCAGGGAAGGCCGGACGGAAATCAGAACAGTCTGTTTCTCAGACTTCGAGGAGGAGTACAACTCAGCGATGGAGCCCTCCCCTCGGTCCTTTGAGTCAATGGATGGGATAGGGATGCGGGGCGTCAGCCTCATACTCCCCGAATGAGAGATCCATATGATCCCCGCATCCCTCCGAAGGTATATCCAGGAGGACCTGGCGTACCCCCAGGGATCCAACTTGCAGTCACCATCAGCCTCTCCGAAAGCACCTTCCATCTCGGCCAGAGATGACATAGACCTTTTCTGGGGGTCGATGGTGAAAGAGCCGCAACATAGCCCATCCCTGGAAAGCACCAACACTGTGACAGGAGGCCCATTCTCCGGTCCATCCTATCTTGATGTGGCAGATAGGACGCTGCAACCATTGGAGGACAACTTTGGGTTCACCGGCCAATCGGCCTGCTCATCGTATTCTCCACCGGCAAACCCACTGGCCCAGCGGCCTGCCTTGACACCGCTGGCAGTTCCCCAATCACTCCAAGATGATGAGCGGGGCTATCAAGGGCCGGATCTTGAACCTGAGCTGTGGAGCTTCTGGACCATCCTCACAGCATGACACTTCCTCAAGAAGTTTTGGCCGATTGCAAGGTCAGATTTTGATACACCAGAATCGCTCACCCTGAGAGAGCTTGAATGTTTCTTCCAGAATCTCAGGGCGACTCACTCTCGTATTTGACATCAGTGGGTGCCTTATCCCGGGATCCAAGCACACCTCGAAGATATCAGTGAGCGATGTCGTCAGGTCAAACTAGCCACACTCCCCGCAGTTCGGCACCCCGAATCACTTGGCCACCACAGGGCCCTCCAATAGCAATGCATTCAGAGCTTTCAAGTACTCCGAAAAGTTACCAAGGAGGACACCCCCCACGTGCATGTCCGTGGATGGGGGAAGTACGCCGCCCTTCTCTTCAGTGCGATTCGCCGACAGCCTGACTCACCGGGTAAATCCGAGGACACGCCCTCGAGGGCAGCAGCGGTCAACATGGCCTATCTGTCGGGAGAGGGGAACAGTTTGAAACTTCTCGATGGGGACTCACCCCCTAAGGACAGGCCACTACTGGACCCATCCGGGTGGATTACTCGCCAGCAGAGGAACCTCCTAGCTCTCCTCGCACCCACTGAGGTGTTAACACTGATCCGGAATATAGACAAAGGTAAAGAGCACGTTGGGGCTATCAAGCTCGCCAACTCATCTGCCTCAGTGCAGAAGGAAGAGGAAGATCCTGAGAAAGCCACGCTACGCCAACAGCTTGCTGAGCAGAAGAGGTTGGTCGATGAACTTATGGATGAACGCATTGTAGAGCGGCAACCCAATTACGGTGATCCTAGACTGGGGCAGAAGGGGCAGGAACAACTACCCCTCGGTGATATTCTCTTAGGCAACCTCGATCACGTTGTGTTCGTTGACATAGGAGAGGGAAGAGCTCATGGCAAGAGGGAGTGATATGTTTCGCCAAACCCTCCTGAGTGGCATGATCACCCAAGGGATCCCGCTTGGGTTCCTCCCATCGCACCAAGGGTCACTCCACCAGCTGACCCACGAGATGATGAGCTTGTCTACCGAATTGAAGTGCCCGAAAATGCGCTTGTGGTTAGGGATCCTCGTCAGGATAGGAACCCGCATCTAGACGATCCGATGGTAGCACTCGTTGCCCGCTTAAAGGCTTTGGAAACTCGGCAGGTGGAAATCCCACCAGACAATAAGCCGTACCCAGCATGGGTGGATGATATGCCAGCACCTCCGGGGTTTGGGAATCCCACTTTCCCCCCCTTTAACGGGACAAGATACCTTCCACAGCACTTGGCCCACTTCAACTCAAGGTGTGGGCCTATGTTAGGGACTCCAGCGTAACAGGAGGCCGCCAAGCTCTGTTTCTTTGTTCAGACACTGGAAGGGCTGGCGTTCGTCTGGTACAGCCAGCTCCCTGTCGGATCTGGGACTAGCTGGGAGGACCTTCGCAGGAAATTCCTCTACCAGTTCAGTTCCATGACCCGGAAGATGAACATCGTAAACCTCTTCAGGTGCAAGCAAAGGCCCGATGAGCGAGTCGTGGACTTCATCACCCAGTGGAAAGGGTTCATATACTCCCTTGACATGCTGCTAACTCAGGATAAATTACTGAAAATGTGCATAGGGAACATCAAGGTAGAGCTGGTCCCTTCTCTGATCACTTAGAATTAACCTGGAGGGTTCTGAGACTTCTTAGACAAGGCTCATCGCCTTGAATAAGCCCTATAATGGGCCAGTCAGGCATGCCCGCTGCCTCCTGTAATCCCTACAAGGAGAGATACCAGAGCCGAGCCTGCTGTTGTGGCCCATATTGAGCCCCCCAGGCATTTATAGTTGCTACCAGTGAGGCCAGCTTCGCAGCCCCATAGGGGTCCGACCCCACGGGCACAGCTTCTAGCCCAGCAGCGACCACCTCAAAATCGGCAAGCACCTCCGCGTAACGCACTGCCACCACCTAGGTGAGATAATCAGGTTCCGCCTCCTCGACATGCTCCTCCAGCCCCTCGTCAGGGATAGCCTCCTAGAGCCCCCTTTCAGGACAGAAGGAATCTGACCTACTCATTTGATGAGGTTCAAGTCCCCGGTTACTTCCATAGTGCCTTGGAGTAGAGGATTGTGCGGCTGCCTGAGTGCCGGAAGCCAGAAGAGGTGCATCTCACTGATCACCCCAACTACTGCCCTTATCACTGGACCCTGGGAAACACCATCCAGTGATGCTATGTGTTCAAGGACTGGCTCCAAGAACAGATTGATAATAATATAGTCAGGTTGGGTCCAGCCCCGACATAGGTGGCAGGTGTATTTGTGAGATCAGATGGCAGTAGTGGCAATGAGGATGAATGGAAACGAGTTTCTGACCATGGGTCCCAGAAGTATAATGACTGGATGGCCCGTAGGATAGTTGACCATGCCCATAGCATCATCTGTGCATGCCTGAATTATCCAGATCCCTCACAAGCTATGGTTACTACTTCAGCATTGCCATCTTAGCTAGCCTCTTCCCAGAAGAGCAAGTAGTGGCGGCGCAAGAAGAAGGAACGTGCCCTACCAATGCCGTCATCGTCCCGTACTCTTGGCGACTTTATGCCCCCAAAAATGGGGATCCATCCGAGACTCTGCCTGGTAGTGGATGATTCCTCAAGTGAAAGTCTGGGGTATGCTTCGGTTAACACCGTAGAGTTGGTAAATACATTTTTGACTCCCGACGATGAGGAACACCGGGTGGACCTTCCCAATATCCCCAGCCATCGCCAACGTCGGTGGAGCCTTGGCCACATGAATCGCCGGGGCATGGAAGATGGCACCTCTAGTTGGGTTGTGCACGCTGTGGAGACCAGACAGCAGGCCCAGTGCATAGCTCAGCATGCGTGGCCCCTTCATCCGGTGGCGACAAGTCTGCCTCTACCACCGTTTGTGTTGCTAGATCAGGCGGAACCACCTCAGTCCTGCCGTGACCAGATCCGCCCTGTCACCAGCCAACCCCAGCCTTCCGGTACTCATCCAGCAGCCACTCTCTAGGTTTCGACTAGTGAACAGTGAGATATGCCCAGTACCAGTCAGCTGCCAGCCCAGCCTTCCGGACCCGTCATGCCTTCAATCGCAGAGCGACCTCCTATAAGCCTAAGCTTGCGTTTGGCCTGAAAGTATGATGTTCTGAAGCACTTGGCCAACATTCCAGTGAGACTTTCTATCCTTTAGTCCCTTTTCCTATCGTCTGAAATGCATGAGGCGCTCACCGAGTCCCTAAGGATCCCACTCCAGTTTGAGACGGAGGTAGCGGCTGCAGAAGCCTTCCACGCTGAGGCAATTGAGGACGCCGAATGCCAGGAAGTTATCTCCTTATTCTATGAAGATGAAGATATCCCCATACAGGGGCACATTCTACCACTGTACATCACTGGCCAGTTTAATGGTAGGGAAGTTCTCCGCTGTCTTGTTGACACAGGTTTTGGGATTAACCTAATTCCAACTCAGACACTGCGAAAGCTGGGTCTGTATGAGAATGATTTAACTCCCTCCGACCTCAGAATCTAAGGGTATGACAGGACCGAGCAACTAGAGTCGGCAAGATTTGCTTGAAGACCCAGTTCAGTGGCCTAATTGCCAGCACCGAATTCATGGTTGTCTCTCAGGACACCACCTACAATGCATTGATGGGAAGATCATGGCTCCATCTTCACACGGTGGTACCCTCATCGTATCACTAATGCCTCAAATACTCTCTTAATGGTCGAGTAGGCCTTCTCCAAGGAGATGCGTCTCCTTTTGCCTCTTGTGAAGCCGTTATCTAGACGCCGACTATTACAAGAGCAAGGATAAGCAGATTCTGGCAGGTGAGGTTGATCCCACCACTGTCACAAGTGATCCCTGGGCAGGTTTGGATGATGCCTACATCTTCCCAATCCATCAGTTGGAGGATACGACCCCCGATATGGGGAAATGATTTGTTTTTTAGTGTAACACCCTGACCCCAGTTACCCAGAGTCGGTGCATTATTATATAACATTGGCATGATCACAAAAGATCAAGTCTCGAAAGACCGATTAGTTTAGTAGTCTTGGAAACACTAGATAAATTCATAAGTCTTACATTACATCATAAAGTAAAACAAAACTAAAAAAACATCTTGTATTCATATCCCCTCATACTATCCCTGCAGGTCATTCATAATATACTTCATCACATCCTGGAAAAATTAAAACATTGAAAGGGGTGAGCTCAGATGCTCAGTAAGGATAACAATATAGCGTAAGCTTTCATAAATAAACAAAAACATTTAAGGCAATGTATAACTAAAACAAAATCCTTTTAAACTTGAACTTCAACATTATATGGAAAAATTAAAATGAGATAATTCCATTTACTTATTCAAATCGATATTCTACTGGTCGAATAATCACATGTAATATCAATAACCACTTTCATAATGATAGAATGCATAATTCCAGACTATCATAACCACGTAGCCAAGGGCTCATACCAAGACTACAAATAAGATTTTGTCAAGGCCTCGTGCCAAGACACTAGTTTGTCTCATGAGACCTACCAATGCATCAAGGAGCTATAGAGGGCTCCACCCATCACTTATTAAGTCCAATGCATTCCTCATATGAACAGGTTTAAACATATCATAAACCATAACATAATGGTATCACATAAAACATGCATCAAGGAAACATAAAATTTCCACATTTCAATCACAAGATATCATTACAACAAATTGATATAATAAAAACACTTTCAAAACCATTTTCAATACCAAAATAAAATAAAATTAAATCTTGGTATTTATTTTTCATTTTAAAAAAGGTTATGGGTTGTAGAGGAAGCCGAAACTCAAATAATGGTCACGGTGGCAGAGAAGTCGTTGTCGCCGCATACGTACGACAAGAAAAACATTACCTTTTGTCGTTTAGTAAATTTTTTCATATAAAAATATTCCTTTTGAGTAAACGTAAAAGTCAAAGGGGTTTATACACCGTATAAAAGAAATTTGAGTATAAAACAAAATATGCCTCAATGAATGGAGATTGAGACGAAGTCCCTTACAAAGATCATTTTTTTAAATAAAATAGATCTATTATGTGTATTCACTATAAGTACACATAAATAAAGTAAAATACAAGATAGTACATAATAATATCATGACATAATTTGAAAGTAGGATATTAACCCAAAGAACAGAAATTGGGTTAAGAAGTTCCCTTACCTCGTGTCCGACTTGACTCAATTGTTCTTTAATATCCTGAATAATAAACTAGAGTTAATTTCTACTTTATTAAGAAACTTTTTAAAGTTCATTATTCCTTTTATATCACTTATTACCATGTTATGAACATTATGTAATTATTTAAGTTAATAACGGTCATTTTGTTGATATTTGGTACTTTAGTCAAAAATAAACTTCTTATAATTACAAGTTGTTCATGTGGTGAAATATCCATTATATATAGAATTATATTCATGATGTAGATAGAATATATATCATATATATCTAGTATATACATGCATTTATAATATTACATAACGTTTAGAGGTAAGAAATGAAATGCACCGTTCATGGAGACGGTAAGCCGTACGTACGCATGAACTCTACTTTCATTTATATTTCGTATTTAATGGAATGAAATTATAATTATATAAAGTTATAATATAATTCCATTATAATATAATGTATAATACCATTTACTCTATCCTTTATACATCCCACATATGGTATTAACGATTCAAATCACTTTGAGGGGGTGGTAGTCCGCACTTCCTAAAATGAAATTATCATTTTTACCCATAATGGAAATCATAAAGGTATGCCATAAATGAAAAATACAAAATCATAATGAAAAAAAATAATATATATCATATATAAAAATAGTGTCATCATAATGGACACCATGAGAGGTGTTAAAAGAAGATTGAACAATCATCATTTCGTGAGGCAGTAATTCGCCATCCACAGAAACAGTATGTTCTTTAACCATTAGACGAAGGTTTGTGTAAGTGTAAATAAAATACTTCTCATAAAAAAATCCAAGTATATTTAGGATACTAGTATTGTTACAAAATAAAGTAATAAAAATATTTTAGGGGGTTTGAGAAGAAAAATAAAACAAAATAACACAAGAGAAGACATTACCTTAAAATCTGGTAACTCTTTTTGATTTGAGCCAAAGGATTCCTTGGGAAGACTTTTTCCCAAAGTGAGGCTTCTAGGAGTAAGAGAGGGAAGTTGAGAGAGTATTTGGGTAGAGGTTGGCCGAGCCAAATGGCTTTGATGGTGTGAATAAGGTGGTAGAGGTAGGGACCGTTTATAAGAGGAGAAGAGGGGCACTCTTGGAAAGTCATGAAATGTTACATTATTATGAAGTGATTTTCGGATTTCAAAGGTCCCAAAATTATATATTTCTAAGATAAGGTGATAAGGGTTTGAAATATACTCATACAATAGGTTTTTGAAAAGTGTAAGTCTTATATTTTACATTATCTTTACATTTTATTTAAATCGTTAATTAATGAGGTAATCGCTGCATCATCATGGTGTCATAAATAATTTAATTTATTTAATGTCTAAAAATTATAAAAAAATTACCATGATGTAGGAAATATTTTTATATTTACAATTAATATTTATAGTATAAAGTTTACCTTATATAACCCCATGTAATAATTTTTTTAGTAAAACAACTCATGTTTGTGACAATTTTATTTTTACTTTAACTAAAAAGTTATTAATGTCATTTTTTTACCCAAGTGACTCCATGGGGTCCCCAAGTTGACCCATGGATTTTCGTGGTCGTCCATGACTCATCCAATAAGGGTAGGAAAAGTGTAAAGGTATTTTTATATTTTTATAATATCATTTTTACCTTAAATTTCACTAATTACATTTAATCGCGATTAATTAAATTTAAAAGTTACTATTCACAAAAAAATTATTTTAATCCCATTGAACCAAATTTTACTTCCTAATGAAAACCATGTATGTCGGATTTTTGAAAATAAAATCACAGAAGTGGTAATGTTTCATTTAAACGAAAAATCAGTTTTTAACTGTCACTTAGTGGTTTCACTATTCATCAAAAATTGAAGTTTTTCAGAACAATGCCAAAAATTCACCCTAAGCTATAATTGATATTCCCAATTCAAAAATGATGCCTATTTTAAAAAATTCCAAAAATATAAGTTGCATTAATTAATTTAATAATTAATTTCCGTTGTCACAACAAATAGTGTGTTTTTAAGAAACAATATATATCAAAAGATTGACAATTGTTTATGTCCAATTTCAAAGTGAAATTAATTCTAATGACCACCATTGGATAAAATGGTAAAATTATATTCTAATTATACTTTAAAACCACTCAATAGTATAATTTATCACTATTAATTATTTTGATTAAAAAAGTTTTTTTTAAGTATTTTTCACTATTCATCAAAAATTGGAAGTTCTCAGAAAAATACCAAAAATTCAACATAGGATAATTTCGATATTCCGAATCCAAAAATGAAGTCCATTTTGAAATATAAAATTTATATAATTTCAAAAAGGGGGTATTACTATTCATAACGGCTACTTTTATTGGTCGCGGTGTGTTAGAACTTGAGGTTGCGTACAACACACACTGCTCTATTATTCAAAGAGAAGCGTACCATGGAAGCTTGGAGTGTTACATTCTACCCTCATTCAAATACTTTTGTCCTCGAAATTTCATATAATATCACTATATAAAAAGACTCGGGTGATTCTTCATCATAAGTTCCTCGGGTTCCCACGTTGCCTCCTCCATCTTATGGTTTCTCCATAGAACTTTTACCAGACGAGTTGTCCGGTTTCTCAGCACTTGTTCTCTTGTATCAAGAATCCTAATGGGCTATTCGCAATAAGACAGATCGGGTTTCAGTTCTAATTCCTCATAGTTGAGTACATGCGTTGGGTCAGGCATGTATTTTCTCAACAGTGATACGTGAAATACATCGTGAACTTTGGAGAGACTTGGCGGCATTTCTAAACGGTAAGCTACAACCCCAATTCGTTCTAGAATTTTGAAGGGTCCGATGTACCTGGGACTCAATTTACCCTTCTTACCGAAATGTATAACTCTCTTCCATGGAGTTACCTTCAAGAAAACATGATCTCCTACATGAAATTCCAAATCCTTCCTTCGGTTGTCAGTATAGCTCTTCTGCCTACTTTGAGCTGCTTTGATGTGGTTTTGGATTACCTTCACCTTTTCCATCGTTTCATCCACCAGTTCTGGGACTACAAGTTTTCTTTCACCAACGTCATCCCAACTGGTTGGTGTGCGACATCTCTTTCCATATAACGCTTCATATGGTGCCATCTGAATACTTGAATGGAAGATATTGTTATAGGAAAATTCTACCAGATGTAAATATTGATCCCACATACCCTGAAAGTCAAGTGAGCATGATATCAACATGTCTTATAAGGTTTGAATAGTTCGTTCTGATTGTCCATTTGTTTGAGGGTGGTAAGCAGTGCTCAAACGAAGTTCAGTATCCAAGGCCTTCTGAAGACTTTTCTAGAATCTTGATGTAAAACGGGGATCACGATCTAAGACAATCGACAGGGGTACTCCATGAAGTCTCACAAATTCATTAATATATAGTCTTGCTAGACGTTCAAGTGGTATATCTTCTCTTATAGAAAGAAAATGTGGTGACTTCGTGAGACGATAAAAAATGACCCATATTGCGTCATTCCTTCTAGGAGTCTTTGGTAGTCCCATGATAAAATCCATCGTAATATTATCCTATTTCCACTCAGGTATGGGAAGAGGTTGTAATACTCTACCAGGCAGTTGCCTTCCAGCTTTCACTTGTTGACAAACCATACATCTTGACAAAAATCATCAATCTCCCTCTTCATGTTGTCCCACCAAAAATGTCCCTTTAAATCTCTATACATTTTGGTGCTCCCAGGGTGTATAGAGAAATTGGAACTATGAGAATCATCCAACAATTCCCTCTTTAAATCAGGTATATTGGGAACACAAAGTCTCCTCCAAAATTTCAAAATTCCATCTTCATACACAAATTAACTCAATCGCCCATCATTCACAGCTTTAATCTTATTTTTCAACTCTTCATCATCAGCCTGATAATACTTATCCTTTCTAGTAAAGATGGTTTGGCAACCATTTGAAAAAGTTTTGATGTTTCACCCTCCATGGTGATTCCCATATCCATCTTTACTAGATCCATGAAAATAGGATCCCTTTCCACTCTCATCATGTTCAAAACTCCATGATCTTTTCTACTCAAAGCATCTGCAACCTTATTTTACTTCCCCGGGTGGTAGTGTATTGTGAAATCGTAATCCTTGAGTAGTTCAATCCATCGACTTTGCCTCATGTTGAGTTCTTTTTGTGAGAAAATATATTTCAAACTCTTGTGATCGGTATATATATCACATTTTTCACCATAGAGATAATGTCTCTATATCTTCAAGGCAAAGATTACATCATCTAACTCGAGATCATGAGTAGGACAATTCTGCTCATGAATTTTTAGCTGTCGTGATGCATAAGAAATAACCCTATCATTCTGCATAAGGACACAACCAAGTCCTTTCATTGATGCATCACTATAAATAACGAACCCATCATTATCCGATGGTAGAGTCAATATAGGAGCATTGACTAATATTCTCTTCAGTTCTTTAAAACATTCTTCACACTCTTTTGTTTAGACAAATTTAACCCCTTTACGCGTGAGCTTCGTTAATGGGTTAGCCAATCAGGCAGAATTCTGGACAAAACGTCGATAATAACCTGCCAAACCAATAAAGCTGCATACATCAGTTATACTCATCAGTGCTGGCCATTCTTGGATTGACTTGGTCTTAGAAGGATCAACAGAAATTCCATCCTTAGAGACAATATGACCAAGAAAAGAAATCTCCTGAAGCCAGAATTCACACTTTCTAAACTTCCCATATAATTCATGCCTTCTAAGAGTCTTCAAGATAATGCGCAAGTGATTTTCATGATCTTCGTAGCTTTTGGAGTATACCAAGATATCATCAATAAATACCACCACAAAATCATCAAGATATTCCTTGAAAACTCTATTCATTAGATCCATGAATACAGAGGGTGATTTAGTCAATCCAAAAGGCATTACTGTAAACTCGTAATGCCCATACCTTGTTCGAAATGCTGTCTTCAGAAGGTCTTCCTTCTTCACACACAACTGATGGTATCCAGATCTAAGGTCAATCTTTGAAAATTATTGAGGTCCATGCAGTTGGTCAAATAAATCACCAATGCAAGGTAGGGGATAATTTTTCTTTATTGTTATAGCATTGATCTCCCTGTAGTCAACGCACAACCTCATAGATCCGTCTTTCTTCTTAACAAAAAGGACAGGGGCTCCCCATGGAGAAACACTAGGGAGAATAAATCCCTTATTACTCAATTCCTCTAGTTGTTTCTTTAGTTCAACTAATTCCATGGTGGCCATTATATAAGGGGTCTTCGATATAGGCCTTGATCCAGGAATTAAATCAATGGAAAACTCAACTTCTCGTTCTAGAGGATGTCCAGGTAAATCTTCCGGAAACACATTTACATATTATTTCACAATAGGTACATCCTCTATTTGAACATTCCTTTCCTTTTCCTCAGTAATTTCATTCTCTTCCTCCCCAATAATTGAATTTAGTTGAGCTACTGGGGGTGGATCTAAATAAGAATTTGGTGGTGATGATTCTGCTCTAAAAATAAGGTATTCCTTATCATCATCATCAGAAATCGTAACCTCCTTCTTCTTACAATAAATCTTTGGATCATAGTCTGAAATCCAATCCATACCGAATATTACATCAAACTCAATCATAGGTATGAAAACGAGATCAGCAGATAAAGAACATTTATGTGCTCTAATGGGGACTGATTCACAAAACTTTGTTGCAATGATACTTCCCTTAGGAGTTTTGATTGACAATTCTCTTGTTAAATCAAATTAGAAATATCTAATTTTCTTAGAAAACTGGGAAGATATAAAACAATGTGATGATCCAGAATCAAATAATGCATTTTCTAAACTTGAGGAAACCATTAAATTACCTGCCACCACGTCTTTTGGAGCTTCAACCTCAGCAGTAGTGATAGCATAAGCTTGGTCTTGATCCCTTGGCCTCTTCTAAGGTAAGTTCCCCTGACTCTTAGGACATTCATTTTCATAATGTCCCATCTCTCTACAATTATAACATTCCACATTGACATCAACTCTCTTTCCCTTTCAATCATGAGCTTGGTGGACTTTTTAACCACACTTGTAACAGACTCCCATTCCCTTCAAGCAAGTACTGGGGTGTTTCATCCCACATTTACTGCAGGAATGATATTTAACTTTTCCCTTATTCCCCTTATTTCCATTTCCATATTGATCAGAAGATCTCTTATTCTCTTTCTTTGCTTTAAAGTCATAAGACTTAGAGAATTCTTTTTCTGTCTTGATAGCACACAAGACAATATCTTCGTACGACGAGAAGGTTTGTGAGACTAATGATCGACGCAGAAATGGTTTTAACCCATAAAAGAAATGATCAATATTACTTCTTGGGTTATGTATATAATATGGAGCATGCTTCGCTAACCTTGTAAAGTTAGCCTCATACTTTGCGACATTCTCATCCACCTTTTGTCTCAGACTCAGAAATTGCCTTTCTATATCTGCTCGATGGTCATGAGGAAAGTATTTTTCTAATAAAATCTCTTTGAAATCCCTCCATTCCATATTTGATACTTCATCATCTTCCTTTGTGTTTTGAATCAATGACCACCATTGATCAGCATCTCCAGTGAGGCGGTAAACTGCCATGACAACCTTCTCCCTTTCACTACTCCCCAAGGCGTGGAATATTTTCTCTAAGGAGTTTATACATTGCTCATCTATTTATGGATTTGTACCCCATTAAATGTTGGTGGTTTTTTCCTCATGAAGCAGTCTAACATTGATCCTCCACATTGCGGATCAGGGTGCTCCATATGAGTAAGGTTATTATTCATAACCTGAGTGAGTTGTCCCAGTATGGTGATAAGTTAATCAGCACCAGTTTTATCTCCAGCTCCACAATAATTATCTTGAGCAAGAGGGAAATCCCTACATGGAGTTCGTACATTGATATGGTTTCCATTCCTTCCATTAGGTGCCATTTCTAAACAATGGCATAAACTAGATTAGTTTATGAATCAAAATACATAATTCCATACTTGTAAAACACTTAACATAAATTGAACTATAATCATAAAAATGTTTTCTATGAGAAAGTATATACTCATAAACCCTTCATAATGGTTTTTAAAGAAAATGAGAATTATCCTAAGAATATCCCCTGGGAGTGTCGTAACCAAGAGTGCAGCAAAGCCCGTTGTCGTGCACTAGTTCCCATTCGAGTCTAGCTCAAAGCAGTGTTTTCGGGTTTTACCCCTAGGTACATCTGTGCCAGGGCTGCCTCTACCTGCTTGTATCTAGACAGGGATTTATTGCTCAGAAAACTCACAAAATCTATATAATACAAAAATTCTAGGAAGTTCTTCTATACTAATCCTCAAAGTCTATCTTTGGGCTATGTGATATAATCATAGTTTATCTAAATCTAGCTTCCAAGGTTAGTACTAAACTGCCTCTGATACCAACTGTAACGCCACGACCCCACTTACCCAGAGTCGGTGCATTATTGTGTAACATTGGCATGATCACAAAAGATCAAGTCTCGAAATACAGATTAGTTTAGTAGTCTTGGAAACACTAGATACATTCGTAAGTCTTACATTACATCATAAAGTAAAACAAAACTAAAAAAAAACATCCTGTCTTCATATCCCCTCATACTATCCCTGCAGGTCATTCATAATATACTTCATCACATCCTGAAAAAATTAAAACATTGAAAGGGGTGATCTCAGATGCTCAGTAAGGATAACAATATAGCGGAAGCTTTCATAAATAAACAAAAACATTTAAGGCAATGTATAACTAAAACAAAAGCCTTTTAAACTTGAACTTAAACATTATATGGAAAAATTAAAATGAGATAATTCTATTTACTTATTCACATGGATATTCTACTGGTCGAATAATCACATGCAATATCAATAACCACTTTCATAATGATGGAATGCATAATGTCAGACTATCATAACCAAGTAGCCAAGGCCTCGTACCAAGACTACAAATAAGATTTTGTCAAGGCCTCATGCCAAGACACTAGTTTGTCTCATGAGACCTACCGATGCATCGAGGAGCTATAGCGGTCTCCACCCGTCACTTATTAAGTCCAATGCATTCCTCATATGAACAGGTTTAAACATATCATAAACCATAAGATAATCGTATCACATAAAACATGCATCAAGGAAACATAAAATTTCCAAATTTCAATCATAATATATCAATACAACACATTGATATAATAAAAACACTTTCAAAACCATTTTCAATACCAAAATAAAAGAAAATTAAATCTTGGTATTTATTTTTCGTTTTAAAAAAGGTTATGGCTTGTAGAGGAAGCCGAAACTCAAATAATGGTCACGACGGTGGAGAAGTCATTGTCATCGCATACGTACGACAAGAAATACATTACTTTTTATCATTTAGTAAAATGCTTCGTATAAAAATATTTCTTTTGAGTAAACGTAAAAGTCAAAAGGGTTTATACACCGTATAAAAGAAATTTGCGTATAAAACAAAATATGCCTCAATGAATGGAGATTGAGACGAAGTCCCTTACAAAGATCATTTTTTTAAATAAAATAGATATATTATGTGTATTCAATATAAGTACACATAAATAATGTAAAAATACAAGATAGGACATAATAATATCATGACATAATTTGAAAGTAGGATATTAACCCAAAGAACAGAAATTGGGTTAAGAAGTTCCCTTACCTCGTGTCCGACTTGACTCGATCGTTCTTTAATATCCTGAATAATAAACTAGAGTTAATTTCTACTTGATTAAGAACCTTTTTCAAGTTCATTATTCCTTTTATATTACTTATTACCATGTTATGAACATTATGTAATTATTTAAGTTAATAACGGTCATTTTTTTGATCTTTGGTACTTGAGTCAAAAATAAACTTCTTATAATTACAAGCTGTTCATGTGGTGAAATATCCATTATATCTAGAATTATATTCATGATATAGATAGAATATATATCATATATATCCATTATATACATGCATTTATAATATTACATAATGTTTAGAGGTAAGAAATGAAATGCACCATTCATGGAGATGGTAAGCCGTATGTACGCATGAATGCTACTTTCATTTCTATTTCATATTTAATAGAATGAAATTATAATTATATATAGGTATACTATAATTCCAGTATAATATAATGTATAATACCATTTACTCCATCCTTTAAACATCCCACATATGACATTAACGATTCAAATCACTTTGAGGGGGCGGTAGACCACACTTCCTAAAATGAAATTATCGGGTTTACCCATAATGGAAATCATAAAGGTATGACTTATATGAAATATAAAGAATCATAATAAAAAAAACATAATATATATCATATATAAAAATAGTGTCATCATAATGGCCACCATGAGAGGTGTTAAAAGAAGATTGAACAATCATCGTTTCATGAGGCAATAATTCGCCATCCACAGAAACAGTATGTTCTTTAACCATTAGACGATGGTGTGTGTAAGTGTAAATAAAATAATTCTCATAAAAAAATCCAAGTATATTGAGGATACTGGTGTTGTTACAAAATAAAGTAATAAAAATATTTTAGGGGGTTAGAGAAGAAAAATAAAACAAAAGAACACAAGAGAAGACATTGCCTTAAAATCGGGTAACTCTTTTTGATTTGAGCCAAATGCTTCATTGGGAAGACTTATGCCCAAAGTGAGGATTCTAGGAGTAATATAGGGAAGTTGAGAGAGTATTTGGGTAGAGGTTGGACAAGCCAAATCGCTTTTATGATGTGAATAAGTTGGTAGAGGTGGGGGCCTTTTATAAGAGGAGAGGAGTGACACTCTTGGAAAGTAATGAAATGTTACATTATTATGAAGTGATTTTCAGATTTCAAAGGTCCCAAAATTATATATTTATAGGATAAGGTGATAAGGGTTCGAAATATAATCATACAATTGATTTTTGACAAGTGTAAGTCTTAGATTTTACATTATCTTTTCATTTTATTTAAATCGTTAATTAATGAGGTAATCGCTGCATCATCATGGTGTCATAAATAATTTAATTTATTTAATGTCCAAAAATTATAAAAAAATTACCATGATGTAGGAAATATTTTTATATTTACAATTAATATTTATAGTCAAAATGTTACTTTATATAACCCCATGTAATAATTTTTTTAGTAAAACAACTCATGTTTGTGACAATTTTATTTTTACTTTAAATAAAAAGTTATTAATGTCATTTTCTTACCCAAGTGGCTCCATGTGGTCCCCAAGTTGACCCATGGATTTTCTTGGTCTTCCATGACTCATAAAATAAGGTTAGGACAAGTGTAAATGTATTTTCATATTTTTATAATATCATTTTTACCTTAAATTTCACTAATTACCTTTAATCGCGATTAATTAAACTTAAAAGTTACTATTCACCAAAAATTTATTTTAATCCCATTGAACCACATTTTACTTCCTAATGAAAAACATGTATTTCAGATTTTTAAAATTCAAATCACAGAAGTGGTAATGTTTCATTTAAACGAAAAATCAGTTTTTAACTATCACTTAGTGGTTTCACTATTCATCAAAAATTGAAGTTTTTCAGAACAATGCCAAAAATTCACCCTAAGATATAATTGATATTCCAAATTAAAAAATGATTTCTATTTTATAAAATTCCAAAAATATAAGTTTCATAAATTAATTTAATAATTAATTCCCGCTGTCACAACAAATAGCATGTTTTTAAGAAACAATATATATCCAAAGATTGACAATTGTTTATGTCCAATTTAATAGTGAAATTAATTATAATGACCACCATTGGATAAAATGGTAAAATTATATTCTAATTATACTTTAAAACCACTAAATATTATAATTTATCACTATTAATTATTTTGATTAAAAAAATTGTTTTTAAGTATTTTTCACTATTTATCAAAAATTGGAAGTTCTCAGAAAAATACCAAAAATTCAACATAGGATAATTTCGATATTACGAATCCAAAAATGATGTCCATTTTGAAATATAAAATTTATATAATTTCAAAAAGGGGGTATTACTATTCATAACGACTACTTTTATTAGTCGCGGTGTGTTAGAACTTGAGGTTGCGTACAACACACGCTGCTCTATTATTCAAAGAGAAGCGTACCCTGGAAGCTTGGGGTGTTACATTTAGGGTACAAGTAGAAGGCATATTCCCAGGTCCAAGCAAAGACAGAAAATCCCCTCGTACTCCTACACCAACAAGGCTCGGGTGATCCCGGAACCTCCTACCCCCATACGGTATCGGGACGTCAGGCTCATGGCAACAACGGTACGTCATAAGTGTCTCTTCTGCCGGGATGGAATTAACTGGCTCAAGCCGACACGCCATTACTATTTTGATGTCATCAAGCGTGGCCCCTTGGGACGAAGACTAGATGAGATTGGATCAACTGCCTTCATCGCTATGGTCTCAGTGGCGCATGAATCTCCTGATATGATGACCACTGCCGCCCAAGCCGGCACCAGCTTTCCATCGGAGTCTGGTGGCCCAGAAGCAACTCCCCCTACAGAAGGTCCCTCCACAAGTGGAGAAGGGGACATAGAGGATGCTCCCCTTGCCTTTGAGGGGGGAGTCTCCACCACGGTCGACAAGTTGGTACAGGTGAACCTCGGTAGCGAGATGGACCCAAGACCCACATTGGTTAGTGCCGCTATGCCCCCCAAGAAGTAGCAGCGGTATGTGGAGTTCCTTAGAAAGAAACGTGATGTGTTCTCTTGGAGTTACGACGAGATTCTAGGACTAGATCCTCAGGTAGCCATCCATCACCTTGGTCTCCCGACAAACCATTGTGGGTTCAAGTAGCCTCCCTGAAAGATGCACCCTTCTCACAGTGCCATGGTTGAGGCTAAAGTTGATAAGATCATCAGAGCAAACTTCATCAAGGAGGTCCCGTACCCCAGGTGTCTAGCCAACATTGTGCCAGTTAGGAAGAAGAACAAGCAGATTAGAGTCTGCATCGACTTCCGCGATCTCAACCTCCATTGCCCGAAGGATGATTTTCCCCTCCCAGTGACAGAGTTGTTGATTGATGCCATGGCCGGGTTCCAAGCCCTCTCCTTCATGGATGGGTATTCCGGGTACAACTAGATCCAGATGGCCCCTGAGGAAGAGGAGTCCACTGCCTTCAGGGCTACCCAAGGTACCTTTTGTTACTAGGTTATGCCCTTCGGCTTGAAAAATGAGGGTTCCACCTATCAGCGGGCCATGCATCACATATTCAAGATGATTCTCGGGATACTGGTGGAATGCTACATGGATGATCTAGTAGTCAAATCTGGCCAGCACCAGGACCATCTCAAGGACCTTGAGAAAGTGTTTGGCTTCCTATGTTCCCGCCACCTGAGGTTGAACCTGCAGAAGTGTGCCTTCGGGGTCACCTCCGGGAAGTTTCTTGGCTTTGTTGTCAGATACCAAGGCATCAAGATCGACCCAGAGAAGATCAAGTCCATCAGAAAAATGCCTTCCCCGAGCAATATTCGAGAGCTTCAAGGTCTCCAAGGGCACTTAGACTACATATGCCAATTCATTGCGAATATGGCTGGAAAGTGTAAGCCCTTTTCCTAGATCATGAAGAAAGGCGCCACCTATGAGTAGGATGAAGAGTGTCAGACCGCCTTTGAGGAAATCAAGCAGTATCTACTCCAACCTCCGGTCTTATTGCCACCCATCTCCGGGAAGCCACTATTCCTTTAAGTTACCACCCTCGAACGGTCCCTTGGAACACTTCTCGCCCAGAAGAATAATGAGGGAACAGAGAATAGCCTCTACAACCTCAGCCGCACACTACTCGACACGGAAATTAGATATTCTCTCATCGAGAAGAGATACCTGGTGCTCGTATTTTCCATATAGAAATTGCGGCACTACTTGCAGCACCACGAGGTATAGCTGGTCTCTCGGGTAGACCCACTGAAGTACATCCTAAACCGAACTATGTTGACTGGCCGACTAGCATGGTGGGAGGTGATCCTCCAGCAGTTCGACATCAGGTTCGTACCTCAGAAGGATATGAAAGGACAGGCATTGGCAGACTTTTTAGCTGCCCACCCAACCTTTGAAGATCAGCCACTGGACCTAGGCTTTCTTGATGAGGCAATCCTCTCAGTCGATCATGTCGTCCCATGCTGGAAGATTCACTTTGACGGTGCCTCCCAGAGCCCCACTGGTAGGAGAATCAACAATCCTAGGCTCAATAGGGTGGGACTGGGTGTCGTCTTCATCACCCTAGATCAAGCCATTCTGCCATATTCATTCCTGTTGTCAGAGGGCTGCACTAACAATGAGGCAGAGTATCATACCCTCATCACTGGCCTCGAGATGGCCCTCGAGATCGACGTGTCCCATCTACATGTGAAAGGGGATTCCAAGCTGGTCATCAAGCAGGTCAATGGAAACTATATTGTCAGAAAAACAAAACTCGTTCCATTGTTGGAGTGCATCCTCCATCTAATGGCCCAGTTTTTTTCTCAGCTGGAGGTCGTTCATATTCCCTGGTCACAGAACGGTCGAGCAGATGCTTTGGCCAGCTTGGCCCCGTCGCTTGCAGAGCCCGAACAGGATGACCTGATTATCCACGTGGCGTATCGGAGAGTCATCGCTCCCATCACCCCAGAGGACGATCATGGCCCATGGGTAAACCATCTTACCACTGGTTCCCCTACATCAGGAGCCCCGGGTACTTCAGATACGGTGATTGAAATAGTTCTCGATTGTAGGACACCCTTGGTTGAATTCCTCAAACACGGGAATCTTCCGGCAGACCGTGCCAAGCATGAGCGAATCTGATGCCGCACGCTACAGTTTACCCTTCATAGTGGTCCTAGACTTGAGCAGATCCTTTACAGATGCGGATTTCATGGTGTTATCCTCTGTTGCCTTCAAGGAGTCGAGATTCTATAGGTCATGCAAGAGGTTCATGCTAGTTCCTGCGGCGCCCATCAGGATGGGTCAAAGTTGTCTCACCAGATTCGGAGACTAGGATACTTTTGGCCCTCCATGATACATGACTGCATCGAGTTCACCAAGAGGTGCCATGCATGCCGAGTTCATGCTAACTTCGTGCATCAGACACCATAGCCTCTCCACACTACCAAGTATTCTTGTCCCTTTGTAGTCTGGGGGTTGGATGTTGTAGGACCTTACCCACCGGTAATGGCCCGCAAATGCCGGTTCATTCTGACGACTACAGATTTCTTTTCCAAGTGGGCAGAGGCAATTATTCTCAAGAAAGTCAAAGCCCGTTCTATCACCGAATTCATGAGTTCCAACATCATTTATCGATTTGGAGTACCTCACGCTGTCCTCACTGATAACGACACCAACTTCTGAGTGACTGAGATGAAGAAATTGTACGCCAAGTACAACATTCTCTCTAACCATACCTCCCGCTATCATGCGCAGGTGAATGGAAAGATCAAGGCATTTAACAAAACCCTCTCTAACATTCTGAAAAAGATGGTTGGTCAGAACAAGAAAAGTTGATCAGACAAGCTCCCCAATACCCTCTGGGCTTATCGGATGACAACTCGTAATTCCACCCAGGTGACCCTATATTCCCTGGTGTACGGAACTGAGGCCATCCTACCCATCTAGATTTAGTTTCCCTCATTGCGCATGGAGGTCTATGACTAGTAAGCACCAGATAGAGTTTCCGAAATCCATCTAGCTGAATTAGAAGCGCTGGACGAGAATAGGCTTTGTGCTTTGCACAACCTGGAAAGGCATCAGAGTAGGATGGCTCGAGCTTTTGACAAGAAGGTTCGCCTCTACTTCTTCCTGCAAGGTGACTTGGTACTGGCCCTCAGGGATACAATGATTCCCGAAAGGAAACCACCCAAGTTGGAGCCCAAATGGGATGGACCTTACATTATCCATAGGGTTTACCACAATGGATCATACTCCTTAGTGACCATGTATGGTGAGCGTGTAACTCCTCCCACCAATGCCATGTTCCTCAAGAAGTACTTTTCTTGAGTTTTAGGGTCCTGCATGACCCTAAACTGCAACCGGGGTCCCCCATGACCTTAAACTAGATTGCGGTCCTGCAAGAATCTAAACTGCATCTAGTCCAGCACGACCCTAAACTGCATTTGGCCCTACATTTGGGCCCCACGGTCTTGCATGACCCTAAAATGAATGCTCGTCCTGCAAGACCTTAAACTACAAGCCGGTCAGGCCTAGCCTCGGGCCTCCGACTCAGGATCTCTCTTATGGAATTGTATGGTGTGGTAGGAAGGACCCCTTCCTTATTCACGTCGGGTTACTCTCCATGCCGTACACCTCCCCTATTCACGGAATCCTATTCCCCCACATTTTTCCTCACTACAAGATGTTAAACTGCAAGCCGGTCAGGCATCCCTGACCGAGGCCCAGCCTCAGGCCCCTTGGCCTTCCATGACTCAATATCTCTTGTGGGATTGTACGATGTGGTGTGGGATTATGCCCTCATTCACATCGGGTTACTCACTGTACCATACCTATCCCCAGATGAGATGTGTCCCCCATCCCGCATGATGTTAAACTGCATTACGTCCTACATGACGTTAAACTGTGCTTTTAGAACTACGTGCGGCTTGATTCCCATCCTTATGGGATACATAGGACCACCTGAACGTCTAGGTTTCAGGTCCAGCCCCATCTCTTAGGAGATCCCATGATCTCCCGATCACCTCGGCCCGTTGGCATATCCCTCCCTATGGGGGGGGGGATATGTAGGTGTGGTACAGGGTTTTTGGCGCCATGCCCCCTTCTCCCGATAATCCGCCATCTTTTTGCCGCTCCTAAACTGAGCCCTTCGACCCTTTCCAGTGGTCCTCTAATGTGTTCAGAGTACTCTAGTCTAGGACCTAGAGTGTCAGATTCAACTTAGGCAAGTTCTGTCCACTTACCAAGATTCGTGTTCCCCTTCAGTTAGGCCCCATTATCTTTCACACATGGAGGGACCCCCAAGAACGGATTAGATAAAACTCCTAAGGGATCTACTATCGTCACGGGCCAACACCCTCGAGGGTTTCAGACAACAATTTGATACAAATCCTGCTTTGTAAATATGGTCAGTGGTTGATGCTCATTTTTTTGTCTCCAAGGCTAACACGATAGGATGCTGTGTTGTGAACATGGTCAGAAGTAATCCTCCATCATCACGCCAACTTCTTCAGGCCCTGAATGTTGGTTGTATGATTCACATTATGTTCCACCCCATCATGTCAAGGTGGAATCTCGACACTCCTTACACTAACCCTCAGTGCACCTCCATACGTCAGGCAGATAAAGTTGCGTTATAGCGTCTCACGGGGCTCCCGCAATCTGAGCGCTAAGATTATATGCTTGGGTTTTCTCTAAGGACCATGCATAGCTTGACCCTCATCCCCATGGGAAAAGAAGAGTCACCCAGACGTTGCGTTTTGGGCCCAACTCATTTGGAAGCTAGTGTCTCTTGCCCCCTGATTGTTGGACCCTCGTTGGCTCCTTGGCCCGAGGCTCCTCTCCCGGAATCGCGTGCGGTGATGGTATGGGATTATGTCCTCATATACATCGGGCATTCCTTATCGCATCGTGCGTGTTCCCCCAGGTCCAAGCCATATGACCTTAAACTATGCCGGTTGGTCCTACCACACAACCATAAACTGTGATGATATCGTCCTGGCCGCCCGATGGAAAACGACACTGCATTGTGATAAACTCTCCATAGGAGACATCATGTTGGGTATTGGTCAATTACCATACCATTTGTCAACGCCTCTATAAAGCTTGATTATTGTGGCGATTCTAGGAGTTTCTACCCTTGTCTCCACAAAAGAAAAACCATCTACCTTCAAGATCAAACAAGATACATCAAATACCACTTCTTTTGGTTTGAGGGCTAGACCCACACACCCCTTTCATCCTTTGCACAGGTACCATGTCATGTCGTGCCACCCTCCCAAGAACTACGTGCAACTTGATCCCCATTCTTATGGGGTACGTAGAAACGCCCAGACCTCTTGTCTTTGGGTCCAGCTTGAGGTCCGTTAATTCATCGTGTCTATCCTGACTTTGGGACCTTGACCACAGGACTGCGTGGCATAGTGAATAGAACCTCGTCCTCGTTCACGTCAGGTTTGCAATAGCCACACTATGTATGACCTGTTATAAGAATTAGCCCGCCTGTGTCCCATCCTGCATGACGTTAAAAGGTGCCCCCAAGAACTATGTATGGCTTGATTTTCATCCTTATGAGATACGTAGGAGTGCCCGAGCATTTCCTCACGGGGCCAGCCTAACTTTCATGCTTGGTCCCTTGACCGGAACACTTCCAAGGAGCGCATGGTGAGCAGGACCTCATACTCATTCACGTCGGGTTTTGTAATCACCTTACCATGTGTCTCCTGTCCTCCTTACTAATCCTTGGTCTGAGTTCTAAGACTTTAAACTAATACCCTTTTTAGAACTACGTGTGGATTGATTCTCATCCTTATGAGATACGTAGGAATTCCCAGACAATTCGTCTTGGGTCCAGCCTCAGGGATTACCAAATCCCGTCCCTCCTCACCGTCGGCCCCTTGGCCTGACTTTTTGGGGAGTTGTGTAACTGCATCATCTGCCCCGAATAAGTTCATGATTCCCCATAGTGATGTTGGGAAGTGAAGTTTCTATCTCCAGAAAGGTCCTGTTTAAAAAATTGGGATGATCTGTGACCAGATTAATGCATCTGCCTAACGTGCCTCCACCACAGTGGCACAATTTTGGGAGTGTTGGATTCTGTTTGAACAAACCACCACTCCACTTTCCATGCTTTGCGTTCCCCTTTATTCGGATCCACATCCTCTTTCATGTTTGATGGGACCCCCTAACAGTATGGATACCCAACCTGTGGTCTTCTTGCTGTAACAATATGGATAATAGAACTTTGGTCCGCCTATTGCAACGATATGGATGATTGAACATTGGTCCGCCTGTTGTCATGGGCCAAAATTCTGGAAGACTGGTCATGTTTGATGGGACCCCCTAACAGTATGGATACTCGACCTGTGGTCCGCCTGCTGTAACAATATGGATGATAGTCCTTTGGTCTGCCTATTTCAATGGTATGGATGATTGACCTTTGGTCCGCCTGCTGTCCTGGGCCAACTTTCTGGAAGAATGATCAATGATGATTGAGTTAGGCCCCGTGTTGCGAACATGGTCAGCAGTCAGTCCTCATTTTTATCCCCATTTCAGGCCAATGCAATATGGATGCTGCGTTTCCGCCACAGTTAACAGTTATCTTCCATCGTCGCCCCCCTATAGTGTTTCGAATTTGGGTAACGTGATTCACCTTTTTCATCTCCCTATGTTTGGATGGATTTCAATGCCCCCGGCATTTCCCCGATCGTGTTTCAGAGCACATTGAGGAGGAGGCAATACATCGATCGGTCTAAGGTCCCCTCCTCTCGACTGGATCTTCCTCTCCTACTCAAAAATACGGGCTTGATTTCGGATGCCCGAAGCTTGGTTGATGCCCCACAGTCAGAAGAAATAATAACACGAGCATCCTTCACATTGGGTACGACCCATATGAGCTTAGGGGTGAATTGTTATTTATTTCAGGGTTATGGTTGAGCGTATTAAACCAAAGGGTACAGATAAATGGATTCGTCTATACATTGGTTCGAAATGGTGAGTAGTAAAATCAAGAAGTTCTTGAGATGGCCAAAATAGATCCCTTAAGGATCAACGTGCTGGATTGATCTTTCCAATGCCGCTACCCTTTGGCTGGTAGCCTTTAGGACTAATTATCGCTCCCTGAAGACTCTATCTTCATTAGCAGCTGCAGAGCGCAATTCGCCAATACTAGCTTGTGCCTGCGCCCGTTCGGTTTGAAGTACGGTCATCTGGTGACTAGACTCCATCAATTGTTCTTGGGTGTCAGCCAGCTGGGCCATTAGTTGCTCCACGAGCTTAGATCATGTTGCAACGAAGACCTACTTCTCTACCACCTTCCCTTCGAGGTGCCAGACTTCCTGCTCCACCCTCAGGAATGCTCGGGTGCTCACCGATCTTTCCCGACACTGGAAAACATCAGTGCGCCGGTTGGTCTCACGTATCTTCTCAGCCATGTAATCATGGACTATCAGATGAAGGCGTTGAGCGTCAGCTCCTCTGGCACACATGAAACTTAGCCAGGTCTGGAGTGATCGCATCTGCCTCAGCCAATCCTTATGAGGCTGCCTGAGAAAGCACTAGATACACTTCCACCCTTTGCGCCATTTCATCCGGCTCTCCTCAGCTGCTTCTGAGTCTGAATCATCTATTTCCTCAGGGATAGTAGGCCGGTATATAGGAAAGGCAGCCAGAAGGTCGGCAGTAGGGTCTGCCTCGGGGATGTCTTCATGAAGAATAGGATCCTCGATGTCTGGGCGACCTTCCTCTCTCGCCCCGTCAGCGGTAGTGCCTTCGTCAAATTCTGGCCTCACTCCAATGACAGCACCACTGATGTCCGCCACCCCCTACTCACCAATTTCTGGGGCCGAATCAGTTTGGGAAGTATGTTCTGGAGGAGGTGGTACGTCTACCACTGGTTCTATCACGGATGGCCCGAGCTCAATAGCCCGACGAGCCTCCAATGCTGAGATCACTGTACAAGGAACATCCCAATTAGTTGAGTTCTCTGACAGTAATCACTAGTAGCCAGGCAAGGAACTTACGGGAACTCAGAGCGTCAGCCTCTGGTGTTCTGTCCACTACTGGAGTTGTTGTGGCAGGAGACCCCTCAATGCTTGTCAGTTAAATGATAGGCATCGGAGCCCCACCCTGCCCCACCAGCGCCTCTTCTCCTTCCTCTATTGGGGACGCCTGATCAACACTTATGTGCTCCTGAATGAGATAGAGAAACAGATTAGAAATTACAGAAGAGGATGGACAGGGAAGGAGGGTGAATAAGGATAGAGACAGACCTCGAGTATCTCGGTTATGTCAAGATCAGAGCTGAAAATCTCGCCGCTCTCCTGGAGACTGCTTTGGTAGGCCACCCTCTGTGACCCCTCACCTACGGGTTCTCATTCACCTTATCCTTCATCTTCTCCTTCGCCTTCGTCTTCTCCTGTTTCCTCCTCTCCCTCTGACTTGTCATCACTGTCACCTTCTCCTGGCGGCATCACTTCCGGATCATGTTCTTGGATGAGCATCACTTTCACCAGGAAAGGTGGCTCCTCACGCCGAACCCTTTGGCGTGTGTATGTGTCCATGGCCGTTAGATATACGTGCCACTGATGGAAGTTTACTCGGTCGGTGACCCAGATGAGCCCGACCTCTGGCAGCTAGATCCTATCCTGTATTATCTTCTGACAGATGGATTCAACGCTCATTGATTGCCGTAGAGTCATCCAAGATGACCACAATTCCGGGAAGATTGCATCATGGGAAGGTTAGAGTAGGTATCTTACATGCTTCTCAGGCAGCTCTCTGGCCGCCTTGTGTGACCCCCCTCTGGGCAATGAGGTCACGACGACACCATGCGATGTCCCCGCTGCTGAGGTCCCGGCCTGAACAGGCCTCACTGCCTAAAGCATGCCTGGTTCCCCCCTTCTAGTGGAACCTTTCCTGCTCTCCCATCACCTGGGTTCCACATGGGTAGTCTCGAGTTGCCGGACTCGCTTTCGTAAAAGCCCCTCAGGGTACACGATATCCCAATGCTCGACATACTCAGTTGATAGGACATCATCGACCCTAGTGGGAGGAAGGGTAATGACGTCACCAGAACCATAAGTGGTGAACATTAACCACATCTAGCGAAGGACGCAAGGGTTATTCTCCTCCCAAACATCCATGAATACCTTCTTTGGTATTCGCTGGAGGCACCTGAACTGCCTGGAAAATCGGGATGGCACGTAAGGCTCACATATGATCTTCCCGTCAATCCAAGACACAAGCACCTCACCTCGGATGCTCTGGAAGTATTCTTGATGCTCCAGTGAGCCTTTCCCATTTTCCACCATATGGCCGACCAGGGTGGGGAACGAGATGAAGTTAAAATTGGCGTGGTTACCGATTCGGATCCTTACGCCCTTCTCGTTGAGCGTCATTAGTGCAACCCCAGCAATGTTCAGGAGAGATGGCTACATGACATCGCTCGGAGGATGAATGATGTTTGGGAAAGTGTATCTACTAAGATGAGCCGTCACCCAGCTGTGAAAGATATGGAAGGGGCCACACACCCTCCGAGGCGACCCCCCTCTAGAGATGCATCCCAGAATGGCGTATAACCTAGCCAGCACGGGGACCCCCAGATTGAACCTTTTGTTGGCGGCCATGGTGCCCGCCATCACTAGAGTTGCTGGATGGACGCCCATCCCTGCATCCCGCACCAGTAGGATCCACCTGCTCAGGAAGGTGGCAAGGAAATCGACATATCAGATGTTCAGGTCCCGTGCCTCAATGACATGGTATCCCCATGATTGGTATTTCCCTGCCTCCAGGGTCCTCTAGTATGATCTATTCTTTCTACTCTGAGTCACGGTTGGGAACCGTTTTCCCCATCCCGGCATCTTAACCACTGGGTCCTTCTCTAGGAACTGGCTGAACCAGTCCTTGTAGGCGATGTCCTTCAGAAAGTCTGTGACCTGCAGCCTCTCTTTGGCCAAGTTCAGAAGATGCCACGTCAGCATGGGGGTCCGTGATCTGTCCTCCCAGGTGTTCATTGGGGGAAGGAACTCGTCATACTGGTAACCCTCCAGTGGGATACCGCCAATGAAATGGATGTCCCAGAGACTAATACCAACTTCCCCATGGTGAAGGTGGAATGTGTTGGTATCAGGGGACCATTGGGTGAACAGCTCCGTCTCGAGTTCAGGTTGACGGTAGAAGTGGAACTGTGACTTCCACACCGCCTTGAACAGACCAATGTGCCGAAGCTCGGCCCCGAATTGGTCGCACGTATGGTGAATCTAGTACACCCAGGCCCACTCACTAGTGAAGTTTCCTTCAGACCGTAAGTCCAAATCTTGTATCCATCCCTTAGTATCGTCCGTGATGCTCTGACGAAACATGCTTGCATAGAGGGATAGAGAGATCTCTACAACAGGATCACCCCCAGAAATGGTCCTGGTCCTCGGGTTTAGGACATACACATACATGTGTCTGGTCTCTCTGGCAGGATGACCATTGTTGGTGATGTTTTAATGGGTAAGGTTGTCCTCCCAGGTCACCCATGACCGCGGTGTGTCCACCTCGATGCCCGACAGTGGAACCTCCTCGAGGATGCCGAAGTTCCAGAGCAGCAGGTTGTTGGACAGAGGATACTCCTTCTGGGTGGGGGTCAGTAGGTTGAACAAGGTAAGGTTGTCGAAAACAACCACCTTGGTGCCATAAAACTCTTCATTCAATGCCATTTCAGATCTACGAGCTGCGACTTCCCCCTCATCGACTTGGTTCGCGGCCATCTTGAGTACTTTGAGACTTGTGTGAAATCCGGATGGGCTGTGCGAAATTGGGAAGATTTCTATGAAATATGGATCTGTGGTATGCAATTCTAGATTAGGGTGTGAAATCAGAAACTTCAGCGCGAAATATTCTAAGTTTTCATGTAAATATGGTCGAAACTCGGAAGGAATTACACGCTAACACAGCGTGTTTTCCGCGCAGTCGCAAAAGCAATTTCGTGCGCGAGATCTCAGAGCCTATCATGCAAGAAAGCTCGGGTACGGCTCATGGGACCCATGACCCCTTTTATAGGCGAGGCCGGGGGTTCTGCACTATGCAGAAAGAGGATTCCGCGCTAAACCTTCGTTTTGCATGCTATGACAGTTTTTGCATGCAAAGGGCCCACGTGATCCAACCCTTCAGTGTTTCGGTGTTTCCCTCAGAATATGATCGTTGTGACCTCTCCCTGATCCAATTCCGAGGGGGGGCATTTGTAGATACCGAAAAAGTCCTTAATTTCCTAAAGGAAGTTTCGAAATAACGAAGCGAAGTCATATTCGGACTCGGAAACCTGGTACGGAGGGCCCAAAAGTTCTACGCGAAATAAATGAGGATGTGCGCAAAAAAAGTTTGGCTGTGCGGAAGGTGTCCGGGATTCATGAAAGGACCCCCGGCGCCGGCATGCAAATTTGCACGCCCGCACCCGCGTGGTTCCCTTTTGCATGCCTCCATCTCCAGGGCGCAAAATTTCGCGCGCCACCTGGTTTCCACGACACTGGAATCCTATAAATAGAAGCGGACCCCTTCCATTTTAGGGTTTCAGAATTTCAACCGGCTCTCGTGCGCAAAATAGGACTTCCCCGTGCACAAGATGGCCTTCAGGTACTGACCCTTTTCACGCAACCTCACCCCGAGATCCGCCTTTGCGCGCAATCCCACCGGCTTAAATAAAATTCCAAATTCTTTAGGGTTTTCCCTTGCGTGCAATTCCTTCCATTGCACACAAAAAAGGTCCAATTGCGCGCAGTTCCTTTGGGGGGTGTGGCTTGGCATTAGGGTTCGGCCTTTGCCACTCACACACAATTCACTTCCCTTGCGCGCAATTCTCACAAGCCGCGCACAATTCCTCTGCCTCAATTACGCGCCATCCCAGTGTTTTGCGCACAAACCCATTTCTTTGCGCGCAATCCCCGAGACCCCTCACCTTGACACCCCCCGAGCGCCTCCCTGTGTAGACGCCCAATGTCCTCCATACCGGGCATGCATTCCATGCGCTTTTTTCCCGTACGACCTTCCAGGCTCGTACGAAGTAACCTCAAGGTCCCTTGGGTGGTGTTTCCCATTGCTTTGCTTTTCCTAATGCTCCTTCGCATAGGCATGCTAACGGCTATTTCTTCTTCGCATAGCCACGCTAACGTGGACCCCTCGATGGTTCGCTTTACAACCCCTCTTCACAATGGCATTGCCGGTGCCTTACCTCCCACAAGGGGTATAGGGTGTCGGTTATGTATGTCCTAGGGGTGTGGAGTGAACCCACCTTGTCCGAGCTACAGGACGTTAAACTTCCAAGCACCTCGTCCTCAACACATGATGTTAAACTATGATCTGTCTCCGTGCCTTGCACACAGGGTCCCCCCCGGGTTGGAAATTATTTACGCCGCTCCTCTCCCTGGGAATGGAATCTTCCTAACATGGAATGATATCCTCCCTCTCAGAGTGGTGTTTATCCATGGGGAAAGGGCTTCCACATTGGTTTAAGCCCCTAGCCTCTCTTGCGGAAGGTTGCACTCATGCACCTCCGTACTTCCCCACTACCAAGGCCAGTGGAGGGCGTGATAGGGAACAAGGCATCTCCTTTGTTCGGTCCCAAATACCTCTCCCTCCGTTCCTTGTCTCATTTCAGGCCTCCATCCTAGGGTAAGTCCTGACACTATGGGCTGCTCAACGCGTAAGCCCCTCTCCACTTCCCACAGACACACCTTTCGCGACGTGATCATCTGGTACCTACTACCTCTTGTTTCTCACACCGAGCATGACTCACATGGTCTTAGATTGAGCATCGAACATGACATGCACCATGGGCTGCCTCAGAGCGTAAGCCCCATCCCGGCGAACTACTAGGACTTTGATCCGTGCTAAGGCATGGTACATAGGAAGCCTCTATGAGGTTCAAACCCACCACCCGGTTGTTCCGACCCCTTCGTGTCAGTTCACCAACTCCATGGGCCACCTCATAGCATAAGCCCCATCCTGGCGAACTACGAGGACTTTGATCCGTGCTAAGGCATGGTATATAGGAAGCCTCCACGAGGTTCAAGCCCACCACCTGGTTGTTCCGACCCCTTTGTGTTAGTTCACCAACTCCATGGGCCACCTCAGAGCATAAGCCCCATCCTGGCGAACTATGAGGACTTTGATCTGTGCTAAGTCATGGTACGTAGGAAGCATCCACGAGGTTCAAGCCCACCACCCGGTTGTTCCGACCCCTTCGTGTTGGTTCACCAACTCCATGGTCCACCTCAGAGTGTAAGACCCAAATGCCATCCCGCACGGGGTTAAACTGTATAACGTCCAACACGACGTTAAACTATCTGCCTCATCCCGCATTATGTTTAACTATATACCCAAACTATAGAGACTTTGATCCGTGCTAAGGCCTGGTACGTAGGAAGCCTCCACAAGCTTCAATCCCAACACCCACGTCTCATCCTGACCTCTCCCTCGAGCCCACGTGCCTCAGGAAGCTCATGCCCTAGACCAGAGGTCTTACTCCTTCTGGGTTCCATCCATGCGTTCATTCTCATGGGTGGCCTTTTCAGGTGTCCCACCATATCATCAAACTATACAGACTTTGATTCCCTACCACGGGAATACGTAGGAAGCCTCCATGAGGTTCAAGCCCCTATTTACTTCATCATCCATCCTGATTATTACTCAGGCCACCACATCCCAGTGGGATCATTCCACCTAACTCCACTCCACAGTATCCGGGAAGCCGCCCACGTGCTGGCCCCAACATCGGAGTTGCCTTCAGGGGGTTCTTTCATCTGATCCACTCTTAGTGTTCCGATCAGTTCGATCCGTCTCCACTGGACGTTAAACACGTGGCATACCCTGTGTTAAATGTGGAAAGCTGAGGAAAACCTTAGAAGACATGACCTCAGTGTAACCGTCTCCACTGAACGTTAAACTCGCGGCATACCCCATGTTAAACATGGGAAGCTGAGGAAAACCTCAGATACATGCCTATGGAATGAAATTCCCCACGTTCAATGTGGGATGCCTCGGGCTTCCATGCCCTCGAGAAGTCCTATAACAAGGGACAGAAGATAGACATTCCAATCCCCCAGCATCAAGACATGCCAACGACACCTCAGCGTGACCACTCTTCTAACCAAAGGTTGCTGCCCCGACCAGACCCCTTGGAGCATCTCGATGGAAGCAGTGTAATTAGCCGGTGTCCATGAAGATATGGCACCGAGAACAAGATTCACAAATACGTCTTAAATCTATGAGGGAGACTCAGACTAGGTGACGAGATCCTAGGAGGAATCCATGGAAGGAATAACCAACATCCCATCATCCCGGTTTTGATCAAGGAGCAGATGTCCCTAAAGAAGGAACAGATGCCGCCCGCCTTTGGAAAGAAGGAATGCGGAGCAACAGTTATGCATCCTCTGCGTGACGGATGCGCGCCCCCCATAGAAAGCGTCAGAAATAGGGTTTTTAACTGCTTATGAATGTGATAAAATTCACCAAAGACCTCCGAGCAATCAAAACTAATATAACTTATTATTCTTAATAGAGAGACCTAAAAAAATTAAGTTTAAACAAAAAGGAAACAATATTATATTCATAAGTTGATAAAAAATACTGAAAAAATAGAATAAATTGAAATAAATAAATAAAGATACCTTTTTCATTTAGGAAAACAATTTCTAGGATAACTTAAAAGAAAGAAGTTTACAATGAAAAAACAAACTCAAAAGTGGGAATTCCATTGGATCTTTACTACCCACCACCACTTCAAGTTTATCCATTCATGTATTGATTAATTCATTGAATAATCATATCCAAAATATCTTCTCCATCATATCCCACTCCCTCAATCTAACCATTCTATCAAATGGAGGTTAATATTAAAATATAAATAAAAAGGGGGTAACTAGGGTGTTGTCCAGTTTCTATATCTTGAAATTTGGATCATTAATGGGTCAATTCATGTTTTAATCATGAATTTATTCCTTGATAAAATTTCCCATGTGATTTTTATTTCCCCCACAATATTTGAGCTCCGGTTGACATGTGGTTAAAAAGTTATAGCAGAAATACTTTTTTTTGGATGAAGTGATTATTCAAATTCCCCCAATTTCACACACCTAATGACAATATTAATCACATAATTTAATCTTTGTATTTAATTTATATATGAAGCATTGAGTATTATTTAATTTATAGGTGGAATCAACTCTTCTGTACATATGAAGGTGTGTTAAACCTCATTTATTGAAGGAGTAATAATTCTGTCTGAAAAATGATTTTTCAAATTGGGTGATTTTTTTAAGCCTTCAACTGATTGAATAAACACCTTTTACATTTTAAAAAGTTTAAGCCCACACCATAAGTATTCCTAAAAAAAATAATCTTGAAATTTGGATCATTATTATAAAAGTTATTCCCAAAACACCAAAGTGATGAAAATCTATTAAAATTACAATATTATAGAATTTTCACAATTTTGCTTAAAACACTTCAAAATAATGAAATGATGAAATTTCACATAAAAGGGAATTTTTTGGGGATATAATAATTGAAATAAACATTCAAAATAACTAAAATATTAGCTATATCAATCCAATAACACTTATCACTTGGACTCATAGACAAGTGAGAACTCGAAATAAATTTCCAATGAAAATTCAAAACACATGTCAATGAATTTTACAAGATTAAAACCAAGGTGAAAAACTTATCATGCCTATCAAATAGATTAAATTACAAATTATTTATTATGTTTATTTATTCCATTACCATTTCTTTCATTACTCCATGTACAAGGATTCTTACCTCACCTTTTTCCTTCTCAACACATGATTTTGATTTTGAAAAAAGTTTTTATCATCCTAATAAATATAAGGGTAACTATAGGCTTGAGAAATTTCTAAATATCCACCAAATTGACTCAAAGAATTATGTCCACCATGAGTAATTATAAAAGGTTTTTTTCTTGAGTTTTTATAGTTGATGGGTTTTCAAATATCAAAAAAAAATTCTATAGAAGAATAAGATGACTTGTCTCTTTAATGAAGCAAGATTTCATGGTTCAAATTTTAACTTGGGCATAGTATTCTAATCTTTCTTCATGGAATAAAATCAGCCCCAAAATAACTTTAAAATTTATTTCATGGATATCCCACAACATCTCCAATTCAAAACCAATGTCACACCAATTTCTTCCCAAAACTTTTTAATTATTTTTTTCTTTTAAAGCTTGATAAATGTACAACTTTATTTTTTTCTTATTTGGAAGCTCCAGAAAGGCACAACATTATTTTTTCTTCTTTGTAATCTCTATAAAATTACAAATTCCTTTTCCTTGAAAGCTACAGATAGGTAATTTTTTTATACAATTATATCTCTATACTTTGATTTTTCTCCACTCTAATGTATCCCCAAATGATTTTTAAATCACAAAGAATCTCCCCTACACTTAATATTTACCAAAATCTTTCCATGTACTTCAAAAACTAGTTGAATAGGGAATATGTCTTGTAATGTGGCTATCTAATAGGCAATAAATGGATACTAAGGGACCATAAAAGAAAAATGTATAGGGAAGAATAAAATAAAAAGGATTCTCATGAAAAGGTGGATTTCTACAAATTAGTTGTGTCATCCTTTTTGAACACAAGTTCTTTAAATATCATCAGTTTTGAAATAATAATGAAAATTTCTGAGAAAAATAAGATGCAACTTGGAAACCTATATGAAAATAACAAAGCATAATTTTTTTTATTGAAATCTAGGAAATAAAAATAAAAATAAAAATATAGTAAAATTGACATGGTATGAACCCTCAAGTGGGTTATAGAATTTCAAACCCGTTAATGACAAGGTTCAAGCATGATCATTCCCAATCTGAAGGTGGGTGAAGTTTCTTCCCCATGAACCAGAAAAATGAAATTTCCCCAATATTATTTAGCTCACACAACTTGTAGAATATCTCAAAAATATATTTATTTAGGTTCTCCTCCAAATATTTGTGGTTTCTATGATGTTATTGAAGAGGGAAAAAACATAGAATCAATTTCCCAAGAATTTATCCTTACAAATGATCTATAATAGTTGATGATATGTAATTATTGGATGTGGTTCATCTACAATTTCATCTTGAAAAGTTATTTATTCTTTTAAAATATTCTCGGTACCACCACCATCATCCAATCCAATGTACTCTTTAATTGGAAACACTATTATTTATTCAATTTCATCCTTGAAATTATATTCATATGAAAAATTATTCCACTCAAATGAAATGGAAACTAAATCTACATAGGGAGAAGAAGTTAGAAATTTATTATCAAAATAATCTGGCAACAATGGATCAAAATTTATGATATATCCCTATGGTATCTCAGGTTATAAATCTATTTGGGAATGGATAATAGTTGTATTAAAAGTAGACAATAACTCAGGTTTCTCCAAATTTTCTTAAAAAATTAATGGCTTGAGTGTTTCATCCTCCTTAGACAAAGTTTCATATAAATGTTTTGAATTTTCAATTTCAAAAAAATGGATTTCACATGTAATTTTATTCTAAACAAAGTTAGCCCAATAATTTTACAAAGTCGTTTTATTTCCTAAAGACACTTAAATTGATGAATCTGTAATTATTTATTCCATAAAATTTGAAAAAGGAGATTCTAAATCGGTTTTTAACTCATCCAAAAAAGTTTACTCAACATAAAAAGTGTGTGGGACATGATATTCTATTTCTTCATCATATGTTTGAGATTTTAGTTCTTTTAATTCTTTTAAACCATTAAAAATTATTTCCATTTATTTTATTACTTCTTGTATATTCTGTTAAGTCATCAAATTTGTTTATTTGATCATGTAATTAGATTCTTGGAGTATTAATTAATTTTCTTGGAATTTATATTTTAAAAATTATTCATGATTAGAATCCTAAATTTTTTAATAACCAGGCTAATCATAAGAGTAGTCATCATGAAAAACCTTTTTTTGAAGACCCTAAATTAGAGGTTTAAATCCTAACAATTCAAAAAACAATTAAAAAAACTTAGGGATCCTCCCCAAACATAGTTAAAAATTGAAACTTGGTACTTTTATTTGTGTTAAACTAGTCAGTAATTTTCCATTTAAAAATTAAGTACATTGGTGACCATGAAGTTTTCTCACAAGGATATTACAGAATAAATTTTCAAACTGTCAGTTTGTATATTATTTTTAGATTGGAATTATAAATATGGATTTAAAATGAGTTAAAAAAATTAAATTAAAGAAAATAATATTTTGACAATAAATATAGTTTTGTGATTAGAAATCATAAGAAATATGAACTAAAAACAAGCTAAAGGTTGTAGTAGTGGACAAGTTTCGATCCTCAGACACTCCCTTTATCATTAAATATACATTTCTTCTAGTTAAATTTTCCATTTATACCTCAAGAAATAAAAATATAAAACTATATTTCCTATCAACCACATTGATACCTCAAATATGTTTTTTTATCCATTTACAAATTTTATCCAATTTCCTAAAAACCTCCGAGCAATCGAAACTAGTTGAACCTGTTGTGCTCAAATGGGAGACCCCATCTAAAGAAGTTTAAACTACAAGAAAAATATTTTACATTCATAATTTAATAAAAAATATAGAAATAAATTGAAGAAATTGAAAACTAGAAATAAATATACCTTCTTCATTCAAGGAAAAAAATTCCGAGATAATTCAAAATAAAAGAGTTTGTAATGAAAAAGATAAACTCAAAAAGGGGAAATGCCATCAGATCTTCACTTCCCACTTCCACTTGGAGTTTAGACCTTAATTAATTGATTAATTCATTTCATAATCCTATCTTATATAATATATAATCTATTATAGCCTACTCTATCAATCTAAATATCCTCTCTAATTAATATGAAGATGAAAATATAAAGAAAAAGGGGATGACCTGAGAATTGTTCAATTTCTATATCCTAAAAGTTAGCTCAGTTTTGGGTCAATTACTAGCTAAATAATGCATGTATTCCTTAATAACTGTTGTTTTTAGAAAATTTTATTTCTCCCCACAAAATTTTATGTCTTTTTAACACATGGTTAAAAAGTTATAGCTGAAATATTTAAAAGCATTTTCTAGAAGAAGTGACTATTCGGATTCCTCTAATTTCATACTCCCATTGAACATATTAATAACATTATTTAATATTGGTATTTACGTATAGAGATGATGCATCAAGTTCATTTTCTTTTCCATGTGTAAACACCTCATTTAAAAATTTTAGGTTGAGTTATGCCTCGTTTATTGAATGAGTATGTATTCTATCCAAAAAATGATTTTCCAAATCAAGTGATTTTTTGGGCCTCCAAATGATCGAATAAACACATGGAAAAGTTGATAAAGTTTAATACCAAACATCAAGGATTCATAAAAAAATGAATTTATATAATTGTGTTAGTTTTATAAAAGTTATTCTTAAAACACCAATGTGATGAAAAACTATCAAAATTACAGAATTAGGGCATTTTCCCAATTTAGCTCAAAAAAATAAAAATTCCAAAAATGATACAATTTAATATAAATTTAAAATTCTATGGGAATATAGTAATTGAAATAAACCTTAAAAATATCTAAAATATCATCTCTATCAAATTATTATCCCTTCCATAATTTCCTTGAAAATTACATATAGTTCTTTTCTAGGTTTTCTTTAGAAATAAAAAAAATAAGGGTGATCTCAGATGCTTAATAAGGCATATATTACAATGAAATATATAATAACATAAACATGTCATAAGTGATATGATAGGAATATATTGAAAACATGAATCCATAATCAATTTAAACTGAGAGAATAATATATATATGGATAGAAATGAATATAAGAACCTGGTTCATCTTTTGTGGTACAAGTTTCTTTTTTTGGGTTGTTTTTGAGGAAAAAGAGGAAAAACATGGTTAGTATTGGCTTCAAGAATATTACTTGGCATAACTTGGGATTACACTCCATGTACCTCTAGTACACACTGTGTAATGTTCTAGATCTATAATGGTCATACATAGAATGTAGGGGTGTCAGTGAGTAAGGGAGGACCAGCCATGTATATGCCATGTACTTACTCGCACACACCGTGTACTAATGTCAGAAATACTTTTTATTGATATGGAAGAGAAGTCAGTGAAATAGGAAATATTTGGTATATACATGGCATGTATTCTCATGTACATGCCATGTACTTTTATTTTCTTTTGTTAAAATAGGAATTAGCGCCATTTTTGTTAGACACACATAACCCTCCTTCTGGGTTCATGAATAGCAGTGGTCGTGGATCGTTTTTGCTCCCATTTCACCATTGGAGCTCAAATTCAAACATCGTAAGGTGTGTTGTAATCACCTAGGTGAGTTCTTGGTTCTTCTTGATCTATTATTCAAGATTTATTTTCAATACCAAGTTATTGAAGCTTGAGATTTTATGATCGTTGTGTAGATTTACTCCGTTCTAGGCCGACTTAGAGGCCGATGTTGGATGAGGAAACTTGTATGAGTATGAGGTAGGTTGTGCATGCCTTGTTTTGAGTTTTTTCAGACATTTGGGGGTTGAAAATTTTTGGCGTAATGTTGGGTTTTGAGTGGAACCATGTTATGGCATATTTTTTTGATTGTTAGACCATGTGGGATGCCATGGGCATGCCTTATACATTAAATTATTAAATAGGGATAGGTGAGAGGCTGTTTCTCATTAGTATATTTTGGATAAGGGTGTTGATATGGTTTTAAATTATTTTTTTAAACTGGTATGTTTAGATTTTTTAAGTTTGATTAAACTATTTAGAGGCATTCAAGACCTCAGTGCTACTATGTTATAGATGTTAGATAGTGTAATTAAATATGATTAAATTGAATTAATTGTTTAAAGTTATTAATGTGATTATATTTATGTAATGACTGGGATAACATGTGTTGAAACCCTTGCGATTGTGATGGGATTTATCTGAGGTTGGGATGACATGGCCATCAGGATTGAGTGATATTGTTCACTGGTTGGGTGTGGCCCAAATTTTCTTAGTTGGTTTTGACCACCAGATTGGGCATCATGGATGTCAGTATGAGGTAGTATGACGGCTAGGTTGGGAAAGGCCCAAGATACTTGGATGGAATGACCATTATATTTTAGCGACATGATCATAGGGGCACGATTTACCAGAGAGGGTGTTGTTTGGGTTCTTATTTTGGTGATTTCCACTCACCCATGATGGAAAAGTTCCGATTGAGTTGTGTGCACATAGGTAGACTCTGTGATGAGATGGTTTTGACCACTCTTGTGGGAGAGGCACCTGATAGTTTCAGTTTAGGTAATATTAGTTTGGGGGTGCTTACTATAGAAATCCATGTGGAAGGTAAGGAGCCTTCAGTTGATAGTGATGATGCTATCAGGTTGGGGGCTGAGGCTCGCCATGATTGAGGCTGTGGTCCTAGATATTTATTTGAGGATAGACATAATTGTTCCTTAGGTGGTTGTTACATGGACCAACATGAGCTTACAAGTAGGGGTCCTTGGGATCGGGATACTATTTTTTGGGGATGACATCGGGACGTTGGTACTTTGAGACTCGAGGTGTCAGGAGGAAAGTGGTGCCAGGCTATGTGATTGGGGTGGAACTTGAGGGTTCACTGGGAATTTGTGACTATAGGAGTACCTTAGGACATGGGGAAAGGAATCTCTTTTTTCCAAGACTCTGACAATGGTTGATGTAGGTAACACTCCCTAGTAGATGCTTAGCATCAGTGGAGGTTGTTGTTATTTATTGCATCGTACTGTTTACCTTACTTAGAGACGCATGTATGCTTAAAAACTTATGCTAGGTTTTCACCATTTGGTTGTATCCTAATGATATTATTCTAAAACCCTATATGGGCCCTTTGTAATGCATATAGACTTTATGGTTTTACATATAGGTAAGGGATCAACCTTAGGAGTTGGATCATAGTACTGTTTGGAATAGAGATTAGTATGGACCTTGAGGTCATGCCTATCTGAAGTTTTACTTTTGTTTAGTTTCCTTTTCAAAATCAGAATGATTATTTTTTACATATCTATAGTGGTTTTACATGGGATTCCTTTTTGTATATTGATATGTATGACCTGTTATGGATGCATGCTTGGTTTGTTTTAGTGGCTATAAGTGTTTTGATTTATTTTTATTCTTTTTACTTTATGTTGTAGTTGTTTCTATATTTCTTTCAATATTTATCTATTATTAGATGTGCTTCCATTCTATGGGTCTGGTTTCAGTCTGCTGAGTCATTTATTTCTGATGCATGTGTCATGGTTATACTTGGACCGGTGCCTTATCTTTTCCTCAGAGCATATAGCCTCCCCACTATACCTGTTTACAACCTTGCTGCTAGTCAGAATCCTTTGGTGTTCAGGGAGGTGCACCTAAGGTCAGTGATACCCAGCCTAATACCACTATTCGAGTGGATGTTCAGGTTTAGAACATTTCAAAGTGGTATCATAAGAGTTTTTTTCCTCTTTTCTTGGTATTACTATTTGGGATTATGGTAGACTGGAGATAAGTTGTTGTTAGATATATATTTAAAACTCATGCTTGGGTTCCAATATCCCCATGTATGAGGTATGAATTGAGTTACCTTGGGTGGGAATTATTGTCTTGATTTTGACCAGATTACAGTTTTAATAATTTACACCTTGATGGATCACTTGGTTTGTGATGATTATGGGTTGTGATATGTGACCTTTGACTCGGTACGGTAATGGAGAATTGGACCTTGTCCTGGTGAGACAAGACATGGTTACTTGGCTTTTTATAAACACATTTTTAGGGAATTTCAATTTTATATATACATGTATGCCTTGTGAAGTGATAATTCCATGTGATATATGTCAATTTCCATGTGAAAAGGTGGAATTACATGATATGAAAAAAATTCTTATTTTATGAAATGTGATATTCAATGCTTTAAATTTATGTGAAAAATTACATGTGAAATGTGAATGGGACTAGCTCTTATAGGAGAAGGCATGTAATATAGTTAATGTGATTTTGATCACTAGGATTGGGAAACTCGGTCATCAGATTGAGACAATGTTGGTTGTCAGGATGGGTGAGGCCTGGGAAATTGTGATACTTGGCTCTGTTGTGGGTGGGTAAGGAGGCCATGAGGTCAGGAATGCTGAGGGAATGGTTGTCATGGGGAAGAGTGAGGGTAGTTTTTATACTCTACCTTTTTTCTTCTTTCCCTATCTATGTTATAAATTGTGACATATATGTGGGTTTTCTGACCATTTATTGTATTAAGTGGGTTCCTATTAGATGGATCAGATGGAGTGTTAGGTGAGTGATGGTACAGTGCAGTAGGAGCACGATCATGTTCAGAAAACTGAGGGTTCTTGAGCCATAGGTACATGATCAGGGACATGATCAGGTTCAAGATCTAGTTCAGGTAGGGTAGATGCTATGTTTGACAACATTCAGGCTGTGGCTCAATGAGAAGCTCTGATCTAATCCGGTATGTTTTTTTCAAGGGACCAATAGATGTGCTTAGGGAACAGATCCCTCTATGGGTTACCTTAATCAGGAGTTCCAATTACAGCACCTACCAATTTTTTAGGGTGAGGGTGGTCCACAGGTGGCTGAGAGCTGGATAGTGAGCATAGAGATGATCTTAGAGAAGCTCAAGAAACCTCCAGGGCAGAGGGTCAAGCTGGAAACATATGTGATCAGAGGAATAATTAAGATATGGTGGGATGTGTAGGTTCAGGCTCGCAGACATGAGGAACTGGCCTGAAAGGATTTTGAGGACATATTCTTTGAGCACTTTTCCTGGAGACGCTGAGGGAAGAGAGAGCTCAAGAGTTCTTGATCCTTCAGTAGGGTTACATGTTCATCATATACTATATAAATAATTTCACTAAGCTATCTCACTTTGCACCTGGTATGGTAAGAGATGACACCTCGAGGTTGAGGTGCTTTGAAGATGGATTACGACACACCATGTGGGTGAAAGTAAACATATTTAGGTTGGCCTCATTCTCAGAGGTGGTGAATCAGGTGCTCATAGTTGAGGGAAAACAGATAGACATGGCTCACTTGGGCCGGGAATCAACTTAAGGTTTTGGTTCAGATGGAAAAAAATGATTTCGAGATGAGTTCTAGCAGGGCAGTCAGGCTAAGGACCCCGCTAAACCACCTCGTGGTAGTTCAGCAGTGGTTTTATTTCAGTGTGGGCAGCCAAGGAATGTCTTCACTCAGTGAAATATGCCTCCAATGGAGTGCCGATCATGTGTATAGTTTGGTCATCATGAGAGGTTATATAGGAATCCTTCTCAAACAACTGGTAGGAAGGGACCAGGACAAACTGTGGCATCTAGGGTCAGATCAGGATTGGTACCAGGTGAGGGTAGCTGAGGTTTAGCTGCACACATGGCACATGGTAGAGATAATGGGACCCAACCATGGGTCAGTGAACAACGGATGGTGTAGCACCACAGGGAGGAAAGGCTTCAGGAATCCATGTGTTAGGCTAGGTGAATACCATGGAGCTACCAAGGGTTGAGAAGATTGGTGAGTCGAAGATGGTTAGAGGTACGCTGCGGGCATGGCCATAGTTATTTTTTCTTTTTTTGGTATGTATTGTGGTGGAATTTCAGTTTTGAGTGCACAGGGTGCATAGAATTTATATGGAATGACCATATACTAGTCAGTGGGTTGGAACCATCTCGGGTGTGTGATTATATATATATGAGGTTCTTGACATCATGAGCATCATTAGAAGCAAGTTACTTGAGGTTCTATGGGCATCGAGGAATCAATGATGCAGTTTTTGATTGAGGTGCAAGGAACCAGGTTGTTTTGAGAATCCATGGGATTCAGGACCTTGTTTTTCCATGGGTGCCATGGGCTTGAGGCAGGTACTAATGCGGTTCAGGACATGATTGGGTTTTGGAAGTTACACGGGAGAACTTGATGAGGTTTAGGGGTGACGATGCATCATGGGAGCACCATGGGTTCAAAAAGAGTTCATTAGACCTTGATTGATTTTTGATTTGGATTGGAGTTATTCTGGAGTTTTTCTTCACTACCATTAAAATGGAAATTTGGGGATGAATTTCTTTAAGTGGGGAAGTTTGTAAGAACCTCATTCTTCCTTTCTGGTATGAGTTTCTTTTTTTTGGGTTGTTTTTGAGGAAAAAGGGGGAAAACAGGGTTAGTACTGGCTTCAGGCCTCATACTTGACATAACTTGGGATTACACATTTTGTACCCCTAGTACACGTTGTGTAATGGTCTATCTGTGTAATGGTCATACATGGCATGTAGGGGTGTCAGTGAGGAATATAGGACTAACTATGTACACATGGTGTACTTACCCATACATGCCATGTACTGATGTTGGAAAGACTTTTTAATGATGTGGAAGAGAAGTTAGTGGAAGAGGGAAGATTTGGCATATACATAACATGTATTCTCATGTATATGTAGAGTATTTTTTTAATAATGGAAAGTAGCGTCATTTTTGTTAGACACACAAAACCCTCCTTATGGGTTCATGAACAATAGTGACCATGGATCATTTTTTCTCCTCTTTCGTTATCTGAGCTCCGATTCAAACACCATGGGGTGCGTTGGAATCCCCTCCATGAGTTCTTGGTTCCTCTTGAGCTGTTCTTCATGATTTCTATTCTATACCTAGTTATTAAAGCTTGAGTGTTTATTCTTGTTGTGTAGGTTTACTCCATTATTGGTCTAATTAGAGGTTTACACTGGACGAGGAGACTCGTACGAGTACAAGGTAGGTGGTTCATACCTTTTTTTGAATTTTCGTGGAAATTTGGGGGCTTTAGATTTTTGGCGCAATGTCGGGTTTGAGTGTAACCATGTTATAGCATATTGTTTTGATTTTTAGACCATGTGGGATCCTTTTGGCATTCCCTATACCTGAATTTCTTGAGCAAGGTCATCTGAGAGCCCATTGCTCAATGTGATATTTTGTTCGGGGGTGTTGAAATGGTTTTAAATGATTTGTTTTGTTTTAAACTGGTATGTTTAAATTTTTTATGTTTGATTAAACTATTTAGAGGCATTAAAGACCTCCGTGATGCTATGATATAGCTTTTAGCTAGTGTAATTCAATTTTCTTAAATTGAATTACTTATTTAAAGTGATTAATGTGATTATATTTATGTAATGCTTTGGATTAAATGTTATGAAACCCTTGGGGCTGTGAAGAGCTTAACCCAAGGTTGGGATGGCATGACCATCGAGATTGGGTGATGTTTTTCATTGGTTGGGAGGGGACCATATTTTCTTGGGTGGTTTTTACTACTAGATTGGACATCATGGATGTCAGTTTGAGGTAGTGTGATTTTCAAGTTGGGTATGGCGTGAGATACTTAAATGGAATGACCATCGGATTTGAGCGACATGGTCATAGGGGCATGAGGTTCCAGAGAGGGTGTGGCTTGGGTTCTTATTTTGGTGATTTCCGCTCACCCATGAGGGCCAAAATGCCGATTGAGTCATGTACACACAGGTAGACTCTGTGATGAGATTTTTTTGACCACTCATGTGGGTCGAGGCACATGATAGTTACAGTTTGGGTAATATTGGTTTGGGGGTGCTTGCTGGAGAAAGACACATGGAAGGTGAGGAGCCTTCAGTTGATAGCGATGATGTTATCAGGTTGGGGGATGAGGCTCCCCGTGATTGAGATGTGGCCCTAGATATTTATTTGAGGATAGACATCGATGTTCCTTGATCACACTGTGATTCACTGTTTCATTTTCACCCTTACACCACTGTGCTAAACTAGTTTTGAATTGAAAATTATAAAAATAATAACAAATTTAACATCATGTTTTATTTAATTATATTGTGTTTATTACTTTTAAAAAGGGAAATGATACTTTTTTTGATAATTTCATTGACTGTAGAGGTGATTTGGGGGGCCATTGATGATGTCCAAGAAAAATGGGCCAAACTGCACATGATCCATGCACACTAGTGTAATAAACCACATTATTACACTAAAAAGTGAAACAAAATGGGCTGAAATTTTGTGGTCTGGTCTTAAATTCAATTGGATGCATTTCTTATGAATAAAACCAAATCTAATTCACTAATCTGGTGGCCCATCAAAATTTATCTATCCAGCACACTGAATATGCATGAAGTCAAAAGTGGTTTGCGGTGTTCTGTCAATATATTGAGTTGTGATTATCCAAATGGATCCAAAATTTCAGTGGAGACATTTAGGAGTTGGGGATATAACTTTTTAGTTTTTTAAAAAGTTATATGAGAATTTATGTCCATCAAAAACCATAAACTAAGTGGTTTCTTAAAATCAAGATGCTAAAAACCACCTTCCAATTTTCCTATAAAATGACACCTTGGGATCCCTGTTTAGTAGTTCGGACAAGGAGTGAAGTTATGCCAATTTGGAGATCTAGAGGAGTCCTATCCTCATCCTAGAAGTTATTAAGGCCCCTATCCTCATATGGGGATCAAGAATGAAGAAGGAGTTCCACCCGAGCTTCCTCCTCCTCCTGATGTTGAGATAAACGGTGGGTGTTCGTTGTGAGGGATATACACACATGTAAAGGGAGTTATGACACATATATTAAATACTAGTTTGAAGTAATTTTGGTGTTAAAACATTTCATTTCATTTACCTTACTTGATTTCATATCTTAATGCTTTTTTTTGATACATGTGAATGTTATGCTCTTAATTTCTAACCGATCGATGTGAGGTTTTGAGTTCGTGACTTGTGTTGTTCCAATTAGACAACACAATAATCCTTTTCATACCACCTTATTGAGATTTCAATGTTCTTTAAAAGCTCTTATTCCATTAATAAGTTATAGAACTTGACAATACAATTGTTACATCAAGGTTTGGTTCTTTAAGAATTGAAATAAAAGATTTGGAATTAATCAGGATTCCGATTAATTTCAACCAAAGACTTACATCAAACCTAAGTGTATCTATTTGAACAATGAACTTGAAATGTGTATAGTGAACTCAAAATGAAACCTTTTATCTCATAATTATAAAACACCAACTTTCCTTTTCAACTATTAAACTCTTTAATAAATTCATTTTATTTTTAAAACTGTTTTCAAAACCACACCCAATTTTAGTACTTTTTATTAAAAATACACATTCTAAACCTATCAAAACTCTTTGAGATATGACCTAGGTTCTTCCACATACTATAAATCAATATTAAAATCATAATAAATTTGACATGTCAAGACAATGCGATCATTCCTCTAGTGCTCGTGCCATGGGCCGATGTAATATTACGAGCATGGGTCCTTGGGACTAGGATAGTATTGTTTGGGTGTGCCTTAGGCATGCGGGTACTTTGAGACCCAAGGTTTCAAGAGGAACATGGTGCCAGGATATGTTATTGGGGTGGAACCTGAGGGTTCATTGGGACTTTGTGACTATAGGAGTGCCTTGGGCCATGATCCAAGGACTGTCTTTGCTTCCAATAATCTGGTGATGGCTGAAGCAGGTGACACTCCCCAGTGGCTACTGAGCACCAATGGAGGTTGTGGTTATTTATTACATCATAATGTTTACTATAATTCGATATGAATGTCTTCTTAATCACTTATGATAGGTATTCACCATTGTGTGGTATCCTGTTGATATTTGTCTCACACCCTAGATGGGCTCATCAGGACCTGTGTAGACTTTATGGTTTTACATATAGGTAATGGATCATACTTAGGAGCTAGATCATAGTAATGTTCGACATAGATATTGGTATGTACCTTGAGGTCATTCATAGCTAGAGTTTTACTTTTTTTAGTTTCTTTTTCAGAATCAACATGCTTATTTGGTATATAGCTACAGTGGTTAGCCATGGCCACCCTTTTTGTATATTGATATGTATGACCTTATATTGATGCATTATTGGTTTTTTAGTGTCTAAAAATGTTTACTGGCTTGCTGTTCTGTTTAATTTCCACTACAGTTGTTTCTATATTGCTTACACTATTTATCAACCATTGGATGTGCTTTTGCTCTGTGGGTCTGGTTTGAGTATGTTTATTCATTTATTTCTGTTGCACATGTCATGATTATACTCATACCAATGCCTTATCTTTTCTTCAGAGGGTATATCCTCCCCACTATACGTGTTTACACCCTCACTTCTAGTTGACATCCATTGGCATTCGAGGAAGTGTACTTAAGGTCAATGACACCTAACCCGATAGCACTGTTTAGGTGGCCGTTTGAGTCTATGACATTACAATGAAAATAAACAGATCATATAGATAATAATAAGTGGTTCCTTAGTGATGAAATAAATAGTTATAGATAGTTAATTCAACACCCTAAGCTAATAAATCATGATCTTAGATATAATGATCTTACCGTCAAGAAAATATATTCTTTTGGGTAGACATACACCAAAATAGCCAAAAATATTTGTCTAATGAGACTTACCGATGTATTCAGGGGCTATATAATGTCGGTACCCACCTGTTTATTATTTGATTCCATTGCATTCATAATATGATAAAATTAAAAAAAGTTCATAATAAACTTTTCTAATAATCATCTGTATTGAAATAACAATATACAAAACACCAATACTTTTCCCATTTTAATAAAAGGGATAACATGATTAAAAACCATATAGATAAATAAGGTGGGTGTTTAAACAATACATAGTCAACTTACTAATAATCATCCATATTTTAAGAATGACATACAAAATTCCAAAACTTTCCCCCTTTCTAATAAAAGGTATAACATAAAATTAAGCCATTCTGAGAAAGAAGTTGGATGGTTAAACAATACATAATCAAAATTTCAATAATCACATGTATTGGAGTAATGACATATGGAATGGAAATACTTTTCCCCATGCTAATAAAAGGGATAACATAATAAAAATGCATCCAAAGAAAGAAGGTGTATGATTATACAATACACAATCAAATTTCCAATAATTTTCTATATTTGAATAAGGACATACGAAATGCTAATAATTTTCACCATGTTAATAAAAGGGATAACATGATCATAACACAACCAAAGAAATAATTTTAATGGTTAAATAATACATAATAAACTTTGCAATAATCATCTGTATTGTCATAACGACATAAAAAATGTCAATACTTTTCCCCATGTCAATAAAAGAGATAATGTGACCATAACCCATCTAGATAAAGATGGTCAATGATAATAATCCATATTGGAATAATGACGTACATAATTTCAATACTTTTCCTTATGTTAATAAAATAGATAACATGATTATAACCCATCCATAGAAAGAAGGTGGATGGATAAATAATATATTATACACATAGAAACTATAGGGTTATTCTCAATGTAAAATAAAGTACCCTTATCTAGGAAGTAAACATAAGTTAGTGGAAAAGGGTACTTTCAAAATTTTGGGTTATTAATAGAATATAATAATTGTGTTTAATAGTTTTTATTGGTAGGATACCACAAAAATATTAGAAAAAAACCTTCATCAAGGTTCATAAAGAGTGTGAGAATATTCCAAAGCATATCCTCCAGGAGTGTCTATCCAGTTGTGCAGTATTAGGCCCACTCATCATGAATAATGGAAATGATTGATTCAATTATTTAAATAACCCTAATTGGGTTGATTAACCCTAGGTATATCTATGACACAATTGTATCCACTTTCTAGTATCCAAACAAATATTTCTTTTCTAGGAAAACTATACACTCTTTATTTTCCGAAAATTTAGGATTTTTGAGAATTATGATCTCTTAAGAAAAGTCTCTACTGATAGGAAATAACGTTGCTGATATATCAAATGGGTTATAATTCCATATAATTACAAGAATTATTACATTATAATAAAGGTTTGTAATTGAAAATTAAAGGGGTAGAATGAGATACCATATGTCGGTATAATAACGACATATGAAAAATAAAATAATGAGTGGGGATAAGTAGTCCATCACTAAAAATATTTTAAATGGTATATAATAACATGAAATTAAAATCAATGAAATATGTGGAAGTTATATTATAATAAAATAAATTTAATGAAAAAGAAATATATGGATTGAAAACCCTTACATTTCTAAGTAGCTTCTTAAAGCCTGAGAAGAATTATTAGAACCTTATAACTCCTTAGAAGATATTTATAGAGACATAGGTAAGGTAAATTCATGATTAATTACTTTATAGTGGAGTGGGATTAGAGAATGGGTGGGAGTGGACTCCTTTTATAGGTGAAAAGAGGGTTTTTTTCATAGAAACTAATGTTTTGTAAGGGGAAAGAATGGAGTCACATGGGTGTTAGGTGGGTTTGGTGATTTAGGGGAAAAATTTGTATGCGATACATATGGGCATGACTTTAATATCCAAAAAAGATTTATATAAGGTTTAAGTGACCTTTTAATTATTAAAAATTTGAGATACTTCATTTACCTATTTTTACCCTTATTAATCTTAATTAAATATTAATCATGGTAATCATTTGTTACTAAAAGAAATAATATGACCCATGCCACAAAATTTTAACATTATGAATACTAATTGGGACTCTATTAATCTAATTAAATGTCTAAATGTGAGAAAACTAACTTTTAAATTAAAACTTAAGATTTAGGAAAAACTGTTTTTATAGAAAAATCTATTTTTATATATTATGTGTTTTTATTATTATTTACTATTAATTATTAATTGAATGAGTGTTTATATATTTTTTCATGTGTTTAAAAATCATATTAGATTCATATTTTAAAGTATATTAATCTAATTTATTTATATAAAAATCATTTAACTCTTAAAAATTAATTATTTTAAAACTATCATTTTACTTTTACTATGGTAATTAATCTTTAACCTAAGTAATATACTTTTAATTAATAATAATAATCCTGATACAGTTACATAATTTAATCCTAATATTTATAAATATAAATTCCATTTTGTCAAATAAAATTAATATGTGTAGGAAAAATTAATTTTAACATTTATATGTATAAAACCTATTTTTTATAAAAAAGTTTATTTTTAAGCATAAAAATTATGTTAGGATAAAACTATCAATTATTTTGATTTTTATGAAATAAATTGGTTTATTATAAAAAAATTAATTTTATGTGGATTCTAAATGAATCCAAAACTAAATTTAAAAAAAATGACATTTATTTAAAACTAAGGACAAAAATAATTTTCTTTTATTGGAAAATATTACTTAAGTTAATAAAATGTTAAAAATAGGTTTTATAATATAAGAATATTATTTAAAATATGTATAGTCTTACTCATTAAAATAATTTTGACCATTTAATATGTTTTATGAACTTATAGGATCTTCTTATATAATTATATGGTCATAAAAGTAACAATTTTGGTAAAAACTATATTTTTCACCAATCACTTAAAAACAAACTATTTTGAAAAAATAAAAAAATTTCCTCTTAAGATGATTCTTTTATAAAGAATTAAAAAATTAATTATATATTTTTTAAAATCAAATTCTCAAAATTAAAAATTACACTACTAAATATACTCAGGAGTAAAGGATATTTAGAGTGCACATTGTGTGATAGTTCTAGATATGGTGTTTACTAGCTATAGAAGGGTCTCATGTATTATATTCACCCCACAAAAAATTCTTCCTAGAAATTGGGGTATATGAATCATCTATTAAAAAATTGTGTATATTACCTCCTTAGAACTTCTTCAATATCCCATGGTTCTTCTTCTAGTTTTTTATTTATCCAAAGGGCTTTCACCAATCGAGTTGTTTGGTTCTACAATAATTATAATATAGTGTGAAGAATTTAGAGAGGCTCCTCATTATAAGAAAAATTAAACTCCAAATATATTCCCTCAGATGCGATCACGTGCATTGGATCTAACATTTAACTCCTCAGTAATGAAACATGGAAGACATCATGTACTTTAGAAATTTTGGGTGACATAGCCAATTGGTAAGATATAACTCTAATTATAACTAGTATTTCAAAAGGAAAAATGTTACTAGGGATTAACTTCCCCTTTTTACTAATTAACACAACTCCATTTTATAGTGAAACCTTCAAGAATAAATGATCCCAACTTGAAATTCCAGTTACGTCCTTCAAATATTATCCTAAATCTTTTGTATTATATGGGATGATTTAATATGATCCTGAACGTTTCATACTTTAGCAGTCATATCTTCTACAAGATCTTGTACAAATGGATTTCTTTCTATAACTTCTTCCCAACAGGTTGGAGTACAACACCTCTTCCCCTAAAATACTCATATGGCACCATTTGGATACTTGAATGGAATCTATTATTGTATAAAAATTCCACCATAGGTAGATACAGATCCCACATACCTTGAAGTCAAGAAAACAATGTCTTTGCATGGAATCCATTATCTTGATAATCCTTTTAGACTACCCATTAGTTTGGGGATGATAGGCTGTGCTTAAATGTATCTATGTGTCAAAATCCCTTTTAATAATCTTACATAATTATTATGTGAAATGATGAACATTATTGGATACAATTGATAGAGGATCCCCATAAAGACTTACAATTTCCTAGAGTTATTAAAGGGTATTGAGGAGTAGATCTTCTATTATTTATAAGAAGTGAACATAATTTTTATGGAAATCAATGATGACCATATATAATCATCCTTCCTAGGAGTATTTTGGAGTCCAATAACAAAGTCTATTATAATATTTCTCCACTTACACATAGGTATATATAGATGTTTCAAGACTCCATTAAGAGGTTGTGTTTTAGACATTACCTGATGAAATACTAATCATATGAAAAAATAGTCCAAAAACTCCCACTTCATTTAATCATACCAAAAATGTTCTCTTAAATCTCAATACATATTTTTACTACTAGGATGTAGACTGAAATTAAAGCAATGTGCTTCATCAACTAGTTCCCTCTTAAACTTTGGCACAAATAGAACACATAAACTCTTTCCAAACATCAATAATCCATCTCTATAGATTAATTCTATCTATTTCACATCATAAATTATTTAATATTACTTTTTTATATCCTCATCATCCTATCAGGACTTCATCCTTTCTTGTAAATATGGTTTAACAATTTCTTGGAAAAGTAATGATGGCTCCTCTTTCCTAAAAATCACCATGTCTATCATTACTAGATCTCTTTATATAGTATTCTTATTAATACCCATCATGGTTAAAAATCAAAGTTCCCTCATACTCAATAAATCATCCACCTTATTTTCTTTCACTTGGTGGCAGTGTATCGAACAATCATAGTCCTTGAGTACTTCCAACCATTTTCTTTGCCACATGTTGAGCTTATTTTGAGAGAAGATATGCTTCAAACTCTTGTGAGCCACACACACACACACAAATATATATATATATCAAATATTTCATCATAAAGATATTGTATAAAAATTCTCAAAATAAAAATTAAAACTTATGGATCAATATAATGAGTTGGATAGTTTTATTCATGTATTTTCATTTTCCTTAATTTATAGGAAATTACCCTATCATTCTACAGAAGGACACAACCAATTCCTTTATTTAATGCATAACTATATATTAAAAATCATTTCTTACTTGATGGTAGAGTTAATATTGGTGGATTAATCATTCTCCCCTTCATATATTTTTTTTATCACATTACCTTGACCATGTGAATTTAACCCCTTTACATATTAACTTGGTTAACTGGTTCGAAAACTGAGAGAAATCTTGAACAAAATTATGATAGTAACCTGCTAACCCAGGAAACACAGAATATTTGTTATGTTCATCAGTGTAGGACATTATTTGACTACCTTTTTCTATGAAGTGTTATTAGATATTCAATATTTGTAGATAATATGGATAATAAAAGAAACTTCATTGAGCTAAAGTTCATATTTACAATATTTACCATATAATTATTATTTTTTGGTGTCTATAGAATTATTTTTAGATGACTCTCATACTGTTCATATCTCTTAGAGAATATCAAGATATCATTAATGAACACCTCCAAAAATTTATCAAGATAACCCTTGAATACAATATTCATAAGATCCATAAATATAGAAGGTGAATTAATCAATCCAAAATGCATTACTATAAAATCATAATGTCCATACCTTGTTAAAAATGATGTCTTTGGTATATAATACTTATTTATGATTAACTAATAATAACCAGAACAATGATATATCTTTGAAAAATATTTAGGTCCTTGAAGTTGATCAAATAAATCATCAATTCATGGTAAAGGATACTTATTATTTATAGTAATTGAATTGATATCCCTATAATAAATGCACAATATCATGGGCCCATCATTCTTTTTCATGAAAAAATCATGGACTCCCCATAGCGAAACACTAGGGAATATAAATCCATTATCAAAAAATCCTTAACCTATTTATTTAACTATAGAAACTACAATGGTGAAATTATATAGGGAGTTTTAGATATATATCTTTAATCAGGAATAATTTTAATAGAGAACTCAACTTCATGCTCTGGTGGATGACCAGGTAATTATTATGGAAAAATATCAATGATTTTTTGTACCACATGTGCATCCAATATTATTAGTATATCTTATTTATATGAAGATCTCACTTGATCTTCCTCTATTCCCAAAATTTCATTAAGGAGTACCATAAGGGGCAGGTCAAGAAGAAAATTAGGAGGTTAAGTCTCTCCCTTGAAAACAAGGGATTCTATGTTCCCTTCACAAATAGTAATCTACTTCTCTTAGAAATAAATTATTTCATTATAAATTGAGAGATATTCCATACAAAGGATTAAGTAAAAGTTAAACATAAGTATAATGATCAAATTTTCCATCCAAGAATATCTATGCATCTTAATAGAGACTACTTGGTAAATCTAAACTGCAATAAGAATACTGTTATGTTTATTAACAGATAAACCCTTTCTTAGAGTATTAGGAGATGATTCAATGTTCTTAGAAAACAATAATGATATTGAATTGTAAAATAAAATTAATAATAGGTTTTCTAGAGTATTACCTAGAAATCATAATGGTTTTTATAGTAGTTTTTATATCTAACTAGGTTCCCCTAAATCTAGTCCCTAAGGTTCCTACCAAACTTTCTCTAATACCAACTGTAACAATCTATACTCTTGGAACACAGATCTGTTCATTATATTACATTATTGGTATAAAATACATTATTTATTAAGGATAAAAAAACTTAATAGTATTGGAAGACTAAATAGATACATACATTACATTTGAAAACATAAGATACAACACAAACACATTACGATAAAATTATTATCCCTTCCATAATTTCATTGAAAATTATACATAGTTATTTTCTAGGTTTTTTAATAAAGGGAAAAAATAAGGATGAGTTTAGATGCTTATTAAGGTATATAATACAATTAAAGATATCATAACATAAACACAACATAAGTGATATGGAAGGAATAGATAGACAACATGAATCTATAATCAATTGAAAATAAGAGAATAATATATACATGGATAGAAATGAAAATAAATAGATTGCATGGATAAAAATAATTGTATCCTTAGTGACAAAATTCATAATTACAAATAGATAATTCTATACCATAAGCCAAGAAATATTTATCTTAGACATTATGATCTTACTGTTAAAAAAATATATTGTTCTAGGCAGGAATACACCAAAACACCCAAACATTTTTGTCTTATTAGACTTGTCGATGCATTGAGGGGCTACATAATGTCAGAACCCACCCATTTATTATTTAATTCTAATTCATTCATCATATGATAAAAAAAAAATTGTAATAAAAATTTACAATAATCATCCATATTGGAATAACAACATACAAAACACCAATAGTTTTACCCATGTTAATAAAAGGCATAAAATTATCAAAAACCATATAGATAAATGAGGTGGATGGTTAAAAAATATACAGTTAACCTTACAATAATCTTTCATATTGGAATAATGATAGAAAAAATTCCAATACTTTTCCCTATGTCAATAAAATGGATAACATGATCTTAACCCATCCAAAGAAATAAGATGGATGGTTAGACAATATATATTGATCTTTATAATAATCATCCATATTGGAATAATGAAATATGAAATTCTAATAGATTTACTCATAAAAATAATAGGGATAACCAGATTATAACTCATCTAGAGAATGAAGATGTATGGTTAAAGAAATATAAAATCAACTTTCCAAAAATTATCTGTTTTGGATTAATGATATACCGAATGCTATTAATTTTATGCATGTTAATAAAAGGGATAACATGATCATAACCCATTTAGAGAAAGATGGTGAATGGTTAAACAATATATAAACGACTTTCCAGTAATAATCCATATTGGAATAATGATATATAAAATGTCAATACTTTTACCCTTGTTAATAAAAGAGATAACATGATCATAAACCATCCAGATAAATAAGGTTTATGGTCAAAAAATTCATAATCAACCTTCCAATAATCTTCTTTAATGGAATAATGACATACAAAATGCCAATAATTTTCCCTATGTCCATAAAAGGGATAATATGATCATAAACCATCGAGAGAAAGAAGGTGGATGACTAAAAAATACATAATACACATAGAAACTATGGGGGTATTATAAATGTAAAAGGAAGTACCCTTATCAAGGAAATAAAAATAAGGTATTGGAAAAGGATACTTTCTATGTTTTGGGTTATCAATAGAAGACAATAACTGAGTTTAATAGTTTTCATTGGTAGGAGACCATAACAATTCTAGGAAAAATACATCATCAAGGTTCATAAAGAGAATGTGAATATTCCAAAGCATATCCCTTGGGTGTATCTAGCTAGTTGTGTACTATTAGGCCCACTCATCATGTATCAAAGTGATTATTAAGTCAATGCTTTAACCAACCATTTTTAGGGTGATTACCTTAGGTGAATATATTCTACAACCGAATCCAATTTCTAGTATCTAGACAGGGATGTCATTTCTAGGAAAACCATGCACTCTTTATTTTCCTTAAATTTAGGATTTTTGGGAATTATGACAGCTTAGGAAAATCCATTATAGAGAGGAAATTAAATTATCAATATATAAAATGGGTGATAATTCCATATAATTACAAACATTATTACATTATAATAAAGTTTTGTAATTGAAAATTGATGGGATGAAATGAGATCCCTTAGTCGGCATAATCACGGTATTGGAGAAATCAAATAATCAGAAGGGATAAGTAGTATATCATTAAAAAAATATAAAATGGAAGATAATACCATGAAATAATAATCAAGTAAATATGTGCAAATTGTATTATAATAAAATAAATTCAATTAAAAAGGAAAGATATGGATTGAAAACCCTTACCATTCTAAGTATTTTCTTAAATATTTGGAGTAATTATTATAACCTTAGGAAATCCTTAGGAGGGATTTAGAGAGGAATAGTAAATTTAACTTTTTGATAAATGCCTTTGGAATGGAGTGGGATGAGGGAATGGGTGGGAGTGAGATCCTATTATAGGTGAAAAGAGGGGGTTTTCATGGAAACTAAATTTAGGTAAGGGGTAGGAATGGAATCACATGGTTGTTAGGTGGGTTGGGTGATTTAGGTGGAGAAATGGTAGATGAAACATGTGGGTATGACTTTAATACCTAATAAGGATTTATAGGTGGTTTAAACGATGTTTTAATTATTAAAAAGTCAAGATACTTCATTTACCCATTTTTACCCTTTTTAATCTTAATTAACTATTAAACATGGTAATTATTTATTATTAAAAAAATAATATAGACCCTCTAAATTTTTTTAACAGTATAAATATTAATTAGGATTCTATTTAATCTAATTTAATGTCTAAATGTGAGAAAATTAAATTTTAATTTAAAACATCATATTTAGGAAAGACTTTTTTCATAGAAAAATGTATTTTTATATATTAAGTGTTTTTTACTCTTATTTACTATTAATTATTAATTGAGAGAGTGTTTCTATATCTGGTTAAATGTTTAAAAATAATATTAGATTCATATTTTAAATTATATTAATCTAATTTATTTAGATAAAAATTATATAACTCTTATAAAATTATTATTTTTAAACAACCATGTTACTTTTACCGTGGTAATTAATCTTCATCTTAAGTAATTTAATTTCAAAGACTAAAAATTATATTGGGATATTTTTATAATTTGGAACTAATAATTATAAATATAAATTCAATTTTATCAAATAAAATTAATATGTGTAGGGAAAATTAATTTTAACATTTGTGCCCATAAAACCTATTGCTAGGAAAAGTTTATTTTTAAACATAAAAAGTATGTTTAGGATAAAATTAATAATTATTTTTATTTTCATGAAATAAATTGGTTTATTATAAAATAATAAATTTTATGTGGATTCCAAAGTAATCCAAAACAAAATTTTAAAAAAGTAATATTTAATTAAAAGAAAAGACCAAAAACATTTTCTGTTATTGAAAATATTACTTAAGTTTATAAAATGTTAAACATAGATTTTATTATTTAAGAATAGTATTTCAAAAATTTATTTTTTAATCCTTAAACACATTTTTTACCATTTAATTTTTTTTTATAAAATTCTAGTTCTTTCTTATATTATTATAAAGTTATAAGAGTCACGATTTTGGTAAAAATTTCAATTTTCACTAATCACTTAAAAATAATGTATTTTGAAAAATACCAAAAATTCATCTTAAGATAAAATATTTATGATGAATTGAAAAATTAAGTTTATTTTTTTTAATTAAATTATAATATTCATAAATTACCCTTTTCAATATACTTATGGATAAAGGCTCTTCAGAGTGCACATTGTGTGATAGTCCATGATATGGTGTTTAACTACTACAAGAGAGTCTCAAGTATTACACATTTGGTATTAGGGTTAGATAACCTTATTGAAAATTCTACAGATGATTTTATTTATAGGATGATATCCTAAAATATTGGTAAAGTCTTGAGTATGATTTTTCCAATAAATACACCCTTATCTGGATACTAGAAAGTGGATGCGGCTATGAAAAAGATTCTCCTAGAAGAAATCACCAAAAAAAGGGTTGGAAGAGAATTGAATCAATCATAACTATAATTTATGATCAGTGGGCCTAATAACACACACCTAGTTAGACACTCTAGGGGGATATGATTTAGTTGATCATAGACACTTTATATACCACTATGAAGGATTGATTTCCTAGTTACATTGAGGGTTAAGGTTAAGAAGAATAAGAAAACCTAATTTAAGATAAACTAGGTTAAAATAATAATGATTTAGGTTAAAATAATAGAATTATAGGTCAATGTGATAATATAAAAAAATTCTTTAAGGATGAATTCCTTTTATGATCATGATAATTCCCTATATTGATAATTCTTAATCGCTTATGTTAACCCTTTTAGTTTTAATGATTATTGTAACCAGAATAAATTGAGATAAAAATGGGTGTGAGGGATAATGAAGTGAATATCTCAATAATAAACCTATTATAATAGGATATTGACTGAGAAATTTGGTGATTATTCCAAACAAAAAAACCATGAAATATGATTAACAATGTAAAGCCCTGAACCCGCACTTCTGGATTCAGTACTAAAACATGTATGTATTTTTTTATATAAAGGATAACAGAAAAATACACAATAATTTATATATTTGAGTACCTTTTCTAGTCCATATTCTAGAGGATTAGATGAACCATACATAAACATTTACAATACAAAACATTTATATTTAGTTAATTCTTTCTGTTCTAGATTCTTATTGTCCATTGGAAAATCTTTAGTACACATAATCACCTAAGGATATACATAAAAAATGGGTGAGCTAAAATACCAGTAATAGGATAGATAATAACAATATAAAAATGGGTTATTTTAATCATAACACAAGGAAAGGATCATAAACATGATAGGAAGCATTAATAAAAGACTGGAAATGTGGCAATGCATAAAAAATGAAACATCACGTCCTAGTGGTTAAATGCCACACATTCTTGTGAACAAAGATAGAATATTTTTCACACATAATTTTACATTAAGTCATGAGATTCATCACTTTACCCAATTCATTAGAGTGCTGTATAATTATGGGCACACCCGTCACATTGAAACATTCACATTGCGCTATATAATTCCGGGTGCACCCGTCATATCATAACATTATCATTATCATGCATGCCACAATGAACTTATATAAAAAATGAACATAATTAAACCATGGAAAGTAATTCATTTAATCTCATAAGAACACATTCATAAGCTTTGGATCCCCCAAAATAAAGTGGGAATAACATACTTGATACAATAACCATCAACCTTTAGTGAGAAGTAAAAGGTGTGTTTTTGAAAGAAGATTTCTTTTGGAAAACATTTGTTTGACATAAACTTTAGTAGAAATCATGTATATCCCAAAAAAGATAATATAATGATGAAAAAATTATTTTTAAGGAGTTACTATAGCAAAAATGGAGTGAAAGAGGGATAAACCAATGAAAGAAAGCTGGGTTCGAGATTTTCCCCTTACCTTGTACCCGAACGCTTTCTTCACTTTAATTTCATGTATAACCACATTAGATTAATTAATTGAAAATTATATAGCCTTGTGTACATGAATATGTTTCATTATGGTTTCATTAAGTTATTTTATGGGACTTTGGATGAGTGATAGAGTTTAAAAAACATTGTTTGGGAATGTTCTTTTTTATGGTTTTCTTGAGCGGTTCACATGTATTCGTAAATGGAAGTTCATGTAGAACATGGGTAAACATACAGAAATGATATTTCATGTTATTAATGATATTCCATAATTTTAAATTATGTTATAATGAATTATGTTATATACCATGTGTATGAATCATTAGTTATAATTTAATGATGACCATTTGGGTAAATTTGGGCGATTTTTCGACCACAACGAACTTGTTTTGTTTAATCATTTAGTAATATGAAAATAAGTTAGTTACAAAATATAAAATAGGATATAATACATATAATATAATCTGTTTCAAACATAAAATTGGTTTCATGACCAGATCTGAAATATGTAAAGGAAATTGAAAACATGTCGTTCTTGAAGGTGATAAATTAACACCTCATAAACAATGTTTTCATTTCTAAAATAAGAAAAATATGGGAAGGGGGTTGGATGATATAATATACCATTAGTATCATAAAATTAAAATATATTTATGATACTAGAGTTAACATACCATTTGGATGAGGATAGGTGGGTAGATATTAAGAATATAACTTGAAATTGAAAGGAAATTAAATGAAAAGAGGGAGAGAAATTACCTCTTGAATCCTCCTATTGAGATCCTCCTTAAGAGACATAATCTTGGTATTTTGATGAGACCATAAGCTCTTGTATGTGGGGGAGGGGCTATGAAAGATGTTTGGGTAGAGTTTAGACAAGGATTGAAGCTTGAGAGGTGTGAGTAAATGAGGGTGTGAAGGGTTGTATTTATAGTTGAGGGGAGAGGGGATTTATCAATATAAAATTCATTAATTTATTATTTCCCCACAAGACAAGGAATAGAAAGTATTCCATGACCAATAATAGTAATTTTATCATGTTAACCCTAACCAATTGGTATTAAATCAATAGAACATAATTCATGACTCTATAATTAGCTTATTTAGCTTATTTTGTAAATTATGGTATTTCACTATTCATAAAAAATTCAAGTATTTCATAAAAATATAAAAAATTCACCCCAACCATTTTTCAACGTGTAGAATAAAAAAATAAATTCAATTTTTTAAAAATAAATTTTTAAATATGATTAATTTAATTTTTAATTAAAATCATATTTTACTTGAAAAATACAATTTTTAAAATTAAAATTGATTTTATAATGCTTTCATAAATTACGTAAGGTCTTATAAAATTATCTTGAAACTAGAAGAAATAGAATTTTTAATTAATGAATGCATTTTAAGAAAATAAATTTTATTTTTAATTAATTAATTAATTATAATTAATTATTTGTGACTTACAAAAATACAAATACTTTCACTGTGGTCAAATTATTACTTATAATATGCCTAAATTTTATTTAAGTATTCATGGGTAAGGTTACTATTATTTTGGAAACTTTACTATTTATAAGGGTATGTTACTATTCATAAGGGTAGGTTACTATTCACCAAAAATTAATTTGGTCATATTAGACTCCAAATAACTTACTGATTGCAACTGTGTATGTCATATTTTTTAAATTCAAAACACAAAAGTGAAAAAATTAAGTTTAACATATTGGTTATAAATTTTACATAGTACTAAGTAGTTAATTTAATTACATAGTTTTTCCTTTTAAAATCTTGGGATGTTACAAACAATGTATCCATAGTTTTTTTTGTGTGAACCAAAGAAGAGAAGGATGGAGACTTATGAAAATTCAGGTAATAAATATGATGAAAAAAGGAATATTCAACCACTTATATGTAATAAATATGGGAATAATAACTATGGGAATTTAGCCAAGGGGACTAGAAGATGCTTTAATAGTGGAAGAGGGGTTCATCAAGCATCAAACTACCATAAGAAAATAAATAGGCTGATTAGCATGATGGGAGTGGGAAACATGCATCCAAAAGAACCACTAATGATCCAATGATTTATATGTGGAAAACATGGAAATTATCCAAGTCAGTTTCATAATATAAGAGATAATAAGGATGATAGTATTGATTAACCACCACAACCAAAGAAATAAGGTGGATCCTATTCAATGACTATCAATAAGATGGGTTGTGATAAATAAACCCTCTACTTAAGAATTGTGAATATGAGATCTTTATTCTAGCCACTCTAAGTTTCCTAGATTATTTTATAAGTGTACCAACATGATTTTTTATTTATTAAATAAAAAAATTAGTTAAATGAATGTTTCATTTATATATTTAAGTTTATGGGAATAAAAATCTAAGTATGTTTCCTTTAGATAGATTTGATGAGATTTTGGTAATGAATTGACTATTTCAATATAGACTCCATATTCAATGATCACGGTTAGATTACCAAAAAAATATTCATTATTGAAAAAAATGTATGGGGGTAGAGACAAAATCCACCATCTATCACATAAATATCTTAAAATCACCACAAAAACATATGGAAACAATAGACTATCTTCATCGTCATCCATCAATTCACCACTTCCGCATATCGAACCCAATGTTTCTAGAGAATTTAAAAGAAAAATAGAAATGGTGGATATAAAATACAACCCCCACAAATAATGATAGTGAAATAGGATACATTTGTTAATTGACAAAATGGGGAGCCTACTTAGTGACCTTAGGGTTGGGGGTAGTTCAAGAATCAGGTTTGAAGCCCCAAAGCATGAGATCCCATGAAGTGTGTGTCATAAATAGTTTACATCCGGGAAGGACCTATTTGGGCACATGAAGATACACCTAGAGTGGATGTGGCATGGTGTTCATCCCCTACCAACCTTTATCTAGGAAAGATTCATAGAGAAGGTAGTACAGGGACTTGTGAAACAAGCAAGTGAGGAGATGAGTGGTTATTTGTTGAGGTTGGTGATATAGGAAAGGGATAATCTAGAGATGGTTAAAGATGGTGTGGTGGAGGAGGATACTCTGAAAAAGGTCGTGTTAAGTCTGAATGTAGATCAAAATGAGACTTATGAAAAGGAGGATAATTATTTATCATTGTTTGACCTCAAATTTTTGATGACACTTCCAAGTTAAAGAACCATGAGGGATGAGAGATAGGTGTGTGTAGGTTATCTATTATGAAAATATGGAATCATATTTCACACCTCAAACAAAATTAGGATAATATTAAACTAAAAGTTTTAATATGAACTCAAGGAAAAATAAAATAGGCATTAACACCAAACCATGATATGTATTTAACTCAAATATTTACGAACAAACACAATATTGGTATTATGTTTATTATTAGTGGATAAATGTGATTTATACCTAATTATAAAATTAAATCTTGATACCCTTATCTAATTTTATTAGTTATTAATAATTACAATTATAAGGATGTAATATATTTATGGGGGAGATTGTAATGACCTGAGATTTTATTGTATATTATCCTTAAATATGTAATTTGTTAAATAGTGTGTTTTACACACTATAGCAAACTAAAATTATTTTTTTATATATTTATGAATATTAAATATTACTATTAAAAATTATCCATTAAATTAGCTTATATAAATTGAAGTAACCATATATTAAAATCAATAAATAAAGTAGAAAGATTTGGAATCTAGAAGCAGAATTATTCCTTATGAAACCCATTTATCTGATCTCAAAAGGTTGGTATCTTTTTTAGTGTTTTCCCTAGACCAAGAAAAATCCTAAATCTAGAAATTATGGGTTGAGAAAAATGATATACAAGAGAATTTCAATCTTGTGGATATTTTTATAAGATCCATGCTAGCTGAACCACCACCCAAAACTACAACCAAAGCTTATCTTATGATTAGGTATTACATGGAGATCATAAGGGTTAATGTAATTAGAAATTAGGATTATATTGACATGTAATAAAATATTTATATGTATATATATATAATTATTATTTTTACTTTTCGAAAGGTCATCATTGCTCAATTCACTTTATTTTTAAAAAATTTATTTTTCATAAATTAGTATTTTATTTAAAGGAAATAATTTTATTATTATTGAATAATATAAATACATATTTATTAAATGAATAATATGTTAACACTAAATTAATGGGTAATTTATAGAAAAAATAATAGTTAATATACTAAAAGTTATTTTCCTATAAAAATATTTTTTAACTATATTTGATGTTTTTAATTAAAAATAAAATTTATAAAATTTATAATTTGAATTATTAAATATTAAATTAATTATTTTTTTTATCATAGAAATATTATATTAAGATAATTTATTGAGATGCTTCTAAAAAAATTGATTTTTAGTTGAATAGTGCAATATACTGTTTTAAAAAATACAATTCCTTTTATAAAATTATTAGTTTATAAGAATGATTTGGAAATTTATGAAACCATTTTATATAAAAATTATTCGTTTTATAGGTTATATTATAAATTTAAAAAAATTTAATCTAATTTACAAACCTATATTTAATGTTTCATAACTTAAGTAATATTTCTCTCAAGAAATTGTTTTTAAGAATTATATACTTTTTATTTTAAAATTAATTTTATCACTTTTAGAAATTGATTAAAATTAAATAATTTTTTAATTTTTAATTAGTCGGTCCAAATTATATAAGAACTACGATTTTATTTTTGAGCATATAGCATAATTTATTTAGGTGAGAACTAGTTACTGTGGTAAAAGCTAAAATGGTAAAAAGTAAAAATCTAAAGAAAAATGACTTCAAAAATGTTTTAAACATGTGTTGGAATATGTTTTTATGATTTTATTGACCTTATCACTTATCCTATCCATTATTTATCATTTTTTAGCCACTTTATTTGAAAGGGACTTCCCATTATTAAATAGTTATGAGTATTTATAAAAAGACTATCCATTTTCACTTATAAAAAGGGCTATTATATTCTCACATACCCAAACAAAAAAACCGTATAGTTTGGCCAAAAATCTGAATAAAAAACTCATAAAAAATATTATACACCTTAAATAAGTTATATTATTCTCAAAGGGTGATCTCTTAAAGGATTAACCCCCCTTATAAAGGATATAATTCAATAAGTGAGGTACAAATTTCTAACCGCTTCTTTCTCATTTCTATTCCTTTAAGTGCAATTATTATTTCTCAAATACCATTACATCATAATAAAATTATAAATTCAGTATAATAATTATACTAATATGTTTTTTATAATTATCTCACAATAATTAACCATGTTCCCCCTTTTCCTTTAATAAAAAATGAAAATGTGAAACATGTGTATGTATGAACTACCACCTCCACAAAGTAATGTGTTCATTTTAATTCACCACCTACCATGGATAGTAAAAAAATTAATTTAATGTATTATTATGATATTTATGACTTTTTTAATATTCTGAAATGATAAACCTTATTACTCCCCTCTCTCATTCTATGAAAATGAAATCATCATCCATGTGTAACTGCGTACTACCACCTCCAAGGATCAATGTATTCTATTTTTGATTACCGTATTTAATGGATTGTTATAATAATGTCTTTAAAGGATAAATATGGTATTTATGATATTAATAATTGTTTTATAATAAAAATTTAATAACATATTGATGATATTAATGATAAAAAATCGTTATAAAATTAACCATCTTAAACAAGAGAACTAAGAAGGGAAAAAAATTTATTCGTACTATGTAATTATTTCATATCCATATCTTATTCTCATAAATATTTATAATTATAATATATAATAATAATAATAACTAAATTATATCATTATTATATTTTAATAATGATCCTTCTACTAAATCACCTCATAATTATCCATTAATCTTGGTTTGTTCATGTTTGGGTCGGTTAAACCACATACTTGAACAAAGCTTTGAAATTATATAATGGATGACCATTAAAGAATAATTATTGGTATAATAGGATATAAATTTTTAAATAAATATATTTTTTGGTTATATAAAGGATACACCAATATTTAACTCAATAATTAAGAAAAAACCTTTCATTGGTTAAGAAAATCACCAAATTATGCTTATTTTTGATCTTATATTCAAGGATAAAGAATGAAACACTCATAATAGAAAATTGAAACCTCATAAATAATTATAATTAATCAATTATAGTAACTTTAATGATTTTTTTAATGATGAAATTTGGAAGAAGAATGAACACTAACACCGCTCCTAAAAAACTAGTACAAATGGTCAAAACCATAAACACCCAAAATGTGTAAAAAATAACTAAAATAAATGTATATAATGATCAAAAATATAAATTATAAATATTTTTAGGTATGAATATGGTTTTTAAATAAGTTATTAAGATATTTATATTTTTTATACTGGATGTTATAGCGCATTCATGGAAAATAAGATCAAATTTAAGGGTTACTTGTCTCTATTTGCATTCCACAAGTCATGTTCAATGTTTCACAACATATTTTTATTTATATGGTGTATTAAACGACCTATTTATTTCATTTTTTGATAATTATCTTACATTTAATTAGGTTTTAAGTATCATTTTAGGAACCCCCTCTCATATTATTTTGATTCAAACATTCCTTGAACCATAAGGGACTTTGGTAACTCAAATATCTTTCTTTGAGTTGTGAATATTCTTTTGAAATTTGAACTTAAATATTCCATATGTTAAATGATTTTATTTTACATATGATTACCAATATCATAACTCTAAGTAAAATTAGTTCTTAATTAAAATCCCCTTCCATGAATGATTTTATTTTCCATAAAATTATAATATGTTTTGAATAATTCCCATCCTATCAAGTGTTGATTTATCTTAAATGGATATTTATTTCAAGTCCATATTTTCACTTACTACCAATGTTATATTTTTTTATTTTTAAATCAAAATATGTATAAAGTCATGTGATCTTCATACTTTTCATTACCACTTTTATGGATAATATTTGTTAATATCTTTTATGATTTTAATTCTCTTTTCCTATTTATATCAAAAGGGATATATTTTCCCAGATTTTATGTTTTTATGAAGTTACTATTTTGGGTGATTGAATTTGGTATCAATTGATTTGGTTTATGTGGTTATTTATGTGATATATTTTGAAAAGTAATGTGAAACCCATTATTATTCCTGGGTTTTAAATATGTGATGATTATATGTTTTCTTATGGTACACATGTGTATGGTTAATCATTAAGTGATGGGTGGTCCCTATATTTCCCTCCAAGGAATTGGATAAATATTTAAATCTCATTTGGTAATGGTGAAATGAGTACTAATGGTCATTACAAATTGGGAAACAAGTTGTGATGAATGATACACTATGGGGAACATGTTATGATGTTTGATATATTATGGGAAACATATGTAACACCTAATACACAATATTGTATTTCTATGCTTATGTTGGTTCCACACACATTTGATATTAGACTATTCTATTCTCCCATGATCATGATTTAAGTATCACGTTTTTCCAATCTTTACGCAAAATTTTATTTTTGATCATACGAGATTACTTATTCTACTATCAGGCATTATGAACTGTTTTTATGATTTCATTTTCTTTGAATTAGAAATTTCTCTCATAATTATGTTTTATAATATTCTTCTTATCTCACCCAAGGGAAAATATTGATATGTTTGTTTTTCCCTTACATGGCTATTGAGTTCACCCTTTTCTTTTGTTTCCATTTTCTAGGGTTGAGGATGAGTTTAACTTGGGAGATGTTTAGAATAATAACTAGTATAATGAAATTATGGGGAAATGTTAACAATAATTATAAAATAAGTTACTTATGTTTGTAGTCTCTAAAGATACTAAACATCTTAATTCTCAGGATTTTTAGTTTATTATGAAAGGTAATATTTTAATTACGTAAATGATATAAAATATATCTTAGTTCACCTCAATTGGTATCAAAGTGAAAGTTTAGTTATTTTTAGATGATTAGTTTAGTTAAATTTGGTATTAGGTTTAGAAAAAATTAGTTAAAACCCTATAGATGAGTCTAATTATATGATGATATCCTGAAATATTGTTAAATTCTTGAGTAGGTGGTTTTTATATAAATACATCACTATATGGATACTGGAAAGTGGATGTGGAAGTAACAAAGATGTAGTTAGGTGTAATCACCCTAAAAATGGTTGGTTGAGCATTGAATCAACCATAATTCTGATATATGAGTAATGAGCCTAATACCACACACCTTTTTAGACACTCCCTAGGGATATACACACAATATTTATGAACCACTATAAAGGATTTATTTCCTAATTACTTTGATAGATAAGTTTAAGAATAACGAGAAAAACTAACATAAGATAACCTATGTTAAAACAATAATTATATAGGTTGAAATAAAGGAATTATAAGCCAATGTGATAATTTAAAAGATCAGTACATTTTAAGGTTGAATTCCTTTTATTATTATGATAATTATACTATATTTTTAATGTTCCTTCACACATGTTAACACTTTTGGTTTTCGTGATAGTTGTAACTAGAAGTAAATAAGTTAAAAATTGATGTGAGGGAAAATTTAGAGACTCTCTCAATGATCAACCATTATAATGTAATATGGACTAATAAATATACTAATTATTCCAAACCAACTATGAAAAAATATGATAAACAATGTAACCATAGTTGAAATCCTGAGTGCGCAAAATAAAAGAAGGATAGAGATTCATGAATATTCTAGGAATGAAGATGATGAAATAAATAATATTAAACCACCTATCTGTTAAAAATATGGTAAGATTCATCAGGGTAATTCCCTAAAGGTCACTAGAAGACACTTTAGTTGGGGAAGAGGGGGGTCATCGATCATCAGACTACCATAGGAAAATAAAGAGGATGGTTAGAATGATGGGAGTGAAAAACATTCATCCAAAAGCACCACTAATGGTACAATTACTTATTTGTGGAAAACATGGACATTATACAACTCAGTGTTAGAATATAATGGATGATAAAAATGATAGGAATAAACAACCACCATGACAATGGGAATAAGTTGGAGCCTGTTCAATTACTACTGATGAGTTGGATTGTGAAAACTAATTCCTCTACTTTATAATTGTGAATATGGGATCTTTATTCTAGCCACACTATGTTTTCTATATTGTTTTCTACATGTACCACACTAACATTTTTTTTATCAAATAATACATCTAGTCGTATGATGGTTTCATTTTTAAATTTAAGGTTATGGGAATATAAATCTTATGATGGGTCATTAATTGGATTTTATGTGATAATAATAATGGATTAACTATTTCAATATAGAATATATATTCATTGATCATGGTTAGATTATGCATAACAACTTCATTGTTGAAAAAAATGGATGGGGTAGATAAAAATACCACCAACTATAGCAGAGAGATATTAACATCAATTAAATAAGATACGATGACAATGGATCATCTTTATCATCATCTATCAATGAAACACATCTACATATAGGCCCTGATGTTTCTCTATAAGTTGAAAGAACCATTATAATGCTGGATGTAGAATAGAACCCCCTACTATTATTGAAAGTGTAACAAGACATGATAGTTTGGAGATAAAGGGATAGGCCTCCTAGGGACCTTGGGGAGGGGGGAAATTAGATAATTAGGTTCTATTATCTAGAGAATGTGATCGCATGAAGTGTGTGTAGGAAATAGTTTAGGTCGTGGAAGTCCCTATATTGGAATATAAAGAGGAACCCATAGTGGACCTGGTGGGGAATCCATCCCCTATCAACCTTTAGCCGAGATGGACTCATGGAGCAGGTAACACAAGGATTGGTACAAAAAGCATGTGAGAAGATGAGTGGTTTTTTTGAGGCTATAGATGTAGAAAATGGAACATGTGGAGAGGTAAAAAGTCGATTCAGTGGTTTTGGATACTCTAAAAAGGGCTGGGAGGGTTCTGAAAGTGGATCTTAATGAGCCTTATGAGGATGAGGATCATTATTTTCTGAATTCATTTTTTAAACTCAACTTTCCACCAACACCATCACGTTGAAGAACAATGGGGGAAAAGATATAGGTGTGTCTGGTGTATATATTATTAAAATAAGGAACTACAATTGATACCTCAAACAAATTTAATATAATCTTTCACTACAAGTTTTACTATGAACTCAAGGAAAAATAAAGTAGGTCTTGACACCAAACCATGAGAGGTATTTAACTCAAATGGATAGAAATAAACACAATATTGGGATCATGCTTATAATAAGTGAATATATGTGATTGATGCCTCATTAGAAAATTAAATCTCAAGTCATCTTATTGATACCATTTGATAACTTCATTATTAAGTAATAATTAAAATTATGAGGATATAATTTATTTAAGGGAAAGGGGGGGATGTGATGAACAAAGATTTCACTATATATTCTACTTAAATAGATAATTGATTAAATAGTGTGTTTAAAACACTATACCAAAGTAAAATTAAAGAAACTTGATATATTTTGAATTTTAAATATGACCGTTAAAACTATACCCATAAATTAGCTGGTATAAATTGAATTAACCATATTGAAAAATGATTAAAGAAAGTTGGAAGAAATGACATCCAAAAGTTGAAGTTTTTTTATGAAGCCCATTTTTCTAAGATTTTAAGGGAGGGAGATTCACTAGGGTTTTCCCTAGACCAAGACCGAGATAAACTCTATCAATTACAGTTTGAGAAAAACTGCGTACAAGTGATCCTTAAGCTCATCGAGATTTCCAAAAGATCCATGATAGTTGAACCACCAACCAAAACTTCAACGAGAGCTTATTTAATGCTTAGGTATTATACAACGATCATAAGAGGTTATGTAAGTATAAGTTAATATTATATCGACATGTAATAAAATATTTATATGTATAGATATATTATGAATTTTTTACTTTTCATAAGGTTAGTTTTTCTCAATTCACTTTATGCTTAAAAAATGTATTTTCCAAAAATTGGAATTTTATTTCAAGGAACTAAGTTTATTATGATTTAATAATAAAAAGATATATTTATTATATTAATAAAAATTTAACACAATATTAATTAATAATTTATATGAAAAATAATCGTTAATATACCAAAATTTGTTTATTATCAAACAACTTTTTGCTATATTTTATGTTTTTAATTAAAATTTTTTTATAAATTTTAAGAAGTTAATTTGAAAAAATTAACTTCATTTTTTGATTCATCATGTCAATATTATCTTAATATTACTTTTTAATATTTATCCAAAAAATGTTTTTTAGTAAAATAGTGAAATATACTATTTTTACAAATATCTTGAATTTTATGACATTATTAGATTATAAGAATGATTTCGAAATTTATGAAACCCTTTTATGGAAAAAATTTCATTTTATAGGTTATATTTTAAAGTTTAAAATATTAATTCTAGTTTAAAAACATATATTTAATGTTTTATAACTTAAGTAATATTTTTCTCAAGAAATTGTTTTAAATACCTTATATACTTATTATTTTAAAATTAATTTTATCACTTTTAAAAATTTATTCAAATTTAAAAAATTTATAATTTGGAACTAGTGAGTCCAAATAAAATAAAAATTACTATTTTATTTTTAATAATAAAGGATACTTTATTTAGGCAAAAACTAATTACTATAGAAAGAACTAAAATGGTAAAAGTAAAAAATATATGTTTAAATGATTGAATACATGTTTTAAACATGTGTGGGAATGTGTGGTTGAGGCCTTGATTGAAATTATCTCTTCTTATATCTATTATTTATCAATTTTGGAGCTACTTTACTTGATAGTGACTTCCCATTCTTAAATATTTATGGGGTTTTACAAAAAAATCCATCCCTTTTCACTTATAATAGGGTATCTCCTCTTCTCAATTCCACCACACCATATGCCCCCTTAGTTGAGACCAAAATATTACCAAAATCTCCTCAATAATCCTATACAACTTAAATATGTTATGTTCTTATCAAAATACTATCCCGCGAAGGCTTAACCACCTTAAAAAAGGATCCAAGAAGTGAGGTATAAATTTCCAACCACTCCTTTCTCATTTATATTACTTTATGTGAACTTATTCTTCCTCAAATTCAATTACACCATATGAAAATGATAAAATTATTATCCTTAGTATCCTTATAATGTTTTATAATGATGGTACATGCATTAACCATATTTTCCCTTTTCCTTTAAGAAAAATAAAAATGTAAAACGTTCTTATGTGTGGACTACCGCCTCTATGAAGTAACATGTTCATTTTCCTTCATCATCTAACATGTATATTTACAAATTGAATTTAATTTATGATTATTTAATTTATTAATTATTTAATATTATTAAATTATAAACTATATTACTCCCCTAACCCATTCTATGAAAATGGAATCATCATCCATGCATATGTGCATACTACTACCTCTATGGATCGATGTATTCAGTTTTTCATTACCGCCTTTATTATATTATTATAATAATGGTTTTAATATATAAATATGAAGTTTATGATATTAATAAGGTTCTATTAATATAAATTTAATACCCTATTTATGATTTTAATGATAAATAATCATTATAAAATTAACTATCTTAAAGAAGAAAACTGAAAAGGAAAACAATTTATTCATACTATGTAATTGTTTTGTATCTATCACTTATTCTAATAATTATTTATAATTATGATTTATAAAACTAATAAACACTAAATTATATCATTATTATATTTTTATAATTAAATTTCAACTAAATCAACTCATAATCATTCATTAATCATGGTATATTCATGTTTGGGTCAGTTTGACCACCTACGTGAACAATGCTATGAAATTACACCAAGGAAGAATTTGAAAATATAATTAATGGTTTAATATGATATAAAAATTTAAATAATAATTTTTTCCCTAGATATTATACATCAATATTGAAATCAATAATTAAGAAAACACCATTCATTGATTAAGAAAATCACTGAAGTATGTTAATTACTGATTCCATCTTCAAGGATAAATAATGAAACACCCAACAAGGGAAATTAAAACATAATAAATAGTTATAATACATTAATTACATAAAATCTAATAATCTTTTAATTATTAAATTTGTAATAATAACGAATACCATCATCAATCCAACGAAACTTGTACAAATAGTCAAAACTATAAATACTCAATGTGGGAAAATAAGTACAAACCAACTAATATACATGTAGATAATTAATATAAATTAAAATTATAAATAGTTTTAGGTATGAATATAGTTATGAAATAATTTATTAGGATTGTTATGTTTTTTATATAGGTGGTTGGAGCACATTTATGGAACAAAATATCAAAGGTAAGGATTATTTATCTCTATTCTCCATTCCATGAGACATGTTTGATATTTCACACCATCTTTTATTTTATATGGTGTATTCAATACCCTATTAATTTCATGTGGAAAAATTATCTTACATTTAAAAATGTTTTAAAGATCATTTTAGTAACACCCTCTTAGATTATTTTGATTTAAATATTCCTTGTTCCGTAAGGGACTTTGGTAACTTAAATCTATTTCTTTGAGTTAAATAGATTCGTTTTAACTTAAAACATCAATGTTACCCATGATAAATGATATTATTTTCCATTTGATGTACACTTTCACCTATGTGGGGAAAATGAGTTCTTAATTTAAATCCCCTTACATGAATGATTTTATTTTCCATAATATTATTGTATGTTTTGAATAACTCCCATCATCTTAAGTGTTGATTTCTATTAAATAGATATTTCTTTTAAGTCCATGTTTACACTTAACTCTAGTGTTAGACTTTTTAATTTTTAATCCAAATCTGTATCAATTTATGTCATCTTCATACTTTTCTTTTCTTATTTTAAAGATAAGTTTTATTACTCACTTTTATGATTTGGATTATGTTTTCCTATTTATCTCAAAAGGGATCCATTTTCTATGATGTCATTTTTTTATGAAGTTACTCTTTTGGGTGATTGAATTTGGTATTGATTGATCTAGTTTATGTGTTTATTTATGTGATTATTTTTGAAATGTAATGTGAACCCTGTTATTATTCCTTGGTTTCAATTATGCAATTATCAGATATTTTCTAATAGAACACATGCTTATAGTAAATATTAAAATGATGGGTGAGACCAAAATAACCCTCCAACGAAATGGGTAAATCTTTACATCTCATGATGTAATAGTGAAATGAGTAGTGATGATTGATCCAAAATAAAAAACAAGTTATGATTCTAGATATACTATAAGAAATAGGTGGTTATGGAATCCTTCCTTTTTATTACATAAATTTTCATTACATTTTACAAATAGAGGATCTTTAAAATCTAGTGTCTTGGAAATCAGGAACATAAAACATGAAAACAACATAAAAAATTCTTCTAATCCACTTGTAAGGATTCATAATAAGTTCATCCTATGTACAACTACTACAACTCATAACCTAGAGACATAAATCAAATGAAAGGGTGAGCAGAAGGCCCAGTAAGGAAAGCAAGGGAATCAGTTTACTTGTGATATCAATAAGAACTTGATGAAAAACATAAAGACATGAGCAATGGAAAAAGAGGAATATGATAATAAAAAGAAAATGAATCATAACTTGAAGATGTTTCTAAAACATATAATTTATAAATTCATGAACAAATCACTAAGGTTCAACCCTGAGGTGTCATAAAAAATTACCAGGGTTATTGACCAAGGTATCGTGAAACTTGTCATCTCAAGAGATTAAATTCTTTACCCAATGCATTGAAGCGCTATCAGAGGAAACCATTAATATTCCTTTATTTTCATGTGATCTACATATATCATAATCATACATCTTATAAATAACCCATATAGAGTAAAATAAATGAGTTTCACGTCAAAATCGTGACGTTTTAAAAGTGCTTAAAAATAAGATCATTATGTCATTTATAACCCATGGAAAGGAAGAGAGGGTTATATGTATGTAAATTCCAGAATAAAATTGATAAATATAATGTATTTATGAATAAAACTAGAAATTAAATAGGTTTGGGTATTCACAAAAATAAAATAAGATAATTTTTGTGAATAATAGAGAGAGGTTTTGAGATAAAAATTCTGCAGCATAACGACTATAAAACATGGTTTTAGAAAACATTGAAAAGAGAGGGGACAAGAGTCACCCAATAATAAAAAAAATAATACAGTATGGTTATAGAATAAAAATAAATAAGATCAAGCTATGGATATTTTAAGGAAATACCATATGAAAATGAAACTCGAAAGAAAAGAGAAGATGTGATTTCTGTTACGAAAATCCGGCAGCCTAACAACGTCAATTAAAAATTCAGAAAATCGATCGATGAGAGAGGAAAGGGTATCTCATCAATTGGACATGAAATGGAAAGTAATAAGGATATATAATAACACACCCCAACATAATAATATGAAAACTAGAAGACATAACATAAAATAAGTCATGACTTAAAAGAGGTGGGTAGAAGGTTCCCTTACCTTGAAGAGTATCTTTGAAAGCTCGAAGGTTGGGACCTTGGGAGGATTGAGGGAATTTTGGGAGGACTACTTGGAAGGTAGAAAGACCATAGATTCATTAAGGAGGATTTTGGAATGAAATGAATGAGGGAATGGCTTGGAATTTATAGGAAAAGTGAGGGAATATTTAATTAATTTCCATGGTACACCTCATCAGTGGTATTTGCAAAACCATGGGCTTGCCCATGGTATTGGCTAGTTAGGACACATAATAACATATATTAATATTCAAAATTCAACCAGATTTATTACATCATTATTACATCGTCAATGATGTCCTTAAACACCCAAAACTCAAAACTATAATTTTACTATTCACCGAAAATTCAACTGTTTCAGAAAAATCCCAAAATTTCACCCTAACCTAATATCAATTCTCTAAATTCAAAAATGAAATCCATTTTATGAAAATAATTTTCTAAATATTTCTAATTTAATTTTAAATAAAAACATTATTTATTAAAAAAAGAACTCTAAAACTATTACTTATTTTGTGACACTTTGAAAAAGTAATCAAGGTCCCATAAAATTATCCTATAACTATAAGAAAATAAAGTAACAATCTATGATTACATTTTATGAAAATACATTTTTATTTTAAATTATTAAATTAATTATAAAATAATAATTAAAATATTTATGACGTACAAAAATACCAATACTTATATTATGACCATTTTTTCACTTTTAAGATGTCTAAATTAAATTTATACATTCATGGGTGAAGTTTCTATTTTTTTGGACGATTTACTATTCATTTCTATTCATAAGTGTATATTACTATTCAAACTTTAATATTCACAAAAAATTAATTAGATATTATTAGACTCTAAATTTATTACTGGTCACATTTGTAGAAGAACATTTTCTGAAAATCATTTCACATTATCAATTTTTTAAATTTTACATAAATATTTTAAAATACTCCTTTTTCCAAAATTCATCAATAATATACATCGAATATTTATCTAGAAATTTGAAAATCACAAATTTTACGATAATAAAAAATAAAAATTTTATTTATACCCAGGGATTACAAAAATTATCTAAGGCCTCATTACATAGCCCCTTATAACACCTGAATAGGACCTAAGTGTAAGGTTTGCTATGGTGATAGAATCTTGGGGTAGGTAGGACAACATTGTACGAGTGGTGATTTATATCATCTTGAACTTCTCCCTTAGGAGATTCCATTCAAGCTTCACATGTTGAAGTTCAGCTTGGTTTTGGTCTAGAGAAAAGCCCAAAGATGCTACCTCCTTCCCAAGATCTGACAGATGGTCTTCGTACGACCTGATTCTATTGGATGAGGCCATCAAATCTTCTTTCTGTATTAATTAACCAAGATCACTTGTATTTATAAACAATAATTGTAATGTTAAGAGTTTAGTTTCCAAGAGTCATATTGACCAATGGTCATATAACAGTCGAAACCCAACGATCTCATTTAATTATACTCACTTAATTAATTAAAGGATATAGTTTTGTTGAGTATAAAATAACACAAAAATTTAGGAAACAAATATTATTAAAATGTTCGGGTCATTACATTCTTCCCCCCTTAAGAAAATTTCATCCTCGAAATTTTAACTCGTACCCTCAGAAGAGAAAAGGTGTGAGTACTTCTACCTCATAGACTCCTATGGTTCCCACGCGGCTTCTTCACATTTGTAGTTCCTCCACAAAACCTTAACAAGGTGGGTAGTCTTTTTGCATAGAGCCTTGTCTCTATGATCCAAGATCTCTACCGGCTGCTCCTCATAAGAGAGGTCATGTTCCTATTGTACCAAATTTGGATTTAGTACATGTGAAGGGTCAGGTATTCCTCAAGAGGGATACATAGAATACATCATGAACTACTACTAGATTTGGAGGAAGTGAAAGCTGATAGGCCACTGCTCCCACACGATCAAGGATTTCATAGGGGCCAATGTACCTTGGTATGATCTTCCCTTTCTTCCCAAACCTCATAAATATCTTACAAGTTGAAATCTAAAGAAATAATTTGTCACCAACATCAAACTCCAAGTCCCTTCGACGGTTGTCAACATAGCTCTTTTTCCGACTCTGAGCAGTCTTAATGTGTTTTTGGATGGTATGAAATTTTTCTATCTTCTCTTACACAAGATGAGGCTCAAGAAGCTTTCTCTCACCAGCTTCATGCCAACAAGTAGAAGTTTTACATCGCTTCCCATATAGATATTCATAGGGTGCCATTTGAATGCTCGAGTGGAAGTTGTTGTTGTAAGAGAACTCAACTAACGGAAGATGTTGATCCCATCCACCTTTAAATTCCATTGAGCATATTCTCAGCATATCCTCGAGTGTTTGAATAGTCCTTTCAGATTGTCCATCAGTTTGGGGGTGATAGGCCATACTAAAAATCAATTCATTGCTCAGAGCATGTAGAAGACTTCTCCAGAATTTTGATATTAACCTTGGATCATGATCGGATACAATAGAAAGTGGAACTCCATGCAGCCTTACCACTTCCTTTATGCAAATCATGACAAGTTTATTAATAGATAAATCTTCCCGAATGGAGATAAAATGGGAAATCTTGGTGAGACGCTCCACAATAACCCATATCGCATTGTTTCCCTTGGAAGTTGTCGAGAGACCAGTGATGAAGTCTATAGTGATATTTTCCCACTTCCATGATGGTATGGGTAGTGGTTGCAATACCTCTTTAGGAATTTGTTTCTCTACCTTTACTTACTGACATATCAGGCACCTTGAAATGTAGTCAACAATCTACCTTTTCATATTATCCCACCAATAATGATCATGAAGGTCCCTATACATTTTTTTGCTTCCAGGATGTATAGATAAAGTAGATCTATGAGCTTCATCCATCAGCTCCTTTATTTCTAGAATAGATTGAACATGTAGACTTGTACGAAATTTTAGTACACCTTCTTGATCAATATTGAACTCTAGAAACTTCCCTTCCTTCACAACCTCAAACTTCTTCTGTAACAAAAGATCTTCTTTCTGAGCTTTCTTGATCTTCTCTAGTAATGACAGTTGAGAAATAATTTGGGTTAGGGTTGATGATGTCCCTTCCCATATAATTCCCATGTCCATCTTCACTAGGTCATTGATCAAAATATCTCTTTGAATCCTCATCATGGAAAGAAAAACTGGGTCTTTCCTACTTAATGCATCAGTGACTTTGTTTACTCTTTCAGGATGATAATGAATTAAACAATCATAGACTTTGAGAAGTTCCAACCCTCTCCTTTGTCTCATGTTTAATTACTTTTGTGTGAAAATATACCTAAAACATTTTTCTTCTGTGTATATATCACATTTCTCCCCATAAAGATAGTTCCTCCATATCTTCAGAGAAAAAACCACCGCAGCCAGCTCCAGACCATGCATAGTATAATTATTCTCATGAGTCTTCAATTACCGAGATGCGTAAGAAATGACCATGTAATTTTTCATGAGGAGGCACCCAAGCCCTTTCATATATGCATCGCTAAAAATAATGAATCCTTATCCACTTGAGGGTAGAGTTAACACAGGTGCATTAACCAATCTCTTCTTCAGCTCTTGGAAACTTTCCTCACACTCCTTTGTCAAGATGAACTTGAACCCTTTCCAAGTTAACTTGGTCAATGGATTAGAAATTCATGAAAATTTTCTCACAAAACTCCTATAATATCCCACTAATCCAAGGAAACTATGATCTCGGTTATTGTTGTAGGGTGAGGCCACTACTCTATAGCTTTTGTCTTTGCAGGGTCAACTATGATTCCTTCATTGGTAATAATGTGCCCCAAGAAAGCAACTTGCTCTAAATAGAATTCACATTTACTAAACTTCCCAAAAATCCCCTCCTTCCGTAGAGTTTGAAAAATAACTCTTAGATGATCGTCATGCTCCTTAAAACTTTTTGAATATATCAGAATATCATAAATAAAAATTACCGCAAAGTTATCAAGGTGGTCCTTACAGAATCTATTCATTAAATCCGTAAAAATAGTAGGTGCATTAGTTAGTCTGAAGGTAATAACAACAAACTCATAATGACCATATCTTGATCAGAAGGTAGTTTTTAGAATATCTTCTTTCTTCAAACTCAATTGATGATAACTAGATCAAAGATCAATCTTAGAGAATAATTGAGCCCCACGAGGTTGGTCAAATAAGTCATCAATTCTTGTAAGAGGGTATTTTTTCTTCACTGTGATCCCATTAAGTTATCTATAATCAATGTATATCCGCATCAATCTATCCTTCTTCTTCACAAAGAGAACTGGTGCTCTCCAAGGATACATACTAGGTCAGATAAAACACTTCTCCGAAAGATCTTGGAGTTGTTTCTTTAACTCTTATAGATCCACATTTTCCATCCTATACGGGGTATTTGATATCAGATGGGATCCATGTATGAGTTCAATGGAGAACTCTACCTCTCTTTCTAGGAGAGGTCTGGGTAACTCCTCAGGAAATATGTCAATGTATTCCTAGACAATGGGGACATTTTCTATCCTCATACTATCATTTCCTTCTTCTTCTTCACTGATCAACTCCATAAATAAAGATATAATAGGTTCTTTTAGATAAAGATCAGGTTGAGATATCTCTCCTTGTAAGACAACTATAGGTTTTCCATTCAAGACTACTGAGATTCCCTTGCTTTTGCATTTGATCTTAGCATTATACTTTGAGATCCAGTCCATCACTAGTATAATGTCGAATTCCAGTATGGGAATGACTATTAGATTTTTGATAAGATTGTTCTCACTAAAGTAAATACTAGATTTTATAAACACTAATGATGCTTGGATAATCCCACCAAAAATCTTGATTGATAACTATAATTTTAGAAAATAAGGGGTTGATTCTAAATTCTTTGCAAACTTGGAGGAAATAAAGGAATGCGTAGAACCGGAATCAAACAAAGTACTTTCTAAATTTGAGATAATGACAATAGTACCTTCCACCACATAATTTGGCACTTCAACTTCAGCCGTAGTGATTGTAAAAGTACAACCTTGTTCCCTTGGATGATTTTGAGGCTGATGGTGATTCCCCTCCACTACCCTCGCATTTGGACAGTGATTAGAAAAGTGTCCAAGTTTTCCACACTTATAGCATTGGACATCAGGTAGGGACTACACCATCTTCCCCCTTTCATTAGTGTTGTGAATTTGAGTCTTCACCTCACTATGACAATTCCATGCAATGTTTCCATCTTTACCACACTTGTAGCACTTCCCGCTCCCAAGTAAGCAGTTTCCTGAGTGCTTTTTCCCAAATTTATTACACGTGGGATGTTGCACTTTATTTCCTCCTCTTCCCCAATCGAAGCTCATCCCTAATATTGGCTCCATTTATCTCTTCTTTTCATTGGATTTATGATACCACTACATCTCACCAAACTCTAGTTTAGCTTTCATCGCACTCCGCACAATCTCCTCATAGTTATCATAATCTCAGTTGGTTAGATTCTTCTGCAAATGAGGTCTCAGTCCATAGAAGAATCTATCAACCTTACCATTTGGATCCATGAAAAAGCCAGAGGTATAATGTGAAAGCCTTGTGAAGTTCATCTCGTAGCTTCCCATAGATTCATTCTCCTTCTGCTTCAGCTCGAGAAACTCCTTCTCCATTCTTGTTCTCATCGATCAAGGGAAATACTTGTTGAAGAATATCCCTATGAACTCTTCCTACTCCATAGCTTTAACTTCCACTCTTGGACTTGTGTTTTTAATCAGTTCCCACCACTGATCATCTTCTCCCTCTAAGAGATAGACTACCAGGGTAACTTTCTCTTGTTCAGAACATCAGAGCACAGAAAAGATCTTCTCAATAGAGCTGATCCACTGTTGATCAATCAATGGGTCAGTAGATCCACTGAAGTTTGGTGGTCATTGATGCATAAATGATTCAATATAAAGTTGTTCCCTTCACGGTGATATCGGTATCTCAGCTTGATTCAAGTTATTTCACATAACTTGATTCAGTTGGTTCATCATTCACATGTTAGTTTCCATTCTGGCTTCCATCGGTGGGCCATCAGCGCATGGTCCATTACGGACACCATTTGATTGGTTCCTCCTATTTCCCGCCATTTTCTAAAAGATTAAAACCTTAGTGAGAAACTTATTTCATTTATGAATCTTTTAACTATAAACTATTTTATGTCTTAAAACTTTTTTAAACAATTACATTTCTCTATAAATCCTTCATAATGATTCATAAAAATCTTATGATTAACCAAACATATCCCCCGGGAGTGTCATAACCAAGAGTGCAGCAATGCTTATTGTCATGTACCAGGATACCCCAGGTCAAGCCTGAAACTCCTTATCAGAGTTTTCACTCCTAGGTACATCTGTTCCAGAGCCACCTCTACTTACTTATATCCAGACAGGGATGTATTTTCTTGATCAACCACTTACTCAATACAAACCAAAATACCAGGAAGTTGTTCCATATTTAAAAATTTCTATAGGATTATTCATAAAGTTTTCATAGCCTAATTTCCATAAATAACTAGACTTTCCTTTGATACCAATTATGGAATCCCGCCATATTATTATACAACTTTTCATTACATTTTACTAACAGAGGATCTTTAAAGTCCAGTGTCTTGGAAATCAGGAACCTAAAACATGAAACACCATCAAACATTATTATAATACACTTTTAAGTCTTCACAATAATTTTATCATCTGTAAAACTACTACATATCGTAACTTGGATACATACATAAAAGGAAAAGGTGAGCAGAAGGCCCAGTAAGGAAACAAAGGCAATCAATTTACTTGTGATATCAATAAGAACTTGATGAAAAACATAAAGACATGAGAAATAAAAAAAGAGGCATATCATAATAAAAATAACATGAATAATAACTTGAATATGCGTCTACAAAATTTAATTTAGACATTCATGAACATATCACCAAGGTTCAACCCCGAGGTGTCATAAGAAATCACTAAGGTTATTCACCAAGGTATCATGAAACTTGTCATCTCTAGGGATTAAATTCTTTACCCAATGCATTGGAGCGCTATCTGGGTGCACCCTTAATATTTATTTGTTTTCATGCGAGCCACATAGATCATAATAATACATTTCATAAATAACCCATATAGAGTAAAAGAAATGGGTTTCACTTCAAAATCGCGATGTTTTAAAAGTTATTAAAAATAAGATCATTATGTCATTTATAACCCATGGAAAGGGAGAGAGGGTTATATTTATGTCAATTACAGAATAAACTATATCAATATTATGTCTTTATGAATAAACCTAGAAACTAAATAAGTTTTTGTATTCAAAAAAATAAAATAAGATAATTTTTGAGAAAAAGAGAGAGGTTTTGATATGAAAATTCTACAGCATAACGACTATATAACATGATTTTAGAAAACATTGAAAAGAGAAGGGTGAAGAGTAAACCACTCATAAAAAACTAATAATATATTATGGTTATAGAATAAAAATAAATAAGATCATGGTATGGATATTTGAATTAAATACCATATGAAAATGAAACTCGAAAGAAAAGAGAAGATGCGATTTCTTTTATGAAAATTCGGCAGCCTAACGACGTCAATTAAAAATTTAGAAAATCAGTTGATGAGAGCGGAAAGGGTATCTCATCAATTGGAAATGAAATGGAAAGTAATAAGGATATATAAGAACATATCCAAACATAATAATATGGAAACTAGAAGACATAACATAAAGGAAGTGATGACTTAAAAGAGGAGGGTGGAAGGTTCTCTTACCATGAAGAGTATCTTCGAAAGCTCGAAGGCTGGGACCTTGGGGGGCTTGAGGGAACATTGGGAGGAATACTTTGGAGGTATAAAGACCATGGATTTGTTGAGTATTATTTTGGAATGAAATTAATGATTGAATTACTTGGTATTTATAGGAAAAATTATGGAAAATTTAATTAATTTCCAAGGGACAACTCATCAGTGGTATTTGCAAAACCATGGGCTTGCCCATGGTATTTTCCCATGTTATTGGCTACTTGGGACATCTCATAACATATATTACTATTCAAAAGTCAACCAGATTTATTAAATCATGATTACATCATGATTACATCACCAATGATGTCATTAAACACTCAAAACTCAAAACTGTATTTTTACTATTCACCGAAAATTCAACTGTTTTAGAAAAATCCCAAAAATTCACTCTAACCTAATATCAATTCTATGAATTCAAAAATTAAATCCATTTTATGAAAATAATTTTATTAATATTTTTAATTTAATTTTTAAATAAAAATATTATTTATTTAAGAAAAACTCTAAAACTATAATTTTTTTGTAACACTTTGAAAAAGTAATCATGGTCCCATAAAATTATCGTATAACCATAAAACAATAAAGTAAAAATTTATGATTACATTTTATGAAAATAAATTTTTATTTTAAATTAATAAATTAATTATAAAATTGTAATTAAAATATTTATGACATACAAAAATACCACTACTTTTATTTTGACCTTTTTTTCACTTTTAAGATGTCTAAATTAAACTTATACATTCATGGGTGAAGTTTCTATTTTTTTGGCCGATTTACTATTAATTACTATTCATTACTATTTCATAAGGGTATATTACTATTCATACTTTACTATTCACAAAAAATTAAGTTGATCTTATTAGACTCTAAATTTCTTAGTGGTCACATTTGTAGAAGACCATTTTCTGAAAATCATTTCACATTATTAATTATTTAATGTTTACATAAATATTTTAAAATACCCCTTTTTCCAAAATTCATCAATAATATTTATCCAATATTTATTCGGACATTTTAAAATCACAAATTTTATGATAATAAGAAATAAAAATTTTATTTATACCAAGGGATTACAAAAATTATCTAAGGCCTCGTTACATAGCCCCTTATAACACCTGCATAGGACCTAAGTGTAAGGTGTGCTATGGTGATAGAATCTTGGGGCGGCTCAGAAAACATTACCTGAGTGGTGATTTCTATTAGATTGAACTTCTCCCTTAGGTGATTCTGTTCAAGCTTCACATGTTGAAGTTCATATTGGGCTTGGTCCAGAGCAAAGCCCAAAGATTCTACCCTCTTCCCAAGCTCTGATAGATGGGCTTCATACGGCTTGAGTCTACTGGATGAGGCCATTGACTCTTCTTTCTATATTAATTAACCAAGATCATTTATATTTATAAACTATAATTTTATTGTTAAGAATTTAGTTTCCAAGAGTCATATTGACCAACAGTCATATAACAGTCGAAACCCAACGGTCTCATTTAATTATACTCATTTCATTAATTAAAGGATATAGTGTTGTTGAGTATAAAATGACTCACAAATTTATGATACAAATATTATTAAAAAGTTCAGGTCATTATACTGGTGATGCCTGATCTATAATGTTTTGTTTGTATGACTTTATTGGTTCCATACTCCTTTAATACGCAACTATACTGTGCTCCGTGGATTATGATTTAGGTATCATGTTTTCCCAATCTTTATGCCATGCTGTATGTTTTATCACATGGGATTACTTGTTTTCCTATCATACCTTATGAAACATTATTTATGATTCAATTCTCTTTTAATTAGATATTTATCTTCATGTTATGTTATCTCATATGTTTCTAATATCACTCATGGAGACATTTTAATATGTTTATTTCTCTCTTACTGGGCATTTGAGCTCACCCATTTCTTATCTTTCAATTTCCTAGGGCATGGGGATGATTTTAAATTGGTATATGTTTATAAGAATACCTAGAATGACAAAATTATGGAGAAATGTTCACAAGTATTGTAATATAAGTTTCTTATATAGCTAGTCTCCAAAGACACTAAACCTATCAGTTCTTTGGATGTTGAGTTTATTATGTAATTTAAAGTTTTAATTATGTAAATGATATAGAATAAATTCATGTTTATCTTGAGTTTCCTAAAAAAATCAATAGAATGAAATGAATAATTAAATTTAATTATTTAATAGAATATTTATACATTAAAAATATTTATTAATATTAGAAAAATTATAAATAAAAAATTTTAAAAATGGAAAACATATAGAAAAATTTGTTATTGAATTAATAATACTTTTATTTTCAATCCCCCAATGAAAAGTATCTGCAAATGTGACAAGTAATATATAAATAATAATAATAAAAATATATATATTATTAACAAAACATAAAAAATTTAAAACTAGTTACATTAAAAAATATACTTTGGATCATTTCAACCCCACCCCGCATCAATGTGAGATTCAGTTGATTTATACATGTCATAAATGAATCAAATACATTATCCAAGAGTTCCACAATAATCCAAGTATGTTTGTTTAGTTTTTTGTTTATGATGTGTGTTTCCAACTACTTTTAAAATTAAAATGGAAAAATATAATTTAGATCATTATGTTGACACCACATTTTAGAATGACACGTAACTCATTCTTACATGTCACACATGAATAAAAGATCATTTTATTAGTATTTCATGATAACCTAATATCATTTTCTTAGTTTTGAATATGTGATGTATTTTCTGAACTAAAATATCACTTTTAAATTGAAAACATGCACTTTTGGTCATACCAAATACACCAAATATTAGAAGGACATGTGGTTTATTCCTATATATTACAAATTAATCAAAAATAATTTTCCTAAAGTTTTTAATAATCCAAGATTGTTTGCTTAGTTTTTAACACTAAACACACATTCTGAACTTCTTTAACACTTATAATAAAAACAATTCTTTATATCATTTTGAACTCACTACAAGTAGGAATGATATAAAATTCACCTATGAAGGTCACACATAAATCAACAATTATTTTTCTATACTTATATTATAATTCAAGATTTTTTTCATTGTTTTGGAGCATACGACACACATTTTGAACTCAAATATCACTTTTACATCGAAATCGTGAACTTTTAGTCATTCCAACCACATTTCATGTCAAAATGATATGTGTATCATTCTTATAGGACACAAATAAATCACACTTTATTTTTCAATATTTTCATGTCAATCCTAGAATGTTTTCTCACTTTTGAGCGCGAGACACTTGTTTTGAACTAAAATATATATTTTAAGTTAAAACCATATACTTTTGTAACATCCTAATCTGAATCACTGAGTCTGATCCAGAATTCCAAATGATCTTAGGTGCACCTCCTCGTATTCTATAGGCTACCGACTTATAGCGAGGGTCTCAAGTGGAACCATGGAGAGACTATACCCTCAATCAGAGTTCAAAATAACAATAAACAAACCCACATGTAAACAATATACAATCAGAGTAAATGAAAACCAATAATATACCAAGTGTATAAATGAATGAGGAAACAATAAAATAAAATCTATGTATAGAGCATTGATCTCCCACTAGGATGATCACATATAAAAATAAGTAATAATCAAGTATGAGAGACTATACAACCACTCCAAGACAAAACTCATCCTAGTATCTAGAATCATAGAAAGTTATATCACTATAAGATTAATTTGTACCTCATCCCAACCTATACATGAAATAAGTGAGGGATGCTTGGGTACCCATGTTCTATGTCCACCTTAGTAGGGTGTGAGTATGACTCAACATGACACCACCAACTCAGTCCAATACCCAACTGGTAATATGAAATGTATGTGAATGTGATTATATTAATATAAAGTAATCAAAAAACCAAGCATACACAAGAAATAAACAACTATCTGCCGAGCGGTCATGGGATTACCAAGCCACCAAGAAACCCAGACATACCTGATTTGGCTCTATGATAGAAGGATAAATATAACAAGAGTTAGAGTGATCAAGGTCTAACAAAAAGTATGGAATCATACTATTTTGTGTCATAAACTCATTTATTCTAAGTATATACATAAGGATTACTAGTGATCATGTACTCAAAATCCACAAGGCATCGAGTCTCATGACCGGCCACAAGGAAGATTAGGAACAAGGATTATAAAAAAGACCATCAGAATCATCAAGGCATCTAGGAGATCATGCTACTCCGGATCCACAAGGTATTAAGTATCAACATTTTACTTGAAATATATAAGGCATCAAGTTCCATCCAACCGCAAGGCTTTCATGCTCATACCATGTACTTAGGTCCTTCATCATCAATGTCATGGGCCATGCAAAATTTCCCTCAAGGGAAAACCATAACATAATAGTCCACCTACTTTAGATATATAATTAATACCTATAAATGTATTTCCAACAAACATAGAAGGGTAAAGAACAAAATATAGGAATAACATATCATGTCATAATGAGGAAACTATAAAAACAAACATAACATGTGATCATCAATCAAACATAGAAACACAGGATATATAATCACACTCATGGAAATACTCTTCAAAATGGCCTCATGGATATGCATTCACCCACACGCTATCAAAATCAAACATGGCCAACAAGGTATTTCAAAATAGGTATCACATCAAAGAAACAAGATTGAACATATAAACATGGAATGAAATGTTGTCAAGAGTAATAAGATTGACCCATGTGATCAAACATCATACATAGTCCTATAATCTCTAAGTATTAATAAGCATAACAACACACGTCAAGGTGTCAATACAGTATAGGGAATTCATATGTGTTAAATCCTTGACCATCAATGATTGGTATTAAGCCAATGCACAAGGATATTCTAGGGCCCTTGGCACTTTGTGCAATTTGAAGTTTTCAATCCAGGATTCAAGTATCACTGAGAGGGGGAGGGGGTGAATCAATGATATCTTTTTTATTTTATGTTTCCTTTCTTATAAAACAATATTTGACCCCTATTAAATAATTCCTTCCTCACTAAAAACAATTCAAACACACATCCACAAGAACATAAGAATTTATAAGGTTCACTACTCAACAAGAGTAACTACGTCCTTGGTATGATTTGGAAACAATACAATAATACAAAATACACTAGAAAACAATCATTTTCTATGGAATACAATGAATAGGATATGACCTTACACTCGTGTATCATTATGAAAACAATTCAATAGTTCATGTGATTCTTCAAGCACAAAATGATGCAATAAAATGTTATAGTGCTTCTTGATCAACTTTAAAAAATTTGATCTTTTAAAAGAATTCTTCACTTTTTTACCAAGAATCTGGTAAAAATTTCCTAAAATTTATAATGATACTTAGTTTGATACCTCATTATAATTTCCAAGTTCACATAAACCTAAGTTTATGCTCTTTGAAAGATATTTCCACTTACATCAGATATCTAAAATTGATGTTTTTGAATCTCCCTCACAAATCTCACAACCTTCGCGAAGCAAACTGCCTTCAAAATTATCACTTAGTTAATGCGGAATATCTTATCATGATGAAGCACCCATTACTAAGAATCATTGGAATAAATCAATAATTTATTAGTCTCTTATATATTCTTAAGCTCTCATAGAAATATAGATTCACAGAGCTCCTCTACCTACATGAAATCAGAGCAATTTCAGATTTTATCTGATTATTTTTCATCTAAAATTAAATGGGTGTCACATCATCTTTATAGGCTCACCCATTCGTGATTATCCACTATTTCTAGAACATTTTTCAAATCACTCAAAAATATATTCATGGCGCTCCTCCATTCGTGATGCTTCTTTGATATTTCTTGTTGTCTTGGAGATCACCATCAAACCATCATACACTCATAGTGCTCCACTTCTCATAATCATTGAGATTACCATCACCATTAATCATGCTCCAAAAATTTGTGAATATCATACCATCCTTCGCAAAACCCATGAATTTACCATTTTTATAAAGATTCATTCCTAGAAAACAACCTTTCGTGATGATATCCTCTTCCTATAGAATTTCGACCACAAAAATTTGGAAATCACTGGGAAATGATGTCATCTTAAAAATATGCTTTGACATCACCAATCATACTAAATCGAGGTCATCTATATTTTTCAAAATACAAATGGATACATTGTTAAATATTCAACCATCTTCTTACCAAAATTCACATCATTCTAAAATCACTCGATTTATTTTATCACGAACCCCATATATCATGATATTTAAACATTTATTGATCACCTTTAACATCATTAGATTTAACAAGGAATGTATTTAAACTTACCTATCTTATAACAATATCTTTCCTTCTTAATAAAATGTAATGTTTTAAGAATTAATAATCTGATTTCCTGAATAAAATGGTTAGTCAGATCATCCACTAATAAAAATTGAGGTGATTTATTTTATTCTAAATCTTCCTTGACAAAAAAACACAATACCTGAATATGATACTCTTCCTTATTATCTTGGTCCTAAAAATCCCCCATTTGGATTTTTTTTCAACCAAGATTCATAAATCATTGAACTTTGTAACCTCAAGCAATGGATTAATCATAAAAAATTCTAAGCTTATGTGAGATAACTCTTTGTAGGAAATAAGAATTATTGACAAACAAACCATGTTGTTCAAAATAAGTGATTCATTTATTGCTCAACTTTCTCCACATACTTATTTCTCAGATTCTCCAAAACAACCAATTCTTTCTTCCTCAACCTTATTCCTTAGAATTTTTTCTTATCATTCTCTACTTCCTAAACTTTCCTGGAATAATTTTTTTTTGTTTCCTACAACCACTCCAACAAACTATTAGAATAGTTCACACACTTACATGTTGGATTCACAGCTTACCCACTACCCCACTTTATGAATTATTTTATAAGGATGGATTTATGAAATAATTCTCCCCCTTGAAAACACTATCCAAAGGTATGATGAGATAGGGAAAAAACACATACCTTAACCTTGATGAGAAAGAGGTTGAACACCCATGTTCAACCACAATTTAAAAAATAGTTCATTTGGTAAAGGATTTATGAATATGTTAGAAACTTGTTCCGATGTAGGAACATACTCCAACTTTAATTCATTCTTCTCAACATGCTATTTGATGAAGTGGTACTGTATGTTAATATGTTTTTAATGATAATTTTGTACCATATTCCTTGTAAGATTTATTTCACTTTGATTATAACATCCCATAAGTAAAGGTAACTTTACTTAAAAAATTATTTCTTCCATAAAGTTTTTATCCACATAAGTTGGGTAGAATCTTATGTGGCTAAAACATACTCAGCTTCAGCCATGATAAGAGTTACCAAATTCTATTTCATTATGTGACAACAAACATAACTTTTCACTAAAAAGAAAACTCCACAAGATGTGTATCTTCCATCATCAATATTTCCCACTGAATCAACCTATGAATACCCAAACAAGTCAATAATTTATGATCTATCATACATAATTCCAAAATTTGTTGTGCCTTTGATAAATTTGAGAATTATTGTTATACAAATTAAATGTGGTTCTTTAGGAGTAATCTGAAATCCTTCACATAAGGTAACATCATAAAAAATATTAGGTCTTGAGGCATTAAAATATAAAAAACTTCCAACCAGCTTCTGAAACTCTTTTTGATAAACTATCTCTCCTCCATCTTTAGACAACATTGTTCCCACTGAAATTGGCGTGGAAACTAGTTTTTAATTTTCCATGCCAAACTTCTTATGATTTTCCTTATAATACTTTTCTTGAGAAAAAAATGTATTTCTTATTTTGTAATATTTCTAACCAGAGAAATTATTTCATTTCTCCCAACATGGACATCTCAAAAAACTTATTCATCTCTTCATAAATTATTTCAAAAGATCTTTCATCATTTAGAGTAAAGAAAATTTTGTCAACATAAACAATTACGATGAGTAAAAACTCTTGACTTTGTTTGATGAACATATTTCTATCAACACTTCCTTTATTAAAACTCATAATCCTTATGCAAGTATCCAATTTTTAGTACCCTTCCCTTGGAGATTGTTTTAGAACAAAAAAGTCTTTCTTTAACCAACACACATGACTTTCATCTTTCCTGAAAACAAATCCACATAGTTGTTTAATGTAAACTTCCTCATGAAGATCCCTATTCAAGAATGTGGACTTCACATCCATTTGATTTTTTTTGTAACTTCATTATGAAATAATAGAAATAAATATTCTGATTGTTTCTAATCGTTCCACTAGAGCAAAATTCTCATCAAAATAAACACCTTCAATTTGTGATCAACCTTTGCACACTAATCTTGCCTTGTTTCTTATCACTTCATCTTCTTCATTAATCTTGTTCCAGAAAACCCATTTTGTACCAATTATGTTTTTATATATATTGGGTATGAGTTACCAAGTATAATTCTTTTATATTTGATCATGTTCTTCATTCATAGCCTGAACCCATTCTAGATGCTCAAAATCTTCTTTCACATCATTCTGCTCGACATTTGAATACAAATAAATGTGTGTAACAAATTATTATGTTATTCTTGATCGAACCTTATAATGTTGACCACCAATTATGTTTTGAGCCTCTACATGCTTCCCTATCCCAGGATGAGTTATTTGAGTTTCATCATTATCACTTGAAATAGATGAGTTTGATTCTTCTTCTTGAGTAGGATTACCACTATCACTATCCCTATCAGAATTGTTAACAAAACTTTTCTTATCCAGCTCAACTTCCTTATCAACGTAAGTCTATTTTTCTTCCTCAACATTTTCAAAAACATTCACATTATTAGAATCAAAAATTATTTCTATTTATTTGTTTAAAAATATGCATCCTTATCCTTTTAGATAATAGATAAGAAAAATTTCATCTTCACCACTTTGCTCAAACTTTCCAAGGTTTCCTCTTTTATTCTTTATGATGCATGAAATACCAAAAAATCTTAAGTGTTTCAAACTTGGAGTTTTTCTAGAAAAAATTTCATATGGAGTCACATATGAACTTGTTCTATAGAAATATCAGTTTTGAATATACAGATAAGTACTCATGGCTTATCTCTAATAGTAATGAGAAAGACCATGTTCAAGTAACATAGTTCTCCCCATTTCAGCCAGACTTTTATTCTTTATTTCAACAAACCCATTTTATTTAGGTGTGTACAGTGAGATGAATCCATGTCAAATTCCATGATTCTCAGGATAATTTTCAAATTATTTATTATTATACTCTCCACCATTATTAGTTCTCAACGTCTTCACTAAATACTCACATTCCTTCTCTGATTTCATCCTAAAACTGTTAAACATTTTCAGAGCATCTGATTTAAATTTCATATACATAACACAAGTAATGTGAGTAAATTTATCAATTAAAGTGATGAAGTTATTATCTCTATTTATTTATTTATTTTCTCATTGGACCATAGATATGAGAATGAATAAGTTTTAGGAATTTTTTGAACAGATGTTAATTTTATTATGCTTAGAATTTGTAATCTTTCCTTTTTGAAAAATTTTGCAACACCAATATCTTCTTCTTGAAATATCTGGAATATATCAGACACTATATTTTTTTTTGATAAATTGCTAATATTTCTCTGACACATTTTTCCCAACCTTTTATTTCATAATTTATTTTCTTTTATCATACCCAAGTAACAAGAGTTTTTAATTTCACCAACATTGAACAACTTTCCCTTTGTACATTGGCCTCTTGTAACCATCTTTCCATATTCCTCACTTTTAAAAACAAACACATATTTTTTAAAGACAACTTTGTTACCCTAATCAAAAAGTTGTGAAACACTCAGAAGGTTTCGATTGATCTCATCAATATATAATTTTTTTTGGAATTCATCTTTTCTTTCCAAATGAAGCCTGATCAAACACCTTTGATTCTGAGAGATTCATCATTACCAAATGTCACCATTACTTATTTAAAGTATTTAAAATTATTAAATAACTTTAAGTCACCTATCATATGATAAGAACACCAAAAATCAAGAATCCATGGCCATTCTCCTTTTATAGCTTTCAAGTTGGTTTAAACAATAAGAGTTTTTTCTTATTCCTTTTCTTTCTTCACCTACAGCTTTTGAGAATTGTTAAGAAACTTTTTTTTGCTAGTAACAAAACAAGACAACCCTTAGAAATATGTATAGGTTGTTAAAATATTTCACAAATAGTTTCTAGTGGTTGGAACCTATTCTTAACTTTTAAACCAACCTTCTCAGATTTATTCAGAAATTCATTCTCAGAATTCTTCTTTTGAGGGGATTGACTCCCCCTCAAACCTTTCCTTCCATAACTTGTGGAATAGTAGTAATGTTTTTGTTTAAACCAACACATATTTTCTATATATCCTAATCCACCAAAATACTTTCAATATCCCTAGAAAGATTATTTTCCTATAAATTTTTTGGATTGATTAGTGTAGTGAGTATGTTTCTCAGCAACCTTTTTAATAGAACTTTATTGACCATCAACCTTTATATTTTTAAATGAAACTTATTTCTTTAGCTTAGATTTATTTATAGGATTATGTTTTTAGAAAATTATGATTTTATAACATTGTTAACATTGTCCACCTATATAACTTTACCAAATTTCTTCTTCTCAAATCCAATTATACCATTCTTCTTAACATTTTAAGGTAACTTTTATTGATCCTTCTTAGTTTAATCCTTTCCATAATTTTTACAAACTTCTAAGATAGAGTTTTTGAAACTTGTACCTCTCTATTTAGATATATAATTTTTTTGGACAAGTTATATCTCTTATTCTTTTTCCTTTAGCTCTACTTAAAGATGTTCATTATGATTATTTTATTTCTCAATATAATTATTTAAATCATCAATTTCTTTTTATCAAAATTATTTTCACATAAAGAAAAAATACTTGGTTGTTTAATGAGGAATTTCAATTTATCAACTTCCTATTTTACTTTTGAAGCCTTATAATATTTCTCAAAAATTCTTTCAACTCTTCTTTTAGATGAGATTCAAGTTGAGGTTCTCCTTCTTCAGAACTTCTGCTCCCAAAATCTTCATTATTCACCACTGCAATAAATATATTATATCCATTATTCTCAGTAAAAATATTCATATACGACTTCACTATCTTCTTCTTATTCATATTTCGAAAAATTATTATTCTTTTAAATTTGAATAACTTTTTATCCTTCCCTACAAAAAATATTTATCTTTATCACCCTATTTCTTCCATGGCCTTTTTGACCTTCTTTCTTCTTCATCACTATATTCTTCTTTCTTCCTTTGAGTAAAATTAGACGCAAAGTGCCCAACAGATCCAAATTCAAATCACTTCAAGGTAAGTTTACCTCTGTATTAACCTGTACCTCTTCTCACATTTTTAGAAAATAGGGATAAAATTTTATCAATATTTTTACATACCTCATTTTTAGAGTCAGATTTAGTAACATCATCTTCTTCAAGAGCCTTCTTCAACTTTTATTTCTTAGAATTTTCGAAAGAAATTTCTCTATAATTTTTTTTATATTTATAATATTCTCCCTTATCATTTTATATATGATGACAGTGCTATAAAACTCATCTAGAGATAAATTTTCAGGGTCTCTGTCTTCCAAAAAAGAAACTTTAGCATCAAAATTTTCTGGAATAATTCTTAATATCTTTTAAACAACTATAGAATCCTCAAACTTTTCACCAAGAAATATGATAGTGCTGGAAATGTCATTTAACCTGGTAAAGAAGTCCCCATAGGATTCATACTCACCCATATTTAAATCTTCATACTTGAACCTCCAAATTTGTAGTTTTTCCTTCTTTACTTTCCTATTTCATTCATTGATATTTTTAGATTATCCCAGATACCTTTAGATTTGGAAACACATTTCACTCTTAAAAAATCACTTTCATAAAGTGATGAGAGTAAATTATTTTTATCCCTTACATCATTCTCAAGATTCTACTTATTGATTGGTGTAAGAGGAACCTTGTCATTAATAGGAGGAAATCCATCTATTGTAGCTTCAAGAACTTCTTACCCAAGAGACATAAGATAAGGAATCATTATATCTTTAAAAATATGATAATTATTTACATAAAATATCAGAATACCATTAATATTAATGCAATTATGATTCTCTAACAAAAATTATCTTCAGGACTTCAGTAAAGAATAAATGAAATGAACCTCCCTCTGATACTAATTGAAGTTTCCTAGTCAGGATTCAAGTATCACTAAGTGGGGGAGGGGGTGAATTAGTGATATCTTTTAATTTTATATTTCCTTACTTATGAAACAACCTTATAACCTGTTAAATATTTATTTCCCTACTGAACACAATTTAAACACACATCTATAGTAATAAAAGAATTTAAAAGATTCACTACTCCACAAGAGTATCCCCATCCTTGGTATGGTTTAGAAACAATCCAATACCACACAATCCACTAGAAAATAATCCTTTTGTGTGGAATACAGTGAGTAGTATATTCACTTACACTCATATAGCAGTATCAAAACAATATAATAGAGCATGTGAATCTTCTAGAAAAAAATGATACAATACAATGTTATTTTACTTCTTGATCAATTTTAAAAAATTTGATCTTTTAAAAGAATTATTCACTTTATTACCCAGAATCTAGTGAAAAATTCCTGAACTTCATAATGATACTCAATACAATACCCCAGTATAATTTCCAAGTCTTCATTGAACTAATTTAATTCTCTTTGAAAGCTTTGTTCACCTAAATCAAGTATCCAAAACTGATGTTCACAAATCTCCCTCACAAAGCTCAAAACATTTGTGAAGAAAACTACCTTCAAAATGATCACTGAGTCAATATGGAACATCCCATAATCACAAATCACCCATTAATTAGAATAATTGAAATCAATCAAGACTTTAGTTGTCTTTTCATGATGCTCAATTTCTCATAGAAATCCAGCTTCACAGAGCTCCTCTACCTCTGTGAAATCAGAGCAATTATAGATTTTATCTGATTATTTTTCATCTAAAATGAAGTAGTGGGTTCACCTCATATTTATAGGATCGATCATTTACAGTGCTCCACCATCTCCAGTTCATTTTTTGGATCACTCAATTTTTTTTCATTTCACTCCTCCATTTGCAATGCACTTTTGATATTTCTCATTTTTGCAGAGATCACCATGAAACCATAACACACTCATGATGTTCCAATTATCATAATCACAAAGTCTACCATAAATATTTTTGATGCTCCAAATATTCAATAATATCATCCCAGCCTTCACAAACCCCCTGAGTTTATGATTTTTATGAATATTAATTCCCAAAAAATAACCTTTCACAATTATAGCCTCTTACTCTAGATTTTTGACCTCAAAGATTTCAAAAACACTGGGAAACAACACCATCTTAAAAATATATTTCGAAAACACAAACCATACTGATTCATGATCATCTAGATTTTTCAAAATAAAAACTGATATATCATTAAAGATTCAACCATCTTCTTACTAAAATTCACTTGATTCCAAAATCACATGATTTCTTTCATCACAAACCCCATCTATCATGATATTTAAACATTGATCGATCACCTTTAGCATCATCAGATTTACCAAAGAAAGTATTTTAACTTACCTATCATCCAACAACATCTTTCCTTCCTAATCAAATAGACTTTATTAAGAAATGTGAATATGATTTTCTAAATAAGATGGTTATTCTGATCATCCACTAATACAAAGTGAGATGATTTATTTTCTTCTCAAAATTACTTGAAAATAAAAGAAAATACCTGAATTTGATACCCTTCCTTATCATCTTGGTCCTAACAAAATTACATTAAGCATGGTTTTTTAATTAATTATTAATCAAGCCTCATTAATTAATTAAACATTATTATTGTTTTTAACTCTATTAAAAATAGGTTCGTTCACCCAAGTTGGAAAAATTCAAACCATATTCTAATAAACCTACATAAATACCAAAGGGTAGATTACATGGGACTAACTACCTCAAATGGAGTCAAATACAATTCAGTAAAAGTCCAATGGATTTATTTGAGTCTGTCCAAGTCTATTCGACCTCTATCGATCCCCATAGGTTCTTAAATGATTCCAAAACATTATAAAATAACCAATGATAATTAAATTATAATTAATTAAATGAATACAATAATAACCCAAAAACAATGGTGAACATGTCACATGTTGAAAGACTTACCAGATGTCACTTCCTAGCTAGAACCATGACTAACCACCCATTGAAGGTCCATCACATTCATCCGATATCAAAATAGGAAAAATACCTATCACGTAACAAAAAATAAATAAAAAATTTAATAAAATTAAATTTAAAATACTAGAATATTTCAACCAATATAATACCTTCAATGAAATGACCATAAATGAAATGAATTCATCATCATGCATCATCTACTATCCATGCCAATCCAAAGTCTCTTCATCCGTGAAAAAATACTTTAATATCTGTTGGAATTTTCATCTAATTATCTAATCAGAATCGATCCACGATCAAAATGAAATTTAAGATAAAGATATATTAATGGATTAAAAGGTAATGGACTTAACAAGAGGGATCCATCACAATAAATGTCTCTTCATTCATTGGATGAATGAGATCAGAGGAGCTCTCGAAAGCTTAAACATCCCATTCCCATCTCATTTTGTATAAAAGAATTTAGTGACAAAATTATTAGGGTTATAGTTCAAAACCCTCACCGTGAAAAATCTATCAATATATCTAGGGGAAATTCAAAATGTGAAAAGAAGTTTCACAATGTGAGTTTTCCAGGAAAAATCCACTACTGGGCCTTGGAAACCTGTGTCGCAGTGTGACACTATTTCTCATGTCGTGATTTTTGGGACGGTTCCTATCATCCCCATTTTCATGTCCTAAACCACATAAGGCCACCCCAATAGCTTACCTCATGTCATGAATATCCTATTAATGACATGAATAGTCTTCTACAGTAGCTTCTAGTAGTCTCGGGCCCTTGTCCACTCCACTGGTGGCCCCCAAGACCCATAAACTATTACCTAATCCATGAACCCCATCCCGAAACACCATTTTAGATTGATAAAAATCTAGAAAACTCATTCAAATTTATTATTCCCAGTAATAAATATTCATAAATTTTTTTCAAACTTCCTTGATAACTTTATAACACATAACGACACATTCCATTACGATCTCCCCACCATAGTGCTTCTTTTCCTCAAGAAGTGTTGGTAGAACATGAAACACGCCTCTTGATCTTCCATGACCATAATCCATGATTATTTCCCCTTATAAAATCACTTAATAGTAAATTCTACCTCAAGACTATGTTCAGTTCTGAATTCCCATGACGCCACTACTGTGTGACTCTAAGGAGGAAAATCTGAAGCCGAGCCAAAGGATCACCATCCTCCAACATCAATACCACGATCACCACATATATTAATCTTGATACTCATAGTGTCCCAAACCAATTAATATAAATAATAAAAGTTCTTCCCACCATATTAATCTCAAAACGGTTCAATATTCCATCTATCATGTTAGGAGCAAGCTGATGATGAAGGTGTTTTGTGTTGTATTTTGTTATCAAGGTATATTGTTGAAGAAAGTAAATCACTTCACATTGTTTCTAGTAACAATCGTTCTACTCATGGTATTTAATCAGACTCATGGTATTGATAAAAATTAGACTCATGTTTTGTAAAGAATCAAACTCACTGCGATAGTCCATCATTATAAGAAGAATCTATTTTGAAAGAAGTGTTTTTTTGCTAGAGAATCGGGGCCAGCATGACCAAAATGATTTAAATGTGACGATGCTTTGCGTATACATATTTTATATAGATCATGAGTTGAATTGAGAACTTTTGATGCAAGGTTGATGGAAGAAAGGGGGAGTGAATGAAGATGATGCCAATTTGAAGAAGATTGTATCCATATTTATCGTATCAAGGTGGTAGATAGAAAGAAGTGATATCAATTGTTTTTCAAAATGATCAGATTATGGGTGGATTAAAAAGAAGTGGTATCAATTTACTGTAGCATTTTTTTTTTCATCAACCACATACTTAAAGATCACCATCAAGATAATAATACACAGATTTATAGAAGATGTGATATTGATTAAAAATGTGGTATTGATTTAAAAGGTGATATTGATTGAAAAGGCAGTACCGATTTACTGTAGAATCTAAGTTTTCCATCAGATGATATAAAAACTTTTCATACTCAGAATGATCTATATCAAAATGATCAATATCAGAATGATCGATATCAAGCTCAGGAAGAAAAAGATCAATACCAAGATGATCGATATCAGAATGATCGATACCAGAATGATCAATATCAGGATGATCGTATCCAAGATAATCATAGAAAGGGTGGAAGAGATAGATGAACTATGATTTTTTTTCAAATTTCTTCATCATGTGGGTGAAGAGTTGATTTATTTTTTCTATCCTTTTAAGTGGTGTTCAACTGGGCCAAGATAAGAGGAGAATAAGATGCCTTGTATTTGAAGTGGGTCATGAAAGGTGCTAAAGAAGAGAAGATGATAAAAAATGTAGTCAACCATTTTAAAAGGGTTGAATTAATTGGTTTGGATGAGTTTTTTAAAGAAAATATATTTTTGAATGATTTTTTGATTGAGATATTAACTTTGAAATACACGATTTTGATTCAAATCAGTCTCAGTAATTGAAATCGGTCTCAGTAATTGGAATCAGACCCAACAATTGAAATTAGTTTGGAAATTCAAATGAAATACTTGAAAAGGAGATGATGATTGTATAATTTTTGAGAAGAATCGAGAAGCATTGAAGAATTCATAATTAATCTGAGATTTCAAGAGAAATTTCATTTTGGGTGAATTTGTGTGAGTGTGAATAGTTTTTGGGTTTCCCACCAAAACTCTCAAAGGTCACCTATAAAAGGAGAAAAAGTACATTATACCTAAATAGTGATAGTGTACTATTCATCACATTAGAGAGATAAAATATGAGTTTTTAGTGAGAGAAAGTTATACCATTTTGTTTTGTGTTGAATACAATTCAACAGGAAGAAGAAATAGAAGAAGAGACATGATTGAAACATTGTATTCATATGATCAACATATTTAGGGTTTATTGTATTCAACAGATCATCGTATTTAGCTTTTCAATTGTATTCAACTGATGTTGGTATTAGGATGAATTAATCAGAATGGGATTTTCCTTACTGGGTATTTCCGCATTGAAGATTTCCTAGCTAAGGAAGTACCATAATGATTTTTATCAGACTTAGGGATTGAAGTTGTGCCAATTCATTTATATTTTATTCTATTAGAAAATCAGATTGAGAGAACTGTCCCCGCTCGAATGGCCCGAAGGCCTTATTTTTTATTTTATTATGGATAATAACCCTTTTAAGGGTTGAAGGGGAACCCGTAAATGACCTGTAGGCCCAAGGCACAAGGCCCGACTGACTCGCATTACATGACCTGAAGGCCGAGTGCCATACCATGCCCAATACATGACCCGTAGGCTTAGCCCACTTGAACTTCCCCTCCCCAGCTTCTGTGTCATTTGGTAACCTAGATCCCTACCTTGAATTAATAATTTTCTTGCATTTCCCCATATAAAGCTGCACGGTGCCTGGTCCTGATGGCTGCTGCCATACCCTCTCATTCTTCCAATCCGGTTAGCTCTGCATCTAGTGGATGCTACTATTGTTGCTCTGATCCTATTTTGGGGCATGTTCTATGTGAACTGTGCTACTCCATTCTCTTTGTGGCCCAAAGTCCCTGTGTCCCAAAGGTCTTTTATGAACTGAAGGCCCTTGAGACCCGTAGGCCCAAACCGGTGGCCCGAAGGCCCAAATCAGGTGAATAGTTCTAGCTACTACAGTACCGAATAGTAATTGCTACAGTAACATGAGTTATTACATGACAATTATATTACCCTATTTTTGATATGAGGGTGCACACAAACTAGTGGGATTGTTTCATAGTTTTACACGAGTAAAAGGTTATATCCTACTCATTGTAATCCAAAGATTTATTTCTAGTGGATTTTATAGTATTGGATCATTTCTAAACCATAACAAGGATGTAACTATTCTTATTGAATAATGAACCTTGTAAATCTTTATATTCCTATGGATGTGTGTTGAATTTGTTTTTAGCAGGGTATTGAAATATATAACAAATAGATAAGGTTGTTTCAATTGAAAATAAACATAAAAGTAAATTAGTATCACTAATTTACCCCATCCCCTTCTCAGTGATACAATCATCTTCACAGGGCACTTGCAAGTGGTATCAGAGTGCAAGTTCCCTTCTCTATTCTTTGCTGATGGAGAATTTGAAATGTGTGAACAGTAAAGGTATTATAGTATTTTAGGGAAATAATTATCATATCTGTAAGGATAGAATTATTCATTATCTTATGTCTATTAGTTATGATGTTCTTGAAGTTGCAACAGTTGGGTTTCCATGTAGGTTCCGGGCACAGCGGAAGCGCGTAGGTGGGAGTTCCCAACTTTAATTTTAGCGTTAACAAAGATTAATTCTAGATCTATCACGATTTAAAACACCAAATATTCATAATAGAATGAATAATGAAAAACAAAAGAGGGAGTCCCAGAACCATAGAGATAGGATCATCATATGTTGGTTATAATTAATTTAATTAATTAACAAGAATTACCTTGATATAATTCTTTCTTCGTTGATGTCTCTGGTCATGATCTGGTGTGATCCATCATTGCATCGTAGAATCCAAGTGTAGGATTCCTCTAGCGGTGATCCACACGTGCTCCACGTATCTATAGACGTCGCTGAAGGGATCTCCAGGTGCTAGCGTGGAATAACCTTCGCTTGTGATGTCCGCCTTCGATCTCCTTGATCCAGTGGTGTTGGATCTCTCTTGGTCTTGAGAGCGTTCATTGAGGAAGGAGTTCTTTCTCCCTTGAGAGAACTCTACAGAATTTTTGTACACAAAGATTGGGAAAAAGTGTTGGGGTTTTGAGGATATTTATAATTGGGTTTTAGGTTATAGAGTCATGACAATAAATAAATGCGTTACACATTTTATTTATTTCATTAACTATTATTGAAAACCCCCCATGTCGAATGATTAATTCCTTGACATGCACCCACACTGATTATAATAAATATCATTTAATAAAATGATATTATTTCCTCAAAATCCCTACTGAAAAAACCACACATCGTGTAATCATTAATACACGGTGTGTACTCATTTTCCATAAAACTACACGACGTGTATATTCAATATACACGGTGTATACTTTTATTTTCCATTTTTCTTTATTTCCTCCACCACATTTATTAGTCCTTGAGTAATGGCTATTTATTTCTTAAATAAATGTAACTGCATTACTCGATAATAAATATATATTATTTCGTCCACAATATATTCTCTCTAATAACTAGTGTTCAAATAAATGCGATCAGGTATCCTTAAATAATTATTAAAACACAGTTGGGAATAATATTTATTTAACTTATTAAATTAATATTTAACTAAGATACATGGACACACTTAGTGTGTGACCCATTAGGCCTCTTTCTCAGTGGAATTAGGCAGAGCTTGCCTAAATTCCAAGGTTAGCGTCTAGCAACACGCCAAGGCACCCATAGAGAAAGAAGTTAATGCCACAATGACATGTCACCTCATACGAATGCTTACCGTGTAATATAATCCCTTTGTAATGATATCTTGAATTAAGAGGGTTGCATGCTAGTGCCATCAACCCATGTTCTTGATTATTCTTTCTTTGAATTTCTGGAATTGAACTCTACCATACCTTACCATGGCCATGGATTTGTTTAGGCTATATCAATTTCATCAAAGGGCCTGAGATATCTACTTTTGTTATATAATAGAAGGGAAAAATCTTTTCTCGCATTATCTATTAATGTAGTATTACTCGAGACTCACCCAACGTATCCTACCTCGCTACAAATAGTGTGTCATCACATTTTTCATCAATACATATAAGTGCGCGAGTTGTAATACCCATTAATAATAATCTTAAAGTTTGAGGAACAAAACACGCATCTGCAGATAGGAACATTCAATGACACTATGAAATGTGGATTTCCTACTGGCAGGTCTCTTTGTCATAATATCCTCCTGGATATTACCAAGGGCGCACACCATGAGAAGGTGCCTCAAAGTTTTATGAGTCATCACCCCTAATGGCCTATATTATTTGTGTCCTTCAAATAACATCATCCTTCCATAGAACATATATTCAAGAACAATGTTATGAAACTTCTGGGTTCTCATCATAACAGGGATCTGCTACGCCCCTTTAATACAAAAGTTGTACTTAGGACATTATCACAAGCATTGTCATGAAGAAGAACAATCAAGATGTAATAAGGTATTTATTAATGAATAAAGTAAAAAGTAGTTGGTTCTAGGACACCAACTCCAACAGACTCCCACTTGGACTAGATCCAACTACTAAAAACCTTTAACCCGCTAGCTCTCACATGATATTCATGATTCTGCTGAGATTGGCCTTTAGTCATGGGGTCCGCCACATTATCTTTTGTGGACACTCTGCTCACTGCAACTTCACCACTTTGATAGAAATCCCTCAAGAGGTGATACTTTCAGAGTATGTGCTTTGTCCGTTGATGTGACCTTGGTTCTTTCTCAAGATCCACTGCTATAGTATTATCACAATACAATGTGATAGGATCCTTACTAATAGGCACCACATCAAGATCGTGGAAAAAGTTCCGAATCCAGATGACTTCCTTGGTTGTATTAGAAGCCGCTATATATTCGGACTCCACTGTAGAATCAAAAACAATAGGCTTATTTAAACTCTTCCAGCTCACAACTCCTCCATTGAGATAGAAAACATATCTAGATTGTGACTTCAGATCATTATGATCTGTCTGAAAACCAACATCAGCATACCCTCTGATGATAAGCTCTTTGTCTCCTCCATACACCAGGAACATATCCTTAATTATTCTCAAATACTTAAGGATAGTCTTAACAACAATCCAATACTATTCTCCAGGATCTGCTTGATATCTTCTTACCATGCTTAGTGTATAGGAAACATCAATCCTGGTATATAACATGGCATACATGATGGATCCTATAGCTAAAGCATATGGGATCTTACTCATTATGTCTTTCTCATGTTGTGTTTGAGGAAACATTTTCTTAGAAAGATGTAGGCCATGTGAAACTGGAACCAATCCCCTCTTGTATTTTTCCATACTAAATATCTTTAGTATCTAGTCAATGTATATACCCTAACTTAGTCCAAGAAGCCTCTTGGATCTATCACGAATAATCTTGATCCCTAGAATATAGGCTGCTTCACCCAAGTCCTTCATGGAGAACCACTTGTTCAACCAGTCCTTAACTAACTGTATGACTGGTACATCATTTCCAATAACAAATATGTTGTCAACATATACTACTAGGATAACGATCACATTCCAATTAAACCGCTTATAATCACATGGCTCACATTCATTCTTAATGAACCCAAATTCCTTTATGGCTTCATCAAATCAAATTTTCCATGACCTGGATGCTTGCTTTAATCCATAAATGGATTTCTGCAACTTTCAAACCCATTTGACTTCACATGGTGTCACAAACCCTTCTGGTTGTTTCATATAGACATCTTCCTGAAGGTTCCCGTTAAGGAATTCTATTTTGAAATCCATTTTCCAAATCTTGTAGTCATGGTAAGCTACTATGACATATATGATTCTTATAGATTTAAACATGGAAACTGAGGAGAAGGTTTCATCATAGTAAATTCCTTGATGTTGTCTGAATCCTTTAGCCACTAGCCTTGCTTTATAGATGCTAACATGATCTTACATGTCCAGTTTTCTATTGAATGCTCATTTTCATCCAATAGGATTTAGATCAACTAGCTCATCGACCAAAACCCAGACTTGGTTATGATACATGGAATCCATCTCAGAATTCATAGCTTCTAGCCATCTTGTAGCTTCTGAACTTTTTAATTCATCTTTGTAGGAGAGAGGTTCATCATTGTCCAAAAATATTGATTCACCATCCTCGGTGACTAGGAAACCAAATCTCTCTGGTTCCCTTACCTCTCTTGAGCTCCTACGCAGTACTTGTGTTTCTAGAACCTCTTCTACAGGGACCTGTAGAACTTGTTCCTGTACCAACTCCTGTGTATCTTGAGCATCAACTTCATCTAAGTCAATCTTGCTCCCACTATCCTTTTTGAGGATGTGCTCCCTCTTAAGAAATACGTCTTGTCTGGTGACAATCACTTTCTTTTCTGAATAGTTATATAGGTAATATCCTTTCGTTTCCTTGGGATATCCTATAAAGATACACTTCGTGCCCTGGGGTGCTAGTTTGTTTCCTAAGAAGGCCTTAACAAATTACTCACATCCCCATACACGTGTGTGCGACAAAATGGGTTTCTTTTCATTCCATAACTTAGATGGAATTCCATTTTCTTCCTTAGTTGTTACTCAGTTTAATGTGTATGCTGCAGTTTGTAATGCGTATCCCCAAAAGGATAATGGAAGATCTGCATGACTCATCATCGACCTCACCATGTTTAAAAAGGTGTAGTTCCTCCTTTCACTAACACCATTCCACTGTGGTGTATAAGGAGGAGTGAGTTGAGATAGAATCCCAGACTCCCGTAGAAGATCGATGAACACTTGGTTCAGATATTCTCCACCTCGATCCGATCAAAGTTTCTTTATCTTCTTACCAAGATGATTCTACACTTCATTCTTGAATTCCTTAAATTTCTCTAAGGACTCTGACTTAAACCTCATTAAGTAGACATATCCATATCTACTTAAATCATCAGTAAAAGTAATGAAGTAAGAATATCCACCTCTAGATTCTACTGGAAATGGTCCACAAACATCTGTGTGCACCAATCCTAGAAGCTCTGTGGCCCTTTCACCATGTCTGCCAAAAGGAAGATTGGTTATTTTACCTTGTAAACAAGCATGACATCTATCAAGTGGTTTTAGCTCAGTAGAGTCTAAATATCCATCTTGGAAGAACTTTTTCAAGCGCTTCTCATTTACATGACCGAGACGGTGATGCCACAACTGGGTGATGTATGATTCATGTGAGTTTGTTTTGTTATCGATTGACAACACTTGGTTTTCATAATTTAATACATACAAATCATTATTTAAATGTGCCATACCATAACATATGTTGTTCTTATAAAAGAGACAACCCTTATTTCTAAACTTGAAAATAATTCCATCCATATCCAAACAAGATACACAAATTATGTTCTTGGTAACACTACGCACATAATAACAGTTTTGTAAAACTAAAATCATGCCAGTTGGCAATGAGAGGTGGTAATCACCAATGGCCAACGCAGCCAGCCTCGCGCCATTGGAAGCTCGAAGATCCACCTCTCCTCTGGAAATATTTCTAAATCTACTTGGTTCCTGCATTTGAATACATATGTGAGCCCCACAAGCTGTATCTAATACCCAATGTGTAGAAATAGAAAGATTACACTCGATAATGAACACACATTTAGCATCCCCATGCTTTTGGGTGCAGTTACTCTTTTAGTGGCCTTGCTTGCCACATGAAATACACACCACCTCCCATTCCTTGCCCTGCCTCTGGATCTTCCCCTTCTTGGAAGGACGTCGCTTGGGGGATTCAGACCGTTTATAAGTCTTTGGCCCCTTTTCCTTTTCCTTCCTTTTCTTATTCACCATGAGGACTCCGAGTTAGTCATGACCCATGTCCTTATCTACCTAGAGAATCAAGTTCAGAAGTTCCAATAGACTCTTCTCATTATTTCTCATGTTGTAGTTGACAATAAATATTGAGAAGGTCTTGGGCAGTGATGATAGGATGATATCTGTACGCAACTCATATGGTAATTTAATCCCTAAGATGTCCATGCGTTTTATGTAACCAATAAGATTAACTACATGAGGCCCAGCTGGCACAGAATCTCCAAGCATAGTTGTAAACAAAGCATTGGAAATCTTATACCTCTCATGTCTTGCCTTCTCTTGGTAGAGATCCTTAAGGTGAGACATCATGATATACACGCCTATGTTTTCATGTTCCTTCAAGAGATCATTGTACATGGCCGATAGCATGAAACACTGGACATCTGTGGCATCATCCATGTGTTCTACATAGAGATATATTTCCTCATCACTATCCTCTATTCTAGGTGCAACTGGAACAAGATCTTCCAACACATACATTTTCCTTTCATGGCGAAGGATGACACATAAACGCCTCTGGCAATCTTGGAAATTGATGCCGGTGAGAAGGTTTTCCTTTTCAAGTATGGTTAATAATGATATCTTTGAAGTCATTTTCTTGCCGTTTCTACAAATTAAGATGGGAAAAGGTTTAGTACTTTATTAAAAAACTGAGACAAATAAATAAATTAATACTTATTAGTCTCCCACTATTTTATCGAAATCCAATAGGCCACACCATTGACTTCGGAATATTTTGTTGCCTGAATATTCTAGTGGCAAGGATCCATATTTCCCTTCGCATTACCCCAACCAGGGTTGGTCAAGAAACTTGAAGGGTTTTAGGTAGGCATTCCAAATGACAACTGCATTAACTCGCAGATCCTTGATCCGCTGAGTGGACTCCCCAATCCTGAAATCCTTTTATTTTGGATTTCCTCAAACTTTTCCTCTTGGTCACACCAAGTCCTGCTGTGGCAGTCAACCCTTGATGGGAACCAAGTTAAGTCAACCCAAAACCTTGAATTATAATTCCCCGATAATTGAAATCACCCCAACTAGGGTTTGTCAAGCACTTTGAAATATGGTTCAATTCTAACCAATATTATAGAAGGCTATACCGACTTAATATTTCTTTTGAGGGGTTTTATCCTTATACGTAAATTTCCTTTTTATTATATTTGATTACATACTTGTTAATATTAAGTGGGATATACTTTAGTGATTAATCATGTAAAGATAATATTTACGCATAAGCCGGTCTTATTTTAGTTCTATATTGTATACTTGTTTAATTCATTAATTGTGTGATCGTGACAACACACCCACAATTAATAAACCATGAAATAAATAAAATAAATGGAAGATCATGAGCTTTGTTATATTGGTTAGTTTATCTAGTGTTTGATAAACTAACCCAAGAACTAGAGTAGAAACACCTTGAACCTTTTGGGTTCATGTTTACAGTTTTCCACCTGTCCACCTTTGTATCTCCTTGGATTGGTTTCACCTTGGCTCCTGACTTGAGTCGCCTCCAATAGATTGGGAGATCCATCCATTACATATGCATTTATCTCACACGTAGGTGAGGGGTAAAAGGGGATTTTACATAAAAAAATCTTTGGACACCCAGGCCCTACATATTAATGAGGAGAAGGCTCACAGGACAAAAAATTTAATTTAAATAAATATTAATGGAAACCATTCACAAACAAAGGTCTTGGTCTAGCTCATGATCTTCCATACATGCAACGATATTCATAAATAAAACTAGCATTCAATTCCTTAATCGTTCTTGTTTAAGATAAATCACGCTCAAATCAATTAATTATCTTTAATTAATCAATTATTTTATCTTAAACCCTTTTATGAATTTCCTTGATATTCTCATCCATCATAATTTTAAATAAATTAAAATTATCCTTTTACATAACTTGTACCTTAGAGGCAACCCGGTGAATTCTCGTTCATTACACAGATGTTAAATTAAACACATATATATAAAACACCTATCACATGGTTTGCCTCAGCTTTATGCCTTCACTATGGTACATGTCTCAAGGGTTTGTATAATATAATAATAAATATTAATAAATCTGCGTAATTTGGGTGAGTACACATCACGTAGTTCTGACTACACGACATGTACTTTTCTTCACCGTCTATCCAAAGTACACGCCCGAGGACATGGTGTGTTGACGTACTTTAGAAATTTTCAGAGTACGTGGCATGTTCAATTGGACACACGTCGTGTAGTATTCACGTTTCATAGTTTCTAACTAGAAAAGCTGTGTATGGGGTACACAGTCCAATCCCTGCCCATAAGGACTTTACACCATGTTCAGTGGACCACACATCATGTACTCTAGAAACCGTGTGCCACCTATTCCTGGTCAACACATGGTGTCATAAATGACTTTGATAGGATCCAATACATGACCTGATTTGGTGGACTAGTCCAATGCTTTGAACTTAGACTACATAGCGTGTACTTCCGAATACACTTGGTGTATTCTGGTGTTGTACATCCAGGAACTTTTGGCACCTCTGGATCAGTTCCCTTATTTTATTTTAATCAAAATTAAAAGAAAAAGTCGTTTCTATAAGGTGAACGAGAAACGAGAGGGGAGGAACAGATCTCCAGATTCAGATTTTAAAGAATAATTAACTTGAATTGAAATGAATAAATTATTAAATTCATAAATAAACAATGAAAAAATAAATAATTATAATCAACAATATGACCAATTTGACACCACTTGTAGGTTCTGGGAACAGTGGAATCACGTTGGTGGGAGTGCCCACCTTTAATTTCAGCGTTAACAACAATCAATCCGAGATCCTTTATGATGTAAAATACCAAATCTTCGGAATAGAAAGATGAATGAAAAACAGAAGAGGGAGTCCCAAAACCATAGAGATAGGATTATCATATGTTGGTTATAATTAATTTAATTAATTGATAAGAATTACCTTAATGGAATTCTTTCTTCGTTGATGTCTCTGATCATGATCTGGTGTGATCCATCATTGCGTCTTAGAATCCAAGTGTAGGATTCCTCTAGCGGTGATCCACACATGCTCTACGTATCTATGGACGTCACCGAAGGGATATCCGGGTGTTAGTGCAGAAGAACCTTTGCTTGCGATGTCTGCCTTCGATCGCCTTGATCTGGTGGTGGTGGATCTCTCTCAGTTTTGAGAGCATTCTTGGAGAAAGTAGTTCTTTAGGCCTTGAGAGAACTCTCTATAATTGTTATGCACAACGATTGTTAAAAAGTGTTGGGGTTGTGAGGATATTTATAATCGGTTTTGAGGTTATACAGTTATGACAATAAATAAACGCATTACACATTTTATTTATTTCATTAACTCTTATTGAAAACCCCCCATGTTGAATGATTAGTTCCTTGACATGTGCCCATGCTGATTATAATAAATATCATTTAATAAAACGATATTATTTCCTCAAAATCCCGACTGGAAAAACTACATGCCATTTAATCATTAATACACGGCGTGTACTCATTTTCCATAAAACTACACAACGTGTATATTCAATATACACGGTGTGTACTTTTATTTTCTATTTTTCTTTATTTCCTCCACCAATTTATTAATCCTTGAATAATGGATATTTATTTCTTAAATAAATGTAACTGCATTACTTGATAATAAATATATATTATTTCGTCCACAATATATTCTCTCGAATAACTAGTGTCGAAATAAATGCCATCAGGTATCCTTAAATAATTTTTAAACCATAGTTGGGAATAATCTTTATTTAACTTGTTAAATTAATATTTAACTGAGATACATGGAAACACTTAGTGTGTGACCCTCTAGGACTCTTTCTCAGTGGCATTAGGTGGAGTCTGCATAAAGTCCAAGGTTAACATCTGGAAACACGCGAAGGAACCCATAGAGAAAAAAAGTTAATGTCGAAATGACGTGTCACCTCATATGAACATTTACCATGTAATATAATCCCTTTGTCACGATATCTTGAATCAAGCAGTTTGCATGATAGTTCCATCAACCCATGTGCTCGATTATTCTTTCTTTGACTTTTCAGAATTGAACTCACCCATACCTTACCATGGCCATGGATTTATTTAGGCTATATCAATTCTATCAAAGGGCCTGAGATATCTACTTTCGTTATTTAATAGAAGGGAAAAATCCTTTCTCGCATAATCTATTAATTCATTATTACTCGTGACGCACCCAACATATCCTACCTCACTGCGAACAGTGTGTCATCACAGTTTTTGTCAATACATCTAAGTGAGCGAGTTGTAATACCCATTAATAATAATCATAAAGTCTAAGGATAAAAACACATGTCCACAGATAGGAACATACAATGACACTATGAAATGTGGATTTCCTACTGGCGGGTCTTGTTCTCATAATATCCTCCTTGATATTACTAAGGGTGCACACTATGGGAAGGTGCCTCAAAGTTTTATGAGTCCTCACCCCTAATGGCCTATATTATTTGTGTCCCTGAAATAACATCATCTGGACATAGAACATATATTCAAGAACAATGTTTGGCACTTCCGGGTTCTCATCATAGCAGGGATCCACTATGACCCTTTAATGAAACAACTATCCTTAAGACATTATCACATGCATTGTCACGCATAGGAACAATCAAGATTTAATAAGGTATTTATTAATGAATAAAGTTCCAATTATTTGGTTCTAGGCCACCAACTCCAAAGGACTCCCACTTGGACTAGAGACAACTGCTAACAACCTTTAACCCGCTAGCTCTCACATGATATTAATGCTTCTACTGAGATAGGCCTTTAGTCATGGGGTCTGCCACGTTCTCTTCCGTGGACACTCTGCTCTCTACAACTTCACCTCTTTGATAGAAATCCGTCAAGAGGTGATACTTTCGGATTATGTGCTTTGTCCATTGATGTGACCTCGGTTATTTCTCAAGATCCACTACTGTAGTATTACCACAATACAATGTGATAGGATCTTTACTACTAGGCACCACATCAAGCTCCTGGACATAGTTGTGAATCCAGATGGCTTCCATGGCTGCATCAAAAGCTGCTATATATTCAGAATCCGCTGTAGAATCGGCGACAACTGGCTGCTTTGAACTCTTCCAGCTCACAACTCCTCTATTGAGATAGAAAACATATCCAGATTGAGACTTCAGATCATTTTAATCTATCTAAAAAATAGCATCAACATACCCTCTAATTACAAGCTTCTCGTCTCCTCTATACACTAGGAACATATCCTTAGTTCTTCTCAGATACTTAAGGATAGTCTTAACAGCAGTCCAATGCTATTCTCTTAGATCTGCTTGATATCTTCCTACCATGCTCAGTTCATAGGCAACATCAATCCTGGTACATAACATGACATACATGATAGATCCTATAGCCAAAGAGTATGGGATCTTACTCATTCCATCTTTCTCTTGTTGTGTCTTAGGACACATTTTCTTAGAAAGATGTAGGCCATGTAACACTGGAACCAATCCCCTCTTGGATTGTTCTATACTAAATATCTTTAGTATCTGGTCAATGTACATATCTTGACTTAGTCCAAGAAGCCTCTTTGATCTATCACAAATTATCTTGATCCCTAGAATGTTGGCTGCTCCACCCAAGTCCTTTATGGAGAAACACTTGTTCAACCAGTCCTTAACTGACTGTAAGACTGGTACATCGTTTCCAATAAGAAATATGCCATAAACATATACTACTAGGATAATGATCGCATTCTCATTAAACATCTTATAAATACATGGCTCACATTTGTTCTTAATGAACCAAAATTCCTTTATGGCTTCATCAAATCGAATGTTCCATGACCTGGATTCTTTCTTTAATCCAAAAATGGATTTTTGCAACTTGAAAACCCATTTGGCTTCACCTGGTGTCATAAAACATTATGTTTGTGTCATATAGAAATCTTCCTGAAGGTTCCCATTAAGGAATGCTGTTTTGACATCCATTTTCCAAATCTCATGGTCATGGTAAGCTGTTATGGCAAGTATGATTCTTATGGATTTAAACATGGCAACTAGCGAGAAGGTTTCATCATAGTCAATTCCTTGACGCTGTCTGAACCCTTTAGCCACTAGCATTGCTTTATAGGTGCTAAATTGACCTTCCATGTCCAGTTTTCTCTTGAATACCCATTTGAATCCAATAGGATTTACATCAATTGGCTCATCGACTAGAACCCAAACTTGGTTCTGATACATGGAATACATCTCAGAGTTCATAGCTTCTAGCCATCTTGCAGCTTCGAAGATTTCTACTGCTTCCTTGTAGGAGAGAGGTTCATCATTGTCCAAAAATAATGATTCACCATCCTTGGTGACTAGGAAACCAAATCTCTATGGTTCCCTTACCTCTCTTGAGCTCCTACGCAGTACTTGTGTTTCTGGAACCTCTTCTATAGGGATTTCAAAAGGAGGATTAATGTATGGTTAATGGGAGTCTATTTGGCTATTATAATTCTCATGTGGTTTGGAAAATGCCTCTATCATATTAATGCACACTAAAATAAGAAATTCAGCTCGAAGGTCCACACACTCAAGATTCAAAAATGGGGGTGAAAAAAAACACTCATTTTGAAAAGATGGCCATAGGTGGCCTTGGCATGAAAGCTAATTTTGTTCCTCATGGTTTGGGAAAATCATTTTAAAAATAAAAAAATGATCATTTAAAAATGGTTAGTTTTGACACAATATTCTTTATCCAAATTTATGAAGAAACCACAAATTTTTTGAGATGAAACCATGTCTTTTGACTCCCAAAAATGGTTGGAAAAAATTTGAAAATTGGAAGGTGAGTAAGTATGACTCTTGATTTTTCATGTTATTATTATTATTTTTAGTTTTTTAGGTTTTTTTTAGTTTCTTATAAACAAACATCCACACAAAAGAGGAAGAGTAAATAAAAAAATGTGAGGAGGAAAGTGGTAAAAAAATAAAATTAGAAGGAGGGAGTAAGAAGAGAGAGATAGAGAGAGAGAGGGAAAGGGAGAAGGAGTTAAAGGGAAAGAGGTGCCCCCTGGTTTGGATTTAGTGGGTTGTAATCTCCATCCAGTGGTGGGTCAACTTAATTAGTTGGGGATTCTATGGACGTCGATGTGGTTATAGGATTGTATGTCCTCTCATGGTGATGCTTTAATCGATGTCCATTAACTATGAATGTCCTTTTGGAAGAGGGGTCTTGGACTTGCACTGCACCAAATGGGTAAACATGAGAAACAATAAAAGGACCTTCCCAACGAGAATTAAGCTTACCTGGGTGAAGTCAAAATCGAGAATTGAAAATCATTACATTTTCACCTTCATGAAATACCTTTCGTATGATGTGTTTTTCATGGAGTGCCTTGGATTTTTCTTTGTAAAGATTGGAATTCTCATAAGAATCAATTCAAAGCTCCTCCAGTTTAGCCAATTGCAACAGTCTTTCTTCACCAAACTTTTCACCATAAAAATTATAGGTTTTCATAGCCCAAAAAGACTTATGTTGGATTTCAAATGGTAAATAACGTTCTTTACCAAAAACTAGCCTAAAAGGAGACATCCCAATGGGTGTTTTATAGGAAGTTCGATAAGCCCAAAGTGCTTCACCAAGTCTTTTAGGCCAGTCTTTTCTGGTGGGTTTTACAATTCTCTCAACCACTCTTTTCACTTCTCTATTAGAAAGTTCAGCCATACCATTTGTTTGGGGTTGATATGCAGTTGAAGTTTTATGTACAACACCATTATTTTTTAAAATAGATTCCACAGTTATATTACAAAAATGGGTTCTTAAGTCACTTATCAAGGCACATGGTGTGCCAAATCGGTGGAAGATGTGTGTCTTTAGGAACTCACTAACAGTATGTGAATCATCTTTTCAAGTGGTTTTGGCCTCAAACCACCTAGAAACATAATCAACCACAAGAAGAATGTTTGAGAATCCATTGGAATGGGGGAATGGTCCCATGAAACCGATGCCCCAAACATCAAATATCTTATAGAAAATTAAAGGATTTTAGGGAATTTTATTTCTCTTTGAAATTGTGCCAAACTTTTGGCAAGTGGGACATGATTGACAGAACTCATGTGAGTCCTTGAAGGGTGAAGGCCAGAAGAATCCAGAGTCTAGGAACTTTTGGGAGGTCCTTTTTTGTCCAAAATGGCCACCAACAGGCATTGAGTGACAGAATTCAAAGATGGAGGAATTTTCATTTTCATCGACACATCTCCTAATTACCATGTCTGCCCCAGTTTTCCAAAGTTTATTATCTTCCCAAAAATAAAATTTTTAATCACTTTTCAACTTCATTTTTTGTTCTTTTGAAAAATTTTCAGGAAAACACCAGAAACTAAGTAATTTACAATTGGGGCATACCATGGTATTTTTGGAGTGAGAGATAAAAGGTGTTCAGTTGAAAATTCTGGATCAATTATTTAAGAATGAGAAGAATTAGAAATTCTACTCAAGTGATCAACCACTGGGTTTTATTTTCCTATTTTATCTCTAATTTCATGGTCAAAATCTTGGAGCATTAGGATACTTCTTATTAGCCTTGGTTTGGAATCACTTTTCTTAAGTAAAAACTTTAGAGTAGAAAGGTTTGTGAAGATGATGAATTTGGAACCTAAGAGATAGGGCCATAATTTATCTAAGGTAAAAACCACTGCTAATAGTTCCTTTTCAGTCAACGTGTAGTGAGATTGAGTTTCATCCAATGTTTTTGAGGCATAATAGATTACATGAGGAATTGTTTTCTCTTCTTTGACTAAGAACATCCCCAACAACTCTATCAGAAGCATCACACATCAACTTAAAGGGTAAGGACCAATCTGGGGGTTGTATTATTGGGGTAGATATAAGAGAAGTTTTGAGTTCAACGAAGGCTCCCTTGAAAACCTCATCGAAATGTAATGTAACATCATTTTGGACCAATTGAGTGAGAGGGAGGTAAATCCTACTGATGTTATATATGAATCGTCGATAAAAACTAGCATGAATGAGGAATGAACGGATGTATTGAACAATATTGGGTTCAAGAAGTGATTGGATCACTTCAATTTTGGAAGGATCAGCTTCAATACCCTATTTTGAAACAATGTGCCCTATAACAATCCCATTTGCAACCATGAAGTGAAATTTTTCAAAATTTAACAAAAGGTTACACTTGACACACTTTTGAAGGACTAGAGAAAGATAATTGAAGCATGATTAAAATGACTCACCACAAATGGTAAATTCATCCATTAATACTTCCATAGAGTGTTCAATGAATTCAGAAAAGATACTCATCATACACCTTTGTAATGTCGCAGGAGCATTTCAAATCATCAATCAATTATGACAAGAAAACATTAATATAATTGTCGGGTTGCTTCAGACCAGAGATCATTATACTCAAAAAGAAATATTTTCACTTCATACAAACTTCATGAGATATGTTGTAAATTAACAATAAAACAGACCATGAACTATGTGTGCTACTGAGGGTTCGGTATGGATTCATTCCATCTGTGCACAAACCTAGTTTGAGATTTCTAATTTCATTTCCAAATGTAGGATACTACTCATAAATTTTCTTCCATTGTGGACAATCATATGGATGATGCATTTTTCTATCACATAACCGCTCATCAGCATGCCATATTAACCTTTTTTAATCATGTGAATTTGCAAATAAACGTTTGAAATGATGAATTATAGGAAGATACCAAAATACCTTGGAAGGGATCTTTGTAATCTCTACATAAGCCTGTGATTTTTCTTTCACCTTATACCGTGATTTCCCACATTTAGGACACTCTGACAGAAATTCATATTCTTTACTATATATCATATAGTCATTCAGACATGCATGTATTTTATTGTATCCCAATCCCATCGGGCATAATATTTTCTTGGCCTTATAATGTGAATCTGGAAGATTGTTATCTTTTGGAAGAATGACTTTCATTAATTGTAGCAGCTCTGTAAAACTTATGTCACTCCATCCATGTTTCAACTTCAGGTTAATCAATCTTAAAAAGGATGAAAAAACTGTAAAATCTATACAACCAGGATATATGGGTTTTTCAGCATCACCATATAGATGCGCAACTATCGGTTCTATCACAATTTTTTCTGCTGAAATATCACGAATCATTTCATCAATTCCATCAGAGTCAACATATTGCGAATCATCATCATCAATGACATTCCGTCCAGTTTCACCATGCCAAATCCAAGGGCTATAACTTTGATTGAAACCATGACAAATCAGATGATCTTTTATCTCTATACTTTTTAACTTCTTCATATTCAAACACTTCAGGCATGGAAAGAAAAAAATGTCACTACTTGGAACATTTCATTTAGAAAATTCCAAAAAGGCATCAACACCATCCTCATATTCATTTCTCATTCGATGTTCTGTAATCCAACTTTGACTCATTATTACCTATAAAAAATATCAAAATTATACATCTTTTTAATATAATAAAAATAAATTTTTATATGAAAATAATAATAATTTGAATGTAAAACAATTTTTAAATATAAAACAAATCTATTCGTATTTAAAAAAATATGCTTGAATATGATTTTAAAAAGAAAATATAGTTAGATATAACAGTTTTAAATTCATCTTGGATCCTTTCTTCTTAAGGTTCACAAATAATACATCCTGGTGCAACTGGATTCCAAATTCAACCTTCCGTAAAAAATAAATATGAAGTATAAATATTAAAATATGTATACATTCACTATTGAAAATTACACAGATCCTAACGATTTGAAACCTCTAGATAACACCCCTCCCCTCTGGATAGCCCCCACCCCCTGGACTCCACCCCCACCCCATGGATATCACCCCCACCCCCTTGGACACCACCCCCACCCCCTGGACACCCCTACCCCCTTGGACAACACCCCCACCCCCTTAGACACCACCCCCACCCCCTTGGACACCCCATGGACACCACCACCCCCTTGGATAGCCCCCCACACCCTGGACACCACCACCCCCTTGGACACCCCCTGGACAGTACCACCCACTTGGAAAGCCCCCCCCACCCCTCCTGACAGCCCCCACCCCCTGGACAGCCCCCACCCCTCTAGACATCCCCCACCCCTTTGGACACCCCCACCTTTCCTGGACTCCACCCCCACCCCCTACCCCCCTGGACACCCCCCTGGACACCCCCAACCCCATGGACACCCCCACCCCCTTGGACACCACCCCCACCCCCTTGGACACCCCCTAGACACCACCACCCCCTTAGACAGCTCCCCACACCTCTGGATAGCCCCCACCCCTAGATAGCCCCCACCCCTCTAGACAGCCCCCACCCTCTTGGACACCCCCACCCCACCTATTAACCCTAGAACACATCGATTACTATTAAACTGTCAATTTAAAAATGACCAAACATCCCTAATAATAGATGGAATGAAGGAGAAGAAGAAGTGGACAAAGAAGAAAAAAAGAAAAAAAGAATATAGGAAGAAGAACATGGAATAAGTAACTTATTTATGGAAATTCCATGTAATCCAAGAAAACCATGGGGCCTCCAATGGTTAATAGAAAATTGGAGAAAATGGAGTAAACCTAAGAATCAAATCAAATTTAAAAAAAAAACTCAGATGGAGAAAATCACAGTGTAATGCCTATCATCACGACACAATGGGGTCAGGATAACTGTGCATCTTTGAAAACCACGACATGGTCTCCCCCATAACCCATAATTTTCTCATAGTAAATGACTGTTCAAAATATATATAACCAAATAGAATCATATTGCAACACCCCTCATCTTTTCATAATGCTTGAATCCCTAAAAATCATAGTGGAAACCTCAAACATAGACTGTACCAACCCCCCTGGACACCACCCCCACCACCTTAGGCACCACCCCCACCCCCTTAAACAACACTAATAAATTATAGCCTAATATCCATGAAACAATACAATCATCATGTCATAATCTCAGAAACCACGATGCAATAGTCAATCCCAACTGATACTTACCCACCACCCCCTTGGACACCACCCCACCCCCTTGGACACACCCTGGACACCACCACCCCCTTGGACAGCCCCCGAACCCTCTGGAAAACCCCCACCCCCTTGGACAACCCCCGCACCCCCTGGACACCACCCCCACCCCCTTTGACACCCCCCACACCCCCTTGGACACCCCCAACCCCCTTGGACAGCCCCCACACCCCCATGGACACCACCCCCACCCCCTTTGACACCCCCTAGACACCCCCACCCAACTGGACAACCCAACCAACCCCCTGGACACCCCCACCCACTTGCACAGCCCCCCACCCCCTTGGAAACCCCATGTACATGCACACACACATGATAGAACACACAAAAATCATAAACTTTCATGATATCAATTATATAGGTTTATTTTACCAGAAAATAATTTAGCATGGTATAGATTAACACTATGAAACTAACCATGATAGCAAGAACAAAGAAAAATAACATCTAAATAAATTAGTTTAGGGAATTGTGAAAAAAACTGAAAAGGAGTCGTGTGAGACTTACTTGAGTGTTTTGAGTCGACCTGATAGATCTGATAATAATAAATATGAAGAATGATGTTGGAAAAACAAGGCTGGAGGGAACGACTTCGATGAATCAATTCTAGGTTTTCTGCACGAGAGAGACGAGTCGCAGGTTGCCCGATCGAAGAAAACTGAATGAATGAATACGGGGTGCGATAAATAATTTAAAAGATTTATCACATCAGTTATTTTATAACCGCCGCGATAAACTATTTTTTTAATGTTTATAATGTAAGTTAAAAAATAACCGACATGATATATGTCTCTTTATACTGACGTGATAAATTGATGAGATTGGCTTTATCACATCGGTTTTTTATAACTGACATGGTAAAGCGCCGAGCTTTCCTTTATCACGTCATTTATAAAATAACCACCGTGATAAAGCGCCAAGCTTTCCTTTGTCATGTCAGTTATTTTATAACCGATGTGATAAAGCGTGCCAGATTCGATTTTCACATCAGTTATACAATAACCGACGTTAAAAAGCTAATCTTCGTATGTTTTACGTTGGTTATAAAATAACCGATGTAAAATATGGATCCTGATTGATATATCATGTCAGTTATAAAATAACCGATGTGATATATCGATAATTAAATCTTTTCACGTCAGTTATATAGAACCGACGGGAAAAATTCCGATGTGTTAAATGTTTTTTTATACTCGTGTCTGCACCCACTCCAAGACACAACTCATCCTGGTATCTAGACTCATAGCGATCTATCCCACTAGATAATCAATCTAGGACACAACTCATACTGTACCTATAAAAAGCAAGGGATTCTTGAGTACCCAAGTACAAGGGCCTCCCAAGAAGGGTGTGTGTAAAAATTAGTAGGACACCACCAACAAGGTCCAGTACTTAAACAATAATATATAGTGAATGTGCTTGTGATAAAATTAGAAGAAAGTAAACATGAAATACATAACTATACAAGTATAGAATAATATCACCAAGAACAAAAAAGCAATAAAAAACAATGTACCGAGTGTTCATGTGATTACCAAGCTTCCATAAAACCCTAGAATAAATTATTCGATTCCATGGTGGAAGGATAAATAGAACAAGAGTAAAAGTGATCAAGTTCTAGCCATATGTTTTGTGACATACTGCTTGTATCCTTAAGTAATTGATTCTAAGTTGGTCCATAAGGCCATCTAGTAATCATGTACTCAGAATCCACAAGGATTTGAGTCTCATGTTATTCCAAAAGGATGAATCACCATGAGAACTGGTGACTTTTCTCTCATAATACTCAAGACATCAAATAAATCATGTTACTCAGGATCTTAATGGAATCAAGTATCGACATATTACTTGAAATCCATAAGTCATCGAGTTCCATAAATCTACAAATATGTCATGATCCTACCATGTACTCAGGTAATTTATCATCAACATGGTCGTCCATATATACTTTCACTTAAGGGAAAATGATACCAGGATTGTGCACATATTCTATACACAAAAGAAATACCTCTAAAGGTATAGATAAGACACATAGTAGGGCATATAAGAAAAGATATACATACTATATTATTTCATTATGGGGAAACTGTAGCAACATTCATAACATGTGATCATCAATGAAACATAGAAATATAAGCTACATAATCACACTCATGGAAATAAGCATAAAAGGGTCTCATAACTATGCACACACCTATATGATATCAAAATCAAACATAGTAAAATATATATGAAAAAATAGGTATCACATCAAGGAAATAATATTCTACATATAAACAGATCATGTAATATCTTTAAGAGTCATAGCAGCTACACATGTGATCAAACATCATAATTGGTATTATAGTATCTAAGTCTTAATAATAAAAAAACACACCTTAAGGTGTCCATGTATTCTAAGTCCCTCATATGTGATCACTCCTTGTCCATTAGAGGCTGGTATTGAGCTTTTTCCCAAGAGTCATCTCGGGCCCTTGGAACTTTTTCTAATTACATTAGGCATGATTCCTTTAATTAATTACTAATCAAAACCCATTAATTAATTAATAATTATTATTATTCATAAATCTTTATAAAAAATAGGTTTTTTCACCCAAGTTGGTGAACCTCAAATAATATGACAATAAACATGCATAAATACCAAAGGGTAGAGTTCACAGGAACACCTAACTCAAATAGAGTCAACTCTAAGTCAAGGAAAGCCAAAAAACATTTTATGAGTCCATCTAAATCCATTCAACCTCTATTGATCACCATAGGTTTCTAAATAATGAAAAGCATTGAAAAATAATTAACTATAACAAAATTATAGTTAATTAAATGAATATAATAAGAACACACAACTGAAGGAAAAATGATCAAATGTCAAAATACTTATCAGATATCTTAGCCAAAACCAAGATCAACCACCCATTGAAGGTCCATATCATTAATTCGGCACAAAAATAAGAAAAATATAAATCACAAGAAGATATAACAATAAAAAATTTAATATCATTCAATTAAAAAAACTAGAATATTTCAACCATCTCCAAAACACCCATCAATGAGACACATTCATTATCACGTGTCATCCCCTCTACATGTCAATTCAAAGTTTCTTTATCCTTAGAGAAATCCTTCAAGATATGGTAATATTTATTTTCAATTATCTAATCAGAATCAAGATACAATCAAAATGAAATTTAATAGAAATAGAAATAAATGGATTTTACAGGAAAGTACTTACCAACAGGGTTCCATTGTAATGAATGACGCTTCAATCAGTGGAGGAATGAGATCATAGGATCTCCCTAAAGCCTTTATCTCCAATTATTGTCTCATTATTTATAAGGGAATTCAGGTAAATAATTATGAGAGTTACAGGTGGAAACCCTCATTTAAAATCTTCTTCAATATTTCTAGGGGATGTTTACAATGTGAAAATAAGTCTCACGTTGTGAGTTTTTGGGTAAAAAGCCCTTACTGAGCCTTGGAAACATATGTCATGATGTGAAACTATGTTTCATGTCATGATTTTTCTTGTAGTTCCTCATATCCCCATTTTCACATCCAAATCTTCACAAGGACACCCCATGAACTTACCTCATGTCATGAATACCCTATTCACACTGTGAATAGGCTTCTACAACATCTTCCAGTAGTCCCGACCCCTCATACACTCCACTGGTGGCCCCTAGACCCTCAATTAATTAGTCGAGCCTTGAAACCCATCCCAAAAAACTATTTTATAATTATTAAACACACATAACCTCATTCCTATTTTCGGTTCTTATTATGAACTTTTTAATAAATGAAAATTCCAAAATTCTACTGAAACTTTCCAACATATAATGACACAAGACAAAAAAAATTTCATTTATACTGACCAAAATACATATCTGAAGGAAAGTTTTTATATTCATATATGCCACAAATGAGTAAAATACCATTCTATAATATTTACATGAAAATATGATCTTTTTTTCTCATTTTTGAGTATGTGATGCATGTTTTGAACTTATTAAAAACTTGTAATGGACAATACACTTCAATTTATTTTGGAAACACTCTACATAAAAATAAAGTTTAATTAATTTATACAAGTAAAAAATGAACCATCGATCATTTTATTATACTTTCATAATAATATGATCTCATTTTCTATGTCTTCAAGCATGTGACACATTTTTTAAATTGAAATATTACTTTTAAATTGGAAACTCATGATTATAATCATTCCGACCACACCATTCGTCATTATTATGTGTAGTTCATTTATACATGTTTCAAATAAACCAAAAACAATTTTATTTTAGTTTCATGACAATATAAGATTGTTTTTTCAGTTTTGAGCATACAATGAATGTTTAAAACTAAAAAATATCTTTTTACTTGAAATCACATTCTTTTAGTCACATATTACACACCATGAATCTGAATTATGTATAGTTTATACCCAAAATTCAATAATGAATTAAAGATCATTTTCTAATATTTTCACAATAATCCAAACTTGTCTCAGTTTGGAGCACAACACATGTTTTCAACTTAACAATTGTAGTGAAAAAACTTTAGTTAATTATAATTACAACACTTATCATAATGATCTTCATATTATTTATAAAGGTCAAAAATGGATCAACCATTAATTTTATATGATTTTACAATAATTTGATCTTTTTTTCTCAGTTTTGGAGAATCTGATGGAGGTTTTGAACTAAAATATCACTTTTAAAATGAAAACATACACTTTAGTTGTACTGACCACATAACACATCATAATGAAATGTATTTCCTTCATATATGAAAAATGAATCAAATACTATTGTCCTAGAATCTTCTAATTATTTGATATCCATTGGTGGAAAAAATCACCTATATCCATGGTCCATGACCATGGTTATATGCATCCTTACCACGAAGGATATTACTATAGTAATAACCTTCAAAAATATATCTATATTCAGGGACTATGGATATATCCCATGTACATATCCAATTTGATGTATATCTTTTCCACGTGACACCTATTTCCATAGTCCACTAAACATGGCAACATATTATTTCCAAAAAAATTAGTTGCTTGGTTTCATACATTTTCCTCATGCCTATAATTAAGTATACCTTACAAATCATCTAAATTTGATTTGTATAAATATAACCATATATATATATATATATATATATTATTTTATAAAAATATTAAAATCTTATCATTAAAAATACATAGTTATAGTTGATCGTGTCTATAGAAGCCTAAAGTCACGATCATCTATAACCATGGTTGTAGGGAAAAATTTAAAAAGTCCTATAACCATGGTCATATAAAATTGTGACTATAGGACTTTAGAAACTATCCTATAGCCATTACTGGTCTATCGATTGTAGAGGTAGGGGTGTGTGAAACACCTATGGTAATAGTTGATGGACCGACCGTGGCTGTATACCCCCTATAGCCATGATTGGTGGACCAATTGAGGATATAGAGTTTTCCCATGACCATAAATACATGGTTAGTAGACAAAATAATTATATAAGGTGACCATGGATTTAAATCCCCATGATTTTAAAATAACATCATGTCTAATAGTGTATAAAACATGAAATACTAAGCATAAACAAACTATGAAGTATTATTATTTAAATACAATCATTATAACCTAGCCATTGAAATATTGGGTATGAATAATAATAAATATATTATTAAATATATATAAATTCCCATATCAATAAAAATTTTCTTATTAATTCTTAGGAAACAATTACTCATTTTTATTAAAGTCATTTTATTCTTCAAAAATACATTTTCTTCAAAAATGGTTTTTATTGTTTTTTGTAATAAAACATTATAATTAATTTATGTAACATTTTTAAATATAATTTTATAAAAGTATATAAATTTTGAATTAATCAAATCAAAATTATTATAGAGTTATATTTTTGGTATTTTATGAAGATATTGATATCTAGTGTATAGTGAAAAATACTGATTTTCATTGAAAAATGTATTTTTGTTTCAAGAATTCACAAAGTTAAATTTTGTTTTAAAATAGTTTCAATGTAAATTTAGTTATATTATATATTTAATAATAAAATTAAGTTTATTCAAACAAATTTTATCATTTAAATTTTTTATAAAAAATATTTGATACTCAAAAGGGATTTTTATGAAAAAAAAATTTCGTTGTGTTTTCCGTTTTAATCTTAAATTAATTACTACCACTCCTAAAATTTGAATTCTAAAAAATTTATTACATATTTGGAATTAGGAGGTAAAAATTTGGTAATTAGTACCTTTTATTTTTAGTCATTTTTAATAGTAACCATAGTAAATAATTATCACCACAATAAAGGTAAATCTCATAATTTATGTTAAAAATAATATTCTAAGGACTAGAAAATGACTTTAACACTTGGATTTATAATATTTAATGAGAGTAGTTTTTCCATATACATATATGTTTCTAAAATATTGAAATTTGGTTCTATATTTCTTTGATTTTGACCTTTATAATATTTAAGTAAAAGATAGATTAAAAAATATCTTGTTCTTGATTTTTAATTCCTATAATATTTTTTGATAGGGATAAATAATTTTTATATTCAGTTATAATTTCTTATTTGAAATCAAAAAAATTATTTTTATATCATGGTAATTTATTTTTAATTTTTAAGGATAATATAATACCCTTAAATTCTTAGGTAACACTGACACATTATTTATACAATTACTAAAAAAAATAAAATAAATGATTTTAATTTTTTTAAAAGTAATATAACTTGAATGAAAAATTTTGTCCTAAAATTTTTAAAGATATAAATAAAATATTATAGAGTTTTAAATTAATTATATTAAAATTTCTTTGTTTTCATTTTTTTTCAAAATCAAATTAAATGAATATTTTCAAAAAATGTCAAAAATATTATTTTATAATAAATATTATTTTATTAAATGATTTAAAATTATTAAAAATATTATATTTAAAAAATTTATTTGTATATTGTTTGAAATATAAGAAATGGTCCTTATATTGGAAAATTTTCCTTTTATAGTAACTATATTGACCCCTAAAGAGTAAAAAGCATTGTTATCACAGTAATAGACAAAGGGGTTCATGGGGGGGGGGGTTAAAACCCAAAGATAAGGATGAAAACGTTATTAAACTTATATAATTTTTACTAGTTGAAATAATTTCAACTCATAATTATATTATATTCTAATAATGTCAACTTGGTTCAATTTTTTCATTAAAATAAATCATATTTATTTAATATTTTTCGTAATTCTAAGGGCACCCCTCCTCTCACTTATAAAAATGGAACCACCTCTCCTCTTTTATTCAAAATTCAAAAGAGTTTTATTTAATCCAAAACGTATGAAAATAACTTCTTAAAATCCCTCCACATGTTCTATATGTCTTATTTTTTGGAATAATATTAACCTTAGAGTGATTAAGGTAAAAGGAAAAGGAGGTTGTCCAAAAAAGAGGTATAACTTTTAACCTAATGTTTTAGTTTTATTTATTCATCTATCTCTTTAAAATATTCTTCATACTTGCTGAAATAATAATTAAAATATCTACCATATACTGAGATGTTATTATATTAATTTAATAACTTTATCCATCACATATTATATCAAGTGGAAAACAAAACTGTCATTCATGTGTACAACAGACTACCACCTCATGAACTGATATAATTCATTTTTTATCACCACCTCTTATGGATAGTTGAAATGATGAATTTAATATATATATATATATATGATATTAATGAAATTTTTATTATTTTATAAAATTAAAAAACCATCTATTTTCATACTTTTCCATTAATTAAAAAATTATAACGTTGTTCGTGCGTATGTGTGGATTACCACTTCCACAAACCGATGTGATTTGTTTTTCATCACCGAATCACATTAATTGTATATATAAATAAATTACATGGTATTTATGAAATAATTATAATTATGTAAAGATAAAATTATTCTCACCCTCTTTCCATAATGATCATTGAAAACTTTAAATGTTACTCAGACGTACGTACGACCTACCGCTTCTATGATTGTAACATAGTTCATTTTTTAACCATCCTTCATGGTAGATTTTAAAATTATAATATATGTATAAAAATTATAATTATTTTATGATTAATATTTTTTATATTATGTATTAAGGATCATATTGACCATTATCAACATACCGAAATCATTTTGGACATATGAGTTGAATATCATCAAAACGACTGATGATAACTTAAGTAATTATTTATAACATGGTAATAAATAAAATAAAAGGAATAAATTTACTTGAAAGAGTTTATTAAGAAATTAAATAATTAACATAAGTTTATTATTAAGTAATATAAATAACATATGTGATGAGTCAGACACAAGGTAAGGGACAATTTACTTTCAAACATTGTTTTAAAATGTTTTAAATATTTATTTTCTAAATCTTTTTCTTCCATATCCACATACTTAAAATTATTTTATGGATGTACTTGTAAATATATAAATAAATTATAAAGTAAATTTTATTTCACATTTTGAATTTCTTTTAAATATTTTCAAATGAAATATTTTTATGTTTTTATATGGAACATTTTGACTTTCTTCAGAAAAGTCAAAAGGAATGTTCCATTTTATCATATATGGATTCAATGATTTTTCCTGCCACCATAATCGTTATTTTATGTTGATATTTCTATATAATATTTCATCTTTTCTTTAAATAAAAACCCTATTTAATTTTTATGGCACACATAATCATGAACATGTTATGATGGGTGGACCCCAATAATGCTCCAATGTATTGGGTAATGTTTCTATATCATGAGATGTTTTGTATGAGATTAGAGAGTAAACCTAATCCATGATAGGACTATTTAAACCATGTGATATTTTATTTGAAGTTAGACTTAACTTTTTCTTATGTCATGTTTTGTGTTTCTACCACATTTTCTATGTTTCCATGATATTATGACACAATGTTATTTCTATTATGCTTCCATGTCACCTAAACAAATTTTATATGCTTGATAATAATTTTACAGGGAGATAATTTTATTTGAAGAGGTAAGATAATGGTATTTTATTTTAAAGGAATGATTATTCCCTTTTAGGGTAAAATGTTTGTTTTTAATAATTTTTTTCCCTCAGTTCCCATATTCTCTAAGAAATATTTATAACTATTATTTTGTTCATTTATGTTTTCTTACAATGTGTTTTATGAAAAAAATTAGGTAGTGGAGCTAGTTTCATGTAAGTAAACAATTTTTTTATCTCAAATGTATTATATTAAAGGTAAAATATCTTTTATGATTTGATGTTTTTCAAATATACTAAGAATTTTATTTATTATTTTATAACACTTACTAAGATTTCTATGGCCATCCTAGGTTTTAAAGTATTTTTCACATATTTTTAAGGATGAGTATGGACAATGATGAGGTCAAGATGAAAATTGTGAATATATGTCATGAAAGTAAACTTGTTATATAATAAAAGTATTGTTTTGTGAAAAAAATAGATATTAATTGAAATTTTACACTTTGGTATGTGATATTTATGTAACGGTGATGGTCTAATTCTATAAAACTATAAACCGTAAAGATCCTCCAATGTAAGAAAATGTATTCTTGAATTAAAACTCAAGATTATGTAGTGTTTAAGGACGTATCGTTATATTTGGTATCAAAGGAAAGGTTTAAATGACTATGGATATTAGGATGTTTTCCTATGAGGGTAACTTAAGAGATATGGATACCATCATGGGTTTGTAATTTTAAGGTTGATAATAAATTCAAAGGTTTAGACAACCCATTTTAGGTTTTAAGTGATGGGATTTTATATTGGTTAATGATATTTTGAGAGACATTTTATTTGATAAAGGTATATATAACCATTAGGTTTAACATGAAGGTATATTTCATAAGAATGTTATTACATTTTTGGGGACATAATCTAAAAGGTATGACATAACCATTGTGGTTAAAGAATTATTTAATGTTGAAGTTATTTAGTTTATTTTTTAGGATGTTAATCATAATTTGTTAATGTTATGGAAATTATATTAATATAATTTTATTAAAATTAAAATCCTCAAACAAAGTGACAACCCATCACATTAGACAAGGCCATAGGGCTTGAATTCACAACTGAAGGGAGACAAGGGCACAATGCCTACCACTAGCCTATGTGATGTACTAGTTAGTATGACATTGTTTTTATACTTAAATGATTTAAAAGATATAGATTAAGTTAATTTTGGGAACATATGTTTTATCATATATATAGCCATGGAATTGAAATATAACTTAGTGATTAAGTGATTAATGTTATTTCAGAATAAGACCACTAAAATTTTCGGGAATATTATATGATTAAGGTACACAGAATATAATGTGATTTTATTTGAGTAATAAATGTTGAATTATATTTAGGAAGAATATATGAATTTAATGTGTCTTTATGGTGATACATGTTATTTATAAAAATGATTGACATATTTTGGATATTATATGATTATGGAATATGATTTTTTTCATATAAGAATTTATGAGTGACTAATATTGATTGGTAATGAATGTTAAATTAATCTCAGAATAATATATGATCAAATCCTTATAATTTTTTGGTTCCAAACTTGTAAAGGAATATTTTGATTAATTTTGAGCTTATATATTTATAAAATGATCTAAGTTTAACTTTGGGTGTTATTGTTGAGTCATTGGATATTAATTTCGTATTTCTTCACATGAAGGTTTATTATTTTGGGAATTATATTACCATATGTTAACCATTTTTTGTTTTAGTTAATGTTAAATTATAGGATGAATATATTGTTATAATTTTATGGATTATTTGATCTATTATAAGTTTATTTTATGGATTTAGGAATAAAAAATTCATATTTAATACTCATTATTTTGAGAAAAAGTTGAGATTGTGGTAGATATTGTTTAAAGGAATTTTACTTATCAATTATATTTCATTATATTATTAGTCTATTTTGAAAAAATTATTCAACTCTAGGAAAAGGATCAAGAAATGAAAATTTTATCCTATCACCTTCATTTATGATTAATCGATGGTCTTTTTCACATATCTTTGGTTTACAACTTTGTAGTCATTAACTTTATCATGATCATTCAATTTCTTGTGATCAATTATCTCAATAACTCTCTATAATTATTTATATATTACACTTTTCTTCTATGCCCATATTTTTAATTCCCAGTACTATTCTCATATTTTGAAACCTTCTATATGAACATTATATTTCCATTTCCCTCTTTACAAGAGGAAGTTTTATTAATCCTTTTACGATGTATGATTTCAAAAAAGGAATTTTCAAATGTCAAACCCTTGTTTACTAAGATTAAGTTCAAATTGATAAGTTTTAATTTATTGGGGGGGGGGGGGGTGAATATAATAACCCAATATTTTAAAAGAATAACATTATGTTTGATATCATATACAACACACAACACTGAGCTTAAACAAGCCACACAATATTATTATTTAAATACGACCGTTATAACCTAGCCATTGAATTGGTAGGTATAAATAGAAATAAACAAATTATGAAATATATATAAAGTTTATATTCAATACAAAATTATTGATTAAGTATTAGGAAATAAGAACTGATTTTTTATTAAATAGATTTTATTCTTCAAAAATACATTCTATTCCAAAATGGTTTTTATTTATTTTTGTAAAAATATTATAATTAATTTATTTAAATTTTATGAATTTTATTTTATAAAAATGATATAATTTTTTGAATCAACATGTTAAAATTTACTTAGAGTTAATTTTTGGGACTTTTCTGAAAAGATTGATTTTCCAATAAATAGTGAAAATAGTGATTTTCATTGAAAGCTGCATTTTTGTTTCATGAATTAAAAAAGTTATATTTTGTTTTAAAATGGATTAAAAGTAAAATTAGTTCTATTATATTATTTATAATCTAACTTAGTTTATCATAATCAATTTTATGGTTGATTTTTTTATAAAAACATTTTTATACTTAAAAAGTAGTTTTTTCTGAAAAAACTATTTTTTGTTGTGTTTTGTGTTTTAATTTAAAATTAATTTCTTGAAATAATTGAATTATAATAATGAAAAATGGATTTAATATTTTTATTTAAGAGTCACTTTTTATTTATATAGGTCTCTTTTATTTTTATTCATTCTTAATAGTAACTATTCTAAATAATTATCAGCACAATAAGGGTAAATCGAGTAATTTAGGTAAAAATAACATGATAAGGACTAGAAAATGACACTAAAACTTTACTTTATCCTAACTAATGAGTGGATTTGGGTTATTTACATCCAAGATTATAAAATATTTCAATTTGGTTCCATATTTCATTGATTTCAACCGTTATTATATTTAAGAAAAAGATAATGTCAAAAATATCACTTTTTAGATTTTAATTTCAACAATATTTTGTGACAACTATAAAGAAAAATTATGTTTGGTTGTCAATAATTATTTTAAAGAAAAATTATTTTTTATATCATGGTAATTTATTTTTTATTTTTATGGATAAAATAATTACCTTAAATGATTACGTAGCACTGTCATAATATTTATTTGATTTATAAAAAAAATAAAAAAATATTTTAAAAAAGTTAAAAGTAATATAATTTTAATGAATTATTATTTTACATAGATTTTATATATAAAAATAACATATTATATATGTGTTAATGGATTATATTCTAATTCCATTATTTTCATGTTATTTTCAAAGTCAAATTAATTGAATAGTTCCAAAAAGGACAATTATAATATTTTTTTAAAAAATAATATTATTTAAATGATTCAATTTTTTAAAAAATCTTATATTCAAAAAAATGAATGGTATATGGTTTAAAGTATAAATTGTTTTCCATTTATGAGGCAATTTTCCTTTTATAATAACTATATTGACCCATAAATACTGAACAACTTTGTTATCACAGTAATAGTCAAAGGGGTTTATTGGGGTGAAAACCAAAATATAAGGAAGAAAACATCACCTAAACATGTAAAATTTTTATTTGATGATATTATTTAGACTCATAATAATCTTATCTTTAAATAATATAATTTTTATCCATTTTCCTTGAAAATTAATTTATATTAATTTAATATTTTAAGTAATTTCAGGAGTACCCCTCCCCTCACTTGAGAAAGGGAACCTCATCTGCTCTTTTCCCCAAAATTAAAAATTATTTTAGTTACCTAAAAAAATAACTTCATAAAATATATAAAAATTTTCAAGAGGTCTTAGTTTTGGTAGAATAAAAACCTTATAGTTGTTAAGGTGAAAAAAAGGAGGTTGTCCAATGAAGAGGTATAACTTTTAACCAAATGTTCTAATTTTATTCATTCTTCAACCTAAATTGAAGTGCACTGTGTTGCATTTGTTGTCAATGAGGCATGAAGTTGTCTTGGAATGAATGGAAGTCAAGGAATGTCAAGATGTGAATGACAAAGGTTGTGATGGTGTTGGTAGTGAAGGAGAATGGCCATGGTACTAAGATGCATGTCACTTAGGAGATTCACTAAGTGGCATTGGAGAATATGGTTGAAACATTCTCCATGTACATCTGACGATTGCTGAGCTGCTCTTTAAGTTCAAAGAACTTGTATCCTGATGGTACAATGTCACAACATTGTTTGAAGACCATGCATTGTACTGACAATGCATGAGGAGAAGCAAGAGATCCATCCACAACTTCTAAGTGGATGAAGTGGATTAAAGAAGTCCATGTACTAACTTTTAGTGCATGTGAATCAGAAGAAGATCCAATTGATCTCTGATTAGATCAATGAAGAATGTTGAAGATCATGTGTGATTTATGAGATTCAGTTGAATAAGTCCCTCCTAAGTATTGAACACATATGAAAGAGGAGATGAAGACCATATACTAAGTGAAGATTATATGTTGAGGAGGATTAAGGAATTCTTAAGAAGTAGAGAAGGGAAGAAATGGAGAAGAAGAATGAAAGGGATTGATATGGCATTTTATATGGAGGAGAACTTTGTTTTTAACAAAGTCTTAATTCTTTCCTTAGCCAAAAAATTGGCCAGCCCGTGGAAACCATGAGGGTTCAACCCCAAGGCACATGTGGGCCTAAGGCGCCACGCCCAAGGGGGAACCCGTGGGGCGAGCCCAGGGCGGCAGGATGCACCCAAGACACCGCAGAGGTGCTGGGGCATGCCCGGAGGAGCGCATGGTGGGCGCATAGCGCGCCCGTGTGTGCATAGTGGGCGCTAGGAGCGCGCCCGCAGGGAGCAGAGTGGGCGCAGAGCGCGCCCGCAGGGACAACTCGGTGCGGGGCGGCACCGAGAGGGGAGGAGATTCAACTGGCCGTTCATGGGAGCGCTTATTTGATAAGCCGCGAGAAAACCGGCCGCGACTTCGATGTGGGATGCACAAATTTCACCGGGAGCGAATCCCAGCCGCTCATCTGATCTCGCGGACGATCGGCGCCGCTCATCTAATCCGCCACGCCCCCGATCTGATCCAAGCCGTCAAAGCCTTTTTGATCACCGCATCCAATGGCCCAGCGTCCGTCTCCTTCCTCGAACTCAGCTGAAGGCCACCCGCGACATCGCCTGAACCAGAGGCCATCCGACCACCGGATTTCGAGTTCCCGGCCACCTCTGATCAAGCTGAAGGGTCCATTGAGATCGTCTGGCCCTATGGAACTCATCCATGGTTTAAAATGAGCCTGCATGCAACAAATGAAGATTTTCGATGTTCGGCCGAGGCAAGCAAAGCTGCCGAGGCCACGTGGTTGGTGGTTTGCATGGTTTGGACCTAGACGAAGGCCGTGCATGCGTTCTAAGTCGCATTCACGTAATGGAAATAAAAAATGATACCCTGCGGTGAAACAGGAAAGGAAAATAAAGATTTGGAAAATCTTGAACACCCGAAAATCTCGGGGATTCAAGTTATCTCTCCGCGGAAGGCAGAGTCTCTCCTCGCCTATAAAAGGATAGCCCGAGGCTCTCAAAAATGCTTGCTGATGCGCTGATCCTTTGTTGAATATCCGAAGTCCCGTGAGTGCTTCAAGCCTCACGAAGAACACTCTGCGCGCACCACTTGCGCGGCAGTGAAGCCCGGAGCACCCCTTGCTCCGTTTGGTTCCTTTTGCGCATCCCTTGCGCGAAAGAAGAAAAGAGGAGTCCCCTGCGCGCTAATCCTTGCGCGGCAGGAAGAATCGGGGTTGCACCAAGCCTTGCGCACCCTTGGTTGGAGCCCGCGGCTTAAGCACTTGCGCGGCAGTGGCCACCCGAGGCCTTGCGCGCCTTGCACTGGTTGCACCCTTGAGGCTTGCGCGGTTGGTGAAGTGAAAGAACACACCCTTTGGGTGTATGTGCAAACAAGAACAAAGAAGGGGCCGTGGCAGTGTGTGTGAAAGTGGGTGAAGTGAAGACCACCACATCCCTTGTGTGTGTGTGCCAAGTGAGGAGAACGCCCTACGGGAAGTAGCTTGTGCAAAGAGGGAGAACCCAAGGCTTAGTTCCTTTGTGTGAAAATTGAGCAAGGAAGGTCGTGGCCTTGTGGGTGCACACATTAAAGAACAAGAACACCCTATGGCCATTTAAGTGTGTGCCAAGTGCTAAGAAGACCACACATTGTGTGTGAAGTGAAAAAGGCCGAGAGGAAGTGTGTGCAAGTGGAATAGGCCGTAGCCAAGTGTGTGTAAGTGAATAAGGCCAAAGACCACACCTAGTTGTGTGAAAAGTGGAGAACCTTGTGTATGCAAATTGAAGAACACACCTTGAGTGTGTGTGTGCAAACAAGAAACAAGTTGGCCGAACCTAAGTGTGTGCACTAATAAGTGTGTATACACTTAGAAGAAATAAGGAGTGACCCACACTAAAGTAGAACACAAATTTATGTGTGTAATCAAAATTGAATAAAGTGTGTAAAGAAGTGAGAAGTTGGTGTGTGCTTAAAGATACTACACCCTTTGTGGGTTTATTGCACCGAGAAGAAGAAGGGGAGTGCATGCATGCATGCATGCACGTGCACACGTGAATAGTGCTAAATCAGTGGTGTGCATTTGAGTTGTCCAAGACCAGGAGGTTCTTGAAGAATTGAGAAGGCCATGCTATCAGTGCATGAGGATGAAGAGCTGCCATGCACTCAGTGCATGAAGTTGTTTTGAAGTGAGACTGGACCAGACTGAAGTTAAAGATATCATTTGTCTGAGTATTCAGTAGTTGGAGAGAAGCCAGGTCATCCTTAGAAGAAGGAGATAAATCCTGAGCAAGACGAGAAGACCTGATCATCACAAGTGATCAGAGGTACAGAGCAAGGCCAGCAGCCTTTATCCCAGGCTGCTGAGGATACTTGAAGAAGCTTAAAGTGAAGAAGAGCTACTTGTGTGACTCGAGGAGCCAGGAGAAGACCCTGTGGGACTCAGGGAGAAGAAGTCTTCAGTGGGATTCTGGAGCAGGCCAGTGGGACTCTGGTAACACTGTGTGAAGCAGTATAAAGACCCTCCTATGGGACTCAGGAGAGATACAGTGGGACTCTGTATCGACCATTGTAATACTAACCGATTATAATGGGAGAATCCATGCTGGGAGAGCATGGCAAGGATGTAGGCCTTTGGTGCCGAACCTTGTAAATCCTTGTGTCCTGTGCCTTTTCATTACTGCATTATCCGGGAAAGGTTGAGAGACATAAGAAGAGTGGATCGAGGCCTTAACAAGCCATAGAGGTTTAATTGATAAGGAATCAATTAGTAAAAAGTTTTAAGGGATCACTGATTCACCCCCTCCCCCTCTCAGTGATTCACACTGATCTGGGCACTTCAATTGGTATCAGAGCGAGGTTACCTCTAAAAGATCCAAGGGAGTCTTTATGAAGTGCAGATTTGAGGAAATGAGCGACCAGCCTCAAATGGAGATATCTGCCAAGACTCATAAAAATAGAAAGAAGAAACAGGCCAAGAAGATGAAGAAAGCCTGTCCTAGCTGTGATGAAGTTGAAACAATGAATGATCTTCAGAGTGCACTCAAATATCTCCAGAAGACAGTTCCCATGGAAGTGGCAAAGTGTATAGCTACAGGCATCCATGATCTTCAAGAAGAAAAATCACAGTTAGAAGAAGAAGCCAATGAAATGGAAGATCAGCTGGCTAAAAGGGTTGGCATAACCAACACTCTCAGAAAGCTGGTAAATGCCAAAGATGAAACAATATCTCTTTGCAATGAAAGATATGAAGACACTGCTGAAGAATTGCAAAGAAGCCTTTCTGAGAATGAATTCTTTAAGATAATGGTCAAAGAAGTGTTCCATGCACTGGAGAATCTGCACAGAGTCTCAATGATTGTCAAAGATGCTCAACTAGAAGATAAAGTCAAAAGGGTGAAGGAGCTTGAAAACTCAATGCTTGAAATCAAGAAGGTGCATGAAGACCAGTTAGAACAGCTGAAAGAAAATTGGGAAGGAAGGCTAAGAACTGTTGAGGATGAGAAGAACTCCCTTAACATGAAATGCTTAGAACTAGAGGTGATATTGAAAAATCTGCAATCACCCAAAGCTAAAGACTCCCAGTCAGCTGAAAGGAGAAATGTTGCTACTCAAGTATGCTTTGAGAAGGATGATTCTAGAAGAAAGACATCCTCTAATGAAAGGGCAACATCTTCTAAAAAGAAGGTACCATCCATACCATCTTGTACTCATGCTTCTAAAAGTGTTTCTACTAAAAGTGCAGGATGGAAGAATTAATCCAAACAAGTATGGATGAAGACAGTGAAGAAATAATGCTCTCCTAAAACAACACAGCAAGTCAAGAAAAGTACCCAACAATCAGAAGGACTGAAGAGGTCAAGATTTGTGGGTCAGTGTTGGTGTTGTAATAAGTGTGGGCACTATGAAAAGGATTGTTGGTACAATCCACTAAATGTCAAAGCACAAAGGAAGCCCATGCCAAGGGGGAGCAAGCCAGAAGGCAATAAGCAATATCCACAGGTCCAGAGACATCTGTTTACTGCAAATAGATTTGGATTACTTGACAACATCTGGGATGATTGCAAAAGTGGTCAAAAAGATACATGTCAGTCTCCAACTGTATCCAGAGCTCAAAAGAAGAAAAGATCACAGAACCTGGCTAAAAAGGAATCCTTGGGAAGCAAGAAGAAGAAAGCTGAAAAAGCTCCCAAGAAGATGTTGAAAAAGGAAGAGAAGTCCTTGGAGTCTAAATCCAAGAAGGGTGATGCATCTAGAAGGACCACCAAGAAAACATGCTTCTACTGTGGAAAGAAAGGACACATCATGGACCTTTGTAAAGAAGCCAAGAAACTGAATAGAAGCAGACTGAACTCAAAAAGACAATCAATCCAGAAGAAGAAGAAGGGATTGATTGAAAATAAGTTGCCTAAGAGAGGTAGCTTAGCAGCATCCAAAGAACCATGTGGAACTTCCAAAACTGAGGCCACACTTCCAAATGATTTACTTGTCATATGGCCACATCAGTTGCAACTTGCCAGAGAACTGCAAAAAGCCGAAGATGAAGCTCTGACAATTGCTAAGGCAAAAGGGAAGGTTTCACATGAAGATGTTTTGAGAACCACACCAGCACAATCATCAATGAAGATCAAATGTGCAAGTGTGAAGACTGGTGAAAATGGGACATCTCGGTTGAGAGAATCTTCTCAACCTTGTTGTTCACATTGATGAACCAAGGAGGTTCCATATTATTCCCTAATCACTTGTATTTACATGTTCTAACATTGCAGGGAATTGAAGATGATGATCATTCTCATCTGGAGAGTGGTTTGGACAGAATGGAGTGCACCCCTTGAGGGGGAGCAAATCTGAAGAAGATGATGTTCTGAGATTAATATCATCTTGAGAAAAGTGAAGGTATTCCAATCATACTTTCATCCCTTGTTTCTTAATTGAGTTTATCTTGTCAATTAAGGGGGAGTATGGATTGAAGACAAATGGATGAAAGGGGGAGCTTTATCTTTGCACTGAACTTTCTAATGAGTTTTGTGAAGCATGTGCAGGATTTAGCAATTCATTGTTATATCTGAAAAATTTCAAACCCCTAAGCATGATCTCACATGTGTAGAGAATTATGGATAGCTTTGAATTCCTTGGCTACATCACTCTTGTTTTCTACACCGGGTTAGCCCAAGTAGACTTAGAGATGATTTACTCAAGGTTCTTTGCTAAGAAGAACATGTGGCATCATCCCTCTCTTAGTAATTTTCAAGAAGATGCTATTCAAAGGGAGGAAGATATTTTTGAAAGTGAACCACACCACACCTTTGCATTTGATTGCCAATAAGGGGGAGAAAATATTGGCACACATATTGACCCATTCATATGTGCTGAAGGAGTGTATTGAAAACAAATACAAAGGGGGAGATTGAAGTGCACTGTGTTGCATTTGTTGTCAATGAGGCATGAAGTTGTCTTGGAATGAATGGAAGTCAGGGAATTTCAAGATGTGAATGACAAAGGTTGTGATGGTGTAGGTAGTGAAGGAGAATGGCCATGGTACTAAGATGCATGTCACTTAGGAGATTCACTAAGTGGCATTGGAGAATATGGTTGAAACATTCTCCATGTACATCTGACGATTGCTGAGCTGCTCTTTAAGTTCAAAGAACTTGTATCCTGATGGTACAATGTCACAACATTGTTTGAAGACCATTCATTGTACTGACAATGCATGAGGAGAAGCAAGAGATCCATCCACAACTTCTAAGTGGATGAAGTGGATTAAAGAAGTCCATGTACTAACTTTTAGTGCATGTGAATCAGAAGAAGATCCAATTGATCTCTGATTAGATCAATGAAGAATGTTGAAGATCATGTGTGATTTATGAGATTCAGTTGAAGAAGTCCCTCCTAAGTATTGAACACATATGAAAGAGGAGATGAAGACCATATACTAAGTGAAGATTATATGTTGAGGAGGATTAAGGAATTCTTAAGAAGTAGAGAAGGGAAGAAATGGAGAAGAAGAATGAAAGGGCTTGATATGGCATTTTATATGGAGGAGAACTTTGTTTTTAACAAAGTCTTAATTCTGTCCTTAGCCAAAAAATTGGCCAGCCCGTGGACACCTTGAGGGTTCAACCCCAAGGCACATGTGGGCCTAAGGCGCCACGCCCAAGGGGGAACCCGTGGGGCGAGCCCAGGGCGGCAGGACGCACCCAAGACACCGCAGAGGTGCTGGGGCACGCCTGGAGGAGCGCATGGTGGGCGCATAGCGCGCCCGTGTGTGCATAGTGGGCGCTAGGAGCGCGCCCGCAGGGAGCAGAGTGGGCGCAGAGCGCGCCCGCAGGGAGAACTCGGTGCGGGGCGGCACCGAGAGGGGAGGAGATTCAACTGGCCGTTCATGGGAGCGCTTATTTGATAAGCCGCGAGAAAACCGGCCGCGACTTCGATGTGGGACGCACAAATTTCACCGGGAGCGAATCCCAGCCGCTCATCTGATCTCGCGGACGATCGGCGCCGCTCATCTAATCCGCCGCGCCCCCGATCTGATCCAAACCGTCGAAGCCTTTTTGATCACCGCATCCAACGGCCCAGCGTCCGTCTCCTTCCTCGAACTCAGCCGAAGGCCACCCGCGACATCGCCTGAACCAGAGGCCATCCGACCACCGGATTTCGAGTTCCCGACCACCTCTGATCAAGCTGAAGGGTCCATTGAGATCGTCGGGCCCTATGGAACTCGTCCATGGTTTAAAATGAGCCCGCATGCAACAAATGAAGATTTTCGATGTTCGGCCGAGGCAAGAAAAGCTGCCGAGGCCACGTGGTTGGTGGTTTGCATGGTTTGGACCTAGACGAAGGCCGTTCATGCGTTCTAAGTCGCATGCACGTAAAGGAATGAAAAAATGAGAACCTGCGGTGAAACAGGAAAGGAAAATAAAGATTTGGAAAATCTTGAACACCCGAAAATCTCGGGGATTCAAGTTATCTCTCCGCGGAAGGCAGAGGCTCTCCTCGCCTATAAAAGGATAGCCCGAGGCTCTCAAAAATGCTTGCTGATGCGCTGATCCTTTGTTGAATATCCGAAGTCCCGTGAGTGCTTCAAGCCTCACGAAGAACACTCTGCGCGCACCACTTGCGCGGTAGTGAAGCCCGGAGCACCCCTTGCTCCGTTTGGTTCCTTTTGCGCATCCCTTGCGTGAAAGAAGAAAAGAGGAGTCCCCTGCGCGCTAATCCTTGCGCGGCAGGAAGAACCGGGGTTGCACCAAGCCTTGCGCACCCTTGGTTGGAGCCCGCGGCTTAAGCACTTGCGCGGCAGTGGCCACCCGAGGCCTTGCGCGCCTTGCACTGGTTGCACCCTTGAGGCTTGCGCGGTTGGTGAAGTGAAAGAACACACCCTTTGGGTGTATGTGCAAACAAGAACAAAGAAGGGGCCGTGGCAGTGTGTGTGCAAGTGGGTGAAGTGAAGACCACCACATCCCTTGTGTGTGTGTGCCAAGTGAGGAGAACGCCCTACGGGAAGTAGCTTGTGCAAAGAGGGAGAACCCAAGGCTTAGTGCCTTTGTGTGAAAATTGAGCAAGGAAGGTCGTGGCCTTGTGGGTGCACACATTAAAGAACAAGAACACCCTATGGCCATTTAAGTGTGTTCCAAGTGCTAAGAAGACCACACATTGTGTGTGAAGTGAAAAAGGCCGAGAGGAAGTGTGTGCAAGTGGAATAGGCCGTAGCCAAGTGTGTGTAAGTGAATAAGGCCAAAGACCACACCTAGTTGTGTGAAAAGTGGAGAACCTTGTGTATGCAAATTGAAGAACACACCTTGAGTGTGTGTGTGCAAACAAGAAACAAGTTGGCCGAACCTAAGTGTGTGCACTAAGAAGTGTGTATACACTTAGAAGAAATAATGAGTGACCCACACTAAAGTAGAACACACATTTATGTGTGTAATCAAAATTGAATAAAGTGTGTGAAGAAGTGAGAAGTTGGTGTGTGCTTAAAGATACTACACCCTTTGTGGGTTTATTGCACCGAGAAGAAGAAGGGGAGTGCATGCATGCATGCATGCACGTGCACACGTGAACAGTGCTAAATCAGTGGTGTGCATTTGAGTTGTCCAAGACCAGGAGGTTCTTGAAGAATTGAGAAGGCCATGCTATCAGTGCATGAGGATGAAGAGATGCCATGCACTCAGTGCATGAAGTTGTTTTGAAGTGAGACTGGACCAGACTGAAGTTAAAGATATCATTTGTCTGAGTATTCAGTAGTTGGAGAGAAGACATGTCATCCTTAGAAGAAGGAGATAAATCCTGAGCAAGACGAGAAGACCTGATCATCACAAGTGATCAGAGGTACAGAGCAAGGCCAGCAGCCTTTATCCCAGGCTGCTGAGGATACTTTAAGAAGCTTAAAGTGAAGAAGAGCTACTCGTGTGACTCGAGGAGCCAGGAGAAGACCCTGTGGGACTCAGGGAGAAGAAGTCTTCAGTGGGATTCTGGAGCAGGCCAGTGGGACTCTGGTAACACTGTGTGAAGTAGTATAAAGACCCTCCTGTGGGACTCAGGAGAGATACAGTGGGACTCTGTATCGACCATTGTAATACTAACCGATTATAATGGGAGAATCCATGCTGGGAGAGCATGGCAAGGATGTAGGCCTTTGGTGCCGAACCTTGTAAATCCTTGTGTCCTGTGCCTTTTCATTACTGCATTATCCGGGAAAGGTTGAGAGACATAAGAAGAGTGGATCGAGGCCTTAACAAGCCATAGAGGTTTAATTGATAAGTAATCAATTAGTAAAAAGTTTTAAGGGATCACTGATTCACCCCCTCCCCCTCTCAGTGATTCACACTGATCTGGGCACTTCATAAATAAAATATTATTAAACTATTATGAAATAATAAAATGATTATATTACATATAATTATATGTTATTATGTTGATTTCATAACCTATTTACATCTCCTATTTCAGAACTGTCGTTCTTGTGTATGACAAACTATAGCCTCGCGAACCGATGTGATTTATTTTCCATCATCACCTCTTATAGATAGTTTAAATGATGGATTTAATGTATATGTATATGATATTAATGTCATATTTATAATTATGAAAAATTAATATATCATCTATTTTCTTACATTTCAATTCATTGAAAAATGATTACACCGTTCGTACATACGTGTGGATTACCAACTCCATGAAGCGATATGGTTCATTTTTCATCACCACATAAAATGGATGGTACATATAAGTATATTTAAATAAATAAATTCATATTTTTGATATAATTATAATCCTATAAATATAAAATAATACTTACCTTCTTTCTATCATGGTTATTGAAAAATGGAAATGTTACTCATGCGTACGTATAACTTACCATCTTTATGATTGTAAAATAGTTCATTTTTAATAAAAACATTTCATGGTTAATTTTAAAATCATAATTGACTTATAAAAATAATAATTATGTCATTATTATTATTATATAGATGATTTATTAATGATATCGTCGGCCGTATTAAACCTACCAAAGTCATTTTGAATATATGAGTCGAATATCCTCAAAACATCTGATGAGAACTTAAGTAATTGTATATAAAATAGCCATAAATAAAATAAAAGGAATTTTAATACTGAAAATTTTTCTTAAGAAAATAAATAATTAACCCAAGTTTATTATTCAAGAATATAAAAAATGTATGTGATGAGTGAAACTCAGGGTAAGGGACACTTTACATTAAAAAATTATTTTAAATTTTTTTAAATATTTATTTTATAGATATTTTTATTCTATATAAATATCAATAAATTATTTTTTGTGTCCATTTATATGCATATAAATGAATTATTAAAGACATTTTATGTCACTTTTTACTTTATTTTAAAGGCTTTCAAAATCAATCTTTTTACATGTTTTATACAAATTTTTTTGAATTTATTTACAAAAGTCAAAACGAAGGTTATATTTTAACGTATATGACTTAAATGGTTTTCCTACCACTATAACCGCTATTTTATGTTTGGATTCCTTTACAATATTTCATGTTTTCTTCAAATAAAAGACCACTTTCCATTTTATGGAACATATAATTATGAACATGTTATGATGGGTTCACCTAGATAGTGCTCCAATGCATTGAGTAATGTTTTTATCTTATGAGATGTTATGTATGAGATTATGGAGTAAAACTAATCCATGACGAGACTCTATACATTATTTTATTTTGTATTGGTAATTATCCTTAACTTATGATTATTTCTTGTTTTGTGTTGCAGCCACATTTCCTATGTTTCCATGATACTTTTATACCATATTCTTTATGTTATACTCCCATGTTACCTACATGAATTTTATATTCTTGATAATATGTTTTCAAGGAAATTTTTTTATTTTAAGAGGTAAGATATTGTTATTTTATTTTAAAGGAAATGTGTGTCCTTTTAGTGTAAAAAGGTTAGTTTTTAAGAAACTGTTTTTATGGGTTCTTAGGTTTTCTAAGAAATATTCACAATAAGGATTTGGACTTTAGGTTTCTTTATATAGTATTTTATGATAAAATTTTGTTAGTGAAGTTGATTTTATGTGTAAGTAAATTATTTTTTAATATCAAATTTATTATGTTAAATTCAAGATATCTTTTATGATTCCATATTTTTGAAATGGATTGATAGGTTTCTTTATTCTTTTATTTTCCTTATTGATATTTTTTTGCTCATCCCACATTTTAAAATGTTTTTCATAGGATTTTAAGGATGAGTAACTAAAAGGATGAGGTCAAGATTAAAATTATAAATATTTTTCATGAAAATAAAATTTTTTATATCATAAAAGTTTTTTTGCGTGGGAAAAATAGATACTAAGTGGAAATGTATAATTTGGGATGTGATATTTATGTAAGTGTGATTCCATAATTCTCCAAAACTCTAAACCATAAAGATACTCAAATGTACGAGAATGAATTCTTGACTTAAAACTCAAGATTATATAACATTAAAGGTTGGTTACTTACAAGGGACATGATCAGTAGACTGAATGTATCCATAGGGGATTCCCATGCTGGCATGGGAAACCCTTACAGGCACGATTAGTAGATCGACCATGGATATAGGCCCCTGGGCATAGGCCAAATTTCCACTAGTAACTGTTTTATTAGTTTTGAACGTCTAAAATATGTTTTGAACTAAAATTTCAATTTTAAATTCAGAACACACAATTTTTTCTTTTCGAACAAAAATAAATGTTACTAAATATAAGAGTCAAAGGTGAGAAAAGCACCAAGATTTTGGATTCTTGTAATTAAATATATCCTTATCATCAAAACCCACCCTCATTGGGGATCCACTTGTGATGATAATTAGATAAAGTGTGATCCCTAAAGTCTTCCTTCAATAGAACATGGGTTGGTAACTAAAATCAATGTTATGTAAATATAAAAACGTAGAATTTATTACCCTTTATAAATAAAAAATACACTTCACCATGAATGATATAATACACTTTACCACCTTAGTACATGGATAATGTATATCAATGCATGTCATGTTATATAAATCCAAGCATTAAATGGTAATAGAAAATAGGTTATCATCTTCTTTATACATCAAGAAAGCTATAATGTAGTCCATCTCCACCAATAAGTCTCTCATGTATATAGATAAGGTCCTTTTAAAACACCAATAACTATATCAAGATAATCTATATATATATATATGTATATATATATATATAACAAAAATGAGCATATAAATATACTCAGAAGCTTTCTCCTTGAAACCCTCATGTGACTATGTTAATGAAGAATACTAATGAATACATTTTAAGAATAAGTAAAATAAAATAATCAATCAAAATACATCTCCCAAAACTCAACAAAAACTTTCCACTTTCATGTCATACCATATAATCATCTCACTTTTCAAACCATATCACTTTTACCCATCACATGACCACTCAAAACCACCACTATAACTATCACCACCAATCCCCATCCAAGAACAAAATATCTATCCACACACATGGACCTCACTATATTAGCCTCATGTAGTTTTCCACCGAAAGGGGCCTCACTATAATATCACCATACCATACAAAAATCCACCTACAATAAACTCATAATAATATCTCTATCACTAAGTTGTTGTCCACCCATAGGGAAATGACTAGCTATATATCCATTAATGAGTTGTTATCCACTCATAAAGAACTCATAAAACATCTACACCCATTGGTTGGGCTACTTTCCACCCGTAAGGATTCTCACTATTTTTTTGGGTACTCACCCACTTGGACTCTTCCCATCGCAACTTGTATAGAGTGAGTGGTTTTGTACCCTCATGGGATTTCATTGTATTAATAGGTGTCCATGATCAAGGAATATCCCTTACTCAACATGCATCATCATCATTACACATCACTTATCAACTATGGATAACCATATCATCCACACCATCATCTCCATAATCTTCTTCCTCTTCTTCATCCTTACAAACACCTTCACTACTATTTAATATAATAAAATGTTATTACATATTATACATTGCATGGTGATGATCAACTAAGTTTACCCCGCCCACACATGAACCAATAATATAAAACCAATCAAAACTTCCACAGTACTATAAAATATTTCAAATGGATTCAGACCCACACCATCCATTTACTCTCCCACATAATCCATGACCATATGTAAAGTTTATCGGGATTATACCCACATTGTAACAACCCATACTTTTTGAATAATATTTTTTTCCTGAAAATATCATTTATATTATTTTATACACAAAAAAATCATATATCTTTAATAATGAAGTAAATATAAGGGGTTACGTGTCCAAGACCTAGTTTCTTAAAGTTTAACTCCATTGTATAAATAAAATTTTTATTACATCATTTACATTTTAAGAATAGTTTTTCTTGATAAAATTGAGATGGAATTTGATAAATTTATTTTTCGGATAAAGATTTTATGTTTCATAGAAAATATAATTATTATAATAAAAAAATTTATTATAAATAATGTTTATTTCAATGAAGTTAGGTCCAAAGGGAAAAAGATACCCTGAGAGGGGGGGGGGGTGAATCAAGGTATGGATATTCTTTTCTAAATTCTTCTTACTCCACTGGATCTTGACCTCTTTATTATAAGAGTCACTTAATTTTCTCTTTAGTGTTTATATTTATATTATCATTTTCAATATTTATCTAATTATCAAGCATAGAAACTAAAGCATGAAATAAAACACAAGGAAACATGTTTTATTTGGTTCACCCTCACTGGGATACATCCAAGGAGAATACAACAACAATGTACTGATGTACAAAATATTCTAAGGATCACTTCCAATACATGGTTTTGGATAGATCCCTTCTATGTCCAAGCTCATTTCCTTTATAAGGTTTAAGGTTATCTCACTGCTTTCCCAAGGGTCACTCCATATGCCTCTTTCTTTAGATCACTATTGGTGGAAATGATCATCGTCTTCCTCATCCTTTGCTGACTTCTCTATAAGGGAACCACATAGAGTTTATGGACTTGTAGGTCCTTTCATTATCACCAATGAATCCATCCTAAACTATAGGTAGATTACCTGTTGAATTTATTTCGAGGATTATCCTTAAAATATGTGAAAAAATTTGGTTGAAACACTTCCACTTTTCAGTCAAATAGAATGGACTTATCTTTGATGTAGACTCAACAACTACCCCCTTTTTGGAAATATCTTTTTTAGATGCCAAGTATTACATTCATTTATTTGAATGTAGCAGTAAATAAACTCCTTTTGAAAATATGAATGAATAGTGATGATCCTCAGTCTTAAAATTCTTCTAAATTCATATATTAAAATGATATTTTTCACTGGGTATTCTTGGTTTTCATCTCCTTGCAAAATACCCTCAAAATAGTTTCATACATAGGTATTCGATGAAGCTTCATTTTCACTTGATAGATGAAATTAAATTTTCTAAGTACTTTTAGATTATGGAAATTGATTTCATGAACTATTTTAGTCCCTTCACGAACTTCCTTGAATCTTCTGTGAACTACCTTTCTTCCTCTGTAAATTATATTGCACCGTGTGGTGCGAGTGTTTTGCGGACCACCTCTGCTTCGGCAGATTGACTCTTCTTCCGTAGACTGAATATTATTATATGAATTATTTCTTATTCCACGGAAACATTATTATCCTATGGAACACCTATTCTATGTAGATCATTTTCCTTTTCAGTCTATAGATCCCTGCAAAAACCTTTCATAGAATTGTTCCCGCAAACTATTTCACCCTTAACGGAATTCTCCCTCATGAACCACTTCAGAATTTTCTGAATTCCTCCCGAAGAGATGATATTTTTTAATGAAAGTTTCAATAATAAAAAATATGAGAAAAATAGATTCTCAAAACCTTATAATCCAAATTACCCAAAACTTCAACGCAGTATGACCTTCACCGCTAACTAAGCTATACGGTCCGCATAACGCCATAATACTTTGTGGCGACCGATGTCTTTCATGAACAAAAAACATTCACAACTCCTAAAATCACCACCAACATTCCGAAAATAAAGAAACTTTCATAAAAAAGAAGATTATTGCGATATAAAAACCTCCCATTAATTCACTACAGGGTCCGCATAGCGTGCTTCATGGTCTGCATAGCGTGCTTCACGATCCACATAGTGCTACTATAGGAAAATACTTCCTTTTTTGATTTTCGATCACTGTTATGTGTAACTCCTTTATAGTCCATGAAATATTCTATATGTTTAATGAACTGTGCTTCATGAACTAATTTTCAAAAAAACTTTCTTTACAATAAAACAAAGTCCCGAATTTGAGGCCCCAAAATTTGGCAATCACTAGGAAACTACACCTTCTTCAGTAAAAACCAACCACACTAATTCACAGTCATCTAGATTTATAAAAAAACAATCACTCCAAAAAACAGCTAAATGAAACCATGAGATATTTTTCCTACAAATGAAATAGTATGATTAAAACACACTTATTTAAAAATAAGTGATAAAATAATTTTAATTTTTCAAGTGTCAGAAATTTTACAATTCCTTTTTAATTGGATATTATATTTAATAAATAATTTTTTTATTTAAAAGTTTGAATTATAATATTTATATAATTATTATGATAAATAAATATAATTTTTTAAATTAGAAAGTTGAAATTTGGTTATTTTGAATTTATGTGAATTTTCTAAAATAGATTATTTTTTCATGAATTGTAAAAATACAGTTTGATTTTTTCGGTATGTTTAATGAAATATTAATTATATCATAATGATGTAATAAATAATTAACCAAAATCCATGACTTAAAATGTTTTATTTTATTAATATAAAGTTTTTGATATATTGTAATCAATTTCCAAATATATAATTTATTTTCCAAATTCTAAAATGCAAAATTTAACTTTAAAAATGTTATTTTGTGGAAACATTAAATTTTCCTTAAAAAAATAAGTAATATAAAATTTTGGTCAACTATTGTGGATTAAAGTACCATAATAGGTATCCCAAGTTTCCAATACCATGGTCAAGACCATGGTTTTTCACTTACGACTGCCTAGGTTTCCAATGCCTTTATTTAGAAATTATTAAAAAAATCCCACACTTTTGCTCTAAATAACCACCCATTTATCCATTTAATTTCACTCCCATTTCACCCTCCATGAAGTTATAATAGTTTTACCTCCCAAGGTGTCCTCCCGATATTTCTTCAATCCCCTAATGTCCTGACTCTCAAGTTTTAGGAACTACTCTTCAAGGTATGGGAAATATCTACATCTCTTTTCCATTCAAGTTTCCTCTTTATGTGGCATGTCTTTCAAATTTCAAAACTATGTTTTTTTAACTATTTTATTATATAAATTTACTATATTAAGAGACTTTTATTAATGTTATACCCATGTACCCTCTTTTTTTCCCTTTTCTAAATCCATGTTTCATACCCGTCCTGCTACCGATTTTACTTCTCAAAGTTTCTCTCTTATCCTCAAGAAATTCCCTTTTATTTTCTTTCACTACTGAAAATTAAGCCTTTAATAATGATTTAAAACCATTGGAAAGTAAGGCGTGGCAATAGAACATTACCAACGGTTTTTGTATAACCATTGGGAAAGGCAGTGTAATTAGAGTATTGCCAACGATTTTACAAAACGTTGCCAATACTGGCAGTGTAAATGTTTTTACCAATAGTTTCTAGAAACTGTTGTTATATATTGTATACTAAACACTATACCAACGGTTCTAAACCATTTGTATAGTTTTTAAATTTATATTTCTAGAACTATTATACCAACAGTTTTAAACCGTTGGTAATGTGTTTTTCTAGAACTATTATACCAACGGTTTAAAACTGTTGGTAATGTGTTTTTCTAGAACTGTTACACAGCAGCCCTCCAGTAGCCCCTCCAATATACACCTGCATAAAAAATATCACAAAAACCACATACAGACTTAAAAAAACATAAAAAACACCTAAAATAGCACAAAAAACACATGAAACCATCAAACTCTTCCAACCATGTCATGTACTACAATTCTCTATTTCAATCTTCATATGAAAACAATCATCCAGTAGATTTAATAATAGTTTCAATAACTCAAACATTATTTACACCCATTTCTATCTCCAAATGAAAACCACTCTTCCAGTAGTAATTCTCCTCACCCCAACACAACCCCCCAACCAGCATAGCCCCCCCACATCCCCATCAAATTATAATAGGCAGAATAGTCTGAGAAATACTTATTAGAGTTGAATAAGAGTTTGAAATTGGCTCAAATCCCATTTTTTTGATATGAGATTTGCGTATGTAATTATTTGTGATGCATTTTGCATTGAACTTGTATTTTTATAATATATGGTGAAAAGGTATTTTCTTAGGAGTCTCATCACTTATGACCCCATGAGTGAAACTACCCAACTCATGAAAAAGAGTTTGTGACTATCGTTGATAAGTGTAAATTTCAGTTGTTGTATTCACTTAAAATGATGTCCTTTCAAAACAAAAGAGAGACACTTTGAGTGGTGATGGCCACAACGTGCCTCAGATTGAGGTAGGGTTGACTCGTACACGTCCAAAATGACCCATGGATCGTTTTCCTAAAGTATCATCACAATCCGAATGTGTTTGGTCGGTTTTCTGTATGCTGGTTGTTTTTACTTAAAAGCGTATCCATTTTAAACAAAATAAAGACACTTTGAGTGGTACCAGCCACACTGTGCCTTAGATTGAGGCGGGGTTGAATCGTACATGTCAAAAATGATCCATGGATCGTTTTTATAAAGTATCAACAGAATATGAATGTGTTTGTTTCATTTTCTGTATGTCAGTTGCTATTTTCACTTAAAATGTTATCCATTTCAATGAAATGTGAGACACTTTGATTGGTGCCAGCCACACCGCGCCTTGGACTGAGATGGGGTTGAATCGTACACGTGAAAAAAGACCCATGTATTTTTTTCCTAAAGTTTCAATAGAATCCGAATGCATTTTTTCGGTTTTACGTACGTCATTTATTGTTTTCACATAAAATCATGTCCATTTTAAACAAAAGAGAGACGTTTTGAGTGGTGGAGGCCACCCCATGCCTTGGATTGAGGCAGGGTTGACTCGTAGACATCACAAATGACCCATGGATCGTTTTACTAAAATTTCAACACAATCTGAATGTGTTTGGTCCATTTTAAGTATGCCAATTGTTGTTTTCACTTAAAATCTTGTCCACTTAAAACAAAAGAGAAACACTTTGAGTGGTGTATGCCACAATGGCCCTAAAATTGAGGCGGGGTTGACTCTTACACATCAAATATGACCCATGGATTGTTTTCCTAAATTTTTAATAGAAACTGAATGCATTTGGTTAGTATTCCGTATGACAGTTGTTGTATTCACTTAAAATGATTCCCTTTTGAAACAAAAGAGAGACACTTTGAGTGGTGCCGGCCACACTGTGCCTCGGATTGAGGCGGGGTTGACTCATAAACGTCAAAAATTACCCATGGATCGTTTTCCTAAAGTATCAACACAATCCGAATGCGTTCGGCCAGTTTTGACCACCCCACACATGCTTTTTAAGCGCGCCAAACACCTAAAAAACACATATTCTGCCGTGCCGCGCAAACCGTGAGTCCGAATGATTTTCCATCTCCTTGTACACCTCAGGAATAATAATTAGGGTGTTTTCATGTGATTTAAAGTCATTATGATGTCGTTCGGCATGCATTTGACTGTTAAATGCATGTTTTGGCCATTTACGACACGCGGAGTGCGTTTTCGGCCAGCTCGGTCACACGACACCTCCGATTGACATTCCGTTTGGCTGACCATTTCAAAATTCATCCAAAATTTATTTTTGTCTGATTTAATGGCATTCCGAGGTCGTTTGGCTGGTTTTGACCACCCCACGCGTGCTTTTCAAGCGCGCCAAACACATAAAAAACACATATTCTGCCGTGCCGCACAAACTGCACGTCCGAATGACTTGATGTCTCCTTGTACACCTCAATAATAATAATTAGGGTGTTTTTGTGTGATTTAAAGTCATTCCGATGTCATTCGGCATGCATTTGACCGTTAAACGCATGTTTTGGCCATTTACGATAGGCGGAGTGCGTTTTCTGCCATTGCGGTCACACGACGCCTCCGATTGATGTTCCATATGGCCGACCATTTAAAAATTCACCCACCCTTTGTTGTCGTCTGATTTCATGGCATTCCGAGGTCATTCGGCCAGTTTAAACCACCCCACACATGTGCTTTTCAAGCGTGCCAAACACCTAAAAAACACATATTCAGCCGTGCTGCGCAAACTGTGCATTCGAATGACATGTCGTCTCCTCGTACACCTCAAGAATAATAATTAGGTTTTTTTCATGTGATTTTAAGTCATTCTGATGTCATTCGGAATTCATTTGACCGTTAAACGCATGTTTTTGCCATTTACGACACGCGAAGTACATTTTCGGCCAACGCGGACACACAAAACCTTCGATTGACGTTCCATCTGGCCGACCATTTTACAATTCACTCACCCTCTATTGTCGTTCGATTTCATGGAATTCCTATGTCATTCGGCCAGTTTTGACCACCCCACACGTGCTTTTCAAGCACGCCAAACACCTAAAAAACCCATATTCAGTCGTGCCTTGAAAACCACTTGTTCGAATGATGTGATTTCTCTTTGTAGACCTCAAAAATAATAATTAGGGTGTTTTCATGTGATTTAAAGTCATTCTGATGTCGTTCGACATGCATTTTACTGTTAAACGCATATTTTGGCCATTTACGACAGGCGGAGTGCATTTTCGGTCAGTGCGGTCACATGACACCTCCGATTGACGTGATGTCTGACCAACCATTTTACAATTCACCCACCCTTTGTTGTCGTCCGATTTCATGGCATTGCGAGGTCGTTCGGCTGGTTTCAACCACCCCACGCGCGCTTTTCAAGCACACCAAACACCTAAAAAACACATATTCAGCCGTGCCATGCAAACCGTGCATCCGAATGATGTTTCGTCTCCTTGTACACCCCACAAGTAATAATTAGGGTGTTTTAATGTGATTTAAAGTCATTATGATATAATTTGGAATGCAATTGACCGTTAAACGCATGTTTTGGCCATTGACGACACGAGGAGTGCGTTTTTGGCCAGCGCGGTCACACGACACCTCCGATTGACATGCCGTCTGGCCGACCATTTCAAAATTCAGCCACCCTTTGTTGTCGTCCGATTTTATGGCACTCCGAGGTCGTTCGGCCAGTTTAGACCACCTCACGCGTGCTTTTCAAGCGCACCAAACACCTAAAAAACACATATTCAGTCCTGCCACACAAAACATGCATCCAAATGATGTGTCGTCTCCTCATACACCTCATGAATAATAATTAGGGTGTTTTCGTGTGATTTCTAGTCATTCTGATGTCGTTCGACAAGAATTTGACCGTTAAACGCATGTTTTGGCCATTTACGACAGGCAAAGTGCGTTTTCAGATAGCGCAGTCACATGACACCTCCGATTGACGTGTCATGTGTCCGCCCATTTCATAATTCACCCACCCTTTCTTGTCTTCTGATTTCATGGCATTTCGAGGTCATTCGGCCGGTTTCGACCACCCCACGCGCGCTTTTCAAGCACGCCAAACACCTAAAAAACACATATTCTGTCGTTCCGCACAAACCGCATGTTTGAATGATGTGGAGTCTCCTTGTACACCTCAAGAATAATAATTAGGGTGTTTTTGTGTGATTTTAATTCATTACGATGTTGTTCAGCATGTATTTGACCGTTAAACGCAAGTTTTGGCCATTTACGACAGGCGGAGTGCGTTTTCGGCCAGCGCAGTCACACAACAGCTTCGATTGACGTGCTATCTGGCCGACCATTTCACAATACACCCACCATTTGTTGTTGTCCGATTTCATGGCATTACAAGGTCGTTCGGCCGGTTTCAACCACCCCACGCGTGCTTTTCAAGCGCGCCAAACACCTAAAAAACACATATTTAACTGTGCTATGCAAACCACACATCTGAATGACGTGTCATTTCCTTTTACACCTAATGAATAATTTTTAGGGTGTTTTCAGATGATTTCAAGTCATTAAGATGTCGTTCGGAATGCATTTGACCTTTAAATGCATGTTTTGTCCATTTACGACACGTGGAGTGCATTTTCAGCTAGCACGGTCACATGAAACCTCCGATTGACGTGCCATCTGGCTGAACAATTCAAAATTCACCCACCCTTTTCGTCCGATCTCATGGCATTCCGAGGACATTCGACCAGTTTTGACCACCCCACACACGCTTTTCAAGTGCACCAAACACCTAAAAAACACATATTCAGTCGTGTCACGCAAACCGTGCATCCAAATGACATGATATCTCCTCGTACAACCCCCGAATAATAATTATGGTGTTTCCATGTGATTTGAAGTCATTCTGATGTCATTAGGAATGCATTTGACCGTTAAATGCAAGTTTTGGCCTTTTACGACACGCAGAGTGCGTTTTTGGCCAGTGTGGTCACACAACACCTCCGATTGACATGCCATCTAGCCGACCATTTTACAATTCACCCATCTTTTGTTGTCGTCTGATTTCATGGAATTCCAAGGTCATTCGGCCGGTTTCGACCACCCCACGCGCGCTTTTCAAGCGCACCAAACACCTAAAAAACAGATATTCATCCGTGCGGTGAAAACTGCACATCCGAATGACGTGCCGTCTCCTCATACACCTCACGAATAATAATTAGGGTGTTTTCGTGTGATTTCAAGTCTTTCCGATGTCGTTCAGAATGCATTTGACTATTAAACACATGTTTTGGCGATTTATGACACGCGAAGTGCGTTTTTGGCCAGCGCGGTCACACGACACCTCCGATTGACATGTCATCTGGCCGACCATTTCACAATTCACCCACCCTTTGTTGTTTCCCAATTTCATGGCATTCTGAGGTCATTCGGCTGGTTTCGACCACCCCACGCGTGCTTTTCAAGCACGCCAAACACCTAAAAAACACATATTCAGTTGTGCCTCGCAAACCACACATCCGAATGATGCGTCATCTCCTCGTACACCTTACAAATAAAAATTAGGGTGTTTTCGTGTGATTTCAAGTCATTCCGATGATGTTCGCCATGCATTTGACCGTTAAACGCATGTTTTGGCCATTTATGACAGGTAGAGTGTGTTTTCAGCCAGTGCGGTCACAAGACACCTCTGATTGACATGCTATTTGGCCGACCATTTCACAATTCCCCCATCCTTTGTTGTCGTCCGATTTCATGGCATTCCAAGTACGTTCGGCCGGTTTCAACTTCCCCATGCGTGCTTTTCAAGCGTGCCAAACACCTAGAAAACACATATTCAGCTTTCCATGCAAACCGTGCATCCGAATGATGTGTAGTATCCTCTTACACCTCAAGAATAATAATTAAGGTGTTTTTGTGTGATTTCAAGTAATTCTGAGGTCATTCGGCTTGCTTTTGAACTTTAAACGCAAGTTTTGGCCATTTACGACACACAAAGTGCGTTTTCAGCCAGCCTGGTCACACGACACCTCCTATTGATGTATAGTCTGGCCGACCATTTCAAAATTCACCCACCCTTTGTCGTCATCCGATTTCATGGAATTATGAGGTTGTTCAGCCGGTTTCGACCACCCCACAGGCGCTTTTCAAGCGCGCCAAACACCTAAAAAACACATATTCAGTCGTACCGCGCAAACCACGTGTCCGAAAGATGTTCCATCTCCTATTACACCTCAAGAAAAATAATTAGGGTGTTTTCGTGTGATTTAATGTCATTACGATGTCGTTCAACATGCATTTGACTATTAAACGCTGGTTTTGGCCATTTACGACACGCGAAGTGTGTTTTCGGCCAGCGCAGTCACACGACACCTCCGATTGATGTGCCCTCTGGCCAACCATTTCACAATTAACCCACCCTTTGTTTTCATTCGATTTCATGGCATTCAAAGGTCGTTCGTCCGGTTTTGACAACCCCATGCGTGCTTTTCAAGCGTGCCAAACACCTAAAAAACACATATTTTGCCGTGCCGCGCAGACCGCGCATCCGAATGATGTTCCATCTCCTTTTACACCTCAGGAATAATAATTATGGTGTCTTTGTGTGATTTAATGTAATTACAATGTCGTTCGTCATGAATTTGACTATTAAATGCATGTTTTGGCCATTTACAACATGCGGAGTGCATTTTCGGCCAGCGTGGTCACACGACACCTCCGATTGATGTTTCGTCTGACCGACCATTTTACAATTCACCCACCCTTTGTTGTCGTCCAATTTAATGGAATTACGAGGTTGTTCGGCCGGTTTCGACCACCCCATGCGTGCTTTTCAAGCGTGCCAAACACCTAAAAAACACATATTCAGCTGTGTTGTGCAAACCGTGCATCCGAATGATGTGATGTCTCCTCGTACACTTCCAGAATAATAATTAGGGTGTTTTTATGTGATTTGAAGTCATTTTGATGTTGTTCAGTATGCATTTGACCGTTAAACACATGTTTTGGCCATTTACGACACGCGAAGTGCATTTTCAGCTAGCGCGGTCACACGACAGCTCTGATTGACGTGTTGTCTAGCCGACCATTTCACAATTCACCAACCCTTTGTTTATGTCCACTTTCATGGAATTCCGAAGTCATTTGGCCGGTTTTGACCACCCAACGCGTGCTTTTTTAGCACGCCAAACAGATAAAAATCACATATTCCGTCATGCCGCCCAAACCGCGCGTCCTAATGATGTGCCGTCTCCTCGTACACCTCACGAATAAAAATTAGGGTGTTTTCACGTGATTTTAAGTCATTCCAATGTCGTTCGGCATGCATTTGACCGTTGAACGCATGTTTTTTCAGTTTACGACATGCGGAGTGCGGTTTCGGCTAGCGCTGTCACAAGACACCTCTGATTGATGTGTCGTCAAGCCGACCATTTCACAAATCACCCACCCTTTATTGTTGTCTGATTTCATAGCATCCTGAGGTCGTTCGGCCGGTTTTGACCACCCCACATGCGCTTTTCAAGCCTACAAAACACATAAAAAACACATATTCCGTCGTGCCATGCAAACAGCATGTCCGAATGATGTGGAGTTTCCTGTTACACCTCACGAATAATAATTAGGGTGTTTTAGTGTGATTTCAAGTCATTCCGATGTCGTTCGGAATGCATTTGACCGTTAAACGCATGTTTTGTCCATTTACAACAGGCGGAGTGCGTTTTCGGCCATTGCAGTCACACGACACATCCGATGGATGTGCTGTCTAGCCGACCATTTTAAAATTCACCCACCCTTTCTTATTGTCTGATTTCATGGAATTTTGAGGTCATTCGGCTGGTTTCGACCACCCCACACTCACTTTTTTAGCGCGCCAAACAGCTAAAAATCACATATTCCATCATGCCACAAAAAACGCACGTCCGAATGATGTGTCTTCTCCTCATACACCTCAATAATAATAATTAGGGTGTTTTGTGTGATTTTAAGTCATTCTGATGTCGTTTGGCATGCATTTGACCGTTAAATGCATGTTTTGGCCATTTACGACACGCGGAGTGCGGTTTCGGCCAGCGCGGTCACAAGACACCTCCGATTGATGCGCCATATAGACAAACATTTCACAATTCACCCACCTTTTTTTGTTATCCAATTTCATAGCATTCCGAGGTTGTTCGGCTGGTTTCGACCACCCCACGTGTGCTTTTCAAGCACGCGAAACACATAAAAAACACATATTCAGCCATGTCGCACAAACCACATGTCCGAATGATGTGGCGTCTCCTATTACACCTCATGAATAATAATTAGGGCGTTTTAGTGTGATTTCAAGTCATTCTGATGTTGTTTGGCATGCATTTGACCATTAAACGCATGTTTTGGCCTTTTACGACACGTAGAGTGCGTTTTCGGCCATCGCGGTCACACGACACCTCCGATTGATGTACCGTCTATACGAACATTTCAAAATTCACCCACCCTTTGTTATCGTCCTATTTCATGGAATTCTGAGGTCGTTCTTCCGGTTTCGACCACCCCACGTGCGCTTTTCAAGCACGCGAAACACCTAAAAAACACATATTCAGCCATGCCATGCAAACCACGCGTCCGAATGATGTGTCGTCTCCTCATACACCTCAAGAATAGTAATTAGGGTGTTTTCGTGTGATTTAAAGTCATTCTGATGCCGTTAGGCATGCATTTGACTATTAAATGCATGTTTTGGCCATTTACGACACGTGGAGTGCGTTTTCGGCCAGCGCGGTCACACGACACCTCCGATTGATGTATTGTCTAGCCGACCATTTCACAATTAACCCACCCTTTGTTTTCGTCCAATTTCATGGCATTCCTAGGTTGTTCGGCCAGTTCCGACCACCTCATGCCAAACACCTAAAAAACACATATTCAGTCATACCGCAAAAACTTCACATCCGAATGATGTGTCGTCTCCTCGTACACCTCATGAATAATAATTAGGGTGTTTTCGTGTGATTTCAAGTCATTCTGATGTTGTTCAGAATGCATTTGACCATTAAACGCATGTTTTGGCCATTTACGACACTCGGAGTGCGTTTTCGTCCAGCGTGGTCACATGACACCTCTGATTGACGTTTCGTCTAGCTGACCATTTCAAAATTCACCCACCCTTTGTTGTCGTCTGATTTCATAGAATTTCGAGGTCGTTTTTTCAGTTTCAACCATCCAACGCGCGCTTTTCAAGCACGCCAAACACCTAAAAAACACATATTCAGCCATTCCATGCAAACCACACATCCGAATGATGTGGCGTCTCTTCATACGCCTCAAGAATAATAATTAGGGAGTTTTAATGGGATTGAAACTCATTATGATGTCATTAGGCATGCATTTGACCAAAAATCCCATGTTTTGGCCATTTTCGACATGCGGAGTGCGTTTTTGGCCATCACATTCACACGACACCTTTGATTGACGTCTCGTCTGGCCTATTATTTCACAATTCACCCATGGATCATTTTGTTGAAGTATCAACATAATCTAAATGCATTTGGTCAGTTTTCCGTATGCCAATTATTGTTTTCACTTAAAATGTTGTCCATTTCAAATAAATGTGAGACACTTTGAGTGGTACCTGTAACACCGCACCTCGAATTGAGGCGGCATTGACTCGTACACTTCAAAAATTACCCATGGATCATTTTCCTAAAGTATCAACACAATCTGAATGCGTTTGGTCAGTTTTCCGTATGCCAATTGTTTTTACTAAAAAGAGTATCCATTTTAAACAAAAGAAGGACACTTTGAGTAGTACCGTCCACACCGTGCCTCGGATTGAGGCAGGTGGGGGGGATGTCCGGGGGGGCTATCCAGGAAGGAGGGTGGGTAATGTATCTAAAACTCTATCTAGGTATCATACATCGAATTCCGACAGGACTGCAAACCGCCGTGGGGTTTTGTCCTGGAGTAGGGCCAAATCACGGCATTACGGCGGCATGACCGCGGCGTGTTGGCCTGACCCAACAACATCCTTGGGGTATCATCTTCCGGACATGATTTCAAATAAATACTATGTAGTTGTCCTTCACATTGTAGAAATTGATCTAATGTTATAAAAAACAGACTCTTGATTAAGGATTGTGGTATGATAAAGATATATATTTTATATTAATTGTTTTTAAAAGTGGCACTAGGTAGTTGAAACAACTAATTGAGAGTCAAATTATCACTCCCTAAACTATCACTATGAGTTTTCACAGACAGCGCACCTCCGTTGGAGGGGTTTAATTATAAAAACATGACTTTATTTATCAAATGAAACAGTTATATTAAAGAAAACTTATTCAAGATATGCCAATACATATGGTTCATAGGTGGCAAGAGTGAGAGGTGTCCATGGGGTGGGGGGCTTTCTAGGGGGGTCGGGGTGTCCATGTGGGTGGGTTGTCCACGGGGGTGGTCAGGCTCTCTGGGGGGGGGGGGGGGGTAGGGGGAGTCCAGGGGGTGGGCGGGCTGTCCAAGGAGGTGAGCGGGGTGTCCAGGGGGTGTGTGGGGCTGTTCGGGGGGGGGGGGAGTACGGGGGGGGGGGGGGGGTACGAGGTTTCTAGGGGGTAGGAGGGATGCCCTTGGGAGTGGCGGGGCTGTTCAGGGGGTCTGGGGTGTCCAGGGGGTGGGCGGGCTATCCAGGGGGTGGACGGGCTGTCCACGGGGGGTGGTCGGGTTGTCTATGGGGGTGGCGGCGTTGTCCAGTGGGGTCGGGGGTGTCAAGGGGTGGCGGGGGGGGGGGGGGGGGGGCTTTCCAAGGGGTGGGGGGGCGTCCGGAAGAAGGGGGTGTCCGGGGGGGTGGTGGGCGGGTGTTCGGGGGTGGGGTGAGCGGGCTGTCAACAAGGGGGGGCTGTCCAGGGGGCACGAGCTATCTTGGAGGTGGGAGGGCTGTCCACGGGGGTGGCAGGGCTGTCTAGGGGGGTCGGGGGTGTCCAGGGGGTGGGGTGGCTTTCCAGGGGGTGCGGGGTTGTCCAGGGGGTACGAGGTGTCCAGGGGGTGTGCGGGGTGTGTAGGGGGTGGCGGGGGTGGCGAGGCTGTCTAGGGGGTACAGGGTGTCCAGGGGGTGGGTGGGCTATCCCTAGGGGTGGGGGGTAGTCCATGGGGGGAGGGGGTGTCCAGGGGGTGGGCGAGACTGTCTAGGGGGTTACTATAACTAGTTCCAAATCATGCATCGAACAATACAAAAAAATTGATTGATAGCAGCTACTTTTTCTTTTTGAGTTTGCGGTAGTTTAAATCGATTCTATATAGTTCTACGACAGTTTCAAAAAATCACTTCTAAAATTGGAATCAGCATCCAACTCATGTTAGTTCTATAAATTTAGCAGAAACTTCGGGGAATCATCACAAAATGTTTTTTAGTGGCGTTTTTGGTTTTAGTGATGGTTTCACCTGCCAAAAAATGGAAATGATATAGTAGTGATTTGAACTGCCATTATATCCTCACCATTTTTTATTATGGAAAACAACAACGAAAACAAAAAACGATAAAAAATATTGAACTTAAATATTGGTGGTTTAAACCACTACTAAACAACCATTAGGCATATAGAGCAGGGGTTTAAAACGCTGCTATATATCACTTTAAAAAAAACCCAACTGCAGAATTTGCAACCCTGGAAGATAAAAACAAAATTCAATACATATGTTTAAAATTATATCCATATTAACCACACCCACCTATGAGATCATATAATCATGAAGGTTATCAACATGGTTTACTAGAATGTAAAAATTAATTGACTATTCCAGGAATACATTATATTATTTAAGCAAGTAAAAACATTCAAGTGGATATTAGATTTCAAAGACATCCTTGGAAGACATTAATGAAGGAAGAAGTGAACTCATTAAAAAATATAATGAGATTTACACAATATAAAAATGGTATTAAGCTATGGGATATTAGTGGTAATTCTCAAAGATGGATACAAACTTATAAAGGATTCACTAATTATAAATATTTTTAATGAGATATTAGAATACAATAAAAATGGGATTTGTCTTTGTACAGTTCCAAATAAACCACTTAGAAAACATTTTACCTATTCTATAAACATATATTTAAAAAACACTCATTTATATCATTAAAATATAAATTGGTTTCATTATTAAAAAAAATCGAATGCTGGAATCATAAAAACATAACCAAATAGTCACTCAGTGAGTTGACACCACCTACAAAAAAATTAGGCACACTTTATGAATACAATGATCTCTAAGAACTTAAGAATAACTCACCCAAAATTCATGACCAAGGAACCCAATACATAATCTCTATAAATACATAAGAAAATAAAATACATTAAAAACCAACACTACAAACTCTATAGAACAAAAGAAGAGGAAGCCCAATGATCCTAGGAAAATTCCACAATTCTAAGGTGGAATCACCATATTAGTGGTCGTATGTCGTATGTTTAGTTACAAATGATATATGAAACAAAAGTCAACCCTATTAAAAGACATATACCAATCATGTATTAGTCATTTATTCAATATCAAATAGTGTCAATCATAAAATTTTCCCAAATCCCTAAAATAGGAAAAAATGACGTGATATTGCTCGATATTTAAATAAATGTAGAAATCGGAGGAAGTGGGATTCTATGTTTGTATTTGGGAAAAGTTTAAAGAGTATAACCTGGATGGGGGAGTTACAGACGATCAGATGGAAGAACTCGGGATGGGTTAGGGTTCACCTCTGCACCGAGGCTTCTGGAAATTGGGGGAATCAATTTCTGGTGTGCTGTAGGGGGGCTACTGGAAATCTGGATATTTGAGGAGATATTTCCCAAAAGTTTGTAAAAACCGTTGGGAAACCATGACTTTTTCCAATGGTTGGTAAAAACCGTTGGGAAAAAATTGACTTTACCAAAAGTTTGTAGCAAATCGTTGGTAAAGGTCCACAAAACCAAGATTTACCAACGGTTTGTAAAAACCATTGGTAAAAAACACTTATACCAACGGTTCTCCAGAACCGTTGGTATACAAGTGTTGGGAAAAAGTCTACTTTCTAGTAGTGTTTATGTGAATACCCAAAACACTTTATTTTCCAGAGGTATCCAAGAAGATATAAAAATGATTTATTTTATTCTTGTATTTACATACATAAAACCATTATTCTCTTTCTTTGGGTTATAAATGTCATAAAGATATTGCCTTTAAGCACTTTTTTTTAAAACATCACGATTTTTATATGAAACCCATTTATTTTATTAGACATGGGTTATTTATGAATTTTTTATAATATATGTATCTTAAATTAATTAATAAATACGAATATTTCTCCCTTATATACCTCAAATTCATTGGGTGAAAAATTTAATCTCTAGAGATGACATGTTTTACGATACCTTGGTGAATAACCTTGGTAATTTTTTAACACCTCAGTGAAAAACCATGATGATATGATTATGAATGTCTATTTTAAATGTTATAGAAACATTTCCATGTTATTATTAAATTTATTATTATTATTATTATTATTATTATATGATTATTTCTCACGACTTTATGATTTTCCTCAAGTTCTTTTTGATATTTCTCATGATCACATGTAAATTGTTTCCCTTGATTTACCTTATCAGGACTTACGATCGCCATTTCCTTTGATGTATGCCCCTAGGTTATGAGATATAGTAAATATAATTAGTATACTAAAATTTAAATTATCCATTATTTTGTACAATGTAATGAAAAGTTTATGTAATAAAAAGGTGGGATGCCATATTTGGTATCAAATAATGGTTTAGTTAATTTTTAAAATTATAAAGTACCTTAGGGAAAAGTTAAAATATAGGAAAAAAATACCAGTATTTTGGTAAAGTATTAAGTAAGTGGGTTATAACAAAAGAAATCCCTATCTGGATACGAACAAGTAGACGTGGTTTTATAATATATATACCTAGGGGTAACAATTCTGACAAGATACATCGGGCTTGACTCAGCATAACCTGGTATATGATAATGGGACTTACTACCCATCTAGGCTGACACTCCTAAGGGATATGTTTAGTTAATAACATGATTTTTATGAACCATTATGAAGGATTTATAGAAAATGTAATTTTTTTAATGAATACCATATTTAAGCATGAGGTTTTAAGACATAAAATTAATTTAAAGTTATAATATTCATGAAATAAAAAATTTATCAATAATGTTTTCTTGTTTTAGAAAATTTTGGTAAATAGGAGAAACCATGTAAATGGTGAGCATAGTGAACCATGCACTGGAGACCCTCCGATATAAGATTGAATGGAAAAATTTATGATATTGATGAATCAATTGACTCAAATTATGAATAAAAACTTGAATCAAGATGAGAGTCCATATTCACCTAGAAGGGATAAACTTTTTTTTGAGTCATTTATCCATCAACGAACACCTTTTTTCAGTATATCTACTGACCAATTTATTGTTGAATAATGGATAAGCTCTATAGAATAGATCTTTTCTATACTCTATTATTCAAAACAAGAATAATTCACCCTATCTATGTACCACTTATAGGGAGAAGATGATCAATTGTGTAAAATTATTATTAACATGATTCTAAGAAGGGATTTTGACTCTATGGAGTGGGATGTGTTCAGGGAAACATTTTTCAAAAAATATTTCCCTTGTTAAATGAGAATGAAAATGGATAAGGAATTATTAGAGATGAAATAGAAGGAAAATGAATATATGGGATGTTATAAGAAGAAGTTTACATGAATTTCTCACTACACGTCTAACTTTTTCATATATCCTAATGGAAAGGTTGATATATTCTTTAGTGGACTAAGACCCCATTGAAAGAATAATCTAGCCAATCAAGACTATGAAGACTATGAGGAGATAGTGTAAAGTTCCATGAAGGTTGAACTAGAGTTTGGAGAGACACAATGGTCCCATAGATCAAATTAAAATAAGAGATAAATGGATCCAATCTTATGGGGGAACTTTGATCATGGAAGAGGAGGAAAACAAGTGAAACATTCCACATGAAACAAATGTGGGAAGAAGAATTCAGGGAACTACTTGATAGGGAGTAGGAAATGTTACAAGTGTGGAAGAGATGACCATATTACTCAGAACTATTGTAGTGAGTTGAAGCCTCAACTTCTCAACAGTAACAAGCAAGTGAAGATGGTGTAGGCACATCCTAAATTACAATGCTTCAAGTGTGGAAAACTTGGGAACTTTTTCAATAACTATCTAAAGCTGAAGTTAATAGAGGGGAATCACCATCAACCTCAACAAAGGATAAGGGATAAAGGTTGTGATTTTTATATCATGATGGATGAAGTTGAAGCTCAAAATTATGTGGTGAAAGGTACTCTCATTATTCTCTAAAAGATAGAAAATACTTTGTTTGATTATGGTTCTACACATTCATTTATTTCCAGCATGTTTGAAAAGAATATATAATCAATCCCTAAACATCTAGAAGTAGATTTATCAGTCAATAATCCCAGATGAAATATCCAAACATCAACTATGTATAGAAACTCTATTATTTTCTTTGGCCAGCATAACTTCATCGCAAGTCTATTAGTAATTCCCATAATGGAATTCGACATTATACTAGGGATAGAGAAGATCTCAAAGTATAATGCTAAGATCAGCTGTAGAATCAAGTAAATATCAGTAGTCTTGAATGGAAAACCTACCATTGTTTTTAAAGGAGATATATTTTGACCTGATCTTTATCTATAAGAACATCCCATAGCCTTATTTATGGAAATGATCAGTGAAGATGAAGAAGGAAATGAAAGTATAAAAATAGAAAACATCCTTACAGTTTAGGAAGACATTGAAATATTTCCTAAGGTGTTACCTGGACCTCCCCTGTAAAGAGAGGTAAATTTATCTATTGTACTCATGCATAGATCCAATCCAATATCACAAACACCATATAGAATGGAAAATGTGGAGATGGAGAAATTAAAGAAAAAACTCCAAGATCTTTTAGAGAAGGGGTTTGTCCGACCAAGTGTGTCTCCTTGGGGATCAAATATTTTATTTGTGAAGAAGAAGGATGGATAAATGTGATTATCCATTGATTATAGAGAACTTAACCGGATCATAGTGAAGAAAAATTACACTCTTCCAAGGATTGATGATTTATTTTACCAACATTGTGGGGATCAATTCTTCTCAAATATTGTTCTTTGATCTTGTTATCATAAATTAATGGTGAAGAAAGAATATATTCCAAAGATTTCATTCTGATCAATATATGGACATTATGATTTTGTTGTTATTACCTTTGGATTGACTAATTCTCCTGATATATTAATGAATTTGATGAATATAGTCTTTAAGGACTACCTTGATAACTTTTGGTGGTTTTTATTTATTATATTATAATATATTACAAAAGTTGAAAGGATCATGAGGATCATCTAAGGGTTATATTTCAAAATATGAGGAAGGGGATTCTATTTTAAAAGGTCATAAAATTTGAATTTTGGTTACAACAAGTTTCATTCTTAGGGAACATTGTAACCAATAAAGTAATCTTAGTTGATCCTGCCAATAAAAAGGTTGTGGCGGTGTGGCCTCATCCTATAACAGTAACTAAGATTCAAAGTTTCCTTTTATTATCTAGATATTATAGAATTTTTGATAGTTTTTTTCATGAATTTATAATCCACTGAACAAGTTAACTCCAAAAGGGGACAAGTTCATTTGGATAAAGGAGAGTGAAGAAAGTTTCCAAGATCTGATGAAGAGATTGTTTACTGCACCTCTTTTAAATCTACCCTACATTGGAGAAGGATTCTTTATTTTTAGTGATGCATCTCTGAAAGGGATTCGGTGTGTCCTTATGAAAAATTAAAAGTTTATTACTTAAGTATCTGGATAGTTAAATCATAATGAGAATAATTATACCATGCATGACCCGGAGCTGGCTGTAATTGTTTTTTCTCTTAAGATATGGAGGCACTATATTTATGGGGAGAAATGTGATATATACATAGACCACCAAATTTGGATGTATTTTTTTATACAAAAGGAATTAAACATGAGACATAGGATATGGTTTTAACTTCTTAAATACTATGATTTATCAATTCATTATAATCTTGAAAGAGAAAAAAATTCATTGATGCATTAATTATAAAAGACCCTATTTTTCTGGAAATGACGAGGATTCAAGGAGATCCTTTGATAAAATATCTAGTAAAATTGGACATGGGAATCATATGGGAAGGGGAATCATCAACCATATCCCAAATGATTTCTTAACCATTATTACTAGAGAAGAGAAAGAAATCTCAAAGATAAGATCCTTTATTATAGAAGAAGATTGAGGTTGTGAATACTGGGAATTTTACTGAGTTCAATATCAATCAAAAAGGTGTAATGAAATTTTGTACAAGGATGTGTGTTCAATATATTCTAGAAATAAATATAGAGTTGATGGATTAATCACATAGATCTATATTCTCTATACATCCCAGAATCACTAAGATGTATAGGGACCGTCGTTATTATTATAGGTGGGATAACATAGAAAGGGAGATTACCAACTACACTATAAGGTTTTTGGGGTGTCAATAAGTGAATATAGAGAGACAAATCCATAAAGGGGAATTAGAAACACTACCCATACCAAATTTTATGTGGGGAAATATCACTATGTACTTTATCACTAGTATCCTAAGAAAATACAAAGGAAACAATGTGATATGAATTATATTGGATCGTCTCACCAAGACCACCCATTTTTTCACTATTTAGGAAGATTTATCTCTTGAAAAACTTTCTTTGATATACGTGTAGGAAGTGAAGAGGTTTCATGGAGTTACAATTTCAATCATTTTTTATCATGATACAAGGTTCACATTAAAGTTCTAGATAAGTATTCAACATGTTCTGAATACTAAATTGAATTTCAGTACGACCTATCACCCACAAACTGATAGACAATCTAAAAGTACTATTCAAAAACTCAAGGAAATACTAAGAACATGATCAATAGAATTTAAATGTGGATGGGATCAACATCTCTCATTAGTTTAGTTCACATAAAAAAGATTCCATTCGAGTATTCAAATGGAACCCTATAAAGCTCTATATGGGAAGTGATATAAAAATCTTACTTGTTGGGATAAATTTAGTGAGATAATGTTCTTTGGGCCTAATCTTGTGTAAGAGAATACAAAAAAAGTTTGTTCCGTACAAAAAAAACATAAAGGCTACTCAAAGTTGGTAGAAGAGATATACTAACAACTATCAAAGGGGATTTGAGTTTGGTGTTGGTGAAAAAGTGTTCCTTCGAATATGATGTTGGAAGAGATTCTTGTGGTTTGGGAAGAAAGAGAAGCTTATCCCCAGCTACATTAGACCCTATGAAATCCTTCATTTCATTGGACAAGTGGCCTATCAGCTAGAACTTCCACTAAATCTAGCTCATGTTCATGATGTATTCCAGGTATCTTTCTTGAGGAAGTACATACTGAACCCTTCACATATTCTGAATCTTTAGGTGGTACAATTGGAACATGACCTCTATTATGAGGAGAATTCAGTGGAGATATTGGACCATAGAGATAAGGTTCTATGAAACAAGACTACCCACCTCATCAAAGCATTGTGGATGAAACAAAAAAGAGAAGAAGGGATGTGAGAAATAGAGGAGACAATGAGGTAGAAGTACCCACACCTTTTCTCAACTAAGAGAATATGTTGAAATTTTGGGGATTAAATTTCATAAGGGGGGAAGAATGTAATGACCCAGACTTTTTGAATAATATTTTTTTCCTAGAAACGTGTGTTATATTATTTTATACACAAAAAAAACTGTATCTATTTAATAATTAATTAAATATAAAAGAAAATACAAACATCTTTTTTGATCGTTATTATAACCATTGGTCAATATAATTGTTGGGGACTATACTTTTGATAATAATTTTAAAAAACGACAATTGATATAGAAAGAAGATTCGATGGAATCAACCAGTAGATTCATTCCATTTGAAGCCCATATATCAGAGCTTAGTATGTAGGAATAATAATTGGGTTTTCCCTTGACCAAGTCCATGTGAAGCTTCAACAAGTGAAGCTTGAACAAAATCATATACAGAATAGGTTCAAGTTAGTGGATATTATCACTCAGTTGATGTTAGTCGAGTCGCCACATGAGTCTACCACCATCTAACACCTTACTCTTAGGGTGTACGCATGTGTAATAAGGGTTTACATGTCCAGGTCCTAGTTTCTTAAAGTTTAACTCCATTGTATAAATAAAATTATTATTCCATCATTTCATTTTTAAGAATAGTTTTTCTTAATAACATTTAGATGAAATTTGATAAATTGATTTTTCAGATAAAGATTTTATTTTCTAGAAAACAATAATTATTTTAATAAACTAACTTATTACAAATAATGTTTATTTTAACGAAATAGTATGATTAAAACACTCTTATTTGAAAATAAATGATAAAATATTTTTTTTCAAGTATTATAAATTTTAGTATGCATTATTAATCCGCTATTATTTTTAATAAATAAGTATTTTTATATTTAAAAGTTATAATTATTATATTTATAGAATTATTATGATAAAATAAATATCACTTTTTTAAATCATCACATTGAAATTTGGTTAGGTTTAATTTATGATAATTTTCTAAAATAATTTATTTTTTCGTGATGAGAAAAAATATAGTTTGAGTTTTTTCGGTATATTTAATGACATCATAATTATGAAATAATGATTTAATAACTAATAAACCAAATCACATGACTTAAAATGCAGTATTTTATTAATATTAAGTATTTTAATATATTTTAATCAATTTAAAAATGTATAATTTATTTTCGAAATTCTAAAATGGAAAAATTTAACTTTAAAAATGTTATTTTGTGGAAATTTTAATTTTTCCTTACTGAAATAAGTAATATAAAATTATGGTAGAATATTGTTGATTTAAATAACATAATAGGTTTACCAAGTGTACAATATAGTGGTAAAGTCCACGGTTTTTCATTTACCACTACCTAGGTGTCAAATGCCTTTATTTTGAAATTATTAAACAAATCCCCCACATTTGCTATAAATACCCACCCATTTACCAATTTCCTTTTCACTTCCATTTCATACCCCATGAATCTATAATAGTTTTACCTCCCAAGGATTCATCCTAATATTTCCTCAGTTCCCCAAGGCTATGATCCTTATGTTTTAGGAATTACTCTTCATGGTAAGGGAAATCTCTACTTCTCTTTTCCATTCGAGTTTCCTCTTTATGTGGAATGACTTTAAAATTTCCAAACTAAGTTATTATATCCAATTTATTTTATCCTTTTACTGCATTAATAGTCTTTTATGATTGGTATACTCATGTACCCTCTCTTTTTACCCTTTTCTAATACCCTGTTTTATACCCGTTATGCATCCGATTTTACTTCTCAAAATTCTCTCTTCACCAAAAGAAATTCCATTTTATTTTCTTTATGTGAATAACCAAACCTATTTATTTTATAGGGGTATTCAAAAAGATGTAGAAATGATTTATTTTATTATGGTATTGATATAAATAAAACCTTAATTCCCTTTCCATGGGATGTAAATGACATAAAGATACTGTCTTTAAGAACTTTTTTTAAAAAGTCATGATTTTTATATGAAACCCATTTATTTTATTCTCCATAGGTTATTTATAATCTTTTTTATTATGATATATGTGTATAAAATTAAATAATAAATATAAAGGCTTCTCCCTTACATTCATCCAATTCATTGGGTAAAGAATTTAATCTCTTGATATGATATGTTTTATGATACCTTGGTGAATAACCTTGGTAATTTTTATGACACCTCAGTGAAAAACCATGGTGATATACTTATAAATGTATATTTTAAATGTTTTATCCTCATTTAAATGTTATTATTAAAGTTCTTATTTATTAAAATATGCCTCTTTATCATGCCTTTATCATATTCCTCAAGTTCTTATTGATATTTATCAAGATCACATGTAAACCATTTCACTTGCTTTCCCTTACTGAGCCTTATGCTCACCCTTTCCTTTGATGTATATCCCAAGGTTTTGATATGAAATGAATATATTTAGGATGAACCTTATATAAATATTTTTAATTGGATTAGAATAATTTTTTAAGTTTTCATGTATTATGTACCATTTTTTCAAGAAACTAAACTTTAAAATATCCTCCATTTTGTACAATGTAATGAAAAGTTTATGTAATAAAAAGGTGGGATACCAAACAAAAAATGCATATACACCAATATCCCACCAAGTTCAATCATATTTCAGATTATAGAATGTATAATCACACCACATCATTAACATTACTTGTATCCTCGGAATATGAAATTTCCATAATCACATCACGTGGAAAAAATATCAAAAGACCCGTTTCAGCCAAGACTCATAATCCACCACACCTTTACACATTCCTGACTCTATATATTCACACTAGAGAGAATTATGTAAGGGTTTAAACTATATTCAAGTGGAACAAAAAACTATTCCTAAAATCATGATCATGTACAAAGCCTATTAAATATGCCATGAACCTTTTACAAGGTGGAATAAACTATTAAAAACTCACACCATCCCATGTATCATTCAGCCAAAAATTCTTTTAGCTCTGGAATATAGAATGAACCCTATCTAGTTCCCTTCCACTTATTTCATAACTATCACTAATAACTTAATACATTTTTCCAAAAAAGTGGCATAAATCCCATGATAAATTGTTATGGCCCATGAAAAAACTCACAATCTCACCTCTAAAGATATTTTATATGGATTTCCCATTTTACAGGTTCAAAATTCAGTAAGGGGACTTAATATTTTACAAATATCCTTGATAAATTATAAAATCCAAATATTTACACCATAAAAAACTTATGAAATTAGTCACACATGAATTATAATCAAATTTCAACACCAATTTAATAGTTTCATTATTAAATCTACCGGTGATCATTTTTACCCTTAATACAATTCCATATTTATATCAATTCAAATTATATTATCATAGAATTACATTCCCATACATTTTAACATTTAATTACCTCTATTTTTCTATTTACATTCAATAATTTATCATATGATATTATTTATTCATAAAAAATATTATATTGAATACTTATTACCCACTTTATATATTCACAAATCATGTATGATTTTCATTTATCACATAGTCATCATCCGCTATTATTTTGAATTATCTACCTATCATAGAAAATGAAAATAATGAAAAATACCAAAGGATTATTTGAGGGATGAAAACTTCAAGTCACCTTAATCAATTCCATGATGAATTAAAATACTTAATCCTTCAATGATCACTACCAATCATTCATCTATAAGCCATTATTATTTCTCCTCTTTCTTGATTTACCACACTATAAAAATTTCCAAGTTTTAATTTCTCAAGATAATTGAGAGAGAATGGTCATTTATATAGATGGAATGAGAGAATATGATAGTCAAGACACCAAATTCACCCATTGATTTCATAACATAGATACCCATAATCTATCCTTTGACTTTTAACTCTCTTCCCAATAAAACCCACCATTAAATCACTAACTAGGAATTCTAGTAAGAAAATAAAATATTGAAACACCCTTCTCCTCTAATATTCCACATAACCACTACCACAATCAATATTTTTATTTTCAAATGACACTTTTAATGGGTAAGTGTGAACCAAAACAACTCTACTCAGTTAAAAATTCAACCATAGCAAGATCACACCCATTGTAAATCCAAAAATCAAAAGACCACTAAAAAATTTACAACATTCAAAATTCAAAAGGATCAACATTACCAAACTCAAACCACAAGCCTGCCCGCATCACGCTTCACCATCTGTCATGTCACTACCAACCACCATCATCATAATTGCTGGTGTCAAAAACTCCTCACCAATTTGGATAAAGCTGTTGACACCATCTTCCCCTCGAAATTGCCCGCACAAAATCAAATCCCCAACTCCACCTTGAAGAGATTGGGGGAAACCAGGATCCAGAGTAAAGATAAAAAGCTAGCAATTGAATTCCACATAACCACCACCTCTTAAAATATCTCAAATGTTATGTTATTTATTTTACATAAAAAATCCATACAAATAATAATTATTGAAAAAAATAAATAAAATTTCAAGTTCCGACATCACTCGACAAATAGTGTAAAACCAAAAAACTTAAAAATCACCAAATCACTACCTAAAGAAGGCCTATAACGAGGTAATTTTCAATTCAATTTAATATCAAGGTTTATCCAACTGGATGACTTGGGTTTTCTTTGAAGGAACTTCAATGACACTCACTATGATATTTTTTTTATTTATCAATTTTTTAAGGTTTTTTATCTTCTAATGGAAGTGAAGGAAATAAATTACTATTTATTCATGATTTTAAAAGTAAAAGTGAAACCCAAAAGATAAGGAAATAAAATGAAAATAGAAACACAAGCTAATAAATAATGGTCATTTTTCCTTAAGATAATTACTCTGAATGAAGATTCATAGTTCTATTAAAAATTTACTACTCTCATTTCATTCTCACTCAATAACCGAAATCAATGTCACTTTATCAATAATATACCATTATTTATCTTGTAAGAAAACAATTTTTTACCAAACACATGTGTACTACATATTTTATTTTCATATAAAAAGTAGTAGAGTGTATCCATAAAATGAGTAAATATATCTTAGTTCACTCAACCCATTTAACTGAATAAGCATGGTTCACCGAACTGCATTTGATGCTCAAATGAGTAGTTTATTTCCACACCCTAATTAACTCTATTGTATGAAGTATAGAAAAATTAAGGTAATATTTAATATTAAGAATAATAGAATAACTAGTCAAGATAAATTAGAATAAGGGTGTATGTTTTTCAAACCTCTAATCCCTACTACTCATAACCACATCCTGTTATAAAAATGTGAAAGAAATTAGAACTCAACAAGAACTTCCTGGTTCTTCCCCTTTTTATTTATCAAAAATTGGTTAGTTTTATATTTTAAAGAGTAGAATATCATATAGGATGAACAAAATAAATAAAAAAAGGGTACTCATAAATAGAACAGTAAGAAGAATTTGAACATAAAGATAAATTAAAATTAAATTGGAGTAAAATGAAATACAATCCAAAGAAGTATTAGAATATCCTAGTTAAGGTTATAAGATTTATTTCATGTTGTATAATATATTATTTATGATCTTTCCATGTGTAATATAGGCTTTGGGTACCTCTACCATTATAATTAATACTTTGAACCCATGGAAATCGGGTCAATCATCCCCCTTCTCTTATTTCTTCTAGATCAAATTTCATTTGACATGTTGTTTACTCCATTTCCCGATATGGTAATATTATTGAGTATGACATTTCAATTTTTATTCTATTATTCTACATGTGTTCCATGTAAATATCCTTTATCATCAATTACCTTGGAGTTTCTTGATGTTTAATGAAAAATAGAAGGTATGTTTATTTTAAGTATGGGGGAATACATGTTGAGAACATAACATTTGGATTAATCCCATGACCACCAAATATCTTTATGATGATTATTGGAAGTTTTTGAGTGTATCTGATCCTGGGTTTGTAATTTTTCATGGGTTTTATGTGGCTTAGGTTTTATTGTAGTGTGTGGTGACTTTGGAATTAGAGGGTTTTCACTACCCGCATTAGTGTTTTTGAAATTAGAGAATTTTCATGGGGGTACCCTAATGTGTTTTAACTTTTCATGGTTAGATGAATGAGTATATGGATTTACCCATCCCACAAAACACTTTTACTAGAAGTATAACCATGTATCAAAAAATTTCATCTAGGACACTGTTAACTCATACATGAAATGAAAAATTATCTATTCAACATAGGTTATTGCTTCATGAAACCTAAAAAACGCACTTGTCAACTCAGAACCCTTAGTAGGGGGTTAAGACTCATGGAAAACACTTATTCAACATTTTCAATTCAATTATATGAATTTTATCAACCAATTATCACATATTTATCAACATTATCACCTAGTTAAATATTATCAATCAACATTAAAATATGGGGAAATAATTAATCACTCAAAATCCTATATTTTAGTTAGGTTTAAATTTAAGTTCCTAAATATACTAATATATTGAAAATTTAATATATAACTATGTAATGTGAATTAAATAAGGATATGAACAATGGATTATAGAATGACATTTCAATTATAACATCCATAGACTCATCCTTCCACTTTTATAATTTTAACTCATTATTTATATTGATCCATTCATGCACATGTATACGCATCTTACCTTGAATATTCTATCTCTCTCCCACTCTCTCGAGAAATGGGTTTTTTCCAAATTTTCCTTTCTTGAGTCCACGAACACTCTGTATATACTTTTAATGCAATTATATCCCTACTCAAGAGAAGAATATGTATTAATAAAATGGAACTTTAAATGGGTTTTTTGAGGCTTAGGGTCGGTGGCTTGATTTTTAAAAATAAATGATTTAAATAGGTGTTTTATCTTTTATATTTTAATGCATGAATTATAAGAAAAAATTATATAAAGATCATTGATTTTTTTCTCCATTAATTTTTCACCAAATAAAATATTTTCCTCCTATTAAATGGTAAGCTATATTATCAATAATAATCATAAAAACTGATTCATCCTCTTTTCTAACATATATATATATATATATATATTAATTTCACTTTTTTTCATATCTGATTTTTTATTTTATTTTTTATTCTTTTCAAATACAAGAGAGAAAAAATATTTTAAAATAATATTTTGAAATTCTTTTCCCCCTTAAAAATATAAACACTAACTTGAAATTCGCCCCACAAGGTAATTCCTTTATAAAATATTTCCATTCAAAACCTCTCCCACACTCCACAATTATATTAAAATGTAAATGAGGAATTTCAATATCAAGAAATAGATTTAAAGGGATTAATATAGTAATATAAATTCTTTAAAGTCATAAATGTTCTTTAAGCCTCATCAAAATATAGTTCAGATTTAAGCTAAGGTCAAAATTATAGCATAAAGGAAATTTGAATTTCAAAAAATTTCTTTATCACTTTAAACATAACAAAACTCAAAGAACTTTGAATAATTCATAAAACATTTCTAAATTGTGAATCATAATTCAATATCTCAATAAAAATATAAGTGAAAGATGATGTTGTAAATGTATAGACACATCTTAGGTTGGTAAGTTTTTCTTTGAAAAATATTTAATAGGAATGAATTTATCAATAAACCAAAATTAATTAAATGTGTAAATTAAATAGGGAATAAAAAATATATGAGAGACCATGTAAGTCATTAAATGGTAAATTCAATTATTTTTAAAAAAAATGATATGATAATTAAACCTAACCAAGTTATTTTAGTAGAACTCATGTAATTTCTAAAAATATACCCAAAACGAAAAAAAATAAAACATGATAATCCTAAATAGTAGGTAATACCCCCACCTATTTATTATTATACATCATTTAATTTTAGAAAGTATTCACTTGAAAATATGGAAGTAAATAGATTATTGAGAAAGAGTTGAACAACTTATTTATTATTCATAGTGGGATATTTTGAAAAACTAGCTCCCATCCATAATAGATTCATACAAGAAAAATAAATAATATAATATCACTTATTTGGAATAAATAAAAAATTAAATATAAAGGAAAATAAATCATGGGTTACCCCTAAAGTGTTTTTTTATTATAATGCCTATATGTCACAAAACAACCTAAGTCAATCCTGAACCAGTCACCCGAGCCGGTCCACAACATGGCCCGAAGGGAATTCCCGATCCCCACGGGCTGACAAATAGTGATGGGCATCAAGTTTTAATTGTTAGGAATGATTTTCCCATAAAAGATAAATAAAAAAACAAGAATAAACCAAAAAATAAAACTTAACTCTAGCAGTGGAAAATAAAAATAAAACAACACATACCTCCTTGTGACCTTCTAGGTCACCACCCAACTCAGACCCAAGCCTGCTCTAACACCGAGTAGCTAAACCCGGAACCTAAACAAGAACTAAACCTGCAACTGAAATAATATGATAGGTGTGAGAACCATGATGATCAATAGGGATAAAAAACATAACCATAGAATCTAAGCATTCCCTTTCCCAAAACAATCCAATGACACAAGTTTGAAATAAAAATATTAAAATAGGGTTTTCACATTTTAAAATAAGCAACATGTTTTTACCATTTAAAAACCCAACACAGGCTACATACCATTTTTAAAATCATTTGGAATATTATGAATAAAATCCAAAAAAAAATATAATAAAGGTGGGCTAGAGTAAAACAAGTATAAAGTGAAACCTAGAAATAAACTAGTGTAACAGAAAGTAAAAAATAAATGTAAATAATCCAGTAACAATGGGTGATCCTAAACATCCCTAAAAGACCCTTGGACATACTCAGTTTTAGAACCACTTGTTGGTCTATGGTGAAGCTCCTAAATCTATAACCAATAGACCGCCCTAAACCAAAAATTCCAGTGGAAAATACCACTTGAACTAACAACCAATCTAGGGGGTACCAACCCATCTAATAGGGGTTGATCAGCCACCGTCACTCGATCATTTAAAAGAGGCCAAGGAACCAATGATGGTTATAATAATACTATATAGGTAGGAATGCCCTCACACACATGACTCATCTCACCACACTTGCCTTCCCCAAACATGAACGCTTCCTATACGTTCACTCATAAAAGGTTACACTAGACATGAGTGCCTCATATACACATTCAGTCATCTAACATTAACAAAGTGCTAAATGGGCTGTCATTCCATGCAAAACATCAAAACCATTTGAATTTTTTTTATAAAATACAAAAGTTGTTAAATGGGAATACATTAATCAAAACGTCATCATTTAAAAGAATCAACACAAACATTACACTAAAACTAAAAGTTCCAAATGGGCCTTCATGTCACATCATATAAAAACCATTTTTTAAAAAACATTTTAAATCCCCGACTAGACACGCAATCACATCCCTTAATAAAATCTTAGTCAACAATCACTTTTTATGTTCAAAGTTCCAAACATGCCCTTGGATATCAACCACACTCAAACGTTTCAAATTTAACAAATGGGATCTTATTCTTTCTAGACACACACCAAAGAATGTTTCAAGGACAAACGACCAAACTTTAAGGAATACATTTAAAACCAATTTAAGAGCCGCACAAAAGACCCAACCTCATCTAGAAGGCATGAACCATTTAGAAAACTAAACATTCAAGGAAATGTAAATTTAAAACACCACATTAATTTGACAACACATCCATGTGTGAAACTAGTGCACCCATGGATGTGCCAACATGTAGTGGAAACCCAAACATCTAAAGAGATACTCAGATGTTATTTCCAAAAAACACCAATTTCCATTAAACCATAACTGACCAAACAATTTATAAATAATTTTACAAACAAACCAAATAGTATATAAATGATTTTATAAACAATCCAACTAGTTTATAAAAATTCTATGAACAATCCAACCAATTTATAAATACTTTCATAAACAATCCAAACAATTTTATAAACAGACTAAACAATTTATAAATAACTTTATAAATGGACAAAACAATTTAGTGGAAACCCCCAATCCCACTTTGGAGAACAAAAACATTTAGAATAAACATCCTAGGTATCTTAACTTGAGAAATTTACACGATTCCCTATAAAAACTCATTTTTAGTATGTTCTAACAAGACAAAATCAATAATCACATCAAAACATAGATATAATAGAGGTGCAATTGAACTTTAAGAATCAATTGAAGCCATGAAAATTCCAATGAATCATTTATAAAAGTAACGATTAGAAATTCCTACCTCAATGGTGAGAGACTGTGATGAAACTTTGATAAAAGGTAGAACAATCCCTTATAGACTAACCGTGCACATTGAATAGTGATAAAAGCACATGACACCCAACCCACGACAATATTAGGATTTATCCAAATTAAATAAAAACACCAAGAGGGAATGAAGGGAAAATAAATAAATAAATAAATACATACATAAATAAATAAATAAATAAATAAATAAATAAATTAAAGAATAAATAAATAAACAAACGAATAAAAGAATACATAAATTAATAAAAGAATAAAAAAATAAAAAAATGAATAACAAGTAAATAAACAAACAAACAAACAAACAAACAAACAAATAAATGAATAAAATAATAAGTGAATAAATACACTGGATGTGGAGGCGGTTTCCAGAAAGGAGGGATGTGGCCACGTTGGGGCAAGGGAGAGGTGCCACACAGGGGGTTTAGATCTCCGGTGAAAGGAAGGTAGGCTGTGGGGTGCGCCGACTAGAGGAAAAGCAGCTACGGATGCACCAACGAGAGGGAGGTTAGCTCTAGGTAGGACACCAGAGCGGTGGGGTGCTGGCGTAATTAGGTCAGAGCTCTGGTAATGAGGCGGCTGGCCGGAGTAGGGTCTACTGGAGCCGGTACATGTCAGGCTAGAGAGAGTGTGAGGAGGGGCCACTAGATGAGGCCTGGAGCCTTCTGGTTGAAGGTGAAAGGGGCTGGCAGCGAGGCAGGGAGAGTGGTGGTTGGGGTGGTTGCCTGGTGCACTACGGGTGCCGGATCGCGGAAGAGGGCTAGAGCAGAGGAGAATTGAGGGAGGCAGTGTCCTACGGGAAAAGGTGGGGGCAGCGAGGTGCTGGGGGCTGGATCATGGCAGAAGGGCGAGGCGATGGGGGCAATGAGAGGCGAGATGAGGGCAGGTGGGTGCGAGGTCCCGGGCGAGTGCGTAGCGCGGGAGGTAGGAGGTGGTGAGGCCGAGGGCCTGGGTGAGGATAGCAGAGCGGTAGGCGGGCGAGGTCTTACCGGAGGTGAGGGCCGAAGGCTGGTAGGCAGGATCAGGAGGGAGAGGCGAGGCCATTCGGGGCACTGCATAGGGAACTGAGGGGGGGGGGGGGGTGTAGATCATGACGGGGATGGGAGGAAGTGACGTGATTTAAGGTTAGGGGGGGGGGGGTCATCTATTTTTTTCATTTTATAATAATAATATTATTACAATAATAATAATATAGATAATAATAATAATAATAATAATAATAATTATATATAAATAATAATAATATCATTGATAATTTTAAGTTTCTTAATAATAATAATAATAACAACATAATATTATCATTATTATCTAACATTCTTTTCTTTTAAATTTTAATCTATTTATTTTATTCTGAAACCGGGTCACTACGTGCTCATCACATGACTTAATAAACCATTCACAAGTTACGCGCCTCAACCCAGACCTCTTGGGAATCTGCAAAAAACTCCTGGGGAGATTGTGCAGCTACCGACCACCATGTGGTGACCACACACAGATCTAAAACACGCTAAAATATTAACCGACAACAATGTTTAATCCGGGACCCTACTCGGACCTTGGCGCGAGGACCTAGAGCCAAGAAATAGTAAAATAAGAATAAATCAAAAATTAGGGGTGCGATAATTCTCCCCACCACAGATACTTTTTTCCCCCAGAAAGTCACTCAGTCGAACTATAGACAAAAAAAGAATCCGAGCCCTTTTGAAACCGAAAAAAGACCACAATACCAGAGATCGGGAGAACATGAGAGGGTTCTCCCCACCATAAAATCTCAACTAATGTGTAAATTTAACACCCAACCATAGAACCCCAAGAAGTAGGGGGGGACGCGGGAACTCCCAACCGATACAAACTAAGTTCTATAGCATGAGCGAACAAAACCTCCACTAAAACCTGGAACTCTCGACCCAGACCAAACACTCCCAACACTAGGAAAAAACTGTTGAGTGGAAATTACCCCAAGCAGTGAACCTAAGAATAACCACAAACTTCATATCTTTCATAGGCACTTAAATCTTCAAACAGACACAGCTAAACCAAGATCAACCCAAATAAGGGCCAAACACACTTTTAAGAAAAATTCACATTTCAGAAAACCATAATCAGACAAAAAAACTATTGGATTACAACAGAACAAGACTATTATAACTACATGATGAAACAATGAACTTAAAAAAACATGAAAAATTTAACAGAAAAAAAAATCAAGGATGAAAAGACATTAAATGTTTCACTGCCAACACGGAACACAAAACCCGAATCCAGGGTTCACACCCCCAAAAACTCTTGACTGTGCGTGAGCTTCACCCCAAGGCCTGTGGCTGGGGATATGATGGTTGAAGCATCTCTTGACTTATAGTCAGGCACCAAAATCTTTCAGTCACAGTGTCTAATTTAGGTGATGCTTCTTGTAGAACTTCTCTAGATGACCTAGACATCCGCAACGATGAAATATCTTCAGAGGGATGCAACATGACGACTTCATGTTCCTGAACCGGCCACACTAGTGGCATACCACTGAATGGTCTGATGAATTGGAATCTAAAACCACTACATATGACTCTTTAAAAATATGTCCATCTAGAACACCTTGCTCGCTAGATAGGGAACCTTCATGAGAAACTGGATATGCTATTTTTCCAACCATCTATGCTATAGAGACCAAATCAGTTAAGAACACCTCATCCACCATCTTCTCGAAACGATGGTCCTTAGAAGGGAGGACCTTCTCCTTAATCTTTGGATGAAGACCCCTGATGAATAGAGAAGCCTTCATCAGATCCTATAACACCACCTCAGGAGAAAAGGACACAAGCTCCCAGAAATGGTCAACATAAGTCTTCACTGTTTGTTGTCCTTGTTGAATCTGCATTAGATCTTCCATTCTCTTCGTCTTCACCTCTTCAGGTATAAACCATCAGACAAAGACAGATTTAAAGACATCCCACGTCATCCCAAATTGCATTGATAGTGGGGAAACCAACTCCCATTCCTCCAGAGATGGACCTTCAAACAAACCCAAAACAACATGCACTCTGATAGCTTCTGAAGTTCCCAATACCCTGAAGATGCGTTTGACCTCTTCAAGCCACTCTACTACTTCTAACGAACCTCGTTCACCATGAAGGATAAACAATTTATGAGAAGAACCAAAAACTAGGCATGAATTATCAGAAACCTTGGTGACCTTGCTGGGTGGCATTTTCTGAACAACATAAAAAAACACATATCCAAAACCAATATCATGCCAAATCAATATCAATGAAAACACTTTCATCCAAAAACAACCATCTCAAAAACCAAACCAATACAAATACCACCTAAAAATTCCTTTTTTCATTTTAAATTTCAAAACCACCTTTCTTCAAGGCCACTTCCCAAATACAAAACCCACTTTTCAAACCAAATTAAATTTTTCTAAAAATCATTTTCCATTTTTAAAATCACTTTAGAAAAACTAGGTCAAGCCTTTAATTCCAAGTGCACACCCTAGTAATCCCATGAACCGTTGCACATGTCTTCACCTGCTTTCATCCATACGCACTAACACGCACTTCCCATGCATTACCTCACATGTGAAAAGATTCATAAAGACTTCACGAGGTTACACCCAAACCATATCTCTACCAGTTTCAAGCAAACAACGGATTTTTAAACCAAGATCTTTTAGTTTTAAAAATAAATTTCACAAATTTAAAGCCATTTAAAAAAAATCATTCTCATTTCAAAAACCCTTTTTCATTTTCAAAAGTGCACTTAAACCAAATAAATTTTATTGAACTGGCCTAGGCTTGAGTCCTTCCAAACTCGGACACTGTGCATATTATGCACAGGGAGATTCAAAGCAATTTTCCTAGCCAGGGAATGTGCGGCTCACTCTGGGAATGAAGGGGCCCCTCATTGGGAGGTGAGTGTTACCCTACACACGTTTTTCACATGAGCCTTATCCCAGTTGGTTAGGTCTCTCTAAGGGCATCCATGAGACCCAGGTTCAAAACCAGGCGGAGGCATAATTTTGGGGGCACTGTAGAAGTACTGTAGCAGTACTGTAGTAGGTACTGTAGTTGGACATGTAGTAGGCACTGTAGCAGTTACTATTACAGTACTGTAGCAGGTACTATTCGGTACTGTAGTAGCCAATACTATTCAACTTGGGCCACCGGTTTGGGCTTGGAGTCCTTAAGGCCTTCAGGCCACCAAAGGCCTTTGGGCCAGTAAGGATTTCCAGCCACCTCAAGGCTCTCAGGGCCACCTGATTTGCAGTTGCACAGACAGATTCTACAAGGAACCACTCCAGAGGAGGAAAGAGCAGGGCACATCCACCAGAGCAGGGCTAAATGGACTTTGGAAGAATGAGAGGGTATAGAATTTTCCATTGGTACCATGCCTATGGACCCCTGCACATGGAAATTCTATCCGAACAATCATGCAAAGGTGGAGAGTTGATCACGATGCAGATGCTGGGGAGGATCAGTTTCAAGTAGTCATAGTCTATATGATTTCTTTAAGACCTACAGGTCATGTAATGTCTCCAAAGACTACGAGAAATGTAATTCCTAAGCCTACAGGCCTTGTAAGGGTTCCCCCTCATCCCTTGAAAGGGGGGTTGTCAGAAAATCAATAAAAAAAGAAGGCCTTCAGGCCATTTAGTCACTTACACCAATCATAACCAAAAACGACACTTAACTTGCATTAAAATACCAGAATGAGGGACTAGTAGTCATGATTAACCTGGTGACATGGTAGTGGGCCATGCCCCAAGTAAGCATCAAAAGCTAGGAGAAACTTAAATCATGTAATATGACTCCACATGGGTCACTACTCAATATGAAATAATGATGTAACATCAGCTTGCCTTTGTTGTCATCCTTCAATCTAAAACGAACCAAAACGAAACAAGGAATCAATTCCCGGACTACCCCTGACGACTCAAGGTTCGAAACAAGTGAGGGTTCATGAAGTCCTTACCGTACCTACCTCTTGAGTCCTGAAAGTCCTAATCTCCATCTACTAGACACCCCAAATAACAATAACCTCCTCTGATACCATTTTATCATGAACCAACCCGGGTTGACCCTGAACTGGTCACCCAAGCCGGTCCACAACATGGCCTGAAGGGCGTTCTCAATCCCCTCGGGATGAAAACTAGTGTCGGACATAAATTTTTAATTGATGGGAATGATTTTTCCCATAAAATATAAATAAATAAACAAGAATAAATAGAACAATAAAACTTAAATCTAGCCATGAAAAAGAAAAATAAAACCGGGCATACCTCCTTGTGACCTTCTAGGTCACCACCCAACTCAGACCCAAGCTTGCTCCAACACTAAGCAGCTGAACCTAGAACCTTAATAAGAACTAAACCTACAACTAAAATAATATGATAGGAATGAGCACCGAGATGCTCAATAGGGATTCCAAATATAACCATGGAATCCAAGCATTACCTTTCCCAAAACAATCCAATGACACGAGTTTGAAATACAAATATAAAAGTAGGGTTTTCACATTTTAAAATAAGAAACATGTTTTTCCCATTTAAAAATCCAATACACGCTACATAACATTTTTAAAATCATTTGAAATTTTATGAATAAAATCAAAAAAAAAATACCAAAGTTGGGAAAGAGTGAAAAAAGTTTAAAGTGAAACCTAGAAATAAACTAGTGCAATAGAAAGTAAACAAGCAATGTAAATAATCCAATAACCATGGGTGATCCTAAAAATCCCTAGAAGACCCCTGGACGTACTCAGTTTTGTAACCAATTACCGGATTATGGTGAATATCCTAAGTCTATAACCAACTGGTCACCCTAAATTGACCAATCCGGTGGCAAAGCCTGCCTGGCCTAACAACCAATCCCGGGGCTACCAACCCATCTAATCAGGGTTGATCATAAACTGTCACTCGATCATCTAAAATACGCCCAAGAACCCATGGTGGTTATAATAATACTATGTAGGTAGGAAGGCCCTCACACACATGACTCATCTCACTGCACTTGCCTTCCCAAAACACAGACGCTTCCTATATGTTCACCCATAAAGGGTTACATTAGACATGAGCACCTCATATACACCTTCAGTAATATAACATTAACAAAGTGCCAACTGGGCCATCATGCCATGAAAAACATCAAAACCTTTTGAAACCTTTTTCCAAAATACTAAATTAGTAAAATGGGAATATAATAATCAAAATGTTGTCATTTCAAAGAATCAACACAAACATTACACTAAATCTAAAAGTGCTAAACGGACCTTCATATCACATCATGTCAAAACCATTTTTTAAAAAAACATTTTAAAGCACCGACCAGACATGCACAATTTTTTTCCAAAACACATACCTTAATAAAATCTTAGTTAGCAATCAATTTTTAAGTTCAAAGTGCTAAACATGCCCTTGGATACCAACCACACTCAAATGTTTCATATTTACCAAATGAGACCATATTCTTTCCAAACACACATCAAAGAATGTTTCAAGGCCAAATGAACAAAATTTAAGGAATATATTTAAAACCATTTTAAGAGCTGCACAAAATACCCAACCTCATCTAGAAGGCATGAACCATTTAGAAAACCAAACATTCAAGGAAATGTCAATTTAAAACACCACCTTCATTTGAAAACACATCTATGTGTGCACCTAGTGCACCCATGGATGTGCCAACATCTAATGGCAACCCAAACATCCAAAGAGACACTCAGATGTTATTTCCACAAAACACCAATTGCCGTTAAACAATAACCGACCAAACAATTTATAAATAATTTCATAAACAAAACAAATAGTATATAAATGATTTTATAAACAAGCCAACTAGAATATAAATATTCTATGAAAAATCCAATCAATTTATAAACACTTTCATAAACAAACCAAACAATTTTATAAACAGACTAAACAATTTATAAACAACTTTATAAACGGACTAAAACAATTTAGTGGAAACCCCCAATCCCACTTTGGAGAACAACACCATTTAAAATAAACATCCTAGGTATCTTAACTTGAGAAATTTACACGATTCACTATATAAACTCATTTTTAGTAAGTTCTAACAAGACAAAAACAATAATCACATCAAAATATAGATATAATAGAGGTGCAATTAAACTTTAAGAATCAATTTAAGCCATGCAAGTTCCAATGAATCATTTCGGAAAGGAAAGATTGGAAACACCTACCTAAATGGAGAGTAAACATGATGAAACTCTGAAAAAAGGTAGAAGAATCCCTTGTGGACTAACTGTGCACGTTGAATAGTGATAAAAGTACATGACACCCAAACTACGATAGTATTAGGATTTATCCAAATTAAATAAAAACATCAAGATGGAATGAAGGGAAAATAAATAAATAAATTAATTAAAGAATAAATAAATAAACCAATGAATAAAAGAATAAGTAAATAAATAAAATAATAAATAAAATAATAAATTAATAACAAGTAAATAAATAAACAAATAAATAAATAAATAAATAAATGAATAAGTGAATAAATATAGTGGATGAGGAGTCGGTTGCCAACAAGGAGGGATGAGACCATGTTGGGGAAAGTTAAAGGTGTCACTTTGGTTGTTCGGATCACCATTGAGTGGAAGGTCAGCTACGGGGTGTGCCGAAGAGAGGAAAACTGGCTTTGGATGCACCAGCGAGAGGGAGGTCGACTGCAGGTAGGACACCAGAGTGACGGGATGTTGGCGTAGTGAGGTCGGAGCTCCTACGAGGAGGCAGCTGGCCAGAGTAGGGTCTGCCAGAGTCGGTACTAGGCAGTTCGGAGTGAGGGTGAGGAGGGGTTGCTGGATGAGGCATGAAGTCTACTGGACGAAGGCGGAGGGGGCTAGCAGCGAGGTTGAGAGAGTGGTGGTCGGGGAAGTTGCCTGGTGCGCTGTGGGTACTGGATCACGATAGAGGGCTGAAGGTAGGTCAGAGCGGAGGAGAGTTGAGGGAGGAGGGGTCCTGTAGGAAAAAGTGGGGGGAGAGGTTCTGGGGTCTGGATCGTGGCATGAGGGTGAGGCGACGGGGGCGACGAGAGTTGAGGTGAGCGCAGGGGGTGTGGGGTCCCGGGTGAGCGCGGAGCGCGGGAGGCAGCAGTCGGTGAGGCTAACGGCCTGGGCGAGGACAACAAAGTGGCAGGTAGGAGAGGTCCTGTAGGAGTCGAGGGTGGAAGGCAGGAGGGTGGGATCAGGAGGACATGGCAAGTCCGGCCGGGGTATTGTATAGGGAACCGAGGGGGGGGGGGGGGTGGATGGTGACAGGTACAGGAGGAGGTGATGAGATTTAGGGTTGGGGGGGTTCTTTTTTTTCATTTTATAATAATAATATTATTACAATAATAATAATAATAATAATAATAATAATAATATATAAAGAATAATAATATCATTGATAATTTTAAGTTTCTTAATATTAATCATAATAATAATAAAAATAACAACATAATATTATCATTGTTATCTAACACTCTTTTCTTTTAAATTTTAATCCGTTTATTTTATTATGAGAACCAAGTTACCACGTTATCATCACATGACTTAATAAACCACGCGCAAGTTACACGCCTCAACCCAGACCACTTGGGGATCTGCACATACACCTGAGGTGATTTCACGGCTACCACCCACCGTGCGATGACCGCGCACGGATCTGAAACCTACTAAAATATTAACCGACAACAATTTTTAATATGAGACCCTACCCAAACCTTGGAATGAGGACCCAAATCTAAGAAATACTAAAATAAAAATAAATTGAAAATTCATGGTGTGACACTATATATGGATAGTTACATTTATAATCTTTATTCTGAAAGGGGATTGAGCTTCTTTGATAGGAACCCCCACATATAGTTGGTTCAATAGATATTCTCTAGAATATTTTTTGAGGCCCCCATAATTCTATCTAGTGTAAATCCGACCCTTTTACAATAAAAAATAACTTGTATATTGGGGGTTGAAGGATTATGTAAGGGTCCACCACTTCTTTTGTTTGAAGAGATAAGACATCCATTAAATTATTCTTATCTAAATAAGGTAGTTTCTCCTCTTCCTATTATTGAGATGTAGATTATACATGAGTTTTCATCTATATACCATCTCCCTCATGTGTATTAGTGAATGGAAATACTAGATCCTCTATTATTTATTTAACAAATGACACTTTGCCTCTATCTTCTTCATCACGATCCTCTAGGGAAAGAATCAAATGTTATGTATATATAATTTTAATACAGGGGGATTCAGTAGAAAATTGATATTTAATAAAGTTAAAATAAAATGAATTTATGGTAGATATATCCCCTTAATGTGTTTAGATCATACTTCCTTCTCTATAAGCAATTCATCTAGAATACATCTTATGTGAGTGTTAGATAGTGGAACTTCTTTCTCCTGATCCTACCCAACTTCTTCATCTTTATCATTAAAAGTGGGAAGGGTGAGTTATTGTTATTTTGGAACTTCTTATTCTTCTTCTACATTAACATTTATTTCTAGAAAATACTACGAGAATTCAATAAGTTCCTAATTTAGAACTGTTAGGCATAAACCCTCTAGTTCATACTTAAGGTTCCTTATTAGCTCCCTAAATACACCCTCCACAAATTTAGAGTTATAAATCCTCCTAACCTATCGAAATAAGATCTTAAATTATTCATTTATAGTTTATGGGGGATCATTTACCATAATTTTTTTTATTTTTTATAAAAATAAATTAAAGAAAGGAAAATCTTTACATAGTGTGAAGAACAATGATAAAAATATTCCACTGGAAATGGTTCCAAATTGAAAAAAAGAGTTTTTCATGAACTTTTGGTTAACATAATTTAATACCAAGGTGTCACCAGATGAATGAATTAGGTTATCTCTCAAGGAACCTCATGGATACTCACTATACTCGAGTTATCATTTGTTATTGTTTTTTGTATTTTTATTTTATAATAGAATTAATGGAAATGGATGATGATTGGTTCATGATTAGGAAAAGTAAAAAAAAAACTAAAGGAAATGAAAAGAATATTAAAACAAAAGTCTATGAAGAATAGTGGTTATTATTTAGGAGATTTACCAAGAATAAATCTTCATTTACCTATTAAAAGGTACTCCTCTCATCCCATTCTCAATCAACAACCGAACTCAATGTCACTTGTTTGATTATATACTATTATTTCTCTTGAAAGAAAACAATTTATTAAAAAATTAATTCTCACCAAACCATATGTTTTACAATGTACAATAATAGAGTACACCCCTCAAATGATTAAATGTATCTTTGTTTACTTATCCCTTCTAACCAAATATGTAAGGTTCACCCTACTGAACCTGAACCACAAATGAGATTCCACTCTAAAAACATTTTCCAACTCCACCGTATGTAGGAAAAATAAATTAAGGGAATATTGATGATCAGGAATAAGTGAATAATTGATCAATATTAATATTAATAAAGGTGATTTTTTTCAAACTTCTAATATCCATTACTTAAAACCACATCCCATTGTGAAAAAAAATGAAAATATTAAAAGAAATATATAACTCAAAAATAAAATCCTAGTTATTATCTCTTGGATTCACCACCAATTGGTTAGTATTACATTTCCTTGAGTAAAAGAATATAAAAAAAATAACATAATAGATGGAAAAGTAAACACATAAAGAATGTCCTAAGTAGATGTTTAATAGAAAGGAAAATTAAAATTAAATTTATATAAAATAAAATAAAATATGAAGAAGTATAGGAATATCCATTCCCTATATCACCCTCTTCAGTCTATAGATAAATTATATTGGTTATGGTGCTGGGATTTAATCCATATAGGCATGAGATATTCCTTATGATCAGCCTATATATCAAAGAGGATTTTGGTACCTCTACATCAATTATCATTCCTTAGGCACCCATGGAAATCAGGGTCATGATCTTAATCCTCCTATTTCACATGGGTAAAATTCTACATGGAATGTTATTTCCCATTTCTAAATATGGTTATAGATTTGAGTAAAAAATTTCACTCCCCCCAAGATCATACATTGGTTCATTCATGGATCTCATTTTACATCAAAAACCATAATGTTTCTCAAATTTGAATGACAAATAAAATGTACATTTTCTTTGTTTTGGGGGAATGCATGTTAGCTACATACAATTTTTATTGATTCCATTTCCACCATATGAATTTATAAAGACTCTTGGTTCATTTGGAGTTCTCATGAGCCTTATTTTGATGTTTTACATGGTTTTAATGTGGCTTTGGTTTTGGTGGAGTCCATGGTTTCATTTTGGAGGGTTGTCACTAACTGTGTTAGGATTTTAGAACGTAGAGAATTTTTATAGTGGTATCCAGATGTGTTATTCCTTTAAAATGTTATATATATGATTTTATGGCTTGATAGTTCCACAAAATCCTTGTACTTAAGACATGGAACACAACCATGGCTCAGAAAATTTCATCCATGAAAAAAATAACATAGGAAAGTAAAGGACATTTTCATCTCCAATATAGAACATTTTCTTCATGTAAATTAGAACACATGTGTGGGTCAACTCAGAACACTTGGGTTGGGGTTAGAAGATATGGCCCACACTTAGCTGTAATTATTCCCATTCAAATTCCATAGTTTGGTGTAGGCTTAAAAAATGAGCACCACATAATTTTCCATGAAATATGGGATGTGATCCTCAATTAATTAATAGAATTTAGGTTCTAAAAAAATTATATATCAGTGTAATAAGAAGATATAAATGGCATATCTATGTGTTTATTAATTTATTATACATTAATATATGAAGATTCCTCAAAATCATTGACAAATTTGATGGTGTGGTAGTGATAACTTATTATCGAGAATATACCATGGATTCCATCCAAACGTATAAAGAAATTATTGAGGGATTTGTAAACATATTTGGTACATGAAAAAATATATTCTATTGTATACCTAGTAGAAATGGGGAAAATAATCCTATTTTCATCAATTTGATATATTATAGATCCAAAATGGACACCCAGATCAAAAGTTATGGACATTTTAAATTGGAAATTTTATAAAGGATTTTCTCCAAATTTTGGTCAATGTCTATGAAAATGAAGGTTGTGAACACACCCTATTGAAGATTCAAGTTGATGCCTTTCTATGGTCTTCACATATTCCCCACATAATCCCTATCCATGCCCTCATCTAAACCAGTGAACATAGACTTTCAAACACTTAGGCATATAGAGTTGTTACTATAAGGAACTTGGGTTCTTGAAATGGTTATCACAAAAAGTTGGGTCCCCATGTTAGGGTTTATTAAAAAATGATGCCTGAACCTCATTTTTTGACATAGGGTTAGACCGAGATCCCATAAATGGAGACCTCAAGCACTTGAGTGAACAAAACCCTATCCTACATGCCCATTCTTTCCAAAACTCTCCATAATTATATTTTTGAATAAAAAATAAGGATAATTAATGGAAAATAGGATTATTTAGGTCATCTGAGGGATTTTAAACCTTAAAAACTCATAAAAAACCACTTTTTTTAACTCTCCATATAGGCTAGAGAAAAGTATACCAATTGAGTAAAGTATCTTATAGAGAATTTTTTTTGTCCTGTAAGACTTTAACATATTTTTGTATATATTTTAAGTGATAGGGGTCAAGACAATGTGCGATTCCATGACCCAATGTGCCCAAAATTAATTTTATAAAAATATTAAAAATATTTTATATTGTGTGTGCATAGTTTCTTAAAGTGAATGTGATGTATCTTAAATTAAATCATAGATCATAAATCTGAGACCATGGTTGAGTCCAAAATGTGTTATTTACCCTTAGTGAGACCTAAAATAGGTCAACGTGGGGCGTTTGGTCATCTCTCTCATTGGCGGTATGTTAAGTGGATTAATTAATCATTAAATTAATTAATTAATTCATGTAAGCCTAAAATGAATTTTTTTTAAATATACTACTATGGAGACTCAACCAAGGTTAGACTCATGATCAGGGGAACTGCTAAGATCTTTCCTTCTTCCGTTGGTGAATTAAATCTTTCAATGATGAAACCCTGGATCAGAGCAGATAGGGATGAATTGAACACAACGACCTCCTTCAATCATTGGAAGTCATGTTATTCAATGAAGAATGATCCAATATCCCGATAGGACTCATAAATTTGTTGTTTATTCCCTAATTGTTTAAATAGATTAAAGAGATCGATCCTTGTTCTTGGATCTATACCAATTGAGGATTGATCATGAACCCTTGTATTGAAATCAAAATTAATTATTAAATGTTTTCTAACCTCAGATGCCCGTTCTTAATAGTTGGCCAAGAACCTCATCCAACTATGTTTATACCCTTTTTCTTGTTATTTCCCCTATACTTCTTCTCGTTTTTTACTACTTGGACCCCGTGGTTCTGGTTCGACATTGCCGGGTGGTACTGAGCCCATTCGTATCCCCAGAATTGCAATGGTTTCATGAATGAGGGAAGGATTGATAAAGTATGGAAACATATAGGATGTTTGTGGGTTGTGGTCGATTGTTTCAACAATCTATGGATAAATCATCATTGATGGAAGGTGCGTTTCACATTGGTCAAGAAAATAAACTAGCGAGGACCACTAGAACCCGTTTTAAAATAAAAAAAATCCAAAAACTAACATCCAATGCTAGATCCACTATTCTGAGGTGGAGATAGGGCTGTATTTGAAGCAGTGAGGCCATATATGAGGAATAGACCATGGATCTTGTTTTCTAGAGAAATCCAAACTACACACCATGTACAAGGATAAAAACATGGTGTGTAGACCCTTAAGTGCAGTGGATAGAGTTTTGGGAAATCATAAGGATGACATGGAATGAAACCCTCCTACATGCCATGTACCTTATACCCAGGTGGATGATTTGTGTGATAGACCACATGAGAAAGACTCCATATGGGAGTAAATGGACAGGAACAAAAATCTGTATTGGAGTACACAAACATGACTAGAGAACATGGGATACACCCCATGTGAATCAACACTCCATGTACTAAAGTACACCGACACGGGATGGAAGTACATAGACACAGTCAGAAGGACATGGCCCAATCCCAATTAGCTTGGACATGTTTTATAGTCAACATGCATGGTGTATACTTATACACTGTTAGGAAGACATATGTCTAGGCGATATAGTAGAACCACATTCCATGTGGGTCCCCTCACATTCCATGTATTCCTTGGTTTCTTTTGAGGAAAATTAAATGTTCTATATCTCCTTCATTTAAACTCATATTTTGGCCCCTGAGTAGCCTATCCTTACTATTTTTCTATATAGAACGAAATGGTTCCCTCCATTGTGGATTTAGATATATGATGTAAAAACTTTAAGGAATGGTGATTATTTAGGTGATTCTTGATGATGTATGTGATCAGGTAGAATCACCAGAGGCTTATTATATAGTGGAACCCCCATCAGCATGGGTGCAGGTCCTCTACAAATACCTTCCAAGTGGAACCCACTATCAGATAAGACGTGATTCCTTGATAACCAGAGTGGAAACCCCCAGTTATACCAGGGTGAAGTTCCTCAATTTCAGAGTGTAACCCCCCTATCAGATAGGGAATGAGTCCTTAATGACCAAAGTGGACCCCCCTGTTGTTCCATGGAATGATTCCTCAACTTCTTAGTTGAACCCCCTATCATATAGGTAATGGGTCCTTGATTACCATAGTGTAATCACCTTGTTGTACTAGGGTTTATGTCCTTGACTTTTAGGGTGGAACCCCCATCAGCATGGGCACAAGTCCTCTACCTACCGAGTAAAAACCCCTACTAGCATAGGGTTCAGGTCCTCATGACACTAGAGTAGACATCACCATTAGCATGTGAATGTGTCCTATATGAATACTATCTGAGTGGAACCTCTTGACATAATAGTGCATGGGTACTTTACTTATCACTTGTTACATATCCACTATGGGACAGAGTGATGAGGTATGGTTTAACTTGGATGGTTACTTTTGGGAAGATACATGAGATGTTTGAAATCATTGATAGACTTTAGGAACAATTGAAGACTCTTCCTCCTTGGCTGAGCTATGAGATGTTGATCCCATTACTCTCTCATTTGGGCTTCTTTTGACTGAGAATATATATATATATATATATATATATATATTCTTATGTATCCACCCCTTGGTTTTCATTAATCTCTTTCCATGGGAGGAAAAGACACATGAGCCACATGGTTTCTGTGTTTAGATTCTCATGGTTGGAAGAGTCTAATCTCCTAATATAGTCAGAAAAGACTCTATGTGAACCTCATCTACTCATAGTGTTGATTCCCTTGTATTTGGATGAGGTTACTCTCTCTCTCTCTCCCTCTTGGTTTGGGTTGATCAGTTCTATTTCAGTATATCTTGCATCCTATACACTATTAATTGTCTTTATTTATTCCTGTATCTCCTACTTATCCCCCTTCATATTTTAGGATTTCCTACTAGGTATGTATATACTCACCCCCACATGGGATTTTCCTGTATATGTCATGTCTTATGCAGATGACGGAAAAGTCGGTGGTGACTTCAAAGGATATTAGGGATATTGGGTGTTGGGGACCGTGTATGGTGTTCGTATCTTGGGATTTAGGAGATGGGCTCTCTCAGTAGTTTACTTTTCTAGTTTTTTTAGGTTAGTATATATTTATAGTTGGGTGTGTATTTTTCCCTTTTACTTTCCAGTTTTCACTATCTTAATCTTGTACACACTAGAGTTTGCGCATGTATGTTTTACTTTCTAGCTATTGAATCATTTTATTATTATTCCTCCATAATTCTGCATTGATATGGTTGTGTGTGTTCATACTGGTACTTAAGAAGATGCCTCCCATTTAGAATATTACTTTTGGTGCTTGTGGACAACCTTGGCCTATGGGGGTGAGCTTGGGGTAGTTGCAGCTCGAGCCCCAGCTTAGGATAGGTCATGAAAGATTGGTACCATAGCAGTTCATTACTTAAGACATTGTTTGGACTAGTACCCTTATAAAGATTTTATTGGGATTAGGGAATCAGTGTCAAAGTTTCTTGAGTATGGATCTCAGGTTAGGGAACCTAGTGATGGTGTGAGCATCTGATGTATCCATTTACCAGGACCTTGACTACCAGATTTTCAACTTGGCATACCGAGACATTAGTTTCATGGATAAATGGTACATGCATCATATATGATTGATTATTTTTCTATCCTTCTTAATTCAGATCACCATTATATATATATATATACATGCTCATATGTCTGTGGTATGTCTTGATAAATCTTAGAATGTATCCAAAATGATAAGTAGCCAGGATACCATTTCTGGATCATAACAAAAATATAATGAGTGATGAGGTCTTATTTCAGGGTTCATCTAGTGATATTCCCCCTCAAGGTGGGCAGGTATAAGCAGTTCCACCTGTCAAGTAATAAATCATCCTAGAAGAGTTGGCTGAGGATGCACACAGGCTTAGCACACTTCACGAGTTCAAACACCATAGGCCATTGAGGATCCAAAGTGAGACAGATCCTTAGACAGTAGAGGATTGAGTATATTTATTGGTCTGTGTCTTCTAGATCATTTAGATACTAATGGATCATGTGGTTTCACTAGCAGCTAGCCTTTTCCATAGAGAAACTGGGTGCTGGTGGAGCCTTGTTATGCAGATGCACGATGAGTCGACACTCTTATGGACTGACTTCCAGAAGCTCTTCTGTGAGGAGTAATATCACTCTTTTTTGTGATCTGTTTAGATCTAGTAGCTACTGGAGCTACATTAGGGGTGATGATGGTGGCTAATTATTCAATTAAGTTCAAATACATTACACATTACTCTCTTGACATGATTTGGGATGACTACTTCCGAGAATAGAAGTTGGACCAGATACTCTACAGAGAGATCCATGCAAGCATAGTGCCCTTGTGAATCCCCACCTTTTCCAAGATTATGGATAGAGAACTAGTGATGGAGATATTTATGTTATAGTGACACCAAATATTTAGAGCTAGCACTAGATGCCACTGAGTTGAGTCATCTGTAGCAGCTAGAAAATTCCAGGCATTAGGATCTCAACATAAGAGACCTCCTTGTGATCATAAATAGGCACATTTTTAGGGGAAGCACAGAGGTAAAGAACATTATAGAGAGTTAAAGTGATTTTATTATGATGGGATAGGGTACATATCATGAGACTACCAACAAGATGTGTTGAGAAACACATGCAGATAGCTGACGAACTACCATGACAAAGGCATTGATGTGATCAGGGATCTCCTAGGCGAGGGAAGGATGGTCCCAAAGAAGGAAAATATGGAAGAGTAAAAATAGTATCTATGGTTACTAGACGACACTATTATATCCTTACACCTCCACCACATGGATACCAACATTAGGTAAAGGGAGCAGGTGGACTGGGTTGTAGATAGCTGTAGAATCAAGAGGCTTATGACTCTACAATGCAAGAGATAATAAGAGGTATGATCTATGTGTTTTATACTCTTTATTTAGTATTATTAGACATAGGTTTTAGTCATTACTTCATCTATATACTCCTAGTGTGATAGATGGAGCTCCCATTTGAGGCACTATCCCAATGACTTCATCTTGAGGTTCCTACAAGGAATACTTCTTCTTTATATTTTATCTTTTGGTAGTATGAGTTATCTCTTAGTGGAGAGAGGTTCATGTGGAACCTTTTGTTCATCACTATGGAACCCTATTACATCATCTTGGGTGTGGATTGGTTGTCCATGGTCTGAGACCAAATTTGATTTCACTGTAAACAAGTCAGATTACTTCACATTGATGGAATGTGATTTTCCATTTTTGGTGACAGAGATCTCATGGAGGGATGAGTAGATTATACATGTAGGAGGATGTATCCCATCACCCATAAGTTAGTGACTATATACCTTGGTATAATAGGCTCTTCAGGCATCTATATTCCTTGAGTTGTGTAGGATTATATATACATATTCCCCAAGGACATTCTAGGACTAGATCTAAGGAAAGAGGTAGAGTTTTTCATCGTTTGGAATCTTAACACCACTATAATATCTTATAAAGAATATCAGATGGACCATAATGATCTCTAGGAGCTACAGTTTCAATTGGAGGAACTTCAAGATAAGGGTTTCATCAGACTCGGTGTGCCCCTGGGGAGCTTTGGTGTTGTTTGTGAAAAAGGTAGATGAAAACTTATGGATTTTCATAGATTATCATCATCTAAACCAAACCACAGTAAATAAAAAGTGTCCTTTACCAAGGATTTATGACTTCTTTGACTAGATGTGAGGTGCGTAATGGTTCTTGAAGATTGATCTCAGGTCCGAATACCATCAGTTGAGTGTTTATGAGGATGATATTCCAAATTTGGTATTCCAATGTCACTACAGTCACTATGAGTTCCTAGTGATTCCCCTTGGTATGATGAATACCCCTTCTGTGTTTATGGGTTTGATGAAACATGTCTTCTAGCCGTACTTAGACCAGTTTGTAGTTGTCTTCATGGATGTCATACTCATCTACTCTGCATCAGAGGAGGAACATATAGACCACTTGAGGATGATTATTGATTTTATTTAAGAGATAAATCTTTATGGAAATATCTCAAGGTGCCACTTCTAGATTCACGAGGTTCAATTTATGGGGCATGTCATTTATGAGCATAGTTTAGCCATTGCTCCAGAAAATATAGATTAATTTCTTAGTTAGGACCTACCCAAGAACATTTCATAGGTGCAGAGCTTTCTTGGAATGAACTAGTACTACATGAGGTCTATAGTACACTTCTCCAAAATTAAAGCCCCTTTGACTGAATTGATACAGAAAGGGAATACATTTACCTAGTTTGAGAATTTATAGAAGGACTTCGAGGTGTTGAGGATGAGGATGATGAGTGATCCTATGTTGAGACTACCAGAGGAGGGTGTGGAGTACATGGTGTGTTGATATACCTCAAGATATATTCTTAGCTATGTATTGATGCAGCGATAAAAAATTATTTCATATGGGTCGAGGTAGTTGAGACCCCATGAAAATAACTATGAAACTCATGACCTAGAGATGGTGGTGGTAGTATTATCCCCAAGAATGTGGAGACAATACCTTCTATAGGAGAACTTTGTGTTTTACTCAGACCATCAGAGTCTCAGGTATGTATTCACGTAGAGATACTTGAACCTAATACATCGACACTAGTTGTAGTTCCTACATGAGTATAACTTTGAGATATCCAATACTCCAAGGAAGGGAAATGTAGCAGTATATTTCTTTAACAAGATGTACCAATCTTGGTTAGTGCAGGATGCTTCAGAGTAGTTAGCCTCCTTGAAGCTGACTTTAGCAGAGCTAGATGGTACAAATTTTCTTTAGCCGATGGTGTTGACTCCTCCACTTCTCGAGTGTGTGAGGGAGTTCTATATAGGAGAAATCGACTATGAGGTCTTTCATGGTTGATTATCCATGGGGGAATCACAGGATGGATATTCAAAAAGAGGTAATTGTTTCACCATTTCCAAGGATAGTTGGTGGTTCAAGTCATGATGCATGAGGAGGTGATGTGAGGGTTCCACAATTCTCCCCTAAATGTACATCCTTATGTAGGGAATATGTACAGAGACCCTCAACGACAATTTTGGATGTCCAACATGAGATGAAGCATAGCTGAGTTTTTCTCTCGGTGCCTCACCTATCAATAGGTGAAGAGTGAGCACTAAGTTTTGGTAGGTTTGTTTTATCCCCTTGAGATCCCGAAGTGGAAATGGGATGACATATCCATGGAATTTTTGATGGGTATTCCACACAAAATGAAGTTCCATGACTCCATCTAGGTGATAGTTTACTGACTCATGAAGTCAGTACACTTCCTTTCTATTAGAGAGTAGAGTTCGGTGGAGATTTTATAGAAGTTGTATACATGTGGGATCATTCTACTTAATGGGGTTCCCTCAAATATTGTCTTTGATCATGATTCATGGTTTAAATCATGATTATGGAGAGGCCTACATGAGGAATTCTATAACCAAATGAGGATGAGTACATCCTTTCATCACCAGACCAATGGGTAGACCAAGTGCACTATCCAGATGTTGGAGGATATGATGAGGGATTACATGTTAGACTTTGGTCAAATCATGGAGGATCAATTTCCCCTGGTATAGTTTTCATAAAATAACTTATACCACTCTACTAATATCATGTAACCTTTTGAGGCCCTATATGGGAGACCTTGTAGGTCACCATTGTGCTAGAAAAAGATCGGCGATACATCTCTTGTGGGTACAGAGATAGTGTAGGTGATGACGGAGAAGGTCCTGGTCATCGGTGAGTGGATATGGATGGTCTAGAGAATACATAAATTGAATGCAGATCATTATCATATGCCTTTGGAGTTTGATTAGGGTGACCATATTTTTCTAAGATTCTCTCCACGATGAGGATTATGGAGATTCTACTAGGGAGAAAAGATATCCACAAGGTTAATTAGGCCTTTCGAGATCATTCATAGGGTTGACGAGGTTACTTATTGCCTCACCCTACCCCCACAACTAGAGAGAGTTCATGAAGTCTTCCAGGTGTAGCATCTGAGGAGATACGTGCATGACCCCATGCTGGTCATCGACTGGGGAAGGCTGGAAATCGAGGATAGTTCCAGCTTTGCGAAGCACCCGATGGTGATAAATGATCGATGGGAGAGGAACCTATGTGGATGGACCATCCCTTTGGTTCATGTGTTGTGGCCACATGATAATGTGCAGGAGAGTTCCTGGGAGTGAGAGAACCACGTAAGATTTCATTATCCAGAGTTGTTTGTCCAGTTTTTCTTTTCACAGAATAAAATCTTGAAGGAGAAAATGATGTAGAGATTCAGTTTTTTCTTTTTAAGACTTTGAAATATTTCTCCATATATTTATAGTGTTTAGCACTGATACGTCGTGTGATTCCTATGCCCAGTGTTCCCAAAATTAATTTTATAAAAATATTAAATATATTTTATATTGTGTGTGCATAGTTTCTTAATGAAATTGGGATATATATAAAATAGAATCTCAGATAAAAAATATGAGACCACAGTTTGAGTTCAGAACATGTTGTTTACCCTAGGTGAGACCTTAAATTTGTTGGTGTGGGGGGTTCATATATCTCGCTCGTTGGAGGTATGTTTAGTGTAATAATTATTTAATTCATGTTTACATAAACTGAAATGTTTATAAATATACTTCCTTATTGATTCACCCAGGGTTAGCATCATTATCCTAGGACTTCTCGAGAGCATTCCTTCCTCTTTTGTTGGGGAATAAAGTTAGATGATGATGAAACACCGGAATGGAGCAGACTGGGATGCATAAAATGAAATGAATTTCTTCGATCATTGGTAGGTGTGTTCTTCAATGGTGAATTATTAAATCTCCATGAAGGGCTCTAAATTTTTTTGGTTTAAACCCACTTTGATTAAATATATTGAGAAAATCTATCCATGTTCTTAGATCTTCCCCAATTATGGATTGAGCATGAACCCATGTATTGAAATCTAAATTGATTATTCAGTGTTTTCTAACTCTGAAGACCCGTTCTTGATTGTTGGGAAAGAATGCTTGAAATATTTTGTTATTGGTATTTTCACCCTTAATTTCTTCACATTCATCACCGGTTGGATCCCACGGTCCCATTTTAACATTTTCGGGTGGTACCGAGCCTGATGATACCCTCAAAATCACAAGAGTTTCACGAACGAGTGACATATCAATGAAGTATGGAAAAATCCAAGATGTTTGTGAGTTCTGGTTGATCATTTCAAAAATAGAAATACGAATCACCATCAATGAAAGGTTATGTGTGTATGAGTCATGGGATAAAACCACCAAATATCATCAGAGCCCATTTTTGGATGAATGATGGCTAGAAACCATCGACCAATGCTAGATCCACTATTCATGGTCATAGATTGGACCGAATTTGAAGTAGAGGCCGAATATGAGGCCTAGATTATGGATCTATATTTTTAGAGAAATCCCAACTACATGCCATGTATAAGGATGAACACATGGAATGTCTCCCCTTAAGTACGAAGGATATGGTTTTAGGAAATCGTAAGGATTTCCTGATTTAGAGTCCTCCTACACACCGTGTACCTCATCCTCGGTTGGATGAGCCATGTGATAGACCACACATGAATGACTCCATGTAAGAGTACATGACCAGGAACACATTCATGTATTAGAGTATACAGAAATGGCCAGAGAACACATGCAACACCCCATATGAAGTAATATTCCATGTAATAAAGTACATAGAAAAATATGAAAGTACACAGACATTTCCATAAGGACATGGCCCTATCTCGGTTAGATATGACACACTATGTAGTCCACCTGCACGACATATAGTACTGCATGGATAGGGATCCATTTACTAAACAAGAACACAGACCGATGGTGGAGTGGGAACACACAACATGTGGGTCTCCTCAAATGCTGTGTATCCCTTGGTTTCTTTTGAGAAAACTTAAATGTTTTGTTTCTACTTCATTTCAACTCATATTTTGGCATGTGAGTAGCCTATCATGAGTGTTTTTTCACGTAGAAAGTGATGGATCCCTCTATTTTGGATTTCAAGATATGATGTTGAATTTTCTATGAATAACGCTTATTTAGGAGACACTCGATGATGGTAGTGACCAGGAAGAATAAATAGAGGCATATTATAGTTTAAAAACCACCATCAACATGGGAATTGGTCCTCTATAGCTACCTTCCATGTAGAACCCTATATTAGATAGGGGATGGGTCCTCAATGACAAGAGTGGAATCCCCTATTGTACCAGGGTATGGGTCCTCAACTAACGACCAAAACCCCCTATCAGATAGGGAGAGGGTCCTCGATGACAAAAGTTAAACCCCCTATTGTACTAGGTCATGGGACCTAGACTTCTAAGTGAAACCCCCTATCATATTGGGCATGGGTCATCATTGATGTAACACCCCAAGCTTCCATGGTACATTTCCCTTTGAATAATACTATAGCTTGTGTAGTACGCAACTTCGAGTTCAAATACACCATAACCAATCAAACAAGCCGTTATGAATAGTAATACCAACTTTTTAAAATTTTATAAATTTTATCTTTCAAAATGGACTTCATTTTTGGATTTGGAATATCAAAATTAGCTTAGGGTGAATTTTTGGTATTTTTTTGAAAACTTTCAATTTTTGATGAATAGTGAAAAACACTATGTTATTGGTTAAAAGAGACTTTTTATTTAATTAATTAGTTATTTTGTTTTAATTTATTTTAAGTCAAAAAAGATACATAATACCTATATATTTTCAACTTAATTCATTTTAGAAATTTTATAATAAGTTTAGATATATAAAATTTTATCGAACTTTTTACCGTCTTTTACCCACCTCCTAGGAGCATTTTCAAATTTGTATAAAACTTAATTTTACCGCTTCTGTGAGTTGAATTTTAAAATTCCGAGAGACATAGTTAATATCAATAATTAAAATATGGTTTAATAAGATAAAAATAATTTTTGGTGAATAATAACTTTTTACTTTTATTTACCACAGTTAAAAGTAAATAGGGTAATTAAGGGTAAAAAATGATATCATAATTACCCTAACACATGTCCTAATTCTATTAGATAAGTATAATTCGACCAAAAAAACCTTAGAAATAAAAAATGATCCTCTTTGGTCCACTTGGATTAGATTAGGACATTTGTAATTATTTTATTTAAAGAAGAGTTAAAAGAGTTAAATTCAATGTTTAATAAAAAAACCATTTTTAATATAGAGTTACAGACAATATAAATTCGACTATAAATATTAATTATAAAGATAAAAATATTTCCTACATAATGTTATTTTATTTATAATTTTTAGACATTATATAATTTAATTTATTTATGACACAATGATGATGTAGTAATTACATTATTAATGAAATGTTAAAGTATTTGATATTATAAATATCCAAATAAATATAAATTGAGACTTTTAATGAATTAAACTAATTTTATAAGTTAATATTACATATTAGGGTTGATTAAATTAATTTTTTTATAAGTAATAATGCTTTTATAAATTTAACAAAAACAAAATACCAAATAGTGTCAAAATTGAAATAAACGAGTTTTTAAAACAAATATTATATTATTAATTGATATTATATTCCCAAAAATGTAAGGTTTTGAAAAAGGGATTAAGTAATATTATATATGTCATTAATGAACCACTTTAGGTTTGATTGGAAGTTTATAGTATGTTTATCAACCATATAATATAAAAATACAAAGAGAACCGGTAAATGTCAAACTATTTAACTAAGAGTTAAATCTAAAAGAAAGGTTAATATAGTGACCCAGACCTATCAAAAACCTATTTTTTGAGTGTTTTTGGACCCATACCCACTTTATACTTTAAATAATTCATTTTTAAGGCATTATAAACCGAAAATTCTTTTATTATAAAATAATATTTCATTATTTTCTTAAGGTGCCCCTCACCCCTCTAATAAAAGGGCACTTACCATTCTCTCATATTCACACATTAAAAGCAGATTGGCTCAGAAAAACCCTACCCAAATATCCTATAAACTGTCATAAATTTATCTTAGAGGTATTAATTTAGTCATAAATCCAACCTATAGATCCCTTTTGATCAAATCAAAAGGAATAACCTGAAGAAGAGGTAAATATTTCATCACCTCATTCAAGTTATTTTCTACTTCCACTTCCTATTTCTTTGTTGTTTACACTCTAAAATAATAAATCCAGTATATTCTATATACTTTGATGTTATTATAAAAATGGTACAACCACAATCATTATTCTATCCATCCTATACATGACAAAGTCACCATACGTGCGTACATACGGATTACCATCTCCACGTCGTGGTGTAGTTTGTTATTCAAACACTTCATTATTTGGATGGGTATAATAATGAGTGTAACTGATGTAAATAATAAATATAACATGATAATGATTCTGTATATATGATATACCATCCAATTATATATGATTTTAATATCAAAATAATGATATTGTCGCTCGTGTGTACGTATGGATTACCATATCCATGAACGCGATGAGACTCATTCCCCATCATATCCATTCAAGACTAATTTTCATTTGATGATTAAAAATAATTTTTAAGGACTTAATATAATTATGAATATGAATAAGATAAATCCTATCCATAACAAACATTACTTATGTAACAAGGCATATAAAGGAAACAAATCATTTAACACCCAAAATGAATATACTACTAAAATATTACTAACAAAGCAATATTATAAGATCATATATGATATCATATTTATGTATATAGTTCTTTTATAATTTAATAACAATTTTATAACTATTATACATGAGATTAACATACCATAGACTAAGGAAAATTAAAATGTAAGGGTTAATTTCACAATCTCTTTATTATCCAAGGTTTTTTTATACGTGAGTATCTACTGGGACCTCTTTATCATCCACATCCATGTTTCTTAAAAATGTATTTGAAAACATTTTTTACTATTTAATAGACAATGGGTTAAATTAATTTATACCCTTATTTGACCTTATTTGTTTTTGAAAGGAATTGTTCCGTCATTTTCCAAACAAGGTACTTTATGACCTTTTCGACAAAATTAAGGTAAGAATGTTTTTTTACTTATACTGCAGGTGCGGCTATTTTCTTCAGTTATAACATTGTCGAAGATTATCTTACAAGATTTTAAGAATATTTTCAAAATAAATTTTTTCTTTTATAATTATATGACTTTTAAATGATTTCAAAATATAAGGAGATATTTCTATAAAAAAAGTTTTTATTTCATCTACGTCAACATCCTTTGATGGATTTCAAGCTTATTTGAAGTTAATTTATTATGATACAAAACATCCACATTGTATTGAGGGTTTTTTGATATGCTTGACTATGGATGGGTTATTTTTGCACCATTCATGGTTTATAGATAATGTATTGACATTTTGTATTCTATTTTTAATATGAATGTTTATGTTATGTTTAAACCTTTTCATATGAGGAATGCATTGGACTTAGTAGGTGAAGGGTAGATCCCACAATAGCTTCTCGATGCATCGGTAGGTATCATGAGACAAACTAGTGTCTTGGAATAAGGCCTTGACAAAATCTTATTTTTATTCATGGCACAAGGCCTTGACTATGTGGTTATGAAGTCTGACATTATGCATTCCATCATTATGAAAGCGGCTATTGATATTTCATGTGATTATTCAACAAGTAGATTATCCATGTGAATAAGTAAATGAATATATTTGATTTTATCTTTTCCATATTATGCTGATGTTCAAGTTTAAAAGGCTTTTGTTTTAGTCTTATACATTTCCTTAAATGTTTATGCTTATTTATGAAAGTTTCTACTATATTGTTATCCTTACTGATCATCTGAGCTCACCCCTTTCTATGTTTTATTTTTCCCAGGATGTGAAGAAGTATATTATGACTGACCTATAGGGATTTTCTAAGGGATATGAGTGTGGCCTATGGAGACTATGTTGTTGTAGTTTTTCATTTTATAATGTAATGTAAATCTTATGAATGTATCTAGTACTTCCAAGGTTACGAAACTAATCAGTCTTTTGAGACTTGATCTTTTGTGATCATGCCAATGTTATGTAATAATGCACCGACTCTGGGTAACTGGGGTGGATGAATTATAGTTTGTATCAGAGGAAGTTTTGTAAAAACCTTGGAAGCTAGATTTAGAAAAACTCTGATTAGAGAACACTACCCCAAGATAGACTATGAGGATTAGTATAAAATAACTTCATAGAATTTTAGTATTGTAGAGATTTTGTGAGTTTTCCAAGCAATACATCCCTGTATAGATACAAGAAGATAGAGGTGGATATGGAACATATGTACCTAGGGGTAAAACCCAAAAACACCACTTTGAGGTAGAATCGAATGGGAACTGGTGCACGACAACGAGCCTTACTACACTCTTGGTTAAGACAGTCATGGGGGATATTCTTAGGATAATTCTCATTTTCTTTACAAACCATTATGAAGGGTTTATGAGTATATACTTCCTTAAAGAAAACATTTTTATGATTATGGATTATATCCATAAACTGTTCTATTTATGTTAAGTGTTTTACAAGTTTGGAATTATGTATTGCGATTCATAAACTAATCTAGTGTATGCCATTGTTTAAAAATGACGCCTAGTGGATTGAATGGAAACCGTATCAATGCATGTAATCCATGTTGGGATTTCCCTCCTGCTCAAGATGATTATAGTGGAGATGGTGAAGCAACTGGTGCTGATAAGCTTATCACCATACTGGGATAACTCACTCAAGTTATGAATAATAACCTTACTCGTATGGAGCACCCTGATTCACAACGTAGAGGATCAATGTTAGACTGCTTCATGAGGCAACAACTGGTTTCGCCCAAATTTACCCATGTTTTAAGGGTCAAGCAGTCGCTTGTAGTGTAGCTTGGGTTGTCGAATCCTCAGAGACCTAAGAAGAACCTTTAGACACTCAATAAAAGAGATGGATTTTTGGCTATGAAGTGGCCAACTTGGGTTGATTTTAGATTGTTTTTAAAGAGCACTAAAAGATCTATGTGAATTCAAATTACGAGAAAATGAGTTGATCCTAGGTTATTGCTCGGGGTGGATTGTATGAATTCCTTTTTTTACGATTTTAATTTCATTAACTCGAGAAAGATTCATGCCATGAATTCAAACTAACCTCATCACTTACTGATTAAACACCTTCAAAACATATGATAATCACCTATACACTTGTAGGATCATTTTCATGAGCACTCCAAGGTAAAGGATGTAATTAGCACATGAAAGTGGGGTGAATAAATTCAATAAGGAAGAGGAAGAATAAAAATCATTGAATGAAAGAAACTCAATTAAAATAAATTAATAACATTTAGGGCATGAGAAATAACATTCAATCCAGCCCCTTGCTACTCCCTTGGATCAACCCATAAAAGATCTAGCCCTCCATTGATGACAAGTTCTCAACGGAAGCGGAAAGTAGACTTATGAGGGTAGAATTGAAGAAGTAAAAACAACAAAAATAACGATCACTCCACCGTTGTGTGAACAAAATCACAAGGTTTGGTGTGAATAAATTCACACCTTGAGGCAACGGTATCAAGGTGATAAGGATAAGAACAGAACAAGAGAATAGAAAGAACTTTTATTGAAGACTAAGGTGATTCGGACAACTTACATGAGAAGGAAGAACATTACAAAGGCAAATTGGCATAATAACATTACAATGAAAAGAAAGCACCCAACCTCCCTAAATCCACCACCAATCTTGCCTTAAATAGAAAAAATGAAGCCTTGTCCGAGACCCCAACATACCATATGACTTTAATTAATTATGTTGGGGAAAGGTGGGTGGAACATTAATGATGGGAGACTTTTCCACTTCTTGCCCCGAAGTTGCAGCCAGCATGCATCCACCGGAAAGACGCGCCTAAAGGACCTTCTATAAAGCCTAATTTGAGTGGGCCCTAGAAGACTTAAATGAATCCCCAGATGTCCCCTAACATCATGTAAAATTTCAGCCCGAAAAACGGTGTGGTTCGGGAGATATGATTGAAATGGTGGTCTGTGTTTCTGAGTCGCAGACTCTGGCCCAAAATTAAATCTTCAACTTGGTCCGCCTTAATCACCACCATTTAGGACGAATTATCACTGGATCCAGAAAACGTATTTGTTCCCCTATATGTCTTATATCCTTAAATAAATTTTTGGCTTCATTGGGCTTGTATTGTGGGCCCCATAGTCCGATCAGTGGGATGATATACAATCTTCCTTCTCCAGAATTGTTTCCTTTAATCGCCAAATATCTCCATCATACTTTATTAATAATCCATTGATCCCTGAATAAAAAATGTTCATAATTAAGTGAATATCCATTTAAAAAAATATCAAATTAAAACATGGATAGTTACATTCTTTAAAATAAGATGAAACATTGGGCCTAAATTGGTGCACATTAGGCATGAAGTGCACAAATGATGAGAATGAGTGTTCAAAATGTAAAATGCACTAAAATGGTATTTATGAATATCAAGGCACATGAAAACTAAATATATTAGCAATGAATATTATCCTCTTACAGTGGCTAATCACACCTCCCAGCTTGAGTTTTTCTAGTCCCGAGAAAAATATATCTCACAAAAATGAAATTGAAATGACCTTTTCCAAAAACATTTTAATACACATTTCTCACCCAAAGATCACATACCAAAGAATTATCAAACCCATAAAAGTCATTTAAAACAAGCTATGTCCACAGGCATATCTCAATCCCAAGCCCATTCCTTTGTTCAAATTCATTGCCATATTTTATCCAAATTCAATTAAGCATGATGAAGTGTTGTGTGTCACAATAGACATGGGGGTTCATTTTCACTCGAGGGAGAAAAGATGAAAGCGCTAGGAGCAATCAAATTTTAATAATAAGATGAGTACTCATTTTTTATTTTCTCTTTTTTTTTTGGTTTTTTTTTGCAATTTTTCCATGGTAATTGAAATTGAACTCAATCGAGTCAACCGATGTAGCAAGACTTTGCCGATGACTCCCAGGCTCAAAGACCTTAGGGCACCAAGTGAAGCTCACATACTCGGGCATCATCTCGAGTTAACTCAATCAAAAACAAATTCAAATTACCCCAAATAGAGATAAAATGCCCAACTCTAGGCTAGACAACTATGGAGTCGTGATCCCCAAGTGCCGAAAGCCACACATTATGTCAATTCATTGCTCTACGCGCAATTTTTTTTTGAATACTCATGTTAAAATTAAAACGATTGCCAATCCTATGCTATTTATTATGGGTCCCCAAGAACTCAAACTAATACCCCACAATCTAGAGGACGTGCATTGTGTTTTTTTATTAAATGGATGAAAATATAACAGTGAAAAATCACATCGGACAACCGCACTTTCCAATAACTATGCACATGAACATAAACTTGCATTAAAATCAGAATCAAGGCATGCAAAATTATTTGATATCCAATTTCAGAGTTTGGAATGTGTGTTATCATGTTCAAGGTTAATGGCATTTTTCCTTCCACACATTTTCATCTCCCCCCCAACTTGGAATACACTGTCCCCAGTGTTTAAAGAATTGAAACATAGAAGTGGCAGGATAGAAGTTCAACGAAGACATTGAAAATGAAAATTATGGAATGAAGTCACCTGGTGGTTGATGTTGAAAATGCATTCCCATGTCTCCCTTCAGTTCTGGTTTATCTCCCAATGGCTTGGACGATTGTGACCAGCTTTTCCCAATGACATATGACATGCCTTAAATTTTTTTTAATATATATATTTTTTGTATTTTTTTAACCTAAAAAAAGTATAAATAACATAAACTGATGATACATTGTCTTCTTTATATTTTCTGGGTAAGGTATTACTCAGGGATCACACCGCGTGACACAGATGAATACGGTGCTCCCCTTTCATACCCATACTTACTCATAAAAGAAGAACAGGTCAACAATCAATTTTTTTTAAATACCAACAAAAATATAAAATAAAATAAAATAAACTGATGATACATTGTCTTCTTTATATTTTCTGGGTAAGGTATTACTTAGGGATCACACCGCGTGACACGGATGAATACGGTGCTCCCCTTTCATACCCATCCTTACTCATAAAAGAAGAACATGTCAACAATCTATTTTTTTTAAATATTAACAAAAATATAAAATAAAATAAAATAAACGGATGATACATTGTCTTCTTTATATTTTCTGGGTAGGGTATTACTCAGGGATCACACCGCGTGACACAGATGAATACGGTGCTCCCCTTTCGTACCCATCCTTACTCATAAAAGAAGAAAAGTTCAACAGTCTATATATATATATATTTTTTTTAAAATAACAAAATGAAGAAGAAGGAAATAAAGAAGAAGAAAAAAAATGAGTCACAAAGATTAGAAACATGAAGACCACGGGTTGCCTCCCGTGCAGCGCTTTTGTTTAACGTCATTAGCCCGACATGGATCCTAAATCTATCAATTTTTTCCTGGTTCATAGGTTGGCTCTGTTAACTCTACCTCTATTTCCTGTTTATTGAATGATTCAATGAATGGTTTTAACCTATGACCATTGACCTTAAAAATGTTACCACTTGTGGGATCCTCAATCTCTACTGCCCCATGGGGGTACACATGATGCACTACGAAAGGACCTGACCATCTAGACCTTAACTTTCCCGGGTGTAAATGAAGTTTTGAACTATACAAGAGCACATGTTTTCCCAGTTCAAATTGTTTGACTTTGATATTCCTAGATTGGTAGGCTTGAACTCTAGCTTTATTTATCCTTGAATTTTCATACGCCTCCACCCTAAGTTCCTCAAGTTCATTAAGATCTAACTTCCTCTTTTCTTCGGCTAAAGATATGTCGAAATTCATTTTCTTGATTGCCCAAAATGCCTTATGCTCAATTTCAACAGGTAAATGGCATGATTTTCCATAAACCAACCTATATGGTGACATTCCTAGGATGGTTTTGAATGCTGTACGATATGCCCAAAGAGAATCCAATAGTTTCTCAGACCAATCTTTCCTAGAGGGGTTGACATTGTTTTCAAGAATTTGCTTAATCTCCCTATTTACTAACTCATCTTGACCATTGGTTTGAGGATGGTATGCAGTGGAAACTTTATGAGAAATTCCATACTTAGACATGAGTGAAGAGAATGGGCGATTACAGAAATGGGTTCCACGATCACTGATTATAGCCCTCGGAATTCCAAATCTAGAAAAGATATGCTCTTTTAGGAATCGGATCACAACTTGATGATCATTAGTCTTGTTGGGAATGGCCTCAACCCTTTTTGAGACGTAATCAACAGCTAAGAGGATGTAGAGGTATCCCTTAGAGTTTGGAAAGGGTCCCATGAAATCAATTCCCCAACAATAAAATATTTCAACGACTAGAATGGGAGTGAGGGGCATTTGATTTCTTTTGGAAATGGATCCTAATTGCTGACACTGAGGACAACTTTTCCAGTATTGGAAGGAATACTTAGTGAGGTTTGGCCAGTATAAACCACTTTGGAGGACCTTTGCAGTGGTTTTCTCTGTAGAAAAGTGGCCTCCACATGCCTCTCCATGACAAAATTTTAGAATGGACTCTTGCTCAGACTCGGGAACACATCTCCTGATGATTTGATCAGGACAGAACTTGAAGAGGTAAGGATCATCAAACACGTAGTGTTTGACATCAGAAAGGAATTTCCTCTTAGCTTGGGTCCCCAGGAATTTTGGAATGTCACCCGTCACCAAATGGTTTGCTATGTCAGCATACCAAGGGCAATCACTCACTGAATAGAGGTGCTCATCGGGAAATGAATCAGACAGAGAGAGGTGGTGTGAGTTGTCTTTGAATTCCATCCTAGAGAGGTGATCAGCTACAGCATTTTCAACACCCTTTTTATCCTTAATGGTTAAATCGAACTCTTGAAGAAGAAGGACCCACCTAATCAATCTAGCCTTGGAATCTTGTTTTTGGAAAAGGTATTTTAGGGCTGAATGGTCAGTGAAGACAATGATGGGTGATCCTAAGAGATAAGACCTGAATTTCTCTAAAGCAAAGACAACAGCAAGCAGCTCTTTCTCAGTGGTGGTGTAGTTTATTTGTGCATCATTTAAAGATTTTCTTGCATAAGCAATGACACATGGAGTTTTCTCACACCGTTGTCCTAAGACTGCTCCTACAGCGAAGTCACTTGCATCACACATGAGCTCGAAAGGAAGTTTCCAATTTGGAGATTGCATGATAGGTGGAGATATAAGAGTTGACTTGAGTGTAGAGAATGATTCCTCACAGCTTTCTGTCTATAAAAATGGAGCATCTTTTACCAATAGAGCACAAAGTGGTCGAGAAATAGAGCTGAAATTCCTAATGAACCTTCTATAAAAACCAGCATGTCCTAAGAAGAACCTCACCTCCTTAACAGTTTTAGGAGAGGGAATGCGACGAATGATGTCAACCTTAGCTTTATCAAATTCAATCCCTCTACCAGATACTAGATGACCTAGAACATGTCCTTCCCTTACCATGAAATGGCATTTTTCCCAATTTAGTATGAGATTCTTATCCTCACACCTTGACAAAACCTTTTCAACATTTAGAAGGCATCCCTCAAAAGTATCCCCAAATATGGAGAAATCATCCATGAAGACCTCTAAACAATCCCCCACCATGTCTGAGAAGATTCCCATCATGCACCGCTGGAAGGTACCAGGGGCATTACATAACCCAAAGGGCATGCACTTGAAGGCAAAAGTTCCGAATGGACAAGTGAAGGTTGTTTTTCCTTGATCCTCTAAAGAGACTTAGATTTTATTATACCCTGAGAATCCATCTAGGAAGCAGTAGAATTGATGACCTGCCACTCGCTCGAGGACTTGATCAATAAAGGGCAAGGGGAAATGGTCTTTCTTGGTACAAGAGTTGAGCTTCCTATAGTCAATACAGACTCTCCATCCACTACTAACCCTTGTTTGAAGCATCTCTCCATCATTATTGGTTATTACTGTGATTCCAGCCTTCTTTGGAACCACATGGATTGGGCTAACCCACTCACTCTCAGCTATAGGATAGATGATACCAGCTTTTAACAATTTCAAAAGTTCTTTTCTCACTACTTCCATGAGATTAGGATTGAGTCGTCGCTGAGGTTGACGACATGGCTTTGAATCGGATTCTAGAACAATTCTATGAGTCCCGATAAGTGGGCTAATCCCAGGAATATCTGATAGAGTCCATCCAATGGCTTTCTTGTGTCTCCTAAGGACATCCAGAAGAATCCTCTCATGATTGGATTCAAGAGAGGAAGAAATGACAACAGGAAAGGATTGATTGTCCCCTAAGAACTCATACTTGAGTGATGAAGGTAAAACCTTAAATTCAAGATCAGAGTGGTTATCACTTTCCAAGAAAGGATGAGACTTTTTATTGAACTCAGTTTCTTTTTTTACATTTCTTGACAAAATTGGTTCCTTGTGAAGAGAATTTTCATCCACTAAATTAGCTAGAGTAGTTTCATGAAGGGATATGGACTCGATGTTATTGATTTCACCCATGGTATCATTGATTGGTGATTCTAGAAAATCATCAATAGAGAAATCTGAAAGAGATTCAATCTAAGGAGACAAATTTCCCTCATGTGAACAAAGAAAATCAATCTCTTCTTGACTTAAACATCCTTCGGTAATTCCTTGATGTTCCTTGAGTTCACTATCAACACTACCTATCCAATTAACCTCATGTATCTCTTCATCATCCCCAATTTGAGAGTTTTCATTGTAGATGTTCAAGTCTAGACTCATGTTTCCAAAGGTGATGGTCATGTTCCCATTTCGGACTCGGATAAGAGAGTTGATTGTTGCAAGGAAGGGACGACCAAGGATGATTGGGGTTTTCTCCCTAGGACCTAAGCTTGGGTGATTGTCTAGAACAATGAAGTCAGCTGGGTAAATGAAATTTTCAACTTTCACCAAAACATCCTTTAAGATCCCCTTTGGAACTCGAATACTACGATCAGCAAGTTGAAGAGTGACAGATGTGGGTTGGAGTTCTTCGAGCCCTAACTGACAATACATAGCATAAGGAATGAGGTTCACACTGGTTCCTAGATCACACAAGGCTTTGACAACTTTTTTCTCTCCTAGTTCAACATTTATGTAAGGGAATCCCGGGTATTTCATCTTTGGAGGAAGGGTTCCTTGGATTGTTGTGCTAACATTTGCTTCCAGAAGGACTTGGTTCTTATGTGAGAATTTCCGTTTAAATGTACAGAGGTACTTAAGGTATTTTGAGTATGCAGGAATGGTTTGAATGGCATCGAGGAGTGGAATGTTCAACTTGACTTGTGAGAATATTTCCCTCAATGTTTCACTCAATTCAGGCTTGGTTTTCCCCCTCATGCATTGAGGAAATGGGGCAGGTTGTGGGGTTGTTTTTTGAAGAGTTGTTTCTTTCACATTTTTATTAGTATCTTCAGTTTGTTCATGTGCTTCAATTGAATTTTCATTAGAGTTTGAATCTTCAGGTGGGTTTTGAACTATTTTTTCAGGTTTCTCAATTGATTTCCCACTTCTCAAAACTTTCACAGCCTTTAGTTGTTCATGAGTTGTTTGAGTGCAACTTGTCTCCCCCATTTATGTTTTTTGTGGAATGGCCTGTGTGGGCATGGGTGCCTTTCCAGTTTTGATGGTTTGAAGTTCCTGTTTAAGGGATGAGACTTTTGAGTTCATCATTTCCATTTGTTTGCACAGTTGTTCAAGGATTGAGAGAGGGACAGATTGGGAAGGGGTTTGTGTTGGTTGGGTTATCCCAGGGGGATACTTTGGTTGTTGGATAGGTTGTTGGTATTGGACTGGAGGATGTTGGTATTTGACTGGTTGTGGTTGGAATTGGTTATGGTTTTGAAAATTTTGTGTAGGGTAGGGGTTTGGTCCTTGTGGTTGGCTAGGTTGTTGGTTATCTTTCCATCGGAAGCCTGGGTGGTCATTATACCTTGGGTTGAATGTGTTTGGGTATTGAGGCTTTTGAAAGTTTAGGGCATTGACTTCAGCAGGTGGTCCTCCTAAAAGAACATCCTTGATGGATGGAATGGTTGGGCAGTTGTCCGTTTTGTGGTCATGTTTGTCACAGATTGTGCAAACAAGGTCTACAGTTTGGATTTCATTGATTTTTCTTTGGTCTATCTCTTCAACCTTCCTAGAGAGTGCTGCAAGTTTTGCCCTAAGGATTTCCTCTTCCCTAAGTGTATGCATTCCAGTAGTTATTTGAGGCTTTTCAGAATAAGGTGATGTTCCCCATGTTTGGTTTTGTTCAGCAAGGATTTCTAGATACTCGTAAGCATCATTTGGGGATTTGTTTTTAAAGGTCCCATTACACATCATGTCAATGAATTGTTTGTTCCCCGGGCCCAAACCTTCATAGAAAATTCTTACTTGTTCAGGAATAGAAAAACCATGGTGTGGAACCATGTTAAGGGTGTCTTTGAACCTCTCCCATGTTTCATAAAATGACTCTCCCTCTTTTTCAAAAAAGTTTTGGATGCTCTTTTTTAGTGAAATGGTTTTGTGATGGGGGAAGTATTTTTTGTAAAATTCTCTTTGAAGTTGGTTCCAAGTGTGGATTGATGAAGGTCTCAGATTATTTAACCAGTTCTTTGCTAGATCCTTAAGTGAGAAAGGAAAGATCCTCGTCTAAGCTGACTCAAGTTGATGTGGTGAGCACATGGTTTCAACAATGTCATTGAACTCCTTGACATGAAGGTAAGGCATTTCTGACTCCATCCCATGGAAGGTTGGAAGGTGGTTTAGGACATGAGGTTTAAAGACATAGTGGGCATCTCCTACGGCAGCATGCCTAATTCAAGAGGGTGCATTGGTCCAGGTAGGTGTAAGGTAGTCACTCATGGTTTGATCGGCTGCATTCCCCAAATTTGGGGCTGCCTCATTTGGATTTCCATTTTGGTTCCCGCCCGGGTTTATGAGTTGGTTTATTTGAAGACCATCCATTGAAATTGACACAATCTTTAACTATGGGGTATTAGGAAGGTTAGGATCCAATGGTGTACTTGACTCCCCTATCCTATGACTTTCCACCCTAACTAGTCTGTTTGAGTTATCGCGTGTGAAGGCGGACATGCGCCAAAAAAAAGCGAGAAAGGGAAAAGATAAGAGATCTTGGGTGAGAATAGAAGAATGGGGGTGAGGAAAGAAGGTTTTTTTCTAAGGAAATTACTTGGTCCCCGACAACGGCGCCAAAATTTGGTCTCGCCCAAATTTACCCAAGTTTTAAGGGTCAAGCGGTCGCTTGTAGTGTAGCTTGGGTTGTCGAATCCTCAGAGACCTAAGAAGAACCTTTAGAAACTCAATAAAAGAGATGGATTTTTGGATATGAAGTGGCCAACTTGGGTTGATTTTAGATTGTTTTTAAAGAGCACTAAAAGATCTATGTGAATTCAAATTATGAGAAAATGAGTTGATCCTAGGTTATTGCTCGGGGTGGATTGAATGAATTCCTTTTTTTACGATTTTAATTTCATTAACTCGAGAAAGATTCATGCAATGAATTCAAACTAAACTCATCACTTACTGATTAAACACCTTCAAAACATATGATAATCACTTATATACTTGTAGGATCATTTTCATTAGCACTCCAAGGTAAAGGATGTAATTAGCACATGAAAGTGGGGTGAATAAATTCAATAAGGAAGAGGAAGAATAAAAATCATTGAATGAAAGAAACTCAATTAAAAGAAATTAATAACATTTAGGGAATGAGAAATAACATTCAATCCAGCCTCTTGCTACTCACTTGGATCAACCCATAAAAGAGCTAGCCCTCCATTGATGACAAGTTCTCAACGAAAGCGGAAAGTAGACTTATGAGTGTGGAATTGAAGAAGTAAAAACAACAAAAATAACGATCACTCCACCATTGTGTGAACAAAATCACAAGGTTTGGTGTGAATAAATTCACACCTTAAGGCAACGGTATCAAGGTGATAAGGATAAGAACAGAACAAGAGAAGAGAAATAACTTTTATTGAAGACTAAGGTGATTCGAACAACTAACATGAGAAGGAAGAACATTACAAAGGCAAATTGGCATAATAACATTACAATGAAAAGAAAGCACCAAACCTCCCTAAATCCACCACCACTCCTACATTAAATAGGAAAAAATTAAGCCTTGGCCGAGTCCCCAACATCCCATGTGCCTTTAATTAATTATGTTGGGGAAAGGTGGATGGAACATTAATGATGGGAGACTTTTCCACTTCTTGCCCCGAAGTTGCAGCCAGCATGCATCCACCGGAAAGACGCGCCTAAAGGACCTTCTAGAAGGCCGAATTTGAGTGGGCCCTAGAAGACTTAAATGAATCACCGGATGTCCCCTAACATCATGTAAAATTTCAGCCCGAAAAACTTTGTGGTTCGGGAGATATGATTGAAATGGTGGTCTGTTTTTATGGGCCGCAGACTCTGGACCAAAATTAAATCGTCAACTTGGTCCTCCTTAATAACCACCATTGAGGACGAATTAGCACTGGATCAAGAAGAATTATTTGTTCCCCTATATGTCTTCTAGCCTTCCATAAATTTGGGGCTTCATTGGGCTTGTATTGTGGGACCCATAGTCCGATCTGTGGGATGATATACAATCTGCCTTCTCCAGAATTGTTTCCTTTAATCGCCAAATATCTCCATCATACTTTATTAATAATCCATTGATCCCTGAATAAAAAATGTTCATAATTAAGTGAATATCAATTTACAAAAATATCAAATTAAAACATGTATATTTACATTCTTTAAAATCAGATGAAACATTGGGCCTAAATTGGTGCACATTAGGCATGAAGTGCACAAATGATGAGAATGAGTGTTCAAAATGTAAAATGCACTAAAATGGTATTTATGAATATCAAGGCACATGAAAACTACATATATTAGCAATGAATATTAGCCTCTTACAGTGGCTAATCAACAACCATCAACATTCAATGGGAGTAAAAATCCGTTAGTAGATGAGAAATAGATAAATTCCTTAGAGAAAATATTCCATGCTTTGAGGAGTAGTGAAAGGGAAAAAGTTTTCATGGAAGTTTATCACCTCACGGGAGATACAGATCAATGGTGGTCATTAATTCAAAAGAAAAAGGAATATGAAGAAGTATCAAACATGGAATGGAGGGAGTTTAAAGATATTTTCTTAGAAAAATACATTCTTCATGACCATCGAGTGGATATGCAAAGACAATTTCTGAGTCTGAGGAAAAAAGAGGATGATAATGTTGCAAAATATGAGGCTAACTTTACAAGGTTAGCAAGGTATACTGCAAATTATATACGTAACCCATGGAGTAAGATTGATCGATTATTTGATGGGTTAAAACCATTTCATCGGTGATCATTAGTCTCACAATCCTTCTAATCATACGAAGGTTTTGTCTCATGTGCTATCAAGACAGAAAAAGAATTATCTAAGTCTTACAAATTTAAAGCAAAGAAGAAGAAGAAGAGATTTTCTCAACACTCTGGAAATGGAAATAAGGAGAAGAAGAAAAAAGTTAAATAACTATCTTGTGGTAAATGTGGTAAGAAACACCCCGATACTTGCCTGAAGGGAATGAGAGTTTATTACAAGTGTGGTGAAAAAGGTCACCAAGATCATGATTGAAAGGGGAAGAAAGAGGCTGTCAATGTTGAATGCTACAATTGTAGAGAAAAGGGGAATTGTGAAAATGAATGTCCTAAGTGCCAATGTAACTTACCTCAGAAAAGGACAAGCTTATGTGATCACTACTGCTGAGGTTGAAGCTCCGAAAGACATGGTGGAAGGTAATTTAATGATTTCCTCAAGTTTATCCAATAATTTATTTGACTCTGGATCATCACATTATTTCATATATTCCCAGTTTGCTAAGAAAATCAGATATTTATAATTTGACTTAACAAGGGAGTTCTCAGTCAAAACACCTAAGGGAAGTATCATTGCAATAAAGTTTTGTGAATCAGTTCCCATTAAGGCATATAAATGTTATTTATCTACTGATCTCATTTTCATACTCATGATTAAATTTGATATAATCCTCAGTATGGATTGGCTTTCAGATCATGATGCGAAAATTTATTGTAAGAAGAAGGAGGTTGCAATTTTAAATAATGATAAAGAGTACCCTATATTTAGAGCAGAAAAATCACCACCTGATTCTTATCTAGATCCACCACCAGTAGCTCTACTAAATTAAATTATTGGGAAGGATGAGAATGAAATAATTATGGATGAGGACAAGAATGTTTAAATAGAGGACGTACCTATTGTGCAAGAATATGTTGTTGTGTTTCCAGAGGATTTACCTGGACATCCTCTAGAACGAGAATTTGAGTTTCCCATTGATTTAATTCACGGTTCAAGGCCCATATCGAAGGCCCATTATAGAATAGCCACTGTAGACTTAGTGGAAATAAAGAAACAACTAGAGGAATTGAGTAATAAGGGATTTATTCACCCTAGTGTTTCTCCATGGGGATCCCCTATCTTTTCTGTTAAGAAGAAAGACAGATCTATGAGGTTGTGCATTGATAATAGAGATATCAATGCTATAACAATAAATAACAAGTATCCCCTACCTCGAATTGATGATTTATTCGAAAAAATTCATTGAGCTCAATATTTTTCAAAGATTTACCTTCGATCTGGATATCATCAGTTGTGTTTGAAGAAGGAAGACATTCCAAAAACAGCATTTCGAACAAGCACAACAGAAAAAATAGACTTTTTGCGATGAGAATAAATCCCGTCGCAAAAAGTCTGTCTAAGAGGTTATTTGCGATGGGTCATTACTCCCATCACAAATAACCGATTATTTGTGACGGGATTTCGTGTCCCGTCGCAAAAGGTTTGGCGCGGGTAGCCCGCCAAACCGCACGAAGGTTATTTGCGACAGTGGGATCCCACTGTCACAAATAGTGAAGTATTTGCGACGGGGCCCGTCGCAAATACCCGGTGACAGTTAAGAGCTTTTTGTGATGGGGTGTCATCCCATCGAAAAAGGTGTGTCGGCAGGGACTTTTTGCGACGGGTCTCGTCGAAAATAACTTTTTAAGCACCAACAGTAATTAATGCGGGCGTAGGTATTTGCGACGGGTCCCATCGCAAAAGATACTATTTGCGAAGGGCTACCCGTCACAAATAGTCCCGTCGCAAATAATATAACCTATATATACCCCCATTCATTTTTCCTCTCATTCCTCTCAATTCTTAGATCTTGTTTCTCTCTGAACTCTGATTTTAGAGGGAAAATTTTTCTAAGTTAATTTTTTTGTTCACGAAGAAGTTGTGAAGCCGTCTACATCAATAGAAAATCAAGTTTAAAGGTATTTATGTTTTATTTAATTTATTATTTATTTTAATTTTTATGTTAATTTTTATTATTTTTGATTAGTTGTAATTAAATTAAATTTAAATTGTTTTGTCATGAATATTTATTTGTACTAATAAATTGAAATTTTTAGTACTAATTTTTAATAATTAGTAGTAATTAATAATTATTAACGATAATTAGTAATGTATATAATTAATTTGTAGTAATTAATAATAATTGGTAATAAATAATAATAAATACTAATAATTGGTAATAAATATTAATAAATAATAATAAATAGTAATAAATAGTAATAATGAGTAATAAATAGTAATAATGAGTAATATATAGTAATAATGAGTAATAAATAGTAATAAATTGTAATAAAGAGTAATAAATTGTAATAATTAGTAATAAATTGTAATAATGAGTAATAAATTGTAATAGTTAGTGATAAATTGTAATAATTAGTAATAAATTGTAATACTTTGTAATAAATTGTAATAATTAGTAATAAATTGTAATAATGAGTAGTAAATAGTAATAATGAGTAGTAAATAGTAATAAATTGTATTAATTAGTAATAAATTGTAATAATTAGTAATAAATTGTAATAATTAGTAATAAATTGTAATAATTATAATAAATTGTAATAATTACTAATAAATTGTAATAAATTGTAATAAATTGTAATATTTAGTAATAAATTGTAATAATTAGTAATAAATTATAATAACTACTAATAAATTGTAATAATTACTAATAAATGGTAATACTTAGTAATAAACTGTAATAATTAGTAATAAACTGTAATAATTACTAATAAATTGTAATAATTAGTAATAAATACAGATAATTAGTAATAATTAGTAATAATTTGTAATAATTAGTAATAATTAGTAATAATTAGTAATAGTTAGTAATAAATTGTAATAATTAGTAATAAATTGTAATAAATAGGAATAATTAGTAATAATTAGGAATAATTAGGAATAATTAGTAATAATTAGGAATAATTAGTAATAATTATCAATAAATAGGAATAATTAGAAATAAATAGGAATAATTAGTAATAATTAGCAATAATTAGGAATGAATAACAATAATTAGCAATAATTAGAAATAGTTAGAAATAATTAGGAATAAATAGCAATAATTAGTAATAAATAGAAATAAATAGAAATAAATAGGAATAAATAGTAATAAATAGGAATAATTAGTAGTAATTAGAAATAAATACTAATAATTAGTAATAAATACTAATAGTTGGTAATAATTACTAATAATTAGGAATAATTAGCAATAATTAGGAATAATTAGCAATAATTAGAAATAAATAGCAATAAATATCAATAATTAGAAATAATTAGTAATAAATATCAATAATTAGTAATAAATAGAAATAATTGGTAATAAATAGCAATAATTAGTAATAAACAGGAACAATTAGTTATAATTAGTAATAATTAGGAATAATTAGGAATAAATATGAATAATTCATAAATGTTGGTCGGAGTGGACACTCAAGAGGGGGGTGAATTGAGTTCCAATTAAAATTTCTGTTAAAATATTTTCTATTAAAATCCCCCAATTTATAAAATGAGTTAAACTGTAGTGAATTTGTAAAACTGAAAAGGTTTAATTATATTCTCAAAAGATTGATTAGTTATCAGGTAATCTAATTAGAATATTAAATTAGTTTTTGAAACCAACCTACTGATTTACAATAGATACAAACACTTTCTAGATTAACTATCAAAGTAACTTAAAAAAATATTTGTATTTCAAAGTAATAAGCAGCGGTATATAAATTAGATACTGTATATTTTTAACTTAAGCTAAAAATGCACAGAAAATATAACCAAGAGGTTCAGTCGCAAGCCGAGACTTATTCCTCTCAAATTTATATATATAAAAGTGATCCACACCCTGGATCAGGGTTAACAAGAGTACAGGACTGTTCAGTCCACGTAGGGACCTCTACCACTTTTCTTCGTGGGAAATGAAAATAAAGACCAGGCCACACAAAGACCTCTTCCACAGTTGTCGTGGGTAAACACAAGTAATGAGTTTTGGCATGAGGATTATGATATCCTCCAGTTCATCACAAGAGACAGTGTATGTGTAAAATAAACCGGATACACACACTACTCGAAAGTAAATAATAAATCACTTAGAGAAATTATATGAAGGTTTAGAAAGCTCTAGTGATTTGGCAGTGCAGCTCTGGACTCGTTGGAGTCAGAAGAATAGCTTCTGAGTCCTTCTCTGATTTTTCTGTTGAAAAATAGAGTGTCGTGGTTCAGCTTTTGTTTCTCTAGGAGAGAATATGTTCTCTTGACTCCAGGGTACTTCGTGTGTTCTTTAGAAATGTCGGATTGCATGTATGGAACTTCTTTGAGGATCGTGCAATGTGTTCTTCGTAGTTGTGCTCAGGATTGTTCTTCTGTTCAGTGCAGAGCTTGCGTGTATTGTAGTATGTGCGTCGAGACATGTCAAGAACGTGTGCATATATTCTCTACTACAGCTCAATATTCTTTATATTCCACGAGCTCCGATAGTAGGAATGATTTCCTTTCCATAGATACGAGGTATGGTTTCCTGACAGACCAAAAACTATCATTAAATAACATTAATTTCATTAAAGACATCAAATATGACCGTTAGTATTATTTAAATAATATTGATAAAAAGGTTCAGAAACAGTGTCACAATGATTATGTAAACAGTGTCTTCTTCACGGTATGTGCATCACGGTATGTCCTTCACGGTGTCTGGGTCACGGTGTGTCCTTCATGGTGTCTGGGTCACGGTGTGTCCTTCACGGTGTCTGGGTCAAGGTGTGTCCTTTACGGTGTCTGGGTCACGGTGTGTCCTTCACGGTGTCTGGGTCATGGTGTGTCCTTCATAGTGTCTAGGTCAAGGTGTGTCCTTTATGGTGTCTGGGTCACGGTGTGTCCTTCACGGTGTCTGGGTCACGATGTGTCCTTCATGGTGTCTGGGTCATGGTGTGTCCTTCACGGTGTCTGCGTCACGGTGTGTCCTTCACTGTGTCTGGGTATGTAGGCAAATATCTGTATTTAGACTTAAATAGTAATATGAAGAATATGAATTAAGCTTAAACATTAGAAAGTGAGAGAATTTGAACCATAAATAAAAAGGTATGATAAGATAAGTGAGATTTGTGATCATGCATAAGATTTGTAAATAATAGTGAGATTAATTAATGATCAATAAGATTTGCTATCATTAAAACAAGATGTGTAATTATTATTGAGATTTGTGATCATTAAAACATGAGTAATACCTGAGGAGTCCAGCAATCTCCCCCCTTTTGATGATCACAAATCATGTATAGGGAAAATATAAATGAAATTCACCATTTAGAGATAACATATATAATAACAGAGTTAGAGAATAATAGATTCCACAGTAATATATCGCTTTAGAATACTAATACTTATACTATTGCTCCCCCTTTTGGGATTATCAAAAAGTGAAATAGAAGGAAGGGAGTGAAATAATGCATTTGTCATAAAAATTAGCCAGAATACATGATACGGTAGAAATACAAACAGTAAAAAACAAAAAGACATCCCATAAAAAAGAAAGCAGTCACTTGAATCTTCAGGGATCGGCCTTTGACTTGCCTTTATCAGCAGCAGGAGCTGATGCTAATGTGGAAGAAGGCATAAATGTGGTAGAAAAAGATGGTAAGGGTAGACCTTCAAAAATAGAGGGAGCCAAAGTAGGAGCTGTAAAAGATCTTGTTTGTGGTTGGTCAAGAATGACTGGCCAGATCTGAGAAAGGGCTTGGCTGAATGACATGACAGTTGAGGCTAAGGCAGGTAGACCAGGTCTGAGGGGTGCAGAAGCTGGAGCAACGATAACAGTACTCTACACATGAAGATATGGTTTCAGAAGATTTATGAAATTAGTAATGATTTCTCCACCATATTGCATATCCTTTTAAAAATCGTCCTTATTCTCCATGAACTTGTCTAACAATCTGGTGAACTCTGTAAGATTATGAACTTGAGCTTTAAAAGCTTGAGTCAATGGAGGGATTTTCAGGTTCTCCACAAGATACTTAAAGTGACATGTCCTGTCACTTTTAGAGAAAATCCAGGTGAGATAAAATTCTATCTTCTTGGTGATCTCTTGTTGTGCATCATTTGCAATCTTAGAATGGATCTGAACAAGATCAAGTGCTCTATCACTATTCTTCATAACTTCAGACATAGGAGACAGATCAAAACCACTAAGGGAATTATGAAGTTCTTCCTTGATTATGGACCTAAGCAAGGAATCATCCAAAGAAGGTGTGAAGGTATGACCAGAGGGAGGAGAAGCCTTGATAGATTTGGTTAGAACTTTGAGCTGTTTCAAAAAAATTTGCAGACATCCAGTGTACTCATCTGTGAGCTTATTCAGATTTTCCACAAGCTCTCTCATGCGTTGCAGCATCTTGGTGTGTCTTGTTCCAATATTCTCATCAAAAGATAGCAGATAAGGATTCACTTTAGACACAATCTCTCGAGAAAGGTTGGAAATATCTGGTTCATGAGAAGTAGCAATAGGTGTAGGAGTAGAAATTGGAGCAGGAACATGCTCTGATCTTGAAGACAATTCTGTTTGCAGATTTTCCACCAAACCTTTCAAATTATCAATATCAACAATAAGCAACCTATTTTCAACTCTGACTTCTTGTATTTCTCGAATCATCCTTGGTTGAATTTGCAGAATAATATTTTCCAAAAGAATCGATGCATCTTCTTGACTTAGTCGAGTCACTATTTGAGGTTGAGTGGATAAAATTTTCTTAACACCAGTCAAGATAGACTCTCCAAAGACTTTCAAATCATTCTTAGTTACAAAGGATTGTTGCTCGATTAAGAGTGTTGGTGAAGGTAGTGGTACAAGTTCTGATGCAGATTCTGATTGTGACTCTGAATTAGTTTCAGATTCAGATGAAGGTTGAGGCTCTCATTCTGGTTCTGGGTGAGCTACTAACTTTAGTTGAAACAAAGAAGAGAGATATATACCAGTTGTAGTCACTTGCTGTGACTCACCCACGTCATAACAACTTGGAAACTCATACCGAGTGTACACAGAATGTGTGACAATTGGTTGAGATGTTCCAGCATATCTAGCTTCTTCAATCTCAAGGTTTTGAGGTTCCTCCCCCTCAAAAGTGCTTCCATTTTAGGTTCTTGAGGCACAACTGCATGATCAATATCCACAAGATCAACTCTAATCTCTTCAGAAAATTCTTTTCTTGCCAACTGAAAGGTAATTTCCATCCTCTCTTTAGCAAAGGGTATGTACTCAGGAACCGATTGTTCCATTGGTTTTGCTTCCAAACTTGCTTCTTTTTCAACAGGGAGATCCTCTTGATTAAGATTTTCCCTAGCAAGGATTTCTCCTAGATCAGCTTATTCCATGAGTTTCTGCTCTAAATCAGGGATAACCAATTCTCTTGCAACCTCAAACTGAACTTCTTGATCAACATCATTTCTAGAAGTAGGAGATTCTTCTTCTCTACTAACATCAACAAATTCCTATCTAAGAGGTATTTCAGTAGGAACATCAGTAGGGACAACAACCCTTTCTTTCTCAACAGGAGTTGCTTCCTCTTGAGGTATTTCAGCCTCTTCTTCTTCTTCTTTTGGGTACTCAGCAACTTCATCTGGTTCCAAACCAGGATATGTTATATTCTTTGGCCTTCTTGGATAATCAATAGGATTGAAATTCTTATAAAGTTGATCATTATACTCAACCCACTTCTTCTTATAGGGGTTCCAATTTATCTTCATCCTTCTGATGATAGGCTTGGATTAACAGAAATCAAAATCCTCTAACCTTTCTTCATTCGGTACAATTACTCCCTTGGAAACTAACATGGACGAAATCATCCTTGAGTAAAACGAGGAGGTGGATTTGGAAGTGAATTTAATCAACTCACGTATATGGTTAATGACATATTTGCATAAATTTATCTTATGTCCATTCTTCAACAGATGAATCAGGAACACATCCTGATATTTCAACACAGAAAAATCTCCTTTTCTTTGACTAATCAAATTCTTAACAAATTTGAACAGTAGTCTTGTCTCCCCATCCAATTCAGCTGATATGGCCCTTTGCTTGGTTCCATTTCCAGTCAGGACTTCCAAAGCATTCTCTAGTTCAAAGATGTCAGTTGTTGGAGGAGGGTCTCTTTGGTAATAATCACAAATTCATTCACAAGGAATACTTAGGCATGCAGCCCAAAAACTTGAATATAATGAACACTTTTGTCCATTGATCCATCTTGTTACCATATAGCTTTCTCCAGCATCAAAAGAAAACTTTACATATTGGTAAAATTGAGATACCAACCTTGGGTAAATCAGTTTATCTTATCTAGAGAACCAATCAAGCCATCCTTGTTCTCTTAATACTTTCAAGACTAAGGACTTTCTAGACAGTAGCCACTCAGGGCAAATCTCTTTTTTAGGTACTACAGTATGGCTTACAAGATTCGGATTTAGAGGTCCTTCGGGTGCTATCCTCGGTGCTCTTTTCTGTTTCTTAGAGCGGTGCTTCTTAGATGAGGGTGAAGATGGACGCTTCATCCTTGGCATTCACTGACGGTTTAGGTGAGGGAGAGGAGAAGGATTTCAAGGTAAAGAGGGTTCGGGAGAGTGAGCGGGAGAGATCTTGGGTAATGAATCGAGTGAAAAACCCTTATGTTTTATCATTTGGGAATGTCAAATGTCATAAAAACAAAAACGTGGTAAATCTAATAGCGGTGAATTAAAAATTACCGCAATGCGGGTTAAAATAAAGATATAAAGAATCTTCACAGTGAGGTCATGAGTAGGCATTACAGTGCGATAAAAAACAGTCATCACGGTGAGACAGTTGGTGGTCATCACGGTGAGACAATAACCATTATGTACAATCATGGTGAGATAGTGAGTGAATTGTTCTATCACGGTGAGATAGTTAAGTGACAGACCGTGAACACAAGGTGTTTACTGTGAGACTGTAAACATGAAATAGTAATTGAGAAACAGTGAATATGAAAACGTAAAGTAATGTATAGCAAAAGGTTTACAGTAAGATCTGTAAGATGTCTATTTATGATTAATCATACCAAGATCATGTATGATGTAGTCTAATATCTCAGAATTTAATGGTTTGGTGAATATATCAGCAAGTTGATATTCAGTACCAATGAATTCCAAAGTGATATCACCTTTTTTGGTAATGATCCCTCAAAAAGTGATGACTTACATCAATATGATTTTTCCTAGAATGAGAAACATGATTCTTTTAAATGTTAATAGCACTTGTGTTGTCACAATTTATTGGTACATGTCTTAATTGATATCTATAGTCTAGTAAAGTGTTTTTCAACCAAAAAATTTGTGCACAACAACTGCCAGCAGCTATATATTCAGCTTCTGCAGTAGATAATGCAATAGAATTTTGTTTCTTACTACACCATGATACTAGTGAGTTTCCTAAAAAGTGACATGTTCCAGAGATGATTTTTCTATCTAACTCACATCCAGCAAAATCAGCATCATAAAAGCTAATTAGTTCAAAATATTGTCTTTTTGGATAGAATAGTCCAAAATTGGGAGTATGCTTGAGGTATTTGAAAATTCTCTTTACAACATTTAAATGTGACTCTTTAGGGGTTTCTTGAAAACAAGCACACATACACACACTAAACATAATATCAGGATGACTAGCAGTCAAGTAGAGTAGAATTCCAATCATTCCTTTATAAGTGGTTTGATCAATAGATTTTCCATCTTCACCAAGATCCAACTTACAGGTGGTACTCATGGGAGTGTCACTACTTTTTGGGCTATCCAATCCAAAAAATTTTAAAATATCTCTAGTATATTTAATTTGAGATAAAATAATTCCATTATTGTTTTGAAAGATTTGAAATCCAAGAAAGAATTTAAGTTCACCCATTAAAGTCATTTCAAATTCGTTTTGCATCATTTCAGAAAAATCAGTACATAGGGAATTTCTTGAATATCCAAAAATCATGTCATCTACATAAATTTGTATAATTAAAACATCTTTAGAAATTCGTTTTATAAAAAGAGTAGGATCAACTAATAAGGAATTAGAAATGAAATAAAACATAGAGAATAAGGTAAACTGACATTTATTAAAACATTACTTTACAACGAGACCCAACTAGTTGAATGTACCATGCACAAGACCTAACACGGCCACCGCAAGACTACAAAGAACCACAACGCGGGAAATCAGATAGTCGTCATCTTCAGGGTCCATCAACGTGAAAAGTATAATCGCCAGGGCCACGGCACACATGCTCAACGCCAATGGTATGAGGAGAGCCATCCTTCCTGTTCAAGTGTTCTGTTTTAAGGGGTACCCCACATCCCTTTATTTATATTAGTCCTTTGAGTTATGACCATTATGTTTATATATCCGTTGGGTTTTCAAAACGACCGTTGTGTTCCCACTAATAAAATTTACTTTAAAAGAGAACTCGGTTTTATTCCCTCATAACCTTATTCTTTCATAGAATATTCTTCGTTTTTATTCTTAAAAGTAAATCTCCTCATTTTTACAAAATCCCGATGAATACCTAGGTAGTTGGAAACTTGGTATTATTTTTATAAAAAAATATGTTTAGAGGGAATTCGTAATAATTATATCTTTTTATCTCTTAAATTATGAAAAATTTTGTGAAAACTTTTGTTCTTTAAAAGAATTTTATAAAACAAATAGTAGAGTATTTTAAAAATACTAATGATTATAATAGTATGTATTTTAAAAAAGTTTATACCAAGAGTTAAAATATTTTATGTAAACTTGAAATTGGTTTTAAGATTTTAAGTTAAAACTAGTTGTTTTTACTCAATTCCTATAAATATTTATATTTCACTCAATTTTGGGCAAAGTATATAATAAAACTAATTTTTTATAAAAAATTGAGAGGGACCCGGCCAGCCAAGGGCATCCTCAAGGGACAAGCCCTCAGGCCACAGCCGAGACCCCCTAGGGACCCGAGGTACCGCCATCGGGCTCCCCAGGTGTGCGTGCGCGTTTTGAGAGCCAGCCAGAGGCTCGGGGTGGGCCGAGGCATGGGTTACCCAGGTCGCGTGCGGGCCCGTGTATAAGGCCGTGGCTCGCGCTGCGTGAGGTTGGGCCAAGGCCCGCGGGGGGGGGGGGGGGGACCCGTGTGTAAGGTCCCGTGTGCGTGTGTGTTGGTGTTATTGAACCGAAGGCCGCGCGCTTTGGTTTTTATACCGTGCCTCAAAACTCTTTCGTTTCGATGTGGGACGAGCTCCCTGCGACCGGGACCGTCCGATCAACTCCCGCGTTGATCTCAGCCGTCCAGCCCGTTTTAAAATGCGCGACCCTCCCCCACGTCTCCGTAGCCGCCCGATCTCTCCCGAGATTCGATCTCGACCCTCAGATTCTTTTAAACGATCATCACATCTTCCACGCTCCAGCCGTTCGATCGCACCAAGAACGAATCGGTGCCGTCCGTTTCTTTTCACGCCAAGCAGACCGTGTCGCCGCACCCTCTTCTTCCTAGCACCGAGGTCCTGCGCCTGTAGACCTGCACCAAGGACGCCAGGCCCCTCCCTCCCCCACACTGCTCCTTGACTTCCAAGCACCCCCCTCCTAGGTCTCTGTTCTCCCGTCTTCCCCATGACGGTCTATTCCTGGGTCGGGTCACCAACGAGGCACCGAGGCCGTTATAAACCCCCTGCTTCGTTGAAGCCCGAGGCAGCCCCTTCCTCTCATCCTCCTTCTTTTCCACGGACACCCAGCAGCCGGCTCCGAGCTTCCTCCTCAAGCTCAGTAAGGGTTTTCTTGCATTCTTGCCTTGTTTCGAAATAACCTCTATTTTATACACTCACGGTGTATATATATATACAGTTTATACACACATATATATATACTTAAACATCACCCTCTCGGGTTGCTTTTTCTTCAAAGATTTTTGCCTTCGTGATTTTAATGGGTTGTATATGTAAGGGTCCTTGTTTTATTTTTTTGAAACCTTCGGTATATATATATATAGCTTATATTAGTTTATATATTTATGTACTTAATATATGGACCCCTTGAATGTTGTCGTCTTCAAAGGGTCTGTTTTCATGCACATATAGGAATGTTTACATGTTCTGTTTTCTTTTCTAAACTCACACCTTTATACTCTCGTATTATATGTAAAGTTTATATATGTATATATAATTTTGTATAATGAAATTCATCCGGTTTAAAATGGTCCTACTTAAGGTTTAATACAATGGTTACAAAAGAATTATCTTATTTCGTTTAAAAACCAATCCTAAAAAAATTATGTTTTGTATGTACATATATACGGGTTACCTATTTTATATATATATATATATATACGCATGGGTGGTATATTTTTTTCGGATTAATCTATGTTGAGCATGGCATCTGGATTCTAAGTTTGATCGTTTCTTTCGGTTATATTTCATAAAACCTTTATAGATAAAAAAATATAGTTTTTTATATGTATATACGAACATTTATAACCAAAACTCTATCTATTTTTTAGATTTCAAAATGAACCAACATGTAATATTATGTATTATATATCAATGAGGGTTGTTTGAAATTGTTTTACCATGAAGGGTGTAATCTGGTTTGATTTAAGATGTATTAAAGGATTCATATTTGATGAGTCATGATATCATGTTGTATTCATGTATTATCTTAAGACATAATGAACCTACCTTGTCGAATGTGTTAACTAATCAAGTCATGATTTAATTTATTTATACGATCAAGGGCCTATTTATCACCATAACTAATTTCAAGTGTTTTTCCTTAAAATTTCCATGGATTTATAATTCATCATTTAGTATATCATTAATCATATGCTTTAGTTTTACCAAGCCATGTATGCCTTTGATTAGTTACTGATACTTTTTTTTCTTTTCAAGATTAACCATCATACCCTGTATTAGCACGATTGAGTGGTTCATTTTTTTTAGTTGTTGTACATGATGTATGCTTATGACATATCACTAAATGAACTAAGAAATTAAATCACCCAAAGTGGTATGGGACACCTTGGGTAAAAATGAAAATGAATGAGATATTCAAGGTGGTATGGGACATCTTGAATATATGAATGGTTTAAGTAAAGCATGAATGATGTGGCTCACATGATAATAATGGAAAATTTAAGGGTGCGCCCTGATAGTGCTCCAATGCATTGGGTAAAGGATTAATCTCTAGAGATGACTTTTTAGACTGATACCTCGGTGAATAACCTTGGTAATTTTTACGACACCTTGGGGATGGACCTTGGTGAAACGAAACGATTGTCAATATTAAATGTTGATGCCACATAATTCAAGTCATATAACAGGTTCTTTCCAAGATAAAGTTCATTCACGACTGATGCCTTTAAAGTTTTTATAAAGTTCATAATTCCCTAGCTTTAAGCTTGAAGCATGCCTAGTGTTATCACTTAATAGAATAGTAACCAGCATATGAACATCTAGTTGTTTCCTTGTGCGCAACTCTGTTTATGTATTACTTTTAACTGTTTAAATTTATGCTCAAGTAAATCACATGTAGTACTTGTTTATAACAACCATTACCACTCCTTCAAGAATTGACGTATTCGTTTCATGTTTTTCTTGAAAACTTTGATTAAAGCATTGCTATGTTTTGTGTGTTAAAATCTTTCTTAGTGGATGTTCAAATTCTTTTAAAGGAATGTTTTCAAATGTTACAGTGTTTTAAATTCTTTATAAAACCCCCTTACTGAGTATTTCAATGCTCACCCTACGTTTTGATTTAAAATTTTCAGGTGTCAGATTTTGAAAGATGATTTGTTTCAGAAGTTGCCGGTTTCCCAGAACCCGAACCGCACATGATTTTTTGTATGGGACATGATGTGTTATTAATAAAGTGTATTTTATTTTAAGATAACACATCATGTTTAGAAGGCACCGAATCCTATGTTTTTTCTGGGGTCGGGGTCTCTACAGTTGGTATCAGAGGTTCGGTTTGGATAACTCTGGAAAGCCAGAAACTGAAACAAAAATATATATGTATATGTATTTCAATTTTATTAAAAACTGGATTTTCTTAATTTTCAGATGTAAAATGAAGGCACAAATCTTTTATCTCTCCCCACAGAGGCCCTAGAGACCATTTTGTCTTTAACCAGCCATGAGGACTTTCTAAACTATGCCCATATCCGCATGACATGCAAATACCTTTACGATGTATCCAATTCACCACGGATGCTTCAGCTACACCAAGGGGTAGGAATAGATTACCTCCTTATGATGATAACCCAATTTCCCTCCTATGTACGTCGAGGAAGGTACTACGAGGGACTTTTCCGGATTTTCACGGTGGGTGAGAACTTTGGCACTATGCTTGATAACCCCTTTCAAGAAGCTGCTGCTGACGGAGACCTCCGAGCGGGCTACCTTTGTCAGATTTTAAACTATGGCTTCTGGGGTCAGTTGTTGGACTTCGGAAGGTTAGAAGACGAGCCCACCCGTTTGTCTTACAGACGACAAGTGTATGAAGATGTCTCTCAACTCCATGCCCCCATGCTAGACTCGTAAGACGTCATAGGTGTCCTCATGAGTTTTTCCCTGAATGCTCAGCCTGTGTTTTGTTCGAGGAGTTAGGGAGTTTTGCTTCTCTGTGTGGAGTTCATTTAGTCAATGAGTAAGGGAAACTCAAGCACTAATAATAATAAACGTATGTTTATTGAAATGTTGTCTTTTCCCCTTTCCTTGTCCTTACTTTGTTTTTGTCCTTGTATGATTTTCAAGTAATGGAACTCCTGTCTTAAAACTTTCAGATGGAAGGACAAACCCACCTGTTATCTCTTCCCACCGAGATTCTGGAAATAATTGCAATCAAGACGTGTGAGGATGAGTATGACCCCTTCGCAAGTTTGCGAAGAACGTGCAAGCAGTGGTTTGAGGTAACAAATGGTCCGAAGATTCTCCACACCTTCCAGGGGAATGCCTCCATCTATTACCGCATTGGCTCTGCTCAGCTAGCCGGACGTGAACGACGAGGAAGTTACCACGAAGGGCTCTTTCTTTGTTTCACCCTAAGCTGAAACTTCACGGCCAGAGTGAAATTTCAGGAGGCTGCGTTAGAGGGAAATCTTTATGCGGCTTATATGCTCCAACTTCTCAGCTTTAGCCTGTTTGACCATATCTATGGCTTCGATATCCTCGACCGAGACATAATTCGGCAAGTCCTTTGTACATTGGTCTGCAAAGACATTTCAGAACTTTGTACGGTTCGAGCTTCCCTTTGGAGGCCTGAAAGCCCGGAACATAAGTGCTACCCCTCCTGTGTTACGTGTGTGTGGATTAGGGAGCTGGAAGAAGTAATCTTCGCTTCAGGGATCCCTCTAAATGCACCTGTTGACCCTATTCGTTGGTGGAGGTGGTAGGAACATTTCTGAACCTTGTAGTGTCGTGAAATAAATTACGAGGACGCAATTTTCTAAAGGGGGGGATATTGTGACGCCCCAGGTTTTATGAACTGGTTTATGTAGGAATTGTTATGCCTTTAATAATGCCTCTTGTTTTATTTGTTTTTCTAATAAGTAAATAGAAATTAAATAAAACATAGAGAATAAGGTAAACTGACATTTATTAAAACATTACTTTACAACGAGACCCAACTAGTTGAATGTACCATGCACAAGACCTAACACGGCCACCGCAAGACTACAAAGAACCACAACGCGGGCAATCAGATAGTCGTCATCTTCAGGGTCCATCAACGTGAAAAGTATAATCGCCAGGGCCACGGCACACATGCTCAACGCCAATGGTATGAGGAGAGCCATCCTTCCTGTTCAAGTGTTCTGTTTTAAGGGGTACCCCACATCCCTGTATTTATATTAGTTCTTTGAGTTATGACCGTTATGTTTATATATCCGTTGGGTTTTCAAAACGACCGTTGTGTTCCCACTAATAAAATTTACTTTAAAAGAGAACTCGGTTTTATTCCCTCATAACCTTATTCTTTCATAGAAGATTCTTCATTTTTATTCTCAAAAGTAAATCTCCTCGTTTTTACAAAATCCCGATGAATACCTAGGTAGTTGGAAACTTGGTATTATTTTTATAAAAAAATATGTTTAGAGGGAATTCGTAATAATTATATCTTTTTATCTCTTAAATTATGAAAAATTTTGGGAAAACTTTTGGTCTTTAAAATAATTTTATAAAACAAATAGTAGAGTATTTTAAAAATACTAATGATTATAATAGTATGTCTTTTAAAAAAGTTTATACCAAGAGTTAAAATATTTTATGTAAACTTGAAATTGGTTTTAAGATTTTAAGTTAAAACTAGTTGTTTTTACTCAATTCCTACAAATATTTATATTTCACTCAATTTTGGGCAAAGTATATAATAAAACTAATTTTTTATAAAAAATTGTGAGGGACCTGGCCAGCCAAGGGAATCCTCAAGGGACAAGCCCTCGGGCCACGACCGAGACCCCCTAGGGACCCGAGGTACCGCCATCGGGCTCCCCAGGTGTGCGTGCGCGTTTTGAGAGCTAGCCAGAGGCTCGGGGTGGGCCGAGGCAAGGGTTACCCAGGTCGCGTGCGGGCCCATGTATAAGGCCGCGGCTCGCGCTGCGTGAGGTTGGGCCAAGGCCCGCGGGGGGGGGGGGGACCCGTGTGTACGGTCCCGTGTGCGTGTGTGTTGGTGTTATTGAACCGAAGGCCGCACGCTTTGGTTTTTATACCGCGCCTCAAAACTCTTTCTTTTCGATGTGGGACGAGCTCCCTGCGACCGGGACCGTCCGATCAACTCCCGCGTCGATCTCAGCAGTCCAACCCATTTTAAAATGCGCGACCCTCCCCCACGTCTCCGTAGCCGCCTGATTTCTCCCGAGATTCGATCTCGACCCTCAGATTCTTTTAAATGATCATCACATCTTCCACGCTCCAGCCATTCGATCTCACAAAGAACGAATCGGCGCCGTCCGTTTCTTTTCGCGCCAAGCAGACTGTGTCGCCCCACTGTCTTCTTCCTAGCACCGAGGTCCTGCGCCTGTAGACCTGCACCAAGGACGCCAGACGCCTCCCTCCCCCGCACTGCTCCTAGACTTCCGAGCACCCCCCTCCTAGGTCCCTGTTCTCCCGTCTTCCCCACGACGGTCTACGCCTGGGTCGGGTCACCAACGAGGCACCGAGGCCGTTATAAACCCCCTGCTTCGTTGAAGCCCGAGGCAACCCCTTCCTCTCATCCTCCTTCTTTTCCACGGACACCCAGCAGCCGGCTCCGAGCTTCCTCCTCAAGCTCAGTAAGGGTTTTCTTGCATTCTTGCCTTGTTTCGAAATAACCTCCATTTTATACACTCACGGTGTATATATATACAGTTTATACACATATATATATATACTTAAACATCACCCTCTCGGGTTGCTTTTTCTTCAAAGATTTTTGCCTTCGTGATTTTAATGGGTTGTATATGTAATGGTCCTTGTTTTCTTTTTTTGAAACCTTCGGTATATATATATACAACTTATATTAGTTTATATATTTATATACTTAATATATGGACCCCTTGAATGTTGTCGTCTTCAAAGGGTCTGTTTTCATGCACATATAGGAATGTTTACATGTTTTGTTTTCTTTTCTAAACTCACACCTTTATACTCTAGTAGTATATGTAAAGTTTATATATGTATATATAATTTTGTATAATGAAATTCATCCGGTTTAAAATGGTCCTACTTAAGGTTTAATACAATGGTTACAAAAGAATTATCTTATTTCGTTTAAAAACCAATCCTAAAAAAATTATGTTTTGTATGTACATATATACGAGTTACCTATTTTATATATATATATATATATACACGCATGGGTGGTATATTTTTTTCGGATTAATCTATGTTGAGCATGGCATCTGGATGCTAAGTTTGATCGTTTTTTCGTTTATATTTCATAAAACCTTTATAGATAAAAAAAATATAGTTTTTTATATGTATATACGAACATTTATAACCAAAACTCTATCTATTTTTCAGATTTCAAAATGACCCAACATGTAATATTATGTATTATATCTTAATGAGGGTTGTTTGAAATTGTTTTACCATGAAGGGTGTAATTTGGTTTGATTTAAGACGTATTAAAGGATTCAGATTTGATGAGTCATGATATCATGTTGTATTCATGTATTATCTTAAGACATAATGAACCTACCTTGTCGAATGTGTTAACTAATCAAGTCATGATTTAATTTATTTATATGATCAAGGGCCTATTTATCACTATAACTAATTTCAAGTGTTTTTCCTTAAAATTTCCAAGGATTTATAATTAATCATTTAGTATATCATTAATCATATGCTTTAGTTTTACCAAGCCATGTATGCCTTTGATTAGTTACTGATACTTTTTTTTCTTTTCAAGATTAACCATCATACCCTTTATTAGCATGATTGAGTGGTTCATTTTTTTTAGTTGTTGTACATGATGTATGCTTATGACATATCACTAAATGAACTAAGAAATTAAATCACCCAAAGTGGTATGGGACACCTTGGGTAAAAATGAAAATGAATGAGATATTCAAGGTGGTATGGGACATCTTGAATATATGAATGGTTTAAGTAAAGCATGAACGATGTCGCTCACATGATAATAATGGAAAATTTAAGGGTGCGCCCTGATAGCGCTCCAATGCATTGGGTAAAGGCTTAATCTCTAGAGATGACTTTTTAGACTGATACCTTAGTGAATAACCTTGGTAATTTTTACGACACCTTGGGGATGGACCTTGGTGAAACGAAACGATTGTCAATATTAAATGTTGATGCCACATAATTCAAGTCATATAACAGGTTCTTTCCAAGATAAAGTTCATTCACGACTGATGCCTTTAAAGTTTTTATAAAGTTCATAATTCTCCAGCTTTAAGCTTGAAGCATGCCTAGTGTTATCACTTAATAGAATAGTAACCAGCATATGAACATCTAGTTGTTTCCTTGTGCGCAACTCTGTTTATGCATTAATTTTAACTGTTTAAATTTATGCTCAAGTAAATCACATGTAGTACTTGTTTATAACAACCATTATCACTCCTTCAAGAATTGACGTATTCGTTTCATGTTTTTCTTGAAAACTTTGATTAAAGCATTGTTATGTTTTGTGTGTTAAAATCTTTCTTAGTGGATGTTAAAATTCTTTTAAAGGAATGTTTTCAAATGTTACAGTGTTTTAAATTCTTTATAAAACCCCCTTACTGAGTATTTCAATGCTCACCCTACGTTTTGATTTAAAATCTTCAGGTGTCAGCTTTTGAAAGATGTTTTTTTTCAGAAGTTGCCGGTTTCCCAGAACCCGAACCGCACACGATCCTCTATATGGGACATGATGTGTTGTTAATAAAGTGTATTTTATTTTAAGATAACACATCATGTTTAGAAGGCACCGACTCCTATGTTTTTTCTGGGTTCGGGGTCTCTACAAGTAGGATCAACTATTTCTTTTTTAAAACCTTTAGAAATTAGAAAAGTACTTAATCTATCATACGAAGCTCTTGGAGCTTTCTTTAAACCATATAAAGCTTTTGATAATTTTAAAATATGATTTGGAAAATGAGGGTTGGTAAATCCATGAGGTTGTTCAACAAAAACATCCTCAGCTATATACCCATTTAAGGATGCACTCTTGAGATCCATTTGATATAGTTTAAAATTTAGATGTGCAGCATAAGCAAGTAAAATTCTAATGGATTCTAGTATGGCTACTGGAGAAAAACTCTCCTCATAATCAATTCCTTCTTCTTGACTATATCCTTGTGCAACTAATCTACCCTTGTTTCTAACTATATTTCCAGATTCATCTAATTTATTTCTAAACACCCAATTAGTGCCTATGGTGAAAGTGTCCTTAGGTGTTTCTACTAGTTTCCAAACTTTATTTCATTCAAACTGATTGAGTTCTTCTTGCATAGAAATTAACCAAAATTCATCATTAATAGCATCATCAATGTTTTTAGGTTCAAGCTGTGACAAGAATGCTTGATGATCAACCTGATTTCTAAAAGAAGCTCTAGTCTCTGTCCCTCTATCAAGATTACCAACAACATCATCTAACGGATGATTATTTAGAATTCTAGTTGATCTAGTAAAGGTAGGACTAGAAATTTTAGGTTCATATATGGGTTCAGGTTCATTAGGATAAGATTCAGAAATATTTCCAGAACTGGTTGTCTTTAAAGTAGGTCCATTGATTTTATCATTAAGGTTCAGAACAGATAAATCTTCTTCAAGATTTTCAAGAGATGACTTAGGCTCATGTGGATCAGTTTCATCAAATTTGATGTGAACAGATTCTTCAACACATTTGGCTCTTTTATTAAAGACTCTATAGGATTTTCTAGTTAAAGAATAACCATGAAAATTTCCTTCATCACTCTTAGAAGAAAACTTGTCAAGATTATCCTTTGTATTAAGAATAAAAACTTTGCAGCCAAAGACTCTAAAGTAACTAAATTTAGGTTTTCTATTATTCCATAACTCATATGGAGTCTTCTTGATAACATGTCTTATCAAAAATCTATTAATAATATAACAAGTTGTATTCACAGCCTCATCCCAACAATAAATAGGCAGGTCATATTCATTAAGTATGGTTCTAGCAATTTCTTGAAGGGTTCTATTTCTTCTTTCTACTACACCATTCTGTTGAGGCGTCCTAGGGGTAGAAAAGTTGTTACTATAGCCATTTTATGAGCAATAAGATTCAAACTCTTGATTTTCAAACTCACGACCATGATCACTTCTCAGGGTCTTAATCTTAAGTCCACTAAGGTTTTCTACAGACTTGGAGTATTTAATAAAGTAAGAACAAGATTCACTTTTGTGAGCTAAGAAGTATACCCAAGTATGTCTAGAAAATTCATCTACTAAGACATATACATAGTGCTTCCCATTTAAGCTATAAAATCTAGAAGGTCCAAACAAGTCCATGTGAACTAACTCGAAAGGTTGAGAAGTTGACACTTCTTTATTTGGTTTGAAAGAGATTTTGTGTTGCTTTCCCTTTTGACAAGGATTACAAACTTTGTCATTTGAAACTCAAGTTTGGGTAAGTCTCTAACTAAGTTCTTCCTAGTTAGTTTTCTAAGTGAGTGGATGTTGCAGTGTACTAATCTTCTATGCCATAACCAAGATTCTTTCTGAAAAGAATTTAGGCAAGTATCAATTTTCTTAGCTAAAGAATTCAGATAAACATCATAAACATTTTCATTTCTCAAGGAAGAGAATATTAAAAAAAAATTAGAGTTAAAAAAATTACAAGAATTATTTTCAAATTTAACATTAAATCCATCATCACATAATTGAGATATAGTTAACAAGTTATATTTAAATCCATCAACAAATAAAACTTTAGAAATTAAAACTGAGTTAGTGTTACAAATTTGGCCTAGGTCGATGATTTTTCCTTTAGAATTATCACGAAAGGTGACATGGCCTCCATCAACCTTTATTAGGCTCTTGAAGCATGAGTAATCCCCAGACATATGTCTTGAACATCCACTATCCAAATACCATGTCTTCTTGTGGGAACTCTTCAAACAGGTTTCCTACAAAATAGATTTAGATGGGAAATAACTTTGGTACCCAGATCTTCTTGGGTCCAGATAGGTTAGAAATCAATGATTTTGGTACCCAAAATTGTCTTATGGGTCTCATATATTTTACAGAGTCAAAATATTTTGAGAGATAAACTCTATTTGATCTATAACTATGTGAATAACCAGTTGAAGCATGTGAATTTCCAGAACTGGAACTAACAGTATTCTGTCCAGATTTAGGAATAAATATATTATTAGTAATCTATCTCTGTCCAGGTTGGTAGCCTATTCCAGTAGTGTATTTCGGTGCCACTTGGTTTCTTAGTATTGGGAGTAAGTGTATCTTTTCCCTTTGTGAATTTCTCTAAGTCCTTTCTAAGTTGCTCATTATACACTTTCAATTCTGTATTTTACTTTAAAAGTTGAGCATTCTTTTATTTTTCAATATCAAGAGCATATTTAACATTTGAAGTGAGAGCATGCTGTTTCTTTAATGACTTATATTTGTCCTTAAGTTCATTGCATGTTTCTTCTAGCATGTTTCAATATTCAGATAATTCATCCTTAGACATATCTTAAGAATCAGAATCAGATTCTACATTATCTCCAGAGTGATAGGAATTTAAAACAGGAGTATCTAAGGTTACCTCAGATGTGTTGGTCATGAAACACAAGTTGGAATGATTCTTTTCAGAATCAGATATTTCAGATTCACTTGTGCTGTCTTCTGAAGCACTCCAATTAGATTTCATAGATTTCTTGTACTAACTGTACTTATAATCATGTTTCTTTTTGAACTTCAGTTTTGGACAATCTACTTTTATGTGACCTTTTCTTTTGCATTCATATCAGACAACTTCATCATTTTTATCAGCTTTCTTCCAGTCCTTTTTCCAATGACATTTACTGTCATAATTTTCTTTGTAAATTGAATTTCTGTAGAATTTATTCTTATAAAACTTCTTAAATCTTCTAGCTATTTGAGCCATATCAGCATCACTGTCTGAATTAGAATCTTCACTGGTTGAGATTTCAGTTTGTATTTGAACTTTGTCTTTGTCCTTTCTCTTAGAAGTAATAGATTTAAAAGCTACAAAATTTCTTTTTGGTTCATCAATTTCCTCCTTATTCACTTTGATTTCTTCCTCATACATCATTAATTTACTAATAATCTCTTTAATAGGAAGAGTTCCAATGTCACATGATTCTCTGATTGAAACAGATGTGCCTCTCCATCGGTCTGGCAGATATCTCAGTATCCTCATAATTTGTTCCTTTGCTAGAACAACTTTACCAAGTGATCTCATTGTATTGACTATCTCATTGAACCTGAGATAAATATCAGAAACACGTTCATCAGCCTTCATCTTAAAATTATCATATTTAATAGTATAAGTATTTAATATCATTTCTTTAACATTGGTTGTTCCTTCATGAGAAACTCCTAAAGTATCCCAAATTTCATAAGCAGTTTGGCAAGCAGATATTCTGTTAAATTCCTCATCTCCTAATGCACAATACAAAGCATTCATAGATTTACAGTTATTATTGTAAGCTAATTTAGTAGGTTCATCCCAAGTTGTTCTTTCAATTTCTGGAATTTTATATTGAGATTCTATAGCAGTCCAGATATCAAAACCAATACTTTCCAAATGAATTTTCATTTTAAGTTTCTAATCGGCATAGTTTTTACCATTAAAGAAAGGTGGCCAGTTAGTAGCAGCACCCTCTAGTTTATTTTCCATAGCTAGATTTTATAAAGTAAAGTTAAAGAGATAAAATTTAGAACTAACAAAAATTTATGATCTTTAAAGATGTAACTAAAATCACAGTTAAAAAAACAGAGTGTTTTGAAAACTTGTATATAAAAAAAATCCATTGATACCAAATGTTGGTCAGAGTGGACACTCAAGAGGGGGGGGGGGGTGAATTGAGTTCCAATTAAAATTTCTGTTAAAATATTTTCTATTAAAATACCCAAATTTATAAAACAAGTTAAACTGTAGTGAATTTGTAAAAATGTAAAGGTTCAATTAGATTCTCAAAAGATTAATTAGTTCTCAGGTAATCTAATCAGAAGATTAAATTAGCTTTTAAAACTAACCTACTGATTTACAATAGATAAAAACACTTGTTAAATTAACTATCAAAGTAACTTTAAAATAGATTTGTATTTCAAAGTAATAAGTAGTGGTATATAAATTAGATACTGTATATTTTGAACTTAAACTAAAAAATCATAGAAAATATAACCAAGAGGTTCAGTCTCATGCCGAGACTTAGTGCTCTCAAATTTATATATATAAAAGTGATCCACACCCTGGATCGGGGTTAACAACAGTACATGACTGTTCAGTCCACGCAGGGACCTCTACCACTGTTCTTTGTGGGAAATGAAAATAAAGACTAGGCCACACAAGGACCTCTTCCACAGTTGTCGTGGGTAAACACGAGTAAGGAGTTTTGGTATGAGGATTGCGATATCCTCCAGTTCAGCACAGAAGACAGTGTTTGTGTAAAATAAACAGGATACACACACTACTCTAAATTAAATAATAAATCACGTAGAAAAAGTATATGAATTTTTAGAAAGCTCTAGTGATTTGGCAGTGCAGCTCTGGACTCGTTGGATTCAGCAGAATAGCTTCTGAGTCCTCTGGTTTTTCTGTTGAAAAATAGAGTGTCATGGTTCAGCTTTTGTTTCTCTAGGAGAGAAGATGTTCTCTTGACTCCAGGGTAATTCGTGTGTTCTTAAAAAATATAGGATTGCATGTAAGGAACTTCTTTGAGGATCGTGCAATGTGTTCTTCACAGTTGTGCTCCGGATTGTTCTTCTGTTCAGTGCAGAGCTTGCTAGTATTGTAGTATGTGCGTCGAGACGTGTCAAGCGCGTGTGCGTATATTCTCTACTGCATCTCAATCTTCTTTATATTCCATGAGCTCCGGCAATAGGAATGATTTCCTTTCCATAGATATGAGGTACGATTTCCTGACAGACCAACAACTATCATTAAATAACATTAATTGCATCAAAGACATCAAATATGACCGTTAGTATTATTTAAATAATATTGAAAAAAAGGTTAAGAAACGGTGTCACAGTGATTATGTAAACAGTGTCTTCTTCACTGTATGTGCATCACGGTATGTCTATAACGGTGTCTGGGTCACAATTTGTCCTTCACGGTGTCTGGGTCACAGTGTGTCCTTCACGGTGTCTGGGTCACGGTGTGTCCTTGACGGTGTCTGGGTCACGGTGTGTCCTTCACGGTGTCTGGGTCACGGTGTGTCCTTCATGGTGTCTTGGTCACGGTGTGTCCTTCATGGTGTCTGGGTCACGGTGTGTCCTTCACGGTGTTTGGGTACTTAGGCAAATATCTGTATTTAGACTTAAACAGTAATATGAAGAATATGAATTAAGGTTAACCATTAAAAAGTGAGAGAATTTGAACCATAAATACAAAGGTTTGATAAGATAAGTGAGATTTGTGATCATGCATAAGATTTGTAAATAATAGTGAGATTAATTAATCATCAATAAGATTTTCTGTCATTAAAACATGATGTGTAATTATTATTGAGATTTGTGATCATTAAAACATGAGTAATACATGAGGAGTCCAACAATAATAATTAGTAATAATTGATAATAATTAGTAATAAATTGTAATAATTAGAAAATAAATACTAATACATACTAATAATTACAAATAAATACTAATAATTAGCAATAATTAGGAATAATTAGCAATAACTAGAAATAAATAGCCATAATTAGCAATAATTAGCAATAATTAGGAATAATTAGCAATAATTAGTAATAATTAGCAATAATTAGTAATAATTAGAAATAATTAGTAATAAATAGAAGTAATTAGCAATAATTAGTAATAAGTAGCAATAATTAGTAATAAATAACAATAAATAGTAATAAATAGGAATAATTAGTAATAATTAGGAATAACTAGGAATAATTAGTAATAGTTAAGAATAATTAGTAATAATTAGGAATAATTAGTAATAATTAGTAATAATTAGCAATAATTAGGAATAAATAGAAATAATTAGGAGTAATTAGCAATAATTAGGAGTAAATAGCAATAATTGGTAACAAATAACAATAATTAGTAATAAATATGAATAAATAGTAATAAATAGGAATAATTAGTAATAATGAGGAATAATTAAGAATAATTACTAATAATTAGGAATAATTACTAATAATTAGGAATAATTAGCAATAAATAGGAATAATTAGTAATAATTAGTAATAATTAGTAATAAATAGTAATAATTAGTAATAATTAGTAATAATTAGTAATAATTAGTAATAAATAGAAATAAATAGGAATAAATAGGAATAAATAGGAATAAATAAGAATAAATAGTAATAAATAGGAATAAATTGTAATAGTTAGTAATAAATAGTAATAGTTAGTAATAAATATTAATAGTTTGGAACAAATAGTAATAGTTAGTAATAAATATGAATAGTTAGTAATAAATATGAATAATTAGTAATAAATATGAATAATTAGTAATAAATATGAATAATTAGTAATAAATAGGAATAATTTGTAATAAATTTTAATAATTACTAATAAATAGTAATAAATAGTAATAATTACTAATAAATAGTAATAAATAGTAATAATTTGTAATAAATAGTAATAGTTAGTAATAAATAGGAATAGTTAGTAATAAATAGGAATAGTTTGTAATAAATAGGAATAATTAGTAATAAATAGGAATAATTAGTAATAAATAGGAATAATTAGTAATAAATAGTAATAATTAGTTAGGAATAGTTAGAAAGAAATTTTAATAAATTTTAATAAATTTAAAGAACTTGGCATAATTTCCAGTGGATTGACGACACTCCTTTTGCTCGATGACATTTCTCCTTTCAGCTCTCACCGACTCAAAACATTATGAAAAATGTACTACTACATAGACATATTCAATCTCGTATACACGAGATTGGATATGCATTCATAAGATCATATTTTTTATAATGTTTTCAGGTGGTGAGAGTTGGAAGAAGACGATTCATCAACAAAAAGGGGGCTCTTTTGTCCGAGGACTCATTTACTTGCTTCTTTCTCACACTTAAATCACAATGAAGAATGTGGTCAGAGATAGGCATATTCATTCTCGTGAATACGAGAATGAATATGGGTACCTCCGACCAGATTCTTCATTGTGATTTAAGTGTGAGAAAGATGCAAGTAAATGAGCCGTCAGACAAAAGAGTAGCCGTCAATCCACTGAAAATTGTGTCACTCTTAATTAATGGTAATTATTAAGAAGTAGTAGTAATTAGTTATATTTTTTTAGATAGTGTTTTTATAATTTAAAATTATTCAAAAACAATGATGATTTTATATTTTATAGAAAAATATGGAACAAGGAAGTCAACATCAGTCATTATTAGATGATCACGCTTAGATAAATCTGCACAGAAATCCAAATGGTTCTGGTTTAAATCCTGTATATATTGAGGGTGTTGAAGATTTATTAGAATTTGCATCATCAAAACCAGAATTTGTTTCAGAAGGCACAATTAAGTGTATTTGTAAAAATTTTGCTCTGAGAATGTTTGACACATTTGGCAAGGTTGGGGGACATCTCTTGTGGTTTTGTTTTCAACCAGATTATGTTTTTTGGTGTCAACACAGTGAATGCAGTTCCAGAGAAGATACTAATAACTTGATTCTGGATCCATCACGATTCCAAAATTTAGTACATGATGTTGTAGGTCCATCTCTTCAACAAACTGAAACTCACGATGATATCGATTTAACTCTTGAGTTGCCACCATCCAAATTTTAGGATTTGTTGAGGTTTGATGAGGATGCATTATATCCTGGTTGCAAGATAATAAAATTAGAAGGGGTTGCAAAATTTATGGCTATTAAATCAGATAATTCAATGTCAAACAACTATTTTGATCAGGTATTTTCTTTGGTTAAACCACTGTTACCTGAAGGAAATGTGTTTCCTATAAATTAATATGAGAGAAAGAGGTTGGTTCGTAATCTGGCCTTAGTTATTAGAAGATTCATTCATGTGAAAATGATTTCATCTTATATTCTGGTAGAAATGAGTCGTTGGATAGTTGTCCCACATGTGGACAATCGAGATATAAAGAAGCTCGACCAGGGAAGTCTGGATCGATTCCTGTAAAACAGTTGAGATATTTCCACCTTACACCCAGGCTGCAACATTTATTTATGTCTCATAACACAATGTCAATGATGTCATGGCACAAAACCAATATTTCTACTGGTAAAAGCTTGAATCATCCATCTGATAGTGATTCATGGAATCATTTTGATCGTCTGCATCCATATTTTTCTTTAGAAGCCCAAAACATGTGATTGGGTCTTTCTACTGACGGTTTCTATCCCTTTGGTTCTTATGGTAGTCAGTATTCATGTTGGCCTGTCTTTATAACTCCGTAAAATCTACCTCTATGGATTTTGATGAAGGATCCCTATATCTTTTTGACTTTATTAATCTCAGGACATCCGAAAAATCATATTGATGTTTATTTCAAACCATTGGTTGATGAGTTAAATTCATTGTAGAGTAATGGTGTTAGTACATATGATGTTTCTACGAAACAAAATTTCACATTAAAAGATGCATTGATGTGGACGATTAGTGACTTTCCGGCATATGGTATGTTATCTGGCTGGAGTACACATGGTCCGAAATCATGTCCTTACTGTATGAAAGACAACAAAGCTTTTACGCTCATTAATGGAAAAAACCTTGCAATTTTGACTGTCATCGTAGACTTCTTCCAACCAATCATCCTTTTTGAAGGAATAAATCTCATTTTAGAAAAGGAATAATTGAAAGGGATGAACCTTCAAAAATGATCTCAGGTATAGAGTTAAAATCAGTTGTATTTTCATTACCTCCCATCACATTTGGGCCAACAATAAACTAATAGAAAATTCATGGATTTGGGAATGAACATTATTGGATAAAATGAAGCATTTTTTTGGGATCTACCATATTGGTCTGATTTGTTGGTCCGCCATATGTTGGATGTCATGCATATTGAGAAGAACTATTTTAATAATTTATTTCATACAATTTTGGATACACCAGGTAATACCAAAGATACTATAAAAGCACGATTAGATCTTGCCCAAATTTGTCGGCAACCAGAACTTGAACTATTTGATAATGTCAAATCACAGAGGTTAATGAAGCTAAAAGCAGCTTATACACTTTCCAAAGAGAGTCTCTTATTATTTTGTCAGTGGATTGCAGATTTGAGACTTCCAGATGGATATTCTTCGAATTTGGGCAGATGTGTTCAGAATGGTCATATTACCGAATTAAAAAGTCATGATTGTCATGTTATAAAGGAAAGAATTATGCCAATTGGATTCAAAGGTTTGTTTAATTATAAGATTTGGGATTCGAAAACAGACATATCATATTATTTTGAGACATTTTTGCAGTGACAAAAAACTATGATGTGCTAAGATAACTGGAACAAGATGTTGGTATAATTATATGTAAACTGGAAAAAACTATTTCTGCCTACTTTCTTTGACTCAATGGAATATCTAATATTACATTTTCCACCTGAAGCTAAATTTTTAGGTCTAGTGAAATTTCTATGGATGTACCCATTCATGAGATGCATGCTAAAATTGAAGAAAAAAGTACGTAACAAAGCATCAGTTGAAAGCTCAATTGCTGAAGCTTATTTACAAAAGGGAATTTCTTTTTTCAGCTCTCAATATTTTGAATCTAAATATCCCTAAAAAAACCACATGGGACTGAATAAGGAAAATTTTAATGATGAAATGAACAATCAATTATCAGTTTTTAATTAGAAAAATCTTGGCTTTGGTGGAGTTCAAGAACGATGGCTTTCAGACGATGAACATCATAGAGCTCATACATATGTTCTGCTCAACTGTGAAGAAATGATAGCATTTGTACTGTGAGTTCTTCTATCACTTATTCTATAATTTCTTTTACATTATGTAAACTTATTTTATTTGTAGGTTATATGATAATCATATCAAGAAACAACTTCCAAAAATTACAGCAGCTGCTCTTGAAGAACGCAAACAATTTTTTTTTTCTCAATGGTTTCAAAAACTGGTAACATAAATTATTGATGGTTTAATATCAATTTAGTTTGCTATTTATTATATTGATAATTTTATTACAAATCATTAGGTGTCTCAACATGCTCATAAAATTGATAAGAGACTGTGTATATTGAGTAACCCACCATCCAAAATTGTTAAATCTTATAATGTATATGTGGTGAATGGTTTTCAATTTGATACACGTGCATATGGGGAATAAAAAAACAATGAACAATGGAGTTTGTTTGAAAGGATCACATCATAGAGAAACTGAATTTGAATTTTACGACATTTTGGATGAAATTACTGAGCTATGTTATCTTGGACAAAATTACATAATGATGTTTAAATTTCAGTGGTTGGATACTAAGAGAGTCTTGTGTGTTCATTCGACTCATAGAATCGTCAATATTAAATATAAAAGTCTTCTTGTAGTAAATTAAACATTTTTATTGGCTCAACAGGCACATCAAATTTATTATGCAAAGTACTGTGCAACTTCAAGAGACCTGAGTGATTGGTAGAGCATAATAAAAATAAAATCTTGGGAAAATCAATTTACTCAAATTGAATGTGGTTCCACTGAAGTGGAAGGAATTGAAAATTTTCAAGAGACTACTCAAAATCCAACTTTTTCACAAAGAAACGTGAATATCGATGATGACACCCCAAAATTAAGGGTTGATGGTGATGAAGATGTTAATGATGTTACAAATTAATTTAAAATGACAAGGGATGGTGAAAGTGAAACTCATATGGACATTGATGATTCCGAGGAGGAATATGAAGACATTGACATCATCAGATATGAAGATGATGATGAAGGTGAACATTGAAATAGTTAAATGCTAGTTATGATCATAACTAATATATATCTATATATAATAGTTATTTTCAACTATCTAATAACAAAAATCATTTTGTGTTTCATATGGACTCTGATCTATTTCGTGAGTTAGAGGAGGCTGATCTACATTGGATGAGGGGGATGTGGGATCATCTGACCCTCAGCCTACTTTTGGTTCAGGAGGTATGCGGAGGGGGCATGGTCTTGCACAACTGATGATTCCTAACCCTATCCCTGAGCAACATACACATCTTGGCTTCGATCCACACACACGGAGGTATGATAACCTGTATATTTTAGTTATATTTTTCATTAATTTATTTATATATATATTAATTGTTTGATTATTTATTCTTTTGTCACAGTTTTGCGCATGTAGCTGTTGGACAGGGGAGCACTATATTATGCAATTATTTTTCTCAGCCATGGATCACATGGGAACAGATTCCCGTTGATGTATAGCTTGGAATGTACAATCATTGGCTGGTACATAAATAAATAATGTTTATTTTGAAATTTATTTTATTAATAACTTGATATTATAAATAATTTGTAGGGTTTATGGTATCCCATTGATGATAGCTTGCGTGACGCTATCCATGCAACATAGCAGGTGGCTATGAGTGAGCGTTTGCATCCGTTTTTGCACAATTTGAGAAATATGACCATTAAGAAAGCAGGAGATATAGTATTTGATGAGTCGTGTAGATAAAACTGATCAGAGTACATTTCATCTCAGTTTTGGGATGAATTATGTACACACTGGTTGCGTGGTGGATTTTAGAGGAGGTCTTCATTGGGTTAACAGAACCAGGGGAGATAGGAGGTGACCCATCGAGCTGGTAGCCATACATTCAGTTCACATAGAGAGAATCTGGTAAGTATTTTGTTTAAATATTTTATATAACTTCAAATATAAATAGTTTATTTTATATTCATATAGGTAGTCGACGATCTGGATATTACAGAGTACGATGTTTATCGGGGGATGTACAGTGATCCAACCACCGGAGAGATTAGAGGTGATCGCCAGCATCAGATTGTGGTTAGTATTTTTTTTTCAGTTTGTCAATTAACGACATATAATATTTTCACAATTTTAATTTCAAATTGGAATTGAAGGAGTAATATGAGGCTGTGACCTCTCAGACACAAGGTGAGGGTCAGGACGAGGTGACAAATCAGACTAGTGCCCACCATTTCGACGAGGCAGCATGGATTCAGGAAACTCAGTATGGATTTGAGAAGGGCCGGGTAGTTGGTATCGACTCTCATGTGACTCCTGGTACTTATTATGGTACTGCTGCGATGTCGGCATCCAGCTCGAGAGGAGCTCGTGGAGAGGAATCATATTCTTGCTCACAGTATCAGGAGCAGTTACGAGCTCATAATGACCTTATAGAGAGTTTGCAGAAGCAACAATAAGAGATGCATCAGCAGCAGCAGAAGCAGAATCACGAGGAGGAGATGCGTCGATGACAACAACATCATCATGAGCAGATGAAGTGCATGCGCCATCTGACTCGTAGTTTAGGGATGAAGTCTCCTCCATTATCTCCTTTATCTCCTCCACCTCCTCGAGAAGAAGACCCCTAGTGATTTTTTATGTTAAAAACATTTGAATTTAACATTTGTTGTAATATGAACTATTTACATTTTCTGTCTTTTATATTGGTGCAAATATTACATAATTTAATTTTTAATATTTTATGATTTTTTTGTGAATATTGAGAATTTTAATAATTTTTATTTTATTATTATTTTAATAATATTAATATTATTGATTCATTAATATTTATTTTATTAAATATATTTTTTCAGTATTGTATTTTTTAATGTTTTTTTATTTTACTAATAATAATAATAATAATAATATTTTTTGATTTTTTTTATATTTTTTTTGTGAATACTGAGAATTTTAATATATTTTTTATTATTTTCATAATATTAAAATTAATTTTTCAATAATCATAATTTTATTAAATTTATTTTTTTAAAATTTATTTATTATTTGGGACGGGATCTGTTGTGACAGGTTCCCATCGCAAATAGCCTAAATAATTTTTTTTAAAAGTATTTGCGACGGGATTAGGGGCCTGTCCCAAAAAGTATTTGCGATGGTCCCGTCTAAATAGTCAAAATAAGTATTTTCAAAAAAGTATTTATGATGGGAATACGGTCCCGTCGCAAATTTTTTTTATATATAAAGTATATAATCAGAGACTTATTTGCGATAGTGAAGTTGCTCATCGTAAAAAATATTATTTGCGATGGGCCCATCACAAATAATATTTTTTGCAACGCCGTTTTCTACAACGGGAAATTTGCGACGGGACCTCGTCGCTAAAGCTTATTTTCGATGGGATCCCGTCGCAAATAACTCATCGAAAATACCTAGAATTCTTGTAGTGTAGGTACGAGCATCATAAGTTTAGAGTAATTACTTTTGGATTGACTAATGCACCCTCTGTTTTCATGGATCTAATGAAGAAAGTTTTCAAGGAATATCTTGATGACTTTTTAGTGGTATTTATTGATGATATCTTGGTATACTCAAAAAGCTACGAAGATCACAAAAATCACTTGCGCATTATCCTAAGGACTCTTAGAAGAAATTAATTATATGGGAAATTTAGCAAGTGTGAATTCTGGCTTCAAGAGATTTCTTTTCTTGTACATATTGTCTCTAAGGATGGAATCTCCGTTGATCCTTCTAAGATAAGATCAATCCAAGAATGTCCAGCACTGACGAGTATAACTGAGGTACGCAGTTTTATTGGTTTAGCAGGTTATTATCAGCATTTTGTACAGAATTTTTCCCCATTGGCTAACCCATTAACCAAGCTCACACTTAAAGGGGTTAATTTTTTTTGGAAAAAAGAGTGTGAAGTATGTTTTTAATAATTTAATAGAAGATTATTCAATTCTCCTATATTGACTCTACCATCAGGGAATGATGGGTTTTTTATTTATAGTGATGCTTCAAAGAAAGAAATTGGTTGTGTCTTTATGCAGAATGATAGAGTTATTGTCTATGCCTCACGATAGCTAAAAATTCAAGAGAAAAACTATCCCACTCATGATCTTGAGTTAGAATCTGTAATATTTTTTGAAGACATGGAGACACTATATCTATGCTGAAAAATGTGAGATTTATATTGATCACAAGAGTTTAAAGTATATTTTCTCACAAAAATAACTCAAAATGAGGAAAAGGAGATGGCTTGAACTACTCAAGGATTATGATTTCACAATACACTACCACCCGGGGAAGGCAAATAAGGTGGCAGATGCTTTGAGAAGAAAGGATCATGGAGTTTTGAACAAGATGAGAGTTTAAAGGGATCATATTTTCATGGATATAGTGAAAATGGATATGGGAATAATCATGGAAGGTGAACCATCAATACTTTTTCAAATGGTTTCCAAACCATCTTTACTAGAAAGGATAAAGAGTTCCGAGACTGATGATTAGGAGCTTCAGAAGAAGATTAAACCTGTGAATGATGGGAGATTGAGTGACTTCATATATGAAGATGGGATTTTTAAATTTGGGAAGAGACTTTTTGTTCCCAATATACCGAATCTAAAAAGGGAATTGTTGGATGATGCTCATAGCTCCAATTTCTCTTTACACCCTAGTAGCACTAAGATGTATAGAGATTTGAAAGAACATTTTTGGTGGGACAACATGAAGAGGGATATTGCTGATTTTGTGTCAAGATGTATGGTTTTTCAACAAGTGAAATTTGGAAGGCAATAACCTGGAGGAGTCATGCAACCTCTTCCTATACCTGAGTGGAAATGAGATAATATTACGATGGACTTTGTCATGGGGCTACCAAAGACTCCTAGAAGGAATGATACAATATGGGTCATTGTTGATCTTCTTACCAAGTCAGCACATTTTATTGATATAAGAGAAGATTTACCACTTGAACATATGTCAAGACTATATATAAATGAAGTTGTAATACTTCATGGAGTACCCTTATCGATTGTTTCTGATCATGATCCCTATTTTACATCAAGATTCTGGAAAAGTCTTCTGAAAGCCCTGGATACTGAACTTCATTTGGGCACTGCCTGCCACCCTCAAACCGATGGACAATCAGAACGGACTATTAAAACCTTAGAATACATGTTGAGATCTTTCTCACTTGACTTTCAAGGTATGTGAGATCAATATTTACATATGGTAGAATTTATCTATAACAATATATTCCATTCAAGTATTCAGATGACACCATAAGAAGCGTTTTATGGAAATATATGTTTCACACCAACTTCTTGGGATGATGTTGGTAAAAGAAAACTCATAGGCCCAGAACTTGTTGTGGAAATGATGGAAAAGGTGAAGGTTATACAAACCCACATCAAAGCAGCTCAAATTAGTCAGAAGAGCTATGTCGATAACTGAAGGAAGGATTTGGAATTTCTGGTATGAGATCATGTTTTCTTGAAGGTATCTCCATCGAAGGGAGTTATACAATTCGGAAAGAAGGGAAAATTATGTCCCAGGTACATCAGACCTTTCTAAATTCTAGAACGAATTGGTCCTATGGCTTACCAATTGGAAATGCTGCTAAGTCTCTCCAAAGTTCACGATGTGTTCTGCATATCACTATAGAGAAAATACATGCCTGACCCAACACATGTAATCTCACCTATGAAGTAATTGAATTGGAACCAAATCTCTCTTATTGTTAAGAGTCTATCAAGATTATTGATATAAGAGAATAAGTGTTGAGAAACCGAACTACTCGTCTGGTAAAAGTTCTATGGAGAAACCATAAGATAGAAGATGCAACGTCGGAACCCAAGGAACTTATGATGAAGAACCACCCAAATATTTTTATGCATTAATATTATAGAAATTTTGAGGAGGAAATTATTTTAAGGAGGGAAGAATGTTACACCCAAAGAAAATAGATACATAATACCTATATATGTTCAACGTAATTGATTGTAGTTATTTTATATTAAGTTTAGATATATAAAATTTCTCAAACTTTTTATCGCCTTTTACCCACCTCCTAGGAGCATTTTTCAAATTTGTATAAAACTTAATTTTACCACTTATGTGAGTTGAATTTAAAAAATCTAAGAGACATGGTTAATATCAGTATGTAAAATGTGGTTCAATAAGATGAAAGTAATTTTTTTGGTGAATAGTAATTTTTTACTTTTATTTACCACGGTTAAAAGTAATAGGGTAATTAAGGGTAAAAATGATATCATAATTACCCTAACACATGTCCTAATTCTATTGGATAAGTATAATTTGACCAAAAAAGTCCTTATAAATAAAATATGATCCTCTTTGGTCCACTTGGATTAGATTAGGACATTTATTATTATTTTATTTAAATAAGAGTTAAAAGAGTTAAATTCAATGTTTAATAACCAAATTTTTTTTAATATTGGTATAAACAAAATATAAATTCAACAATAAATATTAATTAGAAAGATAAAAAAATTTCATACATAATTTTATTTTATTTATAATTTTTATACATTATATAATTTAATTAATTTATGAAACAATGATGATGCAATAATTACCTTATTAATGAAATATTAAAATATTTGATATTATAAATATCCAAATAAATGTAAATTGAGACTTTTAATGAATTCCAATAAATTTATAGGTTAACATGACATGTCAAGGTTTATTAAAAGAATTTTTTTTGAAGTGATAATGCTATTATGAATAAAAAAAAACAAAATACCAAATAATGTCAAAATTGACATAAAAGAGTTTTTAAAACAAATATTATATTTTTAATTGATATTATATTCCAAAAAATCTAAGTTTCATCCAAAGGGCTTAAATAAAATTATATATTTCATTAATTAACCACTTGAGGTTCTCTTGGAAGTTTATAGTAAGTTTATTAACCATATAATATAAAAATACAAAGAGACATGGTAAATGTCAAACTATTTAACTAAGAGTTAAATCTAAAAGATAAGATTAATATAGTGACCTAAAACTGTATAAAACCAATTGGTTGAGTGGGTTTAGATCCATACCTACCTTATCCTTTAAATAATTCATTTTTGAGCCATTAGAATATGAAAATGATTTTATTATAAAATAATATTTCAATCTTTTCCTAAGGTGCCCTCACCCCTCTTATAAAAGGGCACTTCCCCTTCTATCAAATTAACACATTTAAAGCCATTTGGCTTGGGAAAAACTTTCCCAAATATCATGTAAAATATCCTCCCTTCATCCTAGAGTCCTTCCTTTAGTCAGAAATCCAGGCTAAGGAGCCCTTTTGATCAAATCAAAAGGAAGAACCCGAAGAAGAGGTAAATATTTCATCACCTCTTTCAAGTTCTTTTCTTATTCCACTTCCTATTTCTTTGTTTTTTACATTATAAAATAATAATTCCAGTATATTCTATATAATGTGATGTTATTATAAAAATTCTACAACCATATTCATTATTATATCCATCCTATAAATGACAAGGTCACCATACATGCATACGTACGGATTATTGTCTCCACGTCATGGTGTAGTTTGTTATTCAAACACTTCATTATTTAGATGGGTATAATAATGAGTATAAATGATGTAAATAATAAATAAAACATGATAATTATTCTGTATATATGATATACCATCCAATTATATTTGATTTTAATATCAAAAAAATGGTATTGTCGCACGTGCGTACATACAGATTACCGTCTCAATAAACGTGATGAGATTCATTCCCCATCGTATCCATTCAAGACTAATTTTCATTTTATGATTAAAAATAATTTTTAAGGACTTAATATAATTCTGAATATGAATAAGATACATCCTATCCATAAAAAATATTACTTACGTAACAAAGAATATAAATAAAAACGAATTAGTTAACACCCAAAACGATGATACTACTAAAATATTATTAACAAAGCATAATTATAAGATCATATTTGATATCATATTTATGTATATAGTTCTTGTATAATTTAATAAAAATGATTTAAATATTATAAATGAGCTTAACATACAATCTACTAAGGAAAAGTACAATGTAAGGGTTAATTTCACAATCTCTTTATTATCCGAGGTTGTTTTATATGTGAGTATATACTGGGACCTCTTTATCATCCACATCCAGGTTTCTTAAAAATGTATTTCAATTTTTTTTACTATTTAATAGAAAATGGGTTAAATTCATTTATACCCTTATTTTACTTTATATGTTTTTTAAAGGAATATTTCTTTCGTTTTCCAAACAAGTTACTTTATGACCTTTTCGACAACATTAAGGTAAGAATGTTTTTTTAACTTATACGGCGGGTGTGGATATTTTCTGCTGTAATAACATCATAAAATCTTCCCTTACAGGCTTATAATAATATTTTAAAAATAAATGTTTTATTTTTATAATTATATGAATTTTAAATGATTTAAAAATAGAAATAAATATTTCACTAAAAAAAGTTTTGATTTCATCTATGTCAACATCCTTTGATGGATTTCAACCTTATTTGTAGTTGATTTATTATGATACAAAACTTCCACATTGTATTGAAGTTTTTGTTATATGTTTGACTATGGATGTGCTAGTTTTACACCATTCATGGTGTATGGATAAGGTATTGACATTTCGTATTCTAATAATAATATGAATGTTTATGTTATGTTTAAACCTTTTCATATGAGGAATGCATTGGACTTAGTAAGTGATGGGTGGAGCCCGCTATCGCTTCTCGATGCACTGGTAGGTCTCATGAGACAAACTAGTGTCTCAGAATAAGGCCTTAAAAAAATATTATTTGTAGTCTTGGCACAAGGTCTTGACTATATGGTTATGATGTCTGGCATTATGCATTCCATAATTATGAAAGTGGCTATTGATATTACATGCAATTATTCGACTTGTAGAATATCCATGTGAATAATTAAATGGAATTATTTGATTTTATTTTTTCCATATTATGCTGAAGTTCAAGTTTAAAAGGCTTTTGATTTAGACTTATACATTGCCTTAAATTTTTATGCTTATTTATAAATATTTATGCTATATAGTTATCCTTACTGATCATCTGAGCTCACCCCTTTCTATGTTTTATTTTTCCTAGGATGCGAAGAAGTATATTATTCTTGAACTATAGGGATAATATAAGGGATATGAGTGTGGCCTTTGGAGACTATGTTGATTTAGTTTTTAATTTTATAATGTAATGTAAAACTTATGAATGTATCTAGTAATTCCAAGGCTACTAAACTACTCAGTCTTTAGAGAATTTATCTTTTGTGATCAAGACAATGTTATGTAATAATGAACCGACTCTGGGTAACTGGGGTCGGGGCGTTACAAATGACCATAGTGGAACCCCCCTGTTGTACCAAGGAACATGTCCCTGAACATTAGAGTAGATCCCCCATCAGTATGGGAATGGTTCTTCTACCTATCTAGTGGGAACCCCTATCAGCATAGGGTGAGGTTACTCATGATAGTAGAGTCGAACTCCCCATATGCATGGGTGCAGGTCCTCTATAGACACTATCTGGGTGGAACTTGAAACATACTTGGTCACATGTCCTCTAATTTGAGCTTGTTCCTCCTGACTATGTGTCATAGTGACGAGGCATGATTTTCCTAGGATGATTACTTATGGGAAGAGGGATTAGATTTTGGACATCATTGATGGGATTTTATAACATTTTGCGACTCTTATTCCTAGGTTGAATTATGAGGTGGAGATCCTCTCACTCTCTTGTTTGGGATTCTTTTGAATGATATTATATATATTCTTCTGTATCCACAACTTAGATTTGGTTACTCTATTTCCATGGGATGTGAAGACACATGTGGTATGACACATTCTTTCCATGTTTATAATATCATGGTTGGATGAGTCTAATCTCCCAATATAGGTGGAAAAGACTTTATGTGTAGTTCATCCAATCACCATATTGATCCATTTGCGTTTAAATGAGGTTACTCTCTCTCCCTCTATTGGTTTGGGTTGAGTTGTTATCTTTCACTATATATGGAATCATGTGCACTATATACTGTCTTTATTTCCCTTTTCAACTCTTACTGATACCCCTTTAGCTTTAAAGGCATCCTACTGGGTATGTATATACTCACCCCTACATGGGCTTTTCCCATACATGCCATGTATTATTTATATAATGGACATATCAATGGAGACTTTAGAAGATATTAGGGATACTAGGTGTTGGGAACCATGTACGATGGTAGTATCATGGGACTCAGAAGCTAGGATCTCTTAGCAGTTTACTTTTCTAATTTTTTTAGTTTGAGACATACTTATGGTTGGGAATGTATTTTCCCCATTTAATTTCCAGTTTTCACTTTTGTACTCTTGTACACCCTTGAGTTTTTTTATGCTTATTTTAATTTCTAGTTTTTTGATACTTTTATTATTATTCCTATACACTTCTTCATACTTATGGTTGGGTGTGTATTTTTCCCCTTTAATTTCCAGTTTTCACTTTTGTTCCCTTTTACACCCTAGAGGTTATGTATGCTTGTTTTAATTTCTAGCTATTGGATACATTTATTATTCCAATAAAATTATTCATTGATATGATTGGGTGTGTGAATACAGGTACTTAAGAAAAGGCCTCCCATTTATGATATTCCTTATTGTGCTTATCACCACCCCTAGCTTATGAAGGCAACCTTGGGGTAGTTGCGACTCAAGCCCTGACTTGGGTTAGGTTGTGAAATCTATAATGAGGATAGGTAAAGCATGATGGTGCCAATTTTCCTTCTATTAAGATCTATACCTATCCTCCAAGGGCTCATTAGGGTTATCCCTTTACCCTATTTCCTTCAATATAGAGCCACAACTATCCCTCAAAAGCTTATCTAGGTTCCACACTTTCCCATGCCAACTAATTGGGAGACTTTCCCCAAATTATCCCTAGTGGCCTCTAAAACCCATGTGGCACTAACTCGCTTAGGTTTTTTCTTAGAGGGGATGATTTCTTCAACCCTTATTGACTACCCTAGAATCAACACCCACGTAATTAACCTACCTAGGAAAAACTCTTCCATTTCACCTAAATGGCTATTATGAATTTAGTGGCTTCATTACTCCCAGGTCTTCCCCAAATAAAGTGGAATTAGATAACTCTAATTTATAACCTAGATTTTTTTTAAAGTAAGCAAGAAAGTCCCAATCACATGTAAATAACACACCAAACCATTTCTAGACACTTTTTTAGAGGTTTTAGTTTCACAAAATTAAACTATAAGTCACCATTGTAACATGACCTTAAAAGGTATGATGTGCCTCATTATATGACATCATACTTCAGTGTTTTGATTCCAATTATAGAGATATATAAAAATCCCTTATCATAGGACCATTCCTTCCATAATAATATATTTTCCTCTTTAGATGGTTATAAATTACAAATTACCTTCTTTTATGGATTTAAACTATAGAGTAATGAAAAAATTCGGATCAAATGTGAGATAATATAATTCCCTTGTACATTATTATTTTAAATGTATAGTGTCAATCAATTTAACATTCTCAACAAAGTTTACTCTAAAAGTAACTCAAATAGAGGGTTACTATGACCTTATAATAATCTCCTCATATACCATTAGAATCCAACTAGAATTAGGGGTCGATGATGTTATCATGGGGAGACTATACCTCTATATATAATAGAAAAATAACGAAAACATTATCCAAAAAAATCACCAGGGTATGTGGAGTAAATAAACAGAATCAATAATAAAACATGAAATTTGGAATAATAAAATCATATATATTCATGTTAATTCTAATATACAATGACTAATCTCCCAATGGGTCGATCAAAATAAAAAAATGAATAAAAAAAATTAAAGATTCTGAGACTCTACTGCCATACCCAAGCCTCATCTAATCCAGTATTTCAATATATTTGAGAAAACAAATTTGATCAAGATACTCTTGGTATCTGTCTGTACCGCCAAAATATCTTAATATATGATTAAATTTAAATAAGTTAATGTTATCAATACCCTTCTCTTCACATAACACTGAACTTAAACAAAACTATGATATATTCAGATACAATATAAATGTTTATATATGAACATTAAAACCTAAATGTTGAATTAGTGGGAATAAAAAGGACTAATTGTTTTATAAAATATATGTATAAATAAAATAATGTATTCTTTTAATATAAATTAAAGTCAATTAGTTTACCTAAAATTACTAATAATATTATTTATTGTTTAGAAAATTATTTTTCTAAAAATTTACTTTTTATATGACAAGCATTCCTATTTCAAAAAAAACATGATTAATGATGATAAATTATGATTGATATTAATATTTTTCTAACACAAATGTATTTTGTAAATTATATAAAATAATAATAGTAATATTTAATATTTGAAAATACCATTTTACCAATAAAAATGGGATTTCATTTTACTTTATGATTTTATTGAAAAAATTAAATAATTTTTTTTAATTTAAAATTTTAAATATTAACTTTATTTTTGAATTCCTTATATCAAAATTGATTTAGTATAAATTTATGAACATTTTCTAGAAAGTCTATTTTTAGTTGAAAAATGAAGGATTTTTGAAAATTATAATTTCCATGACTTTATCACTATGTTATCGTAATCTAGAATATTTAAAAACCATTAAATTAATAAAATATTTAATTAAGGAATAAAATTATTCATTTTTTAATATTATTTGAATATATAAAACCTATCTTTAACATTTTTAGAACTAAAGTAGATTGTTAATTTAATATTAAAATCGGTTTTGGTATTCCTATTAAATCAATTATTTTATAGGTGTGGTTTAGTTTTTTATTTCCTTGGAAGACTAATACCATTTATTAAATTAATAATAAATTAATATATGCATTTAAAATCATCAACCAATATAATTTTATTTTAAAAATAAATTTATAATCTTAATAATGTTATTTTTGAGAAAAACTATTTTATGTATTTAAGTGCTTTTATTTTAAAATTAACTTTTAATACATGTTGAAATTTTATTTGATAAATTATTTTTCAAAATTAAAATCATAATATTCAAATTAAGTAATACGTATAATTTTAATTTTTTAAAATTAATTAATAAGGTTAAAAATGTATTATCATGGTAAATGTAGAAGGGGTAAATTGTATTTAACCTAGCATGAATGTCCTAAAACATTTAACAAAAATTAAATAAATTTAATGGTTCAGATTTAGATATAAAAAATAAATTTTTTCATATGATTATTTCCATTTTGGGGCCTTGGGACCTTGAAAAGGATATTTCATTATTGAAAAATGTAAAGGTGTTTCCAAAAGTTCTCTTACTTTCATTTATAAAAACATACCACTTATACCCTTAAAAGACACACTTAAACTTAGAATTACACCTTTAAAGTCTACCATTTTACTCTACCAATAATCACATCCCATTAAAATAATCCTATTTCCACTCATAGTTACCCTAATCCCTCTAATTTTATGAAGACTTTCAAGAAAAGATCATGTGTCCAACCTAAGTATTATCACCTTAAGTTTTTCTCCTTAATATTTATTTCTAATTTTTTTATCAAAATAATAATATTATTAATTAAGTATCATTATTATAATTATATATTTTTATAATAATGTTAAAACATTATTTACCCGTTTCTATCCACTTAGAAAAAATAAAGGAATTCCAATTGTGCATGTGCGCGAAGTACCCCTCCAAGAAGAATCGTTTTTTGTTTTTATTTTAGTTTTAAATTATTTATCCCAACATATTAAAATATCGTTAAACATTATAAATAAATAAAAATAATACCATTTTAATTATTTTATAATGATATTATGTCAAATGAAACACCTACTTGACCAGACTCACCCATCGAGATAGAGTGTGTTCATGTTTTGGATGGTTTAACCACCTACATGAACGATAATTTAAAATATAATCGTGGATGACTATGAGAAACTAAATATTGATAATATTATATATTAATAATAAAATAATTATCATTTTATGAATTTAAAAAGTCCATTTATGTTATATAATTTATTATTAATAAATCATCATTGACCACCAAAATTACCGAAATAAGATGTTATCAATCCAGTTTTCAGATAATGTAACAAAAATAAATATGGAACTAAATAAGAAAAGTAAAAATAAATATAATTTATATATTAAAAAATCATAAATTATATATCAGTAATTAACCTTGTATCAAATTATGGGTAATGATATCAAAACTATTAAACATGTCCAAAACAATTAAATTTATAAACACCCAATGTGGGAAATCAGTACAATTAATATAGATAATGACCATTTATGAGGTGTAAAAAATGGATATGATTAAGGTTACTAATTAAGTGATTAGTTTATCTAAGTTTGTAATATATGATATATAATTACATTCATGGAATTCTGGATAAGAGGTTAGGGTTTTCATCTAAAATTCTCCTCTTTGATACATATTTGAAATTATGCACCAAATTCCATTTTTGTGATGTATATACTACCTATTTGAGATATCATATTATGAGTTATATTTTAATCTTGATATTTTAATTTTATTTACAAGGCTTATCTTTTAAGGGGTTTTTATTATAATGTTACTCAAGCCGCAAGTGTTTTCTTGGTCTCATTTCTAATTCTTTGATAAAAAATACATTCTGTGCATCATGATTCCTTGGTATGGTGTATTTATTACCCAAGGATGTATTTTTATCATAATCCTTGTATTTAATGGCATTTTATAGAAATATTATATTCCCTTATTAAAGTGGATACTGATTCGGTTGTTTCCACAATAGTAAGGATTTTTTGTATCACAACTCTCATTCATTAAGTTATGACTGTTCTCTTGAACTTATAAGTTTTGAACATTATTGTTTCTGATTTTATTATGTGGTATTATCTAATTTTTCTTAGGATATTAATTCTTACCATATAAACCCTCTGAAAAGTATTTTTCATTTCATTAGATGTTACCCATAAGGGATACTGGTAACTAAGATCTTATACTTTGAGTTATAATGTTTTATCTTAAACATTGTTCTCCCATACTGGGGTTCTACCACCCCTAATATTTTATTATATGGTATTTTATAATAATATCTATGAAAATTATTTTTTAATACAAATAAGGTTTTATTAATTTTTTATAATGTGGGTTTTCAAAAAATGAAATTCCAAGTATTAAAAATGTCCCTTTACAAATCAAATATTGTTGATATATATTTCCTATAGAAAACATTATTTCATTTTCTGGGCTTGGATATTATTTTTAAATTAAAAGTTTTCAATGATTTTTCACTTTTCCTTTTGAAAAATAATTGTGTATGAGACCCAAAAATTTCCCTTTTATGTTAATGTTAAAAATGCTTTCTAAAAGATATTTTATACTTTCACTTACATTTACCTTTTCATTTTCAAAATGACTTACCCTAATTTGGGTCATGTGTCACTATTTGTACTCTAATATATATAATTATATATAATTATATATAAATATTTTTTTTGTGTAATGAAATCATGATACTAAAAAACCCAATTCATGACTCCCTCTTGGGTGGTACCATTCCAGCATTATTTTATAATGATGTTTTTCATCTATGTCAAAAAAATTATATGTTTCCTTTGTTATAATAGGGATATATTATTTTTAAACCATATAATTTCTTATTATGGATGTATTATTATCATGTTATTCCAGTATTGAATTATCCATGTATTAATTTGTCTATATTATGTGAACATCACATTTTACATAATTTAGATTGGATGATATTCACCTAGAAAGAATTTTATTTTATTTAGACGAGGAAAATTATTGATGTTCTATATGTTTTCTTCCAATATAGATGATTATTTTAAATTTTATTATGTATTGTTTAGTCATCCACATTTTTTTATGATGGGTTATGATCTTGTTATCCCTTTCATTTACATGAGGAAAAGTATTAACATTCTTAATGATTACTAACTACTAACATAGGTTGATTATTTATTGGTTTCTATTTTTTATTATTATATATATAGCTAAGTTTTATTTAGTAAGAGGTTCCTTAGGGAATGGTATTAAAGTCCTTAATTAATATTATGGTGAATGCATTGGAATTAATTAGGTGATTAGTGAGAACTAAAATTTTATATCCTGTCAATACATCGATAGGTCTTATGAGACAAAACAAGTTTTGGTATTTGGTGTATAACTACCCAATTCTGTAAGATGGATTAATTTTAGTCTTGATGAAAAGTAAATTTCCTTTCATAAGGCATTGAAAACGTGTTTTTGTGGTCCAATATTATGCATTCCATTTGTATGAGATCAGTATTATTTATATCTATGGTTTAATTTATTTTCATTGATATATAATTATCCCAATTTCAAGTTGATCATGGATTCATATTTATTACTTATTCCTGCCATAATATTTATTCCATGTTTATTCCATGGTTTCTTCAATCATATGTTTTCCATTAACAAGAATTTTATCTCACCCCTTCTTATTTTTATATTCCACAAATTATAAAGAAAATTAGTACACATGACATGTTTATAAGGATATAAAGTGTGTAAGTATTTATGGGATATGTTCAAGGCTTATCATGAATTAAGTAGTTTCTTATATAGAATTAAAAATTCCCATTAGTTGAGAAAGATATGAGATTTATTTGTTTATTTTTTTAAAGGTAATGCCTTGGTCAAAGACCAAGACACAATTTATTAAAAAGCAATAATGGAACTACATGAGTCTGAAGGAGGGAATTTTATTACAATCTTTTTCATAAAGAGGGAAAAGTTCAACCAACAGATCATCGCTCCATGCAATGCCATAGTTTATACCTTTATTGGAATGACCATCAACAATTATGTTCACTTCACAATAGGCATGGGTGACAATGTATCTGATCTCTAGGGAATCACAATTAGTATCAAAGGAAAGGATTAGATAACTTTGTAGATTAATATTTTATTTGATGATAATTTTAGGGTTGAGAAGTCAAGGATGATCATAATTTCAAAGGTATAGATAACCCTTATGTTATAACCCCAATTTATATAGTTTTATCATTTAACTATATATATATCTAGATTTTATTTATAGTTGGAACTATGTTTTGGTTGTCGCAGGACCCCAAAATTAATATATTAAAAATATTTCTATATTTATAACAACACATACACATATTTTTAGAATAATTTGTCCCATTGACCAGTACCTTAGTTGAAAAATCTAAGAAAAAGGTAATTTCTAGAACATGGGATTTATCCTTAGAATGACATAAGGATCATTAGTATTAGAGGTTTCATGGAAGGAATATATTGGACAGTTCATTAATTAAATTAAATAATATATTTAATTATTTTACTCAATGGACTAAAACATAATCCCCCTATTTAATTACATCATTATGATTAATCTTTAGGGTTACTTATATAAGACCAGGAGATTTGATAGGAGGAAGTGAGAATCATTGGCATTGGAAAACCTGATAATGTGGATCAACAAAAAATGATTCATAGATCCATGAGATAAACAAAATAGGTAGCATAATATTCATCTTCATCGCTATTGAACATGTTCTTCACTAATTATTGATCCAATATTGAGGTAGGGATTTTTGGTTTATGGATTTTCACCCTTTAATTTAATTTTCCAACATGGAATTTGTATTTTATTTAGTTCCTATGGTATTCATTCTTTATTTGAGCCAAGTTTTCTATTAGTATACATGAACCTAATTGTTTATATTTGTTGAAACTAGATTTAATGCCTATTTTTTCAATATGTTGTCTTTTTACAGTATCAAATCATACAATAATGATTTGGATCTATTCTTATGCCTTTTCCTACCACCATTCTTCGTGTTCTTTATCATTTCCCCTCGAGGTCATTGATTTGACATTTTGGGGCCATATTTGAGCACGATCCAACCCTCGAAATCATAAAGGATGTGAGAATGACTATTATATTGATTATTTGTGGATATATTGAGGTGTATTTGGGAAATTCAATGTTGTATTCATTGATTGGGACACTGGACAATTATTAGAGGAACAATGGCTACTAATTGGGTGATCAAAGTTTCATTTTCCATCCACTGGAGGATGGGAATCAATGATTGAGGAATTTACCCTACATTTTTAGTAGATTTAGGCAGTAAAATGGCGCATTAAGTGGTGGAATAAGTAGATCAATGAAACTATGTGAAGGCCAGGCTTTACTGTTTATAAAATATAGGACTACATGCCATGTATCTAGGAGGAATACATGCCATGTATCAAAGGATATCATGATGGTTAGGTTTTCAAATAAAGATAAATATCAGATTCCAAGTGTCCAGGCCCCCACATCATGTGACACTACCTGATTACCCAAGATGTGTGCTGAGGGAACACACCTTGGACTCTGGGTGAACAGACATGTCATGTCCCTATGTGGACACATCATTTGGGTGTATCAGCCATCCGATATGTGTTCCAAGATCAAATTACCAATACCTAGGGTGGATATACACATTGTTTGATATCACGTACATGACTTGTGGTTAAACTTGGATTCCCATGTTGTGTTTGGGGAAAGGAAACACCCATGAATTTGAGTGACGTCACTTGCCGTGTGACCTACAAACACATCATGTACTTTCCATCTCTCCCTACCTTGTGTATCTCATTTTATGGGACTTAGATTTAGACCCGTAAGTAGCCTATATTAATCATTTTTACATGTGTGACATGATTTTGGCATTAGATTTGGCATCACATGTACGACATGAGGTTTTACAACCCATACCCTTCTTATAGTAAAGCTTCGCCGATGGTAGTGATCAGGTTTGATCATGAGAGAGATCTTGGGGTCGGTAATCCCCAATCTCACTAGGGAGAAGACCCCCATAATCTTTATGAAATTATATTAGGTACTCCCCATACTATAGAGGGTGTAGGTATACTATCAATGAAGTGGTAATCCACCATAATTGTGCTCCAACAGGGAGTGGGTCTTGCATTGGTGACAATGCTCCCTCAGATATGGAGAAAAGTTTTGAGGAGAAGGCTCTTTACTAGAATTCTTGTGAAGTTGTGCATGAAACTAGACATTGGATATTGGACATTTGGATTTGTTGGAAGACTCATCAAAATCCTTAACTGGATTTATAGATTGAAACTTATCCCCTTTCTTGACCAAGGTTTTAGTATGAGCATATCTGATGATTGGATTTCCTTTCTCTCTTTTTTTATGGGTTAAAATAACTACTATATTATTGCTTCCATCTTGTTTTTCTAGGTTTCATACTGGGAATGTATATACTCAACCCTTCATGGGATATTCCTGCATATATCAAGTCCTATGCAGACGGTCGACAATTCGATGATGACTTTTTCAGACTTGGTATTGATGGAGTGAAGCTATACTTAGAGGTTCTGGGTATGTTATATGGTTCAACTCAAATATTGTGAGCTGAAAGCTCTTTATTTTCCCCCTATTTCCAGTTATTGTCAGGTTGGGACTTCATTTATGGTTGAGAATTTATTTTTCCCTTTATCTTTTATATTACACTCCTATGATTTGATGTATTCCCTAGATGTTGTCGCATGGATTTATTACACTCTAGAAATTTCCATATTTCTTTTATATATCTCTATTCTCTTATATGGATTTGGTTGTGTGATAGCATAAAAGTATATTATGGAAAGACCTACCAATATATTTATATTCCTACTCAGAAATAGTCACCATACATTGGCCTATTAGAGGCAGGATTTGGGTACCATACCCAAATTACTACTAGCTTTGGAGGGGTCTCGGTGGGTTGAATCGTGATAGAGTGGAATAAAATTTGGTTTATTATTAGGTATGTTTTCGGATTTTAGATGTCCCGAGGATTGGTTTGGGAACTTAGTGCAATGATATCAGAGTGTTTCGAGTTCGTTTCTTAGGCTAGGGAACCTAATGATGGTACAGTGGCTAATGTATCTATACATAAACACTATGAATACTTGACTACTGACTCGGCATGTTGATACATCAGTTGCAGGGAAACTAATGGTACATGAATTATACTGGACCATTTTTTTTGGACTTCATGTCCTTCTTAAGTCACCTCCCCGTATATGACCATCTTACCATGTTATGTATTGTTAACATTTAGGATTCCTCCATGATGTTTTCTAGCTTGGATAATGATACAATGATGTCATGTTGACTAGTTAAGTGACGATGACTCATTTTAGGGACCAATATATGAGGTTTTTACTCATGGTAAGCGTAGATTTGTTCTTCCACCTGATGGAATGTGTTTGGATCCATCTCCAGTGTCCGAGGTGGATGATCTTCTTTATTTTGGATAGTTGATATCTCCATCAGGTAAGGATGATGATCCATGTAATCTTAGCGTATTATGTGAGTTACAATAATAGAGACCACTCAGGTTTCATAGAGAGATAGACCCTCAGGTAGCAGATTATTGGATTGATACAGTGGTCCATGTGTTCTTGATTTTATAGACCCAGCATAATCATATGGGTTCACTTTCAACTAGTCATATTAATGGAAAAATAGGGAACTAATGACATTTGATTACTTAGAACCATGATGAGACTACGCTCTCATTACCAGACTTACAATAGTTATTCCGTGAAGAATAATACCATTCAATATTGTGCTTCATGAAAATTTTGGAGATTCTTAATAAATAGTAGGATGATATTTCAGTTGTTGAGTATGACATGAGGTTTATAGATCTCAAACATTTCTCTCCTCATATGGTGTAGGATGGATACCACCTAGGGCATGATTTTGAACCGGGCCTTTGTTGATACATCAGAGCTAGAATGGTCTCCATACACATTCCCACTTTTTTTGTAGTGTTAGAGAATGACCTGATTACAAAGAACTTTTTATTAGAGGAATATCAGTTCGATGGATCCGATAGTGGAAATCATGGGGCTGAGTCACTTACAATGGCTAACATGCATCATTCATAAAGGTCTTGATGTAGGAGGCATATTCTTTCTTGGACTCAGACACATAGACCTACAACACATGGATTATGAAGAGGTTTTAATCTGTCCAGAGAGGGAAAATTCAATAATTTTGATGGGAGAGGTCACATAGATCATGATTTCATGACCCAACATTCCATGATGGTTGACAATAAGTGGATGGGACTCCATGGCATAGGTAGCGACATGATCAAGAATCTGCCACGCATGATCAAGGAAGCCCATAGGGAGGAGGTACTATTATATTAGGTAGAGATCCATATGGGGGAGTTGTAGGTGGAGGAAGATACTATGATATAATCTAACCACCACCACAATGTGGCCCATTCCAGGCTTAGAGGGATAGCATTCAAGGGTATGGGTAGTTGTAGGCTATGGAAGGACATGACCATAATTTTCAGAAGATTATTTGAGGAATGATGTTAGATTTATATACTTCATATATAGTACTTTTATACACAGTCTTGAGTCATTCATTCATTTCAATATCCCTTTTGAAACTGATAAAGCTTCCAGTGGAGACTTTGGCGCAACAACTGTAGTTGTAGGTACTTATAGGGAGCTATTCTTCTATATCACACATATTCCAATAGTGAAAGTTGGTTCTTAATAGAGTGTGTGTCTCATGAAACCTCTTGGTTATCAAAATGAATCCTTATGATGTTATTATGGTTATAAACTAGATATCTATAGTGCATTCCTAGAGAGACTTCCATCACAGGAGATACACACACCTATGTGTTGATAAAACAAGATCATCCTTCATGGGAGTGAAGGATCTTAATTATGAGTGACTGGGACTCATGAAAAGGAAGCTACAACCTATCACCCATTAGTTGTAAAGTTTGTCCCTTAGTGTAGTGGGATCTTTAGTTATATGGATTCTAGTGGTAGTGTTGGATTATATGGATGTATTTCTTGAAGATGTTTCAGGACTACCTTTGAAGAGGGAGATTGAATTCTATATTAATTTCACCCCAAGACCGCACCAATATCTTATTCATTATATTAGAAGGCCCCCACCAAGCTATGAGAGCTAAGGGTATAGTTGGATGACCTTTGAGAAAAAGGTTTTATCAGACCTAGTGTGCCCCCCTGGGTGGCTTTAGTATTGTTTGTGAAAAATGTGGGTGGTAACCCAAGGAATATTTTTTGACTATCATCACTTAAATTAGGTGATGATCATGAAAAAGTAACCCTTAACAAGGAATGATGATATTTTTGACCGATTGAAATGTTTGATTTGGTCTTCAATGATTGATATCAGATCTGGATACCACTAGTTGAGGTTTTATGAGGATAATATTCCAAATATATAATTTTGATACTGTTATGAATATTATGAGTTTATGGTGATGCCTTTTGGTTGGACTAATTACCCCTTTGTGTTCTTGGATCTTATGAACCATATCTTCCTGGCATACTTAGACCGGTTCATAGTTGTATTTATCAATGAAATTCTCAATTACTCTATATATGAGGAGGAGCATACAAAACATCTGAGGGTGGTATTTTCCATACTTTGGGAGAACCCATTATATGGTAATATCTAGAAGTGTCAGTTTTGGATCTAAGAGGTTTAATTTATAAGGAATGTCATCTATGAGTGTGGTGTAGCTATGTATCTAGTAAATATTGATGTAATGATTAATTTAGAACCACTTAAGAGGGTTCCAGAAATATGATGTTTTCTCAAATTTATAGGGTATTATTAGAGGTTTGTGGATTACTTTTCCAAAAATGTCACCACTTTTACTACCTTGACATGAAAAGGGTATCCATTTTTCTGGACTGATTAGTGTTAGGGATACATTGAGGAGATAAGGAATAGGTTTACCAATTCTAATATTTTGAGGATACCAGGTGAGGGTATTGATTATGTGGTGTTTCGAGATGCATCTAGAGATGGGATCAGTTTCATTTTGATGAAGAGGTAGGTAGTGATCACTTATGGGTTAAGGCAGTTGAGTCCCCATGAGAAGAACTACTTGAACCAATACTTATTGTTGATAATGGTAGTGTTAACCCCAAATATGTGAAGAAAATATCTTCTGGGTGATCATCTAATTTTTTACTCATATGACCATAGTCATAGGTACATCATCACCCATAGAGATCTCACCCTGAGATAGAGACTTTAGTTGGAATTCCTATAGGACTATAATTTGAATATAATATATACTATAGAGAAGGGAAACATGGTGAAAAATTCCCTTAGTATAAAATCTTGTTCTCACATGGTGAAGGAGGCATCAAATTAGTTTTTCTCATTGTAGATAACCTTGGTAAAGGAGGGGGGGGGGGGTAAAACTTATTAACAGTTGATAGAATTAACTCTATTTCTTTTTTCAGTGCGTGAGGGAAGATCAATTTGAAGATATCAACTATGAAGTTGTAAGTGTCCAAATACCCTTAGGAGATGCACTTGGTGTGTCTTCTGAATGGGGGGGGGGGGGGTCATGCCATCCTTTCTCAGGTACAGATGGTAGTTTCAGTCATGCTGCATGTGGAGGTGTTGAGGGAGTTTTGTACCTCCCCCTTGGCTATGTATCCAGGTGTGGAAAACGTGTAAAATAACCTTTGGTATTAGTTTTGGTAGGATGGAAGGAGGTGGTATATTTCCATTTTTTTCTCTTGATTCCTCATATTTTAGTAGGTGAAGGCTGAAAATCTGGTTCTAGTAGGTTTTACTCAAAACCTTGAGATACAAGAATAGAAGTGGGATAGAATATCAATGAATTTTGTGATGAGGATTCCACATACAATGAGAGGCCATGATGCTTTTTGGGTGATTATTGACCAACTTACTAAGTTGTTTCACTTTCCTACCTTTAGGGATCAGGTTCTGGTTGAGAGTATGGGGAAGATGTACATGTATGAGATTTTTTGTATTCAAAGGGTACCCATGACAATTGAATTTGAATGTGATGCTTGGTTGATGTCATGATTTTTTAAAGGTTTGAAAGAGGATTTTAGGATCTAGTTATGAATGAGAATAACATTTCACCCCAAAATGAATAGATAAACTAAGAAGACTATCCATGTTTTGGAGGATATGTTGAAGGTTTATGTGTTGACTTTGGATAGAGCAAGGATGATCACTTTCTATTGGTGTATTTTTCTTATAATAATAGATATTACTACACTATTGGTATAACACCATTAGATACCATGTATGTGAGACCCTGTAGGTCACCCTTATGTTGGATTAAGATTGGTGATACATCTATAATTGTGCCTGAGCTGACACAGATGATGATGGAGACGGTTCAAGTGATCTATGAGCATATGAGGATAACTCAGAATCAGAATAAATCTTACATGGACCAATGACTTAGACCTTTGGAGTTCGAGCATGGAGACCATGTTGTCTTTATAGTCTCCCCACAATGATGATTTTAGAGATTTGAACGGGGAACCAAGCTATCCCTAAGGTTCATCGGGCCATTCTATATCCCATGCATGGTTTGAATGGTTACTTACTAATGGCCCTAACCCCATATTTAGATCAAGTGCATGAAGTCTTCCATGGGTCATAACTGATGAGGTACTTTCACAATCTATCACATGTTATTTATTGGGGAGAACTGAACTTTGAGGAGATCCACCATTTCAAAATACCCAGTAGTAATAAAGGATCGGTAAGAGAAGAACCTGTATGGATGACCCATTCATCTAGATCAAGTGATTTTGTAGTATGGAAGCATGCAGGAGAGCTCGTGTGAGCATGAGAAAAACATGTGGGGTTAATACCTCTTTCTTTTTGAGTACATTGTGATTTTTAGGGAAAATATCCTCGAAGGAGGGGAGAATGAAATGAATCTGATTTATTTAGTTTTATCCACTGAATATTTATATATACATCTATATATTTTTCTTTATAGTTGTCATTGTGTTTTGGGTGTTTCATAACCCAAAAATTAATATATTAAAAATATTGTTATATTTATAATTATGCAGGTTCATATTTTTTGAATATATGGTTTTTTCATTGATCAGGTCCTTGAATGGAAAATCTAAGACAAGGGTTGTTTCTAAAACATGGGTTTTAACCTAGGAATGACATTAGGTTGGTTAACATCGGAGGTTCTGTGGAAGGTGGATGTTGGTGAGTGAGTTATGCAAATTAAATAATTAAATAATTATTTTACTTAATTGAATAAAAATTTATAACCCTCTATAAATAAATCATTAGGATCAATCTACAAGGTTAGATACTTATCCTTGGTATTTTAGAGATAAGTAAGTGAGCTACATTAGCACTGGAAAAAACCAAGAATGTGGATCGATGATGAACAATTGAGGGATCTATGAGATGAATGACGAACATAGTGATATCTTCACCTTCATCTATAGTGAACATTTTCTACACCAGTGATCAATCCAATCTTCAAATATGTATTTTTATTTTATTGAATTATACCCTTTTATTTAATTTCAAGCATTGATTTCATATATTCTTTAGTTCTTGTGATTTCCTTTATTCAATTGATCCAAGTTTCTGATTAGTGTTCATGAACCTATTTTTTTATATTTGTTTCTCCCATATTTAAAACATCATGTTTCTATAATATGGAACCATCAAATGGTATTTCAATATCCAATGATGAATAGGCTTCATTCTTGTTCCTTTTCCCACCATTGTTCTTTGCATTCATGACCATTGGTCGTCGGGTTCAGTGATTTGACATTACCAGGATAGATTTGAGTATGATTAAACCCTTATAATCATGGAAGATGTTTTAATGACTAGAGGATTGAAGTTTCAAGTGGCCAAATGGAACATTCGGTATTGGGATAAGTGGATCAATAAAACCCTACGAAGACCATGATTCACTATCTATAAAAAACAAAACTAAACATTGTGTATCTCATAAAAACACACACCATATAGAGTGGGTTCTAATAGTGTATAGGGTTTTATCCTAATATAAATATCAAATACTGTGTGGAAGATACTACATAACATGTGTTGCTACCTTGATACCTAGGCGAAGTGCTGAGGGAACATGCCCAGGACCCCGAGGGAACAATTACACCGTTTTCCTTTGTGGAAAATTCATGTGGGTGTACCTAGAAAACCAAACCATGTGACATGAGCACATTCCTAGGACCTTGGGAGGAAATACACATAGTGTCCCCTCGTGGACATTTTATATGGTTATAAATGGATTCCCAATCCATATTTGGGGAAATGACACTCTTAGGAATTTGGACGACATCACAACTTGTCTGACCATAGGTACACACCATGTATTTCCCATTTATCCCTATATTGGGGATCTCCTTATATAGGAATTATATTTAGGGCATTGTGTAGCCTATATTGAGTATTTTTCTATGTGGGATGCGATGGTGGTCTTCTCTTTACCATCATAGGTATGACACAAGGTGTTATGACTAAAAATTTTCTTCTATTGATGCTTGACTAATAGAAGTGACCAGGTTTGATCATTAGAGATATTACAGGGTCATTAATCCCCTATCACACTAGGGAATAGGTCTCCATACTCTTTATATAGGTATATTCAATACTCCTGCCATGAAACAACCCAAGTCGACCTTGAATCGGTCACTCAAGCTGATCGATGGCATGGCCCGAAGGGTTTTCTCGATTCCGATGGGATAGAAACTAGTGCCGAGCATCAACATAGTATACAAAGGGAATGCTTTCACCCAAAAAATAATAAAGAAACTAAATAAAAAAATATTAACAAAGTAGTTCAATATAAATATAAAACTAAAATAGACCTCTTTTACATGAACCTGAATGCTACAACAACCATAAAAATAAACAAATCAGTCAATACGACAACCCGATCTCCATGTGACCCTGTGGGTCACTCTTCAACATAATATCAGACATCTCACAATGAGACTGAAGTCATGATGAAACCTGCACCAAATTCTAAAAATAGAAAAGAACTTTAGGTGTGAGAATTAAAACTCAGTAGGCTAGCCTGATAATATATGCCAATGCACTTCATTTATAATTAAATAAATATAAACCTAAAGTTTGAAATGTAATATATAAAAGTAATATTTTCTACTTATTTTACTTATAAAAAAACTATGACCTATTTCCCTTTTTCATTTCAAAACAAGGTTCATTACCAATAGGGAAACATTAACATTTTCAAGGGGAAAGTGATGATTACATTTTCAACGTGCACAAAAGAGGATAAAACACTTTTCGTTAATTTTTTCATAAACCCGTTTTAAACCAACACATCACTATCCATGAAAATCACCACACAAGAAGGAACCATAAGGATTATATATCAAGGGCCATGGAAATAATCATACAAGTATCTCAATCATCACTACAAGAAGCTAAGTGCTAATAGACATGGGTGAACCTAGGAGATCATAAATAATACAAAACATACTAATACATGAGAACCATCATTGGTAGCATCCCTAAAACACTAAAAAAAATTCCCTAACACTCCCAACCACCCTAACTTAGGACAGAGAGAGGGGAAAATCCCCTAGAAATAATCCCAATATATCCACCTACTATGGGCCACCAGCCAGTGTATAACCTATCCAATGCATCAATCATTCTTAGAAAACATTCTCACTATCCTAGGTTCCCATGTCTCACATATAAAAGGGGGTGATCCAACCGATGCCAACCGAGCATCTAATTACAAGCATATAATAATAATAATAATAATAATTCAATAACATGCCTCACTTTGAGTCACTCCAAGGACTGATCTCATGCCCTCGAACAATTAGAACATAAGGAGTTCATACCAAGGATCTCAAACAATGGATCCCAAGGATTATATAGTGGGGAAATCCCATCCTTTAAATGTATAAAAGCCATGAAAATCTTTCAATGGAGGTTTTCATAATAAACACTTTCACTATTTCTACAAAGTTTCTAAACGGGCCTTTAAGAATTTTTCAAAAACCAAAATTTATCAAAAATAAAAATACATCTTTCACAAAGGGTGTAAACATTCCATTTTTCATTTCAAAATAATTTACAAAGTCCCCTTAAAACATCCACGTTTCCCTTTCAAGGAAAAACCATTTTTATAAAAATGCCAACTGGGCTATTCAATGGAAACTCATGCCCGATCATATTAAAATCCAGAACACATTCCTTTATAAAAACCAAAAACCACTTGGGAACCCATAAAAGGAACCCTGAACATAAATTATCATATTTCCAATATATTTACAGATCCAAACCATGCATTTCATATCATCAAACACCCATAAAATCAAACCGAGCATTTAATCAAACACTTGGTGTGAATTTTTTAAAAAAACAAATCTATTTATCACAAAAAAGGTATAACACAACAATTTTCACACCAAAAAATGAATCCAAGGATCATAAATCAATATTTATTAATCAAAAGAAGTGAAAAAATCATGGAATGAATTAATCTTAAATTAAAAAGGCAAGTATAATGGAAACTTACCTCAAATCTATGGCGCATCAACAACACACGCCATAAATCACTCCTCGAGGGTTCCAAAACCATAGATCTATTAAAAAGAACCTTAAATACACAAATAAACCCCAAATAAGTCGAGGGAAACATAAAACCTTGGTCGACATGACCTTGGGAGAAGGGAAAATGAAGAAGAAATGGACGAACATGGAAGATGGAGGTGAGAGGTGAGGGTTTCCTTGAATATATAGGACAAACACTTGAATAAATAAACTTACAATCACCCTAGAAGGAGGTGGGAGGTGTGAGGAAGTAGGGATATCACTCTTAGGGCCGAACAATCTAGTTGGGGGAAGAATAGGGTGTTTTGGGTTTAAATTATGAAAGGTGTAAACATGGAAAATCACAAAATTTAGGATCCAGGAAACTCGCATGGTTTGTTAGTATGGTTTATCAAACTGTCTGGAAGACACTGCCTATGAAGAGTTTGACTACACAGTCAACCCGAATGGTACCACTAATCGTGCGAAAACCTTACGGTAGGTTCTATTTGAAGCTATACCTGCACCATAGTTACCTAGGTTTGGCTGCATGATTTATCAAACTGTGTCCTGATCGTGCACAGGTCACTTCCAATCCAAAATTTCCGAATTTACTCAAAAAAATACCATATGAAGTGAGGATTAATCATAAGGTAAAAATTAAAAAAATAAACACTTAAAAAATTAACCCACATTACACCTAAAACTCAAGAAAAAGACCGGAATTCCAAAAAAACTAGAACATAACCCATAACTTGAAAAACATGGTGTGACAATTCTCACCACCATTAACACTTTTTGCACCCTGAAAGACATAAGATTATATAGTTTATTGATCAATGACTAAGGATTCCATAAATACACAGTCCAAACTATCGAACCTTGGAAAACATATCTACATCCAATGTAACTAATGCCTCTTGCACGAAACAAAACAACAACTCAGAACCACTTATCGAGAATTAATGGGAAGATCAAGCCACAACCTTTGCAACCATGCTGAAAGAAAGACCATTGTTCCTTCTCCCAAGTGTCCTAACACTCAACCAAACAAAATAGCACACAAAATAGTCAATGATATCAAGGGAGGCTATAACATACTCACAACTATTAGAAAATTATTAGCATCTAATATTGTTTTAAGAGAAAACTCAATGATACCCCTGTTAGGTCACCCCATCATTAAGAACTAACCAGCACTGACCAACTAGAAACTTAACATGAGCCAACATCCGACCTTTTCCACACAGGACAACCAAAACCCTTTAACATTGGCCTACAAACCAAAACTAAAAAGTATGCAATGAGAGAATTTAAATCACCCAATCCCAAACAGAGGGGATAATAATTAATCCAAAAATCCTCTAAACCCTAGGATTCATGAAAAACCACTAGCTTCACTCTGAGATCCATGACTGGATCTCTAATGGTTGAAGTAACTACTTCATCGCAGTCAAGAATTTATAATCCAAAATAGGAACATGCATCACATGATTAGACAAAAAGAGGATCGGGAATTATGAAATGGAAACCACACATTCATTGAAAACAATATTTCACCAAAGAGTCATAACATCCCTTACATTTCAAACAAAAAAACACCACCAGAAAAACCACCACCACAAAATAACCCTTACACTAAAGGAAACTTACAACAAAGAATATTTCAATGAGTTCCCAACAACATGTCACCTATAAGAGTTGGATCGACAATGATTTCTAGAAATTCCCCAAAAAAATCACTGAAAATGACCCAAGAATCCACAATCATGGTAGGATTTTGTAGAATTTGGACATAAAGGATTCTTGGGGCCTGACATGGCATACTGATAACACAAAACAATATCTTTCCCATAAGTGGTTGATAGAAGATCTCAAGAACTTTTTATTCCACAACCCCCTCCATCAACTTTAAACAACTTTCTCATCTCTTTATTAGAATTATCCCCACTTATTATTAGGAATGAATGAGGGAGCAATACCTTGAGAAATATCTCCATTATAGCTTCAACATGAATATATTTCCTCACCACATTGGAAAAAGAAGTTAGGTTGAACTCTGAAACCTTCAACTAAAGATCAGGATGATGCACAAACTAGAAATGCAGAGACTTTATGGAATCATCCAAAACATGGTCTGAAAGGTAAGGAACCCGATCTATAAAATAATGGAAATACTCCAACATTGATTCATCACCCTACTTCAAACAACACATCTCCATCCCCTTTCTCACTCTTCATTTATCAGAGAAATAATTACAAATGAACAAAGCCTTGAAGAACTCCCAAGTAAGATCTTCGTGAGGCTTGTTCCAAGATACCAACCTGCAACACTTCTATGGAGAACCTTCAAGCATGAAGGTCACAAACTTGACCTTCAAAAAATTAGGATATTCAAGGAGACTAAAGTTCCTTTCAATCTTTCGCATACACTATTACACTTCTATATGATCTTCTTGCACATAAAATAGAGGTGGTATAGCTTCCAAAACTCAATAATGAAATCATTAGGTTGATCAACTAGTAATCCTACTAATGGTGAATCACCCATATCTACACTATGATCACCTATCGAAACTCCATGGGGAAAACCACTGGAAAAAATAAAATCCATGAACTAAATCAAGGAAAACTCAACAACAAGGATCCTTATGATAAAACATCAAATATGTATAAAAATTTGAACATAGGAAAACAAGCAGCTATTAACATAAAAAATTTCCTTTTGAAAACATTTTTGTTTTAAAGAAAACTCAGAGAGTTGAACACTCAACATTGGTATTTCTTAGAGACTCAATAACATGAATGTTTCTATGCTACCCCAGGCACCCATCCACCATGCCATACCGGGAATCCTTTTACATTTTCATATACCACCATGCACGTGAGCCCCATGAGAAAACCAATTGTAAAAAACATCCTCATTTTACAAAACAAATCAATAAACACAATTCAAAAATAATGAAACATCCTAAGGAACATAAAACACTGGGTCAAAACCCATTTTTAGACCCCACACATCAAACCATTTTACGGTTCTCGAAAAAGAAACCCCATACATTTCCATCAAAAATTCTTTTCATTTCTTTCAGAACATTTTTCCATCAATTCTAAAAATCTACTTTCATCAATAACCATTTGGTTAAAAACTCACTCCTTTTCATTTAAAACAATTTTTCAAAACAAAAATCCATTTTCCATACACTTTAAGTCTTATTTATAAAATACCAATATCCTTAAATCATTTCAATTTTTACCCACAAGAGGTAATTTTATAAAAGATCATGTTTTTATAAAATCCTCTTAAAGTGAAAATTTTAAAATCCCATTTTTTCACTTTCCAAAATCTCAACCATTACCATTAAAACCCTATTTTCACAAATCCAATACAAGGGTTTTCAAGACAATTTTCAGAATTCAATAGAGACACAAAACAAATCACAAGGAAAAAATAGTGTTGGTGGATGAATTGACCATATGGTTGGTGGCCATATGCCAAACACACAACCAACACTGAGATCCTTCTATGACCATGACCCTAGCTCCACATGGATTTCCAGGACCTATGAGCTCATGGAGACCATTAGACCAACTCCCCTTTTTGTTCCCCAATCACCAAAAAACCCCTAAAGACCAAATAAACTAAAAAAACAAGACTTTCCATGTAAACATGAGGATCAGAATGAGGAAGAGTTCCTGAAGATCTTCCCATACCTACCCCTCGATTATCAAAAATCCTACTCCATATACATTGAAATCCCTAAATAACAAAGGCTAATTTGAAAATCAAGGTCCTCTAAAGGAAAAACCTCCTCTAATAAATTGTTTTCGTGAACCAACCTAGGTAGACCTTGTAATGATCACCCAATCTGATCCATGGAATGGATTGAAGGGCATTCCCAATCCCCATGGGATTGAAACTAGTGCTAAGAATCTAGAGAGTACAGAATGAGAATGATTTCAGCCAAATAAATAATAAAGAAACTAAATAGTGGAAATATGAACAAAGCAATTCAATATAAATATAAAACAGAAATGAACCACTTTTACATGAACCCAAATAATAAAAAAACCATAAAAATAAAACAACTGGACAAGACAACAAAACGATCTCCATGTGATCCCATGGGTCACTCTCGAACAAAAGATCAACCATCACCCAAGGAGATCAAACTCAAGATGAAACTTGCACCAAAGGTTAAAACAAAAAATAAATATTGTCCTGAGTATTAAAAATCAGTAGGTTGGCCTAATAATCTATTCCCAATGAACTTACTTTAGAATAAAAGAAACATCAACTTCAAGTTTGAAATAAAATATATAAAAGTAAGCATTTTTACTCATTTTACTTAAAAAAAAACTACAACCCATTTTCCTTCTTCATTTCAAAACTAAGTTCATTACCAATAGTGAAACATTAATGTTTTCAAGGGGAAAGTGATGCCAATATTTTCAACTTTCACAAAAGATGATAAAACAATTTCATTTGAAACATTTTTCATAAACCATTTTTAAACCAACATATCAATTTCCGTGAAAGACACAACACAAAAAAAAACCATAATGACCATATAACAAGGGAAATGGAAATAATCATACAAGTGTAACGTTCTGGACCTAAACAACCACCCGAGCAGTGCTAAATGAAATTGGTGTTACTACCTTAGGTGCACCTCCCCAAACGCCAAAGGCTGCCGACTAGTAGAGAGGGTCTGATAGGTATAGTGGGGAGGCTATACCCTCTCGTAGGATAATAATGGTACTAGTCTGAGTAATAACATATAAAATGTAGCAGAAATAAACGACTCAACAAACTCGAAATAGACCCGCATAGGAGAGGCACAATCAATAGTAATAAAGATTAGAAGAAATACATAAGAAAGTGTAGCAAAAAGTAAATACAACAGCATGCTGACCACTTATGACAACTAATAGAACAGAAAATTCATAAATCCATAGAAAGTGAATATATAAAATGGCGCTAATGGGTAACTAACAGTAGCTACAAGAAACTAGGAAATCATGCTAATACAGGAAAGAAAGAAAAACAAAGTAAACTCTATCTAGGCAAGACCTCAAGGTCCCTAGCATCTCTATGAGACAGTTAAAATAGTCCAGATCCTGAAGCTGGTCTCTTTCTTGCACGTAAATCCATTAAGTCTACATGCGTCCCTAAGGGCCCATGCAGGGTGTGAGATAAATATTAGTAGGGTACCACCCAATGGTTCATACCTAATATAAGTGTTTAAGCAGGCATGTATTTATAAGGAAAATAGTAAACAGAACAATGCACAAATAAACACAAACTCCACTGGTGCTCAACAACCACCATGGAGTGTCATTTGTTTCAGCCAATGTCGGAATCCATATCATGTAACCTGACCCCATGTGCCCCCTGACACCGTATGTCTCAAGTACCGATGTCCCAAAGGCACGCCCATGAAGTAGTAACTCTAAGGAACAATGATGTTTGTCCTCAAATAAGTAACCAGAGGGTCAATGATGTCAGCCCTCAATAAAGTAACCGAAGGGACAATGATGTTTTCCCTCAAATCTGTAACCAGAGGGACAATGATGTCTTCCCTAAAACCGCAGTGAGCCGCTTCCCCAACCCGATAGCATCAACACTATCCCCTAAAGTCTCCTCACATTCCACGTGGATTCCTATAGTAAACACCCCCTAACCAATAGTAACTAAACCGAAAAAATAGGGGCCTCTACCCACACAAGTGGTCAAAAACACCTCATCATGGATTCTCTCTTTGTGTACACTACTCAATGTTCTGGGTGAGAGGTAATCACCAAAATAATTTCCCAATACACAACATCTCTGGCACCTCATTCCCCTACGACCATGTTTCTCAAGTCTGGTGGTCTCTCCATCCATGTAACTTAGTCCATTCCCAACCTAACAGTCACACTACCTCAAGATAATGTCCATGACGCCCAATCATGTGGTCAGAACCACCCAATGTAACCCGTGCCAATCCCAACCTATGATCACCATCAATAAACAATACCCAGGCCATGCCCAACACAACCTGAAGGTTCCATCATATGCAATATCACAAATCACATATTTATATAATCAAAAGAAATTGTTTAAATAGGAAAAACAAACTAAAGAGTTGAATTTCACTAGCTATGTGTTGTCCCATACCATCACCAAGGTCTTGGAAGCCTCTAATAATAAATATCATAACTTAATGAATTAAACTTAGTAGTTTAATAAAAAAAAATAAACTTATACCATTTTGGAAACCCCTACCAAAATTCCCCAAATTAGCAATGACCCCTCGCCTAGCCCCGCTCAATAAAAATAGGAAAAAGGGCATACCCAAAGGCATCCCACAGGTCTAATAACTAATTTAATATGCAATATAAGATAAAACAGGGTCTCATTCAAAATACCCAAATACGCGCTTTAATCCGTGTTACCCAATAGTCTGCGAAAACATGAAAGAAGGTATGCACCACCTACCTGAGACTTGTAAACGTATGAAAAACCAATATGAAGCTCTAATTCAAAGACGATATTTGTAGATCTACGTTTATTTATAATACCACAACTCTACTTGGATGGAATTTGCGGTGTGTGAGGAAAAGAAACTAGAATGAAAAAGGGTGTGTGGGTTTATCCTTCCCAATGCAATCCCCCAACCACTGAAAAATTGAAGAACAGACTTCAGATGAGGAATTTAGGAGAAGAAATGTTTTTGGTCTCCCAGAGCATCAAGGTCTGAGAATGGGGTAGAAGAAGTTATTTTATTCAATAAGACACGATTATCTTTCATTTAAGGGAATAAAAATAAAAATACATGGTGTGTATAAAGGACTAAACACTGTGTATTAGAGTTTTCCCTTATATGATTTAAAAGGAGTTAGCCACATGGCCTGGATGCACCACACAGGTCAATAAAAGACTAGAAATCAGCTGGAATGTAGAAAGGAAAATACATGACGTGTCAATAAAATCTATACGCCGTGTAGTAGGAAATTCTTACATGGTTACCACACGACATGTACTCGGTGAGACCGCGGCTGGTACACGCCTAACCCATACATGAAGTGTACTTTAGAGTACATGGCGTGTAATCTTTAAATTTCTAGAATTTCCCAGTTTTCTCAGAAACAAGTCAAAAATTCAATCAGGGTCGGTGTTTTGACCCATTCTAAAAACCGAGATTCTTATAATCTCACCACCTTGACATATCTCATCCTCGAGCTATCAAACAAAACTTGAAGATGGCACTGAATATACCACCCTGATCAAAGTAACCTAAACTACCTTGGTCTAAAAGGTTCTAGCTAAATTCCTTAAGGGGCTCCCCACCTTAGGAATTTCCTAACTCGGTCTCAACCATACAAACTCAAACTAAGATAAAGTTCACTAACCTGTTTCTAGACTCATGTCCTCCCATGATTAAGCATCACCCCTGGGCCTCATTGGTTCTCTTGTGTTTTTTCCGACACCCCAAACATATCCCGCACTGCATCGGTGCCCGCCTCCATGAGGTCCTCCATCCCATGGATGCTCAAAACAAACCTGGTTCCTAGCACATTAAGTAACCCACATCCTCAATGAACCAATACCCACAACACCTCAAGTAACCCACATACATGATTCCCCAATTCTATGACTATCATACATATATATAAATATATCACAAACCAATATGGCGCCAATCCCACTGGCCAATATCTGGTCAGTCCACATAAATCTTGGGCACCATGTTCACTCAAAGAAAACATGACCCAACAGGCCATTACAAAACAAGTAAAGTCAAAACAGATCATAGAAACACCCATGGTGTACCTCTGACCATTGTCAGCTAACCTTCCTGCTCATCCATTGGATGCTCCACGACATGCACCTGACCTGACACACAAATTTCTGAAGCCTTTCCTCCCTACGGTGCTACACTAGTCACCAACCAATGACCCCTCATATGGGTCCCACTGCATCTGTCATGTCCTCCGCATGAAGCTAAACCTCAACTACCCTCTCCTAGTACCGAACCTGAACCAACTGTAGATGCCACCATTTTTCCTAGTCCCAGTCTGCTGGCTATCTGAGAAGGCTGCCTACAAAAACTCTCAAGATTCCCAAACTATCCACATGCCTGACACACCTTTGGAGGTCTATCACACTGATTTCGATCATTCCCTGTTTGTCCACACTAAAACAAAATCAATGAAGAACTTATATGTGGTGGTCTAGCTAAGTCATTGGCCATAATTCCCTGCTGTTACTCATCACATCCTCGCTTCCTGCTATCTGAACCATCACCTAAAGTTGTAACCTGACCAACTTGGGGCCTTTCCATCTGGTTTTCCTCTGCTATGATTGCATGATTCACCACCTATAATAAAGAACCCATCTTGAAGATATTTACCAGGATCCGAATGGTGTGTCGTAAGCTGTCCTAGAAGGGCCTCACCCTTTCCGAGTCATCGCTTACCATACCAGGTGCAAAAGGAAAGAGCTCAATGAAAGTATCTTTATAGTCCATGACAGATGTGTCTCCCTGATGAAGGCTCAATAACTACCACTCTCTCTATTCCCTCAGTGTCTCTAGGTAAAAGTGCTCGAGTAACCTGTACTCAAAGTCTTTCCATGCCAGTTCTTCGTGTCTATGATCATAAACCTAAACATCCCACCAATGCTTCACTGATTCTCTCTGCATATACGTCGTCAGCTTGACCCTCCTCCCTAGAGGCATTTCGAGCTGTTTAAAGATCATATGATTTCTCTCTATCTAGTTATTATCCTCTTGTGGACCACTCTCACCCTGAAAAAGAGGTGGGTGCTGCAACTAGAACTCCCGCATCAGATATTCCATAGATGGATCTGTACCCTACAAACCTCTATCGATCCCTTGCAAGACACGTAACAGACTACGCTAGAGCTGCTCATTGATCCATGAACTGAACGCCGCCAAACCCAGCTGCTATCCTGCCTGCACTAGATCCTAAACCTGATCATGTCCCTAAGCCTATAACTATGGCTCTTGCTCTGCCTGCACCAGATCCTGAACCTAATACTGCTCTTGTGGCACTGTACCATCTCCCACCTAAACCTCCATCTGAGTCATCAAAAAGGAACCTGGTGAATACCATAAATGGTCAGGCAACCAACATATATAACAGTATATATATATCATAGATACAGAAAGCATTAAAAGGAAGTTCATAACTACTACCCTTATTATCCCCCACCGCAACCCATGCCCATGGAATCCTGACCTCAGGCCTCCTTACCTGCCCTCAACAGAACCACGTATCAAAGGTACCTCAGGCCATGCCCGTCCTGAAAAAAAATGTTTCCTTAAACCAACGACCTAGTCACCCAATCATGGTGACCAAAATCACCTCAACCATAGTACCTGGATGCTCATACAAGACCCAGACCCAAATCTCTTACCACAAGCAATTCACATTATATATAGCATGGCATAGTACATTGCAATAAACTAGAAATTTTGTCAGGAATTTTACCTATCACGTTAAAAAATCATTCTATATCATGAAAATTGATATTATTCACATGGAATTATCACTTCACAAAGCATACATGAAGTTATGGAATTGAAATACCCTAAAAATGTGCCTATCAAAATCCAAACAACCACGCCTTGCCATACTGGGCCAAGGTCCAATTCCACCTTACCGCACTGGGTCAAGGGTTACATATCACAATCAATAACATCACACACCAAGTGAGCCACCGAGGTGGAAATCATATAAACTGTAATCTGGGAAAAAAGAAAATAGTAATTCCCACCCATGGAAACTTATTCCATCCCTCATACCTAGGGCTACAGGCACCCAAGCACAAGCTAGAATCCCAGTTCCAGTAACAACTTATCTCCAGTCTACTATATCCCAAATAGTAAAACCAATAGAAATAAAAATAGAAGTCTCAATATCATTAGTATCTAGAAAAACACTGCTACTAAATCCATGTTAAGAACTCCTCTAATACTACTTTCTAACATCCTGGACCCAAACGACCACTCGAACAATGCTAAATGGGACGAGTGTTACTAACTTAGGCACACCTCGCCGAATGCCAAAGGCTGCCGACTAGCAGTGAGGGTATGATAGGTAAAGTGGGGAGGCTATAACCTCTTGGAGGATAAAAATGGTACTGGTCTGAGAAATAACATATAATATGAATTGGAAATAAATGAATCGACAGACTCGAACTAGACCTGCATAGAGGAAGCACAATCAATAGAAATAAACAGCAGAAGCAACACATAAGTAAGTGCATTGGAAAGTAAACACAACAACATGATGACCGCTTGTAATAACTACTAGAACAGATAAGTCATGGATCTATAGCAAGTCAATATATAAAAGGGAACCAATGGATAACCAACAATAGCTACAAGAAACTAGGTAAGCATGCTAATACAAAAAGAAATAAAAACAAAGTAAACTTCATCTAGGGAAGACCTCAAGGTCCCTACCATCTCCATGCAGCAGTTAAAATAGTCTAGCTCCTGATGTTGGTCTCTTTCCTGCACATAAATCCATAAATTCTACACGTGTCCTAAAGGTCCCATGTAGGGTGTGAGACAAATCTCAGTAGGATACCACCCAATGGTGCATACCTAATATAAGTTTTTAAGAAGGCATGCATTTTTATGAGGAAAACAATAAACAATACGATGCACAAATAAACACAAACTACACTGGTTCTTAGTATCCACCATAGAGTGTCACCTCCTTCGGCCAATGCCTAAATCTCTGTCATGTAACCCGATAGCATGTGCCCTTGAAACCGTGTGTCTCAAGTACCAATGCTTAGAAGCCATGCCCAAGAAGTAGTAACTCAGAGGAACAATGATGCTTATCCTCAAATAAGTAACCGGATGGTCGGTGATTGTTTCCCTCGGACTTCGGAGATGACCTCCTTTGATGGGAGGTTAAAACATTCCGATCGGTTTCTAATGGGTTTGTTCGTAGAACCGAAACCATCTAATGATTCCACATCAATTCGGAACTACTTTCCAAAGGTAGGTGCTCATTAGTTTATGGACTGATGAGGCTTAGGAATTTTCATTGGTCGAGAGGATGGGAGGTCAGACTTATCAAACCTTTTTGAGAGGAATTATTGTCTACTCTGGGACTCTCTTTATAGATTTAAGTTATGTTTGTGAATCCTTATTACATTACCAAATATAAAATGAGTTTTCCTTTAGATCTGAAAATCAGTGATCGATATGTAGAAAATTTAGGGAATCTTTTATACGTATTCGAGGTTCTTCACTGATAAAGAATCATCTGTATTTTGTAGATATTCTTAGTCAATGGTATCCTTTGATACATAAAAGTCTCTTGGTCTTTATGATGACCATACTAGTTTTAAAGAAACTCAGTGTGGCACTTGATGTTTATTGTCATTCAAAAGGAAATTAATTATTTTAGAGTTGGGATGTAACCCACAGATGGGATACCTATGTATCCTTTGTTTATAAAAGGAATCAAAACCCACGTAGTTTGAGTAAGGGAGTATGATGTTTATTATTGATGTCTCAAAGAAGGATGTCATAATTACTTTTACACTCTAAGCTCATGTGAGTCATTCTCAGTGTGAGAAACAAGAGGTATTGGTAAAAATTTAGGCAATTTTGCCATGAAAGATGCAATTATAAGAAATAATGTGGGGCTTATGTATGTATGACTGCCCAGATAAATGAAGGTTAGGATTTAATTTAGGGAATAAATCCAGGAACAGGGTCCATAAAGGTATATCTACTTCATGGATATTTTGAATACACTAACTTGGGGCTTACTCCTGAAAAGGAGGCCCAAATTAGGATAGGACTTATGATTGGGTTTTACTCCGGAAAAGGAATCCCAGATCAAAGGTAAATTAGGACTGGTTAAGATAAATTAATACTGGGGCTTACTCCTGAAAAGGAGGCCCAGGTTAAGAGACTTAAAAAATTAAGGGACTTGGGGCTTACTCCTGAAGAGGATGCCCATATTTGAGACTGGGGCTTACTCCTGAAAAGGAGGCCCAGGTTAAGAGAATTATGACTGGGGATTATTCCTGAAATGGAGGCCCAGGTTAATGAGGACTTGGGGCTTACTCATAAGGAGGATGCGCAGATTTGAGAATTATGACTGGGGCTTATTCCTAAAAAGGAGGCTCGGGTTAATGAGGACTTGGGGATTACTACTAAGGAGGATGACCAGATTTGAGAATTATGACTAGGGCTTATTCCTGAAATGGAGGCCCAGGTTAATGAGGACTTGGGGATTACTCCTAAGGAGGATGCCCAGATTTGAGAATTATGACTAAGGCTTATTCCTGAAAAGGAGGCCCAGGTTAATGAGGACTTGGGGCTTACTCCTAAGGAGGATGCCCAGATTTGAGAATTATGACTAGGGATTATTCCTGAAAAGGAGGCCCAGGTTAATGAGGACTTGGGGCTTACTCCTAAGGAGGATGCCCATATTTGAGAATTATGACTAGGGCTTATTCTTAAAAAGGAGGCCCAGATTAAGAGGTTCTCTCATCTTAAAGGATGAGGTTGAATGAATGGAATCTCAATTTTTTAGTGACATAAAGATGTGTAAATCACTAGGTTTTGAGAGATATTCCACAGAGTTTCTTTCAAATAAAGAATCCAAATCATGAAATCATGCCATAAATGACTTTTAAGAGTGTCTTGAAGATTGAATCTTGAATAGGAGAGGTGGAATGGCTTATGAGGGGTTAAATGGGCAAGAAGGGCACCCAAAAAGGCAGGGGCGTGCAAGTCCTGGTAGGTGCGCAGGTACTGTGTGGGCGTGCAAGTCCTGGTCGTGCAGGTATACCTGCGCGACACATGGGTACTTGCGCGACGGTTAACCAGCAGGGTAATACTTGAGCGACTCTTGGTTAAATCCTTTAGAATCATCTTGAGGTTCTTCCAGAAGAGGGGCGTGCTAGTTCTATTGAAGGAGTAAGGCGGCGAGCAAGTGTGGCCATTTCCCTTAAGGGATGGCCACTCAGGCGCGCAATTTTTGATGAGTTTCAACACTTAGGTCTTCCTCCCACTCTTTAGATCTTATGTTCTTGGTAAGAAATTACCTTAGAAGTGTTTCGGAAGCTTTGAGAAGAGACTAGGGCACCGAGAGCATAAATATGAGTTTCTGGAAAAATTCATCTTTTTTCTTATGGGGGTCCACAGGGTCTATTTATAGACAGGAGAAGACCTCGGGCGGTTATCACTTAGGTCGTGCAAGTCACTTGCGTGACCATTATGCGTCGCACAAGTGGACTTGCGCGACTATGAGGGAACTTGCGCGACCTATGGGCAATGTTCTCTTTGTTCATCCCTTTGTCGATTTTTTGATGTTTTCTTCAAAGGCTGAATCAATTTGTGCTCAGATATTCCCCTTTTCCAATCTTTAGATTCTATGATGAAAGGAGCGTCAATAAAATTCCCCCCCCCCTCAGAGTTGGATCTAGAGAGAATATAGGATTTGATTCTGAGGAAAAGAATCAAACTCAAGGAAAGGTGGCACGCAAGTGTTCAGTGCGCAACAATTAGCGCACAGGTTCGAGTCGCGCAAGGCTGGAGCTCAGGGGTATGGCGTGCAGGGTTTTGGACGCCTCTATAAATAGAGGGCCTCACTTCTGTACAAAGCATCCAGATTTCTGGATTTCAAACCTTCGAGCTCTCACTGCGCAGGTCACCTTAGCCACGTATGTTGCTCTGTTTTACGATGTTTCTTTGCTATCGCGCTGCTATATAGGTATCTGGACTTGCGCGATGATACTTGCGCACCAAAAACTTGCGCGGCACCTCCATACTTGCACGCCAAGTTTTGACTTGCACGCCTTAATGCCTTAGCAATTTTTCTGAATTCCTTCACAAATTTTATGAAAAATAAACCCATTTAAGAGTTAGTTTATTCAAATTTTGTGCAAAATCAATGGATCTTAGACCCGGAATGGCTGATGAACTAGATAGTAAGCGGATTGATGTCATTGTGAACATCATTGGCCATGATTACTATGATATCTGTGACAACACTCTCATAGATTTGGCTAAGTACTTGAAGAAATATCATCTTAATTTCCCACAGAGCATCTACCTGCCTCTATATGGTCATGGTCATCTGCAAGGAGTCAATGTTCTAGATGAAAAGAACTATATGCCTGAGATGCATCTGCACTACTACTCCTCTATTTCGGTTATAATTTGCATTAAGAGCAACAACAATGGTGTGAAATTTCAAATTCTTCCTCCAAGTCATTTCCGTGCAGATATGAAAATGGAAAACCCATGGGCTGAAATGTTTTCCACTGCCGGTTGGTGGAGAGAAGAAAAACATGGCATTAGAGCAATATCTGAAAAGAGTACTCTCTCCAAATGGCTCTTTACTTCCAATGCTTCATTCTCAAATCCATGTATCCATCTTCCAAGTCTCTTGGACAGAAACAGAGTCACTGTTTGATCAGCAGAGAATTTTCTCAAACCGCACTCAAGAACATTCTTTTACAATTGTTCCAAGAAGAGATGTTATCACTACATATCTTATGGTATCCAGTTGAATGAATGAATTCCATGTGGCTACTGATGAAGCTTGGGATGCCGTAAATCAAATGAAGAGTTACGTTGAAAGTCTTTTGTAATTCATGAAAAAAGATAAGAGACTCTAGTCTGTGGATGTCCTTCTAACTCTTGTGCATCAATGAAAAACACTTTCACCTTTAATCATTTGTGCATGCATTTTCTTGCTACCTGCTTTAAATTTTACCTAAGCCAATGGGCCTAGTAAGCACAGTTTGATTTTTACTAGGATTAATGTAAATAACCCTACAAACTTTGAATCTTTTAATTGCTCAATATTACCTAAATCATACAAAATGTATGTTTAGTGAGCTGGAACTTGACTTTTATTCAGAGTTCCTTTGTCTTTTGTTGGAAGTTTAAAGTCATGCATGTCAGACATAAAGAGGCTAATGTTTAAGGTCGAAATAGCTTTGACCGAATGAATTAGAATTGACATAATTCCTTGAAAATTCATCTAAAAACATTGTACCATACTCAAGTATAAGGGAAAATGTGTAAGCTATGACTTAAAAATATTTGAATCTGAGGAATGACATGAAAAAGGGATAAAAGGAATTAGAAATAGTAGTTCCAAAGAATGAAGTTACCATTATTTAACAAACCCGTTAGGGGGTTGAATTATACAGGGTCACCTAAGGGCATTGGCTGCATAGTCAAATAAATAGTATCTTTTGGCTAATAATTCTGTTATGTAGACTGTTTATGCAAGGCCGCCTATGGGAACGTGCTACATAGTCAGGAAAAAGAACTCTCAGAAATTTACTTTCCTAGTGCTAAAAGCCAGTGAAATTTTATGGAGATTCAAATTTTCCAAAGTATAGAGTTTGCTGTATGGAAATAGGTACTTGAATATGGAGAAGATATTTACAAACAAGATTATTGAAGAACTGGATGGATATCACTCCTACGAAGGTCTGACCCAAACGTAGGGAAGGAGAATATAAACCATATACTTGAATACTTTCAGATCATGAAAAAGGATATGGGACAAATATGTTAAGGATGGCTATTTTTTCGGATCCTTACATACAGTCATTTAAGACAAATAAGGACAAAAGAAGAATTATTCCCAAGAATGAAGTTACCACTATCCGAAAAACCCATTAGTGGGTTGAATTATGCAGGGCCACCTAAAGGCATTGGCTGCATAGTCAGATAATAGTATATTTTGTCTAACAATTCTGTTATGTATACTGTTTATGCAAGGCTACCTATGGGCACGTGCTGCATAGTCAGGCAAAATAATTCTCAGAAGTTTGACATTTTTGGGACCTAGAAGTAATGAAAAGGGTTTATGAAGATCTGAAAATATTTAAGGTTAGGATTATGACACATAAATATGGGTATTGTTCAATGTATACAGAGATACACAGATCAATTCTAACCATAATCATGTTGTGGCTGGGTCCTGAATTGAAATGTTGGACTTCACTACGTATCCCATAAGGATGGGAATCAAGCTCATATGTAGTTCTTAAATTACAGTTTAACGTCTTGTGGGACAAAAGGATTAGAGATCTTAGTTTAGGGTCATAGAGCTTGGATCATTGTAAGAAATACACAGTGTGTGTTTTCATAGGGAATTTTCATCCAAGGAACTGAAAGTGGAATTTGGGGTTAGGCCCAAAGACTTGGGGCTGGATTCAAGGGACACTCGAACGTTCCTACGTATCCCATAAGGATGGGAATCAAGCCCACGTAGTTCTAGAAATACCCTCTGTACAAATTTTGTTTGTACATGTGAAGGGTGAAAGGGGATTTTAGTACAATTATAATTTAACCCAAGATAAAAGGTTTGAGAATTTCCATGTATGCACGTAGTCTTTGAAATGAAACATGATTGAAAATTCAATGTAAATAATGGTTCCCTCTCAGGTGAGAGTATCAAAGAATATTGTATTTTATTGTCATACTGGAAAAAGTGTTGTATAGTTTAACATCGTATAGAAAGGATGAAAGTGAACAAATGTAAAGATATTGATTCTAGGGGCGGTTTCACGAATTAACATTGTATGAGATGGAGGTTAACTGATGTGAAGAGATTGATTTTGGGCTTGAACCTTGGGAGGTTGCCTACGTACCCAGCCTGGAAGGCAAGGATCAAAGTCTGCGTAGTTCAATTAAAGAATGAATTAATGATCAAGTTGTTCTTGGGGACAATGACCTAAAAAAAATGATGTTGTTGGGACTTACACATGGTTAGTATCCCAAAGAGAGTGTTATGGTTGAGGTTTGCTCTAAGCTCACGTGAGTCATACTCGGTGTGAGAAACAAGAGGTAACAACAACATTAATGATGCATAGCTTAATGTCATGTAGGACATATAAAGGGACTATGCAGTTTAAAGTATTGCAGTTAGGACTATTGGTGCTGCACAGTTTAATGTCATGTAGTAGGGACAAAGTACATTTAAATGTCATGTATGACATATCAAGGACTTTCTGTACAGTTTAGTGTCATTTAGTTAGGACGATGGGGACAATATAGTTTAATGTCATGTTGGACGAAAGGGGGACTATGTAGTTTAATTTCATGCAGTGAGGACAAAAGAGTACACCATTTAACGTCATGTTGGATGCATTGGGGATTTTTTCCACAGTTTAGCGTCATGTTGGACAAAAGTGTGAATAGTTTAAGGTCATATACATGGACCGTGGATGGTGCAGTTTAATATCATGCTGGACAAAAGTGTAGTTTAAGGTCATACAGGACCTTTGATGATTTTGTAGTTTAACGTCTTTCCGGACGTAAGGGACTTCTATACAGTTTAGCGTCATATAGTTAGGACATCACAATTTAACGTCTTTCTGGACGTAAGGGACTTCTATACAGTTTAGCGTCATGTAGTTAGGACATAACAGTTTAACATCTTACTGGACGTAAGGGACTTCTATATAGTTTAGCGTCATGTAGTTAGGACATCACAGTTTAACGTCTTACTGGATGTAAGGGACTCTAAAATAGTTTAGGGTCATATGCATGGTCCGTTGATGATGCAGTTTAAGGTCATACATGACCTAGTTGCAGTTTAAGGTCATAATGGACCATTTAGGGAACTTTTTCACAGATTAACGTCATGTGGGACAAAAGTAATACAAATAGTTTAAGGTCATATGTATGTACCATTTCCATATAGTTTAACGTCATATAGCAAGGACAATGAAGGTTTTGTGTTTATACAAAATACTTCTTCAAAAATCTGGCATTGGTTGGAGTAGTGATGAGTTCTCTCTCCATCAAGATTAATGAATAAGCTCCATTCAAGTAGACCCTATGTATTGAATAAGGTCCGTCCCATTTTAGTTCAAGCTTGGGAGGTTTCTTTCTTGGTATCATTGGAGTTATGAGAACTAATACCAATTCTCCCTGAGTGAATGAACGAAGATGAAATTTTTTGTTAAAAGGTCGTGCTATTTGATTCTGATAGACTTCCAAGTGGTGCAAAGTGCACAATCTTTTCTCATCTAACCGTTCCAATTCATTCAATCGCTTTTGAGATTGTTCATCTATAGAGGATTGATCACAAATGGAAAATATGAGCGAGGGTAGTTGAATTTCAATGGGCAAGACGGCTTCCGTTCCATATACCAATGAATATAGAGTTGACCGAGTTGCTGTGCGGGTGGTAGTCTGATAAGCCCATAAATCATGAAAGAGTTTATCAGGCCATGACCTCTTATCTTTATCCACCATCTTTTGTAGTATATTTGAAAGAGTCTTGTTAAAGGATTCTATCTGGCCGTTGGCCGCTGCATGATACCGAGATGAATGGTTGGATTTGATGTTGTATTTTTGATACAACTTCTTCACCTCGGATAAACAGAAGTTGGTGCCATTGTCCGTCAATATGTTATGAGGGACACAAAATCTGGTAATGATGTTAGACTTGATGAAGCTAAAAATGCATTTAGAACTGAATTCCTTGAGAGGTATTGCCTCTGCCCATTTGGTAAAGAAGTCAGTAGCAGTAAGAATGTACTTAATCTGCTTGGCCGTAGCCGAAGGGTAAGGTCCCACCACATCCATTCCCCATGTGGAAAATGACCATGAGTATTTAGCTGTATGAAGCAACTATGGAGGTTGATGAATGAAGTGGGCATGTACTTGGCATGAATGACACTTCTTTGTAAAATCAAAACAATCTTGTATCATTGAAGGCCAAAAGTATCCAAGCCTTCAAATCTGATCAGACAGTCTATGTCCAGACTGGTGGGCACCACAGACACTTGCATGCACTTCTTTCATGAAAGCCATTGTTTCTTCACCATCAATGCATCTGAAGAGAACTCCATCAAAACCATGTTTGTAGAGAATTTTCTCTAGGTGATCTGGGCTATGATAAAGATTAAAATTGACCACACGTCACCAGATTTGTTCTTTCTCAGCTCTATAAGGTGGAAGTGTTCCATTTTGAAGGTATTCCCTGATAGGTGAAATCCATCCTGTAGTATGACCATACAGTTCAGGAATGGGACTAATTTCATAAATTTCCTCTGTTCTGATTTGAATATAAGGTGAAATTGCACGAAGGTGGGAAATAATGATGGTTGTCTCGTCCCAATTTGGATCTTCCAGAGCTGTGACTATATTAGCCAGTGCATCAGCTTGAGCATTTTGTGATCTTGGGACATAAGAAAATGTCGGTTCCAAAGGGAATTTCACCATTAACTCTCTGACATAATCATACAAAGGGATTAGTTCTTCTTTTCTGATGGCATAATCCCCATTGACTTTTTTGATTACCAGTTCTGAATCACCTTTCACCTTTAAGTGATTCACTTGTGCTTGAAGTGCTAATTCCAAGCCTCTGATGAGAGCTTGATATTCTGCTTCATTATTGGTACCACCTTCCCCAATAAGAAGGAATAAGGTAACACTGCATTTTCTAGAGAAATTATCACAATTCCGAAGCCAACTTTGTTGAATTTAGGATTTTCCATTTTCCTCCCTGTTGGACTTCTGGAAGCACCATCAAAATACATTTCCCATGCCCGAGGACTGTCTGGAATAGAGAAGAATTCCTCATCAAGGAGTTCAATATCTAAAGACGTGTCTCCCACTAAAGGGTGTTCAGCCAGGAAATCAGCCAGAGCTTGGCCCTTTATCGCATTTTGAGACACATACTGAATGTCGAATTGCTGAAAAATAACTGCCGACCTTGCCAGATGTCCTGTAAGTATTGGACGACTAAGGATTAATTTGAGCAGGTTATTGCGAGATACCAATTGGACCCCGTGATGTTGCAGGTAGTGTCTCAACTTCTAAACTGTGAAGATTAATGCCATGCAGCACTTCTCAATACTTGAATACCGGGTTTCTGCTTCAAGCATAGTTCGACTGAGATAGTAGAGGTTTTTCTCATTCCCATCATCATTCTTTTGATTAAGAAAGGCACCCAATGATCGCTCTAGAGCTGTCACGTAGAGGATAAGTGGTCTTCTTTCAACAGGTGGCATGAGTACCGGTGGACTCAAGAGGTATTTCTTGATAATATCAAATGCTTCTTGACATTCTTCAGTCCACTGGTAAGTGACTCCCTTCTTCATCAATTTGGTGAAGGGTAAACTTTTTCCAGCTAAATTGGCGATGAAATGCTGAATATAGGCTAAGTGTCCTTGAAGTCCTCTTAATTATTTCAAATTTTGAGGAGGTGACATACTAAGGATTGACTTGGTATTCTCAGGATCGACTTCAATACCACGATGGTGTATAACAAAGCCGAGAAATTTTCCCGAGGTTACCCCAAAAGCACATTTTAAGGGGTTCATCATCAAATTATATTGTCGAAGCTTGCGGAATATGACTTCCAAATCATCTAAGTGATTAGAACATTGTTTGGATTTAACTATCAAATCGTCTACATATCATTCAAAAAACTTCCCTAAGAAGGGTGTGAAGATACGATGCATGGCATGCTGATAAGTTGCACCTGCATTCTTTAAGCCAAAGGGAATTACCCAGTAGAAAAACACACCCTAAGGGGATCTGAAGGCTGTAGATTCCTCATATTCTAGGGCCATTCCGATCTGATTATATCCGTAATATCCATCCATGAAGGAAAGGCTTCATAGCCAGCTGTTGCATCAATTAAAAGTTCTGTAATCAGAATTGGGAAATCATTATTAGGACAATGCCGATTAAGATCTCTGAAATCGATGAAAACTCTAATTTGTCAGTTCTTATTCTTTACAGGGACAATATTAGCCAACCATTTTGGATATTGAAATTCTCTAACAAATTTAGCTTTGATAAGCTTATCCACTTCAGCTTCAATTTTGGAAGCACAAGTTGGGTGTGTTCTTCTCGTGGCTTGCTTAAATCCTCAATGTTCTTATGGTAAACCCAAATGATGAGTAGCAACATCAGGATCAAGCCCAATAATTTTTGTATAGTTCCAAGAAAATATATCTATATTTTTATTTAGAAAAGAAATATACATCTCTTGCTCTTCAAGAGTCATGGCCGCACTGATTAAAGTGGGGCGTGGATCTTATTTTGTACCCAGATTTATTTCTTTGAGTTCATCCACAGTGGTAGAGATACCCTCTTCAAATGCTGGAGGATCATATCTGAGATCTTCCTCTTCTTCTTCATCATGTATTATTTATTCTGTTTCTACTTTCATAGTAGATGATAATGCATAATTTTCATGCTCAGAAGAGATGTCAAAATTTTCATATCTTGAAGAAGAAGCTTCCATTTCCGACCTGATTGATGATGAAGGGTCTTCTTTGGGTAATAAAGAGGAGATGATGGATTGAGAATCGACATCATTTTTCACCTCCGATGTTGCTATAACTTCTTTTGTCCTGGTTGGCGATATATAGACTTGTTGGATTTCAACAGATGAAATGAAGATGTCACCATTTGTGCTTTCATCACTGCTTGGTAGATTACCAATTTCTCCCATGTTGTTTGGATCGATTTCCGTAATTGACATTATGGATCTTTCCATAAGAGTATTTTGATTTGGGTCTATCTTGTCAATTTGACTGATTGGCAACACATAATCTGTACTCACATGTGTAAATGGATTTACTGGAATTTCCTCCAAACAATATGGAGCATTAACTTTGGTAATCTCCTTTGTTGTGGATTTCTCCCTTCCCTTCATGTGATAGAATTCCGCCTCAATGTATTGAGACTCACATGTATTGAATGGGGCCTTATCACCATAGAATGTCCCAACTTGACCATCGAAACAATATTTGAGACATTGATGGTAGGATGAAGGGATATCCAGATGTTGATGTAGCCAGGGTCTTCCAAGCAAGATATTGAAGGCTGAGTCTTGATCAACAACCATGAAATCTGAATTGGATACCAGATCTCCAAACTGAGTTCTGATTGTAACTTCGCCCAGTGGTTCTTGTACATTTTTATCATATGCTTGTAACATCATGGTAGAAGGAGATAAATCAGATTCTGTGAGGCCCAAGTAAATAAGTGTACGAATGGGCTTGAGGTTGACTCCTGAACCATTGTCAATGACAGTTCTTCGGACGTCTACGCCATTGACCTTTCCAGACAAGTACAATAGTCTAATATGTCCATGCACAACATCATCTTCATCTTCATCAGTAAAAGATATTATTGCATGGAATTCTACAGGATTATTCTCTATATGATAGACTTCAGCTGTAGCAATTTCAGTTTCAAACTCATAAGGACTTGACAAAGCCTCGATGAGTGCTTCCCGAAGATCTTTTGACGGATTCAGAGCATCCAGAATTGATAAATTGGCTGGTACTTGGGCCAAGTGTTTCAATATATCATAATTTTGATCTAGAGGTATGCATTTCCCAATATGAATATGTGGTTTAGCAGGTACATTGGAAGCAGATGCTTTGGAAGTTGATGCATCTTGTATCTAGATAGGAGTTGGCAATATTTCTAGTTTTTGAAGATTAGACCAATTAGATCCATTTACTTGCTGAGAGGAAGAAGATGGAACCTTCAACCGGTCTTCCAAAATAACTGTTCCAGGACTGAATTTTCTATTGGTAGAAGAACTTTCTTGTTCTTTTTGAGCTCGCTGAAGGGCTCTACCATGAGTTTCTACTGCGTACACAGTTCTAGAAGGGGTAGAATTGGAATGGTGGCTTCTGAAAGATCCACTTCTTCCCCTGTATCCTGAGCCCCTGGAACTTCCTCTGATTTCCCTATTTGATACAGGGAATTCAGGCTCATTGAAATCGAAACTGCGGTTGACATATGGATCTGTTAATTAAATCATATTAACAGAACCAAATATTAACTCTTCGTCTGATGAATACTCTGCCTGATTAGCCTGTTTTGGTTGTGCCGTTTGGTGGGGTGGTGCCCGTGGCTTTGAAGTAGATGGCATGAAGTCCGCCAAAGTCAAAGAAAACTTAGGATTTGACACATACTCATATTCTTCTGATTCTTTTTCTTTCTTTGAATTATGTCATTTCTTTGAGGACTTTCCCTTTGATGAAGAGGGTTTTGCCACAACATTCATGATAGAAGAGACAATTGGTTTCTTTAATTGTGTTCAAAAAATAACATGAGTTCGATTGATTGTCTTTCTGACCATCCAATCATCATACTTCTGTGTATTTTTGCTTTTGACTTCTTGCCATTCGCCTTTCTCCTCTAGAACTGTAGCAGTAACACATGCTACCGAAGCTGAAGAGCCTTTCAGTTTGACTTGTCCCGAGTCGACCATCTTTTGTAGGAGGTCTTTGAAGACAAAACACTCCAGGATGGGATGCACCAACATTTGATGAAAAGGTAAATAATTGAGACGATCTTCATCTCCTTTCTTGTTTGACCTCTTGGGCATTGGAAATTGAACCAAATTGTTTTCTAGAGCCGAAATGAAATAACAAGGAACTTGTTCATTTCAGAAAGAGCATGTTTTTCTCTTCAGATCCTCAAATTGTTTTCATCTTTGATCTCTTTGATCGTCTAGATGAAAGGACCTTTGTTGTTGGCAATCAGGAGGTGTAGCCCTTCGAGAAGATGAAGGTTTTGAGGTAGAAACAGGTACATGTTCTTGTTTAAGAATAACTGTAGTAGTTTCTAGTTTACTCATTCTCCTTCCTGGAGCTGATGGAATTACATGAGATTTATCCTTAGCCTGTATAAGGGAATCTTCAATCTGCTGAGTGATTGAAGTAAGGTCTTGAAAGCCTCCTGTGTATTTCACAGAAATTAACGGCGTGCGTAATTCGTCATGCAGATTTTCCACACAGATTGGCAACAATTATTCTTGAGGGAGTGCTAAGGTTAATGAATATGTTAATCTCTTCCATAGAGCAATGAAATCAAAGACCCTTTCATTATCCCTTTGCTTACAGTTTGTAAGATCGAAAATTGTTGTCTTTGGAAAAGTTGAGCTGAACTGAAGGAGGAATTTTTGGTGAAGATCCTCCCATCTGGTAATTGACCGGGATTGCAAGCTTGTATACCAGACAAAAGATGGTCCTTGAAAGGTTCACACGAAGCATCTGAGTTTCACTACTTCTTGCTGCTCCAGAATTCCCATCATAGGATCGCAACAAGACATGTAATGCGTCAAATGCTGTTCAGGATCGCCTGATCCATTGAAAATAAGGAATACAGGGTTCCCAAAACTAAATGGAGGAGAGATTGAATCTACCTATTCAGGGTAAACTTTCGTTTCTGGTTGAACTTTTGCACGTTTCCCTTCCATAGTTTCTAACCGAGATGTTAATGACTCAATCATAGTTATTAACTTTTGAGAAACATCCTGTTGAACTTGGACTTGGGTAGGTGCAATGACTGGAGCTTGGACATATGTGGTGGTTGGTGCTGCAACTGATGGTAGCATTGCCAACTGTTGTTGCACTTGACCCATAGGATTAGACCTGTGAGGGTATACTGATAGAGGAGGATATTCTTGATCCATCTCATTAGCTACAACAAATTCCTTTGGCTGACTAACTCCAGCATGCTTAAGAAGAAGACTACACTGGAATAGTTCTGCATTCAACCTTATTAATTCCTTCATTTCTTCCCCCTGTTGTGCAAACCTTTGCTCTAGTGAGATTAATTGACCTTCTCTAGAGGAAGGATATGTAACATGGTTCATTCCCTTCCCTTTGTTGGATCCTTTTCGGAGAGGGGGAAGTGGGTTACTCGAAGGATTACCTAGGTTCTGAGTAATCCTTTGACTTTGTGTATACACACATTCTTCATTTGTGTCGGTGCGTACATCTTCTTAAGAAGGAACCTCTTCATATGAGTCCCGTGAGTGAGCCTCATCTGGTGGATTAGAAATAATGGAATTGATGAAATTTATTGATGCATAACTCATCACATCCCTTCTATCAGCATTTCTGTGATATTGTATTCTTCCATGTCTTTGATGAGACATTGCCTTTTGTTGATTCGATCCCTCAGAAACTTCTTGACGAACTGTAATTTTGAGGTAATCTCCTAATAATTTGTCTCTTCGTTCCTCTTGATGCTTCTTCCCCAATCGAGAAAAGACCGACTTTCTCTGAGGAGGGGATTAATGATTTGAAAAAGTCCCCAGTCCAGTGGACTGGGGCTATTCCTTCTCAACACCTCGAATCTTATTTGTTGATTCTGAGGGTTGGTTTAAAAGAGTCCCTAGTCTGGCTAGTTGGGGTGGCTCTTGACATGATATGTCTGAGACTTTCTGAAAATCTCTCCTGATCATGCGAACCTTAGTCCGGAAATTAGCTGGATGCATTAACCGGTATCCACTTTTATCACCCGGTTCAAAAGACCGTTGGATGATTTATGACACTTCTCTCACTTGGTGACGTGCTAGCTCCAAACGAGAGGCCTGTTAAATATTCTCATTTTCTTGATGCAAGAGTAATTCAACAACTTGTTCTCTATATTCTTGATTTTGAGAGGAACTAGTTGAGGCCTGTTCTTGGGCAGCTTTTGATTACAAACAAATCCCATTGACTGTGGCCGGCCATGGGCAATAACATTGCATGAGACCATTTTCGGTGGGATTTGCTGACTAGAGAGCACCGTGAAATGCAGTGCTCCATGAACACTCCATCCTCTGATACGAATACCAGATGGGTCATTGGCAATTAACTGAAGCAATCTTCTTAGTGCGCCAAAGCATGAACGTTGAAGGGCTCTCTGCTGCTTTTCAGCCTTCAGATATCGAGAGACTGATAGAGACACCAAATCAATCTGACGTTGTAACCCCTCTATTATCTTAAGATGATTTTCATATTCATCATAAGATAATACTTTCTTTTTCAACTGACAAAGAGTTTTCCATATTTTGAGACAAATATCATTAATTTCATCTTCTGTCAACATTTCTGGAATGTTATACTGAGAGTCATCCAGAGTCCAAAACATGACTGGCACTTCACCTTTTGCCAGTTGTTTTCTCATGTTCAGCATTTTCTCTTTATCATTTGTTGAAGATTATTCTACCTGATTAGACCGGATTTGGTGTTTCCTTGTTGCTTCATTGGATTCAACAGGATTGGTAGAGAAATCATTGATCAAACTAGAAAATGCATGACTTAGGGGTGGTTCGGAGAATGACCTACACCCTGGGCTAACTTCTAATTGAGAAAGTATTTCACCTGATAGCGATGAAGCTTCAGACATGACTGGTTTCGCATTTGTAAGTGACACAAGATAATAGGGCTTTCTCGGCACTACATTTTCCACTGGAGCATTTTCCGGGCAATGTGTATCACTACTGCGGAGAGGACTTTCGCAACGAATTTCATCATCATGGGGAGGACCACCATAATGGGTTACAAAAAAAGATGATATCTCTTGCTCCTTGGTCTTCTGACCACACAGAGGGTTCCTATGGCTCTCATCTGAAGATGAAACTTCAAGATCGACCGAATTGTCATGAAGCAAGCCTTCATGAAGAAGTGTGTGTTTAAGACCTTCAGAATTAATGTTCCCACTATTGGGAAATGAGGGAGTAGAATCTTGAATTTCAACAGATAATTGTCTGAGGGATTCAAGAACTACAGCATCGAGCAAGGCCTTGTTACAGATTGGATCTTGATCTCCTGACTGTGCTGGGCGGGTCTTTTTCTTAGATGCCTTCTTACTCGCTTTGGAAACCACTTGTTGAAGAAAGTGGCTACTCTGAGCAGGTGTATGTGCCTGATCAGGAAATATGGTTAGGTTAAGCTGACGATCTCCACTCAAATCAGGTGTATGTGACTGACTTGGTTGTCTGTATGATATGGGGGAGTATGCCCCACAACCCTCTTGGACTGGAACAGATGTGTGTGTCTGTTCCAGAGTGAATTATGGATGTGTCACTCCACTGGTGGGGATAGATTTATGTGTCTTTCCCTGAGATGCCGCTGAAGTTGTTATAATATCCTGGAAGGCATCCAGAATATGAGCAGGGATTTTCTTCTGCTCTTTCACCATTGATAGAATATGATTGGTGAATTCAGCTGCCAGAATGGGAATATACATCCATTCCGGGCATGGAGTAGGTGTATGTTCCTACTTCTGTCCTACTTTTCTTGTCAGTGAATCCTGACAGTACTCAAGTGTGGGGGAAGAGAGTTGAGTGTGCCTCCTATTTATTTTCGGGGCTTTCCGACTAACTTCTCCGAATGCTACCAAGTGAGACCATTGGTAGGCTCTATTAGTACTAGCAGGTGTATGTGCCTGCTGATTACACTTCGCCGAATGTAGTTGACGAGATCCATCATATGTAGTCAGACGATCATGATGACTAGCTGATGATGTATAAACAGGTGTATGTTCCTACATATAGTACTCCGCCGGAATTGCCTAGCGGGATTTGCGTGATGCTGCCAGACGAGTCTGCTGGATAGCAGAATTAAAACAAGCAGGTGTGTGTGCCTGCTCGTTTCTTTCCACCAAGTTAGGTTGGTGGACTTCTCCGGAGATGGTAGATATGAGAACCTTCTCACTATTAACCAGACTTTGCCTCTGGTGATTTGTCTTGCCTGCTCGGGTCCGAGGAACCTGAGTTGAACGCCTGGAATCGGTACCCTCATCATGTTGAGGGCACACTACCGCACTAGTCTGGTGGCGATTGTTGGTGGGAGCCCTCAAGAAAGACTCATGTTTGCTTGAATTAAGGCCCTAAGGGACCTGCTCATTCACCTCCCCAGAATAATGGAGCGAATGGTGATTGTGTTCCGGGGATAAGGACTCGAAACGGTTGGAGACGGTAGTCAGCACCGCCTGCTTCTTGATCACTGGTCGTCGTTGTCCGGACGACCAATGTGAGTTGTTCACTTGGAGGGGTTGTCGGGAAGCCTCCAGAGTTGGGATGGTACTATGTTGACGGTACTCCTTAACTAGTGCGTTTGATACCTAGTGTTGAAGATGATGAGTAGGTGATATAATCCTCAGAGTGGACAATGATCCAGTAGGAGTAGCAGTAGTGGCATTTGCAGCAGCAGTATTCACAGGTGTGAACTTGAGAGCAGCCATTCTAGAAATGCAGAAGATTTTGGAAAAGAGTTCCTGTTTGATATAACAGACGTAATCCAGATAAATTCAGCCACTACATCTTTTTCATGAGCACATATGTCAATGATTTTTTTTGTTGTCCCTCTTATTGAGTTTTAAATAGGGGCCTAACAAATAGGTAAAACATCAGTTTAACTTGGCACGTCGGGTTCACCATTTTTGTTTCCCTCAGACTTTGGGGATGACCTCCTTTGATGGGAGGTTCAAACATTCCGATTGGTTTCTAACGGGTTTTTTTCGTAGAACCGGAAACATCCAATGATTCCACATCCATTCGAACCTACTTTCCAAAGGTAGGTGCTCATTAGTTTATGGACTGATGAGGCTTAAGAATTTTCATTAGTTGAGAGGATGGGAGGTCGGACTTATCACACCTTTTTGAGGGGAATTATTGTCTACTCCGGGACTCCCTTTATAGATTTAAGTTATGTTTGTGAATCCTTATTACATTACCAAATATAAAATGAGTTTTCCTTTAGATCTGACAATCAATGATTGATATGTAGGAAATTTAGAGAATCTTTTATATGTATTCGAGGTTCTTCACTGATAAAGAATCATCTGTATTTGTTAGAGATTCTTAGTCAATGGTATCCTTTGATACATAAAAGTCTCTTGGTCCTTATGATGACCATATTGGTTTTAAAGCCACTCAGCGGGGCACTTGAAGTTTATTGTCATTCAGAAGGACATGAATTATTTCAGAGTTGGGATCGAACCCACAGATGGGCTACCTACGTATCCTTTGTTTATAAAAGGAATCAGAACCCACGTAGTTCGAGTAAGAGAGTATGATGTTTATGATTGATGGCTCAAAGAAGGATGTCATAATTATTTTTACACTCTAAGCTCACGTGAGTCATGCTTGGTGTGAGAAACAAGAGGTATTGGTAAAAATTTAGACAATTGTGCCATGAAATATGCAATCATAAGAAATAATATGGGGCTTAGGTATGTATGACTGCCCAGATAAATGAAGGTTAGGATTTACATTAGGGATGAAATCCAGGAATAGGGTCCATAATGGTATATTTGCTTCACGGAGATTTTGAATACTCTAACTTGGGGTTTACTCCTGAAAAGGAAGGCCAAATTAGGAGATGACTTATGATTGGGTTTTACTCCTAAAAAGGAATCCCAGATCAAAAGTAAATTAGGACTGGTTAAGAGAAATTAAGACTGGGGCTTACTCCTGAAAAGGAGGCCCAGGTTAAGAGACTTGAAAAATTAATGGACTTGGGGATTACTCCTGAAGAGGATGCCCATATTTGAGACTAGGGCTTACTCCTAAAAAGGAGGCCCAGGTTAAGAGAATTATGACTGGAGCATATTCCTGAAATGGAGTCCCAGGTTAATGAGGACTTGGGTCTTACTCGTAAGGAGGATGCCCATATTTGAGAATTATGACTGGGGCTTATTCCTAAAAAGGAGGCCCAGGTTAATGAGGACTTGGGGCTTACTCCTAAGGAGGATTCCCAGATTTGAGAATTATGACTGGGGATTATTCCTGAAATGGAGGCCCAGGTTAATAAGGACTTGGGTCTTACTCCTAAGGAGGATGCCCAGATTTGAGAATTATGACTGGGGATTATTCCTGAAAAGGAGGCCTAGGTTAATGAGGACTTGGGGATTTCTCCTAAGGAGGATACCCAGATTTGAGAATTACGACTGGGGATTATTCCTGAAAAGGAGGCCCAAGTTAATGAGGAATAGGGGCTTACTCTTAAGAAGGATGCCAAGATTTGAGAATTAAGACTCTGGCTTATTCCTAAAAAGGAGGCCCAGTTTAAGGGGTTCTCTCATCATAAAGGATGAGGTTGAATGAATGAAATCTCAATTTTTTAGTGTCATAAAGATGTGTAAATCACTTGGTTTTAAGATATATTCAACAGAGTTCCTTTCAGATAAGGAATCCAAATCAAGAAATCATGCCATAAATGGCTTTGAAGAGTGTCTTGAAGATTTAATCTTGAATAGGAGAGGTGGAATGGCTTAAGAGGGGTGAAATGGGCAAGAAGGGCACCCAAAAAGGTAGGGGTGCGCAAGTCCTAGCAGGCACGCAGGTACTCTGTGGGCACGCAAGTCCTGGTCACGCAGGTATACCTGCGCGACACATGGGTACTTGCGTGATGGTTAACTAGCAGGGTAATACTTGAGCGAATCTTGGTTAAAGCCTTTAGAATCATCTTGAGGTTCTTCCAGAAGAGGGGCACACAAGTTTAATTGAAGGAGTAAGGCCGCGCGCAAGTGTGGAAATTTCCCTTAAGGGCTAGCCACTCATGCGCGCAAGTGTTGAAGAGTTTCAACACTTAGGCCTTCCTCCCCCTCTTTAGATCTTCCGTTTTAGGTAAGAAATTACCTTAGAAGTGTTTCAGAAGATTTGAGAAGAGATTAGGGCGCCAGGAGCTTAAATATGAGTTTTTCGAAAAATTCCTCCTTTTTCTTATGAGGGGCCCACAAGGTCTATTTATAGGCAGGAGAAGACCCCGAGCGGTTATCACTTAGGTCGCACAAGTCACTTGCGCGACCATTATGCGTCGTGCAAGTGGACTTGCATGACTACGAGGGAACTTGCTCGAACTATGGGCAATGTTCTCTTTGTTCATCCCTTTGTCGATTTTTTGATGTTTTATTCAAAGGCTGAATCAATTTGTGCTCAGATATTCCCCCTTTCCAATCTTTAGATTCTGTGATGAAAGGAGTGTCAACAGTGATGTCTGCCCTTAATAAAGTAACCAGAGGGACATCAATGTCTTCCCTCAAATCAGTAATCGGAGGGACAATGATGTCTACCCTCAAACCACGATGAGAGTTTATCCCCAACCAGATTGCATCAATGCTACCCCCTAAAGGCTCCTCACCTTCCATGTGGCTTCCTATGGTAAGAACCCCCAAACCAATAGTAACTAAACCAGAACTAATGGGGGAATCTACCCACATGAGTGGTCAAAACCACCTCATCACAGATTCTCTCTGTGTGCACATTACTCAATGTTTCAGGTGAGCGTTAATCACCAAAATAAGTTCCCAAGACACAACATCTCTGACACCTCGTACCCCTTCGACCATGTCGCTCAAGTACTATGGCCTCTCCATCCAAGTAACCTTGTCCATGTCCAACCTGACAATCAAACTACCTCAAGATAACGTCCATGACACCAAATGTCGTGGTCAGAACCACCCAATGTAACCCAATCCAAGCCCAAATTGTGATCAACATCAATAAACAATACCCAGACCATGCCCAACACAACTTGAAAGTTACAGAATATGAAAAATCACAAATCACATATTGATATAATAAAAAAATTACTTTAAATAGGAAAAAAACTAAATAGTTAAATTGCACTAGCTATGTGTTGCCCCATTCCAGCACCAAGGTCTTGGAAGCCTCTAAAAATTCATATCATAACATAACGAATTAAACTCAGCAGTTTAATCAAACAAAAATCAACTTACACCATTTTGGAAACCCCGACCAAAATGACCCAAATGTGAAACAACCCCTCGCCCAGCCTCGCTCAAGAAAAACATGAAAAAGGGCATACCCAAAGGCATCCCACATGTCTAATAAAAAATTTAATATGTAATAGCAGATAAAACAAGGTCTCACTCAAAATACCGGAATGTGCGCTTTAAGTCGCACCATCAAAATGTCTGAGAAAACATGAAAGAATGAATGCACCACCTCCCTGAGACTTGTAGATGTAGGCACGTCCAATATCGAGCTCCAATTCGAAGCCTATTTTCTTAGATCTATGTTTCTGTCATATCCCATAACTCTTATCAGATGGAATTTGTAGTGTGTGAGGTGAAGAAACTGGAACAAAAAAGGGTTCATCAGGTTTAGCCTTCCCAATTCGATCCTGCAGCTACTGATAGATTGAAGAACGGACTTCAGATAGAGAATCTAGGAGAAAAAATGTTTTCGGCATCCCAAAGAATCAAGGTCTGAGAACGGGGAAGAAGAAGGTATTTTCTAGAATAAGACATGATGATATTTCATTTAAGCGAATAAAAACAAAAATACATGGTATGTATAAAAGACTCCATGCCATGTAGTGGCCTTATCCATACTCTGACTTAAACGGAGGTAGCCACATAGATTGAACGTGCCACAGAGGTCGACACACATCTAGAACTCAGCCGATATGTGAAAAGGACAATACACGACGTGTCAATCAAACCTACACGCCGTGTAATAGGAAATTATTACACAATCAGCACACGACATGTACTTGGAGAGACCACGACTAGTACATGCCTAACCCATACACGGAGTGTACTTTTTAGTGCATGGAGTGTAGTCTAGAAATTTCCAAAATTTCCTAGTTTTCTCAGAAACAGGTAAAAAATTCAAACAGGGTTGGGATTTTGACCCGTTCTAAAAACCTATGTTTTTACAACAAGTATCTTAATCATCACTACAAGCAACTAAGTGCTAATAGACATAGGTTAACCTAGGAGATTGTGAAAAATCCATAATATACTAATATATGAGACCCATCCCTAGTCTCATTCTAGACACAATGAAATCAAAATTCCCTAACACTTCCGACCACCCTAACTTAGGATAGACTGAGTGGCTAATCCCATAGCAATAAAACCATCATATCCACCTACTATGGGCCACCAGTCAATGCATAACCGAGCCAATAAAACCATTATTCTTAAAAAATTCTCTCACAATTCCAGTATCCCAAGTTTAAAATATAAAATAAAGTGAGAAAATTGATTCTAACAGAGCATCCAGTCACAAGAATATAATAATAATAATTCAACAACAGGCCTCACCCAGAGTTAATCTAAGAACCAATCTCATTCCATGGAACAAATAGAACATAAGGATTCTGTATCGAGGATCTCCAAATATAGATCCCAAGGATTACACAATGAGTGCATCCCATTTAATAAATGTAGACAAGTCATGAGAATCATTCAATGGATTATTTCATAAGAAACACCCTCACCATTTTCACAAAGTTTCCAAATAGGCCTTTAAGAATTTCTCTCAAAACCAACATTTATCAAAGATACAAATTTACATTTAATAAAGGGTGTAAACACACCATTTTACATTTAAAAATTATTTAAAAAATTATATTAAAACATCCACATTACACTTTTAAGGAAAAATATTTTTTATAAAAATTCCAAACGGGATATTCACTGGAAACTCATGGCCAACCATATTAAAATCCAAGACAAATTCCTTTATAAATACCAAAACCAATTGGGATCCCATACAATTAAACCTAAACATTAATTCTCATATTTCCAATATATTTACAAATCCAAACCATGAATTTCATATCATAAAACACCCATAATAGGAAACTGAGAATTTAATAAAACACTTGGTGTGTATTATTTAACAAAACAACTCTTTTTACCCAAAAAAGGAATAACACACCACTTTTCACACAAAAAAAAGAAACCATGAATCATAAATAAATATTAATTAATCAAAAGAGGTTTGAAAAGAATGAAACTAATTAATATTAAATTTAAAAGGCAAGTTCAATCAAAACCTACATCGAATCCATTGTGCATCTACAATGCACACCCGAAATCACTCCATGAGGGTTCGAAAACCCTAGATATAAGAAGAGGAACCCTAAAAACACAACACCATAAACATAAATCAAGGTAAAAATAATACCTAGGTCAATATGACCATGGGAGATGATAAACTCAAGAATAAATGGAAGGAGGGAGAGCGACATGATAGGAGTGGGTAGCCTTGAAGATCTAGCACAAACCCTTGGATAAATCCAATTTAAATCACCCTAGAAAGATGTGGGAGGTGTGAGGAAGAGGGTAGAACCCTCCTAGGTTTGAAAAATATTGGTGGGGGAGTAATAAGGTGTTTTTGGTTAAAATATTGAAAGGGATAAACTTGAAAAATCATAAAATTAAATATCTAGGAATCTTTCAAAGTTTGTATGCACGATTTATCAAACTGTGTGACAGCCACTACATACAAAAAGCTCAAATTCATGGCCAACCCACACTGTCTCACTGGCCATGTATATACTGCACATTAGTATATTTTCAAAGCTATAATTTTTGCGCAGTTACCTAGGATCATCTGTATGATTTATCAAACCATGTGTTGACCATGCATAGGTTACTTACAAGCCAAAATTTAAAGATTTACTCTAAAAACTCCCACAAAAAGTTAGGTTCAACCATGAGGTAAAAACTATTCAAATAAAAAATTAAAAATTTAACCTCCATCACACCTAGAACTCAAGAAAAATGCTAGGATTCCAAATGAACTAGAACATAACCCAAGAATTGAAAAACCGGGTGTGACAACTCCCCCATACCACAAAGAGTTGGGGTCCTGTATCTAATGAGTGGTACTTGACCATAATTAATCACTATTGGGGAGTGGGTCCTCCACTAGATTTAGTGATCCCTCATCTATGGAGTGTAGTTGTAAGGAGTCAGCCCTCCACTTTGATTCTTATAAGGTTTCACATATTTTTGGACACCAAATATTAAACACTTGGTGCTATAGGAAGACTCATCATCATCCTTAGCTAGATATGGATATTGATACTTCTATCCTTTCTCAAATGGGGTTCCAATGTGAGCATATATAATGACTGGGTTTCCTTTCCCTCTTTTCGTATGGGTTTATATGATAACTATTTTATTATATTGGTCCACTCTTGGTTTTCAATTAATTACAATGGGTATATATATACTCACCCCTACATGGGATATGTCTTCTCGTGTCATGTCTTATTAATATTACATATATATTGGTAGTAACTTTAGTGGACCTGGTATTAGTGGATCATAGTGATACATGGAGGTCCTAACCATGTTTGGTGGTCATCAAAGGAAATTGTGAGTTTGAATCTCTTTATTTTTACATTTTTTCTAGTCATTTACATATTGGGACCTCAGTTTTGGTTAGACACATATTTGTCCCTTTATATTTTATATTATATTGCATTACTCTGATGTATTCTCTAGAGGTTGTTTCATGCATTGATTAAATTATAGATGTTTCATTATTTCTTTTATATATCTTTGTACTACTATATGGAGATGGTTGTGTGCATAGATAGATGTACTTTAAGATAAGGCATCCCATTACAGTTATCTTTGGATAACATACATATGTTTTTGTAAAATAGATATTATGATGTTTTTCCTAAAAATAATTCCTCATCTGGATACTATATGGTGGATGTGGTTGTGGAATAAATGAAACAAGGGGTAATCACCCCAAAAAAGGATGGATGACCATTTAATCAATTATAACTATAATGCATGATGAATGGGCCAAAGTCTGCAAACCTTTCTAGATACTCATGGGGATATTCTTTAGGAAATCACATTTTCTGTATGAACTATTATGAAGTATATAAGAATGATGTTAATGATTACCTAATTTTTCATAATTTTTTTTTAAATTTGCAAATAATTTCAATGTATAATCATTTTACCCATGAAATTAGTGTTTTATTAAAATGTGGGTAATTTTATTTGAAAAATTAATTTAGAGTAATAAAATTGAAAAAGTTAAATTTACGAGTTTGATTTTTCTTATGAAATGTTTGTTGGAATCTTTCTTAACCATATGTATTCCCTAGAGCATACTTAAAGGAAAATGTCTTCTACCTATTCATAGGAGGGGTTTTAAAGAAATTCATAAGGTTAACCCATAGTTTTTTGATGCTACAACATATAAAGGCAAAAGTAGTTTTTACATAGTGGTGTAAAAGTAAATTCTATATTTCATTCATTATGTAAAGGTAACTTCAAATAAATATTGGATATGTAAAGGTAAGAAAAATATTGTGTAAAGGTATTTCAGATTTATCATGTTCTTTGTAAATCTAAACATGTTTTTCCTAGGGTTACATAAGGGTAAACCCTCCCTGCATAAGCTCATACATCAGGGTAAATCAGAGTTTCCTAATTATGAATAAGGGCAGGAGAACCCATTTATATCCCTAAAACCAAGGGGTAAAAGACACATATCCAACCCAAGATGGTTATCCATCCAATAAAAACCAAGAGTAGAACCCTTATGGGTGGAAGGGGGTGTTGGTCATGCATAGTGTGCGCAGGTAGGTACACGGGCATATGAGCTATTGAAATCACTATACCACTACTAAAAATCACCAAAGAACACCATGACCTTGATGCTAGATCCTGAGCTAAAGATATCCATCAATGGACATTGCTGAAGCTCAAAAGTTACATGGATAACATCTAGAGCCTAGAATGACCACCATGATGTTGAAAAAAATATAAAAAAGGCTTACATAATAATAGGAGCTCAATCAGGCCACTGTGAAGGCTAGATGACCATGATGAAGGAAATGGGTTACTACACTATTGTTTCCACTACTGCACCATAGGATCACCATGGAGGAATAAAGGAGAGCATAGATCCACTAGAGAATTTTCACCCACTATGCCAGAGGCTTTACCAATGTGCCATAGCAGTCCTAGAGCTCGGATTGAAGGAGGTTGTTCCAGGGAAGGAATGGTTACATTATGGAGGTGCTCAATTTATTATTGGTGAATAAATGAGGATGGATTGGCTATGAATGTGGAGGATATGGATACACCATATCCATGCAAAGTCTAGTAAAAGGAGGAAGGGAAGCACCATAATATTTTCCTCCATGATGTAGAAGGTTTTGCACTAAAATTTCAAATACCTAATATCCTAAAGATACACACTAGATATGGGCTAAGTTTCAAGAAAAATTAGGGAAAAATATTTATGGGGGCCTCATACACAAACAAGTAGGTAAAAAAACTACTTAAAATAAGGATGAATGCTGCTGATCATTTTAAATTTTGATAAAAATATATATAAGTAAAAGGAAAGATAGAATAGAGATAAGAGAATTGGAAAGAGAGAGAAGATAAGAGTATTCAAATAATGATAAATGGTTTTATCTTTAACCTATAAATAGAGGGGTACTGCACCACACTATATAATTTTTCTCAAATTGGAAAAGTAGGTTGCTACCATTTAGTTCCTTTTTACTATAGTTTTTAGTTTTATTTTTATTTTCTCATATACCCATTATATATAGATTTAATTAAAATTTTTATTCCATTACACACACACTCTCTCTCTTATATTCTCTGTGAACTTTTATGTTCATGAATATGTGTAACTAACCCAAAGAATATCCTAGGGGAGTAATCTTATGTTGAACCCGATTCTATAATTAAGTTATATTTTAGGTTAATCTTAGGATGATTTGCAGTTGGTGTAATCCTCATTGTGGTCATCTAAAGATTAACTTCTTATTCTATAACCATTCTACCTTGATTGAGGAGGTGGATTCATAGTGTGCTTGGTGATTATTGATTGAAATGTACATTCAAAACTGGAGTAGAAGAGGGATTTCACACATATTATGGAGTGTGTTCATTAAGTATATTCAAAATAGGACAATCAAGGTTCTTTAAAGATTAATCTCTCAGGAGAATATAATTTATGAAATAACATCATTGAGTATATTTTTCATATAATATTCATGATAGGTTTAGTTTTTAATTTGATTCTCATTACCCTATCTATTTATTTATTTATTTTATAAAACATGAAAACACTAAAAAATATAATAAGTGAATTACAATTAGCGTGGGATTGACTACAATGATCCTTAACTGAGACAACCCTATTCAGGCACATTGATACACTAGGATAATAAATACAGCCTTTTCACCACCCTATGATATAAATGTAAAAACTTGGAACCATTTATAGGGATGAAAGTGGTTAATCATTAACTTTTTATTTCAAAATTTATAAATATATATAATTATTTTTTATAAAAACATATGTAATTTTTGTTATTTTCCCATTATTTATTAAAATTAAAATTTTTCTTCATGGGTATATTATTAAAATGTACATTGAAAAGTGGTTCAAAAAGATGAGAATTCCCTCTTAAAAAGTATTAATGATATCATATTTTTGGATATGCATATATTTAATGGACATGTTATAGGTCTCTCACCCCTAGAAATAATGGAAATAATTGATCCAGTTCAAATAGATTATCAAGTACTGAAGGTCAAGGAGGATTTAATATTGGATAAGGAACAAAAATAATCTCCCATAGTCCCTCCTAATTTTCTTAGAGAACTCATAGAAACTGAGGCCTTACTTGAATAATATCTATATCCAAAACATCACAATATCCAAATATAAAAATAACATGAAGATTTAGGGGAGAGTGGTAATGAAGAATCATGTGATAATGTACATGTGAGATATTAAAAAAATATAGATTAATTTTTAGCAAGTTTGTAATTATTTAAATGGAATATGATTTCACTATATTTAGAGAATAATAATCAATGAATTTTTATCCCTCTTTGGCTATAGAATAATAAATAACCTAATTGGTAGAGTTTGAAGAAATAATGGAGGATCCTAACTACCTACCTCCACCTACCACTACTCAAATTCAAGAGGCACTCCTCATTGCTTATGTAATTAAACTAGAACTAACTCTTGGTGATGATCCTTTCTTGAACTCATTATCAATAATCTTATTGAAAATGGTTTGATTATCACCTATCATTATTTATATTATTTACATTTCTCTAACTCTTATTTTCCCATGAAATAATATGATGAACATAAAGATACTTCGAATGAGGATCACATGGAACTCCTAAAAAATTATGGATATTTTTTAGTGGGAATACATGATGAGATCCAAGTGGCTTTGACTACTGGAAATGAGACAAAAGATACTTACATTAAAGCGTGGTAATTTAATATTGGTTCTTCATGTTTTAATTTAGTTTAAATAAAATTACATTCAATCTTTCCCTTTGATTATTCCATTGATGTAAAATACCTTAAGAAACCATTGGAGAGTGAATAATAGGTTGTGTAAGTGACAAATAAGAAGGAGAAGGACTCATACTTCATCTTACACCCATAATCCAAGTTGTATCTCATTGCCATCCAGGTAGATTTTCCATTCTCTATCAATAGATAATTTTAAAAAAAGAAGGATATAATGAAATATAGAATGAATAAGTGTTGGTGGTTCAAATCAATGAAACTTCACTCACTATCATCTTTCAGGAAATAAAATGGTACAACCTATCTAGATGTTGTCAAAATATAGGTCCCACTTGGGGGATCAAGCCAAGACTAATATTTCTTTTGTTTTATATGTTTTCTTGGACATTAGTTTTCAATTTAATTCAAAGTAATTATTTTTAGTAATATATTAGGATACACCTTGAACCCCTAATTCTTTTTGATCTTTAATGAAATAGTCATTTTGATTTGATGATTTATTTTATTTTATTGGAATATGATGATGACAGAACAAAGTATCCAATAAATAGTAATAATTAGGAGGAATAGAGCTTCATTGAAAATTTAATTCAATTCTACATTCATTATATTTTAACTGACTATTTTTTTTTAAAATATGTTTTGATATTTAAATAGAATTTTCATACCCACACTTGGACATTCTTCTTTACATGACTAATCTATAAGACATTAGTTTCTTATGAATACTATGATTCCATGTTTTATATTTTGATGATAATAAGATTAAATGAGTAAGATGGATAATAAAATGATAATAGTGATGCATAATTTTTAATTTGATAAATCATGATTTAGAGTAATTGGTTGATTCTTGTAAATTAAATTTACCTACCATTTTCATGCTTTGAATTCCTAAAATTCATATTTATTGATTTTTTATTATTATTCATGACATGAATGATTATCCAATTTTATGTTTTTTCTATTCCTGAGATGATTTATAGAGCCAATAATTTCCATTCTATCTTGAGAATATTTCTTGGGTAATCTTGGGATAAGAAAATAACTAGAACTTATGTTGGAAATTGTCAAATCTAGGATTTAACAAAGTGACATTTAATATGATTGTGGAATTTTTATTGATAAGAACTTATCCTTAAGACCATATTTTACATTAATATTTATTTAGACTTTAGATAAAATGAATGACCTTATTATTAAAGAATCTCATTATAAACAAATTTTATCTATTCATACCATCCTTTTGGGTTTTTCAAGAAATTTTAAATTTTAAGTGCGGGGGAAAGGAATTAATGGTGGAAGGGATGTGGTATATTGAAAGGAATAAGTGTGGGGGTTCTATATTGAGTATTTGGAAAGGTTAATTATCATTCACTATATTTTATTACTTCTCATTTTTAAGAATAAAAAATATTAATTAAAAAATGGGTTGTGACTTGGGAGAATAAAAAATCACCTTTACTGTACTGATGATTTTATCATATATGGTTAGGCGGTGTATGTGATATTTATTCTAACGATAACTTTCAAAAAAGTTAAAATATATAATAAATTAGTTTAGAAAATAAAAAAATAAAAAATGTTGAGAAAATTCACGAGGGTGTAAATCTTTCATTATGATTAAATTGTTCATACCCCTACTTTGAGAATGGGATGTTGGGTGTTGTCACTTTTGGAAGGGGAGATTTTAATTTCACATGGTTTTTGATATCATGAATTATGCTTTATATTTAACCTCATTTTTTAGCCTTAAAAAATTTCACATAATTTACCATAATCATATAGCCTCATATTCATTAGAACATTAATTGAAATTTCCTCATGATTTTGTTTGATTCTTGTATTTACAAAGTGGATAATATAGGTCCATTATAGGATAATGTAAAGGTTCATGTATTTAAGGTATAAGAATAAATATATTTCATTCTTTTTACATTTAGTAATGAGAGAAAAACTAAAAGTGAGGTATATCATGACATGAAATTTTTAGTAATAATTAATCAAGAAACTTGAATAGAAGGAATGAGGAGACCCATAAAGTTTCAAAGGGGAAAAGTAAAATACACAGGTTGATTATTTCTTTAAAGAGTGTAAATTTTAATTAGTATTTTATGTGATTCTTTAAATTTTCATTTTCTCATTGATAATTTTTTGATTTTGTTACTTTGATATTTTAATAGTGGAAGAATTGGTTAAATTTGCAATTTATTTTTGAGATTCAACACTTGGGGATAATAAATGGTTTAAGTGTGGTGTAATTTGGTACCCTTATTTTTTAGGGAAGTTTTTTAAATTTTGATAAATAATTTTAATTATTTTTAATCATTTTCTTCATGTAATTAGTGTTTTATTAAAATGTGTTTAATTTACATTTGAATAATTAATTTATAGTAATAAAACTATAAATTTTAAATTATGATGTTTAATTTTTCTTACAAAATTTCTCTTACCCTTACAAATACAGTAGGGATTATGTAAATTTAATATGTCTTCTACCTATACGGAGGAGGGTTTTAAGGAATTTTGTAAGGGTAACCCATAGTTTTCAAATGCTGAGTAAGTGTACAACATGCAATTCATAAAGGTAAGAGGAGTTTTACTTAGTGACATAATGGTAAGTGCTCTATTTCATGCAATGTGTAAAGTAAATAAAAAATTCATAATAGTTTCATAAAAGTAAAACGATTAATTCATATAGGAAGTCCTAAGTTTTAAAGTGCAATGTAAAGGTAACCTTGTTTTTATAAGGGATACAAAAGGGTAAATCCTTACTGCGAATGGGTCACCTAACCCATACATGAGAGTAACATAGAGTTTCCTTAGGGCACATAAGGGTATGAATACCAATTTCTAGATCTCAACCCAGTGGGATCAAACAACATATCCAACCTAATAGGGTCAGCTAGATAAGCATTCCTATAATGGGAGCCTTCATAAGTTATAGGGAGAATAGGTTTAACATAGCGTTGTAGGTAGGTGAACACATATAGGAACACTTGACATCACTAGAATATAGAAGAAAATCACCAAATAATCCCATAGACACCAAATTTGGATCTCAAGCTTGAGATCACTATTGAATTCCACTACAAAAGCTCATAAGACCCATGGATAACATAAAGATCCTAATATGACACCATGAAGCTGAAAAAATGATGAAAAATCCCTTCATAATAACAGGATCTTGATCAGGACAATGTGAAGGCTGGATAAACATGATTAAAGAAATAGGTTTCTATGAAATTTCCACCACTACTATTCCATAGTCTCTCCATAGAGAAATAAGGAAGAGTAAAAATTCATTGGATAATTTTCACCCAATATGCTTTAAGATTAATCATTGCATCATAGTGGTCCTTATTCCCAAACTAAAGGAGGATGTTTTTTTGGAAAGAATGGACACACCATGGTGGTGCCCAATTTTTCTGTACCGAATAAGTGAAGAAGAATCAGCTACAAACATAGAGGATATGTCAACTCTGTAGCCATGTAGAGTCCATACAAAGGAAGAAGGGATTCACTTTATAATTTCTTTACATTACACAGAAGGGTTTTCACTAAAATTTCAAATATATGAAATCCTTGGGATACCCATTGAATATAGGATGAGTCTTAGGAAAAAATAAGAAAACATATGCATGGGGGCCTCTTTAACAAACAATGCGGTCAACACACTTCTTAAAATAAGGATCACCCATACTGAAAAATTTATATTGTGATAAAAATAGATTCAAATAAAAGGAAATATAGAATAAAGATAATATAACTAAAATGATAGATAAGATATGAAAATTTGAATAAAATAGATGGGATGATATTTTTCCTATAAATAGAGGGGTGTTGCACCACACTAGAAAATGAGGCTCGACTGGGAAGAGTGGGATTTTACTATTTATATACTTTTTGTTATAGTTTTTAGATTCATTTCTATTTTCTCATCTAACCCATTCTGAATATTTATGATTATAGTGTTTCTGACATTCTACCCCCCTCTTCCATTATCCACCATGAACTCTTATACTCATGATTAAGAGTAACTGACTTAAGGAATATCCATAGAGTTTAATCTAGTATTTAACATGAGTACATGTTTAAATTCACCTTTAGGTTAATTTGAGGATGATTTACAGTGGGTGTAATCCTTTTCGGTGTCATCTAATGTTTAACTTCTTATTTGAAAACCAGTCTCCCTCGATTGATGAGGCAGATGTGTAGTGTTCTTATTAAATTTTAAGTGCATTGTACATTCACAATTAGAGTAGAAGAAGGTGTACACACATATGATGAAGTGTGTGAATAAAGAAGATTTAAAATATGATGATAAAGGTTCTATATGAAGAATATCATGGGGGAATTTTCTTTTTGATCTATCATCATTCATTCTATTTTTTATGGAAAATGCTTGTTAGGTTTAGTTTTTCATTGCATCCACATCAACCATTTATTTTTTTTATAAAATAAAAAAACACTAAAAAATATAATAAGTGAATTATAATTAGTTTGATATTGAACGCCAAGCTCCTCAAGTGAGATGAACTTGGTCAACCACTATGCTGCATTAGGAAAATAAATGTTTTTTTAAACATCCCTATGATAGGTGCGTCTATTAACTAATTAATTTAGAGAATCTAATAGAAAAATGAACAGGTACAACCAATTATTAAATAAGTATAATCATAGGTTGATCTGAAAGTTTCATATGTTAAAAATAAATGTGTCATAAGGGAATACATATTCATATTGATGCTTTAATATTCCTATTTTTTATATTATGATAACCATTTTTGGTTTATTATTTGGTTAAAATAGGATCATAAAGATGAATATGAGAAAGGTATATATATAGAAACCACAATTTATTATAAACGAATAAGGGAGCACATGTAAATGGTTATGAATTTTACTATATTCCTATTATAATGGAAAATGTGAGTTTCCCAGTCTTACCCATGGTAGTGTGGTTGATATCAAAATTGAAATTAATTCCTGACACTCTTTGAAATTTTCATTAGTGATTAATATTTATCAAGGATATATCAATATATTCTAAAAGTTACGATGATTATGTGAAATATTTATATAATTTTATTCAATAGTTATTCTTTAAAGGTTTATAAACATATATTATGTGGTATCAATAGCTATGAAAAGTGATTTTATGGAGATTTATGTTTTTAGGGATTAATATTTAAGAACGCATGATTGTGTTAAGGATAACTATTAGGTTTAAAATTTTCTTATTATCAAGGTAATAAAGGATTGATTAATTTTAAGAAAAGTGAGTTAAATAGTATTGATACCATTGAAATTTATTATTGAATTAATAAAAAAGTGATCCATGATATTGTTGGTGATGTTTATTTAGTTTTGTGATTATGATATATATAAACTAGTGTGTAACCATATAAACTAGTGGTTTAAGATAAGACATGATTTTTGAAGGAATATATGATCTCATTATGGTTTAATGTATCATGGATTCAAATAATTTTGGGAAAGGTAGGTTATATAGAATATATAATTTTTATATATAAATACATAGGTATATTATCTTATAAATGGATAATGTTGTTTGAATAATGACAGGTAACGTGATATATCCTAAGAGAGTATGGTAGATGTCATATTAGAGGTTATACATCAAATGATTAATATGTTAAGAATATCATCACCTACATTCATCAGTAACTAATAATTAAAATTAAAAGGATGATATTTTAGGGGGAAAGAAAGTAACAACTTGAGATCTTAATATATTATTACCTTTAAATAATTCAATGTGTTTGATAGCTTTCTCTGTAGACAATACTGAACATAAACAAAATTGCGATATATTTAGATAAAATATAAATATTTATACATGACCATTAAAACCTAGATATTGAATTTGTGGGAATTAATTGAGTAACCTCTTTCTGAAATATATGTATAAATAAAATAAATTCTAATTTTAATATAAATGAAATTCAAACAGTTTACCAAAAATGATTAATAAGATTATTTATTATTTTAAAAAGTAATTTTCTAAAAATTTCATTTTTATGTGATATGAATTCATATTTAAATAAACATATGATCAATGATCATAAGTTATTTTTAAAATTAAAAATTTTATTATTCCAATTTTTCTTGTAATTGATACAAAATAATGATAATAACAATTAATATTTGAAAATTTCCTTTTCCAATAAATATGTGTTTTCATTATATTTTTTCATTTTATTCAAAAATTGAAATATTTTTTTTTTAAATTTTAAATTAATAAAATTAACTTATTCTTTTAATTCATAATATATTAATTGACTTAGTATGATTTTTTATCATTTTATAAAATGATGTATTTTTAGTCGTAAAATGTGGGATTTACAAAAATTAAAATTTCTCTGATTTTGTCACTATGTAAACTTAAAATAGAAAATTTTAAAACCATTGAAGTAATAAAATATAAAATTTAGGAATAAAATTCTGAATTTTTAATATTACTTATACATATAATACCTATTATAAACATTCTTAGAACTAAATTAAATTGTTACATTAATATAAAAACTATTTTGGCCTTCACTTTAATTTAGTTATTTTCACGGTAAGGTTATTTATTGGATTTACATGGAAGACTCATAACTTTTATTAAATTCATAATAAATTAATTTATGTCTTTAAATTCAGAAACCATGATAATTTTATCATATATATAAATATAAAATCTTAATAATGTTATTTTTCAAAGAAAAATGTTTTGCACATTTAAGTATTTTTAATTTAAAAACAACTTTTCATATATTTAGAAATATTATTTGATAAAATAGTTTTCAAAATTAAAAATAATAATATTCAAATATTTCATAAAGTTTTTTTTAAAAAAATTAATTACTACGGTTAAAAATTGATTATCATGGTAAAAGAAAAAGGGATAAATTTATTTTAACATAGTGTAAAAGTACTAAAAAATTATTAAAAGGCCTTGAATTGAATGGATCAGATTTTTAATGAAAAATATACGTTTCTTCTGTAATTTGATCTATTTTGGACCCTTGGGACCTTGAAAATAACATTTCATTATTGATAAATGTAAAGGTGTTTCCAAAAGTTCCCTTCCATTCACTTATAAAAACATACCACTTACACCATTCGAAAATATAATTCATCTTCAAATTAATCCTTGAAAATATGATGTTTTAATATATATATAATCTTATACCATTAAAAAAATACCCTGGTCACTCATAGTTATCCTAATTCCTTCGATTTTAATAAGACTTCTAAGGAAAGATCAAGTCTCCAATGTAAGTGCCATATCCTATTTAAGTTCTTCTTCTTAAACTTAATCTCCAAAATATCTTTTCACCAAAATAATATGGTGAATTAGGTATAATTATTATAATTATTTGTTTTTATATTAATGGTATGTCCCTTATTCACTCATTTCCATCCACTTATAAAAACAAAGGAATGTCAATCGTGCATGTGCACATAGTAGATCCTCCACGAAGAATCGATTTTTCCGTTTTTTTCTAGTTTTTTATTATTTATAAAATAATATTAAAATATCATTCAACATGATAAATATATCAAAATAAAAGCATTAAAATTCTGTTATAATTATATTATGTCAATTGAAACACCCATACTCAACAATCCAGATAAAGTGTGTTCATGTTTTGGATGGTTTAACAACCTGTATGAATGATGCTTTAAAATATGACCATGGATGAATATGAGTAAATAAATACTGATATTGTTATAGTTTAATAATAAAATAAAGATAATTTTTTGGTTTTGTAAAATTTATATAATTTATATAATTTATTATGAACAAATCATCTTTGACCACCAAAATTAACGAAATAAGTCGTTTTCAATTCGGTTATCACATAACATAAGGAAAACACATATGGAATGAAATAAGAAAATTTTAAATCAATATAAGTTATATATTATATAATATTAAATAGTATATAAGTAATGAACTGGGTATAAAATTATGGGTAATGATATCAACATTATTAAACATGTGACAAATATTTAAAGTTATAAACACCCAATGTAAAAAATCGATAGAATTCATATTGAGAATTACTATTTATAAAGTGCATAAATAAAGTTGAATATGATTAAGGTTATGAATTAATTGATTAATATATCTATGTTTGTGGTACATGAGGTTAAATTACATTCATGAAATTCAGTACAATAGTTAAGGATTTTGATATAAAATTCCTCTCTTTAAGACATATTTGGTATTATGCAGCTAGTTCCATTTTTGTGGGGTATATACTACCTATTTGAGATATCATTTCATGAATTATATTTGAATCATATTATTTTAAGTTCAATTACAAGACTTAACTCTCAATAGGTTTTGACTAACATGTTACTGAATCCGAAACAAGTTTCTTGGTCTCAATTCTAATTCTATTAGCCATAATTCATTTCTTGCACTAAGATTCCTTGGTATGATGTATTTGCTACTCATGGATGTATTTTTATCATACTACCTTTATTTTAAGGAATTTACAAACTAAACCATGTTCCCTTATTCAAGTGGCTATTGATTCAATTATTTCCACAGTAGTACATATTTTTTGTTACTCAACTTTAGTTCATTGAGTTATGATCATTCTATTAAACTTATAATTTTGGAACATTATTACTTTTGACTTTATTAGGTGGTATTATATCATTTTTTTGTGGGATATATTTTTATAAATCATAAACCATTTGAAATGTATTTCTCACTTGTTAAGTTGTTTCCCTTAATGGATATTTGTAACTCAAATCTCATTATTTGAGTTATAATGTTTTGTATTTAACATTGTTCTCCCATGATTGGGTTCTCCCAAAAAAATACTTTATTATACAATGTTTTATAATACTTTGTTGGAAAATTATTTTTTAATAAAAAGAATATTTTATTAGTCTTTTTACAATGTGGGTTTTCAGCAAAGGTAATTTCAAGTATTAAAAATTCCCCTTTCCAAATCAAATCTTCTCCAACATAAATATTTTTTTATAATCAATGAGGAGTAGAATAAAGAAGTAAAAAGGGAGACCAAAATCACAGGGGCATGTAATAGTGATGTCCCAAATCATCATCTTTGACAAAATTGATCCCGTCAGCAAGAAAGATCCCAATGCTAAAGAAGTAGGAGATTTGATCACTTTGCATCACCTTAGAAGCCAAGAAGTCAGAAACCATATTACCTTAATTCCACATATGTAAAATGTTGATGATATTGTTTAGGAGTTACTTACACCTTTTGATAATATATGTTACAACCCAAGTATTTGAACCATAACCTTTATGTTCATTGATGATAGTTAAGGAGGCGGTCTCCACTACTTCGAGTATGATATTGCTCTCATATAATAGCTTCAAACTTGTGAACATTACTTTCATTTTAGCTTAAATAGATTCACCCCTTCCATAATATAATGAAAAGGCTAATATAATCAATCCACTCATGTCTCTTATTACTCCTCCTCCATGCATGATACCCATGTGACATGACCCGTCAATGTTATATTTAATTCCCTAGAGTGGTGGTTGCCAACACACCCACTTTCCTTGCTCTATCCTTCCCATATTCGTAGAGGAACCTAAAGCTATAAGAGGTATTATTGATGGAGATTCCTCACCACCCTTAAAAAACTGTATTAGATCCATTATGATATTTTTAGTTTTGAATATAATGTCTTTTATTCTCCTAGCTATACCTTGATGGTGTGATTTGTTTCTAGCTATCCAGATACACCATAACCTCAAGAAAAGGATGATTAATCTACCCTTTCTCTCCGCCCCAAAATTTATAAATCCCCATAACCATATTTATAGGAATCACCCTATCTAATTTCCCTATACTGACTAGCATGATAACCACAAAACATTTTACATATCGAGCTCTCCCATTCACTTTAAAAAAAGTGTCTCATAGATTCTATCCTAGGTTACATGCAATATTGAAACCTATATGCCAAACTAACTCCCATTCATTGGCTGTTTTCCTCAATAGGAAATGCATTATCTATAACACACCATACAAAAAAATCCAACTATAGTGGAATTTACTTGCACCATAAAATCTCCCCAAAATCATCCTTATGCTTAGTTCCATATGAAATCTATTTTTATGAGAACACTCCTGATGCTGAACCCATGAAGACTCACCTATCTGGATCATTGTTAAATACAATGCTATTGAAGTAGTCCTACAAGTTCTCATCAAGGATCGCATGAACAAAAATTAGGTGACTATTAGCCTATCAGTAAGTGATGTCTGGTGATGGACATCCTAGGAACCATATTTTATGTCCCACCCAATTTTGTTGTCCGAACATAATGTCACCCTTACCTATTATCCATCAGGTATAATGTTTTAGGGAGACTTTATACAACTGGATCATTTGTCGAATGATTGAATGCATCACCCTATGTGTGGTTACGTCCATCCCATACTTATCTTTCATTAGATTTCCCCATAGTGACTGCCCCTCTATGGCCTCCCATGTTAATTTGGCACGAAAACCCTCCATAGTCCCATATATGCTCTTGATATTGATACATCTATCAGCAAGGGGACTAGCTAGAATTTTCCATGATTCCTAGTGGTGTTTTCATCCATTTTTCCATCCCATAAGAAGGATACCATTAGGTTATCCATATTGACATCACTCTTTTAGGTACTTTCAAATTGGATAGTATATGCATCAAAATGGATGATAACAAGCTGTTAACTAGTGTAATTCTTCCTTCGAAAGATAAGAATATTTTTTTGTAATTTAATATTCATCCCATGATTATATTTATTACCTTATCAAAGTGGTGTATATTAATCTTATTTGGGGACATAGGTCCTCCCAAATACTCTATCGGGAAAGACCCTCTATGAATATCCAATCTATTTTTTAGAGTCCTAATCATGTTGTCCATGAATTTTTTGGTAGTATAGAAGTAGATCTTGGACTGATTAACCACATTCCCACTCTAGGTACAATAATATTCCAACATACCATTGATCCCCTAGACAGATCTCCAACTACCATTCAAAAATAATATGGTATCATCAGCGAAAATCAAGTGAGAAATACCCCTTGATATGTGGCTATTCCGGAAGGGAAGGATCCTGCCCGAGTCTATGCATTAGTTGTTGTACTGTATTAACACGTCCTATAAGATGATGAATAGTGTAGGGGATAAAGGATCTCCATGTCTTAGGCCTCGAACTTCCTTGAAGAATCTAAACTTCTTACCCATGAAATAAGTATAAAACTATACTAAGATGAATCATCAAAATAGTATATGAATATCCCTAGAAGAAAATACTATTTAGAAAAGGACTCTTAGAACGATGTTTCATTAACATTGTCGAATGCATTGTTCATATGTAGTTTGATGGCTAAATTGCTCTCAATTTTTTTGATTTATATCGCTAATCACCTATTTCACTTCTCCAATCAGACCTTGAATCATCCTTCCTTTTTTTAACCCATGTTTATCGTTTTCAATCCTTCTTGGTAGGTGTGTAACAATTTTATTATTTAGAATGCATGATAACACCTTGTACAGAACATTACACATACATATTGGATGATCCAAGGAATGAGGATCATTCACTTTGGCCACCATTACTATCTTTGTTGCACATGTCACATGCATTAGATTCCAAACATAGAATAATTCCTGTATGCCTCATACCATATACCTCTTTACCATGTCCCGATATCCAATTTTAAGGACCCTAGAATACCATTAGGCTCTCAAACACTTTATGGATTGAGAATCTATACTACACCACACACCTCTTCCTCACTCATGACCTTTTTCAACAACTCATTGCCCCATTATTCACCCTATGAGGGATAACATTGAAGAGCTCAGCTATTCCTCTTAGATATCCTCCTGAAATACATAGATTAGATCATGCTAGTAGAGATTTGAAGTGTTCATCCACCATTTCTCCCACCTCATCCCTATCATTTAAGTAAGACTCATAATCCCTAAGTATGTTGGGATTCTTACACCAAAATTTTTATTTAATGCATGCATGGAAGTAGATAGTATTTTGATTGCCTTATGGAAGCCATTTTGTCCTTGTTTTTTCATGAGCTAACTATTCCTTCCTCGTTAACATATCTTCCAGTTGGTTCTTCCTTACGCTAAGCTTTCTAAATATCAAATCAACCCATTCTCTTTCTAGATTGGCCTCCATCTATTTTATGTACCTACTGATAATTTCCATATCCTTTCCATGAGGAGGAATATTTCTTACCCACATTTGAAGATATCCCTTGAGTAATTTGATCTCATTCTGAAGGGTTATCCACATGTTCCCCGGTGATGAATGTATCCATGACTCCCTTAATATTTCATGTAACCTTGGTTCCTCCAAACTCATCTAATAGTACTAAAATCCTTCCTCAGTGCTATACCTAAATGTTATAAAAATGCGTAGGGTTGAGTGGTCCGATAAACTGCTTATTAGGTGGGAGATTTTGATGTCCAGAAATAAAGATATAAACGCCTTGTTCACCACAAAGTGATCGAGATGACACCAGGTTCGACACACCCTTATCATATTACTACACCATATAAAATGATCCCCTTCAAATGTCACATCCATTAGACTGTTTATGGACATAAATTCCATAAAGTCTAGACTTTATCTCATGGGAATGGGTCCACCTCCTTGGTTTTCCTATGAGTTCACCACTATGTTGAAGTCTCCACCTACCATCCAAGGAGTGTCCTGTGGATTGAAGGAAATGAGGTATCTCTATAACTGCTCCATATCCTCGGCATTACATTGGGCATAAACAAATGATAAGAAGAAACTATGTGTCTCCACAATGATTCTTGTTTTCATTAATTGATCTGAAGCATTGAGTAGGTTGACTTAAATATTTTCCTTCCAGAATAGCCATATGTGTGAGTTAAGAGGGTTGATATGCATGAAGCCTTGTACTCTTATCCTCTGAGCATACTAATTAATTCTGTATGAATATTGTTTCAGTTCCAATACTGCAACCATCGAAATGAGATTATTTGAATGTTCATTATAAATGAAATCTGATTTCACATGGGTGCCTGATCCACATGCATTCCATATCAGCAGGTTTAACATTATAAACATATTCTTCTGGCTTTTCCCAAGACCAGAAGCCTTTCACACCCTAAGGTAGATTTGATGCTCTCTTTGATTTTGACTTTGATCTAGTACAAAATCAACTGTAAACCTTCATTAAATCAACCAATGGAGACTGGACATTCATCTCTTCCTCCTGTATTGTACCATGATGATATGATCCTAAAAAGTTGCATTCCACCCTTGAAGGAGGGGATCTTATCACTAGTAACGATGAGGATATTAAAGCCTTATCCTAGAGGTATCAATCAGTCGAAGGAATTTAATTAATGAAAATGTGAGGAAGCTCTAGACTAACATGAAATAATGGACAGTTCTGCACGAGGGAAGGTACCGACACCAAATTGGAAGGAATCAGGTCCCAAAAGTGAGAGTAGAGAGATTGATGTATAACTTGAATGAAAAATACCATGTATGGGAATTAGGGTCCCACCCCTTTGGGTTGACCATCCTTCAAAGACAGATAAGAAAATTCCTCTGCGGATGCAGGTGAGTGGAGGACCACCATTCCCTGATTTTGAGTACCCAATTTAGATCTAATCCGAGGATGAGAATCCATAGTAGGCCCAAGAAGATCATCATTATTGTTTGCGATCTTCTCCGTATCACTATCCACCTACTTCTAATGATTCTTCCGACACACAGATATCATGTGGCCTTGTATGTGACACTTAAAACAATATCTCAATTCCACTGGATATTCTAGATCCTCAGACCACTCCTACATTACTTCAATGCGGAGGAGAATCTTGGATGAGGGCAGCCAAGAGAGATCCATTTTGGCAGGCATCTTATCCATTGTTTCTTCTTCCATATGAATAATTCTCTCATCTACACAAACAAAGGATCCCAGTGAGTCACCAATCCCTTTTAAAAATCCCATGTTCATAAAAGGGAGAGGAAAACCTGGAAGCAAAACCCAAACCACCATGAGTGATTAATCCCTACCTGAATGAACATCCATCGAACATAGAAAATAGAAAACTTATAATGACCCCCAGATCTAAGGATTTTTTACTAAGAACACACAAAATATTCCCGAGAGGCTAGGACTATGAAAAAATATTTTTGGTTCAACATTCACACCCAGGCCGGAAGTTCTAGTCCCTACGAGTTGATGAAATCCTAAAAAAATGAGGGGAGATTTTTATATCCAAAATATTACAAATAAAGTCCTTTTTATATTAGACACCAACTCCTCAAATGATGCTTCTTAAATTTATAAGACAAGGAGGCTTCCATCCATGGAGAATGCCACATCCAAATGGATAACCGATAAATCTCTACTTATTTCGGTCTGAGAGGGGAGGTTACACCACAATACATCCTTGTACAAAGGTAATAGAACCAACCCAGATCCTTGGGAACAAGAAAATACATTAGAGAAATTGGAATCCTAAGGAGGTTAGGGATCCTTCTCGCCACCTAGCACCGGAGATCAAGGTCACACTACGGAGTAAAAACCCAAGGAGGGGAGAGAAATTTTTAGAAGAAAATTATCTATTTCCAAGGTAGTAGTTGATAAGACCATAAAGGTAACATCTATCATTCTAATGAATGATCACCTCTTAATCAAATATTTTAGATCATCATTTCCTATAGAAAAATTTATTTCATTTTCAAGGATCCTTTATTGGTGATTGTTTTTTTAAATTAATAGTTTTTAATGATTTTTTACTTAATTTTCCCATAACATGCTCTTTTTCATAAATTTTTTTTTTTCATAAAATCAATTTTAAGTATTCACTTCCATTTCTCTTTTAATTTTCAAAATAATTTACTCTAATAGGGTTTATGTTTCACTATTTATACTCTAACACACACACACACACATATTTGGAGAATGAATCATGAAACTAAATAATCCAATTCATGATCGCCTATTGAGTGGCATCATTCAATTATCATTTTTAAGGATGTTTTTCATCAATATTAACAACCTTCTAGGTTTAATTTTTTACACTAGGGATATATTATTTTGAAACCATCAAACTTATTTATATGAAATTCTTATCACCATGTTATTCCAGTTTGACTTAGCCATATACTCATTTCTCTATATGATGTGAACATCACATTTTTCATAATTCAAATTAGATGATATTCACCCAGAAATAATGTTATTCTATTGAAACAAGGAAAATTATTTGTGTTTTGTATGTTTCTTTTCCAATACAGAATATTTTTTTGGAAAGATGACTATGAATTATTTAACAATACACCATCTTTCTCAAGATCAGTTATGATCATGTTATCCATTTTATCAACATGAAAAAATTATTAACATTATTTATGATTATTCACTACCATCATAGGTTGATTGTGTATTGATTTCAATATTTCTCAATATATATAGAAAAGTATTATTTATTAAGATATTACTTAGGAAGTAGAATGAATGGTCTTAATAAATCTTATGCTGAATTCATTGAAATTAATAAGATTAAAGGCGGGGATGAAAATTAAATATCTCTTTTATGCCTCAAAATGTCTCATGAGACAAATATTTTTGAGTATTTGGCGTATTCCACCCCAATTTAGGAATATCTATTTACCATGGTCTCGATAATAAGTAAATGTCTTGGAATAAGGCCTTGACAACTGGTTTTTGAGGACTGACATTGTGAATTCTATCAGCATGAGAAAAATATTATTGGTATTGATATTTTCAGTTATTATAATGGATATAGCATGCTCCCAATTTAAAGTTGATTTTGGATTCATGTTGATTACCTATTACTACTATAATATTTATTCTATGTTTATACCATGATTAATTCATCTGTATGTTTTCCCTTTCCAATCATTTGATCTCACCCCTTCTTAAGTTTATATTCCTCGGTTATAAAGAAAATTAGTACATGTGGAATGCTTATAAGGATAACACATGTTGAAGAATTTGTGGGAGAAGTTAAAGACTTATATTGAATTAAGTAGTTTCTTATATATAATGAAAAAATATCCATTAGTTTTAAAAGGTATTGGATTTATAAGTTTATGATGTGTACTAGTTATCTAAATATATAAACCTAAAAAGAAAATTCAGATGTAAGATACTCAATAATCGTTATTGATTAGGTAATTATGGATGTATATATCCTGAATTTTATAGCCGGTATTACAGAATGTTTTTCTGGTATGTGTTTATGAGAACTGCAACTGTGATTGTGGTTCTGGTGTGTCACACTAACCAACTTGATCTTGCGTTCAGTGAATTCTTGGGTACTCAAGTGTTGTGGATTCCTAGGAAGGGTGTGAGTAAAACTTAGTATAGAACTAAAAATTTGTTCCCATGAATAACTATTAAATTCATTTTATGTTCTTGTGACAAGCTCAACTAAATAAATAATATAGTGTGGAAGAATAAATAAAATACCCACCATCGATCCTTGAGCTCTAATGCAACACCCAAAATAGACTATACATGCATAGGATAGTTCCAGAGTGTCTGTAATAATGTCACAAGACCGTTCAATCTAATACAATTCCCAACCACCATTTAGTAGTAGGAATAAATGCAAGATCCTTAGAATTATATAAATTCATCCCTATAGTAGCAGAATACAAGATGATCCCTAGTTGGTGATCCTAGGTGACAAATATTCATTAATATTTAAGATGATACCTAGGATGTAATCCAAGGTGATCCATAGTATGAGGCATCATTCAATTACACACACACACACACGCACACACAGACACAGACACACAAATACACACACACACACACACACACACATATATTTGGTGAATGAATCATGATAAAAAACAATCCAATTCATGATACCCTATTGAGTGGAATAATTCAATTATCCCTTTTAAGGATTTTTTTTCATCTATATTAACAACCATCTAGGTTTAATTTATTACACTTGGGATATATTCTTTTGAAACCATCAACCTTTTTTATATGAATTTCTTATGACCATGTTATTCCAGTTTGACTTAGCCATATACTCATTTCTCTATACTATGTAAACATCACATTTTACATAATTCAAATTAGATGATTTCCACCAAGAAATAATGTTATTATATTTAAATAAGGAAAATTATTTGTGTTTTGTATGTTTCTTTTCCAATACAGAATATTTTTTTGGGAAATATGACTATGCATTATTCTACAATACACCCTCTATATCAAGATGAGTTATGATCATGTTATCAATTTTATCAACTTCAAGAAAATTATTAACATTATTTATGATTATTGACTACTATCATAAGTTGATTATGTATTGATTTCCATATTTCTCAATATATATATATATATGTAAGTTTTAATTAATAATAGATTACATAGGTAGTAGTATGAATGGTCTTGATAACTCTTATGGTGAATTCATTGGAATTAATAAGATTAAAGGTGGGGATGAAAATTACATATCTCCTTGATGCATAAAAATGTATCATGAGACAAATTATTTTGAGTAATTGGTGTATTCCTCCCCAATTTTAGAATATATATTTACTGTGGTCTCGATAAAAAATAAATGTCTTGGAAAAAGTCCTTGACAATAGGTTTTTGAGGTCTGACATTATGAATTCCATCAACATGAGAACAATATTATTGATATTCATGTTTTCATTTATAATAATGGATATAGCATGATCCCAATTTCAAGTTGATTTTGGATTCATGTGGATTACCTATTCCTACTATAATATTTATTCCATGTTTATACCATGATTATTTCATCTGTATGTTTTCCCTTTCTAAGCATTTGATCTCGCCACTTCTTAAGTTTCCATTCCTCAGTTATAAAGAAAATTAGTACATGTGTCATGCTTATAAGGATAACACATGTGGAAGAATTTTTGAAAGAATATAAATACTTACATTTAAAGAAGTAGTTTCTTATATATAATGAAAAATATCCATTAGTTTTAAATGACATTGGATTTATTAGTTTATTATGTGTACTAGTTATCTAAATATCTAAACCGAAAAAGATAATTCATATGTAAGATACTCAATAATCATTATTGATTAGGTAATTATAGATGGTTATATCCTAGAATTTATATCAGGTATTATAGAAAGTTTTTCAAGTATGTGTTTATGAGAACTGGAACTGTGAATGTGGTTTTGGTGTGTCACACTAAACAACTTGAAATTGCGATCAGTGAATACTTGGGCACTCAAGTTCCATGGATTCCCAAGAAGGGTGTGAGTACAACTTATTAGAGAACTAAAAATTTGTTCCCATGAATAACTTTTAAATTAATTTTATATGCATATGACATGCTCAACTGAATAAACAATATTGTGTGGAAGCATAAATAAAATACCCACCATCAATCCTTGAGCTCTAATGTGACACCCTAATTCAACTATACATGCATAGGTTAGTTCCAGAGTGTCTCTAAGCATGTCATATGACCGTTCAAAATAATACAATTCCCAACCACCATATAGTAGTAGGAATAAATGCAAGATCATTATAATTATATAAAGGCATCCATATAGTTGCATAATACAAGCCGATCTCTAGGAGGTGATCCTAGGTGATCAATATTCATTAATATTTAAGATGATACCTAGGAGGTAATCCAAGGTGATCCATAGTATGAGGAATAAATCCAATCCTTGAGATGTATTCCTTAGTGATCAATTATCATCAAGATTCATCAATAATTCCTAGAAGGAAATCCTAGGAAATAAATCTTCCTAAAAAAATCGATTATAATTTTAAGGTAAAATTTGGTGATCTCACAATCACCAAATATTAATACCAATACCAAATATGTAATCCTAGGTGATCCAATAAAATCACATGTCATCTTCCATCCTTGGGAGGTAATCCTAGGTGAAAAAATAATAATCATAAATCATCACCGATCCCTAATTGATAATCCTAGGTGATAAAATAATCATCATGCATCATTAATAATCCATAGAGGGTAATCCTAATTGATTCCATAATCATCAGCCATTATTTAATATCCCTATTAGGTAATCCTAGGTGATACCATGATCATCAAGAATCATTACCAATACTAGGAGGTAGTCCTAGGAAATACCATAGTAGTTGGAAGAAGGATGAAACCCAAGTTGTATCCTAGGAATTCCATTGTAAAAGGATCAAAACTGAACCACAAGTGATTTACTAGGAGTTCCATAGTCATTAGACACAAATGGTAGATCTATAGAGATAATCCAAGATATCCCATGTATGTAAATACATCTTATAAGGAAGTATGTCCTCCCATAAAAATCTTATATATTATGTTGGGAAATAATCCTATAAGGTAACATTGAAGTTTTTTGGGGTTGATTTTATTTTTTGAAAAATTAGGTTTCCATTTTAAATTTTTGATTTATATCGATATTGTTTAATAGGAATTTTGAAAAAGTCCCATGAAAGAGGAATGGATGCTCTGATGGCAGTACAAAAAAGTGTATATAAAAGGTGGAGCTGTTTCCCAGTTTTTGCAAACAATTTGGGTATAAAATTTGGAGGATGGATAAATCGTCAATAATATTGGGATTATATGTATACCTCATAGAAATATTTAAAAGGAATGAGTTTCGATAATATTATAGTTTTGAAAGGGTAAGGATCTTTGTAAAGGAATTTATTGTCATGAAGTCTAGATTTCACGAAGGTCTGAAACATTGAAAATGCACACAGGGTCAGAAGGAATCTTCATGAAAATGATAAGTGGATCATAGTGAATTCAATAATGGTTGAAAGTAATTATTCTTTACTATGAGAAGTTTTAGAATGGCGAAATCTCCCTGGAGTTTCACAAAAAATTGGAGCATCACGAACAAGTTTAGAGATATTTTCAAAAAGTCGATGACAAGGATGGGAGATTTTGGAATGAGAGTCAATACCTATAAATAGGCCTATAACCCCCCTCATAAAATTAGATCAATACATAAATAATATTCTAAGGCTCTGAATTCTCAAAGGTGATTCATTAAGTTTGTTCTTATGAAAAAATATTCGAAGAAAAGAAGTTCTCAAAGGCTATGAAAGCCTTCTAAAATTTGTAAACATCATGGAAGTATTGAATTTTATGAAGGCTTTAAAAGTAGAAAAAAGGTTTTGAAATGAATGGAGGATATATAAAATGACCTAAAGTTTTGATATTCACAAAAGTGTTGAGATTTTCGAAGGATAAGTGAGCTTCATGAAATTTAGAAGCCTCTCAAAGTCTAAGTGAGCTTTGAAAAAGGAAGGTGCTACATGAAGGTTGTTTTGAACTTTGTGAAAGAGGTGAGATTCAAAAAGGTAGTGAGCATAATGAATGTATTAAAAAGGGATTTCCTAGTAAATATTTGGTAAAGTTATATTCATCAAGTATATGAAAGTGAGACTTTAATAGAGAATCTACCTACAGTTGAGGATGCATTGATTATTGATAATGAAGGGACCTACATGTCCATAAACTATGTTTGCATCCTTTCGAGAGTAGTGAGCAAAGGAAGAGGAAGAAGGAAATCCTTCCCATCGTCAATGAGCCATAGAATGGAGATTGAGGTAGTTACCCTTTTCAAGTAGTGATCTATCCCAAGAATTGTAAAGGAAGTGAGCCTGGGTATAGAAGTGATCTAGATCGAACCTTGAATTGGCAGTGAACCTTAATAAATTTGGTACATTGTAAAATTTCCATTGTATGATCCCTGGATGTAGCCTAGTGAGGGTGAACCAAGTAAAATAACTAATTCTCATACATGATTTAATTTCTATTCATTCATTTATTTGTAAAAGAGAGAGAAGGGTGCTTTGTTTAATGATGAGACAAGATTTGAAAGGGCAGTTGTTTTAATTTTTCATACCCTGATTCACCCCCTCTTAGGGTATTTAACTTAGTTGGGATAACATAATGTAACTTATAAGGATTTACCATCCACCCAACCCATATCAAATTATCATGTATTTAATATAAAGTTAATGACCTAGAATCTTTACTAAGACCATATCAGACTCACATTATTGATTAATGTTCTAAGGTGACCCGAGAATCATCAATACCCATTACCCACACACACCCTCCCAAGGGATTAACATATCATTGAGGAACCCTATGTGGTCACCTATTTCACATCAATAATGGAAAACCTACATGGTTTCCTCTACCTAATTCACATATCTCGAGTCAACACCTTTCACTTAGAGGGAGTAACATATGTTAACATTGTCACTGTCATGTCACATACCCATTGACCTCATAAGTAGGACACATAAGGGAGATATCCTCAAGCCCATTCCATTACCAAAACACCCTTAGTTGGTCCTCACACACAACCTATCCATATTGTACCTAAATCACCCTTACATAGTTCTCACATATGAAGTGGGAAGCGACACACATCCCATGCTTCCCATACTAGCCTATTGTCCCTATAGAATATCACGGTTCTAACATTGCTTACTTAGGTCACTCATTACCAGTAAAATGATCTCATATACAAGGATTTATAGGGAATCTACACTAAGGGTCTCTATTTTCATTTAATTTATTAACATCTCACCTCTTAGGTTTTATTCATCTCAATGTATAAAATTATAATCAATATAGTTCAAGAGGCCCTTAGTGGCCTCAGAACTTTGTTTAATTAATCCATAGCCATTACATTTAAATCTACTAATATATTTGATAAAAGGGTTGATCATCCATAGTGGAATGACCACAGATATCTCATTCCACATATGCATATAAAAAAGATAAAATACCTTAGGTAATTCTCAAAGTACCACCTACCAAAATTGAAGTCATTCCCTTTGAAACCATGCCTAACCATTACTACCTTGGTTCATCCAAGTGTCACATCACATCCTAAGAACCTATCTCAAGAAAAAATATACAATAATTAATTATTAAATTTAATTAGAAAAATTTATAATTAGTTTAAAAATTATTTCAATTATGAATAATTTTCTAAAAAATAACCCAATTCTCCCTCCATACCGAAACCATAACCAACCACACCCTAAAATCCGAAGGCATACTCCTGAAATTATCTTGGAAAAAATACCTGAAAAACGATAATATTTCATTGGATAATTTAATTAAATTTTGGATAAAACCATTAAAAAATCAATACAATGATTTAAATCAATCAAAATGATGTGAAATAACATGAATACATTGTCTCATGATACACTCTATCTATTCCATATGAAATACCCATCGTTATCAACCGATTAGACTATGTTTCTAGTGGAATCATTATGAAACCCTATATTGATACAATAATAAAATCAAAGAGGATGAAGGGTAATAAGAATAGAAGGAAGGGGGATGATGATTATACTTTAAATTACCATAAAAGTACCTAGAAAACCACACCATATATATGGTTAATTAATAGGCCAAGGGAAGTGGAGGACCAACATAAATGGACTCCCTAAGACTTCTCATTCGACCAAGAACAAGAGGGGACAAATGCTTAATTTATTGGTCTAACCCCATTAAAAAAACTAGTAGATTGTCTGGATGTTATATAGAAATAAGGTTTATGACACGACCCATATTAGATAGAGAGACCCTGAATTATAACCAATCATAGCATGACCTTCCAAGGTGACAATGCAATTAGATGCAGATAATGGAATTTCAACACCTAGGCTACTCAAACCTACTCTGACATCCACCTAATCACTTAAAACTCCTCCTAGGAATCATTCCCCATCCAAGAACATCAAAATGGGATACTATAACTCTTTAATTCTTAACATAAATCTAGGTTCTCAAAAAAAACTATTTACCATAATCCAAATCCAAATTCCTTATGAAATTCAAAACTCAAAGATGACATTGGGTCTTACAACATCCTCACCATAACACTTCTTATCCTAGAAAATCCTCAGTCATATTCAATCATTTAACATAACCTATCATAATTTATAATTCATAAGAAACTCATTTCATTCTACCCTAGAACATTAAATAAGGTTTAGTTTCACAACTCTGAACATGAGGAAACCTATTAAATAAAAGTAAATCCACCTATTTCCACCATCACCAAAGCACAAATATGACATTTACTCATGAAAATCTACCATGAGACACCAAAATGTAATCAGTCAATTCACCCCCAAGATTATTGTACTCTCTACCATAATAATTGACTCAATAATATCCGATTCCGAGCGACATTGTTTCCCAACATCAAAATCACTTATAGAAACAGAATCCCCATGGTCCAGAAACCTTCTTGGTGTAGTTTACATCTTACTTAACCCAATCACACTAAAAACCAATCAGACCTCTCCTAGCCGACCATTCATTAAAATTCTCGGCTTCACCCATCAACACACTATCTCACCACCCGATCACAATGAATAAATCCATAGAGGCATCATGAGATCATCCAACACCCACATGGAAGTCTGAACCTTACTTTGGGTGTAATTATTTAATTAGATATTCAAACATTCACATCATCTATCATTTTCTCACCCTTATCACTAGCACAACACCGATCTAAGCCATTCTTAAATCTCACAAAAAAACCTAATCCCGATTCCAATGAATAAAGTCCATACAACATTACATATGAATAAATATCTAATATTTTTAATATTACTAGATAATATTAGATTCATTATCTCACTAGATTCAAAAATCCACTTCAATAATGAAACCAGTGTCATCACACCCATGGCCCATGTATATGGGGTCATACATCCACAACCCATGCTCCATCCATTACTGCATGTAATGACTGGATGTGACTATCCCAATCGTACCAAAATAGTAAAAAAAGATCAACCACTATAAATTCTCAGATCACTACTAAAACCATCCTTAGTATCCATATAAATTTATCCCTAACATGGAGCATCCATCCATAGAATCTATATGATCTATCATCAGAAGAAACTATATCATGCTTTGGGTAAGTAGAATTCCACCAACAAGTTATATGGGAAATTTATATATATATTGTTACTAAAAGTTTAAATAACTAAACTGTATATCATCTATGAAATAAATTACACATAATTATGTTAATTTCATGTGAATACTATGTATCAAATATGATGCATGAACGCCAAAATCTTTAAATTGGGATAAGAGATGAAAACCATAATAAATCATAAACCATTCAAAATACATGTATGTTACTCTAGGTGAAATCATACAACCATAAATTTATAATCCAATAAATGTTTCCCATATCCTTGTTAAAATAGAATTCCTATCAGAAAAGGTATTCTTATCACACCAGTCTGATATCAATCACAAGTCTCGATACATTACTATATAATCAGTCTAACATCTCTACAAATAGTAAGAAAAAATAAAAACCCAATACAAATTTTTATAATAGTCACATAAAGATATGACACCACTTTATATAATCCTTATCATAGTTTACTATTAATAGTAACTAGATTGGAGGGTTACTAGGACCTGTGGTGTGCCTCCTTATACACCATAGGCTATCAAAACCATAAATTGAAAAAAAATAAACAAGGATAAAGTGGAAAAAGAATAAAAGGAATTAAGAGGAGGATCATACCTTATTTTGTTTTGTAAAAATCACCACAAAAAATCCCTAAATTGAGGGGAACGAAGAGAAGAAAAAAAGAGGATCTAATGAAATGAGATTCCCTGAATTGCTTGTTCAAACACGAAAATAGGGGGATGAGCATTAATTTATTGGTTTAAACCTATTTTAAAAATACATGGAGAAACCCTATTCATGGGGAAACCATAGGGGTCATGGCACAAACCATATTAGATAGAGATCCCCCGCCTACAACCAATCATGGAGAGACCTTCCTTGGCCACGATGAACCCAATATGAAATCCTTAACTTATGGAAGAGATTCATTGACCATGATTTTTTTTCAATTATTATACACTAATGAGTTATTTGTTGGTTTCTTCTCCCTTGTAATAAAATAGAATCCTCAGTTGTTATAGATAAAAATAATCAGGATCCCCAATCATCTTGTGAGTAACTGAATTATATTCAGGGTTTCTATCAATCATCAACTGGTGTAAATTTGAACATATTTTATTGTTACTACCACTAGAACTACGTCAACTTCAAGGAATTGATGTACAATATCAATCTTTCAATACCTAAAGTTCCATATAGTGAATGAAGTGGTGTAAAATTACCTTAGTGAATGTATAATCCCAACCATGAAAATAACACATGAATTTTTAGATTAGTTTAGTTTATCGAGGTTAAATATACACAGACTAGTCAACAGGGGGTTGGTGGAACCTATCAAAAAATAAAAAAAATTATGATTAATTCCTCTAAGTGAGGAAACTCTTACCTACCATACCTATAAGATAATGTGAATAATGTTTCTTATATAAAAATAGTTACCTCAAATCCACCCAGGAGGGATCTAACTAATTTGGGACATCATGACCATTCCCATAGGACCCTAATTCCATAAGAATATTATAAATAAGCTATATCAAACATTTTTATTTATAATAAGGCACCTTGTAGGAGGGAATTTTGGGGGAAATTTTCCACTAAGTTACAAGAGTGGGTTTATACCTACTTCCCTTTTACCATCCCCGATCTTCTCCATTAAATCCTAATGGCATCCTAAAGAGAATTCCAAGCCATCCTCAGTAGAAAAGCTCAAAATTTTATAAAATAGGTAGTAGTGACCTAGTTAAACAACCCTTATTATTTAATGGAGGTAAACCATGGAGTCCACCCCCATGGAAATGTTCATGAATACAATAACCATATAGGTCCTTCCTATGGTGACTAGGAATCCACACTCCACCATCAGGTTACCCAAAAAGTAAAGAAATCGCAAGACTTGAGGAAGAAAATACCTATAAAGGTAGGAACAATTTTTAAATGATTAAATCTCATTTAGAACCACCACAATATAAACCAAATTTAGAATTTATTTTATTCCAAGAGAGTTATAACCATTGCTGCAACAACCCAGGGGAATCCCTATCCTAAAGGTATTGGGGGAATTTTACCCCCCAACACCCTCAATATCATTAATCAAGAATAGATATTCCCGAATTAGTGGTGCATATAATATAAGGGAACAAATACTTTTAAGAATAGGAATAACCTCATAGTGGGGTAATTATTAGTATTGGTTGAGAAAAATTCACTCAGAATCACTTGTTTTGAGAAAACATATGCTTAATTTGGATAAAATCATTTAAAGGGTCACAAATTTGTGAATTATTTTGACAATCCAACATGAATGGTTGTCCATGATTATATTTTTATGGCTATTTTGAGGTTGATGAAGCCCCTGATACTTCAATATAGATGCTTAATTATTTCCCTATATAAGATTCATATTATAAAATATCATTAACACTAAGCCTTCAGATGTTTCATATCATGATGCTGAGAATGAATGGGTGAAATAGGAAATATAAATAGGGGTTTATATTTAAATCAGGGTTCATATAGAAAGTTTAGACATTCAAAACCAAAGAAAAGATTATGATTTATGGTCTCCCCTAGATATTCCACTACTGACTAATTGGTGAGCTAGTACTAAGGATAAGGGAAAATGTGTAGCTGCATCCATTTAACACCCACCACCTGAATATTTTTTGACCATATTAGAAGAATACCATTTTTCCTAATATAAAGCAAGGATATACATACTAAATTGGATAACTATCAAATTACTTAGGGGAAATTCATCCATTGAGCATAATTTTTAAGATGAGGATATACCTTATTTGGATGAGTCTCCTTTTTAAGAAGATATCACTCCACCCATAAAAGTAGAGTCTATCCATCAATCTGATCAGATACCTCAACCATTTGTTTTACTAATCATAGTTTCTCTTGACTACTAGTGTATTTCTTCATTGGGACACCATGATATAAAATATTAAACTATAATGACTTAGAAGTTTATATATAACATTTCACTTCTATATATGTATGTGTAACATATCTATTAATGATGTATAGTATAAAACAGAATGATGAAACTTTATTTCATTAATTTAGAACATTACATTTAGTAAAAAATCAAACCCATTAAAATGTACAATATTACAACTGAAAAATATAAAGAAACAAAATAAAATAACTCGAATATTTTTTTTTTGATTTTCGCGATCTCCTAGGATTATCCAATCCTTAAACAACACTATAAAAATGAAACAAAACATTAGTAATGTAAAATTAATTTTTCAAATGAATAATATTTAACCTCGATATAAATTGAAGTAATATATGAATGAAGTAAATTGGGGGTATTCATAAGGAGTATCAAACCTATATTACTATTGAAATATGACCGTTAAGAATAATAACTTGACCATTATAATAATAACTAGACCATTGGAAATGTAAAATAATAGTTGGTTATTTTTTGAAATAGGAATATAATAAATTTATATCATAAGAAAATTAAATAAAAATGTTAACATAATAAAATATATGTTTTACCCAAAGAAAGAATAATTGTAAATTTTAGTCAAATATAAATTTTTTATTTTCATGAAAATATGTTTTATAGTACATGTTAAATTTAAAAATAATAATTATTTTCATAAAACATTATTATAGAACAACATTTAATTGAATATATAATTTTATGATGCCTCATTTAATTTTTTTAATGGATCGAATGACTTGTTTTGTCATTAAAATTAGTAATTTTAAATATATAAAGGTTTTATATATAATTTAAACTTCCAAAATTTATAAAATTATTTTTATACAATGGATATCATTTTTGGAATCAGAATGTTGAAATTATACTAGGGTAATTTTTTTATACTTTTATAAAATAGTTTTATATTTAGTGAATATTGAAATATAATAAAATATGAGATTTTACATTATACAGAAATAAATGTTTAATTACATATGTTATGATATAAGAAACCATTATCTCAAACTCACATGCACAAATTTATATATATTATCCCTCTAATCATTACTATTGGTAGTCTTGAGAGAAAATAAATAAACTAATGAGTAATATATTAAAAAACACTTCTATCCCCCTTATAAATACCACCCTTTATTACCCCTATTCTCCTAAAAATGAATGTTCTTTAACTTTACAAATATATTCCAAAATATCTCCCCAAAAAGCTTACTATATCCAAGGAGTTTTTTTCCTACCAAAAGAACATTCTAAGGAGCCTTTAGAGGCATCTTAAGAGTCAAAATCCAAAAGAAGAGGTGATACTCTCAACCAAAGTCTCTTAAATTCCTTAATTCTCATGCCTCCTCAAATCTATTTTATCCATGTTTCTATTATAAAATAAGTTTCATTTATATACTTAATTTTTATTATATTAATTCAATATCTATAATCTAACCTCCTTTTATCTTTCCTAAATTTAAAACGTCACCCATGTTTTGGTTGGTTCACAACCTTCATGGATGACATGTATCATTTTTGAGAACTAGCTCCTTGGATTGTTATATAAATATTATTATAGTTAAATATTCTGATAAAAAGTATATTATAACATAATAAATTTTCTTTAATGTAGGAAAAATTATTAAATAAAATAAAAATAATCTAGTTCATGATAATAGATAAAAACAACAAAATGAACTACCCATGCAATGATGACATTTATAATAAATGAAGCATCAATATATCAAAAAACATATAGATATGTGGTACCATTTAAAATTATAAAATGAAATTAGTATCAGTTCATTTTAATTTTTCAGTTGTATTTCCATTTTAAAAGAACTTCCATAGTTATCATCAAGCGAAAGTTGTGTTTGAATCGTGAAACAAGCACCCTTGAGACTAAAAATAAACCCAATGCATTAATAAAATGACTTAAATAAACATTAAATATATTATTAAATAAAATATATTTGGAAAAGTTTATCAAGATAGTATCTATTTAGTTTAAATTTATTATTTAGGAAGTTAGATCACCATATCAAATGAGTCAGGGACTCGAGGTAGTGGATCTTCCGAACACCCTTGTTCTTTTGGGTTATGCACTCTCTTTAATTTTCTCCATTTCCCTCTATTTTATTCTGATGTAAATATTAAATTTTCAATTTATATGTTCCTTGCATATATACCAAGATTACTTATCATAATTTTTTGAGATAATACACGTTCTTCAAGTTTTCTTCTTAGTTCATTCTTTTAAGACAATCCGTTTTAAGCAAACAAGTATAAATATTATCTATTTTTATGTACCACCCATACAATTATTTTTAACCTCATATTGTTTTTTAGAAAACTCATTTATATTATTTAAAACCATTTAGGTTTATTTTTAGTTTTAATTAAATTATTATTATTTTACCCTCTTTAAATATTCTTTATCATTATCATTAAACCCTGATTAAGAGGTTTTTCCCTAGCCTAACTTTCCCCCATTTTTATTTATATTCACTTAACATAAACTTAATTTTCATGTCATAAACATAATTTTTAATTTATTAACATCTAATAATTATTAATCTCTCCCTTCATTGTAATATTTATTATATTCCATTTGAATGTGCTCAAAGGAATGATTATGTAACCAATTTACTTTTTTGGAATTTTCTTATGCTTATTCCCTATATTTGATTTCCTTATGTGGAACACATTTTCATGTACAAATTATGAATACTAAGGGTGTATCCTGACAGAGATCAAATTAATTAGGATTCATTTTCATCTCATGAGATACTAATTATGGTGCACATGTAGTTATCCTAGCACATTATGTTATGTTGTATTGGCAGCGAGCATTAACATATTCTTATACTATCATGTTTTATGTTGTTGAAAAATTTATATAATCAATTCATTATTTTTATGCTATTTTCCTTTTTATTTTATTTTATATCCCTCTTTATGATATCATAATTTTACAATTCTCTCAGTAGTTATATTTCACAAACTTTTTTTCTCTCTTACTAGGCTTTAAATCCCCCTTTCCTTATGTATATCTCTAGGTTATACTATAAAATTTTAAAAGATAATTGGTATTTATAATCCCTTTTTAATGATCTATACAATTAATATGTATTTATGTTTATTTTTTATTATTTATGTTCTAAATATTCCTAAAAAACTAGACCTCTAGATCCTTGGTTTTTATTTTATGATATTATATGTTCTAAATTATGGAATAAAATGTATATAAGGTTTGAGTATCTATAGTTGATATTAGAGAAAGGCCTAGTTATTTTTGGGGATTATGATTAAAAATAATTAGTGAAAACCCAAAGGAAAAGGAAAAGTATATGAAAAGATCTAAAATATTGGTAAAGTAATAAGTGTGTTGTCTCTAAGAAATGAAATCCCTATCTGGATACTATATGTGGATGTAGTTATTTCATAGATGTACATATGGATAATAATCCTGAAATGGTCTGGTTGGTAATTAACATGATATTTCCCTTGGGAATGAATAGTGGGACTTACTACACACCTGGTTTGAAACTTATAAGGGATCTGGTTTGGTTTATTTTTAGGATCAAAATATAATATGTAGATGCTTAATTACAAGAGGGGCGGGGGGTGAATTGTAGGTTTAAAAACTTTCTCTTTTAACCTTAAGGAAAAATAATTTTTAACAAAGTTAAACAAGGTAAATTCAAAAACCCTCTTTGGTTCTTACTTAATGGAACAATTGGAAGGGACCACATCTAATTATAAGAAACCTAAATTTAATCAAGTTAATATAAAAAAAATTAAGTAGTTTTGTCTTAGGGGAAGATTATACGTTAAAGAATATAGAATCTTATTTATCAGAGTAAATAAAAGTACAAGAAATTAAAAGAAAATTATACTTTATTTATTTAACAAAATATAGTATAAATAAAACATGAAACAACAATCAAGTAAACAATTATGAAATCTTTTAACCCAAAGAGAAGGGTATCCAAAAACCTTGGATAAAGGTCGCTAGATTTATAATTTCAAGAAAGTATGTATTACCCGCACCAGGTTAAGCCCTAGATAAGAATATTGAATTCTGTCTTACTATCACCGCAAGAACTATAACTTTAAGGTAGTCGGTACGATGGTATTCCTCTCCCCAGAAGCCCAAAATTGTGGTCAGCAATAATTGGAGTCACACAAATAAAGCTGAACAAGTTGTCCATGACTGAAAAAGATGTTCATAAAATGCACAAGGATGAGAGTCTCTCTCTCTTTAGAAATAAATTCACAACATGTAATATCCAGGATCTTAGAACGATAAGAAGCCTGTTCAAATGAGATCCTATTTATAGGAAAAACTCCAACAGTCAGCTCCCTCCTCCAACAATCATATTTTTCCTTGAATCTTAGAGGGACCTGTACATGTTTCACTCAACCAATGGTTAGTTAGAAAAAAATTGTACGACATCGTTTCATTGTAACAAAAACATGGGAAAAATTATCATGCTTAATAATTAATAATATATAAGGAAAATAAATTAGATTATAAAAAAATAAATGATTAGAATATTGAAAAAAATAGAATCCACAGTCTAAATATATAAACAATCGGGGTCTAGAAAAACGAATATTTGTATTCTGTTTTTCTAAGAATTCTGAGTCTGAATTATAAGGAGTTAGAAGTCTTAATTTCAGAGAATTTGGAGTTTGAATTTTAAAAAATAGATTCAAAATTTCTTGACAATTCATAGTCTGAATTTCCATGAATTTTCAGAGAATTCCATGTCTTAATTTTAGAGAATTTGGAGTTTAAATTTCAGAGAATTCGATGTCTGAAAACTATATGGCTTAGTAGTTAAATGAACTATATGATTCTGATATTTTTGATAAGGATCCGACTTTTTTACTTAATAAAAAATGGTTAGGCTTGGTTTTGAGAAGACATTGAATAAGGCATAGAAAACCAAGGCAAGGATAAAACCTTTTTTTAGATAAAGAAAACTTTCCTTAAGAATATATTTCTTTAAAAAAGATAATTTTCTTGAAGAAAAATGTTTTCGTGATTTTCAAAACGAAGACAAATTGAAAAGTCATAAGGAAACATTTTTGACTCAACAGTCTCCCCCATTTTGAAAATCACAAAAAAATATTTTCAAAAATAATATAAGGAATAAGTATTTTTCTTTTTGATTGCTAAAAGAAATAATTATCTCCCTTTAATTATGTCTTTTGATGAATAAAAATAACTCCCCCTTAGGTTTTGAAATCCATAAGGATCATATTCTTGTATTTCTTGGAGAAGTTACTTTTTATTTATTAAGAAAATATTTTATAAATAGACTCCCCCTTACCTAACCTTCCACTTACATTGGGAATTATATTATTTTTTACTTAATATTCTTTTGATAATTATTTTATCCCATTTTATGATTTTAAAAAAGGAATAGAGGGAATGAAAAAATGTTACCTGAAAGACTAGAAATATTCAAGAAAAAAAATAAAAGTAAATTTCATTATGATAGGAAAAAATTGTTATAAGGAAAACATACAACAAAAGATTATATTGTCAAGAAAATAATTCATCCTTATTTTTCTTTGTAATGAGCTTTATCAAGGTTTCCTTTAACTTCTTGAGATGTTTATGATCATCATCAAACCTTTTATGAAAACGATCCTGATCATGATTCTTCTTTTCGGGAGCCTTGATTTTTTCTTCTTGGGATTTTAGAATTTCTTCCTGTGAAATTATTACATCTTATTGTGGTTTGAAATTTTATTACAACTCTTCATTGAGTTCCCTTTATCTCTTTAAATTAAGAGGAACTGAATTAAACTTTCCATTCAGACCTCCGTCTTTTTGTATTTGGGCAGCTTATTCAAGATTCATATTTTATAAAAAACTTGTTGTAAGGTTTTTATTGTATCATATAACATATCAAAATCATATTTCACTGAATCCTGAATTTCATCCATGATTTTCATGTCATCAATGATTATCTTAAATCATTTTTTTATTTATTTACATGATCACCTATGAGCATCATAACCAATATGGAATGTATTGAACTCCATTTAAGGTTTGATAAAATTTTCCATGAGCATTCTTGTAGATTATGACTTCTGATTGAAAGAATGATGAAGTAACTGGCATCTCAAATCAATACTAATAAAAAAAGGTATTTGGTTCCCTAACTTCTTCAAAGACTAAACAACGAAATTATGACCCATCGATGACAAAGATTCGAAAGATGATTCTTTTTCTAGAAAGGAACCTTTTTATAACATCTTCTACTTTTATATTATATGATCCACCAACATCCTTCATAGATTTTACAACCACAACCTTTCAAGGAGAGTAAATAACCACCTACTTTCCTTTATCATATTTAGAGATTGCTTTTACAATATCCAGAGTCTCATGTACACTATAAGATACATGAATTATCTTATCTTCATCAACCTATTCTTTCTCTGTATCTCCCTTAACATCATCACAAAGAATGAAATCATGGTTTCTACTCTCATCATAAAAAGGTTTATCAACCTCATCTGATCCATCATCCTCCTTCCCTTGAGAAATTATTTTGGTTAACACAACTTTGGAATTCCTGATCGACAGCTTATCTGATGTAATTTATTTCTCATGATATTATTACACTTTTTTGATGATATCTTCACTATTATATTATTGTTCCTCTTCTTATTCTTATTTTTAAGCTATTTACTATTCCATAATAGGTTCCAGTGTTGAAATTTTCTTTCCTTGAGTTTCTAAAGGAACTAACTCTTGGAGGAAGGATTTTGGAACCTGGATATGTTCAGTTGATTTTTCAGTATCATTAAGATGGTCTTGAACGATCTCATCATCGGACATTTTATTCTTCAACTTCTTCTCTTTGTCTTGTTTGTCGAGGCCTTCTAATTCCTGAATCTTCAGAGCCTTTTAATCCACAAGATCAAGTCCAAAACTTGAATCAACATCGTTTTATTCTTCCTATTCTTCTTCTCTCTCCACTTTTCTACTACTTCATCATTAAAAGTTTTTTTTTTCATTTTTGGCTTTGGTGGAGATGACTGGGATTCCAGAATGGTTGATTTTTCATTGGGTTTTGGTTCTTTCTACTTTCTTTTCTTATGGTATTTATTAGAAGTTTCCCCAAATTCAACTTTTCTGGTTAAGGATTGAACCTCCCTTTCAGAAAGATCATAAAACTATCCAATCTTGTTATTGAAACCAACTTTCATTCTCCTCAGATTTTCATCGCTCAACAATATGATATTGAATGTTCTAGGTTTTGAACTACATGGGATTTTAAAGGATTCGAAGACAAGAAAAATGATCCTCAACAAGATCATCAGATAGCTTATAATCCGATATTTGATGGTTCCATTATTTATATTGCTGATTTTAATGATAATATACTTGATAAGGTTTACATTTATAAGGTTAAGAAAAAATTCATTCATGAAAATATCACACTTCTTACGAGAGTCCTTGTCTCTATTTCTCAGAATAAAAAAACCCTACAAACATTAGTCTAAAAACTTGAGATTTGTTGAAAGATGGTTAATCTTTGGTGATTTTACCCCCTCAAGTCTGTGGCACTCAATTGCCTTTATCTTCTCAAAACATCATATCTTATGAGAAAACTTGTGAGATCAAAATATTTTCTCAATTTGATAAGGATTACCAAGAATGTTTGTAGCCATATTGAATGATAATGAAAAGGTTTTCTCATAGATCTTAAATGAAAAAATTTTCCTTCCCCATTCTTCATAAAAACTCATTGTATCATAAAATTATATGATAATGTCATGATAAATAGGATCCTGACTCTTTGGATTAGCTACAGATAAACTATCCCATCCATTCATCATGATATTCTTTGTAACCAAAGAATTATACTTAGAAATGAAATTTATGTTAACCAAACATTCTCTATAAATTTTCTAGTCCTTGATTTTATTGATTGAAGTCATCTTATTATGAGAATAAACTTCAAATGACATCCAGAATGTAAGGAAACTTGGAAAACTGAATGACGGATTTGTAGAGGAGTAGAGCTTCGGTGCACAAAGTCTTGAAAAACCGATGTGGGAAAATGATTAGAGGGGCCTTTATATAGGTTTCTTAGTGATAGTTTGAATTCTTAATTCAATCCAATAATTGATATAAGCACTATCTAACCTGACAGTTGAGATAAATGCGAGAGAAGGATTTGGTAGGTTATAATATTTTTAGGTTTAAAGGAAAAATAAGATTTAAGGAAAGTGAATCCGATAGATTTTTCTTAAAACAAGATAAAAATACCGACAAATAAAAAATTCAATTACAAATATTTATGTAAGGAAACACACCTTTTAGATTTATTAGAAAACAATTTACAGTACAGATAATGTTCTTCTTATATTTTGAAAATTTTTATTAAGGAAATGTAATTTTTTAGATTTTGAAAATTCTTCTTAAGAAACAAAATATTTTGGGTTCCAAAAAAATTTATTAAGAAAGAAAATTTTTTGGGGAATGAACAAGCGTAATCTACCTTTGAAAATATGTTTCTTAATGTAAAGAGATATGTTTAAAAAAATTAATATGGAATATTACCTTATAGTTATCATTCATAACTTTTGTTCAATGTATTCAAATATATTGGAGGGTAAATATTTTTTAAAAATGTTAGCAAGTTGATCTTGCATTCTGATAAATTAAAGAATGATATATCCTTTAAGTGTGAGATCCTTAAATAAAGTGATTCCTAATATCTATGTGTTTTTCATGAGAGTGATGTGAAGGGTTTTTTCTTAGGGAAATGGAACTTGTTTTGTCACATAGTATTTGAATTTTGGTAAAACACATTTCGTAGACTATGAGTGTGTCTTGCATCCACAACACTTAAGCACAACAACTTCTAGTTGCTATATATTTAGCTTTAGCAGTGAAATGTGATACTGAGTGTTTCTTCTTGCATGAGAGAGAAACTAATGAATCTTCTAATAAATGAAAAGTTCTGGATGTACTTTTTTCTATCCATTCTACATTCACTAAAATCAGCATCTGAAAATATTTTTAAAACAAAATTACTTCTAAAAGAATAAAAAAGTCATAAATCCATGGTTCCCTTTAAATAGTGAAAAATTATTTTCACTACTTTTAAATGAGATTCCATTAGATTAGATTGATATCTTGAAGATAATCATACTAAAAACATTAATTCTGGACAACTAGTTGTTAAGTATAATAAACTTCCTATCATATCTCTAAAATATGTTTGATCTATTGGTTTCCCAGCTTCATCCAGACCAAGGGAAATTGAGGTACCGATTGGAGTACTTATACTTTTAGTGTTTTCATATAAATATTTTTTAAGAATATATTTAATTTACTTATTTTGAGATATATAATTTCATTTTGGTTTTGGAGAAATTTGAAAACCAAGGGAAAAAGTTAATTCACCCATCATAATCATTTCAAACTCATATCTCATAAGATTCACAAATGAATCAATTAATGTTTTCTGAGTTGATCTGAATATAATATATTAAATATAAATTTGAACAATCAAAATATTTTTCTTATCTTTATTTATAAAAAGAGTTGGATCAACAATTCCCTTAACATAATTGTTTTGTAACAAAAATCTTATAAGTCTTTCATACCAGGCTCTTGGGGCTTTTTTAAGTCCATATAATGCTTTGGTATGTTTGAAAAAGTGTTCCGGATATTTTTTTCTTCAAAAATATGAGTGTTTTCAACAAAAACATCCTCTTGAACATATATGTTAAGGAAATAACACTTCAAATCCATTTGAAAAAGTTTGATATTATATAATGTTTCAGTGGCCTGTAAAATATGAATAGATTCAATTCTAACTACTAGGGCATCAATTTCTTCATAGTCTATTCCTTCTTGTTGATTATATCCCTTAGAAACTAATATTTATTTATTTATTACAATGATTTCATTTTCATCACATTTATTTCTAAAGACCCACTTTTATTTAATTACAAAAGTTTCCTTAGGTCTTTCTACCAAGGTCCAGACTTTGTTCCTTTTAAATTCATTTATTTCATCTTTCATAGATTTAATCCAATCACCATCACCTAAAGCTTCATCAGTGTTTTTTGGTTAAAATTGGGAAATAAATACTAGATGTTCTACTTCATTTCTTTAAGAAATTCTAATCCTTAATGGTTTATTAAAATCACTAATGATTCTATCACTTGGATGATTCTTAAGGAACAATTTATTTGGGTTTTGTAAAACATGTTCATCAATATAAGGTAGAATGTTTTTTGTGGTAAATACATCTGAAATATTTTCTTGAGTATTTTCCTTATTAGAATAATCATCTATAAAAGGTTTATAATTAGTTTCTGAAAACACATTCGAGTATGTAGGTTGGGGTTATTTAAAAACAAAAGGATTAGTTTCATAAAATTTAACATGAATTGTTTCCTCAACAGTATAAGAATTTTTGTTGAAGACTCTATACGACTTTGAAGTAGTGGAATAGCGTAAGAAAATTACTTCATTATATTTGGGTGTGAATTTATGTAAGTTATCTTTATTATTCAATATAAATACTTTTCATCCAAATAATTTGTAGTAAGAAAGTATAGGTTTTCTACCAGTCCAAAATTCATAAGGTGTTTTGTTAAGAAAAAGTCTGATTGAAACTTGATTTTTAGTATAACAAGAAGTTCTAATAGCTTCTACTCAAAATAATTTATCAATAGAATATTAACTCAACATAGTTATAGTTATCTCTTGAAGAATTATATTTCTACTTTCAACAACACCATTCTGTTGACGAGTTCTTTGAGATGAGAAGTTATGATTAATGCCTTTCTTACTACAAAAAGTTTCAAAATATGAATATTTAAATTCTCCTCCAAGATCACTATGAATATTTATAAATAGAAGGTTTTTCTCATTTTTAACATAGGTTCAATAAATTTTGAAATAATAAAGGGCCTCATATTTTTTTTTTCCAGAAAATAGACCCATGTAAATATAGTGTAATCATCAACAAAAACAAAAACATAGTATTTACCTATAATAGTTCCAGTTTGTGTTGGTTTGAAAAGATCCATATGCACTATATGTAATGCATTAAAATTTGAGACTTCACCAATTGATTTTAATATTGACTTATATTTCTTTACATATTGAGAAGGATCACAATATTTTGAAGAATCAAACCTAAGTTTCGGTAGATCCATAATAAGTATTTTCTTTGAGAGTTGTTATAGGTTTCTTAGCTTTCAATGTCCTAGTATTCTATGACATAACCATGATTGATCTTGTATTACACTAAGGAAAGGTAGATCTTGGCTCCAAAGTTCTTCTAAATTTAGTGTATAAACATTCTCATGCCTATGCATACAGAGAATAACCTCTTCCTTAGAATTGTGTTCTAAGAATTTATCATTCCTAAAATTCACAATGTAACCATCATAACCTAATTGGATTTTGATTATGAAGTTGTTCTTAAGACCATTAAAAGATAAAACATTTTAAATTAATGATTTTTCAAGAAGAACAATGTTACATATATCAAAAATTTCTCCCTGATCATTATCTCTGAAAGTTAATTTTCCTCCCTTCATCCTGATAATCTTTTCAAAGATGTTTTTGTTACTAGTCATGTTCCATGAACATCCACTATCAATGTACAATGTATTGTTTAGGTACCTTCCTTATTTTCCAGAAGATAAAAGAGTTAGAATTTTGGAATCCAAACTTTCTTGAATCTAGAAATTTTAGAAAGTAAAATCTTAGGAATCCACATTTTCGTAGAAAATTAAGATTTATGAAAACCTAAGGATTTAGTTTTATTTAAAGAACCAATTCTCTCCAAATTTCCACCACTTTGACACTTAGTGAAAAAGGGACCACTTTTGGGAATAGAATAATTATTACTAAAAACTAGTTTTGACTGAGTATAACCAATTCCTGAATAATTCATAAGAGGAAGAAGTTGTGAATATATTATATCAAATTCATTCCTCCGAGAAGTAAAATTTAATAAAAGTTTATTTAAGATTTTTTTAGTTTGATGACCAAATTCTTATCCTCAAAGTCATTATTTTTTGAACATGATTTATTCTCTAAAATTTTTTCTTAGAAATAACATTTTCAAGATCCTTATAGAGTTTATCCTTCTTATAATTATCTTCCTTAAGGTTCTTAGAAACACATTCAAAATCAGAAGTTTTCTAATAAAGATCTTTAGAAAGATCTGATACTTCTTTTTTTAAATAGATATTCTAAAATTTGGTTTCTCTAAATTTTTTATCTTATAGTTCTCATTTTTAAGTAATTTCGAAAATATATAAACATCTTTAAATTAAGGTAAGTATTATCTTCTTATGGGGAAGATTCATCATCCGAATATTCATAATATTATTCATTAGGAAAATTATAATTTAAATAAATATTGGTTAAAGATTCAACATTGTGTACCTTAGGCATAAGACAATGATTTTCAATAGGTACTCTGGCTATAAAACCAATATTATTTGGACCAGAAGATTCATATTCTGAAGATTCATTTGAAGAATCACAACCAATGGAAATCTAGGTGTCATTATCTTTTAATAATTTCTTAGCCTTATATTTTTTATACTTATTTATATTCCTTTCAGAATGCTTTTCCTTTCTATCTTTTTCCTTAAGTATAGGGAAATATGTTCTAATATATCCAGACCTTTTTCTTTCATAACAAGTTACTTTATAATATTTCTTACCTTTTAGGTCTTTCTTCTTATATATGTACTGAAAATATTTGTTTCCCACAATCGTGTTCATCCCTCGAGCAAGATTGGATAATTCATTCTCAGACTGTTCACTGTCACTTGATTCAGGTATAACAATAACTTTCTTAGCTTTAGATGTAGTTAGCCTTTCCAAAGTATTGGATTTAGATGTAGTAGTGAAATCAATTATTCCATTACCATTATTATTTTTTTGAAATCAACATCTCTCTTCATTCTTGTTTCATGTTGAAGAATAGTTCTAAATAAATCATCAAGAGTAATGTTAGATTCTTTTCCCTTCTCATCAATAGATATCCATTCATATTCCTATTCATTGGGAATGATATTAATTATTTTTTACACAAGAACTTCTTGATCAATACATTTCTCTCCTATAGATTTAATACTGTTGAAAATGGTCATTAATATTTGTTTTACTTTGAAAACAGGTTCACCATAAGGAAATAAGAATCCATGATATTCAACTCTTAACATAGTTCTTCTAGTTTCTATTACTTTAGAAGTTCCAAAATGTGTTACTTCAATTTTCATCCAAATAAATTTGGCTTCTTCACAAGAAGATATCAGACTATATATATTCATGGACATAGAACACAAAAAAGTATTTCATAACTTGTAGTTTAATTGGTATTCTAGTTTTTCCTGGTTGGTTATAGTTCTGACTTCTTTATCTGGAATTTTTTAATCTCTAGTGAGTATAACAAAGTTTTACACTCAAGTATTAATGACAAAGGTATTCATTCTATCTCTCTAGTACTCATAATCATTACTGTAAAACATTGGTGGTCTAGTAGGATTAAGTTTTTTAATAGAAACAAAATTTATTCCATCCATTTTCTAAGAAAATATCTTTTCTAAAACCTTTTTTAATAGTAAAAGTTTATAAACAAAGATAAAAATCTTTAAGAAAAAATTCAACAGGAAAAGTGAAGAAAGAAAATTTTGAGCATGAAAAACCTGAGCAAGAAAAATTATATGAAAGTATAAGTATTTTAGAGACCTTACTCTAATAAAAATTGTAAGATCAAAATAGAATATGTAGATGCTCAATTACAGAGGGGGGTGAATTGTAGGTTTAAAAAGTTTCACTTTTAACCTTAAGAAGAAATTATTTTTAACAAAGTCAAACATGTTAAATTCACAAACCCTCTTTGGTTCTTACATAATGGGATAATTGGAATGGCCCAGGTCCAATAATAAGAAACCTGAATTTAATTAAGTTAAACTTAAGAAAAATTAAGTAGTTTTATCTTAGGATCAGATTCTACCATAAAGCATATAAAATTTTATTTTTCAGAGTAATTAAAAGTATAAGAAATTATAATAAAGTTATACTTTATTTATTTATCAAAATAAAATGGAAATAAAACTTGAAACAAAAATTAAGTAAACAAGTATGAAATCTTTTAACCCAAAGAGAATGGTATCCAAAAACCTTTGATAAAGGGCCCCATGATTTATAATTTCTTGAAAGTATGTCTTACCCACAACAGGGTAATCCCTTGATAATAATATCAGATTCTATCTTGCTATCCCACGATCCCTAGAACATTTAGGTAGTCGACACCTCTATCTTCCTATCCTCTAAATCCCCTAATTATACTAAGTAATAATCATATTTTCATAATGAAAGCTAAATAAGTTGTTCACAGATGAATAAGATGTTCATAAAATAGACAAGGCATGAGAGTATTTATCTCTCTAGAAATCAGTTCACATCATGTAATCTCTAGGATCATATAATTAGAATGACCTCATTCGAATGAGATAATATTTATTGAAAAAAAAACAATGGTCCGCTCCCTCCTCCAATGATCATATTTTCCCTTGAATCTCAGAGGGACCAATACACATGTCACTCAACCAATGGTTAGTTAAAAATAAATTGTATGACATTGTTTCATTGTAACAAAAACATGAAAAACATTATCATGATTAAGAATCAATAATATATAAGGAAAATAAAGTAGCTTATCCAAAAATAAATAATCAAAATCTAGGAAAAAAACTAGAATTCAGATTCTAAATTTATAAACAACCCAATTTTAGAAAAATGAATATTCAGATTCTTTTTTCTAATAATTCAGAGTCTATATTTTGAGGAATTCAGAGTCTGAATTATGAGGAATTGGGATTCCAAATTCTGAGGAATTAGAAGTATGAATTCTAATGAATTAAAAGCATGAATTTCCGAGAATGCAATGTCTGAATTTCAGAGAATTCAGAGTCTGAATTTATGAGAATTGAGAGTCTAAATTTTAGAGAATTTAGAGTCTTAATTGTAGAGAATTCAGAGTCTGAATTTCAAATAATTTGGTGTCTAAATTTCAGATAATTTGGAGTCTGAAAATAGTAAGACTCAGTTGTTAAAGGAACTGTAAAATTATGATATTTTTGATAAGGATATTAATCTTTTAATTAATAAAAAATAGTTAGATTTAGTTATGAGAAGACATTGTATAAGGCATAGAAAACCAAGGTAAGGAGAAAACCTTTTTTTAGATAAAGTAAACTTTCTTTTACTGAAGAAAAATGTGTTTGTGATTTTCAAAACATAGAGGAATGGAAAAGTCATAAGGAAATTTTTTTGACTCAACACAATTCACATGATAATTATAAAACATGATGAAGGAGTTAAATGTATTTTTATAGAAACTTAATAGGAAAATAACCAAAGATAACCCATATGAAAACTTAGAGATTTATAATTTTTGGTATATATATTAGTAATAGTAAGTTAAGTAGTGTTCCTTTTTATATTATTATTGAATCATATATCTACATCCCAAAAATTCCTTTATTTTAGAAAATGGATAGAAATACAAGGAATCATGTCAACAGAACATGTTATGGGAAATGTGATGACCACCTTAATAAAAATATGAATATGATAGGATCAGGAGTCGAGAACTTCATGGAAGTACTTTCAAAATGGACTCATATTTTGAGAAATAACATGAATTGTATCAAAATACCTCATTATATCAAGAAAAAACAAGTTATTATAGAGTCATTTATGTGATAAATGCCTCAAAATTTTAGTTTATCTTATGATCTCCTAACTGTGGAGAAATAGATAAATTAAATTGATAATATATTATCTATTCTCCAATGATCTAGAAAAGGGAATTTCATACAAACTGTTTATCATTTAGAGGGAGAATATGGTTAGTGGTGGATATTTATAAAGAATAAAAATCCCATAGAAGATATCATATCCATGGATTGGATATAATTAAAAAGATATTTTCCATTAAATATTTTCCCTATACTCACTTTTTTTAAATTTAGAGTAAGTTCATTTCACTCAAGAAAAAAGAGGATGGATCTATCATGGATTATAAGAATAACCTCCCAAGGCTTTCATAGTATGACTCCAACTTTTTCATTAACCCCAAAATTACGTTTGGCCATTTATTAAGTGGGATAAAGTTGGGTATTTGAAAATCCTTAGAAACTAGAGACTTTGATAGTTATATAGAAATTTTCTATTAATACCCTAAATTCATGATGGATATTGGTTATTCAAATTGGTATCAAGGGAAAAGGATAATAGATTTTAACTCTAGGGGATCATGAGATAATACTCACGGTGTAAAGAGAGTCCAACTTCCCAAACATCCTAGAAACTACCTCAAGGGTAAAATTAAGTGTTTCAAGTGTGGAATGTAAGAGAATCAATCTAATGAATGAAAAATGGATATGAATAATTCCACTAATGGGGTGGATGAAAATATGGTTCTAATCATTCCTCATCCTATGGTCTATTGTTTTAATTATAAGGAACATGGAAGCTATAAAAATCATTTCCTAAAGCCAATGTTTATTGAAGATAAATGAGAATAACAACCTCCAAGGGTAAGAGAGTAAGGATGGGATTATACTATCACTACTACTGAGGTGGATTCAGATAATGAAGTGGTGATAGGTATACTAGTTATTCATTTAATAATAGTGAAAATACTATTTGATTATGGTTCTATGAATTCATTCTTATCATGTATTTTTAGTAAAAATATTCAAAAACCACCTTAAAATTGGACGTTGAGTTGTCAGTGAAAAGAAAAAATTGATCAATTATTGCATCTCAAGAATATAACTCCTCCTTAGTCAATATTTGTGTGATGAATTTCATAGTAAAAATTTTCATACTTAATTTAGTTGAATTTAATGATTATTGGGCATGTTTTATCTATCCTTACAAAATCCAAAATCAATTATCATGATAAGGAAATAAATTTCCATTTCCTAAACCATATGCTAATTATATACAAGTGTAAGGAGGAGGATGAATCTCTTTTTGAAATTTATTCTCATATATTGATATTATTAACTTATGAGTAATAATATTCTAGCTCAAATGATTGAGGAAAACAGGGGTAACACACTTGAATACATTCCTATTGTAAGGAAATTTCCTGATGTATTTCTCTATGAATTTTCTAACCTTCCTCTAAATAAAGAGGTTGAATTATCAATTGAACTTATATTGAAATATTTGTTGATATCCAATAGTCCCTATAGAATGGACCCCATTGAACTAGAAGAACCGAATAAGAAGCTTAAAGAAAATCAGGAAAAGGGCCTTATACATCCAAGTACTTTACTATGTGGTGCACCGGTTCCATTTGTTAAGAAGAAGGATGGTCCAATGTTTTTATTAATTGATTATCATGAACTCAACAAAATCATGATAATAGATACATATACCCTTTGACAAATTTATGATTTGTTTTAGTATCTATGTAAAACCCATTACTTCTCTAATTTGAATCATAGTCTAAGTTATTGTTAAATAAATGTGAAGAAAGAGGATATTCCCAAAACTACCTTTCATATAAGGCACATACACTATGAGTTCACATTAATTCCCTTAATACACTCCAATTCTCTTAGAATATTTATTTAATTTATGAATTGAGTCTTTAGATATCACATTGATAAATTTTTAGTTTTCTTTATAGATGATATTAACATATACTTGAAAATAAATGTGGAAGATGTGGAGAAGTTGAGAACTATGTTATAAACACTAAAAAAAGAAGAAATTATATTCCATGTTTATAATATTTGTATTTTGGCTCTAAAATGTATCCTTCTTGGGTCATGAAATTAAAATCAAGGGTATATATGTGGAACCTTAAAAAATATATATGACTGAAGAATGGTCTATACAAAAATCTGTAACAGATATCTATAGTTTTCTTAGATAATGTCAGTTCTATCAACAATTTTTGGGAAATATTCATAATTTTAGACCCACTAACCAAGCTAAATCAGAAGAGTGTAAAGTTTTCCTAGATTAATGAATGTGAAGAGAGCTTCAAGGAGTTGAGTAAGAGGCTAATCACTACTTCTGTACTATCACCACCCACCTATGGTGAAGGGTTTTTGATTAATAGTGATGCTTAAAAGAAGGTATTGGGCTGTTTCCTCATAAAAATGGTAAAGTGATAGCCTATGCCTCTCAAATGTTGATTATATATGAGAGTAATTATCCACTACATGATATGGAGTTTGGCATAGTAATATTTGCATTGAATATTTAGTTGCATTATCTATATAGAATTAAGTATCAAATATATATGAATCATAAGATTGTAAAGTATATATTCACACAAAAGGATATCAATATACACCAATGAATGTGATTGGAGATGATCAAGGATTATGACCATTCAATCCATTACCATCATAGGAAGGTGAATAAGGTGGAAGATGCTATAAGTAAAAGGGATCCTGCAACCTTATCCATGATGAGGTTTGTTAGGGGTCCAATCTTCTTAAACATGAAAATAATAGAAATGGGGATCATAAAGCAAGTGAAATCATCATACCTTGATCAAATAACTTCTCAAACATCCATCCATGTGAAAATAAAATCAGACAAGAGGGTTGATGCATAGATGTATAAAAAGGTATAAAATATTCTATAGTTCAACAATGATAATGATACAATTATATGGTTTTGAACCTAGATATATGTCCCATAAAAACTATAACATAAGAGGGATCTTTTAGATGGTTCACATAAGTCATCCTTTCTTATTCATCAAGGGAGTACTATGATGTATAGAGATCTAAAGAAAAAATTATAGTGGAAAAACTTAAAGATGGGTATTGTGGAGTTTGTATCCCAATGTCTGATATTCCAATAAGTTAAGGTTGAATTAAAAAAATTATATGTGTATGATGAAACCATTAACCATGACTATATAGAAATGGGAAAATATCACCCTAGTTTTGGTCATAGGACTCCCTAGGACATCTAAATTCTAGATGCCTTTTGGTTTAAAGTCGATCGCCTTACAAATTTAAAACATTTCATTACCACTAGGTAGGAATTATATCTTGACCAAATCACTGTGATTTTCATAATATATGTGGTAAGGATGTACTTATTACCATTATCCATTATATCTGGTCAATGTATAAAATTTACCACAAGGTTTTAGATAAGTCTATAGTAAGTATTGGATATAGTGCTGATTTTTAGTACTTCACACCACCCTAAAAAAGGTGGCCAAAATGAATGAACTATTAAAATACTAGATGATATTTTGAGATCATGTGTAATTGGTTTCCAAGGATGTTTGGATCAACACTTTCCTCTAGTATAATTCACATATAACAATAGTTTCCATTATAACATTTAAATTGAACCTTATGAGGCACTATATTGGAAGAGGTGTGTCACACTAACATGCTTGGATAAATTTATAGAAATGATTATAGTAAAACTCCATATATTCTAAGAGATGATAAAAAAGGTTCAAACCATTCATCATCATATGAAATTAACACAAAGTCAATAGAAAATCTATGTTGACAATAATTTATGAGTCATAGAGTTCTTGGTTGAAGATAAGGTGTTCTTTCTTATATCATCATAGAAGAAGGTCATGAGGTTTGGGAAGAAGGGAGTGTTATATCCTAGATACATCATCCCCATTGAGATTATTGATTAGATTAGATATATGTCCTACTGACTAGAACTCCCACTTATCCATTTTCAAGCACTTGATGTGTTACACATATCCCTATTGAGGAAGTACATACCAAATCCCTCGCATGTACTCAATCTAGAGGTGGTACCATTGGAGAATGATATTTAATATGAGGAGAAATGAATGAAGATCTTTGATTGTAGAGACAAAGTTCTAAAAAACAAGAAAAATATCATAGTTAAAGTATTGGGGTAGAACCTAAAGTTTGAAGATGAAACATGGGAACCCATATATGAAATGAAATGTGAGTACCCTTTTAAAATTTATGGTATGAAATGAAAATTTAAGGGATAAATTTATGAAGAGGGGAAGAATGTAATGGCCCAGAAACTTATATATAAAATTTTTCATATTTGTATAAATATGTGAAATATTTGGTAAAGTGGTATATTATAAAACCCAATTATAATACTTTATTTCATTAATTGAGGACAATAAATTTATTAAACCATTAAATATAGTAAAAAAAAATATTTCAATAAAAAAAAATAGAAAAAAGAAAATAACTAGAATAGGAAAATTTGGATCATCATGATCTATTAGGATTATCACACTTGCTAACAACACTGTAGAAAGGAAATTTTTTTTGGTAATGTAGTATTGATTTTTAGAATGAAGAATATTGAACCTTGTTAGAAATTTAAGTAATATATGAATGAAATAAATTGGTGGTATCTACTTGGAGTATAAAACCAATATGACGGTTTGAATATTACCACTAGGAATAGTACCATGGCCATTAGAATGGTAACTATATCATTGTAATACTCAAATAATAGATTGGTATTTAATGAAATAAGGATATGAGAAATTTATATCAGAAGAAAATTTAATAAAAGTGTTAACATGATAAAATAAATGTTTTTCTAAAGAAAGCATAATTATAATTTTTTGTATAATATATGTGTTTTATTTTCATTAAACGGAATTATTATAGTAAATTTAGAATTTTTAAATAAAATTTATTTTCATAAGGGGTATTATTTTTTTGAATTAGCATATTGAAATAATCTTAGGGTGATTTTTGTGTATTTTTTTAGAAAAGTTGATTTTTTGGTGAATTGTGAAATATGATGAAATATATGATTTTATATTATAAGTAAATACATGATTATTTTTATTTGGGATGATACAAGAGACTATTATCTTGAAATGACATGACAAAATTGTCATCGATAGTTACAATAATCAGCACTATTGGCATTCTTTAGAAAAAAATAACAAACTAATGAGTATTATATTAAAAACCACCACTCTCTTCCCCTTATAAACACCACCCTTCACCATCCCTCTTATACTCACACTCTAATTTCATAAACTTAAAAAATATATTCTAAAATCTCTCCCAAACCATCCTTTACATATACAAGGAGATTTGTTCTTATAAAAATAGCTTTATAAGGAGCCTTATGTGGTAGCTTAAGAGTCAACATCCAAAGGAAGAGGTAATACTATTAACCAAAGTCTCTTAAATTTATTAATTCTTATGAATCATAAATTATATTCCATCCATGTTGATATAATAATATATGTATTATTTATATACATAATTTTTATTATATTAATGTAATATACCTAATTTAATCTCCATAGACCTTTTATAAAATGAAAACATCACCCATGTTTTGGTTGGTTCACCATATCCATGGGCAGCATGTCTTGTTTTCACCACCACCTTCATGTCTTGTTATAGATATATTATTATGTTTAAATATGTTTCTAATAAGTATTTTACAACTTATTTTATGTTTTTTAATGTATTAATAATCATTAAATTAAATAAAAATAATCTAGTTCATGATTGTTGGTAGAATTGCATAAATTAAGTAACCATGTAACAATAAAATTTATACTAAATGAATCATCCCTATATCAGAACACATATGAATATTTGAGAACATTAAATCTTATATAATTAAATGAATATAATTTAATTTCAATTATGGGGTTTTTTTCCCATTTGAATAGAACTTCCATAATTATCCACAAACCTAAGAGGCATTGGAACCGTGAAATGAACACCCTCAAGAGTGGGAATAAATATTATGTACTAATAAATGGTTTTAAATTAACTTAAATTAATAATAATAAATGAATTTTATTTTAAAAATGTTCTTAATAAGGTATTTAATAATTTGAGTATAACTATTTCTAAAGTTAGATGATCATACTGATTGAGCCAAGGACCCGAGGTAAGGGATCTTCCAAACAAGACTCGTTCTTTTGGGTTACACATTCTATTTATTTTTATCCATTCACTATATATTCTTCTCAATTAAATATTCCATATTATATATATATTTTACTTATATTTATACTTAGTTTACTTACCTTCCTTTTTTGGGGATAATACCTATTCTTCAATTTTCCTTCTTAATTTATTCTTTTATGAAACTCCATTTTGAAGAAAACTTGTCTAATTATTTTATATTTTTTATGTACTAATCCATATAATGATTTTTATCAATTATGGTTTTTGTAAGCACTCATTTATTTTATGTAAAACCATTAATTATCATTTTTAGTTTTATGAAAATTAATATTCTTTACCCTCTTTAAATATTCTTTATCTTATTCTTAAAACCCTATTTAAGAGGTTCATTTAAAAACCTAATTTCTACCCTTTTATATGTTTTCAATTAAATTAAAATTTATTTTCATAAACTATTCTAATATATTCATTTATTAACACCATTGAATTCTTAATCCATCATTTCATGGGAATGATTATGATATTCCATTTTATTATGCTCTAAGATAAGATTATGTAATCTATTTCCTTTTCTTGTAATTTTTATTCATATTTACTATGTTTGATTTACTTAAATTTAATAAATATTCATGAACATGTTATATATATAAATGATGTTCCCTGATAGAACTCCAATGCATTGGGTAATGTTTTCATACCATTAAATACGAAGTTTGGTGTAGAAGCGGTTAGCCTGGAACATTATTTTATGTTGTCTTAGAGGTGTTCCTTGACTTATGATTATGATTTCACGTTTTATGTTGCTTTCACATTTCCATAATTACATCATCATTTTTATTCTATTCTTTATTTTTATGTCATGTTATATTACTATTTATAGATTACCCTTTTCCTTATACATATCCCCATGTTATCCTCTGCAATATTAGATGATGATTGGGACAACGAAACCCGTTTTTTAGATTTAAATAATGATGATGTAGTTATGTTTATGTTTTTATTTTATTTTATTAATATTCAAAAGAAACTATACCTCTAGATAATTTATTTTTTTTCATGAAATTTTTGGTTAAAAATCATGAAATAAAATATGTATATGGGTTGGTTTTATATATATACAATCCATCCAATAAAAACATTGGTGAGTTATATATAGAAAACCTTATCATAAACAAAAAAAATCCCAAGTGAAACTATGGGATTCCATCACTGATCATTTAGAGGTTATTAGAGCCTGATGGGAATTGGTATAACCAAATAGAAAGCCATATCCTGAGTTGGGGCACTTGGCTCCTCCACCATCTAATTCTCGAGAGACCCAACTTCTCAGTGTTAAATAAAATAGGGGATCCATAATATTACCTCATTCTCAATGAAACTCTGTGTGGACTAATTATAGAAACTCCATGATAGTAATAAACAACTGATCTCATATGTTTATAAAATATTCTATAATTCCCAATTTATATGGTATAAAAATTTAGAAGATTGACCCATTTCTAGTTGTTAGGATCTTTGTCCAAAATTATTTTACTAATTTAACTCCACTTTATAGAAAAAAAGCATCCATTACCTCTCCAATTGGAACAAACATGATAATGATGTAGTAACAAACTTTATCCTTCAGATACATTTTTTTTTTCATTTTTATAATATCAACTTTAAGGTTTAGCAGTAACCACACATGGATATATAACTTCACCAGGAGTTGTTACTAGAAATTTTCATTAAGAATATATAAGATTATCTGGAAACCATTATCATTACATAGAAATATCCTTGAGGATTTTGGGAATTGGATGATACAACAAAATACCTAGAAGACACAATTCATATAACCAAGGTGAAATATCAATTAAACCTACCAATAAAAATATCTATGTATATAGAAAAACCCTCATTACTGACAAGAAAACAATTTCACCAACCCTAGATCCTAACACTTTTAGGTTTAAGGAAACACCACCACCTAAACCTCAACCTCAATTTCATCAATATTCAAAAAATTATTCCAATATGAGAAATACCCATGGGGTGTATAGGAACCATGAATTTGAATCCATGAAGAGAAAAAAATATTCCTTTAATACTAAATAGGTTCCCCAGAACTTTTTGTAAGTACTGAAGCATAAAATTATTACACTACTTGAGATCAAGAAGACCAATGAGTTGGGTATTGATGATATCCATAATTACTCCAACTACCATTTAATAATGGGGAAAACCATTCATTAATGACTAGTATTAATAGATTTTCTCTAATATTGTTTCTTTAATAGAAAAGTAATATTGTATAATCCAAAAATCTCAGGTGAACCATATATCTTCTATCATCCCTGAAGAAGAAGTAGAATATCAGGATGTGGTATGTAATGAATCACATAAATTTATTAATTATTTTTTTCACATATTATGAAATAATGATATCTTGAAAATTCCATTATCAACTCATGAGTGAATTAGACATTTATATCCCCAATTCCATCTTCAATGCTTGTGAAAATTGCTTCAACAAAAAAATCTTCTTAAGGGAGACACAACTAACACTAACACACCATTAAGCAAAAAGAATATCTCCCATAGGTCATTAAACTAGTTCAAAACCTCACGGATTTCATTCCCTTGGCATTATAGGGATTGGATCTGTCCTACTAATTGTTATTATATTATAAATGAGAGCACTAGTTTAACCCTATCAATGTTTTGAATTTATGGAAAAGTGTACTGAGAAGGAAGTGCTTTATTAAATGGGACATACTATTTCCATCCATATTGTATCGACTGATTTTGAGGAATATTCACCTAGTTTTGATAAGGGAACCCCCAATAAGGTTGATAATTTTAATTGGATTCCAAGGGATATTTGTGACTATAAATTACCTCAACTTGTTCATTAATGGAATACTTAAACCATTGGTGGAAGGAAGAGGTAATTTTTGTATACATGTGAAGACATGATCTTCTTAATAAGGAATTAAAGGATATTTCTTGAAAAATCACCATGAATATGAATTAAACTTGAGGTTCCTCAATTTATATTTCCATAATATTTTCAGAATGGGTTTTTATTATCTTTTATCATATCCTTAAATCATCAAATAAAAAGGGGCTATATTAGTATAATTATATGCTAAATTATGGAGGGTTCTTACTGAGATGGGATTGATTCCTAATTCATTGTCCACTAAGAAATGATTAATGTTCATATCATTAAGATTTTTTGTACGTGTACAACGGTCTTATGTGAACTTGTATAATAACTTACTTATTTTATTCTATGAAAAAATTGACTGAGTGACACTAGAAAATCTCAATTCTAGCCCAGTTGGTTTCAAAATTTTATGGTTTGATAAATCCTTAATTAGGGAATCTCTATGTTCCTTTAGAATATAAAGGGTATCCAAAATCAAAATATATACTATGATGATAGAGGGATTCTTTAATACAACCTAATTTTGAGTTGTCCTATGCCTCCTTCCAGGTGGCTATTCTCAATCTTGGTGCCTAAGAGACCATTCCTACGATGACGATGATGATCATTCTTAGGGTCAACATTTAAGGTAATTTTTTAATTTGTATGATAGGTTGTTTTATTTTTCATATATTTTATATTTGATAAAATTATTGCACCTTGCAGTCAGTTGGGGTGGTGAGGGTGGGTTGGGATTTGGAGGATGGTCACGAGGTGGATGGTCACAAGGTTGAGTCTCCGGATCAACAGTTTATTTTAAATTTTATTTGTTCTGTTGTGCATTGCACTTGTTGTTTTACAGAACCTATATATACTGTACAAAAGGATTTTCCATGTGTCAATGTATCCAATAATTTGATAGGAGTATAACTAGACATGTAGGATTTAGGATCAGACTTGTCCTCACATTTAACTTATTAAAGTGGTCTTGTTCTGGTTTCTATGGCTTGTATGATCTTTATATAGATGACATCTAAAATCCGTGGTTTTATTTGAGAATATATTATTCTACCTGTATAGCCTCCTCCATTAATTTTAATGGGGAATTCTATTTCATAATAATTTATTTCATCAACATATAGTTCAATTTGATATATTCCATTGAAAGAACCATATTTTGATTTTTCATTGAAGGGAAATTATATTTAATGGGAAAGTTACTATCTTCCTTATAATGCCCCAACCCTAGTTACCTAGAGTTGGTGAATTACTACATAACATTTGCATGATCACAAGGGATCAAATCCTTAAAGAATAATCAATTTAGTAGTATTGGAAGTACAAGATACAAACATAAGTTTTACATTACATTATGAAATGAAAACAACAACATTGTGTCTAATTTTAACACATTAATCTCCCTTAGACTATCCCTACTGGTCAGTCATAATATACTTCTTTGTATCCTGGGAAACATAAAACATAGAAATGGGTGAGCTTAGGTGCTAAGTAAGGATAAAAATATAGTGGAAACTTTCATAAATAAGCCTAAACATTTAAGGCAACATATACGACTAAAACAAAAGCTTTTTAAACTTAAACATTAGTATAATATGGAAAAGATAAATCAAATAATGACATTTAATTATTCACATGGATATTCTACTAGTCGAATAATCACATGTAATATCAATATCCAATTTCATAATGATGGAATGCATAATACTGGACATCATAGCCACATATTCAAGGCCTCATTCAAAGACTACACGTAATATTTTGTCAAGGCCTTATGCCAAGACACTAGTTTGTCTCATGAGACCTACCGATGTATCAAGGAGCTATATCAATCTCCACCTATCACTTACTAAGTCCAATGCATTCCTCATAAGAAAAGTTTGAAACACAACATAAACATTGGTTTTAAAACTAGAATACGAAATGTTAATACTTTAACCATAAACCTTGAATGATATAAAAATAGAACATCCATAGTCAAACATATCACAAAACCTTCAATACAATAAATTAACTTCAAAAAAATGTAAAATCCAACAAAATATGTTGACATAGATAAAATAAAAACTATTTGATAGAAATATCTCTTTATATTTTGAAATCATCTAAAATTCACATAATTATAAAATAAAACATTTATCTTCAAAATATTCTTATAATATTGTAATGGAATCTTAGAAGGTGTAATAATAGTATAAAATAGCCGCACTCGCCATATAAGTTAAAAAAACATTCTTTCCTTAATTTTTGTCAAAAAGGTCGTAAATGACCTTGTTTGGAAAATGAAATAAAGATTCCTTTATAAAAATTGTATAAAAATTCAAGCAAGGGTATAAATTAATTTAACCCATAGTATAGGAAATCATAAAAATGGGTTTAAATACATTTATAAGAAACACATATGTGGATGATAAAAATTCCCAAGTAGATACTCACGTATAAACAACCTTAGATAATGAAGAGTTTGTAGAATTAACCCTTACCTTATACTTTTCCTTGATATAGAGTACATTAACATTATGTATAATAGTTAAATCATTGTTATTTAATTATAAAATAACCATATTCATAAATATGATATTATACATGATCTTCTAATATTTATTTGTTAATAATATTTCAGTAGTATCATTGTTTCAGGTGTTACCTGATTCTTTTTAATTTATACGTTTTGTTATGTAAGTAATGTTTGATATGGATATGATTTAATTGATACATACCCAAAATTATATTATGTTCTTAATCATTATTTTTAATCCTAAAATTAAAATTATCCTTTAATGATTACGATGGGGAATGAATCTCATCTTGTTCGTGGAGACGGTAATCTGTATGTAAGCAAGACCAACAATATCATTCTATTGATGGTGAAATAGTATGTAATTGGATGGTATATCATATATGAATAATAATTAACATGTTATATTTATTTCTTATAACAATTATACCCATTATTATACCCATCCAACTAATGAAGTGTTGAATAACAAACTAGACCACGTCGTAGAGATGATAAGTCGTACATACGCAAGTATGGTGATTTTGTAATTAATAGGATGAATAAAATAATGAATATGGTTGTACCATATTTATAATAAAATTATAGTATGTAGAAGGTAATGGAGTTATTATTTTGGTATGGAAACAACAAAGAGGAAGTGGAAGAAAAAATAACTTTGAAAGGGGTGATGAAATTATTACCTCTTCTTCGGGAGATTCCTTTTGATTTGATCAAAAGGGATTATTATGCTAGAATTATGATCAAAGTAAGGATTATATATTTATGTGAGGGTAGTTGGGAGAATATTTGAGGAGATTTTGGCTGAGGAAAATAGATTTGGAGGTGTGATTTGGAGAGAATGGGAAGTACCCTATTATAAGAGAGGTGAGAGTCACTTTACAAAAAGATTGAAATATTATTTTCTTATACAATCATATTTGGTTTATAATTTCTCCAAAAGGATTTATTTCAAAGATAATATGGTTATGGGTATAAAAACTCTCAACCAATATGTTTTATATTGGTTTAGGTCACCATATTAACCTTATCTTTTAGATTTAACTCTAAGTTAAATAGTCTAACTTTTACCATGTATTCTTGTATTATTACAATAAGTGGTTAATAAAATTACAATAAAAAGAAAATAGAACCCCAAGTGGTTAATTATTGATATATATAACCTTATTTAAGTCCTTTTGACGAACCTTATATTTTTAGGAATATTTATCAATTAATAATATCATATATGTTTTAAATACACATTTATGTCAATTTTGAAACTATTTAGTATTTGGCTTTTGTGAAGGTCATAAAAAATTCATTATTTCAATGAAAAATTATTTAATCAACCCTGACATGTCATATTAACCTAAAAATTCTTGTAATGCATAATAAGTTTGAATTTAAAATTATTTTAATATTTATAATATCTATTATTTTAATCTTTCAATAATAAGGTAATTAATGCATCTTCATTTTGTCATAAATAAATTTAATTATTTAATGTCTAGAAATTATAAATAAAATAAAAATATGTAGGAAATCCTTTTATATTTTTAATTAATATTTATAGTATAATTTATCTTATTTATAGCCCTATATGAAAAATGTTTTAGTTATTAAAATTTGAATTTAACACTTTTTACTCTTCTTAAAAAAGTATAATAATTGCCTCAATCTAATCCCAGTGAACAAAAAAGATCATATTTTATTCCTAAGGTTTATTTTCGTAGAAATAAACTTATCCAATAGAATTTGGGCATGTGTTAGGTTAATTATAATATCATTTTTACCTTTAATTACCCAATTTACTTTTAACCGTGGTAAATAAAATTCAAAAGTTACTATTCACCAAAAATTATTTTTATCTTATTGAACCAAATTTTACTTACTGATGTCAACTGTGTCTCTTGAATTTTTAAAATTCAATTCACAGAAGCGGTAAAATTACCTTTTATGAAAATTTGCTAACATGCCTAGAAGGTGGGTAAAAGACGTTAAAAAGTTAAATAAAATGTTATATATCTAATTTTATTATAAAATGATTCCAATGAATAAAATTGAACTTATATAGGTATTATGTATCTATTTTTACTTAAAATAAATTCAAATAAAACAAATAATTATTTAAATAAAAATTCGGTTTTAAATAATAACGGAGTGTTTTTCACTATTCATAAAAAATTGAATGTTTTTAGAAAAATACCAAAAATTCACCCTAAGAAAATTTTTATATTACAAACTGAAAAATGATGTCGATTTTGAAAAATAAAATTTATAAATTTTAAAAAAGTGGGTACTACTGTTCATAACGGCTAGTTTGATTGGTCGTAGTGTGCTTGAGCTCGAAGTTGCGTATAACGCAAGCTATTGCATTATTCAAAGAGAAATATACCATGGTAGATTAGGGAGTTACATTCCTAATGAAGGGGGAATGATGTCCATAAAGGTTTATCTATTTTAGGTACACATGGGAGTACCTATTCTTATAGGAGAAATGTAGGGTTTCAGGTGGCCTTAATTAAGGGTGAATACTAAGGCAATGAGCATTCAAATCCATCATCTAATTTCCTATTATTCTTTATGGTATGCTCAATTTATGTGGATTTGTGTGCATAGGTTCTTAGGGTGGTGTTTACCCTTATTGGGTACACGTCACAATCTTGCAGTGGGGATGAAAGCAGCGAAATATGGGAAAAAAATAGCTTCAAATCCTCTCAGATGTGATGGACATATGAATACAACGACTGTTATTGGTGGCGTCTTCCTCTAGTTGGTTTTGGGGGTGAAACAGATGAAGGATCAAAGCCGGGAGGATGTTAATGTCTTGACAGTACACGACATCAACTCCCCTTGGATGCAACGACTACAGAAACATAATGGTTTCTAATAATAGTGGATTCTTAGGTCTATTCATGGTGGTGGATACCACATAATATTTTCTTATAGTGATCAAGATTGAAAGTTCTTGGATATAGTGAAAATAACTGGTGTTATGAGTGTTAGTGATAGGGGACTAGTGCTGTGGGGGATGGTAGCTGTACGGTGTGTATAAATTATGGGTGGTGGTATTTTTGGTCTGGTGGATTTTCTAGGATATTTGGGGGGCACTTGTTATGTAGTTTATAGTTGTTCGGGTTAGTTTCTTTATTCCTTTTGTTGGTGGGTTGATGCTCCACCATGGTTGGGGTGATATTGTTTCATCAGTGTTGTTGTCAAATGATTTGACATCATGATTGGTTCTTTGGTTGGATGTAGTTTTAATCATAATTTTGATTTTAAAATTTCAAATATGTTGATGTGTTCATGGTCTTCATAAACTCAGGGATAGATTGGAAGGTATTCTTTTTTTTTGGGCACACATGGAGTATTGATCTTGTTATTGAGAGGTGAGTTGGAGACATGAATTGGTGTGCGATTTGGGGTCTGGACCAGTAGGTCACTTTATTGAAGTGTGTAGTGCTGGAAATGTGAAGTTAGTGTGGTGTTATCTCTAAAATTGTTGTAGGCATGTGTTTTTATTTTCTATTTTGGATATGGTTAAATGGTTATGTTTAAATTATGCATCCCTTGTCATGTTTTCCACTTCACTAAAAAGTGTATTCATTTGAAAAAAAGGGTTGGATGAATTACCTAGTCATATATTTTCCATTGTTAATGATTAATGTATTGATGTATGAAAGTAATAAAAGTTAAAGATGTTGGTTTACAAATCAAAGAGTGAATTGAGTACCTGACTAGTTGATTCATTTATTCCCTCATGATTTAATGTGTATGTTTTTTAGGCTTTTGATTCATCCTTTCATGAAGAAGTTATGATTTTTTTTCTGGGATTTACTTCCACTCCTCCTCATCTTCCAATGGAGTAGCGAACACACTAGTCACACATATTAAGAAATAGTATAGGTTTACCTTATTTTCAGATATCATCCTTTGAATTATATTATTGAAGATAAAACAATCCTAGATATAATTCCATTACATTTGATGATTGGGGTAGTAGTTAGGGATATTATTCTACCTGACCTCATCAATATTTCTAATATCTAGTAACGTGAGGATGTTTTTTTCTTGAGTTGGGATGAAATATTCAATAACTTGATCATTCCTAAAGGAATAGACCTTTTAATTCCTATTTTTATAGTTTTGGATACTTCTTCTCAGAGTTTACCTCCTATGTGGTTTTATTAGGGAATGAGACTTTTTTCTACATTCCAAAAGGATGCACTATGTTAAATTTATCAAGTATGGGAGTTGGAACTAGAATAAGTGTTGGATTGAGTGTGATGGTAGAGATATTCACATTCCTATATTTCATTGATTTTGGTAGTGGGTTTTATCATGTTTTTGTTTTTGTGTGATAAATGAAATATTTCAAACGCTATGATATTTTTGTGATCTCTCTAAATTTTCTTGGGTATTTTTGAGTAATGATAATTATTAATATCCAATCCTAAATATTTTCTACACATATTTCTAGCAATCAATCCTATAAGATTTTTCTATCTATATAATAGGTTAAACCCTTCCAACTAAAAATAAATTTTATGGATATATCATTTTCAAATTTCATGAAATTTTAGGGGAAGAAGACACTTTTCATCTAAACATAAATTTAAATTAATAGAGGTACTTCCATCAGAGGTATTATAACTTTTAAAATATCCAAAATATAAATTGTTATATCAGATAAATGTAGGACATTCTATATTCTACATGAAACATCTGAGCATCACCACTTATTTTATTATCACATTCCTAGTATTAGGATATACCAAGTTGCAATGTTCTTAAGGTTATGTTCCTGGTCACTCATTTCATTGAACATTCAAAATTTTATATTTCCAAAATTGGGTATAGGAGGAGTCATACCCACATATTCAGGATATGGTTTGTTATTTGGTTTCACTGGTGGAAAATGAACTTCCATGAATTCTATTGGAGTAGAGAGATCATCCAATATCCATATTTCTGGAATCACTAACTGGGAAAAAATTTAAGACATAGAATTTTTATGATCTTGATATTGTTTTATTTTCTAAACATATGTTTGGTAACTTTTCTATACATATCTTATATCACTTTCTTAAACTTGTGGTTGATGTTAACATATTGGAGGTAATTATTGATAATCAACTGGTGATTTATTTAAACAAACTTGTTGATGTGACCATAATTTGATAGAAATTATCAATTATATTATGGTATGTTGAGGAATATATTCTTATTAAAATGTTTCACTAAGAGGAGGTATTCAAGATTTAGCTTGTGAGTTCTATTTAGTGGGAATATTTTACCTAATAATCTCCATGTTAATTTGTTAAATCTATTTAATCTTGGACTCATATTATAAATACCATTCTATAGTAGAGAGGACCTAAATATTTATAGGTGTTGAGTGGGATGTGGTGTAACCAAATTATTTCCCTTTTCCCTCGAACTAACTCACTATGAAGGTGGAAATATAATTTTTAAGGGATATTCTATATCATGGTTGTACCTCTGATGCCATCTACACACCACTTATTTATGAACCTCCATGAGAGTGAAATTTTCAATGGATAATTAAAACTTTTCCTAATAATTATCAACATTATGACTAAAGGAGTCAACAAGATTCACATAAAAAACAATCACTGGTGTGAATATTGTAGTAGGAATCAAGTTCCCATCTTCATCAGAAAATATTGGGCCTCACCATCCTCAATGTAACCCTTAATAGGTAGGTAATAATCCCTTTTTCTCTTTTTTCAAGAGGATCTATAGGATTTCACATGAGCCTCATCCTAGTTGGTGAGGACTCGATAAGTGAATCCAAGAGACCCGAGATCAAATCTGGGTGGAGACATATTTCTGGGTTACTAAAATAGTATTATAATAGGCTATGTAGTAGTTACTGTAGAATGTACTATTTGAAACTATAGTAGCCAGAGCTATTCGTCCATATGGGCCTTGAGGCTGTCGGTTTGGTCCTTGGGTCTTGAAAGGCCTTCGGTCCACTGAAGGCCTTAATGACAGTTGTCTCTAAAGGCCTTTGGGGAACCTCAAGGCCTTTATACCACCCAAAGGCCTTTGGGCCACATGAAATATGCAGATGTAGCCATTCAGATTACAAGGGACAAAGCTCCAAATGAGGATTTAGAGTAGTGAAATCTACCCAATCAGATCTAACCAAAATTGTAAGATTGAGAGGTAAGACAATACCATCAGTACTAGGCCTATGTATCTCTACATAGGATATCTATATGACCAACCTTGTGAAGGTGAAGTGCTGATATCACAATATTTGCTGGGGAGGGGTAGTTCTAATTTGCCTTGTTTGGATGACTTCCTCTAAGACCTACGGTTCATGTAATTGTCACATAAGCCTACGAGCCTTGTAAATATTTCCCATAAAACTTGATAGGGGGATTATAAAATATAAATTAAAAGTGAAGGCCTTTGGTCCATTCAGGTAGGAGGATATCTATGGTTTATAGTGCATAATAGTCTTCAATCTTTCCTTTTGGAATTCTCATTTTGATAAGGTGGGATGTCTCTCAACAATATTGATTTTTAATGACCCTCTTATTTTTCTCTAAACATGATCCTAGTGGAAGGGTTGATTATAAAATTATCAATAGAGAAAGACTTATAGGTAACTTATGTAGGGTTACCCTGATCCTTGAAAATATTGGTATATTGTCACCATGTTGTTTCAACTATTGTCGTATCCCTATTTTATTTATAAGTTCACACACCAGATTATTATGGATGAATCATTTATTATGATGGTTCTACCATATATATCTTTGTTTTAAAATATGTATTTTTATTAATAGGATTATATTACTATAGATTCACTACCTATTTAAAATTTCTAGAATCTTGATAGAGAGGCATGTTGATTTATGACAACCATTGAATTTGTATTCTCTATACACTAGGAATAGTGGTATTATGTCTGATTGGCCAAAAAACGTAACCAAATCTCATATCTGAAGAAAAATTAAACAAAATTGCATTACCAATCACTTTTTTATAATGAACATACTAACCCGTGAATAGGGTGGAATGAAATGTGTCAAATTCACCCAGCCTCTGATGCATAAGGAGAATCCTCATTGATTATTTAGTGGAGCATAAAAAGTACAAGAGATAATTTTTTTGGGGGATGTCACACTATTTTTCTGACATCGTGTTACAATCTATGGGAAGGGAGGCTATATTAACATAGAAACATTGATTATCCATTTCCTATAGATGATCCACATATCCATAATATGGTAGGTTTTTTTTACTTTATATGGTTGAACATTATCTAAATATTTTAGTGAAGGATTGGTATGTATTCATCTTTAATAATTTAAAGAGAAATATGATATGATGTAGTTATGGGTAAGAACATGACCTACATATTAAATTAGAATAACTATTTTCATATGATGTTTGAACCTTCTTCATCTTCTCAAAATGTTTACTCCATTGATTTTGACTATAAAGGTCATATTAAAGATTTATTATAGAGTAAAGAAGTATCATATTGAATGTTTTAAACTACCTTTAATATTTTATTATTTGTTAGAGGCATTGATGAGAAGTATTTCCTTTTCTCACCCATTTTTTGAAAAAAATACATTTCTAACTGATGGTGGAGTTCCTGGTGCAGGATAATTTGGTTTTGAAAGTTCCTCCAAATAGTAGGGAATTTTGGATGGTTAAAACACTAAGGAACCATGGTTTTGAAATTTCCATTCTCATCATCATGGGGGGGGGGGCTCCACATTAGCTAGTTTCTTGATCATCATGGGTAGGACCACCATGGTTACTCTTTTTTTGAATGAGGACACTAGGAGGACCTTTGTTTTACGTACCATGGTAGGAATTTTGTGTCTAAAATTTCCTTGTTCATTATTATGGGGTGGACCTCCACTCCGATTAGTGTCATGACTACCACAAGAAGGGAATTTATAATTTCTGATATATTGATTTCTATAGTGCATTGGACCTCAAATTTAGCGAGTTACTTTATCTCCATGGGGATGACTTTCATGGTTTCCGATTAATTGATTTTTGTAAGGACCCAACCTTAAAAATTAGACAATATTGAGTTTTAAGTTAATAATTCATTCTATTAAATTTGAGGATCTTCATGGTTTATAGTTTTAGAGAATTTGTTCATCACCCTTATATAAATAAATATTACATCCCAAAGTGGACACTTCCACTTAGTATCCATTTTCCCAAAAAATGTTTTAAGAGATAAAAAGTTTTTTCCATGATATATCTTCAAATGTTTCATCTTGATCTCATCCTTGTCAATACTCATATTTAAAACCCTATAAGAAACATTTTAAAACATGGGATGAGTACAAAAATCTTAGTAAGGGACATACATAAAAAAACCAATTTTTCCATTTTTAAAAAATATCATGGAATTATAAAAGAGATTTTTCCTTTAAAATAAGAAAATTTAATATCAAATAATCATTTACTTATACAATAAATCACTTTTACTTTCCAAATTTTTCATAAAACACTTTATAAGAAAACATAAAGGTAAAATAATAGTTATGAATATTTCTTAGAAAACATGAGAACCCATTAAAAAAGGTTTTCATAAAAACAAACATTTTTACCCTAAAAGCATATAAACCTCCATTTAAAACAAAATACTATAATCTTACCTTTTTAAATAAAATTATTTTTGTGAAAACTTATTATAAAGGATAAAAAATTCATACAGGTAACACAAGAGAATATCATAAAGAACATGATATCATAATATCATTGAAATATAGGAAATATGGAAGCAAAAAAAAACATGAAATTTCCATAAGTCGCAGATGACTTCCAGTACAACATCACATAGTTGGAAAAGTGCTATCATTGATTAGGTTTACTCCTTAATCCCATGCATAATTTTTCATGAGATAAAAACATTACCCAATGCATTGGAGTGCTATATGGGCACACCCATCATAACATGTTTATGATTATGTGTGAAAAAATATAAAACAGGGTTTTTATTTGAATATTACATGAAATATTGTAAAGGAATACCTAAATAAAATAATGGTTATGAAATATGGTAAAATCCATTGATCTTGTATACATTAAAATAGAGAATTAATTTTTTATTTTCTTAATAAAGTTAAAATGTTCTGTATAAAACATGTAAAACTATTCATGCTGAAAAGATTTGAAAGAAATTAAAATGTTTCATAAAATTTCCTTCATAATTCATTTATATAAATATAAATACATCTATATAATAATAATAATAATATGGATATAGAATAAAAATATTTAGAAAATAAATATTTAAAAGATTATAAAATAATGTTTTAAATAAAAGTTCCCTTTACCTAAATTATGAATCATAACACAAGTTCTTTATCTTCATAAATAATAATTTTTTTAGTTATTTAGTTTCTTATTTTTTTCATGTTTATTATTCCTTTAACAATGTTATAATAAAGTACATAGTCAATTAAGTTCATATTTTAGAATTTGATGATATTCGAATCATATATCCAAAATGAATTTGGTAGGTTGACTATGCTCAATGAGATCACTAATAAATAATCTCTAAATTAATTAACACTATTATACAACAATTTTAGTTTTATAACTAACCAAAAATGATGGTTTTTAAAAATGATATATGTTACAATCATGAAGATGGTAGACCATACATACACAAGAGTACTGATTCTAGTTTTCAATGATAATTATAGAAATAAGATAAGTATTATATTATATTTATAGAAATATAATTATATCATAAATATTATATTCTATTATTTAAATATACTTATATACAATAGTTGTGTGATGTGGTTAGGAAAAATGAATCACATCGCTTTGTGGATGTTCTAATCCACACGTATGCATGAATGATATTATATCATTTTTCAATGAATGGGAAGGTAACAAATTATATTATTTATTAATTTAAAATAATAATAAATATTTCATTAATATCATATATAAGCTTTAAATCAATCATTACAACAGTCTGTAAGAGGCGGTGATGAAAAACAAATTACATTGGTTCACGAGGAGGTAGTCGTTTGTACACATGAATGAAAATTACTATAATGACCCATACTTTACATACATTGTTATTACTTAATAATTGAAGCACATATATTACAACATATAACAAAACCATGAAAGGACCGTGTAGGTATAGTGTCTTTAGAAACTGGGAAACATAAACAACTGGTTCATAAATCATCTATACTGTCTCCCTTTTTATTTCATCATATCTAGAGTCCCTTTTTGGCATATCCTACTTAATACCCTTCTTTCTGACCTGGAGAAAAGAAAACATACAAAAGGGTGAGCTAAAATGATCAGTAAGGGTAAAGAAAAGAAATATCAATCACATCATATTCATAATAACATAACATTTTGGAAATCTTAACTTGCAAAGGAGATCATAATTTCATAACGTGGGATAAATCATAGTAGTGAAATGTAATCCCAATAATCATAACATAAAACATGAAACTTTTTGGAATACACACATAATCATATATAATAATTTCTTATTAGTCAAGACTCATTTCCAAGACTATCTTAGCGGACAAAGTCCATTTCTGAACCGAGTTCACTCTTCATTTGAGTCCTGTTTCACTGAACCAGATTAACCTGCTGTTCCAGCCATGTCTATCTCATGAGATATAAATCTTTACCCAATGAATTGGAGGGCGAAATAGGTCCCACCCATCTCATAATGAAACCATTATTATGTGTGCCACAAAATCATAAATCATACATCATAGCATAACCCATGTAATAAAAATGGGATTCTTAAACATCGTGCCATCATAAAATAATCCATATAAGATAAAAAGACTTCATAAAAATAATTCCATCATAACATAATCAAATCAATGTAAAAATAGGGATAGAAATAGAAACCTATATTATCTTATATGGACACTAATTTTGATAAAACTCTTGATCTCCATTCTTGAAGAAAATATCTTTTCTACTTAAAAAACATTTTTCCATTCTTAAAATGTTATATAATTTTAAACTAAAAGAAGTTTATTAAAAATAAACATGAAAACTTGTAAAGTAAGCTTCATGTAAATAATGTTCTAAAAATCCATTCATGTCGTATAAGTTAAAGAAAAACATTCTTCTCGTACTTTGGCCGGAAATGTCAAAAAAGTACCTTGTACTAAAAACGACAAAATATTCCTTTCATATATTTTACTAAAAAAATAACAATGGGTAAAATTGTATTTAAAAAATTTTAGTAGGATATAAATAATATTACATATTTAAGAAACATGGATGTGGATGATAAATATTCCCCAGTAAATTCTGAAGTATAAACAATCTCGGATAAAAATGAGATTGCGAGATTTTCCCTTACCTTAGGTCCAATTTTCTTCATATGTGTCCAAAACTCATGTATAATGATTTAAATAATGCCACTGACTTATTCCAGAATCATAATCATTGTTATTATATAATATATTGTCATATTATTAGCTTTTTATTAGCAACATTTCATTGCTACTTGTTATTCGGGTGTTTATTGCTTTTTTGTTCTTATCCGTGTTTTGTAGAAAAAATTCTTATTTTTTTAGGTTATAGATACTTCATTTACAGAATGTTATTAGTGTAATATATATCATATTTATTAATTCAATTCATTTATATAATCATTATGAAATGAAGATCATGTAGAATGAGTCACATCACATCGTGGAGACGGTATTCCATATGTACGCACGAGCGATGATATCGTTACCATGATCGTGGAATTGTATTGGAGTGTATGTATACTATTTCAGAATCAATATCACTTTACAGTAATCATATATAGATATTCTTTACACCATTATACCCATCCAAGTAAGGTGGTGGTGGAAAACTGATTACACCACGGCGTGGAGACGATATTCCGTACGTACGCACGCGCGGTGATTTCATTTTCCATAGGATGGATAGAAGGTGAAATAGGGTTGTTTCATATTTATAATAAAATATCAGTATATGAGTGATACTGATGTTATTAGTTCATAATGGAACAACTAAAGAAGAATAAGTAGAAGAAGAAATAAAGTTGAAAGAATCGGTAACAGACATTACCTCTTCTTCGACACACCTCTTTGAGACCTCCTCTTAAGGAAATAAAATTGGACTTTGAAGAAGACCAGGACCTCTAGAATATTACTAGGGAAGTGGAGAAGAGAAATTGTCAGGGTTTTTCTGATCTTGAAGTCTCAAAGTGGTGTGATGAGGAGAGGGAGGAGGTGCCCTTTTATAAGGGAGGAGAGGGTCACTTTATGAAAAACTTAAATATTATTTTATAATAAAGTCATATTCAGTTTTTAATAGATCCAAATTGATTTATTTATAAACTAAGGTGAGGATGGGTCGAAAGCCTCTCATAAAATAGAATTTAGAAAAGTTTAGGTTTCTATTTTAACCTTATCATTTAGATTTAACTTTAAGTTAAATAATTTTACTTTTATTGTGTCTTCTTGTTTTCTTACACTATAAGGTTAATAAACTTACTATAACATGACAAACGAACCCCAAGTTATTTATTATTAATATATATAACCTTATATGAGTCATTTGGAAGAACCTTAGATTTTTAGGAATAAAATAACAATTAATAATATAATATTTGTTTTAAAATTTATTTTATGTCAATTTTGACACTATTTGGTAATTGATTTTTGTGAAAATCATAACAGTGTGATTAGTTCGAACAAAGTTAATTAAATAAATAATAACATGTCATATTAACCTATAAAATTAGTGTAATTCATAAAAAGTCTCAAGTTACATTTATTTGGGTATTTATAACATCGATTATGTTAATATTTCATCAATAAGGTAATTACTGCATCATTGTTGTGTCATAGATAAATTAAATTATTTAAAGTATAAAAATTATAAATAAAATACCATTATGTAGTAAATATTATTATTTTTCTAATGAATATTTATAGTCGAATTTATCTTATGTATAACCCTATATTAAAAATGTTTTAGTTATTAAACTTTGATTTTAACTATTTCAACTATTCTTTAAATAAAACAATATTAAATGTCCTAATCTAATCCATGTGGACCAAAATGGTTATATTTTATTCCTAAAGTTGTTTCTGGTCGAATTAAACTTATCCAATATAATTAAGACATTTGTTAGGGTAATAATAATACCATTGTTACCCTTAATTACCCTATTTACTTTTAACCATGGTAAAAAAAGTAAAAAGTTACTGTTCACCAAAAATTATTTTTATCTTATTGAACCAAATTTTACTCCTTGATATTAACCGTGTATCTCGGATTTTTGAAATTCCACTCAGAAAAGTTGTAAAATTAAGTTTTATGTAAATTTTCAAATTTTTCTAGGAGGTGAGTAAAAGACGGTTAAAAGTTCAATAAAATTTTTATATTACTAAAATTATTATAAAATGACTCCAATGAATTACATTGATCTTATATAGGTATTATGTATCAATTTTTACCTAAAATAAATTTAAATAAAATAAATAATTATTTAAATAAAAAGTCAGTTTTTAAATAGTAACCAAGTGTTTTCACTATTCATCAAAAAATGAATGTTTTCAGAAAAATATCAAAAGTTTACCCTAGGCTAATTTCGATATTCCGAATCCAAAAATGAAGTCCATTTTGAAAAATAAAATTTCAAAAAGTGGGTATTACTATTCATAACGGCTAGTTTTAATAATATTTTAATAGCATATCGTAGTTTAGTGAAACTCGGTATTGCGTACAACGCAAGCTATTGAGGAAGGTCATGATGGCTTATAAAGCAAGCCAAGATAGTGTTGTGTGTAGTGAAAGATTCCTTTTATGATGTATATAACATAAAAACAAAATATTTCTCATAAAGATATCGGGTGTTACATTCTATCCCACTTAAAATGAATTTCACCCTCGAAATTTGTCAATTTGTAACAAAAATATGAGGATACCTCTCCCTCATCATATCCTCAAGCTCCCATGTAGATTCTTCTAATTGGTGGTTCCAACATAAAACTTTCACCAAGCACGTGGTCTTGTTCTGTAGGACTTTTTCCCTACGATCTAGAATCTCTATCGGCTGTTCTTCATAAAAAAGATCTTTCTCCAGCGGTACAACTTCTGAGCTGAGTACATGTGAAGGATCTAGTATGTACTTTATCAGAACAGATACATGGAACACATCATGAACTTGAGAGAGATCCAGTGGAAGCGCAAATTGGTACGCTACCTTCCCAACACGATCCAGTATTTTGAAAGGACAGATATACCTAGGGCTAACCTTTCCCTTCTTTCCAAATATCATTACTCTCTTCCAAGGAGATATTCGTAAGAACACTTTATCACCCACTTCAAAATCTAGGTCTTTTCTTGGGTTATCAACATATCTTTTTTGTCGACTCTGAGCTACTCTTATGTGTTTTTGAATAGATCTGACCTTTTCTGCCATCTCATCAACACGATTAGGTCCTAATAGCTTTCTTTCCCCAACTTCATCCTAGCAAGTTGGAGTTTGGCATTTCTTTCCATAGAGAGCTTCATAAGAATCCATTTGAATACTGGAGTGAAAGATATTATTATAAGAAAATCCCACCAAAGGTAGGTGTTGATCCCAACCACCTTTGAAATCTATAGAGCAAGATCATAACATATCTTCTAGAGTTTGAATTGTTCTCTCAGACTGACTGTCTGTCTGAGGATGATAAGCAGTGCTGAAACTCAACTTTGTATCCAAAGTATGCTGAATACTTCGCCAGAACTTCGAGGTAAACCTCAGATCTCGATCAGATATAATCGAAAGTGGTACTCCATACAATCTGACCACTTCCTTTACATATATCTTGGCAAGATGATCCAAAGAGAAATCCTCTCTAATAGCAATGAAGTGTGCGGGATTTCTAAGACGATCAACTATGATCCAGATAGAATTATTTCCTTTCGATGTTTTAGGACATCCGGTGATAAGTCCATAGTTATGTTTTCCCATTTCCATTCGGGTATGGGTGATGGTTTTAACATCCCCTTAGACTTCTATCTCTCAGCTTTAACTTGCTGACAAACCAAGCATTGAGAGACATCTTCAACAACATCTCATTTAAGGCCATCCCACCAGAAGTACTCTTTCAAGTCCCAATACATCTTCGTGCTTCCAGGATGAATAGGAATAAATAACTATGAGCCTCATCCAGCATATCCTTCTTTAATTCTGGTATGGGAGGAACACAAACATGATTTCTGAACTTTATTATCCCATCACAATCAAGGTTAAATTCAGGAACATTTCTCACCTTCTTTTGTAACTCTACATCTTCTTTATATGCCTCTTTAATCTTCACATGTATAGATGGTTGAACATTCATTTGAGAAAGATAAGATTTCCCCCCTTCTATTATAATTCCAAGATCCATCCTTTGTAAATCCATAAATATTGGATCTTTTGTGATCCTCATCATGGATAAGCTAGCATGGTCTTGTCGACTTAATGCATCTTCCACCTTGTTTTCTTTCCTAGGGTGGTAATGAATTGAGCAGTCGTAATCCTTAATCAGCGCCAACAATCTTCTTTGGTGACTATTCAGCTCCTTTTTTGTGAAAATATACTTTAAACTTTTGTCATTAGTATTAATATCACACCTTTCTCCATAAAGATAATGCCTCCAAATCTTTAATGAAAAGATTACCGCAGCTAACTCTAAATCATGAGTTGGGTAATTTTACTCATGGATTTTCAACTGTCATGAGGCATAAGCTATAACCATATCGTTTTCATGAGAACACACCCCAATACCTTCTTGGATTCATCACTATAGATCAAAAACCTTTCTCCACTACAAGGCAATGTGAGCACAGGTGCACTGAATAACCTTCTTTTTAACTCCTTGAAATTATCTTCACACTCCTTCGTCCACACAAACTTAACTCCTTTTCAAGTCAACCTAGTGAGTGGATTATATAATCGTAAAAACTCTTACAGAAAACGTCGATAATATCCATCCAAACCAAGAAAAAATAAGATCTCAGTTACTGTTGTTGGTCTCGACCATCTTTCGATAACCTCTATTTTTGTTGGATCCAAAGATATCCCCTCTCTTGAGATTATGTGACCCAAAAATGCAACTTTTTGAAGAAAAAATTCACACTTGGTAAATTAGGCATAAAGCTTCTCCTTTCTCAGGGTATTCAATACAATTCTCAAGTGATATTCATGTTCTTCCTTGATCTTTTAATAGACAAGAATATCGTCGATAAAGACTACCACAAACTGATCAAGATAATCTCTAAAGACTCTATTCATTCGATCCATGAAGATAGCAGGGGAATTAGTAAGACCAAATGACATCACTATAAATTAATAGTGTCCATACCTTGTACGGAAAGCCGTCTTTAGTATATCCTCCATTTTGACCCTTAATTAATGATACCCTGAATGGAGATCAATCTTGGAAAAGTATTGAGCTCCGCGTAGTTGGTCAAATAAGTCATCAATGCGCGAGAGAGAATATTTGTTCTGGATAGTGATCTTGTTAAGTTCTCGATAATCAATGCAGAGTCTCATTGATCCATATTTCTTCTTAAAAAAAAGAATAGGTTCTCCCCAAAGTGACGTACTAGGGCGTATTAATCACTTATCAAGATTCTCTTGGAGTTGCTTCTTTAATTCCTGCAACTCAATTGGAGCTATTCTAGAAGGTGTCTTTGAAATAGGTAAACACCTGGTATGAGTTCTATTGAAAACTCAACTTCATGATTAGGTGGAAGACCTGGCAATTCCTCCAGAAATACATCATCAAACTCCCGTACAATGGGCATATTCTTAATTGTGAGTTACTCACCAACCATTTGCGATAATTAACCTTCATTTAGTGGAATCAAGACCCATAAGGTGGAAGAAATTTCTACCGGAAGGTTATGTTCATCCTTGCATCAATATATGATCATAGATTGATATGGAATATGAAATGTGACTTCCATTCTTTGGAAATTGATATGAGCTCTATATAAAGAAAGCCAATCCATTCCAAGAATCACATCAAATTACACTATAGGAAGGATCACAAGATTTGCAGGAAGCCCTTTCCCACAAACTTCAATAGGAGAATAATTATAAACTTTTAATGCGACTGTTGTTCCATTAGGGGTTGTCACAGCTATCTCAATATCTAACTGCTGAGGTAATATGGTGATACCCTTAGAAAATTATTCAGAAATAAAAGAGTGGGTGGATCTAGAATCAAATAAAGCATTTGCTACTTTAGAGTGGATGGTAAGTGTACCTTTCACCACTTCGTTATCGTACTCCACATCGCTGATAGAAATTGCATGTGACTTTCCTTTTCCTTTATCCTTAAGAGTTTGTTGGCGTCGACCATCATAAAAAATCCTTGGATTAGGGAATTTATTGGAATAATTCCCCATTTCCTTACACTTGTAACATGGAAGTGTAAATGGTGCACCCTGTGTAGCCTTTTCTTTGTTAACATCACTAGACATATTATTCCCATCATTGGGGCATTCAAATGCCCGATGACCTTCTTTTCCACATTTGAAACATTTACTTGTCCTTTTAAGACAACTCCCTCTATGTTTCTTTCCACACTTTGAGCATAAGGGAAAACTCATCTTCTTTTCAGTGTGGTCTTTAGATTTCCCTTTGAATTCCATTTTCCTCTTCTTATCAAGTGCATATGACTGATGGGTTACTCCAATCACCATATCAACCTTGAGATAACATCGAATGATTTCCTCATAGCTATTGAAGTCCCTTATGGATAACACCCTTCGAAGACTTGGTTTTATGCCACTAAAGAATTGATCGATCTTACTCTCAGGTTGGATAATAATCCCAGAAGCGTACCTTGCAAGTCTGGTAAAATTTGCTTCGTAGGTACCAACAGATTCATCATCCTTTTTCTTTGGTTAAAGAAACTCCTTCTCCATCTTTGTTCGAAGAATACGAGGGAAGTACTTATTGAAAAATAAGTTCTTGAACTCATCCCATTCCATGGACTCAATTTCATCTCTTTGCCTAGTATTCTTGATAAGATTCCACCATTTATTTGCATCACCTTCTAAACGATACACTGCTAGGATGAATTTTTCATGTTCAGAAGATTGAAGAACTGAAAATATCTTTTCAGTAGTACTGATCCATTTTTCAGCAACTAATGGATCAGTAGACCCATTGAATGAGGGTGGATGCTGCCTCATGAAGGATTAAACAGAATGTTGCTCATTCCTTTGCTCGTTTGGAAGTCCTGCATGATTCATAGCTTGAGAAAGTTGTCTGATCATGGCTACAAGATTTTTCATTCCATCTCCCATAACATTTGGTTACTCAGGGGGACAATCAATGCATTGCCCGTCACATTCAGAATTAACACGATTACTTCGGGTTCCAGCCATTGACTAAAACCAAGAATAATAGTGTAAGCAATACTAATTATAATAGGAAAACCACATAATCAAGAATAAAATTTCACGCTTTAGGTCTTATCATAGGTTATTCATGTCCAATTCTAGAACACTAAGATTGTGTTCTATGCTTAGATATATCCTTAGGGTTCTTACTAAGGCTTTCACATCCTAGTTTCCAAAGGTTGAATATACCTTTCCTCTGATACCAACTATAACGACCCATAATTTACATAAATTTTTATTACTTCATAATTGAAGCACACTTATTACAACATATAACAAAACCATGAATGAACCATAGAGGTATAGTGTCTTTAGAAACTGGGAAACATAAACAACTAGTTCATAAATCATCTACACTGTCTCCCTTTTTATTTCATCATATCTAGAGTCCCTTTTTGGCATATCCTACTTAATAACCTTCTTCCTGACCTGGGGAAAGAAAACATACAAAAGGGTGAGCTCAAATGCTCAGTAAGGGTAAACAAAAGAAATATCAATCACATCATATTCATAATAACATAACATTTTGGAAATCATAACTTGCAAAAGAGATCATAATTTCATAACATGGGATAAATCATAGTAGTGTAATGTAATCCCAATAATCATAACATAAAACATGAAACTTTGTGGCATACACACATAATCATAGAGAATAATTTCTTATTAGTCAAGACTCATTGCCAAGACTATCTTAGCAGACAAAGTCTATTTCTGAACCGAGTTCACTCCTCGTTTCAGTCCTGTTTCACTAAACCGGATTAACCTGTCGTTCCAGACATGTCTATCTCATGAGATAGAAATCTTTACCCAATTCATTGGAGGGAGATATAGGTCCCACCCATCTCATAATTAAACCATTTTCATGTGTGACACAAAATAATAAATCATACATCATAGCATAACCCATGTAATAAAAATGGGATTCTTAAACATCGTGCCATCATAACATAATCCATATAAGATAAAAAGACTTAATAAAAATAATTCCATCATAACATAATCAAATAAATGTAAAAATAAGGATAGAAATAGACCCCTATATTATCTTAGATGGAAACTAATTTTGATAAAACTCTTGAACTCCATTCTTGAGGAAAATATCATTTCTACTTCAAAAACATTTTCCCTTTCTTAAAATGTCATATAATTTTAAACTAAAAGAAGTTGATTAAAAATAAACTTAAAAACTTGTAATGTAAGCTTCATGGAAATAATGTTCTAAAAATCCATTCATGCCGTATAAGTTAAAGAAAAACATTCTTCTCGTACTTTGGCCAGAAAAGTCAAAAAAGTACCGCATACTAAAAAAGACAAAATATTCCTTTCATATCTTTTACGAAAATCATACCAATGAGTAAAATTGGATTTAAAAAAATTTAGGAGGATAGATATAATATTACATATTGATGAAACATGGATGTGGATGATAAATATTCCCAAGTAAATTCTGAAGTATAAACAATCTCGGATAAAAATGAGATTATGAGGTTTTCCCTTACCTTATGTCAGATTTTCTTCATACATGTCTAAACCTCCTATATAATGTTTTAAATAATGTCATTGACTTAATATATAATCATAATCATTGTTATGATATCATATATGGTCATATTCTTAGCTTCTTATTAGTAATATTTCATTGATACTTGTTATTCGGGTGTTGATAGCTTTTTTGTTCTTATGCGTGTTTTGTAGAATAAATTATTATTCCTATTTTTAGGTTATAGATAACTCATTTACAGAATGGTATTAGTGTAATATATATCATATTTACTCATTCAATTCATTTATATAATCATTATTCAATGAAGATAATGTATAATGAGTCGCATCACATCGTGGAGATGGTATTCCTTACGTACGCACGAGCGATGATATCGTTACCATGATCGTGGAATTGTATTGGAGTGTATGTATTCTATTTCAGAATCAATATCAATTTACAATAATCATATATAGATATTATTTACACCATTATACCCATCCATGTAAGGTGGTGGTGGAAAACTGATTACACCACGGCATGGAGACGGTATTCTGTCCGTATGCACGCGCGGTGATTTCATTTTCCGTAGGATGGATAGAAGTTGAAATAGGGTTTTTTCATATTTATAATTACATATCAATATATGAGTGATAATTATGTTATTACCTCATAATGAAACAACTAAATAAGAATAAGTAGAAGAAGAAATAAAGTTGAAAGAATCGATAACGGATATTACCTCTTTTTCGACACGCCTCTTGGAGACCTACTCTTGGGGCACTAAAATTGATCTTTTAGGAAGACCAAGACCTCTAGAATATTACTAGGGAAGTGGATAAGATAAATTGGTATGTTTTGGACGAGCTTGAAGGCTCAAACTGGTGTGATGAGGAGAGGGAGGAGGTGCCCTTTTATAAGGGAGGAGAGGGACACTTTAGGAAAAACTTAAAATATTATTTTATAATAAAGTCATATTTAGTTTTTAATAGATCCAAATTGATTTATTTGGATAATAAGGTGGGGATGGGTCGAAATCCTATCATCCAATAGAATTTAGAAAAGTTTAGGTTTCTATTTTAACCTTATCATTTAGATTTAACTTTAAGTTAAATAATTTTAATTTTACCACGTCTTCTTGTTTTCTTACACTATAAGGTTAATAAACAAACTATTACAAGACAAACGAACCCTAAGTTTTTTATTATTAATATATATGACCTTATATAAGTCATTTGGACGAACCTTAGATTTTTAGGAATAAAATAACAATTAATAATATAATATTTATTTTACATATTATTTTATGTCAATTTTGACACTATTTGGTAATTGATTTTTTGTGAAAATCCTAACAGCATGACTAGTTCGAAAAAAGTTAATTAAATAAGTACTAACATGTTATATTAACCTATAAAATTAGTTTAATTCATAAAAAGTCTCAAATTACATTTATTTGGCTATTTATAACATCAATTATGTTAATATTTCCCCAATAAGGTAATTACTGCATCATTGTTGTGTCAGAAATAAATTAAGTTATTTAAAGTCTAAAAATTATAATTAAAGTACCATTATGTATTAAATCTTCTTATATTTCTAATGAATATTTATAGTCGAAAATATCTTATGTATAACTCTATATTAAAAATGTTTTAGTTATTAAACTTTGATTTTAACTATTTTAACTATTCTTTAAATAAAATAATATTAAATGTACTAATCTAATCCAGGTGGACCTAAATGGTTATATTTTATTACTAAGGTTGTTTTTGGTCGAATTAAACTTATCCAATATAATTAAGACATGTGTTAGGGTAATAATAATACCATTATTACCTTTAATTACCCTATTTAATTTTAACTGTGGTACAAAAAGTAAAAAGTTAGTATTCACCAAAAATTATTTTTATCTTATTGAACCACATTTTACTCTTTGATATTAACCGTGTCTCTCGTATTTTCTAAATTTCACTCACAGAAGTGGTAAAATTATGTTTTATGTAAATTTTTAAATTCTCCTAGGAGGTGGGTAAAAGACGGTGAAAAGTTCAAAAAAAAATTTATATGTCTAAAATTATTATAAAAAGACTGCAATGAATTAAATTGAACTTATATAGGTATTAAGTATCAATTTTGACCTAAAATAAATTTAAATAAATAAATAAATATTTAAATAAAAGTCGGGTTTTAAATAGTTACCCAATGATTCCACTATTTATCAAAAATTGAAAGTTTTCAGAAAAATACCAAAATTTCACCCTAGGCTAATTTCGATATTCCAAATCCAAAAATGAAGTCCATTTGGAAAAATAAAATTTCAAAATGTGGGTATTACTATTCAAAACGACTAGTTTTAAGTGAAACTCGGTATTGCGTACAACGCAAGCTATCGAGGAAGGTCGTGATTGCGTGTAAAGCGAGCCAAGCTAGTGTTGTGTGTAGTGAATGATTTCTTTGATGATGTATATAACATAAAAACAAAATATTTATCATAAAGATCTCGGGTGTTACAGTTACGTTTCCCATTAGATGGAATAAGATATGGATATATGTTAAATAATTAACAAAATAACATAAAATTTCATGGAATATACTTATTTTATAATATAATTATTATTGGAGAATATTTTAATGATGTATATGAATAAAAAAACTAAAACTTTCGGTTAAAATATATATATCTTCTTGGGATAGACATTGCTGCTTTTCACATTAAGCACTCTAAGGTTGGTATTATCCCCAAAATAATACATATAAAATTTAAGGATGTATGTTAATAATTTAGTTGGGTATCTATTTTATGAATTAAAAATATTTTTGATAGTGAGGAAAATAGTATAGGAGGTTCCCTTTTATAAGTGTGGGAGGGGCACTCTTGGGATTTCATAAAATAATAAGTTATTATAAATTAATTTTTAGAAAAGAATTGATAAAAATGAAATAATTAAAATATAGGATGATTATGATTCAAAATAATATAATTTAACAAAATTTAGAGTTGTTTATATTAGGTTTTTATCCTTGATACTTTGTTTTAACCTGTGTTGAACCATTTGGATAGTTACCGTGATAACAATATTTTTTTTCTTTAGGGTTCAATATAGTTACGATAAATAAAAATTTAGAACATAAATGGACCATAGATTATATTTTAAAGAATATAAAATAAATTGGTTAAAGATAGTAATTTTATTAATTTTAAATCATTTAATAAAATATTATTTTTTATAAGATAAAATTAATGTCATTTTTGGAACTATTCATTTAAATCACCTTTGAAAACAACATGAAAATAGTGGAAGTAGTATATAATACATTAAACTAATATAATATGCAATTTTTATCTTTAAATTTGTTGGAACATAATAATTCATTAAAATTAAATTACATTTAAAATTTTTAAAATGATTTTTTATTTTTTATTAATTGAATAAATATTGTGTCGGCATTTCATAAATATTTATTGAAATTATTTCATCCATAAAAATTAAAAATAAATCTCCTTTATAAAAAATAATTTATAATTCAGTAATTTTTTATAATTTAACATAATTTTCCTTTATAATTGTCACAAAATATTTTACAAATTAAAATCATGAAAGTGATATTTTTTTCTTTATCTTTTTCTTAAATTTTATAGGTTTTTATTAAATTTTATAAACGTAAAAATCACAGCCAAATCACAAAAAATACATTTATGAAAATATAGGAATATTATATATTAAATAGACTCATACAATGAAATTAAGGCTGGTGTTAGGGTCATTTTCTAGTCCTTATAATATTATTTTTATACTTAATTACTTGATTTACCCTTACCAAGGTGAAAAATATTCACTACGGTTACTATTCTTAATGAAAAAAATAAAAGGAAAATATTTAATGAATTTTGATATCATAATTCAAAATATATAATATGTTTTACAATATTTAATTTTTATATTGATATAATTAATTTAAGATTAATAGACAAAACAAAATGAAAAGTAGTTTTTAGAAAAAATCATTTTTAGTATAAAAATGTATTTATTCCAAATTAAATCCTAAAAATGATTTGAATGAACTTAATTGTATTATTCTTAAAATAATTGAACTTATTTTACTTTGAAAACATTTTAAAACAAAATAGATATTTGTGAATTCTTGAAATAAGAATACAAATTTCAATGAAAAGTAGTATTTTTCACTATTCATGGGAGAATCCATCTTTTCAAAAAAATCCCAAAAATTCACTCTAAGTTAATGTTGATTTAAAAAATTATATTCTATTTATAAATATAATTTATAATTTTTTTAATTTAATTTTAATATTTTCTTACAAAAATAATTAAAAACTATTTTTAAAGAAAAGGTATATTTTGATGAATAAAACGACTTTAATAAAAATTGAGTACTTATTTCCTGAGAATTAATCAATAAATTTTTATTGAGAAGGAAATGTACATATATTTAATAATGTTTTTATTCCCATTTATACCGTCCTAAAAAATAGCTAGTTTATAATGATAATATTTAGTTAATAAAATTTTGTGGTTCATTTAAGCTTGGTGTTGCATATCATATACACTATCAAAAAAAGTATTTCTTTTAAAATATCAAGATTTTAGAATTGTTTTACTGGTAATGAACTCCACTTTGACTAGTTTCTCAATCACTATATGGAGAAATTCTGTGGTTACTGATTTGCTACTTCCATAGTGGGAGGACCTCTACTTTAGATTGTTACATAATCAATATAGGGAAGCCATACATGGTAGCTGATTTGTTGATTTATATAATGGGGGGATCTCCACTAAATCTTTTGTTGGTCAGAGTAGAGTAATCAAGAGGGGGGTGAATTGAGTATCAAGAAAAATTTATGTTTAAAAATTATTCTTAAAAGGGTTCCCCAATAAATTTGAATACAGCCCAATTAGTCAAAGTTATAAAGTTATGAAAGTTTGACTATTTAAATAACTTTTTAGAAGATTGATTAATTCTTAGTAATCTTAATATCAGTTATTAACATTAATTTTGAAGCTATTCTAATAAGGAAAAAAAAATTATAACTTATTTCCAAGATTAACTATCAAAGTAAATTTAGTGCTTTCTGACTTATACAGTAAAACAAAGAAAACTTTATTAAAAAACACAGTAGAAATAAAACAAGTGGTTTAGTGTCAAGACGATACCTAATCTACTCCACTTGGTGATCGCCTGCCACAAAGTAGTTTCTATAAATAAACTTAATCCACACCCTGGATCAGGGATAACAATAATACACAAGACTGTCTAGGTCACATGACCTCTTCCATAGTTCTTTGAGGGTACGAACTAATAGGTCGCACATAGACATCTTCTAAACTTATTCGGGGGAATACACAAGTCTAAAATATGTATGAGAAATGATATCTTGTATCCTTCAGTTTAATGCAGAAGGCAGTGCATATTTTTATACGGACACACACACACACACAATGATCGAAGGATAAAAATAATACACAACAGAGTAGAAATGATGAGAAAAGGTAAAAGTGCTCTGAATGTTGGTCTATATAGTTCTGTATTTCTAGGATGAAGGAGATGTAGAAATTGAGCCCACTTTCAGAAAATAGAGTATCACAAGTCAGCTAGATCTAGTTTGTGTTCTTCATTGAGTTGATGGTGTGAAAATTTTATCGACTCTAGGATTGGAGTATGCTTCGTGTGTTCTTTAGTAGTGTTGGGTTGCATGCATCGGTTGTTCTTTCAAGAATTATAGTGATTCTTCATTATTGTGTAAACACTTGTTTTTCTGTTGTCACTATTGTCTCCATAGTCACCATAGTCATGCTTTTTCTTCTGGCCACGTTGTTCTTTTTATTCTTAGAATTCACGTGTTGGAGCTGAAATGATGCTTGTATTCTGCACCTCGTACCTCATACTATCTGGTAACATGACTACAAAGAAACATTAATTATGTCAGTTCATTTCAAAACATCAAATATGATCATTATAAATTAAAATGAAAAATTAAAAAATAGATTAAGAAACGATGTTACAGTCGGTCTGGAAATGGTGTCTCCATGAAGTAGTGTCTCCTTGAAATGATGTCTCCTTGATACAATGTCTCTTTGAAATGGTGTTTGGATTGTCATGATGTCTAGATGGCCACGGTGTGTGGATGGTCATAATGTATGGATGGTCACTGTGTCTGGTCATAGTGTCTGGATGGTCATGGTGTCTAGTCATAGTATCTAGTTCCTTTTCTAGAAAAATATAACTCGTGGAAGACTCACGGTTTCTTAGACTTAGCCATATATATATACATACTTAAAGAGTGATATTCATAGAATGGATCAGACATAATCATTTATCAATGAAATCCATTATTACACAAATTCATCATAGTTTACAATCATTAAACATAACACATAAGATCTTGGATAGGTTTATTTAAAGCATAAAGAAACTAATCATCTGTACACATGATTTTAGAAATATTTACCAGGATTAGAAAGCATTATAGAATGTATAGGATTTGTGATCATTAAAATATGATTTACACATGAGGAGTCCAATAATATTTCCCTTTTTGATGATAAAAAATCATGTGAGTGAGAGATTTATTCATATGCAATGTGTCTCTTCTTTAATGCGCATATAGTTCATATAGAATACATATTTCTCCTCCTTGTGGGATTATTAAAAAGAGTAAAAATATAAATAAAAAAAATATAAGAGGTGTTTAGAATGCATTAGATAAAAAGTGTCATTACAAATAGTAAGTAACAAGAAATACAGAAATCATCCCTATCAAAAGATAGTAATCACTGTTCTTCAGCACTGGCTTGTCTTCCCTTGGACCTTGGCAGTAGCATCTAAAGAAGAAGCCAGAGGAGAAGAGGTAGAAGTGGAAGAGGGGAGTGAACCAGTGGATAGAGAAGGTAATGGGAGTCCTTTAAAAATGGTAGGGGCCAAGGTAGGTGCAGTGGAATACTGAGACAACTATTGATCAATGATAACAGGCCTGATCTGGCTTAGAGACTAAGAGACATACATAGATGTAGATGCAAGGGCAGAGGATGAGAAGGTAGGCAGACCTGATCTTAGGGGTGGAGCTGCAAGAGCAACAATGGTAGTAATCTGGACTTGAAGATAAGGCCTCAAAATCTTGATGAAGTTAGTAATGATCTCACCACCATACTGCATGGATTTCTCAAAGTCATCCTTGTTCTCCATAAACTTATCCAAAAAAGGAGTAAAATCTTTGAGATTTTGGACTTGAGTTTTGAAATCTTGAGTAATAGGAGGGATTATTAGATTCTCTACTAGGTAATTGAAATGGTTGGTCATGTCATTCTTTGATAAGATCCAATTGAAGTAGAAATCCACCTTCTTAGCAATTTTTTAAAGAGCATCATTCGAAATCTTGGAATAATTTCTCACCAAATCAACAACTTTATCACTGTTAATGAATACTTCAGATAGAGATTCCTTGTCAAAGCCATTGATCACATATTGATGTTCTTATTTGTCAACTGTTTAGAGAATATAACTATCTAAAGAGGGTTGAGATGTTTGTCTAGAAGTATGAGAATCAGCGAAAACCAAAGTAAGGGATTTTAGTTGATTTAGAACATTCTGGAGACAACCCTTATACTCATCAGTTAACTTGTTAAGACCAATAACAAGTTTACACATCTATTGAAAAATTTTATTATTTCTTTTAGTGACCTTGTAAGCTAAGAAGGTGAGATTAGGTTGAATTTGTGAAGTTAATTCCTATGGAATTTAACTAAAAGCATCCTCAACAGGATAAGAAATAGGTTTAGGTCTTGAGTTCATTACTCTATGCATATCTTCAACCATACCTCTAAGAGTTTTTATTTCATCACTGAGCTGTTTGTTCTCAATTCTAACTTCTTGAATATCATGAAGCATCTTAGACTGAATCTTCTATATGATCTTTTCCAATAACAAGGTATCATATCTTTTTCTTAAATTGGCTACAGGAGATATTTGGGTATTCATGAGTTTTTCAACTCTAGCAAATAAGGTAGCTCCAAATTCATTCAAATCATCCTAATTCACCAAGTTTTGAGGTTCTTGTGAAGGTTTAGGGATAGAGGCTGAGACATGCTCAAGATCTTTGGCAGAGATAACTTCAGGTGTAGATTCCAGTTTCAATTGAAGCATAGTAGATAGATCAATACCTTTTATTGAGACTTCCTGTGAAGTATTCACATCAAAATAATTGGGGAATTTATACCATGTATCCAATGACCTTGGATCAATGGGATTAATGACTTCAACAGGTTTAATATTTGGGTGTTTCTCCCCCTCAACAGGTGCATCTTTCTCAGGAATGAGAGATTTAGATCCTTGATCTATTTCCAAGATTTTATACTTGATATCCTCACACATTTCCTTTCTAGCCAACTGAAAGTCTTGGTCCATTATCTCTTCAGCAAATGGAATAATTTTAGGAACAACTTTTTCCTCTGGGTGTTCCTCAAGGGTAGCTTCTTTCACAATAGAAATATCTTCTAATATATTCTGTTCTATAAGATCCTTTTCAGTAACCTTAGAAACAGATTCTTCTTAAGTAGTAGGTTGTACTTCTAAATCAGAAACATCTTTAGGAACAAGTATTTCCTTCTCAATTAAGACTTGAGGAGAAGATTCACTATCTTCCTCAACCAGAAAAGTTTCTCTTGAAGGTACCACACCCACTTCCTCTTCTTCCTCATTAGAATACTCAATAATATCATCCGGTTCCAAACTAGAATTATAAATATCCTTAGGTCTTGAAGATTGTTCCACCAGATTAAACTTTTCATAAACCTTGTCATTATCTTCCACCCATGATTTTCTCTATGGATTCCAACTGATTTTCATTCTTTTTTTACTATAACTTTTGAGAGACAGAACTCAAAATCCTTTAATAGATTCTTCATTTGGTCCAACAAACCCTTTTTTCATGAAGTATAGCTAAGATAATCCTTGAATAGAATACCGAGTTGACTTGGAGGTTGTTTTGAACAACTCACACATATGGTGTATAGCATATTTTCATAGGTTGATCGTATGTCCATTTTTCATGATATGTATCAAAAATACATCTTGATACTTGAGTGTATCAAAATCACCTTTTCTGGGGCTCATCAGAATTTGAACAAACTTAAACAGAAGCCTAGTTTCACCATCTAGCTCAGTAGCTATGGCACTTCGCTTTGTTTCATTACCAGTTAAGCTTTCAAATGCTTCTTCCAAAACAAATAACTCACTTAAAGGTGGAAGAACTCTCTGGTAGTCCTCAAAAATACCCTCATGAGGTATCCTAAGGCATGCATCCCATAACCTCAAAGAAAAGTACATCATTGGCCATTGATCCAGATTCTCGCAACATAGCCATCTTCTGAATCGAAAGAGAATTGAACATACTGATAAAAATATGAAAATAATTTTAGGTAAATTGGCTTATCCTCCTTTGTGAACCATTCCATCCATACTTGATATTTTAGCACTTTCAATTCCAAAGACTTACTTGATAGAAGCCAATTAGGGCATATCTCCTTTTTGTGTAACACTATTCTGTCTACCAGATTCGGATTCAGATGACCTTAGGGTGAAAACTTCCGCACTATTTTCAACTTCTCCTTTGAACTGTACATCTCAAGAGTTTATGATGATGGATGTTTCATCCTAGGCATTAAATTACAGTTTGAGAGAGAGAGAGAGCGAAAACTGAAGGGTTGGGAGAGGGGTTACGGTTTAAGAGAAGAGAGATTGGGTGAAGAAAGAGTGAATATTCTTTAGTTTTTATCATTTAGGGATACCTAGAATTGAAAAAAAATAATAGGAAAGTAAAAGGGTAAAATAATTAATTACCATGATACGAGTTATAATTTATAAATAAAATAATAAAGAGAATTTACGGTGAGACCGTAATCAACTTTCATGGTGAGACCATAACTGGATTTCACGGTGAGACCATAACTATGTGATTTCTAAACTATGTGACCGTATTGTTTGAGATAGTAAGTGCTAGGTAGTAATCAAGAAATTGTAACTATGAGACCGTAAACATGAAACCACGAGTCTTAAGATAGTAAAAGTATAGAACTGTTATATAGTGATTGGTGAAACCATAAACTACGAGACAGTAAAATTACTACTTAAGATTTATCACTCCAAATTCATGTATGATGTAATATATTTTTTCATAATTTAATGGTTTGTTGAATATATCAGTGAGATGATATTTAGTTCTAATGAATTCCAAAGTAATGTCAACTTTTTGATAATGATCTCTCAAAAGGTTATATATTACATCAATATGTTTTTTTCTAGAGTGCGAAATAGTATTTTTTGATATGTTAATAGCACTTGTATTGTCACAATTTATAGGTACATGCATGAATTGATATCTATAATCTAGTAATGTGTATTTCAACCACAAAATTTGTGCTCAACAACTACTAGCAACAATTTATTCATCTTATGCAGTAGATAATGCAATAGATTTTTGTATTTTCCTACACCATGATACTAGAGACTTTCCTAAAAAGTGACATGTTCCAAAGGAGATTTTTATATATAAATTACAACCACTGAAGTCAGCATCAGAATAACTCACTAACTCAAATTATTGTCCTCTGGGATAGAACAATCATAGATTGGGTGTATGCTTGAGGTATTTGAAGATTATTTTGATAGAATTTAAAAGATATTCCTTAGGATTTTCTTGAAAATGAGCACACATACACACACTAAACATAATGTCAAGTCATATACTAGTTAAGTATAGTAAGATTCCTATCACTCCTCTGTAAGTGGTTTGATGAACATATTTTCCATTTTCATCAAGATCCAACTTACAAGTACTACTCATTGGTGGCTCACTACTTTTAGTTATATCCAATCCAAAACATTTTATAAGATCTCTAGTATATTTTCTATTATTTAAAACAATAACATTATAGTTTTTGAAGATTTGAAATCCACAAAATAATTTTATTTCACCCATTAAACTCATTTCAAGTTCATTTTGCATGATTTTTGAAAATTCAATACATAAATAATTTTTTGAAGATCCAAAGATAATTTCATCTATATAAATTTTAACTACTAAAACACCATTTTAAATTCATTTTATAAAAAGGGTAGGATCGACTATTCCATTTGTAAAACCTTTGGAAATTAGAAAAGTACTTAGTCTATCATACCAAGCTCTTGGATCTTGTTTTAAACCGTATAAAGCTTTTGATAATTTAAAAATATGGTTTGGAAAATGTGGGCCTGTAAAACAAGGGGGATGCTCAACAAAGACATCCTCAGCTATATACCAATTTATAAATGCACTTTTAACATCCATTTGATATAGTTTGAAATTCAGATGTGCAGCATAAGAAAGAAGAATTATGATGTCTTCATGTCTAGCTACTAGTGCAAAGGTCTCTTCATATCCAATTAATTCTTCTTGACTATATCCTTCTGCAACCAATCTATAGTTTTTTCTAACTATATTTCCAGCTTCATCTACATTATTTCTAAACACCCATTTAGTGCCTATAGTGAAAGTGTCTTTGGGTATGTCACCAAGTTTGCAAACTTTGTTCCTTTCAAACCGATTAAGTTCTTCATGCATATTCATCACCCAAAATTCATCATTTATAGCATCATTAATGTTTTTAGGTTCAATTTGTGACAAGAAAATTTAATATTCAACCTGATTTCTAAGAGAATCTCTTTTTTGAATTCCTTTATTTAAGTATCCTACAATAGAATCTAAAGGATTGTTCTTCAGAGTTATAACATCTCTAGATAAAGAAGGACTAGTCATTTCAGGTTCTTCAACAGGTTCAGGTTCATTGTGACCTGAATCTAAATAATTTCCAGAAGTGAAAGTTTTCACAGATTCCTTTACATTATGGTTAGATGATTTTGAATTAATATCTAGATCATCCTCCTGGTTCTCTAGAGTGGTCTTAGAGTCATGTGGATCTATTTCATCAAATTTAACATGGATAAATTATTCCACACATTTTTTTTCTTTTAACAAACACTCTATATTCTTTACTAGATATTGAATATCCTAAAAAGATTCTTGCATCACTCTGGGATGCAAAATTTTCAAGATTGTCCTTAGTATTAGGGATATAGACTTTGCAACCAAAAACTTTGATGAAAATAACTATGGGTTTTCCATTGTTCCACAACTCGTATTGAGTTATTTTAAGAATAGGTCTAATAAATACTCTATTGATAATATAGCATGCTGTATTTACAGCTTCAACCCAAAAATAAATAGGTAAGTCATATTCACTAAGCATGGTTCTAGCAATCTCTTGCAGGGTTTGATTTCTTCTTTATTCAACTTTATTCTGCTGAGGTGTTCTAGGGGTAGAGAAATTATGACTATAACCATTTTTCGAGTAAAAGGATTCAAGCTCTTGATTTTCAAACTCATGACCATGATCAATTCTTAAGGATTTCATTTTAAGTCCACTAAGATTTTATACAGTTTTGGCATATTTGGTAACATGAGAGCATGCTTCACTTTTGTGAGCCAAAATTAAAGTCCCTATATATCTAGAAAATTCATCGATAAGGATATAAAAATTGTGCTTCCCATTTAAACTAGAAACTCTAGATGGTCCACACAAATCCATGTGAACCAATTCAAGAGGTTGAGAAGTTGACACTTATTTCTTTGGTTTGAAGGAAATTTTGTGTTGGCTTTTCTTTTGACAAGGATTTCATACTTTATCATTTGGAAACACAAGTTTGGGTTTGTCTTTGACTAAAATTTTTCTAGTTAACTTTCTAAGGGAGTGAGTATTACAGTTTCCTAGTCTCTTATGCCAAACCCAATATTCTTTGTGAAATACACATAAACATGAAGCATTTTTAAAACCTAAAGATTAAAATTTAACTGAGTAAAAAATTTTATTTATTAATATAGAAAACACTAATTCATTTTAGAGTTAAAAACATAGAAAGCATCATTTTAAAATTTAACATGAAATCCGTCATCACATAGTTGTGAAATACTAAGCAGATTATATTTCAATCCATCAATAAAAATTACTTTAGAAATTAAAACTGAGTTAGAGTTACTGATTTAGTCAAGGCCAATAATCTTTCCTTTGGAATTGCCACCAAAGGTGACATGTCCTCCATCAATTTTCTTTAAATTATTGAAGCATGAATAGTCCCCTTTCATGTGTCTTGAAAACCAACTTTCCAAGTACCATAAGATTTTTCAAGAACTCTTTATGAAGCTTTCCTACAAAATATTCAAACAAAAGTAGATTATGGTACCCATACTTGTTTGGGTCCAGTAATATTAGTGACTAGTGCTTTAAGAACCCATATCTTCCCCATAAGTTTCCTATAAGCATTATGTAAAGTACTTAAAAAATAAACTCTATTTGGTCTAGAAAATATTGAAATAGTAGAGAGTGTATCGTAACTTGAACTAGATGAATGTTATATAGAATTAGGAGTAATTTTTTATGTCCTAGACTAAGAAACAAAATTATTTCCTCCAAAATTTCTTTTACCAGGTTGATAGCCATTTCCAGTAGAATATTTAAGAGAAATATGTTTACCTATAATTTGTACCAAGGTATCATTACCATTAGTAAAAATTTCAAGATCATTTTTCAATTTCTCATTAGATGGTTTTAGTTCATTATTATATTTAATTAATTGAGAAATTTTCTCCCTTTCTACTGTGAGTTCATTTTTAACATTTTAGGTAAGAGCATGTTGTTTCATTAAATAATTTTATTTATCTTTTAGTTCATTGCATGTCTCTTCAAGCATATTACAATACTAAAACATTTCTTTATTGGACAAAATTTCCAAGTCACTCTCATCTCCAGAATAATAGAAATTGTGTATAGGGGATTCCAGTGTTACCTTATATGTATTTATCATAAAACACATATTGTCTTTTTAGCCTTTTCATCATGTGAAGATTCTGAGTCACTTGAACTGTCCTCAGAAGCACTCAATGTTGCTTTCATTGACTTTTTATACTTTCTATTTGTGTCCTCATATTTCTTTTTGTAATTGATCTTGGGATAATCATCCTTGATATGTCTCATTCGCTTACATTCATAGTAGACTATCTCATCTGACTTGGCACTTATTTTCCAATACTTATTCTAACTTCCTTTTTGATCATATCTTCCATTAAAGTTAGGATTTATGAAAAGGTTATTCTTCTTGAAAAATATCTTAAAATGTCTTGCTAATTGATCCATCTTCTCATCACTGTCAGGTGATGATTTTTCACTGCCGGAATTTTCTAGAGAAACTTCCAATTTAACTTTCTCTTTGGGTTTAGAGGTGGTGGTATTGAATGCAACAGATTTTATTTTGGTTTTATCCTCCTCTTCCTTATTGACTTTCAGCTCCTCTTCATACATCATCATTTTTCCAATGACTTATTTTACAGGTAGCTTGATTATGTTTCATTACTCTCTAATAGAGACAAAGGTACCCCTCCATCTATCAGGTAGGCATCTAAGAATCCTCATTGTTTGTTTTTTGGTAGTGACTTCTCTTCTAAGAGAAATCATTGTGTTGAAACTTTCATTGAAACTGAGATACATTTTAGAAATAGGATCATCAGGTTTCGTTTTAAATTAATTATATTTAATAGTATAAATATTATGTCTCATTTCTTTCACACAAGAAGTTCCTTCATGTGAAAGAGACAAGGTATCCTAAATTTCATGGGTAGTTTTACATGAAGAAATTATATTAAATTACTCATCTCCTAAAGAGAAATATAAATCATTAATAGCTTTGAAATTATTATTATAGGTAGTCTTGGTTGGATCATACCAAGTGATTCTATCAGTAGCAGGAATCTTATACTCATCTATAATTGAAGACTAGATTTCAAAACTCATACTTTCTAAATGCAGTTTCATTTTGAATTTCCATTGAGAATAATTGGTTCCATTAAAGAATGGATGTCTATTTGTTACTACACATTATATTATATTATCCATAATAATGAGATACTTTGAAAGACCTAGCAATTTAGAATTAATAGAAATTTACAGATCATTAAAGTATAACTAAAATCACAGTTGAATATGGTAAAAAAATAGAGTCTTAATAAAAAATCCACTTATACAAAATGTTGGTTGGAGTATATTATTAAGGAAGGGGGTAAATTGAGTATCTATAAAAATTTCTATTTAAAAATTATTCTTAAAAGGGTTCCCCAAAAAATTTAAATACAACCTAGTTAATAAAAGTTATACAGTTATGAACATTGGACTGTTTAAAAAACTTCTTAGAAGATTTATTAATTCTCATTAATCATAATATCATCTATTAACATTAATTTTGAAGCTTTTATAATAAGGTAAAAAAATTATAACTTCTTTACAAGATTGACTATCATAGTAAATTTTGCGATTTCTAACTTATATAGTAAAAGAGAGAAAACTAAATTAAATAGCACAGCTAATATAAAACAACTGGTTCAGTCTCAAGTCGATACCTAATCCACTCATCTTGGTGATCACCTACCACCATTTAGTTTATATAAATAAACTTGATCCACACCTTGGATTGAGGTTAAAAAAAGTACACAAGACTATCTAGGTCACACGACCTCTTCCAATGTTCTTTGTGGGTATGAACTAATAGGTCACACATGGACCTCTTCCACACTTATCTATGGGAATAAACAAGTGTAAAAGATGTATGAGAAAGTATATCTTGTATCCTTCAGTTTAATTTAGGATACAATTTGTGTTTTTATATGGAGACACAGACACACACTGCTTGAAGAATAAAAACAATACACAATAGATCAAGAATTATGAGATAATGTTAGAAGTGCTCTGAGTGTTGATCTATGCAGCTTTGGAATTCTAGGATGAAGTAGATGTTGAAATTGAGTCCTCTTGTAGAAAAAAGAGTATCCCAAGTCAGCTAGATCTGGCTCATGTTCTTCGTGGAGTTGATGGTGTGAAAATTTTCTGGACTCTAGGATTCGAGTATGCTTCATGTGTTCTTTAGCAGTGTCGGGTTGCATGTATCGGTTCTTATTTCAATAATTCTCATGCTTCTTCATTAATATGCACACACTTGTTTTTCTATTATCACTACTGTCACCACAATCACCACGGTCATGCTTTTTCTTGTGGCCACATTGTTATTTTTATTCTTATAATGCACCGGTTAGAGCTGACATGATGCATGTATTCTACACCTCGTACTTCATACTGTTAGGTGGCATGTATACAAAGAAACATTAATTAAGTCAGTGCATTTAAAAACATCAAATATGACCGTTATAAATTAAATTGAAAAACAAAAAAATAGATTAAGAAACGGTGTCCTAGTCTGTCTTGAAACATTGTCTCCATAAAGCGGTGTCTCCTTGAAATGGTGTCTCCTTGAACCGATGTCTGGATGGTCATGGTGTTTGGATGGTCACAGTGTCTAGATGGTCACGATGTTTGGATGGTCACGATGTCTGGATGGTCACGATGTTTGGATAGTCACGGTGTCAGGTCATAGTGTCTGGATGGTCACAATGTCTGGTCACAGTGTCTGGTTCCATTTCCAGAAAAACATAATTGGTGGCAGAATCAAAGTTTCTCAGAATTAGCCAAATATATGTATATAGACTTAAACAGTGATATTCAACGAATGTATTAGAATTAATCATTTGTCAAGGAAATCCATTATTACACAAACTCAACATAGTTTACAATCATTAAACATAGCACATAAGATCTCAGATAGGTTTATTTAAAGAATAAAGAAACTAATCATCTGTACACACTATTTTAGATAGATTAAGTAGGATTAGAAAGATTTATAAAATTTATAGGATTTGTGATCATTAAAAAATGATTAACACATGAGTATTCCAACATCTTTTTTTACTTGATCTCCATCGATATGACCTTCATGATTGTTAATTTATTGATTGTTGGTTTGGGGAGTACCTCCACCATGGGTTCTATAGGTGGGACCTCCTTGGATGTATTCTTGTTGTTTTTTATATGGGTATGAACTTCTCAATGAGAATATCAGGGAGGACCTCAGGAGTTTTTGTGGATGTCACTCTGGGGAGGAACATTTCAACAGTTGTTTTTCCCTCATTGATGAGATAATTTTTGAGGTAAAAATGAAATCACCCATGGGACACAATTGTGATATTCCAGTAGGTTTTTGGGAGGGTGGAAAAATTATGGATAGTGACAAAATTTTGGACTTTAATAGTCAATCCCCTATTATTATCCCTCATTCTAGGTTCCCTTGTTTGAGTGACTAGGGTCAAAGCTTTAGTGATAGTTTCCAGTGAGTTTTGGTCCACACAACAGTGATAAAAAACTATGCTTAGAAATATCCTTCCTAGATGAATCTAGGATATTCATTTAGACATAAGGAATTTCCTCATAAGAATACTCTAAATATATATTGTAAGAAATATAAAGATCTAAGGAATGACCCCCAAAATTATATAAGGTTTCAACATGATCCCCTTCCGCTATCATCCTATTTTCATGGTGCTAACCATCCTGGAATCTATTACTGGAGGTTGATGTGAGACGTCTCTAGGGTAAATATGATTCTATTATGTATTAACTATCATACCATGGTATTTAAAAATTGAGGATAAAGGTGCTGAGTGGGTTCCAACATTCATATTAAGTTAGGAGTTGCTACAGTTATAGAGACGACAACATATACTAAGGGTACACCTAGTTGGTTGTTCATTGAAACCCGGTTTATTCCATTTTTTCCTCTATCCTAGATGGGGAGCATGATTCATTTTAAGAAATTTATTTTTAATTCCAATTATATATTGAGGGATAAAACACAAACAAATTAACCCATTAGTATAGTATCAAATGTGAGAATTCATGGTCCATCAATCTCTCCCACAAGTAAAATATTTCACATCATGTTCACCATTTTTTATTTCCAATGTTTTTATGTCCCTCATAGTCCTATTTGGTTACTTTATTAGGGTGTTTTAAATATCAAAATCAAGAGAATAGGAGGTTGAATCATACCATAACGGAATGTTTTGTTTGGTTTGTGACTCTATAATAGATTTAAGTAAAGTTCAAGAAATCATTCCCAATCAAAATACCATTTACCCTTTCTGTGAAATCCATTGATCAATACCATTAATTTTTGAGTATACTATTCATATGAGAGGATATACATAATCCAATTTTGGTTTATTATTATATATTTTTATTTTATACAGCTGTTCATTCTAGAATTTATTTCTCTATAGGGAATAAAAAGGTATTGTGGAGTTGGTATTGGGATTATGAGAATGGATTCCTATATATCCCTATAATGGGAATAAAAAACCATGTAGTTTAGTACTATTAAATTATTCATTACATACATATTATGGTCAAATGAAAATGACTAATTTGGTGTATTTTATTTTTAGAAAACCATGAATAAGTGGTGTGCCTTTTTCTGGTCAGACATCTGAGAGAGAAAGTTGTTCCCTTTTTAAGTCATCAATCTTGGACCAAGAGTTTTTATTTTTAATATCATTCATCCATGAACAATTTATATTTTAGTTTAAATTAATATGACTATAACATATTAAAATAAATTTAAATCCATGATGAATGGTCTACAAGTAATAAGTTCTCAGTAAGGGTTTGGTGAGTGGCTTATGTATGAGAGGCCTATATTTAATCCGCTACAATATATTGGTATCTAAACATTGGAATATTGAATGAACACATTGGAGTTATAAATTAATGGGGATAATTGTTGGTATTATATAGGGTTAGTATCCATGGCATACTTATTGGACCTAGGAATATTGACCTATAATTTAGTGGATATGAGATCCAATTTAGAATATCCAAAATATATGGGCTAGGAAATAAATGGCAGAGAAATTTAGTTCTTTAACATAAGGGATCCTCATTATCATGGGTATTAATGATTGAATACACCCAAAGAACCTACCAATTAATGTTAATATTAAGCCCATTATCAAGGGATACATGATCATAAGGGCTAAATGAATGTTGAAAATGACATAATCATGTATGTTGGGAGGACAAGGTATAGGCTTCTCGAGTGGTGGAACTAGGGAAGAGGGTGTCGATGAGGTACTGTAATCTTGGAAAGATAAAAGTCATAGTTTATCTTGGGTTGGATACTTGATATACTAGGGTGATAGGGTGGTACACTTATGGTCTAGGTGAAAATCCTTTGAATGGGGTGACTTGGGCACTGTAGTTGACTACATTTATAGGCCTAACAATGATCCAAATTGAGATCACAGGCTAATAGGAAAACTTGTAATCCTTTGAAGGTAAGAAAAAACTCTATAATAGTGAAGCCTAGTAAAATAGGTTCCCTAGTGTCTCCATATAGATATAGGTGTAGTTCTGATAAGGGTAAACCTTGGGACCATATGTTTTCATCCTTTATAATTGGGAATATTTCTTTAAAGGGGTCATTTTACCTAGCCTTGGTGAATGCATGGGTGAAGTGATCTTTCATGAATCTTTTAAATGTCAAAACCTTTAAATAAAATAAATATCCAAAATTACCATGACATCTCCTAGGTATTGATTGGAAAATTTACCTAAGGGAGATTTCTGAATTTTTGGGATCTGAGGTACATGCATATGTGGCTCTTCCATTATAAATACTATCTTAGAAAAATAATCAATAATTTAAGACTTGATCTACTGGGAAAAGGATAGAAAGTGTAATAATAAATTACTGCAATGTCCTCTAGAATAAATAACTTCATTATAGGTATACTACTATGTATCCTGTCTAAGTTGATTGGAACATTTAATTGGGTACTAAACAAAATATAAGTAATGAATATTTATTTTTTTTGGTTAATTAAATAACCACATTAATTCCATCCAGTCTAAATTTTTTGGCCATTGATTCTTACTTTAACTAATTTGGTTAAAACTATCATCTGATGCTGCTCTAATTTTTAGTGTTTCTAGCCAGATGTAAGCTGTTTATCTCCTTTTAAATCATTGAAATGTTTCTCAATTTGGTGAGTAACATCAAGATATAGATAATACATTTCCTGTAACACAAGTTATAATAATAAATTTGAATACATAAGCTTCATATTAAAAAACATTCAAATAAATAAACCCATATTATATATAAAAAACCCTTACCATATCAAACATGTATTTTATAATATTTTTTTTATTTAATGGTTGAAATATTTTTTGTCTATCAATTGTCCAAATTCTCAGTCAATGGACATCATTAACATATATGACATCATATTTTCACATCCAAAAGAAAGGATTTCTCTCCAATGAATTAACACTTGATTCCACATTGGTTTTTGTTTCCAAAAGAACAGAGGGAATAATTCTTTTTTATAAAATCACATGTATAAAGAATCTGTAATACTTGTGGTTCTATTATAAAGGGATTATCATTATATCCTTCATTACTAAAATTTAATTTTACAAAACCAAATTCATCAATTTTTTCTATAATCCTATTATCAACACATGTGTATTGGAAACTTATCACATGAAATTATTTATAGGCCAACTCCCATATTTTTTTGATGATCCCAAAGTAATACATATTCATATAAATTGGATTTATATCCTTTAAACCAAATACATTTATAAGTTTAACCACAACATCAAATCCACTGTTTTTAATTATAATAACTTCATCAAATTCATTTATAAAGAACATATAACCATTAATTATGTAGAAAATATAATATAATACATGAAAACCCATTAATTTAGATAACCATAATAATTCTTTGAATATTCATTTAGGATTTTTGGGAAAATCTTGACAAATTTATCCATGAAACCAATTTATATTTTTTTATGTGTATTTTATATTCAATATTAAATGTTTATTGGATTAAAATTCTTAAGAATTCAATTTTTAGTTTGAACAAATTATAAAACCATTACACTATTATGAAAAATATATAGGTGAGCTCATTACCAATCATTGATAGAAAGTTTAATAAAATATCTTCCTTTAATAACTTTACTTTCGATAAATACATCTTGGAATGATTTTGAAAGACCAATAAAACGCATGATGGGTATGTTTTTAGTATATAATTCTATAACTTATTCCACAATATACTGTTTGATAATATAACCCTATAATTATCTTTTATTTTTGATTTTCCCTCTCAATATATTTATATAGTGACTAATAGGGAACATCCATATTACATGTATAAACTACACATCTGGATGTTTCTTTATAAAGAAACCATTAAGTTAACAATAATACTAAATATTTAAGGTGGTAAGAACAATCACTAGTTTCCATAATGTTAAAAAATTCTTTTTTTTGATTGTTGGAAACTTCACTAGGATAATAAATCTTGTCAATACTGATTTGAAAAGGAAATATAACATAGTTATTATGTATCAATTGTTTTTAGAAATATTCATTATATGACCACAAGTATAAAATATTGAATAAAAAAAGTGAAAATATTATGATTTTTATTCTCCTAACATCTAGTTATTAATTGATACAACATTCATGATATTTAATGAATACCCCTCTAGGACCATTTCAATTTTTAAAAAATTTCAAAACTGAAATATCTCTTTCTTAGAATGAGTATAGAATATTTAAGGAAAAAAGATCACCTTCCACCATTTACATGCACAAAATCTTCCCTGATACCCATTTCAATAATTTTTAACATTCCATTTATATCTTATTCGGTCTTCCCTTATGTATTTTTTAATATGATTATTACACTGTCACATAGATTTTTCTTAATATACATGATGTTTAGAATTTTTTTACACATAACATCCTCTATAAAGGTAGTTTGAAAAAAATTAATCACTTCTTCAACCCACTATATTTTTTTTAAAGAATATTTTACCAAAATCATTGATAACATATTTACCATACCAATTTGTTCTTATGATGTTAATGGAAAAGGTAAAAATATTCATTTTATTTCACATTGGATATTCTCATACATGACTAATATTGATACCATTGTGGTAAAAGCTTTAAATTTTCAAGAAATACAGTTTTCATTCCATGTTTTATCCTACGTTACCATGGCCCAATTCTTACACATGACACCCTTAATTTCTTTTGATAATATACATTAACTGATTAACATAAGTAGGAAAGTAATTTATCATATCGAAAAACATGTCTCTCAAAAAGAATTATTCTTTATTATGTGCAACATACACTATAAGTATTGTATTCCACATGAATTTAAAATATTTAATAAGTGGATCTAATTAAATAGTGATATCATTACCAAGATATTTTAGCCTTTAAATATGCAATAAAAATAAAATTTACTCATAATTAATGTATAACCACAATGATAAATTATAATTTACTAACATAACCAACCAAGCATTGTGAGTAATTACCTGTACATCATGGTGATTAATTAAATTTATAGATAATGTAATACAAAACTTTCAGGACTCATTCCCAAATCCAAGATATTCATTGTCAATTTTCATCTACTGAAGAGAATATACTTGATGTTAAAGTCTACCATCTTGAACTATTATATCTATATTCCATGTCAAATGACTTGTAGTATCAAAATTTACATACAATCATCAAAATATCGGAATGACTAGATCTTACCAAAAAAATTTTATGTGTTTGATTTATTTTTATTGTATCATGATGCATCGTACATGGGTAATTTATATAGAGATTTATACTCTTTTTGAAATAATATAAATTCATTAGAGAAAAAATTTATTTTTCATAACTCATGACGATGAAACATAAATTTCATTTAGCTCCACATGTTTGATAAGAAACTAATTATTCTCTAGAAGAACATCCTTCAATAGAGAAATAATCACCATGAAACTGGTATCACTCTCTCTATTCCAAGAATTTAAGTTATTTATTTTTAATATTACTAATATCTTTTTATATTTCTAATTAACTATATAAAATAGAATATCTATAAATTTCTTTAATTTCAAAAACATTTTTGGAAAATATATAGGTTCATCTTCAACCACTATTATCATTTCCTTAATATGATATATATCATCATATACACTTGTGCCAATTTTTGATGATTTATAAAATGTATTATCATTACACTTTTTAAATACATTTACTTATTCTATTTGTTTTATTCAATGTTTGTAACTCTAATAAATTTCCTTAACAGATATAGTTTTCTTCTAATTTAGCTAGACAAATTCACTATGAATAACAATAATGTAAATACAGACACATGATTCAAGAAGGGTTTCTCACATATTCTATTTCAAATTTGATGAACTATTTGACACATTCCTAAAACTTTTATCAAAAGATTATCATCTACTCATTTGTGATTCATATTCATCCTATTTCATTAAAAATATTAAACTTATATATATAGTTAACTTATATTTATAAATATAATTACAAATAATCACATATAAATATAAATATATGAATTTCTTTATTTCATTATATATGATATAAAAATTATATAAATAATACATATACATAAGAAGTAGAAATATATATATAATAACATTTATATACACACATATATATACCATAGAAACACATAATAAATTTATATAAACATAAAAATCCACTATATATATATATACACACATACATACATACAAACATATATATATATATATATATTAGAAACACAATACACAATTATATATACATATATATAAGATATATGAAAAAAATATATAAATAATATATTCCCATGAACACTATGAACACACACACAAACACACTATAAAACGTGTATATAAAAATAGGTATATGTATTATATATAAACATAAATATATAGTGTATATATATATACATATATGAAAAAACCAATATAAAATTATATATATATATATATAAAACATATATGAAAATATTATATAGAAAATATTTATATGTAAACATTATGAACATATATATAAATATAAAAAAATTTATATATATACATAGTATAACACACGCACATAGATTATAAACAATATATATTTAACGTAAATAAAATATTAAATACAAAAACAATTATACAAAACAACATAATGCGCACACATGCACAGAAGCATGTAACACACACACATGGATAGACACCCACACCCAAGCACACACACATGTGTGTATTTATATATTATATATATATGATTGACCAAAATAAAAAATACTAAATAAAAATCACACAGAACGAAGGAAAACCTAAAACCCTACATGATTTTCTTTAAAAAACACATCACTACCATAAATTAATAAAATCAATTCACATACCAAGAATTTATTTTTTATTGAAATAATTAAATCAAAGATCATGAAGTAGCGATAATAGTTCATAGAAATAAATTTAATATAAGAAATAATTTAGTTTTCCTTGAAATAATTAAATTAAATATCATGAATTAGCTATAATAGTTCATAGAAATGAATTTAATAGAATAAAATAAAGGCATAAGTGTGTGTGTGTGGGGGGGGGGGGGGTGATGGTAGGATTAAATTAGGGAACCATTTCTCATTTATATAATAAAAATAACTTAGTAAGAATATTTACTTATGACTTATTTATAATTAAGGAAAAATTATCATTTATCATTACTTATTTCAAATTAATAAATAATAGGATTCATCAGCACTATGAAAATTTACATTTCTCAGTGCCTCTAAAAATTTCTAAGAAATGACTATAATAAATTTTTTGGATATTGTTATTGTAATTTTTTTGGTTTGATTTCATTAATTTTAAAGGATGTTTATTATTTTAATGTTTTGAATTATTCTTAATTTTATATTTACAATATTATTATATATCTAAAATGATGAAACTAATAAAGTATTTCTCTTATTTCATGAAAAAATAATTGATTTTAGAAGAAACAATACTTGTTTTTATCAAAGAATAGTTTTTTGTTCTTTTTTGAAAATGATTTAATGATATTATTTTATTAAAAATATCTATCATAATTATTAATAGTTAAAATAAAATTTTATTTGTCCCATTTAAAATAACTTTAACAAATGTGAAAAATTTGACTTCTAAAATGCCTTATTTTTAATTCCCAATATATATTTGAAAATAAATATAAAATAAAATGTATTTTCCCAATACAAGAATTAGTAGTTGAAATTGGATCGATTGTAATTGAAAGCCTATTATGTATTCATAATAAATTGAAAAAGTTCCCATTATACTTTTTTGTGTGTGGGAATTTTCATTTTAATATTTTATTTTTTTATCAAATTAAAGGATATTGTTACATCTAGTGGGATAACTCAAGATTTTGTAATATTTTATTAATTTTTTGAATAAAATTTATAATGCACTGACATACATTAAAGTATTTTTTAATCACCTTGAGTATCAATGATGATCATTGTATTTGATGATAATTGGAGGAGTAAATTTGACAATAAAGGGAATTTTGTATATATTTGAATGAATTGGACTTGTGGAGAAAGCTGAGAAAGAATGAATAAAAAAATCACATAATTTTTGTACTTGTGAAAGTTAAATGTCTTATGAATCTGGCTTAATATAGTAGGATTTCTTATAAATAAGGGCAAACCATGTCATGGTGGATAATCATGTTTAGAAAAAAAATTAATTTTTTTAGTTAGCATATTAAAAAAGCATGTCATTTTTTTGAGAATGTTTACCTATTACTGACACTATAATATATTTTAAATAAGATAAATCACATAATATTAAATTATAAAACACTATTGTTTTTTATGTAATTAATGATGGATAAAAAATGAAATTGTATAGGATCCATTCTCAGAAGAAGTGGAATGGCCCCTATATCAAATAATTTTATATAAGGAAAGACACCATGTCATTAGGTGTTTATTTTTAGGATACTGAATGAATCCTCATATGAAATGAGATAATGGAAGGTAAAAAATAATTAATATGAATTCATTTTGAAAATTAATTATAAAATGAATTCATGATGGAAAATATACTATTCTATAAGATGTTTTTATATATTGATAGACATAGCTTCTAGAAGAGGAGGAAAATTTTATTGTAGTATGTAATATTATATTTTAATTTATATTCAAAATATATTAAATAGAAATTATTTTTGGATATTTATATATGAATATATTTTCTTATTCCTCTACATTAAGGATTTGAGGAACAAGAAGTGTTTTGGGTGAGTTTTGAGGTGAACGGTGGAAGGAGAGTTGAGTTTTAACTAAAATTTTAGCTGATAAACAAATCACAATGTAATTCTTGATCCTTTCAACATTATTTTTTATTGGGTGTAGTTAGAGAGTATATAAGTATTTGGGACATAAAGTCATGATTATTATATTTTGGTTCATGAGATAATGTCAAGATATGTTATATCACACAATATTTTATTAGGTTGGAATGATTTGGTGTTTCATTTGTCATTGTAGGTGATCAGTTGCATCATGGTTTTAAGCCATGTAATTGGTAGAGATTTGTGTAACACCATTATTATTTATCCTTATTTCATGATGTTTTTGGTGTATTTTCAATTTGATGGATGATTTTGTTATGCAATTTAAGGGGAGGCAAGGATTACACCAAACATTCCACAAATCCACATGTTATAGAATAATTGAAAATATTTCTATGTAACATGACTTGGTATCATTGAAATTAAATGATAATTGATTCTAAGATAAGGGGTAATTTAATAGGGGTTACAACATGGTTTTTGAAGGTCTGGTTGAACAAACATTATTTCATTACAATTGTAGGCATTACACTATGGTTTTTTGGATTTCCATTTTAATTATAAACTAAATTAGTTTCTCAAATTATATTTGGTTTATTATCCTCTCCGTAAACTATTAGAAACCCTTGGGATATTATTTATTCATCAAAACACCCTTCAATTGGTGTTTCATTCTTCCATTTTAAATAAGTTGATTTTTTGTTAATAAAGGAAATTCCTCCTTAGTTTTTATCTTTTTTACCTTTATTTTCTTCTATACCCTCTTGAGGTTCCTTAAACCTGCTCATGGTGTTGATTTGAAGGAGTGTTTATGTGTGGATGGTGTATTATAGGTTTAGTATAAGAGTATTATTTTTTATTAGAATTTAATATTAGTATTATTTTCTTCTTTACATTGTGATCATTGAATATTTAGTTTGAGGTAGGTGACTCTCATTCTCTCTCTTATTTTATACCATTAATGTGGAGTCTGTAATAATATTAAATAATAAGAAGTTATATATTTTTATGGTTGGGTTGTTGTGTGTTTCAAACCATTCTGACTAGTATACAACATGTATCATATTATAGGTGAGCTTTATGGGCCAATTACATATTTATTAACATCCTAAATTGGGGTGTAATGACCCTAACCCAAGATCCTAAATCCTGTGGTTGGTCCAGCGCCACCACAATACCTCAGGCATATTCACTGATCAAAAGAGTTTGGAAACTAGTTAAAAAGGATAAACATAATTCTAGGAGAATATTTTTTAATTACAACAAACCAAAAACCATATAAGGCCTAATGCATGATTTTTCATTTAAAAACCAAATTAATTTTTAATAAAATATTTAAATGAAAACAAATAATTCGAGTACAATAGAAAATAAAAATAAACTCAAATTTCAAATCTCAACTTGATATAATGACCAACTAATGATGGACATACAATATGAATAGACCAACTCCTCCAGTGCATGGCCAAAACCACCACTTTCATCACGAACCCAATTCTTAAGCACCATCTTCCTAGAATACTAGAGACTTTCCCATACATGTATCGTGATAAACGATATCTACACATAGAATGAGGTGTATTGGTAGGGTGAGTAAAAATACCCCGTAGGATTTCCCTAGATCATGATCATGGAAACCCATATAGAACAAAACCTAACAATATAACCAAATCAATTGAAAATGGGTTAAAATATTTTAAAACAAAATAATTTATTACAAGTTAAATAAAACCCAAGTATAAAGTTGAAATAATATATTAAATTATTTTCATGAAGTAGGAAACCCATACCAATTTCACTCCAATCATTTACTCATTTAATGCTCAGTATAAAACAAGGGAACATGAGAAATAAATAAATAATCAATAGTAATCCCTTCCTATGATTCTAGCATACACCCACTATAGGTCATCATCAACCCAAGTGGTTCCCAATGTTCACATCCCACCTTTTCTATATTTAATATGTTACTAAATTTCCCATTTATCTTAAATAACCATCCATTCCAAACATACTCAACTCTCCATGTTCTATTTCTCAAGCCCAATTCATTCAATTAGAAAAATATTTTTTACTTCCCAAAACTAGTGTATCTAGTTAACCCATTCTCCTAGTCTTAAATTAAACCAATTTAAAATTATTAAAAACATTCATAAATTCAATCTAATTTTTTTTTATCAATTTTATAATATTATTGAGAAATCCAATTTAATTATGAATCACTAATCCATAAAGAAAATCTAATGGTTTTACAATAAACAAAATTTCTAGGATTTTAAATCAAAATTCACAAAATCAAGAGAATTCCAAAAAACTCAATTTAAAAATCATGAAAATTCTAGAAATTATCCCAATTAATCAAATAAATTAATGTAATTATTTAATAAATAACTATTATAGTAAAAAAACAAAAATAACCACAATTTAAAAATTATGAATTATAATCCAATAATGAATGGATAAGATCCACTTAACATAGATAATGATCAAGTGATAATTATGAAAACCATAAACGACCATGATAGGATCTTTCAAACCCTAGAAAATATAGTAAGAAATCACGATTCATCCATTCATGGTCTAGTTACACAATTTCAATTCCCAATATCTTACCAAAAGTGATAAATCTATTTGAGGAAAGAGAAATAGTTAAATAGAGAAGAGATAGGTCGAGGAACACATGAATTAATTAAGATAAAAAATTAGGTCAAATGTAAATATAATTTATACTTATAAGAAATGTATCTTTTATAGGATGATAATACTTAAAATAACCTCAAATTAATCCTTGATTCATCTTAGTTTAAATTTGGACATTTAATGTGGATTATGGGAGGTTAATCAGGTATTAAATAAAGAAATTGTGAAACTTAATCATGTATGAATGGTCAATATGCATAGTCACGCTGGGATCATACTGGGATAGTAAAAATATGTTTTTTATTTCTCTTGGATAATAAATTATTTTCTAGGAATGTATAAGGAAAAGTCTTCCAGGTATAAGTCCCCCAACTTCTATATAAAACTTAAATTCGCATGAAACTTAGAATCTAGGGTAAACACCCAATTTCAGATCCAATGAAGTAGTTAAATTTTAATTTTTAGATCATCTATAAATATATTTCTGAAAATAAATCAAGGAAAATATAATGAAATCTCTTAAAATTTAAGGTTACATTACCCACCAAGAAATGATTAATCTCCAAAACTCGGGTGTTATAATTCTACACACCATATAAATTTTCACCCTTAAAAAGTCACTGGGATTCATTACCTTTGAAAATGTCAAATAATTACCATAATAACTGATATCCACTTTCATATTTCTATTGTTTAATAAGACCATATTACAATAACACTCTTACTAGTGGAATAATTCATAATGTCAAGATCTTCTCATATCTGTAATAAATCCCCACAAGAATTTCTATAGAGGCGACATTAAGATCAAAATCCACAATCTCATAGTAGAGAACATGAAACGAATTATATTGTTACTTCCTTAATAGAGTGAAATAAATTTTTTTTGAACTAAATCATATTTTAGTTAAAACACCAAATTATAAGACATATCTATATCTCAGTAAAAGTTTTAGAATTGACATAAAAATGGGGTGTCGACTTCCATTTCTTACCAAATCATCCTTTCCCCAACTGTGATGATAATTTAAAGAAGACACTACCATTGAATGTGAACTCCAATAACCACTAAAAAAATCCAACATAAAACATATATCAAATACTATCTATCATTAATCACTTCTAGATTAGGTGAACCTGATATTGAATCACCTATACCAATATAGTACCAAAAATAAATATATATCTCTCTATATCTCTCCAAATTCTTCCATACACCATGGAGATAAACACAATATATTATATAATTCACCAAATACATCCATATAATTCATTTATTGATAGTTATTATTTTTTATGAACTCTAAAAAAGACACATGATCCTACCATGACCATTTAAAATACAGAACACAAGTTCAGAACATTTTCTCTAAGGTTTGAATGGTTCACTCTATCAAAACATCCATATAAGGGTGCTATGATACAACCCTCTTAGACTAATTACTCATCACCCTCTTCAACCCTCTTCAAAACCTTGAAGTAAATCAGGTATCATTATCCAACAGGATAGACGATAGAACTTCATGAATCCTGACCACCTTATCCACATACAACTTACCCAGCACGTTGATGGTGAACATATCTCAAATATGTAGGGAGTGATTCAAATTCATGAGTAGATCCATAATTACCCATATCACATAATGTTTCTATGGAGAACTAGGTAAACCGTTCATGAAATCCATTGTAATGTATTTGAATTTCTATATCAGTAAAGGTGAAGGTTTCATAAGATTCAATAGTCTCTAATACTCTATATTTATTCATTAAAAATTCAATCACCAGGAGAAATAATCATCAACATATCTCTTTATCCCTTCCTACTAGATCTTCCATATGTTTTTATGATACATATTCTCCATCTTGGAATAAATTTCTCAAATAAATATATGGAATAAATAAATCACTTTCTTTTTTAAACCCAAGTAAATCACCACTCTATTTTGATAGCAGAATGTTGAATATCTCATCAATGAACATTATCCCATGGTCTCCCAACCATATAAATAATCATTAATCTTATTTTCGTTTAAATAACTAGTTTTCTATCCTTAACTTGGTCTGGAAGTGAATAAGTGACATAAATATAGTATAACATCATGTTTCTTATTTCATCATGGGATTCTTGATGTAAACTCACTATCAAACCCATAAAATACCATTTCTCCTCTGATTTATTTACTGCTTGATCTTTTTAAAACAATGAAACCATCATGAAATTATATTTCCATGATGTATAGGATAAATCAAAATTAAAATTTGAGTGATTCTCCACCTATATATGCAGACTCAGGTTCAAATCTCATTGAGAGAAGATGTATATCATAATGTTGTGATCCAAATACACAGTGAACCTTTCACATAACCTATAATGTATCTTACTCATTAGGTCATGGAGAACCATTGAAATCTCTAGATCATGAATTGGATAATTATTCTATTATGGTATCCACCACCTCAATCCATACATAATCGTATTTTTCCCTTTCACAAGAATACAATCCAGTCTAGCTCTATATGCATTATAGTACACCAAGAACCTTTCACCAGACTATGGTAAAATTTATAGTATCATATAGTCCAACCACAACTTATCCTCCTCAATGGATCCATAGAACTTATCACCCCATTATAAATTCACACGTTTCCCATTAATATATTTCACTGGGTACACTAACTTATAGAAGTATTGGATGAAGCATATTTAGTATCCAACCAACCTAAGGTAACTCATAATCTAAGATATTTTATTAGCCTGCTCTCATGACATCGCTACCTCCATTTTCATTGGGTTCACCGAGGAAGCTTTATTAGAAATCATGTAACCTAATAACTTAACTTACCACACCAAAATGTTAAATTTAGAAAACATCACATAAAGCTTATTATCTCACAAGATCTCCAACACAATCACCACATTCATTCTGTGATCCTTTTCCAATCCTAATAATATTTGGATTTCATCCACAAAAAATACAAAAAATTATTCAAGGTAATTATGGAAGAAATGATTCATAAAGTAAATGAAAATATTTGGAGCATTAATAACCCCAGAAAACATCATCTAGAATTAATAATACTCATAACATATCTTGGGAACTTTCTTTAGAATGTACAAATTCTTCACCCTCATATGGTGACATCCTAATAAAATATCAATATTTGAAAATCATTTATACACTTTAAGTTATTTGTGTACATCATTGACATGAGACAAAGAGTATTTATTCTTCACCTAACCCTAATTAAACCTATGGTTTTCTATAAAAAACATCAAAATACCCTCAAACTTCTTGGTGAATAGAACTAATATTTTCCATGGTGAAAAAATCATCCAAATTAATCCCTTTCCCACTAAATATTCTAAATCCGTATTCAACTCTTAAATCAATATGCATACTTATAGTATGAAGGAAAAAACATCGAACTCATTTCACGTAGCAGTTTGATAGAGAACTCCATGTCTATATCTAGTATAATTTTAGAGAATTCATCCAGGAATACATCCAAGAAATCAGTCACCACCACTGATAATCAATGAGAACCCCCAAATTCTATTAATGTAGGAACCAACCCAGCTAACTAAAATTTTAAATTCACAATGTATTTAATAATTCGTTCTATCAAATTAGATAGAATTTCCCACTCCCCTTGAAATATTTTAACACTTCCATCTTAATAATTAAAGGAAACATTTCACTTATAATAATCAACATAAGCCTTGAACCTCACCATCCAATCCATCCTAAATATGACCCAAATGTGTTCTTCTCTTGAACCAAGAAGTAACAACTTATTTCCAGACCATTGATAATAATGGAACAATATGGAAACCTAAAACCTTATTCTACCCTTTCTACAAATGATGTATAAATCTTCAATTAATAATAAATTACCACCATATAAAAATCCATCTAGTCTACTGTAAGAACCCAATTTTTGAATTAGGCATAGATCCTCAAAATTTTGGTCTAATTCACTTTTATGTACCTAAAGTGAATATCTAATGGGTTAGTGAAGGTCCCAATGGTGTATGAGGCTTTTTAGTAACCCCAAACCCATCCTTTTAGGAGAAATGGGTTTGTTTCACGGTTAGAGGAAACTATGCAGTTAGGCCGCACAGTTAGATCTAACTATGTGAATAGTCTGTATTTTCGTGTAGAGCCATCTCACATGGTTGGTGCATGGTTTCTAAACTATATGACCTAAACTTGTGATACACCCCCTCCTATAGGTTCCTATGCATGGTTGGCACACAGTTAGCCAAAATTTTTGGCTAAACCGTGCACAAGATAAATTTTCAGCAATTTTACAATTTTTACCTTAATGATATAATTAACTTAAACCTTATTCTCTAATACAAATTATCAGGGAATGAACCTCCATTTCTTTCATTTTTGATCTTTTGGAATTCCTAAACTAGGTATCAAGACATCTTCTTCATCCAAGATCCATTTGAGCTTCTGTTCGTCATGTTGGATGCGTAACAGTAAGCAATCAAGTCCATTTGAGCCATTCTTTGTCTCTCTTGATCTCAACATAGTTATCTAGGTGTAAGAATTTTTACTATTTTACCAGATATAATCCATTATAAGAAAAATGAGAGTCTAATATTGGATTAGGAGAGAATTACAAGCCTCAGGTGTATGGTCTATAACTTATCCATCATATTCGTTGATTCTATAATTGATGTGTGGGGCCCACTGATTTCATCTAGTTCCATTTATTGAATTTATATTCCCTGATTATGTTCACTAGAATCGTATATTTATGCTATTTCCATAAATATAACTGGTTGTTTGTGGTTAAATCCACAAATCCTAACACCTCATGTAGGGTTATATTCCATAATTGAGTTTTTCATGTTTTTAACACTTTTTGAGCCATCATTTGGGTGTGCTCGAGCTTGACCAAACTAATGGTAAGCCTTCTTATATTAATTTCCTATTGAATCATGAAATTTTTAATGGTTTTTCCCTTTCACATCTACTTGACCTGCCTAAGGTAAGTTCCTAAATGTAAGTAATTCATTCAAATTATATCATGGAAATAATACTTAACTATATGACTTGGCCTTATTAAATTTAAAGGAATGTTTAGTTTCACCTCAATAGCACTCCTTTCCATGTTCATTGAAGGTAGTGGAGTGAACATTATTAATTGAAATTGAATTATATAGTTTTAATTAATAGGTATCATACCACTTGGCCTTGTCAAACTAATGAAAGCCAAGGCTTGAACCAAGTGAATTTGTTAATGGCATTGTTATAATATGAACAAATTCATTTTAGTGAATTAAATGCAAGGTGAATATTTATTCACATGGTCCTTGAAAAATCTATAGGAATGATTGAATTGTGTTGGCTCTTGGATTCATGATGGAATGCCTGGGGCACCCGAGGAGGTTATTCCAATTCAAGGATACTAATTACCTTGGGTGAGACATACCTGGGAACCCAAACCTTATATACCATTGGATTCCTAGTATGACACCATAAGATCCCTACATTATTGTTATAGTATGATTCAAATACACTCCTTGGATCCAGTGGGACTTGAGGTACCATGGTTACATCCTTGGGCCCTATCACTGCTTATCTCCTATTTTACCTTTGATGTATTCCTTGGAATCTATTAGAAATAATATTACGGGAATGCCTTGGATGATGTTCCTTGGACTGCACCCTTATAACCTTAGATAGACTGAGTTACTACTAAGTTAGTAGCCCCTGAGGTTTTGTTTATTGGTGATTACCTTTGAAACACTTCATATTTAGTTATCAATTATGGTTTCCTTGGTACATTTTAGAACCTTCACTACTTATACTATTATAGTGTTATTTTAGTGCTTATTATGACTCGTGTGACCTATTAATATGAATTTGTAATTAATTAAGTGATTAACTTGTTACAGATTTAGATACCAGTTGAGGGTTGTTGTAGGTACTTGGGTATTTAGTTACATTATACTGATATACTTTATATATGTATGCCTTCACACAATTACAATTCCATTACAGAGGCCATATGTTATAGTCACTATTGGTGGTGGCCCTCTAAGATTTATCTCAGACCCTCTTTGGGCTATGTTTGGAACTTGGATAAGATTACATGTATGCAAGTGTTGATAAAGGGAAGCATAATTCTTCAGACACTTGATTTCATTCTATTATAGGATGGAGTTGCTAGCAAATTACCGAGCTATAGCTCATGATTCTTGGGATAGTTTTTGTTTTTCCTTTACTGCATTGGTTTTTTCATGTACGCCTACTACTTTGTATCCATGTTTTCCATGTTTTTAGTGAAATTAAATTTATCATCATTGGATATTGTATGTTATTCTTGTTATTTTAGTTATTGTTACCCTTTTCTCTTTCTACTGTGCATTCTATTTACTTATCACTTTCTCTATTTAGCTCATTTTATAATTATTAACTATGACACACAATAGTAATAAGGGAATAGTCTCTCCAAAAACACACCCTAGGCCCTTAATTCTAGTCATCAGACTCTAGAATTTGGGGAGATGCACTTGAGGCCATGTGGCCCCCCACACTTAGCGAATCTCTTTAGTGGAATTTGGGTTCATGACATCAAAATGTGGTATCAAGGGGTTTTCCTTTCATACTTTACTATTTTAAGACAATAGTCAAGAGATTATGAATTCTTGGTACTTCCTCATAATCACTGCTTGGGCATCTCAAACCCATGTTCTGTGTAAAGGCTAAGTTTCTGAGATTATAATTATTTTTCTTCTTTTTTCCTATTACAATTGAAATCAATTCACCATTACGTGCCACACATAATGTGTGATGTTTTTTATTTTTATTCTTGTTGAGATTTTATTTTATCCATGGCTTGATGATATGAGGTAAATGATCATTCTTAAATGCTTCATAAAGGCACCTATAATTCGTGTGTCATGCATATTTCCATACCATATAGGTGAATTTCACTACTCTGCATTGCTTCTTATGCCTGTGATTGATGAGTGAGCCTTACCTTGTTTATATATTTCTTCTGCTGATATGGGCTATGATTGAGGGGTTTCCTATTTCAATTCATGAGGTGTTATGGGACATCATGGGTTGTAATGAGTAATTTATCGAATCAAGACATTTATTATAAATTCAAATGGGTGTTGTTTTTAGTGATAAGGTGTATGGGCCCGAATTCAATGGGAATGATAGTCCATTTTAAAGGAACTTTGATACATGTTATTAGCATATGAAAACATACAAGTGAAATATTTTAACATCCTTATGCCACCTTTTCATGTTTTTGAAAGGTAAAGGAGTGAACCTAATAATTAAATATAAAATGAAATGAATCGGTGTCCAATAAATGATGTGGTAAGGTATTGTTGACCATTGATCTTTTGGAACCCCTGAAAATTATAACCAAGCACTAACCTTTACCTATTCTCCTAAGAGGGTAGTTGGGATAGTATGCCTTCTATAGTAAGTTTTATTATGTTTAGATTCCCCTATGGATACTATATTTATGCTTCTATGTTTGTTAAGAGGCATGTGATTGGCATTTGTAGACCAATGCCACCACAAAGTCCTCATGTCATATGCCAGGAAGGTGGAAATAACCATGATCCAAAAGTGGTGGGCCTTGAGCTACTAGTATTACCACCATGAGTTCCATTTGAGTCACTTATTATTATACCTTATCCAGGAACTGTTACAAATGTTCATGATAGTTTTATACATCTAATGTAGTCCATGTATAGTGCTCTATGAGATGATCCTACGCTGGATGATCTGACTTATGAGTTACGGTTGCAACATCCACCCATTGTCTCCGGGGATAGCGGTCTATAGGCTGGTGAGTCTTGGCTAGTGGACACCCTATCTATCTTTGAGCATATGGAGACACCTCTAGAGTAGAGGGTCAAACTTGTTACTTACATGCTATGTGATTTGATCAAGCACTAGAGGGATGTGATTACCCATAATGGTTGTCATTAGGACATGTTATGAGATTATTTCAAGACTGCCTTCTATGATCAGTTCTTTCCTCATACATTGAGAGCTGATAGATCCATATAGTTCATGCATCTCGAGTAGGGTCCTATTTTAGTTATGGAGTATTCATCTTGTTTCTATGAGTTTTAGTTCTTTTTATCTCTTCCAGCTGGTGATGAGATTTCACATGCTATACACTTTGAGGATGTGCTCCAGTATTCCATATGTACTCAAGTGAATGTTTTCCTTCTACCTTATTTCAAAAAAATAGTAAATCAGACTCTTATCACTAAGCATAACATAATGGATGATGATAGTACTAGGAATAGAAGACTAGTGACGCGTCATGATAGTAGTTCTTCTGGTGGCAGGAAGTGTTCCCTCAATGTTTATTGTCAGGACATTGGCATCTAGGGTACCCATGTAGTATCTATGTAGGGTGTCACTAGTGCAGTCATACATGGAATCTAAAGCCTCCGTGTGATATAGACCCACTAAATTTCTATGCTTGTAGCTATATGGGGTATCTTCATCATTTCTGTCATACCTTTCTATCATATTTTAGTGGGGGAGGTATCGCACTAGCTCCACCTTCAGGAGACAAATCATTTATGCCACATGAGGTGGGTAGTTGGAGTACAACCGATTAGACTGGCTAAGGAAGAGGTCATGGCTGTGGTAGCAAGACTAGAAACACCAATAAAATAGTTTTTATCGTGGTAGTATAGTTGTTTCACAAGGCCAAGTACTTGGCCAGATTCAAGCTTTGTAACTAATACATGAGGATCATGTTTCATTACCATCTATAATATGAGGTACTATTCTAGTAGCCTTTTCTATAGTATCTACTTTATTTGATAAAATAAGTTCACACTCTTTAAAATCCTTTTCTATTATGGAAATCCTTGGGATAGAAATCCATTGTTACTGTGGAGTAATGACCCTAGATACACTGTTAGGGGTTTGATCAGAGAGAATACGCCAGTGTAGGGAATCTCCCCTTAAGTTAGGTAGTTACCCTTTCTTATGGGAACTATTTGTTCTCAATATAATGGGCTTTGATGTCATTATCTATGTGGGTTTATTATTTCTTTATCACACATTTATAGACTTCTATTGTCAAAGGGTATCATTTACAACACTATAGGGTAGCATTTATCTACATATGGGTGAGTGGGATGTCTAGGATAGAAGAGCTAGACAAGAGAATCATGGAATAGGTGGGGTAACCACCCAGATTGCCAATATCTTCATGGAGTATCAACGTTTAGTCTAGGATCAATTACCTACAGTGGTAGATCATTTCCAGGATGTTTTTCCCAATGACTTTTATGGATTATGACTTGATAGGGAGGTATAGTTTTTTATCGATCTTGTTCTAGGAGTTTCTCCAGTGTCCATTCCTCCATATATGATGGAACCTACTAAGCTCTAGGATATCAAACAAAAATTAGAGGACTTGTATCCCAAAGGTTTCATATGGCCCAAAAATCCATCTTGGGATTTTCTGATGATTTTCACCAAGAAGGCAGATAGGATCCTTCATCTGTGCGAGGATTATAGAGGGATGAACCATATTATAGTTAAGAATCGGTACACAAAACCTCAAATAGATGATATATTTGACTAGATCTGAGGAGATATGATCTTATCTAAAATATACCTAAGATCGGTCTACCATTAAGTACAATTCATGACCTCATACATACCTCATACAACTTTTCGTAGTATAAATGGTTTATATGTGTCCCCCATTATGTTATTCGGTGTCACGAAGCAGATCTGGTAAATGTCAAAACCAGAACCCAAACCGGTCAGTTGCAAGACCCGAAGGGTGTTACCGATCTCCATGGGCTGGAACTAGTTCCCAGGTATCAAAAAATTAAATTTGGTAATGTTTTACCCAAGTTTATAAACATAAAACAACAAACGAATATAATAAAACAAATATGGATTTTTCAAACCAAATTATCTTTTACAAAATTTCATAATTGTGTTACCCAATTTAGAACAATGTTTAAAGACAATTAGAAAGGAAGAAAACAAAAAATGGACAGCCCATGAACCACCTCATGACAAGGGGAAACACCCACAAGCCATCTCCAAAACACCGCATCACGAAGTACTGCTAGAAACCCAGACCACAAGTACTAAAATCTTTACCCAACCCAAGACAAAGATCACCAAGTCTACATAAATCCAAACATGTAAGTATAGTGTAAGCCAAATCCTAGTATGATTCTACCACAAACATACTCCATGTGATAATCATTATAAGACAAAAACCTTGCAAGTTTTGTAAATAATAAATGATAGTAACAATTTCTAAAAGATGCAACTTTAAATAAAAAAATATTTCATGTAGGCTACATTAAAATAAATAAATACTTTTAAATAGAATGAAAGAGCTACTGAATTTCTCCATCCAAACATACTATATGCTGATGGTAAGAATAAAATATCTAATGATCACTAGAAATGGGAAAACAACCATAGGAACTAGCTCACTGTGGGTCCCCAGTACCTTGTACTCAGTGAAAGTAACCATGAAAATATCCATTCTCATGCACATGATCCACTAGTAGGTATAATTCACATAACCTAGTGGCCCCCCAACAACATCATCATCATAGTTTATTTAGTGTTTTCATTGTCAAACATTCTAGGTGAAACAGGGGCTAAACACCACGAGATCACTAGCATACTGTAACAACTCGATATTTTATGAGAATTACTTTTTTTAATTTCATTGATGTCTTGTAATGTATGATAAAAAAAACTAGCTTGTACTATACGCAACACCGTATTATCTTGCAGTATACACAACACTATTCTTGGCTCATGTTACACAAAATTTCAAGTTCGTTTTGTAGAAATTATTCTACACAACATTAAGTATAGATTTTGTTTAATGTATAAATGAAATAAGTTTTGATTATGTTATACACAACACCAAACAGAGCTTTCACTACACGCAGCCCTAACTTGGCTTTCTTTACAAGCAATCACGACCTTCCACGATAGCGTGTGTTGTATGCAAAACCGAGTTTCACTAAACAACGATATGTTATTAAAATATTATATAAACTAGCTGTTACAAATAGTAATACCAACTTTTTGAAATTTTATCTTTCAAAATGGACTTTATTTTTGGATTCGGAATATCGAAATTAGCCTAGGGTGATTTTTTGGTATTTTTCTAAAAACATTCAATTTCTGATGAATAGTGAAAACACTGGGTTACTATTTAAAAACTGACTTTTTATTTAAATAATTATTTATTTTATTTAAATTTATTATAGGTCAAAATTGATAGATAATACCTATATAAGTTCAATTTAATTCACTGGATTCATTTTATAATAATTTCCGATTTATAAAAATTTTATTGAACTTTTCACCGTCTTTTACCTACCTCCTAAGAGTTTTTTGCAAAATTACATAAAACTTAATTTTACGGCTTCTCTGAGCAGAATTTCGAAAATCCAAGAAACAAAATTAATATCAAGGTGTAAAATGTGGTTCAATAAGATAAAAATAATTTTTTGTGAATAGTAACTTTTTACATTTACTTACCACTATTAAAAGTAAATAGGGTAATTAAGGGTAAAAATGATATTATTATTACCCTAAAACATGTCCTAATTCTATTAGATAAGTGTAATTTGACCAAAAAACAACCTTAGGAATAAAATATTTCCCTTTAGGTTCACTTAGATTAGATTAAGAAATTTATTATTATTTTATTTAAAGAAGAGTTAAAATGGTTAAAATCAAAGTTTAATAACTAAATTTTTTTTAATATAGGGTTATAAATAAGATAAATTTGACTATAAATATTAATTAGAAATATAAAAATATTTAATAAATAATTTTATTGTATTTATAATTTTTAGACATTAAATTATTTAATTTATTTATGACTCAATGATGATGTAGTAATTATCTTATTAATGAAATATTAACATAATTGATGTTATAAATAACCAAATAAATGTAATTTGAGACTTTTTATAAATTACACTAATTTTATAGTTTAATATGACATGTTAGTATGGATTTAATTAACTTTTTTAGAACTAATCATGCTGTTATGATTTTCAAAAAAATCTATTACCAAATAGTGTCAAAATTGACATAAAATAGTTTTTAAAGAAAATATTATATTATTAATTGTTATTATATTCCTAAAAATCTAAGGTTGGGAAAATATACTTATATCATGATAGGTGTATCAGTAATGGACCACTTTGGGGTCTGTTGTATGTATATGGTAAGTTATTTAACTATATAATATAAAAATACAAAGTGACATGGTAAATGTCAATCTAATTAACTAAGAGTTAAAACTAAAATATAAGGTTAATATAATGACCCAAACCTATCTAAAATATATTGGTTGAGATTATTTCGACCCAACTCCACCTTATCTTATAAATAAATCAGTTTGGAGCTATTAAAAACCGAATATGACTTTATTATAAAATAATATTTTATGTTTTTCCAAAGGTGCCCCTCTCCTCACTTATAAAAAGGGCACCCCTTCCCTCTTCTCTTCACACCCTTTTGAGCCTTGAAGCTCGGAAAAAACCTGACAATTTCTCTTCTCCACTTCCCTATCAACATTTTGGAGGTTCTGGTATTCTCAAAAGACCAAATATACTTCCTTAAGAGGAATCTTAAAGGAGGTGTATCGAAGAAGAGGTAATCTCTTCTTCTCATTTTCTCAAGTTTCTTTCTTCTTATACTTCTTCTTATTTAGTTGTCACATTATAAAGTAATAACGTAAGTATTAATTATATACTTATATGTTATTATAAATATTAAACAACCCAATTTCACCTTCTATCCATCCTACGGAAAATGAAATCACCGCACGTGCATACGTACGAAATACCGTCTCCACGCTGTGGTGTAATCTGTTTTCGACCACCACCATACTTGGATGGGTATAATGGTGTAAATAAATAACTATATATGATTAATTTAAAGTTATATTGATTCTGAAAAATTATACATACACTTTAATAAAATTCCATGATCATGGGAATGATATCATCACTCGTGCGTACGTACGGACTACCGTCTCCACGACGCGATGAGATTCATTCTCCATATTAATAATTCATGAATGATTATAAAGTTTATATAATGAATAATAATGAAATATATGACATAATAATGATACTGGATTTATGTATATATATATGTATGTCATCTACTTAATTCCATTCAATTCAATAAGGAAACAAAAACAGCGTTCACACGTACGTACGACCTACCGTTTTCATGAATAGTGTATTTCATTCCTTTTATCGATCTATCATATATATATGTATATGATGAATATAAATTATATATAAATTATGTTTTATATTCTTTAATTAAGTAAATTATTATATAAGTAATAATATTAAGAACAACAAGTCGAAACCCGTACAATAAATGAAACAATTTTACCCAAATCGTTGCTTTTACATCGAATTTAAAAAATAACGGGTAATATAAAGTCATAAGTAAACCATATATGATATAATAGAAATGAATATTATTCTTTAATAAGTCAATGAATTTATTTAAATCATTATAAAGGAGGTTCAAATACATACGAAGTATATCAGACACAAGGTAAGGGATAACTTTTCCAATCTCGTTTTTATCCAAGATTGTTTATCTGTAAGTATTTACTAGGGTTTTTGTTATCATCCATGTCCCTGTTTTCTAAAAATGTTTTCATGTATTTTTAATGGACTTTTTACCCATTTTTAAATTTTACCACATTTTATGAAAGGAATCTTACTTTTTTTTACCACACGAGGAACTTTTTGACTTTTCCGACAAAAGTACGAGGAGAATGTTATTTTTAAATTATACGGCGTGAATGGATTTTTACGGTTTCATAATGCCTCATTTTCATGAAGCTTCCTATACAAGATTTCATGATTATTTTCAACAAAACCCTTTTCTTTTAAAATTGCATGGCATTTTGTGAAAATAAAATTATTTTGAAGAAGAAAGGTTATTTTGCTCAAGAATTCATTTCAAGTGTTTTATCAAAACTATTTTCTATCTAAAATGAAATTATTTAATATGATGATGTTTCAAGTATAATATCTCTATGATTTATATGGTTTGAATTTTATTATGATGTAATATCCATTTGTTTTATATGGATTATGTGATGATGGGATGATGTTTATGAAACCCAGTTTATTCTTTGGGTTATGATGAATGTTTTCAGTTTATTTTATGGAAGAAGTAAGAATGATTTCATTATGAGATGGGTGGGACCTATATCTCCCTAAAATGCATTGGGTAAAGATTTATATCTCATGAGATAGAAATGGCTGGAATGGTAAGTTAATCTGGTTCAACGTTACAGGAATGGAACGAGGAGTGAACTCAATTCAGAAAGGGACTTTTTCCACTAAGTTGGTCTTGGTAGCAATGCCTTGGATCCTATGGAAATAATATCTTATGCTTAATGTTTTCCCACAATTACACGTTTTATTTCCATGCTATTTTATCATGATTGATGATCCATTATGATCTATTCCTTACGTACTACCAAGTTTTATGTCATTTCTTAGGATTTTTATGTTTAAATATTATGTTCATGTTTTGGAGTTCAAATGTATATGGTTTATTTTATTTTCTCCATGCTTACCCTTACTGAGCATTTGACCTCACCCTTTATATGTTTCCTTTCCACCCAGATATAAAGAAAGGTTTTAGGTAAGAAAAAAAAGACGAAGATCTTTATGGGAGATGTTGAAGATATTTCACCAAGATTAGAAGATTATATTCAGAGTTTCCAAAGACACTAAACTATTACGATCTTTGTGTGTTTGTTTTTGTTATGTATTAAGTATTCTGAAAAAGTAATGTAATCACTACTGGAAATACAGGATTTCCCAATGGTTTAGAACCGTTGGGAAAGGCTGAAGAACCGTTGGTATATATTATACCAACGATTCTGCAAACCGTAGGGAAGTAAGCCATTAGGATAGGGTGGAGAAAAATTACCCTATCCCAACGGTTCTGGAAAACCATTGGGAAAGGATATTCCCAACGGTTCAGAACCGTTGGGTTAATGTGCTAAAAATTACTATGTTTTTCCCAACGGTTTTCAAAACTGTTGGGAAAAACCCAAAATTTCCTCTTTCTCAACAGTTTATAACCATTGGGAAAATTGTTTTACCAACGGTTTTATGAACCCTTGGTAAAACCAAGACATTCTATGCCAACATTTTTGAACCGTTGGCATAGCATCTGCTGGGGAAATTGCACAGCAGCTCTGCAATTTTCCCAACAGCTCCCCAATTTGCAACCAGCTCTCCAATTTTCCCACCAGGCCTCATTTTGTGGTTCCCTCTCATTTTCAATCCAATTATTGTAACTGCAATAAACTAACACATACATATACAATTATTTTACCTGCAATAACTAACTAACACATACATATAGAGAAAAAATTCATACACATTTAACATATAATGGTGGAACTATACACATCCATAATTAAATTAGAATTAATAACGTAATTATAAACATAAATAATTCATTTAGAATTCAATTTAAAATTTAGATGACAATTATATGTGGAATCTAGAAGTCAATTCATAATTTGATCGGTTTTTTGTATACCATATATTTTTACCTGAAATAATGTCCATTTTAAACACAATACATACACCTGGAGTGCTACCGGCCACACCACACCTCGGATTGAGGAGGTTTTGACTCGAACACATTACATATGACCCATGGATAGTTGTGCTAATGTATCGACACAATCCGAATGCGTTTGGTCGGTTTTCTGTATGCCAGTTGATGTTTTTCAATTAAAATGACGTACTTTTGAAACAAAAGGCAGACACTTTGAGTGGTTCCAACCACACTACACCACGGATTGAGGCGTAGTTGACTTGTACACGTCAAATATGACCCATGGATCATTCTCCTAAAGTTTCAATGGAAACCGAATGCATTTGGCCGGTTTTCCGTATGTGCTTAAATTATTGTCCATTTTACGAAAAAGAGAGCCACTTAGAGTGATTCTGGCCACACTGTGACTCAGATTAAGGTGGGGTTTACTCGTACACATCACATATGACCCATGGATCGTTTTTCTAAAGTATCGACACAATCTGAATGTGTTTGGTTGGTTTTCTGTATGCAAGTTGATGTTTTTCACTTCAAATGACATCCTTTTGAAACCAAAGACAGACACTTTGAGTGGTGGCGGCCACACTACACCTCAGATTAAGGCGGGGTTGACTCGTACACATCACATATGACCCATGGATAGTTGTGATAATGTATCGACACAATCCAAATGCATTTGGTCTGTTTTCTGTAGGCCAGATGATGTTTTTCAATTAAAATGACGTACTTTTGGAACAAAAGGCAGACACTTTGAGTGGTTCCGGCCACACCGCACCTCGGATTGAGGCGGAGTTGACTCATACACATCACATATGACCCATGGATCGTTCTCCTAAAGTTTCAATGGAAACCGAATGCATTTCATCGGTTTTCCGTATGTACTTAAATTGTTGTCCATTTTAAGCAAAAGAGAGCCACTTAGAGTGATTTCGGCCACAAAGTGCGTCAGATTAAGGCGGGGTTGACTCGTACAGGTCACATATGACCCATGGATCTTTGTACTAAAGTATTGAAACAATATGAATGTGTTTGGTTAGTTTTCCGTAGTCAGTTGATGTTTTTCACTTCAAATGACGTCCTTTTGAAACAAAAGACAGACACTTTGAGTGGTGGCGGCCACACCACACCTCGAATTGAGGAGGGGTTGACTCGTACATGTCAAATATGACCCATGGATCATTTTACTAATGTATCGACACAACACGAATGCGTTTTATTGGTTTTCCATATGCCAGTTGATGTTTTTCAATTAAAATGACGTACTTTTGAAACAAATGGCAGACACTTTGAGTGGTGCCGGCCACACCGCCCCTCGGATTGAGGCAGAGTTGAATCTTACACGTCACATATGACCCATGGATAGTTCTTCAAAAGTTTCAATGGAAACTAAATGCGTTTGGTTGGTTTTACGTATGTACTTAAATTGTTGTCCATTTTAAGCAAAAGAGAGCCACATAGAGTGATTCCGGCCACACCGTGCCTCAAATTAAGGTAGGGTTGACTCTTACACGTCACATATGACACAAGGATCATTTTTCTAAAGTATTGACACAATCCGAATGCGTTTGGTCGGTTTTCCGTATGCCAGTTGATGTTTTTCACTTCAAATGATGTCCTTTTGAAACAAAAGACAAACAATTTGAGTGGTGGCGGCCACACCGTGCCTCGGATTGAGGTGGGGTTGACTTGTACACATCACATATGACCCATGGATCGTTTTGATAATGTATTGACACAATCCAAATGCATTTGGTTAGTTTTCCATATGCCAGTTGATGTTTTTCAATTAAAATGACGTCCTTTTGAAACAAAAGGCAGACACTTTGAGTGGTGGAGGCCACACCGCACCTCAGATTGAGGCGGGGTTGATTCGTACACATCACATATGACCCGTGGATCATTCTCCTAAATTTTAAATGGAAACCAAATGTGTTTGGTCAGTTTTCCGTATGTACTTAAAATGTTGTCCATTTTATGAGAATCCTCTTTGCGGGGGTTGTTCGGGGTCCAAGGAAGAGGGTGGGGGGGCTTTCCGGGGGCTGTCTAGGGGGCTATCCGGGGGGCTGTCTGGGGGGCTGTCTGGGGTCCTGGGAGGAGGGTGGGGGGGGGGGGGGGGGGCTGTGTGGGGGTCCAAGGAGGAGGGTGGGGGGGGGGGGTTGTCTGGGGTCCAGGGAAGTGGGTAAGAATGTAATCGATTGCTATAATAGAAATTCCATACATAGTTTTCCCATGAAACAATCTGATTAAAAATTCCAGCCTTTTCATTTTATCGCATTGTCGATATACTGGAGTTGTGGTAGCATCATTAAATTTTTTCACCCTATCAATATCATCATTTTCACTAGATGCCTCAGCTTTCCTCATATCGAAGTCTTCTTGAGTAAAAATCCTTTCTTTTTCATGATGACGAATAAACGGAAACTGATCATCTAAAAAATTCTCCATTCGAGTCCTTTCATTTCGATCATCACCAATTTGGGATTTCATTTTCTCCCCATTGTGATACCACACAAAGTAGTTTTCTTGAAAACCATTTTTGGTTATGTGGTAGTTGGCTTCTTCACAGCTCAACCAAGGTCTACCAACACAATTGGAACATGGGAAGTGTATGCGACCACTATCTGAAGCATTGTGAAATGAAAAATCTATAAAGCTCTACAAATTGTTTTGAAAATCGCTTGAGATACGATCGGTTTCATACATCCAACTTCTGTCCATTATATAAAAAGAATTTATATAAGTAATTTTGTCAAAAACAATTCAATAGGATTGAACTTCAATAGAATACATTTAAGTAAACAATAAAGGAAGAAGTTTCTAGTCGATGTAGTGAAAAGAACCCCACCCTCATAAAAGTGAGTATTGGCCAAGAAGGACACATAATATACAACGAACAATGAGAACCATATTTAGTTGACCCTAAAATTATATTAGTACAGTCATCTTGGGGGAAATGGAATATATGATCCTGGTTATCTAATTAATTCAAAAGCTCATATTCCATATGCTGGACACTATCTAAGGTAAGAAATCATGTGAGGATTACTTGACATCACTCAATTTCTTACATTCTAGTGAGAATGCGGGCTTAAATTAATGAATTGAGTTCACTGATACCATGTCAACCATTATACACACCACGTGAACCCTTATACACACCATATGATCCCTTATACCATATCATCATTATTACAACCATTAATAACAACTTATTAAATAACATCACTAGTTAAATATAATCAAATTGAACATAAATCAATAATCATATTGGATATATCAAGTAAAATGAACTCATACTATCTTACATCATAAATGACCACCCACAACCATGATTAATGACCACAAAGCTCCCCTTTCGGCCAAATCAAAAGTGAAAACAAAAACACATAGTTGTAGAAAAAAACTTCATTTGTGTGAAGAATAATAATCTCATGGTCCTCATGATATTTGAACCATGCAGTCATGATTTTTGAGATGAACTTGTATCCATGAAACCATATGAGAAACACGATTCAATACATGCATTTTTCTGATTTTCCCAAGCATTTTGAGGAACCCCAAATCAGTGAAAATGGTCATTGTGTTTTAAAAAGGTGATTGAACAACACATTTATGATGTCAAAGGCAGAATGATTAATGGTTATATTAGAAAAACTAATATTCACTAATATTGCGAATTTGACATTCTGTGAATTTGTTTCATGAAGAAGGAAGAAGTACTAATTAGGGACCACATACTATTTGGCAAAGTTCAAGAAGATACTCCAAATGTTCTATTGTGCAAAGGATAAGTGAATAGTATGTCATTTTATATATATATAGATTTTTATAGAAACATGATACATACTTGTTATGTAACACACATAGTGTACAAAAATTAAGATGAACTAGATCTTCATGTTTGGCATGATCTTAATGAAAGGAGTGATTTTCATGAAATAATATCAATAAATATTACAAAAAATTTCTTATTAGTTCCTATACATGAAGCTATAATATTTGAATCAGATTATAAAAAACTATGAATCTTCAAAATTAGAACACAATAAAGAGACACCATGCCCTTATAAATGTAAATGTGTAATGAAAACATTAATTGGACATACACCGATATAAGGATTTGAGTACACAATTCGTCGAACAATCATAAAATTTTACAAAAACCCAAAAAATTGGGAATAACGAAATCGAGAATAGAAGGATATGATTTATAAGAGGTGGAACTATATCCTTGATAAAATATAGAAGGAGGATAACCTGGTAGGTGCTGATCGGATGGAAGTGTGGGGATTGGGAAGTCCTTCTGCCAAGGAATCACTCCCGGAGACGAGCGGAAGGCTTCTAGAATCGTGGGGAGGCCGCTACCTACATTTTGGTATTTGGGGATTTTTTTACCAATGGTTCTTAAAAACTGTTGGGAAAACCAATCTTTCCCAACGGTTTTATAAAACTGTTGGAAAAACTAAGGAAAACCCAATCTTTCCCAACGGTTTTATGAAACCATTGGGAAAACTATGTTTCCCCCCCACTTTTCCCAACGGTTTCATAAAACCGTTGGGAAAAGTAAGTTCTTCAAGGTCTTTTCAAACAGTTTATATAAACCATTGGGAAATACAACATATGCCAATGGTTCCTTTGAACCGTTGGTATACAATTGTTGGAAAAACTCCCCTTTCCAGTAGTGAATATCCATGTACGTCAAGGTTTTGGGTCTCTACAGTTGGTCTCATAGGAAAGGTTTAGTTAACCTTTGGAAACTAGGATGCGAAAACTTTAGTGAGATTCATAGAGATATTTCTAAGGTATGTCTAGGGATTTCCCTAAGGTTAAGTATAGGTATAGGTTATAGTCCCAGAATTACGAAAAAGATATTATAATTAAACCTAAGATTTTAGATATCAAAGGTACTCCCTCTTTATTATGTTGTTTTATTAGCATAAGTTTTGCCTCTTACACTATTATTTTTGGGTTTTAGACGATGGTTGGAACCCTAAGGAACCATTTTGATCAATGTAATGGGAAATGCAATGATTGTCCTCCTGAACAAACCAATGTTTTGTTAGATGGAGTGAAAAATCTTATTGCTATACTTACAAAAGATATGAATCATTATGGACTTCCGAATGAGCAGAGAAAGGAACAATATTCTATTGAGTCCTTTATGAGGCAATGTCCACCTTCTTTCAATGGGTCTTCTGATCCACTTGTTATTGAACAATTGATCGGTACCATTGAAATGATTTTTTCCATACTTCGCTATTTGGAACATGATAAAGTCATTCTAGCTGTTTTCCGTTTAGAAGGTGAAGCAGACCAGTGGTGGACTCTAATTAAGAATACATGGCCCCAAGTTGAAATTGAATCCATGGAATGGGACGAGTTCAAAAACTTGTTTTTCAGTAAGTACTTCCCTCGTATTCTTCAAAAAAATATGGAAAAGGATTTCCTTGAGCTTAAGAAAAAGGATAATGAATCTGTTGGTATATACGAAGAAAATTTTAGAAGGCTTACAAGGTATGCAACTAGATTTATCATCCAACCTGAAAGTAAAGTTGATCGATTCTTCAGTGGCTTAAAACAAAGTCTTCGAAGGGCATTAGCTATAAGAGACTTCAGTAGCTATGAAGAAATTGTGCGTTGTGCTATCAAGGTAGAACTGGAAGTTGGTGTAACATATCCATCTCATGGTTTTGACAAGAAACAAAAGATGGAGTTCAAGGAGAAATCTCAGAATAATGGTGAAAAGAAGATGAATGTTTCTTTATGCTCAAAGTGTGGAAAGAGGCATGGTGGAGATTGTCTAAAAGTGACTAGAAAATGTTTTAAGTGTGGAAAAGAAGGTCATCGAGCATCTGAGTGTCGAAGTAATGTAAAAAGCGTTGCTAATTATGTGATTAAAGAAAAGACTGCAGAGAAAGCACCACCAACACTTTAATGCTTCAAGTGCAAGGAAATGGGGCATTATGCTAATCAATTCCCTAATACAAGGGTTAATGATGATTGACATGAGCGACCACTTAAGAAAAATGAAGAAGGGAAGCCACATGCGATCACTATTGGTGATGTTGAATATGAAAACGATGTGGTGGAATGATTAAGTGTTTATATAATGGGGTTCTAAAATAATGTTGTATATAGTATCATGGAATATTGGAACATTTATGTATTGGTATATTGTAATTTTCAATAATTTTATGGTACCGGTAACCATGGAAAGTGATTGAGATATTTTTGGAAGGAAGATGATATGCGCATAATGAAGGGATAAGGAGAAAATGAAATGTTTGACAGTATTTATGAGCTCATGACTGATATAAGGAAAAATTTATATCATGGTTTGAGTATATAGTATTTTTGGATTTTGGTATGTGGAAAGAGTTAACTTTTTACAGCATTAATGTTTTAACTAAGATTCAATGGGTATTCATTTTTCAAGAGAATACAAGATTAAGGTATTCACATGTTTGGAATGCGATCAACAAGATATATGTTTTGATATATGAGGGATAAATGATGGTATTCACGTGCCTGTTATATAACCTTTTTTGTAATAGTTCTCTTTGTAATATGAGTTTGGAAAGAAGTATTTTGAATAAGCCTAAAGATTAGAATGGATTATGTTGAACATAAGTTATTATTGTTTAAGGATAGAAATTATTTCAATATTATTGATAGAATGTTATAATAAGTGTAGTTTAAAAAAGGGACAACCTGCAGAACGGGCAACAACCCGTCGCGTCGGACAAGGATGTGGGAATCAAACCCACAATCGAAGTGCGACAAGCCTTTATCGCCTACCACTGGCCAACAGGAGGTCCCCGGTTAGTAGAAACTAGTTTTATTTTATGATATATGAAGTATAAGTCCATTTTGGCACCATATCCGATTAATCTCACCATATATGGACTTATGTATATTAATTTTGCTAACCCTATGTTTGAGACAGATGGAATGACCTATCATTCTATCAAATGACCTGCTAACACTTCGCGAAAGACAAATTCAACTTCATTTCTTTAAGAGATGAAGTGGAAATTGTTCGAGGCATGAGCACCAATGAGATTGTACCAAAATCAATTAAGTATTTCTTTTAATTCAAAAATTCTTCAAATTTAGGGAAATGATATTGAAAACCAAAAAAATGTTGTCCTAGTGTCCTTATATCCGATTAATCAGATGGTACTTTAAAACATCACAAATTTATGGCTTCGTGATTGTTAGATTTTTCATAGCCATGTTCTCTACCACCCTCCATCAGAACATGATGGTTAGATTTATCTTCCATATCCATATTTTTATTTATGTTCTCCTATGTGGAAACCCAGTGATTAGTTAATTTGGGTAACCAATATGTTTCATAAATTAGTTTTTAAAGATAAGTTTTGGTATTCCTTTTTACGATGTGGATTTCTATTAAAGAAACTTTCAAGTAGTAAACCATTTATAACACCAACGAATTTCGAGGGAGAAATTCATTTTATGGGGGGTAGAATGTAACAACCTGAGATTTTATGAGAATTATTACTTTTAATTTCATTGATGTCTTGTGATGTATGCTACACAAAAATTATCTTGTTCTATACGCAATACCGTATTAGCTTGCAGTATACGCAACACTATTCTTGGCTCGTGTTACACAAGATTTCAAGTTCTTTTTGTGGAAATTATTCTATGCAACATTATGTATAGATTTTGTTTAATGTATAAATGAAATAAGTTTTTATTATGTTATACGCAACACCAAACAGAGCTTTCACTACACGCATCCCCGAATTGGCTTGCTTTACATGCAATAACGACCTTCCATGATAGCGTGTGTTGTACGCAAAACCGAGTTTCACTAAACAACGATATGTTATTAAAATATTCTATAAACTATCCATTATGAATAGTAATACCCACTTTTTGAAATTTTATCTTTCAAAATGGACTTCATTTTTGGATTCAGAATATCGAAATTATCCTAGGGTGAATTTTTTGTATTTTTCTGAAAACTTTCAATTTTTGATGAATAGTGAAAACACTGGGTTACAATTTAAAAACCGACTTTTTATTTAAATAATTATTTATTTTATTTAAATTTATTTTAGGTCAAAATTGATACATAATACCTATATATGTTCAATTTAATTCATTGGAGTCATTTTATAATAATTTTTGATATATAAAAATTGTATTGAACTTTTCACCGTCTTTTACCTACCTCATAGGGGATTTTTTCAAACTTACATAAAACATAATTTTACCGCTTCTGGGAGTGGAATTTCTAAAATCCGAGAAATGAGGTTAATATCAAGGAGTAAAATGTGGTTCAATAAGATAAAAATAATTTTTGGTGAATTGTAACTTTTTACTTTTATTTACCACGATTTAAAGTAAATAGGGTAATTAAGGGTAAAAATGATATTATTATTACCCTTAAACATGTCCAAATTCTATTGGATAAGTGTAATTCGACCAAAAAAACCTTAGGAATAAAATATTGCCCTTTAGGTGCAATTGGATTAGATTAGGACATTTATTATTATTTTATTTAAAGAAGAGTTAAAATGGTTAAAATCGAAGTTTAATAACTAATTTTTTTTAATATAGGGTTATACATAAGATAAACTAGACTATAAATATTCATTAGAAATATAAAAAGATTTAAAACAAAATAATATTTTAGTTATAATTTTTAGACATTAAATAATTTAATTTATTTATAACACAATGATGATGCAGTAATTATCTTATTAATGAACTGTTAACATAATTGATGTTATAAATACCCAAATAAATGTAATTTGAGATTTTTATGAATTCCACTAATTTACTAGGTTAATATGACATGTTATTATGGATTTAATTAATAGTTTTAGGACTAATAATGCTGTTATGATTTTCAAAAAAATCAATTACCAAATAGTGTCAAAATTAACATAAAATAGTTTTCAAAACAAATTGTATAGTATTAATTGTTATTATATTCCTATAAATCTATGGTTCGGCCAAGATACTTATATAATGATAGATGTATCATTAATGGACTACCTGGGGGTCACTTGGATGTATATGGTATGTTTATTAAATATATAATATAAAAACTCAAAGTGACATGGTAAATGTCAATCTAATTAACTAAGAGTTAAAACTAAAAGATAAGGTTAATATGATGACCAAAACCTGTCTAAAATATATTGGTTGAGAGTATTTCGACCCATAACTACCTTATCTTCGAAATAAATCAATTTGGAGCTATTAAATACCGAATATGACTTTATTATAAAATAATATTTTAAGTTTTTCCAAAGGTTCCCCTCTCCTCCCTTATAAATAGGGCACCCCTTCCCTCTTTTCTTCACACCATTTTGAGCCTTGAAGCTTGAAAAAAACCTGCCCATTTATCTTATCCACTTCCCTAGAAACATTCTGGAGGTTATGGTTTTCTCAGAAGACCAACCCTACTTCCTTAAGAGGAATCTTAAAGGAGGTGCGTCGAAGAAGAGGTAATCTCTTCTTCTAATTTTCTCAAGTTTCCTTCTTCTTCTACTTCTTATTATTTAGTTTTCTCATTATAAAGTAATAACATCAGTATTAATTATATATTTATATGTTATTATAAATATTAAACAACCCTATTTCACCTTCTATCCATCCTACGGAAAACAAAATCACTGCGCGTGCGCACTTACGGAATACCGTCTCCATGTCGTGGTGTAATCTGTTTTTGACCACCACCTTACATGGATGGGTATATTGGTGTAAATAAATAACTATATATGATTATTTTAAATTTATATTGATTCTGAAATATTATTCGTACACTTAAATACAATTCCACGATCATGGGAATGATATCATCGCTCGTGCGTACGTACGGACTACGGTCTCCACAACGCGATGAGATTCATTCTCCATGTTAACCATTCATGAATGATTATAAAGTATATATAATGAATAATAATGAAATAAATGACATAATAATGATACTGGATTTATGTATATATATATATATATTTATTTCATCTACTTAATTCCATCCAATTCAATATGGAAAGGAAAACAACGTTCATGCGTACGTACGGCCTACCGTCTCCATGAATGGTGTATTTCTTTCCATTTATCGATCTATAATATATATATGTATATGATGAATATATATTATATATAAATCATGTTTCAAATTCTAGAATTAATTAAATCAGGATATAAGTAATAATATCAAGAACAACATGTCGAAACACGTACAATAAACGAAATAATTTTACCCAAATGGCTGCTTTTACATCGAATTTAGAAAATAATGGGTAATATAAAGTCATAAGTAAACCATATATGATATAATAACAATGAATATGATTCTATAATAAGTCAATGAAATTATTTAAATCATTATACAGGAGGTTCGGATACATACGAAGCATATCAGACATAAGGTAAGGGATAACTTTTCCAATCTCTTTTTTATCCGAGATTGTTTATCCGTAAGTATTTACTGGGGTTTTTGTTATCATCAATGTACCTATTTTCTAAAAATGTTTTCAAGTATTTTTAATGGCCTTTTTACCCATTTTTTAATTTTACCACATTTTATGAAAGTAATCTTACTTTTTTTTACCACACGAAGAACTTTTTGACTTTTCCGACAAAAGTACGAGGTGAATGTTATTTTTAACTTATACGGCGTGAATGGATTTTTACGGTTTCATAACACCTCATTTTCATGAAGATTCCTGTACAATATTTAATGATTATTTTCAAAAAAACCCTTTTCTTTTTTAATTTCATGGAATTTTGTGAAAAGAAAATGATTTTGAAGAAGAAAGGATATTTTCTTCAAGAATTCATTTCTAGTGTTTTATCAAATCTATTTTCCATATAAAATGACATTATTTAATATGATTATGTTTCACGTATAATTTATCTATGATTTACATGGTTTCAATTTTCTTATGTTGAAATATCCGTTTTTTTTATATGGATTATGTGATAATGGGATGATGTTTATGAAACCCATTTTATTCTTTGGGCTATGATGAATGTTTTAAGTTTATTTTATGGCACAAGTAAGAATGATTTCATTATGAGATGGGTGGTACCTATATCTCCTTCCGATTCACTGGGTAAATATTTATATCTCATGATATAAACATGGAGGAAATAGTAAGTTAATACAGTTCAGAGTTACAGGACTGGAACGAGGAGTGAACTTGATTCAGAATGGGACATTATACACTAAGATGGTCTTGGAAGCAATGCCTTGGATACTATAGAAATCATATCATGTGATTAATGTTTTTCAAAATTACAAGTTTTATTTCCATGCTATTTTATCATGATTGATTATCCATTATGATCTATGCCTTATGTACTGCCATGTTTTATGTCATTGCTCAAGATTTTGATGTTTAAATATTATGTTCATGTTTTGGAGTTCAAATGTATATGGTTTGTTTTATTTTCTCCTTGAATACCCTTACTAATCATTTGAGCTCACCCTTTATATGTTTTATTTTCCCTAGGACATAAAGAAAGGTTTTAGGTAAGAAAAAAAAGAGGAAGATCTTTATGGGAGATGTTGAAGATCTTTCACCAATATTAGAAGATTATATTCTGAGTTTCCAAAGACACTAAAATATTACAGTTCTTGTGTATCTATTTTTGTTATGTATTAAGTATTCCACAAAAGTAATGTGATGTCCATGTACGTCAAGGTTTTGGGTCTCTACACCAACTAGGACATGTCCACCCACCTAGATACCCGATTTTTCCCTCTTATGCTCAAAAAAGTTCCACAAGACATGAAATACAACTTTCACATGAAAATACCACTTCCAAGTCATACACACACTAAAAATACCACACACATGTCACATGATCCCATTTTTCATTCAAATTTATTTTGGAACTCATATCACACCAAAACATCCCACAATACGTTTCACCTCTCTTTCACACTTCAACAAATCCTTTAAACAATTTTATAAAACTTTTCCAAGATAGTACACTCACATAAGATCCGTTTCACATTAAAATAGGACATTTAAAAAGCACACTCCTACTAAAATTGTTTGGAAACATAGTTGCACCCCTTACATAAATCAGGAAACCATTTAAAACATTCCTAAAATAATTCCAAGGAGTGTAACCATGTTTTCCCATAAAATACTTCTAAAAACCATCTTTTAAGACCAAAAGAATACCAATATCACATAAAACCAGAATTTTCAGCCATAAAATAATTTAATAAAACTATTCCATGAATCATTAAATAATCCCAATGGACATAACATGGAATACAGACCAATAATATTCATTTCTGCACAAAACTTCTACTTAAAAACCAACCACTTAATAAATTATACCAAATATAATTTTTGCACCAAAATAAAAGGAATATAATCATGATAAAAATATAAATCAATAAAAACTAACTCAACCAATAATTCTTACACATGGAATCACCTATAATTTGTTCCAAAAACTCCAAACCGTTGTGTGAAACTTCAATCGCACCACCGTGACACTACAAGGGAGTGAAAATAAACCTAAAACCCTAATATTTTACCAAAAAGATACAATGGTAAACTGTACGTATGAACCCTAACTGGTGGACACTTTATAACTTCAAGAAAAGTGGAAGAAACCCAAGAAAATGGGAGGAACATGAGAAGAAACTCACGTAATTGAGAGATCTTAAGTAAATCGCCCCAAATCCACCCAAATATGAATTTCCAAGTAGCAAAAAATTAAAATTATGTTCAAATAGGGCTGAGTAGGTCAAGTGAGAACTGAATTGGGGGAAATGAGTAAAAATTGAAGGAGTTATTAAAGTAACAAGTTACCTATTCAAATCTGGGAGATTTGAGAAGTCCAGAGAAGTTTTTCCCTAATTCACAAACAATATGAGCTCCAAAAAGGGATAAAAGATAATAGGGGACTACCTTGGGTAAGTGGGCTCGGGTGAGAGTTTGAATCACCAAAAAACCTTAAAAATTGAATGAGATATTAAAGAATTACTTTTTTTAATGTAGGAAACAGACTTACGGGAAGGACAAATACCTTAATAAAAACCCAAACCCATCATGATTATTGATTAATATGAGGTCCAAATGGATATTATGCTTTTGATATACCAGGTGATTCCAATTGATAAGTGGAATGAGTAATTTTTTTTGAAAAATTAAGGAGTTATAAAAAAGACAAAATTTGTTTTTAAAACATTAAATGGGCTCACGGTTTGGCCGAAATAATGAAGACCCACCCTTTCCTCCAAAACTACATGGGAAAACCCCAAAAATAAATCAAGAATAGTAATTAAATGAAAAATAATTTAAAAATAAGTCATGTATGTGACAATTCTCTACACCAGAAAACTTTCCACCCTTAGAAAGCCATAGTAAGGCCAAAATCAAAAATGAATCCCAACAAAAATGCCAAAATTCACTCCTTTGCCATGTTTCGCCCACCCCCAAAAGGCCAAAACACCTCCAATTGATTAATAAATAAAGGAATACTCTCAACAACCAATAAATAAACCACTTACTAAAATGATCAAGCACATTCATACTATATTCCAAAACAAAACACCTCAAACATGATTTGAACAAGACTCAAGCAACTTACCTGGAACAAATAATGAAAATGAACGAAGTCTCCGCAGTCTTACTTCCACAAAACTATTGGTAACACTCCAATACCAACGTTTAATCATAGAGAAATTTTTCGGTTAAATAACTCTGAACAAGACTACCTATTTCCATACCAAAACTAGGGACAAAACCAAGTTACTGATATGATGAGACACAATCAGACTCCCCACTATAAGGGGAAACTCAATTTTTTTTTGTTTTTTTCCAAGATAGAATCTGGCCACTAACAGGGGGTGGCCCGAATGGACTCCCGAAATAAGGGGTATAATTTCATTAGACTTTTATAAAAGAAATTACATGAGACTCATAGTGGTCCTCTCAACCATAAGAACCAACCATCTTAACCGACCTATGACAACCCTGCTTTTATTACAAACTTAAACATGATTTATTACATAAAACATAACTTGATACAATAAAGAAGATCAGGAGGTTTAGTGTCTTTGGGGCTTAGGATCATTACATAAGAACATAAAACATGAAATACAACATCTTTATTGAAAACTTCCTTTACATGACCACTACATTCCCTCGTACTTAGCATTGCATGGGATAACATGAGGACATGCATAAGAAAAGGGTGAGCTATAAAGCCCAGTAAGGGATTACACATGGAATAACATGAGGAGTACAAAACATGTTAGACAATAGGAATATCAATAGATCATAAAATATACATGAGCATAAAGGAATGATAAAGCATGACAATCATAACATAGAAATGTGGCAACAACACTTAACATGGAATTAGCATGAGACAAGGCTCATTGCACATAGAGCATGAGTAAATCCTCATTGCACATGAAGAACGAGTAAACCATCGTTGAACATGAATTAGAATGAGTCAACACTCATTACACATGACGTATCATGATACTATACTTTACCCAATGCATTGGAGCGCTATAAGGGCACACCCTTCTTAAACATTTCATTTCACGCATAAGTGTGCCACATGGATCATAAAACATGGATTTATAAAACATAATAATTTATTCCAAGGTAAAATAAAGTTGAATTAATACACGAGACATTGTAATCAATAATTAAAGGTTTATAATGGTGGATACCCTTGATGGAGAAATTGGCATGGTATCCACTACACAATGACATTGGCTTAGAAAATCGTTGTGATTTCGGCAGCGTAACGGCGTGACATAAGAATTCATAAAAATGGTTGATGATAGGGAAAGGGATTTCCTCATCATATTTACATGTAATGGACAGTAAGGAGGTCATATAGATACAGGTCCCTACAATTTTAATGGAATTTAGATTCATGATACAAAATTATTGCTTGAATGTAAAAGAAGAGAGAGAAGTTCCTTTCGGAATTTCGGCATAGTGACGGGTGTACACGGGAGGCATTTAATGAGAGAGAAAGGGGTCTCCCATCATTAAAAAAAATAAGAGGGAAGTATGGGGGAGGTGCGAAACCATACCCCAACATTCATAATTGAAATTAAAAGGGAAATACAACTTAAATAAAATTGAAAAAAAACGAGAAAGGAAGAAAAAACCCTTACTTGGAAGTGTGCTTCCAAAGGCTAGAGAGAGGCTTATGAGAGGCTTCTTGGGATCTTGGGGAACCTTGGGAGGATTCTAGAGAGAGTAGGGCAGTGGTTGGACGAACTCCAAGGGATTTTAGTGAGGAGGAAGTGGGAGCTTGGGTGGGTTTATATAGGAAAGGTGAGGGAATTCTTTATTATTTAGGTTTGGGTCCCCTTACATTAAATTAATCCAAACCACAAACCATCCCATGGTTTTTGACCATGGTTTTTGGAAAAGGGAAGAGGAAATCAATATTTTATAATTCCAAAGTCCGAACATCTTAAAATAATAGGGTTGCTTATGTGGAGGTGAGTCACACTCCCATGGAAACTAATTTATAAAGGCAAGATGTTGAATAAGTCTTGAGGGGTCCATTAATGCTTTGAAAAGTAAGTCAGAAAAACCCAAAATTACATTATTTTAATGGTAAAACATATATTGGCCGAACATAAGGGTTATAGTATTTTATTAAATCACTATTGGGTCATTATGATGTCATAAAACAAATTATATATTTAAACGGTATTTAATTTTTACCCAAAAATTTGACTGTCTCAGAAAATTATGAAAAATTCACTGTTGGATAATTTTGACATCCTGATTCCATAAATGAAATTAATTTTATCTAAATTTTTTTCTAAATAAGTTAATTTTCTCTTTTAAAATAAAAACCGACATTTATCAAAAATTCACGGGTTTTGAGAGAAATGGCATTCAAACCATAATAAAAAATTTAATTGAATTCATAAAATTATAAGATCATTTATATTTAATAAAAAAATTTAATAATAATATTATTATTTTATTAAAATATTATTTAATTCAAAAATCCCTTAATTTAATAAAATAGATTTATTAATTAAATAATAACTAAAAATACCATTTGTACTTTAAAAACTATTTACAATGTATCAAAAATGACTAGAAATTATATTCTTTATTATATACAAAAATAATGTACATGAACATAATACTACTTATTTGTTACATAACCACTTAAAACATCCACATAAGACCTAAGGGTAATGTGTGTGATGGTGATAGACTCTTGGGGTGGCTCGGATAACATTGCTCGAGTTGTAATTTCAATCAACTTCCAATTTTCACGTAGACGGTCACGTTCGAGCTTGACATGATGAAGCTCAGCTTGGGCTTGGTCAAGGGAGAAGCCCAAAGATTCCACCTATTTTCCAAGCTCTGAAAAATGGGCTTCGTATGGGGAAATTCTACTGGATGAGGCCATCGCTTCGTTTGTCTGAGTAAATTGGATTTGTTAAAGTCCTATATTTATACTAATCATGTGATCACTGTTCAACGACTATATTAACAACGGTCAAAATTATTAACATAAAACCAATGAAGTTGACAACTTATAAAAATATTTTTCATAAAGAGACATTTAACTAGATCAAGAGGGAATTTTCATTAATGAAACTTTGGGTCGTTAAACGACCTGCAGGGGAGGACATAAAAAGACCACAAAATTTAAAGAGTTAGAATGACTGCATGGTTAGTCCGTACGATTTGAGAAACTGTGTGCTAACCGTGCAGTGAATTCTATCCAAAGGGGAAGCATCACACAATTACATGGGATGAGGTGCACGAACGTGTAGAGATCATACGTTATCTGTGGTATCTTATCACACGATTTCCTAAGTTGGAACATAATTACTACTAATCATGCACAAACCGTGCTCTTCAATCCACCTAGACCAAAATTCATCATTTCTATAAAAATTCAAAGTAAACCCAAGGGAATAACATGAAATCAAGATATAACATGGAAATGAGGTCCTCCAACCTCTACCACCGAATGGGAATAACTGGAAAAAGAGGATGACAGTAGAGGTTAAAACGTTTCCCAACTTCCATACTGAGGATAAGAATTTGACCAAAGGTTTGAATAACCCTGGGATTTCCATTGTCTATACACCAGCTTCACTCTAGGACCCATGGGTAGAGCTCAGATGATTGAAGCATCTCCTGCCTCGCAGTCAAGATTTAGAAACCCCCGAACACAACTTATTCTTCCAGTGCCACAAACAATTACACTGTGATCTCATATAGGCTCAATAAGACATGAAAAACATCAAAATCACTTTACCCTAACCCATAATATTTCTGAAGCAAGGGCTTAAAAGATGCAAAAACATCACCCCCTATTTCTTCAGATGAAAAATGGAAGGAGGAAAGGAAATATTGAAACACCTTCCTCTCAACATAAGATAGTGATATTTTACAAAGGGAGACACACTTCCTACAAAACAAAGAATCATAGATGATTGCACAACCTTCGCCTTTATAATCAAATGAGCACAAAACATCACAATGCATCACTGAACATGACCATTGTGACTAATAGAAACTAAACAAGGAGAAGGACCTTATACCGAGTCCCAAACAACAAGAAATTCCTGCAAGCGGCAATAACAGCCTCACTCGGCCCGATTTTACACACTAATGGCCTGACATGAAATCTTACTTCAAAAAGACCGACAGTAGACCTGGGGTCCCACTTAGACAACATCTTACACTAACAAACCTGAACTGCTTTAACCATTGGAGACTCAGGTAACTTATGAAACTAAGGTCTCTTTCAACCTTCCACAACTACTTTCTCGCTACAAGAGGATCCCCAAAACATAGAAAGCTAAAGGGGGTATAATCAATCTCCAAAACGTGAGAATAAAAAATCCTTACATTGATCAACTAGAGGACTTTCTAATTGAGAAGCAATATGGACTACACTCTAGTCATGCATTAAATAATTATGGGGGAATACCCTATTCAATAAGAGAACCCAAGGACCCAACCAAGTTGGTCCACTGGTCAAAATAATATCACTAGTAAGAACTAAACACATGAGGGGATCCACCACAAGGGCCTCCAAAACTTTTCTCAGAAGATACCACTAACCAGCCCTTCAACCTAACATACCGTCCAAACACAAACCCAAAACATCATTCAAATAAGAGGGGTTATTGAACTCAAAACATCCCACAACAACAAAATTTCCAAAAAACAAAAGACACACCAGCCAAACCAGTCATCAAGACATCAAGTTTTCCTTTAAAAGAAGTCACTTCATTGAAAATAAATGGACCGGTGTTTAGTATACCCACCAATGGTATCCTATGGGCCTCACACATGCATGTTTCTTTGCCACATTGGGAACCATCCTCATATCCATCATGGCACTCATCCATTCATGCCATTAACTATCAATCATCCCTTATAACCCCATGAATTTGGTCACTCACAAAAATACAAGTGGTTAAAACCGAAATTCCTTCCACTTTTCAAAACCTAAACATTCAATCAAAAATCCCCCTTTTCTGAAAACCACTAACTATAGAATAAAAACCTAATTTATATCTTACAAAACATTTCAGAATTCCCCGATCATTCAAATAAAAAATCACTTTCATTCCATACATTAATTTCAAAACACTTCAACCTGTTTTAAAATACTCCCAATTTTATGAAGAAAAACTCCCTTTCATCAACACCCATCCATTTAAAAACCCATTTCTTCTTATTTAAACAATATTACAATGATTCATAAAACTTTTAAAATGATTACTAGTTACCAGATACAAAATTTATCTTAAAACCCCACACATAAATTCCCAAAACACTTCATTCAACTCAAAACACTTGTCAATAATTTCATTAAGTCTATTTGGAATAGATTTGCAAAACCCACTCTTAAATAATTGATACATTTAAAAGAGGTGTAAACACAGCATTTACCTTTTCAAAATAGTTCCAAAAAATCATCTCTACCATTTTAGAAATCAAGACACTTTTGATTTACTAAATAATCAATTCATAAAAGTTGAAATTTCTTAAATCAAGTCTTATTTATATTTTTAAAACCAAGCTTCGAAGATTCCAAAACAAAAGGACATAAGACAGTACGAGAGGAAACTAATTTTGGTGGGTGAATTAGACATATAGTTTACAGCCATATGCCAATCACTTAACCATCATTGTGAGTGTTATAGGACAATATCTCTAGCTCCACATGTCTTTCCAGGCCCTGCGAGCTCACTGAGACCATTGACTTAACTCTCTTTTCATTTCCCCAATAATCGATGAACCATGAAAAAAGGACTTCGATAAAACCTGACTTCCCTTGGAGACCTGAATCTCGTCATGAGGTGTGCTATCTAGGAACCCATATCATAATTAGAATGTCAAGTCCTAACAACCCTAGCTCCAAACTATCCTAACTCTTCATGAAATAACATGACCCAAGAGAGAGAACCTGACCCCTCGGATACCATTTTGTCACGAACCAGATTTGTTCGCCTTCAAAACCGAAATCCAACCCGATCTATGGAAATACCCAAAGGGTGTTCCCTATCCCCACAGTCTGGAACAAGTTGCTGAGTATCATAAAATGAAATTTTGGAATGATTTAACTAATTTTATAAAAATAAAACAACAAATGAACGAATAAAACAAATATGGATTTTCCAAACCAAATTATCTTTTAAAAAATTTTAGAATTGAGTTATGAAATTTAAAACAATGTTTAAAGACTATTAAAATTGAACAAAACCAAAAAAGGACAACCCATGAACCACCTCATGACAAGGGGAAAATTCAACAAGCCATCCCCAAAACACTGCATCATGAAGGACCACTAGAAACCTGGACCACAGGAACTAAAAGAATTACCCAACCTATGACAAATATAACCAAGTATACTTACATCCAAAGGTTTATTTAGGGTGTGAGAAAAATTCTAGTAGTATTCCACCACAAAAATATTCCTTGTCATAATCATTATAATACAAATAGCTTGCATTTTTTTCAAATGAGAAATGCTAGTAATAATTTCTAAAAGATGAAACATTAAATAAAAACTTATTTCAAGTGGCATACTTTAAAAGAAATCAAAACTTTTAAATAGAATAAAAAATTTATTGAATTTCTCTATCCAAACATTCTGTATGCCGATAGTATGTATAAATTATATAATGAGCACTAGAAATGGAAAAAAACCATAGGCACTAGCACATTGTGGGTCCCAGTTACCTCATACTCGGTGAATGTGACCATGAAAATATCTATTCTCGTGCACACGAGCCACCAGTAGGGATCATACCCATAACCTAGTGGCCCCCAAAGTCATCATCATAGTTTAGTTGTTATTTTCATCATAGAACTTATTACATGAAATAGGGGAAAACCCCACGGTATCACTAGCATACTTGTATATGTTCACCCACCTAGATTCTTGAGTTTTCCCTCTTATTCTCAAACAAGTTCAAGAAGCCATGAAAATACAATTTTTACATGAAAATACCACTTCCAAGTCACACAAACACACAAAAAACAACCCACACACATGTCACATGATCCCCCTTTTCATTAAAATTCATTTTAGAAATCATGCTCACACCAAAAAAGCCCATAACATGTTTCACCTCTCTTTCACACTTCAATAAATCCTTTTAAATTTTTTATAAAACCGTTCCAAGATAGTACACAACACATAATCTCCCTTTCATGTTAAAATGAACCATTTCAAAAGTACACTCCTTCCAAAATAGTGTGAAACATAGTTTCACCTCTTACATAAATCAAGAAACCATTTTAAGCCTTCACAAATAAATTCCAAAGAGTGTAACCATGTTTTTCACATAAAACCCTTCTAAAAACCCTATTTTAGGACCAAAATCATACAAATATCACATGAAACAAGAATTTTTAGCCATACAATCATTTTATAAAACTATTCCATGAATCATAATATAACCCCAATGAACACTACATGGAATAAACACAAAAAATATTCATTTTTGCACAAAAATTCCACTTAGAAACCAACCGCTTAACAAATTATATGAAATATAATTTTCGAAACAAAAAATGGAGTAAAATCATGATAAAAATATAAATTAATTAAAACTAACTCATCCAATAATTCTTACACATGGAATCACCTAACCTTTGTGCCAAAAACTCCAAACCATTTTGTGAAACTTCAATCGCACCACCACTACACCACAAGGGAGTGAAAACAAACCTAAAACACCAATATTTCACCAAAAATATGAAAGGTTAAACTCTAGGTTAAAACCTTAATTTCTATAGACTTCATAACTTCATGAAAAGTGGAAGAAATCCTATGAAAATTGGAGGAACATAAGAGGAAACTCACTAAATTGAGAGATCTTGAAGAAATCACCCCACATTCACCAAAATATGAATTTCCAAAAAGCCAAAAAGGAAAGTGAGGTTTGAATAAGGCTTAAAAAGTCAAGTGAGAACTGAAATGGAGGGAATAATGTAAAAATTGAAGGAGCTGTGAAAGAAAAAAGTTACCTCTTAAAAATTTGGCTGATTTGAGAAATCCAGAGACTTTTGGCCCTAATTCGCGATGAATATGAGATCCAAAGAGGAGGAATAGAGAATGGGGAACTTATTTTTTATGCGGTAATGGGTGAGAGTTTGAATCACAAAAAAACCTTAAAAATCGAATAAGATATTAAAGAAATAAGTTTTTCAAAGCAGGAAATGAGATTACAGGCTGGCCCAATACCTTAATAGAAAACCCAAATCCATCATGATTAAGGATTCATACGAGGTCCAAATGGATATGGTGGATTTAATTTTCTAGGGGATGCCAATTAGGAATTTTAATGGGTTTAAAATGTTGAAAAATGAAGGAGTTATAAAAAAATTCATTTTTAAAACATGAAATGGGATCAAGGTTTGGCCCAAATCATGAAAAAACACCCTTTATGTAACATCTCAGGTAAATAAAGAACACACCATTTTTCATATTTATTAATATTTGTGAACTAAATATTATTTCTACTTTAATGGAGATGCTATTTTCGATGGCGTACCCGATACGAAATAATGAGTTTCTTTGAAATCTTACGTTGCACACAAATAATATAATATTATTATTTTAAATAGTAGTTAACACCTTGCCGTTGTAATGGCGGTAATGAAAATAACTAACTACAAAATTATTATATGTGTTTGTTAAATGTTTTTACATTTATCCAATAAAATTTAGAGGATTAAAATGTGAATGAATCTAATTTTAAACATAATTTACATTAAAAGGTTGATTTACTGCCTTTTAATGGAGAACCCTATTTAAATGTAATTTTGGTAACTTTTATAGGTTCCATTTGATAAAATAAAACTCTTATTTAGAATTGGGATATCAAAATTTACTTTGGGTAAATTTTTGGTATTTTTGGATAAAATTCATTTTTTATGAATAATTAAAAATACTGTATTTTAATTCAAAAGTTCCTTTTAATATAATTTATTTATATGGTCATATTATATTTTTAATTATTTTTAAAGTGTAATTAGATTATATTTTTACCATTTAATCTAATGTTGGTCATTGGAATTAATCTCATTTTGAAATTGGGCATAAACAAATGTCAATATTTTGATAGATATTGTTTCTTAAAAACACACTATTTGTTTTGATAACGGGAAATAATTTTAAATTAATTAATGAAAATTTTAAATTTTTAATTTGGTAAAATAGATATAATTTTTCAATTAGGAATATAAAATATATCTTAGGCAGAATTTTTTGTAGTTTTCTGAAAAACTTCAATTTTTGATGAATAGTGAAATCACTAAGTAGTAGTTAAAAACTGACATTTTCATTTAAATGAAATTTTACCCCTTCTGTGGATTGAATTTCAAAAATCCGACATACATGGTTGTTATTAGTAAGTAAAATTTGGTTCAATAAGATGAAAATAATTTTTGGTGAATAGTAATTGTTAACTTTTATTTACCGTTGTTAAAGGTAAATGGGGTAATTCAAGGTAAAAAGAATTTTATAATAATACAAAATTACCTTAACCCTTGTTCTAAACTTATTTGATGAGTAATGTCTAACCTTGGGCATCCTTGGGTTGATTGTGGGACCCCATGGAGCCACTTGGGAGTGATAATGACACTTTATTTAAATTAACTTAAAATAAAGGCAAAAATGACAAAAACAAATATCTTTTGATAAATTAATTTTTACATGGAGTTATATAAGTTATCCTTTCGAGTATAAATATTTATTAGAAATATAAAACGATTTTCTACATCATGGTATTTTTTTTATAATTTTTAGACATAATATAAATAAAATTATTTATGACACAAAAATGATGCAGTATTTACCTCATTAATAAATGAATTAAATAAATAAGATTATAAATATTAAAATAACATAAAAACCTATCCAATTATTATTGGATGATTTTATTTCGACCATGATTCATCTTATATTAAACATTAATGAGTTATGGTCCGTTAGAAACTGAAAAAAGTTATATAATAAAATAATATTTCCACACTTTCCTAAAGAGCCCCTCCACCCCCTTATAAAAATCCCTCATTTCTAACTCATTATTAACTCATCTAAAGCCCATTGGATCTTCCAAACCCAGCCCAAATAATCTCTAAAGATCCCTCTATTTCACTTAGAAGCCTTACCTTAGTCAAAAGTCACTTCAAAAAGTCCTTTTGGTTTAAACAAAAGGGAGTTACCCAAATTAAAGGTAACCATTTCTCTTTAATTATTTTCTTTTATTTTAATTCTACAACCCCTAAAAACTTTTTATTCCTTTATTTTATAACAACACCAATATCCTAAATATACTAGGATGTTGTTATGAGAATGATTCTAACTACACTTACACACACCTCCATCTAATGGGTAATGAACATACTGTTTCTATGGATGGAAAACTAACACCTCACGAAATGATGATTGTTTAATTATCTTCTACCACCTCATATGTTGGCCATTATGATGATAGTATATTTATATATGATATATATTATGATTATTTTTTCTTTATTATTATGTATTTTTAATTTATAACATGCCTTTCTGGTTTCCATTATGAGTAAACGCGATAATTTCATCTAAGGAAGTGCAGACTACCGCCCCCTCAAAGTGATATGACTTGTTCATAGCATACATGGGACATATAAAGGATGTAGTTATTGAAATTATATATGATATTATACTATAATTATAATATAACTATGTATCATTATGTTTTCATTCAATTAAAATACAAAATCGAAATGAAAGTAGCGTTCATGCGTACGTATGACTTACCGTCTCCATGAACGGTGCATTTCATTTGTTACCTCCAAATGTTATGTAATATAATAAATACATGTATATAATGGATATAGAGGATATATATGATATCTAAATCATTAATATAATTCTAGATATAATGAATTTTTCACTATGTGAACAACTTGTTATTATAAGAAGTCCATTTTTGACTCAAGTACCAAATATCGAAAAAAGAACGCTATTAACTTAAATGATCACATAATGTTTATAACATGGTAATAAGTTATATAAAATTAATAATAAACATGAAAAAGGTTCCTAATAAAGTATAAATTAACTTTATTTAATTATTCAGGAAGAAAAAGGAACAAATGAGTCAAGTTAGACACAAGGTAAGGGATTTCTTATCCCAATTTTAATTCCATTAGATTTCCTTTATTTGCCACTTATTTATTACATTTGGTGTATTGTCTACTTACATTATATATATATATATTATCACTATTATATTTATATTCATGTAATTATGTTATTCATTTGGTGTTTAATAACTTGTGTTTATATGACTTGATTGATTACAACGTGGTAAGGGTTTTTCATCTCACTTCTTATTCGCGTGAGATTCATGCTATATTTGTCACTATTTACTTTGTGTGGAATATGGACTGACCATGAATTTACAATTTGTGTAATATAATTTCATTTATGGGTATTTAAATCATCATCGTATGATCCTTCTTTCATGTGGTGTATATTTTGTAAGTTATCAAATTGGTAAGAGAACTTTTCACCCTCCTCTTTTTAAAAGACTTATTTTAATTATGTCTTTTAATTTACATCATATAATTTTGGGATACGTTCTTCTATGTACTTAATGATGTAAATTTTATGTCCAAGTGATTAGATACCCTTTTCTCTCTCATCAAGTTATTTTTCTATATTTTAAAGTGACGTTGTAAGGTTGTCAAATTTCTGTAAGGGAACTTCCTAACTCAATTTCAATTCTTCATGTTAAACTTATACTTCTTGATTATGTCGTTTTATAAATTTGTGTGAATTTCCTATGATTGTTTAAAAATTAATATCCACTTATATTGAGTGTATTATTATTTTTCACACATAATTATGTAATTGAATTACCTTTAATCTAAGGATACCATCTTTATAAGGGATTTCGTCTCAATTTACATTCCCTTGAGACGTCATTTTTGTTATGCGCCAATTCAATTTTATATGGTGTATATACTTACCTTTGGAATATTATATCATGAATATACTTATTCTCATGATATTATAAGTTTTATTTTATTCTATTCTACAATAATGTTTAGTTAAGTGTCTCTCAAGTGTTACGAGACTCTTTAACTAAAACATCATTTTAAAAGCTTTAAAGAATTATACTTATAAATATTTCTCGTTAATTTCCATGTTCTAAAAATGGTTTTGAGTATTTATTTATATGTTAATTAATGTTTTAAAACAGTAATTACTTTGAAATCATCAAAGTGGTATGTGACACTTTGATTCAAAAATCACTTTATTAAATGTTTTAGATTGGTTTGAAAATGATTTGATAAAATATTACTTATTTCTATATCTTGATTTGTCATATTGTGATTGGAATGTGGAAATTTTATCTTTACTTTATGCTTGTGTTATGTGTTTTGAATATGTTATGGTTATTGGGTGTTGTTTATGTATATGGGTGGTTCCATGATAAACCTAGGGCGGGTGATCCCGAGATTGCACTCCAATGCATTGGGTAACGTGATGGAGGTAAACGTTAATGTTTCTCCTCAGATATTTAGGGAATATACTGTGATGGGTATTCCGAATGCGACTCCCTATGTAGATACGATATCTACAATGTAAGTATGTTATGAATTCCATATGTTACCATTATTAGTTATGATGTGTGTGTGTTATTCATAAATCTTGTGATTTCATAAGGTATGTTATGATTGAAAAGTATGGTTTCAATGAATTGTATTTAATGATGGGATAATGTTTTCCTTCTTAATTTTATAACCCATACTGAGCTTTTTATACTCATACCAAGTTTTTTAAATGTTTTCTATAGGACATAAAGATGAATAGGGTCAAGGATGGGATCAAGGAAAAGTCATGCTGTCTAAAACAAGGAATTAGACATGTTTCTTTTTAAGAGTTTTTATTTTATGAAAAATGAATATTGATTAGTAGTGTCTACATGTAATATTAAAGTTGTTTTGTAATAGTTATGGCCTAATTATCTAAAACTCTAAACCTGGAAATATCCTCAATGTGAATTTATGACATAATTCAAGATTATTTAATGCTTAAGGCCGAATCTTTCTAGTTGGTATCAGAGGTCGGTTTAGACAACTTTAGGGATTATGAGTTTTCGTTAGACACATGGTTAGTCCCTATGTCTATTATTTCCATTAAATCATTGTTTTATAAATTTTTCAGATCAAGGAATGTTAGTTACAAATGGAAGGAGGAGGATCTCAAATGAAATTACTATCTATTCCTAATGACTTGCTTGCAATAATTATGGAAAAGTCATGTTCGGATGATTGCGAAATTTTTTCTAGCATACAACTCACTTGAAAGTAGTTTTTTGAGATATCAAACACCTCAACTATACCTCATTATCATCGTGGATCATGGGTTGTATTTAAACAAATCCTATTTTCATAATATTCTTATATTTTTAAGAAAGGTAAATATTATCAAGGCATTTTAAAATATTTTACCTTATCATAAGATTTTGAGGCATATTATGATTTAGAAAAAGGTGATGGAGAAGGAGACCCTTTCACAACATATTTATATTTTCTTTTATAATATATTTTCTTGGCACATACCTATGGTATTTAAAAAGGACCACTAATTGAAAGTTTTAACTCAAATTCGGTATGACTGTTTTATAGAAATCATGTTTTATTAGATGTTTTGAAATTATATTCCATACATGATTATTTTCCAAAACTGTTTTTCTATGAAAACCCATATGACCCCTATTGTACAAGGTGTATTTGGATGAAAGAAGCAAATGATTTTGAAGGATCTTTAAATCATTGTTTCTATTCATGGACCTTCTATCTATGTGAACAAGATGATGATGAAACCAAATGGACACCATGATAAAGGTATGATGCTATTCATTTTGGGGATCATTTTATTTGATCGTATGGTGGTGAAATAGAAAAAATGACAGTATATATAAGACTTAAATAATTAAGATGTTTAGATCATAATGAATTGGGATGAAAATGAGAGGTATAAGGAAACCATTGAGGTTAAAACATGTTAGGGTTATTTTTGAGTTTTATAAAAAGGACAACACGTAGGATAGGTGACAACCCATCACATCCGGCAAGACAGCAGGAATTGAACCCACAACCGAAGGGTGATAAGGACGCATCAGCTACCACTGTCCTACTTGAAGTCCCTGGTTAATATGACTTATTATTTTAGTAAAATGATTTTATCGAACAAAAATAATTTGATTTTGGGAACTTATGTTCTACCAAATGAATATAATTAGTATAGGAAAATGATTTGGTGATTAAGTGATAATGGTTGTTGTGGAAGACATTTTCTATTTTGAAGAAACACTATATACCTAAGGAAGATAGAAAACTATGGGATTTCCATTGTTGAATAATGGTTGAATTTTTTTAGAAGAATCTATGTTTTTATTATGGACATATGACTATTTAGTTTATTTATGAAACTGATTAACCTATCTTGGAGAATATGTGATTAGGTTAATTACTTTTCAGTATGAGACTTTATGAGTAACTGATGTTATTTAGAGATAAATGTTAAGATTTATCTTGGAAGACTATGTAATTAAATCCTTATGAGACTTGGGTTTCAATCTTAGTTTGGATTACATTTGAATAGTTTTATGGAAAATTGTTTATTTAAAGGACTTGGTTGAACTTTGGGTATTGTTTGACAATTTTTAGAGATTAAGGGTAGTTTTTCTTTTTGAAAGAGATTATCCTTTTTGGGTATTATCTGATCTCGTACTAACCAAATTGGTTTTAGTTTATGTCTAATGACAATGTAAATATATAGTTCTTCTTTTGTGGATTATGTGATTCTCTAGAAGATGATTCTTCTGATTTTGATGTGACCAAGTCTTTTTGAATGCTCATTGTTTAGAGAAAAGATTATTTTTTGGTAGAAACTTATTAAAGGATAAAGCATTACTTGAAGGAAAGTATATTTTCTTATGTTTTTATTCTATGTAGTAAATGAATTCCTCAAAATTATGAAAAGGAATGTAAAACCAAAACTTTGTAGGTTTATGTTTCCTACTGGGTAATCAAAGACCTTTTAACACATCATAAGTTTGTGTTTTTTTGGTGGTTAAATTTCTCATAATCATGTTTTATATCACTCTCCATCAGAACTTGACCGTTTGTTCTCTCTTATATATCCATGTTTTCTTACATGGAATCATAGTATGGGTTATCTCGGGTGACCTTTGTACTTTTCATTCTTTATTTTAATGTGATAGTTTTACTGACTATTTTCTGATGTGGGACTTTTAATGAAGTTTCCAAGCCCAGTTTTAAAATTGGGAGGACAAAATTCCCAAAAGGGGGGAAGGATGTAAAATACTAATTAAATAAAGAACACGACATTTTTCATATTTATTAATATTTATGAACTAAATATTAATTCTACTTTAAAGGGGATGCTATGTTCGATGGTCTACCCGATACGCAACAATGAGTTTCTTTGAAATCTTAAATAGCACACTAATAATATAATGTTATTATTTTAAATGTTAGTTAACACCTAGACATTGTAACCGCGGGAATGAAAAAAACTAACTTCAAAATTATTATATATGTTTGTTAAATGTTTTTACATTTATCCAATAAAAGTTAGAGGCTTAAAATGTGAATGAATCTAATTTTAAACATAATTTACATTAAAATGTCGATTTACCACCTTTAAATGGAGAACCCTCTTTAAATTTAGTTTTGGTCAATTTTATATGTTCCATTTGACAAAATAAAACACTTCTTTATAATCGGGACATCAAAATTTACTTTGGGTAACTTTTTTGTATTTTTCTGATAAAATTCATTTTTTATGAATAGTGAAAAATACTATATTTTAATTCAAGAGTTACTTTTAATCTAATTTATTTATATGGCTATATCATCTTTTTAATTTATTTTAAAGTGTAATTAGATTGTATTTTTACCATTTAATCCCATGTTGTTCACTGGAATTAATTTCAATTTGAAATTGCGCATAAACAAGTGTCAATCTTTTTATAGATATTGTTTCTTAAAAACACGCTATTAGTTTTGATAACAGGAATTAATTTTAAATTAATTAATGAAACTTATATGTTTTGAATTTGGTAAAATAGGCATCATTTTTGAATTAGGAATATCAAATATAACTTAGACTGAATTTTTGTTAGTTTTCTGAAAAACTTCAATTTTTGATGAATTGTGAAACCACTAAGTAGTAGTTAAATACAGACATTTTCATTTAAATGAAACTTTTACCCTTCTATCGATTTAATTTAGAAAATCCTACTTATATGGTTTTTATTATTAAGTAAAATGTGGTTCAATAAGATGAAAATAATTTTTGGTGTATAGTAACTTTTGACATTTATTTGCCGCGGTTAAAGGTAAATTGGGTAATTGAAGGTAAAGAGAATATAATAATAATAAAAAATTACCTTAAAAATTTTCTTAACCTTATTAGATGAGTCATGGCCGACCATGGAAATCCTTGGGTTGATTTTGGGACCCCATGGAGCCACTTGGAGTGATAATGACACTTTATTTTAATTAACTTAAAGTAAAGGAAAAAATGACACAAACAAATATCTTTTAGTAAATTATTTTTGACATGGGGTTATAGAAGTTATCTTTTTGACTATAAATATTCATTTTAAATATAAAACGATTTCCAATATCATGGTATTTTTCTTATAATTTTTAGACATCAGAAAAATAAAATTATTCATGACACAAAAATGATGCAGTATTTACCTCATTAATAAATGAATTAAATAAATAAGATTATAAATATTAAGATAACATAATAACCTATCAAATTCTTATTGTATGATTTTTTTTACACCACTAGTCATCTTATATTCTACCTTAACGAGTGTTGGACCTTTAGAAACTGAAAATCATAATATAATAAAATAATATTTCCACACTTTCCTAAAGAGCCCCTCCAAATCCCTCACTTATATCTTATTATTCACACCTCTCAAGCCCTATGGCTAGTCCAAACCCTGCCCAAATTATCTCACAAGATCCATATCTTTAACTTATAAGCCTTAACTTAGGCAGAAGTCACTTCAAGAAGTCATTTTGGTTTAAACAAAAGGGAGTTACCCAAATTAATGGCCACAATTTCTCTTAACTTATTTTATTTTATATTACTTCTAAAACACATAAACAGTTTTTATTCCATTATTTTATAACAACAATAGTATCCTCAATATACTAGGATATTTTTATGAGAATTATTTGAACTACACTTACACACACTTCCATCTAATGGGTAATGAACATATTGTTTCTGTGGATGGAAAACTAACGCCTCATGAAATGATGATTGTTCAATTTTCTCCTACCACCTCATATAGTGGCCATTATTATTACACTATATTTATATATGATATTTTTTTTGTTTTCTTTTTTCTTATTTATTTTTAATTTATCACATACCTTTATGGTTTCCAGTATGAGTAAACGCGATAATTTTACTTGAGAAAGTGCGGACTACCACCCCCTCAATGTGATATGACTCGTTAATACCATTTTTGGGACATATAAATGATATATTTATTGAAATTATATATGATATTATACAATAAATATAATATAACTATTTATCATTAAGGTTTTATTCAATTAAAATACAAAATAGAGATGAAAATAGCATTCATGCGTACGTACGGCTTACCGTCTCCATGAATGGTGCATTTCATTTCTTACCTCCAAATTTTAAGTAATATTATAAATAAATTTATATACTGGATATATATGATATATATGATATTTAAATCATGAATATCATTCTGTATATAATGTAATTTTGACTATGTGAACAACTTGTAATTATAAGAAGTCCATTTTTGACTCAAGTACCAAATATTGACAAAACAAAAGTTATTAACTTAAACGATTACATAATGTTTATAACATGGTAATAAGTTATATAAAAGGATTAATAAACTTGAATAGGGTTCTTAAGAAAGTATAAATTAACTTTAGTTTATTATTCAAGAAGAACAAGGAACAAACGAGTCAAGTCAGACACGAGGTATGGGATTTCTTCTCTCACTTTTAATTCCGCAAGATTTCCATTGTTTCCTAGTTATTTATTGCATGTGGTGTTTTGTGTAATTCCATTTGAAATACATATATATTATCACTATTATATTTATATTCATATAATTATGTTATTCATTTTGTGGTTAATAACTTTTTTTTATACGACTCGATTGATTACAACGTGGAAAGGGTTTTTCATATCAGTTCTTATTCCTGTGGGATTCATGCTATATTTGCCACTATTTCCTTTGTGTGGTGTATGAATTGACCATGACTGTACACTTTGTGTAATATAGTTTCATTTATGGGTATTTACATCTTCATCATATGATCCTTCTTTCATGTGGTGTATGTTTTTTAAGTTACCAAATCTTTAAGGGAACTTTTCACCCTCCTCTTTTTAAAAGACTTATTTTTTATGTCTTTTAATTTACATCTTATAATGTTGGGATATGTTTTTCTATATCCTTAATGATTTAAATTTTATGTGCAAGTGATGATATATCCTTTCCTCTCTCATAAAATTATTATTTTTTAATTTTAAAGTGACGTTGTTAGGCTGTCGAATTTCTGTAAGGGAACTTCTTAACCCAATTTCAATTATTTGGGTTAAATGTATACTTCTTGACTATGTCATGTTATAAATATGTGTGAATGACCTCTGATGGTTTCACACTTAATATTCACTTATATTGAGTGTATTATTATTTTTCACGCATAATTATGTAATTTATTTATCCTTAATCTAAGGATACTGTCTTTATAAGGGATTTCGTCTCAATTTATATTCCCTTGAGACTTCATTTTTGTTATGTTCCAATTCACTTTTATATGGTGTATATACTACAAATTAGAATATTATATCATGAATAACCTTATTCTAATGATATTATATTTTTTTTTAATTTTATTCTTCAATTATGTTTAGTCAAGTGTTTCTTAAGTGTACGAGACTCTTTAACTAAAACATTGTTTTAAAATCTTTAATGAATTATTCTTCTAAATATTTCTCGTTAATGTCCATGTTTATATTTTTTTAGTATTTATTTATATGGAAATTAATGTTTTAAAACATTAATTCCTTTAAAATCTTCAAAGTGGTATGGGAAACTTTGATTCAAAAATCTCTTTATTAAATTTTTTAAACGATTTTGAAAATGATTTGATAAAGCATTGTTTATTTCAATATCTTGATTTGATATATTTTGATTGGAATGTGGAAATGTTATATTTCCTTTATGCTTGTGTTATGTGTTTTGAATATGTTATGGTTATTGGAAATTGTTTACGTATACGGGTGGTTCCATGATAAACCTAGGGTCGGTTAGCCCGAGAGAGCTCTCCAATGCATTGGGTAACATGACAGAGGTAAATGCTAATGTTTCTATTAAGAGGTTTAGAGAATATACTGTGATGGGTATTACAAATGTGACTCACTATGTAGTTGTGGTAGCTATAATGTTGGTATGGTATGAATGCCATAATATACCTTTATGATTTATGATTTGTGTGTGTTATTCATAAATCTTATGATTTCATAAGGCATGTTATGATTGAAAAGTATAGTTTTATTAAATTGTATTTAATGATGGGATAATATTTTCCTTCCTTTTTTTATTACCCTTACTGAGATTTTTATGCTCATCCCAAGTTTTTGAAATGTTTTCCACATGACTTAAAGATGTATAGGGTCAAGGATGTGATCAAGGAAAAGTCATGTTGTTTAAAACAAGGAACTTGACATGTTTCTTTTTAAGAGTTTTTATTTTGTAAAAAAATGGATACTTATTAGTAGTGTCTACATGTAATATTAAAGTTGTTTTGTAATAGTTACGGCCTAATTCTCTAAAAATCTAAACCTAAAAAGATCCTCAATGTGAATTCTTGACATAATTCAAGATTATATAATGTTTAAGGTTAGGTCCTCGTAGTTGGTATCAGAGGTTGATTTAGACAACATTAGGTATTAGAAGTTTTCGTTTGACACATGGTTAGTCCCTATGTCTATTATTTCCATTAAATCCTTGTTTTATAACTTTTTCAGATCAAGAAAAGTTAGTTACAAATGGAAGGAGGAGGATCTCAAATAAAATTCTTTTCTCTTCCTGATGACTTGCTTGCAACAATTATTGAAAATTCATGTTCGGATGATTGTGAAACTTTTTCTAGCATACAAATCACTTTCAAGCAGTTGTTTGAGATATCAAACACCTCCACTATACCTTTTTTTCATCGTGGATCACGGGTTTTATTTAAAAAAAATCTAAGTTTCAAAATATTATCATATTTTAAAGAATGTAAAATATTATCAAGGCATTTTCAAATATTCTACCTTATCAAATGATTTTGAAGAATATTATGATTTTGAAAATGGTCCTGAATAAGGAGACCCTTGTGAAACCTGTTTATATTTTCTTTTACAATATAGTGTCTTGGCACATACCTATGGTATTTTAAAAGGACCATTAATTGAAAGTTTAAACTCAAATTCGGTATGACTGTTTTATAGAAATCATGTTTTATTAGATGTTTTGAAATTATATGTCATACATGATTATTTTAAAAAACTGTTTTTCTGTGAACACCCATATGACCCATGTTGTACAAGGTGTATTTGGATGAAGGATGAAAATGATTGTGAAGGATCATTAAATCATTGTTGCAATGTATATACCTTCTACCTACATGACCAAGATGACGACGAAACCAAATGGACACCATGATCAAGGTAGGAAGTTCTTCATTTTGGGGATCATTTTATTTTATCATATGGTGGTGAAATAAAAAAAATGACAATATATATAATACTTCAAGAATTAAGATGTTGAGATCATAATGAATTTTTATGAAAATGATAGGTATAAGGAAACCATTGAGGTTAAATAATTTAAGGGTTATTTTTGAGTTTTTTAAGAAGGACAACCCGTATGATGGGTGACAACCCGTCGCATCTAGTAAGGCCGTAGGAATAAAACCCATAACTGAAGGGTAACAAGGAAGCCTCACCTACCACAGGCCTACTTGATGTCCCTGGTTAGCATGAATTATTATTTTAGTAAAATTATTTTATGGAACAAGAATAATTTGATTTTGGAAACTTATGTTTTATCAAATGGATATACATAGTATAGGAAAATGATTTGGTGATTATGTGATAAAGGTTGTTGTGGAAGACATTCTCTCATTTTAGGAAACACTATATGCCAAAGAAAGATATAATACTATGGGATTTCCATTGTGGAATAATGGTTGAAATTTTAGTTTGGAATAATCTATGTTTTTATGGTGGACATATGGCGATTTAATTTATTTATGAAAATGATTAACCTATCATGGAGATTATGTGATTAGGTTAATTACATTTCAATATGAGGCTTTATGAGTAACTGATGTTATTTGGAGATAAATTTTAAGATTTATCTTGGAAGACTATGTAATTAAATCATTATGAAATTTGGGTTTCAATATAAGTTTGGATTACTTTTGAAGAATTTTATGGACAGTTTTTTATTGAATGGTCTTGGTTGAACTTTGGGTATTGTTTGACAAATTTTGGATATTAAGAGTGGTTTTTCTTTTTGTAAAAGGTTATCCTTTTTTGGTATTATCTGATCTCGTACTAACCATTTTCTTTTTAGTTTATGTATAATGACAAGGGAAATATATAGTTCTTCTTTTGTGGATTATGCGATTCTATAGAAGATGATTCTTGTGCTTTTGATGTGACCAAGTCTTTTTTAAAGGCTCATTGTTTGGAGAAAAATTAGTTTTTGGTAGAAACATATTAAAGGATGAAACTCTACTTGAAGGTAAGTATATTTACTTATGTTATTATTCTATGTAGTAAATTAATTCCTCAAAATTATGAAAATGAATGTAAAACAAAAACATTGTTGGTTCACCTTTCCTATTGGGTAATCAAAGACCGTTTAACACATCATAAGTTTGTAATTTTTTAGTGGTTAACTTTATCATAATCATGTTTTCTATCACCCTCCATCAGAACTTGACCATTTGTTCTCTCTTCCATATCCATGTTTTCCTACATGGAATCATAATATGGGTTATCTCGGGTGACCTTTTGAAATTTATTTCTTTATTTTGAAGTGATAGTTTCACTGACTCCTTTCCGATGTGGGACTTTTAATGAGGTTTCCAAGACTAGTTTTAACATTGTGAAGATGAAATTATCAAAAGGGGGGAAGGATGTAACATCGCAGGTAAATAAAGAACAATTTTTTTTTTATATTTATTAATATTTGTGAACTAAATATTAATTCTACTTTAAAGGGGATGTTATGTTCGACGGCGTACCCGATACGCAAAAATAGGTTTCTTTGAAATCTTATGTTGCACACTAATAATATAATATTATTATTTTAAATGGTAGTTAACACCTTTCCATTTTAATGGAGAGAATGAACAAAACTATCTACAAAATGAATATATATGTTTGTTAAATATTTTTACATTTATCTAATAAAAGTTAGAGGCTTAAAATGTGAATGAATCTAATTTGAAACATAATTTACTTTAAAAGGTTGATTTACCACCTTTTAATGGAAAACCCCATTTAAATATAGTTTTGGTCACTTTTATACATTCCATTTGACTAAATAAAATTCTTCTTTAGAATCGGGACATCAAAATTTTCTTTGGGTAAACTTTTGGTATTTTTCTGATAAAATTCATTTTTTAAGAATAATGAAAAATACAGTATTTTAATTCAAAAGTTCCTTTTTATCTAATTTATTTATATGGTTATATTATGTTATTAATTGGTTTTAATGTTTAATTAGATTATATTTTTACCATTTAATCCAATTTTGGTCATTGGAATTAATTTCACATTGAAATTGGGCGTAAACAAAGTGTCCATATTTTGATAGATATTGTTTCTTAAAAACACGCAATTTGTTTTGATAATGGGAATTAAGTTTAAATAAATTAATACAACTTCTATGTTTTGAATTTGGTAAAATAGACAAAATTTTTGAATTAGGAATATCAAATATATTTTAGGCTGAATTTTTGGTAGTTTTCTGAGAAACTTCCATTTTTGATGAATAGTTAAACCACAAAGTAGTTGTTAAAAACTGACATTTTCGTTTAAATGAAATTTTACCACTTCTGTGGTTTTAATTTCAAAAATCTAAAATACATGGCTGTTATTAGTAAGTAAAACGTGGTTTAATAAGATGAAAATAATTTTTGTTGAATAATAACTTTTGACTTTTATTTACAGCGGTTAAAGGTAAATAGGGTAATTCAAGGTAAAAATAATATTATAGTAATACAATATTACTTTAACACTTTTCCTAACCTTTTTGGATGAGTCATGGCTGACCATGGACATTCTTGGGTTGATTTTGGGACCCCATGGAGCTACATGGGAGTGATAATGACACTTTATTTTAATTAACTTAAAGTATAGGAAAAAATGACACAAACAAATATCTTTTAATACATTAATTTTTACATAAAATTATATAAGTTATCTTTTAAACTATAAATATTCATTGGAAATAAAAAAAAATTTCCTACATCATGGTATATTTTTTATAATTTTTAGACATCATTTAAATAAAATTATTTATGCCACAAAAATGATGCAGTATTTATCTCATTAATAAATATGATTATAAAAATTTAAATAACATACAAAATATTGGTCAGAGTATATAACTCAAGAGGTGGGGGGGGGTGGTGAATTGAGTCTCTATATAAATTTCTCTTAAAGAGGTTTTTTACAAAATAATACCCCATATAAAATTAAACACAAAGTCAGTTTGTGGTAAATTTATAAAAGTATTGAAGGTTCAATTTGGTTCTCAGAAGATTGATTAGTTCTAAGTTTTACTAACCTATTGATTGAAAAAACTTTTGAAGTAAACCTACTGATTCAAAATAGATGTAAACACTTTCAAAACTAACTATCAATGTTGAGGTTATATTACTGCAAAAAATATATATCAGAAAATAAAAACAAGATAATCAACAGAGCGGATAAAACAAGAGGTTTAGTCTCAAGCAGAGACTTAGTCCTCTCCACTTGTTGATCACCTACCACCAATATGTTTATATTAATAATATTTTGATCCACACCCCGAATATGGATTCAAAATAGCACACCCAGCTGTCCCGGTCACACATGACCTCTACCACATTTATTCGTGGGAAATAAAAAATAAACAGATCACAAGGAATCTCTTCCATAGTTCTACGTGGGATACAAGTGTTAGAAGTGATTGAGTATGAGGATAGTTTGAAATCGTCCAATTATGCTCAGGAGAAAATGTGTGTGATACAAAAAAATATACACACTTCTCAATTAGTGATGATAAAACACAATAGAGATAAGATAGAGAATAGAGTTAAGAATTCTCTATGTTTTGTGAAGTAATGCTCTAGACTCAATGGATGTTGAGAAAGTGGTATTTGAGTATTCTTCTGGAATTTGTCTTTATAACAGTGTATCGTAGTTTCTATAATCCAGTTTCGAGGAGTGAAAAGGTTTATCTCTTCAATGTCTCAATGTATATAGAGTTTTTTAAGAAAGTTTCTTGTTACAATCTTCTTGTAATCTCAATCACTTATTTCCTCTCTTTTCATATTAGTATAGTCTATGTCTCAGCTTGTCTCAGTGGGTACTTCTCGTGTACTACTGCTTCTTTAACGTGAAATATTAGGTCCTTTTATACTCCAGGATCCTCTAGGAATATAGATCTCTACATGTTCATTTACCTCGTTATGTCTACAGATATTCCTACAGACAACATTAAATAATTTTAGAAACATTAATTTGTCTGAATATGACCGTTAGAAATAAATTTGAATTAATGAAATAGAAATAGTTATTTATGACTATCAGTGAGTCGTCTTCGGTGTGTTATCTTAAGTGTGCCAAAATTCAGTCTATAGAACTTCAGTGTGTTGACTTTTGTGTGTCAAAATTTTTTCTGTCGACTTTGGTGTGTCAAACATCGGTCTTTCAACTTCGGTGTGTCGAACATCAGTGTGTCAAACTTTGGTCTATTGAACTTCAGTGTGTCGAATTCGGTGTGTCAACTTAGGTGTGTCAAACTTCGGTGTGTCAGACATCAGTGTGACAACATCAGTGTGTCCAACTTAGGTTTGTCGAACATTGGTCTGTTGACTTCGGTTTGTCAACCTTCGGTCTATCGACTTCGGTCTGTCGAACATGAGTCTGTTGAATTCGGTGTGTCAAACATACCATCAGTGCTAGGGAATCTAGAAAGTTTGCGAAGTGTTTGTCTTACCAGACTAAGTTTTATGAAAAAGTTTATGTATAAATACATTTTTAAAAATATTTATTCATGAATATAAGCTATTGACTTATTATATTATATGGTTGTGTATGACATAATTTATTCTCATAGAGATATTAAAATTTCATGAAATTTTAAAATTTGTATATTGAAATTATTTGTGATTATGAAATCTACATTATCATAAAGGGTCCAACAGTCTCCCCATTTTTGATAATCACAAATTATGGCATACATGCAAATATACAGAATAAAGATAGATCAACATAGTATACGACACCAAAAGTGAGAGTGTCTAATATGACTAATGTCTTTCCATGTTTGAAATTTTAAAACAAATCTCCCCCTCACTAAATGGATTATGGTGAGTATATTCCATGTGTCCTAAACCAGAAAAACTCCCCCTTAGATAAATAAACTATTCTTAAATATAAAGTATGCCTCTTATTTTTCTCCCCCTTTTAGGGTGAGCAAAAAGAGAAGAGAGAAAAGGGATAAGGACAACACCATAAGGATTTTCATTTAGAGGCAGAAGAGTATAATGAAAACAAAAAGATCAAATCCCTATCAAAAGATAAAATCCATCATTAAGGGTTTGGATGCTGAGGAGCTTTGCCTTTGTCTAAAGTATACAATAGAGAAGGAGAGGGTTTGGGAGTGGCAGAGGATAGAGGTGATATGAGGATAACACTAGGCTTGGTAACACCTGTAGGAACAATAGTTGCAAGGGTAGACCGCCTTTCTGACGACACTCAATATGGAGTCTGTTCTGTAAGGATCAGTCAAATATGAGTAAGATATTGAGAGACGGTCATTTGAGAAGGAGGCCGAGAGGAAGTGCCAAGTGAAGCAGCTGGAGGGACCAAAATAGCCTCATCCTGAACATGCAGAAAAGGGTTTGAGAAAGTTGATAAAGTCATTAACAATTTCACCACCATATTGCATGTCTTTCTCAAAGTCATCCTTATTTTCCATAAATTTACCCATCAAATGGGTAAACTCTTTAAATTGGAGATCCTTATTTTTGAAAGCTTCTATGACTGGAGGAGTTCTAAGATATTCTGCATGAAACATGAAACTATTGATGAGATCATGCTTGGTGTATATCTTAGTGAAATACTTATCCACCTTTTCCTGAATCTCTTTCTAAGTTGAAGAGGCTTTATTTGTGCACTGTCTGACCATATTGAACACAAGATCTGTATTTTGATGAAAATTTTCAAGAGTTTATTTGTCTGAAGCACTCTAAAGTTTTTGAATTTCCTCTCTTATCACAACCTTGAGAGACTCTAAATCGGCAACAACACTTGTCCCACTCCTAGAACTGGATGGGCCAATCAACAAGTTTCCAAGCTCTTCTTTCAACTTTTTCAACTCTACAATGAGTAAATGAATTAACAAGTTATCAGAACTTCAAGAACACTAAAAAAGTAGGTCTTAAAGTTATAGGTTAAGGAATTCAACTCATTGCTCATTTTTATAACTTCTTCTCTCAGTAAGGTGTTGTGTCTAATAATGGTTTCTGCTGTAGTAATAAGATTCGATTGAATCTCCTGAATCACAATTCTTACAATATTTTCCACATTAGCATCTGAGATACATATAGGGGTGGTGGATTCACTCCTAGATCAGACTGAGGCTATTAAAGACTCACAAATATCACTTTTAAATTGTTTCAAATAAGCCTTAGTGACATAGTTACTGGGAACTGCCTTAGCTACCGGGTCTACTGCTGGAGATGCAACTGGTGGAATAGGTGCAGCAGGTTCTGGTTCAGCTTGGACTTGTGGAGCTGGAGGAGAAGACACCGTTTCTTCATATGAGACATACTCCACACAAAAAAGAATGTATCCTGGATAACTATTCCACTCTCTAGTATAAGTCCAGTCTCTTGGCTCAATAGTATCAATTCTTACCCTTCTTCCCGGAGGCTCAGGAATAACATCAATATCATCAACTACTTCATCCTAGTCTCTAGCCATAAGAACATGTCTAGGAAAATGAACTAACCAAACTTCAGGTTCAGCCTGAGCTCTAGCTACTTCAGCTTCACCAGGTACTTCCTCAATTTGGGGCACTATAAATACATCTTCTTCCTCTTGGCCAGAAGCCATAATATCATTCAATTCCTGAATGATATCTTGGTTTTCAGCATTAGGATGGAGTGGTATTTCCTCACGTTCAGCATCTCTATGACCATCATCCTATTGATCAACATGATCAACACCATCACCAGCCTCGTGTATAGATTCCTCACTGGATCTATCAACCACCTACTATCCCACTTTTAGAGAGTCACTCACATTCTCAACACTTCTTTCATCATAACCATCATCACCATTATCATCATCATCATTAGATTCCTCATCTTATTTGCTAACATAATCTTCAACTATAGTAACATTAGTTTCTTCCACATCTTCATCACCTAATAAAGATTCTCTTGAGGGAAATTCCATAGGTGGACTTGCAGGTCCATAAGTCATATCCTTGGGACTTTCAGCAATATCAGGATCACTCCTATCGTCCAAAGGAGATCCTTCATCCCTAGGAACTTCAGCCTTAGCTTCCTAATCAGAATAAACTGTAACTTCTCCTGGTTTGAGACCTGTATCAACCTGGTCCTTTGGTATAGAAGGATGGTAAACCATATTTAAATACTCATACAACCTTTCCTAATCTCCTAACCAACATCTCTTCCATGGGTTCTAGAAGATTTTAATTCTCTTAAAAATGTCTTTCTGAAGACAAAAGCCACTATAAGAACTAATTACGTCATCTCCATCTTCTACACAATCTAATTTTTTCAACATGATAGAAATCATCCCCGGATAATATAAACCGGTTTCCTTCTTGGATGGATTAATCAAATCAGAGATATTCATCATATGATATCTGCACAGATTCACTTTTATTACATGTTTCAACTAAAAGATCAAGAAAAAATCCTGATATTTTACAATAGAGAAATCTTCCTTCCTTGGGAAGATTTGATGTTATATAAACATAAAAAGAAGTCTTACTTCTCCTTTAAATTCAATTGCAACAGTCCTCCTAGATTCTCCAATTCCAGTCATATCCCTCAGAGCATCTTCATAGGAATTGTTTTTGAAGAAGGTGGAATATTACCAAGATAGTCATCATAGACACCTTAATGAGGCACCTTTAAGCATTCAACCAATTCCTTAGATGAAAAAGCCACTTCCATTCCCTTTACCATAGATTTCACCTTTGCTGCCTCAGCCTCATCCAGTGATAAACTCAAATGCTAATATAATTCATGCACTAGATGGTAATAAAAAGTTCTTTCATTATTGGTGAACCAACTGAGCTATCCTTGAGATTCTTGTACTTTTAAGAAAAAAGATTTCCTTGACAGAAGGCACTCAGCAGAAACCCCCTTTTCAGTTGTAATGACTCGGCTTTCTAACCTCGGTTTTGTAGTCCCACTTGACTCACCTTTATGATGGTTAGCAGAAGGATATTTTATAGGTTCTTTTATTGTGTGCTTAGTCCTAGCCATGAAGAAGCTTCTGATTCTAATTGTGTTGAGAGGTCGAGTGTTGAGAGAGAGTGTGATAAAATGTATAAGGCTTTATGGAAGTATAGAAGGTGAACGTTTGGGATGGATTAGAATTAATATATCATTTTTGGATTTTAAAACATAAAAAATTATAATTTAAACATGGAAAAAGGAAGAATACAAAATGGCATAATTTTATTTAAAGCAGACATAATTTACAAAACAACCCTTAAATATATCAGTGTCAAAGAATCGATTTCAAGAAGATCAGTTTCATAGGATATAGGTTTGATAGGATTGGTTTCAATAAGATCAGTTTAACATGATCGGTTTCAAGAAGATCGATTTGACAGGATTAGTTTCAAGACGATTGGTTTGACAGGATCAGTTTCAAGAAGATCGGTTTGACAGGATTGGTTTCAAGAAGATCCGTTTGACAAGATTGGTTTCAAGAATATCGGTTTGATAGGATCTGTTTCAAGAATATCGGTTTGACAAGATCAGTTTTAAGAAGATCTATTTGACAGTTTCAGTTTCAAGAAGATTGGTTTGATGGGATTGGTTTCAAGAAGATCGGTTTGACAGGATCAGTTTTAAGAAGATTGGTTTGATAGGATCGATTTTAAGAAGATCAGATTGATAGGATCAGTTTTAAGAATATTGGTTTGACAGGATCAGTTTCAAGAAGATTGGTTTGACATGATCAGTTTTAATAAGATCGGTTTGAAAGGATCAGTTTTAAGAAGATCAGTTTGAAAGGATCGGTTTTAAGAAGACCAGTTTGACAGGATTGGATTTAAGAAGATTGGTTACTGATTTATCATTCCTAATTCATGTATGATGTAATTCATTCTCTCAAAATTTAATGGTTTAGTGAATATATCAGCAAGATGATGTTCAGTCCCAATAAACTCAAGAGTTATATCACCTTTTTTATAATGATATCTCAAAAAGAGATGTATTACATCAATATGATTTGTTCTAGAATAAGATATTTGGTTTCTAGAAATGTTAATAGCACTTGTGTTGTCATAGTTAATAGGGATATGTATGAATTGAAATCAATAGTCTAATAAGGTGTGTTTCATCCACAAAATTTATGCACAACAACTACTAGTGGAAATTTATTCTACTTCAACAGTTGATAATGAAACTAAATTTTTCTTTTAACTACACCATGATATTAATGAATTTCATAAAAAGTGAAATGTTCTAGAGGTACCCTTTCTATCTAATTTACATACACAAAATCAACATCTAATTATCTAACTAAATCAAATGGTTTTCCTTTTGGATAGAACAATCCTAATTTAGTTTTATTCTTGAGGTATTTGAAAATACTTTTAACACTATTTAGATGTGACTCATTTGGGTTTTCTTGAAATCTTGCACACATACACACACTGAATATAATATCTGGCCTACTAGCCGTTAAGTAGAGAAAACTCCCTACCATTCCTCTATAAGCAGTTTGATCAACAGATTTTCCACTTTTATCAAGATCCAACTTACATGTAGAACTCATAGGAGTTTCACTACTCTTAATTCTATCAAATCCATATCTTATCAAAATATCTCTTGTATACTTAATTTTATTTATGATAATACTTTCTTTATTTTGCAATATTTTAAATCCAAGAAAATATTTAAGTTCACCCATTAAACTCATTTCAATCTCTCTTTTCATTATGTTTGAAAAATCATTACATAATTAATTTTTAGAAGATCCAAAAATAATATCATCTACATATATTTAGACTATTAAAATTTCATTGGAAACTCTTTTTATAAAGAAATTAGGATCTGAAAGTCCTTCTATAAAACCATTAGAAATGAGAAAATTACTTAACATTTCATACCAAGCTCTTGGAGCTTATTTCAAGCCATACAAAGCTTTTGATAATTTGAACACATGATTTGGAAAAATTGTATTTGTAAAACCTGTGGGGTTTTCAACAAAACATCCTCAATTATATAACCATTTAGGATTTCTCTTTTGAAATCCATTTGATAAAGTTTAAAATCCAGGTGTGCTACAAAAGCAAGTAAGATCTTAATTGACTCAAGTCTAGCTACATGAGAAAAAGTCTCTTCAAAATCAATTCCTTTTCCTTGACTATATCCTTCTGAAACTTGTCTAGCTTTGTTTATAACTATATTTCCACTTTCATATACCTTATTTCTAAACAACCATTTGGTTCCTATGGTCAAAGTATCCTTTTTTCTATCTACAAGTTTCCAAACATTATTTCTTTCAAACTGATTACGTTCTTCTTGCATGGCCATTACCCAAAATTCATCATTGATAGCATCATTGATATTTTTTGGTTCAAGCTATGAAAAGAAGGATTGATGTTCAACCTGGTGTCTCAAGAAAGTTCTGGTTTGTGTTCCTCTATCTAAATCTCCAACAAAATCATCTAAGGGATTATTTTTAAGGGTTCTAGTTGGTCTGGAGAAAGTAGGACTTGATATTTCAAGTTGGTCAGGTTGATCTAGTTCACTACGGTTAAGGTTAGGAGAAATTTTAGAACTGTATGTTTTCATAGATTCCTTATCTTAATGATTTTCAATTTTATCATTAATTTCTAGATTGGACATATCCTCTTCAATATCTTCTGGTGAGGTCTTGTGCTCATGTGGATCTGCTTCATCAAACTTGATGCATACAAATTCCTCCACACATTTGGTCTTATTGTTAAAGACTCTACAGGATTTTCTTGATATAGAATATCCCTGAAATATTCCTTTATCACTTTTGGATGAAAATTTATCTAAATTATCTATAGTTTTCAGAATATAAACTTTACATCCAAACACTTTAAAATAACATACTTTGGGTTTCCTATTATTCCACAACTCGTAAGAAGTTTTCATAAGAATGGGTCTAATTAAGACTCTTTTTATTATGTAGCAATCTATATTAACAACTTCAGCCCAAAAATAAATAGGAAGATCATATTCATTGAGCATAGTTCGGGCAATTTCGTGTAAGGTTCTATTCCTTCTTTCTACCACACCATTCTTTTAAGGTGTTCTAGGTGTAGAGAATTTATGATTATAGCCATTTTATGAGCAGAAGGCTTAAAAATATTAATTCTCAAACTCACATCCATGATCACTTCTTAAGGATTTAATCTTAAATCCACTGAGATTTTATACAGTCCCAGCATACTTGGTAAAGTGAGAACATGCATCACTTTTATGAGCTAAGAAAAAGGTCCAGGTGTACCTAGAGAAATCATCTACAAGAATATAAACATAGTGCTTTCCATTGAGACTCAAAACTCTAGATGTTCCAAACAAGTCTATGTGAACCAACACGAGAGGTTGAGAAGTAGTTACTTATTTCTTTGGTTTGAAAGAGATTTTATGTTGCTTTCCTTTTTGATAAGGATTACATACATTATTGTCTGGAAACTCTAATTTCAGTAAGTCTCTGGAAAAGCCTTTTCTGGTTAACTTCATAAGAGAATGTATATTACAATGTCTTAGTATTCTATTCCATATCCAAGACTCTTTGTGAATGGCATTTAGACAAGAGATATTTCGTGAGGCTAGAGTGTCTAGATTTATAGCATATACATTATCATTTCTAAAGGCTATAAATACTAAGTTATTTTCGACATAAAAAACAAGGCATGAATCATTTTTGAATTTAACCTTAAATATATCATCACAAAGTTGAGATATGCTGAGCATGTTATACTTCACTCCATCAACATACAATACATTAGAAATTGAAAAAGGTATAGGGTTACCAATCTGGCCTAGGCTGAGGATTTTTCCTTTTCCATTATCACCGAATGCGACATGTCCTACATCAATCTTGATAAGACTTTAAAATCTTGAAAAATACCCAGTCATATGTCTTGAAAATCCACAATCCAAATACCACAAATTTTTATAATAACTCTTTAGGCAGTTTACCTACAAAATAGTTTAACAAAGAAATGAATTTGGTACCAATATTTGTATGGGTCCACTAACATTAGTAATATATGATTTAGGAACCCATAACTCTCTTATGGATTTCCTTTATGAAGAATATAGAGTATTTGAAAAATACACTTTATTTGGTCGTGTGGAATTGGATACAATAAAAGAATTTCAAGAGCTGGAACTTGCAGTACAATTCTGGTTTTTGAAAATAGTAGCAGATTTTTCAAATGTGGATACAAAATCCGATTTAGATAAATTACTTTTTCCGGGTTGATATCCTATCCTAGAAGTATACTTAGGAGCTATTTGTTTACCAATAATTTTAGTAAGATTATTCTTCCCATTAGTAAACTTTTCTAAGTATTTCTTGAATTTTTCATTAGACATTTTTAGCTCATTGTTCTCTTTAAGCAGTTGAGCATTTTTCTCTTTTTCAGTTTTCAGTTCAGATTTAGTAGTCTCACTAAGAGCATGCTGTTTCTTCAAAGATTTATAATATTCTTTTAACTCATTATAGTTTTCCTCCAACATGTTGTAGTATTCAAAGAATTCATCATTTTTAATATTTTCAGACTCACTTTCAGAATAATAATAATCATGTATAGGAGAGTTTAAGGTTACCTCGGTTGTGTTTTTCATGAAACACATATTGGAAATATCATCTTTCTCATTTTGAGAAGATCCAGATTCACTTGAGCTGTCCTCAGAGGCACTCCAAGTAGTCTTTATTTCTTTCTTATATCTTATCTCCTTATTTTCATACCTTTTCTTGTATTTAATATTTGGGCAGTCAGCCTTGAAATGTCCTTCCCTTTTACATTCATAGAAGATTATATCTCTTGATTTTTCATTTTTATTCCAGTCCTTTTTCCAATTTTCCTTATTATCATAATTTCCTCTATAATTGGGCTTTCTGAAGAACATATTTTTCTAATAGAATTTCTTGAATCGTCTAGCCATCTAGGCCATTTCTTCAGAACTATCTGAAGTGACATCATCACTACTTGAGCTTTCGATAGTAGATTGAACTATCTCTTTATCTTTACTTTTGGATACAATTTTCATGAAGGCTACAGACTTTCATTTTGGATCCTCCTCCTCTTGATTTTCCTTCAATTATTCTTTATACGTCATTAATTTTCCAATCAATTCCTTCACTAGAATTTTATCAATGTTGCAAGATTCTTTAATAAACATTGATTTTCCATTCCATCTTTCTGGTAGACATCATAGAATCCGCATGATTATCTCATTGGAAGTTACTTCTATTCCTAATGAAATCATGGTATTCACAATTTCATTGAACCTGAGATAAATATCAAAAATCGACTCATCATACTTCATTTGAAAATTGTCATATTTAATAGTATAAGTCTTTAATCACACTTCCTTAACATTATATGTTCCTTCATGTGAAATAGAGAGAGTATCCAAAATTTCATGTGCTGTTTTACAGGCAGAGATATGGTTAAACACTTCATCTCCTAGTGCACAGTACATAGCATTCATTACTTTGAAATTATTGTTATAGGATGATTTGATAGATTCATCCCAAGTGCTTCTAGCAGTTTCATGTATTGTATATTTACTTTCAATATAAGTCCATATTTCAAATCCCATACTTTCCAGATGTATCTTCATTTTAATTTTCCACTAAGAATAGTTAGTTCCATTAAAGAAAGGTGGTCTGTTGGTAGTATCCCCTTCTAATCTGTTTTCCATGATAAAAGTTGTAAAATAATTTCAAAGAGATAAAAATTTAGACATAACAGAAATTTGAAGAACTTTGAAACACAACTATAATCACAGTTGATATAAAAAAACATTCTCAAATTTCCTATGATACCAAATGTTGGTCAGATTAGATAACTTAGGAGGGGGTGGGGTAATTGAGTCTCTATAAAAATTTCTGTTAAGGTGGTTCTTTATAAAATAATATCCCCCTATAAAATTAAACACAATGTCAGATTGTAGTGAATTTATAAAAGTATTGAAGGTTCAATATGATTCTCAGAAGATTGATTAGTTCTCCGTTTTACTAACCTATCGATTAACAAAACTTTTGAAGCAGACCTACCGATTAAAAACAGATATAAACACTTGCTAAACTAAATATAAAAGTTCAGGTTATCTTAATGTAGAAAATACATATCACAAAATAAATATAAGATAATCAACACAACAGATAAAACAAGAGGTTCAGTCTCAAGTAGAGACTTAGTCCTCTCCACTTGGAGATCACCGACCACCAAAATGTTTATATTAATAACCTTTTGGTCCACACCCTATATCGGGGTTCACAATATCACACTCGGCTGTCCAGGTCACACTTGACCAGTACCACAGTTATTTGTGGGAAATAAAAAAATAAATAGATCACTAGGAATATCTTCCACAGTATTACGTGGGATACAAGTTTAAGAAGTGATTGAGTATGAGGATAGTTTGATATCCTCCAGTTATGCTAAGGAGATAGTGTGTGTTATACCAAAAAATATACACACTTCTAAATTAGTGAAGATAAAACACAACAGAGTTAAGAAAGTGAATAAAGTTAAGTATTCTTTTTGTGTTGTGAATTAATGCTCTACACTCAATGGATGTTGAGAAAATGGTATTTGAGTCTTCTTCTGGAAGTTGTCTTCATAACAGAGTATCACAATTTCTATAATCCAGCTTCGAGGAGTGAAACGTTTCATCTCTTAAATGTCTTGATGTACACTGATATTTTGAAGAAAGTTTCTTATTACAATCTTCTCGTAATCTCAAGTGCTTTGTTCCTCTCTTTTCGTATTCACAATGTCTGTGTCTCAGCGTGTCTCAACATGTACTTCTCGTGTACTACTGCTTCTTTAACATGAAATATGACGTCCTTTTATTATCCATGATCCTCTAGGAATAAAGATCTCCGCACGTGCATGTACCTCGTACTGTCTACGGATAGTCCTATAGACAACATGAAATAATGTCAGAAACATTAATTTGTCCAAATATGACCGTTAGAAATAAATTTGAATTAAAGAAATGGAAACAGTTATTTATGACTATCGGTGAGTCATATTTGGTGTGTTAACTTTGGTGTGTCAAACTTCTGCCTGCTGAACTTATGCGTGTTGACTTTGGTGTTTCAAACATTGGTCTGTCGACTTTGGTGTGTCGAACTTCGGTCTGTCGACTTCGGTGTGTCAAACCTCGGTGTGTCAACTTTGGTGTCTCAAATTCAGTGAGTCAAACATTGGTGTGTCGAACTTTGGTGTGACAACTTAGGTGTTTCCAACTTCGGTCTGTCGAACTTCTATCTTTCAAATTCATTCTATTGAACTTCGGTCTGTTGACTTTGGTATGTTGAACTTCGTTCTGTCGACTTCGGTGTGTCAAACTTACCATCAGTGCCAGGGAATCTAGAAAGATTGCGAAGTGTCTGTCTTACCAGACTAAGTGTTATGCAAAAGTATATGTATAAATACATTTATAAACATATTTATTCATGAATATAAGCTATTAACTTATTAAATTATATGATTCTATATGACATAATTGATTCTCATAGAGATATTAAAATTGCATGAATGAGTAGAATCTGTATATTGAAATTATTTGTGATTATAAAAACTACATTATCATAGAGGTTCCAACACAAAACCTCGACAATTCTTATTGGATGATTTTATTTTGACAATTAGTCATCATATATTCGACCTTAATGAGTTTTGGACCTTTAGAAATCGAAAATCATTATATAATAGAATAATATTTTCACACTTTTCTAAAGAGCCCCTCCCCCCTTATAAAAATCCTTAACTTATAACTCATTCATCACACCTCCCATGACCCTTGGATCATCCAAACCCTACCCAAATAATCTCTCAAGATTCCTCTATTCCACCTAGAAGCCTTACCTTAGGCAGAAGTCACTTCAAGAAGTCCTTTTGGTTTAAACCAAATAGAGTTACCCAAAATAAAGTTAACCGTTTCACTTAACTTATTTTCTCTTATTTTACTTCTAAAACCCCTAAAATCTTTTTATTCCTTTATTTTATTACAATAATAGTATCCTCAATATAAAAGGATGTTTTTATGAGATGTATTCTAAGTACACTTACACACACCTCCATCAAATGGGTAATGAACATTGTGTTTTTGTGGATGGCAAACTAACGCCTCACGAATTGATGATTGTTCAACTATCTCCTACCACCTCATATGGTATCCATTATGATGAAAATGTATTTATATATGATATATATTATGTTTATTTTTTCTTTATGCTTATGTATTTTTAATTTATAACATACCTTTATTGTATCCATTGTGAGTAAATGTGATATTTTCGTTTGAGGAAGTGCAGACTACCACCCCCTCAAAGTGATATGACTCGTTCATACGATATGTGGGACATATAAGGGATTTATTTATTGAAATTATATATTATATTATACTATAATTATAATATAACTATATATCATTGTGTTTTCATTCAATTTAAATACGAAATAGAAATGAAATTAGCATTCATGCATACGTACAGTTTACCATCTCCATGAACGGGGCATTTCATTTCTTACCTCAAAATGTTATGTACAATTATAAATACATGTATATACTGGATATATATTATATATATGATATCTAAATAAAGAATATCATTATGGATATAATGAACTTTTGACTATGTGAACAACTTGTAATTATAAGAAGTCCATTTTTTACTCTAGTACCAAATATTGACAAAATGAATGTTATTAACTTAAATTATTACATAATGTTTATAACATGGTAATAAGTTATATAAAAAAAAATAAACTTGAAAAAGGTTTTTAAGCAAGTATAAATTAACTTTTTTTTATTATTCCGGAAGAACAAGGAACAAAGAAGTCAAGTCGAACACGAGGTAATGGATTTCTTATCTCACTTTTAATTCCATCAGATTTCCATTATTTGCCACTTATTTATTACATGTGGTGTATTTTGTACTGCCATTTGATATATATATATATATATAATCACGATTATCTATATATTCATGGTATTCTGTGATTCATTTGGTGGTTATTAACTTTTCTTCATATGACTCGATTGATTACAATGTGGTAAGGGTTTTTCGTCTCACTTCATTTTCCCATGAGATTCATGCTATATTTGTCACTATTTCCTTTGTGTGGTGTATATAATGAAAATTATTGTACAATTTGTGTGATATAATTTCATTAATGGGTATTTATATCTTCATCGTAAGATCCTTCTTTCATGTGGTGTATGTTTTGTAAGTTACCAAATCAGTAAGGGAACTTTTCACCCTCCTCTTTTTAAAAGACATATTTTAGTTATATCTTTTAATTTACGTCTTCTAATGTTGGGATATGTTCTTATATATCCTTAATTATGTAATTTTTGTTTTCCAAGTGATGAGATAACCTTTTCTCTCTCATCAAATTAATTTTATGAATTTTAAAGTGATGTCGTTAGGCTATCGAATTTCTGTAAGGGAACATCTTAACCCAATTTCAATACTTTGGGTTAAACTTATAATTCTTTATTATGTCATATTATAAATATGTGTTTATTACCTCTGATTGTTTCACACTTAATATCAACTAATATTGAGTGTATTCTTATTTGTCACACATAATTATGTAATTGATTTATCCTTAATCTAAGGATACCGTCTGTATAAGGAATTTCGTCTCCATTTATATTCCCTTGAGAATTCATTTTTGTTATGCACCAATTCACTTTTATATGGTGTATATACTGCCCTGTGGAATATTATATCATAAATAACATTATTCTCATGATATTATAAGTTTTGTTTTATTATATTCTTCTATTATGTTTAGTCAATTGTTTCTCAAGTGTTACAAGACTCTTTAACTAAAACATCATTTTAAAAGATTTAAAGAATAATTATTCTAAATATTTCTCATTAATATCCATGTTTTAAAAATGAATTTAAGTATCTATTTATATGGAAATTAATGTTTTAAAACTTTAATTCCTTTAAAATCTTCAAAGTGGTATGGGACACTTTGATTAAAAAATCTATTTATTAAATGTTTTAAATGGTTTTGAAAATGATTTGATAAAGCGTTGTTTATTTCAATATATTGATTTGATATATTGGGACTGTAATGTGGAAATGTTATCTTTCCTTTATTCTTGGGTTATGTGTTATGAATATGTTATGGTTATTGGGTATTGTTTACGTATATGGCTGTTTCAGTGATAAACAGAGGTCCTGTGAGCCCGAGATAATTCTCCAATGCATTGGGTAACATGACAGAGGTAAACATTAATGTTTCTCCTGAGAGATTTAGATAATATACTGTGATAGTTATTCCAAATGTGACTCCCTATGTATATATGATAGCTACAATGTAAGTATGTTATGAATTCCATAAGTTACTTATATGATTTATGATTTGTGTGTGTTATTCAGAAATCCTATGACTTCGTAAGGTATGTTATGATTGAAAAGTATGGTTTCATTGTTTCTTATTTAATGATGGGATAATGATTTCCTTCCTTATTTTATAACCCTTACTGAGCTTTTTATGCTCATCCTATGTTTTTGAAATATTTTCCATAATAATTGAAGATGAACAGGGTGAAAGATGGGATCTCGGAAAAATCATGCTATTAAAAACAGGGAACTAGACATGATTCTTTTGAAGAGTTTTAATTTTATGAAAAATGGATGTTGATTAGTAGTGTCTACATGTATGATTCAAGTTGTTTTTCAATAGTTATTATGTAATTCTTTAAATTTCTAAACCTGAAAAGATCCTCATTGTGAATTCTTGACATAATTCAATATTATGTAATGTTTAAGGCTGAGTCCTTATAATTTCCTCTAAAACTACATTAGATACCCCCACAAACAAATCAAGAATATTAATTAAATGAAAAATAATTTCAAAAGAAGTCATGGATGTGACATTCGATCTTACTAATGTGCCCCAAATATTCATGGACATGATGAATAGGGTGTTCCACCTATATTTTGATTCATTTTTTGTAGTCTTTGTGGATGAAATCTTGGTGTATTATCACACTCATTGAGAACATACTGAGAACTTTAAGATAGTTCTGAGTACATTGAGTGAGCATAATATTTTTGATAATATTTCTATGTTCCACTTCTGGATTGAAAAAGGTCACTTCTTTGGTCATATTATCTCATAATTGGGAGTCTCTATTGACCCAGAGAAGGTGAGTGCGATGGTTTTACGAGAGAAACCAAAAAATGTGTTTGATATATGAAGTATATTAGGGATGAATGTATATTTCACGTGTTTCATATAGGACTTATCATTCCTTGGCTGACCTCTCAATGGCCTCACAAAGAAGGTTGTCGAGTTCCTGTGGGAGAAACATGTGATAAATCCTTTCAGGAGTTGAAAGGGAGGCATGTATCGACACCTATTATGATTTTTTGACATCCTAGCAGAGGTTATATAATCTTCTATGTTGCATCAAGAATTTCACTAGGAGTATTGATTATTTATGAGGATAGATTCATTATGTATGGATCTCAGCAGTTTGGGCCGCATGAGAGAAATTACACGATGATCGACCTTGATCTAGAAGAAACTATCCATTCCTTATGTTGCTGGAGACACCATCTGTTGGGTGAGCACTTTATGGTGTATATGGAACACAAGAGAATAAAATATATATTTCCACAATGTGGCTTGAAACTTAGATAGTGAAGATGGGTTAAATATCTATAGTCCTTTTATTTCAAGCTTTCCTATATTCTTGGAAATGGAAACATAGTCGGCGATGCGTTGAGTACGAAAACTTAGGAATAGGCTATACGACAAGCCAGTGATGAATTGAAGTTAATGTACCTCTTTTATGAGCTAAATTTAGAGTTTCACGATAGTCAAAAGATGTATTACCTTTCATCCTTGATAGTTAACTCTTCCATACTTGAGAAGGTGAAGGGCATTCAATTTTCAGATCCCGAGGGATTGTTTCTCCATGAGAGTATATCAGATGTTGAATCAACTCAATATTAGTCTATGGAAAGAGACAATATCCTAAATATTTCTAGACATGTTTGGGTTCCTATAGATTTGATAGAGGAGTTTATGCAATAGTCCCCCTCTTCTCAGTGGACACTTTATCCGGGCATCTCTAAAATTTGTTTAGATATTAGATGCCAATATTGGTGGTCGGGGTTGAAACATAAGATATTAAGATTTATCACTAGGTGATCCACCTTTTAGTAGGTTAAGGCAGAGCACCATGTACCTGTAGGACTATTACAACTGCTTCTATTCCCAGAATGGAAATATGAAGATAATACTATGGATTTCATAGTCAGCTTACCTAGGTCGCCGAGGGGTAGACACTATGTATAGGTAGTTATTGACTGACTAAAGAAAGAATCACAATTCATTATTATTTGGGAGACTTTATTAGTTGATGATATTGGAAGACTTAATGTTTTTGAGAATATATGACAACATGGGGTTCCATGTACTATCATTTCAAATAGGGACACACATTTCACATCATAGTTCTGGAAGGGCATATAGAAAGTTATAGGTACACAAGTTCTTTTAAGAAAAACTTTTCTCCCCCAGACTAATGAGTAGTTGTAGTGGATGATAAATGTTTTAGAGGAAATTCATTGATCATGTGTCCTTTATTTCATAGGTTATTGGGGAGAATCATATCCCTCTCATCGAGTTCACCAATAATAACAGATTTCAGGTGACAATGAAGATGTATCCTTTTGAGGCCTTGTATGGTATTCCATTTCGTTCACCCTTGTACTAGCTAGTGGTAGGTGTGGTAGCCCAACTAAGTCATAATCTCGTACAAGAGACTTTAGAGCAAGTTTAGCTAATCAAGATGCACATTACTACAACTAAGTCTAGATAGAAATATTATTCCGATCACCATCAACATCCTCTATAGTTCGAGGTCGGGGATATGGTTTTCTTATATGTATCACTCAGGTTAGGGCATATATGGTTACATAATTAAGGGAATCTACTACCTCATTATGTACGTTCATTTCATATATTGGAAAGTGTCCGTTTTTTGATACCTTAGAGGTACAATGCTATAAATGATGCCTTCCATGTTTCATAGATTCTCTATTATCATGCTGTACCATATCATAATTTTGATCCTAAGGAATTTGAGCATGATGTTAATGATTCATTTGATGAGTATCCTATATTAATTGTTGAAAGGAAAATGAAGGCTCTAGGAGGCTAGAATTTTCCTCTTGTGTGGGTGATATCAAAGCACAACTGTGTACAAGATGAGGCTTGGGAGTAGGAGGCTAGTGCACACGCTCAATGGCCAGAGTTATTATCAGACAGTGTTTCACCACATTTGGATTGTGAACTTGGGGATGAGTTTTTTTAAGGGAGGAAGATTGTATGAACCTGATTTTTGACTCAGGTATGGATCCTCCAAATTTTGGTCTAATTCACTTTTATGGACCTAAGGGTGATGCCTAATGGGTTAGTGAAGGTCCCATGGGTATTTGGGGATTGTTCAGAGCCTAGAACACATCCTTTTGGAGGAAATGGTCTAGTCTCATGGTTAGAGTAAACCATGTGGTTAGGTCACGTGGTAATATCTAACTGTGCAGATGGTCTGCAATTTGGGGTAGATTCATCTTGCATAGTTGACGCATAATTTCTAAACCATGTGACCTAAATGTGAGATACTCCCCTCTTATGGATGCCTATTCATGGTTTAGAAAATAGTGTGTCCAAAACGTGTACATGCTAAATTTTTGGTAATTTTACATTTTTTACTTTAACGGTCTAATTAACTTAATTCTTCTTTCTTAATACAAAATCTAGCGGTATGAACCTTTATTTCTTCCATTTTGGATATTTTTTAAGTTCTAACCTTGGGATAATGGTGTCTATTTAATTCGGGATCCATTCAAGCTTTAGTTCATCTTGTTGGGCATGCAACAGTAAGTACTCAAGTCCGTTGGAGCCATTATTCATCTCTTTGGCTCTCGACCAAGTTATCAAGGTGTATGCTGTTTTTACACTTTTCTCAGATCCACTCCATTATAAGCCGAATTAGAGGCTAATACTGGATGAGGAGATTTATACAATCCTAAGGTGGGTGGTATATAACTCATCCCTAATGTTCATTGACTTTGGAATTGATGTGTGGGGCCCACCGATTTCATCGGGGGCTGTTTATTAAATATTTATACCATGATTATATTAATTAAACCCATATGGTTAAACATTATCCATAAATGTAATTGTTAGTAGGTTGTTACATCTAAAACTCCCGACACCCTATGTAAAATGACATTTCATAATTGAGTTTTTTATGTTTTCAACACTTTCGGGCCATTGTTTGGGTGTGCTCAAGTGTAACCACACTAATGGTAAGCCACATTATGTTAATTGCACACAGAATCATGAAATTGTGAATAGTTTGTGCCATGTTACTTACACTTGACCCACCTAAGGTAAGTTCATAAATGTATGTTATTGATTAAAATGATATTGTGGAAAGAATACGTAATATATATGACTTCGCCTTATTAAGTGTAAAGAAATTTAGGTTTCACATCCATATAACACCTTTCCATATTCATGGAAGGCAATAGAGTAAACCTTTTTAATTCAAATTGACTTACATATTTTTAAATAAAGGGCTACATACTAGTTTTCCTTTTCAAACTAATGAAAGGCATGGATTGAACCTAGTGAATTTGTTAATGGAATTATTATCATATGAGCAAATGAATTATAGTGAATTAAATGTAAGGTAACTATTTATGAACATGGAACTTGAAATATTTATAATAATTTTTGACTCATGTTATCTCTCAGATTCTTGAAGGAATGCCTTGGGAACTTGAGGATGTCATTCCAATTCTTGGATTCCAATTTCCTTGGGCGAGACCTACATGGGAACCCGATCCTTGTATACCATTGGATTCCTATTATAACACCACATGATACATTCATTATTATTAAAGGATTCCTCAGATACAATCCTTATATCTTGTGTGACTTGAGGTGCCTTGGTGACATCCTTGGGTCAACCACTGCATATCTCCCATTTTACCTTGGATATATTCATTGGGCTTGGTTAGAGATATTATTATGGGAATTCCATGGACTAATCTCCTTAGATTACACTATTAAACCCTTATCTAGAATCATTTACAACCATGTTAGGCCCCCCTAAGTTCTAGGTTTCCTTGGTGATTACCTTGGAACCACATTCAATTTAGTTATCAATTGTGGTTCCTTTGTTAAATATTGGAACCTTAACTATTTATACTATCTTGAGGTGATTAAAATATTGGATATGAATCACGCGACCTATTAATATAAATAGGTAACTAATTAATTGATTAAGTGGATACACATTCATAAACTAGCCAAGGGTTGAAGCTGGTACTTGGGTATTTAGTCACACTGTACTGCTTTACTTTATATATAAATGTCTACACACTGTTACATTTCCATTAAATGGGATAAATGTTATAGAAACAATTAGTGGTAGCACATTGAGATTTATCTCACACCCTCTATTGGATCCATTTGGAACCAACGGTATTTGAAATGTATGAAGGTATTGATAAAGGGAAGCATATTACTTCAGACACTTGAGTTCTTATTGTGCTAGAATGGAGTTGGCAGAAGATGACCGAGCTGTATCATAGGATTCTTGGGATAGATTCTGTATTTCCTTTACTACATTGGATTTTTATGTATTCCTACTAATTTGTATCCACGTCTTATATCTTTTTAGTGACATGACTTTTATCATCATCAGCTATTGTATGTTATTCTAGTTATTTCAGTTATTTTTAATTGTTTTCTCATTTCACTGTGCATTTTGTTTACTTATCACTTCCACTATTTACCTCTTTTTATAATTATCCACTATTCTACACTCTAGTAATGAGGGAAAAGTATCCCCACAAACACACCCGAGTCCCTCACAGTTCTCCGGAAGCCTTTGTAATTTAGGGTGATGCGCTTGAGGCCATGTGGCCCCCTAAACATTGGGGACCTCCAATGTGGAATCCATGTTCGGGATGTCACATATACTACTTATTTATATACAAATGAATGATATGTAATCATATAAAAATTGTAGAAACCATTGTGAAATTGATAATCATAGTACACCTCACTATCCTAAGACCTACATTCGACTCCTTCTGCTCATGATCCATAGCGAATAGCTATCCCAAAATTTTCTGTGCCTAACACTAGTGATGATTATTATAAGCCCGCATTTATGAACCTAATCGAGATTTATTTATATTATATATCAACATATTTAATCCCATATCCTAGTTACTAGCTCCTTAATAGAGAATATTGTAGAACTTATTTAGGTTCCCAAGTTTCCCATATTGATGAAACATCATGATCACATAGTGATAGTCATAATTTATATGTATCATTATACCACATTGGAAACATCCCATATATCCTATTCCTTGGGGATAACTTGAAATTTCTAATTTCTTCTTACTACCTCCCTGACAAGTATCCTCATTCTTTCTTTTTTACTCACAAAAAAATAACTATCTCCTTCAATTGAGGGAAGAAAATAATTCAAAAAGAGTACATACATCATTTCTGTAATATCATAAGAGTATAAAGAAATACTATAAGTGGGGGTGAATTATATATTATAAAATAAAACATAAAAATTACGAAAATCCTCATTTATTAGGTTTTTTGGATTTCTGATTTTTAATTTTAGAAAATTTTCTAATTAACAATAAAAACATCTCTTATCATGAATAGGGCAAATAATTATAAAAATAACTAAAAAAATATTATAAAAATTACATAAGAAAAAATAATGGAACTTTTTATTATAAGATCTACCCTTTAAATTTATGTTTCATGTAAGCCAATAACAATAACATTACGTGCCTATGGTTTTCACCTAACTATAAAGTCCTATCATTCTTATAAAAATAAATCCATTAATTTAAAGACCAGTATAACCCAATATTTATCTAGACCTGGGAACCATCAATCATAGTCGATCAGATAATCCTTAGTATCTTAAAACCCAAGAGACCTCGATCAATACTGACCAGAAAAACAATTACAAACACACAAATTCATAATTAATTTATAAAAAATCCTCATAATGTATTCCTTAATAAAAATACTCACTAAAGAGTAACAAAGAAGAACTCTCAAAGAAGAAATATATTAAAGAGTGATTCATAGAAACCTTAGATCATCAATAATGCAAAATTTTCTTCCTCCTCATATTTATATTCTATTAATCTGAATTTTTCCAATGGTAATATCCACACATCTTGATGGTGGTTGCAATTGCCTCAGACAAACTCCTTCATCTCTTGAAAAGGTTCAATTTATTATGTTACTCTTACAATCATAGTTTTCTACAATTCTATAGTGTATTCATTCTCTTTATTATATAATAATTATTTTATATGATATTATTTTTATTAATCTAATGGAATTAACAAATGATGACTTAGAAAGCATGACTGCATCCATCCGATGAAGTTTGTATGATGGTCTTATTATGACTTTGTCTAATGGAATTTGTAATACATTGAATTTTGGAATTTTATAAATATTTTTCGGATGAAATATTTAATCATTTTTATGTACAATATACAAGTTCATCTTATTAATGAAATGAATTCTACTCGAGGGACAATATTTCTACATCAAGTAAAATAATTTTTATAAAAAAACATACCTAAAACATGGAATGTATAAATTTTTATGAAAAATAAAATTTAATGAAGTGTATTATGATTTTAAAAATAATGACAGAAAGTATAGAAATTTATCCTTTTATCTTAACAATCTCCTCTTTTTTGAAAAACACAAAACACAACTTTAAAAGAGAAAAACTAAAGGTGAAACTTAAAATACTTACTTACCCTATCTCATATAATCTCACCTTTAACCTATATTCTCTTTGTTTATTTCTCACCCATTGTTTTAGATTTTAAAAGATTTATTCCAAACCATTCTTAAAAAATATTTATACTTTCTCTACAAAATTTTTAAAACATTATTCCTGATTATTATTTTTGAAAATAAAGATATTTTCATAGAGGTAGAAATTGTATGTGAAATTTTACGGAAGTAAATCCTATATAAAACAAAATAAAACATTCATGAACATAGGTATTGATTTTAAAAAATAAAAGAGAATAATATAAAAAATATTGAAATATATTTGTTCAAATAATATAAGTAAGTACATCCTCAAAAAATATATACAAGAAAAAATATCCATTAAAAAATTTTTGGGTTCAGTTATTAGAAACGTTTTCAAGAGTTTAGAGAAGAAATATATATATTTATTTGAAATATATTTTATGATCATATTCATTTTTAATGTAATATTGATACTTCTCTAACTTGGACAAAAAAATTCATCCTTTGATCTTAAAACTTATTTTTATAATTTTTTATCAACGAGAAGTTTTCTTCTAAAGCATGAAATTTCTTATTTTCTCCCTGATTATCTTATAAAGATGATAGTATTTTTTTTATATTAAAATCCTCATCTTAATAATATTTTAATTATTTCCATAATTCAAGGAATAATTATCTTGATTCATAATAATAAATTTAATATTTCCAAAAGTTCTCCTAGTCTCATAGAATTCATTATTTTTTTCTATAAAACTTAGATACTGATTTTGTTGCTGTTAGAATACCTTGACAATATTGATCATAGAATTTGAAATCCCATTCAATATGATTGATTCAATAGATAATATACTTCAACTTTATGGATTAATTTTAAGATCTACAATTAACATCATATAATCCTGCCTCATTCTTAATGACAATATTGATAAGTTGCTTCAAAGAACTAAAATTTTCTAACAAATTAAATTTTGTATGTAATAATTCAAGTCATTCTAAAATATCAAGAAAAATTTTCATAATACCATCATGTTAAATAATTACATCATTTATGTAATTAAATTTAATTTATATTCACTTTAAACTCATTCTTGGTGTAGAATTGGATGAATCTAAAGAAATACTTGGGAACTAAAGGACCTGGTGGCCTACCAAAATCTCCTTTTTTTCATCTAATTAGTTTTCAGAAAATTATTATAATTAAACATCTTCACCATTAGATGGATGTTTGTCTGATGTTTTCACTCTTGAATTTTTTTCATCTACTTCTAAGGAATTATCTTTATTAGGATTTCTTAAGGAAACATCCTGAAGAAAAAATAATAATAAAGAAGTTGATTATGTAGACAATATTTTCTCAATATCAAGATTCTTTTTGAGTTCATAGAACACTTCATATTTCTTCCTCAATATTTTTTTCTTAGGATAAGCTTCAATTATTTCGAGAGAGTAGATTGACTAATCCATTCCTTTTATTTTTCAACTATAACTTCTTGAACTACACCTTGTAATTCTTCAACCATAAGTTCATTTTATTGATTTTATCAAAAGATAAATATTCAATTAAAATTGGAAATAATTTTCATTTTAGATGATTGGATGAAGGATCATTCATTTTACCAAACATAATTTTTTTCAGTTATCAAAACTTAAACATTTTATTTCATTTTATCAATTAATTTCAGGAATTATTTGGAAAACGTTTCTTTTACTTATTTTATAGATTTTATCTTCTTCTTTATATTCCACTTGACGATTTTGATAATTTGTATTTTTAGGATCTAAGGGATTATCCTTATCCTACCCCAAATTTGGATCATTGGGTTTCTTCCCTTCAATATTTTTCATGAAGGTAATAAAAACCTCATTAGACATTTGTTTTTTTCTTTTCTTGGAAATAGAGGATATTTTTGAAATTCATTTCTTTTCTAATTTTTTATTGACTTTTTATACTTCAACCTTGGATGTACCTTTTTCCAATTTTTCAAAAAATTACTTTTGAGAATAATAATAGACCAAACTCATCTTTATAACAGTTTACTCACTAATATATGAAAATTTCTCTATGAAAATAGTTTATTAACTTCAAATGTTTTTCAATTTCATGAATTGCACTAAAAACGTGTTGATAAGGTTGAAGTATATAAGGATCCAAAATATAACCATTATATACTTTCTTCTTCAATTATAATGAACATATACATAAACAAATATAATTTCATCATATTGCATAGAAAATAATGAACTTACACATCTTTTACATTAAGTGTATCTCTATATATTTTTATTAGAATAAGAAAATTTTGAACCCAAATCACCATAATTAGAGAATCCATAGATATAGGAAATAATATCTTAAATTTTTGATAAGTGGAAAACATTTATTTTTTAGCCTTTGATTTCTTAAAAGACTCTAATTTCTTTGACACATTGTGCATTAAAATATTTACTTCTACATCCAAATGAATTTTCACTAAATCAGAAACTTATTGAAAATATAACTTATAATAAGTTCCAAATAGAGTAAATAATATAATATTTAAACCATCCACATCATTAAAATCAATAAATAATAAATTTATTTCACTATATTATGATAATGAAAATTTAATTCTTATATTTTAACACACAAGGATTACCAACCCTAGAATACTACCACAAAATTTATCAAATAATCATATTTATTATACCATGACCTTTATATTAGACTTTAATTAAATACCACTCTATTTGAGAAATTACTAGAAGAATCCATCTATTTTAATCAGTCAAACTAAAGAGATTAGTCGAATCATAAAAGTTCGGATAGGGCAGAATACAAAATATGGTATATATTCATAGAATCAAGTGGTGAAAACCGGTTAGTAGACCACACCACAAATATATATAATTAATGAGAGATATGATTGATCTTCATTATACCCAAAAGTTGAGGTTGAAACCCTTATTATTATCAATAGTTGAAAAAATTTCCCAGAAGATTGAGCTTCAAAAACTTTTTAATAAGCTTTATCAATCCAAGATTTAATTCATTGAAACATTTAATTCTGAAAAAAATTATAATTGTATAAAAAGTATAAAAAACATTAAAAAAGATAGAGAATTTTTTTAGGAATTAATTCTTATAGAAATATTTTGAAACTTTATTACAAAACTTGTAACATAAACTTCTTGGATTAAAAAAATATTAAATAAATGTTTTTTGTATAATTTTCAACAAAAAATTTATCTAATGAAATAATAAATAAATGTTTCTCTGAGAAAAATTTATTAAAATTTTTTCTGAGAAAACATTAATAATTTTGTTTCTATGAAGACTATAATTTTTTTGAGAACAATTTAAAAAAAAATATTAGAAAATATTATAAAAGTTTATCTGAATGAATTTTTTATAAAAAAAATTTATGAGGAAAAATTTATAGATTAATATATAATAAAAAATTAAGAAACTAAACAAAATTTCACATCATAATAAATGTTTGAAACCTTTTTCAAGGAGTTTTTACAGAATGAAGATGGGAAAATGAGAAATATATAAATTTTCATTTTATGTTGACCATTACAAGAATCTATTTAATATATTCAAATATATTAAAATTTAAGGGTTTTGTAAAAATATTAGCAAGATGTTTTTTCAATAAGATGAATAATATATTGATATATATATATATATTCTATGTAATGTTAATTTAAATGATGTATTATATCTTTTTTTCTTAGCTTGTGAGTGGAGTGATAAATTTGTACATAAATCCATGGAACTTGTGTAATGACACAATATTGGAGTGTTACTAAAACTCATGTCAAAGTCAGTGAGTATGTGTTTCATCCAAAACAAAAGGGAAAAAATTATATCTTCAGAAAATTCGTATTTAGCTGTATAAAGTGATATTGAGTATTTTTTTTTACAATATATAGAGACAAAATCCTCTCATAATAAAGGATGAGTTCCAGATGTACTTTTTTATATCGATTTGACAAATGGATAAATAAGCATCTGAAAAACATTTTATATGAAAATAATTTCCAAAAGTCTAAAATAGCACAACATCCATAGTTCCCTTATGGTAACAAAAGATTCATTTTAGAGCTTTAAGATGAGACTTTTTTGGATTTTATTGTTTTCTACCACAAAGGAATACATAAAACATTAATTTTGGGAAACTAATTATAAGATAAAGTAAACTATAGATAATTCTGCTAATTTTTTAATCAATTAGTTTTCTATATTTATGAATATTAATAGTTTTTTAGGTCCCATTAGGAGTTCTAATACTTTTATTATTTTCATATAAAAACATTTTCATAAGTGGTTTTATATACTTTTGTTGAGATATAAAAGGTCCTTCTGGTTTTTGAGAAATATGAAAACTTTGAAAAATCGTTAATTCACCCATTAAGCTCATTTCAAACTCAGATTTCATAAGATTCATAATGAAACATTTAATATATCTTTGATTTGATCGAAATATAATTTCATAATCATATATTTGAACAATGATGGAATCATTAAAATATTTTTAATAAAAAGTGTCGGATCAACATCTCCCTTAATAAAATTGTTTGATAAAAAAATTATATTAATCTATTATACCATGATATTGGGGATTGTTTTAGTCCATAGAGTTCCTTTTTAAGTCTAAAAATATTATATAGAGATTTTTTGTTTTGAAAAATAGGGGGTTTTTCTTCATAAAATTCCTCTTAATCATAACAATTAAACAAATCACCTTTAACATCCATGTGAAAAATAAAAAAATTTAGAAATGATATATATGATAAGAAAATATGAATAAATTTACATATAGCTATATAAATATAAGATTAATAATAATATATGAAATCCTGTTGATTAGATTAATTTTCAAAAAGTCTATCTTTATTTCTAACTATTTTTCAATTTTCATCACATTTATTTCAAAAAAACCATTTTACTTTAACAATAGGAGAATCCTTATGATGTTCAACTAAAGTACAAAAATTATCCCTCTCAGACTCATTTAGTCTATCCTTCATTGATTTTATCCATTATTCCTCAACTAAATCATCTTTATTAGTCCTAGGCTAAAATTGTGATAAAAATTCAAAATTTTCAAATTCATTTCTTAAGGATCTTCTAGTTTTTTCTTTTTTACCTACATCACCAGTGATATTATCACTAATATGATTCTAAAAGATTATTTGTTTCCATAGGCTTATAAAAATCCATTCTTCAACCACATGTCGTGGTTCTTCATGGGGTTCATGTTCAAAAAATAGTTTCTTCAATTGTTTTCTCATAAGTATAATTTTCCAACAAGGTTTGAAAATTAGTTTCATAAAAATCATCCATATATGTAGTTTTTTTATGAAAAATTAAAGGTTCGGTTTCATTAAATTTGATATGATATGTTTCCTTAGTATTAACCATATTTTTACTAAAAACCATATTATCCTTGTTAGTTGTGGAATAGATAACAAAAAAACATTCTTCAAATTTTGGATAAAATTTATGTAAATTATCTGTCATATTTAGAATGAATACATAGCATCAGAAAATATTGAATTGATTTTTTTTGGTTTTCCTTCTGTCCACAACTCATAAAGAGTTTTATTCATAAATGAACGCATTAAAACTAGGTTTATAGTATAGAGTACATTTATAACTACTTAATCCCAATTTTTTTAGCAATTTAGTATTCACTTAACAAGGTTCTATTGAATACTTCAGGTACTCTATTTAGTTTTTCAACTATACCATTTTTAGGTGTTCTAGGTGATGAAAATTTACATAAAATACATATTTTACTATAAAAAGTTTCAAAATATAAATTTTAAAATTCTCAACAATGATCACTATGAATAGTAAACAAAGGTATATTTTTCTCCTTTTTAAGATGGGGTACAAAGGTTTAAAAATAGAAAACTCCTTCCAAATTTGTTTTCTAGAAAGTACACCATTTTGTATCAAGTGTATTAATTAAATAATAAATATACAGAGTATTTTACTCCTTTAATTGTAGTTTGATTTGGTCAAAATAAATTCTTGTGCACTAAAATTAATGCATAAGAATTTTAAACCTCACTAATATTTCTAAAACTTGACTTAAGTTTCTTTCTAAATTGATAAGGATCACAAAATTTTGAAGAATTAAACATGAGATTCAGTGGATATATATCTATTCCTTTATTAAAATGATTGGAAACATTTATAATAATACCATTCCCTATACTTCTATGACATAATGATGATCGATGTAATATTACATTAAAGGAAGGTAGATATTGAATTATTAGGTCTTATAAGTATAGTATGTATAAATTTTAATTTCTATCAATATAAAGTATAAACTTACTTTAAAAAATTTGAAAATTACATTTATCATTAATAATGTTCACAAGATATACTTCACCACATAATTGTATTTTAATAATAAGGTTGGGGTTAATTACTATAAAAATTAAAAAAATTGAAATTTAAGTTTTACAAATAAGAACAATATTACCTATAATATAAATTTTTTCCTTCATAATTATCCCCAAAAGTTACTTTTACACGCTTCAACTTGATAATACTAAAAAATAATTGGTTTTTTCTTTTCATATGATGAGAGAAACCACTATCCATGTTCCAAGAATAATTTCTATTGATACTTGTTATTTTAAAAAAATATAAATGTTAGGATTTCAGTATCTAAAATTTATTGGTATAGAATTGATAGGGAGTAAAACCTTTGGAATCCACATATTTTTAACTTTATTACATTGTAAAAATATCATATATTTTGAGAAATATTATTTGTGAAAACAAAAAGATTGGACTCAATTAAAATAAAACTTATTTTCAAAATCTATATCACCTTGAAATTTTTTATAGAAAGGTTTATTATTTGGAACAAATAGTTATTTTGAAAATAAGGATTTGAATTTGTAAAAACAATCTTAGAGATACTTCCATGAGGTCAAATTTGTTTGTATATTTTATTAATTTTTTTTCCTGGAAATAAAAAACTAATAGTAATTTCTTCAGACTCAAAATTTCATAATTCAATTTTATAACTAAATATTTATTATCATTAGTTGAAGTAGAACTTGATTTAGTATATAATTGTTTAATATTATTTTTAATCTATATGAAGAGTTTTGAAACTCTTTAATTTTTTTGGAATGTTATTTCTTATCATGTTCATAATTTTTAGAAATTTTGTTATTTTTATTTTCTAACAAAGTATAAATATTAGATTCTTCTTCATAAATTGGTAAATAATCATCTTCTTAAGATTAACTAGAATTTTTTTCTCCAGATAAAGTATAATCACATTCATCCTTAGAATCAGGATAATTTTAATTTATATTTAAATTGGTAAAATATTAAACAGATAATATCTCCATGAATCATTGGGTTTTATTTGAAATTCTAGCATATGATCCCATAATATTCCTACTATCACTGATATATTCTGAATAATTCTCCGAAGTGTTGTATCCACCACTAGAACTATAAGTGTTATAATGTTTTAATATTTTCTTTACTTTAATCTTATAGTACTATTTATTGATTATTTACTTCTTTTCCTTCTACATAAGTCTTTGGAAATCCTATATGATAGGGGCCAATTTATTACATTGATAACATATCATTTTAGAAGAATCTTTCTTCTCATTTATATCTTTAGAAATTTTCTTATACTTATAATGAAATTATTTTTTCTAACTATCTTATTGAACCTTTTATCAATATTGGACAATTCATTATCACTTTTTTTAGTTTAAATACTTTCTATCTCAAATTTCAATTTATTTTTCCTCGACTATTTTGAAACTTTATTAGCTGATATTTTTTTCTACAATACAATAGAAGTTGAAGAAAATGAAACTTCATTTTTATTATTCTCTTTCTTATCATATTCTTTCAGTCTACCCTCATACTACATGAGAATAAAAACAAGGTCATACAATCTCAAATTAGTTAGATTTTTTGTGTCATCGAGGGTTTTCCTCTTTGATCCCCATTCATTGAAAATAATGTATATAATATTTTCAACAAATATTTCTTTGTCAAATATTTATCACGTATAGATTATACAAAATTTTCATAAATCATTGATGAATTTTTTCAAGATTTTTATTAGGTAAAGAATTAAAGGTATGATAATTAGTTTTTTAGATCATATTTATTCAATAACATTGTTATCCCCAAAGTGATTAACTTTTAATTTCTTAAAAAGTCTATTAGTAGCTTCACATGAAGAAATTTTACTATAGAAACTTCTTATTATTAAGAATAATAAATTATTTATCACTTAATAATTCAACTGATAATCATATTTCTATTATTTTTTAAAGGTAGTCACTTCAATAATAAGAATTTCATAACTTATAGTCACCATCACAAAAATTATATACTCTAGTGTTTATACCAATGTTCTTTATATGATCCCTCTAATATTCAAAATCAAAACTATAAATTATTGGTGGTCTTTCAAGATTTATATTATTAAGATTACAAATGTTTGAACCTACCATCTCAAAAATAGATATATACCCTTCTACAATACATGTTAGTGTAAATAGTTTACAAAAAAATATAAAATTAGAAACTTCTTCTGATACCAAATTTAATATCATAAGAGTATTCATGAGCACTGGGGGGGGTGAATTGTAGTTTATAAAATAAAAAATACAATTTAAGTAATGTTTTTTAATTAGTTTTCTCTGAAGAAATTTTTATCTAATTTATATTTTTATAGAAGTTTTTAATTGACAATATAAACATTCCATATGATGTACATAATATAAAAAACATGTAAAAGAAATTTTAAAAAATCTTATAAAAAGTTTGTAATAAAAATTTATAGAAACTTTTATAATAATATGTATACATTAACGTTCAGTTTTAAGGATGAAAATAACCCTAAATTTAGGTATCCATGGATCTCACCTAACCATAATGGTTTATATTTCTTAAAGAAATAAATAACCCAATATAATAATCAATTTGTGGCCATGTTTCCCCACCCCTTGGAACCCTCGATCACAAAACATCAGATAAAAAACTTTCTCTCAAAACCCTAGGATTCATTGATGAATATTGATTAGAAAAAATTATAAACATAAAATTATTAAGGAATTTCCAAAAGATCCTTATAAAAAATACCTTAAGAAAAACACTTGTTGAAGAGTTACAATACATCTCTCTCAAAGTAAGAATATGTTACAAAAATCTTGACTGAAACTTTTGATTGAAAATGATTTAAAATATTACTCCTCCTCATATAATGCTTTTATTTATAGTAATTTCTTCAATGGTTATATCCAAATATCTCATAGATGGTTGAAATAACCTTGAAAAAACTTCTCTTTCTCTTGAAAGGATTCAATTCATCATGTTCATTTGAAAATAATAGTTTTTATACACTGTGACATTGTATTTTTATTCCATCAAATAGAATTAATATTTTTCATTTGATGAAATGAATTTTCTACATCCGATTGTTTTATTAAATTTTAGTCCAAAAATAATGTCTATATTTATCTAATGAAGATCATTCGATGACCCTGTTATAACATTTTCTGATTGATTTCTACATACATTGAATTCTAGACATTTATAAATCCCCATTCAATGAATTATGTAATCAATCATTTGATATACAATGTTCATTTTTTCTTCTGATTTTTGAGAAAAATTCTATCCTATGAAAAATGTTTCTATGTAAGATAAAACAATTTTTCTACCAAAACATAAATAGAACTTTGGAAGTATAAATGTTACTAAAATATAAAATTTAATGACATGTATTATTTTTTAAAAAATGATGTTACAAAGTGTTGAAAGTCATCCTTTTGAATATGAAATTTCTGCATTATCAATGTCCTCTTTGTTTACCTCTTCCACATAGATTGGTAAATAATGAAAATCACCCTAGATTAGATTTATGGATAAAGAGTGATCATGAACCTTTGTTCCAAGAGACAATCATTGGTGGTCAATTATAGTATAAAGAAACCAACTTTTGGATGTGATCCAAAAACTCTGGAACTCTTCCCATGATCCTAATCTTGGAACCCATAATATTTACTTAGATTCACGGTGTCTGGATAGATCTGCTGAATAAAAATCTTCTAGAATCCAATAAATGTTAGTTCCTCTTCAATAGTTTCTTCCAAAATAGTCTCAGATAACTTATGAGCCTCTCCCTCATTCATGTAAGTGATGTGGTCCACCTTTGATGAATTAGGGGTAGAGAGAAAAATTAATGATCTATTTGATACTCTATATAAAATCCTTCATCTCATTCACCCCACCATCGCAACTAAATATTAGATTTTTCTACTTATGGAACACCAAAGAGTTACATGTTTCTCTATGTTTCTTCTGATCTTGCCCTATCTCAAGTGATTGGACAGCTTGAACCGACATTTTCTAGAGCCCATGAATTATTTCCAATCCCATAGATGCTAATTATTACATGGGATCACCCCCTATATTCCAATACTAATGACCATGGTAAAGAGCCTAATATAGAGGCATCCCGATAATAATACAATATAAATAGGGAAATATCAGACAACAAATAACACATGAATTCCCTCAACCAAAACCAGAAATCTAAAAACACAAGATCTAAATTATATGTCATAGTTTATTTGTCCATCCTATAGTGATTCCTTCAAAAATAAAGTTCAATAAATAATAAAGAATAATTTTAACCAAATTATTTTAAAACGAGAAACACGTTAAAAAAATTTGAAATCATCTTCAAAATTTCATTTAGATAACAAAACCATTTTCTGAAAACCTGAAGCATATTTCTGTTATCCTTTACATTACTACCTTGATGCATGAACATGCTACACACTCCAAACATACATGATAGTAGACACCTATGAGTACAATATACCCACATACTATAAGGAGTCTTCTCGATCATTTTTCATACCAAAAACTGATGGTAAGTCAAGTTAAATGATAAATAGGTCAGCTATGACTTTTTATAGAAAACTGTTTCTAATAAATTGTGATTTTAGTTTGTATATATCTTTAAATAAATTATTTTTGTTTGATTGATTGTGATTAAAATAACAAAAAACTAAAAACAATATGGTTTTATTTCATTATGGTAGAATATTACAATAAAAAATGAAACACATTAAAAGATAACAAAATGAAACATTATTAGTGCAATTACTAAAATAATAAAACCATAATTAAATAAGAATACTAAATGGTTGAAATTATCATCATCATGATCTATCAGGAAGATCATACCAGCGATGATAACAACAAAAATAAAACAACACATTTGAAATATGTCAAACATCATGAAAAATAAATAATAGAATACGATGAATGATTTTAGAGATGTATGTAATACTATATATATGAATATAATAAGAATGTTATATATTTGGTCATTGGTTATATGTTCATTGGATATATGGTACTTGGATATATGATCATTGGATGTACTTGTATCCAATAAAACATTGGCATTGTGTAATTAATATTAAAAAATAAAAATAAAATAATTCATATGTATTAAATAATTATAGAATGAAATAAATAGATAATAATTAATTGAAATGATTTATTTTAAATTTTTTCATTTTTATTCATTACACATTATTTTATTTTTATCATTTTTAAATAATGATTTCAACTGTTTAAAAATCAAAATAAATATTTTGATACCAATGCATTGGTAAAATAAAATGGTTATATAATAAGAAATGATTTTTTAGGATGTGATTAAAATCATTTAATGTTAAAATCAATATTCTTCAATGAATTATTTTTTTAGTGTTTAATTATTTTTATAAAATTGAAAATTTTTAGTATAAAATTATATTAAAATTTAATTTTTAATATATAGAAAATATATTTACACTCATTCAATTTGTAAATTATATGAAATAAGATTAATAATTCATAATTTTTCGAAAAGTTAATTCACTATAAAATTTTTCAATATATTTTAAATTTTAATTTAAAAGTTAAATTTATCATATTTATAAATTGAATAATATTAAAGTAAGTCTAAATTATTAAATAAAACCTTGAAAGTATGTAAGAGGGACATTTTCATTTTTTTTCTAAAAAAATTAATTGTTTAGAATAAATTTAGTTACCACTATAAAGGTGTAAAATGACGTATAATGGTTATATCATGGAGAAAAGGCATAAAATATCGCAAAAATAATCTATAAATTTTATAGATTATGGGAGTAATTAACAATATCTAATATTTTTCTACTTAGGACCCACTTCCCCTATAAAATGATAACCTTTCACCTTAGGGAGTGAGTATTTTTGGAAATGCCACTCCAAAATCACCTATAAAAATATCCCTCTTATACCCCTCCTAGAACACTCTTTTAATTCAGTTAACCCTTTTATACCTACTGAAATTCCCTCTGAGGAGTCCTTAGTACATTTTATGTTTATTCGGGTTTCCAATAAAGAGGCCTAAATACTTCATTCCGAAGGAACTACTTCAAGGAGTGAATTTATCAAGGTATTTTTTTCTTCACCATATTCTTACACCACCTTACCATATCAACTTGTTACAAATATAATTAACCTATAAAACTATTTCACATTAATATAATTATTCTTATGTTAAAATTACAATACCATTATATAACACTATAATCGAACATATACATTAGTATAACATGTTCTTGTTTGGGTTGCTTCACCTACCTACGTGAACGATGCAATACAATCTTCATCATTTAAAACATGAATTAGTATTACGAAATTAATACTCTTAACATATGATATTAAAGATCAAAATATTTTGTGAATATTTTTCTATAATCATGATACAAAAACTGAATGGACATTCTAAAGTAACTTATTGTTATCTATAAATTACCCAAAACATGCTCATCATGGATTCTATTCTTGCAATCCATAACTATAAACAATTTCAAATGAAGACAACAATAAATATATTATTGAACAAATATTATTAAATTTCCTTTTATAACATTTTAATGATGAACTTTTTACCAATGAATGTAGACCGACAACAACATTGATAAACTTTTACAAAAAAATAAATAATACTAACATTCAATGATGAAAATATAAAATAAATAGCTAATATATGTATAAAAAATGATTATAATTGAAAAGTGTAAAAGGAAATATATATTAATTATGTTTTTTAAAAAGTTATTAAGATGGTTATATATAATATAAAGTATATTAAAGTTATTTCATGGAAGTCAGACTAAAGGTAAGGGTTTCTTTTTTAATATCACTTTTAAACCAAGGTTGTATTTGTAACGCCCCAAGATTTCATAGTACCATATCTTAGAAAAGTAATTCAATAGCTTGCGCTACATACAACACCGATTTCGAGCGCACCACAACTTACCAAACAAGCCATTCAAAAAGAATTTATGAATAGTATTTACTGCATTTTAAATCTTATATACTCTATATAATTTTAGTATCCCTATTATGTGTATATTAGACCAAATAAAAGAACAAATTCATTTTTTGGATAAAAAAATTATTTTTTAAAAAATGTAATTTTACCGTCTTCTAATGGAAATCCCTTTTTAAAACCAAAATTTTACCCTTTTATTTTTTCAATTTAATTAAATTAAATTCTTCTTTAGTATAAGGACATAAAAATTTAGTTTGGATAATTTTTTGGTACTTTTCTGATAACTTTCATATTATGATGAATAATGAAAGATACAATATTTTAATTTTAAACAACTTTTTAATCAAAATAATTTATAGCGAAAAATTATGCATTTAAATGGTTTTGAAGTATAATTAGATTATATTTTTATCATTTAACAAAATTTAGATCATTATAAGTAATTTCATATTTAAATTTGACATAAAAACATGCCGATATTTTGATAATTTTGTTATTTTTAAAAAACCCGCTTTTTGGTTTTGACAACGGGAATTAATTTTAAAATATGTAATTCCCCTTATATGTTTTGAATTTGGTAAAATAAAATTCATTTTTAAATTTTGAATATCAAAACTACCTTAGGGTGAATTTTTTTTATTATTCTAAAAACATTCAAATTTTGTTGAATAGTGAAAAACACTGAGTTATTGTTTAAAACTGACTTTTTATTTAAATAATTATTTATTTAATTTATTTTTTTTAAGTAAAAATAGATATTAAATACCCATATAAGTTCAATTTAATTTATTGAAGTCATTTTATATTAAAATTATATATAAAAACTTTTATTGAACTTTTTACTGTCTTTTACCCACCTTCTAGGAGCATTTGTAAATTTGCATAAAACATAATTCTACCACTTCAATGAGTTGAATTTAAAAAATCGAAGAGAAAAGATTTAAATAAGTAAGTAAAATGTGGATCAATAAAATGAAAATAATTTTTAGTGAATAGTAACTTTTGACTTTGATTTATCACGGTTAAAAGTAAATAGTGTTATTAAAGGTAAAAATGATATTATAATTACCCTAACAAATTTCCTAAATCTATTTGATAAGTTTAATTCAACCTAAAAGAAACTTTGGAATAAAATATGATCCTTTAGGTCCACTTGGATTAGATTAGGACATTTATTATTATTTTATTTAAAGAAGAGTTAAATGTGTTAAATTCAAAGTTTATTAACTAAAACATTTTAAATATAGAATTATACATAAGATAAATTCAACTATAAGTATTAATTAGAAGGATAAATATATTTCCTATATAATGGTACTTTATTTATAATTTTTAGACATGAAATAATTAAATTTATTAATAACACAACAATGATGCAATAATTACCTTATTAATGAAATAATCAAATAAGTGGTATTATAAATATTAAAATAAATATAATTTCATAGTTTCTATGACATAAAAGAATTTTATAATTGAATTTGACATGTTAGGGTTGATTAAATGTATCTTTTTATAATTAATCATGTTGTGATGACTTTTACAAAAACCAAATACTAAATAGTGTCGAAATTGACATAAATGGGTTTTTAAAACAAATATTATATTATCAAATTATATAAAATTTCAAAAACTTCAAGGTTAGGAAAATGGGTTAAATAATATTATATATTTCATTAATGAACCAATTTAGGTTCTCTTGGTAGTTTATAGTAATTTTATTAACCATATAGTGTAAGAATACAAGAAGACGAGGTAAAAATTAAACTATTTAACTAAGAGTTAAATCTAAAAGACATGGTTAATACGAGGACCTAAACTAGTCTAAAAACTATTGGTTGAGTGGTTTTCAACCCATTACCACCTTATCCTAGAAATAAATCGTTTGTGAGCCATTATATACCGTAAATTATTTTATTATAAAATAATATTTCAAGATTTTCTGAAAGTGACCCTCGCCCCACTAAAAAAAGGGTACTTCCCCTTCTCTCAAAATCACAACTCCAAAGCTATTTGGATCAGCCAAAAACTGACCAATTATCCTACCAACGTCCCTCAATTCAACCTATAGGCCTTCCCTTGATCATAAAGTTAACATATAGAGACCTTTTGTTCAAATCAAAAGGAAACACCCAAAGAAGAGTTAATTATTTTATGACATCTTTCAAAGTTCTTTTCTTATTCCACTTTATCTTTCTATGATATTTCCATAAAAAAAATCCAGTACCTTATAAATATAGTGATTTTATTATAAATATGGTACAAACATATTCATTATTCTATCCATCCAATGAATGATAATGTCACCATGTGTGCGTACGTACGGCTTACTCTCTCCACGTCGTGGTGTAATTTGTTATTCAACACTATGTTATTTGGATTGGTATAATGATGATTAATATGTATATAAATAATAAAAATAACATTATAATGTCTTTGTAAAATTAATATACCATCCAATTTCATACCCTTTAATCATTAAGGAAATGATATCGTCGCTCGTATGTACGTACGACTTACCGTCTCCACAATGCGATGAAATTTATTTCCACATTCACTATTCAATGATGATTATAAATATATATATTTAAGTATGTAATATATGAAAAAATAATTCTAATGAAAACACACACACACACATATATAAATTTTATTAAAATATATCTTATTCACTTAGTTCCGTTCAATACGATATGAAAACGAAAACTTCATTTATGCATACGAACGACCTACCGTCTCCATAAACAGTGCTTTTAATTTCATATAATTGTCTATTATATATATTTATATTATAAATATATATGATATATAAATATTTTTTTTATATTTTGGAAGTATTTAAATCCTGATCTGAGTGATACGATCAATAATAACAAGTTAAAACACGTACGATAAAGAAATCCATTATTACACGAAATGTTAATTTAACATGAAAATTATTATTAAATGGGTAGTATAAAGTAATAAAAGAATCATGTATGATATCATAAATATAAATATGGTTTTGGAATAATTTAATAAAATTCTATGGTCATCATACAATAAGTTAAATGTACCCAAGACTAAAGGAAAGTACAAGGTAGGCGTTATTTATTCCATCTCATTATTATCTGAGATTGTTTATATGTAAGTATTTACTGGGACATATTTATCATCGATACCAATATTTCATAATTTTTTTTCAAAAGGAATATTTTATGGTTTAATGGGAGGTTCTATTTAACTAGATCATCATTTTAAATGTTTTAAAGATTTATCTTTCAAAATTCTTTTAATTAATGTCCATGCTTTCAAAATGTTTTCAAGGATTTATTTATATGGACATGAATGTTTTGAAATGATAATTATTTTAAAAAGTTTCAAAGTGGAATTGGATACATTGATAAAAAAATATCTTTTAAATTACTTCCTTTATAAATGTGTGACTTTTAAATGATTTCCCAAAAATGGATATTTCTCTCAAAATGTTTTACTGTTCATTTTCAACTATGTCAGCATACTTTTCAAGATATTATTTTTGATTGAGGTTGATTTATTATAATAAAGTATTCCATATTGTATTGAATTAGTTATGATATGTTTGACTATGGACGTTCTATTTTTGTACCATTTATGGTTTATGGTTATTGTATTGACATTTAGTATGCTAGTTTTAATATAAATGATTATGTTATGTTTCAAATTTTTCATATGAGGAATGCAATAGACTTAATAAGGGATAAGTGGAGCCCGCTATAGCTTCTCGATGCATAGGTATGTCTCATGAGACAAACTAGTGTATTGGCATAAGGCCTTGGAAAAAATTTTATTTGTTGTCTTGGCACAAGGCCTTGACTATGTGGTGATGATGTCCGACGTTAGGCATTCCCTCATTGTAAAATTAGTTATTACATGTGATTATTCAATTAGTAGAATATTAATGTGCATGTTTATGTGGTGATGATTGATTTTTTCCATATTATTTTCAAGATTATGTTTATAAGGGCTGTTGTTTTTGTTACACATCTTTCCTTAAATGTTTATAGCTTCAACTAAATTATTTACCCTTACTGAGCATCTATTATCACCCCTTTATTATGTTTTATTTTCCTAGGATTCCCAGAAGTGTATTATGATTGATATGCAGGGTTAAGCTAAAGTGAATAATTGAGTTATCAAAGAACTATATATGTTGTATTTTATGTTTGAAATTGTAATTTAAAGTTGAATTATGTAATATATTTTCCAAGACTGCTAAACTGATCAGTCTCTTGGGACTTAATTCTTTGTAATCATGCTAATGTATTAAAATAATTCACTGACTTCAGGCTTCTGGGGTCGGGGTGTTATAGTTGGTATCAGCGGATTTTTAGCAATAACCTTAGAAACTATATTTAGAAAAACAATGATTAGAAAACATTACCCTAAGATAAACTATGAGGATTAGTATAGAAGAACTTCCTAGAATTTTGGTATTGTAGATATTTTGTGTATTTTCCAAAAAATACAACCCCTGTTTGGACACGATTAAGTAGAGATGACTTTGTTATAGATGTACCTAAGAGTGAAAACTCTAACAAGGAGTTTTGGGCTTGTCCTGGGGTATTCTGGTGCATGAAAATGGTCCTTGCTGCACCCTTAACTATAACACTCCCGCGGAATATGCTTAGGAAAATTCACATTTTCATTAGAAGCCATTATAAAGGATTTTGGAGTAAATACTTCTTCAAAGAAAACATTTTATGATTATAGATTATATGCATACTATTTTCAATTTATTTTAGGTATTTTACAAGTTTGGAATTATGTATTGCGATTCATTAACTAACATAGTGTATGCTATTGTTTTGAAATAGCTCCTTGTAGAAGGAATGAGAATTCCAACAATACACATTATCCAGAGATTAATAAGGATCATATCTTTCATGGTATTAAGCCAACATTTAAATGAGAAATAGTCTTCCACATATTTTCATCATATGAAGAAATAGTATCATGTGTTAATAAGATATGTAAATAATTCTTTGAGTCCTATGGATTTGAAGGGAAGAAAGAGAAGAAAAAAATGAAGAAATAAAGATGGATAAAGGGAAGAGAGGAAAAAAGGATTTTCCCGTATGTGATAATTGTAGAAAGAATCACCTTTGTAAATTATTTAAGGGAATGTAAGTTTTTTATAAGTATAGAGAAAAAGGACACCAAGTACGTGATTTTAAGGGTAAGAAAATGGTTTCAAATGTATAATGCTTCATCTATAAGGAGTTGGGACACTACGCAAATCAATGTACAAATCATCGTAGTATACCCCAAATGATACTATTGGATAATAATCAAGTTATGATACTACCGAAGATGGATAAGAATGATTAGAGTTGTTATTTTGTTTTTAAAGTATTGTGTCATTTGAGTATTGTATTAATGATGTACATGTTTTAAGAATTACATAGTATATAAGAATTTTACTACTGTACTATTTCATTAAGTATTTGAGATTATGTGGTAACAAGAAAAGTGACTCAATAGCAAGTTAAACATTTTGTAAAATAAATGGTTTAAGGAAAGATAAAAATTTAATATGGTCTTGATACCGAGGTATTGATTTTGTAATAAGAGATGATTGATTTGGATAAATTATATTAGATATTATTGACATCCTTGGAACTGATTAATGGTTTGTTTATTCCATAATTGTTGGAATTTACATCATTTTTGGATATAATTAGTATATCTAATATTATTTACAGAATAAGGGATAATGAATGCAATCAATATGGTTTTATGGTAATTTAGGGTGTAAACTTGTTTTAAAAGAATAAATGATTAAGGTATTCACATTTTATTACATGGAAAAAATAATTTTCATTGTGTTTAACTTCCATATAAATTTTAGACAGTGAATTTGGATAGAAGTATTTTGGATATGACTAATTTTTTGAATGGATTAAGTTTGATATTGGATACTATTATCAAGCTTAAATAATTCCTTAATATTATTTTAGGATAGACATAAAAAGGACAACCCAGAGGTTGGGTGACAAACCGTCGCATTAGGCAAGGCCGCAAGACTTGAACCCGCAATTGAAGGGTGAGAAGGGTGAATCACCTACCACTAGCCTACATGATGTCCTAGTTTGTAAAATGTAGTTTGTCTTAAAAATATTCTAACAAATAAATTTTAAATTAATTATTTTGGGAACCCCATATTATTAGGATAAATATAATATTTTTTAATTCTATTATCTTTTAGAGTGAAAGATGAATTTGTGGTAGGAATTAGTTGATGGATGAAACTCTAATTGTCAATTATATATATATATATATTTATCTTATTATATGAATAAATTAATTCTTAAACTTTATGTAAGAGATCTTAAAACAAAAAATGTTTTATCGTAATAACTTATGTTTTGTTGAATGGATGATATTTTAAATCATCATAGATCGATGGCTTTGAGGCCCTCAATTGTACACTTGTTTGTGATTGATGACCTCAATAAATCGCTATAAATATTTACCTTTTCCCTCAAATTATGGGTCTCTAATTTCCACCATTGTTCTCGTAATCTAGATCCTAATTTCATGGTGACTTTTTCATTTCTCTTTCCCTCTTATTAAGACTAAATTTTGTAACCCAATTTCCAATGTGGGTTTTCCACAAAGGTATTTTTCTATTTTTATACTTTTATGTTTGAAGAACAATTTCAAATTGTGGGGACACAATTTATTTAAGGATGGGAGAATGAAACACCTCAATATTTCATAGTACGTTATCTCACAAAAGTAATTCAATAGCCTGCGTTACAGACAACACCGAGGTCGAGCGCACCACAACTTACCAAACTAGCCGTTCAAAAAGTGGTTATGAATAGTACTAAATGAATTTTGAATCTTATATACTCTATATAATTTTAACATCCATATTATGTATTTCTTAGACATAATATAAGAACAAATTCATTTTTTTCACATAAAAGAAGTATTTTTCAGAAAATACAATTTTACAGCCTTTTAATTGGGAACCCTTTTTAAAACCAAAATTTGAAACTTTTATGTATTAAATTTAATTAAATTAAATTATTATTTAGAAGTAGGATAGAAAAATTTAGTTTGGATAAATTTTTGGTACTTTTCTGACAACTTTCATATTTTGATGAATAGTGAAAAATACTATGTTTTAATTGAAATCATTTTTTTATCAAAATAATTTAAAGTGTTAAATTATTAATTTGAATGGTTTTCAAGTATAATTACATTATATTTTTAACATTTAATATAATTTAGGTCATTATAGGTAATTACATATGTAAAATTAACATAAACACATGTTAATCTTTTGATAGTTTTTACTATTTAAAAACCCGCGTTTTGGTTTTGACAATGGGAATTAATTTTAAATTAATTAATGAAACTTTTATGTTTTTAATTTGGTAAAATGGAATTAATTTTTAAATTTTAAATATCAAAATTAACCTAGGGTGATTTTTTGGAATTTCTCTGAGAACATTCAATTTTTGATGAATAGTGAAAAACACCGCGTTATTGTTTAAAACCGACTATTAATTTAAATAATTATTTATTTTATTTAAATTTATTTTAAGTAAAAATAAATATATAATACCTATGTATGTTCAATGTAATTCATTGGAGTCATTTTATAATAAAATTTGATGTATAAAGTTTTATTGAACTTTTTACCGTCTTTTACCCACCTTCTAATAACATTTGTAAATTTGCGTAAAACATAATTTTACCTCTTCTGTGAGTTCAATTTTAAAAAATCTGATAGACACGGTTGAAATCAGTAAGTAAAATGTGGATCAATAAGATGAAAATAATTTTTAGTGACTTGTAACGTTTTACTTTGATTTACCACGGTTAAAAGTAAATTGGGTAATTAAAGGTCAAAATGATATTATAATTACCCTAACACATGTCATAATTCTATTGGATAGGTTTAATTAGACCCAAAAAAACCTTTGGAATAAAATATGATCCTTTAGGCCCACTTGGAATAGATTAAGACATTTATTTTTATTTTATTTAAAGAAGAGTTAAAAGTGTTAAATTCAATGTTTATTAACTAATCCATTTTTTATATAGGGTTATACATAAGATGAATTATACTATAAGTATTAATTATAAATCTTAAAATATTTCCTAAATAATTTTGTTTTATTTATAATTTTTAGACATTATATAATTAAATTTATTTTTGACACAATGATGATGCAATAATTACGTTATTAATGAAAGAATCAAATAAATGGTATTATAAATATCAAAATTAAAATAATTTCAAAGATTTTATGACATACAAGAATTTTCAAAGTGAATATGACTTGTTAGGGTTGATGAAATGTATCTTGTTCGAAGTAATCGAGTTGTGATGACTTTAAAAAAAAACCAAATACTCAATTATGTCAAAATAGACATAAATGAGTTTTAAAAGAAGTATTATATAATTATATTATATAATATTCCTAAAATATAAGTTTAGCAAAAAGGGATTAAATAATATTATATGTTTCATTAACGAACAAATTGAGGTTCTCTTGGAAGTTTAGAGTATGTTTATTAACCATTTATTGTAAGAATACAAGAAGACATAATAAAAGATAAACTATTTAACTAAGAGTTAAATCTAAATGATAAGGTTAATATAGTAACCTAAACTTGTCTAAAACCCATTTTTTGAGTGTTTTTTGAACTATACCCACCTTATACTAGAAATAAATCATTTGGGAGCAATTAGAATCCGAAAATGATTTTATTATAAAATAATATTTCAAGATTTTCCTAAAGTGACCCTCACCCCTCTTATAAAAGGGTACTTCCCCTTCTCTCAAAATCACAACTCCAAAGCCATTTGGAATGGCCAACCCCTGCCAAAATATCCTCCCAACTTCCCTCAATTCAACCTATAGGACTTACCTTGAGCACAAAGGCATCCTAAAGAGCCCCTTTTCAAATAAAAATGAAATACCCAAAGAAGAGGTAATTATTTTATCACCTCTTTCAAAGTTCTTTTCTTATTCCACTTTCTCTTTCTTTGTTATTTACTTACAAAAATAATAAATCCATTATCTTCTATATATTGCAATGTTATTATAAATATGGTACAACCATATTAATTATTCTATCAATTCAATGAATGATAATGTAACCATGCGTGCTTATGTACGACTTACTGTCTCCACGCTGTGGTATAATTTGATATTCAACACTATGTTATTTGAATTGATATAATGATGATTAATATGTATGTAAATAATAAAAATAACATGATAATATCTGTAAAATTAATATACCATCCAATTCCACACCTATTAATCATTAAGGAAATGATATCGTCACTCATGTATATGTATAGCTTACCGTCACCACGACGCGATGAGATTCATTTCCACATTCACCATTCAACGATGATTAAATAAATATATATATATATATGTGTATATAAGTATTTAATATATGAAATAATAATGATACTGAACACACACACACACACACATATATATATATATAGGTATATACTTAAATATATCCATTTCACTTAGTTCCATTCAATATGATATGAAAATGAAAACAACATTTATGCGTACGTTCGGCCCACCCTCTCCATAAATAGTGATTTTCATTTCATATATCTGTCTATTATAAATATTTATATTATAAATATATATGATACAAAAATCATGTTTAATATTCTGGAAGTATTTAAATAATGATCTAAGTGATACAATCAAGAATAACAAGTTAAAACACATACGATAGATAAAATTATTATTACCCGAAATATTAATTTTACATGGAAATTATTATCAAATGGGTTGTATAAAGTCATAAATTAATCATGTATGATATAATAAATATTAATATGGTTCTGGTATAATTTAATAACATACTATGGTCATCGTACATGATGTTAAATGTACCCATGACTAAAGGAAAGTACAAGGTAAGAGTTATTTACTCAATCACATTATTACCTGAGATTGTTTATATGTAAGTATTTACTAGGACATATTTATCATCAATAACCATATTTCATAAACAATGTTTTCAAAAGGAATATTATAAGGTTTTATGAGAGGTTATATTTAACTTTCTCACCATTTTAAATGTTTTAAAAATTTATCTTTCTAAATACTTTTAATTAATGTCCATGTTTTCAAAATTATTTTAAGGATTTATTTATATAGACATGAATATTTTTAAATGATAATTCTTATAAAAAGTTTCAAAGTGGTATGGAACACTTTGATTCAAAAATATCTTTTAAATTAATTACTTTATAAATGTGTGACTTTTAAATGATTTCACAAAAAGGGATATTTCTCTCAAAAAGTTTTACTAATCATTTTCAACTATGTGAAAATCCTTTACAGGATTTTATTTTTGATTGAAGTTGATTTATTATAATAAAATATTATATATTGTATTGAATGAGTAATGATATGTTTGACTTTGGATGTTCAATTTTTATACCATTCATGGTTTATAGTTAATGTGTTGACATTTTCTAGGATTTTTTATACGAATGTTTTTGTTATGTTTCATATTTTTCATACGAGGAATGCAGTGGACTTAGTAAGTGATGGGTGGAGCCCGCTATAGCCCCTCGATGAATTGGTAGGTCTCAAGAGACAAACTATTGTCTTGGCACAAGGCCTTGACAAAAATTTTATTTGTTGTCTTGGAACAAGGCCTTGACTATGTGGTAATGATGTCCAACGTTAGGCATTCACTCATTGTGAAATTAGTTATTACATGATATTATTTGACTAGTATAATATATATGTGCATTTTTATATGGTTATGATTGATTTATGTTTTCCATATTATGTTCAAAATTATTTTTTAAAAGGCTGTTTTTTTATTACACATGTTTCCTTAAAAATTTATATCTTCTGCTAAATTATTTACTATTACTGAGCATTTGAGCTCACCCCTTTATTATGTTTTATTTTCCCAGGATTCCCAAAAGTGTATTATGATTGAAATAAAGGTTTAATATAAAGGGAATAATGGCGTTCTCAAAGAACTCTCTATGTTGTATTTTATTTTTCAATTTTTTTTAAAGTTGATGTATGTAATCCATTTTTCTGGACTGATAAACTGATTAGTATTTCGGGACTTCATTCCTTATAATCATGACAATGTATTAAAATAATGCACTAACTCCGGGCTTCTGGGGTTGGGGCATTACAATGTTTGTGTACATTTCTATTTGGGGAAAATGTATGTACGTTATCTTGAAAACCCAATTTATTTTCTTTTACCATATTTATTTGTAGGGTTTATATTTCACGTCATCATTTCACCTCCCTTTGGTTTATAATTTAATTGAACGGAATCTTGTCAGTAGAGCCAACCTTATCTTGTATTTTTAGTTAGGAATATTTCTCTTGCATTGTTATTTTCTTTCTTGTGATTAAATGGAATACCTTGTCCATAATTATATGATTTCTTAATTTTATTTTTTATTTACTTTTAATCAATTATTAAAATATTGAAATTAATATTTTTCTATGTTTTTACTTGGTTTCCTTATCCTACCATTTTTCTTTGGTTTTATTTATAAAGATTACATTCCTAGTTTTCATGGATTTTCAAAGAAATTTTTAATTACATTAGCATTTTTTTATAAAACAATTATTTTAAAAGGTATTTAATTTTAAAATAAATTTTATTAAATATATCAATTATACTAGTTTTTTTATTTATAAATAGTTTCCAAATTTTATTCCAATTTTTTTTTCATGTACATTAAGTTATTTTAATGTTTATTATGCTTTACTAGGGGTATTATCAAATTATTCCATAAAATTTACTTCTCTTTATGGATTACAATCATGTATTATAGAAATATTTTTGAAACTAATTTCTTTCTACTCGGTTTATTAAGATGTGATGGAATTATGAATTATTTCATATTCATGTGGAGACATTTGATTGGATTTTCTCATTATATGATGGGTGAGATCAGAATTATATGACCTGATCATAAATTTGGTACAGATTTCTATCATTTGATAAGAAAATTATGGGGATGGATAGTTAACCCAATCCACTATGTTTTTGGGAATAATGAATGAACCCAATCCACTATGTTATGGAACTCTATCTAATATGTGATGATAGTATTTGTAGTGAGTGTTTACATTAGAAATGATTTTCTATACGTATGAATGTACCACATTATTATGTTATATTTTTATACTATTCTACATTTATATGTTATGTTTCCATGGATTATGATATTTTTCCCAGGATTTCACATTTCTTTACCTCATTTTTAATGTTATATCAAAATCCTTATGTCATGATTCTTAAATTAATATATATTTTTATTGGAAATGTTTTCCTCCTTTTATATTCATTTAACTTGATTTTGTTCTCACACTCACATGTTCATCTTATGCTTAATTATGATCATTGATTGATATCTTTTATATTTGTCCCTTACCGAGTATATGAGATCACTCTTTATTATGTTTCCATTCCCTAGGTATTTAAGAAGGGTATTATATATGATATACCTTTAAGGGTATCATGAATGAATATTATTTTTGGGAGATTTTAAAAAATATTTTTAAAATAATTTGGTTTTGTATCTAATCTCTAAAATCATTAAACCCATAGGATCTGGGATGTGTGGTATTTTGATATATAGAAAATATTCATGTGAAAATATGTAACATGTATTTATGTTATTGTTAGGTAGTCTTACTCTTCAGTTCTCACCATTCTATTCTCTATAATTTTGGCTTCCCAATATAAAAATCTTAAAACATGGATCTAATACCATTTTATGGTGACCTGACCTATGAGCATGAATCTATAGAATGGGATAGAGCCACCACAAGGCCTTATGTGTATTACCTGATAAATAGAGGCTGAAAACTAGTTCTAAGGGATAAACATAATCATCCGGTAATTATTCACCATCGATATAAAATAAAAACCTTATAATACATAGAATATGATTTTCATTTAAAAACCATATTCAACTTTATGATACCATTTAATGGAAAAAAACTAATCATAGTACATCATAATAAAAATGGACTCAAGTATTAGGTCTTAATATGAAATGATAGCCAATTTATGATGATAAAATAGAGAAAATGACTCAACCTTTCAGGACCCCCTCCATCCAATGGAACCCCAAAAGGGATCAAAATAAAAAAAGATAGATAATGACCTAAAAATCCTATATCAAGTAGGCCATGGGTTGGTGAGTAACTCTAGGGGTATATTAATCACACACATGGGAGAAATTAACGTCAAATAGATTTACTAATCAATATACGAGAAGGGAAACCAAAAACCATCACCATATATAAATAAAAGAAGAAATACAAATACAAGTAATGTCTTAAATTTGATGAAAAACTAAAACAAAAACCAAATATACCAAAAGTAATTCCTCAAATTTTACCATGAATCCCTAAAAACCCATGACTAATACCTTGAAATAGTACCATATTGCTTAATCACTGACAATATCCAATAGACTCAAAATCCAATTTACATTTACATATGGTGAGAATATAATGCATACTCAATAGGATCCTCTATAAAACCTCTCATAAAAAATGTGAAAGAATCATACTAAATACTAGTGAATAAATAAATGAAATTAAATCATAAAATAAATACATATTACTATGTTTCCTATCCTCACCGTAGTTCACACACCAAGAAACACATAGAAGTAAAACATTCTATATCAAAAGAATATATATAAAAACGCACCCTTCTTCCACATCCCCAATGGTTTGTTTCTCTCATTAACCAATTCCACACATAATATTCCCATACAATCCATAAGTAAAACATCCTTGATGTGAGTTGGTCCTCGACCCTACCCAACTCTATCTCGCGCATGTCAAAACATCTCATATTGGTATCACTCCACATACACATATAATCATCAACATAATATAATCTATAAAAAAGTGTTTGTCTAGAAGCCAAGAAAACCCGTGTAAATGAATTATACCAAAAACTATCATTGACCATGAATGTTCACACATGGGAAGCTGGATCCACCATAATAAGATACAAGTATGTGATATACCTGAATGTATTATAGCCCGCACATATATGTATATTAAAACTGGGATGCATCATAGCCTGGGTAGGTACACAAGCTATACCATAATCTATTATATCCTAAGGTACACCTACTCATACCTATTTCTGAATGGAGAGAGGGGTAGGGGGATAAGTCATCCATCCATTCCATCATAATCTAGGATGTTGGATAAAACACAACTGATCCATTTAGGTGTGAGTTTCATTATCGATGCGGGTGGGGTAATATATGAAATAAAAAAACATATAAATAATATCACACAAAAACAACACTAAGTAAAACTACATATCCTTAGACCAATCCACTTCTAACATCTCATAAAACCCCCATATGAAACAACTATGGGATATATATCAAAAAAAAACACAAGAATCAATTTCTCTATTAATTAATTAATTAAAAAAATAATTAATTCACAATAAAATTTCTCAATATTAACATTTTAATCTTATTAATCCAAATATTGATGACACTAGTTGTTCGTTTTCATATTTTCTAAAGTATTTTAGCCATATCATTAAATAATTATAAACCCACATTTTTCCTTTATTAAATTACATTTAAACATTCATTAATTTTTTTTGGGTATTGTAAGTATTTATCCTAAGATACCATATTAGATCTTCACATGCTATAAAAAAATTCAAACATCATCAGGTAACATGAATCTGAAAAAAATATACAGAATAGGCCATCTAACACAAATATCGAAAGAAGTAAGAATCGACAAGAAAGTCCCACTTTAAACTCTTCCAGATCACCAAGGTGTCCCACACCATTGCACATAACATCAAAATATCCTTCCATCACTAAAATTAAATATTATTATATCTCAGGCTTCAAACCCATTACTCATCCAAGGATATCAAACATATAAAAATAGTTTTTAATTAAAACAACCCCATGAATCATTACCATTTATCATTAAGGAATCCAACCACATATGACTATAAATAAATAAAAAAGAACACTCTAACATTCCTATATAACACGTGGATTTAAAATATATTTTATACACTTGAAAAAGGAACTAAGTTCATAGAACCAAGGAATACAAGCCTTCCATAATAAGAAGATGGGCATTAAACACCAAAGAATCTTTCATTATTAAATAAATATTTTAATTTGCATATTTCATTAACCAAATTTTTATGAATAGATTTATAATAATAACAAAAAACCTTTAAATTATCCAATATAAATAAATATGAATTAGTATAAACACACATATAGCATTACATTCATATTCCATAAAATTCAAGGAGGAAAAATTATTAATTTACATGCCTATTTCTTCAATTACATCACTATGATTTTGGATTTATGTTATTTGTTATATTTTAGGAAAATTAACAATTCAAAGACCAAAAAATGAACTACATAAATATATCCCACTATCTTATAAAAACTCAAGTTATCGACAATCAGAAAACTATATGAAATTCTAAAACCCCAAAAAATATATTATTTCATAAAAAATCCCATATTTTGAACCTCTATTAGGTTAATTACACTATTACCCAGGGGTTAAAGCATTATAATATCACTCTTTCACTATAAATCATTGGGAGTTAACAAATAACCTATCTCAACACAAAGATCTCAATGTTCTCCAAGTAAGAATAGAACACCAAACACCAAACTTTGATTACCGGTTATGTAGAGAACCAATGATCCCTAAAACAAAAATCACACAAGATATATCTATTATTCGTCAATAGAAACCACAAGATAATTTAAGAGAAAAAATTAACATATAATTTCAAAATAAGAATGAAATATAACATAATCATTGAAATAGGAAAAAATAACCTCAGATTAATATGGATCGATCTATATAAGATAGGGATTAAATTTGATTGAAGGGGTTTCAAAGGCCTTAGAAAAATCTCTTCTAGACTCCTTGGTCTGAAGAGGAAAATTATAAAAAAAGTTTTTATGAGGGGGTATACCAATTTATATATAGGAAATATAAAACTATATTCATGGCCTGACATGCTAATTTACACCAAGAATTCTGAAATTCGATATCTATTAAAAATTATAATGCCTTCTTTGAAATCTATAAAAAATAATTCACACTATGAATTACTAATTCATTCTATGAATCCCTTCTAGGTAGCGCTATGAAATTTCACATTGAAATAATTTATTTCATCAAATATAATTCAATATATGAATCTCAATTCATGTTGTGAATGATGAGTTCACGCCATCAATTCCTCATGCAACAAGATTTCCTGTTTCTGACCACCCACTCTTATACCAAGCTCATAAAGGGAAAGTCTTAGGAAAACTGATACCTTGCACTACTACTCCAATGTATGACCAAACACCACTTCATCCACCACATACCTTATTTTTAAGAACTATCACTCTATAACATTAAAGCCTTTCCCTTTCCAAAATCACAATAAATGATATATACATTAATAGTGAGGTGTATATGTAGGGGTAAGTACAAATACCTAGTTGGATTTATCTAAATCACTCCCATGAAAACCCATGCAGATAGATTCTCAACCATGTAACCAATTATATTGAAAATGGTTTGGAACATTTTAAAACAAAAAAATTAGCACAAGATAAATAAATACCAAACATGGAAATAATATATTGAAATATTTTCTCAAGGATGGACACCAATCTTGGTTCCACCCCATTCATTTAGTCATTTTCTATTTAGTAAAAACTAAGGAAAACTGAAAAATAAATTAGTTATTTTCTTCAGTTATTTCATATAATCATAGAATATATCCATTGTAGATAATTTCCCACATGAGTGTTCGATAACATTTACTACTCGACCATTCTATGTTATAAAATAAATTAATCTTCATATTAATATAACATAATCAACCCTTATTTCCACACACAAAACTTCTTGGTATTTCTATCACCAAAAAATTCAACTATCCAAATAGTTTTACGTCCCAGAAATATTTTACCAAATCAACCCATTATCCATGTCTTAAATTCTACCAATTAAAAACTCCAAAAAAAAATTTATATTATCCTAAAAATATAAATAATTTTAGAATATTCCAATGAAATCCATTTTTATTATGTATCACCACTCATAAAACCAAATCCCATAGTTTTATGAAAAACAAATTTTTGATGGTTTTAAATCAAAATTCTCAAAATAGTGGTAATGAAACCCCCGCCCTAATTTCATAATCATGAAAAATCTAAAAATTATACAAATATATAAAATCAATATAATCATTTATTTAATAAATAAAAAATAAAGGAAAATAGTATAAAATCACATCAATTGAACATTAAGGAATTATAATCCCATAAAGAATAAACAAGATCCACCTACCATAGATTATAACCCAATGATAATTCTTGAAACCCTATGTATAAAGAAAATGATCATGATATAATCCCTCAAACCCTATAAACAATATCAATAAATTAGGATTATTCCAATCATGATCCTAATCCATAATTTAAAAACCTAATATCTAATAGAAAAGCGCAAATCTATCAGAGGGAGGATAAATGGATAAGGAGAGAAGAGATAAATTAAATAAAACATGAAATAACTAATTTCAAACTGTAGATTCAATGGTGATCTAAATTATACTCATAATAAATCCATTTTCTCTGTGGAAAATCCTTATAATCATCTCAAAGTATCCTTGGAGTCACCCTAAGTCAAATTAGGCTATTTAATGGGGATTGAGGAATTTTAATCCTATATAAAATTAATAAATTACAAAACTCAATATCTTATACACCATCATAACTCATGGAAACCCCAATACTATTCTGGGGCTATACATATGAGTTTTTTATACTCCCTGACTATTGATGGTCTCTTAAGACCATTTAGGGACCATGAATCCCTGTAAAATCCTCTAAAATTATTTATACAACTTAGATTCACTTAAAACATGGTCCCTAGGGTAAACACCCCATTATAGATCCAACGGTGTAGTCCAATTGACTTTCAAGATCATCTTGGAATCTATTTCACAAAATAAGTCAAGGAAAAAAATTCGCAAATCTATTAAATATTGAGGTTAATTTCTATACCCATAAATGATAAATCCATTAAAACCATGTGTTACAAGGGAATCTAGTGAAGTTGGGTATTAATATATTGGTTTTATAGATTTATTTTAGCATTAGGATGAATTTTTGTATTATGAACAAGTGAGGAGTGCATTTGTTTTGTAGATAAATAATATCATTCAAGGATAGAATGCAATGTAGGTAAGGGAGACTGACTATAGTATATATAGAAATCCTTTTATTTGATGCAATAACTTTTATACTAATAGTTATAAAAAAGAAATAATTCATTGATTTTTTGGTAGATAACAATTAATATTACATAAATCATATGTCTTCAATATTTTGTTTGTATTGGGGAGATAATGAGAGAACATTAAAATGAATTTACATAGAAATATATTAGACCAGATTCCATATCCTAGGCTTAAAAGTATTATTTTCATTTATATATATGTATAAATTATCAAGGCCCAATGTGGTTTAGGTTTTTTAGGTGCAACATGATGATCCATCTGATCCTTGTTGGGCTGATCCCGAGGAAGATGATTCTTGGTGGAAAGCATTACTATAGTTCCAATTTATTGAATTCCAAATTATTAGAGGAAAATATTTTATTAGGAGATACAGAGTTGGTTATGGGAGGTTAATATTTCCTTTACTTTGATTCATGTGAGGTCAAATCATTGGATTCCATTTATTGTCTATTAATTGATATTTTACCATTGACATGAGCACTATAGTGTGATATATTTTGGAATATGGTTCATAAAACTTATCTACAATTGTCATGACATTTTTAAAAATAATTATGTGAGGGAACATCATTATGAAATGGATTTTTATATAAAAATTCAACAATAAGTTAGTATCTTTATTATTTTTCTTAAATTAATTAACTGATGAAGGGTAAATAGATTGATAAGATGTTGGAAAAAATATCTTTTTTTTGATATAGAATAATTTTGAACATCCTAATGAGTGGATATATATATAGAGGATTACACTTGTATTTATAGTTAGGGTTTTGGTTAGTAAAGAGTTATTCACAATACTTATTTCCTTGTTTCTCTATAGTTAATAGTTTTTAGGCCTCTAATGTGATCTATGGTATTGTTATTGAGGATCCATTGTGTTATTTCTCCAACAAAGTTTTGTATTTCTTGACAACTAACTTGTGTTAAAGGATGTTTTTTTAAATAAGTGAATGGTGCTAAAATTTATTAAATTAATCATGTTATTAAGTTAATTGAGGTCTAGATAGAATGTTTTTTTACAAAGTTTTTGAAAGAAAAGAAAGTGAAGAAGTCAGGAAGTTAAAAAGTTATTATCTTAATAACCTAAAGTTAGATGATTCTTTGAAGATATTAAAGATCTCGTCATCATGGAAAAACATAAGATAAAATATTCTAAAAAAGGAGGATATTAAAGTTTATAGATGGATATATTTAGACATAGTGTTATAGACATATCCTTTAGGAGGTATATATTGAGATAAAAATCTGAATGAATACATATATAAACAATATGAAAGACGTAAAGCTTCAGAAAAATATTTATGGATAGAACTACTTCGGATAGAAAATTATTAAAAGTTAATGTTTTTAGACGTAGATTTACACACACATTTGTTTAGACAGAAACATTTCATAAAAGATGTAAGTGTGAATTTTCTAGTGTTTGGTGATGTACAACTCTGATGAATGGATACAATCTTATAGACATAAAGTTTGAATGAATATTTTGGCGAAGAGTTGAAGTTATTTCAAGTCATAGATTTTGTGAAAAACATGATAAAATAAATATTTTTGGATTTCAATCAAGATAATAAGTAAATAGTTATTAACAATGAAAAGAAATCAATAATGTTTTTATATAATTTAGGGAGCTATGATTCATGTTTTCGAATACAATGTTCAATGATAACTCTTTTGGATAGTGATTTATGAAGAAGTTGAAATATGCATGGATAGACAGAAGATGTTTAAGTTGAGAAGTCACAAGAAGTGAGTAAAGTTTTTATTTTTAATAATAAATAGTAATCTAGACATAAAATAATGGATTAAAATGAATGGATTTCAAAGTCTCTAAAAAATTATAGTTTTAGGTATCTAAATTATTTAGAAGTTGCAACAATGTATCCAACTATCATTATGTAGTTTGGAGGACAATCTATAAAATGAGAGGAATTTATATAAATATATCTTATATAAAGGTTGAAGGTATTAGTCTTATAACAATATGAGAAATGTTCATGTTTTTTATGAAATCAGTAAGATTGAGATGTGAAATAAAGATCATACAAAATCAATGTTTTTTTATGTTTAGGTCAAGAGAAACAAATATAAAAAGTTCACATAATTTTTTCAGCCATATTATTTTATAAAAATATCTCGATGTAGAGTTTTTGTAATAAGTTTTAAGTTTTAGTTGAGTCTTATTAAAAAAATGTACAATTTAAGTGGGTCTGGAGAACTATTGAAGTTCGTAAAGAGACTTCTGGAAAGATGTTTTCTTAAAAATAAATTCCTCGATAGAACTTTTTGCATAACAATGAAACGTTATAAATATAATAAAATTTGAAAAGTTTTGGTTTTGTAGAATTCATGAAGATTTGAGATGACAAAAAAAGAGTTTAGAAGGCTTGATAAGCATTCAAATTAAATTCAAATATGTGAGAAATTAAAATTTATGAATTTTAGTGAAAAGGAAAATTAAATTAGTTTCTCAATATTGCTATTCTGAAAGTACATATAAATAGTTGTGGAAGTACATAACTAATTACCAATATTCACTGAAAAAAGATGAGACACTAAATGAATTGTATCAGAGTTGAGTTTAAAACAATTTTTTTTTCATGATAAATTTTTTTTGGATAGATATTTGATACAAAATTATCAAGCATAGTTTTATTTTTAATAACTAGATAGAGATTATTGGACATAGGCATCATAAAATGTTTTCATGGAATTTGTTTTTCAATGTGACGAGTTTTCATATCAAATAAAACAAATATATTGAAAATGGTTTAGTTTTAGAAAATGTTCTTTAAATGGAGGCCATCAGATGAAGAACCATTATAAGAAGTAACATCACACAAAGTTTATAGTTAGACATTTTTTGGATCAAATTTTATATGGTTACATACTTGTGTTGTAGATGCATTTTTTTATAAGAAAAATTTAAAAACAGATGGGATTTAGTATAATCATACTTATCAAGTTATATAAGAAGTCTAATGGGAGTTATCTCAAGTGTTATAGTCAGTTATTTATAATATTGAATATCTCTAGAACCATGAGAGTGTCCATAAAAAAGGTGTTTGTTCTCAAACTAAGTAAAAACCTTGTAAACATTATGTTATTTTCTTAATTTCATAATTTTACAGGCACATGAGTTTACTAAATGATGATAATGAAATAACTATAACAAGTTTCCAGGGTTAAGTTTCTTAAATATGGATGTTTGTAAAAAGATAACAACTAATTCAACCCATATTCCTAGTTATTATATGATCCATAGTAAATTCAAGCGGTATCAAAGGAAAAGTTCCCCAATCAAATACTTATCATGGTAAATCTCAATTCTATCAATAGCAGGGGGATTCATACATTTTAAGCAGAAAATTATCTTGTCTGAAAAAACAAGATGTTACCGTATGTTTTGTCTCCTAGCATGAAGGTTACAAATGCATCAACTATTAGGTTTCTATCCAAAGAAAAATATTCTCCCCTAAATTTTTATGATCATAGAATCATTAATGATTATGGAAAGGATAAAAATAATATTTTTTATCTCTCTATTTTAAAATTTTTATCTAAAGGTGATAGGTCTCAAAATAGTAAATATAATATGGATCAAGATTGAAATTATTTTCAAAGGAAGTAATAAAGTGAAGTAAATTAAATTAAAAATATAGAGTAGAAAGTTATAAGTCATAATAATAATATATAAAGAAATTGTTGATGATTAATTCACCAAATTGAATTAATTTCTACGAAGCATAAGTGGTTTAATATATTTATTGAAATATTCTATAATTTTTAAGAAACTCATGAGAAACATTCCAGAAAGGATTGATTCTATAATGTATACTTTAGAAGATAAATAAGAATTATCACTTAATTAATTTCATACCATTATTATTGCCTATGAAATTTAAAAATCTATAGAATTCAAAAATAACATCAAAGATAAAATATATTTTGAAGCTATGAGAAAGATATAAATTAAAGATACAGAAGATATTGATCCTTATTTTTATGATAATAAGTAGAATGATGAGTTTCATGAATAAATCATGTCTCTTATCTTTAAGAATTATTAAATAGGAGTAGTAAAGTATAGAGTAATGATTCCTCTCAATTTTTTGAGTGTGGGGGAATTAGGATATTTTTTTTGAATATATATAAGAATATTTTTTTTGGAACATTAAGATCATCTTGAAGGAAGGACTTGATGGAAGAAGCCCAACAAAGCATCCAAGTATGAAAATAAGATCATTGGTGGAAAGAAAAATATTACTTGAAACAGAATAAGAATGTTGAGTTAAAAATTCAAATATAAATTTGATAATATTGAATTATAAAAGAAGAATGTTTGGAATGAATAAAATCATTATTTTAAAGTTTTGAGAAAAAATAATATTTTTAAAATAGTATAGAAATATAAAGAGGTTAATAATCGTACATATTGTATCAACTATGATCAGAACTTATATCATGTCCTGAATACAACGAAACTCTTTATAAATAAATCAAAATGATAAAGAAATAACGTGTAAAAGTCATTAAACGAAGAAAGATGTTCTTAATCAAGAATAAATGAACATCCATGAAATCATAAATTAGAAACTAAGATTTGATTAATATGCAAAGATGGTTGAAGACATCAGAATGAAGTTAGAAATTATGGCTGATAATGTTTACAAAAATCAATAAAATCATCTTGAGAATGAAAATAACTTAAGAAACTTGAATGAAAATTTCAGCAAGGATTCAAAAGTAAACGATTAATCATCTTAAGCCACTGAAAATGACTAATTTAACAATTAGGTGAAATATTTAACCACCAATTTCAAAAGTTCATATGATTTGACTAAAAATATACGTTTCATGAAAATTATTGAGAACGGTTGGGTTGAGAAATTATGTGAAAAAACTATCAGATTAAAAAAAGTTGAAAATTCCTCCCAGAACAAAGTTTCCACATGCCTAGAAGAAAATATATTTGAAAATGTTATGAACCTCAATAATATTATTAAAGTGAAAGATCCTATTTCTATAAAATAACTAATGTTTTATGGTTTTTTCTCGTATTGTGGAATTTATGGGAATAAAGAATACAATTTTTGGAAAAAAAATTAATTACAAAAAAAGATTGAAATAGATGGGAAGTAGTGGGGGAAGTAGAGTGATTAACTTTCCTAATCCATAGGAATTTTTAAAAGTGAAATCTCAAGATGTTGGAAAATCGTCAATGAATAATTAGTTTTCCTGTATATAGAAGGTTTATATAATATTTGATCAATCTACTTACTTTTCTGAAGAATGTATTATAACAATTCTAAGGAAAATATTCTATCTTATAATAGAAAAGGTGGTTGGAAAAAATAAATTTGAAGAAAGTGATTTTTTTATTAAGTCATCTCTAAAAGTAAGAAAATAGAAAAAAACATGGAATCATGATAGCGGTTGTTCCTCATACCTGAAAAGAGATATAAAAACATTTAAAGATTTTGAAAATAATGATAAATGATAAGTTACCTTCAGGAATTATAGATCTTTAAATATCAGAGTAATCGGAACAGCTAAGATTGAAGTAAAAAAACTAAAATCTAAGGAAGTTCTATTTGCTGATTAGCTCAAGAATAACCTACTTAGTGTAATATGTCTTTGTGATGATGAAAAATAAGTGGTATTTATAAAAGATTCATGCATTATTAAAAGTGTGGAAGAAGGTAATGTTGTCACCAGAGGGTAAATAACTAGTATAAATATCTTTCAAATAGGAGAAATTTTCCCTCCTATTATTTAAGTACTTATGTTGAAAAAATCATGGCACCGTAGGATCATGCATCTTGGGTAGAAAATTATAAATAAAATTTCTAAAATATATATTGTTTGTAACTTTCCAACATTAAATAAAAATTATTATGATGTTTGTATGATAAGTCTTAAATGGAAGATGGTTTGTAAAATCAACAATAATGTTGAGATTCAATATTTTAGACCTCTTGAGATTATTCACTCAAATTTTTATTTTGATCAATGAGAAATCAATCAGAATAATTATATTTTTTATTTATCGATTATATTTATGTTTTTTATTAGATGAAAAACATCATGTTTTTGAAACATAAATTAGATGCAGTATAATTATTTAGATCTTTTAGAAGATATTTTGAGAAAGAAATGAGAGTCTATATAAAACTTTAGAATAAATGATGGTACATAATTCACATGAAATGATTTTTAATCTTATCTAAATATTAATTGGATTAAACATCAATATAGTGATCCATACACCCCTAAAAAATGGTGTTATATAAAGGAAATATAAAAATCTGGTGGAAATGTGAAGAATCATTTTGGAAGAGTACAAAATTTCAAATTTATAATGGAGAGAATCCATTAAAACTAATTTACCTGTGAATTTGTTTTATTATAGATAAAATAAAACAATAATTCCTTTGAAATTTTCTATTACAAAAAATGTTAGTGAAATATTTCAAGGTTTCTTGAAGTCCTTGTATACTAAAAATCAAAAATCCAGATGTTGGGACCTTTTATAAAAAAGCATAGGAAATAAATTTAATTGGATATTAACCCAATTAAATAAGTTAAAATTTTTAGAACCAAAATTTTAAAAAGTTATTGTATTCATAATATTTTAATGTTATTAAAAATCAAATTTCATTAACAAAAGATGTTGAAAATTTCAATGAAGAGAAACTGGGGATTTCCAATAAAATTGAATGTGAGAAAAAATAGTTGTATGAAGACTCATTGGAGTTGTGTGATGAGTATAGTGTATTAGGAAGAGATTATTTAAAATTTACTTCCCTATAGAAGTAGGTTAAAACTAAAAATATACTTTGAAACCAGAAAGCTTCGATTCAAAGTAGATAAAGGTTGAGACGTGAAAATCCGACATCACTCATACGATAGATTAAACTAGTATAAGTTAAGAGTGAACTAAAAGAATATAATATGTTGAAATAAAATAGAATACTAATATATATTTAAAGAACAAACTAATATGGGTTGATGTTTAAAATAATTTATTATAATAATCTTCTTGATTATACTGATGTTGATTGGTCAAGAGATTGCAATGATAGAAAATAAACAAAAGGAAAAAAAAATTTCTCAGGAGAATTTTTCTGTTAGTTGGTATAGTAATAAATATAGTTTAGTAAATTTTAGCAAAATGATATCATAATATGTCATTATAAGTCAAGATTATACTCAATTATTTTGGATTAAAGTTTAGTTTTTAGATTTCAATGTGAATGTTTATACACTATTGAAAATACTTTGTGACCATTAGAGTTCAATTGTTCTCTATAAAAATAATATCCAACACTCATGTTAAAATATCATTGATATTATTTTTCACTTAATAAAAGAGAATGGTTTTAGTGAATAAGTTTTTGTAGAATACATTTCCATAAAATATCAGACTGATGATGATTTCACTAAATATATTCAAACTGAGAGATTTGTAGAATTGAGGCTAAAACATCATATTCAACCTCCAAAAATGACTTTATAATATTGTTAAAGAGGATCACCAATATTATTTATATAATTTTAAAAAGGTGGTGAAAATTAAAGAAAACTAAGATGTTTTTACATTTCTTTTTATAACAAATCTGAAGATGTGGTTACTAGAATTTTTTTTTGAAAAAAATTTACTGAAAAAGTGTGAGTTGATAATTTATAAAAAATGGAGAAGTTAAAAGTGATGAGGAGTTTTTCATTACATTGAGAAAAATTTTATTATTACTGAGGGATGGATATCATTCAATAATTTTTTTATCTAGTAGTTTTGTGTCAAGAAAATATCTTTTAAGAGAGGATGTGTTTTGGTAAAAGTTGAAACAATTTGAGATGTTATGGAAATGAGTTATGAAATAGTCTGAGTAATGTAAAATGTTGAGTATTATAAGTTTTTAATAAATATTGTTAAAAAATATAAAGGTGGATATTAAATATCCTTTGTGATTTTTTTCTAACCGAGTTTAATATTTGTTGAAAACTAACTTGTGTTAAAGGATATTTTTAGAAAATTGGTTAATGTTGTTGGAAGTTCTTAAATGATGGTTGTCATGAAGTTTTTGGAGGTCTAGGAATAATGTCCTGTAAAATGATAATTTCTAATCTCAAGTCAAGAAATTATTTATTGATCTCAAATTTCACATCCTCATGGAAAACCACATGATAAAATATTTTTAGGAATGCAGGATGTTGATGTTTTTAGTATAGATTTATTTAGAAACAATTTTTTGGAAACAACTTTCTAGATTTTGATATTTGGAAACAGCTCTGGATGTAGGCCTTTTGAAGTATTATATTAGACACATAGATTTATATTTACATTACATGGAAGAAAAACTTTATATGGAGTTTTTTTTTTGAAATTTTATGTTTCAAGATTCATATTTTTGAACACATTTCTTCATATATAGAAACTACAAGTAATATAGAAGTATATGTTTGATGATATTCAATGCAGTAAAACCCTAATAAATAAAAAAACATTGAGAAAGAATATTTGGATGAAAATTTTGGTGAAAAGTCTAAGTTTTTTCAAGTTGCAGTGTTTGTGAAAAACATGAGAAAAAGAAGATGTTTTATTTTTAGGTTGATATGATAGGATTTATTAACTGAGAAAAAAGAAGTTTATTATAGCGAAAACAAAGGAAAATATCATATAGGGTTCTACACCTATTGTTATGGATTAACTATTCTGGAAAGATATTTTTATAGAATTTTAAATATTCATGAACATATGAATGATTTTCAGGAAGAGAAGTCACAAGAAGGGAGTAACATTTATGTTTTTAATAAGACATAGTTTTCTAGAAATACAAGAATAAATGCATAAGAAAATATGTTAATGTTTCTACTAATAGTTTTTAAAAGTAACTAAATTGTTTAGAATTTTAAAAAATATAGTCATCCATCTTCATGTAGTTTATAAGATCTGGTGAAGGTAGAAGATGAGTTTTTAGAAATACAACTTGTATGATGTTTAAAAATAAAAGTTTATAACAAGATGCATAATGTTCCAGTTATTTATTGGGTTATGAATGTTGAGTTGTGAAAGAATAATTGGGTAGAATCAATGTTTTTGTTTTCAAGTTCGGTCAAGGGAAATGAACAGAAAAAGTTTTCACAGATAAGTTCTAGAGAAAATATTCCAAAAAAAAATTTCTAAATATACTGCTTATAAGAAGTTTTATGTTTGAGTTGAGTCTTATTAAATAAAAGTTATTTTAAAGTGGGCTATAATAAAAAGATAAGTTTAGATAGATATTTCTAGATAGATAATTTCTAGATAAACAATTTCAAAAAAAAAAACATTTTAAAGAACATTTAAAATTGATAAAGATAATAATTATTGAATAATATGAAGTTTTAGAGAAACTAATTGGATTTTAGAACACTTTATAAGAGTTGAGAAGAGTAAATAAACATTCCAATGAAATTAAATTATCTAATAAATTCATATTTATGAATTTAAATGATAGAGAAAATGAAATTGGTTTCCATCCCATTTTATTATGAGAGAACCCATAAGTAGTAGTGGAAATTACATTAGTACATAGAACTTTTCACTAAAAAAATTTGTGACACTGAAATAATTGTTTCATAGTCCAGTTTTCAACCAATGTATGTTTTCATGTTAAATAATAATTCTAAACTAAATTTCATATTAAATTATCAAAAAAAGTTTACTTCCGAGAACCAGACAGACATCATGGTATATAAGAAAGAAATATTTTTTCTATATAGATGATTTTGTAAGACACTAATTTTGATAATCAAACATAATAATGATTTTTTAGAATGTCTAGTTTCAAGAAAATGTGGTTTTGATGGAGGCCACGAGATGTAGTCCCATCAAATGAAGGAAAATCGTATAATGTTTCTGGATAAACCATTGTTGGAGAAAATTTCACAAGGTTACATACTTGCATTATGGATCAAATTTTTTATAATATTTTTTAAAATTATGAGATTAATTATAATGATACTTATTAAAGATATAACTATTCTTATAAGGGTTAAATAAAATTTTTTATCCACTTATTTCTAACATTTAATTTCCATGGACCTAAAGGGGTGGTCATGGCAAGGATGTAAGTTCTCACATTGAGGATAAAATTTATAAATATCGTATTATTTTATTAGTTTCCTACTATTTCATGCTTTTGAGTTTACTAAAAGGTGATAAAAAAACAACTATGACAAGTTATAGGGGTTATATTTATCAATGCCGAAATTTCTAATAATGAAAAAAACTAATTCAACCGCCTCATAAAATTTTCTATAATAATTAATAAGTTACATTATATTTTTTATGGTGAGTGTGGAGATCTATAATTTCAATGTATGATTTACCTTAATAGTATGTGTAGAGTTGATGGTCAATATCAGATATTGATTCAAAAATAGTTTCAAGAAGGGGTTTTTAACATCAATTTCCATAGGATTTTAGACTATATAAAGGAGATGGAGTAGGTAGAGTATTTCACCACAACATTACCCATCCTTAGTGACATCATATTGTGTATGAATATGGTATTTAATGTTATTAGTGGTATCATGGAAGAGGAAAAAGCCATAGCAGTTTTATGATATGGATTTTTTTGGATTAGAGGCACCATGATCTTTTTAGGTACCGTATGTCTCCATTCATCCATTTTTTATTCTTTGAGTGTTCCAAGAACTTCACAATCCTTTATTTTTTCTAACATAGTTTGATTATTCAGACCCATGGTGGATATAAGTTTTATTACCTTGGTGTTCTCCACACTAGATTGAAGTAAATATAGTTTTTTGAGGTACATAGGGGATTTCTGCTGACTATAGGGATAAATTAGTCAATGGTAAAGTTCTTTTTATTTCACATGAAACAAAACAATTACTTACTTGGTTTGAATTGGTTTATTTGGGTTATAAATTTATATTTTAGTAGTGTTATTTTAGTTTATATGGAAGAAGAGTGTAAAACATTCATTGGTGATTGGGTTTATCTTACGAGTTACTAATAATTAGAACGTCTTTCATTTTCAAATGAAGGGTTTATTTTGAATTAAAAATATGTTTAGGAGGAGGAGTTTCTATGTGTTCTAGAATATTTTAAGGATCATTACATTGAAGGAGTTGTATCACTACCCCTCAATATGAAATCAAATTTATGATAGGTTAACAACCTAAAGTTTCTATATTTTTATGTATCCATATTTGATAATACCTTTAATGTTATTGGAGTAATAAATTCATGTTGATGAATTGTTAAGAAGGGTTTAATCTAGCCTAACATGTTTTCTTGGGGAGATCTAGAGTTTTTTATGAAGAAGGTGTATGTTAGTTTACAACTCTGTATCAATTATTATCTATTGAAATATGTGATGGCGAAGTATCACAATCAACTCAGAAGGATTAATGACTTATTTTATTAGATAAAGGGAGATATTTGGTTCTCCAAGATTGAATTATTATTTGGGTATCATCATAAAAGTGATAAAGGGGAAGATATTTTTAAGACTACTTTCATGTGTTACCATGGACACTTATAGTTTATGGTAATGCCTTTAAAATTCATGAATTCCACTATTTATTTCATAGGAGTAATGTAATTAGTGTATCATGAGTTCTTTAACTTATTTTTGGTTTTGGTAATTAATGATATATTAGTATTATCAATATCAAATTATGATCATGATGATCATTTTAATGTTATTTAAGAGATACATTAAAGAAATAATATATATGGAAAGCTATGCAAGTATATGTTATGAAAACCTGAAATTTATTTACATGGGTATATAATGTCTTTTTAGGGTGTGGAATTCAATCCTTCAAATGCCGGGGTAGTAATTTCTTATGTAACACCTAAGAATATTATATAGGCGTATAATTTATGTATAATTTAAATGAGGTTTTTATCTAATTTCTCTCATTTGAAAACACAATTGATCGTATTGACCAAGAATGAATATTCTATTATATATGTCAATCAATGCCATACCATGTTTATTTATTTAAAAGAAAATATGTTCTGTGCTCTAATCCATCAGTTATCGAAGTAAGGAGTTATGATTGAGATATTTCGTGATAGTCCTCATCTTGATTTGGGTCTAATTATTATGTTGGAGAGAGTAGTGATCTCACACGATTATTTGTTGTTATGTTTTCTTGAACATAAGTTTTTCATCAATGATCTTGTGTGGAAAATAATTGTGTTTCCATTAGGTTATGGTGGTATTATTTCATTAGATAAATCTTTGAGTTCATCCAAGATAATAAGATATTTTAATATATATTCTCTCAATAAAGTATAAATTTCCATAAAAAATGTGGATGAAGTAATTACAAGATTAAAATGTTTATATCACCAATAATATGGTGAAATTTGAGGTGGAAATTGATACAGTAAGTAGAAATTCATAGTGTGATGTTTATTTATAGGGTGGATAATAATAGAGGATAATGGAAGATATTTCATTTTTGTATCTGGATATAGGGGATATTGGTGGTAAATTTTTCTTATAAAAATGAAAGTGTATTATTTCTTGTTCAAGTAGGTGTAGAAGTCTTAGATGAGGCATATTGAAGTAGAGGTGTGGGTAGATCATGTTCATTATGAAGATTCTCCTGAGGGATATCCAACATTGGGTGTTATTTTATGGGAAGCTATTTGCTTCGATGATGTTGTGAGAGGCAGTCCTATGTTAGTTTCATAGCTTAGATATAACAACTCATCCTAGTATTTCTAAGATATATCATGACTTGAAATAATAATATTTATAAATGGGATTGAAGAGGTTGGTTGCTGAGCTTGTTTCTGGATGTCATAACTGTAAGAGGGGGAAAGACAATCATTGAGTTATAGTTGATCTTTTGTATCCATTCTGGGTTTCTCAATGGAAATTCCTTAACTATCAATTGATTTCATTAAATTTTTCCCTTGAGATTTGGTTATATTTGATTCCACATGGGTGGTCATGGATATATTGATAAATTCTTCTAATTTCTTGGTGACCAAGGAGTTGATTGTGGTAGATGTTTTAGAGAGTCTATATATGGATAATGTAGAGATGTTTCTCATAGTTTCAAGGAATATCATCCCTGATCGAGGCCCTAACATTGTATCATGAGTTTTAAGGGTATATAACATACTTTCATCTCTTAATTTTTCATAAAAACTTATTTTCATCTTTAGATAGATGAGAAAATGGAGAGAAAGATCCAAAATCTATTGGACATGTTGCATTCCTCTATTATTTATATTTTAGGTTCATAGGTTTGTCATCCACCATTCTTTTCATTTTCCTATAATAATAGCTATAAAAAATTCATTGGTTTGGATTCATTCAAGTATTTATTTGGTTGATCCTAAAGATCTTTATTTTTATAAATTAAGATTATAGGTTTACAATTATTAGACCATATTTTGTACATATCATGACAGATAAAGTACACATGACTAATGAGTGGATGGAGGAATTTTGGGACCATAACAATTCATATGTGTATAGGAGGATAAGATATTTGGAATTTGAGTAGTAAAAAAAAAATTCATTAAGGTTTCTCTTCATCATGTGTAGGTTAGTTTTAGTATAAGTATTAAGATTTCTCCCTGATTTAATGAAACTTTCAAGGTTTTAGAGTACATTGGTGAGGTGGTGTATAAATTTGAAATTTCTCCTCAGAGAGATTTCATTTACAAAATCATTAATGTGTCATAGATTTAGAGATAAGGTTATGATAAGTCCCACGTCATTTATTGGGGTGAGTTGGAAATTAGGGAGGACATGATATATGTATAATAATTTGTTGATATTTTAGATCATTAATAGAAGGTTCTATGAGGACATTCCATTCCTCTAGTTTGTGTTTGGTGGATACTTAGTTAATTGGTGGAATATACATAGCAGTATGATTCATAGATATGGTATTCATATCCAGAGTTGTTTTTATGTTTTAATTTTTTTAGTGTGTTTTTGATTTAGTTTATTATAATGATTAAAGTAATTCCTTATCTTATCTATTGTCTTTACACCTTCTTGATTATGAGATTCTAATTTGACAAGTATCTCACAGGGTGTATATTTTTCAATTAGTTATGTTTTTCAAATGTTTGTTTTGATTCATTGATATGATAATCATTTAAGAGGTATTTAATATAAATTAATATATTTTTATATCCATACAATTTATATATTTTGGGTTTAAGAAGTAATGGGGGAGATTTTGGAGGAAAATGGCAGAAGATAAGTTTAGTTAATGTTAAATTTCAACTTATAAAAAAATCACACCATAACACTTGACCCTTGCACTATGATGTTTTGTAGAGTTTATCTAGAGATAACATTTTTATTCTATCCACTATTGTATAATTATTGAACCATGGTTTATAACATTGTGGAATTATGTGTTATATTATCTTATAACTCCATAGAGTGGGATGATTTGTTTTTTATTCTTGGTGTTTTGGGAGATTGGTTGCACTCTATTTTTTGGTCATGGAATTATCATATCTATGTGTTTCACTATGTTTATTTATTATTTCACCATGAGTATTGGGGGTTTATTTTTATTTTTAAGGATGGTGTGATTATGAAAAATAATGGGAGGTGAGGATTGTGTCGTAAAAGTTAGAATTTCATCCATTATGGTGTATTGGGAAGTTTTGTACAATAAAACTGATTAGTATCACTGAAATTAAAAATTTCTAATAATTATATAAAGTGGATTTAAGAGGGGTTTCTCTATGACTTTTGGATGTCTAGTTAATTGATCACTATTGTTCTATAAAACTAGGTGTTATTCCCTGATCTTTTGGATTTAATTTTTTTACTTATAAATTTTATTAGTTACTTGAATTATTTTTGTTTTCTTCTATTCTACATTAAAATTTGGATACTACAGAGGTCCTCTTGACTCTATATAATTTTTTGATATAGGAGTTTTATTGTAAAATTCCGAAGAGTTTGAATTCTTTTATATCATGTTAATTCTTCCTTGATTTTTCTTTTTTCTTTATAATTTTTTTCTTATTTTCCTTGAACCACTTGAGGAGACTAAGTCGTTATTGTGGTGGTGAGTTGAAGTAGGGTTAATGAGTGGGTGGTGTATTATAGGTTTTGTGTAGGATCATTATGATTTTTTAGAGTTTGATCTTGGTTTCATTATCTTCTTGATGTTATGATCATTTAAGATTTCGTTTAAGGTAGTCTATTCATATCCTATATTTTATTTCTCTATAATATATTTCAATTATAATGACTTTGTTTTTATTTGTGTACTGAGTTATATTTTTTGTTTATAAAAATAATTAGTTGGAGTGAATAAAGATTAAATATTATCATTAATGCCTTAAATGATATCATTGTTATTGTTTATGTTGTTGTTTTTTCGTTGTGTTGAACAAGATTCCGTGATTTAATACTGATATTAATGAAAAGTGGAATCATGTTTTAAATTTTTTACACATTTCAATGATTATAAAAAGATGGTAAAATTGAAATATATAAATGTTGATTGATTATTTTTTATATAAAAAACATGAAATGATAAATTAATTATAATTTCGTAATGGGAATCTTTTCACACATTTTATTTCATACAGTGGTGTGGGAGTCATGTTTTTTATTGTTGTGGTGGTACAAGAGATTATAAAAAATGATTTTTTAGATTTATTTTTTTAGTAAAACCATGTTATCTAAAATTTCAGGTAGTAGTAGAGGTGTTTTTTGGGTTGTTGTTATGGCTATTGATATATTATAGTGTGGGTGTTTGATGTACAAGTAATAGGGGATGATAGTGTTTTTTAGTATTTTTTAGATGAAGTAGTATGATGGGTTGATGTGGTAAGTGTGTGGTAGTTTCTTAGTATGTGTAGTTATTGAAATAATGAATTAATTTAATAATTCATAATCAGAGTGGGAAGTGTTGGAGTTAGTTACAAAGTTGAATAATCTTGGATTAAATTAATCAAAAATATATTTTGAAATTTAAATATATAATATGAGAGAATAATTGGTTTATATGAAATAATAATTTTTATAAATTGATGTGGATAATGAATAAATATAGGTAATAAATTATTTATTATGAATTTGGTAATGATATGAAATGATTAGAAGTTGTGTGGTTGTGTGATGATCTTGTTTTACTTGGTGGTATTTACTAACTTGAGGATTATTGGATGTGGGATTTGAGGGTCATTCCTATCTTCATTAATGACCAAATATGGGTCCTTGTATAGGCGGTTCATGACGAATTCCCAAATATTCTTCAATATAGTATTTTTATAGGTTTTTAGGATAATATAAGTAATTAAACTGGACTATAATAACCCTTTTCATTGAGGTTAGAAATTTAATCACATTTTATATATTAAAAATGTTAATATAAAGGAATATATGTTTATATGGGATGGAAGATAAGGGATGGAAAAAGGAATAAATGATGGAGGATGTAGGTGCTGGGACAACATTTTATACCCCATGGAAGGGTACATGGTACTTGGTGGTCTCTGGTGTGTGATAATTAATTATTTCAGCATCATTGGTTAAACATTTTCCTTGTAATAGGTACTCTATGTTGGAGAGAATTATTCTTTACCAACATATTTTAGTTGTAATGTGTTTTTATGATTCAAAAAAATCCCAATTTTTATTTTAATGTGTTTATCTTAAGTGTTTCATATTATAATTTTTCATATATAATTTATCTAAAGATGACTATAAGTGACCATATTATGCTGAGAAATATTTAAATCCCTGATAATGTATTTTATCTTAAGAATACTAAAGTCTTGAAAGATTATCTTTCATATGATTAGAATCTGAAAACACCATGTATAATGTATATCTTATTACATAAGATAATATATTTAGAAAAGAATAGAATATCTACCAAATTTTAATAGATATTTATTTCAGTTGGTGTATCGTTGTGAAAAGTATTTACCCTACAAAAATTAGTATAACATATTATTATCTTATGAGAACCAAGAGAAGTTGTGAAAGGTATGTATCATGATTCAATTAAATAATTATCTTTCACAGAAGAATTATTATATCCAATGTTGAATTTATTTTATCTTAAACATAGTATATGTCAGATCTATTTAATCTCATGAAGACTCTCAATAATTTATCTTATAATGAAATGTAAAATCAGTTGGATATTATATAAATAAATAGATATTATTTGGAATTTCATGATTACATTCATAATATCCTGAAAAGTAATTTCATGAATATAAGACTACTAGAAAAGTAAAGTTATAATTAAAGAAAGATCGATTTGCATAATGTTCCATTTTTATAGGAATTCAATGACTTAAAGAAGAATATTTCTGACATTTACGATATAGAGGAATATTCCATATTTTGAATGAATGAATGAATGTAATTAATAACATTTATTATCAGATTTTTAATATATTTTTCACTCAACCATTGTGATTATCTCATATGTTTAAGTACAAAATCAAATAGGTTATATAAATAGATATATTCAGCCGCTGTATAAAAAGTTATTCATAGTACATGCACATATATATGATAACTCTGTAAACTATAAAAAATAAAACTTATATATACAACACTCGCGAGATGTGATTATAAGTATATCAGTTTCATTAAAGATCATGAAGAGCTATGCTTTGAAGAACACTATCTTCTTAGTATGTGTCTTAATATATTTCAAGTCACTGATTAAAACTATGTTCTATAATAGTTTTTTAATGTTCATTCATCTCTCTTTCATTTAAACTCTTTGTAAGTGAGTGTGTTGATATTTTGGATAAGTATTGTAAAGGGGAAGCCTGGTTGAAATCTCTTATACCTTTATAATTAGTAACAACTACCTGTACTCATCTGGGAGAACTCATAAAACGGGATATCTTAGTGAAAATGACAAAAATCATGGGGTAGAGTTTAAGTAGAGTGGACTAGGGTATTTTTTTTACTTTAACCATTATAAATATATACTGTTTAATCACTTTATACTAATCTTTAATATTAACATTGATTATTTTTGTTACGGAAAATATTTAAACTCACATACTGTGAAGAGGGTTCTTTTAATGTAAGGAAATATTTTGGAACTAAATTCACACTCAACTTGATTTTTTAGATAGCCATTATATGGTTTTATTAGAGATCATGACTCTTGAGTTCAAAATGGTCAAAGGTTTAAGTCTAATGATCTAGTTTCAAATGTATGTTATGGCTGATAAAAGATAAGGCATGTCAATTATTATATATCATTACTTTAATAGTGAAAAGTATAGTTGTTGGAAGTCACCAATGACTATATATTTGAAGAAACTCAGATTAAAGGTTTATTTTATAGTAGTGATGCCTTATGAAATTCTAAATACACAACTAGAAACATGGGATGCTAATAATAAATAAAGATATGAACTAAAAATATAAATCCATGAATGTTAAAATATGCGGACTATGTCCAAATGAGTTTAATTGAGTTTACTAATGTCAAAAAGCTCATGAAATGTGGAATATAATATAAGTTTATTATAAGGGTATAGAAAATGTAAATTTCCTCAGATATCATACTTCCCAACTCAATCTTGACACCATTAAAACTGATAAAAGAGAAATAATTATTCAGTTGAATAAAGACTCACCATCATTTTGAATAATATTTCTGCTCTAAGAACACCTATTACTGATCCTAAAAAAACAATGAAAGTGCTAAGAGTTTTACCACCAAAATGGAGTGTACTTTTATCTTCCAACAAAGAACATGTCGAGGTAAAAAAATTTAAACTAAATGATTTCATGGGAATTAATTTGATGAAAGAAGATAAAATAGAATCTTCATCTGGAGAATATAATGTGGTTAAAAAAATGGTCATATGAAGGAATATAATTTTCAATAAAATAAGAATAAAAATGGAATTAAAATCTCTAAATAATATATAGAATAATATTCCTTAAGCTATTATGGATCAAATGATGAAATTTCATATTTTTCTTAATAGTTAAGGAATTTATACAATAAGATAAGTGGTTTCAAAAGATCCTTAATGAAGTATAGGAATCATGGTAAAAAATATAATGAAGAAATCTGTTATGAGTAGATGATGTTAGTATATATTAAGCCACATTTTCCATAAATTCCTGAAAATAAAAAGTCTGAAAAAAATTTCATCAAGAATATTAGACATAAGAAGAAATCCAAGAAATATATGAAGAAAACATACATTTATTATAAAGAATCTTGAAAATTTACATGCTAAGAATAAGAAGATAAAGCTCTCATTTAGAAGGTGAAAATGATCCTCATGTAACAGTTGTATAAGGTACATTCTTATTATTCCCCTGAGTATGTGTGTGAATTCAAAAATGAAATTTACTCATTTGAATAATTAAATTAATAATATACCATATTAGAAACTAGGTATGAAATCATAAAAAATAAAAACAAACCTCTCATAAATTCATTTAAAAAATTTTTAACAAAGAAGGGAACTTAAATACACAAATTTTATATATGATAGATTAATTAGAAACTTCTACTGCATTATATACTAAATAATTTAGAACAATTGAGTTCGAAAAGAAGGAGGTTAAAAACATAAAATATGATATATGTGTTTTCACTAAGTGGAAGGAATAACTAAACAAAATTCATGATAAAAATTAATTAAAAACTAAAAATTTAGATTAGTAAATCATGGTCACAGACCCAAATTTAAATTTTTTTTCCCAAGTTTCTAAAATAAATTCCTCTCAATGATTACATATTTTTACTTTGGTGAAGTAATAAATTATTATAATATTTATAATATAAAAAATAATCATTTTTTTGAAATTAAAAATTATTTTATTACAAAACCTCTCTCATAATATGTTTCCAATTTTTCTAGAAAACACAAATAGATTTGGATCCCCAAGTCCCTTGTAGTTAACATTGATAGACCTAAGAGTATTTGGGTACCAAAAAACCTTTTTGTTTTATTTTTAATTGTAGGGAAAAAACCCCATGAAAAAAGAAAATGTTCTGTAGATAATGTCTTTTCAAGAAATATGATTGGATATTTCTCAAAATTTCACTCACATTCCCTTATTTATGGAGGGTATTTCACATTTGGTGATAATAAAAAAGAATTTTTTTTTGTATTAGATAAGTTAAAATAAATATTCTCTCCTTATCTAAAAAGTTATTTATATAGAAGGATTAAGGAACAACCTGAAAAGTATTCTCAAATTTGTGATGATGGATATGTAGTTGATTTTTGTAACAAAACATTTTCAAATTTCAAACTAAAATATCCCATTTTTAAAGCTCCATGAATATATAATGTATATATTCTTGATATTACTTCTTTGGGTAGAAAAATGTAAATCATTTAAATTTTAAAATTGATGAATCATGGATTTGGCACAGAAGTCTTGGACATTGTAATTTTTATTCTTTGAAAAATTTATCCAAAATACATGTAAATTCAAATTTTCTTTTCCTTAAATTATAAAAATATAAAATGGGTGATGCTTGTCAAATGGGAAATGAACATGATTCATATTTTAAATGAATTAAAGTGGATTCTAAATCAATACCTTCAGAGATTATTCATATGGATATGTTTATAGATAATAGAATTGAAAGTATTATTTTCAATTTATTAGCTTATGTGTTGGTTGATGTATTTTCAATATTTACCTAGTTTTACTTTTTGATTCATAAAACTAAATATTTTTTTTGTTTTTAATAATATTTTTAAACTTATGAAAAATTTAAAAGATGTAAAATTGTGACTTTGAGAAGTGAATTTGGAAGATAATTTCAGAATCATGAATTTAATTCATACTGATCAAAAAACGGTATTAAAAATTATTTTTCTACCCAAGGAAACCTCAATGAAATGGTGTTATTAAAATGAGGAATAATATATTTCAAGAAATTACTATAACAATGTTATGTGAGTATAACATTCCCACTAATTTTTGGATGGAATATATTTACACAACATGTTATGTTATTAATAGAGTTATAATATCACATATCTTAAAGAAAACACCACATGAGTTATGGAATAATAGAAAACCAAGGGTAGGATACTTAAAAGTATATAAATACATGTTTTACATCATAAAAACCAAGGATAATATTTGTATGTTTGATGAAAAATATGATGAAGGTATTATCCTAGGTTATTTAACTACTTCTAATGATTATAGAGTTTCTAACAAAAGGGTAGGGACTATTAAAGAATTAAATCATTTTAATTTTGATGAAATCAATCCTTTTGATCAAAAAATAAATCAAAATAATGAGATAAGTGATTTTCTTAATGTCACGAGACCTAAAAATATCTTTAAAAACATTATATATGATGATATGGTACTTGATTATTTTGACCCAAATAATGTAAGAGTTGATGCTACTGAAATAGAAAGGGTGTTGTAAAGACAAACTAGAATCCTTAAATACCATCCTTTAGAAACCATTAGGGGATATTTTGAGGAATGATTCATAACTAATATAAATATAACAAATCTAGCAGAATTATCTACTTTTTTTATCTCAATAAGAACCTAAAACAATAGAAGAAGCTTTGGATAATGAAATTTCGGTTTTAGCTATGCAAGATGAGTGAAACTAGTTCAAGTGGAACAATATATGAGAAGTAGTTGATAGCCCCTCTAAATATCTTGTCATTAGAACTAAATGGGTACTTGGTAACAAATACGATGATCAATGTGTGGTCAATAAAAATAAATCTAGATTGTTTTAAAAAGGAGACAATCCAGAAGAAGGAATATATTATAAAGAGACATTTTTCCCTATATCTTGGTTAGAAGAAATTATAATCCTTATAGAGTATGTATATTATATTAATTTTAAATTATATCAATTTATGGTTAAATATGAATTTCTAAATTGATTTTTAATAGAGTAATATTATGAAAAACATCTTTGTTGTGAAGATTCTAACTTTAAAAATTTTGTTTTTAAACTTACCAAAGATCTCTATAAACTTTGAAAACCTCACAAGGCATGCTATGAAGGACTAAGATATTTTATTTTATTAAATGTATTTTCAGTAAGATAGGAATATACTACATTATTTAAGAAAAAATCATCCAAATATAACTTATTGGTACAAATATATGTCGGTGATGTTATTTTTAGATCAATAAACCAGAACATTTTATAATGAATTTTTGAAACTTAAACAAAAGTAATTTGAAATGGGTATGATTGGTGAGTTAAAATACTTCCTAGGTTTTAGAAATGTTAAAAATGTTTTGGCAAACATCCTAAAAAAAATAAAATAAATATATGATTTACTTAAAATGTTTTTCCCTAAAAATAGTAAGACTTATTCAACTTCTATGAGATGTAATATTAAACTTAATATAGACGAGACAAGAAATCCATTTGAAAAAAATTTATATAGTTGAATCAATTGATGTTCACTTTAAATTACTATTAGTATAATAGAAAATATGTTTGTATCATGCCTTTGTGAAATATTTTAATTCGATCCTAAAGAATCTCATTTAAATGATTCTAAAATGATTTTAAGATATCTAAAAAAATATCCTTATTTTCTTTTTCAAATAACATATGATTTTAATTTAACTTCATATTCATATGATGATTTTTCTGGATGTATAATAGATAAGAAAAGTGACTCAGTAAACTTTTATTTTCTTGGTAAATTGGTTGTATATTTTTCAAGTAAGAAATAACACACAATAACTTTATAAACTGCTGAAGCAGAATATATTAAAATAGTATGATTTGGGGCACAAATTCAATGGAAAAAATACACTATAATATATTTTTTATTTAATTTAACTTATTATCTAATAAAATACAATAACACAAGTACTAGAAAAATTTTAGGGAATCCAATCAACCATTATAGAACAAAGAAATTTTATTTAAGACATAATTTCTTAAGCGATCTTGCACAAAAGGGTGATATATTTCTATATTTTTTTGTATAGAAAATCAATTAGTAGAATTTTTTACTAAACCATTAACTTGTGATAGAATTGATTTTATTAAATATGAATTTGGATTATTTATATTTTATTATCTGTATTTAATTTTAATTATTTAATATCACGAGTTTATTATTATTTAAATATTTTATCTTTGTTATTATATTTTATTATTTTGGATATCTTAAGTCTTAGTCATATAAAAATATTATATTTCACTTATAATTTTTATGATTACTCTACACATCATTGAATACAACCCTTTGATTACCACAAAATAATATAATGTAAGTTAGTTCTACATGAAAAAACCTTCAAAAACATTGAACCTTTGTCTTACCACAATCCAAAACTCCCATACCTAACCCTACAATATTCCAAACCATTCCAAGAATAGAAAAATCCAAGATAATTGTTAATACGACCTTAATAAAAATCAAACATTCAAGAACCACTGGAAACAATTTAAGTGTAATAGTGATAGATTTTAGTTTGATAGATAAAAATAATATGCTACTCAAAAATTATATAACTAATTATGGTTGGGAATTATATTTTGATGAAAAATGATCTAATTTTGATTTTTATAAGTAAGTTCACAATTTCTTATTAGATATATGTATTTCATTTTATCGATAATAAAGGTTTTATTACAACTACTTAAAATCTGAAATGTTTTTTGATAACTTATTTGTTAATGGATGAGGAATATAAATGATCTAATGAAGTTTATAAAAAATTCAATACTTCATTGGTTTATATAGATGAGGCAATTTCTTCAGAAATTATGAATTTTATGTTTGGATCATCTATTATTGAGAAGGAACTGATGATATATATGGAACCTGAGAGAAAAGTTCTTTAAGAATTCATTTAGCCTATGATAACATAAAGGAAGTGTGAGTTTGAAAAATCTATTTTTTCAAGATGATATATTATAGAATTTGATAATGATAAAGAAACCTATAAATATGTCATGTTAAATTATTAAGAACATGTGTCACATTCAAAATAAGTTAGTGAATATCAATCCCATTGGAAAGATGTTGATGTTAGTTTTTTATCAAGTTATTCTTTATTTAGATGACACAACTGCAACCCAGTGACATTTTATAACTATGTTGTGTGAGATTATACTAAGATGAAGTTTTTTTATTGGAATTAATAGATAAATAAGATTCTTCCCTTTAGTTTTGAAGAATAAATTTAGTGAGACCTTGTTTATACTTAGGGGGAGCCATCTCAAATGATGGTTGCTAGCAAAGATACAGGTTTATTCCCAAAAAGTACTCCTATTACATTAGAAGAACCTATGAAAAATGCTGATGTGAGATTTGTTTTAGATAATGTAACTCTCACTAAAAGGAGAAGAAGAATAAGAGTTGTTGTTCAGTCTAGGTAAGAAAATTCTCCTAAAGATAGGTCACCTCCTATATCTATAATAGTTCGACATGAAATTATCCCTATATCATTTATAATAGAACAATTATCCTCATACATTACCAGGATGGTTAATGTTGATGATGTAAGAACCATTTAAATAGTTTTAAGTATTATAAAAATTGTTTAAGTATCTTCTTTTCTGTAAAAAAGTTGACAATTTATAATACTATCAGTTAGTTTAATTAACTAATAAGGTGACCATGGAGAAGAACAAGAAAAACCATCAAATAAAACTCAATTTATTACAAAATGAAGATACATTTATGTTTCATAAGAGCCATATAATTTGGAAGCAATACATGATTATGGTGAATGAAAATAGGTTGATGAAAATCATAGCACAAAAGTATAACAAGATAGATTCAATCATATTCTATAGGTCATATTATCTCTGAGATTACTACTACAGAACATGAAACTACTTTTTGAGAGATATAAAGAAACATATTCTAGTTTAATATCTAAAATAGAATATTCGAAAGACTAGTTAGTTGATTACATAAGTGATGATATGATTCTTTTATGAGTAAGTATATTTCAAAGATGATGTTATTGGATAATATATTTTAGTTCAATCAATTCTGGAAATGTTTTTGAAGGAACCCACTAGGGAAGACTCCAAACAATCATATACTCAATCAAGATTGGAAAGAGTATCTCTAGATATAGACATAAAAACTTCTTAATATTATTCTATTCAATGTGATATTCTTTCCATGAAAATGATTTAATATATTTAAAACGATGTTATTTCTAAAGTTATAAGAATGTATTTTTTATGAAAAGATTTATTGTTTCCATCCATCAATCCTAGAAGGAAATAAATTCCTTCCAAAAGGAGAATGTACCAGAAATCCAAAATTTGTTTGTTCAAGTGAAAAAGGATACCGGTTTTATTATTATTTGGATGTATAGAATGAATGTATCATCAAAAAATAATTTTTAAGTGTTAGAAATGTTGTTTTAAGATTTCCATCAGTTGGTGGTAGGAAATCTTAAGAAAGAATCTTATAAAGACAAAGAATAAGAAGAGGAGGTAGTTGAATTTGATGATCCATATAATCATCATGTATCTTCAAAATAAAAATATATAATTCATTATGAAAATTAAAGTGGTTTTTTAGAAATCCAATTTGTGTCGCTGAAGAATCTAGTTGTTGGTTGTGGTAATAATGGTGATTTTGAAATTTTATTTTGAATTTTTTATCAATGGGTCTGGAATAATTTTAAAACTATACTTGATAATTGGAAACATGACATGGCTAAGAGAATAAATGCATGTATGGAGGCTATATTTTATATTTTATGAAGACATTTTCTTGGACATCTAATTGTCTATCGTTATGCCTATACTTCTAAATGATTAAAAGAGATTTTTGACTCTGATGAAATCTATATAAGGGAAATATTAGGTTTATAGAAGATAACTCATTTAATTTACCTAAATCATATTATATGTTTTCATTTTTTATTGTAGATAATTTTATTATTGAAATGGAACAACAAGATACTCTCAACTTTTAGTGAACCTCTGTATGGGTCGCTTGATGTAATCAATATAGACTTGGAGAATCATTGATCACATATGGTGATGTTGTCGGAGAAACTCTTAATGATCCTTTACCTACAACTTCCTTAACATATTTATAGATTCAATCATTTAAAATACCCCATCCAAAAAGTATATTTACATAACAAACCTGATGTAAATTCCCAAGTTACGTGTTTAGTTGAATGTGTCCTAAAAAACAATTGAACGGTGTTTCAAAAAAAATTGAATTCTTGCATCATTATATTTAATATTTTTAATTAATTTAATTCATTAATTAGTATTAAAACATTAATTTGATATTTTTATCTACATTTTCAATATTTTACATCTTCACCTTTAGCATTTATTCATTATTCTTCTTTTATATTTCAATATTATGTATTGATTTTCTATAATTAAGAAATGATTTGTACTACTTAATTTTATTATTAATACATCTTCATGACAAATTATATTCACATTCGATAGTATTAACTTTTTATACTCATTCATGTGTAATATTAATTGTATTAGTTTTCCTTATCTTAATTATTTTTGATATCATTAAAAGGGAGAGATGAAAAAGAAGAATAAAAAAAATTAAAAATTCTTGTCAATTTTTTGTTTATTATTCAATGGGTTTTGTGATCATCAAAAGGGGGAGATTTTTTTGATAGACTTTTTTTTGTTTCAATATATATCAGTTTTCATGTATTTTATTAATTAAAAAGTCCCTATTTTTATTCAAATTATTTTATATTAAGTGTTTTAGATTATTATTGATTATATGTAATTTATCTTAAATTGACTATAAGTTATCATCTTATGCTGAGTAAAATTCCAAAATATGGTAAATTAATTTATATTTTAAATATTTATGTCCCTTAAGATTATATTTTGTCTAATTAGAATCAGAAAAAATCATGTTGATGATTTATCTTACTATAAAAAATAATGTCTTACGAAATGAATTGATTATCTACTACATTGTAAAATTTAGACATTTTATTTTGAGTGTAGTTATGAAAAGTATTTATCTTATTAAAAGTATAGTTTTAACGTATTATCTTATGAGCACTAAGATAAGTTTAGAAAGTTAACCATCAAAATTTGGTGACATAAATATTATATGTAGAATAATTATTATATGAAATGATGAATTCATTTTATCTTATGCACAATATATGTAAAATATATATTTTATCTCAAAAATCATCTCAACGATTTATCTTTTGAATAATAGTACTATCATGTGGATATCTTATGAAGAACTAACTACTATATTGAATTTCATGATTACATTAATAATCTCTTGATAAGACATTTCACGCCTTTAATCGTATTAGAAAATAAATTTTCTAGTTAAGGAAATATTTATTTGTATAAAGTGTCTTTTTCCTTGGAATGGAAAGACGAAAAGAAGAATATATCTATCATTTCTTTTATAGAATCTTATTCCCCATACGGAAGGAATGGAAACATGCCATTAATAGTATATCTTATCAACTTTTCAATAGATTGTTAACTTGAAATTTGTGATTATCTCATATTCTTATGTTAAAAATAAATGAGGATATAAATTGAGAGAGTTATCTGATACATAAAAATTGATACACAATATGTGTATACACATATGTTAACTCTGCTAATGATACAACAGAACAATTTTACATAAAATTCTCACATAATGTGATTACATGTTTATCTTTTGCAATCAAAGATCATCCAAAGTTGCGCTTTTAAGAACATTATCTTTTCAGGATGTATATATATATAATGTTAGTTTTTTCATACAACTATGTGTTGCAATAGTTCATTAAATTTTATTCATCTCTATTTTAATTATACTCGATGTATGTGAGTGCGTTGAGATTGTGGATAAGTCATGTAAAGGGATAGTCTGGTTAAAAGATCTTGTACCATTTTACCAAGTAATAGCTTCTTGTTCTCAGTTGGGATCCCCCATGAAAAGGGATATCATAGTGAAAATAACCATACTCATAGTGTATAGTATTGGTAGAGCCGACTAGATGATTTTGGTTCCTCGTACCACTAAAAATATATGGTGTTAAATAATTTTCCACCATGATTTTACATATCTTCTTCCTATTTCTATCAAAGAAAACATTTAAATATATATACCTTAAACATGGTGATTTTAAATTAAAGAAAATTTTAGAAACAAAATTAACCCCTCTTGAGTTTTAAGCTATACATTCTCTAAGAAAAAACATGGTATGTTTCTCCTGTGTTTGTTGAAATAAAGATGTTTTAGTCATTTTAACTCAATCCTTTTAACCCATTTCCCCCTTAATTCAATATTTTTACACCTTTTTTTGTTTACATAAATATTAAGATTTTCTCCTCTAAATATATTAATGACCTTAATGGTATTAAAAATTCAACCACATTTATTTATTAGGTTCTATATTATTTGATTCTTGGAAAAAGTAATCCATATTCTGCCTTAAGTCTTGGTTTTATGATATCCATTGATGTAGTGGACTCTAAATCCCAATTTTCTTTTTTTGTAGGTTTAAAAATTAAGTGTTACCTTTGATCAAATTCCCTTCATATGGGAGTAGGAATTTTTTATCTATGAACTTAATATAAAACTAATTCTTTACCAATAATATTTATATTTATTATTTAGTATAAAATTATTCCTTTATTATTATTATTATTTAATCCTAGATTTTGAAATTATTTTAAGGTGGCATATCTTGTCCCTCCAAGAATAGATATTTGGTAGGAGAACCCTTCTATCATATATAACTTTTGTAGTGTATAGGAAGAATAAACATAGGGAAGAGGGAAATTGAATATAAATAACATGTTTTATAAATGAAAATTAGTTTCATGAAATTAAACCTTAGCATAGACTATTGTTTTGATAATAGATTTACATTTACATAATCATCAGTCCTTGGTTCTTTCATTTGGTATGAGTTATGAATTATCTGTAATCATAGATTATAATATAATATATTGAGCTAATGGAGACAAATAATTGTTTACATCATTATTTTTTTTCATTTCAATAAGTTGTAAGTTCTTGGATAATGTATAATATGTCTTTAGGTTGATGGTTGGGAATGATAGAGTTGATGGATGTGATTGATACATGTTATATATATATGTATATAAAACACCTCACTTGTATTTTCCCTTCTTTCTAACCAAGAGGATATAATCCCCGTATTAGGTTCATTTTACATCTTATGAGAGGATATGGATTGAATCTATTTGATTTATCCCCTATCTGGATCAACCTAGAATATATAACACATATTTCAAATTTTGATCTATACTTAATGATGTAATATATAGTTTTATAACCTAATAATATAAGGATTTATTCACAATGTTTTTTATTGATACTATATATTTATACCAATCATATTAATTACATTGTTTTCTTGTTCTCCACTTTTTTATTTCTACTACTTACATGTAGATTTATAATAGTTTGGTTGTGGATGGGTGCTGGCCTCAAAATTGGTATGCTATACTCACACCATATATATATACTTCTACAATGAGTATATATCATTTTATCATAATCTAAGACATATTACGGCACTGGATCATTGGAGATCAAAGTACTTGGAGTGTGGAGGCTGGTTAAATTAGTTTTGGATATTTTAATGGGAGATACGGTCAAACATGACATGGATATCCTCGATCATTTTATATCTGATACATCATAATTAGAAACTACTTATTGTTTTGTAGATGTGAATATAATGATGATATGAGTAGGGGGGGTGAATTTGTATCCTTTAAAAACATTGATGAATTCAAAAAATCCTTGTGATATGCAGGGTTTCTTTCCTTCTCTCTTTAAAGATGAGAAAGAATGTGAAATAAATAAGGAAAATAACACAATTATGTATAGTGGTTTAGAGAGAAAATACACCTTATTCAACCCCAATAATTATCTATATTCAAGATTTGTGATTTTTAATAGTATGTTTTTCTATCGAGGACTTCCATAACCAAGAACAACCAGTTGATACCTCTACAATAAGTATTTTATAAGACCTTATGTTTCTCTTACAAGAATCTGTAAATCCATAGCATAGTCAGAGATGATGATACTCCACCATGACTAAGTCTGAGTTGCTGATACTCTAGTAGATCAATATATATTGATTTTCCAGAAAACATAGGTTTCTCTCATAGTTGCATCAATAACTGACAAATGTGTTTTATCTTCAATATTATAGAATGATAACAAAACTAGTATTCAATGCTTCATGTGATATCTTTAAACAATTATATATAAAAAACCAGATAGATGGGAATACATATATGTCTAAAATGGGAAACTCAAAAAATTATTTTTTGAACATTTAGATATAGATTTAATGATAAGATATAGCTACATCTAAAACATCAACAGTGAGTTGATCAGATTGATCAAAACATGTACATCTACAAAGTGTAGAAATAAATTCAATGACACACTGTTATTTTCAAACACGTAGATATTACTTTTATATTTATATATATGTTTCATATAATATCTCCAAATATGGAAATTCCAATATTTATAATGTAGATCAAACTGTTCAAGGTCAAACTAGCCTAAGAAATACCTCATAATAAATAAATAATATTTGAATTCAAATCATTCAAAGAGATTCGTAACTTCTCTTAGAGAGATAAAAAATTTATTCAATTTAAATATATTGTAGGCTTCTTTCACATAGATAAAAACTCTAAAAGTAAGGTTTATAACATACAACTATTTAAAAATTTTGGGTTTAATAAACAAAGTTTCTGTTCCTCAAATATTGGGGTTCTTAAAAATGTAGAGTTGACTATCCGTACAATCCTAATAGAGTAGGGTATATGATCTATCATTTTTCTTCAAAATTAAGGGTTTCAAAACTATACATTATGATTAAATCATAGGCTATGAAATTTTTTTCCCAAATTAATTTAAAAACACATCCATAATACTCAAACAAATATTTTCTCATAGATCAATTAATTGTATATGCTTCTAGAATAAATATTTTAACAAATATAAATTTACTAAAATTCACTTAAAACCAAGACCATTAGTAACATAAATATGGGAGTTTTTGAGAATAAAAAATAAAAAATAAAATAATGAAATTATTGAATCAACACATGGTAAAAAATCTCCACATTTTTATTATCACAAAACCCATCCTAACACTCATAAAACAAATATTAAAATTATATAAAAAAATTTCCAAGAATTTTTTATAAATTTAAATATATAAATTATAATCAAATTTATCATTTTTAATAAATTTCATCATTTAAATAAAAAATTTTCATTGAAATTTCATAATTTTTTCACCCAAATTTCTCTTTATTTTCTTGACATAAAAAATTAGAAAATAAAACACAACCATACAAAATCCCCTTGAATTTAGGATTCACTAAAAAGATAAAAATATGAAATTAATGAGCACACAAACTATTATTCAAGGAATAATATAGGTTTGGAATGATTATTCTAAACCACTTAGTTACTAAATTAAAAAAATATTTATGTACCTTTTAATAAATCCCCCAATGACATAGTGTATTTGAAAAGGATATTCATAGAATTCTAATATTTTCCAAGAATAAATTATTTTTTCACATGTCATATTGGAGAAAAAGATTTTTATTTATTAGTAAAATTACATACTACATGTAGTAGGAGACTTATTTTCAATGTGCAATGAAACATTAAGAACAAGTTTAAATATAATATAACTTTTTTCTAAATATCAAGAGTGTGAAACTTAAAAATGAAATTATGATACAATTTATAACACATATTTTTACAAAAAATAAATATTTCAATAAAAAGATATATATTATGTTGAATTTAAATAAACTAAATTTATAAAGAAAATTTAGGGTGTTAAAAAGTATTAGACTGATCATATGAACTTTATAAACATCTACAATTTTCACTCAAAACTACTAAAACTTTTGACAGTTGTTCTGTTATGATTTTAACATATACAAATATTTGATATAGTGAAGAGGATGAAAAATGACTGAATATAATCTTATCTAGTTCATTAAGATCTAGTTTATTAATTTCTTAACTCAGGAGTAACTCTATCTATTTAACATTTATATTTGAACACTTTAATATATTCTTTTGAAACCTAAATTTATGTCACATTCTAATTCTTCCTTTTAAGTGAATGAAAAATTATATTTTAAACAAATAATTTTTGTAGCTCTTCATAGGACTTCTTAGATACATTTAAATCAGTATAAAGATTTAATTTTTCTTTATGTAAAGTACTAAACTTAAAAAGAATCTATTTATAAGGAATTCCATCTTTAAACATTTTAAATAACACAACTTACCATTCTTTAAAACTATGAACTTCCTTAATTTATTCAGATGATTTTTCAAACAAGACCAAAACATAAGAAACCTATTGTTATCAAAACAAATCAAAAGAAGGATTACATTTTCATTTATTTTTAGAAATCTATTTCTATAAAATTAAATTTCTTGATCACTTTATTTTTCGTAAATTTCATTTTAGAAGTTTTTAAAGAATATATTTTAATGAAGAAGAAACTATTCAAGAAGTTTTGAAAAGAATATTCTAGGATTTTAAGAGGGAATGATACATTTTTTTCTAAAAATTTATAGATTATGCTTCATATTATTGAGTTAAAAATACAAAAAAATAATTTTAGACTTTAAATCTTTGAAAGATATACAATGTAATAAATTTAAAAGAAAATTCTTTAAATAACAATTTTTTTATAAAAAATGTGATTTAAAATGTATAGACATTTTTAAATATTGTAGATATTCTGTTATAAAAAATAATTCAAATATTAAAGAAGGATTTATCAATTGACACAAAATCATAAATCTACCACTTTATTAAATAGAAAATTCTTTAAAATATATGTCTAAATAGTATTGGAATACTTCCTAGATTTTCAGTTCTAGTTCTACAAATTTTTTCATAATGATCTACTTCAGAGTTGATCACTCCTTTATTAAGATAGAGATTTACATATTCTAATGATATGAACAATTAATAATTTAACATTTTATTCTAGTGGTTTATTCCTATAAAAGAACAAATAAAAGTTCCTTTCAGTACCCACATGATTCTAGGTCTGACAATGTTATAAATTAAAGTTTTAGATAACCGAACTTTTTTATTTGGAGTTTAAATTCTACTATTGAAGTTTGATAAATTTTTTGACAAAATTTTCCCAATTAAAAAATTTAGTTTTTCTAAATAAATAGTCATTTTCATAATTTCCATTAATACCATAATAAAAATATTTAATAGTCAACATTTTTTTTCTCTTTGAACTAGTGAAAAAATAATTCCTATAATTTTTTTCACCATCACTACAAATTCTATGTTTTCCTTTATGAATTTTATTTTTCCAAGAATTTGATTTAAATAATTGTACCCTTTGATAAGCATAAATGAATATTTTTTTTAATTTATCCATTTAACTTAATAATGTTTTAATTTTAATTTCATGCAGATCTCATGAAACTTCAGAACAATTAGATCGTAAATTATAAAACTTATTCTAAAAATTATATTTATGTATAAAAATAGTATTATAGGATTTTATTAGTTTTTGATATGTTTTAAAGGATTAATTCTAATAATGAAGCATGGATAAATATCTATTAAGATCATTAGAATTATGTTTTTTTTCTAAATTAGAATTTTTATAGAATGAATATTATACCTAATAAATATGTACAATAAGACATACATTCACCATTTTATTTTTATGCTCATCCTCTAAGTACATAGCGGATTCAACATTTAAACCAGAAGTATAAATCTAGATTGTCTTCATAAAAATATTTATTTTCCTTTCACAATTATCTCTCATTTGAGGTTTTATCATAGGAACTTTAGACTTTGTGTGACCTTTTTCCCTGTATTTATAATATCTATCTTCCTTATCATTTTTCTTCATCCAATAATATATTTTTTTAAAATATTCATGAGTGATATGATAAATATTTGTTTGAATATATATATCATGAACCAATTGATTGAGACATTTATGTTTTAATATTAGCTTCATCATTTTTGACCGAAATATCATTTTCAGCTTCAACTTGCTTCTTAGATTCATACAACATCAGTGTACCAATAAGATAATTTATTTTAAAATATTTTGTAGGTGTTGATTATATAATATTATTAGATGTACCTTTCCACTTAGTAGGTAAAACTATAAGTACATTTAATGGTAGATCATATTATGAAATTGGATCTCCCAAGGTAGTAATACTATTGACTATTTTAGTCATTCATCTATTAATTTGAGTGATAATTTCAACATCATTAATTATGAATGTATTAAATTTTAACTTTGAAATAATTTACCATGATTGTCTGATATTTTCAGTTCCTTTATTGGAAACAAATATCATTTTCCACATTTCATAGGAATTATAACTTTAAGATACTCTATTAAAGCCATTAGTTCCTAAACCATAGATAATAGAATTCATTTATTTTTAATTGAGGTCATTTTTTTATTGATCAATCTAAAATTTTTAGTGATATTACATAGGTACTTCACAAGGTTTAAAAACCTTTAAATAAACTATTGTTCCACTATTTTAAATATATATTCATGTGATATTGTGATCATCCATTATTATCACCATTAATGTAAGGTGCACATATCATTGACGTACCTTCTCTTAGATTATCTATTTCATGATTTTTCTTCATCCGAATCTTTAAATCAACAATTTTAGAGCCAAATTTTACCTTTAATATCTAATTAGAATCAAACATAATAATCAAGTGTTTATTAAAATATAAATACATCAATATTTCCCTTTCTATGATACCACATATTGGTATCATGTAAAAAGAACATAATATTCAATGGTTTGAAACAAGATAAATGTTCAAATTAATCACTTCCTTTGGTACCTCTTGTTATGTTGGATATAAATATGAATAAGATAAAAGAGGGGGATGTGATCCTTTTAAAAAATTAATAAATTTAATGAATCCTCTAGATATGAAGAATTTATTTCCTAGTATCTTTAAAGATGAGTGAGAAGAGGAAATAAATAATGAAAATAACACACTAATTTATAGTTGTTCAGAGTATAAATATGAATTATTACACTCCACCAACAATATCTCCACGAGATTAGTGATTTTAATGAGTAATTAATTTTATCGGGGACTTCCAAAACTAATTACAAGTAGTTTATTCCTTTATAATAAGTCTTTTACAAGGCCTTTTGGTTCTTTTACAAGGAATGATAAATCCACAACTCAGTCCAAGAAGCTGATACTCCACTATGACTAATTCAGAGAAGCCGATACTCTAATAAATAAACAAGGATTTATTTTCATTAGAACACAATTGTCTCTCACAGTTGTAGTAGAAAATGATAGTTGTATTTGATCATCAATAAAACACGATAACAACAAAAGTAATATTTAATGTTACACAATATTTATTTAAATAATGATAAGGAAAAAATATAAAGATATGTAGACATGCATGTCTAAAAAGTGTAACTCCAATAAATTCATTATTGAAATTGAGGAATAATATTTAATGATATGATATTGATGTAGTGAAAAATTCTCCTGTGAGTTGATCGAATTGATCAAAACATGTATGTCTCCAAAGTATAGCACTGAAGGCAATGATTCACTTTTATTTTCAATAAAACGCGTCTTCCTTTTCTATGTATATATATATTACATATCATATCTCAAAAGATGAAAATATCAATACTTATAATGCTAATTTAAAATCTCCAGGTCAAACCATCTCAACAAATATTGCATATTAAATAAAAAATATTTGTCTTAAAATTATTCAAATAAGGTCATAAATTCCCTTAGAAATAGAAATTTTTTAATCCGTTGAATATTATCCTTTTAATGAGTCATAAAACATCTTTAAAGAGATAATTACAACATATGATACCTTTAAAGAAAACATGGAAAATATATTTAACCTAAAAATTCATGATTAAAGAGTCAAACATAGTGTTCATTCACATTGTAAAAAACTCCAAAAGTAGGGATAAAAATTTATGGATGTTTAAAAATGAAAGGTTGATGAACTATACTTTCCATTCGCTGAATGTAGGTTTTATTAAAAACATAGGGTTGATTATTCATAATTTTCCAATAGTGTAGGGTATATGATCCATTCATTTTCTACTAAAAACAGGGCTTCCTGACCATACGTTATGCTTACAAACATAGTGTATGAATAGTGTTTCTAGAATTCTTTTAAAAACATGTTTACAATATATAAATAATATTTTAATATAAATTAATGAATCGTATAAAATTTTATTATAAATATTCTAATGAATATAATCTTATTAATATAATCTTAAATTAAACTTCATTAGTAACATAAATGTGAGTATTTGTGAGAATCAAATTCAAAAAATAAATTAAAGAAATTTTTTAATCAATAAATTCCCAACCATTTTTTCACACTATAGAATATTCTGTCACACTTTGATTGTGTATATGTTACTTTAGGCCTATTATGTATGATTACTATCTTGTATGGGTGTTTTTTGATCATTGTTGATTGATGATTTATTTAGATATAGTTTCTTCATTTATATTACATTTAAAGTATAATTGGTAACCCTAGTACACATGTACCCATATTAGTGGACATGTTTTTGTTTATTATTTTACTTAATATATTGATGTTGTTTTGGATATTCTAAATGATTATTTGACCACTTAGTTTGTTATTAAAGTGGGAAAACCATATCTAAATCTTTTATTATCATTTAGTGGGCTTTAATTCTAGAATCATATGATTAGTAGGAGTGATTGAGGTGTTGTGTGAACCTAATTTATGTTTGTAGATTATTGTTTTTACAAATTGGAATCAGATACCACAGAGTGAAAATAGACATAGGAGTAGCTAAGTGATAAAATTGTCGGGAATCAGGAAGTAACCCATAAATATATCTAGAAAACAAAATTTGGGCTGATTCTTGAGTTACCAAGGGTAGTTAGGGTTCAAATATATTTTCTTCTAGGGTTATTTTTATTCATCCGAGTCTCATTCATCTTGAATATATGTCTATAGGTAGGCACCAATAAGATTTAATACCATATTTTATGATTGTTTATTATTTCTTACTTTCTTATACGAGTCATAGAAATTTATATTAATTGAAACATCAATAATAAATAAATAACATTTAACTATTTATCTAGTTGGTATAGTTATTTTAACAAAAATCACTAACTCATTTATTGATTTTGGAAATTTACATTTATATTACTAGAAGTAAAATATTTCATGCATATGATTAAATTAATTTTAAATGTTTTTAAATTTTGTTAAATATAATAAAATGAATAGATTAAAGTGGAACGATGTGAGAGGAAACCAGGTTTAAAACAGACTATGACTATTTTTTCCAAAGTCTAACCTTCATATTTTTAGAAGAATAATCTTTTATCATTATCTAGATAAATTAAAACTACACTTCTTAGATGACCACCTACATTGATACAGGATGTAGTGAATGGTCATATTCCAACCCATAGATATTTTTATGCACAATGATATATAGTGGAGATTTATAAACTATTTTTCACTATGGGGTTAGGATTAACATGGCTGGAACATTTAGTTACCAAATTTACTTCAACATTCTAAAACGGAATCTTTTAAAATAAAACTGAATAATGAATTAGAGGAATCCATTCTATCCATGAATGTACATCAATACCATAACGAAATTGAGAGTTCATTTATTTTTTTTCTTGAAAGATAGGATTTACTATTTTGGGATCTTATGGATAAAGAAATGATGTATATAGATTTTAAAGGTGGGGGACATGAAAAATACAGAAGTGATGTTGAGAATAGGTGGAGTGTCTTACATGATTCTGGAGTAATTATCATAGAACCTTTCCATTTTATCCTCATTTAATTATACCAAAAATATATTTTCATCAATGCGGGTTTCCATGTAATGTTAAAAAAATTATAATAATAAAGTAAAGTAACTTCAGTTATGTTGGAAATATAATCATCTTAATAGATTTAAAAAAAATAATATTTCAAAAATTATAGTTTAGAAAACCCAATAGTCATAGAAACCACATCCCTAGCCAAGGAGGTGAATGATAGGATGGATTCATCCATATACAGGTAGATCTAGTAGGTTCAGTGGATATTTAAATTAGAGTTAATAATCAGTTTCATATATATATATATATATATAAGAAGGGACTTGAACCTCAGGTTTAATCTGAGGGTAAAATCTAGATATATGTTACAACGGAGTCTATTGACAACATGGGTGATGATCCTTCTACCATGAGAGGAACTATATTAGTATCAATTATTTGGGATAATGATTTATTTATATAATATTATGACACTCCTTTATATTTTAATATTTTCCTTTTAATTTGTAATTGGAAATAGATAAATTTTTAATATTGATGAGAATTGATACACTTTTAAGTAGAAAAGTCATGTAAAATAAATAAGTGTCTATATTTTTCCATTTTAGTAGGAACTTATTGATGTATTGGATATTTCTCCATAAAAATATGAATTTATTTGATGTAATATTGGGTATAGGCTAGTTAATTAATTTCGATTATCATATGGACTTTTATAGAAGAATAATCTTATTCTCATATCCAGTTGGTATTTAATATATTCTTATTAGTTGATGGGAATTAAAAATCATAAGGGTAATACCTAATCAACGAAAAATAATATCCATTAACATTAATATTTAAACCCTAAAACATTAATTAGTTTACGGGAAAGAGAAAAGTGCTTTACCAATAGTGGAACATCCTTTTATAGACATCTTTCTTGGTTTTTAGGGTTACCTCTTAAAAAAGAGTTTTCATTCTATCTTGAACTATTTATAATAAAAAATACAATTTTATATTCATCTATTTAAAATTTATCCTTTTTAATAGATATATATCAAAATTCAATTAGAGAATCTTGGAGAAATGGTTTTTTTAAATCAACTATTTCTCTTTAGGATAGACCTATTCTTTTTTACAAAAAATTCAACTAATGATTAAATTATGTGTAGATTATTGGAATTTGAATCAATTGGATACTATGAACCAATATACATACTGTATTTATGATTTATAAAATAAATTTAATTATCTTAAATTGTTGTTGAAAATTTAATGATGGTCAATGAAGGGTTTCAAAGAAATGTATAACATTCTAAATAAAATGCAAGAAAAACTCCAAAAAACCTTAAATCCTAGAGTATATATATACATTTGTAATTAATACAATGCAATAAAAATAATAAAATACATTAAAACCTCCAATAATTCCTTTATAATATTCTCATAAGTTTTTTATAGATATTACTGGGAATAAACCAAGTGACTCCATCCTTCACTGGCATCCATGGATTGTTGGAATCAACACATGCTTTGGTATGATCTATCTTAACACAATGGTCTACTAATAAATTTTTTTAAGGTGGGATAAAATAAACATATATAGTGAAAATAAACTATTGAGCTTCATAGTGATTTAAACCAATCAAATGGAACTATCTATCAGAAACCACAATCCTCTGTATATAGGCCAACAAAGGGGAATATAAGGAGTCTAATAATTTCACAAACACTCTAAATATTTAATGAATCATTTAGTAAAACATTTCATAATAGCTCATAAATTTATAAATCATTATTTAATGCCTATATAATTTCATGTTACTTTCAAAAATCCCTAGGATCATCATGATATTATGATTGTAGCTAATTATTATATATAATGTAGTAGATAGTTTTCAAATAGATCATTATTATAAAATATTATAATCTCATTTATAAACAATATAGAATATTTTGTTACATGATACCATGGGGAATATAATGATAATCCATGGAATGTATTAAAAAACTAAACTATGTTTATCCTTTTAGTGAATATAACCATAAATCTCCAACTTGTATAAAATACTCATAGTCCTAGAGAAATTTCATCATATTTTATATCATATGAATTCATTTTTGAAAATATATTCAAATATAATTTTCGATATATTCAACTTTTTTTGGAAACTCTAGCATACATTTTCACCACATTTTATATTATATATAACAACTTATGAAAAGTCAAATAGAAGTTCTTTTGGATCTTATATAAAGCATTATTAGGAAAGCTCTCATTGTTTAATAAACTTGATCGTCATTTTCATGAAAAAATGTACAAATAAAAAGAATATTGTATTGTTGAAAATAGTTTTGAGTTCTTATATCCATAAAAGTAAGAAAAGGGAAGCATCTAGAAAAAAATCAATGCTACTTCAGATATAAAGGGATCCAACTTGATCTTTATTAGACACATGTATATCTACACCTATGTAAACTAGATGTATAATATACATGTATAAATAATCATATAATATATTTTTTCCAAGAAATAAAGAAACAAATAGACATAGGGTATGTCAATACCATATAACTACTCATGCATTCTTGATTCTCTAAGTATTGATTGACTAGGATGATGAATACATTATGTATCATTCATCGTTATCGAAAAACACATAACATACCCCTTATTTGATAAATAATATTATCATATTTCTTATATAGTGATAGATATATACTCTTAATTTTATCTCAATCAAAGGACTGTATGTCATAATCTTTGTAGGTGTATATAAATCCCTTAAGGGCTAATCTTGAACTAAAAATATGATCAATAATATACCAAACCACACCGAAATTAGCTAAGCCTCAAGGATTTCATAATAAAGGTATCATTGTATGTAGATTATTATGCAAGGTATCTTTCAAACCTCAGGTATGATTATTAAATATAAAAAATACACCCCTATTATAACAAAGGCATTGTGTATAACACTCCTTGAGGTATAAACTTGGTGGTCATCTAGTGAAAAAAACCAATTTATTGACTCATGAGTATATTCTATACCCCGATATTAAATCTAAATCAGTATAAGCTTATCATTTCATCACAACCTTGAATAATCCATGATGAAATTCAGTTAAAGACAATTCAATGTCACACATTAATATGTTAATTATTATTACACTTCACATAATATATGTATCCAATGTGAAAACACACAAATATTAAATTATTTATGATGTGATACATTTTATATTTTTAAACTATTTTATGAATACATAACAAAACCACATATAATCATCTGTATAACAATATGACATAATATAGACTACCAAATCATACTTATATTTTATATAATTTTTTATTTTTTTAATCTGTTTAGATATCAATTTAATTCATTTCACATATATACATGACCATATGATAAAACCATCTCAGTAAAATATTTTATTAAGTAATTTCTATAAATAAATAAGGTTTTAAATTTTTAAATATTTAGGAATCATATTCCTAATATTATACTCATTGAACAGGTATTCAAACTCTTTTATTTAACATTTTAAAATGTTATGATGTAAAAAACTTCTGTTATCTACTAAGATCTCTTTCAAAGTACATCATTATCATTATTCTTGAAAAAATTCATTAAAAAGTTTTTCTTGATATCATTTTAGTAACAAATTTAAATCTTTACATTTTCCATTACCAATACATTCTAAACAATTTTTGGATATAAATGTAAATTATTATTGTTATAGTTTCTAAATATAACTATTTAAATACATATTTAATTTCATACCCTTAACTATTTTAGTATATAAAGTGACTTTTACTTAGTTATGGAAACTAAATAGAGCTCTTTACATTTAATGTTACCTACATATACTATGTTATCTTAGTATATTAAGTAAAATTTACATTTAATTTTGAACCCTATAATTTTTTATTTGTTAACTTTGGATTTCTCTAAGTTTAAAACATACTACCACTATCCACTTAGATACTATATTTTCTTCAAATTCCGTGCTAAGATATATAAAATCCTCTATGTGAGGAAGTAAAATTTATTTCTTTATGTGGGAATATTTACCTAATAAAATCTTATATCCAAAACTTATATGGTATTTTATGTGTTTGGGGCAATTTTATGAAATTAGGAATTTATTATTTAAAATATTCCATAAATGGGTGGTTGGTAATTCTTTGCTTATATTTTATCAAACAACCAAATAAACTATTTTAACCTAGGTACAACTCCTTTTGTCACTGTATTCTTATCAAAAATGTTATTCAACATAATTAATCCAAAACCATTTGTATCAAAACCATTATCATGTATAACAGCTCTATTAGAAATAACTTTCATTATCATATAATAAAAGTAAGATGAAAATACAAATCCTTTATTCGAAATCATTCAATCTTGAAATACTTTATTATATTATAAATATTTTCAAATGAAACATTTTCCACTTAACATTAATTAAAAATACATGCACCACTAATCACTACATTAATTTTTAACACATATATAATAAAAACATTTCAATAATATAAAAGTTTTATCATTCAACTTTCAAAATCATTAAATTGGTTATACAACATTGGTACCTAACATGGAATTTCCTTGGTGTTTCTTAAAACACTTCCGGTATATAATAAAATTAAATATTATTAAAACATTTCCCTTTCTATAAGACAGTCATTTAGGTTTAAATGACCTAGACTGACTATTTAAAGAAACAATTTTAGAATTTCCAAAATTTTCACTTCAAATTTAAACATTTACCAATTTGTATTATCAATATAGTATTAAAGTCAAGATATATAATTCTCAGTTCATATACCCTAAACACATTAAAGATAAATAGGGTTAAAAATTCTTGTAAGTTATTCATATTGTCAAAATACTTCCAACAAAATGAATTAACCTTCCATAGCAATCCATAAAAGAAATCAAAAGTCTGTATAGGTGATTTTCGATACTCAATCATTTTGAGTACATGAGTAGAAACTAATATCACTTTGTACATTATTTTATCTAATACATTTTAATACATAATTGAATACTTTTATACATCTAAGTATCATCTACATTCCCTTTTTAAGAAATATGAACATTTTGTTACTGAAAAATATGTTGAAATACACATATAATTTTAATTCATAATAATGTTTATTATGTTTCATAATAGTTTAAAAATATTTTTACATTTAAACTTATTCTTTCTATAGGATTAATATCAATATAATTATGAGGAGGATGATTCCATTTATATATAAAAAATCTTTTATCAAATGAGTATATTATTTTACATTCTATTAGTAATGAATTTTATTAAATGTGATCCCACTAAAATGGTGATCCCTTATGGAATACATCATATCTATTAGTGGGACATGACCCATATTTCATCATGAATTAAACTAGTCAAACACATAAATTATCCCTAAATATAACTAATCAACAATAATGTCATTCATATCATATTTTATTCATAAATGTTAAGCGAACAAATCTTTGTCCAATCCATCAAATGAAAAAAACACAACCTTATTTTACTCTTAACCTAATCCTACTATAATCATATAGACAAGTTTAAACCAAATCAAATGAAACAAATAGTCACCTATTTATATTAATACCACCCATTAATTTATTTCCACATATAAGAAAATCTAGGGGCATAAATATTTATCATGAATTACCCAGTTCGATGATAGTGGTCTTGAAATGTGTCCACTCTAGATGGAATCAAACACTTGGTATTTTAAGTAATTTTAATATCACCATCATATATCATGTTATTACCTATACATTTATGAATTATTATAATGATTTAGTTCATAATATTACTTGTTCCACCAAATTAATATATTCAAACCATATTGATGTGAAACTCTTTACACTGCTGATAGATAGTGTTACTAAACTAAATTTAAAAGAAAACTATATTCATACATATCAAAATGAATCCAATGAAAAAGGAACTTCAATCAAGTTTCATGTAAAATCTTATAATCATATTAAATAAAAAACCAACACTAGATTATCCCTCTAGTGATCAATAGTCAAATATTACTTCTCTACATAATTCAAATGCCATTAGGCTAGTGAGTATTCAAACATAAAGTCCCTCTACCTAGGGATACTTTACTCAAGAGAGTTTACATTTCCCTAAAAATTCTAAAATATAATCTGTATCAACTATAATTGACCTTTGAATTCAATCTCATAACATATTACAAGAAAATATTAAGGTATAAGAAAGATAATAGGGATGTGAATAATTAAAAGGATAATTAATATATTTAAGCATGATATAAAAAATTTATAAATATTTTTTAAATAAATTATAAACACATCATTATTCTAAAATTAAACAACATGAACAATTCACTTTTATCCAATATGAACATTTAATATTATCATTTACATGGTAATAATAGGAACTAAATCATATCTAACAACATAAGATAATCTATGAACACTTTTATTATTAAATAATAAACACATAATATTTATGTAAATTATTAACAGAAACTTCATATCTAACATTGGATTTTATTTAAACCATTGATCATATTAACATCTAAAACTCCTTTCATAATAGATTAAAACATTTTTAAAATAATTAATTTATACAAAAATTTTATATTTATATTTATGATATATTGATTAATAAATAAAAACATTTTTATATTTTATCTGAAATAATTAATAAATACATTATAAATTATACAACCACATAAATACACTTTATTCATAGATAAAATCTAGTAATTTTTTAGTATGGATTGAATCCCTCCAGTTATTGTTGGTGTGGGTCTGTGTTGAAGAAGGTTTTTAATAATTTTAACAAAAATATAATTTTCTTTAAAATTTTATCCAAAAAAATTCCTCCATGGTATAATGAGTTCTATTTTGTTTCTTTGTAAATTCCGTAAGCCATGAAAATTTTGGTGTCCATTTAAATTCATGGTTTTACCATGATAATGGTATTTTCAAATAGCTTTTTAACATGGACAAGGAATTTTGAGTGGGGAATTCAAAGACCTGAAATGACTTAACCAATTAATTTGTGGAATGGTCCAAACCATTTTTTACAATATCTATAGAATAATGAAAATATAACCATAAATTAGATCACTATCATATGATTCTTGGTTTCCCCTAGTTTTTATTAATTATCATTAAACCAATTTTCCATGCATTTTGTCATGATCATAATGAAGGAATAAATAATGGCCCCATTTTTTATAATTCTTATATCATGGTCCTTAAAAATGATAAACAGAAATGATTAGTTTTCTTTGATCTATTTTATGATACCAAGGACACTATTTTTTCTAGTTTCTTCATCCATTCAAATTTCAAAACAAACACTAATAGATCAACTTTGAAATCACTGATGGGTTTTGGAGGGATATATATCATCCCAAACATATAATAAGAAAAACTCAATAACAACCTTAACCCCATAATTTATCTATTTATTTTGAATGAATAAAGATAAATAACAAGATAGGAGGGCCTTAAACCTATTGATACTGTCTATTAAATATCTTCACAAGAATTTGACCAAGATCAATAATAAGTTTTTTTAAATAATTCTTTTTATGGAGGTATCCAAATATTTTGGGAATCTCTTGATACACACATATGATCACTCTAAATACCGTGGTCTATAAGAACCTTGTTTAAATATTAGTGAGAAGATATAGTTATAGAGAACACCAACCAATGAGTTTCAAAGTGTCTTCCCATAATCAAATTCAATTAATTATCATATTCCATGATCCCCAATATATAGTACAATAAAGAGTACTAAATGGAGTTTAATAATTTCCCAAAATATGATTCTATTCAATGAAAATATTCAAAAAAATTCATAACAACTCATCAATTAGTGATTCATTATTTAATGATTAAGAAATTACATGAGACATTTAAAACTCCTCATGATCATCAAAATTTAATGATCTTAATAGATTATGATAGATTATGTAGAATATAATGGGTGAATTGAACATTATCTTCAAATAATATAATCTCATATAAATATACCATGGTAAAAAATTCATGATATTCTATTGTGCACATAGTATAGAACACTATTTGGTCTAAACCAAAAATCCATTATTGGAATTTTAGTACTAATAACCATTAGTTGGGGAATCATAAGATCAGAGTATGAAATGAAGATACTGCTAAAATGGAATTTATAATTTTTTAGTTTTATCTCAAATATTTATTTAACCTGTCATGGATGTATAATGCATTTTTTTTCTATGACATCAGTGAATATGGTTTTGGAACTTTTTTAGTTTATTTATTGTGGTTTTATTCAATGATACATATGAGTGAGTGTAGACATCAGAATAATATGTTGGTAATATTTAAATTTAATTTGGATTATTATAAATAATATAAATTTACAAAAATATATATTTAAATGTTATATATATATATGTATAAGGTTAAATTCTTTATGTGTATAATTTCTGAAGTGAGAAATTTCTATATACCATACAAAAGTAAAAGTTGAGATGTCTTCAAAAGTAACTAATAATATCTTTGAGACTTATTGTTTTTTATAATATTTGAATATTATCATTTCATTACATAGAAATTATTTTATATGACCAATATTATAATTTCCTTAATGGTAAAATGGGATAGGTTGGTTTAGTCAGATTAACGTGAGTTGGTTTAATTGGAATTGGAAAAGTGGTTAGATATGGTTTCAATTATGGTATTGATAGATCTAGGAAAGAGGATTGACATGCGTTTTGATTCACAATATATGGTAATCAAATGTATATTGTTTTAGAACAATTATTTGGTGGTATGTAACACCTGGTGTCACTATAGTATTATTTCCAATTAGTCACTTTAATTAATTTGGAAGAAATTAATTTTTGGTTAGATTGAATATGCTTTTTTATTCTTCTTTATTTTTTTTGTTTTGTGCATGATTTGGGGCACATGGTTTAAAGGAGACCATGTGGGTAACCTAATTTTGGGAAGATTTCAGTTCTTTTTAAGCATGCATAGATTGAGTTACATGGGTAGTGAATAATTTGAGTATCTCTTAGTATTAGTTATACGACTTTACGTTTAAGTGAGTTTTTCATAGCACATGGTTTGCACAAGGTTACTCAGATCATTTGATACACATGATACATAGATCTAGAGTGGGGTAGTTTTTTTGACATAGTTAATACATGGGTATATATCTATGTAGATCCCATAGTGGAAGCTTTTTGAGGCTGTTTTGTATGGAGAGTTCAAACTACACAATTACCACATGGTTTTCCAAACAATGAGTCTAAACCATGAAATCTTCCCAGAATCATTTAAATTTGAATTTTCAGATTTCCCTTATTGATTATAAAATCCCTAAGGGATTATTCTCTTATAAATATCATCCTGATAAGTAAGGTTCGCACACTAGGAGGTTTATCCCACATTTCCTGTCAATTTTGAATCCTCTATAATTTCATTTCATATAGATTAATTTGAGGTAAGACCTTTCTTATTATTCTTTCTCTTATACATTCCCTACTCTTATTTTTTTCATCATTATTTTCAAGCATAGGAACTATCGAGTTTCATTTTGTGGTTATGTGTGATTGAATCCTGGGGGATGTGTTTGTTATGTATTACTGAAGGCACCTTTATAATTATTTTTATCATTCACCATCATTGGATGTGACTTCCATCTTCATTTTAATTATACAGAGGTAATTGTTTTTCGTGATTTACCTTAAATTGAAAATAAATTTTGCCTTTAGTAGTTTCAAATTCATTATTTTTTAATTAAATCCATGTGTGAAGGATTTTTTATATTTTAAATGGAGTTCATGGTAGTTTCCCACTTTTCATAAGATTTTTACTTGAAATTTCATGTTGTAAAAAAAATAAAAAATAATAATAAATTGTTTAAATAATGTTTTAAATAATTTTTTTCCTTTGAATTTTTTGAACCCATTTGGAATGAGAAATAAATTGGTATGTGTTTTTTTAATTTTAATGATTTTTTCTTATTAAATTCATGCAGTGATTCCATATACCATGGGATTTGAAATTATTGAAAGAAAGGTTTTAAAATGAGGTGATGTTTAAAAAATCACAAACACATTATGGTCATGATTTGAAATATCTAGTGGAATTTTTTAAATCTTCAGTTTTAATTTTTCATGTTTTCCAAATAGATTGGGTGAGGGTTAGATCATATTGAGCTCCCTTATTGTGTTATTCACCCCGAAGGGTATTTTTCTTCTTTCATGAGGTGAATTATTTCCATTAAGGAATGTTTTCAATTGAATGTTATATGAATGTAAAGTGAGAATGGGATGTTTCTTGAAAGGGCATGGGATGTGATATGAGATTTAATTTTTTTTATAATGATGCATATGGTTGATCACCTATATTTGATGTTAGTCACATGATTCCTAGGGGACTAAGTGGAGGTATAGTTGAGATAAATACCTTATGTAATATATGTTCTCCCTAGGTAATATTACCAATATACATTGATTTAGTTGGACCAGATGGGGTGTGGGACGTGTGTGTTAGAAAATGTATTATGGACTATGGTAGTAGTAATCTCTTGAGTGGACTTTTCTAGATGGTATGATGGGACTACATGGTACATGGAAGGATGAAAAGTGTTGAATAAGGAATTATGTTTACAGTTTCATCCATTGAGCTTAAATCCTAGGAGGTTCCCATGAAGATTTGATTACTTAGGATAATTTAGTGTATTTTTCATATATGGGTTTTATAAATATCCCCTAGTTTCCTGAACCAAGATAGAGTACCATCCAACACGACACCTAGACTGGCCCATGGCATGTCCCTGAAGGATTTCCCAATCCCCACAGGCTGGTAACAAATTCCTGGGTATCAATAATACAACTTGGGAAATATTTCACCCATATAAATAATCTTAAAGAACTAACTATAATAAATAAAACAAAATTGAAGAATCAGGACCAGGAATGGAATAAATTGTTTCAAATTCAATATTTATATCCTATTAAAAAAAATGAAACATGCAACAATAAAAAGGGAAAATGAAACCATCCCAAAAACCACCATGAAAAAATAAGATCATCATCCTCAAGCCACCACCACAACACCTTCAAAGGATGACCAATAGAATCATGAACCAAAATCTCTAATCATATTTCCTTTACCTATTTCATATATAACAAAATATACTTACACCAAAATATTTAAGTAGGGTGTCAGACAAAGCCCAGTAGGATGACACTAGATAAAATAGATTTCTTTTTATAAACATTACAAGAAAATTCACATGAATGTTTTAAAAAATAAAATACTAGAAACATTTTTATAAATATAATTTTGAAGGGAAAACATTATTTGATTTCAAAATGAACCTCAAATTTCACCGTATATAAATGGTAAGAGAAATATCACAAAAGAGAACTATGTCCTGGAAAAACCGTATAGGCAGTATCTCAATAGGACACTAGGTACATCATATATTAGTGAAAAAAGGGCATATAAACCCTAACCAAAACATTATTGTACACAAGCCAATGAGAGGGTAAACACTATGGGATTAGTGGTATCAAATTCTCATTATCATTTAGTTATAATTGTATCCTCAATCTTACTAGAAGAATCTGGGATGAGGCACATCTGAGTTAACTAGCGTACTCATCCTAGTCTTCCCACCAGGATACTCTGGTTTCCAATTATGATCAATTTCCATTTCACATGCCCTGTAAAACATCACTTTCACATAAACATAATCTAAACAATATAAACATTATTCATAAAACACTACCTTCAAAACCAAAACAAATTTTTAATCAAAAAAAATAAAAAAACATTCTAAAACATGTTTCACACAACTTTCACAGTTTATTAACGTGTTTTATAATTTATAAAGAACATTTGAAATTCAAAACAAAGGTCCACACTTGAAATACACCTAATTTCCTTTAGAAAAACCACTTCCAATCTAAACACATAACAAACCCATTCAAAAACACCTTTTTCACAACAAAAATAAGTCATAAAACACCTTTTAATACTCAAGAAAGAACATCAAATTAATCAAAATAATGTTTAATCAAGGAAACACCTACCTCCAATAAAGAAACTACCAGAATCAAGTGAAAAAAAAATTCACACCAAGAGAATCCTATTGAGGAAAAACCAAACCTTTAAAATCTATAATAAAAATTAAAAATCAATATCTCATCCTAAATTGGCCACCCAACCCATGGGAGAGAAAATATTCCCAAATAGGAAGGAAAGAGTCCATAGAATAGAGGAAGAAACCAAGAGAAGAGGTACTTACTCAGGTAACATAGGAAAAACACACCTAAATCACCTAAAAAATGGTGGTAAAAGGGTTCCAATAGAGAAGTGATAAGAATCTAGGGTGGAGGACCCAATTTGGAGGAAGAAATGAGGGTTTAGATTTAAAAATTAGGGAGATAGAAAACATAAAAATCCAGTTGTAAATGACATAGACAATCCTCATGGTTTTCCTGCATGGTTTTCCAAACAATGTGGAAAAAATGTGGTTTCCAATTTCCACAAGTGACACGTTTCATGATTATCCTACATGTTTTAGAAATGGTGCACTAAATGTGTGATACACCTCTGTCCAAAAACACCATTTGGCCACATGGTTACCTAGGCAAGGGTGCACAGTTTTCCAAACCATGTTCCAACTATGCACACCATGTTTTTTAACCAAAATTTGTTATTTTTCTTCAAAAAAACAAATGAATCCCAATGAATAAATATAAGATCAATATAAATAGAATAAATACCCCCAAATAAAGACATGGGTTTAAAAATTCTCCCCACTATGAATACATTCTAACCCAGAATGTCCACCAGAATCTTAATTAGAGAATAAAAAAAAGAAAATCTTGTTCAACAAAACAATCATGATGCCATGTCTCAAAATCATAATTCTAAATATGAAAAATGACTTGGATTAGTGGAATAAAATTCCCACAAAAAACATTCTTATAAAAATCTACAATCTACACTAGCCATTCAATGATTGAAAAACCCATCAATATTTTCAACTCATCCCAATTCAACACATGATATGGATATGGGTAATACTTTCTCAACTAGGAGATGTGGAAAACATCATGAATTAATGTTAACAAAAAATGAAAAGATAACCTATATACCAACTTATTGATCCACTTGGGGATCTCAAACGGTCTGACATAACTAAGTGTTATCTTTCCTTACTTTCCCAATCGACGGTGACCCAAGTAAAGTTCCACTTTCAGGAACAACCAGTCACCCACAAAAAACTCTAGATATCATCGTCTTAGATAGGAATATGATTTTTTATGACTCTGAACTATGAATAAATACTTCCTAATAAATTTGACCTTCTCATAAGTCTCTTTCACTATGCTTGGTCCTAATATTGAGGTTTCACCCACCTCATCTCAACACAAATGTGACTGACACGACTGAACATAGAGTTCATTGAAAGGATCCATTTGAATTGAGTAATGTTAAATATTGTTATATGAAAACTCAACTAAACCCAAATAACATTACCAATAGTCTCCAAACTCCAATAGAGATGCTCAGAGCATGTCTTCCTAAATCTAATTTTCCCTCTCCGTTAGACAATCAGTTTGAAGATGGTTTTCTATAATTAATTTAACATGATCCCCACAATTCCATTTGAAGGCCTTCAAATTAAAGAGAGGTAAATTGGTTGAATATATCAGAAAAAATTTCAGATGGAACACCATGAAGCCTAAATAATTATTGAACATATAATCATCCAAAATAATCCACTTTTGCGAAATATCTAACTTAAATAAAATGAGCTGTTTTGGTCAGAAGATTGATCCCTAACCAAATAGAATACCTTACCTATGGTGTATGAGATAATCTAACGATAATGTCCATGGTGATCTCATTCCACTTCCTGGTAGGAATATGTAGTGGTTTAAGGAAACTGGAGGGACTTTAATGATTGTCCTTGACCTATTGCCATGTATAAAACCTCAACTTGATGCCAGTTATGTCTCACCTCATAACTGGCTACCTAAACTACCAAAACACAACATAATGAATATTTGTAGCACCAGTATGAACAAACCACTGATATTGCTGACTATCTTACATTATAACCTTTCTTAATGATAAGGACATGACAAATTTGTCCTTGAAGTGAAATATTCCCTTGGGAGAAAATGACCAATCCCAAGGAAAATCCACACCATGAAGAAACTATATAAACCACTAATATAACTCATCACCTGACTACTACCAATGAATCCACTCAATAAGAGAAGGACCCAACCGAACACTAGACAAGAATGCAACACCACTGTGCTCTATGGTCTCCAAATTGATCTGACCAAAGATCTCCATTACGGTCCACTCATCCCTAGATACTTATAATACGTAAAATGGAACGTTCTTTCTCAAGGTGCCATCCACAATATTACCTTTACCCGGGGTATATAATATATGGAAATCAAGCCCTTGAAGGTACTAAACCCTTTGACACTACCTCGAATTCAAATTTTTCGGGGAGAAAATTTATGACAAGATCAGATGATCATAATTAGCCCAAAATTTATCACCAAAAATGTAATTATACCACATATTTAGATCATTCATCACTACCTCTAAATCACTTTCATGGGTTGGGTCATTATTTTCTTGAGGTCAGAGTTGGCAAGAACCATAAACCACCATATGGTCACCTTGCATAAGAACACACCCATGACCCATAACTAAGGAATCAAAATAAACCAAATACCCTATTCTGTATTCTAGAAAGATAAATACATGATTTCTATTAAATCAAAAATTTACCCCTTCAAAATACTCCTAACACTTTGGGCTCCATTCAAGCTTCATCCCTTTCAGGGTGAGTGCTATCATGGACAAAGAAATATGGGAAAATATCAGGCAATACACCTATAATAACCTTTGAGGAATAAGAAGATCCTGATATCAATGATATTATTCGGCTTCTCCCATGAAATCACTACACTAATCTTATTTAGGTCCACTAAAACCCCTTGTTATTAGTTCAAATAACATATAATCTTTTCCTCTTTAATCCAAAAGGGGAATTTAGAAAACATTGCATAGAGATTATGATCCCGAAGTATGCCCAACACGATCCTGAAATGATTTCCATGATCCTCATAAGATCCGAAATAAATTTGGATGTCATGTATGAATACCATGAAAAAATAATCAAGATACTGGTGGAAAACCCTATTCATAAGCACAATGAAGTATACTAGAGAATTTTTCATCCCAAAGGGCATAAACAAGTACTCTAAATGGCCACACCAGCTATGGAATTCCATTTTTGGATGATCCACCTCTCTAAATATAACTTGGAGATAACCAGAACACAAGTCAATATTGGAAAACCACATTTCCATCTTTAACTAGTGAGAAAATTCAATAATTAGGGGTAAGGGATATCTATTCTTGATTGTCTCATTTTTTAATTTCAAGTAATAAATACACAATCAGAGGGATCCTTTAGCCTATTTCATAAATAGAGCTGGGGTGGACTAAGGATAGATTTTTGAGAGGATGAATTATTTGGATTGAAAATCATCCATAAATACCTTGAATTCATTAAAAACAGTAGGAAAAATATTGTATGGGGGAAGAGATATCATTTGTTTTCCTGAAATTAAGTCTATAGATAACTCCACATCATGCTCCGGAGGTAAGACCATAAAGTCATTTGGAAAGAACATTGATAAAGAATCCACCATAAGTGGTATTCACTATTTGGACCCACCATAATCCTCTAACTTGACCGAAGATAACTATAAAAATGATATTTCATAATTAGGGAAGTGGATGTTCGAGCAGACCTGACCGAGGATTCCATACACCTTGAAAGACCTGTGTACTACCATCAGGTGCTGCAAAAATCTCCGTCAACTTATAGTAGTAGATATGATCCTAAAATCACATCATCTAATCTATACCAAGGATTACATCCAATAGGACCATATAAAAGACCATGCAATCCTATTCCAACTTGATCCCTGAAATGGTGAGTGGACATGACGGACACCTGATACACTGATCTCACTTCCTACCCAATGGAGTTACTTACTCCATTGCACACAACAATATCTCAGTTGGAAAACCCAAATCATCCAAAAGATGGGTAGAGATAATTGAAATATATGCATAAAGTTTTAAATAAAAAAAATTGCCAAAGACGATGCAATAAAAACAGGATTCGGACTATCATAGGTCTCGCATCCAATTCAAACGGTGCTTGATCGAACACGTGAAGCTATCTTGTTTCATCTTGAGCCAGAGGATGACCAGTAGCTTATGTATCTTCCCTAAACTCAATCTTCCCATATGATGATCCAAACTTGCTACCTCGACCAACAACTGAGATCCCATTGTCCTAGATGACATTGACTGGGTTGAAATCCCACTTGATGCCACGGATCTAACACCACTCTGATATGGGTGCATCACTTTGTAAACACTCTATAGGAGTCCCATATATCCACATCGATGAAAATGTTTGGGAGGAGTTTTTCACATAGATTTAATGTAAACTACATTCCTTCATTGATGGCATATAACCAACCCAACATCAGAAGCCACAAACAAATACTTCTGAGAATGATGGCCTGAACTACCACCTCCCTTCTTCGCTTGCTCAACCTTCTTCCTCTTATTCTCAGATGAAATACTATAGAAAATTTCTAAAACAACCCCAAAAGAACTAGACCTTCCCTTGCAGTCAATATAGACCAAAAAATCACAGTCAACCACTTTATCATAGGTATTAATCTTGAAAAGAAAGACATGATAACAGATCTATGACTTCAACCCCCTCTCAAACCTCTAAGCCTTAACATGATCATTGGAAATGATCTCATGTGCATACAAAAATATATCATCAATGTGGTTGGTAAACTGCATCATGGACAGGTCCCCCAAGATAGGATCTATAATCTACCGAGATTTATCATAGAACAATACTTTAAAAAAATACACCTGACTAAAAATAGACTTGAAGCCTTTCTAGATCATCTTCTCTTACTTATCATCTTACACCACTGTGTCCCACCACCTCTGATTGTGACCCTCTAGTAAAAATGAAGTGTATTTTACCGTAACTTACTCAATAGTATCAAGGAACCCAAATAACTACTCAATTTTATCAACTCATTCCTATGATTCCCAAGGTTCAGTGACACCTCATAAATAAAGAGGCTTGTTTTTAAGAAACTCTTGAACTTTGTGCTTTACAGGACCAATTCAGCTTCATAGACTAGAGCAGGACCAGATCCAGACCCTTGTCTCAAATCATAACCAACCTAAACCAAAAATTTCAGTAGTCTCTAATCAATTGTTGATAGAGAACTCTCTTTGGACTCTTCCGAATATAGTACATTAATTCTATAGGGAGGCATCTTGATATAAGAAGCAATAACCATTGGAAAAATAATCAACATAACCATTCTGAAAATTTTCAACAACAAAACTAAATACCAAAATTCCATAAATCCAAATAAATTAATATCAACATAATAACATAATAACATAACAAAAAAACCATTCCATCTCTACCCAGTGTCCATATATAGTCTGTATCATGTACGTCTCACCTAGAGGTGATGTCAAATAAAATACTAACATCCCGTGGTGACTTAATATATATCAAGAGGTGTGTGATCCAGGAACACAAATTGGGACCAAAAACTCAGGCCCTGAAAATTGTATATCTATTATATTCAGATACACCCCAAAATTACTTTACCCAAAAAGAGTGAAACCTGCTCAGATACAATTTTATCACAAACCATGCTAGAGAGCCATCTAACCCGACACCCGACCCATCCAGTGGAATGGCCCTAAGGGCATCACTTATCCCAAAGGTCTGGACACAAGTTCCTAGATGTCTACAATACAACTTGGAAATGATTTCATCCATGTTAATAATTATAAACAACAAACTATAATAAATAAACCAAAATAGAATAATCAGAAAAAACATAGCATAATAATTTTCATATTCAGTGTCTACAACATTTAAGAAAATCCAAACATTCTACAACAAAATGGAATAACACACCATCCCAAAATCCACCATTCAACAAGAGGATAATCTTCCTCAATCCACCACCACCATACGTGAAAAGAAATACCAATAACATCTAGAACCACCATCTTCAAACATCTTTCCCTTACTAGTGTCAAACACAACCAAATATAATTACACCAAATGGTGTAAGTAAGGTGTGAGCCAAATCCTATTAGGATGCAACTCAATAAAATATATTCCATGATATAAACATTACACTATAATTAACTTGCATTTTTTATAAAACAGAATGCTAGAAACATTTTTATAGAAATAATTTAAAAGTGGACACATGATTTGGTTTTAAAATGAAGAACCAAGGGCACTGTATGCCAACTATATGATAAATATCATAGAAGATAACTATGTAATAGTAAAACCCAATAAAAACTAGCTCAATGAGACACTAGGTACATCATATGTTGGAGAAATGTAGTATAATAACAATGAAAAATAGTTTTATCATACAAGATCCACTAGGAGGGGACACCCCATGGGCTTAGTGGTCTTCAATAATCATTATCATCTAGTTATAATTCTATTTTGAATCATACTAGATGAATTTGTGATGATCCACTTCTGATTCAACTAGTGTACTAGTCCTAGTTCTCCCACCTAGATACCCAGGATTCCCTTTATTCCAAATTTATATTTCAAATACCTTGTAAAAAATCACATTCACATTAACATAAACCAAAAAATATAATCATTCTTCATAAATCAAAACCTTCACAACAAAAAACAATTTTAAATCCAAACACGCACCAAAAACATTCTAAAACATGTTCCAAACCAATTTTAAAATTTATTGAACATGTTTAATAATTTATAAAGAATATTAAAAATCCGCAATAATGATTCACACATAAAATACACCCAATTAATTGTTAAAATACCACCTTCAAGTCATAGGCATATCAAAACCCTTCAAAAATACCTTTCTCACCACAACCATAAATCATAGAACATATTGGAATAGTCAAAAAAGAACATCAAATTCTCTAAATAATGTTTTAGCATGGAACCACCTACCTCTAATGAAGAAACATACAAAATCTTGTGAAAACCAACAACCCGACACCAAGTAAATCCTATAGATGGATGATATAACCTTAAACATTAATATTAATCCATGATAATCAATATATCACCCTAAATTAGACACCCAACCTGATGGAGAATTAAACCCCCAAAGAAGAAGGAAAGAAACCCCCCAAAAGAGGAAAAATCCAAGAGAAGAGAGACTTAGTTGGAGAGAAGATGAGAAAACACACCAAAATTCCCAAAAAATGGAGTTCTAAGGGTAACAAGAGAGGAGGGAGAGGCCTCTAGGGTAGAGGAACCTGTGTGGGGGAGGAAGGAGGGTTTAGGGTTAAACAATTTAAGAGAGAGGACACATAGAAAAAAATAATTTTTAATGTCAGTGACAGTTCGTATTGTTGGCCAACACAATATTCCCAACCATGTGGAAACCATGTTGTTACCACTGTCCACAAAAGATATGTCACATGGTTAACCCACATATCATAGAAAATGTGCACTAACCATGTGATAAGACTCTGTCCAAAAACACCATTTGGATGCACTGTTACCTGGGAAAGGTTACACAATTTACTAAATTTTGCACTAATTGTGTGCACCATGTTTTTTTTACCAAAAATTGATAATTATTCTCTAAAATATTAAAGGAATCCCAAGGAATAAAAAAAGAATTAAAATAAATAGAATAAATACTTGAAAATGAAGACATGGGTGTGACACCAAGATATTTATTGGTTTATCAAACCATTTTTTTATTTGGATTCTTCACAATGTTTTATTTATTTTTTGTTCCATGTATATTTAATCTTTTTTTATTATGGTTTTTGGTTAACATTGAAAATGTTTGTTGGAAACGATTTGGAATGTATAATTTAAAAGCATGTGATATTTACTAAAAATTAATAATTGAGAAGTGGTGTGTGGGAGCTCCTTAGTGGGCACAAATGGTATGGTGTGTATTACTCCAATTCAGTTGGATCATCATCAAGAGGAGTTCTTGTACCGAGTTCTAGTGGTGGTTGTCCTTGAAATAGAGATGAAAAACACAATGGAGTTCCATAAGCTAACGCTGGTGGCTCCGTTTAGACCTGTGAAACCTTAATTGGAGGTGTTCATGGAGTTTTTCGGTTCCTAGGATATTCAGAACTCGGAGTTAGTCTTAGATCTATCTAGGTTTTCCTTATTCATCTACCTCTACAATATAGTTAACATCGTGCATGCTTTGATGTGGTAGGGAAGGGGATGCAGATCCCATTGCTTCTCCCTTTCTAAGTGGTCTTGAGAGTACCACTACGGAAAATAATCGCGAATGGGTGTGATTTAGATAAACTTATGGGTATCCCAAAACATTTCAATAATCCCTTGATACTAACAGTTATGGGAGACTCTTTAGGGAATTTTTTGTGTTTGTATGATAATACATAGAGTTTGTTGGACTTGGCCAATCCTCGTATTAAAGTGGAGATGATCCTCACCATGAAGTTTCCATCTCAATGTCTTATCTATTCTCTGGAGGGGTTTAAATGGTGGAAACTATTGGTGTTCTATGACCCTCCTAGGTTCTATACCTCATTCGGTTTCCAATGGAATTTAATGTAGTTTTGTAGAAATGGTAAGGGAAGAATGCATAACAGGGGGACCACACCCATTCAAGGTTCCCATCATACAAACCCAACTACTGAGTCTCTGAGTGTTTATGGAGGTTTGGTAAGCATGAAAGGCCATTCAGGTGCGGTGAAGATGGCAAGGGACCATCCATCTTCATCCTCTATGAGTGTGGCAAAATTCAATGATATGAAAACAGTGTTGGGAAATTTAAAAGTTGGTGGATCTGGTTTAGGAAAGCATATTTTTTTTGACAAGGTGTAGGTGAAAAACCTTTTGTCAGAGGATCTCTTGATGCCCAAAGTGTTACCATTGGTTTCTAGGTTGAACGCACTAGTGAGGGTGGAAGGTAGAACATTGGTGATTGTTGTGATATAGTCAATATCTCAGATTACCAAAGGAAAATCCAAGGTGGTCACTATGGTGGTACCATGCATCCCAAGAGGGTTATCGCCTCCCGTTTTGAGGTTCATATTTCTTCTCTTCTATCTCTGGAAATGTTTAATGTGTCCCTCTTAGAAAAGATATTATTCCAAAAGGATGCTCAATCAAAAACTTTAAGGATTTCATTCCCAAAGGGGGTGGTGAGGGAAATCTTGTCTTCCTACAAATCACCACCTTGCTTAGTGTAGATATTTATGCTTTAGGAGGATCCGACTCCTAGGTCGCTAATTGTCTCAGAAGGGAATAAGCTATCTCTATTGGAATAATTTGATAGTTCCTTGAAGAATAAGTTTCTCATCCAAAAGAATGGCTGCTCCTCTGAAGGAGCTTCTAGACCAGTGACTATATCGATGTCCAAGGAGGAGTGTTCCAGGGAGTTGTTTACTTTGAGATCAGGTAGAAATGGCCTAAGGGATAAGTATTACCTTCTTTAATGTATTCTATGATTATTTGTATTGCTTTTGGTCTGGAGGGAATAAAAAATTCACCTTTATGTGTTCTGATTCCAGGAGATTTAGGTATTCTATGGTTGTCATTCTTGAACCTAAACATGACCCTAGAAGGATCAGGGTGTTAGTAAGAAATATGGGGTTTTTACACCACATTCATGGCCACCCGGTTGATAATAATATTTTTTTATTTTTTATTAGTCTCTATTAGTGGAGTTGGTTCTGATTTCAGACCAGTGGATCATATTGAAACTTGGGTTTAGAGGCTTGGACGTTTATTTCTCCATTTTTTATTCCTTTAGTGATTTCTTAGAAAGAAGAAACTTGTCAGAGTGTCTTGTAAACTTCAATGCGAGTGGTTTAACCCAGTTTGTGGATGGGGACTTTAATACCATCGATAAAATTTTGAAGAATAAAGGTGGGTCTGTGATGTTCAATAATGTTATGTTAGACATAAATAATTTCATCTCTAAAAAGGGATTCCTAGACTTGGTATTTAGTGGTAGAAAATATACTCAGTATAACAAAAGAAGAAGAGGAAGTTATATTTGGAGTCGGCTGGATAGATTTATATTTATCCTTCAGGGATTTGATTCATTTTCCAGGACCTTGGCCTCTCATTTACCCCATGTTTTATCAAATCACACGCCACTACTGGTGGAGCTTAAATATGGGAGTCCGCATTACAAGGTGTTCTTATACTCAGTTAACTTGTATCATGTGGATGGTTTCATGAAAATGATTAAATAATAATGGGAATAGAAATTGGATGGAAGATCTTGGGATGGTTATCCAAGCATCTCATGCATCTCAAGGACGATATTGGTAGGTGGATTAGGAATAAGCCAGTTGTGGATGACTCTATTTAGGTTCTTCACGATGAAATTGGACGGTAGGAGGACTCAATTCAATAGATTTGAGAAGACTCCGCCTTTTTTCTAATTTTTGACATGCGTTCTGTTTTTTCTCAATGGTTGTTGGAGGTTGAGAAGGATTACAGGAAAAGATCTAGGGCCAAGGGGATTAAAGATGGTGACAGAAACATTTTCTTTTTCCATGTTTGTTTGAAAGAACGTCAAAATACTAAAGTAAAATTTTGGATTGATGATGGATCGTTTTCTATAGTTTTTAATATCATTGGGGAGATGGGTCTGAAACACTTCGAAAGACTAGTTGTAGGTGGTTGACCAGATGCTTCAAGAGAGGGGATATTGACGTTGGAACATGTGGTGTTCGTGGGGTCTATTCCCAGGAGGATTGAATATGAGGATAACGAAGCCTTAAGAAGTATACCATCTGGTTATGAGGTCTGGGAGGTTGTTCATAGCATGTCTCTAAAGGTTTCTCTAAGCCTAGATGGTTTTCTGGGTGCATTTTGCATGGCATCGTGGGGTTTTTTAGGGTCTACGGTTACTGAGGCTATACATGATTACTTCGGGGGGGGGGGGGGGGTCTCTCAATAGGATTTCATGTGCTTCTAGAGTGGTTCATATGCCAAAAATTAAAGACACTTCATCAATCAATCATTATTGACCAATCTATCTATGAAATGTATCATACAAGATTTTGGCATTTGTTTTGGCTAGGAGGCTGAATAAAGTGATTGTGAGGGTTATATCTCAAGAACAACATGACTTTTTCCAAAACAAAGGCACTCAAGGCGTAGTCGGAGTGGCTCAAGAACTATTAGAAGATGTGAACAAGTATTTGGTGGGGTCCAACATGGTTATGCAGGTGGACATGGTTAAATCATATTACAATCATGAACGGAGTTTTATAATTCAGGTGATGAGGAACCTTAATTTTCATGAATAGGCCTATGACCTATGCTTCCACTACTTCTCCTCTCCTTGACTAAAAATTTCTCTTCCAGGTAAGGGTTTTGGTTTTTTCAAGAATGTGTGGGGTGTGCGAAAAGGGGAACCCCTGTCTACCATCATGTTTATTATTGCTCAAGTGGCTTTATAAAAAACATTCATAGATGCTTAGGGGTACCAGAGGATCCTGCCTTACCATTCTCAGGCTTCCGATGGATCTTTCTTATACATTATGTCTACTGATGATATTCTCATTTTTTGAATGGAAGGAGGTTGTCCCTTGTAAATTTTATGCCGATCATGTTGATATATGGTAGCCTAATTTTCCAATAGGTTAACAACAATAAGAAAAATGCTTTTATATCTTATAAATGTCCAATAAGAAGGATCCAAACCGTACAAGACATTATTGGGATGCAGTAGAAACAGTTTCCAATGACCATTCTCAAGGCGCCCATATCTAATGGTTAGGTAAAAAAGATCCTCTTTGAGGATCTCACGAACATAATTATTGGAAGGATCCTCAACTGGAAGAATAAGTTTCTCTCCTTCAGGGGTTGAGTGGCTTTTATTAATGTTGTAATTTCTGTTATTATGATGAATTTTATGTCAATTATCACTCCATGTAAGGGGGTTATTTACTATATGGAGAAGATGATTAATAGGTTTCTCTAGGATAATAACTTTATGGGAAGATCCCATTGGGAATCTTGGTGTTGGGTGGCGAAACTGATGGTGGAAGGAGGTGTTGGCCTCAGGGATATCTCAGTTTCTATGTGGTCTATGCAAGTGCATCTTGCTTGGAATTTTATGGTGGGGATTGATGTGTGCCAAGACTTTGAGAAATAAATATAGAATAAAATGGGAGGACTAGTATAATAATAAATTTTATAGTCTTGGGAAATCTTTGGCGGTGTGTCTTGATATTTTACAGGAGTCTTCTCGGTGGGTGGTTGGGCTTGGGGATATCAAACTTTGGAGAGACAATTGGGTTTGGGGAGAAACTCTTATCTTCAAACTGCATAGGGATAAATATGTCAATAAGAGAGGATAGTCTCCACCCTAGTTTGTTGGATTCCATTCTATGATTTAAACAGATGTAAATGTTTAATGAAGTGGTGTTCTATGAGGAGGATAACCAATGTTGATTCATAGAGTCTTGATCAGGGTATTTTTACATCCATGATTATAGTGGTTTGATTTTGTTGCGAGGGGATCGTGATGAGTGGGGGTACTATTTGTGGTGTAAGGAGGTCCCCACAAATATGAGTTTCCTCATCTGTAGAGGACAGAACAAAGCCCTTCCAACATATGATAATATTCAAAAAAAGTGAATACATTTGGTTTTATGCTGCTTCTACTGATCTAATTCTCAAACAGAATCGGTGATGCACTTGTTTCTTAAGATTTATTGGGTTGTTTTTCTTTGGAAGAGAATGGAAAAATGGGGTCGATTCAACACTTCATGTGAATATTTTCGGGATTTCATTGTGAGGTGTTTTGTTGGTGTAGAACCCCATGAAATAGAAACCAAGATTCAAAGTATCATAATAACAGTGATTTTCTAGACGACATGGGAGGCATGGAATAAAGAATGAGTGGAGGTTCGAGCATCAGTATTTCTTCGGAAGGTGAAGATTAAGGGCTTGCTACATGATTAAGGTTTGATAATAAAGGGTGGACAACATTCCAATCACCTTTGTAGTATTCTAAATTGAGCAGTGGCCCATCTTAACTCCCAGGGATGTTTGGTTAGATGGTACCCCCATGAAACGACTTCAAACTAAAATTTGATGGATCATTCATGGATGGTAAGATGAGTGGGAGAGGTTGGGTGTGGGATAATAATGGTTCATTAATGTTATCTTCTAGCATCTTGTATGGGGCGGGAAATGCATTGCGAGCAGAAGTAAGAGTGGTTTATTTGAGTGTTATGTTTTGCAGAATATTCTTGTTGGTGTTCTCAGAAGTGGAGTTAGATTATAAGGTGTTGATTCAAGAAAATAAAGGTAAAGTGGATCCACCTTGTCTCTTGAACTACCTTATCTGATGTTGTACTGTGGAAATTGAGAATGCGTGTTCGGGGCGACATATCCCAAGAGAGGCCAACTTTGCAGTTAATGCTCTTTCTTGGGGGAGTAGTCCAGAGAAACCCTTGTCGGTGTTTTCTAACATGGTATTGTTACCTCTGTAATGTAATGGGATTATCCAAGGAGATTCCCTTGGGCTTCATCACTTTATACCTCCTTGACCTCTTGTCTTCATTGAAGGGGTTTCTTCCCTTTATAATATTATATAAAAAATTAATTCTCGATCGATTGAAAGAATGGGTTTTGGTTTATTATGTAGTTTTGAAGTTTTTTTCCTCTTTTAATTTATTATAAGTTTTTTGAATAGGTTTTGAATACACCATTTTTTTTGAATAATGGAGAAGAGTTTTATTTAAAAATGGGCTAGGCCTGTAAATATTTTTCAGGAGATTATTATAATTTAATCCAAATAAGTGGATCTTAATTAAATGAGTTAAATGTGATATTGTATTTTGAATAATTTTTATTAAAATCCAATTGTCATTTTCTTTTTCAACTAAACTAAATTATATAGTAATTTATAAGGGATTTCACAAAATCATAGGTGCTTTCCTACTGAAATTAGTTTCACTCATACCTTGCATGCACCACTTAGTTTTATAACTATTATGTTTTCATTTTTGGTGTATTGGATTTGGTATCTATGTTTTGGGGTGTGATTTGTTTATCATGTTTGGATAGGTATGTATAAAGTGAATGAGGTCTAAATTGAGATTATGGGTAATATTTTTGTTCTTTTTTTTTGTTTTTATATGCCCAAGATCATTTTTATACTTTATGCTTAGAGGATCTAGTCTTTATTAATTTATGTCATGATTCCTGTTTATGTTCTACATTATTATACATGTGATGCTGAAATTATTATTATTCTGTCTCCAATTTTCATACATTTTTATTACAGATACACAAATGAGGATGTTTTATTATTGATATGGTTATTTTATTAAGGGTAAAATAATTCCCATTTCTTATGTTCTTAGACCATGACACATGTTTCTAGGTCAAGCCCTTCGAGAACACACACATGATATGTTCTAGACTAGATTGTGTATCCAATGGATGGATAAATCAGGTTGTTTTATAAAAAAATATCATCTGAGTTCACCCTCTTGAAATTTATGGTGTGTCTTGGTAATATGGAGAGTAGGGCCACTACCAGAGCTTGGGTAAAGTGCCCAAAAAAGTTATTAGCTGGCTCTTCATGGAACTAAACCTTGAATTTATAGGGGTTCTTTTAGATTGATTCTAGAATTTGAGTTCATATTTGAATGTTATTGATGGATTTTGATATGTTGTTGTGGTTATTTTATCCCAATTGAGTGTATCAGTGATTTTGGGGGTCAGTGTAAGCTTCATAGGTGAAAGTGGTAAAACAACTATGGACACACAGTTATCCTACATGGTCTAGTAAAATAAGTGTTTCATGTGCATAATAGATATGCAGTGATGAGATGGAATGTTTCATAGTTAGTTTATGGATTACTAGACTGTGAGACTAAACTATGCATGATATATCTTTTTATATGGTTTTTTTATTTTTCCTCCCCGACTCACTGTAGTGATTCCAATTCTATATTCTACAATAATTTTTTAATATAGGGGATTTTTCGGGGGTATTTTTTTGGAAAATGATTCATTTTAATTTTATTTGACTTTTAAAATTTTATAGTGTTTTTATGTCCATTGGGGGCTTTGTGCAATGATATCAAAAATGGTTTTCATAAGGGAATAAAGATTTCATGACTTGTTTTTCTTTTAATAATAATTTTGTAATTGTCATGGAAAGATTTTCAATTATGTTTTTAGAAGACCAATTTTTTTAAATATGAAAGGGGAAAATATTTTGATTAAAAAGGAATTCATGTTTAAACATATAATATGTTAAAACATTTAATTCATAAAAGGTTATGTATTAAAAATTTATTAATGAAAATGTTTCCTAACAATGGTTTATTAAAAATAGGATTTTGAAATTATTTTGGAGTGAAAAAATAGATTTGATGTCTAAATAGACTTTAGGTCTATAACAAAACCAATGAAATGTTATTAAGATTTCTGATTTTTATATTGATCAAAATTTTTTTAATAAAGGAGTTCGTGCTTTCATTTTTCTAAAAATATGAGGGATTATTTTAGAAAAAAGGGGGTTGTCCATTAATTTAATATTTTTTGAAATTTTGGAGCCTTAATAATTGTTCAAAATATTTGATAAGAGGTATTTTGGAAAATTATTTTCTTTAAAAATGTGATTCTTAATGTTGTTTTGAGATTTGTTTTCAAAAGATGTTTTGAAATGGTACTTACTTAACGAAAATTAAATGGGTTATTTTTTTGTTCTTTTGGTTATGAGGCCAATTTTTTATTTTAGGATTATGAGAATACATGATATTTTTTAATGTTAGTTGTAATTTTCCATCCAAAATGGGTTTTTAGGAAGTTGGGATTTGTTCATAGGAGTCCTCCTTGGTTGGTTCTTTCAGTTTTATAGAATTGACCATTAAATTCTTAACTCTTCCTATACTCTAATTGAAGTGGGAGGATTTTAAACATTAATTTTTTACTCCATGACTTCTTGGTTAGTTTTTTTTCCTCTCCCTGAGATGGATTGGTTAGAAGGGTTTAGAGTTCCCTCTTGGTGAGTTACTTTTGGGAATGAGGATTTTGTAGTAAATTATAATGGGTGTTATCTTGGAATCTCATGTGATTTCATTTAATGGTTTTTTATTTTATGGATTTTTTTGTGATGTATCTAAGATTATTGAGTAATTATATTAGGGCTAGAAATAGATTATAGATTGGTGGGTGTATAACCACCCCAAACCCATACTAACATATTCAATTCTAAAATCATAAACATTACATTTCAAGCTTGATACCAATGAAAGTGACCCAATTTTTGACATCCAAATATTAAAACATCATAAGAAAATATTTGATTACTTACATACCCAAGGACCATTTAGGTTTATATTTTTTATAGAATCAGTAAAAACTCATTAATTGAAAATCCCAATGTCCTTAAATGATAAATTCTACCACTTAACCCATATTTTATTATTTATAATTATGTCATAATCACCATCCACATGAAACCATTCTAGATATAATTCATTCAGCATAATTACTGATAACCCAGGGAAAAGGTAACATAAGGAGAGTGAGCTCAAATGCTCAACAAGGGTAAACCTATGAATTAATGGTGGAATGTCATCAGTGAGAATAAAGTGTGAAGAAGGGTATGATGACATAATCAAAGTGAATGAGCATAAAATAAAAATATTTATACCCCTAAAAACATGGATAATCAAACATGAAAACATGGAATAAGGATTTAACTAAGGTAATAGTCTTCATATTCAATAATAATGATCCATAAGATATCAATATGGTTCATAAGAAACATTTATAGCCATAGATAATATAAATAAAATGCGATGGTATCTTATACAAATTATCTTCATGACCCATTTTAAACCCATGTCAGAACTAGATCTTAGTTAAATCCATAGAAGAAACTCATTGGTAACTCTCTTATTACTATCTTTTTGGACCAAGAACATCAAATAATTAATTGGAGAACTATCTGGGAACACTCATCATATAAGATATATCAAGCTCACCTAGTGATATCTAGGCACACCAATCTTATAACCTATAACAAGATCACCAGGTTCTATATGGATGTACCCATCATATAATCTATATTGATATTACCTAGTGCTATTTGGGTTCATTGATCATATAATATATTTCATGGTCTACCATGATGATAAATAATTTACAAATACCATTCATGAATAAAACATTTTTAATCTTTAACTTTTCGTTATAAAAATATTCTATAATCTTTTATTTCTTGATTCAACCATAGAAAAGAAGCAGGTTAAATATAAATCTCATAATCTATCCTAAGAAAGAATAAAGATGGTATCAATACCACATTTCCCTATTTGAGTGTGAGTAACATTAATGGTTTTGTCATTGAAGAATTAAAATACCATTAAAAGGTAATGAAATACATTCTTGAGGAAAATACAATTTTTTACTTTGAAAACCACTTTTAAAAACAAAAAATTCAATAAATATTATGAAAAAACATTTATTTAAAAAAAACATAGAAAAATATAAGGGAATATTCAAATAAATAAATGATCTAGAAAACGGTATGATCTTTTCTTGTTGTAAATAGGAAGGTAAACATTCTCTTATTTTTTTTTGAAAAAGGGCGATAAAAGCAACTCATTTGAAAATGTTAATAAATTTACATTTTCAAACATTTTAAAACAAGGTAAAAATCAATTATAATGGATGTAGTAAATAATTATTTTTATAAAAAACAATTTTAGAATTTTTTTTATAAAACATAGATATGTAAGAGAATGATACCCAATATATATAAATATACAAGATTAATATCATTTACAAACATCTTAATGAAATTTATTCAATCAATAAGGGATTAAATAAAAATAAACATTTTAATCAAATTTATAACCATTAGTTAAGAAATATACATGGATTGATGAAATCATAGAATATTATTTCCTTTAATGTAACCATGAACATAAAAAATTTTAAATTAAAGGAGATTGTAACATAAATCCTTTTCCCATTTGGTAACACTTTAATCATAAGCCACATGAAAGAATAACATAAATTGAAAATTTAAATATAAAAAATATAAATATATTCATGATATAACATTCCAAAGTGGTAATAGATATACCTTATAAAATAAAATATCTATGTAACATTAAAATATACCACAATGTATGGAAATTGAGATGAATTCCCTTATTGATTCGGTAATTTCTAGATCAAAACCTCATGAAAAGAGTGAACCTAATATGGATTTTAAAATCCCAATAATTTTTAGCAGAATAATAATAAATGAAAATCATGGGAAGAAAATACATCATAGAAAAAATATAGATAGTGAATATGGAATTTTTATCACAGAAGTAAAAGTGAAATGAGAAAACCCTTAGATTGATTTGATACTTTCCTTTTATGACCTTTAAATTTTGTATAATAGTCTGGTATAATTATTTTTATTTCATAATATATTTTTTCAGGTTTAATAACTTATAATAAAATGATTTATTTTATTTTATTTTAATGCAAATTATAAATATTTAATCTATTATTTCCATGTGAGGTGTTTTGAGGACATCAAGTTCATTATTTCAAAATAACATCAGTGTGTTAGCCATGGTCAAATGGGTCATTATTTAAACATATAAATAATAATAAAAATAATCACATATTTATCATATTTTAACATAAATTATACTTTTAAAACAAATAATGAATTATGTATTTGAAAAATGAAACACCTTACAATCATGAAGATGGTAGGTTATAGGTACACATGAGTAACTTTTACATTTTTTAAAGATCATTTTTGAAAGAAGGTATGTAATATTTGATATTTTAATAATTATAATTATATAATAAATATCATATTATATCTTTAAATATACTCATATATATCATCTATGTGTTTTGGTGGTGAAAGATGAATCACATCTTTTTGTGGAAGTCATAATACATACATGAACATGAACAATGTTATCATTTTTTAGTGTAAGATAAAAAATGATATATAACATTTTCATATTGATAAATATGTAATTAATATCACAATAATTTAAATTAAAGTATATATATTCCTTTAATTTATCATTATTACCTTATATTTAAAGTGTTACTAAAAGACCAATCACATCGCTTCGTGAGGCAGTAATCCACCGTACACATGAGCAAGGTTATAGTATCCCCTAGAGAATGGAATGTAAGAATGTATATGAGATATAATAACTATATAGTATAAATATGTTAAAAATAATATATTTATACTATAAATCCATCATTTTAATAATTCATGAATGGTGATGATGGAAGAATAATGACATCAGTTAGCGAGGTGGTAGTCTGCTATACATAGCGATGATGATTTCATATCCCATTTGATTGAATAAGGTATGTATTTCAGATTTGGAATTAAAATAATACCATATAAACGTATGTTAGATAATTTTTTATTTTATCAGATTAATTTTAGATGTTTTTTAGGATTTGTAAGAAGAAATAAATTAAAAATTATTCGTTAAGCACGATACAACTTATTCGGACAACCACCATTGGTTAACACTTAGAGATTTCTCATGATAAATTTATGATCAAAACAAGGATTATATTATGTAGAGAATACTTTTTTCTAGAAATTTTTGAAGTAATAGGCTAATAAAAACGTCTTTTACATTTTGAAGAGGGGGGGGGATAGGGGGTGTATTTTTAAATGTGAGGTGGGTGAAATGATTGTAATTTTTGAAAAGAAAAAATGTGTATCCACATTTTTTACTAGAAATAAGCCTATAAAATTTAAAATTATAAATAATAAAACCTAATAATTTTAAAATATTTTTATAAAATATATTTTAAAAATGTTTTTAGGTCATTTAGCCTTTATTATTTTTAGTTTAACCACCGAAAAAATGTTTTTAACTTAATCGTGATAATTATTTTTTATAATTTTCAAAATTCAATATGGTAACAATTTTAGTTGAATTTATTAGATACTATAAATTATTATAATTAAAAATATGGAAGAAATTTTACCAAATTCAATCCAGATAAGTGAAAAATTAAATTTAAAATCAAACCCACAAACATGATGAAATAGTGGGTTCAAAGAAGTGTATTTTTCAAAAGAAACTTGATTTTATATTAACTCTTGGACTAATAATAATATTTTTATGTGTCTAAATTAACATTTATTTTAATATATTCATTAAATTTAAATTAAAACATTCCAAATTATGTGTTTTTTATTTAATTAAAATGGATAAATATTATACACTTTGAAACAGTTTTCAGAAAAACATATTTTAAACCGAACATTTACTTATACTAAAATCCAATATAAAGATGATTAAAATATAATTAAATGTTTTAAATATAAATAAATAATAATTATTTAATTTTTAAAAATATTCAAAACATTATGGTACCTTTGAATTTATTTAATTTTTGGGAATGATATGTCCTTTTTACAAAAAATAGGTATTTTCCTTGTTCACTAAAAAATAATATTTGTAATAAAATCCCACTATTCACCCAAAGAAAATTTTAATATTCTGCTTTTAAAAATTAAGTTCATTTTATCAAATTAATATTATAAATTTTTCAAAAACCAATTATAATATTTTATTTATGAATAGAAATAAAAATCATTTTTGAAGAAAACATATTTTGGAAGAATAAAATTACATTACTAAAGATTGTTTTATATTTAATAGAAAATTTATATATATATTTATATTACTTAATGTAATTAATACTATTTATAGCCTCAAATTTAATGGATATTTTATGACAGTTATGTATTTTTTGGTTTATATAAGCTTGATGCTTCTCATCAAATATGTTATTGAACAAAGTTACGTTTTGTAAAATCAAGGGATGTTACATCACACTGCCATTAATAAATTGCATCCTAACAATTTTAACATGATAGTTTTAATTGTTTTTTTAATTTAAAAAATACCTATATTTTAAACTGACATCGTAAAAAGGGTTAATAAAACATCACCTTGATGAAAACTAAAAGAAAGTATGAGGTTCATCTGAAAAAACACATACTAGGTTTCTACATAAGAGAATATAGGTGGGAAGTGAAGATTTAGTCATAGAAGAAAATGGTAATTTCCAAATAATGATGGAGAGTAACAATGATAATTAATCAAAAGAAATGCAATGATCATGAGAAAATAAATAACCATAAAATCATAAACCAATGAGGTGTGAAAACGGTAATTGATATTATAAAAAATCATTGAAATATAAAAACATTTTTTTTCAAGATCCTTTAACTAGAGTTTAAGAATTATTTTACCATCTGGACTAAGAGAATAAGTAAATATTCATAATTTATGTTTATAATTGCATCCTTTTTAAAATTTCCACTGTAATCTCATCTGTTTCTCCAAATGATGAGTTCTCAAGATGATTTTTTTTTCATGTATGATTCTTTATAAATCAAAATTTAAAGGATTTTATAACTATAAAATGGTTAAAAGTATATTCAAACTATCTTTATACATGAAATAAAACCAAAATGGATAGAAAAAATTAATATAATTCTGTAAATGAATAAACCTTCATACGATACATTTGTCATAAAAAATTAATAGTAATACCCATAATTCAAAATTAAATAATTCCATAAAAAAATAAACTAATATTACATTAATTCTTAATAACCAAAAAAGTAATGTTTGTAGTAACCTCAATAGTTTTCTCATACCTTTCATCTTTTAATCCAAAAAATATAGGGATTTTCTTTTGAAATAAAAACAATCACTTAGTAACTATATCATCATTAATCTCATGGACATCTATATAATGAAACTTGTGTTCCCATAGTTACCTCAATATCCAGGATCATATAAACCCTAAAGGTTATAAATAACATAAATCAAATTTACCCAAAATATAAACATAAAATTCATGTTAATCCAAATATAAACATATACTTCAACATAATAAAACATCTCTAAAAATTTCATTAATCACATTATGACGTCATCACTTAAAAAATAGAAGGTGTGTCTAAGATTATGAACTTATGAAATTAATTAATATTATAGACCTATGATGTTATTCTTAACTCTTAATATAACCTCACATGAAAACATCATAATCTCAAAATTTATCTAAACCCATCTTTAATACCAATTATAATATCCCCTCACATTTACTCTCAGATCCAATTCTAAAATCAACAACATTACATTTCTTTCTTTGATATTGATGAAGGCGACCCGATTTTCACCATCCGAAACTTAAAAAAGCAAAAGGAAATATTGGATCACTTACATACTAAAATAAATTTTAGTTGAGTATTTTTAGAGAATTAGGAAAAATGCTTTCATAAACAATGCCCATGAATTTAAAGAACCATTTTCCCCACTTATCCTAGGTTTTCTTATTTCACATTAAGTTATCATTATCAACAAGATAAAACCATTCAAGGAATAATTTAATAAAAAAATTACTAATAACCTATGGAAAATGATAAATAATAAGAGAGAGAAAAAAATTCCTTGTAAGGGTAAAAATAATAATAAAAAATTGAATGTTATCAGTGAAAATACGATAAGAATATGGGTATGATGATATAATCAAAGTTAATGGGAATAACATATCAATATTCAAACCATCAATGCATGGATAATAAAACATAAAAATATGGAAAAGTATTCAACAGAGGAAGGAGTCATCAAAATAAATAATAATTATCTATATGATAACAATTTTTATCAAAAGAAACATTTATAACTATAGAAAGAATAAATAAAACTCGGTGCTATCTTGGAAACATTATATTTATAACCCATTTTAAACTAGATTAAAAAATAACTAGATTCAAATTAAATCTATAAAGGAACCCCACTATTAACTACCTCATAGTATATTAAAATAATGAACATTAACCAATTAATTATAGCACTATTTAGGTACACACATTATATAATCTATTTTATACTCACCTGATGCTATATGGGCGCACCCATCGTATAAGCTATAAAGAGATCGTCCATCACTATCTTGGTGCACCCATTATTTAAGATATATTGGGATCACTTGATGATATCTGTGTGAACCCATTGTATAGGCTCTATCAATCACACATGTGATCATAAATAATGCTCAAATACCATTTGATGAATAAAAAATTTAGAATCATTTTGTTTTCAATATCACAATAATAATTTTTTTTCATTTCTTAATTCACCAATGGATAATAAAAGGATTCCATGTTAATATCAAAATCCGTCTAGAGAAATAATACGGATGGTATCAAAAACACATATCCCTAGTGTAGGTAATGGAACATTAAGGGTAGTTGTCATTGACAAATTGAAATACCATTAAATGGTGATTAAAGACATTCTCAAGAAAAATAACTTTTTTTACATTGAAAACAATTTTTAAAAAATAATATTCACAAATAGTTTGAAATTTTAATTATATAAAAACAATTTTGGAAACATGTTAAGGAAGTTTAAAATAGAATAATAGTAACAATGATATAAAAATATGTTCAGTTTTTTAAAAATTAAACAAAAATATTTTCAAAACATTTCGAAAAAGGGAGTAAAAAATGAAACATTTTGAATACATCATGAAATTCACTTTTCTAAAACTTTTACAAGATGGAAAAAGATCAGATATAAAGGATTTAAGAAATAATTTATTTTTAGAAAATAAATTTTTAAAAAACATTCTAGAATACATAGATATGAAATATAAAGATGCATGATCTAGAAGAAAATACAAGATCAAAATCAATTACAAACAACTTTCATACTATTTATTCAATCAATATAGATGTAACTAGAAATAATACATGTTAAAAACATTAATGAATAGTTTATAATAAATATATGTTGTTAAATAAAATGATATTATAGGATTACCTCTAATGGAACCTTGACCATAAATAATCTTGAATGAATGAAGATTGTAACATAAAGAAATTACCACTTTGGTAACTCTTCAATCGCAAGTGCCATGAAAGAATAATTTAAATTGAATATATATATACCAATAAAATAATAATATTTATGATATAAAATTTCAATGGTAATATAGTTACACCTCAAGAATGAATATATCTATGTAACATTATAATATGCCTTACTGAAGGGAAATTGAGGGGAAATCCCTTATGAATTTAGTAATCTTTGGATAAAAACACCATGAAACGAAAGAACCACATATGGATTTGTAAATCCCTATAATTTTCATCAAAGTATTAAAAAATTACATTAATAGTAATTATATACAACACATAATAAAAATAAGTGGTGAATATGTAATATGTATTATATAAGTAAAAGTGAGATCAGAAAACCCTTACCTTGAGTCCAAACATTCTTTGTGTGTCTTTTAACTCATGTATAATAATTGTAAAAAAATTATTTGAAAACATAATAAACTTTTCCTGGTTTTATAACTTATAAATAAATCATTTATTTTATTTCATTATAATTACATATCTAAATATTTATCAGTTAAGTCCACATTGGTTGTTTCGAGGTTGTTCAGTTCATCCTTTGAAAATAACTTAGGTGTGTTGAATATGGTTAAATAGGACATTATTGAAACATATATATAATAATAGTCATATATTTATAATATATTCATATTAATTAGAGATTTTAATGTAAATAATCAATATAAGTTATGAAAAATAAAAAAAATTGTAGTCATGGAGACAGTAGGTCGCACATACGCATGACTAATGTTTCCAATTTTTAGCGATCATTGTGGATATAAGGTCAGTAATATTTTATCATTAAATAATTATTATAATATTATAAATACCATATTATTTCTTTAAATATTATTATATATATAATCTATATTTTTATGGGGATAAAAAATAATCACATCTCTTCGTGGAGAAGGTAGTCCACATGTGCACATGAACACCATTATAATTTTTCAGTGTAGGAATGAAAATGATATATTATATTTTTTGAATGATACATATTTCAAGAATATCATAATTATTTATTTTATATTTCATATAATATATAACATGATCCTTGTTACATTCTATTTAACGCATTAGTGAATATAAATATTCTCTAAATGCATTAGAGGGGGATATATGTCCCACTCATGTTTTCTTATAACGTAACCACAATCCTTGGTTATAATGTAACAACTTTCACAGAATAAAAATAATACATATGTGTGACACAATATTATAAAACATTAATTATATCATAACCCATGTAATGAAATGGGTTTCATAAACATTTCATAATCACATTTCCAGTGGATAATATAAAAGTTTCATAATCATTTCATAATTTAATCATAGCCTAACCTATGAAAAAAGAAGCAAGTTTCATAATAATTTTATCATGGTATAATCCATGAAAGGGAAAAATTATTCATAAAAATATTTTCATCATAAACACCAACCATTAAGATATATAATAATAATGTAATCCTTGGATAATATCCATAGTAAATCATAAGTAACCTCATAAAATTTTATCTTAGATTAAAAATTATTTTGAAAGACTACATGAGATATTTATTGAGGAAAATTGATTTTCTTTAAAAACAAAATTTTAAAACATAAAACAATATGAAAATAACTTTCATTTAAAATATCCTTGAATAATTGTAAGGAAATATTTTATAAATCATTTAAAGCATTTCTTGAGAATCATATCTTTTCCTCTTTGAAAAATTATTTTTAAAACAAAAAACAATTAAAAAAACCTTTTCAATTTGAAATAGTTTATTTTAAATACAAATTTTTACAAATATTAATGAAATAATTTTATGTAAAATTAATTTTTAAAAATTATAATGGATTACAAAAATAATTGAGTATCCATAATAGTGAGAAATACTATTTGTGCCATTATTCAATTCATATTTTTGATAAAATCCAAATGATATTTACTTGGGAAATGATAACAATATTCCTTAAATTATTTTTGTAAAAATAAAAACAAGGTTAAAAATGTATTTTAAAAATAATAATAGAGTAATAAAACATTTTTGAAAATAATTTTTTAAATAAGGTTTTGAATGAGAATAGATATCCAACCAAAGAGACAAATAAAGTAAGATTTTCTTAAATGATTTTTCTTAATTATCTTGAGTAGCCAAAAATGGTAAAATGGAAAAATTACTTGAATAAATCATAAATAAAAATGGTATAATAAAATAAATAATTATTTAGATGAATATCTTCAAATCTCATCATCGTATACTTAATCATAAATAATCTTGATAAATGAGGAGGTTCTAACATACAATATTTACCACTTTGGTAACATTGAATTATAATACCTATGATGGAATAACATAAGATGAAACTTAAAATATCATGAGTAATCTTCAATATTTGATATTATATCTCAAAGGGTATGTATATACACCTCGTGAAAGAATATATATTCCTAATATGACATACATCTCATCGAAGAAAAATTGAGATAAAAATCCCTTAACGCTTTTGTAATGTGTTAACCATAAACCCCATGAAAGAGAGATCCTCAAATGGATATATAAATAAAAATATTTATATTTATAATATTTATAAAATAAATTCATGGGATGTATACAAACCACTTAAATAAATATTTGGTGAACATGGCATGTGTCTCACCGAAGTAGAAAGTGAGATGGGAATCCCTTACTGATTTGGTAACTTTTGAACCGTAAACCCCATGAAAGAGAGATACTCAAATGGAAATGTTATTAAAAATAATTATAAATATAATAATAATAAAATAAATTCATGGGTAATATATACACCACATAAAAGAAACATTTTATGAATATGGAATTTTCCTCACAAAACATAAAAGAGGGAGGGAAAACCCTTACCGATTTGGAAAGTTTTGATCTATAAACCCAATGAAAGTGAGAAAATAAAATGGATATTTAAATCATAATAGTTTTCAATATAAGAATAATAATATAAATTCCTAGTGTTTATTTATATAACATTAATGAAATATGTGATGAACATTGAATGTGTCTCAGAGAAGTAAAAAGGTTAGACAAAAATCACACACATCAAGTCTCGAATTCAATCATACTCATTGAAAAATAATTTATAATAAATATAAATTTATTATAAATAAAATGAAAACCATATTAAAATATATAATATGATATTTTATTTTCTTATTACATTTTATTACCCATTTATTAATGACCCCATGTTAGAATTTTGTTTTAGGTAACGATGGCTTTGTTTTTTTATATGTTTTGACTTGTTATATTTTTTTCCTCTTACATAGATCATGTTTTTTCATAATATATAGAATTTAAACCTTGATATATATATATATATATATATAATATTTTCCCTATATATTTATTTATATTAATATATAAAATTTAGTTATATGATATGAAATATACCATCCATGGAGACAATAGGCCATAGTACGAATGAACATTATTTTTTCATTTTCATGTTGGTTTGAAAGATATAAAATTAAAAGTTATATATATTATCATTAAAAAATAATTTTTATGTCACATATATCGCACATTTTTATTAATATCATTCTAAATACGTTCCTTGTAAATTCTAAATAAATCTCATCGCTTTGTGAGGCAGTAATCCTTTGTACACACAAACAACATTATCATATTCAATAAAATGAAGATTATAAAGGTATATGTGATATAATAACTTCATAACCATAATCATATCATAAATATCATAAATATCATATATAATATATTAATAAATCATTAATTCTGACGATGATATGTGTTAATAGAAAAACAAACAACATCGGTTCGTGAGGCGGTAGTATTCTCTACACATGAAATATGATTTTCTAACTTATTTGATGGAAATGGAGATGGTTTTAGGTCACAAAATAGAAAAAAAAACATATTATTATGTAAATGTTACTAAGGTAATTATATATTTATGGTATAATAATAATGTAATAAGGTGTAGAATGAAATAAAATAATGATTCTCATTGAATAACATTACCTCTTCTTCAAGCATTATCTATAGGTTTTCACTAAAGACTTACTAGGTTATACTTATACCCCAAATATCGATTCTATTATTGGGGGGGGGGGGGTGGGGGAGGAATCCAACATGTTATTTGGGTAATATATGTAAATCCAAATAATTTTTAATGTGATAATAAGGTAAGAGAGGGGTTACCTTTTATAAGTCGGGGAGAGGATACACTTGGTATTTTTGAAAAAAAATAAGTGTTCCTACATTCTTCATATGTCACAAGGGTCTATAATAGATTCCTATATAACCCTAGAGGTGGAATGGTAAAAACATGGCTATAAAATTGTTTTTATAAAAATTGATATGTTATTTTTACCCATATTATTTAATGTAACCCCTGATAGACCCTTTTTTTATTTAACTGTGGTAATTAATTTTTATGACATTAATTATTAATTTTGGTAATAATTTATGTTGAACTAATTATAAATTATAATTTATTTTGACTACAAATATGGAATAAATTTTTAAAAATTCCATTAATGGAAGTGGAAAAAATGAATTTAATATTAATCTAGTCGATGTGATGAGAAAGTGGGGTTTTAAACTGAAAATGATTTAAAGTTTATAATTTTTTATATCAAATTTATTAGTGAGATTGATTCAAATGACATAAATTATATTAATATATTTTTAATTGAACTAATTAAACATTATATCTAATTTAAAATATAATTTATCTTTTAAATAAATTAAGCGAAAAGTAAATTTTTGAATAAAATGAAATATTTTATACTATTAATAATATTTGAAAAGTTTCATAAAAAACACAAAACTTCAATGTAAGATAATTTCGAAAATTTGATTTTAGAAATGATTCTTAGTTTACCAAATTAATGTTCTAAAAGTGTTCAAAAATAAAATTATTAGTTTTCACAAAATGAAATAAAAAGCATATATTTTTAAAAAAATGTTATAATAGAAAATATAATGAATTTACGGAAAATTAATTCCTTTATTATCAATATGTTTTCATTTAAAAAATTATAACTATTATTATAATATTATTTATTTTTATTCATATAACTAAGTTTAACATGAGGGTTATAACAGTCATATTTAAATAAGTATATCATGGTTTTTTTGTAAAATTCAGTGTTGCATGTAATGAAAGCTAAGTTAGTGTTGTATGCAGCAGAGGATCAAATTAGTGTTTTGTATAATGAAATACATCAAGTAAATTTAATTTATTCAAAAATATTAATTCAAAAAAATTAGGGTTTCACATTCTACACCATTAAAATAAAATTCCCCTAGTGATTCTTCATTCTGATGTAAACAAGTGATGATAAATTTTCCTTATGTTATTATAAAGATCCCACATAGCATCCAAAAATTGAGAGTTTATCTATTAAACATTGACTATGTGAGTGGTCTTGTTTTATAAAAAATTATTTTTTTGATTTTAATGACTCATATTTACCTTGAATTATATTTTGATATTATTTGGATTATTTTTAAGAGAAGGTGCTAAGACGATGTGTGATTCTGAGGCACGGTATTCCCTAAATAAATACTTGAAATATATTAACCATATTAAAAGGAATCCACATAATATCTTCATAAAAAAGTAGTAACAATTGTTTAACAGGGGTCCAGATAAAAAATCTATACGAACCATTGAGTTTAGAACATATGTTTTACTCAAGGCGCAACATTATCTTTACGATAAAACAGATTTAGTAAAAAGTTGTTTTGGGAATGAGATTAATAAAATAAATAAATTAAATTATTTTTCTGACACAATTACCGGAATATTATTTAAATATACACTTATGTACTTTTTATTGGGGTTTGATGTTAAACCATCAAGACCTAAAATCCATTTGAAGAGAGTGTTCTTGGAAAACAATAAAGGATTGAGACAAGATAATTGATTGTTATACCAACAGAGTTACTACATCTCATCAATGATATAAGAACATAACCATTATTCTTAAATAATTATCCAAAATATATATATGATATTTAATTTTATGTTCTACATCATGTTATTTAAACCATAAACAAACATAGATCAATTCCAAAAATCTAATTTATATGGGAATCGTCTGTAGATTTAAATTGATAAAACTATATATGTTAATTTTGTTTTATTCATATTCATTCATATTTATATATGTAAATTAATAGATACTAAATGAAAAAAGGATAAATTTTATTCCTCACATGTTATTACTTCCGGTTTTCTCCCCTGTTACTTCACACATCCATCGCTGTAATTTCTTTTTGACTGTGGTTCAACGAATACCAGATATTCGATCATTTAACAGCTATTTTTAAGATTAGATGATTGATACCACTTGTGAAATACATGATCGATGGTTATGTAAATGTGTGACGACGTTGGTGGATGATCATAAGTGGATCAAATAAATTTGTGGGTTATATTGTTCCTAGTTTTGATGCGCAATGAAAGATTGGATCGACAGATCTTTTTCTGAGAATATTTGAACCCAGATTTCATCCAAAGTTGTTATAAAGGCTTAGAGGACCTCCAAAATACATGTTTCAAAAAATGGAAGTGGATATAGAGACATGTAAGATGATATGGAGGAGAATCCATGGGATCTAGGAAATCTCAGGTTACATGGCCTATAATCCATATGTACATGCAGTTTCTATAACGACCCAAAATTTCATCAATGAAAGTTCCTTTTGATCTAATTAAATATCTTATTATGGTTATATAAAATGTGACCTTCATTGGTTTTATGTTTCTGGAATTTAAAATACCGTTAATAATTATGATCGTAGCTGATATAGCCGTCGAACAGTGATCACATGATTAGTATAAATATAGGGATTTAACAAATCCAATTTACTCATACAAAGGAATAAATGGACTTATCCAATAGACTTTCCCCATACAAAGCCCATTTTTCAGAGATCATAAATGATGTGGCATCATTGGCCTTTTCTCTTGACCAAGCACAAGCCAATATTTAACAAGTTATGCTTGAGCAGAACCGACTACGAGAGAAGTGGACGTTAGTAGAGATTACCACCCGAGCGATGTTACCCGAGCCACCGCAAGAGTCTGTCACCATCACACAACTTACCCATCAGTCTTATGCATATGCAATAAGGGGTTATGTAACAAGACCTTTAACTATAACTATGTACACTATTTTTGTATAATGAATGTGCATTCATTTTATTATTGTTACTTTGTAAATAGTTTTTAAAGAAAAAATAGTATTTTTTAGTTAATATTCAACTAAGAAATCTATTTTGATGAATTAATGGATTTTTTAATTAAATAATATTTCAATAAAATATTATTAATAAGTTAATTTTTATAAAATACAAATTATCATACAATTTTTTAGGAATACAATTGTAATTTTTATTAAGGTTTAAAAGTTGTTTTTGTCAAAACCCATGAATTTTCAATAAATGTCATTTTTTATTTTAAATGTAAAATTCCACATATTTATAAAATTATTTAGTGAAAATTAATATTATTTTTTTAATTAGGATGTCAAAATTATCCGATTCTGAAATTTTCATAATTTTCTGAGACAGACGATTTTTTGGGTAAAAATTAAATACAGTTTAAATATATAATGTGTTTTATGACATCATAATGAACCAATAGTGATGAAATAAAATAATATAAACATTATTTACAGACAATATATTTTTTACCATTAAAATAATGTTATTTTATATTTGTTTGATTTATTTTACAAAGCTTTAGTGGACCCTTCAAGACTTATAAAACATTTTTTATTTTTAAATTGTTTTCCTTGAGAGCGTGACTCACCTCCACATAAGAAACCATATTATCTTAAGAAGTTCGGAAATTATCCTAAGAAAATATTTTTTTCCACTATCCATTTTCAAAATCCATGGGCAAAAACCACAGGCTTCTTTGTGTTTTTGATTAGTTTAATGTGTTGTGTCTCAAACCTAAATAATAAAGAATTCCCTCTCCTTTCCTATATAAGCCCACCCAAGCTCCGACTTCCTCTTCAGTCAATGCCTTTGGAGTTTTTCCAACCTCAACCCTCCACTCTCTATAATCCTCCCAAGGTTACCAATTCTCCCAAAGATCCTCTCTCAAGACTCTCCCAAGCCTTTGGAAGCACACTTCTAAGTAATGGATTTCTTCATTTCTCATTTTTGTCCAATTATATTTAAGTTGTTATGCTTTTATTTAATTACAAATGTTGGGTTATGATCTTTCACCTCCCTCATACATCACTATTTATGATTGGATTATGGGAGACCCCTTTCCCTCTCAATGATTCCACACATGTACACCCGTTACAATGCCAAAATTCGGTGAGGATTTCACTCTCCTCTTTTACATCCAAGTAATTCTTTGTATTATGCATCCAAATTGCATTACAGTTGATGAGAAATGTATCTATATGACCACCTTACTCTCCATTTCATGTAAATATGATGAGAAACCCCTTTCTATCTCATCAACCCTTTTTTATGAGTTCTTATTTCATGCCGTTATGCTACTTAAATTGCACTACGATTTTTCAAGCCAATGTCATTGTGTAGTGAATACCATACCCATTTCCCAATCTAGGGTATTAACATTTATTAATATTTCCATATTGATTATAAATCTTCATGTATGTATTCCACATCCCTTTATCATGGAATAAATGATGATTATTGATTCCATTCTGTATGATCCATGTGCACACTAATGCATGAAATGAAACGTTTAAGAAGGGTGCGCCCTGATAGCACTCCAATGCATTGGGAAAATTATAGTATAATGATACATCATGTGAAATTAGTTTTTACTCATGATAATTCAAGTGAAAATAGGGTTTACTCGTGCTTCTTGTGCAATGCAAGTTTACTCGTGCTCCATGTGCAATGAGCCTTGGCTCATGGAAATTCCATGTTAAGTGTTGTTGCCACATTTCCATGTTATGATTATCATGCTTTATCATGACTTTATGTTCATGTTTCTCTTGTTCTCTATTGATATTCCTATTTACTAACATGTATTTTAATCTTCATTATATTCCTTATTTACTCCCTTAATGGGATTTATAGCTCACCGTTTTCTTATCCATGTCCTCAGGTTAGACCATGCAACGCTACGTCTAAGGGAATGTAGTGGTCATATAAAAAAAGTTTTCAATAAGATGCTGTGTTCTATGTTTTAATTTGTTATGTAATGTTTCTAAGTCCCAAATACACCATACCTCTCAATATTCTATGTTGTATCAAGTTAAGGTTTAATGTAATAAATCATGTTTAAGTATTAAATAAACAGTAGGTCTGTTATAGATGGTATCAGAGGATATGTTTAGTTATTTTTGGGATTAGGATTAGAAAAACCTAGTGAAAACATTAGGTATAAGACTAAGGATAATAATAACATCCCTATGTCTTGATGATTATTTAGTAAGTGGTTTATCAAGAAAATACCTCACTTTTTGGATAGGAGCTGGTAGAGGCGGCTCTGGCATAGATGTACCTAGGGGTGAAAACCTTGACAAGGAGTTTTGGGCTTGACCCGAGGTATCCTGGTACACGAAAATGGGAATTGATTCACTCTTGGTTATGAAACACCTGGGGGGATATGCATTGGTAAATTCAAAAGATTACTATGAACCATTATTATGGGAATAAAAAAATTCCCCTAAGAATATATGTTAGAAAGTAGATCATGTATAACATATATTGAAGCCTATAGATTCATAAGATAAGAAATAAAAGCTATTTTTAAGTCATCACTTTTTGGATTAACCTTTATGGGTTTCTACTAAATTTTATTTTATTCCACCCAATGGCCAATAATAGGAGGACTCGGGATAACAACCGATGTAAAGACCAATGTGATGACTGTTCTAATGAGATGCCCAATCTGATGGGAGCGGGAATCACAAACTTTGTCACGATACTCTCTTAGTTAACTCAAGCCTTTAATAAAGACACGGTTCAAGAGGAATGTTCAATCCCCCTCCCCAAGAAAGAACTATTCGCTATCAAGAGCTTCATGACACAAAGGATTCCTACATTTAATGGTTCCTCTGATCCCTTAATCACCATACAATGGATCAACCCCATTGAAAAGATCTTCTCCAACCTTTAATGTTCCGAAAAAGAGAAGGTTCTTCTGGATGGTTATCATATAGAGGGTAAAACTGATAAATGGTTGATGTTGATAAAAAATATGAAGCCTGAGGAGGAGATAGAGGAATTGGAATGGAAGGATTTCTAGAAGATGTTTTTTGATAAATATTTTCCGCGCACCCTCCAGTATAAGATGTTAAAGGACTTCCTTACCCTCAAGAAAAAAGACGATGAATTTGTTAGAGCGTATGAGGAAAACATCACAAGTATTTCACAATATTCTTCTGACTTTGTCATTACCCCCAAATTCTAGGTTGACCACTTCTTTGGTGGGATGAAATCTAGCGTGCGGAAATCCCTGGAAATCCACGACTTCCACAGCAATGAGGAAATTATCCGATTTTCCCTCAAGGTTGAAATGGAGATATGCGAACCTTAGGGGTATCATGGGGAAAAGAAGTGTAAGGTGGACTTAAATTTTTTTGGTGTGATTGATAAATCCAACAGTGCTAAGAAAATATAGCACCCCACTTTCCAAAGGCGCGGAAAGAAGCAACCCAACAATTTCATAAAGGGGACGAGGATATGCTTTTGGTGTGGAAGAGAATGGAATCTAGCCATTAACTACCAACAAGAAAAACCTGCGACTGCGACAGAAGAGAGGAACACTCCATTCGACTCTCAATTCATTTTTTGTTGCTTAAACTGCAAAGAACCAGTGAATCATTAAAATCAGTGCCCTAATCCAAGGGTTTTTTGAGGCATCCAACAACCTCCAAGGCCGCAAGGCCAAAATTTTCCCATCACTATTACCAAAGTGAACCCAAAAAATAAAGTGGTGATAGGTATACTAGTTATTCATTCATAAATAGAAAAAATAATTTTTGATTCAGGTTCTACGCACTCTTTCATATCCTAAAAGTTTAGTAGAAGAATCCCACCACTATCAAAAATCATGGAATTAAATATATCAGTGAGTATGGAAAATGGGGCAATCATTGCATCCCATGAATACAATTCTTCCCCTATCTTAATCGATGGATTGATCTTCCCATATAGCCACATCATACTCCTTCTAGTTAAATTTGATTAAATTCTTGGCATGGATTTTCTTTCCTTATATAGAGACAACATAAATTTCTGTGAGGGGGAAATCACCCTCCATGTGGAGAATTGACCCCCGATTTTGTACAAGTGAAAGGATGAAGATAAATCTTCTTTAGATCCATCATCTCAAGCATGGATATTACTTTCCTATGAGCACACATATCTGGATTAGATTATTGAGTCAAAGGAGGCCACCATCCTTGAATACATTCATATTGTGAGGGAATTCGCTGAAGTGTTTCCCAAGGAATCTCCTGGTCTTCCTCATAGAAGATATGTTGAATTCTCAATTGATCTTATACCTAGAGAATTGTCAATATCCAAGACTCCATATAGAATGGATGTTGTGGAGCTTAAAGAGATAAAGAAACAACTACAGAAGAATCAGGATAAAGGTTTTATATGCCCAAGTGCTTCACTATGGGGTGCGCCAGTCCTCTTCATCAAGTATAAGGATGGGTCAACGCGCCATTGAATTGATTATCGCTAGCTTAAAAAATAACGTTAATGAAAAAGTATCCCCTCCCACGAATTGATGACTTATTCTATTAGCTACATGGAGCACAATATTTATCCAAGGTAGATTTGAGATCGGGATATTAACAAGTAAGGGTGAATAAGGAAGATATTCCCAAGACTGCTATTCGTACAAGATACATGCACTATGAATTCATATTAATGCCTTTAGGATACACTAATACTCTATAAATCATCATGGACTTGATGAATAGTGACTTTATAGATTACGTCGACAAATTTATGGAAGTATTTATAGATTATATTTTAATATACTCCAAAACCAAGGAGGATCATGAGGATCATCTAAGAACTATACTTTAGACCTTGTGAAATTAGAAGCTCTATGAAAAGTATATCAAGTGTGAGTTTTGGTTGAAGGATGTCTCATTCTTGGGCCATATCATCATAATCAATGGGATATCTGTGGATCCCTCCAAGATAGCTGTAATAGAGGGATTTACAAGGCCCACATCGGTAATGGATATCCACAAATTTGTGGGGTTAGCTGGATATTATCGATGATTTGTGAGAAATTTCTCACGATTCTCCATCCGTCTTACCAAGATAACAAAAAATAGAGTAGTGTTTTCGAGTCGTGATGAATGCGAAGAAAGCATCATGGAGTTGAAAAGGAGGCTTATCACTGTGCCCGTGCTCACATTACCCAGAAGTGGAGAACTTTATGTGGTATTTAGTGTGGATTAAAAGAAGGTCATAGGCTTTGTGTTGATTCAAAATGACAAATTCATTGCCTATACTTCAAGGAAATTGAATGTTCATGAGCAGAATTATCTGACACCTGATCTGGAGTTGGCTGTGGTGGTCTTTGATTTAAATTTTGGCGACATTTTCTCTTTGGGTACAAGTGTGAAATATATATAAACCAAAAAAGGCTCAAGTATATATTCACCCAGAAAGAGTTGAACATGCACCAACAAAGATGGTTAGAGCTGATCAAAGACTATGACTTCTCAATCCATTACCACCATGGGAAAGCGAATAAGGTTGTAGATTCTCTAAGTAGAAATGGACCAACGATTATATCATTGATGAGAATTGAAAAGGATACAATATTTTTATATTTGATGAAGATGGACATTGGAATCAAAAATAAGGAAAATCGTCTATCGTTTCAAAAATGATTTCTCAACCATCTCTTTTGGAAAGGTTAAAGGATGCTCAAAAAGATGATATGGGAATTCCGAAGAAAGTAGAAGCTATCATAAACGGGAAATACTCAGAGTTCAATTTTAATGAAGAAGGAATTGTGAGATTTAGGAAATAACAATGTGTTCCATCCAGTCCATATCCGAAAAAGGAACTCTTAATGATGCACATAGTTCGAATTTCACAATTCACCTAGAAAACACAAAGATGTATTGAATTCTCCAAGAGAATTATTCGTGGGAAAATATGAAGAATGAGATCATTGAGCATACGTCAATGTGCCTGGTGTGTTATCAAGTGAAGGAAGAGAGGCATAAGTCTAAGGGGATGATGCAATCATTGCTTATATCAGCATGGGAATGGGAGAACATCACCATGAAATTTTTCACTGGACATCCGATGACATCCAAAGACAACAATGAAATATGGGTGGTTGTGAATCTTCATAAAACGTCTGTACACTTCATTGCAATTTAAGAGGATTTATCATTGGATCAATTGGCATAGTTATATATCAGGGAAGTGGTATGGCTGCATGGAGTACCACTATCTATTGTATCTGATCGAGATCAAAGATTCATCTCTGTGTTTTGGAAGAGTCTTAAACATGCTCTGGATACTAAACTGAAATTCATTATGGCCTATCATCCTCAAATTGATGGCCAAAATGAGAAAACTATTCAGACACAGGAAGATATGTTAAGATCATGTTGAATAGGCTTTAAAAGAGGATGGGATAAACATCTTCCTCTAGTTGAATTCTCATATTATTATAGTTTCAACTAGATCATCCAAACGACACCTTATGAAGCCCTATATGGGAAGAGGTGATGAATACCAGCATGTTGGGATGAATTAAGTGAGTGTATGCTGCTAGGACCAAAAATAGTTGATGGAATGGTGGAGAAGGTGAAAACCATTCAGCAGCATACCAAGGCAGCCTAGAGTCGATATAAAAGTTATGAAAACAACCATCAATGATACCTTGAGTTTTAAATTAGATACATGGTATTTCTACACATATCTCCATGGAAGAAGGTTATGAGGTTTGGAAATAAGGGGAAGTTAAGTCACATGTACATCGGCCACTTCAAAATTCTTGGTCATGTCAGGGTTGTGGCCTATCGACTAGCACTTCCACCAACCATGGAAAACGTACATGATGTCTTCCATGTATCCCTCTAAATGAGGTACATACCAGAAACTTCACGTGTACTCTCTCCATATGTAGTAAAATTAGAGGATGATCTTTCTTATGAGGATAAACAAGGGAAGATCTTAGATCGTAGAGAAAAAGTTCTATAAAATAAGACAATGCCTCTTGCCAAGGAGTTGTGGTGAAACCACAAGTTTGAATAAGCAATGTGGGAATCAGAGGTAGTAATAAATAAAAGTTACCCACATCTATTTTACCATGGGAAAATGAAATTTTGAATGCAAAATTTCTTAAGGGGGAATATTGTAATGACCCAATCATTGATTAATGAAAATTTCTTTTGATCTAATTAAATAAATTATTATTGTTATATAAAATGTGAACATTATTCATTTTATGTTTCTAGATTTTAAAATACTGTTAATAATTGTGACCGTTGCGAATATAGCCGTTGAATAGTGATCACATGATTAATATAAATATAGGGATTTAAAAAATCCAATTTACTCAGAAAAAGGAAGAGACAACCTAATTTTGTAGACATTCCCCATACAAAGCCCATTTGTTGGAGATCGGAAAGGAGGTGGCTTCATTGGGACTCTCTATTCACCAGGCCCAAGATGAGATTGAAAATGTTAATCTTGAGCAGAACTGACTATTAGAGAAGTGGAAATTAATAGAGATTACCACCGGAGCGATGTTATCCGAGCCACCCCAAGAGTCTGTCACCATCACACACCTTTCCCTTCAGTCTTATGTGGGTTTTATAAGGGTTTATGTAATAAGACTCTATCACTATGTCTATGTACATTATTTTTGTATAAAGAATGTGCATTCATTTTATTTTTGTTACTTTGTAAATAGTTTTTAATGCACAAATAGAATTTTTTTAGTTAATATTCAACTAAGAAATCTATTTTGATGAATTAATGGATTTTTGAATAAAATAATATTTTAATAATATATTATTAATATATTATGTTTTATTAAATATAAAATATCTTACCATTTTTTATGAATACAATTGTAATTTTTATTAAGGTTTGAAAGCTGTTTTTGTCAAAACCCATGAGTTTTAGATAAATGTCGATTTTTATATTAAAAGTAAAAATTCACATATTTAAAAAATTATTTAGATAAAATGGATATTATTTTTAAAATCAGGATGTCGAAATTATCCAATGTTTAATTTTTCATAATTTTCTAAGACAATCGAGTTTTTTGGTAAAAATTAAATACCATTTAAATATATAATGTGTTTTATGACATCATAATGACCCAATAGTGATGTAATAAAATACTATAAACATTATTTTCGGCCAATATATGATTTAACATTAATATAATGTTATTTTATATTTGATTGATTTATTTTACGATGCATTAGTGGACCCTCCAAGACTTATAAAACATTTTGTCTTTTTAAATTGTTTTCCTTAAGAGTGTGACCCACCTCTACATAATCAACCCTATTATTTTAAGAATTTATGCCATTAGACTCATTAAATATTTTTTTCCACTCCCATTTTGAAAAAACCATGGGCTTTTTTGTGGTTTTTATTAGTTTAATGAGTGGTGTCCCAAACCTAAATAATAAAGAATTCCCTCTCATTTCCTATATAAACCCACACAAGCTCCTAATTCCTCTTCACACAAAGCATTTGAAATTCATACAACCTATGAACTCCTCTCTCTATAATTCTAACAAGGTGCCCCAAGCTTCCAAGAGGCCCATCTCAAGCCTCTCCCAATCCTTTGGAAGCACACTTCCAAGTAAGGGATTTATTCCTTTCTCATTTTTGTCCAATTTGCTTTAGGTTGTTATGCCCTTTTGTTTTCAATTACAAATGTTAAGGTATGATTTCGAAACTCCCCCATACTTACCTCTTTATGTTTTTATGATGGGATACCCCTTTTACTCTCATTAATTCCTCTCATGTACACCCGTTACTATGCTAAAATTCTATGAGTAGTTTCTCTCTCCTCTTATACATTCAAGTAATTATTTTGTATTATGCATCTAAATTCCAATACTTTTTTTGGGACATGTATCATTAAAAAACCATAATTAAAATTTCATGTAAATATGATGAGACACCCCTTTCTCTCTCATCAACCATTTTTAATGAGTTCATTTTTCATATCATTATGCTACCGAAATTACACTACCATTTTCCATGCCAATGTCATTGTGTAGTGAATACCATACCCATTTCTCTATCAAGGGTATTCAACTTTATTCAAATTTACTTATTGATTATAAATCTTAATGTATGTATTCCACATCCCTTTATCATGGAAAAAATGATGATTATTGATTCCATTTTGTATGATCCATGTGGCACACTTATGCATGAAATGAAATGTTTAAGAAGGGTGTGCCCTGATAGTGATCCATTGAATTGGGTAAAGTATAGTATCATGATACATAATGTAAATTATTGTTGAATTATTATAATTCAAGTGAAATGGTGGTTTAATCATGATTCATGTGCAATGAGAGTTTACTCAAGCTCCATGTCCAATGACCCTTGGCTCTTGCTAATTCCATGTTAAGTGTTGTTGCCACATTTCTGTGTTATGATTATCATGCTTTATCATGCCTTTATGTCCATGTTTCTATTGTGCTCCATTGATATGACTATTGTCTAACATGTATTTTAATCTTCATGTTATTTCTTCTTTACTCCCTTATTGGGCTTTATAGCTCACCCTTTTCTTATGCATGTCCTCAGGTTATCTCATGCATTGCTACATATGAGGGAATGTAGTGGTCATGTAAAAGGAGATTTAAATAAGATGTTTTGTTATATATTTTATGTTGTTATGTAATGTTTCTAAGCCACAACGACACTAGTCCTCTCGATCTTCTATGTTGTATCAAGTGAAGGTTTTATGTAATAAATCATGTTTAAGTACGAAATAAAGGGCAGGGTTGTTATTGTGTGGGACCCCCAAGCTATGATGATAGTGTTTCTATTGAAGTTAATTATCACAAATCATTTGACATTGTCATATGCCATGTGACCCCTCCGTGATGTCTCAACGTGTAACTTGAAGGGTACATAGACATTACTAGATGTATATTTCCAGGGGGATTCCATATACTTAGACACAGACATGTCCAGGTGTACACGACATGAATTTTTATACACACGCATGACCAAGTGACATGGATAGGATTTTAGGAGACCTCTACAGGACATGTGTTTTACCCACACACTATGTAGGTTGAGGTTTACATGTCGTTTTAGGAAGAACCACATGAGAATATTCATTCAGATAACTAATTTATATGTACTATACTTACATGCCCTATACCCCCTTAGAGAAATATTAGAGATCATTGTCTCTTCAGTTTAGACTAGTTTGGATTGACTGTTTTTACTCTTGGTCTACTCCCTTGCAGGTAAAATGCATTATCACAACCACATATTGGGTTTTTGTCCCCTCTAGAGGATGAGTCTCTGAGATAGTTCATAGAATCCATCCATGATACTAGAGTGAGATCCTCTATGATATTTATACCCTAGAAGGGATTGTGGAATTAGAATGACCTCCTTTAGCAGGGTATTGATCCTCTATTTAACATTCCATATCAAAGGGTTTATGGTATCATTGACATATGATCCTCTACGTAGTGGGTTTATTCAAATTTGGATTGTGGGGGTACCCTGGAGGCTTTGGGCATGACCCCCTATTAAATTGTTAGGGTCTTCTATGAATAGTGATATTTCTTGGGAGTGGCTAAATGACCTTGTCCTATTAAATGATTTTCTCTGATGATGGCATGGATCATGGAGTGGATTCATTCAGAACAATAATTTCTTCGAGCAAAATCCCATGGTTAACATTTGGCCATGACTTCTTGGTGGTGCGATGTCCTTCGTGAGTATATATAGTTTTTTTTTCTAATATAAACTTTTTGATATATCTTATATTGAGATAAATATTCTTGTTTTTTTTAGTTTTTTTTTGTTTTTGGAGTGTCATATTGGGTATTGTTATACTCATCCATGCATGGGATATTTCTATAAGTGTCATGTCTTATGCAGACAATGACCCTTTTGATGGTGTCTTGGGAGGAAAGGGGGAGGGTACAACATATATTGAGATTTATATACTGAGGTATTTTTCAGGATTTTTCATTTGATCGTAGTACTCAACCATGGAGTATGTGAGATTATTTAGAGTTTTTACTTGGTTTTGTATTTAACCTCTTTCATTCTTTCAATAATTTACTATCATACTCTGGTTGTGAGATTATAGACGTATTCATGCATTAGTTTTAGTTGTTTACACTTAAACATTATATGGATTGGAGATATGTTTGTGTGTACATATACATTAGGATAATGCCTCCCATTTGATGGATATGCATACTTGGCACTAGTGGCCAGACCCTGGACTTATAGAGTTTGTCTTGGGGTAGTTATAGGTTGGACCCTAGTGGGTCGGGTTATTAAATATTGGTATCAAAGGATTCAGTTCTATCATAGGACAAGAGCTGGTGGTATTGGTTTTGGGAAATGTGTCTCGAGTTCATCTTTCAAGTCATAGATTCTAGTGTTGGTGCGGCGACTAATGTATCTATACACCATAACTATGATTACCTCTCTTTAGACATAGTATATATAGACAATGATGGTAGGTAAAACATTGATACATGCTTCATATAGGAATGGGTTGTGTTTTTAATGTCCTTCTTGAGTCATCTACCCAGATATACTCTTTGACCGAGGAATATCTTGTTTTATTTCAGCATGATTCCATGAAGATATCCATATAGAAGTACACTACATGATCATGAGGATGTTCTTTTGAGTGACAAGGAATCAGTATAGTCACCTTTAACAAAGAATTAACCTCTTAGTGGTTTACCAACTATACCACTACCCATTATGAAATAATTATCACTAATAGTTCCAGTTGAGGATTCATGTAGGTTGAGTGCACTACATGAGTTCTAGAGGAAGTTAACACCTAGGTTTTTGTGTGAACTAGACCCCAAAGTGGGTGAGGATTGGCTAGAGGCATTTACTTGGGTTTTAAAAATTGTGAGTACACCTACTGATTAGATAGATATCCTCGATGTGGGCCTTATTTAGAGATCTATTGGGTGATGGTGGATCTTATTGACTCATTCACACAATGAAAGAGTTCTATATGGGACAAACATGGAGCATCTCTTCATGGAGGTGGTCTGCCTAGCCACGTTGTGATCAATGCACATTAAGAAAATCTATAACTGGAGAAGGGTAATTTGACCATGGTAGAGTACTCAACATGGTTTACTGATCTCTCACAATACTCCATCGATATAGGTCATAATTTACTCTTTAGAGAACATACCTTTGAGCAAGGCTTATACTGGAAAATAAGGGCTATAGAAGGTTCCCTTTTCATTACCTTTTATTATTGGGTGCTTGAACGAGATTTGTGTTAGAGAACTTCATACCATAGTGGGCACCAAGAATGGGTGATGGTAGCGGGCACGCAGAAGCTGAGACCATGACAATAGGTAGCCGATGAAATTTTTAGGGATCCAATAATTTCAGAAAGTAGGAGGTGATCGCAGGACCTAAGGTCAACATTTATGTTCTCTCAAGATGACTCAAGTATGTTTATGGAGATTCGGTATTTCTACTACGACATTTAGAGACATCTGGCACTAGATTATTCGACCCGTCATACAGCTGATCGATAGATGAAGAAGTGATCACCGAGTTGATGGTAGAGGCATAATTAATGTGTTATGTAGGGTAGATAACATGTTATAGGGGCTGAACGTGCAGAAGGAGGTGGTTGGAAGTTCAAAATATTGGAACCCCACCCCAGGTGGTCCATGCCATGATCAAGGAGCGGTGTTTAGGGTATAATCTTGATACAAGATGTGGAGGCCTATGACCCCATGACTCCAAGGATGATAGGTGGTATAATTTGTGTCTATTATACTTTATCTATAGTATTTATATATACAAGTTCGATTCATTCCTTCCCTTACACTTTTCTAGTTTGATACTTAGAGATTCCATATGAGCTATTGGCTCAACAGTTGCAATTGGAGAATTCGATAGGCATCAACTCAGCGAGTGCACACCTATGAAAATAGTGTGATTTGAGACTTGGATGTAATATTTTAATATGTTATCTATTTTTAGTAGTGATTAGGCCTTATTTCATCATCTTTGGTATGGACTAGCTATCCACAATTCATTCCCATATTGACTATTTTAGGCAGAGGATGTGGTGTGTCCATATTGATGGGACAAGGTTTTGCATTATGGGTGAAAAGGAAACCTTGGAGGAGTACTAGGATATTAGGAATCTGATAGTGTAGTTTATTACTAAGTGGGTTTCAATCATGAATCTTGGAGGAGTGGATTCCATGAGCTTTTAGTTTCCAACAGTGGTGGTGGAGTATGAGGACATCTTTCTTGATAACATGCCGAGTTTACCTTTCCACCGAGAGCAAGACTTTTGTAATGAATTACACCATATGATGAACATGATATATTCACTTTAATATTGAATGGATCCTGTAGAAATTTGTGAGATTCGGGTGTAGTTGGAGAACTTGCAGGAGAAAGGATTTATGATACCCAATGTTTCCCCTTGGGGTAGCCGTAGTGTTGTTCACCAAGGAGGAAGATGAGAGCTTGAGGTTATATGTGGACTGCCAGTTCTTGAACAAGGTGACCATAATGAATAACAACCCACTACTGAGGATAAAATTCCAACTTGATCAGTTGAGAGGGGCCTGATGGTTATTGAAGATTGACCTTAGATCAGGCTATCTCCAACTGCAAGTACAAAATGAGGATATATTGAAGACTACAATTAGATGTTTCTACAATCACTATGGGTAATTGGTGATGTAGTTTGGCCTGAGTAAATATCTAGTAGTGTTCATGGGACTCACAAAAAAAATACCCGATTAGATGGGGTTATTTTTTAGATTAGAAGGGGTTAAATCACATTATAAACACATTAGTGATAGTTATGAGGTACCACCACTAATGTTCCTATCTACTATTTTTTGAGGCAGTTTTGAAGAAAAACTTGTAAAGTAATGGGAAAATTAGCAGTTGATAGATTAAATGGGGAACCCCCCCTCTAATTTCATCAAGGAATCTCAGATTAGAGGGCGATTTAACCTCCTCTAATATATTTATGAGAATAAAGGTGGTTCAAAACCTCCCATAGTTGAATAATATGGTCCTTTTTAGTGGTGGTTCTTAAACAACCACAATTTTTATGAAAAATTAGAGGGGGTTTTAACTCCATTTAATTGATGAAATTTTAGAGGTGATTATGAAAACTAAATCTAATTATTTGTTATATTTTAAATATTTCTGCTCTCCCTTCCACTTATGGGAGCGCCGCCCAAACCCCACATGTCCCTTCCCATTCCCTGGTATTACCACTCCCACTGTCCCTCACTCTCCCTCCCATACCACGAATCCGCCCACTCACACCTTCCATCTCATCCCATGGTTCCCCAAAACCCACCCCCACACTCCCACACATACCACGGTTCCCCCACTCCCATTACCGTGTTGTTCTCCCCCATTTTATCTCATTCACAATGTGCAATACACAACTATGGTGCACCCCACGCTCATTCCTAGATGTGTTTTTGTAAAATTCTAATAGTATGTTTCGAACATCTGACCCCCAAAACACACCACATGAAGCATTTCCACTATGGAAGATCCATTATATTATATTAATTTCACATTATTTTATTTATATATATATTAGTAAGGTGATTCAAATATTTATTATTTGAATAAATATTTAGATATGGTATATTAGTGTATAATATTTATATATAATATATATTTGTGTATAATATTAGGTATATATATATATATATTTGTGTATAATATATATATATATATATAATGTATTAGTGTATAATATATTATGTATATTTTTCTATAATATATTTGTATATAATATTAGATACATAAATATTATATAATATTTAATATAAAAATATAAATAATTATTTTTAAATATATAAATACATATTAATATGTATATAAATATATATTTGTAAATATATTTTTAAATACATTTATATTTTTGGGTGTATGTGTATTTATGTACTTGTTTAATATTTATAGATATAATAAAATTATAGTATATAAATTTATATAATCATTTTTATATATTTGTATATAAATACAGGTTTGTGAAACTATAATAATATTAATTATTATTATTATTAAACCTATTTTATATTCTATAAAAATTATAAGTTGGTTTTATAAATTCTATAAATTTATATATTTTATGATTTATATTTACAAAAATTATATTAAAGAAATTTATATTATATATTTATATATGTGATTATATACATTTTTGTAATATCATATATATATATATTCTCAAAACTAAATACATTTATATAATTGGAAATTTATAATATAATTAAATGATATATATATACTAAATTAATTAATAATAAATCTGATATACTACCGTATATATAAAATAATTATATATATATATAATTAAATATTTATAATATAATATATATAATATAATTATAATTATGTATATATGCATATTTATATTTGATTTTTTCTATGTCATATATATTTGTATACATAATATAATATGAATGTATTTATAAAAAATACACAATCAATTTTTTTAATACAATATATGTATAATTTAAATCATAATATAAATGTATATTAGTCACGAAACCATATATAAATTTTATAATTTTGAATAACTATATTTATAATTACATTTATATCATGTATTCCAATATTTATATATGTATACAAGTTTATATTTATATGTATTTATTTAAATTATTTATATAGTGTTCTAATATATATATGTTTATAATGTGTTGAAATACATTTATATAATGTGTTTATGTAATATATATATACACAAATGTAAAGAAACATATATATTATAATTTGAATTTATATGAGATTTATATTAAAAAATAAAAAAATTAGAGGGGGTTTAAAAACCCCTCAAATCAAAGGGATTAGCAGCGGTTCATAAACCCCATAAATTTTTTTGAATTAGTGGGGGTCAAAAACCCACTCTAATATCATCAATTTGAGGGGGTTCAACCCCCCTCAAATGTTATAAATGAGATAGGGTTAAAACCCTCATTAATTTTTTAAATTAAAACTGGGTCAAAACCCCCTCTAATATAAGGGATTAGCAACGATTCATGAAGCCCGTCTAATATCTTAAATTATAGGGGGTTGTGAAACCCCACTATTTCAATTAAAAAAATCAATTATATATATATATATATATATATAAATGAATAATATATATATATCTCCTCTAAAATCCAACTGAATATATATAAACATTTTAGAGGGGGTTTTGAACCCCCTCTAAGTTTGACAATTATAGGGGGATGTACATAACCCACTCTAAATTTAATTTAAAGGGGGTTGTGCAGAACCCCTCTAAAAACCCGCCGCTAATCATCTATTTTTTTGTGTCATGAACTGGATGTTTTTGTCCTTTATTAGACTGATTCATGGAGGTATTCATCGATGAAATCATAGTGTATTCGATGTCTAAGGAGGATCATGTGAGACACTTGAGGATGTTATTGGACATAATATAAGAGGAATAAATTCATTGTAAGCTCTAGAACTGTTAGTTTTGGATTCAATAGGTTTACTTTATATGGAATGTCATCTTAGAGGTAAGAGTAGTAGTGGACCCAATGAATATTCAGGAGGTTCTTTCATGGGATCCAAATAAAAGTGTCACATAGATGAGAATTTTCCATGGGTTGGCAGGGTAATATTTGAGGGTTGTACCCTGTTTTTTAAAAATGGAAGTACCCATTATAGATTTGACCTAAAAGGGGAAGCCTTTCATGTGGAATAAAAGGAGCCAGTAGTGATTTTTAAGAGTTGACATAGTGGTTTATGAGTGACCCATATTGAGATTTTCAGAGTAGGATGTCTATTATAGAGTTTTCTGTGATGGATCAAGGACTGGAATTGGATGTGTTCTGATGTAGTGGTAGGTGGTTATTGCTTATGGTTTACATCAGTTGACACCACATGATCCGAATTATGTGACATGTAATCTTAATCTAGCAATAAGAGTCCTCACAATGAGTATGTATTGAAAATACCTAATGGGTGAGTAGTATATCATTTAATATGATCAGAAGAGTCTCATGTATATGTTCTCAGAAAGATATTACCTAGTGACTATGGATATGTCTAGAGTTCCTCTAGGAATATGGCTTTGATATTTTCTATACTATTGGGAAGGTAAAGATGGTGGAAAATTATCTCAGTAGTAGATCTTGTTCTTAGTTTTTGGATGAGGTATCAGATCAATTATACTCATTGTAGTTTTATTTAGTGGAAAAGGATGTTTCCTCATTTATTTAGTTGATAGTAGTTACCGAACTTATTTTATAGCATTTCATGGACACTCCATATAGAGATAACGACTAAGAGACCTTTTGTACTCATATATCTATTGAACATGCTCCTGATGGATATTATAAATGTGGGGAGAATGATATCATTTTTTATGATGTATTATGATAGCCTTGACATTGTAAGATAATGTGATGATGGAGTTTCACACACCCCCTTTGGCGGTAGATCCAAGTGTCGAAAATATGTAATAGATTATCTGACAACAGTTTTTGTGGCCATGTATGAATAATGGAGTTACAGGGTTTGTCTCTCGATGCCTCCATTTTCAATAGGTGAAGGCTAAGCACCAGGTTCTAGATGGTTTATCCCAACCCCTTGAGGTGCTATATTGGAGGCGGGATGAGATATCCATGGACTTTGTGATGGGGTTACTAGGTACATCAAGGGTATATTAGTCCATAAAGGTGATCATAGGATGACACAACATGTGTTCCCATATATTATATATTTAAGTGAATAGTTTATTAGAGATTGTGGGAATCATATACATACTGAAGAGAGTCTTAATCCTTATATCTACCTTGACAATCACTTCATACCATGATGTCCACTTCACATCACAATTATTTGGAGGATTGTTGGAGTATTTTGTGATTCAGTTATGCATGAGAACAATGTTTTACCCCCATAATGATGACTAGATAGGGCATACCATTCATGTATTTGAGGACATGTTATGGGATTGAATTTTTGTATTTGGACGTAGGTGATAGGATCATATAACCATTTTTTATTATGAATAAAACAACAAATACCATTCAACCGTTGGTATGGAACCATCCAAGGCTTTGTAGGGGCGACCGTGAAGATCACCACATTGTTGGAATGATTCAGGAGATTCAGAACTCATGGGCCTAAATCTTGTGAAAGATTCCACATAGATAGAGAAGATCATCCAAGAGTAGATGAGGACTATAAAGAGACATCAATAGTCTTATACAGACTAACGATGAAGAACTCTAGAGTTCAAGGAGGGAGCCCATGTGTTCATGAGGGTCTCACCTTGACGTGGATTGTAGAGATTTGGAATGTGTGAATTGTTATCTAGGATAGTAATTGGTTATTTTCAGATACTATGTATATTTGGAATGGTGTTAACCGATTAGATTTACCGCTGTAGTTGAACTGGGTACATGACGTCTTTGATATGTCGTAGCTGAGGAGATATGCACATGACTTGTCACATGTTATCGACTAGGGTGAGCTAGACATATAGGATGGATCTACCTTTTCTAAGTACCTAGTGGAGATCAATGATCAAAATAGAGGATCCTTAATTGGAGATCAATCCCCCTAACATGTGTCTGGTGGTAGCACATACATCTTTATAAGATCACCTAAGAGTGCGATTATAGGATGAAAGCCTAATACCCTCATATTTTTAATATGGTATTCTATTTAAAGGATGAAAATCCATCAGGTGGGGAGAATGTAAGGGCCCGTATTTTCCATGTATTATTTTTGGATATTATATGGATTATTTTTAAGACCAGGTTCTAAAATAGAATGTGATTCTATGTCCTGATGTTACTGGAATTAATGTTTGAAATATTTTAATTATATCAACTATTATTCAGGCAAAATTTTCTTAAAAAAGTAGAATAAATCTTGAACGAGGGCCCATATTAGAAATATTAGGACAGTGTTGAGTTCAGAACCAGGGTTTTAACTTAGGAATGACATAATCTTTGTCAACTCATGGTGTTTGTGAATTTTTTTTACCAGTCATGAAATTAATAAAATAAATAAAATAAAATATTTATAAATTTTTTTCAATGAAATAACTTCACTACTATTTAAATATACAGCTATTGAGTATTTATTAATGTTGGAAAATAAACCCCAGATACCTAAAATATATTGGAGGAGAGAATTCTTGGAGAATGATGAAAGATCAAGATCTGATCATGGATAATTATGCCAATAGAGTTCATGTATATCATAAATGATGACATCATAAAACCATTCTTTTCCAACAATCAATATAAACTCTAGAAACAATGTTTTATTTTGTGTTATCCATCCCATTATTTATCCATAGAAATATTTGATTCAATTACAAGAATATATTTTATACACACATCTTCAGTTGATTTAAATTCATTGGATTATATTTTTTCATTATATTTTATTCCTATTCATTTATCATATTCTATGACAATTTATTGAGACTGAATTAACGAAGGATGATGTTCGTTCCTCATATTTTATGTTTTGTGGTTTTCTCCCATGCTTCTTCAAACATTCATTGTGGGAATTTATTTTGGAATGTGTTTTTATGAATACCTGGTATTCGATCATTGTGATTCTGTTCTTTAGCAAAAAAAATTCACATTGAGGGTGAAATTTGTGATAGATGGCGCAATTGAGGTTCTATGACAATGGTGAATGGTAAGAGGTGTATCAAAAAGGATTATAGGTTTCATTATTCCTATTATTGAGTCATGATAAAGTATTTAATCTACAAATAATTTTCTAGGAAGATCTAAACATCAGTTTCAACCATTGATGATGGAAAGGCTTGACCGACCCCCAATCTATATTTTCTGGTATGGGTGGTGGATCCAAATATGCATAAGATGACGTGTAGAAATATCTTATGGGATCTATTAAATCTCATATTACACATAATTTAATATGAAATTACACGCTATGTCAGACCCCAAATTTGTTTCTACAGGGTTTTGGATATAGTTAAGTAGAACACTATGTGAGACATGTTCACATGCTATGTGATCCGTCTGTGATGAATCAATGTGTACCTTGGTGGGTGAATGAACACACCGAGAGATACCTAGCCAGTTGCACACTTTTTACTCACATAAATACAAAATCATGTACACACTGCACAACCAACTATAGATAGGCATGACTAAGAGAAACAGGTAGGGTGCTTGGTGATCTCTACACACCATATGTTTCACTCACACAGAGTGTATATTGAGGTTTACAAGACTTGTGAGTAAGATTCACACAAAAAGATATATGTTAACCATGACATGTAATTTATTCTAATTACACATTGTGTACTCCCTTAGAACCATCTTGGAGCTCATTTTATCTTTAGTTTAGAGTTATATCGGCTGACTGGTTCCCCCTTGGTCATTTCACTTGATGATATATTTTGTTATTACATCCATATAATAGGATTGTGATCCCCAATTGTGGTAGAGTATCTAATATAGTACGTATGGTCCCTCAATTAGAATGGAATGAGATTCTATATCATCATTATAACCTAGGTGTGGTTTTTAGAATTGACGTGACCTCCTTGAGTAGGGAATCAATCCTCCATATAGAAGGTCATATCAGTAGTCTTTGAAATATCATTGGAATGTTATCCCCTACAAAATTATTTGATTCAGACTGGGTTTGTGGTGTCCCCTATTAATTTTGAGGATGACCCCCTATTTTAGTATCTGGCCCTTTTGAGAATAGTGTGCTTTCATGGGGAGGGGCCAATGATATTTACCTATTTAATGAGGCTCTCTGATTATGTCATGGCTCAAGGAGTTGAATCTCTTAGAATGATCATTTATTTGAGTAGAATATATGGTTGGTAGTTTTTTGTGACCACCTTTTGGTGTAGTGTCCTTCCTAAGTATATCTATGTGTTTTATATTATAAATTGTTTGTTACATAATATATTGAGATAACTAAAATTGATGGTTCATTTTATGTTCTATATTAATCCTATAGTGTATTGTTATATTGATCCTTGTATGGGCTCTCCCAGCATGTGTCATGTCTTATGAAGATTACAACCCTTTTGATGGATTCATGGGATGATAGAGAGTAGGTGGATCATAGATTGGGCTAGAAAGAGGGAGGTGTTATTGATATATATCATTTGATTGTATTCCCCACCATCAAAAAATGTTTTCCCCTTTAAAGTTTTTTGTTGGGCTTGTATTTATCCCCTTTTCTGATTTTAGTACTTTACTATTGTACTAGGGTCGTGTGATTATATATTTAGTCATTTATTAGTTTTATTTGTTTTTTGACTTCCTCATTACAAGGGTTTATATATGTGTTTGTGTGTACAAGTACATTAGGATAATCCCACAAATTTGTGGGATATACTTACTCAGTGCTGGTATCTAACCCCATGCCTATTGGAGGAATGCATAGGGTAGTTATAGTTCAGATTCTGATGGATTATGTCATGAAAAGAATCTATAATCTAAACTAAATGTTCTTCATAATAAATATCATTCTCTAGTGGTATAACATTTTATTTCACTACTTATGCATGGTCAGGTATGTACTTCATTAGGAAAAATACATAGAACACATCATGGAGTTGAGATATGTTCGTTTGAAGCACCAAGTGATAAGATACCATCCTGATACAATCAATAATTTCAAAGGGATCAATATACCAAGGGATCAGTTTCCATTTAACCCCAAATATCATAACCATATCATCTGGAGAAATTCTTAAAAACCCTTAATGAATAAATTTAAATTCTATGTCATGTTGAGTGATTATCAACATAATGTTTTTTCCAACTCTAACCCATCACGATGTGCTACTAAATGAATCTAACCATTTATGCCATTTAATCATCTATATTAGGTCCCAATAGCTTTATTTCTCCCACTTAATTCCCTTAAATTGGAGATCTAAATTTATTTCTATATATGGATTCCCAAGGATCGAAATGAATGATTGAGTTAAAGCTATTGTTTATGAAAATTTAACTAGAGGAATGTATTGATCCCAACCACCTTTAAAATCCCATGAAAAATATATCAACACCCCCTCTAGGGTATGAATTGTTCTTTAATCTTTACTATATATTTGAGGATGATGTAAAATTTTGAAACTCAATCCCAAATCACAATCTTGATAAAGACTTTTCCAGAATGTTGAGGTAAACCTTAAATCCCAATTAGACATAATAAAATGTTGTACTCCATGAAACCATAATACATCCTTAATATATATCATGGAATGTTGATCAATAGAGATGTATTATCTTATAGAAATGAAGTTCCCTAAATTAGTAATGTGATCAAACAAATCAAAAATAGAATTCTATCCTTTAGATGTTTGGGGGAGTCCAATGACAAAATCCTTCATGATGATTTCCCATTTCCATTCTAGTATGGGTAATGGATTTTACATCCCATTATAATTTTTTTTAGCCTTAATTTTCATCCATACTAAGAACTGATATAAAAAATCTTCAATATCTCAATTAATTCCATCCCAACGTCAATTATATATACATATTTCTACTTCCACTATTAATAGAGCATAGAGAATAATGAGGCTCCTTTAATAACTACTTATTCAATTCTTGTATGGACAAAGCACATACAAAGTTACAAAAAATTATCATTCCATCATGATAATGGTTAAAATTAGGAACATTTATAAACATGTTTTGAATCTAAAAATCTTCCTTTTTCAAATCTTTAATTTTCACTTCGATAAATGCTTGAACATTCAATTAAGAAAGATAATATTTTTCCCTTTACTTCAGGATTTATAGATCTATCCTTTAAAAATTCTATAATATTGGATCTTTTGTGTTCCTTATCATATATAAGCTGTCATTATCCTTTTGAATCAATATATCAACCACCTTTTTTAATTTTATAGGGTGTTAATTTATCGATGAGTCATAATCATTAATCCACTCTAACCATCTTCTCGGGGTAAAGTTCAGCTCCTTCTGTGTGAATATATACTTTAAAATTTTATGATCAATAAATATATCACAGTTTTTTCCATAATTATAATTTATTCATATATTTAATAAAAAAATAACATAGTTAACTATAAATCATGATTTGTGTAATTTTTCTCATGAAACATTAATTATCGTGAGTTAAGAGATAAAACCATGTCATTATACATGAGAACACAACCCAGTCACTTCTTGGTTGCATGACTATATAATAAAAACCCTTCTCTAAAATAGGGTAATGTAAGAATATGTGCATTGACTAACCTTATCTTTCATTCCTTAAGATTTTCCATGTATTCATCTTTCCAGAGGAACTTGGATCCCTTCTCAGTTAACTTGGACAGAGTATTTGATAGTCATGGGAAATTATCTACAAACAGTTTATAATAACCAGCTAAACTAAGAAAATTATGGATCTCAGTCACTATGGTTGATCTGGTCCAACATTCAATAGCCTTAACTTTGAAAGATCTACTAATATTCCCTATATTGAGATTATATAACCTAAAAATGAAAAAGTTTCCACAAAAAATTTACAATTTTTAAATTTTTATTATAATTTATCCTTCATTTGGGTCTTCAGTACAATTTTCAAGTGGTATTCAAGCTCTCCCATTATCCTTGCATAAATAATAACATCCTCTAAAAAGACTAACAAAAGCTGATTAAGGTAATCTCTAAAAATTGTATTCATCTAATCTAGGAATATAACAGGGGAATTAGAAAGAACAAAGGGAATCTTTAAAGACTCTATTCATTAAATCTTGGGTATATATTCATTATTTTTCCTCTATTGATGATATCAATAATGAATTTAAATCTTGGAAAATTATTGCACTCTTCATTGTTGATCAAACTAGTCATAAATATGGGGAATATGATACTTTCTATTAAATTTGATCTTTTTTATGTCTTGATAGTCAATAAAGAGTCTCATTGAACTATATTTATTTTTTGAAAAATCTAATAGGTCTACCCTAAGGTGACACACATGGACAATTGAATCCCTTTTCAATTTTTCCTAGAGTTTCTTATTTAATTACCACAACCCATGTAGAGACATTCTATAAGGAGTCTTTGAAATTACTATGGAACCAGGTATGAGTTCGTTTGAGAACACAAGTTCAATTTTTTGTGGAAAGATAAGAAACTATTGAAGAAGGAGATCAACAAATTAATTAACAGTAGGAATGTAATCGATATTGAGTTTCTATCTTTCCATATATGATAAAAATTCCTTCTAAATTGGAATTTGGGCCGATACAATGGTTCTGATATCTATCAGAAGTTAGTACTTATCATCAAATTGATAAACAATCATTGGTTGATTGGGAATATCAAATATGACTTCATTACCTTGATAATTGACTTGGTATTTATGAAAATAAATTCAATCCATGCCTATGATGACATTAAATTTCACTAATGTAATAACGAAAATATTTAAAGGAAGCACATTACAAAAAATTTCAAGTGGAGAGAAAAAATACACTTGAGATGTGATTATCATTCCACTAGGTGTTTTCTATACTAACACCACATCTAATAATTTGTGTGGAATCTTGATACACTTATAAAATTATTTAGATATGAATGAATGGGTAGATCTAGAGTCAAATAAGACATTATTAGTTCTAGAGTAAATGATTTATTTATCTTTCACCATGTCATTATCACACCCCACATTAGAATCATTGATCTCATGATATTTCCCAATTTACCTCAGATTAATAGGTTTCCAACACTGATCATCATTGTTAACCCTTTGGTTTGGGCCCTAGTTAACATATTCCCATTATCCTAATACTTTAATCATTGATGTGTGGGAGGTTTATTCTTTATATATTTACCTCTATTAACATCATTTGATAACTTCTTTCAGTTACTTTAGGAATCAATTTCTTGAAGACATTACCTTACACACATAAAAAATTTACTAGTCCACTTATGTAATTTTCTTCCATATTTCTTCCCATACATTGAGTAGAAAGGAAAGTTCAAATTCTTGTCTCAATGTTTTTAGATATTTCTTTGAATTATATATTCATTTTCTTGTAAAAAACATGATATTGATATGAAAATCCTTCATCTATTTCCACCTTGATCAAACATTTAATAAAATATTCAATGATACAAAAGTATCTTACGGATAACGAACTTTAAATACTTGTGTTGAAGACTCTGAAAAATCAGTAAGCCTTACTTTTAGGTTTAATGATAATACCAGAATTGTACCATTTAAGTCTTTCAAAATTATACACATTGGTACCAACTGATTCATCATAATTTTACTTTAATGAAAGGAACATTTTTTCCATCTTCATATATAGAATTTAAGGAAATTACTTATAGAAAAATAAGTTCTTGAAATTTTCCCAATCAGTGGAGTGAATTCCATCCTTTTTCATAGTATTATTAGTAATATTACTCCATTTTCCAATTCAACTTCCAAATAGTGGAGATCCAAAATGAAATTTCCATTTTCTGAAAATTGGGACGCAGAAATTATATTTTTAATAGGAAAGATCCATTGTTCAAGAAAATTGTAGATCAGAAGACCCACAAAAAGAAGGTGGTTTTTTATCATGAAGGAATCAATAGAATATATTCCCCTAATTTTTTTAGATATTTAGACTATTTCATATCTTGATAATGTTGTCTGAGTATAAATATGAGATTTTTCATCCTATATCCTATAACATTTGGATGATTAAGAGGAAAATCATTTCATTTTCCATCATAGTCAACATTAACGTGGTTCATTCTGATTCCATACAACGAGTAAAACCAATAATCATAGTGTAAGAAACAATAACCATAGTGTGAAACCACATAATAATCGAAAATAAATTATATGGTGTCTAAATAAAACAAAAATTCTTTAATAAATGATTTCTTCAGTAATTAATTGTCATTATTAATTTTAATCATTCAGGATAATTGATAAATAGTTTATGTATTTTCAAAGTATATCCCCTAGGAGTGTCAAACATGGTGTGCAGTATGGTCCATGGTCATGCACCAGTTCCTGATAGTCTATCTAAATACAATGTTTTTGGGTTTATTACCCCTAGGAACATTTCTCCCAAATCCATATCCACTAGTAATATATATATAGGGTTTTAATTTCATGGAAACCAATCACTCTATCCATTACTAAAATTCCAGGACATTTTCCTATAATTTAACTCGTAGTTAGACTTATCCTTAGATATATACCTAGAAATATCCTTAGAAATATCTCTAGGAGTCTCAATAAAAATTTCTCATTCTAGTTTTCAATGGACAACTAAATATTTCCTATAATACCAATTATAGGGACCCAATATTCTCATTCATGGTTATTATATTATTTAGACAAATAATCATTACATTATAAGAAATATATTCCCGGTGACCGTAAAAGTCTTGTGCCATTGAAAACATGAAAAAAATCATCTAATCTGGTGAATGGTATTTAATGTTTCCCACAATGTTCTTTGCATTTTGTACTCTTAATAGAAATACCCTACATATAACCTTTGTTATTATCCTAGGAAAATGAAAAATATGAAAAAGTGATCACAGCTGCTCAATAAGGCTAAAAATAATATATATGAATATATGATAATATGAAAGAATAAGATATGAATAAGGGTATGTGATAATAAAAATAACATATAAAGATCATACCCAACCTTTAATAGATCGTAAACATGAGTCACATGATGAATATTGGTAGTTCGTAAGATATAAATCATAATAAAATAAAAGAATATGAGCCATAAGAGCATAACATTGGCACAATTCATATATTTGTCTAATACAAATCAAATTATATAATTTTGAACATGTATATATAGAAATAGGTCCACTAATTATGTTAAGTATATGAAATCATGCCCTTGTAAAAAAATATTGGAAATCAACTAGGTCCATTCATAACATTAAGGACATGAAAGATAGGTCCATTCATAAAATTTTACACATATAATATGGTTCATGAATAACATTGTGGACATGTAATCAGGTTTAAACATAACATTATGAACTTGTAATCTGGTTTATGAATAACATTATGGACATGAATTATAGTTTCATGGGTAACATTATAGTAGTCAAGGTTTACTCCAAAGACCATCATATTAGATACAATCACTTACTAAATCGAGATCACTCCCCCTTCCATCCCTATCTTACTAAACTGGGTTCACTCCCCATTCTATTCATATATGTATAATGAGATATAAATCATCAACTAGTTCATTTGAGGGAGATATAGGTCTGCCTATATTTTTTGTAATGTATCTACCTTAATTTTTTATAACATAACCACTATCACATAAGGGAAACCATACTTACCTGTGCAACAGAATCATAAAAAACTCAACATATTAGAAACCCATGAAATGAAATGGGTTTTATAAAAATTTCATTATTACATAAACTATGGAAATAAGTATGTTTAATAATTATTTTATTATTTCATTAAAGCTAAAATATTTGAAAAAGAAGTGGGTTTCATAAGTTTTTTATCATGGTATACCCCGTGGAAGAGAAATATGCTTCATAAAATTGTTTTCATAATAAAAATAATCCCTTCAGAGAAATAATAATAATGTAATACTTGTATCATATCCCTAATAAAGAATAATTAAACTTAAATAATTTCATCTAACATGGAAAATAATATTTAAAGACAACTTGGGACATTTCTTAGGGAAAATACAATTTCTTTGAAAATTAAATTTTAAAATAGAAAACATTATAAAAATTATTTTTCTTAAAAATAAACCTGAAAACTTATATAGTAATTTTTTAAAAATCATTTGATACACTTCTTGAGGAAAATGTAATTTCTTCTTTTAAAATCCATTCTAAAACATTAAACTCTTTTATAAATCCTTTTCACTTTGAAATCATTTATTAAAAATCTAAATTTCCTTAAATATTAAGAAAATCATTTTTTCATTTAAAATAAATTTTAAAACATTTGATGTATATTTTAAATAATAAATTGGTCACAATAGTAGGTAATGCTAGTTGTGTTATTCACATTAAAAATAATGATTTTTTTTTCTCATTTTCGGTAAAACCCAAAAAAGATTGTTTAAAAAAAATATTCCTTTCAAAAAAAATTAATAATTTAAACATGGGTAAAAATGAATTTTAAAAGTTATTAGATTGAAATAAAATATATTTTGGAAATATTTTTAGAAAACATGGTTTTTTAGGAAAACAAATTTTTGACCGAAGAGAGAAATAAAGTAAAATTTTATTAAAAATATTTTCTTATTTTAATAAGTACTGAAGAGTGTAAAAATGGTAAAATTACATAAATATATAATTAATAACTATATGATAAAAAAATTCAAGGGATTTTTAGGAGGTATATCATGATATTTCAATACTGAAGAGTTAATTATAAATAATCACAATAAATTATGATATTATAAAATAAAATCGTTATCAGTTTGGTAACATTGAATCATAATACCCAAGAAGGAATACCATAAAAACTAATAATATCATGAGTATGAATACATTCATGATACTACCTTTCAAATGGTATTTATATACACCATATGAAAGAATATAGGTGCATAACATAACGTATATATCAAAGAGGTAAAATTGACACAAAAACACCTTACTGATTTAGTAACCTTTTATCCGTAAACCCCATTAAAGGGAGATAATAAAATTTTTATTTAAATAAAAATAATTATATGTAAAAATAAAATAAAATACATTTATGGTTACTATACACACTATATAAAAAAATGCAGGGAACATGGTATGTGTCTCATAGAAGTAAAAAGTGACACAAAACCCCCTTCTGATTTGGAAACATTCCAATCACAAAACCCTTGAAAGAGAGATCCTAAAATTAGTATTTAAATACTAAAAATGTTTATTATAATGGTCATAAAATACAGCCATGATTATGATATAGACAACCTAAAAGAAACATGTGGTGAATATGGAATTTGGGTCATAGAAAGTAAAAGTGAAAATGAAATCTCATACCAACATGGTAACTTTTGAACCATAAATACCATGAAATAGAGATCAAAAAATGAATATGTAAATCCGAATAGTTCTCATTATAATAATAACAAAATAAATTCATGGGATTTATACACATCATATAAAATAAATTAGTGGTGAACTTAGAATGTGTTTTATTGAAGTCAAATGTGAGACAAGAATCCCTTACCATATGTATTGAATTCCATCCTACTCATTCAAACATCCTGTATAATAAATATAATTTTATTTTATATCTATAAATGAAGCATTTAAATATATATCATACCATATAGTATTTTCTTATGATCTTTTATTACCCATTTATTATCGATCCCATGTTAAAGTTACATTTTGGGTAATAACTGCTTTTTTGTCATATATGATTTGATTTGATACATTTTACTCACTCATGATATATAAATGGACCATAGGTACTTTCAAGAAAATAAATACCTATATAAAAAATTTCATTTGGATAGGAAGTATCTTTTAAAGGAAACTCACCACCATCCCATGGAAGACCTGTTGTAAACCTCTTGATAATGGAGGCATTGACATCAACAACTTAAAATTGTTCAATGATGCCCTGCAAGAGAGATTCACATGGCGTCTCAATAAGATATACTCTAAAGATTATGAATTTTTAAATCATAGATTCCTAAATAAAATTTTAAAAGGAAATTTTAATTTCATTAACTCCTCGATCTGTCCCTCTATTAGAAACTCTTATCAGAAGATTATGGATAACTCTAGATGGATGGTCAGCACTGACTCGAACATTAAATTATGGTGTGACAAATGGATGGGTAATCCATTAATTTAGATGCTGCCTCCTAATAACACTCGTGTAGACACCTTCCATACTATTAAAGATGTTATGCAGCTTCATAGGCATGATCTCCCCAACAACATTTCTCAAATCATTGAAAATTATACCTTCTCCATTTCTGGGGACTTCCTTGTTTGGGAACCTTCTCCCAATGGCATACTTGACTCGAAAAATTTCTACATGAACAACTTCTTTGGCAATGAACCTAATTATAAATGGGTGAGCACCTTCAATAAGACTTGGATCAAACCCTCTAGGTTCACCCTTATTTGGTGTATATCTCACAATAGATTGCCCACTGAAACTCAACTTCAAGCCTTTGACATTCAACTTTGCTCAAAATGTCATTTATGTAATCAGCACCGGGAGGATTTTGATCATCATTTCTTATCTTGTGCTACGACCTCGGCTCTATGGAACTACATATTTGAGCTTTTTAATTGTTCATGGTCCTTATCTGACCCGATTTGTTTACTTTTGAAGAAATGTACTAAACATGAAGCCTCTCAGCAAGTCAAAAATTTGTTTCTTTCGGCAGTGGAAGAACTACTACATGAAATCCGGTATGTAAGAAATAATCTTATCCATAATAATCAATCTTTCAGTCTCAATGCAGGAAAAGCTCAAATTCTCATTGCAATACATGAAGCTACCTCAATTCAACAATATTCTTGTAGCAATTATATTAGAGGCTTCGAGATCCTTAGATGTATCCGTGTCCCAGGTATTTTCCCAAAGACCAAGCACCCCATTGAAGTATTCTAGCAACCTCCAATGCCGGGTTGGATTAAAGTGAATGTTGATGGTGCCTCAAAAGGCAATCCTGGACCTGCCAACTCTGGGGCCATTTTTAGAGATTCTTCTAACCAATTCCAAGGTTGATTTTTACAGTGGGTGTGGTATTGCCTCACTCATTGAAGCGGAGATGCTTGGAGTCAACCATGATATTGATTTTTATCTCCAAATAGAATGGAAAAAATTGTGGATTGAAAGTGATTCTACCACCATTGTTCAAGCCATTTGGAATAGAGTTATTCATCTCGCCTGGCCGCTCACTATGGTTTGGATGAATTTCCTGAATTCACTTCAGGAGGTTGACTACATTTCCACACATGTCTTCCATGAAGCGAATGCTGTTGTTGATTCCCTTGCCAACAAAGGTGTCCACTAGAGCATGATTTGGCTGGATATGCTGCCAGCTGATTTACTTCAACTCTTTGAAAGAGATTGTAATAAAATATCATCCTTTCGACTCATGTAAACTATTGTTTCTTTAATTAATAAATGGTGTTTCGGTCTTTGAGCGAGGAATTACCCATATATATATATATATTAATAGATAAAATTTAGTGATAGGAAATGAAATACACTGTTCATGGAGAAGTTAGGCCGTACATATGCAAAAAAACTATATTTTCATTTATCGGTTTGAAAGAAAGAAAACTAAATGATATATATATTTTCATTAAAAAATTGTGGATATTTCAAATATAACACATAATTTTATTAAATCCATCCTTAATACATTCCATGTGAAGCATTAACAAATCACATCGCCTCGCACAACGGTAGTCGGTGGTACACACAAACGACGCTATCGTATTCCAAAAAAATGATATTATAAAGATATGTGTGATATAAAAATTACATTATAATAATAGAATAATATATATCATATATTAACTATAAATACATCAATAATTTCAATTGTGTGTGGTGGTAATGGAAAAATGAACAACATCGGTTTGCGAGGTTGTAGTCCACTATACGAAGGAAAAATTACTTCGAAACCAATTTGATGGAAGTGGAGATGGTTGTAGGTAGTTAAATTACCATAAAAACCCAGATTATATTTAATTTAATGAGTTTATTATATAATTATGGTATAATTATAATTTTATAAGGTGGAGAATGAAATAAAATAAAGATGGCTATTGAAGAACATAAACTATTCTTTGGGTATTCTCCTTAGGGTTTCACTAATTAATTACTAGGTTATCTTTAAACACAAAAAATGTAATATATGATGAGGGTAGGTATTTTGGGAATTGATTTGGGAGGTATTTGTTAATTAAGATATGTTTTGAGGTTTTAAGAATGGGGGATATGGGTTGGCCTTTAATAAGTGGGGGAGATGACACAATTAGTACTTTTGAAAAGAAATAAATGCTCTCATATTTTTCACAAGTCAAAAGGGTAAAAATTAGTCCATTATATAAATTTATATGTTTAATTTTTTAAATATTTCTATAATATATTTTATATACAATTTAAAATATTATTTTTTACACTTATCATTTTAGTTTTACCCCTAGTAAACTGATTTTTACCTTAACCGTGGGAATTAATTTTTACTGCATTCACTATTCATTTTGGTGAAAATTTAAGTTGGAATTATGAGAAATTATAAATTATTATTAATCCAAATAAAAATTCTTTTTTCTAAATTCAATTCATATTTTTGAAAAAATAATAATTTAATATTATTCATGTAGACGCAATGAGAAAGTGTGGTTTTAAAGTGAAAATGATCAAAAGTTTACAATTTGTTTATATCCAATTTCAATATAAAAGTGATATAAATGAACTAAAATGGATTAATTGATGTTTAATTGAATTAATTATTCTTTAAAACCAATTACAAATAAAATTTATCTTTATTAATAAATTAATCTAAACTGAATGTTTCAATTAAAATTCAATATATTTCATTATTCATCGATAAATAAATCTTTTTTTAAAAACCCAAAACATTTTCTAAGATAATTATTAAATGATTATCTCAAAAATAAATTTTATTTTATAATTTCTTTTCTAAAAGAGTGAGAATTTAAATTTATTAATTTTCATAAAACGAAATGAAAATCCTTTTTTTTTGTGAAAAAATTATTTTTTATTCATATAATAAATTTACTAAAAAGTAAGTACTTTATTATACATATTTTTTATTTATAAAATGAAATTATACCTATTATTTTAATATTAGTTTTTAATATCTACATAAATATGTTTAATGGCTAGGTTATAACGTACAGATATAAATGACTATATTCGGGTTTTATTAAATGTCAGTGTTGCATGTGAAAAAAACTAATCCAATGTTGTGTGTAACGTTATTTTAACGTGGTGTGTATATAATGAAGGAAATAAAAATGTTATTTTATTATAAAAACATTCATAAAAAAATTAAGGCATCACATAATTTCTTACAACAGAAATTGGAACATAAATAAACCTGATAAAAAATGATATAGTTAAATAAACTATTACGTCATGTCCAAAACTACTTCATCAATTATCTAAAATCATGTATCATAATTTATTATAAATCTATATAATAATAATATTCATAATTATCTTACCAAGTTTTATTCATTCACAATTTCCAATCACCCATTTATTAATAATTCTCCACTAAAAATAATATTTTTGGTGTCAACTGTTTCATTTTTATGCAAGTTTCAGTTTATAGATTCTGGTACATACAACTTTGACATTGTTTAATCATATCTAGAATATTCTTAATTTAATAAATACCATATTTAATAATTATATACATTTTAATAAAAATATATGTATGGTGGTGATAAAAAATAAATTACATCAATTCGTGGAGATGGAAGTCCTACGTACACATGAGTAATGTTTTAAGTTTTCAGAAAATGTGAATAAAGGAAGGTAAATATGAATATATCTCTCCATAATCATAATTATATCCAAAATATTATATTTATATTGGTTAAATACTTATATATAACCATTCATTAGAGTCAGTAATGTAAAAATTCATCCTTTCATGGAGATGATAATCTGTACGCACACATGATCGATGTCTACATTTTCAATTAGATGGAGGAGTGATAGAAAGTGGTTACCAAATTAACATAATTTATTTTACAGTAAATATAATAATTTCATTTTTATATGGTTATAAAATATTTAGTTGAGGTGGAAGAATAAATTTTTTTAACAAACTTAGCACAAATGATTACCTATTCCTTGGGTATCCCCCTTTTGGTCACACATTAAGCCTTATTACGATAGATTTTTTGTGATAACATGATATATAGGATGTGGGGAGTAGATTTGGGAAGGTATTTTATTTTGTCTTGTTTGATATATGGTGCTCCATATTTTTTAATAAGTGAGGAGAGGAAGTTCCCTTTCATAAGTGAATGGAGGAGAAACCCTGTAAATAATTTGAACATTTAAATATAATAAATTCCATTATCAATGGAATGTGGAACAAAATGAAAAAATTTAAGATAAGGTGATGGTAGGTTGAAATAAACTGAAATAATGAAATAATTTTAAGGTTTTGTGATAATATAAGTCTTATCCCTTATTTTCGTCCATGTTAACCCATTTTAACCATAACTGTGGGGACAATATTTTTAATATGGTAACTATTCATTTGGAAAATAATTAAATAGAAATTTATAAGGAAAATGTATCAATATTACTTAAAATATTAAATTGATTTTACATGATCTAAATTTTAGATATTTCAAAAACTAATTCTAATATCTACATACAAAACACGTAAAAACCATTTATAGGAAAAAGTATTTCTTAAGCATAAAACTGATTTTATTACCATTAATTTTCTAGTAAAAACTATTAGATAAATGTTAATACAGTTTATTTAATATATAATCATAAAAATTCATTAAATTTTTTTATTAAAATATATTATTTTAACTTATTTAGATAAAATACTTTGAACATAATAAAATTAGTTTTATCTCAAAAATATATCTTTTTACTTAAAAAAGGTTTTATCTTCATTTATAACTAATTAATAATAATTGTATTACTTATTATTAATTTATTGATATAAATTATCATTTTATTTTATCATTTACCAGCGGTGAGCAATATATAACATGTATAAAATAAAATTTGTGAAATTTTAGGTTTTTTTTGATTTTAATCCTATCATTAAAATTTAAATACTTATACCTAAGAATTAATGAATAAATTTTTATGAAGGGAAACCCTTATATATATTAATTTTGTAAATACTATTTATTTCTTCCAATTTAATGTCTTGGTTATGATATTAATTTTTAATAATAAAAAATTATTAGTTTGAATAAGCTTGACGTTGTGTGTAATGTAAATTATCAAATACTTCAGATTTATTTTAGTGGGAAAATATATTCTAAAATATAGGGCTGTTACATTCTAACCAATTAAAATGAATTTTAACCTTTAAATACCATTAATATGTTAAAAAATGAGGATACCTCTACCTCATTATATCCTTAGGTTCTCACATAGTTTTCTTACACTAACATTTTGACCACAAAACATTAACCATGTGAGTTGTCATGTTCCACATCAATTTATCTCCTCGATAAAAAATATAAAAAAGATATTACTCATATTAAATACAATTATATATATGTAAAACTTATAATTTTATTACTGGTTAAGGTTTTGGTATACACTTATTTAGAAGTGATATATCGAACATGTCATATACATGAGAAATATTTATTGAAAAAACCAAGAGAATATATTCTATCCCAATAAAATCAAGGAGATTCCATGGGGAAATGTATATGAGGATAAACATAACCTTCCTTAAAAATATAATAACTTTATTACCAGTATATATTCATAGTAATACCTTTTCTATAACTTCTAAAACCATATTTTAATTATGATTGTCAGCATAACTTTACTGTAACATTGAGCTGTCCAGATGTTCTGCTGAATAGATCTAAAATTTTCTTCAATTTTCACAAAAAATTATGGAATAAATTGTTTCTATTATCTAACTTCACCACACCATGATGGAATTATTAAATCATTTCAATATAGGTATTAATTACGACCCATTTCAATGCTTAATTGTAATATATTTTTGTATTAAAATTCAACAAGAGGAAGGGGTTGATCACAAAATATCTTCAAATTAATAGAACACAATATCAACATCTCTTATAGGGTTTTAATTGATCTATTATATGGATCATCTAACTGAGGATGATATACAGTTCTAAATATAATCTTCATATTCAACTCCCCTATGAAGAGTTTTCTAAAACATGAAGTAAAACCTCATATCCTGGTTATATAAAATTGAAAATTATACTCCATGTAGAAATACCACTTAATTAATGTAAAAATTGGAAATTTGATCATAAAATAAATTTTATCTAATATAAATTAATTGATCTGACGTCATATGTTGATCAACTATAACCCAAATAGAGTTATGGCCTTTAGATGTCATAAGGAGTCCAATGATGAAACCCATTGAGAAGTTTTAAATTTTTCATTATAGTATTGGTAATTGTTTCATTATCTACATAGACTTTTTCATTCTACCATAAAATAGTTGCATACCAAGAAATAAGATACCTACCTCAAATTATCCCTATTAATTTTTTATTACCGGAAATGATCTTTGAGATTTCTATATGTAACACCCTGGACACATATTATCATATCCGATTCTAATAAAAAACTCCTTTATATACATTCATGGATATTAGTTGTAATAATTCTAGATATAACTTTCAAAATTACAAAATAAATTATTATTATGAAATTTATTACAAAGGCACAACATAAGTTGATAAACCACACGTTCTTAGTATTAATAGAAAATTTTACCATTATATATGAAAAAATAAACCCATGAAAAGTCTTCAAAATATCCCAAAAATTATTTCACATTTGGTATACTTATTAACATTTAATGTGAACTACTTTTATCCATAATATAAGTAAATAAAAAAATAATATGGTTTTATCTCTAATGTTATGTAAGGGAAAAATATAACTGATACAATCATGGAATAAACACGTTTTAAACATTATGGAAGGAACATGTAAACAACATGAGGCTATAATAAAGTTGAAATTAAAATCATGATATATACATTATAATAAATAAAGACAGGGATATCAATAATATTGATATCATATTAATGGAATGTATAACATCAAACATCAAAAACCTATTATCATGGACTTGTGCCAAGACACTTTACTCTTCATGGAGACCACAATAATGACATCCAACATTCATGGATTTGTTCCAAGAAAATATTCTATTATGGGAATATGCATACACAAAAACCTAACCTATTATTTCTTATGAGACTTATTGATACATAAAGTGGATTTATAATTTCATGCCCCGCCCATCACTTGTTTAAATGTAATACATTTACTATAAGAGAAAATGAATAAACAATGTATAACCAACCTTTCTAATAATCATCTATATTGATATAAGGACACATGGAATTACAATACTTTTACCCATTAAAATAAAATAGATAAACTATTTATAACCCATCCATATGAAGAATGTCGATAAATAAACAATACATTGTCAACTTTCCAATTATAATATTTATTATAATTCAAATACTTTTCCCAATTTCAGTAGAACATAATAATTTCTAGGTAGACATCCTTGAATTTTATTTATGTAGAATGTGATTTGAAAACCATATAGAGAAATGAGTATATTATTTATACAATACAAGAATAACATGTTCAAAAGCCACCTAGAGAAAGAAATTGGATAGTTTCAATAGAATATATCCCAAGAGGTGAGAAATATTTGTCCAAGTTTTATATAATAGGAATTTATATCCATATAAAAAAGGATATAATAACACATCATACAATTGAACTGTATAATATTCCCATGTTATATAAAATATGTTCAAAGAATGATAATACTTGATGAATGAAAACCGAGTAACCAAAAATCCTCACCAGTGGGGAAACAATTGATTCACTAGACCCCTGAATAAATTAATATTATTTCCCTCGTAAATTCAAAGAAATAAATGGAAAATAACATTAATGATAAAGTAAATAAATATAACACCAAAACATATAATATTGTGTATAAAAAGTACAATGTGTCAAAAAATGAGAACTGAGAATAAGAAAAGCCTTAAAAATTAGAAACATTCAAATAATGTACCCTTGAAATAGATAGATTTATAATGAAATTAAAATACCATGATTATAATTTAATTCATTATATGATATCTAAAATTTTCAATACACACACCACATAAATGAATTTTTGTGCATAAATACAACACTTGTCTCAATGAAGGGAAATTGAGATGAAAACCCATAAAACTTTTCTTGACCTAAATAAACATACTTTAACCTATTATATAAAAAAATATATATCATAATAAATTATTTAAGGACATTACTCAAATCCATTTCCATTAATACTCCTCATAAATAGTGATTCTCAATATGAATTCTTCTGATATTCCACATTTCGTGTTTATAGTTTCGGGTGTTTGTGTAGGTTTCATAATAGTAGTGTCCATGTTTATTATTATTTAAATTTTCATGTTTACTAGATAATACAAGATATAGAAATATATGTTCCAAGATATTTTCTAAATTTATAACTTTATTTTAAGTCAGTTTTAGTTATGAACTATGATGATGAAGTCAATGATGATCATGTTTTGGTGATTATTAATGGATAAAAGGTGTTTTATTAATTGATAAGATAATTGTTAATATAATATTAAAAAAATGATAACCATTATTTACATATTTATATCATGTTAAACCAATAAATATGTTCTCATAGTCACCCATGGAATAAATTCATAGTATTATTTGAATATGTGGTGAAAGAGAGCCAGACCTAAAGAAACCCTGATTTAATGAATGACTATGAGGTGGTTTAGTTATAACATCATTATAATATAAGAAAAATGATCTTATGTTGTATTTATTAGTGTGATATATAACAATTGTAAAGAAATTTAAGAATAATTTGTGGATATGAAAATATTACACAATTTGAATAAAATATTACCTTCCTAGAATTCTTATTTTAAATGAATAAACTAACAATGATCATTTTTGTTAATTTCATTATTATGTTCTTAAAGTTTTAACAAAAAAAATCCTTAATTATATCATAAAAATAAAATTTATTTTTTAATCCCATTATTATATCTGACTTCGTATGGCAGAGAAGGAAAACAAAATGTGTTACATCATGGAGGCGGTAGTCTGCACTACATACGAACAAAAGTTTTTTTCTTAATGGAGACGTTATGTGTATAAATAATGTTAGTAAAACTAATATAATAATATTATTTTATATAACAGATAAAAATATCATTATATTTGTATTTTTATAAGTAATTTTAATAAATAAAACAAATAATAAAACTATGTAGTTGACAATACTCATTTTAGGGACTTAAATTTTCATTTAAAGTATCACTGAATCTGAAGGTATTAGGATAACCATGAGTGAAAAGGGTATTATTTTCATTATAAAGGGTTGTATTTAGTGTAAAACTTCATATATTCAAGGATTAATTATATGTTATGGGGTGTCTTGAAGTGGTGAAGATATTACCCATTTATAAGTGAAGGAAATGTTTTTGTTTTTTGAACACCATTACATTTTTCAAAATACTATTACAATATTTAAGGTAAAATTTATAAAAAATGATCAAAATTTAATGGGAAAATGTCTTGGTCTATCCAAATCTCAAAGATTATTTTTATCCATTTTTATGTAAAAATATTTGATCCTTTACACTAGGTTAAACTTAATTTTCCCATTTTACTTTTACCTTGGTTATTAATTTCTAACCATATAAATTAATTTTAATGGAAAGGATTATTATTTAAAATTTTATCCAATTTAACAATTATTATCAAAAATTAAAAAAAAAATTATAAAAAAAATTCAATGTTTTGAGAAATTATTTTGAAAAGAAGCATACTTAATCGGATAATTTTTTTTTGAAAATAACATTTTAAGACTTAAATTTATATATTGGATAAAATTATCATGTTTACTTATTTTATTTAAAAAATTGATATATAATGAATTGTATCAATTTTATTAGGATTCCATGGGAAACAAAAAAGAAACCTCACCTTGAAAATACTTGATTTAAAGAAAATAGTGAAAACACTTTTTATATTAAAGTAACATTCTAATTATTTATAATATTTTTTCCATAAGTTTTATAATATATAAATATATTTTAAATATAAATTTATTATTCCTAAAAGAAATATTCTATTATTGAAAATTTATTCAAATATTTTAGTTTATTCTTAAAAATTCTTAAATAATCAAAATTATGATTTATTAGAATTCTTACTTTTTCGTCTAAAAACCCTCCTTTTTATAAAAAATTTAAAAAAAATTAATAATAAGTAAATTTTGATATGAGGAATTAAAAAATGTACTTTTTTATTTAAAATTTCAAAACACATAAATTTTGTTTTTGAATAAAATCCTAAAATATAATGACGAACCGTTTTTTTAGCACTGATATTTTAAATTATTAATTGATATTATTCTTATTTCATACCATTTATAAAATAAATTTGTGTTAGAAAATATTAATATATAACATAACTTATCTTTGATAATATTTACTTTAAATTGAAATGTGTACTATATAATATATTTTGTTGGAAAATAATTTCTAGATAATAAATAATCTTATTAATCCATTATGTAAAAGAATTTATTTTCATTCATATTAATGAAGTATTTAATTTTATTGTTGACATATTTCATAAAATATTCTCTCATATTAATTCTTCCCTATTCAATGACTAGGTTTTAATATTCATGCTTATATATTTATATTTTATGAAAATTTATCACAATTTCATTTAATTTTGGTGCGACATACTGAGAAAACAATATAATAATTTAACTTATTTAATGGTAATAATATTTTATTATTTTGTGGTTCTACAATATATATATTTTTCATTCTAGGATTGATATATAATTATGAGATATGTGCTTCATCCAATTATTCGTTCTTTAATTTTGGTATTGATGAGACATGTACTTGGTTTCTAAACCAAATCATTACATTGCCATCATAATTGAATTCAATAACATTGCTTACATTCTTTTATTTTTTCAATTAATCCTTATACACCTCTAAAATATTTATATAAATGGATGGAAAAACATTCTTCTTGTTAATATAATATTTATCCCATCCCATTATGATTTCTAGTTTTATTCTCTATAAACCCATTAATATTTGATATCTTTAAATCCTCATCATTGATAAGATTTCATAGTCATTCCGAGTCATAGCATCAACCACATTGTTCACCTTACTAGGATGGTAATGTATTTTATAGTCACAATAATTAATCAACCCTAACTCTCTAATTTTTCACATATTCTGCTCTTTATGTGTTAATATATACTTCCAGATTTTATGATTAATATAAATACAAACATCTAACTATAAATATTAGAAAACCATATCATTAAAGAAAACACTATAACCTATATATCCAAATCATGATCTGGGTAATTTATATTATTAAAATTATATTGGTGTGAGGAATACAGTAAAATTTTTTCCATAAGTATGAGAACACATCCCAATTACTTCTCTGTTTTATAACTATTTATCATGAACCCTTGTCTACAACAAGGTAGTTAAAAAATGGTGGACTAACCAACCTTCTCTTGATCTCCTTTAAATTTTATTCACAATAGTTGTTCTGTGATGTGAATAAATAACCTCTATATTTGAAAGATATATAGATATTCTATCTCTTTTAATAACATAACCCAATAATGATTCATTTTGTAGCTAAACATCAGATTTTAGAGATTTGGGATAAAACTTATTCTACGTTAAAGTATTCAAAACAATTAAAAAACGATCTTCATAATATTTCTTTATCTTGAAATATAAAAAAATATAATATATAAATTATAAAAAAAGTAATGAAGGTAATATATAAATTAGTTTTTATTAGATCAGTGAAGATAATAAGGATATTGGTATGTCCAAATGGAATAATTATAAATTCATAGTGTCTATACCTCATACGAATGGTTCTCTTAGGTATTGCCTCTCTTTTAACCCTCAATTTATGATATCCCAAACATGGTTAAATATTTGAAATATATTTATATCCATTTGTAATTGTTATTATGAGGTTGCAAAGGTTTATTATCCTCATTATCCCTTCGATTAGGTCATTGATTCACATAATTCTTTAAATCCTTACAGTTGAAAATTGAATTTTATTAATTGGAATATTTTTTACATTATGTTTTATTTGGAGTTTTAATTTTTTTGGAAATCAGGTGATCCATTTATTACTCTACCACATGTAAAGCATCATCCTTCCCATTCTATAAATTTACCAATTTTATTCTTCTCTACACCTTTTTCATATAGTTCATCAAATTTTTATTTAATCATGTGGTCTATTGTTTAACATCACTTGAAAAAATATATTAATTTTCTTATAGCAAAACTCATGTGAAAACTAAGAGATTAAATCACCCATTTCCCCTATAAAGAACATTAAGAAATTTATTCATAACTACTTATGTATATTATGGGTAATTCTTTTTAGAGAACTAGTTATTATCCACTAAATATCACAACTATTTTCTTTTGGGTTAAATGATAAAACAATTCACATACCTTAAAAATCTCATAATTTTTTTTCATAGGTATATTTGGATTCATCATCCTTATCCTACATCCCTATAAATATATTGTGCATTTTAGTATGAAGAGTTAAAGGAAAATAATTATTGGGAAAAAAATCTTAAACTCCTCCCATTTTATGGAGTTAATTTATTCCTCCTATATCACATTCTTGATGAGATACACCATTATTAATACTCACCTTCATTGATATAAATAGATAAAACATCATTTTTATGGTCTGATAACTGAATAATAAATATATATTTTCCATCACATTGATTCAGTATTCCAAAATTAGTGAACTAAGGGACCCACAAAAAGGTGGGCGCCGCTACATTAAAAACTTTTTTAAATGTTTCTCCTTTATTGCGTTTTTGGATGCTCAAAATGGGTGACATTATTATTAATTACTAGAGAGATTTGGGTAGGTATTTCCAGAATTTTTTTTCATTCCATCACCCATTCGATTTAGTTTGTCATAAGCGATGACATTTCATTTGCCTTCACTTTTTTTCCTAATGTGATTTCTCCATGTTCCAATCTTTGAATACTCTTAAAGTGGTTAATATAAGTGATTGAGAAAAATAATAAGAGTGGGAAATCAATGAATAAGAAAATAAATCATGAGATGTACTAAATTATGTCACACTAAATTAAACCAATGACACTTTCAGTTTGATAGAAAATTAGGTGAACCAATCACAAAATAGATACTTATTGTTTTATTTTATATTAATATTCAATATTTTTCACAATAACAGATGACTAAGAACCACAACACTTTAGTGTATTTGGAGAGAAGAAACAAAATAAACATATTTAAAAAAATGACTTCATAAAAACTATCAATGTTATTCTTATATAACAAAATTTTTAGAAATATTCAACATGAATCCTTTTTTTATAACCATGGGAAAAGAAAATATAAGAAAGGGTGTGATTATATTCTTTATAAGGGTAAAAATAGGAGATATAAAATAATTATTACAAGTGAGAATAAGATAAACATAAGCACATGAGGGTATAAGAAAGTGAATAAAAAAGAGATTCACACCTATAAGAACATAGGTAAAACATAAGGATAATGGAATAATAATCTTTATAACAAGAAAAATGGTGATCAAAACAAAAACATTGTCATGAGAAATTAACAAAATAAATTAAACAGGTGGCATGACATGAGAATGTGAAATAGAAAAGGAATAGGAAATAATAACATTTTAGATTAGGATTGTCTATGAGAATCCCATAATATAATGTATTTGGAATCAAAATTAGCATACCATACTGTAATGTATTATGTATCATCACCTAAATCCCCTCGTGTAATAGATCATGCATTATTACCAGCATCCCTTAGTATATCCAATCAATAATTATTATCTAGATAAATTTTTATATTAGATATAGAATTATTAATAGAATCACATAGTAATATCAAGACATGTAACATATTTACCAAATTAATTAAAGTATTATAATTGAACCACCTAACATACAACTATAAAACATACATATGTTTGTGATAAGAATATAACATTTATGATTCTATCATCACTAAATTTTATACTAGAAATGAATGGGTTTCACGAGAACATTCATAATGAAACATAATAATCTATATAGTGAAAAATTGTAGATAGAATAATTAGAGTATATCCCAAGTGAATTATAACCAAACTTATAGTATGTTGAAAAAGTTAAAAAATTATCTATATAAAATCATTTTAGATACACTTTAAAAAATAACAAAAAATATCCTTTTCTTCTGTTAAAAGTTTTAGACTAAAAATTATCTCAATAATGGAAACAATATTTCATTTCAAAATCCAAGAAAAAATTTACAATAATATTTATGATATTGAAAATAAATTAAAATGAAAAAATTTGATCGATCTGTATATGTTTAAAGGAAAACATTCTTTTTAGAGTATTTTTAAAAGTCAAAAGTTGGTCATATGATATTTTTTTTGAAAAGATTCCTTTTAATTATTTTTTAAAAATTTTAAAGGAAGTATAAAATACTTTTATAAATAATTTTATTTTAGTTAAAAACATCTTATAGAGATATTTCAATAATATGTAATTGGTGGAGAATGATTCTCAACCTAAAGAAAAAAAGGTCATATTGTCATAAAAAATATTATTTCAATTTATTTGAATTCCAAAAAAGGGAAAATGTTAGTAATATACTTTTAAACCCAATAATTTACTACATTAGAATAAAATTATTAATTTTTAAGAGATGAGAAACATAATATTCCCTATTATGTAAATAGAAATAAAAACAATCCTGATAAAGAATAAGATTATAACATAAACCCTTACCATAAGTCCTGACATCCTTCGTAAACATTCTAACATCCTATAAAAATAAACTTATATTTATTATACATCTACATTAGAATAATATTCATACTTATCTTTCCATATGTGACTTATTCATAATTTACAATCCCCAATTTTTAATAATTATCCAATAAATCAATATGATATGTGTTAACTATTTCATTTTTTCCACATGTTTCAATTTTTATATTTTGGTCATTTTATAGAATTTATACTACTGAGTTTATATTTATTGATGATTTCACAAAGGTTATTTTCACTTTATTATAGTTTTATTATTTTTAAAAATCTTACTTTTGTTTGTTGTAACTTTTTTCTTTTCAATAAAGTATACTTGTCCTTTTGGGAAAGATCTCAATTTTCTAAGAAAAACATATTATGGTCCTTTTAGGTTTCAGAATATATATAATATTAATAATGTAATAAATATATTTTATTTTACTATATAAAATATTATAAAACATCATGTAAGGTAATGATGAAAAATGAATTACATGACTTCTTGGATATGGTAATCCATACATTCACAAAATTGATGTTTTCATTTATTAATGGATGGGATTAAAGGAATTTAAATAATAATTTAACTTTATATAGTAATAATTATATTAAAAATATCATATATACTCTTCATATATTTTTATATAATTAGTCTAAAGAGTCCATGATGAAAAATAAAACACATCGCTTTATGGATACTATGGTCCAAACATTTGCATGAGCGATTATTTCAATTTCTATGAGATGTAATGGTGATATAAAATGGTTTCACCACTAAAATAAATAAATTATAAATGGTAAATTTTATTATATCATTATTTTAATATGGTTTTATAATATTTGGAGGATTTGGAATAAGAAATAAACTCACAAGAGATTGGTTAAGATGATTATAGCTTCCTTGGTAATCTTACACTGGATTAAACCTTAATCCCTCTTGGGGAGGTCTTTTGGTGATACCATGAACTCTAGGACATGGGGAGGATATTTTGGATGATATTTAAGAATATTTTTTCAGATATAGAGCTCTCAAAGTGTGTGAAAAAGTTAATATACGGGGTTACCTTTTATAAGTGAGGAGAGTGGCACCAGGGTAAATATTAAGAAAATTTAAATTTAATAAATTTTATTCTCAACGAAAATTGAAAAAATGTAATAATTTAGAATATAAGGTTATGGAATATTAAGATAAACTCATAAAATCATACAAAGATAATGTTTTTATGATATTATTAGTCTCATCCCTTAGTTTAATACCTTTTAACCCATTTTAACGTTAACCATGACGACAATATTTTTAGAATTGTAACAATTAATTATAAATAAAAATTGTGTCAAAATGTTAAATAATAATTTTCTTGAAGATTAGAAATAAGGAATACATTTTATAATATTATAATCAAAGAGGTGGTATAAAATAATTTTAATATCCTCCCACAAAACTCATGAATACAATTTTATGAAAAGTTGTATTTTTAACCATAAAAAATATCTTATTACCATTTCATTACTAGTAAATTTTTTACATGAATTTTAATATATTTTATTGAATATATTATCAACAATATTCATTAAAATTTTTCATCAATACTGATTAATTATTTTTATTAAGATTATATACATTACACATAATATAAAAAATTTTCTAAATAACATATCCTTTTACCTTAAAATGATTTTATCCTCATTTATATCCATATAATAATTAATATATAAATGTTATTATGTTTTTATGTGAATTATAAATATATTTTACCTTTTATCAATATTTATTAATATATAATATGCAGAAAAGACAATTATTGAAAAATTAGGTCTTATGCGATTTTATTCTTATCATTAAAATTTATTACTTATTTCCAATATATTAATCAATACGTTTTTATTAAATAATAATAATATATATATATATATATATTATAATATGGTTATTCATATTCATATTTTCTAAATTAATTAATAGATTATAATGATCACTTTTATTAATAAAAAATTCAATTTTTTAAATTATCCATTTATTGCATGTTAAGAATTATATAAAATACCTAAGATTTATTTTAATGGAAATATATATTCCAATATTATGGGTATTTACATTATATACCATTATAATTAATATCAACCTAGAAATTCCAATACTATAATTAAAAAATATGGACATCTTTACCTCTTTCCATCCTCTGGTTCCCATATAGCTTCCACAAACTTATGGTTTTACTATAAAACATTATCCACATGTATGTTATTATTCTATAAAAAATTATCTCATCAATACAAAATATCCAAATGTTGTTCCTCATATTAAATATTATATTCTTACTATAAAACTTATTATTTTCAGTTCATAGGAATTGTCTGATATGTATTTCCACAAAAGTGATTAATGGAACACATCATTCACCTGAAAAAGATTTTGTGGAAGGGCCAAGAAAAAAGATAAAATCCCCAAAAAATAAAATTTATCTAATTGAACAATATATATAGGCCTCAGACTCATCTTCCTTCCAAATCACATAATTTTATTCCATGGTGCTATTTATTGGAATACCTTATCAACAATTTCAAACTCTATATTTTACTGATGATTAATAGAATATTGTTTCTGTTGGATTTTAGCTATAGTGATTCCCCGTTGAATCGATATAACCTTCTATTCTAGTTATTCTTCTAGTTTAGGTCCCAATAAGTTAGGTTCTATTACTTAATACCAGTATTTTTGGGTTACACATTTATTTTTATTGAGATATTTTTAAGGATCTATTTGAATGATTGAGTGAAAGCTATTATCATAATAAAATTTAATGAGAGAAGGGTGTTGATCCCATCTAACTAGGAATGAAATTAAGTGCTAAGGATTAACTCTGTATTGAACATTAGCAGAATAATTCTCCATAAATTTTATTTTAACCTCATATCCGGATCAGATACAATTAAATGCTACAATCCATGTTGATTTACACTTTATTTATTATATATCCTAGAAATTTTATCACGAGATACATATTCTATAATAATAATTATGTGATATAAATTCTTAAAGGGTTCGATTACAACACAAATGGAGTTATAAAATTTGGAAGCCTTGGTGAGTTTGATGATTAAATCCATGGTGATGTTTTTCGATAATAATATGGTATTCTTATTTGTTTCATCACCCATTTTGAATTATTTATTACATTATTAACTTTATAGAATCCTAATAACTGAGATACATACTCAAAAGCATCCCAATTTATATTGTCCCACCAGAAATGTATTTTGATATATCTTTATATATTTGTTCCTACAGAATGGCTAGATAATAATGAGTTATGTGATTTATACAGAAAATATTTTTCAAATTTGTAAATCATGGGAAATATACTTTTTTGGTAAACCATATTATTTTATCACTATTATAGTTGTATTGAAAAACCTTATTGACATTATTTTATAGTTCCAAATATTTATTTTAGGACACTTTTAGCTTTTCATAAATTGATGGTTGAAAATTAAAATGATGAATATGGGGTTTGTCCCCTCCCATTATGATTTCAAGATCTATAATTTATAAATCCATAAATATTAGATATTTACAACAATTTTGATGGAATATATCGCATGATATTTTAGGCTCAAAGCATTATCCACCTTGTTCACCTTCATAAGGTGGTAATTTATTTTGATTTCGTAATCGTTAAATAACTCTATCCATCTCTATTACCACATATTAAATAATTTCAATGTGAATATATACTTCAAGACTTTATGACTGTTATATATTTTACAACTTTCAATATAAAGACAATTCCACTATATATTCATATAAAAAATTATGGTTGGAAGCACTTAATCAGGAGTTGGGTTATTTTAATCATGAACCTTCAACGGGAATGAGGCATAGGATACCAATATGTTATTTTATCAGAGAAAACATCTTGATCACTTCTTTCAAGAATCACAATAAATCATAAACCCTTCTCTGTTGTAGGGTGGTGTATGTATTAGTGCACTGAATAACCTTCTTTTAAGATCCTTGAAACCATCTTTATATTCATCTTTACAAATAAAATTGATTACCTTATAATTTAACTTTTTTATTTAATTTCATAATCATACAAAATATCCCAAAAAGAGTTGAAAATATTCATCCTATATAAGAGAACTTTAGATATTGGTCATAATGGTTGGTTCTAGTTATTGATCAATAACTTTGAACATTGAAGGATCCCCCAATATTCTCTCTCTTAAAGTTTCATAACCTAAGGATGATAATTTTTTTATCAAAAATTCACAATTGAATTTTTTTCATATAGCTTCTCCTTCCTTAAGGTATTCAATACAATCTAAAAATAATATTCATGTTATTCCTTATTATTGGAGTATATGAGGATATCATATTTAAATACAAATAGAAATTGATCATGGAATTATTTAAAGACACTATTTATTAAATCCCTAAATATATAAAAGGAACTGGTATATATATATGGGTTCCCTATAAATTCATATTGTTCATACCTCATAAAAAATGTTGTCCTGGGTATCCCCTCCCATTTGATGCAGAATAGATGATATATAGAATGGATCTCAATCTTCAAAAAATATTGATCCCCAAAATTGGTCATAAAAATAATCAATACATGGTAGAGGATACTTATTATTAATCATAATATTATTAATTCATAGATAATCAATGTATAGACATTTTTATCTATCTTTCAACTTAAGAAAAAGAAAGGGTACACCCCATGGTGAAAAACTATGGTATATGAACCCATTATCAATATCATCTTATATTTTCTTATTTAATTTCTATAATTTAGTTAGGTCCATTCTATAAATATTCTTTGAAATATTCATAGAAACATGTATGTGTTCAATTGAAAACTCAAGCTCACTATTCGAGGGGAGACTGTAAAAATCATTAGGAAATACGTCGACATATTGATGAAATTTAGGGATATCTTCAAGGTTGAGTTTCTCCCCAACCATTTGAGATAAATACCCCACTTGTATTGGTAGTATTTCTATCACAATATAAGTAATTTACATTAAAATTTCATGTTCATCATCTCATTGATACCTAATCATAGGTCGAGTCAAAATATCAAATGAGAATTTCCTTCCCCATAAATTAAAATGGGATCTATATAGAGAAATAAAATCCATTCCTAAAATCACATCAAATTTTACTATAGGGTGAATAATATGTCTTTTAGGAACTAAATTCCCATAAGATTCTATCAGAGTGGAGTTATTAACTTGACATACAATCACTGTTTCATTAGGATATATAATTGACAAACCAGTACCAAATAAAGTTACCAAATAAAAAAACTCATCAAATAATAAAAAAATTACAAAATAAAATGAGTTGTTAGAATTATAATCAAATAATAAATTTTTAGTTCTAGAGTAGATGATATGTGTAGATTTATCAATGTTACTTTTCTTGATCCACTTCAAGAGATGTGATTGCATAGGATTTCCCTTTTCTAATATCTTTGGAGGTTGATGAGCCATATTATTCTAATTATCCACTTTATTAGAGCATCAATGTATATAATTAAGAAACTCATTTCATATAAAACATTGATTTTTAATAGTTTAACATTTTTGTCCATTATGTAATTATTTTTCCTTTTCATATTTCTTTGAAAACCGCATGCTTAATCGATGCCTATCACACATATAAAGCATCATCCTTCATCTTATTGGAATTTTACAAATTTTTTATTTTCAAAATTTTGGAATGTTGGTAGTTTAATTTTATTTCCTTCTTAAGATCCATTATTTGAGTTCCCTTGAAACTGAATGTCCATTTTTATCTCAAAAAAAACAAGAGAAAATTTAGATTTTCTAGATTCCATTTAACCCTTAAGAGTACATTGAATTATTTCTTCATAGTTACTAATGTATCCTATATATTATTCCTTTCAATGACTCTGTTTTATTCCAGTAAAGAACTAATCTATTTCCCATTCATGGTCGATGGTAAAATAATATGTTTATCTTATAAGAATTGTAAATTTTTCTTCATTGGTACTTATAGATTCATCATATTTCTTCTTCATCTCTAGAAGTTACATCTTTATTTTAGGATGAAGAGTATATGGAAAATACTTATTGGAAAATATCTTATTAAACTCTTCTCATTCAAGAGAGTTTATATCTTCCAATTTCTTGTTTTTTTTGCGAGTCTATTACTGTTCATCCTCACCTTATATTATATATATTGATTAAAAATATTCTCATGAGGCTTTGGTCTCTCTCTATATCATGAAACATTAATGAATGAGGTTATTCTTGAACATGAGTGATGCCTTCATGAATATGCCTCTATTTCTTTTCTTAGAGAGTGGGATCGTAATATATATTTCCTCAACTCCAGCTTTAAGGAGAAGCAACAAAGTTCATGTCTCAAATATTAGGCTTGAGGATAGGTCTTATTCCAACCACTAGAAGCTGATGGGTGTTATGGTGTGATCCCACTTCAGATCTCTATTATGCAATCCTAACCCCCTGTTTCCAGAACGGTTGTCCCTCTAGAGAGGAGGAGCTGTTTGACTCGATCCCATGCAGCGTTTCTAGAAAAAAAGTGACATTCTTCATTGTTTCCCAAGTTAGAAGGAGACATGGGAGGTAGTGAACTACCTCAACCTTGACAGTGCGCCTAGCCCAGGAAACTTCTCCAGCTCCTTCTACACCCTTGCTTGGAACATTATCAAACAAGATCGATCTGAGGCTGTCAAGGATTTCATCAAAGAAAGCTATCTCCCGCACATGGAAACTACCACCATAATGATCCTGATCCCTAAGGTTTTCTCCCCATCCTTTATCTCTCATTATCAAGCCATCATCCCGTGTAACTTTTTTTATAAGATTCTGGCTACCACCATGAATAGTAGGCTCCCCGCCTCTACACACTAGTGGATTTCGAATGAGAAACATTCCTTTATCTGAGGGAGAACAATTCAAGGGCCTATTGGGGTCACCCAGGGGATGGTTTGGGATATGAAAAAAAGGTAGTGGGATCAAATGTGGTTATTAAACTGGATATGGACAAAGCATATGACTGTCTGAAGTGGGATTTCATTATTCTCACCATGATATGTATGGGTTCATTAAAAGTTGTCATTGACATCCTCTTCTGTTTCTCTATCTATCCTTGGTTTAACATCATCGTTGCAGGGAAACAATGTGGGTTTATCAAGTCTTTTAGAGGCTTACATCAAGGCGACCCCCTCTCCCCGGTCTTGTTTATTCTAGCCCAAGACGCCCTTAGAAGGTACTTCTCATCAGCCATGAAACAAGGCACTGTCCTTGATTTCCATTGAGGGTCTCAAATTCCCTGTGTTTTCCACCTCCTATTTGTAGTTGATGTGATGTTATTTATCAATGGGAGGGGTCCTCCATCAGGATCTTGGTGTGGATTTTGTATGAATATTCTCAATGGAGTGGGAAACTTATCAACCAAGAAAAGAGTAGTGTTTTTCTTCCTTCAAACTGCCTGAGAAGATGCAGGGATATTACTGAAAGTTTACTTAGGATCTAGGGAAATCATCTCCCTATGAACTATTTGGGGGCCCCTATTTATCCTATGAGGATTCAGGTTTAACACATTTAGGACTTGTCTAACAGGGTTATTATACACATCAATATTTGAAATAACGGATTCCTCTCTTTTGGGGGGAGGATTACACTCATTAATGTTGTGTTGTCTTTTTTCCCCATGCACATCCTATCTATTTTTAAGGTTCCCTAGTCAGTCATTAGCCGAATGGAGTCCATCCTTAATTCCTTCCATTGGGAAGCTCACGGTGAAGGTCGATTAAGATAGGCCTCCTAGACCAGATTAGAGAAGCCTCTAGAGCATGGTGGCATTAAAGTGAGAAGCCTGGGAGAGTCCATGTTCTTATTGAAAGGAAAGTTGACCTGGGAAGTTTTTGAGGGACAAACATTGTGGAGCCATTTCATCAGGGAGAAGTATGGTTTCATGATTAAGGAGAATGGTAGGAAACCTCCCCCCCACCCTCTGGTTCTCCCTCTGCACCCATATGTCGTTCCTTCAAGAACACTCCCAATGGATCATTAGGTAGGGAACCTCCAATTTATGAGAGTTCCACTGGGGAATCGGCTTTCTCGGCTTCCCGGGCTGTCCAACTCCTAACCTATGAATATAGGAGGCCTCTCTCCATCATTCATTTATCACGGACATCCTCTTCCCCTACCAGGAGGATATGTTCCATGACACTTTTCTAGATGAGTCCATGGACAGGTGCATCTTAAAGGGTTTTTCTTCAGGCAGATTCTCAACAAGGGACTACAGGAAGGAATTTCTTAGGCATCCATATAGTAACCCTTGAAGATTTGTTCTCTGGTGCAATTATATTATATCCAAGATCAATTTTATAATCTGAAGGTTCTGTTCCCATACTATCCCCATGGATATGTTTATCAAAGATCAAGGTATTGCTCTTGCCTCAAGATGTCATTGTTGTTCAAGTCCCAAAGATGAGACTTCGACCCACCCTTTCCTTTAATGTGACTGGGCTGGCCAGCTGTGGAATTCTTTGGGGGAGAATATGGAGTTTTCGGGGATTATATACTCTCTTTTGGAGTTCTTAGAACACTAGTACAGTGGTCCCTCCACAAAAAATAAGGAGAAAGGTTTCTCGGTTATTATCACTACTGGGTTTTAGAGAATCTGGCAGGCACTGCACCATGCTAGTCACCACGATTCTCAACATTCTCCCAAAGATTTGATCCTCAAGACTAGGCTATTAATATCCTAGATGGCTTTACTCTACAAGTATCTCGAGGCAACACACTCCCTCAGCCACTACTCCAGTATTTTACACTCATCAGGTCTCCCACCCCCTACAACGGCCAGTTCTTGGGTAACATGGCACCCTCCCTCTTGAGGTCTAAAAATTAACACTGAAGAGGCTTTTGGATTGGGGGAATGGGGTAGGAGGGGCTATTTGGGACACGTATATCTCATTTTCACTTTCTTTCTATATATCCTTTGAAGCTGGTGACCCTCTAGTGGTGGAGGCCAATGCCTTGCTCAACAGCTTAGAACTTTTCTCCTCGAGGGCTCCCCCATTTGCTATAGTGGATATAAACTCGAAGATCAGTTGGAGATCATTTAATGGATACATCTATCCTTCTTGGCATATCACCTATCTCATCTAAAAATAAAACTTTATTCTTTTCCATGAAATTTAGATTCTGCACATGTGGTCCAAGTGTAATCGGCTTGCTGACTTCTTGGCCTCTAGGGTGACCCTCAGCCCCCAATTATGGTATTGAATTCCCTTGGATCCCTTCCTCTAGGAGGAGTGGAAATATCTATTGGGGATGCTCTTAGTCTTGAATTTTTCATACCTCCTTGATTTGTATTATTTTTTTTTGTTTTTTTGGTTTTGTTTTTTGTTTGGGTTTTTATTTTGGATGTTGGTCTACTTTGGTTTTTTATTTTCTGTTGAATAAATAAAAAAGATTGTTATTGGAGAGTGTTGGGAAAGTATTGACACAAGGTCTTGCACTCTATCTCTAATACCATTTGGTTTTCCATTAGGGTAGTCATTTTATTTCCCTTCACATTCATTTCAAACTAGATTCGTCCTAGTTTAAGCCACTAACAAAAAAGGAAACAATTGACAAAACTACTTGAGAGATAATAATCATAGTGAGTGGTCATATAATAAGAATGTAAATCCTGATATGTCTTAAATTATGACACTTTAACATCATCCTATGACACTTTAGGTTCATCCTATGTTACTTTTGGTTTATTATTTGTTATTTTAGGTTATATCTTCATAGTCTTCATAAAATAGTCTCCAAAAATAACTAATCCATTCTTTGATACCAAATGAGGTTAACTGATATAAAATACATCTTATTACGTAATATTAAATGAACATTCAGTAATTTTAATAATAATACACTCTTAATAACTATAAAGATTTAGAGTCTTTAGAGTCTAGATAAATAAAAACATTATTTTATGAATTATCTTCATAATATCTCAAAAATATATTCTTATATAGTACCATTATTTAATATATCATACTTAATATCATTCTTTCTAATCATGGGAAAATGAAACATAAGAATGGGTGATATCGAATTATTAGTAAGTGTAATCATGATAGATATCAACTAATGTCCATAAGTTATCATATGATATTCATAAGGGTAAAAGAGTATAATCAAGATCATAACATAAGTGATTCATACCTAGAAAAACATTTCTCAAAATTTAATGACTCTGGTGTAAAATTATTTATAATAAGAAGTATGGTTATTGAAACCAAAAAATTATCATGATTCATGAAAGACAAAACATAATCATTTGGCATAACATCAAAAATGTGGTATAAACATAATGATATGAAATCATAACATTTCATCACTACCAGAATCCCACAAAATAATAGACCCCAAATCATAATCAGCATCCTATATCATAATGGATCATGTATCATCACTATAATATCTTTGTGTAATGAATGAAAAATTACTTCCAAAATCACATAATAAATTCACAATGAATTTTTTTATTAATGCACTTATAAGGAAAAAGTGGGAACCCAACAAAAGATATAGTACACAAAAAAACTTAAAAGACATGTGAGAAAATTATACCATTTCAGAACAATTTAAAAAGGATGGAATGATTTCCCATGTATAGTCACCATTAAATTGTTGTAACCTTAATCTATGGATTGTACTTGATGAGATCCTCAATGTCTTATGGCATTTTATTCTAGGTCTGTACAATTTACTCCAATCTTAATTTCCTCTTATTAATTCCACATATCACAAATATGATTTTATTTATCAATCCAAGAGGTTTTGTCTTCATCAAAATCAATTCACAGTGATATTTAAAACAATATGTGGGAATAATCCTTATAGATATTAATTAGGAAAGAATCATCTATCATATCTTCAACATAAAGTAGGTGAAGATCTTGAGTGATCTTTACGTCAACCACCTCCTTATTTACTGACTTCTGAGCATTAACAATTATTTCCAGATTTTGATTTGGGATGACAACCTAGACTTGATGTATTGACAAAATCCCATCACACACATATGATTCATGATACACATGAAATACATGATCCATAGATGTACTTCAATCAGGTAACAAGAAAGAAATACCTAGACTTTCAGACTATCCTTATTGAATGCCACTACCCTTTAGAGAGTCAATAACAATAATATACATCTTATGAAGAGAAGTAACTTTACTAGAATATTCTTCCACAGGAGGTATGGTAAGGTTATAGTAATCCTTACATGTTCTTGGTCTCATAACATGCTGGATAAACCCCAAAAAGTCAATAAGGGTCTTCTTTCCTTTCTTTGAATAGGTACAAAGTTACACTTCTAAAAGTTCAACTTCCTTACACTTAGAGGGCCATTTATCAAAATAGATTACTTATAGACATATTTACCATCTAGCCTACATCCAATAAGGTTATTTACCATGATACATAACTCTTATCCATCACATACATCTAGTGGGGTTGGATCACCAACACCCAAATCCCAAATCTATTGTGAATGTCCATCAATTTGAAGGTTCAATGAAGTGTCCCTGATGTGATAGAAATATTCCTGAATCATGAGGAATAGGAGACCCCTTCTTTGAAGACAAAGAACAATTTAGACCATGAATCTCCTGAGATATAGTAATCTCTTTGAATGTAGAATTTGAGTTGGAGCTTTCATAATTAGGAATAATAGGTTTCACAACATCATTTTCATTTCTCGAAACTCCTTCCACAACAATATCATCAAAAGAGTAAGGTTCAGCGTGTCAGACTAACCTAACATAACCTAGAACATGTTCTTTTGATTTGAAATCAATCAGTCCATGTCTTAAATTGGAAATAATATACACTACCCTTGGATCAGTATTCATCAGTTTTAGATTTTCTTGTGTTGGGATAGGATTTATAGTACTTTCAAGAAATGAATTTCCAATGGGGATGAAAGCTGGATCTTTATGATCCATGTGAATTAATTTTTAAGATGAAACCAATTTTACCATATTCTTAAAAGATGATAAATAATCAGTCCATGAATCAAATACATCCTTTTGTTGGTAGTGAAACTCTTCACGTACCACAATCCAAATTCACTCATCTAGCAGTTTTGAGGCAATATATTTGATGCATAAGAATGGGGAAATATGGTGAAAATTCATGCTTGTTATATATTCCAAACACACATAAACTCATTCCATGTTCCCAGGAATACAGAGTATCGATTGATAATGGAAAAAAAGAGGGAGATCAGAAAAATGATCCTATAACACTATAAATGGGGCATCTTGATTCATATAAAAATCATAAGGCTAATAAAAATGTATGAAATGAAATATCTTGTAATATCTAGTAGATTTTAATAAACCAGAAGCTAAGTCGTCTACTGAATAAAAATTTATCATGATATGCCTATTTTCTAGAAGACCAACATTCATAATCATCTATAAAACCCATGAATTGGAGATGAATGTGTGGAAAGAATCATCCAAAGGAAGATAATTTGGGAAGCATGCCACCAATGTCAGATTCTAAAGAGCTGATGACTCAGTAAACTCAACTGTTGAAATTGAAAGTTATAGAAATACTTTAAAAATATATGACATTTTCAAGATAAGAATGATATAGGGGAATAATGGGTGAGAAGTAGGGTCTAAAAATGGGATGATGGGAAAAAGTTAAGCAACTTTTAATGATATCAATAAAATATATCCCTTGTGAATCATAAAAATAATTAATTATGTTGAAATAAATGAAAAATAATTTTATAAAATAATTTGAAATAGGCATTAAAAAACAATGAACAATATACATTGTTTTTAGTATCGTATAAAAAATAAAAATTAATAGTATAATGAGAGTAATATTTTCATTGATAAAAAATGTGAAATTATAATTTAATCTTCATTATAAAGAATGTACATGGTGGATAGAAAATATTTTTATGTTGTACACATTAAAAAGAAACATTCTTACTAATTTTTTGTAAAATGTCAAGATGGTGTCACATAAAAACATATAAAAAGATCCATTTTAATCATTGTAAAAGAATGTAAAATAAAGTATAAAATCCATATATGAGAAATTTATTTATTATTTAAAACTTTCATAAATTGTTTTACAAATATGGACATCGATGATAAATATTTCTTACATAAAGAATGAAATGATGGTATCTTTTCCAAAAAAACTTATACCCATTTTTTGTATACCTAAGCATGGAAAATGGAACTAAAACATGAAAACACAAAAATCTACCAAAGGAGCATAAAAAAATTAATTCATATGAGAGAAGTCATTAGTAGGTATATTTCAATATGTATTTCATAATATGTGGGATGAAGTAAGGTGATAAGTTTCTATTTTATAATTGTAGAGAGTGGCACCCTTGTAAATATTTTGAATATTTAAATATAATAAATTTTATTTACAAGGGAATATTGTATAAAATATATAAATTTTGAAGATATGGTGAGTAAATGTCAAAATTGACTCAACCAATCTGAAAAACATAAAATTTTTATGATATAAGAAGGTTTATTCCTTATTTTAATACTTTTTAACCCATTTTATCCTTAACCATAGTGATAAGATTTTTACAATGGAAACAATTAATTATTTATAAAAACCAATTATGATATTTTTACCAATGATTTATTATGAATATTCCAAATATGTAATTAATCTTATAAGATTCAATTCCTTTTTTGGTAGAAATTAATTCCAATATCTTCACACAAAACACGTAAAACCCCATATTTAGGGAAAAAGTATTTTTATACATAAAAATTATTTTCTTCCCATTAATTACTTAGTAAGAACTATTATATGAATTATAATATATTTAATTGAATATAACATCTACACACTTCATTAAAATTATTCATCAATAATGTTTAATTAAATTTTTTCTGATAAAATACATTTCAAAGAACAAATTTTTCTAATGAAAAGTATCTCTTATTATCTTCAAATGATTTTATCTTATTTTTTAACCAATTAATAATAAATATATAAATAGTTATTCTTTTCTATATAAATTATAAATATATTTTATGATTGATTAGTAATGATCAATATATTACATATAGATAATACAATTCATGAAATACTATATCTTATACGATTTTATTCTTATCATTAAAAACAGAGAACCTATTTCAAAATAATTAATAAATAAATTTTTATTATGAAATACCATCACAAATATATTTGGTAATGTGGTTACTCATGTTCATACTCTACCATTTAACATTTCATTTATAAGAAATAATTTTAATAATAAAAGAAATCATTGTTTATGTAAGCTCAGTGTGGCAGGTAAAATAATATATCGAATAATTAACTGTTATTTTATTAGGGAAATATATTCCAAAATCATAGATTGTTACATAGTGAATGTCACCGTTCATGTGATACAATAATTAGAATCAAAGAAAATTTCTATTCTATATTGTCTCTCTCAAAGTGCACAAGATGGAATAATAGAATTTTGTAAATAGAAATGGAATCCCAATACTTGATAGATAATGGTTTCACTAATGAAAAGAGAAAATAGTAGCTTAAATTATATATATGGGGATTTATGTTCCTAAATCATTTAAATATTGATCAACTATGATTGATTAAACCTAAAACTGGTCTTAACTGACTAGAAGAGTATTTGAAATTATGGGAAACAATGGAATAATTTATTATATTCTGTATTTGAAAAAGAGATGACAAATGGCATAAGACGTTGGATTATTAATATTATTTTTAGCAATATTAACAAATTTTATGAATGGAATAAAAGGTAAAATAAGTAAAATTAAAAATTAATCTATAACTTTTGGAAGACATAAGGATGGATGGAGATGAAACTATTAATGTGTTTTTACCAAAGTAAAATTTGATTTCATAAAGAAGAATTTGTATAAAATAATTCCATCATGTCAATAATATTTACAATAGGTGGGAAAAGAAAGTACAAAGGAAAATTACCTTTTAATTTTTTTGATTGTTGAAAGGTTTCATATTTCTCTACTATCTATTCTATGAATATTGGAAGATAAAATTATAATTATTAAGTTTCCTAGAAGAAAATTCTAGATATATCCCACTTTCTCAATAAAAAAAATAAAATTTATCCATGTTATTTTATAAGGATATTTTTTAATTGATGATGGTTTCCCCTCCATTAAAGAAATCTGTGATGAGGAAGTTACAAAATATATCTCTCAAAGTGTGCTCATAGAATAAGAGGATGAAGTGGTGAACCCATCATAAGATGGATCTATATAAAACGGTGAGTACTCTCAAATGTAAGGATATAATACCGAGGAATATACCATAATAATATAGGTTAAGATATTCTTGAAATAAATTGTAATATTCAAAGAGTACAATAATCAACTAAAAACAGGGGTAGATAAGAAGAGTAAAATTCTAGAAGAAAAATAAAATTGTGTTAATTAATTTTGAAATTATGAAGAATGATATTTCTAAAAATGTTAAAATCATTAAATATATAAATTTAAAAATTATGTTAGAAGATAAATATATTAAAAAAATAGAAGGTAGAATGATGAAATCAATAGGTAGAATGAGAAATATAATCGAAAAATAATAAGTTTGTTCAAGAATATGAGAATTTTTTAAGAAACATATAATAAGTAGATAATCAATGAAATTTATAATATATTAAAATGGGATGTTTCTAGAGGTTTTGGTGCAAAGGGAGAGTGGTTATACTGAATCAACATATGATAGGTTACAATCTAAAGTTGTGTAATATTCGAAAAAAAGACTCAAATATGAAATTTTGTAAAGAAATATATTTAAACAATGTACTTAATTAGTTTTAAAAATTCAATTATGAACTTAAAAATATATTTTATTTGATCTACTCATTCAAGGGATAATAATATAGTAAAAAAATACCCATTTAGTATTTTTTAAAAAAATAATATTTTAGGGATACATTTGGTTTTGTAGTATTTTTGTTAATAAAGATTATATTTTTTGACACAATATATCTCTTACTAGTCATAGAAGAGAACAAGAATCCAGATTATGATAATAAAAATGAAAACTCAACAAAGACATCAATAGTTTTAGATGAAGGTTTAAGTGAGGAATATTTTGATTTATTCCCTTAGGTGTGTGAATGTTCTGATCCAGAAGTAAATAATTAAAATCGGTGTGCTGTATGCATTCCTACTTATATGAGTATATTATTGAGGTTTGATAATGATTATAATAAAATTAATATAATTAAATATAAATATATATCTAAAATAACATTTATAGTTTCCACATCTAGAAAAAAGATCATGGATTGTTCGTGCTCATCCAAAATGATAGGTGACTTGAAAAATCTATATAATGGTGAGAAGTATGGAATAATAGCTATTAAAATTGCCAATGATAACTCTCTAAAAACAATAGGTATTGGAACATTAGGTATTAGTAAAAACCAAATCATTATAGACTATGGGTTTAGGTTGATGGGCTAAAACATAATTTGTCGAGTGTATCAAAATTATGTGATGATGAAATTTGATTCATTTTTTAGAGAATTGGATGCATAGATGACAGAATAAAATATTTGGATATGGTTACTATTGGTCAATAACCCAAAAAATTATATTCAAACTTAGATATGAAAAAACATACTACTAATTAAGTAAATAATCCTAAATGAGTTATGGAATAAAATTCTTGGCCACCTTGGAAAAAACAGACTGAATAATTTGATTCAAGAAGAAGTTTTAAGGAATTTACAACTATTCAAAGAGAATGATACTACTGTTTAAAAAAACATGGAAACATATTGAATAAAAATAAAAAATGATGTAAAATAAAAACATAAAAACTACTTAATATGATTAACTTTAATGTGTGTGTTACTATGAGTAAAAGGTAAACATGTAGAGAAATATATTTCATCACTTCATAGATTATTTAAAAATAATGACATGAATAGTTTTAATTATATATAAATCAAAGTTCTTAAATTGATTCAACATAATTATAAAAAAATAATACAATCAAACATATTTGAAATAAAAGAGACTAGTGTCAAAACAAGGTAGTTAATATATCAACATTAAATTCATTAAATATATAAAAAGGAATGGAATAATAAATGAATATGTGCTACATATACTCCTTATCGAAATAAAGTGTTTATGATGAAGAATTATATTATATTTGATATGGATAAAAGTATGTTTATATAGCGTGATACCTCAAGGTAATACTAGATATATGTCATCATAATAATGAGAATAATTCAAAATACATTCCTTATAAGATTAAGATCTTAAAATAATCACCATGATATGTTTTTTAGGAATAATCTGAATGTTAAAAATTTATGATTTTTTTTTGAATTCCATTAATTATCATGATGATGTAAAATAGTGGAAATTTTTTTGATGAAATCTATGAATATGGGGTTTTCTTTTGATATTCACCAAATAGAAGCTCTTACAGGTTCTATAACAATGTTCTAGAAAGTATTATTGAATTTGATGATGCTGTATGTCTATAAAAAAAAGATTTAATAAAGATAATTATTAGTATAAGTGATGAGGATGGTGTTTTATATTCTAAACATGTCAAAGAAAATGAAGAAAATACATAGATTCATTCCAATTATCCTGATTCAATACTCTATAGTGATGAAGAAGAATGGAAAAATGTTCAAATTAGGTTATCCCAGGATATAAAAACAGATTAATATTTAGACTTTTTTAAAAGAATAGAATCAAAGTGTACAAACAAGAAGGAATGTTATGGTAATACTTTATTCCCATTTATTATATAATTTAGAACCTTAGACATTTAAGGAAACAATTGAACATAAGATGTGGGTTTTGGCTGTGATTGAGGAGTATCAATAGGTAAAAATTATTGAAACATGGTAACTTGTTCATAGAAGAATTGAAATGAATTTAATTTGAGTGATATGGGTTATTAGAAATAAACTTGGCGAGATAGATGAAGTGGCTAGAAATAAATTGAAGTCCAAATGAATAGTAAACTCAAAAATCAAAGGAGTTTACTTTAGTGAAACCTTTTCCCTAATGGATAAACATGAATCCATAAAAATATTCATTTACACTACATATCATAAAATCATTAAAAAATTTCAAAATGATGTTAAATTAACTTTTATAAACAGTTAAGATGATTGGGTGGTGTACATGGATCAAGATGAATGTTTTTTTTCTATATTTACATGACAAAATGGATTGCAAAATGAAGAAATATCAATATAGTTTGAATCAAGCTCTATGATCATGGTATTTTAATAATTATGAGTATATATAAATCATGAAATTTTATAAATGGAATGATGAGATCAATATATATGTAAAAAAAAACACTATACACTCTTTGTGATTATTTATATTCATGATATAATATTTTCTATTAATGAAGAAATCTTGTGTGAGGTGTTCTGAAAGAACATGAAAGAAATATTTGAAATTTAAATTCTATGAGAAATGATATTATTCTTATGGAAATATATTTTCTATGTTGTAGGTTATATTGTTTACACACAAGAAAATATGTAAATAATCTCTTTAATTAATTGAATATGTAGGAATCTAGATGGGCTTCGACACAATTCTAGTTGTTCACAAAGTTGAGAAAGTAGGATGAAGGGAAAAATCTTAATTAGATGTAGTTTATTAGACTAATTGGATGTATTATATACTTTAAAACATCAAGACATGATATTTTATATTATATCACCCATTGTTCCTAGAATCAATCAAATATAAAGGAAACATATCTTCAAAAAAATAATTGGATCTTGAGATACATCTCAAGCACCCTCAATTTTGAGCTGATATATAAGAAGATATGTGAGTTGGAACCAAATTAATTTACCAATTCTAATTGGTAATGATTTTTTTATGATAGGAATTCTTCATTAAGTGGATTATTTTTCATTGAAAAAATCCATGTTTCTTTGAATTCAATTAAGAATACATTGGTGACATTAAGCTCTAACGAGGATTAAAATGTGGTTGCATCACAAGGAGCTACCCAAATGATACGGATGAAGACATTGTTTAAAGACTTGAGTGTAGAAGTAACTTATTGAAAAATATAGTGCAAAAATCTTGGTTAAGGTACATATTGAAGAAGTACCATATTTTAAATGAGAATGTTCAATATGGTATTTTGAATCTATAATTTAAAAACTCAAAAGTATATATTGTTATATTCTTACTAAAACTCTCAAATTTGAACTATATTAGAAGTTAAGGCTGTAAATAGGAGTGAATCCAACCACATATCATTGAGTTACCTCCTATGAAATTTCTTTTTAATATTCTTGAGGATATTTTGTGTGCATTGGGAAGAAGTTGATTCACCCATTTGTGAGTTGTTTTAATGTGTGCGATGAGCCATGAAAGAAGGAATCTAGGATTTTTTTTCTAATTGTTATTTCATATACATAAATATTTGACAAGGTTGAGATGAGTAATATTATTAATATAATTCATTATTTTTTTAATCACCATTCTTTTCTATAAAGAGATAACAAATGTAGATTTAGAGATTATTTATTTAGGATTACTTTTCTATCATAAAATTGAGTTGATCCTTAATATCAATTTTATTTGGTTTTACTACAATATGTTTGTGATATGTTTGTGGTATTAACACTAAATCAAAAAGGGAATATTTTTGGACCTTCTTGAGTATAGTGGTATGTTATATATCAATACATGTTAAGTGTGATTATTAAAGAAATGATATTTATGAAAATTAAAGACATGCATTGGAAGAGGAAGGAACACAATGAACAATATAATTTGAATTAATTGAGATGTATTTGGGGGTTTTAAAGTGCATCAAGAAGTTTTGATTTGGTTCTTATTTGTTTTTTATCTATAATTTACCATAAGATATTTGATCCTCAAAAATATTTCAAAGGAAACCATTATATGGTGAATATCGGGTCCACCCATATATTTTTCATCTATATTGATGTTGGATGAATCTGACAAATAAGAAATTCATACAAAATAGTTGGTTTTGGTCACTTGTGTGATATTTCATCTACAATAGAACCGCATGTATAAATTATTAGTCATGTATGAGAATTTATAAATAGATGATATTTTTTAGGTTCCTTTATTATATGAATTATTTTAGGAGTTTTGGATAAGTTTTAGTATATTTTTTTATGAAAAATCTTATAATACGAAACACTTATTTTTAAAGAGTGATATAAAATGAGATATATTCAAAATTATATAATTTTTATAAAGGGAGATTAAAATTAAGTGATTATTTTAAACAACACTTCATTAATAGAACATTATTATCATCCTCATTTATCTTGGTTCATGCTAATATTAAATTGAAACAACCATCTGAAGGACCTGTTGGAGCTTAAGGAACTCCACGTCACATATTGTGGTGCCACATCATATTCACACAAATCCATTCTTACATGGAATATTTCAATGAAAATTATACATGTGATTATTTTTGGAGAATTTAATTGAATAAGAACACTCTGGTATTATTAAATATTGTGAGGAAGAAAAAAATGGGTCTTCGATTAAGTTTTTAGTTATAATATTGTGAATATTTTAGTCAAAGATTATGAGTTTTAATGAGCCGAATCCAACTAAAATTTACGGGTATTTAAAAAAATCATTGAATAAAATTTCATGAAATATTTGGAGAATCTACACATAAAAAAATTAATAATGTTAACTATTGATATTTCTGATATAGAACAAGTAGGATTCCATATCAATGATATAGAATAACTGAAAACAATTGTAGGAGATTGTTGTATTGGGATGAGGAAGACGATTGTTAAATGGATTTTGGGTGCTAGATTATATAATAATCTATGATTATAGAGATCATTTCTTCTATTAAATGGATATTGCATCTTTTTTGAGGAATATTTAATACATTACTCCAACACACACCAAATGACTATAATAGTTTAGTGCCTTTGGAAACTAATAAAACAATATTCTAATTTGGTGAAAGATATTATATATTTCCCACTAGGATATTCTCATTTAGTACCATTATTAGACATACCCTAAAAAATCATTTCTTTATAAAAATGGGAAGTGAAAAATCAGAAAGAGTGAGCTCAGATTCTTATTAAGGGCAAGCATAAGAGATATCAATATAAGCCTACAATAAAACATAATATAAGCATATATGTCGGTGATCGTAAACATAACATAATAAATCATACCCAACCTATCAGGGATAATAAAGATGATTCATGGAATAAAACATTTTAATTTCATAAAACATGGGCCATAAGATTATTAAATCATCATAAATCAATCATGAAACATAAACTGATTTCATAAAAGTATTTTACCATTAAAAATATTAAAAACCATTTCACATGTCCAGGTTAACTACCAAGATCATCAATATAGTGGATTAGAACACACCTAATTCTCATAGTGGACCATTAAACACTAATTCAAAATAGTGGATATGGACACACCAATTTACGATATTGGATTAGGGAACACCTGTTTCTTATTGTGCACAAGGAAACACCTATTTTACAAAGTGGATAAGGACATGACTGTTTCCCATTATGGATTAGTGCATACTTATATCTCATATTGGATTAATACCATTGAATTTTTTCCCATATTTATCTAATAATATATAAATATTCAATAAATATATTATAGGGAAATATAGGTCTAACTTGTGTTTGGTGATAATGTAATAATTGTCTTTGGATAAAAAGTAATCACCATCATTGGTTTTAATGAACCCACCATCAAATAATAAAAATCAAACATATGTGTTCAAAAAAATAGTAAAATATTTATCACATCATAATTAATGAAATTAAATCCGTTTCATAAACATTTTATCATATCATAACCTTATGCCTTGACATCCATCGTACTCATTCAAACATCCTCTTATTTGGGTATCCTCTTTAGGATTTCAATAAAAACCTTATTAGGATGGATTTATTTCTAAATGAAGGATCATATAATGAGGGGAATAATTTAAAAAGTGATTTGTTTGGGTGTTGGACGAACCAAAAGGTTTTGAAGGTGTAAATAATATAGAAGAGGGGGAGACCTTTTATAAGTGCGGGAGAGGACACACTTGATTTTTTTGAAAATAATTGAGTAAACCCACATTTATAATATGTAACAAGAGTCAAAATATATCTATATAGTAGTTTTTTTATAATTTTATATGTTATTTTTACCCATATTGTTTTAGTTTAACCCCCTAGTAAACCAATTTCGACCTTAAGTGTGAGAATTAATTTTTAATAAATTCACTATTCATTTTTATAAAAAAATAATTTTACCATATTATGTAATATAAATAATTATGATTCCAAATATTGAATCTGTTTTTTCCAAATTACATTCAAATAAATATAAAAATTTAATTAATAATTATTCATAAAGACACGATGATAAATAGGCTTTTATAGAGAAAAAGTTGAAATGTTTACGATGTGTCATATAAATTTTTCATATGAATTTAATTTCAATGACCTAATTGGATTAATCTGTGTATAATTAAACTAATTTCGCCTTTAAATAAAATTTTAATATAACTCATCTTTGTAAATAACTTGAATGGAAATATATTTTTTAATTAAAATTAAGTACACTATTCATAAAAAAATGTAACTTTACAGAAAGTTCCAAAAAAGTAAACCTAAGGTAATTTTGAAATTATAATTTCTAAAATTTAATTTATTTTATATAATATGTTTTTTAAAGTGTTTTAAAAAAAACAATTTTGTTTTAAGTGTGAAAAAATGAGACAAATTGTTTTTGTAAAAAAACTCTATAAGTGTAAAATTGGATTTATTATTGTTTATTTCCTTGAAAAAATATACATGTAATGTTAAAAATTTTATTTAATATATAATTTTTAAATTTAAATAAATTTTTTAATCAAAATTATTTGGTTGATTTATTTATACAAAATAGATATGTGAACAAAATGTGTTTCATATAATATTCTCTTTTATTTTTAAAAGGTTTTAATTTAAAAAGTTTTTATTTTTTTTCTCTGACTAATTAGAAAAAATAAATTAAGGATATTTACAAGTTTAAACCATATATTTCCACAATTTATTTAATTATACTCATAGCCACCATTCCAATACCAAGGTGATAACTATCGTATAATAATATTTTGATAGTCTGTCACATTTTATTTAAACTCTTTGTTACGTGTGATACAAACCGAACATAGTGTTACATGTATCACTAGCCAAAATTAGTGTTTCATATCACAAAAAATATTAAAAGGATTTAATTTATTTTAAAAAAATAATTTCACAAAATCTTGGGTAGTTACATTTTGACCCTTTAAAAATGAACTTTTTCCTCAAAATTTTACTTGGCCATAAAAGGATTCAAATTTGAAAATTAATTCTTATAAAAACCCATATTAGAAATTAAAAATAAAACATCCCTTAAAAAGGGAATGTTAGAAACATAATTTTTACTGATAGTAACTCATAACTAGGTTTCCACATAAGATAACATAGGTGAGAAGTTTGGATATAAAGATTGAATAAAATTGAAAATAATTATTAGAAGTGATATCAATCATTGATCGAATAAAAGTGGGTGATATAGAAAATGGTAATGTACAAAAAACCATAAATATATGCGGATTTTAGGTACTATTTGGTACATCATAAATGAAGGCTCTAGGATAATTTTTTTTCAATATCCTTTTCGTTATTTTGTATAATTTCTTCTCAATATAAACATAGAACATATGAGAATATAAAAGATATATTTTATTTTCTAGACAAAATTTCAGCCTTTGGTTATGCCTTGATCAATTTACACTTTATCTCTTACTCTAAGAGATAAATTTTTCATGTCCAAAGCACTAGATATGGTCCATATTAGAATGAAAATTCATTCCTTATATATTAAAAACAATGTTATCACTGGCTATGAAACATGGATAAATATTCATATGGTTATTTAATATGTTAATATCTAAAAATCATCCAATGTTTAAATTATACCATTAAATAAATGGTTATACTTTTAACCCAGTTAACATTTAAAATTTATATATAAGGTTAAAAAGTCTCTCAAATTCAACTTAAAATTAACCCCCATAAATCATAAAGTAGCTATTGTTTCCTCCACTTTTTAGGGAATGGATTGGATATTGAGGTGGAATTATGGGCTATGATTAAGGATATCCGGTATGCCTCTTTTCATGGATGGATGAATATATAGATGGAGTCTGATTCCCTTTTGACAGTTTATATTCTTAGAAATCGCTCATGGAATGTCCCTTGGAGGATGCTTTCTGCCTGGGATGATTGTCTTTATATTATGGAGTAGGTTTTTTTGGTTGTCACTCATGTTTACAGGGAGGCAAATCAAGTTGCTGATGTTATATCCAAGCATGATATTGAAGAGGCTTTTTCATTATGGTATTTTTTTTAATCCAACCTTCTATTGTGGCTTGGTTGCTGCTAATGTGTGTGGTGATGTGTACATGCATTTTTACTGATTCCATATTTCTTCCATTTTGATGTCTTTACTTTTTTTATTAATAAACTTTTTCTAGGAGTGGTATTTCTTGCTTCTGAGTCTTTTTATTAAGACATAGATTATTATATATATTACTTAAATTAAAATCTATCAATGATAGCATAATCCACATTTTTAATAAATCATTTATTAGATCTGAGGTCATCAATACATTCCTATTTTATTTATCAAAATGAACCATATCTTTCTACCAACATTATTATCTCAAAAAAATCAAGTTATTTAGGTTTATCATTACCTTAATAATTTATTTTCTTTTAGAATCACATATTAATTAAATTTCTTTTCCAGGTCATCGACATTATTGAACCTTTTCATTCATATCAACAATGAAAATAATTTACAGAATAATACTTATATATTTCTCAATTCATTATTCCTGAATCCAAAAATTTAAAAACTTTATTTCATACTCTTTAATTATTTCCATGAAATAGGTACTTCCTTTTTCTTGATGTATGTTCTTGAGTCTGGGAATTGAGTAGGGTAATGCCCTTGTTCTCGATAAATAAAACATTTAATTTCTGAATTTTTTTTCACAATATGAATTTTTTTCCATATAGATATCATCTTCTACTAAATTTGAGATATTATTTTAGGTTTTTCTTGCCACCTTCTTAACATATATAAGGATGAATATTCTTTCCTCTATGTTCATTACCACATGAACATTTATAAAATTCCATCTCCACAATATTATATGTTTTATGAATCACACTAAATTTCATATTAGTAATTATATATCTTGATAGTTAATTAGGAATAACAATAACATATATCATTCCTATCATCATCCCATTTGACTAATCATTAGAAAATTGTTTTCCACACTCTATATTTAGATGACTACTCCAGGTTGAAACTATCAACTGAATCTAAAATCATAGTGTGAGCAATACTAATCCTAGTGGGGAACCACATAATCCTGAAAAATAATCCATTTGATGTATAAATTAAGAATAAGTCTTTAATCTATGATATATTTTTTCATTCATAATGATAATATTTTAAAATAATTCATGATGGTTGGTAAAGAGTGTGTGAATTTCCATAAAATATACCCTGAGAGTGTCAATCCATTTTTTCAACAAGTATCATTTTCATGAATCTATTCCAAATTGAGACCAATTAAATATATTTTTTTTAGGGTTGTTACCCCTAGTTACATCTGCTCTAGAGTCCCATTCCGTTATAGTATCTTGACATAGATGTAATTTCTTGGAAACCACTAACTCTATACTTCACCAAAATTCAAGACATTATCCTTTATTGTGAATCATCTTTAGACTTATCCTTATAGAAGAACCAATATATATCCTTAGAAATATATTTAGGGACCTCATTAATTTTTTCTAATAATAGTTTACAATGTTCAACTAAATCTTACTCTGAAACCAATTATAGCAACCCCTGATTCCTATACATGGATATTAAATATGTTTTATGAATATTAAATACATTAAATAAGCACAAACCTTAGGTCAATAAAAGTTTAGTGCCTTTAGAAACTTGGAAATAATCTTCTAATATGGTGAAACATCTTCAATGTTCCCCCAAAGGTCATCCAATTTAATGGCATTCTTAGAGATAATATATATAAAATAATTTTTCATAACATAGAAGAAATCAAACATATAAAATGGTGAGATTAGAAAATAAATAAGGGAAAATATAAGAGATATAAATCTAAGAACATATTAAATAATAATATAATAAAAAGGGTATGCGATCACAAAAATTAAATAAAATATTTTAACCAAACTATCATAGATCACCAACAAGATTGGTGGAATAAAATATTATCATTTTAGAAAACATAGGTTATAAGAGTGATACATAATCCTAAAACAATATTGAACCATAACCTCATTCCATAAATGTTTTGAACCATCATGAACATAAAAACCCATTTCACGTGTCTATTTGAACTACCAAGATCATCAATATTGTTGATTGAGAAACACCTATTACCCATAGTAGATCAGGAAACACCTATTTTCGATATTGGATCATATCACAACTATTTCCCATAGTGGATCCGGGACATGTTTCCTATAGTGGAGTGAGACACCCCTATTTTACATATTGTACTAGGACACACCTATTTCCCAGAGGGGATTGGGATACACATGTTTCCCATTGTGGATCAGATTGCTATTTCCCATAGTAGATCAAGATCATCAACTTGTTTCCTATTTTTATGTAATAAGAGAAAAATCTTTTTGAAATGAATTTAAAGGAGATATAGGTTCCCCCCATAATTGGTTATAATGTAACCACCATCCTTGGTTATTACATAACCACCTTCCTTGGTTTAAACTTAACCACCATCACATAATGAAAATCAAACATATGTCTTCCAAAAGATTAAAATATATTCATAATATAAAAACCCATGAAATGAAATGGTTTAGATAAACATTTAATCCTATTATAACCTTATGTCCAGATTTCCATTATACACGTTCAAACCTCGTCTTCTTAGGTTACCCTCCTTAGGTTTTCACGAAAATCCATCCTAGGATGATATTCATTGAAAACTATGGATTACAGTATAAGAGGAGGGAATTTTAAAAGTTATTTGGGTAGGTATCATATTTTCCAATAGGTTTTGAAGGTGTTAATAAGAGAGGATATTGGGTGTACTTTTATAATTAGGAAGAGGAAACATTTAGTATTTTTGAAAATAATGGCGTGCTCCAATATTTTTCATGTGTATAAAGGGTAAAAAATGAGTCGTTATAGATCCTTATAGGTTTAATGGTAGAAATATTTATAGAAAATATTTTTTATACAATTTTATAGGTTATTTCACCCTTATCTTTTTAGTTTAACCCCTGATAAAACCATTTTTACCTTAAACGAGGTAATTAATTTTTACTCTAGTCACTATTAATTTTGGTCAAAATATAATTTGAACTTATCATATAATATATATTTTAATAATTCCAAATATTTAATCATTGTTTCCAAATTAAATTCACAAAATTTTAAAAATTTTATTCAAAAATAAACCATAGACACGATGAGAAAGGGGATTTTAAAGAGATAATATTCAAAAGTTAATCAATTTTTTATACCACACTTTTATATGAAATTGATTCCAATGTCATAAATTAGATTAATGTATTTGTAATTGAACTAAATTAATTTTAAAATCAATTTAAAATATAAATTACACTAATAAATAAATTAAACAAAACATAATTTTGGAAATAAAATTCCAGGTTGTTAACTATTCATAAAAAATGATCCTTTTCAAAAAAACAAAAAAAAAACTTTAAGATAATTTTAAAATTAAATTTTTAAAAATAAAGTTTAATTATAAAAAATTAATAATTAGTTATTATAAAAAATAATTTTATTATAAGTACGAATAAATGTGACAATACTTTTTTTATAAAAATACATTTTTTAGTCGTAAATTTTGATTTCTTCTTATTTTTTTCATGAAATCATATATGTTGAATGTCAAAAAAATTTATTGAATAAATTATATAAATAATTTATTATAATCATTAGTAAAAAGTTATTTAGATTATTTATTGATATAAAACACACTTGTGTGCATAATCATAATTTTTCAGAGAAATATTCCATTTAATTACAAAAATGGTTTTATTTTAATCAATAAATAACTTGTTACCAGTTAATATATTATATATACTTATTTAAATAATTTATTTTATTAATTTATTTAATCCTTCACACACCGTCCATTCCAATAGCTAGGTGGTAACTATTGTGTAAATATATTTTGATGGTATGTCAAATCTTATTTAAACTCTGTGTTTCATATAACACAAGATAAACCCAGTGTTACTTGTGACACTAGACAAAATCATTTTTAAATGTCAAAGAATAGAAATTATATAATTTATCTGAAAAATTATAATTTCACATTCTCAGGGTGTTATAGTGATCATTATTTAGATGGATTAGTTTTATTATAATTGATGAAATATTGTAACTAGTTGGTTCCTTCATTTTTACAGGTTAAAGTTAAAACCTTTACATGGGTTAATTTTGATAATAATAAGGGGACTTTGTACAAGTGATAACATCCAAAATACACTAGGGGTGTAGTATAAGGTTACATTCTTAAAACATTACAACATATTTATTTAATTAAAAATTTTAATTTTCTTTCACGTTGAAGATCATTTTAGTTTATGAGATTTATAAATTTAGGCTATTACTCAAACATAAAAAACTATAAAATAAAAATTGGAATCTTCTGAATAGTATAAATTTTTCCTACACTCAAAAACTTTTAAAATAAAGCCTGATATCTTTAATAAAGACATTTCATGAAATTCAACATGAATTATTCCAATACTTTACCCATCCTTTAACCTTGTGAATGTTTTTAAGAAACATTTTCTGGGAAAAAATCATAGTAAGGGATATAAAATTAAAGGAAACCATTTTTTCTGAAAAACATGAAAACTCATATAAAATTTACCTTGATCTTCAATATTCAATGAGAATATAAAATAAAACATTTTCACATGAATAAGAAACACAAACGTTTCTCATGTATAGTCATTAAAACCCATAACAAGCAATTTAACTTCTATTGGTGACTTAGATCATCGTATAGATAAACCCTTTCAATATACTTTTAATTTGTATAACCATATAGATGATTTCCCACATTATCACTACCTAATGAATTAGAGATATATAATTTAAATAACCCTTCATATAAGTTATACTGTGCTCACCCGTGAGCTGTAATGGGTATCAACCCTTCATATAATATATATTGTTCTCACCCATTTCTTATGAGCTATAATGGATCTCAACCATCCATTAGGTTATATCTAATGTAGTAGCGAGCAATAATGGGATCGAACCCTTTATATAAGCAATATCAGGATCACCCATTTCATATATTTCTTAGGTACCATATCAATAGTAAAAATCTCTCCTCATAAAAACCTTCAAAAACTATTTTATATTTATATGAAAACACATTTGGATAAAAAACCATTTTCTTTTGAGAGCCAATTTTCAATACACAAACCCCCTTTTCATTAAAAGAAATTTCAATACCAAAATAACAATATAAAAAAATTATGTTTTTTAATTTAATGAAACATTTATAATTTTAATGTAATCTAGAGGAAAATTAAAATTCCAAATTTAATGAAAATTCATCATCACCATACATTAAAAATAGGACATTTCATTTGTAATTTGTAAAAATGTTCTGTATACACATTTAAAAATATTCCTTTTAAAAACAATTGAGTGAAATTACAAATTAACATAAAATTTCCTTTATAATAATTTTATTTCCCTAAAAATAAATATGTAAAATAATATCAAGAATATTTACCTAGATTAAATAATTTGGGAAATATATCTTTAAACATTCAATGTATCCCATACCACATTATACATTTAATCATAATCCCCAGGAAGGAATAACATGTTACAAAACATTAAATAATATGATAAAATTTAAAATATGGATATATAATGTTAATGGGTATTTATATACACCTTAAAAAATGAATTAATGCACATTTCATCAAGAAATGTCTCAATGAAAGGAGATTGAGATGGAACCTCTTTCAAATGTGGTAACATATTAAATGGAAACCCCAAAAGTAATAATTTTATAAGTAAATAATTTAAATACCATGAGGATAAATGAGTTTATGATATAATATATAAAAATGGCCAATATATATAACAAAAAAATATGTAATTGGTGAACATTACATTTATCTCACAGATAAAAAAAGTGACATAAAAATCCCTAACCTTGAGTCCGTCTTGTCACATGTGTCTTTACCTTATTCTTTTTTAGCTAACTCCTTTTTGATTTATAGAAATGTACTTATTGGTTTGGTTTATGCCCAATGTAATGCATTTTGAGATAGGTAAGGGATGTTGGAATATTATTTGGGTATGGATTGTATGATCCAAATGTGGTTGAGAGGTGTAAAGAAATGGGAAGTGTGGGTGCCTTTTTATTGTGGGGGGGGAGTGATGTTCTTGTAAATATAAAAAGTTAAATAATATTGATAGGTATCCCTTACATCACATGACACCAATAATAATCACAATTTGAGAAAATATGTGATATGTTTGAATCATTTCTATCCAATGGGGGTTTGATAATTTTTAGGACACTTAGACTCTTAATATTAAATTTTAACCACTAAGTAAACACATTTTTACCTCAATAGTTGTAATTAATTTTAATTATTTTCAGTAATATTTTTAGAATAAAACTATGATTACATTACCTTATATTAGATACTATTCTGATTCCAAATATGAAATCAATTTTTCTCAATTTTAATCACAGAATTGGCGGAAATTAATTTAATATTAATCCCATAGATGAGACGACAATGTTAGTTTCAACGTAAAAATGCAAAAAAAATTTCTATGTTTTTATATATAAATTCAAAGTAAAATTGATTAAAATGACCTTAATTGGTTTAAATGATATAAAATTTATCTAATTATAATTTAAAACAAACTGAAACATTATTTAACTATATAAATAATTTGGATGAAAAAGTATTTTTAAATTGAAATTCAGTATTATTCAGGATTCATCAAAATATGAATGTTCTCAGGAAAATATAAAAAATAACCCAAAATAAATCTTGATTTCTTCAAAAAATTACGTTTATCTTTCATATAAAAATTTAAATAGTGTTAAAATTTAGTTTTAAACTAATTCTACCATAAAAGGGAAACAAACTTCCATATTTAATAATAATATTAATAGTATATTATTGTTTAGTATCACTCAGTCTAGTATGAAATACAAGATTTAGAAGAAAATTATATTTTTCATCATATAATCTATTGAATGTATAATACCATAAAAATTACAATCCAATTCATAGGTATTAATAAATATTAAAAAGACATATTGAATCACTATCTAGGATGTTACAAATTTTTTATTTTATTGGTTTTTATTTCCTTTTATAATTTATTGGTATCCAATGAATTCATCTTATAAATATTGATAAACTATAATTTCATAATTTAGTTAATATCCTTAATTATCACCATTCCAAAATCTTGGTGATTACTATAATAATGATATTAAAAGTATATTGTTTTCTAGTAAGACTCAGGAAAGTGTGTTACTTAAGTTACCAAATGAAATCGATATTGCATGAAATGAAATATAAAACTGGTTTTGTATTTGATTGAAGATAATATATTTATATCATGTAACATAATTCATTATTTAATTAAAATTTATTTTAATGAATTTATTACATAAAATCTCTTGATGTTACATCCTACCCCCTTAAAATGAATTTATCCATTGAAATTCACCTTGGTAATCAATTGATTAATATTTATAGAGTTCCTTTGTTAAAACCCATTTCATGTAAAGGGTAAAGAAAAAACACTATAAAAAGGGAAAGTGGGAAATATAATGTTAACCTAATGTTATGAATAACTAGAATTCCACATTCAAATAACATTTGTGGGAAATTCACATATTGATTTTCAAAGAAAAAATAATCCCCATCGACTAATAGTGAGTGATAGAGAACACGGTAAAGAGGATGTTAGTGATGACCAAAACATAACCCCAAAAGGTGTAGAAAAGTTTTTTGATTTCATAAAAAACTATGCTACTAAGATAAATTTTATTTCAAGATCCTTTTCCTAGATTTTAAGGATTCCTTCACCATATATAGTAAGAGAATAGGCAGATTGACTTATTTCAAGAGTATAGATTCATCATTTTATAATTTTACACCATAGAATCATATCTTTATCCAAATAATGAGAATACAGAATGGCTTATCATGCTTGAATCACTATAATCATTTTTCTTATAGATCACATAATCCTCAAAAGGATAACATGATATTCCTTCTATCTTTAGATATTAAATAAAACTAAAATGGTTATCACGTATTTAGATAACTAAAACAATAGTGATGAGATAATTCATTAATTTATAAGGTTATCTAGTAATAGATAATGTTAATATTAACCATTCCATATATATATAAACATAATGGTCACTAATTCTATTAATCTTACATCTACACATGTTGATGTATTCTTCCTGAAATATATTTTACAAATATACCTTAACCCATCTAATGAAATCAATAATTTTTTACCAAGGTGTTTATATTATTAAAAAAATTAAAAGAGGTGTGCCTAATACATTGGGATTATGATGAACATTTGAAAAATATAGAACTCCCTAAATATTCAATCACTTCAATAGATAGACTACATCAACCATAGAAAGTATCAAATGAATTTCCATCCATTTTTCTATATAATCATGACAATTTCCACCCCAAGTAAGTTTCCTCAGACACACATTAGTTAATTAGTTAACTCATTATAAATAATGAATCTTACTGTTTATTGGATACCTGCTATCTCATTGTTTATTTTTTAAGAATCATTTCCTCAGAATAACAATCCTTATGACCAAACTTACCACACCGATAACAATTTCCAAATCCTAACATACATTACACAAAATGAATTTTCCACACATAGAATAAGTTTTAGGATTACTTCCATAATAATTAGTTGGGTTATTTTCCATTTCTTTCCACCTTGATTATTTCTTACTCTTATCATATCATTACACATATGTGTATGGAAACTCCATTTAAACTTTCTCCACACAATGATCCAATTTTTCATAACTTTTAAATTTTATAGGGGCTAAAGCTCTTTGTATACTTGGTTTTAATCTTATGTAAAATCTATTAATATTAATATTACTTTCTTGAATAAATTCTATCACATACCTATCCTATATTGTGATGTTTTATTCATATACATCGAAAAAATCATTATGTTTTTCCCTCTAATATAGGAATTATTTCTCTATCAGAATCCAAATAACCATAGGGAAATATTTTTAATGGAAAAAATCCTTGAATATTTGCAATTCCATGTCATCCATATCATCTTTCTCTCTAATATTCTTATGAAAATACCACCATTGATCATCTTTAATTTAAAATTTAACAACTAAAAATAATTAAATTTTGAATTTTGGAAAATCCCATGACTTCAAGTATCTTATCTAGGGATTTGGTTAATCTTTAGGAAACCACTTGGTTAGATGATCCATTAAATTATGGGGGATGTAACCTCAGGAAATTATCCAATATCATCAAGTTCCTTCATTGTTTTTCAAGTTACTCTTTAGAATGGATACCACCACAATTTATAGCTCATGTTAACTAATATATCACTACAATAATCTAATTAGTTCCAATTTTAACCATCTCAAGATTTTGATTTGGAAGGATCTTTTTCCCTTGATTGCTTCCAACTAAAACATTATTATTTACTTAATGGAAAACCATTCTGAAGAACCATACCTTAGATAAATAAAATGGAAATATTAAAATTAGTTATCATTTCAACTTAACCATAATGTGGAATCTTCTATGTATATTCAATTAACACTATCCTAACATTTAATTTTTTCTAAACAATCAATTTTATGCCAAATAGAAGTACCCAACCTTAAAACATTATATAATCATGATTTATTTTATGAATTTTAAATTCTTTCACATTTAAGATCTTTTCAGGTTAAGAGTTTTAGATAATTTGGCCTTACGTCATACATAAAAAAACCATAAAATACAAAGTGAACACTTCTGAAAAATATTCATTTTTCATATAATATATAACTTTTAAAATAAAGAATGATATATTTTATGAAGAATCATCACAAGTTTAAACCTAACTTCTTCCAATACATTAATCATCCTTAAACCTCGTGATTATTTTTTAAATACTTGGAATGTGAACAAAATATAATCGGAGGATATTAAAATAAAGTAAATAATTAGTTTGATAAAAACATGAAAATTCATATAATTTTTACCTTTATCTTCAATGTTTTTTAAGAACATTAAATATAAAAAAATCAAATGAATAAAAAAAAGATTTTATTCAAGGAAAATCATTAAAACCCATTGAAAATGATTAAACTACTTTGGGTGACTTAGAGAATCATATACATAAACCCTTTTAAAACCCATTTAATTAAAATAATCAAAATCATGACTTTCAAAATTATAATTACCCAATTCATTGGACACCTATAATTTGGATAACCATTTTTATAATCTATTTCAAGATCACCTATGATCCATAATGTGGCTCAAGCCTTTGTATAATCTATATCAGGCTCAATCATTTCTTATGAGCTACAATGGAGCCCAAGCCATTATATAAGCTATATCTAGATCATCTATTTGATATAATTCTCAAGTACCATATCAAGAGTAAAACAATCACATAATAAAACCCTATAATTTTTTTTAAATCCATATGAAAACACCTACGGATAAAAATACCTTTTTATTTAGTAAACACATCTTCAATACCAAAAAAATATTTTCTTGGAAAAATGATTTTCAATACTAAAATAAAAAAATTTAAAAAATACAATTTTTAATTTAAGATAACTTGAAATATTTCAATGGAAGATAGAAATAAAATAAAAGTCATGATGACATGAAATTTCATTATCATTATACTTTTAAAAGAAGTAATATTATGTATCATTTGTCAAAACGATCCATATTAAACACGTAAAAAGATTTTTTTTGAAAGCCTTAGAAAGAAATTAATAATATAAATAAAATTTCATTTATAATAATTTGATATTCATATAAATATATATTAAAAATTAGAAAAATAATATTGACTGGGAGGTAATGATTTGAAAATTAAATCGTTAAATATTCAAATTGACTAATACCACTTTCAACCTTTAAATCATAATCCCGATGAATGATTAAAATTTAGAAAAAATTAAATAACATGAGAAATGATACAATATGAATATATAATGCAAAAGGGTCAGTATATTGTCACGACCCGTCCTCGGGGCCCATGTCGTGACTACCCCAAGCCCGCCTTCCATAGGCCAGTGGCTGACGACCAGCACCAAAGGCGTAAATCCCAATAACTTGGAAGGCATTTTCTTTATAAAAGTAAAAAAACACAATAGAGTACAAGAGGAAGTAATACACTAAGTACAAAAGAAGTGATGAAAAGTAAATGGGCCAGAATTCAAACCCAAATGAAAGTAAAGCTACAACTGAATGCAAGTACAACAGAAAAAGACAACAGCAGGAAGAAAAGAAGTAGCTCCTGGGTCGTCCTCCTCAGATCCTACCTGAAGGGTAGGTACAAATAGTGCAGCTCCTGGATTATCCACCACAGATCAGACCTGAAGGGTAGGTATAGATATCCCCCATAATTCCCTTTCCCGTCATCCTCCTCCGAGTATTGTCTTGCCATGAAATCCACCTGCTGATACTGACTCGTCGTGGGGTCCACCTCCGGGTATCGTCCAGTCTTTGAACACTCGGATTCCGTCAGCACTGCCCATCGTCTGCAACCAACACAACGAGGTGCGGGCATATCCCGTACAGGGGTGAGTATAACGATACTCAGTAGGGACCCCGATACCCTCAAGGTCTCACTAAATCCAACAAGGATAACCACAAAGAAGATCTCAACAGATAACCTCTACATAGGTATATGCACATACATATACCTAAGTTATCAAGTAACCCATCTCAATAATGAGGAAACACAAAGATTATGAAATCAACAGATAACCACTACCCAGGTACATGCCTATACATATACCTAAGTTATCAGGTGACCCATCTCAATCATGCGGTAAACACAAAGGTCATAGACTCAGCTCAAACCAGTATTTTCATTATCAAAACCGTAACTGCTGAAGAGCCCCATCTCTGGAGTGTACAATGATCATGTCATGACTTCGAGGTACTTCTCACTAACCTAAGACTGTTGAGGTACTCCTCCTGTCGAGTACCACGGGTCAGCCACCCAAACACAGTAGTTCTTCCCGCCGGGGTATGCCAACCAAACACAGTAGTGCATCCCACCTAATAGCCCACATAGGTACTCTTCGGACGAGTACCGCAGGTCTGCACCCAAACTGAGTAGTGCTTCATCTTCCATGGGTCTGCACCCAAACAAAGTTGTGCTCTATCCACTGGGCTAGTCGAATCACTCCAAGTCGATTCGGTCAAGCAATCGTCAGGTCTTAGTCGGCTACACGGTCTCCGTACTCCGCATGCTCATCTCCGGGATGGTCCGCTCCATGAGCTACTGGTCGATATTCCAAGTATCAAAAAGTCCCATGAAGAAGTATCTCAATGGACCGCCTCATCATAGGGGTCTCAACGCAACAGACGGCGCGTCAATCGGATGCCTGACATGTGAGTTACTAGCTTTTTCGTCCTACTGGCCTGGTTGGTTTCTTGTGCGAACCAACTCGACTGTATCTCGACTATACCCCGAAATCTCATAGGGTATTCTCATAGGGACCGTTTCTCAACGTGATCACCAATGCCGCTGACGGTTCGTTAAACGGACGTCCGGTCTGAAAGTTATCAGTTTTTCCGTTTTAGGGGCCCGATTGGATTTCAGGTACAATCCAACCCAGATGCTATGCAACTGCAACCAAAAAATAGGTGAAGCATGCCAAAAGTTTTGTCTCATCAATAGGAATCTAACAAAGTTAACGGTATGTCAATCGTACTTCCGGAGCTCAAGATATAAGCGTTTCCGCTCCGAGGGCCTGGTTGGTTTCGTATCCGAACCAACCTGACCATACTCAAAGTTCTTATAAACCATGAGTGTAATATACCTAAACGACCGTCTCGATCCAAGGATCCAATCGCAGCTGACGGTGTGTCGATCGGAGGTCCACAGCCCATGATATGGGAAAAAGACCGTAAGAGATCCGAAAGTGGGGTGTTTGGGCCCGAACCGACCTGGCCCGAGACCCCCTGGGTCGGCCTGAACCGGGTTGAAACAACTCGGGTCCGGGTCTGGACCTCTTGGGTGCAGTCCAACCCGGCATGGGCGTGGCCCGGCCCGGCCTGGGCGGCCCGGCCCGTCCTGGGCGGCCCGACCCGGCCTGGGCAGCCTGCCCGGTGCGCTGGCGGTCCGCAGGCCAGCTCAGTTACACCGATCTGGGCGGTCAAGGGGGGGGGGGCACTGCCAACATGTCTCAATAAACGCGGCCCCCACATGGGGGCCACTACTGTTTGGCCAGTCGGGGGTTACGAACCCCCGGCTCCTCCTCTGACCGGCCGGCCCGCTCTGGCCGACCGACTACTGCACCACGGGACCAGCGCGGCCCGGTCCCCCTGCTCCGATGCTAGCGACCGGAAGTTGGCCTCCAGTCCCAACTCTGCCGCGGCCTAAAGCCGCGGCCTTGGTCCGTCCGGCGTAGCGTGACGGAACCACGCCCCTCCGCTACGACCCCACTCCGGCCGCGGTGTTTTTCGTGATTCTCCGGCACGACGCGATGGTGCCGCGACCTTGTTCGACTTCATCGGTGCGGCGCAACATCGCCACACATCCTTTCCTATTCCCATTGTTTCTACCCAGTGCAACGGCACCGCACCGCCTTTTCATGTGCAATAATAAAATCAAACAAACAAAGGGGGAGGAGGGTCGACCGTGTTCGTGTGGTCCGACCTCATCCCGTTATTGTGGAAACAGGTGGCCCAATTTGAAACGAAGAAATGTCGACTGAAGTATTCATGAAAAAAAATCCCCTACCTCGAGCGTAGTCCTCGAACGAGGTTTTTCACGGAAAGGGACGTCGCGGAAAGAGAGGTCGCAGAAGGATGATTGTCGCGTCGCGGAGAAAATATTCGTCGGCGTCGCGTCGTCGATCTCCGAGGATCCGGCGTTCTTGTCGACCTTCGTCGGAGGTCGGCATTCTTCGCTTTCTTCACGTTCATCGAGGTACTTCTCACTAACCTAAGATTGCTGAGGTACTCCTCCTGTCGAGTACCTCGAGTCATCCACCCAAACACAGTAGTGCTTCCCGCCGGGGTATACCAACCAAACACAGTAGTGTATCCCCCATAATAGCCTGCAGAGGTACTCTCTGGATGAGTACCACGGGTCTGCACCCAAACTGAGTAGTGCTCCGTACTCCATGGGTCTACACCCAAACAAAGTAGTTCTCGGTCCACTGGGCTAGCCGACTCACTCCAAGTCGAGTCGGCCAAACAGTCGTCAGGTCTCAGTCAGCTACACAGTCTCCGTACTCGGCACGCTTGTCTCCAGGAGAGTCCTCTACATGAGGTACTTATCGACTCTCCAAGTATCATAAAGCCCCCTGAAGAAGTATTTCAATGGACCGCCTCATCATAGGGGTCTCAACGCAACAGATGGCGCGTCAATCGGACGCCCGGTCTGTGAGTTACTAGCCTTTCGTCCTAGGGACCCGGTTCGTTTCGTGTGCGAACCAACCCATCCGTATCTCAACTGTACCCCAAACTCTCATTGGTTATGCTCATAGGGACTGCTTCTCAACGTGATCACCAACGCCGCTGACGGTTCGTCAAACGGACGTCCGGTCTGAAAGTTATCAGCTTTTCTGTTCTAGGGGCCCGGTTGGATTTCGAGTACAATCCAACCTGGAAACTATCCAACTGCAACCAAAACTCAAGAGAAGCTTTCCAAAAGATTCATCTCATCAAGAGGAATCCAACAACTTCGATGGAACGTCAATTGGACGTCCGGAGCACAAGATATAAGCGTTTTCGCTCCGAGGGCCTTGTTGGTTTCGTATCCGAACCAACCCGGCCGTACTCAAATTTTCCGAAACCTTGAGTGTAATATACCGAAACGACTGTATCGATCCAAGGATCGCATCACTGTTGATAGTGCATTGATCAGATTTAGGCAACCCATGATATGGGCAAAAGACCGTAAGAGGTCCGATAGTGGGGGTCTTTGGCCCTGACCGACCGGGGCCGAGACCCCCTGGGTCGGCCCAAATCGGGTCGACCAGACCTGGGTCTAGGTACGGCCCGCTTGGGCGCGGCCAGGCCTGGGCGTGGCCCAGCCCAGCGTGCTGGCGGTCCGCTGGCCAGCTCGGTTACACTGTGTTGGGCGGTTAAGGGAGGGCGCGCTGCACCCCTGTCTCATTAAACGCGACCCCCACGTGGGGGTCACTACTGTTCGGCTAGCTGGGGGTTACGAACCCCCGGATCCTCCTCTGACCGGCCGGCCCACTCCGGAAGACCGGCTGCTGCACCATGGGACCGGCACGGGCCGGTCCCCCTGCTCCGATGCCGGCGGTCGGAAGTTGTCCACCGGTCCCTACTCCACCGCGGCCTAAGGCTGCGGCCTTGGTCCGTCCGACGTGGCGCGACGGTGCCGCACCCCTCTGCCGCAGCCCCTCTCTGGACGTGGTGTTTTTCGTGATTCTCTTGATCGGCCCGAAGGCGCCGAGACCTTTTTCGAATTCATCGGCGTTGTGCAACGGTGCCACACATCCTTGCCCATTCCCATTGTTTCTGTGCGGTGCAACGACACCGCGCCGCCTTTGCATGTGCCACAATAAAATCAAATAAACAAAGGGGGAGGAGGGTCGGCCGTTTTTGTGTTGTCCGACCTCCTCCCGTTATTGCAGAAACATGTAGCCCAATTTGAAATGAAGAAATGGTGACTGATGTATTCACGAACAAACAAATAAATCCTATACCTCGAGCGTATTCGTCGAACGAGGTTTGTCACGGAAAGGGACGTCGCAGAAAGAGAGGTCACGGAAGGAGGATCATCGCATCGCGGAGAAAAGATTTTTTCGGCATCGCTTCGTCGATCTCCAAGGATCTGGCGTTCTTGTCGACCTTCATCAGAGGTCGGCGTTCTTCGTGTTCTTCGCATTTTTCGCATTCCTCGCGTTCTTCGATGAAGAATGATGAACTTCAAGACTACCCTTTTCTCCCAAAAACTCAACACAACAAGCTCCCACCATAACAAAATAAGACTTGTCTTATTTTATTAACACACAAGCCAACTTCTTTGAAATTGAAAATTGTATCAACCAAATAATTGAATTTAATTGCAACATTTAAACCACCCAATTAAAAGAGGCGTTTAATATTTAAATAAACTCACGAGTTGACTTTAATTAGTTGGGGGGGGGGGGGTGCGGGTGCATTACTGAAATTAAGGAGGGGTTGAGGAAGTTGACAGTGTGGGGCTCGTGTGGGCCCCACCCCACTAGTATCCTACCTAGTGGATTAGTTAGGATGTGGGTCCCACTTAAACACTTATCTTAGGTTAACACTTCTTTAAATAAAATAAAATTGGTTGCACCGTATTTATTTTATTCCTTTACCTAACCCAAAAATTTAATAACCACACCCGAGCAAACGCAACTCCGGAAAAGGTGTTTCTTAGCAATTACCGGTGCTGCGATTCTATCGGTGCCCACAGATTTTAATTCTGAGAACCGGTTCAAAAGTTAGAAAAACACGTTCGTTCATTCACTGAACGTACCTGAGCTAAACTTCAGAAAATGATTCTGGGCACACTGAGCCTCAGAATCAGGCGCCGTCAGGAACTACGTTCTTGTAAAATTTCAAAGAAAATTATGAAAAAAATTTCCGTGAAATTTCTAGGTCTTTACATATATACACATTTTAAAGGAATGAAGGTGTATATCATAAAAAACTTCTCAATGAAAACAGATTGAGATGAAACCACTTACATCTATGGTAGCATTTGAATTGGAAACCCCAAAAGTAACAATCCTAAAAATAATAACATTTAAATACCATGAAGATAAAAGAGTTCATGATATAATATATAATAATGGGGATTTGATACACCATACAATAAAATTAAGTGGTGAACTTGATATTTACCTCACAGATATAAAAAGTGAGATGAAAATCATTTATCGGGTGTCCGACTTGTCATGTATTTATTTATCTTCCTTTTTTTAAGGTAACACCTTTTGATTTTCACCTAATAAATTATTAGTTTGATTTATGCCCAAGGTGTGGACTCTAGGGTGTGGGGAGAGATATTGGGATCTTATTTGGGAAGGGGTTAGATAAGCCAAAGGGGCTTGAGTTGTGTGATGAAATATAAATGTTGAGTACCTTTTTATAGTGGAGAGGGAGTGTCATTATCATAAATATAAAAAGGTAATCCCTATTAAGAGGTACAACTAACATCATGTGACTCCAATAATGATACCAATTTGATAAAGTAGGTGATATGGTCTAATCATGTCCATCCAATGAGTTTTGGATAAGTTTATAGTTCATTTAAACTCTTAAGATTAATGTTTTACAACAAAATAACCACATTTTACCTTAATCGTTGTAATTAATTTTCATTACTTCATGAATATTTTTAGTCAAAAAACATGTTTCCAATATTATTAGTTATAAATTATTTTTATTCCCAATATGGAATCCATTTTTCCAGATTCCAATAAAAAATTAGTTGAAATTAATTTAAAATTAATCTTGTAGATGGGATGACAATACATATTTTTAAAGTAAAAAAATTTAAAATTTTGGTTTGTTCTTTGTATCAAAATTCAATGTGAATTTGTATCCAATTACTTAAATTAGATTAAATGATATAAAATTAATCAAATTATATATTAAAACCAATTAAATTATTTATTTAAATATATTTATAAATTGGATTAAAAAGTAGTTTTTGACTAAAATTTAGTATTATTTACTATTCATCAGAATATGATATTTCTGATAAAAACATTAAAAGTTCACCTGAAGTAAAGTATGATTTTTATATTTCAAAAATGAAGTTAATTTCTTATATAAAAGTTATAAAACACCATAAATTTATTTTTAATGTAAGTTTTTCTTTAAATGGAAGAAAAAATACCCTATTAAATAATAATAATAACAACAATATTTTATTTTTTGGTATTACTTATTCTTTCATGAAACAAAAAATTTTGAGTAAAATATTATTTAATTTCATATATTCTATTTAACAAATCATCCCTAAAATGATACTACCCAATTCATAAAATATTAATTAATATGATAAATAAATATTCTACCATTATCTGGGTTGTTACATCCTTTATATTTAATTGGTATTTATTATCATTTATAATTAATTGGTGACCAATGAATCTGTTATAAACATTTGAAAACTATAATTTCATAATTTAGTGAATCTATTTCATTCCCACAATTCCAACATCCAGTTGATAAATATAATAATATTATTAATAGAATATTATTGTCCGATAAGACTCATGATTTTTTGTTACATAAATTACCAAAGGAACTCGATGTTGCGTACAATGTTTGATAAACTTGGTATTTTGTTTTATATAAGATAAAATATGTACAGAGTGTAAAAAAATCATTATTAAATTAAAATTAATTTTAAATAATATATTTCAAAAAATATTAGGATATTACATGTAGTCATCCTCTAAGGAGGAAAACCTCCTTAAAAAACATGTTTTGTTATATTTATACTTCATTAGTGAGTAAATTGAGGGGGAGGAGATAAAAAATCAAGAGGGTGAAGCAATTTGAAATAATTATACACACTGATTCTCTCGCCTCTCAGTTAATACCACCCATTATGTGACCTAATAGGTAAAGCCTCTAATGACATGTATTTTATAAAATTGGAATGTGTCGCTAAGGAATGTGATTTTTTAAGTGAGATTTAGGGGTCACTTCTATCTTAACTATTAACCCCTAAGGGTTTCTAGAAGTGGTGAGTGGTGACAATAGTTGTGATTTGATGTCATGTATTTCATTGATCAATATTGATGAATAAAAAATTTATCATGATGTGTACAATACATCTAGATTTGATTTTATTTTTTTAAAATATCTTTACATTTATCCATTATGTTTGAAAAATAAAAATGATAAATTTTTGGGTCTCAATAAATTTAAATGAATGTGTTTGACCAGGTTTTAATGAAGAATACACATAAAGTGATCATGAAATCCATTTAAGAGTTGGATGGAACACTATAAATAATCATAAGTTTATTAATATTGGAGGAATAATACATATGAGTTTTAATATTGATATAGAATATGTCGTACATTTAAAATAGTCAAATAATTATAAAATGAATTGAATGCCCAAAACATCTAGAAATTAAATTTAAGATTTTATATATCAAATAAAATGAACACCATATTAATAATTTATTGGAATTGAAGTGAAACACAATTTGGTCATGGGTATTATTACAAAGATATTAATTTTTAAATGAATTATGAAGATATTTTAATCATAAATCATTTCTCAAAATAATGATTTTAGATACTAGATCAGTTAATTCATGAAGGGATCATCAATGTATAGATCTAAAATAACTATAATCACATCAATGTGTTAATTATTTATGTTGATGAGTTTATCATGCTAAATTATCTATTGATCAAATAAAAAAATAGAGGGTAAAATATTTATAAATATTATGATTATATGTTTAATTTATTTTTTTGGAAAATATATCACTTATTTTTCTCAATAGATCAATGGTATTTTTTCTAACAAAAAACAAGATCCATAAACCTTGTTTTTAATGAAAATAAATAAATAAATCTTCGATCACCTTGATTTACACCTCCAATATGGTAGATTCCACATATATTGTTTATTGGTGAAAACAACTGGTAACAAAAATTAAATTTTCTTACTGGTAAATCATTATGTAAAAAAAATAATTTAATTTTTTTAGAGATATTCAATCCATTGAGAAAATCATAAATGAAATTTATTTTATTTTTTTATAGGCTAAATCCATACATATGTAATAAAAGGATGTATTCAAATCTTATATTTTTATTATTAAAATTTTTCATAACAAATGTGCATAAAATCCAAATAATTAATGAAATAATATAAACCTTGAATTTTTTTGATAAAAATGATTAAAAGATAATAAAAAATCATAAAATATTCTAATTAGAAATTAATCCAAAAAAATAGTGCATGAAGATGATGATTTTTTCATATTCCATGGGGTTTTAGGATAAATATTAAAAAAATACATGAATGAAATACCAATGTAATTGAGGCCATATTTTAAGTTCTCAAGAACAAGTTCAAATATTTCAATTTATATTAAATTGAATGATTTAAGGAATTATTTAGTAAAATAATTGATGTGTTTTGATAAATAAGAGGAATTTGTGGAAAATCAAAGATACTTTTATTTCAAATAGTTTATTAAAAGGATTCCACCTATTTATAATGTAACAGTTCCTATAGTTGAGGAAATATTTTTGAATTAGATGATTTTAGTTGATTTTTAAAACAAATTGGATTCATATGAGATAAAATGAATTAATAAAGGTATTTTAAGTCATACATAAAAATACTAAATTATTTTTTCAATCAAAGGAAAATTTGTAATTTAATAAATATTGTGAATTTATATGTGATGTATTTATATCACTCCTCCTGAACAATCTAAAATTGGAAAATTATGGTTTTCCGATATGTTATCCATAGCTTGTTTTAGATATGTAATATCATTAAAATTTAATTTAAATGTCTACGAGGAAATTAAGAAATTTAATAAGAGGTAGATATTTTTAAAATAATGAAAAATTATTTCTCTATTAAAAATTAAATTACAAAAATATGATTTTGATAAGTAGTTGAATAGAAAATTATAAGGAGATGTATTTTGGTAAATGGAGATGATGATGAAGTTTCATGATATAAAGGATAAATACTATTATTAAATTATTATCTAAAATTTAAACTATTTACCTTGATATATCTAACAAAAACTGAAATTATATTGGTTGAGAAAACTGAAGAACAAAAAGAAGTACATATTGGTTTCAAAGATTAACATATAGGTAATTTATATGACCAAGAAATTTGAAGAAAAAAAAAGAATAATAACACATCTAAAGAATCAACTAATAAATTTAGGATTGGAAAGAGAGAGATCTGAGGGATTTAAAAAATCATCAATGATAAATACGTGGTGCAAGATAATTATGGAAATATTAAAGTATGTAAGTTGAGAATAAAATATAAAATGAAAATATCTTACACCACTTTGATTATACTAAATAAATAGATATTAAAAGTGAGTATTTTAAAGAAGAATTTTGTAATAAATAATAACATATATTATTTTTAATCTTATATAGTAGATAATAATCTATATAACACCACTAGAAAATAGATATTTAAAAGATGAATTAGTACTAACCATGTCAACAAGGGGCACCATTAATTTTAAGAAACTACCCAATTATAAATCAACATCTACACATTATTATGTCAGAGAAGTTCTATGATGCATAATCTAAAAGGATGTTTCTTAGGATGTGTGTAAGTAGGGAAAAATTATAATCAATTAAAAATTGTTGGCCTATTGTGAAAGTCATTAGTTTGATAATTGTATGTTAAAACATGGGATCAGGCTGATATATGAGATGTTTCATTTATCTTGAGACTATCAGGGTGCCTAGATAGCCAAGAGTGAAAAATATGATATTTCATGGGTGAAAGTATGATTTTTTGGATCTTAATTATTAATATCTAAATTTTTTATTTCACACCGATTTTTTATCAAAAGAAAAAATACTTGAAGTCACAATAAAATTAAATAAGTTTTTGAAGATGTGAATAAGTAATGATATAGGGATTATTGAACATGGATATGATATTTAAAAAGATAAAAATGTGGCTAATATGACTGAAGGAGAACTAGAAACATCAAGTATGCTCTAATTATAAACAAAAGTTAATGATAATTTTCAAAATAAATGCTAGTTCTCCCATTAAATTCACAGAATAATAGAGAATATATTTTCTAAAATGAAGTACCAACTTTATGGGAAATAACTTCTTTTTAGGAATTTTAATCTTTCATTGTGAATAAATTTTTATAAATTTTTATAACTCTTCTTAACATTTAATAAAAAAATCATAGAAAATTTAGAGTTTGATGTTAACTCCATTGAGAATTGATGATCCATAGAATAATAATTTAATAAAGAACATCTGAATAATGATTCAAGTGATCACTTTTAATTAAAACCATTTTAATATACATAAAAAAAATATTTTCTAATATTAATAAATAAATGAAGTTTAAATAATTATAATTTCAATATCTTGATAAATAACTCACTTTCCTAATAATAAAATCTAAATAATCTTATGATCTACTATTTTTTATCCAATAATTAAGTCATCCTTTTACTATGATCATGTAATCATTTATTTAGAATTTTTATGGATAAAATTAATGTTAATAAATTTATTACTCAATATCTTTCTATGATGAAGAATACAATTATGAAACCTATTTGACACCCCAAAAGGAAATTCCATATTAAAAAATTGAACCTCAAAATTATTAAACGAATAATTTTTTAGAATGATTAATGAATGAATGAACCTAAAAATCAATCATTAAAAGTAAAATAAACAAAAAAAATAAATCATTATTAATTAATAATTAGAATTAAAAAATATTCTTTCCCATGTATTTCTAAAAAATTCCATAAAATGTTTATTGTATAACATAGAATAGGGAAAGAAAACTTCTATTTTATATCATATATAATAAAACCTATTATGTTTTACATCACAGAAACTTCTAGTTAAAATTTCTCAATATTATAACTATCCTTATCTAGGAACAAATTTTTTAAATTTATAAATCTTTCTACTATCACAGACCATGATGCATCCACTGAAACAGTGTCATTTTAACTGTATCCTCACTATTTGAATCGGAAATACATGGATTTTATAATGTATTATCTTTAGTTTTTTGATGGATTTAATTTTATATATTTATATACCTCTAAAAAAAATCTACATACTTAATCATATATTGCATTGAAATAGTTCATTTATAGTCACTATCATTAGTCTACCATGACTTAGTCTTATGTATTAGTTTTTGTCGATCTCATATATCTAGAATGATTTATCAACCTTGTAAGATCATGACTATTTCTGAAGATGACCCAAGATTTATCTCGGGTAATATTTAGAATTTTATCGAGTAATTTTACTTTGAGTTTTACCTTGGGGAGATTTTGGTTGAAAATTGAGAAAAATTAAAGAAAAAAGGGGCAGTGCATGATTGGCGCACGGTTAGGGAAAACCATACGCCCCAGCCCAGCAAACCGTGAAACCATAGATAATGCGATTATTTATGGTTGTATCTTGGTTTTTCAAACCATGAACCCTGTTAGAATAAACCATGAACCCCTATAAAATAGGGGCATATTTTTGGCACACTTTTAGGTTAAACTGTATGCCCTATCCCAACAAACTATGTAAGGGAATTTAATAAACTCTCAAATTAGTTTTAATTATTTCTGAACACCCATTTAAACACCACTTTAACCCTAATTCGGCACTAGGACCTATTTTATGATTTAGGATCCCTATGGATGAATTATAAGACTTCCCAACATCCATTCTTCATGATTCAAATTCTGGATCATATATTTGTACCCCTCCAAATAAGAAGATTCTACCACATTTGGTTTTTCTCTTCATTCTCCTTTCTTCTCACACCCATTAAAGGGGTCATTCTTGTTTTTTGATTATATATATATATGTGTGTGATTTTAGATATAGATCTTGTTTTTAATGATCTTGATTAAATCAATTATGATTTAGGGTTTTATATTCATATATTATTTAATGTCATTATACTTTTAAATTTTTTGGGATTTCTGTTGGTGAGCATTTTTCGTCAAACATGAGGTAGGTGGTGTATAATTAAAATCCGATAGTCTTGATTTAAATTACATGTATTTAATTTTAGGACTTCTAATTAATGTTTATAAATTGAGTTCTTTAATGGGTTATTTGATTTAGTGAATTAATTAATTGAGAAGATATGAAATTGGGGATTCTGAGATTATAGATTTATATAATTAATTATTGAATTAATTTTGAGATTATCTGAGAGATGATTTCAGATAACTAATTGTAGAATAAATTATGAGATATTAGTTTTTATTGGAGATAATTAATTTGAAAATTCAATATGAGATATTGAGATTGTGATTGTGATTAATAATTGGGGAATAAAGTATGATTTTTTGAGTTGTGTAAAATAATTAATTAATTTATGAGTTAATTAATTGGGACTGACATACATAATTAATTGGGTAATTAATTAAAATTAATTGGGTGATATAATCGTTGTTTAATAATAAATGAAATTGGTATGATTAGTTAATTTTTGATTTGACTTATATAATTATAGTGATTAATTAATTTTTTAATTAATTTATCTATTTTACATGGTTAATTAATTATCAAATTAATTAATATTATAGATGTGAATAGTTATTTTATGTTGCAACTAATTAAATAGCGATGTTTAAATAATTATTGAATTAGTAATGGAACTGATTTAGATAATTAATTAATTAATTAATTATGTGTTGATGAATGGTAACATGGTCCTTAGAATGTAAAGCTATGAATAGTAACATGGTAATTTAGTTGTGAAATAAAGTATGGTAACTTGGTCTTTTAATTGTATAAGTTTTAATGGTAACATGTGAATTCAATTATGAAATAAATATTTGGAACATGGTCATTATTGCGTATGAATAAAATAATGGTAACAATGTAATTATGATATATGATGTCTTCATACATATATCAGGCTCTAGCTTGAGCCGAAGAAGATATTGAGGTATGAATGTCCATGAGTACCTAAGGATTTATGTGGTTAAATTATGATTAATTAATAATGTGATATGTATTGATTTATGCATTGTAATTATTCCTTATTCAACTACAAACACTTTCTATTGACTGGATTTTATTTTGGACACTGTTGGGGGTAGATTAATATGTTTTACTCACACCCTACTTGGTTTTCTGGATCGGTACCTAAATAGATTTAATGGTTTCAGGACATGATATTGGAAAAGTCCTTGTGATATGTGAGTTAGTCATAATGAATCATGGAAGAGGGGACCATACATGGGTCTAGATCTATTTGGGATTCATCCATGTCTTTACTTTTGAGTTTTCATTTTGACACTAGGAATGTACATTAACACGACATGTTTATTATTCAGTTTGATATTGTATATCCAGTTTTGGACAACATGTGATATAATCATATTTCTAGTTATGTTTTTATAGTTGGTTATTGTATATGTATTTTCAATTGGTGTTTTACTTTTTAAAAAATAGGTTATAGTCTTCCCATGACTTTTATTAGACCCTAACTTCTAGTTAGAAGCCTCTAACTTGAGGGGGGGGGGGCGCAACATGTCATTTGATCGACTGTCTTAGGGCACTGATGTGTGGAACAATGTATGAGATGTTACAAAGTGGTATCAGAGCCCAATTGTTTTCATTGTATTTTTTCGTACTAGTCAGGAATGGTATACAGGAGAATAAGAAGAGTTAGGGATTGGTTACGAGATCATGCATGAGGATATATAACCCATGTATGGGGGAGAACCCATGTTCCTAGGGTGGTAATTATTGTTATTACGGTTTATTGTTATAGTTTAATATTACTTCACATTGGGTGACACACTTGTTGTTTGATGTGATTATTGATGTTGATATTTTATGATATTTGACTCATGTAACAGTATGAAACAATGGTTGAGTTTACATGCATCATTCAATGGACTCTAGGTTATTGGGACATACATCATTTTAGAAATGAATGAGAAAACTAATTATGTGTATGTTGTTGAACCTGTGTTTTCTTCCTTCCATGTGAAATTTAAATGAAGATAAAACCTAACATAAAATTGAGAATTTTAAAATGATAAAATTTTAGAATAATTTGTTGTCTAAATGAGTAAATTGAATAACAAGAACGTGTTTAACCTTGTCAACCAGTACATAGGTTTAGGATGGTTAAGGTTTGTGGAAGTGCCTTAGTTTTGACTGTGTCATGAGGTTTTGGGAAATCAATTGTAGTGTATTATATTGTTTTCAATCTAATATAAGTGTTTTAATATTTTGAACTATTTATTGGGGTGCATTTTTATTATTATAGAGATTATGCCTCTAAAACGACGCATATTGAGAGGGAGACTAGAGTACATGGCTATGGATGACCCCCCCAGTGGTGGAACTAGAGGAAACAATCGTATTGGGTGAGAAAGTTTGGGGGAACTTCCCAGAGAACTTCTCTCCCTTCGTGAATCTTATGGAAAGAGACCCAGGGAAGGTTGTGAAGAGTTTGGCTGATCTGAAGAGGGAGTTTGATTTACAACACCCTCTGAATTTTACTAGAGAGGGTGGTCCCAAGTTAGATGGATTCTATGTTGAGTTCATTAAAAATATACATGAACATTTAGAGACTCAAGCTATGAGGGTATTCAATTAAGATACTTATATGAAATGAAAATTAGTGAAGTGCTGTTGGGATATTTAGGAGTAGACTGGATATGATGATGGTATTATATGGAAGTACATCATATAGAATTTCTTGGACCACTTTTATCTAGATATTTTGCAGAAGGAGAGTGATTCTATGTTCATGAGGTTGATGCATGGGGTTATGATTGTTATGGACTATGCTCGGTTCCATATAGATATTAAATGCCTTACTCAATAATTGGTAGGGGATGAGACAACTATGACGATGAATTTTTAGCCTGGGATTAAATGTTAGATTAAGTCTCAAATTAACCTTTTTCGGTTAAATAAGATTACTAAGGAGGTCAATCAAGGTCTCATAGCTGAGGGGAACCAAAATATGTCTTCCAATACATGATAGATGGATTCAGCTGGAAGATCAAGAGGTGCTACTCATGAGAGAAGGAAGCCTCTGTACGATAACATTAGTCAAGGTAGTGAAAATACGGGTTGATAGATAGAAGTATCAGTATACCAGAACCTTACTCGAGTGATCCTTTACCAGTAGTGTAGACTGGGACACTTCTGTATATAGTGAACCCGACCACCAGTACAGTGTAAGTGTTTCGGAATATGGGCCATACAAAGAAGTTATACAGGACCCAAAAATTGATGATCAGTGACACAATAACTAGATAGAACCAGAATTTAGTATGGAGATATATTTCACCATATTAGTCTAACAGATATAGCCCTATTGGATGACGAGGTTGAGGAGGTGGATGTTATAATTATAGGAAAAATATCTCGTATCACTAGTGTTGTAGATCAGGGGTGCCATACTTCATAATAAGGAAGAGGAGATGGATAGTTTCATATAGTGTAGACTAAAATTATGGAGAGTGAACTTAGACCATCAATAATGAGAGGTACAATTATTGTAGCCTCTACTTTAGATAGTGCCTTATTTGATATTAGTGCATCTGATTCCTTTATTTCTGTACAAATTGTGAATATTTTGAGCTTGGTGGTGGAGTTCGTGTATAGGGTTTTGATGATAGATAGAACTCTTGGATTATAGTCGAGAGACTTTTTATTATGAAATTAATGTTCCCTTGAGGTTGGAGAGTATACTTATATGTTGGATCTCTACAATATTGGCATGTGAGGATTTTGAATTATTTTTTTATGGATTGATCAGTTTCATACCAATACCATGTTTATTTTTATCATATAATAGTTGCTTTTATGTCTCTTAATGATGGAAAAAATATTCATTGTGGACATTGGGATAACCATGTATGCTGAGAAGGGTCATTTAATCAGCAACTAGGAGAGGTTACAGCCCAGGATTCTAATATATTTCTAGATAACGAAGGTCTAAAGAGAGTTGTATTTCTACCCATAGTGGATAGTTTTCAAGATGTATTTTCTAAATAATTCTTAGGGATTCCAGTATAGAGAAATGTGGAATTCACTATTGAGATTATTCTAGGAGCTGAACTAGTTTCTATTCCCCCAGATTGAATGGAATTGAAAGAGATTCAAGAGTACCAGACTCAGTTGGGAGAGTTTGAGGATAAGGGATTTGACTTTCTGAGTAAATCAATATGGGGTCCAAATGTTTTTTTGGATAAAAAGGATGATTAGAATTTTCACTTATATGTTGATTAAAATAATTGGAAATATATGACAGTAAAAATGGTATCCTTTTATGAGAATTAGTGACATTTTTTACGAGTTGATGGGAGATTATGTATTTTCTATGATAGACTTGAGATCACAGTATCATTAGTTGAGATTTGATAAATTTGATATAATAATGAATTATTTAAAAATTTCATATGTCCTTTATGAGTATGTCGTAATTCCATTTGGGTTGAAAAACACACTATTAGTGTTTATGGCCTCGATGAACAGAATCCTCCATCCATACCAAGATCATGTTGTGGTAGTGGTTTTGGATGAAATAATGGTGTGCTATAGGACTCATGATGATCATGGCCAATATCATGAAATCATACTAAGTACACTGAGAGATCTTTACCTATACACCAAGAAATATAAGTTTCAGTTTGGATTGATGGAGTACATTTATTTGGTCACGTTATCTGAAACGAAGTCATGTTTGTGGATATAGATAAAGTAAAGGAAGTGGTTTTTTGGGATAATCCTAATAATATATTCAATACCTATATATTTCTAGAGTTCATGACATATTATCCTAGATTAATTTATGAATTTTCCCATTTGATAGGGCCACTTTCAGGCTAGACCAAGAAAGGTATAATGTTTGTCTGGTCAGATGATTCTGAGAATGCTTTCTAGGAGTTTAAGAATATATTGAACTTAGCACCGATCATGATCATACCTGACTGAGGTGAGGAGTAAACTATTTATTTATATGCTTCTGGGATTGGACATGGATCTTTTTTAAAGAAGGAAACTTTATTGCGGAATATGGGTCTTGATAGTTGAGGCCACATGAATGAAACAACTTTATACATGAAATCATGTTGGCAAATGTACTTTATTTTTTATTGTATTGGTGGCTTTACCTATTAGGTGAATATTTTAGAGTGTATGAAAACCAAAAGATATATATATATATATATATATATATATATATTCATAGGGAGAATTGAATATTCAGTAGTGGATATGGGTTGAGTATATGCAATATTTTTATTTTAAGCTAGATTATACACCCATGAAGGGGAATAATTTTTCTTATTCTTTGAGAAGGAGAAATAAGACTCAATAAATACAAGATTCAAATGTAATGTGGTATTTAATGGGTTTACTAAATGAGATGCAAGTTTTGGCTTAGGGGAGTCAAGAGTAGATACCTCTGGTATCAGTTTCAGTGGATTCTACACTTTTAAGATGAAATGGGGATAGAGAGTGTGAAGATCCAGAATGTTTGACCATGAGGTAAGGCCTTGAAGGTGGAGTGTCACACTTAGATATTTGAATAGATAAGGATGAGGTAATCTTTGTTAAGAATTATGTTTTTGTACCTATGAGTATTTGAGAGGAGCTAATGTGTGAGTTTCATGCTTCAAATTGGGTGGTACATCCAGGTGTGACCAAAATGTATTATGAAATACGATGATAGGTTTGTTAGCCATTCATGAAAAAAGAGGTAGCAGTGTTCATGACATGATTCCACACCTTTCAGTAGGTAAAGTTTGAGCATCAATGATATGGAGGTTTGCTACAAATGTAACCCTTTATAGAGTAAAAGTGGGATTACATGACCATGGAATTTGTTGTGGGTTTATCAAGGATACCTTTAAATAATGATGATATTTTAGTAATTGTGGGAAGACTGACAAAGGTAGCACATTTCTTACCTATAAGGGAGGTCTTATCATTGGATCAATTGGGAGACCTCTATGTTTAGTAGATAGTCCATCTGCATGGGGTTCCAAAAACTATTATTTCACTCTATGACTCATGGTTTACTTAAAACTTATGAAAATTCATACATAAGGCACTTGGTATGAAGGTTTTATTGTTCACAACTTTTCACCCATAGATAGATAGGAAGTCAAAGTGTACTATACATGTGCTTGAGGATATGCTACAAACTGTTGTTCTAGAATCTAATGGGTCTTGGGAGAAGCACTTATCCTTAGTGTAGTTCTCCTTTAAAAAATTATAAGGATACAATAAAATTGATATCATACGGGGATCTTTTTGGTAGGCTAGAAATATCACCTCAATGCCAGATGGATGGAGGTGAGTTAGAGTTATTGGGATCGATTGTCTTGCAAGAGATGTTAGAGTATTTGAAGTTGATTTGGAGATATATTACTATGTCTTAGAGTAGAAAAATTCATATGATAATATATATTGATGAACCATATAGTATAAAGAGGGTGATAATTTATTCCTTTGGGTGTCACCATGGTTGGGTCACAAAAGGATGTATAAACAGAACATTTTAGATACAAATTTCATTAGATCATTTGTGGTTGTGGATAGAATCGGGTCGGTGGCATGCCGTTTGGATCTTTCCTAGAAATAAATTACTATGAATGATGTTTTTAATGTATCAAAACATCGAAGGTATCATCCAGAAGCTTATCATGTAATCGTGATGGATGATGTTGATCTTTTGATAGATAAATCCTTTGAGGAGAATACAATACGTGTGTTAGATCACGGTCAGAAAATATTACAAGGAATGACCGTACTAAAAGTCTATGTATTGTGGAAGCATGGTCTGGTGATGGAGGATACATTGGAATGGGAAGTAGATATGTAGGCTCAGTGGGAAAATATTTTAGACTCAAAATCATAGAGATTCTTGGGATTTAATCTAGAGGTAGAGATGTTATAAGCTGGGGAGATTGTAAGATCCTGACCTTTTTTGGAGGTGAATCATGATTGACTTATAGTAATATTTTACAATTAGTTGATTACTATTTTCTCTTGTTTTACCTTATGGAACGATTGGTTGAAAATAGAGAAAAATGACAAAAAATGGGAAGTTCACGATTGTTGCACGGTTAGGGAAAATTGTGTGCCCTAGCCTAGAAAATGTGTAACCCTAGATATTGGGGTTTTGCATAGTTGGCACCCAGTTCATCAAACCATGCACCCAATTTGGAGTAGAAGTGAAACCCTATAAAAGAGGCACATTGTTAAAGTTCACGATTAGAGGAAACTGTGAACCCCTTCGCAAAAAACCACGCATGTGAATTTAATTAACACGAAAATTAGTTTTAATTATTCTTGAACCCATGTTTTAACTTTAATTCAACCCCCATTCGACCCTAGGCCCTATTTCAATATTTTAGAACTACCAAGATGTATTCTAAGCATTATTGACCTCCGTTCAAGTTAATTCAATGACCAGATCATTGATCATCACCCTTCTCTGTAAGTGGATTATATCACACTTGGATTTTTAATTCATTCTCTTTTATTCTCCCATCAATTAAAGTGGTTGTTTTTATTTTTTTGATTAGATATAGAGATGATATTATAGATCGGGATCTAGTTTTGAAATATATTTATTTATTCAGTCTTGATTTAGGGTTTTAGATTTGTATTTCATTCTATATCGCTATACTGCTCAATTTTATGGGATTAATTTGGGTGATAATTCATCATAAAACATGATGTAGGTTGTATATAATTCAAATCCCATAGTCTTGATTTAAATTATGTGTATGTAATTTTAGGATTTCCAATCAATGGGAAGTATTTGAGTTCTTGATTAGATTCATTAATTTGGTGAATTAATTAGTTGAGAAGATGACAAATTAAGGGTTTTTAGATTATATATTTAAATAATTAATTTTTTGAATTTATTATGATATTATCAAATAGATGAGTTGAGATAATTAATTTTATAATTAATTAATATATATGGGTTTTTATTTGAAACAATTAACTGTATAATTAATTTTGAGATATTGATATTGTGATTGGGATAATTAAATGTGTAATTAATTATGGTATTTTGAGTTTTGTAAAATTATTAATAAATTGTAAAGTTAAATAATTGGGATTGATGTATTTAATTAATTGGGGGAATTAATTAAGAGAAATTATGTGATAAACTAATTATTGAATTAGTAATTAAATTAGTATTCTTAGTCAATTATTGAGTTTACAAATAGATTTAAAGTGAAAAATAAATTATTGAATTAATTGATGTATTTTATGTGGTTAATTAATTGTCGAATTAATTAATAATATTGATTTTACAATTTAATTATTGAATTAACTTATGCAATAGTGGTGCTTAACTAATTGTTGAATTTATAATGGAATTTATATAGATAATTAATTTTTGAACTAATTATGTGTTGATGAATGATATCATGGTCATTAAATTGTGGTGCTATGATTGGTAACATGGTCATTTTGTTGTAAAATAAATAATGAGAACATGGTCATTCAATTGAGTTAGTTTGAATTGTATCATGCGCATTTAATTATGAATTGATGAATGGAGACATGGTCATTCTATTATGGGAATCAAATAATGGTAATAAGTGAACTCTAAGATATGATGTCCCTTGTACATACTTTGGGATCTGAAAATAGCTAAAGAAAATTTTGAGGTATGGGTGTCTATGAGAACCTGAAGATTTATATGGTTAAATATATTTAAATTGATAATGCGATAACTATTTATTTATGAATTGTAAATATTTATTTATATAACTGCATAAACATACAATTTACTAGATTTTTTTTATCCCCATTGGTGGTGGACTACTAATTTTTACTCACACCCTACTCAGGGAGCCTGGTTGGTTCATAAATAGATTCCATGGTTATAGGAAAAAATAAGGGTAAAAGCCCAATGTTAGGTGGTAGAGTCGGGATGGATTATGGATAAGGGAACCAAACATGGTTCAGGACCCATTTTGGGCTCGTCTTTTCCATTAATATTGAGTATTCCTTTTAAAAAATGGAATATACATTAATATGAAATCGTTATTGTTTAGTTTGATATTTTATGTCCAGTTTTGTTCATCATGTGATATTGTCATCTTTTTTGTTATGATTTATATTTAGTTATTGTTTATTTATTTTTCTATTGGTGTTTTACTCTATTAAAAAGATGGTCTAGTCACCCCATGACTTATACTACACTCTCACAGTTATTAAATATCCTTGGGTGTATGGGGAGGAACACTTGAGTTCATGTAACCAACTAACTTGGGGCACTAGTTTGTGGCACCCTATACGGGATGTTAACAACCACACCATGTTTGTTTTTCAGGTTTTCATCATTTTTAATTGATTAAAAAAAATTAACATCAATAAAATTTCATATTGAGTTTTATCATGTGGTTCTCATTGTCAACATATCTATAAAAACATGTAGGTTTCACAACCAAACTAGGTTTTGATTTCATATTTCTTATGAAATTCATAATTAAGAAATTGTTAAACTTATAAAATTAAAACTAAAACATTGAAAACACTAAAAATGGATAATGTTTTCAGGTTAAAATTATAATTAAGGATCAATACTAAAATTAAGTGAATATATAATATTATAATAATAATCTAACTAATAAAGGGAAACATCACTCTAATTTGGATTAATACCAAACCATTAATTTCACGTGATTTCCCATATATCAATTTTCCCAACACTTAAAATCTAATTTTCTCTCAATAATATTTGTAAAAACCATCCCAAAAAAATATATCATATTTTAATTTACAATATTGTTCGGAATAAAATTAAATAATTTTCAATAAAAAGTGATTTTTTATGAATCAGATGTAAAAAACTCTTCAATTCATCAATTTTGTTTAAAAAATAAACAATGTATTTAAATTTTATTAAGAACTAATATTTAAATAAATAAGAATTCTTTACATACTTCAGCCTTATTAAACATTTTTAGGATGGTGTATATAGTCAAATAATGTTAATGTGTGTCTAAGTGAAGATATAGAGGGATGTTAGTGGATGTTTAATGTGTTTTGAGTATATGATAGTTGTAAACTTAGGAGGTAGTTGAAAATATGGTACAATGTTATCGACGTAATATTATTGTCTGACTAGGGGTTATAAGGGTTTTATAGAGCCATATAACAAGGGTTTGGGTTGTGGGAAATTAATAGGTGATTTTTTGTGGTGAAACATGAGGTAGTGGAAAATAGAGGTTTTCATATATGGCCATGGACACCTTTTATTGAGAGTGTGAATTTTGGTTTTGAGGAAATGGAAATTTTAGATCATCTTTCATGGATCCAAAGACTATTCATTATTTTTAAATGCCTAAGAAACAATATTTTTACACTATAACTCATTTCAATCCCATTTTATCCTTAACTCAGATGTTTGTGTGTTTTTGTGTCATGTTCTGGCCTAAATTACCAGATAACAGTAGCTAAACCAGTTGGAGAAGATGCCTCAAGTGCACTTTCCCATTTGATATAGACTTACAGCTAGTAGAAAATGTATAAAGGTGATATATTTGGGAGAATATACCCTATATATTTGCAATAAACAATGGAGGAATAATAAATAATATAAATAATGGAAGGTGGAAATAATTGATAAATTGGCCAGTGCTAGTTAAATAACCATGCATAATATATGGCGCTACATGAAAAACGAATCCAGAGAAATAACTGGTAATACATGAAATAGTTATAGATAAAAAAGGATACATAATAAAATTAATATAAACATGGAAGGCATTCCAAGTACATTATCCGATGCTACTCCCATTTCAAGTCCTATCCAAGAAGATACAATAGAAACGAAGCATGGTCCAGGTGTAAACCTACTTCCTTGAAATTTTTCAAGGTACCGCATGGTATCTTGAATAGGGTGTGGGTAAAAATTAATAGGCTACAAAAAATATCTAATTCTATATATTCAATTAATATAAAATGAACAATTTCAAATTATACTAAATATAATACAGTATAAGAAACTGAAACCATGTCTATTTAGGATTCCAAGGGAGACTCATTCCACTCTATATATTTCAGCCTAAGATGGATTATCTCGGAACATTTTTCATCACACACACACACCCACAGATATATATATCTGTGTGTGTGTGTAACATAAGTGCTGGACATGACTAGAGATATGCAACCAAGGAATCCATGTATAACTTCATAAGTTCACATGTTTTCAAAAAGGGAAAATTATCCCAATAATAATAATCAGAATAAGGAATGACATATCAGTAATTCCAAATATAAAAAGGTTGATCACCATTTCTATCATCCTAAATCAATATAGAAAGGCCTCTCATTTCCAACACTTCAAAATAAACATTGATGAGCATCATGTCCAACGAAATAAAATATTTTTGAGGAGTTCCATTTCCATCTTTACTTAATAGAAAACGATGAGCTCGATATACAACATCACTATACCATATCACAACAACAAATTCTCATGAATAAATAATAATAATCATCATTCATTTTATTTGACATCATAAAAGATCAAGAGAAATATCCATATTTATTTATCATAAACTGTTGCTTTAATCATTTCATTTATAAGAATAACACAAGAATAAGGTAATATGAAATCATGGGGTCAGGTGAACCATCAAAACCCCTCACACTTCATTAAATAATCCCAAAAAAGTGATAAAAATGGATATATGAGTTTATATTCCACAATATACTTAAATATATTCATTTAGGCCAGTATAACCTAATAGTTAAGTAGAAAGTAAATTGTGAAGGACCAATGGGTTTATAAAACCAAAATAACAATTCATTTAATCCCATTTATCATTGGTATTACATGTGAAAGTGTTGATAATTAAATTTCATAATTTATAACTAGGAGAAGTTTTAATTCTTCCTATTTAATAATTTAATTATTCATAATTAATCACTTCTATTTTTAAGAATACAGAAAAACAAACCATCAGTGTTTTGGTTAATTATAAGAATTTTTTATCAAGGGAATATAATAGGAAACAAATCAAGGGTTGTTTTAGGTTTAGGTATCATCCTAAAGAACATCAATGGGTTTGGGGTAATTGTTTTAGTATTATAAATCAATATATGGAGTAACCAAATTTATTGTCAATGTGTGGACTGTTTGGCATGTGGAAAAATAATTAATTTTATAAATGTAAAAACATATTGGGAAATGTAACTATATAACCTACCAAATATTTATAAATATTCACCCATTAGATATATTCCTTTTATTCTATTAAAAGTTTTATAAAATAGATAACCAGACGACGACCCTAAAAATAGGGCATATTATCTTGTACATTGATAGGATTTCTACGTGAGAATAAAACCGAGAAATGGTGTAAGAGGTGTTATAGATATAACTATAAGATTCCAACTAAATTAATGGTATTAAAAATGGACCATGATCAAGGAAGATCTCCTATAGAGGAGGATATTATGATGAGGGGGAATTCAATGAGCTATTGGTCCTGAATGAGGAGGAAAATGGGTTAAAATCCACTTATAGTAAAAGGGGAAATTTTTCATTATACAATTTTAATAAGACACATTTTTTTCCATATTCTAAAAAAAATGTTCCAAATTTATATTTCACACTGATAAAGATCCAAAACCCACATAGTTTATGCACATGATTAAGGAACTGTGCACCAACCATGTTTTTAACACACTCTCACCCCAACTAAAACACCCCAAGATTTTGTGAATTATTTGTTTTCAAATTAATTTAATATTAGTGATATTTTTCATTTTAAAAAACACGAAAATATTTTATTTTATATTAAAGCACCATGTATGGAATGATTCATAAGAAAAACCAAGTTAATCACGAACTACAACAAACTTAAATATTAGCTTTCTCTACACAGAACACTGAGGAGAGATTACGTTACATGCAAGACTTCATTTCCTTGATGGCTTGCGTTACATGTAAGACAAAGTGTTACTGAAGAATAATTATTTATTAAAATATCATTATTTAATAATATAAAAAATAACAATTAAATTTAATATTATATTTTTAAATAACATATAGATGAATTCACTAGTTATAAAATAATTAGAAATGAATGTGAAAAAACTGGTTGCATATAAAAGAAAATATTATTATACCAATAAAGTTATTTTACCCTAATAAATTAAATTAATTAAAATAATTGGGTGAAATTAATTTGATATATATATATAAATATTACTCAATAAAATATTTTTTATACTCCAATATATTTTATATGCTTAAGATAAGAACAAAACCAATTTTATGTTTAGAAATCTATATTTTTACAAAGGTACTTTTACTACATTTTAATAGGGAAACCATTTTAAATAAAAAAATATAATTAATAGATTTAAAAATGAAACATAAAAATTATGTTAGAATAATTTTTTTGTATTTTTCAGTAAGGTTTCATTTTTTGATGTATAATTAAAAATAACGAATTTTAATTCCAAACTAATTATTTCATATAATATATTTTAATAGATTAATTATATTTTAAATTGACTTAAAAGTTTTATTAGATAATTTTTTTAATAATAAATAAAATTTAAGTCATTATAATAAATTATACATTGACATTGGGAATAAAAACTTTGCAAACTTTATAATATTTTTACTTTAAAAACCCACAGTGTTGTCCCGTCAACGGGATTAAATTTAATCTAATTTCTAAAAAATATAGGATATTAATTTGAAAAAATATGTTCTATATTTGTAATATAAATAATTTATGACATATAATAAGGTAAAATTAGTTTTTACCAAAAATATTAGTGAATGCAGTTAAGATAAATTATAGTGATTAAGGTAAAATTATGTTTAACAAGGGAATAAACCATAAACTTAAGGGAACAAATAAACTAGCCACCAATCCAAAACTCATCAGATGGAAATATTTCATTAATAAACCTTTCATTATATGGTTTTGTTGGATTGTTATGAATTTTTTCGGTAAATGTGTCAGTACACCTAACTTGTTTTCAAAAATCCCAGGTTTTCCATTTCCCTTCCAGATAAAATGAAACCAAATTCCCTTATTTTTCACACAATTACAACCATTTAGGTTCATAAAATATATACCCAATTCCATCCTATAAATTACTCCTTTTCTCCCTAATTTTACTCTTTGGGAATAAATACATCTATGAAATCCCTTTGGGACAAACCAAAAGGATTTACCAGATTAAGAGGTAACACCCTCCCTCAAGATTCATTATTTTTTTCCTTTACACACTACCTAAAATATTATTAATAAAGTATTGTATAATAAAAAAATTATTATAAATATACTAGGATGTTTGTATGATAATTTTTTTCCCTACACTTACACACACTTCCTTCTAATGGTAACATACATAATATTTACATGTACAGCAAGCTACCGCCTAATGAAAAAAAGGATTTTTCCCTTTTCTATTACTACCTCTCATGATAAATATTAGGATGGAAAATTTATTTATACATTATATATATTATATTTATATTTTATTTATTCTTCTCTAATACCAATAATCATTCCATCTTGCGTAAATACGATAATTTTGTTTGAGGAAGTGTGGATTACGGCCCCCTCAAAGTGATGTGACTCATTCTCACACTACATGGAATGTGTTGTGGATATGTTTAGTGAAATTATATGATATATATGAAATAATAATTATAATTTATTGGTATTATATATATACACACAGATACATATATTTCATTTACTATCATTCTTTCAATACCTTAATAAAACAGAAGTAGTGTTCATGCGTACTTACGACCTACTGTCTTGATGAACGGCGTATTAAATTACATAATTCTATATTATACAGATAATTATAATACACATATACACAATATTAATGACATTTATATTATTTTTTAAATTCTATAAATCATTATATAATTATAATGACCAACAATATAACAAATTATGACACATGGGGAAAATAAAGCGAATATTACCCCAAGCATAACCATAACATAGAATTGTATACAATCATGTAATATAAAGTTATAATTAAAAAATATATTATATTAGACATAAAAATATGGTTTTTTAAAATATTTATATTAAAATTACATTTATTATACAATATTTTTCTACAAGTATGCTAAGATTTAAGAGTTTATTGAAACAATCTCATCACTTTTCAATATTTTTAATGATTATGCTTCATTTGATGAAACATTATGATCCATCATTCAAGAAAAATCAAGGGTATTCTTATCCTATGTCCATTCATGATATATTCTTGTATTTTTACCATTTCCAATCTTTGGTATATAAGAATGTCAAGAAAGTGTTTTTAATAAATCCCAACATTATGCTTTCTTCGGTCGGAAATTTGTTTCCCTTCAAAAACATGTTTCCAAAAAAGGGTGACGAAAAATATTTTACTAATGTATTATAATATTTAAAATAAATTATTACCATTTTCATTTTAATTTTTATCAAATGAATATTCTTATAACTTTCCAAATAAGGAATTCTCCTATCCCTATTTACCGTGTAAAAGGATTGTTATTTTTTCCTCGAAAGACATGTAAAAATTTACCCACTATCATTTATAGAATTTTCATTTGGAAGATTAAATGTTTATTTTTTAGATATTTTTTTAAATTCAATTTTAAATGAAATCGTTTCCAAAATGATTTCATGATTTCTTTATAAGTTTTAAATGTATTTTCAAGGAATTTTATTTTTAAAAAGTTTTTTAGATTCTTGTATGTGTTCTTAAAGAAAATTATTCCCAAAATTATTTAAAGATTATTTGACTAATTTTCAAGGGAAAATTTCTTCAAAATTATTTCAAGTGTTATTTATTTTTTTCAATGCCTTTTTTAGAGTTTTGTTTCTATAGGGTTTACGTTTTAAAAATACTTTTCAACGAATAAAAGATATTTTACTCAAAAAATTTATTCAATATATATTTACAAGTTATTTTCCATCTAAGATGATATCCAATGATGTTACTCATTCCCTTTTAGGGAATTATCCCAAGGTTCCATTCATATTATTTCTTGAATGGTTCTTGTTTTCATTTTATGATGTTTATAGAACCTCTTTATTATCCACAATTTATATGCTTTTGAAACACGCTTCTTCTCATGGGTTACAATTCAATTAAATTATTATGAAACCTATCTCAATGACAACTTGACCCAAGCCAGGGCTTGAGCCCTGACTACCCCAATCCCACCTCCATAGGCTAGGAGGTGTCCACAAGCATTGAAGGCACACTAAAATTGAAGAGGCCTTTTCCTAAAAACCTATACACACACACACACACACACATAAAACTCATTTTATAAGTGAAAAGGGAATAAAATAAGAGATACAACTCTTCTATAAAATAAACCAAGAAGAAATTAATCTCTTGATAGTACAAGAGTAGTGTTGCATAAAATGAAAGTAAAGGGAAACAATACATCCCTAACTAGAAACATGACCCAAACTGAAAAAACTGAAAAATTAAGATAGATGAGAAGGCCCAGATCCTAAATCCCAAACTATAACCACCATACATGATTCAAGAAACATGTATCCCTAAGCTCATCTAACGTCATGATCGACCTGTCCACCATCTGTAAAGGACACGACACGTGTTTGGTGAAGGCCGTGTAGGGGTGAGTATTTACATACATAGTATAATTCCCAATGAGGGTGAAGGGGGAGCAGTAAGAGATACACCAAAGAGGAAAGTAGTAGAGAGAGTAAGGTATGAAAAAAATAATAGAATGAGTATATCTAAACCCAAAAAAAGATTGAATGTGAACTCGTCCCAGCACATAGAGATCAACACTATGAGAAGATAAAATTCTTATCTAGTCTTCACTATCTATAGTAGGATATTGGACTCATCCAACCACAAGAAGATAAACAAGGAAATAACATTGAATACCCCAAACGTCTTCACCTCTCCTAAAAGGAGAGTAAATATACCCAAGGTGTTTGAAATGAAGTTAGATATATATATATATATATATATATATATATTTATATATCTCTCTGTGTGTGTGTATTCTTATTCCAAGAAACCCAAATGAGAGAGTAAGGAGATCTACATCTCCCAACTCATCCCATGAAAAATGAGTAGCCGACAGTTCCATGGTCGATTCATCTGAAATGCCTAGCATCTAATGTGTCGTCCCATGAGACACAAGGTAAAGGGGATTAAATCACCAAACCTCAATAATATCAAATTTGGGTGGCACTGACTTGCCTGTATGGTTTTAGATCACATCATAACAACACATCTTAGTGGGTAAAGTGCCCATATTTCTCATGAGTCCTTAAATAAGTCGAACCACACCTCTCCACAGTGCTATACAGTTGAGGGTCTTCTCTAGAATATCATCGAGGAATACACTTCCCAACCCAACTAGAGGGTTAGCCTGGATGGTCGTCAGGGACTACACTACCCATCCAAAGTAGAGAGTCAACCCAGAATGTCGTTGGGGGATACACTACCTAGACTAGATGGAGGGTCATCCTGAAAGGTCATCATCGAATACACATACCAACCTAGTTGGAGGATTATTATAGAAGGTCATTGTGGGATACACTACAAATCCCAACTGGGGGGTCAGCTTGAACGGTCATTGGGGAACACACTATACAACCCAACTGGAGGGTCATCTCAGAAGGTCATCGGGGACTACACTATCCAACCCATCTGTAAGGTCATCCTAGAATGTTGTTGAAGACTACACTACCTAGACTTGATGGAGGGTCAGCCGAGTACTACTCTTTTATACCTGTCTAATCATTATCCTCACCATGCATCGCCTAAATAATATAATGAAATAATACTTATCCAAACACAAGGAGCTCAAAATGGTGGGGAGATAAATTCCTTATTGAGTATTTTCAACCTATAGAAGGAGAGTAGACTCATCCAAACATGAGATGTTAGACATGGAAAGCTCAAGGAATACCCCACATGTCTTTATCTCTCTTGGGAGGATTGTAACCAAAACCAAAGGAGTGGGTACTCAGATAGGATATATATATACTCAAAACATCTAAAGAATGTTGGTGTTGAACTAATCCATGGATTTTATTCACACACATCTGAAATATCTTCCATATATATTACATTTGTGTTTTTAAATTTATTGAGATCATGAATAAGGATCCACATAATATAGTTAGTAGAATAATGGGATTCCTCAGATAACCCAACATATCACAGTGTTGCGATCCTTGCGAAAAAAACATGAATGATAGACAATTCATTTTACAGAATCGGACACCTGGTAAAGAAGCATCACTTTTGAACATTATTAATGAGTAGTTCCTCATGTGGATCACATATTGATCTTGAAATAAAATTCCAATATTGGTCTCAAAACATATTGCTTAAAGTTTGGATCAAAATGCTGCTGAAAGTTCGACAATACGATGTCGTATAAAAGAGTTGCGACATACGCAAGATTATACAATACTAACAACAAAAACAACAACAACAACAACAAAAATAATAATATTGGTTGTTTCATAGACCCAAACCACATAACATAATTCAATATCCTATATTAGTCTTGAATGCACTATCTTATAGATAGAGTCATGTCACCAGTGATGGCACATCAATTGGACATCAGATGCATGAGTTATGGAATCTAAAAGAATTTATAATTTTATTAAATCTAATGTTTCTTGGGTGTTTCATTTGACTAGGTCACGATTCCGGGTAAATTCTCTGAAATGGTCTTGAAATTACCGTATTGTAAATGGTGTTACATCGCACCTGATGATGAGTCAATCAGATTCTACAAGAGGGTGTAATGAGGGTTTAAATAAATAATAATAATAATTTTATTTTTCTATTTTTTATATACATACTTTTTCTTTTATTTTAGGGTTTCCCTTCCCCCCTTGTTGTCCACATGAAGTTAGAACTACCCCTATAACAAGCTCCATTGCTTGCCACCCAGGGCCGCCTGGTCACCTTGCACCTCCACACCTTCCTAGAGCCACTATCATGCTCCACCCAACTGAGAAGGACCATTGACCACCTCCCCCTTGTCCATATCCCTCGGTTACCTCACCCCTCCACTCCGTTTCATTCAAATCTACCTAAACCGCACACCACCACATTTTTTCTGCCCTGAAGCCACCCGTCGGAGCTGCCCAGATGAGCCACCTCTGCCAACTCGGACCACTGCAGCCTTTTACACAGAGTCACACCTTCATTTGTCCTAATCTCAAATATTAAACAAAGGATTAGTCATCCTCACCTTTCACGATTTCTAAATCCAGGCTCTTCTCATAAAACCATTGATGATTCGTCAATCCACTGCAAATTCGGGCACCGATCGAGCTCGGGTCAACTGATAATTGTCGAGCCAATAACTACATGGTTCCAATGGTGAATAAAATATAGAACAAGAGAAGGAAAAGAACATGACCAAATTTTAGGACAATCGTCCAAGAATTTTTGGTCAATCAATCATGAAAACGTGATTTTGTGTTAGAAGCAGTTGATATTTAATGAAAAACTCAATTTATTGCATTGGTGCATGTAGGGGGAGAAGATTGAAGAAGAAATTATTAAAATGATCAAATGTTTTATCTAAAGTGTAAAAATAATTAATGATGAGTCCTACCTGGATTCGATTGATCACCCTTGAAGAAGGACACATTCGTAGAGATCTTTTGTGTTCATTGTAGTTTGATCTACATGGATCCCATGTTTCATCGTCATTTTCATTGTTATTCATTCGTCATTTTCCAATGGGACGGAGAGGAGACATTTATCTTGATGATCCCAAAGTTTTGAGGAAAAACCTAGGAAAATTTCCATAACATCATATTTATAAAGAATGATTCGTCTAAGTAATTTAATAAAATAAATAAATAATTTATTTATTTTAACTAAAGGCACCAGTCAACAACTACATTTACTAGATGTCCCACGCCGACTAACTTTAGGTCATGCCTAGGAAAAACACTACTTTACTAACTCAATAGTAGAATCAAATTTTTAATTAATTTCTCTTCCCATGGGGTTATTTTTATTAATGTTTAGAATACAATAACTTTATTTAATAATTTTATTAATGGTTACGTCCTCGATGAATTTTTCAACAGATGACCCTTGCAGACAAATATTATATTGTACCTAGGGTAAACGCCATGTCCCAAACTCAATAGTGCCCTCATATTTCTGATACGAGATTATTTTTAAGAGATATCTTGTTTTTAGCTATTGAATATATGAATTAATAAATTAATTTATCCATTTAACACACTTCTAATGAGTGAGGAATCTAGATGTCCCACACCAACTCAATTTATGTCGCGCCTAGGGTAAACCTCGCATTCTGGACCCAAATGTGGCCTCAGATTTATGATATGATCAATCATTTGAGATATATCTAATTTTATTTAAAAATTGGTGTTCCTACAATACGAAATCCCATTATTTTTTTAAAATTAATTCTGGGTACAATGGGCCTCAGAATGATTCACTGTCCCTGCACCTGGCTCTCAAACCATTACTATAATTATTAAGAAAATTTATAGGAAAAAACTTGTGTCTCTGCCTTATTTCATTATTCCAAACTATTCATCATCAAAAACAAAAAACCATGAAAATGGATAGGATACTGAGCCCACAACTAGGTCTTCCATACATCGGGATGTATGGCCAAAGGAGAAGTGTGAAAGACCCTTACCACCACGTCTTTAAACATAAACAGAATCAATGTTTATCCTTGGGTGAAGTGATTCCATTCTTTAGAAAATCTATTAGGTAAAACTCCCTTGTGTATATGGTCACACAAGACCTCAAATTTGATGTCTCCCAATTGAGACTCTCTCACTTTATCATGAAGCAAAGGAGTCAACACCATTGAACGAAGGAAAGAATTTTACCATCCTACTCTACCACTACATGAATATTGATTTCGAGAAACCAAGAGTACCAATGGACAAGGTGGGTGGGTAGACTCATCTGACCATGAGAAGATAGAAATATAAATCATGTGCTATAACCAACATGTATTCACCTCTAATTGAAGGAGAGTAACCCCAAACTAAGAACTCTAGCACACATACTAGTGGAAGACCATGCAAAAAGGGTCAAGTAGAAAAACTAAACCGATAATGCTAGGACCTGCTCCAACACTTCATCCTGTAAACTCTCCCTGAATGTAGATGTTAGAGGTACTCATCCACCACACATCAATACTATATTCTTTTTGTGGCATTGATTATACCTCATGGTGTTATTTATAATGTCAAAAAACGATTCTTTGTGGGGTAATAATCTATCTTCCTCGTGAATTCAAAGATATGTCAAAAACTACCAACATAGGGTTACACCGATGCCCCTCATCACCCCAGCTTAAACCTTGGACAAGGAAAAGAAAGAGAAGAGTACCTAAAAATAGTGTCTACAAATTTCTACTATAAACGATAGAATGTACATAGAGTGTACCTCTTATCATCTCATTCCTTATAGGGTCATAAACATTTAAATATTGCGGTTATCCATATCCTCGACCGCCAGCTCCCTGATCACGATGTCATCTCTATTATGAAGTTTTATCACTTATATTCCTATGTTAATAGACACATAATATTGGGAAATCTAATTACATGTGATCTATCCCACCACATGTGTAGAACCTCTCCTCTCTGGATAGCCCCGATGCTCAACTCTTCCCCTAAATGGTACGACCACACCCCTAAGTCTTCTCAAGGAAGGGTATCCTATTCTGAGATCTCTGACATCTACATGATGCTAAAGATGACTCAACCCTATAATTCATACTACCAGCTCCAACTACCTGGGTTCCCTATGAAATTAATCTCTATATCACTAGTGCCTGATCTAGCACCCCAACATAGGTGGGGATGTACAATGGAACTACATTAGCTCACATCTTTCTATGGAGTTCGTAATCAATATCTCATGAACTGAAGTAGTGATCTATGATCATGCTTTGAGAGTAGTGAGGAGGGTCTATGAATGTCTTCGCATACTATTCTATTTTAATCCCTCTCTATTGAAGCTATAAAAGCAACTGTATCTGAACTGAGCATAAACAGGAGGGGTAAAATGCCTCACAATATAGATATAAAAACTCATCCCAAAAGAGTGTCAAATCTTTAAGAATCTTCATTACTAAACTCCACCAGCTCCATGCTAGACCTTGGAAAAGACTAGATGCTAGTGAAACCATCTGATCTGTCTACATCTGGATAAGACAAAAAAATTGATCACTGACTCCAACTAATCCTCCGCTGCTTGGGGATCCAGCTCACCACATAACCTCATCAGCCTTTGGCATTAAAAACCACAGAGTGCTCCAAGTCTTTAAAAATTATAATCCTTCTCTGCTAGTACTATATGATTCTCAACATGTGGAGGTGCTCTTACCTATACACCTGGAGGAACGAGATAACATGATTGAACATGAACTAAGGCCTCATCACTCAAAGGGTTGTCGTCATGAAATATATATGTTATCCCGGATGGATGTCGTTGTAGTGGAATCCTGAATGTTATCAAATATTACCACAATTATATTACCACACACACATATATAAATATTAATATATATATATATATATATATCCAAAAAAGGGGATATGACTCATGAAGTATAATCAAAGACTCAATCCTATATGATGCATGTACCATTTTTCCTTACAAAAAATGTGTTAGGGTGCTGAGTCCACAAGCGGGTAATCAGGGTCCTAGGGAATGGCTAGGTCAGCCTCTTGTACCGTCACTAGACTTCTTGGCCCGAGATTTTCTCTCTAGACACTTTGACACTGCTGGACTAAACCAAACCAAGACATTTTTAGGGAAATATCCAAACAACATCCTAAGGGTCAAACCACCTTTCAAACTACTCTGTCACAACCCAACATAAGCCAGAGCTCGAGCTCTGACTACCCCAATCCCACATCTCTAGGCCAGGGGGAGCCGAAAAGCACTAATGTCACACTAAAATCATTGTTTCCTTTGCCTAAAAACCTACACACACACACACACACACACACATCAAACTCAATGAAGAAGTTCACAGGGAAATAAATAAAATATGCAACACTTATATAAAATAAACCATGCATTCATGAACTGTTAGATTGTATAGAAGTAAAATATAGTAAACTAAAATTCAAGAGAAGAAATACACACCTAACTATAAAAATCTCCAAATCTGACCAAACTATAAAATTAATATAGATTAGAAATCCCAACTCCAGAATCCCAACCTACGACCACCGTACATGATCCGAGAACACCATAACCCTATGCTCCTCTAAAGTCATGGTAGACATGTATGGTGTCTTCATAAGACATGACATGTGTTGGGTGAATCCCACGCATGGGTGAGTATATACAAACTCAGTAGAAATCCCCCAAAGAGGGTTAAAGGGGTGTAGTAAGAGATACGTCAAAGATGAAAGAAGTAGAGATAACAATGTACGGTAAAAAATAACAAGAGTATAGATCAACCCCATAAATGAGTGAAATTGAACTCATCCAAGCATAAGAAGCCTGACACACTAGGAAGACGATCTTCTCATGAATTCTTTGCTACCTAAATCCAGAGCGTGGACTCATCTAACCACAAGAAGCTATGTATGGAAAGCATGTGTCATTCCCTGCACGTCTGTAACTCTCCTGGAAGGAGAGTAACTTTACCCATGGAGTATATACTAAAGTAGGATATATATATATATATATATGTGTGTGTGTGTGTGTATTCTCAGTCAAATAAGAAAAATGAGAGAGTAAGGGGATTTTCATCTCACAGCTCAACACAAGAAAACCAAGTAGCCAATAGTTCAATGGTTGATTAATCTAAAATTCCCAGAACCTCATGTGTATAACCTAGAGATATAATTCATTGGGGTTTAAATCACCACACCTCAATACGGTCAGCATTGGTCGTCACTAACTCATACACACAATTTTAGATCACGTAATAAGAACGTTCCTCGGTGGGGAAAGCACCCCTATTTCTTTTGAGTCCATGGGTAAGTCGAACCATAACTCACCATTATTCCACATTGGTGTGGGTATTCTATTGAAGTTAATTAGGGACTAAAATGTCCATCCTAGTTGGAGGGTTAGCTAGGAAGTTCTTTAGTGAGTACACAACCTAGTCCAGCTAGAGGGTCATCTCGGAAGGTCGTCAGGGACTATACTACCTAGCCCCATTGGAGGGTCAGCCCAGATGGTCATCAGAGACTAAACTACCCAGCCTATCCAGTGGGTCAGCCAGGAAGGTCTTCAGAGACTACACTACCCAGCCCAGCTAGAGGGTCAGCTCAGAAGGTCATCAGGGACTACACTGTCCAGCCCAACAAGAGGGTCAGTCTGGTTCTACTCTGGTAAAATTGTCTGATTACTATCATAGTCAAGTGCCACCTAAAAAGGGGGTGAAAAAAGAATCATCCAAACACAAGAAGCTTGAAACGATGAGGAGGTAAACTCCTTTTTGAGTCTTTCTTACCTATATAGGGAGAGTAGACTCATCCAACCATGAGAGGCTAGAAACAGAAATCATGTGTATACACATCTTGTTTTCACCTCTCCTGAGAGGGGATTAACCAAAAACCATGGATTGGGTAATGAGACATGATATATATATACTCACAACATCTCACAAAATCTGGTTCTGATCTTAGACATGGATTATCTTCAAACACATCTGGAAGAACTTACACCAATATTCTAATAATTTTTCCATATTTAATGAGATCAAGAATTTTTTACCTCACAACATAATGATTAGAGAATTGGGAGGCCCTGGATAGCTAAATTAATCTCGCTGTTGCGATCCTTGTGGAAAATGATGCAAAATCAATTATCCATTCACCTGAATCAGACACTCGTTGATGAAGATTCACTTAATCACATTGTGATAGAATAGTGCCTCGGGGGGCCCACATATCAAACCCAAAATAAAATCCAGATATTGGTCTCAAAATAGTCACCTCAAAGTTAAGATCATAACACTACACATGGATCACCAATTTAATGTCTTATGGAAGAGTTATAATCGATGAAAGATAACGCACCAAAAATAATAATAATAATTTTGGGGGTTTCATGGACATGAACAATGAAAAATAATTTAAAATCCAAAATTGGTCTTTAATGGGCCATCTTAAATATGAAGTCACATTATCACAGACAACACATCAATTGGATGTCATATCCATGAGTTATTGTGGGACAAATATATAATAATATTGTAAAATGAAATGTTTCACAGGTGATTCATGGGACCAATTTTTGGGTTGGGGGTAAATTATACGAAATGGTATTAAAATTACTATATTGTAAATGGGGTTATGCTTCCACTGACAACACATCCATAGGATGATGCACGATCGTGTTATATGAGTTTAGATGAATAATAATAACATTTTCTATAAATATAAAAATTTATTTTCTCTTATTGTTTACCGTCCCCCCCAATGGATCCATGCTATGCACTACACGACCCCCTATAACCTGTCCTACTGCCTATTTCCATGGGCTACCCATCGGAGCCCCCTGCTCACCTCGCACCGTTGCGCCATCATGAAGGTGATGACCTGCTCCACCCTGTGGTCACAGATCACTGATCGGTGTTTCCTGGTCCAGCTGCCTTGGCTACCTCACTACACCACACCTTCTTGGAACACTCCACCAGAACTGCGCACTACTCCCAATCTGATGCCCTATATCCGCCCGCCAGAGCCACCTCCACCAGCCACCTCTTCCAACTCAGACCGCTGTTGCCTTCAGAAAAAAGTCACACCTATATTCCTCACAATATCAAATATTAAACACTGGATCTATCATTATCACCTTTCATGATTTCCAAATCCATGATGGGATCACAAAACCGTTGATGAATTGTCTATCCGCTGTAAATTCAGTTGCCCGATTGAGGTGGGGCCACCCGAAAATTGTTGAGTCAGGTAGCGTAGGGTTTCAATGGTGAAGACCAATTTAACAGGGTAGGTAAAAGCCCATAATAAAAGGTTTAGGATCATTGGACAAGAAATCTGGGTAAAATGATCAAGAATGTGCAATTTTGGGTTAAAAACTATTGATTTTCAATAAAAAAACTCAGTTTAATGCTTTAGAGGATGTAGGGGCACAGATTGAAGAAACAATTTTAAACATGCTAAACTATTTAATCTAAGGCATAATAATCACCAATGAAGAGTCTTACCAAGATTAGATCGATCAACATTGTTCAATAATGCATTATTCGAGATCTGTTGCATTCATTCCACTTTGATCAAATTGGATCCATTGTTTCATTGTTCATAATTCTCCGTTCTCCAGTGGGAAGGAGATGCGATATTTATATTGATGATCCCAGGGTTATGAGGCTAAAACTGGGAAAATTTCCATAATATCATATTTATATAGAAGTCTTGGTCTATGCCACATAATAAAATTTTTAAATTCATAATTTATTTTAACAAACACACACGCCAATAGCAGCCTTTACCAGACATCCCACGCCGACCAATTTTAGGTCGCACCTTGGGAAAACACCACATTAAAAACACAAAGGTGGAATCATATTTTAAATATTAGTCTACTTCTATGAGTTATTTCTATTAATGTTATGATTTAAATAGTTGTATTTTTTTATTTTATTTATGGTTATGTCCTCAGTGACTTTTTCTACAGATGACCCATGTCAATAACAATTATGTAAGGCCAAGGGTAAACGTCATGTACTAGACTCAACTGTGACCACATATTTTTAATTTGAGATTCCATTTAGGAGATATCTATGTTTTTTCTATTGAATTAATGAATTTATAAATTAATTAATCCATTTAACATACTACCTACAAGTAATTTATCTTAATGTCTTGCGTCAGCTCATTTTATGTTGCTTCTAGGGTAAACCCCACATTTCAGACACAACTGTGATATTATATTTTCAGTCCAATAAAAAATTTGAGATATATCCATTTTATTTACGAATTTGTGTGCATGAAATATATAATATCATTAAAATTTTTATCAAAATAATTTTGGGGATACTGCGGCTTATAATCGCACACAGTCTAAGTTCATGGCTCCAAAAATACTACTAAAAATAATCCAAAGTCTTATAGAGAAAAAACTGTGTCTATAATACATTTCTATATGTAATGTGGTGATAAAATGATAAAAATACTCATTTAATTTCATGAGTTATGATTTGATGTTTATAGAACCTATCTCTTTTCAAGGGTCATGATATGTTGAATGTTTTGTTGCACATGCATGTTTGGATTCATTATGTGATGGGTGTGACCTATATATTTATCCAATTAATTGGTTAACGATTGATGAATCATGAGTGTAAATATTATGCACAAACCTAATTACGTTTTATCAATGTTATTCATGGAACTAGTTTCATGTCCATAACTTTATGTGGGAAATTGAAGACATGTTCACAATGTCCTGAGTGAACCTTATTATATGTTCATAATGTTATTGTGAACTTGGTTACATGATCACAATGTTATAGAAGAACATGGTTTCATATCCATATGTTTATGTGTAAACCTAATTACATTTTCACAATGTTATGTGTGAACCTGATTTCATGTCCACAACATTCTTTATGGACCTGTTTTCATGTCCATAAGTCTATGAGAGGGATTTATTTAATTTCCTTAACATAATGTGTGAACCCGTTTCTACTTATAAAAGTTCACTATGTCATACATTGATGTGTATGCCAAAATTCCATTTCTTATTCTTATTTTATGATTTCATGGTATATTACCTTGATTTTATTGAGATTCATGTATAAGGAACTGCAAATCTTTATTCCGTGATTCATGTTTATGATATTTGATATGTAGGGTATGATCTTTTGATGATCAGGATCATGTTCTTATACCCTTATGTTCCTGATATGTATAAGGAACCATCCTTAAAACATTACATAATCATTAATTTTAGTCTATAGAATACTTTCTTTCACATTGATGGTCTTTTAATGTTTAGTGTTTTAAAATATTAGCACATAACACATACATAATATACCACATTCATTCAAAGAGGATACACCTAAAACAATATCTATTTTTTTCCAAAATATTAAACATTAAAAATAAAACATGATTTGTTTGAAAATTATTTATAATGTTTATCATGTCTTATATCTTTATATTACCCATCCTTGTAAACTCTTAAAAAATATTTAAATCCTAGGTTGATCACAAAATGCTAAGTAAGGGATATAAATAATGAAATCAATAATCAATTGATAACATAAAAACCATTAAAAAAAATTTCATTAAAAACAAATTAACATGTAAAGAATCATCATGAGGTTTCCTTGGGATATATTTAAAACATCTCACTTACATTCACCCTTAAAAATGGAATAACTTGTCTTTTGACTTCCATCTTCGAAGTACCCAATGCATTGGAGTGCTATAATGGGGTTCACCTGTCATATTTTGAGCAATAATGGGATCAAACCAACATATCTTGAGTTATAATGGGAATAAAACAATCATATATTGGGATATAATGGGCTCAAGAGAACATAAAAAAATTCCATGGAACATATCTAGGTATAGAGAACATTTTCACTCATTTAAACCCCTGAGCAAAGCGGATTGAAATTTAATGTTCAATTTTTTGTAAAATAATCACCTTTAAAATTTGAAAACCATTCACATCGTAATAAAATAATATTCTTAAAATTTACTATAAATAAATTAAAAAAATTAAAAAAATCACTAAATCATATTAAAATGCTCTTGACATTAAAAAAAGAACAATCTTATTGAATTTCACAAAAGAGCACTTCAAATGAATTTAAAAAGAATGTCACTTACAAAATACCATATCATTGATGCAAGAATTAATAAAATGAAATAAATATTTATATTCACTATAAATCCACATAATAAAATATAATATAATAAATATTCATAGAATGAAAAAAATCTGTGTAGTAGAAGGTTGACCCAAAGAATGTAAATTGGGTTAAGAATTATGTTAATTTAGGTTTGTCTTACTTTAAACCTGTTCAAACCTCTTGTATAATGGTTAAAATAGTGTCTTTAAATTATTTAATTACCATATTAAAATTTATAATAAATTATATGGTCTTTTAGAATGTCCTTCCACCAATTTATTTATAATATTTTGTTATTTCCATTGATTCAGGTCCATTCTTTACAAGGTTTCCATAGTCTATTCATTATGGATTTTCTTATCGAATAGAATTGAAACTCTAAACTTGGAATGAAATGGTATTTAAATGTTTCCATAAATTTAAATTATATCATATATAATTTTGTTTCCAGATGTTAGGATGATTCATTAGATAAAACATTAATGATATTTTCTTAGAATATTTTGTTGGTTTGTTGATCATCACAAATTAGTTTATTTATAAAATTCAATATTATTCAGATATAAAAATTAAATAATATCATAGGGGTTTTATAATAATCATTAAAAATGTTTCTACAATTAATTTTTTTATGATCACCCATGATGGATGTAATGGAAATTGAAAACACATCATTTATGATGTTGGTAAATCGACAAATCACAGACAATGTTTTTATTTTTAGAATAAAAGTGAGAGGAGAAGAAGTATGATGATGCATTCTTATATAAAATGATATATTTACTGTATATATAAGACAATTTAGTTTGTAGTCCTCTTGGATAATTCAAGGTGATGATAGAATAATAAAAGAAGTAGAATTCGAAATAAAACAAAAGAAAATGAAATAGGATTTTTACCTTTTGAATTATCCTCCATTAGAACCTCTTTAAGGCCTTTGGTTTTGGACTTTTGGAGAGGCCAAAAAATCTTGGATATGGGGAAGATTATTTGGAAGATTATTGGGAATTATTTGGAAAATGATCATATATTTAGAGGCATTAAATGAAGAGGGGGTGAGGGGTGGTATTTATCGTGGTTGAGAGGTGGAGTTTTTAATTATTCAAAACATTATTTTATTATATTTCTCAAGACAATAAATAGTTTTGGTTCTTGTGAAAATATATAGTAATTAATGCATGTGAGTTCGAAAAAAGGCTGATTACCTCTTTATAACATCATCCATAACTATATAAATCATGTATTTAGCTTATTGCATAAATTATCGTATTTCACTATTTACAAAAAAATCAAGTATTTAGAAAACATATAAAAAACTCACACTAAACATTTTTTTATGTATAGAACTATAAAAAATATTTCCATTTAATGAAAATATTTTTTTAAATATGATAAATTTAAATTTTAATTAAAATCATAATTTATTTAAAAAATACTTGTTTTTAAAATACAACTGATTTTATTACATTTTGAAAAATTAATTAAGGTCTCAAAAAATTATATTATAATAATAAGTCAATAAAATATAGATTCATCAATCTATTATATGGAAATATATTTTCTTTTAAATCATTAAATTTATTATTAATTTTCAATTTAATTTTTATTAGTTACACAAATTCCCAAAAATTAATTTACAATTTTAAAAAACATTTATTTACTTGTTAAAGGATATAAATATACCATATTTTAACCTATTTTATGGCTAAATTTTATTGATAATTCATTAGGATAGGTTACTATTCTATTTTCTATATCACTATTCCTAGTGTTCATGTTACTATTTCTAAGCTCAAGTTACTATTCCATCAATAAAAATTCCATTATTTCTATAAATATAATTCATTTCATTATACATTTTTAAATAATTATACTATTTAATTCCAAAATGAAAAAGGAATTATTTTGTAAGTACCTGGGTTGTTTCATTCTCCCCACCTTTTTAAATTTGTATCATCACAATTTTGAATCACTTATTAAACAAGAGAAGATACATTTCCCTTGTAGCATTTTTAGATTCTCATGTTGCTTCTTCAACCATCTTGTTTCTCCACAAAACCATATCATGTTGAATTACTATATTTCAAAAAACATTTTTACTGTGATCAAGAATCTGAATATGTTTCTCTTCATAAGACTGGTTCTCTTGTAGCTAAACTTATTCAGAGCTTAAAATTTGAAATAGATCCAGAACATACATTCTCAATATAGAAACAGGATAAACAATGTTTACCTCAGATAAACTTGGATGAAAAACTAATCGGTAGGCAACTGGTCTATCTTTCTCTAGGATTTCAAAAGGTCTGATGAATCGTGGAGATAGCATTACTTTTTTACCAAAATGCATATCACTTTTCCCAAGAGTTATTTTAAGGAAAACATGTTGACCTACTTAGAATGAATGGTCTTTCCTCCTATTATCTGTATAACTCCTCTTCTTGTTCTGATCTATCATAATGTGTCACTGAATCATTTTTACTATCTAAGCTAATTTCTCTAGTAATTCTTATCCCATAAACTTCTTTTACCATACTTCATTACAAAATTTTATAGTTTGACACCCCTTTATTTAAAATTACTCAAAAGGTTCCATCTATATACTAGAATGAAAATTGTTATTATAAGAAAAATCAACAAAAGAAAGATGATGATCCAAAATTTCCTTGAAATCCATTGACAAAAATTGAAGTATAACCCCCAATATTTGAATTGTTATATCAGTCTATCCATCAGATTGAGGATGAAATACATTGATAAAATTTAATTATATTCCTAACACATTCTGATGGTATTTACGAATGATTTAAGAGAACCTAGGATCACCGTCAGATATAATGGATTGATGAACTCCTCTCTAACTGAAAATCTCTTAGAGGTGCAATGGAGGAATTTTATCCAAAGACATGACATCTCAAATAAGAAGGAAATGTGATGATTTAGTTAGGTATTTAATAATAACCCAAATCAAATTGTCACCTCAAGAAGTATTTAGTAGTCCCACAAAAATAACATTGATATATTTTCCCATTTCCACTCTAGCACTAGAAAAGGCTAAAGAATCCCCTTAGGAAACTACAACTCTGCTTTAACTTGTTTAAAAGACAAACATTTCTTGCTAAAACAAATAATATCTATTTCCATTTCATCCCACCAATAATACTCTCAACGATCTATGTAAATCTATATTATTTTTTTATGAACTGAAAATGTAGAACAATGAGCTTCACATAGTAATATTTCATCAGTTGAGAATCACAAGGAACACATATTCTCTTCCTAAACCTCGAATAATAATATTTATCAATGTTAAACTCCAGAAACATAACCTTTTGAACCAATTCAACCATTTTTTTCAACTCATAGTCTTACTTCTGAGCATACATTATTCTATTTGATAGATATGATTGCACTAACAACTGAAACAATACAGAGGAATTTCCTTCACCAACAACTTCTAAACCAAAATTTATCAAATCATTAACCAAAGAGACATGTTCCATATGTATCATGGATAATATAGAATTAATTTTCAGAATCAAATAATCATACTATTTAATTTATGTTTTCAGTATAATATTAATTACAACAAAACTAGGTTTCTATAGTGCTAAGGTTTTAACAGTACCATCTAAAATCACTGTTAAACCCCCCTTTCTCAGCACAAGAAAAAAAGTTTTTAAAATGAGAATTTAGTATCGATTTTTTAACATTATTAAAGGGGGTATTTGAGAGCACTAAAAACAAGCACTATTAACGGGTTCAAATTATCAGTGATTTTTAGAAAGTGATTATAAATGCCCCCCTTTATTAGTGCTAGTTAAAAATCACTGATAAAACGAGCATTTATCAGCACTTCTCGAAAACTATTGATAAAGGGGGGGATTTGTCAACACTTCTACAAAAGAGGTGAAAAAATGGTTTTCATTATGAGTAATTTTATTGAGCACTAATAAATCCCACCTATTAGTGTTTTTTTAGCACTAGTGAAGGGTATATTTCAATCAAAAAATCATCAATAGACACCCATAGAAAATATTATGGTTGTTCAAAGGCCTTATGGTCCCTTTTTGACACAATTTAGGGGATTGAGGGTTCTTGTGGGTCACCAAGGTGTAGATATTGTTGGAGTATTTTATTTGATATGTAGAAGATGAATGACATACAGCCAGTTTAGATGTTAAGGTCATCGAATTTGAAAACCACTTAAAACCCCTAAAAACCATAAACCCCTAAATGAATCATAACTTTCGTTCAATAAGTCCATTTTAGCTCCAAAACTTGTCAAATTGAAGCTTATGAAACTAGATAAAACCATGTTATAGTCAAATTATGTGAAAAATAAATGAATAAATGTTATTATAGTTTCTAGAAATTCGGAAATCAAACTCAAACTTCAAATGGACATAAATTTTGATCTGGGTGACCATTTGGGATCTACCACATTTCAAATCTAATCCTACAATGATTCCTACAACATTTTGGTATGGGAATATCTTTTTGAGCATTATCCAACTTTTTATATAAAAAGGCCCAAAAGGCCTCAGAAATAGAGTTTTTAGTCACTGACCAAGATTTTATAAAATTCAAAAAGTTATAACTTCCGGCCTAGGTGTTCGATCGGCCTGTTCCACATATCATATTGAATACCATTTGAAGATATTTAATTTTACTAGGTTTGGAGTTTAAATAGACTCTAATATAAAAAAATTGTGTTTATTTTAGGGTTTTTAGTGTTTTTTTGAGTTTCTTAAAATTTTTATGTGTTTTCTAGGTTTTTAGAGTTAATAACCATTTTAATATATATATAATATGTTTTTAAAAAAATATCTACAAATATATACCCTTATATATAAATATATTAAGAAAAATATAAAACAATATAAAAAAATATATAGATATATTATAAAAAAAATTGTTTATGGTAGTGGAAAATGTGCCAGTTTAGAAGTAAGAGGTCCCAGGTTTGAAACTTTCTAGAGGTAGGGGAATCTGCTAAAGAGATGACAAATGTGTGGGGGAAGCACTGATAAAGGGGTTGGGGTGGAGTGGGTAAGAGCTGATAGAGGGGGGTGGGTGGGTGGGTGGGTGGGGGCTCTAATAGGGGGGCATGGAAAAAAATTTATACCCTTTATCAGTGGGGCCTTTACCAGTGCTTTTTTAAGCGATATTAAAGGGTACCTTTAATAGCGAGAAAAAACATCTAATTAAGGTGAACTATAAAAATTATAAAAAATCGTATCTAAAGATATCCCTTTAACATCAGTTACATTATTTGTGCTTCTATAGCACTAATAAAGCCCTTTTACTAGCGTTGTTAAAGGCTCAATTTGGAGTTGTCGATGAATCATGCAATCCTAATCCTTGATTATTTCTATCCAAATTCTCTATCTCATGATTAATTCCTTTTGAGTAAATATATTCTTCAATCTTTTCTGTTCAGTATATATTTCACATTTTACTCCATAAAAATGATGCCACAAACTTTTTAATGAAAAAATAATAATATCTAATTCCAAATCATGTGTAGGGAGATTTAACTCATGAGGTTTCAACTAATGTGAATCATAATTAAATACATAATTAATTTCCATTAGGTCAAAACCAAGTCATTTCAATGAAGAATCACTATAGATTAAACATTCACCATTTCTGGAAGGCATGGTCTGAATAGGATAATTCAACAATCTTATTTTCAATTATTGAAAACAAACTTCACACTGTTTTATCCCGATGAACATAAAACCTTCTCAAGTTTACTTAGTAAGTTTCCTAGATAACTATGAATTGTTTTAAAAAAACCCCAATAATATATTTCCAAACCAAATAAACTACAAATTTTAGTTATATATTTAGGTATTTTCAATTCTTTAATAATAATCATTATAGAAAAATCAAAAGTTAAGCCATATTTAGAAACAATTTGACAAAGAAAATAATTTTTTTTTCAACAAAAATTCACACTTTCTGAATTTTCTATACAATTTATTTTCTTTTAATGTTTGAAAAAAATCCATTATATTTGTTTCATTATCTTATTTAATTTTATAATATACCAAAATTTTATAAATAAGCACAACCCAAAACATATCCAAGAACTCATGAAATATTCTATTGAAAATATACATGAATACAATAGCTATATTAGTTAACCAAAATAGAATAACTTAAAATTCATAAAGGTCATATCTAGTAAGAAACACGATCTCCAAAATGTATTTTACTTTTACATTATACTAATAGTACCCTGATATTAGGTTAACCTTAAAAAAATCCATTCTCCCTGGGGCTTATAAAAAAATCATAAATATGAGAAAAATGATACTTTTTCTTATCTGTGATTGTATTCAAGGCTCTAAAATTATTGAAAATTAGAATTGAATCATATTTATTTTTAAAAATTAATATTGAAGCACCCCATGGAGATGTGCTAGTTCGGATGAATCCTTTATTGAATATTTAATGCAACTAATTTTTCAACCCCAAAAGTTCAATTTGTGCCTTTAGATAAGGGGGTTTAGAAATTATCTTACCATCAAGAACAAATTAAATTGTAAACTCAACCTCTCAATCAAGAACAAAACAGGGAAAGTCATTAAGAAAAACATCAAGATACTAATTTACATCTGGAAAATCATTAATATGACAACTCCCTTTACTTTTGGAAATATGTGCAAGGTAAAAATCATTTCCATATTTTAACAGTTTCCTCGCTTCCTGATAAGTTATCGACAGTATGGGTTCATTATTTTTCACAAAATAAAACTCTTTCTAAAAAAAAACTTCATTTTCTCAACAATTTATCTTAGCTTGATAAACAGAAACCAATCCCTACCTAGAATAACATCAATATCCACTAGAACCAATTAACCATGTTTTTTAGTTAAATTATTTCTATATTAAATGAATTGAATATTATAATAACGTCTTTTTTCTTTAGTATTTCTTCCAGGTGTTTTTCCTATGAGTTATAGCTTCATTTATTGAGAAGGAATTTCAAATTTTGTAGAATATTTTTCAAAGATGAAGGAATGTGTTGACCCTAAATCAAAAAACACATTTTCACATTCTATAAAAACATGAAATTTACTTAATAACACTTCATTTTATGTCTTAACATCATCTTAAGTGGTTTTATAGGATGTTTACACACCCTTCTACTTCTAGTATTACTAATGTTTTGCATGAGTTACTCTCTATAAACACACATTTGAAATATAACCAAATTCTTTATAGTTAATGCATCTCACCATCAAGTTCTCATTAATTTTTATATCATTTTTCTTGAAATCATGATACATATTACCAAAAAGTCCACATTGGTATCATTTTATAGAATTTACAAGACATAATCCAAGATTATTTTTACCACACTTTTCACAAGAAGGGAAATTGATTTTCTTACATCCATATTTCTTGGACTAATTCATCCGAAATTCTTGAAAACGTGACCACTTATTATTTTTGTCATCATGAGGAACATACATTTCATAAAACTCTATATAAACATTTTCAACCCATGGAAAATGTTTCTCGTAGCTTTAAAAAATCTCATGATGCCAATGATCTCTATAAAAATAGTTTCAAACTAGAGTAAAATCTATTAAATTTACTATTAATGTCCTGAGTAAAATATTGTACATATCTAGCTAGTATTGTAAAATTGGATTCATAAAATGCCACAAAATAATCATATTTCTACTTCAGTTCAAATAATGTTTTCTCTATTTTGAGTCAAAATGTTTGAGGAAAATATTTTTTTGAAAAAAGACTCTTTAAATAATCCCATTGAAAAGTATAAAGATTATATTTTTCTTTGGTATTCTAAACTCTAGATCACCATAGATCATCTTTACTTTCAAAATGATAAATTTCTGGGGATACCTTTTGGTGTTTTGAACATCCCCTGACATCAAATATCCTTTTTAGAGAATTGATCCATAATTCTTCTACCACTAGGTCAGATGATCCACTAGATGATGGGGGATGTTGCCTCATGAAATCCTCCAGAAAATACATGTACCTTCCTAGAAGATCAGGTTCTTATCCACTATGGACACCACCACCATCTATCACCCAATTCAACTGAGCCATTACTATCATAAACTCCTTTGTTCCATCTCCCATTCTTCCAGGTTATAGATTTGGACATATATCAGCCTCTTAGTGCCTTCCAACTTTAGCATCCTTATTTCTTCTGCAGAGAACCATTCTGAACCAAAATATCACAATCAAAGAAACATAATAATCCTCAAATTCTATGTCACTAAAAATTATAAATAAATTGAAAATAATTTATAAAATTATATTAACATCACCCTAACCCCTATGGTTAACTAAACCATCCATTGATACCAACTTTTAGGTACTGGCCTTAAGAAATTAACTAATAATGAATTTTAGTCAAGAGATTACTGTGTATCACATTTGGGATGTTTTTAGGTTTATAATTTTTGAATATTAAGAAATAATACAGACATGATGTACCACATTCAAGTAATGAGGATACTACTAAAACTGTATACATTTTTTATTATATATATAAAAAATAAAAATAAAACAGTATTTCTTTGACAAATCTTTATAGCATTGATAATAACTTATTTCTCTTACCCATCCTTATAACCTGAGAAAAAGTTAAAATCATGGTATGAGAAAAAAATATCAATAAGGGATATAAATAAAGAAATCATTATTTAGGTGATAAAACAAAAACCATTAAAACCCATTTAATGAAAAACTCATTTGCATGCATAGAAATATAGTGATGTTTCCATGGGACATATTTAACATATCAAAAATTAATTCACCATTAAACATGGATAATTGTTTTTTCGGTTTCTATCTCTGGAGTACCGAATGCATTTCAGAGCTATAATGGGGCTCACACGTCATATATTGAGCTATAATTGGATCAACCCATAATATCAGGAGCTATAATGTGTCTCAAACTATCATAGATGGAGCTATAATGGGGTCAACACAACATTAAAAATTTCAAAGGAACATATCATGAAATAAAACACTTGATCACTCATTTAAACACCTAAGAAAAATACACTCATATTTCAAAATACCATATTTTCATAAAAAAACCTTTAAAATTAAATACCATGCACATAACAATGAAATAATATTATTAAAAATTACTATAAAAACATATAAAGGAAAAATTATAGTCATAAAAAATCATTAAATCATAAGAAAATGATAATGACATTAAAAAAAGGACAATATTTTTGAATATTCTAAAAGAGACACATGAATTTTTTTTAAAAGGAAGGTCCCTTAAAAATACCATATCATTGAACCAAGAATTAATACAATGAAAGGAATATGTAAATTAACTATATATACACACAATATAAAAAAATTAATTTTACAATTAATCATAGCATGACAAAATCAATGAAGTATAAGGATAACTTGAAGAATGGAAATTGGGTTAAGAATTCCCTCTTATCGGGTATGTCTTACTTTAAACCTATACAAAACTCATGTATAATAATTAAAATAGTGTAATTAATATATTAAAGAACAATATTAATATTTAAAATAAGTTATATTTTTAAATAACATTGTTTCACCCATTTACTAATAACATTGTTTATTTCCATTGTTTTGGGTGCATTCTTTACATGGATTCCATGGTCAATTTGTCATGGATTTTATCATCGAATGGAAGAGAAACTCCATAAGTGGAATGAAATCATATTCAAATGTTTCTAAAACATTAAATTATACCATATATCATTTTTTTTGATATTAGGATTATTCATTAGATAAAACATTAATGATATTCATTTAGATCATTTTAGAGGTTCTTTGATGATCATGAACTTGTTTCTTTATATAATTACCTATTATGAATATTTATTAATTACAGAAAATAAAATAGGTTATATACACTTTAAAACCTGTTTTAACCATGAAAATGGTTTTATGATGTACCAAGAATGAAGTAATAGAAATTTAAAACACATCATCTCTGATGTCGGTAAATCGACACATCACAAACAATGTTTTTTAGAATAAAATTGATTTGAGAAGAAGTATAACGATGGATTTTTTCATAAACATGATAAATTATAATATATATAAGATAATAGATTATTAATGCCTCTTATACGAGGTTATGTGAGGAGAGTATAAGAAATGATGAATAATTGAAAAGAAAATAAAATAAAATGAAAGGGGATTTTTACCTCTTGAATTATCCTCCTTGAGAACCTCCTTAAGGCTTTTGGTTTTGGCATTTTTGTGAGACCAGTAGTTATTAAACATGAGGAAGATTATTGGAAAGTGGATTGGGAAAAAATTTTACAATTCCCAAAGCTTGAGAGTTGTGGGGAACAGAGGGGGTGAGGGGTGATATTTATAGTCGAGGATAAGATGGGTTTTAATTATTCAAAATATTATTTTATTAATTTTATCATGAAAAAAAATAGTTTAAGTTCATGTGACTAAATACCTTAATTAGTGGATATGAGTTCCTATCTTGTGTGATTAACTCATCAAAACATCATACATTACTCAACAATTCATTTATTTAGCTTATTTCAAAAATTATTATGTTCCACTATTCACCAAAATTTCATGTATTTCAAAAAAATATCAAAAATTAACCCGAAACATTTTTTCACATGAAGAATTAATAAATGAAAAACATTATTTGAAAATAATTTTCTAAATATTATATATTTATATTTTAATTAAAATAATAATTTATTCGAAAAATACTAGTTTTAAGGCTATAATTAATAATGTAATAGTTTGAACAATTAATTAAGGTATCATAAAATAATATTTTAATTATAAGAAGATAATATATTAATTATTGAATATATTTTATGAAAATATATTTTATTTTAAATAATTAAATTAATTATTATATTTTAAATAAATATTTATTTCTTAAAAAAATCTAACACTAAATCTATAATTGTTTTTAAAAAATTATTTACTTGTTCAATGATATAAATATATCATATTTTAACATATATTATAACTTAATTTTATCTATACTTTATTAGGGGAGGTTGTTATTTTATTGGCCAGATTAGTATTCATAATGTTTATGTTACTATTCTTATGGTCAAGTTACTATTTCATCCATATATATTATTTAATTTCTATAAATACCATTTATTTTATTATAAATTTATAAAAAATTTAACTATCTAATTACATAATGAAAAGATATTATTTTATAAGTACCTTGGTTGTTACAATATGCAGATGAAGTTCCTTTATTTACCCTTAGTTATCATTTGAGCTCACCCCTTTCTTATATCTATTTTCCCCAGGTTATGAAGAATGAGATTCAAGTAGAGTTACCAAGGGGGAGATATTTTTGGGAAAAATTGAGGATTTTTCATTGAGATACAATATTTTTATTCTAATTTTCCCCAGACACTATAAAAATATGGTATTTGGGCATCCATTTTTTAAATGTTTTAAGAATTCTTTAAAAGTGAAGTAATGTCTATGTATGTTATGATTGGGGTGTTATAATTGGTATCAAATTGAAGGTTTAGTTAACCATTTGAAATTAATATGATAAAAAACTAGTGAGATACCTAGGTATATTTTTGAGGATATATTTAGGGAATTTTCAATAGATAAGCCTAAGGATAAAAAAATGTATAGGAGACTATCCTAGAATTTTGGTAAAGGTTAGAGTGAGTGGTTTCCTAAAAATATATCCTTTTCTAGATACTATAAGTTGATTTGGGACAAGAACAAATGCACCTAGTAGTAAAAACACTGAAAATATTTTTTGTGATGGACATAGGGTAATCTGGTACAAGAAAACGATCCTTGCTGCACAACTATTTTGACACTCCTGAGTGATATGATTTGGGAATTCAAAAACACTTCACCAAACATTAGGAATTATTTAAATATAATTTGGCTATGAATAAATTTAGATAAATCTAGGTAATCATCAATTTAAAAGTTGGATTCATAATTTAGACACCCTTTAAGTAAATTTTCATGATTATGAGGTTTTCTTCTTTGATATATGTTTGTCACCCTGTGCATTTTGGTTTTAATCAATTTAGAGAACTATAAGGAATAAGGTTAAAATTGAATATTTCATATTAAAAAATTATGGGAATTAGGAAAATTTATTTAAGAAGTGGAAATATAAAAAAATAGAATCAGGAATGTTCTATGAGTACTGGTTATACATATTAATATAAAGAGACCACAAATGACATGTGAAAGGTATGCAATTCTATCATTTTTTTATACATTAAACACAAGAAGAATGATTTGTTTGAGGTTTAGGAACCTTAATACATGATTCATATTTCATATTCTAAGAAATTGTTATTAAAGAATAAGTTGATGAAGCCAGAGTATTGGTTTAAGAATAAATTTGGATGAATAAATTATTAATGTCTTGGAATAAAAATTCTACGTTAAATGAATCATGAAATATATATGTTTTTTCAATATACATTTTCATTCAGGATGGAAAATTATTTTTTGAATGGTAATTCCATAGAAAGGTGATATTTTGATTAAGGTAAGGTAACCCTTAATTAATTCTTGACATTGAGATAATGAAATAATATAGAGATATGTTGGATATGAATAAGTAAATTGGATGGTACATTTTACCCTAGAATAGATTTTTTACAAAGTGGTCTATATGATCATGTATCAAGATTAAAAGTTCTTATATTTAAGGAATATATCCTGTAAACATTGGATGAAGGTAGAATTCATGTATTCCAAAAGGATTTATGGTAATTTTGGTTATTAACATGTATCAAGGGAATATACAATGTGGGTATTAATATGTTTTGAATGTGGAAACCAAGAGAAACTTTGTGATATATGGGGTGTCTGTGTTAATATGATTTCATGTCATCCTTTATAAATACATGTATTTTCATATTATAAAAGGGTTATATGTTTAATAATTTATGGAAAGTTTAACGTAAACATAAGATGAAGTTGGTATGATTGAAGTGTTATCTCAAACAAGAGTATTTATGCATATTGGATATCCTGATCTAACAACTTTGGGATGATGATAATCGATGAAAAATGTGATGTCATATCATAGATCTCATGATCTATTAGTAATTTGAGATTGTAAAATTCACCATACAATTTTGATAAAGATTTGAATTGGATCAAGGAACAAAAAAGGGTGAGATTGACCTAAAATCATGAAAGTATATATTTTTATGAAATTTTTTCAACATTAGGATAATAATCTAGAAATAAAATGTTGTCATAATACCTTAACTTTTTTAAACCAATTTCATTTTAAATCAACATGGATTTTTGACTTTGGGGACCCAAAAATTTCATTGATAATTATCTTATTTGGGACTGATTACCTCAACAACTCAATAATAATATTTACTCTTTTCCTCCCTATCTATGTTTTCACTTTTCACATATGTAATTTTATGTGGCAAACCGTCTATGTATTTCTATGGGTAACTATTATGGCACAAAAATTATTTTTAATGGAAGTTTGAGGGTTCATTTTTATGATGTGTGTTTCTATTAACAGAAAATAAAAGTTTTATTCCTCTGATAACCCAGATGAATTTCAAGGGATAAATTCATTTTAATATGGGTAAAATGTAACACCCTGAGATTTTGTTAATTATTTTTTTTCAAATTAATTTATTCTTTTTGAGAGTTTTTTTTTCAAAAAACACTAAAAATATTTTATTTAATATTAAAATAATAGGTCTGGATTTAATTATATAAAACCCCAAGTTAATCATGCACTACACACGACATAAATTTTGTCGTTATCTTTATGGAACACCAGGGTTAGCTTATGTTACACGAAAGACTATCCATCCCTAGTGGCTTGTGTAACACACAAGAATGAGTGTTACAGAACAACAATTAATTATTAAAATAAAATTATCTAAAAATATATAACTTAAAAATTAAATTTAATATTATAGGATTAACTAACTTATAGTTGAATCCATTGGTTACAAATTAATTAATAATGAATATGAAAAAAAACTGATTGAATATAAAATGTAAATTTTATTATACTCACAGTAATATTTCACAATAAAAAATAGAAATTAATTATAATAAGTTAGTGATAATAATTTTAAATATATATTATATAATCAATAAGATATTTTTTATATTTGTATAATATATATGATATGATTAAAATAAGAACAACCCCAATTTTATGCTTAGAAACGTATATTTTTATAAGGGTAGTTTCACCACCTTTTATTGTGGAACCCATTTTGAATACAATTTTTGATATTTTTATAGATTTAAAATTTCATAATAAACATCATATTTTAAATATAAACACAAAAACTAGGTATGGATAATTTTTTGGAATTTTTATGTAAGGTTTCATTTTTCATAAATAGTTAAAAATAATGAATTATAATTCCAATATAAATTTTCAGCTAATTAATTTATGAGGATAAATTATATTTTAAATTGATTTAAAAGTTTAATTAGATCACCTTTCTATAAATTAATCCAATGTAGGCCATTATAATCAATTTCACTTGGAAATTTGGTATAAAAACATGGCAATCTTTTAGATGTTTTTACTTTAACAACCTGTAGTATCTTCATATTAGCAGGATTAAATTGAAATTAATTTCTACCACTTCAATGATTAGAATTTTAAAAAATTGGTTCCATATTTGTAATCCTAAAAACTTATAATTTCTATTAAGTACAACTTAGTTTTTACAGAAAATATTAGTTAATGTAGTTAAAATTAATTACAGTGATTAAGGTAAAATTAAACTTAACAGGGAAATACACATTAAACATAAGGGACCAACTAACTTATAAGACTGTGAAAAGATCATTTTATGGACATATTTTGGCCATATACCTTCAATTATTGAGTTTTTTGGTTTGGTAAGATTTTTTTGGGTAAAACGTTGGTACACCGGACTTGTTTTCTAAAATGCCAAGTGTGTCTTTTCCCTTTACAATAAAAGGACATCACATATACCTCTTATGAACACCTCTCACACCACTTATAATTCACCAAACTATGCCCAATACACTTCCTAAAATCCATAAATTCCTCCCTGAATCATCCCTTTTGGATGAAAGACTTCCAAGGAATCCCTTTGGTGCAAACCAAAAGGAGTTACCCGGTTAAGAGGTAAAACCCTCCCACATGCTCCATTATTTTATTTCCATTATAAACTACAATAAATATACTAATTCCATGAATATATAAATAAAATTATCCTCAATATACTAGGATGTTTTTATTATAAGGGTTCCATCTACAGCTACACACATTTCCATCTAATTATAATGAACATACTATTTATGTGTACAACAATCTACCACCTCATGAAATGATGATTACAATTCTTACCTTTACAACCTATCAAAGTGAAAATTATGATAGAAACTCTATTTATATATGATATTTATTATATTTATAATGTATTTATTCTTCTTTAATATTTATTTAGAACATACCAATATTCTTTTCATCTGGTTTAAATATTATAATTTCGTTTGGGGATGTGTGGACTACCACCCTTTCAAAGCGATGTGATTCATTCACACACTACATGGAATGTGTTAAGTATATGATTAGTAAAATTATCTAATATATATGTCACAATAAATCTATTATAAAAATATTATATACATATATACATATACATATATGTCATTTACTTTCATTCTTTCAATGCGTCAATAAAACAGAAGCAACGTTCATACATACGTACGATCAATTGTTTCCATGGAAGATGTAACAAATTTCATACTTATATATTATATATATTATTATATTACACATATAAAGAGTATATATTATTATTTTTCATTGAATGACACAAAAAGTAGTTTCATAATGAAAATATTATTTTTATACATTTATAGGCTTTACAAAAAAAATTATATATTTCATTATCAATATGTTTTATTTATATGAAAACCTAATTAATAATATATGAAAAGTAGTTATTACTCATAATATTACTATGTTTAATGTATGTGTTATAATAATATCATTTAAATAATTATAAAAATAAAATGAGGTTTTGTAGAAACTCAGTTTTGCGTATAATGCAAACCATGTCGGTGTTACATGTAGTTAAACCAAAATCAGTACAATGTAAATGGAATATTTTAACTAGTTAAATGAAATATATCAATTAAAATTAGTTCATTAAAAATAAAATATTTCTCAAAATCTTGGTGTGTTACATTCTACACCCTTAAAATGAATTTTTATTGAGAAATTATTCTAGGTTATCAATGGCTTATTAATTGAAATTTTCAATCATAGAAACCCACATCATAAAAATTAATAATATAACTTCGATTAAAAAAGAAATTTTGAACAATAACAGTCAAATAAAGTAACTCATTACTATATTTACACATATATAACATAGGTGGGAAGTGGAAACATGGACATAGAAGAGAAATGAAACTATCGTGTTTTTTAGGAGAGTGATAGAGAATTTGGTTTGGAAAAAGTTAATAATTAAAAAATACAGAAATATGGGATGACCTAAGGGACCATATGATTCATTTGAAATGAAGGTACTAAGACATCATTTTTTGATTGAAGATTCATTTTCCTAATGTTGAATGATTTTCATGAAAATATATACTTGCATGATTTTAGGACACTATCACCCTTTGTTTTTCACTAATCTACCTCAACTCCTTCTCTAAAAAGGATGTAGAATTTTACATTCCTAACGTACTAACAGGTCATGAGATTTATGATATTCTATCCCATTTTTCATTAGTTATAATCAATACAATGTTTTTTGAATAGGCTATCCAATATGTAAAAATTCATAAATGGAGAAAAAACAATTTAATCTTAATGACTTGATATGTTGTTTAACATAAACTTTATATAAATGGTTATTCTTATAACCCTTCACAAATATTAAAATTCAATGCCTTGGAAATAATTTTCTAAAATCAGATTTACATTTTTACCCTATATGTCACAAAGTACAACCTTTTTTTTCAAATTCCAATCATTCGAATAACATCATCGTATATTCCCTTAAAACATGGTAATAACCATAAATATTATAAATCCTTCTAGAGAACATGAATTATTACTTATTCCAATTATTACATGATATATTCTGGGTCGGAACATCTTTTTTGTGTTGTTACCCCTCGACACATATATGTCAGAGCGACATCTAGTTTTAGTATCTAGATAGGGGTGTATTTCTGGGAAACCACTAACTCTATCCATCACTAAAATTCCAAGACATTTTCCTATACTTTTCTCCATCATTATACATATCCTTAGACAATTACTTTGGGTTATCAATAGTTTTTTCTCATCAATGAATCAAATTATTGACTGAATCATTTCTTTCATACCAACTATAGAGACCCTATATTAATATACATGGATATTTCATCATTTAGATGAAGCTTTAGTTCATTAAAAAAATATATGCCTGAGGAACATAACAGTTTAGTGTTGTTGGAAATATGGAATAAAATATTCTATATTGGTGAATGATCTTTAACATATTGTATAAATATATTCACCATTAGTACTTATAACTAAAACCATTCTTCATAATTTGGGAAATGGAAACGTAATAAGGGGTGAGCTCAAATGCTCAGAAATGGTAAATAAAGGAAATGAGTAAACATAACATGAACCAAAGGTATGGAACTTGAACATAAAATTTAAAATCACTTCCATGAATATTAAATATCATAATGAAGATTCAAGATTAATAAGAAATTGATCATAATAGAATTAAGCACATAAGTCATGAAATCCTAACATAATAATAAAACATGCAATTATGGGAGACACATAAAAATATAAAAACCCTATATAAAGGAGGCCAAACAAGGCCTTTGTAACATGTTATTGATGGGTTAATGAAACATGTAATAGTTTCAAGTATGGGAAACCAACACATATACCCTCTGGTTTTGGGATTGGGATGTCCTCCCATGTACCCTCTTATTTCGGGCTTGGAATGTCCTCCTGTGTACCCTCTTTTATTGAGATTTGGATTTCCTCCCTTGTATCCTCTTATTTCAGACTGGGTATTTCCTCCTATGTACCCTTAGATATCAAATAACATATTATCATTACCTAACAAATTGGAGGGTCATATAGGTCCCACCATCACATAATGAAATCATACATGCATGTGACAAAAAACATTCATCATATCATAACCCATGAAAAGATATGGGTTCTATAAACATAAAATCATATCCCATGAAAAAATGGGTATCATTAACAATTCATCACATCATAACCTATGAAAAAAATATAGGTTTCATAATCATTTAATCACTACATAAACCATTAAAATAATAAGGTCTCGAAAGAATATAATCCATTGAAAAGAAACAATTTTGGTTAATATCATGCAATAAAATGTAAATCATACAAAAAAATAATATGAATGAAGTCATTTAATAATTTCACTATAATGGAATGTGTAACACCAATGAATATTATCTTAGATGAGAAATAATTTTTAAATATCATTTAAAAACATGTTCTGAGGAAATTATCCTTTATCTTTTAAAAAACACATCCCAAAATGTAAAAAATTTTAGAAAAAATTTACATGAACATAAAATTGAAAACCTATAAAGGAATAATTAAAAAATATTTCAAAGCCTTATTCATTGAAAAAATTGTAGAGGAGAAAGAAAACGTATTGAAACTGTTTTACTTGAACAATTATCATATAAGCTTGAAAATCAATTGAAAACCACTTATTTAAAATCTATTTTACAAAAATTTTCTTAATAGTTATCCATTTAAAAATGAAAATAAATATTCAAAAAATTTACAACAGGTAAATCCGTAAATTTCATACGAGGTTAAAAAATTTAGTTTACACGGTAAAAAGGTCAGAAAAATGACTCATCTGGAAAGAGATAAGAATATTCCTTTGAAAACATTGGTAAAATATAAAAACGGAAAAATCTATTTTAATTATCATCGGATATTATAATAATTTTATTTTAAATTATTTTTAGAAAACATTGTTTTGAATGAACATAGATTTCCTTCAATAGAGAGGGTCAAGTCTAGATTTCATAAAAACACATTATTAACTATCTTATGAAACCCATAGTGGAATAATGGTAGAAATACATGAATATATCAGGAATTATAAGAGGAAAAAATGTAATTTTATTTTATTAAGAGATGGATCATAAGTGTTTATCAAAGGAAAATCAAGAATAAACAATCTAAAAAAGCGATGAGATTGTTTCAATAAAATATTACCACTTGGTAACATTGATCCATACTCTCCAGGTAATAAAATTAAATTAAATGAAACCTAAAATATCGTGAAAAAAAATATATTCATGATATAACATTTGAAATTTAGTATTTACACATCATAGAAAACATATGTACAAAACATGGTATGTGTCTCAAAGAAAGAAAATTGAGATAAAATTAATTTACAGATTTAGGAACTTTTGAAACATAAACCCCATGAAATAAATTCCATAAAATAGATATTTAAATTAAAAAATTAAATATAAGAATCATATAATAGATCTATGGTCATTATACACAACACACAAAATAAATGGGTGGTGAGTAAATCATGTATCTCAAGGAAATAAAATGTGAGATGAAACCCCCCTACCATGTGTCTTGACTCTCATTACACAAGATCAAAAATTTTGTTTAAAAAATATAAGTTTATTATATATATTTTATAAGAAATAATTATTATATATTATAACATATATGTTTAGACAATGACCATATTTTACCCACTTTTTAACAATCTTATGTTAAGATTTCACTTCGATTAATATTCGCTTTGTTCTTCAATTATGTATTAATTTAATATATATTTGGTCCTTATCATTATATCATGATATAAGGAATGTAAATCATGATTTAAATATAATTTATATTCAGTATATGTTGGTTATATTAATTTATAGAATATATAAATTTGAAATCAACTACACCATTAATGTAGATGGTAAGTCGTACATATACCATAATGTTGTTCCTGTCTTAATTTTTGTATTGAATGAAAGATGGAAAATGATATATATATATATATATATGTATTTATCTATCATTATTTCAAAATCATTAGTATAACATTCTTGTATCATATCATTTCAGTAAAACCATCCTTAATAAATTCCTTATAGTGTGTGAATGAATCACATCTCTTTAAAGGGGTGGTAGTCCATAATTCCTCAAACAAAATTATTATATTTACAATAATGGGAAATTAAAAAAGGTATGTTTTTTAAAAGGATTAAATAATATTAAATACATAATATATATAATATATAACATATATAAATATAGGTTCTATCATAATATCCACCATGAGAGGTGGTAAGGAAAAATGAACAATTATCGTTTTGTGAGGCGACAGTTTGTTGTACACATAAACAGTATGTTTGTTACCCACTAGATAGAGGTGTGTTAAAGTTTTGGTATAAACTATAGAATAAAATCATACTAGTATATTTAATATAATTTTTTACACAATCATGAAATAAAGAGAGTGGATGGGGTGGAGAATGAAAATAAAAGAAAGACGCTTGAGAGAAGTCGTTACCTGTTAATCAGGTAACTCCTTTTGGTTTGTGACAAAAGGCTACATTATATTTTATTATTCTCAAGGGAAAGATTATAAGAGTAAGGGTGGGATGTTGGGAGACTATTTGGGAAGAGGATAGATGAGACAAGGTGTCTTGAGAGGTGCGAAGAAGGGGTAGAGTGCTTGTCTTTTTTACAATGGAGGGGTGGCAACACTTTTGTAAACACCAAAAGGTATTCAATAATGGAAGGTCCAATTTACCTAATGTGCCTAAAAATGAAAAATAATAATGTATTAATGTGAATAGAGTTTCTAAAAAAATTCACCACACAAAAAATATGTTCATTTTAATAATTTGGTTCCTTTCCTTCTAAGATTCCCAAATTTTATTATTTTTGTTTTTATTAAAGCATCTAGTTTGCTAGCCGAAGTAATTTTTCCATTAAGAATAAAATAAAGTGAGATTTATTATATTATATTTACTGAATGAATTATAAAATGATAACTAATTTAAAAATAAAAATTTCATATGTTTTGGAAACTAATTTTTAAAACAGACGCGTATAACACTCAAAACACTTTATAAACCATTTCTATGATAATAATGTTTTTATAGTATATTGGTCAATATGTTGATTATAAAAGATCAATTGGTCCAAAAATATATAAAAACTAATATTTTTTTACACTTAAAAATAACTAGGGTTAAAATAGTTTTTTTAATAATTTTAAATCATTTAATAAAATAATATTTATTTAAAAATAAAAATATTGTCAATTTTGACATTATTTATATAATATTAATTTTAAAATATAAAATTTATATTTTATTTCAAATAAATTAATATTAATTTTTTTTAAAATGATATATTAATCATTATTTAATAATTAAAGTCAATAGTTTAATAAATTCACTTCACTTTTAATATTTATTGTATCATTTATTTTAGATAATTATTTACTAAATAATCACTATGTTGGAATTTCGTAAGCATTTTGGGTAACTAAATCATCCTTAAAAATTAATAATAAATTCTTTTTATAAAAATAACCCATTTATATTTTATAAGGATATATATAACCTAAAATATGATCTTTTTTAAGGAAATATTGTTATAATAGATCATGAGGTTTATGATATTCTATCAAATGTTTCATAAGTTATAATAAAAAATGTAATTTGAATAGGCTATCCAATACGTATAAATTCTCATACGGAAATATAACACATAAATGTTACAGACTTAATTTGATGTTTAACTTGAACTTCCATAAAAGATTGAAATTATAACCCTTCTAAAAGATGAAAATTCAATGACTTGGAAATAATTTCATGAAATCAGCTTATCATTGATGCCCTATATATCACAATGTACCACTTGGTAATCACATTCTAAATATGTGAATGACCTCATCATATGTTCCTCTAAAACATGGTAAAACCCCTAATTAAAATAAAATCTTTCAGAAAAAATGGAATCTTCCTTATTCTAATGATTACTAGATGTATTCTATATATTTAAGAAGATGTAAACTTCATCATTGATGACATAGAACACTTTTTCGATAATTTGTTTCTAGGGTAATCCATACCATCCAATTTACCTATTCATATCCATTATATCATTACTCAAAAATCATTATCTCAATGTCCTAAATAAATTAAGGATTACCTTACCTTAATAAAAATATTACCTTTCTATGAAATAATTCTTACAGGTATTAATCACCATTCAACATGTCCATTTCAATCCATAATGAAACATTATAGTGAAAATACTTATATAAATCATGATTCATATAACATAATTATTGAATTCCAAAACATAAATAATTCATTAATCTAACCTTATTATTAAGTAATTACACATGATTCATCACCTTATTCCTTAATACCTCTTTTCTAGAATATTGAAAGATGATTCATTATTTAGTTTCCCCAACCTCAATATAGTAATTATTATTATATTAAATGTAAAAAATAATGGAATAACACCAAATAACTTTCACATTTTGTTATTGGTATCATTATCATCAGAAGTAATACTAATAGTCACACCAGCTTCCATATTTCCATAATGAGATTTACACCTAGGAAATATATTTTCATAATTCCTATACCTTACACATCTGAAACATTATATGTCAAACATTTTCCTTCTAGTTCTCTATATATACTAAAAACATAATTTATGGGGTGAGAAACACATATCATATAATAAAACAACATAACCACACAAAATTACACATAAGATGTCAAAATAATGATATCTTTATTAATATAAGACATATTTGGTTTATCATAGGTTATTTATAGTCATATTATATTCAAATCCTTCATAATGGTTCATGAATAGTTTTTGAATTTGTAATGTATGTCCCCCAAGATTGTCAAACTCGGTGTGTAATAAGGCACATTGTCATATAGCATGTTACCTCGACTCAGGCCCATAACATATTGTCAGATTTTTACCCTAGTTACAACTATTCTTGAGCTACATTGGATTGTAGTATCCAGAATAGGATTGTATTTATATAAAACTACTAACTCTATCCTTCACCAAAATTCTAGGTCCTTTTCAAATACATTTCCATATACATAATCATATTCTTAATCATGTCCTTAGGGTCCTCACTATGGTTTTATCATCCTATATTCCAATGGTTGACTAAAAAATTCATTTCATACTAACTATAGAAGCCCAATATTAATGTACATGGATATTAAATCATTTTAGATAAATATTTAGTATGTTACAAAAATAAATTCCTAAGGACCATAATAGATTGGTTTGTTTAGAATATAGGAAAAAATATATTATCCTAGTGAAATATATTCAACATCTCCCATAAAGATCTCCACCTCTAGAAAATCTACCTAAAAACATTTTACCGAACCCAGGGAATGGAAACATTAGAAGGGGTGGCCTCAGATGCTCAATAATGGTAAATAATGGAAATGTGTTAGTATAACATGGACAAAGGGTCTGGAACAAGAGCATAACATTTTAATATAATACAAATTATATTAGATATCATAATAAATATTTATTATTCAAAAGGCTTGGATCAAAAAATAATTAAGAGAATAATTCATGAAATAATAACATAGGAATAAAAAATGGAATAGTTGTAGACACATAAGAATATTAAAACCTTTTCCAAGGTGTCCTACGAAGGCCTTTATAACATGTTAGTCTTGGTTTAGTCACCCATGTACTTACTTCAAGCCTAGGATGACCCCTATGTTCCTTCTACTTTTATGCTTGGTATGTCCTCCCCTATACCCTCTTGTTTTGGGATTGGGTTTTCCTCCCTTGTACCCTCTTATTTTGCACCTGGGATGTCCTCCCATTACCTTTTCACTCATAAACAATTCATCATTACACAATGTATTAAAGGTAGATATAGGTCCCACCCATAGAATAATAATATAATACATGAAAGTTCTGAAAAACATTCATCATATCATTACCCATGAAAAGAGATGGGTTATATAAATAAAAAATCATATCCTATAAAATTAAATGGATATTTTTTACATTTCATCACAACATAACCTATAAAGAAGAGCTAGGTTTCATAATCATTTCATCAAATTATAAAACTTCAAAATTAGTGGGTTTCAAAATCATATAACTCATTGAAAATGTATAGATTTCATAAATATAATGCTTTAAAATGTAAACCATTCATGCCAATAACATGAATGAAAAAATTTAATCATTTCTCTATAAAGGCATGAGTAACATCAATGGATGTTATCTAAGATGAAAAAAGTTTTTAAAAGATATTTTAAAAACATTGTAGGAGGAAATTATTATTATACTTTAGAAAAATTATTTAGAAAATATAAAACCTTATGAAATTTTTTTTCATGAAAATAAACTTCAAATCATATAAAGGATTCACTGAAAACATTTTAAGGCCTTTTCCTTTGAAAACATGCAGAAGATATTGAATTCCTTTTGAAAATTATTTTTCCTTGAAAACAATATAAATTAATCTTGAAAAACTTTTCGAAAACCATTTCTTTGAAAATACATTTTATGAAAAGTTTATCAAGAATTAACCTATTAAACCTGAAAGGAAATGTAAAAATAATTAATGGTTGGAAAATCCTTACATGTCGTATGAGGTAAAAAAGAACATTTCCTTTTGATGCTAAATACGTTATAAAAATGACTTGTTTGGAAGGAGATGTGAATATTATTTTAAAAACATTGGTAAAATAAAAAATGGGTGAATATTAATTTTAATTATTATAGGAAACAATTAAAATATTAAAGGAAACCATTTTTAGAAAACATAGTTTTGAATGAACACAAATTTCCAACCGAATAGAGGGTAATGTTGAGATTTTATAAAAACAAATTATTAACTATATTATGTATCAAAGAGTGGAAAATATGAGCCATACATGAATGTAACATGAATAAATAGAGTAAAATAAAATTCATGACTTTTCTTAAGATATGGATAGTAAGATTTCACTAAAGGAATCATAAACATAAACAATCTCAAAAAAGAAATGAGATCATTTCAAAAAAAATCTTACAACATGGTAACTTTGAGCCATACTAACTATGCAAGAAAATTTAACTATATGAAGCATATGATATCATGGAAATAATAAAATTCATGATATAACATTTCAAAGGTAGTTTTTACACCTCATTGAAAAATACAGATGCAAATGATGACTTGTATCTCAAAGATGGTGATTTGAGACAAAATTACTTAACAGATTTGGTAAATTTTGAAACATAAAACCCATGAAATAAATGTCATAAAATGGATATTTAAATAACCATATATTTAATTATTATAATCATATTACACATCCATGGAATGTATACACACCACACCTAAATTAATCACTGGTGAATAAATAATGTATCTGATAGAATGAAAAATTGTGATGAAATCCCAGAAACTTGTGTCTTGACTCTCGTCGTACTCATCAAAAACTAATGTATATTAAATATAATTATATTATTAATATGTTATATATAATATTATTATATATAATACCATACATGGTTTGATTATGACCTTATATTACTCTCTTATTTACACTCCTATGTCAAAGTTTCACTTCTGGTAATATTCGCTTTATTCTTTGCATGTGTATTAATTTTATATATCCTTGGTCCTTGTACTTATATCATGATTTATATAATTTAAATAATGATATAAATGTCAATTATATTCAGTATATTTTATTAAAATATATTATCTCATATGGAATTATGAAATGGAATACACCATTCATGGAGAAGTTAAGTCGTACAAACACATGAACTTTGTTTACATCTTTATTATCATATTAAATAAAAGAAGGTAAATGATATATGTATGTATATATGTATTTATATATCATTATTAAAGTATAATTAGTATATCATATATATCATATATTTTCACTAAAACCATCCTATATACAGTACATGTATTGTGTGAATGAATCACATCACTTTGAGGAGGTGGTAGTCCACACTTCCTCAAATGAAAGTATCATATTTACATAAAAAGGAAAGTATAAATATATGTGTTGTAAAAGGATTTAATAAGATTAAATAAATATTAAATATAAAATATAACATATATAAATATAGTTCATATCACAATGTTCCCCATGAGACATGGTTAGGGAAAATGAACAATTATCATTTTGTGAGGTGGTAGTTCACCGTACACATAAATGGTACGTTCGTTACAGATTAGATGGAGATTTGTGTAAGTGTAGGTTTAAAAATTAGCATAGAATATCATATAATATTTTATATACAATTTTGTTATAAAATCATGTAAAAAAGAGATTTTATGGGGAGGAGAAAGAAAATAAATGAAAGGATATTGAGAGAAGTCGTTACCTCTTAATCTGGTAACACCTTTTTGTCTATAAAAAATGTATTACTTTTATTTATTTTTGACCAATTTTAGGCATTGAGACAGAAGGTAGGGAGATTGGTTGACTATTTGGGTAGAGTTTGGATGTTATAATGTTTAATGGGAGGTGTGAGTTAGGGGTACAATTCTTGTTATTATACACACCATAAAAAATATGTTCATTATAATAAATTTCTTCGTTAACTTATATGATTCCTAATTTTATTATTATGGTATTTATTAAAGTATCTAGTTTTATAAACTAAGTAATTTAACCATTAAGAAAAAAATAAAGTGATGCTTATTAAATGATATAGAAACAGAGAATTTTAAATATGATGCCTAATTTAAAAAAGAAAAATCTTATATGTTTTGGAATTTTTTTTAAAACAAACGCATGTGATGCACAAAACATTGCTTAAACTCACACCGTGGTAACAATGTTTTTAGAATATATGAGTCAACATGTTATGTATAAAAGATAAATTGGGCCCTTTAATACACCAGATTTAATATTTTTTAACCCTTAAAAATCACCTGGATAAATAAAGTATTATTTAAATTTTAAATCATTTAAAAAAATATCATATATTGTAAAATAACAATAAATGTCAATTTTGACATTATTTATTTAATTTTAATTTTAAGATACCAAATAAATATTTTAGTTCAAATAAATTAAGATTAATGATTTTAAAATGATATATTAATCTTATAAAATAATTAAATATAATAACTCAATCAATTATCCTCACTTTTTACATTTATATTACCATTTATTTTAGTTGATTATAACATAAATATTCACTACATTTCTATTTCATAATCATTTTAAGTAACTAAATAATCACGATAAAATATTGATAAATTATTATGATAAAAATAAACAATTTATATTTCAAAATGATATATATAAATGAAAATATTATGTTTTCTACATAGCTCAATGTTTTATAAATGTTGAAGGAAAGGAAAGGTCATTTTTTGTCTTTTTCCTTCATTATCCTTTTATATAGGGAATTTCCATTTCATAATATCACAATAACCCATAAAATTTGAACCAAGAGGGTATATGGTCTAATTATTATCATCCAATGGATTTTGGATGAGTTTGTAGGTTATTTTGGAATTTAAGGTTAAGGTTTACTCTTTAATACAGATTAAACATAACTTAATCACATAGATAAATTTTAATCACTCTCACAAATTGTATTGGTAAAAAATTATGTTGATATTATTTAAATAAAAATACAATATTTATTACAACATTTTTTTATTATTTTTTCAAAATTTAAATAACATAAGTTAGAAATTGTGTTAAACACTAATCTTATAGACATGGTGAGAAAGCGAGTGTTTAATGTAAAAACATTCTAACAGTCAATAACATTTTATAATTAATTTCAGTTGAAAAAATACTTCAATGACCTATATTGGATTAATATTTTCATAACTGATCTATTTGGATGAAGGCATGATGCAGAAATATTGACAGTGATGCATGCATGAAGCAGGAATGCCACTACCCTAGGCCTTTGGGCATGTTTGTGGGCTATTAGGCTATGTGATGAGATTCATGCCCACTAGACCTTCAGCCCATGTACTAAATAAAATAAGCTTTGATGGGCGGCCCATCCCTTAGGGGATATGGCCCTCTTTTTTGGCATGTGTGTGTGGTGTGTGGGTGTTTAGCATAATTTTACAGCCAGTCATCTAATATATATTATATAATGACTTTACTAAAACATTTATAGGTCATTATCAATATGTTTTAGATATATAAAATAATTATCAATAATATATGAAAAGTAGTGTTTACTATTCTTATTACTAAATTTATTGTTTAGGTTTTAATTATCTCATTTAAATAATGATAACAATAAAATGATGTTTCTTAGAAGCTCAGTGTTGCATATAACACATGCCATGTTAGTGTTTCATGTAGCACAAGACAAGTTAGTGCAATGTGAAAGGAATATTGGACTTAGTGTAATGAAATACATCCATGAAAAATAATTTATTTGAAAAAAAATATTTCACAAAATCAAAAGGTATTAGAACCGACCTTATTTTTTATAAGCTTCACAAATCCAATATCGACATTTTATTGAAGTCCAAATGCAGGAAAATGGAGAAGTAAAAATCTAGAATATTTTCTCTCATGAATATATAATTTCTATGGGAAAAGAAAATAGAGAAATATGGTAAGATGAGATATATACAATCCTCTTAGATTTTAATGCATCTGATGTTATTCACAACCGAAACTGTGTTCTATACATGCCTTTGACAATATCTTAGCCCCAAAACATTCATGGTATAGGCACATGGTTAGAAAGACCGTGCACAATCCATGTGGTTTACCTTTGCAATTTTCTACAGTTTATTGCACTATTGTCTGACCTTAGGTGTATTGATTTACTAATTAATTGACACCCATATAGGGGTGAAAGGTTTAGGAACCTGGTTAGTACTAACCACGTTCTAAACATGTGCCTTCCATTGTCTTTATAAAAACAATGCTTTCGAATCCTAATGCTACCAAAACTCTTCTAGACTCCCTTGATACCACTTAGGTCTTAAAACCATTACAAAAACAATAATTCTAGTATTCCAGCACTCTAAATTATTCGTAAAATCTAGATTCATTATTTTTCCAACCAAGAAACAAATAAAAACAATTTTCATTGAAAACATCAACCCATTGAAAACACTAGATCTTAAATTTTGAGGGATTTGATGTGTATTTTAAATAATTACTCTGCCTTATACATGAATTCCTTTCATCATTTTTCCACAAAGACTCATATGTTTGTTAAGATATTCTATAGATCCTTCTTTCATCCTATAACACCCTAACTAAACTCACTTAATATAATCGTAGCTGGATCACCACATGACCTTGGGAATTTCCCCCTAAATTTTGGAGGCTTTAGGATAATGGAGATAGTCTATGATCATTATTGAAGAGACTATAATATCAATACCATAACCATTAACAATAATAAATAACTAAACATCATCACAAAAGACAAAAAGATTATGCATTCTAAAAAATATTTCAATTCATTCATGAAATCATACATCACAATAGGTCTCCTACAAAGCAACCAACATAAAAAAATAATGAAAAAAATAAAAGTACATGAAGGGTCTATATTAACATTGAGGCTCACCTAAACCAAGTTTATAAACAAAGTTGGGATTCTTGATCATGATCCACTATATGAATTGAATCCTAAAAGTCAAACATATGATATACACACATATTAATTCACCCATTAATGGTTTGTTAAATAAAAATCAATAGGGTCGCACCATGTTCCCCCAATATACACTATATAATTCATGTGTATTTATGAAGAGAGTTAAGAGATTGAATATAAGATATTCAAGTATAGTAACAAGGTCATCAGGTGTTAACCAGGACACCATGATATTTAACCCTATATGGATATAAAAATTATGGAAAAATAAGTCTCCTCACTCCACAAACCCCAAATCACACCATTTAACATATTATGGGGTATCATACAATTTCATATCCACAACCCTCTCACATTGGGTAAGGTCTATAACAATCCTTAGTCACAACATACCTAGTCTCAACCTCTATCATCTAACTCAAGGTATAGTCCCATTACCACATCCTTAACCAATACCCTCTCACTATATATGGTATATGTGAGTACCCTCTCACTTATGGTGTAATAGAACAACCTGGTTCAACCCTTAATGTTTCATAAATTTTCAAGTCCCATGCTCCAAAGCACATTGGAAATTTCCATAGGATGGTGAAAATAACAACGGTATCATACAAATGAATTTGAGAATTATTTCAGCCAAAAAATAAATATGATAAGATAATAACAATTTAGTATTATTAAATATATTCAAAATATTTCATCTATAAAAACAACCAAACCATCAAGATAACATCCATAAGTGGACAACATGGTATAGGTGAGAAATAAGAAAGACCCATAACATGGATCCCAATGTAGACTTTGGGTCCAACTGCATATGCCCATAAGTCACTACCATCCCAGCCCAGAAGTATGGATCATTAATAATGAGAGTTATCATCAATATGAATCACATCCCTTTACTTGAATCCTATAATACCATGACTATAAACTCTCAACAAGAAATGTAGGGTGTGATAAATAATTCATAGTAGGATACCACCATAGAATCTATTCAATGTATATACACATTTATTTATTAGTTCTTATATAAAACCAGCCTTTAGTTTAATTTAAAAAACATTCCATATTCAAATAAACAAAGTATTTTGATATAAAATTTATCTGCGAGGAATACAAATATATATAAAACTAGTATCAAAAATAAATATCCATAATAAGTTGGAATGAAGCATATCAAATGAACATGTTTGTAATGTATCCATACAACACCAATGGGAGAATCCCAATGCAAGGTTATACACAACATTGATGAACAACACCAAGATATGAAATAAGTGATTCCTAATGTCTCGGAACCTCGGTTCCTTAGAAAGGACTCCCACTTCAATTCAATGTTTTCATGAGTACCCTCGAGTGATAGATAAATATACTTGGGATCATATATATATAGTTTTCCTCTATAACCCAATGTATTCTTGATGTGATAAAACATTTACATTTTATTCAACAGACAGATTACATGATTCATAAAATAATTCATAAGGAAAAATACATTTTATGTCTAGGTCCATATTTTCATAAAATATTTTTATATCTAATCATTACTACATCCTTACATGAAAAAAACATTAATTTCAAAACCATCATATTGAAATTTTACAAAACACATCATGAGTATAAAAAAATTAAACAAAATCCCATTTTTTAGAGATCATTTCTCTTTGAATCAAAGATAACATTCACATCTCATGGATTTAAAATCATAATTTGATAATAAAAAAATCCACAGGGAAATAAAAGGAAACTAGAACACAATGTATTCCAGGGGATAGGACATAGGATAGATATGCCTACCTCAAGAAAAAATAAAACCATATTTCCTCTAAAACAGGTGATATGAAATGGTTAGATCTAGTCTACATGAGCCTAAATCTATACAGAGAAATATAGAGAACAATATATTATCACTAAGACACTTTTGGATGAGAGTTTATTTATTGACCCAAAATTATGAATAATTTTTGTTTCCTAATTTCATGTGTTATTTTATTTTATACTCAACAAAACTATATTCATTAAATAATGATGTGAGTATAATAAAATGAGACTATTGGGTTTTGACTGTTATATGACCTTTGGAAACTAAACTTTTAACATTACAATTTTTGTCATTAAATACAAGAAAAACGATTTGATGGCCTCATCCATTAGTCTCGGGCCAATCGAATCCCATATAATGAAACTTGGGAAGGAGGTAGCACCAATGGGCTTTTCTCTAGACCAAACCCAAGCCGAACATCATCATGTGAAGATGGAATTGAATCTACTTCAGGAGAAGTTCAAGCTAATAGAAATTACCACATGTCAAATGTTGGCTGAGCCACCCCAAGATTATATCATCTTAGCACACCTTATACTTAGGTACTATGCTAGTTTTATAAGGGGCTATATAACGAGACCTTAGCTACTTTATGTAATCCTTTGATATAAATAAAAATTGTTATTTATTCTTATGGTTAAGTTTGTGAATCTGAAATGTTCGAATAAGTAAAGGATGTATATTATTGATGAATTTTAGAAAAAAGATATTTTAAAATATTTATGTAAACTATAAATAATTAATTATGTGTAATGATTTTGAAAAAATGGTCTTCTACAGTTGTGTTCAGTAAGAAATTTAGAGTCTAATAAGATCAACTTAATTTTAGATGAATAGTAAATTATAAATAGTGATTTTACGCTTATGATTAGTAATGTGACGAAATGAATTAGTAAACTCACCTAAGAAAGTATTAATATAATTTAGGCACCCTGATTAAGTAATGTGATTCAATAAAATAGGTAAATAATTGTTTCAAAAATTATTGGTTAAGTGTTAATTTTTTCAGGTGAATAACAATTATTTTATTTAAAAATTAAATTCAAAATATTTAGAAAATTATTTTTATAAAATTGAGTTCATTTTTTAATTCAGATCATCGATAATAGGTTAAGGTGATTTTTGGGGATTTTTCTTAAAAAGTTGAATTTTCGGCGAATAGTGAAAATACAGTTTTTTAGTTTTGGGTGTTTAATGACATCATTAAGGATGTAATAATTATGTAATAATTTTGGAAGATTTATGAATAGTAATATAAGGTATTAGGTTTCTCACGTGGCCAATACCATGGGAAAATACCATGGGAAAGCCCATGGTTTTTCCAATACCACCGATGAGGTATCCCTTGGCCATTAATGACTTGTCCCCTCACTTCTTCTATAAATACGAATACATTCCAACATTAATTTCATTTTTAAATCCTCTCCAATGAGGTTACGGTAACTTTAACTCCCAAGGAGTCCTCCCAAGGTTCCCTCAAGCCTCCCAAGGTCCCGAACATCATGCTTTCAAAGTTACTCTTCAAGGTAAGGGATCCTTTCACCCTCCTCATTTAAGACATGAATTCCTTTATGTTGTGTATTCTAGTTTCCATATCTTTATGTTGAGGGTATGTTATTATATGTTCTCATTACTGTTCATTTCATGTCTAATTGTTTAGAGACCCTTTCAACTCTCATCAATTTTTTTTTCTGAATTTTTAAGTGACGTCGTTATGCTGCAGAATTTCTCTTAAAAGAAATCACATCTTCTCCTTCCTTTTAAGTATTATTTTCTTTTGGCATGTCATTAAAATATCGATACCATGTTTTATCTCCATGTTATTCTGTATTTATAATTTAATATGAGTTATCTATGAGTGGGTTACCCTTGTACCCTCTCTTTTTATTATTTTCTATAACCATGTTATATAGTAGTTATGCTGCAGAAATTTCGTCTCAAAATTTTTCTCTCTTTCTGTCTAAGAATTCTCTTGTTTTATTTATGTGAATACCCAGAACTATTTCGTTTCTATGGGTGTTCTTAGTTTCAAAAAAAAATTTATATTTGATTTTGGAATTAAAATACATGTAACCCTCATTCCCTTTACATGGGTTATAAATGATATAACAATATCATTTTTAAGTACTCTTTAAAACGTCAGGATTTTAAAATAAAACCAATTTATTTTATTCTCTATGTATTATTTATGAAATTTATAATTATTATATATGTTTCTCACATAAAATTAAATACATATTAAGGGTGTTCCCTGATAGAGGTCCAATTCATTGGGTAATGAATTAATCTCTAGAGATGACAAGTTTCACGATACCTTGGTGAATAAACTTGGTAAGTTTTATGAAACATTGGGGATAGACCTTGGTGATATGTTCAAGAATGTATAATTGAAATTTTTTATCCACGCATTGAAGTTATGTTCCATGTTCTATTCATTATGATATACCTATACTTCCATTGATCATGTCTTTATGTTGTTATTCATGTTCTTATTGTTAACACAAGTAAACTGATTCCATTGATTACCCTTACTGGGCCTTTAGTCACCATTTCCTTTGATGTATGCCTCTAGGATATGAGAGGCATTAGTTGTATTAAAGATTAACCTAGTGGTTTAAAATAATGTTTTATATTGTCTTCATATTTTATGTTCTTTATTTCCAAGACACAAGCCTTTAAAGATCCTCTGGTTTTAAAATGTAATGAAATGTTATGTAATAAAATGGAGGGATTCCATAGTTGGTATCAAAGGGAGGTTTAGTTATTTTTGGAAATTAGGATATGAAAACTTTAGGAAGAACCCTATAAAAAGTTTAAATATAGGAAAACTTCCGGGTATTCTGGTGAGTATTGAGTAAGTGGTTTATCTAGCAAATACATCCCTGTCTGGATACGAGCAGGTAGAGCTTGGTCTGGCACTGATGTACATAGGGGTAAAACCTGAAAACACCGCTTTGAGCTAGACTCGAACGTGACGTGGTACATGAAAATGGGCCTTACTGTACTATTGGTTATGACACTCCCAGGGGATATGTTTGGTTAATCCCAAACTTTTTATAAATCATTATGAAAGAATTATAGAGAAATGTAATTGTTTAAGCATGATGTTTAAAGAAAAAAATTCTTTATATGTAAAATATTCATAAATAAAATAAGTTTCTAACTATGGTATTAATCTTTTTAGAAAAATGGCAAGAACTAGGAGGAACTGAGTAAATGGTGATCGAAATGGAGCATGTGCTGACATCCCTCCGATGGAATCCGAAATGGAAACATTCATGAGAATGTTGAACCAACAGACTCAGGTTCTGGGAAATAACTTGAATCAAGATGAGATACCATTCTCACAATAAAGGTAACAAAATTCTGTTTAGTCTTTTACACATCAATGACCACCAACCTTCAATAGATTGACTTACCCATTGATTTATGAGAAGAGGATCAGCTCCATCGAGAAGATCTTTTCTATGCTCCTCTGTTCAGAGCATGAGAAGGTCAGCCTGACTCTCTATCGCTTAGAATGAGAAGATGATCAGTGGTGGGAACTAATTAGAAACACAAGGAAAATAGGGTAAGTTGAAACTATGGATTGGGAAGAGTTTAGATGGATCTTTTTCATTAAGTATTTCCCTCGTTCAATGAGAACAAGAATAGATAAATAGTTTCTCGAGCTGAAGAAGAAGGCGAATGAATATGTGGCAAGCTATGAGATGACCTTCGCAAGGCTATCATGATATACCTCTAGCTTTTTCGTGGATATAAATGGTAAGGTTGATAGATTTTATTAGTGGACTGAGACCTCATCTGCAGAAGAATCTAGCCAACCGAGACTATGATAACTAGGAGGAGATCGTGCAGAGTGTGATGAAAGTCAAGCTGGACTTTGGTGAGATGCAGGGTCTCATAAATCCAATGAAAAGAAGAGAACGATGGAGGCCAGCTTAGGGAGGACCTTCAATTAGGGAAGTGGAGGCATAAAAGTGCAACATTCTACGTGTAATAAATGTGGGAAGAAGCTTTCGGGGAACTTCCTACTCAAGAGTAGGAAATGTTTCAAGTGTGGAAGAGATGGAAATATTGTGAGGAATTGTCATAGTGAGGTGAAATCTCAACATCAAAACAAAAATGACAAGGGGAATATGGTATAGGCCCTACCTGATGTCCAGTTCTTTATGTGTGGAAAACATGGGCACTTTTCTAATCACTGTCCAAATCCGAGGGTAGTGGAGGGGACCACCATCAGCCTCAGTAAAGTCCAAGGGAGCATGGTTGTGATTTTTCTATCATGACAGCTGAAGTTAAAGATCTCAATTATGTGGTAGAAGGTAATATTGTTGTCCTCTCAAAGAAATCAAATACATTATTCGATTTTGGTTATACACATTCCTTTATTTCCTCCAAGTTTTCAAAGAATTTAGAATCAACACCCGATTTGATAAAAGTAGAGTTATCAATCAAGACTCTTGGTGGGATTATCCAAGCATTGTAAGTGTTTAGAAACTCTAGTATATACTTTGTTAAGCACAATCTTATCGCAAAAATAGTAGTCATTCACATGATGGAATTTAACGTTATACTAGGTATGGACTGGATCTCAAAGTATAATACTAAGATCAAATGTAGAATAAAGGTAATCTCAGTATTATTGATTGGAAAACCTACAGTTATCTTCCGAGGAGAGATATCTCAACTAGATATTTTCCTAGAATAACCCACTATATCCTTATTTACGGAGTTGATCGGCGATGAAGAAGGAGATGAGAGTTTAAGGATAAAAAGTGTCCCCATGATCTAGGAATAGATTGACATATTTCCTGAGGAGTTACCCGGACCTCCTCTAGAAAGAGAGGTAAAGTTCTCCATTGAAATCATACCTCTATCTCATCCAATACCAACGAACCCATATGTGATGGAAAATGTGGAGATGGAGGAATTAGTGAAACAAATACAAGATATTTTAGAGAAGGGGTTTATCTGACCGAGTGTGTCTCCTTGGGGTGCACTAGTTCTCTTTGTGAAGAAGAGGGATGGATCAATGTGGCTATGCATTGATTATAGAGAACTGAATGAGATCATAGTTAAGAACAAATACCCGCTTCCAAAAATTGATGACTTATTTGACCAACTTCGTGGGGCTCAATTGTTCTCTAAGATTGATCTTCGATCTGGTTATCATTAATTGGGTGTGAAGAAATAAGATATTTCAAAAACTACCTTCTGATCAAGATATGGGCCTTATGATTTTGTTGTTATGCCCATCAGACTAACTAATGCACCTTCTATTTTTATGGATCTGATGAATAGAGTCTTTGAGGACTACCTTGTTTACTTTGTGGTAGATTTTATTGATAACATTCTGATATATTCCAAAAGTCTCAAGGATCATGAAGATAATATAAGGGCTATTTTACAAACTCTACAAATGGATAGTCTTTTTGAGAAGTTCAGTAAATGTGAATTTTGGTTACAAAAAGTTTCTTTCTTAGGGAAATTTGTAACCAATGAAGGAATCACAGTTGACCCTGAAAAGACAGAAGTTGTAGGGTAGTGGCCTTAACCTACAACAATAACTGAGATTCAAATTTCCTTTGATTAGCAGGATATTATAGGAGTTTTGTGAAAAAAATTTCTTGACATTCTAATCCATTAACCAAGTTAACTCGAAAAGGGGTCAAGTTCTTTTGGACAAAAGTGTGTGAGGAAAGTTTCTAAGAGATGAAGAAGAGATTGGTTATTGCAACCATGTTACCTTTACCCTCAAGTGGGGAAGGATTCATTATTTTTTAGTGATGCGTCTCATGAAGGGATTGGGTGCGTCCCCATGAAAAATGATAAGGTCATTGCATATGCATCTCGATAGTTGAAGACTCATGATTCGAATTATCCTACACGTGTCCTGGAGCTGGCTGTGTTCATTTTTTCTCTAAAGATATGGAGGAACTATCTTTTTTGGGAGAAATGTGATATATACATAGACCAGTAATTTTTTAAGTATATTTTCACACAAAAGGAATTTAACATGAAACATAGTAGGTGGTTGGAACTTCTCAAAGACTATGATTGTTCAATTCATTATCATCCCAGAAGAGCAAACAGTGTTGTAGATGCATTAAGTTGGAAATACACAATTGTCCTTTATGTGATGATAATTAAAAGATATCCTTTGATTAATGACCTAGTAAACCTAGACATGGGAATTATAAGGGAAGATACATCATGAAACCTTACCCAAATGATTTGTCAACTGTCATTACTAGAGAATATCAAGAATGATCCGAAAGAAGATCCTTTGTTATGGAAGAAGTTTGAGGCTATAAATGATGGGACTCCATGCAGCCTTACAACTTCCTTCACATAAATTCTAGAAAGTTGATCCAGGGATGAATCTTCCTGGATGGAGATAAAATGGGTTGTCTTGGTGAGATAGTCCACATTAACCTAGATCACATTTTTTTATTTAGAAGTTATCAGGAGACCAGTGATAAAGTCCATAGTGATATCATCCCACATCCATGCTGGTATGGATAGTGGTTGCAACACCCCTTTAGGGAGTTATTGTTCTGCCTTCACTTGATGACATACCAGGAACTTTGAAGTGTAGTCAGAAATTTTAATTTTCATATTACCCCACCAAAAATGATCACGAAGGTCCGTATACATTTTGGTGCTTCCTGGATGTATAGAGAAAGTATAACTATGAGCTTCATCCGTTAGCTCCTTCTTTATTTTTGAATTATAATGAACACAGAGCCTTGTAAAAAATTTCAGTACACCTTCTTGATCAATATTGAACTCAGTAAACATCCAATCATTTAAAGCCTCAAAAGAGTTATGCCAAAAACCTTCGAAGGGACTTGGAGTTTTATTCCGGTGACATGGTCTTTCATCGAATATCACCTTGGAATAGAGTCATGAGGTTTGGGGAGAAAGGGAAGCTCAACCCTAGGTACATTGGCCCCTATGAAATCCTCGATCCCATAGGAGCAGTGGCCTATCAGCTTTCACTTCCTCCAAATATAGCACAAGTTCATGATGTCTTCAATGTATCCCTCTTGTGGAAGTACTTACCTGACCCTTCACATGTACTAAACCCAGAGGTTGTACAACTAGAAAATAACCTCTCTTATGAGGAGCAGCCAGTGAAGATCTTGGATCGTAGAGACAAGGTTCTACACAACAAGACTACCCATCATGTTAAGGTGTTGTGGTGGAACCACAAATATGAAGAAGCGACATGGGAACTAGAGGAGTCTATGAGGTATAAGTACACACACCTTTTCTCTTCTTAGGGTATGAGTTAAAATTTTGGGGATGAAATTTCTTAAGGGGGGAAGAATGTAATGACCTGACTCTATGAATAATTTTTGTTTCCTAATTTCATGTGTTATTTTATTTTATATTCAAAAAACTATATTATTTAAATAAATAAGTGAGTATAATTAAATGAGACTATTGGGTTTCGACTGTTATATGATCGTTGGTCAATATGACCATTAGAAACTAAACTCTTAACATTACAGTTTTTGTCACTAAATACAAGGGATCTAGGTTAATTAATATAGAAAGAAGATTTGATGGCCTCATCTAGTAGTCTCAGGCAAATCGACGCCCATCTGACGAATCTTGGGAAGGAGGTAGCACCACTAGGCTTTACTCTGGACCAAACCCTAGCTGAAATTCATCATGTGAATATGTAAAGGAATCGCCTTAGGGAGAATTTCAAGTGGATATAAATTACCACTCAGGAAATGTTGGCTGAGCCACCCCAAGATTCTATCACCTTAGCACACCTTACACTTAGGTCCTATGATGGTGTTATAAGGGGATATGTAACAAGACCTTAGCTTCTATATGTAATCCTTTGATATAAATAAAAATTGTTTTTTATAGTTATGGTGATGTTAGTGAATCAAATATGTATGAATAATTATATGATGTATATTATTGATGAATTTTGGAAAAAGGATTTTTTAAAATATTTATATAAACCTTAAATAATTAATAATGTGTAAGGACTTTCAAAAACTGGTCTTCTAAAGTTGTGTTCAGTAAGAAATTTAGTGTCTAATAAGGTCAACTTAATTTTTGATGAATAATAAATTATGAATAGTGATTTTAGGCTTATGATTAGTAATGTGACCAAATGGATTAGTAACCTCACCTAATAAAGTATTAATATAATTTAGGCACGTTGATTATGTAATGTGATTCAGTAAAATAAGTAAATAACTCTGTCAGAAATTATTGGTTAAGTATTAGTTTTTTCAGGTGAATAGTGTTTTTTATTTAAAAATAAAATTAAAAATATTTAGGAAATTATTTTTATAAAATGGAGTTCATTTTTGGATTCTGAGAATCGATATTAGGTTAAGGTGATTTTAGGGATTTTTCTAAAAATTTTGAATTTTTGGTGAATAGTGAAAATTCAGTTTTTTAGTTTTGGGTGTATAATGACATCATTAAAGATGTAATAATTATGTAATCATTCTAGTAGACTTATGAAAAGTAATATAAGGTATGAGGTGTCCCAAGTGTCCAATACCAAGGGAAAATACCATGGTAAAGCCCATGGTTTTTCTAATATGATCGATGTGGTGTCTCTTGGACATTAATGACTTGTCCTCTCACTTCTCCTATAAATATCAAGTGATTACCTCATTCATATCATTTAAAAATCCACCCCAATGATGTTATGCTCTCTTTATCTCCCAAGGATTCCTCCCAAGGTTCCCTCAATCCTCCCAAGGTCTCGACCATCAGGCTTTCGAAGTTACTCTTTAAGGTAAGGGATCCTTTCACCCTCTTCATTTATGTCATGAATTCCTTTATGTTCTGTCTTTTAGTTTCCATATATTTATGTTGAGGGTATGTTATTATATGTTCTCATTACATTACATTGCATTTCTAATTGTTTAGATACCATTTCTTCTCTCATCAATTTGTTTTCTGAATTTTTAAGTGATGCCTTTAGGCTGCCGAATTTCTCGTAAATGAAATCACATCTTCTCCTTCCTTTCTGTTTCTTTTTATTGTGGTATGTCATTAAAATATCTATAACATGATATTATAACAATGTTATTCTGTATTTGTATTTTAATATGAGTTATTTATGTGGGGGTTCCCTTTGTACTCTCTCTTTTTATTATCTTCTAAAACTATGTTATATAGGCGTTATGCTGTTGAAATTTCATCTCAAATTTTTTTTCTCTCTCTCTATGAATTCTCTTGTTTTATTTTTGTGAATAAACAGTCCTATTTAGTTTCTATGGTTGTTCATAGTATCAAAAAATTATACATTTGATTTTTTAATTGACATACATGTAACCCTCACTCCCTTTCATTGGTTTATAAATGACATAACAATCTCAATTTTAAGTACTCATTAAAACGTCACGATTTTGAAAAGAAACCCATTTATTTTATTCTCTATGGATTATTTATAAAATGTTTGATTACAATATATATGTATCAAATGAAAGTAAAGATATATTAAGGGTGAACCCTGATATCTCTCCAATTCATTGGGTAATTAATTAATCTCTAGAGATGACAAGTTTCATGATACCTTGGTGAATAACCTTGGTAATATTTATGACACCTTGGGGATGGACCTTGGTGATATGTTAAAGAATGTCTAAATGAAATTTTGTATCCACATATTCAAGTTCTATTACATTTTATTTTCATTATGATATTCCTATAATTCCATTGCTCGTGTGTTTATGTTGTCATTCAAGTTCTTATTGTTTACACAAATAAACTAATTCCCTTGTTTACCCTTAATTGGCCTTCTGCTCACCCTTTCCATTGATGTATGTCTCTAGGATATGAGATGCAACATTTTTATGTAATATGAACCTATTATGAAGCCCTAAAAGTGGTTTAGAAGAATAATTTATGTTGTTTTCATGTTTTATATTCCTGATTTTCAAGACACTAGACTTTAAAGATCCTCTGGTTGTAAAAAATAATAAAATGTTATGTAATAAAATGGTGGGATGTCATGGGGGAGTGCCCCAAAATCCTTCCTTGAATATGATAATTCTAAATTTTTATCCAAATGGAGTTGAACAATCAGTTTAATATAGTAAAATTATGTCAATAAAAACATTAAATCCCACTTTAAAATCATACATCGATAGAGTAATCCCACCAATGACTAGGATTTTGAGCATGTGTGGATAAAACAAATTCATTAATTTCATTTTGATTTTCATTCTCATCAAAAACCACATTTATGTTTATAATAAATATTCATTTATTTAAATTTTATGATGATATTTATTATAATATTTATTTTCATTTTAGAATTATTTAGAAGTTTTTAATCCATGAAAGGATATTTGATAACGTATTATTGATCTATTAGAAAGTAATCAGACATCATTGTTCTAACCCATTATTTTTAGGTGTAATATATGTTTTGGGAACATTTTATTTGGAAAAAATGTATGGGTTATGAAACCTATGCTATTTTATATGTATAGATCAAAATTACTAGGTTTTGAAGAAACCCTACATTTTAGGAACAAACATATGGTTCAAAACATTAATTTTGTATTCAAACATATTTTTTCAACAATACTTTTTGTTTTTTTCACTATGTGAAGAAACCCTAAATTTTACATAGTCAATGATGATGTTTAAAATTCAAGATATTTTCTTCATTTTAAATAATGGTATCTCTAGAAGTAAATATCTATTTAAAGATATTTTATTAATGAATAAAAGGATCATACTCAATCATTTAAATCATTCCTATTTATAAGTAAAATTATGACTCTCTTTTAATGTTTTCAATTAAAAAAATCATGATTTATCATGTGGTATTTCTAGAGATGTTTTGACCTAATGTTGTTTGACATATAGTATAAATACTGAGAAATTATTCTTTTAAATAAATAAATAGATAAATTTTTAGAAATAAATGAGATGTGAGATTTTAAATAATAGTGTTTTATTTATTTCAGAGCTACAAAGAAGATACATTTGTGTTTTGATCTAGTTGATCGAATCACTTTTGTCACCATCACTACTATTGTATCTTCATGTTAAATATTTTTTTTGTAAATCTGAAAAATATTTTTTCAGAGTTACACTTTAGAGATATATATGTTTGTCCATCCAGCTAAGCTATGGATATTTCATATCCCTATAAAATAACCATAAGGCCCTTTAATATCCTTTGATTGTTTTTGCTACTTATACTCAGTTATAGTGGTATCCAGATAAGAGGACCCACCTGTTAAAATACCAATGCTTATGGAGTAGAGAATTGGTCAAGTGTGCTAGGGGATATTTGTGTCATGAGAAACTGTACATTGTTGTGTTATTTATTTATATATTTATAATTGTTATACTTATGTGAGAGAGAATGAAATACTCATTTCTTATAATGAGTGAATTTGTTATGTTTTTTATGTTTTTAAAGGATCAAAATTCACCCTTTCTTGTGTCTTCATCGTAGTAATTTCTACCTAATAAGTGGTATCAACAGTTGGGATCTATTAGATATATTTCCTCTTCTATAAAATCTTGAAAATTATTCTATTTCTATCTGATACTAATAGGTAATATCATTTTTTGTGATCTATTCTTCAATTCTTTTTTATAATTACTTGATTATTCTATTCAATTATATCATGTGTATCCATGGTTTGGGATCTTTTACAATATAAAATATATCCTTGTCTCTAACTAGTCTGAGATTAATATTTGGATGAAGTAAAATCTAGAAATTTCTGATCTTAGATATGTTATGTCGATTATCCATTCCCCTTAATTTAATAGTGACAATTATAGTTTTTGGAATTAAAACCTTACTATTTATTTAGAAAATATTCAAATATGAGCTTATTTAAAAGATTTCAAGATTTATGAATGTCCAAAATAAGAACTGAAAAAATGGGATGATGCTCATTAAAAAGAATATGATTTTAATTCAAATGAAATGAATGATATTGTTTGTGGTTTAGGGACTATTAAATTTCATAGTGTTTCTGAATGTGATACTAAAAATGAGATGTGGATGAAAATTTATATTTCTTATGATGTCACCAATAATATTAGAAAACTGAGATACAATAATACAAATTAAATGTTTGTTATTTTCAGAATGCATGAAGATAAAAACTTGACTCAACTAAATGGGAGATTGAATGAATATTTTAATGATTTTCCTTCCTTTGGGACTCCAATTATAGAACTGCACTAGGCATTAAAAGTATTTAGAGACATATAATATATGTGTAATGGAATATCTATTTCTATATGAAAATACCCAGAAGTTAAATAGTTAATAATAAAATAACTATTTTCAACATTGATTATTCATGAAGATGAGATGTAGAATTAAGATAAAAATCACATCAAATATAAATAATCTGGTCTCAAAAATACTATGTATTGATCATTTGATTTAATTTATCTATATTATGGGAAATATTTATCAGATATTTTTAAAGGGTTTAAAAATGTACAAAATAATAAAGGTATTAAACAATATAGATGTTATGAATGAAAATAAAAAAATCACACAAAGTGTATTTGTCCTTTGCTCAACGTTCAAAGTAATGAAAATTACAAAGGATACTTGGAGATATTCTTCTTGTTTAAATGATGAATTGACTATAAAATTATAGGATAAGCATAAAAATCAAATGGTATGTCTCATAGATCATGTTGATGAGGTACAATTGTCTTACTCTTAAAACCCTAATTAAGAAAAGATTTCTTATTATGAACTAGGTATGTATTTCTTTACTTTTAAAATAAATTCAAATCCTCAAATAAGGATAAAAAATTATAAAATATTACGATTCTATTTCAATTGATAAATATATTTTTACAAAAATATATTTCATATTTCAGATCTAATTCTTCAAAAACTTATAATGATATGAAAGAAACTAAAATTAAATAATTATTATATGAAGAAAATATATTAAAAAACATATAGTATTCTTATCAAAGGATAAAATTATTAAAATAAAATTTATGATAAAAATAAAATTCAAAAAGGAAAACTATTAATATGTAGTAATGTAGAAAGACTAAATTTTTATTAGAATTATATTATTTGAAGATCAAATAGAAAAACCAGGTACATTGTTAATTTTATTCATTCGTGTCTATGGAAATTATAAAAATGACCGTTGTCTTATAAAAACTCCAATTGTTTCATGGTAAACATGTTTATTTTCCAAAATAATTATTTAAATTTATAATATAATATCTACTAAAAATAAAAAAATTTGGTTACCTAAATCAATAACTCCTAAATGCATTGGAAATAATATAATATGGGTACTAAAACACACATTACATGATATTTTTTAGGAATAAACCATAAGAATAAATCCTTAAATCATAAAGTGATCATCTAAAAAGTATATGAAAATTTCTATTTTAATAATGTAGTGATGATCTCTGAAGTAGTCTGTTGTTAGAAAAATACCTAGAACTCAAACTTATAATCTAGGAATAATTTTTTTACCATATATAAATATTTAATTAACTATTTTATATGGGTGTTAGATATATTTTTTGCTTAACTATTTAATATTTTCTCATTCTTTGATGAAATATTCTAAAATTTATTTTATAATTATATATTGAAATATATAACTAGAGTTTCAAAAATCATAAAATTTATATGAACATATTTCTTTTAAAATTGACATCTATATATAATAGTACTTGTTTTAATTATAAAAATCTGTTTTTGAAAAACTATATTCTTTTTTTAATCTATAAAATTATCATTGTATTTCAATTTCATGTTCTTAGAAATTGTATTCATATTATGTAACATCTTCTTTTAGATTATATTTCTTATGTAAATTTTATTTTCAAAAACTAAATTTTTTAATTATTAATCTATATTTTCATCTTGAGAAAATTATGAATCATCGACATATTTCCAAAATGAAATATATAATGTTAATAATTATAACCCTATAATATTCTTCTCAAAGCAGCTCAAATTGTTTATTTTCCTACTTTAAAATTTTAATTTCAAATTCTTCTAAAGAAACCATTTTCAATGAAATTAAGTGATAAAGAACCTCAAATTTAGATAAAACTACTTATCAAAATAAAAATTGAGGTAATCATTATTATGGTCCTTTAATATAATATTTGGTTTCCTATGATAATTACTTATTTGAACAATCTTCTAAGAAAGATAATGAAGTTCATGGTTTTGAAGAACGATAAGTTTCACTGTGTCAAATGATTTAAGGTGGGATTTATTCTAAATATGTTTTATTAAAGTATAATAATATAAATTAAGAAATAGTAATGATTCATGTTGATATGAAGGTATCTAACATTTCTTATTAAGAGCTAAAAAATAATCCTTTTTTAAAATATTTTTTGATATACTTTGACATAAGTATCATAATGTTAAAGAAAGATTGATTTCGAAAGAATACATTGAAGAATTTAAATTTGAAGTGATAATTCATATGGATTCATTTAGAAGATATGTTGTTACTAATTAAGATCTTAATGAATGAAAAGAGTTTTTTTTTTAAAATATTTCCATCTTCTTCATTGTGTCAAAGATACATAGATGGTCAATGTAGAATAGATAACCTGTCATGATTTTAACTGATATATGGGAAATTTTTTAAAGTTTTTAAAGTTCATATAAAACATCTTAAGCATTATATATACCTGAATTTTTATCATCTATGTCGTTTACACATATTCAATATTAGAGAATAATTTTTTTAAAAATATATTTTTTATTCTCCACGTTTAAATTCTATAATTATTTTTGAAATTTATTCTTGATGTCACAAAAATGGGGATAAATATATTAGAATGTTTTGAAAAACCAATGATAAATTTATGACTAATATAATATAAAATTTTTAACATTATAAAAAAATTATGGTCATTTTATGATAATTTCATGATAAATTGTTATATTTTTTGGGGATATTTTTTTAAGGGGGAGACATTTTTCTCAAATTTATTTATATTAAAGGGAAGAAATTTTCTTTTAATTTATTTTATTTATATTTGTAAAAATTTGATCTCTCAATTTTTATGAATTTTAATATTTGTTTTTTGGGTATTGTGATAATAAACAATGGGTATATTATTGAGCATGTTTTGATTGAAAAATATTGCTAATTTATTTTTTATTTTGATTCTCAGAAACACCAACGTTTATTTTACTAATAATTTTTATTTTGTTTTATTTTTAGTACAAAATTCATTATAATATTTTTTTTCTTCTAGAAAAATTCACAAGTCATTATTATATGGGAGGATATTAGGTTAAGTATTTTGGATGTTCTTGATAGTAATATGGAAATAGTGTTTATACTCTACATTTTTTAGAAGAAAGTATGGTTTGGGAACCATACGTTTTAAATAAAACATATGGACCATGAAACATATGTGTGTTGACAAGTAGGGATAGAATAAATTAAATTTGGAAGAAACCCTATGTTTGAGGAACATAATTATGGTTTATAAACCCTACTTTTATAATCAACCATAAATTTTCAACCATAATTTTGGACTTGGTTACGGAAAGATGAAACTATATGTTTGACTTGATCAATTTATAGAGTTTTAAATTCAAGAAATTATAAATTTTTTATAAAATGTTATATTTGGAAGTAAAAATATCTTTATATATATTTTATGTCGATTTCAAAGGCTCATACTCAACATTTTAAATAATTCCAATTTCTATGGTAATTTATGAATATCTCTGAGTTATTTGAATTAAAATATTTTTGATTCATTAAGCAATACTTATTATGCTATTGTGACCGAAAGTTGTTCAACCCGTATGATAAATACTATGATACTAATCTTATGAATATATAGATATTTTTAGAAAATAAGGAGTTTCGTGCTTGTGAATAATAGTCTTTCATGTCCTTAAATGCTACAATGTGGAGACATACATGTTTTGATCTAGTTGATCAGCTCATTGTGGTTATTGTCACTGTTCTTATATCATCTTTTTTTATCTTAGTATACATGTTCAAAAAACCATATTCAAAGAGACACTTGATATTTATAAAAATGTATTCCTCTAACTGTTGTTTTCTCTATCACAGATTAAAAGAACCCCATGAGATGTTGAATATCAGTTCATACTATGAGGAATTATTGAAGATCAAACACATCTATAAGTTTCTTCGGTAACTTTAAGAGAAATCTTTTTCTTAATCAAATCAATTACTATTTATTTATTGCAGTATCAACTTCTCACACTCATTCAAGGTGTACTATCATCTTCTTGGAAGGAGTTGTGGATATTTTTGTCCCCTATAGAAGAACACGATGACCTTGTAAAATCCTTGTGAGGTGTCAAATACATGCAATCAGTTGTATAATAATTTTGATAAGATGCCATACTAGTGAAAATCATCATGATCCTAGAGTAGATCATTAATATAGTGGACTAGGGGATCATTGTTCCCTAAAAAACTATATTTTTTGTGCTAATTATTTATTTATTTTCACTATTTACTATCCTTTAAAAGAGTAGGAAATAATTAATATATATAAAGAGGTATGGTTCCAATTTGTTAAAGTTTCCTAAAACTATGACAATTGAATCCCATATTATTTATTTTTCATAGTTATTATATCTAAATATAGGTAATGAATGATTATTTTAAATTTCTAAATCTGCCACTACTATTCCTTGGTTCTACCCACCATGGTGTGGTGGTCTTGCCTAGGAGACCGACCACGATCACCGACTATGAAATGTTGTTGAAAACTAATCCATATGACTCTATAAATGGGATAAACCATGATTATGGTGAGCCTTGTTGGCTACGGAACATATGGAAACCTCTAAAAGGCCATGCTCGAGACCACACCCTATATTGGGTGTGGCCACTCAAGCAATTTTGTATAGTAAACATGGTTTCACACCACACCTATATTCTTGTCTGTTTCTTGACAGAATGCATCATAAAAACTTTTAAGAAAACATACATTCCCAAATCTTCTTAAACAAAAAAATATAAGGGAAAAATATGTTTTATACATGATTTCACTGATTAGGGTGTGATAATTCTCCCCACTATAAAATCGTTCTATCCCCAGAATGGATCATGTTCAAAAAAATCTAAAAGTGATAAGGTCATTACTTCATTACCAGTGCCTTATGATTCCATTTGTTAAGGATTTCCCTACCACACTAATATATTAATCTATCCAATGGTATTTTTTTCTCCAAAATAACTTATCATATTGGTATACTATCTAAAAATTCCTTCCAATCACTAAGGAAGTTGGTTCATTTTCAATATCCTCATACTGAATCACCTGTGATGGATCCAATTGATACATATTTAGTTGGGAAACCTGTAACATGTCATGGATAACTATCAAATAATAAGGTATGTCCAATTTATATTCCACCTTTCTAGGTCACTATACAGTCTCAAAATTTATAATAAAATGAGGTTCTAACTTACCTAGTCTCCTCAAACTTCTATGTCCTAATAAAGGTGAAACCATGAGAAAAACTCGATCACGTACCTCAAACCCAAACGAATGACGACACTGATTGACATATGATTTTTGGACTTTCAGTGCTATCCATAACCATTCCCTAATAAAATGCACAATATTAATCATCTTCTAAATGATAATCTATTCAACCAAAGATCATTATCTATTATATTCCAAAACAGAAAGCAGTCTATAAGGACTTCTATACAATGGTTTAAAAGTTCCATTCCTGATAAAATATTGATAACTATTATTATATAAAAAATCACTAAGGTAATATGTTTCTTAAAAAATAAATTGAAGTTATGAACATATGACCAAAGGATGTATTAATTAATTTAGAGATATTTATTAGATTTTCCATCTATCTAGTGATGATAATTCTAACTCAACTTCAACGGGGAACCCATCACTACGTATAATCCACTGAAAAAAGCAATTGAAGTGAGGTTACCTATTTTAAATGATAGTAAATAGAAAAACATTTAGTTTAATATTCTCCCACACATATAATTTCCCATGAACCGATACTTTCATTAAATCCTTAATAGGAAGGTAGTGTACTGATTTCATGAGTTTATCATTAATCAAATATTCCATATCTTTACAATTAGCAGTATGAGGTGTCCCAATTCTGAAGTCCATATATATCTCATAACATATCCATACTATAATGGGAAACATTTAAAATAAACCATAAATACTATGATTTTGTTCCTTAATACTCAAACATGTAAGGCATCGAGACATAAAATCCTCAATTGATCATCCCATTCTCAATCACCAATAATTATGTCTGAATTAATGATATATATTGTTATCTATAGGGTCAAAAAACTAATTGGATAATTTTACATTATCTATCAATTCTTGTATCAAGTATATCAAAACAAAACTCTTTCCCCGAAATGACAAAATATTATCATGAGACCAAGACCACTCACTCAATGTTGCCCTCCCATTATGGTTTATTGTAAGGTCCCAAACTTTTATTAATGAAAATTAATATTAATATAATTAAATGTATTATTATGTAAGATGGTTTTATAACACATGATCTTCCAAGTTTTTTGTTTTTGGATTTTAAAAATACCATTTTGAATTGTGACTGTTGGTAATATATAAATTGAAAAGTGATCACATTATTAGTATAAATATAGGGCATTAACAAATCCAATTTACAAAGACAAAAGAATCAATGGCCTCATCCAGTAAACTTTCCCCATACGAAGCCCATTTTTCATAGCTCAGAATGGAGTTGGCATCATTGCGCTTCACTCTTTACCAATACCAAGGTGAGCTTCAACATGTTAATCTCGAGTGGAACTGCCTACGGGAGAAGTGGAAGTTGATAGTGATTACCACCCAAGCGATGTTATCCGAGCCACCCCAGAAGTCTATCACCATATAAAACATTACCCTTAGGTCTTATGCAGGTGTTATAAGGGTTTATATAACAATACCTTAGAAGTATGATTATGTGCATTATTTTTGTATATAATAAATAATATACATTAATTTTATTATTGTTGTCACTTTGTAAATAGTTCTTAAATCACAAATAGTATTTTTAGTTCATATTCAACTAAAAAATAAATTTTTTAAATTAATGGATTTTTTATTAAATAATATTTTAGTAAAATATTATTATTTCTAAAAATACTTTTTAGTATTTATAAATGATCGTATTATTTTTATGAATACAATTGTAATTTTTATTATGGTTTGAAAGCTATTTTTATCAAAACCCATAAATTTTCGATAAATGCCGATATTTATTTTAAAAGTGAAAATTAAAATTTTTTGAAAATTATTAGGCTAAAATTAATATTATTTTTGGAATAAGGAAGTTGAAATAATCCAATGGTGAATATTTCATAATTTTCTGACATAGTTGAATTTCTGGAAAAAAATTAAATACCGTTAAAATATATAATGTGTTTTATGACATCATAATGACCCAATGGTGATGTAATAAAATACTATAAACATTATGTTCAGACAATATATGTTTTAATATTAAAATAATGTGTTTTTAGGTTAGTTTTATTTATTTTACAAAGCCTTAGTGGACCCCCAAGACTTATAAAACATTTTATCTTGTTAAATTGATTTCTGTGAGAGTGTGACTCACCTCCAAATAAGAAACACTTTTATTTTAAGAAGTTATAGCATTGTCCATATAAAATATTTATTTCTACACACATTTGGAAAAAACCATGGGCAGTAACCATGGTCTAGTTTGTGGTTTTGATTAGTTTAATGTGTGGTGTCTGAAACCTAAATAATAAAGAATTCCATCTCCTTCCCTATATAAACCCACCCGTGCTCCCACTTCCTCTTCACTAAAATCCATAGTATTTCAACCAACGCCAGACCTAATCTCTCTATAATCCTCCCAATGTAGCCAATTTTCTTAAGAATCCTCTCTCAAACCCCTCCCAAGACTTTGAGATCACACTTCCAAGTAAGGGATTCCTTCCTTTCTCATTTTATCCAAGTTTTTAAATATTGTTATTCCCTTTTATTTTCAATTATAAAATTTGGGGTATGATTTTACAACTCCCCTATACTGTCCTTTTTATTTATTAAGGATGGGATACCCCTTTCTCTCTTATCGGTGCCTCCCATGTATACCTGTTACCATGCAAAAATTCTGTAAAGAATTTCTATCTCCTCATTTACATTCATTTAATTATTTTGTATTATGAATATAAATTCCATTACCTATTATTAGGAATATATCCATATGACCCATTAATGTCCATTTCATTTATATATTATGAGACACCCTGTAACACCCCAAGCTTTCATGATACTCTTCACTTTGAATAATACAATAGCTTGTGTTATATGCAACTTCGAGTTTTAACACACCACAACCAATCATACTAGCCGTTAGGAATAGTAATACCCACTTTTTGAAATTTTATACATTTTAAATTTCAAAATGATATTCATTTTCGTATTCGAAATATAGAAGTTAGCTTAGGGTGAAAATTTGGTACTTTTTAGATAACTTTCATATTTTGATGAATAGTGAAAATTACTAATTTTTAATTAAAAACAACTTTTTTAATCGAAATAATTAGTAGTGATAAATTATGCATTTTAGTGGATTTAAATTATATTTAGAATACAGTTTTACCAATTAATACAATGTTGGTCATTGGACATAATTTCACATTTAAACTGAACATAAGTAAATGTCAATCTTTTAAAAGTTATTATTTCTTAAAAACACACTATTTGTTTTGACAACAGGAATTAATTTAAATTAATTAATGAAAATTATATGTTTTTAATTTGGTAAATTAGACATCATTTTCGAATTCATAATATCAAATATATCTTAGGGTGAATTTTTGGTATTTTTCTGAAAACTCTAAATTTTTGATGAATAGTGAAAAACACTGAGTTATTATTTAAAACCGTCTTTTTATTTAAATAATAATTCATTTTGTTGAAATTCATTTTAGGTCAAAATAGATAAATAATACCTATATTAATTCAATGTAATTCATTGGAGTCAGTTTATAATAATTTTAGATATATAAAATTTTTTATCAAACTTTTTACCATCTTTAACCCACCTCCTAGGACCTTTTGCAAAATCACATGAAACTTAATTTTACCACTTCTATGAGATGAATTTAGAAAATATGAGAGACACGGTTAATATCAAGGAGTAAAATGTGGTTAAATGAGATGAAAATAATTTTTTGTGAATAATAACTTTTTACTTTTATTTACCATAGTTAAAAGTAAAATAGAGTAATTAAGGGTAAAAATGATATTAATATTACCCTCACACATGTCCTAATTCTATTGGAAAAGTTTATCTCGACCAAAAAAAACCATAGGAATAAAATATTATCATTTATGTCCACTTTTATTAGATTAGGACATTTATTATTATTTAATTCAAAGAAGAGTTAAAAGAGTAAAAATCAAAGTTTAATTACAAAATAGTTATTAATATAGGGTTTTACATAGGATAAATAAGATTATAAATATTAATTATAAAGATAAAAATATTTCATACATCATGGTATTTTATTTATAATTTTTAGGCATTAAATAAATAAATTTATTTATGACACAATGATGTTGCCGTAATTACCTTATTCATGAAAGAATCAAATAAATGGTATTATAAATATTAAAATAAATATAATTTCGAAGTTTTTATGACATACACGAATTTTATAGGAGAATATAACATTTTAGGATTGATTAAATTTATTTTTTTAAGTAATAATGTTTTTATTATTTAAAAAAAACAAATACAAAAAACTGTCAAAATTGACATAAAATTGTTTTAAAAAAAATATTATATTATTAATTAATTTAATGGTCCTGAAAATCTAAGGTTCGGCCAAAAGACTTATATAATAATATATATGACATTAATTAACCAATTGGGGTTCTATTGGCAGTATATAGTAAGATTATTAACCATATAGTGTAAGAATACAAGAATACACAGTAAAAGTTAAATTATTTATCTTAGAGTTAAATATAAATGATAAGGTTAAAATGGTAACCTAAACTTGTCTAAAACCTATTGGATGAGTTGATTTAGACCTATACCCACCTTATACTTTAAATAATCTACTTTTGAGCCATTATAAATCGAATATTAATTTATTATAAAATAATATTTTATGATTTTCCAAAGGTTCCCCTCACCCCTCTTATAAAAGGGCACTCCCCCTTCTCTCTAATTCACACCTTCTATGCCATTTGCCCAGCCAAACCCTACCCAAATAGCCTTTAAACTATCCTCCCTTCAACCTAGAGGCCTCATTTTGATAAAAAAAGCCAACCTATGGATCCCTTTTGATCAAATCAAAAGGAAGAACCCGAAGAAGAGGTAATGATTTCACCATCCATTTTCATGTTCCTTTCTTCTTCCACTTCCTTTTTCTTAGTTGTTTCATTATAAAATAATAAATAAAGTATATTATAAATAATTTTATGTATTTATAATTATGGTACAAACAAATTCAATATTATATCCACCCTTTGAATGACATGTCACCATACGTGCGTACGTACGGCTTACCGTCTCCATGTTGTGGTGTAATTGTTATTCAATACATTATTATTTGTATGGGTATAATAATGATGTGTATTTTATGTAAATAATAATTATAACATGATAATTATTCTGTATATATTATATACCATCCAATTATATATTATATTAATATCAAAAGAATAATATTTTCGCTCGTGCGTACGTACGGATTACCGTCTCCACAACGCGATGAGATTCATTTCCAAGTTCACCATTCATCGATGATTATAAAAATATATATTACTAATAAGTATGTAATATATGACCTAATAATTATACTGAAGATATATATATTTATATATATAAGTATTTATGTACTTACATATATCTTATTCACTTAATTCCGTTCAATACTATATGAAAACAGAAACAGTGTTTATGCGTAAGTACGGACTACCGTCTCCATTAACGGTGTTTTCCATTTCATATATATACGTCTATTATAAATTTTTATATTCTAAATATATATGATAAATAAATCATGTTTTATATTCTATAAGTATTTAAATCATGATCTAAGTGATATAATCAAGAGTGACATGTTAAAACACGTACGATAAAGAAAGCGATTATTAACCAAAATATTAATATAACATGGAAATTATTATTAAATGGTTAGTATAAAGTCATAAATGAATAATTTATGTTATCATAAATATTAATATGGTTTTGGTATAATTTAATAACATACTATAGTCTTCATACAAGAGTCTAAACATATCCTCGACTAAAGGAAAGTTCAAGGTAAGGGGTTTTCATCTCACTCCTTATTCCCGTGAGATTCATGCCATATTTCCACTATTACCTTCTGTGTGGAGTAAGTACTGGCCATAATTGTATTCTTTGTGTAATACACTTTAATTTATGTGTATTTTCATATTCATTGTATGATAACTCTTTCATTTGTTGTGTAATGCCCCGACCCTAGTTACCCAGAGTCGGTGCATTATTACATAACATTGGCATGATCACAAGAAAGATCAAATCTCGAAAGATCGATTGGCTTAGTAGACTTGGAAACACTAGATATATTCATAACTCTTACATTACATCATAAAATGAAAAACTACTACAACAACATATTATATCCATAATCCACACTCATAACCCCACATAATATCCCTACAGGTCATTCATAATTTACTTCTTCACTTCCTGGGAAAAATAATACATAGAAAAGGGGTGAGCTCAATTTCCCAGTAAGGATAACAATATAGCGGAAACTTTCATAAATAAGAATAAACATTTAAGGAAATGTATAACTAAAACAAAATCCTTTCAAACTTGAACTTTCAACATGGTATGACATAAATAAAATGAAATAATGCCATTTACTTATTCACATGGATATTCTACTAATCGAATAATCACATGAAAAATCAATAACCACTTTCATAATGATGTAATGCATAATGATGAACTTTAATTTCTTTTTCAATGCCTCGTCCCAAGACCTAGGGGCTAACTGTAACCGGAACCCAACCCGGAGTGCCTCTAATAACCGGACACCAACCCGGAGTGCCTCTAATAACCAGACACCAACCCGGAGTTCCTCTAATAACCGGAGACCAAACCGGAGGGCTTACTTTTACCGGTCCCCAACCCGGAACATACTTGTCTAACACATTCATCTGAATGAAAGGTTTGAAATATAACATAAACATTCGGATTAAAAATAACTTCTGAAATGTCAATACATTAAAAAAACATGAGTGACATAAGAATATCTTATCCACAATCAAAAATATCACAAAAACTTAAATAAAATATGGATGTTTTGTATCATAATAAATCAACTTCAAATAAGCTTAAAAGCCATCGAAGGATGTTGACATAGATGAAATCAAAAATATTTTAGAGAAATATCTCTTTTTTAATCATTTTAAAAGTAACATAATTATAAAATAATACATTCAAATTGAAATTATTCTTATAAGCTTGTAAGGGAAGCTTTGAAGATTTTATAACGGCGGTAAATAGCCGCACCCACCGTATAAGTTAAAAAAACATTCTTACCTTAAATTTGTCGAAAAGGTTAAAAGTGCCTTGTTTGGAAAATGACTGAAAGATTCCTTTCGAAACACATAAGGGTATAAATGAATTTAACCCATATTCTTGAAAATAGTAAAAATGTTTTGAAATACATTATTAAGAAACATGGATGTGGATGATAAAGAGATCCCAGTAGATTATTACATATAAACAACCTCGGATAATGAAGAGATTGTGAAATAACCCTTACCAATTTGGTAACTTATTAAACATACAACCCATGAAATATGTATCATATAATGAATATGTAAATACACATAAATTAGAGTGTATTACCCAAAGAATACAATTATGGGCAGTACATACACCACACAAAAGGTAATGGTGGAAATATGGCATGAATCTCACGGGAATAAGGAGTGAGATGAAAACCCCTTACCTTGTACTTTTCCTTGGTTTGGGTAAGTTAAACTCTTGTATAATGGTGAAATAATTGTTATTAAATTATAAAACAATCATATACATTAATATGATATCATATATGATCTTTTAATATTGATTTGATAATAATATCTTAGTATTATCGTTGTTTCGGGTGTTAACTTACTTGTTTTATTTTATATGTTTTGTTACGTAAGACATGTTTGTAAAGGATTGGTTTTATATTATTCATATCCATAATGATATCAAGACCTTAAACATAATTTTTTAAATAATCAAATGATAATTATACTTGAATGGATATGATGGAGAATGAATCTCATCGCGTTCGTGGAGACGGTAGTCCGTACGTACGCACGAGTGACAATATCATTTTTTTGATATTAAAATAATATATAAATGGATGGTATATCATATATACAGAATCATTAACATGTTATATTTATTATTTACATGAGTTACACATAATTATTATACCCATCCAAATAATAATATATTGAATAATAATTACACCACGACGTGGAGACGGTAAGCCGTACGTACGCACGTATGGTGACATGATATTCAAATGGTGGATAGAATACTGAATATGGTTGTACCATATTTATAATAACATCACAGTATATATAAGATACTGGAGTTATTATTTTAGAATGGTAATAACAAATAAAGAAGAAGTGGAAGAAGAAAGGAACTTGAAAAGGGGTGGTGAAAACATTACCTCTTCTTCGGGTTCTTCCTTTTGATTTGATCAAAAGATCTCCTTAGAATGGCTTTAAGATCAAACTAAGGCCTCTAGGTTGTAGTGAGGGAAGTTGGGAGAGTACTTGGGCAGAGTTTGGCCGATCGAAAAGGCTTTTAAGGTGTGAAGAAATGAGAAGGAGGAGTGCCCTTTTATAAGAGGGGTGAGGGGGACCTTTGGTAAAGTTAAAATATTAATTAATAATAAATTCATATTCGGTTTCTAATGGCTCAAAAGTTGATTATATTAATGTTAAGGTGGGGATAGGTCGAAATAAACTCAACCAATATAATTTATACAGGTTTGGGTACTGATATTAACCTTATTTTTAAGTATTAACTTTAAGTTAATTAGTTTCACTTTTACAATGTCTCTTTTATTTTTATATAATATGGTTAATAAACATACTATATACATCCAAACGACCCCCAAGTGGTCCATTAATGATGAACCTATCCTGATATGAGTCTTTTGGCCGAACTTTAGATTTTTAGGAATTTAATATCAATTAATAATATAATATTTGTTTTAAGAACTCTTTTATGTCAATTTTGACACTATTCAATAGTTGATTTTTGTGAAACTCATAACAGATTGATTAATTCAAACAAAGTAAATTAAATCAATCCTAATATATCATATTATCCTATAAAATTAGTTTAATTCATTAAAAGTTTCATATTTTATTTATTTTGTTATTTATAATATTAATTATTTAAATTTTTCACTATTATAGTAATTAATTCATCATCATTGTGTCATAAATAAATTAAATTATTTAATGTCTAAAAATTATAAATAAAATATAATTATTTAGGAAATCTTTTTATATTTATAATGAATATTTATAATATAAAATCCAACATATATAACCTTATGTATAAATTGTTTTTCTAAAAGATATATGCTTGTGTCATTTTTGTATTCATTTTAACTTAATTAAAATAAAATGTCCCTATCACCTACAAGTGGCACCATGGGGTCCCAAAATCGACCCAAAGATTCCTGTGGTCGAACATTTATCAAACAATAGGGCTAGGACACGTTTTAGGGTAATTTAGTATTATTATAATATTATTTTTTAACCCTTATTTACCGGATTTACCCTTAACCATGGTAAATAAAATATTTACCGCAATAATTATTCAAAATGTCTAAAAATAAAAGTTACCTATTTACACAATTTGAAAAACCTGATTCAAAATATGGAATCCATTTTTCTAAATTCAAAACATAGAAGTCGCAGAAAATAATTTAATATTAATTCCCGCTGTTAAAACAAAAAGCTTGTTTTTAAGAGTTAATAACTATCAAAAGATTGACACTTGTTTATGTTCGGTTTAATTGTAAAATTATGTCCAACGACCAAAATTATATTAAATGGTAAAAATATATTCTAAATATACTTTAAAACCACTCAAATTCATAATTTATCACTATTAATTATTTTGATTAAAAAGGTTGTTTTTAATTAAAATTTAGTAATTTTCACTATTCATCAAAATATGAAAGTTATCCGAAAAGTACCAAAATGTCATCTTAGGCTAAATTCGATACTCCTAATCCAAAAATGAAGTCCATTTTGAGAGGTAAAATTTCTAAAATTTTAAAAGGTAAGTATTACTATTCATAACGGCTAGTTTGATTGGTTGTGGTGTGTTAGAACTTGAAGTTGTATACAACACACACTACTGTATTATTCAAAAGGAAAGCGTACCGTGGAAGCTTGGGATGTTTCATTTTAAATTTTTTGATGTCCCCATTTAGTAAAAAAGTTTAAAATATTGTATTTAAAAAGTTTTCACTATTAAAAGTTGATAAAAGTGAAATACTGAAAATGAATCTGTTCTTGCATTATGTCTAAGAAACTCATAATATGGATTCTAAAATTATAAGGATTATATAAAGTTTAAAATTTAGTTAATACTATTCATAACCTCTTTTGAATGGATTTTTTTGGTAAGTCATGGTGTGATTGAACTCGGTGTTGCGTGTAGTGCAAGTTATTGAATTATTTTGAAGAAATAACACACTATGCAATCTTGGGGTGTTACATTCTCCCCTCCTTCAATAAATTTCGTCCTCGCAATTTGAAATTGTTTTTCAAAAATAAAAGGTTGAAAATAGAAAATATATTTGTTGGAAAACCCACATTGGAAATTGGGTTACTAAAATTTAGTCTTAATATGAGGAAAAGAGAAATGAAAGGGTCACCACCAAATTATGATCTCGATTAAGAGAACATTGGGGGCAATTAGAGACATATAATTGGAGGAAAACTGTAAGTATTTATAGGTAGTGATTGAGGTCATCAATCACAAACAAGTATAAAATTGAGGTCCTTAAACTCATCAATCTATGATGATTTGAAATACCATCGGTTCAACAAAACATAGGGTATTAGGATAACACATTTTTGACATTTCAAAATATCTTAGTTGAAATCCCACATCGAAAAATGAATTAATGAGGCCTCTATTTTAAATAAAGAGTGGAAAGTATAAAGATTACCGAAAATAACACATACTAGGGTTCCTTGTAGGAAAATATGGATATGGAACAAAAATCTAACCATCAATTATCTGATGGAGAGTGGTAGAGAACATGGCTATGAAAAGGCCAACAATCCCAAAGCCATAAATTAGTGATGATTTACGGTACCATCTAGGACAACATTTTTTTTCTAAGTTCCTTTTCATAATGTTGAGGAATTTATTTATGAGATTGGCTATGATCATTAGGAGATATACTTACTTTATAATTAGAGTTTTATCCATTAATAAATTTCTACCACAAACTCATCTTTCACTCTAAAAGATAATATAACGTAAAAAAATTCTATTTACACTATTCGTATAGGGTTCCAAAATAAACGAATTTATAATTCATCTACAAGATCTTTTAATAAAAACTACATTATTTAATCCAGGACATCTCGTGGGCCAGTGGTAGGTGAAACACACTTGTCGCCCTTCGGTTGCGGGTTCAAGTCTCGCAGCCTTGTCAGACGCGACAGGTTGCCGCCCGACCTCCGGGTTTTCCTTTTATGGAAATCCAAAATAATCCAAACTAGAACTATCCAAAATAATTCTGTCCAAACTCACAGTCCAACATTTATAAGGAAGGAAAACATAATTTAGATCCTTTTTACCCCGTAATAGCATATGAATACCTTCATCATGTATTCTTTTAATACACTGAAACATCCTGAATTACCATATTCATTATTGATTACATTCATGCTCCCTTATTCCATATATAATGCTGGATATACTTCATCAATCCAAAAATGTTTTAAACCCCAACAATGATGGAATATACAAATCATTAATTAGTTCTGAGGTAGTCAAGAATATCTAATATAATTTATCCAAAACAATCATGTATTATTCCAAAATCACTACCTCGGTATCAGAACTATATTATAGTTTATCATTCTCTCAACAATATATTTTCCAAAAAATTTATCCTGCTATTGAGTCACTTTTCTTTGTTCCACACAATCTCAAGTCTTTAATGAAATAGTACTACAGTAGAATCCTTATATACTCCATAATTACTATAACAGGTACATTGTTGATACAACACTCAATTGACATAATTAACATAAGAACTCTAATAATTCCTCTTCATCTGTGGTAGTATCATAACTTGATTATTATCCAATAGCATCATTTGTGGCATAGTCTGATGACTGGGACATAGGTTCACGTAGTGTCCAAACTCCTTGCAAATGAAGCATTGTACATTTGAAACCATTTTCTTACCCTTGCAATCACGTACTTTGTGCCCTTTTCCTCCACACTTATAACAAACTCCCATTCCTTTCAAGCAAGTTCCAGGGTGTTTCTTTCCATAGTTATCACATATGGGAAAATTCTTCTTTTCCCTCTTCCCTTTATCAATCTTTCTATCTTCCATCATTTTCTTCTCTTGCTTCCCTTCAAAGCCATAAGACTCAGTAAACTCTTTACTTATCTTATCAACACATGATATTATTTCTTCATATGATAATAATACATGCGAGACTATTTCTCTTGTAAATTCTGTCTTTAGACCATAAAATATATGATCCTTCTTTCTCTTTGTATCATGTGCATTGCTAGAGTTCTCATTCCTTCTACTGGGCACCATTTCTAAATAATGGCATACATTATTTTAGTTTATGAATAACAATACCTAATCCCAAACTTGTAAAACACATAACATAAATTAAATAGTTTATGGATATAATCCATAATCATAAAAATGTCTCCTTTGAGGAAGTATATACTCATAAACCCTTCATAATGATTTGTAAATAAAATGAGAGTTATCCTAAGCATATCCCCCGGGAGTGTCGTAACCAAAAGTGCAGCAAGGCCCATTGTCGTGCACCAGTTCCCATTCGAGTCTAGCTCAAAGCGGTGTTTTCGGGTTTTATACCTAGGTACATCTGTGCCAGTGCCGCCTCTACCTACTCGTATCCAGATAGGGTTGTATTGCTCAGAAAACTCACAAAATCTATACAATACCAAAATTCTTGGAAGTTCTTCTATACTAATCCTCAAAGTTCATCTTAGGTCTACGTGCTCTAATCAGATTTTATCTAAATCTAGCTTCCAAGGTTTGTACTAAACTTTCTCTGATACCAACTGTAACGCCCCGACCCTAGTTACCCAGAGTCGGTGCATTATTACATAACATTGGCATGATCACAAGAAAGATCAAATCTCGAAAGTTCGATTGGTTTAGTAGCCTTGGAAACACTAGATATATTCATAAGTCTTACATTACATCATAAAATGAAAAAAATACTACAACAACATATTGTATCCATAATCCACACTCATATCCCCACATAATATCCCTGAAGGTCATTCATAATTTACTTCTTCACTTCCTGGAAAAAATAAAACATAGAAAAGGGGTGAGCTCAAATGCCCAGTAAGGATAACAATATAGCGGAAACTTTCATAAATAAGAATAAAAATTTAAGGCAATGTATAACTAAAACAAAAGCCTTTCAAACTTGAACTTTCAACATGGTATGGCATAAATAAAATGAAATAATGTCATTTACTTATTCACATGGATATTCTACTAATCGAATAATCACATGAAAAATCAATAACCACTTTCATAATGATGGAATGCATAATGCTGAACTTTAATTTCTTTGTCAAGGCCTCGTCCCAAGACCTAGGGGCTAACTGTAACCGGAACCCAACCCGGAGTGCCTCTAATAACCAGACACCAACCCGGAGTGCCTCTAATAACCGGACACCAACCCAAAGTTCCTCTAATAACCGGAGACCAAGCCGGAGTTCCTCTAAAAACCGGAGACCAAACCAGGGGGCTTACTTTTACCGGTCCCCAACCCGGAACATACTTGTCTAACACATTCATCTGAATGAAAGGTTGAAATATAACATAAACATTCGGATTAAATATAACTATTGAAATGTCAATACATTAAAAAAAACATGAGTGACATAAGAATAGCTTATCCACAATCAAAAATATCACAAAACCTTCAATAAAATATGGATGTTTTGTATCACAATAAATCAACTTCAAATAAGCTTAAAAGCCCTCAAAGGATGTTGACATAGATGAAATCAAAACTATTTTAGAGAAATATCTCTTTTTTTTAAATCATTTTAAAAGTAACATAATTATAAAATAATATATTCAAATTGAAATTATTCTTATAAGCTTGTAAGGGAAGCTTTGATGATTTTATAACAGCGGTAAATAGCCGCACCCGCCGTATAAGTTAAAAAAACATTTTTACCTTAAATTTGTCGAAAAGGTTAAAAGTGACTTGTTTGGAAAACGACGGAAAGATTCCTTTAAAAACACATAAGGGTATAAATGACTTTAACCCATATTCTTGTAAATAGCAAAAATGTTTTGAAATACATTATTAAGAAACAAGGATGTGGATGATAAAGAGATCCCAATAGATTATTACGTATAAACAACCTTAGATAATGAAGAGATTGTGAAATAACCCTTAACAATTTGGTAACTTATGAAACATACAACCCATGAAAGAGGTATAATACAATGAATATGTAAATACACATAAATTAGATTGTATTACACAAAGAATATAATTATGGGCAGTACATACACCACACAAAAGGTAATGGTGAAATAATTGTTATTAAATTATAAAACAATCATATACATTAATATGATATCATATATGATCTTTTAATATTGATTTGATAATAATATCTTAGTATTATCGTTGTTTCGGGTGTTAACTTACTTGTTTTATTTTATATGTTTTGTTACGTAAGACATGTTTGTAAAGGATTGGTTTTATATTATTCATATCCATAATGATATCAAGACCTTAAACATAATTTTTTAAATAATCAAATGATAATTATACTTGAATGGATATGATGGAGAATGAATCTCATCGCGTTCGTGGAGACGGTAGTCCGTACGTACGCACGAGTGACAATATCATTCTTTTGATATTAAAATAATATATAAATGGATGGTATATCATATATACAGAATCATTAACATGTTATATTTATTATTTACATGAGTTACACATCATTATTATACCCATCCAAATAATAATATATTGAATAATAATTACACCACGACGTGGAGACGGTAAGCCGTACGTACGCACGTATGGTGACATGATATTCAAATGGTGGATAGAATACTGAATATGGTTGTACCATATTTATAATAACATAACAGTATATATAAGATACTGGAGTTATTATTTTAGAATGGTAATAACAAATAAAGAAGAAGTGGAAGAAGAAAGGAACTTGAAAAGGGGTGGTGAAAACATTACCTCTTCTTCGGGTTCTTCCTTTTGATTTGATCAAAAGGGATCCTTAGGCTGGCTTTCTGATAAAACTAAGGAATCTATGATGTAGTGAGGGAAGTTGGGAGAGTATTTGGGCAGATTTTGGCTGAACCAAAAGGCTTTGAAGCTGTGAAGAAATGAGAAGGAGGAGTGCCCTTTTATAAGAGGGGTGAAGGGCACCTTTGGAAAAGCTAGAAATATTAATTTATAATAAATTAATATTCTGTTTCTAATGGATCAAAAGTTGATTATTTAAATGTTAAGGTGGGGATAGGTCGAAATCAACTCAACCAATAGAATTTAGACAGGTTTGGGTACTTATATTAACCTTATCTTTAAGTATTAACTTTAAGTTAATTAGTTTCACTTTTACAATGTCTCTTTGTATTTTTATATAATATGGTTAATAAACTTACTATATACATCCGAGAGACCCCCAAGTGGTCCATTAATGATGAAAATATCATGATATAAGTCTTTTGGCCGAACCTTAGATTTTTTGGAATTTAATATCAATTAATAATATAATATTTTTTTTAAGAACTTTTTTATGTCAATTTTGACACTATTCAATAGTTGATTTTTGTGAGACTCATAACAGATTTATTACTTCAAAAAAAGTCAATTAAATCAATACTAATATATCATATTATCCTATAAAATTAGTTTAATTCATTAAAAGTTTCATATTATATTTATTTTGGTATTTTCAATATCAATTATTTTAATTGTTCACTATTATAGTAATTAATTCATCATCATTGTGTCATAAATAAATTAACTTATTTAATGTATAAAAATTATAAATAAAATATAATTATGTAGGAAATCTTTTTATCTTTCTAATGAATATTTATAATCTAAAATCCAACATATATAACCCTATGTAAATGTTTTTTTCTAAAATATATATGCTTGTGTCATTTTTGTATTCATTTTAACTTAATTAAAATAAAATGTCCCTATCACCTACAAGTGGCACCATGGGGTCCCAAAATCGACCCAAAGATGCCTATGGTCGAACAGTTATCAACCAATAAGGCTAGGACACGTTTTAGGGTAATTTAGTATTATTATAATATTATTTTTTAACCCTTATTTACCGGATTTACCCTTAACCATGGTAAATAAAATATTTACCGCAGTAATTATTCAAAATGTCTAAAAATAAAAGTTACCTATTTACACAATTTGAACATCCTGATTCCAAATATGGAATCCATTTTTCTAAATTCAAAACACAGAAGTGGCATAAATTAATTTAAAATTAATTCCCACCGTTAAAACAAAAAGCGTGTTTTTAAGAGTTAATAACTATCAAAATATTGACACTTGTTTATGTTAGGTTTAATTATAAAATTATGTCCAATGACAAACATTATATTAAATGGTAAAAATATATTTTAAATATACTTTAAAACCACTCAAATTCATAATTTATCACTATTAATTATTTTGATTAAAAAAGTTGTTTTTAATTAAAATTTAGTAGTTTTCACTATTCATCAAAATATGAAAGTTATCCGAAAAGTACCAAAATTTCACCTTAGGCTAAATTCGATACTCCGAATCCAAAAATGAATTCCATTTTGAGAGATAAAATTTCTAAAATTTTAAAAGGTAGGTATTACTATTCATAACAGCTAGTTTGATTGGTTGTGGTGTGTTAGAACTCGAAGTTGTGTACAACACACACTACTGTATTATTCAAAGGGAAAGCATACCGTAGAAGTTTGGGATGTTTCATTTTAAATTTTTTGATGTCCCCATTTAGTCAAAATGTTTAAAATATTGTATTTAAAAAGGTTTCACTATTAAAAGTTGATAAAAGTGCAATACTGAAAATGAATCTGTTCTTGCATTATGTCTAAGAAACTCATAATATGGATTCTAAAATTATAAGGATTATATAAAGTTTAAAATTTAGTTAATACTATTCATAACCTCTTTCGAATGGCTTTTTTTTTGGTAAGTCATGGTGTGATTAAACTCGGTGTTGCGTTTAGTGCAAGTTATTGAATTATTTTGAAGAAATAACACACTGAAATCTTGGGGTGTTACATGTTGTATGTTTTGTAAGTTACCAAATGGGTAAGGGTTAATTTCAAAATCTCTTAATTATCCGATGTTGCTTTTACGTAAGTATCTACTTAGACATATTTATTATCCATGTCCATTTTTTATGAAAGAGTATTCAAAGGGATTATTTTAATGGACTTTTTTTACTAAAAAATCATTTCAAATGTTTTAAATATTTATTCTTCTAAATCTTCCACATTAATGTCCATGTATTCAATTTTTTTTTTAAGGATTTATTTATATGGAATTGAATGTTGTTAAAATGATAATTCCTTTCAAATGTTTCAAACTGGTATGGGACACTTTGATTCCAAAATGTCTTTAAATGACTTATTTTCTAAATTGTGTTACTTTTACATTTTTTCATGAAAAATGTGTATTTATCTCAAAGAGTTTTACAAATCATTTTCATCTAGGTCAAGATCCTTTAATAGTTTTTAAACATGTTTGAAGTTGATATATCATGATTCAAATCTTCCATATTGTGTTGATGTTTTTGTGATATGTTTTATTGTGGATGTGTTATTCTTATACCATTCATGGTTTATGGGTAAAGTATTGACATTTCATTTGATATTTTTAATACGAATGTTTATGTTATATTTCATCCACTTCTTAAGATGAATGTGTTGGACTAGTATGTTCCGGGTTGGGGTCCAGTTATAGCAGACCCTCCAGGTTGTGTCCGGTTATTAGAGGCACTCCAGGTTGGTGTCCGGTTATTAGAGGCACACTAGGTTGGTGTCCGGTTATTAGAGGAACTTCGGGTTGGTGTCCAGTTATTAGAGGCACTCCAGGTTGGGTTCTGATTACAGTTATCCCTTAGGTCTTGCCACAAGGCCTTGCACAGAAATTAAAGTTTGGAATTATGAATTCCATCATTATGAAGTGGTTAGTGATATTTCATGTCATTATTGGACTAGTAGAATATCCATGTGAATAAGTAAATGGTATTACTTCATTTTATTATTTCCATATTATGCTGAATTTCACGTTTTAAAGTATTCTATTTTAGTTATACATTTCCTTAAATGTTTATGCTTATTTATGAAAGTTTACACTGTATTGTTATCCTCAATGAGAATCTGAGCTCACCCATTTCTATGTTTTATTTTTCCTAGGATTCCAAGAAGTGTATTATGATTGATATGCAAGGTTAAGCCAAGGGAATAATGGCGCTCGTGAAGGATTATTTATGTTGTTTTGTATGTTATGAAGTGTAATGTAGCATTCATGTATGTATTCTATTTTCAAGACTGCAAAACCGATCAGTCCTTCGGGACAGGATTCCTTGTAATCATGCCAATGTATTAAAATAATGCACCAACTTTGGATAACTAGGGTCGGGGTGTTACAGTTGGTATCAGAGGAAGTTTATCACTTACCTTTGAAGCTAGATTTAGATAAACTATGGTTAGAGCAAATAGCCCTAAGATATACTTTGAAGATTAGTAGAGAAGAACTTCCTAGAATTTTGATATTGTAGAAGTTTTTTTGAGTTCTCCAAGAAATACATCCCTGTCTGGATACGAGAAGGTAGAGGCGACTCTGGCACAGATGTACCGAGGGGTAAAACCCGAAAACACCGCTTTGAGCTAAACTCAAACGGGAACTGGTGCACGACAATGGGCTTTACTGCACTCTTGGTTATGACACTCCTGAGGGATATGCTTAGGATAAATCTCATTTTCATTACAAACAAATATGAAGGGTTTATGAGTATATATCTCCCCAAAGAAAACATTTTTGATTATGGATTATATCCATAAACTGTTCAATTTATGTTAGGTATTTTACATGTTTGGAATTATGAATTGCAACTCATAAACTGACCTAGTGTATGCCATTGTTTAGAAATGGTGCCTAGTAGAAGGAATGAGAACTCCAGCAATACGCATGATCCAAAGAGTAAGAAGGATCATATTAATCATGGTCTTAAGCTAGAATTTAGAATGGAAATAGTCTTCCATGTATGATCATCATATGAAGAAATAGTATAATGCATTAATAAGATAAGTAAAGAATTCTTTGAGTCCAATTGCTTTGAAGGGACGCCAGAGAAGAAAATGATGGTAGAAAGAAATACGGATAAATGGAATAAGGGTAAGAAGGATTTTCCAATATGTGATAAAGGTGGAATAAATCACCTTGGTAATTTCTTGAAGGTAATGAGAGTTTGTTATAATTGTGGATAAAAAGGACACCAAGTACGTGATTGCAAGGGTAAGAAAAATATTTCAAATGTACAATGCTTCATCTGCAAGGAGTTGGGACACTGTACAAACCAATGTCCAAATCATCTGAGTATACATTAAATTATGATATTGGATAATAATCAAGTTATGATACTGCCTCAGATAAAAAGGAATGACTAGGGTTCTTATGTTGTTATTATAGAATTATTTCATTGAGTGTTGTATCAACAGTATATTGGTTACATGAATTATGGAGATAAATAAGGATCGCACTGTAGTACTATTTTTATTGAGGATTTGAGATTATATGGTTCTAAGAAAAGTGAATTAACAGTGAGATACACTTTTTTTAAAATACATAGTTGAAGGAAAGGTAATCCTTAATATGGTCATGATAATGAGGTATTGATTTTGGAATAAGAGATGGTTGATTTGAAAAAATTATATTGGATATTCTTGACTAACTTGAAACTGATTAAGGGTATGTCATCGTTGGAGTTTAAAACCTTTTTGGATAGAATGAGTATATCCAGTATTATATAAATAATAATGTAGCATGAATGTAATTAATAAGGTTTTATCGTAATTCAGGATGTTACCATATTTTAAAATAATACACGATGATGGTGTTCACATGTTATTACATGGAAAAAATGATATTCATTGGGTTTAACATACTTATAAATTTTGGACAATGTGTTTGGATAGTAGTATTTTGGATATGACTAAAGGATGGAATGGATTATGTTTTAAAGGTTATTTTTGGATTTTTATAAAAGGACAACACGCAGACCGTGTGATGACCCGTCGCGTCGAACAAAGCTGCGGGAATTGAACCCACAACCATAGTGCGATTGGGATTTATTGACTACCACTGGACTACACGAAGTCCCTGGATTATATAATGTAAATTCTTTTTTTAGTGTCTGATATTTTATAAATTCATTATATTTGGGACCCTATACAATTAGGATAAATAGAGTATTTTTGTGTTGTATTATGTTTTGTAGTGAAAGATGAGTTTGTGGTAGAAATTTATTAATGGATAAAACTACAATTATAAAGTAAGTATATCTCTTGATGACATTAGGAAATCTCATAAATAAATTCCTTAACATTTAGAAGAGGAACATAGAACAAAAACGTTGTCTTAGATGGTACCTTAGATCATAAAAAATTTATGGATTTGTGATTGTTGGACTTTTCATAGCCATGTTCTCTACCACTCTCCATTAGATATTGATGGTTAAATTTATCTTTAATATCCAATTTTTTCTACATAGAACCCTAGTATGTGTTATTTTCGGAAACCTTCATACTTACCACTCTTTATTTTAAATAGAGGCCTCATTAATCCATTTTTCGATGTGGGATTTCAACTATGATATTTTGAAATGTCAACCCTAAGTTTCCAATACCGAGCATAAATTGAGAGGATTCAATTTATTGAAGGATGGGAGAATGTAACACCCCAAGCTTTCACGGTACGCTTATCTTTGAATAATACAATAGCGTGTGTTATACACAACTTCGAGTTCTAACACACCACAACCAATCATACTAGCCGTTAAGAATAGTAATACACACTTTATGAAATTTTATACATTTTATCTTTCAAAATTAACTTTGTTTTTTGATTCGGAATATCAAAATTATCTTAGTGTGAAATTTTGGTACTTTTCGGATAACTTTCATATTTTGATGAATAGTGAAAATTACTAAATTTTAATTAAAAAAACATTTTTAATAAAAATAATTATTAGTTATAAATTATGAATTTGAGTGGTTTTAAATTATATTTAGAATATATTTTTATCATTTAATACAATGTTGGTCATTGGACATAATGTCACTTTTAAACGAAACATAAGTAAGTGTCAATATTTTGAAAGTTATTATTTCTTAAAAACATGCTATTTGTTTTGACAACGAGAATTAATTTAAATTAATTAATGCAACTTATATGTTTTGAATTTGGTAAAATAGACAACATTTTTCAATTCATAATATCAAACATAGCTTAGAGTTTATTTTTGGTATTTTTATGAAAACTTTCAATTTTTGATGAATAGTGAAAAACACTGAGTTGTTATTTTAAACCAGCTTTTTATTTAAATAACAATTTATTTTGCTTAAATTCATTTTAGGTCATAATATATACATAATACTTATATAAATTGAATGTAATTCATTTGAGTCATTTTATAATAAATTTAGATATATAAAAACTTTTATCGAACTTTTTACCGTTTTTACCCACCTCCTAGAAGCTTTTGTAAAATCACATAAAACGTAATTTTACTGCTTCTGTGAGATGAATTTCTAAAATCTGAGAGACAAAGTTAATATCAAGGATTAAAATATGGTTCAATGAGATGAAAATAATTTTTGGCGAATAGTAACTTTTTTACTTTTATTTACCATAGTTAAAAGTAAATAGAGTAATTAAGGGTGAAAATGATATTAATATTACCCTCACACATGTACTAATTCTACTGGACAAGTTTATCTCGACCAAAATAAACCCTAGGAATAAAATATTATCATTTAGGTCCACTTGGATTAGATTATGACATTTATTATTATTTAATTCAAAGATGAGTTAAAAGAGTTAAAATCAAAGTTTAATAAAAAAAATTTAATATAGGGTTTTACATAAGATAAATTCGATTATAAATATTTATTAGAAATATAAAAAGATTTAATACATCATGGTATTTTATTTATAATTTTTATACCTTAAATAAATAAATTTATTTATGACACAATGATGTTGTAATAATTACCTTATTCATGAAAGAATCAAATAAATGGTATTATAAATATTAAAATAAATATAATATCAACATTTTTATGACATCCAAGAATTTTCTAAGTGAATATGACATGTTATTATTGATTATTTTTATTTTTTTAAGTAATAATGTTTTTATTATTTAAACAAAAAAAATACCAAATAGTGTCAAAATTGACATAAAATAGTTTTTAAAACAAATATTATATTATTAATTGATATAATGGTCCTAAAAATCTATGGTTTGGAAGAAAGACTTATATAATAATATATATCACATTAATGAACCAATTTGGGTTTTATTGGTAGTATATAGTACTTTTATTATCCATATAGTGTAAGAATACAAGATGACACCGTAAAAGTTAAATTATTTAACTTAGAGTTAAATATAAATGATAAGGTTAAAATGGTAACCTAAGATAGTATATGACCTATTGGTTGAGTTTCTTTCGACCTATCCCCACCTCATAATTGAAATAATCTACTTTGGAGCCATTAGAAGCCAAATATGAATTTATTATAAAATAATATTTTATGTTTTTCCTTAGGTTCCCCTCACCCATCTTATAAAAGGGAACTCCCCCTTCTCTCTAATTCACACCTTCTAAGCCATTTGGCTCATCCAACCCCTACTAAAATACCCTTTCAACTATCCTCCCTCAACCTAGAGGCTTTTTTTTATCAGAAATCCAATATAAGGATCCCTTTTTATCAAATCAAATTGAAGAACCCGAAGAAGAGGTAATGATTTCACCACCCCCTTTCAAGTTCCTTTATTCTTCCACTTCCTTTTTCTTTGTTTTTTCCTTAGAAAATAATAAATCCATTATATTCTACATACATTAATGTTATTATAATTATGGTACAACCAAATTCATTATTCTATCCACCCTTTCAATGACACGTCACCATACGTGCGTACGTACAGCTTATCGTCTCCACGTTGTAGTGTAATTGTTATTCAATACATTATTATTTGTATGGGTATAATAATGATGTGTATTTTATGTAAATAATAAATATAACATGATAATTATTCTGTATATATTATATACCATCCAATTATATATTATATTAATATCAAAAGAATGATATTTTCACTCGTGCGTACGTACATATTACCATCTCCACGACGCGATGAGATTCATTTCCAAGTTCACCATTCATCGACGATTATAAAAATATATATTACTAATAAGTATGTAATATATGACCTAATAATGCTACTTTAAATATATATATTTATATATATAAGTATTTATGTACATACATATATCTTATTCACTTACTTCTGTTTAATACTATATGAAAACGGAAACAACGTTTATGCGTACGTACGGACTACCATCTCCATAAACAGTGTTTTCCATTTCATATATATATGTCTATTATAAATTTATATATTCTAAATATATATGATAAATAAATCATGTTTTATATTCTGGAAGTATTTAAATCATGATCTAAGTGATACGATCAAGAGTAACAAGTTAAAACACGTACGATAAAGAAAGCGATTATTACATGAAATTTGAATATAACCTGGAAACTATTATTAAATGGGTATTATAAAGTCATAAATGAATAATGTATGATATGATAAATATTAATATGGTTCTTTTATAATTTAATAACATACTATAGTCTTCACACAGGAGGCTAAACGTACCCTCAACTAATGGAAAGTGCAAGGTAAGGGGTTTTCATTTCACTCCTTATTCCCGTGAGACTCATGCCATATTGCCACTATTACCTTTTGTGTGGTGTATGTACTGCCCATAATTGTATTAATTATGTAACACACTTTAATTTATGTGTATTTACATATTCATTGCATGATACCTCTTTTATGGGTTGTATGTTTCGTAAGTTACCAAATTGGTAAGGGTTAATTTCACAATCTCTTTATTATCCGAGGTTGATTTTACGTAAGTATATACTGAGACATATTTATTATGCATGTCCATATTTTATGAAAGAGTTTTCAAAGGGATTATTATAAGGGTCTTTTTTTTACTAAAACATCATTTTAAATGTTTTAAATATTTATTCTTCTAAATCTTCCTCATTAATGTCTATGTATTTAAAATGGTTTTAAGGATTTATTTATATGGAATTGAATGTTTTTAAAATGATAATTACATCCAAAAGATTCGAAGTTGTATGGGACACTTTGATTCAAAAATATATTTAAATGACTTCTTTTCTATATTGTGTGACTTTTAAATGTTTTCATGAAAAAGGTGTATTTCTCTCAAAGAGTTTTATAAATCATTTTCATTCATGTCAAGATGCTTTAATATATTTTAAACTTGTTTTGAAGTTGATTTATCATGATAGAAATCTTCCATATTATGTTGAAGGTCTTGTGATATGCTTGACTGTGGATGTGTTATTCTTATACTATCTATGGTTTATGGGTAAAGTATTTACATTTCGTATGCTAGTTTTAATACGAATGTTTATGTTATATTTCATCCTCTTCTTAAGATGAATGTGTTGGACTAGTATGTTCCGGGTTGGGGTCCGGTTACAGAAGACCCTCCGGGTTGGTGTCCGGTTATTAGAGGCACTCCGGGTTAGTATCTGGTTATTAGAGTCACTCTGGGTTGGTGTCCGGTTATTAGGGGAACTCTGGGTTGGTGTTCGGTTATTAGAGGCACTCCGGGTTGGTGTCCAGTTATTAGAGTCACTCCGGGTTGGTGTCTGGTTATTATAGGAACTCCGGGTTGGGTTTTGGTTACAGTTATCCTTTAGGTCTTGGCATGAGGCCTTGACATAGAAATTAAAGGTTGGAATTATTCATTCCATCATTATGCAAGTGGTTAGTGATATTGCATGTGATTATTTGACTAGTAGAATATCCATGTGAATAAGTAAATGGCATTACTTCATTTTTTTTTCATATTATGCTGAATTTCAAGTTTAAAAGTCTTCTGTTTTAGTTATACATTTCCTTAAATGTTTATGCTTATTTATGAAAGTTTCTGTTGTATTGTTATCCTTACTGAGCATCTGAGCTCACACCTTTCGTTTTATTTTTCCCAGGATTCCAAGAACTGTATTGTGATTGATATTCTGGGTTAAGCCAAGGGAATAATGGCATTCATGAAGGATTATTTATGTTTTTTTGTATGTTATAAAGTGTAATGTAACATTCATGTATGCAATCTATTTCCAAGACTGCTAAACTGATCGTTCCTGTGGGACATGATTCCTTGAAATCGTGCCAATGTATTAAAATAATGCACCGACGTTGGGTAACTGGGGTCGGGGTGTTACACACCCCTTTCTCACTCATCAAGCATTTTTATGAATTCTTATGTCACACCGTTACGCTACCGAAAATGCACCAATTTTCTAAGACAATATCATTTTGTAGTGAATATCATGCCCATTTTTCTATCAAGGTTATTGACCTTTATGAACATTTACATATTGATTATAAAGCTTCATGTATGTATTCTATAACCCATTATCATGGAATAAATGACAATGTATGATTCAATATTGTATGATCCATGTGGCATATATATATGCATGAAATGAAATGTTTAAGAATGGTGCACCCTGATTGCGCTCTAATGCATTGGCTAAAGATGAGTATCATGATAAGTTAAGTACAATGATGATTTACTCATGATAATTCATGTTTAATGAGGATTTAATCATGATAATTCAATTGAAATGAGGGTTTACTCATGCTCTACGTGCAATGAGCCTTGGCACATGCTAATGCCATGTTAAGTGTTACTGCCACAGTTCCATGATATGATAATCATGCAATATCATTCCTTTATGTTCACATTTCCTTTATGATCCATTGATATGTCTATTTCCTAAATTTTATTGTATTCTTCATGTTATTCCTTTTTTACTCCCTTAATGGGCTTTATAGCCCACCATTTTCTTATGCATGTCCTCAGGTTATCCCATCCAATGCTATGTACGAGGGAATGTAGTGGTCATGTAAAGAATATTTTCAATAATGATGTTGTGTTTAATGTTATAATTCAATATGTAATGTTCATACTCCACAAATACACTACAACTCTTGATATTCTATCTTGTGTCAAGTGGATATTTTATGTAATAAATCATGTTTAAGTGTGTAATAAAAATCAAGGTTTTTATAGTTGGTATCAGAGGATATAATTAGTAATTTTTGGGATTAAGATTAGAAAACCCTAGTGAAATCCTTAGGGATAAGACTAAATATAATAAATACATCCCTAACTTTTTATGGTTATTGAGTATGTGGTTTACCAATAAAATACACCCCTGTCTCGATATGACCGGGTAGAGGCAGCTCTTGCACAGATGTACCTAGGAGTGAAAACTTTGACAAGGAGTTTCAAGTTTGACCCTGGGTATCCCAGTACACAACAACGAGCGTTGCTTCACTCTTGGTTATGACACTCTTGGGGGATATAATTTGGTAAACTCACAAGCTTAGCATGAACCATTATTATGGAAATTACTAAAAATATACATAAGATTATATGTAAGAAATTAGATCATGGATAACATATATTAAAGACTATAGATTCATAAGATAATGGAATAGAATTAATTTATATGTCATCTATTTTTTCCTTGGTTTACCCTTTATGTGTTACCCCTAACATTATTTTATTCCAACCAATGTCCGGTAATAGGATGACTCGGGATAACAACCGATGCGAAGAACAATTTGATGACTGTTCTAATGAGATGCCCAATTTGATGGGAGTAGGAATCATGAACTTTGTTATGATACTCTCTTAGTTAACTCAAGCTTTTAATAGAATCATGGTTCAAGAGGAACATTCAACCCCCCAATAATGAAAAAGTTTCTATTGAGATCTTCACGAGATAAAGGACTCCTACTTTTAATGGATCATCTGATCCCTTAATAACTGAACAATGGATCAACTCCATTGAAAAGATCTTCTCCATCCTTAAAATATTCTGAACAAGAGAAGGTTTTTCTGGCTTCTAATCGTATTAAGGGTGAAGACGATCTGTAGAGACCCGAAGCCTGACGTACATGGACATTACATTATTTTTGCGGAATACTTAGTACATAACAAAAACACACACACAAGGACCGTAATAGTTTAGTGTCTTTGGAAACTCGGAATATAATCTTATAATCATGGTGAAAGATCTTCAACATCTCTCATAATGATCTTCTTTTTTTTAAACCTAAATCCTTTCTTTATGTCCTGGGGACAAGAAAACATAAAAGGATGAGCTCATATGCTCAGTAAGGGTAAACAAAAGAAATATCAATCATGTCATATTCATAAGAACATATCTTTTGGAAATCTTAACCTGCAAAAGAGATCATAATTTCATAACATGGGCTAAATCATAGTAGTGAAATGTAATCCCAATAATCATAACTTAAAACATGAAACTTTGTGTCATACACACATAATCATAGAGAATCATTTCTTATTAGTCAAGACTCATTGCCAATACTATCTTAGTGGACAAAGTCCCTTTCTGAACCGAGTTCACTCCTCGTTTCAGTCCTGTTTAACTGAACCGGTATAACCTACCGTTCCAGCCATGTCTATCTCATTAGATATAAAATCTTTACCCAATGCATTGGAGGGAGATATAGGTCCCACCAATCTGATAATGATATCGTTCTTATGTGTTCCACAAAATCATAAATCATACATCATTGCATAACCCATGTAATAAAAATGGGAATCTTAAACATCATGACATCATAAAACAATTCATATAAGACAAAGGAATTCATAAAAATATTTCCATCACAACATAATTAAGTAAATGTAATAATAGGGATATAAATAGAACCCTATATTATCTTAGATGGAAAATAATTTTGATAAAACACTTGAACTCCATTCTTGAGGAAAATATCCTTTCTACTTCAAAAACATTTTCCTTTCCTAAAATGTCATACAATTTTAAACTAAAAGAAGTTGATTAAAAATAAACTTGAAAACTTGTAAAGGAAGCTTCTTGGAAATAATGTTTTAAAAATCCATTCATGCCGTATAAGTTAAAAAAACATTCTTCGTACTTTTGTCAGAAAAGTCAAAAAGTACCTCGTATGAAAAATGACATAAGATTCCTTTCATATCCATTACTAAAAACTCACCTAAGGGTAAAAATGGATATAAAATATTTTATAAGGATATAAATATTAAATATTGAGGAAACATGGATATGGATGATAAAATACACCCCAGTAAATACCAAAGTATAAACAATCTCGAATAAAAATGAGATTGTGATATATCCCTTACCTTAGGTCCGATTTGCTTCGTATGTGTTCGATCCTCCTGTATAATGATTTAAATAATGTCATTGACTTATTCTATAATCATAATCATTGTTATGATATCATATATGGTTCACTTATGGCTTTATATTACCTGTTCTTTTGTAAATTCCATGTTAAAGAGCGTTTTGGGTAAAATCGTTTCATTTGTCGTCTGTATTTTGACTTCTAATTATTCATATGATTACATAGATCATGATTACATAATTCCAGAATATAAAACATGATTTATATATAATATATATTCAGAATATAATAGATCAGTAAATGGAAAGAAATACACCGTTCATGGAGACGGTAGACCGTACGTACGCATGAACTCTGTTTTCTTTTCCTTATTGAGTTGAATGGAATTAAGTAGATGACATAAATATATATACACATAAATCCAGAATCATTAATATTTCATATATTTCATTATTACTTATTATATATACTTTATAATCATTCATGAATGGTTAACGTGGAGAATGAATCTCATCGCGTCGTGGAGATGGTAGTCCGTACGTACGCACGCGCGATGATATCGTTCTCATGATCATGGGATTGTATTGGAGTGTATGTATACTATTTCAAAATCAATATCACTTTACAATAATAATATATAGTTACTATTTACACCATTATCCCCATCCAAGTAAGGTGGTGGTGGAAAATAGATTACACCACGGCGTGGAGACGGTATTCCGTACATACGCACGCGCGGTGATTTCATTTTCCATAGGATGGATAGATGGTGAAATAAGGTTGTTTCATAATTATAATAACATATCAGTATATAAATGATACTGATGCTATTACTTCATAATGAAACAACCTAAGAATAATAAGTGGAAGAATAAATAAAGATGAATGAATCGGTAACGGACATTACCTCTTCTTTGAAGCGCCTCTTTGAGATCTCCTTTTAGGGCACTAAAATTGGACTTTGAGGAATACCATAACCTCTAGGATGTTTCTAGGGATGTGGAGAAGGGAATTTGGTAGGGGTTGGATGAGCTTGAAGGCTCAATGTGGTGTGAGGAAGAGAGGGAGGAGGTGCCCTTTTATAAGGGAGGAGAGGGGCACCTTTGGAATAACTAAAACTATTATTTTAATATATTTGATATTATGAACTCAAAAATGATGTCTATTTTACCAAATTAAAAACATATCAGTTGCATTAATTAATGTAAAAATTAATTTCCGTTGTCAAAACAAATAGCTTATTCTTAAGAGATAATAACTATTAAAAGATTGACACTTGTTTATGTCTGGTTTAAATGTGAAATTACATCAAATGAACAACATTGTATTAAATTGTAAAAATATATTCTAAATATACTTTAAAACCACTCAAATTAATAATTTATCACTATTAATTATTTCAACTAAAAAGGTTGTTTTTAATTAAAATTAAGTAATTTTCACTATTCATCAGAAAATGAATGTTATCCGAAAAGTACCAAAATTTCACCCTAAGATAATTTCAATATTACAAATCCAAAAATGAATTCCATTTTGAAAAAAAATTTAAATAATTTTAAAAAGTGGTTATTACTATTCATAACGGCTAGTTTTAATAATATTTTAATAGCATATCATTGTTTAGAAAAACTCGGTATTGCGTACAACACACGCTATCGCGGAAGGTCACGCTTGCGTGTAATGCAAGGCAAGTCAAGGATGAATGTTGTGCAAGATTCTTCTGTTCTAGCATACAACACATGACATTAATGAAATTAAAAAAATATTTTTCATAAAATCATGGGGTGTTACATTCTACCTCCCTTAAAATGAATTTCTCCCTCGAAATTTGTCGGGGTTATAAATGGTTTACTACACGAAAGTTTGTTTAATAGAAACACACATCGTAAAAAGGAATACCCAAACTTGGATTTAAAAACTAAAGTATGAAATGTAACGGTTACCCAAATTAACTCATCATTGGGTTTCCACGTAGGAGAACATAGGTGAAAATATGGATATGGAAGAAAAATCTAACCATCACGTTCTGATGGAGAGTGTTAGAGAACATGGCTATGAAATAGCCAACAATCACAAAGCCATAGATTTGAGATTATCTAAGGTACCATCTGATTCATCAGATATAAGGGCACTAGGACAACATTTTTGGTTTTCAAGATAATTTCCCTAAAGTTGGTGAATTAAAAGAAATACTTACATGATTTTGGTACAATTTCACTATTGTTCGTGCTTTGAACAATTTCCACTTCATCTCTTAAAGAAATGAATTTGAATTTGTTTTTCATGAAGTGTTAATAGATCATGTGATAGAATGATGGGTCATTCCATCTGTTTCAAATAAAAGGTTAGCAAAAGTTATCATATATACATAATTCCATCTATGGTGAGGTTAATCGTATACGATTCCAAAAATGAACTTATACTTCATATATCATTCCGCGTAAAAAAATAAAACTAGTTTCTACTAACCACGGACTTCCGATAGGCCAGTGGTAGGCGATGAAGGCCAGTCGCACTTCGGTTGTGGGTTCAATTCCCACAGCCTTGTCCGACGCGATGGGTTGTCACCTGTCTTGCAGGTTGTCCTTTTTCTAAAGCTATATTACTATAACATCCCATCAATAATATCAAAAAAAGTTCTATCCTAACTTCTATCCAACATAATCCATTCCAATCTTTGGCCTTATCTAAAATACTTTGGTCCAAGCTCATAGTATAAAGAAAATGATTACTTGAAATGTCACATAAAAATCATGTGAATGCCATCATTTATCACCCATATATCATAAGATATATCTTGTAGGTAAAATTACAAACATGTGAATACCTTAATCATGTATTCTCTTGAAGAATGAATACCCATTAATTGAACCATAGTGAAAACATGAATGCAGTCAAAAGTTAATCTAAAAATTCTATATAATCAAACCATGATATAACCTTCTCCTTTTATCAGTCATGAGCTCATGAATACGGTCAAACATTTCATTTTCTCATTTTCCTTTCATTATGCGCATATCATCTTTTTTCCAAAAATATCTCAATCACATTCTATGGTTACCGGTACCATTGAAAACCACAATAGACCAAAACATAAATATTCCAATATTCCATGATACTATATACAACATTATTCTGGAATCCCATTACATAAAAACCTAATCATTCCACCACATCTTTGTTATATTCAACATCGCCAATGGTGATCGCATGTGACTTCCCTTTGTCCTTTGCCTTAAGTGGTTTCTCATATCGATCATCACTAACCCTTGGATTAGGTCATGTATTAGCATAATGCCCCATTTCCTTGCACTTGAAGCATTGAAGTGTTGGTGGTGCGTTCTCTGCAGTCTTTTCTTTATTCACATCATTAGAAACCCTTTTTCCATTACTTCGACACTCAGCTGCTCGATGACATTCTTTTCCACACTTACAACATTTTCTAGTCCCTTTAAGACAATCTCCACCATGCTTCTTTCCACACTTTGAGCATAAGGAAACATTCATCTTCTTTTCACCATTATTCTGAGATTTCTCCTTGAAATCCATCTTTCATTTCTTATCAAAACTATGAGATGGATAAGTAACACCAAATTCCATTTCTACCTTGATAGAACAACGCACAATTTCTTCCTAGCTACGGAAGTCTCTTATAGCTAATGCCCTTCGAAGATTTGCTTTTAAGCCACTGAAGAATCGATCAACTTTACTTTTAGGTTGGATGATAAATCCAGATGCGTACCTTGCAAGCCTTGTAAAATTCTCTTCGTATATACCAACAGATTCATCAACCCTTTGCTTTAGTTCAAGAAACTCCTTCTCCATATTTTTTCGAAGAATACGAGGGAAGTACTTAATGAAAAATAAGTTCTTGAACTCGTCCCATTCTGTGGACTCAATTTCATCTCTTTGCCTTGTATTCTTGATAAGATTCCACCATTGATCAACTTCACCTTCCAAACGATATACTGCTAAGATGACTTTATCATGTTCCGAACATTGAAGAACTGAAAATATCTTATCAGTAGTACTGATCCATTGTTCAACAACAAGTGGCTCAGAAGACCCACTGAAAGAAGGTGGACGTTGCCTCATGAAGGACTCAATAGAATATTGTTCCCTTCTATGCTCATTTGGAAGTCCAAGATGATTCATAGCTTCTGTAAAGTATAGAAATAAGATTTTTCACTCCATCTCCCATAACATTTGTTTGTTCAGGAGGACAATCACTGCATTTTCCATTGCATTGATCAACACGGTTCCTTCGGGTTCCAGCCATCGTCTAAAACCCCAAAAGAATAGTGTGAGAGGAAAAAATCATGCTAGGGAAAACAACATAATAAAGGGGGAGTATCCTCAATATCTAACATCTTAGGTTAAATTCTATGATCGTTACCGTAGTTCTAGGACTGTATCTTATACGTATACTTATCCTTAGAGACATTCCTAGACATACCTTAGAAAAATTTCTAGGGATCTCACTAAAGTTTTCGCATCCTAGTTTCTAAAGGTTGACTAAACCTTTCCTCTTATACCAACTATAGAGACTCGAAGCCTGACGTACATGGACATTACATTACTTTTGCGGAATACTTTGTACATAATAAAAACACACACACAAGGACCGTAATAGTTTAGTGTCTTTGGAAACTCGGAACATAATCTTCTAATCGTGGTGAAAGATCTTCAACATGTCCCATAAAGATCTTCTTATTTTTAAACCTAAATCCTTTCTTTATGTCCTGGGGAAAAGAAAACATAAAAGGGTGAGCTCAAATACTCAGTAAGGGTAAACAAAATAAATATCAATCACATCATATTCATAAAAACATATCTTTTGGAAATCGTAACCTTCAAAAGAGATCATAATTTCATAACATGGGATAAATCATAGTAGTGAAATGTAATCCCAATAATCATAACATAAAACATGAAACTTTGTGGAAAACACACATAATCATAGAGAATCATTTCTTATTAGTCAAGACTCATTGCCAAGACTATCTTAGTGGACAAAGTCCCTTTCTGAACCCAGTTCACTCCTTGTTTCAGTCCTGTTTCACTGAACCGGTATAACCTACCATTCTAGCCATGTCTATCTCATGAGATATAAAATCTTTACCCAATGTATTGGAAGGAGATATAGGTCCCACCCATCTCATAATGATACCATTCTTATGTGTGCCACAAAATCATAAATCATACATCATTGCATAACCCATGTAATAAAAATGGGAATCTTAAACATCATGACGTCATAAAACAATTCATATAAGATAAAGGAATTTATAAAAATATTTCCATCACAACATAATCAAGTAAATGTTATAATAGGGATAGAAACAAAACCCTATATTATCTTAGATGGAAAATAATTTTGATAAAACACTTGTACTCCATTCTTGAAGAAAATATCCTTTCTACTTCAAAAACATTTTCCTTTCTTAACATGTCATAAAATTTTAAACTAAAAGAAGTTGATTAAAAATAAACTTGAAAACTTGTAAAGGAAGCTTCTTGGAAATAATGTTTTAAAAATCCATTCATGCCGTATAAGTTAAAAAAACATTCTTCCTACTTTTGTCGGAAAAGTCAAAAAGTACCTCGTACGAAAAATGAAAAAATATTCCTTTCATATCCTTTACTAAAAACTCACCGAAGGGTAAAATTGGATATAAAATATTTTAGAAGGATATAAATATTACATATTGAGGAATCATGGATGTGGATGATAAAATACACCCTAGTAAATACCAAAGTATAAACAATCTCGGATAAAAATGAGATTGTGATATTTCCCTAACCTTAGGTCTGATTTTCTTCGTATGTGTTCGAACCTCCTATATAATTATTTAAATAATGTCATTGACTTATTCCAGAATCATACTAATTGTTATGATATCATATATGGTTCACTTATGGCTTTATATTACCCGTTCATTTGTAAATTCCATGTTAAAGAGTGTTTTGGGTAAAATCGTTTCATTTGTCGTCCTTGTTTTGACTTGTAATTATTCATATGATTACTTAGATCATGATTACTTAATTACAGAATATAAAACATGATTTATATATAATATATATTCAAAATATAACAGATCAGTAAATGGAAAGAAATACACCGTTCATGGAGACGGTAGACCGTACGTACGCATAAACGATGTTTTCTTTTCCTTATTGAGTTGAATGGAATTAAGTAGATGACATACATATATATACACATAAATCCAGAATCATTATTATTTCATATATTTCATTATTACTTATTATATATAATTTATAATCATTCATGAATGGTTAACGTGGAGAATGAATCTCATCGCGTCGTGGAGACGTTAGTCCGTACGTACGCACGAGCGATGATATCATTCTCATGATCATGGGATTGTATTGGAGTGTATGTATACTATTTCAGAATCAATATCACTTTACAATAATCATATATAGTTATTATTTACACCATTATACCCATCCAAGTAAGGTGGTGGTGGAAAATAGATTACTCCACGGCGTGGAGACGGTATTCCGTACGTACGCACGCGAGGTGATTTCGTTTTCAGTAGGATGGATAAATGGTGAAATAAGGTTGTTTCATAATTATAATAACATATCATTATATAAGTGATACTGATGTTATTACTTCATAATGAAAAAACTGAAGAATAAGAAGTGGAAGAATAAATAAAGATGTAAGAATCGGCAACGGACATTACCTCTTCTTTGAAGCGCCTCTTTGAGATCTCCTTTTAGGGCACTAAAATTGGACTTTGAGGAATACCAGAACCTCTAGGATATTTCTAGGCAAGAGGATAAGGGAATTGGGCAGGGGTTGGCCGAGATTGAAGGCTCAATGTGGTGTGAGGAAGAGAGGGAGGAGGTGCCCTTTTATAAGGGAGGAGAGGGGCACCTTTGGAATAACTAAAACTATTATTTTATTATAAAGTTAAATTCGTTTTTAAATAGCTCCAAATTGATTCATTTTGAAGATAAGGTGGGTATGGGTCAAAATACCATCATCCAATAGAATTTAGACAAGTTTAGGTTCCTATTTTAACCTTATTGTTTATATTTAACATTAAGTAAAATAATATTACTTTTACCGTGTCTTCTTGTGTTCTTATACTATAAGGTTAATAAACATACTATATGAAGCCAAACGAACCCCAAGTTGTTTATTATTAATATATATAACCTTATCTAAGTCATTTGGCCGAACCTTAGATTTTTAGGAAGAAAAGAACAATTAATAATATAATATTTGTTTTAGAAACTATTTTATGTCAATTTTGACACTATTTGTAATTGATTTTTGTGAAAATAATAACAAAATTATTAGTTAAAAATAAGTTAATTAAATAAATAATAACATGTCATATTAACCTATAAAATTAGTTGATTTCATAAAAAGTCTGAAATTACATTTATTTGGGTATTTATAACATCAATTATGTCAATATTTCATTAATAAGATAACTACTGCATCATCTTTGTGTCATAAATAAATTAAATTATTTAATGTCTAGAATTACAAATAAAATACCATTATGTAGGAAATCGTTTGAGCTTTCTAATGACTATTTATAGTCGAATTTAGCTTATGTATAACCCTATATTAAAAATGATTTACTTATTAAACTTTGATTTTAACTATTTTAACCCTTCTTTAAATAAATTAATAATAAATGTCCTAATCTAATCCAAGTGGGCCTAAATGGTCATATTTTATTTCTAAGGTTGTTTTTGGTCGAATTAGACTTATCCAATAGAATTAGAACCTATGTTAGGGTAATAATAATATCATTTTTTCCCTTAATTGCCATATTTACTTTTAACCGTGGTAAAAAAAGTAAAAAGTTACTATTCACCAAAAATTATTTTCATCTCATTGAACCACATTTTTCTTACTGACATCAACCGTGTCTCTCGGATTTTTGAAATTCCACTCACAGAAGCGGTAAAATTAAGTTTTATGAAAAATTCATTTTTCTTAACTACCACTTAGAGATTTCACTATTCATCAAAAAATGAAAGTTTCCAGAAAAATACCAAAAATTAGGCCTAAGATATATTTGATATTATGAACTCAAAAATGATGTCAATTTTACCAAATTCAAAACATATCAGTTGCATTAATTAATTTAAAAATTAATTCCCGTCGTCAAAACAAATATCTTGTTCTTAAGAGATAATAACTATCAAAAGATTGACACTTGTTTATGTCTGGTTTAAATGTGAAATTACATCCAATGAACAACATTGTATTAAATTGTAAAAATATATTCTAAATATACTTTAAAACCACTCAAATTAATATTTTATCACTATTAATTATTTTGACTAAAAAGGTTGTTTTTAATTTAAATTAAGTAATTTTCACTATTCATCAGAAAATGAAAGTTATCCGAAAAGTACCAAAATTTCACCCTAATCTAATTTCGATATTACGAATCCAAAAATGAATTCCATTTTGAAAAAAAAAATTAAAAAATTTCAAAAAGTGGTTATTATTATTCATAACGGCTAGTTTTAATAATATTTTAATAGCATATCATTGTTTAGCAAAACTCGGTATTGCGTACAACACACGCTATCGCGGAAGGTCGCGCTTGCGTGTAATGCAAGTCAAGTCAAGGATGTGTGTTGTGCAAGATTCTTTTGGTCTAGCATACAACACATGACATTAATGAAATTAAAAAGAATATTTTTCATAAAATCTCGGGGTGTTACACGATCAATGGTAGACATTGTTAAAAAATACAAAGCCTAAGGAGGAGATGGATGTGTTGGAAAGGAAGGATTTTCGATTTTTTTTTCAATAAATATTTCCTAGCACACTATAGATTAAGAGGGAAAAGGAATTCCATTCCATCAAGAAAAAAACATGAAGAATCCATCAGAGTGTATGAGGTAAACTTCACAAGGATTTCATAATACGCCCCTGACTTTGTCGTTACCCCTAAATGAAAGGTTGACCGCTTCTTTAGTGGGATGAAACCTAGCCTGCGACAAGCCCTGACAATCCGTGACTTCGGCAACTATGAGGAAATTGTCCAATGATCTATCATGTTTGGAATGGAGATCAGAGAATCTCAGGGGTATCATGAGGATAAGAAGTATAAGGTGAACTTTAATTCTGGTAGTCCTATGGATAAATCCAATGGTTCTAAGAAAATTGATCACCCCACTTTCCAATGGTGTGGAGAGAACCACCTAGAAATATCCTAAAGGGGTGAGAAAATGCTTTAGGTGTGAGAGAGAAGGGCACCTAGCCATTAACTATTGACAAGAGAAACCTGCGGCAACAATAGAGGAGATGAATAGTCCATTTGACTTTCAACACATTGTTCATTTATTCAACTACAATGAACTAGGGAACCTTACAAATCAGTTCCCTATTCCAAGGGTTTTCGGAGGCAACCTACAATCTCCAAGGCAGAAATGGTTAGTTCTTCCATCACTACCACTGAAGTGAACCCCAAAAATGAAGTGGTGGTAGGTATGCAAGTTATTCATTCAATAATAGTGAACATACCTTTTGATTCTAGTTCTAGTAATTCTTTTAAATCTCAAATGTTTTTTAGATCAATATCAACACCACAAAAAATCATGGATGTAATGATGTCAGTGAGTACAGAAAATGGGGAAATAATGGCATCCCATGAATATAACTCCTCTCCTATCATAATTTTTGGATTGAATTTTCCATCTAACCTTGTCGTACACCCTCTGGTAGAATTTGATGTAATTATCAACATGGATTGACTTTCCTTATATAGAGCCAACATGAATTGGTATGAGAGGGAAATCACTCTCCATATAAATAATCGACCACCGATTCTATACAAGTTTAAGGCGGAAGATGAATATTCTTTAGAACCATCATCTCAAGCATGTATATTTTTTACCTATGAGAACATGTATCTGAATCAGATGATTGAGTCCATGGAAGCAACCATCCTTGAATACGCTCCTATTGTGAGGTAATTTGCTAAAGTGTTTCCCAGGGAATTGCCTGGTCTCCCTCCTAAAATAGATGTTGAATTCTCAATTGACATTATACCTAGGGAATTTCCAATATCCAAGACTCAGTATAGAATGGATGTTGTGGAGCTTGATGAGATAAAGAAACAACTACAAGAGAATCTTGATAAAGGGTTTATATTCCCAAGTGCTTCACCATGGGGTGCTCCATTCCTCATCATCAAGAAGAAGTATGGGTCCATGCACCTTTGCATCGATTATCATGAGCTTAAAATAATCACGGTAAAGAACAAGTATCCTCTAACACAAATTGATGACTTGTTCGATCAGTTGTGTGGAGCACAATACTTCTTCAAGGTAGATTTTCGGTCGGGATATTATCTAGTAAGGGTGAAGGAGGATATCCCTAAGACTACATTTCATACGAGATAGGAGCACTATGAATTCATTTTAATTCCCTTCAGACTCACTAATTCTCCATCAATCTTTATGTACTTGATGAATAGAGTCTTTAGATATTTCCTTGACAAATTGGTGGTAGTCTTTGTATATGATATTTAAATATACTCCAAAACCACGGAGGATCATAAGGGGAATATTAGAGCTATACTAGAGACCTTGCAGAAGGATAATCTCTTTGTAAAGTACAGTAAGTTTGAGTTATGGTAGAAGGAGGTCTCATTATTGGGTCATATAATCACAAGAAATGGAATATCTATGGATCCCTCCAAGACAACTGCAATAGAGGGACAACTGTTTCAAACATCAGTAATGGATATCTATAGATTCTTGGGGTTATCTGGATATTATAGCTAATTTATGAGAAATTTCCCATGATCTTCCAACCCTCTTAATAGTCTAACTCGAAAGATTGTAAGGTTTTCTTAGAGTGATGAATGCGAAGAGAGTTTCATGGAGTTAAAAAGAAGTCTTATCACTGCACCCTTTCTCAATTTACCCACAAGTGGAGAAATTTTTGTAGTATTTAGTGATTCTTTGAAGAAGGGCTGGGATTGTGTGTTGATGTAAATGATAAAGTGATAGCCTACACCTCAAGGTATCTGAAAAGCCATGATTAAAACTATCCCATGCATGATATGGAGTTGGAGGTTGTGATCTATGCATTGAAAATCAAGCGTCATTATCTCTATAGGTATAAGTGTGAAAAATATACTGATCATAAGAGCCTCAAATATATATTCACATAGAATATATTAATATACACCAACAAATATGGATAGATCTCATCAAGGATTATGACTTCTCAATCCACTACCACCCTGACAAGGAAAACAAGGTGGGAGATGATCTAAGTTGAAAGGATCCAACATCTTTATCAATAATGAGAATTGAAAAGGATCAAATCTTTTTAGATTTACAGAAGATGGACATGGGAATCATTAAGGTAGGAGAATCATCAATCCTTTCTCAAATGATTGCTCAACCGTCCCTCATGAAGAAAATAAAGAATTCTCAAAGAAAGGATGTGGAAATTATGAAAAGGGTGGAAGATATCCAGAATGGGAAATAATTAGAGTTCATGGTTGAAAAGGATGGAATTGTGATATTTAGGTCATGATTATGTGTGTCATACAATCAATAGATAAAGAAGAATGTTCTGAATGATGCACATAGCACAACATTCTCTATTCACACGGGGTGCAAAAAGATTTATTGAGATCTCTGAGACACCATTTTTTGAGACAATATGAAAAGGGAGATTGCTGAAAATACATCAAAGTTCCTGGTATTTCAGCAAGTTAAGGCTGAAGGAAAAAGTTTATGGGGATGATACAACCAGTACCCATACCAACATGGATGCAGGAAAATAATACCATTGACTTTGACACCAGAAATCGAAGGATATCTAGAGGAAACAATGCTATATGGGAAATTTTTGATCATCTTATGAAGACAACTAACTTTATCATGATTCAAGAGGAATTATAATTGGATAAAATTTCATGTAATTATATCAAATAAGTGGTAAGAATACATGGAGTACCACTATCTATTATATCCAATCGTGATCTGAGATTCAACTTGATGTTCTGGAAAATTCTCAAACATGCTCTAAGCACTGAACTAAACATCAGTACGACTTATCATCCTCAAACGGATGGCCAATATGAGCGAAATATTCCGAAATTGGAAGATATTTTAATATCATGTTCTATGGACTTCAAAGGAGGATGAGACCAACATCTTCCACTGGTTGAATTCTCCTTCAATAATAGTTTCCACTAGAGAATCCAAATGACACCATATGATTCCCTTTATTGGAAAAGGTACAGACCACCGATGTGTTGGGATGAATTCAGTGAGAATAAGCTACTAGGACATGAAATGGTCTAAGAAATGATCGAGAAGGTGAAAACCATTTAGCATCATATCAAGAAATCCCAATGTCGACATAAGAGTTATGAAAATAACTGGTGACGAGACCTTGGGATCAGAGATAGTGATAAGGTATTTCTACACATATCTCCATGAAATAAGTTCATGTGGTTTGGAAATAAAGTGAAGTTAAGTCCTAGGTACATCGGCCCCTTCGATATTCTTGATCGTGTCGGGGCTATGTCTTATTGACTAGCACTTCCACCTACCATAGCCAATGTACATGATGTCTTTCATGTATCTCTATTAAGGAAGTACATACCAGACCTTTCACATGTACTATCTTCTAAGGTAGTATTTTATAGGATAATATTTATTATAAGGAGTAGCCGGTGAAGATCTTAGTCATCGAGGAAAAGTTATATGAAATATGACAATTCCCCTCGTTAAGGTGTTGTGGGGAAATAAAATGTTTAAAGAGACAACATGGGAACCAGAGGAAGTGATGAAGGAGAGTTACCTACATCTGTTTTAGTGTGTGAAAATGAAAATTTGAGGGTGAAAGGTTTGAAGGAGGGAAGATTATAACAGACTAAACATTTGTTAATGAAAATTCCTCTTGATCTAATTAAATGTATTATTATATAAGATGGTTATATAACATATGCACTTCGTTGGTTTTATTTTTTTGGGTTTTTAAAATATCATTAAGAATTGTGACCATTTATTATATAATCGTTGCACAGTGATCACAGGATTTGTATAAATCTAGTGCTTTAACAAATCCAATTTACTAAGAAAAAGGAAGCGATGACCTCATCTAGTAGACATTCCCCATACGAATAACATTTTTTTGGAGCTTATAAAGGAGGTGGAATCATTGGGCTTCACTCTTGACCAAGCCCATGATGAGATTTTAACATGTCAAGCTCATATAGAACAACCTACGGGGGAAGTGGATGTTGATAGACTATACCACCCGAGCGATGTTATCCGAGCCACCCCTAGAGTCTATCACCATCGTACACCGTAAAATTCAATTGTATGTTGGTGTTTTATGAGGTTATGTAACAAGAACTTTTCACTATGATTATTTTCATTATTTATGTATATAATAACAAATAAACATTCATTTTATTGTTGTTGTTACTTTATAAATTGTTTTTAAATCACAAATAGTATTTTTAGTTAATATTCAACTAAGAAATATATTTTGATAAATTAATGGATTTTTGAATTAAATAATATTTTAATAAAATATTTTTGTTATTAAATTACTTTTTATTAATTATAATATATTATATAAGTATTATTAATACAATGATAATTTTTATTATGGTTTGAAAGTGGTTTTTGTCAAAACACATGAATTTTCGATAATTGTCAGTTTTTATTTTATAAGTGAAAATTCACATATTAAAAAATTATTAGGATAAAATTAATATTATTTTTGGAATCATGACTTTGAAATTGTCCAATGGTGAATTTCTCATAATTTTCTGAGACAGTCGATTTTTTGGGTAAACATTAAATACCATTTAAATATATAATGTGTTTTATGAAATCATAATGACCCAATAGTGATGTAATAAAATACTATGAATATTATTTTCTTCCAATATATGGTTTTACATTAAAACAATGTGATTTCAGGATTGATTTATTTATTTTACATAGCCTTAGTGGACCCTCCAAGACATATAAAACATTTTAGCTTTTTTAAATTGATTTCATTGAGAGTGTGACTCACCTCCCCATAAGAAACCCTATTATATTAATAATATCTTCCATTGTCCTTATAAAATATTTGTTCCAGTTCTGTATGAAGAAAACCATCGGCAAAATCCGTTGGCTGGTTTGAGGCTATGATTAGTTTAATGTGTGGTGTCCCAAACCAAAATAATAATGAATTCCCTCTCATTACCTATATAAACCCACCCAGGATCCCACTTCCTCTTCATTAAATGCCATTTAAATTTGACCAAACCTATCCTAATTTCTCTATAATCCTCTCAAGACACCCCAATCTCTCAAGAAGCCTCTTTCAAGCCTCTTTCAAGACATTGAGATCACACTTCCAAGTAAGGGATTCCTTCCTTTCTCATTTTATCCTAGTTTATTAATTTTGTAATGCCCTTTTATTTTCAGTTATAAATGTTGGGGTATGATTTCAAAAACTTTTTATACTGTCCTATTTATGTTTGAATGATGATATAACCATTTTTCCCTCACTGGTACCTTCCATTTATTCCTTTTACCATGCAAAAATTATGTAAGGAATTTCTCCCTCCTCATTTACATTTATGCACTTTTTTTGTATTATGAATCTAAAATCCATTACCTATGTTGGTAAAAATAACCATATGACCCCTTAATTTACATTTCTTGTATATATTATGATACACCCATTTATGTCTCATCAAAAAAAATTATGTATTCTTAAGTCACGCCGTTACACTACCGAAATTGCTCAAATTTTCCATGCCAATGTCATTGTGTAGTGAATACCATGCCCATTTCTATATCAAGGGTATTCACCTTTATATACATTTACATATTGATTATAAAGCTAAAAGTATATATTCCATATCCCTTTTTCATGGAATAAATGATGATGAATGATTCCAGTTTGTACAATCCATGTGGAACACTTATGCATGAAATGAAATGTTTAAGAAGGGTGTGCCCTGAAGGCGCTCCAATGCCTTGGGTAAAGATTAGAATCATGATACGTCAAGTTCAATGACGATTTAATCATTATAATTCAATTGAAATAAGGATTTAATTATTCTAATTCAAGTGTAAGGAGGGTTTACTCATGCTCCAGGTGTAATGAGCCTTGGCTCATATTAATACCATGTTAAGTGTTGTTGCCACATTTCGATGTTATGATAATCATTCTATATCATGAGTTTATGTTCAAGTTTTCTTTATAATCCATTGATATGTATATATCCTAACATGTATTGTATTATTCATGGTATTCCTTTCTTACTCCCTTACTTGGCTTTATAGATCACATTTTTTTATGCATGTCCTCAGGTTATCCCATCCAATGCTAAGTATGAGGGAATGTAGTGGTCATATAAAGGATGACTTCAATAAAGATGTTGTATTTCATGTTCTAAGTCGTTATGTAAGTTTTCTAATCCCCAAAAACACTAGACCTATTTCCCTTCTATCTTGATTCAAGTGAGGATTTTAAGTAATAAATCGTGTTTATGTGTGTAATAAAAAGTAGGGTTGTTATATTTATGCTATAGTGATGACACTCCATATCCTCATCCTATAAAATTTCAAATATGATCATCCCTATATTATATAGTTAAATGAAATCTAGGAATCCCTATAAGACACACTTCTATTCATCCAAGTGTGTCTAAGTAAAATAATTCAACAAGTACCACTCATCCACTAATTCCTTCAATCCCTAATATTGTAAATATATTATTAAAGAATACATGACCACAATCCCTTTTCTAGGGATGCATGAAATATAAAAATCAAAGGGCTTATGATATTCTACCTAGTGTCTATATATCATGTTTAGATACCTTTGTGTGATGATATACCTTATAATCTTATATTTTCAATACATATTAATCTACTCCCTAAAGAGTTAGTGTCACCATGTATTAATAGAATTCAACACCAAAAAAACTAGAGATCATGAATGGGTTTGGTATGTTAATGATAACACAAATAATGAGATCCATAAGCTGCTATATATCTTCTCAAATTCATAACACAACCCAAACCCTTACATGAGGTGTCAAATCAATCATTATATCTTAAGTCCCACTCAAGAAGAATCAAGAACAGAGTTGAAGTAAGACTAACGTTTAACTCCTCGAAATATCTATAGTATTGATCATGAAAAAAATATCACTACCATAGATGTTAACTCTATCATATGAAATTAAATCATGGAGAACCCCAAATAAATTCAACTATAATAACCATCTAATCCCATGAAATTATGAATTGGTTTTTTGGGGATTATCCCAAGAAATCACCATCAGAATATTCTCTGAATCCATTGGGATAGCTTTTTTGGAAATAAAATGGTTTATAAATTCCACCTCTTGAATAAAGAACAGAATTTTGGATACTATACAATATATAAGATGTTCTATCAGGATTCCAAGGCCAATATTCAAATGAACAACATGATCATGATTAGATCTGGAGTAAATAAAGAGATTATCCACAAAATAATCATGGATCTACAGGAATATTTGATTCATTATTTCCATAAACACTGCATGAGTCTTAGTAAGTACAAACAGAACAAATAGATAATCATGATACCTTGTTAGGGACACTATATTAGGAATATATTATTCTTAATCCCTTAGTTAATTATGTCTTGATATCATATCCATTTTTCAAAACTAGATGGAACCCTTGAGATGATAAAAATGGTTATAAATAATGAACATGGGATATTTGTTCTCTAGTGTCACCTTGATGTCTTTTCTGTAATTAAAACAACATCTTGGACTACCATCCACCTTCTTTGTAATGAGTATAGAATATTTCAAGGGTGAAATGATAAAAAAAATAAATCCATTATCCTGAAGATCCTCAATCTTCACCATTAATTATATCTATTCAATGGGTTCAATATGTTATGAAGGTAAATAGAAGTCCCAATTCCTAGAAGAAAGAGTATAGAGAACTCGAATTCCCTCTAAGGTTATAACCATGAGAAATGATCTAGAAAAACATTGGGATACACACCACCACAAAAAGAGGGCCATTATAATATGGATCAAATACATAAAAAAATATATCTGAAAAATAGAATGAGATCATTTTATCACTAGTGATAATGAGACCTAATATCCCTAATCTAGGATCACACTCAACCTATAATCCTTGAGTTCCACCATAAGTGGAATGAAATTGGACTCCGTGATGATAAATATTGATATGGTATTTATAGTTAATCATCCAATCAATTCCAATGATTAGATAGAATATTTCAACATTAAGAACATGCAATTAGAATATAGATTAATGGTCTGAAATCATCACCATCCCCATTAGATATGTAAATACATTCTATGAGATCTTTCCCATCAGTGTGGAATGTTTCATCAATAAAGGCATGGTATCCTATCACAAACCCAAAAAATTAATCTATTTAGAAGAGATAATGGATTAATTTTCATTAGTATCAAACAAATCCATAACTATATAAGATTAAATAAACATTTTACCTCCCACAATAGTCAGTCCTAACTTTGATTCCTATGGTAAAAACTCTACTTCATGAACACATCCTTCGTCATCCGACCCATTCTATACAACAAGAGAATCACACTAGGAATGTGGTTGATATCCCACCCATTTTGTGGAATCTTTCATATAATAAGATACCTTCATGGAGGTGGATCTTAATCTACTTCCCTGGGATGAAATCTCATAGAATTGTTAAAGATTTCCATATTTACCACATGTGTGACATGCACTAGGTGAATTAGTGAAAGCATATTTGATGTTTACCCTTTTTACAAATTGGTAATAGATGACATGATTCTTCCATGATGAATATTTTACACTCCTACCACCACTATGGAACTAGTTACCACATTTCTTATCCTAGACAGAAAACAAAATCCTGCTACCACCGACTATGATTGATGCTTCGAAGAGTCCTATCATACAATCTATGTCCCCCTAAACTGTAACTACCATTCCTAAAACCTCTAAAAATGTGGGTAGGAACATACGAACTAGAATAGATGAATTATTTTCCCTTAAGAATATATAGAACATCTATTCCATGAAATAGTAATTTTAAAAAAGACATAGAGACATGTTTATGAAAATAGAATCAATGTAGTATACTACATGACAGAATGATATCCACAATCTAATGAAGAAAAATCTCATTCCTATGCCACTCTCAGTGGGTCTTAACCAGACTTTTGGTTGAATATTTTCTTGATATTAATATAACTGAGATTTTCATGAAACATGGATTGAGAAATCGTCTCGCAACACTATGTTCCTAACCATTGGAACATATAAGTGAAAAAACTAATCTTGGAGTTAAATAGAGTCTGTACTAAGTGTAAAATCCTCTCAATCCTCTTGATCCATTCATCTAAATCATGGGGTATCTGATAACCATGAATTATTATAGGGTGATAGTTAGTTATTTATATCCCATGGTCCACAATCTATTATGATACACCATTTTTGACTTGTCCCATGAACTCAATTGTTTGGAATATAGTTTCCTAAAAAACTGAGTCATCTAGAGGATTCTTCTATGGAAATCACTCTAAAGTTTCCTATTTAGTATTTATATATTTTCTTCATTATGGAATATTATTCTATAAAACAATGTGGTTAGAAACTTTTTAGAAAAAATACCACGCTTTTATCCTAAAACCTAATTCATAAAACTAAATCCCCAAAAGGATAACATTAGAAATAAGTATGATAGATAGTCCTAGAAATCCCATGGTAACATGATGTTCACTATGAAAGTGAGATGGCTAGGCACACTATCACACTACCCGTTGAGTTAAGACTATTGTATATATACTCTATCAATAACACCCATACACAAGAGGGTGATACGCAAGTATAAGTGTTGGGTTCAATGATAACATAACCATTTAATACCAATTTATTATTATCCAACCCAGGTCAACCCATAGTATCTCCCAAATTGTCTTTTGACTATGACCAAATAACATCAATTATTAGAATGGGTTGGTGAAAATAACCAGGGTATCATATAAAAGTATCATAGGAATGATTTCACCATAAAAAAGACATATACCAATTTAGAAACTAAAAATTATCAGATATGATATAAAAAATACATCATATGTCAAAAACAACCAAACCTTAAGGGTAACATCCCACAAGTGGACAATAAAATCTATATGAGAAAAATGAAGAAAACATGGAAACCAATGTAACCCATGGGTCTAACTCAATGCAACCATATTTCACCACCATCCCAACCCACATGTAGGAAATATGAAAAAGGAGATCCTTCCTCTACACGAGACTCTTCCCTATACTTATGTCATGAATAACCAAGCCTACAAACACCCAAATAAGAAATTAGGGTATGATAATTAATTATCACTATGATACCACAAAATAATATGTAAAATTTATATCCACGTGAATCAATGAGTTCATATATAAAGAAAATTTCTAAAAAAGTTCTAAAAGAACTAATTTTCCATATAAAATCATCCTTTGGATTTCTTTTAAGAAACATTCCATATTTATATAAACACATCAATATGAAATGAAATTTATCATTGAGGAATAATAAGATGTATAAAATAAGTTTCATGCATCAATATAAATAAATATTGGGTTGAATGTATATCAAATGAACATGCATTTTTTATATTCATTCAATACCAATGGGATAATCACAAAAAATGGTGTATACAACTTAGATGAACAATACCAATATCTAAAATAAGTTACTCCTAATGTTTAGGAACGTTATCCCTTAGAAGGTACTCCCACTAGAAATCAATGGTATCATGGAAAACTCACATGGTGATATATAAATACACTAGGTATCGCATATGTCCTATTTTCACTCATAACCTAAGGTATTAATGATGTGCTAATTCTTTTTTATTGCAATCAGAAAACCAAGTTCATGTTTTATAAAACATATTCCAAGGAAAACACAATTTAATTTCTATTATCATACTTTAAAAATACATTTTATCATGAAAATTCATACCAAATCAATTCATGAAAAACCACTTTCATTTGAAAATCATAATTAATTAATTTTATAAAAAAATATCATGTGTATCAAAAGAGTTTTCAATAAACCCAATTTTTAAATAACATTTTGATAATCATCGATAAAACAATCAACTATCATGGATTTCAAATAAACATTTAACAAACCAAAACCAAATTGAAAACAAGAACAAATTAATAAAAATAAATTTTATAGACGATATGATAGAGATAACTATATAAAGAAGAAAAAAAACTTTGTTTCCTCTAAAACCTCTAATGGGAAACAAGTTGATATGGTTAACATTTGAGTATATCAATAAGTATAAATATAATAAACAAGTTATTTTCCCTAATATTCCTCTATATGAGAGTGTAATTACTAATAACTATTTTTATAATTTTTTTGTTCTAAAATTTGAGACAAATAAATGTGAACAATCAGTTTAATAGAAAGAAATATTGTCTATATACACATTAAAAAACCCCCATTAAGATCAAATGTTTCTGGAATGAAAATTCATGGATGATCAAAGGATGTAAATACAATTTAAAATTATGAAACATCCACTACCATGCATAGATGTTGTCCACCATGGAATGGTGGTCTTCCCCAGGATCTAGACCAAGGGCACATACACCTATCTAGTGTTGAAAACCAGACAGTTTTGGTCTTATCATGGGTTCTACCATTACCATGGAGAGTCTGTTTAGTCATGGTACACATGTTAAACACAAATATACCATGATTTATATGAAAAATTTCTTTCACCTTGGGGGATCATCTCATTTTGAATAGGAAACAAGCTAGAACACCACAACTATGACAATGACCATAATCCTAGTTGTTTTGCACAAAAATGTTTAAAAACAAACTTTTATGACACCAAACATATCAAAATATTTTAAAAATGAAAATACGATGGTAAAAGAGGATATGTAGCTTATTAGACATATCATGGTGTGACATAGGGTGAGCCCAAACATAATCACTCATTCCATATCACATTGACTAGTTCCCTCTCTCTCAGGGTAGGTCTCATAATCAAATTTTAGACTTATTATACAAAACTTAATGATTTTAATTTTTTTATTTTAATAATATTATATATTATTTCGATTTTTTTCGGAACTTATTGTATTTTTTTGTGATAGAAATTTTTGAATTTTTGAATTTTTTATGTGACAAATGGTTAGTATGAACAGTTCGTAAACCTTGTGGGAATCATGTGTTTAGTTATTTCCTGATGTAGTTCCATTTGATATGAGTGTAAAAAGGTCTATTAAAATGTTAGGGTTATAAGGAATAACCATGCAGGCCTGTTTTTCCTATAGAATGTCAGGTGAATGGTCATCACATGGCTTGGAAAACTATACAGGTTTCCCGAGTTTATAAATATTTTTTATTTTATTTTCATTCATCATTATTTTTTTTGTACATTTCCTTCCTCACTTCCCCTAACATAGGATACCCTGCTTCTGAGTGTCCTCCCCCATTCTACACTCTCTCTCCCATAGCTATGCTCCCACACACAGCCCATCAATCCAACAACCTCCTCACTCACGGACCCCTACCAATGACCTCGTACCTCCCACCACCCCTCTCATTAAGTGAAACACTCCAGGTCAAACCCATATAGATGAATTCATATCCTATCATAATCAACTATATCGAATAATTATTTATTCACATTTTATTGGTTATCCTTGGTCTATCCGCTATGTATAGTCTCTTCTCTCCCCACCTTTTCATTTTCCTCCCCATTTTGTTTCCCCTCATTGCAATTTGGTTCCACCAATCCTTAGGGGTGCTAGTCATCGATGGTTTTGTGGATTTCATGATTCTAGGGATTTAAGATTAATTTCCTTAATTATTGGATCCTTCATGACATAAGGTGACACATTCCAGATTTCCCACCATTGATACTAGGTAGCTTTTCCCATGCTTGGACCTCTAATTTTTCAACCACTGATTGATTGATGTATAAATTGGTGTTTCAATTATTAAATGATATTAATAAATAGTTTTATATATTTTTAAAATAGAAAATGGTGTTTCTAAATTTTTAATGGTATTTTGAAATATTCTTTGAAAAACTGGTAACACTAACTATTTGTGAAATTTCCAAACTAATTTTAAAAATGTTGTTCAAAATTTATAAAATGGTTTGAAATTTTTAATTTAATTTATCTAATTTTTATAATATATATTTTACGTGGAACATCAAATAAATTGAATGATTAAATAATTTAATGATTTATTTTTAATAATTTTGGTGTTTTAAATTTTCTTATATCATTTAGGGTATATAGTGAATTAAGAAAAATGTTTAAAGTTTTGTGAGAGATTTTATAAAAGTTATGTTGGATTTTTAAATGGTATTCAAAGGTAGTTATTTAATGAAATGATTCGAGAATATTGCATTATTGTTTTCATGTTTTGATAGATAGAACATATACTGTTAGGTAGATTTCTTTAGAATTCCTATTTGGAAACCAGAATAGTTTTGAAATAGCATGTGTGTAAGAGAACCTTTTTTCCCATTTGAGTGTCTGAAATAAATGGGTGGTATATGATGTATATGGTAACTGATGATGGATGGATAATGGAAATTATTTTTTGTGGTTTTTAGAGGTAAGGGATAGTCTTTATTATTTTCATTATTCTTTTCATCGTACGTTTTACCACCCTCACATTTAATGTTTTAAAGGGGATTCTAGATAACTACGTATGTAGTTCCCAGATGAATCGTGTACGGACACTGAGATGGCAGGTTGAATGAGTGTACCCAATTTTTTACTGAATATATTTTCTGTTCAATTATACCCTATCACTCTCGAACCTATGATCTGATTAATATGAATGGATCTATTGTGTGGTCTCAACAATAAAATACACATGAAATGTATATAATAAATTAAACAGTATAAAATAATGTTTTTAACAATGTTAGGTACAAATACCTACTCCATTTACATGATCAACCTCTGGTTTTCACTGGATTCTATTATCATTATAATGTTTTGTGATTTCAAACCCCCAAAATCAACATATAATGTTTAGGCAGGAACTAAAAAATCTTATTGAGTTAGTTTTTTTCATTATACTTATTTAACGAGTCATCAATGATGTTTTTTATATCAGAACCACAACAAAAAAGGGGTTTATTAGCACCAAAAATGACATTTATCATCACTAAATGGGAATTGATTATCAAAGCGCATTTAAGGTGGATGGGGTCCCTTTTATCGACAATCATAAAAGTGGTCATTTATCAGTGCTAAAGACCACTAATAAAAGGGTCCTTTATCAGTGATTTTTATATTGATGATAAAAGTTAAAAAATATATATTAAAAAATATTTCTAAAAATTATTGGGTTTTAACAGTTCTTTAACCGCCTTCAATAGTGCTATGAATCCCCCTCTACGAGCATGCCTGGGCCACTACTAACATCAAACAGTTCTTCCCTAATTTCATCCAGTGCGTGTCCCTACCTCTTCTAGACTTGAACTCGATACCTCCTCCCTACACACCTAGAACCTTTACCACTCCTCTATGTTGGTTTATTCTCCATTTAATGATATATATATATAGTTAAATTTATTCATACATTAATTTATATTTACGTTAATATATATAAAGTTATATTAATATATATATTTATCCGTATATAAATATATAAATATATTTATATATCTATTTTATATTAATTTATATTAATATCTATATATATATAAATATATATATTTAGTTATAATTTTTATCCATATATTTAAACGTATATTAATATATATTTATAAAATCAATTTTAAAAAACATTTTTAAAATAAGTTTTTTTTTGTATGTTTAAATATAAATAAATAAATACATACATACATACATTTATACCAAACATAGGAAAATAAATATATACATAATATATATATGTGTAATGTAAGTATAATTATACCTATATATATATTTACATATATTATATATTTATATAAATTTACATATGTTAGAATATATAGATAATATATACTAGTTTGTTAATACAGCCACACCCAAATATATATACAAACACACATAGAAATTTTATAGTTATATAAATATTAATATATTATTATTATAAATAAAATGGATATTAGTTTTTATTTATGTAAGGATTATATAATGTGAAATATATTTTATATGTAAATATGATTAATTATTTATTTACAAAGTTAAAATTTTATGTGTGAATATATAAAACAATATGTATATATTGTTATATATTTGATTATAATTATAGTAAAAAATGATAAATGATAAAATTTAAAATTCAAAATATCAATATGAATGTAATCCCTAGGAATAAATTTAGTCACAACTAAAAAGGGAAAAAGACCCCCTTAAATGAGGATGAAATTTCATTTAATGTTAATAAATTTGGGTCACCCGACTGAGAAATCAGTTTTGTAGACCTTATAGGTCCTTTTGGCCTAAATGTATTGAATTTTTTTCTATCACTAACACATATATGATCTTTATAGGCTTTGATTTGTTATGTGTTAGAGCTCAAACGGACACCCCGATTAAAAGTTATGGCTGTCTGAAGTTTGAGTTACATTTTTATCTTACTTTTGGTCTTTTAATAATTTATTGATTTCTATAATTCAAATTATTATTCAATTAATATTACTTGATAATAATTATAAAATTATTAATTAATTATATTTTATTAATTATTTTGTAATCCATTTTCATTAAATATCTTCTATATTATGTTTAAATGTCTATTTATACTTATCTAAAACATATTTAAAAAATATATAATATATTTATATCAATATCAATATATTTATATATTTATATATTATTATATTATTTGTAATGAAATATATATATTATTTGAAATACACCCTTTATCAACACCACTAACAAAAAGCGCTGATAAAGGGCAACCCTTAAATAGTGCTAAAAAAGTGCACATAAAGGGAGTACCTTTCTCTGTGCTAAAACACGCACTGGTAAAGGTGTACATTTAATAGTGTTTTTAGCACTGTTAAAAGTATCCTTTATCATATCTTGTTTTTACAATGTTAGTGGGTGGCGCTGCAAAAAACCCATTTTGTGGTAGTGCACCCCTAGTTCTTCAGCGATGTTAAATAGACATTATTAACAAAACATATCTAACACATAGTATATCACTGAATCAACAAATTACTATTGTTACTCTTATAAAGGTCTTCAACATAAATTGAATCAACAAAATTATATAAACATTGGTATTTCACTATTTAAATAGTGGAATATGAAACCTCTACACCAACTTGTTTCTTTCTCAGAATAAACAGTTGATGAATATATTAATTTACTACAGGTTGGATTATTACATTATAAATTTCACTCTCATAATTATCAATAGATTAATATTGAAATGCAATTCAGGTTGATTTCTTTCTTCCATTATCAAATGCATGGGTATTGTTACATGAAGTCTCCCGCCCCAATGAAACTTCATAAATGAATTTCATAAACACATGAATCTATTATTCATATCATTTTATGTAAATTTTCATGTAACTTATTTAATCTCAAATACTTAAATAATTTTTAATGTCATATTCTTAAAATTTTCATTTCCAATCACTTTTTTGGTCATGAATGATATGTTGGGTGTACAACATTCAAATATTCATTGTGATTTCTTAGATTATTTTTTATTTAATAAATAGTGAATAATAATTTTTAAGGTCATGTGAGGAAGATGATATATTCACTCTATTCATGTGATTTTAGTGTGGTTCATGAGATTTTCTCCATCAAGCACACTATTTATTTGAAACCCTATATTTGCATCTATGTATATCTCCTCTCAACATGAAATGATCGTGTGATTTCACTGTTGGTAACACATGGATTTACAATTCCCAATTCACATGATAAAAATGAGTGACACAACAAAATAGTTTTAAATTTTGAATTTCACACCATTTTTAACAGACAACACATGAACCCATTCATAGGATATTCTAAATAAATTAAAAAAATCCAAATAGGACACCCACTTAACAATAAATGAAGGAAAAAAATAAAATTTAAAATATTGCAAATAAAATATAAAATATTCATGGAGAATGTAAAGAGATTCATGGGGAGAAACATATCCACATGGTGGAAGATGTGCTGCCTTGAAAAATAATCTGATGCCTCTTCTTTTTGGTTTGTATTTCCAGAACACCACTTTAAACCAAACTGGACATCATTCGAAGAATCATTCTATGTTTTTTGAATTCATATGTTTGTAATTACATTGTAAATATATCATCCCACTATTATTTTATATGATTATATTCTAATTTTATCAGTTTCTACTTCACACGATCTCTTAGAAAATTGTATCGGGTATCAATGTGTTTTTTTCCTAAATGCTATACATGATTTTTGGAAAGATCAATTTCTTACTCATTATCCACATATATTACTCTGGATTCATCTAAAAGATGATTAGTTTCCTTCGATATATTTCTCAATCCAATTGCTTTAAAAATATTAGACGATGCTGCTATATACTCTGCTTCATATGTGTATAGTGAAACCACCCTCTACTTCCTTGAATTACATGTGAAAGCAATCATTCCAAGAAAGAGAAAAAATACAATGGTTACTTATATTTCATCTTATCACCTACCCAATTAGTATCTAAGTATCCAAAAATCTTTTCTTCATCATTGTATGGATAGAAAAAACCAAAGTCCCCTATTTTAATGTATACTTGATGATTCATTTTTCTGCTACCATTGTGACTCTTTTGGTGCCTCAATGTACCTTCCTAGAATCCCAACACTATAGAAAATATATGGCCTTGTGATTATGAGGTAACATAGGATTCTAATTAGACTCTTGAAAAAATATGAGTCAATGCATCTTACTCCTTCATATTTTATCAGTTTTAATATCATTGTAGTAGATGTGCTTATAGCATTACAATTAGAAATCTTGAAATTTTCATGAAATTCCATGGAATACATATTATAATATTTATAGATACCATCCTGTTCTTTCTTTACATAAATTCCCAGAAAAAAGGACATGATGACTCATTCAGTCATCTCAAACTTCTTAAACATGGTCTTCTTGAATTCATCTAACATCTTTCAATTGTTCTCTATAAATAACAAACAATCAACTTATTGGCATGCTATAAGCTTATCATCAAAAGCGTTCTTATTAATGTAAACTACATCCTCATATGGACATTGGGAAAAGCCTATCTCTTAATGATATTTTTTCATCCATTAATTACTAGAACACGGTGTTTTCATCAACATAGGGAGAACATTATTCAATTGATACACCTTTTCTTCGTACCCATTCATAATAAAGCCTTCAGGTTTGTCAATATAGTCATCTTACTCTACAATTCCATTCACGAATGTAGACTTCACATCTAGTTGGTAGATCATCCAACTATTACGGAAAACAAGTGTGATAATCATTCTCACACTATTAAGGTATGAAATAGGAGTGGATAATTATTCATATTCCACCCAATACTTCTGTTTATACCCCTTTGATATGAGACTTTACTTGTATCGATTGATCTCCCCATCAACATTTCGCTTTATCTTGTTATCCCATTTGACGACAATAGTTTCATGGATGTTAAGAAGTGTAGTTAGCTTACATGTTTCATTTTTCTATATGGAATGGATTTATTATTCAATAGTGATTCTCCATATTTCATCCATTATGGATTTTTAAAACCATAGAGGCACAAGATCTTTATAATGGAAATAAAAGATACACCTCTTCGGGTTTCTCATATATGTCCCTTAAACATATCATTTTTGTAGGTTCCATTGATGAAAATGAGCTGGCCAAATTTGGGTTTGATGGAGTGATTTCAAGAATGATGGGATGTACTCATTGACATCAACATAATGATGATGCACCTAAGGAAGGTGTTACGAGTGTCTACTCTAGATGACCATGAATTTCTTCAGGATATTCTATTTTGATTAAGATTTGTTTTTTGATTCTCCATACTTTCTTTTCCATGCTTCCTCCTCACTATAGACCACATCTATAATCACCAATAATTTATTAGTTAGTGTATTATAGATAATTTTTTCTTTAGACTTTTCACTGTAGCTGATGAAGATTCACTTTTCTCTATGATCATCGATCTTATGGAACTTGAGCCTAAGAGACACGCCCAAAAAATCATAGGAGAGACATTCTTTGTTTGTAGATTCTCCAAGCCCCTTGTGGTGTTAAATTTATGACGCTCTTGGTTAGACACTGATTATGTAGTTAGGGAGTACATGTAACTACATTTTCTCAGAAACTCTTTGGTAGAATTTTCTGTTTTAGAATAGTCCTCATCATGTCAAGGATTATGTTCTTATTTTGTTCTAAAATTGCACTCTTCTATGGCATGTAGGATGTAGTGTATATATTCTAGATTTATTTTTCCCTAAAAAAGTGTTGAAATGCATTTGAGGTGAATTATACACCTCTTTCAGTTCTATGTACTTTGATTTGGTGACCACTTTCAGTTTCAACACGGGTTATGAACATTTTAAATAAGTAAAAGAAAATGATTTATCATTGATTCCATATGCCCAAAAACGTCTGCTAAAATCATCAATGAGGGTAATAAAATTATTATTACCTTCATGTGATGGTGTTTCACGTGGTCCAAAAATATTAGTGTTATCCAACTAAAGTAGTTCATTTTCCCTTCTGGAAAATTCACTTGTGAAGGGATTTCATTATTTCTTAAAGAGCTTACACACCTCACATACATGATTTGGATATTCAACCGCTAGAAATATACACACCATTATTGATGAGGATATGATTTTCAAGCTACATAAATGGAGATTCTCAAACTGAAAATTCCATCTCCATGAACCCTTCTTCATGAGTCCAATCAAAAATTCCTTGTCATGTGTGTTAATAAGAAGCATAAACATCTGATTATTTTACATTTTAACTTGATAAACATGTCTCCAATGATAATCACTTATTCAAAAAAAGATTTCTCCATATGTATGACACACACATTATCGAGGAGTTATCCAATACTGATGATATTATTTTTCATGTTTGTTACGTAATACACATTATATATGTGATTTGACTCACCATTCATTTGATAAATTTTAATTCTATCTTTTACTACAATAGATACTATTGATGAGTCACAAAAACTCATGTTATCACTAAATTATTCTATGGTTTAATCAAAAATTTATTTGTTACCACTAATATGGTTGCTTGCACCCATGTTGAGACGCTATATGTCTGGCCATTCACATGCCTTTTCTTATGTAGGGAGGAGTGAAAGGACTTCTTCTTATTGGTGAGATGCTTCGACATAGTGGGATTGTTCATATTGACTCATTTTTCTCCAACACTCGATGGTATAATGACTTAATTTCATTCAATTATGGCATTGGATGTTCTTTATTTTTCTATGACCACACATGAATCTTCCTCCAACATTTCCTCTTCCATAAAAATTGGAAAAATTTTGTTGCTTTTATTGTTGGATTAGATGATATCCATGACCTCTACCTCTTGAATGCTATCTAGTTCCATGAACACCTCATTGTTTATGGACATTTTTTTTCTTTTAGAGTCAACTTATACTCTAAGTCATTCTCCAGCGTTGAACCATCATTCTTCTGCATTTGTTTCCCATACACTTGAAACGATCCCATCGATTCATCAATGGAAATATTTTCTAAGTCCTTTTATTCTTCTATTTCCACAACCACATGATAAAACATGGTTGTGAGAGATCAAAGTGATTTTTATATGACAATAATTTCCTCATGTTTTTGACCATTTCTTTTTAAATTGTTAAAATTCAATTAAATGTGAGAAGTATTGAGAGATACCCTCACCTTCCTTCATGCGCACTGATTTGAAATATACTCTTATTTTTGGATGAAAAACCCAATTCACTCTATCAAAACCCCTAAAGATGGATCCAAGGGTATTTGAAGATTTATTATTGATGTTTCTTCAGAAATACTTTCAAAATTTGATTCATGCAACCCTTTATAGAGGAGAAACAACACCTTATTGTCTTTCTTCCTTTTATTTTTGAGAGTCATATTTTTGTAAATTTTAAAGGAGGGTTCTTCCTCCATAGTGGGTACCATATACTCATTGATGATGATCTTGCATAGTTTTTGTTACTCATAAAATGTCTTCATTTGGATTCACCTCTTTTCAAAGTAGTCCTTAGAGAACTTTGGAACTAGCCGTTGGATTGCAGTGTCCATCTTCAGAAAATTGACGATTCCTTGGTACTGCCTCTCGTATGAGTTTTTTGGAAACAATTATATATACAAATCCTAATTCATGTGAGTAAATGTTGTAACAAACAAAATCATTTTGCAAGATTTTATTTCATACTTTTCTCAATCCTACAACAGATGCACCCATTTTAGGCCATTCTATTGAAATGAAAAAACTCCAAAAAGGACACACAATTAACATTTAATGAAGGAATAAAAAATTTAAACATTAAAATATTTCATGGTAAATGTAATTGATTGATGGATAATATAAAGGGATACACGTGAAAAAGCATAGTTTCATGGTGGAAGATTCACTACCCTAAAAAAAACCGATGCCCCTTCTTTTTGGTTTATATTTCCAAAAGATACTGTATCCTTCATGTGACCATGCAAGGTTTCATGTGCTATTGGATTTCCTTAATCATAATTCCTTCACATAATGTAGTTTTGTTTCTATGGATTTAAATAAATTCCTTCTCATAAGTAGGAGTGCTTCGAAAGTTACATGTGTTTGAAATAGGTTGTTTTTGTGAGTTTGTCTCAAACCCCTTGCAAGTTCTTGATGTCTTGTAGATTTATTATTTCCAATACAATAGATATTTTGAAGGTTTATAATTTTTGATGCAAATTTTTTTGCATGGGTCCCCTATTATTGATGTCATGTAACCAAGATGGGTTCACAATATGTCATTCGCATGATCTAATTACATAAACTCTTATTACCTCACATGAATGAATCAAGTTAATGCATAGTATAATCTACATGAATGGTTCATTCATGTTATCTCTTTTAATATCTCTCATGATATCATGTAACACCCCAACCATCCATTGTATGTTTCCTGTTGAATAATGCAACAGCTTGCATTGTACACAACTTGGAGTTTTGACACACCACGACCAATCAAACTAGCTGTTATAAATAGTAATAAACACTTTTTAAAAATTTATAAATTTTATTTTCTAAAATGGGCTTCATTTTTGAATTTGTAATATTGAATTTATCTTAGAGTGATTTTTTTTTTCTGAAAACATTCAATTTTTTATGAATAGTGATAAATAATGCATTATTTTTTAAAACCGACTTTTTATTTACATAATTAATTTTTATATTTAAATTTATTTTAGGTCAAAATAGATACATAATACCTATATATGTTCAATGTAATTCATTTGAGTAATTTTACAAAATGTTTTGATATATAAATATTTTTATGGAACTTTTTACCGTCTTTTAGGCACCACCTAGGAGCATTTCAAAATTTCCATAAAACATAATTTTACCACTTCAGAGAGTTGAATTTAAAAAATCCAAGAGATAGGGTTAACATTAGTAAGTAAAAGGTGGTTCAATAAGATGAAAATAATTATTTTTGTATAGTAAATTTTGACTTTTATTTACCACGGTTAAAAGTAAATAGGGTAATTCAGGGTAAAAATGATATCATAATTACCCCCAAAAATGTCCTAATTCTATTGGATAATTATAATTCAACCAAAAAAATATTATGAAAAAAATATGACCCCCTTTGGTACACTTGGATTAGATTAGGACATTTATTCTTAATTTATTTAAAGAAGAGTTAAAAGAGTTAAATAAAAAGATTAATAACTAAACCATTTTTAATATAGGTTTACACATAATATAAATTCAACTATAAATATTAATTATAATGAAAAAAATATTTCCTACATAATAGTATTTTATTTATAATTTTTAGATGTTAAATAATTTAATTTATTTATGACACAATGTTGATGCAGTAATTACCTTATTAATGAAATATTCAAATAATTCCTATTATAAATATCAAAATAAATTTAAATTGAGACTTCTTATAAATTAAAATAATTTTATAGGTTAATATAAATTGTTATGGCTGGTGAAATAAATATTATTCGAAGTGATAAAGTTTTAATGGCTTTAATAAAAATCAAATACTAAATAGTGTTAAAATTGAAATAATTGAGTTTTTAAAACAAATACTGTATTATTAATTTATATAATATTTATAAAAATATACGGTTTGAACAAAAGACTTAGATAAGGTTATATATATTAATTTTTAACAACTTGGGGCTCTCTTGGTCGTATATTGTATATTTATTAACCATTTAATATTAAAATACAAAGAGACAAGGTAAATGTCAAACAATTTAAGTAAGAGTAAAATCTAAAAGATAATGTTAATATGATGAAATAATCTTGTCTAAAACCTATTGTTTGAGATTTTTTAGACCCATATCCACCATATCCTCTAAAAAATAATTTTTGAGTCATTTTAAACAGAAAATAATTTTATTATAAAATAATATTTCAAGCTTTTCCTAAAGTGACCATCATCTCTCTTATAACAGGGCACATACCCTTCTCTCAAAATCATACTTCCTGAGCAATTTGGATCCAAAAAACTCTACCCAAATATCCTCCCATCATTTCTCCCTTCATCATAGAGGCATCCCTTTGGTCAAAAATCCAACTTAAGAAGCCCTTTTGATCAAATAAAAAGGGAGAATCTGAAAAAGATGTAAATATTTCACCACCTCTTTCAAGTCATTTTCTTCTTGAACATCCTCTTTAATTGTTGTTTCCAGAAACAAAAAAATTAATCCAGTACCTTATATATACTATGATGTTATTATAAATATGATACAACCATATTCGTTATTCTATCCATCCTATAAATTTCAATGTTACCCTATCTGCGTACGTATGACTTACTGTATCCAGGTCGTGGTGTAGTTAGTTATTCAAACACTTCATTATTTGGATGGGTATAATAATGAGTATAACTAAGGTAAATAATAAATATAACATCTTTTTTATTCTTTATATTTGATATACCATCCAATTACATACGATTTTTTCATCAATATAATGATATTGTCCCTCGTGCGTATGTACGGATTACTATCTCCACGAACGCGATGAGATTCATTTACCCATCGTAGCCATTCAAGAATAATTTTCATTTTATGACAAAAAATAATGTTTATTAACATAATATCATTCTATATATGAATCAAATACATCTTATCTATAACAAAAATGGATTATGTAACCCAAAAAATAATGGAAAACAAATCAATTAACACCCGAAAGGATGATACTACTGAAATATTATAAACAAAGCAATATTAGAGGATCATATATGATATCATATTTATGTATGTAATTCTTGTATAATTTAATAACAATTATTTTACTATTATACAAGTGGTTAATGTACCACGACCAAGGAAAAGTACAAGGTAAGGGTTAATTTCCCAATCTCTTTATTATCTGAGGTAGTTTTTACTTAAGTATATATTGGGAAATCATTGTCATCCAAATTCATGTTTTCTTAAAAATGTATTTACAAACATTTTTAATATTTACTAGACTATGTGTTAATGTCATTTATACCATTATTTGACATTATATGTTTTCAAAGGAATCTGTCCATCATTTTCCAAACAATGCACTTTATGACCTAGTCGAAAAGATTTAGGTAAGAATGTTTTTAACATATACGGTGGGTGCAGCTATTTTCCACCATTATAACATCATCGAAGCTTCCCTGAGAAGATTATAATAATATTTTCAAAATAAATGTATTCTTTTATAATTATGTCACTCTTAATTGGTTTCAAAATATATAGAAGTATTACTTTCAAATAGTTTTTATTTCATATATGTCAATATTCTTTGATGGATTTTAAATTTATTGGATGTTGATTTATTATGATACAAATATTCCATATTGTATTGAAGGTTTGGTAATATGTTTGAATGAGGATGTGTTATTTTTATACCATTCATGGTTTATTCTTAAGGTTTTTACATTTTGAATGCTAGTTTTAATACGAATGTTTTTGTTATGTTTCAACCATTTCATATGAGGAATGTTTTGGACTTAGTATGTGATGGGTGGAGTCCACTATAGCTTCTAGGTGCATCAGTAGGCCTCATGAGACAATTAGACATAGAATTGGCCAAGGCCATTCCTAATTCGAAATATCGTTTTGGCCAAAGCCTAAATCATTTTTAGACATATTGGGTGAGGCCTTGACAAGAGGTTTCAGAATGTCTGGCATTATACATTCCCCCATTATGAAAATAATAATGTTAGTTCATGTGGTTATTCTATAATGCCCTGACCCCAGTTAACCAGAGTCAGTGCATTATTATAATACATTGGCATAATTACATGGAATCATGTCTGGAAGGACCGATCAGTTTTGCAGTCTTGGAAAATAGATTAAATACATGAATGTTACATTACAGTTCATAACATACAAAACAACATAAATAATCCTTCACGAACTCCAATAGTCCCTTAGCTTAACCCTGTATATCAATCAAAATAAACTTCTTGGAATCCAGGGAAAAATAAAACATAGAAATGGGTGAGCTCAGATGCTCAGTATGGATAACAATACATCTGAAACATTCATAAATAAGAATAAACTTTTATGGCAATGTATAACTAAAACAAAATCCTTTTAAACTTGAACATCAGCATAATATGGAAAATATAAAATGAAGTAATTCCATTTACTTATTCACATGGTTATTTTAATAGTCGAATAATCACATGAAATATCACTAACCACTTTTATAATGATGGAATGCATAATGCCGAACTTTAATATCTGTGTCAAGGCCTCATGGAAAGACCTAAGGGATTACTTTAACCGGAACCCAACCCGGAGAGCCTTTCTAACCGGACTGCAACATGAAGTTCCTCTAATTACTGGACTCCAACCCGGAGTTCCTCTAATAACCAGACACCAACCCAGAGTGCCTCTAAAAACCGAACACCAACACGGAGTGCCTCTAATAACCGGACACCAACCCGGAGTGCCTCTAATAACTGGACACCAACCTGGAGTGCCTCTAATAACCGGACACCAACCCGAAGTGCCTCTAATAACTGGACACTAACCTGGAGGGCTTACTTTTATCGGTACCCATCCCAGAACAAACTATTCCAACACATTCATCTTAATAAGAGGACGAAATAAAACAGATACATTCATATTAAAACTAGAATACGGAATTCCAAAACATTAATCATAAGCCATTAATGGCATAAAAATAACTCATCCATAGAAAAACATATCAAAAAACCTTAAACACAATATGGATGATTTTTATCATAATAAATCAACTTCAAACAAGTGTAAAATTTATCAAAGGATTTTGACGTAGATAAAAATGATTTGTAATACTCTTTGATAGAAATACCACTTTTCATGGAAACATTTAAAAGTCAAACAATTTAGAAAACAAGTCATTTCAAGAAATTTTTGAATCAATGTGTCCCATACCACTTTGAAACATTTTAAAATAATTAACATTTTAAAAACATTCATGTCTATTTAAATAAATCATTAAAACCCTTTTGAAGACATGGACATTAAAGAGAATGATTTAGAAGAATAAATATTGAAAACATTTGAAATGATGTTTTAGTAAAAATTTCCCTTAAAATAATACCTTTTAAAACTCTTTCATAAAACATGGACATGGATAATAAATATGTCCCAGTAGATACTTACGTAAAAACAACCCCGGATAATAAAGAGATTATAAAATTATCCCTTACCAATATGGTAACTTACAAAACATACAACCCATGTAAGAGGTATCATACAACGAATATGTAAATACACATAAATTAAAGTGTATTACACAAAGAATACAATTATGGGAAGTATATACACCACACAAAAGGTAATGGTGGCAATATGGCACGAATCTCAAGGGAATTATGAGTGAGATGAAAACCCCTTACCTTGCACTTTCCTTTAGTCGAGGGTACATTTAGCCTCCTGTATAAAGACTATAGTATGTTATTAAAATATACCATAAACATATTAATATTTATGATATCATAGATTATTCATTTATGACTTTATACTACGCATTTAATAATAATTTCCATGTTATATTAATATTTTGGGTAATAATCGCTTTCTTTATCATACATGTTGTAACTTGTTACTCTTGATTGTATCACAAATATCATGATTTAAATACTTCCAAAATATAAAAAATGATTTATTTATCATATATATTTTGAATATAAAAATTTATAATAGACATATATATGAAATGGAAAACATTGCTTATGGAGGCGGTAGTCCGTATGTACGCATAAATGCTGTTTCCGTTTTTTACATAGTATTGAATGGAAGTAAGTGAATAAGATATATGTAAGTACATAAATACTTATATATATATATATATATTTATCTCCAGTAGAATTATTATGTCATATATTACATACTTACTAGTAATATATATTTTTATAATCGTCGATGAATGGTGAACTTGGAAATGAATCTCAACGCGTCTTGGAGATGGTAATCCGTACATACGCACGAGCGAAAATATCATGATTTTGATATTAATATAATATCTAATTGAATGGTATATAATATATATAGAATAATTATCATTTTATATTTATTATTTACATCAAATACACATCATTATTATACCCATCCAAATAATAATGTATTGAATAATAATTACACCACAGCGTGGAGACGGTAAGCCGTACGTACGCACATATAGTGAAATTTCATTCAAAGGGTGGATAGAATAATGAATTTGGCTGTACCATAATTATAATAACATAAAATTATATAGAATATAATGTATTTATTATTTTATAATGGAAACAACAAATAAAAAGGATGTGGAAGAAGAAAGGAACTTGAAAGAGGGTGGTGAAATCATTACCTCTTCTTCGGGTTATTCCTTTTGATTTGATCAAAAGGGATCATTAGGATGGATTTATGATAAAATTAAGTCCTTTAGGATGATGGGAGGATATTTGAGAGTGTATTTGGGTAGGTTTTGTCCGATCCAAATGTCTTAGAAGTTTTTAATTAGAGAGAAGGCGGAGTGCCCTTTTATAAGAGGGGTGAGGGGCACCTTAGGAAAAACATAAGATATTATTTTATAATAAATTTATATTCGGTTTATAATGGCTCCAAAGTTTATTATTTAAAGTATAAGGTGGGTATAGGTCTAAAAAAACTCAACCAATAGGTTTCAGACAAGTTTAGGTTACCATTTTAAACTTATCAATTAGATTTAACTCTAAGTCAATTAATTTAACTTTTACCATGTCTTCTTGTATTCTTACACTATATGGTTAATAAACTTTTTATATACTTACAATAGAACCCCAATTGGATCATTAATGACATATATATAATTATATAAGTATTTTGGCCGAATATTAGATTTTTAGGACCATTATATCAATTAATAATATAATATTTTTTTTAAAAACTATTTTACGTCAATTTTGACACTATTTTGTATTTGTTTTTTTTGTTAAAATAATAAAAAACATGATTACTTAAAACAATACATTGAATCAATCCTAACATGTCATATTAACCTATAAAATTCATGGATGTCATAAAAACAATTAAATTATATTTATTTTAATATTTATAATACCATTTATTTGACTCTTTCATGAATAAGGTAATTACTGCATCATCATTATGTCATAAATTGATTTTTTTTATATAATGTCTAAAAATTATAAATAAAATACCACGATTTATATAATCTTATTATATTTCTAATGAATATTTATAATAGAATTTATCTTATGTAAAACCCCATATTACAAATGTTTTAGTTATTAAACATTATTTTTAACTCTTTTGACTCTTCTTTGAATTAAATAATAATAAATGTCCTAATCTAATCCAAGTGAACCTAAATGATAATATTTTATTAATAATGTTGTTTTCGGTCGAGATAAACTTTTCCAATATAATTAGGACATGTTTGAGGGTAATATTAATATCATTTTTACCCTTAATTACCCTATTTACTTTTAACTGTGGTAAATAAAAGTAAAAAGCTACTATTCACCAAAAATTATTTTCATCTCATTGATCCACATTTTACTCCTTGATATTAACCGTGTCTCTCATAATTTTGAAATTCCGCTCACAGAAGCGCTAAAATTATGTTTTATGTGAATTTGCAAAAGCTTCTATGAGGTGGGTAAAAGACGGTGAAAAGTTCAATAAATTTTTTATATATCTAAAATTATTATAAACCGACTCCAATGAATTACATTTAACTTATATTGGTATTATGTATCTATTTTGACATTAAATAATTTAAATAAAATAAATACTTATTTAAATAAAAATTCGGTTTTAAACTATAATTCAGTGTTGTTCACTATTCCTCAAAAATTAAAAGTTTTCAAAAAAATTACAAAAATTTACCCTAAGATAATTTTGATATTCAGAATTCAATAATGAATTATATTTTACCAAATCCAAAATATAGAAGTTTCATTTGTTAATTTTAAAATAATTCCCGCTATCAAAACAAAAAGCGTGTTGTTAAGAAACAATAACTATCAAAAGATTGACACTTGTTTATGTTTGGTTTAAATGTGAAATTATGTCCAATGACCAAAATTTTATTAAATTATATTCTAAATATAACTTAAAAACACTAAAATTCATAATTTATCACTATTAATAATTTCGATTAAAAAGTTGTTTTTAATTAAAATTTAGAAATTTTCACTATTCATCAAAATATGAAAGTTATCAGAAAAGTACCAAAAATTCACCCTAAGATAATTTCAATATTCCGAATCCAAAAATGAAGGCAATTTTGAATGGTAAAATGTATAAAATTTCAAAAAGCAGGTATTACAATTCATAGCGGATAGTTTGATTGGTCGTGGTGTATGTTAGAACTCGTTGTTGCATTCAACGCACACTACTGTATTATTCAAAGAGAAGAATACTATGGAAGCTTTGGGTGTTACATTCTCCCCTACTTCAATAAATTGTTTCCTCGCAATTTATGCTCGGTATTGGAAACTTGGGGTTGACCTTATAAAATATCTTAGTTGAAATCCCACATCGAAAAATGAATCAATGAGGCCTCTATTTAAAATAAAGAGTGGTAAGTATGAAGGTTACCGAAAATAACACATACTAGGGTTCCATGTAGGAAAATATGGATATGGAAGAGAAATTTAACCATCAATATCTGATGGAGAGTGGTAGAGAACATGGCTATGAAAAGGACAACAATCACAAAGCTCTAAATTTGTGATGATCTAAGGTGAAATCTAAGAAAACATTTTGGTTCTAAGACTTTTCTTAATGTTGAGGAATTTATTTATGATATTGGCTAAGATCATAAGGAGATATAATTACTTTATAATTAAATTTTTATCCATTAATAAATTTCTACCACAAACTCATCTTTCACTACAAAACATAATACAACTCAAAAATACTCTATTTATCCTAATCGTATAGGGTTCCAAATATAATGAATGTATAATTCACATATCAGGCCCATGAAAAAATAATACATTATACAATCCAGGGACTTCACATAGTCTAGTGGTCGGCGATAAATCCCAATCGCACAATGGTTGTGGGTTCGATTCCGGCATCTGTGTCTGACGCGATGGGTTGTCACACGGTCTGCATGTTGTCCTTTTATAGAAATCCAAAAATAACCTTTCAAACATAATCCATTCCAACCTTTAGACTTATCCAAAATACTACTATCCAAACTCACAGCCCAAAATTTATAAGGAAGTTAAACATAATGAAGATCCCCTTTTCCATGTGATAACATGTGAACACCTTCACAATGTGTTATTTTAAAACATGGTAGCATCCTGAATTACCAAAAAACCTTATTGATTACATTCATGCTCCCTTATTCTTTATATAATACTTGATATACTCCTTCTATCAAAAATGTTGTAAACTTCAACGATGAAAAATCATTAATCAGTTTCAAGGTATTCACAAATATCCAATATAATTAACCCAAATCAACCATATCTTATTCCAAAATGAGTACCTCAATAATAGGACCATATTAAGGTTTATCTTTCCTTCAACCATTTAATTTCCAAAAATCATGACTCGTAGTAGTGTGACTTTTCTTAGTACCATAAAATCTCATGTCCTCAAAAAATAGTACTGCAGTACAATCCTTATTTATTTCCAGTACATCATTGATACAACACTTCAATGAAATAATTATAAAACAACATAAGATCACTAGTCAATACCCTTCATCTGTTGCAGTATCATAATTTGATTATTATCCAATAGAATTATTTGCGGCATAGTCTGAGGACTGGGACATTGGTTTGCGTAGTGTCCAAACTCCTTGCAGATGAATAATTATACATTTGAAACCTCTTTCTTACACTTGTAGTCACGTACTTGGTGTCCTTTTTCTCCACACTTATAACATACTCCCATTCACTTCAATCATTTTCCAAGGTTATTCTTTCCACAGTTATCACATATGGAAAAAATCATTCTTTACCTTTTTCCCTTTATCTATCCTTCTCTCTACCATCCTTTTCTTCTCTAGCTTCCTTTCAAATCCATAGGACTTTGAAAATATTTTACTTATCTTATCAACACATGATACTATTTCTTCATATGATGATAATATGTGGGAGACTATTTCCCTTCTAAATTCTGGCTTAAGACCATGAAAGATATGACCCTTTTTACCCTTTGGATCATGTGTATTGCTGTAGTCCTCATTCGTTCTACTGGGCGCCATTTCTAAACAATGGAATACACTAGATTAGTTTACGAATAGAAATACCTAATCTCAAACTTGTAAAACAATTAACATAAATTAAACAGTTTATGGATATAATCCATAATCATAAAAATGTTTTCTTTGAGTAAGTATATACTCATAAGCCCTTAATAATGGTTTGTAAAGAAAATGAGAATTATCCTAAGCATATCCCCCGGAGTGTCATAACCAAGTGTGCAGCAAGGCCCGTTGTCATGCACTAGTTCCCATTCGAGTCTAGCTCAAAGATGTGTGTTCGGGTTTTATACCTAGGTACATCTGTGCCAGATCTGCCTCTACCTGCTCGTATCCAGACAGGGATTTATTTTATTAGAAAACTCACAAAATCTCTACATTACCAAAATTATAGGAAGTTATTCTATACTAATAGTCAAAGTCTATCTTAGGGTAATGTGCTCAAATCAGAGTTTATCTAAATATAGTATCCATGGTTATTTATAAACATCCTCTGACACCAACTGTAATGCCCCAACCCCAGTTACCCAGAGTAAGTGCATTATTTTAATACATTGGCATGATTACAAGGAATCAAGTCCCGAAGGACCGATCAATTTAGCACTCTTGGAAAATAGATTAGATACAAGAATGTTACATTACACTTCATAACATACTAAACAACATAAATAATCCTTAACGAACACCATTATTCCCTTGGATTAACCCTGCATATCAATCACAATACACTTCTTGGAATTTTGGGAAAAATAAAACACAGAAAGGGGTGAGCTCAGATGCTCAGTAATGATAACAATATATTGGAAACTTTCATAAATAAGCATAAACATTTATGGCAATGTATAACTAAAACAAAAGCCTTTTAAACTTGAACTTCAACATAATATGGAAAAAATAAAATGAAGTAATGCCATTTACTTATTCACATTGATATTCTACTAGTCGAATAATCAAATGCAATATCACTAACCACTTTCATAATGATGGAATGCATAATGCCGAACTTTAATTTTTCTGTCAAGGCCTCTTACCAAGACCTAAGGGATAACTATAACCGGAACCCAACCCAGAGAGCCTCTGTAACTAGACTCCAACCCAAAGTCCCTCTAATAACCGGGCACCAACTCAGAGTGCCTCTACTACCTGGACACCAACCCGGATTGCCTCTAATAACCAGACACCAACCCAGAGTGCCTCTAATAACCGGACACCAACCCAGAGTGCCTCTAATAACCAGACACCTGCCTCTAATAACCGGACACCAACCCGGAGTGCCTATAATAACGGGACACCAACCCAGAGGGCTTAATTTTACAGTTCCCCAACCCGTAATTTACTAGTCCAACACATTCAAGAAGAGGATTAAATATAACATAAACATTCGTATTAAAACTATCATAAGAAATTCCAAAACATTAATCATAAGACATTAATGTCATAAAAATAACTCATCCATAGTCAAACATATCACAAAACCTTAAATACAATATGTATGATTTGTATCATAATAAGTCAACTTCAAAAAAGTGTAAAATTTATCAAAGGATGTTGACATAGATGAAAATGATTTGAAAAACTCTTTGAGAGATATACCCCTTTTTCGTGAAAACTTATAAAAGTCACAAAATTTAGAAAAGAAGTAATTTAAAGACATTTTTTAATCAAAGCGTCCCATACCACATTGAATCTTTTTAAAGGAATTAACATTTTAAAAACATTCATGTTCATATAAATAAATCCTTAAAACCATTTTTAAGACATGATCATTAATGGGAGTGATTTAGAAGAATATATATTTAAAACATTGGAAATGATGTTTTAGTAAAAAAGTACCATAAAATAATACCTTTGAAAACTCTTTCATAAAACATAGACATGGTTAATAAATATGTCCCAGTAGATACTTACGTAAAAACAACCCCAGATAATAAAGAGATTGTGAAATTAACCCTAACCAATCTGGTAACTTATGAAATATATAACCCATGAAAGAGGTATCATACAATGAATATTAAAATAAACATAAATTAAAGTTTATTACACAAATAATACAATTATGGGAAGCACATACAACACACAAAAGGTAATAGTGGCAATATGGCAAGAATCTCACGGGAATTAAGAGTGAGATGAAAACCCCTTACCTTTCACTTTCCTTTAGTTGAGGGTACGTTTAGCCTCCTGTATGAAGAATATAGTGTGCTATTAAATTATACCAGAACCATATTAATATTTAGGATGTCATACATTATTCATTTATGACTTTATACTACCCATTTAATAATAATTTCCATGTTATATTAATATTTCGGGTAATAATCGCTTTCTTTATCATACATGTTTTAACTTGTTACTCATGAATGTATCACATAGATCATGGATTAAATACTTCCAGAATATAAAACATGATTTATTTATCATATATATTTAGAATATAAAAATTTATAATAGATGTATATATGAAATAGAAAACACCTCTTGTAGAGATGGTAGTCCGTACGTATGCATAAATGATGTTTCCGTTTTTAGATAATATTGAACGGAAGTAAGTGAATAAGATATATGTAAGTACATAAATACTTATATGTATAAATATATATATATATCCAGTAGAATTATTATGTCATATATTACATACTTATAAGTAATATATATTTTTATGATCGTCGATGAATGGTGAACTAGGAAATGAATCTCATCGCGTCGTGGAGACGGTAATCCGTACGTATGCACGAGCGAAAATATCATTTTTTTGAAATTAATATAATATATAATTGGATGGTATATAATATATAAAGAATCCTTATCATGTTATATTTATTATTTTAATCAAATACACATCATTATTATACCCATGAAAATAAAAATGTATTGAATAATAATTACACCACGACGTGGAGACGGTAAGTCGTACGTACACACATATGGTGAAATGTCATTCCAAGGGTGGATAGAATAATGAATTCGGTTGTAAAATAATTATAATAACATCACAGTATATATAATATATTGGATTTATTATTTTAGAATGGAAACAAAAAAAAGGCAGTGGAAGAAGAAAGGAACATCAAAGAGGGTGGTGAAATCATTACCTCTTTTTCAGGTTCTTTCTTTTGATTTGATCAAAAGGGATTCATAGGTTGGCTTTATGATCAAAATAAGGCCTCTAGGATGAAGGTAGGATATTTGAGAGTGTGTTTGGGAAGGGGATGTCCGAGAAAAATGTCTTAGAAGGTGTGAATTAGAGAGATGGGGGAGTGCCCTTTTACAAGAGGGGTGAGAGGCACCTTAGGAAAAACATAAATTATTATTTTATAATAAATTCATATTCGGTTTTTAATGGCTCCAAAGCATATTATTTAAAGTCTAATGTGGGGATAGGTATAAAAACACTCAAACAATAGGTTTTAGACAAGTTTATGTTACCATTTTACCATTATCATTTAGATTTAACTCTAAGTTAAATAATTTAACTTTTACTGTGTCTTCTTGTATTCTTACACTATATGGTTAATAAACATTCTATATACTGCAAATAAAACCCCAATTGGTTAATTAATGTTATATATATTATTATATAACTCTTTTGGCCGATCCATTGATTTTTAGGACCATTATATTAGGTAATAATATAATATTTGTTTTAAAAACTATTTTGTGTCAATTTTGACACTATTTGGTATTTGTTTTTTTGTTAAAAAAAATATAAACATGATTACTTAAAAACAAATACATTGAATAAATCCTAACATGTGATATTAAACTATAAAATTTGTGGATGTCATAAAAACTTTGAAGTTATATTTATTTTAATATTTATGATACCATTTATTTGATTCTTTCATAAATAAGGTAATTACTGCATCATCATTGTGTCAAAAATATATTTATTTATTTAATGTCTAAAAATTATAAATAAAATACCATGATGTATGAAATCTTATTATATTTTTAATGAATATTTATAAACAAATTTATCTTATGTAAAACCCTATATTAAAAATGTTTTAGTTATTAAACTTTGATTTTAACTCTTTTAACTCTTCTTTGAATTAAATAATATTAAATGTCCTAATCTAATACATGTGGACATAAATGATAATATTTTATTCCTAAGGTTGTTTTTGGTTGAGATAAACTTGTCCAATAGAATTAGGACATGTGTGAGGGTAATATTAATATCATTTTTACCCTTAATTACCCTATTACTTTTAACCGTGGTAAATAAAAGTAAAAAGTTACTAATCACCATAAAATAATTTCATCTTATTGAACCACATATTACTCCTTGATATTAAATGCATCTCTCGGATTTTTGAAATTCAGCTCACAGAAGCGGTAAAATTATGTTTTATGTGAATTTGCAAAAGCTCCAAGGAGGTGAGTAAAAGAGAGTGAAAAGTTCAATAAAATTTTATATATCTAAAATTATTATAAACCCACTCCAATGAATTACAATGAACTTATATAGGTATTATGTATCTATTTTGACATTAAATAATTTAAATAATATAAATACTTATTTAAATAAAAATTCAGTTTTAAACTATAACTCAGTATTTTTCACTATTCATCAAAAATTAAAAGTTTTCAGAAAAATACCAAATATTTACCATAAGCTAATTTTGATATTCTAAGTTCAATAATTAAGTCTATTATTCAAAATTAAAAATATATAAGTTTCATTTATTAATTTAAAATTAATTCCCGCTGTCAAAACAAAAATCATGTTTTTAAAAAACAATAACTATCAAAATATTGACACTTGTTTATGTCCGGTTTAAATGGGAAATAATGTCCAATGACCTGCATTAGATTAAATTGTAAAAATATATTATAAATATAATTTAAAACCACTCAAATTTATAATTTATCACTATTAATTATTTCGATTAAAAAATTTGTTTTTAATTAAAATTTAGTAATTTTCACTATTCATCAAAATATGAAATTTATTAGAAAAGTACAAACAATTCACCCTAATCTAATTTCAATATTCCAAATACAAAAATGAAGTCAATTTTGAAAGATAAAATGTATAAAATTTCAATAAGTGGGTATTACAATTCATAACGGCTAGTTTGATTGGTTGTGGTGTGTGTTAGAACTCGAAGTTGCGTACAACACATGCTACTGTATTATTCTAAGAGACATGTACCATGGATGCTTGAGGTGTTACATATTCGACTAGAATAATACCCATGACTATGTTTTATTATGGATATATTTACTCATCTCATATTCCTCCCATAAATTGTTCATGTTTATTATTTGTAATGGCATGGGTTTTTAATTATTCACTATTCCTAATGTTTATCTTGTCTTCCACTATATTGATTACCCTTATTGAGAATTTGAGATCACCCCTTTCTTATGATTCATTTTCCTAGGATATGAAGAAGTTAGTTATGAGTGACTTGCAGGCATAATCTAGGAGGCTTGGATGTTTCTAATGGAATAAATTAGTGTGATATTTCTTTTCAAGTTGTAATGTTGAACTTATGTATGTATCTTGTTTCCAATAATACTAAAATGACAGGTCCTTCGGGACATGATTTCATGTATCATGCCAGTGTTATGTAATACAACATAAAATTTGGATAACTGGGGTCGGGGCGTTATAGTTGGTATCAGAGGAAGTTTAGTACAAACCTTGAAAGCTAGATTTAGAAAAACTATAATTAGAGAACCTTACCCTAAGATAAACATAAAGGATTAGTATAGAAGAATGTCTTATAATTTTGGTAATGTAGAGATTTTGTGATTTTTACAAGAAATTATTCCTTATCTAGATACGAATTAGTAGAGGCGGCTCTGGCACAGATATACCTAGGGGTAAAAGTTGAAAACACATCTTTGAGCTAGACTCGAACTGGAATTGGTGCACGACAACGATCACTATTGCACTATTTCTTATGAAACTCCCTAGGGATATTAATAGGATAATTATCATTTATTTACAAACCATTATGAAGGATTTTTGAGTATATACTTTCTCAATGAAAACATTTTCATAATTATGGATTATATCCGTAAACTGTTCAATTTACGTTAACTGTTTTACAATTTTGGAATTAGAATTGTGACTCATAAACTAATCTAGTGTATTCCATTGTTTATAAATGGTGATTATTGTATGGAATGGAAACCATATCAACCCACATAATCCATGTAGGGATTTTACTCCTACTCAAGATAATTATTATGGGGCTGGTGATGCAACTCGTGTTGATCCGATTATCAGCATACTAGGACAAATCACTCATGTTATGAATAATAAAATTACCCATATGGTGCTCCGTGATCCAGAACACAGAGAATAAATGTTAGAACACTTCATGAGGAAAAAACCACCAACATTCAATGGGTGTACAAATCCATTAGTAGCTGAGAAATGGATAAGTTATTTAGAGAAATATTTCATGCATTTGGGAGTAGCGAAGGGGAAAAAGTTGTCCTGGCAGTTTATCACCTCACAAGAGATGCATATCAATGGAGGTCATTAATCCAAAACACAATAAAAGATGAAGAAGTATCAAACATGGAATTAAGGGAGTTTAAGGATATTTTAGTAGAAAAATACTTTCCTCGTGACCATTGATAGGATATGAAAAGACAATTTCTGAGACTGAGGCAAAAGGAGGATGAGAATGTCGCCAAGTATAAGCCTAACCTTACAAGGATAGCAAGGCATGTTGCAGATTATATACGTAACCCAATAAGTAATATTGATCATTTCTTTGATGGATAACAACCATTTATCCATTGAGCATTAGTCTCGCAATCCTTCTCATCGTATGAAGATATTTCCTCATGTGATATCAAGACATAAAAAGAATTATCTATGACTTATGACTTCACAGCAATGAAAGAGAATAACGGATCTACTGAAGACTCCGGGAAAGGAAATAAGGAAATAGGGGAGAAGGGAAGAGTTTAATTTCCACCCTGTGATATTTGTGGAAGGAAGCACAATGGTGCCTATCTAAAAGGAAAAGGAGTATGCTACAAATGTTGACAGAAAGGCCATCTTTCTAGTGATTGTAAGGGGAAAAATGAAGCTACTAATGTTCAATCCTACAATTGAAGGAAGATGGGACATTATGAAAACAAATTTCTTATGCATCCAGGAAAATTACCATATAAAATGCCAAGGGATTAAGGAAAAGCTTATGCGATCACTAATACTGAGGTTGAAGCTCTCAATGACATGGTGGTAGGTTTTTTAATGCTTCCCTCAGGTTTAGCCAATGATTTATTTGATTCTGGATCAATGCATTGTTTCATATATTCCTAGTTTTCTAAGAAAATTAAATATTTCTTATTTGATTTAACAAGGGAGTTGTAAATCAAAAATGTTAAGGGAAGTATCATTGTAGCAATGTTTGGTGAATCTTTCCCCATTAAGGCATATAAACGATATTTATCTACTGATATAATCGTTATACCCATGATTGAATTTCATTTAATCCTTAGTATGAAATGGCTTTTGGACTATGATGCGAAAATTAATTGTAAGAAGAAGGAGGTTACAATTCTCGAGGATGATAAGGAGTACCTTATCTTTAGAGCAGAAATGCCACCATCTGAGTCTTATGTAGATCCACCCATAGTAGATCTACTAAATTCAATTATTATGGAGGATGGGAATGAAAATATTATGGGTGAGGAAAAGAATGTTCAAATAGAAGACGTACCTATTGTGCAAGAATATGTTGATGTGTTTCTAGAGGATTTACCGGGATATCCTCCAGAACGAGATATTGGGTTTTCTATTGATTTAATTACCAGTTCAAGGTCTATATCAAAGAACCCTTATAGAATGGACACTATTGAATTAGTGGAACTAAAGAAATAACTAGTGGAATTCAGAAATAAGGAATTTATTCTCTCTAGTGTTTCTCCATGGGGAGCCCCTGTCCCTTTTGTTAAGATGATAGAATGATATATGAGGTTGTGCATTGACTATATGGAGATCAATGTTGTAACAATAAAGAAAAAGTATCCCCTACCTCATATTGATAAATTATTTGACCAAGATCATGGAGATAAATATTTTTCAAAGATTTAACTTCGATCTGGATTTCATCAGTTGTGTGTGAAGATGGTAGACATTCTGAAAATAGCATTTCAAACCAGGTATGGGTATTACGAGTTAATAATAATGCCTTTTGTATTGACTAATTAACCCTCAATCTTCATGGATATAATGAATATAGTTTTCATGGAATATCTTGATGAATTTTTAGTGGTATTTATTGATGATATCTTGGTATACTGAAAAAGATACTAAGATCATGAAAATCACTTGCGCATTATTCTAATGATTTCTAGAAGAAATGAATTATATGGGATGTTTAGCAAGTGTGAATTCTGGATTCAGAAGATTTCATTTCTTGGACATATTGTCTCTAAGGATAGAATCTCTGTTTATCCTTCAATGACCAAGGCAATCCGAGAATGTTCAGTAGTGACAAGTATAACAGAGGTACACAATTTTATTGGTTTAGAATGTTATTATCGACGTTTCATCCTGAATTTTGCTGGTTGGCTAAACCATTAACCAAGCTCAGGCATAAAGGGATTAAATTTGTTTGGAAACAAGATTTTGATTAATGTTTTGAATAACTGAATAGAAATTTATATAATGCTTCTATCTTGACTTTACCACCAGGGAATGATGGGTTTGTTATTTAAAGTGATGCTTCGAAGAAAGGACCTGGTTGTGTCCTTATGCATAATGATAGAGTTATTACTTATGCATCACAACAGTTAAAAATTCATTAGAAAATCTATCCTAGTCATTATATTGAGTCACCAGATGTAATATTTTCTCTAAATATATGGATACACTATCCCTATGGTGAAATATGTGATATTTATACTAATCACAAGAGTTTACAGTATATTTTCTCATAGAAATAACTCAACATAATGAAAATATTAGGGATTAAACTAAATAAAGATTATGATTTCACTATACACTTCCACCTGGGGAAGGCAAATAAGGTGGCAGATGCTTTGAGTAGAAAGAAGCATGGTGTTTTGAACAAGATGAGAGTTTAAAGGGATCATATTTTCCTGGATCTAGTAACGATGGATATTGGAATAACCATGGAAGTATAAAAAACAATACTTTTTCAAATGGTTTACAATAAAACTTTACTAGAAATGATAAAGAGTTCTGGGACTGATGATGAGGAGTTCCAAAAGTATATTAAAGAAGTAAATGATGGGAGACTGAGGGACTTCGTATATAAAGATGAAAATTTGAAATTTGGGAAGAGGCTTTGTGTTCAGGATAGACTTGATCTAAAAAGGTAATTTTGGGATGATTCTCATAGCCCCTATTTATGTATACACCCGGGGAGCACCAAGGTGTATATAGATTTAAATGAAATTTTTTTGTGGGACAACATAAAGAAGGAGATTTCTGATTTGGTGTCATGATTTATGGTTTGTCAACAAGTGAAAGCTGGAAGGCAATATCTAGGATGAGTCAAGCAACCTCTTCCCAGACGTGAGTGGAAATGGGATGATATTACGATGTAATTTTTCATGGGGATACCAAAGACTCCTGGAAGGAATGATGCAATATTGGTCATTATGGAACGCCTTACCTAGTCGTCACATTTTCTTGCTATAAGAGAAGATTTACCACTTGAATGTTTACCAAGACTGTATATTAATGAAGTTGTAAGAATTCATAGAGTACCCTTATCAATTTTTTTCTGATCATGATCCCTATTTTACATCATGATTCAGGAAAAGTCTTCAGAAAACCCTGGATAATGAACTTCATTTGAGCACTGCCTACCACCATCAAACTGATGGAAAATTAGAAAGGACTAGTCAAACCTTAGAAGAAATGTTGAGATCAAGCTAACATGACTTTCATGGTATGTGGGATAAATATTTACCTCTAGTAGATTTTTCCTATAATAGTAGCTTCCATTAAAGTATTCATATAGCACCATATAAAGCATTATATGGAAACAGATGATGCACACCATCTTGTTGGGATGATGTTGGTGAATGAAAACTCAAAGGCTTAAAACTTTTGGAGGAAACAATAGAAAAAGTGTAGATTATCCAAACAAATATCAAATCAGGCCAATGTGGGAAAAATAGATATGCTGATAATCAAAGGAAGGATTTGGAATTTCAAGTAATATATCATTTTTTATTGATGGTATCTCCATAAAACGTTGTTATACATTTCAGTAAGAAGGGTAAATTGAGTCCCAGGTACATCAGACCTTTGAAAATTTAGAACATATATGAGTTGTAGATTATCATTTAGAAATGCCTCCAAGTCCCTCCAATGTTCATGATGTGTTCCACGTATCACTATTTAGAAAATAAATTCCTGGCCTAACACATGTACTCACCTTCAAGGAAATTGAAATGGAACCTGATCTGTCTTATTGTGAAGAGCCTGTAAAAATTATTGCTACCAGAGAACAAGTGCTGATAAACCGGATGACTCATCTGGTAAAAGTTCTATAGAGAAACAATAAAAATGAAGAGACAATGTGGGAACCTGAGGAAATTATGATGAATAACCACTTGAATCTTTTTATGTAGTAATATTCTAAAAATATCTGGGATGAAACTATTTTAAAGAGGGGAGAATGTTACAACCCATGCTTCCATGCCACGTTTCCCTTTGAATAATGTAATAGCTTGCGTTGTATGAAACTTGGAGTTTTAACACACCACGACCAATCAAACTAGCCGTAATAAATTGTAATAACCACTTTTTGAAATTTTTTAATTTTTTTTTCAAAATGGACTTCATTTTTGAATTCAGAATATTGATATTATCTTAGGGTGAATTTTTGGTATTTTTCTGAAAATATTCAATTTTTGATGAATAGTGGAAAACACTACGTTATTGGTGAAAATTGAATTTTTATTTAAACAAATACTTGTTATATTTACATTTATTTTAGGTCAAAATAGATACATAATACTAATATAAGTTCAATTTAATTCAATTGATTAATTTTATAAATAGTTTCGAAATATAAAAATTTTATAGAAATTTTTACTGTATTTTACCGACCACCTAGGAGCATTTGAAAATTTGCATAATACATAATTTTACAGCTTCGGAGAGTTGAATTTCAATAATTCGAGAGATATGGTTAATATCAGAAAGTAAAATGTTGTTGAATAAGATGAAAATAATTTTTGGTGAATAATAACTTTTGACTTTTATTTACCACGGTTAAAAGTAAATAGAGTAATTCAATGTAAAAATGATATCATAATTATGCCAACACATGTCCTAATTCTATTGGATAAGTATAATTAGACCCAAAAAACCCTTTTTAATAAAATATTACCCCCTTTGGTCCACTTGGATTAGATTAGGACATTTATTCTTATTTTATTTAATAAAGTGTTAAAAGAGTTAAATTCTATGTTTAATAACAAAACCATTTTTAATACAGGGTTTCACACAATATAAATTCGAATAGAAAAATTAGTTATAAAAAAAATAATATTTCCTACATAATGGTATTTTATTTATACATTTATGAAATTAAATAAATTAATTTATTTATGACACAATGTTGATGGAGTAATTACCTTATTAATGAAATATTAAAATAATTGATATTATAAATATCCAAATAAATGTAAATTTATACTTATGATGAAGTAAAATAATTTTATAGACTAATATGACATGTTATAGTTGGTTAAATAAGTTTTATTTGAAGTGATAAAGTTTTAATGGCTTTCAAATAAATCAAATACTAAATAGTTTCAAAATTGACGTAATTGAGTTTTTAAAAAAAATACTATATTATTAATTGATATAATATTAATAAATATCTATGGCTTATCCAAAATACTTATGTAGGTTATATATATTAATAATTAACCACTAGGGGTTCTCTTGTAAGTTTATAGTAGGTTTATTAACCATATAATATTAATATACAACGATACATGGTAAATGTTAAACTATTTTACTAATAGTTAAATCAAAATGATAATGTTAATATGGTGACCTACACATATCTAAAACATATTGGTTGAGAGGTTTTCGACACATCCCTACCTTATCCTATAAATAAATTATTTTTGATACATTAGATTCCGAAATTGATTTTATTATAAAACAATATTTCAAGATTTTCTGAAAGTGACCCTCACATCTCTTATAAAAGGGAACTTTCCCTTCTCTAACAATCTCTGCTCCAAATCCATTTGGATTGGCCAAAATCTGCTAAAAAATCCTCACAACATTCCTAAATTCATCCTAGAGGTCATAATTTGATCAGAAAGCCAACCTATGGATCCCTTTTGATCAAATCAAATGGAAGAACCCAAAGAAGAGGTAAATATTCCATCACCTATTTCAAGTTATTTTCTTCTTCCACTTCCTATTTATTTTTGGTTTCTATACCAAAATAACAAATCCAATAACTTATACATACTTTGATGTTGTTATAAATATGGTACCACCATATTCATTATTTTATCCATCTTATAAATGACAAAGTCACCATACGTGCGTGTGTACGGCTTACCGTTTCCACATCGTGGTTTAGTTTGTTATTCAAACACATCATTATTTATATGGGAATAATAATGAGTATAAATAATTTAAATAATAAATATAACATTTTAATGATTTTTTTACATGATATACCATCAAATTACATACGATTTTTCCATCAATACAATGATATTTTGGCTCGTGCGTACGTACGAATTACCGTCTCCACGAACACAATGAGATTCATTTCCCCATCATAACCATTCAAGAATAATTATAATTTGATGATTAAAATAATTTTTGTGGACCTAATATCATCATGTATATGAATCAAATACATCCTATCCATGCCAAACATTTCTTACGTAACCAAGCATATAAAGGAAAATCAATCAGTTAACACCTGAAACGATGATACTACTGAAATATTCATAACAATGATATATTAGAGGATCATATATGATATCATATATATGTATGTAGTTATTTTATAACTTAATAACAATTATTTAACTATTATAAAGGAGGTTAACATACCCAGAACCAAGGAAAAGTACAAGGTAAGGGTTAATTTCCCAATCTTTTTATTATTCGAGGTTGTGTTTAGATAAGTATCTACTGGGACCTCTTTATCATCCACATCCATGTTTTCATAAAAATGTATTTCAAAACATTTTTTCTATTTACTAGATTATGGTTTAAATTTATTTATATCCTTATTTGACCTTATATGTTTTGAAACAAATCTTTCTGTCATTTTACAAAAAAGGTACTTTATGACCTTTTCGACAAAATTAAGGTAAGAATGTTTTTTAACTAATACGGATGGTGTTGCTATTTTCCTCATTTATAAAATCATCAATGATTCCCTTACAATATTATACTAATATTTTCAAAATAATGTTTTTCTTTTATAATTATGTGACTCTTAAATGGTTTCAATATAGAAATAGGCATTTCTTCTAATAGTTTTCATTTCATCTATGTCAACATACTTTGATGTATTTTTTAACTTGTTTGAAGTTGATTTATTATGATACACATCTTCCATATTGTATTGAAGGTTTTGTGATATGTTTGACTATGGATGTGTTATTTTTGTACCATTCATGGTTTATGGTTAATGTGTTGACATTTTGTATGTTAGTTTTAATATGAATATTTATGTTATGTTTCAACCATTTAATATGAGGAATGTATTGGACATTGTATGTGATTGGTGGAGACTGCTATAGATCCTCAGTGCATCGGTTGGTCTCATGAGACAATTAGACGTGGAATTGGCCGAGGCCTTTCCCAATTTGATATATGGATTTGGCCGAGGCCTAAATCATTTTAAGATTTCTTGGCTGAGGCCTTAACAAGATGTTTTATAATGTCCAAAATTATACATTACCTCATTATAAAAATAATAATGATGGTTCCTGTGGTTATTTGACTAGTAGAAAATCCATGACTATGTTTTATTATGACATTATTTACTCAGCTCATATTACTTCTATAACGTGTTCATGTTTATTATTTGTAAAGGCATGTGTCTTTAATTATTAACCATACCTAATGTTTATGTTATCTTATGTTATATTTCTTATCCTTACTGGGTGTTTGAGCTCACCCCTTTCTTATGTTTCATTTTCCCGTGATATGAAATAGTTAGTTATGAGTGACTTGTAGGAATAATCTAGGAGGCTTGGGTGTTTTTAATTGAATAAATTAGTGTCGTATTTATTTTCAAGTTGTAATGTTTAACTAATGTATGTATCTTGCTTCCAATAACACTAAAATGATCAGTCTTTCAAAAAATGATTCTTTTTATCATGCCAATGTTATGTAATAAAAAACCAACTCTTGGTAATGGGGGATGAGGCGTTATATATCACATTAGGAAGAAGCATGAAATCTTATTCAAGTAATATTTTATATAGAGGATAATATACTATCTATCCTAATCCTTAAAACACGTGTTGAGGATCCAATAAATTCCTAAATATATCAGCATATCTCATTCATTATTGAATGGATGTAGTTCTAGAATTCTCATTACATTTCTAGAATGATGATTTGTTTCATAGAATCAATTGATCTTCTTTAATGATCTATTAATTGATCATGTAATTCCTCTTAAAATGGAATATTAGTTGTGGTGCCACATAATGGATTCCTAATAAATTAAAATTAAATCATGAAATAATATCTTCAATAGATAGGACACACTTGTGATTTTAGATTTCGTATGACTGAATTGGTGGTTTTCAACTAGTTATTGAAACAGATTCATTGAGATGTTTTGTAACACCCCAAGATTCCACGATACGCTTCTCTTTGAATAATACAGTAGCATGTGTTGTACGCAACATCGAGTTCTAACACACACCACAACTAAACAAACTACCCATTATGAATTGTAATAACCACTTTTTGAAATATTATAAATTTAACTTTCAAAATTGAATTCATTTTTGGATTCGGAATATCGAAATTAACTTAGGGTGAATTTTTGGTATTTTTCTGAAAACATTCAATTTTTGATGAATAGTGAAAAACCCTGAGTTATTGTTTAAAACCGACATTTTATTTAAATAATTATTTACTTTTTTTAAATTTTATTATGAAAAAATAGATACATAATACCTATATAAGTTCAATTTAATTCATTGGAGTTAGTTTAGAATAATTTTAGATATATAAATATTTTACTGAACTTTTCACCGTATTTTACGCACCTCCTAGAAGAATTTGGAAATTCACATAAAACATAATTTTACTGCTTCTGTGAGTGGAATTTTAAAACTCTGAGATACATGGTTAATATCAAGGATTAAAATGTGGTTCGATAAGATAAAAATATTTTTTTTGGTAAATAGTAACTTTTTACTTTTATTTACCACGGTTAAAAGTAAATAGGGTAATTAAGGGTGAAAATGATGTTAATATTACCCTAAGACATGTGATAATTCTATTGGACTAGTGTATCTCGACCAAAAACAACCTTAGGAATATAATATTATCATTTAGGTCCACTTGGATTATATTAGGAAATTTATTATTATTTTATTCAAAGAAGAGTTAAAAGAGTTAAAATCAAAGTTTAATAACTTAAATATTTTTAATATAGTGTTATGGATAAGATATATTCGATTATAAAAATTAATTAGAAATATAAATAGATTTCTTACACAATGGTTTTTTATTTATAATTTTTATACATTTAATAATTTAATTTATTTATGACAAAATGGTGATGTAGTAGATACCTAATTAATGACATATATAAATAATTGATATTATAAATATCAAAATAAATGTAATTTCAGACTTTTTATGAATTTTACTAATTTTATCGGTTAATATGACATATTAATATTGGTTATATAAGTTTTTTTGAAGTAATAATGCTGTTTTTAAATTATCAAAAACAAAATACCCAATAGTGTCAAAATTGGCATAAAAGAGTTTTTAAAACAAATATTATATTATTAATTGATATTATACTCCTAAAAATATGAAGTTTGACTAGAGGACTTATATAATGATAGGTGTATCATTAATGGACCACTTGGGGGTCTCCTGGTTGTATATAGTATGTTTATTAAGTATATAATATAAAAATAGAAATGACATGGTAAATGTCAATCTATTTAACTAAGAGTTAAAACTAAAACATTAGGTTAATATAATGACCAAAAACCTGTCTAAAATATATTTTTTGAAAGGAATTAGACCCATAACCACATTATACATTGAATAATATACTTTATATCCATCAGAAACCGAATATTTATTTATTATAAACTAATATTTCTAGCTTTTCCAAAGGTGCCCCTTCTCCCCCTTATAAAAGGACTCAACTTCTAACCAATTCTTCACACCATCAAAGCCTTTTGGTTTGGCCACCCCCTGCACAAATACTTTCTCAACTTCACTCAATTAAACCTAAATGACATAGTTTGATCAGAAAGCCAACCTAAGGTGCCCTGTTGATCAAATCAAAAGGATGAAACCGAAGAGGAGGTAATGTTTTCACCACCCCTTTTCAATTTCCTTTCCTCTTCAACTTCATCTTTCTTTGTTATTTCCTTTAAAAAATAATAAATCAAATATCTTATATATACTTTGATGTTATTATAAATATGGTAAAAACATATTCAGTATTCTATCCATCCTTTTAATGACATTTCGCCATATGTGAATATGTATGACTTACCGTCTCCACACTGTGGTGTAATTGTTATTAAAAAACATTATTATTTTGATGGGTATGATAATGATATGTAATTGATGTAAATAATAAATATAACATGATAATGAATCTTTATATATGATATAACATCCAATTATATATTATTTTAATATCAAAAGAATGATATTGTCACTCGTGTGTACGTATGGACTACCGTCTCCACGAACGCGATGAGATTCATTCCCCATCGTATCCATGAAATTATAATTATCATTTAAGGATTAAAAATATGGTTTAAGGACTTCATATCATTATGGATATGAGTAAGATAAAACCTATCCATAACAAACATAGCTTATGTAACAAAATATATAAAATAAAACGACTAAGTTAACACCCGAAACGATGATAATACTAAGATATTATTAACAAATCAATGTTAAAAGATCATATATGATATCATATTAATGTATATGAATCTTGTATAATTTAATAACAATTATTTCACCATTATACAGGAGGTTAAACTACCCCCAACCAAGGAAAAGTACAAGGTAAGGTTTTATTTCACAATCTCTTCATTATCTGAAGTCGTTTATACGAAATTATCTACTGGGACCTCTTTAACATCCACATCCATGTTTCTTAAAAATGTTTTTCAAAAAATTCTTATAATTTTAAAGCTTATGGGTTAAATTAATTTATACCTTTGTTTTACTTTTTATAAGATGTTTATAAAGGAATATTTACATCATTTTCCAAACAAGGACCTTTTTATCATTTTCGACAAATTAAGGTAAGAATGTTTTTTTAACTTTTACGGAGGATGCGGCTATTTTCCACTATTGTAAAATCTTTGAAGATTACCTTAAAATATTATATGAATATTTTCAACGTAAATGTTTTATTTTATAATTAAGTGACTTATAAATGATTTAAAATAAAGATATTTCTCTCAAATAGTTTTGATTTCATCTATGTCAACATCCTTTGATGGATTTTAAGCTAATTTGAAGTTAATTTATTATGATACAAAACGTCCATATTGTATTGAAGGTTTTGTGATATGTTTGACTGTGAATGGGTTATTTTTATACCATTCAAGGTTTATGGAGAATTTATTTAAATTTCATATGCTAGTTTTAATATGAATGCTTATTTTATGTTTAAACCTGTTCATATGAGGAATGCATTGGACTTAGTAAGTGACGGGTGGAGCCCGCAATAGCTCCTCGATGAATCTGTAGGTCAAATGAGACAAACTAGTGTCTTGGAACAAGGCCTTGACAAAATCATATTTGTAGTCTTGGAATGAGGCCTTGTCTATGTGGTTATGATAGTTTGGCATTATGCATTCCATCATTATGAAAGTGGTTATTGATATTTCATGTGATTATTTGACTAGTAGAATATCCATGTGAATAAGAAAATGAAATTATTTAATTTTATCTTTTCCATATTATGTTTATGTTAAAGTTTAAAAGGATTTTGTTTTAGTTATACATTTCCATTAATGTTTATGCTTATTTATGAAAGTTTCCTCTATATTGTTATCCTTACTGGGCATTTGAGCTCACCCCTTTCTATGTTTTATTTTTCCCAGGATGTGAAGAAGTATTTTATGAAGGACCTACAGGGGTAGTATAAGGGGATATGAGTGTGAGGACAAGATGTTGTTGTAGTTTTCACTTTAAGATGTAATGTAAACTTCATGAATGTATCTAGTGTTTCCAAGGCTACTAAACTAATGGGCCTTTCGAGATTTGATCTTTTTTGATCATGCCAATGTTATATAATAATGCACCGACTCTAGGTAACTGGGGTCATGGAGTCACATGTTTCATGTTATTGGGATGACTGTATATAATATTTCATGTGATGTACAGAACATTATTATATGGAATCAAAGGAAATTTGTTTATTTTTACCATGAATTAATGAAAATAATTCTCATGCAAGGTGAGGTATCACGATTTCGTTGTATTTATTGATCTTTATCTCTCCGTCTTATTGTTCAGTGGCCCTGACTTGCGTTGTACCACATCGTTATCATTGTATATCAAGTACATAATAAATAAATTAACCACTACCTTGAATAATCTAGAATCGTGATTCCCCTTAGATACCCGATTTACCATCCGATAGACATTCCACCATCTTTAATTTCTCCATTACTGTCGGTTTTCCAACATTGTTCAATATGGCCTCAATAAAAATAAAGATAGAGTATGTTGAAATATTTTCTCATTTAAAATAATCTATCCAACCTTCTCAACTCCTTTATTCTTCTATTATTATTTATAAAAAATATATATATTTCCTTCTATTTTTCTATCATTTACTAAATTGATGTATTATTGTCATGTCTCTAAACAAAATTAGCACAAGTCATTGTGAATAAAAAAAAAATCAATAGTCTTCTAATTTTAAAAGGATAATTATCCAAGGGTGATACCCAATCCTATTAAATGAATCTATAGAAATTCTACATGCATCATCACAAATCATGGAAACTTTTCCTAAAAATTAACAACCAACGAGTCCATATCATAAAGTCATTCCAACATTCTCTTTCCATTATTAATCACTAATCATAGTGGAATTAATCATACATTGAATTTAAAATCATTTTAATAGATTGAAAACAAATAAATCCATACTCATCAATAATCCACCTGGATTTTTAATCTCCCCCCCATGGATTTGTTTTCAACACCATTTTCTTAATGTCAATGACCCTTATCACGTTATTGACTATAAAACCAATTTATTAATGTATTTTTTTTTCTAAATTTCAGGAAATTTGGAAATTATCTACCATTTTTATTGAAGAAGTATTCTACTACATGGTTCACAGGGAAAAGATCCTTTAGTTTCTTTGTATTAGCTGTATACATTCCCCATTTCCTTTACTGCCCACAAGCTAGTCCAGGCTGCTCCATAGACATTATCAACCACCAAGTCCCACATATTCCAAGGTTGATATGGGATTGAAAATCCTTAGGGGGTTGGCCTATCATTTTATACAATTCCATAATATACATAATTATATTTTAAGTAGTATAAAATAATATATATATATCTATCTCAAATAATCCATCCAGCCTTCTTAACTCCTTTCTTATTCTCTTATTCCTCATCAAAAATATATATTTATACATTTTAATGGACACTAATTTAATAAAATTTTGTAACAGTGTGATGTTTTTTAACAAAAGTTTTGCATGTCTTTGAACATAAGAACTATTCAACAGTCAGTGGATTTTAAAGGAGAATTATCCAAGGGTGACATCCAATTCCATTAGATGAATCCATAATAATTCTCTAGACATCATCACTAATAATGGATCAATGTCATACAAAATGAAAAAAAATGATTCCATAATAATTCTCAAAACATCATCACCAATCATATTGGTCATATAAGAAACTCTGTCCAACATTCTCTTTCCCTGATAAATTACTAATTATATAGGAATTAATCATACATATAATTTAAGATTATTCTTATAGATTGAAAAAAATAAAACCACACTCAACAACTATCTATATTGTCTTTTTAATATCCCATCTAGCTTCGTTGTCAATACCATTTCTATAATTTAAATGTCCCTTCACACCATATTGAAAATTAATAAAAATTTTTAATGTATGTTTTTTCTTCATCTATTAAAGGAATTTGGAAATTACATTTCATTTTTATAGAAGAAGAATGGTACCACATGGATCACTTGGAAAAGATCTTTTAGTTAGTCTATTGTATGTCTCAATGGGAAAACTAGTTCAAAAAACAATATAGATAAAACCAAGGAGTCTAAGACGTTCATTAACATCCATGAACGCGATATCATACTCATATCATGTTTATTTCTCATAGTTGTGGATGTATAAAACATATTTATCAAATAATATTTTCTCCTACAATATTTTGAAAGAACATTAAAAATTTTATGTGTAAGAATATTTTCCCCCATTTCTATGAGATTCTTCATCAACCATCACACCCCCTTGATCCACCTATTAGATATAATAAAGACGAGGGAAATAATTTTAATTTGGTCACCTCAATTTTCAAATTTTATTGATATGACATTAATTTCAAGATATCCATGAAATAAAACTTGATATAATCTCTTTTATGTTTCTCCTCCTCCAAGGGTGAACCTCCTTCTATTTGACATGGTGTAAAATTTAATCAGATAGTAATGAAGAAATCCATGTTGATAATTTAGTACTATGGAATAATTCAAGTTTCTATCAGATAATAAATAATCATTCTAACTTGATTTATTTAACAATGAATACATTTCACCTTAAATTACCTACAATTTATGCATAAAAATACAATATAATAAGTAACGGAATACAGTGGAACACTTGTGAGATTCTTAATAGGTGCAATTAGAATGAGAATTGACTCTCAACCTAAAGACTCATTTCCTTTAAGATGTAAAGTGTCTAGTACTATTCATTGGTCTATCTATTTTAAACATGAAATTTGGATCTTTCATTGAATGAATGGAATATATTCTTACATTCATATTCATTTTGGGTGTATTTTTTATCATCACCTCTACCAGTAGTGAAGTACCCCCTGGTGTTTTCTTTCTATTATCAACATCTGTAATTGATATGGTTGAGTAGTTATACAAGTATTTGTATTATGTCCAGCCTTAAACCTTCCACAATATCTTTGTAAGACACTTGACTTTTCATGTTTTATAAACTATCCAAAAATACACGATCTTCATGTGAAATAATCTTTTTTTCCATTCCCTTTTCTCTAGCTAGATTTTCATCCTCATCTTTCAAAATTTATCAACAAACATGAAATTGAATCTGGAAGACAATTAAGAACTATTTTTTATCATATTCTATAATGGATTTTCTATATGGATTATTCAATTCCTTTTATTTAACTTTATTAGGTTACTTATCAAAAATTTATTTCAGAATTTCTTTAATAAATACAATCTGTTGGTTTCCTTTTAAATTGATTCTCTTCTTAATTTCATCTTACATCCACTCATTTATATAGATTGTTTGTAGATGACCATAGTATGACCTATATTTCCATATTAGAAGTATATTTTATTGGTTTTAATGACTTTCTTGGCTTCTATCTTATCATTATTATTGGGCATATATTTATTTTTAAATATATTTACAACATTATTCTGTATATTCCCCAAGGAAGAATTTTTTTAAAAAAAATTCTTTTCATTTTTATGTTATTGTTTCTCATAAAAATATATGTACTTAATTTTTGGAATATACTATCACTCATTATAATGGTTAACACGTATTTTGTAATAATTATAGAAGTCTTCATGATACTCAAATGTGTTCTTGATAGATTGATTCTTCTTTATTTGTTTATTTTTATTTAGTATTGAATGTTTCTTCATTTCTTCACATGTGATATCCTTGAATTCACACCTTCTATAATTTTAATATGATAACAAATCATGCAATTAATAAATATATTGATTCCCAAATTTCCAGTAGCACCAACGATAGACAAAAAATCTCTTTATTTTGGTTGTAGTACATGTTTTTTTGATTTATTACTCTATTATTTTTGATTTTTTATTTCTTCTTTTGCAATATCATTTGAAGAGTCATTTTTCGTGATCTATATTTTATACTCCCTTGGTGTTTTGTGGAATTATTATAAATTTTACCTACCCACATCGTCCCAGAATTTAGCTTTGATCCTACACTAGCAGATGATACTACTTTAGATGAAACTAAATTAACTATCTGAAGATTTACCTTCCTCCATGAGTTTATATAAGGTAGATTAGGAGATTAGTTTGTGTTCATATATACACCAATATAATTCTATTTAGATACATGTGTCTCATCTATTTTCTTTTGTAGAAACACCCATTCTTTGATATTGACAAAAATAATTTTTAGGTGTTAGAATTAATATTATCATTAACTGGGGATATTCTAACAACATTCTCTATTAAATTTTTGAAATCAAGATCAAGTTCATTACAATTCATGATGAGGAAAAATTATCATTTTCAAATTATTGCAGCCTATATTTTCTTTCAATTTTCATTCTATTTATACATTCTTCATACATTGTACTCCCTTTATTTAGAGAGTTTTTATGGTCTTTGATTCTTATAGATTTAAATTACAATTGGTCTACCTTGAAAATGATGATATATTTAGGTGATTATTATAGAGAGTAGACATTATGTATATAATATTTATGCCACTTGGACTTTTTCCCACTATGATATCAATATCATGGAACATACATGTTTTTACTCAGGTTGAAAATCTTTGACTTTCTTGGAAACATAAAAAAAATGTTTCAAGTGCATCAAATAATACACCAAAAACATGTTTACTCACAATTCTCTCATAAGAATCCTATTGATGTTCCACTATAATTATTTAAATTAATTTTTTTCCATGATTAATAGATTTTTACTTTTCTTTGATGAGTTCTATGAGAATATTATTGATTTTAAATTTCTGTTAAAGTGTATCCTCATATTCATTGAATTCTTATATATGTTGTGCTCGTTAATAAAAAAATATCGTTTAATGGAAAATTTATATATGAAATAAATTTTCCAAGAGCATTCTCCACGTATATTTAAAATTGATATTAGAAGCCTTCCAAAATTATTATAAATTTAGTTTCCTCAAACTCTCCATTGTATGAATTAATTTCGTCACAAGAATCATTATCACCTAATTAGACAAGAGATAATTGATCCTCATCTAAATTATTTGAGTTTATCTCAATCAATTTCTTCACATCTTCGTTCTATTTTTCAGGGTCTTGGAAGAAATATTCATGTGTTATTTGACTAGAATAGAAAATAAATTTTCCACTTGAGGTGATTTAGAAAAGTATTGAAATAAGAACTTCATATAATCCTTGAAAAAAATTGGAATAAGACTCTAATCAAATCAGAGGTAGACCTACACTATAATACCGCTTGTATCTCCTAGATTTTTTATGTAGGTTCAATTATTGGGGGGGGGGGGTTGAATCATAGTACCCATTTTTTTTTGGAATTTCACATTCTTTTCAGTTATCCCCTCATACTCTCTAACCTTTTCTATATTCAAGATTAATGGGTCTATTTTTTTGTCTCAACACTTATAAAACATGAAATATATATAATAAAAGATTTTATAGAAATGAATTATTTTAAAAGTATCAATAAAAATACCTATTCCATACTGTGATCAAACTATGGTAGTTTAATTGATTATATTATCATTATAATTTGTAGGGATTGAATATTTGGACAATTGACATACAATGTTATTAGAGGAAATAAACAATCTTCATGAGTCAGTGGTGTTATTTATACTGGTTCCACCAGATTTCAATGGATGTTTTTATATTTACACAACCACTTATTAAAAGGTTTTAAATATTCACTATGAACAATATATATACTCAAATAGATGCCTTTTAATTAACTAGATAAACTTATTACTCTTTTGAACATATTTTAATACAACTAAATCAAAAATATTATATGCACATCAGCCTTGTACCTTTTAATTCATGGAAGATAAAACCTCCACATAAACTCTATTCTTTATCAAAATGAACACCTACTAAATTTATAAATTCTATACAGGTTTATGTATTTTTTTTATATTTCTATTTTATAATGATCATTATAAGAATTTATAAATTCACATCAAGTTGATTTCTTCCTTGCTTTATCAAATAGTCAGGTATTCTTAGATAAAGTTCCCAACCTCAATGATACTTCAAGGATGAATTTATTGAACACGTCAGACTATTTTTAATATCATTTTATTTTCATTATGAAGTCAAATTTTTAATCATATATAGTTCAAACCCCCTAAAAATATTCTTCTTATATTTTCATTTCTAATCAAATTTTTTTGTTAAGAATATTATGTGGGGTGAATAAAATATGTGGATTTCATGTTGGTCAAGTGAGGAGCATGATATATTAACTGAATGTTCTATATTTGAGTGTGGTTCATGAGATATAATCCTTAAAACACACTATTCATTAGATTTTATGGATTGTGTTCCTGGTAAAAATCCTCTTTCATGTGAAATGATCAGGTGATGTCATGTATCCTTCACATGAACATGAAAAATTTCATGTGATATTAGACTTATTCAATCAGACTGACTTCAAGAAAGGCAGTCTGATACCGTTTGATTTTTTAAAAGGCATTCACATAAGTAGGAGTGCTTCATGAGTTACATTCACATGTCATAGGTTGTGTCCGCAAGTCTATCTCAAATTACATTGAAGATCCAGATATCTTAAAAATTTATACTCTGTGAGACAATAGATATGTTCATGGGATCAACTATATGAGATAATGTTTTATCTAAATGTACCCTATTATTGTAATAATGTATCCAATATATTTTCACAAGAAATCCTTCATGTGATCAAATCCCATGGACTCCTCTTAACATGGATGAATGAATTATGAGGATGCACACTGTCTTTTACGTGAATGGTTTATCCATGTTCTCAGTTTCAAGACATCTCATGATATCACATTAAGATGTAGCATAAACTATTACTCAAGAATTGGTTTATATAATTTAGATTATAATTATTATACTACACATTTCAAGCCATGTAGGGGAAGCAATAATTTCCTGACAATATCGATATATCTGATTCATTTTTTAATGTTTGTAAGTCTCAGCTTTTTTGATATTTTCTGGAATAATCATGCGATTCGTGGAATCACTTATTCATATTCCCCTGACCACTTATATGATCATTCAATTCTTATTTTGATGTCATAGTGGTATTATTTCATTTCAACATGATGGATTTTTGATAATTAAAAATTAAATCTTGCAATAATAGATTCCATAGACAGAAGAAAATCATGATCATAGTTTTCATGAGATGGATTCAGTAGTTGTTCGATGGTTATCACTATAGATTCTTTGAGATGTGAGATGTTCTTGAGATGAGTGTCTCCAATTTCCACATGATATTTAAATAATTATGCAGTGAAATCATGCGACCGTCATATGTTTTTGGAATCACTTCTTGACAATCATTATCATATAAAATGATGTTTCATGCTTTCTTTAGTTCGATTTATATTTCAATCAATCTCATATGGTGTTTGTTGTCATGATATCATGTTGGTAGAGAGGTTTTCAAGATATTAATGATGATGATGTTTTTCGATGTGTCCATGAATAATTTTGATAGAGTTCCTTTTGGGAGTTTTTACCATGAAACATTTGAAATCACATGATTCAAGATTGAATGGACAATTAAGATCTGATCGATTGGATGAAAACTTTTCTATTTAACAATTAAATGGTTGAGGAAAAGTAACCCACATTGTGCTATCTCACATCTATATAATTATTGTTTAGATTTGTGTTATATCACTCATCTAGAACCAAAATCATCCACAAATCATGATTCCACTCTGGTACTTCCCTATACTATCTGGTCGGTATGCCACCCCACATGGTGTTAACCACTTCTTCACCCATATAGACTCTTATATGGATTATATTAATTATACACATCCTAATCATCCCATGGTCTATCTTGGGATTCTCCCTAGGTATGTCCAACCACCGATTCCCACATATTCCAGGGATGAGATTGGCCTAGTCTCTCAAGTAGGATGGCCTATCTTTTTTAATAAGGTCTCAATATACATATAGATATTCTATGTATAATAAAACTAAATACATACCCAAATGAAATATTCCAAAAAACATTCACAACTCCTTATCCTTTTTTCATGACAAATAACTGTTTGTATATTTTTTAATGGACACATGTTTATTCCAATGTTCTAACAATGTGAAGTCTCTATGAACAATTGGCACATGTCTATAAACGTAATAACAATTAAAAAACAATATGATTTTACAAGGATAATTGTTCATGTGTGAAATCTTATACAATTAGATTATTATATAACAATTATCCAAGAATCAACACAAATAATAGAAAACTTTCTTACCATATTACAATCACTAAGTCTAAGAAAATTCTCCATACACCATCAAAAATCTTCATGAATACATCGAAAACACTTTACCACATTTTATTTCCAGGATTTATCACTAATCATAGAGTATTTCGTCATATATTTATGTTTTTCCATCTAATAGAATGAATAAAATATAGTTGTACTCATCTACTATCCACATGGTCTTTTAATATTAGAGACCTAGATGAGTGAAAACACTAGTTTTTCTTATGTGTCAAGCTAGAGTGGTATTACGTTGATCACCGTGACCTAATAGTTCACCATGGAAGATTTTCAATCCAAAGTATTGTTGAGGTTCTGACTAGTTCAAAGAGACTACAAATAATGGTTGGTGTTTATAGGATAACCTAGGGTTCTTAGGTATAGTTTCAGAAATCATTAATTGAGTTCCTAGGATAGACACCATGAAAATTACTTTCATGATTGGTAGTTTAGGTAGAGGATGTTTAGTTTGTGATTTATTTCCTCATGCTTGTATTTCTTAAGGCACATTTATTTTATTAATTTTCATTACTTGATCCTTTATTTATTCTACTTCCTTTTTGTTTCCCTATACCTTGTTCTTAGTATATTTAATTTAAAATGGTGTTTGAAGATGCATGTAAGTTGATTTAAATGAAATTAATATATATGGATTTTCAAGTGGATTTTATAAATTATGTTTTTTGTTCAAATTATTCTTATGATGATGGAAGAAATGGACTTCAAGTGATTGTTTTCATGTAAATTTATTAAAATGGGAAAAAAATTTTGAATAGTATTTTAAACATTAAAAAAAATGGTTTAATAATTATAAGTTTGTTATATGGAAAGGGGGGTTGTGGCATATAGAGTATTATTATTCTTATATCTATATTATCATTTTGGTTTCAATCTTGGGAACAAATTTTTAGCAAACTTAGAGTATTGATTAGATTGGCAGTTTTAAGGATTGTTTTATTTTATTCAAATCATCCAAGCATGCCTATTAAATGATTTTCTAGAACCTTATTGTATATTATTATAATGTACAACCTGTGCCACGTTAAATTATTATCCTTGTACAATTAAGTTTTTTAATAATTTATATTGTTGAAGATATCCGATTATTGTAGTGGTCAAGGATATGAACTATTAGAGGATTTTTTGTAGGGGAGGATGATCCTAGAGTTTATTTCTGTATATATTATCAACTATTTGTTTATTTTTATCTATCTAATTTTTTTGGGAATCTGACTTATGGATGGGTCATGCCAATCTTTTAGGAGAAATACTATTATACATTAACTCTGATCTATTGGTGAAATCATTTCAATTAGATTTATCAGATTTTATAACATTTTTTACAATCCCATTGGGATTCAAAACACCACATTGGGTTAGTGATGAGCTAGTTTGGGTGTCCGTTTGAATTGTATCTTGGTATGGGAAATTACAAATGGAATCTAAGGTATGGGTTATATGGTGAGAGAATAGACTCAATAATATCCATTAATTGTTTAGGGTTTCACAGTAAGATTGAGAAAAAAGTTACAGTCAAAACACAAGAGGTACATGTAGGGAGTGTTTCAAAATCTCTATTTCTTTTGGAACCTCACATTACTTAGGGTAGTGGTTTTTTAGTTTTTAATTTGGTATTTTGTTTTGATTAATTTTTAGGGTTTGTTTATTCTCATCATCTTGGGTGAGTTTACTTGGGTATTGGAACGGATTTTGGGATGGAAATAGAACTTGGGTCAGAAACATGAGGTTAGTTTTCACAGCCTGAGAAACCAAGCAGTGACCAACCACTCAATCTTGAGGCATCTTTGGAAATAATGTGTGGCTAGCCTGTGGTCCCTGAAGCCATGTGTTCTAATCACGAATGGCTCCAGATAACATTATTTTATATCTATACTACTCTTTAGTAATTCCTAGTTACATGAGGTGAATAAAGTGGGATCTATGATATGTTGATATTAGGTTTTAGATTTTATTATGCCTTCACCCGTGAGTATTTTATGAAAATGGGTTTTAGATGAAATATTATTTAATGATATATTTTTCATTAAATCAATTTTGGGGTAATGTTTAAAAATTATATTTTGAGTTTTTTGGAAATCAAGAGTTGGAAAAGTGTTTTGGAAAAGGGGGTCGGGTATTTATTCTACAATGATTAAAATTTTGAGAAAAATAATGTTTTTTGGAAATTTTTATTTCAAGTGAATATTTTTGATAAAATGGTTTTATTTTTTTATGGGGATTGGTATTTAAAAAAATTAGATTGATTTTATGATGTATTAATTGAATGAAGAATTTGATGTGTGTAAAATGAACTTTTTTAGTTACTGTCTCGAATTATCTTAATTCTTCACCTAACACCCAATTTTTTTAAAGGATGGATAGTGTGATTCAAGGGATGAACATAAAGGAAATTCTCTCATTTCATTTATGTCATTCCTATAGTTGTTAGCCCAACCCAGACTCAGAATCATGTGGTAAAGACAAGATTCTTTTTGATCTTGGAATTGGTTCATGGTTTCCTGAGTCCTCATTCATTCTTTTTGTGTCATGGAATAGGTTTTTAATGAGTGTGATAGAAGAAAATTGTTGAGTAGAAAGGGAATACATGAATCTATATTATTTAAGAGTTTCCCCATTTTGTGGATATTGAGTGGATGGGATCCTTTGAAGAACCATTGATTTAGTTGGGAATTAGTTGATTCCTTATTTACTTTTATGGGATTATAGTTATTATGGTGATTCTCGTACCATGGTGGTCATTTAGTTTCTTGTAATTTATATATTAAAGTTGGTTCCATGAGAGTTTTTGGGTTTTATTGGTTAATAATGAGAAACCTTAGCCTCAGTTCTTGATTAATTGGGATGTGAATTACCATAGGGGTACTGGGAACTTGAGGGTAATAGTTTATTTTAGATCGGTTCCTTGTGAGATAATGTACTAGTTTTAAGAACAATATTATCCATTGAGTATGACGACCCATGGGAAAGCTCAATTTCATTCATTTAGTTTATTTTTACTGTGATAGTTTTAGAAATTTGATTTAATGTTTCATAAGAATCCATATGAATTGTTTCTTTTTTCCATTGGGATATAAGTGTTGATGGGTTCAGTATGAGCCCTCGGTGTTTTTTGGATGTTTTTAGGAAATTTTATCTTCATTGGAAACTTATTAAAGGTTTTTATTTCTTGTGGTTTCATATCTTGTAAATGTGTGTGTGTTATCGAACAACCATTTTTTAAAGAGTCTTAATGTTGTGGAAATTATATTTGGTCTTAGTGTTAGTAGGACATTGGGTCCCTAGTCGGTCGGTTAGTTTATTCTTGGAGACATTGGATACTATATAAGGACCTTATATGATGAAATTTTGGAGGAGTTACACTACGTTTCATCATACGTTATGGACTTTCCCAATTCCTAGACCCTCCTACATTATTTTATATTTCATAATTTTCTATGTTTCATTGTCTTACATCATTTGAAAATGGATTTTTGGAGGTAGAATGAGTTATGGAAGGGAGGTTGTAAAACGATTTATTTTTTCATTTTATTTTCATAATATTATTTATATTAATTTGAAGTGCTTTGAATTTATAGGAGTATTGGGATAGAATTTTAAAATGATAAAATATTTTAAGGGGGACATGGTTAGCCAATATAGTTAGTAAAACATAAGGAAACCAATAGTCTACTTATCTCTAGATGCAGTTCCATTTGGAAGATTTAATGAATGAAAATTTGAACCATGAAGGTTACTTGGAGTAACTATGTGGGAATGTGTTTCCTTGGTAGTACTAACCACATGTTCACTAAATGTATTTGTAAATAATTCAATTAGACTATGAGGATTTCCCAAAAATTTAAAATTTTATATTATTTTATATTATTTTTTTATTTTTTTCTTTTATTATTTCACTATTTCACTTCCCCTCAACCGTGTGACCCCCATTTGATAGGTATACTCACTATTTATCTCAACCCCCCATATAGATGCTCCCTAATGTGGCCCCTCCATATTGACAACATCCTCCCTCACACAAGAAACCTTCTAGAATAATCCTCTATTCAAACACCCTTATCGTTCATGCATGAAAAAAAGACCAAATCCATATCAATATAGGCTTCCCATTTTATAAGAGCATTCTTCCCATAGTGATTTTTCAAATTTATTTAGAGGTACAATTTTAACCCCCAATATATGGTCTTTACTTCTACACCTTTTACATTTCCTTTAAATTTCATCTACCCCTCAGAGAGATTTTGTTATGCTGAACCCTAGAGGTTTTGGCCTTGACTAGTTTTTTTTGGATTTCACTATTATAGATTGAGGAGAGTCATTTTATTACTTTTTGAAGACTAAAAATCATAGTTGTCATGTTTTAGCTCATCCTACTTAATTTACAAGAAGGTTTTCTAATGCAAAACATTTATTTATTGAACCACGATTTTTTGATGATTAAATTCATGTTTTAATTAATAAGCGATCTTATTTGATTATTTTTATTGATTAACCAAAGTGAAAATGTGGTTTAATAAAATTTTATTGTGTTTTTAACATTTTTTTGATAAATCAAAAACACCTGGTGTTTGATAAATTGTTATGTGATTTTTACAATGTTTTTTGGAATTTATATAATTGTTTTAGGTTTTTAATAATTTCATCAAATTTTTCTACATGGTATTTCATGTGAAACATGAAATAACATGTACGAAAAAATTATTTGAAATTTTATTTTAAATAATTTTGGTTGTTTAAATATGTTAGGACCTCATTTATATCATGTATGGAATTATAGGAGATTTTTTAATGCTTTTTGAGATATTTAAATAAAGTGGATAAGAATTTTTAATTGTTTTGAAGGTTAGTTTTTGAGTGTGATGCTTTAGGAACGTTTTATAAAAAATTTCTACATCAGGGTGCACTCAAAAACCCAATACAACTTTTTATAGACCCACAAAAATATATATTGTTTTTCACTAATCAAAAACCAATAGATAGTGTCCTAGAATCCTCATGAGAAAAATAAAAGTGATGGTGATAAATTATTAAATGATGGTGTTTAATCCATATTTCTATACTAATTCTAATTGTATATTTTCTCACCATAACTTTTATAAAGGTCATGAGGATTATAAGACATTATGTATAGGTCTTCGATGGGTAAAAACATAAAATATTTTCTTTTGTGTCAAGAAAATGTAGTATCAGGTTGTTTAGTGCACCGTGATGGTTCCCCATGGAAGATTGTTTTCTCCCAGGTTATGTTGAGGGCCCGACTAGTTTGATAAGACTATTAGGATTAAATATTCTTAAAGGTTTACATATGGGTCATGTCTCTAGTTCAGGATAAAAATACTTGATTTCTTAGGTTAGAGACCATGGAACCTAATTTCTTGATTGGTGGTTTAGGTGTGGGATATTTAATTTATGATTGAATCTCCTCCCCTTGTATTATTTTTTGAAGAAACAATCATTTTTTTAAAATTTTCACCTTCTCCATGATTAGTTGTGGTGCGTCCTTGTATATTTATAACTTTTTGAGGGTATATTTTAACTAAAATTGTTTCAATGGAGGATTGAAAATAATTTTAAATTAAAGGATTCATTTTGGATTTCTGAGTGGATTTGGAAAATGATAGTTTTTTTTAAAAGGAATCTTAAAAAATGTGGAAGAATGATTTCAAGTGATTGTTTTAATTTCCATAAAATAAAATAGAAAAACTATTTTTTAATTTCATATCTAACAATATTGAAAATTATTTTATAATAAAACATTTTAGCATGTGGAAATGTGGATTATGGTCTAGTGAGTTCTGTTGTGTTGATTCGAATATTATCATTTTAGTTTCAGGCATAGGATCAACTCTTGGGCAGTCCTTTTGTTTTTTTTCCTTTGCGTATTTGAGGTTAGTTTTATAACATTTGACAAAGTGGGTCTATTATATGATTTTGTTAAAAAAACATGACATTTATAGAATGTCCAATATGTTTCCCTTTAATTTACATACCTTGTTGATGATGAAATTTTATTACTATTTAGTTAGTGGAGTATTATTATTACAATGAATAAGGATATACATTATTTGAAGAATTTCCCCTAGAGAGGTTGTTCCGATGATAATTTGAGAGTTTTTTTTCCATAATTGTTATATAATATTTTTATTTAAAACTATATATTTTTTGTAATGTACATGAAACATTCATATGGTTAATGACATATTTTCAGGAGAAAATATATTTTTCATCGACATAAATTTATTGTATAATTTTTTCCAATTCTATGAATTTTATACCCCAATACTTTTTAATAGACTACTGGGATCCGAAATACCCCTCCGGTTAGTGAAGGTCTAGTTTGGGTTCCTTTTTATAAGGAAACTCAAGATGGGTCATTACATATACCCTCTCACTCAATGATATCCCTTCTAGAAACCACTGATATAAGAAAAAATCTATAATATAGAGTCATTATCTACCAAATCACATCAGCCACTCTTCTCTTGGAATATGTCTACCTCATAAAAACAACTAGACAAATACCCAATCACTAAGGGTAGTCCTTTAAAGCACCCTCTAACAATGGGAGAGGCTTAACATCAATTCCCATTATTAGACAGATAATAACATTATAATATCCCTAATATTTATTACACATTAATACCAGATTTATTACATATGATTAATCATAATACAACCAGAAATATTGAAAAGTAAAGTGTATTTGAGAATTTAGATCATTACATAACATCATAAAAAATAAAAAACATCATATTTATTTAAAAATTCCTTATCATTATTATAATATCCCATCAAACATAAAACTGCATGGGATTACCTAGGGATATACCTACGAAATGTATGAGCTAAAGTTCCCAGAAATGGAATTAAAATGGAATAAAAATAAAAATATAATAAATTATAGACAAGAGACATATCAATGGGGAATAAATGAGTGATAATAATAAAAATGAATAATGAGACATGATATAGACTGATAATCATATAGAAATCAGGGGAAATGTGGAAACAACATAAAAAATGCATAATAAACATATGTAAAGGGTAACTGACAAGAAATCATGATGGAAAAAGTCCCATAAAGGAGTTTGTTTTAATCCGTGTACCAACATGATAGCTCATGAGACAAAAAATTACCCAATTAATTGGAAGTATATATAATTCATGGCACACACATCACTTTCATTTAATTCTTATGCTTATGTGTGCAACATAGATCATACAACATATATTACTTCATCATCATTTATTATTCCAAGATCAAGAAGTATGGAATATAAAAATTTAATTATCATGTAAAATAATTATAAGATTACAAAGGTGAATACCCTAGGTAGGGAAGGCGTATGGAATTCAATACACAATTATTTTGGCATGGAAAATCACACTGAAAATACAGTAGCATAACAATATCACATAAAAATTCATAAAATGGGTTGATGAGGGAGAAAGTGGTCTGTAATAATATTAACATAAATTTTTTAGAAATAGGTACATTAAATTACATATCCATACATTATTAATTTGAAATAAGAGTCATAAGATAATAAATAAACATTAATAAATAAGTGAATGAGAGGATCCCTTACTAAATTTCAGCATGGTAACCAGCATACATAAAGGTACATGGTAGGGATTAATGAAATTACAAGGGTTATATAATATTTTATACATAAAATGGAAAGTAATTATGGTATGTAAGAAAATTTACCAACATGAAAATAATTAAACTAAGAGGCATAACATAAAATAGGTGCTTGAATAAAAAGAAGAGTGATAGATGTCCTACTAAATTTTGGCAGGGTAACTTATATACATAAATGTTAATGGGATGGATTAATTATAGTGAAAGGGGTATCTAATAATTTATAGATAAAATGGAAAGTATGGAGGATATGTAAGAACATATCCCAATATGAAAAAATAGTAATTAATATCCATAACATAAAATAGGTGCTTCGATAAAATGGATAGTAGAAGACCCCTTATTTTAGTGTGTGAATCCAAATTATTGAGAGTGGATTATTAAGATCCGGGGAAACCATGGTATGACTATATATATGGTAGGTTAGATTATGTATTTTCTAAAAATAGTTTTAGTGATTCAAAATGTGTTATTGGTTGAGTTTATATAAGAATAGAGTTGGGATTTCTTTATTATTTCCCAAACATTGGTTTTGGAATCTATAAAATAAAATTACCAAAACCACAAACCATACCCAGGTTTTTGGCCAAACATTCATCCAAATGATAGTGTAATTTATTATTCTTTAATTAAAATTGGTGAAATTAATAATATAATACCCTTTTAGGCATAGAAGCGAGTCATACTCGCAAAAAATGATTTTAAAACCATAAAAATAAATTAATGGTTTTAGAGGATTCTTAAAGACTTTATAAAATTAACCATAATAACATATAATTAAAATATTTTAAATAGAAAATATATATTTTGTGTTTATACCGTTTATATTAATTAATACATCACTTTTCGGTCATTATGATGTCATAATTCACACCATATATTTATAGGACATTCAATTTTTACCATAAAAATTGAGTAACTCGTAAAATTATATAAAGTTCCCTATTGGATAATCTATAAATTTTTATTCCAAAAATAATATTAATATTATTTAAATAGTTTCATAAATATGTGTATTTCCCCTTTAATAATAAAAATTGACACTTATTGAGAAATACTATGTTTTTTACAATAACAGTTTTCAAACCCTTATAAAAATTGCATTTGACTTCATAAAAATTATATGATAATTTAAAATTTATAAAAATGATATAATAATAATAATTATTTAATATATTATATTATTTAAAAAATATATTAATTTTCAAAATAAATTATATAATTGAATTTGAATGTTACGCAAAAAATACTATTTCTGTTTTATCGTATCAAAATATAATTTTTATCATGTTAATTACATAATCATTTATAAAGTAAAAACAATAAAGAATATATATAATCATAATATAAATAAATTTATATTTAAATATTCATACTATTAGGGTTACTTTTTTGTAGTATTTGTTAAATTATTTTCACCCTTAATTAACATATTTTTAATTTATCATCGTAATAATCATTTTATACTGTTTATATTCATATCCCTCAAAATTAAAGTGGAACTTAGTACCAAATATTAATTAAGATGTCTCCAAATAAGGAATAAATTTTATAAAAAAATTCACATTTTTATAATAATATAATTTCATATAAAACCCGCATGTATGAGGGAAAACCGGTTTCCAAAAATTATAATTGTTCACAGAAGAGATGATTTTTCATTAACTATATGACTATTAATATTGATTTTATGAATTTAAATTAAAAAATATAGATATAGAATCTATAAATTTCCTTTAAATAATTTATCAATACTGTCTATATTAATTAATTATAATGGGAAAAAATCAGTCATTTTAAATCTCTTTTTGGAAAAATAAATTCTGAATCGTAAAAATATAATTACATTAATTTTAGATTTAAATATGATTTAGATATAATTATTTTAATTAAATATAAATAATTAACATATATTTAAAATTAAAATAATAATTTCACTTTTAGATAAATTAATTTATCAAAATAAATAATAATTTTACATAAAAATGATATTTTAGCTATTCACTTAATTTTTTTTTCATAAAAATCATAGTTTCTCATAGAAACTTAATTTTGATAGGATGATATAATAAATGGAGTTCATTTTATATAATATATTTTCTATATTTTTTGGAAAATAATTATAATATTTTTCATAAAAATAAATTGTGGTCATTTTTGAAGAAAACATATTTTCATAAACAAAAAGTATTATAAAAAAATTTATTAATTACTTAACCCATCATTATATATATATATAGGATATATATAACTATATATATATATTTCATAACATATTTAATCCTAATAATATCCACAAAATAAATAAAAATGTTATTTTTTATTTAAATAATCATTATCCCTATGGGTTCAATGTTGGGTTTCACATATGCCATCAAATATAGTTTCATAATTTACAAACTTGTGGAGTTACATTCTTTCCCTCTTTAATAAGTTGTTTTCTTATAATTTAAACATGATCTTGGAATAATTTCTTTGAATCATAAAAACAAATTTATTGGATACCATCATCTTAAAAAGGGTTAATAAAAAATCCAATGGAAATGAGAGAAAGCAATGCATGAAGGTCATCACATAACATGGATTCCCAATAGAAGAACTTTAATGGTATGCAAAAACATAGAAATATAAGAGAATAATAACACATGAGAACTAATTGTGTTTGATAGAAAACATGTCTATAATAAAGTTAATGACCACCAAACCATAATTCTGTGATGGGTAAAATAACCATCAATTCATTGGAAATTATCATAAAATGAAAAACAATTATTCAAAATTATTTTCCTAGAGTTAAAGAATTCATTTACCGTCCGGACATAGAATGTAATGACATATAATTTATTAACAAATATAATTTATTTAGTTTTTCAATTTACACTATAATCACATTTTCTCTCCAAATGATGAGTATTTTTAACTTATTAAAGAAAACTAAAATACAATAAATTTTAAAGCAGTAACTTAAAAATGAAATTTATTCTGTAACTTATGAATTTATAGGCTTAAAACTATGTTATCTGTGATCAATTTTTTAAAAAGTCATGTATGAGAAGTTTTTTGTTCCCTTAATAATGGATCTTAAGTAGATTATAAATTTAACAAAGTATATAATGTTGGATTTCCAATCCATGTGTGTCGTAAGACCCATTTTTTCACCAATTCCAAGTTGAATTTTTCTCAACGCGGTATTTTTGGGTTTTACCCCTATGTAAATCTATTCCAGGGCAACATCCACTTATATAATATTATAAGTATGTATTTTCTGGATGAACCACATACTATATAATTACCAGAAATAAAATATTTCTTCCAAAAACATAGTTTTAACCCTATGGATTTTTATAGAGTTTTTTAATACTAATCACAAAAATAACTAAATGTTTCTCTTGATACTATCTATAACAACCATTCTATTTACAAAAAATTAGTACATGATTTATTTCATAATATTACACATAATAAAAAACAGAAGATGGATATTTATATTTTATTTTTTAATTAGGTGCATTACACAGGAACTTAAAATAGTAAAATATCATCTTTATAGTAAAATTTCTTAACAAGATCATAATAATATATCAAACATAAAATTGATTAGGATAACTTGATGACATACATAATTAAGGGGTGATATATAAACACCATTAATGGAATAAAAATGTAATAACATGAATAAGTTATTAAATGTTATACAAGATACATATCAATGTGGTTTAAAAGGATTGAAAACCATAAACATGAGAAACGAGAAAAGATATAACACCATAATCATAGAGGCACCATGGGAATTATGGAAAAAACATAAAACCCTACATAATAATCACTAGTCAAGGATTACAACAAATACGTCATGATATTAAAAGTCCCATAAATAAATCAAGTTTAGTTCAAGTCCCAACATGATTTCTCATGATACTAAACATTACCCAATGCATTGGAGTGCTATATAATTCTTGTCACACCTGTTAATTTCATTTTTTTCTCATGCTTAAGTGTGACACATAGATTATACATCATAGATTAATTAATCACCATGTTATATTCCATGATAAATGAGGGTGAAATACATAAATTGAAGTTCTTATTCAATTAATTATAAAGGTATAAGGGTGAATACCTTTGATAGGAAGTGTGTATGGTATTCAATATATAATTTTTTTGGCATGGAAAATTGTGTTGAAATTTTGGCCTCCTAAAAACCTTGCTTTAAATTTCATAAAATTCATTGATGAGATAGAAAAGGTTATATCATAATTTTGTCATAAAATGGGAATTAATAGAAACATGTAAAAATATCCCAAATTTAGGAATTGGAAATATAGGCGAGAAGATAATAAATAAACTTTAATGAAGAGGAGAATTAGAGGATCCCTTATTAAATTTCAGCATGGTAACATATGCACATAAACATTTATGGGATATATTAGTGAGAGTGAATAGGTTATATAAAAATTTATACATACAATTCATAGTAATGAGGATATGGAAGAATATATCCCAGTACAAACAAAAGGAAATAAAAATTCATAACATAAAAGAGGCACTTAAATAAAAAGAATAGTGGAAGATCCCTTACTAAAATTTTTCATGGTAATAGGTGTACATAATGTTTCGTGGGAGGGATTAATGAGAGAGAATTGCGTATACCATAATTTATACATAAAATGGATATAAATGGGGAAATAAAAAAACATATCCCAATGTGAACAAAATTTAATTAAGAGGATTAACATAAAAGTGGTTCTTGAAAAAAATTGTGAGTGAAAGATTCCTTACTTGAGTGTGTGACACAAAATGATTCATAGAGGATTTTTTAAAGATTAAGATAACATTGGGAGGAATCTAGATAGGGTAGGACAATGTAAGTATGTGTACAAAAATTTTTGTTGAAGAGAAATGGGAGCTCGTGTGGGTTAATATTATAAAATAGTGGAGATATTTTTTTATTTCTTATACATAGGTTTTGGACTGTATAATAAAATTACCAAAACCATAATCCTTAAAAAAAATTCATCCATGGTTTCAAAAAAATGGATGTGGGTTTAATTATTATATAAAAATAATGTACAAACATAATAAAATAATACCCTTTCTGAAGTGGAATCGATTTATACTCTGAATGTAATGAGTTTAAAACCATAAAATAAAATAATGGTTTTCATGGATACATAAATGATTTATTAAGTTAATAAAATAAACTAAACATAATATTATTCAAAATTTAAAACATATATTTTGTCATATAAACCATTTATAATATTTATTACCACATATTTGGGTCATTATGATGTCATAATACAAACCATACATCTATAAAGAATTTAAATTTTACCTAGATATTCAACAGACTTAATTTCTTTTTGAAAAATTCACCATTGTATAATATAGAAGTTTTGATTCGAAAAATAATAATCATTTTATAAAAATATTTTTCTATGTATTTATATTTCAAATTTTTATATAATTATTGGCAAAAATTGACAAATACTTAGTTCTGTTTGACATTAGTAGTTTTCAAAACCAGAAAAAAATAAAATTTGATTTCCTTAAAATTATATGATAATTTTTAATTGATAAAAAATATTTTCTAATAATACTGAATTATGATATTATTTATTTAAAAAAGAAATTAACTCATAAAGATAATTTCCTTAATTGAATTTGAATATTACCAAAAAAATACTATTTTTATTTTATCATATGAAACAATAATTCTCATGAAATTGATTACTTAATGATTAATAATTTTAAAAAATAATTAATAAATATAATCATCATTTCAATTAAATTTTACTATAAATATTAATACTATTAGGGTTACATTTTTTATAGTATTTGTTATATTATTTTCACCCTTAATTTACCCATTTCCTATTTACCATATTAATAAATATATACTAAGATTACTATTCATATTTTTCAAAATTTAAGTTGGAATTAAAACTTAATATTAATTATGATGACACTAAATATGGAGTAAATTTTATTACAATTAATTCAATGAAATAGAATTATTTTATTTAATATAAAACTCACAAGCATGGTGGGATACAGTTTTTTGAAAAAAAAATATTTTTTAAGGAAAAGATGATTTAACATTAAATATAAAACTAGTAATATTAATTTAATGAATTAAAATTAATAAATATAGATATATAATTTAATGTTATCATTTAAATCATTTCTCATTAGTGTTTATTTTGATTAATTATAATGGAGAAACATTATGAATTTTAAAATAGTTTTTAGAAAAATGTAATAAGAATCCCCAAAATAAAATTACAGTAATACTCGATATAATGACTATTTAATTGAAATTAATTAAATTAAAAATAAATAAATAATAATTATGAAAAATTAAACAAATAATTGAATTTCTAAATTAATTAATTTATCAAAATAAATGATAAATTTACAAAGAAAATATATTTTTTAACAATTCACATAAAAATTAATATTTTAAAAAAATCACAATTTTTTTACACGAAGTAAATTTAGATATTATGATATAGAAACGGATATCATTTTATAATATATATTTTCAAAATTTTCTATAAAATAGTTATAAATTTTTTTCAAACAAATAAATAATAAACATTTTTGAAGAAAACATATATTGAAGAACAAATTGACATTATAAAAAATTGTTTGATTATTTACCAATAATTAATCAATATATCTTGGATATATATATATATTGTAATGTATTTCATACAACTAATATCCAAAAAAATTATGTAAATGTTTAAATGGTCATATATAAATAATCATAGTCTGTTTAGTTTTGGTGTTGTGTATCACATACACTATCAAACAGAATTTTATATTTTAAAAACCCAGGGCATTACAAAAATTTATAACATACACACGACAAAAAGGGTGAATCAGTATTTCCTCCCACATGAGCAATATTGGATCATATGTCTAGGATCTCTCCATCCAACCCTCATAGACAGATGTTAGAAATTTGTTGTGGTCTTTCCTGACCTAGCCTAACAACTCATGGTATAACTCATCAACCACCAAGAATCATTGAACAATCCACATAATCTAAATTGGATTACATAGCCCAATAATTTAAAACTCTTGGAAATAATTATCAATATTGTAATGGAATCTATTAGGTTAAATAGACATAACAAGGTCTTTACACATTGATGAAAACCCAAAATCATCAAAACACAATTACCTCATGTCCCCTAGGCCCTATCCAACCCTTGACTTAAGTTGTTGGACCAATTATCCAATAAATAATAGTGTTACAACTAAATTATGATAATAAGGGTTCATCTTAAGATGGCTCACATGAATTCTTTTAGCAACCCAATTCCACTCCCTTAAGAAAGTTCCCACATCCCTCACTAGGGCCCCATATCACATCTCCCTTAGAGGATCTCTTAGGACCATACCATGAAGGAAACCCATCATATCACACAACATCAATCCATAGATGACTTATCCTAATAAAATCATACATCAAAACATTAAACCACCCTTAAGAGGAAATTACCTATGAGGTGTGAGATGAAAAATCATCTCACCCATAATACTTTAGCCCAAGCTCCATCTATCTGTGGACCTATTCATAAGAGGTGTAACCAAAGATACATGTAACTAATACAAACCCCAAGGGAAACCTCGAGCCTCTCATAGTCTTAACTGAAATATTTTAGTCCTTGGAAATGTATTTTGTGGGTGATTTTAAATACTTAATTATAAAATGGGAACTTTATTTTGCATTAAGAGGATCGATGTCCCCTTAATTATTTAACATGGGTAGTCTCAGACCCTATCCATATTTCCCCAACATTAATAACTAAAAATAATTCACATTCATGTATAGACATGAATATGGTTATGTATTATAGGGGCCACCTAGCTTGTAAATAGATTTACTTCCCTATACATTTCTTCAATCATCCCCATACAGGCCCACACCAAATCACACTTACACCTAAATCCCCTATATCAAGAGAAAATATTAAAATAAATAAATTATAATTTTTTTGTATTATATTAATTAATTTAAATAAAGTTTCATAATTTCCTAAATCTCAACATGCCAATTCTCAACATTGAACTCAAAGCCAAAAACACTGAGATTCTCTACAAAGAAACCAAAAACTAGTCCGATTGAAATACCTATCATTGATATACATTTATCCACTAATCCATCCAATTTATGAAAAATATACATATAAAATCATTAATAAAAATAAAATAACCATTATAGTAAAAAATTACATGAGATTAAGATCCCAAGACATTCTACATCAATCACACATGTAATAAACAAGGTTCGAGAAAAATATCACTACATTCTTGTGATATTAATGAAAATACCTAATCCAAAACTACCGAGATTTATAAAAAAATGAACATAGAATAATTTCAGGAGAATAATAAATAATCATAGATTGAATCTCTGCCAATACCAAACCTCAACCAACAATGATAAATGGAAAAAATTGGAAGGGTTAGAGAGTAAAGGGGTGCCCCACTGGTTGGTTCATCCATAAGAGGAAAAGACCCCCAACTAGTGGTTTAATATAAGGGTTTAAAAATAACCTTCTTCAACAAATTAAAAAGAACATAAGAACACATCTATTACCTATTCATGTAGAACTAGGAACCTGGTGAACCATAGACCACCTTATGCACCCCTAGTGGATAGCTGGTGTGCCTCTATAACCAATAATAATATTTTCCAAGCCAATAGGTACTCGGTGTATCTCAATTGGGTACCTAGTTGTAACTACAACAATGTTGTAGTCATAGCACTAATCTTTCCAATCCTATGACACTCAATATACCTCATAGACCTTTCAAAAATGTCCATAGAAATCCAAGAACCACATTTAAAGATTTCAAAACACTCAAATTTAATATCCAAATCAAAATTTTCAAATCACCTCTATATTTGGGATCAAGATTTCAGATTTCCTATAGAAACAATGATATATAAATTCATGGGTCATTAAAAACTACCCACCCTAATGACTCCCATTCCTAAGAAGCACCTAAAACATCTCTAAAAATTAGATCCATTTATTAGAATCTGATAGCACTCATTGTTCTCAATTTTCAGCCAAAACAGATGCAGTTACATCACCCATGCTTGATGCGTAGTTTCAAAAAATGTTCCCTATGAATCACAGGTATGATAATAAAACATACAAAAAAAATCTATTAAAAATCACTTTTAATAATTGAACTTTACCACATCCAGGTTTTTGATATTATTGGTTGGCCCTCCCTAATATGACCTTTCCAATAAAATCCCATCCTCAACTAGTAATGTACCACCACCTTAACCTGATCATGATAACTTAATTTTTAGTGGCATCAAAATTTTTCTATAAAGATACATAAAATTATAAACTTAATATCATATGTAAATACATTTTTTCATCACCATACAATAAAATCCAACAATATACAATAATAGTGGGAACTGATGAAAACCCGATTCGACTGACTCTTAGACCACATAAATTTTTTCACCAAAACCAATAATGACACATAGATTTATTCGAATACTATAATAGAGTCCCAAATCTAATATTTGACAAGGGGCCAGATAAAATAAAATCCATTTTCACAGAAGCATCCTAGTGAAATTTTCACTATCCATCAACCAATATAACTTCTATGATGACCTGTCAAACGTGAGGGTTATGCATCAACAACCAATACGGTTGTCCACTTCATAAGAGCATCTTTATTTTCATCCCACTAAACAGAAAATCATAGTCTCCAAGACCCATATTAAGTAATATACCAAACTTAATAACATAACATGATTGAATCAACCCTATTTTAGTGCTAACCAAAAGCACTAATCACAACCAATTCCTGTATTTTCAATAAATTCTCCTTAATTATCAAAACCATTCTATAGAAAAAATATTAACACTAAAAAAAATCCAATAGTGTTATTTGAATTATATGGATTCTTTTATAGTACTTCTTCCGCATTGACAAAAATTGGTCCCAAAAACACATGTATTTCATTCTTACTGAGTCATGGTCATCCTATCTTGATAAACACTCACTAAGACTCTTAGTTCTCTAACCCATGGATATCCAACCACACCAATATCCAAATAAAAAAATTTAAATTTTATAATATATAATGTAAATTTACCAATTTCAATAAGACATTCACACCACATACATCACCGTATAGTAGATTTAATATAGTTCATCTATATTCATAATAAATGTGGATATCTCATATTAGAGTAGACATAACATATTTTATCCTCATCAAAACTGGGATCCACCATTCCTACCATTTCCTCACCAAATTCACTATTCACTATTCTATTATGGAAATATTAAACAACAACATTTCACTAATCAGACCCTAAGTGAGATATTGACTAACCCCCTCAAATCCCATTGCACATCCTTGTAGTTTGGACTAAGGGGTATACCCACCATCATCATGACAATAGTAAGGTTCTATTAGAACATGAGAAATTGACAATATGCTTGTCTAAACACTCACTCTCATCTTTCAAGGGAGTGTGAACCCTCCAAATCTCTATCTCACTAGTGAATTCCCACTAGACGTCTTGGTCTCATCTAAACACTAGTTCATACACAGTCCTATATCATTATCTAATTAAGAAATACTATTTATTCTATGAGTCATGTATCATTGATCCTTCTCTCATGTTCCTAAATCACTATAATTAAATCCTCTCCAAAAAACCCAAGGCATATCTCATGGTCACCCATTAATCAATAAATTCACAAAAATTATAGTGTTTACCCATGCAAGATCACCTCACACTATCCCACCAGGAGAACATATGAATCTAGATTTTCCATATATCCAATTGATCACATCTTCTAAATGAAAAATTATAAATAAACCACTCAATTTGATTTAAATCATAAAGCTCTAAGGATTGAACATTACTTTTCTCTACCCTCTCAAGGGTATCAAAGCCCATAAGTAATGTTTTCCACATTTAAAGTCTTTTATTAGATATATATTTCCCATATTCACCTAATAGCAAGGAATATAATGACTAAACCTCCACAATATGGGTTATTATACATCGCGTTGACTATATATCGTCTATATCCTCTACTTGAGGACATCCCATAAAATTATCCATATAAAACTAGAAATACCAAACTCAAATCCACACATTATAATTGAAAGAAAACAAGAAAATACCAAACTCAAATCACAACATTATACTTGAAGAAATATATTAACTATAATAGTGAAAACCCATAGTAGAAATATTTAACCCTTGAAAGCTGGAAATCCTACCAGAATGGTGTTATGATCACTAAATCAGGGACCATCAAAATGATTGAAACATCACTATCACTATCATAAAAATCCTTAAAATTTAAGCGAAAATAATATATGATCTAATTCAAATTTGTAATTCCCTAATGATAATACCTTAATAGTATCCCATATGGATTAACAAAAGACCTTAGCCACTCATCCCTATAAACGATATGCTATGGACTAATGGTGAGAGTCTATGATAAATGTTGGGGAGACTATACTCTTAATATGATAACTATAAATAATAATAAATAAAAAAACATTTACCACAAATGATAAAAAAGTATAAATGCTATAAAAATATAATTTTAGACATATAGTCATACAATAAAATATTATTTCCACCTGGACAACTATATATATAAACATAAAGGAAGAATAAAAGATTAAGGAAGCTCCAATATAACTCTAAGATTAACCAAAACCTAATCTCCAAAATTTTCTGATCTTCAATAACCTGATATACTATGATTCCCTTGAATCAATATTTAAACATAAGGTCTCCACATACAATAGGGTTCCTATAAAGGTTATATGAATACATCTCATTAGGTCCTAACTATATTCCCCAAATATAAACCATTATATACATATGTATTCATGAGGAATGTAAATAAATTTTATCCATAATATGGGATAGTGGTTATCAGGTAATCATGTTTTAAGCATGGAACTATGATACATAAACCTAACTGTATTAACTAATATATAAAGAAGAAGAAGTACAATCATTCAAAAAACTATGACCCATACCCTATAACACATGGTAAGGTGAAATACCATGGTTTGACTATAATCATTAAACATAGTGTGCGTTTCATAATATGTCCCAATTTAATCATAATACTTATCAACATATTAGTTTCACATGGGATACGAGTGATAAATCCACTCTGGGGGTGAATCGGGGTATGGAGGTTCTCTAACATAATCACTTTTATCTTATATCGTCACTTCCCTAGATGATCGTTACCTCATTATTAGTAGGTTTATTATCAAGTTCATTATTTATTTGGGATAAATTTTTTATCTCTATGATATTTAACCATATAAAAATATTATTTAATGATTCTTCACCATGAAAGACAAATTATATTTGGAAAAAAACACAAGAAACACACATTTTTATTTGGTTTACTCGATCTTTTCTAATATAGAAATCTTATATTAAAAAATCTATGGATGTATCTGAATCCACTAAATAAAAAAATTGTTGTTGGATTTATCTATTACTAGGGTAACTACCCTTACAATATTTAGGGATATATTATTTCATCATAAGGATCACCTCCCTCACACTATTTCTTTCCCTATCGAATCTAGATTGGGAAAAATAGAATAGATGCAAAACAAGTATCTCTATTATAGTAGAAACATCATGTATGGATTGGTTATTTTTGTCTACATGATACATATTCATAAAAAGTATTATAATAATTCCATGAATAACATCATCATTCCCCAAGTCATCAAACAGGTTTCCACCATCTTCTTTATTAATAAGATCTTTATGGAGTGCTAAAACATTCCTCTATATTCCTTCCAAAATTGAACTTGAATTCAATTATTCAGTATCTAATATGTAAATGAACATTAACTTTATATATAATATCAATCCACATATCTTATTTTATTTTCTAATGATATTTTTATGACTCCCACAACCATTAAATTGTATCCACTATAATATTCATGAAGATGAATTTCTACACAATTTATTACTCCCAAAAATCTTTTTATCTGTGAATGAAAAAAACCACCATGTGTATCTCATAAAATATCATTCATTCTTTAATGAATATCACACAAGTATCCATATAGTATAATTCTTATAAACCATGTAAAACTATGGGATTGAATTCCTTGAATAACTTCCTGAATTGTAAAATATTTAATATTAGAAAACTTATTGAATCAAAATATCGAGATGATATTCTACCTTAATGAGTGCTTATATAGTGTGAAAATTTCCATTTATAGTGTGTAATAATAAACCTCTATTTTCCCTCCATCTTAATCCTTTCCACTAAAAAGAATGTGAAAAATATTTTCTATATTTAAATATATTAAAAACAAGAAACAAATAGTGTTATATAATAAAACATTACATAACAAATAGTTATTAACTAATCTATAAATTATTATATGATAAGATCCCTATTTTTAAATTTAATATGTATATTTTTATATCCATAAAACACTTCACTAAATCATAAAACGTGGAAAAAATCTTGACCCACCAAATCATCAAAAATATATTATTTAATTTACTAAAATATAATGAAATAATCATCTTTTAATTTCCATAAGATTTTCTCCAATGAAGATGTATAAAATAATAATCAAAATTTATGATTAATAAAACATATTATAAATTACTAAAGTGGTAAAATACTTCCCCTTAAGAAAATCTAAATGAATGACCCTTATAAATTATCCCCATGTTCCATATGTGACTTTTAGACATCTCACTATGTTATAGAAATGACTCTTATGAACTCCATATAAAACCCTTTCATTTAACTATTTGAAACCCAACGAATCTCATGTATCAAAAAATATTTAATCTTATACATTAAGTTACTTTACTATATTTTAATCATATATTTCGGATTAGTTGTACACATTATCAAAATTAACTCTTAAACACTACATCGAGTTAACTTTATGAAAAATGGGGATTTCATCAAGGATATTAATTATTCATGAGTATATCCTAGAGAATATTAAGAAAATAGGGAAAATTCCATGAGTTTAACTCATTACCCTAGATCCTCTTGAATATACTTATAATCATATTGGGAGTTATTCAAATCGATATAAATATTCTCAAAGTAAGAACTTCTATAATTTACCTGAACCACTTCCAAATACTTTTATTTATAATCTAAGGACAAGAAAAAAATATTTCATACTTTCTCACACTCTTATTTAACTTCAATTATACCCTAACATCTTCACTACCATACTTTAAAACTCAAATAAATGATCAATTATTTCATCTTCTATCTCAAAATTGATAGCGCTAAGTAACTCTCAATGTTTTTTCACTACCTCCTCTAAAATATAGTACAAAAATTATTAGTAAATAATAAATACCACCATAAAAATCCTTTATAGTGGATAATAAATCATAAAAAACTTCATTACTTTGGATTCCAATCAATCCAACACTTAAAATTCATTATTGTGATTCCAATAAAATCAACCTTTTATATTTTTGGAAACATGATCATGAATACCAAATTTATTCACATCATCATAATTATTTAAAATCCCCCAATTTATACTCTTTATTTGATGGATAGAAATATTCACGGATTCATGATGGTTTACCCCATTTTACATCTAATAAAAAAATCATGAATAAGAAACTAACATATAATATTTGAATCATCTAGCTACATTTATCTCAAATTACATTACCCAAATGTTTTATTTATTTCAAACACCAAAAAATCATCTTCCTTTGATACATCATGTAGGATTATTGGGGATATAACATGACATGTTTTCAAATTTATTCACTTGATAAAAATTGTTATAATATTGAAGGAATCATTTTCTCACCCTTTATTCATATTCATTTCATAATATTTGGGAGTCCTTCCCCCTATTTTAATACTATTCACGACTCCATCAAAATATTGTTAATATCGCTTTTCTACAAAAATTTTATACTTTAATTTCTCAAGAAATCCCTTCAACTTTTGTTTCATTTTGAAACATTTCATGTGAGTGATCTTACCAGTAAGTAAATATCCCTAAAAAATCTATAAGATTACCATGTAAGAAATCATTGTAAGAAATAATATATTAAGAAAATAACACCACAATTTTCATTTTAAAAATATGAATTTGTATATATCTACTAGCCAAAACCATAATCTTCTACCAGGGAACTCCTTAAGTGTACCAAAGCACATAGTTTCATAAAAACATTATTGAATTCACATAAATTGAAAATTGTGTGAGACATACTATAATTTATCTTTGATAATCATTATTGGACACCATTTTTTTTAAAACTAATATTAATTATGAACAAATTTTTTTTCCTTCAGTCATCTAGTGTCTTTTACTAATCAATGGGGATAACAAAACTTGATTCATATCTCCAAAATCGTGATAACATATTAAGATTCAACAATAGACATTTATGTATGTTTTAATAAGAAATTCATCAACATTGAAGGTATTTGTGTTCAAAAAACTTTTATATGATATCACATGGTAGTATAGAATAGATAAATTATGAAATTATTATTATTTTTTCTTCTTATTAAGTTATGTGCTTCTATATTAAAGGTAGGATAGTAATAATTTGTGCTCTTGACACCCACACTTCAATGTAACATTTATATCAATTAAGATACAAAAATATTACTTCTCTAATTTATTTCTATATACTAATTTTCTTATAGTTTTATATTCTTAAATATCTTATTGTCACTACTCCAATCAACAATTGGAGAATAAATGCATGATAGAATATGATTTTAATATTTTGATGCAACTACCCCATCGACAGTATCTCTCCCAAGTCTATAAAGGCTTATAAAATAGTTAAAACAATTTAAATACATGTGGGGAGGGGAACTTCCACATTCATCAAGTTTTATAATATGACAAGTCAATATAAAACAAAAAATTACCTTTATCCATAATTTGTATTCCATATGTGGATTTAAAATGGTTTTGATAGAATCTATCTTCACTTCATTTCTTTATACTTGATTATTTATTCATTCCAAAACTCACAACATCTTTATCGTTGGGTTATCAAGACAATAATGATTTCTTGACATGTCACAAGATAGTATTTTCTTGTTACTACATTTTTTATCATAGAAATAATTATTAGGAAACATAAAAAATACCTTTCATTGGGATAATTATCCTAAATTATCTTCAACATCTTAAGAATCATTTCATATTTTCTATCATTTCCAAATCATATTCTTCTCTATCCCCAAAATATTTGGTTTAGTAAATGTTTGGGAACTCATTTTCAAGACACTTTCATGTTGGAGACCTTCATTAAGTAGCCCCTGAAATATATTTATTGATTTAATAGATTTACCATTTAAGGAATTTAAATTTTCTCCATTCATTCAATATGGAATTGTCTTGAAATATCTTCTAGAAGCATTATTTTCATGGTAGTAAGTATTGGAATCAAATCCATACCATTAATTCAATAATCGGTACCATTATTTTTTATCCTTAATATAAAATTAATTCCAAAATATATAATTTAATGGTTTATATAAAAGTTTATAAATAAGTCCATATAATACATAATAAAATAACATGTCTCTATACCTTATTGGTAGCTATCCTTCCATCCATACATTTTATAGGTACTTTTTTGAGTGTTTTTCTTCTTGTTTACATGTATTAATTTTTATTAAAGTACATTCACATTTCTATTCTTATCATGAATTGGAAGGGTTACATAATGGAAAAGGATAAGGTTTATATTATAGAAATTTAATCCTAATACCCTATAGTATAATACTTTCTAAATTAGCACACTGTCTCGTGGTTTGGTTCTTTAAGGGGACTAATTTCCCGTAAGGGGGCTCAATAACATATCCTATCTTTGAAAAATAATTTTAATTGATGGGGAATGAGTTCATGGGGACTAAATTCAATGAAAAATACCACTACCCACCCAATATGGGACACATGCTAAAGGCTTCATGCTGTGACACCCATACGTCATGTTGTGACACCCTACAACTAGAACCCCTTGACCCATAGAGATTGTGTTGCATCCAAATTGGGCCTCCAAAGTCTCCCCAATGTTATTTACCTATTAATAAATTGGATATAACCACTATTTTATACCAATTGTAAGAATGTTAGGTATGTATACCCTCCACCATAGAAACATATTCTTTAGATCACTTCCTCACAAACTTTAGGGTTTACTTACTATAACCTAAGGCTCCCTACAATCTCACTACAATGGCTTCCTTCTCCTTTTATCACTTCTCTAGTATAGAAACACAAATTTTTTATATACATTTAGGTCCCTTTAAAACATCATAGAATGAATATTCACATATGTTAGATTCTCTATTGAAATCCTTCTAAGATGGTACTTCACCTATATAAAAACACCTCGATAAAGCTCCATTATTTAAAAAATATCCTTGAAATTTGTTCATATATATTTTTAGATATAAAAAGTGAAATATCCACATCATAGAGTATTAAATGGATGAAAACATCTTTAAAAATTTTCATACCCTTTCTTAGAAAAAATGCTTATACATATTTTAGAATCAGATCTTCATTGTCCAGCAAGTATCATCTCTCTATTCTTATGGATGTTTAATGGATGTGCATAGATACTCTAATAATTTTTAATTATATTCCCATCATGATCAAGATTTTATAAATATAATATTACATCCCAATAAAATTCCACATATTGGAATGTCATTGGGCCATTTGAAACAGCCCATTAAAACCAATGTATTTCCTCCCTGATTTTCTCCATTAACTATTGATGTCAACAAGATAACTTATCCATCATCATTGTGAATTAACAATCACCCAAGCATCAATTCAACAATTCTAAAATCTTCACAATGTTCATTAAATAATAATTTTGAAAAAAAATCCCACTTTATTCCTTTATATTAAAACCTATATCTCTTCTTGATTGTAAAAAAATCCAAAATCAATCCTTTGGTATTGATAAAAATCTCCGCTTTGGAATTTTTTGACAGTAAATAATATAATTTTTCTCTAATTTTCACAATGAACCCATGGATGTATCTTATCCCCCATAATAATGTATTATGTTTCTTAATATATCTTCTCACAATTACCCTCAATGTAATATAAAGTGTTTTTCAAGGGAAATGGGACATTATAATCTTCATTTTTCAAATACCAATATGATTTAATCATCATTGTCCTCTTTATTATAGAAAGACCATCATTTTATGTATTTTTCAACATTCATATTGACATATTTATCCTCTTTATGAAATATCAACTCTATATTTTTAGGCCTAGAACCACACTACTATCTTGATACCACTTGTTAGGATCCAAATATAAGATTATTGATAATGGATGGGGTGAATCAGTGATCTTATTTTAATATTTAATGAGATGCCCCAAATTAGTAATTTACCTATTAAACCTGTGAAGGTTATTGATCCACTCAATATCTCCCAAACATTCCTCATATATATAATTGAAATAAATAGTACATGATATTTAAATGTTTCATTATCCAAGCCCACTCATTTACATGTAAAGCACCAATATAGATCCAACCAATACTTCAACATAAAATTATAAAACATATAGTGTTCACTTTTATTCACTCCCCAAATCCATGGTAATATATGATCAATTTATTATAATGTTGCTTCCAAATAGAAAAACCTATTATATTATATTATTATGAGATAAATGAATTAGAAATCCTATTCATGTACACATCCCTTTAGATGTTAAATATTCAATAATTCACTTTTTATATCCATGATACATTCTATAGATTTATAGTTTACTAGATATTCTTATAATTATTGAGTACTCATGTTTTCAGAAATTCATTCCCTTTGAATGACTCCTAGATTCATTCTCTCTAAATTTTTCTTCTTGAGATAAGTGTATGAAATATCTTTTTTATTTCTCTCATCCATAACTTATTTCTCACTAGTACTCTAATTTTAATGTTCACATAGTTTGTTATTAATAAAAAAAATTATCACATAAAATATTCTCACAAACTACTACTTGTTTTTATACACTATATTGAAATAGAAAGGTTCAATGACAACTAAGTTGGTAACATCTCATCTTTCAAAGGGTAATTTAGTTCACCCATTAACTACAGAAAAAATCTTCATTTATTCCCACAAAATAATTTCTTTGTGATCCTTAATTTTCTTTACGAAACATGTATTAAATCTATTTTCATTATACCATAATGAATGCTGTATAAATCCTCAAAATGTTTATTGAATAATTTCCTTGAATAATGACTTATGATTATTAAACCACTAATGAACCATTTCAATTCCATCATAATTAATTAAACACATAGTCATGTCTGTTACAATCATCATTCCCCAACGTGACTTAAACCATGGAATAGTTAAATAACCAATGATATTTTTCTTTCACCACGACTATCACTATGAGGATGGTCTCTTTCTAATATTTGCTTTGGCTTGTGACTCCATCTTTTGACCACCACCACCACTACAATGGGTGAAATCCATCCAATATGATCCTCCTGGCATCGTAGTGCTTCAATATAGAATGATGGATTCACCAGAACAAAATCCACTATGGAGTTTTATAAATACCCTAGTTGTTTTTATTTCAAAACATTGCGAGATATATCATTAAACATTAGTACTATGTAAAATTTAGTCTATTCCTCTTCCTATCCACCATGACAAGTTCTCAAAACTATTTTTTCATATGGGCCACTACCCATTTGGATAAGAATACTAAAATGACACCATGAGGGCCACCACAGAAATATCCCCATTCATGTTTCCCATTTTTAAAAATATTTTAAATAAAAAACCCATTTTTATTGGCATATTATCATATTGAAATCATCTACACCTCGAACAAAACCAATAATAGGGTGAGTCCTATTTAGTGTTTGATGAAAATCTTTTCAACATTCCCTAAAGAACTGACAAAAATGGATATATTTTACTCAATTATTCAATCTTTAATTTCTTATTTATCATCATATTAAAAATAAATTAAATCCATTCCAAATAACCTTACAATCTTCTACTTTGTATTTTTTCAACCCAGCTAGATTCTTAACAAGTTATCATAATCCAATGTTTTTCAAGATTATCTCTTCATTTATGATTCTCCTTAATATCTATACCTATTGGTGGAATTACCATTCCCAATATTTTCTTATTCATTTTCTCCCCCTTAGTGAAAATGAAATGAGAAGGGTGAAAAGTTGGGGCTTCACAACTCATATTTCATCCAATAGATAAAATAACATAATCTATTAGAAAAGATCCATTGAACAATCTACTTTAATTATACGTGGTATATCTCTATTTAAAAAATTCGAGATATGAAATCAAGGATATATATGTTTTCCATTAAAACTGTTCATGTGATAACTTTCTTAGATTCATAGAATAGCGGTTTATTTAAATTATTTTAGTGAAATAATCATGTATATCCTCAAGAAACCATTAAAACAAATCATTTAAAATATAATCTTTCTTTCTCATTACATTTTAATAATTAACAACCCCTTGATAAATATATTAAATATATTAACAATTAATGGGAGAATTTATTGCCTATAATAGTTGTTTTCTATATTTCTCTAGAATGTCTTGAAATCGTCAATTCAGAAAACTGATTCAAAAAGATGTTGTTCCTCATGGGTTTCACTAATATCTACTTATTTGTTTCATAAACAAAAAGCTCAAATAAAAGTGGTAAATGAGCTCTTGAATCCTCTTTATAATTGTTTGTGAACTTAGCTCCAAACTTGTTTTATTGTAATGTATCAACATGTGCCTTTTCAATATTTCATAACACGATTTCCAATTATAAACTACTCATATTGACTTTATTGTTTTGATCATCAGTAAAATATATTGTATCATTATAGTTCTTCTATGTGTTCTAAACATCCACTTCATAAAATGAAGAATTTTCTTGCGACAGTGAGTCATGATCCTGGGTCCTCCTAGATTTTATACTTAATTGAGAATTATTAACATAAATATGTTTTTTAATATTTTATTCTACTGAACAGTCATTATTCTCAAAATATTTAGTGGAATAGTTCTTCTCTAGGATTGTTCTATTCCACTTTTCTTTAACATTCGATCATATCATCATAAGAAACTAATATTAATCCTATTCTATAGTGACATATTTTTATATATTAATAAAATTATGATTTATTTATCTTACAAACATAACCATGTTATCTACCTCACCTTCAAGTTCAGTGATCTATTCCAATTGGATTTCAAAATTAAAATAAATAATAAAAATTGTTTATTGTAAAATTAGAATGAAATAGATATTTTAATTATTAAACATATATATTTATTGACATATGATCACACTCAGTGGATTATTTTTCGTATGTATAGTTTAAACAAAAATGTTCTTATACCATAGGAACACCTGAATGCTTTATCCCTTTGTGGTATAAATGTGGTTTGTATACTTTTTAGAACACCAAAACACATTATATTATTCTTCTAAGATTGAATTACATAACATTATTAGATTGCATAAAACCTTATACTATTTAAAAAAGATTGAAATTTTATACATGTTCCTCTTCAATTTTTATTATATCCCCGATGGTCATGAAAGAAACCACGTTCTGATTTGTTAAAGAAATAAATTATAAAAAAAACAATTCATAATAATTGAAATACTTATACATCAATTCATTAAAGATAACATATTTAATTTTAGAATCCAATGATATGTGAATCTGGATGCTATGATGCCAATTATGAATACAAAATAGGTGAAAAGATCCCTTTGATAACACTTTAAGATGATTGATTGTGGATATTTGATATTCTATGGGGGGATCATAGTATATATATAATTTTATTTTTTTCATAATAACTTATAAATTTTTCCACTTTCGGTGTTAAGTGATTATTCTATTATTATTCTCTCTCTCGCTAACTATTGTTCTTTGTTCTTTCATGAAACACTATGAAACACACATTTATAAGAAACAGAATGATTTATATGATTCAAATTTAAAAATGAAAGGAAATACTAGGTATGATATGCACTTAACTAAGATCATAAAATACAATATTATCAACATATATAAATAGTTGGACTAGGATTATCCTTTTACCTATGTTGGGTTCATCATAAACTCTAAAAAATCCCTCAACATATTTATAATATCATCACAATTTTTTTTAAACTTTAAAGATACAACGGTGAAATATTTTTCTTTATAACTTCTATAAGGTTTTTAATGTGATTATTCTATTCTTAATATTCCTTTATATTCACTTTCCCATCATTATGGAAGGACTTTATCTTTTTTACACAAGTAAAGATTCAGAAATCTTTTTCATCATTGTAACAAGATATGAGTTATACCATCTTTTCTTAAAAGAAATATTTGTTTCTTATCATTCATTATACAAAAATATTATTGTTTATAGAGATAAATATTGAATAATTTCGTATTCTTCCTCTTCTTCTTATAATACAACATTGCAAAAGACCTCTTTTATTATTCATTCCACAAATTATTTCTATAGCACATGGATTTAGTTATACAATTTATTATTCTAGATTCAATATAGATCAAATATTTTCAAGTTGAGTGTTATGTAGAACCAAAATTGATCATGTCACATAGAAATATTCTTATATCTATGATTTTAGTACTGAACTCCCTCCTTTCATGACACTAAAAAAAATATCCATAGAACGATATTGTCACAATGCACATTCTCTTTACATTATTATATATTTTCTAACTTCATTACTCAATAACCAACATTATGTTTGAATTTGAATATCAATTCAACCACCGTTAACCACTCCCACTTTTTTTAATCCTTTATTCCTCATTGATCTTTTATATAACATTGATACTTCCAAAAATGACCTCACAAATTGAGTTAAAGATCCATTGAATCATCCGAGAAACCAAATTAGTGGAACCCACTCGTAAAATATTCAAACCACCTATAAAAAAAATCTTTCACTATGTTGTGTTACTAAATTTTAAACTGATTTTCCTGTAAAACACTTTTCACCATAGGTGTTGTCCTTTTGGATCTATCTTTTTTATCTAGAAACATATTATATTTAATATGGATTGTTAGAACATGAGATTGGTCACCAATTTAGGTCTTTTTTCAAATCCACACTCACTAAACCACACAGATACCATTATGACCGTTTTTGGATTTTTCCATTTCACACATGAACATTAAAAGATCACTATGGGAACACCAATCACATTTTTGTATTTTCTATTTCACATAGGGGCACAAGAAAATATCCATTGTAACACCATGAATATTTTCTTTTCTAGTTTCATACAAGAACACATGAAGATTTCCATAGATCCACGACTACCATTTTGGCAATGTTAATTTCGCATAGGCATATTTCCAATGCACCATGACCATATAAAAACCCGCTTCCATGGGTATGAAATTCTTAAACTATTTTCCAACAACACCATAACCACCATAAGGGTGTTCCCTTTATCATGTTGGTAAATTCAATCACAAAACTCCCACTCACATGGGCATGTCCTTGCCTTGATTTTACCTTCATCATATAACATTCTCTAAACATAAAAGAGCCTTCAACACTTCCTGGAAATCCTAAATCATGATGTAATAATCATTATGTTTAAAATATTGAAGATAATTTGACAAGTCATATTTAAATTTTAATTTATACAAATATCCATTGATGAAACATGTGATAACCCCATCATCATAAAGATATTTACATTATCTATATGGAAATCCAAATTATGAAATTACTATTGCCTTTAATATATAAATAACATCCAAGGTAAGAACGTAAACATAAGAAAAACAATCTTCCAAAAGGTTGTCACTAAATTTTAACATTGGATCATATCATCATATGATACGAATACTAATCCTATTCTATAGTGACATGTTTTTATATATTAATAAAATTATGATTTATTTATCTTACACACATAACCATGTTATCTACCTCACCTTCTGGTTCAGTGGTCTATTCATACTGGATTTCAAAATTAAAAGAAATAATAAAAATTGTTTATTGTAAAATTAGAATGAAAAAGTTATTTTAATTATTAAATAGATAAATTTATTGACATATGATCACACTCAGTGGATTATTTTTCTTGTATATAGTTTAAACAAAAATGTTCTTATACCATAGGAACACCTGAATGCTTTATCCCTTTGTGGTATAAATGTGGTTTGTATACTTTTTAGAACACCAAAACACATTATATTATTCTTCTAAGATATAAATATATAACATTATTTGATTTCATAAAACCTCATACTATTTAAAAAAGATTGAAATTTTATACATGTTCCTGTTCAATTTTTATTACATCCCCGATGGTCATTTTAGAAACCAAGTTTTGATTTGTTAAAGATGTAAATTATAAAAAAACACAATTTATAATAATTAAAATAATTATACATAAATTCATTAAAGATCACATATTTAATTTGAGAATCCAATGATATGTGAATCTGGATGCTATGATGCCAATTATGAATACAAAATAGGTGAAAAGTTCTCTTCGATAACACTTTAGGATGCTCAATTGGGGATATTTAATATGCTATAGGGGGATAATAGTATATATATAATTTTATTTTTTTCATAATAACTTATAAATTTTTCCTCTTTCGGTGTTAAGTGATGATTCTATTATTATTCTCTCTCTCGCTCACTATTGTTCTTTGTTCTTTCATGAGACACTATGAAACACACATTTATAAGAAACACAATGATTTATATGATTCAAAATTAAAAATGAAAGGAAATACTAGGTATGATATGGACTTCACTAAGATCATAAAATCCAATATTATCAACATATATAAACAGTTGGACTAGGTTTATCCTTTTACCTATGTTGGGTTCATCATAAACTCTAAAAACTCCCTCAACATATTTATAATATCATCGCACTTTTTTTTTAAATTTATAGAGACAACAGTGAAATATTTCTCTTTATAACTTCTATTAGTTTTTTAATGTGATTATTCGATTCTTAATATTCCTTTATATTCACTTTCCCATCATTATGGAAGGACTTTATCTTTTTTACACAAGTAAATATTCACAAGTTTTTTTCTTCATTGTAACAATATATGAGTTATACCATATTTTCTTAAAAGAAATATTTGTTTCTTATCATTCATTATACAAAAATATTATTTTTTATAGAGATAAATATTGCCTAATTTCGTATTCTTCCTCTTCTTATTATAATACAACATTGAAAAAGACCTCTTTTGTTATTCATTCCACAAATTCATTCTTTAGAGCATGGATTTAGTTATACAATTTCTTATTCTAGATTCAATATAGATCAAATATTTTCATGTTGAGTGTTATGTAGAACCAAAATTGATCATGTCACATAGAAATATTCTTATATCTATGATTTTAGTGCCGAACTTCCTCCTTTCATGACACTAAAAAATATATCCACAGAATTATAGTGTCACACTACACATTCTCTTTACATTATTATATATTTTCTAACTTTATTACTTAATAACCTCCATTATGTTGGAATTTGAATATCAATTCAACCACCGTTAACCACTCCCACTTTTTTTGATCCTTTAGTCCATGTTGATCTTTTAGATAACATTGATACTTCCAAAAATGACCCCACAAATTGAGTTAAAGATCCATTGAATCATCCAAGAAACCAAATTAGTAGAACCCGCTCGTAAAATATTCATACCCCCCATAAAAAATCATTCACTATGTTGTGTTACGAAATTTTAAACTGATTTTCCTGTAAAACACTTTTCACCATAGGTTTTGTCCTTTTAGATCTATCCATTTTATCTAGAAACATATTATATTTAATATGTATTGTTAGAACATTATATTAGTCACCAATTTAGGAATTTTTTCAAATCCACACTCACTAAACCACACAGATACCATTATGACCATTTTTGGATTTTTCCATTTCACACATGCACATTAAAAGATCACTATGGGAACACCACTCACATTTTTGTATTTTCTATTTCACAAAGGTGAACAACAAAATATCCATTGTAACACCATGACTATTTTCTTTTCTAGTTTCACACAAGAACACATGATGATTTCCATAGATCCACCACTACCATTTTGGCAATGTTAATTTCGCATAGGCATATTTACAATGCTCCATGACCATAGAAAAACCCGCTTCCATGGGTGTGAAATTCATTAACTACTTTTCCAACAACACCATAACCACCATAAGGGTGTGTCCTTTATCATGTTGGTAAATTCAATCACAAAACGCCCACTCACATGGGAATGTCCTTGCCTTGATTTTCCCTTCATCATATAACCTTCTCCAAACATAAAAGAGCCTTCAACACTTCCTGGAAATCCTAAATCATGATGTAATAATCATTATGTTTATAATATTGATGATACATTGAAAAGTCATATTTAAATTTTAATTTATACAAATATCCATTGATGAAACATGTGATAACCCCATCATCATAAAGATATTTACATTATCTATATGGAACTCCAAATCATGAAATTACTATTGCCTTTAATATATAAAGAACTTCCAAGGTAAGAACATAAACATAAGATGAAAAATCTTCCAAATGGTTGTCACTAAATTTTATATGATAATTAGGAATATTCTTGAGAACATGTTATCTACTATAATAGTCTGGGGTACTTCTACTATTAATAATCAATGCTTCATAATAACTAACCTTCTTCTAAATCCAATTTATTCTAAAACATATTGATAAAAATGTGTGATATTTAGTTATTTTCAATCATTAATACAAATTTTTAAATCTTATTGAAAATATATACATCACATTAAAGTGAGATCATCAAAAACCACTTTGAATTTTTTATCAATTCCATCATAAACTATCATCCTATAATGATATTACAACATATTGTCATCAAATATTCCTATCGTATCTAATTTTATTTCGCTCCACCTTTGTCATCAATATTTTTAGTTTACTTTCTCTCATACATATTTAAAATAAATTAAATGTACATGGGAAAGGATACCAATTAATTCTTTGAAAATAACCATGAACCATTAAATTATTAATATAATGAGACTTTCTCAGTTTAGAAAATAATATGCTATGAATTGGAAAACTAAACTATCCATAAGCAATGAATCCTAATATCTATCATAACTGGAGCCACATACAAACTATATTCAAGAGATGTCCAAAAATTCTAGGCTAAATTAATTGATGATACCACTTGAGATAAAAAAAATTAGACATTTCTCAAGAGGTTTATCAACTTAAATGTTTTATACTGACTTCAGTACACATGCGAGAAAATTTGAAGTAAATATATAAGTATGAACCGAACTTAGTTATTCGTAAAATTATTTATGATGACTTGACCTAGGTGCCACTGAAAGGTACCCCAATATGGTGGGCCACATGGCTTCAAGAGCACATCCCTACACTCTAGAGGATGTCAACTAGTAACTAGGGACTAGTGTGTGTTTGTGGGGATACTATTCCTTCATGTCAGAGTGGAGCAAAATAGATATAATAATAAAATAAATTATAGAAGAAATATAATAATATAAAATATAGAAGAATCATGCCTAAATATCCATGAAATGAATAAAAGTCAAATGATAGATACTATATAATATACAAAATGATGATTCTATTTTTCATGAATATATAAAATTTGGAAGACAAGTATACATTTTTGTATGAAATACATGCTATAAAAAAGAAACAAAAAGAAGAAAAAAACTATCCAACATCCCACGAATTGGCCTAATATTCTACTACCAAGATTCATCATAAAGAAAGAAATAAAGTAAGGTATCCAAAGCGGGTTGATTCCCCTTTTTAACACCTACAGTCATATAATCTTGCAATGTTCCAATGATAGACTAGATAGGGTGCGAGATAAATCATAGTAGGACACCACCAAAAATTTCTATACTATCCAGTCAGTGAATATAAATTGAAATAGTGAGTAGGTATATAAATTGAAGTAATGAGAATACAATATTGTAAATAACGCATACATGCATCAGCCTTAACTGGTTTCTAAATATGTATCATTTAATTAATTATTTTCTAGTTCATAATAAGTGTTAATTGTATTGTATATGATAGATATAATGTAATAGGATCCATGGTGTAACCATGTAATCCTATAATAATGATAATAAAGAAGAGTTTACATGGTAATAACCTCGTAATCCTTGACCTCATGCGTCAATCAAACTCATAGTAATAACATGATGTTTGATTATGGGGTCTAAATGTAATACAAGGGGAATAATGAAAGGTATTCCACCATAATATATTCTAATTAGGTCCAATGATCTCATCAAAAGTAAAAATGAGCTAAGAATGACTAGACCTAATGGGTTTAATCCATAGAGCTTCATGTGAATGGATATCAGGATGCATCCAAAGAGTGTATCCGATGAATCCTAATATGTGGAAATATTGTGAAGGGATCCTAAATATTCATGTTATAAATCCTCTAGTAGATAGAGACCATGTTCCATGGAGGATATCTCCATTGGAGACAATGTCCTTAAATCATAATCGTTTTTATTGAGTGCCCATGTAATTCCCTAAAGAATAAAAGGATAAATCAAGTCTAACAAATCCTGTAGAATTGAAAAGGTCCTAATGAAAGAGGAACCTTATACCTATATCATAATTTAATTAAATTCCATGTAATACTCAAGAATTTTTATAATTCTGTTGGTTCATTCATTTAACATTCACTAATGTGACAAGGTATATCAATGAAATGAAACCATTTATTACTTCTATTAAATATTCAATTATTAGGTTCATTCTATTACCTTCAATAATAATGAAATGGGGGAATAATTACATCCATTCAATTCCATCTAATTTTAATTAAATAGTCTAATTGAAATATATAAATATAAATTTCATTTAACGAATTAATGTTTTATTGATAAATTTGAAACACCAACCTGATAAGGGTAAAGTTATATATATAATCATGTACTATCTATTAAAAATACATATATTTTATTAAAATAGTTACCTTTATTAAGGCCACATGCATCTCACCTGAGTGGTGGTGCATATAGTCATAAATATTCACTAAAGAGATAAAAGAGGAATCACCTTACTTGGGTTTTCAACGTTGAGGTTATACCATCCAATGAAGAAGTTATTATGTATATAAGGGTATATAGAATATGATTACATGGATTATAATTATTTTATAAGAATTTAACAAGAATATACTGGTGAAACAGATATGGGAAAAATGATAATAGTTTATAAAATAGTAATACTTTTAAGGATGAGTCATAGACCACCAACCTTAGTCTTGTAGAAGTCTCAATTTCAATTATTGTCCCTTAGTTGGCCGAGATATGAGGAACATATAAGAATAGATCAATGCCATGAAAATACGAAATATGATATTGTATCAAAATATCATAATCAAGAGGTATAAAAATAATGAACTAAACCTATCGATTGAAGATAATACGTAGATGAATTCAATGAGACAATCAGATCTTGAATCGGAACTCAGAACAATGTTTATATAACAAACCATTCTTGAAGGATGTTAAAGATATCCAATGAAAAGAAAGGGAGGCATCATCTCTGATAGAGAATAATTCGAGAGAGGGGTGAGTTAAAAAAATTAAGGGGAAATGGTAAATTTGAAAAAAAAAATTATAGGGTCACATGGTTTGGTGGCACAATTGGACAAAATGTAAACCAACATTGTTCCACTAATTTTGAAGGAGAGACCACACATAGTTTCGATTTATATTTTTAAAAACTGTGCACCAACCTTGTTTTATGGATATACTAAAAGTTACAGACCCCCAACATGTGAATGTGTCTTTGGGCACACATTTTCCCTAATTAAATTCCTCTCATGGTTTGGGGAAACCATTCATATTGGGATGCACCATTTCTAAAAACCATGGATCCTGGCTCTTTTCTCCATTTACGGAGGATTTGATCTTTGAGAAAGACTCATACTTCACTAGAAACATCCTTAAACTCATTAATAATCTATATTAGGTCAAAATACAATAATTATATTGAAATGGAAGGGATTTATATGTCAAAAAAATAGGGTACCTATAGCCTTCCACCCATAAAGGAACATGTCTCAATGTTCTATTCCATTGGAGGTCAAACATTGTTTGAGAATATCCATAGCCACTGAGTGGTTATGTTATCCTCCCACTCCCATGTCTCAACTTGCACATGTCTATGCTACCAAGTCATTAGTACTAAAGGAAAAGACCAGCCTTAGAGATCATTTTTTCTCTAGTTAATGATGCATATAAGATAATATTCAAATGAATAATTTTCATCTAAATCAACCTCCTTAAGATCAAAAGTACTATGAGGATCATCATGATAATATTGAAGCCGTTAAATGTGGAAGAATTAATACATGGAATGGTACCTCTGATTTGATATCAACCAATATGCTACCAGAGTGACTATATCCATAATTTCAAACAGACCATCATAACGGGGAAACATCTTGCCTTTTCTCTATATCCATTTATTACCTAGTCTACATGATACCCATAAGAAAACAAGATCCCTAAATATAAAATATAGTGGTCATTTATGTTGATAAATATATTATTTATTCCTAGAATGAGCTTTAGACAAACACATCCTGATCAGTAGAACTTGCTCTGATCCTCCTACACGAGATGAGGACTTAGTAGCACGACCTCTCTTGCCTTTATCTATAAAATTGTTGAATTAAATGGACTACCATTAAAAGGCCTCATAAGGATCTATCTTAATATTCATCTAATAACTTTATTTTAGTAGAACTTTATGAGTGGGATATGATTGTACCAATAACCAATGAAATTAATGAAAGATGCCCGAAGAATGTCAGCAAAAATATATATCATCCGTTATGTTTGTCCATCAGTATGAGGGTCAAAGGTAATGATTAGAAAAACCTATGTATCCAATAACCATTATAATACATTCTAGAACATCGATATAACCTAATTGTCCCTATCTAAAATGATACAATGAGGTACGATGTGTATCCATATGATCCCAAAAACATACATTATTCCTAGATCATCAATAGAGAGAGTACCTCAAATAGAAAGGGACCAGGATACATTCCTAACTCAATCCACGACTACCCAAACTAAATCAGTACCTCGAGGATACCTCTATAAGTTGAAAAAAAATCCATAACGTCTTCCCATTTCATTATCAGTACTGGTAATAGTTATACCAAGACAGAAGGCCCCTGGTTCTCCATATTAAATATCTGATTGGTGGAACACCTGGTGATAAAACCATATATATGTTGTTTCATCCCAACATCCAATACTATTTTCAGATATCAAAATACATCTTCGAGATCCATATATGAAATTCCCACTGAGAAGTGTGGGGCTCTCACATCAGTTCCTCTACCATATATATATGAAACCTAAAATTTACATGTATACATTGGATGTCATCTCCATCAATAGACCAATCTGGAAGTGGTTTCTTACAAAAATACTCTCCTAGAGAACCAACCCCTCAGAATATAAAAACAGCGTCCTCTTTACCCAATCGAGGATTGAAGAGTTAACTATAAATTCTATAAGACAAGACAACCCATGATAATAATGAAACTGCAAGAAGAATATTTTAAAATAGGTCCATCAATTCAAATTCATCACTAACTTATTACATGGCATGTTCTTATGTTTTATGACATAGTATATCAGCAACCACATTTCCCTTTCATGTGTATAGACAAGATTAATGTCAACTGGCTGATGGTATTTGAACCATATTCACTTGTTGAGATTCATGTCTTGTTATGAGTAGATATTTTTGAGGCTATTATGGTCATTATAGACCATAAAGTGATCACCCATCAAATATTTTCACCAGAAGAGTAAGGCATGTACAACAGTTGATAGCCCAAGGTCATGCTTAATGTAATTACGCTCGTGAGGTATCAACTAGAGATACCCATATGATATGAATCTATCCTCTTTCATTAGTATTGTACCAAGGATAATTATTGATGCATCAAAAAACTTTTTATATCCTCCTACAAGATATGGAAGAATTAGATTCGGTGTTGGGGTAATATTTCCATTCATCTCTTGAGTTCATTTCACACACTTTTATAACCATAGGAACTTCTCACCAAACATTTTAAAACTAGTAAGAGGTAGATTAAGGCATCAGAAGACCTGTATGAAATGACTAAAATATCTATATAGCTCTATAAAACACTGTATATTAAACATGTTCTTGTGATGATCAAAGGAAACCAAAACACTCACCTTATTTGGGTCAATTAATACTCTTAATTCTGAGATAATTTAACCACATAAGTGAAATTTATTGATCTAGAAGTATAATGTTTCAATATTGGAATAATTTTTATTATCTCTCAGTGTATTCATAATGATATAATATTTTTTCATGATTTTTATGATTATTATAATGTATTAAGATGTCATCAAAAAATATAATGACAAAGATTATAGATAGGGGTTTAAAACCCTATTCAACAAACCCATGAAAATGATGGGACCATTCGTATGACTAAATGACAAAATAATATTCTCATTTAAACATTACCAACATTAAAAATTTATATTTGGTATATCATAATTTCTAACATTCACCTGATGATAGCATAATCTTAGGAATATCTTCATGAATACCCTATCTCATCAAAGCTGATCAATCAGATCATATATTTGAGGTAGTGGATATAGTTTCGTAACCATAATCTATTTCAATCATAAATAATCCATGACTAATTGAAGGTTCCCATCCATATTCTTAGAGAAAAGCATGGGTGAACCTGAAGAAAAATTACAGGGTCTGAAAAAATCTTTTAGACTCCAGATATAACAATTGTCTCTTGAGATCATGGAGATCAGTAGGTGAAACCTATATAGATTAATGGCACTATAAATGATCCTTAAAGTAAATCTTATTAACCCTTCAAGGAGATACTAGGAATCTGAGTGGTCACTCCATGAAGACCATGACGATTTGATCTAGATAAAATTTCCTAGACATTCCAATCTTCATTTTATATTTAACTATCGCGATCTTGTGATTTAAATGACAAACATAAGAGATGAAATCCCACAAAGGGTTGATATGGAAATAGGCAATCCATTCCAATTATGACATCAAAAACATTCATTTCGAGTATAAAGGGGTACCATAAGAAGGGATGACCACCTACCTCAACGGGGTAGTCCCTTCATTGTCGTATTACCTCAGACTGCACTATCAACAATGTTTCCAAGGTAATCATAGCACAATAGTACGGAATTTGTAGGATAATAAATTCCATCGTTAATGGAGTGATAAAGGATTGAGAATAAACTATATCGATAAAAAATACACAATAGTAGATGATAATGGAATAGAACCTTGTACTATAGATAGTCCTACACTCTTACCCATGGGTGATGGCTGTTAGGCATTCAACTGGCCTAATCATTTACCCTGTGCTACATATGTACTATCATGATAAGGTCTTCATAGATGGCACTAATAATCATAATTATAGCTACTATAGGCTTGATATCCTACTCAAATTGTCATACTAGGGCTACTCTAACTCCCTACTTAATGGGGCGTAACTGATCATGCCCGTAAAAGTGTTTTAAAAGAGAATCATATTCTATTGGTAGCTGGTGGAATAGTCTGACAAAATATCTGATGAGTCACCACACAATGACAAGAATGGGACTAAATTGGGTCATTATCCCACCATGTATTCATATTCCCCGACCACACACACTTATGGAATATAAAGGATCTTCTAGTGAGGATACTCTGGCTTCCACTACTCTAATGAGAAACCTTAAGGCTATACTTCCTTCAACTAGAATAACTACTTCCCTACATCAACAAAAAACATCTATGTCCCATATTTTTAGAAACTCTTAGGTTTCACTTAGTGATAAGAGCTTGATTTATGATCTTAGAAATTCCTGGTAGGTGAAAAAAATTTCCCACAAAAGGATAACATACTTGAACCAATCTTCAAAATGACTCCCTCATGAAAGGTCATCACTAAATAGAAGTTTTACAGAGACCTCCAAGTTAGTAAAACATGAAAAATAGTACATGACAGACATAAACCATACTCCAGGTGTATAATCCCTCTAGATTGGTTTTCTCCTAACATATAAGGGGAAATGTATTCATAGGAGGTATTTTGGAAGTTTTTCCATACTATACCCTGATGAAAACCGGTTTTAGTAATCACATCCTACCAATACTTGATTGAATCATATAGAATATAGATATAAATATTGACCCTACTCTATAGATGCATCACCATAATATCATAGATAGAATGAATGGACTATAGCAAATAATTAATATCTTGATGAACACCATTCGCTAAAAATAAGGGAGGTTGATGATGCTAGAAATCACAAGTTAGATCAACCATAGTAGGCACCTGTCATAGAGCGCCATGGATGGACTACATCAGATATATGACACTATATAAAAGATAAGATACAGTTCTGAGATCAGGTATAGTAGGTCGGGCCTTATGTGTCACTCCTTGTGGCTCATGGCCCATCATATCTATAGTATGGTCGTTCCCACCCTACTGGAGCAAAACTTGATGACTTCATGGTTTAATAACAATAAAAATTCCAAGAACACACCTTATATCAAGATTGTAGAAAATATAGATACACTAGAGCAAGAAGAAAGTAAGAGTAATGGCTCACTAAAAATGGCATACTACCCCATCTACCCTCTTAGATGGGTAAGGTATTGGTGAGTATTTAAGTTTAATTTACAATGAATCCAGTATGTGAAAAGTCAATTAAACATTGCCTCTTCATTTACTGGGAACCACTTCATGTTATAAGTCAATATTAACATTTTAAAATTTTCATTTTTTATACATATATCAAGGTTAGATTAAATGGATCACCATTCCCAGTTAATAATGCCCTATACACTTTAAAAAAGAAAGCTACACCCATTTAATTTCATTCGACCTCATTTACATGGGTGGAAACTTTCTATTTAAGATACCACCATCACCCTATATAAGATAACACTATTTAGATAGATTAAAAACAATAAATTCCCAATATTCATAAAATGTAAAAGTCTTTATAAGTATAATAATATATATAAAATAAATATGGATCACTTAACAATAATAGGAAACACTGGAAATGAAACCAGTGAAATGCTCCTAGATGGAATGTCATATGCATGGAATGTCAATTTGTGGGGACTATAGTGATGCATGAAATAATGATACTGGCTATACCAGTACAATGTAAAATATCCATAAATCTTAGAAAAGTTCCATATTCATCTAAATCACCAAATAGTGAAGGTATTTCTACGATAATATGAAAAAAGAGGAGATATAATTTTATATTCTCATGAAACATTTTTTTATCCTAAACATTCGTTAGACATGTAAAATAATGACTTATGACCATGTTATAACATGTTCTTAATTTATTTTACATGTTTTCACAAAAATTAAGTCAAAAGATGAGAAAATACCTGATACTATTTTGTGTCGTCCCTACCTGGGTTCCACTCAATGGTGCGTCATACCGGTGGTTCAAATGGCCTCAATCATGCCTCCCCATATTATGAAGTTTGCTGACTAAGAGTGAAGACCTGAGGTGTTTCTGTAGGAGGACTATGAACTCATGTCATAGATAGCTGATATAATATAAAGATTAATTAATGAAGAAGAACAAAAATATAATATAAAATAGAAGAATGTATAAATAGAAAAGTAATTAGAAAACATCAATATCTGGAAACTAAATCATATACAAAATAATGAACTTATATTTCTTGTGTCTATAAAACAATAATATCAGTATATAAAAAAGAAAACAATACATGTTATTAAAAAGAATAAAAAATAATTCATAAACTATCCATCAACCCAATCACTAACCCGATCAACTGCTACCAAGAACCATCCTAAATCAAGGAATAAATTCATTTGTCTAAATCCATATGCATCTCCCTATGAAAATCTGCATACATATAGTATTCCCAAGGACCAAAGGTTCCCCGAATAGGGTGTGAGATAAATCTATGCAGGCCAACACCAATGGAATCTATACCATATTTTTTGTGAATATAAATTTCAATAGTGTATATGAATATATATGGATGTAATGAATGTTCTATAATGTAAATACCCCATACCTTCTAGAGCCTCTGGTAGAGTATGAATATGCATCATTTATTTATTTATGTTCTATATTATAATAAGTATCAACCATTCATTATATAAAATAGATAATTTATGAGGAACAAAGTTGTAAACAAGGAATCCTATAATAATGATAATAATTAAGAGGGTCAAAGGTAATAACCAAGGTATCCTTGATCTCATGGGTCAAGCCAACTCATTTTAATAACATAAAGTCTTGAAAAGGGGTATCAATGTAATTTATTGGGTATCCATCATGTTATTACACTGTAATATATTCTAACCAAGTCCAAGGAGATCTTTTATGGTAATCCCATGCTACACATGACTCGGCCCAATGGGGAAAATCCATGGTGCCACTTGTCTGAAGAACTCAGTCTGGATCTAAAGAGTGTATCAGAGTAATCCTAATATATAAAAGGATAGTGAATGGATCCTACGGTGTCACACCAAAAATATGTTAGTAGACAAGAACCATGTTCCACGATGGGTATCTCCCTCAGAAACCATCTCATTGAATCAGAATGGAATCCATTGAGTGGTCACAGAATTCCCTCAGGAATCCAGGGTTGGATAAAGTCTGACCACTCTTATAAAATATTAAAGATTATATTTAATAGGAAAATTATACATATATAATTATTTATTTCAAAGACATGTAATACTCATGACATTTTATATTTCAATTAGTTGATTCCTCTACCTTTCATTAATGTGATAACATATATCTATGAAATTAAACCATTTATTACATTAATTCTAAATTCAATTATTAGGTTCATTCCTTTACTTCTCATAATAATGATAAGGTGGGATAAGGACACACAACCAATTACATTCAATTAAAAATAACTATTCCATGTGATATATATAAATATAACTCCATTTAAAAATATAAATATTAATAGATTAATTTGAAACAATTTTATTATAAGGTCCATGAAATATATATATACACATGTAATATCCATTACAAAATTCCTTTATTTGCTAAAACACTTACCTTTATTAATATAAATTCTACATCACTAGATTAGTGGCATAAATGGTCATAATAATCCAGTAAATGCATAAAAGCGGAAAAAACATATATGGGGTGGTTGGTGTTGAGGTTATAACCTCCAGGAATGTAATGATTATATATATAAGAGGCTATAGAATATGATAATAATGATTATAAGCATTGAATATGAATCTAGAAAGAATCACCCAGTGAAATCTACATGTTCACAATCACAACGATAAATGAAATGTAGAGACTTTTAGGGATGATTCATATACCACTTACCATAGGCCTAAAATACTATTCTCATCTAGTATCATCCCTTAGTTAGTTTTTATCCTAAGAGAATAGAATAATAGTCCAAATCCCTGAAAATATGGAATATGATCTTGCATCAAAATAACCTTGTCGAGAGGGATAAAAATGATGAACTGAGCCTAATTATTTAAGAGCATACCTATAGCAATCAAATGAGTTAATCACATATTTAATATGATATTGGACATATCTTTAACCAATGAACATATCTTTAAGGAATTTTGAGAGATCCAACATGAATAAAGGGAGGCCTCCAGCCCACTAGAGCAGAAAATTATAGAGGGGCGCGTTAAACATATTTTTTTAAGAAAAAATGTCACATTCCTTCAAAAACTATAGGGTCAAAGGATTTGGAAACATCATTAGATAAATCATAAAACAACTATGCAACCCAAGGATTAAGGAGGGACCCCACATGATTTGGTTGTATAGTTTGAGAAACCTTATGCCAACAATGTTATGTGGATCTGTTAGAAGTGGCAGACCTCGTACATTGGTGTGTGACTCTGTAAAAATGGTTAAGGTATACCATGAGCCGTACTTCCACATATGAAATGCCTTGTATAGTTTGGAAAAACTATGTGGGATAGGTGTCATGATATCTACTAACAATGTGGACTAGTTCATTTCTCCACTAGTCAGGGTTCTAATATCCAATAAGCCATAGACACCCTCAAAACTTCAGTGACCTCATTAGGAATCTATAATAGGTACAATGTGAATATTTGAACCAAAATTAAAAGGTTAAATACCTCACAGAAAAACCAGGTTCTTACATTCCCTCTTTTTTTCATTTAATAATATTCTCTCCCATTATATTTGAATATTAATTTAATCAAAAAATGATAATAGATCACGATAACATACCTTTTCAATGACACTACCTTCAATAACCTTCTAGATAATTCATATTTATATGAGATAATATATTTCAGTATCTTATTCCTCATTATTGACATATATCCCCATAGAGGGAAAACGTCCTCAACATCTTCATTATCATAAATCTATTTTATAAGTATTATTTAGGAATATATAATGATAATTAACCAAAGTACAATTCCTCATGTGGCTATCCAAATTTTATAAATTCCATATATTCACAAATGATAATCTTATTTAATTAAATATTTTTGGAATAGATAGATCTCTCAAAGATATAACCTTTACCTTCTTGTTTTATTATGTTTAAAACACCTAATCTAACTTTATCAAAGATGATTATCCATTATATTTTTTAGTATACCTATTGAGGAATCATAATAGCATAGTGACCTCCATATATTTTCTATCCTAAGTAGATAACATATTCATTTTTATTCACAGTTTCTCCCTTGAGACTATGAATTAACTTCAATTTCCAATATTGTTTGTGGAAATAAAACACGTAAAAAATATAAGGAAATGTTGCAGATCTCTTTTTTAATTAATGTGAACTATAAGGGTTATATTATATAAAGAGTATTTCCCTATTTACTCCATTATTAATGACTATAACTCTAAATTTAAATTTTAAATTTTAAATTTGTTATTTTAGTATAATGGATCTTATCACTTGTTTAATTTTGTTGTGTGATATACTTATTCTGTATTTATCCAAAAACATTGATGCATCTTCTGATGAAATATTAATTCTCTTAAAGGATTTTTATTATATTGATATTGTTCATGAAGGCCCTTTTCTAATGTGTCCAAATTTATTAAAACTCTCACAAAGAAATTCTATAACACAACAGCAGTCATTTCTTAGAGCCTCTCATTAAATTCGTCTCCTTCTTATGGAATTGTATCTTTCCCATTTTCACTACCATTTATTATGCTTCTTCAAACATTCTTACACTCTCAGAATCTATTTTAAAATGTAAAATAATGCCTATGTGTATAAATTTTTTGATCAATGTTTCCAAGTGGGTTGTCTTGAGTTCTTTTCTTCACATATTTATTCTACTATTTAACAATCCACTTGATAATATTTTTTCAATAATTTTATATTTTATATTTCATGTGAATTATTTTGAAATATGATTTTGTCTAAAACATTTTTGTTTTTACCTATTTCTTATCTTTGATCATATTTATACCCAAGGATAAATATTTCATATTTATCACAAAATCTTATGAAATTTTATTCCATTATCTTCCGATAAAAAATAAGATTCAAATGCACCAATTCTATTAAAATAACCCCTAAAAACACCATTTATATCTCCAAGAGTCTCAAATATGTTTTTATTGATATATTTTTCTTATTATATTGTTATTTTACCATCACTAGATTTCCTTTCATTGAAATATGCTTCCTTTTTTATTTAGAATTTAACTTATTTCACTAAAAATCTAATTCAATTTTTTTAAACCTATTTCACCACCAATAATCTCAAACAACCCTTGATCTTCCCTCTTTAATTGAATATTGTCTACAAATTTTATATTTTTGACATATATATTCTTGATAAACTTTCACTGTTAGTTGGGATGATCTTGGAGAACTACCTTCCATTTTTTTAATATCACCCATATTCGTGGTGGTTTCATTACGATCACCTCTTATCATTTATAATTATATAGGTTTGGAATTTATCTCTTCACCATTCAAGAAAATATATTAAAAAAATTCATAAAATGAGGATATGGATGGTTAATTATTCTTTGAGCTTGATTTGGGAGAATTATAAAATTTCATTATGGTTTTATTATCACATAAGATATTTATTTTGAAACATTAATCCCCTTATAATATTTTATTACTTCAGCTTCGTATATATTTGATTTTGATGTCCTAAAATGTGTCTTTTCAATATTGGCCAATTTTATTTACAATTCATGAAATTTATTATTTATGTAATTATTTTGATCTTTAGTAAATTCCATTTTGTTTTCATAGATTTTTCTTATATTCATAACATTCTCTTCATACAATTAAACATTTTCTTGTAATAGAGATTAAAGAACATTGAGACTCTTGTATTTGATATCTAATTGAGCATTATTGACATAAATACTATTTTTCATATTTTCTTCCAATGCATGGATTTTCTTCTCAATATATTTAGAATTAATATCCTTATCCTAGATATTTCTTATCCAAAATTCTTGAAATTTATAGCATCTCACCATAATAACCTCCTACTCATCTTCTTTGACATTATATTTTTTGAGAGTTTAATGCATGTAAAATATTTTTCCATTAAATCCAACTGAATGATATATGACTCACCTTCAGGTGGAGTTATATCACTCAGTTAATTTTAAAGAATACTACCAAATGAATTTATTTCTTATAGAAAAAATTAAACATATCATCTTTTGATTCAATAGATAAATATTTTATCATAGGGACACACTCACTAGATTATTTTTATTATACGTAGTTTAAACCAGAGTTCTGAAATTTCTTTGGATCAGAAAAATCCTTCAATACCTTAGGGGTAAAAATATCCTCCATATCTTTTTTTGTATGAAAAGCCACAGGATATTCTACATCTAAGATAGATATATCATCCTTTTAGGAAGTACGAAAAAAGATATCTTCTTTTTGAAGGAGGAATATCTTCTCTATATTCTTCCTTTCTTTCTTGTTCATATTCATCAAGGTCATAGATGATAATTAGTTATAATTTATAATTTAAACAAATTATGTAAAAAATAAACATTATAATAATGATTTGAAAGGAGCTTGAAATCAATAAAAGGTAAAAATTATTTTTGAGAATCTAATCATAGGTGAACCTAGATTCTCTTATTGTAATTTAAAATCCAAAAATGGTGAACTATTTCGTTTTATACTACATGAGGAGGATAAATTGGTGATATTTTATACACCGGGGGTTGAATTGTTGTATGTTTAAATTTTTAAATTTTTCAATACCTTCTTCTCAAATATACCTCCTTCACTGTTAGTCAGTGATTCTATTGTTCTTTATCACTCTCTCTATATTGTTTATTTCATGTATAAGAAACACCATTGAACACACACACACACATAAGAGATGTGAAGATGTGTGGGGTTTATAATTCAAAATTGAAGTCTGGTCATTAAAATTATTTTGATTTCATAGAGACCATACAATCCAATAGTTCCAACTTATGGATAACATTGGGAATGGTTTATTGTAGAACCAATATTTATTGAATTACATACTCCAAAACAACACACTAATAATTTATAATATCATCTTAAATTAATACAAAAAATTAGAAAAATAATAATAATTTTTAACACCAAATTATACTCTTATCATGTATCTAATATACATCTTTCTCAATTTTTATTTCTAATTTCACTTTCATAAAATCTTGTATTGAACTTAACCTCCTTTTTATGCAAACATAAATTCACACAAGAAGTCTATTTATAACAGAATTTAATTTCACTTCATTTATTTCATTTATTTTCAGAATTATATTTATTATTTACTATAAAATCTTTTTATGAAAACCCCTTCTATTATTTTTCTTTTTTCTGAAATTTTATTGAATAATTTTACTACATTAGATTTATTGAATATGTTCAACAAATAAGGTTTTCTATCAGTGAATATTTTTTCTCATTGAATATATTCTCAACAATAAATATATAGATATCCAACAACAAGAGTAGTTTTTTGTCTCATATTCTATATTTATTTGATATGTATGTGTATTTAAAATAGAATATAGATTTTGTGAATTAAATGAATTTTAAAAGAATATTTCCACAACACACTTTTCCATATATTTATTTGCGATTAAGAAATATATATCAAATATTGGAATCATGTTACCAATTACAGGACAAATTTCATTTTCAAATTGGACCATTAAAATTCCCCAAAACACATCCATAACATCCTTCTTAATATTCATAATCACATAACACAAAAACACTATAAATGTAACTACTTCTCACCCTTTTTAGCATAAATTATTCAATTTTGATCCTATTAAAATAATAATTAATGATACCTATGACTTTTTCATGAATCATGTTCTAAATATTGATACAAATTATTATGAATCATTGAAGAAGCATTCAACATCACCTGATTGATCTCTCTCAATATTTTCATGAAACAACCTAAAGCGCCTACCACCACAACTTTTTGTGGGTTCCTCATCTATTTTCCTTCAATACTCTAACCACCATGAGCGTGGTTTCATTATCATAGATATTTTATCCTACCAATTCACCTCTCTTCCGTGGTTTATAATGCCATAGGGGTGGTCAATACCATTTTTTACTCCTTACACAACATTTGTTAAATTCAGGGCACTAATTCATCCAAAACATCATTAGTATGGCCTAGTGATATTTTTAGCCATGTTAAAAAACAAAACATCTGGCACCATGGTCATGGTCAAATTTTCTTAAGTCATTTTTTCTAGAAACTACACTTGTCAACTATAACCTCCTTCACCAGACCTATGTTCCATCTTCCATGTCCATTTTAATAGGCACACTAGAAGTCAACTATAGGAATAACCATGAGCATGGTCCCATTCCTATTTCACATTTTTGGAATATTATATTCAGGCATATAAATTTAGTCTTCCTTCAAGATATTCAATATTTGTTGATTCACAAATAATATTATTAATATATTATATAAATTAAAAATGTTCCATATCAACTAAGAATGATTTAATAATTAGTTTATTTGGAATTACATCTATGAGAATGAATACTAACTTCAGCCTCTCAAAATAATTCTTCTTAATAAAATATTATGAATAATTTTTGGGACTTCTCTCCTGAACATCACATTATTCATGATCACTCAATTTTTTGGAGTGCTAATAGAATCCTCAAAATTTATTCTTACTATCATGTATGAATCTTATTATAAACACCAATACTTTTTAAAACATCATCTCCATGTAAGGATGGAAAATTCCAACCTACATAGAGACATGTCAACTTTTTAGTGGATAGTTAAAATCTCTTATTAAATGGTCAAAAAATATTTGTTAACTCCAATAGATTAACATATTGTGCTCACTTATTTTAATTAGGCAATGTGTATTAAATGTCCATTTAATACACCATAATGAAAGGTGCCTAACTCATCCTCATTTCTCGAGAATATTGGCTGAAATTCATGACCTATTATTATTAAACAACTATAGAACACTTTTTCCATCAACACAATTATTTTTAACAAGATCCAAAAGTGTTTCGATTTTCCTTAGATGACACTATTTTCACCATGGCATGGTGTAAGAACCAAATATATGTTTCCTTCAACATGATAATAAATATGAGAATAGTCTCCTAAATTAATCCATTTTGTCTTGAGAATAAAATTCTCAACCATAGACACCACTACTATAGGTATGGTCCATCCCATGTCATCATCTTTGTGCTATAGAGCTTCAACATAAAATGATGGCTTTAACAAAACATCTTTACTACGACATGAGATATGGGTGTCATGGCATGTCACATTTGACCTAATTACCAAATTCTTCATGGAGGGATTCTAGGAAGGATTATATGTCATAGATGATCTACTAATATTATAATTACTTTTCAGATATGGGAGATGGTATTGATACCCCTATTTGTGAAATGAACTCTATTGAAGAACTGAACCATGAGATAACAAGTCTATGTGAAAAATATTATGGTGTGGGTCTGAAACACCAATTGGTCTAATAATTTGTATCCAATAGTGTCGGAAACCATTGATTCATATGTCAAATGTTGATGGGAACATTATCAGAGTCCAAATTTGAATGTAGTGCATGACCTTGGGGTTAATGGGTTCTGAATAAATGGTAGGAAACATGATATATGGGTTTCAATACATGATTACTTTGACCCTTGTCCGATATAGGCCATGGATGAGGTTTGGGATACCTTTGTTGAGGGTCACACACCCAACCACACTGAGGGGTCCTTAAATATATCTATAACTAACCCATATTGTGTATAACTCATTTTATACTAAGGATGAAATACCTCATTGTACCCTAATACTGAAGGAACACGGGAATTCACCCACACAGACATAGTTCTAGGGAACTCATTTATGGAAACCTACCTTTTTATTTCAAAACATGTCATTTCATTATAAAAACAATGGATCTTTTAATGTTTAGTTTCATAGAAATAAGGTATACAATACTTATAAACATAAAAAATATTATAATTAACTTAGAAATATTCTTCATAGATTCATGCTAAGTAATTTTACTACATCTCATAACAAGGGGAAAAATCAAAGTAAAATATGAGAATATGGCCTTATAAGGGGAAATCAAAGGAAATAATTTGTATGTGATCATAAGGAAAATAAATAAGAACATTAGGAATATCATTATGGAACGAGGAAGAAAATATGTGGAATTACATAATAAAACCAAAATGAATAATAACTTATAACTGTGGCTACAACGTTTAATTTAGACATTCATAAGAATATCACCATGGTTAATCACCAAAGTGGTGTAAAAATTACCAAGGTTATTCCCCAAGCTGTCATATAACATGTCATCTATAGAGTTTTAATTTACTATCCAATGCATTGGAGAGATATTAGGGTGAACCATTTGTATGTAGTAATTTTAATTTTATCCACATAGATCATAATAAATAAGTTAATAAAATATCTATAATGAAGAAAATAAAATGGTCTTCATATCAAATTATTGGTGTTTCAACAGTTCCTAAAAAATATGATCATTATGTCATTTTTAACCCAGAGAAAGGGAATACAAGGTTTTTTAATATAAAGAAAATAAAAAATAAATAATATTACGTTTTGGTGAATAATCCTAGAAAATAATTAGGTTTGGGTATTCAAAAAATTATAATATAATATAATTTTGAAGGAGAAGAAAAAAATTATGAGAAATTAAATTCTACAATTTAACTAGTATAAAATGTGGTTTTAGAAATGGGTAAAATTAAATGGAAAATGAGGGTCCCATTGATAAATTATAAATTATCAGTAATTGAATGAATAAAATGGATATAAAATATAGTGACAACCAAAATTATAATAAACATTAAAAAATGGTTCTTTAATTGAAGAGAAAGGAATAAGAATTCTCTTACATTGAAAAGTAACCCCTAAAACATGATGACTGGGAAATTGGGGGATTAATGACACGTTGGAAGGAATCAAAAAGAGGTAAAATATTATATATTCATAGTATATGGATATTTGGTTAATGTAAATTGTGAAATTTGTGGGTATTTATACCAAAAGTGGAGGCAATATTTATTAATATCCAAATGTAGGCCTTGGAATCCTATGGTGTGGAAAATTAAAAAGACTAGTATTGACCATGGTATTTTCCCATTGTTTTGGACAATATGGTAATATTTTATGTTATTTTAATCCAAAAGTTTCAGTAATCATTTTATATTACTTATTGTTTCATGTAATGTTAAAGTTTCCACAAAAATAATGTTTTTAATGTTAATGTTTCCATTTCAAAGATTTGAAAGTTAATTATATGTTCGGAAATTGATTAAAAAATATTTAAATACTTGATATAAAAAATAACATAATTTATTTCATAGATTGTGGTTATTTAGCTATTATATCATTATGATATAATTATGAGTTCATTAAACATACTGAAACACACAAACTAATTTTCTACTATTTATAAAAAATAAAATATTTTATAAAATTATGATAAACTCTTCCTAACCTAATTTTTATATGATAATTTCAAGAATAATATTTATATTATCCTAATAATTTTATAAAAATGATATTTATATTATTTAATATAAAAAATAATTATTTATTAAAAATAATAGTGGACTGAAAATACAGAGTAAAATTTATGACACTTGAAAAAAAATAAAATTTTTATGTAATTTATATTTAATTAAGAGTATTTTTATAATAATATCTAATTAACATATGTTATATTTTTAATATATTATAATATTATTAATACTTATTTCTTTTTAATACAGTAAAATTTCAGTCTGAAAAATCAATTAATCAAATTTATTCTAAAATTTATTAATAAAAAGTATACCTAAAATGAAATTACTGGAATAAAAATTTTATCTATACAGTTGAATTACACATTATGTATCAAGGGCCTTGACACAGAAACCCTTATTACACCTGCATACGACCTAGGGTTTATGTGTTTGATGATGACTAATTTATGGAAAAACTTTTCTATAATCATCCAATGGGTAATTTCTACTAACTTGAACTTCTCCATTAAGCAATTTCATTCTCACTTTAACTGTTGAAACTTGGTTTTGGATTTTTCAAGATAAAACCCAAGTGATGCTACCTCTTTCCCATTCTATGAAAAAGGTCTTCATATGGAATAAATCTACTAGTTGAGGCTAACATTTCCCTTTTTTGTGTTAAATTTTCTTTATCATTTATACATTTTAATTATTACCAAGAGTATAGTTTCCAATGTTCATGTTAACCAATAGTCATATTTAAATAATAATAAAGAAATCTAGAAATATTATTGTCAAATTTAAATTGATACTCAATTCATTATTAAATATATGTGGTTTTTTTGTGTATGGTAAAATATGAAACACACATTTTCTCAGGAAAAAAATATCATTAAAAAGGTTTGGGCCCTTACATTCTTCCCCCTTTAGAAATTTTGTCCTCGAAATTTCAACTCATTCTATCAGTTGAGAAAATGGGTGGGTACTTCTATCTCATTGTCTCTTATGGTTCCCTCATATCTTCTTCATATTTATGGTTCTTCTACAACACTTTGATGATATGGGTTGTCATGTTTAATGGAAACTTATCTGCATGGTCCAATATCTCCACTACTTATCATCATAAGAGATGTCAATTTCTAGTTTTACCTCTTCTAGATTAAGTAAATGTGAAGTGAGAGGTATGAAATTTGTCAAAAAAAATGTGGAATACATCATGAAATTGAGATATTTTTAGTGTGAGTTCAAGATGATAAGCCATTGTCTCTATGTGAACAAGAATTACATAAGGACCAATGAACCTGGGGATTTGCTTCCCTTTCTTCGAAAACCACATGAATTTCTTCTATGGTGATATTTAAAGGAAAAAACCATCACTTACATAACAATCCATGTCCCTTAAACAATTTTTAGCATATCTATTATGCCTAATCAGTGCATCCTTTCTGTGTTGTTTGATGGATCAAACATTTTCAACCATCTCTTGCATAATATCTGGCCCATGAATCTTTCTCTTACCATCATCATCCCAAAAATTATAAATTATACTTTACATACCATATATATCTTCATAGGGTTCCATATGAGTAATTTAATTCAAGTTGTTGTTGTTTGAGAACTCAACTAATGGTATATATTGATCCCATCCACCTTTCTTTTCTGTTGAGCATGTTCTCAAGTTTCTAAATAGTCTTTTGTGATTGGCCACCAATTCTGGGATAATATGTCATAATGGAATTCAATTCAGTATTTGGATCATGTTGAATACATATCATTAATTTTCATGAAAACCGTGGACCATGACCATAAATGATAGATTATTGTTCCACATGTATCCCCGCCACTTCCTTTCGGTAAATCATGGAAGGTTCATCAAGAGATAAATCTTCTCGAATAGTAATAGAATGAAAAAACTGGGTGACATGATCCACTATAACCATTATCAAATTTCTTCCTTTTTATGTTCTTGGGAGTCCAATGAAAAAATAAATAAATAAATTATCTCACAGATATTTTTTTATGGGTAGTCGTAATACCCCTTCAAGAAGTTGTCTCTCTGCCTTTACTTTTTAACACACCAAGCACCCTTCAATGTAGTAAAAAATATTCCTTTTCATTTTTTCACACAAATAATGATAAAAAAGGTCCCAATACATTTTATTGCTTCTAAGATGTATATAAAATGTAGATTTATGAGCTTCATCCATCATCTCCTTTTTTTATTTTTTGAATAGATGGAAGATATAACATTGTAAAAAATTTCATCACACCTTCTTGATCAATATTAAACTTAAGAAACTTCCTATTCCTTACAAAATGTATTTCTTCCGTAACAAAATATATTTCCTTTCATATTTCATGATCTTCTATAGTAATAATGTTTTAGAAAGCAGTTGGGATATGGTTGATGATGTCCCATCACACATGATTTCAATGTCCATCATTTCTAGGTCCTTGAACAACATATCTCTTTAAATCCTCCTCATTTCCAACAAATAGTGACTTTTTTAATTAATGAATCAATGATTTCCTTATCCCTTCAAGGGTGATATTGAATTGAAAAAAATAGTTTTTAAGAAGTTCAAAACATCTAATCTATCTCATGTTCAATTACTTTTTCAAGAAAATTTACTTCAATCTTTGGGGGTTTGTGTATATATCACATTTCTCCACATAAAGATAGTACATTGATATTTTCAGAGGAAAAAAAACTACAACTATCTTTATTTCATTCATTGGTTAGTATTTTTTATGGGCCTTAAATTATTGAAATTCAACTCAATCACCATGTAATTTTTTATGATGATTAACCCAAGACCATTCAAGGATTCATTTCTGAAAAAATGTATCCCTCTGTGATCGAGGGTAGAGTTGACACAGGTGTAGTAACCAATATCTTATTTATCTACTGGAAAAACTATTCATACTTTTATATCTATATGGAAATAACCCACTTTCAAGTAAATTTTGTTAGTTTATTAGAAATTCAAGAATAGTTTTTCCAAAACCTTCCATTATATCCTCCTAAATAAAATAAAGTATGAATATCAGTTACTATTGTAGGATGAGGACATTCCTCCACAACCTTAATCTTGATAGGATCAACTAATATTCTTTCATTGGTTATAATTTTTTCTCTGAAAAGAACATATTGTAACAAAAAATCACATTTTCTAAAATTTAAAAAGAGACACTCCTTCCTATAAGTTTTCAATATAACCCTTATATGATCCTCATTATACTCATGTATTTTGAAATATATCCAAATGTCATCCAAAAACTACCACAAATTTATCAATATAGTCCTTAAAGACTCTATTCACCAAATCCATAAATGTAGAAGGTTAATTAGTCATGATGAAGGGAATAAACAGAAACTCACAGTACCCATATCTTCATCAAAAGTAAGTATTCCAAATATCATATTTCTTAACTCTCAATTAATGATAACAAGATCAATGTTCAATCCTGGAGTATATGTAATGTCCTCGATTTTTTCCATGTTTTATTTTAATATTATATGGGAATTATTTTCGAGACCAGGCTCTGAGAGGGTGTGCGGTTTCGAGGCCCAGTAATCCCAAAAAAAATGATTGAATTTAATTTAATAATTAAATTACACGCGTGTGCAGTTTTCCTAAAAAAGTGGAATAACTCTTGAACAGGTGCTCGGATCATAAATATGAGGGTACCGTTGTCTTTGGAACAATGTTTTTACCTTAGGCGATGCCTAACTTCGGTAGGCGAAGGTCGGTGGTGAAATCTGGTTTTTGGACGTAACCGTAATAAAATATTTTATTTAAATCCTTATTGAAACGAAATATTTTATTCTTTTAAATAGAGATTTTGTAGAGAGGGTCAGGGTTACAATTCCCATAAGTCTGATTTTCTCTGGAGAGCTCGGGAGAAGACCTCCCGACACGGCGACGACGTTCTTGATGATTTTCTCCGGCAACGATGACACGAAAATCGTATCATCACCAATGAATGTCGTGGATCCAGGTAGGATGTTTTTATTTTGATTTTCCTTTCCCTGTTCTTAATTTCTATGACGAACATCAACTAATCCGCGAACCAATTAGCCCAAGGATCGATCGTTTTGGGGCCGGACGTGATTTAGGGTTTTATCGGGAAATCAATTACTCGAGGATTTATAATCTGTTGTTTGTTGAGATTTCGATCTAACGGTGACGAACCCGGATCGTCACAAACAACGATCGAGGTTCGTCCCTCTTACTTGATTCTGTTTTTCTCCATCGCGTTCTTCATTGCGTTCTACGCGTTCTTGGAGGAAATCAATTGTTGCAAATTCGTTTGTTAGCGCAAAGATCCGAGATTGTAGATCCAACCGCGGAGCGATGTCACGGAGGTGCGATGACGGTTTCCACAGGCGATTCAGAGCAGATCAGGAGATACAAGTTTTCAGGTGTTTTTCTTCGGATGGATAGTTCGAGGTTTATGATTTGATTTAAGATCCTAAAACACCTGTTACAGTGTTCGTATGATGAAAGAAATCAACCCATGGAGTATCGGGACGAATCGACCAAAGAAACACGATCTAGAAGATCAGTCGAAGCGCGAGGAAGAAGACAGTGTTTCTAGAAATTTCCCAACTACACACTGTGTAGTATGGGCTACACAGCATGTGTTCGTCGGCAGGTTTACATGGCGTATAATGTGGGAGTACACAGACACGGGAAGGGTACACTTCCAAGGACACGCCGCGTATACCCCTCCCCGGCCAGATACATGGGATACCCCATGTACTGGTACACGGGCAGGCAACACAGACACAGACAGAGGCCGTGTACGAGCACATGGCCAGCATACCTGGAGCGAGCCCTAGGTGCTCGGACACAGCGTGTGTTTCTTCTACATGAAGTGTAGTTACTTTCTATTCAACAAACCGAATGACATGGGCCGTTTACACGAGCAGTACACGGGGTGAAGGAACACGGCGTGTACTTTTTCTACATGTCGTGTAGTTTGGTTTTACACACCTTGAATGAATGCAATGGGCAGTTTACACGAGTAGTACCTGGGGTCAAGGAACACGACATGTAACCATACTACACGTCATGTAACCTGTCATAAATGGCATGAGCCACTTGTCTTCTATGACTTGGACTAGCTTTTCATAGGGTCCGTACCCTTGGTATTTCTTCTGAAGGTTTCTAGTATCATTTCCTACATATAAGAGTATGATCCCATCAGCAGGACCTCTTGAATAGAGTTCTTGGAATCCCCTCTATGAGACTTAAATCTGGATCCTCTATTCATCCCTAGAACCCTAGGTAGAGTTCTTGGTATCGACGTGACTAACTTTACCTGGGTGTCGATCCTCTTCTTAGCGGATTAGCTCAGACCGAGTTGTCGGAATCACTCCATGACTTGGATGTGATCCTCATCTGAGGATCATGTTCTCAAAGTACTTGTGAAGTGTCTTCTCCCTGAACAAGTACTTCGTATCTCTCTCTCTCCTTAGACATAGGAGTGTGTTCTCCTTGTTACGTGCTTAGTGGAATCTTTGAGCTGGATCTTAGTGGTGGTTTCGCGATAGTCGATCGTGTATGAGTATATCTGAATATTCTTATTATATGTTCAGTAGACATATACTATGTAGAGCTAACTTCATTTTCCATTGTGGTATTTTCCCTTGTTGTATTTCCTTTGTGGTTTCAGGGTTTTCCTAAAAAGTATTTTTATACTCACCCCTGCATGGGCATTGCTTGTACGTGCCGTGTCTTGTGAAGACGAGCTAGCCTTTGGCAGGATTCTAGGTGGATCAGGTCCGGACAACACTCAGTGAGATCAGGCGGTCTGAGGTGTGTTCCTAAGGCTATAGGTTGTAGTCCCACTACCTTTCCATATAGGTTGGACTATGCTACAAGATTTCTTTTGGGTGGGATTGTACATTTTTACCATGTTTTAACTTTCTTGTACTTTACTTTCCTATCGTACTCTGTTGGTTGGGTTTTTGTGTATGAATACATATTTTCCTTTTAGTAGTATTTACTTTTCAGCTTTGTGTGTATGGAGATGTGTCTATGCGTGTATAGGTTTATAGGCAATTCCTCTCATGTTAGTAGCATGCCTACTCGGTGCCAATCACCAGCCCCTGGCCTATTGGAGGCAGGCTTGGGGAGTTGCAGCTCGGGCCCCACTGGAACGGGTCATGACAGAGTGGTATCAAAGGTGCTCGGTTCTACAATAGGACCGAGAGTCTGTGAGTTGGTTCGAGGAAATAGTGTTAAGTGTCTCAAGTTTGGCTTTCAGGCCAGGGACCCCAGTGTTGGTGCGGGCAGCCGACGTATCCATACACCAGGACTCTGACAACTTGATTTTCGACTCAGAACATGAGAAAACTAGTTTCAAGGGAAAAATAACGGTACATGATTCATATAGGAATGGGTTTTGGTTTCCATTTCCTTTTGAGTCATCTCTCCAGATATACTCACTGACTGAGATACATCTTGATTCTTTAACAGGATGCCTCCGCGACGAGCACCCCCTAAGATCCAGCAGCTCGATCATAAGGATGACCCCCTTAGTGATAAAGCCTCGATACAGGGACCGGATCCCCCAGTCTTACCATCAGGTGGTGTGCCAGTTATCCCACCACCTGTGGAGCAGTGTTTTGTGCCTGTTGTACCAGTGGAGGAGGAGCGCTGGATGAGCGCACTCCACGAGTTTCAGAGACAGAGACCCCTCAGGTTTCAAGGTGAGCCTGACCCTCAGGCAGTAGAGGATTGGCTTGAGGTAGTGGAAAGAGTCTTCTGTTTGGTCAGGACACCAACAGACTAGATGGTGATCCTAGTAGTGAGCGTTCTGCAGGGATCGGCAGGAAGATGGTGGAGTTTGGTTATCCAGACTCACGATGAGGCGACACATGCATGGATGATGTCTGATCATCTCTTCAGAGAGGAGTTTTTACTGGTTACCCTGAGAGAAATACGCATTCAGAAGCTTCTTCAGGTCTAGCAGGGAACCATGACGGTGGCTGACTATTCGTCGAGGTTTACCGACCTCTCACGGTACTTGATGGATTTGTTCATAGATTAGTACTTTAGAGCTCAGACTTTTGAGCAGGGCGTGCACAAAGATATCCAAGCTAGCATCATCCCTATGAGCATTCCTACGTATGATGGGGTGTTCGAACGGGCTTTGGTGGTCTAGAGCTTCTTGGCAGAGCAGAGACAACCAGCAATTGTCAGCAGTGGGCAAGCTGGAGCAGAGACCTCGGATGAAGCGAGTCGTCGTCAGGGACCGAGGCATGGGAGACGTTTCTAGAGGAGATCCCAGGACAAGGGATCTTCCATACAAGGTTCGCTGGGCACATCCAGCCAACCTCGGGAGAGACGATGCTACTCATGTGATGGCAGGGGGAATCTCGCTCGAGATTGTCCGACCCACCGTACTACTGACATAGGAGAAAAATATGGACCACTGAGGCATAGGCAATGTGTGGAGCAGACAGATCTGTGGGGTGGGGAACGTGGTTGGGGAGTTGGGAGAGTAGCTGGAGGTGGTCGACGTTTTGACCTTTTACCACCACCACCCCCAAGAGGTCCACCCCAGGCTCAGGGAGCTGGTGGACAGAGGAAAGGACAGCTGCAGGCGATAGAGGCTTATGACCCAGGTACTCCTGGAATAATTAGAGGTACTATTTGTTTCTTTTCTACTTTGGATTCCATACTGATAGACACAGGTGATAGTCATTCCTTTTTGGCTGCTTGTCTTGTTCGAGACCCTGAGATTCCAGGTGAGCCATTGACTCGACCCTTACGCTTAGAAACACTGACTGGGGAAGATTCAGAGATCACACACCTCTGTAGCTAGTTTGACCTGACCCTTGGAGGTGAGAGTTTTGGTTGGAACCTCTTGGTTGTAGCGTCGAGGCCTTATGATGCCATTCTTGGTATGGATTGGCTTTCCACAGTTCATGCCTAGATCGACTGTTTTAGGTGAAGGGTGCGGTGTGTCCGTAGTGATGGAATGAGCTTCTCTTTTGTCGGTGAAAGAAAGACCCAGGCAGCGTAGGATGGACTCGTGCATAGGAGGGCACAACCGATTTCAAATCAGTTGGCTAGCCTAGCATTCGGTGTCGTAGATGTTACGGGTTTCCAGTTTCCAGCAGTAGTGGCTGAGTATGAGGTCGTCATTCTGGAGGATGTCCCCGGGCTACCTCACCATCAGGAGAATGATTTCTTCATTGAGTTGAAACCCGGGATGAAACCGATATCAGCATCATCATATCGGATGGCTCCTATAGAGCTTCGTGAGCAGAGGGTGCAGCTAGATGAATTGCAGAATAAGGGCTTTGTGAGACCTAGCGTTTCACCCTGGGTGGTCCCAGTGCTATTTCCAAGAAGTCAAAAGGGAGTCTGAGGCTATTTGTGGATTACCGAAACTTGAATCAGGAGATCGTGAAGAACCGGTATCCACTATCAAGGATCGATTACCTCTTCGACCAGTTGAGAGGGGCACGATGTTTCTCAAAGGTTGATCTACGATCAGGCTATCACCAGTTGCGGTTACGGGATGAGGATATACCGAAGACGACTTTCTGATGTCTCTATGGTCACTATGAGTACTTGGTGATGCCCTTCGGCATGAAGAACACCCCGACAGTGTTCATGGGACTCATGAACCGGATCTTTCAGCCTTATCTAGATCGGTTTGTAGTGGTCTTCATCGACGACATCCTTATGTACTCTGCGTCCAAGGAGGAGCACACGAGGAAACTAAGGATGGTTTTGTACAGAATCTGAGAGCACCAGTTGTATGGGAAACTCTTGATGTGTCAGTTCTGGTTATAGGAAGTCATGTTTCTGGGACACGTTATCACGGCAGATGGTGTAGCAGTGGATCCAGCCAAGGTGGAGGCAGTGCTAGCATGGGAGCCAACCCGAAGCATGGTGGAGGTGAAAAGTTTCCTTGTATTGGCAGGCTACTATCGAATATTCATCCTTGATTTCTCTAGGATTTAACCACCCATGACATCTTTGACCCGAAAGGGGCAGCCTTTCGTGTGGACCGAGAGATACCAGCAGGATTTCCAACAGTTGAGACAGAGTTGGACGAGCACCCCGATCCTGAGATTTTCGAGGAGGGTGTCGAGTACGTAGTGTTCTGCGATGCATCAGGAACCAAACATGGTTGTGTCCTGATGCAGAGGTAAGAGGTGATTTTCTATGGCTCACGTCAGTTGAGGCCACACGAGCCGAACTGCGCTACCCATGATCTTGAGTTGGCAGTTGTAGTCTTCACATTGATGATGTGGTGGCACTTCCTGATGGGCGAGCGGTTTACCATCTACTCTGATCACAAGATTCTCAAATATATCTTTTCTCAGAAGGATCTTAATTTTAGTGAAAGGCTATGGCTTGAGTTCCTCGAGGATTACGACATTGAGATCATTTACACACCTGGGAAGGGGAACATTGTGGCAGATGCTCTCAGTAGAAAATCCAATTCGCAGTTGTTGGATGAGGCGATGGGGCAGTTGGCCTCTTTACAGTAATCCTTCATGGATGGAGATGAGGGAGATTAACAAAAGTCGATGGTTGTTACCCCTCCACTCTTACAGCGAGTCTGGGAAGCAAGATCGAGGATGAGAGATGTGAGACTCTACGTGCTCAGGTATCCACAGGCATTTCTTTTGATGGATATTCAGAAGGTTGGGAGCACATTTTTCTTTTCAGAGGGCGTATGGTAGTACCAGTGACGTTTCGAGAGGAGGTTTTACGGGAGTTCCATAGATCTATTTTGGAGGTGCATCCAGGTATGGCAAAGATGTATCAGGACCTTCGACACCAGTTCTGGTGGCCAGGAATGAAGAAGTGTGTGGCAGAGTTTGTTTCTCGGTGCCTTACTTGTTAGCAAGTAAAGGTTGAGCACCAGTGCCAGTAGGTTTGACTCAGCCCCTTGAGGTTCCAGAGTGGAAGTGTGATGAGATATCCGTGGACTTCGTGACCGGTTTACCACATACGTCTAGGGGACACAATTCCATCTGAGTGATCATCGATTGACTCACCATGTCAGCCCACATTCTATCCATACGGGAGCAGAGTTCGGTAGAGAGCCTTGGATACCTCTATGTGCAAAAGATATTTTGACTTCATGGAGTGCCATCCATGATTTTTTTAGATTGTGATGCTCATTTTACATCCCGGTTGTGGAATGGATTGTAGAAAAATTTTTGGACTCAGTTACGCTTGAGCACAGAGTTTCATCCTCAGACTGATGGTCAGAAGGAGTAGACCATCCAGGTTCTGGAGGATATGCTTCGAGCTTGCATACTTGACTTCGGTCGTAGCTGGGATGATCACCTACCACTGGTGGATTTTTCTTACAAAAACAGTTATCATTCCACTATTGGTATGGCACCATTCGAGGATCTGTATGGGAGACATTGCAAGTCACCACTTTGCTGGATTGACCCAGGAGAGTCAGCACTCATTGGCCCAGAGATGGTGAGAGCCACTACAGAGAACGTGAAAGTTATCCAGGAGCGGATGAAGACTACACAGAGTTGGAAAAAGTCTTATGCCGATAGGAGGTGAAGGACCTTGGAGTTCGAGGAAGGGGACCATGTGTTTCTAGGGTCTCACCTCAACATGGATTGCAGAGATTTGGCCAAGGAAACAAGCTATCTCTGAGGTTTGTTAGCCCTTTTCAAATTCTGAGTAGAGTTGGCAAGGCGACATATCTCTTGGCTCCACCTCCTCAGATGGACTGGGTACACAATGTCTTCCCTGTGTCACAGCTACGGATGTACATGCATAATCCATCGCACGTTATCGACTGGGGTGAGCTGGACATTGATGATGGAGTGACCATTGCAGAGTACCCAGTGGAGATTGAGGATCGGCAAGAGAAGATCCTTTGTGGGAGAGCTATTCCCTTGGTGCGTGTTCGGTGGCAGCACGGGAATCTCCAAGAAAGCACGTGGGAGAGGGAGGCTTAGATTCGTGTGCAGTACCCACATCTTTTTGAGTAGCCCATATTTTGGCTTTTCAGGGATGTAAAATCTCTAAGGGGGTGTTATGTAATGTCCAAGATTTTCTCCATGTTTTATTTTAATATTATATGGGAATTATTTTCGAGAGCAGACTCTGAGACGGCGTGCGGTTCCGAGCCCGGTAAGCCCAGATCAAATGTATGAATTTAATTTAACAATTCAATTACACATGAATGTTGTTTTATTGAAAAAGTGGAATAAATCTCGAACGGGTGCTCAGATCAGAAATCTGAAGGCACTGTTGCGTTTGGAACAACGTTTTTACCTTAGGCGAGGTCTAACTTCGGAAGACGCAGGTCGGTGGTGAAATCTGGTTTTTGGACGTAACCATAATAAAATATTTTATTTAAATATTTTATTTAAATCCAATTTGAAATGAAATATTTTATTCTATTAAATAGAGATTTCAGAGGGAGGGTTAGGGTTACAATTCCCCTAACTATTATTTTCTCTTGAGAGCTCTAGAGAAGACCTCCCGACGCGGTGACAACGTTCATGACGATTTTCACCGGCGACGACGACGCAGAAACTGAATCATCACAAAAGAACGGTGAAGATCTAGGTAGGATGTTCTGATTTTTATTTTCCTTTCCCTGTTCATGATTTCCACGATGAACACGGACTAATCCGCGAACTGATTAGCCCGCGGATTGATCATTTTGCGGGCGAGCGTGATTTGGAGTTTTATCGGGAAATCAATTACTCGAGGCCTTATAATATGTTGTTTGTTGAGATTTTGATCTAACATCCACGAAACCAGATCGTCACGAACAACGATCAAGGTTTTTACCTCTTACATGATTCTATTTTCCCCCTCGTCTTCCTCATTGTGTTCTACGCATTCTTGGAGGAAATCGATGGTTGCACATTCGTTTATTAGCACAACAATACTAGATTGTAGATCCCACCCTAAAGCAATGTCACGGAGGTGCGACGATGGTTTTGGCAGGCTATTCGGAGCGGATCAGGAGATACGAGTTTTCGGGTGTTTTTCTTCGGAGGGATCGTTCAAGGTTTATGATCTGATTCATGAGCCGAAAACAACGATTATGGTGTTCGTATGATGAAATGAACCAATCCCTTGAGTATCGCGACTAAGGGACCAGAGAAACGTGATCCGGAAGATCGGCCGAAGCGTGCGGAAGAAGACGGAGTTTCTGGAAATTTCCTGACTACACGCCATGTAGTATGCGCTACATAGAGTGTCTTCGTCGATAGGTTTACATGGCGTATACTCCAGGAGTACATGGAAACGGACATGGTACATGGCCAAGGACATTCCGTGTATACCCCTCCCCAGCCAGACATAGCCAGATACACGGGATACCTCGTGTACTGGTACACGGGCAGGAGACACGGACACGGACAATGGTCGTGTAAGAGCACATGGCCAGCGTACACGGAGCGAGACCCAAGTGCTTGGACACAACGTGTGTTTCTTCTATATGGAGTGTAGTTACTTTCTATCCGACAAGACGAATGACATGGTCTGTTTACATGGGAAGTACCTAGGGTTAAGGAACATGGAATTTACTTTTTCTACATTCCGTGTAGTTTGGTTTTATACATCTTAAACAAATGACACATTCCATTTACACGGGCAGTACCCGGGGTCAAGGAACACGACGTGTAACCATACTACACGCCTTGTAACCTGTCTTAAATGGATTGAGACACTTGTATTATATGACTTAGACTAGCTTTTCCTAGGGTCCGTACCCTTGGTCTTTCTTATGATGGTTTCCAATATCATTTACTTCATACAAGAGTATGATCCCTTCAACAGGACCTCCAAAATAGAGTTATTGGAATACCCTCTGTGAGACTTAGAGATGGATCCTCTATTCATCCATAGAACCCTAGGTAGAGTTATTCGTATCGACATGACCAACTTTACCTAGGCATCGATCCTCTGCTTAATAGATTAGCTCAGACCGAGTTGTCGGAATCACATCATGACTTGCCAGATATCCTTATCTTAGCATCATGTTCTCAAAGAATTTGTGGAGTGTGTTCTCATGGAATGAGTACTTTGTATCTATCTCTCTCCTCAGACCGAGGAGTGTGTTCTCCTTGTTTCATGATTAGTGGAATCTTCGAGCTATATCATAGTGGTGGTTTCATGATAGTCGATCGTGTATGAGTATATCTGGATATTCTTATTATATGTTCAGTAGACATATACTCTGTAGAGATGTCTGTATCTTCCTTTGTGGTATTTTACATTGTTGTATTTCCTTTGTGGTTTTAGGGTGTCCTACTGGGTATTGTTATACTCACCACTGCACAAGCTTTTCCTGCACGTGTCATTTCTTGTGCAGACGAGCGAGACGTTTACAGGATTCTAGGTGGACCAGGGCCGGACGGTGCTCAGTGAGATAAGGCGGGCTGAGGTGTGTTCGTACAGCTACATATTTCAGTCCCAGTACCTTTCCTTACATGTTGTACTTTGTTACAGACTTTATTTTTTGTGGGATTTTACTTTTCAACTAGGGTTAAACTTTCTTCTACTTTACATTACTGTCGTACTCTGTTGGTTGGGTTTTAGTGTATGCATGAATATTTTCCTTTTAGTAGTTTTTACTTTTCATCTTTGTGGGCTTTGAGATGTGTGTGTGTGTGTGTGTAAAGGTTTATAGGCAATGTATCCCATGTTAGTAGCATGCCTACTCAGTGCTAGTCACCATCCCCTGGCCTATTGGAGGCGGGCTTGGGGAGTTTCGGTTTGGACCCCACTAGGACATGTCGTGACATTATAATTGATCCCCATGAAGCTTCCCAAACAAATCATCATTCCTGGTGAGAGGGTACTTATTCTTAACTGTGATACCATTAGGTTCCCTATAATTAATTCATAGTCACATTGATCCATAATTATTCTTCACAATGATTACATGTTCTCTATAAGTAGACAGATTGGTCAAAAAAAACCCTTGTCAAAAGTATCATTCATGAAGTAGTTTCTTAAACTCTAACAACTCCTCATTCTTCCATTCTATATGGGGTCTCTGATATCATCTTGAATCCACAAATGCATTCAATGGAGAACTCTAACTATCATTCTATGGGAGGTCTAGGTAACTCATTAGGAAATAGGTCAATTTATTCCTACTTTATTGGGGCATTTTATATTCATAAAAATTCATTTCCCTATTCATCTTCACTGATTATTTTCATAAATAAGGCTATGGGACGTTCTTCTAGATAAAGCCCTGGTTGAGATATTTATCCTTTGAAAAAATTATAGGTTGTCCATTCCATAATACTAAGATCTAATTGCTTCTTTAGTTGATCCCAACATCATAGTTAGAGAACCAGTCGATGCCTAGTATTGTATCAAATTCCATTAATGGAATGAATACTATATTTGTGATGAGATTTTTATCACTAATATGAATACAAGAGTTTCTTTAATCTGTTGATACATGGATAATCCCTATACGAGTCATGACTGATAAATATACATTTAATTGTTTAGGGAATGATTCTATATTCATTGAAAACATTGAGAAAATATTGGAATATGTTGAACTAGAATCAAACAAAGTACTTTCTATATTTGATAGAATAACTAGGGTACCAGCCACCACATCAATTAGAGATTTTTTATTAGCATTCACAATAAAAAAAGAATAACCATGTTTCCATGGAATATGCTATGTTTGATGGTGATTACCCTATAATATTTTCTTATTTACACAACTATTAAAAAGTGAACAAGGTGCACACACATTAATATATCGATATTATGTTGGGCCTACACCATCTTCCCATTATCAATAGTTTGGATATGTTGGTGATTCACCTCATAATGAATGCTCCAAGAAATATAGAAATCTATTCCTCACTTTTTGCCGTTAGCTATCCTGATCAAGAAGTTCCCCAAATGCTTCTTCCCTCATTTGTTTAAAATGGATATTTCCACTTTATTTCTAACTATTTCATGATCAAAGTTCCTACCTAGGATTTGACCCATTTATCTCTTCCCTTCATTCAATCTATGAGACCAAAGTGTCCTTTTGATGTGTAGTTCAATATTCATAGCACTCGGAACTATCTCTTCGTATCTCTCACAGCTTTAGTTGACTATATTCTTCTATATTTGTGGTATTAATCTACCAAATAATATATAAACCTTTAAATGAGGATACATTAAAAATAAAGATGTGTAACAACAAATTCTTGTAATGTTAATCTCATAGCTTCCCACAAATTATTTTCATTTAGATTATCATCTATGAACTACTTTACCATTTTTTTGCATCAAATGGGTGAAATACTATTTAAAATGGTTCCCCTGAAATCTTCCAACACCAGAGAATCAATATATCTTCTTGGATTCATGTTTTTAATTAGTGTTCACCACAGATCATATTCTACCTCTATACGATACACAACTAGGGTGACTTTCTCATGTTCTGAAAAATAGAGTACAAAAAATGTATATTCTATAGAGCATATACATTTTACATTAATCAATAGGTTGGAAGATCTAAAAAAGAAGGTGGTTGTCAGCACATAAAGGACTAAATGGAAACTTATTTTATTTATAGTGAATTCGATCTCCCAGATTGATTTACGTTATTGTTCATAACTACAGTTAGTTGATTCATTGTTGTTTTGATGTTTTCTATATAAACTAACATTGGATTGATGTCAATTATTAGTCTATTGTGGTCACCATTTATGTGGTTCCTACTACTTCCCACCCATTTACAAATAAAAAAGCTATAGTGAGAAACATTTTTTTTAATAATATTATAATTCAAAAATAATGTTATGTCTCAAAACATCATATTTAATTATATTAATCATTAAGAACAATTACATGTTCTCTATATTCATCATAATGGTTCATAAAAATCTTATGATTAATCAAACATAACCCTTAATAGTTTCAATTTTAGAGTAAAATAATGCCCATTATCAAGCAACATTTCTCATCCGAGTCAAGAACAATGTAGTGTTTTTTGATTTTACACATAAATACATATGTGCTAGAGAAACATAAATGTGTTTGTATCAAGACATTTATTTATTTTCATAGAAACAACTTACTTAATAATTCATCAAAATACCAAGATATTTTACTATATTTAAAATTTTCCCTAGGGTTCTTCCTAATATTTTCAAATAAAAATTTCCATAAATAACTAAACCATCATTTGAAACCAACTATAGAATACCACCTTTTTATTAAAATAATTTTAATTAAATTTTATAAACAAAGGATCTTTGAAAGTTTAGTTTCATGTAAATATGGTAGATAATACATTAAAAAATGAAACATTGTACTCAAAAAGTTTAATGGATTATTCAGTGATTCATACTATGTAATTTATTGTATCTCATAAACTAGGTATATACATAAAAGGGAAGGGTGAGCATATGTACTTGTATAGGACAATAAAGGGAAACTGTTTACATGTTATCTTGTTGAAAATCAATAAGAACATGAGGAATATCATTATATCATGAGAAAGAGAACATTAAAAATAAATTAACAAAAGAAACATCATTCTTAACATGGAAAATGTGGCTATAACTTTTAATTTAGACATTATTAAGCATATGACCAAGGTTAATCACCAATATTTCATAAATATTACAAAGTTTATTCACTAAGGTTTCGTATAACATGTAATCTCTAGAGATTAAATTCATTACCTAATAAATTAGAGCACTATTGGGGCACAAATTTCATGTTATTTAATTTTAATGTTATCCATAGAGTTTATAAATATTAATTTCATAAAAAACCCATGGTGAATAAAAGAAAACTCATTATATAAAAAAATCATGGCATTCTAAAAATTCTTTTAAAAACGTGATCATTACATCATTTTTAAAACACAGAAAGGGAATGTACATTTTTTGTATATCAAACCCAAAATTAAAATAATTCATCTCAATGAATACCCCTTGAAATAAAATAGGTTTGAGTATTCAAAAAATTAAAATAAAATTTAATTTATTAAGGAGAATGGAAAATTATGAGATGTAAATTCGAGAGCATAATTGGTATAACACGTGGTTTTAGAAATGGGTAAACAAATAGGGGGAATGGTATTAAATTGAAAAAAATATTTTTTTAGTAAGGTAATGAATAAAATGTAATAAGATAGATTGACCATAATAATTAGATGACACTTAAAAAAATATTCATAAATTGAAGAGAAAGGAAGAATAATTTCCTTACATTGAAAGCTAACTCATAAAAATTAAATATTTGAAACTTAAGGGATTGTGGAAACCATTGGTGGAATCCATGGGAAGTAAAAATACCAAAAAATAATAGAAGATGTATTTATAGTTATCTTAAATTAATAAATAATTAGGTATTTATAACAAATGTGGAGGATTTTTTTATTAATTTCCAAATACAGGCATTGGAAACCTAGGTTGTGGAAAATGAAAAAAAATGGTGTCACCCATGGTATTTGATCATGGTATTGGAGACTTGCGTGATAGTTTATGTTATTTTAATAAAATAATTATAGTAATTATATATTAATTTTTTGGAATGGAAAATTAATGTTTCCACAAAAATAATGTTTTTAATGTTAATGTTTCCATTTAAGAATGTATAAATTAAATTATGGGTTAAGAAATTGATTAAAATATATTAAAACAACATATAGTAATAACATACCATATTTTAATTCATTTATTTCTGTTAATTAGTTATTATATCATTAAGAAATAATTATGAAGTCATTAAACATACTATAAAACTCAAACTGTATTTTTACTATTTACAAAAAAATATTGTATTTTAGAAAATTCTCATTAATTCACCCTATCCTAATTTTGAAAATATAATTTAAAATTTTATATTTATTTTATCATAAAAATTCTATAAATATGATAATTTATACTTTTAAGTATAAAAATTTATTATTTATTAAAAATAATGAATGATTGAAAATGCATAGTAAAATTTATAATACTTGAAAAAATGTATTTTTTTCCATTTATATTTAAATATGAGATTTTTTCATACTATAATATTAGAATAAGTATTATATATATTATAATATTTTATTATAAATATTTATATATTATTTTATAATGTTAAATAACTTTGAAAGAAATATATATATCAAATTCGATATTAATTTTATTAGGAAAAACTATTCGTAAAATGGAATTAATGTAATAAAAATTATATTTATACAATAGAATTAAACATTAAGTAACTAGGGCCCCAATATATAAACTCTTATAAAACCCTCAAATGCCCTAAGGGTAAGGTGTGCCTTGGTGATAGACTAATGGGGCAGCCCAGCTAACATTGCCTAAGTGGAAATTTCCACTAACATGAAAATCTCCCACATGCGATTTTGTTCCCGAATCAATTATTGTAGATCAGCTTAGGCTTGGTCAAGAGAGAACCCAAGTGATGTTAACTCCTTACCAATATTTGAAAAATTGCTTCACACGAAACAACTCTACTAGTTGAGGACATCATTTCTTATTTCTACATTAATTATTATTTACCATTTTTACAATAAAATTATTACCAAGAGTGTAGTTTCCAATGTTCATATTGAACAACAGTTATATTTGACCATCGGTAAAAAATATTTGAATCTGGATGGTCACATTTCCATTTATAATTATTTCAATATTAAATAGATATGTTTTTTGAGCATGGTATAATATAACACACACGTTTTATTAGGAATCCAATATCATTCAAAAAGTCCGAGTTTTTACATCACCCAAGATCATACCACAACTTGTATGGGATGAAAAATGGATATAACATACATTAGAATTAGTAAAAAGTGTATAAAATGGTGTACATGATGTGTTTCCTTGATTTATCTATAGCATATTTTATACCATATAACATGGTATATGTGTCCCTTGATACACTACATGTTGTTACAACACATAACATATATATTTCCAACGGATACTTAGCATTTTTTGCCTTCTCAAGCCTGTATACTTACTAATATATATGGGTTATCCCTTAACATATATTTGGTTGGGTCAAATGGACTCTTGGGCATGAACGACTTATACAATCTAAGAAATATAGTTACTAATCACATGAAACACGCACCCACCACAATGTCTGTAATATTTTACTCTCAGTGTAAACTCGAACATCTTCATAGAGGGGTCCACAAAACATGGGATCTTAAGAAAATATGTTGTGTTTTATGAAATTTCCTAAAAAGTCAACCTTTTTGAAATTTCTCTTCCCATGTAACTGGTACCTTTAGTTCCACCAAGATTCTTGGAAAAAACATCCCAATCCAGAGTATTCAATGCCTTCAATGTCACTGGTGGGCAGATTTAATCCACCAATTTATTAAAAATCACCAATCATCACTATAATAAATCTCACTATGTTTTTGGGTCATAAAGTGTCTATCAAACACTCCATTATTATCTCTCCTTCTTCACTAGTATCCAGATTCTGGGAATCTATTTCTCAAAATCACCCACTATCACACCTTCTGGAACACTTTATCAATCATACTCATAGAACAATCATCACCCAAACTATCATCTAATTCTCACAAATTCATTCACATATCATTAAGAAATCCAAATACAAAAATGAACTTATAGCCATGATCTCTTATACTGAAGGACAATGTATCAATGTCCAGTACCTCAGGTATCATCGAATCATTAGCTAATAAAAATTATGATGGAGAATATCAAAGAATTGAGGATTTGTATGAAACAAAAAAGTGATAAACATATGATGGACACACTCAATTTTTTAAATATTTGTGGAATGAAAATAATTATGTGTATTACCAAATCTACAATTTCAAAAAATAAAAAACCTTTAATTCTTAATTGTTGGAATGGAAAACAGTTGTTGTCCAGGACAGTAAAGAACAATGCATTAATTAATTAAAAATTAATTAAGTCATATTCATCTCAATAATAATTAATTGGTAAAAAACAAAAAAGAAACAAATTATAAATTATTGTTTTGGATTAAAAATTTGTGGTAAATTAACCCTCATTTTAGTCATTGAATAAATCCACCACATCTTTATTAGAGAAAAAACTCATTGTTTATTCATTATTGATCCTTGTTCCCAAGATATCCCACCAAAGAACTCAAAACAATATACCTCTCCATACTCTCATTACCTATAGTGTTATGATGTTAAACCTAGAGAGTTTTTAATAAGGAGTTTACAATGGAGTGATGTTATTATTTTTAAATTAAATGGAAATTAAATTTATAAAATAATATAATTAATTTAACCATCCTAAAACTGTACTCTAAAGAAACACTAGATGCATACATAGAATAGATAATTTCTGAGGTAAAAGCCACATATTGGATTTAATGGTGGAGTTATATTTCCCATCCAAGGAATTTTTGGGATTTACTCTATTATTTCCCAAAACAATACACATGTATGATATATTATATTTAGTATTTTTCATATGTCAACAAAAAGTTTCTCTCAACCGCATAATTCTTTAAAAACATCATTCCTAACTCTAAAAACATATTAAAAACATTAAAAAGATTCAAACAAGAAATTTAGTGTCACTATATTCTCCCATACATTAATTATTTTAAACCCAAAAGGAAAGAACATACTCAGAAATGTGAGGAAAAAAATCTACATTTTATTTTCCCCTCCCATGAGCTCTACAGGAGGTTCTCATGTTTCTAATAAATATGCACCAATGGATTTAATCACTGAGGAATTATATTATCCTATAGATCTGTGATTGTAAATGTGTACATTGACAGGTTAGTACCATCCTAAATTTCCCACTCACCTCGTTCGCTAATATAATAACCCTTAATTTTCATATATTGATTTTACATATTATCATATGAATATTTCTTACATTTACATTATATTAAATTTTTTAATCACACAGGTCCAGTTTCCTTTGAAACCTGGACTCATAAAAAACTAGTTCATAAGTGTATCCCATTATGTTCTTCCTAATAAGAACCCTTCTTAGACATATCACACATAATACCATTCTTTATAACCCATGAAAATGAATCACATGAAAAGGTGAGGTCATATTCTCAGATATAAAAAATAATAGGGATATCAATGATTACATAATCATAACAAGGGAATAATGGTATAATAACATGATCATAAAATTTTAAAACCAAACCCTTCATATCGATGATTATAAAATTTATTCATGGAAAAAATCATTGAAGTTAATTTTATATGAATACTAAAAAATCAAACAACATGATCCATGAGAGAATAACATTAGAATAAAACATAGAACCGTGTCATAGAAATAGAGAATTATATCTTTAATAGAAAAGTGTCATTTAAAAAAATATCATTATGGATGGTGTTCACTCCCCATTACATCATAGTAGTAAAGTTTAACTCCAAGAATATCAATGGAAGAATGGCCTTAAAATGGGGTCACTCCCCATTCCAATCCTATTTATCTCACGTGATATAAATCAATAACCAATTAATTTGAGGTATATATAATTTTTATCCCAAACATCCTTGGTTAAAACATAACCATAATCCATTGTTATAACACAACTATACTACATGGTTATAAATTAACCACCATCCTTTGTTATAACGTAAACACAACCCTTGGTTTATAATATAAGCACCATGACATAATGAAAACCATACATATTTGTGATCCATGATCATGGATCCTTCATTATATCATAACAACACAACCTATGTAATGAAAATGATCTCTATAATAATTTACTCAACTCATCAATGAATAACTAATGAAAAACAATTGGGTTTCATAAAAGTCTTATTATTATAGGAATTAACCATCTAGATAAATAATAAGAATTGTATCATTGGATCATACCCTCAATAAATAAATATCACCATCAATGGATGTTTTCATATATGAAAATTCATTTTAATTACTACTGAACTATTTCTTCAAGATAAAAACCTTTTGACTTTGAAAATAACTTTTAAATTAAAAATATTTATAAATTATAAGGGATAAAATGTTCTCTGAAAATGAAATTGGAAAAAATTAAAGGATGAATTAAAATATTAATCATTAATTATTTTGGGAAATTCCATTCATGATTTATATGTTAAAAAATAATTCTTTTACATTTTTGGTAAAGTACATTATTTTCTATGCGGAGATGGTAAGTCGTGCCTATGCACAAGCTATACTTTCTCTAAAATTTTGATGATAAAGAGTGATTAATGTTATTTTTGTAATAATAAAATAATATTAGTATATTTAGGATAGTAAATTTATTTTTTTTGAAGTATATAAAATATATAGTTGTGGTAAAATAATAATTAAAAAAGAGAGTGACCAATTAAAGCAATTACATGTGCTCTGAAAGAACCCCTTTATATCATATCTTAAAGATCTTAGGGTTGGAATTTTGGGAAGACAAGAATGTAGAGGATTTTGATAAGGAATAAGTGAAGGGATTTATTCATGCAATATTAATGATATTAGGTTTAACGTGGTGAGAATAAGAGAAAGGAGGGTTTTATTTTTATAACTGAGGGGAGGGGATCTCTTGGAATTTCTTAATACATTAAAATTTATTAAATTCATTATGTTGAAAAATGGTTCCAAATGGAATATAAATTGAAAAATGATGAAACATTCATCCATATAATATCTTGTTTGTCCCCTAATATATATATGATTATTATAAAATTTAACAAAAAACTATTTTCATAAAATATCATTATTTCAGATCAAACAATATTTATTTAATTTGGATGAAAAGGCGTAAATGAATAGTTTTAATTCCAATTTAATTATTTAACATAACACTAATATTTTATATGAATCTATAAAAATCTTCAAACATTGTAAATCTTAAAAATTACATTAAATTTAATATTTTTTAAATAATATATTATATTTTTTTATTAATTAGAGAAACATTGCATCATTGTTGGATAATATATTAAGATTGTTACAAATTTACTAAAAATTATATATAAATTTATATCATTACAATAATCACATCAAAAATACTTATATTCCTTCATAACATTATTTTTTCCCTACATTGACACATAAAAGATACATAAAAGTAAGAGAGTGAAACTTTGGATGTTTTTTTATTTAAATATGATACTGGTCATTTTCATAGAAGTGTGTCCTCTACAAACAAAAATTTATAGACTACAGAGAAATGGTTTGAATTATATTCATCAAATAAAAAATATATGAAATATTAAGGCCTTATTAAAAAAAATAATATATATTAACATGATTTACCCATTATCATGATGATAAATTACACCATGTCTATTATTAAAATTGATCAAAGATAAAAGGATACTTTTTACCAAATTTGAACATACAAATTCCAAATATGGAATAAATTTTATCAAAATAAATACTGATAAGTGACAGGAAACTATTAAATTAATGTTAAAAATTTAATTGATTATATAATATATATTTCATAAAAAAATATCTAATAGTGATTAATTGAATTTATTAATATAAAATAACACATTGTGTGCATGAATATTTTTTTGAATGTTATGTCTTTTAATTTCAAAAGAATTTTATTTTTATTTATAATTAATCAATAACCAATGAATTCATTTTATTCATATGGAAAATGTATGTGTTTTATAATTTAGATAGTTTTATTAATAACTTAAAATCCAATGGTTATGAGATAACTATCACATAATAATATTTTAATAGTAACTCCCAATTCATTTAAACTCGGTGGTTCAGTTAATGAAATCTATTAATGAAATAAAAATCACTTTAAAAAAAATATCACATATAATCTTGTGGAATTATATTATACCCAAATTAAAATGTATTTCACCCTATAAATACATAACAATAATGGTAGAAAATTTAGATATCTTTGTTTTATTACATATGCAGGTTCCCATGTAACTTCATATAATTTTATATTTTTCAGGACAACATTTACCAGGAGTTCATTATGGTTTCATAAAACATTATATAGTTGATTTCATATTTTTAACCATCATTATTCATAACAATGATAATTTTTTAATGATATGATCTCTGAGTTTATTATATTTGATTGATCATATATGTACCTCCTAAACAGATATACATGGAACACATTATGAACGTAATAGAGGTTCAGTGGATGAATCAAGATATAAGAAAGCCTCTCTAATCAATCAAGAATATCAAAAGGGAAAATATATATAGGGATAAACATTATATAGTTTAAAAATTTCATAACCTTATTCAATGGATAAATTCATAGAAATAAATTATCCAAACTTTAAATTTTATGATGTGATGATGATTTATAGGCTAAATGTTTTGTTGATTCTGATCTTCCTCAATGTGCTACTAAATGAATCTTAATTTATCAATCATTTAATAAACTATATGGGGTCCCAAAATTATTATTTATCTCAAAAAAATATTAAATACATCTAAAAATATATGAATATAAAATATATGTTATGACTTTTTCTCTCATAATAACTATGTGTTTGAGAATAATACATGATACTGAAACTCAACTCTATAACTAGAGCCTACAAAAAATGACTAGAACATTGAGGTAAATTGAGGATAACTATCATATATAATACATTGTGGTACTCCATGAAAATCCACCAATTCCTTAATAATGATTCTGGAAGGATGGTCTAAAGATAAATCTTCTCTAATGGAAATGAAGTGTGATGACTTCAAATGGAAATCAATCAAACCATTATAACATTATCCCCTTTAGTTTTTTGGGGAGTCCATTGAAAAAATATTTGTTTTATATTTTCTCACATTCATTCTAGTATGTTTAATTATTTTAAAATATCCACAACTTTTTTGTCTCATCCTTAACATGAATACCTACTATGCACTTAGAAACATAATATACAATATCTCTCTTTATGTTTTCTCACTAGAAATAATTTTTAGATATCAATACATATTCATAATTATTGGATGAGTAGATAATGAAGAACTATGAGATTACTCTTACATATCATTCTTATAATATGGTATATATGTAACACATATATGATTATTTACCCTTATCATCCCATCTCAATCACGGTTAGATTCTAGACCATTTCTCACCTTATCTTTCAGTTCCACATATTCCTTTTGTGCATTTTTAATATTTAATTGGATATATGTTTGACACACATTTGATCAAGACAAGATCATACACCATGTATTAAGACTTTAAAACATATCCTTGGTAAATCCTGAAATATTATATCATTCATGTTCCTCATCATAGATATTATTTCATTATATTTTCAAATAAAATAAAATAACACCATGTTTTGTTCCCCAAGGTGGTAATGTTTTAATTAGTCATAATAATTAACCAGATACAACTATCATCTCAAGAACATATTCAAATATTTCTATGTAGAAATTCAATTTAATATTTTAGGGTCCGTTTTTCTATCACTCCTTTATCCATAAAGATAATACCTTTATATATTTAATAAAAAATTACTATTTCTACATGAAAATAATGAGTTGGTAATTTTTATCAAGAACCTTAAATTGGAATGAGGTATAAATATATCACTACATTGTTTTAAATTAATGTTCAACCTTCCCCATTGTTGAATGCATCAATTTTGATTGGAAACCATTAGAGAATACATGGTATTGTGGGGATATGTGAATTGACCAATATTCAGTTAAGATCCTTGAAATTCTCCTAAAATTCATCCATCCAAAGGAACATGAATCCTTTTTGTTTTAACATGGGGAGTGGAATAGACATCCATGAGAAATTAACCAAAAAGCACTGATATTATTTAGAAATAAGAAGAAAAATAAAAATATCAATCATATTGGTTGTTGTGGATCAACATTAAATAAAATATATCATTGAAATATCTTCTGATATACCCTCAGTTGAGATTATATTACACAATAATGAAACTTTTAAAATTGAAAATACATACTTAGTAAATTTTTTATAATCCTTACCATTCCTTAGTGTTTTTAGCAAAGTCTTTAAGTGATCTTAATCCTCTTCCATTATCTTTGAATATATAATAATTTAATCTTTAAATACTAAATAGTACTAATAAAGGTAATCTTTAAATACACTATTCATTAAATCCATGAATATTTTAGGGAAATTTGTAAGAACATATGGAATAACTATAAATTCATAATTTCCATACCTTGTACGGAATGTCGAATTGGGTATATATTCTTTCTTGGACCACAATTAATGATTTCTATAATGAAGTTAAATCTTAAAAAAGTATTGAGATCCTAGAAATTGATCAAAAGAGTCATCAACACATGGTATAATAATATTTTTATTTAAATTGATCACATAAATATCTCAATAATCATAGTAGAGTCACATTGATTAACCAATATTCTTAATAAAACGAATATTTTGACCATAAGTTTATTCACATTGATGAATTTATCCCTTATCAATATTCTCTTGACATTGCTTCTTCTATTACTTCAACTCAATGTAGGATATTTTATATAGATTATTTGAAATAGGTATTGAACCATGTTTGTATTCTATCAAAAACTCAACTTCATGAATCAATGGAAGACTATAAAATTATTCTATAATGTCAAAAAAATCCGAAATAATAGGAATATCTTCATTGTTGAGTTTCTACCTAGCCATGTGACATAAACACTCCTTTTTAGTAAGAACCATGACCCATAAAATGGATGTGATTAATTTTTTATGTTCATATATATTGCTATATCGAAAGATGATAATGGGTTCATTTTGAATATGAAATGGGACTTCCCTTACTCTAAAATTGAAATGGGATTCATATAAAGAAATCTAATCCATCATGAAAATATTATAAAATTTAAATAATGGGAGAATCATAAGATTTACTGAAAGAACTATTCCATAAACATAAATAGGATAAGAACTATAGTCTGGATATTTGATAATTGTACTATTAAGATTCTTCATCATTAACTCAATATAAAATCACTATTTTGGTATTTCAAAATTCTTCTCATAATTCATAGATATAAATGACTGGGTAGATCCAATATAAAATATAAAATTTTCTTTTCTAGAGTGTACGATAAGTGTACCTTTCACAATATCATTATCCTAACCCACTTTAGTAGTGATGATCACAAGAGGTTTTGATTTGTCTTTGGTCATATAATAATTTTTATACTGATTATAAAAAACCTTTATATTCATGAAATTATTTGAATAATTATTATATTACTTGAATTTGAATCATTAGAACGTGGGTGTGACATTTACTGGAACCCACCTTTATTCTATTTTATCAATTTACATTTTTGTCACCTTTTAAAATTACTTTGCTCCATGAATTGAATTCCTACATTAAAACACACCCTAATTCCACATAATAAATTCTAATGATGTTTCCACACATTTCTTATATGAAGGTGACTATAATTTTTTTAAACTATGTGATTTATTTGAGTTCACATGAGACTTTATCTTCCTTTTATTATCAAAACCATAATAATAATGTGAATACCCAATTTCATTTTATACATTGAGTTCACATCGAATGATTTATTATTTTCTACTAAAGTATCTTATAGATGATTCCGTTTAGATACTTGGTTTTGAACATACAAAGAGTCAGTCAATTTTTCTTTCATTGATGATGTTTAAACAAGACTCACACCATAGATGTCCGTTAAAATTAGTTTCATGGGATGAAATATATTCATCATCCTTCTAAAAGAGCTTATGAAATTTCATTCCATCCATATATGTATAATACTAGAGAAGTACATAGTGAAAAATATTCCATTAAAGTCATCTAATTCCATAGATTTAATTTATTCCTCTTGATTCACATTCGTCATTATGATTCAATACTAATAATATTTTCCTTATAAATGATAAACTACAAGAATAAATTTATCATGTTATAAACACTATATAATTAAAAATTTCATTTAATTGGTACTGATCAATTTCTCAAAAAATATTTTTCTAATATATCAACTAATATAAGGTTGAAGTTTCATTATGAAAGAATCAATAGAATATTGTTCCATCCTCTTATCATGTGGAATATTTAAAATATTTATATCATGATAAACTTGTGTGAGAATAAAGAATTTTTTTTATTCCATATCCCAAAACATTCAATTACTTTTGAGGATACTCATTTAATTGTCCTTCATAATCATTTTTAGCACGATGTATTCTTATTCAATCAATTAACTAAATCTAAAATGAAAACATTGGAGAAATAATATTCACTGTATAAAAGAAAGCAATCCTGAAAAATAATTTATAAGATGTATAAATTATAACACATACATATTAATATATGAAACCATAGGTTTAAACAAGGTTATCCAAGGTCACTAACAATGAATTGAAATTTTATACTATAATTAGACATATCGCTTGGGTTATCAATGATGTTTTCCCTTATTAGTTTTTAAAGGAAAACTAAACCATTATATGATTTGAATAATAACATCATATAATTATCATACATAGACCTTACATCTTATTTGATGAATATTCATTACATGACATTACGATCTACCAGATAATAGTATCAGTCTAGTATTTTTTGGAAACATCAACACATAACCAGTGACATCCTAATAGTCTCACATTATATTATTTATAAATAAAACCATTATTAGAAATATAATACTTAATAAATTTCATCATATCCTGGGGAATGGAAGCATAAGAAAGGGTGAGGTCAGCAGCTCAGTATGGGTAAATAAGGGAGATTTTAAATTAACAATTAAACATTACATGAGAATATAGTCATGATAACGTGAGAATAAAATTTAAAAACCATACCCTATACATTAAATATCATAATCTTGATTCATAGAATAAATATTGGATGTTCATAATATATTAATCTTAATGAAATATAATAACATGATCCATGAGAGAATACCATTATAAAAAGACATGGAATTGATGAATAATCAGAGAGATTAATTTGTTTAGTAGTTAAGTCTCATATTCAAGAATATTATTACTGATTAAGTTCACTCCCAATTCAATTGTAGTAGTCATGGTTAAATCCCTAGACTATTTTAACAGAAAATGACCCTTACTGAACTGGGATCACACCCCATTGTAGTCTTATTTATCACATGAGATAAAAATTATTAACCATATCATTATTATTCGATATAATTATTGGACTATCCATCCTCGGTTATAATGTAACCAATGTACTAGTTTATAATGTATCTTCCATCCTTGGATATAACATAACCACATTATATGTTTAAAATGTAACCATAACCCATGGATTAAAATATAACCACATATTACATAATGAAAACATACATATATGTGACCCATTATCATTTTTTCATATCACCACATTAGAATATGTAGAATGAAAATAGGTTGGAGAAAAATTTCCTCAATTATACATAGAATAACCTATGGAAAATAAATGGTCTTCAAAAAAATATCATCAATATAAACATAAACCATCTAATAAAATAGTAATAACAGTATAATTGGATAAAATCACATGTAAATCATAATTATCATAAAACCGTGTAATAATATAAGAAAATTGTTCTAAAAGATCTCTCTAGTATTTCTTGAGGTAAATAACATTTATAATCTAAAAATAACTTTTAAAATAAAAATATTTCCAAAATTCATTGGAAAAATTTTCTCTGAAAATAACCTATAAAAATTTAAAAGGAACCTTTAAAACAATGATTGTTCATGAAAAGATACATTCTATTAATATAATATATGTTTGAATAATACACCCCTTCCTTATTTTTGATAATTTTTTTAAAAATAACTTCATCAGCAAACAAAAAATATATTCCATTTATTTTTATTTAAAAATAGATTATGGGTAAAAATTATATCAAAAAATAAATTTATAATAGTAAAATACTTCTTTTAAAAAAAATTGAAAATATTTATATTCAATAAAAATGATTCTTTTTGACCAAAGAGATAAATAAGGAAAATATTCCTTAAATCTAATTTTATGTCACTTGAGTTATCGAGTTTAGGAAAATGAAAATGAAAACATGTATTAACAAATAACCATTGGAGAAGGTAGTGGATGAGTTTATTTATAGGTTGATCATATGAATTTATCATTATAAATATAATCATAAATGATATTTATAAATAATAAAATATTAATATAATATCCTTTACAACTTTGGTAATATTTGATTTGTAAGAACCATTAATTAAATAACCCTATATATATATTTACCCCCAAATTATTTAATAATAATCATCATATAATACATTCATGAGAATTATATACATCACCTAATAGAAATAAGTGTTGAATATGGAATTTTTCTCTGAGAAATAAAAAATAGATGAAATTCCCTAGAACATTGGGCCAACTTCCCTAATACACATTGGAACCTCCTGTATAATAAATATAGGTGTATTAAAAAATTATTCAAGAACCATATCCATATATATAAAACCACATAAAATTTACATATAACATTTTATCACCCATTTATTAAAAATTCTTCATTAGAATAATTATTTTGGGTGGGAAGTGCTTTAGTTATTATATATGTTTTGTGTTGGATGTTTTTGTACTTAAATGTTTAGATTGGATGAATAATATCCTTTAAATTTATAATGATATAAATATATTATATATTAATTATATATATATATATATATATATTCATCGAAAAAAATTTATAATAAAAAATTAATTAAACCATTTAGGGGAATGATAAGCCATGCATACGCATGAACATTGTTTTCTGTTTTTAATCAATGAAAAAACAAAGGTAAGTAATAATATTATTTTCCATAATAATTAATATATCATATTAATCATATATATTACTCAAATATATCCTTATCATATTCCATATAGATTATGAAAGAAAAATAAATTACATTGCTTTGTGAAGGTGGTAGTCCACACATACACACCAATGACATCATTGTTTTCGAATAGTCTAAAAGTTAATTGGGTAGATATAATATTATAATTAATGATATATTATTATGTCATAATTATCACATATAAATCTTAAACACATCAAAATTACCATCCATAAAATATCTTGATGAAAAACGAATCATATTGTTACAGAGAGATGGTATGCCAATTATACACACATGTAATAGTTTCACTTCCCATTTGATGTAATGAGGGTGAATAATCAAAACAAAATGTGATTTCCCTGTATTTGAAATAAATCGTTCATAATTCTTCCTAAATATCTTAGGGTTGGACTTTTGGGATAAACTGATCCTATAAAACATGGATAAGAATGTCATTAAGGGATTTTGGTAGGGTATGATTAAGTTACAGGGCTTATTTTTTGACGAATAGGAAGGACATTTTCCCTTTTTATAAATGAGTGAATGGACTCTCTTAATATTTCATTAAATATTATAATATATAAAATTCATGCTCAATAAAAATGGTTCCAAATGGATTTTATATAGGACATTTATGCCATTTTATGCCATATATTATCACATTTTCCCTATTTTAGCATTATTAATTTTTGAGGAAATTTAATAAAATATTATTTTCAAAAAGTATCATTATTTTTTACTTAGACACAATTCAATTTATTTTACTTATAGGATATAATGAACAATAAAGAATTCATATATAATTAATTTAAATAACACTTATATTTAATATTCATCTAAATAATTCATGGAACACATTAAATAAAACAAATTATATAATTTTAATATTTTTATAATCATTTAATATATTTGTTGGTCAATTGTAGAAATACTTTTCCTGAATGGCTTAAGGCCTTATTTTTCCTTCATATTTGATAATCCCCCTTTTAAAAATTAATGGAAACCCTTTCATGGTCAGTAGGTTTTGTGAAATTACATGACTAGAAGGTCTTAGTGGAATTCATCCAGACTATAACTAATTGATACTACCCCTCCCTAGAATCTACATTGTGTTTTTAACTCTCTAAATTTTCATGGAGGTTCATATAGGCTTCCCATGAATGCATAAGATGACCTCGATGAAAATTTTCATACCCTCTAATTATTCCAAATTAGTTTTCCCTACTCTTGGGAATGCGCTTTATCTGAATCCTCATCTAGAGAATGTTCCTTGTAGAGTTTTTCTAGTCCATTAAAGAACAATTTTTCATGTGTCCCAAAGGACTTATGGTGGACTTATGTCGTTAAGGTGTCCTGATGTCCTTGAGGTTTCCCGTAAACCTCAGTTGGCCGAAGGCCTTGAAGGACCCGGGGACTAAACTGGTGTACTGAAATCCCTAACAGATGGATTGTTTTGGATACTATAGTACAGAACAATACCTCCTACAGTGTATGCAAAAGTTCCTGCCACAGTACTACTACAATAATCGAAAAATATGTCTCTATGCGGATTTTATATCGGGTCTCTTGGATGTACTTGATGAGTCCTCACCTACGAGGATGAGGCTCTTGTGAATTGTAGAAATACATAATTGGTGATTTATAAGAATTTATGGTCATTATATAATTACTAAAAGGTAGAAATAAATTTCTATCATGAAGATAATTTCATTAATCTCAAAATGGAATCTTATAACCTTTCATAACTTACTTTTTTTCCCAACGTTAAAAAATAATAATTATCTAAAACAAAGAGAGTTATATTTCGTAACATTCAATGATTTATATTTTAAATAGGTTATTTTCATTGAAACATGTCAATTAAACTATTAAATTTATAGCCTAAAGCGAGTGGGGTTGAATTATCTTCATCAAATAATAATTATGGTGAACAATTATGGCATTATCACTTATTCTTAACCTAGATTGACTTGATTTACACTTTATTTGTAACATCCCAAGTAAATAAAGAATAAAGAATTTTCATATTTATTAATATTTACGAATTAAATATTAATTTTAATTAAAAGGGGTTTCTACGTTCGATAGCGTACTCGATACACAACGATGAGTTTCTTTGAAAACTTACGTTGCACACAAGTAATAAAATAATATTATTTTAAAAGTTAGTTAACGAGTAGCTGTTGTACTGGAGGGAATGGATAGAAATAACTAAAATATGATTATATATGTTTTTAAATGTTTTTACATTTACCCAATAAATGATAAAGGCTTAAAATACAGAAAGAGTTCAATTTTAGTCATTTGTACGCTAATTTTCACGAAAGGTCCACTTATCACCTTTTGACGGAGAACCATCATTAAATATAGTTTTGATCGATCATATAAATTCTATTGGACCAAATATAACTCTTCTTTAGAATCAGGACATCAAAATTTACTTTGTGTAAATTTTTGGTACCTTTCTGATAAAGTTCATTTTTTTAATGAATAGTGTAAAATGTTGTATTTTAATTCAAAACCTCTTTTTAATCTAATTTATTTATATGAATATATTATCTTTTGAATTGGTTTTAAAGTGAAATTAGAAAATATTTTTACCATTAAATCCAATAGTGGTCGTTGGAATTAGTTTCACTTTGAAATCGGACTTAAACTACTGTCAATCTTTTGATACTTATTGTTCATAAAAACACGCTATTTGCTCTGACAGTGGGAATTAATTATTAAATTATTTCATGTGACTTATATGTTTTGAATTTTGTAAAATAGACTTCATTTTTGAATTCATAATATCAAATATAGCTTAGGGTGAATTTTTGGTAATTTTCTGAAAAACTTCAATTTTTGATGAATAGTGAAACCACTAAGTGGTACTTATAAAAACTGATTTTCCGTTTAAATGAAATTTTTCCATCATTGTGTTTTGAATTTCAAAAATCCAAAATACATGGTTGTCATTAAGAAGTAAAATGTGGTTCAATGAGATTATAATAATTTTTTGGTGAATAGTAACTTATTAAGTTCTTAATCGCGATTAGTGGTAATTAGTGTAGTTTAAGGTAAAAATAATGCTTTAATAAAATACGATGACCTTGACACATGTCCTACCCTCATTGGTTGTGTCATGGTAGACCAAGACAAGCCATGGGTCAACTTGGGGACCCCATGGAGACACTTTGGTTGGGAAATGACATAAATAACTTTTTATTTAATGTAAAAGTAAAAATGACACAAACATGATATGTTTTACTAAAACAATTTTTAAGTGGGGTTATACAAGTCAGATTTTTGATTATAAATAGTCATTGGAAAGATAAAAGGATTTCATACATCATAGTATTTTTTGTATAATTTATAGATACTAAATAAATTAAATTATTTATGTGATCATGATGATGCAGCGATGACCTCATTATTTAACGATTTAAATAAAATGGAAAGATAATGTAAAATATATGAACTACACATGTCCAAAACTTATTGGATGGGTGGCTTTCGAACCATTATCACCTTATCCACGAATTATATCAATGTGGGACCTTTTAAAACTGAAACACATTTTCAAATAATGTAATATTTCTTTACTTTCCAAAAGTGCCCCTCCTCTCCTCTTATAAAAGGCCCCCACCTCTACCTCATTTCACACACTCCTCAAGCCTTTGGCTCGGCCAAACCCTGCCCATTTACTCTCTCCACATCCCTCTCCTAATCCTAGTGGATTCCCTTTGGGCATAATCCTTTCAAAGGAAGCCTTTAGGCTCAAATCAAAAGGAGTTACACTTTTAAAGGTAATTCATTCTCTCTTGTTCATTTGTTTTATTTTGCTTATCCAACCCTCTAAACTCTTTTTATTTACATATTTTTTAAAAAAACCAGTATCGTCAATATACTAGGATGTTGTTATAAGATTTATTCGAGCTACACTCTCACACAACTACATCAAATGGTTAAAGAACATACGGTGTCCGTGGATGGAGAAATTCTGCCTCTCGAAACGATGATTGTTCAATACTCATTTAACACCTTCAAAGGTGGACATTATGATGTCACTATTTTTATATACGATATATAATATGATTATTTTTTCTTTAAGCTTCGGTATTTTTCATTTTGGGCATACCTTTATGGTTTCCATTATGGGTAAACACGATATCTTCATTTAAGGAAGTGCGGACTACCGCCCTCTCAAAGTGATGTGATTCGTTAATGCCATACGTGGGATGTATAAAGGATGGATTTAATGTTATTATATATGATTTTATACTGGAATTATTATATACCTCTATATCATTATTATTTCTTTCCATTAAAGTATGAGATAGGAATGAAAGTAGCGTTCATGCGTACGTACGGCTTACCGTCTCCATGAACGGTGCATTTCATTTCTTATCCCCAAATGTAATGTACTATTAAAAGTACATGTATATAATGGATATATATAATTAATGATATATCTAAATGATGAATATAATTCTGGAATTAAAATATACATACCTCTCATTTAGTTTTAATTCCATTAATATGACAAAGAAATGAATGTAGCGTCCATGCGTACGTACGACTTACCGTCTCCATGAACGGTGCATTTTATTTCTTACCTCTAAATGATTATGTAATATTATAAATACATGTATATGCTGGATATATATGATACATATTATATTAAAATCGGGAATTTCATTCTGGATATAAAGAACCTTTGACCACATGAACAACATGTAATTGTAAGAAGTCCACTTTCGACTTAAGAACCAAATATTGACAAAACAAACATTATTAACTTAAATGGTTACATAATGTTTATAACATTGCAATAAGTGATATAAAAGGAATAATGAACTTTAAAAAGGTTCTTAATCAAGTATAAATTAACTCAAGATTATTATTCAGGACGTTAAAGAACGATCGAGTCAAGTCGGACCTGAGGTAAGGGACTTCGTCTCAATCTCCTTTCATTGAGGCATATTTCATTTTATACACAACGTTCTTTTATACGGTGTATAAACCCATTTGACTTTTACTTTTATACAAAAGGAATCTTTTTCTATGAAGCGTTTTACAAAACGACAAAAAGGAATGTTTCTTTTAACGTACACGGCGACAACGACCTTTTCCGCTGCCGCGAGTATTATTTGGTCTTTGGCTTTCTCAACAAGCCGTAATGTTTTTAGAATAAAATAAATACCATATACTCTTTTATGTATTTTGGTATTGAAAATGGTTTTGAAAAAGGATTCTATTATGTTAATATATTTATGATATATTGTGATTGAAATGTGGAAATGTTATCATTCCTTTTATTGGTTTTATGTTTTATGATTTTATACTGGTACTTGGACATTTTAACGGGTGGTTACGTTATAAACCATATGACGGGTGGTGCCGTGAATACCAGGACGGGTGGTTACGTTATAACCTCCAATTCATTGGGTATGGAAGTCGACCGTATGGCTATTCCATTAAGTATGTATGGAAATTGGCCGTATGGCTATTCCATTAAGTGATATGTGTAGAAGTCGACCGTATGGTTATTCCACTTAAGTATGTTTATGTCCCAAGTTACCTTTATATATGTTATGTGTTCTTTATATGGGTTTTATGGTAATACTTTGGTTACAAAAAGGTAAGTAATGATACTTTATTCAGTGAAGATTTTTTACTACTTCATGAAGGTGAAGATATTACTTTGATAGAGTATACATGGTTTACTTGATTTTGAAAAACTAACAGTTTTCATTCTTTGTGTATCCCTTACTGAGCTTTTTATGCTCACCCTAAGTTTTTTTGAAATGTTTTTCACAGGACTTAATGTGGAATAAGGTCAAGGATGGGATCAAGGGAATGTCATGCTATATAGAACATGGAACTAGACATGTTTCTTTAAAGGGGTTTTTTTATTTATGGAAACTTAGTAGAAGTGTCTAATTTGTAATCTTTTGAGATGTAGTAGTTATATTCTAATTCTCTAAAACTCTAAACCTGAAAAGATCCTCAACGTGAATTATTCTTTTAATTCAATATTAAGTAAGGTTTAAGGCTGGGGCCTTATAGTTGGTATCAAAGGTCGGTTTAGACAACTTTAGGAGTTAGAAAAGTGTTAAATTATAATATGATTGAAATGATATAGCATTTACGGATTACCATGTTGCTTCGCCTAAGATATTTCTGTGTTCAGAATGGTTTTCCGTAGAGGAAACAAAGCAGCTATGTTGGGACGACATCAGGAGAAAGATAACCTTCCAAATCAGCAACCTGAGATGGTCGGAATCGGAACTGAACAGTTTGTTGCAGTGATGGCATAGTTGACTCAGGCTATAAATGGTGGTGGTATCCATGCACGAGATCAGCCAGATCAACCGCAGACGAACATGTCAGTGGTGGAACATTTCATGAGGCAACATCCCCCATCATTCAGAGGATCATCTGACCCTGTGCAAGCTGAAGGGTGGATTAAAGAACTGGAGAAGATTTTTGATGTCATGAGGTGTTCAGAACATCAAAAATTTAGTCTTGATGCTTACCGGTTTGAAGATGAAGCTGATCAGTGGTGGTCGATGGTGAAAAATATAAGGGATAGTGATGAGATTGAGGATCTTCACTTGGACGAATTCAAAGGTATATTTCTTGAGAAATATTTTCCTAAGGTGGTTCGTCTTAGGATGGAAAAATAGTTCCTAGAATTGAAGCAGGAGGATGATTCAGTGGCTGCTTATGAAGAAAAGTTCACTCGATTGGCAAGGTATGCTTCAAACTTCATACGAGATCTTGATAGTAAAATAAACCGTTTTTACTCAGGGTTAAAGCCAAAGTATCGAAGGGCTTTAGCTTCTCGTGATTTCTAAAGTTATGAAAAACATGTTCGATGTGCGGAGAAGATGGAAATGGAGTTTGCCGATGATCAGGTGTTCTATGAAAAACTACAGAATAAGAGGTATAGTTGGCAGGCAAAGGGGAAGAATTCATTAAAGAAGCAAGGAGGTAAGAAAACCAAATATCCATCCTGTGAGAAGTGTGGTAAAATGCATCCTGGAGAATGTTTATCCAAGTCTGGTAAGTGCTTTCGGTGTGGTAAGCCTGGTCATATTGCTCGTAACTGTAAGGAAGATGATCAAGCAGGAAATGAAAAGCCAACGGTAAGATGTTTTAAGTGTAATGAAATGGGTCATTATGAAAACAAGTGTCCAACGAAGACCTCAAGTGGGGGAATGCAGCCAGACTACAAGCAGAAAGGGGTGGTGAAATCCTTTGCAACAACTTCAGCAGATGTTGGGCCATCGAATGAAGTGGTATCAGCTCCAGGGAGCTCAGTATTTTTCGAAGATTGACTTGAGGTCGGGGTACCATCAGTTGAAAGTAAAAGAAGAAGACGTTCCGAAGACTGCGTTCCGTACTAGATATGCCCATTATGAATTTGTAGTTATGCCTTTTGGGTTAACCAATGCACCTGCTGTATTCATGGACCTTATGAATAAAATTTTCCATGAGTTCTTGGATAAGTTTGTGTTTGTGTTTTGAGGTTTGGGAAGAGGTTATGTGTGCCTTGTGATTCACAGTCGAAGAATGAGTTGTTATGTGAGGCTCATAGTTCCCCGTTTTCAGTTCATCCGGGCAGTACTAAGATGTATAGAGATCTGCGGGAGTATTACTGGTGGGATGGAATGAAAAGAGACATTGCTGATTTTGCTGTGAAGTGTTTGACATGTCAACAGGTTAAAGCAGAGCGGAAGTTACCGAAAGGGATGCTTCAGCCTTTACCAGTGCCGGAGTGGAAATGGGAAAACATATCCATGGATTTTGTTGTGGGATTACCGAGGACATATCGAGGTAATAAGGAAATCTGGGTTATTGTTTATCGCTTGACCAAATCTGCTCATTTCCTTTCTATACGAGATACTTTCTCTCTAGATCAACTTTCCCATTTGTATCTTAAAGAGATAGTCAGGTTACATGGAGTTCCTCTCTCCATTGTATCTGACCGTGATCCCAGGATCACTTCTAACTTTTTGAAAGGCATTCAGAAGTCGTTGGGTACTGAATTAAATTTTAGTACAGCTTTTCATCCTCAATCAGATGGGCAGTCAGAACGAACAATCCAGACATTGGAGGATATGCTACGAGCTTGTTCTATGGATTATCAGGGAAGTTGGGACCAACATCTTTCTTTGGTTGAGTTTTCTTATAATAACAGTTTTAATTCCAGTATACAGATGGCACCATTTCAGGCATTATATGGGAAGCAGTGTCGAACTCCAGCTTTCTGGGATGAAGTGGGTGAAAGGAAGTTGATGGGACCAGAATTGGTAGAAGAGGTGGCAGAAAAAGTTCAGTTGATTCAGAAGCACATGAGAACAGCTCAGAGCAGGCAGAAGAGTTATGCGGATAACCGGAGGAAGGATCTATCTTTCGAGGTAGGTGATCATGTTTTTCTCAAGGTTTCTCCTTGGAAAAGTGTGATGAGATTTGGTAAGAAAGGAAAGTTGAGTCCAAGGTTTATTGGACCATATGAAATTCTGGAGAGAGTTGGATCAGTTGCATACCGGGTGGCTTTACCTCCGAGTTTATCTCAGGTACACAATGTTTTTCATGTTTCAATGTTGAGAAAGTATATGCCAGATCCATCTCATGTTTTGAGTCCAGAGGTAGTTCACCTGGAAGAGAACCTATCTTATGAGGAACAACCGGTCCAGATTCTTGACCACAGGGAGCAGGTGTTACAGAAAAAGGTGATTCATCAGGTAAAGGTTTTGTGGAAAAACCATGTGATTGAAGAGGCTACGTGGGAATCTGAAAATGCTATGAGGGATAAATACCCCCACTTATTTTGATAAGTGAATAAAATTGCGAGGACGCAATTTCTAAAAGGGGGGAAGGATGTAACATCCCAAGTAAATAAAGAATAAATAATTTTCATATTTATTAATATTTACGAATAAAATATTAATTTTAATTAAAAGGGGTTTCTACGTTCGATAGCGTACTCGATACGCAACGATGAGTTTCTTTGAAAACTTACGTTGCACACAAGTAATAAAATAATATTATTTTAAAAGTTAGTTAACGAGTAGCCGTTGTACTGGAGGGAATGGATAGAAATAACTAAAATATGATTATATATGTTTTTAAATGTTTTTACATTTACCCAATAAAAGATAAAGGCTTAAAATACGGAAAGAGTTCAATTTTAGTCATTTATACCCTAATTTTCACGAAAGGTCCACTTATCACCTTTTGACGGAGAACCATCATTAAATATAGTTTTGATCGATCTTATAAATTCTATTGGACCAAATATAACTCTTCTTTAGAATCAGGACATCAAAATTTACTTTGTGTAAATTTTTGGTACCTTTCTGATAAAGTTCATTTTTTTAATGAATAATGTAAAATGTTGTATTTTAATTCAAAACCTCTTTTTAATATAATTTATTTATATGATTAGATTATCTTTTGAATTGATTTTAAAGTGAAATTAGAAAATATTTTTACCATTAAATCCAATAGTGACTGTTGGAATTAGTTTCACTTTGAAATCGGACTTAAACCAGTGTCAATCTTTTGATACTTATTGTTCATAAAAACACGCTATTTTCTCTGACAGCGGGAATTAATTATTAAATTAATTAATGTGACTTATATGTTTTGAATTTTGTAAAATAGACTTCATTTTTGAATTCGTAATATCAAATATAGCTTAGGGTGAATTTTTGGTAATTTTCTGAAAAACTTCAATTTTTGATGAATAGTGAAACCACTAAGTGGTAATTATAAAAACTGATTTTCCGTTTAAATGAAATTTTTCCATCATTGTGTGTTGAATTTCAAAAATCCGACATACATGGTTGTCATTAAGAAGTAAAATGTGGTTCAATGAGATTATAATAATTTTTTGGTGAATAGTAACTTATTAAGTTCTTAATCGCGATTAGTGGTAATTAGTGTAGTTTAAGTAAAAATAATGCTTTAATAAAATAAGATGAGATTGACACATGTCCTACCCTCATTGGTTTTGTCATGGCCGACCAAGACAAGCCATGGGTGAACTTGGGGACCCCATGACGACACTTTGGTTGGGAAATGACATAAATAACTTTTTATTTAATGTAAAAGTAAAAATGACACAAACATGAAATGTTTTACTAAAACAATTTTTAAGTGGGGTTATACAAGTCATATTTTTGATTATAAATAGTCATTGGAAAGATAGAAGGATTTCCTACATCATAGTATTTTTTGTATAATTTTTAGACACTAAATATATTAAATTAGTTATGACATCATGATGATGCAGCGATGACCTCATTATTTAACGATTTAAATAAAATGGAAAGATAATGTAAAATATATGAACTAAAAATGTCCAAAACTTATTGGATGGGTGGATTTCGAACCCTTATCACCTTATACACTAATTATATTAATGTGGGACCTTTTAAAACCGAAACACATTTTCAAATAAAGTAATATTTCTTTACTTTCCAAAAGTGCCCCTCCTCTCCTCTTATAAAAGGCCCCCACCTCTACCTCATTTCACACACTCCTCAAGCCTTTGGATCAGCCAACCCCTGCCCATTTACTCTCTCCACATCCCTCTCCTCATCCTAGTGGATTCCCTTTGGGAAGAATCCTTTCAAAGGAAGCCTTTAGGCTCAAATCAAAAGGAGTTACACTTTTAAAGGTAATTCATTCTCTGTTGTTCATTTGTTTTATTTTGCTTCTCCAACCCTCTAAACTCTTTTTATTTACTTCTTTTGTAACAAAACCAGTATCTCCAATATACTAGGATGTTTTTATAAGATTTATTCGAGCTAAACTCTCACACAACTACATCAAATGGTTAAAGAACATACGGTTTCCGTGGATGGCGAAATTCTGCCTCCCAAAACGATGATTGTTCAATACTCATTTAACACCTTCAAAGGTGGCCATTACGATGACACTATTTTTATATATGATATATAATATGTTTATTTTTTCTTTAATCTTCGGTATTTTTTATTTTGGGCATACCTTTATGGTTTCCATTATGGGTAAACACGATATCTTCATTTAAGGAAGTGCGGACTACCGCCCCCTCAAAGTGATGTGATTCGTTAATGCCATACGTGGGACGTATAAAGGATGGATTTAATGTTATTATATATGAAGTTATACTAGAATTATTATATACCTCTATATAATTATTATTTCTTTCCATTAAAGTATGAGATAGGAATGAAAGTAGCGTTCATGCGTACGTACGACTTACCGTCTCAATGAACGGTGCATTTCATTTCTTATCCCCAAATGTAATGTACAATTAAAAGTACATGTATATAATGGATATATATAATTAAGGATATATCTAAATGATGAATATAATTCTGGAATTAAAATATACATAACTCTCATTTAGTTTTAATTCCATTAATATGACAAAGAAATGAATGTAGCGTTCATGCGTACATACGGCTTACCATCTCCATGAATAGTGCATTTCATTTCTTACCTCTAAATGAGTATGTAATATTATAAAAACATGTATATGCTGGATATATATGGTACATATTATATCCAAATCGGGAATTTCATTCTGGATATAAAGAACCTTTGACCACATGAACAACATGTAATTGTAAGAAGTCCACTTTCAACTTAAGAACCAAATATTGACAAAACAAACATTATTAACTTAAATGGTTACATAATGTTTATAACATGGCAATAAGTGATATAAAAGGAATAATGAGATTTAAAAAGGTTCTTAATCAAGTATAAATTAACTCAAGTTTATTATTCAGGACGTTAAAGAACGATCGAGTCAAGTCGGACCCGAGGTAAGGGACTTCGTCTCAATCTCCTTTCATTGAGGCATATTTCATTTTATACACAACTTTATTTTATACGGTGTATAAACCCCTTTGACTTTTACTTTTATACAAAAGGAATCTTTTTCTATGAAGTGTTTTACAAAACGACAAAAAGGAATGTTTCTTTTAACGTACGTGGCGACAACGACCTTTTCCGCCACCGCGAGTATTATTTGGTCTTTGGATTTCTCAACAAGCCGTAATGTTTTTAGAATAAAATAAATACCATATACTCTTTTATGTATTTTGGTATTGAAAATGGTTTTGAAAAAGGATTCTATTATGTCAATATATTTTTGATATATTGTGATTGAAATGTGGAAATGTTATCATTCCTTTATATTGGTTTTATGTTTTATGATTTTATACTGGTACTTGGACATTTTAACGGGTGGTTACATTATAAACCATATGACGGGTGGTGCCGTGAATACCAAGACGGGTGGTTACATTATAACCTCCAATGCATTGGGTATGGAAGTCGGCCGTATGGCTATTCCATTAGGTATGTATGGAAATTGGCCGTATGGCTATTCCATTAAGTGATATGTGTGGAATTCGACCGTATGGTTATTCCACTTAAGTATGTTTATGTCCCAAGTTACCTTTATATATGTTATGTGTTCTTTATATGGGTTTTATGGTAATACTTTGGTTACAAAAAGGTAAGTAATGATACTTTATTCAGTGAAGAGTTTTTACTACTTCATGAAGGTGAAGGTAATACTTTGATAGAGTATACATGGTTTACTTGATTTTGAAAAACTAACAGTTTTTATTCTTTGTGTATCCCTTACTGAGCTTTTTATGCTCACCCCATGTTTTTTTGAAATGTTTTTCATAGGACTTAATGTGGAATAAGGTCAAGGATGGGACCAAGGGAATGTCATGCTATATAGAACATGGAACTAGACATGTTTCTTTAAAGGGTTTTTTTTATTTATGGAAACTTAGTAGAGGTGACTACTTTGTAATCTTTTGAGATGTAATAGTTATGTTCTAATTCTCTAAAACTCTAAACCTGAAAAGATCCTCAACATGAATTATTCTTTTAATTCAATATTAAGTAAGGTTTAAGGCTGGGGCCTTATATTATTACTGTGGTAAATTTAACCTTGATAGTCATTCATATTGAAAAAAAATAAAAGGTTCTTACAAACCAAATTTAAATTGTTTGATTCCAAATATGGAGTACGTTTTATTAAACAATATATCTAAAACTGGAATAAATACACAACATGCGATAAATAAAACATTTTAGGAAAACAAATTTTTAAGCAGAGAAATTTTTTTTCTTATCCCATGTGCAGAAAATAATAATAAAAGAATATTTAAGCATTTTATTATTTATATTATTTATATATTTAATAAAATTAATTCACCTATAGAGAATTATTGCGTTTATTATGATAAAAAACATTTTGCAGATAAAAAAAGGTTTTCACCAAAATAATTTTTTTTTAATTTCAAATGATTACTATTTTCATTTATAATTATTCAGTGACAAGTTAATTCATATATTAGTATATAAAAAATATTATTTTTAAATTTTAGTTATTTCTATTTGAAACCACCAATCTAAAAGCTGTGTAAAAATTATCACATAAAATTATTTTAATAGTATCTCATCATACATTTAAACATGGTGTTGTGTGTAACATAAGATATTAAAGAAATAAAATTCATTTGAAAAAAATATCTCTTAAAATATTTGGGTATTATAAACAATGTGAGATGGGTCACGAAAATATGTACACAACTATGACACATGTAAATTACAAAACAACTTGTCTAACTTCGATGGTACTGACAATGGATATTACCCCTACCCAACCATACATAGTAACTAAAAAGGGAATAAGAATAATGAAGATATCCTGTTGTGTAAGAAAAACATCCATAGTCATCACAAAGGTAATACCCTAAAGAACACTTTTTCCCTTGTAAAACTCAAAATTCATACATTTTCAGTCCACAGTTGACTTTTGATGGCTCTAGGAAGTCCATATCCTCTCATAAATGGTTTTCGCCTTCCGTATCAACACATGAACCAATATTGGTACCATTTGGGTTATCTCCCATAGATCCAAAACGCATATAAATTATAAAATCCCAAATCATATGCTCTAATATCCAGTAATGAAATCATATACTTTACATTTCCATATTTGATACAAATGAAGATGACCTAATTTGTTATATCCAATCCTTTTAACATCAAATGGAAAATTTTGGATCAATTATACTCTAAAGTCCAATTTTGGTTTATATTTTTAGATAATTTGGAATAACTCTTACATAAAAATACCCATGTATTTAAATCATAATTTTTCCCACTAAAACCAGATTACCATATTTCACATAATTCAACATCATATTCTATATGAAATCCTTCTATACATAATTTTTTTAACATCATTCTTTATAAACTCGGGAAATTAAAACATAAGACTGGTGAGATTAATGATCAATAAATTTGAATATAAAAATTCAAAATGCAATGTCATTAATTATATTTGGATGTAAATAAAGGCATATATGTCATAATCTTATAGTATAGAAAAATCATAAATTAACTCATACCCATTGATACTGAAATCACTAATAATGAAACAACACATATTGTTTAAAAAAAGAGTCATAAAAATCAATAATCATGATCCATGAAATATTAATCTTGTTCAATAGAAACCCTACAAACCAATAATAACCATAACAAATGGTTAATGTATATTGGAATATATTTATCATAGAAAACATACCGAACCCTTAAAAATAGAATGACAATTCGTTCAACCTAATTTATAATTCAGTAGAGATCAAAACCATTACACAATGAATTGGAGAACTTCCTTGGTAAACCCATAGTATAATCTAAATCAGGTTCACCTAGTGGTATATGTGACCACCCATCCTATATAATCTCCAAGAACCATAAAATGAATATGGGAGATAGAGGTCACATAAAAAAACATTATTCATTTCATAACACGGTTAACAAATGGGAAACAGATGACTTCCTTGTTAATATGTTTGAAACATGGTTCACCACTGGAAAAAAATTACTTCCATAATAATCTTGTTGAAACCTGATTAAATCATCAAAAAGAAAGTGGTTCCACTACAATCTCTTTGAAACAGTCTCGATACATACAGAGAGAGAATTATGTTGTTTTCATTACAAAATATAAACATTGAAAAATAAGTAACAACAAGGGTTGATAATGTTGACGAATGGTAATACCAATAAAATATCATTAAATAAATTTATAGGAGTATAAAATTTTCATTTTGAAAAATATATTTTCAAATAAAAAAAATCAAAAAATATTGAAAAATACTTTTATTTGAAAATATCATTTGAATCAAATAAAATAAGATTTAAAAATAATGTAAAACATTAAATGAGGAATATATCATTTACATTTCTTAAAAACAAATTTTAAAAAGTGAAATATTTTTAAAATCCTGTAATTTTAAAATTACCTTTTAACCTTATAATGAAATATTCAAATAAAATGAATATGGAAAATTTCTTTCATGTCATACATATTAAAAAAATAATTCTTTCACGTTTTTGGTAAAATCCAAACATGAATTTCTTAGAAAACTATATGAAAGAAACATTCAGATCATTTAAAGAAATATAACATGGGTAAAAATTTTATTTAATAATTCATTTTAATAGTTATAATATAATATTTGAAAATGTTTAAAAAAACATGTGTTTGGAAGAAAAAATTGGTTTTCAACCAAAGAGTGAAAAAATACATTTTTATTAAAACCATTTTATGAATTATTTAATGTAAAAATATGTGGAAAATGGTAATATTAAATGAAAATAACATGAATAAAAAAGGGAAAGTTAAATAATTACAATCATTCAGAGTTAGATCATAATATTTCAGAATTATAGAGGTAATCATAAACAATCCCTATAAACAATAAGATTATAACATAAAACTCTTACCACATTGGTAACATTGAATTGAATGACCCATGAAAGGATAAATTAAAATTAAACATAAAATATCATGAAAATAAATAAATCCATGATAAAAATTTCAAATGGGATGTATATACACCTCATAAATGTAGATTGGTGTATAACAAGACATTATTCTCAATGAAAGAAATAATGAGACAAAAATAACTTATGAAGATCATATCATTGAATTGAGGAATGATAAATGAATTTATTATTTTAATCAAATAAAAATAAAAATAAAACATCTATAAATAAAACATAGAATAATCAAAGTTACATACAAACATAATCATTGGACGATATAATCAATGATGAAGAAGTTTAACCTGGTGAATTGAAATTTAATTAAGAAATCCCTTGCCTTACGCTTCATTTTGGTTGAACATGATTTATCTTCCTACATTTTATTTTAAAACTTATTATAAACAAATTGAAGAACTATATTTATATTTATAATATATTTTACGATACTTTTATAACATCTTACCACATGTTCATTAATAATATTTCATTATTATCGTTGTTTTGGGGGTTAATTTCCTTGTTTCTACATTCCTTATTTGTTATGAAATTTTCAGTTCTTAGGCATATAATATAGTTATTTAATTAAAATAACAGTAATAATGAAATAATTATAATATTTCCACATCAATTAAACTGTTAATTCCTATTATGAATGATGTTTTTGATAAATGAAGTACATTATAATCATGGAGACGGCAAGCTGTATGTACGCCAGAGTAAAGATTCAATTTTAAATGGTCATTATAGAAAAGAGTTTTGTAATATTTTATCATTCAATAAAAATAATAATATCATAAATAAAATATTTTTTATTTAAAAATACATATATATATAATACATCTTGTCTGGATATGAAAAGAGAGAGTCACATCGCTTCATGAAGGAGGTAGACCACACATACATAATCAATATTATCAACTTTAATTGATTGAAATGTTAAGAAAGAAAATGATATATTATCATTATAATAATTCTAAATATAAAAATAATATAGAAATAAATTCTTTTATATCATATATATTTTTGAAATTTACCCTTAATATTTCCATGTATATAGTTCGTGAAAATGAATCCCATCGCTTCGTAAGGGGTAGTCTATCGTACTCAAAAACAACATTATCATATCCATTAAGGAATGGAATGTTAAAAAATTTATATATGATATAATGAAGAAATATGTATTATTATTTTATAAATATCATATTTATTATTTATATCCATCATCAAAACCAACTATGATTGGTGGTAATAGAGAAATGAAAGACATCGGTTCACGAGGCGGTAATCCACCATAAACACAAATAATGATTTCATAACACATTTGATGGAATTGGAGATGGTTGTAGGAAAATTAAATGAATTGAAAAAATAAATTTATATGTGAAATAATTATGATATTATATAATCATATTTTAATAAGAATTTTATGATGTGGAGAAAGAAATATAAAAGAAATTCTCGTTGAAGAACATTGCTTCTTCATCAGGTAACCTCCATAGGTTTTCACAAAAATAATTCCTAGGTTGAATATATAACCAAATAAGGAATCTATTATTATAATATGGATGTTGGTAATTTATTTTTTAGTAATTTTTTAAACAAAATGGTTTCAATGTGTGACGATGAGAGAAGAGGGGGTGACCTTTTATAAGTGAGGTGAGTGGCATATTTCATATTTATGAAAATATTAAATTTCATACACTTTTTTTCATCTTTTAGGGGAAATATAATGGATAGATATGTTGAATAAAATTAATAAAGTATAAATATCTTCAAAAAGTGTATTGTATACAAGTTGTTTTGATATTTTAACACTTATATTTTTATTTCAATCCCTAGTAAACAAATTTTTACCTTAACTGGGGTAACAAATTTTAAATATTTTAACTACTAATTATGGTTAAAAAATAATATGAAATTATGAGATAATATAAATAATTCTATGTCTGAATTTGGAATCCATTTTTAAAAATTAAATTCATATAATTATAAATATTTAATTTTAGATTATTCTAGCAGACTTGATGAGAAAAAATGTTTTCAAATAATAAAAGTAAAAAATATTTAGAATGTTTTTATATTAATTTTCAATATTAAATAGAATAAAATGAAAAAAATTGGATTAATATATATTTATATATAATTTTAAAAAATATAATTTAAAACCATTTATAAAAAATTATATTTATAAATGATTTAAAAGAAAATGCATTATTCAATTATAATTCTGTAGTTTTCACTATTCATAAATTTTTTTATATTTTTAGAAAATTATAAACAATTAACCACAATATAATTTTTTAATTAGTATTTAGAAAATTATTATTTTCTGAAATAATTTTTCAAAAATTTAATTAAATTAAATTTAAATGAAAACCCATAGACATGATGAAAAATTTGGTTTTCAAGAAGTGTATTTTCTTTCAAGCATGAGATGATTTAATATTATCTCTATGTATAATAATAATAATTGTATTAATCTCAATTAAAATTTACTAATATATAAAATATACATTTAATTAAAAAAATCCTCCATTGGTAATTATTTAAACAAATTAAAATGGAGAATCATTATTCACTTTAATTTTTATTTGAAAAATAATTTTTAAACCCAGAATGAAACTTATACTAAAATACATAATAATTATGATTAAAAGGTAATTAATGGGATTTAATATAACTAAAAAAATAATATGTTAATTGAAATCTTATTAAAAAAATGTTACTTTTAAGTTATATAATGTATTGAAATGAAATTATATTTTTACTAAAGTTGATATTTTCCCACTATTCACATACTATAATTATTTTCTGAAAAATAATAAAATTTCATACAAAATAAAATTTTACCGTATGATTTCAAAAATGAATTATATTTTATCAAATTTATTTTATATATTTTCCATAAAATCTGTTTATTATCTGTTTATTATGAAAATCAATTGAATCCATATTTGAGGTAAAACATACTTTCAATGAATAAAATTTCATTAATAAAATTTGGTTATTACTCAGTATGTATTTATAAATAATTTATATTGAGTTTGACACACACATATATATTTAACAAATTAATTAATAAAATTAATACTTTCTAATTTAATGGCTGGGTTATAATCGTTACATCTATCATGGGTCATTTATGCTCGGTGTTGCATGTAGATTTCACTATCAAACATAAAGATCCTTGGGGTTGTGTTAACTTCACAATATAGAAGGTATTATTTTTAAATTTTTTTAATATATCATAAACTCTTATTGAGTTTTATTATCATCTAAACTCAGTGTTTCTATATTTTTATCCTACCAAACATAACTTTCTTATTGTAAAATCTCGGGGTTTTATATCCTCTCTCCCATTAATAAATACAATCCTATAAACTTGAAATTTATATTGGAAATAAAATAAGAACATTTTAAAATAATTTTTTTAAACACACATCATAAAAGATTTAATAAAACATATTCTTGATAAATGGGAATGGGATGTATGAGGGTCATCTAAAATAACACATACCTGGTTTCCAAATAAGATAACATATGATGGAAGTGATGATTTGAAAATGGAATAAAAAAATAAATAATTTTGGATAGTGTTTGAGGCCATTGATCACAAATAAGTGAATGATCAATGAAAATTTAGGGACCTTGAAACAATAAATATGTGATGATTTAAAAGACCATATGATTAATTAGATATAAATTCTATATAGTAACATTTTTATTTCGAGATCCTTTTCCTAAATTTGTGGAATTAATTCAATATCTAGATTGAAAACATAGTGAACAACTCTTTCTTCAAATGTACAATTTCATACATTACCAATTTTAACTAGTATCTCATCTTTTTCTCCAAATGATGAGAATTAAAAATTAATTTTTCATGGATTAAGCACTTAAAATATAATATTAAAGGATCATATGTCTATAAAAGGGATAAACATATATTCCCCTACTTTTTTGAAATAATCAAAAAAAGGTTAGTACATAGTAGTATAATTTCCAAAATTAGTTACCTTCATATAATGAAATAATACATTAATATCATAAATTCAACAATAGTTCACAATGTTCAAACTAAATCATTCTAAAAAAAACTCAACATTAAAGAGAGTTTTAACCACAAATGGTATCTCATACCTTTAATATTTCAAACCCAAAATATGGTGATATTTATTTTAATTTACCATTTCACTTTTACTCACCAAATAACTTTAAAATCACATTGTTATCTTTATGAAAAAACCTGTATTCCCATAATTACATTAATATCAAATATCATATAATCACTAATTTATATCAATAATTAAAATATTATTTCCAAAAAATTTAATTCCAAACATTAGGACAAATGAAATATTTAAATAATCTTCAACATAATAAAACATTTCCTAACATGTCATTGATCACATTAAGATCTCATCACTTTAACCCTAAAAATTTCTGAATTTGACTTGAACTATTCATAATCCTTAATATTTTGGAACTATGATGGTATCAATAACTACCGAGAAAACCTCAAATGATAACATCCTAATATTCAATGTTATCTAAACCTCCCTCTAATACCAAATTTAATGGCCTATAACCTACACTCCCATATCTGGTACACAAATCATAAACCTGAAATTTTCAGATTTGATACTGATAAAGATAAACCAATTTTTTCATTAAATCCTTTCAACATCAAATGAATAATTTGGTCCACTTATATACTCAAGAACCTTTTTGGTTTATAGTTTTAGATAATTAAGAAAAACACATACATAAAAAATTAACATGTATTTAAATGGGAATTTCCCCCACTTAACCCATCATTCCTTATTTCATATTGGGTAATCATAATTATCTATATGAAACACTTCATTACATAATTCATTCATCATTATTCTTGATAACCTGGGGAAAAGGAAAAATTTCAACGGAGAGATCAATGCTCGGTAAGGGTGAAAATGAATAATAACAATTGAATGCAATCAATGATTTTAAGAAGTATATAAGGGTTTAAAAACATAATCATAGAGAATGAGGAAATCATAAAAAAAATAATTCCCATCAATATATGAATCATCAATCACGAAAAATTTAATAAATATTTAATAAAGTAACGAGAAATCATTATCAATAATATTGATCAGTGAGATATAAATCATGATCAAATGAAACACTATAAATCCATTCCAATCATAGATTAAATTTTTTGGAATCTTAGAATATAATATATAAAGAGCACTTATAAGAACCTTTTAGAACCCTTATAAATGGAATAACCATATTATATACATCTAATATAATTCCCCAAAGAGCATAACTATTAACCAATTCATTGGAGGGATATCTGGTTGCACCCATTTTATTATCTATGTAGGGATCACATGATACTATATGGGTACATCCGTCATATATAATATCAAAGAACCATAACATGAATACATTATATAGAGTTTTTATTAAAACAAACATTATTATTTTCATAACAGGATTAATCAGCATAAAAGAGATGGATTACATATAAATCACTTTTTAATATGATTAACCTATTGAGAGAATTCGGTTCTATAAAGTTTTATTTGATCCAAGATTATCCAGTGAAAAATGGATTCCATAATAATATATTTTAATCAATTTGAATCCATTTAGAGTAATAATGAGGACGGTATCATTAAAATATATTTCCTTTGGAGAAAAGTAACCACAAAGGTTGTTAAGGTTTTTGACTGAGAATAAAATCAATATAACATTAATGAAAATTTCAGGGAAAAAATTATCATTTTGCGAATTAACTTTTAACAAACTAAAAATTCCAAAAATATTGGGAAAATAATTTCTTTGAAAAGAACTTGTAAACAAGTAAAAGAATATTTCAAAATCATTTAAAAAATTTCATTAGGAAAATATCCTTTCCATTATGAGAAACAATTTTTAAAACATAAAATATTTAAAAAATAAATTTATTTAAAAGTATATTTGAAACATTATAATGTAATATTCAATGAAATTGAATGTAGGAATTCAGTTGATGTGAGTCACTTTAAAACTAGTATTCTTTTCACAGTTTTGATAAAATCGAAAAAAGAAGTATTTGTAAAACAACATGAAGAATCATTTAAATTTTTATAAAATGAAAAAATTGGTAAAAATTAATTATAATAAATTTTTTAATAATTCTAAAAAATTGATTTTTTTAGAAAATATGGTTTTAGAATATAGAAGTGGTATTCAACCAAATATGGAAATAAATAATATTTTTTGTAAAAATGTTTTAACAATTATTTTAAGTTCTATATAGTGAGAAGTTGTATTATTACATGAAATATTTTGAATAATAAGAGAATAAGAAAATTTAAGAAAATCCTTGAGATTTAAATCATTATTCTACAATATTTGAGACAGAATCATAAATGATACCGATAAATAATGAGATTGTAATATAAAAGCCTTACAGCTTTGGTAATATTAAATCATAAGCCCCATGAAAATATAAAATTAAAATAATTTTAAAATAACATAATAATAAATAAATTCATGATATTACAAGTCAAATGGAATTTATATACACCGCATTAAATAATATAGATTCATAAAATTATATAAGACTCAAAGAAGTAAAATTGAGAAAAAAATTCTTTAAAAAGATCATATCATCGAATTAGGGATAAATCAATGAATTTATTTTGTGTATCAAATGTAAATAATCATAGAAAAATTGGAAATAATACATAAAATAATCCAATTTCATTTCATGAATAAACTTATTATGATATAATGAGTGAATTATACATTTAACACAATAAATGAAAATTGCGTTAAGAAACCCCTTACCTCACGATTCCTTTAGGTTGAACATTTATTAACCAACTTCATTGTGGGTGAAAAAAAGTTATTTATATATTGAAGAATCATATTAATATTTATAATTTAATATATAGAACTTTTCTAAAATCTTATCACATGTCCTTAAACATTAATTATTCCCATTTTTTGGGTGTTAATTACCATGTTTTCTCATTTGTTCCTTGTTGTAAAAGTTACCGTTCTTGTGCATATAATATATTTATATGACATTTTTTGTAATATTTTTGAAAAAAGTATAATATTTATACATCAATTATTCTTCTAAAACAAATTATGAAATATGTTTTATAAAAATGATATGCTCTACAATTATAAAGATGATAGGCTATACAAAATCATGGGTAATATTTCTATTTTCAATGATCATTGTGGAATTGAGGTAAGTAATTTTTTTATTTACATAATTATTATCATAATATCAGAAATTTAATATTTCTTATTCAAATATACTTATATATATCATCCATTTGTTTTTGTAATGAATGGAGAGAGTCACATCGCTTCGTGAAGGTTGTGGTCTAAACGTACATGAACGTTATTATCATAAACTAGTTGGTGAAAAGGGAAAAAATAAAATGATATATTATGATTTATAGAATTAAAAATATTTAATTAATATAATAATATTTTCTTTTATATCATATATATTAATTAACTTTATCCTTATTAATTACCATATAAAACAATAGTGAAATCGAATCAGATCGCTTCCCGAGGATGTAGTCTGTCGTACACACTTCCTTCGTTATCATATTCTCTATGGAATGTAACGTAAAAATGTTTATATATTATATAATGACTGAAGTTATTAATATTTTATAAATATCATACATCAATATTAGATCCATCATCATATCCAACAATGAGAGGTGGTAATTGAATGAAATGATATCAGTTCGTGAGCAAGTAGTCCGCTATACACATAAATAATTATTTTATAATGCATTTGATGGAAGTGGAGACTATTTTAGGTCATGAATTAAAAATAAAAAATCTAATTATATGTAATATATTTATTTTATTTTATCATCATGTATTATTTAAAATTCAAGTAGGTGTGGGAAGAAATAAAATAAAAACACTCATTGAATAATGTTAGGTCTTCTTATGGGTGACCTTCTTATGGATTCACTTAAATCCTACCAAGGTTGTATTTAGAGAACAATTAAGGATTATAGGTTTATAAAAGGAAATTTTTGAAATTTTTATATATATATATTGGATGAAAAAAATTATTTTATCATGTGAAGATGAGAGGAGAGAGGGTTTCCTTTTATAAGTGAGGTGAATGGCACATTATAAATTCTTTAATGAATGAATTACACCCATGTTTTTTTCATGTGACAATGGTAAAATAAGGTAAAATTATCTAGAATATATGGTATAATGTCTAAATATTAGCACGAAATATATTTTTTAAGAGTTTTTAAGTCATTAAGACCATTATCTTTTCAAATAGAAAATGATCAAATGTTTACAAAGTTATTATATATTTTCAATATGAAATCGATTAAAATGACCTAGATTATATAAATATATTTATAATTTATCTAATTATACTAAAAAACTATTGAAAAAGTAAATTAAATTTATAAATAATTTAAATGAAAATACAGTTTTTAATAAAAATTTCGTATTTTTCACTATTAATCAAAAAAATAATCTATTTAAAAAATTATAAAAAATTCACCATAATATAATAATTATATGATGATTTAAAAAAATTAGTTTTTTCCAGTAAATTTTATAAATTTCTCAAAAATTAAATTCAATGCAAAACCCACAGACGCGATGAAAATTTTGGTTTTTAAGGTGGGAATTTTTTTCAAGGATAAGATGATTCAATATTAACTCTAGGACTATTAACAAAAATTGTATGAATATTAATTAAAATTAAATGATATATATTCCATATTTTTTAAAATATTCTTAAATAGTTGTTACTTTAATTTATTAAAATTGATAAGCATTATGCACTTTTAAAGTAGTTTTCTAAAAAACCCCTTTTTAATCCCAAAAACAAACTTATAATAAAATACAATATAATGAAAACTGAAAATAAACTATGTGGGATAAATATAAATAAATAATAAATTTCCAACTGTATAAATGATATTAAAAAATTATCTAACTTTCAATTTACTTATTTTATTGAAATGAAATGACATTTTTACAAAAAAATTTATTTTTTAATAATTCATGGAAAATCCATATTAAAAAAACCTCTAATTATAACTAATATTTAATTTTTATATTTTTAGATAAAAAATTAATTTAATTTTATCAAATAAATTTTCAAAATGTTTTTAAAATTAATTATAATATTTTTTTCATTAAAATCAATTCAAAATATTTATGAACAGTTTTTTCTTGATGAATAAAATAACGTTACAAAAAAATGATTGATTATTTATTAATAATTTATCAATGATTTATATCGTGTATGATGTATATATATATCATAAATTAGTTAATATTATTCATACCCTCCAATTTAACAACTTTGATATAATTTTTATATATATCATGGGTCGTTTATGCCCAATGTCGCATGTTGAATATGCCATGAACATAAAAATATAATGGATTCATGTACCATAACCTATCGAAGAGATTAAATCAATTTGAAAAGAGATTTATATAGTAATGTCTCAGGGATTTATATTCTCCTCTAAGCTTCGTATTTTGTTTCATTTTTTCCATTGAATAGAATTCTATTCTTTTAAAATCAATGGTGTTACATAAGGGACATTCATGGTCGCCCATTTAAAGAAAAAATAGTTTCATAAAGTTCATGGAACAATACATATGGTTTCATGAAACTCCCTAGAGGGAATACAAACCTCCCAACTATGGTGATATGCCAACATTCTTTCCCAATGAATTTCCCCCAGGACCTGAATTATAATTTATGTTTGGCAATCAACATGGGGGTGAAACATCATGATCAACCAAAACCAAGTCACAATAGAATCTATTAATCCTCTCCATAACTATGTTAGTAAGTGATCATCATGGTCTAAAATCAACATTGAAAAGATGATTAAATCTAGACTACCTCTTGTTTGTACAAGTGTCCCAAAATCTCCACTATGCTCTACTATTGGATGTCTAGGAAATGGTTTGACATAGTGATTTAGTCTATAATAATACATATAGATTCTTTTCCTATGGCTAATAGTGTGTGTCTCTCTATAAAACCCATATAGAGATCATTTCATATCCACTTCCATATCAACACATCAACCTTCACCAGTTGGTAGGTGAGATATGGATACATGACCTCATCAACCAGACACTAAATCATTGGACACTCAATATAAAACCAATGGATCCCAATTCATCCTTAACTCATAGATTTATCATTAAGGGTAATGTATGAAACTAACCCAGAAACTCCCCCCATATCATTAGTGGTACCATAATATGACCTCAAACAAGTATGAACTGCATCCCACCTTCAGAAAATCCACCAGAAGCTTTCCCATTGGATATCTTTTCACACAAGATTTCTATTAAGATAATATCTCTAATACATCTAGGTGAATATAAATTCAACCAATACTAATTCAAGGATAATGTAGTTATATCCATGGGTTATCACATGTAATGTTCATAATCTCTCACTACCCGCCCTTATATCAAGACACATCAAGCCCAACTCTGGAGGCAGATTAAAACACTATGTACTTAGCACACTCCTCTAATAAGATCAATATGTGATAACTCATCCACCAATATTGTATCTCATAGAAATCATACTGAAACATTTTTTTTCCAAATTTAAGGGTACCCATTTGGATAAATCTATTAGATGAGATTCTTTACTAGAGATTTCAGGAATGAATATCGAAATATACCGTGTAAAAAAATGAATCTACACATCATAGCCACACTCTTGAATGGATCACAAGATAACAATGGCTAAAAACATGATGGTTCCACTACTATTCTCTTTACATTGATATCATATCCTAATAATTTGACCTCTTGAATCAAGAAATTTCACTTAGAGAGGATCCCATGTATCCGGTTCTCTAAAATATTTTCCATAACCATCCTTAATTTCTACATATGCCACTCAACTAATAATGTTTACATGAACATTTCATATAATAATACCACTATGAAATTGTCTAAGATGGGATAAAAGTTCTAGTTCATGAGTCTCATAAATACTGATTGGGATTTCAACACATTGAATGGTATCATAACCATAGTATATTTTTATACACACCTTCGGTTTATCATCCACCAAAACTCATTGCAATTGATAAAATATCTTGAGGTTTAACTATGAGATCCACGTCATCCCTAACCATAGGTATAATATTTCATCATTTCCCAAATGTAGATACTCCCTCCTAACAGTCCCCTATTTTAGGTTATGTTAATCTTCTAATAACCTCAAACTATTACATATCTCCTTGATATAAAAAGTATGGGATTCCTATAGAAAAAACTAGTTATAATAATTTCCTTCATCTATAGATCCCCCAACCACCCCTTCCACTCTCAATGATCTCTAGGGGTCATCAAATATACTGGAATAGATATCATAGATTTTATTTCATGGAGGTTTATATAGAAGTAGATATTTTAATGTAGAGGCATGTTTATCACATCATTAGGAAAGAAGCTTTCATGTTCGTCCACCTCCGCAATAAACTAACATCTCATACAATCTCTTTCTATGGATCATACAAGAATACTATTAAGAAATCAGTTGTATGATCCTGCATCTAAGATTATCATACTTGGACGGAGATCCCTATTCACTAAATAAGAAAATTTATATCCCAAAAGCTCAGATATAATGAAACCATCACCAGTAATTATGAAAATTGTAATGTATAGTATAAAAAACAAATATTTTGGAAATAATCATAGTGTATATTTTATATTATTGAGAGACCAACATGAGGCTCTCTCCTCTCAGATTCAGGTCATACTATCAACAAAAATTTTAGTCATAGAATCATCCCATGTAGAATCCCTTAAATGAAAGGGTTAAATTATTTGGGTCCACATGATTATCTAGTTATCAAAATAGGGATGCAGAATGGAAATAGTGGTCCAAAACTACATATACTAAAACTGTAACTAACATAGAGAAGCACATTTTTCACCTCAAATGATATCTAGATCCTATTGGTTATCTGAATCCACATCCAATAAAAATACATCCCCTTACAAAACTTTTATCCACAACAATGTTCTCTCTGAGAGCTTATCACACCAAGGCTGACCTCAAACATAAAATAAAAGGAACTCATCCATCCCACCTCAATACTGTCTATATTGGGTGTAACTGACCCACCCAGATGTCTTTAAAAATCATCATAAAATAACTCAAATCTATTGGTTAATTTTCCACCATCTTTTCTTATCTGAAGGCATATAAACCATCACCATGTTAGGGGTCACCAACAACATGTGTCTCAATGAATAAGGTTGACCACCAAGACCACTATTTAGAGGGGTCCGATCTTGGTGGAACAATCACTCTAAAAAGAAGATAAAGTTCTATACCATATGGGGTGGGGGTATGTCTTACCATGATACATGGCTAGTGATATCATGAAAACTCATGATGAACACTTAGCACAAGCGCTTCATATTTTGGTACCACTAGAACCAACTACCACCCAAATTGATAGGTATAATCCACCTAATCCAATTTAAGTGGGTCAACATGATTCTCAATGGGATGAGGAACCATTTAGTTTCTACTTGGAGAACCACCTCTTACTTAGTTCCCCATATTGAAGCCTCATAACTAGTTGTATTATAATCCGAAAACAGTTTTAGAATTCTAGATGGATTTCATCAAGGATGAAACATAAAGAATCAATGATGCACCTTAGTCAAAAGAGAATATCTTGGAAGATTAGTCAATAAGGTGTTTGAAACCACAACCCATTCTAATATGATGCATGTGACATACTTTTTCCTTCAACCGGTGACTTCTTGTTTTGGGTTAACAAGTAAGTTATTAGAGTCCTCATGAATGGATAAATTGAATTCCACACCATAACTAGGTTTATTTTCTCAAGATACAAACTAGAGACACTTTAAAAATATTTATCTAGTTATAAAATGAAAATATCATAGCGAGACTATCACTAAAATTATTGCTAATATGACATTTTTTATACCACTCTGTCCAAACCCATCAAATCAGGGCCCACCTAGATGACAATACACCATGAATGAAACCCCAAGTCTACCACCAATATGATATGGGATGGAAACTACTGTTTATTAGTCATGTACAACACATGGGAATCCATAAGATAAAGTACCTATGTAGTCACAAAAATATCCACACAAAAATATAATGAGAACAAGATAAAAGTAATATTATAAATGCATGAATAAAAACTAATCCCAAATCAGGGTATGAAACGTTGTATGGAAAATTAAATATCCAAATATATGACCAAAAAACTAAAAAAGGGGCTGACCTTATAATAATGGGGAGAAAACTATCAACATGATACTCTTAAAACCATATGTGGTCTATCTTGTTTGAATATGCTCCACCATCTCTTTGTTCTCCTAAGCCTCCATCTAATGTACCATCATTTACATATGATATAAAATTTGTGTCAAGGTACCAATTTGGGGTGAGTATAAACATACCATATATGACACTATGAAATCACCAAACACAAATAATCAAATATGATGTAAGCTCTAAATCATGAAACCAATAAAAAAATATAATAAAAATATTCTAAAAGGAAAACTCTAAGTACCTAGAAAAAGTCACATTCCAAATATCAGCGAATTATAATACTAATGTCTCAATAGTGAAATTATTCTAAGATAACTCACTAATATTTTCATGGTATGCGGATGTAACTCATTTAAGATGTCACACTTGTTCGGTCTTTCCATGAAGAAACATATCAGAACCAATAGGGATCATCTGAGGTTGTCTCTCAATAATAGTACACCACACTAGGAAAATAAATAAATGAAAATTCCCATATAATGGATCAATACCATTGAATATAATGGATAAAAAACCCTATACAGGATAATCCACTTGGAATGGGATCACACAACATTGATATCAAAAATGAGATACATGACCCAACCTTGGAAATAATAATATAGGATCACAATTTGATCCACATAGAGGGACACATGACTCTATTAAAAACTAATCTATAGAGGGGATCAATTATCCTTTGATAAATATGGGATTACTCAATATACCCTCCTTGGGATGGACTATGAGAACACACCCACACTTGCATAGTTTGATAGAAATCACCCAAACTCATACGTTATATATTAAAATAAGAATAATGGCTCAAAATTTCATTAGAATGAGTACGAAGTGTGTTCCATGGGGTAAAAGATATTTCCCATTGAGTTTGGAACTACCCATGTCCCACCCTATCACATGGAATGTACTTCCCTCGATTCAGAACATGTTGTTATGATAGACCATGCGTAGAGGCCAGGACGACAATAAGAATGCAGTTCCTACTGAAACACATGCACATTACAAAGTACATGGGGGTGTGTTTAATCAAAAATGATATGTTCGGTCAAACAGACACCTAGGAATGTTCTACCTATATATACCAAGCTAAATAGCTTAGGGTAACATGGTGTGTGTTATTTTTCTCACCATGTAAGCCCCAAACTAGACACATAGGGGTCCGTATGGCATGTATTCTTCCGAACTACATATAGTGTATCATTGAATTTCATAGAAAATCTATCCCGTTTACACAACTTCATATGTATCACCATAAAATTTTGTTCCTCCCTGATTCATGGACATAAATTCTCAAATCATAGTTGACCAAGGGTTAAATATCAATTATTTCTAGGTTTAAGCCAATATTGTTTTTTTAAAATATACTATCATCAACATCCTAATGCACCAATATATCATGGGTAGGAAAAGATCCGTTTACTTCTCTATAATTGGCTCTCCATCATATTGAGTGGCCAGATTCGTTCAACCTATTTCATGGAATCTATCATCATCACACATCTAGAGATAACTTCTCAATCCTGATCTAGGAACCACTATCACTAAAACCATCATTAGATTGTCATCGATTCATCCACCCCTATATCATGCCTCCAAATTTGAAAAACAAAACCATAACCATGTTACCACAAGGAAATGTGAATATAAAAAATGTCTGGTTCCCTATGTATCATTAAATCATCATTCAATAGAAACACATATGATTAATATCAATGAATAAAGGTATAAAACTAGAAAAAAATAGATAATAAATTAAAGGTCATGTTTATTTTGGACATCAACATCCAACTCTATATAATATGTTTAATTATCAAATAAATAAATTAAATGATTAATAAATATAAAATGGAAAATTCATGGTTGGGGAAAAATATTGGACTGAAATATGAATAGAGATTCTTGAATTAATTTAAAACAAATTAACTTGATATTGTCTCAATAATCATGAAAAAGGATATTAACTACATGGAAAAAATTTCCAAATATGGTTTTTGAATTATCATTGGTTATGCATGTATCTAAATTAATGATAACACCCATGGTCGTCATTGTCACCACAAAACTCCATGTTCATTCATTAATGATCCATGATCCTATGTTCAGCTTCAAATGCGCTCTCAACTAGGTCACTCTAAAACGACTAATTTACTATAGGGTTATGTGTATAAAGTTACAGAATTCCTCATACAGGATTTTTACTAAAGAATTTCATTAGTATTTTTCAATTAAACAGAAATTATGTTAATAAAATAATTTAATTCATTTGAATTTTCCAAATAATCACTCAAAAAAATAACCCATAATACAAAAATTAAGTCACGTATGATGTAAAAACAAAATTTTGGATTTAATGGAAGCCTAGGATTTCTTATTTGAGACACCATTTGGGATATATTAAATTATTTTCCAAAAAATAGCATATAGGATATAATTAGTTAAATATTTTAAATATATCAACACCAAATCTCAAAAACCCTATAACTCAATGTTGACACCAATCCTAACTCAAGAAATAATATTTAAATTATTAAAAATTATTAGATAAAACATATATAGTCACTAAAAACTCTCTGGGATTTATTATCTTTTTCTGGGTAAAGACATATTGAACCAACATAAAAATAATTTCTAACCATAACATCATAAACCCTAACAATGTTCTTTGAATGTTGATCTTTGTAGTTTATTCCAAAGGTTTTCTTGATATTCAACATGATACTTACTTTTAATAGCTGATGATCATATTATTGATGCATCTTTTTCATCCTAAAATATGTAAGTTTTGTTTTCATCTTCCTCACGATAAACCTAGTTTGAATAAATTGTTGCACTTTTACCTTTAAAAAAAATAGATATATTTTAATAATTTAAAGGTTATAATTCATTGATTGTTCTCGTCTTCTACAAATATTTAAAAGATTCTCCACTAACCTCAATAGATAATCCAAAATCTTCTATAGAAACATTTAACTATTCTTTAACTGTAACACAAATGGACTATTTCTCAAGAAGTTATTCTTGACAATTAAAGATTTCATCATGATTAAAAATTATATTTTCTTGTTTGGTAATATTCAGCTCTAATAATTCATATGTTAACTATTGATTTACTCCATCATTAAAATATATTCCTTGTATTCATCACTAAATTGTTTTTATTTTTCACCAACCTTAGCCACTTGAGAATCTGTTTATTTTTTCTCATTCGATAAGTATTCTTTTCATTTCTTATGATCTAAAATCCAATCCAAACGATATTCCAATTCACTTTTTAATTCATTTTATATCTTAGTTACCTATTCTCTATAATCATATCTTGATTAATAAAAATATATTTTTTCATAAGAAAACCACTAATTATTATTTTTAGATTTGTTTTATGAGTCATCATCATTGCTTAAAAATATTACTCTTCTAGTTATGGATCAATTTATTATTTGATCATTTCTCTAGTTATGAGGGATTTCGCCTTCCCCATTTGATTTATACTCTGTAGCCTAATTCCTTGGGATAAAATTTCAAATACAGATGATATCATTACAATTATAACTTTTAACATATTTTAATGTCTGAAATTCCACATTACCTTAATGATTTACATTGAAAGGACAGAAAAAATGTTCAGGATGTCTTCTTCATCCTATGAATCACTTTTATATTCAACAACTTTATCCATAACTTTTCACATGATTTTAATGTCAACCCTATTATTTCTCAAACATTCAAAAAATTATTACATCATCTTCTCATATGTAATGAGGATATTTTGGCGTTCATAAAATAAAATATCTTCTCTATCATCTAAAGATGACTTCATTGGATCAAACCAGAAATTAAATTACTCATATTATTTTTCATAATATTAGTGTCTTCATTTTTATCCTAGAATACCAAGATAGAGATTACTATTTCAATCACTTAAGTGAAATAACCATCTATATCTTCTTTTTTAGCTATTTCTATATCCTCAATCTTTCTCCTCCAAATGTAATTCTCAACATCCTTATTTTAGTGATTCCTTCAAATATGATCCTCAATTTATTTGAAATTTTTTTTATAGAATGAATGATTCCATTAATGTGTACCATCTCAAATATTAATATCAAAATAGTATTTTATATATTTACACACATCTATGTATTATGTTTTTTTGTGGGTCATTTGGATCCAACTTTTAACATCCCACCCTTATAAGTATTTTATCCCCATTAATGATAATTTTTTTCCGACTATAGTATCTTTTCTTGTGTGTTCATGTATTGAACTATGTTTCTAGTAAGAGGGTGAGTTATTATTATAAATGGGAATGGAAAAAATAATCCTGGGAAAGGTGATGGTTTGAGTGGGATACTACCTTGATAACCTATAGAATAAGAAGGAAAAACAATATGTAATATGATTTTTTTAATCTGTTTCTGAAGATGTGGTGAAGAAACAATGTTCCTATGAAAAATTAATAAAAATAATACATTCATAGTTGTTGAAATGGAGTTTGGTGACCTTATCTATGAAAAAAGGAAACAAAGGAGGACCACACTAGTAGTGTACAAAGACTTAGTGGATAGGATAAAGATTAAAAAAATAACTACCAAAGAAATAACATGATATTTTGTTTTTCTTTTTGATGAAAAAATTTCATAGAATTTGGCACCATATACTAGTGAAATCAATATCAAGGGTTTGATAATGTTACAATTAGTTTCTCTTGATATTGATAATTAGATGATCCAATAGATCTTAATTTATATTTATAAGGTATTTTTTTAGTAGAATAAATGGTTTTTGGAAGATCAATATGCTCTAATTTGTTGAAATGATATAGAAAAATCTATTGATGAAGTTGTAAAATATTTGAACATTTAAATTTAAAATTTTAAATTGAAACATAATGAATGATGATATGAAATGAAATTAATAAATTTTTTACAAATTGAATAGAATGGTAGTGTGGAAATTACATTTATGGTAAAAAAAATTTAGTGTCAAGAAAATATGGAGTTTGATACTATTAACTTGGTGAAAAGAATCATTTTATAGGTTCCACGATTGATGGTGATTATATAAATCACTTAACCTGAATATGATTTTATGTAATAAATATATAATACTAAAAATTTTATCATAGTTCACAAACTAATTAAATAATAACTATGAAGATGAATAAAAAACTACAATAGTTAGGGTTAAAGATGGAGCAGCCAACCTTTGGGAGAAAAATAAATAAAGTTACAAAATAGATTATAACCAAGAAGTTTTAGAAGAATTAATCCTTGGAAAAGAAGGTGAATATATATAAAATTCATAATAGTTCTAATAATATTACCAAGAGGAGTTCCACATCTCAATATAAATCTAAAAATAAAGTTACTAAGGTGAAGGGATGTGAAAAATCCAAGAAAGACATTATTGTACATAATGACATTATTTTGATTTGGATATCAAATTTGTGGAAAAAATTAAATTTGTAAGAAGTTCAAGAATATTATAGTGACAAAGTAAAAGTTAAATTAGTTTTTGAGAAGACATCCATAAGTGAAAATAAAAATAATTATGAATGGTGTGAGAAATACATGCATATATCCAAGGACTGTATAAAAATTTTTCATTCTAAAAAAGATACGAAAAAATGTTAATTAAATATTTAGGAAGTGAAGATATTATAAAGTATGACATAAATAAGTTTTATTTACACATGAATTACGTTAATGTTGGTAGTAATGAATGAAATAAGTTGAAAGGAATATCTCATCCTGAGTAGTGTCTCTACGAAAGAAATGAGGCCTCTATTTATTCCATTTGTCATTTATATTTTTTTCCAATGTGTAGAGAATTTTAGGAGAACCATGATGATATAAATATAGTAAAAAATCAGGATTTATATGTGATCATGAAATACTATTCCATGATGGGGAATATGTGATTGGTGAATGCATTGAGGGTTAGCACCCTTGAGAAGTTGTTTTCGTAATATGAAATTCATATACATCATAGAGAAACATCGAAAATATGTATGATAAACCATAAATTAAATACATAATTTGGAATTTATTAAACATATATTAAGATGGAGTTTTTTAATTCTAATTGTATGATAAATATGTTGTATTAATCATTTTCCGTAAAATGTTTTTATGGTTTTTTCAGGATGTTCAATATTATTTTTCAAAAAAAGTTTAAACAAACCCTTATTATGAGAATATGATAATATTATCACATAGAGAGTTACTATGGGTAAATTATATAACACTGATTAAATATCCCTTTTTTACACTTTGATAGGCCATGTAGACAAATAAAAGAATAATAAATTTATCTTTCTGAGTAGATCATGTGATTTCAACTTTTATATTAATGATGACATGTGAAGACCCAAATTTTCATCTTTTTTAATTGATTACTATTAAAAGTGGGTGATTGGAAAAGAAAATATTGAGAATTATAATTCCACCAAGGAGGGATATATTCAGATAAATTTGAAAGGATAATAATAATTTTATAAAATCAAGATTGTGATAACTTTATGAGAAGATACATGTATTGAAATGAAATCCCAAAGGGCGGATTTTTTTTATTTTTTTAAATTAGATTATAATTGTTTTAAATATTAATATGAAGATGAAATAAAAGAATAATTGTAACATCCCAGGTAAATAAAGAATAAATAATTTTCATATTTATTAATATTTACGAATTAAATATTAATTTTAATTAAAAGGGGTTTCTACATTTGATAGCGTACTCGATACGCAATGATGAGTTTCTTTGAAAACTTACGTTGCACAAAAGTAATAAAATAATATTATTTTAAATGTTAGTTAACGAGTAGCCCTTGTACTGGTGGGAATGGATAGAAATAACTAAAATATGATTATATATGTTTTTAAATGCTTTTACATTTACCCAATAAAAGATAAAGGCTTAAAATATGGAAAGAGTTCAATTTTAGACATTTATACCCTAATTTTCACGAAAGGTCCACTTATCACCTTTTGACGGAGAACCGTCATTAAATATAGTTTTGATCGATCTTATAAATTCTATTGGACCAAATATAACTCTTCTTTAGAATCAGGACATCAAAATTTTCTTTGTGTAAATTTTTGGTACCTTTCTGATAAAGTTCATTTTTTTAATGAATATTGTAAAATGTTGTATTTTAATTCAAAACCACTTTTTAATATAATTTATTTATATGATTAGATTATATTTTGAATTGGTTTTAAAGTGTAATTAGAAAATATTTTTACCATTAAATCCAATAGTGGTCGTTGGAATTAATTTCACTTTGAAATCAGACTTAAACTAGTGTCAATCTTTTGATACTTATTGTTTCATAAAAACACGCTATTTGCTCTGACAGTAGGAATTAATTATTAAATTAATTAATATGACTTATATGTTTTGAATTTTGTAAAATAGACTTCATTTTTGAATTCGTAATATCAAATATAGCTTAGGGTGAATTTTTGGTAATTTTCTGAAAAACATCATTTTTTGATGAATAGTGAAACCACTAATTGGTACTTATAAAGACTGTTTTTCCGTTTAAATGAAATTTTTCCATCATTGTGTTTTGAATTTCAAAAATCCGACATACATGGTTGTCATTAAGAAGTAAAATGTGGTTCAATGATATTATAATAATTTTTTGGTGAATAGTAACTTATTAAGTTCTTAATCATGATTAGTGGTAATTAGTGTAGTTTAAGGTATAAATAATGCTTTAATAATATGAAATGACCTAGACAGATGTCCCAACCTTATTGGTTGTGTCATGGCCGACCAATACAAGCCATGGGTCAACTTGGGGACCCCATGGAGACACTTTGGTTGGGAAATGACATTAATAACTTTTTATTTAATGTAAAAGTAAAAATGACACAAACATGATATGTTTTACTAAAACAATTTTCCAATGGGGTTATAAAAGTCAGATTATTGATTATAAATAGTCATTGGAACGCTAAAATGATTTCCTACATCATAGTTTTTTTTTTAATTTTTAGACATTAAATAAATTAAATTATTTATGACATAATAATGAAGCAGCGATGACATCATTATTTGACGATTTAAATAAAATGGAAAGATAATGTAAAATCTATGAACTACACATGTCCAAAATCTATTGGATGAAGGGATTTCGAATCCTTATCACCTTATCCACGAATTATATCAATGTGGGACCTTTTAAAACCGAAACACATTTTCAAATAAAGTAATATTTCTTTACTTTCCAAATGTGCCCCTCCTGTCCTCTTATAAAAGGTCCCCACCTCTACCTCATTTCACACACTCCTCAAGCCTTTGTCTCGGCCAACCCCTTCCCATTTACTCTCTCCACATCCCTCTACTCATCCTAGAGGATTCCCTTTGGGCAGAATTTTTTCAAAGGAAGCCTTTAGGCTCAAATCAAAAGGAGTTACACTTTTAAAGGAAATTCATTCTCTCTTGTTCATTTGTTTTATTTTGCTTCTCCAACCCTCTAAAATCTTTTTATTTACTTCTTTTGTAACAACACCAGTATCTTCAATATACTAGGATGTTGTTATAAGATTTATTTGAGCTACACTGTCACACAACTACATCAAATGGTTAAAGAACATACGGTTTCCGTGGATGGCGAAATTCTGCCTCCCGAAACGATGATTGTTCAATACTCATTTAACACCTTCAAGGGTGGACATTATGATGTCACTATTTTTATATATGATATATAATATGTTTATGTTTTCTTTAATCTTCTGTATTTTTCATTTTGGTCATACCTTTATGGTTTCCATTATGGGTAAACACGATATCTTCATTTAAGGAAGTGCGGACTACCGCCCCCTCAAAGTGATGTGATTCGTTAATGCCATATGTGGGACGTGTAAAGGATGGATTTAAAGTTATTATATATGATGTAATAATGGAATTATAATATACCTCTATATCATTATTATTTCTTTCCATTAAAGTATGAGATAGAAATGAAAGTGGCGTTCATGCGTACGTACGGCTTATCGTCTCCATGAACGGTGCATTTCATTTCTTATCCCCAAATGTAATGTAATATTAAAAGTACATGTATATAATGGATATATATAATTAATGATATATCTAAATTATGAATATAATTCTGGAATTAAAATATACATACATCTCATTTAGTTTTAATTCCATTAATATGACAAAGAAATGAATGTAGCGTTCATGCGTACGTACGACTTACCGTCTCCATGAATGGTACATTTAATTTCTTACCTATAAATGATTATGTAATATTATAAATACATGTATATGCTGGATATATATGATACATATTATATCCAAATCGGGAATTTCATTCTGTATATAAAGAACCTTTGACCACACGAACAACATGTAATTGTAAGAAGTCCAATTTCGACTTAAGAACCAAATATTAAGAAAACAAACATTATTACCTTAAATGGTTACATAATGTTTATAACATGGAAATAAGTGATATAAAAGGAATAATGAACTTTAAAAAGGTTCTTAATCAAGTATAAATTAACTCAAGTTTATTATTCAGGACGTTAAAGAACGATCGAGTCAAGTCAGACCCGAGGTAAGGGAACTTCTTAACCAAATTTTCGTTCTTTGGGTTAATCTCTTACTTTCAAATTATGTCATGATATTATTATGTCCTATCTTGCATTTTTACTTTCTTTATGTGTACTTATAGTTAATACACATAATAGATCTATTTTATTTAAAAATGATCTTTGTAAGGGACTTTGTCTCAATCTCCTTTCATTGAGGCATATTTCGTTTTATACACAACTTTCTTTTATATGGTGTATAAACCCCTTTGACTTTTACTTTTATACAAAAGAAATCTTTTTCTACAAAGTGTTTTAATAAACGACAAAAAGGAATGTTTTTTTAACGTACGCGGTGACAACAACCTTTTCCGCCACCGCGAGTATTATTTGGTCTTTGGCTTTCTCAACAAGCCGTAATGTTTTTAGAATAAAATAAATACCATATACTCTTTTATGTATTTTGGTATTGAAAATGGTTTTGAAAAAGGATTCTATTATGTCAATATGTTTATGATATATTGTGATTGAAATGTGGAAATGTTATCATTCCTTTATATTGGTTTTATGTTTTATGATTTTATACTGGTACTTGGACATTTTAACGGGTGGTTACGTTATAAACCATATGACGGGTGGTGCCGTGAATACCAGGACGGGCGGTTACGTTATAACCTCCAATGCATTGGGTATGGAAGTCGGCCGTATGGCTATTCCATTAAGTATGTATGGAAATTGGCCGTATGGCTATTCCATTAAGTGATATGTGTGGAAGTCGACCGTATGGTTATTCCACTTAAGTATGTTTATGTCCAAAGTTACCTTTATATATGTTATGTGTTCTTTATATGGGTTTTATGGTAATACTTTGGTTACAAAAAGGCAAGTAATGATACTATATTCAGTGAAGAGTTTTTACTACTTCATGAAGTTGAAGGTATTACTTTGATAGAGTATACATGGTTTACTTGATTTTGAAAAACTAACAGTTTTCATTCTTTGTGTATCCCTTACTGAGCTTTTTATGCTCACCCCATGTTTTTTTGAAATGTTTTTCACAGGACTTAATGTTGAATAAGGTCAAGGATGGGATCAAGGGAATGTCATGCTATATAAAACATGGAACTAGACATGTTTTTTTCAAGAGTTTTTTTTATTATGGAAACTTAGTATAAGTGACTACTTTGTAATCTTTTGAGATGTAATAGTTATGTTCTAATTCTCTAAAACTCTAAACCTGAAAAGATCCTCAACGTGAATTATTCTTTTAATTCAATATTAAGTAAGGTTTAAGGCTGGGGACTTATAGATTGTATCAGAGGTCGGTTTAGACAACTTTAGGAGTTAGAAAAGTGTTAAATTATATTATGATTGAAATGATATAGCATTTACGGATTACCATGTTGCTTCGCATAAGATATTTCTGTGTTCAGAATGGTTTTCCGCAGAGGAAACAAAGCAGCTATGTTGGGACGATGTCAGGAGGAAGATAACCTTCCAAATCAGCAACCTGAGATGGTCGGAATCGGAACTGAACAGTTTGTTGCAGTGATGGCACAATTGACTCAGGCTATAAATGGTGGTGGTATCCATGCACGAGATCAGCTAGATCAACCGCAGAGGAACATGTCAGTGGTGGAACATTTCATGAGGCAACATCCCCCATCATTCAGAGGATCATCTGACCCTGTGCAAGATGAATGGTGGATTAAAGCACTGGAGAAGATTTTTGATGTCATGGGGTGTTCAGAACATTAAAAGGTTAGTCTTGTTGTTTACCGTTTTGAAGGTGAAGCTGATTAGTGGTGGTCGATGGTGAAAAATATAAGGGATAATGATGAGATTGAGGATCTTCACTGGGACGAATTCAAAGGTATGTTTCTTGAGAAATATTTTCCTAAGGTGGTTCGTCTTAGGATGGAAAAACAGTTCCTAGAATTGAGGCAGGAGGATGATTCAGTGGCTTCTTATGAAGAAAAGTTCACTCGATTGGCAAGGTATGCTCCAAACTTCATACGAGATCTTGATAGTAAAATAAACCGTTTTTACTCAGGGTTAAATCCAAAGTATCGAAGGGCTTTAGCTTCTCGTGAGTTCAAAAGTTATGAAAAACTTGTTCGATGTGCGGAGAAGGTGGAAATGGAGTTTGCTGATGATCAGGTGTTCTATGACAAACAACAGAATAAGAGGTCTAGTTGGCAGGCAATGGGGAAGAATTCATCAAAGAAGCAAGGAGGTAAGAAAACCAAATATCCATCCTGTGAGAAGTGTGGTAAAATGCATCCTGGAGAATGTTTATCCAAGTCTGGTAAGTGCTTTTGGTGTGATAAGTCTGGTCATATTGCTCGTAACTGTAAAGAAGATGATCAAGAAAGAAATGAAAAGCCAACGGTAAGATGTTTTAGGTGTAATGAAATGGATCATTATTCAAACGAGTGTCCAACGAAGAACTCAACTGGGGGAATGCAGCCAGAATACAAGCAGAAAGGGGTGGTGAAATCCTTTGCAACAACTTCAGCAGATGTTGGGCCATCGAATGAAGTGGTATCAGCTCCAGGGAGCTCAGTATTTTTCGAAGATTGACTTGAGGTCGCGGTACCATCAGTTGAAAGTAAAAGAAGCAGACGTTCCGAAGACTGTGTTCCGTACTAGATATGGCCATTATGAATTTGTAGTTATGCCTTTTGGGTTAACCAATGCACCTGCTGTATTCATGGACCTTATGAATAAAATTTTCCATGAGATCTTGGATAAGTTTGTGTTTGTGTTTTGAGGTTTGGGAAGAGGTTATGTGTGCCTTGTGATTCACAGTTTAAGAATGAGTTGTTATGTGAAGCTCATAGTTCTCCGTTTTCAGTTCATCCGGGTAGTACTAAGATGTATAGAGATCTGCAGGAGTATTACTGGTGGGATGGAATGAAAAGAGACATTGCTGATTTTATTGTGATGTGTTTGACATGTCAACAGGTTAAAGCAGAGCAGAAGGGATGCTTCTGCCTTTACCAGTGCCAGAGTGGAAATGGGAAAACATATCCATGGAATTTGTTGTTGGATTACCGAAGACATCTCGAGGTAATAATGAAATCTAGGTTATTGTTGATCGGTTGACCAAATCTGCTCATTTCCTTGCTATACGAGATACTTTCTCTCTTGATCAACATTGCCGTTTGTATCTTAAAGAGATAGTCAGGTTACATGGAGTTCCCCTCTCCATTGTATCGGATCGTGATCCCAGGTTTACTTCTAACTTTTGGAAAGGCCTTCAGAAGTCATTGGGTACTGAATTAAATTTTAGTACAGCTTTTCATCCTCAATCAGATGGGCAGTCAGAATGAACAATTCAGACCTTGGAGGATATGCTACGAGCTTGTTCGATGGATTATCAGGGAAGTTGGGACCAACATATTTCTTTGGTTGAGTTTTCTTCAAATAACAGTTTTCATTCCAGTATACATATGGCACCATTTGAGGCATTATATGGGAAGCGGTGTCGAACTCCAGCATTTTGGGATGAAGTGGGTGGAAGGAAGCTGATGGGACCTGAATTGGTAGAAGAGTTGGCAGAAAAAGTTCAGTTGATTCAGAAGCACATGAGAACAGCTCAGAGCAGGCAGAAGAGTTATGCGGATAACCAGAGGAAGGATCTATCTTTCGAGGTAGGTGATCATGTTTTTCTCAAGGTTTCTCCTTAGAAAAGTGTGATGAGATTTGGTAAGAAAGGAAAGTTGAGTCCAAGGTTTATTGGACAATATGAAATTCTGGAGAGAGTTGGATCAGTTGCATACCGGGTGGCTTTACCTCCGAGTCTATCTTAGGTACACAATGTTTTTCATGTTTCAATGTTGAGAAAGTATATGCCAGATCCATCCCATGTTTTGAGTCCAGAGGTAGTTCAGCTGGAAGAGAACCTATCTTATGAGGAACAACCGGTCCAGATTCTTGACCATAGGGAGCAGGTGTTACGGAATAAGGTGATTCATCAGGTAAAGGTTTTGTGGAAAAACCATGTGATTGAAGAGGCAATGTGGGAATCTGAAAATGCTATGAGGGATAAATACCCCCACTTATTTTGATAAGTGAATAAAATTGCGAGGACGCAATTCCCAAAAGGGGGGAAGGATGTAACATCCCAGGTAAATAAAGAATAATGAATTTTCATATTTATTAATATTTACGAATTAAATATTAATTTTAATTAAAAGGGGTTTCTACGTTCGATAGCGTACTCGATACGCAACGATGAGTTTCTTTGAAAACTTACGTTGCACACAAGTAATAAAATAATATTATTTTAAATGTTAGTTAACGAGTATCCCTTGTACTGGCGGGAATGGATAGAAATAACTAAAATATGATTATATATGTTTTTAAATGTTTTTACATTTACCCAATAAAAGATAAAGGCTTAAAATACGGAAAGAGTTCAACTTTAGGCATTTTTACCCTAATTTTCATGAAAGGTCCACTTATCACCTTTTGACGGAGAACCATCATTAAATATAGTTTTGATCGATCTTATAAATTCTATTGGACCATATATAACTCTTCTTTAGAATCAGGACATCAAAATTTTCTTTGTGTAAATTTTTGGTACCTTTCTGATAAAGTTCATTTTTTAATGAATATTGTAAAATGTTGTATTTTAATTCAAAACCTCTTTTTAATCTAATTTATTTATATGATTAGATTATCTTTTGAATTGGTTTTAAAGTGAAATTAGAAAATATTTTTACCATTAAATCCAATAGTGGTCGTTGGAATTAATTTCACTTTGAAATCAGACTTAAACTACTGTCAATCTTTTGATACATATTGTTTCATAAAAACACGCTATTTGCTCTGACAGAGGGAATTAATTATTAAATTAATTAATATGACTTATATGTTTTGAATTTTGTAAAATAGACTTAATTTTTGAATTCTTAATATCAAATATAGCTTAGGGTGAATTTTTGGTAATTTTCTGAAAAACTCTATTTTTTGATGAATAGTGAAACCACTAAGTGGTACTTATAAAGACTGATTTTCCATTTAAATGAAATTTTGCTATCATTGTGTTTTGAATTTCAAAAATCCGACATACATGGTTGTCATTAAGATGTAAAATGTGGTTCAATGAGATTATAATAATTTTTTGGTGAATAGTAACTTATTAAGTTCTTAATCGTGATTAGTGGTAATTAGTGTAGTTTAAGGTATAAATAATGCTTTAATAATATGAAATGACCTAGACAGATGTCGCAACCTTATTGGTTGTATCATGGCCGACCAAGACAATCCATGGGTGAACTTGGGGACCCCATGGAGACAGTTTGGTTGGGAAATGACATAAATAACTTTTTATTTAATGTAAAAGTAAAAATGACACAAACATGATATGTTTTACTAAATCAATTTTCCAATGGGGTTATACAAGTCAGATTATTGATTATAAATAGTCATTGGAAAGATAAAAGGATTTCCTACATCATAGTATTTTTTTTATAATTTTTAGACGTTAAATAAATTAAATTATTTATGACATAATAATGATGCAGCGATGACATCATTATTTGACGATTTAAATAAAATGGAAAGATAATGTAGAATCTATGAACTAAACATGTCCAAAACCTATTGGATGAGTGGATTTAGAATCCTTATCACCTTATCCACGAATTATATCAATGTGGGACCTTTTAAAACTAAAACAAATTTTCAAATAAAGTAATATTTCTTTACTTTCCAAATGTGCCCGTCCTCTCCTCTTATAAAAGGCCCCCACCTCTACCTCATTTCACACACTCCTCAAGCCTTTGGCTCGGCCAACCCCTGCCCATTTACTCTCTCCACATCCCTATACTCATCCTAGAGGATTCCCTTTGGGCATAATTCTTTCAAAGGAAGCCTTTAGGCTCAAATCAAAAGGAGTTACACTTTTAAAGGTAATTCATTCTCTCTTGTTCATTTGTTTTATTTTGCTTCTCCAACCCTCTAAACTCTTTTTATTTACTTATTTTGTAACAACACCAGTACCTTAAATATACTAGTATGTTTTTATAAGATTTATCTGAGCTACACAGTCACACAACTACATCAAATGGTTAAAGAACATACGGTTTCCGTGGATGGCGAAATTCTGCCTCCCGAAACGATGATTGTTCAATACTCATTTAACACCTTCAAGGGTGGCCATTATGATGTAAATATTTTTATATATGATATATAATATGTTTATTTTTTCTTTAAGCTTCTGTATTTTTCATTTTTGTCATACCTTTATGGTTTCCATTATGGGTAAACACGATATCTTCATTTAAGGAAGTGCGGACTACCGCCCCCTCAAAGTGATGTGATTCGTTAATGCCATATGTGGGATGTGTAAAGGATGGATTTAAAGTTATTATATATGATGTTATACTAGAATTATAATATACCTCTATATCATTATTATTTCATTCCATTAAAGTATGAGATAGAAATGAAAGTAGCGTTCATGCGTACGTACGGCTTACCGTCTCCATGAACGGTGCATTTCATTTCTTATCCCCAAATGTAATGTACTATTAAAAGTACATGTATATAATGGATATATATAATTAATGATATATATAAATGATGAATATAATTCTGGAATTAAAATATACATACCTCTCATTTAGTTTTAAATCCATTAATATGACAAAGAAATGAATGTAGCGTTCATGCGTACGTACGGCTTACCGTCTCCATGAACGGTACATTTCATTTCTTACCTCTAAATGATTATGTAATATTATAAATACATTTATATTCTGGATATAAATGATACATATTATATCCAAATCGGGAATTTCATTCTGTATATAAAGAACCTTTGACCACACGAATAACATGTAATTGTAAGAAGTCCACTTTCGACTTAAGAACCAAATATTGAGAAAAAAAACATTATTAACTTAAATGGTTACATAATGTTTATAACATGGCAATAAGTGATATAAAAGGTATAATGAACTTTAAAAAGGTTCTTAATCAAGTATAAATTAACTCAAGTTTATTATTCAGGACGTTAAAGAATGATCGAGTCAAGTCGGACCCGAGGTAAGGGAACTTCTTAACCCAATTTTCGTTCTTTGGGTTAATCTCCTACTTTCAAATTATGTCATGATATTATTATGTCCTATCTTGCATTTTTACTTTCTTTATGTGTACTTATAGTTAATGCACATAATAGATCTATTTTATTTAAAAATGATCTTTGTAAGGGACTTCGTCTCAATCTCCTTTCATTGAGGCATTTTTCGTTTTATACACAACTTTCTTTTATACGGTGTATAAACCCCTTTGACTTTTACTTTTATACAAAAGAAATCATTTTCTGCGAAGCGTTTTACTAAACGACAGAAAGGAATGTTTTTTTTAACGTACGCGGTGACAACAACCTTTTCCGCCACCGCGAGTATTATTTGGTCTTTGGCTTTCTCAACAAGCCGTAATGTTTTTAGAATAAAATAAATACCATATACTCTTTTATGTATTTTGGTATTGAAAATGGATTTGAAAAAGGATTCTATTATGTCAATATGTTTATGATATATTGTGATTGAAATGTGGAAATGTTATCATTCCTTTATATTGGTTTTATGTTTTATGATTTTATAATGGTACTTGGAAATTTTAACGGGTGGTTACGTTATAAACCATATGACGGGTGGTGACGTGAATACCAGGACGGGTGGTTACGTTATAACCTCCAATGCATTGGGTATGGAAGTCGGCCGTATGGCTATTCCATTAAGTATGTATGGAAATTGGCCGTATGGCTATTCCATTAAGTGATATGTGTGGAAGTCGACCGTATGGTTATTCCACTTAAGTATGTTTATGTCCCAAGTTACCTTTATATATGTCATGTGTTCTTTATATGGGTTTTATGGTAATACTTTGGTTACAAAAAGGTAAGTAATGATACTTTATTCAGTGAAGAGTTTTTACTACTTCATGAAGTTGAAGGTATTACTTTGATAGAGTATACATGGTTTACTTGATTTTGAAAAACTAACAGTTTTCATTCTTTGTGTATCCCTTACTGAGCTTTTTATGCTCACCCCATGTTTTTTTTGAAATGTTTTTCACAGGACTTAATGTGGAATAAGGTCAAGGATGGGATCAAGGGAATGTCATGCTATATAAAACATGGAACTAGACATGTTTCTTTCAAGAGTTTTTTTTATTATGGAAACTTAGTATAAGTGACTACTTTGTAATCTTTTGAGATGTAATAGTTATGTTCTAATTCTCTAAAACTCTAAACCTGAAAAGATCCTCAACGTGAATTATTATTTTAATTAAATATTAAGTAAGGTTTAAGGATGGGGCCTTATAATAATGAAGTGAGTAAAACAAGAACATTCTTGAATATTGTTTATGGAATGTTTCTAAGGATTTCATCTAATATAAGAAAGGCCACACCCTAGTTGTTATATTGCTGGAGATAGAGATGATGGCCAGAAGGGACCACACCCATAGGCTTCAGAATATTTAGAAGAATATTTACCAAAATATAAAATATGTAAGATACAACACTAATGGTGAAACTAAAGGAGTTATTCATATGTTCCAATCCAAAATTTGAAGATGGTTATTTACCATTCCCATTAAAAGGATACAATGTGATGATAAAAAGATGTGCAGACTAAAATAGATTGCTTTCCAATGGATATTAGAATGGTTCTATGTTTATTTCAGGAACAATTTCTATTATATTTAAACCATTATGTAATTGATATTATTTAATTAATTATTCATAGTACATTGAATCTCTTCAATGCAAAGGGACTGAAAAAACTTAGACAAGAACCATAGTTGAGGTAGTCATAGTCGATTGATGGATTTGAAATAAACATCGTCTTGAATGAAGATACCTCACTTACATTTAATTTTATTGTGAAGTTAAAAACGACTATGTTCTTGAAATTGTATATGGTGAAAATACTTTTCTAGAAAAATTAGTGATACATTCTTGGATTTTCATCTAATAAATTATGATGATGCCAAAAAGGGTCTTCAGATTTTAATAATCCTTGGTCCTAATTTTAGGTAATGATTGAAGTAAAATCATGAGGCTTTATTCCATATTACTTATTATGGAATAAATTTTAAATATCATGTGAAAAATAGAATAAATTGAGTGGTTATTTTGTGGGATTTAATGACAATGTTATTTTAAGAAGTTAATATCTGACTCGAATTGACCATTGAAAAGCGGACACTTGTCTAACTTACTTAGAATAATCTATCCCTATTTCAAGGTTGTGGATAATTTCATGTATGTATGTTTGGGAAGATTCATATGTGATAAGAATAATATATTTTGAGGGTCACTATGAACTTAGAAAATAGAGTACTCATGATAATGGTGTTGTGCGTGAGATAAGTAGCAAAGATACTTGGTACTATTGTGTCAAGAAGAAGAATTTGGAGGAACCGAAACCAAGATTCATTTGAAATTAATTAATTACTAAATAACTATATTTTAATCCATCATAATAATATATGATTCAATTAGACTCTATATAATGTTACAACATGAGTAGGAGTTCATCAATAATTATTAAAGATCTCAAAGGAAGTGTACACGCACATGCTTGCTGATTCATCTATACGTGGAGGAAGATAATGTCTGTTGTTTTTACCTATTTGAATCCTCATTTTGAAAGAGATATCTTATCATCATGTGGATTCTGGGATTGTAACATAATAAATACTATGTTTTTTAAAATACAACATTGATGAAGTGGATGAATCCATGTTGGGAACCAATATGGAAATGAGTAGGCTTGGATGTAGATCCTTGTAAATATCTTGTGTTACTTATTTATATTCAACATGTGAGTAATTATTAAGAGGCATTGAGTGGATAAAAAAACTTTAGAGGTTCAAGTGGTTAATTTTTAATGGATGTAACTACTAAAATATTTAAATAGGATCACTGATTCACCCGTCACACTCTATGTGATCCTATAGCCGGATTTTATCAAGTTGTATCAAATGGGGTCCCCCTTATGATCTAGAAACAATGAAGAATATAAACTATATGAAAAAAAGTATTCATAAAATTCAATGTAATAGGCCCCCATAGTTTGAGGAACCAAATTCTACCTTACTAACTCTCTCTAAGTCTTGAGGTAAGAGATGTTGTTATAATGGGCTTGCCACCCATCACTGAGAATGCCCAAATGATAGATTGAAGTAATCGGAATATGATAATGGATGGAAAGGAACAAAATGATTTTGTATGTAATTTTTTATTGAATGTATTCATCACGAAAAATCTTCTTGCTACAAAAAAATGAAATTTAGGAATATTGAGTGGTAACTTTTAAGGAAACATAAAAATAAAGGAAGGCAAGATTCATATTTTGAGTAACAGGTTTGAAGGTATAAAAATAGTTTATAAAGAAGATATTGATAGCTATTTCACTAAGGTAAATGAAATATTTATCTATATAAATTTATATTAAATTTTTTTACATCATTAGGATCACTGAGAGGGGTAGTATAGAATCAGTGATAACGTTTTTCTATTATAAGAAAATTTTCATAACTTCTTTAAGGAAAAGTTTCTTAATATTAAAATTTTTTGGAGTTATGATCCACTAAAATATTTATCCCAACGAAAAAATTTGTTTAGAAAATTTAAATAATGGTAATCAACCTATATTTATATGTTCAATAAAAATACATAATCCTTAACATGTTGGTTATCCCCACAAAAATGGATTCTTTTACAAAACTCTTTCCTGAATAATAATCTATAGAAATTTATACGTTCTACACTGAAATTATCATTATGTAATATAACCATAGTTCAACATTATAATAGTCAACTCTTCTAACATATTTTGTTATACCCTCAACATTCATTATCATTTCCACTTTCTTCAGATATGATTTTACAATCCAAAAAATAATCCTTTTAAGAAGCTATTTATAACCCCATCTATATAGAATTTTCTTGTAGTTTTGTAATATATTTTAGAATGATATTCAATTAAACAAAACTTATTGTATCACATTTACCTTTGTTCAAACATTATGATCTTTAATAACTTTATTATGAGTCTATTGGACTTGAATCATCTTCCAGATATTTGGAAGTCATAGATAATCTCAATCTGAATTTTTGTTGAAACATTTGTTAGGAAAAAATTATTTATGAAATTTACATCTATTAAAACTCTGTTTAGAAGAATTTTTTTATTCATTTTATTTTACTTGGTACAATGATTCTCACTTCACTTAAAATCAGTGTGATTTTTTGATGCACCTCCCACTAATGAATCCTTTTGATATTTGTTTTTCCAATTATGAAAGATAAGGTTGATGAAAATTATTCTTCAAACAAGTAGAAAATCAATTGGTAATAATAACTTATAAATTTATCTATTTTATGAAAATTAGCCTGGTAGCTATTCTCCATGTTGAAATCAATATCAGTGGGAAACTCACTCTGAGAAAAATAGTAGTGTTTCAGCCTTTTATACTTATTAATAGTGTTCATGTAGAAAAACAATTTCCACACTGAAGAAATTTTTTTATTAGTAAACCCAATGTAAAAGAGTATGGAAAAATAATTTCACATTAATAATCACATTAAAATAACCATATACACTTCTAGAACATTCTTAATCATCTTGAAATATTTATGAAATCTCTAGAATCTATATCTTTATAAGAACTTTATTAATCTCGACATTATGTAACATTTTAAAAAATCCATAACCTCAATAAGAATAAAAATATTGATTTATTACTTTGTCAGGATTAAATTTTTGTGATTTATAATTTTATAAAATCATTATCAAAAACTCCATCTAAAAATGGGTTTTATAATGAAAAAATATTTTTCAATCCAGTGGACATCTTAGGATTTCATCATTTGATGAACCTTTATTTTGTTCCAATTTATTAATAAATATTAATTTGATATACTCATTATATATTCTTCTAATGACTTTTCAAAATTCATTCAATTTTAATGTTATTAATTATATTTATGGTAATTAAAATTATTTTAAATCATTTAATTCAAAAGACTTGTTAGAGAGAACATACATTTTCCATTCAATGTTAGTGGAAAATATCTGAATGATAGATATTTAGAGTATTTTTTGGATATACATTCAATCATTGTATATCTATATAAACATCTTTAACTTATTTTTTATTCAATGAATTAATAATAAATTCTCAATCTGGTAACTTTTCCTTAACTCAAACATTGTATATCACTTGGTTAAAATTCTCATAATGTTTCATCTAGTGACATCGTTAATGTTTTTTGATATATGTACATATAATGGTTCATCATTTGTTGGAATCTATCCTTTGGCCTTCCTTTAGCATCAGAATTTAAAAAATATCAACATTAAACTTCATATATACTTCAAAAAATTCTTATGTATTTACACATTATAAAAACAATATTATTAATAATATATCTATATTTTTATAGACTATGGCTTAATGGTTTTCCTAAAGTCACTTCACATTCATTATAAAAACATTCTTGGATTATGAAAAACCTTATGATGTTATGAATATGGATGAAAAATATAGAATCATATGAAATAATTAAAAACATTCTTGTACTCTATAATGAGTTTTATAACAACTTATATTAGTGAATTTATTAATAAATTTCCAAATGAAACTTTTTATTAAATATGATATTGATATTTGGAAGACAAATGCAATTGAACTCACGTTGGAATAATTAATACCATTTTGTGTTATTAATATATCGAGATTAAAATCAAAACATATTTATAGAAAATATGTTTGATTAATTATTCCTCCTCATACAATCCTTTCATTTTCATTCCCCCTAATGTAACTTCTACACCTTATTGACAATAAAATACATAGGGGTAACATAAGGATAATCTTATATATTATTCCTTTATCTTTAAATCATGAAATATTTCATTGAGAGAAAAATATTATCACATGAGTTTCATACCATGGAGTCCTTAACTAAATAACTATAACTCTATGTGGGTGAAAATGATATAGAAAAAAATATTATAAATTAAAGGTGGTAAATGTTGTCAATAAAAATTCCTTCATGTAATAACATCCCCAGGTTTCTTCAAATAGTTTTCATCTAGGAATATATAAGTATGTTTGATAAGATAAATTCTGCATCCATATCATCGATAATATAAAAATATTTCTTGTTTATGAAAACATATTCCATAAAATCACAAATTTATTAACAAGATTTATTGTTTTCTTAGAAATGTGTCTTACTAGTAACTTAACTTCAGTTTTTACCCCTCATAGGTAGTACTTCATTCCTCATCATACTTGAAAAAATATCCCTAATGAATATTTTTCTCATTATAAAATTTTTGTAACACTCAACAAAATTCAGTACTTATTATCCTTATATTCTAATAAAGTAATAATAAATAAGATATTATTTTGGTAATAAGGAGAATCTCAGTCTTCTTTACAAGTACCATTCAAACCAAAGTCTTATCATTGTCTAGATTTTTTTTCTTATTCCTGGATTTGGCAATATATTTCATTTCATCAATTTTTTCAACCATATACAATTTTTTAATATATTGGTTATCATCTCAAGGATAATTAGTATAATATTTAAAATGTTTTTTAGTTTTCTTAATATCTTTTTTCCTTGAGTTTGTAACATCATACTCATTTGTTCCACTTGGAGTGGTAAGAGAATGAATTTTTTTAACAATCCCATATTATTCACATCTCACATATTTCATCGAATATTTTAATTTTCATCTTTTGATTATTTTTTTACATTATTTTCCTCATATTTAGAAACCCATTATTCATTTTTTAGGAGTTAAAATTTCTATTTTTTTTGTATTTCATTCAATATAAATTTTATCTGGACAAAAAAGTATGTAAAATTTATTTCCCTTGTCAAATATCTTACTAATATAAACATTTATAACCTACTAAACGTTATTATAATTTGTTCCTTAATCTAATTACTTATGTTTTATAGTTTTTACAATTAAGGAATTAACATCATTCTCCCATTGAAAAACATTTTCTTCCTTAAATTTATTTCATCAAACATTTCTTCTTCTCTTCCAAATATAACTCTCATTGATTCATACATATTTTTAGGTAGTAGTATACTATTCTAGAATGAATATGACCTATGTTAAAATGCTCTAAAACCCCCAAATAAACCTTTGAATCTTTATCATTCACACTTATAGAAGTACTTGTATAAATTTTTTTGTTTTTATTTCTCAAAAAGATATTGGAAACATTTTTTAGAGAGACATGTTTTTCATGAATTCCAATATTTTGTAGTGTAGGTTGATTTCTCAAAAATATATTTTTTTAAATGTAGTGTTTATAGAACCAAATGTATATTTATATTACTTGTGAATTTCAACAACTATATTTATTCAAACATTATTTTCAAATCATGTCATTTTTTACATTTATCTTAAATTATATTTCCAATATTTGGGTTATAACACACATTAATTGTGTTTCTAACAAATTTTATTAGTATTTTATCAAAAATTATTTATTAATAGTTAAAAAAAATTCAGATTCATCCATCTTCGACTTTTTTTGAAAAAATTCTTCAACAAGTATATTTTCTACCATTTTAATATTATTATCACAAACTGATTTTTCTTCATCATATTTCAGATTCGATTCTATCTCATCGACATTAATTTTTTGAAATTTAATCAAATTGATGATTATATCCTTGTTTTTTATTTTATCACCATACTCACATGTTATTTAGTAAATGTTGTATTTAAATATATTTATTGCCTTCTTGAAATTCATATTTTCGATAAGTTCTTCCTCTATGTTTTCGTTGAGAATAACATAACATTATTTTATCTCTTCAACATCCTCAAACTGTAAAATTAATTACATTATCTAAAAAGATGAGAAAACAAGTTTACATGAAAATTAGATTAATTTTTGGATTAATAATTGGCATTATTCTCTTTTATAATTAACATAATTTTCTTTTTAATGTTTGGAATCTTATTCTTACAATTCCTCTACTTCTATTTCAGACCCTTAATATCTTCTTATTATGACTTAGATTATTCAAAATACATATTAGTATTATTTTGAGAAAATTGAATTTGTCATTAAAATTAGAACATTTCGGAGAACATTTACTTTACATCACCAATTTCCATTTTTTTTATTTTATGGAAAAAAGAGAAATGATTGTTTTCAAGTCCAATTATTCTTCCCCATCCTCTAAATTTCATAATTCTTCTTCAGCTTAACTATATTCTAGTTTAACTTTAATAAATATATGAAATAAATTTAATCTCTATAATTATTCTTGAAAACTATCATAAACATTCTCATTTTCCTTGAGAATATTGTAATGTTTATATAGATAAAAATCATTTTGATCTTCAAAATTTATCCCTATGGAATCAAATTAATTTTAGATGATTATCATCAATTTCATAAAAATTATAGAATATTCCCGCTTCTCACTAAAATAATAAAAATTATTGGTGAAATTATCAAATCATTTGAATTATTTATCAATATATTATTCATCTTTCACCATAACATCTATTAACACACTCATCTAGATTTGTAGTATGGATTCTCTAAAATTTTCATTGACATCGTTGTTGTTACAAAACTTATCCAACATTTTATTACACATTTTAAAACCGATAATATTTGTATAAAACTTTTATGTTGGATCCATCAACATGGAATTCTATGCATTTTCATATGCTTCTAAATTGATTTTATCAGCAGTTGGTAATTTAGTTTCATAAATTAGAGGAAATCCCACTATTGATGTATCTTTATATTTATGTCTATGACATATAATATAGCATGAGATCTTGTAATTATAACTATGAAATTATTTCCCCAAAACCTATAAATACACATAATGTTGAATAAATTTAAAATCTATATTCTTAGAGTTGTTTATTTCATAGGGAACCCCCTATGATACTAATAAATGATCCTTTGATTGTTAGTGTCACGACCCGACCCTACCCGGTCTCGAGCCGCAACTACCCCAGGCCCGCCTCCATAGGCCAGGGGCTGGCGACCAGCGCTGAAGTCACAACAACTCGGGGAGGCCTTTGCCTAAGTACCTGTACACACCCACACGCAGCACACTCAATGCAAAAGTGCAGAGTAAAGAAATAACAAGCAGAGTAAAAAGAACAACTGCTATATATATAAACCACAGATGTGCATCGACCTCTAAACAGTATAAAGTACAAGCTGGAAAGAAAAGGGGCAAAACACGCGCCCAACCAAAAGTTCCACAACCCGGCAACAGGTAAACAAAAAGAAATAGCTGACGGGTCTCCCACCTAGAACCCGGCCACTACCACTGCACGCGGTCCAAGCTCCCAAGCTTCTACACTCCACTGAAGTCACGCTCCACCTGTCCGTCGTCTGCAAGGGCACACCAAGTGCAAGAAAATCCCAAGCAGGGGTGAGTATAAAAATACTCATTAGGATACCTCGAAGGCTCGAGGGAGTAACAAAAGGTGGTACTGAAGGGTGAGAAGTAGAGAGAATATGAAAGTAAAGGGGGTACAATAGAGAGTGCAGTGAAGAGTCCAGCTCAACCCAACAAGAAGAAAGAAGGTAGACTCATCACGACACAAGGAGCTGGAAATAGTGAGAAGACGAACATCCCGTCGAGTCTTCGCTACCTATAGCAGGAGAGTAGACTCGTCCAACCACGAAAATATAGACACGGAAAGCACGTGGCATACCCCATGTGTCTTCGCCTCTCCTGGAAGGTGAGTAACCAAACCCAAGAAGTGGGTACCGGAAAAAAGGTATATACATGTCCATATGCTCAAACAAGAAGCCCGAACAACGTCTTAAGGGGATCTCCGTCCCGTAGCTCAGCCCAAGAAAAAGTAGCCAACTGTCCCAGAGGTAAACTCCAGCATTGATTCCCAGCATCCCACACATCTGCCCTGAACCACAAGCCAAGGGGCTCAGTCACCGCACCTTGATAATATCCGCATTTGGCGGCACTGACTCGCCCGCACGGTTTTAGATCCCGTCGCAAGAATGCGTCTCGGTGGGGAAAGCGCCCCTCGTACTTGAGAGTTCTAGGAAAGTCAAACCACACTTCATCACTGCCCTGTAGTCGAGAGGTCTCCTCAGAGCTAAATCCATTCCATCACTGACCCGTACAACCAAGGGTCCCGCTCCGGTAAACATGGAGGAAAAGCCACAGACTAGCCTAGTAGAAATGACTGAGTCTGGAATGCCAATAGGTGTCCCACTGCCCAACCCTGCTGGAGGGTAATTCATGACCAAATATCGGGTGACCCACTACCCAGCCCTACTGGAGGGTAAACCCTAATACATCATCAGGTGACCCACTGCCCAGCCCCACTTGAGGGTAAACCATAATCGGATATCGGGTGACCCACTGCCCAGCCCTGCTGGAGGGTAAACCTTAATACATCATCAGGCGACCCACTACCCAGCCCTGCTGGAGGGTAAACCAAATTACATCATCAGGGGACCCACTGCCCAGTCCTGCTGGAGGGTAAACTTGGAATAAGTCGACAGACGACCCACTGCCCAGCCTTGCTGGAGGGTAGACCCGGAACTAGGCGATGGACGACCCACAACCCAGCCCTGCTGGAGGGTAGACCCTAAGAGGTCGTCGGGTGACCCACTACCCAGTCTCTTCTGGAGGGTAGACCCTAAGTGTGTCAGGTGACCCACTGCCCAGCCGTGCTGGATGGTAGACCCTAAGAGCGTCGGGTGACCCACTGCCCAGCCCCACTGGAGGGTAGACCCTAAGAGCGTCGGGTGACCCACTTCCCAGTCTCCGCTGGAGGGTAGACCCTAGAAGCCCATGAGTAATCCACTGCCCAGCCCCGCTGGAGGGTAAAACTCAGAACTGCTATGGCCATATCCACTAGAGGGTACAACACTGGTCAACCAAACACGGAGTGGGTATCACGCTGCCACCCAACTCCAGCACAACTCACCCCAAGGTGTTTAGCACCTGTTCCATCACGGGGTGACACTAGCACCGCTACTGGCCGATCCATCAAGAACGAAACCAGGGGGAGACCACTCAACCCTGCTGGTCAAACAAACGACCACAAAGGGACCCTCTATGTTGCGAGAGGTCCAAGTACGCAAAGCAGAACACAGCACGCACTTGGGGCCCACAAAACATGTGGCCCCAAATCAACCCCAACCAAGAGCACGAACGTCTCAGGTACGAACCACACGTACCTCCAAGCACTCTCGTATACTCCCCGAGTATACCACATCTCCAGCCCAAGGGCTATCGTGCACACAGAACCCAACGTCAATGCGAAGGCGTGACGTAACAACTCCACCTCAAAGGCCCTAGCGTGGCCAACCACATCTCGTGAGCCATTTACACCACTCTCCTAAGAGTGATCGGTCACACACCAAGGGTCCGCTACAAACAAGGTAGGGCGAACCACCACTGAATCAGCTTCTATGCTTCATATTTAACAAGATCAAGCAAGAGGCTCCGCACAACCAAAGGGATCGCATCGTTGCAATCCTCGCGGAGAAAACACGTGAGATCGACTACTTACTCGCCTCAAACGGATATCCGACAGAAAAGTCGCCAACACCACCTCAGGCCCGAACGGCGTCCCATGATCCAGACTCTCAGCCCTGAAAACAGTCGGGCGCATCACACTTTTGCGATCCCCTGGGGAAAAAACGTCAAAAGCACTACTCACTTGAGTGCCACAGATATCCGGTGAAAAAGGTGTATCCTGGCGCACCGCACACGAGCGGTGCCACGTGGAACCCGCATCCCGATCCCGAAACACAACGAACAGATCACACCGTTGCGATCCTCTCGAAAAAGTACACAAGATGGACTATTCACTTGTCCAAAACGGTCGCCCGGTGATAAAGCTGGAAATCACCATCAACTCCCGAAACGGCCCCCGTGGGGCCCGCACCCTCGTGTGGAATTACAGCGGGCAGATTGTGCCAACGCGATTCCCTCGGAAAAACACCCATCATCGACTGCTCGCACGCCCCGAACGGACGTCCGAGGAAAAAGTCGTGAAACGCTGCACGCAGCTCAAAAGACAGGCCACGGGGCTTGCACCTCAACTTCATCCTCTATGCCCGAAACTGTCCTGGAAACATCCGCCTCAGTGCCAGGGTCACAACGCCGCTGACGGCGATCAAAACGGACGTTGGATGCGTCCGCGCCGCTCAAAACAAGATTCCCGAAAAAAAACGACATTCCACTTTATGATGCGTCGCTCCTCCGAGGCCCATCGTTTTGGGAATTAAAAATTACGGAAACCATATCAAAATACTTGGCTTAACTCAAGGAGCGCGTCGCCGCTGATGGCATGCGAATCCGACACCTGAGTTGTCTTTTAGAGGCATTTTAGAAAATTTTCGGACCAAAGGGTGGGCTGGGCCGGTTCGGCTGGCCCACTCACTACCTGTGCCGGCCCGCGGTTCACCGCGTGGGCCGGCCCGCATTGCCCGGACCGGCTAAGCCGGTCTGGCTGTCTCCCCACGGGACCCACGAGGCATGGGTCCCTTATCTGCTGGTCGGGGTCACGAAGACCCCGAGTCTGCGTGCCGCGACGACCGGCCGAAGCCGGTCCCCCCACCCTTCGCGCTCCTCGCCCGTGGTGCCTGCGGCCGACGACCGCCGCACGACCCCGCTCCCCCGGCCGCCTGCCGCCTGAGGCGCTCGCCGCCGCGCCACTGAAGCCCGAGCCGACGCCGCGCCACCTGAATCCGCCGCGCCTCGGACAGCCAGAGCTCCCAAACTGGCCGGAAACCGTCAGGACAACCCGAAATTCCCGTAAACTTCGGCGAGCAATTGCGAATGACTCCGAGCTCCAATTTCAAAACCGAAACAATCATCGGAAAGAGAAAATTGTATACTACGCGTTAATGGGATTCGTTCCAAAATCCGATAGAGTTTCAATACAATTATTTGAGTTCGAAGTAGGTGTGGTGAATGAAAAACGCAAACGACAAATCCTACCTCGTGGGGCTTCGCGACAATCAACCGGCACCACCGCACCTCACCGAAGTCGCCTCGCCGGACTGCATCACCGGAGATGGAGGAGGAGAGGGAGAGGAGGGGATTATAGGGGGAATGGGAAGGATATGGGTGGGGTTTAAATAAATTAATTAATAATTTAATTAATTTAAAACCCACGAAAAGACTAGCATCCGAAACTCCTGACGGGGTCGAGGTTAAGCCTCCCCTAAGGTAAACACCACCTCCCAAGCACAACGGCGGTCTCGGAATTTTAATCCAAGACCCCGTTCAAAAGTTATAAAATTTAACGTCCGAAGCCGCTAAATTACGAAAACGCCTCTATATCGATTTTTCACAAACAGCCCGCGCCCACAAAACTTATACTCCTCCTAGGGTAATAGGCACGTTCCGAACTCAACGGTTCCCTCAGTTTTCTAATACGAGCCACCGTTTAAGATATACCTGTATTTCAACATTAAACGAATTAATTAATTAATTACTTAATCCGTTTGACGTTCCAGAAACGGGCGCGGGGTCCAAACAGCCCGCGCCGAAAAGTTTTATGTCGTTCTTAGGGTAAACACCCCATTCCGGACCCATCCGTACACTCGGATCCCTGATCCGGAACTCCGTTTAGGAGTTATCTCATTTATTTATCATTTCCAGTGTGAATGCACCAAAAATTTAATTCCGGCCACTCTGGGGCTCGGAATCGAACATCGTCTGAAGGCGCTGCTCTGGAATATCATCAAGAATATTCCAAAGTCTTTCGTATCAAAAACCGGGTTCTTACATCATTCCCTCCTTCAAGCTTTTCGTCCCTGAAAAGAAAAACTAGGGAGCAGCACAGGGTACGAAGCCCACACCTGGCTTCCTCATACCCAAAAGAACCCACGCACAGCTCTGCGTCACTGAACACAGACCAAAGGATTGATCTGTTCACACTAGGTCGAACCTTGCCGACGTCGTGAACCCACTCCAGACTTTGGGTTTAGGACAAGGTGGTAGGGTACCTCGCCATCCCTTTGCACGGTCTCACATGGACCGAAGGCCCTCGGGGGTAGCTCACCTCCTCGGTGAAACCTCTACGTCGCACGCCGCGACTGGAATCACTGCCCGCACCTGAAACAAGGCCCGATGATTCCCTCCTTCAGAATATCCATATGGTTAAACACCCAAGGATATCTGGTCATTGAAGGTTTCACTGTTGATGCTCTCTTACACACTCAACAGGCGAAGGAGCCAACACCATTGACTAAAGGAAAAGGTCTCATGCCTTTTTCCTTACCAACACGGGGTTACACCCGACGCCCTACGTCACCCTGGTAACACCTCAAAAAAGGAGCAGGGAGAAACGCCTTTCACACGCCGAGCCTAACAATTCTACTGCATGAAGTAGAAGAGTCACAAGGGGTACCTCTCACCATTCCATGCTCTGCAGGATCGTAGACATCCAGAGCTCGCGGCTACCCGTGGTCCCAACTGTCAGCTCCCGGAGCCTGACATGGACCGCCTAGTGGTGATGGGGAGATCTCGTAATGTCGTCCCCCACCTCCAGCTCCTCCCGCTCCTCTTTTAGCACCACCTCTCTGGCCACTACTCCGATCACAGCGCTGCCTCTGTCATGGTGGTGCACCTTCTGCCTGATCGAAGCTCTCAGCAACTCGGGTCGGGCAGTCTCGTGCCAAGTGACCTCGCCCGTCACAAGCATAGCACCGACTCTCTCTCGGATACACTGGTGCCCTCCAGTGCCACTGTGGTGTATGACCACGCCCCTGATTCTGGTTTTCAGAAAGCCCCCTGCCTCGAGGTCCCGCTTGTCGACGCGCACTAGATGTGGTGGACGTCTCGGCTCCAATGTGCCCGCCACCACTACCAACCACAGAACATGACAGAAATCCCTCTGTCACCAGCGCCTGCTCTAGAACCCCGACATATGTGGAAATGCCCAAGGGTACTATGACAGCATGGATCTCTCAGTGGAGACCCTGCTCAAACTTCCGTGCTCGGATGTTGTCATCATCGAACAAGTCCGGGTAAAAGCGTACACGGTCTGAAAAACTATCCGCGTACTCGGCCACCATCATCCCTCCCTGCTGAAACTGCAGGAGCTCCTGAATCCGAATGAAGCGCAAGCAGGAGGGGCAAAACTCCTCACGAAACAAAAACTGAAAGTCGTCCCACGAAAGCGACGACTCGTCAAGAAACTGAGTCACCAAATTCCACCAACGCCAAGCTAATCCACGAAAATGGGTGGCTGCCAAATCTACTCTCTGAACTGTCGGTGACTGCACAAGCCTGAAAAGGTGAACCACTGCCTCGACCCAAACCTTTGCTACCTGAGGGTCTGGCTCACCACTGAACCTCAACGGTCCCTGCCGTTGGAAGTCACGGAGCACCCTCAACCAGCACTCAAACTCAGCATGCTCCGCTGAAACTGTCTACTACTCAACAGGTGGGGGTGCTGATATCGGCCCACCCGAAGAAAGGGGCTCGCATGATGGGTCCTGGACTGTGGCCTCGTAGCTCACAGGGTTGTTGTCACGTACCCAAGCTGGTATCTTGGCTGGCTGTCTTCACGGAGACATCATGAATATTATCAAGGAGTGCCTCGGTCAGATGAGCATATATGTATATACCATAACAACAACGATGGGGAGCTGACTCAAGAAGGATAGTAAAGACTCAGTCCTATGTGATGCACAAACAAATTTTCTGCAACAAGTGTCTCAGCATGCCGAGTCGACAAGCGGGTTATCCGGGTCCTGGTGAATGGATACGTTGGTCGCCGCACCATCCCTGGACTCCCTGGCCTGAGATCCGCTCCCGAGACATGTTAACACTGTTGCCCTATATCCCAACCAATTCCTCTTTTAGAGACGTCCGCACAACGTCCCAAGGAATGAACCACCTCTGATACCACTTTTTTACGACCCGAACCTACCCGGGCTCGAGACGCAACTACCCCAGGCCCGCCTCCATAGGCCAGGGGTTGGCGACCAGCGCTGAAGGCACAACAACTCAGGGATGCCTTTGCCAAAGTACATGTACACACCCACACGCAGCACACTCAATGCAAAAGTGCAGAGTAAAGAAAGAACAAGCAGAGTAAAAAGAACAACTGATATATATATAAACCACAGATGTGCATCGATCTCTAAACAGTACAAAGTACAAGCTGAAAAGAAAAGGGGAAAAACACGTACCCAACCAAAAGTGCCACAACCAGGCAACAGGTAAACAAAAAGAAACAGCTGACGAGTCTCCCACCTGGAACCCGGCCACAACCACCGCACGCGGTCCAAGGTCCCATGCTCCTACGCTCTACTGAAGTCACGCTCCACCTGTCTGTCATCTACAAGGGCACATCAAGTGCGGGCAAAGCCCAAGCAGTGGTGAGTATAAAAATACTCAGTAGGACACCCCGAAGGCTCGAGGGAGCAACAAAAGGAGGTACCGAAGGTTGAGCAGTAGAGCGAATAGGAAAGTAAAGGGGGTACAACAGAGAGTGAAGTAAAGAGTCTAGATCAACCCAACAAGAGGAAAGAAGGTAGACTCGTCCAGACACAAGGAGATGGAAATGGTGAGAAGACGAACTTCCCGTTGAGTCTTCGCTACATATAGCAGGAGAGTAGACTCGTCCAACCACGAAAAGCTTGACACGGAAAGCACGTGGCATACCTCGCGCGTCATCACCTCTCTTGAAAGGAGAGTAACCAAACCTAAGAAGTGGGTACCAGAAACAAGGTATATACATGTCCATATGCTCAAACAAGAAGCCCGAACAACGTCGTAAGGGGATCTCCGTCCCGTAGCTCAGCCCAAGAAAAAGTAGCCACCAGTCCCAGAGGTAAACTCCAGCATTGATGCCCAGCATCCTGCACGTCTGCCCTGAACCGAAAGCCAATGGTATCAGTGACCGCACCATGATACTATCCTCTTTGGGCGGCACTGAAACACCCACACGATTTTAGATCACTTCGCAAGAACGCGTCTCGGTGGGGAAAGCGCCCCTCGTACTTGAGATTTCTAGGAAAGTCAAACCACACCTCATCACTGCCCTGCAGTCGAGAGGACTCCTCATAGCTAAAGTCGTTCCATCACTGAACCGTACAACCAAGGGTCCCGCTCCGGTAAACCTTGATGAAATGCCACAGACTAGCCAAGTAGAAAGGACTGAGTCTAGAATGCCAAGAGGTGTCCCACTGCCCAGCCCTACTGGAGGGTAATTCATAACCAAATATCGGGTGACCCACTGCCCAGCCCTCCTGGAGGGTAAACCCTAATACCTCATCAGGAGACCCACTACCCAGCCCCGCTGGAGGGTAAACCATAATCGGATATCGGGTGACCCACTACCCAACCCTGCTGGAGGGTAAGCCCTAATACATCATCAGGTGACCCACTGCCCAGCCCTGTTGGAGGGTAAACCAAATTACATCATCAGGCGACCCACTGCCCAGCCCTGCTGGAGGGTAAACCTAGAATAAGTCGATAGGCGACCCACTACCCAACCTTGTTGGAGGGTAGACCCGGAACTAGACGACGGGCGACCCACTGCCCAGCCCTGCTGGAGGGTAGACCCTGAGAGGTCGTCAAGTGACCCACTGCCCAGTCTCTGCTGGAGGGTATACCCTAAGTGCGTCAGGTGACCCACTGCCCAGCCCCGCTAGAGGGTATACCCTAAGAGCATCGGGTGACCCACTGTCCCGCCCCGCTGGAGGGTAGACCCTAAGAGCGTCGGGTGACCCACTGCCCAGTCTCCGCTGGAGGGTAGACCCTAGAAGCCCATGAGTAACCCACTGCCTAACCCCGCTGAAGGGTACAACTCATAACTGCTCTGGCCATATCCATTGTAGGGTACAACACTGGTCAACCAAACACGGAGTGGGTATCGCGCTACCATCCAACTCCAACACAACTCACCCCGAGGGGTTCAGCGCCTATTCCATCACGGGGTGCCACTAGCACCGCTACTGGCCAATCCATCGAGAACGAAACCAGGGGGAGACCACTCAACCCTGCTGGTCAAACAAACGAGCACAAAGGTACCCTCTACGCCATGATAGGTCCAAGTATGCAAAGCAGAACACAGCACACACTTGGGTCCCACACAACGTGTGGCCCCAAGTCAACCCCAACCAAGAGCACGAACGTCGCAGGTATGAACCACACGTACCTCCAAGCGCTCTCGTATACTCCCAGAGTATACCACATCTCCAGCCCAAGGGATATCGTGCACACGATGCCCAACGTCAACGCGAAGGCGTGACATAACAACTCCACCTCAAAGGCCCAAGTGCGGACAACCACATCTCATGAACCATTTACATCACTCTTCCAAAATTGATCGATCACATGCCTAAGGTCCGCTAAAAACAAGGTAGGGCGAACCACCACTGAAGCACCTTTTATGCTTCCACATTTAACAAGATCGCGCAAGAGGCTCCGCAGAACCAAACGGATCGCACCGTTGTAATCCTCATGGAAAAACCAACGAGATCAACTAGTTACTCGCCTCAAACGGATATCTGACGGAAAAGCTGCCAACACAGCCTCACGCCCGAACGGTGTCCCGTGATCCCGAGCCTCAGCCCAGAAAACAGTCGGGCACATCGCACCTTTGCGATCCCCTCGGGAAAACACGTCAAAAGAACTACACAGTTGAGTGCCACAGATATTCAGAGAAAAAGGTGCATCCCGGCGGACCACACATGAGCGTTGCCACGTGGGACTTGCATCCCAGTCCCGAAACACAACGAACAGATCGCACCTTTGCGATCCTCTCGAAAAAGTACACAAGATGGACTATTCACTTGTCCAAAACGGTCGCCCGGTGATAAAGGTGGAAATCACCGTCAACTCCCGAAACGGCCCCCACAGGGCCCACACCCTCGTGCGTAATTATAGTGGGTAGACTGCGCCAACGCGATGCCCTAAGAAAAACACCCAACATCGACTGCTCGCACGCCCTGAACGGACATCCGAAGAAAAATTCGTGAAACGCTGCACGCAGCTCAAAAGATGGGCCATGGGGCCCGCGCCTCAACATCAGCCTCTATGCTCGAAACCGGCCATGAAACCTCCGCCTCAGTGCTAGGGTCACAAATCCACTGACGGCGCTCAAAACAGACGTCGGATGCGTCCGCGCCGCTCAAATAAAATTCCCGGAAAAAAACGACATTCCACATTAAGATGTGTCGCGCCTCCGAGGCCCATCGTTTCGGGAAATAAAAATTCCTGAAACCATCTCAAAATACTCGGCTTAACTCAAGGAGTGCGTCGCCGCTGACGACACACGAATCCGACACCTGAGCTGTCTTTTAGAGGTGTTTAAAAAAATTTCGGACCAAAGGGTGGGCCGGGCCGGTTCGACCGGCCCACTCACTGCCTGTGCCGGCCCGCGGTTCACCACACGGGCCGACCCGCATCGCCCGGACCGGCTGAGCAGGTCTGGATGTCTCCCCACGGTACCCGCGATGCGTGGGTCCCTTGTCTGCTGGCCGGGGTCATGAAGACCCCGGGTCAGCGTGCCGCGACGACCGGCCGAAGCCGGTCCCCCCCCCCCCCCCTTCACGCTCCGCGCCCGCGGCACCTGCGGCCAACGACCACCGCACGACCCCGCTCCCCCAGCCGCCTGCTGCCTGGGGCGCTCTCCGCAGCGCCGCTGATGCCCGAGCCAATTCCGCACCACCTGAAGCCGCCGCGCCTCGGACAGCTGGAGCACCCAAACTGGCCGGAAACCGTCGGGACAACCCGAAATTCCCGCAAACTTCGGCGAGCGATTGCGAACGACTCCGAGCTCCAATTTCAAAACCGAAACAAGCGTCGGAAAGAGAAAATTGTATACTACGCGTTCATGGGATTCGTTCCAATATCCGATAGAGTTTCAATACAAATATTTGAGTTCGATGTAGGTGCGGTGAATGAAAAATGCAAACGACAAATCCTACCTCGTGGGGCTTCGCCCGATGCTTCACGACGATCCGCCGACACCACCGAACCTCGCCGGAGTCGCCTCGCCAGACTGCCTCGACGGAGATGGAGGAGGAGAGGGAGAGGAGGGGCTTCCAGGGGGAAGGGGAAGGAGAGGGGTGGGGTTTAAATAAATAAATTAATAATTTAATTAATTTAAAACCCCCGAAAAGAACCGCATCCGAAACTCCTGACGGGGTCGAGGTTAAGCCTCCCCTAGGGTAAACACCACCTCCCGAGCACAACGGCAGTATCGGAATTTTAATCCAAGACCCCGTTCAAAAGTTATAAAATTTAACGTCCGAAGCTGCTAAATTACGAAAATGCCCCTAGAGCCATTTTTCACAAACGGCCCGCGCCCGCAAAACTTATACTCCTCCAAGGGTAATTGGCATGTTCCGAACTCAACGGTGCCCTCAGTTTTCCAATCCGAGCCACCTTTTAAGAGATACCTTCGTTTCAACATTAAACAAATTAATTAATTAATTAATTAATCCGTTTAACGTTCCAGAAATGGGCGAGGGGTCCAAACATCCTCCGCCGAAAAGTTTTATGTCGTTCTTAGGGTAAAAACCCCATTCCGGACCCATTCGTGCACTCAGATCCCTGATCCGGAACTTCGTTTTGAAGTTATCTCATTTATTTAGCATTTCCAGTGTGAACGCACCGAAAATTTAATTCCGGCCACTCTGGGGCTCAGAATCGAACGCCTTCTGAAGGCACTGCTCTGGAATATCATCAAGAATATTCCAAAGTCTTTCGTAGCAAAAACCGGGTTCTTACAGTTAGGATATATGAGAGGGTGGGGTGAATCCATAATCACATTTCCTTTTTATAAGAAATTATTATTATATTAATAAGGTAAAATTTCATATCCTTTGAAAATTGTTATTGTTAGCATACACTAAAATATATATATTAAACTCACATCTTTTATGAATGAGATATAAAGAGATAACAACAAATGATATATATAAGGTTCTATTAAAAGATGTAGTCCTCACCCTGCTTGTTATCCTTACTAAGAATGATTATTTTATTAACATATTTCTAGAATACAAAGTAACATAAATCAACTAGGCATAAAATGAAGTATTTATTCCCCTAGATAACTCTAGATCAACACCTTAGAAAAAACTCTTTGTCCATAGTTGGTTATACCCCACGAATATCCTTCTCATATATACTTTCTCCACAGATTGTTAATCACACCACTAAAAATCCTTTTTAAAAACTATTTATACACCCCATATTTAAGATATATTCATATTCTATCATAATCCACTATAGAATAGTATTATCTTCATCCACAATCAAGTTGGACTACATTTATATATGTGTAAAGTTCAATATTTTCAATAACTATCTTAAGAGACAGTTGGTACTGAATATTATTCCTTATCTTTGTTTGACCTAGATGATCTTCTAATCAGTATTTATTATTGTTATTGTGTTAGGAAAAATTCCTATGAAATTGTTTGTATATTAAACCTTTATCTGGTATCCCTCTTTCTAATGGTAATTTATAATTTTACTCCATTTAATTCATATCATTGTGCTTCAAACAAGTGTGATATGTTTGATGCACCTCCTTCTAATGAATCTACCAGATGATACTTTCTTTATGAAGTTATTTGGGTCCAGTCCACATAATTCTTCACATGAATAGAATCTCAATTTAAAAATATTGTTTATCTTCTTCTTAATCCAATGGAACTTGGTTCAGTAGTGCCTATTCAACTTGAATGTGATCATGGTTAGAAACTAACTCTAAAAAAACTTTAGTGTTTCATCCTTGTTTCTTTATGAATTATTATCTTGAAATATTTTTATTTGTAATGATGGGGCACTTTATATATATTCACACAAATTAGAAAGAGAGGAAGACCAATTTCGATTTACACCTTGAACATGATTCACTAGTCAATTCTATACACTCTTGGAACCATATCAAACCTTCTCAAAGATTCATTAATGATCAAGTATATTTACAATTCTTGAAAATTATTTATGGTCATTGTTAAATAACTTTGGAAAACGTCCTTAACCTCAAAATGTTTAAAAAAAATTAGATATATTTATAATTTTCATATTTTTTGGTTATTTACAATGTAATTTAATTCTTCTCCAAAAATTCATTTATAATGTATTGTCCAATAAAATTTTATTCCAATTTCTAATGGAAATTAAACAATTTATTAATTGGATGAACCTATATCTGGTTTTCGTTTGTATGTAATCCTTATTTTTATGTACTCATCATATGTTTTCCAATAAATTTCCAAAAATATTTTTGAAAAAATATTATAGGTCATCTATTCGACAACTCAATGTCATCCAAACCTTTATATTCCCTTCAATGATTGGATCACCCTTAAATTTTTCCATTCAATGTAAGTGTAAAATATTTAGCCATGGGATCTTTTGGGTTTTTATCCAATGGACCCTTATTCATTTGAGATCCATATAACTCTCTATCTAGTGAATTTTTTATATGATAATTTCGTGAGAAATACCATATCTCATCACTTTTCCTTTTCTCAACCATCTATAATGATTAACTTCTCAAAAAATTCCATCTAGTGACATCGTTATTAATTTTCCAATGTATGTCCATCCAATAGATATTAATCAGATAAAATCAAACTTTTAGACATTCTTTAGTAGTGAACATCATAAATGTTAAACAAAAAACTACATATGTTCCTAAAGAAAATATTTATATATAAAAGTTATACAATTTGTTTCTGAAATATACATACTTTGAAATAGAATACATCTTAAAATTCATCCCCCAAAACACTTATAATTATTTTAAAAAACTAAAAAAACTAAAATTGATCATGAAAAAATGTCCTGATATTTAAGACAATAATGAAAAACATAAAATCAGGTAACCTAATTTAAGAGCATTCTTATACAATAAAATTTCAATTCAAAAACTCCCCTTAGTGACTTTTATAATAAAAATTATTATGAAACATTATCTTCAAACCCAAATTTTTATATTGAACAATAATATAAGTACCTTCACTTTTTTCTAATAGATATGACAAAAACATGATGAAACCACTATTGTGGAGAAGCTTATGAGTAATTCACACGATACGTTTGATCCAAAGTTGTTAGATTTAGAAAAATGAGAAGATATTTCATTGGATGAACTTTATAATATCCTTATTTTGTAAGAGATGAGGAGGGAGCATATCATTATAAATTACGAGAATAAATTTTTTTCCATTGAATCCATTAAAATGATAAGAAAAAATATATTGGATAAAGAAGTGATTTAGTAGATGAATAAGATATTAATAATATTTTATCTTTCATTTTGAATAGATTATTCAATGTAATGTGGAAAGGAAAAGGTAGACAACATCTTTAGTGTTTTTATTTGTAATGATGTATCCCTTATTAAAAGATTTATCTCAAAGAAGTTGGTTGACGAGTCTAAATTATATGAAGATGTTAAAATCCCTCAGAATAAGATGAAGGGTAATATAAATAGGTGATCTATCACCCATGTAATGATTCTTTCTAGGATGTAATGATGACTCACTGAAAAAATCAATCCAAAAATTCACACTTTTTGTGAATGGGGAAAATATTTTAATTCACTATAGAAGGATGCAGGAGAGGAAGGAAGAGAGATAGAATTGAAATTAAAAGGTAACATATAATTTTTCATGAGTATATTTTACAACTCCTAAAATACAAGAAAATATTATCGAAGGATATGAAATCAATATCTTCTCAAGTGAGTGTGGTTGGTGAAAAAAATTATTAGTTATGAAAAAAAATTTGGTCAGGAAGGAATCATCCAATGTTGAAAAGACCAAGGGTCAGAATGTGAATATTTATGAATAAATAAATATAATTTCTAATCGTGAATAATGGATTATTTTTCGAGAAGAAGATATTTCCAAGACACAATCCATTTGTGTTACATTTCTAGTAGAGTTTTATTTAGACACATAAGATTTCCAAAAATCAATTGTGGATAGAGAATAATATTATAATGATAGTGAAAATATTTGAATAATGCAAAATTGAAAACCATCACAAAATAAAAATAGATATATTTTTTAAAGGTGTTGGTGTTACAAAAAACCAAAAAATGTTCAACATGAGGAAGAAGAAAATAATCCTTTCAAATTTTAGGAAGAAATGTTTGCATCAAGAATACCATCACCCCTTATAAAAAGGAAGTATTAAGGAAAAATAAATAAAACCATTACAAAAAAGTCTGGAATCAATAAAAAAGTTCAAAATTCAATGTAAATTATTTTTGTTTTGAAAGGTATGGTCACAAATGCAATGTATATTAGTTGAATAATCATTTAACTATAAAAGTATAATATTTTGGGGTGGGAACCATAGAAAAGATATCCCTATGAAATAAATTATGAAAGATGAATTCTAGAGTAAAAAATATTGGGATTCTAGGTGATTATTCTTATAAACTATTAATTAATAAATAAAATAAACCCAAATTGGGAAATTGGTAAAATTTCGGTCTTCAAAAGTACTATTGAGAAACGTGTTGGTAGTGATCCCTTTTGGAAGGCAGTTAACCATGATGAAGAACACTACTATGAGGTAGTGATCCAAAGAGTGAAATATTATATTGGATGGGTTCCCTACACACCAATCTTCCAAAGGTGTGAATGCATTCCATTCCCAAGGGTTCTAGGGGTGTTGGATGTAGGCTATCATGACGTGACAAAATTGACCCTAGTAACACATCAGGCATGAAGGGGTTTTTGATATAATATATATATCCTAGAGTTTCACTTACACATTACAAGGAAATTTTAGTGAGGGGTGTGCATTGATCACAAATTTTTTTGGTGCACCTAGATGAAGAATAAAACCATTAGATAGTGAGCCAAAGAGAACAATATTGTGGTGTAGGGTCTACTATAATTACCCATGATGTTGTTTATTTCTGTTACCTAATTAAATACCATGTGAGTATTTTATCATTTCTAAAAGGATGAAGTAAAATAATAAACCATGGAATAATAAAAAATATTAGAATTATATTTTTTGTGTAATGCCCTGACCCGGGTTACCTAGAGTTGGTAAATTATTACATAACATTGGCAGGATACAAGGAATCATATCTCGAAGGACAGATCATTTTAGCAGGCTTGGAAGTACTAAAAAAATAGAGATGTTTTACATTACATCATGAAATAAATAAATAAAACCGTGTTTCCCCCTTGAACACACACATATCCCTTGCCCATCCCTACAGGTTAATCATAATATACTTCTTCACATCCTAGGGAAAATTAAAAAATAGAAATGGGTGAGCTCAGATGCTGAGCAAGGATAAAAATATAGTAGACACTTTCTTAAATAATACTAAAATTTAAGTCAATTTATAAGAATAAAACAAATTTTTTTTAAATTAAACATCACAATAATATGGCAATGATAAATCAAATAATTCCATTTACTTATTCACGTGGATATTCCACTAGTTAAATAATCACTTGCAATATCAATAGACAATTTCATAATGATGTAATGAATAATGTAGGACATCATAACCACATAGTCAAGGCCTTGTTCCAAGACTAAAAATAATATTTTTTCAAGGCCATGTGCTAAGACACTATTTTGTCTCATGAGACCTATTGATGCATTGAGGATCTATTGCGACCTCCACCCATCACTTATTAATTCCAATACATTCCTCATATAATAAGGTTGAAACATAACATAAACATTCATATTTAAACTAGCATATAGAATTTTAATATGTTACCCATAAATCATGAATGGTTTAAAAATAACGCATCAACAGTTTAACATATCACAATACCATCAATACAATATTGAAGATTTGTATCGTAATTAATCAAAATCAAACATTCATAAAATCTATGAATGAATCTTGACATAAAAGAATTCAAAATTATTTTAGAGGAATATCTCTTTCTATTTTTAAATCATTTAAAAGTAATGTAATTATAGAAAAAACATATATTTTTAAAATATTCTTATAAGCTTGTAAGGGAAGCTTCAAAGGTGTAATAATGGATGAGAATAAATGCACCCTCCATATAAATTTAAGAAAACATTTTCACCTTAATTTTTTGAAAAGGTCATAAAGTACCTTTTTGGGAAAACATCGGAAATATTCCTTTGAAACCATTTTATAAAAATTCAAAAAAGGGTATAAATGAAATTAAACCATATTCTAGTAAATAGTAAAAATGTTTTGAAATATATTTTTATGAAACACAGATGTGGAAGATAATGAGGTCCCTGTAGATACTTACATAAAAACAACCTCGGATAATAAAGAGATTGTGAAATTAACCCTTACCTGGTACTTTTACATGGTTGAGGTTATGTTAACCTTATGTATAATAGTTAAATCATTTTTATTAAATTATTAAAGAACTACATACATAAATATTATATCATATATGATCTTTTAATATTTCTTTGTTAATAATATTTTAGTAGAACCATTTTTTCGGGTGTTAACAAATTCGTTTTCATTTATATGTTTTTTTACGTAAGTCATGTCTGATATAGATACGATGTATTTGATTCATATCAATAATGATATAGTCTTATTAAATATTATTTTTAAAAATAAAAATAAATTTTTTCTTGAATGGTTATGATGGGGAATGAATCTCATCGCGTTCATGGAGACGGTAATCCATACGTACGTGCGGACGCTACATCCATTTCATTTTTTTAAAAGGAATGAAAACAAAATGATACATATGTATATTATTATTCTATTATTATATTATATTTTATATATTTTATGTATGTTCATTAACACCATACTTTATAAGTTCCATGTATGGTATGAATGAGTCATATTAAGTTAAGGGGGTCGTAGTCCGCACTCTCTCAAATGAAATTATCGTATATATACAACATGAAAAGAATAATGGTATGATATAAAAGATAATTACAGAATATTACAGATAAAATAAATTTTATAAATATCATATATAATTACAGTTCCATCATAATGGCCACCATAAGAGGTGGTAGTAGAAGATTGAACAATCATCATTTCGTGAGGCAGTAGTTTGCTGTCCACATAAACATTATGTTATATACATGTTAGATAGAGGTGTTTATAAGTGTATATAAAATAATTCTCATAAAACAATCTATTATATTGAATATACTAGTGTTGTTATATAATAAATTAATAAATAGAGTTTAGGGGGTTGTAGAAGTAAAATAAAAGAAAAGAACTTAAGTGGAGATGTTACCTTTAAATCTGGTAACTCCCTTTGGTTTGAACCAAAATTCATCCTTGAAGTGCTTTATGTATAAGGTAATTATTCTAAGTGGACTATAGGGATGATGGGAGATTAATTGAGGTTGGGTGAGAAAAGGGGATTTAGAGGTGTGAGTAATGGGTTAGAAGTGATGAATTTTTTTGAAGGAGAGGAGGGGTTCTTTATGTAAGTTTGAAAATATAATTTTATTTTATAAGGATTTTCGGTTCCTAAATTTATAATTATAATTAGTGTTTAAGATAAGATGAATCACGTAAGAAATAAGATTATCTAATAATAATTTGACATGTTTTGGATGTTGTTTTAATTTTTATAATCTCATTTAATTAAATCATTCATAAATGTGGTAAACACTACATCATTATTGTGTCATAAATAATTTTGATTATTTGATGTCTAAAAATTAATAAAAAATACCATGATATATGAACTCAATTTATATTTCATATGAATATTTATATTCTAAAAAATAACTTATATAACCTCATTTAATAATTGTTTTACTAAAAGATATATGTTTATGTTATTTTAGTCTTTAATTTAAATTAATTAATATAAAGTGTCATTATCACTCTCATGTGGCCCCATGGGGTCCCAAAATAGACCAAAGGATGCCAATGGTAATAAATGTATCAACCAATAGGAACAATATAAATTTTATTTTAATTTAATATTATTAAAATCATATTTGTTTACCCCTATTTACAAGATTTACCATTTAACCATGGTAAATAAAATATTTACGGAAGTAAATTTTGATAATATCTAAAAATAAAATTTATATATTTACACAATTTAAACCACCTTATTCAAAATATGGATTCCATTTTTCCAAATTCAAAACACATTATTGGCAGAAATTAATTGAAAATTAATTTCTTTTGTCAAAAAAAGCGTGTTTTTAAGAAATAATAACTCTCAAAATATTGACACTTGTTTATATCCAGTTTAAATGATAAATTAAATCCAATGACCAATTTATATTAAATTATATAAATATAATATGATTATACTTTAAAACCACTGAAATTAATAATTTAAAAACATAAATTATTTCGATTAAAAAATATGCTTTCAATGAAAATTTAGTATTTTTCACTATTCATCAAAATATGAATGTTTTTAGAAATGTACCAAAAATTTATCCAAACTAAATTTTTATTATCTAATTATAAATAATAATTTAATTTCATTAAATGGAATATATAAAAGTGTCCAATATTGGTTTTAAAAAAAGGTTTTTCATTAAAAGGTTGTAAAATTTCCTTTCTTGAAAAATACTTCTTTTATATGAAAAAAAGAATTTGTTCATTTCTTATGCCTAGAAAACACATAATATGGATTCTAAATTTATATTGAGTATATAAAATTTAAAATTCTGTTATTACTATTCATAACTCCTTTTTGAACGACTAATTTTGTAAGTCGTCGTGCACTCGTACTCGGTGTTGCATGTAGCGCAAGTTATTGAATTTATTTAGAGAGATAATGTGCATTAAAATATTGGGTGGTTACATTATCCCCTATTTAACTAAATTTACTTCCTTGCAATTTTAATTTTTTTTTTGAAATTAAAATGTTAAAAATAGTGAAATACTTTTTTGGAAACCCACATCAGAAATTGGGTTAATGAAATTTAGTCTTAATAAGAGGGGAAGATAAATAAAAAAGTCACCACCAAATTATGATCTCGATTTGAATAACATTAGTGGAAATCAGAGACAAATAATTGGATGAAAACATAAATATTTATAGGGAGTGATTGAGGACATCAATCACAAAAAAGTGTAAAATTGAGGGCCGCAAAGCCATCAATATTTGATGATTTAAAATATACTCAGTTCAACAAAACATAAGGTATTAGGATAACACATTTTTTGTTTTAAGATCCATTCCCTAAAGTTTAAGAATTTATTTTTTCATAGAATAAGAGAAAAAAGTATATACTTGACAAGAAGAGATTCATCATTCAAAAAATTCCTACCAAAATTTCATCTTTCACACAAAAGATAATAGAATTCCAAAATATCTTATTTATCCAAATTGTTAAGGGTTACAAAAATAATATATTTATAATTCATTATTTTGAATTAAAAAAAACTATATTATTCAAACTAGGACATCATGTAGTCCAGTGGTAGGTGATGTACCCTTGTCGCCCTTCTCTTGCGGGTTCAAGTCTCACAGCCCTGCCGGACATGATGGGTTGTCTCCTGACCTCTGTGTCATCCTTTTTATGACAATCCAAAAATAATCATATGAAATTATTTAACCATAATAATAGCATCCAATGTCAAACATATTCTATTCCAACCTGTAGACTTATCCACAATACCTTGGTCCGAACTCATAGTCCAAAATTTATAAGGAAGGTCACGTAATATACATGTCAATACCTTCATCATGTATTCTCATAAAATGGGCTAATAAAATTAATTTTTAGAAAACTATATTTCAATAGGTATATACTTTCTAATTCATTCTATAAATTATAGAATACTGGGTATACTCTTTAAATCAAAAAAAAATTTGTAATCACCAACAATAAAGGAATAAAAAACCCATTAATTAGTTCCAAGGTAATCAATAATATCAAATATAATTAATCCAGATCAATAATCACTTATTCCAATATCAATAACACTGTATGAATAACATATTAAAGTTTATCATTCCTTTATCCATGTATTCTACAAAAAGGTTTAACTTGATAATGAGTCACTTTTCTAGGTACCACGCAATCTAAACTTATTAAGTAAATAGTATTACATTTCAATACATATATACATTATAATTATTATAACCATTACTTCATTGATACAACACTCCAATGACATAATTCTTTAATATAAAGAAAAGAACACTAGTCATTACTCTTCCTCTATGGTAATATCATAACTTTATTATTATCAAACAGAATAATTTTTGGTATACTATGATGATTGGGACATTGATTCGCGTAGTGTCCCAACTCTTTGAAGATGAATCATTATACATTTGAAACCTTTTTCTTACACTTAAAATCATGTACTTGGTGTTTTTTCCTCCACACTCATATAAAACTCCCAGTCCCTTCTAGCATTTACCAAAGTGATTCTTTCCACAGTTAACACATACAAGAAAATCCTTATTTCCCTTATCCCCTTTATACATCTTTCTCTCTACAATCCTTTTCTTCTCAACTTCCCTTCAAAGCCATAGGACTCATGAGAATTCTTTAATTATCTTATTAATACATAATACTATTTCTCCATATGATGATAATATGTGGGAGACTATTTCCTTTCTAAATTTTGGCTTAATACAATGACAGATATGGTCCTTCTTACTCTTGGTATCATGCATATTGTTTGAGTTCACATTTCATCTACTGGGAGCCATTTCAAACCAATGGCGTACACTATATTCATTTATGAATCTCAATGTATAATTAAAAACTTGTAAAATACCTAACATAAATTGAAAAGATTATTCATAAAATCTATAATCATAAAAAAATTATTTCTTTGAGAAAGTATTTACTAATAATTTATTCATAGTGGATTGTAAAGAAAATGTGAATTATCCTAAGCATAACCCACGTGAGGTTCATAACCAAGAGTGAAGGAAGGGTCGTTGTCATGAACCCGGATACCCAGGGTCAAGCCCAAAACTCCTTGTCATAGTTTTAACTCTTAGGTACATCTGTGTCGGATCCACCTCTACCTGCTCGTATCTATACATAAATGAATTGTTTAGAAAATTTACAGAATTTCTACATTACCAAAATTCTAGGTTGTTCTTATATACTAATCCTTAAATTCTATCTTAGGGTAATGTGCTCTAATCAGTGATTATCTAAATCTAGTTTCCAAGGTTTGTACTAAACTTCATATGATACCAACTATAGTTCCTCGACCCCAGTTACCAGAGTTAGTGCATTTTTACATAACATTTTCATGATACATGGAATCATGTCTTGAAAGACCAATCAGTTTAGAAGCCTTGGAAATACTAGATAGATACATAAGTTGTATCTTAAATCATGAAATAAAGAAAATCAAAATTGTTCCCCCTTGAACACACTCATATCCTTGGACTATCCCTATAGGTTAATCATAATTTAATTCTTCACATCCTGGAAAAAATAAAACATAGAAAGGGGTGTGCTCAGATGATCAGTAAAGAAAACAATATAGTGAATACCTTCATAAATAAGCATAATCATTAAAGGAAACGTATTAGAATAAATATTTTTTAAAAATTATACATCATTATAACATGGAAATAATATATCAAATGATTTTATTTACTTATTGACATAGATATTCTAATAGTCGAATAATCACGTGTACTATCAATAGATAATTTCATAATGATGGAATTCATAATGTCAGACATCATAGCCACATAGTCAAGGCCTTGTGCCAAGAATAAAAATAATATTTTATCAAGGAATTCTGCCAAGATACTAGTTTTTCTCATGAAACCTACCAATGAATCGAGTAGATATAGTGGGATCCACCCATCACTTAGTAATTCCAATAAATTCCTCATATGAAATGTTTCAAACATAGCATAAACATTCATATTAAAACTAGAATATAAAATATTAATATGTTAACCATAAACCACGAATGGTATAAAAATAACACATCCATAGTCAAACATTTCACAAAACCTTCAACACAATATGTAATATTTTTATCATAATAAATAAACTTAAACAAGTATAAAATCCATTAAAGGATGTTAAAATTGATGAGATCAAAATTATTTGAGTGTAATAACTATTTCTATTTTGAAATCATTTAAAAGTCATGTAATTATAGAATAGAAGATTTATTTTTAATATATTCATACAATCTTGTAAGGTAATCTTCTAATGTGTTATAACGACATAGAATAACTACACCCACCGTATAATTTAAAATATCATTATTACCTTAATTTGATGAAGAGGTCATAAAGTACCTTGTTTGGAAAATTATAGAAAGATTCCTTTCAAACCATATTATAAAAATTCAAAAAGGTTATAAATGAAATTAACTGATAGTATAGTAAATTGTAATTTTTTTTGAAATACACTTTTATGAAACAAGTATGTGGATGATAAAAATGTCCCAGTAGAAATATAAAAACAATCTCGAATAACAAAGTGATTGTAAAATTAACCCTTACCTTCTACTTTTCCTCAGTCAAGGGTATGTTAACCTCCTGTATAATAGTTAACCCATTTTTATTAAACTATAAATTAATTACATATGTAAATATGATATTATATATGATCTTCTAATTTTGATTTGTTAATAATATTTTAGTAGTATCATTGTTTTGGTTATCAACTAATTCGTTTTCCTTTATATGATTTGTTATATAAGTCATGATTGTTATGGATATGACGTATTTGATTAATATCTAGAATGATATTATGTTCTTAAATATTATTTTTAATAATAAAATGAAAAGTTTTATTGAATAGTTATGATGGGGACTGAATCTCAACGCATTTGTGGAGATGGTAATCTGTACTTACCCACGAATGCTACATCCATTTCATTTATTTATTTTAAATGGAATGAAAACCAAATGATACATAGTTATTTTATTATTAAAGTATAATATAATATTTTATATATGTTATTTATGTTCATTAACACCATCCTTTATATGTTCCATGTATGCTATGAACGAGTCATATCACATTGAGGGGGTGGTAGTCCGCATTTCCCCAAATGAAATTATCATATATATAAAACATGAAAAGAATAAAGGTATGATATAAAAGAGAATTTAAGAAGATTATAGATAAAATAAATATCATAAATAACATATATAATTACACTTCCATCATAATGGCTACTATAAGAGGTAGTAGTATAATATTGAACAATCATCATTCTATGAGCCAGTAGTTCATCGTCCACAGAAACATTATGTTCTATACTCATTAGATTCTGGTGTGTGTATGTGTAGTTTAAATCCATCTCATAAAAACACCCTAGTAAAATTAGGATACTTTTATTGTTATAAAATAAAGTAATAATGTGATTTTATGGGGTTGGAGAAGTAAAATAAAATAAAAGAACATAAGAGGAGATATTACCTTTACATCGGGAAACTCCATTTGGTTTGAGGTGATGGTTTTTTATAAGGGAGGGGAGGGGCTCTTTAAGAAAATTTTAAAATATTATTTTATTGTATAATGATTTTCGGTTTCTAATGCTCCAAAACTCATTAACGTCGACAATAATATGACTCATATTCTAAATAAAATCATTAAATAATAATTGGACTTGTTTTGGATATTTTTTTTAAAATTTTAATCCAATTTATTTAAATCTTTCATTAATGAGGTAACACTGCAACATTATTATGTCTTAAATAATTTTATTTATATGATTTCTAAAAATTATAAAACAAATACCATGATTTAGGAAATATTTTTATATTTCCAATGAATATTTATGGTGAAAATTATCACCTATATAACCCCATTTAAATTGTTATTTACTAAAATATATATGTTTGTGTTATTTTTTTAATTCCTTTAAATTGTTTAATATAAAGTATCATTATCACTCTCATGTGGCTCCATGGGGTCCCAAAATCTTCCCAAGGATTACCATGGCTGGAAATTTATCATCCAATAGTAATAAGACACATGTTAGGGTAATTTATTATTATAATAATAATATTTGTTTACCCAAATTTACCTGATTTACCCTTTAACCATGGTAAATAATATATTTACAGAAGAAAATATTCATAATGTTCAAATATAAAATTTATAAGTTTAAAAAATTTATACCTCCAGATTCCAAATATGGAATCAATTTTACCAAATTAGAAAAACAGAAGTAGTGGAAATTAATTTAAAATTAATTCCTATTGTCAAAACAAAAACCGTGTTTAAATAAATAATAACTATCAAAACATTGACACTTGTTTATGTCCAGTTTAAATGTGAAATTACATCCAATGAACTAAATTATATTAAATGATAAAAATTTAATATAATTATACTTAAAAAACAATCAAATGTATAATTTAGAACTGTAAATTTTTTTGCTAAAAAAGTTGTTTTCAATAAACATTTAGTATTTTTTTACTATTCATTAAAATTGGAATGTTATCAAAAAAGTACCAAAAATTTATCCTAACTAAATTTCTATGTCCCTATTCTAAATAATAATTTAATTTCATTAATGTGAATAAATAAAAGTTTCAATTATGGGTTTTAAAAATGGATCTCCATTAAAAGGTAGTAAAATTGCATTTTTTTTTAAAAATACTCATTTTATCTGAAAAAATGATTTTGTTCTTTTATTATGTCTATGGAACACATAATAGGGATCATAAAATTATATGGAGTATATAGAATTCAAAATTCAGTTAATACTCTTCATATCCACTTTTTGAACGTCTAGTTTGGTAAGTTGTGGTGCGCTCGAACTTGGTGTAGCGTGTAGCGCATGTTATTGAATTACATTGAGGAGATAACATCCTATGAAATCTTTGGGTGATACAGTATGTATTAGTTTTTTTGTATTACAATAAAAAACTACATTTAAATAAATATATAAATTTGTATAATAAAATATATGTCATTTTATTAATAGAAAACATACGTTTGATGAAATTTGTTCACCCCTATATTAAAATAATTTTTTAAAACGATTAGAAATTTTAGTAAATAAAATGAAAAATATATTTTTGATTATCAAGATCAAATTAAGAATTTTTGTTAATTTATTTTTAGGTGAGTAATTATATTTCAAAATTAAATATGAGTTACCATGGTATAATGGTTATTTTTCCCACGGAATACTAATTTTGTAAATATAATTTATTAAATGAACCTATATTAATTTAAAACACAAATAATATATTTAAATTTATATAAAATTAATTTATAATAATTTAAATGGTAATAAACGTTAAATAATATTAATAACACCTTAATGTTAAAATAGTTTTTCTAGAAAAAAGGTTCTCCAATATATTAAATGTTTTTTACTGAAATGATAATTTTATCCTATAAATAAATTGAATTAGTAATAATTAAACACAAATTTGGATTCATCATGTCATGATTTGGAAGTCACGATATACATATATGTTTAGTAGTATTGTAATTAAGAGAATTAATATTTAATTTAGAATAATAAGGGTTTAAGTGACTAATCAAATATGGATTGATTTTTGTTATTAATTAACATGACCTTTATACATTATTGATATTTTTTTAAATTTTAATTTTTTACCTAATTTTATCATTGACCTTATCTTACCTAAATGACCAAAATTTCATTTGTTTCTATTTTTACCCCTTACTTCCCTTTAGTTTCCATAGAAAACTCCCTCTTCTGCAATAATTATGGATGGATCACTTCCTCCATTTAAATAAATCACTACTATTTCAAAATTAAAAAAAAACCAAAAAAAACATTACTCTACATAAAATATGTTACATTACTTAGATCTGATGTTCCCCAAAATTTATCCTAAGTCCCTCAAATCAAAGGCCTTTGTCCGTTAGATGGTCAAGGTCTCAACGTGGGTATTACATATTTATTAATGTTTCTTTATTATTGTATTACATATTTACTCAGAATAACCATTTTATGATAATATAATAAAGATTTTTAGTGTGTTGATATGTTATTTTAATAATAAATACATTATTTTTTCTCTTCCATGTACTAATAAAAATAAAAATCGTCATTAGTATGTGGGTGCAGATTACCACCATCACGAATCGAAAATTTCTATATTTTGTCACTACTTCTCTTAGATACTCTTAGAGTTGGAATTGGAGAATAAATAATATTTCTAAAATATATTTATGGTTCATAAATGATCAGTTACTATCTAAATTCAACCCGCACATTCGATGAGTTAAAAATGTCAATAGTGCGTTGTATGGGATACCGCCTTGATAAAGAATCATATTTTCATTTTTCTTCTTGTTTTTAATTTTTTTATGCAATACTATTTTAATATGGTTAACTCATATAAAAATATCATATAATATCATTATTATTTTGTTTAAATTTATTATTTCAAAAGAAACATGTCATTAACATACTCACCAATCAAGTCAAATCATGTTAAAGAATAGGTCGGTTTGACATCATACTAGAAAACTGATATTAAAATATATCAAATATGATTAGGAAAAAAATAATATATTTAATTATTTTCAATAAGTAATTAAGTAATTATTTTTTTCATTAATTATATGTTTTTATTTAACTTATTAATTAATAGATCTCAATTTATAGGTTGAAAATCCTTGAAAAAAACATTTGTTGTAGATTTCATAGTATAAGATAAAGACTATAGTACACCAAAATAGAAAATTAAACAATATGAATCATTATAAGTAATCTGTTAAATCAAAATTAATTAAATTTTTATTATTAACTTTTTATGAATAATGAACACCAACACCCCTCCTACAAAACTACCAAATACCATCAAAACAATAAACATCAAATGTAGAAAATAGATTACAACGACATAATATATGAAGATAATTATAATAAATAAAGAGAAAAAATAGTAATATATATGAATAATATTATTAAATAATTGATTAATATGTTATCTCTATGATACAAAAGTTTTAATCATTTTATTGAAGTCATGGGTAATGGTAAGGGACATGGTAAGTAAAATTAAATTCGTTGAGGTGCAAAATTTGTAGTTGAATATCGTATTTCCAGGAATATCCATTTTTTTTATTAATTATTTGTAGGAAAAAATATTATTTTAAACAAAACCAACTTCATTTATGTTATTATTTTTATTTCTCATAAAAACTAATTTGAGTTTTTAATTTCGATTTGTAACTATGACTTTCACAGTGATGAATAAAAATGCTATCAAAAGACTATTTCTGTTATTTGGTTATCATTATCATCTAGTGATCAATATTCCATGTTGTTTTATTTTATATTTTATTATTTTATTAACCCTTTTTTATAATGAAATATTTATATTCTATGACATATTAAGTTCAAGTTATGTGATATGTGTTTGAAAACTATTTTTTCCATGTGATATTTTCATAATGATGATGGATATGTTTATGTGGAAAACATATGTATGAATGGTGATTAGTGAGTAAATATATTTACCAAACCTTCTTTGGTATAATGTTATATCTCATGAGATAATAAGGAATATATATAATGGTTTTATTTACATAGGAGATAGTATGATGGGTTTTCTCACATTTCTCTCATATACATAATGATTTTGTTCACATGAGTATTTTCATAGTTAGTTTTCTCACACATGATTTCTTTTCCGTATGTATGTGCCATAATTTTTATTTTTTATTGTTATGAAATATTTAAAATATTTTTATCATGTTATTATATTTATGATGATTCATTGTTTTTCAATAAAATTTCAAGATTTCATGATTATTAATTTTTAAGAATCATACACGGTCTATAATGTTTACATATTATATGTTAAATAGATTATGTTTACATAATGATATTTTTATGATAATTTTTCGGCTATAACATTTTTTTGAATATTATACATGGTACTATGATCTATTATTTAGTTGATTATGTTTTACCCACATTCCATTCATATTTGTGATATAATACTTTATGATATGTATTTTCCCTTACTTAGAATTTTAGTTTTCCCATTTCTTATAGTTTCATTCGCTAGGTTATGAATATGATTACATCAAGTGATTTGTCTTGCAAAGAGTATATATTACCACAATTATTGAATAAATATTTCATGTTTTGAAAAATAAAATGTTTATGTAACTAATATCCAAGACAATAAACCTTTCAATCATTGGATTATTAGACCATTGTTTGATGTATTATTTAAATTGTGAGATTAATTAATTATTAAATTTATGTTTATCATGAGCCACTATACTTGGGGTGAAATAAAAGTTTATTTATCTTTATAGTTTAGTTTATAGAACATTATTTAAATTCATAAGGAAATTTTTATGGGATAATTCTATGTATATGATAACATAGTAATGTTTTAGTAATGTATGAACTATGTGGTTTTCCTGGAAATACATCTCTATCACAATACAAAAATGTAGGTACAGTTTTATCACAAATTCACCTTGGGGTAATAGTGCTAAAAATATTTCGTCGAGTATATCTTGGCCATCAGTCTATGGAATGGTGAATGAGCCCTTACTACGCACCTAGTTTGGCACTTAAGGGGATATTATTTAGTTTATAAAATTATCTTTAAAACCCATTAAGAAGTAAATTAATATATATATTTATTTCAATTAGATATATAATAATGGATAACCTAGAATAAATCCCCTAGATTGATATTATAATGTATACACATCATCCATGAAATAATTATTATATGTTTATAGTTTCCTCTTACGAACAATCATTAAGTTTAGTATTTTTGGTACTATTTTTTAATTTAGCCAATGTTATGGTGTGAAATTGAATGAAACGATTTAAAATGGAAGAAATGTACAATGTAAAAAAATTTCCAATAAAAAAACATAATGATATTTGGGATTTAATGAAAAATATAATGACAATTTTTACCTTACTATCTAAAACTATTCGAAACAATTAAAATAATGTTCAGCTCCAAAATGTGACATAGTTGGAGAAACCATATATGTTGTGATTTATGAAGAAGCTCCCACCCTATATTTTTGGGTAATATAACCCTTGGTTGATGTGAAGTGTGTTAATGCAATATAAATTTTCTCTCCATTCCCTAATTATCAAATCATAATAAGGTCATCTTGGTCATCTATTATTTAGAAAGTGATTCTAAAATGTGGTTTAGTCTCATTAAGAACCCTTAAAAAGGATTAAATTGACTATATGGGATGTAAATAGATAAAGAATACATTTCTCACTATGTATTTTACATGGAAACTTCAAACATGGATAGTGTACGGTTTGTGGAATTGATGTTAAAATAGGATGAGTTTATTAGGGACTATGAATAAAATCTCACAAGACCTATGCGGCATGCCTATGATTTTATCTATTATACCAGTGTAACACAAGTCACTTATTTACTATCTTAAAATAGTGTCTCTGAATGGAGTTATATATAATAGATATTAGAATCTATGAAGATATTGGTCAATCTTTTGTCAAGTTAGAGATGTAAAATAGAACCTCATGATATTTTTGGGAAAAGGAATGTAAAGTTAAGTGTCATTTAAGAACCAATGATAAGACACATGGTGGGAATAAAGACCAATTTAGTAAATTTAAAACACATTAGAGGAAGAATCATGTATTTTTCTCAAGGAATCAGGTATGTGTGGTAATGTTGGACACTAGTCCCAAAATATTCGAACCATGACTAAGAGTCCAAATAATTCAATTGAAGAGAAGAAGTTCTATACTAAGTATCCTACAAAACAACAATGATTTATGTGAAGGTATTTTATAAATTATGGGAATCAAATACAAAACCCTAAGGAAAATGAATAAAATATTCTTAATAGCCTCCCAATCTAATGAAATATGGAATGTAATTCATGACCACTATTGCTGAGGTAAATCATGTAAATGAAGTGATACAAGGTATATTTAATCTATCTTATAGATACATGAATACAATATTTGATTTTTGCTTCGTCGAATTATTTTTTATCAGTCATGTTTTCAATGTATTTGAAATCACTACCCATAGAAAAAAATTTTGAACTATTAGTGAACACCCTTGGTGGAATAAAGATCATGTAAAATATTTAAAAATATGAATTAATATAGATTTGTGGTAGGATACTTCCAACAGATCTTATTATTCTTCCATTAGTTGAATTATAAAAAATATTGTGTTTGGATTGTATTTCCCTAAATATAGAAAATATAAAATTATGGGATTAGGATATCTCATTAATTATCTAAAATCAACCTATTATCATATATATAAGAAATCATGATTATGAACACCCTATGGAATAATGTTTTATAATATAGGTCACGGTACTTGATAATACGAGACTCAAGGATCAAATGATCGTGTATGATATTAACATTGATGAAATCCATATTATACCAGAATATTCTCATGAATCAATGGATGAACAATCTAGTCTTAGTCCAAATCATGAGGTTGAGTTCTTTATTTATCTCTTAATTGGATATATTTCTATCTAAACGTGTCTAGCTAGAGTGGATACAATTAAATTAAAGGAGTTAAATAATCAATTACAAGGAAATTTAAACAAGGGTTTCAAATTCCTCGGTGATTAACTATGGGGATCAATGATGTAATTAATTTATTTGTAACTTTTTATTTACTCAACTTACTTATTTTCTATGAAAGGTTCATAAATTGTTTGAATTATTCACATTTAAATATTAAAAAAATATTTAGAGCATTATTTTAATTAATCCAATTTCATGTCAGTTTAAGGTTTTAATCATAATTGTCATCTTTTTTATCCAAATTTTGGGATTCTTTTTTAAAGGGTTCCTTATTCAATTTCCTACAAAACATTTGTCTGGAGTTTGGTCCCATTATTCAATTTTAGGGGTCATATGGTTCAAACATTAGAGGATAAAGAATATATGAATAAATTAGACTATCCATGATTATTAAATATCATGTCTCCATCTAGAAGACCAAATTTGGTGAAATTCTTTAATTTGATCTTGATTACCCAAAATTAATAATAGAAAAAATTTGAAGTCCCAACTCTAGAAATGGGCCCAACATATTCTTTCATGTCCATCCCACTATTATATCTGGAATTTAAAATATACAAACAATTTGTGACTTTTCTCCTGATCTAGACATAAATTAGATATGTAATGTTTTAGTGTGAAATCCATGATATTTGTGCCCAAATATATAGAATAAAAGTATTGTATTTTAGTTGATATATCTATGAAAATACCCATTCATATCTTGGCCTTCAATTTTTTTTGATTATAATGGACAAAAGAGAATGGTTTATTCAAAATATCTATAATAGTGGATCCAAAAGCCCAATGGATGCTAAAGTTTGAGGGATGAATATCCACATCCATATATACAATCTTCAAGAAAAATATTTCCCTAGATTCAGCAGTATGGATGGTTAAATTGTCAAGAAAAATTTAAAAGGTGTTCTTTAATGAAAAAAGTCCACACCATTTTGAAATAAAAAGATACTCATTCTCACCTTGAAAGGATTTTGAATTGAAGAGAAAATGATGATATACAAGAATTACCATGGTCCTACCAATGTCTTTGTAGGACCTTCCAAACTCATGTTTTCACTTGAGATACCATTCCCCCCCCCCTCTATCATTTCTATGTTCTTTTGTGTTCATTCCATTTGTAATCACGTAAATTTACTCAATTTAATTTTAATTTTAATGATTATTTCTTATTAATTTTATATTATAATCATAAAAAATCTGTTATTAAATATTCGTGGTTTTTGAATAGTTTAAATCAATTTTAAACCCCTTCCCTTCATTTTCTTTCTCATTCAATAAAATGTATTTGTTTACTACTCTTTGTAGTCTGTGTGTGTGTTCGATGATAAACTCTTTTCTTGTCCCATTATTTACATTCTATTTATAATTCATCACCATAAAAACAAATTACTATATTACTAATCATCTTAATGGATAAGTAAATCTACCATTGGGGTGAGTCATAATTTGGTGATGATAAGCGATTGAGATGTTTTTTTGATTAATATTTTTTAAATCAATATTGTATATGTTGAACATAAAATTTCATGGATTAGTGAAATGTTTTTTTAACAAGTGGTTTCAATGGATTTTTTGAACCATAAATACACTACCATAAATGTGTTTTGATTGAGAATAAGACCCTATGTGAAGTTAAGTCTTTGATTTTACCCCCGACACATGGGAATCGCAATTAAAATCATCTTGTGAAGTGGGTGATAATTTATTAAATTTAAAGAGAATATCGATGATTTCATAATATTACAAATTCAATGTTGAAATGACCTAAATATTTTTAAAATCATTAAATCAAACATCATCCACCAATCAATTTATTTAAGCTGAAACCTCCCCTTTTCAAAATACAAAACAAAAACAATCAACTATTAAGAAATGTACCATCACCAGGGATTTAAATTGAGTATTGTTATACACATTAGAATAGAACATGAAAATTGAATAGTTTATAGAAAAAAATAAGCCTCACTTCAGATGGATCCTTTTCCAATGATAATGAAACTAGTAGTCGATAGTTTTAACCTAACAAAAAAAAATTTGGAAAAAAATTACAATAGAAAATCCACCATATCATAAAACTTATAAACTAAATAAGTGAAAAAAAAATACATGCATTCCTTGTTCTTAAAAACATTCTCTAAATTCCATGGAACCTCTCAAATAATCCATTTGATTTGTTTGACCTTAAAATTGAGTGAAGTATTCATTGACTTTGGAGGAACATTAGGGATAACCAAATCACTCGAGACCAATTCATTTTCCATCCAATTGAATGATATGGTACCAATACCAGTGAGAATTCCCATAAAGAAATCGATACCCATAATATGAATTACCAACCCCTTGGTATTCAATATACTAATATTGTTTATGATTTTGAACTCTAATCTAGTTTGATTCATATTCTACCTCATTTACATGGGAATGATGTTGAAGAACCACATATTCATGTAAAATACTTCCAAGTGTTGTGCACTACCATGAAGCCTCAAGGGTTTTATGAAGAACGAATCAATCATTGAGAATTCTCTGTATCTCTAGATGAGACGAAAAATTCATGTCTTTACTACCTCCCTCATTGTTCGATAACCACATGGAATTTCAAGAAGTGACTCTTATTTGAGAAATTATTTCAAACTTCTGGTACTACATAAATTTGAAAGGAAATAAGTGGTATCCATAAATTCCTTAATGAATCACTCAATGAGTATTGGGATAGGTTAAAAAATCTTGTGGAAACCTTCGCACAACACCAAATCCCTAACAAATCTTGATTAAGATACTTCCATGAGGGGTTATTGTTTATAGAGAGAAATGTCATTGATGCCACATGTGATAGTTCTTTTGTTGACAATACTTCTATAGCTCTATGATATCTCATAAGAAACATCAATGCAACAATGAATTAATTAAAATCTCATTCACATACTCAATTCCAGCAGGTTCAAGAGAATAAACCCAGAGATCCCAACAAGATGACCGAGTTGATGAGTGAACTTAATGGAATGGTGTATCAACCTATTGTTCCTTCCAAAGACCCAACCTCATCTTCTACACAATCTATGTTCCCTAGACCTATTATGAATTGTGGAAACTATAGCTCACTATCTCATCCAACTAAAACATTCCCACAACATCAAGAGGATCAATCTGATTCATCCAGACTAGGGGATCTCAATGCATCATATGTTCAGAAGAACACCAACCCTCAACAATTAGGTCAGTTCATTATAAAATTCAACCAACCCCACAATGATCCCTTCTTATCTACCCATAAAATGGTTTTGAGGTATGGAAATCCCATTTGATTCCCTCCTTAGTTCCCTCCCCAAAATTTATTCAATTAAAATATGGTCATGGTAGTGGTAACTTCTAGCAACATTATCCCTTTGTTACTCATCCTAAAAGGATCAATCCTCCTCTAGATCCTCCTAGATTCCACTATCATAATGTTCCTTCCCAACTCACATCCCAATACAAAACCATTCCCATAAAAAAAATTATGTTGATCATAATACAGGGTATGTATATTCTTTTATGAATCCATGGGAAAGCATTGTAGAAGATCTTTCCTCCTTCACCCAGTCTAGCCTTAAAAACATTGAAACCTAAATTGGTAATACTAAATACCAACTTAGCAACCAACAACTATCCAATTATTCCCAACTCCTAGCTCAACCATTACCAAACCCGAAGTGTAATTCAATAAAAAGGTCCCTTAGATCAGGAAGAAAAATTTACAAGCCTCATTATGGATCCTTAAATGAACCATTGACTATTGATCTTGAAAAGGAAATGAACAAAAGTCCATAATGTGATCCTGAAACCACTTCCTCACCTCAATATATTAATCTAAAAAACCCAGTACCTTTTCCTCAGGTTTATTCTAAATATAAGAAGTTCTTTGAACCTGATTATAAAATTCTTGACATGTATAGATGTATTGAAGTGACAATTACCCTCTTTGATTCAAAAAAAATCCCTACATATGAAAAGTTTCTTAGATATCTGTTCACCCATAAGAGAAAACATAGGTCCATTGAGAATTTTTCAACCACTTCTAACAAATAGGCCTTTAATAGTGAAAAAATTTCTTTATCAGTGCTAGGAAGTGCTTACTACAAGAGCAAGATTAAAATCCCCGAATTTTTATCAGTGATAAAAAAAGATGATAAAGGTAACCTTTATCAATTATTTTATAATCTCTAATAAAATAAACCTTTATTAGTGCTTTTTCAAGCATAGATAGAGGACCATTTATCATCACATCTATAAGAACCGATTAATGACAATTTATCAGCACTTCTATAAGTATGGATAAAGGGGAATATTATAGTGAGATGTAACAGTACACTTCCCCACTAGTGTAGTGTGTTGTAACAGCACACCACTACATAAAAACACCATGAAATAAGCAATGAAAAGTATTCATATATTATTTAAATGAAGAAAAAACAATTAAAGATCGTTTTCTCAGTTTTGGTGATGTGATGCACGTTTTAAACTAAAATGATACTTATATATTGAAAAAACTGAACTCGGTGTCATACTAGTAACCCCATGCTTAAGATTGAGGTGAACATAATTTTAAAACATATCAAATGACATAGGATCATTTTTCTTATGTATCAAAATAATCAGAATGTGTTTTCTCTGTTTTGAGTACGTCACTTTTCTTTTTTTTCTATAATGTCATTTTAAACTGAAAACATGTAATTTGACTCATAACAGTCATATCATGTGTCAGTTTTGCATGATACCAATTCCAATAGAATAAAAAAGACTTATGAATCATTAAAATAAATTATGAAGTCAATCCATGTTTTTTTTATTAGTTTTTAGGGAGTGAAAGGTTTTGAACTAAAAAGTTGATTTTAGACTGATAACGGAAACATAGAGTAATACCAGACATGTAATGACCCAAACATTCATTAATGGAAATCCATATTGATCTAATTAAATGTCTCATTATGTAAAATTTTTATTGAAAATGTGAACTTCATTGGTTTTATTTTTTTGGATTTTAAAATACTGTTTAGAATTGTGACCATTGTTAATATAGTCGTTGAACAATCTTCATATGATTTGTATAAAAATAGGGCTTTACCAAATCCAATTTACTCAGAAAAAGGAAGTGATGGCCTCATCCAGTAGACATGCCCTATATGAAGCCCTTTTGTCAGAGCTCAAAAAGGAGGTTGGGTACTTGGGCATTGCTCTAGACCAAGCCCAAATCAAGTTTGAATATGTTACGCTCGAGTGGAACCACCTACGAGTGAAGTGAAAGTTAATAGATATTACCACCCAAGCAATGTTATATGAGCAACCCTAAGAGTCGGTCACCATCTCACACCTTACCACTCAGTCTTATGCGGGTGTTATAAGGGGTTATGTAACAAGACATTATCTCTATGGTCATGTACATTATTTTTTATATAATAATGAATATACCTTCATTTTATTTATGTAACCTTGTAAATAGTTTTTTTAAAGCCCAAAGAGTAATTTTAATTAATATTCAACTAAGAAATATATTTTGATGAATTAATGTATTTTTTTAGTTAAATAATATTTTCATAAAAAATTATTATATTTATTAAAATAATTTTTATTAAATATAAATGATCGTATAATTTTATGAATGCAATTGTAGTTTTTATTATGGGTTGAAAGCCAATTTTTTCAAAACCTGTGAATTTTTTATAAATGTTAGTTTTTATTTTAAAAGGGAAAATTAACATATTTTGAAAATTATTTTGATAAAATAAATATTATTTCTAGAATTATGGTGTTGAAATTATCCAATGCTGAATTTTTCATAATTTTTTGAGACAGTCAAATTTTTGGGTAAAAATTAAATACCCTTTTAATATATAATGTGTTTTATGACATCATAATGACCTAATAGTGATGTAATAAAATACTATAAGCCTTATTTATAGAAAATATATGTTTTACCATTAAAATAATGTGACTTTTGGTTTTTTGACTTATTTTACAAAGCATTAATGGACCCTTCAAGGCTTATTAAACATCTGGTTGTTTTATATTTATTTTATTGGGAGTGTGACTCACCTCAACATAAGGAACCCCATTATTTTAAGAAGTTCTGACATTGGCCTTATAAAATATTTTTTTAAACTTCTGTTTTCCAAAAACCATGGGCAAAAACCATGGGCTGGTTTGTGGTTTAGATTAGTTTAATGTGAGGTGTTTGAAACCTAAATAATAAAGAATTCCCTCACCTTTCCTATATAAACCCACCAATGCTCCCACTTGCTCCTCACTGAAATAAATTTTAGTTCGTCCATCCTTTTCCCTCATCTATCTAGAATCCACCCAAGGTGCCCCAAGCTCCCAAGAAGCCTCTATGAAGCCTTTGGAGGCACACGTCCAAGTAAGGGTTTTTCTTCCTTTCTCATTTTTTTCCAATATTGTGTAAATTGTTATTCCCTATTAATTTCAATTATAAATGTTGGGGTATGGTTTCAAACCTCCCCCATACTGCCCAATTTATATTTTAATGATGGGATACCCCTTTATCTCTCATTAAATTCCTCATATGTACACCTGTTACTATGCCAAAATTCCGAATGTAATTTCCCTCTCCTCTTTTACATTCAAGAAATTATTTTGTCTCATGACACTAAATTCCATTACAAATATTTGGAAATATATCTATTTGACACCTTTACATTCAATTTCATGTACATGTTATTATACATAGCTTTCTATCTAATCAACCATTTTTATGAATTCTTACTTCATGCTGTCACACTGCCGAAATTGAACCGTTTTCCAAGCCAAAGTCATTGTGTAGTGAATACCATGCCCATTTATCTATCAAGGGTATTCACCTTTATGAACATTTAGTTATTGTTTAAATAGTTTCATGAATTATTCCACACTCCTTTATCATGGAATAAATTATAATGTTTTATAAATCCATGTTACATGATCCATGTGGCACACTTATGAATGAAATGAAATATTTAATAATGATGTGCCCTTATAGTGCTCCAATGCATTGGGTTAAGAATATTATCATGATAAGTCATGTTCAATGAGTGTTTACTCATTATAATTAAATTGAAACAAGGTTTTACTTGTTCTTCATGAGCAATGAGGATTTACTCAAGCTCCCTGTGCAATGAGCCTTGGCTCATGCTAATTCCATGTTTAGTGTTGTTGCCACATTTCCATGTTATGATTATCATGATTTATCATGACTATAAGTTTATGATTCTATTTTGATATAATGATATGGCTATTGTATAACATGTATTATCTTGATTTATCATGCCTTTATGTTTATGCTTCTATTGTGATATAATGATATTCCTATTGTCTAACATGTATTTTATTCCTCATGTTTTTCTATGTTTATTCTCTTATTGGGCATTACAGTTCACCCATTTCTTATGCATGTTCTCAGGTTATCCCATGTAATGCTAAGTACGAGGGGATGTAGTGGTCAAGTAAAGGATATTTTCAATAAATATGTTGTTTTTCATGTTTATGTTGTTATGTAATGATCCCAATCCCCAAATACACTAGACCTCTCTATCTTATTTGTTTTATCAAATGATGTTTATGTAATAAATTAGGTTTAATTGTGTAATAAAAGATCAGAGTTCTCATCGTTGGTATCAGAGGATAGGTTTAGTTATATTTTGTATTCGGATTAGAAAGCCCTATTAAAGCCACATAGATAAGACTATGTTTAATAAAATCATCCCTAAGGTTTGGTGAGTATTGAGTAAGTGGTTTATCAAGAAAATACATCTTTGTCTGGATACGAGCAGGTGGAGGCGGCACTGACAGAAATGTATCCTAGGGGTAAAACATGAAAACACCTCTTTGAGATAGACTCAAACGGGAACTCGTGCATGATAATGGGCCTTGATGTACTCTTGGTTACGACACTCTCGGGGGATATGCTTTGGTAAATTCACAATCTTATTATGAACCATTATTAAGGGACAATAAAATTTCCCTGAGAATATATGTTAGAAAGTATATCATGGATAAAATAGACTAAAGCCAATAGATTCATATGTTAAGGAAATAAGAGTTATTTGTAAGTCATCAGTTTTGTCCTTATATTACCCTTTATGTGTTACCCCTAACTTTCCATTTATTCTATCCAATGGTCGATAATAGGAGGACTCGAGCTAACAATCAATGTGAATATCAATGCGATGACGGTACTAATGAGATTGCCAATCCAATGGGAGCTGGAATCATGAACTTTGTCATGCTTTTCTCTCATCTAGATCAAGATTTAAATAGAAACATGGGTATAGAGAAACATTCAACCACCCTAAGAAAGAACAAGTCACTATCGAGAGCTTCCTGAGACAAAGGCCTCATTCTTTTAATGGAACATATAATCCCTCCATCACTGAACAATGTGTCAACTCCATTGAAAATATATTTTCTATCCTTCAATGTTTTGAATAAAAGAAGGTTCTCTTGGCTGCTTATCGTATGGAGGGTGAAGCTGATAAATGGTAGATGTTGATCAAAATTACGAAGCCTAAGGAGGAGATCGAGGCGTTGGAATGGAATGATTTCTAGAAGATGTTTTTAGATAAATATTTTCTGTGCACCCTCCTCTTTAAGATGGAAAGGCACTTCCTTGCCCTCAAGAAAAAAGATGAAGAATCTTTTGGAGCATACGAGGAAAAACTCACAAGTCTTTCATGATATGCTTTTAGCTTTTTTGTTACCCCTGAATGCAAGGTTTACCGCTTATTTGGTGGGCTGAAACCTAGACTTTGGAAAGCGCTGGCGATCCGTGACTTAGACAGCTATGAAGAAATTGTCTGATGTGACCTCATGGTTAAAATAAAGATCAGAAAATCTCAGGGGTATCATGCAGATAAGAATCATAAGGTGGAATTCAATTCTGGAGGTCCGATGGATAAATACAATAGTTCTAAGAAGATCCAGCACCCGACTTTCCAAATGTATGGAAAGAAGTAGCCTTGATATTTCCTAAAGGGGATGAGGAAATGCATTAGGTGTGGAGGAGAAGGGAACCTAGCTATTAACTACTGAGAAGAGAAACCCACAACTGCAACAGAGGAGAGAACACTCTGTTCAACTCTCAATGCATTGTTCATTACTACAACTACAATAAAACATGGCATCTTTCAAATCAGTGCCCTAAGCCAAGGGTTTTTGGAGGCTACTAATAACCTCCAAGGAAACAAGGGAGATATTTTTCCAACACTACTACTGAAGTGACCCCGAAAATGAAGTGGTGATAGGTACGCTAGTTATTCATTAAATAATAGAAAACATTCATTTTTGATTCAGGTTCTATGCATTCTTTTATATCTCGAACTTTTAGTAGAAAAATCCCAGAACCACCACAAATCATAGAAAGGAAGATGTCGGTGAGTAAAAAAAATGGGTAAATCATTGCATCCCATGAATATAACTCCTCCCCTATCATAATACGTGGATTGAACTTCCTGGAGAACCTCGTCATAATACCCATGGTGGAATTTGATGTGATTCTTAGCATAGTCTGTCTTTCCTTATATAGAGCCAACATAAATTTCTGGGAGAGGGAAATCACTCTCCATGTGGAGAATCGACCCCTGATTATTTACAAGTGGTAGGTGGAAGATGAATCTTCCTTAGATCAATAATCTCAAGCATGGATACTACTACCCTAAGAGCACGTATATCTGGCGCAGATGATTAAGTCTACGGAGGCAACTATTCTTGAAGATGTGCCTATTGTGAGGGAATTTGATAAAGTATTTCTCGAGGAATTTCCTGGTCTTTATTCGATAAGATATGTTGAATTATCAATTGGTCTTATACCTGGGGAGTTTCCAATATTCAAGACTCCATATAGAATAGTTGTTGTGGAGATTGAGGAGATAAAGAAACAACTACAAGATAATCTAGATAAAGGGATTATATGCCCATGTGCTTCACCATGGGGTGCACCAATCTTCTTCGTCAAGAAGAAAGATGGGTCAATGCGCCTTTGCATCGATTATCGGGAGCTTAACAATATCACAATAAAGAACAAGTATCCTCTCCCATGAATAGATGACTTGTTCAATCTGCTACATGTAGCATAATGCTTCTCCAAAGAGGATTTGCAGTCGGCATATTATCAAGTAAGGATGAAGAAGGTTGATATCCCCAAGACTTCTTTTTGTACATGATACAGGTACTAGGAATTGAAGATAATTCCTTTCAGAATCACTAATGCTCCAGGAATCTTCATGGACTTGATGAATAGATTCTTTAGAGATTACCTTGACAAATTTGTTGTAGTCTTTATATATATTATTCTGATATACTCCAAAACCAAGGAGGATAATGAGGTGCATCTGAGAACTGTACTAGAGACCTTGCAGAAGGAGAAGCTCTATGCAAAGTATAGCAAGTGTGAGTTATGGTTGATGGAGTTATCATTCTTGGGCCATATCATCACATGAAAATGGGATATCTTTAGATCCCTCCAAAATAGATGCAATTGAGGGGTGGTCGAGTCCAACACCGGTAACGGATATTTATAGCTTCTTGGGGTTTTATAGATATTATCAACGATTGGTGAGAAATTTCCCATGATTGTCCAACCTTCTTACCATGATAACTCGGATGGGAGTAAAGTTTTCTTGGAGTGATTAATGTGAAGAAAGATTCATGGTGTTGAAGAGGGGACTTATCATTGCGCTCGTGATCACATTACCCATAAGTGGAGAACTTTTTTTGGTATTTAGTGATGCTTCAAAGAAGGGTCTGGGATGTGTGTTGATGAAAAATGACAAAGTCATTTCCTATGCTACAAGGAAATTGAACGTTCATGAAAAAAACTATCAAACACGTGACCTCGAGTTAGCTACAGTGATCTTCGCTTTGAAAATTTGGCGGCATTATATCTTTGGGGAGAAGTGTGGAATATATACAGACCACTAATGCCTCATGTATATATTCAAAAAGAAATAGTTTAACATGATCCAATGAAGATTGTTAGAGCTGATCAAAGACTATGACTGCACAATTCATTACCACCCTAGGAAATAGATCAAGGTGGCATATGCCCTAAGAAGAAAATACATAGTGATTTTATCATTGATGAGAATTGAAAAGGATCCAATATTCTTAGATTTGATTAAGATGGACATGGGAATCATAAAGAAGTAAAAATCATCAATCCTTTCACAAATTATTGCTCAATCGTTACTCTTAGAAAGGATAAAAGATGATCAGATAGATAATGTGGGAATTCCAAAAAAAGCGGAAGCTATCAGAAAAGGGAAGTCCTTGGATATTAATGTTAATGAAGAAGAAATTGCGATATTTGGGAAAAGACTATGGTTTCAGTCATATCCGGAGCTGACGAATAAACTTTTGGATGATACACATAGTTTAAATTTCTCTATTCACCTAGGAAACACAAATATGCTTCGAGATCTCTGAGAGCATTATTTGTGAGATAATATGAAGAAGGAGATCACTGAATATACATCAAAGTTCCTGCTGTGTCATCATGTGAAGGATGAGAGGAATAAGTCTAAGGGGATGACGCAACCATTGTCCATACCCGAATTGAAATGGTAGAACATGACCATGGACTTTGTCAGCAGAATTCTGAAGATATCCAAAGGCAACAATCCCTTCTGGGTTGTTGTGGATCGTCTTACAATGTTTTCACACTTCCTTTCTATTTGGGATTATTTCTCTTTGGATTAACTAGAATGGATATATATTGGGGAAGTGGTAAGGTTTCATGGAGTAACACTATCTAATGTGTCTAATCGAGATCCAAGATTCACCTCTATGTTTTGGAAGATTCTTCAACATGCTATGAATACTGAACTGAAGATTAGTATGTCCTATCATCATCAAACTAATGACCAATCCTAGAAGTCTATGCAATCACTTGAGGAAATGTTGAGAGCATGTTCAATGGACATGAAGGTAGATGGGATCAACATTTTCCTATGGTTGAGTTCTCTTATAATAACAGTTTCTACTCGAGAATCCAAATGGGACCATATGAATCCATTTAGGGAAAAGGTGCATAACACCAACGTGTTGGGATGAGGTCGGTGATCGTATCCGGCTTAGACTAGAAATGGCCGAAGAAATGGTAGAGAAGGTTAAAACCATTAATTATCATATCAAGGCATCCTAGAGTCGACAGAAGCTTTATACCGATAATAGTCAATGAAACCTTGTTTTTAAATATGTAGATATGGTATTTATAAACACATCTCTGTGGAATAAGGTAATTAAGTTTGGAAGGAAAGGGATATTAAGTCCCAGGTACATCGGCCCCTTCAAGATTCTTGATTGTGTCGGGGCAGTGGCCTATCGACTAGAACTTCCACCTACCGTGGCCGAAGTACATGATTTCATTCATGTATCCCTCTTAAGGAAGTACATACCAGACCCTTCACATGTACTCTCTTCAGAGTTGGTATAGTTATAGGATGGTCTTTCTTATGAGGAGCAACAAGTGAAGATCTTAGATCATAGAGAAAACGTTTTACGAAATAAGACAATGCCCCTAATAATGTTGTTGTGGAGAAACCACAAGTTTGAAGAAGCAATGTGGGAATAAAAAGAAATGATGAAGTAGAGTTACCCCACGTATGTTTTAGTGTGGGAAAATAAAATTTTGAGGGAGAATTTTTTTAAGGGGGGAAGATTGTAACGAACAAAACATTCATTAATAGAAATACCTCTTGGTATAATTAAATGTTTCTTTATGTAAACTGTTTATATAAAATGTCAACTTCTTCGGTTTTATGTTTTTGGATTTTAAAATATTGTTAATAATTGTGACGGTTGATAATATAGTCATTGAACAGCGATCAAATGATTAGTATAAATATATGGGATTTAACAAATCCAATATACTCAGAAAAAGGAAGTGATGGCCTCATCCAGTAGACATGCCCCATATGAAACCCATTTGTCAGAGCTCGGAAAGGAGGTTGCATATTTGGGCTTTGAACTTGACCGAACCCAAGACGATCTTGAATATGTTAAGCTCCAGCAAAACCACCTTTGAGAAAAGTGGAAGTTGAATGATGTTACCACTAGAGCAATGTTATTTGAGCCACCCCAAGAGTCGGTCACCATCGCACACCTTACCCTTCAGTCTTATGTGGGTGTAATAATGGGTTATGTAAGAAGAGATTATCACTATGGTAATGTACATTATTTGTGTGTATAATATTTAATATACCATCATTTTATTATTGTTACCTTGTAAATAGTTTTTTAAAGCACAAATAATATTTTTAGTTAATATTCAACAACGAAATATATTTTGATGATTTAATGGTGTTTTTTGAATAAAATAATATTTTAATAAAAAATTATTATATTCATTAAATTAATTTTTTTTAAATATAAATGATCTTATAATTTTATGAATGTAGTCATAATTTTTATTACAGTTTGAAAGCCATTTTTTCAAAACCCGTGAAATTTCGATAAATGTCGGTTTTTATTTTAAAATTAAAAATTAGCATATTTAGAAAATAATTTAGATAAAATAAATATTATTTCTATAATTAGGATGTCAAAATTATCCAATGGTCAATTTTTCATAATTTTCCGACACAGTCAAATTTTTGGGTAAAAATTAAATACCGTTTATATATATAATGTGTTTTATGACATCATAATGACCCAATAGTGATGTAATAAAATAAAATAAGCCTTCATCCTTGCCAATATATGTTTTACCATTAAAATAATTTAATTTTGGGTTTGTTGGATTTATTTTACAAAGTATTAATGGACCCTTCAAGGATTATTAAACATCTTGTCTTTTTAAATTGATTTCCTTGTGAGTGTGACTCACCTCCACTAGGAAACCCCATTATCTTAAAAAGTTTGATCTTTTTCCTTATAAAATATTATTTTCCACTTCCTCTAAAAAACATGGGAAAAAACCATGGTCTAGTTTGTGGTTTTGATTAGTTTAATGTGAGGTGTCCCAAACCTAAATAATAAAGAATTCCCTCACATTTCCTATATAAACAAAACCAAGATCCCACTTCATCCTCACTATAAGCCTTTTGAGTTCATAAAACCACTTCCATCATCTCCTTATAATCCTCCAAAGGTTCCCCAAGCTCCCAATAAGCCTATCATATGTTTTTTAGGGCACACTTCCAAGTAAGGGGTTTTCTTCCTTTCTCATTTTTTTCCAAAATTCATTAAATTATTATTCCCTTTTCGATTCAATTATAAATGTTGGGGTATAATTTCTAACCTCTCCCAAACATCCATATTTATGTTTTAATGATGGGAGACCCCTTTCTCTATAATTAAATTCCTCCCATGTACACCTGTTACTATACCGAAATTCCGAATGGAATTTCTCTCTCTTATTTTACATTCAAGCAATTATTTTGTATCATGACTATAAATTACATTAAGATTGATGGGACATGTATCTATATTACCCCCTTACTGTAAATTTCATGTACATATTATGAGACACCCCTTTATTTGTCATCAACCATTTTTATGAATTCTTATGTCACGTCGTTACGCTACCGAAACTGCACCATTTTTCCAATCCAATGTCATTGTGTGGTGAATACCATGCCCATTTCTCTATCAAGGGTATTCACCTTTATGCACATTTACTTATTGTTTAAATAGTTTCATGTTTTTATTCCACATTCCATTATCATTGAATAAATTGTGATGTTTTATGAATCCATGTTATATCATCCATGTGGCACACTTATGCATGAAATGAAATGTTTAAGAAGGGTGTGCCCTTATAATGCTCCAATACATTGGGTTAAGAATTGTATAATGATATATAATTTGAAATGGGTATTTACTAATTCTAATTCAAGTGCAAAGATGTTTTACTCGTGCTTCATTTGCAATAAGGATTTACTCATTCTCCATGTGCAACGAGCCTTGGCTCATGATAATTCAATGTTAAGTGTTGTTGCCACATTTCCATGTTATGATTATCATGCTTTATCATGCCTTTAGGTTTATTCTTATATTGTGATATAATGATATTCCTATTTTCTAACATGTATTTTATTCCTCATGTTACTCCAGTTTTATTCTCTTACTGGGATTTATAGCTCACCCTTTTATTACGCATGTCCTCAGGTTATCCCAAGCAATGCTAAGTATGAGGGGATATAGTTGTCATGTAAACGAAGTTTTCAATAAAGATGTTGTTTTTCATGTTTTATGTTGTTATGTAATGACCCAAATCCCCAAAGACACTAGACCTCTTGATCTTCTATGTTGTATCAATTGATGTTTATGTAATAAATTATGATTAATTTTGTAATAAATGATCAGGGTTGTTATAAGACACATCCTGTATAGGATTGAGGTGCAGATGATTCCTACATTTAAGAGATTACATATGGTTCATTTTAATAATGAATCAAAAAAATAAAAATGTGTTTTCTCAATTTTGAGTAGGTGTCAATCCTTTTAACTAAAATTGAAATCAATTTTAAATAAAAAGACACACTTTTAGTCATATCGGTCACTCCATGCATCAGATTGAGGTGAAGATAATTATTTCACATCCCAAAAAGCTTATGGATCATTGTAATAATGTATTAATACAATATTAATGCGTTTACTTTGTTTGGAGTACCCCACCTCTATTTTTTTTTACTGAAATGACATTTTAAACAGGAAACACCCACTTTGATGCATACCAATCACATAGTGTAATGTTTTGAAGAGAAAAAATGAATTTAGAATCAATTTATTAATTTTTCAGTAAAATTGAAGAGCACTTTTCTCATTTTCCATTGAGAAAATTGTTTTGAACTCAGTTGTCAATTTTAAACTGATGATGGATACATTGAGTCATACCCAGAATATCGTGCATCATATTTATGTGAGGCTAATTCCTACAAATCAAAAATTATTTTTGGATAGTTTCTAGAAATTATTAAAACAATATGAAATCATTTTCTCGATTTTTAATAGGTCATTTTTTCCTTTTCTTATAATTGATGTCGTTCTTGAATAAAAAGTCCCAATTGGAGTAATACCAATCACACTGTTCATCAAATTTAGGTATGAATGATTCCTAAATGTCTCAAAGTAAAGTATCCAAATATTTAAAATAATTATATTTTATTTTCAATATGTCACTTATTTTTTTTTACAAAATTGTCATTTCGAACTTAAACCCAACAACATGACATATACTAATCTATTCATGGATCAATTTGATGTGAGAATGATTTTTACTAAAAATAACGTAATAATGAATAGATGATCCAAATTATCCAGAAAATATACAATAATTTTATTTTTTTAGTGAGTGACATTTTTTAAACTAAAATGTCAGCTATAAACTGATAACAGACATTATGAGTCATTATAGTCACACTATGTGTCGAATTAATGTGAAAATGATTCGTATATGTCTCAAATGACTAATGGATCATATCTATAAGTGTTAAAAAATTACAAACCTACTTTGACCACTTTTCACAATCCTATAAAATCCTATCATTTTTTTATAAAATAAAATCTATTAGAAAACCATGTTCTATTGAAAAATTCATTATAAAAAACCTTCAACCAATTATTTTATTAAATATTAATTCATATCCTTATGGATATATTCAAGGATAAAATCTAAATTAAATCATCATTAAATCAAAAACCATGTCAAATCAAATAAATTAATTTTTTTGACATACACTCATCAGCTGAAATTACAATGTAGTAACCCAAGACCCCCGGGTTTCACATCACTATAGTTGTGTATTATGATTCTTCCTTATCCACCCTTTATTACCTTCTACCCCTTCACTATATAATTTCTATGGTTGTGTGGAGATTTTATTTGGAATTAATTGGTGGAAATGTATGTCTCTAGTTAAGAACTAGTTTCAATGTTGTAATTCACACAAACAAGAGGAATTTACCCATTTAGAGAACATAATAAAATACAATTGTAATCACCATCATCCTATCATCTGAACATTTATCAATGTGTATTTCATTTGATACAAATGCTTCATATCTTATGGGAATAACTTATGTTATTTGAATTAATCTATGTATTAGTCATCCATGGGATGACTACTGCTTAGAGTAGTACCAGAACATAAAATAGATGCTGAAAAAATATCAAATAAAATAATGAAATAATAAATGTTTATTTGATGAAGTGGATGAGGATGAAAAGTATACTTAATTGTGTTCTATAAAAGGTTAAAGGACTCCAATTTTTGGTTATTACATCATTAGAACTATTTATTAACATGATGCCTCCATTTCCACCAACTCCTTCTAGAGAATAACTCTACACAACTAGAGAAATGATAGTGTGAAAGGAGGGAATGAAATGGAAAGGGAGGGAACAAATGGATTAGAATACACAACTACAATGTTTCACAACTCATGGGTCTTGGGTTTCTATAGTGTAATTTAAATCATTGAGATTATGATACTGAAGTTTATTTATTTTATTTGACCTGGAGATTGAGTTAGTGATGAAATAATTTCATTTTTATCCTCGAATTTATCAATAAACATCTGAATAAAAATTTAATAAATTTTTTGAATAAGGATTTGTTTCATATTTATTTTTTGTATTAATCATAAAATTTAATAGGTTTTATTTTATTAAAAATTATAGTGATTTATATAATTGAAAAAATAGTTCAATGGAGTTGCGTACTACGTTCACACTTACTTCGATAGGTAATAAACCTGAACGAGGTTCACACCTCCCACCATCGAAAGCTATAAAATGGAGGTCACTCCTCATTCGATACATATATAATTAAAGTGAATGTAAATAAATATTTTATTTATATATATATATGATATATATATGTATTTTATCAATAACATTATTTGAATATAATTATAATTATATATATATATATGAATATTATTTATCATATTTAAATTTATTTAAATATACAATATACCATTAGAGGTATATTTTTAATTCTATTTTTTCTAATTAAACTAAAAAATAACTATTAATTATAATGTTTAAATTATATTAATTATAAATAATTATTATTTTGGGTAATTTTGTAAAACATATAATGATTTAAATGTTGGAAGGTTTAATTATTAAAAAAACTGTATATATAGTTACCTAATTTTATTATTTTTAATGTAACATGAGTTTACAATATTTTATTGGTTATTAAAGGATAAATTATATTATTGTTAATTAAATGTATATATAGACATTAAAATGTATATATAGGCCTGAAATGATGAATAACTAAAAATATTATCTAGTAAGTATAATTTGATAACTTCCTTTCTATTTCATTGTAACAAATAATGTAGAAAGCTAAGGATTCTATGGAGTCCATATAGTATTCATTTACACATCCTTGAGATTCTAGGGAGATCCATAAAGAAGTTGGCATAAAAAAACAATTCACAACATTAAGATATATCAGAAACAAAGGAGAAGAACACACCAACCCTTCCTATGTCTATCCTATACACATTTAAACACACACACACACACATGGATATATATATATATGTATGTATTTATATCATGGAATTTATAACACACATAATAGAAAAAATGAACATTTAAAAATAATTTTAAATGAAAAAAATATACCCTTATTAATTTGAAAATCGGTACCCATAATTTGTTAATAAATAATTATAAAATCACACTTACATTATAAGTTAAAAAAACCCATATAAAAAGATATATATATATATATATATTCATGTATACATTTCTTTATAAAATAAACTTAAATTCATAAATATATATGTAACCCTTATAATATAATATCACAACATAGTAAAATAAATACAACACCATTCTAATATTGAAAATAAAGAGCTATTGAAAAATAAATAAATATGGTATCGCCCTTACTAAAATTTATTTTTAAAAAAAATAGAACAACTATAAGAAAATAAATATTTAATGAAAAACCCTTAAATCATAATATTAAAATAGAATTTTAAAAAATAAATTCATTTATAAGAATTTCCTAAAACCAGCCTCTATTGATGCTTCACACCATCATCAGAATAAGAATTTGGTTTGATAACCAATTTTCTAGAAACCTATAATTGAAACTATTTCAACACAATGAAGAAATTTGGGGTGTAGATTTAGAAAGCGATGAAAATTCATTCAAAAAAAATTTAAAAATATCAAATATGATATCCAAAACCATAGTCAAGAAAACAACATATTATAAATAAAAGAGAAATACAATACAAAAAATGAAGCAAAAATACAGGATTGAAATATGAACCTATAAAAGAAAGTTAGAAATCGTGGGATCCTGATCCCGAAACAACAAATACAGAATGAAAATCTGAACCAATAATGGAAAACGTATGCCTTTATTTCTAGGTTGAAGATAATTAGAGACCCTCATATCCAGATATTTATGGTTTCATCAAAAACCCAAACTGAAAATGAACACCTAATGATGAACAATGTTAAATAAAGTAGAGTAAGTTGGTTTGTGTTATTCGTGTGGGGTTGTGTGATTGGATTTTTGATTCACTAAGGACGAGTGTCTAAAATGGGTGGATTCTATGGAAATATTTTCATATCAGGGTGGGTTTGCAACAAGTTCTTTTTTTATTTAGATTTTGATAGTTTTACCTTTTCAGTTTTAAAATAGTTGATAAAGACCCCTTTTCCAGTGCTAATTATTTAAGCGCGGATAAAATGAATGTTTATTAGCTCTTTTCTAGCACTCCTAAAGCCTCATATCAACAATAAGGACGCATCCTTAAACATTACATAATCTTGAATTATGTCAACAATTCACATTGAGGATATTTTTAGGTTTAGAGTTTTAGAGAATCAGGCCATAACTATTACATAACACCTTGAATATTACATGTAGACAATACTACCCAGTATCCATTTTTTTATAAAATAAAAACTCTTAAAAAGAAACATGTCTAGTTCCATGTTTTAGACAGCTTGAATTTTCCTTGATCTCATCCTTGACCCTATTCAGCTTTAAGTCATGTGGAATTTTTTTTAAAATGTGGGATGAGCATAAAAATATGAATAAGGGTTATAAAATAAAGAAGGAAAACATAAGGCCATCATTAAATACAAATCAATGAAACTATACTTTTCAATCATAACATACCTTACAAAATCATAAGATTTATGAATAAAACACATAAATCATAAATCATAAAGGTAAATTATGGCCTTCATAACATACTTACATTGTAGCTATCACAACTATATAGGGAGTCACATTTGAAATACCCATCATAGTTTATTACCTACATCTCTTAGGAGAAACATTAACGTTTACCTCCGTCATGTTACCCAATGCATTGGAGAGCTATCTCAGGCTCACCTGCCCTAGGTTTATCACGGAACCACCCATATATGTAAACAATACTGAATAAACATAATATATTTATAACACATAACATAAAAATAATGTCAAGATAACATTTCCACATTCCAATCACAATATATCAAATCACGATATTGAAATAAACAATGCTTTATCAAATAATTTTCCAAACCATTTAAAACATTTAATAAAGAGATTTTTGAATGAAAGTGTCTCATACCACTTTGAAGCTTTTAAAGGAATGAATGTTTTAAAAGATTGATGTCCATATAAATAAATAATAAAAACCATTTTTAAAACATGGAAATTAACAATAAATATTTATAAGAATAATTATTTAAAGATTTTAAATTTATGTTTTAGTTAAAGAGTCTCATAACACTTGAGAAACACTTTATTTAACATAATTTAAAAATAGAATAAAAAAACTTATAATATCATGAGAATAATGTCATTCATGATATAATATTCCATAGTGCAGTATATACACCATATAAAAATAAAATGGCGCATAATAAAAACGAAGTATCAAGGGAATGTAAATTGAGACAAAATCTCTTATAAAGACTGTATCCTTTGATTAAGAATAAATCAATTACATAATTTTGTGTGAAAAATAAGAATACACTAAATATAAGTGGATATTAAGTGTGAAACAATCAGAGGTTATTCACACATATTTATAACATGACATAATCAAGAAGTATAAGTTTAATCCAAATAATTGAAATAGGGTTATGAAGTTCCCTTACATAAATTTTACAGCCTAACGATGACCCATTAAAATTCAGAAAAATAATTTGAGGAGAGATAAAAGGGAATCACATCACTTGGACAAAAAAATTTCATCATTAAGGATATTTATGAACATATCCCAACTTTAGAAGATGTAAATTAAAAGTCATAACAAAAAATTAGTCTTTTAAAAATAGGAGGCTGAAAAGTTACTTTACCGATTTGGTAACATACTAAACATACACCACATGAAAGAAGGATAATTAGATGAATATGTAAATACCCATAAATTAATGTATATAACACAATGCGTACAATAATGATCATTAAATATGCCACACAATGGAAATTTTGAAAAATTTAGCATGAATCTTATTGGAATAAGAAGTGAGATGAAAAACCCTTACCACGTTGTAATCAATCGAGTCATATGAACAAAAGCTAATATCCACCAAATGAATCACAAAATAAAATGAATGTAAATACAATTGTTATAATATATATATATATATATATATATATATATCAAACAGTAGTACACAATACACCACATGCAATAAATAAGTGGCGATCAATGGAAATCTCACGGAACTAAATGTGAGATAAGAAATCCCTTACATCGTGTCCCACTTGACTCGTTTGTTCCTTGTTCATCCTGAATAATCAAATAAAGTATATTTATAATTTATTATGAACCTTTATCAAGTTTATTAATCCTTTTATATGACATATTACTATGTTATAAACATTATGTAATCATTTAAGTTAATAATGTTTATTTTGTCGATATTTGTTACTTGAGTCAAAAATGGACTTCTTAAAATTAAAAGTTGTTCACATAGTCAAAAGTTAATTATATCCAGAATGATATTAAAGATTTAGATATATTATATATCATATATATCCAGTATATAGATGTATTTATAATTGTACATAACATTTGGAGGTAATAAATGACTTGCACCGTTCATGGAGATGGTAAGTCGTACGTACGTATGAACACTACTTTCATTTCTATTTCATATTTTAATTGAATGAAAACATAAAGATACATATTTATATAATAATTCAATTATAATATCATATATAATTTAAATAAATATATCTTTTATATGTCCCACGTATGGTATGAATGAGTCATATCACTTTGTGGGGGCGGTTATATGTACTTTCTCAAATGAAATTATCGCATTTACTCATAATGGAATCCATAACGGTATTCTATAAATTAAAAATAATTAAGAATAAATAAAAAATAAACATAATATATTTAATATATAAATAATTTTTCATCATAATGGCCACCAGATGAGGTGGTAGGAGATAATTCAACAATCATTGTTTCATGAGGCATTAGTTTTCCATCCACAGAAACAGTATGTTAATTACCCATTAGATGGAGGTGTGTGTATGTGTAGTTTTAATCCATATAATAATAACATACCAATATATTAAGTATACTTTTGTTGTTATAAAATAATATAAAGAAAGAGTTTAGGGATTTTAGAATTAATATAAAAGAAGAAAATTTAAGATAAACTGTTACCTTTAATTTGGGTAACACCCTTTCGTTTAAACCAAGAGGACTTATTGAAGTGACTTATGCATAAGGTAAGGCTACTAGGTAAAATATAGAGATCTTAGAAGATTATTTGGCTAGGGTTTCGATGCGACAAGGGGAATTAGATATGTGATGAATGAGTTACAGGTGAGGCATTTTTATAAGGGGGAAGAGGGGCTCTTTAGGAAAGTGTGAAAATATTCTTTTATTATAAAATGATTTTCGGTTTTTAACTGTCAAAAACTCATTAAGGATGAATATAAGATGAATCATGGTCGAAATAAAATCATCCAATATTAATTTTATAGGTTTTTATGTTATATTAATATTTATAATCTTATTTATTTAAATCATTTATTAATGAGGAAAATACTGCATCAGTTTTGTGTCAAATATAATTTTATTTATTATATTTCTAGAAGTTATAAAAAAATACCATGGTGTTGGAAATGTTTTTATCTTTCCAATTTTTATTTATAGTTGAAAATACACTTATATAACCCCAAGTAAAAATTAATTTACTAAAAGATATTTTTTTGTGTCATTTTTTCCCTTACATTATGTTAATTAAAATAAAGTGTCATTATCACTCCCAAGTGGCTCCATGGGGTAACAAAATATACCTAAGGATGAAAATGGACGGACATGAATAATTAAATAAGGTTAATACAAGTGTTAAGGTAATTTCATATTTTTTTAATATTCTTTTTACCTTGAATTTGAATATTTACCTATAACCGTGTTAAATAAAAGTCAACAGTTACTATTCACCAAAAATTATTTTCATCTTATTGATCCACATTTTACTTACTAATAATATCCATTATGTCTTATTTTTGAAATTAAATCCGCATAATTGGTAAAATTTCTTTTAAATGAAAATGTCATTTCTTAACTACTACTTTGTGGTTTCACTATACATCAAAAATTGATGTTTTTCAGAAAACTACAAAAAAATATTCCTAAGCTATATTTGATATTAAGAATTAAAAAATGTTGTCTATTTTACAAAATTAAAAACATATGAGTTGCATTAATTAATTTAAAATTAATTCCTATTATCAAAACAAATACCATGTTTTTAAGAAACAATATCTATCAAAAGATTGACACATGTTTATCCCCAATTTCCAAGTGAAATTAATTCAAATGACCAATATTGGATTTAATGGTATAAAAATAATATAATTAAACTTTCAAACCAAGTTAAAAGATTATCTAACCATATAAATATATTATATTAAAAGGCACTTTTGAATTAAAATACAGTATATTTCACTATTTATAAAAATGAATTTTATCAGTTTAATACCAAAAATGTACCCAAAGTAAATTTTGATGTCCCGATTCTAAAGAAGAATTTTATTTTTTCAAATAGAGCATATAAATATGACAAAAAATGATTTAAATAGGGGGTTTTTCATCAAAACGTAGTAAATCGACCTTTTAAAGAATAATAGAGTATTTATGTTTAAAATCACATTTGTTTCGTATTTTAGGCCTCTTAAATTTATTGGAAAAACGTAAAAGCATTTAAAAAAAATATACTAATTTGTTAGTTAGTTCTGTTCATTCCGTCCATTACAATGGATAGGTGTTAACTACCATTTAAAAGAATAATGTAATACTATTATTTTTCAATATAAAATTTCAATGAAACCCATTGATGGGTATCTTGTACGCCATCGAAAATAGATTCCCCTTTAAAGTAGAATTAATATTTAGCTAAAAAATATTAAAAAAATATGATAAATTTTATGTTCTTTATTTATCTGGTATGTTACATCCTTCTCCCCTTTTGGGAATTGCATCCTCACAAATTTAAAACTGGGCTCGGAAACTTCATTAAAAGTCCCACATCAGAAAAGAGTTAGTACCACTTTCATTTTAAAATAAATAAAGAAAAGTTCAAAGGTCATCCAAGATAATCCATACTAGGATTACATGTAGGAAAACATGGATATTGAAGAGAGAAGAAACAATCATGTTTTGATGGAGAGTGATAGAAAACATGATTAGAAGAAAGTTAACCACTAGAAAATATCAAACTTATAATGGGTTAAATTGTCTTTGATTACCCAATAGGAAATGTAAACCAACATTGTTTTTGTTTTACATTACTTTTCATAATTTTGAGAACTTCATTTACCACATAGAATAATGACAAAGGAAATATACTTACCTTCAAGTAGAGTTTCATACATTAATAAGTTTCAAAAAATAATAATCTTTTCTCCAAACAATGTGCATTCAAAAAGACTTTGTCACATCAAAAGCAATAGAATCATCTCCTAGAGAATCACATAATCCTCAAAAGAATAACTATATATTTACATTTTCTTTATATATCAACTAAAACCAAAATGGTTAGTATGAAATCATATAATCCCCAAGAAGGATAATCCTTTATAAAAAGAAATACTACGATTAATCTCCAAAATTACACAAAAAAGTACCTAAAGTTCATGAAAGGCCATTCAATACATAATTATCCTCAAAACTATTCAAAATAATCCAAACTAAGTTTGAATCTCAAAACTCAGAAGGATTTAATCACATAGTCTTCCACAGTAAGTCATACCATTTAACTGAAAAAACGAAGACTAATATTAAAGTCTCATACTTAAGCATAATTAAACAAATCACATATTCTATATGATAGGTTAATCTTTTCCACAAATAACCCAAATCGCTATATTTCCATAATAAAAACAAATATTCATTCAAAATAAAATTTAAACCATTACTCCAAAAATTTAATTCCATAGTATTCTATTTTTCTTAAGCAAACAGTGTTCCCAAAAGAGAGAACATCTTCCAAAATCACTTTTATCACATAATTACCAATTCATTTTCTTATACTAAGGATATCCATTTTATAAAACATAAGATCCAAAATCAACTTATTCTTGATCAATAAAATCATTTAACTAAAACGAATAAGTCACACTCACTTGGGACTTCATGTAGTCTACGATTAGGTGATAAATCCCAATCACACTATGGTTGTGGGTTCGATTCCTACAGCCTTTCTAGATGCGATAGGTTTCCACCCATCATACAGGTTGTCCATTTTATTTAACTCAAAAATAACCCAAACATGTTTTAACCACAATGGTTTCCATAAACTTCTCATTTCCATCCCAATTATTTATGATACCAAATATCATAATTCTTTAAGTCTTATATATATTTTCATTTTTTTCTTTCACCACCATATGATAATATAAAATGATCCCAAAGATAAAGAACATAATACCTTGATCATGGTATCCACTAGATTTCATCATCTTATTTTTCATGTAGGTAGACGTTCCATGCATTGAAACAACGATTTGTAGATCCTTCAAAATCATTTTATTGCTCCATCAAAATACACCTTTTACAACATGGGTCATATGGGTGTTCATAGATAAACATTTTTGGAAAATAATCATGTATGCCATATAATTTCAAAACATCTGATGAAACATGATTTCTAAAAAACAGTCGGACTGAATTTGAGTTAAAACATTCAAATAATGGTAATTTTAAAATATAATAGGTATGTTCTGAGAGACTATATTGTAAAAGAAAATATAAATAGGTTGTGTAAGGGTCTCCTTCTTCAGAACCTTTTTAAAAATTATAATGTTCTTCAAAATCTTGGGATAAGGTAAAATATTAAAAACGTCCTTGATAATATTTACCCTTCTTGAAAATAGGAGAATATTATAAAAATATGATTTTTATGAATACCAACCATGATCCATGATGACAAAAAGGGATAGTGGAGATGTTCGATATCTCAAATAACTTCTTTCATGTGAGTTTTATGCTAGAAAAAGTTTGACAATTATCTAAACAAGACTTTGCAATAATTATTGCAAGAAAGTCATCAGGAAGAGATAGGAATGTCATTTGAGATCATCCTCCTTCCATTTTTAACTGACATTCCTTAATTTGAAAAGGTTATAAAACAAGGATTTAACTGAAATAATAGATATAGGGACTAACCATGTGTCTAAAAAAAATAACCCCTAAAGATGTCTAAACCTCCCTCTGATACCAACTATAAGGACCCAGCCTTAAACATTACATAATCATGAATTATGTCATGATTTCACATAGAGGATCATTTCACGTATAGTGTTTTAGAGAATTAGTCCATAACTATTACATAACGACTTGAATATAACATGTAGAATCTACTACCCAGTATCCATTTTTTCATAAAATAAAAACACTTAAAAAAACATTTCTAGTTCCAGGTTTTAGACAACATTCCTTTTCTATGATCCCATCCTTGACTGTAGTCATCTTTAATTTATGTGGAAAACATTTCAAAAACATGGTATGGGCATAAAAATCATAGTAAGGGTTATAAAATAAGGAAGTAAAACATTTTCCCATCATTAAATACAAATCAATGAAACCATACTTTTTAATCATAACATACCTTACGAAATCATAATATTTATGAATAACACACACAAATCATAAATCATTAATGTAACTTATGACATTCATAACATACTTACATTGTAGCTATCATAACTACATAGGGAGTCATATTTGGAATACCCATCACAGTATATTACATAAATCTAATAGGAGAAACATTAATGTTTACCTCCGTCACATTACCCAATGCTTTAGAGAGCTATCTTGGGCTCACCCGTGCTAGGTTTATCATAGAACCACCCATTTATGTAAACAATACCGAATAAACATAAAATATTAATAACACATAACATAATAATAATGGAAAGATAACATTTCCACATTCCAATCACAATATATCAAATCATGATATATAAATAAACAATTAATAACAAAGCATTTTCAGAACAATTTAAAACATTTAAAAATGAGAATTTTGAATCAAAGTGTCCCATACCACTTTGAATATTTTAAAGTAATTTATGATTTAAAACATTAATTTCCATATAAATAAATACTAAAAAACATTTTTAAAACATGGTAATTAACAAAAAATATTTATAAGAATAATTTTTTAATGCTTTTTTAAATGATGTTTTAGTTATAGTGTCTCGTAACACATGAGAAACACTTGACTAAACATAATTGAAGAATTGAATAAAAAACATATAATATCATTAGAATAAGATTATTCATGATATAATATTCCAAAGGGTAGTATATACAACATATTAAAGTGAATTGGAGCATAACAAAAAATGATGTCTCAATGGAATGTAAATTGAGACCAAATCCCTTATAAAGACAGTATCTTTAGATTAAGGATAAATCCATTACATAATTATGTGTGAAAAATATGAATAAACTCAATATAAGTGGATATTAAGTGTGAAACAATCAGAGTTAGTAAAAAAATATTTATTACATGACATAATCAAGAAGTATATGTTTAAGCCAATGAAATGAAATTGGGTTTAGAAGTTTACTTACAAAAATTCGACAGCCTAACAATGTCACATTAAAATTCAGAAATATTATTTTATGAGAAAGATAAGGGTATCCCAACACTTGAACCTAAAATTTACATCATTAAGTATATAGAATAACATATCCCTACATTAGTATATGTAAATTAAAATAGATAACAAAAAGAAGCCTTTTAAAAAGAGGAGGGGGAAAAGTTCCCTTACCGATCTGGTAACATACAAAACATACCCCACATTAAAGATGGATCGTACGATAAAGATGTAAATACCCATAAATGAATTTATATTACAAAAACTGTACAATCATGGTCAGTCCATATGCCACACAAAGGAAATAGTTACAAATAAAGCATGAATCTCACAAGAATAAGATGTGAGATGAAAAACACTTACCACGTTGTAATTAATCTAGTCATATGAACAAAAGTTAATAACCACAAAATGAATCAAATAATAACATTAATATAAAGATAATCATGATAATATATATATATATATATATATCAATTGGCAGTACCCAAAATAACACATGCAATAAATAAGTGGTGAACAATGGAAATCTCACGGAACTAAAAGTGAGATAAAAAATCTTGTACTTCATGTCCGACTTGACACGTTTGTTCCTTGTTCTTCCTGAACAATAAACTGAAGTTAATTTATACTTGATTAATAACATTTTTCAAGTTTATTATTCTTTTTTTATAACTTATTACAATGTTATAAACATTATGTAATTATTAAGATAATAATGTTCGTTTTGTTGATATTTGGTACTTGAGTCAAAATGGGCATCTTATAAATACAAGTTGTTCACATAGACAATAGTTCATTATATCAAGAATGATATTCAGGATTTATATATCATATATAGAATATATATCCAGTATATAAATGTTTTTATAATTGTACATAACATTTCGATGTAATAAATTACTTGCACCGTTCAAGGACACGGTAAGTCGTACGTACGCAAGAACACTACATTTATTTCTATTTTGTATTTTAATTGAATGAAAACATAATGATAAATAGATATATTATAATTATAGTATATTATCATATATAATTTAAATAACTCTATCCTTTATATGTCCCACGTATGGTATGACTGATTCATATCACTTTGTGGGGGCGGTTGTCTGTACTTCCTCAAATGAAATTATCGCGTTTACTAATAATGGAAACCATAAAGGTATGCTATAAATTAAAAATACATAAGAATAAAGAAAACATAAACATAATATATTTCATATATAAATACTTTGTCATAATAATGGCCACCATATGAGGTGGTAGGAAATAATTGAACAATCATTGTTTTGTGAGGTGTTAGTTTGACATCCACAGAAAAAATAAGTTCATTTCCCATTAGAAGGAGGTGTGTGTATGTGTAGTTTGAATCCTAATAATAAAAACATATCAGTATATTTATTATACTGGTTTTGTTATAAAATAATGGAACAAAAAGATTTTAGGGGTTTTAAAAGTAAAATTAAAGAAAAGAAGTTTTGAGAAATCGTTACCTTTAATTTGGGTAACACCCTTTGGTTTAAACCATGAGGACTTATTGAAGTGACTTATGCCTATGGTAAGGATTATAGGTGGATTAGATGGATCTTGAAAGATTATATGGGTAGGTGTTGGATGATCCAAGGTGCCTAAGAGGTGTGAGGAAGGATTTAGAAGTGATTGCTTTTTATAAGGGGGAAGAGGGGCTCTTTAGTAATGTGTGAAAATATTCATTTATTATATAATGATTTTCGGGTTTCAAAGGTCCAAAACTCATTTAGATCGAATATAAGATGACTCATGGTAGAAATAAAATCATCCAATAAGAATTGGATTTTTAATTTATGTTATTTTAATATTTATAATCTTATTTATTTATATCAGTTATTAATGAAGAAAATACTGCATCATTTTTGTGTCATAAATAATTTTATTTATTGGATGTATAGAAGTTATAAAAAAATACCATTGTGTTTGAAATTTTTTACCATTCCTATTTTTATTTATTGTTGAAAATAAACATATATAACCCCATGTAAAAATTAATTTACCAAAAGATATTTGTTTGTGTCATTTTTTCCATTACTTTGTGTTAAGTAAAATAAAGTGTCATTATCACTCCCATGTGGATCCATGGGGTACAGAAATAGACCTAAGAATGGCCATGGACGTCCATGACTCATTTAATAAGGTTAGAACAAGTTTTAAGGTAATTTGTTATTTCTATAATAATATTTTTACCTTGAGTTACCCTATTTACCTATAACCGCGTCAAATAAAAGTCAAAAGTTACTATTCATAAAAAGTTATTTTAAACTTATTGAACCAAATTTTACTTACTAATAATAACCATTATGTTGGATTTTTAAAATTCAATCCAAAGAAGTAGTAAAATTTCATTTAAATTAAAATTTCATTTCCTAACTACTACGTAGTGTTTTCACTATACATCAAAAATTGATGTTTTTCAGAAAACAAATACAATTTTTCCTAAGCTATATTTGATATTATGAATTAAAAAATGATGTCAAATTTAACAAATTTATAACATAGAAGTTTCATTAATTAATTTAAAATTAATTCCCGTTATCAAAAAAATACCATGTTTTTATGAAACAATATCTATCAAAAGATTGACATTGTTTATGTCCAATTTCAAAGTGAAATTAATTCTAATGACCAATATTGGATTGAATGATAAAAACATAATATAATTAAACTTTAAAAAAATTATAAAGATAATATAACCATATAAATAAATTATATTAAAAGGAAATTTTTAATTAAAATATAGTATTTTTTACTATTCATAAAAAGAATTTTATCAGAAAAAAACCAAAAATTTACCCAATGTAAATTTTGATGTCCCGATTTTAAAAAATAATTTTTTTCCTATAGAACATATAAAAGTGACCAAAACTATATTTAAATAGGGTTTGTCATAAAAATGTGGTAAATTGACCTTTTAAAGACTAATAGAGTATTTATGATTAAAATCTCATTTTTTCTTATTTTAAACTTCTCATATTTATTGGATAAATCTAAAAACATCTAACAAACATATATAATCATTTGGTAGTTAGTTTTATTCATTCCCTCCATTAAAACATGTAGGTGTTAACTACCATTTAATATAATAATATTATATTATTAGTGTGCAATGTAAAATTTCAATGAAACCCATTGTTGGGTATTTGGTACGCCATCGAAAATAGATTCCCATTTAAAGTAGAATTAAACTTTAGCTCAAAAATATTAATAAATATGATAAATTTCATGTTCTATATTTACCTGGGATGTTACATCCTTCTCCCCTTTTGAAAATTTCATCCTCAAAATTTTAAAACTGGGCATGAAAACCTCATTAAAAGTCCCATGTTAGAAAGGAGTCAGAAAAACTATCATTTTAAATAAAAGAATGAAAAGTAAAAAGGTCACTCGAGATAATCAATACTAGGATTCCAAGTAGAAAAACATGGATATTGAGGAGAGAAAAAACTGTCAAGTTCTCATGGATAGTGTTAGAAAACATGATTTGGAAAATGTTTACAACTAGAAAATCTCAAACTTATGACGTGTTAAATGGTATTTGATTACCCAGTAGGAAATGTAAACCAACAACGTTTTTGTTTTACATTAAATTTCATAATTCCGTGAAATTCAAATACTACAAAGAATAATAACATAATTAAATATACATACCTTCAAGTAGAGTTTCATACTTTAATAAGTTTCAAAAAAAATCTTTTCTCCAAACAATGTGCATTCAAAAAGACTTAGTCACATCAAAAGCAATAGAATCATCTTCTAGAGAATCACATAATCTTGAAAAGAAGAACTATATATTTACCTTGTCTTTATACATCAACTAAAACCAAAATGGTTATTAGGAGATCATATAATCCCCAAAAAGCATAATCCTTTATAAAATGAAATTCTACTATTAATATCCAAAATTGAAAAAAAAGGACCCAAAGTTCAAGAAAGACCATTCAGTACAAAATTGTCATTAAAATTCTTTAAAAAATTCCAAACTAAGATTGAATCTCAAAACATAGAAGGATTTAACCACACAGTCTTCCACAGTAAATCTTACCATTTTACTGCAAAAACAAATACTACTCTTAAACTCTCATACTGAAGCATAATTAAATAAATGACATATTTTATATGATAGGTTAATCTTTTCCATAAATAACCCAAATATCTATATGTACACAATAAAAATAGATATTATTTCAAAATAAAGTTTCAACCATTACTCCAAAAATGTAATTCCATGGTATTATTTTTTTATTAAGCATATAGCATTCCTAAAAGAGATAATGTCTTCCAAAATCACTTTTATCACATAATAACCAAAAATTTTTCTTATAATAAGGATATCCTTTTGATAAAACATAAGATCCCAAATCAACTTATTCTTGATCAATAAAATTATTTTACTAATGAGAATAAGTCATACTAACTTGGGACTTCACATAGTATATGGGTAGGCAAAAAATCTCAATCAAACTTTGGTTGTGGGTTTTATTCCTGTAGCCTTGCCAGATGTGACAGGTTTCCACCCGTCCTATGGGTAGTCCTTTTTATTTAACTCAAAAATAACCCTAACATGTTTTAAACTCAATGGTTTTCATATACTTCTCATTTCTTTCCCAATTGTTTATGATAGAAACACCTTAATTATTGAATTCTATTATATATTTCCATTTATTATTTCACCACCATATGATAAAATAAAATGATCTCCAAAATAATGAACATAATACCATGATCATGGTATCCACTTTGTTTTATCATCATCTTTTTCACATAGGTAGAATGTCCATGCATTGAAACAATGATTTATGGATCCTTCAAAATCATTTTCTTCCTCCATCCAAATACACCTTGTACAATATGGGTCATATGGGTGTTCATAGAAAAACATTTTTGGAAAATAATCATGTATGACATATAATTACAAAACATCTGATAAAACATTATTTCTATAAAACAGTCAGACCGAATTGGAGTTGAAACATTCAATTAATGGTCCTTCTAAAATACCATAGGTATGTGGTGAGAGACTATATTGTAAAAGAAAATATAAATAGTTTGCTCAAGGGTCTCCTTCTTCAACACCTTTTTCAAAATCATAATGTTCTTCAAAATATTTTGATAAGGTAAAATATTAAGAAAAATCCTTGCTAATATTTACCTTTCTTGAAAATATGTGAATATTGTAAAAACAGGATTTGTCTAAATACCACCCATGATACACAATGATAACACGGTATAGTGGAGGTGTTTGTTATCACAATCATCTTCTTGCATGTGAGTTGTATGCTAGAAAATTTTTCACAATCATCTAAACACGCCTTTACAATAATTATTACAAGAATGTCATCAGGAAGAGATAGGAATGTCGTTTGAGATCCTCCTCCTTCCATTTTTAACTGACTTTCCTTAATATGAAAAAGTTATAAAACAATTATTTAACTGAAATAATAAATATAGGGACTAACCATGTGTCTAACGAAAACTCATAATCCCTAAAGCTGTCTAAAACTCCCTCTGATACCAACTATAAGGACCCAGCCTTAAACAATACATAATCATGAATTATGTAAAGAATTCACAAAGGGGATATTTTAACATTTAGTGTTTTAGAGAATTAGGCCATAAATATTACATAACAACTTGAATATACCATGTAGACACAACTACCCATTATCAATTTTTTTCATAAATTAAAAACACTTCAAAATTTTCAAATTCCATGTTTTAGACAACATTGATTTTCTTTGATCCCCTATTTGACCCTATTCATCTTTAAGTCATGTGGAAAAAATTTTAAAAACATGGGATGAGAATAAAAAGATGAGTAAGGGTTAAAAAATAAGGATGGAAAACATTTTCCCATCATTAAATACAAATCAATGAAACCATACATTTTAATCATAACATACCTTATGAAATCATAAGATTTATGAATAACACACACAAATCATATATCATAATGGTAACTTATGGAATTCATAACATACTTACACTGTAGATATCCCAACTACATAGGGAGTCACATTTGGAATACCCATCATAGTATATTACTTAAATCTCTTAGGAGAAACATTAACATTTACCTCTGTCACGTTACCCAATGCATTGGAGAGCTATCTCGTGCTCTCCCACCCAACTTTTATCACAGAACCACCCATATACTTAAACAATACCCAATATCCATAACATATTCATAACACATAACACAATAATAAAAAAAATATAACATTTCGACATTCCAATCACGATATATCAAATCAAGATATTTAAATAAAGAGTGCTTCAACAAATCATTTTCAAAACACTTTAATAAATTTAATAAATAGAATTTTGAATCAAATTGTCCCATACCACTTTGAAGCTTTTAAAGGAATTAATGATTTAAAACATTAATGTACATATAAATATATACAAAAAACCATTTTTAAAAAATGAGAATTTATGAAAAATATTTAGAAGAATAATTCTTTAATGCTTTTAAAACGATGTTTTAGATAAAGAGTCTCGTAACACTTGAGAAACACTTGACTAAAAATAATTAAAGAATAGAATAAAAAACATATAATATCATGAGAATAAGGATATTCATGATATTATATTCCAAAGGGATGTATATAAACCATATAAAAGTTAATTGGAGTATAACAAAAACGACATCTCAAGGGAATGTAAATTGAGACGAAATCCCTTATAAACACGATATCATTAGATTAAGGATAAATCCATTACATAATTATGTGTGAAAAATATGAATAAACTAAATATAGGTGGATATTAAGTGTGGAACTGTCAGAGTTAGTTTACACATATTTATAACATGAAATAATCAAGAAGTATATGTTTGACCCAAAGAATGGAAATTGGGTTTAGAAGTTCACATAGAGAAATTCGAATGCCTAACTGTGTAACATTAAAATTCAGAAAAATAATTTGATGAGAGAGAAAATGGTATCCCATCACTTGAACCTAAAATTTACATCATTAAGGATATATAATAACATTTCCCATCATTATAATATGTAAATTAAAATACATAACAAAAAATAAGTCTTTTAAAAAGAGGGGGGGTGAAAAGTCCCCTTACTGATTTGGTAACATAAAAAACCTACCCCACATGAAAGAAGGTTCATAAAATGATGATTTAAAAACCCATAAATGAATTTAAATTACACAAAGTGTACAGTCATGGTCATTCCATATGCCACACAAATGAAATAGTGACAAATAAATCATGAATCTCACAAGAATAAGATGTGAGATGAAAAACCCTTACCATGTTGTAATCAATCGAGTTATCTGAATAAAAGATAATAACCACAAAATTAATCATAGAATACCATGAATATAAAGATAACCATGATAATATATATATATCAAATTTAAGAACCCAATACACCTCATGCAATAAATAAGTGCTGAATAATGGAAATCTCATTGAATTAAAAGTGAGATAAGAAATCCCTTACCTCGTGTCTGACTTGACTCGTTTGTTCCTTGTTCATCCTGAATAATAAACTAAAGTAAATTTATACTTACTTAATAACATTTTTCAATTTTATTATTCCTATTATATCACTTTTTACAATGTTATAAACATTATGTAATAATTATGTTAATAATGTTCGTTTTGTCGATATTTTGTACTTGAGTCAAAAATGGACTTCTTATAATTACAAGTTGTTCACATAGTAAAAATTTCACGATATAAAGAACGATATTAATGATTTAGATATCATATATATCATATATATCAAGTATATACATGTATTTATAATAGTACATAACATTTGTGGGTATGAAATGAAATTCACCATTTATGGAGACCGAAAGTCGTACGTACGCATGAATGCTAATTTAATTTCTATTTTGTATTTTAATTGAATTAAAAAATAATTATAAATAGTTATATAATAATTAAATTATAATATCATATATAATTTCAATAACACCATCCTTTATATGTCCCTCACATGGTATGAATGAGTCATGTCACATTGAGGAGGCGGTAGTCTGCACTTCCTCAAATGAAATTACCGCGTTTACTCATAATGGAATCCATAAAGTTATGATATAAATTAAAAATACATAAGCATAAATAAAACATAAATATCATATATATCATATATAAATATATTTTCATCGTAATGGGCACCATATGAGGTGGTAAGAGATAATTGAACAATCATCGGTTCGGGAGGCGTTAATTTTCCATCCACAGAAACACTATGTTCATTACCAATTAGATGGAGGTGTGTGTAAGTGTAGTTATAATAAATCTCATTAACAAATCCTAGTATATTGAGGATACCGTTGTTGGTATGAAAGAAAGGAATAAAAAGAGTTTTTGGGTTGTATAAGAAAAACAAAAAAACAAGTTTAGTGAAATCGTTACCTTTAATTTGGGAAACTCCCTTTGGTTTAAATCGAATGGACTTCTTGAAGTGAATTAATCCTAAGTTAAGGATTCTATGTGGATGATAGGTATCATGAGAGATTATTTGGTATATTTTTGGAGAAGCTAAGGGGCTTGAGAGATGAGAGGAAGAGTTATAAGTGAGGGCATTTTATATGGGGGAGGAGGGGCTCTTTAGGAAAGTGTGAAATATTATTGTATTATATAATTATTTTCGGTTTCTAAAGGTCCAAAAATCATTAAGGTAGAATATAAGATGAGTTATGGTCGAAATAAAGTAATCCAATAAAAATTGGACGGGTTTTGTATTTGATTTTAATAATTATAATTTTATTAATTTAAATCATTTATTTATGATATAAATACTGCCTCATTGGGTGTCGTAAATAATTTTATTTATTTGATATAAAAATTATAAAAAAATACCATGATTTAGGAAATATTTTTAGCTTTCCCATAAATATTTATAGTCTAAAATATACCTTATATTACCCCATGTAAAAATTAATTTACTAAAAGATATTTGTTTGTGTCATTTTTTCCTTTAAGTTAATTAAAATAAAGTGTAATTATCATTGGCTCCATGAGGTCCTAAAATCGACCCAAGGATTCCAATGGTCGTAAATGACTCATCCAATAAGGTTAGAAAAAGTGTTAAGGTAATTTTTTTATAATATAATTTTTACCTTGAATTACTATATTTTACCTTTAACCGTGTTAATTAAAATTCGAATGTTACTATTCACAAAAACTTATTTTCATCTTATTGAACCACATTTCACTTACTAATAACAACCATGTATGTCAAGATTTTTGAAATTTAATCCACAGAAGAGGTAAAATTGTATTTAAACAAAAATCTATGTTTATAACGACTACTTAGTGGTTTCACTATTCAACAAAAAATTGATATTTTTCAGAAAACTGCCAAAAATTCAGCCTAAGATATATTTGATATTTCAAAGTCAAAAATGATGTCTATTTTAACAAATTGGAAACATAGAAGTTGAACTAATTAATTTAAAATTAATTCCTGTTATCATAACAAATAGCATGTTTTTTAGAAACAATATCTACGAAAATATTAACACTTTTTTATGCCCAATTTCAAAGTGAAATTAATTTAATGACCAAATTGTATCGAATCGTAAAAACATAATATAATTACACTTTAAACCCAAATAAAAATATAATCTAACCATATAAATAAATTAGATTAAAAGTCACTTCTGAATTAAAATACAGTATTTTTCACTATTCATAAAAATGTATTTTATTATTAAAATAACAAAAATTTACCCAAAGTAAATTTTGATGCCCCGATTCTAAAGAATATCTTTATTTTGTAAAATAGAACATATAAAAGTGACTGAAACTCGATTAAAATAGGGTTATCCATCAAAAGGTGATAAATCAATCTTTTAATGAATAATAGAGTATTTATGTTTAAAATCATATTCTTTATTATTTTAAACCTCTAAAATTTATTAGTTATATGTAAAAACATTTAACAAAAATATAAAATAATTTTTTAGTTAGTTCTGTTCAATCCCGCCATTACAAAGACTAGGTGTTAACTACCATTTACAATAATAATATCTAATAATTAGTGTGAAATGTGAGATTTCAAAAAAACCCATTGTTGCGTATCGGGTATGCCATCGAACATAACATCCCCTTTAAAGTAGAATTAATATTTAGTTCTCAAATATTAATAAATATGAAAAATGTCATGCTCTTTATTTACCTGGGATGTTACATTAATGCTTATTACTTAAGTGTTGGTAGAGGATTTAGAATTACAATTATAAATAATTTTTATGTAAATATATATACCAAATCAACATATAAAATTATAAATATAGTAAATATATTATTTATTTAAATACATTTATTATGATATTATAATTATTAAAAAACTATATTTATTTCTTAATAATTTTATAAATACTTTTATAAAATAATGTTTATATCATTATATATAATTATATATATATATATATAATAAATATATATAAATATAAATATAGAAAATATATTCATTATTTAAGAAAAATTATTTTAAATTTAATAACTATTTAAATATATAAAATTATTTATTTATAATTATATAAATACTTTTAAGAAATATTTATTTATTTATAATTATAAATAAATATTTTTATAAATATTTTATAAACATTTTTAAATTTATTTATTTATAATTTTATTTTATAACTATTTTTTTACAAATAATTTTTTAGCATTATTAATGAATATATAAATTAAATTGCATGCATGTTAAAAATGACTGAAATTGATTAAATAAAAAATAAACACACTTAAATTATATAGCAAAAATGGATAATTTCAATGTATGTACATTGTATATAAATTTGAATTAATTATGTATATGTGAATTCAATATAATACACATTTTATCAATGTTAAAATGAAATACCAAATGGCATTCAATTATATATTAATTACTCTATACAATTAGTTAGTATTTTTCCTTCATAGTAATTTTTTATTATAAACCATTATTCACTAAATATTACACATAAATATTTTTTAATATATATATCAAATTTATATACATTAATATATATATATATATATATATATATATTTACTATTTTTTAACATTATCAAAAATCATCAAATTAATAAAATGTTTCATATTTTCCTCAATTTCTTTATGTATTATTTTAAATTGTCGAAAATTTCATTTTGCATGTCTATATTTTTAATACATTCATTGTATTATATTTTATAAATTATATATATTTTAATCAATTTATTCACTTTTATCAATAATTATTTAATTAATTAAATTAGTAATATTTTTTTAAAACAATTTTTTAATTTTTATTATTTAATTATTTAATTTTATTTCATGAGACCTTTATCAGTGCTAAAAATCCCTCATAAAGGACCTTTTTATGAGCACCAAAAATATATTTCTGATAAATGGTACCCTTTATCAGTGCTAAAAATAAAGCACTGATAAAGGGTACCCTTTATCATTGATAAAAATAATGCACTAAGAAAGGGAACCTTTTATGAGTGCTAAAAATAAAGAATTGATAAATGGTACCTTTATTAAAGAAAAACTGCATTGGCAATGGTTTAAAATTTTCAGTGCTTTCTTTATAACTAATAAGTATTCAATTTATCATCAATTTATTATAGCACTAAGAAATACTAGCACTGTTAAACACTGATTTTTTCATAGGGATCCCAAAATTATATACTAATGAAGTGAAAATATCCAGAGACCTTTATGATTCCATGCCAAATAGGGCATTACGACTTTGATGATGCACAAGCAGACCTAGGAGCATCAATAAATGTCATACCCAAATCCATATTCTCCAACAGTGGCCTCAGCCCCTTACACCTGATGAGTGATGTCATCCGGTTGGCCAACTGAAGAACTTATAGTCCTGATGGAATAATAGAAGATGTCTCTGCCTGGGTTATTGTTCATATCTTCTAAGATGATTTCTATTTCCTTGACATTGATGGTGAGAAAAATAATTCGAAGTATCCTCTGATTCTTGTAACTGTTCCTGATGACATTTAAAAGTAAGGTTGATGTCCATGCTTTCATCTTTACCATGGAATTTGGTGACCAATAGGTCATGTTCAATATTTTTCAATACATGTGATACCCATCAGAGAATCATTATGAATTCTCTATCCATGTTCCTAAAAGTCACTATGATATTGTGCTGAATATCAATCCATCTTGTTCTTAATGATCTACATATAATGGTTATTGTGTTTTTTTAATCCTCATTAACAAAGTCATAAATGGAGATGTTTATGTTGGTATTTCTTGTGTAAACTCCATCGATTCAAAGGATCATGGAAACTCTTTGTAATCCCATCCAACCTCTAAAATCCACTCCATTAAATGGATAGTAATGTGGAAAATGAACAAGCATGTTCATTTGTTGACTAAAATCAGATTATCAGCATTCATCAATTCCCATCCTTGATTCTAAAAATTCTATTATTTGTGAGATGAACCCTAAGTAAATGTAAATATCTTATGAAAATGGGAATGTAGGTTGTGAGATTCATTCCCTAATTAATAAAGTGATCATTGGTGCGGTTGAAATTGAATATTCTTGAGAAAAAAACATTGATATATATGATATTGAAAAATTTATTCAGTCTTATGACTCCACTAATCCTCATTACTGTACATCATTAAGTGATGAAATAAATGAGTTAAAAATAATTGGGATCTCATAATCTAGTTTTGTGTTATCTGAACCTTATATAAATACACCATCATAATTAAAACATATTTTCGATTTTTTAAGCATAAAAAAAATTTCAATTTGTGGATAAAATCATTCCTCAAGTAGAATACCAAAGGGAGGATATTTGTCACAACCCACCATCTTCATGATGAGGGAATGGATAGAAAGATGTCGAGAGATTCCTTCCTCAAGAGGAATGAGAGATAATGACCCCCCAAGTCCCACATCTAATAGGCCCTAAGGTGGATACCAACCCCAAGGGAATTGAAATATCACAAAAATGGGGCAATTACCCTTTTTATTGTAAAAAATATCAAGAGATAAGATATATCAACCTCAAAACAACTTCATGACTCATATATAAAAAGAAAATGAAATTTTTAGACATGCTTGTTTAAAGTACATATTCTACAAATATAAGAAAAAATCCATAGTAAATAACAAAAATAAAATAAGCAGTGAAAATGAAACCATACTCAATATCAGACCTAGAAATCCCTAGCATGGTCCTCATAATCTTCATGGATTCCTGAAAAAAGTATTATATACATAGGGTGATCATACATGTATACGCAGTAGAAAAACCCAATTCACCCATGCACAAGTGAGAGATGCATACTAATTCCCCTGTGATAAGTCAAAAGAACTCCAAAAGCACCTAAAAATATATAATATCCACCCCATCCTCCCTAAGGAATGCTGAAAACTAATCTATGTCAATAAATGTAATAATATATGTACATTGATAATTGGGTACCCCACACCACTTCCCACTAGTTGAATAGAACATCCTAACACATCTACTTCATCCACAAGTCCTAACGTCACAAATTTCATGCACACACCTCGGCCATACCCATACACATCCTTCCAACAGATACTTAGGCCTCTACTACACCAAAATCCTCCCTGAAGACAACTAGGCCGCACCCATACCACCCCCTTTCCTGAAAACACCTGGTCCTCATCCCAAATACACCTGGGAAACAAACCACCTCTCACATAACCAAGACCATAAATATGGAAATAAATATCAATCCATTATAGCCTGCCACAGGGGTCTTGGGTGATAAATGCCTAGAAGAGGGAGAAAAGATCATCCAATAACCATCTATCCATCCTCCAACTAGGATGTTGGAAAAGACACCCTCTCCCATAACAATGGGGGTGTTTGAAAAATTTTTCTCAACACGGGTTGGGTGTGTATATAATAAATAAGGAACAAAATTTTTATACATATTTTAAATAAACACTCATCCCATCCTATTGAATTTGAAACAGAAAACCATCCCACAAAAAAAAATTTCTTTGCTTATACCCCTACATGCACAACCACACAACAACTAGAACCAAAACATCAACCCACCACTATCAATTAACCAATTTTCACTCTAAATTATAATCCAATTCATTTATTTACTCCGTCCCTACCCAGGAATCTAACAACTGCAAAACCAACGAATGTTATATGAAGGTGAAGATGTTGATTAACTAAAATATGTTCACACTTATTCCTTTATTACACCCCTTCAAAAAAAGTAGAAAACAACCTTCTTTCAGTCCCACTGCACAACCCCCTTCTCAGACACCTGCTTAACCACTGCTAACTATCATTCATTAAAGTTATCCCACTCAATTCATGCCCCCCATACCTAAAACCGGCACACCTATAATCATGAAATCATGACGGCCCGATCCTGAAGCCTTGCTGCCTAAACACTACCTAGATGTTGTCCCATCACATAAAAAGCTAATCTATTCTAGAATCAATGAATATCTCAACCTGAGATTCCGCTACACCACATGCACCACCCCATAAACAACAACCACACCCTATGCCACAACAACACAAAAACAACATAGTTATAAGGTCAAACAGAACCACACACATCACACAGACACACCTATAAAATTGAGTGTATTCGGATTTGGGAAACAGTGGTCTTAAATTTTCAATTTTATAAGAATGGGTGATCAAAAAAGGTTTTTCATCCTAGGGAATCCATTCTATTTAACTAGGTATACATGATTAATCATATTAGTATTTATAGCAATTATCCATCAGGAAACAAAAACACATATAATGAATCACCCATACCCATGAAAATACCACCAATGGTGATGTTTTTTAGAATCCATATAGCCCCAATATATCACATCTTCAACAATGTTAACAAATAAAATAGGAGATCAACATCATTCCACTCACAGCCTGTTATAGAGTTCATATTAGCATTTATCATTGTTAAAATATGGATTCAGTAGTTTTCAAAAAATTAAATTACTATTCCCACCCAACATGATACACAAATAAAATAGATTCAATGAAATCCTTACATTGAATAGAACATGATCAATAACTCCTATTTGCATCCAAAATAGAGTGTCATGTAGGAAGTAAGATAACTGCAAGGAAAAAACAACGAAATATCGATCGATGGCTATGGAAAAAATGAGACTCTATAGTAAGGGAAGGATTATAGGTAAACCAAGAGGGAATAAAAACACACCAATAAGGGAAGATCTTTTCATTGAAGTGCTAGATCCTAAATCAATGGTAGAGTAGTTTCAAAAGTCATAAAATTTATATCATGGCTAAGACCATGAAGTTGGATTATTTTAAAGTCCCCGGATTGTTAAGACATTAAAGATACAAATAATATCCTTTGCGAAGCCTTTATAAATTCCCAAAAATGGATATAAACTCAATTTATGACATTAATAACTTAGAGGTGAGAAACAAGAAAATCTTATAGAAATTGGGAACAATTGAAAATTTGGAATACTGTCAGAAGTGACTCACTTTTGGTTGACTCAAAATGTCACTGTTTGGTGAGACACCATTTGGTGCCACCATTTGGTGCCACTATACTTTTTCACCATTCGGTGGTCCACCATAGGGTGCCACTGTTTAGTTCCACCATTCGGTGCCACCGTTTGGTGAGCCACCATTGGAATACATATTTTCTGGAAAACATTGAAATGAAGCCTCTCTGCCCCCAAGACCACCAAAACTACTGTATTTTCAAAAAGGAATGGACCATAGAGATCCAACTAATCACATCAGATACCCCACAATCATTTCACATTCTAATGAAATTATAATTAAAATAGAATAAGGAGGGGTCCAAAAAACCACCCCATAAGATACCTCTCATGGATAAACCTTCTTGTGTTGCTTGAAAGATGTAATGAAACCTCAAAAACTAGGAAACCTCCTTCCACATCTATTAACACAAACAACAATAAGATTACCCACACACCAAATGTACATACACATCCATTATGTAATTCCATCCTCTATGTCAAGATACTATCCATTTTAGGTAGAAATGACTATTCTGCATAGGTTTAATCGCATCCACTTAAATGTGTCTCAATTATGAATCAGGTTTCCCCCTTCCAAATGTTAGGACTTTATCACAGGAAACAATCCATATCATAGAAAGAAATGTTAATTACTATATCACATATCAAAAAAACAAGAAAAACTCAAAACAACTCTGAGTACTAGGAACACATATGAACCAATAGCTCCCACATACTCTTCTACAAGCCACTATGTACCCATAACACATGAAACAAGGGAATTTTCCACCAACACAATACCTTCTTGCAACGTTCCTAGATCTCTATTGGCCACTCCATAGACATTTTTTCTTCTTTGATATTCATATGTCCCTAGTCAATGACCTTAGATTCATCCGGAAGATACCGATGAATCTGGGAGACACGAAAGACATCATGGATCCTCCCAACTATATGGAAAATTCCTGCCGATATTCCACACCAACTCTATTTTACTCTACACCACATATGGACTAAGAATATGAGCCTTCCCAACTTCTGTCCAGCCCAATGGTGAAAAACACAGTCATATATATAACACTTTGAATGGAGTCATGCCAACAAAAGAGTGATAACTATTATTGTAATTGTACTCTAACAGGGGAATATGTCGAACCTAGGACCCACTAATGTCTAGAACACATTCCTGAAAGATGTCCCCCAATGTCTGGATATTCCTCTTTGTTTGTCCATATGTCTGAGTGTCCTGAACCAAATATGGTTTCCATAGAAACGGGAGATAAACCCAGCCCATGATAAGGACCATATGGTATTCACAATCCCCATGAGATAGAACATGTTCAGGGGAATCTTAAAAGGAATTTTGGTAAGGTTTTAACTGAGTTTCTAAACATAAAGCAACAAATAAACCCAATAAACCAAATCTGGATTTTTCAAACCAAACCATCTTTTAAAAAATTTCAGAACTGAATTATATAGTTTCAAAAAACTCACAAAGGCTATAAAAAAGGTAAAAAAACAAAATAGGATAGCCCAAATACCACCACATACCCAGAGGTACATCCTTTAAGAAATCCCCACAACATCGCATCCCGATGGACTGCTAAAAGACAAACCATTGGCACAAAATATGTCCCCAAACCAATGAAAAAATAACCATGTCTACTTACACCCAAAAGTGTAAGTAGGGTGCGATCCAAATCCTAGTATAATACCACCAGAATGAAATTCTACGTTATAAACATTCAAATACGAAAGGACTGTAAGTTTTCATAACATGAAATTCTAGTTACAATTTCTAAAATATGAACCTTTAAATAAAAACAGTTTTTCAAGTGGGATATTTTAAAGAATAAAAATATTTAAAAAATAATTCCAATGATACTGAATTTTCCATCCAACCATACCTTATGCTGATGGTAAGCACAAAGTATCTAATGTGGACAATAAATGGTAAAATTATCCTTTTGGCACTAGTTTAATTTGGGTCCTAGGTACCTCATATCTCGATGAGAGTAACCATCATAATCTCCTTTCTCATGAATGAGCCACTAGTAGGTTAAATACCCATAAACAAGTTTCCCCCATCACTATCATCTTAGTTTAGTTAATTTTGTAATCATCAAGCTTTATACATGAGACTGAGGCCAAACACCATGGGATCACCTGCATACTAGTACACATCTACCCACCTAGATACCCATGTTTCCCTCTTCTGCTCAAACAATTTCAAAAAGCCAATAAATATAATTTGCACATGAAAATACAACTTCCACATCAGAAATTCACCAAAAATCCCACATGTACATCACACAAGTCAAATCATCCCTATTTTCATTCAAATTGATTTTGAAATTAAACTCACACCAAAATTTCCCACAACACATTTTTCATGTCTTTCACAATTCAATGAATCCATTAAAAATTACATAAAATATTTCCCAAGATGATAAAAATCACATAACAACCCACTCACATGTTACATAATACCCTTTTCATAAGAAAAATCCATTTTTTACATCACACTCACACAAAACAGCCCACAAACATGTTTCACACCCACATCGAAATTTCATAAACCACCATGAAAAATTACAAAAACATTATCAAAATGATTGACATCACAAATTAGCACTTTATCTTTAAAAAAATATTTTTATGTGAACACACACTCCAAAACTATACATTCAAATCCTTTCCCCACATTCTATAACCCAATAAAACATTAACAATTTTCATAAAACAACCCCATGGGGTATAACTCTGTTTTTTACACAAAACCCATTTCAAAACCATCATTAAATGACAGATCTATCCCAATAACAAACCAAAATAGATTTGGAATCCATAAAAACTTTTATTAATCCACATCCATGGGTTATAAAATTACATTAAATAATACCGCAAAATATACAAATGAAAATACACATTTTCATAAAACACATTCAAAGAGATTGACATGGTTTTTCACTAAAACCCATTCAAAAACCCTCTTCGGAACCCAAATGAACATCAAGACCATACCAAAGAATAATTTTCAACACAAAAAAATTATTATGCCAATTTAAAAGGTTATAAAATAGACCCAAAAAATACCACAAGAGTTACACTTGAAAAACACCGAATTTAATGCAAATTGAAACTATAAAATTAAACGGTTTTTGCACCACACAAAAAAAAATAAAAACATGAAAATTAAGTAAAAAAAGCGTGATAACTCATAAAGGTGTGTTTACACATGGAATCACCTACCTTTTGTGTCAAACTCTTCAAATCTTAGAGCAAAACATCAAGAGCCCCACTACGACACCACATGGAAGTGAAAGGAAACCTAAAACCTAAAGATTACACCATAAAGGCACAAAATGAAAACCTAGGTTTGAACCCTAAACTCTGGACATTTTAAAACATCATTAAATAGTGAAAAAACCCTAATGGAAGAAAAGAAATTGATGAAAAAACACTAACTTAAGGAAATATTAAATTTTCACCACTAAAAACCCCATCAAAGATGGGTTCCATAGGTGATTGAGGGTGATTGGAGGCCTCCCATGGATCATGGGTTCGAATGGGGGAAGAATGGAACATATTAGATTTATTTTTGGGAATAAAAAATGGGAATTAAGAAAATATATTAATTACTTGGTCACCACTGCACGGTTTTCCTACATGGTTCAGTAAACCGTGCGGCCTAACTGTGCAGCCTATTCTAGCCACCCAAAACCAAGACATTACCCTCCAATTTCAGGGGGTCCAATGGGGAAATCATGGGGAAAATATATGCCATGGTTAAGAGGGGAAATGTCCCAAAATAAACCATCATTTTCACCCAAAAACTCATCCAACTCAAGGGTATAAACCACCTCAACAACATACACAACAAGTGGTGACACTATGAGTCTCCCTAATCCAACTCCAAAACAACACAACTTAATACCATATTTTTGAAAAACTATGAGTCCAATTTCCATCCATGACCCACAAGGCTATGGTCATAGATTAATAAAACATGATACACCAAAATTTAAAACCTGGAACACCCGAAAACCAACAGAAAGATAAGAACCGAAAGAGCATTTGAACCAAACATGTAATTGAAAATTACCATTATGAAAAATCTCCCCACCATAAATTTTTACTCTCCCAAAAAGAAACAACAACTCCAAAAGAAAAAAACAAACCAAACCGATAAACAACGATTGAATCCCATGCCAGGATTCACCGCCAAAGGACAAAACACCTCCAGTAATCAATAAAGAAAGGAATACTCTCACAACCAAAACTTACATCACTTTCCTGTAATGTTCAAGCACATTCAGAATTTTTCCCAAAATAAAACTCCACAAACACCATCCAGAAAAGACTCCAGATATTTACCCAAAGGAACAACAACAACGAAAAAGGTTATAATTACCTTGTTTTAATAAAACCATTGGCTATTCCCTAATCCCAACGGTTACCCAAGGAAGATGTAGGTAGTCTGATAGCTCGGAACATGACTATGTACTACCAAGTCAAGAAAAAAAACCAATTTGAGTTACTAGTATGGGGAGACACAAGTGGGATACCCACCATAATATACTACACATATTTTCCAGAAACATGATCAAGGTACTAATAGGGTGCTCAAATGGACTCTCTGGTACAATGAGTAAACTACCATAAGACATTTCCAAAAGGACTTACAGAAAATTCATTGTGGGACTTACCACCATAATAACCATTCATATTAACCGAACATCACAGGCTGACACGGAATGTTCCCAAATCCTAAAGAGTTGGGATGTCCACATAGTTTGTCTGTATAGTTTGGGAAGTAGTGTGTTAGACTTTCAGATCATTATTTTCACATAGCTTCCTAGAACATGAACACTACTAATCATGCAAAAAATCTATGCTCAACCATGAGGACACCAAAGGTTTAAACTATTACCATCTTTCATACTAAGGATAAGAAATTGTACAAGGGTTTGAATGACCCTGGGATTTCTCTTGACTACGTGATAGATTCACTCTGAAACCTATTGATGGAGCTTAAATGATTGAAGCATCTTCGGCCTCGTAGTTAAGATTTTGAAAACCCTAAATGGAACATCCTCTTCTAGTGATACAAGAAATTTCATTGCAACCCCATATGGGTTTACCAATATATAACAAATTTCAAAACTCTGTTAACCCTAACACGAAATTTCACTATAACAAGGGATTATATAGTGCGCACACATCACACCTGTTTCTTCAGGTGAGAAACAACATAAGGAAAGAACACATATAAACAACTTCCTATAAAATAGATGATTTTGTTTTTTTACCAAGGGATACAAACTCCCAACATGATAGAGAGTTTCATAGGATTGCATGACCTACACCTTTACAGTCAACGATCAGACGACATCACAAGTAGTCAGTGAATGTGAACTTTACAATTAATAGAAATAATAAATTGAATGGGACGTTATTAAAAGTCCCCAAACAACACACAATTATAGAATATGTCCTTAACAGCCTCTCATGACTAGATTTCCCGCACCGGTGGTTTAATATAAACCCATACATTGAAGAGACTATGAAGGACACAGAGGCCCTCTTAGGCACCACCCAGGAACTCATCCACACACATGACCCCAAACCTTTTCCAATATCATAGAATCAAGTAAACTAAGAAACTAAGGTCTCATTAAACCATTCACGAGAACTACACTACTACAAGAGGGTCCACAAAACAAATAAAGGAAATGGTGTAACTCAAACTCTAAGGCTCGAGAAATATATTTTTTAAATTGATAAACTGGAGGGTCTTCCATCGGCGAAAAAATCTGGGTTTCACTTCAGTCATGCACTTACCCTTAATGGGGGAATAACTTATCCAATTAGAGAAACCAAGGAACCAACCAACCTAGTCCATTGGTTAAGATATACCGCAACCAGATTCAAACATATGCGGGGAACCACCATAAAGGCTTCTTGGAACATTTCTCAGAAAAGACCACTAACCAGCCCTTCAACCCAACATACCAACCATACACAAACCCAAAACACGGTTCAAACAATATGATTTCTTAAAATCAAACCATCCCACAATGTGATAATTTTCAAAAACACATAATAAACACCCTCCCAAACCATCCATATAGATATCATGTTTTCCTTTAAAAACATTTGTTTGAAAACAAACAGTTCATCAGTTATTGTATCCAATAATGGTACCCCATGGGCCTCTCACATGCTTGTATCTGTGCCACAATGGGTAACCTACTCATATCTATCCCGACAATCATCCCATCATTCCATTAACTATCCATCATTACATAAAACACCATGCATGTTGTCGATCAATAAAATACCAAAAGATAAAACAAAAATTCTTATAACATTTCAAAACCAAAATAGTCAACCAAGAATTCATTTTTTTTGAAGATTGCTAACCACAAAATCAAAATCCTAATTTAAAAATTACTATCATTTTGAAAAGAGAGAATCATTCAGATTAGAAATCACTTCCAATTCATTGACATAAATTCATAAAAATCTTATCTCATTAAAACACCATTCAATAGTTTAGAAAACTCTATTGGAAAGACTTTTTCATAACCAACATTGCATAGTTCCTTATTTCAAATGTTGTTTAAACATAAAATTTTTCATTTCAAAAAAATTCTAAAAATTATGTTCCACTATTTAAAAAATAAATCAATTTTCTCCTTATTAGAAAACCATTTCTCAAAAACATTATGCTTCTTAAAACCTCATCATTTTTTCTTTAAAACAAAACTTCCAAGATTTCAAAACTAAAGAATACAAGACAATGTGAGAGGAAGCTAGTTTGACTTGGTTCTTGGACATATGGTTGGAAGCCATATTCCAATCACTTCACCATCACAGAGAGTGTCCTAGTGTAATATCTCTTACTCCACATGGCATGCCAGGACCTGCAATTTTACTAAGACTATTAACCCAACCCTCTTTTCATTTCCCTTAATCATCACTATATGAAGAAAACCAAAGGACTTAGATGAATCTTAATTTCCCCTAGAAATTTGAAACCCATCATGAAGTGTGATGGCTAGGCACACTACCCATTACCGGATTGTCATGTTCTGAAAATCATAACTATGGTCTATCTAGACTGTTCCACAAATGACATGACCTAAAGAGTTATCCTGAACAACCTTTGATAACATTTTGTCACAAACCAAATTTGGACACCATCAAGATTGTCACCAAACCCATCCCCTGACAAGGCCAAAAGGGAATTCCCGATCCCCATGGGCTAGATGAAGTGCCTAGAAATCATAAAATGATGTTTGGGAACATTTTAACAGATATTATAATCATAAATCAACAAACAAAACAAATAACCCAAATCTGGATTTTTCAAACCAAACCGTCATTAAAAAAATAGATTTGAATTACATATATTAAAACAACTCAAAAGAAAATAAAAAATTTAATAAAAGAAAAAATGTACATCCCAAGAACCTCTATATTGTAAGAGGCATCACCCTTAATCCATCCCCACAACACCACATCCCAATGATGGCTAAAGACCTAAACCATTTCCATGAAATATTTACCCAAACCTACGACAAAAATAACCAATTATACTTACTACCAAAGGTGTATGTAGTGTAGGAGACAAAGCCCAGTAGGATACCACCACTATGAAATTCCATGTGAAAAACATTCAAAGATGAAAAGCTAAAATTTTTCAAAACATGAAATGTAAGTAACAATTTCTAAAAGATGCAACTTAAAAAAAATAGTTTTTCAAGTGGGATATTTTAAATAATCCATAATTTAAAAAAAATACTTCCACACTACTGAATTTTACAACAAACTATATAATATGCTGATGGTAAGCACTATGTATCTAATGAGCACAAGGAATGGGAAAATAACCACTAGGCAAACGCTCGTTGTGGTTCCGAGCTACCTCATATCTCGGTGAGAGTAACCATCAAAATATATGTTATCATACACGAGGCTATAGTAGGAAACATACCCATAACATAGTGGTCCCCCATCACCATATTCATAGTTTAGTTAGTGTTGTAAGAAACAAATGTTCTTTGTGAAATTTATTCCAAACCTCATAGTATCACTGGCATACTTGTACACATCCACCCACCTAGATACCCATGTTAGCCTTTTATGCTCAAACATGTTCAAAAAGCCATGAAATACAATTTTCACATTAAAATAACACTCACACATAATAGATTCACCAAAACACCCACATTTACATCACAAAAATCACATCATCTCCCTTTTCATTCAAATGGATTTTGAAGTCAAAATCACACCAAAATACCCCACACCACATTTTTCATGTCTTTCACAATTCAACGAATCATTTAAAAATTTCAAAAAATCATTCGCAAGATGCTATAAACCACCCAATATTCCAATCAAATGTTACACAATACCCTTTTCATAAAAAATCTAATTTTCACATCACTCACACACAAAACAACCCAGAAACTTGTTTCACACCCACATCACAATTTCATAAATCCCCTCGACAAATTAAAATGCATTATCAAAACATTTGACATCACAACTAACCACATTATCTTTCAAAAACTGATTTTAGGTGAACAAACTCACCATAATAGTACATATACATCCTTTTCCCACTATCATTATGCTAATAAATCATTTACAATTTTTATAGAACAAACCTAAGGGGTATAACTATGTTGTGCACACAAAACTCATTTCAAAACCTTCAATCAAGGTGAAAACCATACCAAAACCAACCCAAAACAGAATTGGTATCCCATGAAATATTTACTAAACAAATCCCCCAGGTGTTATAAAATTAATTCAAATAATACCACAAAAGATACACATGAAAACACACAATTTCATAAAACACTTTCAATGAGCATGATAAGGGTTTTCACCCAAAACACATTCAAAAAACCTCTTTTGAACCCAAAGTCACACCAATACCCTACCAAAGAAGAATTGGAATCCCAAAAAAATTATTTTTCCAATTCCATATGTAATAATATACACAGAAATAATACCCCAATATTTAAACCTAAAAAACACCCAATTTCAAGCTAAAATGCAATAATAAAATTAAACTCTTAACCAAATCTATCATAAATGGGGTTTTCACCACACAAGAAACTGGAGAAACCTGAAAAAAAGTAAATCAAGCATTATAACTCATCAATGAGGGTCTAATCATGGAATCACCTTCCTTTTGTGTGAAAACCCTCATATCGTGGTGCGAAACATCATGCACACCACCGCTGCACCATAACGAAGTGAAGAGAAACCTAAAACCTCATGATTACTCCAAAAAGACACAAAATCAATACCTAGATTCAAACCCTAACTTCAAGAAAATTTAAAACATCAGGAAAAAGGGAAGAAACCCTTTGGAATGGGAAGACATCAAGGAAATAAACACTTACTTGAAGAAATCTTGGAGTTTCCCCAGAAAATACCATCAAAGATGGGTTCAATAGGTTATTGAGGGAGCTCAGAGGCCTCCCATGGCTTGTGGGATTGAATGGGGGAATAATGGAGTAGATTTGATTTATTTTTTGGAGGGAAATGGGGATTACAAAAATATTTTAATGACCTAGACACCCCTGCATGGTTTTTCTTCACGGTTTAGTAAACCATGCATCTTAACCTTGCAACTGCTTCTGGTCATCCAAAACTAAGCCATTATTCTCCATCTTTAGGGGGGATCAAAGGGGGAAATTAATGGGGAAATATAGGTCAAGTATATGAGACAAAGAGTACCAAAATAAAACAACCTTTTCACCACAAAAATAATACAACTCAAGGATACAAGCCACCTTAACAACTTACCCCACATGTGGTGCCACTAGGAGTGTCACAAATCCTACTCCAAAAAACCACAACTGAATACCATCCTTTTGAAAAAACCAGAGGCCAATTTCCATCCAAGACCCCCAAGACTAACATCATAGATCAAGAACATTTGAGACACCAAACATTCAGACTTGGAACACCAAGAAACCAACATAATGCTAAGAACTAAAAGAGGGTTTGAACTATAGCATGTAATTGAAAATTTGGGTGTTGCAATGAGTGTAGGGAGTAGTGTTGAGGTGTAACTAAGTGACAAAGGAATGTTTCAATCTTCTAAAGACTCATGACATAAATCATGTATCCTAATCTGAGACAATGTATCTTGGAACTCCAAGCAGCCGCACCACCTCATCTACAAACCTCTGTTCTATGGCATCCACTACACTCGACTACCTGATCACTTAAAGTAAGGCGACTTTGTCAACTGATCCACTACTTCCCATATTGCATCGCACTCCCTGATCCCTGGGTAATCCTATGATGTAATCCATCGATATGTCATCCCACTTCCACTTAGGTACATCTATGGTCTACAATAGACCACCAGGAACACGATTCTCAACCTTCACTTGTAGGAACACCAAGCACAATGCCACAAACTCTAACCCAACCCACATCATCTTGGGCCACTAGAAATTATCCCTTAACCACCGGTACATCATGCAAACTCCTGGGTGTACCCCTAGGGGTGACCTATGAGACTCAGAGAGAACATCCTCGTGTACTTCCACTGGGATGCATTTATTCTCATGAAACAAAATCCCATTTTTACCATCCTCTGAACATAACTCTAGAGAATTTTCCATGTAAGCATGATCACACATCCCCCCACCTCTATGTCACCTTGATGAGGCTACTCCAACTGTCGCATTAGAGAAGACTAAACTATCATCTGAAACAGGCATCCTCTACTGCCATCCATTCCTGTATCTAAGTGCAAGGCATCTAATTCTTCCCTCTCCCACCAAGAATTCACAAATTACCAAACTAAATCCTTTTTTAATTCTTTATAAAAGCATCGTACACAACATTTCCTTTTCCCCAATGTGTAAGAGTTTTCAGAATTTTAATTTTGGAAAAAAACCATCCACCTTTGTTGACCCAAGTTTAGATCTCACTAGGAAAATATATACCTCAATCTCATATGATCCGTGAAGACCACAATGTGATCCCAATTAGTTAATTCATACACAAAATCAGTGCAATCATGACCAATTCATGTTCCAAATCATGGGGGAATTTTTACATTCATCGGGATGAAACTTCCTAGAACCTTAGTTGATCACTCCCCATTGCTACATCATCACACAACCCAATTCTATACAAGAAGCATCAAAAAACACCTCGAACATAACCCATTTTCGAGAAACCTATGAAATAGGGAGTTAAGTAGATTTCCATTAAGACAGGTGAAATATTCTCCAAACATCTCACTCCACAAAAAATCAAGGCCTTTTCTGGTAAGAGATGTCAACAAAGCTGCTACTTGAGACAAATCTGGTTCGATTCTCTTGTAGTGGCCATCCAGACCATGAAAATTGAAATCATCTTTCACATTCTTGGGTAATTCCCAAGAAACTACTTATTAGACCATTGATATGTCCACCACTATGCGCTACTGATATACCACATTCCCATGTATGTGGACCTCCCAAGTCCAAAACATTAACGTGGACAACTTTATGTAGACATGGTTCTATAGAAGGATCCCTAGGACTATCCTAAGATTCTCAGTATGCTCCTCCTCTAACCGTGAGTAGATCAGAATGTGATTGAGGAATATGATGAAGAACCTATCCAAGAACACACCAATGAAAGAGTTCATGATCTCTATGAACATGGATAGCGCATTCATAACACAGAATGACATAACTAAGAACTCATAGTTCCCATACCTTCACCTAAAAGTAGTCTTTGGAATATCACCGTTCATCAACCTCAAATGGTGATATCTGGATTGTAGATTTATCTTGAAAAAAAGTCACTCCCCTCAGCTAGCCAAAAAGATCAACTATTCTTATGGGTGGGTAAAATTTCTTGATCGTTACTTGATTTAACTTCTGGTTGTCTATAGAAATTCTCTGACCCCCATCAGCCTTCATTACAAGCAAGATCAGATCACCCCATGATGAAACCATCGTCTAGATAAAGAACTTCCTTATCAGATCATGAATCTAAATCTGTAACTCCTGCATATCTAAAGGTGCCATCTGATAAGGAGCCATCAATATCAGAGAAGCACTTGGCTGCAAACCTATCCCAAACTCCATGTCACGTCACGGGGGTAGAGTCACAACCTTCTAAGGAAAAAAAATTGAAGAACTCGTCAATGACATTGGGAGTCACATCCATCTTGGTGTCCATCGATCCCACTAACATCTCTACTAACAATAAATAAAGAAGCTCTATGCATCAGCCTCCCACCCGACAGCTCCACTCACCAATTAATGCTACACGCTGGCCTTTCACATATGAAAACATGACTCTTCTTGGTAAGAAGTCAGTAATATCATGTACCAGAACAACCAGTCAATGCCAAGGATGACATCATATGACACCATTTTTAATAATAATATATCCCTTTTAGACTAATGTGGCCCCAACATCAGTCTACAACCCTGGAAAATATAAGAAAAATTTATATGACCTTTGATGGGTGTGCTCAAAACCATGGGAACAGAAAGTATCGCTATGTCTAGTGCCTATAAATGGTCCATACATGGTGAAACAAAATAGTGTGAATCTCCTAAATCCAAAAAATAACATGAAAGAGTACTAAAAAAGATGATCATACCACAAACATTCTCCAACCCTACTATAACTGCGGCTTCTGTGGAATGTCACTACCAACCCTCAGCTCTTCTGCCCCTCAACTATTTTGCACCTCCCTAACCACTGCCTGGTTGTGGTACCTGAGGTTAATCTTGAGGTCAGCCTCATCCCAAACCTTCCACCCACTATGGAATAGGGTCGTGTTGTCCCTACATTTAGAATGGCTTAGATGGAAACTATTGTTGAGATATGCCCTAAAAATTCTAACCCACACCATACTGTGCATGAGTTAGGCACCATTCCTAGAGGTTCCTACGACCTCAAAAAGAAAAACACTTAGGCCCTAGGCCCATGGGAATATGGAAATGACTGGATTTTTGGAACTGATACTGCTGGGGCCTTCTCCTTGCTATCCAAAACATGGAAGACCATAATGACAGATACTTACTATTGTTGGACTTCCCCATTGAATAACATGGTTGACTTACCTCTTTCAACATACCTCTTTGTGAGTGCATCTTTCCACCACTTCAACCTTATTATGAATTTCTATGTATATAGGTAGAGTGAACGGAGTAACTGCATTCTGAAGAGAAGGACAAAGTGCAACCTCTAAGATCCTCACCCAGGAATTCTCATTGGAAAAGATATCTGGAGCAATGATTAAGAGATCCTTGAACCAGATACAAAATTCCCTAAGTGACATACTCCTATGCTAGAGGGAGTGTATCTCCTTCCTATTCTCATCCATCATCATGATTGAAAGGAATTCTATCCAGAACTCCTCCACAACTTCATCAAATGAAACCTTAGTCTTCTTCATATCCTCATGGTAAATCGTCCAATATTGTCATGACACACCCCTCATATAGATCCCTATTATAAGAACCCAGTAATCTATCGAAGCTGAGATCAAGATGAAAGTGATAACCTACTCCCTGATCCTAATATTCGTCTCCATGATCTCGATGTTTCCTACATACATTCTTAGAATCTATAGCTCGAAAGCACATAGTGTCTTCTGCTGATGATTTTCCTCCTCCTCTGGGTCAACCCTCCACCGGTTAAACAGGTCATCCTGCTGACCCTCCTCTAGTTGTAGAACACATATGAATTTTCAGGGATCCATAGCTGAAAGAATAATACAAGACTCCTAGGAATGATTAAGGTATAATTGGTCTAGGATTCATCTTAACTCATTTTTTTTAATTTCAAAAAAATCCCTAAAAAAACTGCAACACAAGTTTTCATGATTCAGGTACCTTTTTTAGTGTCTCTACCGTGCAAAAGGTGTAGTCTCACTAGATTGTTTGGCAAGCTCATATTCCTTAAATCAGATCATAGGGGGACCAAAAATCGGGTATCCTAGCGAGTCTTCCCAAGACTATGTTACACACCATGATAATATAACCTGGTTTACCAACCAACCCATGTAATCCTCACAGTGCCAAACTCCAAACTCCATCTGATCTCTCAACCTCCCTCTAGTACTGTTCTATCATGACATGCCTTATTTATGATGAGGGAAGGTATAACAAGATGTTGAGACTTTTCTTCCTCAAGATGAAGGAGAGATAATGACCCCCTGAGTCCCACCTCTAATAGGCCCCAAGGTGGAGACCAACACCAAGGATATAGAAATCTCACAAAAATGGTAGTAATTTCCCTTTTATAGTAAGAAAGATCATGAGATAAGATGCATTATCCTCAAACCAACTCCATGAAATATATATAAAATGACACCAAAATTTATCCACATGCATGTTTAATGTATAACTTCCTAAAATATATGAAAAACTCCAAGGTAAATACTAAAATAAAATTAACCTATGACATAGGAACTGTCCCCAACATCTGAGCTTTCATGATCCATCATGGTCTGTATAATCTACCTAGAAACTTTAAAATAGTTTTATATACGAAGGGTGAGAATACAGGTAAAATAAGTAGGAAAATCAAATGTGACCCATGCACAAGTGGGAGAGCCATACTAAATTCCCTATGAAAAAACAACAAAAACTCAAAAAGAACTTAACATGGTATAAAATCCGCCCCATCCTAACCCAGAAAGGATCACAAAATATCGCATGTCATCTAATGTAATAATATAAGAACATCGATATTTAGGTACCCCACACCACTTCCCATCATTTAACTGGAATATCCTAATGTATCAACCTCTTCCACAAGACCCACCCTAACAATCTACCTACGCAAACCTTGGCCACAACCACACACATCCTTCCCACAAACACCTAGGAAACTACCACACCACAATCCTTCCCCTAGACACATGGGAATCACACATACCACCCCCTTTCCTGAAAACACCTAGACCTTAACCAGAAGACACATGGAAAACAAACCACCTCTCACACAACCTAAACCATAAATCTTGTTATAAACCTTAAGCCATTCAAACCTTATCAAAGGGTCTTGGGTGATAAATGCCTAAACTAGGGAGTAGATAACAGCTAATAACAAACCATCCATCTTCCCACTAGGATGTGGGGAAAGACACCAACTCCCATAAAAATGGGGTTGTTTGGCACAAAGTGCTCAACATGAGTGGGGTGCATATAGAATGAATAAGGAACAAAAAGTTTATAAAAATAGTTAACAAACACTCAGCCCATCCTATTGAATTCCAAACATACAACTAGACCACACAAAACCACCTTTTTTGTTACCCCTACATGCACATCCACACAACAGCGACAACCAAAACATCAACCCATACCTTTTATTTAACCAATTATCATTCTACATTATATTACCATTCATTTATTAACTCCATCACTACTCAAGAAACTAACTACCATAACACCAGCATCCGTAATCAGAAGGGGGAGATCTAGATTAACTAAAGTGGTTTCATGCTCATTCCATTATTACACCCATTCATAAAAAGAAATAGAAATCAGCCCCACTAGATATCCCCATACACTTTCCACTTTCCTAGACACCTGTCAAACCACTGCCAACTGTCATTATTTAACGTTATCCAAATCCAGTCATGACCTCACAACAAAACCTGTCTAACGTATAAAAATGATATCATGAAATCCAATTCATAGAGCTCCACTTCCCAAACAATACCCAGATGCAGTCCCACTTCATAATAAGTTTATCCATTCCAAAATCATTCAATCTCTCAACATGAGATTTCATTACACCACATTCGCCACCCCATACTCAAATCCACACTCCTAGCTACAACACCACACAAAAAACACAGATACAAGTTCAAACAGAACCACACACAACACACAACCACACCTATAAAATATGGTGTATTCATATTTCTCTGACATTGTTCATAGATTTTTACTTTGAAAAGTAGGGATGATCACAGGGGGGGTTTCATCATTGGGTATCCAATTCATTTAACTGGGTATATGTGATTAATCAGATTGATATTTATTTCAATAATTCACAAGGAAACAAAAATAGTTATATAAAATCAACCTTATTTAAGAAAAGACCACCAAAGGTCATGATTTTTAGAATCCATTCAATAACAATAGATCACATCATCAGTTGAGATAAAAAATAAAAAATGAGATCAACATCAGTCCACTCTGAACTGATTATCGAGTTCATATTATACTTTATCCTTGATAAAATTTGGATTGGTAGTTTTTACAAAACAAAATTACTACACTTGCACCAAATGATACAAAACTAAATTTGACGTAATGTAAATCCCTACTTGTTATAGTAGATGATCAAAAACTCTTCCTTACGTCAGAAATAGAGGGCCGCATGAGCAACAAGAGGACTTCGAAAAAAATCTATAAGGAAAGCTCAATCGACGTCTACGACACAACATAAAACTCCATGGGAAGGGAAGGATTATAGGAACACTATGTGAGAATTAAGACACACTTGGAAGAGAATATCCCCTCTCTAAATAGCCAAATCAAATATCAAAGGAAGAACAGTTTCAAATGTCATCAAAGTCGGATCATGCCCAAGACCACACATTTTGTTTATTTAAAATTACACAGAGAGTTAGGATATTAAATATATATACATATAATATCCTTTGAAACGACATTATAAATACCCAAACAAGGTTTTAAACTCAATTTACATCAAATAAGATGAAAGAGGGAAGAAACTAGAAAAACAGGGAGAAACTGGGAAAACTGAACATTTGGAAAAATGTCATAAGTGACTTTCCAGTGGGGGAGTCACAGTGTCACCATTTGGTGCCATCTTTTGGTGCCCCCATATGGTATTTCACCATTCAGTTCCACTATTCGGTACAACCATTGGGTGTCGTTGTTCGGTGCCACCATTTAATGTCATCGTTTGGGGTGACACCTTTGGTGAAAATATATTTTTGGAAAACTCTCAAAACAATCCAATGTTTCCCCAAAGAACAAAAAAATAATATATTTTAAACTTTTAATGAACTAATGAAATTTAGGTCATAATAATACCCATATTCGCATTCCTACTGTATTGAATTGTAAGCGTAAGAACAAGGAAGGGAAAAAATTATCCAATAAACAATAATGCCTCCAAATGTAGATTTTTTTCTATAATCACTATATATTTGAGAAAATAATGTGTCCACCATCAAGATTTGGGTATTCCATTGCAACTGTTTAATTATAGTATAGAGAAATGTAACTCTACTTTAGAGGAAACCAATGTTTTCTTTCTATTTTAGAAAATTTTAATTATTTTTTTATTTCTTCAATAAATGAATAATGATATCCTGATTTTCTGATATAGGTAAGATAAATTTTCTACAACATCCCTAGAGAGGACACAGAGCCTAAAAATCTCATTGAATTTCATCATATCCCCAGCTTCTATTTTAGACCTACCACTGAATTGAGAATACAACCCAAATAATCCGAATAATGGGGATCCTTTTTCCCTTTAACTTCTATTTTATCTATCTCTATCTCTATTATTATAATTTTTTTTACCAGTTTACCCCTAAAAAATTTATTTTTTCATAATATTTTCTGTGGTTAATTATCAAAAATTATAAATAAAAAAACAAAAAAATATATGAAATTTTTTTTTAATAACTCACCATCAACATTTGAAATTTTTTCCAACCATTTTGGGTAGTCAAAAGACAGGTTTTCATCTCAATTTTTTTTATTTTCATCATAAATTTGGATAAAGAATCTTGTGTCAAAACCAAAAAAAAAATTACTGCTCAATTTTATGATTTGGGTTTTGATTTTACCCAACTGTGAGGAAAACATTAGATTTAATGCCATGTAATATTATGGACATATTTTCAAAATGTGTGTTTTCACACTTGATTACGAGTCTTGAGCTTTCAAACCTTTGAGCTGAATTTCTTTCTTTAGTGTACATTAATATTATAGAGGAATTTTCTTAACCACAAAAGAATTATACTATCCAAATAGCCTCCCTTTAACCTTATATTGATCCTCCGTTTAAAAGCCCCTTGGAGCCTGTGAAAACATTTTTTTCAATAGCCACATTATAAGACCAATAACTTATCCCACCGAACATCTATATATATTTTCATTGCATAATTAATTAAAATTATGTTTGGGGTGAATGGATTTAATTTTGGGTATCATTTTCGTGATTTTTATAATTTTATAATTAACTTTATGGAAAGAATCCATTTTATTATGGGGGAGAGTATTTCATTTGGTAAATTTTTGGAACGTATGTATGTTTTAAATATTGTACATGTTATTGAAAAGTGATCAGAAAAATATACAAACTAAAAAAAGGTTGTGTCTTGGGCAGGTCATAAATCACTCTTCCCCCACCCTTGAACTTATTATAACTATTATAATTAGTGTATTAATGAGAACAAACATGGGTTGGGAGATGAGTGTGAGATCTGTTTCAAGTTCAACTATTGAAAAAGAAAAAAATAACGCTTTTTTATCAGAAAAAGTTTTGTATTTTATAAATATTTTATATTCTCATCCACTTGAAAATTTATTCCTCTTTTTTTCCTTTTTACACACAATTTTATCTTATAAATATGTGTTTCTTTTTTCATCCCTATTTCATTAAAAAACATGTAATGTTTTACCCATGCTAGCATTTTATAGCTATTTTCAACTCTTTTGGACACTATATTATAACTATACCAGGGCCACTGAAAAGCCCATAAAAATTTACTCTTTATTATTTAGCACATTAATATATAGAATGAAATCTGAGATATATTTAAAACTTTATTATTTTCAATTCTGGTTGGTGAAAGAGTGAACCTCAAGAAAAATCAATTGTTTTTGGAACATTGTTTATGTAACAATTTTTGGTGGAATTCATTATGGATGAGTGAACTATTGTACACCCCACATATTGGAGAACACCAAAATTTTAATATTTTTTCTGAGTAAAAATTATTTAGTAATGTTTTAATATATTTTTAATATGAGGAAATGCATGAGACTATGTGTGGGGGTTTTGATGTTATTAAGTTATTCATAAAATTTTATTTAATAGCTTACAATATTTTTGATGAATAGAGCATAATTGGTGTGGAATATTCATGTTTTCATATTAAATATAATTTTTGAGAATTATTTGAATTAATAAAAATTCGAGTTAGTTTAATGTTGATGACATATATCTCATCATGCTTATCAATATCTTCTAATTATTTATTTAGTGTTCCATATCCAATTTCCAACAAATTATTAGACAGAAGTTTGGTCTAATTCGTCCATTTGGAGGGTCATATTGTTTAAAAAATAAATACCAAAGGTTCTGGGTTATATAATAATAAATAATGATAACTTTATTTCTTATGGTTCATTCCAATTAAAAATATGAGTAAATTTACCCAAAAATGATTTAGATATGGAGGTTGTGATATTTTCATTTAAGATTTTTCAAATTTAGCTATTTATTGAAATGTGTTATATATATAATGATAAAAAGATATTGGGATATATTTTATCATTTAAGTAATTGAATATGAACAAATTGAGAATGTTGGAGATGATAATACATTATGGAAATTGAAAACAATACCACTTAGGTTTGGAAAATATGATGGTCGATTCTCTATATTGGAAACATCATGATAATCTATCCATGATGATGATATAAAAATACACAATATTCATAGATTTCCAAAGATTTAATCCTGAAGTCAAAATGGGGGATATAAATCATATCATTCCACACAGGTTGCAAAACCATCCATTCATATGAAGATCAATGAATACCAAAATGATAGTGTAGATATAAAAAACATATAGGAAATATTCTAGAGATTAATTTTGATAGTGATGAATTTATAAGGTTAAAACCTAGATATTTGTCTCATCAAATAAATAATTTAAGATTGAACTTTTGGAGGATTCATATAGTTTATCCATTTCTATATATCCTAGAAGTAAAAATATGTTTATTGAAATAAAGAATAAATTTTTTATGTGATCATATAAGGATGGAGATTGTAGAGTGTGCATCTTGATAATTGTTATGTTGTATTGTCAAGTCTGAATGAGAAGAGACTAAGGGTATGTTGTAACCATTTTCCAAAATAGTATAGAAATATAAAAATATAACTAGGTACTTCATCTCATGACTCCCCAATACATTAAAAGTTTATAATTTTACTTCGGTTGTAAATGATAAACTTACTAAAACATTCCATTTTATTTGTATCAAATGATGTTTATCCCTTGATAAAGCCACCACGATATATATAATGGGATTTGTAATGATGTATGGAGTACCACTATCCATTGTATCCTATTTGGATATGAGTTTTACCTTAAGGATCAATATAACTCTTTAAAAATTGTTGGAGATAGAGCTGAGATATATTATTTAATATCATACTCAGAAAAACAGTCCATCTAACAGAAAAAATCAAACACTATAGGATATTTTGAGATATTATTTTATAGATATACAAGGATTACGAGATTAAAACATTCACTAGTAGAGTTTTCATAAAAAAATATTTATATTATAGAATCAAAATTCCATAAGATTAGGCATTTTATCTGAGGAGATGTTGAACTCTAATATACTGAAATGAAGTTGGAGAGACAAATATGATAGGTTCTAAACTTTTCCATGAAATGAAAAACATTTTTCAAAACAAATTCTTTCACAAGAATCTAAAAAAAATTAACAAAAGAGTTTGGATGAAAATATTTGATGATGTGTAGAGGTTGAAGTTGGTGACAGGCTGTCCCTTTGAATACCACCATGGTAGTAGGTTATAAATTTTGGGAAGGGAATATGAGCCCTAGGTATTCCAGGCTCTTCAAAATCCTTGATAATGTTTGGGATAAATCATGTTGCATAGAAACTCATCCACACATATCCAAAGAACAAAAATTATTCTATCTATTTATTTTTCGAAATCACATACCACAACTGTAACATGTGATAATCACTAATGATAATAAATTGGAACTTGATATCTCATATATGAAAAAACCAGTGGAAATTATACATTTATAAGTTAAGGTGTTGTGAAACAACACCACTAATGTAGTTAAGGTTTAAAAAATAATCATAAATTTTTTTTCCACTATAAGGGAACCCAAGTAGGTTATAATTGAGGTTCTCCCTCACTTTTTTTCATATATATAACAAAATATTGAGGATGAAGTTATCTTAAGGGTGTAGAATATATTGACCACAATTTTAGTGATTAAATTTCATTAATGAAATACCATGTGACTATATTTTCTTAAAAGTATCACTGAACTAAAATAAAACAACCGTGCTTTTATAAGAAAATATTACCATTATATTATAGTCATTAATTTGGAGTGTATCAGAGTAAGTTACCACATAATAAAAACTATATAAATGTTTTTAATAAACCAATTTCCATTTTATACTTGAAAAATATATGTATGCTAATTTCATTTCTGAATATTTTAAAATTAATTGTCACAAATTTTAAAAATTATAACATATAAAATTCCTTACATATTTGTGATTATAATTATCAAATTTTGTAATGTGTTAAATTAATATTTTAGTAATTTAATTTTGTTTCCAAATTAAATATTAGCGACAATGGTAGATGTGTTATTTTTTTCAACGAATAATACTATTATAAATATTTTTTATTAAATAAATTTATTTTAAATTAATACCCAAATAAAATGTGTAAACACACATAAAAAAAATAATTAACAATCATTTAATTCCTAAACAATGCTATATATGAACAAGAATACATAATGATTAAAAGTTTTTTTTCTACAAAAAAATATTTTCAACACATTATATATTTATATTTTAAAGTCTATTTTCTCATATTTAGAAGTTTAATTAGGAAAATAATTTCCATATTCAAATTTATAACACTGAAATTTGGTAATAAAGATCAACTTATATTTTTATGAAAAATATAATTGACATGATTTACATTTAATTAGAAGAAATATTTTTTTGAATGGATAATTTATGGTGGCTCGATTTTTTATGAAAATAACATGACCTTTATAAATTGTATAAATTTCTTTAGATTTTAAAGTCTTACCTTTTTTTCTCATAATACATTCCTAGACTAACTCAAAAAAAATCATGTCCATCCATTCTAACCCCTTACTTTCCATTTTTTGCATGGAATTATCCCTCTTCTTTACTTATAAAAGGCCGATCACATCAAACATTTCAATTATACACAACTATTTTGAAATTTCCATGAAACACTACCAAAATTTCTTCTCCATATTTTACTTTAAACCCCCTAGATCCCTAGGTCAGTACAAACTATCCAATGTATCCCAAATCAAAGTCTCTTATCAAGAGGATATTCTTGTAATGACCCAAACATTTATCAATGAAATTTTCCCTTATTATAAAATTTCATAAGGTATAAATCTCATAAAATCTTGTATAGACAATGATAAAATCATTATAAATGAATTATTGTTGAATAATTTTTTATATATTTTAAAAATCCAATATCGATGAAATAATAACTTGACCCATAGAAAAGTAATGTGACCCTTAAGAATAGTGAACTGGAAAATTAAATTGTAACCTAATCAATTAATGTATAAATAAAATTTATCCTTTATATATTTTAAAATATGATATAATTATATCATAATATATGTAAATAAATATTTTAAAAATTATCAATTAAGTGTCGGTATTTTTATAAGTTATAAATATTATATTATAGTTGTATGATTAATTTAATAATTTAAAAGGAAATATATTTAAATAAAATGTATCCCTAAATTAATATTTTGATTTATTATGATTTTAAGATAATTTAATGCTACCTTAAGTAATTTTTCAGAGTGTTAGAAAATCAGATATAATTTTGAAATTTGTATTTTCCATAAACATGAGGATTTTAAATTAAAATTAAATTACTCATATTTAAAAAATTATTTTCCAAAAATTGCATTCATTTTTTAATTCTACACATCATAAAATTGTTAGAGTAAATTTTTTGGTTATTTCTAAAATATTTGAATTATTGGTGAATAATAGAATATGATAATTTACCACATAAAAACATTATATATTTAATACATTATTCTTGGATTTAATGATGATTTTAGCACCATTTTCTTGAACTCGAATGATATAATTAATTTATTTAGTCTCAAGAATAAACACTATTGCATTTCTTGACTAAAATAATAAACTAATGAATTAAATAATGAGAAATACCCATCTTCTCAACTATAAATACTACCCCTCACCCCCTACTATAGTCACACCTCTCAAGACATGAGCCTTGTCCAAATTCTTACCAAACCTATCCCAAATCTCTTCCTCTACGGCTAGTTTCTCTTTGTATAATTAAATGACAAAAACCTTTTCCCTAAGGTTGTTCTTAAGGAGGATAAATCCATGAGGTAAAATCCTCATCAATTTTAACTTAATTTCTTTTCAATATAAATCTTATTATACTATTTTCATCACATTATATTATACAAATGGAATGATAAGTCTAGCATGTTTGATATAATGAAATTATATCATTTTAATGGAAGATCCATTAGGAAACTTTTCACTCTCTCTCTCTTTTATCCTAAAAATGAAATCATCGCCCCGAATGTGTCAATTTAACGATATTAAGGGAGATGCACTATCATTTTACCTTAATTTCATCAAGAATGTTAATGAAAACATTTTAATGGTTAAAACAAGTTTTAAAATTAATTTTAAAATACTATTTATGTTTTGTAACAAACTTATATTCAAAATACTAAATGATAAAACAAAATGAGATTTTTGTGATAAAAAAACCGCCAAATTAAGAGAAAACGATCATCAACAACTTTTATCTAATGATTCATCCTCATAAAATATAAAACTATTAGATAAAAGAAAATTAAATATTTTGTAATATATTAAATAAAAAATTAACAAAAATTGTACATATTTATCCTCATTTTTACACGTACTTCTATTCATGTATACAAGTGAACCAATATCGAGAAATAAGAAAATAAACACTCCCAAACGATGAAATTAAACTCTATAACTAAAAAATCCTAGAAATGTACATAATAAAACCATAATGACTCAAAATCAAAAAAAAATTATTTATTTTTCAATTAATGAATATAATGTGATTATATAGGATACTAATGTCAAGAAATCATTTGGACATAAGGTAAGGGAAATTCTCAAAACCAACTCTCTTTCTTTTGGTTTTCCCGCTCTCACCCCATTTTTAGTGTGGATATTCCTTAAATATAATTTCTTCATAATTATATTAAAATTTCTAGGTTATAAGTTTTTTTAATTGAGTTTATGAAAAACATAGTGTTTACCAATGGAACTCTTCTTTAAACAAAACACACCTTTTTAACTTCTCAAGATTATTTCTTCTTCACTCATGGTTCATGATTCTTATATCAAATATTTTATTCTGTATTTCATTTGGGAACCCAAGTTATGAATGTATTCTTTGTGAAATGAAACCCATTCCCTTCCTTGGGTTATTTTATGTCCAATATTTAAATACATTCTACGTGGCATGCATGAAAATGTAAATGTTATGATTTGACATGTGTGCCCAGAATTATATAGAGTAATCTAAATGTTATGAGGTGATAGGTGCACCTGGAATTATATAGAACTCTAGTGCATTGGGTAATTTTATGTATATCATGAGAAAATAGAAATATGAATGAACATGACACTATCTTTATTCGCAACTGTTCGTGGTACTTGACCACTAAGACATGATGTTACATTTTTATTCATTTCTATATTCTTTGACTTCATCTATTTATTATTATCATGATTATGATCTTATTCATATATGATGATTTGATTTTTATTATCACCCCATGCTTTATTTATTCATTTTCTTATTTATTACCTTAGTGGGATTTTATCTCACCACTTTTTGATGAATATCCTCAGGTGATTAATTGTACTAAGTAGAATACGAAGACAGATAAGTGGATATAGAAGAAGAAATTAAATAAATGATTATGTTTTATTTTTAAAATGATTTTTATAGTCCTAATATTCTCAAGACATCCAACCTTTGTATTCGGGTCATTTAATTATTTTATGTTGTTTATCATTGAAATTATGTAATAGTAATGTAAAAAAGGAAGGGTCACTATAGTTGGTAGCAGAGCACAATTTAGTTAATTTGGGAATTAGTAATATATAACCTCAGTAAAACCCCATTGTATGAGACTTAGTATGTGTAAGCACCCATAAGGCTTTGTATTATAAAATTATGAACATAAAGATCCCAAAATATATGGATTTAGAATTAATTTAAATAAGTTTTACATTATTTATTCATGACTTGTTGACATATGTTTTGTTCTAACCTTTTCTATTATAAAAAATGGTGGGATATAGGAGACATCAGGACAAAAACATGTGCAAGGGATAATACAGTGATTATCAGAATGACTAAACCAGTTCTTTGGTAGGTGGAGTTTGAAATTTCCTGGATATGATTACCTGACTATCTCAGGTTAGAAACAATAACATAAATAATGGGAAATATAAGCCTTCACTTTAGATGTAGAAACAAGATATCGAGTGTTTTATGTGAAAATTACAACCAATAATTATTGGATATTATAATATACTAGTCACAGAATAGTGGGTCAACTCAATGGAGAAGTTCTTTTCTATGCTTCACTGTTCTTTGATGGAGACGACGAATCTGTCCATTTACCATTAATATGGGGAGTCTGATCAATGATGGTATTTTATTAGGAACTCCAAGCTGAAAGAAGATATTGACGATATGGAGTGGGAGGACATTAATATAATGTTTCTTAACAAGTATTTCCCTAGAACTCTTCATAAAAACATGTAGAGAAAATACATAGAGATGAAGAAAAAGTAAGAACAATCTATCATTGACTATGAATGAAATGAAACAAGACTTTCAAGGTGCACTATAGGTTTTGTTATAAAAAATCATAGAAAATTTGATAGATTCATTAGTGGTTTAAAACCAAACCATCGAAATGATCTAAAATTCAAGACTTTGGGAGTTATGAAGAATTTTTTCAATGTGATTTTAAAGTGTATATGATGTTTAGATATTGATCTCGTGGTTATGGTGATAAGAAATAAAAGATGGATTTTAAAGCTGGAGGATCTAATAAGAAAGGTTGAAATAAAACTAAACCACGCCCATGTAAAAAATTTGGGTAGAAGCAACCTGGTAAATGCCTTAATGGGACAAGAAGATGATTCAAATTTAAGATTGAAACCACCAAGGTCATGAATGTTGAGAATACATGGGGATTTAAGAAATTGTGGTGGAAGATAGGAGAGCACCACCCATTGTATAATGCTATAACCGTATAGAGCAAGGGAACTATACAAGAAGTGCACTAAATGTCAAGTCCATAAGGGTTTTCATCGTCATCATCCACCTAAGGAAAAGAAGAATGGGAAGGCTTATGCCATCACTAAAGTGAAGCTGGTTAAACAAAAACAAGTCATATAAGGTACACATCCAATTCAGACCATAATGTTAAACGTTTCATTGGATTTTGGTTCTACACATTCCTTTATATCTTGATGGTTTTCTAGAACCGTTGAATCGAAGCCCCAGAAACGTGAAGTAGAAATTTCTATTAAAACACAATGTTGTGAAATCATTGAAACCCAAGTGTTGGACTCTTATTCTATTAGCATATCTATTAAGATTCTTTTAGTGACTCTTGTAACGCATCCCTTACTGGAATTCAATGATAAAATTGGGATGGATTGAATTTATATACATAGATCACAAATCATATTTTTGGAAAATGATGCCTATTTTCATATTCCTAACTATCTCATTAACATATTCAAATGAAGGTAATATCAGGAATATAAATTGTAATATCCTTCAATAGTGTGGGTGTTGATTCTATATGAAGAATCATACCTCGCTCAATTTATTGAGTGAAAGGAAGGTATCAATCTAGGGTAAATGTTCATTGTGATTGAATATAGTAATGTATTTCATAAATATTCTCCCAGTCATCCCCTGCATCATAAGGTAGATTTTTTAAAAGAACTCATACTCGAAGATAGTCCTACCTAAAAGTGTCCCAATTGTAAGACTCCTATCGAACTGGAGGATTTAGAGAGGTATCTTTAGGATCATTTGTTCCAAGGGTTCATAAACCCTAGATAATCACATTGAGGTGCACTAGTGCTCTATGTCTTGAAGAAGAATGGTTTAATGAATTTTTATTAACTATTTGGAACTCAACATGATCGCTATAAAGAACCAATATCCTCTCCAAAGGATTGATGACTTGATTTACCTGTTGAAAAGATCTATGTATGTATCCAAGGTGTATCTTTAATTTGGATATCTTCACCTAAAGGTGAAGAAGGAAGACATTCAGAAGACTTCAATACAATATATGCGCACTATGAGTTATTGGTGATGCCCTTTGGAATTACTAATGCCCCTATAATCTTCACAAATTTTATGAATAGAGACTTTATACATTACCTTGAAAATTTATTGGTAGTGTTTATCGATGATATTATCATCTACTCTAAGTGTAAGGAGGAACATGAAGAATATATAAGGATTGGGTTAGTTATTTTAAGTAAGGGGAAGTTGTATTCCATGTTTAGAAAGTGTTAATTGTGGATGAATAAAGTCATATTGTTATGACATGTGATCACAAGTGAGGGAATCTCTATAGACCCTTAAAAAAGGTAATTGAGGAATGGCCCAAACCCACTAGTTTTAGGGAAATATGCAGTTTAGTTGGATTATATGGGTACTAATGACGTTTTTTGTTAAATTTCTCATGATTTTAAAGCCTTCTAGATAAGTGAACATTGAAATAGATAATGTATGTCTGGATAGAATAAATTGAGGAATGATTCAACGAGAAAAAGAAGAGTTTTATCACCGCACCCGTACTAACATTACCAAAAAGTGGGGAAGGTTTAATGATATAAAATTATTCTTAAGAGAAATTATTGGGTAGTATACAAAGGAAAAATTATATTGGTATAGCATAATCCCAAAAAATATTGAAGATCTATCAACATAACTACCTGACGCATGATCTTTAGTTAGAAGATGTGATTTTTTCCTTGAACATCTTGCAGCGCTACCTCTATAGTGAGAAGTGTGAAATATATAATGACCACAAGTGATTCAATTATATATTAACACAAAATTGTATCAACATGCAACAAAATATATGATTAGAGGGAATCAAATACTATGACTATTCAATTCACTATCACCCTATAAAGCCAAATATGAGAGATGATAATCTTAGTAGAAAAGAACTTGCTAATTTATTGATGATGTAGATTGAGAAAGACCCAATCATCATGGATATGAAAAGGACATATTTTGAAATCAGAACAATATGGAATACATCGTAACCAACCAAAATGATTTCCCAACCATATATATAATATATGATTAAGGAGGAACAATGGGATATCCAAATTTACCAAAAAGGTGAATGAAGTAAAGGAAGGAAAACTACAAGAGTTCCATATTGATGATGATGGAGTGATTCAGTTTGGAAATAGGCTCGATGTGCCTTAATCACCAAGCATAAATATTGAGCTATTGGAAATTAAGATTTATCAACTTTATTTATCCATCCTGGGAGTACCAAGATGTTTTGTGATCTCTATGATCACTTATGGTGGGACAACATAAAAAAGGATATCGAGGAATATATATCAAGGTTCATGATATGAAAAAATGTTAATTTAGCGTGAAAAAAGACCAATGAGATAAGGAATACATTCCTTAAATCCATGTGAAAATGAGAGAATGTAACTATAGACATTCTCACTAGTCCCCTTAAGACATCCAAGGGAAACAATTCGATATTTTTTGTTGGGGACCGACTCAACAAGACATCTTACATTATCACTATCCGAGAATATCTATCACTTGAACCATGTGAAACAATATAGTTCAAAGAAGTGGTGAGACTACATTGATATGAACTCTAAATTTTTACAGAAAAAGATCCCAGGTTCACATCTAAATTTTTGATGATTCTTCAACATGCATTGAGTACTAAATTAAATTTCAGCATGAACTATCACCACCAAACTGATGACCAATATGGAAGGACTATTTATATAATCAATGATATGATAAGAGAATTCACTTTAGAATTAAAAGGAGGATGTGATCAGAATATCCCATTTACTATGTTCTCATACAATAATAGCTTCCACTCATTTGTTAAGATGGCTCCATATGAATCTCTATAATGAAATCGATGTAGAACTCCAACCCATTGGGTTTAATTTATTAGAAGAATGGTATATAGACCAGATCCTTTGTAGGAGATAATAGAGAAGACTAACTCCATCCAACAATATATAAAATATTCATAGAGTTGGAAGAAGGTCTATGAATAAAATATTCAAAGGGACTTGGAGTTTGATGTTTTAGATAAATTATTCCTTCAAATATACCATGGAAGAGATTTGAGTGGTTTGGAAAGAAAGGGAAGCTAATACTATGGCACATTTTCCCTTTGAGATCTTTGATTCCATATGATCCATGGACTATCAGCATGAACATCCACCGAGTATGGATGACGTTAATGATGTGTTCGACGTATCACTCTTGGGGAAGAATAGAGAGGATCCCTCACTTGTACAGATCTTAGATGGGCTACAACAAGAAGATTTTCACCCATATGAAGACCAGCCTATAAGGATTCTAGAATTAAGAGATAATGTTCTAAATGAAAAAAGAAAACCCAACTTTTTAAAGAGTTTTGCAGGAATCATAAGTATGATAAAAGAACTTGGTAACCAGATTAAGTGATTAAGGAGAATTAGCATCACCTCTTTATGTAAAATGAAATTTTGGGGGAGAAAATTCAAAAGGGGGGAAGACTGTTACGACCCATATATTAATAAATTGAATTTATCCATTCATATAGTAATTTAAAATAGTATAAATCACATAAAATAACATATAGACAATAAAAAAAGATTTATAAATGTTAAATTAATGAACAATAAGTATTTTTAGAAGGTACAGAACATATATTGATGAAATAGTAAATTGACCATTGAAATAGTAATGTGAAAAATATGAATAGTAAACAAGCTAATTGAATAGTAACCTAACCAATGAAGGTATAAATAAAATTTATCCATATTGAAAGTGACAACATGATATTATTATATCATAGTGGAAGTAAATAAATTTTTAAAAAATTATTAATTATGTGTTGGTATTTTTTTATGTTATAAATATATAAGTTCATTTTTATGATTAATTTAATAATTTAAAATAAAATTTATTTTCATAAAATGTATCAATGAATTAATTATTTTATGTTTTATGGTTCTAATAAAATTTTATGAGACCTAATTTAATTTTTCAAACTTTTTTTAAAATCAGATATAATTTTAAAATCTTTATTTTCCGAGTAAATGACAATTTTATTTAGAAATTTAATTTTTCATATTAAGAATTATTTTCAATAAATAGAGTTCATTTTTTAATTCTACTTGTCCAAAAATAGTTAAGGAAATTTTATTTGTATTCTTCTGAAATATTTGAAATTTGAATAAATAGTAATATACAATAATTTTCTATAGAAATACATTATAAATTAATCACACCATTCCTGGAGTCATGGATTATGTAAGAAAAATTGGTTCGAACTCAAATGATGTAATTACTATATTTATTATCATGATTGAATTCAATTTCTTATATTGTTGAAAATAATGAACTAATGGTTCAAATAATGAGAATACACCCCTCTCTTACACTATAAATACAACCCCTCACCCCCACTTCTCCTCACACATCTCATGCTTTGATCCATGTCCAAATTCATTGAAAAAATATCCCCAAGACCCTATAACACAACCATTATCTCCTGGTCTAATCCAAATACCAAAACCATTTCTCTATGTACATTCTCAAGGAGGATAAATCAAATAAGGTAGATCCTCTTACTTTTTCTATTAATTTCATTTAAATTTCATTTCAATTTTTCTCTTATCCTCACCATATATTAACAAAATGGAATGAAAATTAAATTATTTTCTATATAATGTAGTAATATCATTTTATTGTAAAATCCATCATGAAATTCCTCCTTCTATCAATTTTATACTAATAATTAAATCATCCTCATGATGTTTTAATTTACCGACATCTTGGGGGGTGCACTTTTATTTTCTCTTTACAACCTGAAAAATGATAATGAAATCATTATAATGGTTGAAAATAACTTTAAAACTTATTTTTGAACCCTATTTATGTTATGGAACTAAATTATATACATAATACTAAATGTTAAAACAAAACGAGTTTGTTCTTCTTGAAAAAACACCAAAATTAACATAAAATGATCATCATTAACTATTATATAATGATTCATTCTCATAAAATATAAAAACAAATCTTTATAAAATCATTAAAACTTCCGTAATATCATTAATAACATATAATAACAATTCTAGATATTTATCCTCATTTTACATGAACTTCCATTCATGAATACAAGTGAATCGAACTTGAAAACTAAGAAAAAAACACTACAAAATGATGCAATTAAACTCTATAACTTAAGAAAAATCCAAAAAATTAACATAATAAAACCATAATGAATTAAAAAAATTATAAAATTTTCTATATATTTAGTTAATGAGTCTAATGCGGTTATATATGATACTAATTTCATGAAAGTATTCAGACCTAAGGTAAGTGGAATTCTAGAACCCAACTATATTTATTTGGGTTTTCCCTATTTCACCGCATTTTCTGTATGGATTTTATATAAAAAAATTTATTCATCATTATCTCAACTTTTCTGGTATATATATTTATACTTGAGTTTATCAAAAATATAATGATTTCCAAAATAAATCTTTTTTCAAAAAAACACACATTTTACATCACGATATTGTTTCTTCATTATTCAGGGTTGATCAATATTATATCAAGTATGTTATTACCAATTTAAGTTAAAAAACATATTTTTGATTTTATTATTTAGTAAATTAAATCCATTACTTTTCATGGGTTATTTTATGTCCAATATTAATATAATTTCTATGTGTCATACATGATAATGTAAATGTTATGATGTGATGGGTGCTCCTAGAATTATATAGCTCAATATAAATGTTATGATGTGACGGGTGCACCAAGAATTATATATAGATCCAAATCATTGGGTAATGTGATGTATATAAAGAAAAAAGTGCAGTTTTCTTGAAAATTATTCCATATTTTTTCACAATGATGTGTGGTAGTTGACCACCAAGATATGATGTTTCATTTTTATACATTTCCAGAATACATGAATTTATCTAGTGCTTCCTATCATGATTAAGATATTACGATTATTTTATGATGATGATGATTACACTCCACCCATGTTTCAATGATTCATCTTTGTATTTATCCCCTTACATGAATTTTACCTCACCCATTTTTGATTTATATGATCATGTGATTACATGTACTAAGGTGAATGATTATTGTTTTTAAAATTTATTATTATAATAATACCAATTTTTGTAATATTCCATATACTATGAAAAACCATAATCGTCATTAGTACATGTGTATAGATTGTTGCATCCGGGAAGAGGGTCATTCGATTTTTCATCACTACCTCTCATGGATGGTAATAATGAATTCATTTATGTATAATTATTATTTATATAATTTATTTATATTATTAAATGATACAGGACTATCTGGCTTCACCTCTATCATTTGATGTGTAATAGAAATGTTAATCATGCATTGGGAAGACTACCACCTCGATGAAGAATTATTTTGTCTTTTTATTCTAGTTTTTCATTATTTATTAAAAAATAAATTTCTAGTCTACCATCATAACAATATAAAATAATTTCATTGTTATTGAGTTATAATTATTTTTTTCAAAATAAATACCTCTTTTACTATAATTTCTAATCAAGTCAATGAGTGTTAAAGATTGATCTAGTTTGAAAAACTATTTGAATAATTCTATGGAATTATATAATGGGTGATTATTAAAACTAGATTTATTGTATAATATAAAATTATTATTATTATTATTATTATTATTATTATTCATAAATGATAGTTCAATATTTAAATCATTAATTAATAAAACACCATTCATAGGTTGAAAATCACCAAAAAAAATTCATTGTTGGTTTCTTTGGCTAGGATATAAAATAAAGTAATCATGAAATGAAATTTAAAATAAATAAATAATTTATATTCTAGAATTAAAGTAATATTAACTAAAATTTAATGATGAAATGTTTTATAATAATTGTCACTGAATCCGCTCTTATGAAACTACTACTAATGGTCAAACATTTATACCCTCTATGTTGGAAATATATTAAAAAAGTACAATAAATGATGATAATTATTATAAATGAATATTACTAATATAATTATATAATAATAAGGTTCAAAAACAATTAATTATGATATTTATCTTTACAATATATGAGGTTAACTCATTATGTTGAAATCAAGAGTATAGTTAATGGACTTGGTACCTAGAAATTATTTCATTGCAATAAACAATTAATTATTGAACATCCTATTTCTTTGAATTTCCATTTTAATTATTGAAATATAATTATTTCTAAAGAAATATATATTTTGAACAAAATTACAGATATTGACATTTATTGTTCTCATTTCTATTAAAAATTATAAGTTTTTTTTTGAAAATATTATTGTAATTATGACTTTAAAAATCATTAATACAAAATGTGTTCAAAAAAATTATATTCAGATTTTGTTATCATTAAATTTGAATGATATAACTCTTATGAAGTGCAGTTTTAAAAATTTATTATTTTAAGAACCCTTTTCTATACTTTTATTTTAACATCCTATGACTTCATAAGTTCAAGTTATGTGAATTATTAAGAACGCCTTTTTTTCCACGAGATATTTGAGTTATGAGATGATTGTTTTTAAGTGGAAAAAATAATTATGGATGGTTTAGGTTTTTGGTCCAATATCAACTTATAATATATTTTTATAATATTAATTCTAATGATATAATCTTTCGTGGACAAAATTGTTTTTCTCACATAGGAATGGTTATTATGTATTCCCTCAAATTTTTAGGTGTTGAAGTAATTAGTTTTTTCACATAGGCATGGGTATAATGTATTTACTCACTATAGTTTTCATATTCACAGGGATGTGCAATATTTTCAAGTTGATCATATTATGAATAATTTCCATTTTTTATTATGTTATTCCATGTTTCAAGATGTTCTTTATTTTCAATAAATTCCAAGATTTCATGATTATTATTTTTCAATAATCCTCATTTTTTCATTAATGATATTTTTATGATATTATGATAATAAATTGTGTTTTTAGGTTATCATATATTCTTTTATGTTATATTATTTATATGTTTATGATTTCCCCATATTCTCATCATATTTATGATATATTACTTATTTGTATGTATTTTCCCTTATAGATAATTAGATCACACACATTTATTGTGTTGTAATTCCTTAGGTTATTAAAATTATTACATCACCTGACATGTTGAAGAAAGGGCCTATAGGAGAAAAATAATGTAAATTATTTTTCAAGTTTCATAAAAAAGTTGGTTATGAAACTAATTTCAAAGACACTACATATTTTGTTCCCTTTATTAAAAGATTTTTTCTCTTATATATTATTTAAATTAATATGTTAATGAATTATTTAAGTTATATTTAGTTTGGGGTTCTATATCTACAACCCAATTCATCATATAATTTTCATCAATAGGTGATTCCATCGATTTATTTTTTGTATAACAATGATTGTGAGATATTTGGATTCCCAATTAGAATGAAACTTATTCCATACGGGTCAAAGGGTGTTAGCTTTAGGGTGTGAAAACATAAAATTTGGGTGTTATGGTGTGACACATTTTTCCTGATTCCTACATCAATTTTAGATGGGTTCTATTAATGTAATATAAGTTCCATGCGATATCCTCCGCATCCAAAAGGTTCTTTATAATATGGGATGCTGTAGTGACTCCCCCCCCCCCCCCCGTGGGTAGTGATCCATCCTTGAGAAGAAAACTATGAGGAAGCGAGCCTACATAGACAATATTATGGTAGAGGTTCTGTATACCCAATTGGTCCAAAAATTAGCACATTTTAAAATCATAATTCTATATTTTATCATATACTAACTTTATTACTCAATCTATTGAACTTAAGATGGTTCTATATCATCATAATATCTATCAACAATTCATAGTATATAAAATATAATGAATAATAAGAATATATTTATAAGGATTAGAATCCACTCCTACCCTTTTCCATGTTGGTTCCCATGTGGATATATCCAAAAATTCATCATAATCCATATAAATATAGAGTCTTCATTGTGTTCTTCTACTTCAATACCTATAGAGATACATCCTCTACACTACATGAAATATTCCAACAAAGAAATCATATAATGCTATCTTCCTTAATGGAGAGATAAATTTTAAATCCTATTCATATACCCTTCCTTCATGATCTTGAAAATATATTTGCTTAATATTTATGGTCTTAGTAATTTCCCTATAATCAGAATGAAATATATACTCACAAAATTATTAAATACCCAAGTTCTCAATAATTCCTTACTTATAAAGAAATCATAGATTTATCCACTCCAAATTATTCTTCTTGAAATAGGAAAATGAATTCACTTTGGCACTTCTCAAACTAACAACAACTTTCTCATGAGAACTCTATTTTTTAGTGTGAAATGATTAGACTCAATTAATTATTATTCTCACATATGAATCTTATCACACAATCCTACTAGTTTTGATCCTCTGTCTTCAAATAGGGAGGTTAAATTCCCATCGAGTTAGACACATGATAGTTTTTCAATGGAAAATTAAAATCACCCATTAAATACTCAATAATCTATTCATTAACTCCAATGAAATAACTAGACATGGTATTCTATTATAATCATGAAATGTGGACTAATTATAAATTTCATCCCCCTTAATGAATGCTACATAAATAATCATAATTTTGATTGAATTGTGACCTAAAAATATGCTCTATGATTATTGAACCCCTGATTAACCAATTATACATCATCATAAGAAATATGTAAAGATCCACACATTTTCCACTCATCTTCCCTTAACAGAAATTTCACCATGACGTACTGTAAGAACCTAATTCATTTTGGAAAGAACTACATGTGTGGTCTATTAACTAAATCATATTTTGTCCAAATGTTCTTTATTATAATTTGGTGAAAATATTTTTTATATTTTCCATTCAAAACACTAAGAAACATGAAATTCACTATGGGTTGGATGGAAATTGTTTCGGAGACCTTGGTATGTCCACTATGGAATATCCTCACAATGGGTGTGGTCATAAACTAGTCTGAGTTATATATTGGAAAAGTAGAATGACACTAGGAGGAGAACCACATGAATGGTAAATTTCTAGTTACCCATTTTGTAAAAAAAAATTCTCAGCACACTAAATGATATGGGTGTGGTACCTTCTTTAGATCTCCTCTATCTCCACGTGAACCACCACTAGGGTTTGACCTTTCCTATGTGGGTTAGTCCCTAAACCATATTTAAAAATTACCATATTTCAATCACTTATTTATTACTTAATTTATAATTTACCTTCATATTGATATAAAGTACATTATTAATATGAGTTTTGCGTATTGTATGAAATATTTAATGAATGTAACTCATCCAAATACATTTAGAAACTCTATGAAAGTTGTTGGTGTACCCAAATAATTTCATATGAATTTTCAAGTATATATTTATTGAAATTGAATGTTAGATGAATAAATGAAAGTATATTAAAATAATGAAAAGATAATATTACACATTAAGAAGATTAATTTCATGATAGGTTTTAAATTAATGATAAATATTGTGGTTTAAAAGTCCTATATTATAAATTCAATAATTCTAGAAAAATTTATAAATTATGTTTTAACATATTTCAAATATAATAGGAACTCTGGAAGAGAATGATGATTACATTGAGATTATTATATGATTTATTGACTAAAAGGACAATAATTATATCATGTAAATAAATAGAATATGTGATGAGATCCATGTTATGAAAGGCTAAATTAGATTTCTATTTTTGATCTGGAAGAATGAAGACTAGATAAAATAGAAAAACTTGGTTAACAAATTCTAAATATTTCTGTTCAAATTGAGGTGAAATGAGATCCATCATTTCCCCTAATATACATTTTGTATTTTATTTTGAACTAAAATGAAGGTAATTTATTGTGATGAGTGGTCTTATGGGGATAACATGACAAGTACAACAGTATGCCACTTATAGAAGGAAAATACAAAATAGATACCATCTAAAAATGATTTATGAATTGGTATTAAAATTATAAAATAATGGATAACCATACATGATGAATTTGAATAATGATTTTTAAATATTTTATAAAATAAAGATGAATATTCCATCATGGTGTGATCTATTTAGTCTGAAGAGTGTCATTAAAGAATATCATCATTGGTGAAGATGTTGAAGTTGTCAAATCTAGACATCCACATAATGGAATTCATTTTATTACATTCTACCTAATTGGAATATCTCGAAATCAAACTCTGAATATAATCACCATTATGAATATTAGGAGGAGTGTTTACCTTTAGATCGATACAATTTAATAATGATGAATGAGTTGCTAAAAAAATTACACTTGAAAATATAATTTTATTGGAATATTCTTGGTGGTGATTTCTATGAAAAGGTATGATATCATAGTCCCTTATAATTGTTAAATGAATCTAGATTCTAACATAAAGGGGGATAATATTAATCAATTCCCAAGAGTAGAAATTTGATGAAGTTCCAAAGATATTAAAAAAAATAGGATTAATTTTTTTTAACCATTGTATTAAGTATGTGATTAAATTGAGAGTTAATGATTATAAAATATTGGATTTTATCAATAATTTTTCCTAGCATTATTTTTATATAACTACTATATAATAAAAATTTTATATGGTTTCATTTCTAATTGGTATAAATTATCAATTTATTATGGATTTATTAGTTTTTTAAATAAAATATTGTTTTGTATACTAAGCCTAGATTTTCAGGCTTAGAGTGGGATGGTTAATGGAAATTTTTTATATATAAACTGAAACCCTTTCCAAAATACTTTTTATTTCCTATTAATAAGTGGTGCGAAATTATAATGAAATGATAGATGAGAAAAAGGGATAAAAATGAAATTCAAGTTGATGAGATTATTTGATGAAAAATATTGACAGGTCCTTTTTAGATATTGGTTAAAATAAATACAAATAAGGAGTTTGTTAATACCACATTGTGTGGGTTTTTTTCAATTATATTATAAATGAATAAAATTCATTAATTAAATTATATGTATGGAATAAATTAATAATTTGGAGAATAGTTGTGAAGAATTAAAGTGTTTAATATATTTTTTTTTGATGATTATATGATACTTAACTTCATGTTGTAAGATATGTTGAAGGCTAAGGAAAAAAGTGGTTTTCCATTTTGAATAAAACATGACCAAAGTGTAATATGATTTGAAAAAATTAGGATGTAATGTTGAGATTTCTATTTCAAAATTTGGATAATTTCCAAATAAGTATGAACATGAAGAAATAAAATCATTTCTTATAAATGATAATAATGATTAAATTGTTACTAATAACTCAGGTAATAAAAATAAAATAAGAAGACCATTTTTTAGAATAATCAAGTTATTTTACTTATTATAGAAATTATACATTCAACCAATTTAATGAAAATATATAAAAATTATTTAATTACAAATCATTAGAAGAAGATGGATATGAATATGAATTTGTTGTTATTAAACCAAAAATTGGTTTTGAAAAAAAGGTTACATGATTAATAGTATTAATAATGTGGGAAGACATTTTTCTGCAGTGCTCAGAAATATTATGTTTTTAATGGAAAATAAGATTTATATGGTTATTGCTGGAACTGTAAATGTTTTCCTAACATGAAAACGATTTTTTGGTATAACAAAAAAACAAAATGATGAGGTAAGATGTTTTGTGAGAAATAAACTAAAAGGTACACACCATTCAAATAGGAATAATTTGGAGATATCCTACCAAGTCTATAATAAAAATTGAAATTATATTTAATCCATTGTATGATATTTTATAATTATTTTAGATTCCATTCCATCTTATAAAACATTAATGTTTATGCTACTAGACTAAATTTTCTCATGATAAAGTCCTAAGAAGTCTTAAAACATTAAGGATAATTTCATAGAGAAATCTCTTATTTCTAATGTTTCTTATAAAGAGTCTAAAGTAGGGTGTCCAAATATTTTTACAATAGTTTTTCATTTTGGAGTGAGATGTAAATATCAACAAGGATGATAAAAAATTTATATATGGCACAATGTACTTTTTAATTAATTATTCACTTAAAATAAATAGGGTTAGATCAGCATTGATTTGTAAATATTATTTGAAATTGAAGAGAACGCTATATATTAAAGGAATATAAAACAATTTTAATAGTTTGTATTAGTTATTTATTGAAATAGATGAAACAATATTTAAAAAATGGGTTTTATGTGAAGTACTGAATGATGCATGTATCTTGACAAAGGGAAAATAGACAAGAAAAAATTTGTTTCAAATTTTTGATCCTAGAAATTTAGTTTATTTTTATTTGAAAAAAAAATCAACTATTGAATAGAATCTTTTAAACATTGGAAAATAGAATTTGGGTAATATTATCAGTAGTGACAATGTTCATGATATTCTTAAGTATAAAATATAATATAATTTTATAAGATCTAAATTTTAATAGGAAAAGACTATGAATACTCCACACAAGACGTTTTGAATTGAATCTAATAATCCATTTGTTTTAATATAATATGATATTTTCTAGGCCATTAGGAATAAATTTTAATGAATTGACCCATGTTAGGGCTTGAACTGTTACTACCCAAAGGCTACCTTCGTAGGCTAGGGGTAGGTGACAAGTGTTGTGTAACGACCCAAACATTCATTAAGGATAATTCCTCTTGATCTAATTAATTGTATTATTATTGTTATATAAAATGTAAACATTATTGGTTTTATGTTTCTAAATTTTAAAAAATCATTAAGAGTTGTGACCATTGATACTATAGCCATTGAACAGTAATCACAGGATTAGTATAATTATTGGGATTTAAAAAATCCAATTTACACAGACAAAGGAAGGGATGGCCCCATCCAGTAGAATTTCACCAAACAAAGCCCATTAATCATAGCTCGAAAATGAGGTGGTGTCATTGGTCTTGGATCTTGACCAAGCCCAAGCTGATCTTGATCATGTTAAGCATGAACGGAGCCTACTACGGGAGAAATGGAAGTTAATAGAGATTATCACCCAAGCGATTTTATCCGATCCACCCTAAGAGTTTTCACCATCACACACCTTACAGTTTTGTCCTATGTGGGTGTTATAATGGGTTCTGTATCAAGACCCTATCACTATTACTATGGACATTATTTTTTTATAAATAATTTTCATTCATTTTATTATTGTTACTTTGTAAATAGTTTTAATAGCACAAATAGTATTTTTTAGTTAATATTAAACTAAGAAATATATTTTGATGAATTAATGAATTTTTTAATTAAATTGTATTATAATTAAATATTATTAAAAAATAAATTTTTATTAAATATAAATTATCCTACAATTTATTATAAATACACTTGTAATTTTAATTATTGTTTGAAAGCTTTTTTTGTCAAACCCCTTGAATTTTTGATAAATGTAGAATTTTATTTAAAAGTAAATATGTACATAATTAGAAAATAATTTAGAATAAATGAATATTATTTTTGGAATCTGGATGTCAAAATTATCCAATGGGGAATTTTTCATAATTTTTGGAGGCAATCGAATTGTTTGGTAAAAATTAAATACTGTTTAAATATATATTGTGTTTTATGACAAAATAATGATCTAATAGTGATGTAATAAAATAATATAAACATTATTTTTGGAAAATATATGTTTTTTACATAAAAATAATGTGATTTTATATTCATTCAATCTATTTTACGAACCTTTAGTGGACCCTCCATGACTTATAAAACATTTTGTCATTTTAAATTGTTTTCCTTGATAAAGTGACTCACCTCCACATAATCAACCATATTTTTTTTTAAGAATTTTGAAAATTGGGCTCATAATATATTGTTTTCCACTCCCCTTTTTGAAAAACCATTGGAAAAACCCATGGGATGGTTTGTGGGTTTGATTAGTTTAATGTGTGGTGTCCAAAACCTAACTTATAAATAATTATGTCACCTTTCCTATTTAAACCCACCCACGATCCAACTTTATCTTCACTAAAAGCTTTTGTAGTGCGTCAAACCTCTACCATCCTCTCTCTAGAATCCTCCCAAGGTCCCCCAATCTCCCAAGAAGCTTCTCTCAAGCCTCTCCCAAGCCATTGGAATCACACTTCCAAGTAAGGGACTTATTCCTTTCTCATTTTGTCCAATTTTCATTAAGTTGTTATGCCATTTTGATTTCAATTCAAAATTCTGGGGGTATGATTTTTCACATCCACCATACTACCCTCTTTATGTTTGGATGATGGGAGAACCCTTTCTCTATCATTAATTCCTCCCATGTACACCTGTTACCATGACGAGATTTGGTGAGGAATTTCTCTATCCTCTTTTACATCCATTTAATTCTTTTATATTATACCTATAAATTTCATTTCTTTTGTTGGGAAATAAATATATATCACCACCTTACAATCAATTTCATGTAAATATGATGAGACACCACTTTCTCTCCCATTAACCATTTTTTATGAGTTCTTATTTCATGTTGTCATGCAGCCGAAATTGCACTACAATTTTCCAAGCCAATGTCATTGTGTAGTGAATACCATACTCATTTCTCTACCAAGGGTATTCACCATTATGAACATTTAATTTTTCCTTATAAATATTCATGTATGTATTCCACATCCCTTTATGATATAATAAATTACGATGATTGATTTCATATTTTATGATCCATGTGGCACACAAATGCATGAAATGAAATGTTTAAGATGGGAGCACCCTAATAGCCCTCCAATTCTTTGGGTAAAGTATAGTATCATGATAAGTCATTGCAATGAAATTTTGAGTCATTATAATTCTTGTTTAATGAGGTTTTACCCGTGATTCATGTTCAATGAGGGTTTACACATGCTCCATGTGCAATGAGCCTTGGTTCATGCTAATTCCATATTTAGTTTGTTTGCCACATTTCCATGTTATAATTATCAATTGTTATCATGAATTTATGTTCATGTTTCTCTTTTCCTCCATTGATATACCTATTTTCTACCATGTATTGTAATATTCATGTTAATTCATGTTTACTCCCTTACTGGGCTTTATAGCTCACCCTTTTCTTATGCATGTCCTAAGGTTATCCCATGCAATGCTAAGTACGAGAAAATTTAGTGGTCATGTAAAGGAAGTTTTCAATAAGATGTTGTGTTCTGTGTTTTATGCTGTTATGTAATTTTCCTATGCTCCAAATACACAAGAACTCCCAATCTTTTATTTTGTACCATGTTATGGTTTTATGTAATAAATCACGTTTAAATATGAAATAAAGAGGAGGGTTATTATAGCGGGTATCAGAGGATAGGTTTAGTTATTTTTGGGATTAGGATTAGAAAACCCTAGTGGAAGCCTTAGGGATAAGACTATGTATAATAATAACATCCCAAGGTATTTTTGGAATATTGATTAAGTGGTTTATCAAGAAAATACATCCCTATCTAGATACGAGCAAGTAGAGGCAGCTCGGTCAAAGATGAACCTAGGGGTGAAATCCCTGACAAGGAGTTTCAGGTTAGACCCGGCGTACCCTTGTGCACGAAAACGGTCCATGAGGCACTCTTTCTTATGAAACTCCCAGGGGATATGCATTGGTAAATTCACAATATTTTTATGAACCATTATAAAGGGAATAAAGAATATTCCCCTAAGAAAATATGTTAGACAGTAGATAATGGATAAAATAGATTAAAGCTTATATATTCATAAGTTAAGGAAATAAAATATATTTACAAGTCATATGTTTTTGGTTTACCCTTTATGTGTTAACTCTACTTTTACATTTATTATAGCCAATGGCTAGTTATAAGAGGACTCGGGCTAACTACCGATTTGAAGACCAATGTGATGATTGATCTACCGAGATGCCCAATCCAGTGGGAGAGGGAATCATGAACTTTGTCATGATACTCTCTTAGTTAACTCAATAATTGAATAGAAACAAGGGTCAAGATTAATGTTCAACCCCCTAAGAACAATTCACTGTTGATAGCTTCATGAGACAAAGGCCTTTTACTTTTAATAGATCATCTGATCACTCAATGGTTGAAGAATGGATCAACTCCATTGAAAAGATCTTCTCCATCCTTCAATGTTCCGAACAAGAGAATGTTCTTCTAGATTATTAGAGTATAGAGAGTGAAGCCGATCAATGGTGGACATTGATAAAAAATACGAAGCCTGAGGAGGAGATCGAGGTGTTGGAATGGAAGGATTTTTGGAAGATGTTTTTTGATAAATATTTTCCGCGCACCCTACGGCCTATGATAGAAAGGGAATTACTTGCCCTCAAGAAAAAAAGATGATGAATCTGTCAGATCATACGAGGAAAACTTTAAAAGGCTTGCACGATATGCTTCTGGTTGTGTCATTACCACTGAATATAAGGTTTACCACTTCTTTAGTGGGCTGAAACCTAGCCTGTGGAAATCCCTGGCAATCCGTGACTTCAACAGCTATGAGGAAATTGTCTAATTTTCCCTCAAGGTTGAAATCAAGATTCGAAAACATTAGTGGTATCATGGGGATAATAATTGTATGGTGGAATTCAATTCTAGCTATCTGATGGAAAAATTCATCAGTGCTATGAAAATCCAGCAACCCACTTGCCAATGGTGTGGAAAGAAGAATCCCGGAAATATCCTAAAGGGGAAAAGGAAATGATTTAGGTGTGGAAGATAATGGAACCAAGAAATTAACTACCAACATGAAAAACCTATGGCTATGACAGAGGAGAGGAATTCTCTATTCGACCCTCAACAAATTGTTCATTTGTTCAACTGCAAAGAACCAAGGCATCTTACAAATTAGTTCCCTAAGATATGGGTGTTTGGGGGAAACCAATAACCTCCAAGGCAGAAAAGGAAAGCCGTTTCCATCACTACTACTGAAGTAAACCCCAATAATGATGTGGTGAAAGGTACACTAGTTATTAATTCAAGAATAGAGAATGTACTTTTTGATTCAGGTTCTACACATTCTATTTTATCCAAAATGTTTAGTAGAAAAATCCTAACATCACCAAAAATAATGGAAGTAAAGATGACGGTGAGTATGGGGAATGTGGAAATAATTACATCCCCTGAATATAAATCCTCCTCTGTCTTACTCGGTGTATTGAAATTCCCAGAGAACCTCATCATACTCCATCTAGTCGAATTTGATGCAATTTTTGGAATGGATTGGCTTTCCTTATATAGAGCCAACATAAATTTCGGTTAGAGGAAAATCACTCTCTATGTGGAGAATTGACCCCCGATTCTGTACAAGTGCAAGGACGAAGATGAATCTTCTTTAGCTCCATTATCTCAAATGTGGATATTATTGCCCTTTGAGTACGTGTATCTAAATCAGATGATTGAGTCTAAGGAGGAAACCATCCTTGAAGAGATGCCTATTGTGAGGGAATTCACTAATGTGTTTCCTGAGGAATTGCCTTTTCTTCCTCCTAGAAGAGATATTGAATTATCAATTGATCTTCTACTTGGGGTGTTGCCAATATCCAAGACTCCATATAAAATGGCTATTGTGGATCTTGTGATGCTGAATAAACAACTATAGGAGATTATGGATAAAGGCTTTATATTCCAAAGTGCTTCACCATGGGGTGCACCAATCCTCTTCATTAAGATGAATGATTGGTCAATACGCCTTTGCGTCGATTATCGTGAGCATAAAAAAATCATGATAAAGAACAAGTATCGCCTCCCAAGAATTGATGACTTGTTCGATCAGTTTTGTGGATCACAATACTTCTCCAAGATAGATTTGCAGTCGGGATATTATCAAGTAATGGTGAAGAAGAAATATATTCACAAGACTATTATTCGTACAATTTACAGGCACTATGAATTCATACTAATGCCTTTCAGACCCACTAATGCTCTAGAAATCATCATGGACTTGATTAATAGAGTCATTAGATATTACATCAACAAATTTTTGGTAGTCTTTATAGATGATATTCCAATATACAACAAAAATAAGGAAGATCACGAGGAGCATCTAAGAACTGTACTAGAGACCTTGCAGAAGAAGAATCTCTATGAAAAGTACAATAAGTGTGAGTTCGGGTTGAAGGAGGACTCAATATTGGGTCATATCATCAGATGAAATGGGATATCTATGGATCCCTCTAAGACTGGTGCAATATATGGATGACTGAGGCCCACATCAGTAATGGATATCTGTAGCTTCATGATGTTAGCTGGATATTATTGATTATTTTTGAGAAATTTCTCACGACTGTCCAACCATCTTACTAAGATAACATGGAATGGAGTAATGTTTTCTTGAAGTGATGTATGTGAAGAAAGTGCCAATGAGTTGAAAAGGAGGCTTATCACTGCGCTTGTTCTCACAATACCCACAAGTGGATAAGTTTTTGTGGTATTCGCAATTCCTTGATGAATGGCATGGGTTGCGCGTTGATGCAAAATGACCAAGTCATTGCCTATGCTTCAATAAAATTGAATGGCCATGAGCAAAATTATCCAACAACTGATCTAGAGTTGACTGTGGTGATCTTCTCTTTAAAAATTTAGAGGAATTATCTCTTTGGGAAGAAGTATTAAATATATATGGACCACAAAAGCCTCAATTATATATTCACATAGATAGAGTTGAACAAGCACCGACGATGGAGGTTATACCTGATCAAATACTATGACTGCTCAATCCATTATCAACCTAGGAAAGTTAAAAAGGTTGTCGATGGTCTAAGTAGAAAGCACCTAGCAATTCTTGTAAGGGTCAGTGTCCTAAGAACCAACAGTTTTGTACATTGATTACATGAATGTTCACTTATTATATATTGTTCATTGTTCTGCATGTCTATAATATAATAATGTACTAGAATTTTTGTTGCATTAATAAGGTCATGGAATATCCCCGTTATGATGAGAACCTTGAAATTATATAACAATATTCTTGAATAAATTTTTGCAGTTGGATGACATACTATGATAGGAAAAATAGTATTCAGACCGTCAGGTGAGATTACTCGTAAGAAGATGAGACTCTCTCTCATGGAGTTCGCACTTGGTAATATCTAAGATAAGATATTATGAGAACAAACCCACTAGTAGCAATTCCGCATGTCCTGGTGTCATCAGACATTGTTATCTATGAGCGTGTGTAATTTTCCTTACACTAGAAGATTATCATTAACTCATGTCATGATGCACACACTTAGATTTACTGAAGAAAGCCGTCAGGAAAACAGTTAGCGGGAAGAAGGGTACGTTGGGTGCGTCATGAGTGACATGTTGTTAATGGATAATTCGAGGAAGGATTTTTCCCCTCCATTTATGGATGTTGATATCTCATCCCTTTGATTGAAATAGAACTGTCGCATTAAATTCCATGGCCATGGTGTAAACTACGAGTTTATTTCTGGATGTCAATGAACGATGGTGTTAGGTTGGATAGGGTAATGGCAGATAGTCTAGATGGGGGGTGAATAGACCAAATTAAAAATTTTAATCAAATAAATTAATTATCATAGTTAATTATTAAATTTAATTTACAGTAGAAAAATTAAATAACGCAAGGATTTTTTTTATAGTGGTTTGGTCCAAAGTGGGCCTACTCTACTCTTATACCTCTCTACTCGGCGAGAGAAACGTGTGAAATAAAAATAATTTTTAAAGGGAAATCATAACCAAATTACAAAATCCTTTTCTAGTGGAGGGATAACCACGACACAGAATTTTGTGTGGGGAGTCACAACCCTTTCATCACGAATTTAGATACTGGGAGTCACAACCCAAATAGTCTTGACATTAGATTCTGGGAGTCACAACCCAAAGATCTAGAATTTAGAATCCGAGAGTCATAACCCGAAAAAAAACAAATAATGCTTTTGTGTGAAAAAGAATAAACAGAAAAAAATAGAGTGCATGTGAGAGATGAGAAGTAGTGTTACAGACTCAGAACCAGATGAAAAAGAATATGAAAATTGAAGCACATGTACTGGTTCTTGAGGTTTAGTTCAGCACGTATCAACAATGAAATTGTAATCGAAGCAGAATTAATTCAGTGCTTGAGAGACCGAGCAGGTGGTGAAGCAGAGTGTCAGAGGATGTTGCAAATGCACAACAGATTCAAAGTTCACAACCCCTTCTCTTTGTATTGTGTTGTTGTTTTTCCTGCAAGAGATAACTATATACATAGAGAACAAAAATATCTAGAAAGTGCAGCAACTTCGCTTCCTTAGGATATTCAAAATTAATTATGTTAAGAGACCCCATAAATATCTCCCTGAAAATAGCAGAACCGTTGCTTCTTTATTCCCGTAAAATAAAATATCAAATAGAGGAATTCAAAATATTTTTAATAAGTCTTCTAATAAAATCTCCAGAATATTAAAAGCATTGAATCATTCAAAACAAAATTTTAAATCCATTTAAAATGATTTAAACGAAGTCAAAACTGTTCTTGAAAACTAGAAGTAGATTCTGGAATTAAATTCAAGCATTTAAATTTAAACAATCTTGAAACGTCCAAATTTATTTGTAAAAGACATTGAAGAAAATTATTAATTTATCTCTCTCAATATATCACCAAAAACATTAAAAAATTATTCATTACGATCCTTATATTAAATGAGTATTTTACAAAAAATCGTTAAAAAAATAATCCATATATTTGCAGAAAATCAATTTTTTAAAAAATTACACTGAATGAATAGTGACTTCAGAATGAACATTAACTTTGAAGTAAACAGTAACTTCAGAGTGAATAGTAACTTCCGAGGGACTAGTAACTTCAGAGTGAAACATAACTTTTGAGTGAACAATAACTTCGGAGCGAACAATAAAGTAACTTAGGGTATGAATAGTAATGTAACGTAGGGTATGAACTATAACATAGGGTATGAATAGTAACGTAGGGTATGAACAGTAGACCATACTTTTAGATATAAATGAACCATAATTTTGATAACAAATGAACCTTACTTTTGATAACAAATGAAGCTTAGTTTTTTTTAAAATGTACCTTACATTTGAGACAAAAAATTAACCTTGCTTTTGATAAAAAAATGACCCTTAATTTAAAGACAAAAATGAACCTTTCTTTTGAGACAAAAAATGAACCTTACTTTTGAGATAAAAATGAACCTTACTTTTGAAATTAAAATGAACTTTAATTTTGAAATAAAAAATGAACCATACTTTTGAGATAAAAAATGAACCTTACTTTTGAGATAAAAATGAAACTTACTTTTGAAACAAAAATGAACCTTACTTTTGATAAAAAATGAACCTTACTTTTAAAACAAAAATGAATCTTACTTTTGATTGAAATATGGATGAAATGTTTTGACAAACATAAACGAATTTTTAAGGGCTCTTAACAGAAGATTCAGATTTTGGTCAAAACTATGGATTTTTAGAGAAACTTACTATCTTACCAAAAAAATAATCAATTAAAAAAGACATCTACAGTTCCTAATATCATTAAAAAATTGAATCAAAACAATTCTGAAAAAACTGCTACTTAAAAAAAGAATATCATAACTTCAAGTAATTAAAAGTCCATTCAAACAAAATTTTTAGGCTTTGATGTAAACTAATTAAAACAAGATAAACATTTTATATTTCCATAGAATCTAGTTTCATGAAAATCGGACAACTATAGAAGTTTCAGTAAAATAAATACATGAATGTTTTAAAAAAGTGAAATGTAGAGTTTCTAAAAACATAATAGCAACTTCATTGAATTTTTTGAGAAATAGATAAGAATTTTAAAACTTCCTCATTAACTAATAAAATATAGATAAATATATTATTTTTCCAACGTGATAAAAATCACAAAAATCCAAATAACATAAATTATGATATCATCAAAATACATAATAAAAGTAATCAAACAAAATCATATGAAATCAAATTAAAGGAAATATGCACATGCACAAACAATCTCCCCCTTTTTGTTTGATTACAGAACCAAAACATTTAAACCATAAATGGATTTTTAAAATGATTAAAACCAAATTATTTTTCACCAAAACTTCCCTCCAAAACATCTCCCCTTTTTTGTAAATAAACAAAAAGTGAAAACATGCTCCCCCTAAACAAATGCATCAAATAAAATTTAAAATTCCAATATACCAAGAGAAAATTTAATTTTCTCAAACTGAGCAGAGTCTAAAGGTTTTGTAAAAATATCTGCAAGATAATTTTCATAAGGGATAAATTCTAAAACAATATCACCCTTATTTACATGATCTCGAATGAAATTAAATCGAAGATCTATATGCTTTTTTTAGAAAGTTGTAAGGTGGTTTTTAGAAATATAAATTTCAAATGTATTATCACAATAAATAGGTATTTTATCAAGATAAACATCAAAATAACATAAAAGTTTCTTAATCGATAATATTTGAGCACAAATACTACCATTAGAGATATACTCAGCTTTTGCAGTAGATAAATCAACAAATAATTGTTTCTTAGATGACCAGGAAATTAAACATTTTCCCAAAAAATGACACATACCTGATGTACTTTTTCGGTCAATTCTATAGCCTCCAAAATCAGAATCAGAATAAGATGTTAAATTAAAACAGTTAGATATTGGATAAAATAAACTAGAATCAAAAGTTCCTTTAACATATCTAATTATTCTTTTAATAGCTTTAATATGACTTTCTTTGGGATCATCTTGAAATCTAGCACATAAACAAACACTAAAAATGATATCAGGTCTAGATGATGTTAAATATAGCAAGCTACCTATCATACCTCTATAAACTATTAAATCAACTGATTTACCAGATGCATCACTATCTAATTTACAATCTGTACCCATAGGGGTTTTCATGGATTTAGGGGAATCAAGACCAAATTGTTTAACTAAATCTTTAGCATACTTAGATAGATTAAGAAAAATTAAATCTTTCCTTTGAGAAATTTGAAGTCCAAGAAAGAACATTATTTCTCCCATTAAACTCATGTCAAATTTGGAAGACATCAATAAAGAAAAATCATTACAATGTATGTCACTAGATGATCCAAAAATTATATCATCAACATAAATTTGAACAATTAAAATATCATCAGAAGATCTTTTAATAAAAAGAGTGGGATCAACATCTTTTTTCCTGAAACCATTTTTTAATAAAAATAAAGAATGTCTTTCATACCAAGAACGAGGTTCTTGTTTGAGACTGTATAATGCTTTTGATAATTTAAAAACATTGTTTGGAAATTTTTCATTTTCGAAACCAGGGGGTTGTGAAACATAAACTTCTTCAGTAATAAAACCATTTAAGAAAGTGCTTTTTTACATCCATTTGATATAATTTAAAACCCTGAAAACACGCAAAGGCCAATAAATTTCTAATTGCCTCTAACCTAGAAATAGGTGAAAATGAATCTTCAAAGTCTATACTTTCTTCTTGAGAGTAACCTTGAGCAACAAGTCTGGCTTTGTTTTTCACAATCTAGCCAGATTCATCTAGCTTGTTTCTAAAGATCCACTTAGTTTCAATTACCTGCTTATCTTCAGGAAAATCTACTAAATTCCAAACATTATTTCTAACAAACTGATTTAATTCATCTTTCATAGAAATAATCCAGTTTTCATCTTTTAAAGAGTCATTAATATTAACAGGAACAAAATTAGAAATAAAAGAAGAATTGGTAAAATAATTTAAAATAGAATTTCTGGTTTTTGACACCAGAATCAACATTTCCAATTACATTTTCAACAGGATTATCTTTTTGAATGTTCCATGATCATGGATCAGGTTGAGAAGGAGTATGATCCACCTCAATTAATTTACTCTTATCTTGAGGAATATCTTCACCAAAATTGAAATCACTAAACTCATCATCAAAAACATTAGAATCAAAATTTATTTTAACTTTATTCTCATCAGACATAACATCAACAGACTCTTGAATAACCATATTTCATTTATTATAATCTCTATAAGATTCAATGTTATTAGAATAACCATGAAACACACCTTCATCACTTTTATCATCAAATTTATCTAAATTATCCTTTGAATTTAAAATAAAAACATTGCATCAAAAAACTCTAAAATAACCAACATTAGGCTTTTTATTTTTGAATAATTAATAAGGGGTTTTCTTTAGAAAAGGTCTAATAAGAAATCTATTTGAAATATAACATGCAGAAAAACAGCCTTAGCCAAAAAATATCTAGGTAGATTATATTCAATTAACATAGTTCGAGCCATTTCAATAAGAGTTCTATTTTTCCATTCTACAACACCATTTTGTTGTGGTGTTCTAGGAGTAGAGAAATTACGAAAATATCCATTATTTTCACAGAATTTTTCAAAATCTAAATTATGAAATTCACCTCCTTTATCACTACGAATATAACTAATCATACAACATTTTTTATTTTGAACTAATTTAGAGAAAGCAGTGAATTTAGATAAAGTATCATTTTTATGAACTAGAAAATATACCCAAGTAAATCTACTATAATAATCAACAATAACTAAATTATATTTCTTTCCACCAAGGCTAGAAATTTGAGTTTGACCAAATAAATCAAGATGTACTAAATGTAAAGGTTTATTAGTACTTATCTGATTGATAGGTCTAAAATAAATTTTGTGTTGCTTCCCTTTCATGCAGGCGTTACAAACATGATGTTGTTCTTTCTTCAAAGAAGGAAGCTGTAAATCATTATAATCCTTTGAGATCATATGCAAAAATATAAAATTAACATGTCCTAAACATCATTGCCAAAGAATGTTGTTATTATGATAAACATTCAAACACTTTACATGTTGAACAGTTTGTTTAGGAAAATCAATAGTATAAATGTTAACTTTTTGATTCGAATAAAATAATAATGAATCATCTTTAAATACTAAACATTTATCATTTTGAAATTTAACATTCATTCCATCATCACATAATTGTGATATACTAATTAAATTATATTTTAAACCTTCAACATATAAGACTTTTGAAATAAATGTAGTATTTGAAATACCAACTTTACCAACACCTTTTAGTTTGCCTTTGGAATTGTCTCCAAAAGTAACATTGCCTCCATCACATGTGTTGTATGATGTGAACTTTGATGGGTATCTGGTCATATTCCCAGATAATCCACTGTCCATGTATCATATGTCGTTCTTGACACAACCAAGGAATTTTTCCTACAAAAATCAATTAATTGACAATTTTGGTACCCAAGCTATTTTGGGTCTAATAGGATTAGTAATAAAATTTGAAGGTACCCATAAATAATTTAATCATGTATTGAATGGTACTCTCGATAAAAAGGATTTAGAAATATTAGTTTTTGTAAATCCCAATGATTGTTTAAATCTATGTGATCAGTCATTGGCATAGTGACCATTTATGCCACATTTAAAACAAGTAAGAGTTGAAGTACAACCATTTTTACTTTTAACAAAAACAAGTTATATATATTTGAGGTAATATTTTATCATAACCAAAACCATATTTATTTTTATCAGTTTTATTCAAAGACGTCATCTCATGATATTTTTCATAACCTTGAATAAAAGAAGATAATTTTTTTTTAAGACATTCAACTTCCTTTTTCAATTTCTCATTCAGATCTTGAGCAGTTCTCAAATTATCATAAACTGTTGAATGAGAAGCAGTAGCAGTGTTTATTAACCTTTTGTTTTCTTGAAAAATAACTGTATTTTCATAAACAAGTTTTTCATTATCTTCGTTAAGTTTATTATATAAATCAGCATCTTTGAAAATATCTTTTCGTAATCCTTTAATTTATTTATTTAATTAAAAAACATTGGGGTTTTCAGATTCATATTTAGAAGCAGAACATTTAGAATAATAACTAGAATTACAAAACATATCCAGTGATGCCATGAAACACAAGATAGTAGATTATTTGTCATTTCAAGATTGTTCACTAGAATCATATTCATCAGTACAACTCTAGCTGGTTTCCAATGACTTTCTATCCTTTTTTTATATTTGTATTTATTCTTTAGTTTAGGGCAATCGAGTTTGATATGACCTTTCTTCCTGTACTCATAACAAGTTAAATCTGAAGCATTGTAATTTGTATCACCTTTATTATCTCTCTTATATTTTTCATTTTGAGGATTTCTACTAAACTGGTTTTTGAAACCTATCTTTTTCGTTCTTTTGTAGACTCCAGTTACAATCTGAGCCATGTCTTCCTTTTCAATATCGTGAAGATCAGAATCAGAAAAATCAGTAGACATAAAATTTATAGACTTAAAAGCTACACCTTTTCTTTTTGGTATCACCTAATCAGCTATGTTCTTCAATTCAAGTTCATATTGGAGTAGTGATCCAATCAGTTCATCAAGTGTGTACTCTTTGAAGTTCTTGCTTTCAACAATGGCAACCTTCTTTGCATGGCATTTCTTTTGTAATGCTCGTAGGACTCTTTCAACAAGTATAGGATTTTCTATAGATTCTCAAAGTGAATTCATTCCATTAACAATGCTTGTGAATCTATGGAACATTTGATTTACAGTTTCGTCTTCACCCATCTTGAAGTCCTGATACTCAGCAAGAAGCATTCCATGTTTGGTTTGGAACAATTTTTCAGAGCCAAGGTGAGTAACTTGCAAAATCTTTTAAATCTCATGAGATGTCTTGCTTGCAGAAACATGACATAAAACACTTCTGTTAATATCACAATATAAAATATTAACGACTTTGTAATTTAAGACATATCTAGTAGCATCAATTCCTGTAAGAGTATTTGGATCATCTTCAGGTAGTGTGTATTGTTTTGACATGATAGTCCAGTGCTCAATGCTCAACTGTTTGAGGTATGCCTCCATTCGCGATCTCCAGTATCCATAATCATTGCCCTCAAAATGTGGTGGCTTCTGAGGAATCCAAGCTTCATTCGGTTTTAATCCTGCTATCTTATAATATCATTATTATTAGACCGTGAGGTCTAGGAATAGGTTAGCACAATAAAATATAAAAACAGATAAAAGAAATTATTTGATAAATTCCTGAAGGAACATCCAAGTATAATGAAATATAAATATAGAGAAAAAATATTCTTAAGAAGGTTACCCTATGATACCAATTGTTAGGTCGGACAGGGTAATGGAAGATGGTCTAGAGGGGGGGTGAATAGACCAGATTAAAAATTTTAATCAAATAAATTAATTAGCAAAGTTATTTATTAAATTGAATTATCAGTGGTAAAATTAAATAACGCAAGGATGTTTTTTTATTGTAGTTTGGTCTAAAGTGGGCCTACTCTACACTTATAAATCTCTACTCGGTGAGAGATACATTTGCACTAAAACTGATTTTTAAAGGGGAATCATAACCCAATTAAAAATTGTTATCTAGTGGAGGGATAACCACGACACTGACATTTGTGTGGGGAGTCACAACCGTTTCAACTTGAATATAGATACTGGGAGTCACAACCCAGATAGTCTTGACTTTAGATATAGGGAGTCACAACCTTAACATCCTGACTTTAGAATCCGGGAGACATAACCCGAAAAAAAAACAAATAATGCTTTTGTGTGCAAAATCATAAACAGAAAAAAATAGAGAGCGTGTGAGAGATGAGAAGTGGTGTTACAGACTTAGAATTAGGTGAAAGAGAATATAAAAATTAAAGTAAAGGTACTGGTTCTTGAGGTTTAGTTCCGCACATCTCGTCAATGAAATGGTAGTCGAAGCAGAATTAATTCAGTGCTTGAGAGACTGAGAAGGTGGTGAAGCAGAGTGTCATTGGACGTTGAAAATGTACAATAGATTCAAAGTTCAGAGCCCCTTCTCTTTGTACTGTGTTGTTGTTTTTCCTGCAAGAGATAACTGTATATATAGAGAACAAAAATATCTATCAGGTGCAGCAACTCCGCTTCCTTAGGATATTCAAAATTATTTAAGTTAAGATATCCCATAAATATCTCCCTGAAAATATGAGAACTGTTTCTTCTTATTCCCGTAGAATAAAATATCAAATAGAGGAATTCAATATAATTTGAATACGTCTTCAAATAAAATCTCCAGAATGATAAAATCATTGAATGATTCAAAACAGAATTTTAAACCCATTTAAAATGATTTAAACGAAGTCAAAACAGTTCCTAAAAACTAGCAGCAGATTCTGGAATTAAATTCAATCATTTAAATATAAACAATCTTGAAATGTCCAAATTTATTTGTAAAAGACGTTGAAGAACATTATTAATTTCTCTCTATCAATATAGAACCAAAACATTAAAAACTCTTTCATTACGATCCTTATATTTAATGAGGATTTAAAAAAAATCGTTAAAATAATAATCCATATATTTCCAGAAAATAAATTTGTAAAAAAATTGCACGGAATGAACACTATCTTCGGAATGAACAGTAACTTCGAAGTGAACAATAACTTCGGAGTGAATAGTAACTTCCAAGTGAATAGTAACTTCGGAGTGAACAATAACTTTAGAGCGAAAAATAACCTCAGAGCGAACAATAATGTAACGTAGGGTATGAATAGTAAATTAACGCAGGGTATGAACAGTAACGTAGGGTATGGATATTAAACCATACTTTTAGATATAAATGAACCATACATTTCATAACAAATGATCCTTACATTTGATAACAAATTAACCTTACTTTTGATAACAACTGATCCTTACTTTTGATTAAAATTAACCATAATTTTGAGACAAAAAATGATCCTTACTTTTGATAAAAAATAAACCTTACTTTCGAGAAAAAAATGAACCTTACTTTTGAGACAAAAAATGAACATTACTTTTGACATAAAAATGAGCATTACTTTTGAAACAAAAATGAACCTTACTTATGAAATAAAAAATGAACCTTACTTTTGAGATAAAAAATGAACCTTACTTTTGAGATAAAAATGAAACTTACTTTTGAAACAAAAATGAACCTTACTTTTGATAAAAAATGAACCTTACTTTTGAAAAAAATGAACCTTACATTTGATAGAAATCTGGACAGAATGTTGTGACAAAATTAAATGAATTTTTAAGGGCTATTAACAATAGATTATGACTTTTGTCAAAACTATGGATTTGTAGAAAAACTTATTATATTGCCATCAAAAAAAGAATCAATTTAAAAGTACATCTATAATTCCTGAAATCATTAAAAAACAGAAGAAAAACAATTCTAGAAAAACTGCTACATCAAAACAGAATCTCATATTTTCAAGTAATTAAAAGTCCATTCGAACGATATTTTTAGACTTTGATGTAAACTAATGAAATCACGATAAAAATTTTATCTTTCCAAATAATCATGTTTCATTAAAATCAGACAACTGTAGAAGTTGCAGTAAAATAAATACATAAAAGTTTTAAAATAGTGAAATGTAGAGTTTCTGAAAACATAATTGCAACTTCATTGAATTTTTTGAGAAATAGATAAGAATTTTCAAGCATCCTCATTAACTAATAAAATATAGATAAATATATTATATTTCCACCATGATAAAAATAAAAAAAATAAAAAAACATATATTAAGTTATCATCAAAATACACAATAAAAGTAATAAAACAAAATCATATGAAATTAAATTAAAGGAAATATGCACATGCACAAACAGACGGATCAAGCGTATAGGTTTATGGCACTGCCATGAAACCTGCATGATAAGATATCGAGTCAAAGGGATTAAATTACATAGTAAATGTTCGTATGAGGTGATACGTCAATGCGACGTCAACTTCTTTCTCTCGGGTGCCTTGACCCATTACTAGACAATAATCGTGGACTTTAGGAAAGCTCGCTTAATGCTAATGAGAAATTGGCTTAGAGGGTCACACACTAAGTGTATTCAAGTATCTCAAGTAGAATAAAGATTATTCCCATACGTGGTTTAATAATTATTCAAGGAAGCCTAAATAGTTTTAATGATGGAGGATGAAGGAAATGAAAAACAAGATATACACGCTGTGTATTAAAGATTACTCGCCGTGTAGTTTTTCATGGAAAACAAGTACACGCAGTGTATTAATAATTACACACCATGTAGTTTTCTTTATGGAAAGGGAATGTGTAATTGAAAACAAGATATAGATTCCATATAAATTAAATGTACACACCATGTAGTTTTCAATGAAAAACAAGTACACGCTGTGTATTTATTAATACACGCCGTGTAGTTTTTCCAGATGGTATTTTGAGGATATAATATTGTTTTAAATGATATTTATTATAATCAGCGTGGGAGAATGTCAAGGAATTAATCATTCAACCTAGGTGTTTCAAATAAGATTAAATTAAATAAATAAAACATGTAACACATTTATTTATTGTCATAACTCTACAACTTAAAACCTGATTATAAATATCCTCACAACCCCAACTCTTTTCTAACAGACAAGGGAATCATTGTGCACAAAAACTCTGGATAATTATTTCAAGGCCGAAATATCCTCTTCCTCCAAGAACGCATTCAAGACTGAGAGAGATCCTCTTCTATCGGATAAAGATGATCTAAGGTGGAAAACACGAGAAAAGTTTTCTCCAAACTAGCACCCGGATACTCCTTTGGCGACGTCCCGAGATACGAGGTACATGTGTGGATCACCGCTAGAGGAAGTCAGTACTTGGCTTCTGTGACGCAATGATGAATCACATTGGAATGTGATGAAGAACATCAATGAAGAAAGGACACCGAAAATGTATTTCTTTTAAAATGATTAAATTAATTATAATCAACCTGTAAAAATCCTACTTTGTGGTTCAGAGACATTCCTTTTCATTGTCTATTTCTATGATTTGATCCGTGGAGACTGGCGTTTATCATCATATTGATCCCAGATTGATCATTTTTAATGAAAAAAATCCAAGTGGCCACATCCACCCACGCGCTTCCTCATTCTTTTATCAATAAATGATATCTGTTCTTCCTCATTCTTTTATGAATAAATATAATAGAAACAACCACTTAATTTTAATTTTAATTAAAATAAAAATGAGGAACTCATCTGGAGGAGTGTCTCTTTCTGTCTGTAAAACACGGGAGTAAACGACATGTAATGAAAACTACACGCCATGTATTTAGGTTCAACGAACCAGCACTGGCTCGCCAAACCACACCATGTGAATTGAGTATGCCTAATTATTTATTATGCCATGTTGACCAGAAATGAGTGGCGCATAGAAAACAGGAATACACGGTGTGTATTTTGGAGCTACACGCCGTGTAGCCCGATCCGACCCAAGTGAAATCTTTAAAAAGGAGAAGCTATGTACCGCATACACAGGATTTCCAAGCTGGTTACCATGTAACAAGGAAGTACATGTCGTGTATGATTTATCTACATGTCGTGTACTCCAAAATTTCCAATGTATAAAAAACACGCCTAAGCCCCCGTCGTGTACTTTGGATAAAGGGTGAAAAAATAACTGTCGTGTAAATATAAACTACATGATGTGTACTATCCAGAAATTTAACCACGTTTCCTCCAAATGTACAAAGACCTGTACAAGGAATATGGATGAGAATAATCTCAATGAGTTTCAGAAAATAATTTAAAATAAAGAAGATCATAATTAATTTAATTCGAGCCTGAATTATCTTAAATAAAAGAACGATTAAAAGAATTTGAATTCTTAATATGCATAAATGTTGTTGCATGCTATGGATGATCATGAGCTAGACTAAAGACCATTTTTATGTGTGTATGGATTCATTTAAATTTATTTAATTTTTTTGGCCAGCGAGCCTTCTTCCAATTATATGTAGGGCCTGCGTGCCCATGGTTTCTTTAATGTAAACCCAAGTAATGGAGGATCTCCCAAGCCAGAGGAGACAGTTCAAAACCCAAAGATGAGGCGAAACCAGCCCAAGAAGATACAAATATGGACTGGTGGGAGCTGCAAAACATGAACCATCAGTTCAAGGTGTTTCTCCCTAGGTCAGGGTTAGCTTATCAAACCGCTAGATAAGCTAACCAATAGAAGCTCATGATCATACCATCTTATTTTATTTTTGTCTGATTGTATGGTTTATTTATTCTATATGTGTTTTCGCAATCACATAATTAATGAAACAAACAAGCATGAAAAGATAGAATAAAATAAAAACCAGAATATGCGTAAACATTATCGGAACACGGTTAATCACTTAATCAAGCATCACATAATATTAACAAGCATGTGATAATGCGAATATGCACTTAAAGATTAAAATCCCTCAATACCATATTAAGTCAGAAAAAGCCTTCCATTACATGTTTAAGGGAAAGACTCAATAAAACTATGTGTTTGACCAACCCTGGTTGGGACACTTACTTTTATAAAGGAAGCCCTTATGAAATGTTTCGGGTCGAATTAACCATATTACATCAAGAGAAGTATCCATTGATAGACTTGATTTAATATTGGAGGTAAGATTTGAGGAAATCTATCAGGATTTCAGGATTGGGGAGTCCACTCAATAGATCAAGGAACTGTAAGCTCACAGTTGGCAAAGAACTTCCTATATAAATACCTTCAAATAGTTTGACCAACCCTTGTTGGGGTTATGCGAAGGGGAATATGGATCCCTTCCACTAGAATGTCAAAGAAACTGGGCATTCTGAGTTTAATGGTGAGGGCCATTGGGACTTGATAAAATAGTCGAAGACATAATAAAATATATTATTTCTCATAAAATTAAATCAAGAAAGTACTAATAAATATGCACTTTTAAATTATAGAACCAATATGGAAAACTCATCAACCACATTTTCTCTACGATAAATTCTGGATAAAGACAATATCCTTACTCGCAGTAACTTTCAAGAATGGTTTATGCGCCTTCGGGTTATCCTATGCAATGAATGAATGTTTTACGTGTTGTAGTCCTCACTTCCTGATCTGCCTGCGCAAGGGGCGAGTGATGAAGATTTCCTGGTCTATGATCAACATTTGAGAGATGCAATCGATGTTCAATGTTTGATACTATCATCAATGTCTAGTGAGCTCATAAAGTCTCATAAAGACATGGATTCCTACAGCATGTTTGAGCACCTCCATAGTCTATACCAGGAGAGAGCAAGAAAGGAATAGTTTGAGATCTCCAAGGCTCTATTTCAGTGTAATCGTGGAGAGGCTGCCCCAGCTGGTCCCCATGTAGTCACGCTCATTAGCTATACTGAGCGCGTGTAGTTTCTTGGGTTTAAACTCTTCGAATAATTGGGTACCGATCTCATTCTTGCATCACTTCCCCAGATCTTCTCAATCTTTATTGTAAACTTCAACATTAACAACATTGAGAAGTCTCTGTCTGATCTTCTTATCGTCATTTTCCAAGTGGATAATGACATGAAGCGTGAAAAACCTTCTGTCCTTATGTTGAATAAAAGGAAAGGGAAGGCGAAGATATTTAAGCCCAAATCTTCTTCAAGGCCTTACAAGAAAAATAAGATCAAAGGGGAGGCAAGGTAACAAGATACTGTTTGTTTCGCATGTGGAAAGAAGGGCCACTGGAAGAAAAACTGCACCCAACCAAGGAAGCAAGGGGAATCTTAAGGTGCGTTTGTTATTAAATTCAATCTATCTGTTTCTACTAATTGGGAATTAGATACTACTTTTGGTGCTCACATCTGTATCCAAATACAGGAACCAAGTAGATTTAGGAAGATTGAATGAGGGGAGGTAGATCTACGAGCAGCCAAGGGAGCCAGACATGCTGCTGTAGCTGTCGGGGACTACCACCTCACATTTCCAACTGGAATGATCTTGGTGTTAAAGGGTTGTTATTATGTTCCTTTTGTTACATAAAACATTATTTCAGTATCCAGATTAGATACTGATGGATTCATATTCATGTTTGGAAATAAATTTTGCTACTTTTATAAAGATAGCATTTGTTTTGGTAGGGAACATTTATATAATGGACTTTATGTGTTAGACTACACAAACCAAGTAATGGGAATCGATGACAAGGTAAATTCACATGACTCGTACCACACCCAACTTTGGCATCCCCGGCTATGTCATGTTAATGAGAATAGTTTGAAAAAATTACATCAAGATGGGTATTTATATTCTATCAAACTAAAACCACTTGGTGTATGTTATACGTTTCTACAGGGCAAGATGACAAAATCCCCCATTTAGTTGGAAAGGTGAAAGAGCTAATGAACATCTAGAATTAGTTCACACAGATGTGTGTGGACCATTTCCTGTTGCAGCAAGTGGTTGGTTCTAATACTTCATAATATTTACTGATGATTTTAGTAGATATGGATATATCTACTTAATGAGGTATAAGTCATATTCTTTTGATGGGTTCAAAGAATACAATAATGAAGTTGAGAACTAGCTTGGTAAGAAGATTAAGAAACTCTACTCAAAAAGAGGAGGAGAATACCTTAATCAGGACTTCATTGATTTCTTACGGGAGTTTCGGATTCTATCTCAACTCACTCCTCCAAACACACCTCAGTGGAATAGTGTAAGTGAAAGGAGGAACCACACCTTGTTGGACATAGTGAGATCAATGATGAGTCATTCATGTATTCCATTATCCTATTGGGGATATGCATTACAAATAGTAACACACATACTAAACCAAGTACCAACTAAATCGTTAAATTGTATTCCATACGAGTTATGGATTGTACGCAAATCTATGTTATCGAATTTACATGTGTGGGGTAGTGAAGCATTTGTTAAGGCCTCTTCAGGTAACAAACTTGCACCCCGAGGCACAATGTGTATCTTTATAGGATTTCCCAAGGAAACAGGGGGATATTACCTATACAACCCCTCCGACAAAAAGGTTATAGTGGAAAGACACGCCATATTCCTTGAGAGGGAGCACATCTCCAAAAGAGATAGTGGGAGCGAGATAGAATTCAATGAAGTCGAGGCTCAAGATATACAAGAGATGGTACAAGAACAGATTCCAGAAAGCCCAATGGAAAAAAAATCTGTTCCAGAGACACAAGAACTACGTAGGAGTATGACAGAGGTTAGAGAACTAGAACGATATGGTTTTCTTGTCACCAAGGATGGTGACTCATTATTGGTTGACAATGATGATCCTCTTACCTACAAAGAAGCAGTTGAAGGCATAGATGTTGCAAAGTGGCAAGAATCCATGAATTCTGAAATGGATTTTATGTACCAAACCAAGTGTAGATTTTGGAAGATCCTCCAGTTGATGTAAAGACTATTGGTAAGAAACGGGTATTCAAGAAGAAACTGGACATGGAGCGGCAAGTCAGCACCTATAAGGCATGACTGTTTGCAAAAGGTTTTAGACAGCCTCATGGAATTTACAATGATGAAACCTTTTCACAGGTTGTGATGCTGAAATCCATTATAATTATATTTTCCATTTCCTCTTACAATGACTTTGAAATTTGAAAAATGGATGTCAAAATAGCATTCCTTAACGGGAACCTCCAAGAACATGTCTACATGACATAACCTGAAGGGTTTGTGACTACAAAGGATGCCAAAAAGCTATGCAAGTTGTATAAATCCATTTATGAAATAAAGCAAGCATCAAGGTCATGGAAAATTCTTTTGATGAAATTTTAATGGAATTTGGCTTTGTTAAGAATGAATGTGAGCCTTGTGTATACAAGAGGTTTAGCAGAAGTGAAGTCATTTTACTTATAGTATATGATGATGACATATTAATAATTGGAAACGAAGTACCTGTCTTAAAGTTAGTTAAGTCATGGTTTCATAAATGTTTCTCCATGAAAGACTTGGGCGAGGAAGCATATATTCTTGGGATCAAGATCCATCGTGATAGATCCAAGACAATACTGGGCCTATGTCAAAGTACGTACATTGACAAGATATTGAAGAGATTCAGTATGGAACAGTCCAAGAGGGGATTGTTGCCAGTGTCACATGGAATTCATCTTTCCAATAAAATGGGTCCTCAGACACATAAGAAAAGAAATAGAATGGAAAGGATCCCTTATGCATCCACGATTGGTTCAGTCATGTATGCTATGAAATGTATGAGGCTAGATGTTGCTTATGCATTATGTGTGGTAGGAAGATATCAAGCTGATCCAGGTGACCACTATTGGATGGTCATCAAGACTATCCTTATGTATCTGAGGTGTACTAAGGATATTTTCCCGGTTTGTGGAAGAGATGAGGAACTAGTCATCAAAGGACATGTAGATACTAGTTTACAGAACGATCAAGATTACATGACGTCATAGAGTGGATACATTTATTGTTTGAATGGAGGTGTAGTGAGCTGGAAGAGCTCAATGAAAAGTGTGGTGGTATATTCTACAGCAGAGTACGAGTATATCACAATTTCTGTGGAAGCTAAAGAACCAGTATGGATGAGAAGCTTCGTCCAAGAGCTAGATGTAGTACCAACCAGTAAAGATCCCATCACACTCTTTTGTTATAATACTAAAGAGGTGGCACTTGCAAAAGAGCCAAGATCACATAAGTGGAAAAAGCACACACTTCACATGTATCATCTCTTGATGGATTTTTCTCAGAGAGGTGAAGTTGCAGTGAGCATTATTTCAACATAAGACAATGTGGCAGACCTCTTGACTAAAGCCTTGACATAGCAAAAACATGGTCATCATGTGAGATCTAGTAGACTGAAAGTCATAGGCAGTTGTCTCTAGTCCAAGTGGGAGTTTGTTAGGGTTGGTTTCCTAAGAACCAACTGTGTTGTACTTTGATTACATGAATGTTCACTTATTATATATTGTTTATTTTTCTGCATGACTATAATATAATAATGTCTTGGAATATTTGTTGCCTTAATAAGGTCATGGAAAATCCCCACTAGGATGAGAACCTTGAAATGCTTTAACAATATTCTTGAATAATGTTTTGCGGTTGGATGAAATACTATGATAGGACACATAGTATATAGACCGTCATGTGCGAGTACTCGTAATAAGACCAGACCCTCTATCATGGAGTTCGAACATGGTAATCTCCAAGATGGGAGATTATGAGAACAGACCCGCCAGTAGAAATTCCACATGTCTTGGTGTCATCAGACATTGTTATCTACGAGCGTGTGTAATGATCCTTATACTGGAAGATTATCATAAACTCATGTCATGACTCACACACTTAGATTTACTGAAGAAAACCGTCACGCAGAAAGTTGGCGAGATGTAGGGTACATTGGGTTCATCACGAGTGACATGTTGTTAATGGATAAGTCGATGAAGGATTTGTCCCTTCCATTTATGGATTTTGATATCTCAGCCCATTGATTGAAATAGAACTGTCGCATTGAATTCTATGGCCATGGAGTAAATGATGAGTTTATTTTAGGATGTCAATGAACGATGGATGAAGCATATAAGTTTATGACACTACCATGAAACATATTTGATGAGATATCGAGACCAAGGGATTAAATTACTCAATAAGCATTTTTATGAGGTGATACGTCAATGCGGCATCAACTACGTTCTCTTGGGTGCCTTGACCCATTGCAAGATAGTAATCTTGGACATTAGGCAAGCTCGCCTAATGCCAACGAGAAAGAGGCCTAGAGGGACACACACTAAGTGTATTTAAGTATCTCATTTAGAATAAAGATTATTCCCATATGTGGTTTAATATTTATTCAAGGAAGACTAAATCATTTTAATGATGGAGGAAGAAGGAAATGAAAAAAACATATACACGTCGTGTATTAAAGATTACACGCCGTGTAGTTTTTCCTGGAAAACAAGTACACGTCGTGTATTAATAATTACATGTCGTGTTGTTTTCTTTATGGAAAGGAAATGAATAATTGAAAACAAGATATACACTCCATGTACATTAAATGTACACACTTTGTAGTTTTGAATGAAAAGAAAAGTACACACTGTGTATTTATTAATACATGCTGTGTAGTTTTTCCAGTCGGGATTTTGAGGATATAATATTGTTTTAAATGTTATTTATTATAATCAGCGTGGTTGCATGTAGAGGAATTAATTATTCGACATGGGGGTTTTAAATAAGTTTCAATGAAATAAATAATATGCGTAATGCTTTTATTTATTGTCATAACTCTACAACCTCAAACCTGATTATAAATATCCTCACAACCCCAACTCTTTTCCAACAGACAAGAGAATCGTTGTGCACAACAACCTTGGAGAAATCATTCATGGCCGAAAGAACCTATTCCGACAAGAACACTCTCAAGACCAAGTGAGATCCTCTTCCATCGGATTAAGATGATCTAAGGTGGACAATGCAAGAAAAGGTTTCTCCACACTAGCACTCGGAGACTCCTTTGGCAATGTCCTGAGATACGAGGTACACGTGGGGATCACCGCTAGAGGAAGTCTACACTTGGCTTCTGCAACGCAACGATGAATCACATCGAAACATGATCAAGGAAATTAACAAAGAAAGAACACCCAAAAGGTATTTCTTTTAAATTGATTAAATTATTTATAATAAACCTATAATGATCCTACATTGTGGTTCTGGCACTTTACATTTCTTTGTCTATTTCTATGATTTGATCCATGGATACTGGCGTTTATCGTCGTAATGATCCCAGATTGATCATTTTTAATGACAAAAGGCCAAGTGGGCACATCCACCCACGTGCTTCCGCTGCGCTCGAAACCTTCAATTCTATCATTGATAATCATTGAAAAGGATCCAATCTGTTTAGATTTGATGAAGATAGACATGGAAATCATAATGAAGGGAACATAATCAATCCTTTAACAAATTATTTCTCAACTGTATCTTTCGGAATGGTTAATGGATGCTCAAAAAATGATGTGGGAATTTAGAATAAAGTGGAAGCTATCACAAAAGGGAAATCCTCAGAGTTCAATGTTAATAAAGAAGGAATTATGAGATTTGGGAAAATACTATGAGGGTCATTATGTCTGGAGTTGAAGAAGGAACTTTTTTAGGATTCACATAGTTGGAATTTCTCAATTCACCCAGGAAACACAAAGACGTGTTCAGATCTTTGAGAGCATTATTGGTGGGATAATATGAAGAATTAGATCACTGAGTATACATCAAGGTGCCTAGTGTTTCAAAAAGAAAAGGCAATGAGGCATATGTCTAAGGGGATGATGCAACCATTTCCCATACTAGCTTGGAAATGGGAGAACATCACCATGGTATTTGTCACTGGAATTCCAAATATATCCAATGGAAACAGTGCAATATGGGTTATTTTGGATCATCTTACAACATCTACACACTTCATTCCAATTCGGGAGTATTTATCATTGGATCAAGTGGCACATATATATACCAGGGAAGTGGTAAGGCTACATGAAATACCACTATCTATTGTATCTGATCGAGATACATGATTCACCACTATGTTATGGAAGAGTCTTAGACATGCTCTGAATACTTAACTGAACTTCATTTTGGCCTATCATCCTCAGACTAATGGCCAATCTGAGTGAACTATTCAGAAACTGTAAGATATGTTAAGATCATGTTCAATGGACTTTAAATGAGGATGGTTTCAACGTCTTCTTATGGTTGAATTCTCCTATAATAATAGTTCCCAATCATGCAACTGAATGATGCCTTATGAAGCGTTGTATCGGAAGAGGTGAAAAATAGCAGCATGCTGGGATGAGGTCATTGGGTGTAAGCTTCTAGGACAATAAATGGTTGAAGAAATGGTGAAGAAGGTGAATCCCATTCAGTGGCCTTTCAAGGTAGCCCAGAGTCGATAGAATAGTTATGCAGATAACCGTCGACAGAACCTTGAGTTTAAAATTGGAGACATCGTATTTGTATTCATATCTCCCTGGTTGAAGTTCATGAGGTTTGGAATGAAAGGGAAGTTATGTCCAAGGTACATCATCCCCTTTGATATTCTTGATTGTGTTTGGGCTGTGGCCTATCGACTATCACTTTTATCTACCATGTCCAAGGTACATGATATATTTCATGTATCCCTCTTATGGAAGTACATATGAGACCCTCCACATGTACCCTCTTCAGAGGTAGTATAGTTATAGGATGATATTTCTTATGAGGAGAAACCATTGAAGATCTTAGATCATAGATAAAAAGTTCTATGAAATAAGACAATTACTCTTGTCAAGGTGTTGTGGCGAAACCACAAGTTTGAAGAAGCAACATGGGAATTAGAGGAAGTGATGAAGTAAATTTATCGACATATGTTTTAGTGTTGGAAAAGGAAATTTCATGAGAGGAATTTCTTAAGGTGAGAAAATTGTAACGAACCAAATATTCATTAATGAAAATTTCTCTTGATCTAATAAAATGTCTTATTGTGGTTATATATAATGTGAACATCATTGGTTTTATGTTTCATGGATTTTGAAAAACCCTTAATAATTGTGTCCATTTCTAATATAGTAGTTGAACAGTGATAACATGATTAGTATAAATATAGGGATATAACAAATGCAATTTACTCAGACAATAGAAGTGATGGCCTCATCCAGTAGACATTCCCCATACGAAGCCCATTTGTCATTGCTCATAAGGGAGGTGGCATCATTGGGATTTTTTTACCAATCCCAATTCGACCTTGAATACGTTAATCCTAGGAGGAACCAACTATGGGATAAGTGGATGTTAATATAGATTACCACCTATGAAATTTATCTGATCCACCCCAAGAGTCTGTCACCATCGCACTCCATACCCTAAGGTATTATGTGGATTTTATAAGTGGTTATGTAACAATACCTCAACACTATGACGATGTACATTATTTTTTTATAAATAAGGTGCATTCATTTTATTATTTTTACTTTGTAAATTTTTTTAAATTGAAAAAAGTATTTTTTTTGTTAAAATTTAGTTAAGAAATATACTTTGATGAATTAATGGACTTTTGAATTAAATAATATTCAAATGAAATATTATTAATAGATTACATTTTATTAAATATGAAATATCGTACCGTTTTTTATGAAAACAATATGGTTTAAAAGCTATTTTTCTCAAAAACCATCAATTTTCGATAAATGTCAATTTTTATTTTAAAAGTAAAAATTAAAATATCTAAAAACATATTTTGATAAAATGAATATTATTTTTGGAATAAAGATTTCAAAATTAACCAATAATGAATTTTTAATAATTTTCTGAGACAATCGATTTTTTTTGTAAAAGTTAAATACCATTTAAATATATATTGTGTTTTATGACATCATAATGACCCAATAGTGATGAAATAAAATACAATAAACAATTTTTTCAGAAAATATTTTTTTTACCATTAAAATAATGAGATTTTATATTTGTTTGATTTATTTTAAAATGCTATAGTGGACCCTCCAATACTTATAAAGCATTTCGTCTTTTTAAATTGTTTTCCTTGAGAGTGTGACTCACCCCCACAAAATAAATCATATTATTTTAAAAGTTTAGGCCATTGGCATCATAATATACTGTTTTCCACTCCCCATTGTAAAAAAATTGGCAAATACCATGCACTGGTCTGTGGTTTTGATTAGATTAATGTGTGGTGTCCCAAACCTAAATAATAAAGAATTCCCTCTTCTTTATTATATAAACCCACCCCATATCCCACTTCCTCTTCACTCAGAGCCTTTGGATTTCATCCAACCACTTCCATAATATCTCTAGAATCCTCCCAAGGAACCCCAGGCTCCCATGAATCCTCTCTCAAGACTCTCCCAATCCTTTGGAAGCACACTTCCATGTAAGGGATTTCATCCTTTCTCTTTTTTGTCCAATTTTTTTAAGTTGTTATTCCCTTTTGTATCAATTAAAAATGTTGGGGTATGATTTCACAACTCACCCATTCTTCCCTCTTTATTTTTGGATTATGGATGACCAATTTCTCTCTCATTAATGCCTCCCGCGTACACCGGTTACCATGCCGAAATTCAGGGAAGATTTTCTCTCTCCTTTTTTACATCCAAGTAATTATTTTTTTATGCATCTAAATTCCATTGATCTTGTTTGGAAATGTATCTATATGACCCCCATTAATTTATATTTAATTTTAATATGATTATTCACCCCTTTCTCTCTCATCAACCATTTTCTATGAGTTTTTATTTCATGTTGTTATGCTGCCAAAATTGCACTATGATTTTCCAAGCCAATGTCATTGTGTAGTGAACACCATGCCCATTTCTATATCAAGTGGATTCAACTTTATTCACATTTACTTATTGTTTATAAAGATTCATGTATATATTCCACATCCCTTTATCATGGAATAAATTAAGATTATTGATTCCATGTTGTATGATCCATGTGGCACACATATGCATGAAATGAAATGTTTAAGAAGGGTGAACCCTAATAGCGCTCCAATGCATTGGGTAAAGTAAAGTTTCATTATACGTCATGTGAAATGAGTTTTGACAATTCCTAATTCATCTGAAATGAGGGTTTACTCTATCTTCATGTGCAATGATGGTTTACTCATTCTTCATGTGCAATGAGCCTTGGCTCATGCTAATTCCATGTTATGTGTTGTTTCCACATTTCCATGTTATGATTATCATAATTTATCATGATTTTATGGTAATTATTCTCATGTGATCCATTGATATTCATATTTACTAACATGTATTGTAATCATAAATTTATTCTTTGTTTACTACCTTACTGTGCTTTATAGCTCACCCCTTTCTTAAGTGTGTCCTCAGATTATCATATGCAATGCTAAGTACGAGGGAATGTAGTGGTTAGGTAAATGATGTTTTCAGTATGATGTTGTGGTCTATGTTTTAATTTGTTATGTAATGTTTTTAATCCCCAAAGTCACTAGACCTCCCGATCATCTATGTTATATCAAGTGAAGGTTTTGTATAATAAATCATGTTTATGTTTGAAATAAAGAGTAGGGTTATTATATGTTAAAGGCACAAATAAACTTGGCGAGGCCTTTTCCAAAATACTGGGACACAAGAAAACAACCTAATCAATGAAAAATTGATGATGGAAGGAAATAAAATATGAAACGCTATTTCAAATAAACTAAAGATGCATATACCACTAAACAAAACGAATCATGACAGTGTAAACTGAAAGGAAAAAATAAAAAATACCTACCCACCAAGAAATATGTCCCAACCAAAAAAAAACTAGAAAAGAGTAAACAATTGAGAAACCATCTCATGTATCCCAAGTTATATCTAGTATACCTAATTGGATAAATATGTATCCCTACGAATCTATGTAATCACAGTCAACATTTTTGTCATTTTCAAGAGACACAGAACGTTTTATGAAAATCCCATGCATAGGTGAGATTTTACATACCCAATAGAACACCCAAAAAAGGTGAACATGGAGAAATAATAGATACAACTGAAGGAAAATGTAGTATATAGAATATTCTATAGTAAGAGAGTATATCTGAACCCAATAAGAGAGTGAATGTAAACTCACCCAAACCTAAGGAGACTAAAATTATGAGAAGATAATTTTCTTGTCTAGTCTTTGCAACCTATATTGGGAGAGTAGACTCATCCAACCATGAGAAGATAGACATAGAATTCATGTGGAATACCTCATGTGTATTTTCCTCTCCTGTAAGGATAGTAACTATACCCAAGGAGTGGGTGATGAAGTAGGATATACAAACAAACACACACACACACACACACATATATGACTAGTCAAAGAAACCCAAATGAGATTAAGGGGAAATCCATATCACATATCATCCTATGATGATGAGTATGAAAGAGTTCCAATGTAAAATACATATGTCATTCCCCTCACATAAAGTGTTCTCCCACAAAAGACTTGTCAAAGGGCCCCAAACACCACACATTGATACTATCCTTTTTTGGCAGCATTGACTTGCCTGAATGGTTTTATGTCACGCCTCAAGGATGCATATCAGTGCGTAATGAGTCCCTATTTCTCATGAGTCCAAAGGTACATCATACCATACATATTGACCACACCGAACATTTGAGTGGTAACTTGTATTAGGAATGTATCTGATTCCTTAGTATGATAGAAGGGTCCTACTCTGGTAGTCACTAAGGTATGCCATTTCCCAACCCAGCTGGAGGGTACCACTCAGGAAGTTCACAAGGTAAATGCCACTGACTATTCCTACTGGAGTGTATTACCATCTAGTCATTAGAAAAATTCCATTACCTATCCCAACTAGAGGGTTACTCCTTGAGTATGTCATCGGGTAAATGACAATACCAAGCCTAGCTGGAAGGTAAGCCCAAAATCTATAAGAACCCCACTGCCCAGTCCTATTTATGGGTAACTCATAATTATAATATGATAATTTTCCTTCCCTCACTAGATGGATGGTTATCCTAGGTCTACTACCATGAAATTCCACTACCCAACCTAGATGGATGGTAATCCTCATACTCCAATGGTGTTACGATATGATCATGTCCATTTTCGAGTGGCTCTTCAATGTGTTCCAAACCAAGAACATTTCACATCATATCTCAAAAACCTCCTCCATGGAAAATATTTCTACCTATGAGAAAAAACACTATGGATAAGTTTCTCGTAGTCCAAAATCCTTGTTCAATCTAAGGGGATACTAAGGCTTCAAAATTGCCCATAAGAGATCATGTAGAACATTGCGTCTGATGGGAGACACACAGAGTGTGGTCCCACTTCACAACCCAGTCGTGTCTCTAGCCAGTAAATGAATCCCTTCAATGTAGGGGTACACACCATGTAGGTGGACTAAATAGCATGCCCCACCAATATGGGGATCGGGCTGTGTCTACTGGCTATGGGCATGTACTCTATCCTCATGTCCCTATACTCTAGTAGAAAGCGTGTTAGTCCATAATGGATGTCTCATGTGTGGTCAACCCATGTCCATGTAATCTTACAGGAAATCCCCACATGTGTAACCCATCACATGGGTTGTCTAACTAGGGGTATACATGGTGTCTGTGGGAGGATGACACACTATGTCATCCTTATCTTCCCCCAAAACCTATAGCCTCCACTATGGGAGGATAAATTCGATGTGTTATTCATACTACATGGTGTGTAGTAACATTTTTTCATAAAGTTCATGTTTTAACATATCTTTACTCATGATCTATGTTTGGTCAAACAACTTCAAATCCAATGATGATTCCTTCATAAATATTTGGATCTAGCCACAAATCACACTCTTCGTTCATCGTTCACCTTAAATTGGTAACTGGAACATTAAGGGGTTTAATTATTTGTTTCCAATTCCAAATGAGATTTTATACACGATGATTCAACCACCAAGAATCAAATTTATTGTACATTCATCAAGAAGATTCCAGATCTAAGCTGCACTAGAAGAACCATCATCATTTCTTTATTTCGCCACAAATCCGGGCACCTGATTGAGATCAGGTTGCCTGAAAACAATCAAACCAAGATATACAAGGATTCCACATTGAAGAGCATAATGAATCGACATAGAAAAGCATAAGAAGTTTTAGAACCATCATCATCCAAGCATTCTTGTCTGAAGGACAATATTTAGGCATGGAGATAGAGGAAAAAAAGAAATAAATTATATTTCAATACCCATGATCAAGAAATGGTTTCAAGGGGAAAAATACAACAAAAAAGATTAATCTTTTCAATAATATTAATATAATGGAATAAAATACCAAAATAGTAGTCTTGTCACATGTTTGGAACAATATTTTGTGAAGAACTCTCTCACCTAATGATCAGAAGAAGCTGGTTCTTCCATTACACTTCAATCCACCTTCATCCAGAGAATTTACCTTCATCGTTAATGGAGTAGGCAGGAGATATCATTAGTGGGTGTGAAAATTATGAGTCCAAACCTAGAAGTATTATCCAAGCATTAAATTTAAAGGAATATTTATATTAAAATAGAATTTAAGTTATTATTTAATCAATCCATTAATTAATCCAGTAAAGTGCATTGCTAATGAGTGAGGCATTCGGTCATCCCCTGCCAACCCATTTTATGTCACTACAAAGGAAAAAACTACATTATAAACCTAGTTGTCTCAGAATTGTTATCCAATCAACCATTTTTGTGTAATCCCATTTTATTTTATTAATTTTGTGTGTTCAATATAAAATATATTTAATATTTTTAGATAATTTTCTATGGGCACACCTAGGAATGGAATTTCATGATGTCTCAATGGCCAGCTCTAGAAATATATTTCAAAATATTTTAATGTCTTACTAGGAATGACCAAGTCTCAAAATCACTATCTTCTTCAGTATTTTTATCCCTGAAAATCAATAAATGGGAAAAAAACTCAGGATAGTGAACCAAAATCTAGATCTCTCATTCCCAAGAACTCTCATACATTTTTACATGCTACCACAACACATGAACCAAAGGGATGGTCTATCCTCAAAAGGTACACTCCTATCAGTCATAAATCTCCACTAGGTGATCGTAAAATGTGTCTCCATCCTTGAATTACTACTCTATATAGTTAATAACTTTCATAGGTTCATGCACATATCTTATCAGCTGAGAAACATGGAAGACATTGTGCACACACTCTAGTTGCAGTGGTAAAGTGAGGTGGTAGGAAACTTAGCCAACCAACAGTATTATCTCGAACGACCCAATGAACCTTAGTGGTATATTTCCTCTATGTAAAAACCTCCCCATTACAAATCACAGTGAGACTCTCTATATAACGTGGAATCCCTACTCCAACCCCAAGGGCCTATGACAATGATTTACATCGGATTTCTATCTTCTATGGGTTGTCCTCACCCATTCATAGATGGCCTTATCTTTTTTCCATTTTTCCATTCACAAATCTGGGACCATAACCAATGGCTCTCTAATCATTATCTTGCATAAGGGTAACCTTCAAGGTCTCCCATATAGGTCCTCAAAAGGTTCCATGATAACGGTAGAGTATTAGTAGTTTTTGTATGAAAACTCTACCAGGAGAAGTAATTCCTCCCATCTCCAACCGAAGTCTATCATGAAATCCCTAAAAATATCCACTAGCACCATGAAAAAGAACTCAGTCTTCCCATTAGTTTGGGGGTGAAAGTTTGTAATCAACTGAATCTGGACCTCGAATATCTCATGAAGGCCTCTCCATAATCATGAAATAAATATCATGTCCCGATCAGAGACAATTGTTGAGGGTACCATGTGAAGATAGATGATCTCCCATACACACATCTTCCCAAAAATCTCCTCCAAAAAATGATCCCTAATATCAAGGAAGTGTAACGAATTCATTAGTCAGTCTACGATCACATTAATGTAGTCATGACCCTTCATTGTGTGTAGGAGCCCTCTGATGATGTCCATGGATATGTCATCCCACTTCCACTTTGAGATCTCAAGTGGCTACAACAAACCCACTCAAAAATGGTGCTCAGCATTCACCTAATCACATGCAAGGCACTGTTAAATGAACTCAATAATTCTTCATGTCAAATAGGACAACAAAAATAATTCCTCTAAATATCTCTATACATATTCCCCCACTGGGATGTACAGCTATGGGAGAAGAGTAGGACTGCCACATCACCTCCTGTCGTATCGCGAATGGAACCAATGTTCCCACTTGAAAAAAATATCATGATTCACTCCTTTATAATACTTATCTGGGGCATCACTTTTTTATATTTTATTATACATAACGTCACAATTTATGCCTCCCAATAGGGACTCTTTCACACCCTTGAGGAGCAAAGGAGTCAAAACTATCAATTTAAGAAACATTGAACCATCCTTCTCCACCAGGGTTAGCTACATAGAAGATAACTTTTTTGAATCTTCCCACACTAGGAGATCATGACACATTTTTCAAATATGAATTTTCTACAATTTTACCCTTCCCTAGAGTATATTCTCTCACAAATTCACAGTCTTGTGGAAACTCCGACCAGCGTCGCTATTTCTGGTTCAGGTCTCTCTAAGTGAAGATGTACCTGAGACTATAATGTTCAGTGTATACCACAAAGTGATCTCCCAGATGGTAGTACCTCTTCATCCACATGGAGGATACTACTAATACTAGTTCTAGGTCATGATTCATATACTTATGAACATGGGGTCTCAACATCCTCAACCGGTAGATGATGATTTTTTATTGTGGCATCAACATTCTACCAATATTATATCTTGAAGAATCGCAATACACTATGAACTAAACACCTTTCTATTGTCATCTTAATTTTGGTGCACCTATCATCCTCTAGCTCAACTCCTTGAAGGTATTTTGAAACTACTCAAACTAGGTAATTGATTATCCTTTTTATGTCAGAGTAGTCAAATGGGAAATGATTCTAGATAATTCTTCCCCAAATTTCATATAGTACCCCACAAAACCAAGAAATCTCTATACATATGACACAATATTGGGTGGCTTCCAAGAAATAATTTTTTTGATATTTTCTTAATCAATATATCAACATTTATTAAAATGACATACCCCAAAATGTGAACCTCATGTTTCTAGAAATGGAACATCGAGTGCCTTCCATAAATATAGTTCTCTAGAAGGAAATGAAGAACAATATTCAAGTGATCTTCATGCTCTTACTCTATTGAATATTTAATTTTTATTTAATCGATAAAGAAAACAAAAAACTAGTCCATGTATGGCTAGATGACGTGGTTCATCAAATCTATAAATATAGTCTGGGTATTTTTTACAACAAAGGGAATCCCTAGGAACTAATAGTTTATATAGATGCTTCAAAAAATAAAACATTGGAATATGAGCCTTATAAACCCACAACTGGTGGTAGCCAGAACTGATAACGATCTTGGAGAACCGTATCGAACCATGAAACTAATAAAAGTGGTTTTCAATCTTTGTCAAGGGGTACTTGTTCTTTATTGTGGTTTGGTTCAGGTGATGATAATCTATGAAAAGCTACAATATTCCATCTTCCATCTTGACAAATAGAACTATAGCTACCTAGGGGGATACATTAGTTCTGAAGAGACCTTTATCACCATGGTTTTACAACTGCAACCATATCTCTTGGATATCTATAGGTTCCAGTCAATATACCACATAAGATATTGTGGTAGTCTATGGTTTAATATCATTGAAAAACTCCATATCCCTCTTTAAAGGTAGACCCAGAACATATTTAGGGAATATTTGCATATAATACTCTAAAATAGAAGGAACCTTGAATACTAAAGCATTTTATTCAATAAGGGTTGGGATCACCCACTAATGGATAATATGATTCCATCTCCTACTTATAGAACCCTCTTATTCTGCTACGAGGTCTCTCTCACATGAAATGGAGAACCTCATCCTTTCAGTTCGTAGGCATCTGACATGTCTGAAGTGATGTAGAATTTGTTCGAGGACCATGGATATCCAGTCCATTACTAAAATGATGTCGTAGGTTTCCATCAGTATGACCAAACAGTCCCACGTGAACTAATATCCTTCAAGCGATAGCGCGCACTACCTTAAAATGAATGATTTAGAGGAAGTGTTCTCTATCAGATCCTTGAGGCATAGATTGTGTGCTTGAATCTCTTCTAGAAGATCAATATATATCACCATTAGTCGAAAGATGAAATAATTAGTGACCCCTATATATAATAATATAAAATCCATTGTATAATACACACAAATCATTCCTTGAATCATCTCGTGTGCCTCAAGGTAATAAACTTCAAAGCTTGTAGTGGTCTGTGACCCCAACCACCATCTCCCTGAGCCTAATGTGTGAAAAAAGTGTTGGTGGTGGAAGGATATCATAGTTTCATCACCCTAAATAATATTATCGTACTCATATGCAATATTCGCCTCCTTAGGGACAACCCTGTTCACACAGGGAAATCTCGGATCATGTCATTGTCTCTGCTATGGTGGTACATATGCTATATCCCTAGATTACTCATCTCATCTAGTCAGTCTGTCTCATTCCATGAGTCCTCTCATGTGAAAATCATAACACCGTCCTTCTACATGATTCTCTGGTCTTCTGTGCTTACCCTTCACTGTACAACCACGTCCCTACATCTTCTCATGGAAGGGTATTCAGTTCCAAGATCTGTGAATCCTACATGCTGCTGTAGATTACTCAGCCCTATCACACCCACTGAACACTCCTTCTAATTGGTGTCCCTCTGATATAATAATATCATTCAAAGTTACCCACTCCAACACCCTGACATAGGTAGAGATGAAGAAGTGTACTATACTAGATTAGATTTCAATGTGGCCTCCCTTCTCAAACATTTTTTCTCAAAAGTAGCCTTATCTGATCATGTAAAGAGATTTAGTTGTAGGGAGTCTGATCCTAGACATGTACTCATCCACCATCATCCCTCTTTCATAAAGATCTACAATATATGGAATCCTAATGTATCATAGGAATGAGGGGAATTTATCCATATGAAATAGCTGTTGGATTTCATCCCATTAGAGTTTCAACCCATCGTGCATCTGGGTAACTAGGATCCAGAAACACGTAGCTGATCCATGGAAAATTTTGGGTTCAAAATCCACCATCTGATCCTCTAGGGTCTGAATAATCTTGATGATACAGACCCCCCAACTCTATCCAATCCTCTTCTATCTGAGGATCTAGTTTTTCATGAAACCTTAGTGGTCTTTGGCGCTAGAACTCACATTGTGCGCTCAGCCTGTACAAGCCATCCTCCTACTCTTTTGGGAAAATAAGCATCTAAAAAGGTGTAGTTTATGATACCTAATTTCTTGGAGGAAGGGGATCACGTGAGGGATATTGAACTATGGCCTCGTCCCCCATTTGTTTGTTATCACGAACTAGAGCTGCTAACCTAGATGGCTGTCATCATAGAAGCATCATGAAAATTATCAAGGAGTACCACAGTCATATGAACATATATATAGATCAACAATAATGGGGAACTAACTCAACAAGGATAGTAAAAGACTCAATTGTACATGATATGTATACCATTTTTTCCTACAGTAAATTCAATAAGGTTTTGAGTCGACAAGAGGGTAATCATGGTCCTGGGGAATGGATAAGTTAGACGCATGTACCATCATTGGGATCCCTAGCAAGAGAGCCACACTCGAGACCCTTTGAAACTGATGCCCTAAATCCAACCTATAATTTTATGTGGAAGGTCTTAAGAATGTCCAAAGGAATTAATGTTCTCTGATTCCAATCTGTCACATCCTGACCAATGCCAGGGCTAAAGCCACAAGTACCCCAAGCTCATGTCCATTGGTTTGGGGTGGTGGCAAGAATAGAATGCATAACTAAACTTGAGGGTCCTCTTACTAATTATCTTTACACACAAATAAAAAAATCAATTTAAAAATTCATATCGATAGAATGAAAATATGTAACACTGTTATAAACAACCAATGATTCAAGGACCACTAAATGGAATCATGTATGGTAGTGTAAACAAAGAAGAAAAAGGAAAAATACATGCCAACCCAGAAACATGTCCAAACATAAAAAACTAGAAATGAGTAAACAGATGAGACCCCAAATCCCATATCCCATGAAATAACCACCATACTTGGTCCAAACTATCTGTGTCCCTGCGCTCCTCGGAAGTCATGATCAACCGATCCACTATCTAAAAAACACACGACACATGTTTGGAAAATCCCATGAAGAGGTGAGTATATATATACCGATTAGAATTCCCTAAAATGGTGAATGGGGAGTAGTAAGAGATACAACTAAATGTGAAATAAGTAGATAAAATATGGTACAAGAGAGTATAACTCAACCCAACAATAGAGTGAATTCAAACTCATCCAAACACAAGGAGATCAAAATGGTGAGAAGATGAACTTCTCATCAAGTTTTCACTACATATGGTATGAGATTAGGATCCTCTAACCATGAGAAGCTAGAGATTTAAAGAACTTGTGATACCCCATGCATATACACCTCTCATGGAATGAGGGTAATTTTACCCAAGTGTTGGGTAAAAAAGTATGATATATATATATATATGATCTTTTAAATTAACCAAAATGAGAGAGTAAGGGGATCTCCATCTAAAAAATCATATCAAGAAGTTGATTATTCAACAGTCCAATGAAAAATCAAAATGTGATTCCCAACACCTCATGTGTAAAACCATGACACACAAGTCAATTAGACTTAATCACCAAACCATGATACTATCCACATTGTGCATCACTGACTCACCCACATGGTTTAATGTTGTGTCACAAGAACACGTCTCTGTGGTGAAAGCATACCTCTTTCACCAGTGTCCAAAGGTATGTCAAACCATGGCTCATCACAATTCAACATAGTTGAGGGGTCAGTAGTATTTAGAATGGATCTTATGCCCCTGTTTAATTGGAGGCACAATCTCTAGTAGTCTCATAGGGATGAAACTACCCAGTTGAGCTGAAGGGTAGCACATGGGAAGGAAATCAGGGAAACACCACTACCCAGTCCTACTAACGGTTGAGATTGTTTATTCTTTAGGGAAACACCACTGCCCATCCCAACATGAGGGCTACACGTTGAACATGACATCGATGAAATGCCAATTCCCATCACAACTCGAGAGTAAGACCGTAACTTTGTTGAAATCCACTGCCCATTCCTATTGGAGGGTAACTCGAAATGATCATTGAAGAATGTTACTACCATACAATGCTAGAGGGTAAGACCAGAACTATCATCAAGGAATTTCACTTCCTTTCTTAGTAGGAGGGTAAGCCTGGTACTACTCTGGTGATTTTGCATGATCGATGCTATCATTAGGTGTCGCTTCAGTGTATGCCAATCCTAGAACATTTCATATCATGTCTCTTAATCTACATTCAAGAGAACCACCATGTTTTACAAGGAAAAACAATCAATATAAGAATATTGTGGGAAAACAATCCAATTCAATCAATGCAGATAGAGAGGTTTTAAAATCGCTTGAAAAAGCTCATGTAGAACACAACATGTAAGGGGAACCCCAAACCATGTATTCCCTCTTCAAAACCTGGTCATGTCTCTGGTCCATAGACTAATCTTGTACGTCTTGGTGTACACACCTTGTTGTTGGACTATAGGGCTTGTCCCACATATCCAGGGAACGGTATGTATATCCTAGTCATGTCTTTGAACTCGGACCCTGTGTCTGTGTGCTCTGGTAGACAGCATGTTGGTCAATAAGGGATGCCAACCATGTGGTCAACCTGTGTCATGTTCTATAACACAGAGTCCTCGCTTGTGTGACCCATCACATGAGTAATCCAATTGGGGATGGATAAATGGCATGTATGGGAGGAGTACATGCATTTTCATCATTATCTTCTCCCAAACCCTAGTACAAATTCTGAAGGAGGATACATGTCTCGTTTTCTTCATACTACACGATGTGTAGTCAGGATTTTTGTAGAATGTTTAGGTATTTAAATATTTTTGTATATGATCTAAATCTATTCAACCATCTTCATATCTCACTGTGATTCATTTTAGAATCTTCAGTTATAGCCACAAATCATTCTCGCCGTCCATCGTTCACTATAAATTGTCCTCCATAATTTTAGAGGGTTCTATTCATTGTTCTTCAAGACACTATGTCTTGAATCATTGATGATTCATCCTCTAATATTTGGATTTACCATCCACTAATCCCAATGATTCTAGATCTATGCTCTACTCAATAAACCATCACCGTTTCATCATTCCACCACTAATCTGGGCAACTAATTGGGCTCTGGTTTCCTACAAACTATCAAATCAGGATCCATAGGGATTCCATATTGATTAAAGGGAAGAATTGTGGGGGGGAAGAACCAAAAATAGAATTTAAGTGTCACAAACCATGAATTCTTGGATAGTGAACACAATATGGGGACCGTGTTCAGATGAAAAAAAACAAATAAATTAAATTTCAGTTCCCTAACAAATGAAAATGTTTCAAGGAGTGAAAATAAAAAAAAGGATGAATTTGATCTACTATATTAATCAGAGGCCCAAAATACCAAATGATAAGCCCTACCTCCAGTTTTTAGGGGATAATCTCTCACCCGGAGATGATTTAATTATATGGCCTACCCTAGAAAAATTCTCCATGAAATTTTGTTATATTATATATTAGGTTAAAATGGAATTAAGTTATTAATTAATTAATCAATTAATTTATCCACTTAAGTGACCTTCCAATGAGGGAAGTATGCAGTCATCCTGCACTGACTCATTTTATGTTGCACCAATGGAAAAAATTGTGTTGCAGACCCTACCATGGTCTAACAAATATGATCTGATCAACCATTTCAGATTTATCCTATATAATTTTATTAACCATAAGAACATAATATAAAATTTATTTAATATTTTTTATAAAATTTATTCCTGGCACACCGGGCATCCCAATTTCACATCATCTCAGTTCCTAGCTCTTGAAAAGTATTTAGAAATGTTTCAATGTCTTACATGAAAAAACTAGGTCTCTACATAAATCAAATAATAAAGATATGTAAATTATTTTGATTATTTATGAATTTAATTGGATATCATGTATTGATATTTTTATGTAAAGATAAAAGGATCTAAAAGGGATTAAATGTTTCAGGAGAAGTGTTGACAATGACTGTGGTTACTCTAGGAAAAAGATTATGATAGATAATATTGATTAATATAATAGTGGAATATTTTAAAACTATATAGACAATCATAGAATAAATCATGAAATTAGTACACCATACACAACTAAACAAAATAGTGTTTCTGAATGAATGTAAAGAAGTATTGTGAAGATAGCTTGAACTATTTTTCTATAGAATGGAACATCTCATTATTTATAAAGACGAACTATTATAGAAGAAATACATATTCAAAATCCTTTTATTCAATGTAAAAATTCCAATATTTCATCATATGATATGTGCTACATGAAATATCATTGATTGAAGTATCAATGACTGTTTATAATCCTTTTTATTATCAATGTTAAAGGTGAAAATATCGGTAAGTTTGAAAGAAGAGGGGTTGATGGTATATCACTAGGTATCCACCAAATGGAATATGATTCCATTATTACTAAAAATATATATTAACTATTTTTTATGTTTTTGAATTGAAATAAATGTAACATACAAAAAATGTGCATGAAAATTAAGAAGAAAGTTCAAAAAGTGATTACAAGGAATCTATTTTTGTGAAATAACAATGTTTTTGAGAAAATATTGTGAATTCTAAATATGTTTTAGATGAAGATGTGTTATATAAATATTAATGCGATGAATATAAATCTATGGCACAACATATTTGGTATTAAAGTCATGTGCCTATTCAAAATATAATTTTAAATTAAGTACAATAGACTAAAATTAGACATACATTTAGGAAATCGTATCATATCTCATTAAACTCTCATAACTAAATAATAGATGTGATTAAAGAAATAAAACATAAAATTGGATTTAAATAATGAATTATTAGATATATCATATAAAATTATGGTGTTTGGGAGTGTTTTCCAAAGCCCAAATCGAAAAAAAATAATTGGGTAATTGTGGGTGTCCCAAAATAAGATGATTGAAAAAGTTGGTGTGGTGTGAAATAAATAAAGATTGATGTGTAAAAGTAATACACATGTTGAAGGAGTTATATTTGGTGATACTTCTATATAAAATCATAAAATTGAAACCAAAATCCATTTTCATTACATTACATCATAAATAATATTCAAGATCCTTAAATTAGATTTCATATTATCCTTCTTTAATTTTGAATTGGAACATGAATTTTCTATTGATAAAATATGTGGTTTTCTGATTGGTAATAATGAGAATTTTCTACGAGGTTAATGAACGTTTTTATGGGATATGTAAATGCCCAATATCTTTTTATTCATGTCTTGAAATCTACTTGAAGAAATTGAATTTCAACGAAATAAATAGCAGACAAAAATCTATACATCAAAGATGAGAATGACACATTTCTCATTATTATGGTTTTTGTAGATGATATTATATTTTATTGGAATGGAAATGGCCATTTAAAGATTTTTCCAAATAAATGAAGAATATTTTTGAAATGTATATTCTTATTGTGGTGAGATACTTTCTTGGATTATAGATGACTCGTGAAAGGATTTTATTCTTATATCACAAGAGAAGAATAATAATTAAATGTTGAAGTATTTTTGAATGGAGTATTCAAATATCACTTCTTAACCAAATTTATTAGTAACTAAATTTTTAACGTATTAATATAGTAATGATTCAGATATTATAGAATTGTTGTAACTAATTGGTTGTATCATATACCATATAGCTTCAAGAACATATATTTTTTATGATTTTAATCATTTTTTCGGTATCAAATTGAACTAAAAATGTATAATTTCATATCTAGAAATTGAATAATTAGATACATATAAGACACATAAATCTATGGATTAAAATATGAATGTGAATAGAAGGTTGATCTATTTATTTTTTAAAAGTATAATTGATAAGAAGTTACGATGTTAAGATGTTCACATCTAGTTGAGCCTTATTTCTTAGAGAAATATATGTTTGTTTGAACTCAAAGAAACTAAATTTAGTCACAATGGTCAAAGATGAGGCTGAATATGTTTCCACAACACATGCCACTACAGAACATATATTTTTGAATACATTAGTAGAAGTTTTAAAAGTTTAAGTGAAGTCTACACTACTACTAGAATGTTATAATTAAAGTTCAATTAATCTCTAAATGAATAATTTGAGAATTAAATATCTAAACATGAGGATATAAAATATTACTTCATTAGTTATCTAGAAGAGAAGAATAATATAATGTTTGAATTTGTACCTTAAATGGAACATATTTGAGATTGTTTCACTATGCCACTATCAAAGTAAGAATTTCAGAATCCGTGGTTGATTTTTGGTGTTAAAACTCAATATTTACATGAATAAGTTATGGTTTTGAACCCCCTCTTCCATCATTCGATTGGATATTTTTTTTAAAGGTAGAGAAAAATTTACAACATATTTTCCACTTTTTTAACTTTCTACATTTTATCAAAAGAAGAGTATATATTAAGAGGAAGTGTCCATTTATATGTATTTCCATGGGGGTATTATCTCTTGAATGAATGAATATATTCAGATTTTTTTAAAATGGTTATGATATTTTTAAAGAATGTGTAAAATATTTTAATAGTTAATATTAAATTATTAGGGGACTCATTTATGATAAAAAGTGTAATTGATGTGCGTTGGAGTTCTGGTTAATTTCTCAGAGTTTTATGTTAGGATATCTATAGATAGGTCACTATATAATGGAATATATTATATTATTCATTAATTATTTTGTTTTATAAAATTATTTCACACGGATACCCTTAAAAATATTGGATGGTGATCTATTTCTATGGTTTTAGTGTTTCCATGTGAATTTTGATCCTTGGTTATTAGAAGAAATAAAAGTGGTTGTTATTGAGCTCCATATGTGCTGAGATGGTTGTTTTGATAAGTGACATTTAAAAGGATATTATTTACTATGTTGGAATATTTTATTAATACATAAATTATATTATAAGTGAAATAATACAAGGAAATGGGAAATGAACATTTGTTTATATAATCATGATTGGTTCATCATGATTTAGTAAATTCATTAATTGTTGAAGGATATTTATGTTTCTTAAATAAGGCTATAGAATTAAGGGATAAGTTATGATAGAGACTACCCTTGGGGATGTAATTTTTAAGAACTAGATGACTTGGGTAGGGACACACTGTATTGGTGGCCATAGTGCATCGAGGAATAACTAAATAAATATAGCTACGTGTATGTCCATGTTTAGAGTAGAATATTTTATTCATGATCTATAAAAGATTTCCAAAACAATAAATTAAATATTTTTATTTTCTATGTATGTTGTTACGGTGAATCAGTTGTGTTCAACTGTGAAAAAATGCCAAAATGTCCATGGAATTCCCATGATTTTCATTGACACTGTCTATGTGAAAAAACATATAAGGAAGATCATGCCCATAGTATACCATGTTGTGGGGGCCATAAAAAAGGGTTAACTAAATTATCATACTTTATGAGGATTACCACATGGTGATCTTATTTTTTGAGTTTAAACATATTATAATTTAGAAATAAGCTATAGTGCCACCTATGTCATGGGTTTCCATTCAGTTATGAGAAATGCTTCTCATGTGGGTTCTTGGAGGATCCAATGTAACTATAACATGATCTATGGGGTTTTTAGAGATATCAAAGGTATAAATATGAACCATCAAGATGTAATGGATTAAATTTAAGTGGGAGTAGTTGAGTTGGTTGAAAGAAGTTATTGGTTTGAATTTAAATTAGATTTAATTATTTCCAATTTATATTGTGAAATGTATTGAATATGTTTTAGAAGAGAATGATAATATGGGAGTAAGAATAAGTGAGATAGTATATGAGTATTTGGGATAGAAGAAGGTGTTTTGAATATTATAATAGATTTTAAGTGATCATACCCGAGTTTCTACTAGTTGTGGAAGAATAGAATGAGAAAAAACAACATCAATAAATGAAGAATATGTATGGAAGGATTAATTTTAATTAATTACACATTATTTATCTATATAACATTATAGGAACAATTATAATAATGAAGAGGCTCTTTGTAACATGACTTCGTTGATAAACCCCCCCATTATACCGACATGTTTAAATTAGTGGTTTGTATAGTCAAAGTGAAATCCAGATCATGCCTAGGTATAACCTACTCATTTTGGGAGACACAACCTATAAATTTATAATTAACATCATGTGTGTGATGAAATATGATCCGGGTTTACTCTAACTGAGGATGAGGGTTGTTTCACCAAATAAAACATACAGAGGTATTGGGTCAAAAATTCACCAATACTCTTAATGATTCTTTACTAATCCTGGAGGATCCTTTACATGCAGTATTAGATAAATAGGTTCTCCCCATTGGTATTTTGATTTTTGGTATTTTCAGATGGATTTTTTCTAAGATCCAGGATTTTTTCTTGGAATTTTTGTATTGCATCCTAGATAATCGTAATTTAATGAATAAGAATGGGATTTTTAAATTTGATGGGGGAAACTGTCACATATCGTAAGAAAGGATCATTCCATACCTGTTATCTATCAGATATCAGGTATTTGAAATCACAAATGATGACTATGTTTCTTAGGATAATGGAATTCCAATGAATGTAGAAGAGAAGAGATATTTGTAATATGATGGTCATGGAATGAATATTATTCTATATTCCCTATTTTAAAGTGTGTTTTTGAAATTGATAGGACTCATGTCTACTGAAAACATTAGGTATAATTATTACAATAATTATGAATGGAAGACCAATGTGAATAATTCTAAATTTCAATTTTGGAGACTCTATTATAATGATATCTTGATGAATGATGATGAAACTATTGATACATTTACAAGGGTGAATGAATTTGGAAGAATAATCAAAGTCACATTATGATGAATTAAATGTTTTAAGTGGTATATTAATGATTATAAAACTCTTAACACCAATTTAGAAAATACATTGATGGTGATGTAAACAATGTTTGATTATCTAAAAAAAATTAACCAAAATATAATAATATGTAAATAAATACATATCCATTTTCCAGGATTCTATTTTAAAAATTATATAATATTCAATGAACTTTAGTGATATAGGTGACGAAAATAAGTAATTTCTCAATAATTTTTATAATTACTGAAATGTTGGTAATAAATTTTAGAAAATTGAATCTAATCAGTTAGAAAAAATTTATTGAAAAATCAAGAGATTTTCCATATTCATGAAATTTAGAGTTCACTTACTTTAATATAAAAATTGTTAAAAATGGAGAAATAAAAAATTCTGAGACGTTGTTTTATTTTAAAATATTGATGAAAATATTGAATGTATTAGACCATATAAGTTTAACATTAAATTTTATTCCTTAGAAAAAAATACTCAGGTGGTATTACTATTGATTATTTAAACAGTGTTCAAATAAATTTTTAAATGAGGAATGATAGTGCTATTATGAAAATGGTGAAATTTAAAAAATAAATATCTTTTATGGCTACAGTGTAGGAAACTTTTATGGAGAAGTTTGATATTGAATATGAATATTCCTTTTGTAATTCAAATTTTTATTTGAATTGGAATTTTGATAATTTTATGTTTCTAGTATCGTGATAATTGAGAAAATGAAAGGGCGGGTTTATGGGTAAGATTCTTAAGAAATGATTCAGGTCTCGATTAGTTGGTCATTTTTTGGAAACACCTATTATGTTTAAATAATATGGTGTCAATGATGATGAATATGAATCTTCAAAGGGATTCTTTAAGAAGAATTTATCATTGTTGAAAAAAAATTGGGTTTATTTTAAATGGAAGAGAAAAAATTATTCAAAATTCAAGAAGATATATTTCTTATCAATGTGATATTGTAGTGATAAAAGTGTTGTTGAATAGAAAATTGAGATGTCAAGAGATATTGATTAAAAAATTCTCAATGTATAGGTGATTGAAAAATAATTCACCACTGAAGTGTTTAATGAGTATGGGATCAATATAAAAATAGAGACGGAATTCATGATTAATAGAGAATTAAAATGATAACTTTTGAATATTTCAACATAGGGGAAGGAGATAAAAAATTTATTTTAGATGATGAATTTGTATTTTCCAAAGAGATGTTAATGTTAATTGATAGAGTTATAGAATTTGTAGAAGAAAGTTTGTGTATTTCAATTTGAATTTCAAAATTCATATGTATTGATTGTTTTTTTATTGTACGATAATAGATTTATAGTATAGTGAATGGAATGTTATCATGACACTAACATTCAGAGTGTATGATTTTTATTTTCCAGAAAATAGGGATTTTAACACTATTATATGAGATAGAAGAAACATTTTTTTTGTGACAAGATTTAAAGTGATTCAACACAACACTAAACTAGAATATATTTACTATTTATTAAAGAAAGAATAAGAAAAATAAGTAAATATTAGGTCACACTCTAAATAAATAAATAGTAGATGGAGGAAGAAAAGAGGTGTTGTGGAAATATTTTTCAGATAAAGATGAATATGTATTAGGAAGTAATGATTTATCTATGTACACAATTAAATTTATACATAAATAAGAAGAAGAATGAATTATTTATTTTATGAAATAATGGTTATAGTTAGATCATGCTACTAAAAAGTCAATGATGTGTGTAAATTTCTATATTTATATAAAATAATAATTACATGCATTATAAAGTGAATGTGAATTTAAAGGAAGATGAAGAAAGGAAACGTCACAGCAAAATCATTATAGAAATTTTTAATAATACACTTTTGTTATTATATCTACAAATGTGGAACTATATGGACTGTATTATTACGATGCATAGGGCTTTGTAGTGTTTAAGATTCACCAATATTGGGTTTATTGATATACCCTTACCAATTCAATCCACAAGCAAATACTAGTGGGATGTATGTTATTCATTAATTCTAGATCATACCAATGAATAACCTTTCATTTTGAATGTTAAACCTCGTAAATATTTATTTCTCTTTTGTGTGTGTGTTTATTAGTGTTTCTTGAATGAAAAAAATATATAGTGATATAATAATAGAATCATCACCTTAAAATGAATGAGGTAAATTTTATAAGTGTCTTAGAAAGAATAAATGTTATTTTCCAACACAAATTCATCCCTTTATGAGTATAATAAATCCCAATGAGTCCTCCTCCTGGAGTCTCAATTTGAATGCAGTGAATTCCATACGGATCAAGGTGTTATGGATTTTGGTTTTTATGAAATTATAAACATGTTTCACAACACGACACCTTTAAATCATGCCCTAAATTGGGTGTAGATTTTTTCTTCCCATATAATATATTCCCAATGCATTTCCCACACCATCCTAGTGCCTTTTTAGAGATATAAAGTGGAAGTGAGACCCTCTATATGTAGTGATCCATTTTGAATATCAAAACCACGTGTGAAAAATCCCAAATAGAATATACTATAGTGGAGGGTTGGATACCCCAATTGGTCGTATAATTAGAATACACGGGTGTTGGGAGCCCATTAATTAATTAGAAAATCATTGACGGGGAGATTTTTTTACACACAATTTGAATGCATTTGACACACATGGGTTCAAGGCGTGTTGGATGTAGGGTGTAACAATATGTCATATTGGTGTCATAATGAGACACACTCAACCTTTGTATCACATTTAGAGTAGAGTGGTGGTAGAAATATAACATAAGACTCATATATATACCAATCTATTTTAAATAATTTTTAGGAATATGAGGTGTGACTAATCCCCCATCTAGGGGAAGTGATATTTACCTGATAACAGAACCATGAAGTGGTGATCCAAATAATACAATATTATTTTGGAAGGTTTGTAAACCAATTATTTCTAAAATCTATATGAAAGGCTAACCGAAAACCCATTTTTTAGGGAAATAAATAAGGAAGTGATTTTTGGATTCCTTCTTTGAATGCATTGAATATCCCAAGGTTAAAGGAGTGTTGTCATTATGGTGTCATAATATATCGTATTGGTGGAACGACATGACTCCTTTATCTATTTTCCCACATCAGTCAAGGTGTAGTGATTAGAATGGAATATATGTCCCATGAATTTTCCTTCCCATCACAAATAATTTTTAAATATGGGAGGTGATAGTGAGCCCCTCCTATGGGTAGTGATCCTTAATAAAGAACCAAACCATGAGAAAAAATTTGGGATTGAAAATCTCAAACACAATATTTCCCATGTTGGAAGACTACCTCATATTTTTATTCTTCAATAGGGATATATTCCAATATGTGAATTTCTGGGTTGGGGGTCACTACCACCAACCGTCATTAAAATGGACTTTAAGGAGGGAAGAGATTATAAGGGACTTATATTCAATGACGATAACCCCTCAACACCCAATGTGGGACTTGGGTAAAAGGAATTCCTCCATGACACCCATATGTCATGATGTGCCACAATATAACTAGAAACCCTTAACTCTAGGTAATTAACTGAATTCAAATTGGGACACCAAAAACCATCCCCTCCATGGTATACCTAAGAATAAATGGGTTCCTACAAAGTTTTTATACCAATTGTCTGGCCAATTTGTACTACAGATCCGAAACCAAATAACTTTTCACATTGGATCAATACCTCATGGTTTTATCCATTATAAGGTCTTAGTGGACATTAGGGGGTTCAATTCCACCACTCATTCATAAAAATTCCTTTGAGATGTGGAGAGAGATAGGTTAGACTTATATTCCATTCCCATTACTACTCTATGCTTCACGAGGGACACAATATGAAGGTAACACAGCTCGAAAACCTTACATAACACCTTGAATCATTGCAATTATCAACCTAATGCCTCTAGGGAATTCAATGAATTCAATTTAGAACTCAAAAAATATCCTGATCGGTTATTTACCTATGTATAAGAGGATGCACCCCATGTTCCATATCCAATCTTTTGACTTGGATGGCATGCATATCCTCCACCATAGTATTATTCACTTTGGATCACTACCATATAGTTTTGTTCATTAGTAGATATCATTAACTATATTGGTATCAATTCCACCTCACATATCTAAATGTAAATTATTATTGGGTTGATTTCATTTAGCGAAAAAATTCTATGTCCAAAACCCCTCCATCCCCAATTTGGGACTTGGGTCAAAGACATCCCACCATGACAACCATATGTCACATAGTGGTTCCCTAAAACCACCACACTTTGACCCTAGAGCATGTAATACATTTGAATAGGTACTCCATAAATATTCCCTTTCGATCTATACCTACGAAGAAATGGATTCCATACACCCTTTGATATTAATTGTATCATTGATTAGGGCTACAAAACCCACCATCACAATATTGTTCACTTTGGATCATTTCCTAATGGGTTCATTCTTAATTAGGGATCACTCCTCATGGGGGGATGTATTACTAACACCTTCAATCTCTAAAAATCATTTTTATGGGGAGGAGATCATCTAAGTGAAATGTTTCTTGCATGGGACCCATTAATGACCGATGTGGAACTCAGGTTAGAGGAATTATACCCTAACACCCATATGTCAGACCATAAAAACCTATAACCTGTAGACCATGAAAACTAGGGAATGAACAACATTCAAATTGGGAGTCCAAAATCCAAGGACAAATATTTGAAATATACCTTTCACAATAATATTTTTTTATTTGGATAACTATTTCATGGTTTAGTTCTTTTGTAGACATCACTTCCCACGAGGGCCTCAATCCCACCTCCCCTTCCTAAAAACCCATGCGAAGGGGATTGAGAAAGTTAGGTTTTTTATTCCATTCCCAAAACTAATCCATTAGTTATCTTTGACTTAAGATAAAGGCTTCAAGATGTGATTCACATACCTCACGATTTGACACCTAATAGCCAGAAAAACATGACCCCTAGGGCGTGTTCTATATTAAATTTATGACTCAAAAAATTTATCACCAAATTAATTCCTATGAATTAGAGGCTTAACACTAGGATATAATACTAATTTGTAGACAAATTGTGGCTATATACCCTCCACCACAATATTGTTCACTTTGGTTCACTACCTCATAAGTGTTTTCTTGTGTAGAGCTCACTACCCACAGGGGATCACTACCACCTCCCATCTCTGAAAGGTCCATGTGAGGAAGCGAATCTCAACAAGGTATTACATCCAATCTCAACACCAGTAAAAACATTATGTTGGACTCATGGTGAATTTGTTATATTTTGGCACCCATAATTCATGTCATAAAACCCTAAAACAAGAAATGTATAACCCTTATATAATACATTTTATTGAATATGGTAATCCAAAAATATACCCATTTTGGATTTAGCTATGAATTATAGTCCCCACCAGGATTTGATACCAATTTTAGGGCCAACTAGGACATTAGACCATATAAAATAATATCTTCCACTTTTTGTTGTACTATCATAGTCATGTTATTTTTTATGGTTCCCTGCTCATGGTGGGGGGAGGACTCTCTTCCACCTCCCATTACTATAAATACCTATTTCGTGGGGATGTAAATTAATGTGGATTATATTCTATAAAAACAATACTTTATAAATGATGTGGGTCATAAGTCAAAGTTTTACGACTGTGACACCCGTCTATCAAATTGTGATACACTACCAACAACAACATTTGACCCATAGGTAAAGAACTAAATTAAAATTTTGATTCAAAAAATGTACCCTCATTTTATACACTAGTCAGAAATGGGTTTTAACTGCCCTTTGATAGTAAATTTTGGACTTGTTGGGGCTATAGATCGTCTACCAGAATATTTTATTCTTTAGATAACTACCTAATAGTTTTTTTCTTTAGTATGTATCACAACACAAAGGGGGATCAATACTATGTACGATCTCTAAAAAAGACTTATGAATTTGAGGGATATTTTTGGGACTTATATTCTATCCCCAACACCCTTCCATGACCAATGTGAGAATTTAGTTGAAGGAATAAAACTTCTTACATACGTATATCGCAATTTTAGACAATAAATCATAAAAACTAAATCCTATAGTGCATGATAATTTTAGGAAAAATTTGGTTTGTATACCCTCCACCACAATATTACCCAATTTGACCCATTACCATAAGGTTTTATTCTTTTTTAGGGATTATTACACACATGGGTAGGGGGATCACTACCACCTCCCATATCTAGTAAGGCATTAATTTGGGGAGGTACGAATATGGGGCTTATATTACATTCCTAACACCACAACTGTAACACCCCACGATTTCATAATATGTTATCTCATTAAAGTAATTCAATAGCTTGAGTTACACGCAACACCGAGTTCGAGCACATCACAACTTACCAAACTAATCATTCAAAAAGTAGTTCTGAATAGTATTAACTGAATTTTTAATCTTATATATTGTATATAATTTCAACATCTATATTATTTGTTTCTTAGACATAATATAATAACAAATTCATTTTTTCAAATAAAGGAAATATTTTTCAAAAATGCAATTTTACCGCCTTTTAATGGTGAATCTTTTATAAAACCAATTTTGAAAATTTTATATATTCAATTTCATGAAATTAAATTATTATTTAGAATCAGGACATAAAAATTTAGTTTGGATAAATTTTTGGTACTTTTATGATGACTTTTATATTTTGACGAATAATGAGAAATACTATGTTTTAATTGAAAACAACTTTTTTAATCAAAATAATTTGTATAGTTAAATTAGGAATTTGAATTCTTTTTAAGTATAATTAGATTATATTTTTATAATTTAATACAATTTAGGTCATTATACCTAATTTCGCATTTAAATTTTACATAAACACATGTCAATCTTTTGATGGTTTTTTCTTTTTAAAAACACGTTTTTTGGTCTTGAAAACGAGAATCAATTTTAAATTAATAAATTAAACTTATATATTTTGAATTTGGTAAAATAGACTTCATTTTTGAATTTGGAATATCAAAATTTACTTAGATTGAATTTTGGGTATATTTCTGAAAACATTCAATTTTTGATGAATAGTGAAAAACGCTACATTATTATTTAAAATAGACCTTTTATTTAAATAATTACTTATTTTATTTAAATTTAATTTATGTAAAAATAGATATATAATACATATATATGTTCAATTTAATTCATTGGAAGCATTTTTTTATAAAATTATATGTATATAATTTTATTGAATGTTTTGACCTCTTTTACCAACCTTCTAGGCACGTTAAAAAATTTGCATAGAACATAACATTACCTCTTATGTGAGTTGAATTTCAAAAATCTGAGAGACACGATTGTAATCAGTAATTAAAAGGGGATTCAATAAAATGAAAATATTTTTTGGTGAATAGTAACTTTTGACTTTTATTTACAACAGTTAAAAGTAAATAGGGTAATTAAAGGTAAAAATGATATTATAATTATCCTAAAATGTTTCCTATTTATATTTGGGAAGAGAAATTAGAACAAAAACAACCTTAGGAATAAAATATGATAATTTAGGTTCACTAGGATTAGATTAGGACATTTATTATTATTTTATTTAAAGAATATATAAAAGTGTTAATTCAATGTTTATTAACTAATCCATTTATAATATAGTTTTATACATAAGAAAAATTCAACTATAAAAATTCATTTGAAAGATAAAAATATTTCCTACATAATGGTATTTTATTTATAATTTTTGATGATTATATAATGATATTTATTTATGACACAATGATGATGCTGTAATTACCTTCTTAATGAAATGTTAAAATAAGGTATATAATAAATATTAAAATATATAGAATTTAATGGTTTTTATGCCATAGAATAATTTTTTAGGTTAATATGACATGTTAGGGTTTATTAGATACATTTCGTTCTAAGAAATAAGGTTGATATGACTTTTAAAAAAACAAAATACCAAATAGTGTAAAATTGACATAAATTAATTTTTAAAACAAATACAATATTATCGGTAGATATAATATTCCAAAAAATACAAGGTTCGGCCAAAGGGCTTAAATGATATAATATATGTAATTGTGTAACCACTTCAGGTTATCTTGGAAGTTCAAAGTAAGTCTATTAACCCTATAGTGTAAGAATACGAGAAAACACGGTAAAATTTAAACTATTTTACTAAGAGTTAAATCTAAACAATAAGATAAAAATGGTAACATAACTTGTTTAAAACCTATAGGTTGAGAGGGTTTAGACTCATATCCACATAAGGCTCAAAATAAATTCATTTTGAGCTATTATAAATTGATTATGATTGTATAATAAATTAATATTTTAATCTTTTCCTAAAGTGACCCTCACCACTTTTATAAAAGGGAACTTCCCCTTATCTCAAAATCACACCTCCAAATCCATTGGGATTGGCCAAACACTGCCCTAAAATCCTAAAAACGTCCCTCAAATCCACCTAGTGTCCTTAAATAGGTCATAAATCCAACATAAGGATCCCTTTTGATCAACTAAATAGGAAACACTCGAAGAAGAGGTAATAATTTCACCACCATCTTTCAAGTTCCTTTCTTCTTGCACTTCCTCTTTCATTGTTGTTTCCATACCAAAATAATAACTCTAGTACTTCCTACATACAGTGATGTTATTATAAATATGGTACAATGATATTTTTTATTCTATCCATCCTATAAATGACAAAATCACCATACGTGCATACGTACGGCTTACCATCTCCACATCGTGGTGTCGTTTGTTATTCAAACACGTCATTATTTGGATGGGTATAATAATGAGTATAACTGAGGTAAATAATAAATATAACATTTTAAGGATTCTGTATAGATGATATATCATCCAATTACATATGATTTCACCATCAATATAATGATATTGTCGCTAGGGCGTATATACGGATTACCGTCTCCACGACGTGATGAGATTCATTCCAACGTTCACCACTCAACGATGATTATAAAAATATATATTATTAATAAGTATATAATATGTGACATAATAATGAAACTAGAGATATATATATATATATAAATACATATATCTTATTCACTTACTTTCGATCAATACGATATGAAAACAGAAACATCAATTATGTGTACGTACGACCTACCGTCTCCATAAACGGTGCCTTCCATTTCCTATATATATATATATATATATATATCTATTATAAATATTTATATTCAAAATATATATTTTATATAAATCAATTATTATATTTTGTAATTATTTAAATCATGATCCAAATGATACGATCAAGAATAACATGTTAAATCACTTATGATAAAGAAAGCGATTATTACCCAAAATGATAAATTAACATGGAAATCATTATTAAATGGGTAATATTAAGTCATAAATGAATCAATTATGATATAATAAATATGAATATGGTGTTGGTATAATGTAATAACATATTATGGTCATTATACTAGAGGTTAAACGTACCCTCAACCAAAGGAAAGTGAAAGGTAAGGGTTAATTTCACAATCTCTTTATAATCCGAGATTGTTTTTACAAATGTATCTACTAGGAAATATTTATTATACATGTACATGTTTCGTAATAGTGTTTTCAATGGGATTATTTTGAGGTACTTTTTACTAAAACATCATTTTATAGTTTTAATGATTTATTCTTCTAAACCATTCTCATTAATGTCCATGTTTTGAAAATGGTTTTAAGGATTTATTTATATGGAGATGAATGATTTAAAATATTAATTTCTTTCAATAGTTTCAAAGTGGTATGTGAAAATTTGATTCAAAAATATATTTTAAATGACATCCATTATATGACTTTTAAATGATTTCATGAGAAGGAATATTTATCTCAATTATTTTTTCTGATCATTTTCAACTATGTCAACATCCTTTACAAGATATTATTCTTGATCGAGGTTGGATTATTATGATACAAATCATTCATATTGTATTGAAGGTTTTGTGATATGTTTGACTGTGTATGTGTTATTTTTATACCAGTCATGGTTTATGGATTAATTATTGACATTTCATATTCAATTTTAACAATTAATGTTTATGTTATGTTTAAACCCTATCATATGAGGAATGCATTGGACTTAGTAAGTGATGGGTGGAGCCCGCTATAGCTCCTCGATGCATCAGTTGGTCTCTTGAGACAAACTAGTGTTTTGACACAAGGCCTGGAAAAAATATTATTTTTAGTATTGGCACTAGGCATTGAAAATTGGTTTATGAAGTCTGGCATTATGAATTCCATCATTATCAAATTAGATATTGACAATACATGTGATTATTCAACTAGTGGAATATCCATGTGAATAAGTAAATGGAATTTGTTGATTTATTTTTTCCTTATTATGCTGAATTTTACATTTAAAAAGATTTTTTTAGTAGTATACATTTCCTTAAATGTTTATGCTTTTTTATGAATGTTTCCACTATATTTTTATGCTTACTGAGCCTCTGGTCTCTCCCCTTTCTATGTTTTATTTTTCATAGGTTGTGAAGAAGAATATTATGACTGACCTGCATTGATAATCTAAGGGATATGAATGAGGTCAATGGAGACAATGTTGTTTTTTTTTTCATTTTATAAGGTAATGTAACGTTCATGTATGTTGTCTATTTTCCAAGACAGAAAAATGGACCAGTCTTTCAGGATTTGATCCCTTGTGATCATGCCAATGTTATGTAATAATGCAATTATTTTGGGTAACTAGGTTCAGGGTGTTACATTTGGTATCAAAGGATGTTTAGCAACAACCTTGAAAATTGATTTAGATAAACTCTAATTATAAAAAAATTACCCTAAGATTGACTTTTGGGATTAATATAAAATAACTTCCTACAATTTTGGTAATGTAGAGATTTTGTGTATTTTCCAAGCAATACATCCCTTTCTAGATATGAGGTAGAGGCAGCTCTAGCACAGACGTACCTAAGAGTGAATAATCTGACAGGGAATTCGAGGCTTGAACTAGGGTATCCTAGTACATGATAGAAGGCCTTGTTTCACTCTTTATTATGACAATCATGAGGGATTTAATAAGGACAATTTACATTTTCATTACAATCCATTATGGAGGATTTAGGAGTAAATAAATCAACAAAGAAAACATTTTAGGATTATATATTATACACAAAATAATTTCAATTTACGTTATGTATTTTTCAAATTTGGAATTATGCATTGCGATTCATAAACTAACATAGTGCATTCCTTTGTTTAAAAATGGTCCCCACTAGGAGGAATGAGAATTAAAACAATATGCATGATCGAATGATTAAGATGGATCATATAGTTCATGGTATTAATCCAACATTTAAAAGGAAAATTTTCTTCCATGTATTCTCATCATATGAAGAAATAATATCATGTGTTAATAATATAAGTAAAGAATTCTCTCAGTCCTATGGATATGAAGGGAAGCAAGAGAAGAAAAGGATGGAAGAGAAAAAGATTGATAAAGGGGAGAGGGGAAAGGATAATTTTCCCATATGTGATAACTATGGAAAGAATCACCTTGGTAAATACTTGAAGGGAATGTGAGTTTTTTATAAGTTGGAGAAAAAGGACACCATGTACATGATTTTAAGGGTAAGAAAAAGGTTTCCAATGAACACTGCTTCATCTTCAAGGTTTTGGGACACTACGCGAAGCAATGTCCAAATCATCTGAGTATACCCCCAAATGCTGCTATTATATAATAATAAATTCATGATACTACTGAATATGAAGAGGAATGATTAGATTTATTATGCTATTATTAATGTATTTTTTCATTTTATTATTGTATTAATTATGTACATGTTATAATATTTATAGATTATAAATGGATTGTGTTGCAGTACTATTTCATTAAGGACTTGAGATTGTGTAGAACTAAGAAAAGTGACTCAATAGCAAGTTAAATTTTTGGGAAAATATATGGTTGAGAGAAAGATAAACAATAATATTGTTCTGATACTGAGGTAGAGATTTTGGAATAATATATGATTGATTTTGATAAATTATATTGGATATTCTTGACTACCTTGAAACGGATTAATGATTTGTATATTCCATTTTTGTTGGACTTGAAAACATTTTTCGATAAGAGTACATCTAGTATTCTATAAGTAATAATGGAGCACGAATGTAATAAATAAGTTTTTATGGTATTCCAGGGTGTTATAGAGTTTTGAAAGAATAGTTGATGATTGTATTCCCATGTGATTACATGGAAAAACGATATTCATTAGGTTTACCTATCTTATAAATTTTGTATTATGAGTTTCTACACAAGTATTTTGAATTATTCTAAAGGTTGGAATCGATTTTGATTGAAATTGGATACTATTGTTATGGTTAAATAATTTCATGAGATTATTTTTGGATTTTCATAAAAAGGACACCCCAGAGGTCGGGTGATAACCCGCCATATCCGGAAAGGATGCAAGACTTGAACCCACAACCGAAGGGTGAAAAGGGTGGATCACCTACCACTGGCTTACATGATGTTTTGGTTTGTATAATGATTTTGTTTTAAAATAGTCTAAAAAAGGAATTATTAATTCATTATTTTTGGAACCCTATACGATAAAGATAAATAGTATATTTTTGAATTCTATTATCATTTGGGGTGAAAGATGAGTTTGTGGTAGGAATTAGTTGATGGATGAACACTAAATGTTAAGTATATTTTTCTCTCTTATTCTATGAATAAATTAATTATTAGATGTTAGGGAAGGGATATTAAATGAAAAAATGTGTTATCCTAAAACCTTATGTTATGTTAAACTATCAATATTTTAAATCATCATTTATTGACTACTTTGAGGCCCTCAATTTTACACTTGTTTGTGATTGATGACCTCAATCACTACCTATAACTATTTACATTTTTCCTCCAATTAGGTGTCACTAATTTCCATAAATGTCCTCCAAATCGAGATCATAATTTGGTAGTGTATTTTTCATTTTCATTTTCCACTTATTATGTCTAATTTTTTTAATCCAATTTCTGATGTGGGTTTACCAAAAATGTATTCTTCTTCTTTGAACATTTTATTTTTGAAGTAAAATCTCACATTTTGAGGATGCAATTTACTGAAGGATGGGAGAATGTAAAACCCCAAGATTTCATATTACATTATCTCATTAATGCTATTCAATATCTTACTCTACATGCAACACCGAGTTCGAGCGCACCACAACTTATCAAACTAGCCATTCAAAAAGTAGTTATGAATAGTATTAATGAAATTTTGAATCTTATATACTCTATATAATTTAAACATCTATATAATATGTATCGTATAAGTAATATAAGAACAAAATAATTTTTTTAGATAATGGTTGTATTTTTTAAAAAGTAGATTTTTACCACCATTTATTGGAGAACCCTTTTTAAAACCTATATTTGACACTTTTATATATTAAATTTAATGAAATTTAATTCATCTTTAGAATCGGGACATAAAAAGTTATTTTGGTTAAATGATTTCTTGCAATTTCATGATAAATTTCATATGTTGACCAATAGTGAAAAATAATATGTTTAATTGAAAACAACTTTTTTAATCAAAATAATTTTTAGTGTTAAATTATGAATTTTAATGGTTTATAATTATAATTAGATTATATTTCTTTCATTTTAAACAATGTAGGTCATCATAAGTAATTTCACACTTAAATTTGACATAAACACATGTCAATATTTTGATTGCTTTTACTTTTTAAAAACCCACTTATTGGTTTTGACAATGAGAATTAATTTTTAACTAATAAATGAAACATCTATATTTTGAAATTGGTAATATAGAATTTAATTTTGAATTCTGAATATCAAAATAATCTTTGGGTTATTCTTTGGTATTTTCTTGAAAAATTTCAATTTTTGATGAATAGTGAAAAACACTATGTTATTATTTAAACCAACATTTTTATTTAAATAATTATTTATTTTATTTAAATTTATTATAAGTAAAAATAGATAAATAATACCTATATAAGTACAATGTAAATAATTAGATTCATTTTATTATAAAATTAGATGTATAAAATTTTATTGAACCTTTTAACCTCTCTTACCCACCTTAAAGGCATGTTAGCAAATTTTCATTAAACATAAACATACCACTTCTATTAGTTGAATTTAAAATATCCAAGAGACATGGTTGACATCTGTAATTAAAATTTTATTCAATAAGATGAAAATAATTTTGGGTGAATATTAAATTTTTACTTTTATTTACCACAATTAAAAGTAAATAGGGTAATTAAAGGTAAAAATTATATTATAATTACCCTAACACGTGTCCTAATTCTATTGGATAAGTCTAATTAGACCAAAAAAAACCTTAGTAATAAAATATGAGTCTTTATTTCCACTTTTATTTGATTAGAACATTTATTATTATTTTCTTTAAAGAAGAGTTAAAAGTGTTAAATTCTATGTTTATTAAGTAAACCATTTTTAATATAGGGTTATAGAAAATATAAATTAAACTATAAATACTTATTAGAAATATAAAAATATTCCCTAAATTATGGTATTTTATTTATAATTTTACGATATTAAATAATAAAACGTATTTATGACACACTAATGATGCAGTAATTACCTTCTTAATGAAATATTAAAATATTTTATTTTATTAATATTAAAATAAATGTAATTTAAACTTTTTGATGCCATATAATAATTTTATATGTTAATATGTCATGTTAGGGTTGATTATATTAATATTGTTCTATGTAATAAGGTTGTTATGACTTTCAATAAAAATAGAATACCAAATAGTGTCAAAATTGTCTTAAATTAATTTTTAAAACAAATTCTATATTATTAGTGAATATAATAAACAAAAAAATATAAGATTCTACAAAAGGGATTAAATAATATTATATATGTCATTAATGAACCACTTGTGGTTCTCTTGGATTTTTAGAGTATTTTTATTTACCATATAGTTTAAGAATACAAAAATTCTGTGTAAAAGATCAACTATTTTACTAAGAGTTAAATCTAAATGATAAGGTTAAAATGGTAACCTAAACTTGTTTAAAACCTATTGGTTGGGTTTATTTCGACCCATAACCACATAAGGATTTATATAAATTAATTTTGAGCCATTATAAACCGAATTTTATTTTATAATAAATTAATAGTTTAATCTTTTCCTAAAGTGACCATCACCCCTCTTATAAAAATGCACTTCCCCTTCTCTCAAAATCACACCTCCAAAGCCAATTGGCTTGGCCAAACCATTCCCAAATATCGTACCAAATTATCTCACATCAATCTATATTTCTTAATTTTATCATAAATCCATCATATAGATCCTTTTTGATCAACTCAAAAGGGAGCACCTGAAGAGGAGGTAATAATTTCACCACCCTCTTTCAAGTTCTTTTCTTTTCCACTTCCACTTTTTTGTTGTTTCCATAACAAAATAATAACTACAGTACCTCCTACATACTATGATGTTTTTAAAAACATGGTAAAACCATATTCATTATTCTATCCATCCTATAAATGAAAAATTTAACATACATGAGTACGTACGGCTTAACCTCTCCACGTCGTGGTGTCGTTTGTTATTCAAACGCTTCATTATTTGGATTGGTATAATAATGAGTATAACTAATGTAAATAATAAATATAAAATGTTAATAATTCGTTATATATGATATACCATCCAATTACATATGATTTCATCATCAATATAATGATATTGTTAATCGTGCGTACGTATGGATTACCGTCTCCACGATTTGATGTGATTCATTCCCATGTTCACCACTCAAAGATGATTATAAAAATGTATATTATTAATTAGTATGTAATATATGACATAATAATTAAACTGGAGATATATATATATATATTTATGTATGTATGTATTTATTTATGTACATACATAAATCTTATTCACTTACTTCTGTTCAATATGATATGAAAACGGAAACAACGTTTATGCGTACGTACGGCCTACCATCTCCAAAAATGGTGCATTAAATTTCATATATCTATATATTATAAATATTTATATTCACAATATATATGATATATAAATCATGTTTTATATTCTTGAAGTATTTAAATCATGATCTAAATGATACGATCAAGAATAACAAGTTAAAACACTTATGATAAAGAAAGTGATTATTTTCCAAAATTTAAATTTAACATGGAAATAATTATTAAATGTGTAGTATAAAGTCATAAATGAATAATGTATGATATAATATAATGAATATAGTTTTTGTATAATTTAATAACATACTTTTGTCATTATACAGGAGGTTAAACGTACCCTTGGCCAAAGGAAAGTGCAAGGTAAGGGTTAATTTCATAATCTCTTTGTTATCCGTGGTTGATTTTACATAAGTATCTACTGGGAAATATTTATTAACCATGTATATGTTTCATAATGGTGTTTTCAATGGGATTATTTTAAAGGAATTTTTACTAAAGCATCATTTTAAATGTTTTAAAGATTTATTCTTCAAAACCTTTCTCCTTTATGTCCTTGTTTTCAAAATGGTTTTAAGGAATTATTTATATGGACATATACATTAAAATGTTAATTCCTTTAAAAAGTTTCAAAGTGGTATGGGATACTTTGATTAAAAAATATATTTTAAATGACTTATTTTATAGGAATTTTAAATGATTTCATGAAAAGGGATATTTATCTCAAAAACTTATACTGATCATTTTAAACTATGTCAACACCCTTTACAAGATTTTATTCTTGATCGAGGTTGAATTATTATGATTCAGATATTCAATATTATATTGAAGGTTATGTAATATGTTTTACTATGGATTTGTTATTATTGTACAATTCATGGTTTATAAATAATGTACTGACATTTTTTTATGTTATTTTTAATACGAATGTTTATGTTATTTTTAATCCTTTTTATATGAGGAATGCATTGGACTTATTAAGTTATTAGTGGAGCCCACTATAATGCCTCCATGCATCGGTAGGTCTCATGAGCCAAACTAGTTTCTTGGAAGAAGGGCTTGACAACATCTTATTTTTAGGCTTCGAATGAGGGCTTGACTATGTGGTAATGAAGTATGGAATTACTCATTCCATCATTATGAAATTCGATATTGATATTACATGTGAATATTTGACTAATTGAATATCCATGTGAATAAGTAAATTGAATTATTTGATTTATATTTAACATATTATGATGAAGTTTATGTTTAAAATGCTTTTGTATTAGTCGTATACATTGCCTTAAATGTTTATTCTTATTTATGAAAGATTCTGCTATATTTTTCCCTTATTGAGCATTTGAGCTCACCCCTTTCAATGTTTTATTTTTCCCAGGATGCGAAGAAGTATATTATGACCAACCTTTAGGTATAATCTAAGGGATATGATTACGGTCAATGGAGAAAATTTTGTTGTTGTTTTTTCATTTTATTATGTAATGTAACATTCATGTGTGTAATCTATTTTCCATGACTGGTAAACTTATCGGTCCTTCGAGATTGTATCCCTTGTGATCTTGCAAATGTTATGTAATAATGCACCTACTCTGGGTAATTTGGGTTGGGGAGTTACAACTACTTTTCTGATGTGTGTCTCATATAAATTCATTAATTCCATGATACCCATATTTTATGTTGGGAAACACTACTTCAAGTACCCCTTTTCCCCTAGGGAATGCACTACATTCAAATTAGGACTCCAAAAATCTCCCCCTAAGTGCCTACCATTTGAGTCAATGGGTTACAAAATCATATTGATACTTATTATTAGAAACATTGAGGATAAATACACTATACTACATTATTTTTCTCTTTGGCTCACTACCTCTCAATTTTTTTCTTCTTTAGGGACCCTTTCTCATAGGGGTGGGGGTTAATTTCCACCCCCATCACTCTGAAGGCCTTATGATGGGATAAACTTCATAGGGATTTTATTTCATTACCAACTCCACTCCCTAGATGATATCCGAAAAAATTTGAAGGTGACCTTCAGTGAATCCTATATATTATTCCTTTAAAACCATAAGTCATCATCTATTGACCCTTAAATCTTGCTTTTTATATAAATTTGGTCTCCAACTAAGAGAGTACTCATGTGGTCCCAACACAATATATCTTCTCATGGGGTATGATAACTTCTACACATTCAAACTAATATAGGATTGTGAATAATATAATATAATCCCCATACATATCCCTCTCCATCATTAGTATTTTTTAGAGATGAGTGGGGGTGCTCACTACCACCTTCCATCTCAACAAATAAATTTTTATTGGGATAGAAATACGAGGGGATTTAGTTCCATGTGAAGCCCCACCATCATAATTCATAACTATCATAAGAACATGATATTTTAATGATTTTTAATCAAATTAATCTATATTTGAGTTTTATGTACAATAATTAATTCAGCGATTCCCCTAGGGGTACTATAATGTAAATTGAAGGGTGTCATGATAATATCTATGGGAATCACACAATGATTCCTTTTACTCGAGGACCACATCATGTATGGACTGGTTTTATGCATGGAATATAAGTCATAATTATATACCTACCCATTAAAACTCCTATTCATGGATGGGAAGTGGCATTGAACCCCTCTATGTGTGGTGATCTCAACTATAAAATAAAATTTTGACGTAGTGATCCAAAGTGGACAATATTGTGCCGGAGGGTCATCATGCCCAATTGGTCAGTATTTTTTTTTATCAAATTCTAGTTGCATGCATTTGATTTACAGTGAAATAACTAAGGAGGATATTTATGGAGTCATAAATGGAATTTTCTGGATGACCTATGGGTGATTGGATGATATCTATAGGGAGTTAAAACATAATGTATAAGCATCACACCATGATAGTTTTGACTAGTGTACCACACAGGCGTGTGGAGTGTGGTAGAACATATAATATAAGCCCCTATGATTTCCCTCCCCATGAGAGGCCTTTTTTAATAGGGTTTTATATGATTCCCACTATGAGTAGTGATATATACTAATGAATTAGACTATGAGACAGTGAGACAATGTATACAATATTACAGTGGAGGGTGTGCAGCCCTAATTGGTCCAATAGTTGGCATTAGAGCATTGTGGGAAGCCTCTGATTCACAGGGAAAGCACTGAGGTTGATATTATGATGATAATAGATACTAGGTAAGAATAGTTTTAGTCCATAGAAAATTTTACAAGGTAATGATTTTGCGTCACACATGATTATAGCATGTTCTCTAGTTGAATGTGAAAAGGGTTTTACAACCCATATTTTTGGAAGTAGGTTTCAAAAACATTACTACGGTGAATCACAGTAAAGAAAATTTGACTTGAGTACCATATAGAGATGTAGAGGGTTTTGGGAATAAGATATAAGCCCCATATATTCTCCTCACTATAATAAGCACTTTTTACAAATAGATGAGATCACTGGCCAAGAGATCCCTAGGAAACACATAATTATATAGGGGGAATCCAGGGAAAAGAAATATTGTTAGGGGGAGGGGAACACATGGGGATTATATTCCAGGAAAAAAACCCTATACATACCAGATGTGGTGATTATTACCAACTCCCATCATGTCTTAATCATCATGTTCTCTCAATCTCATCCAATTTAGTTTCTACCAACACTAGGGGTGGCAGTGAGCCCCCCTATGGATAAGATACTACTTTATATATTCTATCTATAGGATCATTAAGAGGGTGATGATTGAATCAATAATCATTTTTAAATATTTGGAAATATATTACCTTCACTAATCATACTATTGAACCTATAATGGTTTTTTATCCACTCAATATCTCTAAACCAATAATTTAATACAAAATATAAATAAAGATCAAATAATATTTATGAGGTTTGATATCCAAGACCAATCATTTCCATGTCCCCCCCCCCCATCATGGATTCATCAACCTATTAAATGTTGTATTTCAAAACACAATATCTTCATTTTCTACCAACTAATCTCAATTTAAGATAAAATATATCTATCATAACAAATATTCAAATAAGGAAAAAGACTGATGATGTCTCACTCCATGTTGAGATAAATCCATAAGCCTAGTCATATACTCTTCCTTTAAGATAATTAATTGTGGTTGATTCACTGATGTATGTATTGAAACTTTTTATTTATTTAGGGTAAAAATATATTATAAAAATTAATGAATACTAATATTATCAAAAATTCATTCCCTCCAAATGAATATTTGATTCAGCATCTCCATGTTTTTCTTCTTGACACAAGAGTATCGATTCACATTGGTATTTATCTCATGCACAACTCTATTCTCATGAAGACTATACATTTGTATTTAAAATACGATCCTATAAAATTCATGTTATTTTAACATATGAATCTTCTCATTCTCATCTACATGTTTCAATAATACATCTCATAATAGGCAGGTTCAATGAAAACCAAGTTGAGAACATGGAAACATTTCAATGGGAAGTAAAAACTTCCCATTAACTCATCATTAACTTCTTCAATAATTCCATCAAATTAAATTATATTTTTCTTAATTTTTAATATTAATAATGTGATTAAATATCCCTTTAACACACCATAATGAATGTTTTATAGCTCCTTATAACTTCAATTGAATCATTTCTTAAAAGAAATACCTATGATTATTAAACAACTGAAGAATCAATCAAGTATTGTACTAAAAAATTAAATAATAATCAAAAAGTTTTCCAATTATATCCCACCAATATTACATGCACCAAATCATGTTTCTATGTAACACCCCAAGATTTTATGAGATTTATTATTTTTAATTTCTCTAATATCTTCTGTTTTACGCTACACCAATATTATCTTGCGCTATACACAACACCGTATTAGCTTGCAGTATACGCAACACTATTCTTGGATCGTGTTACACAAAATTTCAGGTTCATTTGATAGAAGTTATTCTACACAACATTGAGTGTGTGTGTATATATATATTCAATGTACAAATGAAATATTGTTGGATTATATTATACACAACAAAAAAGGAATCTTACACTACACACAACCCTGACTTGACTTTCTTTACACGCAATCACGACCTTCCACGATAGCATGTGTTGTACGTAATACCGAGTTTCACTAAACAAAGATATTCTATTAAAATATTATATAAACTAGCTGTTATGAATAGTAATACACAATTTTTGGAATTTTATAAATTTTATCTTTCAAAATGGAGTTCATTTTTGGATTCTGAATATCAAAATCAGACTAGGGTGAAGTTTTGGTATTTTTCAGAAAATTATCAATTTTTGATGAATAGTGAAAACCCTGGGTTACCATTTAAAAACCGACTTATATTTATATAATTATATATTTTATATAAATTTATTTTAGTTCAAAATTGATACATAATACCTATATAAGTTCAGTGTAATTCATTGGAGTCATTTTATAATAATTTTAGATATATAAAAATTTTATTGAACTTTTCAACGTCTTTTACCCATCTCCTAGGAGAATTTGGAAATTCACAAATAACATAATTTTACCCCTTCTGTGAGTGGAATTTAGAAAATCCGAGAGACACGATTAATATCAAGGAATAAAATGTGGTTCAATGAGATGAAAATAATTTTTTGTGAATAGTAACTTAATACTTTCATTTACCACGGTTAAAAGTAAACAAGGTAATTAAGGGTAGAAATGAAATTATTATTACCCTAAAACATGTCCTAATTCTATTGGATAAGTGTAATTCGACAAAATAAAACCTTAGGAATAAAATAAGACTATTTAGGTCCACTTGGATTTTATTAGGACAATTATTATTAATTTATTTAAAGAAGGGTTAAAATAGTTAAAATCAAAGTTTAATAACTAAATAATTTTTAATATAGGGATATAAATAAGATAAATTCGACTAAAAATATTAATTATAAATATGATAAGATTTCCCACATAATGAAATTTTATTTATAATTTTTAGACATTATATATTTTAATTTACTTATGACACAATGATGATGCAGTAATTATCTTATTAATGAAATATTAACATAATTGATGTTACAAATACCAAAATAAATGTAATTTGAGACATTTTATGAATTACACTAATTTTATAGGATATTATGACATGTTAGTATTGATTTAATTAACTTTTTTCGAACTAATAATTTTGTTATGATTTTCACATCAATTACCAAATAGTGTCAAAATTGACATAAAATAGTTTTTTAAAAAAAATATTATATTATTAATTGTTATTATATTCTTAAAAATATATGGTTCAGAAAATATACTTATATAGTAATATGTGTATCATTAATGGACCACTTGGGGGTCTCTTGGATGTATATGGTAATTTTATTAACTATATAATATAAAAATACAATGTGACATGGTAAATGTCAATATAATTAACTAAGAGTTAAAACTAAAAGATATGGTTTATATAATGACCCAAACCTGTTTAAAATCTATTGGTTGAGAGTATTTCAACCCATACCCACCTTATATTCTAAATAAATCAGTTTGGAGCTATTAAACCTAGATTATGACTTTATTATAAAATAACATTTTATGTTTTTCCAAAGGTGCCCCTCTCCTCCCTTATAAAAAGGGCACCCCTTCCCTCTTCTCTTCAAAACCTTTTGAGCCTTGAATCTCGTCCAAACACTGCCCATTTTTCTTATCCACTTCCCTAGAAACATTCTTGGAGGTTCTGGTCTTCTCAAAAAACCATATCTACTCCCTTAAGAGGAAGCTGAAAGAAGGTGCGTCGAAGAAGAGGTAATCTCTTCTTCCGATTCTCTCACGTTTTTTCTTCTTCTTCTTATTAATTAGTTGTATAATTATAAAGTAATAAAATAATTATTACTTATATAATGATATGTTATTATAAATATGAAACAAACCTATTTCACCTTTTATCCCTCCTACGGAAAATGAAATCATCGTGCGTGAGTACGTACGGAATACCGTCTCCACGCCATGGTGTAATCTGTTTTCGACCACCACCTTACCTAGATGGGTATAATTGTGTAAATAAATACCTATAAATGATTATTGTAAATTGATATTGATTCTGAAATATTATACATATGCTTCAATACAATTCCACGATCATGGGAATGATATCATCGCTCGTGCGTACGTACGGACTACCGTCTCCACGACAAGATGAGATTCATTCTCCATGTTAACCATTCATGAATGATTATAAAGTATATATAATGAATAAAATGAGATATATGACATAATAATTATTGGATTTATGTATATATATATATATATCATCTACTTAATTCAATTCAATTTAATAAGTAAATGAAAACAGCATTCATGCGTACGTACGGCCTACCGTCTCCATGAACGGTGTATTTCATTCCATTTATCGATATATCATATATATATATATGTATATTCTGAATATATATTATATATAAATCATGTTTTACATTATTTAATTATGTAAATCATGATATAAGTAATAATATCAAGAAAAACAAATCGAAACACGTACAATAAATGAAACAATTTTACCCAAATCGCTGCTTTTACATAGAATTTACAAAAGAATGAGTAATATGAAATCATAATTAAACTATATATGATATAATAAAAATAAATAAGATTATGTAATAAGTGAATGAAATTATTTAAATCATTATACAAGAGGTTCATATATATACGAAGCATATCATACATAAGGTAAGGGATAACTTTTCCAATCTCGTTTTTATCCGAGATTGTTTATTCGTAAGTATTTACTGGTGTTATATTTTTCATCCATGTCCATAAAAATGTTTTTCATAAAGTGTTTCATATTATTCCATGTATTTTTAAAGTCATGATTACCACTCTTTGACTTTTACATTGTGTTATGGAAGGAGTATTTCTTTTGTTTACCATAAGATGAACTTTTTGACTTTTCGGACAAAAGTACGAGAAGAATGTTTTTTTAACTTATATGACATGAATGAATTTTTACGGTTTTATAACACATTATTTTCATTAATATTAATCTACAATATTTCATGATTAGTTTCTAAAAAATCATTTTCTTTTAAAATTGCATGGCATTTTGTGAAAAGAAAATGATTTTGCAGAAGAAATGATATTTTCCTCAAGAATTCATTTCAACTGTTTTATCAAAACCATTTCCATCTAATATGACATTATTTAATATGTGTATGTTTCAAGTATAATGTATCTATGATGTACATGGCTTCACTATTCTTATGATGAAATGATATCCATTTGTTTTATATGGATTATGTTATGATGGGATGATGTTTATACAACCCATTTTATTATTTGGGTTATGATGAGTGATTTATGTTTATGTTTTGGCACACATAAAAATGATTTAATTATGAGATGGGTGAGACCTATATCTCCCTCCAATTCATTGGGTAAAGATTTGTATCTCACGAGTTAGACCTGGTTGGAATGACAAGTTAATCTGGTTCAGTGATACGGGACTGGAATGAGGAGTGAACTCGATTCAGAAATGGACTTTGTCCGCTAAGATGGTCTTCGCTGTAATTCCTTGGCCACTATGGAAATCATAACATGTGCATAATGGATGCCAAAATTTCATGTTTTATTTTCATGCTATTTTATCATGATTGATGTTCCTTTATGATCTATACCTTACAAACTTCCAATATTTATTTCACAACTCAAGATTTTAATGTTTAAATATTATGTTCATGTTTTTAAGTTTAAATGTATCTGGTTTGTTTTTTTTCTCCATGATTACCCTTACTGAGAATTTGATCTCACCCTTTATATGTTTTCTTTTCCCTAGGATTTAAAAAAAAAATTTAGGTAAGAAAACAAATGGGAAGATCATTATGGGAGATATTGAAGACCTTTCACCATGATTAGAATATTACATTCCAAGATTCCAAAGACACTAAACTATTACGGTCCTTTGGTGTATGTTTTTATTATGTATTAAGTATTCCGCAAAAGTAATGTAATGTCTGTGTACGTCACGCTTTGGGCCTCAATAGTTGGTATCAGGGGAATAGTATAGTTATCCTTTGGAAACTAGGATGCAAAAACTTTAGTGAAATATCTAGAGATATTTCCAAGGTATGTATAGGGATGTCCATAAGGATATGTATACATATAGGAAATAGTTCTAGAATTACGATAACGATATTAGAATTAAACCTAAGATTCTAGAAATTGAAGGTACTCCCCCTTTATTATGTTGTTTTCCTAGCATGATTTTTTCCTCTCAAACTATTCTTTTTGGGTTTTAGGAAATGGCTGGAAACATGAAGATTCACGATAATGGAGGATGTGATGGACAATGAAATGATATTCTTCATGAGAAACCAAATGAAATGGGATTTGGAAGTCCAAACATCATTATTATGCCTAATCAGCAATCTCCTAATATGATCAATAATCTCAACTTTGGTAAGTTTCCCGACTCAACTAATAAGAGAAAGACGGAGTTTCATGATGATCATAGAGGAACAAAAGTTCAATTTCCCTCATGTAAATCATGTGGGTAGAGGCATCTGAGTGATTGTTTCAAAGGAACATAAAGGTGCTTTGGGTGTGGAGTAGAAGGACACATATATAATAAATGAAAAGTAAAAGTTTCAGTTAACACCATAGAGAAGGATAATGGTATTGCTATGACATCAACAATGATTAGATGTTTTAAATGTGGAATGTATGTGAATTATGCAAACCAATGCCCTAAGGGAAAATCTCATGAAGAGAATCAACATGGTCATATGGGTCGTATTTATTTGGATGATGATGAAGAGAATACAATTGAAATATGAGATGAATGAAATGATGAAGCTCAGTTAGTGGTTTAATAAGTTAGTGGAATTATTATATGTTTATCAAGAATAATGTATGGTAATATGGAATAATGAATCACCTAAGGATTGTTACATTATTGTTTTTCCTAATGTATTTGAAAGTATACGTTGAATGGAACTGGTAACCATGAAAGGTTATTCAGATATTTTTGGAAAGAAGATGATATGCACATAATGAATGGATAAGGAGAAAATAATATGTTTGATAGTATTCATCAGGTCATGAGTGATATAAGGACTAAGTGATATCATGGTTTGAGTATATATAATTTTTCGGATTTTGGTATGTGGAAAGTGTTAACTTTTGACAGCACTCATACTTTCACTAAGGTTCTATGGTAATTCATGTTTCAAAAGAATACATGATTAAGGTATTCACATGTTTGTAATGTGACCATCATGATATATCTTATGATATATGGGGGATAAATGATGGAATTCATGTGCTTGTTATGTGACATTTCAAGTAATCATTTTCTTTATACTTTGAGATTGGACAGATGTGTTTTGGATAAGCCAAAAGATTAGAATGGATTACGTTGGACATCAGATAGTATTGTTTAAGGCTAGAACTTTTTGTTATAAAAGTATTTTTTTAGAGAAGGGATAACCTTCAGGATGGGCAACAACCCGTCACATCAAACAAGGCTGTGAGAATCGAACACACAACCGAAGTGCAACATGAATTTATCGCTTACCACTGGCCTACATGAAGTTTCTGGTTAGTAGAAACTAGTTTTATTTTATTAAGCATGATGATAGATGAAGTATAAGTCCATTTTGGAACCATATCTGATTAATCTCACCATAGATGGACTTATGTATATAAACTATGCTAACCCTATGTTTGAGACAGATGTAATGACCTATCATTCTATCGCATGATCTGCTAACGCTTCGCGAAAGACAAATTCAACTTCATTTCTTTAAGAGATTAAGTGGAAATTGTTCGAGGAACGAGCAACGTTGATATTGTACCAAAACAAAGTAAGTATTTAATTTAATTCAAAAATTATTCAACTTTAGGGAAATGATCTTGAAAACCAAAAATGTTGTCATAGTGCTCTCATATCTAATGAATTAGATGGTACCTTATATCATCACAATTTTATGGATTTGTGACTATTTTATTTTTCATAGATATGGTCCCTTCCACTCTCCATCAGAACTTGACGGTTAGATTTATCTTCCATATCCATATTTTCACCTATGATCTCCTATGTGGGAACCCAAGTGATGAGTTAATTTGGGTATCCATTTTGTTTCTAACGTTCATTTTTTTAAAATTAAGTTTTATTATTCCTATCTACGATGAAAGAAACTCTCAAGTAATATACCATTTATAACCTCGACGAATTTCGAGGTGAAATTCATTTTAAGTGGGGTAGAATGTAACACCCTGAGATTTTATGAGATTTATTCTTTTTAATTTCTTTCATATATTCTATTTTGTGCTACACCAAGATTATCTTGCGCTATAAGCAACACCGTATTAGCTTTCAATATACGCAACACTATTCTTTGATCGTATTACGAAACATTTCTAGTTCGTTTGATAGAAGTTATAATATGCAACATTGAGTGTGTATATATATATATATTAAATGTATAAATGAAATATTATTGGATTATATTATACACAACAACAAATTAATATTTCACTACACGCAACCCTGAATTGTATTTTGTTACACGCAATCACGACCTTCCACGATAGCGTGTGTTGTACGTAATATCGAGTTTCACTAAACAAAGATATGCTATTAAAATATTATATAAACTAGCTGTTATGAATAGTAATACCCACTTTTTTTGAATTTTTTGATTTTTTTCTTTCAAAATGGACATAATTTTTGGATTCAGAATATCGAAATTAACCTAGGGTGAATTTTTGGTATTTTTCTGAAAACATTCAATTTTTGATGAATACTGAAAACACTAGGTTACTATTTAAAAACCGACTTTTTATTTAAATAATTATTTATTTTATTTAAATTTATTTTAGGTCAAAACTAATACATAATAGCTATATATGTTCAGTGTAATTCATTGGATTCATTTGATAATAATTTTAGATATATAAAAATTTTATTGAACTTTTCACCATCTTTTACACACCTCTTAGGAGAATTTGGAAATTCACATAAAACATAATTTTACCGCTTCTATGAGTGGAATTTAAAAAATACAAGAGACACGGTTAATATCAAGGACTAAAATGTGGTTCAATGAGATGAAAATTATTTTTTGGTGAATAATTACTTTTAACTTTTATTTACCATGGTTAAAAGTAAATAGGGTAATTAAGGGTAGAAATGATTTTATTATTACCCTAACACATGTTCTAATTCTATTGGATAAGTGTAATTCGACCAAAAAAACCTTAGGAATGAAATATGACCTTTTAGGTCCACTAGGATTAGATTAGGACATTTATTAATAATTTATTTAAAGAAGGGTTAAAATAGTTAAAATCAATGTTTAATAACTAAATCATTTTTAATATAGGGTAATACATAAGATAAATTAGACTATAAATATTCATTAGAAAGATAAATATATTTCCTACATAATGGTATTTTATTTATTCTTTCTAGACATTAAATAATTTAATTTATTCATGACACAATAATGATGAAGTAATTATCTTATTAATGAAATATTACATAATTGATGTTACAAATACCAAAATAAATGTAATTTGAGATTTTTATGAAATAAACTAATTTTATAGGTTAATATGACATGTTAGTATTGATTTAATTAACTTTTTTTGAACTAATAATTCTTTTATGATTTTCAAAGAAAATCATTTACCAAATATTGTCAAAATTGACATAAAATAGTTTTTTAAAAACATATTATATTATTAATTTTTATAATATTCCTAAAAATCTAAAGTTAGGCCAAGATACATATATCATGATATGTGTATAATTAATGGACCACTTGTGGGTCTCTTGGATGTATATGGTATGTTTATTAACTATATAATATAAAAATACAAAGTTACATGGTAAATGTCAATCTAATTAACTAAGAGTTAAAAATAAAAGATAAGGTTAATATAATTACCCATACCTATCTAAAATCTATTGTTTGAGACCCATACCCACCTTATCTTCTAAATAAATCAATTTGGAGCTATTAAAAATCGAATATGACTTTTTTATAAAATAATATTTTAAGTTTTTCCAAAGGTGCCCCTCTCCTCTCTTATAAAAAGGGCACCCCTTCCCTCTTCTCTTCACACCCTTTATAGCCTTGAATATTGGTCAACCCCTTCCCATTTATCTTCTCCACTTCCCTAGACACATTTTGGAGGTTCTGGTATTCTAAAAAGACCGACTCTACTTCCTTAAGAGGATGCTTAAAGGAGGTGCGTCAAAGAAGAGGTAATCTCTTCTTCTGATTCTATCAAGTTTCTTTCTTCTTATTCTTATTCTTTAGTTGTGTCATTATAAAGTAATGACAACAGTATTAATAATATACTGGTATGTTATTATAAATATTAAACAACCCTATTTCAACTTCTATCCATCCTACAGAAAATGAAATCACCGCGCGTGCGTACGTACGGAATACCGTCTCCACGCAGTGGTGTAATATGTTTTCGACCACCACCTTAATTGGATGGGTATAATGGTGTAAATAAATAACAACATATGATTATTGTCAATTGATATTGATTTTGAAATATTATACATTCTCTTCAATAAAATTTCACGATCATGGGAATTATATCATCGCTCATGCGTACGTACGGACTACCGTCTCCACGACGCGATGAGATTCATTTTCCATGTTAACCATTCATGAATGATTATAAAGTATATATAATGAATAACAATGTGATATATGAAATAATAATGATACTGGATTTATGTATATATATATATGTCATCTACTTAATTCCATTCAATTCAATAATGAAACGAAAATAGCGTTCATGCGTACGTACGGCCTACCGTCTCCATGAACGGTGTTTTTCTTTCCATTTATCGATCTATCATATATATGTATATGATGAATATATATTATATATAAATAATGTTTTAAATTCTGTAATTAAGTAAATAAGGATATAAGTAATAACATAAATAATAACAAATCGAAACTCGTACGATAAATGAAACGATTTTACACAAATCGCTGATTTTACATCGAATTTACAAAAGAAAGGGTAATATAAAGTCATAAGTAAACTATATATGATATTATAAAAATAAATATGATTTTGTTATAATTTGATGACATTATTTAAATCATTATACAGAAGTTTCAGATACATATGAAGCATATCGGACATAAGGTAAGGGATAACTTTTCCAATCTCGTTTTTATCCGAGATTGTTTATTCGTAAGTATTTACTGGGGTTATATTGTTCATCCATGTCCATAAAAATGTTTTTCATAAAGTGTTTAATATTATTCCATTAATATTTAAATTCATGTTTACCACTATTTTAATTTTACATTGTGTTATAGAAGGAATGTTTCTTTTGTTTACCATAAGATGAACTTTTTGACTTTTCCAACAAAAGTGCGAGAAGAATTTTTTTTAACATATACGACATGAATGAATTTTTATGGTTTCATGACAACTTATTTTCATGAATATTACTCTACAAGATTTCATGATTCGTTTCAACAAAAATTCTTTTCTTTTAAAATTGCATGGCATTTTGTGAAGAGAAAATGATTTTGAAGAATAAAGGATATTTTCCTCAAGAATTCATTTCAAGTGTTTTATCAAAACTATTTTCCATCTAAGATGACATTATATCATATGTGTATGTTTCAAGTATAATGTCTCTATGATATACATGGTTTCACTTTTTTTATTATTAAATGATATCAATTTGTTTTATATGGATTATGTTATGATGGGATGATATTTATGAAACCCATTTTATTCTTTGGGTTATGATGAATGATTTATGTTTATGGTGTGGCACACGTAAGAATGATTTTATTTTAAGATTTTTGGGACCTATATATCCCTCCAATTCATTGGGTAATGATTTATATCGCATGAGATAGACATAGCTGGAATGACAAGTTAATCCAGTTCAGTGATACATGACTGGAATGAGGAGTGAACTCGATTCAGATAGGGACATTGTCCACTAAGATGTTCTTGTGAATAATTCCTTGGGTACTATGGAAATCATAACATGTTCTTAATGGATTCCACAATTTCATGTTTTATTTCTATGATATTTTATCATGATTGATGTTCCTTTATGATTTATGCCTTATATACTGCAAAGATTTATTTCATAACTCAAGGTTTTGATGTTTAAACATTTTGTTCATGTTTTTAAGTTCAAATGTATATGGTTCGTTTTATTTTCTCCAAGCTTACCCTTACTGATCATTTGAGAACACCCTTTATATGTTTTTTACCCATGATTTAAATAAAGGTTTGAGGTAAGAAAACAAACTGGGAAGATCTCTATGGGGGATATTGAAGATCGTTCACCATGATTAGAAGATTATGTTCTGAGTTTCAAAAGACACTAAACTATTACGGTCCTTTGGTGTCTGTTTTCATTATGTATTAAGTATTCCTCAAAAGTAATGTAATTTCTATGTATATCAAGCTTTGGGCCTCTACATTCTAGAACCATAGAATAATTTTCCCATCACTATGAAATGCACTATTGGCATGGTTTGTTGCTTCATTCCATTTTTCATACTATTTGATCCATCGACTATTACCAATACTATTGTGGACATGTTCTATCCAATCTAAGACTACATTTACTACAAATTCTTAATGTATAATGTTAGATTGATAATTAATTCTCCACTATTTATTGTTGTAAATAATCTAGTCATTTTACGTTCAAAACATTGAGAACCTCATCATTCAACATGGGACGACTGGCCATTTTGTCCCCCACATCTGCCTAACCACCATGACATTTACTCATTATAGGTGTGGTCTGAATGTCTTCTTATTTTGGATAAGAACACCATAATGAAAAAAATTTATACCACTACAGGCATGGTCTTTTGCATTTTTTTCGTTTTGGGAAATATTCATCTAAACACACCTAATACTATGGGTGTTTTCCATTATAAACTTCGACCCTATCACCACCACAAGCATTACTGGGGTCTGGCCTTAAATATTTTGGATGAAATGCATAAAACATATACTAAACCAAATTAAAAAATTGTCATGATTCACTCACATATTTATTCCTTTATTTATTAATCATCTATATATTAAAAAAATAGAATCTGATCCTAAAATCCTAAAATCCTGATGTATTTTTTTTATGACAACTAGCTTCTCATCATCTTCTAATGATATCAATTTTTTTAAAAATTTATTCTAATTTGAGATTCATTTCAATATCCCCACCCCTATAGAAGAATTATATTTCTATAGATTTTCTTCTCTATCTTATCCACATTATTAACAATCAAATTAAAAGGGTGAAAAGTGGGGTTTGAACATCACATATTTCTTCAAATAGATGATATCAAATGATATTTTATAAAAAATCATTTGATTAATCTACTATAAGTATATGTGGGTCATACTAGTGTATAAAACAAGATAGATATAATAATGTTTATATAAGTTATCCATAACAACTCTTCATGTGATAAAATTCTCAAATTCTTAGAATATATGTTTCATTAACCGATTATTTCAAAATCATCTTGCACATCCTAAACAAACTATAAAAACTATTAACATGAAAAGAATACTACCCCCACTTTCTCATACCATTTGAAAAACCAACACTACCCCATTATAATTATATAGAATTTATTAAGAAACATAGATAACATTTATGGTTTCTCATATATAGTTTCTATATTTTACAAAGATGTCAAGATATTCCAAATTTAGAAATCCTATTCTCAATGGTGAATCCGTTTATTAGAGTCCCAAATTGAATATATTTAATTCCCTAGTGGATATAGGTTTCTGGATGCATGTTGTCATGATATGATGTATGTCCATCTAAACATGATGTTTTCTCCCAATGTTCCACATTAGGGTGTGGAGTGGTACAGGAAATGGAATATCAGCACCATGAATTTCCCTCACTATCACGTGGCGTTTTTAGAGAAGGGATGTGGAAGTGTTCCCTACCCTCATTATGGGTGATCCCTACTGAATAAACAAATCATGGTGAACACCCTTTGAATCATAGTGAAAGCACCGTGGGGGATTGATTATTCTCAGTTGAATGCACTACATGTCCTAGAAATTATGGTGTCATGGCTTCAGGGTGGCATGACGTGATGTATGAGTTACACGATGTCGTGACTTTGTCTTTATTCCCACATAAGGCATTGATCGGTGTTATTAATGGAATATAATTCATACCAGATCTACTAACAATCACAAGTCCATTTTAGAGGTGGTAGGGTAGTGACCTCTGGGTGGGTAGTGATTCCAAATGAAGAAAAAAAACCCTGAGGCAATGATCCAAATTCCTCATTATTGTGGTGGATGTTATGTATCCCTTATTGTGGATGCTAATAATTGCTATCATGATGGAAATGATATGAGAGGTTTAAGTGATCCCCTCAACCCCTATAGTCACTGCATGGGGTGATAGTGATCCCTTCTATGGATATGATACAACTTGGCACTCCTTTTTAAAGATTAAAGGATGTTAGAGAATATATGGGGAACCTTGGAAAGAAAAACCCATTGTAAAAGAGAGTGTTAAAGAGAATATTCCCAAAATGGGGAATATGAAAGGGATTATGCCCATTGTCATACAAGAGGTATAACTTTATTGATCCAATTTAAAATGGATAAGATAGAAAAACCACACCCATAGTAAAAGAGGTCAGGGTTCAATGAGGAATGTAATAGACCAAAAAACTTATGTTTATGAGGCTACGTATATGAAATTGTAAATGTTGGGGGAAACCAATTTTTTTTAACTAGACTATAGAGACGATGTTGTGGTTGAATGATTGTTATGTATTTTAGAAATTTATTGAAAGGTGGAGAAATCATGTTTCACCCAACAAATGGTTTAAAGGTGAAGAAATGAGAAAAAATATTGGGAGTAGGAATGAATTCCCACAGTGGTTAGAATTTTAGATGCAAAACAGCCATTGATCCACACCATGCCATAATGCTGTGCATTTTGGGTTGTGGAATTTATTTATCAATAGATATATATGAGGTGGTTCTTGAAAGGTTATCTAACAATTCATAATCATGGTTCACTAATATTATACCATGATTAAATCCAAAGTCAAAGGTACACTGAAGAATAATCTAATGTGTGTTAAAACTGAATAATTAATTCTAAAAGGTGAAAATCAATTTCCATGTAGAAATTATGGTGGTATGTGTTTATGAATATCTTAGTGGATTATATAGACGTTTTATGGGAAATCTTATTGGATCAATGTGATTTTTATAAGTTCTTATTTATTAATATTTCTATTCTATTTCATTATATGTATTTTTTGTCCAATTGAATATAGATGAAGATGTACATCATGAAAAACATATGTCAAAATTATTGAGTGCATAGAAATGAGTCTCTATAAAACACACTTTCGTATCGATGAAAAAGTGAAAAAGGAGACCAAAACTAATCATTATGTATAATCTATATGTGTTGTAGTTAGTAAAGAATAGTGGTCTAAAATAGTATTTTTAATGAGGAAGTATTCTATATTGAATCTTGTGATGTTATATAATATACCCCAGTTTTCCATGATGTTGAAGAATAAATCTTGATAATAATATATCTTGTGTAAATAATGACTGTGTAGTGAAGAAGAAGATGAATTATTCTTGAAATCAGTGTAAGAAATATTGTTACATTACCTTATTCTATTAAGGGTATTGTTTTTCAAATTTCTATTTATATACAAATATAGTGAATATTCTATAAAGTTACCATGATGGTGAAAGTAGTAGAATAATTGAAAAATTAATACATCAACAATAGGTCCGGAGTTTTGATTAGTATTTTAATTTCTTATTATTATAAAACATCATGGTTAAATATAGTAATTATATATTAAAAACTCTGTGGGATGCAGTGGAGTATAGGACGAGCCAAAAAAGGGTTAAATAATAAATCCTTTCCAATTGTGTACATATCTTGATACATGAATGTTGTATGATCTTGGGAAAATCTATATTATTCTATGTGATAAAAATTTATTTATAATTATGAACAAAGTAAATATTCATGTATCTTGTGTGTGTGTGTGTGTTTGTGTTAGGCAATATTCCTTAAAATAAAAATTAATGAGATATATATATATATATATATATATATATATATATAAAGCAATAGAGTCCCTGACTAACCCTGAAAGATGTAAAATTGAGATGAAGGGGTGGAAAACATTATAATTGGACACATATATTGAATTCCCACCTCTCAATGCAAAAAATAACCCAAATCATTCCTTAATTCTTGGAGTTTGAACTTGAATTCTTTAAGATCTATAAGGGTCATATGTTAAAGGATGTAGGGTGTCATAGTGTCACGAACGGGAATCACAACATGATGCTTTTGACCCAAGTCATTCATAAGGGATGGATTAGTGTCGGGCATGGAATATAATCCCCATGAATTTATTCCCCATCACACAGAAATATTGTAGGTGGGTGGGTAGTGAGACCCCCATAGATGTGTAGTGAGGCGTGCTAAAGAACAAAACCATGAGGTGGTGTCCCAAAGTAGAAAATATTATGTTAGAGTGTCCTACAAACCCAATTGGTCTAATAATTCAGGTCAGATCATAATAGGAAGCCTCTAATTCATATTTAATTTATTAATCGATATACTGGGAATCCCAAATTGAATTTATTCTATACCCGAGGGGTCACAAGATACTGGTTGTAGGTTTAATGAAGTCGCATATGGTCCTCGAGTCATGATTCTTTCGACCCATGTCCCACATCAGGGAGTGGAGTGGTTCTAGAAATAGAATACAATACAAATTAATTTCCCTACCTATCATTATGTTTTTAGAGAGAGGTGGGTTGTGGGACCCAAGGTATGTAGTGATACCTTTATGGGGAAGTGAACATTACCAATGAAAAATATGTGTGTTTTTGATCTAACAAATAAAAATATTTTCGTGGATATATTTGAAGCCCATTTTGGTCCACTACTCGAGATTCAGAGCCTCTATAACAATATTGTCTACTCTGACTCACTAACTCATTGTTTTTTCTTCTGTTGGGATCACAGTCCAAAAGGGGGGGGAGGGGATCATTACCACCTACAATATTGGAAAAGTCCTTATTATGGAAAGGAGAACACTTGGGGACTATACACTATACCCAAGACCCATCAACACTTGAAGAGGGAATCTGGTTAGAGTCTTCCTAGATTGAAACCCATAAGTGATGACTTGACACCATACAACAAATACTAAATAATACATATAGAACTAACTAATTTGTAATAGGAATAAATAGTTTCCCCCTTAGTGATTTACCAAAGAATAAAGGGTAACTAACATACATTAATACCAACAGTTTTTATAATTTTGGATCCAGAACCCTAACAACAATGTTTTCTACATTGGATACTTTCCTTATAGTATTTTATTATTTAGAGCTCATTACCCAAGGATAGGGGGACCACTTCCACATCCCATATAAGAAAAGTCTTTTGGATGTAGTGGAGAACACATGGAAATTATATCATTCCAAAAAACACTATATGGATGAAGTGGGATCTTGGTTGAACGAAACACAACATGAAATCCATATTCCATGTTATGGCACACAATTTTTGTTATCCGCTACCGGGGACCTAATTTATTTATTATAGAGGTAACTCACGTGTACTATGGTAGGTCCCATTTGACACATGAGAAGTGGATTGGTTCTAGGCATGGAATATAATAAACACGAATTTCCATTCCTATAAAAAATAAATTTATAGACATTGAAGTGTAATTTATTCCTTACATATTGGTAGTGAACCTTAAAAAGATCAAAACCCTTTTCCAGTGAGCTAAAATATTGAATATTATAGTAGAGTTCCTTTATCAACAGATGGTTCAAAAATTGGTTTCAATGGGTTGTGGGAATTCATTGATTATTTAGTAATTCACTGAGGTGGAGATTATTGGAGTTCCAATTTGAATACGGTGGAGGTATTAGGTTTTAAGGGGTTCTAGTTGTAGGGTTTCATGACATTACATATCGGTTTTCCAATGTGTTTCTTTTTTCCCATGTCCCGCATTAGGAGTGGAGAGGTATTTGCTGTGGAATATAATCCCCATGCATTCCCCTACAAATCATAAGGCCATTTCATATATGGGATGTGGAATGGAGCCACCCTTATGAATAGAGATCCCAAATAATGAATAAAACATTGATTTAGTGTGACAAAAATAGATTACAATAGGGTGGTGGGTCATGCAGTCTAAATTTTGATGTAATGGATTGGGGATTATATTCCATTCCTGAACCCACTAAATTATTGATGTGGGACATGGGTTGAAGGAATCATGTCGCGACACCTATATTCTATTCCCTGGGATCTCACCCACATATAAAAGACCTTGTGATAGGGAGGGGAACTCTTGGTTGATTATATTCCATGGCCTTGGTGGTCTTCAATTCCCTTTAATGATAGGTTTTTTTATTATAATTTATATATTTTAAATTTTAAAATGAAAAATAAATGAATGAAAAAATAAGTGATTGGAACATGGTTATTGTTAAATATGGTATTGGGAATGTTGCTAACGATTTTATTCAACATAGGCATTGTCAATCAATTTTTGTGGATGTAGTGGACATAGATATGAAGGATAAACGGGACTATCTCCAAAATCTTGTTAATGTTTAGAATGAGTTCCCTAAAATAGGAAAAAACCAAGGTACCATACCCATGGTGGTCCTCATGGTTTCATTCCAAAGTTTTTGTCCAAAATGGAAAGATTATCAAGTGAATGACTATTGTAAGGACATACTATTTTGGATAATCATAGGAACAAACAAAATGGACAGCTTTCCCATGGTTGATTTCTTGGTTCTAAATTTTTTTAATTGAAAATAGCCAGTGTATTTAGAGAAAACTGTAGGTTAGAAGATGAGGTCAATACAATATTCCACATTGAAGAAATATGGTGATAGGTGGAAGATACAGGATAAATCTAAACATTAGTTCTTGTATCCATGATCAATATATTGAGTCAAAATAAAATATGTATTAAATTTTATGACCATTCCAATAGTTCATTCCATGGTGAATGGAAAATAGATTAGGGTTTTTCACTTGGATTTGTGAAAGTCATTTCACAGAAGTTTTCTTAGAAAACACATAAATATGTGTTGGATTAACTAGGATGTTACTGTAATGTTTCTTGAATGGTTTAATAGTCATAGAAAATAGTTTTATCACATGATAAAATTATAATTATGAGTAGTTATGTATAAATAAATATAGTCTATTAACAGAAAATTTAATACATTTTTCAGGTGGAAAATATAAGACCATGACCGGTTGTTTTTAGGGAGTTACTAAATAAGTCATTTTGTGTTTTTAATAGGTGATTTGAATTTCCCAATGAATGTTTGACCAGTTTCTAACTCAATTTGAATAGAACATAACTATCTTGAGAACGATGATAAAAACATGTTTCTGTGTATGGGAATATTGAAATATGAGAATAAAATAATTGAGACGAGTCTTTGAGTACCCAATGAAATAGAGGAATTGTGAGAAAGGTGTTTTTCATAAGAGAAGTACCAAAGAGACTTGATACACCTTTGTAAAGAAAAATAATTTGAAGTATATGAAGTGAAGATTTGTTCATAATGAAAGAAGTTTTGAGAACCTATATTTTCATTTTGGGAAATAAAATTTTGTTCATTCTAAATCTGGAGAAAGTTTCATGAGTAATTGAAGTGTATCAATGACTATTAATGAACTTGAAGGAATAGTACATACAAAGGTTTTTCGATTAATCTATATGTGGTGGAAGAGAAAATCATAGGTTTTACTTGTTTTAAGAATAATTTTATTAGAGATGATATATCTTTATATAGATTCATATAGTGGAACAAATTGATGACTCATTGTACTAAGATAAAAAATTGATGTTCTGCAAGAATTTGTGTTAGTGACAAACATGACAAGGAGTATTATTGGATGTAAAACCATGTAAATAGAATGTTCTATTATTTATATTTTCTATAATGGTTAAGGTTTAGAGATATTGAGTGGATATAGAAACATCATAAGATCTATAGGATGACTAATATAGGTATTATCTAATATATGTTTTAAATATTACCACTGATTGATCCCTCCCCCTATCAATAATCGTAGACTCATATCATAATATCCAAGAAGCATAGGTAATCTCCACAATAGGAAAAACTATGAAGTCCCAATATTTGATGGAATAATATTCCATATTTAGAGGAACTCAATGCTTCCTTATATACTCTAGCTCAGTCTTGAGGTAATATATGATACTATAGTGGGTTTCCATCCCATTGATGAGAATTACAAGTTGACATAAGGTGGGAAAAAATATCCTTTAGATGGATTGTATGGAACAAATATTTTATTCATTAATGTCATTGGTTTTTATACAATAACTAAAATTGGGAATAATTGAGGGGAATATTTTTAGAAAACCTTAGTATAAAAGAAACCACGATTCATGTTTATAGGAGTATGTTTTATTATATATAAACGGTTTACAAGGAATATATAAATTCATATTTCACTCAATTAAATGAAATATTAAACTATATTAATTTATTTTGTGTGAAAATTGATGACTCCGCTATTTTGAATATTCCAATAAGGAATTTTCCATGTTGGTTTGATTTAAAGATGTCGTTCTTGGATGATATAGAAGTTCATTTAGTCAATGAACTTTACAAAATCCTCATAGAGTAAGACATAATGAAGACAAAAGTTTTCAGAATGTATGAGAATTAAATGGTTGAAATTGTTTCCAGGATAAAAAAGGATAAATTTGTAGAATATGAGAATGATTCCTAGGAATAATAAGATCTCAACAATAATGTTTCCCATGATTTAATTTTATTATTTAAGGAAAAGTGGAGTGTTAATCTTAAACAATCCCTTAGATTATTTAAATACATCTACATTTCCCATATTGCAAAGTTTATTCTAAAGAATAATGTAGAGTATTCTAAATAAAATTAGAATGAATAAATACCTTAGAATATAAATAAGGATATGATAAAGAAGAAATTTATCACCATGAGAATAATCTATCCATGAATGAATGACAACTCATTAAGAAATTCAAAAAATTATATCACTATTGTTACTCATATGAAAAATATATTTTTATTCATCAAATAGTGAATATGGAGAAGAGATATTGATGCATAAATGGTAATTAAAATGTAAATTGGAATATTTTTTTGAGATTATTTGGAAACTCAATAATAAAAATAAGTGGTTACAAAAGGAGAAAAACGAAAATCCATATCATGTTTGCAAGTTTGGTGAAAAAGAAAATGGATTTATTGATAATGAAAAGTAATATCTAATAAAAATTTATTCATATTATTTTAAATACATAAATTTTCATAATGTGAATATTTATAAATAAAAAAAGATAATTTATGATCTTAAAAGAAAAAATAATACTAGATAAATGTTTCTTTTTGATATATAACACATCTATGATATATTTTACGTTAGGTTGAATGTGGATAGAAAATAATTCATAAAATCTATTTAGGTTAGAGGATTATCTTCTAAAGTCGGATAAAACGTGAATTAAATGGATAAAGATAAACCTTCATATCCAAAAAATTGATCTTTTTCTTTTAATAGAGTAGGTGCTACAATAAATTCAACTCTGGTTCAACATGAAGAAAATATAAAAACCATACTAATTATAGGAAGATGTTTATTTGTTAATAAGACCATACCCATTTATAAAAAAAGGACCAAGGTTAATAGAAAGAGAAGTATGCCTAAAATATTTGGAATCATAGAAGAAGATCACAATTCAAAGGATATTGTTTTTGTTGTAGAAGGTGTAATCAGAAATTCTTTGTGTGCTAGTTCAATATTTATTTACCTTAAAATAAATAAATCAAGGAGAGTTTTAGTGAGTAATAGAGAATTGAAAAAGAGATAAATATTGTTATTCCAAAATAATAGAAAGTGTTTTAGGAGGATACATCAACAAGTTAAATTATGATGAAGTTTGGATTATTTGAGAAATATTGGAATATCTCCAAGGATTACATGACTATTTAATATGATCAAGAATAGAAAATAATGTGGCCCCCTAAAACATTAATTATTAAATATTTTTTAATGGATACGGTGAATAATTTTTCTTAAAAAAATAGTTAGGGTATAGTTGGATGGAACGAATTGTATAGGTTTATTTGAATCTTTTTTCCCGATGAGTGTCTTTAAGGTACAAAAGAGGTCCATTATTATTCTCGACACTGTTATATGTTGTTTTACTAAAATAGAAGAGATTTAATGACAAACATGGTGATATAAATATAGAAAAAATATTAATATGTTTAGGTTTTCATGGAATACTATTCCATTATAAGGAATAAGATAGTAGTGAATCACTTAAGGGGTAGAGGACTATTGAGAAGATGTTGTATGAATTTGGAATTTTTAGATATCATGGAGAAATATGGAAAATTGGAATAATAAATCCCTAAATATATCTAAAATTATTAATATAGTAAATATATTTATCAAGATGGTTTTTTTGTTTAAATTATATTAGAATAGGGGAGTAGTATGCTTTTCGAATCAATTGTTTTGATGGTTTATTTAGAATCTACGAGATTATTTTTTTAAAATATTTTAAATCAATACCCATGATGAGAATAAATGACCTATAAAACATGAATAGTAGTTATCAATATATTTGATAATCTTAAAACCATATATTTTTTTGTACATAGGGATATCCCACATAGACACATGTATTTTTTGATTATACTAATTTTTTACAATAAGAATATGAAGATGAAATGAAATAAAAGACAATTGAGTGAATCATAGACATTGATGAAGACAGTTCCATGAATTTTGCTAAGGTTTTCATCCAACAGAGGAAAGATCACAATCTAGTGGTTGTTATAGTGTAGATAAAGATGATGTCTAGAAAGAGAAACTCTAATAGAATTAGTTACATTGATAATAATATTTCCTAAAAAATAAAATGGAAAGGGACCTTTCCTATAGTGGTCCTCATGGCATCATTCTATCATTCATATCCAAAGCAAGAATAGGTTCGTGACCAACCCCATTGTGAGGACATGCCCTATTCTGTAGGACAAATTAGATAGCATATCCACGGTGAATTTTTGCATTATTTTTGTTTGGAAGGGAAAATGACCAATTTATTTAAACTGAAATATAACAGAAAACTTGTGTTCAAGTCATTATTCTACATTGAAGTTATACATTGGATAGTGGATGATAAGAAATAGACCATGACAATTGCAGTGGAGGTCACTATATATAAATGGAGTAACAATCTAGAACAACTTAATGATGGAAACCACACAAACATATTTTGATGTTTTGAAGGAAAATTGGGTTAGGTTCATACACATGGCCATGGTGCGGAGAGTTTTATGCTAAGTTGAGTGTAACACATTTGGTTCTTTCTGGAATTAATTTCAGCGATATTGAAATGGTTTTTAGTGGTTTATTAATCATGGGTAACTATTTTAGGACATGATTTAAGAATAATTGAAATGATTTATATAGAATTAGTTATAGTGTATAAAATTGAGATTTAATCCACATTTGTTGAGGAAATATGATATCATAAGAAGTTATCTCATGGGATTTACTGAAGAAGTTATATTAATATGTTAATTGGGTGACTTGAATTGAAAATTTTGAAACTAACATGTTTCCTACTTAGTTGGATTTGAACCTCCATTATATAACATTGAGGATCAAATAAAGTAGTTTTCTTTGAGGTGATTAATATGTGATAAGAATAATATTTCTTATACGAGTCTCTATGAACTCAAACTAATAGAGTAATCATGAGAGATATTATCCACATTAGATAAGTAATAAAGATACATGATACAATTATGTCATGAAGAAGAATTTAGAATGGTTAGGTCCATGATTCATTAGAGAGTAAGGTATTTCTAGGAACCAATGTATTAAAGCATGTTGAGTATATTTGGTTTATTATTAATATTGAGAATGTATTGAGAACAAAAAAGTATGTATCAACGACTACCAATGATATTGAAATAATATTACAAGCACATGATTGCTAATTCATCTGTATGTCTGGGAATATGACATTAAAAGTTTTACCTTTTGTGAATCATTGTTTTATATGAGAAATTTTATCTTATGTTGGATTCAAGAAATGTAACATATCTATGAATCTATTTCATAAAAGATGATGTTGAATTAGTGGATGAATCGTTAGAAGGGAAAAACTTGGAAAAGAGTAGGATTGGATGAAAATTATTAAAAATATCATATGATCCTTCATTAAATTATATATATGAGGCAAGGATAATAGATATTTCGTGGATTGAGATTATTCAAAAGTTATATATATTGATTTTGAAAAGGATTAACTCATAAAATACTTACTGTGGATATTGATTCAACCTTCCCCATTTAATTTATTCTTGATTTGGATCATAACATGTTCCACAAAAGTATCAATGGATTGAAAAAGTTATAATTTAAATCATAAACTGATGAAAATAGTGTTACAAGGTACCATGAATCAATAGATTCCCATGACCGATTGATATTAAAATTACTTTTTAGTGCAATTCATTCCTAGAAAAACTAGATACTAGATGTGGGGTGTGAATTGAAGAAATCATCTCGTGAAAAAGGCTGTAGAGGTGTTTAGAAATGTAATATAATAACCATATTTTCCCCACAAACCCACTTTGTGTTTTTATATTTATTTTTAATATGTGAAAATGGTTCTCAACTGATACAGAACAATCATTGATGTCATTCATTGATATAAATATATAAAATTTGTATTTGAAATGAAGAAGAATCATGGTGATCACGATATAATGATAATTATTAGTTTAATTATCCAATATTGTTTAAGAAGATAAAAATTTCCTTGTTGAATTCAATATATATTTGAATATTGGATGAAAAAACATTTGAATATTGGTTTCATTATTGTATTTTAAAAGTGTTTTGATTCTGGATTTGAAGATTTTTGGTTTTAATATTTGACAATCCATGGATATGATCAGAATATATATATGATGTTATAGATTTCACAATATTCATATGTGGGTATTTGTTTATATATAAACAAATTTACATGATTAAATATGTCCCACATTAAATTAAATATCACAATTTAAGACATTTATGAAGTTTTAAGTAGAATCTATGGTTGATAAAATATTAATAAAGGGACGAAATATCATGGGAGAAAAATAAAATTTTTTAAAGTGATCACCCAACATGAGAATGGATAAACCCTTGTACTGTTATTTTTAAAGATAGTGAAGATGATCCTAATATTGAACCCATTGTAGATGGTGTTTTGATGTTCATGGTTCAGTAGTGATGTGCTTGTGAAAAATTGACAAGGCTAGAATAGCTATATTATTCCCATTGTGATCTTACTATGCACCAGTTTTAAATTTATAAGGCTAGAAACATCCATGGTGGAATCCATGTAGTTTTGTGACCATTGATATAACAAATAGCCTAACGTGGTAACCACACGCATAATATAAAAATCTATGGTAAACATATAATGGATAAAAAAATACAAGATCTAAAAGGACTACACTCACAGTACGAGGAGTTTTGATGGTATGAAATATTAAAATTTGGAACCATATTGTACTGAAATCCATGTTGGGGGGTCAAATCAATTATTATTAGTTTTTTATGATCTATATTCTTGGATGATCCAATTACTCTTGAACTATACCACTGAAGATGTTTTTGGAAGCAATAATTATTTCTAGAAGGCCAACATGATATAATAAATCGAAAATAATATGGAGTTGTTAAAGGTTGTTGAAATATGTTTTTGAAATTGAATTCGAAATAAAAATTGTAAAAAAATGATTGATATAATTGAAATAAGTTAATAAATATATAATAAATAGTAGATAATGTATATTCCAACACTACCATTATGAGGTGAAATGATTTTTACATTCAATAAAAGAATAATTTCTACACTACTATCTCAAATAGAATAATATTTGATTGTTTTAAATTTGAATGAGATTCTACAAAAAAATAATCATGAATATATTTTATATGTATCAAAGATATAAGAAGAATCACTATATCTCAGTTACTGCACAAATAAAATATGATTTTTTTTTGAATAAGAATAAAGGTTTTGTGAAATTTTATTTTTATAGGAAGAAGGCTAAAAAGAAGGGAATAAATATTGACCTCTATATAAATTTTATTTTTATAGAAATTGGAATAAAAAAGAAGAATTTATTAGATGTAGGAAAGGTAGAACTATGATCTTTATACTATGTAGAGAATTTATTGTGTGAATTAAAGTCTTCATATAAAAGATAATAAAAATTTTATAATACTATATAGGTTAATTTAGAATAATTTGAAGGGATGTTGAACATAAAAAACCTTGTTACAATTCTGATGTTGTCTGTTTGGTTTTTGTTTCTGTAAACTTGTAACAATTGGGATTGTTGTATAAGCACACATGATAATTCTATAGAGTTTGGGATATACCAATCATGGGTAGAAGGATAATCCCATCCCAATTATATCCATAGGTTGAAACTATTTAATTTTGTAATCATGGTGAAATCCAAATCATGAAAAGGATAAGAATACCATTTTGAATGTTGAAAAATTAAAATGTTCCTACCTCTTGTGATTGTGTGTTTGATGGTGATTTTTTAAATAATAATTATAAATAGATAAATATTGAATACTATAATCACTAGATAATAGTGAAATGGATAAAATAGAGAAGAAACGACTGAAAATAGATATATTTGAAACCTACAATGATTCACCTCCCTCTCAGTATATAATGTATCCCAACTAGTCCTCCTCATGTGGTACCAAATAGTCATTATCCTCTTTTGTATTTCAAATTAGTATCATAGAATCCAGGATCACCACTTTTTTGGATTCTAAAATTGATGTTTTTGTCTTTGAAAATTTGATATTTCTTTACTATAATTATTGTGAAGTGTATATTTAGAGAATTTGTCTCAATGAAAAGGTGAATCTTGTAAAATTTTATTATTGAAGATAAATATATAGAGATATATTTTTGAAATAGGATAAATGTATTGGTAGTTTATTCACAAGGGTTAGTCATGTTGTGCGTAAAATTAGAGTATATCATATTCAATTTGAAGATGGTGATATTGTCGAAAATATATTGCATGTCTTAATAGATAACATTGATTCCAAAGTCCTTATATTTAATGAAAAGTATAAAGGTTATATTTATATAAATTATTTTTAGAGTGTTATTTTAATATATTAAATTCAGAAATAAATTTCTATGAATAAAAACACTAATGATGAATGATAAATCTCTTTTTATGCTACAAAGTAAGAAAATTTATAGTTGAATGTTGTCATACAAAAATAATCTTATTTTTCTGATTTCGATTTTAATTATTTTAAAATATTTATAAGTTTATTTTTCTAATATCTATAAATACTATAATAGGAATGGAAAGATTTAAATGTAATATTCCACTAATTGTTTTAGGCTTAGATTAGCTCAAATGTTTTCTAAAAACTATCCTATGTCAAAAGATGATGGTATCAAATGATTTGGAGAAATAATCCCCATGTATATTTTTAAGGAAGATATCATAATTAATTTTAAATCTATATATTTATTATAAAAGTAAGATAAATAATTATTAAGTATTCAAGAAGTATAATTTATTATTTAGGTGTGATATTAGTGATAAGAGTCACGAAGAAGAAGAAATCAAGATGCTAAAATATAATGATGAAGAAATTACCATTACCAAGGTGAATGAAGAATAATTCACTAGTGAAGACTATAATAATGATGATGAAAATGACGAAAATAATATGGAGTCCATTATCAAGTGAGAATTAAAAATATGACTCAAATATTATAAAATATTAGATGATGATTAAAAAATTTACAATATGTTGAATATTTCTTTGAAAATGTAAATTAAATGTTTCTTGATGAAGAAAAAGGGGTGAAGAAACTAAATGATGATGAGAATAATTTTAAGATCAATTTTTAAGAAAAAATTATAGAGAAAATAAAATTATGGAGATTATTTACTATAATACATGAAAAAAAGAATATTTGATAAAATTGGGATCCAATGTTTAGATTTCTTTAATCAAATTTAGATTTTGTTCAATGAATTTTAAATCTATATAAGAGGAAATATAATTTTATATAGATGAGAATAATCTTTAAAATATTTTTTAATTACTCTGATAAGATGAAACTAATAAACAAGACCATGTTTATAGAAAATTCAAGTGAATTTTAAGATTATGGAACATATGAGTGCACAAACATTAACAAAAATACAAAAAAATAGTGAAATAAGAAATTATCATAATTAGATGGATTTTAATAATAATTTTCCCTATCTTCACATTTTTTTATTATCAACCAAAGATTAATAGTGAAAAAAATGATGAAATATCAGTTCACAGCTCAAAACAACATGATTTTTTTAATGTAAAATATTTTTTCTACGCATATTATTGGCATTGTAGAGGTTTTGGGAACATAGAAAGGTTATATTTGTTTAATTACCTACATAGTGATGATGTTAAATGGTTTTTAATAAAGAAATCGATAGGGAGTCACCCAATTCAACAAAGAACAATTTAGAGACAACCAGATATCTAGAATGAATGTAGATAATAAATTTAGACCAATGGAAGATATTTTTTGAAATATGTGAGAATTATAGTCAGTATAAAAAAGGTTATGTTGTTATGCAACCCTCTCAAATGTGATCAAAATAGTGTTCTATTATGTTTTATAAAAAACTATTATTCTAAATATAAATCCTTAGTTTTTGATGTTTCATAAAAAGAATACAATGGAGAATGTTCAAGTATATTAGAATGAATTTTACCCTAACATATGACATGGGATCTAAATATCATTAAGGATGTTAAAATATGTAAAGTAGGATCAGTGACATTTGGAATTGGTCGTTCACTCAATATCATAGGTTTTTTATAACAATTGATTGGTAAAGATCAATTGAAATCCATGATGAAATTTTTTGTTGAAGGAATAAACAACTAATCTTCTTAGTGTATTTTTTATGTAATAAAGGAAATTAAGTGAATTTTCAGAAATATATGTTTATTCTAAATTACATGTATTATTGGTGTATCTTTATACATGGAAAATGAATAAGATATTTTTTTTTTCTAATTTATGATGTTTTAAATTCTTGTTATATGACTGTGAAAGATGCAAATCATCTATGGCATCAAAGACATGGACATCTTGTCCAAAATAATATCTATAATATTATTAGTAGATAAAATTTTAATCAAATTATTATTTTGAAAATATAATGGATTTTGATATTTTGTACTTATTAAAACGGAAATATCAGGAATAATCACCAAAAGAATATTGCGACAAAATATTCTCAATGATTTTAGTTATTTAATTTGGACATTTATAGGCCCATGAGGAATCAATAAAATAGTGGAAATAAGTACTTTATTTTCTTTATTGATGAATTAAATTTCATTTCCTTTATTATATTCATGAACTATAAATCAGAGGCTATGAGAAGGTTTAAATGATTAAGGAGTTGTGAAAATAATGTGTGTGGTTACTTATAGAAAAATATTCATATAGATAACAGTGATGAGTATACCAGTAGATGATTTTAAGAGTATATTGAAAAAAATTGTATCTATAATGAACTCAGTACACCATACAATCCTCAGAATAATAGTATTTTATAACGAATGAATAGAATACTTGTGAACATAGATCATATTATGTTGTTTGAGAATGTAACATATAAATAATTCTAGAGACAAGATATTGGAGAATAAAATCATATTAAAAATAATTATATTTATCTTAAAAATTATGGTATTTCAAAAAATGATAGGTATTATATGAAATATCAAGATTGATGTATCTAATAGTGTTTTAATCCATTTTATTATCATGTTTAACGATAAAAACATGGACAAATCAGAAATAAGTGGAGTTTATGGTATCTCACAATGTTATCCTCGAAATTCAAGAGGTTATCATTGTCATAATAAATTGATAGGGAATATTATTAATGTATTTTATGTGAATGTGATGGAACATAAAAATGATATAAACACACATGAAGAACAATATTCTAAAATTGATGATGATGAATTTATTTCTAGGAAACAGCAAGGTGATGTATTATAAAATTAAGTTAATTATAAATAAGTTCAAGTTGAAGATGTTGATTTAGAAAATTCAAGTGATAAAGTTAAATATTTTTCACATTGTCTTAGTACGAAGAGGCGTGTTTAGGTCTATAATATAATTGGAAATCGTGGAAAGAATACTCAAACTAAAAGGAAATTCTTTATATACATTCATATCTCATGATCTCCCATGATGAACCATGATAAGAAAATGAAGAAATGAAACATCAAGGGTTATTTGATTCATTGAATAAATAGATGAATCAGATAGAAAGTAATGGGACGTCAGAGTTTGTTCCCATGTCCAAAGAGATGAACATTATTGGGACAGAGTGGGATTCTAAAATAAGACTAATGAATCAGGTTAAGTGGTCAGAAATAAAGAAATATTTGTGTGTAACATTTATTCATAGGTTGAAGGTGTTGAATTCTATGAGATATTTTAAATTGTAGAAATAATTGAAACTATTATAATTTTTTCGTTCCATTATAGTGAAAAGGAAATAAAATATCTTTCAAATAGATGTCATGTAATCCTTCATCAATGGTAATTGGATGTGAAAGAATTTATTATAAAAAAATTTGTTTTTCTGGTTGGTGGCTTTATATGCCCTAATTGAATCCCCACTATTTGGTACTCTAAGATTTATACCTTCTTAATGAAAATAAATTATTGAAAATGATGACTTCGTTGAAATATATACATTTATGATTATGATGAGTTATTTATAATTGTAATTTTTACCTATATAAAATTATATTTTTAGTTATTATGAAGTATATTGGGAGAATGTTTCAAAATAAATGAGTAATATTTTAAAAATTTATATCCTTGGTGTGATGTGTTACTTTAATAAATAAAACAAATCTTATAAAAAGGATTATTATTTTCTATTAGAAGAGATTTATTCTAATTAAATATTTATGAATATTGAAAAAATGTATTTTAATCCAATTTCAGCACCAAATATAGTATGAAATATATTTTATAAAAACAAAAAAATGTAAATATGTGTATCTAAAGGAATTCCAAATGATAATAGAAGAATATTCGGCATGAAGGGTTGATGACAAGAAGTCCACATAAAGTGGATATTTTTTTATTGTTTAATTATTTGTATATTGGCATTCAAAGAACCATAATTCAGTCACATTGAGCACTATTGAGGCTGAATATGTGGTTGCAACACATGCATCTACACAACTGATTTGGATGAATACATAATTAAAATATTTAAAAGTTGAAGTGTTGATTCCACTACTATTGGTATTTGATAATGATAGATATATTAATCTTTTAAAGTATCTTTTTAATAATTGAAGATCCATGAACAATGATATAATATATCACTTCATCAATGATATAATTGAGAAAAAAGAGTAAAATTTTGTATTTTTTCTATAAAGGAGTAGATCGTCGCTATTTTCACAATGCCACTATTAATGGATCCATTCTAGAATATGAGTTCGTTGTTTGGGATTTTATCTAAATATTTTCAGGGCTCAGGTATGGGTTAATGTACCGTCTCTCATCATATCATTTTATATTGTAGTAAAAGGGGGAGAAAAGTTGATAACATAAAATATTCCATTATGATTATTTTTATTTATTTAATAAAAATTAGTATATATATATTTTTGGGTAATTTTAATTGATATGTTTTACCTTATGGTGTATTATATATTTATGGAAAGGATATATTTATAAAGAGATATTAAAATTTATAAGTTGAGATTTTGGTATACGTGAAATGTTTTAATAGTTTATTGTGAGTAGTTGGAGTAAGAATTCATGTTTGAATGAGTTGATGTTGCATAATGGAGTCTTAAATGATGTTTTTAAATTTTTGTTTCAGATTCTAAATATAGATCACTATCTTATGGGTAATATTATATTTTTTAATCAATTTTATTTTTTCCTACAATGAGTTTACCCATGTAAGCATAGATCTATTAATAATGAACTATTCCTAGGTTTTTAGTGATTAATATTAATTATTGTTCCTTGATTGAAAAAAATAAAAGGGGGATATTATTGATCCAATGAGGTGATAAGATGGATATTTTGATTAGATTTGTTATGTAGGATATGGTTGAGTGTGTTGTATTTTGTTTTCAATATGTAAATAGAATTATAATGAAAATAAAATGATTCCATGTGAAATGATCTTTAGTTAAAATATGAAATGATTGATAAATCATGATTCATTCCTTTCATGAACTATTAAAGTGTCATTAAAATTTATGATAAATTCAGGAGAAGGAAGTGAAAAGTTATTATACATCATGACCATGGTGGGGGCATTTCGTAATGGAAATTTAAAACATAGAAAATTCCACATGTTGGTGGTGGTAGTATTGCAATGGTGGATTGCCTTTGTGAAATGGGCATGAACAATATGTCTTTATGGTAGTTCATGTTTATGTAGAATATTACATTGAAGATCAATAATACAGAATGTCAAAAATAGTTAGTAAAATAGCTTGAAAATCCCTAGAAGATGTCGTGGTGAATTGGTGGTGTTCCTATATGAAATGGCCAAGTAACAAAACTGCGGGTTTCATTCAGTGTTCATTTAGAATATCTATTCAATTTGAATTTAGCAGGAGTACCATGCTAGTAGTGTACCAAACCATGGTGGTCAGGTATATTATTTTACCAGAATGACTTAATATAAGATTAATATACCATGGTGGTTTCCATTTTTGTGGAAAAAATAAAATTCTTCAACACACCGTGGTGCATGCTATTTCGTGGTATTGATTAACTTATGACTATTTTAATGGTGTATATTTTTTTATGATCCAATGGCTCTCTAACTCAATACAAGTGGTCATTTATAGAGGTGACCATGGTATCTAGATGATCTAACATCATCCAATGGCACCAATTAATGTAAGAGTAGTTGATTTGTCTATAAGAAGTTGTATGTTTGAATTAAAATATGAAAATTTGAATTGAATTTAACTAATTTCAATTGAGATTCTGCTATTAATTTTTAAGTAGAGAGGAATAATAATGGAATAAAAATAATTGAGAATGTAGTAGAAGAGAAAAAAAATAAGAATGGTTCATGAAAACTTGCATGGATTGAATGGATCAAATAAGAGTTTTTATAGGTTTAAGAAGAAGATAAATACAAGAACTACATAAACAAATAAAGTCTATGTTCGGAAGGATTTTTTCATATTGATTTAAATCACCTTATCATTGTAACAGTCTCAGATGAAATATCACATTCTAATGATCATTATTACAAGTGTATAAGGATAAACCCCACTCATTGAATCAAAATGTTAAAACTTGTTTGTTTTATGATATCTAGGATATATGAATTATGGAAATGAAAACACATCTCATTATTTGAGGTGAACCTTTTAAATATTTTATTAACTTTTATGTATATGTTTAACAATGATAAAAATTTACTCTAAAAAATGATAATGGTCAGTTCATTGAGGAAACCTAAATAGAGATTGGATCCCAGATTGACCCCCTCTCAGTGATTCTTCACTAATACTGAAATTTCCTTTTCATGATGTATTTATTCATAAAGAAAACCTGCATCTCTAAGAAATGTTAAGAGGGGAGATTATGGTTCCCACTTGATGGGAGAACATTCTCCAATGGAACATGATATGGTGTTATCATCCCTACCATCAATCCCAGGTCATGTTCACTTAGGTAATGTTCAATTATCGAATGGTACCCACAATACACCCCTACACACTTTCCCAAATGATGGAGATTGTACTTATGCTCTGATGCCACATTTCGGATGCTAGTATCAACTCCTATCAACGTGATATTATCAACTATACTATTCATCATACACATTTTTTTATTTTCTATCGACACACTTTCCCAAGGCTCTATCCCATGTGTAAAAGGCATTATGATGTGTAGGGGAAATCATGGAGGTTATATTACAATAATAAATCACTTTTACACACTATTGTGGGACTTGAGTCAAATATTTCATGATGTGACATTTCCATGTATATCCATGACACCCTTCTGCTAAGCTGCATGGATGTTATAACCATTTCATGGTTACCTGGGGTACATGTTCTAATCATGTTTAACAAAATATCACCCTCTTTGTACCATATTTTCAATGGGATCTTTATCCATATGACAAATTTTTTGGGATATGATATACACTGAGAGGGGCATGAATCAACATAAGTGACCAATTAATCTATTTTTTAAATCCATTATCACTTTTAACTATATTTCTGTTTTGTGATAATTCTCTTATTATATCACTCACACTCCATCTTGTTATTTTTTAAGGAACATTGATGATCATAAAAAACCATTGATAAAATGATATATAAGGTCCACCTTTCCAAATGAAAGTCTAGTCTTTCATCTATATTTGATCTCACCCAGATCGTACAATATACTAGTATTAACCTATGAATACAATTGAAAAGGGTTTATCCTTATACTTAATTTTAGTTCATATCACACTCTAAAAAATCTATACATGCATCAAAATCCTCATATATTTTTTTTAATAACACTCGTTTTTTGTTTCCTCTAAATATGTGAAATAGTTGGTATGCCATTATAAATATACCCCAATTGAAATCAATTCGTTCCCTATGGATTAATGGGTGTTTGATTCAGGGTGCCAAGATGTGATGAATGCGAGTGACATCATGATTACATTAACTCAAGTACAAAATAAAGAAGGGTGTGGTCTTGACAATGGTAAATATACCCAAAGTGTCCTCCTCCCCATAATAATGACTTTTCAAAGATGGGAGGAGGAAGTGAGCCCCCCTATAGATAGTGATCCATGTTGAAGATAAAACTCATGAGGTTGTGATACAAATTGTAAAATATTATGGTGGAGGTTATATAGTCCCAATTGGTTCAATGGTTGGATTCATAGTATATTTTGAGAAATTAATGCATTAAGCATGCTAAAAATAGATGATGTACGAAAATTCCTTTGTATTGAAAATCACAACACAATTGTATTGTGTTAGGGACTCATTAGGAATGGGAGTCAACTATATAAAATAGGTTTATAGATTAACATAATTAAATGATACCAATTTTTATACCAATTGAAGCTATATTACATATATCACAATATAGTCTGCATTGGATCATTACCTTATAGTTTGGTTTTTAAAGAAAGTCTCTCTACCCATAGGGGTGATCATTACCACCTTTCATCATTGAAAAGTCCTTGTGATGGGAAGGATATTATAAGGGACTAATATTACATGCCAAAAACCTTTCCATTCCTAATGTGGGACTAGAGTTGAAGGCATAACTCAATGATGACCATACATCATACTGAGAAAACCTACATCCAGCAACCCTTGATCCCTTAGGCTTGCATTACATTCTGATTGGGACAAAAACAATATTCAACTTAGTTCATTCCATATATATCATGGTTTCTCAACTATTATTTTATACTAATTATTGGATCAATTGGGGATACAAGACCCTCCCCTATAATATTGTCTTCTTTGGCTCACTACCTCACAGTTTTATTCTTTAACAATGCTCACTACCCATTAAAATGGGGGTCTCACTTACCAACCCTCTCACAAAATTCATTATAACGGTGGAGATATTAACATGGTGATTATGTTCCATGACCATGTCCACATCAAACTCCAATGTGGGACATATGTCGAAATCATCATGTTGTGAAACCCATATATCATGCAGTGCCACCCTACAACCAGAAACCTATATCACCTAGGGAAGACAAAACATTATCTTTGGGACTCTAAAAATATTTTTACTTATACATAAGTACATAAGGTTATTTTTTAATATAATCTAGTGACTCTCACTATTATTGGATTTTTATACACATTATAGGATCAAAAAGTAAGTTTCATCTGATCTAGTACACAATAAGGATACAAGATATACCAAATAGTAGATATGTACGATATATTATCAATACTTTATAAAAATTTTATAGGGCTTTGAATATTCCAATAATTCACTCCATGATAAAATCATAGATCTTTAGTGGATGACAAATGAATCTTACTCCACTAAATTTTTAGATCACATTAAATTAGTTGTAATTTATTAGGATTTACTTTATTCAATTGATTTTGAGAATGGTTTACTCTTATTACCTAAATTGTCAATGGGATTAGGTTACTGGTTTTGATAATTTACAAGTTTCCCACATTTATGACATCAAACTGTTAATTTTATCTCAGTATAAACTCTACTTCCCATTAATACATCAACTAGAGTCTTTTTTTCATTGGAACTTTTCTAACTCCCCCTACATCTACATATATTGTATATTTATATTCCCTTGATAAATTTACCTTCGTTACTTTTCACAAATAATTGGCACCTGAGAATTTTAATATTCTTCCCTCAATATTATTTATCCCCAAATATTACTAAAACTCAATTTTTACCATATTTTAAATTTCATATAGGTTCATTTTTGTAATCATAATTTTAGATAGTTGATTAGGAATACCCAAATGATTTTCATTCTATCTCCCATCATACATGGTTTTATAGGAGTATAATATTTGAACATTCCATCACACTCATTGTTCACACAATACCTTCTGGTTGTAGTTATTTACTAAAACCAAATGGTTTGTTAAGAAATTAATCAAAATTAAACGTTGTAGGAAACCATTTGATAGTAAATGTTTTTTTTTCACATATCCTAAATTATGAAAAAGTAACATCAACCTAGGAATATTTATGATTATCCTATATCCTATTAGTTTCAAATTTGTTTTCATAGGTCCTATCCTACCATTATTCATAATGGTTCATGAAGATAATTTGAATTAATGAAAGAATATAACACAATAGTGTTAAGTTTATTGTGCAGTTAGGCTTATTCATCGCTCCCAAGGTGATGGTTGAGTTAATACCCAAACAAAATTTTTAGAGTTACTACACCTAGGTTCACCTATGTCAGATACAACACCCAATTTCCTATATCCATACATGGATATTTTTCAAAGGAACCACACAATATACATCTTAACAATGAAATAAGATTTTATTCTATAATTAGACATATCCCCAGGGTTTTCACCAATGTTCTTATAATCAAATTCAAAAATTACAAAATAGTGCTATGGTAACAACCATGGAGTCTCATTTATTACCTATATTAATATTACATCAATTTAGATGAGTATTAAATACATCACTTAATAATGAAAACATCAGAACATTAATGTTTTATTTTCTTTAGAGACAAGATATATAATCAAATTATTTCATGAAAAATCTTCAACATATCCCACAATATTATTCATACATAAAAACCTACATAGGCATACGTAATAAAAATATTTATTTATAACTTGTGTAAATTGAAATAGAATAATGAGTGTTTATTGAGTATTAGAATTTATAAACCAATGGATGCCTCTCGTAATTACCATATATGAGAATAATCTAAGCATAAGTGAATGAGAACAAGATTACAAATTATGAATATCAAAATTGATCAATAAAATATTATTAATCATGAGTCATGAAAATAAGGTTTTTCTTAAAAAACTACAATTTATATGAGTACAAAATCATAAAAATCAATCATGATTGATTAGAACATATCATATGAAGAAGACATGAGTTTGTGGAATACACATATCCATAGAAAATATATTTCTTAGAAAATGATCACTACCAAGAATATTATTCTATATAGTGTTCCATAGTTGATTAGGATCACTCCCCATTACGTCATTTCATATGTCCAGGATCATTTCCTAGGAAACAATAGAGGACAATGTCTTATAATTAATTGTGTTTACACCCTATTCAATTATATCTTATCTCATGAGATATAGTTATATATATCCAATGCATTACGGGGATATATAATTCATAGATAATACATCCTACAATAAAAATAATAAATAAGTGTTCCATAAGATCATAAATACATTCATCATAGAAAAAATAATAGAAAAAAACCATGTTTCATAATCATTTTTTATAAAATACCTAACAAATTAGAAATTAATAGGTTTCATATAATCATTATTAAAATAACATTATCATTTTTCATCCAGAGAAATATTGTAGATGGTATCAAAAAATCAAATCTGTAGTGATGAAAATAATTCCATATGTGACATTTTCATATATTAAAAATGTTTGTTAGAGTTGTCCAATCAAGAGGTGGTCAATTGAGTTTCATATTAAAAGTTTTATTTTAAATGATTTAAAATATAAATCCCATAATATGATAAAATTACTAGTTAAATAAAATAGTCAAGTTATATAATTCTATTTTTTAAAGAGATTGTTAAATGATAAATTACATATCAATTAAAATAATTTTGAAAATATATTACCATTTGAAACAAATTTACATGAATAAAACATTTAATGTAAAACATAATCTAATGTAAACTATCAGAGTTAGTTTTTGTTATATAGTTTATAAAATAGATTATAAAAAAATAAATATAAGAATTGTGGAAATTAAACAAGGTTTTAGTCTCAAACTAAGACATAATACCCTCCAATTGGAAATCACCCACTACTATGGTGTTTATTATAAAATAAATTTATCCTTATTGTGGAATAATATTTACATAAAAATTGTACTTAGATGGTATAAGATATAAAAAATACTAGTTCATTTTTTGGAAAAGGTTCTTTGACCAAAAGGATGAGGTAATTATTTATTAAATAGAGATATTACAAAAAGTAAAAAATGTGGTATCTTATTATAATTAACCTCATAAAAAAGAAGAAAGTTATCCCAGATCATGTCAGACCTTATGATAGTCACACATGTTCCCATGTTAGAAATCCCATCTATAACCATATTTTCCTCCCTAAAAACATTTGTGATAATGAATTATAGGTTCATCATAGTCTTTATAAATTGCATCCAATTAGTTTTTCGCCTCCATAAAAATGTTTGAAAGGGAGTGTTGAGAGCTCTATAGTTCAGTATAAGAGTTTTCATTTATATAAATAGAGTAAAATAAAACACAGATCCAAATTTAGTGACAAATGAAAGAAATAATTATAACAGGAGTTAAAATTTTTTGTATATAAATATGATGAGATTTGGTTTTTAGGAGTCCATGAATTTTTATTGAAAGGAATTGACCCTGTTTTTCTATAAATTTCTAGAAAACTTAGTATAAAAATTATTCTGAATGAGTCCTATGTTGTTCATAGGTGAAAAAGTATTCCTATTTTATTCTGTGCATATCACTCTCTTGTATCTCCTAGGGAAAAATCACTGGTTTTTCTTCATAAATAGAAAACATCTCAATTTATCCATTATAGAACTTTTATTATAGCCCTAAATACAATGGTTCTATAATTTGTGCATTTAGAAGATATTTTTTATCTTTGTAATGTCTTTACTTCTTAAGTTAGACTTGATCTGTTGTCTTCATTTAGACACAATGAATTTCTTCCACAATTACTAAGTGTAGTTGGATGTATGATAACTAGGAATGAAATCTATGAATTTCTATGAGGCCCGATGACTATACATGAAAACATGGAGTGATCAATTCAGTCCATCATGTGGTAGATACATTTATTATCATGTTAGGTATATATCTTAATTATATAAGCATTTTTATTCTCATGTTAGGTATTTCTCTTCATGTTGTAAGTAATTTTCTCTTCATGGTAGGTAAATCTCTTCATATAGTGACTATAATAACATGTGTAGTATGTATATTTCATAGAATTATTTTTATTTACCATAGAAGGTAACCGTATTTCTTCATGTGGTAGGTAGTTTCCTTTGATTGGTCACCTGAACTTCAATTCATGGTCAATACAATATGTTTAAATATTTTTCATATGATGGGTATTTTGTTCATGTGGTTGGTACTCATGTTATATTCCAAACATAAGTACTTTTCCATGTTTGGATTGAAAATAATTTGATTAATGTAAAATAAGAAATTCATTGATAAAATTATAAATACGATTGGGGATCATTAAAACCAATAGGTGGTGGTATTTGAAAAAAAATATCCCCTTTTACATGATCACAACTTCAAACATTTAATCTGAAATTAATTGAATACAACCAAATTAATTTTTAAATAAATGAAAAAAACAAATATTTTTCAAAAACCAAACTTATCCCCCTTATGGAATTATCAAAAATTGGATCAGAGGGAAATTATATAGACAATAGGAAAAACATAAAAATAAATAAAAATAAAGAATTGTATTTTAATATTTTTTTAAGATATATTAAAAAAATTAACATGTAATCCCTATAATGGGTCCTAATAAAAATTAAAATTTGTAATGTTATGGATATCTAAAGAAATGATATGATTATTTCCATTGGAAATAGAGGCATTATAAGAAGATGTAGTCTCTTAGTAAGTGGTGGAAGTGGGGTCACTAGTGACTATATAATGGTAATTAGGTAGTTTGTGTTCAAATTATTTTCTAGGATACACACCAAAAGGATTTAGGTTAGAAGTTCTAGTGGTAGGATAAAATGACATAAAATGGATGGAGGAGCTAACATAGATATATGTGTAGAGTAAAAGTAGTGTTCAGTTATCCTGGTAAAATCACAATCTTCTCGAGATCCATAATCTAAATCATAAATAATGTCCTCCCCTTTTTCAATGAAGGCTTATAACACTAGACTAAGGACCTTAATCTTATCAACATAGGATATAAAATCATGGGTCAAAGGAGGTATCTTAAGATCCAAAGTATGGTTTTTCAACACTCTAAATAAATAGAAATTTTTTAATATTTTACATAGGTAGAAATAAATGGCCTAATTGATTGTTTATCTATCTTACCTAGAATAGTTGACATTTTTACTCACCAATTATATAATTTTAACAAGACATGTTTGAATATAATCTGACAGCACTCCTCATGTCTACATAGAATCATAAAAACAACCAAGAATTATTCTATTATTATAATGTTTTTATCCTTCATCAACTGATGGTCGGATAAGAGGAGAAGGGGATAGAACAACCAATGTAGAATATTGAAATGAAAAACTATGATACCTATAGTAATGTTTAAAAATAAATTCAGAACAATATTACTATAAAACACATATATTAGGTTTCAAATCATCAATCTCAATTCTCATTAAATATATTTTTAGATAAAATTTTGGGTGAACATGGGAGATCACTAAAGTAAAGACATTGAAAAAATATTCCTCCATAAATTTTTCTAAGGAATTACCAATACTAAGGAATACTTCTTTGAATTAAAACATGAAATATAATTTGAATTCATCTAAATCAACTATTGAGATATATGGTGTGAAGGGATATATATAGATACATAAGTAGATGGATCATAAAATTGAATCATACCATCTAACTCTGATATATCCTACCATAATCCTGAAAATTCAGACTGATCTTCATATCCATCTTAAATTCTTATTCATCAGTAGTAACCTCATCATCTTTACCATCCTTAGTAAGAGAAACACCTTGATCAGCTACCTCACATGTCAAAATTTTTGTAAAACCAAAAACATAATTAAAAGGTTTGACAACTTAGTTTCTAAAAGAATATATCAAAAGTATATTATTAGATTAAATAGTAGCAATTAGAGATCCATATTGAACTATATAAAAATAAGGAATGGATGGTCCACAATGTTCATGTGGACTTCCCACATTATCACAATCCTCATCAGACTCTAGATAGTCTAAAACAAATAATACCGATCCTAGGGACATATCCCCCTTACCATATTCATTTGGAATAATCTATATATGATTAATTCATAACATAGTAGATCTATCTAAACTATTTTAATCCACTTAAAATTTAACAGACTCATCACACTCAGGATTATAACCACTAAGAGATAAGGCATTATTATCATGATCCTTATTTTTTGTTATTCTTCTTTTGATAGTAATTTTAATGGTAATTCAGTATTTTTAAAGGACAAAACAATATAAGATCTATTATCATCCTAATGTATTTCTGTGTCGTCCTCATCCAGAAAAACCATCTCATCACTCTCCTCCTCCTCCTTCTCCTCATCTTCTTTTTTTTTAAATTTAATTTCCATAAGTTCTTGTTTTTTCAAATTTTGAACCACTTCATCATTATAATACTCAATAATTTCATAACATTCAAGACTTGTATCCATTGGACCCCATGGTCTAAAATGATATTTCAATGGTCCAAACTTCTCATAATGCATCTCTATGTCTGCCTACCATTCATTCTTCCATGTTTTCCAATTAGTTATCATATTTCAAAAAATTATTTTATATAACCATAAACTATATAAATATTTTATATTTTTATTCCCCTTAAGTATTATACATTTCAACTAAAACAAGTTTAAAATTAACTTTTTATATGGTTGGGAATTGAATTTAGAAGAGGTAATACATAATTCTTTTATTTCCTTATAAAAAATATTTCAAAATTGATATGAATTTTATTATACCATCAAAATAGGAATAACAAATACTATTTCCATTGAATATAAAAACATCAATTTATTGGGTGGATTATATACTATATAAACAAAGATAACAACTTTAACTCACCATTGAGAACTATATCAATTGGTTGTATAGGGGTTACATTCATAGTCAGATCTTCTAGAGCACTTTCAAACATAAAATGAGCATGTTATACTAGATAATAACATTGATAATCTTTAAATTATCCCATATATGATAATATCATGTTTTACCATATGATTTTATAATACTACAAAACTTCTCCATTTATCATTGTCCTATTGAAATATGTTTTCTCTTTTTGGATAAACATTGTAAATATACAATAGTTCTTAATACCCATAAGATAAAATGACATAGTAATTACCTTCAACCATTCATCAAATCATTTTTTAATAAGTTCTTATACACTAGTAATTTTCTCAATAAATTACATTTAGCATCAATTTCATAATGTGCATAAACTATAGGATCATTTAGATTTGGTTTTCACAATATCGATACAATGCTCATGCCAAATTTTTATTTCATATATTTAATTAAAGGGGATATTTGGTTGGAGGAGTGGAAATATAAGCCCACTTCATCATCAAAATTTTCATATTTTTATTCAAAGTTAAAGATTAATATACATGTGGATATGAATTTTTGGATTGTAATGAGTGGTCTACATGAAAAGAGATTTTTATAGTAGGAGCAGTTTTGAAAAAAAGATAGGGGTTTCAGAGATGAACATCAATTCATATTCTAATTTTAATATTGAAGTAAATCATTTAGAGAAATAATAATAATAAAATTTTAACAAAATCCAACCAAAATGAATTTACCCAAAAATTATAATTAAAAAATAGACATGGTAAGTATATTAGCCATGCGATAAATGAACCTTAGATGGTACAATATGTATACAAATTATATAAGTAGCATTACATGATAAATATTACGACTATGTGATTTATATGACATAGTAGGTATAATTACCACATGAGTTATATTCCATGGTAGGTTCAATAACCATGTTAATAAAAACTCAGGGTTACATAAGAAACCATTTTCAATAATCACCATTCTAACATCAATAAGAATGTATCAAAATAGGGGTGAGGAATTTATAATTAATATAAAAAACAAGAATTGTTGAAAGAGAATTGAAATAATTAAACATATTTTACAATTCTTAATTCATGTTGTAATTGAGTTCATTATAACAATATTATATTTCTTTGTAAATATATAAGTAAGATGATGTTCACAAACAATGAATTCAAGAGACCAATTACCTTTTTGGAAATTTTCTCTCAAAAAGTGAGTTCTTATATCAATATGTTCTATCCATGAATGTGATTCTAGATTTGTAGATATATTTATTCAAAATTTATTATCAAAATTTATAGGTAAAAGAAAAAAAATTATATCTATAGTCTTGTAATGAGTGTTTCATCTACATAATCTTCTAAAAAATAATAACTTGTAGCTCTGCAATCATCTTTAGTAGTGTATAATTCAATAGAGTTTTTCTTTTTACCACACCATGAAACTATATAATTTCCCAAAAAGTTTCATTTTATTGAAATGATTTTTCAATATAACAAACAACCATCAATATATATATATTAATAACTCATAAAAAAAATTATTATCCTCAAGAAAAAACATTTCATAGATATTTTATTGAGTCATTTGAAAATTATTTTCACTAGATATAAATATTATTCGATTGGATCTGATTAAAAATGTGTACCCAGAGACACACTATGAATAATATCATGATAGATAGTATTTAAGTATAGTAAACCTCAAATCTTACCTCTTTATATTGTTTGATCAACTGGTTTCTCAGTTTAATCATGATCCATTTAACAACTCATAATCATGGGAGTATCACTACTTATTGTACAATCAATAACAAATTTATATAAAAAATATTTAGCGTAAATTATTTTCTTTAAAATAATTTCTTCCTTATTTGGAAGAAACTTAATCTATGAAAACATATAAATTACCTATTGAACTCATTCAAAATTCCTTTTATGTCATTTCTAAAAATTCATTACACAAGTTTTTTTGTTGAATTATCAAAATATAAATTCATCAACATTGATTTGTACTACTAGGAATCTATTTTTAAATTCTCATGATAAATATATTAGGGTTATATATTCCTTTTAAAAAAACTCTATAAATCAAAAATGAGTTTATCATATCATATAATGCTCTAGGTTATTATTTTAAACCATATAAACCATTTGTTATTTTAAATAAATTAACTGGAAAAATAGAGTTCTAAAATCCAGGGGTTGTTACAAAAAAATATCCCCAATTATTTAACAATTTTATAATTGTCTTTTGACATCAAATTGATATAACAAGAAATAAAAATGTACTACATAATCTTGTAAAATTCTAATAAATTCATGTATACCTATTGTTATAAAATATTATTCATATTCAATATGTTCCTCTTAACTGTATCCTTGCAGAACTATAATTAAATTATCTTTAATTATAATTCCTGATTCATATACCTTATTCCTAAAAAACCACTCATTGCTAATGGAAATTAAGTATTTAGGTCTTTATACTAGTTTCTACATATTTTTTCTCTCAAACTAATTTATCTTCGTTTTCATTTCCATTTACCTAATTCACTATTTTTTAGTTCTGTTGATTTATTAGGTTCATGTTTTGGAAAGATGGATTGATGTTTAACTTGGTTTTTAAGATAAGATATAGTATGTGTTCCTTTATCTAGATCTCAAAATAGTGTATCTAAGGGATGACCTCAATGAGGTTTAAAAACATTATCAATAGAAGTATTTTATATTTAATTTACGTCATCATTTTTAGGCTTAAATAATTAATTAAAACTAGTTATTTTCTATATACCAGGTTACAATGAATTATAACTATGTTTCAAATTGATATCTAAATTATAAATTCAATTTTTAGGATTATTTAACGAATTATTAGTTTCAAGTGGATCTTTTTCATCAATTTTTACATGTACAAATTCATCCAATATTTTAGTCATTTCATTGAATACCTTGTATGATTTATTGGATGTTTAATAACCAAGGAAAATTCTTTCATTACTTTAGGGATATTTATTTGTAAATTTTTCTTTATATTGACTATAATGACATTATAACCAAAATATTTAATATAATAGTATTTTGGTTTTCTAGCATTTGATAATTAATATGGGGTTCTTTTGAAAGGGTTATAACTAAAACACTCTTAATAATATAGAAATTTTTATTCAGATCCTCTACCTAATGATAAATAGGTAAATAAAACTCATTGATATCAGTTCATGAAATTTCATGTAGGTTTTATTTCAAATTTCAACTACTCAATAATTTTGTAGGGAACTATGAGAAAAAGAGTTGTGACTATATCAATTCGGTTTGCATAGAGTTTCAATGTAATTATTTATAAGTTCATGACCACAATCACTTATAATTGTTTTTATATTATTTTCATTAGGTATTTATAAGAATTTTTAAATTATTTGATAAAAAGTTTCATATTTTAAATTTTTGATCTAGAAAAAATACCCATGTGTATGTAGAAAATTCATAATCTAAGTCATAGGAAGAGTTCTTCCAATTTAATATAGACACTGTAGAGGTTAAGAAGACATCCACATGAACCAACTCAAACGGTGGAGTAGTTTATTTTTTTTATGAAAAATATATTATGTTTCTTCCATTTTCAATATGGGTAACATGATTTTTATTTTGGAAATATTAGTTTAGGATGATCCTTCAATAATATTTTACTATTTATATTTCTAAGTGAGAGGAGGTTTCAGGGGTATAGTATACTATAAGAAATATAATAATCAGTATGAATGGAACCAAAAAAGAAATGTTTTTATAAAATAAAGAATTTAAATTGAAAACATAAACATTTTCCTTTCACAAATTAGTAAAGGAAAATAAATTATTAATATAACAATAATTAAAAGATTTATTATCAAAATTAATCTTATATCTATAATCACATAATTATAATATACTATGAAAACTATATTATAATCAATCTATAAATAAAAATTTAAAAATCAAAACACTACTATTGTTACGGATTTGACTGAGTCCAATTATGTTTTCTTTGAAATTATCACCAATAGTGACCTAACAACTATCCACAATGAAAAGGTTACTAAAATAAAAGTAGTCCCCAGTCGTGTGTCTAGAACATCCATTATTATCATATCAAAAATCCATATTTATGTTGTGCATGAATATTTCCAATGATAAATCTTAAACAAGAAATGATTTAGGAACTCACACATTTTTAGGTCTAGAACTGATAGTAATTAGAACCTTATAATCCAATTTTGTTTAATTGTTTTCCCATACATATAATTCATAATTATAGAAATTAATTTTTCTTGTATAAATGAATAACAAATATTTATAGAATTGACAATAATGAAATGAGGAAGATATTTTCTCTTTTGAAACGTTATCAATCCAGATTAGTAACCAATCCTAGTGCTGTATGTAGGAGTAACTTTTTTATCAATCATTATTTTAGGAGTTTATCTACCATTTTTAAATCATTCAATACCCTTATTAATTTTTTCATTACAAATCTTTGGCTCATTATTTTATATTAAAAATTGATCATTTTATTCATTTTCTATAGAAATAACTGACATAAAATTTATAGATAAAGCATGAATTTTCATTAGTTATTAATATATAAATATTAGCTCAATAAATGTATCTTATAGCATATTAAAATACTAAACTAAATCTTCACTATAGACATTTTTTCAATTTTTAATTCATATAATTATTTTAAATATAAAAATGATACACAGTAATAATATTTAATAACCCATATGTTTTTTTCATAAAACATATATAAGGTATATCATTTCATTCTTTTTTTCTTGAGTTAGAGTCATTTGAACTATCTTTACAAGTGTTTTAGTTAGATTTCATGGGATTTTTATTCTATTTACCTTTATCATTATGTTTTTTTTATTAAAATTCATCTTAAGATAATGAGATTTGATGATTAATTTTCTCCTATACTCATAAAATATTATCTCATTAGTGGAATCATCCATTTCCAATCATTCCTTTAGAATCATTTTATTTTATAATTTACTCAATATTTTTTATTTATTAATATTTTCACATTTTTGTCAAATTTTATTAATTTTCTATCATGGTAAACCATCTATAAATTACTGTATAAGGGTGATTTATCATCACTGAAACATTCATCATTAATATATTTTTTAACTTACGTATGATGTCTAAAAGGATAAATAAGTTCCCTTTAGATCATATCCTTCCTTTATGTTTACTTATAATTCATCTCCATACAAAATAAGAATTCCAATAACACATTTTACTATAAGTGTACTTATTTTATAGTATTCTTTGATAAAAATAGATGTGCATCTCCATATATCATGTACACTTATCATAAGTCAAATCACTTGATATTTTTTAGAAAATTTCTTTCCAAGTGCATGTATTATGTTCAAATTTTCAATAATCCAGAAATACATGATACAAACAGATTCATTGGAATTAAGTATAAATGTATCAAATTTACTAATATTAGTTTTTAATAAAATCTCCTTAACCTTTTATGTTTCCTCGTGAGATATAACAAGATTATCCCAAATTTCGAAATCAGTAGAATAAGTAGATACAATGGTAAATTTTTATAAAAATCATAAAAAATAAAATGAATCCATTTTTTCATAATTCAAACCATAAGTTTGATCTATAGAATAACTCCATTCCACACTATAATCATTCCTGTTTTCATATTTTTTTTCAATTACACTCTAAATATAAAATTCAATGCTCTCAATATGTATATTCATCCTAATCGTCCATTGACTATAGTTTGTTCCATTAAAATAAGAATACATAATGCATTTAGTAACATCTTTTCTATTTTCATATATAAAAACAAAAAAATTAGATTTAACATAAATGGTATGGTCTTTTGGTAAAACTATATAATAAGAAATTGTTTTTGGAAGATTCTCTAATAGAAAATGTTGGTCACGGTGGAAAAATGAAGACATGGGGTTAATTTAGTTTCCAATTAAATTTTTTTAATTAAAAAAAATAAAAAATAAATATACCAATTTTTTAAATACCCCAGTTAACTAAAATAGTTTATTTATATATTTTTACTTTATTAAAAGAACCTCCAATGCTCATTCACCGCTTATTTAAAACAATAATGAAATGAATTTAACATTTAAAAAAATACATGAATGAAATAATTTTTTGTAAACAAAATAATTAAACTACACAATTAATGTTTTTATATATTTTAGAAAATATATTTAAAGAATATATATAAGTACACTGTAAATTTATAAAGGGGTTTAGTATCAAGATGAGACATAATCCCCTATATATGAAAATAATCCATTCTACAATAATTTATTATAGAGTAAAATGATCGATTACCTTGATTGAGTTTATTTTAAAATATACTCAATTATTGATAGTTATAAAAAACCCTCTTAAACATTCATTCATGTGATAAATTAATTGTGTTCACACATGAACTATTCCACCATTTTATATGTGAGTACAAATGAAAATATAGTAAAGTGAGTGTCTAGCACTCTCATGCTTAGTACATGATTATGTTTTTATTGGTAAATAGTGTAAACTAAAACATATTTTGAAATTTTATATACATAATAAAGATAAAAGTGTAAAAAGAGTAAATATTTTATGTTTTATAGTCTTATTATCTTTGATTTTTCATGAATCCTTGAATTTTCCTTTCCATGAGAATAACCATGTTTGCATACAAGGTCTAGGAATATATAGTATCACAATGTGTTTTAAATGACTCCTCTATGTGTCTTAGGCACAAAAATAATCCTCTATTATTCAATATATAATTCTATTTGGTATAACCAAAGAACACATGATCGGTTCTTCTGTATAAATAGAACTCCATCTCAAAGTATCTAGTAGAGAAAATTCATTTTTGATTTAATTGTATTGGATCCAAAATTAGTTCTTTGATAAGTGGTCATTTTAGTTTCTAAAAATAATTTCAACTTATGTAATACGTGGTATATTTTATTTACTTAGTCACAATAAAATTTGTCCATGGTTACAAGTAAAAATGGTTGGAAAAGAAACTAGTAATGATAAATAGTAATGAAAACATAGGAAGGTAACTTCATTCATTTATACAGCATCCACTTTTCTTCTCACTGTATGTACATAAATTCAAGAGGGAAGTATTTTTAATATCATTTTAGTTAAATATATTCACATAACAAGTGATTTCCTTATCAAAGTAGGTACATAACTTAATTCAGTATCAATAATAATTTTTTCATTCTAAAATGGAGTGCCCACTTGTGTGAAAATTCAAGAATACAAAAGAAATGGTTTGATAAGTACATGGAATTCAATCAATTTTATCTTGTGAAGGCGATGACATGGTTAAATGATTCCATGTCTAGTTTCCCATTTTTCTCTCTCTCAGGACATATATAATACAGTTTCATTTAGATTGGCCAGGAGATTGATTGGGGGGGGTTAATGGTTTTAAACTCATTCATTTAGAGTAAATATTCATTGTGTATTTTACATAGAAACTCCCAATTATTCCCATATCCATAACTAGGTACATCCCTTCATCCAAAGTATGGAGACCAATTAGTGTTTCAGACCCATCAATACATAAGAACTCACAATGGTCAAGAGGATGGGAGGTCAGGCTAATCACAACCTTTTGGTGGGAATTGTTTCCTACTATAATACTCTATAATAGATTTAAAACTATTTCATTAATATCTTCCTAATCAAAATATGGATCTAGTTACCCTTAAAATGATAATTAATTAATACTTTTTAACATATAAATTTGAACTATTTTTTGATTGTATGTGTATGTATATGGGGTTCTTCATCCATTTCCCTAAATGGGTATATATTTATATGATGATGTTTCATCCTAACGAATTTAGAAATATGATTCCATTCCATGAGATGATCAATATACTAAGGATGGGATTTAGATATTTTGAGGCATCTTTTGTATCTAGTTTAATGTATGAATAAAAACTCATGTCGTTAGTTAAACCCGTGTAGTTTAATTTCAAAAGACATTGACATACATGAGAGAAATTAGGCACTAAGAATTTTATATCGAGCCTCAAGGAACTGTGTTATTTATCATTTTTACGGTAGGACTCAGAGTCACTATAGTACAATAACACCCATGGTACTATCTCTAAATTAGATTACCTTGTATTGGGGAAATCATATCACGAGACTGATCGAGGATTTCACAATGAGGTTTCCCTGGCTAGTAGAGATTCACGATGTTAGTGACATGACCATTGTAATTACCTTGGCACACAAGATCCATTCTTGTTATGAGAAACATGGGATAAATGTAATTAGTTTAACTGCATATGGATGTATGAATTATGTACTGGGACATCCATTTGGGTGCTTATCATAGAGCTATGGACTTATTAAGGAATCCCATGCATCCTGATTAAGGAAGGAATCATAGTTATAATAGTTTAGTTGACTCCATAGTTTTCCAATTTATGAGTTAGAATGGATAGAACATGGGAATGATTGAGTATTGATGGTTTAAATGTAATATACAACAGGAAAGTTACATCTAATTAGATTCCTATTTGATATTGGGCCTTAGGAATCTATTCTACGCACCTTGGTTACTATAAAAATCTGATTTATAACAGTTTAGTATGATTAGATATCACACCATGAGGCTACCCTAGTTTTTGGGACATATAATATTATTCTATAGATTGGGGATTATAACATGAGTATTAACCATTTGAATGATATGATCTTTGCAACACTCTATGACCATGTGAGTTATTCTATTTGTGAGAAACAAGGGATAATAAGTTATTTGTATCATTACATATAGATGTGGTATTTATTATATGGGAGGACCCTTCACAAGTTTAATATAGAGATCAGGCCTCAGGAAGGATTCCTACATATTGTGGGTATAAAAGGAATCATAGTCATCATATTTTAGTTTCATCAGGGCTTACACAATGAGTCTTAAATTATATGTGGAGTAAGAGGAAAAGGTTACAATGTCTTGGGTTTCCTACTAGACTTGGACTGACTTTCTTCCTTAATCTACTAGATTTTATGCTTGATATGTCTTGGTTTTCTAGATGACACCTTGAATGATATCTTAGACATGCTTAGTAATATGGAAGACATGTCCAAAGAAAATCACATGATCTAATTTGATTGTTTGCAGGATGTTTCATAATTTTAATAGAATGTATGAAGGCCAACACATGATCAAGGATAACATGTCCAGAGGATATTGAAAGTCCTGGACTACATGTCTTAGATTCTATCACATGAACATGGTTGAAGTTCTTTGAGGGTGATTCATGATCCAGCTAAAATCCCATGGTGTAATCGTGAATGCATCCTCACATTCATGGAGGGTTTTCTGAGATCCAGTTTGACATGTCTGTAGGGTGTTTTATATCCTATTTGGCTTGTCTGTTGGAAATCACATGATATATATGGCTTTTTCGAAGGACCTCATCAAAGACTATTTCCATGATTTGGTGTGACCGTGAGAGAAAGATGATATGAACTGCTATCACGATATGTTTTAGGAGACATGACTAGAGAACATCACAAGGTATAGATTGTGAGCTTCGACTATTTTAGGATACATAGGTGACATTCCGGGGGGGATCTATATGACTTTCTCTATCATTTTTAGGGGACTTCACATGATCTAAATAGTATTCCAATATAGAATCATGCAATATGGATGACATGTCCTTGTGATGTTTCATGATCTGGGAGGATCATGAAAAGCACACCAGAAATAGGGAGAATGTTTTCTTCATAAGTATCCCATATTTTTAGTCACTGTTCCTACCTTTTATTACATATTCACTATATATTTGTTTAGTGTTAACTTGTTTTTGTCTCACAAGATTCAACAGATATGTCGGATATCCCAAGCATAACCTACCATAATTCCATCACATGATCTTTGAGTCATCACATGATGTGGATAATCATGTGACATAACCTCTTAGGTTGTTCCATAGAAATTACCCTGTGGACAACCTTTCTGATAACAAGTTTTTCCACTCAAAGAAATATTCTCTAATTCTTGGGTGCAATGGAGTGAGAATCCATGGATACATTGTTTCAGGACATAGTGGGGGTATTTGTAGGACTCTCCACCTCGATTGTACTCCACTTATCATAGCATGCATTAATCAATTCTATACTAGACACGGTGGAGAGATTGGGAGTTTGTTTCCATCTGGAAATGGGGATGACCTAATTTGTTTAAGGTTCAAACATTCCAATCAGTTTCTAATGGGTTTGAATGTAGAATCGGAAACATCCAATGATTATATATCTATTTGGGCCTACTTTCCAAAGGTAGGTTCTAATTAGTTGTGGACTGATGAGGCTTAATAATTTTCATAGGTCGAGAGGATGGTAGGTTGGACTCATGACACCTTTTTGGGGGGAATTATTGTCTACTATGGGACTCTCTTTATAGATTTAAGTAATGTTCATGAATCCTTATTAAATTACCAAGTATGAAAATGAGCTTTCCTTTAGACATGACAATCAATGATTGATATTTATGAGATTTGAATAATCTTTTATATGTATTTGAGGTTATTCATCTACAGGGAATCATATGTATTTGTTATATATTCTTTGTCAATGGTATCCTTCAATACATTATATAAATATCTCTTGGTCATTATGATAACCATACTAGTTTTAAAGCCACTCATCGGGGCACATGAAGTTTATTTTCATTCATAAAGACATGGATTATTCCAGAGTGGGGATCATACCTGCAGATGGGCTACCTATGTAACCTTATTTAGAAAAGGAATCAGAACCCATGTAGTTCGAGTAAATAAGTATGAAGTTTATGCATGATTGATGGTTCAAAGAAAATGTCATAATTACTTTTATGCTCTAAGCTCATGTGAGTCATACTCAGTGTGAGAAACATGAGGTATTGGTAAAACCTAACAATTGTTCCATGAAAGATGCAATCATAAGAAATAATGTCGGGATTATGTATGTATGACTGCCGAGATAGATGAAGATTGAGATTTACTTCAGGGAATAAACCCGGGAACAAGGTTCATAAAGGTATATGTGATTTATGTAGATTTGGATACTTAACTGAGGACTTAATCCGGAGAAGGATGCTAGAATTATAGGGGACTTATGATTGGGTTTTATTCCTGAGTATGAATCCCAGATCAAGAGAAATTAATAATGGTAAAGAAAAATTATGATTGGGGCTTATTCCTGGGAGGGAGGCCCAAGTTAAAGGGACTTAAGAACATGGGATTATTCTTAAGATGGAGTCCCATGTTAAAGGGAATTGTGACTGGGGATTATTCATGAGAAGGAGGCCCAAATTAGGGAACATGGGGCTTACTCCTGAGAATGAGGGCCATGCTAAGAAAATTATGACTGGGGCTTACTCTAGAAAAGGAGGCCTAGGTTAGGGAACTTTGGTATGGGGAATACTCCTAAAAAGGAGGCCCTAGTTAGGGAACTTTGGACTGGGGATTACTCCTGAAAAGGAGTCCCAGGATAGGGAACCTGGACTGGGGCTTACTCTTGAAAAGGAGGCCCAGGTTAGGGAACTTGGACTGGGGCTTACTCCTAAAATGGAGGCCGAGGTTAGGGAACATGGACTGGGGTTTACTCCTGAAAAGGAGGCACAGGTCAGGCAATGTGGACTGGGGCTTACCCCTGAAATGGAGGCCTAGGTTATGGATCCTCTCATCATTAAAGGATGAGGTTAAATGAATGAAATCTCTAAACTTAGTGACATAATGATATGTAAATCACTAATTTTTGAGAGATGTTCCATGGAATTACTTTCAGATAAGGAATCCAACAAAGTAACCATGCCAAAAATAGATTTGAAGAGGGTTTTAAAGACTAAATATTGAAGAGGAGAGGTGATTTTGAAGAAAAGTGTTGAATAGGAAGGAGGGGCACCCAAAAAGAGGTAGGCGCACATGTTTTGTTTGGGTGCGCAGGTCTTGGGAGTGCATGTGTACTTGCGTGACATAGTTGTATTGCGCGCCGGTCAACCCATAGGGTAATACCTGGGCGAGGCTTGGCTCATGCCCTTAGTATTATTCTTAAAGGCTTACAAAAGGGTGTCTTGTAGGTTCTGTTGAATGGATAAGGTGGTGCACAGGTGTGACCATTTCCCTTAAGGGTTTGACACTTAGGCGTGCAGGTGTTGGTGAATTTAAACACTTAGGTCATGTTCCCCCTCTTTAGATCTTCCATTATAGGTAATAAATTACCTTAGAAGTGTTCGGAAGACTTGAAGAAGAGACTAGTGCGCTGGGAGCTGAAATCTGAATTTTGGAATTTTTCCATCCCCGAAATGGGGGGCCCAAAAGGGGTATTTATAAGTTGTCAATGTCCATGGGAGAAAATCAAATAGGGTTCACAGGTCACCTGTGCACCCAACATGTGGCACACAGATATACCATCACGACAATCTTAGATCTTGTGCGGCCCATGCATAAAGAAATCCATGTTCATGCCTTTGTAGATTTTGGATGTTTCCTCAAATGATGAATCTCTTTATGCTAAGGTATTCCCCTTTTTTAGTCATTAGACTCTGTGATGAAAAGGAGAATCAACAAAAGTCCCCCCTCATAGTTGGATCCGAAAGGAAGGAGGATTTGACTATGAGGTAAAGGAGAAAATTGTCCAGCAGATGCACCTTCAACAACAGTTATATGCTGTTACTAGGGAACATGACCATCTTAACAATTCACTGGAAGGAGTTCAAATGAATGTTATGAAAGCCATTGAGTATGCCAAGAAATAACTCCATCAAGCTGAAAATAGTGATGCTTGTCGAGTGCTTGAGCTTCATGTGGCTGCTGATGAAGCTCGGGATGTCGTAAATTAAATAAACAGTTATGATGAAAGCCTCTTGTAATTCCTGAAAAAGAGAAGAGGCTCTAGTTTGTGGATGTCCATCTAACTCTTGTGCGTCAATGAAAAACAATTTCATCTTCAATCATTTATGCATTCATTCTTTTTCCTCCAGCTTAAAATTTTCACTTATGACAATGGGCTTAGTAAGCATAGTTTGATTTTTTCTAGGATTTTGAAAATAACCCTACAAACATTGAACCTTTTAATTTCTCAATATTACCTAAATCATACAAAATTTATGTTTAGTGAGCTGGGACTTTACTTTTTTTCAGAGTCCCTGTCATTTCTGGGTAGTTTAAAGTCATGCACGTCCGACAAAAAAATGCTAAAGTTTAAGGTGGAAATAGATTTGACCAAATGGATTAAAATAATTCAATTCCTTAATAATTTATCTGAAAAAATATTACCATATTCAAGTATTGGGGAAAAAATGTAAACTATGACTTAAGAAATTTTGAATCTTAGGAATGATACGAAAAGGTATATAAGGCATTAGAAGAAGTATTTCCCAAGAATGCGGCTACCATTATTTAACAAACCCATTCGAGAGATGAATTATATAGGGCCACTTAAGGGCATTGGCTGCATAGTCAAAAAATAGCATCTTTTGGCTGACAATTACGTTATGTATACTACTTATGCAAGGCCACCTAAAGGCACGTGATGCATATTCAGGAAAAAGAACTCACAGAAATTTTACTTTTCTACTGCTAAAAAACCAGTGGAAGTTTATGGAGATTCAAATTTTCCCAAGCATAGAATTTGTTGTATGGACAGAGGTACATAAACATGGAGAGGATATTTCCAATCAATATTGTCAACGAATTGGATGAATGTCACTCCTGTGAAGGTCTAAACCAAATGTAGGGAGAGGAAATATAAACCATAAACATAAATACTTTTATATCATGAAAAAGAGAATGGGACAAATATGCTAAGGATGGATATTTTTTGCCGATCCCTACATATTTTCATTAAGACGAATGAGGAAAAAAGTGGTTTTCTTCCCAAGAATAAAGTTACCACTATTTGACAAACCCGTTAGGGGGTTGGATTATGCAGGGCCACCGAAGGGCATTGGCTGCATAATCAAATAATAGAATCTTTTGGCTAATAAGTCTATTATGTGGATTGATTATGCAAGACCGCCTAAGGGAACATACAGTATAGTCAAGAAAAACAATTCACAAGTATCTGACATTTTGTGACAGGAAGTCAAGAAAAGGGTTATGGTAATATTGAAGTAAATAAGGTTAGGTCTATGAAACATCAAAATGGGAATTATTCAATGCATGCATAGATACACAGACCAGTGATCTCCATAATCATGTTGTGGCTGGGTTTTGATTTGAGGTGCTGGTCTTCACTACATATCCTATAAGGATGAGAATCAAGCCATAATTTGTTCTTGAAATACAGTTTAACATCATGTGGGAAAAGAGTGTAGGAGATCATAGTGTAGGGTCATAGAACTCAGAACATTACAAGTAACATAGAGTGTGTGTTTGTTATAAACCTGATGCAAATGAAGACCAGGGTATTAATAACACATTCATGTTTTCACAAGGGGACTTTTCTTCCAAGGGACTACAAGTGAAAATTGGGGTTAGGTCCAAAGAAATAAGTCTGGATTTGAGGGATGCTTGAACATTCCTACGTATCCCATAAGGATGGGAATCAAGCCGCACGTAGTTCTTGAAATACCCTCTGTACAGATTTGGTTCGTACAAGTGAAGGGTGAAAGGGGACATTACTGCAATGATGGTTTGACCCAAGATAAATGGTTCAGGCATTTCCATGCTTGCACATAGTCTTTAGAATATAACATGATTGGAGATCAATGTAAATACTGATTCCCTCACAGATGAGGGTGTCAAAGAATTTTGTAGTTTATTATCGTACATGATGAAAGTGCTTTACAGTTTAATGTCATATAGCAAGGACAAAGGTGAACCAATATGAAGATATTGGTTTTGGGGGAGGCTTCACGAATCAACATTGTATGAGATGGAGTTGAACAGATGTGAAGAGATTTGTTTTGGGCTTGATCCTCTGGAGGTTGCCTATGTACCTAGCCTAGAAGTCAAGGATCAAAGTCAGTGTAGTTCAATTGATGAATGAACTGGTGATCAAGTTGTTTTTGAGAACAGTGACCTAAAAAATGGTGTTGGGACATACGCATGGATAGCATCCCAGAGAGTGTGTCATGGTTGAAGTTTAATCTAAGATCACGTGAGTCATACTCGGTGTGAGAAAGAAGAGGTAGAAACAACCATAACGATGCACAGTTTAATGTCATGTTAGACCTATAAGGGACTGAGCACAATTTAACGTCATGTTGGAAAATTGGGAAATATGCAGTTTAATGTCATGCAGTAAGGAAAAAAGAGGGGATGTATAGTTTAACGTCATAAGGTTGGAAAAAATAGATGATTATGCATTTTAAATTATTGCAGTAAGAAATTTGGGGATTGTACAGTTTAATGTCATGTAGTAAGGACAACATAGTTTAACGTCATGCTGCAAAAAAGTGGACAATACAAATTAATGTCATGTTGGACGAAAGTGCGAATAGTTTAATGTCATATGTATAGACTGACGCTACTCATGTTAGCATCATTTATCAAGGGCAAACACAGTTTAACTTCATGTTGGATGTAAGGGAAAAAATATAGTTTAATGTCATGTTAGACAATGGAGTGATGTACAATTTAGCGTCTTATAGCTAAGACGTATTAGGGACTTTTTCACAGTTCAGCATCATGTGGGACGAAGAGGTGAACAGTTTAACATCATATAGCTAGGACGATGGTTATGTAGATTAACGTCTTGTTGGATGTAAGAGACTTCTGTACAATTTAGCATCATGTAGCTTGGACAACATAGTTTAACGCCATGTTGGACTTAAGGGACTATGCAGTTTAAAGTCTTGTAGCAAGGAAAACTTAGTTTAATGTCATGTTGGACGAAAGTGAAAATAGTTTAAGGTCATATGCATGGACCGATGATACATAGTTTAGCATCATGTATCTAGGACAACACAGTTTAATATCATGTTGTACGTGAGAGGATTTTTATTACAAAAAAACTTCTTTAGAAATCTATCATTGGTTGGAGTCGTGATGAGTTCTCCATCCATTGAGATTAATGGATAAGCTCCATTGGAGTAGAACTTATGTACTGAGTAAGTTCCTTCCCACTATGTCTCAAGATTGGGAGGTTTCATTCCTAGTATCATTGGATTTCTATGAACCAATTCCAGTTATCCCTGAATTAATGAACGAAGACTAACTTTTTTGTTGAAAGCTCAGGCAATTCGATTCTGATAGACTTCCAAGTGATGGCGGGTGCACAATCTTTTCTCATATAATCGTTCTAATTCATCCAATTTCTTTTGAGATTGTTCATATGTAGATGATTGATCACAAATGGATACTATGAGTGAATGTAATTGAACTTCTATGTGAAAGACTACTTCTATTCCATATTCCAATGAATATGGAGTTGACCGCGTTGCAGTGTGGGTGCTGGTTCGATAAGCCCATAATGCATAAAAGAGTCTATCAGGGCATTATTTCTTATATTTATCCACCATATTTTGGAGTACATTTTAAAGAGACTTATTGAAGGCTTCTATCTGGCCATTGGCCACTGCATAATACTGAGATGAATGGTTGGATTTGATATTGTATTCTTGATACAACTTCATTACCTCAGATGAACAAAATTTGGTGCCATTTTCCATCAATATGGTATGAGGGACACCAAATCTGGTAATGATGTTAGACTTGATGAAGCTAACAATGATTTTAGAACTATCTTCTTTGAGAGTTATTTCTTAAACCCATATGGAAAAGAAGTCAGTAGCTCTAAGAATATACTTAAACTACATGGCTGTAGATCAAGTGTAAGGTCCCACTACATCCATTCCCCATGTGGAAAATGGCCATGAGTATTTAGCTGTATGAAACAACTCTGGGGGTTGATGAATGAATTTGGAACATACATGTAATGAATGTCACTTCTTTGTGAAATCAAAACAATCTTGTATCATTGATGGACAAAAGTATCCAAGCCTTCGAATTTGATCAGACAGTCTATGTCTAGACTTATGGGCACCACAGACTCATGCATGTACTTCTTTCATGACAGTCATTGTCTCTTCACCATCAATGCATCTGAAGAGAGCTCCATCAAAACCTATTTTGTAGCGAATATTCTCTAGGTGACCTGGTCTATCATAAAGATTAAAATTGACCACACGTCACGAGATTTGTTCTTTCCCAGCTCTATCAGGTGGAAGTGTTCCATTTTGAAAGTATTCCCTAATAGGTGTCATCCATCCTGTATTATGACAATATGGTCCAGAATTAGGACTAATTTCATTTATTTCCTCTGTTTTGGTTTGAACATAAGGTGAAATTGTATGACTGTGGGCAATACTGATGATTGTTTCATCGCAATTTAGATCTGCCAGAGCTGTGGCTATATTAGCCAGTGCATTATCTTGGGCATTTTGTGATCACATGACATATGAAAATGTCGGTTTTAAAGAAAATTACACCATTAACACTCTGACATAATCATACAAAGGGATTAAATCTTCTTTCTTGATGGCATAGTCCCTATTGACTTGTTTGATTACTAGGTCTGAATCACCTTTCACCTTTATGTGATTCACTTCTTCCTGAAGTGACAAATCCAATCCTTCGATGAGAGATTGATATTCTACTTCATTATTTGTACCGCCTTCCCACAATAAGAAGGAATATGGAAGCACTGCCTTTTCTGGAGAAATGAGCACAATTCCTAACCCAACATTGTTCAATTTAGGATCTTCCATTTTCTTCCCTGTTGGGATTCCGGAAGCACCATAAAATTACATTTACCATGTTTGAAGATTATGTTAAATATAAAAGACTTCTTCATCAAGAAGTTCAATATCTAAATATGCATCTTCAACTGAAGGGTGTTCAACAAGGAAATCAGATATTGATTGGCCCTTTATTGCCTTTTGAGACACATAATGGAGATCAAATTCCTGCAAAATAACTGCCCACCTTGCCAGAAGTCTTGTAAGCATTGGACAAAAAAGAATGAATTTGAGTGGGTTATTGTGGGATAACAATTGGACCTCATGATGTTGCAGGTAGTGTCTCAATTTATGAACCGCAATGATTCATGCTAGGCAGCACTTCTCAATACTTGAATACCGGGTTTCTGGTTCAATCATAGTCTGACTGAGATTGAAAAGGCTGTTTTCATTCCTAGCATCATTCTTATGGACAAGGAAGGTACCCAATGATCACTCTAAAGAAGTCACATAAAGAATAAGTGGCCTTCCTTCAATATGTCGAATTAATACAGGTGGGCTGAAGAGATATTTCTTGATAATATTGAATGGTTCTTGACATTTTTCAGTCCACTGGTATGTGACTCCCTTCTTCATCAATTTGGTGAACGGTAAACTTTTTCCAGGAAAATTGGTGATGAAACGCCGAATATAGGGTATGTTTCCTTGAAGTCCTCTCAATTCATTCAAATTTCGAGGAGGTGACATAACAAGGATTGACTTTGTCTTCTCAGGATCGACTTCGATATCATGATGGCATACAACAAAGCCGAGAAATTTTCCTGAGGTTACCCCAAAAGAAAATTGTAAGGGGTTCATCAGCAAATTTTGATGTTGAAGTTTGTGGAATATGATTTCCAAATCACCCAATTCATTAGAATGTTGTCTGGATTTAACCACAAAATCTTCCACATAACATTCATCAAAATTCCCTAAAAAGGGTTTGACGATACAGTGCATGGCATGCTGATATGTTGCGCCCGCATTCATTAGGCCAAAGGGCATTACCCGATAGAAAAAAACACCCTAAGGGCTATGAAGGTTGTATATTTATCATCTTATGAATCTATTTGAATTTGATTATATCCCAAATATCCATTCATGAAGGAAAGTGCTTCATAGCCAGTTGTTGCATCAATTAAGAGTTCTGTGATTGGAACTGGAAAATCATCCTTTGGACAATGCCGATTAAGATATCTTAAATCAATGCAAACTCCAATTTGTCCATTCTTCTTTTTCACAGGGACAATATTAGCCAACCAATTGTGATATTGAACTTTTCTGACGATGTTAGCTTTGATTAGATTATCCACTTCAGCTTCAATTTTGGAAGCATATGTTGGGTGTGTTCTTCTTGCGGCTTTCTTAAATCCTCGATGTTTATCTGGAAAACAATAATTATGGGAAGAAACATCAGGATCAAGACCTAGAATTTTTGTATTGTTCCAAGAAAATATAACTTGATTGTGCTTCAAAAATGAAATATACATTTCTTACTCTTCAAGAGTCATGACAGCACTACTTAATGTGGGTCATGGATCTTCTTTTGTACCCAGATTTATTTCTCTGAGATCATCCATAGTGGTAGAAATACCTTCTTCAAAAGCTGGAGGAGAATCCAAGAGATATTCCTCTTCTTCTTCAATACATGTTATTTATTATATTTCTACTTTCATAGTAGATGATGGAGCACAATTTCCAGGATCAAGAGTGATGTTAAAATTTGAACATCTTGAAGAAGAGGCTACCATTTCTGACCCAATTGATGATGAAATGTCTTCCTTGGGTAATAAAGAGGAGATTATTGGTTGAGAATCGACATCATCGTTCACCTCTGATATTGCTATAACTTCTTCTGGCATGGGTGGAAAAGTATATAATTTCTGAATTTCAGTGGATGAAATGAAGACATCTCCATTTGAGATTTCATCATTGCTTGGTGAATCACCAATTTCCCCCATGCTTTCTGGCTTGATTTCTGTAATTGACATTATGGATGTTTCAATAAGAGTATTCGGATTTGGGTCTATCCTATCAATTTGACTAATAGGAAGCACATAATCTGTAGTCACATGTATGAATGGGTTTACTGGAATCTTTCCCAACCATATGGAGCATTAACTTTGGTAACCTCCCTTGTTGTGGATTTATACTTTCCCTCCATGTAATAGAATTATACCTCAATGTATTGAGATTCACTTGTTTTGAATGGGGCTTTATCACCATACAATGGACCAATTTTACCATTGAAACAATATTTGAGACATAGATGGTATGATGAAGGAATAGCCGCATGTTGATGTATCCAAGGTCTTCCAAGAAAAATGTTGAAAGCTATATCATGTCGAACAACCATGAAATCTGAACTGGATACCATATCTCCAAACTGAGTTCTGAGTGTGATCTCACCTAGGGGTTCTTCTTCATTTTTATCATATCCTTGCTATATCAACGTAGAAGGAGATAAATCACATTTTTTGAGGCCCAATCGACAAAGTGTTCGAATGGGAATGAGGTTGACTCCTAAACCATTATCAATGAAATCTCATCGGATTTCCACATCATTGACCTTGACAGATAAGTACAAAGGGATAATATGTCCATGCACGACATCATCTTCATATTCATCTGTATAAGATATCACTCTGTGGAATTCTATGAGATCATTGTCTATATGGAAGAATTCAGCTACACCAATTTCAGTTACGAATTCCTGAGGACTTGACAAAGCCTCAACGAGTGCCACCCAAAGTTCCTTTGATAAATTCAAGGCATCCAGAATTGAAAACTTTTCTGGTACATGGGATAAATGTTTGAAGACATCATATTTTTGATCCAAAGGTGTGCGTTTCCCAACATAAACATGTGGTTTTGCAGGTGCCTTATAAGTTGATGTTTTGGAACTAGATTCATATTGTATCAGGGTAGGAGTTGGAAGTACTTCTGGATTTTGAAGATTAGAACGAATAGGTCTATTTACTTGATGATAGGAAGAAGGTGGAATCTATAATTGATCCTCTGGAATAATTTTTCCATCACTGAATCTGCCATGCATGGAAGAACATTCTTGTTCTTGTTGATCTTGGCTGAAGGGATCTTCCATGAGTTTGTGCTGCATATATAGTTCTAGCAGGGGTAGAACTGGAATAGTGTCTTCTAGGATATCCATGTCTTCCTCTGTATCCCAGACCTCTAGAACTCCCTATAATTCCTCTGTTTGATACAAGGAACTCAAGTTCATCAAGATCATAACTATGACTGACATAAGGATCTGTTAAGTGAATCACGTTAACATAACCAAAAATCAACTCTTCATCTGATGAAGACTATGTCTGATTAGTCAGTTTAGGATGTGCCGTTTGGTGGGGTGGAGCCCGTGTCTTTGAAGTATATGGCATAAAATCTTCCAATGTCAAAGACAACTTCAGCTTTGAAATGATTTCATCTTCTTCTATTTGTTCTTCTTTCATTGAATTATGCCGCCCCTTTGAGGATTTTTCTTTTGATGAAGGAGGTTTTGTTGTGGCATTCATAGAAGAAGACATAATTGGTTTCTTCAATTGTGTTCACAAAATGGAATGAGTTCAGTTGATCATTTTTTTGACCATCCACTCATCATATTTCCACACATTTTTGCTTTTGACTTCTTGCCACTCACCTTCTTCCTCTGGATCTGTAGTAGTAACACATGCTACCTGAGCTGAAGAACCTTTTAGTTTGACTTGTCCTGAGCCCACTATATTTTGTAGAAGGGATTTGAAGAGAAAAAAGCCTTGAATGGGATGCCCCAACATCTGATAAAATGGGAAACAGTTGGGACTGTCTTCATCTCCTTCCTTGTAATGCCTTTTGGGCCTTGGCAACTGAACAAAATTATTTTCCAGAGCTGAAATGAAGCAACTAGGAACTTGTTCATTTAGGAAAGAGTATGCATTCCTCTTTAGATCCTCAAATTATTTACATCTTTCATCACTTTGGTCATCTTGATGATGTGGCCTCTGTAGTTGACACTCAGGAGGTGGAGCCCTTCGATAAGATGAAGGTTTTGAAGTAGAAGAAGGTACATGTGCTTGTTTAAGCATAACTATAGTAGTCTTTGATTTACCCATTATCCTTCCTAGAGGTGATGTAATTACATGAGTTTTATCCTTAGTCTTTGTAAGAGAGTCTTCAATCTATTGAGTGATTGAAGTAAGGTCTCAAAACCCTCCTTTGTATTTCATAGGGATCAACGGTGTGCATAATTAATCACGCACATTTTCCACACAGATTGGCAACAATTCTTCTTGATGGAGTGCTAAACATAGGGAATATTTTAATCCCTTCCAGTGAGCAATGAAATCTGAAACCCATTCAGTCTCCCTTTTCTTACAATTTTTAAGATCAAAAATTGTTTTCTTTGGAAGTGTTGATCTGAATTGAAGAAGGAATCGTTGAGAGAGATCCACCCATCAGGTAATTGACTGGGATTGCAAGCTTATATACCAGTCAAAAGTAGGACCTTGTAATGACTGTACAAAACACCTGAGAATAACAGCTTCTTGTTGTTGAGGGGTTCCCATCATAGGATAACAACGAGGTACAAAACGTTTTATGTGTTTCTTTGGATCTCTGGAACCATTAAATATTAGTAATATGGTAATTGCACAATTTGATGGGGGAGGAATTGCATCAACCCATTCAGGGTATGCTCTCTTTTCTGGTAGCATTTGAGCACGTTTTACCTCCATATTTTCCAACCGAGATGTTAATGACTCAATTGAAGTTATTAACTTTTGAGAAACATCTGGTTGAGCTTGGACCTGAGCAGATGAAATAGCTGGAGTTTGGACAGATGTGGTGGCTGGTACTAAAAATGAGGATAACACCACCGGTTGTTTTTTCACCTGACCCATAGGATTATACCTATGAGGGTGTATAGGTAAAGGATTATACTCTTGATCCATCTCAGTAGCCCCAATAAATTCCTATGGCTGACTGACTCCAGCACGCTTAGGAGGAAGACTACCTTGAAGTATTTCTACATTCAACCTCCTCAATTCTTTCATTTCTTCCTCTTATTGTGAGAACCCATGATTTAGTGAGGGTGATTGGACTTCTACAGAGGAAGGTTATGTAACCTGATTATTTCATTTCCCATTGTTGGATAACTTTCGGAGAGGAGGAAGTGGGATATTTGAAGTAATACCTAGATTCTGAGAAATTTTTTGATTTCGTGTACGCACACCTTCATTTGTGTCTATGTGTACAACTTCTTGAGTGGATAATTATTCATATGATTCCTTTGAATGAGCCTCATATTCTGGAGGATCCGCAACAATGTCACTGATAAAGTTTATTGATGTATAACGCATTGCATCCCTTCTATCGGCATTTCTACGATACTGTGTTTTTCCATGTCCTTGATGAGACATTTCCTTTTATTGATTTGATCCCTTAGGAACTTCTTGATGAACTGTAATTTGGAAAGAATCTCATGATAATTCGTATCTTCGTTCCTCTTGTGGCTTCTTCCCTAATCAAGAGAAGACTGAACTTCTCTAAGAAAGAGATTGAGGATATGAAAAAGTCCCCAGTCTGGTGGACTGGGGTTGCTCCTGCTGTCTCTGCTCAACTCCTCGAATCCTATTTGTTGATTATGAGGTTTGGGTAAAAAGAGTCCATAGTCTTGCAAGAAGGGGTGGTTCTTGAGCTACTACATCTGAGGCATTCTTAAAATCTCTCCTAATCTTGCAGACTCTAGTAAGGAAATTGGCTGGATGCATTAACTTGCATCCACTCAAATCACCTGGCTCAAATGAACGTTGTATGATTTCTGACAGTTCTGTCACCTGATGATGTGCTCTCTCTAAACGATAATCATGTTTGATATTCTCATTTGCCTAATGCAAATGTAATTCTACAACTTGTTCTTTGTATGATTGACTTTGAGAAGAACTAGTTGAGGTTTGTTCCTGAGCAATCCTTTGATTACAAAAAAACTCCAATTGGCAGTGGCCGACCATTGGAAATAACATTTCATGACAACATTTTTGGTGGGAATTGTTGACTTGAGAGTACAGTGAAATGCAGTGCTCCATGAACACCCCATCTACTGATATGAATACCATATGGGGCATTGGCAATTACCTGGAACAATCTTTTTAGTGCACCAATGCATGAACGTTGAAGGGATCTCTGCTACTTTTCAGCCTTCGGATATCAAGAAACTGAGAGAGAGGCCAAATCAATTTGGTGTTGTAACCCTTCTATTATCCTGACATGATTTTCATATTCAGCATATGATAATATTTACTTTTTCAATTGACAAAGAGTTTTCCACATGTTGAGATGAATATATTGAATACAATCTTCCGTCAACATCTCTGGAATATCATACTGAGAGTCAGTCAAAGGCCAAAACATGACTGGAAATTCACCTTTCGCCAGTTGTTTTCTTATATTCATCACTTCCTCTTTATCATTCAATGAAGATTCTTCTACCTGATTAGACCAGAGCTAGTGCTTCCTTATTTCTTCAACAGATTCAATAATATTGGTAGAGAATTAATTTATCAGACTATGAGATTAACGTCTCAGGGGTGGTTAAGAGAAGGACCTATACCCCAGCCTATCTTCTGATTGAGGAAGTATTTCAACTGCTAGTGATAAAGCATCAGACATGACTGGTTTCACATATGAAAGTGCATCAAGATAAGAGGGATTTCTCATCACTGTATTATCCTTTGAAGAATTTTCTAGAAAATGCAAATTACTACTACAGAGAATACTTTCGCAGCTAAATTCATCATCATGGGGAGGACCACCATGGTGGGTTACAGAAAAAGATGAAACCTTTTTTCTCCTTGATATTATGGCCACACAGTGGGTTCTTGTGGCTCTCATCTGAAGATGATACTTCAAGATCGACCGAACTATCATGAAGAAAGCCTTCATGACGAAGTGTCTGATAAAGACCTTCAGAATTAATGTTCCCACTATAGGGAAATCAGAGAGTAGAATATATAATTCCAACAGATAATTGTCTGAGGGCTTCAAGGACACCATCATTGAGCCAAGCCTTATTACAGATCTGGTCTTGATTCCTTGACTATGTTGGATGTGTATTCTTCATAGATGCATTATTACTCACTTTTGGAACCACTTTTTGATAAAAGTGGTTATTTTGGGTATGTGTATGTGCCTTCTTAGTAAAAATAGTCAGGTTAGGCTAATTATCTCTACTCAAATCAGGTGTATGTGCCTGACTTGGTTGTCTGTATAACATGGGGAAGTATGCCCCACAACCCACTTTGACTGGAACAGAGGTGTGTATCTGTTTTGGAGTGATATGTTGATGTTTCACTCCACTGGTAGGGATATATTTTCTTTTCTTTCCCTATGATTCTATTGAAGTTGTTATAATATTCTGATAGGCATCAAGAATATGAGCAGGGATTTTCTTCTGCTCTTTCACCATTGATAGAATGTGCTATGTGACTTCAGCTGCCGGAACAGGAATATACATCCATTACATGGTTGGTTTAGGTGTGTGTTCTTTCTCCTATCCTCCTTTTCATGTTAGTGAATTCTGACGGTACTCATGTGTGGGGGTATAGAGTTGAGTCTGCTCCAAATTTGTCATCAGAGCTTTTTGAGTGACTTCACCAGATGCTACCAAACGAGACTGTTGGTAGGCTTGATGAATATTGGCATGTGTATGTGCCTTTTGTGTATTCCATTTCATGTATGGTTGATGAATTTCCTTCATTACTGGAAGACGAGACTGCTAATAGAACTATTGATTGTAAACAGGTGTATGTTCATGTTTATCAGTTTTTACCATATCAGATTGGTGAGATTGTTTGGTTGTACTCAGACGAGCCTGTTGACTAGCTGATAAGTTATAAACAGGTGTATATGCATGCCTATAATACTCTGCTAGAATTTCCTGGTAGGATTGTCGTGTTGCTGCCAGACTAGTTTGCTGGGCAGTAACATCATAACAGACGAGTGTATGTGTCCGATTGTTGCTTGCCATCAAGTTTGCTTGATGGAATTCTCCGAAGGGGGATGAAGTAAGAACCTGATCCCTATTGACCAGATTTTGCCTCTAGTGGTTTGTCTTGCAGACTCAACTCTTAGTAACCTGAGCCAAACCCCTAAAGGTGATACAGTCATCATGTGGAGGGAACACCGCCGCATGAGTCTTGCGGCGATTGTTGATGGGAGCCCTTGAGAAGGACTCTTGTATCCTTGAATTAAGGCCTTTAGTAATATTCTCATTCACCTCTGCAAAATATGGGAGGGACTGCTGATTAGGTTCTGAGGATAACAACCCGAAACGGTTGGAGACGGTGGTTGGCACCACCTTCTTCTTGATCGCTGGTTGTTGCTGTCCGAACAACCAGGGTGGATTGTTGACTTGGAGGGCTTGTTGAGCGGCCTCCAGAGTCGGAATGGTACCGTGTTGATGGTATTCCTTAACCAGTGAATTTTATACCCAGCATTGAAGACGCTTAGTAGGTGATGTCATTCTCAGATCAGACGAAGATCCACCAGGAGTAGCAGAAGTGGTATTCATATCAGAGGTATTCATAGGTGTGAACTTAAGAGAAGCCATTTCTGTAACGTAGAAGATATTGGAAAATAGTTCCTGTTTGATATAAAAAACATAATCAAGATAAGTTCGGCCACTACACCTTTTTGATGAGCACATATGTAGAGACCCGAAGCTTGACGTACATGGACATTACATTGCTTTAGCGAAATACTTAATACATAACAATAACAGACACACAAGGATCATAATAGTTTAGTGTCTTTGGAAACATGGAACGTAATATTCTAATCGTGGTGAAATATCTTCAACATCTCCCATAAATATCTTCCCCTTTTTTTCTTACATAAAACCTTTCATTATATCCTCGGGAAAAGAAAACATAAAAAGGGTGAGCTCAAATGCTCATTAAGGGTAAGTATAGATAAAATAAAACATACCATATACATTTGAACTTAAAAACATGAACATAATGTTTAAACATCAAAAGCTTGAGCAATGACATAAAACATGTAAGTATATAAGGAATAGATCATAAAGAAACATTAAGAATGATAAAATTGCATGGGAATAAAACATGTAATTGTGGCAACCATTAAGCACATGATATGATTTCCATAGTAGCCATGGCATTGCTGCCAAGACCATCTTAGTGGACAAAGTCCCTTTCTGAATCGAGTTCACTCCTCGTTCCAGTCCTGTATTACTAAACCGGTTTAACTTTCCTTTACATCCATGTCTATCTCATGAGATATAAATCTCGACCCAATGCATTGGAGGGAGATATAGGTCCCACCCATCTCATAATGAAATCATTCTTTCCTGTGCCACAAAATCATAAATCATACATCATTGCATAACCCATGTAATAAAATGGGATTCTTAAACATCATGCCATCATAACATAATCCATAATCAATTGATATCATTTCATCATAAGAAAATTGAATCCATTTAAATCATAGATTCATTTTACTTGAAACATACACATATGAAGTAATGTCATCTTATATGTAAAATAGTTATGACAAAACACTTGAATTGAATTCTTGAGGAAAATATCCTTTCTTCTTTAAAATCATTTTCTTTTCACAAAATTCAATGCAGTTTTAAAAGATAAGGGTTTTGTTGAAAATAATAATGCAATCTTGTAGAGGAAGCTTCTTGAAAATGAGGCATTTTGAAACCGTAAAAATCTGTTCATGCCGTATAAGTTAAAAAAAACATTCTCCTCGTACTTTTGTCGAAAAAGTCAAAAAGTACCTTAAATGGTAACCAAAGGAAAGATTCCATTCATACAATGTGGTAAAAAGTCAATAAAAGGTAAAAATTACTTTAAACATCCATGGAAGAATGGTAAAAATTTTATGAAAGAATTTTTAGAAAACATGGTCATGGATGATAAACATAACCCTAGTAAATACTTACGTATAAGCAATTTCGGATAAAAATGAGATTGAAAATTTATCCCTTACCTTAGGTCCGATATGCTTCATAAGTATCCGAACCTCCTGTATAATTATTTAAATAATGTCACTGACTTATTATAGAATCATATTCATTTTTATGATATCATATATGTTTCACTTATGACTTTATATTACCCGTTCTTTTGTAAATTCCATGTTAAAGCATCATTTTGGGTAAAATCATTTCATTTATCGTATGTGTTTCGACTTTTCATTCTTGATATTATTACTTATATCCTGATTTACATAATTTCATAATGTAAAAACGGATTTACATTTATTCATCATATACATATATATATATTATAGGTCGATAAAAGGAATGAAATACACCATTCTTGGAGACGGTAGGCCGTACGTACGCATGAACGCTGTTTTCGTTTCCTTATTGAATTGAATGAAACTAAATAGAAGACATACATATATATGTATACATAAATCCAGTAGCATTATTATTTCATATATTTCATTATGATTCATTAAATAAACTTTATGATCATTCATGTATGGTTAATATGGAGAATGAATCTCATCGCGTCGTGGAGACGGTAGTCCGTACGTACACATGGGCGATGATATCATTTCCATAATCATTGAATTTAATTGGAGTGGATGATACAATATATCCGAATCAGTATGATGTTATAATAACTATGTATATATATTATTGACACCATTATACCCATCCAAGTAAGGTGGTGTTGGAAAAACAGATTACACCACGGCGTGGAGACGGTATTCCGTACATACGCACGCGCGGTGATTTCGTTTTCCGTAGGATGGATAGATGGTGAAATAGGGTTGTTTCATACTTATAATAAAATATCATTATATTAGTGATACTTATGTTATTACTTCATAATGAAACAACTAAAGAAGAATAAGTGGAAGGAGCAATAAAGTTGAAAGAATCGGTAACGGACATTACCTCTTCTTTGAAGCGCCTCTTTGAGACCTCCTTTTAGGGAACTGAAATTGGTCTTTGAAGAAGACCAGGATCTCTAGGATGTTTCTAGGGAAGTGGAGAAGAGAATTTCTCAGGGGTTTTCCGAGCATTAAGGCCCAAAGTGGTGTGAGGAAGAGAGGGAGGAGGTGCCCTTTTATAAGGGAGGAGAGGGGCACCTTTGGAATAACTAAAACTATTATTTTATTATAAAGTCAAATTCGGTTTTAAATAGCTCCAAATTGATTTATTTAGAATCTAAGGTGGGTATGGTTCGAAATCCTCTAATCCAATAGAATTTAGACAAGTTTAGGTTCCTATTTTAACCTTATCATTTAGATTTAACATTAAGTTAAAAACATTTACTTTTACCGTGTCTTCTTGTGTTCTTATACTATAAGGTTAATAAACATATTATATGCAGCAAAACGAACCCCAAGTTGTTTATTATTAATATATATAACCTTATCTAAGTCATTTTCCTGAACCATAGATTTTTAGGAATAAAATAACAATTACTAATATAATATTTGTTTTAAAAACCATTTTTTGTCAATCTCAAAACTATTTAGAAATTGATTTTTTTGAAAATAATAACAGAATGATTAGTTCGAAGAAAGTTAATTAAATCAATACTAACATGTCATATTAACCTAGAAAATTAGTGGAATTCATAAAATGTCTCAAATTATATTTATTTGGTTATTTATAACATCAATTATGTCAATATTTCATTAAAAATATAATTGTTGCATCTTCGTTGTGTCGTAAATAAATTAAATTATTTAATGTCTAAAAATTAAAAATAAAATATAATTATGTAGGAAATTTTTTTATATTTCTAATGAATATTTATAGTCGAATTTATCTTATGTATAACCCTATATTAAAAATGGTTTACTTATTATTCTTTGATTTTAACTATTTTAACCCTTCTTTAAATAAATTAATAATAAATGTCCTAATCTAATCCAAGTGGGCATAAATGGTTATATTTTATTCCTAAGGTTGTTTTTGGTCGAATTAAACTTATCCAATATAATTAGGACATGTGTTAAGGTAATAATAATATCATTTTTACCCTTAATTACCCTATTTAATTTTAACCATGGTTAAAAAAAGTAAAAAGTTGCTATTAACCAAAAATTATTTTCATCTCATTGAACCACATTTTACTTACTGACATCAACTGTGTCTCTAAGATTTTTTAAATTCCACTCACAGAAGCTGTAAAATTACGTTTTATGAATAATTCATTTTTTTAACTACCACATAGTGGTTTTCACTATTCATCAGAAAATGAAAGTTATCCGAAAAGTACCAAAATTTCACCCTAAGCTAATTTAGATATTTAAAATCCAAAAATTAAGTCCATTTTTAAAAATAAAATTTACAAAATTTCAAAAAGTGGTTATTACTATTCATAATAGCTAATTTTAATAATATTTTAATAGCATATCGTTGTTTAGTGAAACTCGGTATTGCGTACTACACACGCTATCGAGGAAGGTCGTGATTGCATGTAATGCAAGGGAAGTCAAGGATACGTGTTGTGCAAGCTCCTTTTGGTGTAGAGTACAAAAAAAAGACATTAAAGAATATTTTTCATAAAATCTCAGGGTGTTACATTCTACCCCCCTTAAAATGAATTTCGCCCTCGAAATTCATCGGGGTTATAAATGGTTTACTACTCGAAACTTTCTTTAATAGAAACCCACATCGTAAAAAAGAATACCAAAACCAATCATTAAAAAAATTATGAAATGTAACAGTTACCCAAATAAACTAATCACTGGGTTTCCACATATGTGAAAATATAGATATGGAAGAGAAATCTAACCATCATGTTCTGATGGATAGTGGTAGAGAACATGGCTATGGAAAATCCAGCAATCACAAAGCCATAAATTTGTGATGATCTAAGCTACCATCTGATTCATCAGATATAAGAGCACTAGGACAACATTTTTTTTTCAAGATCATTTCCATAAAGTTGATGAAATTGTAATTAGAAGAAATACTTTCTTGATTTTGGTATAGTCTCACTGTTGGCCGTTCTTTGGATAATTTTCACTTCATCTCTTAAAGAAATGAAGTTGAATTTTTCATTCGTGATGTGTTAGCAGATCATGTGATAGAATGATGGGTCATTCCATCTGTCTCAAATAAAAGGTTATAAAAGTTATCAAAAATACATAAGTCCATATATAATGAGATTAATCATATATGGTTTCTAAAATGGACTTATACTTCACATATCATACTACATAATATAATAAAACTAGTTTATACTAAACAGGGACTTCATATAGGCCAGTGGTAGTCGATAAAGGCCGGTCGCACTTCAGTTGTGGGTTCGATTCCCACAACCATGTCCGACGCGATGGGTTGTTGTCCGTCCAGCAGGTTTTCCTTTTTCTAAAACTACATTACTATAACATCCCATCAATAATATCAAAAAAAGTTATATCCTTAAACAATACAAACTTATGTCCAACCTAATCCATTCCTATCTTTAGTCTTATCTAAAATACTTCGGTCCATGCTCATAGTATAAAGAAAATGATTACTTGAAATGTCATCAACCAAGCAGGTGAATACCATCATTTATCCACCATATATCTTGTTGGTCACATTCCAATTATGTTAATACCTTAATCATGTATTCTCTTGAAAAATGAATACCCATTAAACCATATTGAAAACATGAATGCTGTCAAAAGTTAACTCTTTATACATACCAAAATCCAAAAATTCTATATACTCAAACCATGATATAGCCTTCTCCTTATATCTGTCATGAGCTCATGAATACTATCAAACATTTAATTTTCTCCTTATCCCTTCATTATGCGCATATCATATACATTTCAAAAATATCTGAATAACCATTCATGGATATTGGTACCATTAATAATCATTTTCAAAACTCAAGGAAAGACAACAGTGTAACAATCCTTAGATGTCTCTTTATTCAATAGTACCATGAGATTACTTATACAACATTACACTTGATAAACATGTAATCATTCCACTACCTTCTTAAACCATTGACCGAGATTTTACAATTCTTTCATCTCACGTATCATTTGTAGTCTCTTCATCATTATCAACATAAATACTACCCATACGGCCGTACTGATTCTATTCATGATACTTTACCTTAGTGAATTGTTTTTCATAATGCCCATACATTCCACATTTAAAACATTAAACCATTTTTGATGTCGTAGAAATACCATTATACTCATCCCTGTTGTTAATTGAACCTTTTCCTTTGCACTTACTGGCTTTGTGTCCTTCTTTTCCACACCCAAAGCATCTTCCAGTTCCCTTGAAACAATCTCCCTGATGCCTCTTCCCACATGATTTACATGAGGTAAATTGAACTTTCTTTCCTCTATGATCATCATGAAACTCCATCTTTCTCTTATTATCTGAGTTGGGAAACTTACCAAAGATGAGATTATTGATCATATTATGAGATTTTTGATTAGGCATAATAACGATGTTTGGACTTCCAAATCTCATTTTGTTTGGTTTCTCATGAAAAATATCATTCCATTGTCCATCATATCCTCCATTATCATGAATCTTCATGTTTCAAGCCATTTTCTAAAACACAAAAAGAATAGTGTGAGATGCTAAAATAATGCTAGGAAAAATAACATATGAAAGGGGGAGCACCTTCAATATCTAACATCTTAGGTTAAATTCTAAGATCGTTATCGTAGTTCTAGGACTATATCCTATACATATACTTATCAGTAGGGACATCTCTAGACATACCTTAGAAATATCTCTAGGGGTTTCACTAACATTTTTGCATCCTAGTTTCCAAAGGTTGACTAAACCTTTCCTCTGATACCAAATGTAGAGACCCGAAGCTTGATGTACATGGACATTACATTGGTTTAGTAGAATACTTAATACATAACAATAACAGACACACAAGGATCGTAATAGTTTAGTGTCTTCGAAAACATGCAACGTAATCTTCTAATCGTGGCGAAAGATCTTTTACATCTCCCATTAAGATCTTCCCCTTTTTTTTCTTACCTAAAAACATTCTTTATATCCTGGGGAAAAGAAAACATAAAAAGGGTGAGATAAAATGCTCATTAAGGGTATGTATGGATAAAATAAAACATACCATATACATTTGAACTTAAAAACATGAACATAATGTTTAAACATCAAAAGCATGAGCAATGACATAAAACATGGAAGTACATAAGGCATAGATCATAAAGAAACATTAAGAATGATAAAATAGCATGGGAATAAAACATGTAATTGTGGCAACCATTATGAACATGATATGATTTCCATAGTAGCCAAGGCATTGCTGCCAAGACCATCTTAGTGGATAGAGTCCCTTTCTGAATCGAGTTCACTTCTCCTTCCAGTCCTGTATTACTGAACCTGTTTAACTTGCCGTTCCAGCTATGTCTATCTCATGAGATATAAATCATTACCCAATGAATTGGAGGGAGATATAGGTCTCACCCATCTCATAATGAAATCATTCTTTCATGTGCCACAAAATCATAAATCATACATCATAGCATATCCCATGTAATAAAATGGGATTCTTAAACATCATGCCATCATAACATAATCCATAAACAATTGATATCATTTCATCATAATAAAATTGAAACCATTTAAATCATAGAGTTATTTTACTTGAAACATACACATATGAAGTAATGTCATCTTAGATGGAAAATAGTTTTGACAAAACACTTGAAATGAATTCTTGAGGAAAATATCCTTTCTTCTTTAAAATCATTTTCTTTTCACAAAATTCCATGCAATTTTAAAAGAAAAGGGTTTTGTTGAAAATAATCATGCAATCTTGTAGAGGAAGCTTCTTGAAAATGAGGCGTTATGAAACTGGAAAAATCCGTTCTCACCGTATAAGTCAAAAAAACATTTTCCTCGTACTTTTGTCAGGAAAGTCAAAAGGTACCTTATATGGTAACCAAAGGAAAGATTCCATTCATACAATGTGGTAAAAATTCAATAAAGGTTAAAAATGACTTTAAAAATCCATGTAAGAATGGTAAACATTTTATGAAAGCATTTTTAGAAAACATGGTCCGGGATGATAAACGTAACCCCAGTAAATACTTACATATAAGCAATCTCAGATAAAAATGAGATTGAAAATTTATCCCTTACCTTAGGTCTGATATGCTTCGTACGTATCTGAACCTCTTGTATAATTATTTAACTAATGACATCAACTTATTAAAGAGTCATATTCATTGTTATGATATCATATATGTTTCACTTATGACTTTATATTACCCGTTCTTTTGTAAATTCCATGTTAAAGCAACGTTTTGGGTAAAATCATTTCATTTATCGTATGTGTTTCGACTTTTCATTCTTGATATTATTACTTATATCCTGTTTTACATAATTTCAGAATGTAAAACATGATTTACATATATTCATCATATACATATATATATTATAGGTCGATAAAAGGAATGAAATACACCGTTCATGGAGACGGTAGGCTATACGAACGCAGGAACGCTATTTTCGTTTCCTTATTGAATTGAATGAAACTAAATAGAAGAAATACATATATATATATATATACATAAATCCAGTAGAATTATTATTTCATATATTTTATTATTATTCATTAAATAAACTTTATGATCATTCATTTATGGTTAATATGGAGAATGAATCTCATCGCGTCACGGAGACAGTAGTCCGTACATACGCACGAACGATGATATCATTTCTATAATCATTGAATTGAATTGTAGTGGATGATACAATATATCAGAATCAGTATGATGTTATAATAACTATGTATAGTTATTATTTACACCATTATACCCATCCAAGTAAAGTGGTGTTGGAAAAACAGATTACACCACGGCGTGGAGACGGTATTCCGTACGTACGCACGCGTGGTGATTTCATTTTCCATAGGATGGATTGATGGTGAATAGGGTTGTTTAATAATTATAATAACATATCATTATATTACTGATAATGATGTTATTACTTCATAATGAATCAACTATATAATAAGAAGTGGAAGAAGAAATAAAGTTGAAATAATCGTTAACAGACATTACCTCTTCTTTGAAGCGCCTCTTTGAGACCTCCTTTTAAAGCACTGAAATTGGTCTTTTAAGAAGACCAGGACATCTAGGATGTTTCTAGGGAAGTGTAGAAGGGAATTTTTCAGGGTTTGGCCGAGCTTGAAGGCTCAAAGTGGTGTGAGGAAGAGAGGGAGGATGTGCCCTTTTATAAGGGAGGAGAGGGGCACCTTTGGAATAACAAAAACTATTATTTTATTATAAAGTAAAATTCGGTTTTAAATAGCTCCAAATTGATTTATTTCGAAGCTAAGGTGGGGATGGGTCGAAATAATATCATACAATGGAATTTAGATAAGTTTAGGTTCCTATTTTAACCATATCATTTAGATTTAACATTAAGTTAAATAATTTTACTTTTACTGTGTCTTCTTGTGTTCTTATACTATATGGTTAATAAACAAACTATATGCAGCCAAACGAACACCAAGTTGTTTATTATTAAAATATATAACCTTATATAAGTCATTTGGCCGATCCTTAGATTTTTATGAATACAATAACAATTACTAATATAATATTTGTTTTAAAAACCATTTTATGTCAATTTTGACACTATTTAGAAATTGATTTTTGTGAAACTAATAACAGAATTATTAGTTCTAAAAAAGTTAATTAAATCAATACTAACATGTCATATTAACCTAGAAAATTAGTGGAATTCAAAAAATGTCTCAAATTATATTTATTTAGTTATTTATAACATCAATTATGTCAATATTTCATTAAAAATATAATTGCTGCATCATCTTTGTGTCATAAATAAATTAAATGATTTAATGTCTAAAAATTAAAAATATAATATAATTATTTAGGAAATCTTTTTATATTTCTAATGAATATTTATAGTCGAATTTATCTTATGTATAACCCTATATTAAAAATGATTTACTTATTATTCTTTGATTTTAACTATTTTAACCCTTCTTTAAATAAATTAATAATAAATGTCCTAATCTAATCCAAGTGGGCCTAAATGGTTATATTTTATTCCTAAGGTTGTTTTGGTCGAATTAAACTTATCCAATAGAATTAGTACATGTGTTATGGTAATAATAATATCAATTTTACCCTTAATTACCCTATTTACTTTTAACCATGGTTAAAAAAAGTAAAAAGTTACTATTAACCAAAAATTATTTTCATCTAATTGAACCACATTTTACTTACTGACATCAACTCTGTCTCTTGGATTTTTGAAATTCCACTCACAAAAGCTGTAAAATTACGTTTTATGAAAAATTCATTTTTTCAACTACCACTTAATGGTTTTCACTATTCATCAGAAAATGAAAGTTATCCGAAAAGTACCAAAATATCACCCTAAGCTAATTTCGATATTCTGAATCTAAAAATGAAGTCCATTTTGAAAAATAAAATTTACAAAATTTCAAAAAGTGGTTATTACTATTCATAACGGCTAATTTTAATAATATTTTTATAGCATATCGTTGTTTAGTGAAACTCGGTATTGCGTACTACACACGGTATCGAGGAAGGCCGTGATTGCATGTAATGCAAGGAAAGTCAAGGATACGTGTTGTGCAAGCTCCTTTTGGTGTAGCGTACAAAAAAAGACATTAAAGAATATTTTTCATAAAATCTCAGGGTGTTACATTCTACCCCCCTTAAAATGAATTTCGCCCTCGAAATTCATTGGGGTTATAAATGGTTTACTACTCGAAAGTTTCATTAATAGAAACCCACATCGTAAAAAGGAATACCAAAACCAATCATTAAAAAAATTATGAAATGTAATAGTTACCCAAATAAACTAATCACCGGGTTTCCACATAGGTGAAAATATAGATATGGAAGAGAAATCTAACCATCATGTTCTGATGGATAGTGGTAGAGAACATGGCTATGGAAAAGCCAGCAATCACAAAGCCATAAATTTGTGATGATCTAAGATACCATCTGATTCATCAGATATAAGAGCACTAGGAAAACATTTTTGGTTTTCAAGATCATTTCCCTAAAGTTGATGAAATTTGAATTAGAAGAAATACTTTCGTGATTTTGGTATAGTCTCACTGTTGGTCGTTCTTTGGATAATTTTTACTTCATCTCTTAAAGAAATGAAGTTGAATTTGTCATTCGTGATGTGTTAGCAGATCATGTGATAGAATGATGGGTAATTCCATCTGTGTCAAACAAAAGGTTATAAAAGTTATCAAAAATACATAAGTCCATATATAATGAGATTAATCATATATTGTTCCTAAAATTGACTTATACTTCACATATCATACTGCTTAATATAATAAAACTAGTTTATACTAAACGGGGACTTCCTATAGGCCAGTGGTAGGCGATAAAGGCCGCTCGCACTTCGGTTGTGGGTTCGATTCCCAAAACCTTGTCCGACGCGATGGGTTGTCGTCCGTCCTGCAAGTTTTACTTTTTCTAAAACTACATTACTATAACATCCCATCAATACTATCAAAAAATGTTCTATCCTTAAACAATACTAACTTATGTCCACCCAAATCCATTCCTATCATTAGTCTTATCTAAAATACTTCGGTCCATGCTCATAGTATAAAGAAAATGATTACTTGAAATGTCATCAACCAAGCATCTGAATACCATTATTTATCCACCATATATCTTGTTGGTCACATTCCAATCATGTTAATACCTTAATCATGTATTCTCTTGAAAAATGGATACCCATTAAACCTTAGTGAAAACATGAATGCTGTCAAAAGTTAACTCTTTATACATAGCAAAATCCAAAAATTCTATATACTCAAACCGTGATATAACCTTCTCCTTATATCAGTCAGGAGCTCATGAATACTATCAAACATTTAATTTTTTCCTTATCCCTTCATTATGCGCATATCATATACATTCCAAAAATATCTGAATAACCATTCATGGATGTTGGTACCATTAATAATACATTTTCAAAACTCTAGGAAATACAACAGTGTAACAATCCTTAGATGTCTTTTTATTCCATAGTACCATGAGATTACTTATAGAACATTACACTTGATAAACATGTAATCATTCCACTACCTTCTTAAACCATTGACCGAGCTTTTACAATTCTTTCATCTCACATATCATTTGTAGTCTCTTCATCATTATCAACATAAATACTACCCATAAGACCGTACTGATTCTCTTCATGAGAATTTCCCTTAGGGAATTGGTTTGCATAATGCCCGTACATTCCACATTTAAAACATTAAACCATTGTTGATGTCGTAGCAATACCATTATCCTCATCCATGGCGTTAACTGAACCTTTTCCTTTGCACTTACTGGATTTGTGTCCTTATTTTCCACACCCAAAGCATCTTCCAGTTCCGTTGAAACAATCTCCCTGATGCCTCTTCCCACATGATTTATATGAGGTAAATTGAACTTTCTTTCCTCTATGATCATCATGAAACTCCATCTTTCTCTTATTATCTGAGTTGGGAAACTTACCAAAGATGAGATTATTGATCATATTATGAGATTTTTGATTAGGCATAATTACAATGTTTGGACTTCCAAATCTCGTTTCATTTGGTTTCTCATGATTAATATCATTCCATTGTCCATCATATCCTCCATTATCATGAATCTTCCTGTTTCCAGCCATTTTCTAAAACACAAAAAGAATAGTGTGAGATGAAAAAATAATGCTATGAAAAACAACATAGGAAAGGGGGAGCACCCTCAATATCTAACATCTTAGGTTAAATTCTATGATCGTTATCTTAGTTCTAGGACTATATCCTATACATATACTTATCATTAGGGACATCCCTATACATACCTTAGAAATATCTCTAGGGATCTCACTAACATTTTTGCATCCTAGTTTCCAAAGGTTGACTAAACATTTCCTCTGATACCAAATGTAGAGACCCGAAGCTTGATGTACATGGACATTACATTTCTTTAGCAGAATACTTAATACATAACAATAACAGACACACAAGGATCGTAATAGTTTAGTGTCTTTGGAAACATGCAACGTAATCTTCTAATCGTGGTGAAAGATCATCAACATCTCCCATAATGATCTTCCCCTTTTTTTTACCTAAAAACATTCTTTATATCCTGGGGAAAAGAAAACATAAAAAAGGTGAGCTCAAATTCTCAGTAAGGGTATGTATGGATAAAATAAGATATACAATATACATTTGAACTTAAAAACATTAACATAATGTTTAAACATCAAAAGCATGAGCAATGACATAAAACATTGAAGTACATAAGGCATAGATCATAAAGAAACATTAAGAATGATAAAATAGCATGGGAATAAAACATGTAATTGTGGAAACCATTAAGCACATGATATGATTTCCATAGTAGCCAAGGCATTGCTGCCAAGACCATCTTTGTGGACAAAGTCCCTTTCTGAATCGAGTTCACTCCTCGTTCCAGTCCTGTATTACTGAACTTGTTTAACTTGCCGTTCCAGCCATGTCTATATCTTGAGATATAAATCTTTACCCAATTCATTGGAGGGAGATATAGGTCCCACCCATCTCATAATGAAATCATTCTTTCATGTGCCACAAAATCATAAATCATACATCATAGCATATCCCATGTAATAAAATGGGATTCTTAAACATCATGCCATCATAACATAATCCATAAACAATTGATATCATTTAATCATAAGAAAATTGAAACCATTTAAATCATGGAGACATTTTACTTGAAACATACACATATGAAGTAATGTCATCTTAGATGTAAAATAGTTTTGACAAAACACTTGAATTGAATTCTTGAGGAAAATATCCTTTCTTCTTTAAAATCATTTTCTTTTCACAAAATTCCATGAAATTTTAAAAGATAAGGGTTTTGTTGAAAATAATCATGCAATATTTTAGAGTAAGCTTCTTGAAAATGAGGCGTTATGAAACCATAAAAATCTGTTCACACCGTATAATTTAAAAAAACATTTTCCTCGTACTTTTGTCGGAAAAGTCAAAAAGTACCTTATATGGTAACCAAAGGAAAGATTCCATTCATACAATGTGGTAAAAAGTAAATAAAGGGTAAAAATGAATTTAAACATCCATGTAAGAATGTTAAACATTTTATGAAAGCATTTTTAAAAAACTTGGTCCGGGATGATAAACGTAACCCTAGTAAATACTTACGTATAAGCAATCTCGGATAAAAATGAGATTGAAAATTTATCCCTTACCTTAGGTCCGATATGCTTCGTATGTATCCGAACCTCCTGTATAATGATTTAAATAATGTCATCAACTTATTACAGAGTCATATTCATTGTTATGATATCATATATGTTTCACTTATGACTTTATATTACCCGTTCTTTTGTAAATTCCATGTTAAAGCAACGTTTTGGGTAAAATCATTTCATTTATCGTATGTGTTTCAACTTGTGGTTCTTGATATTATAACTTATATCCTGATTTACATAATTTCATAATGTAAAACATGATTTACATATATTCATTATATACATATATATATTATAGGTCGTTAAAAGGAATGAAATACACCGTTCATGGAGATGGTAGGCTGTACGTACGCAGGAACGCTATTTTCGTTTCCTTATTGAATTGAATGAAACTAAATAGAAGAAATACATATATATATATATATACATAAATCCAGTAGCATTATTATTTCATATATTTCATTATTATTCATTAAATAAACTTTATGATCATTCATGTATGGTTAATATGGAGAATGAATCTCATCGCGTCGTGGAGACAGTAGTCCGTACATACGCACGAATGATGATATCATTTATATAATCATTGAATTAAATTGAAGTGGATGATACAATATATCAGAATAAGTATTATGTTAAAATAACTATGTATAGTTTTTATTTACACCATTATACCCATCCAAGTAAAGTGGTGTTGGAAAAACAGATTACACCACGGCGTGGAGACCGTATTCCGTACGTACGCATGCGTGGTGATTTTGTTTTCTGTAGGATGGATAGATGGTGAAATAGGGTTTTTTAATAATTATAATAACATATCATTATATTATTGATACTGATGTTATTACCTTATAATGAAACAAATAAATAAGAATAAGGGGAAGAAGAAATAAAGTTGAAAGAATCGTTAACAGACATTACCTTTTCTTTGAAGCGCCTCTTTGAGACCTCCTTTTAGGGAACTGAAATTGGTCTTTAAAGAAGAACAGGACATCTAGGATGTTTCTAGGGAAGTGGAGAAGAGAATTTTTCAGGGTTTGGCCGATCTTGAAGGCTCAAAGTGGTGTGAGGAAGAGAGGGAGGAGGTTCCCTTTTATAAGGGAGGAGAGGGGCATCTTTGGAATAACAAAAAATATTATTTTATTATAAAGTAAAATTCGATTTTAAATAGATCCAAATTGATTTATTTTGAATATAATGTGGGGATGGGTCGAAATCATATCATCCAATAGAATTTAGATCAGTTTAGGTTCCTATTTTAACCTTATCATTTAGATTTAACATTAAGTTAAATAATTTTACTTTTACCGTGTCTTCTTGTGTTCTTATACTATAAGGTTAATAAACAAACTATATGTAGCCAAACGAACCCCAAGTTGTTTATTATTAATATATATAACCTTATATAAGTCATTTGGCCGAACCTTATATTTTTAGGAATACAATAACAATTACAAATATAATATTTGTTTTAAAAACCATATTATGTCAATTTTGAAACTATTTAGGAATTGATTTTTGTGAAAATCATAACAGAATTATTAGTTCTAAAAAAGTTAATTAAATCAATACTAACATGTCATATTAACCTAGAAAATTAGTGTAATTCATAAAATGTCTCAAATTATATTTATTTGGGTATTTATAACAACAATTATGTCAATATTTCATTAATAATATAATTAATACATCATCTTTGTGTCATAAATAAATTACTTTATTTAATGTCTAAAAATTACAAATAAAAGATAATTATGTAGGAAATATTTTTATCTTTCTAATTAATATTTATAGTCGAATTTATCTTATGTAAAACCCTATATTAAAAATTATTTATTTATTAAACATTGATTTTAACTATTTTAACCCTTCTTTAAATAAATTAATAATAAATGTCCTAATCGTATTTAAGTGGGCCTAAATGGTTATATTTTATTCCTAAGGTTGTTTTTGGTCGAATTGCACTTATCCAATAGAATTAGGACATTTTTTAAGGTAAAAATAATATCATTTTTACCCTTAATTACCCTATTTACTTTGAACAGTGGTAAAAAAAGTAAAAAGTTACTATTCACCAAATATTATTTTCATCTCATTGAACAAAATTTTACTTACTGACATCAACCGTGTCTCTCGGATTTTTGAAATTCTACTCACAGAAGTGGTAAAATTAAGTTTTATGAAAAATTCATTTTTTTAACTACCACTTAGTGGTTTTCACTATTCATCATAAATTGAAAGTTATCCGAAAAGTACCAAAATTTTAACCGACACTAATTTTGATATTCCGCATCCAAAAATGAAGTCCATTTTGAAAAATAAAATTTAAAAAATTTCAAAAAGTGGTTTTTACTATTAATAACGACTAGTTTTAATACTATTTTAATAGTATATCGTTGTTTAGTGAAACTCGGTATTGCGTACTACACACGCTATCGAGGAAGGTCACGATTGCGTGTAATGAAAGGAAAGTCAATGATGCGTGTTGTGCAAGCTCCTTTTGGTATAGCGTACAACAAAAGACATTAAAGAATATTTTTCATAATGTCTCGGGGTGTTACAACATATGTTATTGATTGTTTTGGTGGCCCTCTCATTGAGTTTAAATAGGGGCCTAACAAATAAGTAAAACATCATTCTAACTTGGTTAAGGATTCAAGTCAGGTCCACCATTTTTTATTTCCCTCTAGAAATGGGTATGACCACATTTGTTTAAGGTTCACACATTCCGGTCTGTTTCTGACTTGTTTGTTCGTAGAACCGAAAACATCCAATGATTCTATATCAATTTGGACCTACTTTCCAAAGGAAGGTTCTCATTAGTTGTAGACCTATGAGGCTTAAGAATTTTTCATTGGTCGAGAGGATGGGAGGTCGGACTCATCACACCATTTTGGGGGGATTATTTTCTACTCTGTGACTCTCTTTATAGATTTAAGTTATATGTGTGAATCCTTATTAAATTACCAAGTATGAAAATGAGATTTCCTTTAGATATGAAAATCAATGATTGATATGTATGAGATTTAGATAATCTTTTATATGTAGTTGAGGATCTTCATCGATACAGAATCATCTGTATTTGTTAGAGATTCTTAGTCAATGGTTTCCTTTAATACATTATATATAGATCTCTTGGTCATTATGATAACCATACTGGTTTAAAAGCCACTTAGTGGGGAAGTTGAAGTTTATTGTCATTCAGAAGGACATGGATTATTTCAGAGTTGGGATCATACCCATAGATGGGCTACGTATGTATCCTTATTTAGAAAAGGAATTAGAACTCACGTAGTTTGAGTAATGAATTAAGAGGTTTATGCATGGTTGATGTCTCAAAAAATGATGCCTTAATTAATTTTACGCTCTAAGCTCACGTGAGTCATACTTGGTGTGAGAGACAAGAGGTATTGGTAAAACCTGACAATTTTTCCAGAAAATATGCAATCATCAGAAATATTGTGGGGCTTATGTATGTATGAATGCCCAGATAGATGAGGATTGGGATTTACTTTTGGGAAGATACCCGAGAACAAGGTCCATAATGGTATATGTGATTTATGGAGATTTGGATACTAAACTTTGGACTTAATCCTGGGAATAATTCCCAAATTATAGGGGACTTATGATTGGGTTTTATTCCTGAGATGGAAGCCCATATCAAGAGAATTTAAGACTGGTTAGGAGAAATTATGACTGGGGATTATTCCTGAGATGGAGGCCCAGGTTAAAGGGACTTGAGAACTGGGGCTTATTCCTTAGAAGGTGGCCCAGGTTAAAGGAAATTATGACTGGGGATTATTCCTGGTAAGAGTCCCAAATTAGAGAACTTGGGTCTTACTCTTGAAAATGAGGCCAAAGCTAAGAAAATTATGACTAGGGAATACTCTTGAAAATGTGGCCCATGTTAGGGAACATTTATCTAGGGCTTACTCCTGAAAAGGGGGCCTAGGTTAGGTAACTTTGCAATGGGGCTTACTCATGAAGAGGAGGCCCAGGTTAGGGAACATTGGAATGGGGATTACTCCTGAAAAGGAGACCCAGGTTAGGGAACATGGACTCAGGATTACTCTAGAAAAGGAGGCCCATGTTAGGGAACTTAGACAGGGGCTTACTCCAGGAAAGGAGGCACAATTTAGTGAACTTGTACTGGGGCTTACTCCTGAAAAGGAGGCCCAGTTAGGGATCTTGGACTGGGGCTTACTCCTGAAAAGGAGGCCCAGGTTAGGGAACTTGGACTAGGGCATACTCTTGAAAAGGAGGCCCAGGTTAAAGATCCTCTCATCTTTAAATAATAAGGTTAAATGAATGAAATCTATATCCTTAGAGACGTAAAGATATGTAAATCACTATGTTTTGAGAGATGTTCCATATAATTCCTTTCAGATAAAGAAGACAACAAAGTAAACATGCCAAAAATAAAATTGAAGAGGGTTTTGAAAGCTAAATCTTGAAGAGGAGAGGTGGTTTTGAAGAAAAGAGCTACATAGGCAGGAGGGGCACCCAAGAAGAGGCAGGCGTGCAGGTTTTGTTTGGGCACGCAGGTCCTAGGTGCACAATTGTACTTGCGTGGCATAGGTGTACTTGGGCACCGGTCAACCCATAGGGTAATACTTGGGAAATTTTTGGTTCAACCCCTTAGTATTATCCTTAAAGGCATGAAAAAGGGTGGCAGACATGTTCTATTTAATGGATAAGGTGGTAAGCAGGTGTGACCATTTCCCTTGAGGGTTTGACACTTAGTCACGCTAGTGTTGGTGAATCTTAACATTTAGGCCTTGTTACCGATCTTTAGATCTTCTATTATAGGTAAGAAATTACCTTAGATGTGTTCAGAAGACTTAAAGAAGAGGCTAGGGCGCCGAGTGCTCAAATCTGACAAATGGAATTTTTCTATCCTCGAAATGGGGGGCCCACAAGGGGTATTTTTAGGTTGCTGAAGACCATGGGAGAAAATCAAATAGGTCGTGCAGGTCAACTATGCACCCAATATGTGGCGCGCCGATATACCTATGCGACAATCTTAGAACTTGTGTGGCCCATGCTTAATGAAATCCTTGTTCATACCTTTGTCAATTTTTGATGTTTCTTAAAAGGATTAATCTCTTTATGCTTAGGTATTCACCTTTTTCAGTCATTAGACTCTATGATGAAAATTAGAGTCAATATTGTTACATGTTTTATTAGACTCTATCACAGATCTACTTAGGGGCTGTCACGTGACCTTTAATGATTGTAAGACCATCCTATAAGCACGAAATTTATTGTATTTTATAAAATTAATGGGATATTTCCTACCCATTTGGACATTAACTGGGAATTTTATGAGGTTAGGAAAACTGGTCTAGGGACATTCACAAGATTAGGAAACCCATTGAAATGATTTTCTATGATCTATGATACTTTGTCAGAGACCTTCCATGAGACAAAGGTGGATTTCATAGGGGTATGCGTGATATCAAGCATACATGTCATGTGTGATTCCACATGAGCTTGTTGACCTACTGAGGGGGGTTCTGTGAGATTAATAGTGATCATCTGGTATATAACACCCCATTCGTGTTCTATCAATGTATCTTTCCTTCAAAAAAATCAACCATCATTCCAATTTTTATTTCCTTTTTTTATTTGAAAAAGGTAGGGGTCTCATGAATTTGGATGACTGTTGTCAAATACAACCACTGGTCACATCAATAATGCATTATATGAATAAAATGGGTGTTGTATTGATATAAGAGAATTAAAATGGGAAAACCCTTATATTTGTTTTTTGTATCTGGTTGGGGAGAACATGACCACATGAACATGTCTGAAACCCTTCATGTGATAAGGGGGACATGACAGTGGGCTCTTACAAAACAATATAAGCAAGCCCTGAGGACTTCTGTGGTGTCCTAAAAACTTCATGGGGGTATCATATGATGATTATGATCATGAAAGTCTCCCATATTTTTTATTCTTTCCTCCTGATTTTTTATAGATTTTTGGATGATTTTTCATGAATTTTTTGGTTTAAAAGTTACATGACATGTGGGACTTTTCAAGATTCATTGATGTTATTAGTGAGTTTATTTCATCCCTTTAAAAGATAATACAGACTTGTCAATGGGAATATGTGATATCTCACATAGGTTACTTTCCACAAGTGGGAATCCGCATGATCTTCTGAAGGTAATACGATCGCATGTCTCCTAGAGGTTTACATGATCCATGTGATCATGACCACCATACTCTTCATTTTATTTGTGCAGAAAAAATACCCATATTTAGTTATTTATTTCCATATGGGTTTTCAAATGCTCATCACAAGCGATTAATAAACATACCCACATGAAGGACGTTGTCCATGGGTACAATGGATAGTTCAGAAGAATATAAATGCCCACATAAGGATTTGGAACTATCACTAATATATGTCTGGGGAAACACTTGGTCTTTCAGGTAGAATTTAATATTCCTTAGAATGACCTATAAATAGGGGAGCATAGGGAAGCTCAGTCACTGGCTATATAAATATTAGAGATACTTTACAATTTCCCTTTCATGTGACCAATTTTCAAGACCCAACCACAATAATTAATTTCAAAATCCTTTTGTGAGAAATTATTTTCCAGATTTTTTTCCAAGTGCCTTTCTGAATCAAGAACAAATCTATATTTGGTAGTTGGTTATACTTTCACTCTAGAAAAAACATTTCCTTTTTGATGGTTTCACATGATATTCTAGCTCAATCGCATGACCACTAGACTATTATGCAAATCACATGACTAAGTCAGGGCACATAATTATACGTCATTTGACTATTTTAGCGGTCACATGATGTTTTTTAGGTTTATGAGGTCCACATGATTTTCTAGACCCAGTAAATTTGACCATCCATTATGTGATCGTGGATCTCATGATGGTTCATGCGATGTAAATGTGGCTTCCATAATTATGCCTTTCTTTTGACGAGATTTTAAATTTTTTGACATATTTAGTTTTCTTTTGTGCAGATGGCTTTTGGATCACATGATACTTTTCATAAGCCTTCAAAGAAGGAGGAATGGGATGCGATGTGTTTCTGATGTTTTATTATTGAAACTATGGTTTCTACATTCCATATTGATGTTGGGTCATTTCAGATGAGTCTAGTATAAATGATGGGATATAGATGTGGGTAATATACCCTTTAGCATTATCTTCCCCTCTATGGGTTCAGTCATACCAATAAACCTCAAATTCCTTCACCTCAGTCACCAATCGTACATCATTATTTGATTCTGAAGACCCACTATTCCTTAAATGAAAAAATATCCTAGGTAGGTAAATCCATTGAGGAGGGTGAACACACAAATAGAAATATACTAGTGTTCATGACCAAATACATTTCAGAGAAGAAACCAAAACCTAATTCGGATGTCCATATGTATCATATAATAATATTGATTTCTTCTAAAAGCCAAAAGATTGGGTGGGTTTTAAAATTCTATTTCTTGATTAGCGGGAAACTATGGAAAATATTTAGGATTTCCAATTTGGGTGAAATATATTACTTTTTATCTTTACATATAGTTAAATCACATATGAAGGTATGGGGATATTTTTATTTCAGAATCTTTTTACTACTAAAAAAGGGTATGTTGTTAGATATGTTCAATCGATGGATCCTTAATACAAACTATTTCCACCTCATGCATGGAATGTTTTGTATCATCTTATGATATGTTGAGTATAAATGTGGTGCACCCATACTGAGAGTGATATATGATGAAATGTTCACCCCACATTCTACACTAGATGATGTATAGAGGACACATCCCCTCAACTAAGAGATGACCAGGCTAACCGAAAAGGCCCTCCATAAGGATCTAAATCATTGGGAAGATATCCTTCCCAATATGTGGATGAGCTTCTTCATCAGGAAATATTTTTCCAATATGAATTATTTTAATCCAAAAGTCTATCTAATGAAGGACTCTTATAGTGTGGAGGGAGCTTATTTGAATACGGTTAAAGGAGGGAAATTAAATTATTGGGGGTGGTAGGTTGTCCCTTATGTTGACCTAACCATTAAAATGGTTTTTTTCCTTTCCATTTGCATAAGTGATTCCTTACTCCTGAAAAAGTGGAAGATAAGATTTTAAAAATCCATTTTTTTATTGTGACTTTCATGGTAGGCATGTGGTGTGTCCGGCTATCCATCCCAATGTTATTCAAACATTTTCACCTTTTTCATTATAAATATAGGGGAAAGGACCATCATAGAGTCTCAAGCCGTTTACAGGTTTGACATAGTTTTATGGGGGATTTGTTTGGTGTATATGAGTTTTTAAACATTCAATGCATCCCTTATTTATGTTTCATTTTTTATAGTTCATTATGTGGGTAAATCCCATTACACTAAAGGATTTTGAGGTTAGGGACTTCATGAGTCATTATGACTGCTTCTCCATAAGACACTATTATCCATTTCCCATTGAAAGTGTTATTTATAATGGAGGTTCCATCCTTGAGTCCTGAACATATATTATATTACATTGTGAGGGAATCCATTATAATCACATTTATAGGGACACTCCCTATGAATGGTATGCACCCTATCAGTTCAGCCATTATTTCATGTGTGTCTAACCGAGATTCCCTCCCCCAGTTCATGTTTGATTAGTGGAGAATCTGATGGTGGCTCCCCAATTTCTTCTTATGCTTTACAAGGAGGATACTCAAGCTAAGATAAATCTCCCTCCACATATTATATAGATTGGTTTGTCCTGGGGTTAAGATATGATATGGATCTACTAATACCCCAATGGGAAATTATAGAAATTGGTAGGAGAACCTTCACAATTACCGCTGGATACTGAGGATAATCCATCACCTAAAAAATAGATAGAATTAGGAGGAATAATAACTTCAGAAGAACCCTGTAATTAATTACATCCTTTAACATCATCCTCATTTGAAGTAGAATTAGTAATCGATGAAGCCACATTGAGTGTGAAACCAGAGAGTGAAGCTACATCACAGTTATTATCTCCTCTCCCATCTCATTATGGGAAATTTGGAGAGTGATGATTTAAAAGGATGAGCTCTAGGGAATACCATGTCAGGTAGAAATACCATTGGTAGGTTTCACGCATGTCAATTTCCCGTTAGAAATTTCCATCAAAGATGGGCATAAAGTTGTCAATTCCATCTTAGGAGACCTTGATGTATTGTTGGAATATATCAATGGTTAGTTTTTCAATTCCCCTATGGTTTACAAAATAATGATTTGTGGAAATTAGAAAATTTCTTAGGATGAACATGGATTTCTAATTACATATTCAATGGTAATGTTGAATATACTATTATATTTTAAAGAACTATGGTTCTATAGTAACCATAGTGAAACCCATTGGGTTCTTTCTGATTTAGATCGAGGAATTAGAAGCATATCCATTTATTTTTTTCCTCACATATTCTCCTCAATGTATGACTATTGGGAATGAATTTTTATGACCAGTTGACTGATGATGATGAATCCCCAGGTCAACTAACTCAGATGAGGGCGATGATTGATGTTTCTGGAGAACCCACCTTGGATTCATCCCCATTTTGGGTTCCTTCAAAAACACTCTCAACATTAATACCATATATATATTCAACATCATATTGTAATTTGAAAATGAATTTCTATATATTTATATATTCCAATCCCCTATAATTCTACTGTAAGTGTGGTATTTCACTATTCAGTGGTTTTGGATTATTTTGATACCAGATTCTGATTTTTCAAGAATGTACATACCCTTGTAAAGATCACTTAGATTATCATGTATCATCTATTTATGTCATAGGAAAGCATTATGTTTCTTTATTAGACTCTTTATTGTATGTTAAGGCCCCTTAAAAGGATGAGATAGATGAGATTCAAAATCAATCACACCCATTACCTATTAAATATGTCCCAGTAAACTCACTAGTTGATCCATCATTGGTGATCTTAGTTTTGGTGGATACTAATATAGGTAGCTATTCTGCTACATTGTAAGCCAAGATGGAAGAAATTATTAGAGAAGGAAATTAGTTTTTTAAAAATTGGAAAAAAATTCACTTTTTTTTATTTTCACCTAACTTTATATTTGGTATTTTTATCCATCAATGGGGGAGAGAAAATCATGTCTTAGGGGAAATCAACAGTGGTTCCATGAAGCTACACATCATAATAGGGTGTTTCCTCTTCACCATTGTATGGGTTTTCAAAAACAGACATTACTATAGACATATTTGTGAACGTTATTGTTCTAAAATATTTCATACATATTAGTTAATTGTTGATATAATATCTTTTATCCTTTATCTGATAAACCATTATTCCTTTTGTTGCATTGTATTCACCCCAAATCTCAAGGGTTCTCGTCAATTATATCTTGTAGATTCCTCTGAATGGGTCGACAAATGATGAGGTCAGATCCATTCCTTAAACCTAGAATATTGTGATCACATATTCTCCTCTTAATGTATTACTTTTTGAATATATTATATTTCTTTTGATGGTCTTAGATCAAGGCCCAAGTTCTGTATCATTTTACCAGTCGACGTGTCATCAAGTGTAGAGTGTGATCTAGAACATAATTTTAGTGACCTTTTTGGGAGGGATAAAAACCAGTTGGTTCATCATAGATTTAGGATTATTTAACTCATTTATAATGGTTTCGACTATATATGAATTAATTCCTATGTGAATAAGGTGATTTATCTTAGAGAGTAAAATAGGTCCCTAAAATTCAGGGTGGTAGCTATAGATTATTCTCCTATAATAAATCCAAGATGGGATGGGGCCTTGAATGAAGCTTAATAGAATATTGTGGAAGCATCTACTCACCAAGAATTATTCTACACTAGGAAGGTTTCAATTTACTATCTTCTATTTGAAATTAGCTATCTTTAGGAATAGCTATCAAATTTTCATCATCCTCATTGGATATGAGTTAAAATTGTGTTGGGTAAACATGGAACTCTTAACATGGAGGAGAAGAATAAGATTGAATCTTTTCATTGGGAAGAATAGTTTCAATATATTTCAGAGGTAGGGAATGAAATCATTGATCAATTATGAAAATATTCTACCTCCTTAGTGTATAGTCTTTTTGAACTCAGGGACTCTTCCGAAAAAAATGTGATAGGATTTTATTTTTGCAACATTTCCCTTCCTTTTATGTTCAAGGGATAGAATTGGAAATGTGGAGATTCCTACACCTATATTTTGTAAATTAATGGATCAGATGAAATTTATATGTTGTTGTCATGTTACCTTTCATTCATGATGTGCATGAAATTTCACTTATCTGATGTTGTATGATTCATCAATGATAACCATCCTTTGAATATTATCAAGCAATGATTAATGGATGGATATAAATATTTAAATCATAATAGATTCTTCTTGATAAATTATAATGAATTCCCATCAACATGAGATTTCCAATAGATGTATATTATCCAGTTATCTGACAATCAAATAATCCACAAAATGATAATTTGGGTGGAATATATGTCCTCGAGGGAGAGTGCTCAATTTTTTCTAAAGTAAATTGAGTTGGGGAGAAAAATGTGTTTTTTTATAAGGCCATATGGTTGGACTCATATGATTTACATCATCAATATATATTTCCCTTATTTTTCCTAATATTCATATAGGGGAAAACATAGAAAGAATGAACTGGTCTTTTTATTTGGTGGCCCTCTTATTTGTTTTATACATGTAAAGACTCACACCGTCACCACCCTTGCCGACTAAAACACTATTCTGATATAGTATTAGAGTCCTCAGGCCTGGACCATATTCAATTGGTAGTTAATGGTAAATTAAGTCAGACCTTATATTGTGGTAGCTAATGATCTTGTAGCTTGAACCTTCTAACATTGTAGTTTAGGAACTTCTAGATCAGAAATTTTGTCACTATAGTTTAGAATCTTTTAGATTGGCCCGTTAAATTCCATAAAGTTAAAGTATTACTTCTAGGACATGATTGATAATAATAGAATATGGGATACCCATTCTTGGGATGACCCAGAAAACCTTGGGGGATATGATCTTTCATGGTGTTCGTTGGGTTTACGATGATTAGTGATACATTCATATACAATGCAGACATCTCTGATTGGTACATCAAAGACTTTATGCATTGATATCATGGTCCAAAAAAGTTTTCTACACTTTTTTTCTAAGGTCATGAAAAATCAATGGTGGTAATGTTAGTCCAGGGAGAAATACAAGGGATGTTAGGTCCATGTGGATATTTGGACTATGGGTGATGTAAGTCATAACCCAAATGCATGAGTCGAGGAATATGTAATGGGGAAGGTATTCTAGGGATGATCCCATACCCCTTAAAGTGATGGGATTTAGTAGGGTGTTACCAGGTATCAAAATGATTTGGGATACTTTTCCTACAAGTGGGATATACCTTTGATTTGTAGGTTAAATCCCTTAAACATTATTATCATGGTCAAACAAAGGTTTCCTCGCCCTTTTTCTAGGTGAATGAAAGAGTTGTGAAGACTAATAAATTTGAATGATGATTTCAGGTATGGATCAAAATCCATTTAGGGATGGTTTTGGAAAACTAGGGATATTTAGTTATTTAATTATGAATATCGAGATCTATGCCCTGTGATTTTGAGTCACAAGGTGTGAAAAATCCAGAGGTTAAATAATGGATCATCACATTATTTATTTGAAAAGAGGCATAAGACACTATGATTTAACATCAAGGATGATGAATCCACTTGAACATTCTAGCTATAGGGATTTTAAATCATGGTTTAATGTGATTAGGTCCTGGGGATGGTATGAGACTATCATATCATGAATGGCCCAAAGTGCTCTGAGGGGATGTGTTTTATCATAATGATGTCATTGAACTAACAGATCTAAAATCAATATTTTCAAAGTGAAAATTTTGGATGACCACCAGAGGCACATATGAGGGATCTATATGCATATATTCATAGTAAAATTATAGGTATCGAGGAGGTGGGTAACCTTTTCTAATGTTTATGGAAGGTTTTTGGATATTTAAAGAGCTTAAATCACGATGTGTGATTTATATAAAATGTAATATTCATAAATGGTTTGAGAGTCCTAAAATTTGTGTCACTGCCACGTAAACACGTTATCACGACAAGGATATGTGGAAAACCATTACATTAAGGTTTTCATGGTCTTGGGGTCCAATGATCATGAATGTGATTTTACTAGGGACATACTGTGGACCCTATGAGCTTTATGCCTCATTTATTTATTACCCTATTTCTCCTAAACACTATAAATGAATAGTTTAATGAGTGATGACATGATTTTTTCTCAAGATTCCCTTTATGGGTTTACAAATGGAAAATTTTTATGTCTATTTCTCTAAAAGTTTTAGGTCTTACGATTAGAAAAATCAAAGGATAAAGATTGTAGTGAAGATAAATTTGACAAAATTGTAGGAAATTTAAGGTTTTGCTTCACATGGACCAAATAAGAGCATAATGTTACACAAGGCCTTAATTTGGACACCCAGGGTCATGATCTCTCCAAAACACTTCTGAGTGGGAGATGAAATTTTTTTAAATAAAAACATGAGGTAACTAGGTTGTGAGTATTGATGTAAGAAAATCCCGTTGAGAAAGGACTAGAACACACTATGTCTCTGAGTTCTTTTATAGTGATTCTAGGAATCAAAAAGATCATATTTCCATTTTTTATATAGTGGATCATTTAGTTGTAGAACATAGGCACATGTGAAGGACCTATACAAATATATTCATAGTCAAACAAATGGTCACATGAAGTGGGTTAACCATTCTCAAGGGCATTGTATGTGCTGTAGAGACTCAAAGAACTCAAGATATGAATTGTTATTAAAGAATTGGGGTTATTAAAAGATGTTGGAATCTCCCAACATTTCGTTGAAGGATTTAAGTATATTATGGTACATTGATAATGGATTATAATGCGTAATAGCTTCCACATTTTTTCATCATGTAGTGAGGATATTTTTTTTCATGATGTTTTAATGTCATATAGATTCAAAGGGTTCTATGTAGTTTAAAATAATTTGGTGAGAAAATGTTTTTTCCTTTCCAGTTTAATGTAATGTGGTAAAGAAATGGGAACCGAACATAAAAATAGTACATGGTGTATCATGCATTCAAGAAAGATTCACACAAATGTGATTCATAAGTAATAAAAATGATCTTGTTTGAATCCAACCATTTGTTGCTGGGACTACTTTGTTTGATTGGAATTGGTAGCTAGACCCGAGATTATAGATATCGGTGTCACTACCTATCAGGTGATGTCAAGAATAAATCCACACATAGTTCTTCTATAGATGTTCCATGCATAGGTATGACACATACACAGGGATGAGGGGAATATTTTGTTTTATCATGGATTGACCCCTGAATCTGAGATATTTTCATCAATACATATCCTGTGTGGATAGGAATCAAGACACACATAGTTCTTGAGTGGTAGAAACTCTAAGAAGGTCAAGCCAATATGCAGAGGGGGAGGGGGAATTATTCATGTTAATTGATGCATCTGGGAATATGATTGCAGATATGGGCATCACTTTGTAATACACTGAATGTTCTTGAGAAACTGTGCCATTTTTATTGTGAAAAGGGATTAGGATAATTGATGTGTAAATGAAATATTATGTCTAGGCCCGATACATATGATTTTAGTTTCAATATGTATCCTATAATGACATCAGTCTATTGGTATGTTTTTATTGACAGGAAACACCCCATGAATGTCTGACCCATATAAAGGGAGGGGTATCTGATGTTTATTTATTCTAGTTGGGATTATTATTTGAATCATGGGATCACTACGTATCCTATGATTAATGGAATAAATTCACACATTGTTCTAGAATATAGGTTTGGTAGGAGAACACACCATTTATAATGGACTTTTCAAGTGGGGTCCACTGTAATTCCGGGTTTTGTTCATGCGAGAGACATCAACCATGAAATTTAACATCTTGTGGAAATTAATCATGGTGTAAATTTTAGGTTCTTTTATCTAGGACCATGATAATCATATCATGTGATAATTTTCCTTAATCATATGTGTAATCCCTTTAAAAAATTCCTAATCTCATGTGAACTATGCTCAATGTGAGAAACAAGGAATATCAATAGTTCGTCATAGTATAGTGGTGATTATAGGTTGGATAGGGGAATATTTTATCTTGTGATGTATGGGAAACGAAATAAGATTCATTAATCCCTATATATCTCATTAGAATTATAATAAAGCTATATGTAGTTACTAAAACCCATGTAGTTTAGTGTTGTGCGACAAACACATCGACCATACAGTTTTACCTGATGTAGTGAGGACATCATAGACTCAATGTTAAAGAAGAGTAATTTCACAACTAGACCCATGAATGAAGGTACATGTATAACTAGGAATCCTTTAATGGCCATAATCAATCTACACATAGTTCATGGAAACTATGAAATTTAATGTCATGTGGATAAGACATCAATTGTGCAGTTCAACATCTTTTGGTAAGGACACAGGTCACCCAAAATGAGAGGAAATTAATATTGTGGATAGTATTATCAATAGAAGTATGGGTGTTACTATGTATCACCTTATGGATGGAATTAAGACACTAGATGTTCTTTGAAACAGTGTATTTTAATGTCATGTAGTTAGGATATCAGCTATGCAGTTTAATATCTTGTAGTAAGGATGATAAACGCGGTGTAGTTCAAAAAATTACATCTAGGATGAGTTATATATAGTTTAGAATCATTTTGTATTGATGTGACTATGATGTTTAATTTCAAGTGACTAGGATGTGGTTTTATAGTTTAACATCATTCTTCCAGAATGTTGTTGTGTTGTTTGACATCATTTCTGTAGGATGTTGTGCATTTTACTGATATGACACTAGGAAATTATTATGTATTTTACCATCATGATAGCAAGATTTTTTTTGTAGTTTTCCTTCATGAAACTAGGGAGTTTTAGGGTTTATGTAATCTATGAAATTTATTAATTTAAAAACCTTGTATTGGTGGGGGGGTGTGACCTACTCCCCATACATGGTGTCCAGTGAGTTGAATCCATCGTGATTGAAATTATATATGATATTTGTCCATTACCAGGTGTGTAATAGATTTAGAGGATTATATATCGGTATCATTAGGGTTCTGAGAGCCAACAGCCGTTCTCCTTGGACGAACAAATAAAGGAAGAGTTTTTTATTTAAGGTATGTGTGATTGGATTACGATGGACTTTGACGGTGTGAAATGTGTATAACCTATTCCCCTTGAGAAACTCTAACTCATCCAGACACTTTTATGATTGATCAAAATCATAGAGCTATCCAAAAATGGGTATTTGATGTGACGGTATTTGGAGTTATTGGGGAAACAATACATTAGTCCTATACAAAAATGAATATTTTGTTTCTTATGTAGAATTACATAGGGAGGTATGGTAGGCCCATATATCATAGATTATGTTGTCTATCCAGGACTTCTTATATGTATTCACTATCTTCAAGATGATTTATTATAATATTTTATTAAATGACTCGATCTATCAATTTTCTTCTACATCATAGTGTTATGAGTCATTTGACAGTATGTGATACTCTTGGTAAAAGTTCCTCAACTCTATTGAATAGAATTTCGTGTCCTTTGTTGTCAATATCATGTCATTGAATCCAAACCTAGTGATGATATTTAAATTTATAAATTTGATGTTTTTATTTATACCAACATCATTGAGTGTTATGTACTTATCCCATTTATGTAATAAGTCACTATTAATAAGTATTAACTTGAAGGATTTAGCTATTGTTGGGGGATTTGGTATGAATGAAACCACTCCCAATATGGAAAATGGCCTAGAATGTTTAGCTATTTATAGAAATTCTGGGGGTCGATTGATGATGTTTTCATGGATTTTTCATGACTAAAATTTCTTTGTGAACTACACACAATCTTGCATCTTGTTTTTCCATTAGTAACCCAACATCCTTATTTAATAAGAGAGCCTAGTCATAGACTGATGAGTGCTATAGGAACATACATGTACTTCCTCCATGATAGGGGTAATTCTCTTTTTTTCTATTAATCTGAGGTTGATTCCATCATATCCTATCTTTTATAAGGCCTTATTCTCAATTGGACCATATTGCATGGTGAAGTTCACTGATCAACATTGAATCTATTCCCTTATGACATAATTTTTTAGGAGAGTCACATTTTAGAGATAACTAATTTCGGGCTCCATCCATCCAGGGATGGATATTGATTTTTCCTTCTCTTGGGAAGTGATAACCTAGATGATGTCCATTTTATCACATATGCTGATTGATGATACCATTATTTTGTGCATGTCCTTAAATATTGGCTCCTATTAACCAGGGTTGAAAATGTCTACGACAACATTAGTCAATGTATTGACACCAAAAATTTCATCATTGGGGTGATGAAATAAATTAGTATCTAAAGGTCACTCCACCATTAGTACCCAAATGTAGCAAGTTAGCGGGTCCAGTTCATCCATTTTTATGACATAGCCACTATTGATCTACTACATCACCAGCTCTGAATCCCCCTTGATGTTTATGATGGATTTTTTCTATTTTAAGGCTTCTTCTAAGCTGGATATGAGGGCTTGGTACTCAGCCTCATTATTCATCTAGCCTTTTCATATTAAGAAATACTAGGAAAAACAACTTTTCCTATAGATACAAATTCAATCCATAATACAACACGATTACATTTCTAGTTTTCTAGTGTTTTTTCTATATGACTATTGTATATTCCATCAAAATATAACTCCCATAACCAAGGAGTTGTATAGAAATATAAGACCTATACATCAGTAGCTCAGTATCCACTAGTTTACTCCCTATGTATGTATTTTTTATGAGAAATTCATCATGGGCCTACACTTTTAATATATAATTTAAAAATAATTGGATTTCATGTTGATGTGGAATTACCACCCATCAGGCCAAACACATAGTAACCAAGAGAAATAAGGATGTACATGAGTGGATAAATATGAGAGACGATATAGAATTTATGGTGATGAAAGTAATACCTCAACTTCTTCTCACGAAATATGAGTTTGATGTAGTTATTCTTGAAATAAAATTATTGGGTCTTAGTACCTAAAATCATTAAAAAAAATTCGTAGATAGTATTCTCAACCCCCTCATTATTCCTCTATTTAATGAGGGAAGCCTGTGAACATTCCATTTTAGACCCATATAAGATGAGTAACCTTCTTTCCACCATTGGAATTAAGACTAGTGGTTTGAGTCAGTACTTCTTGAGGCTTTCATAGTCTTTTTCGTAGTCCTCATACCATTGATAGATCATCTGCATCTCCATCAGTTCTTTAAGAGGAGAAATTTTGTAGAAAAGTTCTCTATAAAATGATAAATATATATAAGATGCACCTAGATCCCCCTTAGCTATATGATATTCCAATGGGGAGAAATTTCTATAATAGTAATTTTATTTTCTAGGTTTACCTTAATTCCACATTGGCATACCACAATGAAAAATAACATACTAGATGTTACCTTGAAATCAGATTTTAGTGGATTAATCTTCAAACTATGAAATCACAACTGTTAGAATATTATTTTCATAATTTTGATGTGATTGCATCACTATTGGGATTTTATCACAAGGGTATCAATATAACATTTGGACAGTCATCCCCATAAGTTCTTAAAGATATGATTCATGTAGTGGTGTTATGTTGTTCCAGAATTCATTTAGCCAAATAGAATGTCTGGAGAAAAAAAGATCCACCAAGGTACTCTAAAGGTAGTGGATTCTTCATCTTTAAGTACCGTATTTTTCTTATTGTACCTTAAATATCCATCCATGTAGGAGTGGGATTAGAATCTATCAGTTGCATTGGTAAAAAGTAACGTGACACGAAATAATAAGTCTTCCTTTGGGAAACGCAGATTAAGGTCTATGAAATCAATTTAGTCCCTAGTCCTTCCTTTTTTATTTTTTATGGGGAATATGTTGGAGGATTATCTTGGGTATTTCTCTTCTTAGAGAAAGGTGTCTTCGATCAATTTTCACAATCTTCCTCTACATTGGTGGTATGAGAGGGGATGCATCCTCCAGTTTACCTTCATTAATCCTTGATGATCATCAGATAAGACAATATGGAATTTATCCACATCTTGATTTAGTCTATGAATATATATATAGTTCCATGTGAAAATATATCATTGTTTCCTACTAAATTAAATTCACTTCTCTTGGTATTCCAGAGGTATGGAGGAACTAATCAGTGTATGTTGTATGCCTTATTTTTTATATAATTTACCTTCCTGATATCAACAATGTTGGTGGATATGCCCTCCACAAATATGGGAGGGGAATTCCTAAGGTCATCCTCATATTCTTCCATCTTTGAGTATATGGATGAATTTTATGATTATTTCAACAATATGAGGGACTCTCTATCACTATTTAGTTGAGACGGTTTATTAGAAGGGACATTATCTTCCCCTATCATCTAATTTGTTATAGAGAGATTTTAAATATTATTGTATTTTAAACTATCACTAGGTATAGATAAAGTTTGAACATATGTGATTAAGTATGTTTCCTCAAATAGATTTATGGGAATCACATAATCACTATTGATCATAATCCAGGGATTTTCAGGTACAGTCCCCAAGACATTGGGGGATGCGACCAATATATCCTCATCCACAATTAGTGGTTTGAAATTTATTTTATAGAATCCTTCAATGACATATGTGGCTTCCCAATACTCAAATGGGGCACTATCAGCATGTATTATTCTATCCTTTACATCATTGGAATATTTCAAGTATTTGTGAAATATTAAAGGTAACACCATGCGTATATGGAGCTAGGTACTTATGATCAGAAATTTATATGTTTTATCTTGTTGTATGTCCATCAAATCTGTATTAGATATGAGATCCTCAAATTTAACATTGATCCTCATCTTCTTGATAGGTCTTTACTCACACATATCATACTGTTGGATGGTTAGACTTGTGGGATATATGTATCCTTCTCTATTTCCCAAGTGGTAAAGGGTACATATACATATGTGGTTGACCCCAAAATCATTATCAAACATATCCCTTCAGATGTTTACATTATTGAGAATTCATGAAACAGATAGGGGCATGATGAGTCTGTGGATGAACTCTTCATGATACCTCTCTTTGAGTGAGATGGAAACATGGATTAATGAATAAATAGTCTCAAATCAACAATCCTTAGGTGTAGATACTTCTGTCTCGAACTCATTTGTTATATGGAGGGATTCCATGAGTTTCACCATGAGTTTTTTCCAATTATGGTGGGAATCCAATATTGAGATCTTATCAGGGGAAACTATTAGATGTATACATATGTAGTAATATTGTTTCAGAGTTTAGAGGTTCCCGATGTGGGGTTTTTTCTTATTATGTAGACTAAGAGATGAGGAATTTGAGGTAGATATACCCGGTGATTATTTATAGGTCAAGGGAGAATCTACATTCAATGGTGCAGGTTGGCCCGACCTTCCCTGTTTTCTATGTTGATTTGATAATCATAGACCCTCTAGGTTTTAAGTAAGATAACTGGGCATGGGTACTGTTGGATTGTTTATAGACATATACATTTATCATTTGGGAATACTAGAGTGATTTCCATTGGGTCTCAGCTTTAAATATCCTCTATTGTGATTAAATTAAAATATTGTCTCTAGACACACCCATTTTCCACTTTATACTTGGTTCCTACACATGTAGCCTCATGTTCCCTACTTGGTTGTGGGTAACTAATATTCTAAGGCACATTCATCACCTAAAATGGGTTTACATTGTATATCATGTAAATAATATATAAATATGGTCACTTAATCTGATGTGGGTTCCATTTTTTGGGGTATTTCCCATGCATTGGATATTGCAGGGAATAAATTTGCAAGGGTGAGATATTTCTTCAGAGAATAATATCACTCTTCTCGTTCTATTTATTCATGTGTCTATTGTTTATGTCCTCTTTTGAGATACATATATGATGTCACCATCCCTGGTAAAGTATATTTTATTATTCTGTAAAGGTGTTCTTCTCAGGGTGGTATGGAATCAGTCTATTGTATTCGAGTTCATACGTTTAATGAACATATTTCCATGTCAGGATATTACTTTTTTCCAATCACCTTTTCCTTATGAAGAGGTTACAGTTATACCGCTCACCTTCTTTAGGGACTTATCCAACATCACCTATCTATAATTAAATATGCCTTGGGGCTTCTTTGATGAGGAAGAAATCCTAGATGTTATAACTGAGGCTTATATGGAATGGTTAGTAGTCAGATTATTGGTGAGGTTGACATCATTTGAATTCCTGGGGAGTGGAATCATGAGAATGTACTTTCCATCGATTAAACTAAATTAGATGATACTTACTAATTTATAAAGGATTGTGTTTTATCAAACATTAATCAAATAATATGTGACATGTATCTCTTTTAACTACCATACAAGGGATATATTTTTGTTCTTTTTTATCTATAAGAGGAGATGGGTGGTTTGGGACCATCATCAAAACTTATATGGAAAATTCTACATGTTTGTAGGTAAAATAAAAATTTAAGGCCTTGAAGGGAAATTTCACAATGTCGAGGTCATGAGTTTAAACATAGAATGAGTCTAATTAATGGATTATTCCTAGTATTGTGGTATTTTTGAAATGTCATAGAATCCACCTAGATATTTCATTGGAATCAGGGGGTTTTAAAAATCACTCTATGGATTCTTAATACAAAGCATTAGAATATAATCCTGCGCGAGAGGGATTTTGGGTGAATATGTTAAACCCTTCCATATAGATATCATGTTGGAAAGCACAATATTTTCATATTTCTTAGAGTACTTTAGGTTACAAATTTTCATTTTCTCTAGTGTTTATCTAACTAGTAAATGAACTAATGAAGAAGGTCTCATCATCTAGAATCGAACCATACTAGAAGGCAGTTATACCAAAGTCTCTCTCTACCAAATGCTATACAACACACCTAAACATGGATACTTCTTATTGATATCATGGGCCCATCAAAAGACCCCAGTAGGACATAAAGTGTGTGAGATGTTGTTACGGGTCTACCGCACCATCAATGGTATAAATAAAATAATTTATAACATCCTATGGAAGAAAAGTTTCATCCACCGAATTGGGATGTGGATTTATCTCTAGATTAATAGGAATATGTTTCCCTTACATAGCATCTATTGGAGAATCCAAAAAATCAATCTTGTTTATAAATTTTGGAAGTAATATTGTATGAGCTGATTTCCTTATATAAGGAGTGGGCATGTTTTGATGATGTTGACATTTTTTCATCTACCACTGATTATAGATCTATCATTATAAATAATGATCCCCCTAGTGAAGAAGAATCCATCACCATAATGGCAGGAATCCGAAATCATTTTTGTCTTCCACATTTATTTAGAATGGTTGCATGGTTTTAGGTCTACAATAATGCTCATCTTCCATTCTTTTAGGAGGATTAGCTGTTAAAATAATAATATTCATCTCTTCTTGAAGATTACACCAAGTGAATTTTTTTCCTTATGTAGCTCCTCATTGAGTTGTCTATGACTATTTATCTCACTATCACATTGTGATAATTTTTTATCCATAGAATAATTTTTGGTTATTCTGGGAAGTGACTGGGATGTAGCCACACCAATACCTTTATCATTGGATAAATTATACTATAGAGGTTGAAAAATGATATATGATTCTTCCATATTTGGGAGAAACTTCTTATTATAGGTGTTTTTATCCTCAGTGGGTGAATCTAGATCCTTCTCTTATTGTATATTTTACATATTGGGAACCTCTTCATTTATGTCATTATCCACATTATGTGTTTTGTCGAGGGTGATGAAATTTATAAATTTGTATCATGCAATGGTAGTTGTACAATTAAATTTAACAAAATAGGATGGGTTTTCAATTCCTGTATTAGGTTCCTCCCCCAAACTCATGTCCATATGGGGTAGTTTTGGCTTGTGAACATAATATAATTTTATTTCCTTCATTATATGATCCTCTCATATTGTCCTATGATTAGTGACCATGAGAATGTTTTTTTTCATATATGATGAGTGGGACCGGAATAGAAAATGATCATTTTATGGTGGGTAGAATGTGTGGGATGTCAACCATTGATGTCTACCTCCCAACACAGAGAAGATTGATTCTATCTACATTGATGACGTTGATGAAAATTACATATCCTCAGGGGTTGAAAACTATCCAAGGCCTCATTTTTTATTAATTGATCATATTCCTGAGGATCTAATTATTTCATTTGAGAATTTTAGGATTCCTTGGATTGAAATTGACATATAAATTCCCCCATCCCAGTAGGTTTGGTTTAATCTAGAACCACCATTTATTTTCATAGGACACTCTTTGGGAATGATGAACTTGGTGATGGCCATTGGGATTAAAATACCCCAAAACCAGTGGAATGTAGTTTGTTTATAGATGAAATCAACATATCTTGAATCCTCTAGGGAATTGATGATCTGAGAGGTGGAGGTGGTGGTTGATATTCCCCCTACCCTGAAGGACAAGTTCTCTCATGGATGGATTCTATTTAAATTACAATTGAGAACTATTTGTTATGGTGAAACTATTCTTGTGAAGTAGTTGGGTGTAGTGTTATCCCATGACCAGATTAGATCTCAATGAAAATATATTTCATTGAGTAGAACTTTTGATTCCATGTTCAAAATGAAATCTCACCACTTCAAGGGGCCTTTTTTGATGAACTTTTGGATGTCATATTCTTTTACACATGACGTATTAGAATTTATGAAAGGTAGAAATTCCATTATACTGACTATCTTGCATGGGTATTTCCCAGTCCTATAATTTAGATAGGTGTTATTCCATTACATAATTCCCTATATTAGGGGATATACTATTATAGTGGAATGATATAGTGAAATTATCCATACATTCCCCGTCCCCAAACATAGATTCATGATGTGGCCTTAGATATCTGCTACCAAAGAGGTGTGATGGAATGGAGACCAGAATTCTTTAGATGTTCTATGTGATTTTTTGGTTTTGGGTCTTAGGAAGTGGAGATAACAACCTTGTCTTGTTGAATAAATCATATATTGATGGTCTAATAGTGACCCTCATATATTGGATAATGGAGGTGTCTTGTATTCAGTCACTGATGAGTATTGAACTTATTGTTTCTTATATAATGCATGAACAACTTTTATAGATCATCCAGGATCCCATATTATGAATTGGAATGGGGATAGAACATGGTGGAGAGATTCATTCTACATAAAAATTTCTACATGTTGATGTAGATATCCTCTTCATCAGACATACATTCCTCTATTTGGTTAAACCACCTAAATTAAATCTTGGGTTCACCTACTTATTCGATTGGAGTTTTACTAGAAGTTGACGGGGGAACTATATATGGTTGAACGTAATGTTTCAAGAACCTCTCTATACAAAGGTGAATGATTTTTGAAAACCGCTCAATATGGAGGTTTCTGGGAATGGGGATGATTTTCTTATTCATGGGAGATATCACCATTGGATAGTTGACCATATAAGATATCATGAGTAGAATCCTTACGATCCATCTCCACATTTCCATGAGGAGGACTATCATGATAATGATCAGCTTCAACTTCGAATAAAGAGTCATAAAAACCTTGAGGGGTTGAGAATGTTTCTTGGATGGCCTCAAGGACACTGGTATTGGGAAGATTATTGGTATGAGCCTCAATTTTGGTCATGGATATAATATTTTGATCTTATTTTAGAGATTTTTCAGGGATGTAAGGAATTTTTATGATGACTACCTGAATACATTGATGGTCATATGGTGATATAGGATATGATCCTGCTATAGAGAAGATGCAGGAATATGACTATGAGGTTCATTATTATTGGATAGAATATATTTCTACCCTATGGCATGTGACTCTCTAACTACTGATCCTTAGATATAATGGAGATATCAACCCAATAGTAATCCTTTGGATTATTTTTTTACTCTTCCTTGTTATGAATAGGATCCTCTTTCAAGGCTTGTCCCACTCTCACTTGGTAATTCCTAATTGCAGTAGGGATATGAACCCATTAAAAATATATACTCCCTCTCAAAATACAACCACACAACATTGGAATGGGACAATGGTTATTATAATCCTATTTTATAGACTCATAAGTATGATGATGTAGTTGGTCATCAGATGAAGATGGGATATGAACATGGATTCCATGATCAACCTGAATATGATAGGTTGATTCGTTGAGAATAATATGAACCTGTCCTAATCTATGTGGTAATCTCCCTTGGAGGTACTTGGCCAGAATGTGGATATAATCATGACCCTATTCTTTTGGATTATGTTGTTGGTCTTATTTGATAGGAATATGAGCATGTCGCAAGAAATGTTTCACTGTCATTTAGTGACCCCCGACTAGAATAAGGATATGAACATGGTCCTCAGCCTTTGGAATATGACTCTGGTATTTTTTTTACAGGCATGTGCCCCTATCCAGTGGCATATGACCCTCTCACTACATGAGCCAATGTTGGAATTGGAATATAATCCTAGTTTGGTTCCTCATAATAGATTCAAATACTCTATTAATCCTCTTAGATGGGAGAAATAATGTGTTATTTATTTAAAGTATCCACCTGTTTATATTGATTAGAGTGTTGTGCTACCATGGTTGAATGGATTGAAATATACACACACCCTTATATCTGAATCAATGTAGAAATATGTTGGTTGAGCTCTTCAGTTGTAGATAAGATGTAATGATGGTTTATAAAAGTGTGAAAAAGAATGTAATTCTATACATTTTTTTGTATCCATGATATACTAGAATATATCTTCATTCAAAGAGAGGATATTATACCACTTAAAACATCCTTATATTATAGAAATATACAAATGTAATTCATGTATGGGGGTAGGATATGCACCTCCCCATGCGTACTGCAAGAATGTACTGGGAGACTTATTCTGAGTGTGTATGGATATGATCCTATTATCTTATTAGTACTAGAATATATAGTTAGACATACTAAATAGGATAAGGGATATAATCCCACTCATGATAATCTAGAAACATCCCCACATGATGTTCCTTCAATCTTACACATGCGTGGGTACCTGAGGAGGTAGTGTGTGGGGTGGTAGCATTAGTAGTCGACTTAAGGGTACCAGTGGGATTGTGCTAGCATCAATAGTTGATAAGAGCCATCCTTGGAAAACCCTATACTAGAAGGGAGTCATAGTTGAATCCATGGTCCAAATTCATCAAATACAGATGGTGGTTGTTTTCAAACTCCAAGGATAAGACCCCTAATATGTTTGTGGTGGTGACGAGTCACATTGTATTTGATGCACTATCCCTTTGATGAGGTCTACTTGTCAGTTTCAGAACCTAGAGACCCTCATGGGAATCCTAAAGGGCCGTTGTTATATGGAATAATGATATTCATGGACCATTATATTTTCCACCCTATTATAATTGTCCATGTGGGTCAGGTCAATATGTGGACAACATGGGATGAACCCATAGCTAATTTTCCATAATGTTTGATGGATAAAAATATATCAGATTAGGGTATTATTTTCAAAAAAAGTATTTATAGTTATGAATACAATAAGAAACATATTCACTGATTAGTACATTATTGTAGGCATAATACGTGCTCAATCAGATATTCATGGGTAACACAATTTTTATTTTATTCAGGATACACCAATTATAATCACATTGACTTACCAAAGAAAGGCTGTACATATTTCATAAGAATACAAATTAAAGAGGATAAACTATAATATCCATGAAATATCAACAATTTTTGCGTAGGATATGAAAATAACATGGACTGAAAAATTGGAAACTGATCATTATATTATTATGAGATTCACATCAGATTCATAAATATTTGTTGTGTGAGATATGAATAAAATGGCCAAACACATGGTGAACTGATCATTTTTTTGTTTTAGATACTCTGGTCAGGCTCACCATTTTTGTATGTGTGATATATGAAAACAACATGGATCGATGCGTAGTAAAATGATCATTTTGTTTTTCGAGATATTCACATCATGTTTAACATTTTTACTTCCTTAGAAAATGGAGATGAAACCTTATGTGTGCCCTTATCAGACGAAATAAATCGACTAACAAAAAATGTACAGCCTCTCTTTTTATCACGCGAATGAGATGTCAATGTTAAATGATTTTATGTCTAGTATTCCATTTTTTTCTCTGACATGAAATATATGAATAAGGTGCATTAGATTTGGATTGATGTAGATTGTTCGGGTTTCAATGTTTTAAAGTTTCATTCATCTCAAGTTCATTATCGTTGTTTATTTTATATAATTACTCCCAATAGTTCCCACATCCATAACTGGGTATAGATCTACATTAAAAAGTCAGGTGTCCAATTGTGGTTGTAGCCCCAAAGAATGTTAGTAACTCACATTGGTTTATAGGATAGGAGGTCGGGCTCATCACACCCATGGGGGGGAATTGTTTCCTATTAGGGGACTCTATTATAGAGTTATTATTATTTACATGAATATATTGGTAATCCAAACAAAAAACAAGTAACCCTAATGAAATGATCATTAGTTAGACTATTTTAATATATAAGGGGGAATACATTAGTGAATCTATATGTATGTATCTGTGGTTCATATCTATTTTCATTAATGGGTAGCTGCTTATATTTTGAACCCATATCACTATTAATTTGTGTATATAATGTTATTTTAGGAGGCGATTAATATATCAAGCATGGGTGTAATGACATAAAATTTGTATCAATGTAAAGTACCATCATATAATTATCTCATATAGTATAAATTACATTATGAACATGAAAAAAACATTAAAAATTATGTAATATTTAAATAAGAGGTACTTAAAGAAGTTAAGTAACATATACAAAAGGAATAGTAACTTTGCTTTTGGAATAGTAATATGACCATTGAGAATAATAAATCAACCAATAGAATATTAACCTCATACATGAATGTATAAATAAAATTTAGGCATCCGTTAAATGAATGTATGATATGATTATATCAAAGTATAAGTAAATAACTATTTTAAAAATTGTTAATTAAGTGTTAGAGATTTTATATGTTATAAATTTTTATTTACAATTTTAAAATTAATATAATTATTTAAAAGTAAATTTAATTCTATTAAATTTATTCATAAATTAATATTTTTTATCCTATGATTACTATATAATTTTATGAAACTATATTTAATTTTTCAAAGTTTTACGAAATTAGTTATAAATTTAAAACTGGTATTTACTAGGTAAATTATTATTTTAATTAAAAATTAAATTTCACATAGAAATAAAATTATTTTAATAAAATTTAGTTGAGTTATGAATTCTATAGATAAAAAATGGTTAGGATGATTTTTTGTGAATTTTCTAAAATATTTGATTTTTGTGAATAGTAAAATACAATTATTTAAAGTATATATATATATGATGGGTTAAATACACTATTAAATGAGTCATCATGGATATATGCATCAAAAAATATAATGGAAATTTATTAATTTAAAATATTTTTTGTGATAATTATAAAACTATTTGTATTCATGAGCCAAAATAATAAATTAATGAATTACATAATGAGAAAACACCCCACTACTCCCCTATAAATACCACCCTCACCACCCATTCTCCTCACACATCATAATCTTTGATCATTTTTTAAACTATAATCAAATTTATTCCCAATTAGGTAAACCAACTTCAAAATCCCTTATTCTCAATAAAATACCAAAAACATTTCCCAAAGGATGTTCTTAAGGAAGAGAAAATCAAGAAATGAAATCTTCATTCTTTTTCTTTTTTTTTCTTTTCATGTTATTTTGTTTTTTTATTATTTACTCAAATAACTTCAAAATAATGTCATTAAAACTATTGTCACATAATCATACAATAATTATACTATTCTAATGGAATAATCCATTATCAAACCCATTATTATATAACTTTTATTCGGGAAATGAAAACATCAATCATGAGATGTGAATTTATCACCTTCAAGGATGAAAAATTTTCATTTTAAATTAACATATTCATGGATGGTCTTAAAAAAATTTTTATTTTTGAAAAAACCTATTATATATATATTAAATCATATTTAATGTTCTATAATCATTATATGCATGTGATTCTATATAATATAAAAACAAATTCATAGTCAGCAAAAACCACCCAAGATAATTCAAATGATTAGTACAAACATTTTATTTAATGATTCATCCTCATACAATAAAACCAAATTATTTTATATGTAATTTAACCTTATAATTCTTAATTAAGAACTTATAAATTCAATTATGGATTTCAATTCCCATTTTAAATTAACTCCTATATATATTATAAGTTAATCGATCATGAAAACTGAGAAAACAAGCACTTCCAATTGTGTTCTTAATTACATTATTAAGGTATTTAATTTCATTTTTCAGTATATTAAGATCAAGTTCAAAAACGTTTCAGACATAAGGTAAGGGATTGTAGTCAAACCTCTTTTTTTCCATCGAGTTACATTTATATATCTTTATCCTAATGTAATGCTTATTTATTTTTATACGAATCTTATAAATTTTTTATATATACTCTAAAATCATTTTTATGGATTATACCATCCATATTTTATAGGTTAATACATGTTTTAGAAAGGCTCCCTTTTTCAATTCTTAACGATAAGAAAGCTCGATTCAACGAAACATCCTGATTTATTTCCTACTTCAATTCACACACCAAAATGTTTTTTAAGCCACCATTATTTTAATAAATTCAATTATTTTTTTTCTTAAAAAACAATGTTAGTTACTTTCTCATTTGATGAAGACAATCATTCATTTTCCTCTTTAAATTCTCTATAATTTTTTCTTTAAACAACACGAAAATGTTTCATTTCTAAAGATTCCTAAACACTCCTTTTACATGTTTCTAATTAAATTGGATGTAAATTATTATGATTAATGCATATTTTACCTTATTAATGTCTATATACCCTTTTAATAAATTCTTCCATGGAAATAGTTATGACATTTTCATTTTTATGCCTTGTGACATGATTATGATAATCATTAATTTCCATGGGTAACCCTTATGTTTATTCTTCATGTGTCACACATATTCATGAAAATGTTATGATGGGTGCTACTAGATAGTGATGAAATGTATTGGGTAATATTTAATCTTGTGAGATGTAATTTTTGGAAATGGAGTGAACTTGGTTCTTTTATGGGACATTTTTCACCATGTTATATAGGCTTGGTATTTATCCATGACTCATGTTTATGTCAGGTTTTATATTTTCACTACATTTCTATGATAAAATGATCATATGTTCCCATTTAATACATATAATTATTGATTATTTTATTCAGGATCTATGCCTTTTATGTCATCATTTTATTCCTTCAAAACCATGTGCTATGTTTAATTCCTTTTCATACTCTTTATGAGGCTCTTTAGATCATCCATTTTTTTCATGCATGCCATATTCTATCCAATGTAGATATAGGATATTAATTAAATTTTGGATATCAATATGGGGATTTAATAAAATAAGTTTTCATTATGTTTAATTATGTACCTAATATTACAAATAAACTAGATTATATGATCATCAACTTTTAAATTGATTTTTAATTATTCTTAGATATTGTAAATAAATTTTTCTAAGGATGGGGTTTTTATTTTTTGCATAGGATCACGGTCTAGTAATTTTTGGATATTAAGAATAGAGAACCTTAGTAAATACTAGATGGATAATTCTAAGTTTAAGAAAACACCCCAAATGTATGGTTAATATAGAATAAGTGGTTTATCAAGAAAATATATATCTATCTGGATACTACAAGTGAACGTGGTTCCAAAACATATGTACCTAGGAGTAAAAAATTAGAAAATGTGTTCCTGGCCTAAATCATTGTAATGTGGTACATGAAAAATAGCCTTACTATATACCATGTTTGAATCTCATGGTGGATATTCTTTTGTAAATTAATAATCTCATTTAGAACCATAATTAATGGAACTAAAAATTACCATAAAAATATATGTTAGTATATAGATTATAGATAACCTATATTAAAACCTATAGAATCACTTATTTGGATATAATTTTCTATTATAATCTTATATGTTTACGTTAAAATTTTCCTTTTCTATGAATATTTTTTGAGTATTTATGGCCTCTAATTATAGATTATTTTTCTTCATTAATGGTTTTGAATAGAAGAAATCATTCCAACAATCATTGTGGGGACAAATGTGATTATTTCCCCATTTATATGCTAAATATGTTATTAACGTGTGTTCAAAACATTATGAAAATACATTCTAAGTTTTAAGAAGTTATGAATAACAAATTCAATCATGTGGAAAACCCTCTTATAAATAAAGATATTTTTTACACTGAATCCTTCATGTGGAAAATAAATCCCATGTTTATAGAATCTTATGATCCCATCATCGAAGAATAATTCATTATCTCCATTTAGATTAAATTATATGTCTTCCATTTCTTATAAGAAGAGAATGTTGTGATAGAGTTCAATCATTTTTATGAGGAAGGTAATTATTGGTGGAAACTGATATACAATACCAAGTCACAAGTGGACACCGATTCCATGGAATGAAAAGAATTCATGAAAATATTTTTCAGTAAATATTTTCCTCGAACCCTCCTTTAGAAAATAGTAATGGAATTGATCGAACTGAAGTAGAAGGAATATGAGTCTATTGAGGCCTATGAAGAAAACATTAAAACTCTTTCAAGACACACCTCTAACATTGTCATAAACATAGAAAGTAAGGTGGATCTTTTCTTTTAAAAAATAAATCTATTTCCACGGAATTAATTGGTGATTTGAGACATTGAATGTTATGAGATGATTGTACATTATTCCCTTAATGTTGAAATAGAGATCAGGTACTCTCAATGGTCTCATAGGCTTGGTGACAAAAAGTGTAAAATGGAGTTTAATATGTGTGATAAATTCCATGATAGAAATAATACCCTAGATCCCACATTTGAAATTTTCAAGAAGAGCATGCTGGATTATGATTAAGGGAAACTGATAAATGCTTCAAATGTGGAAGGGAAGGGTATATGGAAAAAAACTACCAAAGGGATATGAAAAATCTCAGTAATACAAAAGAAGAAATGAATGTTCATCTCAACACTGATCCTATATTGCAGTGTTTCAACAATAATTAACTTGTGTATTTCATAAACCATTACCCTAATCCAAGGGTATTTTGTGGAATTAAACAACAAAAACATCCAATGAAGCATGAAAGGGCGTATTCTATCACTAATATTGATGTGGAGCCTGATAATGATGAGGTTATATTTACACTGAATATTAAATCATGAATAATGAACATACTATTTGATTTTAGTACCATAGATTCATTCATATCATTCTTGTTTAGAAGAAATATTCAAACACCACATCAAAATATGGTGTTTTAGTTGTCTCTGAGAATACAAATTGGGGAAATTATTGCATCCAATGTTCTTAACTCTTCCCACTAAATGTTCTTGGATTGGACCTCCCAGAAAATATTGTTATACTCCCATTGGAATATTTTGACTCTATTTTGGGCATATATTAGCTATAATTTTAAAAATCCAACATCAACTTTCAGGAAGGGGAGATTACTATCCACATCCAAAAGCATCTGCAAATTATGTAAAAGTGTAAGGAGAAGGATGAATGTTTAGGATAATTGTCTCATGTGTGGATATTACTCCCATATGAGCAAGAAAATCTAGTTCAAATGATTGATAAAAAGGATTTATTCTTGGTCGAATAAAACTCATTTTGAGGGACTAGAATAGCTTGTTCCTGGAAGAGTTTCATGCAATTCCTCATAATCAAGAGGTTGAGTTCTCAACTTATCATATTCCTCTGTCCCTACCATTATTAAATAAACCTTATAGAATGGCCACTGTTGAGATGGATGAACTAAAGAAGCAGTTATAGATGAATCTGGACAATGGTTTTATACACTCGAGTGCTTCACCATGGGGTGAATCAGTCCTACATTTAATGAATAATGATGGCTAAATGCGCCTCTTAATTTATTATCATGAGTTAAATAAAATAAATAAAATGAAATATTATCCCATTAAATGGATATATGACTTGTTTTATCAGTTATGTGGGTCCATTTATTTCCATAAGGTGGACCTTTAGTCAGAATATCACCAATTAAAGGTGGAGATGGAACATATTTCCAAGACAGCCTTTTGAATGAGGTATGGAAACTATGAGTTCATATTGATTCCATTCAGACTCAATAACTCACCCATCAATTTTCATCTATATAATTAATCGATTATTTAGATATTACCTTGACAAATTTGTGGTAGTCTTTATTCAGTACATTATGATATACTCCAAGAAGGAGGAGAAACATGAGGATAATTTTAATACTATGTTGAGGACTTTGCGAATTGAAAAATTATATTGAATGTGTATTAAATTCATGTTTTTTATGAAGTATAATTATTAGGGAATGTAATTATCATAAAATTTATATCTATGGGCCCTTTAAATAAAAATATTGTCAAATAGTGCCACATACTAACATCTATAACGGAGATCCATAGCTTTCTTGGTTTCGCCAGGTACTATATATGATTTTTGAGGAAGTTCACGTGATTGTCAAACCCACTTAGAATATTGAACCTAAAATGGGTAATGATTGAATTCACCATTGATTGTGAAGAGAGTTTCAAAGAGTTGAATTAAATGCATATCATTGCACCAGTACTCACACTCTTAAAAATTGGGGACCTATTTGTACTTTATAACAATGAATGAATATAAGGATTATGCTATGTACTAATGAAAAATGATAAAGTGATAGAGTACTCCTAAATGAAGTTGAAATTCAAGAGAAAAACTATCCAATCCGTGATCTGGAGTTGGGAGTTATGAACTTTTTGTCGAAAATCTGGTGACATTATCCATATGTGGAGAACTGTGAGAAATATATTGATCAAATGAGTCTCAAATATATATTCAAATAGAAGTAGCTTAATATGAACCAATGATGATGTTCATATCTAATCAAATATAATTAATTCTCATTAAAATGCCATCTTGGTAAGGAAAATAATGTAGATGTTTTTCTAAGTAGAAAAGATCCTAACTCATTATCATTGATTATAATTGAGGTGGATCAAATATTTATAGACCTAAAAAGGATAGTCATGGGAATAGTTAAGGGAGAAAAATAATAAATCCTTTCTAAAATGAAATCTCAAAAATACCTTGTAGAGAAAATAAATGATTCTCAAATAAATGATGTGGAGATTCTTAAAAAGGATAATTCTATAAGAAATGAGAAATCCTCAGAGTTTCAAATGTATAAGGAGTCGTGAGAATTGGTTCATGACTATATGTAGCATCTAATATCAAGATAAAGATGGATCTTATAAATAATACACTAAGATCCACCATATTTATTCATCTAGTAAGAAAAATGATATATCAAGATCTTTGAGATAACTACTGTTGTGACAATATGAAAAAGAAGATTGCTAAATATAAATGAATGTGCCTGGTATGTCAGCAATTGAAGGCTAAATGACATAAGTTTTAGGGGATGATGCAATGAATAACCATACCAACATAGTATTGGGAGAACATTACCATGTACTTCTTCATTGTACTTATGAATAAATATAATGTTAAAAATTGTTTATATGTGATTATTGAAATTGTTACAAAGAAAGTAAATTTTATCACAATTTCTGAGGATTCTCACTGGACCAACCTTAACTGATATAAATGAAACAATGGTAAAGCTGCATAGAGTATCACTATCGATTATATTTGATCAAGAACAAATATTCACCTCCATGTTTTGTAAAATTCTCAAATATTCTCTAAGAACAGAGCTGATCATTACTACGGGCTATCACCTTCCAAATGATGCACAATCTGAGAGATCTATTCATACACTAAAATAAATGTTGAGAGTGTGTTCTATAGAATTCAAAGGAGTATGGGACCAATATATTCCACTGGTCTAATTCTCCTACAACAATAGTTTACACTAATGCATTGAAATGGATCCATATGTGTCCCTTTATAAGAAAAGATATTGAACTCCAACATGTGGGGTTGAAGTCGGTTAAAGTAAGATTCAAGGACCTTAAATGGTTGATCAAATGGTAGAAAAGGAGTAAACCATTCAAGAGAACATCAAATTAGCCAAAAGTCAAAAATAAGATCTATGTAAAAAATAATTGATCAGACAATGAGATTAAGGTTTGATACATGGTATTCTTCCACATATCTATATATAAGAGGATAGTATGATTTGGTAAGAAAGGATAGTTAAGTCAAAAGTACAATATCCCGTTAGAGATTTTTGACCGTGATGGTGTTCTGGCCCATTGAATATCACTTCATCCATCCATGTATCAAGTACATGATGTATTCTATATAACAATTTTGGGAAAGTAAAACCACAATCATTTAAATGTACTGAATTTAGAGGTGGTAGAATTGGAAACTGATCTCTCATACAAGGAGAATCCAGTAAAGATCATGGATCATAGAGATAATATTCTACGTGATAAGACTACTAACCTGGTGAATGTACTATAGTAAAACCATAAGTTCTAAGAGGAAACATTGGAACCTGAGGAACTGATTAAGTTGAATTAACAACACTTTTTTTCAACATTGAATGTAAAACCAAATTTCAAGGTAGAAATTTCATAAGGGTGGAAGAATGTAAAAACCCAAAATCATTAACCATGTAAATTACCTTATTATAATTAAGTCATATAGTATAAATAACATTAATAACATGATAAAAACATTATAAATGAATAAATAATAACATAAGAGGTTTTTCTAGTAGTTAAGAAACATATACCAATGGAATGTGACATGAACTTTAGAATAGTAATATAACCCTTAGGAATAGTCATCCAGCCAATAGAATAGTAACCTCACCTAAGAAAGTATAAATAAAATTTAGGCATTATATAGATTAATGTATGGCATAATTATATCATATTATAAGTAAATTAATGTTCAAAAATTATTAATTATCTGTTGGTATTTTTGTAAGTAATAAAAATTTAATTCATACTATAAAAATAATATAATAATTTAAAATAAAATGTATTTACTAAAAATGTATTCATAAATTAATATTTTAGTATCTTATGCTTTATGAGACCTTATTTAATTTTTCAATGTCTCACTGAATTAGGTATAATTTATAATTTTGTTTTTGAAAGTAAATGATTATTGTAATTAATGAAAATAAAATTATCATATTTAGAAAAAAAATTCCAAAAATGGAGTATATTTTTTAATTCCACATGTCTAAAAATTATTAGAGTGAATTTTTTGTATTTTTCTAAAATAGATGAATTTTTAGTGAATTGAAAAATATAGCAACATACGGTATATATACATTATAATTTACTTACACTATTCTGTGAGTCATAGTTGATGTATGTTTTATGATATGAATATTATCTTCATTATATTATTATATTTTGTTATAATTATCAATCTAATTATCATCTTGATCTGAAATAATAATATAATGAATTAAATAATGAGAATAGACCCCTCTCCTCCCCTATAATTACCACCCCTCACCACCTCTTATCCCCACACCTCTCAAGCTTTGATACATGCCAGAACTATGATAATATATGATCCAAAACATCTCTCCAATATCCAATAGATCATTTTATCATTAAAATCATAAAAATATTTCCCTAATGAGGTTCTTATGGAAAATAAATTGAAGAGTTATATTAATCATTCCAAAAAAAATGGGCATCTGACTGGCGGTACGACTCAGAGCTCCCTCTTATAGGGGTTCTTCTCTGCATCCTTCTCCTCTCTCCTCCGGTGTGACTCGGAGCGGCATGGTGACAGCTTCTCGGTCCAAAGATGATCTCGGTGTTGTTCCCGGTGTGGCATCGACTCTATCCAATCTCGCTTTGGCGTGGACTAACGTTGGCTCTGGTGTCGCCTCAACTCACTGGATCTATATATTCGCCTTGTTTTTGTTGCGTCATTGGCATCTGTTCTCAGTTCTGGTGGTCTCGACTCCATTTGGATCTCTCTCGGCATGGCCTTGGTGTTAGCCGCAACGTTGTCTCCTCCTGGTGCTCAGCCCCGGATTCGGCCTCATCCGGTCTCGATTCGGCGTGGCCTCGGTGCCGACTCCGACATCATTTATGCCTCCTAGTTCTCATCTTCTCAGTTTCGGAGTGGCCTCGTCCCTGTTTGGATCTCTCTTGGTCTGGGATCAGCTCAGTTGTGGCCTCAGCTTTAGTTTCAGCGAGGGGTCAACTTCCAGGATCTCGACCTCAACTTTGGTGTGGGCTCATCATGGTTCTTTTGCTTTTCTTTTCTTGGCAGTGGTGTGGACTGGCGTTTGTTCCATCATGGACTCGTTGTAGGCTTTGGTGTTGACTCAGCCTTCTGGTTCTATAATCCGTCTTCGGTGTGGCCACGACATCAGCTCTGGCGTGGAGCAGCCTCATTCTGGTGGGGCCTCAATGCATCCAGAGTAGCTCAGAAGGGGGATGATTGTGGTCTTTTGGTGGTCTGGCATCTTTAAATCTATTTTGTTTTTATTTTTTTGAGGATTGAATGGTATGGTGGTGGTCTTGATCATCGGTGTTATGGCTGCAACAGGAGGGAGGGGTTTCATGCAAGATTTGGAATCTTTGTGGAAATTACCGGACTCAACCACGTGGATCATGTTCTATTTGAGGATTCAGAGCCGACAGTTCATCCTTGCTTCATTTTATAGATTTGGATGTTTGAGAGGGTATGATATCTACCATTAGATCAAGCATGTGATTTGACACAGGGTAGTTGCTTTCCCCACAACCATGAAATGGTGGAGAGCCTCATCGAGATCATATGCTGAGATTGAGTAGCTTCATGTTGTCAGTTTAGTTTTACACGCTTTTCATTAATGTCTTGATTTTTCTTATTTCATGAAGCCAGTTCTGGTTTTCTCCTTCTTCCCTCAAAATTATATTTAGATTAATAAAAATTTGCAGGCATTCGGGCTGTTGGAGGAGAAATTCCTCATTCCTATTCTTTTATTTTCATATCACGTTCTTTTATTTTCATATTCTCTCATCACCCATGCTTATAAAAATTGTATGAAAACTCCACTAATTTACATATGCTAGAATTTTATTATTCTAATGGAATACTCCATAACCAAACCCCTTATCCTCTCCCTTTCATTCTAGAAATAAAAACGTTTTTCATAAGGTGTTAATTTGACACCTTAAAAGATGAAAAACTTTCATTTTCCATTAGCACCTTCAATAAAGGAAATAAACCAATTTTTATGGATAAAAAACTAATAATATATATATAATAGCCTATGTAATGTTATTTAATCATTATATACACATGATTTAAAATAATAAAATAAAATAAGTTTGTTTTGTGAGATGAATTCACCCAAGATAATCCCAACGATTATCTTTGACAATTTATTCAATTGTACATCCTCATACCATATAACCAAAAAATTTATTATATCATTTATCTTTATTTATATTAATAAATAACTTATAATTTCAATTATGGATTTTTATTTCCATTTTACACGAACTTTGATACTCTTATATAAGAGAACTATTCATGAAAACTAAGAAAATGAGAACACCCGAATGATGAAATTGAATATTATAACTCATAAAAAATGACATAAATGAACATAATAAAATTATTAAGGAAATATAAAAATTCTCATGAATTAATTAATTAATGGGTTTAATTTGATTATTCATGACATTAATATCATGTGAAGAACCGTTGAAAATATAAGGTAAGGAATTCAACCTAAACCTCCATATTTTCCTTTGGATTATTCTTTATGTATCTTTACCCCAATTTAATAGTTATTTATTATTATTTAAATCCTAAAGATTATATGTATATGTCCTATAATCATGTATCCAGATCCGGTCATCCTTCTTTGATGGGGTATATATGTGTTTTAGAATGGTTCCCTTTAAAACAATACTCGATAAGCAATCCCAATTCAAGGGAACTTTTGGATTTCTTACCCACTTCTATGATAACACTATAATCTGTTTTAAGCAACCATTATGTTTATAAAATCAAAAATTCCATCATGAAAAAATATCTCGGTTCATTTATTATTTAATGAAAACAAATATTCATTTTCCTCATTAAATTCTGTTTAATATTTTCTTTAAATTGCACTAAAATATTTCATTTATATAGTTTCTTAGAAACAAATTTTACATGATTGCAATTAAATTGGGTCTAAATTAGGATTATACATGCCTATATTCCATTATAAATGTACATGAATATATTCGATCTATTATTTCATGTAAACATTTATGATATGCTCATTTGTTATTCCTTATGGTATGATTACGATACCTATTTCATTCCATGTGTAACCCTTATATTTAATATTCATGTGGGACACATATTCATAAACATATCATGATGGGTGGACCTAGATTATGCACCAATAAATTGTGTATTGTTTAGACTAATGATACATCATGTTCGGACTGGGAGTGAACATGGTTCCTTTATTGGACTTTTTCCACAAAGTTATATAGTCATTGATGTTATCCTTGACTCATGTTTATCTCATGTTATATGTTTTTTCCACATTACTATGATGCCATTATTATGTGTTCCCATGTAATACATGTTATAATTCCTTTTGTTTATTCATGTTATATTCCTTTTATGCCATCATGTTATGCGTTATAACCCATCTTCTATGTTTTATATATATGCTTACTCTCTACTGGGATCTTTAGATCTCCCATTTTGTTCATGTATTCCCTAGGATATCCTATGCAGATATAGAATCAAAATGGAATTTTGAGCTCAGTATGTATATTAAATAAAATTATATTTAAAGTTTTTTAATTATGTACCTAATCTTCCAATGAAACTAGACTTCATAATCCTTGGATTGTAATTTGATGGTTAATTAGGATGAAAATATAGTAATGATATGTGTAAAAGGATAGGGCCTCTATAATGGTATTGAGACATTATGTGGTGTCTTAGGAATCCATTTAATATAATGAATCAAAACCTATGTAGTTTATTAAAATTAGTCAATTTAATATCATGAGAATATAACATATATGAGGGAACCTAAAATCAAGTATTTAAGATCGAGCCATAGGAAGGTGTCCAATATATTCGAGTTATAAAAGGAAATAGAATCATCATAGTTCAGTCATACCCTTGAGACTATTACTAAGGTAGACTCTTTTAAATGGTTCGCAACATATCATGACACATATTAGGGCCTACACAATGAGGTTATATAATGACACCGACTGGGGCCTACACAATGTGGTTCCCCTAGCTAGTGGAGATTCTTGAAGCAATTGATATGAACAATGCAATTACCTAAGCCCATGTGAACTATGTTCAGTGTGAGAATAATGGGATAGAAATTAATCAGTATCACTACATATAGATTTAGAACATATAAACATGGAAGGAACATTGGTATATATCATGGATGTTAGTCCATAGGAAGGAACCCAATGTATCCTGGTTACGGTAAGAATAAAATTTATCATAGTTCAATTGAATCCCTAGTGCATTGATAGATGAGGTATAATGTTCAGCACATGGTAATGATCATGTCAAAATGGTTGATGTATCAGATACATGGGGTGAATTACATATATGTCTATTCCTATTTGATATCTGGCCTTAAGAAGGAATCCAACAACCCCGGTTATAATGGGAATACGAGTTCCCGTAGTTTAGTTTTATTAGGGAATAATTAGTAAGGCTTCCTTGGTATATGTGACATATCATATTGTGTCACTAATCGGGGATTCCACATGTTGTTTCCCAGTAAGAATGATCTTGTCATTACAACTCCATAATCCCTCTTGAGCTATGTTCATTCTGAGAAAAAAGGATTAATAATTAATCAGTCTCATTACATATGGATATAGGACTTTCATGCTAGGACTTCCTTTTAGCTATTTAATATGGAGCTTGAATAGAAAAAAATATTCATAAATTTCCTGGTTATAGTCAGAATCAGATTCATCATAGTTCAGTTTTGTTGGCTCTTACACACTATGAATTCGCTTATATATGGAGGTAGTGTAAAAGGTTATCAGGTAATGGGATGATTGTTTGCCTTGTCATGGTTTTCTTCTTTGACCTGGTTAATTGTCTGATTTAAATTTCATGATTTTATAACCCACATGTTGAAGGATATCTTAAACTTTCAGGGTTATATGGAGAATATTTCCAATGAAAATCTCATGATCTATTCATCTTTTTTCACAGATGATGCATAATTTTAATTTCATGTCTCATGGATATCACATGTTCAAGTCTTACTTTACATAATTACATCAAAAGACCTGATTGGATTCTAATTGCGGTCATCGCATTATCTCAGCTGACATGCATGGATGGTGTCACATGGTTTAATAGAAATTCTTTTATGTAATCATGAAATATGGATAAACTGATTGGAGGGTGTCATATGAATCAGTTTGACATCTTCAGAGGGTGTTTCATGGCGGGGAGGATTTGTCTAGAGGATTTCCCATGATCTATCATACTTTTCCATAGGACATCCTGAAAGTATGTTAACATGATATAGTTCCATCACACGAACCATTTGATATGTGCTAGTTCCTCCATATTATTTTGGTGACATCTCTAGAAGAAATTTTATTTTTCAGATGGAAAGCCCAGAGGGTTTCGTGAGATTTTATTGTCAAGCTCAGTGGGTTCAATGTGACTTTATCTGACAAGCTCATGGGACTTCACATGTTCTAAATAATATACCAATGGAGTTTCACATGATCTAGGAAACATGTCCTGGTTTTGTCAGATGACCTAGGTGGTTCATGTGAGTCACACAAGGGTCTGTGTATATAATTTTTTTCAAAATTCTCTCATAATTTTATTCATTGTTCCGACCTTTTATTTCATTTGAGCCTTAGATTTTTTCATGATTTTATTGTTTAAATCTCATGTGATATAGAGGATATGTCAGATTTCCTTTTCATAACACATAATAATTCCTTCACGTGATCTATGAGAGATCACATGAAATGACTATGCATGCTCATGATTTCTTAGGTTGTTACCATGACCTTATTTTATGGAAAACTTTTCTGATCTCAAGATATGATCCTTCTAGAAATCTGCTCCATGGCTTGGTTGTGCTAGCGTGAGATTAAATGAATGCCTTCTCCATGATGAAGTGAAGGTTTTGTTGGACTCATCAACCTAATTATATGAATATTTTCATGGAGTTTATTTCGCATTTATAGGATTGAGTCAGTGGTGGGGTATGATGTTACGAATTTCAAATGATTCAATCACAAGTCATCCTTGGGGGTGTCGCACAATATATAGCTACTAAAATACCATTCATTCAGCGCCCCATTTATTGGATTAGGGAAATTTAATAGGATATTTCCTAACCATTTGGATGTGTTATTTGAATTTTATATGGTCAAGACAACATGTATAGGGACCATTGTTTTACTTGGATTCCTATCAAAATGATTTCATGTGATCTAAGATGCCATGTTCAAGACCTTCCAGGAGACAAATTTTTTTTGGGGTCTTCATGAGATCAAGTTGAAATGAAAATAGGGATTCTGAGAGATAACATAGACATATCATGGGGGTTATATAGTATCATCTGTGATCATCTATGATGCACAACCCCTTTCATATGAATCAATTGTATCTTCCCTTCTTAAAAATCTCACGTCATTTCAATTTTTATATTCTCTATTTACCTCAAAAATGATGGGGGTATCTCAAAATTGTATGATTGTTGTAAAATAGAATCATTTTAACCATCAGTAATATATCACATGACTATGAAAGGGTCTTGTGGTGATGCACAATCCTTAACATGGAAAACCCTTTTGTTTGTCTTTGGATCTGGAGGGGTAGTGCAAGACACAATGAACATGACTAAAACCCTTTATGTTATGATGGACATGTGCTAGTAGGATCATTCATGAAAACGTGTGAATATCACCCATAATTACATGGTGTCTTGATAGATACATTGGCGCATCACTGGAATATAATGAGCACTAAAGGCTCCCATATTTTGAATATTTTTTCCTTATTTTTCTTCGATTTTTGGATGGCTGGGTAGGAATTTGTCAGTTGAAAAGTCACATAAACTTAGGGAGATTATCTGGATACATCTTCATGGTTAGTGAGTGTCATGGAAACATTGAAAAGAAAAAAATTACTCTTCAAAGGGGCTTTATGAGATCTCTAACTGGTTATACACTATGCGTGACAATCTGCATGATATTACTTAGGTCATGTGATCACGTGTCTCTTGGAGGTTCATGTGATCAATGTGATTTTTAACACCTTGTTATTACTTTTTTTGGATAAAATAATACACATATTCAATTATTTATTCCCTTGTGGATTTTCTAATGCTCATCTATGAGGTTTTAATAATAACACATGAGGTTAGTACATTACTTAAAAAAATTCTTTACTATTACACGGTAACTAGATTTATACCTATGGTTGTTAGTTCCCTTAATGAGTTCACTTGAAATTCAATAAAATACTATGATATAATTGGAACATGTTGGGCATTTTGTTTATGAATTTGGTAGACAGATTAAGCTATAGAAATAGCTTGTTATGTACGTTTTTCTAGAAAGACATCTGAATATCATAAATCATGAAATTCAATAATAAAATTATAAACATGAGTTGATATCATTAAATTAAATATTTAATGTTCAAATATCATTTAAAATATCATTTATAAAAGTATTTAATGCACTATTAGAAAATTAAGAGAATGCAACCTTTAACTATTGGTAACATTTGAAACTAAAATTCAAGGGAACATGGGAACACAATTTTCTTATTAAAACCATTGAAACATGTTATGGAATATTAATGAATAAGTATGGATATGACATTGGGAAAAGGAAATAATAATATATATGTTAAAATAGAATATAATTTTTGTAATGTCTCAGTTTCAGGATGTTCCTAGAGGTGCCCCGTACCCAGTTGGTCACATGGCCTCAAGCACATTTCCCCAAAATCCAGAGGCTACCAACTAGAATCAAGAGCCTCGGGTGTGATAGTGGGTAAACTATTCCCTCATTGGTAGAGTAACACAGTGGAGCTAAAACAGGTAGCAAGAGAGGAAGTAGTAAAATATTCAATAGGTAAACAACAGAAGTAATAAACAACTGGAGAAGACATATGTATATATATATTTGATTGATGATACATATGTTTAGGAAATAATCCAAAAAAGACACAATGCTGGAATACAATACTAAACCAAAGTACAATAGAAAACAGATAAAATTCTCTACATCATTACAAGCCTCAGCTTAGTCCCATGCTCCCCAGCTCTGTAGTAGCCAAGTACCTGATGTAGAAGGGTGATTTCCCATATCTAGAATTACAACAACATAATCTATTTTGGCCCCAATGCATGACCCAAACACAGTTTGATATGTATCCCAGTAGGCAACCACCTAAAGATCTGTGCCTAACTGTTAGTGAATATATATGGCAGACAATAAACAAAAATTAGAATAAAGCATGGACGTACACATAGTAATAGTCTCACAAATTCAATTTCATTCATTCTCATATATCAAGTAAGTATCTTATCAAAAGAAGGTAACAATCTAGGAAGTACTCACAGCCTACCCCCTATGGTTCATTCAAAACAAACACAAGAAACCCTCAGGGATGTACACATAGTCCAACCCCTCTGGTTTTGCTTTAGAAAAGGTACTGTAAGTAATCAATCACTATCAATTCACCATGTGGTCTCGTATCAGTAACTAATAGGAACTCTTAAGAAGCACTCAACATACAATTCCCCATGTGGCCCATATCGATGAAACTAAAAACACTCTGAGGGAGCACAATGTCCATCCCCCCAATGGTCTCACAACGTAAGAGTAAACAAACACACTAGACAATCCCTCAATGTCTATTCTATCTATAGTATAATACATGAGGTTCTCACAACCCTGTGTAAGTCAATCGCACACAAATGAATCATGGAAGCCAAAGTCAACCTCAATAAATACTTGTCTAAACAATCTACATCGTACCATATCATGTGAGATAATAATCACTCTATCCTAACAATACTAGGCATGGAAGGTAAACAACCAAACAGGAAAAAGATAGACCAAACAGTAAAAATTATGAAAAAATGGGGAAAAACATCCATTAATATATAAATAACCCTATTCACAACAATTAACCTCTATCCAAACAAACAAGGCATTATAGTTAATAATAGGGCTAAAAACATAAACACGCAATAACCCGTTCTAAGATATTGCACACTTTTTCACACATAACTCAATAAAATATCTATGGAAAGGAAAAAACCACCTACATTGACATCGTGAGATCGATATATGTGAACCTTAGGCATTGAATTGACGTAGAACATCATATATATACTAAAAAAGTATAAACATTCAACCGTGGGTAACCCGAGAGAGTGGATAAAATAAGATATGGTGCTCTAGAAGAAGAGAGAACTCAATGATGCGATTCCAACATAATGGAAGGAGTTTGATTTGGAGGACGGATGGCGATTCGGGGTCTTGGAGAAGATTCACAGCCGTAAGGATCCTCTTAGATGAGATGACCAAAGAAGAAGAGTGTTCTGCTAAAAATACATGACCTCAGTCCAATTAATGAAAAAAAGAAGTTAAACAACGTGTATTTTAAAAGTACATGGTGTGTACTTATATTTTACAACCTCGTCTTTAGGCGGTCTCTAGGTCACCACACACGGCCATGTACTCGTCCATTACACGACCAGTACACGGTCACCCGCGGTAATAGGGTACATGGCCTGTACTCTTGAAATTTCTAGAAGATTCCATTTTTCTGAAAAACAACCAATAAAACGTACCTGAAAAAGAAGATCTGGGTATTTAAAAACTTCCCCCTTAAAGAAGTTTTTCCCTGAATTTTCATATAAAGGCATCATAGAAGAATATCCCATGAATAGCTTTGGCAACTGTGAATATACATCGGCCTCCCTCTACCAAGTCACATCCTGTACTCGCCCGTGCTCCCATAGCACTCATACTAGAGGAATAGACCTTCCATAGAGAACCTTCACACTTCAATCAACAGTTTGGATAGGACGCTCCATGAATGAGGATTCCACCTCGAGCTCAACCTCCTCGGGTTGGAAAACATAGGATGGGTCTGAGAAGTAACGTCGGAGATAAGATACATGAAAATCGTTGTGCATAGCCCGATACCCCTGAGGTAACTACAACTGATAGGAAACCGGCCCGACTCTCTCCCATGCCTCAAACGACCACGTACCTCAGTGAAAGCTTACCCTGTATCTTAATCATCTTATGTCCCAACCTCGGTGAGACACACACAAAAAATGATCCCTAACATCGAACTCTGGAGTTCGCCTCTGTCGATTAGCATAAGACTTCTGTCGAGATTATGCAGTATTCATCTCTTCTGAATAAACTCTATCTGCTCTATGGTCTCCTGAACAAGACGAGGTCCCTACATAGCTTCCTCTACTGCCTCTATATAGGATTACAGTGATTGGCATGACCTACCTTACAAAGCCTCATAAGGTGGAATATGAATAGTTGCTTGAAAACTATTATTGTAGGGAAACTCCACAAGAGGTATTTCTTATCATATGAACCTCTAAAATCTAGGAAGCATGGTCTAAGCATGTCATCATGAACTTGAATTGTACACTCAGACTAGCCATTTTTTTGGGGGTGGTAAGCTGTACTCAGAAGTACCTGTGTACCCAATGCCTTCAGTATCCCCTGCCAGACCTGAGATGTAAAATGTGTGTCCCTGTCTGAAACAATGGATTGTGGAACTCTCTGTAAAGATACAACCTATGGGATGCACAACCTTTCCAGATCATCAGCACTCATGGTATTTTTGATCGGTAATAAGTGAGAAACCTTCATGATTCTGTCAATGACAATCCAAACTACATCATTCCCTCAAGGAAACCTCAACACCTGTCATGAAATCCATTGTGACATCATTCCATTTCCACTTAGGAATGGGTAACAGCTGCAAAATCACGGCTGGTCAATGATGCTCCACATTCACATGCAGATAGGTAGAACACATCATGAAAAAACTAGCAGCATTTCTTTTTATACCAGACCACTAATAATGACTGTGTAGATCGTAATACATCATGATGACAACATGATGAACTACCCAAACTGGGGAATGAAAGTCTTTCATAATCTCCTAGAATTTGTCTCCAGGAACCCACAAACATCCATGAAAAGACATGATCTCATACTCACCTACTATCCATCCAGGAATAGGGTCCTCTCCTAAAACACTCTCTAGTAGGAATAGTCCTTCTGAATCTTATAGTTGTTGCACTCGCACTCTATCCAGAAGTGTAAAGGTAACAACTATAGAAGATAAAAATTTTTCACCCTGACCATCATGAACCACCAAATGAATTTCTTAGAATAGAGCCATAAGCATCCACTCACTATTGGACTCCTAATCTTCTTATATCAGTGTCCTCCTGCTCAACGCATCGGCCACAACGTTGCCTTTTCCAGGCATGTCGGCATGCCCAAATTCAAAGGACTGAACATATTCAACCCACCTTAGTTGTCTCAAATTTAGGTCACGCTGAGTGAAGATATACATGAGACTTTTGTGGTTGCTGAAAACCACAAAATGATCCCCCAGAATATAATGTCTCTAATAACTCAAAGCATGAACAATAATAGCCAACTCGAGATCATGTGGTGGGTAGTTCCTCTCATGTGGCCTTAACTACCGAGAACTATACGCAACAACCCATTCCATGTATAAGCACTCCGCCCATCCCGATACAAAATGAATCATAGTACATAATGTAGCTCTTTCCCGGCTCTAGAAATACTAGTGTTGGTCCTAAAGTAAACCACCATTTTAGCTCCTAAAAGGCTGAATCAAAAAAATCTGACCAAAAGTACTTCACAACCTTCTTAGTCAAGATCATCAGTAGTGCTACTAAGAGTGAAAAGTCCTGTATAAAATACATGTAGTAACTATCCATCCCTTGAAAAATTTGTACATCAAAGACATTATTTGGCTGCTCCTAGGAAACTACTACTCTCACCTTCTCAAAATCAGCTGATAATTTTGTCTCTGAGATAACATGACCCAAGAAGTAAATGTAGTCCATCCAAAATTGGCATTTTGAGAGAATAACATAAAACATATTCTCTCTCAGTGTACACAAAATGATATCAAGATGTATTAAATGGTCATGTATACTATGAGAGTACACCAAGAAATCTTCCATGAAGACCACCACAAAAAAAAATGTTTGGATGGAACACTCGGTTCATCATTTCTATAAAGAATGCATGCGCGTTTACAAGACCAAACAACATAAACATGTACTTGTATAGACCATACCTACTTTGGAAGGATGTAATAGGTTTATCAAATTGTCTAATGCACAATTGATGGTGATCGGATGTCAATTCAATCTTAGAGAACACATGAGATCCTCAAATTTGATCAAAGAGATCATCAATCCTCGACAAGGGATATCAGCTCATGATTATCAACTGGTTTAAAAATTGATAATCCACGTAAAGTCTGAGGGAACCATCCACATTTTTGAAAACAGGACATATGAACCCTAAGGAAAAGTACTAGGTTGGATGAACCTATTTTCCTGCAACTGCACCAACTGCTTCTTGATCTCCTATAACTCTAGTGTAGTCATCCTATAAGGATGAATGGAACCTAGTGCCGCTCCGGGAACAATCTCAAAAAGATAGTCCACCTCTCGCTCTAGAGGAAAACCTAAAAGTCCTTGGTAAAGACATCCCTAGAACGATCCACTAATAAAGGAAAGTCCATCTGTAATGTCCCCCGGTCATCCAGATATAGACTAGAAATCTGGGTTGTAACTCCTCCTAAACTATGATGCTCAGGTCCTGCTCTCCTCTCTTGGACATCCCATTCACCTTTATATGAAGAAACGATTCACCCTCTGGTGACATGAAACTCACCCTAGGGTGATAGAAATTAATAATTGATGGGAAGGGAACTAATCTGTCCATTCCCAGAATAAAATCATAGCATGTCATCTCTAAGACATAGAGGTCCCATAGAAAGGGACACCCACCAACCTCTAGAGGGAACTCCTTGCACTGACATACAATATCCATTCTAGTTCCAAAAAATGTGTCTAGAATCAATATATCCGAAGAAGGAAAGATATAAAGACCAAGGGTCTCCACAAAAGCGATAGATATAAAGCTATGGGAAGCCCCTATATCGAAAAGAGTAGAATCTAAACTAGGGAAACTAAGATTATACCACAAACTATAGAGGGGCCAAGAATCTTCTCCTGTTGAGTCTGATCCACTACAAATGTATGAACTACCCTACAGCCCTACAGCCCCCCCTAACCTCCATGAGCTAATCGAACCTATTGTTACGTAAATATTGGTTACTGGCTACCACTACCACGACCTCCAACTCAACATGAACGGCTGAAATAACTCCATTTCCCTAACTAATGAGAAACTGGTGGTACTGCTCCTATATGAGGAATCATAGAAGAACCCATGTCACTAGCTGTTGGTGAGAAGATGTAGCAGAAGTTCTAAAGATGACCCATCTTCCTGCAAGATCAGCACTCTGTAGGGTCTCTCTGGAAATGTGACCTTGTATGCCCGCTCATCCCTCACTATTAGGTCACCACCTGTCTATGAGAATATTTTTCTAGCCTACTATGATTTTCACACATAGACACCCTACAGCTCTTCCTATTGTCAATAGTAGGGATACCAACGATAGATGTTGAGTTTTTCAAGCTCACCACTCCATAATCCCTCAGATTATGCTCAGTGACTAGTGCCCGGTTCTCTATAGAAGTTATGGACGTCAACCTAAAGATGTTCACCTGAGATTGGATGTCGTGCCTGAGACTATCCTCAAACAACCTTTCCTGAAATAACTCATCACCTCCTGTAATAGGCATGAAGTGTTGCAGCTCTATGAAGAAATAAGAATACTCCATAACAGAAAGAGTACCCCATTCAAGACTCATGTACTCTCGGACTCGATCAGCCCAAAAAGTCTTTAGGTTGAAGTAGTCATAAATGTCACACTGGAAGTCAACCGAAGAAATAACCTGGTATCATCCTGCCCATGAGATCACATCCAACCATCTATTGGTGGATTCTCGAAGCATATTTGGGGTGATATTGACACTCCTCTCCGAAGGAATCTCCGAATGATGAAAGATGGAAAGCATGGATTCCAACCAGGGCACTATAGCCTGAGGTCCTCCATCCCCTATGATGGTGGGAGGCTGTTGCTTCTCAAAAACCCACGTCAACTCTTCCATCAATGGGGAAAGATGTGTTACTCCTCTGAATGTCTGCATAAACCTCATAAATCCCTCTCAGAACTATACGTCAGCACCTGTGTCCAGAATGAAGGCTGGTGCCAAGACTGGAACAACTGGAGAATCTGATGGTAGTCCCTAGTCATCCAGGTATAGTGGCTGATCACTTCCCTATAACTGGAAGACAACCGGAGGAAGTCTCGGTGGCATGACTCTGCAAGGTCAATGGCACACCTTAGATCAATATTAAAGAGATTGAAACATAGAAGCGTAATAAGGGGACAAGAGAAATAAAAAATTTAAGTCTTTCAAAACATGGATACACATACTGTATAATTTCTACACAACGTGTTCCCTTAAACCATCTCATGGTCATGTACTTCTGCCAACCCTGGTCTTGTATCAACCCATACACATGGCATGTTGTCCTAACACACAACTTTTACTTGAATCCAATTCCCCTACCCAAGTTATTCTATACAACTAAGCCACATGATTCTCCTAGAACTAGACAACACGGGGTGTTAGTGCCAGAAAAGGCGTGTACTAGATGAAATTGACCAACCCATGTTGTTTGTTACACGAACGGTTACATAGGTGACTGTACACGACGTGTTTGTTCCAGAAACGGTGTGTACTAGAAAGATATCACTGACTCGTGTTGTTCACTTCACAGCTAGATACATGGGTTATACTACACATCATGTAGTGGATTTACATGGCGTGTATAACTTGAGTTTTATCTATCCGTGTCATTAGTAACATGAGTGGACACATGGTCTACACAACACTACATGTACAACTGGTACACGACATGTTTCCCCCAAAGATTTCCCAACCCCGTGTCTCTACCCACACATCCAGTGACATAGTTAGAGACTACAAGTTGTGTACATAAAGTACATGGTGTGTACTTAACAAAAATAGTTCCTTCTCAAATAGAAGGACACATGGCATGAATTTATCTTTAAATTTCATGTATTCCGGGTTCTACTGGAAAATAAGCCTCTTAAACTACTCTGAAACCCAGAAAAACACTGAAATGAAAATTAAAGTGACCAATTCCAATCCATGAGGTCCAATAATCCCCACGAATCAATGCTTGGAATCTTATAAAAATTATATAAAAGCATAATAATGTAATGATCCACTAAATTCCTGTCCATGTGGTCCCATAACACCTCAAGAAACAATGTTTGGCATTAATTGAAACAAAACCTTACAAAATTCAATACCCTATAAAAATATGTTATTCTATCAAGGAATCTTTCACAACAACATGCATGTCTAGCCCAACATTTATCACAGAAACATGCAATCACTAATGCACCCTAAATGGCATGGTAAGAATGCATGACATGTGATTTCTAACAAGTGCCAATATGTTGCATGAGATGGCATAACCAAATCTAATCAGGTTGTGACTGAATAAAACCTCAATAATCTCAATGATAACAGCACAATACATGTTAATCACCCCATAGTGAAATCAAATCAACAGAAAAATGGAAAAACCAGAAAAATTACAATAACGAGGTAGAATGGATTTTCACTGTACACAGGTTTCCCAATCCTTAGCATAGCTTATTAATAAGTACATATTCATTCCTATCCCTGGATATAGGCTCCAAACAGTAAGTCAAGAAGTAAATAATTCCTTTTATACCACTTTGTAACATACCGGTTCCGGGAGCCTTCTAGAGGTTCCCCATATCCGGTTGGTCACATGGACTCAAACACATTTACCTGAATTCTAGTGGATTCCAACTAGATGCAAGGGCCTTGAGTGTGATAGTGGGGAAGCTATGCCCTCACAGGAAGAGTAACACAGTGTATGTAAAAAAGATAGCAAAAGTGGAAGCAGTAAAACATGCAATAGGTAAACATCAGAAGTAATAAACAACTGCATCACACACATATATATGATTCCTGATACATATGTCTCAGAATGTTTCCAAACAAGACACACTGACTGAATAAAATACTAAACCAAAGTACAACAGAATACAGATAAAAATCTCCACAACATCATAAGTCTATGCTTGGTACCATTCTCCCCATCTCCACAACAATCATGTTCCTCAAGTAGAAGGGCTCTTTCCCTTATCTAGACCTGTAACAATATAATCTGTGTGGGCCTAAAGCATTACCCAAACAGGGTGTGAGACGAATACTAATAGGAAACCACCAAAATATCTATGCCTAACAGTCATTGAATATATATGGAAGGCAATAAAAAACAATTTATAAAGAAAGGAAGTACACAGAGTAATAATCCATCAAATTCAATTGCATTCATTTTCATATATCATGTAGTAGCTAATCAAAAGCAGGTAACCCTATAGGATATAGTCAAATCCTAACCCCTCTGTTTCAACAAAAACAACCACAAGAAACCTTCTGGGAAGTACACACACTCTAACCTCTCTAGTTCAGCTTTAGCAAATACACTCTGAGAAAGCACTCACTGTCAATTCCACATGTGGTCTCATATCGGTAACTAATAGGCACACTAAGGAATCACATCACATATAATTCCCCCTATGGCCCATATCGAGGAAACTAAAGACACTATAATGGAGAACACCATCCATTCCTCATATAGTATTACAATGTAACAATAAGCAGACACTCTGTAGAAGAACTCAACTTCCATTCTCCCTATGGTATACTACAACATGTTTTCAAGACCATGTGTAAGTAAATCGTGCACAAATGAAACATTACATCCAAAGTCAACCTCAAGAGCTAGATGGCTAAAAAATCTACAACATACCATAGCAATTCAGATAATAATCACTCCATCCTAACAATACTAGGCATAGAAGGTAAACAGCCAAACGTGAAAAGTTAGACCAAATTGTTAAAATCAACCAAACATGGGCAAACACATCCATTGCAAGGTAAATAAGCCTATTTAATACAATTAAACTCTATCCAAAAAACGAGTCATAACATGTAATAATAGGGCTAAAACCATAATCATGAAATACCCCATTCTAGGGTATTGGGAACTTTTGATCATATAACTCAAAACTGTCTACGAGAAGGCACAAACCACCTACCTCGGCATCATGACATCAATATACGTGATCCTCTGGCCTAGAATTGACCAAGAACACTTTAAATCAATAAATAAGATAAAAACATTCAACCGATGGTAACTCAAGAGAGTGGAGAATACACGAGATGGTGCTCTAGAAGAAGATAGAACACCTTGATTCTATTCCAATGGAATCGATGGAGTTGGATTGAGAGGAAGGATTGTGAGTCTGGGGCTCGGTGAAGATCTACGAATGTACAGATTCTCCTAGACGAGACTGCTGAAGAAGAAGAGCATTCTGCCAAAAAGACGTTACCCTAGTCCATTTAATGAAAAAAGAATAGGTCATTTATTTTAAAAGAACATGTATTGTGCATTCATTTTCTAGTCTCCACTTTATGAGGTCTCCCGGTCACCACACATGACCATTTACACAGCTATTACATGGCCTGTACAAGGTAACCCGTGGAAAACAGGTACATGGCTTGTACCTAAACTACATGGTGTGTACTCATGAAATTTCTAGAATCTCTCAATTTTCTTAACAACAACCAGAAAAGAAAAATGTACTTGAGAAAAAGTTCCGGGATCTTACAATTTTACTTTTTTTAAAAAGATTAAAATGTGAGTTGTACGATATCATTAAATGGTTTTATTTTATTACATTTAATGAAGTTCTATGGTTGGAAAAATAACATTTATTAAAAATTTATTTATAGATATAAACATTAATAATGTCACGACCCAAACCTACCCGGGATCGATCCGCAACTACCCCAAGACCGCCTCCATAGGCTAGGGGCTGGCGACAAGCGCCGATGGCTAAACAACTCGGGGAGGCCTTTGCTTGAGTACCTGTACACACACATGCAACACACTCAATGCAAAAGTGAAGAGTAAAATAAAGAACAAGAAGAGTAAGAAGAGAAACTACTATATAAATACCACAAATGTGCATCCACATCTAAACAGTATAAGTAAAGCTGAAAATGAAAAAGGTAAAAACATGCACCCAACCAGAAAAGTGCCACAACCCAGCAACAGGTAAACAAAACAAACAGTTGACGGGTCTCCCCACCTGGAACCTGGCTACGACCACCGTACATGGTCCAAGCACCCAAGCTCCTACGCTCCACTGATGTCATGACCAACTTGTCCGTCATCTGCCAGGGCACACCAAGTGCGGGAAAATCCCAAGTAGGGGTGAGTATAAAAATACTTATTAGGATACCCCGAAGGCTTGAGGTAGCAAAAAAAGGAGGTACTAAAGGGTGAGCAGTAGAGCGAACAAGTAAAGTAGAGGAGTACACCAGAGAGTGCAGTAAAGAGTCCAGCAGAACCCAACAAGGGGAGAGAATGTAGAATCATCTAGACACAAGGAGCTGGAAACGGTGAGAAGATGAACTTTCCGTCGAGTCTTCACTACCTATATCAGAAGAGCAGAATCGCCCAACCACGAGAAGCTAGACACGGAAATCATGTGGCACACCCCGCGCGTCTTCACCTCCCCTAGAAGGGGAGTAACCAAACACAATAAGTGGGTACTAGAACAAGGTATATACAAGTCCATATGCTCAAACAGGAAGCCCAAACAAGATCGTAAGGGGATATCCATCCCGTAGCTCAGCCCAAGAAAGAGTGAGTCACCAACATTCCCAGAAGTAACACCATTGATGCCCAGCATCCCGCATGTCTTCCCCGAACCGCAAGCCAAGGGCTCAATCACCACACCTCGACACTATCCGCTTTGGGCGGTACTGACTCGCCCGCACAGTTTTAGGTCGTGTCACAAGGACACGTCTTAGTGGGGGAAAATGATCCTCGTACTTGAGAGTTTTGGGGGAACGTCAACCACAACTTGTCACTGCCCCGCAGTCGAGAGGTCTCATAGTCGACAGGAAACCCCCTGACCAGCCCCGCTGGAGGGTCCCTGGAAGTCAACGAGTTCCCACTACAGGGAGACCCGGAAAGTCGAAAGGTGCCACAATGCCCAGTCCCGTAACAGGGTAATCCATTGGAGGGAGACCCAGCTAAAGTCGACGACGGGACCACTGCCCAGCCCAGTTGGAGGTAACCCGACATCGGGGACCACTGCCCAGCCCAGCTAGAGGTAACCTGGCATCGGGGAACACTGTCTAGCCCAGCTGGAGGTAAGCTCGGCATCGGGGACCACTGCCCAGCCCAGCTGGAGATAAGCCCGGCATCAGGGACCACTGCCCAGCCCCACTGGAGGTAAGACCGGCATCAGGGACCACTGCCCCACCCAACTGAAGGTAAGCCCGACATTGGGGACCACTGCCCAGCCCCGCTAGAGGTAAGCCCGGAACTGCTCTGGCCATCCCTGCTGGATGATACTGCTCGGTGAACACCGTTGTACTGGACATCCCTGCTGGATGGTAACCCACTGGCAAGCCCTGCTCGAAACAACCTCAGCCCTGCTGGAAACAACCTCAGCCCTGCAGGAAAAAACCTCAGCCCTGCTGGAAACAACCTCAGCCCTGCTGGAAACAACCTCAGCCCTGCTGGAAACAACCTCATCCCTGCTGGAAACAAACTCAGCCCTGCTGGAAACAACCTCAACCCTTCTAGAAACAACCTCAGCCCTGCTGGAAACAACCTCATCCCTTCTTGAAACAACCTCAGCCCTTCTAGAAACAACCTCAGCCCTGCTGGAAACAACCTCCTGGGTAGAGGATCGGTGCCCGCGTAAAGTGTTGGTCACACCGAATCCAATAGAACTCTACTAGGGAACACGGGGTGACGGGCGAAACTCCCTAGGACTCACAAGGCGATCCTGCTCAAATCCACTGAGTCACTATCGAAGCGGACCGAGTCAACTCACCCCAGAATGTGGGGAAAACACCCACATTGTAAGAACACCCATAGTCGCAGATGGTGTCGCAGTCAGGTGAGAGGGGCACAGTACTGAAACCCCTCACAGCTGAAGAAGCAGAGGAACCAAACAATCTCTTCCAGCCAACCCATCAAGAACAAGATCAGGGGGAGACCACTCAACCCTGCTGGTCAGACAAAAGAGCACCAGGCCAGGGGAAACTTTGCCCTGCTGGTCAAACAAACAAGCACAAAGCCAGGGAAAACTCCACCCAGCTGGTCAAACAAACAAGCACAAATCCAGGAGAAAACTCTACCCTACTGGTCAAACAAACGAATGCAGAGGGACCCTCTACGTGGCGACAGGTCACAGTACGTAAAGCAGATCATGACACGCACATGGGGCCCACACGAAGTGTGGCCCCAAGTCAACCCCAACTGAGTGAAAAAACATCCTCAGGTATAAACAACCACACGTACCTCCAAGTGCTCCCGTATACACCCGGAGTATACCTTATTCTAGCCCAAAGGATATCGTGCACACGGCACCCAGCGTCAACGCGAAGGCATGACGTAACAACTACACCTCAAAGGCCCAGGCACAGCCAACCACAACTTGTGAACCATTTATATCACTCTCCCAAGAGTGCACGATCACATGCCAAGGGTCTGCTACAAACAAGGTAGGACGAACCACCACCGGAGCACCTCTCATGCTCCACATTTAACAAGATCGTGCAAGAGGCTTCGCACCACCAAACGGATCGCACCATTGCAATCCTGGTGGAAAAACACGTGAGGTTAACTACTTACTCGCCTCCAATGGATATCCAACAGAAAATTTACCAACACCGCCTCATGCCCGAACGGCTTCCTGTGATCCCAATCCTTGGCCCCGAAAACAGTCAATTGCGTCGCACCATTTCGATCCCCTCGGGAAAACATGTCAAAAGCACTACTCACATGAGTGCAATGACTATTTATAGAAAGAGGTGCATCCCGGCGCACCACACACGAGCGGTGCCACGTGGGACCCGAATCCCGGTCCGGAAACTCAACGAACAGATCACATCGTTGTGATCCTCTCGTAAAAGTACACGAAATGAACTATTCACTTGTCCAAAACGGTCGCCCAATGATAAAGCTGGAAATCACCGTCAACTCCCGAAACGGCCCTCGCGGGGCCCGCACCATCATGCAGAATTACAGCGGGAAGACTGCGCCAACACGATGCCCTCGAAAAAACACCCAACATCGACTGCTCGCACGCCCCGAACGGACATCTGAGGAAAAAGTCGCTAAAAGCTGCACGCAGCTCAAAAGACAGGCTATGGGGCCCATGACTCAACTTCGGCCTCAATGCTTGAAACCATCCTGGAAAGCTCCGCCTTGATGCCAGGGTCCAAACGCCACTGACAGCGCTCAAAACAGATGTCAGACGCGTCAGTGCCGTCCAAAACATGATCCGGCAAAGAAACGACTAACCTTTCGACGTACATGTCGCGCCATCGAGGCCCCTTGTTTTGCAGATTAAAATTACCAAAACCATCTCAAAAAGTCCCCCTCGTCGATAAAGTTCCACCGCTGCAGATGGCACTCAAAACGGACACCCGTAGCGGATAATACGGGTGTCCGAACACCAAGGGGGCAAGGCCCCTAGGGCTGGACCGGCCGGTCCGCCCGGCCGGGGCTGGCCCCCGGCTTAGCCGCGCGGCCCGGCTGCAGACTCGTGGTCCGCGCGCAGACCGGCCAAGAGGGCCGGTCACGGCAGGCGCGGGTCTTTGCCGCCGCACGGGGGTCGCGCACCGCGACCTTGCGGTCGCCGCCTCGCCGGGGGCTTCGCGTGAGCCCCGACCTCCTTCAGACGCCGCCCCCCTCACCCTCGGCTGAAGGCATGCCACACCCCAGCCTCGCCCAGCCACTCCACCAGACACCCGCGGCGCCCACCGAGCTCCCCACTGCCGTGCCGTCCGCCCTAGCCACGCCGCCGCTCGAACCTGCCGGAAACCGAAAACCCGCAAACTTCGGCGGATGATTGCGGACGCCATGGGGCTCAGAATTCGAATCCAAAAGATGCGTTGGAAAGGAAATAATCTCTACTACACATTCTTGGGCTTCGTTCAAAAAACCAACAGAAATTAGACAGTATTAAGCATGCTCAAAGTAGGTGCGGGAAGACAAAACGCAACAAGACCCTACCTCGTGGGCATTGCCCGAAGCATCACCGTGATTCGCCGCCTTGCCGGAGCTGCCTCACCAGAGACGCCTAGCCAGAGTGGAGGAGAGGATGGAGGGGGAGATCCAGCCCGAATATGAGGAGAGGGTAAGAGAGGGGGGGTTATGTGTTTAAATAGAAACACACTTAACCACCTGCCTGCCGGCCCGAACCCGAACCTCCGGCGAAGACGAGGTTAAGCATCCCCTAGGCCAAACACCACCTCCCGAGAACAACGTCGGTCTTGGAATTTTAATCTGATACCCAGTTCAAAAGTTATTAAACTTAGCGCCCGAGGCCGCCAAATTACAAAAACGCCCCTGGGGCCATTTTTCACAGACGGCCCGCGATCGCGAAACCTATACCCCTCCAAGGGTAAACGACATTATCTGAACTCAATGGTGCCCTTCGGTTCCCAATCCGAGCCACTGTTTAAGAGATACCTGCGTTTCAACATTAAACGAACAAATTAATTAATTAATTCGTTTAACGTTCCAGAAGCGGGCAAGGGGTCCAAACGTCCCGCACCGACACGTTTTATGTCGTTCCTAGGGTAAACACCCCATTCTGGACCCATCCGTACACTCAGATATCTTATTCGGAACTCTTTTTAGGAGTTATCTCATTTATTTGGCGTTTCTAGTGTGGACGCACTAAAAATTTAATTCCGGCCACTCTGGGGCTCGGAATTGCACGTCGTCTGAAGGTGCTGCTCTGGAATATCATTATGAATATTTCAATGTCTTTAATATCAAAAACAAGATTCTTACATCATTCCACCTTCAAGATTTTTGTCCTCAAAAAGAAAAACCAGGGAACAACACTGGGTACTAAGACCACACCTGGCTTTCCCATACCCAGAAGAACCCACGCACAGCTCTGTGTCACCCCACACAGACCAAAGGATTTATCTGTTCATGCTAGGTCAGCCCTTGTTGATGTCGTGCACCCACTCCAGACTTTGGGGTTAGGGAGAGGCGGTAGACAACCTCGCCATCCCTTTGAACGGTCTCAAACGACCCGAAAGCTCTCCGGGGTAGCTCACCTCCCCGAACAAACCTCTATGTCGCACGCCGCGACTGGAATCACCGCCCGCACCTAAAACAAGGCCCGGTGAGTCCCTCCTTCAGAATATCCATATGGTGAAACACCCAATGATATCTGGTCACACAAGGTTCCACAATCGATGATCTCTTACACGCTCAAAAGGTGATGGAGTCAACACCATCGACTAAAGAAAAAGGTCCCACGCCTTTTACCTTACCAACACAGGGTTACACCCGACGCCCTGCGTCACCCTGGTAACACATCAAACAAGGAGTAGGGAGGAATGAAGTTCACACACAGAGTCTAACAATTCTACTGCAAAAATTAGAAGAGCTGTAGAGTGTACCTCTTACCACCTCATGCTCTGCCGGATAATAGACATCCAAAGCTCGCGGCTATTCGTGGTCCCAACCGTTAGCTCCCAGATCCTGACGTAGACCACCTAGTGGTGATGGGGAGATCTTGTAAAGTCATCCCCCACTACCAGCTCCACCCGATCCTCTGCTAGCACCACCTTAATGGGTACTACTCCGATCACAGCGCTGCCTCTGCCGTGGTGGTGCGCCTTCTGCCTGCTCGAAGCTCCCAGCAACTCGGGTCGGGCAGTCTCGTGCCAAGTAACCTCGCCCGTCACAAGCATAGCACTGACTCTCTATAGGATGCACTGTTTTCCTCCAGCGCCACTGTGGTGTACGACCATGCCCCTAAGTCTGGTTGTCAGTAAGCCACCTTCGTCGAGGTACTGCTTTCCGACACCCACTAGTTGCGGCAGACGTCTCGGCTCCAACGTGCCTACTGCCACCACCAACACTAGAACGCAACATGAAGCCCTCTGTCACTAGCGCCTGCTCTAGCACCCCAGCATGTGTAAAAATTCCCAAGGGTACTATGAAAACATGAATTTCTCGGCAGAGACCCTACTCAAACATTCGCGCTCAGATGTTTTCATCATGGAACAAGTCTGGGTATAAGCGTGCACGGTCTACAAAACTAGCCGCGTACTCGGCTACCGTCATCCCTCCATGCTGAAACTGCAGGAGCTCCTGAATCCGAACGGAGCGCAAGAAGGAGGGGAAAACATCTTCACCGAACAACAACTGAAAGTCACCCCATGAAAGCGATGACTAGTCAAGAAGCTGAGTCACCAGACTCCACCAACGCCGAGCTGCTCCACGAAAATGGGTGGCTGCAAAAGCCACACTCTGATCTGTCGGTGTCTGAAGAAGCCTGAAAAGGCGAACCACTACCTCAAGCCAAACCTCTGCTGCCTGAGGGTTTGTCTCACCCCTAAACCTCCGCAGTCTCTGCCGCTGGAACTCACGGAGCATGCTCAACCTGCGCTCAAGCTCAGCCTGATCTGCTGAAACTGCCTGCTGCTCAACAGGTGGGGGTGCTGCTACCGGCCCACCCGGAGAAAGGGGCTCGCATGATGGGTCCTGGACTGTGGCCTCGTAGCTCACAGGGTCGTCATCACGATCCAAATCTGGTATCCTGGCTAGCTGTCTTCAAAGAGACACCCTGAATATTATCAAGGAGTTCCGTGATCAGATGAGCATAATGTATATACCAAAAAAACAATGATGGGGAGCTGACTCAAGAAGGAAAGTCAAGACTAAGTCCTATGTGATGCACAAAAAAATTTCCCTGCAACAAGTGTCTCAGCATGCCGAGTCGACAAGAGGGTTATCAAGGTCCTGGTGAATAGATACGTCGGCCGCCGCACCATCACTGGACTCCCTGGCCTGAGAGACACTCTCGAGTCACATTAACATTGTTTCCCTAAATCCCAACCAACTCCTCTTTTAGGGACATCCGAATAGCGATCCAAGGAACGAACCACCTCTGATACCACTTTTTCATGACCCGACCCTACCTGGGATGGAGCCGCAACTACCCCAAGCCCGCCTCCATAGGCTAGGGGTTGGAGACAAGCACCAAAGGCTATACAACTCAGGGAGGCCTTTTCCTGGGTACTTGTACACACACACGCAGCACACTCAATGCAAAAGTGCAGAGTAAAAGAAAGAACAAGCAGAGTAAGAAGAGAAACTGCTATATAAATACAACAAATGTGCATCGACCTCTAAACAGTACAAGTAAAGGTGAAAAGGAAAAAGGGAAAAACACGCACCCAACTAGAAAAGGGCCAAAACCCGACAATAGGTAAACAAAACAAACAGCTGATGGGTCTCCCCACCGGGAACCCGGCTACGACCACCACACGCGGTCCAAGCTCCCAAGATCTTACGCTCCACTAAAGTCACGACCAACCTATTTGTCATCTGTAAGGGAACATCAAGTGCAGGAAAATCCCAAGCAGGGGTGATTATAAAAATACTCAGTAAGATACCTCGAAGGCTCGAGGGAGCAAAAAAAGAAGGTACCTAAGGGTGAGCATTAGAGCAAACATTAAAAGTAGAGGAGTACAACAGAGAGTGCAGTAAAGAGTCCTGGTCAACCCAACAAGAGGAAAGAAGGTAGACTCGTCCAGACATAAGGAGCTAGAAACTGTGAGAAGATGAACTTCCCGTTGAGTCTTCACTACCTATAGAAGGAGAGTAGACTCGTCCAACCACGTTAATCTTGACATGGAAAGCACATGGCATACCCCGCGCGTCTTCGCCTCCCATGGAAGGAGAGTAACCAAACCCAAGAAATGGGTACTAGAAAAAGGTATATATAATTCCATATGCTCAAAAAAGAACCCAAACAAGATTTTAAGGGGATCTCTATCCCATAGCTCAGCCCAAGAAAGAGTGAGTCGCCAACATTCCCATAAGTAACACCATCGACGCCCATCATCCTGCATGTCTTCCCTGAACCGCAAGCCAAGGGATCAATCACCACACCTCGACACTATCCTCTTTGGGCGGCACTGACTCACCCGCATGGTTTTAGGTCGCGTCACAAGGACGCATCTCAGTGGGGGAAAACGCTCCTCGTACTTGAGAGTTCTTGGGGAACATCAACCACAACTCGTCACTGCCCCGCAGTCGAGAGGTCTCAAAGTCGACAGGAGACCCCTACCCAGCCCCGCTGGAGGGTCCCTAGAAGTCAACAGGTTCCCACTACAGGGAGACTCAGAAATTCGACGGGTTCCACACTGCCCAGTTCCGTGACAGGGTAATCCACTAGAGGTCGACTCGGCTAAAGTCGGCGACGGGACCACTGCCCAGCCCAACTAAAGGTAACCCGGCATCGGGGACCACTGCAAGCCCAGCTGGAGGTAAGGCCGGCATCGGGGACCACTACGCAGCCCAACTAGAGATAAGCCCGTCATCGGGGACCACTGCCTAGCCCCGCTAGAGGTAAGCCCAACATCGGGGACCACTTCCCTGCCCAGCTGAAGGTAAGTCCGACATCGGGGACCACTACCCAGCCCCGCTGGAGGTAAGCCCAGAACAGCTCTGGCCATCCCTGCTGGATGGTACTACTCGGTGAACACCGTGGTACTGGCTATCCCCGCTGGATGGTAACCCACTGGCGAGACCTGCTCGAAACACCCTCAGCCCTACTGAAAACAACCTCAGCCCTACTAGAAACAACCTCATCCCTGCTAGAAAGAACCTCAGCCCTACTGGAAACAACCTCATCCTTGCTGGAAACAATCTCAGCCCTGCTAAAAACAACCTCATCCCTGCTGGAAACAACCTTCTGGGTAGAGGATCGGTGCCTGCATAACGTTTTGGTCACACCAAATCCACAATAACTCTACCAGGGAACACGGGGTGACGGGAGAAACTCCCCAGGCCTCACAAGGTGATCCCGCTCAAATCTGCTGAGTCACTGTCAAAGTGGACCAAGTCCAATCACCCTAGAAACTGGGGAGAACACCCACATTGTACGAACACCTGTAGTAGCAGACAGTGTCGCAGTCCCGTGAGAGGGGCACGATACTGAAACCCCTCATAGCTGAAGAAGCAGAGGAACCAAGCCATCTCTGCCAGCCAACCCATCGAGAACAAGACCAGGGGGAGACCAATCAACCCTGCTGGTCAGAAAAAAGAGCACCAGGCTAGGGGAAACTCCACCCTACTGGTCAAACAAACGAGCACAACGAAAAGGGAAAAATCTACCCTGCTGGTCAAACAAACGAGCATAAAAGGACCCTCTACGCCACGAGAGGTCAAAGTACGTAAAGGGGATCCTGACACACATGTGGGGCCCACACGACGTGTGGCCCCAAGTCAACCCCAACTGAGCGCAGAAATATCCTCAGGTACAAACAACCACATGTACCTCCAAGCGCTGTCGTATACTCCCGGTGTTTACCTCATTCCAGCCCAAAGGCTATCGTGACCAAGGCACCCAGCGTCAACGTGAAGGCGTGACGTAACAACTCCACCTCAACGGCCCAGGCACGACCAAACCAAAACTTTTGAACCATTTATATCACTCTCCCAAGAGTGCACGATCACACGCCGAGGGTCCGCTACAAACAAGGTGGGACGAACCACCACCGGAGCACCTCTCTTGCTCCACATTTAACAAGATCATGCAAGAGGCTCTGCACCACCAAACAGATCACACCGTTGTAAAACTCATAGAAAAACACGCGAGATCGACTACTTACTCACCTCCAATTTATATCTAACGGAAAAGTCACCAACACTGCCTCACGCCCGAACGACGTCCCATGATCTTGAGCCTCGACCCCAAAAACAGTCGAGCATGTCGCACCATTTCGATCCCCTCGGGAAAACACGTCAAAAGCACTACTCACATGAGTGCAATTAATATCAGGAGAAAAAGGTGCATCCCGGCGCACCACAAACGAGCGGTGCCACGTGGGACCCACATCCCAGTCCCGAAACTCAATGAACGGATCGCACCGTTGTGACCCTCTCAAAAAAGTACATGAAATGGACTATTCACTAGTCCAAAATGGCCTCCCGATGATAAAGCTGGAAATCAACGTCAACTCTCGAAACGGCCCTCGTGGGGCCCGCACCATCGTGTGGAATTACAACGGAAAGACTACGCCAACACGATGCCCTCAGAAAAACACCTAGTATCGATTGCACGCACGCCCCGAACAGATGTCCGAGGAAAAAGTCGCTAAAAGCTGCACGCAGCTCAAAAGATGGGCCATGGGACCCGCGCCTCAACTTCGGCCTCAAAGCCTAAAAGCACAATGGAAAGCTCCACCTCGATAATAGGGTCCCAACGCCACTGACGGCGCTCAAAACGGACGTCGGACGCGTCCGCGCCATCCAAAACAAGATCCGTCGAAGAAACGACTAACCCCTTGAAGTACGTTTCTCTCCACCGAGGCCCCTCGTTTTGGGAATTAAAAATTCCCAAAACCATCTCAAAAAGTTCGCCTTGTCGATACAGTTCCACCATCGCAGACGACACTCAAAACGGACACCCGTAGCGGAAAATACGGGTGTCCGAACACCAAGGGGGCAAGGCCCCTGGGGCTGGACCGGCCTGGACCGGCCGGTCCACCTGGCTGGGGCCGGTCGTGGCAGCCGCCTGAAGACCCGCGCGGTGCGGGTCCTTGTTGCCGCATGGGGGTCGCAGGCCGCGAACCCGCGATCGCCACTCCCTGGCGACCGCTGCCTCGACGGGCGCTCCGCCTGAGCCCCGGCCTCCTCCGGACGCCGCCCCCTTGCCCTCGGCTGAAGGCACGCCGCTCCCCGGCCTCACCCAGCCGCTCCAACAGACACCCACGGCGCCGACCGAGCACCCCGCTGCCGCGCCGTCCGCCCTAGCCGCACCGCCGCTCGAACCCACCAGAAACCGAAAACCCGTCAACTTCGGCGGATGATTGCGGACGCCACAGGGCTCGGAATTCGAATCTGAAAGATGCGTTGGAAAGGGAATAATATCTACTACGCATTAATGGTCTTCGTTCGAAAAAACCAACCGCAATTCGAGAGTATTAAGTATGCTCAACATAGGTGCGGGAAGATAAAACGCAATAAGAACCTACCTCGTGGGCGTTGCCCGGAGCTTCGCCGTGATTCGCCGCCTTGCTAGAGCTTCCTCACCAGAGATGCCACACTAGAGTGGAGCAGAGGAGGGGGAGCTCCTGCGAGGAGATGAATAGAGGGTAAGAGAGGGGGGGGGGGGTTAAGTGTTTAAATAGAAACACACTTAACCACCCACCTGCCGGCCCGAACCCGAACCTCCGGCAGAGACGAGGTTAAGCATCCCCTAGGCCAACCACCACCTCCTGAGCACAATGGAGGTCTCCAAATTTTAATCTGAGACCCCATTCAAAAGTTATTAAACTTAGCGCCCGAGGCCGCCAAATTATGAAAACGCCCCTGGGGCCATTTTTCACAAACGGACTGCGCTCGCTAATCTTATACCCCTCCTAGGGTAAACGACATGCTCCGAACTCAATGGTGCCCTTGGTTTCCCAATCTATGCAACCATTTAAGAGATACCTACGTTTCAACATTAAACGAACAAATAAATTAATTAATTAATCCGTTTAATGTTCTAGAAGCGGGCGAGGGGTCCAAACATCCCGCACCGACAAGTTTTATGTTGTTCCTAGGGTAAACACCACATTCCGGAACCATCTGTACACTCGGATCTCTGATCCGAAACTCCGTTTAGGAGTTATCTCATTTATTTGGCGTTTCCAGTGTGAACACAATGAAAATTTAATTCCGGCCACTCCAGGGCTCGGATTCGCACGCCTTCCAAAGGCGCTGCTCTGGAATATCATCAAGAATATTCCAAAGTCTTTTGTAGAAAAAACCGTGTTCTTACAAATAAAACATTTTAAATAGTATTTATGTGGTGTTGAATGATTCCCAACCCAAAATAGAGGAAATAATGCATGCTTTTCTCAAATACACTTTAATGATCATTTTGAGTACCATTGAGAGATGAATGATACAATTATTTGATAATAAAATAAATTAACAATAGAGATTAATTTATATGGTCATTAATTGATTATGTTTAAATAATTGCACTCATTATAAATTTAAAATAGATAGAAATTATATTTTAAAATAAACGAGTACAACTTTTGAAACTATTAAATCATAACCCCCTTGAGGTAAATAACATAAAATGGAAGTTTAAATACAAAAATATGATTTTATTAATGAAATAATATATCTAATTGGTATTATATACTCTATATAAATAAATATATATTTATAACTATAAACATATATCAATAGAAAAATATTGAGATAAAGAACCCTTACATCAAGTATTCTCTTTCTCCATACTCATTCAAAACTCCTATATGACTAAAATATATTTATTATACATATATTATAGAACCATATTAATTTTTATCTTACTATATAAATTTCACTTATTATATCTAAATTTCCCTTTTATTAACCATTACTTATCAAAATCATTATATGGGTAAAAATAGACCTATTTTCCAGGCATGTTTTAGTTCAACAATTATTATCCCTGAACCTTGATCATGGTTTCCTAATATATAAGATATCAATGACTTTATAAATATAATGTTTATTATCTATACTTTTTTTATAAAAACCAATAATTTTTGTGATTAAAATTGAATTACATCGCATCACAGAGCCGGTGGTCTCTAGATATTCACAAGTGTTGCTTCATATTTTCGATAGATAGATTGGAATAAAGGTAAATACCAATTCACAATTTAAAATTAATAATTACTTAATAAATATCATATATATTCATTAAATTTAATATAATCCATGATATGTGGAAATGAAAAATGAATCGCATCACATTGTAATGGTGGTCGTCACACACACACTTGAGAGATATTATCTTTTTCTAATGGATTGAATGGTAATGAGGTAGATAATATATTCTATTTTAATAATTATAATTATTTGATATAAAATATTAATATCAATCAAATTTATCTATATAGACACCTAATAGAGATGATAATACAATATAAAATATATTTCTTCGTGGATATATTAATTCATACATACACATTAGCCTTGTTTTTATTTATCAATAGATGAAAAAACATAGAAAATAGATATAAAATTAAATTAAAAACATTTTAGTATAGAAATAAAAATAATTTAATCATGATATTATAGTTATTGAATTTTTTTGATTGTTTTATGGAGAATAAACCTAAAAAATGTCAGCAAAAACATATACCTATTCTCCTAGTATCCTCCTATGAAAACAACCTTGAGGATCCTAGAATCTGTATTTGGGGAACAAAAAAACATCAAGATCAAAAAAATGTATGTTGGGATGTTTTTTGGGAAGATAATGGTGGCTATTATTAGATGATTTGGCGTGGATAAGTGAGAATATGAGGTTCTATTTTATAAATGGTGTGGTTGACCAACATGTAAATACTATGAATAATAATGTTTTATAAAGTCACTTTCATGGTAATGTGAAACAAAATAGAAATAAACCTAATGATAATATGGTTATATTAAAATAAAAATTCACTATTCAAATTGAAACATGTGTTTTTTGATACATTAAATCCTATCACTTTGTTTAATCCACATTTTACCCCCTTCTAACCCAAATAGTGCTAAAATGATTTTGACAATGATAACTATAAATTATTTCAAAAAATAAGTTAAACGAATTATATAATTTTAACTATGATGATTAAAAATGTTCTGCAATTTTTAATGTATTCAATTACTAAAAGTGTATACATTATTTCTAATGTGAATGTTGAAAATGGGATAAAAAAATATCATGGGAAAATTTACTTTTCACCCATAAGGTGAATAAAATTTAACTATATTCCATGTTAGAAACATTGTATAAATGTTAATTTATTTCATTTAATAAATGATTTAAATTTTCATTATTATCATTCATGAATATTTATTAATTTAATTTCTTAGGTATAAATACATTATCCACATAAAAACTGTAACACCTTGGGACTTTACAATATAATTTCTTTTAATTAAATTTTTTCTCTTTGATATCTTATGATACACACAGCCCTGAGCCTCAATTATAATATGTGAAGATTTTATTTTAATAAAAGAACAATAAAATAAAAATTTTAAAATTTCATGTCCCATTTTCCAATATTGTCGGAAGAATATCAGCGGTGAACTGAAATTTTCAGAATAAGCCTAGAAATAATTTTTGGATTTTTTTATTTGATATTTTTTTTTTGAATAATATAAACATTTGTATTTATCTTTTAACCCCCAAAACACTATTAAAAATTTATTTTTTAAAAACATTAAATCTCTTCGGTACGATGTGATGCACAGAATACTAGGATTAAACAAATCATGCTATTTGTATATAAATACTATTACATAACATAACCATTATAACAAGTCCAATATGTTGGATGGTATAAATATTAATAAATAAATTTTCAAAATTATATGGTTTATATATTTTTGAAAAAAATTAAATGGTATTAAATTTATTATAAATAAAATAAGAACCATTTTAAATAGAAATAATTTTTCTATAAAATTTTTATATTTTAATAAAAATATATTCATTTTTGTTTTGGACACATAATTTGAAATTTATTTTTCGAAAAAAGTATAATTTTTTTTAGAAAAATCAAAATTCTTCTTGGAAATATTAATGTCAAAATTATAATGGGTAATTTTTATGAATAATCAAAAATTATTGTTTTCATGAATAATGAAGTATAATGATTTATATTAATAAAATACTTTTTGTTTGAATTATTTAGAAAGTAAAATTACATTTTAAATTGATTTTAAAATTATATTATATTATTTACAGTAAAAAGTAATTAATTTAGGTCATTGGAATTAATTTCATCATAGAATTTTTATAATAAAACATTATATAATTATGCAAATTTTCACTTTATAAAACTTCTCTTTCATCAACCTTTCCATTTAATTTTAAATTCAATTCTTCAATTTCTGTGTATTTATGTTATAAAAATTGGCTAAATATTTATAATTATAATAAATTAAATTATATAATAATTTGAACTTAATTTTTCAACATAATTAATAGTGAAAAAGAAAAAATTAATGACCCTAGTTAAGGTAAAAACTAGTTTACCATGAGGCGGGGGGTTGTGAAACTATGAATTTAATGGTAATAATGACCTAAATCTTATGAAATGCCAATTTTATGGACATATTTAAACCCTATAATCCCTATGAGTTCTTAATAGACAATTTAAAATGATTATGTCATTACAAAAACAAGTGTATTACTTTATCCATTCATATATTTCATCTGTACCATATGCCCCACTAATAAAAGGCCACCACATTTATTCAATTACTAACTCTTTTAAACCATTTTTATTAGAAAAACCACTACCAAATAACTTATTTGATTCCCTACCCACATCTTATGGACCATATTTTTATTATTAATCCCTCCTAGTAATTATTTAGGTATAAACCTAAAGTAGATAAAAAAAAAAAGATATCAAATTATTAGACGTGTGTATTTGTTTTATTTATTCTTCCATCTCTTTAAAACCTAATTCAAAAATGTAAATATAATAAAAATAGTATATTCTATATACTAATTTTTGATCATGTTAATCGAATAAACTATATCCATCATTACTTCTAACAATTAGGAAACAGAACTGTTAATCGTCTGTTAGGTGAGCTACCGCCTAGCAATCCAACATAATTTGTTTTCTATAACTAATATTCATAGATTAATGTAATTATTTATTTATCTTATATATATATATATATATTAGTTATGATATTATTATACTTACGAAAGTATCATATCATAGAATCCTTCTTTTAGTCTATTCCACAGGGGATACGACAACGTCACTCACATGTGTTGGAGACCACCGCCTTACGAAGCAATGTGATACATTTTTTTCTTAATATCTACAATAATGTTTGTAAGAATAATTTAAATTGATATATTTAATAATAATGATTGAATTTATCTTAGAACTATAAATCATTTTCCCCCAAGATCTTTTTGGGATACTATATTAGTGAAATAGGAAAAAATCATACACAGTAAACCAATACATTACAAGTGGACACTTATATTCCATATAACGTTTTTACACTAATGGAAACACTTTTAAAACGAAATTGTTTTTATTTTCTTGAAATATATTAAAAAAATTAATATTAACCTCATTATGGTCCCTAAATATCATTAAAATCATTTGAAAAACATTTAAAAAAATGAGGGGTGAGTACAAAAATCATATAAAGGAACATAGAAAAGAAATAAAGTAATCATTATTTCATAAATACTTATAAAAATTTTACTTTTTAAGAAACAAAATTTTTCATCAAATCAAACATTAATTACCCAATAAATCAAATATCCTTACCAAATAATTCTATTAAACAATTAATAATATAAAATAAAATAAAAATTCATTATGTTTTATAAATTTTTTTGACAATGTTATGACATTCACACATAAAACAAAATATTGTTAGCTGAAGTCATGAAATCATATGTTTACTGTAAAATCCAAAAAAGAAAAAATAATAATGTTATCTTGTGGAATAATTTTCATATTACTATTAAGAATACTGTATCCTTCATGAATATATAGGGAGTGACCGTCATATATACATTTGGAATAACCATCACAATATTTCCTCATAATCTATTTGAAGAAACCTAATAGGTTAACTACCTCCCATTTCTATATTAATTGGAGAGTTATACCAGGAACTCTCTCCTGATAAAACCAAATTTAATTGATTTTTTATTGATAATAAATGATATAATATCATCACATTGTGTTAAATATGTTTATTTATAAAATATTTCTGATTAGATCTGTTATTTGAAAATTTGATGAAAATTCTAGTTTTATCCTTTAAATTTCAAGGTAGTAATTATGATATTTTTATTTTTATTTATATTATTTTAAATTAAATTTATTAAAATTTTTTCTTGAATTAATTAGATATAACTTTAACTAACGACATGAGATCAAAATCATTCATTTGATTGAACTAAACGATCAATGAAGTCAAAATGGTTAGAAACTCTAGATTGGATATCAGTTCTGTATTTGGGACATGAGATGTTAATCAATTCACGGATTGGGACCAAATTTGGAGAAAAACTAAAGAACACAATTTATCATAAATCATCCTTCTAGAAGGATAGATGTTCCATGTGTTCTGATGGAATAACAGGTGGTGCAGCTTGGAAAAAATATTTGGCCGAATTTCCCCATCCATACATAAAACCACTAGTAACTGTGCCTTCCATACACTATATAAATGTTTGTGTTTTCATTTTGAGGGGGGATTTACATTACAAATAGGATTATAATTAGGGAATGGTTGGTTCATTTCCATTTCAATTCACTATTGGAGGAGTGAATCTATCAAGCTAGGATCTCCCCCAGAATGCTCTTATCTTATTCCTCTTTGTTGTAATATTGTTATTCATTAAAAAAATATTAGTTTATATTACATTTATTCTATTATTTTCAATTTTATTATTTTTATAATCTTCGTATTTGGGATGGAAATCAATTGTATAAATGTGATTGGGTTATACCCTTTCTACAACCTTGGCGAATGAAAAACATTTCTATGATGATTACACCACCAATGAAAGAGTAGTTATTTTTAGTAATTATATACCTATTACATTATTCATTAACATATTTTGAATCAATGATAATTACCCACTTAATTTGATTTATTAATATATATTCTAATTTAAATTAAACTAATCAAGCAATTGAATAATTAACAAAAACATGTGAGGTTGAGATGTGTGTGAATTGTGAGAGTGTGACCTTAATTGGTAATCTAAAATAACATGAGAATAATTTTTAGAGTTGAAATATAATATATAAACTCAAATATTCCTAATTTCTAAAATTTTTCCGTGCCCTAATTTACCACTAACCACAATGTAGTATTGGAATGACAATCAATGTAGTGTGGTACAATTGCATGTTCCGAATAAATCAAGGGGTACAATTCATTTCATTATTGTGCTTATGTTATTTCTCATAGGATTTAATGGTTAAGAAATTAAGGGATAATAATTAAGTAGATATTAATATTAATGATAATTATTAATAATTAAGTGATGTGGTAGCGTTATATCAGTTTTGGTTTATAAATTTCGTTCTAAAAAATATCTTATTGTTATGTTTTGTTAATTGAACATTATTTCGAAAAATCAAAAAATAAAATATTTCCCCAAAAATATCTTATTTTTAATTTATAAACATAAAAAACCCCAAAATTATATGTTATTTATTTATTTTAACTTTATTTTCATAATACCATTAAGAAGTTATTTTAATTACTACCTATTTGAGAGGAATCCTTAGAATCCACTCTTCTGCACCTATGAAGTAAACATTTAACATCATTTGAGAGTGGCCATGACATCATCTCTCAAATTGGTTCCATTTTTAGAGGAAATTATTTAATTCATCAAATTAGAGGTATTTTGAACTTTTTTTTTATACCTTTTCCCTCCATTATTCTTTCTTCTTTCCCCCTTCTCATTTTTTATATTTTTATTATTTTTATCTTTACCTTATATTTTATTCTCTATTATAAAATTAATTTGAACTCATTTTAATGATATTAATCTCTAAATTTATTAATTTATATTATTTATGACATGATCCCATTTCAATGATCCCACTGATCTGGACATTGAGATTGAACGTAGCCTTAGGGATCGAATCATACAATCTCAATCTACAGAAAGTGTCGAAATTTACTAATTTGGGGAATTCCTCTATTTTGGGAACAATAAAAATTTAAAGTATCATAATTGAAATATTAAACAAGAAATAATGTATAAAAACAATAATATTGAACATAATAGAACCATTCGAGATTTGGCTACACCAGATATTAACAATCAACCAAATTGTATTGCATACCTATATATCATATCAGACATTGAAATAAAATATGGGTTAATTCACATGATTCCAAAATTTCATAGATTATCATGTGAGGTTACAAAACAACATGTAATATAATTTAATGTTTCTTCCCCAAACCTTAAGACTATAAATGTCTTATAAGATCCAATAAAACTAGGTGCATTGTAATTCTCATTTGATGGAATTGCAAAATACCATATGTATAATTTAAAACCTAAATATATAACATGTCCGAATTATTTAAAACATTTTTTATTAAAAATATTTTTTAATCATAAAGGTAAAATACCATTCTAAAATAGATCTCAAGAATCAATGATACCCAAGATTATTAATTGTATGAATACATGGAGTGATTTAAGAAGTTGCGTACAAGCTGCTCCTATCACCAAATTAGTGAGAAACATTTCATCCTAATCTTCTATAAAGGCATCAAACATGTAGAAATAATTATGGTGGATGTTGTAGCTAGAGGATCATTGATTTAAAAACACCAACAACTACACATGCATTGATGGAAAATATTGCACCAAACTCCCAAAAATTTGGTGATTGAGGTGTACCACATGTTTGAGGATTACATCAGGTAAATCCTTATTCTATTTAAATTAATTTAATTGATACCATGTCGGAAGAGTTGACTACTATGGTGAGGTAGATTAAATTGGCTAAAAAGGAATCCCAAGCCACTCTTATGAGTCATTGTGGAATTTTCACAAAAACAGACCATTCAACTGAGTGATGCCCCAACTACAAGAGACAAAGGATTGCAAAAAGTATTCCCTAGGATACAAAATCAGCAGAAAAAATAGCCACATCCATAAATTAAATAATATTAATTTTCTCCAACATAAAGCCAAAAGTATAGGAATGAGTCGGAAATTAAGTATGGACCTAGACAATAATGAAGGCCCCCTATTCAAACAAATACAGCCGCCTCATACTTAGAGACAGGGTTTCCAACAACCCTAAAGAAGATTTGAAGCTCAATAATCAACAAGAAAACTACAAGGTAACTCTCCACCAAAGGTAGATTATAACACTGATGATCATTTTAAACAAATTTTTCTTAATCAATTGAATAAGTTGAAGAGTAAAGGTTCTGAGTGGAGGGTGTTGAAGACATAAATGAGTCAGATTTACACCGCCCTCCATGAATTAGTATGTAATAACTCTAGAAATATTCCTTCCAAACATACTCTAAAGATGAAAGGTAATGTCAGTACGATAACATGGAGAAGTTGGAAGTAAAAAACTGAGGCATATGAAAATATCGTGATACTATGATTCACCTCAACTCCAGAAAATCCCCAATTCAAGAACAAATAATGAGAATCCTAAAGATTTATAAATAAGTATGAATTTTTTTACTTATAAAACCCTTCCATTTGGAAAATATTTGTAAAAACCAAGAATATGGATGAAGAGGTGATGAGAAAAGAGGTTTTGGACACATTCAAGCTTGTGGATATAAATATCCCCTTATTGAAGCCATTAGGAAAATCCCAATGTATGAAATGTTTTTAAAACAACATTTTACTAATTGAAGATGTTTAATGGGAAATCATAGGATTGAAATTGGAAGAAATGTTTCATCACTCACTACACGAACTCAAGTAATACCACAAAGTGCAAGGACCCACTACATTCACCATACCATTCACCACAACAGAGTTACATGGTTCTGATTCGTTATTTTATTTAAGTGTTTATATAAATTTGAATCTTCACACAATATTACCTTTTTTTAGGATGGTGAATTGAGGATAAATTGAGAATTAGTGCATTTGCAGAATAGTGCTACGACATATCCAGAGGGAGTCCTTGGGGATATACCGGTTGGGGTAAGATACATGATATTTTCTATAGATTTATACATGATTAACGTGGAGGATGATTAGGTAAATCTCGTGCTCCCATTATCATAGGTATGAACATCATTAAAACTAAAAATATTATCATAAATTCCTTTGAGGTTACAGTTACCATAGAGTTAGGATATAAAGTAATGATATTTAATTTTATAGACTCCATGAAGTACCCCTCGGAGGACTATTTTCTTTTTTCATCTCCCATTTGATCCACTATGTCCCACCCCCCCGCATCACAAGGTTTAACCCTCCTAGGTCGAAACTGTCAAAAGGGAGATAGTGACCCTAGAGTCCCATCTTCATTAAGCCCTGGGTTTGGAACTATCATAGAGGGTATAATAAACACACAAATGGGTGGCATTACCCTCTAATATAACTGATGCGAAAGAGAGATACAAGACAAAAACCAACCAATTCACACTCATACTGAAATATAAACGAAAACCCAAGTAAACATATCTAATTTCATTCAATAATGACTAAAAATGAAAATAAAAACTACATGTATCAACAGAAAGTAAAATGGCAGCAACCACGAAGCCCGAACAGCTCCTACAGCCCCATGATAGTAGTTTCAGGATCTCCACCATCATCCAAGTGACCTAAAAAATAGTCTATATATAAATATGGTGATTATAATACTATACTCATTAGGAGACTCTCCATTGCCTCTCCTAAAATTGTAAATAAAGCATGGTAAAATACATTTTACAATATGTGAAACTAACTCGTATAATAAACAGGAATACTATGTTCCCAACCTCATCATGGAAACTCTCACCTTGTATCACATACAAGAGTATGTAATATAATAAATAATATCAAGGGTACCCCACTACCACTTTCTTATTAGTTTTATTCTTTCCCCCAAAGTTTCACGTCCTAATCATCTCTCTCAAAAATGGATTTTCTGTAGACACTTAGGTTAATCATCACGACATGCATCTCGTGTAACAAAACCACCATGTCCACATAAACAAAGTAATAAAGTAGTTTCTAAGAGCCACCACATCTCTCATATCGTGTGTCATATATCAGGTATTAACCCTCAATCCATTATAGACTATATACAGAGTAAGTGTCCTCAAGCCATCCTATACTATACATGTTACACCTATAGAAATCCATAAGAAAATATATCTAGAATATATGTGGGTGAATAACCACATTTCATTATAGCCCTCTATACAAATATATGGGGAAAACTAACCACTATGAGAACCAGAAAAAGTAACTACCAAGGGAAGAGAGAAGAGACAAATGGGGTTGTCAGTCATTCATCCCCACACTGAAATGTTGAGTAAAACACCCCCTAGGGATCAAAATCCGCAAGGTGTTAGTTTCCCTAACTGATGCTGTAAAGTATCATATAAAAACAAAAAACTACGGAACATAATATATCTCACAACCAGACTATGTGCATAACATAGACTTAGAACAAACTATTGCAAACGTTTCTTAGACTCTGGGCTACCACTGCTAAGACTAGGATTCCTATAAGCACACAACTACTTAAAAATCATTATTATATTACTTTATTCAATTTTCATAAGTTTTAATTTATGTTAATTAAATATTTAAACATTAATTAACCATAATCAATTCCAAAATACAATTCATTAGCATCACACCCAAATTACATTGTTCCATTAAATTTCAATCTTAGCATTGTGTCCCAACAAGCTACAACCCCATGGGATAACATCATTTATAAAATCATTTATTAACATCATTATTACATTCCCATATTCCCAAACATTCTAAAAACCTATTTTAATCTACTATACATAAAGGGGATCAACACAGTGAGTAGGTGAACTACCCATCGATTCTTTTCCACCTATAAAAAGAGCATAGAACCATCCTCCCCCGAGACGCTAAACATAGAAAGCACGTGGTAAAACCCATGCGTTTTAAGCCCATTTTGAAAGGAGGGTATGAAAGACCAGCTACCTTGAGACGCGATGAATGTAATGTAGATAATCTTCTATAAAGATTCATCCAACATCCAAACATTAACATCCATCCTATTTCATAATCTCTGATGTCCTCTCTGACATAGGCAAGAATAAACTGATGTATCTCGCCACTCTAGGTGACAACTGCTTCCATAACCAATGGGCCTCCCTACCCCCACATATCACAGAAGACCTACAGGCTCACATCACAACATAAGTAGCCAAAAAACATCATATCAACTACACTCTTGTCTTTTAAACAAGGAATTATTTCTTCACATTAAATGAGCTCTCACATCTCTAGGCATAAGGCTCTTGGCCTTTACAAGTAAGAGGGTAAATCAGAACCCAACGGGGAATTAGCTTTTCTCAAGCATCCATTTCCATAACTGATATAGAATTAACTAGTTCATTAATAGTAGGGTCAAACTATTGGTAACATAAACAGAAAGCTATCAATGTTATTAATATTTGATTAAACATACTTACTACATCAATTCGATTAACATAAAATTACAACAAAAACAAGAAGAAGATTCATTTACATGCCTTTTTATCATTGAAAAAAGTACAAATAAATCCTAGTTTGCATTATTTACGAATTTAAATCAACAATGACATGCTAAAAAAAGTACGAATTTATATCACACTATCTATAAAAACAAGAGGCAATAACATAAAATCGATACCAATTGTTTTATCTGGTAAAAATATTTATTTTTTCAATTCCATTGTGGTATAGTGGATTCACCATGATAAATCTTTGAATGCCCATAAAAGAATAGAGAAGCAATTAATCCCCTATCTCAAAAGGTTATTGACATTATTATTACAATAATGATCTATACAACAGATTAATATCATCTCCCCTGTAACAACTGCATCCACCTGAGGATATTACAATATGACAAAAATAACCGACACCCAGGAAATCTCCATTAGAAGCTTAGAGATAACATGCCATAATATGGAATGCTGAAATAAGAGGAGAAGGATCAAATAAAACACAATAATAGTGGTAGAACATATGATCTATCAATGAAAGATCAACACTTGTTGCTTGCACCAAAACAAGGGGTGTACATGCAGCAGGAAAAAACTCCAAGGGGAAAGGATCCAATGATTATGGTTAAATCACACCTCTCCTATGGTAAAAAGGAATGGTTTGAGAATCTCACACTAGGGAACAAGAATGTAGAATAACGGAGGAAGATATCTTATTCCTTTATAAGATTTATGGTGTGGTGGTTTAAGATATGATGGATTTTGTATTAAAAGTGGATAGCATTGAACTACGAGATTTGACCTAGAAAAGGCATCCCAATCCCTAGTAAAATTAATATAGGAGTTATGGGATTTGAATAGGTCTTATATCCCTTAAAACAAGGCCTTGATTGTGGTTTATGTCAATGAAAACATTAAAGGGGAGAAACTATAGGATGCTGGAAACACTGTACACATACAGAACCTAGAAACATTGTACACCTACTTATGCTGGAAACATTATACACCTACCAATCCTAGAAACATTGTACCCATACCTATCATGGAAACGATGTACACCTACTGATACTAAATTCATTGTACACCTAACAATGCTAGAAACATTGTACGGCTACCAATCCTGGAAACACTGTACACCTACCGATGATGGAAATACAACACACCTACTAATTGTGGAAAAATTGTAAACCTGCTGATTCTTTAAACAGTGTACACCTAATGATCCTTGAAACATTATACACCAAATGATCCTTGAAACACTATAAACATAATGATGCTAGAAACACTGTATAGATACCGATGCATAAAACACTATACACCTATCTATCCTAGAAATATTTTACACTTATTGATGCTGGAAAAACTATACACTTATTGATTCTGGAGGAACTATTCACATAATTGGAAATTGGGAAATGTGTTGGGGACAGGTCACCTAGAACTCCTAGAACACCTGAGACACCATATTATAGCATTGAAATGGACCAGAGAGGATCGAGCCATTACATCAGATCCCTCCCAAATCATTCTCATCATTAAAAATTCAAAATCAACCTAAAAGGAAATAGAAAATAAGTATAATCAACCAACATCGAGATGCCTCTCAAAAGAGAGAAAGCCACAAGAAGCAACAAAAGAAATCCATCTCTTATAAATAAAACATATACAACTACAAAGCGAACATCGTCACATGAAAAGTGATAAAAATCAAACAACTCAGGATACAGAGCACATATTTGGGAATCAAATTCCCATGTACTATCCTATATGATACTATGTTGCCACAAGACACAAACCATGGTTATAGAACTCATATGTAAAAAAATAACTTTGAGGTCTTGGATCTCCACAGGCTGTTCCTCGAAGGTCGCATCATCATCAACATTGATCTCTCCCCAACCGATGATGTGAGAGTCATCATGAAGATATCGACGAAGCTGTGACAAATGAAAAACATCATTTATCCAGCTCATCTGTAGGGGGAAGTTCTACTCGATATTCCACAACTCCAACACAAGCCAAAACCTTGAAAGGCCCAACAAATCGAGGAGACAAATTACTACCATGACCTAACTGTCACTTCCTATGATGGGGAGTCACCTACAGAAACACATGATCCCAAACATCAAATTCCAAAGGTCCCCTCCTTTGATCGGCATATTATTTATGACGATCATGCATTGTCTTCATACTCTCATGAATCACCTAAACCATCTCTGTTGTATACATCACTAGTTCCAGTCTAAGAATTGCCAACTCTCTGACCTCGGACCAACACAATAGAGAATAGAATGGTTGGCCATAAAAGGATACAATTGGGGATATAATGATGGTTGAGTGAAAACTATTTTTTCAAGAGAACAACACCAAGTGTAAGTGCCTCATCCACGAACCTCCAAAATCTAGGACACACGAGCACAACATGTCTTCAAGAGTTTGGATGATCTGGTCTACCTAACCTTCCATCTGTGGATAAAAAGCTATATTAAGGCATCGATGATAACCGAAGGTAATATGGATACCTCTCCAAACCCTAGAGGTAAAATTAGGATTTCTATCAGAAATGATCATCCTCGGTACTCCATAGAGTCTCACAACTTCCTCCAGATACTACCTTGAAAAAACCTCCACACAGATCGACTCCTTAATCACCATGAAGTGGTATTATTTCTTTAAACGATCCACTAACACCCAAATAGCATCATTTCCTCTCTAATATTGAGGTTAACTAGTGAAAAAGTCAATTGAGATGTCCTACCCCTTCCACTGAGGAATATCTAATTGCTGAATCAAACAACCGAGGACACAATGCATGAACTTCACCTTCTGGAAGACCAACCATTTAGAAAAAAACTCCAAAACAACATGATTCATCCCAGGACACAAAAACATACTCCTCAAGGATCAATGCATCTTTTCCATGAAGGGTTCACAGGTAAAGTATATCATTTTAACTCTCGAAGAACCATCTCATGCATCAAAAAAAGAAAAAAAATCCTTACATGATACAACAATAGTTTTTATTTGTCCTAACACCAACCATCTGGGGCCTTTCCACAAAAAACTCGGTCTCTCCAAACATACACTTCTATATCCCCCAACTGGGACTCTTCCACCTATTTCACCAAAGATGAATGAACTGTCATCTGAAAAAGAAAACCTTTCCCCCCCAACTTCTCCCATATCAGGATGTAATGCTGAATGCTCTTCTATCACTCTCTAGGAATCACCAGATTCACGTACTGCATCAGAAGATGACTTCCTACTCAGTGCATCAGCTACAAAAATCCCCCTTATAGGAGTATATGAGATTTAAAAGTTGTATTCATGTTAGAACTCCATCCATTGACCCTACCGCAAGTGCATGTCATGCTGGGAGAAAATAGACCTGAGGCTCTTATGATCGATAAAAACCACAAATCTCTCTCCAATGAGGAAATGTATCCACAACATCATAATAAACACCATATCCACCAACTATTGATCATGGTTGGAATAGTTACATTTGTGGGGACACAACTGCTGAGACCCATAAGAAACAATTGATATCTACTACATCAGAATACAACCTAACCCCAAATGTGAATCATTACAAGAAAACATCAAGCAGAACTCTTTATTCTAGAATACAAAGAAAAAGAACACATAGAAAATTCTACCTCTGATACTCAAAAGCTGTCTAAAACTGATCATTACACATGAAGTCCTAATCCATCATGTCCAATGCAGTTATAGGAGTTGCAACCCAAGAGAAATTGGATAAAAACATCCTGTAGTAGCCTACGAGACCCCGGAAACATCGCACCTCTACCACTATCTTGGGGGCTTCACAAGACACAACTACTTCAATAATTGATGGATCCATAGCTACTCTCCAATGGGACACAACATGCCCCATGAAACGGACTTCATGAGCCCAAAACACACACATTGAAAACTTCCTATACAACTGTTGTTGATGAATAACACCCACAACAGCATGCAGATGCTCTGCATTATCCTCCTCGAATGTGGATTCACCAAGGATTTTGTCATTAAAAACTACCGCGAATATATAATGGAACTCGTAGAACATGATGTTCATCAATGCCATGAATAAATATGGAGAATTCATCACATCAAATTGAATTATGACGAACTCATAAAGCCCATGAAGACACTAGAAAGTAGTATTTTGGATATCCTCAGCCTTTACAAGCATCTGATGATATTCTGACCACATTTTAATATTCAAGAACAATATTTTACCCTTAAGTTGAACAAATAAATCATAAATCTATATAGGAGGTTATCGAATTTTCAATTTCACTTTGTTTAAGCGATGATAATCGATAAACAACCACAAACTATCGCCAGCCTTCTTCATGAACTAAACTGGTGCCCCCCATAGTGACACACTTGGATGCAGAAAACCATATTGTATCTGACCATCAAGCTATATAAACATCTCTCATAACTCAAAAGGGTCCATCTTAAAGGGATAAATAGAGATAAGAGACGCTCCCAATTGTAGCTTGATCCCGAACTCGATTTCTCATTAAGGGGGTAATGGTACAACCTCTTCTGGAAAAAAATCAGGGTATTCTTCTATGAACCTCAAAATCTCCAACTTCTGAACCTTTTATTAACTCAACATCATCTTATACGTTATGGTTGATAATGATAAAACATGACTCTAACCCATATGAGGGTCTCACTCACCAATAAACAACACCGAATCTCCGTCAACATCGATGAAAACCACCTACCTTCTAAAACAATCCATTATAGCCTACACTGAATACAACCAATCCATGCCAAGGATGAAATCATATGGTTTTATTCGTAAACATAATAAATCTCCCCAAGAGTGGTGTTTCCCTACCAGTATCACACAATCATTACATACAACAAACATGTCAGATCTACCTCAACCTAGTGTAGTCAATGCAATGGGAACTGGTAGCCTATCTAACACATGTCCCAATATATGGACAAGGTTAGGTTGTATGAATGATTTTTTTTACTCCTGAATCAAACATCTCACACACCCTAGTAGAAAACAAACAAAGGGTACCTCAGAAGATGTCAAACACACCTAGGGCAGGGAAAGCTAAAACATGAAGCTGACCAAGACCTCCTTTGAAGACTCTATGACCCAGATGATGACCACCACAATGGACACGCTCTACTATATGAGAATGTGGAGAATTGTTGGTTTGTTATCTTCATACCCATCAGATCTCTGCTAATCCAAATCCATTGCAACTTGTTTTTTCTGCCTTGACTGGAACTACCTCAATGGAGGAAGCTGGAGCGAAACACCTAGTGCATGATTACTACTCTAAATGGTCGGTAACTCTCTCCTGGGAAGACCTATAACTCCATATGAAAATCAAGAACTTGATATTTTGGACTAGACCTGAGAGTCGACACCCCTAGAGAAAAGAGATGTCAAGGGCTGGGACCTACCCCCGGTCGAATGTAAACTCTTCTCCACTAAAAACTGAGAACCCCATACCACATCTCTGCTTAATGAGGAATCATGACTACTCCCCTCTTTTGATGATTCGATTTTATCTAATGTCTTATCAATGACCTCTTCCCTCACCAACTCCTCAAGATATGTCTTCGGCATAAACAACATGAATTGGGGTGAGATCTCTGGATGAAAATCCTCGGTGAAATGCAGTAGCCTGACCTCATCATCTAGAAATAGGTCTGAAGCATATTGTAAAAGTATTCTGAAATTAATTCCATACTCTTGTACACTAGAGCTCCCCTGTCAAAGGTTAAGATAATTTTGGTTACTGGATGCCTACATAGTCAAAAAAAATAAACAGGACTCTAAAATTTTGTCAACCACCCTCCCATGATATCACCCACTCCTTAAAATCCCTAAGGAATAATTTTCACCACTTCCTTGTTTCTCCATGCATCATCATCAAAACCCAATAAACCTAGTGCTCCTTCTGAGCATAGATCGATCTAAAGTTTATCTCGAAATTCTCCAAAGAGTCAACTATGACTGCATAAAAAACAAACCCCTCATACTTTTGAAGACTCTGGCAAAAAACTCTCAGTGTGTCCTCTTCCATGCATCTTCATCGTCATCCTCTACCATACGGTGATCTGATAGCGTAGCCTCTTGGACATCTTCTATGTGAAACAGACAAGGGCGTCAACCTGGAACTATACCAAAAAATAAAAATAAAAAACTATCAGAGCTCATAAAACTGGAATATGGAAGACTCAAAATTAAGTAATTAAATTTTCCCTTTTATATATTTTACGTTAACATACCCAAGGTCTACCCACTCAAACATAGGAAAAAATAATAATGATTCATTATCTGTTCCTAGTTCCTTACCCTGCAACTAGTATAAACTTCTTTAGTAGCCACTATAATTTTCTTGGTTCATGCATCAGATCATAGGGGGACCAAAACTCCTATGTCCCAACTTGTCCCCAGTGTTTGCATCACATTATAATCTTGACAGACATCGTTTCCCTAACCACCCTTGCGACCTCACCTGTGACTAACACCAAAATCCATCCTATCGCTCAACCAAACCATTGATACTGCTCTGTCATGAACCACTCCCCACAAGGTGTACCCCTATTGTGTTGTCATTGTGATAAGGGAGATGGTGACCTCTGAGTCCTTCCTCCAGTAGTGACTGGTTTGGCATCTAGCACTGAGGGTATAGTAAACCCACAAATGGGGGGTATTACCCTTTAAGAAAACATACGAAAAAGGGGGAGAGAAGACATGCACCAATAAAATCCAACTCGGACCTCAAAATAACAGAAAATCCAACTACACATATGTAATGTCATGAAAGAACTTATACAACATAAATTAAACACTGCAAGTACCAAAGGAAAGTAAAAAATAGAGGCAACCATGAATCCCAAACATCGCCTGCAACCCCAAGCTAGTAGTAACCAGCCTGATCTCCAAACATATACAAGTGACTGGAAAAATAGTATATATATAGCTAGGGTGAGTGTAACAATATACTTGGTAGGATCCTCCTCATATCCTTTCATTCAAAAATAAATAAATCATGATAAAGAATAGTGAACAAAAAGTGAAACCCACTCTTCACCGAAACAGGTATACTATGTTACTAGCCTCACCATGGCTACTCTCACTAAGTATCACAAACAATAGTATATAATAAAATAAATAATATCAAGGGTACCCCACTACCACTTCCCCACAAGTTTTCCACTTTCCCCCAATGTCACACATCGTATGAAACTATTTCAAAAAATTTATTCCTGCGGAATCCTAGGTGAAGCGTCACAACATGCACATTGTGGCTCACAACCACCATGTCTAACTAACTGAAGAATCTAGGTAGTTTCTGGGATCTACCATATCTTGAATTACATGTATCATATGTTGGATATTAAACCTCATGGAATTATATCCCACACACTGAGTAAAGATCCTCAGGACATCACAACCTATACAAATTACACCTCTAGTAGTCTATAGGAAAATATATCCAGAATATATGTCCATGAATAACCAAAATACATTACAACCCTCTTCACACATATATGGGAAAACTAACCACCCTTCCTTCAAACACATGTAACTACCATGGGAAGAGAGTGGGACCAAAGGGGGTTGTCATCCATTCATCCTCCCACCAGAATGTTGGGGAACACACCCCCTAGGGCTCTGAATCCCAACGGAGTCAGTTTCCATAACTGATGGGGTGGAGTAGCACATAAAAACAAAAAAAATTATAGAATATAATATATCTCACAACCACACTATGAGAATAACATAGTCATAGACTAAACTAAAACTAACGTCTCTTGGACTCCCAACTGCCACATCTAAGACAAGATATATAATAAGCACGTAACCATTTAAATATGCTTATAATTTTACCTCATTCCCTTTTTATAATTGTCACATTATGTTAAATAAATATTAAAACATTAATTAACCATTATCAATTTAATATTAAATTTCATTATCATCACACCCATTGTCTGATGTTCCTTAAAAGTGAAAGCATAACATTACGTCCCAACAAGCCCCAACCCCATGGGTTAACCTCATTTATTAAATGATTTGTTAACATGATTATTAATTTCCCATATTCCCATAAATTAAAAAACATTCTATAAAACTAAAACACAAGGGGGATCAACATAGTTAGTAGATGAACAAACTGTCGAGTCTTTTCCACCAATATGAAGAGTGTAGATACATCCTTCTTCAAGAAGCTAAACACGGAAAGCACGCGGAATGACCCACGCATCATCAACTTTCTTTTGAAGTAAGGTAAGCAAGACAAGCTACCTTGAGAAGTTGGGAATGTAATGTAGATAAAAAACCAACTATATTCCGCAAACATCGAAAAATTCACATAAAACTCATTTCATCATCTCTGAGATTCTCTCAGACACCAACATGCATAAACTGATGCATCTCGCCACACTGTGCATCAACTACTACCAAAACCAATGGGATTCTTTATCCCCACATATCACCACATACATCATGGATCATTTGACAAAACTAGAAGCAGTAAAACAAACATTATATAAATTGGGCTCTTGAACATTATGAGAGGCATTCTATCTTCACACGCAATGTGCTCTCACATCTCCAAGCGTAAGGCATTTGACCTTTACAAGAAAGAGGGTAACTCCGAACCCTATGAGAAATTATCTTCTAAAAAATAACTAGTTCTTTAATCAATCTTGAATTAACTGATTAATTGATAGTATTTTCCAATTATGGGAACCAAAAAATAAAGATAACATAGTTATCATGTATTTATTAGACATGATTACTACATCAATATGTTTAAAATAAAATACTGACAACAACTACCACATTCATTTAAATGTCTTTTTATCTTTGAACAATAATTACAATTAATCATAGTATATATTTTTTTACCAATTTCCATCAAGAATGACATCCTCAAAAAACATGCATTGATATCACACTATCTATCAAAATAAGAGGCCATAATGTAAGATCGATTCCAATTGTGTTATTTGGTTCAAATATTTATTATGTCAATTCCATTATGGTCTAGTGGATAAATCACTATACACATATGAATGAACATAACATAATATAGAAGAAAAGAATAATCTCCATAAAAATATTATTTAAATTATTTATACGAGAATGATCCACACAACAGATTATGATCGCCTCCCCCATGACATCTGCATCCACCGGAGGATGCCGCGACATTAAAACACCAAACGACACCCAAAAGAACTCCATTTTTATCCTAGATATCACATTCCCGAAACTGGAAAGATTAAATGGGAGAATAATGATTGAATAAAACACAAGAACAAAGGTAGATCTTACCTTCTTATTGATGATGGATCAACAGTTGTTTCTAGCACCAATAAAGTGGGTGCACATGTAACAGGTTGAAACTTCAAGGGGAAACGATCTGAGGATTAAGGTTCCAAACCCCCACTCATATGGTAATAAGGAAAGGTTCAAGAATCTTACACTAGTTAATAAGAAGGTAGAACAATGGAGGTCGATATATTGTCCCTTTAGAAGATTTATAGAGAAACAATTTAAGATATGTTGGATTTTCCATTAAATGTGGATCACATTAAACCACACGATTTGAACATGTAAAGGTATCTCAAGCCTTAGTAAAATTAATATAGGAGTTATGGTCTATGAATAGGCCTTACATACCATAATATAAGGCCTTTAATGTGTTTTACATCAACGAAAATGTTAAAGGGGGGAAACTATATGAAGCGGGAAACATTGTACACCTACCGATCATGAAAAAACTGTACACCTACCAATCCTGGAAACACTGTACACCTACCAACGATGGAAACATTTTACACCTACTAATCCTATAAATACTATACACATATTGATCTTGGAAACACTATACACCTACCATTTCTAGAAACACTATACACATACTGATGCTGGAGACACTATACACCTAACGATCCTTGTAACACTATACACCTTCCGATCCTAGAAACCATGTACTTATATCAATGCTAGAATTATTGTACACATATTGATGCTGGAAAAACATTACACCTATCAATCGTAGAAAAATTGTACACCTATCGATGTTGGAAACACTGTACACCAACCGATAATGGAATAACTTTTCACAGAATTGGAAATTTGTAAAATTATTGGGGACAGTTCACCTGGATCTCCCAGAACTCCTCAAACACTAGATTTATGCAAAGGAATGGACTAGAGATGTCCGAACCATTAATGACCAAGTAAAAATTAAATGGAATTTTAGTTTCCTCTAAATAGGATGATTAGGATAATTGGTTAATGTTTGATATCTAGGAGGACTTCCACACCTATTTATAATTTAAAAACATCTCCTAGATTTGATTTTGAAATGGATTCATATTCTAATTTGGATAATTCTTACTCTAATTACGACTTTGATGTTGAGTATGCTGATGGATTTGATTCAATAGTCTCAGATTTTGATGATGTGTATTCTGGTACTAATGTTCATTGTGTGAATTTTCTAATTCCATCAATTTATCTATCCAAACAACACCCCCTTCATAAGATATCATTGCATTACCAACAAATCTCAAATACTCATACTTATTATATGGTGAGAGACTACCAGTTATCATTGTTAACAATAATCCTTTTGACCATGAAGAATTTTTTTAATCTTTTGAGGGAGAACATCAGAGATATTAGGTGGACCTTGGATGACAAATTAGGTACTAGACCCTCTATTTTCGTGCATATGATTCTTTTTGATGATGAGGATAAACCAGTTAGGCAACCATAAAAAAGACTGAATCCAACTCTTATCAAAGTTGTTAAAAAAGAAGTCGAAATTTTCCCCAAGAAAGTAAAATTTTTCCCATTCCATATTCCGAGTGGTTGAGTCATATTCAGGTTATGACTAAGATAAGTGGTGTTACTATTGTTAGAAATGAGAGATAAAAGATAGTTATAATGGGGGTGAAAAACATATTCCATGTGTATATTAATTATAGGAAACTAAATCAATCCACTTGCATGGACCATTTCACCTCCAATTTATTGATCAAATGCTTTAGAGACTAGCTAAGAAAATAGAAAATTGTTTCTTAGATGGATTTTCTGGATATTTTTTGGTTCTTTAGCTCTCGAGGATCAAAAAAATAAAACATTCACTTGTTCATTCAATAAATTTTCTGAGCTAAGGATTCCATTTTAAATATTCAATGCCCCAGGTACCTTCTAGAGATTAATGGTGAGTATTTTTTCTAATTTCCTTGAGACCTGCATAGAGGTATTTATAGATGATTTTACAGTGTACGGATCTTCTTTTGAGGAATGTATATTTAGTTTTGGAATGGTGATGAATCATTTAGTTTAGAATAATATGGTATTAAACATTGAAAAGTTTCCTTTCATGGTAGATCATGGAATTGTATTAGGTCATGTATTGTCAAAGAAAGGGACATAGGTTTATATATGTAAGGTGGATATTATTTCAGACATACCCTACCATTCATGTGTGGGAGATGTTAGATCAGTCTGAGGTAATTCGAGATTTTACTGGCACTTCATCATAAATTTTAGTTATATTTCTCTTCCATTGTTTCAATTACCTCAAAAGGATTCAGATTTTTTGATTGATGATTCTTATGGGACTTCTTTTGATGATATAAAAAAGCATATTACCACTCCACCAATCACATATCCTCCATTGTGGGACATTCCATTTGATATAATTTGTGATGCTTTAAATATTATAGATAGATTTATCTTATCATAGGGATTGGATAGACGTGCACATGTGATTGACTATGCTTGTAACACCCTATGATTTCATAGTACATTATCTCTTCAATGAAATTCAATAACTCGTGCTACACACAACATTGAGTTCGAGCACACCATGACTTACCAAACTAACCGTTCAAAAAGTGGTTATGAGTAGTAATAACTGAATTTTGAATTTTATATACATAATATATTTTTAGAAACTATATGATGTGTTTCTTATACATACTATGAGAAAAAATTCATTTTTTCAGATAATAGAAGTATTTTAAAAATAATGCAATTTTACCACCTTTTAATGTATGAACCTTTTTTAAAACCAATATTTGTCACTTTTATGTAATCAATTTAATGAAATTAAATTATTCTCTAGAAGAGGGAGATAAAAATTTAGCTTGGAAAGATTTTTGGTAATTTTTTGATAACATTCATACTCTGATGAATAGTGAAAATAAAAAATATTAATTGAAAACAAATTTTTAAATGGAAATAATTTAGAGGGTAAAATTATGCATTTAATGGTTTGGAATTATAATTATATTTTATTTTTATAATTTAATACAATTTAGGTCATTTTAAGTAATTTCACATTTAAATTTGACATAAACACAAGTCAATCTTTGGATAGTTTTTAATTTTAAAAACCTGCTTTTTAGTTTTGACAACAAGACTTAATTTTAAATTAATTAATGAAACTTCAATGTTTTTAATTTTGGTATAATTGAATTAATTTTTTATTACAGAATATCAAAATTTTCTTATTGTGAATTATTGGTATTTTTCAAAAAACTTTTCATTTTTTATGAATACTGAAAAACACTGTATTATTGTTTAAAAAAGACTTTTTATTTAAATAATTTTTTTTAAAAAATTTTTTATGTCAAAAAATATATATAATACATATATAAGTTAAATTAAATTCATTGGACTAATTTCATAATAAAATTAGATGTATAATTTTTTTTGAACTATTTAACGTCTTTTACCCTCCTTTTAGGCATATTTGAAATTTTGTATCGAACGTATTTTTTCCATTTCTGGGAATTTAATTTCAAAAATTTGAGGGACATGGTAGAAATTAGTAAGAAAAATTTGGATCAATAAGTTGAATATAATTTTTGGTGAATATTAACGTTTGACTTTTATTTACAATGATTAATTTTAAATAGGTTAATTAATGGTAAAAATGAAATTATAATTACCATCACCAATATCCTAATTCTATTAGATAAATTTTTATCGATGAAAACAAAACACAGGAATAAAATATGATCCTTTTGGTCCACTTGGATTAGATTAGGACTTTCGTTATTATTTTGTTTAAAGAAGAGTTAAATGTGTTAAATTCAATGTTTAATGACTAATCTATTTTTAATATACAGTTATACATACTATAAATAAAACTATAAATATTAATTAGGAAACTAAGACTATTTCCTAAATAATGATATTTTATTTATAATTTTTAGAGATAAAATAATTAAATTTATTTATGACACAATGATGATTCAGAAATTACTTTATCAATGAAATGTTAAAATAATTAAAATTAACAATATAAAATTAAATTTAAATTGAGGATTTTGACTCCATACACGAATTTTATAGGTTAATATGACATTTTAGGGATCATTAAATAAATTTTATTTGACATGATAAGGTTTTTAAGACTAAAAAAACAAAATACTCAATAGTGTCAAAATTGACATAAATGAGCTTTTAAAACAAATACAATATTTTTTATTAATATAATATTTCTAAAAAAATATTGTTCAGATAAAGGACATAGATAAGGATATATATATCAATAATTAATCACTAGGGGTTCCCTTGTCTTTTTATAGTATGTTTTTTTAACTATTTACTATAATAATACAAGAGGACATGGTAAAAGTAAAACTATTTAACTAAGATTTAAATATAAAAGACAGGGTTAATATGGTGACTCAAAACATGTCTAAAACCTATTGGATGAGAGTATATCTACCCAATATGACCTTATATTCTAAATAAATCAATTTTGATCCATTAAAAACGATAATTATTTCATAATAAACCAATATTTTAAACTTTTCCTAAAGTGGCCCTCACCTCTCTTTTAAAAGGTTACTTCTCATTATCTAGAAATCACACCTCCATAGCAATTTTTATTGGCCAATCCCGACCAAAATATTCTCCCAACCTCCCTCAATTAATCCTAGAGGTCTTCTCATGATCAGAAAGCCAACCTATGGAGCCCTTTTGTTCAAATCAAATGGAAACACCTAAAGAAGAGGTAATTATTTTATCTTCACTTTCAAAATTTTTTTATACTACCACTTTACCTTTCTTTGTTATTTACATACCAAATTAAGTAATCTAATAAAATCTACATAATGTTATCTTATTATAAATATTTTATAAAAAACTTATTATTCTTTCTATCCTATGAATGATAATTTCACCATGTGTGCATAAGTACGACTTACCGTCTCCATGCCGCAATGTAATTTGTTATTCAACATTATGTTATTTGGAAGGATATAATGATGAGAAATATGTATATAAATAATGAATATAACCTTATAATTTCTCTATAAAATTAATATAACCTCAAATTAAAAACCTTTTAATCATTTAAAAAATTATATCGTCACTCATGTGTATGTACGGCTTGCGATCTCCATGACGCGATGAGATTCATTTCTAGGATCACCATTCAACAATGTATATAAAAATATATATTAATAATTATTATTTAATATATGAAATAATAATTATACTGGATATGTGTGTGTGTGTGTGTGTGTTTACTTACATATATCTTATTCACATACTTCCGTTCAATAAGATATGAAAACAGAAACAACGTTTATGCGTACGTACGACATACCATCTCCATAAACGGTGTTTTCCATTTCACTTATCTATCTATTATATATATTTATGTTATAAATATATATTATATATAAACCATGTTTAATATTCTGGAATTATTTAAGTTATGATCTAAATGATATGAGCAAGAATAAAAAGTTAAAACACGTACGATAAAGAAAGCAGTTATTTACCTAAATGTTAATTTAACATGGAAATAATTATTAAATGGGTAATACAAAGACATAAATTAATCATGTATGATATAATAAATATGAATATGGTTCTTTTATAATTTAATAACATACTATGTTCATTATACCAAAGGTTAAATGTACCATATACCAAAGGAAAGTGCAAGGTAAGGGTTAATTCTTCAATCTCATTATTATATGAGATTGTTTATGTGAATGTGTTTTCTAGGAAATATTTATTATCAATGTCCATTTTTCATAAAATAAATTTCAAAATGATTCTTTCAATGTACTCATTATCTAAAACATAATTTTAAATGTTTTTAATATTTATTCTTTTATTGATTTCCCATTAATGTCATAGTTTTAAAAATGGTTTTAAGGATTTATTTATAGGGACATGATTGTTTTAAAATGTTAATTCATATTAAAAGTTTCTAAGTGGTATTGGAAACTTTGATTAAAAAACCTCTTTTAAATTAATTCCTTTATAATTATGTGATTCTAAATGATTTCACAAAAATGGATATTTCTCTCAGATTTTTTTACTGATCATTTTCAACCATGTCAACATTCTTTACTAGATATTATTCTTGATTATGGTTGATTTATTATCATAAAATCTTCCATACTGTATTGAATGAGTTATGATATTAATGACTATGGATGTGCTATTTTTATACCATTCATGGTTTATGGTATATGTATTGAAATTTCTTATTCTAGTTTTAATACGAATGTTTATATTATGTTACAACATTTTAAAAAGAGGAATGCAGTGCAAGTAGTAAGCGATAGGTGTGGCCAGCTATAGCCCATTGATGAATCGGTAGGTCTCAAGACACATACTAGTGTCTTTGAACAAGGCCTTGAAAAAAATATTTTTTTAGTATTGGCGCGAGGCTTTGACTATCTGGTAATGATGTCCGAGATTAGGTAGTCCATAATTATAGAATTAATTGTTACATGTGTTTATTTGACTAGTAAAATATCCATGATCATGTTTGTATGGTAATGTTTCATTTAATTTTTCAATATTATGTTAATGTTTATGTTTTGAAGGGTCTTATTTTTATTACAGATCTAGCTTTAAAATATTATAGATTCTCCTAAATTAGTTACCCTTACTTAGCATCTGATCTCACCCCTTATTATGTTTTGTTTTCTCAGGATTCCAAGAAGTGTACTATATTTGATATGTAGGGTTAATCTAGGAGAATAATTGTGTTATTAACAAATTATTTATGTTGTGTTTTATGTTTGAATGTGTAATGTAACAGTCATGTATGTAATATATTTTCCAAGACTACTAAACTAATCTATCCTTAAAGAGTTGATTCCATGTAATCCTGCCAATGTATTAAAATAATGCACCAGCTATGGGGTTTTGGGGTTGGGGAATTATAGTTGGAATCAGTGGGTGTTTAGTACAATCTGTGGAATCTAGATTTATAAAAACTCTGATTATATTAAATTAACCTAAGATATAAATTGTGGATTAGTATAGAAGAATATCATAGAATATTTCTAATGTAGAGATTTTTTGTATTTTCCAAGAAATACATCCCTGTCTTGAAATAAGCAGGTAGTGGCGGCTCTGGCACAAAAGTACCAAAAAGTGAAAACATTGACCATGAGTTTTAGGCTTGACCCAGGGTATCCTGGTACATGAAAATAGGCCTTGATACACTCTTGGTTACGACACTCCCGGGGGATATGCTTAGGATAATTCACATTTTCTATACAAGACATTGTGAATTATTTTGTATTAAATACATCCTCAATGAAAACATTTTTTTTATGATTATAGATTATATGCATAATCTTTTCAATTTACATTAGGTATTTTACAAGTATGGAATTATGCATTGAGATTTATAAACTAACCTATTGTATTCCATTGTTTAGAAATGGAACACAGTTGAAGGAATGAGAACACCAACAATATACATCATCCAAAGAGTAAGAAGGATCATATCTTTCGTGGTATTAAGAAAAAATTTAGAAGAAAAAAAGTCTCCCACATTTTATTATCAAATGAATAAATAGTATCATGTGTTAATAAGATAATTAAATAATTCCTTGAGTCCTATTGATTTAAAGGGAAGAAAGAGAATAAATGTATGGTCAAGAGAAAGATGGATAAAGGGAAGAGGGGAAAGAAGGATTTTACCATATGTGATAACTATGGGAAAAATCACCTTGGTAAATGCTTAAATGGAATGTGAGTTTGTAATAAGTGTGTAGAAAAAGGACACCAAGTACGTTATGGCAAGGGTAAGAATAAGGTTTCAAATGTACAATTCTTCATCTGCTAGGAGTTGGGACACTACGCGAATCAATGTCCAAATAATCAGTGTATACCCCAAATGTTGCTATTGGATAATAATAACATTAGGATAATATCATAGATGAAGAGGAATGACTAGGGTTATTTTTTTATTATTAAAGAATTATTTAATTTGAGTCCTCTTTCAATGATGTACTGGTTATATGAATTATGGAAATAAATCAGTATTTTACTGCAGTATTATTTCATTGAGGATTTGAGATTATATGGTTCTAAGAAAATGACTAAATAACAAGTTAATCATTTTGAAAAATACATGGTTGTAGGAAAGGTAACCCTTAATATGGCTCTGATACTGAGGTAGTGATTTTGGAATAAGATATGATTAATTTGGATAAATTATATTTGCTATTTGTGACTACTTTGAAACAAATTAATTTTTTTATTCCATTATTTTTGGATTTTACAACATTTTTGGATATAAGGTACATATTTAGTATTCTATAAGGAATAAGGGATCGTGAATGTAATCAATATGTTTTTTTGTAATTCATGGTTTTTCTTTGTTTTAAAAGAAGACATGATGAAGGTATTCACATGTAATTATGTGAAAAAAAAAAGATCAACATTTTTATTACCTTACTTATAAATTTTAGACTGTGAGTTTAGAAAGAAGAATTTAGGAAAATTATAATGGATGGAAGGGATTATGTTTGACATTGGATACTATTCTTAATGTTAAATAATTTCTTAAGATTATTTTTGGATTTTTATAAAAAGGAAAACCCAGAGGTTAGGCGACAACCCATCGCTTCCGGTATGGCAGTGAGACTTGAACCCGCAGCCGAAGGGTGATAAGGGTGCATAACATACCACTGGACAACGTGATGTCCTACTTTGTATAATTTTGTTTTTTAATATATTCTAAAAATTTAATTATTAATTCATTATTTTTGGAACCCTATAAAATTAGGATAAATAAAATATTTTTGAATTCTATTTTCTTTTATAGTGAAAGATGAGTTTGTGGTAGGAATTAGTGGAAGGATGAAACTCTACTTGTCAAGTATATTTTTTTCATATTATTCTATAAATTAATTAAACATTATGGAAGGGATCTTAAAACAAGATATGCATTATCTAAATACCTTATGTTTGGTTGAATGGATGATATTTTTAATCATCATAGATTGATGGATTTGAGGCTGTTAATATTACACTAGTTTGTGATAGATGAACTCAATAACTCCATATAAAAATTTATACTATTCCTCCAATTATGTGTCTCTAATTTCAACCAATGTTCTCCTACAAAAGATCATAATTTTTTGGTGTCTTTTTCATTTCTCTTTCCCTCTTATTATGTCTGAATTTTATTAACCCCATTTCAAATGTGGGTTTACAACAAAGGTATTTTTCTATTTTTAACATTGTATTTTTGAAGAAGAATTTCAAATTTTGAGAACACAATTTAATGAAGAATGAGAGAATGTAACAACCCATGATTTCATAGTGCGTTATCTATTCAAAGTAATTCAATAACATGTGTTACACACAACACCGAGTTCGAGCGCACCACGACTTACAAAACTAGCTGTTCAAAAAGTAGTTATGAATAATATTAACTGTATTTTTAATTTTAAATACATAATATAATTTTGGAATCCATATTATGTTTTTCTTAAACATAATATAAGAACATGTTCATATTTTTCAGATAAACGAAGTATTTTTTTAAAAAAAAAATGCCATTTTACCATTTTCTAATGGCGAACAATTTTTTTAAAACCAATATATGAAACTATTATATATTCAATTTAATTAAATTAAATTAATCTCTATAAGGGGTACATAAAAATTTAGTTTGTATAAATTTTTGGTACATTTCTAATAACTTTCATTTTTTGATGAATAGTGAAAAACTAAATTTTAATTGAAAACAACATTTTTTAATCGAAATAATTTACAATGTTAAATTATGAATTGGAATAGTTTTAAAGTATAATTAGATTATATTTTTGTCATTTAATATAGTTTTGGTCATTATATGTAACTTCACAATTAAATTTGACATAAACACTTGTCAATCTTTTGATAGATTTTAATTTTAAAAACCCACTTCTTGGTTTTGACAACATGAATTAATTTTAAATTAATTAATTAAACTTCTATGTTTTCAATTTGGTAAAATAGTATTCATTTTTGAATTCATAATATAATAATTTTCTTAGGGTTAAGTTTTGGTATTTTTCTAAAAACTTTCAATATTTGATGAATAATGAAAACACTGCGTTATTGTTTAAAACCAACTTTTTATTTAAATAATAATTTATTTCATTTAAATTTATTTTAGTTCAAAATTGATATATAATACCTATATAAATTCAATGTAATTTTGTGGAGTCATTTTATAATAAAATTACATGTAAAAAATTTTATTGAACATTTTATTGTCTTTTACCCACCTTCTAGGAACATTTTCAAATTTGCATAAAACATAATTTTACCACTTATATGAATTGAATTTCAAAAATCCAAGAGAAATATTTTACATCATTAAGTAAAATATGGTTTAATAAGTTGAAACAATTTTTTGTGAATTGTAACTTTTGACTTTTATTTACCACACTAAAATGTAAATAGGGTAATTAAAGGTAAAAATGATATTATAATTACCATAACACATGTCCTGATTCTATTTTATAAGAGTACCTTATACATATTTATTATAAATATTGTATAACCATACTCATTATCCAATCTATCCTATGATTGATAATGTCACCAAGTGTGCGAATGTACGACTTACCATCTCCGAGCCGTGGTGTAATTTGTTATTCAACACTATGTTATTTTCATGGAGATAATGATTACTAATATGTATATAAATATTGAAAATAACAAGAAACATTGTTTGTACAATTAATATACCATCCTATTCGACACCTATTAATCATTTAAGAAATGATATATTTGCTCCTGGGTACGTACTACTTACCGTCTCCACGAAACGATGAGATTCATTTCCAGGTTCACCACTCAACGATAAATATATAAATATATATTATTAATCAGTATGTAATATATTACATTATATTTCTACTGATGAAATAAATATATATATATATACTTACATTTATATAATTAACTAACTTGTGTTTAATACATTATGAAAACGAAAACAATGTTTATGCGTATGTACAACCTACCGTCTCTATAAATAGTGTTTTACATTTCTAATATCTATCTATTATACATTTTTATATTCTAAATTTATATTATATATAAATCATTGTCTATATTCTGGAATTATTTAAATCATGACCAAAATGATACGACCAAGAATAACATGTTATAACACGTACGATAATGAAAGCGATTGTTAATAGAAATGTTAATTTAACATGGAAATAATTAATAAATTGACCGTATAAAGTCATAAATGAATCATTTATGATATAATAAATCTGAATATGGCTCTGGTATACAATAATATCATACTATGGTCATTATACAGGCGGTTAAACATACCCTCGACCAATGTAAAGTGCAAGGTAAGGGTTAATTTCTCAATGTCATTATTATCTGCGATTGTGTATGTGTAAGTATTTTCTGGGAGATATTTATTATCCATGACGATTTTTTCGAAAAGACAATTCAAAATGATTCTTTTAAGGCACTATTTAACTAAAACATCATTTTAAATGTTTTAAAAATTTATTCTTCTAAATCTTTCTCATTAATGTTCATGATTTCAAAAAGGTTTTAAGGATTTATTCATATAGACATGATTGTTTTAAAATTTTAATTCCATTCAAATGTTTCAAAGAGATATGGGACACTCTGATTATAAAATATATTTGAAATGACTTCCTTTATAAATGTGTTACTTTTAAATGATTTCAATAAAAGAGATATTTCTCACAAATATTTTTACTGATCATTTTCAACTATATCAACATTCTTTGCTGTATATTATTATCGATTAAGGTTGATTTATTATAACACAATTTTCGATATTGTATCAAATGAGTTATGACATGCTTGAATGTGGATGTGAAATTTTTATACCCTTCATGTTTTATGGTTTATGTATTCACATTTTTTATTCTGGTTTGAATACAAATGTTTATGTTATGTTTTGAAATTTTCATATAAAGAATGTAATGGATTTAGTATAATATGGGTGGAGCCATATGTTTCCCCTTGATGCATGGGTGGGTCTCATCAGAAAATCTAGTGTCTTGGTGTAAGGCCTTGACAAAATAATTATTTGTAGTCTTGGTACGAGGCCTTAACTATGTGGTCATGATGTCTGATGTTAGGAATTCCGTCATTATAAAATTAATTATTACATATGGTTATTTAACTAGTAGAATATTCATGTGAATTTTTATATGGTATTGTTTCATTTATAATCTCTATATCATGTTCATGTTAATTTTTAAAAGGCTATTTTTTTGTTACATATCTTTCCCTAAAATTTTATACCTTCTACTAAATTATTTACTCTTACTAAGCATCTGAGCTCACCCCTTTCTTATGTATTGTTTTTCCAGTATTCCAAGAAGTGTATTATGTGTGATATGTAGGGTTCAGTTAGGGGAATAATGGAATTCTCAACAGATTATTTATGTTGTATTTTAGGTTTGAATGTGTAATGTAAAGTTGATGTCTGTAATCTATTTTCTAAAACTACTAAATCGATATGTCCTTCGAGACTTGATTCCTTGTAATCATGTCAATGTATTAAAATAATGCACCAGCTCTGGGCTTCTGGAGTTGGGGCATTACAATTCCTCAAGGACAATGGATTTGGCTAAAAAAACTACACAATCATTAAAAATGAGTTTCTTTCTATCTTATTTTATTTATATAAATTCCATTTTTATTTACTAGGCTCTAATGTAGTTGTTTTTTCTTAACATACAGCTCTGAGCTACCTCTTGAAGAAGCCATATGTGATGCCTAAGATTATCTGATGGATCCTCCTCCATTAAGAATTTGATATTGAGATTAATTATAAGAAGGGGTTAGAAATTTTTTTGTTGGAATACATTATTAGGATTACTCAAAAAACTGAATTATATCTTTTCATTTTTAATAGGGGGTACAAAGGAATTCCACAAGGAAAAAAGTACTAAGTACAAAGTATAAATTAAAAAGTACAAGAAGAGAAATCAAATATGTATAAATTATTGTAACCCAGGTGCATAACCTCTAATATAGTTGACTAATTCAATAGAGAGGGAGCCAATGCCAGTGAAAACTAATTGGGGGAAGTCCAGATCACCATGAGCCACTAAGAAATCATCCACATTGTTACCTTTACACCAGGTGTGATGAATGATCATGACATTCTGTATTTGACTATATCCTTTGTAGATAAGATACTCAATGGACCGTGGAGTATGAGAATATCCTTATAGGGAGTTATAAATCCCCAAGAAATCAGTTTCAATGACATTAATTGAGATGTTTTTTAGGAGGCAAGAATCTATCCCATTTATCCGTTCATGTGTTTCTTCCATTATCGAATACCCAATTCCATAAAATCTACTAAAACCAAGATGGAAGAACCATTATTGTCTCTAAAAACACATCCTCCATTACATAAGGCCATGATTACAAGATCCATCTACATAAAGATTGAGACCTAGCACTGGAGGGTACCAATAAACCTAATAACTCATCCTTTAAGAGAAGGAAGTGGGAATTTTTATACAGCCGTGAATCACCTCAACGAGAGACTAGAGTCACATTGCCTCACCATGAGACCAAGCTCTATTGTAAGACTCCAAGACCTGTTCTGGACACTAAGAGGCAAGCTAAATAGAACCTTGGACCAATATATGTTTTGGGTATCCCAAATGCACTATCATCCAGTAGCAAGAATGATCACCCTAGACTTGAGCTCCTGAAAGATCATAGTATCTCCATGAATAAAAAATTCAGGAAAGTATTCACATCACTAAATGAAAGGTATGTAAATCTACATAGCACCTCAATGCCATGCCACACTACTTTAGCCCACACACATTCCAAAAAGAGACGATGCACTGATTCTTCATTACTATTGGAGCAACACTAGCATTTCGAAGCGAAAGAAATACATTTACCTTTGATCGCATCAACTATGAGAATGACCATGTTACGAATCCTCCACATGAGGATGTTGTATTTAATGGGGATATCATTAGACCAAAAAATCACACTAGTAGAGGGACTCACTCTATTGTCCTGAAGCATCTATCTGTACACCTTGGATAAGAAAATTCCAGTGTGGATCTAGTGAAAGAAACACGATCTCTATCAAACAAGATTTCAATGAGATTAAAAACCTCACACTGTTACTGATTAAGGGTGGAATTTGTGAATGGTGGATGAAGACACCCCTGGGAAAAAGAGATCTCGGAAGCTGTACGTCCCAAAAAACCAATAGTAACACCTGCCCAATTAGCGAACCTATAATTGATGTGTCTACGCCACACAATCCAACAAGAACAGAGGTATAGAAGGGGAATGTATTGTTGAAGCATTTTATAAGTAGTGGGGACCTTTCCTTTCGGTTTTCTAAGGTATGGTCCATACATATCACGAATAAACTTTTCCCACATAGAACTACCTTCTAGAACTTCCCATGCCAGTCTGTCTTGGAGAAAATTCATCGAGCCACTCACACTATGAAGGTTAATACCCCCCCTTCCACCAGAGCATTCATTCATTTAAATGCAACCCACTTTCACCTTCCCTCACCGTGGGAATTCCATATGAAACCAAAGATGATGCCTCTGATATTTTTAACAAGTACTTTCAGAACCTTGTGAACATGGAGCAGGTGCATAGGGATTGACGTGATAACACAATTGACCAGGTTAATATGTCTACCAAAAGACATGAATATATTCTTGCAATTTTTGATATGGTTAACAATCATGCTAACAATCCCTTCAAAATGATTAATACGAATATGGCCTGTATAAATGGGGCCCCAAGGTATACCATGGGAAACTATCGCCTACTGATGCCCAAGATAGGATGGATGATATTAACCCACATCTTAATTCATTTGCTCATGGTAAGGAAACTACATTTCTCTATATTAATAATATCCCCACTCCATGTTTTGTATTCATCAAGAATTCATCTTAGGCTTCTAATAAGGACACAACATCCATTTATAAAGAAGACCAAGTCATCAGCAAATAGGATGTTGGAAACACCATAAAGTGCCTTCCACAATTAAAATGTTAGATCGACCATTTGATCTCCTTTATAACAATGAGTATTCTCAATGAAACTTGAAATAGAATAAACATGCTAGGATACATAGGATCTATTTGACTAAAACCTCTCACTGCCTTGAAAAAGCCACGACTCTTACCCATCATTGAAACCGAAATTCATGATGATATATAACACTTGATGTAAAGGTCCCTCACCGAGTGGGAAAGCCCCATGTAGCCCATAACCCTATGGATAAATTCCCATTAAAGACATTCATATGATTTTCCATGTCAATTTTGATAACAACATTAGAACCTGACATCTTTTTATTGAGGGAGTCCATCATCACCGTAACATCCCAGGTAAATAAAGAATAAAGAATTTTCATAATTATTAATATTTACGAATTAAATATTAATTTTATTTTAAATGGGTTGCTATGTTCGATAGCGTACCCGATACGCAACGATGAGTTTCTTTGAAACTTACGTAGCACACTAGTAATAAAATAATATTATTTTAAATGTTAGTTAACAAGTAGCCATTGTACTGGCGGGAATGGATAGAAATAACTAAAATATGATTAGATATGTTTTTAAATGTTTATACATTTACCCAATAAAAGATAAAGGCTTAAAATACGAAAAGAGTTCAATTTTAGGCATTTATACCCTAATTTTCACGAAAGGTTCACTTATCACCTTTTGACGGAGAACCGCCATTAAATATAGTTTTGATCACTCTTATACTTTATTTTGGACCAAATATAACTCTTCTTTAGAATCGGGACATCAAAATTTACATTGTGTAAATTTTTGGTACCTTTCTGATAAAGTTCTTTTTTTAATGAATAGTGTAAAATGTTGTATTTTAATTCAAAACCTCTTTTTAATCTAATTTATCTATATGATTAGATTATCTTTTGAATTGGTTTTGAAGTGAAATTAGAATATATTTTTACCAGTTAATCCAATGGTGGTCATTGAAATCAATTTCACTTTGAAATTGGACTTAAACTGGTGTCAATCTTTTGATACTTATTGTTTCACAAAAACACGCTATTTGTCATGACAACGGGAATTAATTATTAAATTAATTAATTTGACTTATATGTTTTGAATTTTGTAAAATGGACTTCATTTTTGAATTCGGAATATCAAATATATCTTAGGGTGAATTTTTGGTAATTTTCTGAAAAACTTCAATTTTTGATGAATAGTGAAACCACTAAGTGGTAATCAAGCAAACTGATTTTTCAGTTAAATGAAAGTTTACCACTAATGTGTATTGAATTTTGAAAATCCGAAATACATGGTTGTCATTAAGAAGTAAAATGTTGTTCAATTAGATTAAAATAATTTTTTGGTGAATAGTAAATTTTTTCATTAATCGCGATTTGAGGTAATTAGTGTAGTTTAAGGTAAAAATGGTATTATAAGAATGTGAAAACACAATGAAACTTGTCCTAAACCTATTGGGTGAGTCATGGCCGACCAAGACAAGCCATAGGACATCTTGGGGATCCCATGGAGCCACTTTAGTTGGAAAATGACATTAATATATTTTTATTTAATGTTAAAGTGAAAATGACACTAACAAAAATGTTTTTACTAAAATAATTTTTGAGTGGGGTTATACAAGTAAAAATTTTGATTATAAATAGTCATTGGAAAGCTAAATAGATTTCATACATCATAGTATTTTGTTTATAATTTTTAGACATTATATAAATTAAATTATATATGACATAATAATGATGCAGCGATGACATCATTATTTGATGATTTAAATAAAATGGAAAGATAATGAAACATATAAAACCTACACATGGCCAAAACCAATTGGATGAGTGGACTTCGAACCCTTATCACCTTATCCACGAATTATATCAATGTGGGACCTTTTAAAACCGAAACACGTTTTCAAATAAAGTAATATTTCTTTACTTTCCAAAAGTGCCCCTCTTCTCCTCTTATAAAAGGCCCCCACCTCTAACTCATTTCACACACTTCTCAAGCCTTTGGCTCGTCCAACCCCTGCCCAATTAATCTCTCCACATCCCTCTCCTCATCCTAGAGGATTCCCTTTGGGAATAATCCTTTCAAAGGAAGCCTTTAGGCTCAAATCAAAAGGAGTTACACTTTTAAAGGTAATTCATTCTCTCTTGTTCATTTGTTTTATTTTGCTTCTCCAACCCTCTAAACTCTTTTTATTTACTTTTTTTGTAACAACACCAGTATCTTCAATATACTAGGATGTTGTTATAATATTTATTCGAGCTACACTCTCACACAACTACATCAAATGGTTAAAGAACATACGGTTTCCGTGGATGGCGAAATTCTGCCTCCCGAAACGATGATTGTTCAATACTCATTTAAAACATTCAAGGGTGGCCATTATGATGTCACAATTTTTATATATGATATATAATATGTTTATGTTTTCTTTAAGCTTCTGTATTTTTCATTTTTGGCATACCTTTATGGTTTCCATTATGGGTAAACACGATATCTTCATTTAAGGAAGTGCGGACTACCGCCCCCTAAAAGTGATGTGATTCGTTAATGCCATATGTGGGACGTGTAAAGGATGGTTTTAAAGTTATTATATATGATGTTATACTGGAATTATAATATACCTCTATATCATTATTATTTCTTTCAATTAAAGTATGAGATAGAAATGAAAGTAGCGTTCATGCGTACGTACGGCTTACCGTCTCCATGAACGGTGCATTTCATTTCTTATCCCCAAATGTAATGTACTATTAAAATTAAATGTATATAATATATATATATAATTAATGATATATCTAAATTATGAATTTAATTCTGGAATTAAAATATACATACCTCTCATTTAGTTTTAATTCCACTAATATGACAATGAAATGGAAGTAGCGTTCATGCGTACATACGGCTTACCGTCTCCATGAACGGTGCATTTCATTTCTTACCTATAAATGATTATGTAATATTATAAATACATGTATATGATGGATATATATGATACATATTATATCCAAATCGGGAATTTCATTCTGGATATAAAGAACTTTTGACCACATGAACAACATGTAATTGTAAGAAGTCAACTTTCGACTTAAGAACCAAATATTGAAAAAACAAACATTATTAACTTAAATGGTTACATAATGTTTATAACATGGAAATAAGTGATATAGAAAGAATAATGAACTTTAAAAAGGTTCTTAATCAAGTATAAATTACCTCAAGTTTATTATTCAGGACGTTAAAGAACGATCGAGTCAAGTCGGACCCAAGGTAAGGGACTTCGTCTCAATCTCCTTTCATTGAGGCATATTTCGTTTTATACACAGCTTTCTTTTATACGGTGTATAAACCCCTTTGACTTTGACTTTTATACAAAAGGAATCTTTTTCTATGAAGCGTTTTACTAAACGAAAAAAAGGAATGTTTTTTTAACATACGTGGTGACAATGACTTTTTCCGCCACCGCGAGTATTATTTGGTCTTTGGCTTTCTCAACAAGCCGTAATGTTTTTAGAATAAAATAAATACCATATACTCTTCTATGTATTTTGGTATTGAAAATGGTTTGGAAAAAGGATTCTATTATTTCAATATATTTATGATATATTGTGATTGAAATGTGGAAATGTTATCATTCCTTTATATTAGTTTTATGTTTTATGATTTTATATTGGTACTTGGACATTTTAACGGGTGGTTACGTTATAAACCATATGACGGGTAGTGCCGTGAATACCAGGACGGGTGGTTACGTTATAACCTCTAATGCATTGGGTATGGAAGTCGGCCGTAGGGCTCTTCCATTAAGTATGTATGGAAATTGGCCGTATGGCTATTCCATTAAGTGATATGTGTGGAATTCAACCGTATGGTTATTCCACTTAAGTATGTTTATGTCCCAAGTTACCTTTATATATTCTATGTGTTCATTATATGGGTTTTATAGTAATCCTTTGGTTACAAAAAGGTAAGTAATGATACTTTATTCAGTGAAGATTTTTTTTACTACATCATGAAGGTGAAGGTATTACGTTGATATAGTATACATGGTTTACTTGATGTTTGAAAAACTAACAGTTTTCATTCTTTTTGTATCCCTTACTGAGATTTTTATGCTCACCCCAAGTTTTTTGAAATGTTTTTCACAGGACTTAAAGTGGAATAAGGTCAAGGATGGGATCAAGGGAATTTCATGCTATCTAAAACATGGAATCTAGACATCTTTCTTTTTTAAGAGTTTTTATTTTATGGAGACTTAGTAGAAGTGTCTACTTTGTAATCTTTTAAGATGTAATAGTTATGTTCTAATTCTCTAAAACTCTAAACCTGAAAAGATCCTCAATGTGAATTATTCATTTAATTCAATATTAAGTAAGGTTTAAGGCTGGGGCCTTATAATCACTCGAGCAAGGGCAATGGCATATTATTCCGATCTATATTTGATAAACCCATACTAGTTCCTAGAGACCCATTCTGACAGATGATGAGTAAAGAATTTAATATGGATATTATCCAGAATATTGTAAGACACGTTACAAAAACTGATTGGTCTAAATTGGATGAGCGAGTTGGGGTCTTTGACCAAAGGGACAAGGATAAGGGTAGTAACATAAAGCACCCAAGGAAGTTCACCCCCACCAAAGAACTTCTAGGAAATTAATAGAATCTATATAATATTAGAATATATTATTCCCATATGCTCATGTGTTTTGTAAGTCATGCTATCTATATCAACACATTAAGATCATTTCTAGTAGAAATGAGATGATCTAGCAACCCATATTATTCTATGATATTTTTAATATAAGGGGAATTTATTTTATTGGTCAATTTACTAGTTCATTTGTTTTTTATATGTTTTTGTTTGTGATGATAATGTGAGTAAATGGGTGGAGGATAAGGCCTCCAGAACTAATGATTCTTTTTTTTTGGTTTTTTCATAGCTCAAATATTCTACAGGTTTGGAGTAACAAAGGTCATCTTCAATGACTAATGGAAACACATTGGTAATTGTAATTTCGATTACCTCCTTTTGTAGTATGGCGTGACACAAAACACAACAACCCCACACCGCCCCCAAATAATGGACATGTCGATGTTTCAAATCATAATTGAATAAAATTTTCTAGAAACTCAGGCAGCAAAATAAGAAAGATTAGAGAAAGTGCAAGGATGACGTGTTGTTGGAGTAATGCAAGGAATACAAGACCCCCAACAGTATATCCCAATTTTTTTTATTATTTTTGGGAAAGATTTTTTTCTTTATAGAATTCAAGCATCAAGCTTATTGGGCTATAAAGAAATTCAACATATACTTGGCCCAAGATATAATTCAAAGGAAGCTACAAATTCAAGGGCCGAGGATATACAATTGTAATCCTATGAGAAAAAAATTCTCTATAAAAAATATCAAAAGAATCTCATGATATAATGATCAAAAAAATTGATTTTCATGTATGAGAGAAAGTTAAACTATACAATTCATGAATGAAACTTCTTTTTACTATGTTCCATTCCATATGTTTATGTCCCTATGTTGTTTCTATTGTTTTTCCTTATGGTGTAGTGGAGTTCACACTAGAGGACCCTAGAAAAATGTCTGTATTCAACAAAAAACATTTCAAGAAATACATTTAGGGACTTCCTACTGCTATAGTTGATTTCATCACAATGTATGACCCCATCATCACTTGAAAAAATCCAGTTGTTCCAACCATTTCACTTTTATATTACATATCCTATTTAAAATTAGACATTTCATGTGAAAAAATATTTAATTGGTTCAAATTGGGTAAAATGAAATAATTTATGTGTGGGGGATATGACTACTTTTTTGGGGTAGATATTTTGGATTTTCATTAGTGTTTTTTTGTTAAGATTTTTTTTAAATTCAAAAAAACAATAAAAAAACAATAAAAAACCAAAAAATAAAATGAAATCAACAAATAAAATATCATATAAAAATAACATTTACATATGGAAGAAATGTAAAAGGCATGTATTCAAAATTCATTGGTTTCATGAAAAGAACGTACATGATTTCATTATTGATAGTTGATTTTCATAAAAATGTAAGTCATCAATGATATGATTGGTTGTGTCATTATAAAAACTTTTATATTATGATAGCCTTTATTGTGATATTTTTTTACTGTAAATTGTATCATTTATTTCTCCACACAAATTTTCATTCAACTATGACTTGTGAAATTTTTTCCTACTCAATTAATTTTTTATCAAAGCTAGTTAAAAAAAGATCATCTTATATTAAAATTTGGTCCATATTTTCATTTCACTTCAAATAAATTTCACTACAGTAGAAAATTTACCAATTCATGTGTGCCTAAAATCTGATTATTGAATGCCCTAAAAATAAAAGAAATAAAATAAAAATTTAATAAAAAAATTAATAAAGAGGGGAGTTATGAAATGTACAGCATGTTGATATATCTTGGTCAGTAGTTTAATGTTTGACTATCGAAAACAATTTATTGATTGGGTGTGGAAAATTTGTTGCAATTGAATGTGGAAGAGGTTTTGAAAATTAAACTAGGTATGAAGAATTATTTTACTGGACATGAATATATTGAATATAGGGTGGAGATATGAGATTGAAATGGTTTTCACTAACACATGTGGAATAATTTCAAGGTGGATCCATTAATTATTTTCCAAAGATTAGTGTCATTAATTCCACTAGATTTTGTTTTTATATAATTTATGAAACAAAGACATTAAAATTTATTTATATCGAATCATGATGGGAATATTAATTTTCTTATATTGTCACTATGTACTGTAGAATATGAACCTGAATATCTTGTCTTGATTTTTTTTCAGAATACATGATATGTGACTTCGTCGAGGAGTGAAAAAGGGTATGTGTTGGTGAATTTATAAAACAAAATTTATTGGGTATTTTATTGATAATAAATGATATATGTTTCTCAAATTGTGTTAAAAATGTTTATTTATAAAATTGTTGGGATTAGAGAATTGATTTGAATATTTGATTAAAATTATAGTTTTACCATTTTATGTGCATTAATGTAATACCCACATAAATATTTTCATATGTATTATTTGAAGTTAATTTTTCTAAAATGTGTTCCTGACGTAATGGGCTATAAGTTTTATTCATAACATGGGAGAAAAAACCTGCATTTGTTTGGTGTAAAAGTGTCATGAAATCAAATATGTTTGGACTCTCCTAATTAGAAATCAATTATTTATATGGGACAAAACTTCTTCATACTTGCGTGTATTGGTACCCAAATTGGTTAGAGAATCGAGAATAACATTTAGCACAAATAATCCTCCTATAACGATAGATGGTTCATTATTTTTGAATGTCAAATAGGTGGTTTAACAAGGAGTAAAATATTTGGATGAATTTCCTCATTCAACCTTGAAACCACTTCAAACATATCCTCTCTTCCACTCTATAATTGTGTGTTTTTTCTAATTTGGATGGGATTGGGTGTGACATAGAATATTGGGAATAGATAATAATTTTTTTATTTCTAATTAAATTCACCATTGGAGGAGGAAATCTATCAAACTATGATACCCTCCAAAATACTCATATCTTATTCATTATTGTAGTAATGTTTTTGTGATTTCAATAAACTCTTATTTTATATTCAATTGATAATTTTATTTTCAATTTTAATATTTTATTAATCATACTCTTTGGTATGTAAATCAATAGTTTAGAAATGATGGGTTTATACCCTTTCTAGGACCTTTGCAAATAAAAAACGTTTCTACGGTGACTACACCGGGCACGAAAGAGTATTTATTTTTAATAATCGATCTACCTCATACCTTTTTCATTAAATTATTTTGAAAATGGAAATAATGTAATTAATTTAATATTATATATATACATGGATTATAATTTAAATGAAACTATGTATGAAATTGAACAATTAACACAAAATATGTGAGGTATAGAATTGTGTGAATTTTGAGAGCGTGACCTCAATCGGTAATACAAAAGCACACCTATATTAATTTTTATAGAATATATATAATACCTAAAATCAATTCGTCCTAATTTATGGAGTGGGATTGATCCCAAATTCTCCACTTACCATATGCTAGTATTGGAATGAAAATTTGCACAGTGGGAATCTTTTCATGTTCTGAAGCTAGCATATGGTTCAATTAAATTCATCAATGTGGTTAAGTTAACCCCCGTAGGGCTCTAGGGGTAGAAACCTAGGGGATCATAATTATGTGGGGATTAATATAAATGAAAATTATTAATTATTAAGTGAATAGGTAGAGTTATATCGGTTACAATTTTTAAAAAATATTTCCAAAAAACACATTCATGTTATGTTTTATTAATCAAACATTATTTTAAGAACAAACCAAAAAAATACAATCTAATTCAAGAAAACATATTATTATTTTTTTGTACGAATAACACAACAAAAATATTTATAAGTTACTTATTTTTTTATTGATTTTCATAATAATATTATTATGTTGTATGAATTACTACCTCTTCGAGAGATAACCATGGTCAGCCACTCTGTGGCAACTATGAAGTAAAACATTTAACATAATTTGGGTCCTCCCACAACTGCATCTCTCATCGCCCTCTATTTATAATGGAACAAAACATACTCCTAAATAATTTTCAAGAATCATACCATAATAATAATGTATAATATTTCATAATGAAAACATTCTTGGGAAAAATAAAAATTTCATTTTGAAATAATTTTTTTTAAAGAAGTGCAATTAGAAATAATACCAATTTCAATGAAAATAAACATGTAAAATTGTAATTTCAGATTTTGATAATTTTGGATTATTGAAAATAGAAAAATACACTAATTGAATATAATTAAAAACAAATTCCTTTTATTCATTAAGGAAAATGAAATAAGAAGAATAAAAGTGGGGTTTTAAAATAAAGTTCATCATATAAAAAATTATTTTTTTCAAAACCTTTGACATAAAATCAATAATTTTATTTAAATTCATGTAATAATAAATAAATTTTTTATTTTTTAGAATAATGTATATTATAGATAAATATTATTGAAATAAATCAATGATCAATTTAAAATGCAGTTTATTAGTTAAAGAGTCCCTTACCTTGAGTCTGAATCATCATGTTTGTTCATTGTATTACAAAATAATAAAAATAGTTTATTTTATACATTATTGGGAACCTTTTTCATTATTAGTATTCATTTTATATAACTCATTTATATTTTATATACATTTAATTAATCACTATTGTTCTCATAATATATTTCAATGAAAAATGAACTATGGTACAATTATAAAATTGGTAAGCCTTACGTACGCATTAGTAACATTTCCTTTTTTGATGATAATTATGGAAAGAAGATAAGTATTATATTAACCCTTCAGAATAATAATAATTTCCTTAATATCATATTAAATCATTAAATTCCCTTATATATATCATTAGAAAAATATGATGGTGAAAAATAAATCCAATCACTTTGTGGAGGTGGTAGTTCACACGTATTCGTGAATGATGTTACCATTTTTCTATGAATTAATTGATAAGAACATAAATGATATATTATAATTTAGGAATGATGAATATATAAGAAATATAATATATAAATAATTATAAAAACATTTTATCTACTCATGGGTGATGGGGATGGAAAATAAATTACATCTATTTAAGAGGCAATAGTCCTCTATACACATGAATGTTGAATTCTATTCCCATTGTTTGAAATATGAGATAGAAAAGGTCATGAAACTAAAATAATAAAATAATAATAATATTTAGGATATTGGATGTTTTTTTATCACGGTAGAATAATATTTTAAATAGGTGGAAGATGAAATGCAACAAAGATGCTTGATTAAAACAATACCTCTTCTTTGGACTTCCTTCTATTCATAACAAATTCAGTCCACTAAAGTTTGTTTTATGCACAAAATAAGTACCCAATAACCAAGGAGGTATTTCAGTATGGTATTTCTATAGGTATTTTCTGAACCAATAAGGTTTTTAAGAGTGAATATATGAGAAGAAGATGTTCTCTTTTATAGGAAAGGGGTGGGATACTCTTTCAATCTCTTAAAATTTTAAATTATTATAAATTACTTTTCAATTAAAAATGAATCAGAAGGGATTTATTAATATAATATAATTATGGATTTAAATAATTTTGTGAGTTATTTTCTAGATATGTTTTTGTCACTTTCCTACCCCTTTCATTTAGTTTTGAACCTTATTTAACCATGTTAACACTTACCATGACAACATTGATTTTTACTCATTGAAGGATAATATTATTACTATAAAATTACAAAAAGAACAATAAATAGATCATGGATGATATTTTTAAACTTATAAAAATAAATTTTCTGAATTTTATATCATTATAAATTTTATATCGTTTAATAAATTATTTTTTATTTTGAAATTTCATTAATGTCAATTTTGACACTAGTCAATGATAACACTTTTAAAAATATAAATACAATAAGATAAATTTGAAAAAATAATTTATTACATCCGTGATATCTCAAATTAATCTATAAAATTCATTTATTACGTAAATTATGTAATATTATATTTATTTAAATACATTAAAAATCATTTATTTGATATTTCCATTAATAAAATAATTAGTACATCAATGTTGTGTAAGCATGTAATGTAATTATTTTTTCAATAAAAATTAAAAATTAATAAACATTATTAAGAAAAATATATTATTTTACAAAATACTATTTTTAATCAAATACATCTTTTATATAACTCTATATAAATAAATTATACATGTTATAAACAGGGATATGACATGTTTGGTTATTCCTTAAAAAAATATTTTAAATTCCATAATCTAATCCATGTGGAATTAATGTTAACATAAAAGAACCATAAGTTAATATGTACTAATAAAACTTATCCAATAATTTTTTATGTTCTTGGGTCATTTTATAATATTTTTTATTTTATTTTTACCCTTATTTACCAGATTCTTCCTTTACTATGATTAAAAAAATTATTATGGTTACTGTTCATATTGGCCAAAAATTAAAATGACCTATTTAAAAAATTTAGAATTATTAACATGAAATTTTGAATCCAATATTAAAAATTCAAAACATATAATTTTAATTATTTTTTTTATAATTAGATCAAAAAAACACAACAAAAAATTGTTTTTCAGAAAGAGGCATTTTTAACAAAAATACATTTTACACTAATTTCAAATATAAAATACATTTTGGAATACATAATTAGATTATTTAAAATTAATATTATAAAATTAAATTTTAAATATAAGGAAAAATATAATTTTAAATTTCAAATACTTGATAAAAAATACAATTTTCAATAAGAGCCAATATTTACCACTAATTTCTAAAAATTAAATCTTTTTACAAAATTATAAAAATTTCAAAATAATAAAATTTTAATATGATAATTTTAAAAAAATTATGTACTTAATTAAATAAAATTTATAAAATATTAATAATTTATTTATAATTGTCATTCACAAAAATAATAAAAATATGTCGTCGAGAAAGAGTATTTGAAGAATAAAATGACATTATAAAAAATTATTGCTTAATTATAAACGAGTTAATAAATACATTATAAATGAGTAGTTCCATTTTAAATTTCATAATTTAGTTAATATAATTCATTCTCTCTAGATTTACATTTTAGTAATTATGGTTACCTAGTAATAATATTTAATTATTCATTTATGATTAGTTTTTCTTATATAAAATTCTATTGAACAGAATCTTTTCTTTTGAAAACTCGGTATGTTACATTCTATCCCCAATTGGAAAATTTTTCCTCACAACGTTGAATTGGGAATTCATAAATACGTTTTTTCTTTTGAAAATATCTTTTTTGAAATTCCAAAACTGAAAAAGGAAAAATAAAACATTCACTTTATTAGATCAAAAAGGAAAGTACGAATGTCACATAAGATAAAAAATACTCGGTTTAAATGTTGTAAACCAAGGACATGAAATAAAAAAGATAACAATCACTAACTGATAGAGAGTGTTATTGAGGATGGTAATGAGAAGGTGAATAATCAAAAACCCATAAATATGTGAAATGTTAAAATATTATTGAATTTAAGATAATAATAGTAAACAAATAAAATTAATTTTCAATATCCATTTCCAAGAGTTAATGAATTAATTTACATTTCTATATAATATTACTAGTAAATATACTTACATGAGATGAATATTTGGGTCATCTGATAAATATTTTCCAAAATATATTCATTTCTCAAAACAATGTGTTTTTAATTTGAAATATTCATGATTGAAGCATTAGAACCATCTTTTAAATATCAATAAATCCACAAAATAATGAAAAATTATTACCCTTCCTTATGCATTTCCAAAAAACCATAATGTTTTGGATAATATAAGATGATTACAAAAAATGAGTAAACTTATAAATGAAGAAAAACAACTCTTTATATCCAAAACTCAAAAGTAATATTAAATGTTCAACATATATTCTTCAATTAATACCCTTAAAATTCCTTATGAATATTCCAATTTACTATTGAAACCCAAAAATTAGAAATAATATATCAAATTGTCTTCCAATATAATTTTAATATTTATTTCTAAATAAAATAAGATACTCATGAAGTATCATAATAGAAAATATAAACCCAAATCATGTAATAATCATAATGCAACAAAAATATAATTCATTATTTATTTCTAAAATAAAATATCATAAAATTCTAATTAACTTATTCTTTTCATTATTCCCAAGAATTTAGTGATATTTTTCTAAAATAACATTAATAAATTAATCACACAATAATTTTTTTTACCATGGTAGTATATAAATATATTCCAAAAATAAATTATTATTCACCCATTAAATCATTTAACTAAAAATATAATTTCATACAAATTGAGACTTGACATAGTCTTGTGGTTGGTGATGCACCCTTTTCCCTATAGTTGTGGGTTCAGTTCCTATATCCATTTCAAATGCTATGGGTTGTCACAATTTTTGTGGGTTTTCCATTTTCATAAACTATATAATTCTTATAAAATTCCAAAAAATTTGATAAAATAATAAAAATAACCTTAATATATTTACCATTAATTTTTTAACCTAAAAGTTTATTTCATACATTTTATTTTGTATACCAAAAAGTCAAAACCAACAATTAACATAAAACATAAATGTTTCCAAAAATATCACTAGTTACCTTAAAATTTAATATCTTAAATAATCAATAGGTAATTATAATACATTTATTTTATTTTATAAATTAAAATTATAAACCCTTTTTGATATACCAAACTATTCAAAATACCATACTTGGAAACATTGTAATCTTTAATGTTATTTAAGTCCTACTCTGCTACCAAATTTAATGGAATGAACTTAAATAATACACATTATAGTTATTTTAAAACTATAAATAATATTTTTCACAAAGATATTTTATGTTTTCAGTTTTAGATAATTTTGAATAAAATTCACAGTAAACCAAAACATTACAAGAAGACATTTATGACAAGTATCCATTTATTCCACTAAAGGAATCCCTTTTAAAATAGGAAAAAAAATTCCAGAAATATTAACATTTTTTGTCAAACTAATCTTTTTCCATACCATTCTTTTAAATCCTATGAAAAACACTTTAAAAACCATTTATGATCACAAATATCTTAATAATGGACAAAAAATAAAGAAAATATTAATCTATTAATTATTTTAAAAACATTCATTTTTGAAAAATAAAACACAGGGATACAAATAAAAAAATCATTCCAAAAAACACCCTTTAAAATCAAAATTATTTCATAAAACATTTCATGAGAGAGTATGAAAATAAAACATGTAATGTTTATTTAATACCATTCAATAATTCATAACATTCTCCCATAAAACATAATCACATTGTCTCACCTTGCGAAATAAAAAGTTTTTTATAAAATAAAGAGAAAGAATAAATCATTAATGTAATGTGTGACATCATTTTCATATCACACTAAAATATTAGGTAGTTATCAAAGTTACAAAGGTATTAAACATAAAAGTTACATTTGGAACAACCATTGTGGTAAATTCCCTTAAACCCTTATGAGTAACTTAATTGATTAACTCCTCCCCTTTCCCAAATGAATTTAAGAGATATAACAGGATCACCCAAACCTTGTTTGTAAATTATCCAACCATCCTGGTAAATAACTCCCAATAACCATAACAAAATTATAAAACAAAAAAATGACAAAAAAATATTCTTCAAGTGAATAGCAGTTCTATTTTGAAATCCATTATCATTTAAATAAGATATGAAGTTATAAATAAAAAAATTATTTTCAATTAGATATATAAAGGTGTAATGGAAAACCAAAATCATTAAGGCATAATTAATTTATGAAATACAATCATGTTTTATAAGTTAAAATAACATTCATTTTAGAGTTTTATAAAAATGAATGTCGAACATCAAAATTATGGTTTTAAATGAATGTTTCTTATATTAAACTATATAAATTTCCATTTGGAAAACATTTGAGTGGAAATAGAAAATTAAATTTATAAAAAAATCCATCTCTATATTAATTACTTTAATATAATTATATATATCATTCATGTTATGTGGTGATGAAAAGCGAATAACATTGCTTCATGGTGGTGGTAGTCCAAACATTCACATGAATGATGTCTTTATTTTTATGTATATGGAAAGATAAGAATATAAATGATATATAACCGTTTAATAATAATAATTATTTCACTAATATCATAAATAATCTTCAATTCCAATAATTTTAAGTCATTATGGGAAATATTGATGGAAAACACATCACATCGGCTCATGAGGTGATAGTTTTCTTATACACGAATGAAAAATTATTTTACCTTTTTATGGAAGAAATATGGTATTTTTTCATTCCACTAACATAATAACATACCAGTATATGAAGGATACTTCAGAAAATATTTTATCAGATTTGAATAAAACCTGATAGAGGTGGAGGACAAAATAACACAAAAATGGTTGATTAAAACGACCCTCCTCCTTCAGACTACCACTTTTTCATAACAACATAAGACCACTAAGATTTGTGTTCTTCCTAAAATAAGGTATATATAATGAGGGGATAAATTTAGGAATGTATATGTGTAGGTATTAGCATATGAAAAATGGTTTTTTGTGTGATGAAATTAAGAGAAGATATTCCCTTTTATATGAGATAGAATGTTCACACTTTCAATTTTTGGAAATATTAAATTATTATAAATTAATTTCAAAACCCAGATGGATCATAAGTGAGTATATTATAAAATTATATGTGGATGGATCGAAATAATAATATATAATAATTTTTATAATTTTTTCTGTCAATTTTATAACCATATCATTTTGTTTTCCCCATAACCCCTTTAGCACCTACCCTAATAATATTAAATTTTACTCTTTAAAGGTCGATATTATTATAATAAAACTAAAAAGTATCTATAATTATTTAATGGTTGATATTATAAATCTTATCCCAATATATTGTCTTAATTGAATATTTTTAGGAATTTATATTATTTAATAAAATATTATTTATTTTGAAATATCATTAATGGAAATTTTGACACTATTCTTACATTGAGTTTTACAAATAATAATAAATCAAGATAACTTATCAGTATATATTTTAATAAGTACATAATTTTTCTAATTTATCTATAAATTTATTTTATTATAATAATTATATAATTTCTTATTAATCTTTATATTTTAATAACATTTATTTTTTTTTCCATTAAAAATTAATTATTGCATTATCATTGTGTAAAAAATTAATTTAATTATTTATTCCATTAAAATTAAATGTAAATAAATATAAAGAATACAAATATATTATATTCCAAAAAAATATTTATAGTTTAATATATATGATTGATAAAAGTATATTAAAGATTTATATCTATTATAAAGTGTGATAAGTTAAACATCCCTTAATATAAAATATTTTAAATATCTTAATCAAATCAAAGTGTCCAGAAATATTCATATTACCAAAACATGAATAATTAGGGAAAAATTTCACTCCTAATAGAAAATTGGAGTATGTGTTAGGGTCATTTTCTTTTGCTAATCTTTTTTAATCTTTATTACCCGATTTACAATTTACCATGGTAGCAAAAAATAATAAGGTTACTATTCATATTGTATAAAAATAAAATTGACCTGTTTAATAAATTTTCGAATCTTGATTGAAAATATGGATTAAATTTTTAAAATTTCAAAAAATTTATTTTTCGTCTTTTAATTGTAAATATAATTTTAAAAAGACAACATATAACGTTTTGTTGGGAAAAATACCCTCCTTAAACATAAAATGATTTTATATTGAATTATAATATAAAATCCATTTAGGAAACCATAAATATATAATTTTAAATATAAATAAATGAAAAAAATTCAAAAACTAACATAATATATAATTATATTTTATAAATTTTTGAAAAGGGAATACAATTTTCAATAATAATCTATATTTTTCAATATTTATTAAAAAATAAAACATTTCATAAAATTTTAAAAAATTAACATTATTGAGGTTTGATATGTTGATTAATAAAATATATTTTTTCCATTAAATAAAATAACTAAAATCACTTGAAATTAATTATATTATTCTGTCACAAAAAAATTAGAATCATTTTTCTAGAATGTGTATTTTAAGAATCAAATGACTTTACTATAATTTAGTGCTTAATTTTATAATAATCAATAAAAAAAAATTTAATCAGTAGGTAAATTTTATTTTTCATAATTTAGTTAATACAATTCATTATTATAATTTATTAGTTACCTAACCACAATCACATAATAAAAATAATTAGTTTTTTATTTATGCTCTATGTTGTGTATCTTGTACATTATCGAAGATAGTCATTCATTTAGAAAAATCATGTTGTTATAGTAAAATTTGATAAATATATGTGACATTTATAATATAAAAATACTTTTAGAAATATAATATCAAATCAAAATTCATACCATCCAATTTGTTGGAAAATAATAATGTCACTTGTGCGTTCATGTGGACTACCACCTCCATGTAGTGAAGGAAAAATTTTCATTTTATTTTTAGAAGGATGGATTTAGTTTATATAAACAACATTCAAAAACTACAAATGATTATTTGACGGTTAATAAATATTTATTTTACTTTCTTTTTATCCTTTAATAAAAATGAAAACAAAGCTCATTCATACATATGGCCTATCATCTACGTGAATGGTGTTCCCATTTTACATATCTTAATTTTATAGCTTACTATAAAGAAATATATTACAAATATATATGATATTTATATAATGGATAATATTATATACATTATCATAATATGTTCATATTTAGGGGACTAAAATTACTGAACTAAAATATACAAAAAATAAATCATTTATCACAAAAAAATAGTTATTTTAAAAAAGAATTGTTACTAAAGTGGTGATATGATATTGAAATTAAATATAATATAGAATTATATATATCATAATTGTTCTATCATATACTTTTACTACGCCTCTATTTATTATGGATTAGGTTTCTGCATAAAGGATGTCGAACCTAAGGTAAATGTTTTTAGTCTGACTTTTACATCACCGATATATACACCATATTCACTACTTATTCAATTATTTGGTGTATATTATTCTTATTTAATATGGTATATCATTAATATATTAATATTTATGGAAATTAATGTTTCAAATAATTATTATCTATTTTTCAAGGCTTACAATTCAGATGTTTCAAAAGCTAAAATGTTTTATTTCACAATCTCAAATTATTTGTGATTATTTTTGAATTAAGTATACATTAGAGTAATTATATGATATTTTTATAATAAAAACAATTAATTTTATTATAATACGATTATTCATGAACATATTCGTGTAATATTACCATTTTTACACTATTTTCTTCTTATAATTAGTAGAAAATTATTTTAATAAAATCTGACATTATTTATCTCTTTGGTCGAAAATCCCATTTTAAAAAATCCCGTTTTTTCTAAAAAGGTTATTATAAATTTTTTTAGCCTTTTTAAAAATAATTATTAATCAAATTTTTACATATTTTTTCTTTTAAAATTTTCTAATAAAATCATCACTTCATTTTTAAAATAAGTTCTGCAGGGTATTTACAAAAAATGTGAACGGAATGTTTATTTAAAAATGTTTGGAATCAATATAGGTTTACACCATCATCAAGGATCAATGTTTAAAATCATATTTACATGTTTTTAAGGGGTTTTTTCAATGAAAGTTATTTCTATTTTTTATGAACTGTTTTATGTGATTTTCATCGTGAACAAGATATTTAACTTAATAATACTTTTAATGAAAATTTTAAGGAATTTAAATTCATAGACGAAATCAAAAATTTATTATACATATGATAAACTACGACATGTTCTATTTATATAACTGTTATTCATTATTTTTATAGATTATGATTATTTTAACAAATATTCACAATTTTATTATCATTCAACTTATTATTCTAAATGGTTTTTGAATAACTTTATTTGATTGGGGAAATAATTAACATTTATCATGTTAATTTCTCGATATGAATGTTTATTTTTATTATATTTCACCAATTTCATATGATTAATTAATTATTATTAATAAGTTATGTGTGGGGACTATTTATACAAAGACCCTCGATGTATCGATGTGGATCATGAGAAAAATTAGTTGAAAAAGTTAGATGGACTTCTAGCCACAAATTTAACATTTATTACGAAGGTCATGATAGATTCAGATGTCTGACATTATGTATTCCCTTATTATGAGACTTGTTTTTTCAATGTGGTTATTCGATAAGTTATAATATATAATGATAAGTTCCAATCTTATTTTATTACTCATTTGGATTTATTTGATCAATATTTATTTTATCTATATTATGTAAATTTTATATATTAAATAGAATGTGTTTCAATTATTTACTTTTAATATTAATTATAATTTTTTCATGATATATTCCCATTTACACATACCCTTATTGAGAATTTTACGTCAATATTTTCTAAAATCTTCAATTCCCATGATAAAAATATTTTTTTTATGAATAAAATATAAGGATATGATAAGTGGAATAATTTTGTTTACAAAGACGGAAATTTGTGTATTTTTTGTAATATGAATTTCATGTACATTTCCATTTTACCGAGACTAAAAAAACTTGTCCTTTAGTATGTGGTTCCTTCTATCTAGTGAAAATATTGTAATGTAGACATTGGCTCTATCTTACTGGATTCAGGGTTTTTATATTTGGTATCATGGAATGTTTTTTTGGAAATCATGGGATCAATATTTAATAAAACTTAAATTGTGAAACATAAATATATAATAGGTATTAAGGATAATCATAGTAGAATATAATAATGTTTTTTAGGTAGGTATTATATAATTTTTTTTATAGAAACACATCCTTTATTACATATTACAAGTGGATGTGGCTCTAGAAAGGATTTACCAAGGGGTAATAACTACCAAAAATGCATGTAGGGCATGAATCAAGAATTACCTGGTACATGAAAATTTATATAATGTGAACATGGTATGAAACTAATGGGGGATATGACTAGAATAATTCATATTCTCTTAAAAAATCATTATGAATGTGTTTGAATTTTCATTATATTATAAATTTATCAAAGTAACAATTTTATGATTTTGAGATAAACCAGGCATAAAATTTTCAATTTATGTTTATTTTTTTACTACTATTGGGATTATACATAATTTTTAATAATTTTTTCTCCTAATATTGTCTATGAAATTGTTTAAAAGAGAATTTAGTATATTTAATTGGAACTGTATCAATTCATATACCCCTTGTAGAGATTTCTCTCATGAGAAAGATAACAACGATATATCTAGAGCTAGAGTTGTAACCCAAAAAATTATGACCATATTGGCGAAGGTAAATAAGGTTATGAGAAATAACCATTCCCATATTGAGTATTCAGATAGTCCACAATATAGTGTAATAATGTTAGACTATATCATCTCTCTCGAACCCCATAATTCAATTAGACTAAAAACCCATTTATAAGTTTGAAAAGGATATGTTTTTAAGGGTGATAATTATTTCGTTTGAAAGAAATTAAACGAAGAAGTTATTTATGGATGTTTATCATCCATATAAAGATTCAGATCAATGGTGATTGTAGATTCAAAACACTAAAGATGAAGATTAAATAAAAAACCTGGAATATAAAGATTTTAATATAATCTTACAAGAAATGTATTTTCCTCCCCATCATAGAGAGCATATTGACTGATTAATCATTAAACTATGATAAAAGGAATATTAAAATGTTTTTAATTATGAAACAAACATATTAAAATTAACACTGAATGATACAAACTATATAATTAATCTAAATGTATGATTGATGCTGTTTTTAATTGGTTATAACCAATATTTTAAATGGAACTTATCACACAATCATGCCAATCATACCAGGAAATTTTATCATGGATCTATAATAAAAGAAAATAATTATACAAGTATTATGGATTCTAATGAATTAATGATAAAAATAGGATGACAAAGAAAAAAGAAGAATAATGGGAATAAGGGAAAGATTGATTTTACAACATGTGATAAATTTATAATTAAACATCCCCTGACATTCTTATAGGGAATGAGAGTTTACTATGAATATGATGAAAAATGCCATTTTGCTCATGATTTGAATAGAAGTAATGATTTTTCCAATGTTAATGCTTCACCTATAAGGATATGGGTCACTATGATTATGAATGTCACATGCTTCAAGATAATATACCATATAGGATGTTAAGGGTCATGTTCAAGCTTATGATATTGATGTAGCTAAAGTACAATGATTAATGTTATTGCATTTAGATTCAAGAAATATGTTATTGATGTATTTTATCAATTTTATTCTCATTATATGATCATAATATTTATAATAATTGTACAATAGTAATAATTTTTATAATAATTGAGAGCATCTATTGAATGGTATTAATAACCATGAAATGTGATTGAAGGAAATTTTTAACCTCTTGAAAAAATGACTAAGGGATGATAATAGTTAATATGTGCCTCATGTTGAGATAATAATGATATTTTTTTGGGATATCATTTTTAACTAAGAAAATTTTTATTTGTTTGATAGTTTATGACATTATTGATGAAGTTTAATACTTGTATTGATTTGTGTAATATATGCATCAACCTGATAATTTATTTTTTAAAGCATTCGTGTATACATTAAAGGTTTTGGTGATCAAGGTATTCAGATATTTTTAATTTTACATTAAGAGACACATTATAATATTTTGGGAATATAATATTTTTTAGTGATATTCCATCTATATTTTTGGACTTTTAATTTGGTCAGAAATATGTTGGACGATAAATAAGGTTATATAATTTGGAAATTGATTATGTTTATATTTGAGAGTCACTATTTAGGCACTAGAGATTAATGTATTATATTGGATAACGATTTATGACAATTTTCTTTAAAGTTAAGATATTAGGAATTTGTTGATACTCTTCTAAAAAATATAATTACATGTTAAAATAAAATTTTAGTTCTTAAGGGATAAAAAACATTCTTCCTGGATATTTGTTTCTTAGAATATGAAATTATGTACAACCAAATGATGAAAGTATTCATAAGAATATATTAATTAGGTATATTTTTTGGTGTTATATATCTAGATAGTAAAATAATTCTTAACTTTTGGAAAATGATCATGAAATAAAAATGTTGTCATATTAACTCCATATCTGATGAATCAAATATACTTTTAACGCAACATAAATTTATTGTTTTTATTTTCTTTACATTCCATTTTTCACTCAATTTCTTTTGATAAATGATCTATATCAATGTCAATAATTAATTACAATTTTATTATATATCCATATCATAAATTCCAACAAATGTATTCTTACATGGAATCCTAGAATGTTTTATTTCTTATTACATTCATACATACCTTCCTCTTTTAATAAGAGGATGTTTTATTAGTTGTTTTTATGATACGTGGTTTCAGTAAGCGTATTTACAAATGTACAACCCCTTAATATTATTATAAATATTAATTTTCACGGATGAAATTTATTCATGGGGTTAGAATACAACACCACAACACTATATGAAATATTTCATTTTAAAAAATAAAATTTCATTGGTAGCTTTTGAGGCACACAATATTGATTTTTAACATAATAGAACACTTTATTTATATATTATTATTTAAATATAACAATTATAAAAAGGATTTTAGGATGGTGGATATGAATAATAATATCTAAATTATTAAAATTATATAGTCTACACATGTATAATATAAATAAATTAGTATCTATTGATTGGAAATCAATTAAGAACCATTTTAAATAGAATGAAATTGTTTTTGTAAAATAACTATAATATTATAAAGTCATTTTATTCGCCCATTGTAAACATTACTTAAAATTTATTTTTTCCCAATTTAAATAATTTACCTGAGAGTCAAAAAAACATTTTAAATAAACATATTAAAATTATATTTGGATCATTTTTTTGATTTTATATAAAATATAAAATTGATATGGATAGATAAAAATAAAGATTTTTATTGGAGACAAACTTTTCATTAAAATTATTTACAATGATCAAATATATTTTAAATGGGGTTTGATGTAAAGTTAATTATATTATATTAAAATTTAAATAATTTAGGTTTCTTAATACAATTTTAAATTGAATAGTTATATTGTAACATTTTATACATACGATAATCTTCTTATTGGAGGACCACCATTTTATCATTTATGTGGTGCAATTTTAAATTTAATTATGTCACATATTTGAATTGAATTTAGAAAAATAGATTCCATATTTGAAATTAGAATAAATTATATTTTCTAATAATGTATAATTACAATTTTATCACAATGACTACTGAAAATGGTAAAAATTGATTCTAGCAGTTAAGGAAAAAACTGGGTTTATCGGGTGGTCGGTGTTATCTTATGAATATAATTGGTAAAAATGACCTACGTATTTCTAAAATATTCATTTAATTGATGTATTTAATTTCTAATTTTATATAATTAAACATTTTTAGGCTTGTGTAATGTAAAAAATGTTGGTATCAATTTATATTTTTGAGAATTCCATGTGTATCTGCTCTCCCACTTATAAAAGGACATTTATTTAGATCCCTTGTTCACATATAAAAAAACTTTTACTCATCAAAATAAATACAAAAACATATAATTAAATACCTCCCAACATCCTATAGTGCTTATTTTTATTAATAATCCCTCCTTAGAAGTCTTTAGGTATAAACATAAAGAGTCACACTAGGGAAGTGATAAAATTATTAAACATGTTTTTTTATTAGTAAAACTATGTAAAACAATAAAAAATTGATAATATTAAAAAAATATGTAATATATAAAAACATGTTTTTATTTTAATGGTATAATCCATACCAATCTCTACTTCCAAAAAATGGGAAACAAAAACATCGATCATGTGTATGACAGACAACTATCTCACAAATCGATGTAATTAATTTTTTTCACTACATTATAATTATAGATATAATTATGGATTGATATATTTATATTATAATTATGACATTATTATAGTTCTTGAATTTTCATATAATATATACATTCTTACTTTTCCATTTGAGGGGATATAAGAACATCAGTGCTGTGTACATCAGACCACTGCATTACGAAGCAATGTCATTCATTTTGCACTCAAAAATTACATAAACGGTAGTAAGGTTAATATTAATTAATATATTTTATATTTATGATATAAACATACTAATAGAAATATAAAATCAAATATAGTTTTTTTACATTCCATTTTATTGGAATATAATAACCTCACTCGCATGTATACGTGGACTACTGCCTCCACGTACCGATGGGAAATGTTTTCTGTTTTATTTTTACATGGATAATAATAAGTATGTATTGTAATGACATGAAAAATTTGGGATAGAGATGAAACTATCCCAGGCTAGTATCTATAGGCCTGAGGCTGGCAAAAAGAACCCGAAGAAATATCTGACATGTGGAGGCATTTTCCTAATGTACCTATATACACACTCTTGACCGTCTCAATGTAGAAGTGCAAATGATTAATGATAAAAATAAGAAACATATAAAATATTGAAAATTCATTAAAAAAATCTAAGTCATAAAAGAGTAAAAAATGAAAACCAAAAGTAAATAGAAATAATACACGCCCAACTAAAAATTTGTCCCATCCTAGATAATTGAAAAATTAAAAATGATTAATGAGATTAGATCATAATATCTATTCTTTAACCATTATATGTGGTCCAATGCACCATGTATCCCCATGCTTATCAATATTCACCACAAACCTCTCTATTGTTTTCATAATAAATGACACATGTTGGTAAATACACTACATTGATGAGCATATTCATACACATTTAGACTTTAGAAAAGATGAAGGTGAAGTAGTATAAGACATGATAAAAATATATAGTCAATGAAAAGAACATACTAAATCAAGAATCTAACCTCATAGAACAAATGCGATATCAACACATCGTGTAAGTGGACTACATGTTGAATCTCAGCCACCCATATAAAGAGAGTAAAAAATACAATAACAAATATAATATTATATATATATATGAAAAAAAGAGAATCACAAATGAAAGAGGAAGGGGATATCAATCTCAAAACCCTATACTGAAAAAAAGTGCCAATAGTTCCAAGAGCCAGTAAACAATGCTCGTCATATCTCACATCTACCTAGTAGTGAACATCCAAGTGACGCCACACCTCAACACTATGACACACAGTCATGGGGAAATAATCTCTGTATAGATGAGGCATTCCCTTGTACAACTGGTGGTTCCACTGAAAAGTCATTAGAGGAACCATGCCTTACAAAATAGAATGGTGCCACTGTAATGGACATGGACCCATGTCGTGAATTCATAGGAGGGTTCCACTCAAATAAATTATAGAAGACTCATTACCATCCAAGCTGAAGTGTGTAAACCTAATGGTCGGTAGAGGAACTATTCCTAGACTAACTAAAGGTTTCCACTCTAGTAGTTTAGGACCCACTACCACTCTCTTTAAGAGGGTTCCACTCCAAGTTAGTGGAAGATCCATGACCAAACCAACTATAGGGTACCACTCTAGTAATTGAGGACCCATTCATTATCACATTGGAGGGTTCCACTCAAGGTTGGTAGATGACCAATGCCAATCCCTACTAGAGAGTGTCACTCTTTTATCCTAGGACCCATACTATGATGCTGCGGGAGACTTCCAATTGGTGAATATGTAGAGGAACCATGCCCTATTATTAATGTTTAGTTACACTATAAAATTTGATAGAAGAAACACATTCATTTTTCTACAAGAGGGTTCCACCATATAGAATAGTAGAGGACCAATTACTATCCTTTCTAAATGGTTCTACTCTAAGTCCCTGGTGATCCTACCCGATCACTGCCATTGTCGCACATCAACTAAATAAGATTCATTACTGGAAAACCCTGCATCATATCTCGAAATAACCAAGAAGGGAAACCATCATATTATATGTATAAAAAATATCAAGATAAGAAAATCATGGGCCAAAATCTATGTTCAACTGAAGGATATATGTGAGGATGAATTTTTCCTTGAAAGGAATGAAGTAGGTGCATGGTGTGTGAGGGGAATCCCAGAACGTGTGGTAACAATCCAACAAATTATTATTTCCTTATCGGTATATGTAAATCTACATATATATAGGGATACAAGACGTGTATGTGGTCTACATGGAGAACCTGAGCCACCTGGGGTACTTCATGATACCTGGTTATGTCTGCATACATCAGAATATAATGTGTTTTTGGTCGTGCATGTTCCCATGTTATCCCTAAGTATACACTAGTCTACCAACACAAGGTCACATGGTGTGTTGGAATCCCAACCATCATGTGATACATATTAATCCTATAAAACCTAGCCACAATAGTTAGGGCACTATAGACTGTGTTTTGTATTGGAATACAAGAGGTTTAGATGCATTTTCAAAGAATAATAGATCTTGTTTTAACGGTTTAGATCTATAAAATCATCCCGAAATGATACCTCTAAGGACATTAAAATAGTGGATATATACTTAGTCTAGTGATTTTGGACCTATTGGAGTCCTAAGTTCAATTCTAATAATTTTAATCTGAACCCAATCACACTGTATCACCCCTTCTCGTTATCGTCATGACCATCTATCCCAAATCACAAATACATGAAAAATATGAATATTATGAAAAATTAATCCAAAAACATGTCATCTATTTCCAATATATTCATCCAATAAGAATCTTTCATTAATCCAGTGATCCAATCGGTATTGGTCCCACCCACTAATGCCAAATCGTGACCACATGGTCTAATGAAGACTAATGAAAAACATTTCTGAGCTAAATGCATAAGAAAAATGGTTTAAGAATCATTTTCCCAGAGTTCTTATCTAATTAAAAAAATTATGAGATATGGGGTTAGAATAAAAATGATAAAACAGTTTAATATCAATAAGTGGGAACATTAAATTGTCCACCATTGGCACATATCAAATAAAAAGATTTATTTAACTTAAAAATTTAATAAAACGGGGATGAATAAAAATTGATGATTTATGCATAGATATTCATTCATTCCTCTTTAATTAATTCCACAAATAATTATTGAGATGAGTTGTTGGGTTCATTGCATTACGATGTTCATCAATATGGAGTTTCACTATCGTCCGAAATCAATTTTCCAATTAAAGGAGAGGAAGAACATTTTATCTTATCTTATGGTTTATATGGGCAACCCACAAGAATTAACATAATGGTGTATTTAAGGGGACAAATTATTTTAATTGGATAATTTATTAAATTATTTATTTAGTTGACCAATTGTACACACACCTAATGGTCGAAAAATCCAAACTCCCCATGCCGATCTATTTTATGTTGCGCCTATGGTAAAAATTGTGTTTTAGACTCAGCAGTGATCTCAGTTTTTTATATGAGATTCTATTTTATATTTGACCAATTTTATTTAAAAAACTATGCATGCGTAATATAAAATATATATAATATTTTAAAAAAACATATTCTATGCACATTGGGCCTCGAAATCACTCAGTGTCTCTGTGATTCACTTCAAAAAAATATGTTGAAATATTGTTAAGTCTTAAAAGGAAAAAAATAATGCCTCTAAATTATTATTTCCTTAATTGTTTCCCCAATATGAAAACCTATATTGAATGATTATGATACCAATCATGTATCACGATCACCTGCTCCTAGGATGCCTCCTCCTTGCTCTCGTGCTGCAATATCATGAAAGACATTAGGATGGCCCATCCACACATCATACTGTCATATTAATCCTTAATAATCCCTAGGATTTCCAAAAAAGAATCTCTATTCTCTATGTTCATATCTCTCCATTGAATAATGTGTATATGGTTATGCACCTATATCCTCATCTAAGATATGTGGAAGAAATAATGTCTCCAATCAATCATATTGGGAATGGAAAGATGGAAAGACGCATATACAACCATCAAAAAGATCTAAAATGGTCTGATGGACCTTGGGGATAAATTGAATCATCATAAGAACTACTGTAATCCTCATTATAGGGAGGCTCTAAGGAAAATATTTTTTTTTGTTTCTCATACTTAAAGGGCCTATGATGTCAATATGTCAAGTTTTTTTCCAACTCCGGGCTATCACAATAAACTCACAGATAACCTAAACCTTATTCATTTTCACTTGTAAGAACTACATACCCACAAGAGATGAATTTCTGATCTATGTCCATCATATAGGTGACTTATAGGGTCTCCCGTAAAGGGACTCAAACAGATTAATTTCAATATTACAGTGGTAGATAATGTTTTATGCTTGATATATCAAGGTAAAGTGATCACCCCATCTCTGTACAATGTATAATACACAATTTATCATCATGTTCTCAAACACCAGGATAGTGGGCTCTGTCTACACATCCTTTTGAAGGTGAAGGGCTATACTCATCCTCACCCAGGTCTTGAATTGATCATGTAGGCCTTTCCAAAAACATTATATTAAACACATTTTATTATTATAAACAATGGTTATAGGAATCCTATGAAGGAGAATAATATATTATACATACATATGCCCAAAAATATCATGTTAACTCTATATCTGGATTGAAAGGAAGTGTTTCGACCTCATGAGCTTGTGAAATATCATTGTGATGGTGTTATGAAAATTTTTGATCAGAGCAATCCATATAAAATAGTCCATGGATATGAGTCCCATTTTCATTTTGATATCTCTAGGGGATGCAAAAAACATTCTTGAACCTAGTTCCCAACCCTCAATAGTAGATAAGTGATGCATTGAGAGATGAACTCAACCACACATCTCATAATTCCATCACACAAAAACAACTACTAATGGTACCCATAAATCATCCCAACACCAGGATGTACAACAAAAGGAGATTTGTTGAACTATTACACATCCTCCTCTGACATCGTGACTAAGACCATTGTCCATCCCCTAAAAAATTAGGATGTGATCACCATAACCAAACATACCATCGGGTGAATGAAATTAGAATATATGGTTCTGAAGGACCTAAAAATAAATTTATCCTAGTTGGGGCTCTCTCACAGACTCAAGAAGAAGATGAGTCAGTGCGATTGACCGAAGAAAAGATATACCCTCTCTCTTGACCAGGGTGAGCTGAAAGGAAGATAAATTATCAGAATCCTCATGTACCATATGAGACCGAGACTTCCTAATAAGGTAATATACTAAGAAGTTTCCCATTCCATGATTATATAATATCTTGATGACATTTTCCTACAGGTACATGGGCCAATACCACTATCTCATGGTCAGGTTCCTCTATGTCAAAACAAACCTGAGACTATCATGGTCTATGTAAACCATGAAGCTCTATCTCATATGATGGTGCCTCCACATCCTCTAGTCGAAAAGTACCACCACCATATTTAGTTTAAGTGTCAAATAGATAACCTCAAGGGTCTCAAATTCATCGATCCGTATGTGAGAACTTCCAACTGATTCATCAACACGTAAACAAACCAAGCTCCTGAGGAAGCTTAATGATCTACTTACTCCATGCCCTCTTATAGTAGTTTCAAGATAGGATATCTCATCATACTTAGCCTCAATCCAAAATTCCCTCTGGAAATAATCATTCCATGTAGATGGATACCCGTTCCATTTCAAGGAAGTAAAAGGGGCTACAATTATGGAGAAATCTGACACAATCCCCTGATAGTAGCATGCCCTAACATGGAGAATACACGTACCTAAAATGATATTTGGTGGTTCCCCTAACAGAAATGTATCGATACTCATTGGGTCCATGGATAAACCCTGATAAAAAATTATTTTTCCCATGAATTGAACATCATGAATCTAGAACTATCACATCGAGTGGTTTCCAATAATATGGTGCTCTCGATGGAAATTTACTACCAGCCTAAAGTTTCCTGCATTCCCCCCTTTGACACAGAGTACTTGAGTATATCATCAATGAAGAAAAAAAACTAGACCATGTATAGCATGAAAATATGTTTCATAAGATCCATAAATACATTAAATAAATTCATCACACAAAAGAGAATCACCAGGAATGTATAGTTTCTATAGAAACATCCGAATATAGCTTTGGAATATCCTACTCAAAAAATATCTATTGGTTGTATCCAAACTAGAAACCAGTCACTGAGAACCAAATCAAGATTCACAACTGGTCTTAAATAACATCAATCCTTTATAAAGGGTACATGTTCTGTATGTTGGTCTAGTTCCAGTGATAATAATCAACAAAAAGCCACAATATCCTTCATACATATGGCATATCGTCAACGTGAATGGTGTTCCCATTTTACATATCTTAATTTTGTAGATTACTATAAATAAATATATTATAAATATATATGATATTTATATAATGGCTAATATTATATATATTATCTTAATATGTTCATATTTAGGGGACTAAATTTACTGAACTAAAATATACAAAAAATAAAGCATTTATCACAAAAAATAGGTATTTTAAAAAAGAATTGTTACTAAATTCGTGATAAGGTATTGCAATTAAATATAATATAGAATTATATATATCATAATTGTTCTGTCATATACTTTTAATAAGCCTCTATTTATTATGCGTTAGATTTCTACATAAAGGATGTCAAACCTGAGGTATGAGTTTCTAGTCTGACTTTTACATCACCAATACATACAATATATTCACTACTTATTTAATTATTTGGTGTATATTATTTTTATTTAATATGGTATATCATTAATATATTAATATTTATGGAAATTAATGTTTTAAATAATTATTATCTCTTTTTCAGGGCTTACTATTCAGATGTTTCAAAAGATAGAATGGTTTATTTCACAATCTCAAATTATTTGTGATTATTTTTGAATTAAGTATATATTAGAGGAATTATATGATATTTTTGTCATAAAAATAATTAATTTTATTATAATACGGTTATTCATGAACATATTCATGTAATATTACAATTTTTACACTATTTTATTCATATAATTAATAGAAAATTATTTTAATAAAATTTGACATTATTTATCTCTTTGGTCGAAAATCCCATTTTAAAAAATCCCATTTTTTCTAAAAATATTTTTATAATTTTTTTTAGCCTTTTTAAAAATAATTATTAATCAAATTTTTACATATTTTTTCTTTTAATTTTTTTAATGGAATCATCACGTAATTTTTAAAAAATGTTCCATTAAGTATTTACAAAAAATGTGAATACAGTTTTTATTTAAAAATGTATGGAATCAATATAGTTTTGCACCATCATCAAGGATCAATGTTTAAAATCATTTTTACATGTTTTTAAGGGGTTTTTTCAATGAAAGTTATTTTGATTTTTTATGAACTGTTTTATGTGATTTTCATTGCGAACAAGATATTTAACTTAATAATACTTTTAGTTAAAATTTTATGGAATTTCTATTCATAGAAGAAATCAAAACATTATTATACATATGATACACTACCACATGTTCTATTTATATAACTGTTATTAAATATTTTTATAGATTATAATTATTTTAACAAATATGAACAATTTTATTAGCATTCAACTTATTATTCTAGATGGTTTTTGAATAAGTTTATTTGATTGGGGAAATAATTAACATTTATCATTTTAATTTCTCGATATGAATGTTTATTTTGATTATATTTCACCCATTTCATAAGATTAATTTATTAGTATTAATAAGTTATGTGTGGGGACTAGTTATACAAAGACCCTCGATGTATCGATGTGGATCATGAAAAAAAAATTAGTTGAAAATGTTAGATGGGTTTCTAGCCACATATTTAACCTTTATTATGAAGGTCATGATAGATTCAGATGTCTAACATTATGTATTCCCTTATTATGAGACTTTTTTTTTCAATGTGGTTATTCGATAAGTTATAACATATAATGATAAGTTCCAAGCTTATATGATTACTCATTTGGATTTATTTGATCAATATTTATTTCATCCATATTATGTAAATTCTATATATTAAATATAATTTGTTTCAATTATTTACCTTTAATATTAATTATAATGTTTTCATGATATATTCCCATTTACACATACCCTTATTGAAAATCTGACATCACTATTTTCTAAAAGTTTTCTTTCCCATGATACAAATATTTTTTTGTGACTAAAATATAAGGATATGATAAGTGGAATAATTTTGTTTACAAAGAAAGAAATTTGGGTATTTTTTTTTATAATGTAATATTAATTTCATGTACATTTTTATTTTACCGAGACTAAAAAAATTTGTCCATTATTTTGTGGTTCCTTCTATCAAGTGAAAATGTAGTAATGTATACATTGGATCTATCTTATTGGATTCAGGGTTGTTATAGTTGGTATCAAGGAATGTTTTTTTGAAATCATGGGAACAATATTTAATAAAACCTAAATTGTGAATATTAAATATATAACAGGCATTAAGGATAATCATAGTATAATAGAATATTGTTTTTTAGGTAGGTATTATGTAATTTTTTATAGAAACACATCCTTTCATACATATTACAAGTGGATGTGGCTCTATAAAGGATGTACCAAGGGGTAACAACACCCAAAAATGCATGTAGGGATTGAATCAAGAATTACCTGGTACATGAAAATGTATATAATGTGAACTTGGTTTGAAAATCATGGGGGATATGACTAGAATAATTCCTATTCTCATAAAAAATCATTATGAATGTGTTTGAATATTAATTATATTATAAATTTAACAAAGTAACAATTTTATGATTTTGAGATAAACCAGGCATAAAATTTTCAATTTATGTTTAATTTTTTACTACTATTGGGATTATACATAATGTTTCATAATTTTTTGTCCTAATATTGTCTATGAATTTTTTTAAAAGAGAACTTAGTATATTTAATTGGAACTTTATCAATTCATGTACCCCATGTAGAGATTTCTCTAATGGGAAAGATACCAATGCTATATCTTGAGTTAGAGTTGAAATCCAAAAAATTATAACCATATTGGAAAAGGTAAATCGGGTTATGAGAAATAACCATTCCCGCTTTGAGTATTCACATAGTTCACAATATAGTGTAACAATGTTAGACCATATCATCTCTCTCAAACCCCATAATTCAATTAGAATAAAAATCCATTTTTACGTTTGAAAAGTATATGTTTTTTAAGGCTGATAATTATTTCATTTGAAATAAATTAAAGGAAGAAGTTATTTATGGATGTTTATCATCCATATAAAGATTCAGATCAATGGTGATTATAGATTCAAAACACTAAAGATGAAGATTAAATAAAAAAATGGAATAGAAAGATTCTAATGTAATCTTACTAGAAATGTATTTTCCTCCCCATCATAGAGAGAATATTGACAGATTAATAATTAAACTATGATAAAAGGAAGATTAAAATGTTTTTAATTATGAAACAGACATATTAACATTAACACCGAATGATACAAACTATATAATTAATCTAAATGTATGATTGATACTCTATTTAATTGGTTACAACCAATCTTTTAAATGGAACTTATGACACAATAATGCCAATCATACAAGGAAATTTTATCATGGAGCTATAATAAAAGAAAAAAATTATCCAAGTATTATGGATTCTAATAAATTAATGATAAAAAGAGAATGAAAAAGAAAAAGAAGAATAATGGGAATAAGGGAAAGATTGATTATACAACATGTTATAAATTTATAATTAAACATCCCCCTGAAATTCTTATAGGGAATGAGATTTTACTATGAATATGAAGAAAAAGGCCATTGTGCTCATGATTTGAATAGAAATAATCAATTTTCCAATGTTAATGCTTCACCTATAAGGATATGGGTCACTATGCTTATGAATGTCACCTGATTTTAGATAATATACCATAAAGTATGTTAAGGGTCATGTTCAAGCTTATGATATTGATGTAGCCAAAGTACAATGATTAAAGTTATTGCATTTAGATTCAAGAAATATGTTATTGATGTATTTTATCAATTTTATTCTCATTATATGATCATACTATTTATAATGATTGTACAAGAGTAATAATTTTTATAGGAATTGAGAACATCTATTGAATGGTATTAATAATCATGAAATGTGATTGAAGGAAAAGTTTAACCTCTTGAAGAAATGTCTAAGGGTTGATAATAGTTAATATGTGCCTCATGTTGAGATAATAATGATATTTTTTTGGGATATCATTTTCAACCAAGAAAATGGTTATTTGTTTGATTGTTTATGACATTATTGATGATGTTTACTACTTATATTGATTTGTATAATATATTCATCAACCTGATAATTTATTTTTTCAAGCATTCGTGTTTACATTAAGTGTTTTGGTGATCAAGGTATTCAAATATGTCTAATTTTACATTAAGAGACACATTATAATATTTTGGGAATATAATATTTATTTAGTGATATTCCTTCTATATTTTTGGACTTTTAATTTGGTCAGAAATATGTTGGACGAGAAATAAGGTTATATAATTAGGAAATTGATTATGTTTATATTTGAGAGTCACTATTGAGGAACTAGAGATTAATGTATTATATTGGATAACAATTTTTGACAATTTTCTTTTAAGTAAAGATATTTGTAATGTGTTGTTACTCTTTTAAAAAATATAATTACATGTTAAAATACAATTTTAGTTCTTTAGGGATAAAAAAAATTCTTCTTGGATATTTCTTTATTGGAATATGAAATGATGTACAACCAAATGATGAAAGTATTCTTAATAAGATATTAATTAGGAATATTTTTTAGTGTTATATATCTAGAGAGTAAAATAATTCTTAACTTTTGGAAAAGGATCTTGAAATAATAATGTTTTCATATTAACTCCATATTTGGTGAATCAAATGTACTTTTAACACAACACAAATTTATTGTTTTTATTTTCTTCACATTCCATTTATCACTCACTTTCTTGTGATCAATGATCTATATCAATGTCAATAATTATTTACAATTTTATTATATATCCATGTCATAAATTACAACAAATATATTCCTACATGGAATCCTAGAATGTTTTATTTCATATTACATTCATACATACCTTACTCTATTATTAGGAGGATGTTTTATTAGTTTTTTTTATGATACGTGGTTTCAGTAAGCATATTTTCAAATGTAAAACCCCTTAACATTACTATAAAGATTAATTTTCAAGGATCAAATTTATTCATGGGGTTAGAATATAACACCACAAAACTCTATGAAATATTTCATTTTTAAAAATAAAATTTCATTGGTAGATTTTGAGGCACACAATATTGATTTTTAACAAAATTAAACAATTTATTTATATATTATTATTTAAATATCACAATTATAAAAATGATGTTAGGCTGGTGGATATGAATATTAATATCTAAATAATTAAAATTATATTGTTTACACATGTATAAAATAAATAAATTAGTATCTAGTGATTGGAAATCAATTAAGAACCATATTAAATAGAATAAAATTGTTTTTGTAAAATAATTCTAATATTATAAAGTCAATTTATTCTCCCTTTGTAAACATTATTTAAAATTTATTTTTTCCCAATTTCAAAAATTTACCTGAGAGAGAAAAAATCATTTTAAATAAACATATTAAAATTATATTTGGATCATTTTTTTGATTTTACATAAAATATTAAATTTATATGAATAGATAAAAATACTGATTTTTTTGAAAAAAACCTTTTCGTTAAAATTATTTACAATGTTAAAATATATTTTAAATGGGTTTTGATGTAAAGTTAATATTATTATATTAAAATTTAAATAATTTAGGTTTCTTAATCCACATTTATATTGAATAGTTATATTATAACATTTTATACTTACGATAATCTTCTTATTGGAGGACCACCATTTTATCATTTATGTGGTTCAATTTTAAATTTAATTATGTCACATATATGAGTTGAATTTACAAAAATAGATTCCATCTTTGAAATTAGACTTATTTATATTATCTAATAATGTATAATTACAATTTTATCACAATGACTGCTGAAAATGGTAAAAATTAATTCCATCGGTTAAGGAAAAAATGGGTTTATCTGGTGGTGGATGTAATCCTATTAATATAATTGTTAAAAACGACCTAAATAATTTTAAAAAATTCATTTAATTGATGAATTTAATTTCGAATTTTATATAATTAAACATTTTTAGGATTGTGTAATGTAAAAAATGTTGGTATCAATTTATATTTTTGAGAATTCCATGTGCATCCTCTCCCCCACTTATAAAAGGATAGTAATTTTGATCCCTTGTTCACATATTAAAAACATTGTACTCATCCAAATAAATAAAAAAACACATAATTAATTACCTCCCAACATCATATAGTACTTATTTTTATTAGTAATCCCTCCTTAGAAGACATTAGGTATAAACTTAAAGAGGCACTCTAGAGAAGTGATAATATTATTAAACATGTGTTTTATTTTTAATAAAACTACGTAAAACATTAAAAAAATTGATAATATTAAAAAAAATGTAATATATAATAACATGTTTTTATTTTAATGGAATAATCCATACCCATATCTACTTCCAATAAATGGGAAACAGAAACATCGATTGTGTGTATGACAGACAACTATCTCATGAATCGATGTAACTAATTTTTTCACTACATTATAATTATAGATATAATTATGGATTGATATATTTATATTATGATTATGTCATTATTATAGTTTTGGAATTTTTATATAATATATACATTATTACTTTTCCATTTGAGGGGGATATAATAACATCAGTGCTGCGTACATCAGACCACTGCATTACGAAGCAATGTGATTCATTTTTCACTAAAAAATTACATGAAAGGTAGTAAGGATAATATTAATTAACATATTTAATATTTATTATATAAACATACTTATGGAAATATAAAATCACATATAACTTTTTTACATTCCATTCTATTGGAATCTAATAACCTCACTCGCATGTACACGTGGACTACTGCCTCCACGTACCAATGGGAAATTTTTTCTGTTTTGTTATACATGGATAATAATAAGTATATATTGTAATGACATGAAACCTTAGGGATAGAGATGGTATTATCCCAGGAGAGTATCTATAGGCCTGCGGCTGGCAAAAAGAACTCGAAGAAATATCTTACACGTGGAGGCATTTTCCTAATGTACCTATACACACACTCTTGACCCTCTCAATGTAGAAATGCAAATGAATAATGATAAAAATAAGAAACATATATAATATTTAAAATTCATTAAAAAAATCCAAGTCATAAAAGAGTAAAATATGAAAACCAAAATTAAATTGAAATAATACACGCCCAACTGAAAAGTTGTCCCATCCTAGAAAATTGAAAAATTTAAAAAATTTAATGTGAGTAGATCATAATATCTATTCTTTAACCATTGTATGTGGTCCAATGCACCATGTATCGCCATTCTTATCAATATCCACCACATAACTCTCCATTGTTTTCATAATACATGACACATGTGGGTAAATCCACAACATTGATGAGGATATTCATACACATTTAGACTATAGAAAAGATGAAGGTGAAGTAGTATAAGACAAGATAGGAATATATAACCAATGAAAAGAACAACCCAAATTCAAAATCTAAACTCATAGAACAAATGGGATATCAACACATCGTGTAGGTGGACTACATGTTGAATCTCACTCACCCATATAAAGAGAGTAAAAAATACAACAACAAATATTCTATTATATATATATATATATATAAGATAAAAAAAAGAATCAAAAATGAAAGAGGAAGGGGATATCAATCTCAAAACACTATACAGAAAAAAGTTCCAATAGTTCTAAGAGCCATAAGCAACACCCATCATATCTCACATCTACCTAGTAGTGAACATCCAGGTGATGCCACACGTCAACACTATAACACACAGTCTTGGGGGAAGAATCTCTGGATAGAGGAGTCATTCCCTTGTACAATTGGGGGTTCCACACAAAATTCATTAGAGGAACCATGGCATGCATAATAGGATGGTGCCACTATAATGGTCATGGACCCATGCTGTGAATTCATAGGAGGGTTAGACTCAAATAAATTGTAGAAGACTCATTCCCATCCTAGCTGAATTGTGTAAACCTAATGGTCGGTAGAAGAACCATGCCCAGACTAACTGAAGGTTTCCACTCTAGTAGTTTATGACCCACCACAAATCTCTTTAAGAGGGTTCCACTCCACGTTAGTGGAAGATCCATGACCAACCCAAATATAGGGTACCACTCTACTAATCAAGGCCCCATTCATTATCCCATTGGAGGGTTCCCCTCAAGGTTGGTAGATGACCAATTCCTATACCTACTAGAGAGTGTACTCTTTTAACCTAGGACCCATACTTTGATGTTGCAGGAGACATCCAATTGGTGAATAGGTAGAGGAACCATGTACTATTATTAAATCTTTGTTACACTATAATAGTTGATCGAAGAAAAACATTCATTTTTCAACAAGAGGGTTCCACCATATAGAATGGTAGAGGACCCACGCCTATCCTTTCTAAATGGTTCCACTCCAAGTCCCTGGTGATCCTACCTGATCATTGCCATCATCGCACATCATATAAATAAAATTCATAGCTGGTAAACCTTGCATCATATCTCAAAATAAGCTATATGGGAAACCATCATATTATATGTATAAAAATTCTCATGATAGGAAAATCATTGGCCAAAATCTATGTTCAAATGATGGATATATGTGAGGATGAATTTTTCCTTGAAAGAAAAGAAGAAGGTGCATGGTGTGTGATGGGAATCCCAGAACGTGTGGTACCAATCCATCAAATTATTATTTCCTTATCGGTATATGTATATCTACCCATATAGGGATACAAGACATGTATATGGTCTACATGGAGTGCATGAGCCACTTGGGGTCCCACACATGATACCTTGCTATGTCTGCATACATCGGAATATAATGTGTTTTTGGTCGTGAATGTTCCCATGATATCCCTAAATATACACTAGTATACCAAAAAATGGTCACATGGTGTGGTGGAATCACAACCATCATGTGATACATATTAATCCTATAAAACCTAGCCACCATAGTTAGGGCACTATAGACTGTGTTTTGTGTTGGAATACACGATGTTTAGATGCATTTTCAAAGAATAATAGATCTTGTTTTAATGGTTTAGATCTATAAAATCTTCCCTAGATAATACCTCTAGGGACATGAAAATAGTGGATATATACTTAGTTTAGTGATTTTGGACCTATAGGGGTCCTATGTTCAATTCTAATCATTTCAATATGAACCCAAACAAACTGTAACACCTCTGCTCGTTATCATAGTGACCATCTATCCCAAATCTCAAATACATGAAAAATATGAATATTATGAATAAGTAATCCCAAAACATGTCATCTATTTCCAATATATTCATCCAATATGAAACTATCATTAACCCAGTGATCCAATCGGTATTGGTCCCTCCCACTAATGTCAAATCATGACCACATGGTCCAATGAATACAAATGAAAAACAATTCTGAGTTAAATGCACAAGAAAAATGGTTTAAGAATAGTTTTCCTGGAGTTCTTATCTAATTAACAAAATTTTGAGATATGGGGTTAGAAAAAAATTGATAAAATATATTAATATCAACAAGTAGGAACATTAAATTGTCCACCATTCTCACATATCAAATAAAAAGATTTATCTAACTTCAAAATTTAATAAAATGGGGATGAATAAAAATTGATGATTTATGCATAGATATTGGTTCATTCAACTTTAATGAATTCCATAAATAATTATTGAGATGAGTTGTTGGGTTCATTGCATTAAGATCTTCTTAAATAATGAGTTTCACTGTCGTTCGAAATCAATTTTCCAATTAAAGTAGAGGAAGACCATTTTATATTATCATATGGTTTATATGGGAAACCCAAAAGAATTAACATAATGGTGTCTTTAAGGGGAAAAGTTATTTTAATTAGTTAATTTATTAAATTATTTACTTAGTTGACCAATTGTACACACACCTAATGGTCAAAAAATCCTAACTCCCCATGCTGATCTATTTTATGTTGCGCCTATGGTAAACAATGTGTTTTAGACTCAGCAGTGATCTCAGTTTTTTATATGAGATTCTATTTTAGATTTGACCAATTTTATTTAAAAAACTATTCATGCGTAATATAAAATATATATAATATTTTAAAAAACCATATTCTATTCACATTGGGCCTCGAAATCACTCATTGTCTCTGTGCTTCACTCCCAAAAAATATGTTGAAATATTTCTAAGTCTTAAAAGGAAAAAAATAATGTCTCTAAATTATTATTTCCTTAATTGTTTCGCCAATAAGAAAAACTATATAGAAAGATTAGGATACAGATCATGTATCAGGCTCACGTGCTCCTAGGATCCCTCCTCCAAGCTCCCGTGCTGCAATATCATGCAAGCCATTAGGATAGCCCATCCACACATCGTATTGTAATATTAATCCTTAATAGTAATTGGGTTTTCCACAAAAGTATCTCTATTCTCTATGTTCATATCTCCCCATTGAATAATGTGTATATGGTTATGAACCAATATTCTCATCTAAGATATGTGGAAGACATCATGTTCCCAATCTATCATTTTGGGGATGGAAAGATGGTAAGACACCTATACAACCATCAAAAAAATCTAAAAAGGTCTGATGGACCTTGGGGATAGATTAAATCATTAGAAGAACTACTGTAATCCTAATTATATGGAAGCTCTAAGGAAAATATATTTTTTCTCAAACTTCAAGGGAATATGATGTTAATATGTAATGTTTTTTTCCATCTCTGGGCTATCTCCATAAACTCATAGATGACCTAAAACTTATTTATTATCACTTGTACCAACTACATACCCACAAGAGATGAATTTCTAATCTATGTCAATCATATGGGTGACTTATAGGGTCTCCCATAAAGGGACACAAAAAGATTAATTTCAATATTACAGTGGTAGATATTGTTTTATGCTAGATCTATCATGGTAAAGTGATCACCCCATCTCTGTACAATGTATAACACACAATCTATCATCATATTCTCAAACACCGGTATAGTGGGCTCTGTCTACCCATCCTTTTGAAGGTGAAGGGCTATACTCATCCTCACCTAGGTCCTGAATTGATAATGTAGGACTTTCCAAAACCATTACATTAAACACATTTCATTAATATAAACAATGGTTGTAGGAATCCTATGAAAGAGAATAATATATTATACATACATATGGACAAAAATATCATGTTAACACTATATCTGGATTGAAAGGAAGTGTTTCGATATCATGAGTTAGTCAAATATCAATGTGATGGTGTTATGAAATTTTTTGACCAGTGCAATCCATATAAAATAGTCCATGGATATGAGTCCCATTTCCATTTTGAGATCTCTAGGAGATGAAAAAAACATTCTTGAACCTAGTTTCCAACCCTCAATAGTAGATAGGTTATGCATTGAGAGATGAACTCAACCACCCATCTCATAATTCCATCACACCAAAAAAACTACTAATGGTACCCATACATCATACCAACACTTGGATTTAAAACAAAAGGAGATTTGTTGAACTATTACACATCCTCCTATGACATCGTGACTGAGAGCACTGTCCATCCCCAAAAAAATTAGAATGTGATCACCATAACCAAACAATCCATCAGGTGAATGAAATTAGAATATATGGTCATGAAGGACCTAAAAATAAATTTATCCCAGTTGGGGCTCTCTCACACACTCAAGAAGAAGATGAGTCGGTGCGATTGACTGAAGAAAAGATATACCCTCTTCTTGACCAGGGTGAGCTGAAAGGAAGATAAATTCTCAGAATCCTACTGTACCATACAAGAATGAGACTTCCTAATAAGGTAATATACTATGAGGTTTCCCATTCCGTGATTATATAATATCTTTATGACATTTTCTTACAGGTACATGGGCCAATACCACAATCTCATGTTCAGGTTCCTCTATGTCAAAACGTACCTGAGACTATCATGGTCTATGTAAACCATGAAGCTCTATCTCATATGATGGTGCCTCCACATCCTCTAGTCGAAAAGTACCACCACCATATTTAGTTTAAGGGTCAAAAAGTTAAACTCAATGGTCTCAAATTTCTTGATCCGTATGTGAGAACTTCTAACTGATTCATCAACACGTAAATAAACCAATCTCCTGAGGAAGCTTAATGAACCCCTTACTCCTTGCCCTCTTATAGTAGTTTCATGATAGGATATCTCATTATAAATAGACTCAATCCAAAATTCCCTCTATAAATACTCATTCCATGTAGATGGATACCCATTATATGTCAAGGAAGTAAAATGGGCTACAATTATGGTGAAATCTGACACAATCCTTTGATAGTAACATGCCCTGACATAGAGAATCCATGTACCTAAAATGCTATTTGGTGGTTCCCCTAAAAGAAATGTATCAATACTCATTGGGTCCATGGATAAACCCTGATAAATATTTTATTTCCAAGAATTGAACATCATGAATCTAGAACTGTCACATTGAGTGGTTTCCAATGATATCATGCTCTCAAAGGAAATATACTACTATCCTAAAGTTTCATGCATGCTCCCCTTTGACACATAGTAGTTGAGTATAATAATCAATGAAGAAAAACAAAAACTATACCATGTATAGCATGAAAATAAGTTTCATAAGATCCATAAATACATTAATGAAATTCATCCCACAAAATAGAATCACCAAGATCATATAGTTTCAGTAGAAACATGAGAATATACCATTATCATATCCTACTCACAAACTATCTATTGGTTGTATCCAGACTAGTGACCAGTCACTGAGAATGAAATCAAGATTCACAACTGGTCATAAATAAGATCAATCCTTCATAAAGGGTACGTGTTCTGTATGGTGGTCTAGTTCCAATGATAATAATCCACAAAAAGCTGCAATATCCCATCTTCTATTTTCACGAACAACATCAGAACTGCCCAAAGGGGCATATTTGTCATAATAAAACCTTCTCTCAATGGTAATCTAATTGAAACTATAGATAATGAATCATATTTTAGGACATATAATATGATAAAGAATACATCAGATTAGTCTTTTGATGCAAGTCAATACAAAACTCCATCCCATGCCTATGAGGTAATCCTAGAATGACCTTAGAGAAGACAACCATTAAATTATTCAAGGATAATGAAATAAAGATGACAAAAAATCCTAATAAACTAAGGGATGAACTTTCAAAATGATGGGTAATTGGTTTTAGAATCCTTCTCATAAAATATTCTAACCCCAATATTGGTTTTACCTCTCCCAAAATGAGAAATATCATCACATCCGTGTGAAGGAATATAACTCAACTGCAGTGTTAGACAATTAGGGTTGGGACAGTGGAAAACCAATCCATTCAAAATATGATTTTATTGGATTCCATCATAATTAAAAAAGGTTCCAAATGAACCTCTCTCTAATAAGAGATAACTCGTAATTATAATATATAAATGATACAGAATATGTGTTACCTGTAAGAACCTCAAGATGAAACTCTTAGGATAAAGATTCAAATAGGAGATCTAGATCTCATGAAGGAGTAAAGAGATGAAGGGATGACTCTCACATGTTCCAACTAATACTAAGGAAAGTGTATAATAGACACAGATTGTGACTCTAATCATCTCATGTGTTACTATTTCATACACATCCATGTCCTACATTTATCGATGTCCACATCTACTAGATATCGGAGCATGATGTGGGCCACATGGTGGTCGTCTCAGAAGGATATGATATCATCATCCACTACCCATATCTCCTCCTAATACTCATAATCCTTCTCCTCCTCCACCCCTGGTGGATCCTTTCCCTTTCCAAGGAGATACCTGATCACGATGTAGATTCTAGTGTGGAAGTTCGTTATCTATCTTACTACATTCCACAATATAACTGGTTTGGAAATCATTTTCCATGTGGCCACACCCCTGAAAATCATATAAATACCCATATATAAGATAATTTGTTCCTCTATAATTCACATGAACATATGATGGATCCTAATACAGAGAATATCACTTATGGTGAGATCTTATCGGCTGAAATGTCCTAGCTATTTTATATTGCTTAGCACTGTAATGTCTAGTTCCCAATACAACAATGTAGATCCACTTTCAAAGGAATATATCTATCACCAGTACCCTCCCCAAAACCTCAACAAAGGTGGGAATGCACAAGGGTACCACACTAGAACATATCAATCTATGGATTCCCGACTCAAAGACATGTTTCTGAATGTAGCCATCCACGATAATGTTATAGGAGTACCACGTAGGGTCTATGAACCTCAAAATGTACCCATAAAATATCATCACTCCCTAATGTAGCTCAAGATGATAATTAATCCGAATAGATCAAACATAGAAGTATTTTAATCCTCATGAAAAAAATACCAAATTTCAATCCATGAGAGTGTCGGCTCGTTAGGCATATAGGTAACATGCCTCTTCAATTTCCTAGATACTCCATGGAATATGTTAGCTACCATAGGAACCACCTGATATGTCAGCTTGCTTATAATATTTAAGACATGGACCACTGAATCTATCTAATCCACCAGTACTAGGGGATCTGTCTCACCGCAGAACCTCAACTGCCTCAAGACATCAAACTCGTGAAGTGCCCTAAGCATGCGCACATCGTTAGCTAACCCAACTAGTATGATCTTCTACTCAAATGGTGGGGAGATACCCGTAGTATAGATAGAGGAATAAACTCATGGTAAGGACCCTAATATAAGGCCCCATACCTTATTAGACCATTTTCAAGATCCAGAACATGTATTGTGGTTGGCTATTATCGCAGAGCATCTTAAAAATTAAATCAAGATGTACCAAGGTTAGATTAGTGTACAGACACATATATATACAATGTGGAGATGACTCAAGTAGTAAATTCGATGAAATAATACTATATAATTCATGTACCATTTGATCCTTTCAAATAATGTATTGGTATGCAGAGTCAACATGCAGGTGGTAGAGGTCCATGTGAATAGATACCTTGGCCACAACACTAATATTGGATTTTCTGGCCTAAAATCCATACTCAAGAATCTTTTAAATTATTGACCTAACCACAATATAATCATCATAATGGGACTACTTATGGAACTATCCTGGGTCTCAAACCTCACTTTTTTACCAATATATAATGAGCTGACTCACCAGGGGTCAATTCCCAACTACCCCAAGCCTGCCTCCATAGGCCATGGGCTGGTCAAAAGAATCAAAAAGAATATCCAACATGGACAGGAATTTAAATAATGTACATATATGAACACATAGAACCATCTTGATGTATAATTGTAGATGAATAGTAATGAAAAGATGAAACATATATGATATAAACAAAGCATGGAAAACCTCAGGGGTGTACAAGAGTACTAATTGAAAACTGAATATAAAGGATAAAAATACCCACCCAACATAAATGATGAACCAACATGAAAAAACAGGAATAGTAAAATTAATGAGATATCCTAGATCCTGATATCCAATATTTGACCACTATATATTTTCAAATACACCAAGTATCCCTAATAACCTTTGTAATCGCCATTGACCTGTCAATCGTCTACATAAGACACGAATAATGAGGTAACAATCAATGAATAGGTTAGTATATACATACACATCAGGACATCCCAAAATTTAAAGGGGAGAAATATGTTACATGATATGAATAAGTAGACAGTAAGAAATATAACCCAAAGCAATAAGGTAACCTCATACAACCATAGGGAGATCTACACGTCGTGTATGTGGACTACATTTCATGTCTCCTCCACCCATAATAATAGTGTATCAAAATAAAAAATGGGTACACAAAAAAAGAAAAACACCATCACACACTCATAGATATATTTATTATCAAAAAAAATATTTTCATAAGAGAGATAAAGGGGCTCTCAATCTTATAGCTCAACCCATGGAAAATGTTCCAACAGTTCCAAGATGCCATAATCAATGCACAACAACTCGCACTTCTACCTAGTAGATAATAACCAATTCAAGCCACACCACACCATTATTATGAACATTATGTGGGAAAATCTTTGTATAAAGGACTTATTCCATGGTACAATAGGTGGGTGCCACTCAAATGTTGATAAAAAACTCATGCCTTTCCTAGTAGGAGGGTCCCACCCTCATGGTTTAGGAAACATGTCATGACTTTACAAGAGGTTGACCATTACATAAATGATAGAGGACCCATTCCGGTGCTTTCTGGATGATACAACATTAATGGTCAGTAGAGGTCCCATTCCAAATATATATGTAAGGTTCCCCTATAGTAGTACAAGATCCATGTCATATCATCGTAGGAGGTCCCCACATGAGGTTTGCAGAGGGATCATTCCCATTCTAGCTGGAGGGTTCCACTATAATTGTCAAGGAACATTGCTCTGTCATTGAATAAGTGTTCCACCATAGGGATGTAGAGGACATAATCATAGCCTACAATAAGGTTTCCTCTATAGAGTTTGAGGACCAGTACCTTGGTATTGTGAGAGGGTGCTAATCAGTTAATACAGAGATGACCCATGCCCAATCATAGTTGGAGGGTGGAAATATCAATGTTGATTGGGGACCCATTCCCTATCCTAAATATGTGTTCCACTCTATATATAGGTAGAGGACCCATTCCCAACCCAGCTATAGGGCTCTACTCTAAGTCTATGTATGACCCTCCCAATCACTTATGTCATTGTGCTTTTTCTAAATAAGCTTCTTACACAAAAAACTCACATCATATCTCAAAATAGTCTATGGAGTCCCCCATATCATTCTATTTATAAAAAAAATAAGGATATGATACTAGAGCTTCAAAATCGTAAATAAAATTAAAAATATCTGAGAGGTTAAAGTATCCCTAAAAGGAAGGAATGTGGTAGACGGCATGTGGGTGACCCGCAAAACATGTGATCCCACTACATAGCCTACATATTTCCCTACCAGTACATGTATAAGATTCAATTTTTTTCTACAAGGCATATAAATGGTCTACATGGACTATCTATGAAACTTGGTGTCCTATAAGTGATCACTGTTCATGTTCGTGTACTTCGTATAATTACATATAGATGGCCATTCCCGTGCCCATTTACTCTTGGAGTACACTATGGGCAGGTAGGATAGGGTGACATGTTATATGGGGGTCCCACAGAGTGTGTGATACTTATATATTACTAAAACCCATGATTCCATAACCAGGGCCTGATATGCTCTATGTTCTTTAGACTACATGACTTGTAGTCTTGTTTTTCACAGAAACTCAACTCTATTTTCTATACTTCAGATCAAGAAAATACACCTTGGATATAACTTATAACCACCATAAAATGGTGGATCTATACTCTAATAGGTAGTTATGTCCCTCTGGTGGTTGGAAGTACAATTCATATTTTTCCCACGAAAACTCGTATTCATTGTCGCACCTGTGCTCGATTCCATCCCCGCCATGTGTCTTAGATCTAATATCCCGGATAACAATTCCCATACTACCATGATTATTCCCTAATATATGTACTTAATTGTTAAGACATTCACAAATCAAGAATTTGTCATGAATATGGGGGGTTCGATTGGTCATGGTCTCACCCCCACAATGTTGAATCATGTCCTTAAGGTCCAATGATGACTAACACGAGGAATTTGTGGGAGAAATGAACAACTAAAAGGGATTAAAATCATTGAAAATGTTTTCTTGTCCAACTAACACAACATAGACATATATATTGATTACAAAAATTTATAAATCAATTTCATTTCAATATGTGGTTGGATACAATTGTTCACAATTGTTAAGGATAAAAAATAGATATATCTTGCTCAATAATTTAATCAAATGAGGGAAAGTAAAAAAATGAAAAGTACTACCATGATATTTGATTGTTAATTAATGAAGAATGCATTATCCAATGATAGATATGAGTTAATTCATTCCTTTTTATTTTATTATCTTTGATATGGAATTCCATTATTATCTGAATTCGATTCTCCAATAGAATGAGAGGGAAAAAACTCTTAAATCTCTCAGGGTTTATGCCACTAACCCCACTGAATATTCATTAAGGGTTATTTAACGAGGGAAAATTATTTTAATTTTCTACTTAATTAAATTTATTAATTATTTAACCTACTGGATGAACCACCAATGGCCAATATATATGAACATTCCATGACTATCTATTTTAGGTCACACATAGGGTAAACATCACGTTATATATTCAATAGTGGCCTTAGATTTTTTATTTATGATTCTATTTAATAGTTAACCAATTTTATTAAATATAATGTTACTAAATAAAATAAAATATATTTAATATTTGAATAAAATTAATTCTTGGAATACCTGGCCTTATAATCACATGATGTTTCAATTCCTAGCTCCAAAAGTATATGTAAAAATATTTTAATGTCATACAAGGGAAAACATAGTCTTGAGATTTATTTTTTATGTTATATATATATATATAATGATTATAAAAAAGACAATTAATACTTATTGTCATTTTTACATCAGTCTAGAAAAATGGAAACAGTTTTCACTCGTACGTTCAACATATCATCAACCTTAACATTATAATAAATTATATATCTATATATTATATGGATTACTCGATATTCATATATAATGAATACATATTATATATATATATATTGTTATAAACTCTAAATATTATTTGACCATGATAAAATTAAATGTACAAAAATTAAAAACTAAAACGTACATGAAAAACCAAAAAACTATCACCGGAAGCACTGCTTTTAACAAAAGAGTAATTAATAAATATGAGATAAAAGACTATAAATAAATCATATATTGATTAAAATATGTGATTATGGTTAGTTGTTTATGTATAATAATCATATATTTATTAAATTTTTTTTCAGACACAAATGAATGAAGTTTAACTTTAGGTAATGATTTCCCAAATTACTTTTACTTCCATGAGACATACACCGTATTAAATAAATATTAATTTATATGAGGTATATACTTCCACCTTGATATGTTATATATTTAATATATTTATCTTATTGGTATTTAAATTTTCACTAGATGATTATTTATTTTATGAGGTATATGATTTAGATGTTACCGATGTGGTAATAGTTTATTTGAGAATATCATCATTATTTAGGATAGTTTTTTTCTCTATATCTCCCATGGGATAATTATTTTATATTCATATCATAAAATATATCTATTTCCTTATCTTTCGGTAATCCTAGAACTCTTCCATGTAATAGTACCTCTTCCAACTCATTGGTACTTAACATGATTGATAAAATGTTTTAATAAATTTTTAATATATTTCTCTCTTTAGTCGAAAATCCATTTTCATCGAAATATAGGTTTTCATAAAATGTTTTAAAATTGTTTTTAACAAATTAAATATTATTTATTGAGAAAATTTTTACCTATTTTTAAATTTTTCAAAATGTTTTGAAATGAATGTTGTTGTCTTTTTGTATATATGGATCATTTGGATATTACAGAAAATGTGGAAGGAATATATGTTTTTATGTTTAAAAAATGGAAAAAAATCCTATATCATGAGAAAAATTGAATTAAATTATATTTTAAATATATTAAAAATAAATTCAATGAAAATTATTTTCACTTTTTCCGGATGTTTTTTAATAGAAGATTTTCAAAGTTGAAAGGATGTTATCTTTACGAATTTTTTCAAAGAAATTTTTATGGTACTTATATTCTTAAAAGGATTTAACCATTTTTTTACATATTATCTAATAGAGATAAAATTTAAATATAATACTTATTATTTCATTGAATGGGTAAGGACTAGTTTGGATAAGTTTGTATAAATGTTTTATAATTCACAATATTGATCTGGATGGTTTGTGAATATGTATATTTAATTAAGGTTTGTATTAACATTTTGAAAGATATTTCTTCAATATGAATGTGTTCTTATTATGTTTTACCCCGTTATTATGAGTAATTTTATATAATTAGTAGGTTTTTGGTGAGCCCCAGACATATATATATCCCCTAAAATAATCAGTAGTTCTTATGAGACAAAATAATTTTCCAAATTAGATAAGTTTGTACACTAGATTTGAACTATCTTTGGGAAGGTCTTGATGGATAAAAATTTCTAAAATAATGAATTATATCATGATGAGATCAGTTATTTCCATGTGATTATTTAAATTAAATATAATATCCATTGAAAAGATTCAAGCCTATGTGATTATTTTTACAGATTATTTTGACAGTAATTTATTTCTACAATATTGTTCTTAGTTAATTGATTAAATTAAATATAATTATTTAATGTAAAATTCCCTATTGAAAATTATTTTTTATTCATGATATATTTCAATATACACATACCCTTACTAAAAACCTGAGCACAAGCCTTTCTTATGTTTTTTCTCCTCAGGATTCAACGAAGTGTTTTGGCATTGATATAAAAGGATATTTTAAGGGTAATTGTGATGTTCACAAAGAATGTGGTCGTCCAATTTTTAGTTTAAAATTTAATTTAATTTTAATTATGTAACTAGTAGACTATAATTACTAAAAAAAATCAGTTCTATAGAATGTGACAGCTTATATTTAGTGCAATTGTAACCGAGAAGACACCAGCTTAGGGTTACTCGATTCAGGGTCATTACATAACTATTCAAACATTTTAATAATAATGTATTATAATATTTGAAACTAAATTTTTATTAAATATATATTTTAATGGAATATATATAATATTATTTGTTGGTAAAATAAATATTTTTTGGAATTCTATTGTTTTTCGATGAAATTGTTTTTTTTTTAAAAGAATAATTTATATCAATTTAAATTAATTTAAATAGTCATTAATTATGAATGATTTATATTAAATTTATATATTATATATCTAAATATATTATTATTAATACAACTAATAATTATTAACATCATAATAGTTAATATCATATCATTTTATTCTTTAATAATATATATATACTGAAAACTTTATTTACATGAATTAAGGGTTTATTTTACATTACACCGTTCCATTTTTATGATTTGAAATTAATAAAATAGATTCAATAGTTTTAATAATGAAACATAATATTATGTAATATTTTCAGTTTAACTTTTTTTCACAATGAAGAGAAATGACCTTAATGATTTTTTATACTGGTTAAGGTAAAAACAATTTATTTCTCATCAAATGCTCTTATGTTAAAATTATTTTTTAAAAAATATGGAATGTTTATTTGATAAATTGGATTTAATAATTAGAATAATTGAACCCATATTATTTAATAAGGATCATTTTATTTCAAGCATAAAATATAGTTTACCTAGGTTAAAAACAACATATCGTTGTTAAAAAATGGTAAATGTATATTGACTTTGACGATAAGGGAATAAGATATTTGAAACATGTTTTATATGTATATTAGAGGTGTTTCTCTACAATAATTTCCATAAAATCCATTATTTATCAATTATGGATTTATTTGGGGTGAGAGGTCCTTCTAATAAGTAAATTTTTTTATTTAAAAAAATATCACTCCACCTCAATTATAAAAGGGGACTTAATCACCTCACCTTTTCACTAATCAAATGAAAATAGTCTAAAAACCCAAAAATTACATCAAAAACATCCTTAGATACATTCTAGAGTTTCTTGTCTTCCCAAAATTCTAACCCAGGGGTCCTTAAGAGGATATCCATTGGAGGTTTCTCTATGAAAATGTAATCATCATAATAATGCTCTTTCTTTTTATTTGATATTTTACAACCTCTAATTATATCATAAAATAAAAAATATAATCGAACTAATATCTACCATATACTGATATCTTATTATGATTATTGAAAAATATTTATCCATCACCTATTTTATAAAATGGAAAATGAAATCGCCGATCTTGTTTATGGTGGACTACCACCTCACGAACTGATGTAACTCTTTCTCCAACAATAGTTATCGTAGTTGGATATAACAATTCATTTAATATATATAAATTTGTAATATTTATGATATAATTACACTTATATAATTATATTATCACATAGACCCTCTTACTTTTAATATCATTTAAAAATGATGACATTTCTTGTGTGTACGGTGGACTACCGCCTTGCAAAGTGAAGTGGAATTTTTTCATATAAACTTTTAATAGATGGTAATAAAGACAAATTTATGATTACATGTGATATATATAAAATGATATTTATTCTATAAAATTAATATATCACCCTATAATTATCCTTACACGAATTAATGGAATTCCATTGTTATTCATTCGAATGTATGACCTACCATCTCCATGAAGTGATGCAATACATTTTCCTTGTCTGACATTCATGAATTATTTTAAAAATGAATATAAAGAGTAAATATGATTTTTCTAACATTAATATTATTCCATTGTTTATGGACATATTTAATAATTATAAGAACCGATACATTCATAATAAAACATGCCTGAGAAAATATGATAATTCACATCCAACATAATGAAAATATTGAAATATTTCTTATAAATGGGTGGTGAAATGTTATAAATGTTACATGATGAGATTTTAAATAAAAAAATTATGATTGATAGAATAAAGGACATAAAAACTGAGCTTTTATTAGAATGTAATTCCCCAAGACATTATTATATATATATATATATATATTTATAAATAAATTTAATCTCTTCTATATCTTGTGGTACAAGAAACCTAGTGTTTTTTATTTTCGATAGTGAATTAAATGATGAACATCAAACTTAAATGACCAACGATATATATTACCATTTAAACATAAAAATTAAATTTGCAGGTTTGAATAATATTATATAATTAATGAAATATATATATATAAATTTTATAATCAATAAAAAAATTTAATAAATGTTTATTAAATGATAAATCAATATATTATAAATTATTTTTAATTGTAAAAAATATGTTTTCGTCAAAAATTATTTTCAATGCTTTTCATGAAGAAAAAAATATTATAAATAGTTATTTGAATATTTAGAAAATTTATTTTATAAAATTAATGTTATTTTCAAAATTATTGTATCAAAATTTATTTTGGCTGAAATTTTGGGATTTTTAAAAAAAAAATGATTTTCGATAAATGGAGAAAAAATACCACATTTTTTTGTAAAAATTTCTTTTATTTTAAATAAATTAATCAATTTAAAAGTAATGTTTTGTTTTGAATAATATTTTATGTAAATTAATAAATATATATTTATATTTAATCCACTAAATTACATTTTAATCATTATTATACTATATTTAACTATGAGTTTGTTTTCAGTTTTAAAAATCGATTTTTCCAAAAAATGATTTAAATTGCTTAATGATTCTCCATTTTAGTTAAATAAAATAAATCATAATGGGGGATTTTTAAGTGATATGTATAGATTATATATTAGGAAATATAAATTGAGATTCATAAAATTATTATTATTAGAAATAAAGTTAATATAAAATCAAACTCTGATTGAAAAAATAGGCCTACCAAAGACATACATTTTCATAGCATCTGGTATATTTTTTCTGTATTTAATTATTTACAACATTATATAATTTATTTTTAAAAAAAATAATTTTTCAAATCATCATTTCAATTGTATAATGGCATTATGTTTTTATAATTAACTAAAAAGAGAGATTTTTTGATTAATAGTGAATAGTAATAAATTTTCATTTAAAACTAATTTTCATTTACATTATTTATGAATTTAAAATATATTTTAAATTGTATGTAAATTATATATTGTAAATAATATATCTATTAGTACATTTTAAGCTGTTATATTCAATTTAATATTGAAAATCAATATAAAAACATTGTAAACATGTGTACATTTTTTATTTGAAAATCAACATTCTAGTCTCCTCAGTGATTCTATTTTTAAAATAAAATTATAAAATTATATGAAGAGAATTAAAAAAAATTATTTCATAATTTATACTATGATAACAGTTATTCTATAATATGTCTGTAGTAATTTTTCACTAAAATCAACAGTGAAAATAATAAAAATTAATTATCATGGATCAGGTAAAAAATGGATTTACCGGTGGTTCAAATAACAACTTAGGGGTTTAAATAACATAAATATTTTTATAAAATACAAATTATTTACATATTTAGACATTATAACTTATATTTTTTAGAATGGTCCATTATTAATTCATTTCACATGAAACAAGCATGGGTGGATTTCATTAGTTTATAAAATAAAAAGTGTGTGACTCACCTCGCTTATAAAAAGTCTCCCCTCCCCTCCCATACTGACAAATTATAAACAAAATACATTCCCCAATACATTAAAAACATAAAATATACAATTATATACTTAGATCCTATAATCTTTAGTTTTTTATAAATCCAACCAAATAAGTACTTTGGTGCAAACCATATGTAGTTACACGAAGATGATTTGATTTTCTTCAACATGTATGTTTATTTTTTTATTCCACCTCCAACTTCATTTACTCTTAATACATGAATATATAATATCCTATGTATCACTTTTATACTAAAATGATATTATTTTAATTTTTTAACATAAATCCTTATCCTCTGCCAATAAATTTGTTACAATGTCATCCTTAGTGTATACAACAGAGTATAGCCTCATCAACCAAGGTCATTCGTTTTTCCACTACCGCATCTCAAGGATGGATATGATAATGGATATAAAATATATATATTATATTTGTAACATTATTGTACATAAATAGTCATTATATAATATATATAATCTTAATTTATATTCTATGGGTGGTACAATAATGTTGTTCGTATGTACGACGGTCTACCTCCTTAAGAAGCAATGTGATTTGTTTTCACTAACACATTAAATGGAAGGTAATAGGGGTAAATATAATGAATATATATGATATAAATTTAATAATTATAAAAAACATGAAATATATATTAATATTAATATTTAATATATAATTTTATTATTTTACTCTAAAAAATGATAACATCATTCGTGTACGTGTGGACAACCTCTTTCACAATGTGATGTGACTCTCTTTTCATCACCACTCAAAATGGACAATATAAATGTAAGAATATTTCAATAAATAACTCACTATATACTATATTATTATAATTCTATAAATATAAAATTTCACTTACCTCTTTTCCATAACGACTACAGAAAATTTGAAACACTACTCATGTGTACGTACGACCTACCCACTACATTGTTATAACATTTTATATTTTTCAAAATCACAAATCCTGATTTGTTTTAAGAGTATAATTGATGTAAAATTATGATAATTATGTTATCATTATTATTCATAATATTATGGAACTGTATAATATGTTCAATAATTGGATCTTTCGTGATGAAACATTCTTGGAAAAACAGGGAAATATACACAACAATAATATAAAAAATTGAATGATTACAAATAGATGGGTGATAATATAATATAATAGTATCTTATATGATATAAAATATTATTATTATTATTCTATACCTTTATAACCTGTTTTAAACAACAATACATGAGTTTAAATCACATTAAACCAAAAGGAAGCGTGATGTAATTTTTTTATCTTAATTTTATTTCATAGGGGAATATCATCATGTTAATCACCTAATTTATCTTATAGGGTTTATATACTACATTATTTCATATAATACCATGAATTATTAATAATTAGTTATATTTTATTTTTTATTTTGTATTATTTTTTGGTGGATATGAATTAAAAGTTACCAAGTGGTAAATAATTTCATAGCTAAATTTCTTTTCATTGTGTTATATTACTTATTTTTCATATTTGATATTATGATATTATATGTGAAATTAATTATGATTATAATATATATTATTTAAACATATTTTATGTGTATTAATTTTATATATACATAATTTATTCATTGATTAATCCTCACTTCTTCATTATAATCATTGTAAGGGTGTATTTTTAAAATTTCAATCTTATCAATATTTTTTAATCTTGAATCCCAATTGGAGAAAATTATCTATAAATTTTCAAATAAAAAAATTTAATTTTATTATAACATGTTTATTATTGATAATTTAATTTATAATATCATTTTCCACTCATTGGTACTTAAAATAATTTAAATATTTTCTTTGGAAAATCTGACATCATTTCTATATTCAATTGGAGAACTTTTTCCTTATGAAACCATGTTTAAAAAAAATAAATTCATAAATGTTTTTATACATTCAATAATTATTTATTAAATATGTATGTTCCCATTTAATATTTTAAAAAAAATAATTCTATTTGATCATTATGAGAGATTCAAAACAATACATGTTTAGAGTTTACTAAAAAAGTGAAAGGAATTACTGTTTTAACATATATGACATTAACAGAATTTCCAACCATTGTGACCAATCAAATGTTATAAAACATACTATATAATTTTCAAAGAATATTTTCATTGAAAATTATTTTTCAATTAGTTTTTGAAATTTTATTTTTAAAAATTTAATTTCCTAATGAAATATATATTTTCCTCAAACATGTATTTAGAGAACATTGTATTATATTTCTATTTATCAATAAAAAACCATTTATTATTACATAAATGGTTATATGTTATATTGAAACCATCCTTATTTTATCTATTAATGGATTAATATTTTTTAAAGATATTGTTATGAAATCTATTTTTTATGTGTTAATCATGTTTCAATCGATTGTTATAGAACCCATATTTTTCTATGGGTTAATCATGTCCCAAATATATTATTATGTAACCATTTGGTTTTCCAAGGGTTAAACATGTTTCAAGGTTATTATTATAGAACCCAATTATTTTACATGGTTTAATAATGTTTCATATATATTAACATTAAACCCATTTCATTTGTATCATGTATTCATGTTATAAAAGGAATAATGATTGCATTAATGTGTTTTATTCTCTAATATAATCTCTATGTACTATATTCATGAGGTTTCTGTTGGACCTTATATATTATTGGTACACCCATATTGTTTTAGGTGACCTTGATATATATTATATGATGACTGTGACTAGATAGATCTCAAATGCATTGGGTAATGATTACGATCTCTAGATAATTATATTAAAATTTGACAACATAGTTATTCAATTTGTATGGGTTATGTAAGTGTTATTTGAAGATGATTTCCCACGATACCATCATTTTTTATCAATGATTTCATGGAGTTTAAAATTTTTCCATTGAAAAAGACCTATCCTACATGGATCATGATTATTGATTATTAAGACTCTTTTCTTTGTTAAATCCTTATTCCATGTTTTGGGATGGATGATTTATGTATTTATATGTATGATTTATTTTATGATTCCCAAATTCACTTGGATTATCTAATCATACCCTTATGATATTATTATAATCATTAATGACATTTAATTATTTATGATTATGTTGAACCTTACTATGAATTTTACCTCACCATTCATTTTTTTCCTTTTCACCCTATAATCAAGTATTATATGGAATGAATTATGCCTACAAGGGTTTCATATGGATGATTTTAATGACATAATGTTTTTTAAAAAGAGTTTGGTATAGTGGGAAAGATACCATCTTGAATTCATGGGTTTTTATGGGATAATATTACATAATTTTCAAAAAAAAATTAAATATAAAATTGTGATGATAATGTATGTGATCCAATTTTTTCATATGATATTGTTTGTTCTGTATGGTGAACATTAATTTACCACCATTGGTATCAAATAAAGAAATTTACAATTTATGATTTCATCACCAAATATGGGAGTGCATTTTCTAGGCTGTTGTAGTTGGAATCTAAGGACTTCTTAGAAAACATTGGAGATTAAGATGTTTTCATAGGATGTTATCATAAGATTTATGGTTACTATCATATTTCAATTAGGTTATGAATGATGATTTTCTGATATAATTAAAGGTCACTTTTCACATTTAAGGTGATAAGATGTTAAATTAATTAATTTCAAATTAGGAGATATTTTATTAAGTTCATGAATATATAATTCTTCAATATAACATGAATAATGAATTAAATTAGTTTTGTAAATAAAAATTAATTTATTGATAAAACTAATGGATTATATGACATTGGATATTGATGTTAAAATGGGAACACATTATTTAACATATAGATAACAACATGAATGAAAATTGATTTTGTTACAATGTGATTAAAGTTATTTCAAAAAAACTAATCACGATATTTATATCTTTAAAATTGAAAAGTGTGAGATAACCATTTTGGTTAGAAAAATATATAATTTTGATGTTTTTACGGAATTATTTATTTTGAACGTTGGGTTTTATTGTTGATATTTGGAGATTAATTTATTATTTCATCTTGAGAAGGTTTATTCACAATTGGAATTGTCATACCATTTTTCTAACCATTTTGGATTTGCTTAATGTCAAAAGAAATGGAGAATTTATTTTTATCCTTATTATCATTATATGATTTTTTAAAATATGATTTTTAATGCTTCTATTACAACAAGTCATCTTTAATACAAATCAATTAGATAAAAATATGAGATTCAGGTTGAAATTGTAAAAAGGATGAAATAATAATTATAACATATATTTAACTATTTATTTAGTCTATATGATGAAATAATTCTGCATCTTTAGGAAAATAATATTAGAGAAAAAGTATATCCTATGAAATTTATATCTGATAAATTTGATGGCCTTTTAAATCATCACATATTTATGGTTTCTTTGGGCTTAATAGTACATTAATCATTCAATTTTTGGTGATAAATAACCTTAATCAACCTCCATAATTATTTATACTCATAATCTAATTCCAAATATAGACTTGAAACATGTGTTCTTCTATTTAGAAATATAGTATGTGTTATACTAGTTTAACATCATACTTCCCAATCACATATGATAGAAAGATATTTTATTAATCCCCTTTATGAAATCAGTTTAATTTTTTTTTCAACTTTCCACCATTTTATTATTGAGATAATGTTATAATTACGAGGATGTAATTTATTATGAGGAGGGAGGATTTTACATTCAATGATTTAAAAAGAAGAAAACTATTGTTGACAACATAAAAGAAACGAAAAATTTAGATGGTAAAAGAATGCCACTCCAAGAGGATTAAAGATATATTTATTTTAAATCAAATTTAATATATTTTATATCTTATGGTATATGCAACTGTGTGATTTTTATGTTACATTGTATATTTAACACATAACACTAAGCTTAAATTACACACAATATCTATAACTATTATTACCATGGTGTTAGATTGACAAGGCTGAATAGCATTAACTAATTTTTCATATATATATATATATTTCATACTCAATATATTGTTTTGATAAATGTTTATTAAATTATCTATTAATTTTTAGAAAAGTTATTTTTTCTTCAAAAATGGCTTTTTGTAAAAAGCAATTTTTAATGATTTTAATGAAGAAATATATATTATAAATAACTTTATTAAAATTTAGATTTTTTTTGATAAAAATGATTTGAATTTTAAAATCATAATATTAATGTAAATTTATAGTAAAATTTGGCGATTTTGTTGGAAAATATTGATTTTTAGTGAATAGTTGAAAAATACCGATTGTTTTTGTAAAAGTGTCATTTTTTATAATAAATTAAGTAATTTAAAAATAAAATTATATTATGAATAAAAATTAAAGAAAACTAATAACTATTTGTTTATATTTAATAAAATGAATTACATTTGAATCATCAATATATTGTATTTCAGTATATATTTTTTTAAAAAAGTGGTTTTTTTTCTGAAAACAGTTTCAAAGTGCACACAATTTTTTAATTGTAATTAATTAAAATAGTGCATATTGATGAATGATTAAATGAAATGTATTGATTATATACCTATAAATTTCTTTTTTTATTCATAAAATTATTAATATTTGACCCAATGTTAATATAAAAACATTATGTGCTTGGAAAAAATACATCTCTTGAAATACATACTTTTAATCATGTTTGTGGAGTTTTTGGTGTATAAATTTTTAGATTTTTTGAAAATATATATGAAAATTTAAACATAATATTTTTAATCACCATTTAAATTTTTATTATGGTGTATTTGATTATAATTTTCTGAAAGTATTAATTTTTTGATGAATAGTGATAATTGTTCAATTTTAAGTAAAACCCGCCATTAGGATTAAATTATTCATTATGTTAATTTACATTTTAAATAGGGTTACAAGTAAAATTTTACCCTATTATATATCTATTAATCCAATTTTTTATTTTTGAGAAATGATTTATTGAAATTGAATATAAAACTATTATAAACAATTGAGCATTTTCTCATTGGAATCAATCCTTATCATTACATTTATAGTATTAATTTCAAATTAATTTTTTTAAAATATATGAATTCAATTTCATTAAAATTATTCCATATTTTCAATCGTAATTATTAAAGTCATATAATAAGGTATTTTTAATTTTTGACAAAAATTAATATTGAAAAAAGTTAAAAATATTTATTGTGGTTAAGTAAAAAATGAATTTAGTAGGGGTAAAATGAAATGATATGTGTTATGATGACCTAAAAAGTTGTATAAAATTTATTTTATGGAAATATTTAGACCGTATATATTCTATCATATAAAAAATTTCATTATTGGATTTTTTGGACCTGAAGAAAACGTTTTCGAAAAAATTCTTTTCCAAAATTATTATTGTGCTGCTCACCTTGAAATTAAATAGCCACCACTCTCTTACAATATTTACATAATAAAAACCCATTTTATTGTCCAATACATTCCAAAATAAATTATATACTTCCATATTATAATAATAAAAGCCTTATATTGGGAATAAATCCAATCAAGGAAGTCCTTTAGTGGAAACAAAAAGTTGTTACCCGAAGAAGAGGTAATGATCTTCAATGAGAGATGTAATTTTATTTATTCCAAAAACCCTTAAAATTATTACTTAACCATGATTATATAATAATATAAATATCATAAATATATATAGATGTTATTAAGAAAATTTAATATCCTAAATACTTCTCCTCTTCAATAAAATGGTTTATGAAATCATCATTCGTGCGTATATTGGACAATAACATAGAGAACTGAGGTCATTAATTTTCCTAATAAAATATTTCAAGGAAGTGTATGATTATTTATATAAAGTATATATATAACATAATTATTCCTCCATGGTCATTATATCATATATAAATTTTTTAAATTCTATTCCATAGAAGATATGATAATGTACTTCATTTGTAGATCTGACTACGACTTCATGAAGTGATGTGATTCATTTTCACATATGGTTTACATTAAAGGAAATAATGGTAAATATAATTAATATATGTTATATATATGTAATAATTTTGTTATTAATAAAATATTTATCATTAAAAAAATATAATTTAATGCTTTTTACCCTTAATAAAAGATAACATTGATTGATTATGTGTAGACTCAGCCTTCACAATGTGATGTAACTCCCTTTTCATCACTACGCCACATGGATGATATAGAAATTTATATTAATACAAATAATATGTTATATATATTTTTATTATCATTATTTATATTTAAAATATTTTTTACCTCCATTTCATAATGATCATTTAAAAATTCAAACGTTACTCATGCATATGATTGACCTATAGTATCCATGATTATATCATAGTATATTTTTTAATAAAAATATGTAATTTTTTGTTTTAAATGTTTATTTTATGTTTATTTGTAATAAATATGTCATAATTATTATTATTATGATGATACAACTATATAATATGTGCAATAACTGGAACATTCAGGAAAAAAATGAATGAGAAAAGAAATAAATTAACAACCAAAACAATGAAAACAATGAAATATTATTAATAAATTGGTGATAAGAGGTTATAAAAGGATCATGTACGATATTATATATATTAATACATATTTTTTATTATTTTCATGTTTCTAAAAATAAAAAATACATGAGTTTAAATTATATTTATATCAATGGAAGCACGATGTATGGGATTTTATCTAAAATTCATTTCATTTATGAATACTATAATATTATGCCCTAAATTTAATTTATATGGCATATATATTATCCCTTTTCATATAATATCATAAATTATTCATAATTTATGCTATTTTATGTTCCAATTAGAATAATTTTATCTACTATTTTTTTAATTAAGTTTGAAAAAGTGGTGACAGATTATATAACGCAATTTATTTTCATTGGGTCATTTTACTTATTCATCAACATTGGTATTCCAAAAAATATGTATGAAATTATTTTTGATTATATTTTGTCATATTTTAAATTTTAATTTGAGTTTACAATTGATACATTTAAAACATTCAATTATTAATCATTAACTAAGCATTATAATCAATTTAAGGGTTTTTATGACAATAACATTCTAATTGATATTGTTTATTGTTGTATAACTATTAGAGAAAATTATTTTTCTATTTCCTAATAAAACAAATTAATTTTTTTCACCTTTTTATATTAATTATATTTTCATTTAATATTACTAATCTTTTACTCTTTTTTACTTTAAATAATTTAGGAAATGAATTTAAGAAACATGACATCATTTCTCTCTTCGATTTGAGATCTATTTCCATACAAAACCATGTTTTCATAACACGATTTCACAAATAATTTTTTCCTTTTACACATGATTAAATACATTTTAACCCTATTTTTTTACAAATACCTTTTAAAGGAATATTTATGCAATTTAAAAAACATTTCTTGTTTGGATTTTTCTAAGAAATGGAAAAGAATATTTGTTTACCGTGTGTGACACGAACCAAATTTTCATCCATCATGAAAACTAAAATGTTTGAAAACATAATTTAATAGTTTCAATTATTATCTTTAATGACAATTGTTTTCAAAACATTTTGAGAACTATTAGTTTTAAAAATCAATTTTCAAACTAAAAAGTATATTTTCTTCAAGAATGTTTTTGTTGATCATTTTATTGTATTTATATTAATAAACAACAAAAAAACCCTTAGTGTTACTATAATTTGGAAACTTTTTTATTGATACCATCCTTATTATTTATTTGGATAAATTAACATTGTTTAAAATATTTCATAACGGAACCCATTTCCTTTCCATGGGTCAATCATGTTTGAAAAGATTGTTATGAAATACCTTTCTCTTCTATGAGTTAACTATGTTTCAGTGTGATTATTATGGACCCCATTTCTTTTTTATGGGTTAACCATGCTTAAAGGTGATTATTATGGAACCTATTTTTTTGTAGGCTAATCATGTTTCATTGTGATTTACAAGAAACTCATTTATTTTCCTTGTGTTAATTTTGTTATAAAAGAAATAATTATTGTTTCTATGATTTTTATGATGAAATTAAATATCTATGTAATTTAACCATATTTTGGTTCTTTAATATTATATATAATGGGGTGTTCCCATATATCAAAGTTTGATCACAATATATATTATAATATGGGTTCACCTAGAGAGAATTTATATTTATTGGGTAACGATTATTTTCCCGATTGAATTATATTGGAAGTTTAACATATTGTTATTTCATTTGTATAGATTTTATAAGGGTTCTATATGTTTTATATGGAGATAATGTTTTATGATAATAACGTGTATTATTTATTTTTTCCTTGAGTTTATAATGTTTCTTTTGATAAATATTTATACCATATACCTCATGATTATAGATTATTATGACTCTTTACTTTTTTAAATCCTTATTTCATGTTTTATGATTAATTATTTTAGTATTGATGGGTATGTGTTGTTTTGAGATTCTATAATATACTCATATTATTTAATTTTACCATTATGATCTTCTAATACTCACTAATGATATTCAATATTCAATGATTATGTATACTCTTATTGTGAATTTGATCGTACCATTCTTATATTTGACTTCCCCCAATTTATCAAGTATGATATAGATTGAATTATATATATAAGAGTTTCATATGGATGATGTTGATGAACATAAATGGAATATGATGTGTTGTGGATAGTGGAAAATATACAATCTTGAATTCATCAGTATTCTTTACTTAGAGATTTTCTCTGATTCTCTAAAACTATAATCATAAAAGGTCCCTATGAATACTAGTGGTCGAATATTTTATTTTGATATAGTTTGTTTTAGATGGTTAGAATTGGGTCACCTTCATAAATATCAATGTTGGAAATTTAAATTTTATGATTTCAACACCAAATCAGATATATTATGATTTAGGGTGTTATTATAATATTATCATATATGATATTATAATTTCTAATGTGGGTTTTTATAAAATAATATGATTCCTAAAACTATTATACAGGAGGTTAAAGAATTTTTAACCAAAGGGAATCTTGTGGTATGGGATTTTTCCTCAATTTACATTCCATTGGGCCTTATTTGAAAATATAAATCTATTTTTTTATAGATTATATAATTATCCTTTGATGTATTTAACATTAATATCTAGTTTTTCTTGATTATCCATATTTCATTTCATGTTATTATTTTATGACTAATGTTTAAAATTAATGTTTGTAATTTTTTTCTTCCAATTAGTTATATTTCTTTAAACATTTCCAATGAAATTATTTGCCACAAAAGATATAATTCTAATGAGTTTAATATCATATATAATTTATTCTGGGGTCATTTATTTTTCATATAAAACATTAACATTCATGCGATAATTGAAAATTGAATATCCCATAAATATCCATTCATTATTCTGGATATGATGATTACATAATCTATATATAATTCTAATGTACAATGTTTACTTTTAATATAACTTGATTAAATAGATAAATATTGAAAAGTACATATATAATATTAAATATGGATATTTTTTGAAAATTTATATTATTAAACAATTTAATTGATTATTTCATATATGAGGAATGATTTGAACATGAAGTGATTGGTGGATCCCGATTATAAATATCTTCATGATGCATCAGCAGGTCTCCTGAAAAAAATTATTTTTCCAAATTAAATGGGGTTCCCAAAGATTTAATATGGGTTTTTAATAATCTAGGAAAAAGATGTCCCATTATGACTAAGATCATGAAATCCAATAATTAATCATTTTCTTTATTGATAATTAACTCATTATTAATATTCATGATATTTTAACATTAATATTATCTATGGATGAATTTTATTTTAAATTTTTTGTTCATATTTTTAGTTATTCCAATTATTTTACTTACCAAATTTATTACTCCTTATCTAATCATGACAATCATTTTATTGATTAAAATGAATTTATGCTCAGTTATTTGACTTATCATAATAATTACAAATTTTTTCTCTATGAAACATTCCAATATATGTACCCCTTATTAATAATTTCATATCACCCTTATATCTTATACATTTCTATGGATATCAAGATGAATATTTTTAATAAGCTTCAATGATACTAGGTTTATAATTTTTTCATATTGTTTTATTTTATATTCCCAAATTAAATTGGGTATCTTATATGTAAATACATCCCCAAAAAAGATAAACTAATTGGTCCTTTGGGATTCAACCCCTTTTATTTATCCCTTTGTAATGAATAAAACATTATTTCTAGGTTACTAGAGTTGAGGTTGTTAAAATTTGTCTCAAATAATGTTTAGTATAAACCATGGGAACTAGTTTAAGGAAAACATAGATTATAGAACATAACTATATGATATACATTGATTAAATGAATAAAAAAACATCATAATGTTTTGTTTAGGATTATATATTGTTATTTTCACTAGAAGTACATACCGTCCCAGATACTATAAGTGGAGGTGGTTCTATTAATGATGTTCCTAGGGATACTAAATCTGAAAAAGGTATATCTATATTTACTCGATCAATACCGATTACTCAAAATCAAGAAAAAAATTTACTAGGTTCAAGACTCCAAGGGTAAATTTGTAACACCCCAAGCTTCTATGTTATGCATCCCTTTATATAATACAATAGCATGTGCTGCACACAACATTGGGTTCTAAGACACCACAACCAATCAAACTTGCCGTTATGAATAGTAATATACACTTTATAAAATTCTATAAATTTTATTTTTCAAAATGGACTTCATTTTTGGATTTGGAATATCAAAATTATCTTAGGGTGAATTTTTTGTATTTTGTTGAAAACATTCGATTTTTGATTAATAGTGAAAAACACTATGTTATTGTTTAACACTAAATTTTTATTTAAAAAAATAGTTTTTTATTTAAATTTATATTAGCTAAAAATTGATAAATAATACCAATATATGTTCAATGTAATTAATTGGAGTCATTTTATAATAATATTAGATATATAAAATTTTATTGATCTTTTTATTGTCTTTTTCCCACCTTCTAGGAGCATTTGCAAATTTGCATAAAACGTAATTTTACCACATCTGTTAATTGAATATCAAAAATCTGGGAGACACGGTTTACATTTTTATGTAAATCATGGTTCAATAAAGTGAACATTATTTTTTGGTGAATAGTAAATTTTGACTTTTATTTTCCACTATTAAAAGTAAATAGGGATATTAAATTTAAAAATGATATTATAATCACCCTAACACATGTACTAATTCTATTGGATAATTTTATTTCTACCAAAACCAACCCTATGAATAAAATAAGATCCTTTTGGTCCACTTGGATTAGATTAGGACATTTATTGTTATTTTAGATAAAGAAGTGTTAAAAGTGTTAAATTAAATGTTTAATAACTATAAATTTTTTAATATATGGATATATGTAATATTAATTCAAATATATATATTCATTAGAAATCTATAAATATTTCTAACATAATGGTTTTTTATTTGTAATTTTTAGATATTAAATAATTAAATTTATTTATGAAACAATGATGATGTTGTAATTACTTTATTAATGAATGATTAAAATGATTGACATTATAAATATCCAAATAAATGTAAATTTAGACATCTAATGAATTACACTAATTTATAGGTTAATAAGACATGTTACAGTTTATTAAATAATTTTTTTTTCTAAGTGATAAATTTGTTATGACTTTCACAAAATCAAAATACAATATAGTGTCAAAATTGACATTAATGAGTTTGTAAAACAAATACTTTATTATTAATTGATATAATCTATCATAAAGTATAATGTTCATAGAATAGAATTATATAAGTTTATATATATAAATAATGATCCACGTGGGGATTTCATTGCTTTTTATAAAATTTTTGTAGACCATTTATTATAATAATACACGAATACATGGTAAATGTTAAACTATTTAACTAAGAGTTAAATAGAAAAGATAATGTTAATAAGGTGACCTAAACCTGTCTAAACCTATTGGATGAATGAATATAGACCGATACCTATCATATAACCAATATAAATCATTTTAGATCCATTATAAACCAAATATGGTTGTATAATAAAAAAACATTTCAAGCTTTTCTGAAAGTGACCCCCACCTCTCTTATAAAAGAGTTTTTTTCCATAGCTCAAAATCACACATCCAAATCCATTTGGATTGGCTAAAAACTACTCCAATATTCTCTCAACTACCCCCACCACAACCTAGAAGCCTTATATTGATCATAAATCCAACTTATTGAGCCCTTTTGATCAACTTAAAAAGAATCACCTGAAGAACAAGTAATAATTTCACCACCTCTTTCAAAGTTGTTTTCTTCTTCTACTTCCTTTTTCAATATTGTTTCCAAACCAAAATAAGAACTCCATGACCTTATAGATACTGTTATGTTATTATAAATATGGTATAGCCATATTCATTATTCAATTTATCCTATGAATGATATGTTATCATATGTGTGTACGTACGTCTTTCCGTCTCCACGTCGTGGTATAGTTTGTTATTCAAACACTTTATTATTTTGATGGGTATAATAATAATAAATAATAATGTAAATAATAAATATAACATGTTATGGATTCTTTATATATTATATAACATCTAATTACATATGATTTCACCCTCAATAGAATGATATTGTCGCTCGTGCGTACGTACAGTTTACCGTCTCCACGAACGCGATGAAATTTATTCCGCATCATAACCATTAAAGAATAATTTTAATTATATGATTAAAAATAATGTTTAAGAACATAATATCATTCTAGATATGAATCAAATACATCATATCAATAACAAACATGGCTAACGTAACCAAGTATATAAAGGAAAATGAATCAATTAACACACGAAATGATGATACTACTGAAATATTATTGCCAAAATATATTATAAGATAATATATGATATCATATTTATGTATGTGGTTCTTGTATAATTTAATAAAAATGATTTAATTATTATACATTAGGATAATTTACCCTTGATCAAAGAAAATTACAAGTTAAGGGATATTTCTACAATCTCTTCATTATCCGAGGTTGTTTATACGTCAGAATCTACTAGGACTTCTTTATCATCCACATCCATGTTTCAAAAAAATGTATTTTAAAATATAAAGAGATTATTCTATCAAATAGTTTTGATTTCATATATGACATTATCCTTTATTGGATTTTATGCTAGATTAATGTTGATTTTTTATGATACCATCTTCCATATTGTATTAAAGGTTTTGGGAAATGGTTGATTATGGATGTGATAATTTTATACCATTCATAGTTTATGGTTAAAGTATTTACATTTCATATGATAGTTTTAATATGAATTTTTATGTTAGGTTTCATACTTTTTATTTGAGGAATGCATTGGACATAGTAAGTGAGGGGTGGAGCCCACTATACCTCATCGATGCATCGGTAGGTTTCATGAGACAAACTAGTTTCTTGGAACAAGGCTTTGACAAAATATTATTTGTAGTCTTAGAACAAATCTTTGACTATGTGGTTTTGATGTCCAGCATTATGCATTCCATCATTATAAAATTGGATATTCATATTAAATGTTATTATTTTAATAGTAGAATATCGACGTGAATAAGTAAATGAAATTATTTGATTTATCTTTTCTATATTATGTTGAAGTTTAAGTTTAAAAGTCTTGTGTTTTAGTCTTATAAATTTCCTTAATTATTTATGATTAATTATGAATGTTTTCACTATATTGATATCTTTAATGAGCTCCTTATATCACCACATTCTATGTTTTATATTTTCTAGGATGTGAAGATGTATATTATGACTGACCTACAAGGATTGTTTAAGGTGTTTGAATGTGCTCAAATAAGACAATGTTGTTGTTGATTTTTCATTCTATAATGTAATGTAAAACTTATGTATGTATATTGTGCATCCAAGGCTACTAAAATGACCAGTCTTTCGGGATTTTATCTGTTCTAATAAATTCAATGTTATGTAATAATGCAATGAATCAATGGAACTGGGGTCGAGGTGTTACAGTTAGTATTAGAGAAATTTTAGTACAAACTTAGGAAACTAAATTTAGAAAAATTCTGATTAGAGAACATTACCCCATGATATAATTTGAGGATTAGTATAGAATAACTTCCTAGAATTTAGGAAATGTGATATTTTCTGAATTTTCAAATAAATACATCCCTGTCTAGATATGAGAATGTAGAGGATGCTCTGGCATAGTTGTAACTTGGATTAAAAACTCCAACAAGGATTTTTGGGCTTGACTTGGGGTATCTTGGTACACAACAATAGTCATCGCTGCACTCTTGGTTACGACACTACTGGAGGATATACTTAATATAATTCAAATTTTCATTACAAATCATTCTGAAGGATTTATGAGTAAATACCACATCAATGAAAACATTTATTTATTATTATGTATTATATGAATAAATAGTTCAATTTATGTTAGGTATTTTACTAGTTTGGAATTATGTATTGCAATTCAGAAACTAATATTGTGTATTCCATTTTTTAGAAATGGAACCTAATGGAAATAATTGAAATTGTATAAACACACCTAATCTATGTAGGGATTTAACTCCTACTCATGATAATTATAGTGGACCTTGTGATTCAACTGGTGCTAATCCCCTTATAACTATACTAGGACCACTCACTCAGGTTATGAATAATAATCTTACACATATAGAGAACCTTTATCCATAACGTGGAGGATCAATGTTAGACCGCTCCATGAGGAAAAACAACCAAAATACAATTGGACTACAAATCCATTGGTTTTTGAGCAATGGTTTAGTTCCTTACAGAAACTTTTTCATGCTTTGGGGAGTAGCGGAAGGGAAGAAGATGTCATGGCAGCATTTACCTCACGAGAGATTCCGATCAATGGTGGTCATTATTTCAAAACACAACGGAAGATGAAGAATTATCAAATATGGAATGGTTGGAGTTTAAATTTCATTTCATAGAAAAATAATTTTTTCATGACCATGGAGCAGATTTGAAAATAAAATTTCTAAGTTAGAGGGAAAACTAGGATGAGAATTTCTCAAATTATGAGGCTAAATTTACAAGGTTATCAAGGCATGTAGGAGATTATATATGTAACTGAATAAGTAATATTGATTGATTATTTGATGGGATAAAAACATTTCTCCATAAAGAATTAGTCTCACAATCTTTTTCATTATGTGAAGATATTGTCTCTTGTTCGATCAAGTCAAAATAGGAATGGTCTAAGTCTTATAACTTTACAGGAAAGCAAGAGAAGAATAAATCTATAGAACACTCTAGAAATGGAAATAAGGGGAAGAAGGAAAAAATCCGAATTTTTATCTAGTGGTAAATATGGGAAGAAGCACCCTGATACGTGCCTGAATGGAAAGAGAGTCTGTTATAAGTGTGGTGAAAAAGGCCACCATGGTCATGATTTCATGGGAAAGAAAGAGGATGTCAATGTTGAATGCTAAAATTCTAGAGAAATGGTGAATTATCCAATTTAATATCCCCTATTACAATGAAACATATCTCAGAAAAGGAAAAGGGAGAAAGGTAATGATTATTCAATCACTACTACTGAGGTAGAGGCTCTGAAAGATGTGGTTGCTGGTAATTTAATGGTTTCCTAATGTTTAGCCAATGATTTATTTGATTCTGGATTATCAAATTGTTTCATATCTTCCCAGTTTTCTATGAAAATTAGATATACTAAATTTTATTTGACAAGGGAGTTGTCCATCAAAAATCCTAAGGAAAGTATCATTGTAAAAAATATTGTGAAACAGTTCCAATTAGTGAATATAAATGTTCTTTATCAGTGGATCTCATCATCATACCCATGATTAAATTTGATATAATTCACGGTATGGATTAGCTTTTAGACCATGATAATAAACATTATTGTAAGAACAAGGAGGTTACAATTTTCGATGATGGTAAGGAATACCTTATCTTTAGAGAAGAAACAACATCATCTGATTCTTATCTTGATCCACCCCGAGTAGCTATAATAAATTCTATTATTGGCTAGGAAGAGAATGAAATAACTATAGGTGAGGAAAATAATGATCAAATAGACAATGTACCTACTGTGGAAGAATATGTTGATGTGTTTCCAGAGGATTTACCAAAATATCCTCTAGAACATGTAATCGAGTTTTCCAATGATTTAGTTTCTAGTTCAAGGCATGTATCAAAGACACCTTATATAATAACAACTTTGGAATTAGTGAAACTAAAGAAACAACTAGAGGAATTGATTAAGAAATGATTTATTATCCATAATATTTCTCTATGGGGAGGCCCTATTCTATATGTCAAGAAGAAAGATGGGTATATGTGGTTGGACATTGACTACAGGGAGATCAATTTTATAACAACAAGGAACAATTATCCCATACCCTGCATTGATGATTTATTCTATCAACTTCATATAGCACAATATTTTTCGAAGATAGATCATTGATCTCGATGTCATTCGTTTTTTGTAATGAAGGGTGATATTCTGATGATAATATTTCATATCATGTTTGGAAATTACAAGTTTATTGTAAAGCCTTTTAGATGGACTAATTCGCCATCTTTTTTCATGGATATATTGAATAGAGTTTTCAATGAATATTTTGATGGATTTGAAGTATTATGTATTGATGATATCTTGGTATACTGAAAAAGCTATGAAGATCATGAGAATCAGTTACGCACTATTATGAAAATGATCAGAATAAATGAATTATATGGGATGTTTAGAAAATTTGAATTATGCATTCAGTAAATTTCTTTTCTTGTCCATATTTTCTTTAGGGATGTAATCTCTATTGATACATCTCACACAAGAGAAATACATGAATGGACAACACCGACAATTATAACTGAAGTACTAGTTTAATTTGTTTAACATGTTATTATCTATGTTTTCTCCAGAATTATTCCTGAATGGAAAACTATTAACCAAGCTCACATGTAAAGGGGTTAAATTTGTTTGGGCAAAAGAGTATGAAGAATGTTTTGAAGAACTGAAGAGTATATTCGTAAATGCTCTTATCTTGAATCTAAAATTGGGGAATGATGTGTTTGTTATTTATAGTGATGCTTCAAAGAAACGACTTGGTTGAGTCCTTACACAGAATGATAGAGTTATTAACTATTCATCATGAATACAAAAAAATCATCAAAAAAACTATCCTACTCATGATCTTGAGATAGAAGCTATAGTTGTTTATTTGATGATATATGGACACTATCTCTATGGTGAAAAAATGTGATATTTATACAGATCACAAGAGTTTAAAGTATATTTTCTCACCGAAAGAACTCAACATGATGCAAATAATATGGATCGAACTACTCAAGGATTATGATTGAACCATACAGTACCACCCGGGGAAGGCAAACAAGGTGGAATATGTTTGAGTACAAAGGATCAAGGAGTTTTGAACAAGATGAGTGTAAATGAATCTTATTTTCATGGATATAGTAATAATGGATATGAGATTTACCATGGACGGTTAAACATAAACACTTTTTCAAATTTCTGCCAAACCACATTTACTAGAATAGATAAATAGTTCTCAGACTAATGATGAGGAATTTCAAACAAAAATTTAAGACGTGAATGATGGTAGATTGACTAACTTCGTATATGAAGATGGAATTTTAAAATTTGGGAAAAGACATTGTCTTCCCAATATACCTAATATATAAAGAGAATTTTAAGATTATGATCATAAATCAAATTTCTCTATACAACCTAGTAGCACTACGGTGTATAGTGATTTGAAGGAATTTTTTTTGTGGGAAAACATAAAGAGAGAGATTTCTGATTATGTGTCATGAAGTATGGTTTTTCAACAAGTGAAAGTTGTATGACAATATCCTAGAGGAGTCATACAACCTCTTTAAATACTTTAGTGGAAATGGGATGATATTATAATGGATTTTTTCATGGGACTACCAAAGACTCATAGAAGGAATGATGCAATATTGGTCAATGTTGATCGTTTTACCAATTCATCCCATTTTTAGGCTATAAGAGAAGATTTTACACTTTAATGCTTAGAAATAATATATATTAAGGATGTTTTAAGACATCATGGTGTACCCCTATCAATATTTTCTCATCATGATCCCCGTTTTACATCATTATTCTGGAAAAGTCTCCAAAAGGCCTTGGATACTAAACTTTGTTTGAGCACTTCCTACCACCCTAAAACTGATGGAGAATTAGAACGGTCTATTAAAACCTTTGAATACATGTTGAGATCTTTTTCACTTGAATTTCTATATATGTGGGATCAATATTACCTCTAGTAGAATTTTCCTATAACAATATCTGCCATTCTAGTATTCAGATGGCATCATATGAAGCATTATATGGAAAGATATGTTGCACTTCAAATTGTTGGGATGATGTTGATGAATGAAAAATCATAGGACCAGAACTAGTTGAGAAAATAATAGAAAAGATAAAGATTATCAAAACCCACATCAAAGTTGCTCAATGACGGAAAGAGAGCTATGCCAATAACCAAAGGAATGATTTTGAATTTCAGGTAGGAGAAAATGTTTTCTTAAAGGCATCTCCATGGAAGGGTGTTATACATTTCAGTAATATGGGTAAATTAATTCCAAGGTACATCGGATCTTTCAAAACTCTAGATCAAATTGGAGTTATATTTTATTGTTTGGAACTTACACCAGTTCTCTCCAAAATTAATGATGTGTTCCACATATAACTATTAATAAAATACATGCATGACCCAACACATGTACTCACCTATGAAGAAATAGAACTGGAACCTGATCTATCTTATTATGAAGAGCCTGTTAAGATTTTTGATACCTAAGAACAAGTGTTAAGAAACCAGACGACTCATACAAATAATGTTCTTTGGAGAAACCATAAGATGGAAGAGGTAATGAGGGAACATGAGGATATTATGATGAAGAAGCATTCAAATATTTTTATGTTCTAATATTCTGTAAATATCTTGGATGAAATTATATGAAGGAGGGAGGAATGTAACGCCCCAACCATCCATGGTATGCTTCTCTTTGAATAATACAATAGCTTGCATTGTACGCAAATTCAAGTTCTAACACACCATGACCAATCAAATTAGCCGTTATGAATAGTAATACACACATTTTAAAATTGTATTAATTTTATTTTTCAAAATAGACTTTATTTTTAGAATCGGAATATCAAAATTAGCTTAGGGTGAAATTTTGGTATTTTTCTGAAAACATTCAAATATTGATGAATAGTGAAGAACACTACGTTATTGGTTAAAACCGACATTTTATTTAGATAATTGATTGTTTTATTTAAATTTATATTAGGTAAAATAGATATATAATACATATATATGTATAGTTTAATTCATTTGAGTCATTTTATAATAATATTATATATATAACATTTTATTGAACTTTTTACCGTCTTTTACCCACCTTCTAGGTGCATTTGAAAATTTGCAAAAAATGTCTGTTTACTATTTTTGTGAATTGAATTTCTAAAAACCAAGAGAAACAGTTGAAATCAGTAAGTAAAATATGGATCAATAAGATGAAAATAATTTTTGGTGAATAGTAACTTTTGACTTTTATTTACCATTGTTAAAAGTAAATAGTGTAATTAATGATAAAAATCGATATTATAATTACCCTAAAACATGTCCTAATTCTATTGGATAAGTGTATTTCGACCAAAATCAACATTAGGAATAAAATTTGATCCTTTTGGTCGACATGGATTAGATTAGAATATTTATTATTATTTTATTTAAGGAAGAGTTATAAGTGTTATTTTCAAAGTTAAATAACTGTACCGGTATTAATGTAGGGTTATACTTAAGATAATTTCTAATTTAACTATTCATTATAGATCTAAAATATTTTCAACATAATTTTATTTTATTCTAAATTTTTATACGTAAAATAATTAAATTTATTTATAACACAATGATGATGTAGTAATTACCTTATTAAAGAAAGATTAAAATAATTGATATTATAAATATCCAAAAAAATGTAAATTTAGACTTATGATGAATTCTACTAATTTTATAGGTTAATATTTCATGTTAGGGTTTATTAAATATTTTTTTAAAAGTGATGAAGTTGTTATGAATTTCACGAAAACAAAATACAAAATAGTGTCAAAATTGACATAAATGATTTTTTAAAATGAATACGATATTATTAATTGATATAATATTCCAAAAAATATATTGTTTAAACAAAATACTTCCATAAGGATAGATATATCAATAATTAACTACTTTTATTTCTCATTTATTTTTATAGTACATTTATTTACCATTTATTATAATAATATTATAATATATGGTAAACGTTAAACTATTTAACCAAAAGTAAAATCTAAAACATAAGGTTATTAAGGTGAAAAAAACATATATAAAAAATATTGGTTGAGAATTTTTTGACCCATCCCAACTGTAGCCTCGAAATAAATTATTTTGGAGCCATTATAAACCAAAAAATATTGTATACTAAAATAATATTTCAAACTTTTCCTAAAGTGACACTCACCTCTCTTATAAAAGGGTACTTCTCCTTCTCTCAATATAGCACCTCCAAATCCATTTGGATCAGACAAAACCTACTCAAATATTAACCCAACAACCCTCACTTCGATTTAGAGTCCTTACTTGGACTATAAATCCATCTTAAGGAGCCCTTTTGATCAACTCAAAAGGAATCACCCGAAGAAGAGGTAATAATTTCAAAACCTCTTTCAATGTTCTTTTCTCCTTCCAATTCTTCTTTCGTTATTTTTTCCTTAAAAAAATAATTAATCTAGTACCATATATATTCTATTATGTTATTATAAATATGTTATAACCATTTTCATTATTTTATCCATCCTATGAATGACAGGTCACTATACGTGCGTACGTACCGCTTACCGTCTCCACATCGTGTTGTAGTTTGTTATTCAAACACATCATTATTTGGATGAGTATAATAATGAGGATAACTAATCTAAATAATAAATATAACATTTTAGGGATTCATTATATATGATATATCATCTAATTAAATATGATTTCACCATCAATAGAATGATATTGTCGCTCGTGCATATATATGGATTACCGTCTCCACGAACGTGATGAAATTCATTCCCCATCATAACCATTCATGAATAATTTTTAATTTATGATTAAAAATAATTTTTAAGAACTTAATATCATTCTATATATGAATCAAATACATCCAATCCAAAAGAAACATGGCTTACGTAAACATGTATATAATGGAAAATGAATCATTTAACACTCCAAACGATGTGACTACTGAAATATTATTAACCAAAAAATATATTGGAAGATAATATATGATATCATATTTATATACGTGGTTCTTGTATAATTTAATAACAATAATTTAACTATTATACAGGAGGTTAACATACCATCGATTAAGGAAAATTACAAGGTAAGGTTTAATTTATCAATATCTTCATTATTTGAGGTTGTTTATGTTTGAGTATGTACTGAGACCTCTTTATCATACAAATCCGCATTTTATAAAAATGTATTTTAAAATGGAAAGAGATATTTATCTCCAATAATTTTGATTTCATCTATGTCAGCATCATTTGTTGGATTTTACTCGTGTTGGAAGTTGATTTATTATGATACTATCTTCTATAGTTTATTATAAGTTTTGTGATATGTTTGACTTCGGATGTGATATTTATATAAGATTCATGGTTTATGATAAAATTATTTACATTTCGTATGAAATTTTTAATATTTATGGTTATTTCATGATTCAACCATTTCATATGAGGACTGCATTGGATTTAGCGAGTGACGGGTGGATCCCACTATAGCTCCAAGATGCATTGGTATGTCTCATGAGACAAACTAGTGTATTGGAACAAGGACTTGACAAAACATTATTTATAGTCTTGCCACATGGACTTGTTTTTGTGGTTATGATGTATTACATTATGCATTACTTCATTATGAAATTTACTGTTGATATTACATCTTATTATTTGACTGGTATAATATATATTTTAATAATTAAATGGAATTATTTGATTTATCTTTTACATATTATGATAATGTTTAAATTTAAAATCCATTTTTAGTCTTATATATTGCCTTAAATATTTATTCTTATTTGTGAATGTTTCTGCTATATTGTTATCCTTACCAAGAATATGATCTCACCCCTTTCTGTGTATTATTTTTTCCCAGATGCGAAGAAGTATATTATGACTTACCTTGAGGGATATTATAATAGATATGAATGTGTTAAAAGGATACAATGTTGTTGGATTTTTCATTTTATTATGTAATGTAAAACTTATGTATGTATCTAGTACATCCATGTCTACTAAACTGCTCAGTATTTCGGGATTTGATCCCTTGTGATCATGCCAATGTTATGTAATAATTCACCGACTCTGGGTAATTAGGGTCACTGTGTTACAATGTTATTAGTATAATTCAGATTTTCTTTACCAACCATTATAAAAAAATTAAAATTAATTAAATCCCCAAAAAACCAAGTTTTTTATTCTAACATTTAAAATTAAGAAATTTTTTATTTATGTTAAATATTATGTGAGATTTAAAACTAAAAATTATGATTTAAAATTTTTAATTACATGATCTAATCCAAAATATTATATTTCTGAAAAATTGTTCCTAAAAGAAAGAAGGGTATAAATACTCTTGGATAATGTAGAGACAACCCCTCTAATAATTCCAACACCACTGGTATTTCAACTAAGTAGATCATGGAAATATTAGGCAAGAATAATTATTTTGGAAAAATAACCTTACCTCGATGGATAAGTTTTTTGATCCACAATGAGATTATCCTTTTTTAGATACCTTCCTACTGTAAAATCCCACATAATATAATAGTAATACCAACCAAATGGTACATGAGAAATGTATTATGACACTTTCTAAGATATTTCCGGCATTAGAATTCAATTAAGAAAAAAGATTATACTTGAAATATATTGTCTCATGGGTGATGTTGTTCAATAGTGTTTTTTCATCTAGAATAATAGGGTGGAAGAGGAAATAGAACACATATAATGGAAATATTTTAATAAATTGTTATACAAAAAAATTTCCATAATTATAAATAAATTAAAATGAAGATAAAGATAATTATAATAATGAAAAAAGAATAATAATGTGTTACTAAGTATGAATCCACATTAATAAGGATATCCCTGTATGCTACTGATTACATATAAAAAAAAGAATGCAAGAGTAACCATTTCTTAGAAGTGGTTAATCCAAGACTTTTAATGGAAATTTTCATGACCCCCTCCTCACAAGGTGTACCCTCCTAGGCTGGAAATGTGAGAAGAGAGATAATGACCCTTGAGTCTCGCCTCCAGTAGGTTCCAGGTTGGCGACTAGCACCAAGGGTATATTAAACACAGAAATGAGAGGAATTATCCTCTAAGAGAACACATGTGAAATATAGAGATAAGAAAAGCAACAACCAACTCCAACCCAGACAACAATATAAAAGATAATTCCAAGAAAACACATGTAGTGACATGAAAAACTATTACAACTAATTGTGGAAAACTACAAGTTCCCAAAAGAAAGTAATAACAGTAGTGACCATGATTCTTGAACATCTCCTGCAACCCTAAACTAGTAGTAACCATCCTGATATCCAACTTTCTCCAATTGACCTAAATATAGTTTATATATACATACAGTGAGTATAACAAATATACTAAATAGGATCCTCCCTGGAGACTCTCGTACAGATGTAAATAAATCATACTAAACCAGAGTGTACAACAAGTGAAACTAACTCTTCACCTAAACAATTATACTAAGTTCCCTGCCTCACCATGGGTACTGTTACAATGTATCGTATAAAAGATTATATAATATAATAAAAAATATCATGGGTACCCCACTACTACTTCCCCATTAGATTTTTTTCTTTTCCCCCACATCACACATCATAATAATCTCTCTCCAAAAAAAGGCTTCCCCCAAACACCTGGGTGAAGAACCACAATATGAACCTCTTGCAACTAAACCACAACATCCATGTAAGAAAATTAACTAGGTTTTTTTCGAGAGCCACCACATCTTTAATAACCAACATCATATGTCGGGCATTATACCTCAAGCCATTACAACCCATACTCCAAGTAAGGATCCTCAATCCATCACAGACTATACACATTACACCTATAATAGTGTAATTGAATCTATATCCAGAATATATGTGTGTGAATAAACACAAGCCATTATAGCCCTCTACGGACATAAATGGGGAAAACTAACTGATGTGTCTACCAGCACATTTAAAAACCAGGAGAAGATAGTGGGGCCAATGGGGGTAGTTAGCTATCAATCCTCCCACCTGAATAATGGGTGAAACACCCCTCCCCCCCAGGGCTCAGATTCCCTAGGGTGTCAGTTTCCCTAACTAAGGGGGTGGAGTAGTGTACATAAATAAAAAAATTTCAGAATATACTATATCTCACAACCACACTATGGGTATAACCTAGTCATAGACTCAACTACAGCTAACGTCTCTCAAACTTCCATCATCCACTTCTAAGACTAGGTATCATATAAGCACACAACCATTTAAAGATATTGATCACATTCATTCATTCCCTTTTTATCAGTTTCACTTTACATTGATTAATTCTTTAAACATTAATTTACTATTAACAATTTTCACATTTTAATTCATTAGAATCACACCAAAAGTCCCATTTTCCTATAAATTGAATCCTCAACATTGCATCCCAGCAAGATCCATCCTAATGAGTTAACATCATTTATTCAATCATTTATTAACAACATTTTTACCATCCCATTTTACTAGGTATTATAGAAATACATTCTATGATACTGAACCCAAGGGGGCTCAACACAGTGAGTAGATGAAATACAAATTGGGTCTATGCTGCCTATTGAAAGAGTGTAAACCAATCCTCCCTCAGGTATCTAAACACGGAAAGTACATGTTATACCTCACTCATTTTCACCTATTTTGAACGAAGGGTAAGCAAAACAGATGCCTTGATAAGGGGGGAAATTAAGGAAGATAAAAAAGAAACAAGAATTTGAAATCATCCAAACATTCACATCCAACCTGGTTCATAATCCCTGATGTCCTCCCTGACACCCGCATACACAAACTTATGAATCTCACCACTCTAGGTGTTCGTTACTGCTACAACCAAAAGGACTCCATTCCCCCACATATCACAACAGCCTTACCGAATCACTTCAATACACAAGTATTATTAAAAAAAACATCATATCAATTGGGCTCTTAGCAAATAATCAAGAAAAAGAGTAACTCTAAACCTGATGAGGCATTATCTTGTATAAAAAACAATTCATTTAATCTATTTGGAATTAAACGATTTATTATTTACAGGTTCCAACTATAGGGAACCTAAATAGTAAGCTATAACCAATTGATTAAACATGCTTACTGCATCAATTTTATTAACATCAAATTACAACAACAACAACAACAACCAAATTCATTTATATGTCTCTTTATCTTTATTCAAACAATTTACAATTAATTCCAGCTTCATATTCACAAACAATTTCCATCAATAATGAAATGATAAACAATGAAATCATTGATATCAAACTATGTAGCAAAACAAGAGGCAATAACATACGATCAATATCAATTTATTTATCCAGTTAAGATATTTAATATCTCAATTCCATTGTGATCTAGTGGGATAAAACATGCTAACTCTACATTTTCACAATAAATAATTGAGATTCAATGAATACCCTAACTCAAATGGTTCTTGAAATTCATTATATGAGAATGAAACCCACAAAAAATTACAATCTCCTCCCCCGTGACAACTATATCAACCAGAAGACGCTGTGAGATGACTGCACCATCAGACAACCAATAAAACTCTATTAGAATCATGAAGATCACATTCTATAGCATCGAAATGGGAAACGGGGGTAGAAGAACTGAAGAAAACACAAGAACATAGATAGATGATACCTTCTATCGAGGAAGGATCGACACTTGCTACTAGAACCAAAAAGGGGGTGTGCATGTAGTAGGAAGAAAGATCAAGGGGGAAACAATCCAAGGATTAAGGTTCGATGACACCACTCCTATGAGTAGAAAGGAAGGTTTGAGCATCTTGCACCAGGGAATAAGAAGGTAAAACAAGTGAGGATGATATATAGAACCGTTAGATAATTTAAAGAGTAGGTATAAGATATGTTGGATTTTCCATTAAAATTAGATCACAATAAAACATGTGGGATGACCATGTAAAAGCACCTGGATCCATAGGATAGTTACTATAGGAATTTTTAGCATTGAATCGGCCTTATTGTACTTAAAATAAGGCTTTAAAATCATTTTCATTCAAAGGAAATGTCAATGGGGTAAAACTGTTAGAAGCTATAAACACTATTCATGAACTTGAAATTTAGATATGGAAGAGGCTACTATTAGAAGGCTGATGTTGGAAGGATGATGTTATAAATAGACTACTGTTCAAGACACACTATTCATGAAATAGAAATTTGGGAATGGAAAGTAGATGCTATTAGAAGGAAACTGTTGGAAGGATGATATTGAAAATAGCCTACTATCCTGGAAACACTGATCCTGAACATTAAATTTGGCAAATGAAAAAAGGCTACTATTAGAAATTAAATGCTATTCTAGGAACACTTTTCATGAACTAGAAATTTGGAAAAGTGTTGGGAATAAGTCATCTTGACCTCCCAGAACACATCTATCACTAGATTTCAGCAATGTAATGGACTAAATAGGACCGTTCCATTACATTACATACGTATGAAAACATTATCATCCTTTAGAATTAGAATCACATCTATAAGAAAAGAGGGGTCCGAACAACCACACCGTAAGATACCTCTCATGGGAAAACTACCCTGAGTTTTTCGATAGCATGAACAAAAAATCTACATCAGAGAAAACTATCCCCAAGAGTTATCACATTTATATAGATACACCAACCCCAAAGATCACACTATCCCAAAAAATGGGTTAAGGAGTTTCTTCCTACATGTCAGGATATAATCTTCTTTGGGCGGCACTGAGATGCTAGCATGGGTTTAATGACATCCATATCAATGCATCCTGATTATGAGTTAGAACCTCCCTTGCCTACACATTCACGCACATCCCACACCTCCAGAGTATAAGGAAACAATCATTTGATATCCAAACAAGTCAATCATAACATCACATAAAAGATACATAAATGAAACAATCAATGAAAAAATACAGACAAAAACCTAAAAAGCACTAGGTATCAGACACACATCATCGACACCATCTCCCATGTACAATCCTCAACACAATCGTGTCACCCCAATACACGAACCAAGGGAGTATAACTCCCATTCAATGCCTTCTCTTTGCGGTCAATGATCACTATAGGCTACTCCTAGATGGTCTCATCATCATCAACATAGATCTCACTCCAATTGATGACATGTGAGTCATCAAGAAGATAATGATTGATCTACGATGCATGTAAGACAACATGAATTCGGTTGATCTACAAGGGAGCTGATATTCAATACACCACATCTTCAACATGATCCAAAACCTCGAATGTCCCAAAAAATTGGGGAGAAAGATTCCCCCACGACCAACCCTTCACTACACACGATGTGTAGTCACATTCAGGACACATGATCCCCAAAATCAAACTCCAATGGTGTCCACCTTTGATCGGCGTATGATTTTTGATGATCACGCGCTGTCTTCATACTCTCATGAATCACCTCAACCATCTCTATTGTATTCTTCACCAGTTCTAGTCCGAGAATTGTTGACAGTATGACCCCAGTACAGCACAACAGAAAACGGCATGGTTGGCTATACAAGGCTTCAAACGGTGCCATACTGATGGTGGAGTGAAAACTATTTTTGTAATATAACTACACCATAGGTAAGTTCCTCATCCATAATCCTCAAAAATCAAGATAAAAAAAGTGTAACATGTCTTCATGAGTCCAAATAGTCCTCTTTGTCAGACCATTTGTTTGAAGATGAAAATTATTTCAAAGGCATTTATGAGATCCAAAAGCATACTGGAGACCTCACAACACCATAGAGGTAAAATGAGGATCTAGATAAAAAATGATCATCCTCAGGACTCCATGGAGTCTCACCACCTCCTCCAAATACTACCTTGAATAAAATACTACTAATCTCAACTCATTGATTCATATAAATTGGGATAATTTCATAAAATGGTATACTACCACCCAAATAGAATTATGTCCTCACGGAGCTCGAGTTAAATCAGTTAAAACGTTCATTGTGATGTCCTCCAAATTACACTGGGGAATATCTAATGGCTAGAGAAAACCATCGGGGACACAATGCTCTATCATGAACTTTTGGCATACCAAATATCAATACACAAACTCCACAATAGCACTCATCTACTCAGGCCACGCAAATTGACTCCAGAAGGGTTGGTATATTTTTTTCATGCAAGGATGCACCGCAAAAGGAGAACTATGGAACTCTATGAGAACCGTCTTATGAATCTCCAAAGTAACATATTGATTTTCATGATACACCACTCAATGTTGTTCATCCTAAGACCAACCATCGGGGGATTCGCCCTAAAAAACTCGGTCTCTCAAGACCTCTACCTCTGGATTTCCCAACTGGGAATCTTCCACCTCATGATCCAGAGATGGCCGCACTATCATCAAAAAATGACAACCCTACCCCCAAGGTCTCCAATATCTAGATGTAATGCTTATAGTTCTTCCATTACTCTCTATGAATCATTAGATTCATGCACTGCATCACTATGTGAATTTTGGAAAAGATTATCATCTAAAAAATTCCCCTTTCAAATTGTATATGATATTTTGATGCCTTTATGTTTTAGTATCTCCATCCACCGTCGATGTCACTAGTTTAATTCATGATGGGTGAAAACATACCTTATTCTCTTGTGATTAGTGAAAGCCACAAAGTGATCACCAATGAGGTAATGTCTCCCCAACATCAATGAAAACACCACAACTACCATGTCAAGATCATGGGTGGCATAGTTACCTTTGTGGGGATTCAATTGTTGAGACCCATAAGATACAACTGATCCATGATGCATCAGTACACAACCTTTCCCAAATGTGAATCATCAAAGAAAACATCAAACTGAAATCCATCTACTATAAGAAAACAAACTAGATAACTTACAAACATATACGTCAGATACATGAAAGCTTCCTGACACTTATCAGTCAACATGAATTATTGATCCATCTGGTCAATGCCATCATAGGAGTCGCAACCCAAGAGAAATCATAAATTAACCTCATATAGTAGCTTGAAAGACCAAGGAAACTTCACACATCTCCCACTGCCACGGGGGCTACCCTGGACACAACTGCTTCTATATTCGATGGATCCATAACTACTCCTTTCTGAGACACAACATGCCCCATGAAACATACTTATCGAGCCCAAAAATTACACTTTGACAACATCCCAAATAATTAATTATGATGAAGAACTCCCAAAATGGAGTGTAGATTCTCTGCATGCTCCTCCTTAGACATGAAATACATAAGAATGATGTCAATGAAAACCACTACAAACTTACCCAAGAACTCATGGAATATCGTGTTCATCAATCCTATGACCACAGCTGGAGAATTCATCACACCGAATGACAATACGACAAACTCGTAATTTCCATGGTGACAACAAAAAGCTGTTTTCATGATATCCTTATCCTTTACACACAACTGATGATACCTTAACCACATGTCAATCATTGAGAACCAACTTACACCATTCAGTTGATTGAATAAATCATCAATCCGTGGATGAGGATAGTGATTCTTCACAATCACTTTGTTTAAGCGATGATAATCGATACACAATTGAAAACTACAATCAGTCTTCTTCATGAAAAACACTAGTTCACCCCATGGTGACACACTTGGCCAACCAAAACCGCACTACAAAAGACCATATTTCTATATGCGTGACTTTCATAACTCAGAAGGGTCCATCCTATATGGATACATAGAGATATGAGATGCTCCTTGCTGTAGATCAATCCCAAAATCGATCTCTCGTTGATGGGTTAATGCTACAACCTCTTCTAGAAAGACATCAGGGTACTATTATATGACCCTGGGAAATGCTAAATGCATATCCTCTGTATAAGTCAACATTAGCTCGTCCATCAAGGATGATAAGGATGAAAAACACCTCTGAGCCATCTGAGGGTCTCGCTCGCCAAAAAACACCACTGGCTCTCTATCTGCATCGAAGAACACAACATGACTCCTAAAGAAATCCTTGATAGCCTATACCAAATAAAACAAATAAATTCACATATATTAAATCATATGGTTTTATCTATAAATATAGGAAATCTCCCTAAGATTAGTGCTTCCCCGAAACTAGCTCACAATCTCTACACACTACAAACAAGTCAGTTCGAACTCTAACTAATGTATTCAACTCCAAGGGAACATGAAGCCTCTCTACCTCAAGTCCTAAAGCATGGAAATGTGTAGGTGATAAGAAAGAGTGTTTCACTCTTGAGTCAAACAAGTCATACACACAAGTATAATACAACAAAATGGTACCTCGAATAACATCTGGACTGCCTGGTGTTGACAACGCTAAAGCATGAAGCTCACCACATCCTCCTCCGTGGCCTTTATGACATTGATGAAGACCCCCACCATGGCCTAACTCTACTCTCTGAGGATGGGGAGCATTACGAGGTTGTCCTCTACCTACCCCATCTACACTCTGGTGATCCAAAGATGGTGCAACCTGCTGCTACTTCCTTGACTGGAAATGCCTCAATGGAGAAACCTAGAGTGGAACACCAAGTGCACAATAATTATTATGAAATGTTGGGAACTCCCACTATTGATGCCCTCAACCACCGCATTAAAAAAAGTTCCTAATCCCTTGGCATAGTCATGAGAGCCACTCCCCCAGAGAAACAAGATACTGAGGACTGGGTCCTACCCCCAGCCAAATAGAAACACTTCTACCCTGAATATAAGGAAACCCAGACCAGATATCTTCATTGCGAGGAATCATGTAGTCTTCCATATCGTGATAATATGGTTCTAGACAATGTCCTCTCGGCGACCTCCACCCTCACCCGTACATCATGATATGTCTTTAGCATAAATGGGGTGACCTGGCGCTGGATCTCTGGATGCAAAGCCTCCTAAAAATTTCTCACCCTAGACTTCTCATCTAGAAATTGGTCAGAATAATATCATAAAAGGTTCCTGAAACAAAATTTAAACTCTTGAAAACTTTATCTTCCTTGTCTACGGGTAAGAAGCTTCTAGTGACTAGAATCCTTCGTAGTTGAAGAAATAAATACAAATCTAAATTTTTTTCAGAACTCGTCCCATGAGATCGTCGACTCCTCATGATCCCAGAGGAAAAGAGCAACCACCACCTCACTACTCGACGCAACATCGACACAAGAAAAGACACCCAGTGCTTCTTCTGAGCACAGATCGAACTGATTCCTATCTCAAGCTCCTCCAACTAGTCTTCCATGATAGCATCTGAAATGAAGCCTTTATACTTATGTAGACTCTGGTGCGGTAACTATTGGAGTGTCCTCCTCCACGTGTGGTCATTATCGACCTCTACCCTATGGAGATTTGATGGTATATCATGCTAGACATCTTCTATGCCAACCTGACTAGGACGATGACCTAGATCCATACCTACCAAATAAGAAATAGTTAGAGATCTTAAACCTATAATATGGAATAATCAGCATCAATTAACTAATAGTTTTCTTTTATTCAGTTTAGGTCAACATATCACATGTTATACCCATTCAAACACAGGCCCAAAGAAGAATGATGCATAATCCTTTCCTAGGTCTCAAACCTGCAACTAGTATCACCTCATTTAGTAGCAATTGTAATCTTCATGGTCTGTGCATCAGATAATAGGCATCCCTAAACACCTATCTCGTGTCTACTATTTAGTGTTTAAATCACATTATAAACATTACTGACATAATTTCCCTACCATCCCATGAAACATAACATATTCCTAACACCAAAATCTATCCTATCCCTCACATAGACCACTTATACAACTCTGTCACGACCCCCTCCCCACAAAGTGTACCCCTACAAGTCCGACAATGTGAGAAGAGAGATAATGACCATCGAGTCCCACCTCTAGTAGGCCCTGGGTTTCTGACTAGCACCAAAGTTATAGTAAACACAGAAATGGGAGGCATTACCCTTTAAGTTAACACACATGAAAGAGAGAGATAAAGAATAAACCAACCAGATAAAAATCATATATAAATATTAAATAAAATCCCATGTACACATACGTAATGTCATGAAAAACTAATACAACTGAAATGGGAAAACATCAAGTACCCAAAGGAAAGTAAATACAACAGCGATAATGAAGCCCGAATGGCTCCTGCAACCCCAATCTAGAAGTAACCATCCTGATCTCCAATATTCTCCAAGTTTCCTGAAAAATGTTAATATATACATAGGGTCTGTATAATAGTATACTCCATAGGATCTTCCCCAGAAACTCTCATAAAAAAGTAACAAAACCATGCTAAAGTACATTGAACAACAAGTGAAACTAACTCGTCACCTAAACATGTATACTAAGTTACCAGCCACACCATGTATACTCTCACCAAGTATCACATACAATATTATATAAATTAATAAATAATATCACAAGTACCCTACTAATACATCCCCAATGCTTTTCCACTTTTCCCCAACGTCATACATCCTAAGCATCTCTCCCCCCAAAAAGGCTTGCCTCCAAACACCTTGGTGAATCACAACAATATGCACCTTGTGGAACAGAATAACCACATCCACATATGAAAATTAATCCTGTCATTTTTGACAGCCACACAGCTCTCATTACATGTATCATACATTGGACATTATAACTCAATCTATTATAGCAGATACACAAAGTATGGATCCTCAATCGATCACAACCTATATAGGTTACACCTATAGTGGTCCATTGGAAACTATATAAATAATATATGTGTGTGAATAACCACAACCCATTATATCCCTCTACACTCATATATGGGAAAAAATAACTGTTGTTCCTACCAAAAAAACTAACTACCATGATAATAGTTTTGGGCCAAAGGGGAAGTCATTCATCCATATTCCCACCTGAATGTTGGGGAAAACACCCCCCAGGGATCAAAATCCCTAGGGTGATAGCTTCTCTAACTGACATGGTAGAGTAGCATACAGAAACACAGAAATTTTAGAATATACTATAGCTCACAAACAAACTATAGGGATAACCTATTTTTAGACTCAATAGCAGCTAACTTCTCCCAGACTCTCGGCTGCCACATTTAAGACTAGGTATCCTATAAAAATACAACCATTTAAATAGCTTGATTAAATTTCCTCATTCCCTTTCTATCAATTTCACATTATGTTCATTAATTCTGTAAACATTAATTAACTACTAACCAATTCCACATTATAATTCATTAGCATCACACCCAAATCACACTGTTCATTTAATTTGCAACCTTTTCATTACATCCCCGCAAGCACCAACCCCATGGGTTAACATAATTTTCTCAATAATTTATTAACATTATTACATTCTTATATTCCTAGGCATTCAAGAAAAACATTCTATGCTACTAAATGCAAGGGGGATCAACATGGTGATTGATGAAATACCTGAAGAGTCTTTGCTACCTGTAGAAAGAGTGTAGGACCATCCTCCCTTAAGAAGATAAACATGGAAAGAACATTGCATACCCCATGTGTATTCGCTCATTTTGGAAGGATGGTAAGAAAAACATTTTCCTTGATAAGTGGAGAATTTAATGATGATAAAAAACTTCTACAAAAAAGTAGGAATCCAAACATTCACATCAAACCCATTTCATCATCCCTGGGGTCCTCCCCAACACCCACATGCATAAATCGATTCATATCGCCACTCTAGGCATCAGCTACTACCACAACCAATAGGCATCCCTACCCCCACATATCACAACAACCTTATTGGATAACATCATAACACAAGATGTAGGAAAACAAACATCATATTAGCTGGGATCTTATCCCTTAACCAAGAAAGAGGATAACTTAGAACCCTACAAGGAATTTTCTAGTACAAAAAAGTAGTCATTTAATCCATATGAAATTATCTAATTTATTATTTTCATGTTCCAACTATGGGAAAACTAAATAGTAAGCTATCAAAAATTGATTAAACATACTTACTAAATCAATTTGATTAATATAAAATTACAAAAATCAACCAGATTCATTTAAGTGCATCTTTATCTTTATCCAAACAATTATCAATTAATTCCCTATTTACTTTCATTACCAATTTCAGTCATGAATGAAAATCTAAACAAAGCATGAATATATATCACACTATCTAGAAGAACCAGAGGCAATAACATACAATGGATATGGATTTATTTATATGGTTCAAATTTTTAATATGTCAGTTCTATTGTGATTTGGTGAGATAAAACATGCGAAATATACATTTGAATGTTAAAGAATAGAGAATCAATGGATCCCATACATAAAATGGTTCTTGATGTAATTTTTATTAGAACCAGCCACACAAAAAATTACGATCTCCTCCCATGTGACAACTGTATCCACCTGAGGACTCTGCGACACGACCGCACCATCCTACAACTAAGAAAAATCTATTAGAAGCATGGAGATCACATTCCATGACATGGAAAGGAGAAATAGGAGGATGAGGATTTAATAAAACATAAGAACATAGGTATATCATACCTTCTATCAATGAAGGATCGTCACTTTTTACATTCAACAAAAGGGGGTGTGCATGCACTAAGAAGAATCATCATGGTGGAAATGATCTGAGGGTTATGGTTCGATCAAATTAATCCTATGGGATAAAAAGAATGATTGAGAATCTTGCACAAGGGAACAATAAGTTAAAACAAGGGAGGAATATATCTGGTCCCTTTAGAACATATACTTAGTATATTTAAGATACACTAGATTTTTCCATCAAAATCGGATTGCATAAAACCACATAGTTTGACCAAGTAAAATCATCCCAAGCCTTATGAAAATTAATGTACGAGTTATGGCATTTGAATCGACCTTAGAGTTTTTAAAAAGTTTCTTTAAATGCATATTCTATCGAATGGAATGCCAAAAGGACGAAACTGTAGGATGTTGGAAACACTATTCAAGAATAAGAAATTTGGAAAAGGAAATGGCCACTGTTGGAAGGCTACTATTATAAGGATACTGTTGGAAATAGCCTTCTGCTCTGGAAATACTATTCATGATCTAAAAACATGGGAAAAGAATAAAGGCCACTCTTGTAAGGCTGGTATTGGAAGGCTACTTTTGGAAATAGCATACTATTCTTGAATCACTGTTCATAAAATAGAAATTTGGAAATGGAAAAAGGTTTCCATTTGAAAGATGCTATTGGAAGGCTGTTGTTGGAATGCTAATGTTGGAAATAGCTTATTATTCTAGAAACACTGTTCATGAATAAGAAATTTGGAAAAGTAAATGGCTATTGTTGGAAGGCTGCTATTAGAAGTCTACTGTTGGAAATAACCTTCTGTTTCTGAAACACTATTCATGATCTGAAAACTTGGGAAATAAATAAAGGCTACTCTTGTAAGGCTGCTAATGGAAGGATACTTATAGAAATAGCCTACTATTCTTGAAACACTATTCATAAACTAGAAATTTGGAAATGGAAAAAGGTTTCCATTTGAAAGATGCTATTTGAAGGCTGTTGTTGGAAGGCTAATGTTGGAAATAGCCTATTATTCTATCAATTTTTTTACATATGATAAATGTGTTTTATATTCCATAAAAATGGTGAAGGAATTTTATAGATCGTATTTGTTAATGGGAAATAAAAAAATAAGTGTTCACATAAACATCAATAAAAATTTAATAGGGTAATAAATCAGAATATGACTCATAAATTTCCATATTGTGAGAACTATGTAATGAGACATCATTATAGTGACCTTGTATTTTCATTCTTGGATATCACAAATTTTTTTATGAATATTCAGTACATTAAAAAAATATATTCCTGAGGACCACAATAGTTTAGTTTCTTTGGAAACATAGAAAAAAATTTCAATCCTCATGAAATATCGTAAATATATCTAATAAAATATCTTAACATATAGTACATCTACCATGAACCTTTCATCATAACATGGATAAAGGAAGTATATGAAGGGCTGAGCTCATATTCTCTATAATGTTAAAGAAAGGAAATGTGTAATCATGACTTGAATAAAAGGTGTGGAACATGAGCATAAAATTTGATGATTATACATTGAATATTAGATATGATAATAAATATTGGTAGTTAAAAATACATGGATCATAATATAATTAATATCATATGTCATGAAAGCATAACATAGAAATAAAACATGGAATTCTAGAAGACACAAAAGAATATAAAAACCATATGTCAAGGCAGCCTACCAAGTCATTGATAACATTTTAGGCATGGGTTAATCACATTTGTACCTGATTTGGGATTGGTATGACCACTTGTATACCCTCTTGTTATGGGATTTGGATAACCTCTCATGTACCTTATTGATTCAGTCTTGGTATTTCCTCTTGTATACACTTTTTCCTTGGGATTTCGATGCCCTCTCATGTACCCTTATGTATTAGGCTTGGGATTTTCTCCCATGTACCCTCTTGTTTCAGGCAAGGGATTCCCTCCTGTTTACCCTTTGATCTCATGAAAAATTTATCCGTACCTAATGTATTGGCGGGAGATATATGTCCCACACATCTCATCATGAAATCATACATATATGTTTCACAATACATTTATCATATAATGACCCATTAAAAGGTATGGGATTTGTAAACATTAAATCGTAACCAATGAAATTAAATGAGTATCATTATCATTTCATCACATCATAAAAAATGGAAAATAATTTGGTTTTATAACCATTTCATTGAGAAAATATCCCATAAAAAGAATTGGGTATCCAATGTATATAACTCATGTAAGCGAAACATATCTCATTAGAATCATTCTATAAAAACATAAACCATTCATGAAAAAATATGAATAGAATTTTTTTATCATTTATTAGAAGTGAATGGGTAACATAAACAGATTTCTTCGTAGATGGAAAGAAACATAAGAAGTTATTTTGAAAACCTTTCATGGGGAAAATATTCATTCTTCATTGAAAAATTCTCTTTAAAACATAAAATCCTTTTTGAAACCATTTTCTTGAAAATAAAAATGATTTCATAAAAAGAAATATTTATAACCCTTTTCTAATTAGTATTCTTCTAAAAAATAATTAAATATTGAAATTCCTTTAAAATCATATTTCTATGAAAACATATAAATGAAGCCTGAAAACATTTTGAAAAAAATTTCCATGAAAACATATAAAGGAAGGTGAAAATGTTTTTGAAAGAAATTCTATGAAAAACTAAAAATTAATATTGAAAAATTATGGAAAACAATTTCTATGAAAATATGATCTAAAAAATTATCCTAAAAATTATCCTTTTAAACATGAAAATATATCGTTATAGAATTTATGGTGGCTATATCCACACTTTCCCTATGAGGTAGAAAGAACATTACTTTTTCATAATAAAATTGTTATAAAAATTGACCCTCTCAAAAATTAATATGATCCTTTATTTTAAAAAATTGGTTAAAGAAAAAAAGGGTATAAATTTAACTTTTTGATCATAGGATATTGTTAAAATATTTCCTGAAACCCATTTTAGGAAACACAGTTTTAAAGAAAATTTATTTCAAACTGAAGGGAGGGTAAAGTCGAGATTTCTTAAATAAAATTTATTAAAAATATTTTTTACAAAAGAGTGAAAATAATGTAAACAATACATGAATATATCATGAATAATTAGATTGGAAAAAAATTCACGAGTCTTTTAGAGATATTGATCAAAATATATTTTCAAAGAAAACATAATCCTAAATAATCATGAAAAGCAGTGAGATTGTTTCAATAAACTATTACAACTTAGTAAAGATGAATAATACTACCCATATATGAAAATTAAATGAAATTAGGGTTAAAATATCATTAATATAAATAGGTTCATGATATAAAATTTTAATGAAATAATATACACAAAATGGAATAATATAGGATCATAACATAGCATGTGTCCTAGTGAAGGACAATTGATACAAAATATTTTTACCAATTTTTTAGCATTTGAAACACAATTACCCTGAAATAAATATCCTAAAATGGATAATAAAATAAAAATAATTTTTACTATTATAATGATATAACACATCCATGTGAAGTATACACACCACAAAAAAGGAATGGGTGATGAAAAAATCATTTATCTCACAGAAATAAAATGTGATGAATTTTTCATACCGTGCATCTTTAGTTTCATTGTACTCATTAAAAACACGTGTTTAATGAATATAAATTTACTATAAATATTTTATATAACCATATAATTATATATAATATGATATTTTTATTTATAATTACTTTATATTACCCTATTAATAGAAATTTCATGTTAAGGTTACTCTTTAGTTAATAATCACTTTGTTTTTTTCTTGTTTCTTAATGTGTTACATCATAGCATTTTATAATTATATCATGATTCATGAATTTTAAACATTATATAAATATCATTTATATTTATTTTATTTTCATTATAATAATATATATAATATATCTGTTTGAAATGGAATACACTGTTAATGGAGACAGTAATTTGTACGTACAGATGAACGGTGTTACAGTTTTTATTGTCGTAATGAAAGAAAGAAATAAAATAAAATATATATTTATGTACATATATCATTATTAAAGAATAATTATTATATTATATATATCATATTTTTTCACTATTCCCATCCTTAATACATTACATGTAGTGTATGATCGAATCACATCACATTGAGGGGGTGGTAGTCCACACTTCGTCAAACAAAATTATCATATTAAGAAAATGGAAAGTATAAATATATGTGTTTTTAAAGGATTAATGAGATGATAATAGATAATAAATATAATATATAACATATATAAAAAGATATTTTTCCATAATATCCACCAAGAGAGGCATAAAGGAATAATGAACAACTAACATTTTGTGAGGCAGTAGTTCACCGTACAAATAAATAATATATCTTTTATCAAATAAATGTAGGTGTGTGTAAATTTAGTTATAAAAAATAAAATAAAAAATAATTGCATATTTATTATAATGGTATTTTTATATAATCATTAAAAAATTAGAGTGGTGGGGATGAAGAAACAAAATTAAAGAAAGGTGCTTGAGAGAAGACGTTTCCTTTTAATTGGGTAACGCTTTTTGGGTTGTGCCAAAAGGCATACTTGTATTTATTTCAACCAAATTAGAGACTTATAGAAGTACGTGGGAGATTTTTGGGAGTGTATTGTGAATATCTATGATGAAGCAAAGTTGTTTGAGAGGTATTAATAAATTGTAGAGTTGGTGGCCTGTTATAGGATTAGAAAGGGACACACTTGGCATTTTTTGAAATAAGTTTGGTGTATCCATATTTTCACCTAAAACAACCATTAAAAAACCAAATAAGACATGAAAATTTAATTTTATATAAGATTAATGTCCAGAATATGAGTTTTGGTCAAGTTTCTTGGTCTTTTTGGTCTTGAATATTAGGTTTAGTACTTCGTTAACCTAATATTGCTTTTACTAATTGTAATTAATTTTGATCACATCCCCTAATATTTTATTCATTTTTTTTGAATATATTATAAATTATAAATTATTCTTCTTAAAAATATTGAATCCATTTTTCCAAATTATTATCACATAATTGTAATAAATTAATATAAAAATAATCTCGCTCGAGGGACGACTTTGTGGGGTTTTAGTGTAAAAATGTCTTGAAATGTTCTATGTTATTATACCAAATTTCAAAAGTGAAATTTATCTTCATGACATTAATTTGAGTAAAATATAAAATTATTATCCAATTAAATATTAAAACTAATTTATAATATAATTCAATGTTATAAATAAATTGAATGAAAAATGAGTTTGAATTAAAATTCAGAAATTCTAGTTATTCATTTAAAAATGATAACTTATAAAAAATTAACAAATATTTATCATAACCAAATATTTAGGTTTCTATTTAAAAAATAATGTTTATTTTGACATATTATATCTTTAAAATTTCCATATACTATATTTAAAATGGCATCACAATTAAAAGGAGATAAAATCACCTTTTTAAAAATATAGGGTTTTAAGCATAAAATTGAGTTTGTTCTTATCTTATATCTGTAAATCTATTATATGATTATCCAAAAATATTTTTCTGAATATATAAATTATAATATTAATTTATATGGTTCATTATTAATAATCTATTTAAATTATTTATATAAATCATCTTATTCATATAAAAATAGACTTTTATAAAACAAGTCGATTTATATTCATTTGGTTTCTATATTATTTTCCAATTAATATGTAACAAATGATTTCAACTATTTATATTCACAAATTAGTTAATTATATATTTTTTAATTTAATTCCCATGTTGTATCCTATTAAATATTAATATTTTAATAATGATTTATTTTTCGTTAACACTGGGTCTTGCGTGCTACAAAAGTTATCAAGGAAATTCAGTATTTCGTGTATCGAAAGGTAACCTTTGTGTTCCGTGAAGATAAAGCTAAAATTTAAGATACGTATTGTGCATGATTAATTACTGTTGTGTATAATGAAATCCAAAAATAGTTCTTTAACATAAAATAAACAACATTCAGTACTGTGTGAAATGAATAATATCCAAAATATTAAATTAATTAAAAAAAATATTTCACAATATCATTGGGTGTTACATTCTACTACATTTAAAAAAATTCTCCCTTGAAATTCAACTTGGTTATCAATTTTTTAATAATGTAGAGTTATATACACCCACGTCATAAAATTTATTACTAAATAATCCTTTAAAATAATAAATATGTAACTTTATCAGTAACCGAAAGTTACATATAACTAGCTTCTCATATAGGAGACCATATGTGTCAAGTGAAAACATAGACTTTGTTGAGAAATATAACCATCATTTAGTGATGAAGTGTGATAGATAATATGGTCGATATAATGTAAAAAATCAGAAATCCCTATATCTATAATGATATAAATGACAATATGATCCATCCAAAATCATTGTTCTATGATAACCTTTTATTTGTAGATCGTTTTCCTAAAGCGAAAATATTTCTAGAAAAGATACCCTTATGTGATTTTAGGACGTATCCCTTAATTGTCCCTTGATCCACTTCACCTATTTATCCAAGAAGGAAGTTTAATTTTTCATTCTTGAATAACTAAAAGATCTTGAGAATCATGATAAGTCATCCCATCTATCTTCAGTTATAATCAATAAAAATAGTTGGAGTAGGTCATCCAATTTGTAAGAATCCTAATGTGGTTAGATAATACTTCAATTTCACAAACATCATCAAAAGTATAACTTAAAAATCCCATAAATGGTTATAATTATAACCCTTATGAAGGATAAAATTACCAAACATTAGAAATAATCTTACAAAATAATCTTAACATTGACCCCCCAAATATAACAATGTATCACTTGGTTATCCCATTAAAAACATGTGAATATCCTCATAGTATATTATTATAAAACATGGTAGTGACCTAAATTACAAAAAAATCATTCTTGAAAACATGCATTAATCCTCATTGAAAATTTTATAGGATATATTCCATAAATCCTTATTGTTTTAATCTTCATCGATGATTACATATAATACGTTTTCATTAGATCCTTTATTAGTTTTATGGAAATCACTGCTATCCAAATTACATTATCCAAATCAGTCATCTTTTTAACCAAGTAAAACCAAATATTCTAAACATCTTGACCACATTTAAGGTTACCTAATATTAATAGAAATATTTATTATCATATTCTTCATCACCATTAAACACATCAATTTCGATCCTTAATAAATAATTATATTGAAAATACTGATATATTTCCTGGTTTCTAATCTTTGAATTCCAAAATATAAGTGCATCATTCATCTAACTTAATTCTTTAATTATTAATCAAGATTTATCAAATTATTACTTAATACCTCTTTCATATAATATATGAGTCATTTCCTAAACTTCCGCAATATTAATCTAATAATTCACATAATGGTTAATGTATACAATTTTGTAAGAACATCATATATCTTTCACATATCATTTTGGTCTCCTTATCATCATAATTATGACCAATACTCCTATAACATTCCTTATTATCATTATGATATTTTACCTTTGTAATTTTATTTTTTTAATTTCTATACTTTTTACATCAAAAACATTCAATGTTAACAGGGATTATTCTAGTTCATTCCATTAACTAAGAACAGAAAAAAAGCGGCGATAAACACATATCATATAAGAAAAATACATAACCATGTCAAAATACTTACATGATGTCTAAAATATGACACATTCTTTAATACCTGACACCTTAAGTTTATCCATGATTTTTCATAGTCAACTCCTATTCAAATCCTTAATATTTCATCGTGAAGAGCTTGTGAATTTCCAAATAATATCCCTCAGGAGTGTCAAACCCGGTGTGCAGTATGACCTATTTTTGTGTACCAAATTACCCTGAGTTAGGCCCATGACATATTTTATGAGTTGTTATTCCTAGTTCCATCTATTCCATAGCAAAATCCCATTATAGTATCCTTACATGGATTTATTTCTATGAAACCTCTCACTCTATCCTTTACCTAAATTCGAAGGGATTTTCCTAAATTCTATCTCATCATTATAAATATTCTTAGGGGCATCCCTAGATACATCCTTATAAATATTCCTACGTATATCACTAAAATTTCCTCTTCTTATTTTATAATGTTTTATTAAACCATACATTCGATACCAACTATAGTGATCATAACATTTCATACAGGGACGTCACATCATTTTATATGAATATTCATTATAATACAAAAATAAATTCCAGAGGATGCAATTGTTTAGGGTCATGGGAAAATTGAGAAAAAATATTCTATCATTGTGAAATATTTCAAAATATCCAATAAAGGTACCCTCTTTAGTACTTCGACCTAAAACTCTTCTTTATAACATGGAGAAACGAAACATAAGAAGGGGTGCTCAAATACCCAGTAGGAGTAAATAATGGAAAGGCATAAGCATAATATTAACCAAGGGTAAGGAACTAGAGGATGATATTTTAAGATAACAACATGCATATTAGAGATCATAATAATGATCATCATTTTATAATATATGGACTATAATATAATTTAAGGCATATGTCATGAAATAATTAAATAGGAATAAAAATGGAATTGGGAAAGTCACATAAGAATATAAAAACCAAATGTCTAGGAGTCCTACCATGAACTTTGAAACATGTTAGGATTGGGTTAATCAACAGTATACCTACTTGGAGGTTGGTATTCCCTCTATTGTACCCACTTGTTTTGGGGTTTTGATTTCCTTCAGTGTACCCTCTTTTTTAGGCTAGGGATGTCCTCTGTTGTACCCATTAAGGTCATAAAACATTTATCATTACCAAATTCATTGGATGAATATATAAGTCCCACATATCTCATAATAAAATCATACATACATGTGTCAAAAACATTCACTATTTCATAACCCATGAAAAATATATATTTTTTTAATTTCAAATAATAAACCTAGAAATGAAATGTTTATCATTAAAATTTCATAACACAGTAATCTATGTAAAATAGGTAGGATTTCTTACCATTCCATCCAAATCATTACATGTGAAAAGAAGTAGGTTTTGAAATCATATAACATGTGGAAGAAAAACATGTTTCATAAGCATCCTTCCACAAAAATATTTGTCATTCAAGAAATAATATGAATGGAAAATTTGGATCATTACATATAATGAAATGAGTAACATCAAAGGATGTAATCAAAGATGGAAAATTACTTGGAATGATTTTTTGAATACAATTTTAGTGGAAAATATAGCTTTTTCTTTGAAAAATGTTCTTTGAATCCTAAAATCTCTTTTAAAACTATTTTCCTAAATATAAAATTGAATGATTATAAATAAATATCTGAAGGACTACTGGAATCCTATTTATTTTAAAACATATAAATTTATATTCAAATTGTTTTAAAAACAAATTTCTTTAAAAAGTATAAAAGATATTTAGAAATATTTTGAACAAAATTTTACTTGAAAACATATAAAAGAAGCATGAAAACAATTTGGAAATCAATTTTCCATTAAAATCATTAAAATAATATTGAAACCCTTTTAAAAACCATTCATTTGAAAATATCATTAAAATTTATTTTCATAAAATTTATCCTTTTAAACATAGAAATAAATCTCTAATGAATATATGGTGGGTATATCCATACATATCGAATGAGGTAATCCTAATATTCTTTTTTATAATAAAAAGCTTGGAAAAATGACTCCTTCATAAAAGGAACAATAATATTACATTAAAAAAATTGTTAAAAGAAAACATGTTTAAAAATATATTTTAATTATCGTAGGAGATTATTAGAATATTCTTTAATATACATTTTTGAAATCATGATTTTGGATGAACACAGATTTATGATCTGAGAGAGGGTAAAGTCAGACATTCTTAAAAATAATTTATTTACTATATTCTATACCAAAGAGTTTTAAAAAAGAACCAATAACTAAATATATCAATAATAAATAGAGAATAAAATTCGTGAGTGTTTTTGATGAATATATTAGAAGATTTAATCAAAGGAAACAAAATCATAAACAATCTTGAATAGTGATTAGACTATTTGAATAATCTTACTAATTGGTAACCATGAACCATACTTTCCATTTTAAAAATGAAATGAAATTATGTTTAAAATATCATGAATAGGAAGATATTCAATATATAACAATTAAAATGTATTATTTACACCTCATGTAAAAATTTAGGTTCAAAACAAGACATGTGTCTCAAAGAAGGAAAATTGAGATAAAATGATTTTACCGATTTGATAACTTTTAAAACAAAAATACCATTAAATTAATATCACAAAATACATATGTGAATAAATATAATTTGAGGTATAATAATTATATAATATGTGAATTTGATCTGTATAGACCACACAAAAGTAATTTGTGGTGAATAAATCAATTAACTAAAGGAAATAAAAAGTGAAATGAAATTCCCTCACCATGTGTCTTGAATCTCGTCTTAATTTTTCAAACCTCTTATATAATATAAATAAGTTTGTTATGAATATTTTACAGATCCCTATTATTATATATAATACCATATATGGATTTATTATTAATTTATTTTACCCTATTGTTACCAATTTCATGTCAAGGTTAGGCTTCGGGTAATATTCACTTTGTTTTTTTCATGTGTGTTAATTTTTTATACCATCAGTCCTTATACAATACCCTGATTAAAATTTTTAAAAAATTATATAAATATAATTCAAAATAATTTTATATTTATTAAAATAATTTATGTAATACAGAAGTACAAAATCAAATACACCAGTCTTGGAGATGGTAAGTCATTTGTTTGAATGAATACTATTTTTTGTTTTTATTTTCTCCTTGAATGAAAGAAATAAAATTACAAATATGTATATATATAATTATTATGTTATCCTTATTATATCATATATATTTTACGTTTTCACTGAAACCATCTTTAATACACTCCATGTAGGGTCTAAATGAATCACATCCCTTTAGGGATGCTGTAGTCCACACTTCCTCAAAAGAGGTTATCAAATTAAGAAAAAATGGAAAGTATACGGATATGTGATGTAAAAGGATTAAATAAGATTAAATATATAAAATATAAACTATTGAAATATATTTTTTAACATACTTTTCACCCTGAGAGGCTGTAAGGAAAAATGAACAATCATCATTTTGTGGGTTGGTTGTTCGCCACACATGTAAACAATATGTTCATTACCCATTAGATGGTTGTGTTTGTAAGTGTAGGTCTAAAATATACCATATAAATATAATAGTATATTGAATAAAATTACTATCTTATACAATAATTTTATAAATGGAGTTGTGGGGTGGAGAAAGAAATAAATGAAAAGAGTTTGAGAAAAGATGTTACCTCTTAATCAAGTAACTTATTTTGGTTTATGCCAAATGGCTTCCTTTGTTTTATTTATGAAAAAGGAGAGGATTATAGATGGAATGGGGGATGTTTATTTGTTTATTAGGAATATATTTTTAGAACATATGTGGTTTGATTTGTATGAAGAATAGAAAGAGTTGGTGGCCTTTTATAGGGAAGGGAAAGCATAGACTTGGCAATTTTCAAAATCGATTAGGTAAAGGAACATTTTTACATAAATAAGTCATAAAAACAGAAAACTCAATAATTTAATGTTAATTTATTAATATTTTTTTTAAATGGGTTTTATCCATGTTTCTTGGTTCTTTTAGGTCTTAAATTGGAGGTTTAGAACTTTGTTTACTTAATTTTTCTCTAAATTATAATAATTAATTTTAATCAATTTAACTAATATTTTAGGTAAAAAACGTTATAACTATTATAAGTAATAAATTATTATTATTATAAATATGGAATCCATTTCTCTATATTTTAATCACATAAGTGGGAAAAATTAATTTAAAAAAATATTACATATGCGATGACACTATAAGTTTTTAGAGTAAAAATGTCCAAAAGATTGTTATGTTTTTATACAAAATTTCAAAGTTAAATTAGTTAAAATTACCTAAATTGGATTAATTTATCAAATTATTATCTAATTAAACTTTAAAAACAATTTAATATATAATTTAAACTTACAAATGAAATATATGAAAAATCAGTTTTGAATTAAAATTCAATATTTTTTATTATTCCTTAAAAAGATAATCATTTCTAAAAAATAAAAAAAATTCTAATAACCTAATTTTTATATTTTTATTTAAAATTGTAATTTTATTTTGAAATATTTTATTTTTAATTCTTCGCATAATTGGATTTAAAATGGGTTCCCCATTAAAAGGTTTTAAAATTACATTTATAAAATTATAGGGTTTTAAGTATAAATTTGAGTTTGTTTTTATCTTATATCTGTAAAATATACTAGATGATTCTAAAGAATATTTTTTTGAATATATAAAATTTAAATTTAATTAATATATTTCAATTTTAGTCAATAAAATAACTTATTAATATAAATCATCTTTTTTTACATAAAATGGGGTTTTATCGAATCATTCAATTTATATTCATTTGGTTCCTATATTACGTTCTAATTAATAGGTAACCAATGAGTTAAACTATATATATGTATATATATATATATATTATTGTTATTAAATCTTAAAATATTCAATTTAATGACCATTTTATATACTCTTAAATATTAATATTTTAATAATGATTTATTTATCTATAACACTTGGACTTGTGTGTTACTCAAGACAAGGTGCAAAGTCAGTATTCAATTTGACAAATGATTCTAATGGTTTTCCATGTATAGAAAAAAAAATTGTAGTTTATTGTCCATAGTAAATATGTTGTTTCCTATAAAGCAAGCCAAACCTAGTGATTTAATATTAAATAAATTTTTTCCGGGTTGCGTGAAATGAATCATATCAAAAATATTAAATTAATACAAACAAAATATTTCAAAAAATCATGGAATGTAACAATCTTGGGGAAATTTTCAAGGGAATGCGAGCTTTTTATAAGTGTATAGATAAGGATAATCATGCTACAGAAAAAAGGGAAAAATAAATAATATCTATATAGTGCTTTAACTATAATTAAATGGGGTATTATTCAAAAAAATATCCCATACATCAAGGGAACGTACCATGGAAGAGGCTATAGGAAGAAGACCATAATTATTATATCACTATAACTTAGGCTAAAGTTCAAAAAAAATGTGGTAGTTACATTAATCAAACAATTTAACTTAGATACTTGTTTTTTTATTTTGTATTATATCACTCCTTTATATCTTATATGTTTTCCAAGAGAATTAGATATTTACCTTTTCCATGATGAATGGACATGTCAATTAAAACTCTTAGGTGAAGTCAGACTACAATAACGTTGTGTTAGGTAGTTACCATTATCACATATAAAAATAGTCTATTTTTTGAAATTATTATCATACATATGGTCATATTATATATAATCAATTGTATATAATTTATTTTAAAATATGATGAAAACTATTGATTCAATAAAAATGATTTTAAAATTCATGGTGCTAATGTGGAATTTATTATTTTTAGTTTATATAATTCATTATATGATTCTTTGATATTCTTGAGAAGGATGAGTAAATATAATATATATATGAATAATTTAATCTTAAAATTGATTATTCCCCTATTGGATATGAATTAATTTATTTATTTCCCTAAAGAATTACTTGTACATATAAAAACATTTGATGTTGAGTTTTCCATTGATTTAATCATTGTTCCATGGCCAATATCAATGAATACCAACAGAATGGAAATTTCATAATTATTGTAGTTGAAAAAAGAAGTGGAGGTGTTTTGTTACAAGGGATTTATTCTTCATAGTGGTTTAAATGGGGTTCACCCTTTTTATTCATTAAGAATAATAATGGATCCATGATTTTGTTAATTGATTTTATGTAAATCAATTATATTTTGATTGTTAAAAGGAATCGTATTATTTGAGTTGATGATATTTTTTATCAAATTCAACAATATCAATAATTTTCAATGATTTACCTTCATTAAAGGTCTTAACAATTGAGTGCAAATAAGGATGATATTTTGAAGATAACATTATGGTCAAGTTATGAACCGTATAAGATTACAATAATTCTCTATGGACTGACTAATGGAACCACTATTTTTATGTATATAATGAATAATGTGGATTAGAAATATCCTTATAATTTTGTGGTAGTAGTCATTGATCATGTCTTTGTGTATTCTAAAATATATAAGGGTCATGAGAATGACTTTTTTATCACTCTTAAACATCTTAGATGAAAAGTGTTTTATGGGAGATATAGAAAGCGTAATTTTTGGAACCAAGAAGTTTCTTTTAATGAACATATAATTTTCACTAATGGAATCACATTTGATCCTATGATGAAAAATGAAGTTGTAGAATTCCCTACACCAATAAAATTAACTATGGTACACATGTACATTGGTTTGGCTAGCTACTCTTGGAAATTTTCAGAATATTTCTAAATTAGTTAACCTACTAACCAATATTACACATAAAGGTGTTTATTTTAGTTTGAAAAAATGGAATATAAAGAATGTTTTGATGAATTTAACAAGATATTGGTTAATGATTCAATTTTAGTTCTACCATTTTAAAATGATGGGTCTGCGATATATAGTTATTAATCAAAGAATCGAATAAGTTGTGTGCTTATGAAAACTGATAATGTTATTTTATATACATAGAGGTAATTAAAAATAATGAATAGAAATATACAACCCTTGATATTGGGTTGGGAATTGTTTTATTTATGATGAAGATATTGACACCTTTTCACTTTGGTGAAATATGTGAGATATATAGACCATATGAGCCTAAAACACATATTTTCATAGAAATAGAAAACATGAGGGAAAGGTGATAGAAAGAGCTACTGAAATTTTATGATCGATCAATACACAATAATCCATGGAAAGAAAATATGGTAGTTTATTCTTTTATTAGGAAGGATCATGGGGTTTTTAAAATAAATGTGGACTGAGAGGGATTATATGTTCATGGATCTAGTAATAATTTTCATGTAAATTATTATTGAATGAGATAAATCAATCTTTTTTAACCACTATAAAACCATCCTTCTATAAAAAAATATAAATATCTCAATCTTATGATAAGAATCATTTGAAGAAAAATAAATCTATGATTAATGTTATTTCAAAGGACTTTTTTTTGAATATTTCATTCTGAAATTTTAAAAGAGATTATTTGTTTTATGTACACCTGTGTTAAAAGGGATTATTTTATTGGTTCTTATATATTGATTTTTTCTTCAAAACTCAGTTGAACTGAGGTGTATCAGGATTTGACATAACATTTTTTTGGTGAGACAATACGAAACATAAAATTGTAGAATATATACCAAGATGATTTTTTTATTAAGTTGGTGAAAGATAAGCGAAAACAACCCATAGGATTTATTCTTCCACATCAAATTCTTATATTGAAATAGGATCAAAATACTATAAAATTTTTCATAGTACTAATAATGAATCCCAGATGAAATGATAAAATATGGGTTATTATTGATCTCTTAAGAAAATTTCCACATTTATTTACTATAAGAGAATATATATCTCTTGAGTGCTTTGAAATGTTATATATTTATAATGTAATTATCCTTTTTGGTGAAACTCTATATATTTTTTAAAATAATTATCTCAAAAAAAATCATAATTCGGGATGAGTCTTCTAGAGTGTGTTGATACTGAGCTTCATTTGAGTACCATCCACCATCCTCAAACTAATGGATTTTAAAAAAGGACTAATCAAACGTTGGATGATTTGTTGGGGTCATGTTTACTTGTCATTAATGGTTTATGGGATTGGTATTTACATCTTTTTAGAGTGTTCCTATATCAGTTGGTTTCATTCTAGTATTAAAACGGGGTGCAATGAAGCATTATATGGATTTAAATTTTGTACTCTACCTTTTTGAGATGATTTTTTTTAAATGAAAACTTGATGAAATAAAACATAATAAAGGGATAAAAAGGTAAAGACTATTCGGGCTCTTATCAACGATTATCAAAGTAGGAAAAATAATTATACTAAAAATCAGTGAAAGGATTTTCAAATTCAAGGGGGAGATCATGTTTTCCTGAAATTATTCCCATTTATGGGTGTCATAAGGATTTTCAATAAGGAAAAGATGACATACATGAATATAAGATGCTTTAAAATTATTGAATGAATAATAACTATCTATTATCTATTTGAAATTACACCATGAATCATTATTGCACATGAGGTGTTCCATATATCATTTTTATATGAGTACATCCCGGACCCAATGTATGTTCTCACCTAAGAAGAGACAGAATTTTAACCTAATAAAACATTCTATAAGGCTCCCATCATGATTCTTGATAAAAGTGATCTAGTATTGGGGGATCGTATGACATGAATGGTAAAGATACTTTACAAAAACTTGTTAAAGAGAGATAAATATTATAATAAGACGATTTTAGAAAGTGTAACTACGCTGATTTTTAATAATGGTAATATCCATAAAATTTTAGGGCTGAATGTTTTTATTTGGGACGAATGTAACACTTTTAAACATTACAATATATTTGCTTTTAAATAAATTAATGTTCATTGAGAGCTTGCGATACAGAAAACCCTGAGCCTAAATTATTATAAGGAATATTAGAATTTAATAATAATATAATAAAATTCATATTTAAATTTTTCATAGAAAAATAATTTTAACTTCATATGATGAAAATGTATTTTTAACATATATGGTCAAAATAATCCTAGATTTAAATTTCAAAAATTTCATATAGAAATATCATTTTATGTATAATTGAAAATATAATATTTAAATATTCCTCCATTAATTTTTAAAAATTAACTATAAAATGATTTATTTAAAATTTATGAACTATAAATCTTATATGAATAAATATAATAACATTTGGATGTTAAAAAATAATTTTTCTTTCGTAAAAATGTTAATTTCCAAGAAATTATTTTTACTAAAAATGGCATAATATCTGTATATATTAATGATATAATAAATAAATTAATGATGAATTTATTATATCAATTATATATATTATATATCTTACTATATAAACATAAATCTACTAAATTATTATTACTCTCCATATATTTAATAGTAGATCATCTATATTTGATAAATACAATTGTTTAAATTAAATTTTTCGATATAAATTGTGAGTTTATTTTAAATTATTCATTGAAAATTTCATATTTTCAATTCAATAATATAAATTCCATATTTATAATAGTAAAAATTAATATTATTTTATAAGTTCTACTTATTTTTTCCAACTTATTATAAAAGGCATTAAAAATTAATTATGCTCATTATAGTTAAAATAATGGTTTTCACATTACATGACCTTATATTAAAATGAATTTGACAAAAATTTATTTATTAAATGATAAATTGGATTTATTTTTTATATTTTTGGGACCAAATAATCCAATAATAATCATTTTATTTTAGACTAAATGGATTAATTACAATAGTTTAATACTAGTTACTCTTATGAAATCTAAAATGGTAAATGTATGTAAACATAGAGGATATGGAAATAAAATGTTTATAAAATGATACATTTTATGTTTTGGGGGTTTTTCTCAAAAAAATATATTCCATAACATCCATTATTTATCATTTTTGGGGAACTTTGGGGGGAGGGTGACATCCCATTATTGAATAGTATTGAGTATTTACAAAAACACCACACCTCGTCACCTATAAAAGGCCGCCCAATCCATCACATATTCACACCTATAAAAAAAATTAATCAACCAAATACATCAAAAATACCCCCAAAAAATAATTTAAGACATTATTTTACTTATTTTATTCCAAAAATACCAGCCCTTTGTTCTTTAGGAGGATATCCAAAAGCGGGTTCTCTAGGAGAAGGTAATCAAGTTAACAAATATCTTTTTCTATTATTTTTAAAACATCAAGTATATATTAAAGCCTTCAATATAAAAAAATAAATGCATTCCCTATAATGATATGTTTTTATGATTATCTGATAATTTATATCCTTATCATCTTCTATGAAATGAGAAATGAGATCATCGATCATGTGTATGGTGGACTACCGCCCCACGAACCGTTGTAACTTATTTTCCATAGATATTCTCAAGGTTTGACATAATAATTGATTTAATATAATTATTTATAATATTTATGATAATATTATAAATTTATAATTATATTATAATAGATAACGTATTAATTTACATTCATTTTATAATATTAAAATGTTGCACATGTGTATGGAAAACGACCACCTCATGAAGCAATATGATTCTTTTTCACATATTCTGAAAATGGAAAGTAATATATACTATTATATTGAATATATGAATTATATATCAAAATATATTGATTATTTAAAATTAATTTATCACACACTTACTTTCCATTTCACCCATTAAGGGAATTATATAATCGATCGTGCAAACACACGACCCACCATATACATAATGCGATGTGATTTATTTTTCATGTCGTACTTTCAAGAATGATAATAAAAAATAATATAATGGGAAAATATGATACACACACATATATATATATAACATTAATAGAGTTATATTTATTATGGATATATATCCTAAATATATTAGTCGAAACTTCTCTAACAAAATACGAAGGAGAAAACCGGGAAATTAACACCTGAAATAATGAAAATAATGAAATATTTTTAACAACCTGATTGTATTATGTTTTATAGGATTATATATGATGTTATAAATATTAATATGGGTCTATTATATATTAGTGACATTCTTAAAACTAATATAAATGAGGTTAAGTTTCATTCATCCAAACAGAAGTATGAGGTAAGGGATTCTATCTTAATTTATACTCCAGTAAGACTTCATTGAAATAATAAACCTATTAATTTTTATTTTGTGTATATTAATACAATTTTAGGAATTTAACATCAGTAAATATTTTTTTAATTATTAATTATGAGAAATAATTTAGAAAAAGATCAACGGGGCCTAAAATTGTGAATCCCAAGAGCACCACCCATCACAATGTCATGAGATGCAAGAGGAAGATAACCAAGAAAAACAAAATAAATAGAAGAACTCTATAAAAAACCTATAAATCCAAAAAATAATTATTTCTAGTAACATTTTCATCATTGATAATAATATTAGTATGTTAATTAATGAATCCAATGAATCTATGAATTTGAATGGTAATGGACCAATGATTGTTGATCTAACCCTATAGTGAGTGAAGGATGGTCACCTAATCAATCACCAAAGATTATAATAAGATATTTTGGATGAAAATATTTCTATTCCATATCACATATACCAATACATTGTAATAGGGGAATCATAAGGTCCATAGGAAGCACTAAAGAGGAAGATGGAATATCCACTAAGATCATGGAAAATACCAACTCCACCCATCAACCTGCACCAATAGGAACAATAAAAATTAAGATTGATCCCACTTAAATGAGGGAAACAATAAATATAATTTCCTTAAATAGAATTACATTTATTTGGGGAAGTGGGATAACCAACCTACATGATACTCCTGGTGGATTTATCATTCCCCCACTTGTAATGTAAAGGTCTCACCTTAATCACCAGAAATATCATTTTGGAAACAAGGGATCATCTCAATGTAGTGACCCACTATGAGGAGATTTGTTCCTAATATCCTAAAAAATCTATAAGACATACAAATAAGATTAGACATATCCCCACTTTTAGAACATTCACATGTAATCCCATTAAACACGTGATGTAGGAAAAAATGATAACATCTAGGTGAGAGAGAATAGTGAAACCACTAAAAAAATGCCACACTGAAGTCACCGAATCACCCTAAAGTGATGGGAAACATATTTCTCATGGGGGTTCCTACAATAGGTGCAGATAGAGATGATATGAACACCCTTATGGTTGATCCAATTATCTGGGGGAGTATCTTAGGTCAAAAATCAACCACATTAGAGAATTAATATTGGGTGTAAGGTATTTACACCAAAGCATAGAACCCACGAATGTGGAATAGTGTTTCTAGGAACAATGCGATGATAATATTTATCTAAAAAAAACTATAAGTGGATCTCCTAAAACACTGATTTTGGGTGGACCATTCTAGTGTATATATAAATAAATATCATTTTACATGTATCCTAGAACCAATTTGACAAAAGAAGGATTGTTTCTAGCTTGCCAAAATATAACATCTGCTACGAGATAACCAAAAAATTTAAGGAATTGGCTCGCCCAATTGTGTCTTTAGAAACATACATCCCATCAACCAGTGATCCAAGGAGATCATTTAAAAATAATTTGGATGCATAACTGAATACAATTCCCAAATCTAGAGTATTTACCCCTATGGTGTGTCAAATCTATCATATGTTCCTTATTGATGAAAAAATTTCAATGAGTCTAACCGTCAACAAATTACAAAAAAAAAGTTTCCTTGAATGATTTTCATCATAACTATGACATCCCTGAGGTAAATAACACATTAATCTAAGAACATGTACAACCATCCCCATGAGGAAAAATAACATATTTTGTCAGAGCGAGCATCCTTGATGGATGAAAACATATGATTTTGAACCTCCTTGGTCACTAGTTTAGGGACCATGAATATTGAGGGAATATACATAGTAATGGGAGAAACATTGTTTACCAAGTTAATACTTCCACAAAAACAAGGAAATATGTTATTCTATTTGTTAATGAAATTGTATATTTTGACAGCTAGCCACTCAATGTTATGAATTAAAACCCTCATAGGTAATATTGGGACTTATTTATATTCCATTGGAAATATTATACTATGAATACCCAATAAATATTCAATCAATGATGCACACTTTGTGGAGTAGGAAGGTGGGAGGTGGAAATTTCTTTTATCACAATTAATCAGTTGAACACTCCATTTGAAATAGTCCCTCACAACCTGTTCCAAACCATACACATATATCCTATTAACATTAAAAAATAATAAAATATGATCTAGAAATGAATATGATAAATACTAGTATAAGTACCCCTACTTCAAAAATAATGAATATTATCATTATGAGTGCTCTTATTCAAGTACCTTCTAATGGATTACTGAACCAAAATAAAAATATTTGTGAAAGAAATCCATATTACCACAATCCTATAACCATATTCATAAAGTTTTATTTCATATGCATGATCGAGATTCCAAACCACGTTGATATAAATAACATGAAGAAGACATTAGAAACCAAATTAGACAATCCCATGCAACACATGACATTGAGGATGATATTCCATTCAAGCTTATCATATGCTTTTTTCATATCAGGTTTGATGACAATGTTGGATCCCAGGACCTTCAAGATGATGTCCCCAAAAATTTCTTCAGAAATACCAATGGAATTATCGATGGACCCACCCCTTATAAAACCATATTTATCCCCAGAGATCCACTTGAGAATAAGAGAAAACAATTCATTGCAAAAAATACTATTTCATACAATGTAGGTGAATATACATATAATCATGGTCCAAAACTAGTTTCGAGAAAAAGGATCCTTAACCATAAGTATTATAATTGAGGTGGTGGACTAAGAAATACCAGGGAATCCAAATCCGTGAATGAAATCATTGACATCCTCAATGAGATCCTTATTTTCTAGGTCACATTTGGCCACAATGAAGACACCCATGAATACATCTGGTCAATGATATATACCCTTTTTACTAGAGCAGAACTATAGTATATAATATATAAGTAATCATATACAACCTTTAATGTAGTAATAAGGAATGAAAGAGCAGTATAAGAAAAAATATAACAACATTTTAGTATTGGCCTCAACAAAAAAGGCCTAAAAATCAGTATATGTTTTTGTGATGATACAAGGAAAATGAAGTAAAATAAAAATGACATTATAGTAAAAAAAATTGGAATAAATCCCCAATATTGGCCTCCACTGTAATCTTAATGACTAGCTCAATCCGGTGCTCCTAACTCCCAACTATAAGTGAATAAAAATATATAGGGAACCTAGTACTGCACCCATAATCTCTATTTTGGGACCCCCATGAAATGGAATCCCAAACAGGGTGTGAGATATTCTTAGTAGTAAACCACCAATGGCTTCTAAAGAGGAATCTAGTTCATTCATATAAAAATATACAGGTGTGTGTATATAAAAAAAATTAATGTGTAATACATGAATAACTAAGTAATGATTAGGTTTTTCAAGGTCACCTGGAATAATTACACCGGTATCAACCTAATCTACAAATATCTAAACCATAAGAAACCTGAACAAATGAGATATGGAGAAATTGAAAAAAATGACATAAAAGTGGAATCTTGAGATAGACCAAACCCATGCATGTTAGTTTTCTTGGCTGTAACATCCAATGGATGAAAAATATGCATCATCAGCCTTTTCTATTAAAGTAATTACCAAAAATTAAGTAACTAGAATCCTAGATCCATCTAAGGGGAACAATAAAAAGTAACCCTCGTATCACATGAGAAGTTACAGAAATTCTCTCTACCATCGGTATCCATCCAATGTGATCCATGTATGGCCTCTCAAGTATCACTCCCAAAATTAAATGGTACAATGGCCTCTAAAACCATACCTAGTTTCACATATAGGTGATAGAGTTTCGCTCCGGGATTAGTGTAACCAACAAGCCACCATGATCTTCCAGTGTTACTCCCCTAGGAAACAAATATAATTCTTGATGAGGAATGAAAAATTATGTTGTGAGCCTATCCTGGAACAGCAATATCACCCCTGAAATATACACAGTCTAAAAGCAAAGCTGTTCATATGAATTGTTTTGTCTACTATTCTAGATACCCTTAGAGGGGGCAGGGTCTGAATCAAGGTATGACAGGATAGAAAAACGACTCCAATGGATTTAGTTTTGTTATTAGAAAAAAATCCCTTCTCTCTTTTTTCCATTATATAGTATTAAAAAACCGTAAAGCATGCACATGAAAGAATAATTTCAAATGGTTCACCGTCATTCAACTATGTCCAAGGAGCATATACCAACAATTTTCTAAGGTACCAAATACATTATCAGTGCACTGTGGTTTACATTTTCAAAGTGTAATCATCTTCTCCTCGATTTACAATCAATCACAACATTTAAGATCACTACTCTTTCAAATGAAGTGTGCTCACTGATTCTTTAGGAGATCCACTTACAATTTAATGAAATATAGGACCTTTTATTATTAAATAATGAATTCATCATTCAATGTTTGTAGATTCTCTGTTGAATTAAAACATTCATCCACTGATGAATACCCATTTTCCACTGAACACTGGGAAATTCATTTTGAACATGCATTCACAAAGCTCACAACGTCATGAATCTCCTAACATTACAAAGATCAAACATGAATTCGTGAAGATCGAAACTTTTCAGAAAGAACACACCATACAAATCACACTGATTCAAAGAGAAATGTGTTTCATAGAGCTCAAGTCATTATAGAGCCCATGACTTCACTTAGATCAGGTTGTTGTAGAGAAACATCGTTCAAGATTCTTGATGAGCCAATATGGAAAAAAACTTATCATGATTCTCTCTGTAACACCCTGAGATTTTATGAGATATGTTACTTGTTGGCCAAAAATCCCTCAAGGAATCATTGAAGAATTTTTGAGGTGATTGTGTTTGTTGACAAAGTGGACATCTGAGTGGTGATTGTTGACAAAGAAAAACAATGACATTAAAAATTTGTTGACAATGAGGATATCATGATGGAATGTGGAGTTCAAGTGCTGAGGTCAACATTCCATGTTTGATTCAAGAATGTCGACAAAAGAAATTGATGATCTGGAGGTGGTAAAAACCGAACAGATACAAGGTGGCACCGTTTTCCAGTGTTTGTCTAATTTTTGGGCGTGAAAATCGATAAATGAAGAAAAGTGTTTTTGGCAAAGGGACTTGCACGCCGAGGAATTGGAGTATAGGAAACTTGTGTGCCCTATGTTTTTCAAGATCAGACGATCAAAATATTTCTAAGAAAATAGGTTCGCGCAAGTTTGGGAGTTGGTCACGCAAGTGTCTAAAAGGACAGAAGACTTGCACGCCGAGACTGGGTCATGCAGGTGACTTGCACGCCGTCGCGCAGGGTGGTCAATTTCCCGATAAATACTAGACCACTCCTCTTCATTCTCAACCAGAGTTCAACACATTGAGAAATCAGAGCTCCCGTCGCGCAAGTGTGGTGGTCGTGCAACTAGTGGTGTTTCATGCAAGTGGGTCTTGCACGCCATATTTGAAGTAGGGCGATTGTTGGCAGTTGCGTGCAAATATTGGATTGGGTGTAAAGGGAAGTGAGTCGTGCAAGTTTGGAGTTAGATAATCTTGTGTCGCGCATGTGTCTGAGGAGGACTTGTGCGCCAGTTGTGACATATGCGCCGATACTTGTGCGCCGAGGTAGACTTGCATGCCATGTAAGGTTGATTCCCCGACCTTATTTTGGGGCCGCGTGGAAGCTGGAAGATTTCCCGATACCTTCGGTGAAAAGTGTAATTCATCTACTGGTGAAAGTTGGGCATCAACAAAGCATCTATATATAGAGGAATATGCATTTCTTCATGAATGTGAAGAGACCTACGAGTCTATAAACTGTGAGTGGATCCATTCCAGAGCAGTGAGCAAAGAAAGATGAAGAAGATGATCCTCTCCACCAGCAGTGAGCCAGAGAGAGAGAAATAGGGAGTGACCCTTGGGAAGTAGTGAGCTGACCCTAAACTTTGTAAAGGTAGTGATCCTGGGTATAAAAGTGATCTAGCCCAAACTTTGTATCCACATCTAGTGAAGAATATTGAAATTTGGTACGACCGGCAACTTTTCAGCATATGCTCCTTGGACGTAGCCCAGTGAGGGTGAACCAAGTAAAAATCTTTGTGTCTGCCTGTTTGCTTCCCTGCATTGCATTCAAAGCAACATCATTAGATAAATAAGTAAAGAAGTGATTATAGTTTACACACAATAGAAAACAAAGTGACCCTTGTAATAAAGAGGTCAAGATCCAGTGGGGTAGGAAAAACTTTGAAAAAGAATATCCATACCCTGATTCACCCCCCCTCTCAAGGTATATAGGCCCCTATTGGTCCTAACATTACTTTTAATTTATTTGATGTCTTATATTATTCACTACACCAAGACTATCTTGTACTATACACAACAATGTATTAGCATTCAATATACACAACACTATTCTTTGCTCATGTTACACACAATTTCAAGTTCGTTTGATAGTAGTTATTCTACGCAACATTGGGTGTATATATATATATTCAAAGTATAATTGAAATATGATTGGATTTTGTTATACACAAAAACAAATGATTCTTGAACTACACAAAACCTTGACTTGGATTACATTACACGCAATCACGACCTTCCACGATAGCGTGTGTTGTACACAATATCGAGTTTCACTAAACAACATTATGTTATTAAAATATTATATAAACTAGCCGTTATGAATAGTAATACACACTTTTTAAAATTTTATGAATTTTATCTTTCAAAATAGACTTCATTTTTAGATTCGGAATATCGATATTATCCTAGGGTGAATTTTTGGTATTTTTCTGAAAACATTCAATTTTAGAGGAAGAGTAAAAACACTAGGTTACTATATAAAAACAGACTTTTTATTTAAATAATTATTTATTCTATGTAAATTTATTTTTGGTCAAAAATTGATACATAATACCTATATAATTTCAAGTCAATTCATTGGAGTCATTTTATAATAATTTTAGAAATATAAAAATTTTATGGAACTTTTCACCATCTTTTACCAACCTCCAAGGAGCTTTTTACAAACTTACATAAAACATTGTTTTACCGCTTCTGTGAGTAGAATTTCCAAAATCCAAGAGACACGGATAATATCAAGGAGAAAAATGTGATTCAATAAGATAAAAATAATTTTTTATGAATATTAACATTTTACTTTTATTTACCACTGTTAAAAGTAAAATAGGGTAATTAGGGGTAAAAAATGATATTATTATTACCCTAACACATCTCCAAATTCTATTGGATAAGTGTAATTTGACCAAAAACCACATTAGTAATAACATATTTCCCTTTTGGTCCACTTGGATTAGATTAGGACATTTATTATTATTTTATTTAGAAAAGAGTTAAAATAGTTAAAATCAATGTTTAAAAACTAAAATATTTTCAATATAGAGTTATATATAAGATAAATTAGACTATAAATATTAATTATAAAGGTAAAAATATTTCTACCTAATGGTATTTTATTTATTATTTTTATCCATTAAATAATTTATGTTACTTATGACACAATGGTGATGCAGTAATTAACTAAATAATGCAATATTAAAATAATTGATATTATAAATACCCAAATAAATGTAATTTGAGACTTTTTATGAATTCCAATAATTTTATAGGTTAATATGACATGTTATTATTTTTTAAGAAATTTTTTTCGAACTAATCATTCTATTATGATTTTCAAAAAAATCAATTACAAAATAGTGTCAAAATTGACATAAAATAGTTTTTCAAACGAATATTATATTATTAATTGTAATTATATTCCTAAAAATCTACGGGTCGGCCAAATGACGTAGATATGTTTATAAATATTAATAATGAACCACTTGGGGTTCTTTTGGCTAGTTATAGTGAGTTTATTAACCAAATAGTGTAAGAAAACAAGAAGACATGGTAAAAGTTAAATTATTTAACTTAGAGTAAAATATAAAAGATTAGGATAAAATAGTAACCTAAACATGTCTAAAACCTATTAGATTAAAGGATTTAGACCAATCCCCAATTTAACTTCTAAATAAATCAATTTGGATGTATAATAAAGCGAATATGAATTTATTATAAAATAATATTTTAAGTTTTTCCTAAGGTGCCCCTCTCCTCCCATATAAAAAGGGCACCCCTTCCCTTTTTTCTTCACACCATTTGGAGCCCTAAAGCTCGGACATACCCTGAAAAGTTCTCTTCTCCACTTCCCTAGAAAAATTTTGGAGGTTCTGGTCTTCTCCAAAGTTCAACTCTACTTCCTTAAGAGGAATCTTAGAAGAGGTACGTCGAAGAAGAGGTAATCTCTTCTTCCGATTATCTCAAGTTTCATTCTTCTTATACTTATTCTTTTTTAGTTGTCTCATTATAAAGTAATAACATCAGTATTAATTATATACTGATATGTTATTATAAATATTAAAAAACCCTATTTCACCTTCTATCCATCCTACCAAAAATGAAATCACCATGTGTGCGTACGTATGGAATACCGTCTCCAAGCTGTGGTGTAATCTATTTTCGACCACCACCTTACATGGATGGGTATAATTGTGTAAATAAATAACTATATATTATTATTGTAAAGTGATATTGATTCTGAAATATTATACATACACTTCAATATAATTCCACGATCATGGGAATGATATCATCGCTCGTGCGTACGTGCGGACTACCATCTCCACGACACGATGAGATTTATTCTCCATGCTAACCATTCATGAATGATTATAAATTATATATAGTAAGTAATCATGAAATATATTACATAATAATGATACTGTATTTATGTATATATATATGCATGTCATCTACTTAATTCCATTCAATTCAATAAGGAAACGAAAACAGCGTTCATTCGTACGTACGGTCTACCGTGTCCATGAATGGGGTATTTCATTCCATTTATCGATCTATCAAATATATATGTATATTCTGAATATATATTATATATAAATCATGTTTTACATTTTGGAATTAAACAAATCAGGATATAAGTAATAATATTATTAACAACAAGTCGAAACACGTACAATAAATGAAACAATTTAACCCAAATCGCTGCTTTTACATCGAATTTACAAAAGAACGGGTAATATAAAGTCATAAGTAAACCATATATGATATCATAACAAGGAATATGATTCTTTAAAAATTAAATGAAATTATTTAAATCATTATACCAGAGGTTTGGATACATATGAAGCATATCAGACATAAGGTAAGGGATAACTTTTCCAATCTCGTTTTTATCCGAGATTATTTATTCATAAGTATTCACTGGGGTTATATTTATCATCATTGTACCTGTTTTCTAAAAGAGGTTTAATATATGTTTAAATTACTCTTTACCCATTTTCTGACTTTTACGACATGGTATGTAAGGAATATTTCTTTTGTTTACCATACGAGGTACTTTTTTACTTTTCGGTAAAAGTACGAGAAAAACGTTTTTTTAACTTATACGGCATGAAAGAATTTTAAAAGTTTTATAACACCTTATTTTCATGAAGCTTACTCTACATGATTTCGTGATCACTTTCAACAAAATCCTTTTCATTTAAAATTTCATGACATTTTGTGAAAACAAAATGATTTTGAAGAAGAATGTATATTTTCTTCAAGAATTCATTTCAAGTGTTTTATCAAAACCATTTTCCATCTAAGATGACATTATTTCATATGTGTATGTTTCAAGTATAATGTCTCTATGATTTACATGGTTCCACTTCTCTTATGATGAAATATCCATTTGGTTTATATGGATTATGTGATGATGGGATGTTGTTTATGAAACCCATTTTATTCTTTAGTTTGTGATGAATGTTTTAAGTTTATTTTGTGGAAAAAGTAAGAATGATTTTATTATGAGATGGATGGGAACTATATCTCCCTCCAATGCATTGGGTAAAGATTTATATCTCATGAGATAGACATGGATGGAATCATATGTTAATCCAGTTTAGTAATACAGGACTGGAACAAGGAGTGAACTCGATTCAGAAAGGGACTTTGTCCACTAAGATGGTCTTGGAAGTAATGCCTTGGATTCTATGGAAATCGTATAATGTGCTTAATGGTTTCCATAATCACATGTTTTACTCCCATTCTATTTTATCATGATTGATGTTCCTTTATGATATTTTCCTAACTTACTCCCATGATTTATGTCTTTGCTCAAGATTTTCATGTTTTGATTTTATGTTCAAGTTTTTGCATTCAAATGTTTACGGATTGTTTTATGTTCTCTATGCTTTCCCTTACTGAGAATTTGAGCTCACCCTTTTTATGTTTATTTCCCTAGGATATAAAGAAAGGTTTTAGGTAATAAAACCAAAGGGGAAGAGCTCTCTACGAGATGTTGAAGATCTTTCACCATGATTAGAAGATTACGTTCCGAGTTTCAAAAGACACTAAACTAATATGGTATTTGGGTGTCTGTTTTTGTCATTTATTAAGTATTACACAAAAGTAATGTAATGTCTATGTAAGTCATGATTTGGGTTTCTATAGTTGGTATCAGAGTGAAGGTTTAGTTAACCTTTGGAAACTATGATGCGAAAACTTTAGTGAAATCCCAAGAAATATTTATAAGGTATGTCTAGGGATGTCCCTAAGGATTAGTATACATATAGATTATAGTCCTAGAATTACGTTAATGATATTAGAATTTAACCTAATATATTATATATTTACGGTACTCCCACTTTATTAGGTTGTTTTCCCTAGCATGATTTTTTCCTCTCACACTATTCTTTTTAGGTTTTAGAAAATGGCTGGAAACAAGAAGATTCACGATAATGGAAGATATGATGGACAGTGGAATGATATTCATCATGAGAAATTAAATGAAATGGGATTTGGAAGTCCAAAAATCATTATTATGCCTAATCAGGAATATCATAATATGATCTCAACATTGGTATGTTTCTTGACTCAGCTAATAAGAAAAATATGTAGATTCATGATGATCATAGAGGAAAGAAACTTCAATTTCTCTCATGTAAATCATGTGGGAAGAGGCATCAAGGACAATGTTTCAAAGGAACTAGAAGATTCTTTGGGTGCAGAAAATAAGGGCACAAATCCAGTAAGTGCAATGGAAATGGTTTAGTTAACACCATGAAGAAGGATAATGGTATTTCTACGACATCAACAATGATTAGATGTTTTAAATGTGAAATGTATGGAAATTATGAAAACCAATTCATTATGGGAAAATCTCATGAAGAGAATCAGCATGGTCATATGGGTAGTATTTATGTGGATGATGATGAGGATACTACAAATAATATATGAGATGAAAGAATTGTTGAAGCTTAGTCAATGGTTTAAGAAGGTAATGGAATGATTTATGTTTATCAAGAGTTATGTTGTATAGTTAATGGTACTATTGAATAGAGAATCATCTAAGGATTGTTACACTATTGTTTTTCTTAATGTATGTGAAAGTATATGTTGAATTCTACTGGTAAACATAAAAGGTTATTCAGATATTTTTGGAATGAAGATGATATGAACATAATGAATGGATAATTAAAAAATAATATGTTTGATAGTATTCATGAGCTCATGATTGATATAAAGACTAAGTGATATCATGGATAGTGTATATAGAATTTTTGGGATTTTTGGAATGTGTAACGAGTTAACTATTGACAAAATTCATGTTTTTACTAATGTTTAATGGGTATTCATTTTTCCAGAGAATACATGATTATGGTTTTCACATGTTTGGAATGTGACCAACAAGATATATTTTATATGGGGTACAAATGATGGTATCCACATGCTTGGTTAATGACATTTCTAGTAATCATTTTCTTTATACTATAAGATTGGAGAGAAGTATTTTCAATAAGCTTAAAGGTTGGAATGGATTGATTTGGACATCAGATAGACTTGTTTAAGGCTAAAACATTTTTTGATACTATTTCTATAATGTTATAATACTATAGTTTTAGAAAAAAGACAACCCACAGGATGGAAGACCACCCATCGCGTCAGACAAGGTTGTGGGAATCGAAACCCCAACCGAAGTGCGACCTGCCTTTATTGCCTACCACTGGCCTACAAGAGGTCCCTGATAAGTAGATACTAGTTTTATTTTATTAAGAAGGATTATATATTAAGTATAAGTCCATTTTGTAACCATATCCGATTAATCTCACCATAGATGGACTTATGTATATAGCTTTTGCTAACCCTATGTTTGAGACAGGTGTAATGACCTATCATTATATCGCATGATCTGCTAACACTTCGCGAAAGTTTATTTCAAATTCATTTCTTTAAGAGATGATGTGGAAATTATTCGAGGCATGAGAAACGTTGAGATTGTACCAAAATCATGTAAGTATTTCTTTTAATTCAAAAATTCATCAGCATTAGGGAAAAGATCTTGAAAACTAAAAATGTTGTCCTAGTGCTCTTATATCTGATGAATCAGATCGTACCTTATATCATCACAATTTTATGGATTTGTGACTGTTGGATTTTTCATATCCAAGTTCTCTTCCACTCTCCATCAGAACATGACATTTAGATTTCTCTTCCATATCCATATTTTCACCTATGACCTCTATGTGGGAACACAAGTAATGAGATACTTTGTGTATCCGTTTTGTTTCTAACGTTCATTTTTAAAAGTAAGTTTTAGTATTCCTTTTTACGATGTGGGTTTCTATGAAAGAAACTCTCAAGTAATAAGCCTTTTATAACTACGATGAATTTCGAGGGTGAACTTCATTTTAAGGGGGTAGAATGTAACACCCTGAGATTTTATGAGATATATTACTTTTAATTTCTTTGATGTCTTCTATTATACACTACACCAAGATTATATTGTATTATACACAACACTGTATTAGCTTGCAGTATATGAAACACTATTCTTGGCTCGTGTTACACACAATTTCAAGTTCATTTGATCGTGGTTATTCTATGCAACATTGAGTCTATATATATATATATATATTCAATGTATAAATGAAATATGGTTGGATTCTATTATATGAAACAACAAAGGAGTCTTCCACTACACTCAACCAAGATTTGGCTTCCATTACATGCAATCGCGACCTTCCACGATAGCGTGTGTTGTACACAATACCGAGTATCACTAAACAACGATTTGTTATTAAAATATTATATAAACTAGCCATTATGAATTATAATACACAATTTTTGAAATTTTATGAATTATATCTTTCAAAATGGACTTCATTTTTAGATTCGGAATATCGATATTAGCCTAGGTTGAATTTTTGGTATTTTTTGGAAAATATTCAATTTTTGATGAATAGTTAAAATACTGGGTAACTATATAAAAACCGACATTTTATTTAAAAAATTATCTATTTTATTTAAATTTAGTTTAGGTAATAAATTTATACATAATACCTATATAAGTTCAATTAAATTCATTGGAGTCATTTTGTAATAATTTTAGATATATAAAAATATTATTGATCTTTTCACCGTCTTTTACCTACCGCTTAGGAGCATTTTGCAAACTTACATAAAACTTAATTTTACCGCTTCTATGAATGGAATTTATAAAATCTGAGAGACATGGTTTATATCATGGAGTAAAATGTGGTTCAATAAGATAAAAATAATTTTTGGTTAATAGTAACTTTTTACTTTTATTTACCACGGTTAAAAGTAAATAGGGTAATTTAGGGAAAAATTGATATTATTATTACCCTAACACATGTCCTAATTATATTGGATAAGTGTAATTCGACCAAAAACAACCTTATGAATAAAATATTTTCCTTTTGATCTACTTGGATTAGATTAGGATTTTTATTATTATTTTATTTAAAAAAGAGTGAAAATAGTTAAAATCAAAGTTTAATAACTAAAACATTTTTAATATAGGGTTATAGATAAGATAAATTCGACTATAAATATTAGTTATAAAGATAAAAATATTTCCTACCTAATGTTATTTTATTTATAATTTTTAGATATTTTATAATTTATGTAATTAATGACACAATGGTGATGTCGTAATTACCTAAATACTGAAATATTAAAATAATTGATTTTATAAATACCCAAATAAATGTTATTTGAGACTTTTTATAAATTACACTAATTTTTTGGTTAATATGAAATGTTAATATTGATTTAATTAACTTTTTTCTTGACTAATAATGCTTTTATAATTTTCACAATAATCATTTACCAAATAGTGTCAAAATTGACATAAAATAGTTTTTAAAACAAATATTATATTATTAATTGTTATTATATTTTTCAAAATCTAAGGTTCGTCCAAATGACTTAGATAAGGTTATATATATTAATAATGAACCACTTGGGTTTTTTTTCTAGTTATAGTATGTTTATTAAGCATATATTGTAAGAAAACAAGAAGACACGGTAAAAGTTAAATTATTTAACATAGAGTTAAATATAAAAGGTATGGTAAAAATAGTAACCTAAACTTGTCTAAATCCTATTTGTTGAGAGTATTTCAACCCATAACCACTTTATCTTCTAAGTAATTCAATTTTGAGCTATTATAAACAAAATATGACTTTATTATAAAATAATATTTTATGTTTTTTCAAAGGTACCCCTCTCCTCCCTTATAAAATGGGCACCACTTCCCTATTCACTTCACACCCTTTTCAGCCTTGAAGCTAATCCAACCCCTTCCCATTTCTCTTATACACTTCCCTTGAAAAAATCTGGAGGTTCTGTTATTCTCAAAAGACCAACTCTACCTCCTTAAAAGGAAGCTTAAAGGAGGTGCGTCGAAGAAGAGGTAATCTCTTCTTCCGATAATCTCATGTTTCTTTATTCTTCTACTTATTATTATTTAGTTTTATAATTATAAAGTACTAACATACGTATTACTTATATTATGATATGTTATTATAAATATTAAAAAACCCTATTTCACCTTCTATCAATCATACAGAAAAAGAAATCACCGCACGTGCGTACGTTCGAAATACCGTCTCCACGCTGTGGTGTAATCGGTTTTCGACAACCACCTTACGTGGATGGGTATAATAGTGTAAATAAATAACTATATATGATTATTGTAAATTGATACTGATTCTGAAATATTATACATACACTTCAATTCAATTCCCGGATCATTGTAATTATATCATCGCTCGTGTGTACATATGGACTACCGTCTCCACGACGCGACGAGATTCATTCTCCATGTTAACCATTCATGAATGATTATAAAGTATATATAATAAGTAATCAAGAAATATATGACATAATAATGATACTATATTTATGTATATATATATTTATGTCATCTACCTAATTCCATTCAATTCAATAAGGAAACGAAAACAGTGTTAATGCGTACGTACGGCTTACCATCTCCATGGACGATGTATTTCATTCCTTTTATCGAAATATCATATATATATGTATATTCTGAATATATATTATATATAAATCATGTGTTACATTATGGATTTAAGTAAATCAGGATATATGTAATAATATCAAGAACAACAAGTCGAAACATGTACAATAAATGAAACGATTTTACCCAAATCGCTGCTTTTACATCAAATTTACTTAAGAACAGGTAATATAAAGTCATAAGTAAACCATATATGATATCATAACAATGAATATGATTCTATAATAATTCAATGACATTATTTAAATCCTTATACAAGAGTTTTAGATACATACAAAGCATATCATACATAAGGTAAGGGATAACTTTTCCAATCTCATTTTTATCTGAGATTGTTTATTCGTAAGTATTTACTGGGGTTATATTTATCATCCATGTCACGGTTTTCTAAAATAGGATTCATGCATTTTTAATGTCATTTTTACCCATTTTTGACTTTTACTACATGGTATTTATGGAATCTTTCTTTTTTTACCATATGTGGTACTTTTGGACATTTCATTAAATGTTTGAGAAGAATGTTTTTTTAACTTATACGGCATGAAAGAAATTTTACAGTTTTATAATGCCTTATTTTCCTGAAGCTTACTCTACAATATTTCGTTATTATTTTCAACAAAATCCTTTTCTTTTTAAATTGCATGGAATTTTGTGAAAAGAAAATGATTTTGAAGAAGAGAGGATATTTTTCTCATGAATTCATTTCAAGTGTTTTATGAAAACCATTTTCCATCTAAGATGACATTATTTCAAATGTGTATGTTTCAAGTATAATGTCTCTATAATTTACATGGTTTCAATTTTCTTATGATAAAATATCCATTTGTTTTATATGGATTATGTGATGATGGGATTATGTTTATTAAACCAATTTTATTCTTTGGGTTATGAGATGGGTGGGACCTATATCTCCATCCAATACATTGGTTAAGATTTATATCTCATTATATAGACATGTATGGAATGGTAAGTTAATCTGGTTCAGTAATACCGGACTAGAACGAGGAGTGAACTCGATTCAGAAAGGGAATTTGTCCACTAAGATGGTCTTGGGAGCAGTGCCTTGGCTACTATGGAAATCATATCATCTGCTTAATGGTTTCCACAATCAAATGTTTTATTCCCATGCTATTTTATCATGATTGATGTTCCTTTTTGATATATGCCTTACATACTTCCATGATTTATGTCTATTCCCAAGATTTTGATGTTTAGATTTTATGTTCAAGTTTTTTCATTCAAATGTTTATGGATTGTTTTATGTTCTCTATGCATTCCCATACTGAGCATTTTAGCTCACCCTTTTTATGTTTTCTTTTCCCCAGGATATAAAGAAATGTTTTAGGAAAGAAAACCAAAGGGGGAGATCTTTATGGGAGATGTTGAAGATTGTTCACCATGATTAGAAGATTACGTTCCGAGTTTCCAAAGACACTAAACTAATACGGTCTTTGGCTGTTTTTTTTTGTCATGTATTAAGTATTCCGCAAAAGTAATGAAATTTCCATGTATGTCATGATTTGGGACTCTACACTCTCAAAACCTAGAGTTACCGAATTTGGTCATGACTAGGATAGTCTTTTCCCAATGTTCAATCCTTTCTTTGAAAACATTCCACACAGTGCACCCTAGCTTTACGAAATCAAAATGAATCCTAATTTTCTCTTTTAAACTCTTCCAGAATGAAGAGGGGTGGAATCTTATTTATAGGTATGGTCGAACATGGAACTTTTCTTCTTCTAGTAATATTTTCCAAACATTAAAAATCATCTATATAGAATATATTCCCTTTTCAATGAACCACTAAAATATTTCATTGTCTCAATACTCTCCATAAAATGCCTCTTTCCACCTCTACAATGCTCCATTGTAATTTTCTTCACCAATTCCATTTGCGAATCTCATCATAATTGGAGAACCCATCGTCAACATTATTTGGGTGTTTCTAAATTCCACTTTCGGAAGCCCAGCTTCACGAAATTCATTCTTCTTCCATACTTTGATGATATCTTCAAGGAAATATACTTTTAAAAATGTTCACAAAACACCACATTATGGACCCAAAAATTTTCCAAAAAAGGGAAATCATATCCAAGATGTATTTGTTCTTTTGTACCACCTCCATATCATCCATTCCATTTTCATGGATCTTTATCAACATATATTTTCAACAACTTCACTGGAACTTAAGAATTCACAAAAAAAAACTATAATTGTCAACAATCACAACTGACCAAAAAATGATGCAATATTACAATGAGGGATTTTTCCCAACAATCTATTCCATTTGGTTGGTTGATAACTCTTCTCATAAATATTCTAATCTCTTTCATACCTCATTAATGCTTCATTCATTCTATACTACCATTCACTTTTTGCGATTTAAATAGTGATAAAATATTCACTCATTACATACTCTAAGCCCACATGAGAAATGCTTGGTGTGAGAAAAAAGAGTAGTATGAAAAGTGCATCAATTAATAACTTCATTTAAAAAAAATTGTTGAAACCATTCCAACACTAATATTCCACATTCATCATGAATCTAATCTAACTTCATTTCTAATCTTTTATTGATCATTTCTTGAATCTTCAGATTTAAAACTTTCCCCATCTCGGTTATCCCTTATCTCACTACTCCACTTATTATCTTCTCCCGTAAAATTCAACACTTTCTCCCCCTTGAATTATCACATTATCTCCCCTTTATCAATGAATTCAGAGTTCAATCCTTTGGAGTCTTATATAATCATTAATTAATAAAACATAATATCTCTTTAATTCAGGGAATCTTGGGAAAATAGTCCCACAAAGATCAGCATGAACCAATTCAAGCACTCTTGTTGACATATTTTCCTTTTCTTTGTACGACTTTCAGATGATCATCCCATGTTCCCAAGCATTTCATGTTAGTGCATGATTACATGATACCTTTGGGATATCTCCAACTACATTACATTTTACCAGGTCTTCTAGTGAAGGTCGGAATAGATGACAAAGTCATTTATTTCATAACTTGTTCTCCTCCTCTATGGTTAAAAGGAACACCTCTTCATCACCACTTATGAGGTAAATATTTCAATTTTTTCATTTTTACCTCTAGAATTACTGCACCATCTATTCCTTTGATGATACACATCATCTTAGTAACCCTTATTTAATTCCCTAAGTCACATAGTTGACTAACATTGAATAAATTGTGACTGAGGCCTTCTACTACTAAGACATAAGCATGTCTAATTTATTTTCCCCAAACCTGGACTTTCCCAAGCCAATTATCATTAGACATTAATTGTTTCCAAATTGAAAACACCTTCATTGTCATATTTGATGCCTATAACAAGATCCTTATTTGATGTCATGTGGAATGTGCAACCACTATCAAGGATCCATATTCCAGAATATTTTGATAAATTTAGGAAAATATCAAAAAACCACTACCTTCCCCTCTATATACTTATTAGTCTATGTTTGTGTCTTCATACTCGACCTATATTGATATTTTTGATCTTTCTCAGATTATTATGTTCCAGCTTCATATTACAACTCTACAAATCTATTTTTCATTTTGAAATCACCTAATGGTTCATTGGTTTTCTACTTCTGAATATTTTCATTCTGATTTAGATCATTCCTATTTATGGTAGATGTACACTATCAATAAATGTTCCCAAATCCTACGCACCAAAATCAGTGTCCCTCAAAATATGTTCTAGAGTACCATTATCTATTTGTCTACTACCCTTGTTATTTTTTACTTTCATTATCTTATGTCTATAGAACACATATTTTGTGAGTATCTCATATTTTCATTGAAATAACACTTAATAAATGGTGGGTTTTTTATGTCACATCTATAATTCTATTCTTTCATTGTGTTATCTGAATCTTCTATTCCTGCTTCGTACTGACATCAATCATTATTCTCAGAATGAGTGATTGTGGTAAAATGTCAACCATGGCTGATTTATGTTTTTGATCAAGACAGACATCAGCTTTAACGGGTGACCAGAATTCTTTGTTTTCTTATACTGGACCACTATTCCCACTTTTATCTTTTCAATATTTTGAATAATATACATTCCTGACAACCTGTTGGAAATAAAAATTTCTTCTTTGTCCATATCTTTTCTTTATGGACCAAAAACATTCTCCTCATGTTCTTCGATACACTTGACATGATCTTTTACTATGTTATTGAAGCCTTAGATCTCCCTCTTCTGTTCTTCAACCATGATTTTATACTCGCTAACGGATTCTGAGTTCTCTGGTGCTATCAACATGAGTTCTCAATTTCTTCCATTAACTCAAACAAATATTCTTCTTACTTCTATTGGAAGATTTTGGCATCACAAACCACTTTGTGTCCTTTATTTGTTTTGGGTCTCTAGACATCTATCTATTTAATAGAGACTTCTAAATCAGGTTGTATATCAAATATTCCTTCAACTTATTATTCTTAATTAATGATAGTTTTTTCATTTTCTTGATAACTACTGATAATAGCCACAAAATAATTCACTCCAAGTTCTTTTCATTTCTCTATCTCTTCAACCTCTTTAACATCATATTGATCTGAATTATCACATTCTTGTGAAACAAGATTCTTCTTCTTGAAGAAATTTGTCTTGAACAATTTCTTACCATTAACATAGTTTGAAGATTTATTCTTGGGAATTTCATCTTCATTGACATCATCATATTATTCTAAATTTTTAGGGAACCTTGACGCAAGATGACCAACCCTTTCACATCAAAAACATGCTAGTGGAAGTTTACACTTGAGAATTCATTTTCTATATGAATATTTGATGAATGGAATGAAATTACCTCATATTCCTCTTCTTCATCCTAAGATAATTCAATATAATGATTCCTTAATACCTTGAATTCCACATATTTATATATTCTATTTTCTACAACATCATTATCATCATTTCACATTTCATATTCAACAAGGGTAATATGCAAGTTATCCAGTGCATGCCCTTTCAGATATTATCTTCCAATAATAATACATTTGGAATGAACTAAGGTGGATGATTCTTCATGATATTATTCACAATCATTATGTCTTAAATGACTTCTCCAAGTCCTCACATGTCTTCTACTACAACATTTACCCTATCAAATAATTCATCGACATACTCATTCGGGTTCATTCTCAGATCTTCATATTTGATCCAAATAACTTGCAGAATTACCTCTATGTCCTTTGAATAACCTGTATATATGTTCAATAGCTTTTCACACATGACTTGTGATGTTTGGAATGACATCACCTTTTTATAGATAGAATTGGATACGGGTCCCCCAAGGTGTTGATTCTTATTGCATCAACATCCAATAACATTCTTTTTTCTTCTGATAAAGAATCACTATTGATGTTAGTTGAGATACCACACATCACTATTATAAACAAATACATTTACAATGAACCAAAGTATTGTTGCATTATATTCTTCCATATCTGAAAATTATTCCCCTCAAATATCAGAATCACTTTATGATTAGTGACCTCCATTGAGAGAGAAACACTGATATAAACATTTCCCTCTAAAACCAATTATTAGGCACACAAGTCTTGATACCCTAAGGTTGGGATCAGGGTATGACATATTAAAAAACATCCCCTTTTTATCTTGTTTAGATGTCAGATAAAAATTATATTCTATATCCTTTGCATTGTAGAGTAAGAACAAACATAAAATCATGCATACAACAATATAATTTTACATGGTTCACCCTCACTGGGCTATGTATAAAGAGAATAAATAGACAATGTGTCAATGTGCCAAATACACTATAATTACAATTATTTTTACACATTTTAAGTGGACTCACTATCCCTCTTAGTTTATAATACATCACTATTTATAAGATCATTGTACTCTCAACTGAAGTGTGCTCAATTCTTCTTAAAACATCCAATCACATTTTAAGGACTTGTAGATCTTTTCATTATCACTAATGAATGAATCATCCATTGTATGCAGATTCTCTATTAAATTCAAACATTAATCGAATCATTAATACCCCTTTTCCACTGAACACTAGGAAATACCTTTTGAACACACTTTCACAAAGCTCATTGATTCGCAAATCTCCTAGTTCACAATGCTCAAACAAGCATTCAAAAAGTTATTTACTCTTCTCAAAGAACACACCTTTTCATAAAACACTACATCACAGAGCTCCCTACTTCATAGAGATCGTGCTATTGTATAGATCAATCATTTGGGTAGCTCAAGCTGTCATAGAGCTCAATTTGTCGCATAGTGACTTCATTTGTGAAGTTCACTAAGACAACATGGAACAAATATTCTTTATGAATCTCTCAATACATATAGGTGTTGAATTTGTTACAAACAAGGATTTTATTTTCACAATGCTCAAACCTGAAGTTGAATTCATCCCTCAAAAAGCACCCCTGGATTTGTGAAATCAAAATAACTTAATATTTTCTCCCTTAAGCTCGTCCAAAAAGAAGATGGGTGACCTCTTATTTATTGTCATAGTCGAACACGAAGCTCTACTTATTTGGGCACGATTTCAAGAATGGTCAAAATTATCTCTATAAAACATCTTCCTTTCACAAAGCATGACAAAAAAATTCTGTTGTCTCAATGATCTCCATCAAATGCTTCATGCCACCTCTGCAATGCTCCCACGCTATGTTCTTCACCTCGTCTATCCGCAAAGATTGTTGTAATTGTAGAGCTGACAATCAACATTATTCATGTAATTGTGATTTCTTCATGAATCCCATCATCATAAAATTCATTTCATTTTCATATTTTTATGATTTTTTCAAGGAAATCCATTTTTCCCAATTCTCACCGAACTCCAAATTTTGGAATACAAAAAAATTGTCACAAACTAGAAAATGTTTCCACCATGTATCTTCTCTTTTTTATATCTTATAGATCTTATATTTCTTTTACATGGTTATTTTTCAATAAAAAATTGTCAACAACATCTGTGGAACTCAACAATTCACCATGAAAACCTACTTTTTCATTAAAAAACAACCCAAAAAAGATGCAATGTTACCTCGAGGGAGTTCTTCCCAACAAGAATAATGAGCCCTTCCTTGGAGATCAATTGAAAAAGACCTAAGTATTCATCACAACATTCATAATTCTTTTAATCAACGCAAACAATATAAAAATGGCCACAATAGTTATCATTCTTGGATATGGAACACATAATCTTATGAGTTACATTTCCTTTTATTCATTTAATTTTAAAATAAAATTGGGTTACATATATGAGTTACCCATATCAAGAATTAATAACACAATATAACACCATATAAGCACCCAAACAAAAAATCCATGAAAATAATAACACATAGATAACGTTCCCAATTTGATGATAAAACACCTCATCATGGGGTTTCATTAGTAAAAACGAAATTTTTATTCAAATAATTCATTTCGGTTCACTTTAGGAAATCAAATTACATTACAAGGTGTAAATAAACCCACCTCTAAGGTTGTTTAAAACTAGATATCATCACAATTGAATATATAAAAAATTTCACCCAAATAGGTGGATCAAACAAAGAAAGATAACATTTAGAAAAGTTGAATAAATGAAAAAACCTTAAAGGGGTAGTTGGGGTTGGGTAAATAACCCCCAATCACACTGAGAATGGTAAAAACACATCACAAGGAATGTTACGAAAATTAATTCAGGGAAATTTATTGTTTTTCATTGTCAAAGAGTATGTTTAGCATGTGGATCATTAGAAATATTTTTATAAACTATGATTCTTGGGATAAATTGTATATAACATCTAACTTATACCATTTATAATGAAAAAATTTAATATTGAAGGTGGATTCGGTCCGGTCGTAGAGAAAATGAAAAACATACATACTTTCTGAAAATAGAGTGAATTAGGTAACACCATGGAAGCATCTTGGATGGAAATGGAAAGAGAGGTCAGAGGTAAGTGTATTGGTGGAGTTACTAATTCCATCCAAACACTCAATGCGGCTCCGATATAAAGTCATATAAGGGATACCTCTTCAAACTTAGTGGACGGAGGGAGGAGATCGATAGGGGGTGGGGGGTTTGCGTGTGGGTAATGGGAAAAAGAGGAGGGGAAAAAATAGTGGTTGAGGGGAATTATGATAATTTACAACCCCTTTAATTAAGATCATTGTTTTAATACCTGATTAAGAAAACCTTGTTCCAACCATGCTTGAGCTACATCAAAAAGTGGGGGGTCACATGGTTCATTTTCATGGTAAGAGAAACCATTAATAAACCATTATTTTCCCCTCTAACCATGTTTTTTAGTAGGGTGAATATTTGTGAGGCTCATTACTCATATTTATACAAAACAATGTGTGAAATATTCCTCCACTAGAGTATCCATTATGTTTCTATTGGTTTTCCACACTATTTTAGACAAACCGTGCACCCTTACTAGATCCCCATGCTTTGAGTTTTTGAGAGTGTGACACTCCCGAATCACAATGAAACACACAAGGAACCCCTGGGGAATTTAACATAGCTAAAACGAAAAAAACTATGGTGTTGAAAAACACAAATTTACATTCGGATTCTATTTTTAAAAAACAACCCATCCACCAAATGATAATATTTTCATTCCCTTGGAATTTCATCGAGTCAAAAAATACAGGTCATTACAATTTCTCCACCTAAGAACTTCAAGTCCCTAAGAATACATGGGAAGCATAAAAAAGAATACCAAACTGCATAGATCATGAATATTTAATAGAATGGCCATATTTAATTCTAAATACATAATGCATCTCCATGAAGTACATAAAATGTACGCTTCATAACCTCTAAAACATGAGCAAACACAAGTGTTCTGAATTGAATCAATGAGATAAGTATTACTCATGATCATCAAAATAGATACATGATTATGTCAAAGAAAATTTGATTTTCATAACCTATCTCACTATCCTTTATAGGTTACACCACTAAATGGACACTTCTAAGACACAATACAACTACAATTAAAATTTTCCATTTATGTGTTCCCATAGTACTCTAACGGCCCTCATGATATGATCCCTGATTCGATTGGGGGGTGGTTCCAATTGAACTAATTTATTCAAGTCATCCCAACCTTCAATGTAGGGAATATTTCAACCTTTGGAACCCACATGTATTATACTAACATCGTGCCTGATATGGTCTGCAACTGTCCATTTTCATTAAAACAGAAGAGAGATAAGTTCAGACAATTCTCACCAACAATTAACAAAACAATTGGATTAGATGACTGACATATTCCACAAGATAAACTGGTGAATTTAAATTAAGGAACCTATGTATTTTCCTTGAGAAGGATCAATTAATTCATTCAGTATATTCTAGTTATGTCTCTACAATAAACATCCATATAAAATTTTTGTGCCATAAAACGACAATGGGTGAATAACTGATCCATCATACTTGGATTACCACCTCTAGAACATTTCATATTATCCCTAATAATATTTGGGGTAGAATAATATTAATACATTTGAGCCCAATGAGCACATAGAAGATAGTTTATACCTAACATTTACAAGTGGGTTGTTCTAATAAATAAAAACATCCACTCATCATATATATTGACAGATCCCAATGCAGTATCCACCTAGAGATCAATTCGAACCAAAACAGATGGTGTCCAAGATTCTATTCTTGGTGTTCCCACTCAGGAACTGAAGAATCACTTATGACAAACCATGATCTCAAAACATCATCACATTCAAAGTGATACTTTTCTAAAGACCACTTTTGAAGACCAATAATTTTTAAATCTTGTGTGGAATATATCCAACTCTTCCTCAATGTACATAGATAATGCCAAGATATGGGACATGATCATCATTTAGAAGAGAGTACACTGAGAGGAATAAAATGATTTCAAAATAGAACTTGAGACACTCCTTCTACACCAAGGATGAAGTGATTGATATGGTTCCCATAATATTTCATAAATAACTACGAAAACCTGATATTTGAAGCACTATCAGCCAGTCATTATAAATGAGTGTAGATGAACCATCTAACACATTTCCATTAACTAGTCACATGGATTTACCAACTGAGGATTCTTGAGATCTATCAAGAAAGACCAATGATTTCCATCCCTGATTAATGGAATTTTCAATCATTTCTCACATAGTCACCAATATCACCTTCATGCTTCAATGAAATTATCTATTCCTTATATAATACTATCCTCAAATGAATTAAAAATGATGGAAACCATTTATAAATAGTATTTCATGTTTTTTTACTTCTACTCTAAATAACATGCAATAAAACTAATTCAACACCAATCTAGAAACCTTTATAGTATCCTATTTTTTTGATTAATAAGAAGGGAAAATCATCCCATGAAACACACAATATCGACCACTAAACATATGTTTTTTATATGGAAGACACACTTTATAAATTATTAACATCAATAGAGATACAAGCTAGAAACAAACAATAATTCTAGGCAAGACTCACATTATATGTCTGCATGATAATTATCCTGTGATATATCTACACATTCCATATAATTAGGAATAAAGTAAAAAACAACTGACCAGTGTGTCATACTCTCAACTCTCTTTGAAAATCATCCCATGAATTTGGGTGGCTTTCATTTTCTATAATGTCACGATCTTACTAATTTAGATATGACCCATTATTCTATATTAAAAGATCAATATTAAACTATTAACACCAAATATAAATGGTTTTCACAACATTTATCAAATCGATGGCTACCACATGCATCAACACATACCACCATTTGTAAAATAACACATCCTTGATATTACCCAAAGGCTTACCGGCACTAGACATTATAGTACTAATATACCATTAAAATATTCAACTCCAATTCCATATCTTCTCATATTAATATTAACTCAACTCATGATGTAACAGTGAATCAATCTGAAAATAAGAGGAAGATCTGCCACACAACCCACTAATCCATCAGCCATTCCCTAGTCATGTCTAACCTACTTAAACAAAGAATTTCATGATGATCATGCTTGTAATGAGGGTCAAAACAAAACATGATTACCCATTAAGAATAATGTTTCAGTTTGGAAACTAAATTTCTTACATAAGACAATGAAACCCGAATAGTACCACTTTTTAGAAAACTCTCCCATGAATTTGGAAAAAATTAAAAGGTTCAGTGGGTGTGACCTACCTCATGCTAGCCGATTACCAAAATAAAAGGCATCAACATTACATGGAGGTAATTACGAAAGAGTCACATGGCCTAATGGCATGTCGACTAGGATTATGCTATAGAATAGGAGACCTGCAAGAAATGACCATTCTCCCATTCTATGGAACCTACTCAGGGAAACAACTATGATGCCCTTACATCGGATTGGAATATAGAAACACCTTTATAAGTTACATTTATCTGATTAATTTATTTACACGTTAACATAACTCATTTTAAACAATTGGTTTTAAAAATTAAATTACTAGTCATAAAGAAAAATGAATTTTTACTTTATTCATCCAATTCCACAAGTAAACATTGGAATTTTATATCAATCCTCATTTCAAGAAGTAACTATTTAATTGTAATTATATCATAATTATGATATTTATTACATAAACACAATTTTAACAACATTGATTTATAAAAAGCATTCAAAATTTTCATAGTTAAAGAAAATTTGAATTCCAATATATAGATGAATAAATAATTTATGCCTTAATTTGAATTTTATTTAACAAAAGCCAATGGAATATCAAATAACAAAGGTAGGTAAAATGTATTTACTTAATATTTTAGGGAGTGTTAAAGAAGGATTCAACCATACGTCTATATATAAAACTATATATGCAGATGTATAAAACATAAACGAAAATCATTATTTTTAATGAAATACTATCATGGGGTAAGGTACTAATATAGAACCAAAATTATGGTGCCAAAAATGGGTACCAATCTAGTCTTGCAAGGTTTATCAAAATGAATCCTGAAACATTATAAACATTATGATTTTGAAAACACCATTAGTGAGATCATTTTAGGAAAAACATGCCCATCTATCCTACTTGGGTCCAGTTGTGCATTTAGAAAATTATTTATATGGGTCTTCATTCCCAAGATTTAAGGTACGTGGCTTTATAAGGTTACTAATTTTTTTAATCAATATTTAACAACATTTATGTCGACAATAGTTTCAAGGTAGGTTAAATTTATGTATAATGGTATAGTTATGTGGGACACAAAATCCCAATTTATAAATAACCCATACACTTTGTAAATTTCAAATTGGATACCATATAACTGATAAAAATAATGATTCATCCCATTCAATCAATGGCCCATGGTTGAAACATTTTACGATTAGAAATTAAGTTCTAACCACAATTCATTGCAGAAAACACTATTTAGGTTTTTGATGGCACATTAATAACCTATTTGGTGTTATTTTTTATAATGGAATGCTAAAAATAGAAATAAATATATGTAAACATGGAAAAGTCACATAATAATTACAATTATAAATGGAAAATACTAATTAGACATACAAAACACCAACACATGGTATACAAGGAAGGCATGACAAATAAATCATAGAAGCATGCTATTTAGAAAAAAGTAATAAATAAGTCACATATCATGTTATATAAAAAGGTACGATAATTGAATACCTAATGATGTATAAAACTAAGAATGTTTCTAAATTACATAATATGATATATAACATGTAAGTAATTAACACACGAGGGACATCAATAATTTGAATTAACATAACAATGAAATCTATATGGCATGGAATATACATGGAATGAGAATACTAATGTTCCTATAATTATGCATGTTATGATACATCATTTTAATACAGTCCAAGGATAAAATTCTATAAATATCATAAATCAATAAGAAGTAAAATGTACACTACTCCCTTATGGTGAAATCATAATCAAATGTTACAATGAATAAAATAGACAACTATCTCAACCCTGGACACGTGGTATTTTCCCAATAAATGGGTTGATCACTCCTAATAAAGACTATTTACCAAGTGTTGATACATTCCGATCCTCCTATATACCAAACTGAAATAGTATGAAAAGGAAAATAAAGAACTGATTCCACTTTTTAACATCTTGGTCCCATGACTATTATAGTAGTAGCTAGAATGGTCGTCACATGGCCTCAGGAATCCCTCCCAATATACCAGAGACTTCCATATAGAAGTGAGGGTATGATGGTGGAATGATGGGGAGACTATACCCTCTTGACTCTATTAGAAAAATACAATATCAGATATAAATTGTCATAGACAACAATAGAATATGTAATAAAGAAAGATGGAGAAACAAAAAATAAATATAAAAAATAGATAAAAATGGTCAGATCCAATTAGTGAAAACAATACATGATGGTTTGCATGATGATACATAAAAAATTTGGAAAAAATACAATAGCTAGTTCAATACAATAAAATTAAAATTTAAATGATTTCAAATTTGTTTGAGGGAAGCCTCCACAGGCTTCATGAGAAACAACTTCATCCAGTGGTCCTAACTCTAATCTATAAGGGGATAACACAATCCATTGAACCTGGTACTGAAACCATTAGGTTTTTGGGTACCTTAGTGTAATGGAGGTTGAAATAGGGTTTTAGATATACTTATTAGGCTACTACCAATAGTTTTTAATAAAAAATGTAGTTCTTGAATATAAAATAAGTAGGGTGAATTTATATCAGAAACAAAGATGCAATGTGAGATAAATTAATAACCAAGTCAGGATCAAATTCATCAAGGTCACCTATATCGACCATATCCTTTGAAACCTAAGACAAATATTATCAAACTACTGCATAATTATACAAATGAGATATAGGGGAAGTGATAAAAAACATCATAAAATATGTATCATGATATGGAACAAACCCAAGCATACAATTTGATTGGTGTATGATTCCATTTGATAAATATTATTCATTATAATCCTTTACTATAATATTAATTATGAAAAATTAAGTAAGCAGCATCATAGGACCATCCAAGGTGGATCATACCAAGGAACCCATACATCACACTAAGATAACCATACATTATTGTTGTTTCTAGTGTCTTACCAAGGAAATATATGAATATCCTCACAAGTATCACACTCGGCCTAAAGTGAGACATCCACCTCATATCTCATAAACGGCATCTCATATTGTGTAATAAATTTCACTCATGGCATGGTGTAATCAACTAGCGATTAAGACCATCCAAGGTGCCTACCCTAGGAAACCGATATCACGAATTTCTAGGTAAGAAAAGCACACAGTGAGCCCATACTGGCATACCAGTATTTCCTATAGTGTATAAATAATTCATCAGTGTAGCTGATCACATGCATGAGGAGCCTATAATTAGAGTTCCTTTAAAGGAAACATGTGAATCACTGAAGATGTTCATAAATTATTTAATCAATTAAACTACCCAATATCGACGTCTTTGTTCGTGATCATTCAATGATATGAAATGTGAATACCTAATGAGTCTCACAACAATTTAGCCACTTCATTTTATAATAAAATGATTTACATAAATGAATGATCCCAATAACTAATTGAGAATATAGTAGAAGACCATAGAAACACCAATATTATAAATCCAATAAAGACATGTCACATATATTACTAATATATTTTAAAGACAAAACACCTCATTGATGGGTTTTATTAGGGAAAATGACGTTGTTTTTGAAAAACATTATTATTATTTCACTTAGGAAATGTAATTATATAACAATCCAGCATGAAGCACACATCTACAGTGGTTTTCAAATAGTATAACATCACTATTGATTAAATAAAAAAAGATCAACCAGAGGGGTGACTCCAATAAAGGAAGAAAACATTTAGAAAGGGTGACTAAATGAAACAATATTAACAGGGGGGATCAGGTTGACTTCATAACCTCCAACCACACTGAGACATGTCCACACACACCGCAAGAAATTCTTAGAAAATTAATTCAAGGAAATTTATTATTTTTAAATGACACCATTTAAGACCATCACATGACATAATGAAAATATTTTTATGAAGTAGAAAAATTTGAGTAAAAAACTATATAACATGTTCCTTATACCATGGAAGACCCACACATGCAATACTAAGGCTTGATTGGTTTCGGTTTGAGAGAAATCAAATAAATAGATGAACACCCTGAAAAAAGATTTAATGTTGTCGCAACATGATATATTTTTTGGATGGAAATAGAAAGTAATATTAGAGACAATAATAATCGTCAACATACCAAGATACATACAAAATACTCAAGGGTGTGTGAATATGAGTCTATATGTTGTATATATCCTCATATATAGAGGAGGAAGGCAGGAGCTCCATGAGAGAGGTGTTACATGTCTGTAAGAGGAAAATAAGTGGAAGGGAAACCAAATAGGGTGAGAGGGAAATTATGGTAATTTCCAAAATATTTAATGAGGTTATTGTTTTGGAGACATGTTTAGCAAAATATTTTTACAATCATGCTTGAGATGTAGCCTAAGGGGGGAGGTCAATTAGTTCATGTTCATGATTGGATAAACCATGCGAAAAAAAATATTTTACCATATTTTCAAAATCTTTAGAATGGTGAATGGCCATGTGGAACATACTACATGGTTATAAAAAAATTGTTAGAAATCTAGATCCACTAGTTTATTCATATGATTTCCATGGGAAGGCCCTATATTTTATGAAAAACCATGTGGCCTTACTTATTCTCCCTAACCTAGAATTTTCACAGATCCTGATGCTCATGAAACTCAATGAAACACAAGAGGCACCCCTCATGCCTTTATCCAATTCTAAGATAAACACATTAATGTGTTCTAAAACCTAGATACATATTATGATTATTGGTTTAAATAATACCCTATCTGAAAAATGATAAAATGTAAAATGCTTTGGAACATCATCTAGTTAAAAAAAATGTTTCCTTTAAAAAAAGTTTCTTATTTATCTCTTTCTAGAAGTAACATTTCCAAAATATATGCTTTATTTTCAAACAAAACCCTCAGCTAACATGCATGGGACGATCCCATGAATCCATCTCATAAAAAATGAAACAAGGGACGATAGTTTAACTGCTAGAGAAGAAGATGTTTTCCCCCATTTCTATGTACATATAGGTTGAAAAGTAGTGGCCAGTGATCAAAGATGTCCCAAAAAACGTGGAGGAATGAAGTGTTTTGAAATATAGAAATAAAATTATGGTGAAAAAAACACATGTTGAGGAAGCACAAGATACATATCTTCCCCCAAATACTATTACAAATTGTGGAGGTCTTACTAGTGTAGCCTAAATTCACAATGTATTCTTTAGAGGACATTCAATCAAAGTCTATCATAGCCATCATTGAATTGGATCATATCCCTCTCCATTTATAAATATCCAAAATGGAATTGAAATAATATCATATGAACAATAGAGAAGTTCTTGCAATGAAGGAGCTATGCTCGAGCCACAAACTCTCCTGTTACCAAGCCTATCAATAGGAATACACAAAATAAAAGAAGATAGAAAAGAAACTAGACAAGACATTGATGGTTAAAAAATGATTATAATCCATAACCAAATACATAGGAATACAACTCTTCCAAAAAAATGAAAACAATATGGTATGATTAGGCACTATTCCTGTAATCCGAAACAACCATACATATGAAAAAATTAGATCATATAGGGTAACTGTTTTGGATAGAATACTATAGAAACAAATGTTGTTAATATGAATCTAAGAGGCATGAAAAATCCAAATTCTAGATATTTTTATTCATTTAACAATATATAATTTCTATATGAATTGTTTATTTTGATATTTATTTGATTAAATAGGAAAATATTGATAATTTTTTATGAGTTACTAAATATTGATATTTGTTTGTAAGAAACGATGTTCATGAATTCAATCGATCGTTCATTATATTAATATTTATTTGGGAAATGTAGAGATTAGGGGGTCTTGGGTATATATATCATCACAATTCATTGTTATGTATCCTAATACAATAAATATGGGAAAATTTAATGGACCCAGTGGTTTAAACTAACCCATGAAAGGTTTGGAATATAGATATATCTTGACTCCTAGGATCATGAAGTCCAAAAAATAATCATTTACTTCATTGAGAATTAAGTTATTATTATTTGTGATATTTTTTTATTCATATTATCTCTAGATGAATTTATTCTTAGTTATCTAATTACATGGAATATGTTTTTAGTTATTTTTCTTTTCATATTGATTATGCATAATCTAATCATGATTTTCATGTTAATAATTAAATGGAATCTGTGTTTAGTTATTTAGCATTCTATATTGACTACATCAAGATGATCCATGATGATATCCATTTAAATTACAGCTACTGAGAATTTGGGGTCACCCTTATTTTGCTTTCATTCCCTCAGATATGTAGATAAATGATTTTGTTGAGTCCAAAGTTTTTTAAACTTTTTCTTTTGTTATTCTCTACATCATATTGCCAATTTATAATTGGTATCATATATATATATAGTTCTCTAAAACGAATAAACTAATTCATCCTTGGAATTTTACCCCTTAAATATATTTCAATATATGAAATTAGACTATAGTTCTATATTACTTGATTTGGGGTTGTAACAAAATTATTGTTGTAAAAAATATATCTAATTACCTTCAAATAATTATTTCTCCACTTATAGAAAATTGTTAAAAAATGTGTTAATGATTTCTCATTTTTTACATAAATTAAAAATATATTCATCAAAATCCAAGTCAATTAGTGATCAAGATATGTAGTCTAGAAAAATAAAATTCTTTGATAAAAATAATAAAATTAAAAAAGTTATAAAAAATAAAATCGAGAACTTCATTCCTAGTCATTAGTTAAGTATATTTGATAACAACAACTTTTATTCCTATTTTCGTTATTTAGTTAGTAATTTTATACCCACCAATCCAATGGATAGGTTATAACAATCACATTTAATAATAATATTTCAATATTATATCACGGAAAATTTAAAATTAGTGTTCTATAAAAATAATACTACGTAACAAATAATATTAATTTTAAGAGAAATGTATCCTAAATTCTTTTGGTGTCACACGGATAGTGTGGTGACACCCTACCATGGAACAACCACCATGTATTAAATCACTAAGAAGATTATTTTATAGTCATAAAAGTATACTGATACCCTACTATATCAAAAAAACCGTGTAATAATCTGATAAAGTGTATATTATGTTTGCCTAATAATATAGTGACCCCTTGACATGGAACATAAATTTGGAAACCAAATCCAAAAAAAATTAGTTAGTGATGGGTACTCAATGATCAAATAATGGACCCAAGTCTTCATTTCCCATGTTCCTAAGGCTCCCATAAATAACTAACTATGATCAGTTCCATATATCTTTTAAAAACTCTCATTATATATCTCCAACATTCCTAAATCTTATCTCACTCCCATCCCATGAAGATAAATCTTTTATCAAATTATAATGGGTCATTTAGTAACATTATATTTCAAATAAATAATATAGTATTTTACTTAAAAACCATGAAATGGTCCAATTAACTAAAATCCTTTGAAAACAAAAAACTATTATAAAAATAACACCAAATCACATTAAAAACCTTTATAGTAATCTAATATAAATACAATATCTAAAAAAATTAATTCATAAACTATGAAAAATTCAATCACATCCTTTGTTTATATATGATTTTCAAAAATAAAAATTTACTTTTTTATGACCATTTAAAATCAACACTCTCTATTTTATGACTAGATAGATTTAGATACATAAAATAATAAATTTTCACAATACAAAATTTAGCTTAGTAAACATTTTATAACATAAAACATTAAAACCCTTTTCACAGTCACATCTTAACATTAGAAAAAAAAATAATGGTAAGGCATGAAAACCATATATGAAATATATAATTATAAAAATTTCAAAATATTATTAAAAATGGGGACCAATCAATGGAGTTTAATATAAAGTATTTATCATGGAGTCATCTGCCTCAACCAATGACCTAAACATAATTCTAAACTCAAAGAAATGCTCCATAGTTCTGAGAAATTGACATAACCATTAAAAATTTTAAATTAATAAACCACCTGTTCAAAAATAAGAACATAATATTTCATGATCAAAAAAAATCCCTAGACGTCCCATGTGGGATGAACCATAAGTGAAGGAACTACGACCCACACTCAAAATGTTTTACGACCTATTCTATATAATGGTCCTAATAATTTCTCCAAATCCAACAAATAATTACCATTAATACCATTTTGAAACATAAATATATTCATGGCCAAACATACATAAATAAAAAAACTAGTGGTAAACGAAAATTCCCATTTTGATATGTATAAAACTAATTATACTCAGTGCATAATTTCAAAAAAATCAAATCATTCAGAAAATATAACAATTTTATATGGAAAATGAAATTATCAAATATTAAAATGTAAATTTCTCCTCTGAAATGAAATTTTTACTCATTTTAATTCAAAACAAGGTACAACCCAAAAAATAATTTTAAAAACAACAATATTTCTTATTTTCGATAGAAACAAAAAACTTGTTGAGTAGTAAAAATAACAACCATTTTGATATTAAAAATTCATTTCATTAAATGTATAAAATGTACAATTATATACTGTTTTAATTTAAATTGTTTTCCACGAAATTTAATTTCCTAACTGATCATATACATGATTCAATATAGAGGAATTTTAATTAAAAGAGACCATGTATAGGATAAATAAATAGAAATAATCATATTAAGTCATATAAATATGGACAAAATACATTAATTATTTTAAATATACATTTCAATAAAATGAATCATTATCCTCTATAAAATTTGGTTATCACTGATATATGTTATTTATAATGAGCTATGTGACCTATTTAGTGGAGATAAAATTTATTATAGTCCCACTTTATATTATGGAAATCTATCAAAAGACAATAATTTTATGTCCAAATACATAATAAATAGTATTTAATTATATTAATAATGGTGTATATCAAAATGATTTAGAAAATTAAATAATCATGTCAATGATTTTTTACATGTTTAGTGAAAACAATTTATATATTTTATGTATTTTTTTAAATTTCAAAACACAACCATAACACTAATTTTAAATCCATATTTTACAATACTATAATATAAATTCTATATTATACATTTAAAAAAATTATATGACAAAATATTTAATGCAAGGAAGTTTTAATTTTTGAGAAATCCATAATTTAAAAAAACATTTTTATTATTGTTAAAAAATATTTTAAAATATCCGAATATACTTTCCATTAAGTAAAGTTTCCAAAATAAGAAAAAATGGTAATTACCTTAAATTATTATTAAAATAAATTATGCCTCAATAATACCTCTAAAACATCATTTAATTTGATATTAAATTATAAATAGAATAAGTAAAAAAAGTATCTTCAGATCATGTAGAAATTATAAATACCATGAAAAATTAATTTAAAAGATCAACTGAAATGATTGAAAAAGGGAGAAAAATATAAAAATATAACCCTTCTAGTAAATTTAGCATAAGTTCATGGTATAATGAATTTACACCCTACCCATGTAGCTTAACAGTTCTTTCTACTATGTTCTTTAAAGCATTAATTTCAAACAAAAATTTATAATTCAAAATAATGACTAGAGTCACATATTCAATACATCATCATATAACTCAATGTATTTTATGAATGGTGGTAACGAGACACCTACGAGTGACCTACATACTGATTTATGATAATAATATATTCAATTAACCTCGATTTATAAACAACATTTCAAAAACTAGTCTTGTTAAAAAAATTTCACAAACCAAACTAAGATTACATTAATTATAGTACCCTAGTTGTATTGTGAAATATAATTATGGGAATTATCGATCCAAAATTGAAGATATAAAGTGGTAAAAATTACTATATACACTATTGGTAATGTTTATACCAAATAAAAAAATGGAAATTCTTTTAGATAGACTAACTTGGCCATGAAAGAAGTTCAATAATTAATTCGAAATAAAAAATGTCTAATACCCAAAACATAATTGTAGTATGAAAAATAAATAAAAATTATTTCACCATCTCTAACATTCAAGAAAGGTCAGTCAAGAAAAAACCTCAATAAAAATGATAGAATGTGATTATATATGAACTGGACCTAATATATGTAAAAGTGATCTAAAATCCAAATTCATTGGCCACCCACACCTCATGTTTAACCTTAAAAATATACTCCTTATCTTACTAGATTAAATTAGTATTATATAATTATATTTTAATATGTGGTTGAAAAAAATCACACTAATCTATTAAATAAATTAATTATATTCGAAGAACTATTTCAACCATTTATTTTTGAGTAAAATTTTAAATATTTGATACAAAAGAATATTTGTTAAAAAACCATAATTCTATAAAGTAATAACATTTTCTAATGAAATGAAAAAATAACCAAATGTTTAATAATTTGTTTAATGTAAAATGAAAGAAAATTAAACATAGGAAAATTATATATTGAAAGTAATGGAATACCGAAAAGAGAAAAAAATTATAAATGTAGCAGTTATAAACATAAAAAAACAAAAATAAATGAGATAGTGAATCATTAACTACATAAAAATAAAAATGTATGAAATAATGGAATAATGTTAAACTATGAGAATAAATAACTAAATATAATCAATAGATTAATCTAAAATCAGTAGGAAGGAGGTAAATAAATATAAAAAGAAATAATATCTAAAATAATATAATAAGGCAACTGAATGGGGATGAAACCAAGTGTGTGGACCAAATGAGATTCAGGTCATGAAACCTAAGGAACCTCATATGAGATTGTGATCAAAAGTTTCCATATTGATTTACATATTATGATACTAGAGAGATAATTAAAACATTCTTTCTATCTTTTTGAAACGCAATGATGGAACAAAAACCCAGTTCAAAGCCACTAAAGCATGCGTGAACATTTCATAGAAGCGTGGTGACACCATAACATAGAACGAATAGTTTTTCTAAAGATGTTATCACGTATATTCATTTAACATAGTGGTATAGTGACACCCAAACATGGAACTAAAACAAGGACATATAATTTAATAATAAATAAAAGAAAGTTTTTCATGAACACACTACCATTATCATCACTAAATAGGAATGACATGAAAAGTGACTTAAATTCCAACAAACATAATCATTTCTGAAATATAGAATTGAAAAAAATACCTACCCTTATCAGTACTTTTTTAATCATTAAGTAATATTACATTTTTGAATTTTTTGTTCACTATTAATGGTGGAATTTGTCAGGGTTATTCTTAGCTCTGATATAGGCCATACCAGCTGTTTCATATCTATGGCCATAAAAATGCATAAAAAACAAAAACAATAAATGATTAATAATATATTTTAAATATTAAAATTCAATATAATTTAAAAAAATATTACATTTCACAATTATTTCAATTACAAGGATTCATTACATAATTTCATTCAAATTATTTACATTGATGTAATATTTAAAATTGATTATAAAAATTACAACCTAATAAAAACACAAAACCCTTACATTATGCTTCTTCCTATGATGAACAAAACTCTATAAAAAAGTTTTTACTTCATATAAAACCATTTTCAATTTTAGTAACAGAAAATAAAAAATAAAAAAATATAACTGTAATGTTATAAGAACCACATATTATAAATTTTATTTTTCATTACTGAATATATTTTTAATATTACTAATTATACTATTAATTATATTATTAATGATTAAAATGAAAATTATAATTTTAAATTATAATTATACAATTAATTAATAATTTTTATTAATTATTTATTATATTTTTTTATTAATAATATATATAAATTTTATTTTAAATTGAGTGACATATTGATGATATTACTAGTAATTAATTATATTAATTACATAATTACTTTTTAAGAAATATATCTTCAGTTACTAAGATTTTTATTTCATTAATAAGTATTAATTATATTATTCTTATTATTATTTATTAATTGTATTATTTTTTTATTTTTATTGATATTTTTAGATATAATTAAGTACATTAATTATATTATTAGTTATTATAGCCTTCACCCCTATTGTAAAAATGATCTACACCGTCTATCTGGGATCTTCGATCACATTTCCTAAGAAACATTTTCCCAAATATGAATCATTTTCCAAATGTTTGAAATCGAACCAACCATTTTTTTTACAATTCCATGTGTGTTTCAATCTAAAATGAAACCATAAAATTTAAAATAGGGAAATTCAGATATACCAGCCTCATTATTTTACAAATTTACATTTGATCGATTCTTATACACCTAAAATAAAACATTTATAATTTTTTAATGAGTAAAGTCTTTTAGATCTTGTTATTTTTGTTTTAGATATGTGAATAATGTTTTATTCTAAAATAAAACTCTTATTTTGAAAGCATTCAATTTTAGTTATACCAAACACATATGGTGTAATATTGATGTGTAGTTGATTACAACATATCATAAATGAATTATGGATCATTGTAATAAATTATCTATATAATAATAACTTTTTGTCATGTTTTTGGATATGTGAAATGTGTTTTAAATTAATATATCAATTTTTTAATTATAATATGCACTTTGAGTCATACTAGCCACAACATGTGTCTAATTGATGAGATGTAAATTCTTATTGGTTGAAAAAGAATTATGGATCGTTATCCCCATGTATAAACACAATTAAAACTTGTTCTATTATTATTTTATATATTAATTTCATTTTAAACTTAAATGACAATATTTTGTTGAAAAAATGCGCATTGTGTCATATCTACCACATATTTTATCAGATTGATGTGTAGTTAATTAGAACACACTAAAAACGGTGTATAGATTATTTAGACAATGAATTATAAAAATAAGAGAATTATTTATTTGTTTTGGATATTTCACTCTACTTTTATACAAAAATGACACTTTTATATTGAAAATATGAAATTTTAATAATTACGGCAACATCATTTGTAATATTTATGTTTGGATTATTAATATACGACAAAAATTAAATATGGATAATTTTACTAATTTATAATGGATGATAAATATCGTTTTTATAGTTTGGGATATTTAAATCACATTTTAGAATAAAATGATTCCTATATTGAAAACATTCCATGAGTACTACTAGGATCATCATGTGTAGTATTGAGGTTCTTTCAATTCCAACATGTCACAAATGCATTAGGGATTAATGAACTATTTTATCAAAACATTATGATATCATTTTCTTATATTTGGTAATGTGAATAGTTTCTTTGGGTAAAATGAATCTTTTAATTCGAAAACCACTCTTTGAGTAATATTGAACACATTGTGTGTCATATTTATGGTCAATTTATTCCTACATATCAAAAATGAATTTTGGATCACTGAACTAATGTATCAAGATAACCCATTCCTGTTTTCTTGGGGTTTCATATGTGATTAGTGTTTTAGAGATAATTGATAATTCCTAAATGTGAAACAAAAATGGAATAAAACCACCCACATCATGTATTGGATTAATATTTGTTAAATTATTATTTATAAAAAATGAATTATGTTCCATTTTACTATTTTTGGAAAACAAACTGAGTTTTTTTATTGATAATATGATACATGTTTTAATCTAAAATGATTGTTTTATATTGAAATCAAACATTGTGAGTCATAATGGAAACATTTTTTTTCAAAATTATGTGAATTTTATTTTTACAATCCAAAAATTATTTATTTATACTTTTTTGAATGATTCAAGATAAACAGAGCTTGTTTGATTGATTATGGATATGTTTATCACACATTAACTAAGATGAAATATTTGTTTTGAAAAATTGATCATTGATTTATTATAATAACATATTATGTTATAGTTATTTGAGGAAGATATATACATGTTAAAAATTTATTACACATCAATTGCTTAATTTATAAAGATTATATGATCTTGTTTTCTTTAATTCGTCCACATGAATTGTAATTTTTATGAAAATAAAACTTTTATATTGAAAATAAGAACTTTGAGTCTTATCGGACACATCATGACCAATATTTATATTTCATGTATTTATTTTTTATTTATTATCTCCATTTATATCCATTGTATTTCTGGGTCTATTTTTTTTTAAAATTTGGTGTTTTTGGAGGGACAAAGTACGATACTAGGTGGGTGAACAGTTAGAGGAAACCGTGTACCAACCTCAACAAAACATATGATATGACACTACGTCTCTTAATGTCCCACAAGGTTAGTTGTATCATTTTTGGAACCATTTAACATAAAATGTGAATCATATTTTACTAGATCCATATGAACCCAAAGAGTTTGAAAAACCATGCACCTAAATGATATGGTTAACTTTGTTTTTAAAATATTTTCAATTCATAAACTAATACTCCATAATTTTACTCCTTTCACCATCATTTTATTATATTCACATCCCCTTTATCCTTGATATCTCATTACATCTCCTCATATCTCCTCTTGGATCAATTCATGGTATATTTTGACCCAATTTCTTCATAAAAACTCCATGGAAGCGACTACTCTCCTTTTCCATAAGTTGTCCTCTATTATTTCTTGAGTGTCATTCTACCTGGTGGTTATGATGAAATAGGTATAGCATGAAATAAACTTCATGGAATGGGGTTTTATGTTGATGTTTTTTTTACTTATATGGGATCTCCTCTCATCTTGGAAACTAGCTTTCAATTATTTCATCAGGGCATTATGATAAAAGGTAGGTGGTTTCATGTTGTTTCTTTATTTAAAAACATATATTTTATTACTAATAAATTCAAATTTATACTAAATTGTGATGTGTGTGTGAATAGGTGGATTCATTGTGGTCTTAGAGTTTTTCATGGTTATTGAAATAAATTATTTTTCTATGGTTTTAGTGGGAAAATTTTTTCTTTGGAATATTATTGTTAGAAGTAACGACCTAAAATTTTATTAATACAATTTCCCCTATTATGTAATAAAAAACATACATCAGATTCATAATTCAATAAAAATAGTATTATCATAAATTAATAATGATTCATTAGTTAGTAAATTAACAACAATTAATTACAATGTTATAGTGGGATAACAAATACAAAATAAGATAATTATATTAGGAAAATTTGGATCTACCCAATCCACTAGAATGTCCACACTCACAAAGAATGTTGTGTGAATAAAAATTAATTTTAATCATATAATAATCATTTTGAATATTTTATTATATATAACAACGATAGAAAATATAATTGAATGAATAATAAATGAAATAAGAGGTATTTCTAAGAATTAAGGAGCATATACTGATAGAATGTTATTCTAACCATTGGAATAGTAACCTATCAATTAGTAATAGTAATATAGACTTTAGATGATTAAAAAAACATATTAATGTATAAATAAAAATTAAGTATACTATAAATTAAAATATGATATATATATATATATCATGGAATATGTAAATAATTATTTTAAAAATGATAAATTAAGTGTTAGATGTTTTATTATATCTAAATGCTCATTTTTAATTTTATAATTAATAAAATGATATAAAAACTCCATTTTAAGAAAATATATTCTTTAATTAATATTTTTATTACATATAATTATAAGATAATTTTATGAGAAATGAATTAATTTCTCAAAGTCTAATAAAATCTAATATAATATTAAAAACAGTATTTTTCGAATAAATGTCAATTTTATTTAAAAATTATTTTAATCATATTTATATATTTAATTTCATGAAAAAGATTCCATCTTTTTATTCTACAATAAAAAAAATTATGGTGAATTTTTTGGATCTCTCTAAAATAGTTGAATTTTTTGGGAATATTGAAATACAATAATTTAGGGTATTTTAAAAATACATGAATTTTTAAATCATGGATGATGTATGGATTGTTTAATCACCCTTTGGTTCAAGAAAAATATAACAAATTAATTAATTTATTCATTGGAAAAAATACTATCGATTGTCTTGATCCAAAATAATAAACTAATTAATATAATAATAATAAACATCTCTCTCCTACCCTATAAATACCACCTCTCACCATCCATTCTCTCCACACCTTATTAGCCTTGTATCTTATATAAATTATGTAAAAATTAACTTTCCAACCATCTTTATAACTTTCATGTGCTATTGGTCTCAACAAAATATCTTACCAATGGGCGTTCATGAGGTTCAAAATGAGACAAATTTAAAATAGTGAAATGCACCTTCTTTATATTTTAAATTCTTCATATCTTCTACGTTATCCCCACATAACCTATTAGAAAAAACATGATAACTAAAATAGTATGTATATAATATAATATTATTTTTTAATGGAATACTCATAATGAAATATTTTCTCTTTCCCTTTTATACTAAAAATGAAAATATCATCTGTGATATATATGTTCATCTCCTTCACGGATGAAATGATTTCATTTTCTATAACATCAATCAAGGATGGTCCTAAAACCATTATTATGGTTAAATAATTTTTTAATATCTATATTAGTCCTTTTTAAATTTTATGGAAGTAATATATAGTCATAATATAAAATAAAATGAAACATTGTTTTAATGATCGTAAAAACACCAAAATAAACGAAATAATTATCATTAATGTTTTGTTAAATGAGTCACCCTAATCCAAAAAAACCAAATGATATATACATACATTTAATATTATGGATGTTAATTAATACCATATTTTTTCACTTCTATATATTTATTCCAATTTTTCAATAACTTTCATAATTTCACAAAAGTAAATCGTGCATGAAACCAAGAAAATGAATGCTATCAGAACACTGAAATTGAACCTTATAACTCATCAGCATGGGAAAAAGGAAATTAATAAAATAATACTAAATAAAATACACATATAATAGGTTTCAAATTAATTAATTAATGTATCTAATTTTACTATCTATAAAATTAAGATAAATTGAAGAAAACATTCAGACATAAGGTAAGGGATCTCTCTGATCCTCCATTTTTTTATTTGGGTTAAAAATTATCTCTATATAAACCAATTTAGTAATTATTTATTCTTAAAAAAATATCCTAAATTCTCTTTTTTAATGTTCCAAACATGTTTATATTTATCTATTCATCTTTCTATGATGGGTAAATACATGTTTCAAAAGGTACCCATCTCAATTATTTATGATAAGCCAACGTAATCAAATGGAACATTTATTTTTCTTATCAATTTTAATGTATGCTCCATAAAATATTTTCATCCACCTTGAATATTATAAAATATATTTTTTATCATGAACTGCTATTTTAGTTAATTTTCTGTCTTGTAGAACAATTATAACTTTTCCCTCTTCAAATACTCTTTATATTTTCCCCCTAAACCGCACTAAAGTGGATCATTTCAAATGTTTCATAAAAAATATTTTTAATTTTTTCACGTAATATTGAAATAATTATTAATGATCCATTATAAATTTTACCTTTTTAATTTCCGATAATTATTTAATCTCTTATTTCATGTAAACCATTATTATACACCCTTTGGTTATGCCTAAAGACATGATTATGATACTAATATATTTCTAAGGGTGACCCTTAGGTGTATTATTTCCGTTTGATTCCTTATGTGGAGATCATATTCATGAACATGTTATTATGATTACACCCAAATTGTTCACAATTAAATGGTTAATGTTTTGTCTCACGAGACTTCATGTTTGGGAATAGGGAGTAAACCTAATCCATTATGGGTCTTTGTCCACCATGTGATGTAGTCTTAGTAGTTAACATTTACTAATGATTATATAATATTATATAATTGTAACACATTACTATAACACTATGATAATATTATTCCTTGTTTTGTATGATATTCCAACACATGTTAATTCATGTACTAATCATATTAAGTTATCATGTTATTAGATTGAACTAAAAGTTAGTCTTATTTTATATTTGTATTCCCTTACAAGGTTTTTTATCTCATCCCTTTTTTATATGTACTCCATAGTTTATCAATGTAGATGTTATAACTCAAAGAAATTTTATAGCTAATTATAAAAGGTTAATATAAGTATGTTTTATTCTATTTCCTTGTTTCCAATTATATATACATAGTCTTCCAAAGACACTTGAATTATGATCCTTGATTTTTATTTCTTATTTAATTATTATTTAAATCATGTAACCATATGTGTAAATTTATTGGGTCACTATAGAAGGTTTTAAGTCACAATATAGATATTTTGTGGATTATGACTAGAAAACATTACTAAGAACCATATGGATAATTCGATCACCAGGGAGAACCTAGATTGAAACATTTGGAATCACATTTTAGGATATAATTTTCATTTATATATTATTACTTCTAAGAACATGGTTACATTTATAATATTATAATTAGATATATATTCAACCTCCATAATTGTTGGTTCTTTAATTTTCTTAGTTAATGGTGGAAAATTGGATAACTCATTCCAACAATCAATGTTATGGGTAATGTGATGATTTCCCTATTGAGATACCAAATCTTATGAGAACAGGAGCCAAGAACACAATGATAGTACTAGTTAAATAGTCACATTTTACAAATAATAACTTTAATATTTTAGAACGAGATAATTATCATAAGAATAAAATGTTGTGGTTAAATAATTTATGTAAAAAAACCTTCTATGATTTGTGTTTCTTATGATCCCATCATCCTAGAAAAATTGATTAACTCTATTGAGAATATATTATCTATACTGTAGTGATCATAAGAAGATAAATTCATACTTTTAGACTATTGTGTAGAAAGGGAAGAAGATTAGTGGTGGAAAATGATAAAAACACAATGTTTAAGTTGGAAATTGATTCCTTGAAATTTGATGAAGTCATGAAATTCTTTTTCAATAAGTATTTTACATGAAATATATATTTTAAGATAGAGTGAGTTCCTCATTCTAATTAAAATTAATAATTATTATTGGTAGGTATGGGGAAAACTATATAATACATGCATGATACAACTCAGAGTTTTTAACGAACACTGAATGTAAGGTGGATCACTTATTTAGATGATTAAATATGAGTATATGAAAATAATTATAAATTCTAGAATTAGAAAGATTTTATGGGATAGTCTGATGTACCCTAAAGGAAGATATGGATATTGGATACTTTAAATGATATCCTGGGCTTAGAGTTAAAAATAATAAAATAGAGTCTATTTTGAGAAGATCAATTGATAAATCCTGTAAATGAAATAAAACCCAACACCCCACATGTAAAAAGGGTGGGAAAATGAATCAATAGAACAATATAAAGGTAACTAGAAGATGCTTTAAATGTGGAATTGTGGGGAATCATTCTATTTTTTTTGAAATGGATTTGAATAATACCACTTTTTTGGAAGATGAAGGGTTTTTTGGATTAATAATCAGCCTCTAGTGTAATGTTTCAACTAGAAGTAACATGAGACTTATATGAGACAATGCTCTAATCCAAGGGTTGTACGAGTAAATCTATAATAATAACCTCTAATACATCAAGTAATTGTGTATTCTATCACTATTTCTAAGGTGGATCCCAACAATGATATGGTTATATGTACATTGGTTTTTCATTGATGAATCGTTAATGTAATATTTGATTCTAGTTCTATGAATTCTTAAATATGTAGAATGTTTAGTAGATATATTCAAAAACCAACTTGAAAAATTATGTTTGAGTTATATATGTAATTGAATAATGGGAAAATTAATTCATATAATGTATAGAAATCCTCCCTGATTAATTTTTAGGGACTAAACCTCCTAGAGAATATTGTCCTACTTCCTTTGGTGGAGATTGATGATATATTAAAAACATATTAGATATCATTGTATAAATTCAACATCAACTATCAGAAAAGGAAAAAAATTCTTCATACCCCATTGAATCCTTCATGATCATCATCTTAATATTAGATTTTATTAGCCTATGAAAAATCATATCAATCTAAAATTACTGAGACAGAGGAGAGAATCTTACATAAAGACATTCCCATTGTTTGGGATTATATTGATGTGTTCTGTAATGATGATCTAGGATTTCATCTGGATCGATTTGATGAATTGTCAATTGAAATTATACCTAGTTATATCCCCATATTTGAGGCTCCTTATAGGTTGGAAACCATTGATATTGGAGGAATTGTTGAATTTTTTACAAGAGACTCTTGATAAGGGTTTTATACACCCAATAGATTTACCTTGGGGTGTGACTATCATCTTCATCGAGAATAATTATGGATCAATTCAATTCATAATTGATAATCATGAGTTCCAAAAATCCTAATAGAGAAAAAGTATCCCCTACCACATTTATAAGACAGATTAAATCAACAAAATGGGGCCAATATTTCACAATGGTATACCTTCATCAAGGATGTCACCAATTAATGGTGTGGAAGGATTATATTCCAAAGACTTCCTCATGAACAAGGTTTGGAAAATATGAGTTTAGAGTTATTCCCACTGGAATCCCTAATGATCCATCAATTACCATGGACTCAATGAATAGATTCCTTATAGATTACCTAAAAAAATTTGTAGTCATTATATAATATATTATTATATCATATAAGAGAAAGGAAGAACATGAGGAAAATTATATCACTATGTTAAAGAATTTATGGAAGGATACAATCTATGAAATATAATGTAAATGTGAGTTTATGATAGATTAAGTATCATTTATTGGGAATGTTAACACCAGTAAAGAAAAATATATGGAAACATCTAAAAATGGAAATTGAGTAGGGGCCAAGACCAGTGTCTATAATAGAGATCCACAGTTTCCTCAATCCAGATGGGTATTACCTAATATTTTTTTATGAATTTTTCATTATATTAAAACCCACTAACCTTGATAACTTGGAAGTGAGAAATAATTTTTTTGGACCAGTGAATGTGAATATTTCTTAAATGAGTTCAAAAAGAGATTAATCATTTCACCAGTACAAACACTACCGACAAGTGGTGAAATCTTTATTGAATACTGTGATGTTTCAAAGAAGCTCTAAAAATTTGTACTATTACAAAATGATAAAGGTATATCCTTTTACTCAAGGAATTGTAAAGTTCATTAGAATTAATATCCAATGTATGATCTAGAGTTAGCACTATGATATTTTTGTTTTAAATAAATTTTCATTATTTATATGGGTAAAAGTTTAATATATATACATATCATAAAAGACTCAAATAGATAATCAAATAAAAGGATCTTATTGTTATCCAATAAAAATTTGTAGAGATCATGAAGGATTATGGCTACTCAGTCCACTACCAACATAGTAAATAAAATTAAGTGACAAATTATCTAAGAAGAAAGGATATTGAAACTTTATAAATGTTGATATTTGAGAAGGATCAACTCCTATTGGAATTTTAATGGATAGAAATGGTATTCATAAATTATGTTAAATTATAATTCATTTTAAAAAATGTTTATAAACTACCCCTTACGATGAAAATAAAAGATACTTAAGGAAATTATGTGGAAATTAAGAAAAATGTGGATGCTTTAAGAAAGGGAGAATCCTTGTATTAAAAAATAGATGAGGAAGGAGTTATAACATTTGGGTCACGATTATTGGTACCATAAAATATGGAGATAACGAAATATATTCTGAATGTGATACATAGATAACCTTTTTTTATTAACCAAGGGAAGACAATTATGTATCAAAATATCTATTATCACTGTTAGTGGGATACTATGAAGAAGGATATCACTGAATATAAATCAATATTCCCAGAATTTCAGCCAGGTATGGTAGAAAGGATAAAGTAAAATGGGGAATTAAACTATTTCCATACCTACATAGAAGTGTTAAAAACTACAATGGACCATGTCATGAGAATTATGAATACATGAAGAGGAAATGAGGAAATATAGTTAATTATGGATCATATTACAAAGGAAATTAACTTTATTTTGATTTGAGAGGACTTATCACCCCAAAACTAATGGCCAATCTGTGCAGACTATTCTGGTACTATATAATATATTGAGAGAGTAGTCAATGGACTTCAAAGGTGGATGGGATCAATAACCTCTTATATTTGAGTTCTCTTATAAAAATAGTTTCCACTTAATCATCCAAGTGGACCCATACTAACACCTTCATGGGAAATGATGTAGAACACCTGGATAGTATGATGAGGTAAATGATCTTAAGCTATTGGGACATGAAATTATCAAGGAAATGAATGAAAAGGTGATGACCATAAAATAACATATTGGGGCTTCCCAAAGATCAAGGAGGATCTATAACGGTAATTATCTATGAGATTTAGAGTTTAAGGACATAGACATGGGTTTCCTCTGCATATCTCTATTGAATAGGGTTACGATAATTGGAATTAAAGGAAATATATCTCCCATGTATATCATCCCCCTATAGATTCTTGATCATGTTAGATCGTTGTCATAACAACTAGAAACCCCTACCATTTATCATGTAATTGATGTATTTAACATATCTATCTTGAATAAGTGCCTACCAAATACCTCACATGTACTAAACATCGATGTGGAACAACATGGAAACAATCACTATTATGAGGAGCAGATGGTGAAGAGTTTGGACCGTGGATACATGATTTTACACACAATGACCACTCACATAGTCATGGTAATATGGAGAAATGATATGTTTGGATATTTTACATGGGAACTCATGGAATAAATGAAGGAGAAATACCCTCACCTTTTTCACCTTAGTATTTAAAATGGAATTTCAGAGGCTAAATTTCATAACTGGTGACGAATGTAATGACCTATAAATTTATCAATGGAATTTTTCTTATTATGTCTTAAAATAGATCCATCACATTGATAAAAGTATAATTAAATTATATTCATAAATTAATAATAATACATTAGTTTGAAAATAAACTAATAATAATTAAAAACATTACATCAGGATAATAAATTGAAATTAAAATGAAAAAATTAGGAAAAATATGTCTTCTCGATCCATTAGAGTTATCACACTCATGAAAAAATCTATAGAAAGAAAACATAATATCAATAATATAATACTAAATTTTCTAATTAAATTAGAAATAACTAAGATATTAAATATTAGTCAATAAATAATGATTGAATGAAGTGGTATTTATAGTAATTAAGGAACCTATACTGATGTAATAGTAACCTAATTGTTGGAATAGAAACCTGACTATTAGGAATTGAATTTTCACCATTAGAAAATTAACCACACAAATGAATGTATAAATAAATTTTTGGTGTTCTATAAATGAAAATATGATGTATATTTATATCATTGTATAATAAAATAAATGTTTTATAAATAATAGTTTAAGTGTTGAGTTTTTTTCGAATATAAATGGTTATTTGTAATTTCATAATTAATATAATGATTTTAAATAAAATTTATTTTCCTACAATATATTTAAAAATTAATATATAGTTATATTATAATAATAAGGTAATTTAATTAGACATTAATAGAATTTTCAATATGTCATAAAATCGATTATAATATTAAAATCGATATTTTCGGAATAAGTGATGATTATTATTTAAAGTTCAATTTCTCATATTTAAATTTTTTTCATAAAATTTATTCAAATTCGTAAATATAAATATAAAATGTGGTTTGGGTCACTTTTTTTATTTTTATAAAGTAATTGAATTTTTGGTGAATAGTGAAATATTATAATTTACGGTATTTAAAAAACACATGAATTTCTTTGTCTTTGATGTTTAATGGATATCGTTATAACACATTAGAAAGAATTATCCTAATCCATTTAAATTATTTTGTCATTATAATCCACAATATTAATTTTATTGACTGAAAATATTAAACTAATGAATATAGTTTTCAAAAACACCCCTCTCTTCCCTTAAAAATACCAATCTCACCACCCCTTATCATCAAACATTATAAGCCTTATATATTGTCTAAATTATACCCAAATTCTATTCCAAATTATCTTTCCTAGGAGTTGGCGCTATTGTTCTCAATAAAAGACCAAATCCAAGAGCATTAAATAGATTCTCAATGAGACGATATCCAAGAGGTAAAACCCCCTCCTTCTCTATTAAATTATTTATTTCTTCTACCTTATACTCACCACCCCTATCCAAAATATATTGATATCTATACTATCAAACAAATAATAACATATTATTGTGTTAATGGAATGCCCCTAAAAAATTATTTTCTCTTCCCATTTTATATTAAAAATATAAAACAGAGTTCGTGATATGTCGGTTCATCGCCTTCATGGATGATGCGTTTTTCTTTTACGTTTCAACATTAAAGGATGGTAATGAAACTTTTTAAATTGTTAAACCATATATTAAAATGTATATTATAACATTTTTTATGTTCCAAAACTAATATATATAGGAAAAATATTAAATAAAATGAAACTTCTTCGTGATTATGGAAAAAACTACCAAAATAAACTAAAAAATTAACATTAATGTATTATAAAATGAATCATTATATAAAAGAAAAATAAATTATATATAGGCCCAATTAAAATTCTACATGTTCATTAATACCATATATTTTCACTTCTATAGATTTATTTCCTTTTTATTGGAACATCAGTAATTATACAAAAGTAAACTAGCCATTAAACCATGAAAACAAATTATCTCGAAATAGTTAAATTGAACCTCATAACTCATTGAAACAATTGTAAATGAAACTAATTAAATTTTAATAAATCAAATAAATTAATAAGAGATTAAAACTTATTTAATTAATGGATCAAATTATATTATCCTTGACATTAAGTTAATGTGAATAATACTTTTGGATGTAAGGTATGGGATCTCTCCAAAACTACATTTCTTTCAGGTTATGCGTTCTCTATCTTTACTCCAATGTAAATTTTCATTATTCTTATATAGTTTTCCAAAATTATATTTATATTTTATGAAATTTTGTATATATCTCAATTCATATTTATTTTATGGGTAAATTCCTGTTTTAAAAGGTTCCCTACTCAATTATTTGTAATAAGAAAGATTGATTATTGATAAAAAATCTATTTCATACACATTCTAAAGTACAATCCATAAAATGTTCTATGATATCAATAGTTTTATAATATATATCATTTTTTCCTAAAAAAATATTTTATTTCATTTGTTATTATATACAAACTATTATGACTTTTTCATTAATAATGATTCTTTAATTTTCTCCCTTTAACCACATAAAGTGGCTTTTTTATAAAGGTTTATAAAAGATAGTTTTCAAGATTCCACTTCATTTAGACATAAATATTCATGATAAATTATTATTTTTACTATTTAATATACAATAATTATTTAATCACTTATTATGGGTAATCTAATATGATACACTATTTGTTTATTCTATATGACATGATTACGATACCCATTTCATTCCATGGGTATCCCTTACGTGTATTTTTTATGTTTGATTATGTATGTGGAAAACATATATAGGAACATGTTATGATGGCTTCACACAGATAGAACCTTTATGAATTGGGAAATTTTTAGTCATATGGTAAATCATGTTTGGGATTTGGGAGTGATCCTGATCTATTATGGGAATCTCTATACCTTGTTATATTGTCCTGATAGATACCCTTGAATCATGTTTATGTCATGTTATATATTGTTTCAATATTCCTATATTTATATAATCATATGATTCCATTTTAATTATTATATTCCTCTAAATTGTTTTGGCTTCAATCCTATTTTTTATCTTTTTATGTCTTTGACCCATGTTCTACGCTTCTTTTCTATGATTATTACCTCATATGTATTTTTTATCTCATCCTTATCACCTCTGAATTCCCCTGGTAATCCTATGTAGATGTTGTATCTAAAATGAATTTAGGATATTATTATGGAATATTAATATAAATATGATTTATTCTACTTCCATGATTTTAATTTTATGTACCTCTTCATCCAAAGAAACTATACTTAAGATCCATGGGTTGTGTTTTATGGTTTTTCCTTCCTTAAATTATGTAAAAATATGTGTAAAATGATAGGGCTGGTATATTGGTATTTATGAAAGAATATTTTTATGGTTATATAAAAGGGAAAAATCACATGGGAATCTTGGGTAACTAGGAGGAAAGATTAATCATTTTATGCTAGATGAGTAGCCTAACTTCATACTTTCCTCTATAGAAGGATTAAGTTGCAATAGGAACTAAACTATTGATGATGGGGAAGTGATTGTTATGGATCAAGAATGAGAAAATACCTTATCATCCATGATATGATCACTAAGAGTATGAGTATCCTAGATCCCTATTTACCCTAGATACTTAGGGATTTCCATGGTGCTAATTTTTTATATTACGTGCTTTTAGATTATTCATATTTTCTTTATTTTTCTATAAGATGTTAATAATGTTATAGTAAAAACCATTTTCATTCTTTTAAAATCTACCATATTTATTTTTCTTATGTTGGTTATGCATGGAACACCTGGTGGGATCATATAGAGAATGTGTTTTCATACCTAATATACACCAAATAGGGGTATATTGACATTTTTTTAGATTAGGTAAAATAAATTATTATTATGGAGTTATTTGATACTCTATATTGTATATTTTTAGGATGGTAATTGGAGGTGTAATGTGTTGGATATGCATTTTTTCACAAGGATATTATTATTACTTTTTCTATTAAATTTTCATTTTTATCATTTTTGATACATGTATATGGATATACTCTTTAAACACATGTATGCTTCGTTAATTATATATTTTCTTATGGATAAGTGGTATAACGTTTTATGTAAATGTAGTTTATTATGAAGAAAAAATGTACCAAAAGGAAATTCTCAACAACCATACATTAGGTTTCATACCATGGGGATTGAGAACTCCCTTCAAGCCATGACACAGTCTAAGATATGTGTCCTGTTGGTCGGAAACCCTAGCTGGTTCAAGAAAAAATGGTATCATAAGGAAGATTTCCCTTTACATGCGGTATTTTTATTTGGGAAATAACTTTATATATAGGAAATAAGAATTTTGGGGTAACATATTATTGTTTCAATTGGGTTTTATCGATAACATACATCAATACAGGCATTAGGACAACATGGGGTATTGATATTTTTTTGACTCCTCCAATGGGTGTAATTCACAATAGAAAAAATGGGCATTTAATAATTGAAAGGGGGTGAGTTTGAGTTTTTGTGATCTAAACTTTGTTTATGTGAATGTTTTGTTATTTATATTGTAAAATTTCTTTTTTTTGAGGTATTATTAATTTCCCCTTTTTGTTTGCTTGATATGTGTAGTATCTTTCCTCCTTAATAACCTCTTATACATCCACATAATGATGTTACAGAAAATTTTCCATTGGACAACCCACCATTTTTTTCAAATTAATAGGCATAGTTTCACGACATAGTCAATCCCAAGATTTGGGAGTGAGATGGGCTCTAGATCATGATATGTATACTGAACTAGGTCTAACGAAGTATTAGTCATTGGAATTCATTAATTATAACACTATTTCCATATATGGAAGTAATGTCCCCTTGGATTCCAATGACTATGGGAGAATATTGAGATCTTCTTTGTGTTCTGTGGAACTCCTAAAACTATTAATATTAAGTGTGACATGTCTATATTGTAGGTTCCCCATCATAGGTCTATTGAGACAACATTTAATTTTGGGAAGCATAAGAAGATAGCGTGGAAGGATTTTAAGGACACATTCATTGAGTAGTTCTTCCCTAAGACTTTGTCTCTAACCATGTTATGGGAGTTTCTATCCCTTTTGGAGGGAGACCATTTAGTGAAAGAAAATACCAACCACACTAGTGTAATTGATAGATTTAACATCAATATTTTAAATCTCTTCAAAGAAACTAACACAAAATAGTGAATAAAGAAGTGTTTTGCTTCCATTTTTATGAAAAATTATGTTGAGAACTAAAACCCTAAGGTTTTCGGCATCAGATATCTAAAAACTAACAGTGAAAAATAAAGAAATAGAGTTTGGAAGTCAGGTTTTCAAATAAATGACGCCAAAAATCCCCTAAAAATTATTTGGGCATCAGTTTTACAGTAAATATATGCTGAAAACCAAAAACAAAAAATATTTCAGTGTTGGATTATATAGGAACTAGCCCCGAAAATAAAAAAATGATTCTGTGTAAGATTATAGAGAAACCCGAATAAAAAATTATTCAAAAAATTTTAAACATGCATTTGGCTATTCGAAACCTAAATCCACTTCTATTTCAAATATATCTGACTTGTGGCAGTGCCAACAACTTTTTAACAACCACCCATGCCACATTTGGTTAATTAATAGAACATTAACCTTCATTTCACGATCAACAGTTCTCATTCTTTATTCATTTATCTTTGGTTTTTCCTTTACATTTGAAATTCATGATCTAAATCATCTTCACAGTCTCACCTCAATGGGTTTGATTTGTTTTTGTTTGTTCATGATTATCTATAATATATTCCACTAATTTTTTTGGAACATGTAGTGTTTACTATTCTAACGAATTAGAAGGAGATAATTGAGATTACTTCTCAATTTAACACATTAAATCAATAAATTTGAATGTTTTTTAGAAATAAAATAGTTATTATCTAATTCACTCATATCAATTAGTTTGACTCAATGTTTGAATATTTTTTATTATATTATTGTCTACTTCATTATTTTCATTTTTGTTTGATGAAATAATTAATATTTATGAATTTAGGAGTAAATTGGTGACCACTAATGTCATATATTTCAAATTTTTTGTATGTTCAATGATGTAAATCATATAATTTAAAATTATTTGAATTATTTTATATGAGTAACATGCATGTTCTGTGTGATTCAAATAATAAGTTTTAGAAATGAATTTATATTTAAATGAATTCAATTTTGAAATTTAAATGTAGGTTATGTGTTATTTTAAAACTGAGTTTTAATGGTGAATTATTATTAAATAAATGAATTTGTCATCATTGTTATGAAAAATAATAGCATAGTAAACAATCGAGTTGATATTACATAATGGTAGTATTAGTTTATTAAATGTTTTTATTTTTAAAATTTATCGATTTATATATATTTATTAATGTTTATATGTTTTATTATATCATTAATTATATAATGCTTTTAGGTACTGAATTGATCATAGTTATTTAAATTTATGATAAACCACTAATGTATATAAACAATGAGTAGATGATTTCATGGAATTTAAAAAATGAAATCTCTAAAAAGAAGATTTAATTTTCTGTCCATTAGTGAAGAGTTTGAATATATGAATTATAGATTATAGTGAAAAAAATGATCCTATCATTTTCTATGGTTTTAGCATTAATTATACATGTCAGATTTAGAATGGTGGAAGAAATGTAAATTCAATAGACAATATTGATAAAAATATTCATAATGTGACATTGGATCGTATTGAATATTTAATTCATGATATAGTTATTGAGGCTATTTAAAAATTTCAAGTGTAAATAAATTGTATGATGATTCTGAAAAACAATTATTCCTATGTTTTAGTAAAAATACATTGTTATCATATTTTTATAAGACTGGTTAACTTCAGATAAGGGAATAGTTGGAGTGAAAAAAGTTTCTCTCACTTAATTGGGATTTCAAAAGAGCTAGTTCCCGAAGGCAACATGCTTCAAAATTAAAATTATGAGGTGAGTTAAATATTATCCCCAATGGGATTCGGGTATAAAAATATACATTCATTCCCCATTTATTGTGTTTTTTATAGGAATGAATATGAATTGTTATCAAACATTTCGACCTAAAAAACATCATGCTATTAGTTGAATGCAAAAATAAATTTAGATTCATTCCAAGGTAATGAAATTTGACCACATGATAAATAAAATATTTTCTTCTAATAATCCCTTCATATAATTCCTATAAATTATCTCTGATTCATTATCACATACTGAAATCAATGATCCTTCTAAAGAAATTTGGTACCTTCCAATAATTCCTCGTTTGATGTGTCTACTTTCAAATTCAACTAATGAAAAAAAGGTTAAGATGGAATTCAGATGAAGGTATATCTGATGGTAAATTACATCATCATATTGTCTCATCACACTATAATATATTTGATAAAAAAATTCCTGATTTTGGATGTGAAGATAAAAATATGAGAATAGGAGTGTGTACCAATGGAATGAATCCATATCAGAGCCTTAGCAGCCAACGCATTTCATTGACTATTTTTTTGGTATTTATGACATATCCATATAGATATGTATGAATAGAAAATATTTTATGATTATCTTAATGATTTCTAGACAAAAATATATAGGGAACGATATTGATTTTTATCATTCACCATTGATTTATTATTTGAAACATATATCGGTGGCAAGTCTTACCATTTTTGTTGCATATAAGAAAGGGTATTTTATTTTGTTTGTTTTGATAATGTTTATTATAAATGAATTTCATCTATATTGAAACTTTTATAGACATAGTGTTAAGGTACATAAATCTGGACAAATTTTTTAATAAGAGACCTCATATTATCATATGCAGAATAGGGGAAAGACAATGTATATAGGGCATCATAGTTTTTTTTTTGCAAATTGATCATCCTTATTATTGATTGAAAAAGTAATTTAATATTTTTTTTGGAATAAAATCATCCCCCCAAATCATTTTCCAATGAATAATTTTAAAATTGGGAAAAAAGAATATTTATTTGACATTAGGAATGAAAAGTAGTTATTGTATTAAAAATTACCATGAAAAAACAATCCATTTTTGAAACTACATTATTGTATATTTTAAAGATAAAACATAACATTGATGTTATCTATGATGAGAAAAATATATGTTATAGTTTGATTGTAACTTTATTATACAAAAATAGAAAGTAAAAAAGACGTATTGAATCTTATATGGGACTTGATAGTAATGGGAATACATTTGGAGATAGTTCCCACTATGAAAGAAAATAAAACGTATCTACCTCTGGCTTGTCACACATCAAAAAAGAATGAGAATTTGTTTTTTTATTCTATGTTGTATAAAAGTACCCAGTGGATATTAATTAAATATAATGAATTTTGTGTTAAAAAATGAATGAAAATTAATAGGAATGAAATCTCATGACTATCATGTATTGATGCAAAGACTGATAATGGTCACCCTACATTGTTTATTGTAGTTAGCTATTAGAAATACACTCATTGGGTTATGTAATTTTTTCAAATCCATTTGTATCAATGTAATTCATCCAAATTTGTTAGATGATCTGGATTATAATAATTTTCTTATAATTTGTAAACTAATTTTTTTCCATCTACAGTTTTTGATTTATAGTTTCGTCTATTGATTCATCTGGCGTGTGAGATAAGAATATGCAGACCTATTTATTTACGTAGGATGTATCCTTTTGAATGGTATATGAAAATTTTAAAGGGATATGATAAAAATCCTTATCTACTAGAGGCCTCTATTATTCAAAAATATGTATCGAATGTAGTGATTGAGTTTTGTACTAGTTATTTGTATGAAGTGGAGCATATTGGTCTCCCTAAATCTCTATGTTGGACAGTTGATAGAGTATTCAAAGGGATTTGAATCTTAAAGGTAAAGTCTGTTCCATGAGACGAAGTGATGCAGGAATATTTATATATTTTGAATAATATATATGATGTTCAATCATATATGTCATCAAATATTTCTTAATTAAAGAGAGGATATCCAAAAAATAAATGAGAAGTTTTTGATGATTGATCATAAAAAATCATTGTTTCATGGTTTAATGAGAATGTGAGAACATATATATCTACATCAGAAATATTGTAATGGCCTGAAGGGGGATAATATTTTAATGTGATAACATGGGATGGTTTTCAAATAAATTGGTACACAGTTTACATGAAACAAACTGGATGACAAGAGCAAAATTCAAAATAGTTTTGTAATGGTTATCACTAAATTATTTCAATTTATAATTGAAAAAAAAAATTCCTTGGTTGTCAAATATTGGAGTTCATTAGGATTTATGGGAAATTTATTATAATAAATTTTGAATCACTGAGTTTTAGTGTAATTGGGATGATATAAATAGTGGTGTGAAACATGATGATTGTGGATTTACAGTGGTTGATTTGAAATGATTTAATTATAATGAGTAATAATTTATCATTGGGACGCATGAAAAGTAGATATTTTATTCCATTGATCGACTAAATGATCAGTGGTTTGTCTTTTTTCAAGAAAAAGGATATTATTTTGGTGATGAGAATGGTGTTGATGATGTTATTGATTTATATGAGTTTTATTCATCTATTGTGTGATTTTTAGATAAATACAGTGACTACATGGTAGAAATATTGTATATAGTAGGTAATGATCATGATGAATGAAAATGTGAGAACACTAAATTAGTATCCTATTTTCCTAGAAAATATTTATATTTTGTTTGTTTGTTTTTGAAACATACAAACACATGCCTCTTTTTTACTTATTTGTGTCATCATTGTTTTTAAATATTTAGTATTCTAATGATATGGAGTTACACAAAATTTCATCATAGTTGCTTATGTAAATGTCAGATACAGAGAGAGAGGAGTAGTTACCAAGGTATATCTATTTTTTAAAATTGTTAAATATTTAGTAGTATACATAGTTAATATAGGTAATATTTTAATTTATAATTTTTTTGGCGGTACAACTGATACATCCTTAGCGGAGTAAAATTCTTCTATTACTATAGAGAAATCCAGATATCATGTTGGTAAATGTGGTATAACAAACTTACTAATACTATCAGTTGCTCGTGGATATTGGATATTATTTATTCCTTTTTATTAAAATAACAATGAAACTATCAAAAATGCACATTCGTTTATAAATTATATATCAATGAAGATCCATTATAGGATTAGTATTTGGTAACCTGATTAGAGGTCTGTGGAAGAGATGGTGAAACAAATTCTTTGTGGTGAAGTGATTGTAAAATAAATAAATTGATTTTTTTTATCTGATTTTTTGAATATAAAATATTTTTAATGACATATTTTATATATTCAATTATATATGACATTCAATTTTATGTAAATAATTGAAATTATGAAAAAAATATCTCTTTAGTGGTGGTTCGATGGTGACAATATAAAAATATAAAAAACCAATATGTTTTTGGAAGGAAATTGTTTGAAAACATATTCATTTAGTATCCATATATAGATGCATACACATGGATGAATTTTTTTGATAGCCATCATGAAAAAAATAAGGTATGATAATTAGTATATATTATAAAACATGTTATATATATATCTAATTACATATTAGTTTACTTTTATATAACCGATATCTAGGAGATCTCATCGAGATATCCAATTAAAAAATGTATACACTCATACTTTATCACATGGTGGGTATCCATTAATATAACTGAAAATCATTGATGAATAATTTTAAGAATTAAGATATCGATCTTGTAGTAGTTCTGAAGAGTTCTAGTTTTGTCCCATCTCCTTCCACTCACCATGAAAAATGGAAACGAATGAGAAGAAGGAAAAATAAAAAGTTTACTACGGAGGAAGAAAAGAATGTAATTGATAAAAATATAAGTAAATAATTTTTTTATCATGAATTTATCTATTTTATAAATTATACACACAAATATATCTTTTTCATTATTTATTTGAGGATGAAAATCCAGAGTATGATATACAAAGCTCGGTAATTACTCATGGTATAATGGAGATCCATGCCACTTTTTTAGGAATGGTAGAACACCCCAATCGTGTTAGAGGATATCAGTTGGTTGTTATTATTCCAAAAGATTTTTTTTCAGAGTAATAAATAAAAATACCCATCAATAGAATCCTTAAAATTCTATTTGAAAGAGGTAAAATAGTCTATCTGTGATCAAATTCAAGCAGTCATGCATCAGGCTTTGTTAGAACATTTGACAAGACAATGAAAATCTACATATCCTTCCCACTCTTCCAAACATACCCATCCTACTTATATGGATCCTCTATCTCCATCCCTGCAAGACTACATGTCCCATACTTCCTACATTGATCCTCCGCAGCCCCCTTGGTCAAATCCATATGCTGTGAGTTGTTTTCTATAGATCCTCATATATATACATATATTATAGAGTTAGGACTCATACAGTTTTTGGGGATTCTGTACAATACTAGATTATGATGATGGGTCATGTTAGAGCATCATTACATGATATTATTGATCTGAATTCCCTAATACCAATTCCTACTAATGAGAATACCAGAGTTAGGGATTATTTGTGTTATTTTTTAGTTTGTCCAACTAGAATTATTCATTATATTTCATATGAGGTATTAATTTTTTTAAATATTAAATACATTTTATTAAAAATTATGTATAATTATTTTAAAAATTAACTTACATAGGATTATATTAAATCATAAAAAATTTCCTAATTGAAATAACATGATCTGGAAAAATCAGCTGTAGATACTTATTATATTTATTTTGTGATACAAGGATTATCTCATGCTTCTTCTTCATTGAATAATGTCTATATTTTTCGGATGATGCCCAATATTTTGGAAGATATTATCCATTGAGATTACTAAAATAAGATATCATGTATCTAGTTGATTTTTATGTGCTTGGACTAAATGTGTTGAACATGTTTTCAATGTATATAAATTAATATTTGAATTTTTATTTTCTAAAAAATGATGGATAAAATTGACTAACCATATTTCCTTTTTAAATTAGGTATCTACACATGCTTATATTAAAAAATGATAGCATGACCATTTAATTTTTATAGATCTATAATACATTTCCATGTAAGTGTAACATGGGAAGAATCCTTGTAGAGTGGCATATATATGTGAGAGATTATCACATATGGAGATTGGATGTCGAGTCTTTCCATTTTTTATATATAATAACATAAAAATGATTATGAATTATTGATCATTAGAATGTTAATAATTGTGAAATTATTTGTATTGCATGGGGAGTTGAATGTTTGAAATATTTTTCCAATGTGAATACACCTTATATTGGCTTTACTCTTTATAACAGAGTGTTAGTAAAAGTTTTTCAACCTTATTAGAATGGTAATTTTTTTCATAATATCATTATGTTTAATTCTCATAGTATATACATATATTATTAGTCCATATATATGAAAATTCAGTACATTGAATAAATTTCAAAAATAACACAAGTCGACATTGAAACCAAATGCTATCAATAATGTGAAAGTAAAGGTAATTATTTTTTTATTAGATATTGATATGAATTTTTGATATATCTATATATATGTATGTTTATATAGGTTTTATTATCATGTTATTGTTTTATAATATTTTTGTTTTCATTAATAAAGACATATTGAATGTGGTTATTAAGTTCATATAATTCAATGTTATTGCAGATATTCATTAATAAAAAATCATATACCCAAACTGAACGTACCCATCATCAATCATTGTTTCTAAACTATTTGTTAAATCTGATTATTATTTGAAGTATATATATTCGAATGTTTTTGAATAATATTACATTTTCATAATTATGCGTATTATAAAAACTAATTCCTTTTTCATAATAGGGGATATAACATAATGATATCAAATAAAAATTTCAACAATAACCAATAGTGATCATGTTGCCAATTTCAGGTAAGTGTATTTTAATTCTACTTTATAATATAAATGCATAGATAGATTATTGATTAACTGGATAAAAATGTATGTTTCTACAAATTTTGGTAAATGAAAAATATTGTTTGATTTCTGTATACTGTGATTCATTATAAGGATTTCTGTTATGTTGGTAATGTAATATTCTATATTTTCTATTTTTTTACATTCAGTGTCAGTTTTCATAAAAACTAAAACATATTTTCTAAACAAATACATGGGTTTCAGCATCATTTCATCTAATAAAAAAGCATTAAAAATGGTTTTCCATAATTTTTTATAAGAATCTGGCGCATAAAATAAGGATGCGGTCGATTTTCAGCATCCGTAAATTTGTAAAACCGAAATCTAAAACTACACACCACATCATTTTTTCTGTTGGTTTTTCAAAACCATTTCTGAGATGAATATATTTTATGTTTCCTTCAGATAATTTGGTAAACAAAATGACGTAAAAAATGAAAAAAAAACTGAAATTAAGTCCATATTTTTCACAGGTTCTACATTGGGAGTCAAGTGCACATATCACCGAAGATAATAACCAATGTATAGATGAAGTCCCATTGGTTTGAGATGGTATTATGGATAGATATAAGATATCATGTCTTTCTACATAAAAACATTACTTATTTTGATGTGGTTGTTTAGACACTTATGGGTGAAATCGAACAGGTAGTATGTCGGATCTGATAGGGAAGATTCCAGCACCAGGAAAAAGTGGGATTGGATTGTCTAAGAAGAAGAAGATGTATATAGATAAAGGGAAAAAGAGTGGTAATATCTCTTCATAAAAATCCTAAATTAATTCATCCACAACTACAAGTGGTATTAGTATTTCATTTCATTAGTGTGGGAGGCTCAATAAAATGATTTTTACAAGTTCATCCACAAACAAGGTGTTCCATATTTGTGGATTCATATGTTATTTTCCAAGGATTTCTATGAATATTTCTCAATAATATAGTGTTGAATATCTATAGCTCAAATATGAATTTTCTCTCAGTCCTATTCATTAAGAGCTACTTGGTATTTCCCAGGTCGATGTATTAGAAAGGCTATATCATCATATTTTTATAGATATCAAAAAGTTTATCCAAAAGTTAACTTTATACCTCATTCTGAGCAAGATGTGAAGAAAAATTGTAAAATGGACGAGGATGCAAAATGAATTTTTTATTTTTTTGAATAAAACAATTTTATGTGATTAGGTTAGTACACACATGGATATCACATAGAATAAAAAACCCCAAAAAAAGATTACATCGACATAGCCATCAACCTAGATTTAAAATTAAAACATTCATAATTCAAAATAAAAATATATCATGATCACCTGCTAGAGGGTAAATGCATAAAGAAAACCCATGATGTAGACACCACATTCTATTCTTCTGATTTACCATCACCACTATCCTTCCAAGACATCAATACCATCTGAATCATATCAAAAGTGTCTTCACAGGCACACAGTGAACTCTAGTGAAATTTAACACATCATCAACACCAGCTCATCGGAATGAATCGACAACCAAAATCTATAATCACCATTGAATGAAAACATAGTATTGTAAAACATGGGGAATACCATCCATCCCCCTTAAATATTATCATTGATGACCGCAATAATAGAAAACGATCCCAACCTTTATGAAAAGAACTAGGGAAACCAAAAATGCCATTTTTAATGAGATAAAACACCATTACTAATAGAAATCTACGTCATCAAGGATGAAAAAAACCGCCACAAAAAACTAAATAAATAAGTACATGAAATAGACACCCCACCTGAATGTAAAGCTGCCAAAATCATAAAACCACAAAACAGGAAGAAAACCCCCTATAAATAAGAATAATCCAAGGTTAATATCAAGAATCAAAAACTGATAAGTCATCCTACATATCCCAAAACCCACATGAAGTCCATTGAATCCAACCAATATATGGCCTAATTCAATATATATATAATAAATCGCTTTGATTGAACTGGACAAGGGAAACAATGAGCCCTGACGATGGGAAAAAATAAGATTTGTAAGTGAAGGAAAGGGATGGTCAAAAAAGGCCTACAGAAGTAAAAGGATAAAAAAATCAAAGCAAAAAACAGGCAAAGAAAATACAAAAAACCATATTTGGATTCCATCAATGATATAATCCAAAATCTCTATAGTTTCATTTATTAAAACCAATATGGGGTTTATACTTGATTTTTCAATCAATAACAGAGATCGTTGAGGTCGATGAGGAACTTGAAGCAAAAATGAATATTAGTATCTCTAAACAATATGGGAATGAATGAGAAAATTAATCTGATGAACATTATTCAAGAGAGTTATATGGGTATAGGAATGAGAGTTGGGAAAACGTGCTACAAAAATCCTCTCATCATGAGGGGGGGTTTTAATGAATGAGTCACCAATGGAATCTAATGTAGGTTCCATGGATATTAGATGTACAATTATTGATTCATCATCCATAATAATTTTGTTTATTGATATATGTACTTTATGATCTTTTATATTAGCTTATATAATAGATTGTAAAATTATTGTGAAGATGATTATGTCATATTATATTGAGCATTTAACACCACTAGGAACGAGGAAAAATGATTATATCTAATGCATACCCAGTGTTTTATCATTATCAGAAGGTAAGATAAAATCTACATTCCCTTTACTAGAGATATAACTATTTTAAATGATCTTAGATGTGTATTGGTTGATATTTTACATGGTCTACATCGATTTACATTATTGGAGGGTTAATTTCATATCCCCTAATAAGATCACTAAGGTTTTCTAGGGAGAATGAGATTTGTGGTAAAATCAAACAAGACTCCCCCATCTTGAGTTTACTGAAATTACATGGGAGGTCTCATCCCTCCTACTAAATGATAATTTGTAAATCTTTGGGTGATCATTACCTTTTGTGGTTATTGTGTTTCCTGAATTGTAGGATTTCTCAGGCTTTCCACCTAAATGAGATGTAGTGTTTATGATTAAATTGCTTCTCTTGAAAAAACTTATATATATACCATTATATCATATGGTCCCACTAAATTGAGGGAGTTTATTATTCTGTTGAACTATTTTGAATCCAAATGTTTCATTCATCATAGCATGTGTCCAAGGGCTAATACCATACACTTTTCTAAGAAAGATGATGGATCCCTTCAACTATGTATCAATAATCAAATTCTAGACAGGTTCATGATCAGGAATAAATTTTTATTTCCCCATATAGATTATATGTTTACTATAATATAAAGGTACCAGAATGGTTTTATTGATCCAAATCCATTTAGGGTATCACCATTTTTGTGTGAGAGAAGATGATAATCATAAGACCCCTTTTTAAAGTACCAATAACCACTAAGAATTATTATTAATTCCATTTGAATTAATGAATTACCTTATCAATTTCATGTACATTATGAACTAGGTGGTCTGTAGATACTTTGAATCCTTTATCATGGTGTTTTTTAATGACATTATATATTACATTAAATCATAAGAAGAGATGGAGAAAAAATTGTGGAATTTTCGTGTATTATTATAGGACCATATTATTTATGAAAATTTATAAAAATATAGATTCAATATTCAATATGTTATTTTTATAGGGAAGTTTAAATAAAATTTTATGGTTTTGATTGATTTATAGATGTTAATAGAATATATTTAATCAGAATGGAAAGGGATTTTTTTCGAAATCAGAATCTTTTTGAGTCTAATAATGAACTATCACTATTTTTTAAAATATTTATCTGAAATCACCACACCTACGATGGATCTTACCTAAAAGGGGAAAAATTATATTTTATCCTAGAATGTAAATAATATTTTGATAATCTCAAGAATAAGTTGAAATGTACACCCATTATGATTTTATCCAATGAAGGTTAGGGTTATGTTGTTTTTTGTTTTGTGTTGGGATCAGGTTTTACCATGTGCTCTTTTTGGGTGATCATTTTGTAGTTTATGGATCTCAGAAACTTTAACCATATGAGGAGAACTACAAAACACACAAACTTGATCTCATGACTGTGATGAGTTTTTGAAAATATTGGCACGACTATCATTTTAGGGAAGGTTTTATGGTCTACGTGTGCTTTAAAATTTGGAAATATAAATTTTACCTATGATATTTGAATCTAAGGTATCGATGATCTATTGATTATAATCATGGTACTTCCATCATCACCATCCACACTCAATGAATGTCGATTACATTTTCCAATTAGCTTTGTTGAATGACTCTAAAGTATGATAAAAATTAGTCTAGATGTGAGTGGAACCTTATATAGATTTTCTCCTAATATGCATCTAGATTACAAGGAAGAATAATGGTGTATGCTTTTAGCTAGCCTGAAGTTTCTCCATTGTCACGTAGATATAATTTGGGAATATTATAAAATTAATGACTTGTTTTAGGGTTTTAATTGGTTCCTAAACAATGGGGAGGTACCCGGTGAGTGGTATTTGTCAACTGAGGGAACTATTTTCTTTAGAGGTTGTTTTGTGGCACTACTGTCTATAAAGAAGGTTACAATGAATGAAAGTCATTAATCACATTGGGTATTCCATCTTAGTGAAACCAAGATGTTCTATGACATGTGATATCTATTCATGTGGCTATGTATATGGAATGATATCTCCAACCTTGTATCATGATGTAATGTTTGTTATAATGTCAAAGTAGAGTATCAGCAGTACTCACGCCCTGTCAAAAAACAACCCATTTATACCTATAAGTGGGATTTATTAGCCATATATTTTATCATTGTGTTACCATTTATTTTCCATAGAATAAATTATATTTTTTTATTAGTAGTTTGACCAAATAATCCCACAGTATTATGATTAAGGTCACAACTATGAAAAGGGGTCGTGTAAGAAATAAGTTCTAGAAATACTGCGGATTATGTGTTTCCATCTTATATTGTTTCTAATAGGGACCCCTATTTCACCCCTTTTATATGTAGGCCTCATAAAGTCAATGGGGGCACAGTTCAAGAATAACATGACATACCATCACTAAACATATGGACCAACAAATCATGAAAACAAGATTCTAGAAGTCTATATTTTTTTCATTGTGTTAGATTTTGATGGACCCTTAGATAACCATATGATATTGGTATAATTTTACTATAAAATATTTACCAATACTCAATCAAGATAGATCCCTTAAAATCACTCTATATTTATAATTGTCTATCCCATTTATACTTGAATGAAGTGGACGAGACTTCCATTATTTGACTGAGTATTGTGAATGAAATGATCGAAAAGAATCAGGTGATTTGGAAATATATGATGAAACTTTAGAGTCACTATTTATCATATGATAATCTTCAAAATTGATCCTTTGAATTATTAGTGGTTGAACAAGTGATTCTAAGGGAAACACCTCGATTGGGCCATTAATACCTTGGGAAATTGGGATTTCTTTATCTGAGGTGTGTCAGACATTTTTTTAGATCAATGAGTGCATCAATAAGGATAAAAACATGATTTTTTCTTTCTTATATTCCTTTTTTAACAAAATTTTACATGAATCCTAGTTTAATAAGTGTAAACTGAATAATTTCAATGTGTTGAGTTGAGAATTTATTGATCTAGAACTTAATTTGTTAATGATCAAGTAGTTGGTTTAGATTGTTGATTCCCATGTGAAGGCACTTCAAGGTAATTTAATTTCATAGTTTAGATATTGTGGAGAAATGAGAATTATGATAATGATATATTGGAATGTATGTCTATCATGAAAGATCAATTACCTCATTTATTGTTTTTTCAGACATTTTTTTGACATTCTAGGGTTTAAAAGTGATATGGGGGGATTATCACACCCATGGTGCAATTTTCAGGTATTTTTTTCTATAGCCTTTATATTAATCCATATATTTTACAACCCTATTTAATTGTAATTTAGATATTTTTAAGGGACATAAGTTGAAACATGGTTGGTTCTTATTTAGAGGAAACCATGCACCAACTTCAGTAAATTATTTGAGATGAGATAATTTCTATCGAGCAAGAACACTATTGGGTTCATGGTTTGTGGAACTATACGACATATATTGTTTGACCTTTTAGGTGAGGAAATATAAACCCATGTATTTGGGTCATGTTTTGGGAAATTCTGTATAAAAACTATGTGATATTCCTAGTTATTATTATTTTAATATTCCTAAACTATCACTCCCTGATTTTACCATTGTAACTCCACATTATCACTAATTATGAACCCATCCAGCCTCAAGTGTGTCTTTCTTATCATTATGGCTCTAAATTGACCAATTTTGGTTGGATAAAAAAATAATATAATTCATTTATAATAAATTTAATTTCATTACTAACATGAGTTGCATGCAACATTAGGTTTAAATGGATTGTGAAACACTATTGAAATATGATCTAAAGACGACAATTTAATTATAGACATTACATTAATTGTTAGGAATATGAGTAATTAAAATATGAAAATATAAATATTACAAATTTATATATGATGTATATTAATTATAAATGAAAATTAAAATCATTTGGAAGAAATAATCAAATGTTTTTTAAAATATGTATTTTTTATAATAGAGTTATTTATTTAACGTTGTGAGAATCCTTTAAAATTAAATTATTTGACATTTAGAAAATTTATTTTAAAAACTAAAAATTAATTTTTAAATAATAATATCAATATTATATTAGTGTAAATTTTTGTTATTTTTCTGAAAAGTTTTATTTTTTGATCAATTGTAAAAATACAAAATTTTAATTAATAACTATCAACTAACATAACTAATTGTTATTGATAGGTTTTATTTTTATATATTTTTAAATTAAATTTATTTTCATTTTATATAAATTATTCCAATTTCATTCAATGGTATAATTTTCATTTTTAATTTTGATATAAAAACATTGTAAACTTTTAAAAAAATTATCTTTCAATACTCGATATCTCATCGCGTCTTCTAGAATAATTTTAAATTAAAATATCCCACCTATTAGAATTTAATTTAAGAAAAGTTATGATATATATAAAATATATATACTTTATGACTTATCATAAGCAGAACATAATTTGTTTTCCAAATGGTTTGGGTAAAAATGGATTTTCTAGGGGTTAAAATAAAAATATAAGTGTTAAAATGACGTAAAAACATGTATAATACCTATTTTATAGCCATATTTGGACCCTAAAATTTATAATTCTCATGATTAATAATTTGTTTACCCATTGGGCTTTTGAAAAACGTGGTTACACATATTTTATTTTCAAACTGTTTAGGTGTACCACTCAACACATTCATAAAAGGATACCCCTTTCCAATATTATTCACACCATAAAACAATATTGGTTTGGCTAGTACCTAATTGAATCAATTCCAAAATACCTTAAACTCTTCATAGAAGACATTTATTTGGTAAAATGACAACTTAAGAGGGAATTTTATGTAATTCGCAGGAAGATACCTGATGAAGAGGTAACATTCTTCCACATACGTTTTTATTTTATTTCTTCATCCAACCCCTTAAATTATTATTAAATTATGATGATATAATAACATTAATATATTAAATGTTATAATATGTTTTTATCTCTAGTTAATGACATATAATGATCTCCACTTCCATAAAATGAGTAATAGAGTCATCATTCATGCGTAGAGCAGACTACCACCTTGTGAATAGACATCATTATTTGTTTTGTTACCACCAATCATGGATTGGTATTATGATTGTGAAAAAGTATATAAATGATATATAAATCAAAATTATACCTTTTTAATAATCATAACATATATATCTATTTAATTTCTATTCAAGTGGATATATGATAACATCGATCATGTATACGACAGAGTTCTGCATCACGAGGTGACGTGATTCGTCTTTCACAAATTCATATCATTGAAGGTGATATGGATAAATTTAACAAATATATGTGTTGTACATGAAATTGTTATGATATTAATTCCTCATTTATCATTATAAAATATAATATAACATTTTATTTCTTATATTAAAAATTGATACCATCTATCGTGTATGTGTGGACTACCACCTTCACAAAGTGATGTGACTATATTTTCATCACCACACCATATGGATGATATATATAATTATATATAAATAAATAATATGTTATTTGATATATTATGTTAATTATATAAATATAAAACATTACTCGCATCGTTTATATAATGATCGTTGAATTTTTGAAACATTACCCACAAGAACATACAACCTACCATCCCCATGATCGTAAGGTACATCATTTCTCAAAACTATATATTTTGTTTCACATTGAATGTATAATTTATTTATAAATAAGATTATTATATCTTGAATTTTTTGGAGATGATTTCTGAATATAAAATTATCTATAATCATAACATTCATAACAATGTAGGAATGAGAAAACAATATGATTAACACCCACATACTGAAAAGACTGAACTTTTATTAAGAAAATGGATGTAAAATGTTATAATAGGATAATATATGATGTTATAAATATTATTTTGGTTCACTTATTAATTAATAAATTTCATAATACTATTACATAGGAGGTCAATGTATGTTCAGTAAAATTAAAGCACGAGGTAAGGGATATCATCTCAATTTTCCATCCCTTAGGTATATTGTAATGTTTTGAAACTAATTTTTCTTATAGGGTGTATCTAGTACCCCTTTGAAACATAAAAGCATGACTAGTTAATAATTCATGGTATTGTTTAATTAAAATTGAATTATTTAATCCATGGCGATTTGAATTGATATTTACCAAGTGTAAAAGTCATAGTACAATCGAGATTTATTTTGTTATTGTTAACATTATCTTGGATCAATATCTTTTTTGTGATCATTTATCATTAGAAATTAAATTTTCATAAATATATATACTATTTTTTATGGATCTTATTATTATCTACAATTTATACCATTTTACTTATAGTTTTGACTTTGATTGTTATTTTTCTAACTGGGAAAATAACGATAAATGTGAATATTTTATCCAATATGAATATTTAATGATAAGGAACATTATTGTTGAAAAAATAGATTATTTGATATATGAGGATTGATTTAGACATAATTATAATGATGGGATATGTTTATAGATAGCCCTATGATGCATTGATAGGTCTCATGAGACAATCTAGTTGGCAAAATCAGATGAGTTATTACCCATTATTTTTAAAATATATTAATGAATGATATTGGTGGTAGAGGAATCATGCATCTAAGACCTGATTTCCAACAATTAATCAATTCATTCATTAAGAATTCAGTTATTATTATCCATGATATTGGCTAGATCATTATTAAACTGGGTCAATGTTTTTTTATTAATAACTCTCACTTACTATAGTGTATAGTGGAAAGTAGGTTTGAACCCAAGGGAAGACTAAAATTTAGTTTGAGTGACTAAAAACTATTCAAACCAACAATACTATTCTAAATAGTTGGTGGATTTCAAATTTAACATTTTTTAATTTGATGTGAAATAGTAAACATGTGATAATAATATTTCATAAGGACTAGGGTGTAATTGGAGATATGATAATCAAGTAGTGAAAATAGTGGTAGAGGAAAACGATTGATGGAAAATTCTTAGAGAAATTGATAATACTATTAGTGGTGATAATATCTTCGTAGAAAAACATTGGAATTCACCTCTTAATAAAATTAATTGATTACTCACCTTACCAAGAGATTAATTACTCAGAATAGTGATTCTAAAAGTTCTTCACAACTAGAAACACCGTGTTCAAAAATAATTTAAATAATAACAACTAGAAACATTCTCTCCAATTGTTTATGATGTTTCTATGTTAGTGTATATGAATTACATTAAATATCATTCTCACAGGTTGATCATGAAGTTATGAGCTGAAATGAAAAGGGTTAAAAAACAATTTTTTCAAACAGAGTACTAATCTCGCTGGTTGATAGTGGTATTTAACAAAATTAAATCATGAATAAGTGAAAATAATAAGAATAGTGGATTAAATTTTAATGAAAAAAAATTTGTTTTAACCTAGAAACATATTCAATTCCATGAAATAAATACATTATGAAACAGTAAAATAAATAAAATGGATAAATTGATCTCCCATTAGAAAGATGTGATGATTCATTGTTATGATTTTCTAATCCTCCTATACAGGTCTCTAGGTCTCCACTGCTCTTCTTGTTATCCCTTACAATGTTCCGAATTATGGTCATCAATCCTACCCTCTGATATCCTGATATCTCCCTGCCTTTCTCATCATTATACTCATCTCTATATCGATGGTTCTATGATAAGTGAGTGACAAAATACCAATCATAGACATCGAACTCTCCCACTGCTACTACCTTTATAATGTGGAAGTCCTCTATCTTACTCTATTTCCCCACCAATCTCTCCCACTGAATTTAGGTTATTCTATTCTCTTCCACCATACACACACTTCTCACTAACGATATCCAAGTGACTTGACAAAATACTTTTAACTGAATTTAATCAGGTTGTTGGGATGGACCTAGATGTGATTTGGGATGAGACTGCAAGGAAATACAAAATAAATTAATGAATAAATAAATGTTGAATAAAAGGATCAAAATTGTATACATATTTGTTAATTTAATTAATTTATATTAAATTATCAAATAACATAGGTTATAATTATTTATAATTATTAATAATTATAATTTATTATTAATTATTGTAGTTGTAAAATATCAATTTAAATATTTTATTTTATTTAATAATTTATTAAATATTATTTATTTATTAAGATATTATTTTAATATTATTATTTTTCATATTTGTAAAATTTATTATAGTTATTTTAAAATTATTGATGTTATTAAATTATTTTAATTACGGTTATAATTTTTATTATAATAATACCAATTTAGTAAGATAAATATTTAATATTTATTTACTTTTTATTATATTATTTTAATTTTTAATATTATTAATTATTATTATTATTATTTTAATTTTTAATATTTTATTTTAATTAATAATGTTATTATATATATATTTATTTATTTTTATTCTCCTCCTATATTTCTTATTCTTCGCATATGGGGGAGGGGTTTGGATTCTTGGGGAAGCCTCGGTTGAGCCTTCCTGCTCTGCCCCTCTACAACGGCATTACACCAGCTTCAACAGGTGAAGATGACATGATCATAGGCTCGAATAATCCTCCCGAAGCAATTGTGATGATCAGCGGTCAAGATTTTGTTTGGTGATGGCTTCTATAGAACCTCCTCTAGCACCTCCTTGCAGTGGCGGTTCGAAAAAAAATCAGATCTACGGCAGTGTCACCCTTCAATCAGTGGCGGTGGTGGTAGGTGATGCCTCTATAGATATCCTCCACAAATAGTCTCATGAAATGAGGAAGTGTGGAAGGTGTTTGATTGAGACACTGTTGGCTTAGTTGAGCAGCGGATGAAATTAGACACCACCAGTTTAACTGGTGATGTGACAAGTCAAGTGGCTAGTGGTGTCTCATTAGACATTATTATAGGCCAATGATGTCTTATGAGACACCATCAGATCTTCTATAAAAAATTAATTTTAAAACATAATAAAATAAATTAAAGAAATTACCATGAAATAAAATTTAACAACAAAATTTAATACAATTAACTAATATATTATTTGAAATCGAAAACAAAAAATTAAAACATAATTTTAATTATAAACTTATTAATTATACTGAGCCAAATAATTAAGATATTATTTATAATTTGAATTGTAAAAAATAGAAATATATTAATTATTGAAATAGAATTAATTATTAATGTCAATTTATTATAATAAATCAAAATCAAAAGATTAAATTTTAAAATAAATATTTTTTTAATTAAGAGAAATTGATTAGTTGATTAATTATTAAGAATAAAAAAACTGAAGATAACATTCCAATACAAAACATAAGAATTAAAATGAAAAAAATTACTTGAAAATAAAGTAACTTTGAATTATTAATTTTATAAGCTACGAAGATAAATTAATAGAAAAAATTTTAATTAATAAATTAAATTATAAAATCTGAAAATTTCAATTAATTGGAAAAAGTGAATAAATAATTAATTAAATCACTAAAAACATAATAAAAATATGTGGGAAATAGTGAATTTTAAAGGAACCATGAAATTACCCCACACATAAGAATTGATATCCCTGAATCAATTCCTTGCTTTATTTTATATTAAAAACGTTTTTATTAATTAGCTCAAAATGTAGAATTAAAAACATTCTACAATCATAGGTAAAAAAGTGAGTCTTGGAATTTTGATGTGAAATGTCTCAAAATAAATATTGCATAATTCTAACTCTTACCAGGTTATTGAAGAAGCAACAAACAATAAACTTCTAAAGTTGTTAGGTCTCATGAATGATGTCACTTATTGACTTATTTTAGTTCAAGTTTATATTCTAAATCTATGAGTGATAATAAGATAAAATTAAGTGGAATTAAGAACATAACAAAAGGAACCTTATAATTTAACTTTATCATAGTTTTCAAAAGGAAAACATTTAGTTATTTTTTTCATAGCCTTATTTTTACAAGGTAAATTACTTCATAAAATCTAAGGTCCCCTTCTTTATATTGTTTTTATAATTACTGTACCATTGATGAAGTCATTTTTGAAAAATATGCACTTTAATTATATATATATTTATTTAATTTTTCTCGACCATGTATCTTGTGGTACGAACTATTTATATGCACTTATTTAATATTGTATAGTTAGATTTCTCACACAAACTATACCTAGTGTCATACAAGTTCACCATGGGTCCAAAATTCCCATTACACTGTAGTTTAAAAAGATTTATATTAAAAAAAATTACATTATCTGACAATGGTTATTTCTCTTTTTAACAATGAAAAAGTGAGTCCACTGGGATGATGTTTAAAAATCAATTTTCCTAATGTTATTATCTCAATTCCACATAAGGTATCCTATGTCCCTCTAAAACATAGTTCCATAACATAAAATTCATAATATTAGTATGACCGTTCACTCAACAACCATTCATCAAAAAAATATCTAGCCTCAAGGAAACTCTTTACCACCAGTACAGATTTATCATTTGGAAAAACAAATCTTAATTACAATGTGAAGCCTATAGATCCTCAGATTGAAAAATAATTTCAAATAATTTGGACCATTTTTTAACAAACAAATCAGAGGAAAAGTGATTTTATGGGATTCCATTAAATCACATAATATGTCAACATATGTTGACCCCTACCCAGACTTCAAACAAAACATTTTCCAAAAATATGCATTCAAATGTGTAAGGAAGACAATTAATCAATTTATTCTCATAGTATATTTTCATTTATTTAGATTTATGAAAAGATGAAGGATCACATTGCAACTAAAAAAATATTTTCCACTATATATATTTTAAATTAGGAACACATGAAATACCATATAAGTTAACAAGTTTTTTTTTCAATTAAATTTAAACTATATCTTGTAAAACATGTCAGTTCATAATGAATAGGATGTAAGCAATTTCAAAATTCTGATTGAAATAGTTTTATAATAGAGAATAAAAAACATTTTCTAAAATATCTAGTTATGAACAATTTACCATGGGAAATTCCCCTACACATAATTCTATTCAGTAAAAATATTTAAAAGCAAAGAAGCTCAAATTCCAGCTACAACCCAATTATATAATAAAATTTAGAGCATACCTACACATGAAGAAGAACATAACTGACTCACAACCAATACCACACCTGTGATTCACTAGTGAGGTGACTCACTTCCAATAGTGGAATGGTTATATAAGTTCAATGGTGAGTCAAAGAAACATCATTGTATATTGAAATTGGGACTAGACAGTGTTTTTAAAGTAAAAATTAGTTGAGAAAAATAATAAAGAAAATAAATAAGGTAAAGATCATAATTTATTTTATTCAAATATTAATCATTATGATACTACATATGAATTGAAGAATAAACGAAATTCTTCTCATTTGTGACAAAAATGACAACAAACTTTTTATTCTGAGAATAAGATCCAACATGACGAAGAACACACATCTAGTATATAAAAAGATGAAAAGGAATAACACAACAATAAAAATTTTATTAAAAAACAAAATAGGAAAAAATTTAAAAATGAAAACAAAGCATGGACTATAGGTGGAATCCTACAATTAACATATTTATAAGGGGTTAGTTGGACTTTATTACAATTATAAAAATTATTTTAATGAATGTAGTAAATTCATGGGCTTCTTCCCATGTAGTGTGGGTATTTTAGTCCCTAGCTGGACATCACTAGAAACTAACCATAGACTCTATGTGGGTACAATTTCTTATTTAAAAAACACCACATTTGTTTGGACAAATATTTGTTAATAGAGAAATGTATTTCTGGGAACATAGACATTTAATGGAAAACCTGACTTCCTTCACACCCACTAAAACACATAATAAGAACCCTTTAGCTTTAAGGAATTTATCTATGGAGTATTCATTCTAAGTAGAAGATTCATCAACCAAATTCACATTCTTAGTATTTAAAAGTTAATTATGTTCGAGTGAAAAAGTAGGAACTTGTTCAAGCACTATCAAGACGCTTTTATGCTCAGAATCATCAATTTCAATCATGGATGTAGTGTTGTCCCATTCTAGATTAGATTTAGAATTGACACAATTTTCACTTTCAGAAAAGGAAATCAATGAAAAGGGTTCTTCTATTTGAGTGGTGTTATCCTCATGGTTATCTCTCTCAAATTCAATTCCAAAAAAATAAAATTCAATGGTACATGTGGTTGAGTTCTCACTAATATGTTCATGAAGAGGGTTATCAAGAGAGATAAGTGTAGTTTCTAAATTAGCACTCATAATATTTCTTCATCCAAAATAAAGTTTCAACACCCAACTCTACTAATGAAAGATTTATAAAAATATAGAAGACTTAATTTTTGTTCATCTAAATCCACAAGTTTCACCAAGTTATAAATTTCTTTCAATAGTTCCTCATCTAAAAATAAGAAATTATTAATCACTGATACTGAAAAATAAATTCTTCTTGAATTATATTGTGGGTTTTCAAACTCTACCTTAATTTCATTAGTAATAATTTAATTATCAAAAAAAAAGTTGAGTATTCCATAAATATTAGTTCAGGGGGATAATTGTTCAAATCACCATCCATAATTTCAGTTTCTATAATATAAAAATTTAATAAATTTTTCCTAGGTTAATCAATAATTTTTCCATTTAAATACACAATGTTTTAGAAAGATTATTATTGTGAGAAAAAGGAATTGAAATTTTAACAATTATTCTTTCTTCAGAACTAACTTCCTCAATTTCTTCATCCAATAAAATTTTATAAATTATTGGGTTGACACATTCAATTTCATGTAGAACACATTTATTAATAGTTTCTAGATTTTTCCCTTATGTGATTTCAGTTATATAGTTGAATTCGAAAAAATTTCCAATTTCAAATTCAGATTCATTATTCTATGTCTCAGAATATTTTCATTATGGTTTTATAACATTAAATGTTTTTATTTTCAAAATTCTCCTCAAACAGAATGATTAAAATTTCAAAACATCTAAAATACAAACATTTTCAATGATAAGGGTCTTGTAAATAATATGGAACTCGTCCTCAATATATTTCAGTTCATTTAAAAAAAAACAACTCCATTTAATTTTTTATGGTATATTTAGAATATATTATATCATTTATAGACATAGTTATATATTCATTATTCACTTATAATGAATCAGAATCTTCAATTATAGTGTATTACCCTTCTATTAATTTAACATCACAATACACTTCAATTTCTCTGTCAATTTATCCAACATGAGTTTATTATTCATTTATTTTACTTTATTCTTATTTCTTAAAAATATATTTTAACTTTAAGATCATGTTTTCAGACATCTTGAGTATTTTATCTTGTTCTTGAGAATTTTTAATTTGATGTTCATGGTTTTCGTTGAGCTTAGAATTTGTCCTAACATCCACTTTAGCGTCTATCATAGTTAAAAGTTTTTCAACTGTTTCTAGGAATTCAAGATTAGGTTCATTATGCGGTTCATTTTTATCAAATATATTAAACTGTAATGGTTTATTATAGAAGAAATACAATATAGTGTGCCCATAATAGCCCAAAAACACACAGAAAATTCCAATATTTTGATCTATGACCTCAAAATCATTCATGTTTTTAAATCTATGATAATATTATAAATCAAAAAATTGAGAACAATAAACACCAAAACTATTAAAATTCTGTGAATATTGTCAAACACATAAAAATAAGAATAACACACTTAAATTTGTCTTTAGTCACAAGAACTAGAAATAGTACAAATGATCATAGTAGATTTATTTTTTTAAAGAAGTTTTCAAAATTTTATTTTTGAAATTTTTTATATGATTATATTTTTAATGAAAATATATATAGTTGTTTTTATAAAAATATTGGTCACTCGAAGCCTTCCCAGACATTGGTGTAAAAAAAATTACCGAATATTTGTTAAATCGTGTCAATATTTTGTTGTTTATAAATCTTAATTACTACAGTGTATACTGGAATGAAGGGTTTAATCCAAGGGAAGACTAAAATTATGTTTGAATGACCAAAAACATATCAAAACAACCCCACTACTGTTAATAGTGGGTGAATTTAATTTTTATATTTTTTATATTTATTTTATTTTGATGTGAAATTATGATGATGAGATATTAATATTTTATAAGGACTAGGGTGTGATTGGATCTATCATAATGATGTAGTGCATAAAGAGGAATAGGAAAATGATTCAAAAAAAAAATGCTCGAGGAAATTGACACTACTGGTTTTGATGATAGTATATTTATATTAAAATTATTGAATGAAAAACCTTAAAAAAATTTAATGTATTAAACTCCCTCACCAAGATATTAGTTAATCATAATAGTTATTATAGAATTTTTCCATAACTAGAAACAGAAAACTTTAACCAAGTTTGAAAAATAGAAATAAGAAAAAATCTCACCAATTAGTTCCAATGATTTTTAATTTATTGTAAATGAAATATGATCATGATAAATCCCCCTGATTTATCTTGGTGTTATGAGTTAATGTTCATAGGGATTATGAAAATAATTCTATCAAATAGAGTACCAATCACTCTAATTGATACTGGTATTTAGTGAAATTAAATTTTGAATAAGTGAGACTAATAAGACTAGTAGATTTAAATTCCCTAAAAAATGTTTTTTAAACCTTGGATCATATTCAAATCAATGAAAAATATACAAAAAAGAATACAAAGTAGAAAATTATATCCCTCATGTGAAATCTAGGGATCTATAGTGTTGTTTCTCTGCTCCTCGTATATCTGTCTACAGGTATCTGCTCCTCTTAATCTCCCAAAAAATGTTTAGGTAGTGTTTTATCTCCAATGATCATTGGTGGTATATAGGTCACAATCCATTATCTACTCAGATCCATCTCTCTAGGTCTCTAATAATTTATTGGAGAAAATTTAATTTCATCCCTTGAATACTCCCACTACTGGTACATTTATAATTTTCATGTCCTTCTTCATACTCTATTTTCTCACCAATCTCTCTCACTAACATTAGTTGATTCTCTTATCTTCCACCGCCCAAGTAATTCTCACTCATGTTATCCACACGACTTTAGAAAATCCGCATAAGTCAATGAAAACAAGCTATTGGGATGCAACGAGAATTGATTCGAGATAAGTCTGCAAAGCATAAACAGAAGCAATTTTTTAAATAAATAAATGTTTAACAAAATGATTTAATTTTTATACATTATTCTTTGTTTTTTTGATAAATATTAAATTATAAAATTAATAATTTTATACTTATTTACAATTATATTTTGTTATTAGTTTTTTTAATCGTCAAATATTAAATTAACTATTTTATTTTATTTAATAATTCTGTTAAATATTACTTATTTGTTATGTTTTTTTATTAAACATAATTTTTTTCTAATTTGTAATAGTTTTTATTTTTATTTTAAAATTATTTATGTTATTTAATTAATTTAATTATGTTTTTAAATTATATTATAATAAATAAAAAAAATTTAAGATAATTATTTTATATTTATTTATTTTATTATAAAATATTGTATCAATATTTTATTTTATTAATTGTTAATTAATGTTCATATTATATATGTTTTAATTATTTTATTTTAATTAATTAAATTATTATATATATTTTTTTATTTTTTATCACCCTATCATATTTCTTCTTCTCTGTGCATGGGTGTGGCTTCTTGAGGAAGCCTTGGCCATCATGTCATGCTCCTCCTTTCCATAGTGTTGTGATATCAGTTTCAATAGGTGATAATGACAAGGTAGGTGTCTCGGCTCCTCCTTCCACAACTATGGTGACGATCAGTGGTCTGGATTGTGTTTGACGATGAATTCCATGAACTATACTCTTAAACCTCCTTGTTGCAACAGTCAACAAACTCAGATCTGCGGGGGTGTCTCCCTTAAATCTGAGATAGCAGTATGGTCAGCATAAGGAGATCTCCTCCATACATAGAGGTGATGGGGAGGCATCAAAATATCTCCCCCATCTCTGACAGCATTAATAATCAGGAGATGAAATTTCTCAGATCATCTTCTTCTACCATGAACACTAGTAGTGGGATCTGTTTTTACATACCATTATAGTGGAATGAAGGCTCACATGGAGGAGCTGAAAGATGATCACTGGGAGAGTGAAGGATATGAAATGGTGTGAAGGTGGCCAGAGCGGTAGTTGATAGTGGGAATTATTGGTCTGTGGTGGTATGATGATTGAGGCACCACTCTGCTGATGGTATCTCACATCTTTTCTACTGGAGGTGCATGGAATGAATTTTAGGTGGTGGAATGTCATGCAACGGGGAAAGTAGTATGGTGTCTCCCTGAGACGCCATTTGGTTGGTAGAGTGGTAGAAGAAATGAGGCACAACTTGTTGAACTGGCGGTGTGACAAGTCCAGCGGCTGGTGGTGTCTTGTGAGACACTATTATATGCTGGCAGAGTCTTATGGGACACCGTTAGATATTCTATAAAAAAAATTTAAAAAATAAAATATTATAGTTGAAAAATATAATGCAATAAATTTAATAAATTAATTTTAGCTAATATATGATAAAATAAAAATCAAAACAATTAAATAATTATAATCTTCAAAAAAAACTAAAAAAATTAAAGATAACTTAAATTATAAACTAATTAATGTTATTGAACATATTTATTAAATTAAGATTTAAAAGATAAATTTTAATAAAAATATTTAAATTAATTATTGAAGTGGAATTATTTATTAAAGTTAATTTATTTCACTATTAAAAATAAAAAAGTCTCAATGTCAAATTAATAATTCAATAAATAAATAAATTTTTTTAACTAATTAAGAATAAACAAAAATAAAGTTAACATTCCAACAAAATACATTAGAAGTAAAATGAAAAATAAAGAACCAGAAAATAAATTAATATTAAATTATTAAATTTAAAGGATACAAATACATATTAATTGAAAAAAATATTAATTAATTATTTTAATTAGAAAATCATAAAAGATGAAGAATTTGGAAAAAATTGAAAAAACAATTAATTAAATCCTTAAAAAATAATAAACTGATGTGAAAAAATGATGAATTTTAGAGGCTACATCATATATAATCACAACAAAGTTATATCTGGATGTATTTAATTCTTATTTTATTGATTAAATTGATTGCGGGATTAGTTATTTAAATGGAATGCATGTTATGTAATTTACCATGTCATATTGATTATTATTTATTAATTCAGGATAGATTCTACTATACATAACCCTTATTAAGCATTTGATTTCTCCCGTATTTTGTTTCCATTCTCAAGGATATGATGATTAATTATTGTAATGAGTTTCCATGGATAGAATTTAATAGATTTTATTATGTTTTATGTTTTATTTTCAATTCTCAATGTAAACTTGGTATAATGTTTGTATCTTTTTAAATAAAAATGTTAAACTATTTTGTCATTTAGGATGTGATTCCATGCATCTTATTTAAATATAATAAATAAGTCACCGACTATGGTTTACTAAGAGTGTGTGTTGATACAATTGGTATCAAATGATATTTAGTAGAGACCATGAGAACTAAATTTAGGAAAACTTATATTACATGTCATACCTATATGACCGACATTGGTGAAATGTTTATAATAACACTGTAATGTTTTGAAAAGGAAGATATTATGTGAATTTTCCTAACAATACATCCCTATCTGGATACTATATGTATACGTGGTTTAGGAATGGATGTATCTATATGTCATTATTTTAAAAAAGGGTACACTAGGCTTGAATCGATCATCATATTGCGAATGAAAATGGGCCTTACTATGTACTATGTTTGACACTCCCAAAAGATGTTCTTGGGATAATTCAAATTTTATGTGCAAACCATTTTGATGGATTTGAAAATATATATATTCCCAAATAAACACTATTTTTTATAAATTAGTTTTTTAATTTATGATAATTCTTACACCATATTTATAATTATAATTTATGATTTGAAATTCAAAATTTTATGAGGTAATCTAGTATATTCCATTATTTTGAAATGGTATATAGAAGGAATATTTATGTAAATTTCTATGGAGAATGTAGTGATATTCCTAATGAGAAATCTAATACAAGTGGTATTATAACGAAGAAAAGTATGGCTATATTAGGGCATTTAAATCATGTTATAAAAAATAACCTTTCTCATAAAAGGAAACCTATTCCATATTAATATTCTCCTATATTGGATAACTTTATGCGATAGAAGCCCATATAATTTGTTGGAGCTATTATTCCATTTGTATTTGAAGAATTTATTATATCTTTAGATCATAATTTTATGGCCATTGGATTTAGTGAAAAGGAAAAGGATTCACTTTCAGTGTATTTTCTAAAAGGAAAGGAAATCCATAGATGTTTGTATTCCAAAATACTACAGTGTTAAAAGAAATATAACATATGGAATGAAATTATTTGAAGAATTAATTATTGAAAAAAATTACCCTCATGAGAAATAAAGAGATATGATGATAAATTTCCATATCTTAATGAAATATGATAAAGAATGTGTTTCATATTTTGAAGCTACCATTACACGGTTTTTTAGGAATGATATAGATTACATATACAACAGGGAGTCCTAGATTGAGCATTACATTGAATGGATTATTATAAGTATCCCAACAGTGTTGTTTATTCAATATTTTTAATTATATGATGAAATAGATTTATGTCATCCCAAGATAGAGAAATAATTTTTCATGGCTTATGGATTTTAATGGAACCAAGATTTGAAGAGGATGATATAAAAATGATAATGTGAAGAATGGAAAGAAAGATTTTCTGATATGTGATAATTATAGAATGAAACCCCATATGACCATATTGTAGTGGATTGGAGTTATATAAAAGTGTATAGATAATGTTTACCATTATCATGATTTGAAGGAAAAAATATAAATTTGCAATTTGAAATGCTTACAAAATAAGGATATGAGGAACTATGCAAATTATTTTCATAAGGTTCAAGTGAATATACGACAGAAGAAGCTAAGGCCCCAAGGTCTAGATTATGATATTGATCCAACTGAGGAGAATGATCAATTTCCTTCTATACATGGATCTAATAAATATGTTGTAATGTTATTTTTTGATAATGTTATTATTATAATAATTTGAAAGTATATAAGGATTGTATTGTAGTACTATTTCATAATTTATTTGAAATCATGTATTGAAGGGCATTGATAAAATATATTCAGTGGAAAGCTGAAATTTATAGAAAACACGTGATCAAGGGAAGATAACCATTAATATTTTCTCTAGATTGAGATAATAACGAAAATGATGTGTTTATGAAATAGTATTGGTGACCATGAAATTGGTTAGTGATTTGATGGTTTATGTATCCTTTTTTATTGTTTACTACATAATTAGATCTATGAAATATAATCGACAACCTATGATTTTATTTTTGGAAGTATGAAAATTTTTATTAATGTTTAAAAGTGGTCAAGGTATTCCCATATTTTTACTACAACCTAAATAGACACTTTAAATTTTATAGGGAATGTAATTTTTGTTTTGTGACATTACTTCTAAATTTTTTCAAACATATTTTAGACAGTTCTGAAGGAGAACTGTTTATGAAATCGATAATGTTGAACTTTGGGTGTCATTGGATAACATTTTATAACCATTTTGGTTTTATGTGTAATTGATTTTTACTATTTGATAGACACTATTATCCATTTAATTTTAATTTTAGTACTTCAAGCATAAAAATACATATAGGATATTTATTTCAAAAAGTATGAAATGGAGTGGAAATTTATTGAATAACAAATATAGGATGAGATATTTGTTATAATGGTAAATGAAATAAAATAATAAAATATTATTTTTTAATATTCACAGCCTTTAGTAAATGGATATGGAAAAAAAACTTTTTCTTAATATCACCATTTATATGATATCGATGATGTTTTTCATACCTCTAGTTTCTGGATTTTTTGTTGTTAACTTCTTCCTGAAATGTTCTATATCACTCTCCCTCAATGTTTGTGTAACACCCCGAGATTTTATGAAAAATATTATTTTTAATTTCATTAATGTTATGTGTTGTATTCTACACCAAAATTAGATTGCACAACACATATCCTTGACTTGGCTTTCATTACACTCAATCATGACCTTCCATGAGAGCATGTGTTCTACGCAATACTGAGTTTCGCTAAACAACGATATGTTATATAAACTAGCCGTTATGAATAGTAATACCCACCTTTTGAAATTTTATAAATTTTATATTTCAAAATGGACTTCATTTTTGGATTCAGAATATCAAAATTATCCTAGGGTGAATTTTTAGTATTTTTCAGAAAACTTTCAATTTTTGATGAATAGTGAAAACAATGGGTTACTATTCAAAAACCAAATTTTTATTTTAATATTTATTTATTTTATTTAAATTTATTTTAGGTCAAAATTGATACATAAAACCTATATAAGTTCAATTTAAGTCATTGGAGTCAATTTATAATAATTATATATATATATAAATTTTATTGAACTTTTTACCGTCTTTTACCCACCTCCTAGGAGAATTTTCAAATTCACATAAAACATTATTTTACTGCTTCTGTGAGTGGAATTTCGAAAATCTGAGAGACACAGTTAATATCAAGGACCAAATTATGGTTCAATGAGATGAAAATAATTTTTGGTGAATAGTAACTTTTTACTTTTTTTACGACGGTTAAAAGTAAATAGGTTAATTAAGGGTAACAATTATATTCTTATTACACTAACACATGTCCTAATTCTATTGGATAAGTTTAATTCGACCAAAAACAACCTTAGGAATAAAATATGACCATTTAGGCCCACTTGGATTAGATTAGGACATTTATTATTAATTTATTTAAAGAAGGGTTAAAATAGTTAAAATCAAATTTTAATAACTAAATCATTTTTAATATAGGGTTATATATAAGATAAATTCGACTATAAATATTCATTAGAAATATAAAAGGCTTTCCTACATATTTTTATTTTATTTTTAATTTTTAGACAAAATATAATTTAATTTATTTATGACACAATGATGATGCAGTAATTATCTTATTAATGAAATATTGACATAATTGATATTATAAATACCCAAATAGATGTAATTTGATACTTTTTATGAATTAAAATAATTTTCTAGGTTAATATGACCTATTAGTATTGATTTAATTACCCATTTTCAAACTAATATTTATGTTATGATTTTCACAAAAATCAATTACCAAATATTGTCGAAATTGACATCAAATAGTTTTTAAAAGAAATATTATATTATTAATTGTTATTTTTTTCCTAAAAATCTAATGATTGGAAAAATTACTTATATAAGGTAATATATATTAATAATAAACAAATTGGGATTCTTTTGGATTTTATAGTAAGTTTATTAACCTTATAGTGTAAGAAAAAAAGAAGACACGGTAAAAGAAAAATTATTTAACTTAATGTTAAATCTAAATGATAAGGTTTAAAAAGAAACCTAAACTTTTATATATTCTATTTTATGAGAGGATTTCGACCCATCCCTACCTTATCATCGAAATAACTCAATTTAGAGCTATTAAAAACTGAATCTGACTTTATAATAAAATAATATGTTTAGTTTTTTCTAAGGTGCCCCTCTCCTCCCTTATAAAAGGGATCCTCCTCCCTCTCTTCCTCACATCATTTTGAGCCTTGAATCTCGGAAAAACCCTTCCAAATTCTCTTTTACACTTCCCAAGAAACATCCTAGAGGTCCCGGTCTTCTTTAATGACCAATTTTAGTGCCCTATGTTGAGGTCTCAAGAGGCGCTTCAAAGAAGTGGCAATGTCCGTTACCGATTCTTTCAACTTTATTTCTTCTTCAACTTCTTCTTCTTTAGTTTTTTCATTATAAAGTAATAACATCAGTATCACTAATATACTGATATGTTATTATAAATATAAAACAACACCATTTCACCTTCTATAAATCCTACGGAAAACGAAATCACCGCACATGCGTACGTACGGAATACCGTCTCCACGCCGTGGTGTGATATATTTTTCCAAAACCACCTTACGTGGATGGGTATAATGGTGCAAAGAATAACAATACATAGTTATTATAACATCATACTTATTCTGATATATTGTATCATCCACTCAAATTCAATTCAATAATTATGGGAACTATATCACCGCTCGTGCGTACGTACGGACTACCGTCTCTACGACACGATGAGATTCATTCTCAATGATTAACCATTCATGAATGATTATAAAGTATATATAATAAGTAATCATGAAATATATGACATAATAATGATAATATTTTTATGTATATATGTATCTCATCTAATTAAATCCATTCAATTCATTGAGGAAACGAAAATAACGTTCATGCGTACGTATGGCCTACCGTCTCCATGAATAGTATATTTCTTTCCATTTATTGATCTATTATATTTATTTATATTCTGAATATGTATTATATATAAATCATGTTTTATATTCTGGAATTAATTAAACATGATCTAATTAATCATATGAATAATTACAAGTCAAAACATGGACGACAAATGAAACGATTTTACCCAAAGCGCTCTTTAACATGGAATTTACAAACGAACGGGTAATATAAATTCATAAGTGAACTATATATGATATCATAACAATGAATATGATTCTTTAATAAGTTAATGACATTATTTAAATCATTATACAGGATTTTTGGATATGTATGAAGCATATCCGACATAAGGTAAGGGATAATTATTCAAATCTCATTCTTATCTGAGATTGTTTATTCACATGTATTTACTGGGGTTATGATTATTATCAATGTCAATATGTTCTCAAAATGTTTTCATAAAATGTTTAATTTTTTTCATGATTTTTTAAATTCCTTTTTACCCATTTTTGACTTTTACTACATGGTATGTAAGGAATCTTTCTTTTGTTTACGTTACGAGGTACTTTTTTGACTTTTCCGGTAAAAGTACGTGGAGAATGTTTTTTTAACTAATACGACACGAATGGGTTTTTACGGTTTTATAAAGCCTCATTTTCATAAAAATTCTTCAAAAACATTTCATGACTATATTCAATAGAATCCTTTTCTTTTAAAATTGAATTACATTTTGTGAAAAGAAAATGATTTTGAAGAAGAAAGGATATTTTCCTTAAGAATTCATTTCAAGTGTTTTATCAAAAAAAAATATTTCATCGAAGATGAAATTATTTCATATATGTATGTTTCTTGTTTAATTTCCCTATAATTTACACGGTTTCACTTTTCTTATGATGAAATTTCCATTTTTTTATATCGATTATGAGATGATTGGATGATGTTTATGAAACCCATTTTATTCTTTGTGTTTTGATGAATGTTTTATTTTTATTATGTGGCACAAGTAAGAATGATTTCATTAGGAGATGGTTGGGACCTATATATCCCTCCAATAAATTGGGAAAAGATTTATATCTCATGAGATACACATGGCTGGAATGGTAACTTAATCCAGCTAAGTATTACAGGACTGGAACGAGGAGTGAACTCGATTCAGAAATGGACTTTGTCCACTAAGATGATCTTGGAAGCTATGACTTGGCTACTATAGATATTATTACATGTTCTTAATGGATACCACAATTACATGTTTTATTCCCATGCTATTTTATCATGATTTATGTTCCATTATGATCTATGCCTTATGTACATCCTTGTTTTATGTCGTTGCTCAAGAATTTGATGTTTAAACATTATGTTCATGTTTTTAAGTTCAAATGTATATGGTATGTTTTATTTTATCCATGCTGACCCTTACTGAGCATTTGAGATCACCCATTTTATGTTTTATTTTCCCCCATGATTAAAAGAAAGGTTTTAGGTATGGAAACAAAAAGTGGAAGATCATTATGGGAGATGTTGAAGATCTTTCACCATGATTATAAGATTACGTTCCAAGTTTCCAAAGACACTAAAATATTACGGTCTTTTTGTGTCTGATTTTGTTATGTATTAAGTATTTCTGCAAAAGTAATGTAATATCTATGTACGTAAAGCTTTGGGTATCTACAATTGGTATCATAGTAAAGGTTTAGTCATCCTTTATAAAATAGGATGCGAAAAAATTAGTGAGATCCCTAGAGATATTTCTAAGGTATGTATAGGGATGTCCCCAAGGTTAAGTATATGTATAAGTTATAGTCCTTGAATTGCACTAACGATCTTAGAATTAATCCTAAGATGTTAGATATTGAAGGTACTCCCCCTTTATTATGTTGTTTTCCCTAGAATGGTATTTTACTCTCACACTAATAATTTTTTTGGGTTTTAGACGATGGCTGGAACCCAAAGGAACCATGTTGATCAATGTAATGGACAATGCCATGATTATCCTCCTGACCAAACCAATGTCCTGATAGATGGAGTGCACAATCTTATTTCTATACTTACACAGTCTATGAATCATTCTGGATTTCAAAATGTGTAGAGAAAGGAGCAACATTCTATTGAATCCTTCATGAGGCAGCGTCCACCTTCATTTAGCGGGTCTTCTGATCCCTTACTGGCTGATCAATGGATTAGTACTACTGAAAGGATATTTTCAGTTCTACAATGTTATGAGCTGGATAAAGTCATCTTAGAAGTGTATCGTTTGGAAGGTGATGTTGATCAATGGGGGAATCTTATCAAGAATACGAGGCCAATAGATGAAATTGAGTCCACGGAATGGGATGAGTTCAAGAACTTGTTTTTCAGTAATTACTTCCCTCTTATTCTTCGAACAAAGATGGAAAAGGAGTTTCTTTAGCTTAAGCAGAAAGATGATGAATCTGTTGGTATATACGAAGTGAATTTTACAAGACCTACAAGGTATGCATCTAGATTTATCATCCAACCTGAATGTAAAGTTGATCGATTTTTCAGTGGCATAAAACCGAGTCTTCGAAGGGAATTAGCTATATGAGACTTCAGTAGCTATGAAGAAATTGTGCGTTGTGATATCGAGGTACAACTGGAAGTTGGTGTAACATATCCATCTCATGGTTTTAACAAGAAATGAATGATGGAGTTCAAGGAGAAATCTCAGAAAAATGGTGAAAAGAAGATGAATGTTTCTTTATTCTCAAAGTGTGTAAAAAAGCATGGTGAGGATTGCCTAAAAGGTACTAGAAAATGTTTTAAGTATGGAAAATAAGGTCACCGAGCAGTTGATTGTCGAAGTAATGGCAAAAAGGTTTCTAATGATGTGAATATGGAAAAGACTATAGAGAACTCTCCACCAACACTTCAATGCTTCAAGTGCAGGGAAATGGGGCATTATTCTAATAAATTCCCTAATCCACGGGTTAATGATGATCAATGTGAGAAACCTCTTAAGTAAAAGGATAAAGGGAAGTCTCATGTGATCACTATTTTTGATGTTGAGTATGAAAATGATGTTGTGTAATGATTATGTGTGTAAGTAATGGGATTTCAAAATAGTATCATGAAATCTCTATTATGGTATTGTGGAATTTTTGAATATCTATGTATTGGTTTTCAATAATTATATGGTACTGGTAACCATGAAAAGGTGGTTGAAATATTTTTAGAAATAATATGAAATGCGCATAATGAATGGATAAGGAGAAAATAATATGATAGTAATCATGAGCTCATGACTGATACAAGGACTAAGTGATATTATGATTTGAGTATATCAAAATTTTGGGATTTTGGTACGTGGAAAGAGTTAACTTTTGACAGCACTCATGTTTTCACTAAGGTTTAATGGGTATTCATTTTTCAAAAGAATACATTATTAAGGCCTTTGAATGTTTGGAATGTGACTAACATGTCATATCTTATGATATATGGGGATCAATGATGGTATTAACATGCTTGTTATATGAACTCTTTGGTAATCGTTTTCACTATAATATGAGATTGGACATCAGTATTTTGGATAAGCCTAAATATTTGAATGGATTATGTTGGATATAAGTTAGTATTTTTTAAGGGTAGAACTTTTTCGATATTATTGATGGAAAATTATAATAATGTATTTTTAGAAAAAAAGGACAACCTACAGGATGTGCGACAAACCATCGCATCAGACAAGGCTGGGAGAATCGAACCCACAACCGAAGAACGAATGACCTTTATCGCCTACCACTGGCCTACAGATATTACCTGGTTAGAGGAAACTAGTTTTATTTTATTAAGCGGTATGATTAATAAAGTATAAGTCCGTTTTTGGAACCATATACGATTAATCTCACCATAAGATGAACTTATAACTTTTGCTAACATTTTGTTTGAAACAGATGCAATGACCCATAATTCTATCACATGATCTTCTAAAACTACAAAAATAACAAATTCAACTTCATTTCTTTAAGAGATGAAGTTGAAATTGTTCAATTCATGAACAACAGTGAGATTGTACCAAAATCATGTAAGTATTTCTTTTAATTCATCAACATTAGGGAAATTACTTGAAAACCAAAAATGTTGTCCTAGTGCCCTTATATCCGATGAATCAGATGGTACCCTAGATCATAACAAATATATGGCTTTTTGATTGTTGGATTTTTCATAGCCATGTTCTCTACCACTCTCCATCAGAACATGACAATTAGATTTCTCTTCTATATCCATATTTTCACCTATGTTCTCCTATGTGGACACCCAGTGATTAGTTAATTTGGGTAACCATTACGTTTTATACATTAGTTTTTAAATCCATGTTTTGTTATTCATTTTTACGACATGGGATTCTATTTAAAAAAACTTTCTAGTAGTAAACCATTTATAACCCCGACGAATTTCGAGGGAGAAATTTATTTTAGGGGGGGTAGAATGTAACACCCTGAAATTTTATGAAAAATATTACTTTTAATTTCATTAATGTTATGTGTTGTACGCAACACCAAAAGGATCTTGCATAACACGCATCCCTGGCTTGGATTTCATTACAATCAATCGCGACCTTCCACGATAGCGTGTGTTGTACGCAATACCGAGTTTTTCTAAACAACGATATGTTATATAAACTAGCTGTTATGAATAGTAATACCAACTTTTTGAAATTTTAGAAATTGTATCATTCAAAATGGACTTCATTTTTGGATTCAGAATATCGAAATTAGCCTAGGGTGAATTTTCAGTATTTTTCTGAAAACTTTCAATTTTTGATGAATAGTGAAAACACTCGGTTACTATTCAAGAACTGACTTTTTATTTAAATAATTATTTATTTTATTTAAATTTATTTTAGGTTAAAATTGATAAATAATACCTATATAAGTTCAATTTAAGTCATTGTAGGCATTTTATAATAATTTTAGATATATAAAAAATTTATTGAACTTTTCACCGTCTTTTACCCACCTCCTAGGAAAATTTACAAATTCACATAAAACATAATTTTACCTCTTTTGTGAGTGGAATTTAGAAAATCAGAGAGACACAGTAAATATCAAGGACTAAAATGTGGTTCAATGAGATGAAAATTATTTTTGGTTAATAGTATCTTTTTACTTTTTTTACCACGGTTAAAAGTAAATAGGGTAATTAAGGGTAAAAATGATATTATTATTACCCTAACACATGTCCTAATTTTGTTGGAAAAGCGTAATTCGACCAAAAGAAATCTTAGGAATAAAATATGACCATTTAGGCCCACATGGAATAGATTAGGACATTTATTATTAATTTATTTAAAGAAGGGTTAAAATAGTTAAAATCAATGTTTAATTACTAAATAATTTTTAATATAGGGTTATACATAAGATAAATTCGACTATAAATATTCATTATAAAGATAAAATTAATTCCTACATAATGGTATTTTATTTTTAATTTTTAGAAAATAAATAATTTAATTTATTTATGACACAATGATGATGTAGTAATTATCTTAATAATGAAATATTGACATAATTGATGATATAAATACCATAATAAATGTAATTTGATAGCTTTTATGAATTAAAATAATTTTCTAGGTTAATATGACATGTTATTATTGATTTTATTAACTTTTTTCTAACTAATAATTCTGTTATAATTTTCACAAAAATCAATTACCAAATAGTGTCAAAATTGACATCAAATAGTTTTTAAAACAAATATTATATTATTAATTGTTATTTTATTCCTAAAAATATAAGGATTGGAAACATGACTTAGATAAAGTTATATATATTAATAATAAATAACTTGGGGTTCTTTTGGCTTGTTATAGTGTGTTTATTAACCTTATAGTGTAAGAATACAAGAAGACACGGTAAAAGAAAAATTATTTAACTTAAAGTTAAATCTAAATGATAAGGTTAAAATAGAAACCTAAACTTGCTTAAATTCTATTGGATGAGATGATTTGGACCCATCCACACATTATCATCGAAATAACTCAATTTGGAGCTATTAAAAACCGAATATGACTTTATAATAAAATATTATTTTTAGTTTTTCCTATGGTGCCCCTCTCCTCCCTTATAAAAGGGTACCTCCTCCCTCTTTTCCTCACACCATTTTGAGCCTTGAAGCATGGCCAAACCCTGCGAAATTATCTTCTCAACATCCCTAGAAACATCCTAGAGGTCCTGGTATTCTTCAAAGACCAATTTTAGTGCCCTAATAGGAGGTCACAAAGTGGCGCTTCAAAGAAGAGGTAATGTCAGTTACCGATTCTTTCAAACTTATTTCTTCTTCAACTTATTCTTCTTTAGTTGTTTCATTATAAAGTAATAACATAAGTATCACTAATATACTGATATGTTATTATAAATATGAATCATCCCTGTTTCACCTTCTATCCATCCTATAGAAAACGAAATCACCGCACATGCGTACGTACGGAATACCATCTCCACGCTGTGGTGTAATCTGTTTTTCCAACACCACCTTACTTGGATGGGTATAATGATGTAATTAATATCTATACATAGTTATTATAACATCATACTGGTTCTGATGTATTGTATCATCCACTCCAATTCAATTCAACAATTATGGGAAAGATATCATCGCTCGTGCATACGTTCGGACTAGCGTCTCCACGATGCGATGAGATTCATTCTCAATGATTAACCATTCATGAATGATTATAAAGTATATATAATAAGTAATAATGAAATATATTTCATAATCATGATACTGGATTTATATATATATATATATGTATTTCATCCAATTAAATCCATTCAATTAAATGAGGAAACGAAAACAACGTTCATGCGTACGTACGACCTACCGTCTCCATGAACGGTGTATTTATTTCCATTTATCGATATATTATATATATGTATATTCTGAATATATATTATATATAAATCCTGTTTTATATTATGGAATTAATTAATCATGATCTAAGTAATCACATGAATAATTACAAGTCAAAACACGGACTGCAAATGAAAAGATTTTACCCAAAACGCTCTTTAACATGGAATTTACAAAAGAATGGGTAATATAAAGTCATAAGTGAACAATATATGATATCATGACAATGAATATGATTCTCTAAAAAGATAATGAAATTATTTAAGTCATTATACAGGAGGTTTGGATACGTATGAAGCATATCAGACTTAAGGTAAGGGATAATTATTTCAATCCCATTCTTATACGAGATTGTTTATTAGTAAGTATTTACTGGGGTTATGATTATTATCCATGTCCATATGTTCTCAAAATGTTTTCATAAAGTTTTTACATTTCTTTCATGATTTTTTAAAGTCCTTTTTACCCATTTGTGACTTTTACTACATGGTATATAAGGAATCATTATTTTGTTTATGTTACGAGGTACTTTTTTGACTTTTCCGGCAAAAGTACGAGGAGAATGTTATTTAAACATATACAGAACGAACTGATTTTTACAGTTTTATAAACCCTTATTTTCATGAATCATCCTCCAAAATATTTCATGACTAATTTCAACAAAAACATTTTCTTTAAAAATTTCATGACATTTTGTGAAATGAAAATGATTTTGAAGAAGAAAGGATATTTTCCTCAAGAATTCATTTCAAGTGTTTTATCAAAACCATTTTTCATCTAAGATGACATTATTTCATATATGTATGTTTCAAGTTTAATTTCCCTATGATTTACATGGTTTCACTTTTGTTATGATGAAATTTTCATTAGTTTTATAAGGATTATGAGATGATGGGATGATGTTTATGAAACCCATTTTATTCTTTGGGTTTCGATGAATGTTTTAAGTTTATTTTGTGGAACAAGTAAGAATGATTTCATTATGAGATGGGTGGGACCTATATCTCCCTCCAATGCATTGGGTAAAGATTTATATCTCATGAGATATACATGGCTGGAATGGTATGTTAATATGGTTTAGTATTACAGGACTGGAACGAGGAGTAAACTCGATTCAGAAAGGGACTTCTTCCTCTAAGATGGTCTTGGTAGCAATGCCTTGGCTACTATGGAAATCATTACATGTGATTAATGGATGCCACAATTACATTTTTTTATTCCCATGTTATTGTATGATGATTTATGTTCTATTATGATATATGCCTTATGTACTTCCATGTTTTATTTCGTTGCTCAAGATTTTGATGTTTAAACATTATGTTCATGTTTTTATGTGCAATTGAATTTGGTATGTTTTATTTTATCCATTATTACCCTTAATGAGCATTTTAGATCACCCTTTTTATGTTTTCTTTTCCCCCAAGATTAAAATAATGGTTTTAGGTAAGGAAACAACAAGTGGAAGATCTTTATGGGAGATGTTGAAGATCTTTCACTACGATTAGAAGATTACATTCCAAGATTCCAAAGACACTAAACAATTACGGTCCTTGTGTTACTGATTTTTTTATGTATTACATATTTCCACAAAATTAATGTAATATCTATGTACGTCATGCTTCGGGTCTCTACAGTTTGGGTGTCATTTTTCTCTACTATGTATATGTTTTCACTTCCCCCATTTTTTATCCAATATTGAATCCTAGTTATGTGTTATTCTTTGTAACCATTGTACTTTCCTTTCTCCTTTACCAAGAGGATATTTTATAAAACATTTTTTCTATGTGGGTTTTTCAACAATTGAATTTCCATATTTTAAACAACATATTATCGAGGTCATGTTTAAATTTCATCGATGTAATGTTTTTTAATGTGGGTGGAATGTTACACCATAAATTTTTATGATATATTTCATTTATAATAACATTAATTCACTAATTTCATGCGAGGCAATCAACAAGTACTTTAAACAAAAAGTGATACACTATAAAAATATTTTGTAGACATAATCCATTTAAACCCTCCTTTAAATAGATGTTTTTAATAGTAATAAATATATTATTAGATATATAATTATATTAAAAACCTGTCATGCGTCGATCTTGGATGCCTTTTTATTTTATTTTATTTTATCCTTTTCTCAGCCCTGTGTCTTTTGGAAAAAGATGGGTTTGGATCCGGGGTTGAAATTTTTTAAGCTTTTATGTTTTCAGTGGGTCTCAGGCCGGTGCGTGGTCACCGCACCGTTAGTAGAGATCGTGTGTTTTCTCCCGATGAATGTGTGGTGGTGCAATACATCAAATAAATAATAAATTAACTAAGTAGATTAAATTAATTGAAAAAAATTTACATAAAATATTATTTCAATAAAACAAGGTTAAAGTTTAGATTATAATAATGAGAATATGTTCGCGCAAATTGTATGTTTATTATTATTTAATCTGGTAATAATATTATTATTATTAAATTGTCATAAAAATAATTATTAATGAAGCGTAATAAAATTTATCACTTTAATTTTCATTAAGTTTGTTATTAATTTCCATTGTTGTTATTAATATTTTTATTATCATTTTTCTATAAATATTATTAATAATAATATTATTGTAACGTTGATGTTATTATTATTATTATTGTTGCTCAAAATAAAATGGATAAGAATTGATAATAATCATTATTTGTTTTATTAAGCTTAATTAATATTAATATAAATACTATTATTATTTTATTTTAATATTGTTATTCATTTTTTATAACCCTAACCCTACCCCGCATCAACCCCTTATCCCTTATATGCTGCACCGTGAGCCCCCCTCCTACCCAAGCCCTCTCTTGTTCGACCTGTGCGACAGCACCCCCCCCCCCTTCCCGGAGGGCTCTTCGCCTGATGTTTTTCCCCTCCGACTCACCCTCAGTATCCCCGTGACCTCACGCCTCCTCGTCTGACTCGCCCTTCACGTTTTCATGCACCTTCATCTTCCCCAGTCTAGAGAAGCCACACAGACCCCTCCCCTTCTTCCACCATCATGCACCGAAGCCCCAGCGGGATCCGCCTCACTTTGCGGGTTCCCACTTCCCAGCCTATCAGTCCGACGCAGCCCCCTCCCCGTCCGGTGCGGCCTTCTTCGTCTGGTACGGCCTCCCCCTCCCCCATCCCCGCATGATTCTGGAAAACCCGACCTCTTTCCCGATGTGACTATATTGAAACCGACCCCTGCCATTTGATGGTCTTCTGGCAAAACCCGAAATTCTTTAGTGTAGCGGCTCAGCGTTCTCTGTCGGGGCCATGAATTCCCTCGCTGAGTTCACAAAGGGTGTCTCCGGTCATGTCAGACCCTGTTCCATCCACCTCCGCTTAAGACGAAGTGATTCAAATTGCATAGGACTTTCGACCACTATTTATTGGGTGCCTCTGGTTTTACCGCATGTTTGGGGTTCATTTTGTTCTATCTTTACCGGTATCGATGTGTGTTTTACTCTATTTATTCATTTGGATTATTTTAAGTCAGTGTTTCTATGTTTTAGTCATTTGTGGTTTCTGAAATGTGTTGGTAGTTTTTTCTGTCAAATTGTGGTTGTTATCTTGCACGTGATTGCGCACCCCACTCGACGCATGTTGCATCATTATGCAGGGTTTTGGTCAAGGTGCGAACATGGTTTCACACCATTTTCGCGATGTCATTCATCGTTTGAGGTAATATCCCTTTTCCTTCCACTTTTAATTTAGAATTGCATTGATCTCTTGTGGTTTCTTATTTCTCGAGGATTAAGTAGTTACCCATGATATTGATCAATGATTTTATAATGCTTATCTTGCTTTTTGTTTTCATGATGAGGGTTGGTTATGAAGTGCGGGTTGTGTTTTTGAAATGGGGAGGAGGTGTGCGCGTGTTGGAAAATGTGTTTTTAAGATGGGTTGGATTTTATATTTACATCTTTTGTTATGCCCCTTGAATGTATTTTATAAATTGATTATGTGGTTTTATAAAATGTGTGAGTAGTGCGATCAATGTGAGAAATTGGTTTTGGGTGTGTAAAACTATGAGTCTCTTCGGATTTGTTTTATAAATTTTAATGTTACTTATTAGAATAATATGAATGGTGAAAGTCATGCATTGAATGTAGGTCGATGTTGTTCATTTGTGTTGTTTGTTTGTATGGATTGTTTTAAGTTTATGTTCATTTATTTTATTTATCTTTGCGGTTGCAGCACGTTGGCAGGGTAACCCCATGTAACCTCGATCTTTAGTTTGTGCACGCTTGTGCACCTGTGCAAGGTGTGTTGCGTTATCGTGTTGTCGCGTTCGAGCTGTGAGTCGAGGTAGGTTCCCATTGCACATATTTTTAAAATTTAAGTAACATTATTTCTTGCTGTTTGCGCACACTATTTTATCAGATTAAATATTTTATTAGTTTTAATAAATGTGAGATAATATAATATAATTAATTTTTAAATGATCAGTTGGTGTAAAAAGAGCCATTTATTTTATAAAGGGAACTTGAAATATTTTCATGATGAACAGACACCCAATAGTGAAAGAATACAAATTTTTCATTTAAACATAATGCACAGAATTTCAATTATAGTTTTGGTTTAAATGATAAATGATTTCTCTTGAAGCTTGAACGAGCATTTTGGTTCTTTTTAAAGTGGTGATTGTGAAATGTATTTAATGCCCATTTGGAACTTTATAGAAAACGATGAAAATGTTTTTATAAAAATACTCCTAGGATAACTATCCTGCCTTGGTTGCAATTGATTGTTTGGGAGGCCACGCTTTGAGGTTCCTGGGTACTTGAGTAATTTAAAGGAAAGAGGATGTCCCATGGAGTTCCTAGAGGTGATACCTGGTGTGATTTATATATATATACATATGATTGGATGATCGGTTGGCATTTGTTGGATTAACCCCTTTCCAAACTCTTGATCTATGGGAATATGGCATAATTAGAGAATATTCTAAAATTGATTTCTGCACTAGTAGGTTATGGTACTAACTAGTTTCCCATAGTAGGTCGATATAATGGGTTTATTACAATGGGATTTTCCCCCGGCCTACCTGAGAATGGATGTTCGAGCATATTGGGTGTTTTGATTTCAACATTTGTGACATGTCAACGAGGATGATTTCTCATGTATTGGTGTCTTCTGGTTTATTCTCGAACTCCTAGGTTCACCCGTGTTTGGGAATTTTTAGTCACTTTCTGTGATAAATATGGTACTTGTATATATTTTCTTTTCATTTCCCTTACTGTGTAACTACTGTAGCATTTTCATGTGTAGTGTTTTTAATAGAAAGTGATGTGTGGTTTTAAAGTGGTTTATGAAAACTTTTTTTTAAAGAAATGTGTTTTATACTTTTTGTAAAAATTGGAAATGTAAACATCACTTCCCCTTTGAAAAATTATAATGTCTCAATAAATGAATGACATGGTTTTTTTGACAAATGAATAGGGGAAATGACTAATACATTGTTTTTGAGTAGCATGTAGAAAACCTTACTTTTATAAATTGTAGTTCAAACTTGAAATGGTGTTTCTTTTATTTTAAAGGTAGTATATTGGGAATAGATATCGGGCTAGCCTACTGATTTTTAATACTCATGCCTATAGTTCATTTCTATTTTTTGTGTTTGTGCAGTCTATAGCTTGGGTGTGTTCGCCTTGGGTGACATTGGGTCGTGAGTTTGGGAGTGACCCTTGAAATCACACATGGTTAGTGGTTGTCTCTTTTGTTGAGTTATATTTTCTTTTAATCTTGTTTTTTTACTTTACTATGTTTATTTATTTTGGCAATGCTCTGTTCTTTTTATGCTACTTTATTTATTTGTTTTTACTGGGGAAAATCCTTCCCACAGCCTCTGTTGATGCCCTGACGCTTGTCACCAACCTGAGAGTATCGTGAACGCCTCTCGGTCCATGTTACAGACCAGCTCGGGTGACCAGTTCAGGGTCGACCCATGTTGGTTCATGACAAAACATAAATTTCTGATAAATTAATTTTAAAAAAATGGAATGATTTTTTTTGAAAAACATTATTATCTAAAAACTTTGTTTGGTGAAATTTTCAAATGTGAATTAAAATAAGTTTTCAAATAATTAATAAATTAATTTTGAAAAATAGAAATTAATTTTTGATATCATAAAATCTGAATTATCATTGGTTGATTTTTTTGGTTTTTTTCTAAAATGTTTGACTTTTTTATGAATAGTGAAAAATATATAATTTTAATTCAAAAATATGTTTTCATATAAATAAATTATAATTTATTAAGATATATTATATTAAAATTAAATTGAAATTAGTTTAATTTCATATTAATTGATCCATTTCAGGTCACTGAAATAATTTACATATTGATTTTTGATAAAAAAAATATGGTGACCTTCTAAACATTTTATCTTTGAAAACCCACTTTACCATCACATCTACATGATTAAATTAAAATTAGATTTTGTCACTTATAAAAAAAATTAAATGGTAAAACAATTCAATAATTTGAATCAGAATGGTTTTTATTTTATAATAATGTTAAGATAATGTTATAAATGATGAAAACCGAAAAAAAAAAATTAATTACTGTGGTAAAGGTAAAAATGGATTTACTAAGAGGTTAAACAAAAACAATAAAGATAAAATGACTTAAATTTTTGTATAAAATATATTTTATTGAAATAATTAGACCATATATTTTATTATTTTCAATAATACTCTATTTAGGACCCCCTTTATTATGAAAAAATACGGGCACACCATTTTTTTGTCAAAAAATTACTAGTGTTCCACTCACATCAATTAAAAAAATCCACCCTTATCCTCTCTTTTTAAAACCATCACACCTTTTTCAATCATCCAATACATGATGAAATAACTTATCAAATTCTAGAAACTAATCATAGAAAATTATTTTGATCCAAAATCCATTCTAGGAAGGCTTTTGGGGCATACCTAAGGTTATTACCTTAATAAGAGGTAACATTGTTTAATGATCATTTTTATTTAATTTTCACCTCCACCCCCATAAATTATTATGATTTTTTTATATTATAACCAAATTTTATTAAATTTATTGGTATGTTTTTATGTTATGGTCATGTCCTTAAAATATCTTTACTTCTATCAATTACGTCATTAAATCATCTTTCGTGTGTATGAAAGAGTTCCTCCTCATGAACTAATGTCATTCATTTTTCAATTATCCTCTATAAATTTTGGATATTTTTATTTTTATAAATTATATATATGATATTTATAAAATAATTATTCCACTAGAATCATTATACCCTATAGGTTTTTTTTCAATTTCTTTATGGGTATGATATCCTCGCTTCTTTTTACGGTAGACTACTGCCTCATGAAGCAATGTGATTCGTTATTCACGAATTGTAATATAGAAGGATAAATGGGTTATTTTAATTAATATATATGATAAATTTACATAATTATTATATTTTTGAAATATTTATCATAATGAGAAGATAATATATCAATTTTTATTACGCTAAAAAATGATTACATCATTCGTGTACATGTGGACAACTGCCTCCATGAAGTGATGTGACTATATATTCATCACCAAACCACACGAATGATATTTATATAAGTATATTTCAAGAAATAATATGTAATTTATGATATAATGATGATTTTTAAAGAAAAATGTTACATTACTCATTTTCATAAGGGTCATGGATAAAAAAAATTGTTACGAATAAGTTTGTACGATATACTATTTCCATGATTATAACATACTTAATTTATTTAAAACAAATTTCATGATAGGTTTAAAAGTATAATTTTTTGTAAATATGATAATTATTTCATGATTATTATTCAATGGATTATATAACTATATAATATTCCCAATAATCGAAACTTTCATAACAAATCACAGATGTGAAAATAAGGCTATTAACACATGAAAAAATGAAAATAATGAAATATTATTAAAAAAGGTAGTAAAATATTATAATAGAATAATACATGATATTATAAATAAGATTATTATTCTTGTATAAATTAATAACTGTCTCAAAACCATTATATATGATGTTAATCATTTTCTACAAAAGGAATGTGTGAGTTAAGGGACTTTATCCCAATTTCTCTTTATTGAGGCATATTGTGATGATATGCACCTAATTTATTTTATATGGTGTATATGCTAACAAATTGACACATAATATCATTATAAATTAATAACTCGTGATATTTTATGTTTCAACATGAATTATTTTTCCCATGGTGATTTTAATTGATAATTACTTTGTGGTAGAAGTTATTGTACAACCTCACATTCTTTTTTGATTGTTACCTTTCCCATGAACCAATCACTTTATTAAGATTATATATCATTATACAATAATATTAAATTAAATATTCATATTATTATATGATTCAATATATTATTTCATAAACATTATTCTATTTTTACACATGGTTTATAAATTTAATGTCATTTGATTAACTAGGAAAATATTGATAAATCAGTATGTTTCAATCAATACAGATGTTTTATGTCAGTAAAAATTATTGAAAATATAAATTGATTATTAGATTTAAGAGGATTTATTTGTACATAAAGATATTTTTGCAGAATTATTATATATACCATTTCGATTCATTGAATGGTCTCATGATAAAACAAATTGGTCAAATGAGATGGGGTTTTACCTAGTAGATATAAACTATCTTGAGGATAACCCTGACAGTATAGGTATCTTTTACCTAAGACATGACATCAAATATTTAATATTTTTCATTATATAGAATTAAGATATTATTATCCATGATATTTTCATGATGATATTATCATTGGATTCATTTCATTCATAGTGTATTGATTAAATGGAATATGTTATCAGTTATATAACATTTCATATTGATTATATCGTGTTTATTCATGAAGTCAAATATTTAAATGGAATACGTGTTTATTAATTTACAATTCCATATAGACTATTATTTATTGATCAATGAAAGAATCTTCAATATGTAACCCTTATTGAGCTTTTGAGATCACCAATATTTTTTTCATTTCACTATAATATTAAGAAGAATTATAGGAATGAGTTTCCAAGGATTGAATTCATTATATTTTGTTATGTATTATGTTTTAATCTCGGTTGCAAATGTAAAATGGGTATAATATACATATCTTGATCTCTAAAACTACTAAATTATTTGGTCCTTTTTTACGTGATTGCATTTATCATATGCTAATGTATTAATGTAGACAATGGCTCAACGATACAATGTTTTAGGTCACTAAAACATTGGACATATGATCTTCAAGAAAACTCAAAGCATGTGACTTCGATAATTTCTCCTTGTATTCTAATCTCTTATTTCATGAGTTTCATTATACCTAGTGGTTGTGATGACCTAGGGATATTATAGTCTAAATAATATGAAATGAGATTTTACTTTTATAGTTTTTCCTTCTTGTGTAGGATCTCCTCTCCTCTTTAATTATGGGTTTCAACAGATTTATTGTGGTTCCAAGGAAATATTTTGGTTTCTTCTTAATTTGAAATTGTTTGAAAACATAAATGTGTTTCCATATAAATTAAATTTGTCCTTAATTGTATTTTTTATGTTAATGGTTGTCTTAAATGATGGTTTCCTGTGTGTTAATGGTTTTTGAAATTAATTCCCCTCTATGTTATTTTTTAGTAGTGCTGTGATTTTTAATGTGGTGATTAGTATTTATAAATGTGGATTGTAATGGGTTAATGAAATGGGTAAAATCCTTGGAATTCTCTATACATAAGTCGAAATATTAGGAAAAGTATTCTAGATAAGGTATCTGGTGTTCAGATTTTCCTCCCTAACCGGATTATAGTGTAAAAACTAACTAAAATATTGATGATGGTGATGTGATAGTTATGGAACAATAATGAAAATGAATGAATTAATCTACGGTATGATCATTGAGGGTATAAGGATGCTAGGTCCCCACATACAATAGATTTTTAGGTGTTTATCTTGGATCATATTGTAGAACCCCAAACACTTCAAGGTATCTTTCCCTTATAAACATTCTAGTTATAGCCTATATTTCATTAATAACTGAGCCTATATGGATGAAAACATGGTTACTTATAGGAGATATCCATAACGTGTCCAACAAACTTAAATTTTCCAACTCTGATATTTGAGTTTTAAAAATATGACATACATGATTCTGTTCAATATGATATTTTGTGTCTGATAAAATTAACTAAATTTTCAGTGAATTTTAACCTACCCTTATGAATAGTAACCTTCCCATATGAATAGTAACTTACCCTTATGAATATTCAAGTGACTCTTATGAATATTATCCATTCCGATTAATTTATAAATGAATTTAGGCACATCAAAAATTAAGATGAATATTTTATTTGTTTATATTTTTCGATTAAATAATTATTTTAGTTAAATATTTAATTAATCATAATTAGGAAAATATTTTTGAAAAATGGACTTCACTTTTTGATTCTACATGTCAAAAAATGGTTAGGGTGAATTTTTGGGATTTTTCTGAAATACTTATTTTTTTTATGAATAGTAAAATGTGATAATTTATGATAAATGCTAAATAAGGATTTTATTTAGTCATTGATGATGATATACTAATGTAATCCCATTTGGTTCGAAGTCACATGAATTTATTACTATTCATGGTCATATAATACTCTCTATTTGTTGTCTTGAGAGGAAATAATAAATTAATGATTATAATATTAAGAAAACTCCTATCCCCTCCACTATATAAACCACCCTCACCCCCACTTCCTCCCAAACCACTCAATCTTGAGGCCTTGCCTAAATTCTTTCAAATACTCCCTAAAAGCCCTCTCCCTAGGTCCAAGACCTGTAGTTATCACCAAAAAGCTAAAAACAAATGCCTTAAAGAGATTCACAAGGAGGAGTACTAAAGAGGTGAACCTTCCTTCTCTTTTAATTCAATTTATTTTACAAAGCACCATACTTTTGTTCTCCATTATCACCTCCCCTCATCCAATTTCCATGATAATTACATTAAATTACATGTATGAGATTTTCATTGTGCTAATGGAATATTTCATCATAATCTCTCTATTTCCCTCCTCTTATACAATCAATGCAAACACCGACCGAGATATGTAAATTTATCACACTCAGGGAAGGAAGGTTTTCAAATTGCATTTCTATCTTTAATACTAGTCATGAAACATTTTAAATGGTTGAACCAGGTCATAATATATGTATCTTATATTTTTTAATGTCTTGGAATCTTTACATGTTCATAATATGGAATAATAACACAAAACAAGTTTATTGTGTGCAAAACCGCCAAGCCAAATCCAACCGTTTATTCATAACTCATTGAATTAGTAATCCTCATGGTATATAACCATAATCATTATAAGATCTTTTATAGATCATTAATTTAACTAATAATGTATATTAGAAATTCTATATTTTTACCTACATTTCAAATGGACTTCCATTCATGAATACAAGTAGAACAATCATGAAACCATGTAAGAAAATGATTCCAAAACAATAAAAATGAATCTCTTAAACCCATAAAAAAGGACATTATTGAACTTAATAAGGTTATAAAATATCAATTACATGTTTATGAGGTTCTGTAATTTTTAATTATTGATGTTAAATTTGATTATTCAGGCCATTAAGGACAAACAAGAACACCTTTGAGCATAAGGTAATGGATCTTCTGTCTCACTTTTGTACAAGAATCTCCCCTATGTTTTTGTATTTTATTTTTAATTCATAATGATATAGTATGTTTTTTTCACCTCCCCCATACTTCCCTTGTGAAATATAAATAATGTATTACCCCTTTAACTCTCATTAAGACCTTCCAGTAACACTCGTTACCGTGCCAAAATGTTTGTAAGGGGTTTGTCATCTCACCTTCATTTCTGTGAGATTTTCATTATTCACCGTTTATCTCATATATGTGATATATTTGTACTGCCATTTGATAAATAATAACATTAGTCTCTTTATATTCATATTATTAAATGTTTTATTTGAGGGTATTTATGTTCTGGTCATATGATTCAATCGATTTCATTGTGGTAAGAGAATTTGTCTCAACTAATATTTTGATGAGACTAACTTTGTATTGTGCACCTAATAATCCTTATGTGGTGTACCTACTTCCCATTTGATATCAATTTTCATTTAAAAATTATATTTATATCAATTATCCATCATCTTATATCATGTATATGTTTTTTGTCTAAACTGTATACCATTTTACATATGGTGTTTATTTGGAAAGTTATTTTAATTATGGAAATATTATTTAATCCCTATATTCTGATGTATAGGGATATTAAAAAGGAATGTTTCTCATGTATTGAATCAATGTATAAAAAATTATTTGAACATGCAGTGGAAGTTGGGGCCTTCTATAGCCCATCAATGCATCGGTAGGTCTTATGAGACAAATCAGTTGGCGTGAAACCCTTCGAGTTTGTTTCCAAAAATCAGACGGGTTTCTACCCACAGAACTAAACCGCTTTTAGAGTATTATTGTATCATATTCCAAATACATGATGTCCAATTAATAATAATTCTCTTTTTCAATTATCATTTATTACTATCCATGATGTTTTCACTATGACAAAATATATGGATGCCCTTTCATTCTCAGTTTATTAATGGTGTGAGTTTTTCATTTATTCACCATGCCATGTTGATTATGTCAAATTGTTTACAATTCAGTTATTATTGATTAATTCTTCCACTATTTGTAACCCTTACTGAGCATTTTAGATCACCCCATTCATTGTTTTAGCTTCAATAGGTGATGAAGAGAAGGTCATTTATTGAGTTCATGTGGTTGCAGTTTTTAGTTTTGTTATGTATTATATTTTGTAAGCTTTTTAAATGTAATTTATGTTACATATATGTGTCTAGTTTCTTCAAGACTTTTATGAAGATCATTTCTTCATGATTTTTCATTCCTTATAACCATGAAAATATCACAATTAATGCACCATCTCTAGTATACAGGGGTCGGGGTGTTACAGTTGCTATCAGAGGAAGTTCAGTAGGAAACATGAAAACTAGAGTAGGAAATATATATTAGGGAACAAAGCCCTGATGTAGAATTTGAGGATAAATATACAATAACATCCTGGTATTTTGGTAAGGAATATATTATTTGAATCTTTCTAGCAAATACATCTCTGTCTGGATACGAGCAGGTAGAGGTGGCTCTGGCAGAGATGTACCTAGGAGTGAAAACTCCGACAAGGAGTTTTGGGCATGACCCGGGGTATCCTGGTACATGAAAATGGGCCTTACTGCACTCTTGGTTATGACACTCTGGGGTATATTATTAGGATAATTCTTATTTTCTTTACAATTCATTATGAAGGATTGAAATGTAAAATTTTTCTCAGAGAAACCATGTTTATGAGATTAGTTATGCATAGAATTTAAATCTATATTGAGTTATTTCTATTTTAGATTCATAAACTAATATAGTGTATGGCATTATTTATAAATGGAGCCTAATGGAAGAAGGGGAATCAATACTTGTGGACAATGTAGGGATTTCCCCACTGATAAAGTCAACACTGTCAATGTTAGAGAAGATCGGATTATGTTCATATTGGGACAACTTACCTAGGTCGTGATGAATAACCATGCTACACCTTTGTTGGATCATTTCATGGGGAAAAAGTGACTATATTTTAGTGGGACTACTAGTATGATAATATATAAGTAGTGGATCAAGTCACTTGAAAAAATATTCATGGAATTAAGATGCGATGAAAATGAGAAGGTAGTGTTGGCTGTATATAGTCTCAAGGGTGACAGTGATCAATGGCGGTCTTTGATTCAGAATACCATGAAGGACTAATAAATAAATTATATGGAATGGAGGAATTTTAAGGAAATATTCTTCAAAAAATATTTCCCTCATGAGCAACGAACTGAAATGAAGAGAAAATTCCATAGTATAAAACAACGGGGAGAAGACAATGCTGCAGATTATGAGGCTACTCTCACAAGGCTGGATTGGTATGTTGTAGATTACGTACGTGACTCAACAGACAAGATTAATCATTTCATTGAAGGTCTTAAGGCATGTCTTCGAAGGGAACTAACTTCTAAATCAATTTCATCATATGATGAAATTGTATTAAGTGCCATCAAAATAGAGACTGAATTTTCTAGATTAAAAATTTTCAAAGGAAACCATGATAAGAGACAGTGCTCTGATAACAATGGAAAAGGAGAAACATCAAATAAGATCAAGGGAATAAATCTATTCCGATTATATGAGAACTATGGAAATAATCATCTCGGGAAATGATAGAAAGGCATGGTAGTCTGCTATAACTGTGGAGAAAAGGGTCATTGATCTAATGAATGTATGGGGAAGAAAAAATTCAATGATATTAAATGCTACAATTGTGTAGAGATGGGACACTATGAAAATGAGTGCCCTAAGTGCCAAGGAAACTTGACTCAAAAAAGGCCAAGAGAGAATGGGAGAGCGTATGTGATTAAAACCATGGAGGTTAAAGTTCTTAATGATGTGGTGGTAGGTATTTTAATTGTTTCCTCAAACATAGCCAACAATTTATTTTATTTTGGATCATCGAATTGATTTATATCTTCTCAGTTTTCCAAGAAAATTATATATGTCCAATTTGATTTAATAAAGGAGTTATCAGTCAAAACTCCCAAGGGATGTATCATTTCAACAATGGAATGTCGACTAGTCCCCCTCCAGACATCAAAACATGCCTTTGTTGCTAACCTTATCATCATAAGAAATACTGAATTTCATATAATTCTTGGTATGGATTGGTTCTCAAATTATAATGCGAAGATTTATTATAAGAAGAAGAAAGTTAAATTTTTTGAAAATGTTGTATAATCCCTTTGTCTTTAGGGTAGAAACTTCACCACATGTTTATTATCTAGAAGAACCCCCAGTAGATCTATTGAATTCAATACTTGGAGAGGAAGATAAACCAATATCAATGGGCGAGGGAAGAAATCTCAAAATTGAAGATGTCAACATGGTGCAAGAGTACATTGATTTATTTCCAGAGGATTTACCTAGACATCCTCCAGAGCGGGAAGTCGAGTTCTTTGTTGATTTAATTTCTGGTTCAAGACCTATATCAAAGAATCCCTATAGAATGGAACACACCAAAAAAAATAATTGAGGTACGCAATTTTATTGGTTTAGCAGGTTACTATCAGGGTTTTGTTCAGAATTTTACCCGACTGGATAACCTGCTAACCAAGCTCACACGTAAAAGAGTTGTGTTTGTGTGGACAGATGAATGTACAGAATGCTTTAAATAATTGAAAACAAGAATGGTCAATTCTCAAATTTTGACTCTTTTATTTCGATGTGGTGGATTTTTAATATGAAACGATGCCTCAAAGAATGGACTAGATTGCATCCTTATGAAAAATTATAAAGTTATTGCTTATGTATCAAGACAGTTGAAGACTAATGAGAAAAATTATCCAACTCATGTTCTTAAGTTTGCAGCCGTATTCTTTTCTCTGAAAATATGGTGGAATTATCTCTACATAGATAGATGTGAGATTTATACATAACGCAAGAGTTTTAATTACATTTTCACACATAAAGAACTCAACTTGAGGCAAAGGAGATAGCTTGAGTTACTCAATGATTACGATTGTTCAATACACTACCACCCGAGAAAGGCTGATAAGGTAGCAGATTCATTAAGCAGTAACGATCATGGACTTCTTAATCAAATGAGGATTAAGAGAGATCCTATATTTTTGGATCTACTAAAGATTGATATGGAAATTTTATGGAAAGGGAAACATCTTTACTCTTTCAAATGATTTCTAAACCATATTTATTAGAGAAGATAAAGAGATCTCCGTATGATGATGAGAATCTGCATAAGAAAATTTATGCTGTCAAGGATGGAAGACTGGATGACTTCGTGTATGAAGAAGGAGTTCTGAAATTTTGGAAGAGGTTATCTGTTTCATCAGTACCTGAGATGAAAAGGGAACTATTAGATGATTCTCATAGCTCAAATTTATCTATACATCGGGGTATCACCATGATGTATGGAGACCTGAAAGAATATTTTTGGTGGAATAATATGAAGCGAGAAATTTTTTAATATGTGTCAAGAGGTCTAGTTTGTAAACAAGTGAAGGTAGAGAGAAAACATCCCAAATGAGTGATACAACCACTACCTATTTCTATGTGGAATTGGGATAAAATTGTGATGGATTTTTTCACAGAACTATTGAGAACACCTAGAAGGAATGATGCAATATGGGTAATTGTTGATCATCTCACAAAATCAGCACATTTCCTTCCTATAAGAGAGGATTTTACACATGAGGTCTTAGAAAGACATTATATTAATGAAGTTGTAAGACTTCATTGTGAACCTCTATCGATTGTATCCGATCGAGATCCCTAGTTTACATAATTTGTTTGGAAAAGTCCCCAAGAAGTTTTGAATACTAAGCTTTGTATTAGTACTTCTTATCACCCCCAAACCAATGGACAATCTGAACGGACTATTCCAACCTTAGAGGGCTTGTTGGGGTCATGTTCTCTTGACTTCCAATGTATGTGGGATCAATACTTACCTTTGGTGAATTTTTATTACAAGAATAGTTTCCATTCTAGTATTCCAATGGCTCCATATAAATCATTATATGGAAAGATATTTTGAACACCAAGTTGTTGGGAAAAGGGTAGTGAGAGAAAACTTGTAGGCCGAGAACTTACTGAAGAGACAATGACAGAGGTGAAGAAAATACAAGTCCATATTAAAGTAGCCCAAAGTAGGCAGAAGAGTTATGCTCACAATTGGAGAAAGGACATGGAATTCAAAGTGGGAGATCATGTATTTCTGAAATTATCTCCAAGGAAGGGTGTCTTAAGGATCGGTAAGAATGGGAAATTGATCCTCTGGTACATCAGATCATTTGAAATTCTGTAAAGAATCAGAGCCGTAGATAACCATTAGAGATGCTTCCAAATGTATCCAGAGTTAATGATGTGTTCCACGTGTCATTGTTATAGAAATACATGCCAGACCCAACACATGTACACACATATAAAGAAATTGAACTGGAACTTGATTTGTCATATTATGAAAATCCTATTGGGATTCTCGACACAAGGGAATAGGTATTGAGAAATAGGACAACTCGTCTAGTAAAGGTTATTTGGAGAAACTAGAATATGGAGGAAGCAATATGGGAACCTGAGGATGTTATGAAAAAAAACACCCACATCTTTTTGATGAGTTTCATACATAATATTTCGAGGAAGAAATTTTTGAAGGTGGTAATAATGTAGTACCTCAAACAATTAATTATATGTTTCTCTTAAATACATTCTTGTTATAGCCTATATTTCATGAATCACTGAGCCTATATGGATGAAAACGTGGTTAATTATAGGGGATATACATAACCTAGACATTAAGCTTTAATTTTCAAACTCTGCGATTTGAATTTTAAAAATTTGACACACACGGTTGGGTTCAAGATGATATTTAAAGTCTAATAAAATTAGCTAAATTTTTAATGAATCATAACATACCCTTATGAATAGTAACCTACTATTATGAATAGTAACATACCGTTATGAATAGTCATATGAATCTTATGAATGGTATCCATTCCCTTGAATTAATAAATGAATTTAGGGACCTTAAAAATGAAGATGAGTATTTTAAGTGTTTATATTTTTCCATTAAATAATTATTTTAATTAAATATTTAATTAATCATATATAGAAAATTATTTTTCATAAATGGACTTCATTTTTGGATTTTGCATGTCAAAAATTGGTTATGGTGAATTTTTGGAATTTTTCTGAAATACTTAAATTTTTGATGAATAATAAATTGTGATAATTTACAATAAATGCTAAATAATGAATTTATTGAGTCATTTATGATGATCTACTGATGTAAGCCCAATTAGTTCGAAGTAACATGCATGTATTACGATTCATTGTCATGGAATACTCACTATTGGTTGTCTTAAGAGGGAATAATAAATTAATAATTATAATATTAAGAAAACTCATCTCCCCTCCACTATATAAACCACCCTCACCCCTGCTTCCTCCCACACCACTCAAGCTTCAATACTTGCCTAATTTCTTCCAAATACTCTCTCTAAGCCCTCTAACCACGTTTGAGACCTTCTGGTCTCACCAAATGGCCAAAAAAGGCCTTAAAGAGATTCTCATGGAGGAGTACTGAAGAGGTGAACCTTCCTTCTCTTTTCTTTCAATTTCTTTTACAACGTTTTATTCTTTTGTTCTCCCTTCTCACGTCCCCTCATCCAAATTCCATGATAATTCCAGAACCTTAAATGTACAAGATTTTTATTTTTCTAATGGAATATTTCATCATAATCTCTCTTTTTCCCATCCTTTTATACAATAAATGCAAACACCGTCCGAGATGTGTAAATTTATCACACTCATTCAAGACGAGTTTTCAAATTTCATTAATATCTTCAATACTGGTCATGAAATATTTAAAATGGCTTAAACAGGTCATAATATATGTATCTTATCTTGATTAATATTCTGGAATCTTTTCACATTCATAATATGGAATAATAACACAAAACATGTTTATTGTGGAAAAAACCACCAAGCCATATCCAACCGTTTATTTTTAACTCATCGAATGAGTCATCCTCATGGTATTTAACCAGAATCATTATAATTTCATTTATAACTCTTTAATTTAAATAATAATTTATATTAAAAATTCTTGATGTTTTACCACATTTCAAATGAACTTCCATTCATTAATAAAATTAAACAAATCATGAATCCAAGTAATAAAAATGCTTCCAAAACAATAAAATTGAATCTCTTAAACCCATAAAAAAGGACATTAATGAACTTAATAACGTTATAACTTATCAATTAAATATTTATGAGGTTCATTAATTATTAATTAATGAAGATAAATATTATTATTCAGGTATTTAAGAACAAACAAGAAGACCGTCGTGCGTAAGGTAAGGGATCCTCTCTCTCACTTTTGTTCAAAAATCTCCCCTATGTTGTGCCCTTTTATTTTTAATTCCTAAGGATGGGGTATGATTTGTCACCTCCCCCATAATTCCCTTGTGACATATAAATTATAAAATACTCGTTTACCTCTTATTAATCCCTCACAATAACACTCGTTACCAAGCCAAAATGTTTATAAGGGGTTTCTCATCTCACATTTATTTCTGTGATATTTTCATTTTTCACCAGTTATTTCTTGTATATGGTATATGTGTACTTCCATTTGATATATAATAACATTATTCTATTTATATTAAAGTTATTAAATGATTCATTTGAGGTTCATTATGTGCTGGTCATATGATTCGACTGATTACATTATAGTTAGAGACTTTGTCTCAACTACTATTTTGTTGTGACTAAATTTTTATTGCGCACCAAATAATCCTTATTTGATGTACCAACTACCCATTTGAGATCACTTTTCATTTGAATTATATTTATATTAAATATACATATTCTCATATCATGGATATTTTTTCTTTCTAAACCTTATACCATTTTACATACGGTGTTTATTTGGACAGTTATTTTAATTATGGAAATATTGATGAATCCATATACTCTACTCTATACGGACAATGAAATGTCATATTGATCCTGTATTGAATCAATGTATAATGAGTTATTTGGACATGCAGTGGAGGGTTGGGCCTACAATATCCCCTCGATGCATCGGTAGGTCTAATGAGACAAATCAGTTTGCGAGAAACCCTTCTAGTTTGTTTCCAAAAATAAGACGGGTTTCTACCCACAGAACTATGCAATTTTTATGGTATTATGGTATCATGTGATAGATACATTAATTCCAATTAATAATCATTCTCTTTACCCATTATCAGTTATTACTATCCCTGATGTTTTCACTATGACAAAATCTTTGGATGTGGTTTCATTCTTTGTTTATTAATGGTGTGAGTTTTTCATTTATTCATCATGCCATGTTGATTATGTCAAATGGTTTACTATATAGTTATTATTGATTCATTCTTTTGCTATTTGTAACCCTTACTGAGATTTTGAGTTAACCCCTTTAATTGTTTACCTTCAACAGGTGATGAAGAGACGGTTATTTATTGATTTCATGTGGTTGCAGTATTTTGTTTTGTTGTGTATTGTATTTTGTAACCTTTGTCAATGTAATTTGTGTTACATCTATGTATCTAGTTTCTTCATGACTACTAAACTGATCGTTCCTTCCGAATTTTTCCTTCCATCTAACCATGCCAATATCACAAGTAATGCAACGACTACAGTCTAGAGGGGTCGGGGTGTTACACATGTGTTCTATATTTACTTTCATGCATATTGTTATTCTTCTCATTACATCCCGTGAAATGTTAAATAATTTCATAAAACAAATTACTTAATTTTTTTTAATAAAATATCATCCTCTTTTTTATTATAATTGATATGAATTCAACACATGATGGGATCCAACAAGTCATGTGATCTCACACCCTACATTGACCCAAAAGGTGTATGTAGACCCTTTTTTTCTAACTCATGTTAAGGAATTGTTTCTTAAGTAGGTTATAGATACACATGATAGATAGTTTTCTGAATGTCTATTGGGAGATTCATGATAAGTGGTTGGACATTGTGTTATATGATGATTAGTGGCTCTTTTTCATGATCCTTTTTACTTTTTTTCATTTAGGTATAAGTCCATAGACTAACCATTAAAATTGTGTATTGTTATTTTGTTATATCTTTTATAGAAAATTGGTATAATTATATATGTGAAGGTTGAATATTATGATGGGAAATAAATCCCAAATGAGTTCCATAATTCACAGCCACTAGTTTTCATCCAATGGGGATGTTGAATGCCCTTGGTGTCTAACCACAAGCCAAGACATGAGTTAAGTTTATAGAATCCTAGTCTAGTAGGTTATATCTTGTTTGATGGATTGACATGAAATTGATTAATAAATATCAAAAAAAATATGAATTGTTTTCATAATATATCAAGAAAATATGGTCTCTTTTTCTCATTTTTGTATATGTTAATTGCGTTATAGACTAAACCGATACTGATATTGAAAATATGAACATTAAGACATATCAACTTCATCATGTATTCAATTGATATGAAGTCAATTACTACATGTCAAAAATGAATTATGAAATATTTTTGTCAAATATAATGTCAATATTTTCTTTTTTTTTGCCCTATCTATGTGACTCACATTTTAATGAAAATTACACTATTATATTTAAAACATGAACATTGATCTATATTGGCCACATAGAGTTTCATATTTTTGGGTGACCAATTCCAACACATTAAAAATAGATTTCGAATAATTTTTAGAAATTTTAAATTCAATTTGAGATCATTTAATTGTGTTTGGATATGTGAATATAATTTAGATTAAAATGATATTTCTTTGTTGAACCTAAGAAATTTGAGTCAGAACATCCATGTCATGAATATGATTTATATGTGTTAAATTCCATCACATAAAAATGAATTATAAAATGTGTTAAAAAAAATTTCAACATAATACAAGATTAATTTCATAGTTTTTTAAATCCAAATTTTGTTTTCAACATAAATAAAAATATTATATTGAGAACATGTAATTTATGTCTTACCATCCACATCATGTGTAAGATTTATTTTAATTAAATTATAACAATTCAAAATATAAATATGGATCATTTATATAAGTAATAAAAAAAATATGATCTCATTTTATTGTTTTGGGTATTATAATATTATTTTATACTAAAATGATACTTTTATATTGATGACATGCACATTGAGTCTTATCGAGCACATCATATGTCAGATTAATGTGTTGTTGAATTCAACACATTAAAACGAATTATGTATCATTATAATATATTATGATGAAAATCCTAACTCATTTTGTTTTTTTTATGTTAATCACATTTTTGGCTATATTGACACATTCATTGAAAACATAAAGTTTGTGTAACATTGGCCACGTCGTCCCTCAGAATGACACGTGGTAAATTTCTACAATCCAAGAATTAATTTTGCATATTTTTACAAATTTATTAATATGATATAGGGTCATTTTTATGGTTTTGTAAATATTATGTTTGTTTTAAATTTAAATGAGTCTTTTTAATGTCATAACAAGCACTTTGACTCAAACTTGTAATATAATGTATCAGATTATTGTTTGGTCAAATTATACACATCAAAAAAGAAAAATATGTTGTTTTTATAATGTATCAAGACAATATGATGTTATTTTATTAGTTTTTTATTTGAGATGCATGTCTAAGAGTTAAATAATCTTTTTTATTGTGGAAACATTCACATTTAGTCATGTTGGGGATATATTGTTTCAAATTTCTTTGACGTAAATTATTAAATGTAAATAATGAATTATGGTACATTTTCATAATTTTTCATGGTTATCCAGGAATTGATTCACGTTTTTGTATATTTGAATTTCATCCGAGGCTAAAGTGACACTTTTATTTAGAAAACAAGAACTATTAGTCATATTGGCCATGTCAGGTGTAATATTTTTGTGTTATTGATTTCTACACATCCAAAATGAATTATTTATTATTTTACTAATGAAAAAAAAAGAAATTTTGAGTATATATTATTGGTTTTGGATATGTAAATAATATTTTAGAATAAAATGATGTTTTTATTGTGAGAACATACATGGATTCATAATTATCATATCACATGTTATATTGGTATCTAATAAACTCAAAATTATATCATTGAATTAAAAATAAAGTAAAACATAATTTTTAATCACCTCATCATTATATTAGCTAACATTTTGACATCATGTACTCTTCCCACTCATAACTAAAAAATAAACTTATTCTTTTAAGTATGTAGACATTTAGAAATAAATATAGTACTATGAAAATGTATAAAAACATACCATTAATAAATATTTAAAATTAAATATTAATTACATTCATAAATACATATTGAGGAACTAAAGTTTGAGTATGATATATGATATATTTCACAAATATAAAAACATAATATACACTATAACCGTTGTTCCTTTCATTCAAGCACTATAGGAAAATTTTATAAAATAAGTAAATTGTTTTGATAGTGAAATCACACTATATATCACTTTATTTGGATGAATTTTTCCTAATCCATGATCTTATTGTGCTTAGTCTGTTAAATTATTGAATAATTTTAATTATATTTATATATCACCATATTTCAAAATAAATTATTTTTAAAATATAAAATAGAATTTATAATTTTAATTGTATTTGTAAAATATAGAATTTAGTGCACTATAAATTCATTATGCGTTTGATGTGTCCTCAATTTTTTGAAATACCTTATTTGGTACAAGAAAATAATAATTTTTGTTATCCTAATTATGTATGGGGAGAATCTAGTGCTTTCTAAAGAAACAAAAAAATATGTTAATAAAGAAACATTTAATATGATTAGATTGTATAGTTTTATCCATGTGTTATAGGAATCAAGAAGAGGCATATAAATGTTATTTTCTTTTCAAATTATGTCATTAGTTCATATATTTTTTCAATTTATCTTATCTCATAATTACCTTTTTTTGTTGAAATGATAACATTATTAATGATTCCAACTTATTATAAATAGGACTTTCACATTACATAGTATTAATATGTATTCCTATAGAATGTTTGAATACCTATTAAATAGAATGAAAATAGTGTATCCCTAATTTTGAAAAATATATTCTGAAAATATATTTCATGTACACATTCACAACATAGGATCCCAGCCTTATAAACATAATAATTTTATTTATACATTCAAGAAAAATCATGTATGTAATGACCCCTCATAATATTTTTCCATTATAATCATTATAGGAGATAAATATTTCTTCAACAATTTTATCTACATGAACTCATAATGTTAATATATGTGGCTACATAACTAGTGGTGTGAAGATATTTTCAAAAGGACCATTCAGTTTCATTGTAATCTAACCCTCTCTGTAAATTTTATTTAATCGATATTTTATACCAAACCTAATTTCATAAATTTTTAATAACATGTTAAGGTTTTTTTATTTTAAAAATTTTGTAAAGGAAATACAACATTATTTTAATTTATCTTTATAAGATTTAATTTCAATGTCATGAATGTTACAATAGATTTATTGACCATGTTGACATGTATATCATCAAGATGAACAGAAAACACGACACTTAACTTGCGATATACATCATTCCCCACTCATATGTAATATTTTGGGAGATTATTATGGTTTTTCTTACCTTATATAATATTTTAAATCATAAAAATCATAATAAGTTCAAGGGTGTGTGGTAATTGATATTAGTCCCAGATAATTTTACCCTAAATAATTTTATTAAAAGAAAAAAATATTAATTTCTCTGATATAAACTATGTAAATAATTTACAAAAAAAATATATAACCCCATGTAAGGAAAAAAGTTGTGGGGAATGGGTAGCCTCAAATTTACTGGGGTCTGGATCTTCATGTACTTATCATAGATGTAATATTGACTCTCTTTGACCCTTTTACTTATATGGTAGATCCACACTAGACTAGATTTAAATACCTTTTAAATATTATTTTTGGCCTAGTATGAATTTCATTATCTCGTATATATCATCTTATGATGTTCTTTTCTCAAATTATTCTTGGGGAGATACAAAAATACGTGCACTTATAATGCAACAATATTTCTATGGCCACTTCAATGCCACAAAATTTAGTTGTTATATTAGAGAAATGAAACAAAATTATATGGTCTAAACATTATATTAAAAATATTAGAATAAATAGTCAATTTTATGTAAAATTTTTAGGATGCATAATAAATATCAATTAAGTCACACTTACAAATTGTTTTCGTAATTCTAGTGTATTTGCCTCTACTATTTGTGAATTTTTTGATGAAACTTCTTCAATAGAAGATGAAATTGGATGAAATATATTTTATATTAAGATTTATCAATTTTATGTAAACATTTGAAAATACATCGATTCCTATCACATAAAATAGTTTCTGTAGATTTAAAATACATACCAATTTCAATTCATGTGAAGTGCACTCTATATATTCATTATGGTAGGGGTACATTAGTTTTAATGTACACTACATATTATCATCAATCATTTATTTGATCATATATTTAATATTTTATGTAATTGTTAATTAAATAAATAATTCTAAAAAATATAATCAAATACAATGATCCTAAAATGATTCCACATCATTGTGACTAATGAATTTTTTATTTTCTTTTTTTACATTGTGTGAATACTTTGCTTGTGGGTATGTTTTTACTTTCCCCTTAACATAATTAATTTGGATCATTGATAAAATTTACTAAAAGGATCTATGATCTTTTCTAGATACCATTAATAAAAAAAATATGATAAGAATCTAGAATAGAATAACTCTACAAGTGGTAAAGAAATGTAAATCAAGGTCCCATTATATATATTTTTCATTAAAATGGAGAATTCATATCTAAACATTGTTGTAATATCAAACCTAATTACTATCCTCAATAAAGTAAAAACATTGAACTATAAATCTATATCTATTTTCATATGTATTAGATTTATGACACTAATTTAACTAAAAAACATTGATTTGTTAAGTGAACAAGTTGGCCACATTTATTCTATCCAACCACAAATTTTATACCTCTTCTTTTTTCGTCAATAAATTTAGTTATCAAATTTATATTATTCTTACCTTGTTTATTTTCATTCATATATTTTTTAGCCCCATAAAATTCATTAGATTGAGGTTTGATAGTGTATTCTTTAATGAGATTGGTAAAATAGGCATATAGAGTTATCTATATATCCATATGGAAATGAAAGGGTGATCCCCAATTGGAGTTCCATCCGAACATTTTTTGTTTTTTGGTCTCCAATAGAACAATTTTCCTATTTCAATTTTTAATTTTTGGTACATAAAATACTTTAACATCATGTTATACTACTATGTATAGTTCATCATTAAACCCTTCTATAATGAATACACATTCTCGAACCTGAATTCACCACCATAAACTGCAATCATGTTGTGATGTAATTTTAAACAAATAATAAATATTTGAAATAATTTATAAACCAACTCTTATATTTTTTTCAATGATTCCATTGTATGGAATATTCCCATAAATTGGATTTCTATCATTGGAACTGAATATTTACATCACTATATCTATAAGAATAAATCCATAGTTTTTTCACGGTATAATGTTTATATTGTTTGTTCATACATATCATATAACTATTAATAACCTAACCATTATAATATAATACATTTATTTTTTTATTCTATGGAAACCAAATGAAGTCAGGAAACAATGGAATTTTTATTTTTAGATATCTCCAAATGAATGTTTTCTCAAAACCATCCTATAAAAAGTTGATTATGTTTGATAGATATCCAAATTTTAACCCTTGATGGATTCAAATTTATGTGAAATATTTTTTGGGATTCATTGGGTGGATAAACATATATTATATTATATAAAATTTAATGGTGATCATTCTCCTTCTATATAATGGAAATTTTTACACCATCCCTCCCAAAATCCCTTCCCACCGAAGGCATATTATGTTTTGATATTTTAAGAGATCAATGTCGTCATAATCCAAAATATAATTAGTACATAATTTGATAATTTCTTCAACAATATTTTACTCTATAATATAACATTTTGGATGACTTTGATTCTTAAAATAATTTTCGAAAATCATCTAATTTTTTTTAGTGGTGGATATCCACACCTAATGTACATGGCCATATAATGGAATCTCTCTAACCATGTGAGGCATTAGGGGGACCATTATATAAAAGAATGATAATGGAAAAAACATATAAAAATCACATTAATTGATTATAATAAATCAATTAAAACCACAACATATTAAATATTAAAAAATAATAATTAAATGTCTAAAATAATGGTAAAAATACGATTATATTATAGAAATGTTATTTTTTGCATATGCATGTGTTTCAATTTAAAATTACATTAATTACATATATGTGTTTTAGAAATTAAAGCGCGTTTATATATAATAGAATTTTTATATATTTCAAATTGAAAAAACAAAAGGAATTTCATTAATATGTTTTAAAATGTATTTTACTCTATACTAATCAGTCAATATTCCTAATTAATATTAATTTTCATATATTTTATAAACCATTTTCACTAAATATAAATCTTATTAAGTGTAAATAATTTTTTTTAAATAATATAAATATCAATATATAAATATTTCCATATAACATTTATTAATGAATAAATATACAAAAAATATTAAATTTTATGAAATTTAAAAAATATTAAAAGAATAAATTTAAAAAATAAATAAATAAGAAAATTTAAAAATATTTAACATTATTAATGAATAAACAATTTTAAATGAATGGATATAAAAAATGAGTGAAAAATTATAAAAGACAACACATTAGAAAAATTATTTCAAAAATGAATATGTGTAATTAGTCAAATAAAATTAAAAAAATGTAAAAATGAATATATATAAAAATGAATATATATAAAAATGAAAATTTATACATATGTTATGATGTATATTTTTATCATATTAAGAATATTGAATTTTAATGAATAAATATGTATAAATAAATATTTAAAATTAATATATTTTCCCAGATATTAAACAAATAAAAAAATAAAAAAATAAATTAAAAACGTAATATATATTAATGAAATATATAATAATAAAATAATAAAAACATAAAAATTATTTATATATTAAATATTCAATAATAGTAAATATTAAATGAAAAATTAATATTTAATAAAATTAAATAATTAAAAACATAATATATAAAATATTAAAATTTAGTAAATAAATATGTAAAATAATTATATTATTAAATTAATATTTTCCAATGTGTTCCTATTGAATTAATTTTGTATATGTACCTATAAAATTAATGTTTATATACATATGTTTGATATATTTAAAATTCAAAAGAAAAATTGAATTGATATAACAAAATGTTGTTAAATTTATCTAAATATTAATTAGACAATATTTTTATTTGATGTTAATTTTTAATTATCTATTTAACCATTTTTTACAATATATAGGACATATTCAGTTTATATACATATTTAGTGTCATATAAATCATATTTAAGAAATATATATATATATATATATTAATAAAAATAATTTTTAATATGAAATATTATTTTTAATAAAATATCATTCATTCGAAGAAGGTAACATTTTATCCACTCAAAAAAATAACTGTTAAAGGTCACTATTATTATCTCTTAATGAAAGTGATGATTAATATAAACCATTTAGGGGTAAAAAATGCATCCATAAAAGGTTATAATTTTGTCTACATTTTTTAGCATTGATAAAGATACCTTTTATCAGTACACTTATCATGAAATAATGAAACTATCAATTTATTGGTGTTATTTTAGCTCCATAATTAGTAAAATACAAAATACTCGTGATTTAATAGTAGTGAATCCTAACATGTTTAGTTATTGTGGAAAAGTACAATGTTTATGTAACTAATCCTCACCATCCCGACACATGTTCCCAGAAATCCCATGATAAACAAACCTGTTTCACTTACTTTTATCATAAAATGAATCTCATAATATATCAAAAATGTCTTGAAAACTCCTCTCATTCTCATACCATGAATTTAAAACATTTATAATGTATAAATAGGGACTTTAGAAACATTATTTTGAAACAAAATAATAAACACATTTTTCTTAAAACCAAACATTGTGATAATGTTATAAATGTATTTAAAAAATCATGCACTTTTCATAATTACATTCAAGTATATAAAAAACCAATATATCAAATATATATAAATAAGAAATCGCATAAAATAATTTAACCATAAAAACCCTTTATTAAATAAAATCATATCCTCTATTTATAAACTATTTCATTAAAACATTTCACCATTAAACCATTTCAGTTCATTACATGCCATTTTTTACCAGATACCTTATGAAAAATCCCTTAATATATTTTCAAAATAGTATGATTAATGTAGAAAATATTTTATGGATTATAACATCTTACACCATTTATTTTTTATACCTCAAATTAAGAAATAAATTAATACATTCAAATGAGGATGATAATATTTAATATATTTAATTCATATAGAGTTCAATGTAAATTAAAAAGTTTAAGAAATTAAAAGATAAAATTTAAAGGGAAACACATGGAGTCACCTGCCTCAAATGATAATTTTACATAAATACTATGGATATAGTGTTTCTTATAGTATCCCTAAACACCTAACCCAAATTTTAATATCCTTAAATAAATAATCCCAATATAAAAAAATAATAATAATTGAATCGAAACTCACTGAATGGTCCAACATCATCAAAATAGAAGTGAAAGTAGTGAAATCCATCATTAAAAATCCTTTAGACTACACTACATGAAAAATCCAATCATATTTTCATAAACCATCTTTTAATTAATATTAAAAAAATTCCAGAACATCATAACTAAGGATGAAAAATAAACATCGAATTAACATCTCCTTCCACAAAAAAATATATGGACCATAATAAAAATACCAATAACCAATAAATGATAATTAAATTAAATTAAATATATAAATGAAATGGATCAGAACCTCGTGGTCTATTACTTTGTAAAATTATGGTACATGGAGTGACCTAGACGCCATGGCTAAGTTAGGTGGGAGTGGGTGTTAGTGGCAGGGTGTCACTGTGGTGTCACCTATCAGTTCCACTGATTGGTGTGTCATGGATTGGTCTCACGGATTGGGGTTGCACTCGGATAGTTCCACTGTGGGGTGTCAGGGTTCTTTCCCCTAGATTTCCCAAATAACCTCTTTTAGATTTTATTACCCCTTTTAAATTGGATTAAGACTGTGTAAGTCCATCAATGGTATCTTAAATCCTCTAATGGTGGGGCAACCCCATGTCCCCCCTTTGATGCTTTTCCAACTTATCCACTCTTTCATGTTTTCTACCTTTAAAGGATATCCATAAACTCACAACTGTACACAGGCCTATCTCCACCAACTCCAAGGGGAATTATTAAATCTCAATTAATTCCAACATGTGAAACAGCACAAACATGTGGCCGAGCCACGATCTATCTTTTAAGTACTTCGAAACCATCTCCTATATTATTGGATCTGGACTTTTCCTAACTTGAGATCCCCTCTTACATTTTACTTTTGATCAATCTTAGTGTGACTCAATACATCATTCCAAGATGAATCGTGAGCCCAAGCTATAGCCCTTCCCGCTCAGCCTTGGAGTCCTCAAAGATCATCCTCTTGAAGTCGTGCATCCCTAGTTATTAGTGTGAGGAGAGAAACTTCAATATTTGATCATATAGGTAGGGTTCTTCTTTCGTCTTTATTTACTATGTATCATGTGGGGTGGTTATGCTAATGCTTTCGTTGAGATGTGGACAAAACCAAACCTTAATTAATATAATAAAAAGACTCTATAGAATGATGGGGTGTTTTTAATGATGATTTTACTATATTTATTTTATTTTCATTTTATGTTGTGAATTGTATGGGCTTAATCCCACTGAGAATATTGTCCTTTGTTGGTCCTTTATTTTGCAGTAATGACACTCTGATTTTTCATATTATCCTGTGATTGAATGCCTACTAAATGGAAACTGGTTGATCATGTAAACTCTGTTGTTTAAATTGATGCCCAATGAGAAAGAATACTCGTGTGATCACCCTAGTTATCCAAATTGGTAACTTGATAAATAGTGTGTTTAAATCTGAAAAACTCTCGTGCTCTATTCTGAGAATAAGAACGATTGTTCTTCTTTATTCTTTTTGGGTGACGCAGATCCGGATAGGATCTCCTATTTTTTTAGTTTTTGGTGATGGATCTAAATCCATGTGGGGCCTTATGTTAGGGCCTAGTCTGGTTCTCGTACTTTTAGGGATCTCACAGACCCCTTATGTTTTTGTGACTTTATAATGAGAACTAGGTGTGGATAATTAAATGGATGCTTGGTTGTTTTCCTTCATCTGTTGTCTTGGCTTGTGTCTATTCTTATTAGTTTCTCGATAGTGAAGTAATATTTAAATGATACCACTTGAACATGATAACAGGAATGGGTACCCTAGGTGATTGTTTTCTAGAAATGGGTTGTGATTTGGTTGTGGTTGTTGTGTGTTCCTGCATGTAGGAATAATAATGCGGGTGGTTGTGCTATGGTAGAGAATTGGCTGGTTGTTTGTTTTGGAACCCTTAGGTAGGGCTTAGTGTTTTTATAATAATATTTATAAGTTAAATTCTTTTTTTTCTTATTCGTACCCCACCCATGTTGAGAACCTGGTAAAAAATAACCCCATTTCATGGGGGATGATGTTTTTCAAAACATTCTTATGAGTGAATGGTTATTAGCTCTTTTTTTCAACATCTCCTAGGAAGACCAAGACTCTCCGGGCAGGTTGTGACGGCCAAATGTATATTATTGGAAAATCCTATTTTAGAAGGTTGTGTTGTGGTTATAGGCCTAGGATTGTGCAGATTGGTTTGTTTCCCACGTGTCTTCAGGATGAGGCCTAGGTACCTTTGGGCATGAAAATGTTTGTGGCTCCTAGGTATCTACGGGTATAGTAGTGGTTGTGGAGGCCCATCTGTTTGCAAGCATGGTTATATGGGGTTTTTGTGTCCCAGGTGTTTACAGGCCTGGTCATGCATGGTTGTGGGGGCCCTCAAGGTTGTTGTTGTGGTGGGTGTAGAACTATAATGGAACATATGGGGGAGGTCTGACACATAGGGTGTCCTAAATAAATAGTTTGAATGTAGTGCGGGGAACCTGAATATCGATGTGCTATTACTGTTACATTACTTGACTTGCATTATTAGGGAAGTGTGCCGTGGTGAGGCTGGGAGGATAGTTTCCTTTCTAGGCACATTGGTTATCTCTATTTCTCATAGGGAATTATAATTCCTCTCCACTTTTTCACGTAATCTGTTGGTTTTCCGTACATAGTATATCTATATACTCACCCTTTGTATATAAAAATGGTTTAAGATTTCCATGAGGAATTTGAAGAATATTCCAGACCTTACTATCTTGGGCTTTAAGAGTTTTTGTTCCTTCATTTCTTTCCTTTGGTATTTTTTTCAACAGATTTTTCTTTTAGCTTGTATAAACTTATTTTGAACATGCATATGGGAATGGATCTTGGATTTAATTTTATTTTCAGTTTTTGTAGTTTTTTGAGATTTACCCTCTTATCTTCCACTATTTTTCAATAAAGGGTATTAATTCCATATTACATGTGATTCTATACCCTTGGTTATAGATTCCACTCTAGGGCCTATTTAAGGGAGGACACATGGTCATTATGTCTCCTCCAACTTGACGAATGATGGTTTTGGAAGTTTTCTATCCCATCCCTCATCTTGGTGAAGGTGGCTCATGAAAGAGTGGTATCAAAGTTGATGGGAGAAAGATAGGATGGAACATAGGGTTAGGCACAATAATAATTTCATTGGATGGAAGGGAAACTGTGCTAGGAAATCATGGTGAGTGAAATAGGCCAGGGAAGACTCAATATGACACAAGATTTTATGGCCGCCCATAATCCGATGATAGGACTCTAGTCATACCAAACAACCATGTGGGGCTACACTGATTGTATGGTAAAGGACCTAGTAAATCTACATGCATCTTTATGACTTGTGTTCTTGCATGTTTCAGGTGTTCTGGGAATTTAAAATGAATAACAAGTTTAATAAATATATAAAAGAGGTCTTGTACACTACTCTGGCTTAGGCATTCCATATTTACCTTACAGCTATGGCACCTAGATGACATCCACGAGTAGTGTGGGTGATTGAGGCCTAGGAAGATGATTTGGAAAATCAAAAGAGGACTGATCGAGAGGTGGAGTATGACCAGTGGAAAAAGAGGCTTTATGCCTTTCAACAATAGACCCTCAAGATTTATGAGGAAAGCATCTCAAACATGGTGACATAGAACTGGCTTGAGGTGTTGGTGATAGCATAAAGCTTGATCCAGACTCTAGAATAGTACTGGGTTCCTCTGGCTATATTCGAGATGTGGGGAGTGGCGTGTCATTGGTAGACTCTCTATATTAGTGAGAAGAAAAAGGATGAGGTTTCGTGGACCGAAATCAAGAGGGAGTTACAGGAATAATTCATCTCTTCCAAAATGATGGCTTTGAAGAGGAAGAAACTACTCCGCCTTCATTAAGGGAGTATGATGGTGAGGGTTTTGGGGATCAAGTTCAAGGATATCCATTATTTCGCTCCAAAACTCTTCCCAAACAAGGAATCACTTGTAAGGTTCTTAGAGGAGTCACTCTGACCTTACCTGTAGTACATTGTTACTCTCGTCACTCTAATGACCCACATGGAGGTCCAGAAGAAGGCTGAAGTGGCATATAGGATGCACACAATGAGAGGTTTTCCACAAGAGGGGATCCAGTTGACCTCATCGAAGGGGAAGGTTGTTATCCCCAGTCCTCTAGCATCAGGGCCTTCCAGGTTTATGTCGATGGGGGGCAGACCCTAGTAGTTCCAGTTTTGATCTCCCAATCCTCACCCCTTCCCTATGAGCCTTGGACTGGGGGTGATTTATCTGTGGATATTTTGGAAATATTTAGAATTAGTACCTAGAGAATGTGTAGTACAATGGAGGTGGTAAGGATCAGTGCATACCTCAGCAAAAGTAGTTTCCAGCCATACATTTTCAGCTGTAGCACCTGGGAGAGTGAGATCCCGCTCCTTGAAGAACAGAAATTGTAAGAGGAGGCTGACTTGAGCACACTCCTCAGAGACCTCATCCAGGTCATGGTCGGGGAGGTGGCTGAAAATCAAGGGGAAGAAGATCTAGGGGTGGGTATTTATACACCACATAGGCAGCTGTGACGATAGGGATAGAGGTCATTCAAGGTACAATGAACTTATTTAGTACTCTTTCATCTACCTTGTTTTATTTAAGAGCTTTACACTCCTTTTTTACAACTAGTCTAGTCCCTACTCTTTGTCTATACGTAGAGAGACTTCACATTCCCCTGGTATTGAGTACGGAAATCAGAGGTCAAACCAATTTGTCTTATGTTTTTTGAGGATGCAGACTGATGTTGGGGACACATCAGTCTAGTGGGGACATTAATTTTCTACAAATGCAGCCATATGATGTCATTTTTGGAATCTACTAGTTGTTCTCTATGTGTTCTATTATCGACTTCTTTTGTGGACGAGTTTTGTTCTCAGATATGGGCGGTCATCATTTAGCATTCATCGGTGAGCAGGGTTTCCTGGATAGAACCCACGTACGGTGCCCCTTCTTTTCATTATAGCTAAGCTATTAGTGGAACAACTAGACTTAGTGATTGTGGAAGTCCCAAGGATCATTAGTGAGTTCTTGGAAATCTTCCTTGAAGGGCTTGTGATCCTACCCCCTCAACATGATATTGAGTTCTAGATAGGCTTTCAACCCAATGGCCATATAATTTTGATGGATCTCTACTGGATGGTGCCTTTTGAGTTATGGGAGTCGCAAATACAGGTCGATGAACTGATAAAGAAAGTTTTTATCTGACCGAGCAGATCATCATGGGGTTCTCCAGTCTTCTTCACAAAGAAGGCAGACGGTGGTCCAAGGATGTGTATAGACTAACGGAGGCCGAATCAAGTGATGGTCAAGAACTGTTACCCTCGCTTGAGAATTAATGACCTTTTCAACAAGTTAAAGGGAGAATTTGGGTTATCCAAGATCGAACTGTGGTCGGAATATCACCAGTTGAGTGTGAAGGAGGGTGACATCTTGAAGACTGATTTTTAGCGCAGATATTGGAAAATTGAATTTTTTGTCATGTCATTCGGCATTATAAAATCACCATCCATGTCCATGGGGATCATGAACTCCCTATTCTGCAAATATATTTACCAATTTTTAGTCGTGTTTATTGTTGATATCTAGATCTACTAAATATCGGAGGAGATCTCTCCCGGAATTTGAGGTTGGTTTTTGAAGTCCTATAACCCCACCAAATCTATGGGATGATTTATAAGTGCATGTTCTGTACCTAATAGGTGCACTTACATGGACACATGGTGTCCCAGTAGGGAATAAAAGTGGAACTTTTGAAGGTTTAAGTTTTTGTTTGCTACGCAACACCCAAGAATGTGGAAGAAGATCGTGGTTTCATTGGACTAGAAATTTACTACCGGATGTTTGTGACTAACTTCTCACTAGATGCAGAACCTTTGACAACATTGACCAAGAAAGACCAAGCATTCATTTGGATTGAGTGGTTCTAGGTAGCCTTCTTCTATCAAATGGGGAAGCTGGCTAGTTCCCTTGTTCTGAGGGTGCAAGATGAAGGGGTAATGTTGAAAGTGTTCTGTGATGTTTTAGGTCTAGGAATAGGGTTTGTGCTAATTCTGTATTGGGGAGTGATCTCTTATGGGTCTAGACAATTATTTCCCCACAAACGTATCAATTCCACCCAGGACTTGGAGCTTTCAGTGGTTCTGTTTGTGCAGATGTTTTGGCCGCATTACCACACCAGGGAACACTTCGTGGTCTTTACAGATAACAAGTTCTTGATGTATGTCTTCATCCAGTGAGACCTAAACATTTTGAAGTGGACGTGGAAGTAGTTTTTTTAGGAATATGACATCAATATATCCTACACCTTAGGAAAGGGAAATTAGGTGGCTGATTCCATAAGAAGGAAGTCACATAAGGATGTGGTTTGGGAGTTAGAATATGTTTTGAGAGAAATGGAGGAGTTGGTTTCCTTACACCTGGATGAGAAAATGGATGATGGTAGAGGTTGTCTATGCCTGATGATGTTGTAGTATTCCTTGGTATAGTGGGTGGAGGATTCTTAGTGGGTGGACTTAGATGCTCAAGTAATGTGTTATCATGTTATCCAGGGAAATGCTTCGGAAGGATGGTCAGAGGACGGTGAGAATTGGATTGTGTTTCATGAGAAGCTATTTTTTCCATTGGAAATCCATGAGAGAGTTATTAGTGAGATCTATAACTCCCCCTAGTGGTACACCCATGAGTTTTCAAGATGTATCGGGGCATGAGATGTTCATTTTTGTGGTCGGAGTGATGCGCGTAGTGGAAGAGTTTGTGGAAAAGTGCCTTGTGTGCCTCCAGGTGAAGGCTATGCACCACGTTCATGGAAGTCTATTGCATCACTTAGACATTATCGAGTGGAAGGGGGACGATCTTCAATGGATTTATTCACAACACTTCCTAGGGCTGAGGGAGGTAGTGATCTTTTCTGCGTAGTGGTGGACCGATTGACAAAACCAGATTACTTCATAGTGATTAATAAGTTGAGCAACGTGAATGCGTTAGCTAAAAAATACATGGGTGAAGTGGTGAGGATTCATGGAGTGTCATGGTAAATATTTTTGGATGGGGATTCATGGGTTACCAAAAAATTCTAGAGGGGGTTATAGTGTTCTTTTGGGACCCAGCAATGCCTTAGCACTTCTATCCACCCCTAGATAGATGGCCATACATAGAAGACCATCCAGTTGTTGAAAAATATGCAACGTGCATGTGTTTTGGAATTTGGGGGATCATAAGTATGATACTTACCTCAATTTGAGTATTCATACAACAATAGGTATCACTCTACCATTGGCATGGCTCCGTTTGATGCATTGTATGGAAGGTCATTTCGTTCACCAGTGTGCTGGAATGAGGATGGAGGAGCATGTGTTCTTGGCCCGGAGGTGGTGTAGAGCAAGAAAGTGAATGTTCAGCTTGTGTGTGATAGGATGAAGGTGGCTCAGGACTGAACGAATACGTTTGAAAATCATATTAGGAGAACCTTGGTGTTCAAGGATTGTGACCACATGTTCTAGAAGGTCTCCCTTCAGCATGGGCAGAGGAGGTTCAGCAGGGGAGTAAGATTTTTCCAAGGTACGTCAGACCCTTCGAAGTGTTGCAGTGAGTTGGAGAAGTGGAATATCATTTGACACTACCACCAATACTACAGAGGGTCCACAAAATTTTCCATGTGTCTCAGTTATGTCAGTATCTACATGATAACTCACACGTCCTCATCTGGGGAGAACTGGATGTCGAGGACGATGCAAAGTTCTAAGAGTGACAAGTGAGTTTCTAGGATCATTAGGATAAGGTGATTCATGGATGATCCATTCCCTTGATTTGTGAGTTATGGAGGCATTGTGGCCTAAAGGAGAGTACCTGAGAATGGGTGGCACATATGATTTCCCAATATCCAGGGCAATTTTATGTTTTCTTTTCCCTTTTTTTTGTAAATGAATATGATGTAATTATGGACCTCATTTTCATTGAAATTAGTTGTTTCCCTTGTATCTAAATGTGTGTGAAATGCACTGACCATTTAAGGGGGAGGAACTGATTATTAATATAGATGCATCAAGGTGGATGTGATTAAACCCATGAGGGTGAGTTAGTACCACCAAATGTGGATAGTATCATGACATGGAGGAAGAGAATCCCTATTGCATATGTCTCAATGGTGTGACCTTTATTTGTTTTTCTGGTTACATGGGGGAGAATAGTGGTCAAGTATCTGTGGTTGTTTAGGAGATAGATGATGTAGAGGTTTCCCTAGATATCGAGGATTGTTATTGATTTCAAAAAAATCTATGGTGGTTTTGTCCCTGAGAGGTATCTTACTAAGTGGTTCTTTAGAACCCTCTCTTTTTGTCACAATTAGTCATGATTCTTTAAGGGAGATAATAATTTGAGAGGTGTATGATGTAATAGTATGGACCATCATGATCCATTACATTGTCAAATTCTTGTGTTTGGGGTGACCTAGATTCCATGGGTAAGTCAGGAGGGAATCAATGTCAGTGGAGGGGTGTCACTATGTTATCACCTATCGGTGCCACCAATCGATGTGTCACCAATTCGTGATGCACCAGAACAGTTCCATCATGGGGGTGTTCGGGTTCTTTCTCCTAGTTTTCCTATAATGCCTCTTTTATGTTTTATTGACCATTTTAAAGGGGTTTCAATCCATTTAATCCCATAAATGATATCTTAAATCATATAAAGGTGGGGAAACCCTATGTCGCACCTTTTATGCTTTTATATCATACCCCCTCATACGTGTTTCTCTGTTTAAAGGATATCCCTAAACTCAAAGTTGTCTGCGGGTCTATCTCCACCATCTCTGAGGAGAATTATTAAACCTTAATTAATCCCAATGTGTTAAACCTCCATACCGCATGGTCGAGCCAGGATCCTACTTTTAATAACTTCAAAATTGCCTCCCTGATTTTGGGATCTATATTTTTCCAACCCTGAGATCCTCTCTTCCTTTTTCCATATGGTCTCCCTTAGTGAGACTCTAGACTTCCTTTTGAGAAGTATCATGCGCCCATTCTAGAAACCTTCTAACTCAACCTTGGAGTCCTATGAGTTCTTCCTCTGCAATTCCCGCATCCCCAGTTCATATCACTAGGATAAAAACATTGATCGTTGATTATCAAGGTAGGGTTCTTCCATCGTCTCACTTTAAAGTGTATCATGTGGGGTGGGTATGATAATGCTTCCCTCAAGACATGGACTAAACCAAACATTAATGAAGATAAAAATAGACTCTAATGAATGAAGGGGTGTGTTTGATGATTTTGTTAATATATTTATTTATTATTAATTTTTATGTTGTGAATTTTATGGGCTTATCCCCACTAAAAATAGTGGCTATTTTTTGTCTTTTCTTTCACAACAATGAACCTCTATTTTTTGGATAATCCTGTGATGGAATGGATGTAACATGAAAACTAGTTAATCATGTAAACTCGTTTGTATAAAAAGATACCCTATGAGTAAGAATCCATGTATGATCACCGATTTTAAACAAATATGGAACTTGATAAATGGCGTGGTAAAATCCGAAAAACTCCCTTTATCTGTTATACGAATAAGCACAGATGTTCTACTTGATTCTTGTGGGGTGATGTGGATAGGGATGGGATCTCATGTTTTTTAGTTTTTTGTTGATATAAATCCATCTGGGGACCTAATATGGGTCTTTTTTTTGTTCTAGTATTTTTAGGGACTTCACATATCCCTTTTCTAGTGGTGACTTTATAAGAGAATCAGGTGTGGATGCCTAAATCGATGCTTGGATGTTTTTCATCAGTTGTTGTCTTGGATTGTGGTTGTGCCTGTTAGTTTACCGGAACTAAAGGAATTTTTAAATGGGACCACTAGAAAATGATAATGGAAATGGGTACACAGTGGGGTTGTTTTCTTGAAATGGGTTGCGCTCTGGTTGTGGTTGTTGTGTGTTTCTACATGTAGAAATGGTAATGTGGGTGGATGTGCTCTAGTTGAGAATGGGATGGTTGTCTATTTCAGAACCCTTATGATGGTATGAGTGTTTGTTTAATAATATTTATTAATTTCTTTCTAATTATTATTATTCTCACCCCACCCATGTTGAGCACTCCGTGCCGAACACCACCATTTCATAGGGGAAGGTGTGTTTCCCAACATTATTATGATTGGATGGTTATTAGCTCTTTTTTATCCCTATCCATGGTACCCCAAGAATCTTCAAGTAGGATATGATGGCCATGTTATATTATGAAACACGAATCTTCAGGGAGGGTGTGTTATGGTGGTTGGCCTAGGTGTGTGCGGGCATGTTTCTTTCCCAAGTGTCTTCGGAATGAGATCCATGTGTCTTCGGGTGTGACAAGGGTTGTAGTGGACCACGTGTCTGTGGGAGTGTCAATGGTTGTGGTGTCCTAGTTGTTTTTGGGCATGGTTATAGGTAGTTTTTGGGGGCCATGTGTTTGTGGGCGTGGTTATGTGTGGTTGTGGTGTCCCACAAGGTTGTTGTTGGGGTGGTAGTGGGACTACAGTGGAACTTATGGGGCAGGTCTGATGCGTAAGATGTCATAAATAACCAGTGGTATTGCAGTACTGGGTACCCAAATATCAATGTTATATTATTATTACTTCACCTAACTTGCGTTATTTGGAGAGTGTTCCTTAGTGAGGATGGGCAGATAGTTTCCTTGGTAGGTGTTTTGGTTATCCCTATTTCGAACGGGGCATTAGAATGACTCCACACTTGTGCACAAGAGATTTTGGTTTTCCCTAATAAGTATATATATATACTCACCATATTTATATAAAATTTCTTTCAGGTTTTCACAAGGTCATTGAGAACCATGTCAGACCTTACTAGCTCAGGCTTCAGGAGTTTTCATTACTAATTTTATTTACATTGGTATTTTTTTCATCAATGTTTGCTTATACAATGTATTAATATATTTTAAACTTGCATATGGGAATGGATTTTGGATTTAATTTTATTTTTAGTTTTTTGAGTAGTTTTAGATTTACCATCATATATCCCTGTATTTTTCTATAAAATTGTAATACAGTCTATATTACATGTGATTCTATAACCTCGGTGCTAGTCACCACTCTAGGGCCTATTTAAGGTGAGTCTCAAGGGTCATTATCTCTCCATTAACTTGAATAAGGAAGGTTTGGTATTTTTTGTCTCTTCCCTAATCATGGTGAAGGAAGTTCGTGCCAATAAAAAATGTATAACTATCAATAGAAATATATTTTTTATTTACCTTATTTTAATAAAGAATAATAAAACATCACCGATGACATATAGATATATTTAATGTAGATAATGATATTGATGAGGTTATATGAATAAAGATTACATTAGAGAAAAGAGAGATATAGGAAGGATATTTCTCCTATTTTAAGCATCTGTAGATATCTCCATACTCCTCCACACTAAAATCACATTATTTTTAATTTCAAAGATTTAATTTATCCTTTATTTTTTTAATCTCATTTTCTTTACCTCTTATATTTTTTCTCAAATTACTATACAACATATGTTCACTGCACAAACCCACATATAGAGTTTTTTTCAAAGTGGCATGTCATTTCATGAGAAAATTGGTTCGTAATTAATTTTTGGGAGAATTTTTTTAAAATATTTTTGTGAAGGACCCTCAATATTTACTGCCTATAATAAAATTGAATTTATAACACTCTAAATTTTACCTAAATAAACAAACTATACCCCTACTATCACCCCACTCTCCACCTCTTACCACTCATGGAGTACCATCATGTAGATAACCCTATAATATTTTGTCTTCCAAAAGTAAAATTCATTCCAATATATCCATTCTCCCACCATATCATACACTCACACTTATAACGTTCCCCCTATCCCAACACATTTCTAATATATCCATCATCCATCCCTGGTCGGTCTTCCCCTACCCCATGCCCTAATGTTTTCATCCATGTTTGATGAGAAACCATGACCCAATATGTTAAATTCATCATTATTTTCATGCTATGTCAAAACATGTATCTTAAAATCAGTATATTTATTTTTTTTCAATAGACGTTTCATTATTTTGAACAATTATTACCTATTTCATTAACCTCATATTTTTAAATTTTATTGTCATAATGATATTAAAAGAAATTTTATTAATCAAATGAAACTTTTGATTTTATATTTGTATAGTTAAATTTTTGATATTATTTTATTTAGACCTATAGAATAGATTATAAAATATTAAAAACTTATTGTTAATATCTAAAATTGTGTTTTTATTGAGTTGGATGATATTTTTTGGCATCGGTAGAAATTCAATGTTGTGGTGATTTGTCTTTTCTAAATTGTTGGTATTCTTGTATTTTTTCTTAAATGGTTTAATATTAAAATAGCTTTAACAATTTTCCATGATGCTTTCTTGAATTTGTTTATTTCAACATTCATATTTTTTGTTTACATATTCTTATATTTTAAATTTTCAAACTTTGGAATGAAAATGATGTTGATTTTTCTTATTTTTTAGTATTTTAGTATTAAAATTGTAAAATGAGAATTTAAATGTGAGAGATATTTTTGTTAATATTTAAATAGTGGTTTATTTAATATTTAGATTATATTTTTCATATTTTTCATTTCTTTTCTAAGGGTATATATGAGTTTTATCATGGAATAAATAATATATAAATATACTATACCTCTACAATTAGGGTTTAATCTCGTGTTTCCTTAAAATTTCAAATATGTAAGTGGATAAGAAACTGAAGAATGAGTATGAATCTATTATTTTATTCTTAATTCTCAGATTGGTGAATTTAAAATTGATTTTAAAGGATGTAATTTATTTTCATAGAAATATATTTGTTAATTATGAACCATGATGTAATTATTTTCTTTTTTATTGAATTTTTATTTCGGGGAGATGTAACAAACTTATAGTTATTAGAGTTTAATTCTTATAATCTATATTTTCATTACTATAACTTATCTTATTTACTATATAATTGATATGGGAGGAGTAATTGATTTTTTAATATAAAAATTTTAAAAGAAATGAAAGGCGTTATATATATTTCATTTTTATAGTTTGTAAAAAGTGTTGCAATTAAAGATGTTTTAAAAAATTTTATTTTAGATTTAATCTAAAAATTATATTTGAAAAATATCAAATGGTTTTATTTAAATTGTAACAGTATGTTTTATTTTTAAAAAATATTTTCAAAATAAATGTATTTTAAATTAATATATGAATTAAATTAATGCATGTTTTGAATTAATGTAATTAATAATTATTTATAGATTTATTTCCTTAGGCTGAAGATATTTTATTACATAATTATACATATTTTACATGAATCTAATTGTGAAAAAATGTTTAATAAAGTGTTGACATTTTTCTGTAAATTAAATTTATATTTTTACATATATGTTTTATAATTTTTTTAAGGTTAAAAATTTATTTTAAATTTTATAGCTAATTTCTATATTTGATGATTTGTGATAGTTTAGTTTTTAAAAAGTTTATTGTGAGTGAGCTCATCTATATGCATTGAAATCATTTCAAGGGTTGCATGTTTTTGTGGAATTAATGATATTTTTGATAAACATTATAGTCAAATAAATATTTTATTCATGAATGATTTCTAATTAAGAATGTTAATAACAATGATTATTATTTAAGTATGATTATTATCTCATGTTTTGAAAAATATATATTTTTTTACACATATAATATAATTTCATTGACATGGATGGATTCGATACATTTAATTTGTTGGCTAATTTTTTTTGAAATTACACGATTTATATAAATACGTGATTTATATTCAAATTTGAATTAATTAAACGATGTTAAAAAATGTCCATTTTTGATATAACATGCATATTATTAATAGTTAACAATCTTTTTAATAACTTTATTAGTAAAAAATCTATTTAATTGATGATTTTTTATCAGGTATTGAAATAGGAGCATGTTATTTACTATTTTAAATAATTATATAACTTGATTAGGAATGATAAATTTAAATAAAGATCATTATTAGAGTGGGAGGTTTAGGGACTATGGAAATATTGACATTGATATGTTTATATTTGATGTTGTATACTACTATTGTATTGACATGGACAAATGGATTACCTAAAATTAATATACTAATAATAAATGCATGCATTCCTTTGATGAACCATAATGAATTGATTCATCAAAACATCCATGTATGTTCAAGGATTTAAAAATATATATGATCATTCTTGGTTATCCTTGATGTTATTTGGTGCCTATTTATCAAATTACAGAATTATAAAATGGAAGTGACACAAAAAACATGGTAAAGTTACATCAAATAATGATAAGATGTTAGATTTAAATAGGGTAATGAATTTTAATTCCAATTGGATTATATTTAGTTAAAAAATTATGATTTTATAGAAATAATAAAAAAATAAGACTAAATAAAACATATGTGTCAGTTATTATTTTAATAACATCATTGTACAATTTTAGTAAAATATTATAAAAAATATTATATAAAAAAATTAATACATTTTAAAATATTTAAATGTTTATTAATAATTTTTGTTTCATAGATAAGTTATTTAAAATTTTGTTTTCAAACCGAAACCTTAATTACATAATTTTATTTTTTATTTTTTATTTATATTAAAATATAATTTTTATTTAACATATGGATATAAACATCATAATTTGTATAAGCATTTATAACAGGAATAGTCAATTTTAATTACATTTAAGAAAATGCCTATTTATGGTGAATGATGTTTTCCGGTCAGTTTTAATTGAATTACTCCTCTATATTGTGAAGGTATGTGGTTTGGATAATTATTATCTATTTGGTTATAAAATTGACCTAATATTCTGAGGAAGATTAAGAATTAGATAAAAACTAATAATAAATGTAGTTGTTATGAGCACATTGTTTAATATAGTTGTCCACTTCAATCATATCATATTATATTTATTGAGGTTTTACAATTATAGGTTTCAATTATATGTCTATTAAAATATTGAACCCTTGTGTCAAAATATGGATCCTTAGTGTTAAATTTTTTGAAGTATAGTGTTAAAATCTACCAACTAAGAGTCAAAATTGTATGAAATTAAAATTATATTTCTATAGTGGGTTGTTTAAATGTATAGATGAATTGAATATTTTTTTGTCATTATAACCTAATAAAATATAGGAAATTTGGGAAAAAATATTGAAACATAGTTTTTAATTTACTATATCATCATGATAATATATGGAAACTATGATGACTAGATGAGATATATTACTATTTACATTTAAATTTCGGTTGTTTGATTATATAGATGATTTTTTTAGAATTAGTCATAACAAATAGATATATTATATTTTAGTGTATCAAATTTTAAAAAACAACTATAACTTTTAAATTATGCATGGTCTGTGTTAAAATTTGGATGATAAGTGTTTAAAAATTGGTTGGATTGTTTTAAGTTATGTAATATTCACTTCATATTTTTATTTTTTCATAAATTTTAAATTCTCTAACATAAGTGTTAAAAATATAATATCCAATGTCAAAATATGGAATCCTAAAATTAGAGAGAGTAATTCTTTGAAGACATTCATGTTGATGCCCCTTTTTTGAGGTAGTAAATTAATATTTTGTAATTCTATTATTTGGTGAAGGAGATTGAATGAACAGTGTCTTCTAATTTAACAATGTTCCACTATATGTTTAAATCTGTTATATTTATTTGTTTTCAAAAAACATGATATATTTCGTTTCAGATAAAATATTATCTACCAATGTAATGTGATTATTTTTTATGAAGAAAAATATCTATTTTTATTATAATTATTTGGATTAAAATGTTTTCTAAGTAGATTATTTTTCGAAACTATCAAAAAATTAAATAAAAAATATAATATGATTTTAACAGGAGAGATGAAATCATTAATAGTTCATAGAGTTTCAATCCAATATATACTAATTTATATATATTATATAATTTTTTAAAGGTTAATGATTCCATTTTTTCATATGAAATGATAAAAGAATTGGAGATATGAAAGGTATTTGGTAAATTATTGGATTTAAAATTCCAATTTGTTCGAAGGGTTCATTATGAGAAGATTTTAGATAATTTTTATACTCTATATTGTTCTCTAAGTTTTTATGAAGAATTAAATATTACCTTGAAATATGTTTATTATATTTTAGGAATTTTTTTTAAATGGAAGATTTGTAAATTTTGAATGGGATAGTAATGACTAAAAATAAATGAACAATAGTTAAATGGAAAATAAGTTAACTAATTTTCGAGAAATAATTTTTTAAATCAGGGGGAAATGAAATTTTTGACAAAATTTAGTTTTTTTACATTGGGGACCTTATTGAATCCCAGTTAATGTTCTTTTATTAATGAATGAAATTTCATGATGTTTTGTGGCTTCCAAGAAAGTTTTGCAGAATGGGAATAAACATAGAAATTTTTCTTGGATCTTATTCATGAATTGGCTATGTATAATAATTCCATCCACATAGGTTGAAAGAAAAATATGGTGGTTTTTTTGTTATACTATTGGAATCAGTTAAAAAATTGTACAACGGTGGGTGTGTTTTTATTAGTTAATAAATTTATGTTAAACATATTATTATGTTGACACTTAATCATATTTATATTTTTTCATCCACTACCCTCTTAGAGAACTTTTTAATTATGGTGGCACAATTTTTTTACAATTTTAGTATGTAATAAGAATATAACAATTAGTAAATTTAGAGTCAAATAGTATGAAATGAATTTTATAGTACCATATATCTTTATTATGGTGTAGTGTTCCTGATCTATACTTATTCATAAATCTGATAAAATCATCCTATTAAAATTTCATAAATCTTCTTGTCAATGTCTTATGTCATAAATCTATAATTATAGTGTTAATGTATGGATTAGTAGTGTTAAATTTTGTCTGCTCAGTTTTAAAATCCACAGCTTCACATTAAAATTCATAATCCTTTATTTTAGTAGATTCATATTGACATCTTGAAATATAGTGTTATAATATAAAAGGCTAGTTAGAAAACAAGAATTATGAATGTTTAAATATATAGTATTAGTGTTAAATTCAATTTTTTCAGTATTAAAATGTGGAGTCATTTTATTAAATTCTTAATGGTTTATTTTAAAATTTCCATGTTGACTTCTCAAACTCATTTGTCAAAATAAGGAATTTTATTATCGAAATATAGATCCTCAGTGTTAGAATTTGGAACTTTAGTGTTAAAATATTTATTTATTGTGTTAATTTTTGGATTCCTAGTTTTAAAATTTGGGGTCTTATTATTAACATATTGATGGTTTGTTTTTGAAGCATCAACATAACATATGGAAATTTAGCATTGAAGTTGTTAATTTTAGGGTGAACAAGAACAATTTAATTGTTTGCATTATGTTTAATAGTGTCAAAATATGTAATTTTAGTATAAAATTCTAGATTCTTAGTTAAAATTTTTGGATAATTACTATTTTATTCCTAATGGATTATTTAAAAAATTCCATGTTGATGTTTTAAAAGATACTTTCAAAATTTTCAATTTTAGTGTTAAAATATGAACGGGGGATGTTAATATCTACATGATTAGTGTTAAAATCTAGAGTTCTAGGGCTAAAGTATTAAATCATAGTGTAAAAATGTGGATTCTTACTATAAAATTATTTATGTTTAATTTTAGAAAAATTATGTTTTTTATGGATCTCTAGTGTTAAAATCTATAATGCCCGTGTTTAAATCATTAATGTTATAGTTAAAATATAGATTATTAGTATTAAAATTGTGAATGTTGGTGTCAAATTTTGTATTTTCATTGAAAAAAATGGTAGTGTTTTACTTTTAATACCTCTTCATAATAAAACATTCATCATTAAATTTCCAATTTTTTGTTAAAATGTATAATTTCAATGTTAAAATGTATATCCTCAATATTGAAATTTGGATGTGAAATATTAAAATCTGGATTATTAGTGATAAATAATATATTCTCAATGTTAAAATGAGGAGTATTATTATTAAATTATAGATTGTATGTTTTATTATATTTATATTTTTGTATATATATATATATATATATATAATTTATAATTTTATTGTTCAAATTCACATTGAGACTATTAAAATCATGACGATTAGTGTTAAAATCTACTGTGTTAGTGAAAAATTCCACAATTTTATTATTCAATTTTCAGTGTGACTGTTTATATAAGGAATAATATTCTTAAAAGTTAGAGTATTAGTGATAAATTCTAGATTCTCAATGATAAAATGTGGAGTATTAATATTAAAATAATAATTTTTAATTTTGAAATATTTTTGTTGATATCTGGAACCATTGTATTAAAATCAGGAATATCAGAGTTAAAATCTAGATTCCCAATGTTATAATCTGACATGTTAGTGTTAAAATATGGATATGTATTGCTTAATTATTTATTCTTGTGGTTAAAATGTGGATTTTTTTTAAATTCTCGATATATTATTTTACAAGATTTTGGACGACACCTTCAATCATTCTGACCATTATTCATATTGGATATTAAATAATGTTATGAGGAATATATGAAATTTGTTATTGAGTACATACCTGATATTTTTAGAGTTTGATATTATTTATTTCATGGAACATCAAATTCTAAGGAGGACACAATTTATATTGATGAAGAGGAAGTAATTGAGTAATGTGACCCTGAAGATGAATATGAGAAGATAAAATTTGAAGTTAATGAGGTTTAGGAATCCATGGAAGAATATGATGTAGATGATAAGGCATATAAGGTGGTTAGGGAACCAATTGATGAATATAATGATGAGGAATAGGTGGAGGATAATGGGGAATCTATACAGGATAATGTAGAAAATAAGGCCTTCACTGAGGAAGCTTCTAATGAAGAGGTTGAATCAAGAAAAGGAGTGATATATGTGGGCACAATTCTAATGTATTTACACTAATGAATGAAAAAAATAATATCCACCCTTATTATAAAAATATATAGTGGGAAAAGTTTACTTAAAATTAGTGTTTATGATTACTGCACCTCTAGAAAGAGTCATATAAACATAGAGTTTTCGGATCTTATCATTTTCATATTTTACATTAAGAAAATTTACTCAATGTGTTTGGTAAAATTATTGTAATTCGTTTTCATAAAGAATTTTTGTCGAAATGGTTAATTACCATGTGGCGGAGGTAGAGTGTCATTTCTTGTTCCCCAAGAAATGGATCAAAAACAATGTTATCTTATGTGTTCATTTTAATAGACATATTTTATTTTAAAATTAATTGGTCAAATATGTACAGAAAACATTGACTCATAAATAGTCTCCATGATTGGAAGAACGATTTTAAATGATCTGTAGTCTTATGTATATCTAGAGAAAAACATATTTTATTGATTATTTAGAGTATTAATTTTAAATTTAAAATAATGGGGATGAAATTATGCATCATGTCCCATTAATTAAGATTATATATTATTATAGGATCAATTTTAATTGTATAAATTTGAATGAAAAGTGAATATTGTTTTACAATATGTCATGACCAATGATATTGAAAACAACATAAAATAATATTGATTCATTTTGTCCCTGTGTTATAGAATTTTCGTTGGTTTTACTGTTCTGTAGAATTAATGAAAGAGAAAGTACATGTTCCTAGCAATCATGCTTCACAATACATGGATTGTGTTGAAAAATAATAGAATTCCTTGATGATAATTCTTCTGACGATATTCTTAATTTGTGTTTTTTTATAAAAATTAATCATTTATTTATATAGTTTTGATTTATTATATTAATTTACATTCGTATTTATTAACTATTTTGTGAGTATGATGTGATATAGTTGATTATGGTTTGATTATATCCTTTAAAATTCTATTTTACCTATGAATTTTTATAGTTTCAATATAATTGGTAAAATATAATATATGATACTTTGTTTTATAAATCCATTATTGTAAAGTCTTTCTCTTTATCATTCTTATTTACATGTCATTATTGGGGAATTAACTTGATTAGCTACCCTGATGAATAGAAAAACTATTATGGATATTATTTATTATAGTGATTTATGTATTAAAGACATTAAATATGATTTTGGTATATCTATGATTTATAGTACTTTTTTGATCTATTTATAGATACAAAATCAATTTAAAAGGGAAAACATAATATGGGTTTTGGTGAAACATAAATTTTATAAATTTTTAAAGGGGAGGATATTATATTTTGGGGTGAAATGTAGTTAAATATATTATTTAGATAAACATTTTATTGATGAAAAATTACTATTTATTTAATGGGAACATAAAAATTGTTTTTTGAAGATGAAAAATATAACTGTTTGGAATATTGTTTTATAAGGAAAATTGAATCATACAATTAAATAAGAATAAATAATTGTCAAACAAAGTCACATGTTTAGTTTAATTTTCACACAATAGAAACAAAAGATATAGGAACGAAGTGTTAAAATATGAAATATTACTTCTAAAATTTTGAGATCGGTGGAGGATCACTATTATAATCTGGATGATGGGTGATGAAATTTAGAAATTATGGTATATCAAATTCATTAATTTGTTTAATTTTTATAATCTTGTACATTCTCCATAAATCATTACAATTGATGAAACATTCATAAATATTTAAAATAATTTATTTTATGTTGAAATATCACATATTTTAGCCATCATAAAAAATTATTACCTTCTAATATCTTCCACATCATATCGGATTGGGTTTTCTTTACCACCATCATATTTTCCCAAATTTTTCACAATGTGAACAATGATATGTAATCCAATTTATAAATTTATACTCAATATAATATTTAAATGGTCTATAATAAAATGTTACATTTATAAATACAATCATTTCGGAAACTAGTGAACACACATTTTCACATTACATTCCTGGAAAATATATTTATAGAACTAAATTAAATAATTAATTGAATTTTCATAAAACAATTAAAACATCTACAACAACACTATTATAATCATTGTGATCATAATTAACATCAAGAAGATTATTATTAATATCTTGAAATTATGTTATCTAAAATTAATGATTTGGTTTAATTGTTATAATCCCATATATCATTCATATGACAATTTAATTGATGAAAAATTACAAGATACTAAAATCAATTGGATATTAGTAGAACATATCTCACATTTTAGCCTTCAGAAAAAGTAAAATCTTTATCTCATCTTTTCTGAAATAATGTAGATTTTTATTTTGGCATGTATTTCATGTGTGAAAAACATTTTTACAACATGAAAAATGGTATATCTTCCAACATTGAAATTTGAGACTCATTATAATTTTGAGACCATTTTTCAAAAGTATAAAATTTATAAATAAAATCATCCCACAAATTAAAGAACCATAATCCACATACTAAATTCATGGAAAATATTTTTTTAAACCTAAAATACACCCTCAATGGAATTTTAATAAGAAACCAAAAAAACTATAGAACAACATTATTAAAATATAGAAGATCAATGTTAAAATCATCGAGATGTATGTTAAATTTAAGAAATATTGTTATCTAATATTTATGGATTTGTTAAAATATTGTAATCCCATGAATCATCAATACCACATTATAATTTATGAAAAATGAGTAGATGATAAAAATTAATAACATTTAAGTATATGTATCCCAAATTTTAGTTTCTAAAGTAAAAAAACATCAACCTCAAATTGTTTTAACATCAAATTTAATATAGATTTCTATAATTCATTTTTATATTACAAACTTTTTAAATACTAGATGATTGGTTTTAATATATAAAATATCACTTATAAAATATGAAGAATAGGTGTGGAAATCTAAAAGTTATGTAATCTAAAAATATGAATTAGATTAAACTTATTGAATCACATATATCTTATATAAACAATTTATGGTAAAAATAATGAAGATTCAAAAAAAATTATTCCATACATCATATTTAATAATGAATAATGATATTTTCCAGTATAGTGATTTAACAGATAATTAAAAAACATATTTTTCTGGAATATAAAAATATTAATCAAGTGAACATTCTCAATGAAATTTTCCAAAAACATAATCTACAACATTAGTTTTTAAATTTGGGTTAAAAGTGTTAAGATATAGAAATATGTTCATCTAAAATTATGGACATGGACTAAATTTTGGTATCTGAAACATCTACCATATATCACTATAATTAATTCAAAATATCCAAAAGACAATGAATGACAATGTATAAAAATTTTGACATTAATTTTATGCAGTTTTATTTGTATGTTAAGAGATTTTTTGTATATAGTGAATTGAATCATTTTATGGTTGAATGATTTTATCAACCTAGAAACAATATTGGGAAAGTAACTAAATATTTAAAACAGTTTTTGAAATTATGAAGACCAAAAAAACTAAAATAAAAAAATTCTCATGGTATTGATTCATTAAATTACCCTAATGAAACTGATGAATAAAAATCACTTCATTGATTAAAAATATTCAATTTTACATTCCCAGTGACGTAATTTTTTTCACCATTTCTTAGTGGTAAGATAAAGAGTATAGGTACTTAAATGTGGATGATCAATGTTAAAATCTAAAAGACCAGTAAGAAATATATAAACTCATTAATACAAAATTAATGACTTATTTTAAATTTTAAAATTATATTCATCTTTTCACTTCATCAACTAATTTACAAACATTTTTTAAGAAAACCATTACTTCATTATTACAAGTAAAAAAAATTCACAAGAATTTTTTTTAAATGATTTAATCTACAGAATAACATAATTAAACTATTAGAAATAAAAAATTTACACCCCTAATAGAATAAATATTATCTTAAATTGGTATTTCTACACTTTTATAATTTGTTCAAAACATACTTACAATGATAACAATGATAAATGTTCTTATTTTGAAATTGATACTCAATATGATTTTGAAACGTTATTCTATGAAGGCCAGAAGTATTTAGTGGGTGTAAAAAAATTTATTAGTATAATAATTATATTTCAATGTATCAAATTATGTCTTATCACTGATTCAGACCAGATTAATAACTCCAAGATAAATCATTTATTAGATGGTAAGATCATAACAATTTTCCACATGTATTTACAAGTTTCCTATTAATATACTTAATTTTTAACTTCTATTAACTTAGGTAATAAAACTTATTATCCATAATTATCTTATGAATTCAAAGGTCCATAGGTATACTATAATATCCACATTAACAGTTTAAACCAATACCATTTTATTTCTATAATTTTCTTCTTTCATATTTTTATCCCTCAACACACTCACCTTTAATTTTTCCACACCATAATAACCTACTCAAATTATCCAACATTTTATATCCTCCTTAGTTGAAAAGCATTTTCCTACTCAATTTATCAATAGTTTCATTGATCAACTCCAAAATATTGAGTTTCCTCACCTAGATATTAAATCTATTTATTGATTTCACTAAATTGTTTGTGATATTGTCCCATAAACATTGTGAAATTTTTTATATTTCAACCCTATCAACATTACCATCATTTTCAACACATCATCCCAATTACAGAAAAAAACTTCTCAGATCCTTCATAGAAAAATAATATAAATAGTTGAACTAAAAATAAATAATGAAATATAATAATTTTCTTACCTCTTCAATATTTTCTCTTCCCATTCCTCTAAATATATATTTCATTTTGGTGAAAATGTGGTATTTCACATGAAGTTATAACATGTATCCCAATCTACAAATATTGCATTCTAACAACACCCTCAATAGTTTTTTGTCTGTATTATATAACAACATATTGAATATAATAAGTAATTTGTTTTTTTTCAATTAAAAAAAATTTCCAATCAAAGTATGTTTCACCCATTACTATCGAATATTCCAATGGGAAGCAGTTTCGATCCATATCATATGTTTATTCTTCAGAGAAATATATTTATAGAAACTATTATGGTTAAAACCATCCAAAAAGAACACAAGATAAGAACCTAATAAAAACCATTTATACAAAAATAGTATGTAATAAAAAATCATTCAAATATAAAATTGTCTACATCAACCAACAAGGATATTGTTTCTTGAACAATTTAAAATAATCTATTTCAATTCTAACGTATTAACATATACGGTTACTCTTGAACCCCATATATATTTTTCACAACATTTTTATTGGTTATTAGTAAAAGAAGATACACAAGGGATATACCATAGTCTCAATACAAGGAAAATTTAATCACATTGGTAGATTTTAACATTATATATCACCCCATAAAAAATTAATGACAGCCCTAATGATGCATTTGGTGGGTGTGAAACCAATAGTATATATTGAACTGTGTTTATATAAACATTTTGAAAATTTTTCATGGAAAAAAATGTGGTCCAAACCTCTATCCCATATTATATAAATATCTATGACCAACTCTCATCTTTTCAATCAAGAATAGTATCCATAATAACTATTCCACAGAAATTAGTATTCAATCCACTGTACAATGATCTACATGAAAATTTTCTCCCCCAATTCCATGTTTGAAAGAAAAAAATTTCCATTTCTACTAAAATTCAAACGAATTCATAGCAGCAAACTGTAAAATTGAAAAAAGTAGACTAGTAAGTTCACAATGTACATTTAAAACATAAAATTTACATGGTAAAGTTCTTGTTAATTTCCACAATCTAAATAAATAATTGAATTCATATATAAAATCTTAATGCATAAAAACTGTAAAACAAATTAATATAATCAATTTGAATATGAAATTACTATTGATCAACATCCATTGTCAAGTGTACATATTATTTTGACATCAAAAATAATTTACACATGATAAAAAAGAATTTAATATTAATAGTTTCTTAAATCATATATCTTGTTTAACGTTTAAGAAAATACCTATGTCATACATTGGTGTGTATTTCAGATCCAAAAATGAAAAACAAAACTTCATAAGTGACACGACCAATCCTAATATTTCATAAAATAAAGTTCCTTTTTTTAACACATGGCCCATTGATCTCCCCGTTACATATTTATTTTCCCATGTGAATCATAGTCAGGTAGACCATAGAAATAAACAAATAGATCATTTATTTTTGAAAATATTTAAACTCACTTAAATAAACATATAAAATTACTAAAAATATATAAATTAAAAATCATTATATTATCATATTAGCATCAATTAAAAAATAGAATGAAAATATAGACTAAATATGATATATTTAAGAATTTATCTAAAAAAACTAGAGTAGTGGGAGTAGTAAAATATAATTTTTTCCCTCTATTTTAAAAAAAAGAGTCTCTAAGAGAAGAGAGATAGATATATATAATTTTTCGAGATATTATTATGTGGTGGATGTGATACAACACAATTTCATTGTCAATAAGACAACTATGATTCAATATTGTGGTAAGTTATCAAAAGAGGGTGAAAATTATTGAAGTAATAGTGGATGAGAGTAGAGTTTTTGTGGGAATAGTTTTGGAGAGTAGGGTATGGTTGTACAATAAAATATATAGTGGAATGTTATAGAAAGAAACAGTGGGATAAGAAAAATGGGGGGATGTCATCCATTAGAATGAGGCTGATGGTGGGAATTCTTTTGTTCGTGAAAAGTGTGATGATGGAAAATCATTAGAGAGGCACATGAGAGTGGTGATTCTATCTAGAAATATGTAGTGTATAAGTTCAATTTCCTCCTCATCCATAAATAATTCTGGTCCTTCATCAGTTTTATTATTTGTAGGTCACTAATTGTCATTATATTCCTATATTGGTCCATCAGTGTGATTATCCCATTTTTTATTCTAATTTCAATAACCTATAAACACCCCCAAACCAACATCATAACAAATATATATATATATATATATATATATTTACTTGTTTATTCAACATAATCATTTAATGTTTAAACAATAAAATTCATAAAAATATTAAAAATAACACTAATATCATCCAATAAATATTATTTCATCGAAATAATAATCATTTTCAAAACCTTATATATATATATATATATTTATTTATTTATCTGTGTGTGTTTTTTGTGTTTGTGAGTGTATATACATATACCTCAATATATATATATTGTGCTTTCATTATTTTTTCATTAAATTGAGATATTAATATTGAACTTACTATTTCCTAACATTATAGAAAAAATCCAAATATACTGAAATATGTTTTTATCAATTATTAATTTAATAAATCAAAAAAATATTATTTAATTAATTTTCATAGAAATTATATATTATATATTTATCAGTAAGCCTTAATAAATTTTTCTTAAAACCTCCCCACTATAAAAAATTTATGTCCCTGTAATATCTTCAATTCTTAATTGAGAGGGAATCATTCAGACAACATGAGAAAAAATCATTAAACATTAAAATTTGACACAAATATTCATAAAAATATTAATTAAGATTTCATAAAAATTAAATTTTTCTCAATAATAAAAACAAATATTGTTAAAAAATAACACATAGAAATTAAAATAAACTAGTGGAAACAAAGTGATGATAAAAAAATATAATCATAACGAAATCAATTGAAAATATCATATACCCTTAGACCTGATAAAATACAATTATTATACCAAAAAAAATTAAATTATACTTATCATATTATTTTTTCCAACAAAATAATGAATGTGGAAATAATAAGAAATATAAAATATTATATTTCTAAATCAAAAATATTACAAAATTTGAATGAGAACATAGAAAAACCCCTAAAATAAATTTAAAAACTATAATATTTTAAATATTCCTTAAAAATATAAAATGAAATATTTCTAATAATAAAAATAAATCCCAATTCATTATATAAAAAATATTTTTTAAATAAATTAATCTAAATTGGCCATTTTTATGTAGTTTATCAAAACTACTTTACAATAAATTATATGGTCTATAGTTTCATGTCCATGATTAAATATATGGACATTGTCATTTAATTATAATATAGTGCAGAGAAATAATGTGTACCAACTATACTCTAACTCATAATATAGAACATAATACATCCAGTATTTGAATAAAAGTGGTATATAAAATGAATGAGTGGCCCCTTGAAAAGTTGGTTGTCACTGCAATAAGTTAATAAGTTTGGGCTATGTGACATATTTATTAGTTTTTAAATTAGAAAAAGTCCCACAATTCATTATGAACTAATATTAGAATCCATGAATGTCATTTTCACAATCATAATAGAAATGATCATTTATTATAGAAATTGTGATTTTAAAAACAATTTAAAATGGAAAATAGAAATCTCTATAACATTTTTTTGAGTTCAATAAAAAAATTACACATTTTTTAAATTATAAAATTTCAAAACACTACCATTACAAAACTTAAAATTCCATATTTTACAACACATTGACCATCTATTTAAAATCATATAATTTAAGACCTGTTTATCTTAAAAATCATTATTTTAGAAAAAAATTAAATTTTTATTCCCATATATAATATAAAATATATTTTTTCCCTCTCTATTATATCTTATATTTTCTAACTAAATCTTCCAAGAATTATAGATTAAAAAATATAACATCATAGCCTTATCATAAAAATGAAACCCCATAAAAATAAACCCCAACAATACCTAAAAACTGTAATCTCAAAGTTAATAAAATTAAAAATATAACCAAGAAAATGTAAATTGAGATCATAATAACATCATTAATATCATTCAATATCAATTTATAATATCAATAAAAATATAATGAAAAATTAAAAAACACAAAAGAACCACCACTTCTAATTCACATGGAATATGTTCATTGACTACATCCTATGCACAATATCCTTGTAGCTAATGTGTTCCTTCTATAATATATTTCAAATATATAATAGAAACCAAATATAGGATGAATAAAATGAATTAATAGTGTTGTATATTCCTAATATCTTTTAGAAACTAAAGTCTTTCTGTGAATAGTGGTGATTGGGAAAAAATTTCTAGCCTATGTACCATATTCTGGTAGTATTATCTTCTTTCTACCATAAATCACAAAAAAATAGGCTAAAATACCTTTTTTCATATTGACCAAGGATAACACTGATATGGGTACCCATGTTAGAAAGTGAAATGGACTAAGGGATGTTTCATATCCCCATAGGCTGGAAACTGGTGTTTGGAATCAAGATAAGCTCTATTTGGGAGGCTGTTTCATGATAAAATAAAATAAATAAGACACATCATTTTGAATTTATGAAATTTAAATTCAATACTTTGTATTTTCACATAATCAAATACATTTCTTAATAAATAAATGGAATAAAACTAAGAATAAATTATAATAAATATTTAAATAATTCAAAATAAAACAAACTCTACCTCACTTACGGTTAATGTTAATCCTTTTCTCACATGATAATTTCCCGAGATGAAATGATAAAACCCAATAATACCATCATTGTACCTATCATTTATGGCCATGAGTTAAAATTCAAATATTTAACCTCCCCATACCCCCAGAATAACATTTAAAAGAAAATTAATTTCGTTAAAGTTAAAACTAAAAAATTTATAGTATGTTTCTATATATTTTTAGAACTAATATTACTTATATATTTAATAGATTCATAATTTTCAAATAAATAGTTCACCTGTTCATTTTTATTTAACATAAATTTTTTTAAATATGATAATTTTTTGTTTAAAAATCAATTTTCTAAAAGTTAAACATATTTTCAATACAAAAGAAAAATAACCAGCTTTATAATACTGTTTTTAAAATCATATGAACAAAATCAAAGAGAGGTTAGTTTTATATTTAGTTTAAAATAAAACCATCCAAATAATAAATTATATTATATTAGTTATTGTTTCACTAGAACCCAAAATATAAAAAATAAAAATGATCACTGTATTGAAATACACAGAAGAAATAATGTAATAAACTCATGAATCAAGAATATATGACTAAATAAAAAATTTATACCTGAATGAGGTAAAAATGAAATAACTGTATATCCATAGAAATGATATCCATATTAATAAAATAATAAAAATGGAATAGGATGACACCATAAGAGTATCCCAATGTAAAATAAGTTTAGTGAAACTTATAACACTTATAATATATTGGGATCTAAACAGCATATATCATATTTTATGTGTTTATATAAGGGAGAGATACAACAAATGCATAGTTTCATATTGACACCCTACTATAGAACAACAACCTCATTCTATGCTACTAAAGAAAATATACCCTTAGCCTGATGTTGTTGTGATATCCTACAATAGAATGAAAACCAATTCTGAAACTTCTATGGATTATATTTTCTTGTCCTAGTGGGATGGTGGCACCATACAATAAAACCACAACCCATTCATCGAAATCCTAAAATGATTCGTTTATGTGGAATAGTGAGAAGTTTGAGTAATTAGTCCCATGTTACAAATTCTACCATTATAAACTAATTCGGTTGAATATTTTGAACCATAAACCCAGTATATAAATATATCAATTGTAATGAAACAGTTGAAGTTGACCCTGAACTGGTCACCCGGGCCGCTCCGCAACATGTCCCGAGTGCCATTCCAAATCCTCCAGGGATTGTGACAAGCATATAGGGCATTATTTAAAGTGACAAGAGATCATTGTTTCCCATAAATAAAGAACAACTAATCAGAAAAAAGAAACATATTGCCCAACATACAATTATATTAATGTTGAACTAAACACTAACTGTACATGAAACTAAAAGAACAAATGAACCAGACAACCAAACTGAAAAAACATAAAAACTGACTAACTCCATTTAACCCCACTATTCACTCTCCAATTCATTGATTAAACATAACCCAAGGAAATTGATCTAAATTTGAAACTAGCACAATGGTTATAAACTGAATAAGACTATATGCATGAGTATTAAAACTCAGTAGGTTATCCTGACATTCTATTCACAATGCAATTACTTTAATATAAAAGAAACAACAATTCAATATTTGAAATAAAATATATAAAAGTATGTTTTTTAAAAATGGATCCATTCCATAATCATTATAAAATAAAATGGTTGCATGTAACACCCAGACCCTAGTGACCCCGTGTCGGTGCATTATTACATAACATTGGAATGATCACAAGAGATCATGTCCTGAAAGACTAATTAGTTTAGTATCCTTATAAGTAATAGATACATACATAAGTTTTACAGTACATTATGAAAAAAAAAACATTTAGTGTCCTTAAAACACACTCATATCCTTTATCCTATCCCTACAAGTCACTCATAATATACTTCTTCGCCGCCTAGGAAAAATAAATCCTATGAAAGGGGTAAGCTCAGAGGTTTAGTAATGATAACAATATATTAGAATCTAGAATAAGAATAAGCATATAAGGTAATGTATTAGACTAAAATACAAGACTTTTAATCATAAACATCATCATAATATGAAAAAGATAAATCAAATAATTCCATTTAATTATTAACATGGATATTCTACTAGTAGAATAATCCCATGTAATATCATTATCTAATTTCATAATGATGGAATTCATAATTCCAGACATCATAACCATATAGTCAAGGCCTCATGCTAAGACATCAAATAATTTTTTTGTCATGACCTTGTTCCAAGTCAGTAGTTTGTCTCATGAGACCTACTGATTCATCGAGGGGCTATAGAAGGCACATCCTATGACTTAATACATCCAATGCATTCTTCATATCAAAATGTTAAGACATAACATAAACAATCATCATAATAATAGAATAAAAAATGTTAATACATTAACAATAAACCATGAATGGTATAAATAAAGATAATCCATTGTCAAACATATCAAAAAACCTTTAATACAAAATGGAATATTGTATTATAATAAATCAACTTCAAATAATTGAAAAATCCAAAAAACGATGTTGACATATATAAAATCGATCCAAATATATATTTGATAGAAATAACTCATTATACTTTGAAATCATTTAATAGTATCACAAAAATGAAACATTTATTTTGAAAATATTCATATAAGCTTGTAAGGGAAGCTTCAAAGGTGTTAAAATGGGGGAAAATAGTCACACCCGCCATATAAGTAAAAAAAAAATTCCTTAATTTGTCAAAATGGCCATAAAGTACCTTGTTTGGAAAACAATGGGAAGATTACTTTTAGAAAAATTTATAAAAATTCAAACAAGAGTATAAATTACTTTAACCAATGGTCAAAAAATAGTAATACAATTTTTGAAATGAATTTTTATGAAACATGGATGTGGGTGATAATGATGTCTGATTAGATACTTACGTATAAACAACCTCGAATAATAAAATGATAGTAAAATTTACCCTTACATAGAAATTTTTCTTTTGTAGAGGGTAAATTATCCTCTTGTATAATGGTTAAATCATTGTTATTAAATTATTCAAGTTAAAAAAAATTAATATGATATCATATATGATCCTATAATATTTCTTTGTTAATAATATTTCAGTAGTATCATTCTGTAGATTGTTAAGTGAATCATTTTATATTATATTTTTTTTACGTAAGTCATGTTTCACATGGATAAGATGTATTTGATTCATATCCCAATTGATTTTATGTTCTGAAAAATTAATTTTTTAATCATGTAATGAACATTATTCTTTAGTAGTTACGATGCGGAATGAAATATCATCGCGTAGTTGAGACATTAAGTCGTACATATGCACGAGCAATAATATCATTTTATTGATTATGAAATCATATGAAATTGGATGGAAACATATATATAAAGAATAATTAACATGTTATATTTATTATTTAAATAAATTTTACTCATTATTATACTCATACAAATAATGATGTGTTGAATAACAAACAACACCGTGACATGGAGACGGTAAGCCGTACATACACACGTATGGTGGATTTTTCAATCATAGGATGAATAGAATAATGAATATTGTTAAACTATATTTTTAATTAAATTATTGTATTTATATGGTATTGGAGTAATTATTTTGGTATGGAAACAACAAAGAAATAGGAAGTGGAAGAAGAAAAGAACATTGAAAGGGGTGATGAAATAATTACCCCTCTTCAGGTGATTCATTTTTATTTGAACAATATGGCTCTATAAGATGGATTTATGATCAATGTAAGGACTATAGGTTGATTTGAGGGTATTTGAGAGGAAATTTGAGTAGGTATTTGTCGATCCAAATAGCTTTGGTGATGTTAATTAGAGAGAATGTCAGGTTCCCTTTTATAAGAGAGGTGAGGGGCACTTTGGGAAAATCTTGAGTAATTATTTTATTACATAATTATTTTCTGTTTATAATAGCTCAAAATGGATTTATTTCGATGATAAGGTATGTATGAGTATAAATAATTTCAACCATTAGGTGTTAGACAAGTTTACATCACCATATTAACCTTATCTTTTAGTTTTACCTTTTAGTTTAATAGTCTATCATTTAACATGTCTTCTTGTATTTTTATATTACATGGTTAATAAACATAAAATAAAATGTCAAGAGAACCTAATTTGGTTAATTAATGATATATATAAACGTATCTTAATCCTTTGGATGAATCATATATTTTTTTGCAATATTATGTCTTTTAATAAAATATTATTTGTTTTAAAAACACATTTATGTCAATTTTAAAAATATTTTGTATTTTTTTGTTAAATTTATCAAAACAAGATTACTTCGAAAAAATACATTTAATCAATCCAAAAATTTCATATTCACCTATAAAATTGTTGTATGGAATAAAATGTTTAAATTTAGATTTATTTTAATATTTATAATATAAATTATTTTAGTCATTAATTAATAAGGTTATTACGGAATCATCATGGTCTCATAAATAAATTAAATTATTTAATGTCTAAAAATTATAAATAAAATAACATGGTGTAGGAAATATTAGTATATTTCTAATTAATATTTATTGTTTAATTTATCTTATGTATTTCCCCATATTAAAAATGATTTATTTATTAAAATTTGAATTTAACACATCTAACTCGACATTAAATAAAATATAATAAATGACTTAATATAATCCATGTGGATCAAAAAGGATAATATTTTATTCCTAAGGTTGATTTTGGAAGAAATACAGTTATCCAATAGAATTAGTACATGTGTTGGGGTAATTGTTATATCATTTTTACCTTTAATTATCTTATTTACTTTTAAACTTGGTAAATAAAATTGATATGTTACTATTCACCAAAAATTATGTTCATCCTATTAAAAAAAATTTACTTATGGAAACCGTGTCTGTTGGATTTTTGAAATTCATTTCATAGAAGTTGAAAAATTGTGTTTTATGAAAAATTTCAAATGTGTCTAGATGTTGGGTAAAAGAGGTTAAATAGTTCAAAAAAAATTTATATATCTAATATTATTGTAAATGACTCCAATGAATTAAATTGGGCTAATATAGGTATTATTTTTATATTTTTACATTAAAATAAATTGAATTAAATTAAATAATTATTTAAATAAAAACTTGGTTTAAACAATAACGGAGTGTTTTTTACTATTCCTCAATAATTGAATGTTTTCATAAAAACACCAAAAAAATCGCCCAATGCTATTTCTGATATTAAAAATCCAAAAATGATGTCCATTACAAAAAATAAAATATATATAATTTCATAAAATGGGTATTACTATTCATAAATAATTGTTAAATTGTATGTTTGATTGGTTGTGGTGTGATAGAACTTGGGGCTATGTACGGCACAACTATTGTATTATTCAAAGGGAAACATACGATGGAAGCATGTGGTGTTACATTGTTCTTTCCATAAAATAATTTCTCCCTTTAAATTTCTACAATATTACTACATAAAAATATTCTGGTGGTTATTCATCATATGTTCTTCATGTTCTGTTAGGATGAAAAGGGGCATAGAAACCTTGAGAGTGGGGGGGGGAATCAGGGTATGTATATTCCTTTACAAAAACAATTCATGTCCCACTTGATTTGACCTCTTTATTATAAGGGTCACATTTTTTTCACTTGTGTTTTTATTATGATCACTTATTTTGGTCATTATCTAATAATGATTCTTTAAATGTAATGAAGGGAAAGAAGTAGGAAGACACAATGATTTTTACTTGGTTCACCCGCACGAGGCTATGTCCAAGGAGAAAACAATGGTGATGTGTCACTATACCAAATCCACTAAATCTCACTGCCAATAATATTCAGGCTAGATCACTTCTATGCCCAGGCACACTGCCTTTACAATTTTTAGGGCCATCTCACTACATTCCCAAGGGACACTCGTTATTTATCTTTCTCTATAGCTAACTCCTAGTAGAAAGAATAACCTTCTTCCACTTCCTCCGATCAATGCACTTGGAAGGGATCTTCTCACACCTTATAGACATGTTGGTATCTCCATTTCCTCTAATGAATTATGCATCTTTAACTATCTATAAATGCTCTATCGACGTCCCACATTCACACACAGTTGAATCCTACTTTGCACTGGGTGTACCGGGCAACCCCAATTTTTATGTGCAACATTCACTGGGCCATGCGCGCAATTCCCTACTTTTATGGAAAATACACTTTTCGCGCAACACCTCCTTTACGTGCAACTAATGTTTTATGCGCAATAGCCTTATTCTAAGCACAACCATTTCTTTATGCAGAAAACCTTCTTTTATATTTATCAATCATATTTTACATGCAACCTCTTCTTTATGCACAAACACTTCTTTTACGTTAAAATTTTTCATTTACATCAAAATCCCTTTGTAATCAAATTTCACACACCGGAGCTCAGATATTCTCTAAGTATTGAGATTCTACAAATGTTGGGGGCCACCTCATATTTATTAGAAAAATCAACCCTATGAAAAAAACCCTTCTTGAGAACGTAATCCACTTTGAGTGAGAAAAAAATATCTCCGGCACAACCTCATATTTTGCACAATGCTCTAATTTTTCGTGCACCTCTTGCCTTTGCCAATTTTCGAGGATCTAATCTCGAAACACCTCTTTCACAATAAAATCCATTCCTCTATTTCCTTCACCACACGAATTTTTCACACAACAATTTTTTTTCACACACTGATCTAATTTTTCAGGCACCTCCCTTTTCAAAATAACACATCTCTCCATTTTCTATATTTTAGGGCCAAAAATATGGCAAATACTAGAAAACAGTGTCACCTTATATCTGCACTTTTTTTACCACCTCCAGATCATCTATTCTTTTTTTGGGGTTCTTCTTTAAAACATTGATAGCCAACAAAATATCTTAACCATGAAAAATCAACATGTAAACCCCCTTTGTTAACAAATTGGGCATCAGGGAATTATTTGTGAACAACCAAAACATAAGGGCTCTCTTTGAAAACAAACACAATCACCTAAAAAATGCTTCAATGATACCTTGAGTAATTTTTCCCAACAATATACCCCTTTGGGTTTGTTGAAAACTCCTCTCATAATAATTCCTTGCATTTTGATACCATATTAAAGCTTCTTTCAACCGCTACCACCATTTGCCGCTTGCGATTCTGATAGCAGTCAAGGATTCAATCCACACATACTCTAACCCACATGAGTAATGCTCTCCATGAGAAACAATATCAAATGGAAATATTATCAATGAATCACTTCATTTTAGACACCAACTATTGACACCAAAATGATAGAAATTGCTAAACTGATAATAATAGTTGATACCACCCTCATACCAATTAGTTATAGATGGAAACCTTTTGACTCCTTTCCAACACCACTCTTCTACATTTTTCACGATCCATAGCTATCGTGATATCTAATCATTGATCTATAACTTCTAGAGTCATCATATTTAAAACTCCCCCTTCTTTACTTTTGGCTGATCTCTTCAAACACCACATACTCTCATCACGGTGCTCTCTCTATCTGGTTTTCCACCTGTCTTGAATAACTACCCTATCTCCCTGATCTACCTGCAACCTTCTCCGAGTGTCATTGAAATAGGCATTGTCTCCCTTATTTATCCACATTTTATCCCCCTTTAGGAGCCACTCATTCTCCCCCTTTTTCAATGAACACAAAGGTCACTCCTTTGTGGTTTGCAACAGAGTAGAGATCATATATTAGCATAATATGCAAAACACACCATACATCGGGGAGGGGGGGATTTCCCACAGTCACACTTTTTCATGTGAGAGGAGTCGACTAAACTCCCAGAGATATTCTATGCCTCTCAAAAGCGTCCTTGGGTAAGTCCTTAGTCAGAATTTCTACAACTAGTAGTTCTGTAGGCACATACTCTAACATCATGATTCCTGGCACAAATTTCTCCTTGATAAAATGATTCATTATCTCAATGTTCTTTTTCCATGAATGATATACATGATTTTTGATGATATTTATAGCACTTCATTTATCAAACTAGATTCTGATCAGAGACTTCTCTCCTACTCCCATATCATCAACCAATTGATTCATCCTCAATAACCATGTGAATGATTGATTTTCTACAATATACTCTACTTATGCGATGCTCAATGAAATTATATTTTTTTTGACATATAGATTTAAATAAATTCCTCGATTATGAATATTGAGCTTCTTCAAAAATTGATCTAGCATCGGATATCACGATCCTCGAGCTTCTCAATTTGGTCAAGCTTTGTACTCATGTTCAGAACCCAATTCTGATATTCGACCACATCACTAAAACAATAAGGCTCTACCTTTGTTAAGTATGATGATTGATGTAGAGTCCTCATCTTCTATGTATGCACCGGCAATATCTGGTAACTACTATTGTCTTTCAAGTCAATTTCAGCTCAAATATTCATGTTTCATGTTGATAAGGATTTTTGTTCCCCATGGTCATTATTAGTGTCTATGTCTGAATTAGAATTTCCAGTTCTACTCCCCCCCCCCCCCGAGTCTCTTACCACTTCATCACATTCAAAAAAAACATGTCACTATGTCATTGTTCTATGACATCATTTCTTTCAACTAATTTTCTATGATTTCTATTGAAACACTGTTGATTTTATCGCATAGCTTCTTCATATCCATAAAATAGTCATTTGATACCATAATGTTATAATCAAATAGATAATTATGAAATAAATGAATATTGATGCTTCTCCCACAATATGTCTTCTATCAATAGACAACACCTAAGCTGGATCATCCAACTATTGCTTTGATGTCTCTTTAATATGATTATGATATTGACTACTCCCCCTATATTTTGAATCACTTCCTATGGTTAGGAACCCTATTTTTAACCATAAACATTTTTCTTCTCCTATATCATTTATTCCCATATGGAACGTTCCATTGATCCATATACAAAATCTCTAAGACTACTAATTTGTAACTCGGTGTAGGAAACAAGAGATAAAGTTAATAACACAATCACTTCCTATTATGCTATGTTTCTCCATTTATTTTCCAACATTGGTACCTGATTTGAGTCAATTGAGACTATAAATAATATAAATTCTCTACATTTCAACTTTATATGACACTTACCATTATATCTTATCTCCCTAAAACATGAAACACTTGGATCATCATTTAATAAAATTTATATACATAGATAGAGGGGTACTTCTGGAATCCTAAAGTTGAATAATTTGGTTTATCTTGATGGGTCAACCCTTTGATTTTTTCTTTTATGTCATTGCACTCCTTAATTGATTCGTCTAGCTGCCTACACAACTTCAACTACTCTGGCCATATTACAAAACATTAATTACCCACATGATAAGAATTTTTCTAATATTTAGATTCTATAGGCTTTGAATTTCTCACAATTAGGGTTTTAATACCACTAATACACATTTTTGTCTTTGATGTTCCACAAATATGCCACTTCCCCTGATTCCTTCTTTGAGTAGGAATCACTCTGCTTGTTATCTTCTCTTTCTTCTTCCACCATTGCATGGATGTTATACTTTCCTCCACCTCTCTCCATGGAAAACAACATGATAATTTTTCAAAACATTCTTTTTTCATCTTTATTTTATCAAATATCTGAGTCACCAAACTGTTTTTCACTATTGGTTAGTCCTCCACTGAATGTTCATTTTTCTTACTCAAAACTGGAGTAAATAACCCATTAATATTATAGGTTTGTTCACATTCTCTCCATGAAAGCTGTTATGAGTGTGACATAGAAGGTGATTAATACACCTTTATTTCATCTCCTTGTGTGTACCATGAAGTTATATGTTTATTCTTCAACTTAAAAGATTGTCTTCTAGTACATAATTACTTATCATGCACCATTGGAGTCAAGAATCTCTTTTCAAGTTCCATTTCATTTCTTTCTTTCTTCTGGCTATAATGTCTTCCCAAATGCCCAAAAATCAAAAGAGATAAAACGTGTTCCATCAATGGAATACTTCATTTTATCATTTCATTGATGAGATGTTGATGCATCTTGACTTCTTCCTCTGACATTTAGCGTCTGAGCATCCTGACACATACTAATGGTGTGTCCCATTCTTCCACAGTAATAGCATATAATGAATGATTTTCTCTGAGAGACTCTTCCATCTGATTTCTCATGACACATATTCTTATTCTATGATTTGGTAATGTTTATATTTTCCTAGACTGTAATTTATTCCTGAGCCTCTAAAAATATGATTGATGTTTGACCATGACTCCCAAAAAAATAGCACATGATATCATTGCTTTTTGAAAAAAAACCTTTTTAGGTCTATCTCCAGCGCCTACAATGTTTTTCTTATATCTAGAGATTTTAATTGCTCTTTTCCTATCATGAATTAGAGTGGGATCATTATATCCAATTCCATTTTTTTCAAAAAATGGATGTTGTATGAGAAGATAAAATCCTTTCTTTATTCTCCTCTAAAGTGGCATATTTGGATTTAAATTTATCATCACCTACCTAAGGATAATCAAATAATAAGTGTAATGAAACCTTCAACTGGGATTCACTTTGGAGTTACATTTCTCCATTTTTTTTCATTACTAAATAGAGCTATTCATTCAGTTGTAGAATATTTATATCTCTTGATTCAAGTTGAGAATTGAGTTCTCTTCTGATATTCATTTCACTACTCATCTCATCTTCCAGTTCCCATGTGAGCTTATCTACCATATAACATTGCTCATTTAGTTTCAATTTTTCTTGAGCAACAGAATCAGGGATAGATTCATTTTATTATTGTATCCATTTATTTTTCTAAACTAATTCATCTACTTGTGTCGGAAGATCATAATTTTTGGCTTTCAGTTTTGGAATTTCTTTTGATTTCATATTCATTCCCTTAACATTATCTTTTAGATGTTCTCGCTTTATAGAAAACTTTTTCAGTTCATCAGCATGAGAATCATTCTTCTCCCTCAGATAAATGGACACATCAATGAGCCTTTGATTTAATCCTCTTATCCTGTTAACCATAATTTCCATTTGTTTGATCCTAATATATTTATATTTAATCTCTTCACCCAAATTTTGAAGCAATTCCATTATTTCATGGAAAACATCCACTTTTTCCTTCTGGGAGTTTCTTCATCTTCAGTAGTTCTAACATCACATGGAATATCAAGTTTATCACTCCAATGGCCTGAAGGCCTTCAATTTTTATTGATTTTTGATAATCCACCTTTCAAGGGGTGAGGTTGAACCCTTCAAGGCCCGTAGGAAAAAGTAATACATGACCCATAGGCCTTAGAGAAATTCATTTCCCGTAGGATCAAACATTACATACAACCCAGACTAACTACTTGGAACTGCTCCTCCCCAACATCTTCTTCGTGAAATCAGCTCTCCACCTTCACATGGCTATTCAGCTATGAATTCCCATCAATGCACATGCCTATCCTGATGGCAGCTACCATACCCTCTCATTCTTGCAATCTGTCTAGCTTCTGCAGCGGTGAGAGCTCCTTGGTCATCCTCCTTGTAGAGCTTGTTCCTTGTAGGTTTTTTGGGTTTCATCTACAATTAATTTGGACCAAATGCCTTGAGGTGGACCTAAGGACCTACTAACCCGAAGGCCTAGGTGATCGAAGGCCATGAAGGACTCAGGGACCAAATCGGTGGCCCAAAGGACCAAACCAGGTCATATTTTCGGCTCCTACAGTGCCAAATAGTGCCTTTTATAGTGCCTGCTATAGTACCCGCTACAGCACTGCATAGTTCACTTGGATGCACTTATAGAGTCCTGACCAAACGAGCTAAGGCTCAAGTGCTTCACTCATTCCTTTGACATCATTGACTGAGTAAGTATTTTCCATGTATTATTCACCCAAACCATTTTCTTTTCACTACATGATTCATTTAACTAAATCACACTTTTTTTGTTTAGACATCCTCATTGAGGAATTTCACAAGACTTATACTTCTTCTTTGAAGTTCTTCTATTTTCCATGGAACATCATGATATGATCCGGGTGAATCAATATCTTGAGTAATCAATTGATCCAAGTCAGAGAAAACAAATCTTATAAAATAATCCTTCCCTCCAATACCAATTGTTTGGAAGAAAGGCCACAGATACCTTGAGGGGGGGGGGGGGGGGGTTAATCAGGGTTTGTATATTTTTTAACATAAATTATTCCTGCCCCACTAGATCATGACATCTTTTTTATGAGGGTCACATTTTTTGGACATGGTTGTTTATGATGATCCGTTCTTTATGTATTTATCTGACTACTATGCTTTAAATGCAATGCAGGGAAGCAGGCAGGGAGACACAAATATTTTTTCTCGGTTCACCCTCATTGGGCTACGTCCATGGGGCGTAAAATGGTGATGTTTCGCTATACCAAATACACTAAAGCTCTCTGTTGATAATGTTCTGGTTAGAACACCTCTATTCTTAGGCACACTTCCTTTACAATGATTATGGTCAGCTCACTCCTTTACCAATGGTCACTCCCTATTTCTCTCTCTCTGGCTCACTATCAGTAGAAATGATCACCTTCTTCCACTTTGTATGCTAACTGCACTATGAAGGGATCCAATCACAGTTTATAGACCTGTAGGTATCTTCATTATCTCTATTGAATTATGCATCCTTAACAGTTTATAGATACTCTGTTAACATCCCACTTTCACCCTCAGACGAATCTCATTTTACACCAGGTGTACCAGGTAACCCTAATTTTTTAGCACAACCTTCAATGGGCCTTGCATGCAATTCCCTACTTTTTCATGAAAAACAATTTTCGCACAACACCTCTTTTATGTGAAACCAATTATTTTATGCAAAACATTCTTATTTTATGCACTACCGTTTCTTTACAAACAAACACTTCTTTTATGCACAACAATCTTCTTTTACTTGCAACCTATTCTTTGCGTGAAAACACTTCATTTATTCAAAAACTTGTCATTTACGCACAACTCTCTTTTTTACTCTAATTTCACATGGCAAAGATCATATAATATCTATGTCTTGAAATTCTACTAATTAGGGGGGTCACATCATATTTATAGGAAAAATCGACCCTACGCAAAAAAAAATTCTTGTGCACGGAATCCTCTTTGAGCGTGAAAAACACATCTTCAACACAACACCATATTTCATGCAATGATATAATTTTTTGCGCACCTCATGCCTTTTTTAATTTTCAAGATTCTTGATCTCAAATAAACTCTTGTGTGAAAAACTCCATTCCTCTATTTCATGCACCATGCCAATATTTCGATCACCACATTCTTTTTCACGCACAGCTCTATTTTTTCACGCACCTCCCTTTTCCAAAAAATACATCTCACCATTTACCAATTTTTAAGCCAAAAAATTTATAAAACACTATAAGATGGTGTCACCTTGTATATTCTATTTTTTTACAACCTCCATATCATCCATTCCTTTTTCGGGGTTCTTCTGTCAAACATGGATATCCATCGACATCTTTTGAACACAAAAAAATCACCATGTATAACCCTTTTATTAACAAATTGGGAATCGTGGCCTTCTTTGTGAACAAAAAAAACATGGAGGCCTGCTTTTTCAAAAAACACAATAACCTAAAAAATGATTTAATGATACTTTGAGGGATTTTTTCCAAACACATTTCCATGTTGTCACTTCTATTTTATGGTATCTCCAAATATCTTTTACGAGAAAAGTCATCCAGTTTCTCAACACTAGTTCTCTAGTATCAATAATCATGATGTTCTTTTCACAATAAGACAGATCAGGTTCCGGTTCTATTTCTTTAGAGGTGAGTACATGCAGTGTGTCTGGCATGTATATTCTCAACATTGATATGTAGAACACATCCAGATGTTTGGATAGACTTGTTGGTATTAACAAATAGTAAGCTATAACTCTAATTAGTTCTAGAATTTCAATATGTCCCTTGTACCTAGGACCTAATTTACCCTTATCACCGAAATGTACAACACCCTTCCACAGAAATACCGTCAGAAAAACATGATCTCCTATCTAAAATTCCAAATCATTCCTTTGGTTATCGACATATCACTTTTGATTACTTTGAGATGCATTGATGTGGGATTAGATAATCATCACCTTTTCCATTGTTTCCTCAACATGTTCTGGGACTCTGATTTTTCTTTCACCAACATCATCAAAATAAATTGTTGTACGGAATCTCTTTTTATATTACTGTTAATATGGTGAAATCTAAATACTTGACGGGAAGCTAGTTTTATAGGAAAATTCTACCAGAGATAAATACTGATCGCACATACCTTGAAATTCAAGTGAGAAAGATCTCAACATGTCTTATATGGTTTAAGTAGTCTGTTCTGATTTTCCATCAGTTTGAGGGTGGTAGGTAGTGCTCAAATGAAGTTTTGTGTCCAAATAATTCTGAAGACTTTTACAGAATCTTGATGTAAAATAGGGATCATGATCAGAAACAATTGATAGGGGCACAACACGAAGTTTTACACCTTCATTAATATATATTATTTCTAAATGTTCAACTTGTAGATCTTATCTTTTAGAAATAAAATGTGATGAATTGGTAAGATGATCACCAATGACCCATATTGTATCATTCCTTCTTGGAGTCTTTGGTAGCCCCAAGACAAAGACCATCGGAATATCATCCCATTTCCACAAAGGTATGGGAAGTGGTTGCATGACTCCTCTAGGATGTTGTCTTCCAGCCTTCACATGTTTACGAACGATATATCTTGACACATAATCAGTAATCCCCCTATTCATGTTATCCTACCAAAAATATTCCTTCAAATCTCTATACATCATAGCGTTACCTAGCTATATGGGGAAATTGGAGCTATGCGCATCATCCAACAATTCCCTTTTAAGATCAGGTATACCGGGATGATAAAGCCTCTTCCCAATTTTCAATATTCCATCTTCATATATGTAGTCAATAAAAATCCCATTATTCACAACATTAATTTTCTTTTGAAACTCCTCATCATTAGTCTGATAACATTTTATCATTTATATTAAAGATGTTTTGACCACCATTTGAAGAAGTATTTATGTTTCACCTACCATGATTATTCCCATATCCATCTTTACAACATTAATGAACATAAGATCCCTTTCAACTCTAACAATGTTCATAACTCTATGATCCATTCAACTCAAAGCATCTAACACCTTATTTTCCTTTCTCGGGTGGTAGGGTATAGTGGAATAAAAATCCATGAGTTGTTTGAGCCATCGCCTTTGCCTCGTGTTGAGATCTTTTTATGAGAAAATTTAATTCAATCTCTTGTGATCAGTATATATCTCAAATTTTTCACCATTGATATTGGGTCTCCATATCTATATAGATAATATTACAACATCTAACTCAACATAATGAGTAGAATTGTTTTGTTCATGAATTAATAGTTGTCCTGATGCATAGGAAATAACTCTATAATTTTTTTCTAAGGACATAACCATGTATCTTCTTTGAAGCATCACTATAAATATAAAACCAATCATTCCGTAATGGTAGAGTCAAAATAAAATCATTGACTAATATTCTCTTCAATCATTAAAAAAAATATTCACACACTTTTTTCCATACAAATTTAATCCCATTATGTGTGATCTTGGTTAATGGGTTAGCCATTCATGAAATATTATGGACATAATGCCAATTGTAACTTGCTAAACCAATAAAACTATGTACCTTAGTTATTCTCATCGGTGTTGGCCATTCATTTATTTCCATTATCTTTGAAAAATCAACAGTGATTCCATCCATAGAGACAATATGGCCAAGAAAATAAATCTCATGAAGCAAGAATTCGCACTTTCTGAACTGCCCATATAATTCATTTATTTTAAGAGCCTTTAGAATAGGGCTAATGTGATTTTCATGCTCTTCAAAGATTTTGGAGTATACAAAGATATCATAAATAAATACCACTAAAAATTATCAAGATATTCCTTGAAAAAGTTATTCATTAGATTCATGAAAAATTAGGGTGCATTAGTCAGTCCAAAAGGGATTTTCTTAAACATGTAATGCCCGTAACTGGTTTTAACTGATTTCATTGGAATGTCTTCCTTCTTCACGCATGACTGATGATATCTAGATCGAAGGTCAAACTTTGAAAAATATATAGTTTCATGATTTTTATAAAATTAATCATTAATGTGATAAAGGGGATATTTGTTCATTATTATTAAAGCATCGATCTCCCTATAGTCAATGCACAATCTCATAGATCCATATTTCTTTTTATAAAAAATAACAAGGGCTCACCATAGAGAAACACTAGGGAGAATAAATCCATTATTACATAATTCATTTAGTTGTTTCTTTTGTTCTACTAATTCCACAGTGGACATTCTATAAGGGGTCTTCAATATGGGCCTTGAACTAGGAATTAAGTTATTGGAAAATTTAATTTCTCAATTTAGAGGATGTCCTGGTAAATCCTATGGAAACACCCCAATGTATTATTGAACAATAGGTACATCATATTTTGGAACATTCCTTTCCTCACCCATAGTTATTTCTCTCCCTTCCTCTCCAATAATCAAATTTAGTAGAGCTGTTGTGGGTGGATCTATATGGGAATCATATGGTGATGTTTCTTCTCTAAAGATATGGTATTCTTTATCATTATCAAAAATTGTAACCTCCTTCTTCTTATAATAATTTTTTGCATCATGGTCCAAAATCCAATCCATACCAAGGATTATATCATATTCAATCATGGGTATGACAATAATATTAGAAGATAAATTATGATTATATACCATGATGGTAACTGATTGAAAAAAAGTTGTTGCTATGATAATTCCCTAATGAGTTTTGACTGAAAACTCCCTTGTTAATTCAAATTGGAAATATCTAATTTTCCTAGAAAACTAGGATGATATGCATGAATGTAATGATCCAAAATAAAATAAAGAATTGGATAATTTTTAGGAAACAATTAAAGTACCTAACACCACATCTTTATGAACATCAATCTTAGTATTAGTGATCACATAAGCTTGGACTTGCTCCCTTGTCCTTTTCTGAGGTAAGATTCCTTGATGGTTAGGATATTCATTTACATAATTCCCCATTTAGTTACAATTGTAGCATTCAACATTGAAAGTTACATTCTATCCCTTTCAATCACAAGCTTTGTGACCATTTTCTCCACACATGTAAAAAACTCCCTTATCCTATAGGCATGTACTAGGATGTTTCTTCCCAAAATTACTACAAGATGGAAATTAAACATTATTCCTTCTTCCCCATATTACATTTTTAGTGTGTTTTGTAGATCTCTTCTTCTTTTACATCTCTTTAATGTCACAAGACAAAGATAATTCATTTTCTATCTTAATATCACATTATAATATATATTTATATGATGAGATGTATTATGAGACTAATTCTCAACAGATAAATGGTTTTAACCCATCAATGAATCGAGAAATCATACTTCTTGGGTTACATATATAATCTATAGCATTCTTTGCTAACCTTGTAATGTTAGACTTATACTCTGCGACATTCTCATCACGCATTTTCTACAAACTCATAAATTTCCTTTCAATATCAATTCGAGGTTCATGAGGCAAATATTTTTCTAAGAAAAAATCTTTAAACTCCCTCCACTATATATTTTCTAATTCTTCATCCTACGTTGTATTTTTATCTAATGAAAACCAATGATCGGCATCTCTTATGAGGTGATAAACTTCCATGAAAACTTTTTCCTTTTTGCTACTCCTCAAATAATGAAATTCATTATCCAAAGAACATATCCATTGCTTAGCTACAAATGGATTTTTAGTCCCATTGAATGGTCCATACAAGTAAGGTAATTATTTATAACCTGAGTGAGTTTTTCCATTATGGTTATAAGATGTTCAGCACTAATAGCATCACCAGCACCACTACAATACTTGAGTATGAGAAAAATCCCCATGTGGATTACCTGAATTTCTACAGTTTCCATTCCTTCAACTAGGTTTCATTTCTAAACAATGGGATACACTAGGTTAGTTTATGAATCACAATTAATAATTGCAAACATGTAAAATACCAAACATAAGTTGAACAGTTTATGCATAAAATCCATAAAAATGTTTTCTTTGGGGATGTATTTACACATAAATCATTCATAATGTTTTGTAGAGAATATTTGAATTATCCTTAGTGTATCCCACGAGAGTGTCAAACTAGGTTCATATTAAGGCATGTTGTTGTGTACCAAGATACACTAGATCAAGCATGAAACTCATGGATGGACTTTTTACTCCTAGATACATATGTACCAAAACCATGTCAACATGTAGTATCCAAACATGGATGTTTTTATTGGAAAACCCACATAATATCTACATTACCAATATTTTGGGATCTTCATATTTACTAGTCCACAATATCTATCTTAGGGTAATGTTATCTAATCATAGTTTTTTTAAAATATAGATTCATTGGTTTGTATTAAACATGCTCTGATACCAACTATAATGCCTCGACACTAGTTACTAAGAGTCAATGCATTATTATATAACATTTGCATGATCACAAGAGATAATGTCCTGAAAGACCAATCAATTTAGTAGCCTTGTAAGTACTAGATACATATAAATGTTTTACATTACATTATAAAAAGAAAAATACAACATTGTGTCTCTTTAGAACACACTAATATCCTTTATCCTATCCCTATAGGTCAATCATATTATACTTCTTGGAATCCAAGGAAAAATAAAACATAAGAAATAGGTGAGCTCTGATGCTCACTAAGGATAACAATATAATGTAATCTAACATAAGCATAAACATTAATGGTAATGTATAAGACTATGTCACAAGTCTTTTAATCATACACTTCAGAAAAATATGGAAAAGATGAATCAAATAATGCCATTTAAATATTTACATGGATATTCTACAATTTGAATAATCAAATTTAATATTAATAGAAAATTTCATAATGATGGAATGCATAATTCCATACATCATAACCACATAGTCAAGGCCTCATTCCAAGTCTACAAATATTGTTTTTTCATGTCCTTCTTCCAATACACTAGTTTGTCTCATGATACCTACCGATGCATCGAGGGGATATAGTAGGCCCTGCTCGTCACTTACTATGTGAATCACATTCCTTATATGAAAAGGATGAAACAAAACATAACAATCATATTAAAACTAGCATAATAAATTTTAATAATTAATCTATATACCATGAATGATATAAAAATAGCACATCTATAGTTAGACATATCGAAAAACCTTCAATAAAATATGGAATATTGTATCATAATAAATCAACATCAAACAAACATAATATCCAACAAAAGATGTTGACATAGATAAAATAAATCCAAAAACTATTTGGTAGAAATATCTATTTCTACATTGAAATAATTTAAGTGTTTCATAAAAAACATTTATTTTGAAAATATTAATAAAATCTCGTAAGGGAATCTTTGAAGGTGTTATAATGGTGTAAAATAGTCGCGCATTCCATATAAGTAAAAAAAATTCCGTAATTTGTGGAAAAGGTCAGAAGGTACATTGTTTGGAAAATGACAGAAAAATTCATTTCAAAAAAATTTAAAAAAATTCAAACAAGATTATAAATTAATTTGACCCATTTTATAGGAAATAGTAAAAATGTTTTGAATTACATTTTTAGGAAACACAGATTTGGATGATAAATAAGTCCCAGTAAATTCTTATGTATAATCCACCTCTGATAATAAATAGATTGTTAAATTAACCCATAACCTGAATTTTTCCTTAGACGAGGGTACCTTAACATCCTGTATGAAGGTTAAATAATTTTTATTTAATTATACAAGAATCAATCACATAAATATGATATCATATATGATCCTATAATATTACTTCGTTTATAATATTTTAATTGTATCATTGTTTCGATTGTTAACTGATTTATTTTCCTTTATATGGTTCATTATGTAAGTCTTGTTCATTATGGATAGGATGTATTTTATTCATATCTATTATGACATTATGTTATTAAAAAATATTTTATAATCATCAAATGAACATTATTCATGAATGGTTATGATGGGGAATGAAATCTCATCGCATCATTGAGACGGTAAGCTGTATGTACACATAAGCGACAATATCATTCCATTTATAATGAAATAGTATGTAATTGGATGGTATATTATATATATATTATAATTAACCTGTTATGAATATTATTTATATTTATTATACTCATTATTATTCCCATCCAAATAATGAAGTGTTGAATAATAATGTACATCCTGACGTGGAGACGGTAAGCTTTACGTATGCACGTATTGTTACTTTTTAATTCATAGGATGGATAGAATAATGAATATGGTTGTACCATATTTTTAATAACATCTCAATCATTACAAGGTACTAGAGTTATTATTTTGGTATGGAATCAACAAAGAAAGAGGAAGTTTAAGAAGAAAAGAACTTTTAAAGAGGTGATGAAATAATTACCTCTTCTTCGGGTGCTTCATTTTGATTTGAACAAAAGGGATCTGTAGGTTGTCTTTTATATCAAATTAAGGTCTCTAGATTGAATTTATTGTAGTTGGGAGGATATTTGAGTAGGGAGTTTCTGATACAAAGGGATTTGGAGTTGTAAATTTAAGATATGGTGAGGTTCCCTTTTATAAGAGAGGTGAGGGGCACTTAAGAAAAAAACATGAAATATTATTTTGTTATAAAATTATTTTTGGTTTCTAATATATCCAAATGGATTTATTTAGAGGATAAGGGGGGAAGGGATGGGTATAAATCCTCATCCAATAGGTTTTATACATGTTTAGGTCAATATATTTACCTTGTCGTTTAGATTTAACTCTTGGTTAAATAGTTTAACATTTACTAGGTATTCTTAAATTTTTAGATTAAATGGTTAATAAACTTCTTATAATATGACAAGAGAACCTAAAGTAGTTAATTAATGACATATATAATTTTATCAAAGTAATTTGGCCGAGTAATATATTTTTAGAAGTATTATATAATTTAATAAAATATTATTTGTTCTAAAAACTCATTTATGTATATTTTGACCCAATTTAGTATTTGTTTTTTCATAAAGTCAATAATAAATGATTTCATAAAAAAAATTATTGAATCAATCCTAAAATGTCATATTCACATATAAAATTTGTGGATGTCCTAAAAATATTCAATTTAAATTTTGTTTAATATTTTAAATATCAATTATTTTAATCATTCATTATTAATGTACTTACTGCATCATCATTGTGTCATAAATAAATGAAATTTTTTATTTTCTAAAAATTATAAATAAAATAAAATTAAGTAGGAAATATTTTGATCGTTCTGACAAATATTAATAGTTTAATTTATCTTATGTATAACCTCGTATTAAAAAATGATTTAGTTATTAAAATTTAAATTTAAAACTTTTAACTATTGTTTAAATAAAATATATTAAATGTCCTAATCTATTCCATGTCGATCAAAAAGAATCATATCTTATTACTATGGTTTATTTTGGTTAAAATTACCTTATGCAATAGAATTAGGACATGTTTTGGGGTAATTATAATATCATTTTTACTTTAATTACCCTATTTACTTTTAACCACAATAAATAAAACTCAAAAGATACTATTCACAAAAAAAATATTTTCATCCTATTGAACCACTTTTTACATACTTATAACAACCATGTCTATCAAATTTTTTAAATTCAATTCACAGAATCGAAAAAATTACGTTTTATGAAAATTTGCAAATGTGCCTAAGAGGTGGGTAAAAGAACATAAATAGTTCAATAATTTTTTTTATATCTAATATTATTATAAAATGAATCTAATGAATTACATTGGAATAATATAGGTATTATGTATTTATTTTGACTATAAAATAAATTTAAATAAATAAATACCTATTTAAATGAAAATACTGTTTTAAACAATAATGAAGTGTTTTTCACTATTCAACAAAAAATTGAAGGTTCTCATAAAAATACCAAAAACTCACCCTATGATAATTTTGATATTCAGAATCAAAAAATGAAGTCAATTCTGAGAAATAATATAAATAAAATTTAAAAAAGTGGGTATTACTATTCAGAACTACTTTTTAAATGGCTAGTTTGATTGGTCATGGTTTTCTAGAACTCAATCCTACGTACAATGCAGGCTATTGTATTATTCAAAGAGAAACATATCGTGGAGACTTTAGGTTCTACATTATATATTTTCATAACCAGGAAATTATAATAACAAATTTCAATGAGATATAAATTCACAATAAAAACTATTATCAAGTGGGATTATATAAAGAATTTAATAATTTAATTAAAAAACACATGCTTCTAAATTTATGAACCAAACACACTGTATGCCGATGGAGAGTACACAATATCAAATGAGCACAAGCCACAGAAATACCCCTAGGCATTAGTTCATTTTGGGCCCCATGTAACTCATATCTTTGTGTAAATGAAACCAAACAAATATATGTCGTAATACATGGGTCACTAGTAGGGAAAAAATACCCATAATCTTATAGTCCCTTAAATTATCATCTTAGTTTAGTTAGTGTTGTCATCATTAAACATGCTACGTTAAACAGGGATGAAGACACTATAAGTCACTGGCATACTAGTACAGGTCCTCCCACCTGGATACTTGAGTTTCCCTTTAGTGATCAATCAAGTTCCACCTATTATCAAATACACTTTTCACATGAAAACACCATTCTCAAATCATACACACATAAACATACCACAAATTGGCTTTACATTTATTTCACGGGTCAATAAACATTTTAAAATTTTCATAAAACAATTTCAAGAAATATAATCAGGATATGCACATAAAATCCATTCAAAAATTATCTTTTAAGGACACACACTCACCATTACCATATCGATCCAGATTTGGAAGCCCCTAGACCATTTAATAATTCAATTTCCTATAACATAAAATTGCTACAAATGATACAACATGAAGTACACATGAAATCCATTTTTACAAGAAAAATTACAAACAAGCCTTTAAGAATTTTTCAAAAAACCATTTATCAAATGAATCAATTGCACTATTCATCACGTGTTGTAAAAACACCATTTGAAGCAATATAAAATTTTCATAAATCCCTAAAATACTCAGGTTACACATTCAAATCCCATCCATTTTTATAAAGGTGGCAATCGGGCCATTTACTAAGAACGCATACCAAAACACCATAAAAACCAATACTTACTACATTATAAAACCAAAAAATATTGGAACCCACATAAAGAACCCAAAAAATTTGATTTACATGCTTCAAATATATTTCTCAATCCAAAAATAACTTTATATCACCTTGAGCACACAAAATCCAGCCGAGAAGTTTCTAGAAATTGAGGCGGGAAAAAATTAATAAAATAAACTCTATTTAATACTAAAATGGTTATAAAATACTATTTTCATGAAAAAAATATTATTTAAATATCTATATCATGTTCAAAATATTATATGTCTGGTGTGGGAAAAAATGAATCATTTAAACAAACACATAGTGTGCAAACTTTAACCAAACAACACAAATTTCTCTAAACACGGCATAATCTACCATTATTGCATACTAAATAATTAAAAAAAGGTTAACAACAATACCTACCATACATACATTGTTCAAAGAAGAAGAAACATATGAATCATGAATTATTAAGGCAATTCTTTGGAGAGCCTACATCGAAACCATGGAGGAATGGGAATGCATACCCAAAAGCCTTCCATGTGGGTTCACAAACCTTATATCTATGAATAACATCACTAAATGAATGAAAAATCGATAAAAAATATTGGGATAAAATAACTCTAAGTCATTCCATGCCAGGGAGGAAGAGAGAGCCAAGAAATAATGGATGGAGGAGAATGTACAAGGAAACTCACCCCAAAAACTAGAGAACTCCTCATCTTCCCTTATATCCACACCCTTATAGGAGATGGAATGGATTGGAACTCAATACAAATTCTTCTTGGGTCTTGAATAATAGGTAAAGAAGATTTGTGGGGAAAAGAGAAAAAGTTAATGATTCATGGATAAAAAAACATACCTTACCAAATCTGGATGATTTGAGAATCCTTGAGATAATTCTCTCTAATATGTGACTAATATGAGCTCCGAATATTGAAAATCGAAAATGGGGGGGGGGGGGTTCAAAGGTTTTTGGGCTCACGTGAGAGGTAGAACCACAAAAAATATTAAACAATGAATATGATATAAACAAAAAACATTATTTTTTTAAAAATGAAAATGGGCTCACGGTCTTCCCCAATACCTGAATAAATAACCCAAATCCCCCCTGATTATAAATTTCTAAGTTGTCAAAATGGATATGATGAATTCAATAGGTATAGGGAGGCCATGTGGGAAGTGGAATAAATGACAAATGTTAAAAAATGGAGTTATGAAAGAATATTTTTTCTAAATTTGGAAATGGGATCAGGGTTGACTCAAATCTTGATGTAACCACCCTTTTTTCAAAAAACTCCAAAACATGCTATGAGGCATCCACGGTAAGATGATTTTAAATTTATGGAAGTTCAAAAATCAACATTAATATTACATAAAACCCATGAAAGGGATCGAGAATTCCAACAAACCAGATCAATACCAAGACATGAAAACCGCGTGTGACAATTATCACCACCATTAAATGCTTTCTGCCCCTAGAATACCATAACACATTCCATATGAAAGATAAAAACCTAAGGATTCCTTATCAACATGATCCATCTTCTCAAGAAAATGATATATCATCTTCCATCAACAGAACATAAACCACTTTCCCAAAAAAAAACACCAACTCAAAACCACATCTATAGAATCCGGAGAATGATGAAGCCACCACCTCCACAACGAAGCTAAAAAGCATATTGTTGGGCCTTCTCCCTATGAACCCAAAGATCAAACAAAATAATTTCAATAATGAAATAAAATGACATGGGGGAGGATTGAATGGGATCCCGTTCATTTAATCACAACTAATATCTGACAATTTCTTAAAGGAATGATCATTGAGACCCATAATGGGTCTCCCCACCATTAGAGACCAACTAGAAATGAACAAATAAGAATTCCACATGAACTAGACTCATAGATCACCGAAAAATTCCAGCCAAAAAACTCACAAGAAAACCATCAATCCCATGTTATGTGGGTCAAAACATGAACATTTATACAATTAACTCCAGAACTGGGGAACATGAACTATCCCAACACTTCAGGAACAGATCAAAACCCCCACCACTCGAGTCAGGGAGGGAAGGGGACCCAATCATTTGGCCACTAAAACCAACAGACAAAGTGAATAACCACCCAAAACTATCCACCTAAAAATAGGTAAAACATTGACCGCACCAGATTCACATTGGCAGTCAACATGGCGCCATTGATCAGAAACCCACATCTGATAGGGAATAATCATAGACACTGTGCAAGGGGTAAGTCTCCCTTGCTCATTGAGAAAAAAAATCACAGTAATGAGAAACCACAATAAAAACATAGAAAATACCTTACAAAAATGGTGATGGTATGAGATTATTCATGCTCCACACATCTTTGGTGATTTTATGATTGTCTGAATAGCTTCACTCTGAGGCCTATGGACAATTTCGTGATTTTTGAAGCATCTGTTGTGCCGCAGCCAGGAGATATAGATCACAACACCCCACAAAACTCACATTCTCATCAACATATCTTCATATAAATAGGGACTCAGAGATACATATAATAATTATCTATTAATATGGACAAGTATTATAATAGACAAAGAATATGTCAAAACACGTCAACATCACCAAACATATCTTCTATATCCAAAAGAATTATCCCAAATGGTAAAAAATATAAATCATTCCCAAACAAATCTCTATTACATCAAATAAGTTGAGGAATCATTCGAAGAAGAGAATTTATTGTTTGAAATGAATCCTTAGGCTAATAAACTAGATGTATTTCAAAAGGAGTACCATTCGTGGCCACATCACAACATCAAAAATATAATTATAAATACACTAAAAATTTATCCAAAGTCAAGTCACCCAAAAGAAACCATCCCAAGACACACCAAGTGAATCACTTCCAGATCATGTGGAACCATACCAAAAAATACACACTTATAAAACATGAAAAATCAACCCACATAAACACTAGTTTACGAAGACACATAACATTTTTGTTTTAAAACCCCTTTGAGAAACAAATTAATATGGTAGATTTTCACATTTACCAATGGGGTTTCATCATCTCTCACACACATTCACATTATTGTGCCACCCCAGGTACCCAACCTCTATGCCATATTGGGAATCCATCAACACATCTATAAAAACCATACATGTGGGAACCCATGAAAACACCAAAGGCTCTAACAAACATCTTTATTTTACAAGAAAAACAATTCAACCCATTTCAAAAATTCTGGTACCTTCCTTATGCACACTAACCATCAAGTCAAAAACCATTTTAATATTTCCACACAATAATCCATTTTACCAAGCTTGAAAACGATACCCCGTATCTCTCCATAAAAATCCTCTCCCTTAATTCAAACACTTTTTCATCATCTCAAAAAAACTACACTTTTTCAAGAATAATTTTATTTTTAATCCATTTAATTATTTAAAAAGACTATAAAAACAATCAATCCATTCAAACATACCTTTCCCCTTTTTTAAAATTCAGCATGGTCTCTTTTTATAATCTGATAGCCACAAAGGAAAAAACCATTTTTATGAAAATAGAAAAGGCGTAAAACTAATTCCGAAAACCAATTCATTAGATTAAAACACTCTTCAATAGACCAAAATAACTTATTTTAAACAATTGTTTCTAACAATCACAAAATAAATCATGCCTTCCAACCATTTTATTCCAATAAACCATTAGTTTAGATTAAGGAAATTTGATCTTGTTAAATAATTCCACTTTCTCCCCAAAATTGTGTTTCAAAAAAACCCAACCTGAAAAAATCATTATTACATTAATAATTGAAAACCTGCTTCCACAATTATCACACAAGGATTTTCAAAACAAAATTCAGAATTAATGAATGGTCTATGAGACCCACAAAAAAGGACAAGCTTCGGTGGGTGACTTTACCATATGGTTGGTGGCCATATGTCAAACAAACCATAGACACAGAGATCCTTCTTAGGACCATGACCCAACTCCACATGGCTTTCTTGGCCCTTCGAGCTCCCGGAGGCCATTAGTCCAACTCCCCTTGGTTGTATCTGAACCACCAAAAAATCCATAATAACTAAAGAAAATATTAAAACTAGACTTACCCTGGACACCTGAGGATAAAAATGGAAAATAGATTGTTACTCTCTTCCCTAACATACCCCTCATTTCCCAAAATCCTACTCCACCTCCCTTGAAATCCTTCAGATAAAAAGGGCACTCTAAAATAGTAAGGTCTTCTCAGAGCTGACCTCCTTTGATGCCTTTTTTTTCACGAACCAATCCGGGTCGACCGTGAAATGGTCACATGGGCTGCTCCATGATAAGTCCTTAAATGCATTCCTAAACCTCCTAGGATGGAAAAAATCCATGAGGGAATTAGTTAGTGTGACAATGTAAGTTTTTCACCTAAATATTAACAATAACTAAGTAGAAGAATGAAACATACAGACCAACATAAATTTATATAAAAGATTAAATAAACATAAATTGTACACGTAACTAAAACTAAAAATGAACCTGAAAACTAATCCTACCAAAACTAAAAAAAATAAAAATCCATGTAACCCTACTGGTAACTCTCTAATACATTGATTAGACATCGCCCAAGGTGACTGAACTCAAACTAAAACCCGCACAAGGGATAAAAATTGAAGAAAACCATAAGCCTGAGTGTTAAAAATTAGTAGGTTAACCCTATATACTATTCGAAATTCACATACATTAAAATAAAAGAAACATAAATTACATGTTTTAAATACAATATATAAAATTATTTTTTCCAAACATTGGTAAATGCTATAATAATTATAAAATAAAATAGTTGCAATTTTTCATAACCAGGAAATGCTAGTAACCAATTTCAAAGAGATGAAACTTGAAAATAAAAAATGTTTTCAATAGGGATGTTTAAAGGAATGTACACTATTAAAAAAACACACAATACTTAATTTATGAACCTAACACACTATATATCGTCAGTGAGTACAAAATAACCATTCAGTAGAAGTCACAGGAACACCCCTATCAACTAGTTCATAGTGGGCCCCATGTACCGTGTATCTCAGTGTAAAAGTAATCACAACAAATATTAATTATCATGCATGAGTCACTAGTATGGAACAAATACCCATAACCTAGTCATATCCAACATCATAAACATAGTTTAGTAATTGTTTTCATTGCCTAACTTGCTATGTGAAATAGAGATGAAACCACTCTAGATCACAAGGATACTAGTATAAGACCACCCAACTAGACACTTGGGTTTCCATTTAGTGCTCAATAATGTTCCACATATTATCAAATAACCTTTTCAAATGAAAATTTCATTCCCAAATCATACACAAACAAAATTCCACACAAACTGGCTTCACATTTCTTTCCTGAATTAACAAACAACTATAAATATTAAAAAAAACAATTTCAAGAAATATAATGAGGCTCTGCACATAAAATCCCTTATAATATTATCTTTTAAGGATAAAAACCCACAATTAACATATAAACCCATATTTTGTATCCACAAAACCAATAAATAAATCAATTTTATGGACCATAAAATGGCTCCAAATGTTACAACATGCATTACACTTGAAAACAATTTTTATAAGAAAAATTTCATACAATCATTTGTAAATTATTCACACAACAACATTTAGTAAAACAAAAAATTACACTATTCATAAATAGGGTTAGACTCACAATTTTAAGAAATATAAAATTTACATAAACCCCTCAAAAAATCAGGTTACACATTCAAAATCAATGCTTTTCTACAAAGGTTCCAAATGGTCCATTTACCAAGAACACGTGCCACAACACCATAAAAACAGATACTCACAGCATTATAAAATATAAAACCATATTTTAACGCACAAAGAAACCCAAAAACATTACTTAACATACTCAAAATGTTTTACATAATCCAAATCAATCATTTTATATCACCTTGAGCACATAAAATCCAATCGTGCACTTTCCCAAAAATGATGGAGGAAACAGTTAATAAAATAAACTCTATTTGACACTAAAAAGGTTATAAAAGAAAATTATCATTAAGAAAACATATTTAAATAGATAAAACAGGTTCTAAACATTATTATACAGGTGTGAAAGAAAATAGATCATTTAAATAAACACTTAGTGTGCATTCATTTACCAAAACAACACAGTTTTCAAAAAACAAGGAATAAACTACACTTCTTGCACACTAAATAATTAAACCCAAGGGTTAAAAATAATAAATATCATAAATATAAGGTTAAAATAGAAATAAAAATTTTAATCTTGAATTATAAAGGTAGTTCGTGGGAGAACCTCACATGAAACCATGGCGGATTGGAAACACACACCCAAAAACATTCCTTGAGGTTTCACACACACTATATATATGAATACCATCCAAAAAGAATAAAAAAAAATAAAAATTCATGGTATAATAGTACCATACGTTTTTCATTACTCGGGGGGAAGAGAGAGCCAAGAAATAATGAAAGTCGGAGGAGAAAGGAGGATGAAGGAGAAGGAAACTCAAGTTAAAAACTAGATAACTCTTCATCATCCAATAGATCTACACCCTAAGAGGAGAGGGAATGGATTGGAAATAAAAATAAAGTCTCCTTAATTCTAGAAGAACCGAGGAAATAATATTTGGGGGGAAAACAGAAAGAAATTAATTTTTCATGAATGAAACAAATTACATTACCAAATCCGGACAATTTGAGAAGCCTTGACAAATATTACCCTAATATGCTACTAAGATGATCTCCAAAGAGGGAAAATGAAAAATTGGTTTGAGGATAGGGTTTTTTGGGATCTTTTTTGACGTATAATCACCGATAAAATATTAAAAAAAATTAATATGATATAAAAAAACAAATTAATTTTTGAAAACTAGAAATGGGCTCACGGGCTGGCCCAATACCTAAATAAATATCATACATCCACCATGATTATGAACTAATAAGGTGTAAAAATGGATATGGTGGTTTTAATAGATTAGGCTAGGAGAATTTGGAAGTGGGATGAGTGAAAATGTTAAAAACGAAGGATTTATAAAAGGAAAAATTTTTGTTTTTAAATTTAGAAATGGGCTCATATTTGGACAAAATATTGAAGTAACAACCCTTTTCTCCACAAAAATCCAGAAATGCTATGGGGAACCCATGTTATGGTGATTAGACGTATATAGATGTCCAAAAATCAACATTAATATCACCCAAAACCCATGAAAATAATCGTGATTTATAACAATCCGAATAAAAAACATGACATGAAAAATAAGGTGGGACATCAACGACATTCCCAATACTCATATAACCACATTCCCATTAAATTAAATCATTTAAAAATTCTACAAGGCCATTAGAAACATTCTCATGAAATCAGAAAATAAAATCTATTTCATTAAATATATGAAATATGGAAATTTTATAAAATCCATTAAAAACATCACACACTTTTTAAAATTATGTGGAATCGTATTTAAACTAATATATCAATACAACAAAAAAATATCTCAATGAATCAATGAAACAAAATATATCTTAATAAAAATTAAGTAAAACCATTGTTTATATATTATTTCACAATATTAAATGTTTATTCCTTTAAACCCATTTAAAATATCGACACTGTATATTCGTACTAAATTACTTTCAGAAAATCACTTAAAACATTTTTGAAACACTACGTATACATGATGAAACTATTATCTAATTTCAATCCTAAAACATATTTTCATTATAATAATATTTTCTATGAAAGAAATCATGAAATTTGGAAGATGGTAACACCATAATATATATTTAACTCATAATAGTTCAAATAATGATTAAAATGGGTGATAAATCAATGGAATTATATATATAAGGCAATAAATAAATTCTCCAAAATCAACTAATGATCGACATCCAAATAAATATATTTTTATGACCATTTTTTGGGTCCCAAATCAATTAACTAAACAACTAACTTACATAAATTAATACATAAATTTTCAAAAAAAATATGATTTAATAATTGAATCTATACTCAATAAATTCACTAATAGTGATGAACCACATGTAAAATGGATGAGGTTCACCTTATACATGCACCTGAACATATGATATTATAAAATCCATAACTAATTCACTAAAACTGAGAGAAAATGTATCTCAATAACACCAAAACACTAAATAAATACATTTTTACACATACTTACATCCATATAATAAGTGGTGATGAGAACAAACCCTTCTCAGACCCTCTCTCTGATCCCAAAATGAAAAACCCAATAAACAAAAATAAATGAAATCAAATTTAATTTTATATGGATATAATATCTTCTACATGAGGAATAAAACTATGCCATAAATTTATAATCATCAAGATGAATCCAATTTCACTAGAAACATGTTTTTATAATCGATATAGACAGAGATATTGAGTAGGTATGTTAAAGAGAAATTAATCTAGATAGAGATAAGGGGAAAACAAGATGAAATATCTCAACCATTTAGGAATACAATAAGAGTCCCTTTCATTCCCAAAAATATTTTTATGTTTTTTAATTTTAATTATTCAAAATTTTCCATCATTTAAATTTTAAAATTTAATTTTATTTACATTTACTTTTCTATCAATTATCCTTATTTTCCAAATGAGTTGCTAACATCCACCCTTAAAAACTTTTTTTCTTACTTTTTCAATCACTTGTATACATCCTTAACTCCCCTCCTTAATCACATATATACTTTCTTTTCTACATAATCAATTAATTTTTTAAAAAAATACGATTCATAATTGAATTAATAATAACAATTATATCACACCATTAATATTATCCATACTATAATAATAAACATTCGTATAACCTTATATATATGTTTATATATGTTAGTATATATATACCTAAATATTTATATATATTATATTTCATATAATGTAATTATATATTATATATTTATTTTTCATTTGACACAAATAATTATATCGCAGTTTCTATTTCTTAATTTCCAATAAAACCACCATACACAATAAAATATTAGTGGTCAATTATTGATTTAAAAAATAAAAAAAGTTAAATAGTTATTTTTGAAATAACATGTTCTCATATTTTTAGTATTGTGTAAAATGATCTTCATTATAGTTTATAAATTCCATTTTTATGATCGATGCATTGCAATTATTATTTTATGAGTGGGGAAAAAATTATACATCCCATTAATGGATTGGAGGTCTCCTGAGATGGAGCAGCTCTAGTATTTTGGGAAATCCATACCCATATTTCTACCTTATCATGGAATGAGACCATGATATTATCTTTAGGATGTATGAAATTATAAATTTCATCACTATGATATCTTTTGATTTTCACTACAACATAAATATTATCTATAATCATCGATATACATTGATTCACCATTTCATAAAAAACCATAATGATTAATATTATTGGATTATAGATTTTCAATGAGAAATAATAAATTTTAATATATTTAGTTGATATTTTTGTTGATTTTATTTAATTATAACTTACATTTATATATATAGATTTATAGAATACTAAACTACAAGATCATTTATACTAGGACCTAAGTATTCTTTATAATTGTAATTAAATAACTATCATTTATATGTTATATGAGGCAGGGAGTTCAAATAATATATATGAATTGTTGTAAAATATAAAAAAATAACTGTTTTTAGTTAATATGAAGCATAAATGGAATGAAAATTCCATTACAATGAAATTAGAATTTTACATATAACATTACATAATTTTGAGAATAAATATAAATTAGAGTACAATACATGGATCGTGAATTATAGTTTCTTGGAAGACTGTACATAAAACTGAAAACATTGAATATAATAAAATATTTCCACATTTAATCTTCAAAAAGAGTTCCTAACATCTTTTGAGAACTTACACCATCATATGGTGCCTTGGGGAACACATGAAAAAACGTATGAGCTAAATAACATATTTAAGAAAAAATCATACTAATAAATCTTTAACATAAGTGTTAGAAGGCATTGCATGATAACATAATAATTCATTTAACTTATATAATTATAACATATAAACATGGAATCATATAATCATGGAGCCATAGTAACATGGAAGAAACATAAATAATGAAATTAGCATGTGTCAAAGCTAACCACCAAGATTGTTGCACGTGGTTGCACAGGCCACGACTAACCACCAAGACAGATTCATATGGTAGCACAAGCCAAGGCTAACCGCCAAGACTGTAGCACATAACATCTCATGAGACTCAACATTTCCCAATTCATTTTATCACTATATATGATCACCCATAATAACTTTTCTTGATTATTTTTTCCACATAAATAATCATACATAATCAATCCTATATAAACATAGTGTTTACCCCTGTAAAGAATTCAGTACCACAATGTTGTCATAAAGACTAACAAATGGGCCTATGATAAAAGTATTCATGAAATAAAAGAAATAAAATATTTATGGAAATTAATAAGCAAAAATATTCATGTATCACTATATGTTATTTCATGTAGAAGTGACAACATGAAAGAAAAGTATTGAAATTTTTTAGCATTAATATATTTTTGTGCGATTTTAAGGAAAATACCACAGAGCCATTAAAATAGAAAAGGGGAAAATATATTTTTTGTAAAACCAGAAGTGAACCAAGAATGTTTTCATATTAAAAACAATGATTTTAAAAAGATAATTGTGTCTTAAAATAGAAGATATAGTGCACTTTAAATCAGGGTAGAATTCAGAGAGTTCCCTCAAAACATGTTTTCTTATCGGGAAGTATTGGTGAGGGAATCACTTAAAACTTGAATATCCCCAAAACACAATTATGAGAGGGTATTGATAAATTAATTTTCTACATGTAAAAATAAATTAGATAATTAATATTAAATGATAATAAAACTTCATTTTGGGTAAAATGATGATAAGGTAACCTGAAGGAACAAAAAGAGTTCAGGTGAAATCCCATATGGATTATTATCATGGCATATGGTGTAATTAAGAGAAATTAATGAGAGATAAATAAGTTTATCATCACTTATAAATCATGGGTTCAGTATGTGGGAGGTTAGAAACCATACCCCATCATTATTTATTACACATAAAATGAATAACAAAGAATAAATACTTGAATAGATGTTAAATATGGAAGATCCATCACCATATGTCTGATGGTCTTCTCCACAAGATATTAATGACCTGAATAATCAAATTAGGTTCTTTAATGAAAAATTAATAAACCTATTATATCGGTAAAAGATTTATTATATTCGTTTTATGTTATTTCATGACCTTTTAATGTGTTAAGTTGTTCAATTTCCTTTTTTAGGTCCATTTATTTTCATGGTTTTTACAATAAGTTTACTTATTTTCATGAATGGTGAATCATGTAAAATGGGGATGGTTTTATTGAATTAGAGTAATATTATATTATTTAACATCCTGAAGATTACATGGTTTCATATTTAATTTGGTTACTTTGTGTTATGTTGAATCATGATATAAAAAATTAATGTTAAACATACTGATTAATTGGGCGATTTTTCTCATAATTATCTTGTTTTGTATTATTATTTTAAATCATGTGTGAAAAAGTATTCTAGAACAAAACATAATATAACAATAATATTTACCTGTATATTTAATCCACAAAAATAGTTTCTGAACCAGAATTTAAGATGATAAATGAAATTGAAATCCTGTCATCCTTGAATGTGTTAAATTAACATATCTCAGATGGTGTCTTTACTATTTGTATAAAAGAAGAGTAAAGGAGAGATGATAATTAATTTTTCAATTATCATAACAAAATATAAGTAAATATAAGGTATTAGAGTTATATTAACATTTGGATGAGGAGAGGTAAGGATACAAAAGAAAACAGTGATCTTTAATAGAGAGTAAATGAATTCAAAAGACGAATTTACCTCTTGAATCAATATTCCTTGAGAGCCGCTTAAGGGAGAGGATATGGAAATTTGAAGAGTCTAAGTGCTATTGGACGTGGGGAAGGAAAATGGTGAGATATTTGGGAAGCATTTAGGTGATGAACAAGGCTTTAGAGGAGTAATGATAATTGGTAAGGCGGGGTAGTATTTATAGTGGTGGAGAGGTGGGTTTTCATAATATTTAATTATTTAGTTTATTAATTTCTTTCAAGACCATAAATTGTGATTATTACATGATAAAAAATTTAAATATTTTCATGTGAGTTCAAGCTGATGAAAATTTAAATAATCCATGACTCAAGCATGCGGTTGAATTTTTTTTTTAACATTTATTGTGAATTATTGCATTTTACTATTCATAGAAAATTCAAGTATTTTAGAAAAATACAAGAAAAATCATCCTAACCTTTTTTTACATTTAGAATCTAAAAATGGACTCCATTTTTCAAAAATAATTTTTTATATATTAAGAATTTAATTTTTAATTAAATTATAATTAACATGGGAAATATATATTTTAAAACTATAACTGACATTATAAAGAATTCAAAAATTACATAAGGCCTTATAAAATTATCTTAAAACCATAAGTAGTACAATTATTAAGTAATGAACACCTTTTAATAAAATATATTTTCTTTTAAATTAATTAATTAATTATTCATGATATATAAAAATACCAACACTTTTACTATGGTCATATTTACCACTTATAAGATGCATAAATTTAATTTATAAATTCATGATTGAGGTTACTATTATTTAAGAAGAATGACTATTCATAATGGTCATAATACTATTCATAAGGCTGGGTTATTATTCATAATAGTGGTTTACTATTCACCAAAAATTATGTTTGTCTTATCAGACTGCAAACATCTAACTGATCACAACCGTGTGTGTCCGAGTATTGAAATTCAAGACCAAAAAGTAGTAATATTATGTTTAATGGTCACATAGTACATATTAGTTCATTGTGTTGTGATTTCATGTGATTATTTGGCATAATTACAAAAAGGGATTTTCCATTGATAAAACATTAGGTCATCACATTATTCCCCCCTTATAAAATGTCACCTTTAAAATTTCCTTTTTAAATTCTAATCTCGAAAATAGAGTGCGTACATTTCATTAATTTCATCCTCCAGTTCCTTTGTTTCCACTTCATACATATGGTTTCTCCAATGAACATTATCCAGGTGAGTAGTCTTATTACTTAGAACTTTATCTCTACGATCCTAGAACTTCACTAACTACTCCTTATAAGAAAGAACATCCTCCAACAATACCACCATTGAAGAGAGTAAATGTGAATTATCTGATATGTAGTTACATAAGAGGGATAATGGAAGACATCATTTACTTTGGACATGGCAGGTGGAAGTATTAGTCGATAGTCCACATCTCCAACACGATCAAGAATCTCAAAGGTATCGATCTACCTGGGACATAGCTTTCATTTATTCCCAAACATCACGTCCTTCTTCCATGGAGATATTTTTAGAAATACCATGTCTCCAACTTTGAAATCAAGGTAACTTTAACAATTGTCTTCATAACTCTTCTTTTAACATTGCACTTCCTTGATGGGCCTCAAAATGGTTTTACCTTCCACACCTTTTCTTCGACCATTTTGGGTCCTAGTTGCTTACGCTCACAAATTGCATCCCAATGAGCCAGTATTCTACACTTTTTCCCACAAAGGGATTTATATGGCTACATTTTGATTCTTGAGTGGAAACTTTTGTTGTAATAGAATATTACCAGTGGATGATGTTGGCCACATCCTATTTTGAAGTCCATAGAATTCACTCTCAACATATCGTTTAGTGTCTAAATAGTTCTCTAAGATTGGCCCTCAGTTTGAGGATGATAGGCCATAATGATGTACAGTTCAGTGCCTAGATCATGTTGGATACTTTTAGATGACTTCAAAGTGAATCATGGATCTTGATCAGATACAATAGATAATGGTACTCCATGTATTATTACCACCTCTTTGACATATATATCTATGAATGTTGATCTAATGAGAAGTCCTCTCTAATTTTGATAATGTGAGTTGTCTTTGTAAGATGACCCACAATGACCCATATAACATTGTTTCCACTAGATGTACTTAGAAGTCTACTGACCATGCCCTTGGTGATCTTATCCCACTTCCATGTTTATATGGCTAGTAGTTTCAACAACCCCTTAGACATCTATATTTCAGCCTTCACATATTGGCATTCTAATCACTTTAATGTATATTTAGCAATCTCCTTCTTAATATTATTCCACCAAATGTTCTCTCGGAGATCTTGATACATCTTTGTGCTTCCTAGGTGGATGCAGAAGGTATAAATATGTGCATCATTCAAATGCCCCTTTTTGTATTTGGATCAAATGGTACTCATAATCATGACCCAAATCATTCAACTCCTTCCTCATCAATCATAAAATTAGAGGATTTCAAATTTATAATAGCTTCCACCCTGTTCTGAATTTCCAAAACTTTTTACTGAGAATCCATTATTTTCTCCATGAGTGATGGATGAGAAATAATCTGATAAAGAATAGATGATGATCTTAGCTTAATGATTCTCATGTCCATCCTATGAAAATATATGATGATTGGTTCCTTTTTAATTCTCGTTATTAATAAAGATGTATAAAGCTTTCTTCTTAGTTCAATTTCCACCTTGTTTATCTTATCAGGATGGTAGTGGACTGATAAGTCATAATCCTTGATGTGCTCTATCCATATTCACTGGAACATATTAAGCACATTTTGCTTGAATATATATTTGATAATCTTTTAATCATTATATATCTCACACTTATCCTGATAAAGATAATGCCACAAGATTCGTAACACAAAGAACACAGAAGCCAACTCCAAGTCATGCTTATGATATTTTTGCTCATGAATTTTGAGATTCTTTGAAAATTAGGCTATCACATTATCATTTTTAATCAGCACACAACCTATTCCATTCTTTGCGAAATAACTATACACCAAAAAGAGTTCTCCACTTGTTTGGTGTGTGAGTAATGGATTAGTGATTAACATATTTTTCAATTCCTTAAAGTAGTGTACACATTCATAAGACTAGAAAAACTTCACACCCTTCAATGTTATCATGGTCATTGGGTTTGAAAATCAGGGTAAGTTCTTCACAAATCATCAATATTACCTAGCATGACCCAGAAAGCTATGGATCTCTATTGCAGATGTTGGCCTCGTCCACTCTTTAATAGGCTTTGTCTTTGAAGGGTCCATAGATATCCCATTGCTGGTGATATCATTCCCCAATAATGATAATTCCTTAATCTATAACTCACATTTATTGTACATTGAATACATCTTCTTCCTTCCCAAATTATCCATCATAGTATTCAATTCCTCTTCATGTTCCTCCTTGCTCTTCGTGTATATAAGAATATCATCAATAAGGACTACTATCAATTTTTCAATGTAATATTTGATTAATGTACTCATTAAATTAATGAAAATTGACAGAAAATTAGTGAGTCTTAAGGGCATCACTCTAAACTCGTATTTTCTATACCTCATTCAAAATTTTGTCTTTGTAATATCATTTTTTCTCACCTTTAGTTGGTGATATCTCGACTGAAGTTCCATATTAGATAAATAACTGGCCCCATGATGTTGATTGAAAAATTCATCTATACACGGCATGCGATACTTTTTCTTTATGTTTAATTTATTGAGATCACAATAATCAATGCAGAGGTGCATTGATCCTTCCTTCTTCTTGACAAAGAGGACTGTAACACCCCATGGTGAAGCACTTAGATGTATAAAACCCTTCTTTATATTCTTCTATAGCTACTTCTTTAGATCCTCCAGCTCTACAATGGCCATTCTATAAGTTTTCATTGATTTAAGTAGAGATATAATAATATTTTCGATTGATAACTAAACCTATCAATTTGTAGAAAGACTATGACACTCTCTAGAGAATACCTTAGTGAGACCCCACACGATGTGCATGTCTTCAAGCCTAATTCTCACATTATTCTAAATCATTTGAGCTGTAAATGCTTGCTCATAAGGAATTAATATCCACACATGAAACACTGGTTCTAAAGGAGATTCATATTCCTAATTATAATTGTATATAATTGAAATATTCTTTGGGATATGAACAGTGATCTCCCATTCTCAATAGATGTTTTTGGATTGAAATAAAGATACCCAAATCTGTGCCCAAGATAGAATCTATCTCCCCTAAAGGAAGTATTATGATATTTTCTAGGAGGTTCATCGCACAAAGGTTAATCATAGAGGAGTTATAAACCATGGATGCAATAATTTCCCTATTCAATATTCTCACAGATAACTTATTTTCAAAATTTTGAGGTGGTGTTTGAATTGTTATACTAAACGTGAAAGATATGAAAGAATGCATAGAACCAGAATAAAATAGTAAGTTCTCCATTATTGAATGAACAACTAGAATACCTTTCACCACATTGTTGTCTGGATCCACCTTAGCAGTAGTTATAGAGTAATCACATCCTTGTTTCCTGGGAGATTGTTGTTTATTTCCTCTGACAACATCATCTTAGAATTTTTTTTCCTCGTTCCTATGGTCCATGCAGTTGTAACACTACACTACAGGCTGAGCGTTGCAATGAACCTTTCTTTCTTCTTCCACATAAGAAGCATTCTTCATATCCCATCATCTTTTTTCCGTATGGCCCAACTTTGTACATTTGAATCAATTATTGGTTCCCTTTAGAAAGTTCCTAGGATTATTCATCCACAAATTTTTTACATGTGTGATGATTGAGATTCTTTCCATCATAAAATTTATCTGTAGGACTTCCCACATTATTTTCCATTTTATTCTTCTTATCATGAGGCCCACGATACCACTATGATTCTCCGATCACCATTTCCATAATAAGAGAAAAAAAGACAATCTCTTCATAACTATCAATGTTTGGTATCACCAAAGCTTTTCATAGACTCATCCTTAGTCTTCTAAAGAAGTAATCCACCTTGTATTCAGTCTTCAATGAAAAGCCAGGGGCGTACCTTGCAAGCCTTGTGATGTTCTCTTCATACACCATGATGGAATCATCTTACGTATTCATGAGTCTATGTAACTATCATTACATATTGAGATGAAGGGTTTGGGAAAAATATTTATTTAAAAACATTTTCTTGAATTCCTCCCATACAATAGAATAAATTTCCTCCTAGTTCATTGTATTCTTGATCAGTTTCTACCACTAATAAACTTCCCTATTAAAATGATAGACAGCCAGTATGACTTTCTCATCTTCTATGCACTAGAATACAGTGAATATATTTTTAATGGAGTTAATCTGCTATTTATGGAGGAGGTGATTAGAAGATCCACTAAACAAGGTAGGCCTTTTCTACATGAATTATTCAAAAACACATGATATTTCCTTAGAGTAGGAGGTTTTTCTACATGATTCATGTTATTATTCATAACATGAGATAGAATATAATGTACGTAAATGATGTTTTGAGCACCTGTTACTCTTATATCAGGCATATCATTATGGAAATCATCTCATTCCTTATCACATTGATTGTTGGCATGTGTTCATCTATTTTCTCCCATTAACTACGAAAAAAAGTACAATTAGAGGGCTTGAAAACTTATTTATTTTTCATAAAAAAGGCAACAATGAACTGAAAATGATAAACATATAAAGGAGAACTATATCCTAAATTATTATTCCTTAGGTTTAAATCTAGGATATCCTTGATCTATTTCACATCTTATATTATTATGGTCTCTTTTTATCCTTAATAATGGTTTTTACTAAGACCATGAATTTAAAAAATCATATCCCCTCTACAGTGTCAAACAAAGAGTTTATGAAGCCCATTTTCATTCGCAAGTTCCTATTTGAGTCTTTCTGAAAGAGGTATTCATGGTTTTACCATTAGAAACATCTATTCTAGAGCCACCTATGCCTATTTTTTACCCAGAAAAAGATGTATTTTATTGATAAACCAGATACTCTATACTTACCATAATTTAGGGGTTCTTTCTTATACTTAGTCTTATCCATAAGGTACTTAATAAAGTTCTATATTCCAAATATTTAAAAATTACTATTCCATCCTATGATACCAACTATATCAACCCTAGCCTTTTACATATAACATTATATTGTTTTAAGAATAATTATACATCAGAGTACAAGACAAGGATCGTAATGCCCAGTGTCTAGAAAGACTATGTATAGAAAACTAAAAACATGGAACTAAATAAAACATTTCTTTATTTAATCTTAATAAAGATCTCCTAAAATCATTTGAGCCCTTAAATATTCCTAGGGTACCCTGGGGATCATATGAGAAATCAGATGAGTTAAATATCCCAGTAAGGAAAAAAACAGTAACAAAACAATAACACATGTGTTAGAAGGCATTGCAAGATAACACAAAAGGCATGTAACATATTGAATCATAACATATGGACATGGAATCATATAAAAATGTAGTCATAGTATTGAGGTAGCAACACAAATCACAACATTATCATGATTCATGGCTAACCACCAATACTGTTGCACATGTTAACACAAGCAAAGGTTAACATCCAAGAACGACGCACATGGTACCACAAGCCAAAGCTAACCACCAAGACCATCACACATAACATCCATGAGACTCAATATTACCCAATGCATTGGAGTGATATCTAGGAGAAACCATCATAACTTTTTAAGAATATGTTTTCCATAAAATGAATCATACATAAACATAAGGGTTAACCATGGATGGAATTTGGTAAACCAATCATGTCATAATGCATAAAAAGGGAATATCATAAAAGTGTCCATGAAATAAAAGAAATAATACAAAATATGAAACTCATAAGTGAAAATAATAATGTATCATGGTATGTGATGTCATGTAGATGTGATAACAAGTTAGAAAAGTATTTATGAAATTTTAGAATTAAAACATTTTTGTTCGATTTAAAAGAAAATACTATAGAGCATTAAAAATGAAATGTGAAAAATCCATTATGTAAAACTCAATGTGAACCAAAGAGGTTTCTATAATAAAAATAATGATTTTATAAAGACTATGGCGGCTTAAAAAATAATATATATTGTAGTTGGAATCGGGTAAAAAATTAGAGAGTTCCTTCAATATAAGTATGCTTATCAGGAAGTATTGAGGAGGGAATCACTTAACAACATGTAAATCTCCAAATTATAATGATGAAAGGGTATTGATAAATGAATATGGTAAATGTACATGTAATTTATAAGATGCACATAAAATGATATTATAACTACATTTTGGGTAAAATGATGATAAGGCAACCCGAAGGAACAATGATAGTTTAGGTGAAATCCATTATCAATTATTGGGATGGTATCAGGTGTACTTAAGATGGATTAAAGAGAGAGAAAGTGGTTTCTAATAATTTATATATCATGACGGAAGTACAAGGGATGTGGAAAATCATACCACATCTGTAGTTATTACACATAAAAGGGCATTACAAATAGGAAAATCTAGAATAAAAGTTAAATAGGGGAGATCTCTTACCTTAAGTATGATGGTGATCTCCGCTTGATATTAAGGACATAAATTATCAAATTAGGTTAATTAATTAATAATTTCAATACTAATAATATGTTAAAAATATTTATTATAACCTATTATATTTATTCATTAGTTTTTTGATGGGTTAAGTGGTTCAATTTCATTGTAAGGGACTGTTTGTTTTCTTGGTTTTTATGATAGATTTACTTATTTTCATGAACAAGTAATCATCTAAAATGGGGATGGTTGTCCAGAATTGGAGATATATATATTTTATTTTACATACATATGTTTACATGGTTTTATAAATAATTTTGTTACTTGGAGTAAAGTTGAATTATGATATAAAACATTAATGATAAATGATTGGATTAATTTTGTGATTTTTCACATAATAAATTGGTTTTCTATTATTATTTTACATCATGTGTGAAAAATTATTCCAGAACTACACATAAGCTAAAATACATTTTTAGTTGTTCGGTTCAAAAATAAAAACTATTTCAGGACTAGAATTGAATATGGTAGATGAAATTGAAACCCATCGTCCTTAAATGTGATAAATTAACACATCTGAGACGGTCTCTTTACTATTAGAATAAATAAGAGTAATGGATAGATGATAATTACCTATTCTATTATCATAAAAACATACTAGTACACATATGGTACTATAGTTGTCATAACATTTTATTAAGAGAGGTAAAAATAGAAAAGAAAACAAAAGAACTTGGAAAGAATGTAAATGAACTGAATAGAGTAATTTTCCTCTTGAATCAATATTTCATGAGAGCCTCTTAAGGGGAGAGGTGTCATGAACCGACCCCACCGGTCTCAAGACTCAACTACCCCAAGCCCGCCTCCATATTCTAGGGGCTGGCAACAAGCTTCGAAGGCGTAAAAATCTCGGGGAGGCCTTTTCCTCAGTACCTGTACACACACACAACCCACTCAATGCTGAAGTGTAGAGTAAAATGGAAACCAAAGAAAAAACAACTATAACCAAAACACAGTATTGCATCAGCCTCTATGTAGGAAGAGTAAGGTTCTAAAAAGTACCGACAGATACTGAACAAAAAAGGGGCAAAACATGCGCCAAACCCGAAAGGTGCCACATCTCAGCAATAGGTAAACGAAAGTAAACAACTGGTGAGTCTCCAACCTAAAAGACCTACAATGACCACCAAACGCAGCCCAAGCTCCTGTGACTTCTACAATCTTCTGTAGTCTCGATCGACCTATTCGTCGTCTGAAAGGGCACACCAAGTGTGGTTAAAGCCCAAGAAGGGGTGAGTATATGGATAATTAGTAAGATGCCCCGAAATCTCGAGGTAGAAACAAAGGAGGTAATAAAAGGTAAATGATAGATATAACAAATTAAGAGTACAATAGATAGGATACAGCTCAACCCAACAAAAGAAAGGAAGTATACTTATCCCAACCAAGAAGAGCTAGTCACAGAAAGCATGTGGCATACCCCACATGTCTTCGCCCCTCCTAGAAGGAGAGTAAATTGTCATAAATATAGGGAAAAAATGTAGGGTATGTATATATATTCTCAACAACAAATCTGAACATGTGTGTATGGGGATCTCACTTTCCAATATTAGCCCATGATAAGTCACCAATCGTTCTAATGGTAGCAATCAGTGATGCCCAACAGTCATGTACATCAAATCTGCCACATCGCTAAACAATACCACAAAAAGTCCCACTCCGGTAATCACCGAGAAAAATCCACTGACTAGCCTCATCGAAATGGGAAGATTCTGAAAGAATTCTTCAGGTAACCCACTGCCCAGCCCAACTAGAGGGTAAACCCTAAATGTCGTTAGGTAACCCACTACCCATCCCTACTGGAGAGTAAAACATATATTCAATGGGTGACCCACTGCCTGGACCACCCGGATGGTATACCCTAAAGTCAACAGGTAACCCACTACCTGACCCAGCTGGAGGGTAGACCCTAACGTCAACGGGTAACCCACAACCCAGCCCACCTAGAGGGTAAACCCTGATACAAGTACGATGACTCTGCGCTGCCCGTGCCATCACTAGGTGTCTCAAACATCGCGACCATGCATTGGGTTGGAGTGATTCAAATAATCCTTCATCAAATGTTCTTTCATATTTCCACATTTAATGAGTTCTCAAAAGAGGATCTACTCGCTTGAACAGATTACTCTGTTGTAATCCTCATGGAAAAACACACGAGATAGACTACGTACTCACTGAAAACAGACTCCAGAAGAAAAAGTTACTCAACGCCACTTTACACCGATACGACATCTCATGGGTACCACAAATTATTTTGAAAGATGTCTGGCTAACTATGCCATCGTGATTCCCTTGAAAAAACATGCCAAAACGACTACTCATTTGCCCTGATTGGACATTTGATGAAAAAATCACAAAACGCTGCTCCTAGCATGAATGATGGCCCTTAGGGCCCACGCCTCAACTATGAAATCAGCACCTGAAACCACCCTAGACCACTTCTTCTAGATGCAAGGGTCACAACTCTTCTGACAATGCCTTAAACGGAATCTTGATGTGTATGCGCCATCCGAAGGGAGAAACTCTGTGTAGTACTTTACGAGACTGATGCGCCCCCAAGCCCCCGTCATGAGAATTAAAATTTATTGAGACCTTCTCAAAAGCTTCGTATGGACCAGAGGATTTCACTTCTATAGACAACACGAAAAACGGACACCTGTAGTGAAAGTTACGGGTGTCCGAAGATGAGGGGAAGAACCCCATGGGCTGGATCGGCCTGGGCGGGCCGGCCCGCGGCTCAGCCGCGTGGCCCATCTACGGACCCACGATCCCCACCACTGACCAGCCTTCGTGGCTGGTCTCTGGTCCAAATGGAGACCCACTGAAGGGGGGTCTTAGTCTATTCACGGGGTCACGCGATGTGACCCCGCCCCTTCGCACCCTGCCCCAGCGAGCACGCCCGCCACCGCTGCCAGGGACACCCTGCACTGCCTGGGTTTTCCGCCACGCTGCAGTTTCAGAAAGCCGCCGCCACCACTGGAACTGCACTGCCACCGCTTAGAATGCACCACACCGCCACCGCCGCCTACCAGACCTCCCTGGAACTGCCCGAAAATAAGAAAACGGTCAGAAAACTTCATGGGGCCACCCCAAATGCCCCAAGACTCGAAAATTTGATCCGAAAGGACCGTTTGGAATCTCAAGTCAGGATCTACACAAATATGGGCTTCTCTCGACGATCATACATTATTTAGATGCAAATAATTGCATTCAATGGGGGTTTTGGGAATTAAAACGATAAAAACACAAGCCTGCCTTGATGGGCGTATCTAGACGCTTCACCAATGGTACACCAGAGTGTCGTGCCACCTTGGGTAGGTGGGGGAGAGGAGACAAGTATGTTGAGAGGGATACTCTAGGGAATAATGAAGGGGAAGAGGAAGTGTGGGTTGTGGATGTGTTTAAATAGAAAAAACACTTTAACCCCCGCCGGTCGACCCCATACATGAACATTCAACGGGGTCGGGGTTAAGCCGCCCCTAGGGTAAAATCCACATTTTGAGTGCAACATTGGTCTCGGAATTTTAATCTCAACCTATGTTCAGAAGTTATAGAGTACACGCCCAGGGGTGCCAGATTATGAAAATGGCCCTGGGGGCATTTTCAACAGAAGGACACGCCCGCGAATGTTACACCCCTCCTAAGGTAAACAACATGTTCCGGACTCAACGGTGCCCTCCATTTTCGCATCCAAGCAACCAGTTATGATTTATTCTGTTTATTTGGCATTTCCATTATGAACACACATAATATTTAATTCCGGCCACACGGGGGCTTGGAATCACACGTCGTCTGAACACCCTTATATGGAATAACATTAAGAGAATTTTAATGTCTTACAAGCTCAAAACTCATGTTATTACATCATTCCCTTCTTCATGTTTTTTTATCCCCAAAAAAAATACTACAAAAAAAACCCAGGATACTGAGACTGCATCTGGGTCTCCCATTCCCAGGTGCTTTTCTGCACCCTCCTTTACTGCCACAGCTAACAAACCAAAGGAATGGTCTGTCCACACAGTGTTCGGTCCTGCTGGCCCTCAATCGCCACTGGGGGCTCCGCAAAGGTGGATCCTTCCTCAATGTCTAGCTCTCCCCAGTCGATAACGTTTGTGGGGTCATGCGGGTATTTCCTCAGCTGTGACACGTGGAAGACATCATGCACCCTCTCCAGCTGTGGGGGTAGAGCAAGATGGTAGGCCACCTCACTGACCCAACGCATGATCTCAAAGGGCCTGATGAACCTCATGGATAACTTCCCTCCCCAACCAAAGATCTATGTCCCATGTCGTGGATAGACTCTCAAAAAGATAGGGTCCCCCTTCTCGAACTCCAAAGGCCTATGATGACGATCTGTGTAGGACTCTTGTCTGCTCTGATACATCCTCATCCTCTCACAAATGACTTGCACCTTCTCCTTCATTGCCTGCACCAACTCTGGGTCCACGAGGGAGGTCTCCCCAACCACTTTTCAGCACAACAGTCCCCTGTAAGGTCTCCTGTAGAGGGCCTCAAAACGTGTCATGCCGATAGTAGAGTGATAATTGTTGTTATATGTGAACTCCACCGAGGGTAGGTGATCCTCCCAGCTCAGGGCAGAGTCTAACACTCATTCCCTGAGCATATCCTCCATCACAAGGATAGTGCGCTCAGTCTACCCATCCATCTAGGGGTGAAAAGCTGTTCTCATCCATAGATGGGTCCCGAATTTCTTCTACTGTCATTGCCACAATCGTGACGTAAACCACACATCTTGTTTGGAGATGAACGTTGAGGGTATTTTATAAAGGTGGGTGATCTCCTAAATGCACAGTCGCCCCAGACTCTCCACCACGCTCTGCTCCCTGATGGAAAGGAAGTGCGCTGAAATCATGAGTTGGTCCAAAATCACGCAAATGGAATTGTGGAACTTCACTGTGCATGAGATCAATGTTACATAGTCCATATATATGCCATCCCACTTCCACTCCGGGATATCAAGGGGATGGAACTACCCTGCCGGAACCTGATGCTCTGCCTTCACCTGCTGACAGGTAAGACATAGAGAGATGAACTCAGCTATGCTCCACTTCATGTCAACCCCCCAAATCTATCGCTGAAGGTCTCTGTACAGATTCCCCACATCGAGATGTACAATCAAGGGAGAAGTCTGGAACTCCCGCATCACCTCCTCCACTATCTCCACTAGTACTATAGCTCACCCATGGAACAAGATCTCATGATTCCCTCCTTCATAATAACCATCGGGTGCATCGACCATGTATATCTGATCACGTAATACCTCACTGTCGACATCCCCCAGCTGTGAATCTCTCACACGCTCAAGGAGAGAAGGATTCAACACCATTTACTGTAGGAAAGTTTTACCCTCCTTCTCCACCAAGGTTATCCATAGGGAAGCCAACTACTCTGAAGCTTCTCATACTAAATGAGCCTGGGACTTCCTACTAAGAGAATCTGCTACTACGTTACCCTTTTCTGGAGTATAGACTATCTAGAAATCATAGTCTTGTAGAAACTCCAGCCAGCGCCTTTTCCACAGATTCAAATCCCTCTGAGTGAAGATATACATGATGCTCTGGTGGTCTGAGTAGACCAGAAAAAGCTCACCCTGAAGGGTGTGTATCCATAGCCTCATGTCGAAGACCACCTCTCCCAGCTCCAAATCATGAGTTGCATAATTCTGGTCATGAGACCACATCTTCCTCGACCCATATGAAATCACTAATTGCTGGTGCATCAGAACACACCCGAGCCCAGCTCCTGAAGAATCACATTATACTATGAACACAACACCCTCCTCTGGCAGTCTCAACACTAGAGAACTAGATAGCCTCTCTCTCAACTCCTCAATGGCTTTCAGGTACTCTTCAGTCTAGGTGAACGGTCATCCGTTCAACGTCAATGCGGTCAAAGGGGAAGCAATCCTGGAGAGATCTTCCACAAACCACCTATAGTACCATGACAAACCAAGGAAGCTCCTCCCCTCTGAAGCATTCTTGGGTGGCTCCCAAGAAATCACTGCCTCTATCTTTGTGGGATCTACAACCTATCCCTGCTCTGAAATTACATGCCCCATAAAGTGAACCTCATGAATACAAAACATACACTTGGAGAGTTTCCCGTACAACTGGTGCTCCTAGAGTATGTATTGGACCATCCTCAAATGCTCCGTGTGCTCCTCCTCCATCATAGAGTAGATGAGTATGTTGTCAATAAATACAACCAAAAACCGGTCCATGTACATCTAGACGATCTGGTTAATAAAATCCATGCAAATTGTTGGGGCATTCGTCATGCCAATGTGTATCACCAGAAACTCATATTTCCCATGTCGACAATAGAAGGACATCTTCGGGATGTCAGCCACACGAACCCACAACTGGTGGTAGTCGGATCGAAGATCAATCTTGGAGAACCACTTCACACCTCTCAACTGGTCAAAGAGGTCGTCGATCCTTGGAAAAGGGTACTTGTTCTTTATCATGGTCTGAGTTAGGTGACAGTAATCCACACAAATCCACAGACTCCCATATTCCTTTTTCACAAACAAAACCGGAGCTACCTAGGGGGACACACTGGGCTTAATGAATCCCTTCTCACGAAGGTTGTCCAGGTAAAGTCGTAGCTCCCTAAGCTCTGTGGGTGCCATACGATAAGTCGTACATGATATCAGGGCAGTCCTCAGTTTCCAATCAATGCAGAACTCCATCTCTCGCCTTAGAGGTTGTCCCAGAACATCCTCGGGAAAGATGTCCATGTAGTCCTCTACGAAAGTAGGGATCTAGGTGCATGTAGCATCCACTTCTTCGAGAGAAATGTTCACCAAATGGTGTAAAAAGGTCGGGGTCTCCTATTTAAGGTACCCATCTGCTCTGCCATGAGGTCTCGTTCACCATGGATGGTAAACCTAGTCCCCTCAGAAAACACGCCTCTAACTCATCTGTGATGACAACAGATCTGGGTGTGAACCATAAAAAGCCAATCCATGCCCAAGATGACATCATAAGGTTCCATTGTAATGATGAGTAGGTCCCACATGAAACTCCCTCTACTGAACGATAGTTTTCACTATATGCAGATAAAGGTCACCAAAAAGGCACTTTCTATAGGAACCTCGAGGCTAAGGGAAGGTGTCAATACATTTACTGGAAGCTCCAATTACCATACCAAAGCAGTGTTATAAAGAAGTGGCTGGAACCTGTGTCTGGTAGTACTAAAGCAAGCGTAGAGTAAACAGAAAGCATACTTGGAACCATATTGTGTGTCAAGGTGTCACGAACACCCATATCCTGAAGCTGCCCGCAACCCCTACCACCATCTCCCTGAGCCAGGTGTGGGAAGCTAGGGGGTGGCGTTGGAAGGACCTCGAAACATCGTCCAAGAACTCCAGGTCATGCCGCTCTACCTACGCCGCCTTCCTAAGGACCACCCTATCCTCGTCTGGGGGATCCCTGGTCATGGCGCTGCCTCTGCCACTACGGTGCACCCAGTGCCTACCACGACTTCTTGGTACACCTGGTCAGGCAGTCTCGTGCAAGGTGACCTCGTATGTCACAGGCATAGCACAGGCTCTCTCCTGACTGCTCTGGTGCTCCACGGCGCCACTACGGTGTACGACCCTGCCCCTGAGTCTACTCACGGAAGGGCCTCCTTGACGGAGGCACTGCTCTCTGCCGCCTGCCTGTCACTGAAGATTCTCCTCTATAGCAGCCACTGCTAGGCCCTCTTAGATGGTGTCCCTCGGGAAAGAGTCTCTCTATCACGAGCGCCCACTCTAGTACCCCGACATATGTAGGGATGCATAGGGGTACTACACTAGCACAAATCTCCCTGCAAAGTCCCTCCCCAAACGTCCATGCCCGGAAGTAACTGTTACAGATCATATCCTACGAGTAGCATGTAATATTGGTAAACCAGACTGGGTACTGTGACACTATCTTCCCAGATGTTTTATCTCTAGAAGCTCCTGAATCTGAATGGAGTGTAAATAAGAGGGGGAGTACTCCTCCCAGAAGAGCTACTAGAAGCTATCCCACGTGAGAGATGACTCGTCGTGGGTCTATGTAACCAACCCCCACCAACCCCTGGTCGTCCCAAGGAAAAGGCTAGAAGTTAGGGCTACCAGCTATTCCATAGGTGTCCGTACTAGCCTGATCATTTGGTCCACAGACTCTATCCAGTCTTCCGCTGCATAGGGATGGGGATCTCTGCGGAACTTCTGCGGTCGCTGACGCTGAAAGTCTCATAGCGCACTCCACCTGCACTCATCCTCGCCCTGTGCATCTGGTACTAACTGATGTTCCTCAGATGGAGGGGCTACTATTGAAGCACTGGGTGGAAGGGGATCATGTGAGAGTCCATGAACTGAAGCCTCATCGCTCGCCAGGTCGTCGTCAGGAACTGGAGAGGGAAACCTGGGTGGCTGCTGTCATGGGGGAATCCTGAAAATTATCAAGGATTACCGCCATCAGATGAGCATATATATATATATAACAGTAATCAAAAAGGGGAGTTGACTCAACAAGGACAGTAAAAGACTCAATCCTACCAGATGCATGTTCAAAAATTCCCTGTATCAAATGTCTCAGGGTGCCGAGTGGATAAGCGGGTTATCAGAGTCCTGTTGAATGGATACGTTGGCCACCCGTACCATCACTGGACTCCCTAGCCCGAGATCCGCTCTTGAGACACGTCGACACTATTCCTCTGAATCCCAACCAATTCATTTTTAGGGACATCCGAAAAACGCACCATGAAATGAACCACATCTGATACCACGTTGTCATGACCCGACCCTACCTGTCTCGAGCTGCAACTACCCCAAGCCCGCCTCCATAGGCCAGGGGCTGGCGACAAGCACCAAACTCATAACAATCTCAGGAAAGCCTTTGCCTACGTACATTTACACACACAACCCACTCAATATAGAAGTGTAGAGAAAAAAGGAAACCAGCAGACAAACAACTATAACCCATCCATGTTCGTGCATCAACCTCTAAATAGGAAAAGTAAAGTGTTGAAAAGTCATCACAAATACTGAACAGAAAAGGGGGAAAACATGCTCCCAACCCGAAAGGTTCCACAACTCGGAAACATGTAAATGAAAGTAAACCTGTGGTGAGTCTCTCACACAAATGACCTACTATGACCACCGAACTCAACCCAAGCTCTTGTGTCTTCTAAGATCCTCTGTAGTCTCGATCGACATGTCTATTTTCTACAAGGGCCCACCAAATATGGGAAAAGCCCAAGCAGGGGTGAGTATAAGGATACTCAGTAGGATGTCCCGAAAGATTGAGGGAGAAACAAAGGTGGTACTAAACGTTAAATTATAGACATAACAAAGTAAGAGTATAATAAAGAGGATGTAGCTCAACCCCACAAAATAAAGGAAGTAGACTCATCCCAATCAAGAGGAGATAGACATGGAGAGCACGTGGAATACCTCGCATGTCTTCGCCCCTCCTAGAAGGAGAGTAAATGGACCCAAGGAGTGGGAACAAAGTTTGGATATATATATATATTCTCAACAAGAAACCCAAAAGAGTACGTATTAAAATCTCAATTTCCATGCTCAGCCCAGGATAAGTCACCAACCATTCTAAGGGTAGTCATCAATGATGCCCAACAGTCCTGCATGTCAATGATGCAAAATCACTAAACTGTACCACCCAAAGTCCCACTCCAGTAATCACGGAGAAAAAGTCACTGACTAGCCTCGTCGAAAGGGGCGTTGTCTGAAAGATGTCATCGGGTAACCCACTACCCAGCCCAACTAGAGGGTAAACCATAAAAGTCGTCAGGTAAACCACTACCCAGCCCTGCTGGAGGGTAATCCCGAATGTCAAAGGGTGACCCACTTACCGGCCCACCTAGAGGGTAAAATATAAGATCAATGGGTATCCCACTACTTGGCCCACCCCGAAGGGTAATCCCTAACATCAATGGGTATCCCACTGCCTAGCCCACCCAGAGGGTAAACCCTGATACGGGTCCTATAACTCCGTGATGCCCGCACCATCACTGGGTGTTGGTAACATTGCGACCATACGTTAGCTCAGAGTGAGTTAAATAAACCATCATATATCATCCTTTCATATTTCCACATTTAATAAGATCTCAAAAGAGTCTCTGCTCGCCCGAACAGATTACACCGTTGTAATCATCGTGGAAGAATACATTAGATAGACTACTTACTCAGTGAAAATAGACTCCCGATGAAAAATTTACTCAACACAGCTTTATGACCATATGGTGTCTCATGAGCCCCACACCTCAGTCTGAATGTGGTCAGAAAAAACGGCAACATCGTGATGCCCTCAAAATATCATTCCAAAATGACTACTCATTCGCCCCGAATGGACGTCTCATGAAAAAGTCGCAAAATTTTGATCAAAGCATAAAAGACAGACCATGGGTCCCACACCTCAACTCCGTCCTCAATTCCTGAAAACACACTGGAACACTTAGTCTCGACTCTAGGGTCACAACGCTGCTGACGGCGCCTTAAACGGACTCCGGATGTGTTCACGCCATCCGATGGGAGAAACCCCGCGTATTAGTTAACGAGCGTGACGCACCCCCGAGCCCACATATCGGGAATTAATAATTACCAAGACAATTTCAGAAGATTCGTCTCGAGCTGATGATTTCACTTCCATAGACGGTATGCAAAACGGACATCTGTAGTGAAAGTTACGGGTGTCCGAAGTCGAGGGTATGAACCCCTTGGGCTGGACCAGCCTGGGTCGGCTCGGGCCGGCCGACCCGGCTCACAGCGCCGGCCCGTGGCTCAGCCGTTCAACCCAGCTGCGGAACTACGGTCCCCACTACCGACCGGCCCGCATGTTCGGTCGCTGGTCCGTGCAGAGAACCGCTGAAGGTGGGTCTCGGTCTCCGCACGGGGTCGCGCACCACGACCCCACCCCTTCGCACCCCACACTGGCGAGCTCACCCACAACTGCCGCCAGGGACACCCCACGCCGGCTGAGTCCACCACACCTCTTAGGTCTACTATCGTGCAACTGTCATGGAAATATGCCACTAGGACCACCCCATCGCCGCCTGAAACGCGTCGTGTCGTCGCCCACCAGACCTCCCTGGAGCCGCCTGAAAAACTAGAAAACGCCCGGACAAGTTCTCGGGACCACCCCGGATGCCCCAGGACTCAGAAATTTGATCTTAAAGGACCATTGAGAAGCTAAAATTTGGATATACACAAATATTGGCTTCTCTCGATGATCAGATAGCATTTCAACACAATAAATTGCATTTAAAGGGGGTTGCGGGAATTAAAACAATAAAAACAAAAGCCTACCTCGATGAGCGTTGCTCGACGCTTCACCAATGGTCCACCGGAGTGCCATGCCACCTTGATTGGGTGGAGGATAGAAGAGGAGTTTTTTTATAGGGATCTACGATGGATGAATGAAGGGGAAGAAGAAGGGTTGGGTGTGGATGTGTTTAAATAGAAAAACACATAAACCCCCACCGGTCGGCCCCATACCCGAAATTTTGGCGGGGTCGAGGTTAAGCCACCCCTAGGGTAAAATCCATGTTCAGAACACAATGGAGGTCTAGAAATTTTAATCCAAGGATCCATTCAGAAGTTATAGAGTAAACGCCCAGGGCCTCCAAATTATGAAAATTCCCTTGGTGGCATTTTTCACAGAAGGTCGCGCCCACGAAAGTTACACCACTCTTAGGGTAAACGACGCGTTCCGGACTCAACAGTGCCCTCAGTTTTCCCATCCAAGCAACTGTTTATGAGTTATTCTATTTATTTGTATTGTCCAGTATTACCACACTTAAAATTTAATTTCGGCCGCACTGAGGCTCGAAATCACATGTCGTCTAAACGCCCTTCTCTACAATAACATTAAGAGAATTTCAAAGTCTTACATGCTCAAAACATGGGTTCTTACAAGAGGAATAAGTATTTTTAAGATAATATGTTTTATTATATTTGGGGGATGATATTGGAGAGATATTTGGGTAGAATTTATGCAAGGCATAAGGCTTGAGAGGAGTGAAGATAAGAGGTAAGTAGTGGTGGTATTTAGAGTGGAGGAGAGGTCGGTTTTATTAATAATAAATTCCTTACTTTATTAATTTCCCTCAGTACCAGTAATAATGATGAGTCATTGAACAAAAAGAGTCATATGTGCATGGGAGTTTGAATCAATGGCCATTTAAATCATCCATGACTCAAGTATGATGCTTAAATTTAGGTGTTTCATCATTTATTTTGATTTATCATATTTTTCTATTTATAAAAAATCCATGTATTTTAGAAAAATACAAAAAATTTACCCAAACCATTTTTCGACATGTAGAATCAAAAAATGAACTCCATTTTTCAAAAAAAAATATATATAATTATTTTAATTTTTAAATATAATAATAATTTACTTGAAAAATAATGATTTTACAACTATAACCAACTTTATAAAGCATTCGAAAAATACATTATGCCTTATAAAAGTAACAAAAAATGGGAAGACATAAAATTATTAATTTATAAAAAACATTTAGGAAAATTAATTGTCTCTTAATTTAATTAGTTAATTATAATTAATTATTTATAACTTACAAAAATACCAATACTTTTACTATAGTCATATTTATCATTTTTGAGATGCCTAAATTTTATTTATACATTTTGGGTGTGGCTACTATTCTTTTGGATGATTAATGATTCATAAGTGTCATATTACTATCCATAAGGCTGGGTTACTAGTTATAAGGGTAGGCTAATAATCACAAAAAATTAGGTTTGTCTTATCGGACTCCAATTATCTTACTAATCGCAACTGTGTATGTATGATTTTCGAAATTCATGACACAGAAGTGGCTATATTATGTTTAATTTTCAAATAGTATTTTTAAGTTCAATGTATTGTTACTTCATAATTATAATAAGTAATTTTCCATTGTTAAATCACTAGGTCGTTACATTCATTATTGGTGAGAAATGGATTTTGTTTTGGAAATTATAATGGTTTTGAAGAACTCTTATACACATTATTTTTAATAAAAATATATCATTTTGGGGGTATTTTTAATTTATCATACTAATATTTAATGAATATTTTAAATATACATGGATACCAATTAAAGGATAGAAGATATAGGATATATAAAAAATTATAAGGGATTATTTTCTATATATATATGGATTTTTTATTTTGTGGTTATTTCAAATCATCACATTATTCATTAACGATATTACATAGATTGGACTCATAGGAGGTTTTATATCTACTATTTTTCTATATATATATATATGATAATTTAATAACCTATTACATATAAAAAATTGACTGATCATTTTGAAGAATTATTTTGGGGATATATACTTTGGTCTGAGATTTATATTAAAGGAATATTGAGTTATTGAATTATTTTCAATAGTGGATTTTGTTGTGTTATTTAATTCATATATTCTTGAAAATACATTATTTTATATTATATTTATGTTTTTTCAGGAACCTTTTCCCTTGAAACCCCACACTGGTTGGAAGTTAACTCATGTACGACCCCTACAACCTAATCGTAAAAGGTCGTGTGTTAGAGACTTACACTGAGAGAATCTATAATATTTGTGATAAGAATTATCTGAATAATTATTATGGAAATAAAATAATAATACCCATAAACACCAAATATATTCTAGAAATATAGTATTTCTCTACTCTAAATTATTACTATATGGAAATTTTTACAATAAAACTAGAGAAAATGCAAGATTGGCCTCCTAAAACACATACGAACTTATAGTACAATAAAATCCCCATTCTCTATTGATCATTACTGTAAAAATTTGAATAAAATGTTAAATTATAACTACCCTTGATTTTGAGTAATATTTTGTTCCATGAAAATGTGTGTCTTACTATGTAATAATCAATAAAAATATACAAGTATAAATGAAATGAGACCATCAGGTTTTGACCGTTATGTGACCATTGGAAACAATAATTATTTTTAACATTATAATTATTGATAATAAATAAAAATGATAATGGATAATTAATTAAGAAAGAATTTTTGATGACCTCATCTAGTATACCTTTTCCATATAAAGCCTATTTTTCAAGGATTGGGAAGGAGGTATCATCACTAGGATTTTCTCTGAATGAAGCCCAATTTGAGTTTCAACATGTCACCCTTGAACGAAAGTTCCTACATGAGAAGTTCATGTTGATATAAATCACCACTCATGCAATGTTGTTTGAGACACCCCATGATTCTATCACCACTAAACACCTTACCCTTAGGTCATATGCAGGCATAATAATGGGTTACGTAATGAGGCCATCATTACTTTTTGTTATCCATTTTTACAAATAAAATTATTGTTATGTTAAAATAAATATTATTTTTTTATTTTGAAATATTAAAATCATTCTAGGATAAATTATTAGTATTTTTATAAGATGATTCATATTAATGATTAATATTGTAAAAAATATTACTATAAAAAAAATTTAATACATCAAATAATTGGAATTGTGAAATTATTTTTGAAAAAATGGACATACATGGTTGTTATTAGTAAAAAAATTAGATTCTGATAAGATCAACATAATTTTTGGAGAATAGAAACATATGAATAGTCATATTACCCTTATAAATAGTAATATGACTAGTGTAATAGTAACCAATCTTAAGAAAGTATAAATATAATTTAGGCAGCATGAATGGTAATGTGATATAATACAATAATTAAATTACTATTTTAGGAATTATTAGTTATGTTTTCATATATTTTTTTCAAGTAAATAGCCACTTTAAATAAAAAAAATTCTCATTTTTTGAAGATCTTTTTTCATAAAATGGTTTTAATTTCTAAATTTAGATCATTGATATATGTTTAGGGTGAATTTTTTAGATTTTTATAAAATGTTTTATTTTTCAGTGAAAAGTGAAAATATTGTACTGGGTTTTCAGTGTGTTTTATAACATCATAATGATGTAATGTTTTATATAAAATTTTGGTCGACTCATGTGGATTAATATATGATATTAGGTGTCCCATGTGTCCAAAACCATGGTCAAATAACCTGGTCAAGCCCCTGGTATTGTAAATACCACTGATGAGGTGTCCTTGGAAATAAATAAAAAAACTCCCTCTATTTTACTATAAATTCAAATCGATTTTTTCATTTTCCTTAATTCTAAAATATTAATCCACGAATTAAACTTATTTATTTATATTAACTAGTCTTCATAAGGAGTCTTGAGTCCCTCAATGTACCGGTCTTAGTGTTTTAGAAGTTACTCTCAATGGTATAGGAATTTCCAACTTCTCTTTTCCTTTAAGGTTATCTTTTATGTTGTATGTCCTTTCAATTTCTATACAAATTCTTTTTCTAAATTTCATTGTATCCCTATAATATATTATGATTATTTTATTAATGGGTGTCCCATGTACCCTATATTTTTAATGTTTTATAAAACAATGTTTTATTCCCGTTATGCTACAAAATTCTCATTTCAAAATTTCTCTCTGTGTATCAAGAAGTTATTTAATTTTTTTCTTTTAACACCCAATCCTCTATATTCTATGAGGGTTTACAAATAGATATAAAAGTGATATATTTTAATTCTAGGATTAATATACATGAAAGTAACTGTCCATTTGATTAAATTTACAAAAGGAACTTATTTTTAAGAACTTTTTAAAATGCTATGATTTTGATATGAAACCCATTTCACTAATTTTTGATGAATTGTTTATGAAAATTTTGATTATTATCTATTATTATCAATTGGAAATAAATAAATGTTAAGGGTAAACCCTGGTTTCACTCAAATGCATTGGATAGTGAAATTAATCTTTAGATAAGTCGTGTTTTACAATACCTTGTTAAATAAACATGGTAATGTTTTTGAAACCTTTGTGATAGTCCTTTTTGACATGCTTATGAATGTATTAAATAAAAGTATTAGACACATTGGAAATTTTTGATTCATGTTATTATTGTTATCATATTCCTCTTCCTCGTTCATTTATTAAATTCTTCTTGTTCTTATTGATATTTCTAATTTTCACATATAAATTGTTTCACTTATTTTCCCTTACTGGGACTTCTGCAGAACCTTTCCATTAATGTATTTCCCCATGATATGAGATGTTATACTTGAGTTTTGGATTAAATTTTAAATAATACCTTCATGGGGATTAAAATAATGTTATATGTTTTGGTGTATTAGGTACCTTATTTATATGACACTACACTTTATAGATCCTCTGTTTCTAAAATATAATTAAAAGTTATGTAATAATAAAGTGGGATGATGTATTTTGTATCAATGTGTAGTTTAGTTATTTTTTGAAATTAGAATTTGAAATTTTTTGGAATATCCATAAGGAAAATATTAAATATAAGAAAACAAACTTTCACTTTTCTGACATATTAAGTAATGGGTTTCTAAAAAATTAAATCGTTTTGGGATGAAAACAAGTGGATGTGTCTATATAATAGATTTATCTTAGGGAAATCCCAAAAATTCCACATTGGGATAGACACAAATGCCAACTGATTCACAAAAAGAGGCCTTACTACACTCATGGTTTGACATTCCAAAGGGATATTTTTTTGTAACTTCCACGATTTCTATGAATTATTTTGAAGTATTTATAGAGAAATTTAAATTTTTATAATGAATAATATGTTTTATCATGATTTTTTAAGACATAAAAATCCTTTATAGATAAAATATTCACAAATAAAACATTGTTACCATTAATGTTTTTTTCATTCCAAAATTTGTGGGAAATATGAGGAACCATGAAAATGGTGACTGCAACAAACCATGGGAAAATGACCCGCTGATAGTATCTAAAATGGAAACTTTCATGAGAACGGCAAATCAACTGACTACAGTTATGGAAAATAACGTGAATCAAGTTGAGAGATTGATTTCGGCGTGAAGGGAACATCTTTATATTGATTCTATTATGCACCAACGACTGATAATGTTCATTGGATCTACCGACCCATTGATTGATAAACCATGGATCAACTCAATCAAAAACATGTTTTTTACACTCCATAGTTTTGAAAAAGAAATGGTCACTCAAACATTTTACCACTTAGAATGAGAAGTTGATTAGTGGTGTGAACTAATTAAAAACATGAGTCCAAGAGGGGATATTGAATCTTTATAGTGGGAGGAGTTCAAGGTAATATTATTTAATAACTATTTACCTCATTCAATGAGATAAAAATTTGAGAAAGAATTTATCAAGGCAGAAGGGGAATGAATTTGTTGGAATCTCTGAGATAAACAAAAAAATACATTAAATTAACACCACTGGCTTTGAAATGGATTCTAATGATAAGGTTGATATATTATTTTTTGGAATAAGACCTCTACTATGAAATAATCTTGCCAACTATGACTATTATAGATATGGGGAGATCGTACGAAGTGCTATGAATGTCGAACTAGAGTTCGGTGATATAAAATATTCTCATAAATCTAATGAAAATAATTGATCAATAAATTCTATCATGGGGGTAAACATTGATCAGGGAAGAGGTGGAAAGAAATTTCATCTTACCATGCGTAATAAATGTTGGAATATTCATTCGGGGAACTACCATATCGGGAGAGAGAAGTGAAACAAGTGTGGAAGAGAAGACCATATCACTAAAAATTCTCATAGTGAGGTGAATCCTCAACTTTCTGTCACTAATGACAAGGGGAAGATAGTGAATACCCTACGTGGTGTCCAATGCATCAAGTGTGGAAATCATGGGAACTTTTCCAATTACATTTCAAATATATGGGAATGGGGGGGGGGGAGATCACCATCATCTTCAGTATTGGCCATGGGAGCCAGATCATTCTTTTTCTATCACTATGGATGAATTTGAAGCTCCAAACAACATGGTGGAATGTACTATTGTTGTTCTCTCAAATCGAGGAAGTACTTTTGTTTTTTTAGTTAAATATATTCCTTTATTTCCTCCATGTTTCCAAAAAATTATAATAACCCCTAAATTGATAAAATTAGAGTTATCCGTCAATACTCAGTGTGGGATTATCCAAGCAATATAAGTGTCTACAAAATAAAGTATTTAATTTTCTGATAAATAAATTGTCTCTAATCTATTTGTCATTCCCATGATGGAATTCCACATTATTCTAGAGTTAAAATATCTCTCACATTACAATTCTAAGATCAAATGCAGAAGCTAGGAAATATTAATTGTCATGAATTGAGAACCTAAAATTATCATTAAAGGGGAGATATCCCAACATGAATTTTGTTTAGAAGAACCACCCATCCCCTTTATAATAGAGGATATTATTAAAGATGAAGAAGGAAACTAGATTATAATGATAGATAATGTCCCCATCATTTGTGAATACATTGATGTATTTCCTGACGAGTTACATGTACCTCCATAAGAAAGAGATGTAGAGTTCTCCATTAAACTCATTCATAGATCTCATCTGATATAAGGCACCATATTTAGGGTGTAAAATGTGGAGCTAGAATAATTAAAGAAACAAATCCATGAACTTTTGGAGGTGGGGTTTATCTGACCCAGTGTATCTCCTTGGGGAGTGCCTCTTTTCTTTTTGAAGAAGAAGGATGGATCAATACAGCTATACATTGATTATAGAGAACTGATCAGGATCAAAGTGATGAATAAATACCATATTCCCATAATTGATGAATTTTTTGACCAGATTTATAGGGATTAGTTCTTCACTAAGATAGATCATCGATATGATTATCATCAATTGAGGGTGCAGTAAGAATATATTCCAAAAATCTTTTTCTGATCTTGATATGGGCATTATGATATTGTTGTTATGTCCTTTTTACTGACTAATGCACCATATATTTTTATGCATTTTATTAATAGATTATTTAAGAACTACCATTATAAATTTTTCTTATTTTTTGTTGATGATATTATGATATACTCTTAAATATGATTGGAGAATTAATATCATCTAAGGGTTATATTTCAGACTATGAGAAATGAGAGGTTATTTTAAATGTTTAGCAAGTGTGAAATTTGGTCACAAAAAGTTTCTTTCTTATGGAACATTGTATGAAATGAATAAATCTTAGTTGAGCCTAGAACGAATAAGGTTTTATATTTATGGACTCATCATACCATTGTAAATAAGATTCATAGTTTCCATGGTTTTGTAGGATGTTATAGAAGGTTTGTTAAAAACTGTTAATGACATTATAATACAGTAACCATGTTAACATGAAAATGGGTCAAGTTCATTTGGACACATGATTTTTAGGAAGGTTCCCATGATCTGAAGAATAAATTGGTTACTATACCCGTGTGAACTCTGCCTCAATTGAAGAAATATTCATTATTTTTAGATATGCATATCTAAATGGAATTGGGTGTGTACTCATGAAAAATGAAAAATTCATTGCAAATGAATCTAGATAGTTGAATCCAATTGATTAGAGTTGTCCTTCCCATTATCTGGAGTGGTTTTAGTTGTTATTTATTTGAAGATATAGAGGCACTGTCTTTATGGGAATAAATGTGATTTATACATAGATCACCAATGTTTGAAGTATATTTTCACACAAAATGAATTGAAAATGAGACATAGGGGATGGTTGGGACTTAATTAATACTATGATTGATTAGTTCATTATCACCCAAGAAGAGAAAATAAAGTCATTGAAGCATTAAGTAGGAACAACCCTACTGTTATGGAAATGATGAGGATTCAAGGATATACCGTGATCAAATACCTAGTAAAATTGGACATGGGAATTTTATGGGAAGGGATATCATCAAACCTTTGCGAAATAATTTTTCATCCTTCATTAATATTTAAGTTCATGAAAGATAAAAAAGAATATCCTTTGGTACAGAAGATGTTTGAGGCTGTGAAGGATGGGATGTTTCTTGAGTTCAATATTGACCAACATGGTGTACTAAAATTTCATACATGACTATTTGTTCGATATATTCCAGAAATAAATAATGATTTCATGGATGAAGATCATAGCTCATCATTCTATATACATCCGGGAATAACTAAAATGTATAAGGACCATCACGATCATTATTTCTGGGATAACATGAAAAGAGTGATTTATGCCTACACTACATGATTCTTGGTGTGTCAGCATGTGAAGTAAGAGTGAAAAAATCCTAAAGGGGTTTTATAACCACTACCCACACCAGCATGGAATTCGAAAAATATCACCATGGGCTTTGTCACTGTTCTCCCGAGAACATCCGTGGGAAACAATGCGATATTAGTTATAATAGAAATTCTCACCAAGATTTCCAATTTTATCCCAATTTGTGATGATTTATGTCTTGATCAAAATTCTTAGATTTATGTGACGGAAGTGTTAAGGAATCATGGGGTAAAACTCCTCATCGTATCTGATCACGACCCAAGGTTCACATCAAAATTCTAGGGAAGTCTTCAAAATTATCTGGGGATTAAATTTATTTTCAGTATGACCCATCATCCTCCCAGAGATGGCCAATCTAAATATACTATTAAAACAATAGATAATATGCTCAGTAAAATTTATAAGTGGCTAGGATGGACATATTCATTTAGTTTAGTTCTCTTAAAATAACAAATTCCATTAAATAATTTAAATGGATCCATACGATGCTCTATATGTACAGTGATGTATAACTCCTCTTTATTGGGATCAAGTTGGGGAGAGAAAGTTTCGTGGGCATGATATTGTACAGAAGATTACAGAAATGGTTCATGCCATCCATCAACACATTAAGTATGCTCATAGATGGAAGAAGAGATATGATAACAACCATCAAAGGGACATGAAGTCTGATTTTCGTGATAATGTCTTCTGTCAAATTACACCAGGGAAGAGAGTCATTAGGGTTGATAAGAAAGGGACGGTAATCCCTAGGTACATTGGATCATATGAAATACTTGATCACATAAGAGAAGTGGCATATCGGCTTGCACTTCCTTCAAATCAAGCTCATGTTCATGATCTATTCTTTGTATCTCTCATGAGTATGTACATACCTAACCCTTCATATGTACTAAACCCATAGGTGGTACAAAAGGAACACGACCTCTCTTGTGAGGAGCAACCAGTTGTGTTCATGGATCACAAATACAATGTTATATGCAATAAGAATACCCACCTAAATAAAGAGTTTTAAGGAAAAAAAATTTGAACAAGACACGTGGGTACCACAGGATTATGTGAGGCATAATTAGCCACATCTTTTCTCTTCTGAGTGTACAATTTGAAAGTTTGGGGATCAATTTTGATAAGGGGAATGAATGTAACAACCCAATATTTTAAATAATATTAAGTTGTATATAAATTTATGTATTACTATATCATAATAAATAAAAATATATAAGTATAAATGAAATGTGACAATCATGTTTTTACAGTTATATGACCATTGTAAAGAACAATAAATTTTAATGACAAAATTATTTTTTATAAATACAAATGATAATAGATAATTAATGAAGAAAGAACAGTTTATGGCCTCATCTTGTAGAATTAGGCCGTACAAATCCAATCTGTCAGAGATTGGGAAGGAGTTATCAGTAATGGACTTTGCTCAAGACCATCCCCAAGCCAAGCATCAACATGTTAATCATGAACGAAATCACATATGGGAGAAGTTAATGTTGATTGAAATAACTGCTTTGGAAATGTTGTCTGAGCCACCCAAAGGTTTTATCACCTTTACAAACCTTACCCCTATGTCATATGTGGTTGTAATAATGGATTATGTAATGGGCCCTTATATACTTTGTGTAATCCATTTGTATAAATAATATTTTTGTTATGGTAAAGTAAAAAACATTTTTGAATTTCAAATGTCAAAATAAATATAAGATTAATTTTTATTATTTTCCTATGAATTTTCATATTATTGATTAATATTGAAAAAAGAAGTTTTTAGAATATTTTTTATACATTAAATAATTTATATTGTGAAATGATATTCAAAAAATGGACATACATGGTCGTGATCAGTAATAAATTTAGATTCTGATAGAAGAAACATAATTTTTGGTTAATAGTGACATAAGGATAGTAATATTACCCTTTTGAACCATAATATGACCAAAGGAATAGTAATCTCAGTAATGGAAGTATAAATAAAATTTAGGCATCTTGAAGGTTAATGTTATATAATATTATAAGTAAAGAACTGTTTCAGAAATTATTATTTAAGTATTCTTATTTTCTAAGTAAATAGTGATTTCACATAAGAAATAAATTTATCATATTTTGAAAATTAGTTTCTTAAAATTTAGTTCATTTCTGAATTCAAAATATAAATATTAGGTTTCAATGAATTTTTGCAATTTTTATGAATTGATTTTATTTTTGTTGAATAGTAAAAATAAAAGTTTTGAGTATTTGTTTTGTTTTATGTCATTATTATGATGTAATATTTAATTTAAAATTATTGTTGAATCATGTGGATTAAAATATGAAATGAGGTTTCCCAAATGTCCAAAACGGGTGGCATATACTATGAGAGAGCCCACAGTTTTTCAAATACCACATATAATGTATCTTTAGAAATTAATAAAAAACTCCTTCTCTTTAACTATAAATACAAAGACATTAATTTGGTTATAATCGTTAAAAATTCATCATAAACGAATGTATACTATTTATACCTCCCATGGAGTCCTCCCAAGGTGTCCCCAAGCACTCATGATCCCGATCATATTTTTTGGAAGTTACTCTTTAAGGTAAGGGAATTCCAAACTTCTCATTTCCTTTCATGTTCTCTTTTATGTGGTATGCCATAAAAATTTCCATACCATGTTCATATTTACATTTCATTATACCCCTATAATATATTATGATTATTTTATTAATGGGTGACCCTTATCCCCTCTATTTTGTTTATTTTATATACTATGTTTTGTACCGATTATGCTGGAGATTTTTCGTCTCACAATTTATCTCTAATTATTAAGAAATTATTTTATTTTCATGTATCAATACCCAAAACTATATATTATCCTTAGGTTTTAACAAGGATGTTCTAATTATTTATTTTAGTTCTAGTGATAATATACATGAAACCCATAATCCATATCCATGCGATGAAATTGACAAATGGAACTTTTTAAGCACTTTTTAAAACACCATTATTTTGAAATGAAACCCATTTATAGAATTTGATATAGGATGTTTATGAAATTTCTGATTATGATCTATGTGGATAACATGAAAATAAATACATATTAATAATGTGTATTAATATCACTCCAATTAATTGGGTAAAGATATTAATCTCTTGAGATGACATGTTTTATGTTGCCTTGGTAAATAACCTTGGTAATTTTTATGTCACATTGAGGATAGACCTTGGAGATATGCTTATGAATGTCTAAAATTAATGTTATAAACTTTTTTAAAGTAATAATTCATGTTATTATAATTATCATATTTCTTTTCTATATGCTTTTATGAAATTTCTCATGTTTTTATTTATATTTCTCAAGTTCACATATAAATTCTTTCACTTATTTTCTATTAATGGGCCTTATGCTCACCCTTTCCTTTGATATAGGTCCCCAGGTTATGAGATTCAGTAAATGTACATAGGATGAAATTTTAATGAATAAATTCATGTGTATTAAGATACTGAGATATGTTTCCATGTATTATTTATCTTATTTCCAAGACTATAGAATTTAAAAATCCAATGATTTTAAAATGTAATGAAAAGTTTTGTAATAAAAAAGGGAGATACAATATAAATTTGTTAGAACATTGGGATAATATTTTAGACTATTCGTATTAAAAAAATTAAATATACATCTAAAATAAATTCTTAAGGGTAGACATGTTTTAGATCAACTAAAAACAAACATTTGATAATCTATGGTATGGACTGGTCATGAATTAATGGATGTAAAAAAATTATGTCATAGAATTACATAGATAAAAATTTTGAAAATAAAATTTTTTTGTCACCATATTCAAAAAATATATTAAAAGTTTAAATAAAAAAGGGTGATGCATCATTACCAAAATTATATAGTAATAAAGGTAATGTGGATGAAGAAAATCACATCCCCTTCAACCATCAACATCAATCCATCATATTAATACTATATTATCCATATATAAATGATGATTATTTCATATATACTGAATCATATATAGATAGATGAGAAATCTCAAAAACACATTACTAAAACAACCATACAATAACATGTTCTACATAATGGCATATTAAACCACATCTGTTTATGTTAACAAAAGTAGACATCCATCATTAAAGGGTAAATTCCATTTTTATATATTAAGAAAAAATTCCTAGAAAGACTACAACTAGTATTAAAAGTCCATTCATAGGCCATTTCAAGTCATCCTAATAAAAATATAGAATAAATACCCCTCAGAAACATATCAATAAGAGAATAAAACTATAACTCTATCGCTTACCATTAATCTATAATCCAACCATCATATCATCAATAAAAACCAAACCTCTTTATATACAATTAAAAATCGATCACCACCTCATTTTTATCTTCATGGAAGAGAAATGTTATCCATTATAACACATATATATTTATTCCCAAATATAACCCCAGTACCATCTGTGTATATAAATTTCATAAACCATTATTTATTACAATCCATGTTTTAGATAACAAAAAATCCTATAATTAAATAACACATGATATTAGAAAACGCTAACAAAATATACAATCACCATACCAATTGATAAATAATAATAAAACATTATTGTTATAAAAGAGAATCTAAAATAATCAATTCATCAAAAAATATATCATGTAATGTCTTGGATTTTTGGAATAATGTTTTTCTTATTATATAAAATTCTTTCGATACAACGAAATCTTACGGCGCATGATTCTGAGACATGGAGTTCCCGGAATGATCTATCAATGTTTTGTTAAGCTTTAATTTACACACCTAAGTAATTTTCTACAAAAAGTGGAATAACTCTCAAATAGTTTCCCAAATCAGAAATCTGAGGACACCACTATGTTATAGATGGTATGTTTACCCTAGGCGTGACTTAATATTAGTTGGTGCATGCCTCTAGTGAGAGAACCTGAAAATGGCATAACCGTAAATAAAATAAATAAAATATTTTATTTTATATATTATATTCTTCTAACTCAAGTATATTTATTCAAATTGAAAATACAAGACCACCACTAAACTCGTGAGGGTATGATATCCTTAGGATGATAATATCATTGGTCGGTGTGGGCCACCAGTGAATGTTATTTATTTTCTGTGAAAAAAATAATTAAGTGGCAATTAATTTATTGTAAAATCCATAACTTCTAAACGGTAAGTCGGATTAAAAATCTGAGAGTACCTTTGGGTTCGTTGGGGCATGTTCTCCTTATACGGAGACTATCCTCGACCTGCGTGGGTCAAGGGTCAACGTAAAATTTTTTATTAAAGTTTATATGGATATTATTAGTAAATGCACAAGAATCCTTTTATGATGCTTCAATTTTTGCTCAGAATAAAAATCTTAGGGCACTGTTGAATCCACAGTGCCGAGATTCTCTTAAGAAATGATTTACTTTGACTGTTTTTGTTTCAGAGAAAATGTAACATTTTGTGACTTTTTTAAAAGAAATGAATTAATTTTTTTGTATTATTTTATTTTCTTTCATATCCTCCAATAGAAAAGGGGTGTGTGAGGCCAGTGAAGTGTCAAACCAATAAATAGCTTGACCTACCAACCCTATGTAATGAAGTCATTGGGGAAATTTAAGGATCCAAATTTATGAGCCTCTATAATCTCCCCAAGGCGTTACATGCCCTCCCCCCTATATATATAGAGAATGGGGATGGATATCAGCATAGCTTTACCAAGAAATGAAGTGTTGATGGAGTGCTGTGATGCCGAACCCTTAAAAGATAGAGCTGATCCTAGAGGGAGGTTATGGGTGACACTGAACCATGATCCGAAGGATGGCGTACAAGTGGCATCGTTGGGAACCTGTTGCGGGAATGAAGAACATGATCCACCTTCAAGCGTAGACGTTCTATAATGGGTTTACAAGGTAGGTGTTTGTTCATTTATGTTTCCTTAAAATAGTCCCTCTTCACCACTACTGAAAATTATATGAAGAACTCGAGTCAACCGACAAATTGGTTGATCTTCGAATCATTCGTTTTGCAGGAAGTTGTTACGGGGTATCTTTGTGGCGTTTTTAATTATTAATACAAGAAATTGATAAACAAATTTTATCCTCCCTTGGATCATGGGCTAAAGTGGAGGGAACATGACAAATGAAACTGGCCCAAACACTTCTCAATATTGTTACACATGTGCCTTCCATGGAAGACCGCCGACGTAGAGGAACCAACTAGTTATAAAGGAGGTGATGCGGTAATGCACACCACTAGAGTAGGTCGTGGCACAAAGCCACGTCGGACATCAGAGAGGCCCACACCAGCCGGCCGTAGAGGAGGTGCAGCGCGCCGCTGCACACCGCCATCGTTTAAAGGGGCTGCGGCTCATCAGCTGCGGTAGACAGAGAAGGCGGTTGGCTCATCGGCCAGTCACGGAAGGGAAGGGTGTACCATCGTCGCATGCCACTAGCGATCAAGAGACCGCAGCCGATGCCATGACAAAGGAGGAGGCACCCGAGCCTCTGACGTGTTCTGTAGCGACCGGGTGGTGCCTACATGGCACCTCCCCTTCAAAGGCTTATTGATCTATGGCCATTTGAGATCTCGAGGGAGTGGCTCCCCTGAGCTTCCTGTAAGAAGCACCACATGAAGCTCCCTTTGTGGAAGGACCACCCTCTAGGAGGCCGCCCCTATGCAGGCCCCACACTATACGGTTCGGGCCACCCCTTTTTGGGGGCAAGATCAGACCTCTTCCTAGTGGGCCGAGTCCACCATGGCCCAGCATAGACTGGGTCAGGCCGGTTTAGTCCAACCAGGTCAGACCGGACCCTGGCCCAACGAAGCCCATAAACACATAAAGGACCTTATCTTGAGAACATGATGTTCGTTTGAGAAACTATCTACAGCAATGGGAAACTTTGAGCGAGATGGTCCTTTTTATATACTCTATGAGAGCATTGATGAAACATTGAGTACGAACGGGTTGGATAACACCTAAATCCAATTGGTCCCTTAGCAATGAAATGCCAATTACACACAGACTGGGCATCTGGTTGACACACCTTCTATTGTGTTGGAAACCTTATGACATGATGGATCATTAGGTTACTATTTCATGGAACCTTGTGCTGATTGAAATATGACTGATGGCTTGTGAGGTGGTTCTCCCAAGAAAAGTATGTACATAACCCTACGACTGGCTGAGACATGACGACTGCTGACTTTTTGACAAGGAGTGACTAAAAGGCCCACCGTACATGATGGGGAGGAGTAACTTAACATTCTACAGTGGGGAGTAGACACGGTACATGATTGGGTGGTGTACATCAGTAGGCCATGGTGGGGGAGCAGCTCTGTGTGACTCGGCAGACCCAAGGTACGTGATGGATAGGAGTTCCTCAGTTGTTCAATGTTAGTGGGAAGTGCATTTGTGTGACACGACAGGCACACTGTACTCGATAGAGGAGGAAAAAAACCGAGGTGTTTGATGTTGTGACTGGGAATGATACTTATTACTACACAAAGAAAAGATTGTGGCTGGCTATCAGCATTCATAGTGATCCTATGTGGGTCAGCATCATAATCATGTTTCTCTGAGTTGTATATTTGTTTGAGCTGAGACTCTGTTTGAACGAAGTCTTTTACCTATGTGGAGCTTCTATTTTCGTGGTGTTACCATTGTGGTATACTCCATTTATGTATGTTATGAGTATATCTCGAAATCATACGTATATATATATTCATATACCTAAGTATAGTTGATGTATATATTTTTGATTTTACCTTTGTGGAACATTAGGAGACCTACATGGTCTCGGGGTCCCGACTGAGTATCATTATACTCAACCTAGCATGGGTTTCTCCCAAACATGGTTGTCTCTTGTGCAGATGACGTACAACATTGATCAATGTTGAGGGCGCCAGGACTGGACGGTTCTGAGAGGTGGACCATTTAGCGCGATGTGACATATGGACTACTGATTGTGAGCAACACCTACCCTTCAGGTAGGATCTGTGGTGGGTGTTCCAGGTGTTTCTTTTCAATTTATACTTGTTTTTTTACTTTGAGGATGTACTTTTACATTTCCAGTTGGGTTTGTATTCTGGCCCCTTACTTCAGCATTTTTTTACTACAGTAGTTTACATCATAGTTTCTTCTTGTTGCGTTCTACTCTGTGTGTTTTCACAAAATTAAAGGCAATTACTTCCCATTTTTAAGGATACACTTTTTCAATGATAATAACTAGCCCCTAGCCTGTTGAAGGCGTGCATGGGGTAGTCACGGCATGGGCCCTGGGGGGCAGGTCAAGACAAAGTGGTATCAAAGGAGTTTGGTTCTTCTGAAGAACTAAAACTATGATATTTTCTATGTGGAAATTATGTTTGGTGTTATGTGTGTGGTTTTCTGTTTGGTGGAATCCAGTGTTAGTGCAGTGACCAACGTATCTATACACCAGGACCCTGAATTTTTATTTCCGACTCAGCACACGAAAACACTGATTACGTGTGTTTTTGAAATTTTTTCTTATGATGTATTTGAGATAGCTCAACATGTATAAATTAATGACAATGGTGAACCTATTCTTTATCAGCATGTCACCACGTAGACATCCATCTAGAATTCCCGAGAGAGTACATGATGACGACCCATTGAGGGACGAGGCTCTAGTGCATGTCCCTCTTACTGTCTTGGAACCGACAGGTGGTGTACCAACATCACCACCACTAGTTGGGAAACAGTTACCACCAACCAAACTGGTGGATAATGCACTCCGACTGAGCGTGTAGCACAAGATCCAGTCCTAGAGGCCTCTATGGTTTCAAGGAAAGGAAGATTCCCAGACAGCTGAGGACTGGCTAGAGGATGTGGTTAGCGTTTTCTGCCTATTTGGGACACAATATGAGTAGATAGTGATACAAGCTACTAGTATCTTCTAGTATATGAAATTGAGGATGGTCCATAGTGTAATGAGGCTTCAGTACTGGGACCGTTTCCTGAGATGGTACCTTTGGGTAGTGTGCCACCTATATCACTTCCAGTTGGTCAGCAGTTATAACTGGCGGTACCAGTAAAGGACACATGTAGCCTTAGTGACTTACACATGTTTCAAAATTAGATACCCCTTAGGTTCCTAGGTGAGCCTAACTCACAGTAAGCTAAGGTCTATCTTGAGTTGGTGGGTGAGAGTTCCCTAGAGCTTCTATAGCTTTGGAAGGACGACATGTTGGAAGCTGAGTATTCATCAAGGTATACCAACCATTACTGGTACTCAATGAATACAATAAGATTTGTGCTTTAGGGCATAGACATCCGAGTGATGTGTGTTTAAGGACATTCGACCCAACACTATTCCTCTATGAATTCCTACTTATGTTAGGGATCAAGAGAGAACCGTTGTGGTCAATTGTTCTTTGGCTCAGCGTATACAGCCAGTGAATGATAACAGTGGGAAAATAGGAAACTGACCCCAATCCCAAAGACATAGGCATGAAAAATGTATTAGGAAGAAGAAGTGGTACAGACAGATGAATATGTAGGGAAGGATATGTGGATGTGGAGGTAGGATAGCAGCATCAGCTGGTGTACATTTTGACATGTTACAACCACCACCCCAATGTGTTCCCCACATGGCTCATGGAGATTGAGGACATGAGAAGGGAGTAGCTACATGCTATCAAAGAGTGTGACCTAAGGGATCCAATAACGATTAGAGGTATGGTCTATGTCTATGAATAGCTACCGTATTATTAGACATATGAACAAATCATCCCTTCTTTCCATGAATCATGTTCATGACCTAGATTTTCATGTTAAATCATTTAATAAACACTTACATCTAGAGATACCTTTGGGATGAGACTCGATAATCACACTTATTCCAATAGTGTGATCTGACCCTTGAGGTGAGAGTTTCGATTTGAAATTCTTGGTGGAAGTGTCGAGGCATTATGATGTTAGTTTGTGTATGGATTGGACATCCACAATTCATACTCAGATTGAGTGTATTATGAAAAAAGTTTGAGGTTAACCTATAACGTTGGAATGGGGTATTCCTTGGTCATCGAAAAAGGAAAACCAGGAAGCACATGATTAACTCATGAATATAAGGTTGCAACAAATCACTCTCGAGTCAGAAAACCATACCCTCATGGAAACAGAAGTTTTGGGTTTTTAGTTCCAAATAGGAGTGGTAGAGTGTAGGGACATCTTTTCAAAATATGTTTCTAGGTTTACCTCCCCTAAAAGAGAGGGACTTATGCTTTGGATGGGTACTGCCAATGTTTTGAAACAGACCACTCTAGGGTGGTGTCACCCTTGTCATCTTTGAAGAATATGGGGAATCCTTTCTTGTGGACGGAGAAGTGTCAGTAGATCTTTCAGGAGATAAGATAGTGACGGACATGCAAAACAATGCTACCCATGACCTGGAGTTAGAAGTAGTGGTCTTTCTGTTGAAGATGTGGTGGCACTACCTGATTGGTGAATGGTTTACTATTTACTCTGATCACAAGAGTCTCAAGTGTATCATCTCAAAAATGGACCAAAACCTGAGACATCGAAAATGGCTAGAGTTCATCTATAACTATGACCTTGAGAAAGTCAATACTTATGGGAAGGAGAACATGGTAGGAGATGCACTCAGAAGGACTTCTGGTCTATAACTAATGAGTGAGGTGTTATAACATCTTGTCACACTGCGAATATCCTTCATGGATAAAGATGGAGTAGATTACCTCTAGTCTATGACTGTCACTCTCCCAATTCATCAGCAATTTCATGGGGGTGGTATAACTTGATACATTTATTGCGAGGCCTAACGTGCTCAGATATCCTCATGACAGTATCCAATGGGATTTTATGATGGTGTGGAGCACATAATTCTCTTCATAGGATGCACCATGGTGCTAATGACGCTTTGGGAGGAGGCGTTGAGGGAGATCCATACATCCCCTTTAACGGTACATCCTGGAGTGATGATGATGCACCAAGACCTCTGGTGTCAGTACTGGTGGCCAGGGATAGAGGAAGCATCAGAAGAGTTTGTACCGCGATGCGACATTTATTAGCAAGTGAAGACTACACATAGCTAGTATAATTTTTATGCCAACAAGAGACATAGATCCTTGGAGTTTGAGGAGAGAGACCATGTCTTCCTACGAGTCTCACCGCGATGAAGATTTCAATGCTTTGGTCGAGGTGACATGTTATCTTCGTGGATTATCGGGCCATTTCTGATACATTGGAGAATATGCGAGGTAGCATACCGCTTGGCACTGACACCATAGTTGGAGAGGGTGCACGATGTCTTCCACATATCCGGGCTAAGGAGATACATGTAGGACCCATATCACATCATCGGCCATGGTGGGCTATACTTAGATGATGGGGCGATGTTTACATAGGTTCTTGTAGAGATTGAGGATTGACAAGAGTGTGTCATGTGTGCACAATCAATACCTCTAGTACGCATTTTCTAGAAACAGGGGAACCTCCAAGAGAGAATATGGGAGAGGGAGGCTTAAAATCGTGCTCATTACCCCCATTTGTTTGATTTTCATTATTTTTGATTTCAAGGATGTAAACCATAAGGTGGAGATAATGTAATGTTCTAGAATTAATGTATATGCTTTTTAATTAAATATAATTCATTCGAGACAATGAAATCTAACGGCTCAGGATTCCGAGGCCCGATGTGCCTGAAATGATACATCCAAGTTTGTTAATATTTAATTAGCATGCGTAAGTAGTTTGTTTGAAAAAGATGAATAACTAATAAAAGGATGCCCAAATCAAAAAATTTGAGGGCACTATTGCATTTAGTATGGTAGGTTTACACTGGGCGTGACATAAGTTTTGTTGGCACAGGCCTCCGGTGAGAAAACCTAAAAATGGAATAACATTAAATAAAATTATTAAATAAAATTATTTTATTTTTCAAATGATTATAAATCACGAATGGTAACTCAAATTGAAAATCATAGACCACCACTGAACTCATGAGGGTATACTTTCCTAAGGATAATACTAACATTGGCTGGCACGGGTCACAAGGGAATTTTAATTTTTGGATATGAAGAAAATAATTAAGTGGAAATAATTTTATTCTAATATCCAAAACATCTAAAAGGTAAAAAGGATAAAAAATCCAATATTACAGTTGGGTTCATTAGGGGATTTTCTTATTAGGCAGAGCCTAACCTCGACTGATGCGGTTTGAGGGTGAATGTTAATAATTTTTTGAATTTTTTTTGGGATTGTTCAGTAAATGTATGACCGGAATTTTCTAACTTTTTAATCGTTGCTTAGATTAAAAATATCAGGGCACCGTAGAATCCAAAACACTATGATTCAATTAAGGGAGGCTTTAATTTTATTATAGTAGGTCTGGAGAAAAATTTATGTTTTGTGACTTTTAAAAAGTAATGAAATAAAATAATTTTATTATTTTAATTTCATTCATATCCTCCAATAGGAAAGAGGTGTGTGGGGCCAGCGATGTGTCAAGACAATAATTGTGTTGACCTACCAACCCTAAGTAACAACATAATTGGGGAAATAGGAAGGTTCCTAATTTATGAGCCCCCATAAACTCCCCACGTTGTTACATACCCTCCTCCTCTCCTATATATATGGAGATTGTGGAGGTGTATTATCACAGATTCTCCAAGAAATGTAGTTCTAAAAGAGTTCTGCGGCACTGGATCCTTTGAGGATGGAGCCAATACTAGTGGGAGGTGACGGGTGACACCGAACGACAAACAGAAGGACGATGTATCAGTGGCTTCATTGGGAACCAAGTTGCAGGAACGAAGAACACGATCCACCATCAAGCATGGATTCTCTCCTATGGTTTTACGAGGTCGGGGGATTATTCGTTTACATTTCCTTAAAATACCCTCTCTTCCCCATTCATGAAAACTATACAAAGAATACGGGTCAACCGAATAACAGGTTGATCTGTGAATCATTCTTTTTGTGGGTGGTTTTTACAGGGTATCCTTGTAGGGTTTTGTTTGATTATTAATACGAGAAAATATTAAACCCATTTTACCCTCCCTTTGATCATTGAATAACATGGAGGTCACGGGACTAACGAACCCTGCCCGAACCCTCTGCAACATTGTTCCACTTGCGCCTTATGTGGAAGACCGCCGGCGCAGTGGCACCAACCGGATATGAATGAGGCGATGCGCCAATGCATGCTACCAGTGTAGAATACAACATGAAGTTGGGGCAGACATTGAAGCTGGTGACACTGGATGGCCGCGGAGGAGGTGCGGCACGCCATCTCGCGCTGTAGGGGTGCAAAGGGGCTACGACTCGTTAGTCACAGTAGACAGAGAAAGCGACTGGCTTGTCGGTGGGCCGCAGAAAGGAAGGGTGGTACGCCATCACGCACCACCAGAGAGAAGGAGAACAAAGCCAGATCTGTGGAGGATCTCGTGCCTCAGATGGGTTCCGTGGCACAAACGTGGTGCTGCCGCTTCAAAGGCTGAACAAACTATGGATGTTCGGGATCCCGAGGGAGTGACTCCCCTTAGCCGCCTCGATGAAGCACCGCAAGTTGTACCCATTGCTGTAGGACTACCCTATAGTGGTCCGGGCCTCCTACCCCGCGAGCCACTACCAGCGGGCCGAGCTGTCATCCGGAAAGCTGCCACCCAGCAGGCCAAGTCGGGCCCCACAGACTGGGTTGCGCCCCACCGTGGGCCGAGCTGCCTATTTGGGGGGGCCCACCCTATACGGGTTGGGCTGCCCTTGCAGGCAGCCCCTTTTTTCCATGCCGAACCGGACCTTGGCCTAGCAGGTGGTGTTTTCCAGGGCCCCACCCTGACCGGGTCAGGCCGGGTCAGTCCGACCGGGCCAGACTAGACCCGGGCCTAGAAAAACATAAAGGCCCTTATCTTGAGAACCAGATGTCTGTTTGATGAACCATCTACAAAATAAATAATCTTGGAACAAGACGGTCCTTTCGACTTACTGCATGAGTGTTTTGGTGAAACATGGAGTGTGGATGGGTTGAATCGTACCCAAATCCAATCGGGCCCTCGACACTGAAATGCCAATAATGCACAGACTGGGCATTTAGTTGACACACCATATATTGTGTTGGAATCCTTCTGATGGGACAAATCACTGGGATACTTTTTTGGATCTTCCTACTAGTTGAAATACAACTAATGGCTTGGGGAGTGGTTCTCTTAAGAACACTATGTATAGAACCTAGCGATTGGGTGAGACCTGATGACTGCAGACTTTTCAACTCGGATTGACTCAACGACCCACAATTAGCGATTGGGAGTAGTACCTTAGCAGGACATGGTGGGGAGCGGCCATGGTACGCGATGGAGAGGAGTACCTCAGCAGGCCACAGTGGGAGAGCAACTCTATGTGACCCGGAAAACCCACGGTATGCGATGGGGAGGAGTACCTCAGTAGTTCAAGGTTAGTGGAAAGCATCTCTGTGTGTCGCAGCAGGACCACAATACTCAATAGAGAAGGAGTCCACCAGCAGCCGGGGTGGTCAACTTTGTGACTTGGAATGATACTTGTTAGTACTGATAGAGAATATCATGGTATGATATCAGCATTCTTAGCCACCATGTTTTTATCAACATCATAATCATGTTTCTCTTTGTTTTATACCTTGTTTGAACTGAGACTCTGTTTGAACTATGTATTTTACCAGTGTGGTACTTCTACCTTCATGGTGTTACCTTTGTGGTATACTCCCATCATGTATGAGATGGGTATATCTCAAAAACATAGGTATATATGGGCATATACCTATATATATTTGATGCCTTTCTTTACGATTTTTTTATTTGTGGAACATTAAGAGACCTATGCGGTTTTGGGGTCCCTACTGAGTATCGTTACACTCACCCTTGTAAGGGTTTCTTCCACACCTAGTTGTGTCTTGTGTAGAAAATATACAACATTGATCGAGAATGAGGGATCTAGGACTGGATGGTTATTAGAGGTGGACCATTTGGCATGACGTGATGCCAAGACTACTGATCGTGAGTTATACCTACCATTCAGGTAGGATCCGTCATGGGTGATCTAGGTGCTACTTTTTCACTTTTTAGCTATTTTTTACTTTTCAGTTATACTTTTACATTTCCAGCTGGGCTTGTATTCTGACCCCTTACATTCATCACCCTTTTACTATATCGGTTTACTTCACAGTTGCTTCTTGTTGCATTTTACTATGTTTTTGTACATGTTTAAATGAAATGCCTTCCCATTGTTAAGGATACGCCATTCCGGTGCTTTTTGCCATCCCCAGGACTATGGAAGATAGACATGGGGTAGTCACGACATGGGGCCTGGGCGACTGGTCGTAACATATCAGTACCAATATAATTTTCTTTAAGACCATTATAAATTTCATCTTACCAACTACCTCTTTTCATCCTACTGTCATTTTAACGATCAATTAAGTATCTCTTAAATTATTTTATCAATAATAGTCTTGTACCACCATTTAATTAGATCATCAATTAGTAATTTAGTAATGAAACCATTTTCAAGTTTATAACTTTGATTATTAAATGATGAAAAATTCAATAATAATAAAAGTCACCATTCTAATAAACACACTATGAAATTAAATTATATTATTCCAACCCATTTTTATTTTACAACATTTTTCCTTTAGATAGGAATAAAATGTTTTTATGTATTCATTTATAAAATTAGTCTACATCTATATTAATTTATTTAATTATAAACAACAATATACATCTTCCTAAAACTGCAACAAACATCTCATAACTCATAAAATTGTATGAAAAACCATTCTCAAAACATAATTCAATTACCTTATTACTCTAACAATTATACGTAATCATATTTAATAAATACACATATAATTTTTTCTTATACCTTTTTATAGATTAAGAAACATATCCATTATGAACAATAAATGACATCATCCATGGAGAATATACTATACATCCTCTAACAGACCTACCAATTCTCATTATTCCACATAAAACATAAAACTTCATTCTATAGAAACAATTTTATTTTAGAAATAACATAAAAAAATTATTATCAACATCACTCACTATCTTTCATAAATATGATGAACTTCACTAGATGACATATGAAAACTGAAGAAATTAACAAGAATTCTATTTATAAACATGTCCCTCCAATGTCATTATTCACACAGAAACCCACAGTAACCCTAATAATTATAGTGACATGTTGAAAACATAAATGATTAATTCACATGGACCTAATAATTTATAATATTATATAAAATTGATTTACAAATTTTCAATTTATTTATGTTCCCAATAAACATAGACTAACGCAAAAAAATCTATATAGTACTCGAAACATAAAAATATATCACAATTATCTCAATATTAGAAAAACTATGAATTTAGAAAATAGAGTTAACATTCATCTTCATCCAATTTTCAATATAATTTCCCCATTAAGGCAACATACATAATAGTTTGAATATAATAATGTTATAAATTTGTATTAATTCTAACATAAGAAAGATAAATTATATCAAACGAAGAATAAAAACTCAAAAATAATGCATAAAAAAGAAATATAAAATACCCCTTTCACATTGACCAAAACCAGAACACTGGTCCTAAGAGAAGGAAAGAATAAAATGGAGAAAAGTAATTAAATAACCCCTCTATAATGTCTAAAACAACAACATCAATCATGAGGGGAGATGATATAAAGAAAAAAAAGTGAACCCTTCACCTATACCAAACCATCTTCCTAGACCCTAAGGAAAGTGAGTTAATTTTTAATCTCCAAAGTCAGATAAGAATTTTTATACATTATGTTATGAAAGGATACAATGGTACATCTGAAGGGATATTAAATATTAGTAATAGGGATGGAATTTAGGTATAAATGTTTTTCAGAATTCAAAGAAGAAATTATGGATGTATAGGTGAGTGACCCAAAGTGATAAGTGATGCATCTCCATCTACATAGTATTATAGATTCCAATGAATTATTAATATAAAATAGAAAATGAAATGAAATCTATTATTTCATGGTATAGAGGAAATGTTTCTAAATAATCTACCAAAGTTGACCTATGAAATTACATGTTATTATCAATAAATCTAAAAACCAATTTATTCATGAGAAACATACTAAAAAATTAAATATTATATTCAAGAAAATTCGATAAAATAAAAAAAAACAATGTATAATAACTAAATACACCATTCATTGAAGTTTCAATATATAAATATAGAATAAATAATGAGGATGACATCATAAATTAAGAATTAATTGATCATGAAAACCAAAAGGTGATAGATCTTATTTGGAAACTATAAACCCCAACAGATCTACAAAAACAACCTAGAGTTTCTGAGAAATGGGGAGGATAATCTAATCAGAGGGGAAACCAAATTTTTTTATAAAATTTAGATGGATCAAATAAAACATTGACATAATGGGCTATGACTTGATAGATCTCATTTAAATACACATCCAATTGTCTAGATATAATCCTTCAGAGAAAACCCCATTGTAAAAGATAATAAAATTCTTTAAATATAATTTTACTATGGAGGGGAACGGTGAAATTATAATCAATATTTTAAAAGACTTATATTCCTCAATATAATTATGCAGAGCATGCATCTTCACCTTAGACAAGAACAACTCTGATCATGACTATACTGCAACATATGCAACATGATGTTAGGATCCAATATATTGTAGGACCATGAAGCTCATTAACCTGGACTTTATGATCTAACCCTTGTTATCAAAGTGCAACTGATCCCCATTTTGATTAACTCAATCCATATATAAGAGTAATCAAAACGTGATCCTTACGTAATAACAAAGAATTTTTTTATACCACTTATATTTTTATTATAATAATAACTGAATAATGAATTACATAAGATACATACAAATGATAATATATAAATTATCTCGTGTCCTTAAAATGATAACAAACCACCCCACACATTAAGAAAAAACACACCATAAAATAAATAATTTTCTAACTCTCATGGAATTTGCCTCATGATTTTATGAAAAACGCCATGTCATAACCAAATTTTCTAAATGTGATATACTATAATAAAAATACAACTATGTTTTTGTCTATCTCCAACTACCACTATAACCCCCATAAACCTATGACACCAAAAATTGTAATTTAAAGGTACATAATTTTCGAAACCCTTATAAGAATAGTGGTTAATGATTTATGAATATAAATTTGATTCAAAAAATCATTTTCTGGTATTTTTTCTCAATTATGTATTTATTTTTAGTATTAAATAATTAAATACATTGTAAAATAACAATTTTTAAAAAATAAATTAATGTAAATGATCATTTTAAAAGGGGAAATATAGTATAGCTATAGAAAATACTACAACACAGGGTTAATAAAATATAATTTCAAAAAAAAATTCATTATGATTTTAAAATTTTAACTATCTCAAGAACACTGAGTTATAAATTCATCACAAGAATTCATCATTTATTATTCCTTCAAATCAATTTAAATATTTTGAGTTTTTATTTTTATGATAACATTTGATTAAATTTTTTTAATCTAATGGCCTCCCATATATTAAGGTTTAGTCACAATCATTACTTGTAATATTACATTAAATTTTGATTTATTGGATAACTAAAATAAATTTATTAACCATGATTCATATTTGGAATTATTATCATATCATGGTAATATAAAACTGATTTTAAAGAATTAATTTTTAAAATTATTAACAACATTTCGATCAAACCTTATTCTTCATTTGAATTTTTTGATATAGTCCCCCATTGAACTATATACCTTATCAATAAACATAAATAAATTATTTTAGTTTATTTTACATTACCTTTTTAAATTATACATATATTTTATATTGGGACCTAAATCATTTGACCGATATTATTACATTATTTAAGAGACAAAACACATAATAATAACACATTCAAAAATCCAACCGTTTTGTTTCATTGGAAAATTAGTTTCATATGACATGAATACACTAGATATTTTAAGTATTATTTAAATACTTATTCATAGTATTCCAAAAGAAATAAACACATACCCATGTGAAAATAAACAGTAATGGTCATACATCAATGTAAGGGTGATCTTAAATCCCAATATGGGAAGTGATAATAGGGATGGGGAATGAAAAATGAATCAATATTATACATAGATGATCATAGCATTTAGTATCAAATCATAAGACTAATATCAACATCATAATCACAAGTAAATCACTCAAATGTTACATGGAATTTATATATTAATAATAATTACATATAAATAAATATAAAAAATCTCACATGTAAAATGATATCAATGTTATAATCATGTTAATGTAAAACACATGTGAACAATGATTAATTTATCTTATATAAACAAAGGTAATATCATATTCGTATATAATATACATAACACATGAGATATATTACATTACCCAATAAATTATAGTGATATATAATTCGTAGATAATAAATAACATAAATAAATGTAAAAACCCAATGTTTTATCAATGTAAATACCCTTATTATAATTATGACATATAATTGCATGAAATCCCAACACAATGAGCTACTAAGTGCAATGTGACCATTAAACATAATATTGTCACCTTTGTGATTTGAATTTCAAAAATATTGAATAGAGTGTTACGATCAATAATATGTTAGGAGTCCTATAAGAAAATGATAATTTTTGGTGAATAGTTACCTAACCTTATGAATAGTAACTAGCCCCTATGAATAGTAATATGAAACTACTAAATATTAAATTGTCCAAAAAATAGTATCCTCGCCCATGAATGTATAAATAAAATTTTGGCTTCATATAAGTTATAAAATTAGCATAGTAAAAGTATTGAAATTTTTATAAGTCATAAATAAATAATTAAAATTAATTAATTAATATAAATAAAAATATATTTTGTTAAAAAAAATTCATAAATTAAATATTTCATGTCTTCGAATTGTATGAAAATTTTAAATGACCTTATGTAATTTTGGTATGAATTATAAAATAAGTTATAGTTTTAAATATTGTATTTTTCATGTAAATTATGAATTTAATTAAAAATTAAAATATTCATATTCTGAATATTATTTTGGAAAAATGAATTTCATTTTTAGATTCCACACATAAAAAAATCGTTTGGGTTAATTTTTGTATTTTTCTAATATACTTGAATATTTGATGAATGGTAAAATATAATAATTCAAACTGAATGCTAAAACTTGAATTTCTGCATCATGATTGAGTCATGGATGATGTAAATGGCCTTTGGTTTGAACACACATTAATATATTACGATTTTAGGTCACAATAATCATTAATATTTCCTGCATTATGGAATGATAACAAAAACTAATGATTAAAATATTAAGAAAACCCTCCTCCTCTCCACTATAAAAACCACCCAAACTCCCCTCTTCTCTTCACTCCTCTCAACCCTTGTACCTTCCCTAAATTCTTCCCAAATATCTCCCTAATATCCTTCACCACGTCCACACATCCTTGGTATCCTCAAAATAACAAATCCTCTCCCCTTAAGAGTCTCTCATGGAAGAATGAATCAAGATGTAAATTCCTATTTTCTTTTCATTTTTTTGTTTGAAGTTCATTTGTATTCATTTATATCCTTAACACTATTCATAGAAATTTTATAAAAAAACCACCACCTTACAGGTACTTTAATGTTTTTATGATAATGGAATAAGTTATTATCATATCTTTTTTACTCTTCTTTTATACTAGTAGTAAATACACAATCCGAGATTTGTTAATCTACCGCATTGAAGGACAATGGGTATTCAATTTCTATTACCATCTTAAATAGGGGTCATGAAACCATTTTTATTATTTAACCAGACTATTATATATATTTTTTTCTTATTTTTTTCTGTAATCCTTTTTCATAAATGATGTTAAATAATATTACAAAACAAGTTAATTATCAGTGATTTCACCAAAGTAATTCAAGTGTACATCATTAATGTTTTATATTATGATCAAACATCACTCCAAGTAACCAAATTAAATTTACAACAATGTAACCTCTTGGATGTGAAATAATATAATATATCTCCAATTCTGGACAACCATCCCCTTTTTACATTATTCTATGTTCATTAAATAATTAAACTGATAGTAAAATCCATGAAAATAATAGACATGGACAATGAAATTGAACCACTTTACCCATTGAAAAGGTCAAGAATAAACAAAAAAAGGATACACTAAATATTTTATAGATAGGAGGGGTTCCGGAATAATTAAGTAATGAACCTAATTTGATTATTTATGTCATTAATATCAAGTGGATAACACCTTCAGAGACAAGGTAAGGGATCCTCTATATTTTACTTTTATTCAAAAAAGGCCTCTTTGTTATGCCTTTTTATGTGAATTCCCTATTGATAGGGTATGATTTTGATCCTCCCCCATACATCACTCATGATTTATAAATTATGAGTAACCCCTTTCTCATTATTTCCTCTCAGGTACACACGAGACCATGTCAATATTCTATGTGGTATTCTACCCAAACATCCATTGTTTCTTCGGGTTTCTATATCTTTCTTTTAGCAAAATTATATTATCTTATTTTTTATGTTAATATTCTAAATCCATGTTCTATGTACCAAATTATTTTATCAATACACTTTTATTATTCTCATTCAAGTATATACATGTTTTTAAGTAATTCCCTCCTCAATACTTCCCGATAAGAAAACCTCTTTTGAGGGAACATCCCAAATTCTTACCCGATGAAAAATGGAATCTATATTCTATTTTAAGCGACCATTTTCTTTATAAGATCAGACTTTTTTATTATGAAAAAATCCTTGGTTTACATCTATATTTATATATATGATTTTTCCTTTTCTATTCTAAAGGCTCTATAGTATTTTCCTTAAAACTGCACAAAAAATTTTTAATGCTGAAATTTAAAAAATATTTTTATTACATGATTTAAATTATTCTTGAAATCACTTACCATGATAAATTTCTATTTACCTAATGTATATCCATGTATATTTTATCTTCTTTCTTTCTTGGAAACTTTTTTGATACACCCATTTGTTATGGTTTATGACATGATTATGGTACCAAATTCTTTACATGGGTAACCATTATGTTTATTTAAGATTGATTATGTATGATACTTTATGTCGAAGACATAATAATGAACAACATAGGATTGGTGTTCAATGATAGTTCTCCAATTAATTGGGTAAATTTGAGTCTCATGATACATTATGTGCGACGGTATTGGCGGTTAGCCTTGGCTTGTTATACCACATGTAACAATCTTGGAAGTTAGCCTCGACTCATGCTATGGTCTTATTTTATGTTGCTGCCCCATTATCATGACTCCATGTTTATATAATTACATATTTATATGTTATTATTCCATATGTTACATGAATTTTTATATCATCATATCTTGAACTCTATCCCATTTCCTAATGCTTTGTTCTTATTATTATTCCCTTAGTAGGCTATTTATCTCATGCCATTAATCATGTGTTCCTCAGGGTATCCTATACAGATGTTTGAGCACAATAGAAGTTAATAGCTCAATTTTATGATTAAATAATAATTTTTTTATTTAGTTCCATGTTTTTAGTTTTATGTACCTGTTATAAAAATACAATATACTTCATGATCCTTGGAATGTACTCTGATGAATAATTATTCATAAAATCATGTAATGTTATATGTAAAGGTATGGGGTCACTGTAGTTGGTATCACTATATATTCTAGTTATTTTTGGAGATTAGGATTAGCTCACTTTATTAAGAACCTAATGGATGAGGCCAAGTATAAGAAAACATCCCTACATTTTGGTAAGTATAGAGTAAGTGGTTTATAAAAACAATACATTTTTATATAGATACAAATAGGAAGAGGTTGCTCTAAAATAAATGTATCTAAGAGTAAAACCCAAAAACAACTCTTTTGGACAAACTTGAATGTGAACTGGTGCATGAAAATGGGACTCACTGCACTCTTAGTTTGACACTATCATGGGATAGGCTTTGGTAAATTCATGAGCATAGTACAAACCACTATTAATGGAATGGAAAAAATCCCATTAGAATATATGTTAGGAAATAGATCAAGGATTACATAGAATGAAACATTGGCAATTAGAATTTGGTATATACTTCTCCTTTACATGTTTATCCATTCATGGTTAATGCTTCCTTTTTAATACTCAATAGCCAAATATTCAAGACCTCTAATTGTTCTTTTTTTCATAGTTATTGGAGAGAAATAGAAGAAGATGTTCCCAAAACCAATTTTACAGAGAATGCCAATATTTCTCTAATTATAAGCCTGATTTGATCGAAATGGTTGCTCAAAATATCATGACCATACTTTCTCAGCTGGCTCAAGTTATGAATAATAACATGAATTATGTGGACAATTCTACTCCTCTAAAGTAAGTGCAAGTTTATGATGAATCCTTTATATGGAAAAGGCCTCCCATGTTTAGTGGATCTTGTTATCCCCTTATGCTGGAATTGTGGATTAACTCCACTGAAAATATATTCTCTATCCTCCACTTCTCATAAGAAGAGAATATTGTGCTGGCGGTATATAGTTTTGATGGAGAAGCTGATCAGTGGTGGAAACTAATGTAGAATTCAATGCCCTATGATGAAATTGATTCCATGGATTGGTAGGAATTCAAGAGAATGTTTTCCAACAAATATTTTCCCCAAACCCTCTGTCTCAAAATGGAAAGAGAGTTCCCCAGAGACAAAAAGAAGGAAGAGGATTCCATCAGGGCATATAAAGAAAACATCAAAAGGATCTCAATGTACACCTCAAGATTTTCTTTAACACAAAAATAAAGGTGGATCTCTTCTTAAGTGACATAATTTAAGGTATATGAAGAGCGTTGGAGATTCAAGAATTTGGCAGTTATGAGGAGATTTTCTGTTGTGCCCCCAACGTTGAAATGCAAATCAGAGACTGTAAGATGTATCATGGGCCTGATGAAACGAAACAGAAAATGGAATCTAAAGTGGGATGTCCCAAAAATAAAATCCATTATGTAAAAAATCACGATCAGTCCACATGTAAAATTTGTGGGAAGAAGCATCACGAGAACTATATAAATGGAACTAATAATTTCATAAAATGTGGAAGGTGGAGACATATGGATAAACAATACCGATGCGATATGAATAAGCATGCTAATGTGGAAGAAGAAATAAAGGTTCAGATCATCACTCAACCTGTACTGTAGTGTTAAAACTGCAATGTTCATGTGTATTATGAGAACAATTTCTCTAAGCTGGGGGTTGTCGAAGGAAATCAACAACAACCTCCAAGGTAACACGAATGGGATTATGCTATCACAACTGCTAGGTTTGAAACATAAAATGACGTGGTGATAGGTATTCTAGTTATTCATTCAGGAATAGTTAATGTACTATTTGATTCTGGTTCTACAGATTCATTAATATCTTTCAAGTTGATTAGAACTATTAAAATACCTCCTCAAAATTTTGATGATATGTTACCTGTGAGAAAAATAAATGGGATTATTATTTCATCCATGGATTATAACTCCTCCTTGGTAAATGGTTGTGGAATTAACCTCCCATATAATCTCATCATACATCCTTTAGTGGAGTTTGATGTTATCTAGGGTAGCGATTGTCTATCTTTATACAAATACAACATCAAAAATTATGAAAGGGAGATCACTCTTTATAGCACAAAGCATGATCCAATTCATTAATATTGTATGGAAGAGGATGAATCATTTTACGAATCATCTTCTCAAGTGTGTATATTGTTTCTTTATGAGAAATCATATCTAGCACAAATGATTGAGACAAAGGAGAGAATCGTGCTTGATGTCATGCCCATCTTGAGGGATTACAATGATGTATTACATGAATAGTTTCATAGTCTTACACCGTGTCAAGATTTTCATTTTTCAATTTAACTTACTCCTAGACCTCTTCCTATAACAAAGAAACCATAATGAATGGACACTTTAGAGCTGAGTGAGTTGAAGAAGAAGCTACAAGAGAATCTGGAGAAGGGTTTTATATGATCGAGTGTTTCACCATGGGGTGAGCCAGAACTCTTTGATATGAAGAAGGATGGAGTAATGCACCACTAAATAAATTACTGTGAGATCAATAAAATTGTGATAATGAACAAGTATCCACTGCCATAGATTTATGACTTGTTCGATCAGCTTTGTGGGGCTAGTTATTTCTCTAAGGTGGACTTTCAATCAGGATATATCCAATTAAAGGTGAGGAAGGAAGATATTACCAAGGTTTCATTTTGAACGACATATGGAAACTATGAATTAAATGTAATTATATTCTTACTCACTAATGCTCCATTAATTTTCATGGATTTAATGAATGGAGTCTTTAGAGATTACCTCAAAAAATATGTGGTTGTCTTTATTGATGATATTCTGATATCGTCTAAGAGATAGGAGGAACATGAAGAGAATTTAAATAATATGTTATGGTATTTGAGAATTTATATGTTGTATGGAATGTACGTGAAATGTGAGTTTTGGATGGATGAAGTATCATTCTTGGGGCATGTTATCACCAGCATAGGGATATATGTGGACCCTTCCATATCAAAGACAATTGAAGAGTTTACCAAGACAATATCCATAATAGCGATCCACAAATTTCTTGGATATATCTAGGTCTTATTGATGACTGGTGAAGAAATTTTCACTATTTAGAAAACCAATGACCAAGATGACATAGATGGGTGTATAGTTTGTATGCACTTAGGAAAGTGAAGATTGCTTTAAAGAGTTAAAAAAGAGGCTTATCACTATGTTAGTACTCACACTCCCATCTAGTGGAGAAATATTTATGGTGTACAGTAAGGAATAAAATAATCGATTAGGATATGTGATGATGAAAAATGATTAAATGATAGTATTCTCCTCAAGTAATATGAAAATCCATGAGAAAAACGATCCTATGCATGATCTGGAATTGGCAGTTGTGGTCTTTGAATTAAAAATCTAGAGGCATTATATATATTGTGAGAATTGTAAGATTTATACCAATCACAAATGTCTCAAATATATATTAACACAAAAATAGATTATTATGAACCAGCAAATATGGATAGAGCACATCAAGTATTGTGACTTCTGAATCCACTACCCACATGGTAAGGAAAAAATGGTGGCTATTTCTCTAAATATAAAAAATCTGGCACCTTTATCAATGATGATAGATGAAAATGATCCAATATTATTTGATTTATATGGGATCAAAATAGAAATAATTAAGGGAGGACATCATAAATTATTTCACAAATTATTTCTCAACCATCCGTTGTGGAGAAAATAAGGGATGCTCCAAGAAAATATTTGGAAATTCTGAAAAAGGTGGAAGCTGTTAGAAATAAAAAAGTCCTCAAATTTCAAGATTGGTGAGGAAGATGTTGTACAATTTGGCTCATGATTATGTGTACCATCCAATATAGAGATATAGAAGGTTCTTTTTAATGACAAACAAAGCTTGACCTTCTTTTTCCCCCCAGGGAGCACAATGATGTATCGAGATCTCCGAGATAACCTTTTGTGGGATTATAAGAAGAAGGGGATTGCAGAATATACATCATAGTTCCTGGTATGCTAACAAGTGAAAGCTGAAATACAAATGTCTAATGGAATGATTGGACCACTAACCATAACAAATTTTAGGTGGGAGAACATCACCATGGACTTTGTCACTAGAATTCCAAGGACATCTAGAGGATATAAGGATATATGGGTCATTGTGGATGATCTTGAAAAGACATATCACTTTATAACAATTCGATAAGAATTACCATTGGATAAACTTTCACGGATATATATCAAAGTGGTTGTAAGGTTACAAGTAGTACCACTATCTATTGTATCCAATCGAGATCTGAGATTCACCATGAAGTTCTGGAAATGTCTCTTACATTCTCAAAGATTTTAAATGAACTCCAATATGGTCTATCAACCTAAAAATGATGGAAAATCAAAGATAACTATTCAAACACTAGAAGATATGTTGAGAACATGTTCTATGGTCTTCAAAGGAGGATGGAACCAACATCTTCCACTGGTCGAATTATTTTACAATAATAGTTTCCACTTGACTATCCAAATGGCACCATAAAAAGCCCATTATGGGAAAAGGTATAGATCACCAACGTGATGGGTTAATTTCTGTGAGCATAAGATTCTTGGACAATAAATTTTTAATGAATTGGTGGAGAATGTTAAAACCATTCTGCATCACATCAGGGCTACCCATTGTACAAAAAAGTTTTATATGAAAAATCATTGACAATACCTTGAGTTCAAAGTTGAAGACCTAGTATTTATCTACATATCACTATGGAAAAGTTCATGAGATTTGGGATGAAAGGAAAGCTATGTCCTAGGTATATCTGTCCCGTCTGGATCATTGATCGAGTCGTAGATGTGTCCTATCAACTAGAACATCCACCTACCATGGCCAAAGTACATGATATCTTCCACGTAGCCCTCTTAAGAATGTACATACCAAATCCTTCACATGTACTCTCTTTAGAGGTGGTACATTTGGAGTATGATCTTTATTATGTGGAAAATCCATTGAAGATCATGGCTTATAGAGATAATATCCTACATAATAGGACTACACACTAGGTCAAAGTATTGTGGTAGAACCACAAGTACGAACATGCAACATGGGAACTGGTGGAAGCAATGAAGAAAAAGTACACACACTAGTTTTAAGCTTAGATTGTTAAATAAAATTCTCAGGGTGAAATTTTATAATGGGGGAATAATGTAACGACCAAATATTTTATCAATAGAAACTCTCTTCTTATAATTATGTCATATAACCACATAAAATTAAAATACAATGAACTATTGCATACTATGTGGCCTTTAAACACAATATTTTCATCTCTATGATTTGAGTTTTGAAATTAAAAAATATACGGTCGGGATTAATAAGTTGTTTGGATCCCGATAAGAAAAACATATTTGTTGGTGAATATTAACCTACCATTATGAATAGTAACCTACCTTTATGAATAGTAGTATGACCCTTTTGAATAGTAAATTATTTAAAAGAATAGTATTCTCCCCCATGAATTTATAAATAAAATTTAGGCACCTTATAAGTGATAATATGACCTTAGTAAAAGTATTGGTGTTTTTTAATGTCAAAAATAAATAATTAAAATTAATTAGATAATTTATATAAAAAAAATCCTAAACGGTATTAATAAATTTAGAAATTTATGTATTCTTGTTTTAAGATAATTTTATAAGACCTTATGTAATATTTAAAAGCATTATAAAATCAGTTAATATTTTTAAATAGGTTTTTTTCGTAAAGTGTTATTTTAATTAATAATTAAATTAATGATATTTAGAAAATTATGTTTTAAAAATAGATTTCATTTTTTTATTCAATACATAAAAAAATTTTAAGGGTGAATTTTTGGGATTATTCAAAACTATTTTAATTTTTGATTGATAGTAAAATAAGATAATTCATAATACATGCTATGACCTGAATTTCTGCATCATGTTTGAGTCATGGATGATGCAAATGGATTCATGTTCGACCTCACAAGATCATATTACAATTTTTAGTCAAAAAAATCATTAGTATTTTTTGTCTTATGGAATAATAATAAACTACTGATTAAAATATTAAGAAAACCCTCCTCCCCTCCACTTTAAAACCACCCATACTCCCCTCTTCTCTTCACTCCTCTCATGAATTTTGAATTGCCTAAATTCTACCCAAATATATCCCCAATCACCTTCCCCACGTCCAAAAACCCCTGGTCTCCTCAAAAGTCCAAATCCCATCCCCTTAAGAGGATCTCAAGGAACATTGAATGTAGTGGAAAATTCCTCATTTCTTTTCTTTATTTTTCTTTTCAAGTAAATTTTTATTCATTTCTAACATTAACTATCCTAATTAAAATGTTATGTAAACTATATTACCTTATATGCACTATAATGTTTTTATGATAATGGAATAAGTTACTATCATCTCTCCTTTACATTTTTATACTAGTAGTAAAGACACCATCTGGGATATGTTAATTTACCACATTCAATGATAATGGGCATTAAATTTCTATTACCATATTTAATTATATCCATGAAACCAGTTTTATAGTTAAACAAGACTATTAGATATGTATTTTATCTTAGTTTTTGTTATATAATCCTTTTTCACAAATGATTTAAAATAATAATACAAAACAAGATAATTTTTAGAAAAACATCCAAATTAATTAATGTTTTTTTCATTAATGGTTTATATAATGATCCAACTTTAATACAAGTAACTAAATTTAATTTTAAACCCTGTAACCTTCTGGATGTTCAATAATAAAATATATTTCCAATTCTAGATAATAATTTGCATTTTACATGATTCCTTATTTATGAAATTAGAATACTGAATGTAAAAAAACAAGAAAACAAACAAACCCGAAAAATTAAATTGAACCACTAAAAATTTAAAAATTTTATTAATAAATATAAAAAGGTAGTAATAAGTATTTTAAACATAGAATAGGTTCTCTAATTATTAATTAATGAACCTAATTTTATTATTCAGGTCATTAATATCATGTGAAGAACACCATCAGACATAAGGTAATCGATCCTCTCTATTTCACTTTTATAAAAGAATGTAATATATGTTATGCCCTTTTATGTTTAATATGTAATGATGGGGTATTATTTAGAACATCCCTCATACTGACCTCATGACATATAAATTATTATTAGCCCCTTTATATCACATTATTCCCTATCAAGTACACCCGGTACCATGTTGATATTCTGTAAGGGATTCAACCCGAACATCCTTTGTTCCTTCTGGTTGCCTTATATTTTATTTACCGAAATAAATTTATCTTATCATTTTATGGGAATTTTCTAAATAATTTTTACATTTACCAAAATCATTTATCAAGAGTCTTTTATTAATCTATTTCTGGGATATAAATGTTTTTAAGTGATTCCCTCCTCAATACATCCTGATAAGCAATCCGATTTTGGGGGAACTTCCCAAATCCTTACCTAATATCCAGTGCACAATATCTTATATTTTAAGAAACCATTGTAATCCTTCTTGTTTCACTTATGGTTTTATTTATTTGATTTGTTCCTTTCTGTTTTAAAATCTCTTTAGTATTTTCCTTAAAATCGAACAAAAATATTTTAATGTTAAAATTTGTAAAATAATTTTATTACATGTTGTCACATATACATGAAATCACATACCAGGATATATTACTAAATTTCCCTTATCAGTTTACATGTATATTTTACCTCCTTTATTTCATGGACACTTTTTTGATACGTCGATTTGTTATTCTTTATGACATGATTGTGGTTCCCAATTTTTTCTATGGGTAACCCATATATTTAAAAAAAAATTACTATGTATGATTATTTATGTGGAAATTATATTTATGAAAAAGATAATATGGGTGAACCCATATAGAAGTCCATGTAATTGGGTAATGTTGAATCTCATGAGATGTTATGTGGTAAGGTCTTGGTGGTTAGCCTTGGCTTGTGCGATCCTGTGCGACAGTCTGGGAAGTTATCCTTGGCTTGTGCTACCATGTCAAACTGTCTAGGCAGTTAGCCATGACTCATGCTAAATTCATTATTTATGCTTCTTCCACAGTATTATGACTCCATGATTATATGATTTCCGATTTATATTTTATGACTCCATATATTTCATGACTTTTTATATCATCATGTCATGCCTTCTATCCTATGTGCTAATGCTTTATTCTTATGGTTATTCCCTTACTGGGCTATTTAGATCATCACTTTTTTCATGTGTTTCCTATGATACCAAATGTAGATGTTTTATCATAATGGAAGTTAGTAGTTCAATTTTATGATTAAATATGTAAATTTTTTATTTTGTTCCATGTTTTTAGTTGTATGTTCCTTGTATTCACAGACTATCGACCTCATGATTGTTGGCATGTACTATGATTTATAATTATTATTAAAATCATGTAATGTTATATATAAAATTATTGGGGTTATATATTAAATATATATAATCCTGAATAAAAAATATAAGGTTATCATTTTGAGATCATGAAAAATAAATAACCCCATTCGGAAAAAATAAGTTTTATAATGGTGCCATAAATAATTATTGAGGAATAAAACATAGTGTAATCCAAAATGTTTTAAATATGATATAATTTGGGATGCATAAGGGTAGAATTATTTAATAAACGGTGTAATTTCATTTAAAATCATAATTAGTATAATTAAAATATTATAGAGTTTATTAGAATAATTCATGATAAAAAAATATTGAAGTTGGATTTATATTAATCATAATTAATTTATAATTTTTTTCCCTCATAATGATAAATGGAATCAAAATAAAATAAAATATATAATTATTTTTAGATAAATCTTAATAAATATATATGGGTAGAAAATAAACCCAAATGATGTATTTGGGATAGACAGACCCCTTACATTAGATCGTATTTTGTTTCAACATGTTCACACCTCATGTATAACTAACATATATTTATTAAAAAAACACAAATATAAGTGAATTATATTAATTTAATTTATTATTTATTATTTAAAAAAAATTAATTTTTATTTACTTTTTTAAAGGTGATATGGTTCCAAAAAATGTTTCATTTAATTTCCCTCTTTTTTTCGATTTCTAGTTAGTTTTTAATTATTATATATCTTCTTGTAAAATTACATCATGAATCGTATAATAAATTATAAATTATTTATAAATATAATATCTAATCTACACTAAGAATATTTGTGGTGAACCAGTCTATGTCCTATAACAGAGAGATATTTTTTACTTTATTACATTGGAATAAGATACAAGGGATCACATCATTAAGAAATGATTTGATTTTTAGTCATACAGAACCATATCAAAATATGATTCCAAATTTACATTAAAAACAAAGTATACAACATATTAAAACTAAATATTATGATACCTTGAAACTCATCCAATGACTCATTTTTCAAAAACTAGGAAAAGGAAACCAAAATAATGGTGATATCAAACACTCTGTAATGGTTACCTAAAATGTAATCTTCCATGAGTGAATAAATAATATTCCATATTAAAAGTTATATAAAAAATTAAACAACAAATTTAATAAATAACATAATAATGAAATGAATCTTTGTGTATTATAAATGTAATAATCGTAAGGATAATAATAAATGAAATAACAATGAATGAAATGCATAATGTTGGTCACTATGATCAACTCCTTTGGCCATGATACTTTCAAATATGGGATGGTATACCCCAAAACCCATTTAATAATGCTATGAAACTAGATTGTGTCATGAAACATATCGATACATAGAGGTTCTATCTATAATCGGGCCCCACACATAATTCATTTAAACAAATTTCTACATATATTGAATGATAAATTTAATTCATAAATAATATTTACTAAAAAAATTATCCTTATTGAATATGGAATATGTAATCTTAATATTATTATATTCAATAAAATAAATTTCATAGTAAAAAAAGTATGGTGTAATGGAATATGATTTATGATATAAATATATACTTGATATAAATAATATGGATATTTACGATGAAATATGATCATAAAAAAATAATGCTTCTAGATAATGTTAATGACAACCAAAATAACCTTTTTAAAATAATCTTGAAAAAATATGCACAATGAAGAAAATATACCCAATCAAAAAGAAAAAAATATTTTCTTTTAAATTAAATAACTTATTTCAAGATTGATGTGAAAATGAGATGAATTTTTTGAATAAATTTTATAAACTCATTAAATATATAAAGGATAAGATAATAGATGGTTTTAAAAATATATAGATTAAAAATTTCCTTTAAGGAAAATTAAAAAATCCTTACAAATATTAGACACTAAGAGGACCTTTTACAAATTTTGTAAATTTTAAATTTTAACCCCTTGAATGGGAAAAAATTAATTTATACATTAATTACCATTAATTAATAGTGATTAATTTTATAAACATGAATGGGGTATTATTTACACCACATAAAAAACAGGTCCAAATGCCAAATATTTTTAAATTGAATTGTAATTGAGGTGAAATGAATTTAAAAATATTGTAACATTGAATTGAGATTTAAAAAATTAACATATAATCAATATGAAATCCAATTCCACAAAAAATTCACTACTCACATAATCGTGGAAAACCATATACAATAATGATGTAATATTACGCAATGAAAAGAATTTGAGCTAATAAACCCTTTACCTCACACTTCTACTCAGTTGAACATTATTTTTCCTCTACTATAATAAATTTATAGATTTTTTAATTACTTAAAATAACCACATATATATTTTAAATACTATATATTAATCAATTATAACATATTATCACCCTTTTGTTAACAATCTTTCATTATAATCATTATATTTGGTGTTAAAAAGTCATTTTTCATATATGTTTTGATATGAAACATAATTTCCTTTTCTCATGATCATTGTTATATAATCTAAATATTTTTAATCATTTTATAATAATAATAAATATTAATTTTATACATATTTATAATCATTTTTGAAAAGTGTAATGGGAAAATGAATCACATTTCTTTATGAAGGTGGTAGTCGATACCTACAAATAAGAAATGAAATGATTTTTTCATAGGTTAATGGGTAAGTATGTATATGATATATTAAATTTATAGAATTATAATTTTGATCTAAATATAATTAATATCCACTAATTAAATTATTTTTACCATCTTTCTATGGGAGTGATGGAAAAACAATTCATAGATTTGTGAGGTTATAATATATCATACAAAATACAAAATATTTTGTTTTAGATTGGATTAAGAATGTTATAGAAAAATATCATTCAAATAATACTAATAATAATATATCAATATATAAGATATTGGGTTCATTATATATTAGTGTTTATGAAATAATTTTAGGAGGTATAATAAAAAAGGAAAATTAAAGTGTTCAATTAAGATAATTAATTATTTTTTGAAGGATCTCATTTTGATATCCATTAAATTACCACATTGTAAGTATTTTGGGATGGAAAAAATAATATTTAATTTGGATAATGATATTTTCAAGAGATGTGTTTAGAGTTTTGTTTAGATAAATTTCTAAATAGGGGTGAATAATAAAAGATAGATGGTGTCCTTTTATAGTGAAGGAAATGACACACATAGAATTACAGAAAATATTTAAATATATTAAATTATATTTTTGGGAATCTTGAACCATGTATCGAAAAATTGAATGATAATTTAGTTAATGGTTTAAATCCATTAATCTCCAAAATGGATAGTTTTATGTCATAACACTATGATATTTTATAAATATAATTTTGTTGATAACTTTATTTATATGTGACACAGAGTTCAAATGATTATTGAAATTATATAGATAGTTATCACATATCCATTAGATTATAAGGAATGAATAATATTAAAGAAATTATGAATAATTAGTTTGTTTAATAAAAATTTATTTATTTATTATTAGTATATCAGTACTAAATTTCATGAAAAACTATTTTATGCTTTAATAATATGTTTTCTCTAAAATAGAATTAATCATAATTTTTGAACATATATTATAATAAGTTTATTGAAAATTTGAAAATTAAAATTTATAAAAAGTATTTAATTCTTTCATTCTACCTTTTTAATGTAACCATAATTTTAATTTTATATATTTTTTGAGACATTTTTTTAGGTGAATAGTGAACGATAGTGATTTTTTTTAAAATGTCTTATATTTTATTTAAATTAAAAAATAGAAAAGTATTATTAATTTTTAGATTAGGTAATAAAGATTCTTAATGTACATTGTATTTTCAAAAATCAAATTTGGTCCTTCAATATAAAAATTATTAACAATTACGATATTAGTCAATTTTTATTCATAAAAATACTTTTTCTAAAAGATTATTGTACTTTTTAATTTTTATGATTATTTTTAAAATTAATTTCTAATACTTATTGGTTTTGAATTTAAAAAAAAATCTATATTTTTCACTTTGAGGTTCAAATTTGGTATATTGGCACGGTTTTTTAGGTTTCATTATTAGTAATGATGGAAAACATTATCACCCCAATAAAAGATACATACTGTAATTAAGATTAAAAATAAATTTTTAAGGGATTAAAAATATATACAACATATTAAAATATTTCAAAATATCATATTAATAAGAAAATATTCATCATAAATCAGAATATATTAAATTTAGTTTTCATTTCCCTTTGATAATGAAAATTATATTATTATAAGTAAAGAAAATTAAAAAAGTTCACTAACATAACATTAATATCTATAATTTTTTTGCATATAATTAAAATAGTATAAGAGATGTTATAAATTATTTTTATTTAAATATGAATTAATTTTTTATTATCTTAGTACTTTTTTAATATTTTTTAGTTTAAAAATAATTACCTTAAATGCCTTCCCAAATGTCGACACTGTGCTTGTGTAAGAAGTAGAAAATGAATTTAAATGATATTAAAAATTATTAAAGTAATATCATTTTGGAAATATTAAATTCCCAAAACATATTATTGAAAAATAGAATATAATATGTATATATCAATGGTTTATATTCAAATTTCATTAGGGACATAATGTCATTAAATTGAAATTAAATGAATAGTTCAAGAATGCCTATGGATATTTAATGAAAAATAATATTTTAATAAATTACGTCATAATTATTTGAATCATGAATGCATAAAATTAAAATCTTGAGTGGTCAAAATTTTATTTTATTCCAATTTATTATTAATTTTTTTCATTAAAAGAATAATTATAACCATTTAACATTGAAATAGATGTTACCATAGTTAAGGTTATATTTGGTTAATGAAAGGGTTAAAATAAAATATTTAGTTTAAAATGACACTGAGACGTGTAAATATTTTAATTAATTGTGATAATTCGACCATATACTACTTATATTTTAATTCATTTATTTTTAGAAGAATAATATTTGATAAATTAATTAATTATATTTAAGTTGTTTATGATCTTCCATGGGGTAGTTGGGGTCTGGCTTAGTGGTAAGCACCCCATAATACTACATGAAAAATGGGGGTTCAAAACCCATTGGGTGCAGGTTACTGTAGCAGTACTGTAGTGGGTACTGTAGCATAGGCGGTACTGTTGATCGGCGAGTACTGTAGCGGCGGCTGGGCACTGTAGCGGCGGAGGTACTGTACGAGTACTGTAGCAGCCGGGTTACTATTCACAGAATAGGATTTTGGCCAAAATTTGGGCCTACGGGCTATGTAATGGGATATAAGCCCACTAGGCCTTTGGGCTATGTAATGGGTCTCCCTCTACACAGTTAAAAGAGTATCTACCTCAACCAAAAACATCCAAATACTATTAAAAATTAATATCTACCACATAAATGTTTTTTCCTTATTAAAATTCCCTTTTAAAGGATCTTAAGAAGTAATCTAAAGAATGTCTATTGAATAAGATGTAAATATCTTACATGAACTATTTAAATAAAATATTTTATACCTTATATAAATATATTGTAATTATTATAAAATTATAAATTTATTATAAAAAATATCGTAAAATTTTAATATAATTATAAAACCACCATTATTTCTCATATATTCTATCAAATTTAAATTGAAAATATCATTCCTGTGTATATGTGGACTACCAAATCCTTGTAACGAGATAAATGATCTTCTACCACCATTATTAAATAATGAATATTATTATAAGATTAATGTTTATATATGATATTTCTGAAATAGTTATTCATATTTAATTATAATATCATATATACATTTTTCCTTATAACCTTCTGGAACAAGACAACGTCCTTCAAGTGTACATGTGGACTACCACATCCACCAAGAAATATGATTCGTTTATTCATTTATTTTATTTAAATGGATGATAATGTATATATATAATTAATTAATATTATATATATATATATATGATATAATAATGATTCTATAATTGTGAAATTTTATTTACCTTTCTTTTATCTGATCCATGAAAAATTGAAATCATCGTTCATGAGTATGTACGAACTACTGTCTCCATTAATGGTGTAATTAAATTTTATATAATTAATTTTAAAAAATATTTTAAATATATATATATATAATGAATATGTATGATACTTATATCATTATAAATATAATTTAGATGATCTAACTATGATTAATGTTCAAGGATCAAAACTAAAAATTATAAATTATCATGAATAATGAAACAGGTAACACAAACATATATGATTTTAATATAGAATTATTTATAAATGGGAATTAAAAATTTATTATTGTAAAATATATGATATTATATGTATTAAAATTTCAATGTAATATAATTATATTAAAATTAATTGTATTATACAAGAGGTTATAGTGCTTTCTAATCTAGCCAATCTAGAGGAAAGGGATTTACGTTTCAATCTCATTTTAATTTATAATGTTTATGCTTGAATTTCCATTAAATGAAATAAAATGATCAATTTGTTATAAAATACTTTTATTTTGTTATTTATTTATTTATTTATTTATAATAAATGATTTTTATAATTTTTATCAATTTATGTTTTCATGATACCGAAATAATATTTTTATGGATGTTTAACATTAATTCTCTCTACAATGAGAAATCATTATTTCTTCCAAATCAATGTTTATAAAATTTTAGATGAATATTTTTACTAATATAAATGGACTTTTTAAATAAATTTTTTCCAAATTTCTTAATTTATTTTAAAAAAACTAAATGTAATCATCTTTCTATTTTCTAAATGTTGAACTTTTGACTTTTTACCAAAAACATCAAGGGAATATTTGTAATAACGTACACAATATAAATAAAATTTTCAGAAATCATGAATATTAATTTATTTTAATAATTCTTTTCATGTTCACAATATTATTTCCAATTTAAATTTTTTATTTTTTATTTTTAGTTTTTAGTTTTTAGTTTTTAAATACGTGATTTACAAATTAATAGAGGATTTTCCTTAAGAAATATGCAGTGATCTTTTAATGGATTTTTTAGAAATGATAACATCCTTTGATATTACTTATTAATTTAATGGGGATACAATTCAATGATAACATATTTATTTTAAGATTATGAATTATTTATGCCCCATATTTTTGATTTAATGCAAATAGTTGTTGACTTGTAATGAATTTTGAGTATAAATAGCACTGATCAATAAAAATATAATGAATATATAGAACACAGAGTGATGGGTGGAGAATAGTTATTGGTTTTAACTCAATTTATGGATATGTATGATGAGAAAAACCTGTATTAATTCTATATTTTTAGTTATTTTGTTCACACATACATATTTATTATAAATGATATCATTATTGAGGGTCCTTGACAACAATATTTTGGATATCATGGTTAAGGGGCCTTGATCATAAATGCCTATACTTATGCATTTCAATTATTATGAATTCATTTTTCATTATCCATGTTCTTGTTATATTTTTATTAATTATAGATGCTTATTCTACTCTTGTGTTGATTGAATGGAATGTCTTTTGATTTTCCACTCTTCTATGTGGATTATGCATTATTTTCTCATTATAGATTCCTCTCTATGTTAACATTATGAATTTTTTGACATCAAACATTATTATTTTCCATTCCATTGGATTTGGATAAGGATATTATTAATGATACCAAGGATGGAAGATTGTTTCTTATGATATGTTTTATTAATTTCAATGTATTCTATGAATTATATATACATATAGTATTACTAGACTACTAAACCGATCAATATGATATGTTGTTACTAATTATATCTTATACCACTGTAATAACAAAAACACTAGATTTTGGTTATTTGAGTTCAGGTGTCTATTATTGGTATCGTATGTATATATTATAGATACCATTAGAAATATATTTTAAATAAACAAAGATAACAAGATAATTATGATAATACTTTATATTATTTTTGATATTTTAAGATGGATTTATATTTTATGGCTCAGTAATCAGCATTATGAGGAGAAAAATATGTTTTAATCATTATTTATTGATGGAGCCTAATGCAAGAAACAGAATAACCACCAGTAGATAATGTTGATTTTCCAAGCTAGTGAAGATAATAAAGCTGGTGTTTGAAATTGGAAATCATAGCCATATTAGGGTAGATGACATAGTATATGATGAATAACATTTCTATTATGGAACAACTTATTGTTCCATAACATTATTCACCTATGTTGGATTAATTTTTGTGATATGAATCTCAATCCATTTATTGAACTACCAATGCATTGATAGTTGTATAGTAGATTAATTCCTTTGTAATGATATTCCTGGCATTGGGATATAAATAATTTAAAAATGTTATTTTGAAGTTTATTATTTGAGAGTGTATGTTGATCAATGGTTTTCATTGATCAAAAAAACTATGTTGATTTATGAAATAGAATTTATCGAAATGAGAAATTTTAAAGTGATATTCTTTTATAAATAATTCCCCTGAGAACACCAATCTAAAATGGAGAGGATGTTCCTTACACAAAATTATAATGAAGAAGATAGTGTGTATAAGTATGAGGATGACATTATAAAATTATCCAATCATTTTTTAGGCTATATACATAATTTGGAATGGATGTTTGACTATCTATTTTTTGGGTTATAATGAGTCTATGAGGATAGTTTGTTTATCAATATTTAATCAGATTATGATATAGTTTTAAGTTTCATCAAGAAAGAGAATTAATTTTAAATGTCTTATATTATAATGGGATTTCATGAAATAATGTTTCAAATAGAGCACTAAAAAAATGAAACAAGTGAATGAAGAAAAAAGATATGATGATATTTTCACCATGTTATCACTAAGGGAAAATCACTCAGGTATATTCTTATTGGGAATGTACCTAAGTTTTATGAGTAGTGAAATGAGTTATAAGGATCATCATGGTGAGGCATGGAAAGAAATATTTTATATCATTTTATAAACCTATAAATAGGTGGGTTATTATTCAAACCAATTTCACAAGAAACAAGGACACTTACCATAATGAAATCCATATAGAGAAGTATATTTTTTTAAAAATAATGTAGCTAAAGTTGGAGTTTCTAGTTATGTGGTGAAAGTTAAACTTATTCTATAAAATAAATATTAAATATTTTATTCATGTTATACCAAGACTTATTTAAATGAAAAATTTAAAATGGGTCTCACATCACCAACTCAAGTATTAGTATCGAGTTGGTAGTGAAAACTTAAAATTGTAAAATTGACCAAATCTCAAGTCTATATGTCCTCTGCAATAAAAATTTTTACTGCCATTTCGTTCTTTTAAATCTTATTATTCATCTACTTGTTGATTTTGATGTAATTTTGGAAAATCATTAGATCTCTCAATATAAATAACATATCAATTTTTGAGGAAGTGAAATTATTATTTATGTTCCAAATCCACCACTCATTATTTATCGATGTGTGGATGAACATTAATTACAAATAGAAATTAATTTCTTTATTTGTGTTCTAATACCTATTCAAGAGGTTTATTTATCTCATATTGTTTGTAAGAGAATTATTATTTAGGATATTCTTATTTTAAGGGATTTTATGTTGTTCGTTTAGAATAATTTTATAGTCTTCCACACAATCGTGATGATGAGTTTTCAACATAATCCATTCGTAGTGCAATGCCTTTTTAAAATACTATATATAGAAGAGACCCAATTGAGTTTTAGAAAATGAAGAAGAAAAACTAGGATTGTCTATATATTGGATTTATTCAGCCTAGATATTCACAATGGGATATACCTATTTTTTTTTTAATAATTAATATTCTCAATTGATACTTTTCATTTATTATTAATAAATTAACAAGAACACTGATATGAACAATTATGATTATCCTTGTAACAATGATCTGTTTAATCAACTATAACACCTCAATATTTTCGAAATATTGATCTTCAATCTATATATCCAATGAAATTTTCAAGAATGAGGTTATTCCCAATAAATCCAATCATAAGAGCTATTATAATTATGAATTTATTTTAAATCCCTTCAGACTCCCCAATGACCCTCTTATATTCCTAGATTTAATGAAAAGTGTGTTTAGATATTATATTTATTAGTATTTAGTAGTATTTATATATAATATTATTATATATTCTATGATTAAATGAGATCATGAAGAGAATTTGAGGACCATGATGATAACTTTGAGGAAGAAGAAGATTTATTCCAAATTTAACATTTTTTAATTTCTGCTTCAAAATTTACCATTATTGGGTCTTATTATTTTATGTTAGGGTATATTCGATGATCCTTCAGTGCTGGATATTATTGAGAAATGGACTAGAACATCTATAATAATTGAGATCCAATGTATTTATTGGATTTATGGATACTAATTAAATATTTTATGATATTTCTCATTATTATCCTACATAATAACCATGTTAACATAAAAGGGGTTGAATTTATGGTGGATAGAAGAATATGAGCGGTACATTGATGAATATAAGAGAAGGTTGGTAAATAGAATTATGATTACATCACCTTAAAATGGATAATAGTTTTTGATATATTTTAACATTTTCACCTGAGTCACAAGGGCATAATTGGAATTCAATATGACCTCATGCACTTCTCCTCATATAAAAGAGGCTTCCAAATTGAAGCGAGGCTATGTGTATTTCAAGGGAATATTGTACCCAAAATAAAATTTCATAGGACTATAATCATCATTCAACAATATAAAAAATAATCCAATTAAACATGTGGAAATGTAAATATGGAATAATTATTTATACAATTAAAGTTACTCTCATAAGTGGAAGGCATGCTTAGATGAAATAATGAAGAGAAATTAAATAAATAAATTACAGATCATCTAGATTCTATCCCAGTCTAATACTAGATCTATTCTCTTACACTCAGTTGTTTATCATATGGCCCTTTCACATCGTTAGATCACTCATGTGATCTTTAAGAACATCAAAATTCACTAGTAGGATGTGATTACAAGTCTCAAAAGGACACTAACATTGCTTCATTAACCTAATGTTCTCAAGTATAAAAATATATCCTATAATAATGATAAATTCATAATAGTCCAAAATCAATAGGCTTCTCTCTACCCATGATTTGAGAAACCCCCTACTATACCTAGTTCACCTCTATGCCAGATGGATAGTCAAAGTTTCATAATAATCAAGGGTTATCCACCAGGCTAATAAATCATGCTATTAGAACGATTTTTTTCATGCACTTAGGTATCCCTACTCATCAAGATGGTCATTTAATCAGCATCATCTAGGCATTGATATCTAATCGACATCACCTAGGCATCGAGTAACATACCCCTAGGCATCCCCTAATCACCATGTGAATCACATGACATCCCCAATGCACCATATTATCCATACCATGTTCATATGTCCCTTATCGTCATCATCAAAAATCATGCGGACTCCCCATCTATGGGAGAACCATTCTGGATGGTCCACCAATATAATGTTTTTAAGAAAAAGACCCCAAGAGAACACATAACATGGTAGGATACACATGTACGCATAACATATCTTTATATGTAAGGTTTCACACACATTACATGTTACCTAAATCGATTATGAATAATAAGCTACGTGAACTCATAGGGATAAGTGCAACATAATGTTCTAAGGGTTACACACACACATAGAAACTTGAAATCACAATCTGAAACGGTCATCAAAATATGTCTATGTATAATCATATTATTGAAACATGCGTAAATGATCTTAACAGGTAAGGAGCTTCCTACATAAAATTTCATCATTGTAAAATTGAGGAGATAAACCTGTAAACAATACCTCTTCATGTCCTTATTACCATAAACATCAACACACAATGTTCACTAAGGGTTTTTATAACCAAAAAAATTATTCTATTATTAAAATAATTAAAATATCACTTTCTTTGATACAATATTTCTCATTGATAATTTTTAAATCACCATTTTACAATTATATTATGATAATTTATCATAAATTATCCTTTTATAATTCTATATTGATAATCTCTCTTAAATTACAAATTATTAATTATACTTTTAAATTTTCTCATAAATAATACTATTATAATTATAATTTGATAATAGTTATTAAATTATCCTTTTATAATTATCTTTCAATAAGTTATACTAAATTATCATTTTTTTAATAATATTTTGATAATATAGAAACTTGTGTTTAGAAATTTCAATAATTATTTGTTATAATCTCACAATTATAAGTATATTACTTTAGTAATTATCATTTTATAATATATTAATTATTGTTTTGAAATTTTTTTAATAAGTATCATAGATAATATTTCTATTATCATTATATTGTATTAATAGTTATCACTTAATAATCTATAAATTATTGTACTGTAATTTTATAGATTTTAACTTAATAAAGACATAAAATTCCCCTTTGATAATTTATTTTAAATGATAATTAAATAAGTGAAAAAATTTGGTTTCAGGAATACCTCTATTCATTGAAAACAAAAATATGATATAGTTTACTATCATCGAGATAAATCACACACCACTGAAGACACATAATTCTGATCAATATCCAGATAGATATTTATGAATGAATATTGGATAATAAAATTAAAAAATTAACAAAAATTATATAATCAAAATCAAATGAAAATGTGGTTTACCCTCATGCATGGAAGAACAGGTCGGACGTCTTTTTAAAGTACGAGAAGAACAAGCTGAACAAGAGGGGAGTTCTCCAAATAGCTGCCAATGAGTCTCAAGTCACTTAACTAAAAAAGATGGACCAATAAAATATTAGTCACTTGGCTTTAAAATCATCAACCTCATATTCCATATTCAATTTACAAAATCCCAAATTAGTAAACTATTTAAATCATGAATTAAAGAGGAGTCATTGATGTTTCACCATTATGGTGTTTCAATGATTTTTAGGCCAAAATGGTGAAAAATATATAATTTTAAAATCATGATGTGACAAAAATGGAGTTGTAGCATCTAATATAGAGAAATATGAATTGTAAACTTGCATTTAATGAAATTAATATACTCAAATATTAAATATAATTATTTATTAAAATTTATTAATTTTTGATCTGAGAAAGCACATGATCCTTATAAATATTATGCCCCACTATAAGAGATCCTCATATTCTATACATAATGATGGACTTATATTTCTCAACTGATCCAATATATGGGAGATATTAATTTTTAAAAAATTATAATAATAATATAATTGAATATAAAAAAGATTGTATCCCATGTGATGTTTCCATAAACCTCACACACATAAGAGAAATACCCCTCCTAGGGTAAATCCTCCAATCCAAAAATAACAATGGTCTCAAATTTATCATATGACACACCATTTAGGAGACATTAAATTAACATTGAAAAAATAGTATAATAAAACTATTAAATAAATCACCCCCTTGAGGGACATAACCAAACATTTGACACTTATAAATGATATACCCATTATAGGGTAAGCCTTTCATCCTAGACATAATGGTTGTATTCGTTTTTTCATAAAATTACACATTTCAAATATATTGAATCATTTAAGATAAATCATAAGTAAATAATTTACTATATTTTATATTTTAATTCCATCTATTATGAGGGTATACAAGCCTTAGTATCAAACTCTTACTCAACACCTGACTTTTAAAATATTCGTTATAATATTCCAAGGTATTAACATTGATTTTACCGTTACAAAAAATCTTTAAAAAATCTATTAATTTTTTATTAAAAAATTAAATTATCGAATAAAAAATTTATATTATCAACAATAAGGTTTTATTTGGTTTAAAAATTCAAGATATTTTAAATTCACCCATCTAACAACGTCTCGTCTAAGATAACTAACTCTAGTAGTCTTATATAACCAATTAGGTCACTGAGCTTGAACATTATACTCACGCTCCCATGTTTCCTCCTCGATCTATCCATGATACCACCAAATCTGAAATAGTGTTGTCGTCATTCATCCAACACCTTCTGTTTTCAAAATTTGATCCTCGATGAATACTCTTTATAAGGTGAATCAGTCTCTATCTCAACATCTTCATAACAAAAAATATATGCATGGTTAAGTATATAACTGTGAAGTTGTGAAACATGTAACACATCGTGCATTTCTCAATAGTGATAATGGAGGTATAGATGATACACCACAATCCCTATCAAATCAGTAATTTGAAATGGTCCCACACCATAAGGTGCTAAGTTTCCCTACTTCCTTATAAGTTAATGACCCAACCTAGGAGTCACTCCTAAAAAATTACTACCCAAAATGAACTCCAAGGGTCTCCTCCAATTATATACATAAGAGATTTGTCTTTTCTGAGAAATGATCATTCTATTCACAATTAAATGAAATATCTTGGAGGCCTCCTTAATCAAATCAAACACACAAATTCATCCTCACATACTTAATGCCAACATATAGTGATGAATATAGGCATTAATAAAGATTCTCATATGGTTCCATATGAATTTATGTTTGGTAAATTTTATTGACAGTGAACTCAATTAAGTATTTTTTATCATTCCATGCTTCATCGAAGTCTAGGACTAAAGCTCGAAGAATATCCTCTAATATGTATATAATCTTCTTGAACTATCTATTGGGTTGAGGATGGTACACCTTGTTCAATCATATATGATCCCTTAAGAATTTTTGTAATCTAGGAAAAAAAATAAATGTAAAAAATGTTTCCCAATCCATAAACTATATCCCATGATTAGTTTTGATTGAGTGAAGACACATAGATGTCTTTTGTGGTCCTATAAACAAAAAATCTTTCACTATTGAGATAGTGACACCAATAGTTCTTAGCATGGACTATTGATTCTATATTCATGTCATTTTTAGGGTATTTCCTCTCAGGTGATCATAGATGATGATATCCTTAACCTGATACCTACTCAATTTGCATCAACACCACTCCCAAGACATTTCCAGATACCACATAGTACCATGCATAACCAATTTAATGCTCAAGGAGTATCATTACTCCAGATTTTTTCCATATTCTATTTACCTCAATGAAAGTCTCTCCACAATTTTCTATCTATTAAAATTTTAATACCTTCTTTTTCAAAACTGTTAAGGGTATAATTAGTCCTGGGTAAAATATTTCTAATTAAATCATGATCTAGAGAGATCATATTATAAAAAATGTGTGGATGTGTCTAAGACATGACTACATCTTCATTATCTAGGTAAACAGATATACCGGTCACATAAACCACTTATTATATGAACATCTCCTCTAAAATATAGAAGTTATACATATATGGATTGGTATAAATCATGTGTGCTCTATGAGTACCCAAGACTATCTCTTGTTTTCTAGCATGATTTATTTAATTCTGTATGTAGATGAGAATTTAATTTGATGAGCATCATGATGAGAGAGGCAAGGTATGGATGGAAGGTCTTCATCATGAGGTCCTTGGACACTAGTGGTGTGTTCTTCATCCTGAAAGGAATTACCAAGAAAACATATTGTCTATGCCTTATCTGAAACATTGTCTGGGTAATATTATCCTCTTTAACTCACAACTGGTGATATACTGATCAAAGGTCAATCTTAGAGAACCGATGGGATGCCCTCATCTTATTTAAATGACCATTGATCAAGGGAAATGGATATTTGTTCCTAAAACATAACCCGGTTTGGATTCTAGAAATAAACACACAGAAGATGTCTACTGTCTTCCTTCTGAAAAAACAACAAAGGTTAACCCCATGGTGATGTACATGGATTTATGAATCCATTACACTCTATGTTATCTAGTATAAAATTGAGCTCCATTAAATCACTATATCCATAGATACAGGGCACACAAATGTATGTGGATAAGAAATTGGATATTTTTAACATTACCCATAGATCCTTCAGAGTTTATACTATGTCAAATATCCAAAACAATTTCAACGCATTTTTCAAAATACTAAGGTCCTCCAGTTACAGGGAATAATAAATAATACTACAGTGAATGTATAGTCATATTTGACCATAGTTCATTATTCCAATGCCTAGGACATGCACTAGGTGAACTCATTATGTTTCATGTGTTGTTGTTACCTATTACACAATATTGTAAAATGGGAATATTAAATTTCATTCTCCTCTACGTAGTGTGAGAATACAAAAATCACATTTATTATAGAAGTATTTTGGAAAATATCCAATGTAGATACATAAGAAAACTTTTAGGAAACATCTTATGTAACATGAATTAACATAACTATGAAAAAGTAACATAGTCTTTAAGATAAACCGTATCGAGTATACTAGAACACATAAGGTTTTCCTAAGATTCTACCCTTTACTCAAGGTATACCCTTCACCCTCTTTCCGATAAGCATTACACACAGTCATGATATATATACCAACACAAAAAATCTTGCTTCATCAAATCAATATAAATATGTATATATTAAAACAATATGTAACTAATATATCATACAAGGACAATCTATTCCAAAATATACAACATAAAAAATTATTTAATCAATTAACTACTATGTGAAATAACAATAGGTATATATATATAATTTTAACATATGTGGGTATTCATGATGCATTAAGACAACCGAAATCCCATTAATCATATGTCAACATCATATGAGTAAACCAAGGTAAATATAATTAATAGTAATAACTAAACATAAATTCTCCTTTTTGACAACTCAGAGGTCCAATGTGCAGTTTTGGCCAAACACTAACATACTCCCCCTTCTCGAGTCCAAAATTTTCTATATCTTGTATAAATTGACACAACCAAAATACAAGAACGACATAGATAGTCTTGTCCTGATAAAACAGTTTTTCATCATCCCAAACCTAATAATCGGGTCCAAGATAGAATGCCAGATAATGTCTTATATACGAGGAGATGTACATGAGGTCATGTTCCATTATTGCTCAGACCCAGTGATTCATGCAAGGACGTTACAAATATAGCGATTCACAAAATAGGTGTCTAGGATTTATCCTTATGTATAATGATTTGGTGGTAATTTATGCCTATCACCAACTGAAAATTGATGAACTAAATTGCTAGACTCATGATTTCGAGTTTGGAGTTGTAATTGTTTAATTTAATAAATATAGGAGATATCTTTATAGAGAAATGTTTGACATATATACATATAATTAAATCTTGAAGTATAAATTTACAAACAAAGTGTTGAATATGTTTTGTAGAATATGGTTGGATTTTATCAATGATTTTGAATTGTCAATACATTACCAACATTGGAGGGAAAATAAGGTGGAAAAATCTATAAGACAAGAAGTCCATTATAGATTGTACCTAATGAGGATTGAAAGAGAATTAATATAAATAGATTCATCGAAGTTGTATATTGAAATATTGAGGAATGAGAATAAATATTATCTTTATCAATTGAATGTTCAAACATCCATCCATTAGAGGGTTAATAAGGAAAAGAAGTATGATATTGAATTCTAGAAGTATGTTTGGAATGTGCTTGAGTTTCACATGGATCATTCTAGAATTTTTTGGATTTAAGAACAATGTATGTGATCCATCAATACCCGATGTGAAAAAGGATATATCGGGTGATTCTTATAGTACAACATTCTCTATTAATCATGCATGTATGAAGATATACAATTATATGAAAGTTTATTTATTCTTTGATAACACAAAAATGGATATTGAAAATTTTGAATCAGAATGCTTGGTATTTCGTCTACTTAAGGCTAAGAGACAAACTTTTATGGGTATGTTACACATATTAACCATACTAGAATGGAAATTGAAACACATTACCATGGAGTTTTCAATTGAACTCTAAAAAAATCCAAATAGTACAATGGTACTTGGGTTTTGGTCTATCAAATTATTAAATTAGTGATTTTTTTCAATTAGTAAATTCTTATCAATTTAATATCTTACTCATTTATACATTATATAATTTTTTGATATTTCATGAAGTAAAAATTTTAATCATAAATGGTCAAGATCAATGTTTTCTCTATATGTTTTGGATACGTATTTTACATACATTGGATTAAAATATTAGATTGGTTACTACTTATCATACTCAAATAGATGGCCAGTTTGAGAGGACCATTAAAATCCTAGAAAACATTATGAGATCTTTCTTTATAGATTTCAATGGATTTTTGTTCAAAACCTTCCTTTAGAATAATTTTCTAAAAACAATATATTTCACTAGGGAAATCATAAGTATATTATATAATACCTATATAGAAGAAAATGTATATCTCTTACAGTTTGGGATGATGTTGGAGAATGAATTCTATTAGGACTTCACTTAGATAAACCCATGGATTAGATTGTTAGATCTATTCAAAAACCTGTAATACTATCTTATAGTCAAACACAGATAATATTGACAATCATCATTGATAGATATAGTTTCAATTTTGTGACATGTTATTTTTATGTATCTCTCATTGGTTGAAGATAAGATATTTGTAAATAAGGGAAAATTATCCCTATATATATTATTCCATTCAAAATTATTGTATGTATCTGTATGGTAGCTAATCGCTTAGTGATTTTGCCAAATATCTCCTAAGATCATGATGTGTTAAATATATCTCCCATAAGGAAGTACATAAATTACTGTTAAAATGGAATGATCTCATAGGTCACACCACTAGAGAAATATTTAGCATCTAAGGAATAATGGATGAATATTTTGGATTGTAGAGAGAAAGGGTAATGAAATAATACCACTTACATGATTAATGTTTTGTGGTGAAAACGTAGAATTATTGAAGTTATGTGGGAACCAAAGGATATGATGAGAAAGAAGTGTCCATAGTTTATTGAATTTGAGTAATTGAATTTAAATGGTAGAATTCTTAGTATGTTGTATAATGTAACATAATTAGAATTAAAAAATTTATTATATATATATTGGTACATGAAACACTAGGTTTCAATGAACAACATACTATTGATAATTTTCATCTAAATAGAATATTGGTAGGTATGAATAATATTAACCACATTCTGAGTTCATATTTTGATTATTAAAAATTTAATGATCAATTCTCAGTAAATTAGTACTCAATTTCTAGAGACTCCATATTTCGCTTAAATAATATATTTACTTTAAAGGGAAATTTATTTCATTTTTTAAATTTATTATATTGAATTATTTAAACACTGATAAAATTATTTTTTAATAAAGGATACAGTTTTCAAAAATAATATTCCATTAATAGCTTCATTATGATTATGGGAGATTTCTAAACAGATTTACTATTTGTTGAATAGTAATAAATAACTATTTTTGTAAAACAATCATTTCATTTCAGTAAATCATGAAATTTAAAAATAAAATTATATTTTGATTTACTATTAAAGTTTAATAAGTAAAATTATGTTTACTATAATATAATTAATTAAATTAGGATCATCATTTTACATGTGTCTCATATAAGTTCATTTTTATGCTTAAATCTTATTTTTTGAAAATTTTTATTCATAGAATTTTGTGGAATTATTTTTAAAAATAATTTCAAAAAATTATAGGATTTGAATTTTACAAAATTTATATTATATTTTGAATAATTAGGTTCAAATTTAGTAAGTTAATCCCATTAATATTTATCTAATTTGAATAAAAATCATTGAGACATTTATCACCTTGATAAATGGTAAATCAGGTAAATAATAATAGAACTAATGTTCTATGGAATTATAAATATATATAATACTAGAATTTGTTTAATTGGATTATATAAATTCAATAATATTCATTATAAATATGAATATATTGATTTTTTATTTCATTTTCCTATGATAATAACATTTATATTATTTTATGTAAATTAAATTCTCAAATTTCACTCCCTTGACTTTATTATCTCTAGACATTTTACATAAAGACAAAAAAGTGACATAGTTGGTTATAAATTGTTATTTTAAATATGAATTATTTTATATCATATAATTATAATGATAAATTAAAGTTCTAAAATAATTACCCTAAACACTTACACCACACCATCATATTGTTTATCTAAATTGTAGAAAAATTATATAATTTATTTTAAAATTAATGAAAGTAATATTTTTTGGTTGATTTATTATTAAATGTAAATTTTATAGATAAATTTTACATTTTTAATATTTTTAATGGTTTATATTTGAATCTATATTTATATTGTTGATTTTAACTTCAAATTAAATGAATAGTGTTAAGAATACTATTAATGATATTTTATGAAAAATAATATATTAGTTAATTATTTAAAGTTCATAAAAATTTTCAATTAGGACAAGTAGGATAATAAATCTTATAAAATTTTATATCATAACCATTTATTATACATATTTTACCTTATAAGTAATATTATAAAACATTAAGATTGAATCAATTTTTAATGCAGTTAAGGTTAATATTTTTTGAGGGAAGGGTTAAACCAAAAATATGTTTTAAAATGAAACAAAAACCTAACTAAATTTAATTTAATGATGGTATTTAGACTATATAATATCTATATTTTTATATATTTCCAATTGAAATCTTCATAATTGAGTAGTATATTAATTATATTTAAAACAGTTATTAAATTTTAGGTGGGTCATTTCCCTCTCTTATAAGGGGACACCACTTTTAGATTTTATTTACACCAAATTGAGACATATAGCATGAAAAATCCCTATAAAATATCTCTATAAATTATATTTATATGATTTAGAGGTTATTTAAATATTAAAATACAATTGAAAGGGTCCTTATGAAGGAATCTAAAGAAGTCCATCTAATGAAGTGGAAATAATGTAACCTAATCTATTTCAATTTATTTATTCTTATAAAACCTATAAGGTAGTTTTTATATCAAAATAATACCTTTGGTATAATAAATATACTTAAATATTTTTATGAATACTTAAACCCCATTATCCACCCTCTATTCAATCAAATTGGATGTGAAAGTATTGTGCATGCATATGTGTGGACTACTACTGCCACATAACGATATGATTAATTTTTCACATCCCTATTTCATAAATTGTTTTTATAATAGCTATAAAGTTTTTATATTATATTATAAAAAAATATTATTATTTTAGTATGATATCATATATACCTTCTTACCATCTCATTCATTGGAAGTGGATAATGTCATTTATGCCCATGGGTGGACTACCACCTTCATTAAGTGATGCAAGTTATTTTCAATTATGCTTTACATGGACGGTAATAATGATATATATAAGGAATATATATGATAAGTAGTATATAATAATGGTTATTTAAAGTATAATTATTATCTATCTTTTTTCTTCTACCCATATAAAATTGGAAAAAAAATTTATTCATATGTACAACCTACTATCTCCATGAACAGTGTAATTCAATTTTATATCTCTATAATTTATAAATGTATATATATATATATATATTAAAGGAATATATATTATATATATCATTTCTAATTTGTTTTAAAAAATTTGAACCATAATCTAAGCACGTGTACCAGAACTACCCGACTAAAATTATCCCTAAAAATGAAATATCTGACACCTTTAAACAATGATTTTAATAAAGCTTTTTCAATAAATGGGTTTTGAAATGGAAAGAGTTGATAAAATATAATATTATATGTATTTAAATGACCATAGTATTTCATAATAGTAAATATAAATTTATTATATATTTTATTATAACACTTTTAAAACAATTTGAACTTGAGGTAAGAGATTTATGATTCTATCCCATTGGAATCAGAATTGTTTATGCCAAAATTTCCATTGAGGAAAATGAAATGTCACTCTTATGATAAAAATCAATAATTTGGTTCTTCTCTAGTTATTTTATAAGAAAACATTTTTTACTTTCATTTATATAAATTATTTAATCAAATTACTGAATGAATAATTTTTAGGAAATTTAAAATTAAGTCCCTATTTAGATATAAATATTTTTTATTCCAGATCAATGTTTTGTAAAATATTTGAAATAATTTATATAATAATAACTGATGAATTTTTAATGTAATTTTTAAACATTTATAATTTTTTATAAAAATTTTCAAATGAATCTTCTTTTAATTTCATAGATACATAAATTTTTACTTTTTATAAAAAATGTGAAAGTATATTTTTATAACATACATTGAACTAATTAATCTTCCAATCATCAAGAAAATTTGATGACATGAATATTACTTCAAAATATTATAAGGTCATTACTAATGAAATTGTTTTCTCATTATTTTTCTAAAAATTTATTTTAAATTTTTATTTACAAAATTAAACATGTAATTTCCTCAAAAAATATTCTTGTGATCTTATAAAGGGATTTATCATCTACAAGAACATCCTTTTATGTTACATATGGATTATTATGGATAAAATATAATGATACCATATTTATTATTTCTCTAGGTGGTTTGTGGTTATGAATTATTGATGTTTCTAATTCTATATTCAACACATATAATTGTTTACCTATAAGGAATTTTGAGAATTAATTGTATTGATCATTCAAAAAAAATATTAATGCATATGATATACAGTGGCAGGTAGGTCCCATTTATACATATCTCATTAATGAATGTTAGGTATTATGAGATAAAATAGTATAAATTGCACATTAGAATGTAAGTTGGTTTATAGTTTCCAATTTATTATGGAATATATCATGGTTGAGCGACCATGATGGTAAGATTCATGATATCTTGGTTGAGATGCCTTGATTATGAATGACCATGATTATAAACATCCTTTATTATTATTATTATTTAATTATCCAAGTGTTTTATATGTTTATATTATCCATGGATCCTCACTGAAAATAATTTTTGATTTAATGACATCTGTTTTCATTATCCATTATACCATGTTTATTATGCCATATTTACTAATTAAAGCATCAACTATACATAACCCGTAATGATAACATGAGATTCAAAATTAATTAATTCCATTCCCTAGTATTTGAATAAGAGTATTTAAATGATATATATTTTGAAAGAGTGTTTCTATTGATATTTTTTTTAATAAAATGTTGTATTGGAATCATATATATATTATTTTTCCAAGTTGACAAAAAAAATCGAGCCTAAAGAGTGAGATTACAAGTATCTTGTACCAATGTAGTAATTTAAGCATAGGCAAAGGATTACTAATGTTTGGATTTCTACCTATGTTTAATTTTAAACAATGTTTTTGTTTACCCTTTCATTTATTCATATAATACAAAATCATAGAAACAAAAATTTCATTCTTGAATGGTAATAAATTTAAATCGAAGGAAAAGTTTTGATAAAAAAATGTAACGGATGATTTTTTACTAAATTCTATCCCTCCCGTCTTATTTTAAAAAAAATTACTAACATTAAATTTTTCAATAAAATATTATTTAAAATAAAACACCAATAATTTCATTTTAATACAAGTTCATATATTTAGATTGTAATTTCATCAAGTCAATAATACAACATTTATATAAAATATTTTAGTAAAAATTATACATTAAAATTAACCAAAAATGCACATAAAAGCATAATTAATCCAAATAGTATTTTTCTTCAAAACTATTTAATTTTATTTATCTATTACTTTCTCTGTAATAATTTCATCATTTTTTAATAATTTCAACTATTTATGCCATATTAAAAAAAATGTAAAATAAAATAAGGAAAATATATTAATTGTGTATAAAATGTACTTTTTATAGTCTTTCCTAAAATCTTATTTTCCTCATGTGACTATATAAGAGAAATTAAAAATAATAAAGTCTTATTTTATAATTTTTCATTACATATAATAATATTAAGGTCTCTAGACATAATAATGGCACCAAGATATCATTTTTATTATTATACAATGGGGAGACCTGATTTCACTAATCTAGTGAAATATTGAAAACTTTATGGATAATTAAAGACCCCTATTATATATTTGTAACCATGTCTTACAATTTTACCCTTTACTGATATGATAAATTTACCCATGATTACTATTAAAAGGGCATAAAAAAGTAACTATTTATCAAACCAAATCAACTTGATTTCAAATATGGAATCCATTTTATAGAATGTAATTTCATTAAGTGAAATAACATAATTTTTAAAAACTATTATAACATGATTGAAAATTTGTTTTCAGGAAAGTTAATTTTCTAAATATAAAATTATATAAAAATAAAACTATTATTATTGATCATAATCAGAATAAATTAAATATATATACATGAATATATATAATTTTTAAATTTATTTTAAACTATTAGTCATTAGGGATTATTTTAATTAATTTAAATGGAAAATCATTATAACCTTTTATTTTTTTTGGAAATAAATCCCTTATTAACTCAAAATGATCTTTTATTTATTCTAGTCATATAGATAATGAACATAGAATTAATAATACAAATAATAAAACATTAAAAATAATAAAATGAGTATAACCTAAATAAATCATCTTTCGATATTCATAAAATCATATCATGTGAGAAAATTTCAAAAACTTTATTCTACGATAATTTTAAATTTTATCTAAATAATTTATATTTATCATGTTTAATTATAATTTTATTTCATAAAACGTTAAAATTCAAATTGTATTATTGTTTCATAATGGTAAAATGTTCACATAATATAATTGAATCTTTGGTGTTACATTCTTCCATTCAAAAAAATTAACCTTAATATTTTCATTCATATTACATTCTAAATTAATGAGGGTGGTTCTTAATTAAAATCTCCGTATTTTTTCACAGTGATTCTTATTTTTTTTAAATTAATCATTCTAATGTTATTATTTTATTCCATTGATTGCACATAAATATTTCTCTAGTTTCAAGAATCAATATTGGCTCTTCATAGAATGATTTGTTAAGTTCCAATTCTATTTCTTCAGTGGTGAGAACATGTGTTCGATTTTCAATATATTTTCAAAATAATGATATGTAGAAGAAATCATGTACTTTATAAAGGATCATTGTAATTTCCAATTAGTCAGCCAGAAATAAAATTATTTCTTGAATATTTAAATATTTGTTATACCAGATGATCAATTTTCCATTTCAAACCATTCCTTTTATCACCCTTTCATAGAGGTACATGCAAAAAAAATTTGATCTCCCACATGAAATTTAAAATCATGCCTTTTTTTATAAGAATATATCTGTTTCTATCTTTGACATACATCAATATGTGTATGAATATTCTTTAAGATCAATATTCTATACCAAACATATTTTGGACCTATAGGATTTCGGTCACCAACATCATCCAAACAAGTTAGATTGTGACATATATTTTAATATAATGATTTATAGGACACCATTTCAATACTTAATGGGAAGCTATTTCCATAGTAGAACTACATCAAAGGTAAATACCAATCCTACATACAATGAACTACAGTTGTGAATAACATGTAATAACTATTTTAATATTTGAAAATTTATTTTGATCTATCCATATATTTAATTGTGATATGTGGTTCTAAAAGGTTGCACAGTATCAAGATAAATACAAAGTCATTTATATAATTTCAATGTAAATTGGGGATCATGATCGTACAAAATTTAATTAGGTACACCATTAATACTTAAATTAAATTTATATAGAGCTTATCTTGTCACTTGAAGGTTAAATATTATCTCATTTTGAGAATGTGTGTAGATTTTGTAAGATGATAATTAACCCATATGAGTCATTCTTTATTTTAGTATTTGGTAATCCAGTGATAAATTAGATAGTAATATAATTCAATTTTAAAATAGAAATAGGTTTATATTTAACGACTCAACTAAGATGCTATATCTCGACCCTCACATGTTAATCAACCAAGAATCATGATATAAAATATAAAATTACCTAATTCAAATTTATTAGTCATAACACTATTAAACTAATTTCTATTTTCATCATTAAAATTTAAATCATATCATTAATTGAAAATTTATGAGGTTACTTCTAATTCATTTCATTATTAGATTCCCATGTTTCCTCTTCATAATCATAAATTTACCTTACTAACTTGATTTCGTTAAGAGTCTCGTTGAGCAATTAATATTTTTTACAATCTATGAAAATCACCAGTTTCATCTCATAAGAGAGTTCAAGCTCAAGTTGTACTATTTTTGGATTTTGTAAACTTGAGGAATAACATTTATAAATTATTTTCGATAGATACATGGAAGACATAATGGTATTGATATATATTTTATAGAAGTTCTAGTTAATACATCATAACTATTAAGTAGTAAAATATCTAAAAAGGAACCATCTAATTTTTATTGATCTTTGTCTTCTTTAAAAACCACATATCTTTCTTCAATGTTGATATTACATTGGAAAATTATTCACCTAATTTAAATACTATGTCTATTAGATGATTGTAAAAATAGATAAATTATCAACACTATGAAAAATTACCATGTTTATAAATGAAATTGACCTTCTATATAACACCTTACATAAATGTTATTCTAAGAAGATTTAGTTCATTAAAACTATCTGATCATAATTTTATTTTATAATACATCTTCTCAAGAGAATCATATGTGGACATATGATTAATTGATTGAAAATTATATTTTTATGAGAACTTATATAGGGGAAGCTTGTGATCCCATCTACCATTATTGTGTATTAAAAATATATCAGTATATCATTATGTGTCTGAATCATACTTTTGAAATTACTATCAAAATTATAATGATAGAATATATAGATTATTAATCTAGAATTGATGTCATTATGAATACAAATTTATAACTTATAGATAATCCTCTGATCATCATCCAATATAATCAAAATTTTGTGACCATACAACTTCACCCCTTCCATTATATATTTTATTGAATATTGGACAAGTGTTAAATATTATCAGATGATGACTATGTGAATTTTCTTGGATATTAAATCCACCACAGCCCATATGGAATTATATCAATTATATATTTTCATATGGGACATAACAAATTCAACTATGTTGTTCTCCCAATTCTAAATAGAAATGGGTTATAGTTTCATTATCCCCTTTAACAATTTATTAATTTTTAATAGGTTTATGATATACCAAGATTTTCATTTTCACTCTACAATCCCTCTCCTTAGTAATCCCTCTAGAATTTTTTGTAGAGATAAATTTAGATTATGGTTTTTCTACTATTATTGGAGAAGGAAGAGATATATGCATCATTCTGTATTTCATTCATTATCTATAGTGAGGAAGGAACAATAATCTTATTTGAAAATCATAAATCTTAATCATTATCAATGTTTATTTCATAAATCATGTCTTCTTATGTATCTCATACCCTCTTTTTATTCACTATATAATCCCTTTATTCCTTAGTGATTTTCTCTAAGAAATGTTATTGATAAATTTTTGTGAAATTGAGGATGACTTACCTACCATTATGAATTTAATTTTGATAATTGTGTTATCTACAATGATATATAATTTTTCCATTATCATAATTGATAAGGTATCTTGTTCCTATATAAACTGATCATCTGCTACCTAATTTGGTATTCAAGAATTTTGGTGTATTGATTAACCAAAGTACATTATTAAATAAAATAATCTTAATTTATGAATGGACATATCCTTATATTTTAATATATGATTGAATCTTCATCAGTCACTATATATGTAACACTTATTTTAAATGAGGTAGTGTATCCAATAATTTAATGAAAATATCACATATAATTATTCCAAAACAAGAATCATGTATTTATTGGCACTCATCATCAACTACCATGAGTCATAGTCACTTACACTAACATTTTTTATGAGTACGTAACTGAAAAAGTTCATTGAATCATTCCTATATCTCACAATACCTTTTTCAATTAATTGGAGTGTGAGTACAGGTGATGTGGTTATCATTTTTCAAAATATCCTTTAATATTTCTTTACATTCTTCTATTCATATATAATTCAATAGTTATCATATTAGAATATTTCTTCAAATATAAAACCATGATAATTTTCTCACTAACCATTGGATGTATCAAGCTAATTGATGAAAAATAATTATAACCTTGAGAGTTATTATTTTGGTCCATTCATTAGAAACCCTTTTCATTGAGTTATATAGGGTGATCCCCTCACTATTGATCACATACATCATGAATGTGACTTTCTACCTTGTAAAGCCACATTTTTAGAATATTGATTAAAATATCCGATTCTTTAATGTATTGAATACAATTGTGTGATGATTATAATGTTTCTACTTAATCATGGGGAATATAATAACATTATCAATAAACAGAAACATAAATTTATCAAGGTAATCTGTAAAGACTATATTCATTGTGTCAATAAAATTTTATGTGCAATCTTTAAGGTTATATTGAATCAATACGAAAACGTAGACCACTAATCTTGTATATAACGTTTTATTTTGAAGATATTATCTTTTAAACAAAAGATAATGATATCCAGAGTGAAAAAATACCATTAATAAGTATTGATGTCTACCATGTTAAATGATCCAATCATCAATCCTTGGTATCAGACATTTTTTATGATAATCTTCTAGATATCGCCATAGTTTATTGAATAAAAAATCGACTAATAATCATTATTAACAATGATAATTTGGTAAAACTAATGAGATTAGCTACATTTTATAAACCCTATATAACAAATTATTATTTTAGTTTCACATTTAGCACCGCAGTTCTATCAGGAAAATCTTATTGGGGATATTTTATATATACGTTCACACGGTGAAAGTTCAGTTTATTACTCTAACTCATTATCTAGAGGAAGGACATTAAATTAATTAGGTAATACATCAATATATTCCATTATAATCAGAATGTATTCGAGATTAATTTTTTAATTATTTCTCAATTATTTCATAAAGATATTGTTTTTCATTTTTATCAATACTGACACCTTTGAATGATTTTCTAAAGAAGATTTATAATATTTTTTTCATTAATGTTCGAGAATGAGTTGGTCAAGGATAAAAAATGAGAACTCACTTTCTTTTATTTTTGTGCAATATATATATTATAAGATACAATCCTCTCCCACTAGATAACCAAATAATACTAAATGATGACTTATAATATTTTTATGGAGAATCTTCTCATACAAGCTAGTTTTGGAAGATTCCTATAATTGGGTTCCAACTACAACACCTTGAGGTTGATTAATGGGTGGTTTATTCAATGTTTTTTTGTAGTGATTCAATAGTTATACTGATTTTTCTAATATAAGGTAATTTATAGTACCAAAATCAAATAAAAAAGTCAGAATTACTGAGTGAATATGTAGTGCACATTCAATACATCATTTTGATACTCCACCTCATCAGTGGTGACTAAATATGACTTTTTTTATCTATTGCTTGAGGTAGAAATAGAAGTTGATTAACCATGAATTCATGTATCATGGTTCACTATATTTCATATTGTTTATGTTCATTACTATGGGAGCATGAGTATATAGGAGGTTCATTAGGATGTGGTTTCCTTTCAACCATCATATTGGTCCATTTATTTATGCATATTTTATATTCAGTTTATTGATTCAATTATATTCAACACTTGAAACACTAGATCATTAAATTAATAAGATTAATATGGTAAGTCATTTTGTATCATTTATATGTGGTTGGTTGAATATTTCCTCCTCATTTATCATTTAACCCTCATATAAACTAAATTCTTTATTTCCCATAGTAGTATCTATGAGAAAACTTTCAGAACTCCATATATACTTTTATAGTGTAAAAAAACTTATTTATGAAGGAAAATTATAGTTATTCTTAGAGACTCCAAGATATATTGTTTTAAACTTCTAATAAATTAGTCTATTTTTACATTATTTATGAAAAAAGAAGAGGGAATCCTTTACATTCAAGAGAAATTTTCTCATTTCTTTTTTCAGGTTCCCTATTATTTTTCAATTAAATCAAAAAAATTTCATCAATATTAATGAAGGGATTATGAATGAAATACATGTTTTGAAATATTTTCATTACATATTCCCCTTTTATATCTTTAACATTATCTTTTAGATACATATTTTTAAGTAATATGAATAACTTATCAGCTTATCATTTTAAATGGCATATGACCACAATGATATTCTATTTCCTATAATAAAAATGAATAGAAAATAATTTTTTTTATTAATATGAATCCTTTTCTATAAATTGTTTTCCAGATGTCACACTAAATAAATTTGTCCATTGTATGGTAAAAAATGGGAAATTTATCTCCTTTCTATGAAGGAAGAAATTCCACAAAGTTTAAGTCTCTAATCAAAAAATTGAACAATGGGTTAAGTACCACAATGATGTTTTTAACTCAATATATAATTTAATTTCATTGATATCCAGAAAATCATCAATTTTCATCACATGGATTGTTTGAACTATTTCACCAGGTTATCAGACTTTTTTATATAGAAATTATTAGAAGAAAAATTAAGTCAAAAAATGGCTATATAACTTATTGAAATGTATAAATAAGTTTTAATTTCCTAACATGTAGGATATTAATTTTTATCCAAGGTTATAATTTTTAACTAACCAAATACCCAAATTTTGTAAATATTTCTCTGATACCAACTATAACCACTCACATCTTTTATATATTATTATTATATATTTTTATGTATAAAATATTAAAAGAATACTTTTAATAATTGAATGGTTTAGTGTCAAGGTAAATTTGTATTCATATAAAATCTATATAAAAGAAATTTTAAATATAATTTAAATACTTCATCATAGTCATGAATATGAATTATTTATTCCATTTATTCATTGTAATCACCTGATAACATTCATCAAATAAAGGGTCAGATAAAATAATTATAAGGGGAGGGATACTAAGGATGGGATATGAGATTTGGATCAATATATTACATGAGTTATCATAATGATAAATATCATATAATAAACATAAGATACATAGAATATGAAATATAAGATAATTTGACTAAGACATTGAATATGGAATATACCTAATAATTAAATATCATAATATCATTGGACAAACCAGACATATAAAATTTTAATAATTACAACAACCTGTTCATGCATAACATATGAGTATAATTATTAATGTATAAAATGTGAAAATAAATCTAGGATTAGATTCCCATGCGACATACATAATGACATGAGATATATCAATTCATAAAATCTTATGGAGGGAGATAAAATTTTAGGAAAACAAATCACATTGTAAAATACATTTAATTATGAATTTAACATATAATTTATACATTTTAAAAATATATAAATCATATAAACTAAAAATTAAATAAAGTATTTTTTAATCCATCATCCCATATGAACTAAAAAAGATAATATTTCATATTAACTTGAAAAATTGCTTGAATCCCCTTCGTGTAATGGATTTTATCAAGTGGTTTGGATCTAAAATAGTCATAGAAGATATTGTTGTAATGTCACAGACATTGCTTTCACAAAAACCATACCCCTTGCCCCTTGGGCCACAAGGCCCATAGTGCATATCTGCATTATCTAGGGGTTGATGAATAATATTGAGGGTGTGAAGGAAATATTGAGGGGAGACTGTAACCCCATTGCAGAGTACACATAGAATGAACCAAAAATTTATAGTATCAAAAGAATAATAAAATATAAAGAATCAATAAAAATGGATTTATAATTAGATACTTTGGATGTATGAATGAATTAATGAAATAGAAAAGGACTTATAGGTAGTGTCTGATAAAACAAGTATGTATGGAATTATAGTCCAAAAGGAAATAGGAAGAAGACAACATGAATGCTGAATAGATATACAAAAGAGAACAAAAGACAAAATCTAATCCATACCATACAGATCCTAATCCAGATTCTCTAATCATAAGTTAGGAATAAGATTTAAGAATCAATATTCTAAATAGTCATGTTTTTCTATATTCATACACGTAGATTGATAGTCTTCTCAGGTGCCAAAGGTTTCCAGAGTAGGATGTAAGATAAACATCTTAGTAGGCCACCACTAACAATGTCAACGCATAATCCGAGTTGGAACTCATTTATAAATAGTTGTATATGACAATATAAAAGTCTAATAATGCTGAAAAAAATATTTAACCTCATACTATAGTTCCTAAAGGACACATGGTGGGTCTACATGCTACAAATCAATGCTGGTTTGTCAGGATAAGTCACTATGTAATTATATATATAGGTTATCACTTGAACGAGGTAATCATGACCCAAATCTATCCATACATATATATATATGTGTGTTATCAATGGAATCATGTAAGAATATATGTCATCTATACACATATATCATACCTAGAATGGGATAAGAATGTCTCACACCCATGTAAATATTGTTACTAGCACATGTAAGAATGCCTCCCTTCCACACACACACACACATAGATATATATATATATGTTATAACTAGAACAAGGAAATCATTCCTCTCATCCATATATACATAACAAAATAGGCATGGTGTATGAATGTATCCAACCCATAAATTTTTATGATAGCTCATAATCATTTTATTGGCATAAAAATTCACATCATATAACATAAGGGAACCCGTCTTACATTGTTTCATTTTAAATAATCAATCCATTTTATTGAGTGCCTTTAAAATAGATCAAATAATGGGAAAGGTCATGTAATCCCTTGAAACCATTTTAATTTAAGGGTTTTATCCATATCATCAAAGATAATCCACATTATCAACCATCTAATTTTCTAAACAAGGAAAATTCATTTCAATGAAAGGTGTGATGGACAAGAGTCTATGTAAAACAATCAAATTTTCATTTGGTAAATTCCAATTCAAAAAGGTCTAAGCACTATTGAGGAACCTAGGTGTACCAAAAATATATCTGAGACAATAGTCGGTTTAATTTAAATCCTATATGGGGGTTACAAAACATAGTTTTACATTTTGGGAGATTGGCCTAAAGGGAAAATTTGTTTGGACCACCCCTCGGGTGTCTATATTGACCATGTTTGGTCTATAATAACCAAAATAAAACCCAATTCACCTATATCAAGGCTATATGATCACTTATATAGGTTGTAACCAACACAATTATGAAGCTCAACAAAGGATGTATTATATCAGAATGATAATAAATACGAAACAACCAAAACCCAATTAAAAACTGTGTGACCGACTTCCATTGGGCTGTAGTTGATGACTTGGTTGATATCAACCTCAAATTCAATGTAGGTTTGAATATATATGAGTTTTATTCCAATTCCCTAACAATGGGGAATAAGATCTTGAAAAAAAATTGTTCAAAAAAGATAAGTAGAAAAGAGAATTTGACAATAGAGACTATGGTGTCTTACAGCAGGGGATCTATTTCAACTGACAGACTGATGATTAGACACCAGATGGTGGAGTTATCTGTGATCCACGACTTGGATGATGGATTGAGCTCCTAGAGGTGGAAGGAGGAGGTTCATTCCATTTTATGTGAGGAAAATAGAAAAAGAACATATGTTAAAGACAGAGGGGTAAAATGGTAATTTTTCCATAAAACACATTGTACAAAGTTGATACGAATGACATACATACTGTGTGGGAAGGCTCTACCCCTCTCTTAAATAGGCCTTCACAAATGTGCGACGAGTATTCACAGTTGTAGTAAAATTGTGCGGACATGTAGGTAACCTTGTCAATAACCCCACGGTTTACCTAAACTATGAAAAATGGATCCCATTATTTCTTTAAACCATGTGATCTAGACTATGGCCCAATTTTTCAGATCTTCAAGCTTTGAACCAGTCTCATATGCTCCAAGGGGCTTCCATAGGCTGTATAACACCTTTACCTAGTTTAAGGAAAATATTCAAAATTAAAACAAATTATCCACACATTGGTAAAAATTTGGTTCGTTGCATCCTCCCAAACTTATGGAAACTCATCCCCGAGTTGGCCTTATGTGGTTAAAGAGGTATTGTTGACAAATAGTTCCAAGCAATGTGATCATACATTAGCTTCTAACTTCCTTGTATTATCCTGTACTCAGCCATGCTACCACAACACCCATATAGGAGGAACAAACCTGCCTTAGAGTGTTTTTAGGCTCTGATAAAAACTATGCACTGGAAGCTCCTTGAAAGTATCATCCATATCAAGGTCAAACACATTACGATGAAATACATGTGATGGTTCTAGATAATATTCGTGAATCTGAGATATATGAATAAAATCATGAATAGAATAGTACCATTGAAGATGTTCCAACTGGTAAGGCCCTAGACTGATCTGTTTAACAACCTAAAATGGTCCACCAATCCTCGATGATACCCTGATTCTTGATACATATATGCCCTATCCTGGGTGAGACATTAAAGAAAACATGGTCTTTGACCTCAAACTGAAGAGGTTTTCAGCATCTTTTGGCATAATTTTTTTTTCAAAACTAATCTATAAACATACACTTCCTGGTTAGCTGGACCTACTCTGTAGTTCCCTGTATGAGATCAGGCCCAAGCATAGATTCTTCACCTACCTCTAACCCGCACAGAGGCGAGAGACAAGGACATCAATACAAGGCGTCATAGGGATCCATCTCATTGGTAGCTTGGAATTTTTTTTATATGAAAGCTCGATGAGGGGTTTGTGTTTCTCCTCAGAACCCCACATTTAAGAGCACACACTTGAGGAATATCATCTAGTACCTGAATAGTACACACAGTATGTCAATTGGTTTATTGGATATAGGACATGCCTACATGTATCTATGTACCCAAGGCCATCTATAACCCTAGCTAGAACCATGATGTAAAATGTGAGACTCTGTTAGAAAAGATTAACTGAAGTGCTCCATGAATACGTACACCTCATTGATGAAAATTCATTCGTGCTAGTCCACTTAAACGGTCTCTCACACATGTTGTAAGTGTGTGAAATTTATCAGATGATCAATAACCACCCACAATATGTTGTTATTGGGATGTGAAGTGGGTAAACCAATCATGTAGTCCATCAAAACATCATCACATATCCACTTAGGAATGGAAAATGGCTGGTACAACACTGCAAGATTCTAATGATCCACATTCACATACTGATATGGAGGAACATCTCATGATGAAACCATCTACCTCAAACCTCATGATTGGGCACCAAAATTTATTTAATTACTCTTGATACATTTTGGTGACACTAGGGTGAACTTCCCATGATAAGGTGTCAAAATCCCTCATCAGGTCCACTGTGATGTCTGTTGGGACACATTCTTGCCCATGGAAAAAATCTCATCAATCCTATTGACTGACCAACTAGAAAATGATGATTATTGATAATTTTACTTTAGTTAATACAATGATCAAGATAATGATAATCCCTCAGTTGAGGGTGATGATATTTATTTTAAAACTAAGATAACTGAATAGAAAAATATTAAATATAGTCCCATAGAATATTTAATCAGTAATGTACAGTCTAGATTTCAAACTAGAAAAAATGATATTGTTTACTATTTGAATTATAATTTTGTTTATGAATTTCATCCTATCAATGTTGAAAATTATTTAAATGATTCAAATTGGATAAATTTTTTGCATAATAAATTAATTAAATTTTAATGGAATAATGAGTGGGATTAAGTTTCTTTTCTCAATTGTAAAACTGTTATAGGGAAAAAATGGATTTTTCATAATTAACATGATGAAGATGGAAATAGAGTTAAAAATAAAGAGACACTTGTAGCACAATGTTTTTTATTGGAAGAGGTAATTCAATTTCAAGATTATTCTTATCCTATTCTTGAATAGAAATAATTATTATTTTGATTTACATTTCTAGTATTCAAAACAAAAAATTATTTCATGTGGATGTAGAATGTAACTTTTCAAATATAAATATTTTACAAGAAGAATATGTAATAAATACCCTCGGATTTTATAGTTATAATTATCTATATAATGTTTTAAGATTAACAACACTTTATGTGTTGTTAAAAAATATTTAAGATCTTTGTATTAAAGAAACATATAGTTTTTAATACAAATTAATTTTAATAATGACAAGGTTAATCGAAGAATGATTATAAAAATTGATTAAAATTATATGATGATTGTTCAGAAATATGTTTATGGAATAATTTTGTCTTGAAAAATGATTCATTGTGTAATTAAGTCTCTAATATTATGAAAGGTGAATTTGAATGTATTTTAATTTCATAAATAATTTTTTTCATTATTTTATAAACAATAAATGAAAAAATGGTATTATTTAAATAATGCCACGTGTACTAAAGAACATAAAAATTCGTTTGGGATTGATTCTAGTAAAACTATAAAACAACTATGAGAACTAATTATAAATTATTCATAGATAAATCTAAAAGATAGTTTATATTAATCAATTTAGATTAATGATAGGATGTCTAATTTATCTAACTATATATGAACCAGACATCATATTTTCAATGTGCATATGTGAATCGTATTAGTCAAAACCTAATTAAATTAATCATTAATATGATAAAAGAGGAATTAGATATATCTACGGTAATGTATGTACAGGGATATCGTTGTATAATGAGAATATTTTTAAATTACTATCATTCTATGATTATTACTTTCGGGGTTAAAGACCTGGTTAGGGAATTACTACAAGTATGTGATACTTTTTATTAAAATAATTAATTTCATAGTGATCTAGGAAATAAATACCTATAAAACCATTAAATAATGAGGCTGAATATGTATATTCTACTAGTTTCTGTATATATAGAATATGAATAAAACAAAAAATACAAGATTTCAATATCATTTTTGATAAAATTAATATTTATCTGGATAACTAAACTAAACATTAAATTTCAATAATATATTTTTAACCATCTTGAAAAAAATATGAAATATTTCATTTTAATAGATAATGTATATAAATGTGAAATATTCATGAAATTTTACCCTGTTATGAAACGACTAGAGGACATCTTTTAAAAACCCTTAAATTTTATTAAATTTTAAAAGATGAAACTATAATTAGAAATGTTATATTCTTAAAATAATTGGTAGTATTATAAATATCTTTATATATTTTTTTACATAATTTCAATAAATGAAAATTTTATTTTATACTTTGATTAAATAATATTTTGTTCATACATTTTAAAAATAATTTGTTAATCACTAATACTGTATTATTTATTTTTTTTACTAACATTACAATAATTTATTATTAGAAAAAGGGAATCTATTTCGTATATAAATTTAAAAATAGATGTTGAAAATTTTCAAAAGTGGAATATCTTTTATTAAAATTTCAATAATTTTTTTATTAATATTAATAATGGGGGAGTTTTTTAGTATTTTAATTGTATTTAATAAAATTTTTGATTGTATGTTTTGATAAATTAATTTTCATTAATATCTTATTAAATTCTCATGTTTTTAATTAATTAATATTATTTTAATAATAACGTTATACCAACTATTATGTAATAGTTTTAGTAAGGTTTTTGTTATATTTTAATTAAACTTCTTGAATATATATTTTTTATTTAGTTATGCTTAATTTTTTATAATTGTAAAATATGTTCTGTAATAGTCTAGGAGCTTGGTTATCCCATAAATCACATACTAATCCCCTTATTGTCATCCTATTGGGAATGATTACCATAGGAATACCCACAAGGTGGCTATTGATATTGGTCAGTATGGTGCACACCAGTTGCTTGTGAGCCCATGCATAATTCCCCATGTTGCACACCCATATGAAGAGTGGTGGGAAAGGTAGCCTACTAGGCCATGGCCCTCATGGTTATACATTTTGTTTTTAATCAAAAACGATTTTTATTACCACTTTACAATTATAACACCTAACTAATATGTGTTCATTGAGATGTGGGAACCGAGTTAAAAAAACTAATATTCAATCTCCATCATCTGATATATTCCATTTATTCTCATTCGATCAATCTTCTCATATTCCCATGTTTTATTATTGAAACATTTTTTCCACTTTTGAATGCTCACGTATCCTTGTTCAATATTTTCTTCATTTTACACCTCTTTTCTAGTTCACCTATAGATATAATCTAGTGAAATTTCTGTTTTCTCTTCCTTTATTCCAACCTATAATTATTTATATTGTGTCTTATCTTTAACTCAAGTTAATGGATCATTTCTTATTCAAACAGATGGATTCATCATATAATTTTTTATATTCTCAAAAGGTTTAAACTATAAACCTTTATATTTTTCATGGTTTGTATATTGGTTATTATTTTTCTTTTCTCTTTATTGAGAATCCACTCACCATTGGAAAATACCAATGGTAGGTAAGTCGAATCACTATTGTAAATTACAAATAGTGGATAATATTACCCTCAATTGGAACATAATGGCGGGTCAGTGAACCTCCATCAGTCATCAATGGTGGTTGATTTTAATCACCATTGTACATCTATAGTGGGTTAACTTCTTACCCTTCATTTGATTCTTCTTGTTTAACAAAGCCTTATCTGAACATTCTTCAAGATCTAACATGATCTCTTTATTCTTGATGTAATGTGTAGTAGCTTTTATATTTTTATTTTATTATTATAAAATGGTTATATTATAATATTTTATTTATTTTAATGAAGGATTTTATTTTTTGTACTCTAAGTAGGTAATTCACACTCTAGTAGGCGTTCCTTCATTATTGTCTTAGAAGAAGCAACAAATTTTCACATGTTTATTTGTTCTTATGAATTTCAGATGAAAAGTGGATTGGAAGAAGGATAACTTTTTTAAGTCTATTTTTTGTATATATGAAGTTGTTTTCTTATTAAAATTTTCATTTTTTATTCATATTATGATTATTTATTTTGACTAACATTGAATTTCAACTAGCCACCATTGGAAATTAATATTATTTAATGAGTCACCGCTAGGTATTTCCACCTGTGAGTCATGATTCATTGTTGGACATCTAATGATGGGGAATAAATTTCTTCATAAGAAGTATTTGATGTTATCTTCCAGGGTAATATATTTTTATTAACACTTATAATTTTTTCATAAAATTTCAATGGTCGGTCATGTTCTATTTACCCACTGTTAGAAACCAGCAATTATTCCTGAGTCACCGTTAGTTAAAACTTTATTTTTCTAAAATTCAATTCCATAGTTTATTTAATTATTTAAATAAATTAATTTTTTCATTTTACTAATATTTTTTATTGAAATTAATTTATTTAGTGTTAAAAAATAAATTATACCATTATTTTATATATACTCTTAATTAAAGTTTATTGATTAAACGATGGTATTTTTTTACATCATTCTTGTTGTATATATCGTCTACACGATTATGTCTTTAGTTTAATTATTCTATAACTATGAATTGAATATAATTGTTTTTCTAAAAATATTATTATTTTATATTAATATTTCATGAACAAATGTAAATCAAAATATTTTTTCTTTATTAATCGACTGAGGTCTAATTAAATGGAAATGATATTTTATTATTATTATGAAATAAAAATTGTCATGCATATATTTGTTAAATACATGATTTTCATATATATTTTTTTATTATCTCAAAGATCCATTAATGTGATAGAATATAATGTTCTGAAGATAAACGCATTCAAGATAAGTAATACATATTCAACATTTCTGTTACTCTCAAATTTTTTCATTATCTTCGGTGACTTCTACATTATTTTTATGATCACTAAAGAACTCCAGATTTAAATTCTTCTAAAATTTGGTAATTTATAAACATTTTTTCTTTCATGTGATCAATAATTATGAATATTAATCTTCAGAAACATTATTATCATCCATTAAAAAAAATTTATTTTCATTATTTATTTGATTTTGTTTCCTTATGTTTGTAATTTCATCTATAGGGTTTACGATTTTCCATAAAAGAAATAAATTACTATATCTAGTTATTGAGCCTTCTAAAATGATGTCTTAGTTGTGACTCCCAATAAAAATTAGGTAAAAAAGACCTTATTGGTCGCCTATATTAAGATTAGGTTGTCTCTTCAAGTTGTTCAAAAGGAATGTTATGTAAACATGGTTCTCACACCATTAAAACTGACATTCTTAGTGGGAACTATTCTACTAGAGGATTAACGGATATTAAAGAGTGGACAAGGATATTTTTAATCCCAACCAATATAAATATTGTGTTCCTTTTGTTTTTATTTCCACTGTATCATAACTTAAGAGAACTGCAGTCCCTTATATTTAATATTTTATAAACCTTTATTATTTTTGTCATTAATTTCTTAAATGAATATTCACACCCCCATAAGTATTATTTTCCCTCAATATTGAAAAAAAAATTCATACCAAATTTTAAGATATATTTTTTAAAGGAAAGTCAATGTTCTTATTTCTTAATTTATCCTATAAGTTTGAAGAGGTATGGAGATTTGAATGAGTATTTCTTGTGGGATGAAATGAATAGAGTTATCATATATTTTGTATCGTAATAATTGGATTGTTATAAATATAAGTATGAGTGAAAAAATTATAATGTGATGTTACATCCATTAACTATACCAATATAGAAAAGAAAAAAAATCACAATGGGTTTCATCATCAGTATCCCCAAAATGTCTAATGGTAATAACACTGTATGGGTTATAGTCAATCATCTTACATTGTTAGTAAAAATTGTCACTATCAAAGAAAAAATATTTATTGATCATATTATAAGATATACATAAAGGAAGTGGTATGGTTTCATGGAGTATCACATTCAATTATATCTAATTGGTATATTAGGATTACCTTAAATATATTGTGATGACATAAAATATCTATGGATAAAGAGTTCTTCTTAAAAAATTCATATCATCTTCATATATATGGTATGTCGAGGAGAAAAATCCCAAAAATAAAGGATCTAATGATATGTTTTTCTATGGTTCCCAAAATCAGTTGAGACGAACACATTCCTATAGTTTTTTTCTTATATGCCAATATCTTTCACTTGAGCATTGAGATGGATCCTTTTGAATCCCTCTAAAGAGAAACCTTTAAAGATATAATGTGATAGAATGAATTGGTAGAATGAAAGATATTGGTCTTGATATTGTTAAAATAATGGTAGAGAATGTTAGATTCATCCAACGACACGTCGTGTAATTGTAGAGTTAGCTGAAAAGTTATGATTATAATATCTTATGTGATGTAGAATATGATGATGGTGGAAAAGTATTTCTAAGAATATATGCATTGAAAAACTAAATTATATTGGGAAGGAATATAAAATTAACACCTAGGTATATATTTCCCTTTGAAATTATTGATTATATCTTGATGGTATGATACTATTTGGTGCTTCCACCTAACCTCTCTATAGTTCATGATGTGTTTAATGTATCTCTCTCGAAGTAGTGCATACTTGATCTTTCACAAGTATTCACCTTAGAGGTTGTACCGCTGGAAAATAGGATCCTTTATATGATGAACAAAAAGGTGATATTCTAGATCATATTGATAAAATTATACAAAATAATATCACCCCACTATATAATTTTTTATAGAGAAACAACCATATTAATGAAGCAATGTGGGAACTAGAGGAAATGATGAAGTTGAAATATCTTTTTTTTGTATCAAATGATGAATCTTGAGGGATCAATTAACTTTACGAGGGTAATAATATATACCCTAGAGTTTTTATAAATTATTTTTTTTAGTGTAAAGTAAATTTTTTCAAAAGATTTCATTACACATAACACTGAGTTTTAACAAATCACAACAAACTATTAATAATATTACTTAAATAATGATTTTATTACCGGTCCACAAAAAACCACCTTCTCCTTCACCATATCTCGAACATCATTTCATCATATCTTCTACAATATATTGGGTCGGTTATTTCCTCTCCCTCTCACAAGTCTCTTTGACTCTATTTTAGGTGGATATCCATTCCCTCTATATTTGCCTTTCATTATTATTCTCATAACTATTTCATTTTATTGGTTCCCTACGGGCTGGACATTCCCTATCCTTTCATGGACCCTAAATGATGCTACCACCACTCTTATCGAATGAATCATTGTGATAAAACTGTATATTGGTTATTCAAAAATATGCTCTATCAAATTGTGTTTTTGGTTGTTTTTGTTCATTGTGTATTTCTATTGCCGGATAGTTCGACCTCCTCTACTATTTCTACCCATGACATGTTGTTGGGAATATTTTTTTCCAGGTATGAATGTATTTTTTGTGGATTGGGTTATTATTGGGGGGTTAATTTGGTGATGAGTGTTCATTGTAGTTGGTGTTAGGAATTTCTATTATCACCATTAGAATCGAATAGCCTATTGGTGTATTGGTTTTTTATCCTCATCAAGATACTTTCTATAGGTTTGTTGATTTACTTAGTGGGTTTTCACTCCTTCTAATGTGTCTCTTATTTCATAGACTGATATTCTTTATCCTATTTATAGTTCAAAAAAATATTTATTTCATTTCCATTGAAGCATGCCTCTCTTATTTTATATTCTCCCTCTCTGAAATGAGATATTTCCTCATATCCCTTCTAGACAATCCTAGTTGTCCTGGTTCAAGGGTTCATTGTGTGGTTTTGGTATGGTTCTATCTAAGGTGTAAGGGGTGTTTCATGAGGTGTGTCCTGTAGGATGGTGTTCAGGTTTGTTATGGTCTGGTAAATTTTATTATCATTGATGACATCAGAATCAGTTCTAGTTTCCTTGAACATTGCCTATAGTTAGTGTTTCTTGATAGAAATGGTGGTCCGATTTTGGATTTTTTTGTTCCCATTGATTAAAGAGGATTCTGTTAGATCGTTTTTTATGTTATCGATTATATATTTTATTTTTATCTTTATTTTCTTGGACATCATGGATATTGGGTTTGGATTGATGATTATAGTGATCGGTTCGTAGGGTGTGCTGATCGATGTAGGATCAGATACCATGATATGCAGTCATTTCCTTCTTTAGATTTTTTTATTTTGAATTGGTCTTATATAAACATTGATTATTTTCACACTTTGATTTGGGTATAGTGTTTTTGAATTGGGATGGCGTATGTGTTTTTGGACTGATGGATGCTGGGAGGTTCCCACTCAACTATTAAAATTTTTTTATCCCAAAAATGGAAAAAAATTCATTTGAGGAGTCTTTATTTGTTCCAAAACTACAATTTTCTCCACAAATATTGTCCATTAATTTTTAAGAAAATTAATATGATTAATTATAAAAACAATTATATAATTAATTTCATAAAATAATCATCATTTTTAAGTCATCATGTAAAAATTAGATTACAGGGAATTTTTGTGATTTTTTAGAAATAATTAATCTTTTAATGAATAGTATAAAAAACTATTTTTTTAAAAACAATATTTACAAATAAATTATTTATAAGATATCTTTCTTTCCTTAAAATTTGTTTCAAATTAAAATTAGGTAAATTATATATCAATTATTACAATTTTTTCATTATAATCATTTTAATATTATATTTTTATATAAAATCTTTTCAAAATTTTGAAAATATTCTCTTTTGAATATTGCTTTCTCATAAAGTTTCCATATTTAATATTAAATTATATTTTTAAAATAATAAGAATATAATTTGGAAAAATGGATTCTATTTTTGAATCTTCTTAAGATATATTATCTAATAGTATTAAAATAAATTACCATAATGAATAGTAGAAAAAATAAATATTGTTTATTGTGATTAATGTAAAATGGGTTTATGGGATGGTAAAACTCAAACGACAAAAGTTAATAATAACCCATAACATGTCCAACACCCAGTATAACGAAATATTTCAACAATATATATTTTTTATCGATATTATTCAATTTTTTACCCTTGTGGCATTTTAAAAAAGAGGTTACACTTCTACTTTTAAAAAAATTACAAATGTCCCAATCACCTCACTTACAAGAGGCCACCCCTTCTACTCTACACGTCACACTTCCAAAACAATTTTTATTGGAAAATACATTACTAAATAACTTACTAAATTCCATCCACCCCTCCTAGAATCCACAATTTTTTTATAAATCCAACATAATAATCATTTTGGTTCAAAAAAAGAAGTGTTCGAAAGAAGAGGTAACTCCCCTAATAGAGAATTTAATTTAATTTATTCCTCCACCGCATTTAATTATTATTTACCAATGATGATATAATAACATAATTTTATTAATTATACATATAAATTTTTATGTTATGTCAATTACCCAGAATTATCTCTTTTTCTATCAAATGGGATATTAAATCATCATTCATGCTTACAGTAGACAAATGCCTTGAAAACCGATGTTATTCATTTTCAGTCACCACATCTCACAGATAGATATAATGATTGATTAAATGTTTATATGTTATATTTATAAAATTATTATACTTATGGTATTATCAAATCACATATAACTTTATAGTTTCCATTTTGTTTGAATACGATAATATCGCATGTGAAATGAGTAGACTACGACCTCATGGATAAATGTGATTTGATCACACAATAAATGGAATGAAATATGGAAGAGTTTAATAAAAATATGTAATTTATGTGAAAAAAATTATTATTTAATCATACTATATTATTTAACATTATCTATTTCAATCCATTAAGAAAATTTAAACAACGTTCATCCATATGTATGTCATTCCATCTCCATGAATGATGTATTTAATTTTCTATCTCTAACAACTATTGATTACTATATAAATATATATAACTAATATATAATATATTTATATAATGGTTAACATTTTTTATATGATTTAATATTTATTTAATGATGATTTAAAAAATAAAAAATCAAATCATTGGCAAAAAAGCAATTATTGCTCAAAAAATATATTTATCATTTAATTGTAAATAAATATGTAATAAATTGTCATGGGAAAACCATATATGTTTTGATATATTTATATATATGCTTTTATTAATATATGTATAATAAAAAATATTTATAAAATATTTTGTTTTAACATGTAGGAAAAATGTCAAGACTTATAGCATGTGATTTTTTTTTCAATTTTCATCTTAAAAACAAATGTTATATTATAAACCTCTCTTATATTATGAGGTGTATTTAAATCCCATTTGACATGTAATATTATTAATTTCACTATTATCATGATATTTTATGTTTCATTTTTTTTATTCCTTAATGGGGATTACAATTCAATATTACCAAAGTTGTAAATATTTTATGTTTCAATATCATCATTTGTTGGGATTGTTTATGATTATTATTATCTCTAGAAAATATAATAATAATTATATAAAAAATCCCATGAATTTTGTAGTCATATTTTTATTTCAGTAGAATAAATATTTCCCTTTATGTTCCTTCTGTTATGCTCCAAATAGTTCAAATGAATTCTTTTAATAAAAATCATTTTTATTTCTAAATTCATTCAAAACAAATCTTCTAAAAAACCGTTTTCTAATTGTATTTTTAGTTTTTTTGAATATAAAGATGATTAGTTAAATTCATATTTTTCCAATTTTTATTTTTTATAATATATATTCATAGGGAATATTAATTTCATTTTCTAAATAATTCATGAATGTAATTTATACAAAATATGAAACAAATCATCATTTTAACCTATACGACATGAAAATAAATCTTTTTCCTAATAACAAATCATTTCTTTGAAGCTTCCATTATAATAACCCAAGTTTATTTTTAATTATATATTTTTATTCGATTGTTTATAATGTTTTAAAGATATTTTTCAATGTATAAGGGGTATTTTCCTCATTAATGTTCTATATTATATTTAAAAATTAGTTTCCATCAAAGAAAACATATTATGATGTTACCTATTCCTTACTAGGGATATGATCTAAGGAAAATATTCTTATTATTTATAATAATGCTTGATGTTTGTGAAGGAATTGTGGTCATAAAACTTGTTTATCTTCCATAGGTTGTAACATTGATAAATTCTTATAAAACTATTTTTTAATGAGCAATGTCCTGATCAAATATTGAAATAATTATGAAAAATATCTATTTTCCTTAATTAATAATATATTGAATTTATTTCATACTTATTTAACTTCTTATGTTACTATATGATAGATTTGTTATTATATCATGACACACATACATTGTAATTTCATTATGTTAAGAGAGATACATATATATTTCTCCCACGCATTGGGTAATGTCATATATAATTTGAGAAATATAGGACTAGAATGGGGAGTGAACTCAGAATAGTAAGGGAACTATTCTAATATGATCGTCTTGAAAGTGAACTAGGAGTACTGTGATATTTGTGGAGTGATACCATTCAACTGTGATAGCTTTAGTAATGAGCATTGATTACTATAAAATTGATTTTATATTATTATTTCTATTCCAGAATTATATGACTTATTCTAATTTTATTCAATTATATCTCATGTTCATTGATTTCATTATGATTCATGTTTTATGAACTCCCAATATTTATTCTTTGAGTCATGATTATGATCTTTGAAATTCAATTTATGGTTTCCAAATGATATGTTCATGTTATAATACAGTTATTCTCATGTTAATAAGACGTATATCTATTCTTTAACCTTTATTGGAATCTAATCTATCCTTTTCTTATGTTTTCATTACCCATGTTATGAAGAAATTTATTATTAATGATATTTATAAGAAGGGTTATATTTATAATGAACTTACTGGGAGATTATGTAGTTCACATATGAAATATAATTTTTTTCATGTCTCGGTAGAGACTATACCTTAACTACCATCAGTTGTGTGTTGGTATATTTTAATGAAAGTTCAATAGAGAATATTTAATATCATTAAATTAAAATATTAGGATTCTAAATAATTATTCTATAATAGAAAGAATTAAATATGTCCATATTATTCATCCAAAAATATAGTAGTAATAGATATAAACGGAATGATATGAATTATATTAGTAGGAATGTTGGGGAAAGCCCCTTTATTAAAAAGATGAAAAACACAAAAAACAAATATATGGGAAAATAGAGAAACCCAATAGAGACTCGAAAACACAGATGAATATAGTCATTAGGAAACGATGTCCCTAAGATCCAATGACATTAATTCCATTAAAAATTATATGTCACAAGTCCTATTGACCCAAGTACAAGGCATAATAGAGGATCGAGGCTGAGTAAATGGTAAAACTTCTTCCTAAAATTGTAAAATCCATAGAAACCCACCATGACCAGATCTGTTCTACCCACCCTCATCTATTGAATCTGAAACCCACCCCCTCCCACCACCTAAATAAGACCAAAACATTTAGATTTGGTCCTCTGACCAGAAACTACTATACAACAAACAACATCAAATCATCACTACAGCCATGTCATCACAACTTAAACCCCAAGCATGGTCATCGCACACACTCTGGAAACTGAAGATTCATTTCCATGAGGAATAAACTGAAATTTACCAAATAGAAATGATATAAACTGTATCAGAAGCGTCAAATTCCAAAACGAGAAGCTCATCGCCCACTGAAAATGACACCACTCAGATCTGGGACCATGTATTCAAAACCCTTATCATGTTCATAGGTAGGGGTATATGAAACAACCCTATAAGAATCCCTAATACATATAAATAAAAAGGGAGGTTTGATGATTCCTAGAACAGTAGAACATCATGATGAGGCATGAAAAACTCAACCTTCTGTCATAATTGATGTTTTATATTACATTTATATAATGATAAATTCCATGATCAATGAAATTGAATAATATAATTATTGGTTATCGAGAATGGATGAACCTTGAGAAGGAAAATCACATATTATTTATAATTAATTTAAACAATAAAAGAATTGTCCTGAATGAAATTATATCTTCATTGATGGATTGAAAGAAGTATATATATTTTTCTATCATTGTTATATTGGAATAAATAGTAGATTCAATATTGTGGTGATCCAAACTTGTTCCAAAATACTAAAAAAATATTATCATAGGAATATTTTGGTAATATCATAGTATATTCTAATGCTTGTGTCATTTATCTTGGATCTCACTTTAAATAGATTGAATAATGATTATCCTAATCTTTGTAGACTCAAGAGTAGTGGTGTAGGAGGATATCTATCTATTCATGAGAGTGTTCTTGTAGTGGGTTTTCTATAGGGTTTCATTAGAATTTTCTCTAGGTTTCCTTATGCACAAAAAATTACCCTAGTACCCAAAGAAAAATAATATAATTGGATTTATATATAACTAGGGTTATAGAATAATAATTGTTCATGAACCCTTATTGTATTTCATATTTCATATAGAATCACCTCTCAATAATAACAATGATAATAATAATAATAATAATAATTATTTTAATTTACTAAACTAATGAATTAAATTATATATTATTTATTGAAATAATATTAAATATACATTATTTGTCACCAGGCCATTAAACATTGACCTCTATTCCTCCAAAATATTTTTTTGGCCATTAAAAATGAACTTTTATTAAGTAAATAAATATAATAACATTGTTCATAAATAAAAAAAATATTATATTACCTGAAAAAAAATACATATTTACCAAAAATTAATCAAATAAAATATTGACTTGAATAACAGGTGGAAGAATTTATGCATCCAAAAAGACATGAATAATTATTATTCATTGTGTGAGAATAATATTTATTCAACATTTTGAATAAAAATAATAATTTTAAATTATTATGATTATGGATACACTTACTTTGTGACCCACATAGTTTATTTATTAGATGAATTTAGTTAATCATCCCAAAGTCCAAGATTAGCATCTAAAAAAATACAAGGAATCAAATGGGAAAGAATTTAATTTCAAATGACATAAAACCACTTGAATATTTTTAGTATGTTATATAATTATTTTATTATGATATCTATAATCATGTAGGTTTCTTACATATGTCATAAATATATGTGTTCAATGTGTCATTCTATTATATTCAAAAAATGACCTTTATAAGGGATCGACAAGAAATTGGATTTAATTTATCTATATCAGTTTCAAAAAAGTACTGATGATACAAAAAAATTTAAAAGAAAAAAATCGAAAAACCATTTCTCACATGTCATATTCTGGAAATATTACTTGTGATTAAACCTATGTATCACAGGTTTTGTCTGTACATCAAAGTACTTGACACTAGAAACCCATTAATATAAAAAATCAATGTCTATGGTCAATACTTATTTGTGAAGATGAGAACATCTAATGAAACATATAAATATGGATTTTAAACTATAGGATATAGCTCTCACTTGAAACTAATTATTATTTGAGATATGATTTCTGTCTAGGGGTCAACCTTGTTTTTTATCAATTCATACTTAAAAATCACCTCTTTGAAAAAAACCCTTTAGAGGTGATACTTCCAAAGCATTTTATTTTTCCATTGGAGTGAATAAGGATCATTTTGATGAGCTGGAACTATAGTATTATCACAATAAAATATGACATGTTTTTTATTTCTAGGTAAAAAAACGTGTTTCTGTAAAACTAATTTTAGGAAAAAAGATTCCTTAGCTACTTCAGAAGTTGTTGTATACTCAGAATCCCCTATAGAATCAGAAAAAACTAGCTTCTTCGAACTTTTATAGCTCATAAATCATTAATTGAGGTAGAAACAAATATCTTCAATTTGACTTTATGTCATTCTGGGTATAGTGTTAGAATAACCTATAATTACTAGATCATCATCTCGTCAATTAACTAAGACCACATCATTATTTTATATTAGATACTTAAGGACGACCTTAATACTAGAACAATTTTATTCTCCTAGATCATCTTAATATCAATTTACCATTATCAATTTGTTTGCGGCATGAAGTCTATTACATAATAAGGAATAGATTATTTTTCCTATAATTCAATTATATAGGACCTCACTCATTATCTCATTATCATGTTTTGTATGAGGAATCAATTTTCAATATAGATGTATACCATGTGACATTAGAAACAACCACCACTTGTATTCTTCAATTTTAAATATCTACAATAACTGGTAAATTTATGTACTTTGACTTAGTCCAAGTATCCTATTATATATATATTGAATTATCTTGAACCTATAATATATGATACTCTCATAAGTTATTCATAGAGAAACAATTGTTTAAGAAATACTTAATAGACTATAATAATGTTATGTCATTTCAAATTAGTAATATTTCATCAACATATACTACTATGAAAATGGATAGATTAAAACTAAAACAATTGTGAATTAATGGATCACATTCAAACATGATGAAATGAAAATATATTATAGGTTCTTACACCAATTTCCTTGTCTATTTTTCTTTTGAATACCCATTTTCACCCAAAATGATTTACATCAATTAGCGGAACAACAAAAACAAAAACATGGTTCTATTACATGGAATATATCTTAGAATTAGTGTCATCTTTCCATCTTGAATATTCTATGATATCTTATGACTCTTTATCAAATCTAGGTTCATTATTGTGAACCAATATTGTGTCACCATAATCACTATCTTGAAAATCATATCTTTCTAGATTTCAAACCGATTTTGTGATCCTACTAAGTACTTATGTATGAGTAACAACATCTTTTTTGAGGATATCAGAATATATTTATATGAAAACTATTTTGTATCTTGAGAATAAACTTTATCAAATTCAATCATTCTTCCACTATCCTTATTGATGATTTATCCTCTATCAATAAAGAATCATTTTCAAGAAACATCATATTTCTTATATGAGGGGACATATAGGTCGTATCCATTGTTTTTTTAGGATAACATATAAAGACATAGTTTTTTCTTTGATTTTCTAGTTTTTATTCATGTAATTTATTGGGAAGTTCATCACAATCCCTTACACATGTTTATGGTAAAAATATTCATTCCACTACATAACTCTAGAGGAATTCTACTTCCCAATTAATTTAATACTAATTTTAGTGTGTATTCAATTTTTTTTAATGAATATACTCAAAACATTTACATAATATCTTCCTGAAACCTATGTTATATTACCATGTCTGGAAATATACATTTCCTCGATTCACTAAAATAATTCAACTATGGTGTTTTCGATGGAGTGAGATGCATTAGAATGCCAAACTCCTGAAAATTTGAGTAACTCTTATGTAAGATATTCACCACCTCAATATGATCGAATATTCTTTATCTTATATCCAATTTTATTATATTCTTCATTATTATATTCAACACATTTCTCAATGTATATGAATTTATACATCATTAATTAGATATAGGCATCTCAACTCAAGTCATCTATAAAAGAAATGAAGTAAGAATACCCACCTCTATCTTATATTAGAAATGGTCCACACACATAAGTGTTAACCAGTCATAGAATCTCTATGGTTCTAAACCCAATATAATGAATCTTTGTTTGATTAATTTTCATTGTAAACATAAATGGAATAATTCATGTGGGTTTACCTCCAAATATTCCAAATAACCTTCTTGAAAAAGCCTTGATAATGTTTTCTCTTTTACATGTCCAATATAGTGATTCCAAATATAGCTGTTATATAAATCATTATGACATGGGTTTTTTATCAGTTTTAAAATCTTGGTTTTTATAATATAATTCATAAAGGCCTTTGTTTTAATGTCCCAAAACTTAAAATATGTTTTCTTTAAACTAAAAAAATCTGTTTCCGAACATTTTAAAATAAAACCATCTATATCTAAGGAAACATAAATTATGTTCTTGGTAACAATTGGTACATAATAAAAAAGTCTTAAAACGAATATAATTTCCAATGTAAATGAATATTGGTAGTCTTTAATGGATATAGCATCCATCCACACACCATGGAAAACCTAAAAATCCATATATCCTATATAAATATTTTAATATGTATTTTTTAATTGCATTCTTATATGTGGGTGTGTGTGTGTGATCAACAAATCCAATATATATTACCCATTTATAGATATTTAAATATTCACATGATAAGAAACAAACCATTTACACCCCACTTGTTTCTGTGTAAATATTATCCTAGAGTAATTGCTTGACATAAGAAAAACAAAAAAAAATTCTTTTCCAAACCTCTTTATCTCCCACTTCTAAGAAGTACAATACTTGAGTGTCATAAACATTTTATGTGTATTTTTATGCTTTTTCATGTTCTTAAATTTCATAATACTATTAATACCTTGGTCTTTTATACCCCCTTTAACCATCCACTTGGTGAATTAGAGTAATATGTTTGAAAATAATCTTCTAAATTTTTTTCATATTATAATTCAGAATAAAAATTTATATGAAATTTGGTAGTGTGGAAAGACAAAGATCTATTAACAAATCATCTATTAAATAAATCCCTATGTTGTCTAAGCATAAAATTTTTCCAACAAACAAGCGTAAATGATGCCCAATTATTATCAACTCTATAATATTGTTTTTTAACCAAGAATCGGAGATATCATATCTCTCTTTTATATCCGTATTTTGAAAGATATCCAAATGTGAGACATTATTCGAAATAAATAAAATTTTCTCATGCTTCTTTATAAAACCATTTGTCACATGTAATAGAATGAGACATTGAGAATATTTAGAAGTATTCAATTGCTTCTCATTGAGAGACTGGTCTTCTTTAATATCATTTTTATGAGATTCTTCTATAATCGGTTCTTTAAGAAAATTCATTTTCCATTCATGGAATAGGATAATGAGCAAGTGCCTTTGATAATCTTATAATTTTTTTCAAATGAGAATGTTATCCTTCTCATGTATGGATCACAATAATTTGTTTTATGTTATTTTTAATTCCATTTGTAGAGATTAGAGGAGCATAATTTTAGTAATTTATTTGATAAAATTAAAAATATATATATTTATTAATCTCCCATTATTTTATCAGAACCCAATATCCTTATTTATAGGATATAAAATATACTATTATTATGACACTATAATGAAAATGGTATATATTTCCAATCTTATAATCTCGAATTAGGATGGTCACGAAATTTCAAGGGTTTTAGGTTGGCATTCAAAATTCAAAATATATTAACTGACACATCATTAACCTATTGCATTTACTCCCAAATCTTGAAATCCATATATTGTATTTCCTCTCCCATTTTCATTCAGTTACACCATGTACCACCTTCGTAGAAAACCCATGACATTAATTAAGTTATGTCAACCCAAAAAATCATGTTATAACTCCCCGATGATTCATAGAACTCTAACTATGGTTGGTCGAGAACATTGAACAACAGTTATATCATAATTAATAAAAAAACATAATGAATTAAAACATTTAATTGATTTATATCATATTTATTTTTTAATTTCACATTTTATCATTATTACATGCTTGTTAATATTTTATAAATTAAATTATGTGATTAACAATTTATTGGATATAATTTATGCATAACACAATTTATTTTAGTTCTATATGGAATGCATGATAATTATGTAATTCATGTTATTAGGAAAAGGAATCCATAATTATAAAACAACTAAACTTTAAAGGAACAAAAATAATAAATTTGAATGACCATTTTCTTTTACTCATGGTTATTTTATCAAGAAGATGATTAACTAAACATCAACATAAGAGAAAACATTGGGAACCATTTTATGATTCATGTTGTATATTTCTATCTATAGAACTATGTATATCTCTTGGATTAGTTTCACATAATATCCATACTTGAATGACCTCCACTATTTTGGAATCTCTGTCCATAATAAATGAATTTACCGAAAAATTGGAGATTGTAACAATAAGAATGGTTTGGTAGATTTCATAAAAGAAACCATTGTCTCAAATGAACTTACATAAAAATTTGTTGGATGATCTGTAAAACAAATTTTTAATTTAATAATAATATAAAATAAAAAATTCACATATAAGGTCAAGTCAATGATCATGATCACACAAATACATGAAATGAATTATGAATTAAATAAAAGTACTTTTAACATCATTCTTATTTAATATAAATAACTACTGAATCAGTTAATTATATTATTTATTTAATCAATTCATTTCTCATAATTGTCATTTTAATATTCTTCAGATTCACATCCATCATATTTTCAGAAAAAATAAAATAAAAATAAAAAAATTAAATGTGTATAATAAATATAACTTTAAGGTAACATAGTTAGAATTTGTCAAAAATACACAATTTTTTTAATTCATATAATTCTTTCTCTTGGGGCATATAGAGAACATAAATTATCATTTCATTTCATAGAGTTTCCTATAAAATTAATTAAAATAGAGAACACAATGTAATTATATATACGTTGATGTTTCAATGTGCATAGAATAATAACTATATTACGAGTTAGACATGATATTTAGTTCCAAACATTATTCAAAAATTAATTATATACATATATATTTTAATAACATCATGTGTAATGTACTATAAACATAATAACCACAAAAAACACACATAGAAAATGTTTAATCAATATAATAAATTATTTTATTTTATTTTTTTAATTTGGTAAATTTTTATGCTGTGTATATTCCAATTACAAGTTGTGTATTGTTCTCAATGTATATCCATGAAAAGTTCCTAGGGACATGGTGTGTAATTATTACTTGAAAAATTATAGATTACACAACATGTACATGGGATAAAAGGATTGTGGTTTCTAAGTCACATGGTCACCATTCATGTTGGTTGTGTATGGAAACACATGGAAAATCATTCAATAGTAGACTATTGGATGTGTATGGAAGTTACCCATCATGTATTCTACTCGATCATTCACCAGTCTATCACATTAAACGCATAGTGCATTTAAATACAAAAAGTTTCTAAAAATGAACATGGATAAAATTAATTCTTAATTAATCCAGGGTTGATTAAACACGAGGACATGATATCTATATCTGGGTTACATGACATGTACTCTTGTGTTTTCTATCCATAACCATCATCACATCTAGACATTATATGCAAATTTATTTCATTTATAAATTTAATGTATTTTAGAATATTTTAATTAATGAATAAAAATAAGAGATGATATCATGATTAATATTAATGAATAATTTAATTATAATTGAGAAATCAATATAAATTCATAGATCAATCAAGTATCATTAAATAATTATTAATAATTATGTGACTGAATCTGATACCACAAGATGGTTCCAATAATAGTTGAAATAAAAGATGGGCCATTCCCAACTCATCATTTCTATGAATCAATTATTATTCTGAAATTTACATGATGAGAATCACCATGATCAATTTAATTGAATAAAATAATTAATGATGATTTGGTATTATATATCCCTGTGTAGGATCGTCACATAATAACTATAATTAATTTATAAAATTAAAGAATTATATTGTAAAAATATTTTCTTCATGGATCTATCTAAAGACATCTACACGTGATTCGATCATTTAATTAAATAGATGAAGAGTAGATTCCCTACAATGGTGGTCCACATGTGTTCTAGGATCCTCAGACCATTTTTGTATGAATATCCAAATTCAAGCATGGTAAATCATAGTACATTCATATTTCATCTTTGATCTTACCGAGATCACATGAAAAGGTATTATCCTGATCTCTCTAGACATGAGATAGGTGGTGGTGGAGGATCTCTCTGCATTCTTAATAGTGTTCTTAGAGAGGGACCCCTCTAAGGATTTAATATAATTCTCTCTTGTTGTCATTTCCCACAAAAAATGAAATGTCTACTCTAAATAAAATAATATAATTGGTATTACCATCTTCTAGGGTTTGAAAATAATTTTATTACTTGTACACTTATTATAGTTATGAATTACTGTTGAATCCAATGATAATAATAATAATAATACTATTTATTAACCTGCACTAAAATCTAAAATTAAATAAAATATCATTAATTCAAATAATATTCTATATATATCATTTATTATTGGTCCATCAGACTTAGTATATCATTCATGGACAACATTTTACCTCACTAGAATAATGGATATTTATTTAATTAAAAAATATCCCTAAATTATTCTCCAATAAATAAATAAATATTATAATAAATAAATACAAAATTTATATTTATTAAATATTATTCTAAAAAAATATTATCTAGAGGAAATGGTAGCATAATTTGTGTAATTAATAAAATAAAAATATTTCAAAAACCACAAGTAGTAATAATATTTATTAAATTTTTTAATTAATAAATAATATTATTATTTAACTAAGATTTTGGATACACCCAATGTGTGACCCTGTAAGAATCATTCCAAGTGGAATTAGACAATGTAACCCAATGTAAAAGGTTAGTAAATACCAACACACCATAGAACCCACAATGAAAGAAGTTAATATCACAATGGCATAAACCCAATTGTGGAAACATACTCAATAACATAACCCCATTATAGTGATATCTATAATAAAGTTGGTTTCATGAAGTTGTCATAAACCTATGTGATCGATATCCATTTCCTTGAATTTCTAGAAATTTTACATTCCCAGGAAACACTATGGCCATTGATTTACTTTGGCTATATCATTTCAATTAATCCAAATAATATCACAACTTCCATTAAAGAACATTGGGGATAAATCCTTTATCACATTATTCATTAATTAAATATTACTTGAGATGTACCTAACATATCGCAATTCACCACGATTATATGGCATCATATTTGTCGCTAGTATATAAAGGTAAAAGTATTATAAAATTTATTTATAATAATATAAAACTATAAGGACTAGTAAACATATACCCAAATAGAATCATCCAATGAAATATATAAATGTATTTATCCTTCTTCTAGGTATCTTTATAATAATTTACATCAATGGAAATTAATAATGGATGATAATTTGATAAGGTTTCTCAACGTCCTATGAGTCACCACCCTTGATAGCCCATGACAATGGTGTCCCTTAAATTATTTTATCCAACAATATATTATTTATTTAATAATACATTAATGGATTATCTAATTTATATTCATAGTGGGACCATTTATGACCTTTAACAATGATGGATAATAATAGAAAATTATCAATAATAATTTCTAGAATAATAACATTCATGTTCTGATAATGGTTTTATTGGTATTAAGAAAAATGAATATAAGTATTCCTAGAGTATAAACAAGTTTCTTCTAGGGAACAAACTCCAAAAATGTTGTGGTCCAATTAATTTGAATGAAATTTAAATAATAACATGTAGTCATTCCTTTAAAATACACCATCTCAAAAAACACAACCTATAATTCACACTGAATCACGCATGTCCATTCATGAATTGCTAGCCAGGCCACCATACAACCTGAACATATCTTCATCTACTATTTTTAAGGAATATTCACTATGTACCATAGTCATAACCCATACATGATTAATCTGGGTTGGGTTACATTTCTATATGATCTTTTACCATGAATATAACCATCCCTTACCACTTAAGGAAGGCTACATCACCATCTTAGGGATCAAACATCTCACTCATGGTCATCCATCTTCCACCACCTCAGTCCCAACATCATATCCAAGGTTGATCAAATTATAATACTCAAGAATACCAATATTACTCCTTGAGATCAAATGAGGATGAATATCACTTACAGTTGTTTGTATCTCATTGAGGACAACCATATAGCTCATAGATTCCTAAGGTCCAAACACACTACTCGTGACTGCTAACATCACATTGAGGCCAACCATATTAATCATGAATTATAAAGGTAGATCTATATCACTCATGGATTCAATTGTTACCTTAGAGATAAATACATCAGTCATGGTACTTCAATTATCTCCACCTCATTCATTATTTTCTTAAAATGACATATTGTCACACAAAATTGTGTTACCACCATCATCCTTAAAACACAACAAAACTACCAACAAAATAATTAAAAATACAGAAAATACACTTGAATAAAAAAACTACTAATGAATAATAATCCTTAGAGATATCATGGATTCTCCATAAATAAATCATGTTATATGTCTAGATAACCCCCTTATATTTTCTTATCAAAATTTCAATGAATGAACCCACCATTAAAAACCAACCACACACTTAAAGATAATGCTTGACCACATGAGGGTTTTCATATGTCCACCTAGATCTACCCCACACCTCGATACGAACATCACGACAACTGTAAACTATATTACAGACCAAAAATTTTATGAATATATAATAATTATTTCACACATAAATTATAAAATATCTTATAAACATATAATTTAACACATAATGTGAAAAAAAATTTATTCTATGAACTATTCCCATTTTTATTTATCTCTAAAACTAAGTGAAATACACTTTATAAACATTTTGAAAGGCATTACATTCATATTACTCATATGTTGAACTTTGAGAAAATACTTTCAAATTATTATTTTTTCAAAATACCGTTACCTTCTTGAATTGAAATTTTAAAAACATTTTTTAAAATAAAAAATTTGTTTTGAAATTTACATTAAATCCAAAATTTTTTTTAATGAAATATAATAAAAAACTTATTCCTCATTAAAAATCACTAATTTCATCACCAAGTCAATATAGAGCGACAAAAAAAAATTGACTTAGGAACCATGTCTAAAAATTATTAATGATATATTTTTTACATTAAATATTATAAATCTTGGACCCATACCAATATTTCTTGACATCATACAGGTATTGTTTAGAAGATGGTAATATTAATAACGACGTACAAAACTTATTTCCCAAATAAAGTAATATAAATAGTAATGTTAATGTATCCTACCTCACCTAAAGAACCATAATAATATTACACTATCCTACTGTCATCCTTCAAGTAAAAGAGAACATATTTTATAAATAAAAATTCCAAAATTATTATACCCAAAAATCAAAAGTAAAATTCATAATTGGTTGTATTGAGGCCAACCACATCGGGGAACATTAACAATATAAAACCATACAAAATAAGGATATGTACACTTTCAAGAGACAACAATACATAATCCACCCATAATAAAATATTAGATACAAAAATAAATGTTTAGTATCTACCAAAGTAGCATAAAACCCAAATAAAACTCATCAAGCCTCATACATTAAGAATAAGAAGGAACGATTGATTGAATATTACCTATCATGACCTCATTTTTGTCATCTACATTAAATCCTCAACATGAATGATTATTTCACCCTAATCTAGTGAAATCATCCCTCCAAATCATTAACAAGAAAAACCATCTAATAGTATAAATAATGTGGACATGCAATGAAGTGGAGACGTCAGAATATACTTTATACCATTGTGCTGAAACACCAAGAATAAATATGGATCAATGTATGGGAAATAAATAGAAATATGAGATATAATTAGGAATCTCCCTATCCATTACATTGAAAACAATTATGGAATTATTCGGGGTCATAATATAGGATCCCCAATGATGTTATTAAAAAGTTCCAACAAAATAAGTTGTCAATAATGGTTCACAACACAGTCAAGGGACTCAGCTGATAAATCCATCTCCAAGAAGTTTTATTCTCAAATTTTATGAAAATTTCATGGGATACCCATAATTTTCACTCCAATAATAATTTTTGAAATAATTTCAAGACCTATTGATGATCATTTATAGCCACAATGGCCTTAGTAAACGCTATTCCAAAAATGAATAACTCTCATCCTAGTTTGAAAGACCTTTAGCTATGATTGTACCCTGACACCCAACCAATACTCTAATATCCACTAAAACTACATACACATTCATCATGAACTAAAAAATTCTTAAAACACCTCTGTAATATTTAAAAACACTCATAATCCCAATAAAATTCCTAGTTTTAATGATGAAACCCTCACTAAATTGAAGGATTATATTTCCTTAAAAAGTAACATAATTTAAAGATTCAGGTCATTAAAAAATCCCATCAAATTTCTCAACATCATTGATAAGTAGTCGTAGTCATGAATGTAATGACCCGAACATTTTTATAATAATTATTTAGTTAATTTTTGTGTTATTTAATTTTATACTCAACAAAAATATATCCTTTAATTACGGACGTGGGTATAATTAACTGAGACTATTGTTTTTCGACTATTATATGGCCACTGGTCAATATGAACATTGGAAACTAAATTATTAACATTAAAATTATTGTTTATAAATTAAAATGATCTTGGTTAATTAATACATAAATAAGAGTTAATGGCATCATCCAGTAGACTGGGGCCATATAAAGCCCATTTTTCAGAGCATGGGAAGGAGGTAGCATCACTGGGCTTTTCTCTGGACCAAGCCTATGCCGAACATCAACGTTTGAAGCTTGAATGAAATCAGCTAAGGGAGAAGTTCAATCTCATAGAAATCACCACTCGGGAAGTGTAGTTCAAGCCACCCCAAGCTTCAATCACCATGGAACACCTTACACATAGGTCTTATGCTGGTCTTATAAGGGGATATGTAATGAGACCTTAGCTACTTTGTATAATCCTTTTATATAAATAAAATTTTTATTTATTTTTATTGTAATTTTTTTGAATTTCAAATGTTCGGATAAATATAAGATGTATATTATTGATTATTTAAGGAAAATGGGCATTTCAAAAAAATGAATATTCTTTAAATAATTAATAATGTGAAATGATTTTCAAAAAATGGCCTTCTATAGTTGAGTTCAGTAGGAAATTTAGAGTTTGATAAGATCAACATAATTTTACTGAATAGTAAAGTATGAATAGTAACATACCTGTATGAATAGTATTGAATAGTAATGAATAGTAATGAATAGAAAATCGACCAAAAAAATAGAAACTTCACCCCTGAATGTCTAAATACATTTTAGACATCTTAAATGTAAAAAAATGATCCTAGTTTATGTTTTGGTATTTTTATATGTCATAAATATTTTATTTAAAATTTTATAATTAATTAAATAATTTAAAATAGAAATTTATTTTCATAAAATTTAATTGTTAATTGTTACTATATCGTCTTATGGTTATATGATAATTTTATGTGACCTTGATTACTTTCTTAAGGTGTTACAAAATGAGTTATAGTTTTGAAGTTTTATTTTCTGGAATAAATAATGATTTTATTTAAAAATTAAATTAAAAATATATAGAAAATTATTTTCATAAAATGGAACTCATTTTTGAATCCAAAGCATCAATATCAGGTTAGAGTGAAATTTTGGGATGTTTCCGAAATAGTTGATTTTTCGGTGAGTAGTAAAAATATAGTTTTGAGTTTCGGGTGTTTAATGAAATCATTGATGATGTAATCATGATGTAAACAATTTGGTCAACTTTTAAATAGTAACATATGTTATGAGGTGTCCCAAGTGACCAATACCATGGGAGAAACCGATGGGAAAGCCCATGGTTTTGCAAAAACCAACGATGAGGTGTCCCTTAAATATTATTTATTTATTACCTCACTTTTCCTATAAATAAAAAGTCATTCCCTCTTCCATTTCTTTCAAAAATCCCCCTAAATGAAATCAGGGTCTTATACTTTTCATGGAGTCTTCCCAAGGTTCCCTTAGGCCTCACAAGGTTCTGACCTTCAATCTTTTGAAGTTACTCTTCAAGGTAAGGGAAACATTCACCCTCTTCTTTTAAGTCATGACTTATTTTATGTTATGTCTTCTAGTTTATATTTTATTATGTGGGGGGATTGTTCTTATATATCCCTACTAATTTCTATTTAATTTCAAAATGATGGGAGACCCTTTCTGCTCTCATCATTTATTTTCTAAATTTTTAAGTGACGTCGTTATGCTACCGAAATTTTTGTAAAAGAAATTGCATCTTCTCTTTCCTCTCATTTTTCCTTTTCATGAAGAATTTCATTAAAATTTACATACCTTTTTCTTATCTCCATGTTATAATTTCATTTTACTGTATTATAAGTTAATTATGAGTGGGTTACCATTTTAACCACTCTTTATAATTTTTTCTAAAACCATGTTATATAGACATTATGCTACTTAATTTTCATCTTGAACCTCTATATTTTTCTCAAGAAATTATCTAGTATTGTTTTTGAGAATACCCAAATCTATTTTCATTTCTAGGGGTATTAATCAATAGATAAAATTGATCTGTTTGATTCTATAATTGACATACATATAACCCTCACTCCCTTTCTATGTGTTATTAATGACGTAACGATCATGTTTTTAAGAACTTTTAAAATGTCATGATTTTGAAATAAAACACATTTATTTTATTCAATATTGGTTATTTATGAAATTATTGATTATAATATATGTGGCTCACATTAAAGTAAATAAATTTTACGGGTGTTACCTAATAGAGATCTAATGCATTGGGTCAAAAAAAATTTCTCTGAAGATGACTAGTTTCCTGATACCTTGGTGAATAACCTTGGTAATTTTTATGACACCTTAGGGATGAACCTAGGTAATATGTTCATAAATGTCTAAATTTAATTTTTAAACCACCTATTCAGGTTATTTTTCATGTTATTTTATTAATGAAATGCCTCTACTTCCATTTCTCATGTCTTTAGGTTTTTATCTTGTTCTTATTGATTTCACAAGTAAACTAATTCCCTTGTTTTCTTTACTGGGTCTTCTCCTCACACTTTCCATTGATATATGTCTCCAGGTTATGAGATGTAGTAATTGTACTTAGGATGAACATATAATTAATCCTCACAAGTGCAATAGAAGGATGTTTTATGTTGTTTTCATGTATAATGTTCCTCATTTCCAAGACACTAGTCTTTAAAGATCCTCTGCATGTAAAATGGAATGAAAAGTTGCATAATAAAAAGGAAGAATTCCATAGTTAGTTTCAAAGGATACTTTAGTTATTTATGGAAATTAGGAAATTAAAACTTTACGAATAATCCAATAGAAAATATTAAATATAGGAATACTTCTTGGTATTTTGGTGAGTATTGAGTAAGTGGTTTATCAAGTAAATACATCCCTGTCTACATACAAGCGTGTAGAGGTGGCTCTGGCACCGAGGAACCCAGGAGTGAAAACTCCGACAAGGAGTTTCAGGCTTAACCTGGGGTATCCTGGTACTCGACAATGTCCCTTGATTCACCCTTGGTTATGACACTATTGGGGGATATATTTGGTTAATCATAATATTTTTATGAATCATTATGATGGATTTATAGATTAATGTAATTGTTAAAAGATTTTTTAAGACATAAAATCCTTTATTGTTAAAAAATTCATAAATGAAATAAATTTCTTACATAGGTTTTATTCTTTTAGAAAATTGAGAGAAATAATAGGAACTATGGAAATGGTGATCGCAATGGACCATGCACTGATGAACCTCCAAAGGAATCCAGATTGGAAACTTTCATGCGAAAGATGAACCAACTACCTCATGTTATTGGAAATAACATGAATCAAGCTGAGTGACTGATATCACTGTGAAGGGAACACCATTCTATTGAATCATTTATGCATCCACAACCAACAACCTTTAATGGATCTACCAACCCATTGATTGCGGAATAGTGGATCTGCTCTATCATGATGATCTTTTCTGTGCTACGATGTTATGATCAAGAGAAGGTTACCCTGATTGTCTATCGCTTAGAGGGAGAAGCTTATCGGTGGTGGGAACTGATTAAAAACAGAGGGACAAGAGTGGAAGATGAAGATATGGAGTGGAAAGAGTTCAAAGGGACATTCTTCAACAATTATTTCCCTCGATCAATGAGAACAAGAATGGAGAAGGAGTTTCACGAGCTGAAGTAGAAGGAGAATGAATCTATGGGAAGCTAGGTGATTAAATTTATAAGGCTTTCATGTTACACCTCTAACTTTTTCATGAATCCAAATGGTATGGTTGATATATTCATCGGTGGACTGAGACCTCATCTGCGGAAGAATCTAGCCAACTGAGACTATGATATCTATGGGGAGATCATTCGGAGTGTGATGAATGTCACGTTGGAGTTTGGTGAGACATAGTGGTCTCATAAATCTAATGAGAAGAAGAGATCGATGGAGCCCATCCTAGGGAAGAGCATTGATTAGGGAAGATGAGGAAAGAAATAGCAACGTCCCACGTGTAATAAATGTTGGAATAAGCCTTCGAGTAACTCCCTACACAGGAGTGGGAAATGCTACAAGTTTTGAAGAGAAGGCCATATTTTGAGGAATTTTCATAGTGAGATGGAACCTCAACTTAAAAACACTAAAGACAAGGGGAAGATGGTTCAGTCCTTACCTAATGTCAAGTTCATTATGTGTGGACAACTGGGGCACTTTTCCGATCACTGTCAAAATCCGAGGGTAGTAGAGGGGAACCACCATCAGGCTCAACAAAGGCCAAGGGAGAAAGGTCGTTCTTTTGTTATCACAATAGCTGAAGTGGAATATCTGAATGATGTTATAGAAGGTACTCTCTTTTTTCTCTCAAAGCTATAAGGTACATTGTTAGATACTAGTTATACACATTGCTTTATTTCCACAAAGTTTTCAACGAATTTAGAATCAACCCCTAATTTTCTAAAAGTATTTTTATTAGTTAAGACCCCTAGTTGGATTATCCTAGAATTGTCAATAATTAGAAATTCTTGTATTTACTTTAATGAGCACAATATTATTGCAAATCTAGTAGCTATTCCCATGTTGGAGTTCGACATTATACTAGGGATGGACTGGATCTCAAAGTATAATGCTTAGATCAAATGTAAATGCAATGAAATCTTAGTAGTCTTGAAAGGAGAACCAACAATTATCTTCCAAGGAGAGATATCTCAACCTGATCTTTTCCTAAAATATTATCATAAATTCTTCTTTATTTAGATAATCAGTGATGAAGAAGAAGGAAATGAGAGTTTGAGGATAGAAAATGTCCCCATCATCCAGGGATACGTTGACGTATTTCCTGGGGAGTTGCCTAGACCTCCCCCAGAAAGAGATATAGAGTTCTCTATTGAACTCATACCTGGAACTCATCCAATATCTAAGACCCCGTATATGATGGAAAATGTGGATCTGGATGAATTAAAGAAAAAACTCCACGATCTTTTGGAGAAGGGTTTTATTTGACCGAATGTGTCTCCTTGGGGGTAACCAGTTCTCTTTGTGAAGAATAATGATGGATCGATGTGATTATGAATTGATTATATGGAACTGAGTGGGATAACAGTAAAGATCAAATACCCTCCTCTAAAAATTGAAGAGTTTTTTTATCAAACTTCATGGGGATCAATTCTTCTCTAATATCGATCTTTGTTCTCGTTATCATCAATTGTGGGTGAAGAAAGAATATATTCAAAAAACTATCTTCCAATAAAGATATGGGCATTATGATCTTGTTGTTATTGATTTTGGATGGACTAATGAACCTATTATTTTTATGGATTTGATTAATAGTGTCTTTAATGACTACCTTGATAACTCTGTGGTAGTTTTGGTTGATGATATTATGATATTTTTCAAAATTCTTGAGGATAATGAGGATCATATAAGGGTTATTTAGAAAACTCTATGGAAGGTGTGATTTTTGGGAAATTGCCAAAAATTTGAATTCTAGTAACAATAGGTTCCATTCGTGGGGCACATTGTTACCAATAAAAGAATCACATTTGACCCTACAAAGAAAAAGGTTGTAGAGGAGTCACCTCAACCTACATTAATAACTGAAATTTGTAGTTTTCATCGATTAAAAGGATATTATATGAGGTTTGTGAAAAAATATCATGACTTTATAATCCATTAACCAAGTTAACTTGAAAAGGGGTCAAGTTCATCTGGAGAAAGGATTGTGATGAATGATTCCATGAGGTGAAGACGAGATTGATTACTGCACCATGTGTTAACTCTGCCATCAAGTGGAAAAGGATTAATTATTTATAGAGATACATCTCTAAAATGTCATGGATGTGTCCTCATCAAAAATGACATATTCATTTCTTATGAATCATGATAGTTGAAGACTCGTGATAAATACTATCCAAAGTATGATCTGACTATAGTTGTTTTTGCTCAAAAGATGTGGAGGCACTATATTTATGGGGAGAACTGTGACATATACACAGACCATCAATGTTTGATGTATATTTTCACACAAATGGAATTAAACATGTGACAATGGAGACAGTTGGATCTTCTCAAAGACTATGATTGTTCAATTCATTATCATCCCGGAAGAGAAAACAAAGTCGCTAATAAATTAAGTAGGAAAGATCTTATTATTCTTTCCATGATGAGTATTCAAAGAGATCCTTCGATCAAGGACCAAGTAAAACTGGACATGGAAATCATAAGGGAAGGGACATCATCATCCCTAACCCAAATGGGTTCTCAACCGTCATTACTAGAGAAGATCAATATAGATCAGATAGAAGATCCTTTGTTTTAAAATATGTTTGAGGTTGTGAAGGATGCGATGTTTACTAAGTTCAATATTGATCAAGAAAGTATACTGAAATTTCATACAAGAAAATGTGTTCCATCTACTCTGGAAATAAAGAAAGAGATGAGGGATGAAGCTCATAGCTCTACTTTCTCTATACATCTTAGAAGGACAAAATTGTATAGGGATCTTGAGGATCATTATTGGTGGGATAATATGAAAAACGAGATTGCTGACCACACTTCAAGGTGCCGGTCATGTCAACAAGTTAAGATGGAGTGACAACTTCTTAAAGGGGTATTGAAACCACTACCCATACCAGTATGGAAGTGGTACAATATCACTTTGGACTTCATCATTGTTCTCCTGTGAACTTCCAAAGGAAATAATGTGATATGGGTTATTGTGGACCGTCTCCCCATGACTGCCCATTTTATCTCCATTCAAGATGATTTTTCTCTTGATCGACTTATCAGAATTTACATGAAGGAAGCGGTAAGGCTGCATGGAGTCCCACTTTCTATCGTATCTAATCATGACCCAAGGTTAACATCAAAATTATAGAGCAGTTTTCAACATGATCTGAGCACTGAATTGAATTTCAATAAGGAATATCACCCCCAAACTGATGGCCAATCTGAAAGGACTATTCGAACACTTGAGGATATGCCGAGCACATGCGCAATGGAATTTTAAGGTGGATGGGATCAACATCCCCCTTTAGTTGAGTTCTCGTACAACAACATCTTCTACTAGATCATTCAAATCGCCCCCTATAAATCTCTATATGGGAAGCAATGTAGAACTCATACTAGTTAGGATGAAGTTGGTGATAGAAAGCTTCTTGGGACTGATCTTGTGCAAGAGATGACAGAAAATGTCCATGCCATCCAGCAACACTTTAAGGCTGCTCAGTGTCGGCAGAAGAGCTATGTTGTCATCCATCGAAGGGTCTTGGAGTTTGATGTTAGTGACAAAGTCTTTCTTTGAATTTCAAATTGGAAGAGAGTCTCATGTTTTGGGAAGAAAGGTAAGCTCTTCCCAAGGTACGTTGGCCTCAATGAAATCCTTGATCGTGTAGGAGCAGTGGCCTATCGGCTTGCACTTCCTCCAAATATTTCACATTTTCAGGATGTCTTTCACATATCCCTCCTGAGAAGTACATAACTGACCCTTCACATGTACTAGACCTAGAGGTTGTACAATTGGAACATGAACACTCTAATGAGGAGCAACCGGTGGAGATCTTGGATTGTAAAGACAATGTTCTACGTAATAAGAGAACTCACCATGTTATGCTGTAGTGGAGGAACTACAAATGTGAGGAAGCCATGTGAGAACCAGAGGAGTCTATGAGGCAGAAGTAACAAAACATATTTGCTTCTTAGGGTACGAGTTAAAATTTTGGGGACGAAATTTCGTAAGGGGGGAAGAATGTAACGACCCAAACATTTTAATAATATTTATTTCCTAAATTTGTGTGTTATTTTATTTTATACTCAATAAAACCATATCCTTTAATTAAAGAAGTGAGTATAATTAAATGAAATTTTTGTGTTTCAACTATTATATGGTAATTGGTCAATATGGTCATTGGAAACTAAAATCTTAACGTTACAATTATTATTTATAAATTCAAATGATATTGGTTAATTAATACAGAAAGAAAATTTGATGACATCATCCAGTAGACTCGGGCCATATGAAGCCCATATGTTGGATCTAGGGAAAGAGGTTGTATCATTGTGATTTTCTCTAGACCAATCCCAAGCCAAACATCAAAATGAGATTCTTGAACGGAATCTCCTAACGGAGATGTTCAAGCTGATAGAAATCACCACTTGAGAAATGTAGTCTGAGCCACCCCAAGAATCTATCACCATGGCACATCTAACACTTAGATCATGTGCTGGTGTTATAAGGGGCTATGTAATGAGAACTTAACTACTTTGTGTAATCCTTTTATATAAATAAAATTGTTAATTATTATAATTGTAATGTTTGTGAATTTCAAATGTCCGGATAAATATTGTATGTATATTATTGATGAATTTAAGAAAAAGGGATATTTTAAATTTTTTGGTATTCTTTAAATAATTAATAATATGAAATGGTTTTGGAAAAATGGTCTTCTACATTTATGTTGAGTACAGAATTTAGATTCTAATAAGATCAAATTAATTTTTAATGAATAGTAATGTATGAATAGATACATAACCATATAAATAGTAATGAATATTACATAATAGTAAATTGACTAGAAAAATAAAAACATTCCCCTTGGATGTTTAAATACATTTTAGACATCATAAATGTGAAAAAAACGATCATAGTTTAAGTTTTCATATTTTTTGATGTCGTAATTATTTTATTTACAATTTCATAATTAATTTAATAATTTAAAATGGAAATTTATTTTTATAAAATTTGATCATAAATTGTTACTATATTTTCTTATTGTTATACGATACTTTTATGGGACCATTATTACTTTCTTAAGGTGTTACAAAATGAGTTATATTTTTAAAGTTGTTTTTTGGAATAAATTATGATTTTAATTAAAAATTAAATTAAAAATAATTATAAAATTAATTTCATAAAATTGAGTTCATTTTTTAATTAAGATAATCAATATTTTGTTAGATTGAATTTTTTTGATTTTTCAAAAATAGTTGATTTTTCAGTGAATAGAAAAAAAATACAGTTTTGAGTTTCTAGTGTTTAATGATATCAATGATGATGTAATCATGATGAAAATAATCTGGTATACTTGTGTATAATAATACATGTTATTAGGTTTCCCATGTGGAAAATACCATGGTTAAACACTATAGGCAAGCCCATGGTTTTTCAAATACTACCGGTGAGGTTCCCCTTGGGAATTAATAATTTATTCCATCACTTTTCGTATAAATATCAAGCCATTCCCTCATACATTTCATTTAAAAATACTCCTCAATGTATTTAAGGTATTTTATCTTCAATGGAGTCCTCTCAAGGTTCCCTCAATCCTCACGAGGTTCTGACCTTCAATCTTTTGATGTTACTCTTCAAGGTAAGGGAACTTTTCACCAACTTCTTTTATGTCATGACTTTTTTATGTTTTGTATTCTAGATTCCATTTTATTTTGTCGGGGTTTGTTCTCCTATATCCTTACTAATTTCCATTTCATTTAAAAATTAATGGATACCATTTCCAATCACATCAATTTATTTTCATAAATTTTAACTGATGATTATAGGGTGCCAAAATTTTTGTAAAAGAAATAACACATTCTCTTTCCTGTCATGTTTCCTTTTAATGTGGTATTCCATTAAAATTTATATAGAATGTTCTTATATCTATGTTATTATGTGTTTATTTTGTATTATATGTTATTTATGAGTGGTTTAACCTTCCACCCTGTCTCTTTAATGTTTTCCAAAACCATGTTGTATAGCTGTTATGCTGCAGAAATTTCGTCTCAAATCTCTCTCTTTTCCCCAATAAATTCTCTTGTATTATTTATGATAATATCCAAATATATTTTAATTTCCTTGTGTATTCATAAATAAATAAAATTGATCTATTTTATTCTGTAATTGACATACAAATAACCCTCAAACCCTTTCTATAGGTTATTAATGACCTAACGATCAAGTTTTTAAGAACTTTTAAAAATTCACGATTTTGAAATGAATACCTTCTCATTTATTTTCTAAGGGTTATTTATGAAATGTTTGATTATGATATATGTAGATCAATGATGTTAAAGTTATATTAAGGGTGTGTCCTGATTGTTCTCCAATACATTGGGTATAGAATTTAATCTCTAGAGATGATAAGTTTCATGATACCTTCGTGAATAACCTTGGTAATTTCTAGGACACCTTGTGGATGAATCTTGGTGATATGTTCATTAATTTCTAAATTAGATGTTGTACCCACATATTAATGTTATGGTTCAGTTTATTTTCATTATGAAATTCCTCTACTTCCATTGATCATGTGTTTATGTTTTTATCCAATTCTTATTGATTTCACAAGTAAATTGATGGCCTTGTTTTCTTTAATGGGCCTTCTACTCACCCTTTCCTTTGATGTGTGTATCCAGGTTATAAGATGAAATAATTGTACTTAGGATAAACCTATTATAAATCCTTAAAAGTGTAATAGAAGGATGTTTTATGTGGTTTTCATGTATTATGTTACTGATTTCCCAGACACTAGGCTTTAATGATCCTCTGTATGTAAAATGTAATGAAAAGTTATGTAATAAAAAGGTGGGATGACATAATGAGACCATTTAATACTTCATAATTATCTCATTAACTCTTTTAATGTTACCCAAGATCCATATTTGTTCACCAAACATAAATTTTTAATGCAATTCAAAACTATAATCATGGAATCACTAACATTCATCCAAAATGAAGGATCTAATACCTTAAATAATTTAAACATGTAAAAAAATTACTCTACCAATTTTTTTCCTCCTCATCACATATAAAATTAGGAAATTACATCTATCAAACCTTCTCAATCCAAATATTTTTGAAAATGATAAACGTCAACTACTGACACATCATTTCAGTAACAAAACATGAAAACATAAAACATGAAAGAGCCATTAAACAATGAAAATATATAAACTAATTTTGAAGACTAATAATGTGTGAAATACCATTGTTTTATACCTATAATAATTATCCAAACATCATCATAGATCCAAAATAATCGATGCACCATAAATAATGTTGACATCTAGATAACACTACCACCATCCTGAGGCCATCAAAAAACATCCAATATCTATAAAAATGTACTTCAATAAAAAAATTCATGTCTACCCACATGAAAAAATCACAATATGGTTAAATATATTGAATTAATTTATCAATTCCACCATGATCATTTAGACACAATGATTTTACACTCATGTCATATTTGATTCTCTTCTATGTAAGTGTATCATTGTCATTTCCCTATGGATCCAAATAACTAATAAACACCATCCACATAGTATATTATACCATTTACAGTGGATAGACATGACCATTACACTACAACTAGAGTTAAAATACCAATAAAACTTCACTAAAAACCAATGTAGCATTCGATTCCACCTATTGATCCCAAATAACAAATTTTCAATAATTGATTCATCTCTAGAATTATTGTTCACCCAAACATAAGGATACATTAATATTTCCCTATTTATGAAATTAGTTCTACCCAATATAGGAATATCATATATAATCCATGTTTTTTTTCAAAACCATTATAACATATATATTTACACTAAATAGTCCAAATCATAAAACAATTAAAATATTATTATGGGTGTAATTCCTCAACCCACCAATATCACATATGTGTACTCAATCTGAATTACCTAAAACATTTTCCTATTTATCCTCCCATAAATGGCTCCCCCAAATCATCCATGAAATACCCACCTAACACAAAACAAAAACCATGGTGACACCTGAATAACCACTGAAAACTAAGAAACCTTGTCAACATAAGAACTAGTTTATTTTTCAACAACAACACCAACTAGATAAAACTAGTCAGCCTTGCTTGGGTAATTCCAACTAAAATTTTCTTATAATCTATGAAAACAATTCAAGAATCTAGGCCTCCCATGTAAAACAAAAAAAAATCAAGCATCCCAGTTTTCATATCACCTACTTAATAGTTCAAAAAACAATTTATACTATTTTACAGACACCAAACTCTAACATGATTTGAATAAACCTGATGGCATTTCAAATATTTCACCTAAGGAAAAAATTTAAAATTTCTTAGCATATATGGACCTATTTATCAAATCTGACAACAGTTTTCGAAACTAGTTTAAAATTAAAATTCAAAATACTTTTCCTAATATTTTCTCATGCCAAAATTACAAATCACATCAAAATCACCATATCCATAAGGAATTTTAGGTTAAACCAAAATATAAATTCATTTGATGAAGACCTAAGATCACCAACAATCTTTTCTTATAAAATGAGTATTTAATAAACAAATTAACACATATAAACAACCAGTTACCCATGTCAACCAAACAAAAACATCATAAAAACAATAAATCAATCAAGTCCCTAAAATATATATTAATGTAATCACCCCTTAAAATATATGTGTGAAAAGTCTTTTTTATTTTTTGGTATTTAAAATAACAATGGATTATGATGAGGTTTCAAAAAAATTACCAGAACATAGAAGCATGGGTGTAATTTTCTAATCATACCACTATCATGGTGAAACAATAACTCATTGTATCCACACAAAAACTCTATAAAACATCCCATGTGTCATTTATTCCACATTGGGATTGTCTCTCTGATCTAACATATCACTCATCTTAGAATTACTTATTCTGAAATTGGGCATCCCCATGAATATTGGGATACAAATGAATCCCTGTTGGTTTGGAATGATTTTGATATATGTCTTTATTCTTGATATTTTTTCTTGACCCCTAACTATTATATATTGTTCAAAAATATTCTATCTTACAATTTTGTAATGCCACACAATGGATAATGAAACAAAATCTAATCTAGTGTCATCACATGATGTGTGGAATGAATCTATACATGAAATTAGCTTAAAGCTAAAAGAAATGGTAAAAAATAGTCCCGATGAAACTAAAATTTATATAACAAAACCTAAGGGACATGTTCAAATCTACTAAAAAATGGAATGTCCCATTAATATATCAAATATTCTAAAACAATTTATACAATAAATAATGCACCCATGGTGTCTAGAATAAAAAATAGTAAATATATACATATTATTATTAAAAAATAATTGGGTAGTGATGGAATCATATGGAATGATTGAAATCAAATATAACAAATGACACATTTTCAAGTATATGGTGAACTTACCTAAAAGTAAAATAAAACGCTTCTATCCAAACTAACATAATAATACTTCTAAATACTCAGCATCCATGAATTAATTACTTATCCATTTGACCTTCTCTACAGGAATCATGTATCCTTAAATAAAATATGAAGGTCCACCCATGTACAAAAAAATTCATCATTTTTATGTTGTACAAGGTGAGTTAAATGGCCCTATAAGAAACTCCAGTATAAAAACATATTGATTTGTTATGTAGTTATGTTAATTTTATTGAAATACATATAAAATGGTATTTAAATTTATAAAAATCACACCAACCTAAATATAAAATAGATAATCCACAACCATGACCACATTTCATGGATTCATATACTAACCAAGACACCACGTCACCTAACCAAACCAACATCATCAAGTGTCAAAAAGAAAAATCAATATGTACCATATTATTAACCCATACCCGAATACTCTATGTAGGTTTACTTTTATATTTTATCTCAAACATTATGTCTAGTCATCCCTTCAAATTTAAGGGATTATATATCAATATACATAGGCTCGATCATCTAACACGGTGTTGAGAAACATAAAACTCCTCTAGATCAAATATATAACTCATTGATGAACCCGTTATGATAATTAGGGTAATTTATATCACTCATGACTGATCGACAAAAAACCATATTAATCATGGATACTTTTTTCACATCAGCACCATCCATGAAGTTTATGGATTAAATGTTTTAACCATATCAATCAGATTTTCATGAATGACATAATGGCTGACCATATCACTCACAGAATCCCAAAAAAAACCATACCACTGATGGTTTCCTAGGTATCATCTGGGATAAAAATATTACTCATGGATTACCAATGATCTCTAGCACATTTCATCTTATCTCAATCCACTATGTTTTTACTCACAACTTGGGTATCAATAATAATTTTATCACACATGAAACAAACCAAAATAATTCAATTAGAAGAAAGTAAAATAAATCATAATAATATATATCTTGCATAATAATATTACCATATCTGATGAAATATCCCTATAAAATCCTAATGGATTCCTCAAATAAACTCTTCTATTTGAAAAAATCATTCTTAACGAATGAAATCAACACTAAAATCCCATAAATCACTCTAGGAAAATTTGTAACCTAAAAATTGGTTTCCATATATCTACATGGATCTAACACACACTTCAATACTAACAAGATATCATTGAAAATAATTATTATTCAATAAAAAAATAATTGGAAAATCACAATACAAACTCAAATAATGAAAAACATATTTGTATAACAAGGCATTTCCCACATAAAGACAGATGAAGCATGATATTTTACAAACCATGACCATCTAGATTATTCTAAAAAACCATGTTAGATACCCTTGTAAAACTAATTCAAATGGAATATAATGTTTTAAAACTCAAAGTTGAGCATTTGGAAAAATATAATTAAATAAATATATATAATAAGCCTTTCCCTTTTTGAAATTCTATTTAAAAAACTTTTTCTAATATCACCCATTTAATTTTAAATATTTATTTATTCAGAAATACCTTTTAATTATTTTAAAAGGTACCACTATCCCTTTAAAATTCTCTCATGCCATCACACATTCTCTAGAGATAGAAACCGACACTAATTTTTATAAGGAACAATCATCAAACTAATTAGAAATATATTTAGTCTATGTTAATTATTTTTCTATTTTTATCTTTTATCAAAATCATACAATGTAAAGCCTATCTTGAATAGTGTAGATTATAATAATAATGATGGAAAAATAACATAATATCACCAATTTAACAAAATAATTATTAATTTTAGGGAAACAGATGTCAACTCATTGACCATAATTTGATCCAAAGCTCATCCCATCCTCCTACAACAACACACGAACCTAAATTATAAAATAGAATTCTCAAATTAGTAATCCAAATGGTCAATGCCAAAATACCAATTTGGAATAATTGATAATAAAATCACTAGGAAAATACATGAAAATGAAGTCATTAGAAATTAGTTATAGTGAACTCCCATCATAATCCTAGATATAATCTATAAATAATCAAAAGAGTGACACATGATTCTACAATTTTTTTTAACCAAAATGACTTGAAATGCTAAAAAATGATCAAGAATCATAGATTATGTCAAGAAGTGAACGACATAGTGGATATGTATTTATGATACCTCCTCTATTTGACTTAGATGAAATTATTAATAAGATAAATTATTTCAACTTAAACCTATGAAATCATCCATTGAAATCCCTTGCCATATAAAACAAATTTTTGGAATAAAAGAACAAGGGAAAAGAGGATGAGAATATGTATACTTTCTTAAATTCTCATGATGAAACACCAATAATACACATCAAAGGTAGAATATTGGTATCTAATAGGATAAACATATAGGGATATTAATATTTATTCATTCATCCATGTATGAGGGAACCTGATGGATATTTATAAATATGAACTTTGAGTAATTTACGAAAAATCCTTATACAAAATTGGTGTTATAACAAGTTCACTATATGAATAGTAGTTCACACCAGAATCACACTACAAAAAGTGGGAGGCCCCTATACTTAAAAACATTCAATGAATTTACCTTTTGGTAATTCTATGAATGCTACTGGGAAGGCGTATTACCCCTTTTCTAGATCATTCACAACCTGAATGAATCATGTGATGTTCATTCACAACATGAATTCCATAAGTTATAGCATGAATAATCTTATAATATAATTTCTAATTGCTTCTACACTTTAATAGAAATTATAAATGAGCTAAAAGATCATATAAATCCCTAAAGACAATAAACATGTCGAAAAAATACCTTTTATTAATTTCCAAAACACCCTAAATACCAATCCGAGTCATGGTACTGAAAATGAATCCCTCAACGAGTCAAAAGGAAAAAATTCCTCCCAAACTAAAAACCCATAATGGTATACATAATTATAAGATTAATAATTGTGTAATTAGGATTATATTAATGAATATAATGTGTATTTTAATCAAAATAAGGTGAAACATATTTTTGGTCATATAACTATATATTTAATAGAGAAAATATCATGTTTCAAGGGTGGAAGGACAATATAAATGGAATGTTGAATATATTTTTAAATAAAAATTCATCATAAAAAATATTATTACGGAATATTTTATTATTACTAATGAACTAATAATATGAATATCCCCATTATATAAAATGGTATGTAAATAAAAATAGATTTTGAAAAGATTTCACTAGGATCACTTTAAATAGATAAGGGAAAAGAAGTTAATCCTATAAAAGGTGTTGGTTTTGGGAGTCCCCATACCATAGGTCATATTTTTCTCATCACATGTATACATTATATATAATACAATTATGTTTAATAAGACATGAATATATAAGTGAGTTATCTTTATTCCTTCCATTCATGACAAATAATCATATTAATTGATTTGATAATCATTTATTTAAAGGTTAAATGGATCAATGGAATGTCTCCTAGAATTATATCATTTTCCTAGTTTCATTACATTTATTATTTCTAATTAATCTTTTTTAAAACTAAAAAGTAAATTATAATAAATATATATATTATAATAATATATATTTTATACTAAACGATTGTGATAATAGAGATAACTTATAAATTAAAAATATCCACTTTGAAAGATACAGTAGAAAATTTATTGTACGTGTTAAAAGGTGGGAATGAGTGAGGGAGATTATATATATTGTAAAAAATTTATAATAGTTTTTCTATAACATAATAACATAAATATATAATATACCATTGAAATAAATAATTAATATATATATAAAAATAATAAAGGTCAAGAGAGTTGAAAAACTATAATGTAACAGATTGTGATGTAACCACTTTATTGACGGTTACTCTATTTTTATTTATGAAAATACTTGAGTGACATGGGTTTCATTACATTATAAAATATCAAATTATAAAAAAAAGTAATAAAAGGATGGAATTTAGAATATATGGGAATAAGTGATGTTGTGGAGAAGTGATTTTAAAGGGGTAATAGAGTGGGTATTTATAGGTAATAAGAGAGGTATTTTAAGTAAAAATAATGAAATATATGTTATTTCAAAATTAAATCATGGAATAGTTGTCATATTTTTAAATATTAAATATATTTCATTAAATATACTTATATTTCAAACATTTAAATCATTCCACCACACAATGTATTTGTTTATAAAAATGGACGAGAAAATAAATTTTAATGGTGTACATTTTACCTAAATTAATTTTCAATTAAATTTTATCCACAAAATATAAATGCATTTTTTAAATTAATAATTTAACATATTACATCTATTTTTTAGTGATTTTTTCTAGATTACCCCTAGAGGGAATTACCTATACTTCCAGGTTGCGGGTGTGTGTGTGTGTGTGTAAATTTATTTATATTGATCCATCAATATTATACCCATATTATATAATATATTGGTTCAGTAACTATTAAAGAAATCATGTTATAATTCGTAACTTTTAGGATATAATTAAAAAATCATATTTATCATTCCAATAGACTTATTGAATTTTTACATATTATAAATACCTTATATTTTTTTTCTTCAAACCCATTAGTTTCACAGAAGGTTATATACACAAAATTTTCAAAATACCTATTATATAAAAAAAATTGTTTCTTTTTATTTTATTGTTCATGAGTTTCATAATTCATGGATACTAAATTGTTCTATAATATCATAGTATAATTATATTTTTTTGTATATATTATACAAATGTAGTTCTTTGAATTTCATAGAGTATATTTAATATATATATATATATATATAATTTTAAAATGTTATAAAATAATGTTTCATTAGTTTTTTATTCCATTGTGCATGATTTTTATTAAATATCCTATACCAAACTATGCAACATGTATATATTCAAAATAAAAAATGTCATATAGTAAAGTAAATGAAATTTAATTTTAAAATGATTTTAGGTGTTCCTCATATAATAAAAAACGTTTTTCTCTATTTAGAAATTATTATTGAATTATAAATAGATTAACTAATAGTAAATAATTTTGTGTGGAGACTTATTATTCTAAATATAAATTATAAAAATTAATAACATGTGGTAATTTCTTCACTTTTATTGTGTTCTCAAAACCAATTCCCTTGCTAATAGTTTGATAATTCAAATAACCGTTATGTTTTTATATCTTTACACAATAGTTTTTATCTTGGTTTATTCCTCCTATTAATGTATTCTGTTTAATAATAATTGAATAAATATATTATCTCCCAAATGAATTAATAGATTTTAATACATTAAAAAATATTTAAAATAAAATATATATGCCTTTAATTTTTATAAAATATTATTATATATTGATTTTGAGTGAATTATAGAAATAGATTAGTTTGAATCATTAAATAAAAATAACAAGATAATATCATGACATATCGAAAAGATATATAAAATAAGGTATTTATATTCCAAAATTTTATTGTAATTAAATTATTTAGTGGAAAATGTTTTAAAATATATTTACTATTTATTTAAAAAAATAAATACTAAATGTATAAAATAAAATAAGTCTGATAATGATCAACTAAGAAAACTATAAGCCTAAAAATATTCCATTCATCAATATAGAAACCTAATGAAAAAATTTTAATGTTTATGATTATGTTTTACACCAGTAAAATAGCTTCATTACAAAACCAATTATGGAAATATATTTATATTTTTTGACAAGATGGATCTTTAAGAAACTAAATAATTAAATTTATCAATATATCAACTATGTAAATTTATTTCAAGATTATTTAGAGTAAGTGATTTAAATTTGATTAAATCCACCAATATTTCTTGATTTTATCCAATTATTTAGTACAATGTATCATGTTAATGAATGTTGATGAACATTTATACCTTATTCAGAAAAGATGAATGAAAAATAAATTGAATAATTAATTTTACTTTATCATCTTAGATATCATCTTTAATGATCATTAGAATAAAAATATTAATATATATAATAATAAAAAATAAATCACATAAAACATATATTATAAAATAAATATATTATGATTTAATATTAAAAATGAATTTGGAAATTGAAATTATACTCCTGAATTTTTAATTCTTTAGATGATTATACTATAATTATTAAATCATCTTCAATAAAAAGTTATTGAATCATGTTAGGAAATATGTTTAATCATGAAATAATGGAAATATGAACTTATTATATAATAACATCTTAGAATTTTTTTTAAAATTATATAGAAATAAAAATCAATATACTTAATCTATAATAGTGGTTTATAATAGAGGAATATATATGAAAAAAATATTAAATTTTTAAAAGAATATTTATTTATATACTCAAACAAATCTCAATATGATGGTGTAAAAAATGAAATGGTTAAACTTATTTCTATAGAAAACCAATTTTCTTACCACCCAAAACCCAAGTAAAATGTTCAAATATAGTTTGTTTAAAACATTAATCAACTAGATAGGATATAACACAGGGTTTCCTATGTAATATATCATAATTATTTTACATAAAATCCTCTATGTCAATCACTATTCTTGTGAAATGTTTTTTGAATATCATATCATAATTAATTCACATATTTTTAAGAAATTAGTTACAAAAAAAATCACTCTTATCTTAGACCACAATATTTTAAAAGATGAGATTAAAAGGTAAAAAATAGAAATTTCAATATTTATTACAATATAAATGTTTTTTTATTTGATAATAATAGTGAAAACCCACTGGAAAAGTGTATATGATACCACATCCATCATTATGGATAAAACACATAATGATATATGAAATCCCCGTCAAATAATTTTTGGGGGATTATACACAATAAAGAATATATATATTAAAATATGAAATTATATTATAAAACAAACAATTATAAATTTAATAGTAAATATATTGGACGTAATATATTGATATAATGGATGTTACATGTCAAATTAAGGTACATTTTCAATGTGTAATATAACCATCAGAACTAGACATGACTATTGTAACATTAATGTTGTCATTGTATTCAATACACATGTGTTATTTAAAAGATATAATATTATAAAATGTAAAAAAATTAAGTTTATTAATATGTAAAAAATATTATAAATCATATTTATTTGATAAGTAAATATATTTCTAAAATTTTAATAATTAATATTTATCAATGATATTCATGATTTTGAGATACAATTGGAATTTTTATTTAATAAATAAATAAATTAGGTATATTAATTTTTATTAATATATAGGTCTAATATTTTTAATCATCGGGATAAGATTAACTTTAGATTAATGTATTTTTCTAAAAAAATGTTTTAATGGAAATAGTAAAAAATATTGTTTTTGTATATATAATTATTTTTAGTAAATAAGTATGATATAAATAATTTCTTAATAAATTATAAAACAATTTCAACACTAATTTTTAATGATTTTATTAATATATATATATATATAGGATAATGTTAATTTCAAAACCTATAATAAATTATATGTTTTAAATTATATTTTATTCTTATAAAAACTAATTTTTTATAATTTGTAATTAAAATAAATATGCTAATGATTCCAGTCATGTTTTAAAATAATTTAATATCCATATATATATATATATATATATTATAATAAAACACTAATATTATTTAAAACATTAAAAAATTATAATTTGTTTCTAGGAAAATAATATATTTACATGTATATTATTTCAAAAACCCTCGTCTCACCCACATATAAATGAAATCCTCTTCGATACATTCCCTATCCCCTCAAAAAAATATTCCTTAGTAAAATATCTGGGGTAATACCTCTATAATATATATATTACATGTTTATATGGTTCATGAATACCCAAAAGGATGTAATATGATGGATTAATACTTACACAAAACAAGGAATCTAAAAGATAAATGTATGGTATCAAATATTTTGTCTGTTCATTTCAATATTCTTATCACACCTTCTATAAATAATTTTATCCTAATAAAAACACTTAATATATAGTATAAATAGACACTATTGTTTTTATAAAACTTTTAAATTTTAATGTTTTCTATTTTTTAATCCTTTTAAAAACATCATTCCAAATTTATGTTATATACATCACAAGTAGGTGTTGATTTTTTTATTTCTTATCGATTTAAATGAAATTATTAAAAATTTGTTCCATGTATATATATATATAATTTATTTTTAATTAATATATATTAATAGATTATTTAATATCAAAATTATCTCATATCAATCATATTAAAAATATATTATAATAGTCAAATTTCATGGATATTCTTAGAAATAAATTTCATATATCTGTATATATATATATATATATAATTAATAATAAATTTATATCCATTTTAATAATATTACAAATAAATATTTCTTAAAATAAACATATAAAAATAAATTATAATGGACTTCTTATCTATATAAAAATTAGTATATAGAGAAAAGTTTTTTGATTTGTAACAATTTACTACACTATTAACACATTAACCTTTTTTAATGAGATCAAACATATATGTCAGGGATTTTGGATCCTATTAAAAAACAGAAAAATAATGAATAACCATTAAAATTATTTCAAATAACGATTATAAATGTGGATTGGTCATATTTGGAAGATTTAAATACACAATATGAATGTAATAAGTGACAAACGAAAGAAAAACAGAATATATATAATATAATAAATTTGGAAATCAATCTAATCTAAATAATTAAAAACTATATTTTGATTATTTATGATGATATTGGACATATGAATAAATTATGAATTCATTAGAAGGTATATCTTCTATGATATAATTCTTTTCATGTAACATTAAATTATTAAAAGTATTATTTAATAAAATATAACTATAATGAATTTAATTTATACTCTACCATTTTCAATTATATTTGATGTTTTACATTTATAAATAATTTTATTATCCAATAATTTGGGTTATGAAACATTTATAGATTACTATTAACTTATGATGTTTTTGAGATTGGTTTAGGATTGCTTTTGGAGGGTTTCATTTGGGTATTCTACTATTTTGGATGGTAAATGGATAGATGACATATTTTTTAAACCATGTGGTAAATGTGTGGAATAATTTATAATTTGGTATTTATTAGTTTTACTATTGGTTAGTTATTTTGAAAACCATATTTCAAACCTATAAAACCCACGAACTCTCATAGAATCACCATAATGTTAGGTATATAGTTTTCCAAACAGTGTTTCCAAACTTTTTGATGTAATTAATTAATTTATAAAACTATATTTTAAAAAATAGCTTCCCCTACAGTGGTGATTATTTTTCTTATAGAATGTTATATCAATCAAAAAGTGTTTTTTTGATATTTTAGAAATTCTTATTACTCTATAATGTAATATTTTGGAAATCAAGGAGTATTGAACCTATGAATAAAAGTAATGGTTATCGGTTCGTTATATCATCTTTTTATTTCTCATTTTATATTGGGGAAAACCTAGTCAAGGGATTAATTTATCATATATTATATATGGGTTATGATTGATAGTGCTTTTTTGAAAGAATTATAAGAAGGTTTTTAATTCTATAATATATTAGGGGTTGATGTGGTTTAACCACAATGAAATAGTTTATGGTATATGGCTTTACACTTAGTCCAATTTTATTAAGAACATGAATGCTTATTATTTTAATAAATGAAATGACTAAATGAATAGTTATTAAATATGTTTGTTAAATATTGGTTAAATATATCTTGGTGAAAAATGTTTTAAATATGGGTTGTTGTTGATTCCCACAACATATATGATAATATGAAAATTTAAATATTTTATTTTGAAAATGATGATGTTATAGTGTGGTAAGCATGGTTTGCGATGGTTTTGTGTTTGTGGATGAATTAATATTGAATGTTTCATGATGATAAAAATTTATTTCCCTTCCTTATTTGGTGTTATTTTGTCTTTTATGGTTTGGGGTGTGATCATGATTTATTTTTAAGGCCTTGTTAGGTTACGAATTTGCAATCAATTATGAATATAAAGGGAAGAAGAAATTATTACATAGCTATTTCATGGCCTGAGTTAGAGAATAATGGTTTTAATTATCAGCTTTATCTACTCAATAAAATCATCAATTGTGTGTGTGAGTTGATTTCATGTGTATTTTAGTTGTGATATGGGTTGTTTTGAGGAAACTATGGATTAAAATGATGTTGATTTTATTGTGAATAAATTACTTAGGTTTCTGGGATGATTTATTATATTCTAATTTTATCTCATTTCATATAAATAATATCGAGTATGTTCTTTTTTATGTGTTGTGGGTTGGATTCTTCTTGTGCATTTCTTACATGGTTGTATACTGAACAAATACATATAAAATTATTTCTATATTCAATAAATTTTTACCATGAAATAGGTAAGATGATGATTTTATAATTTTATAGAAGTGTATCTAGATATTATAATTATTTCCTTTAAGTGTTTGATCTTGGATAATATCTTTTATTTGTGTCTCCAGAGTGACCCATCAAATTATTTTGAATCATTTATGAATTGTTTTGATTATAAATTTATTTTTTATTTTGTGTCTCAAAATGTATTTTTATTATCTCTTTGGTAAGTCATTTTGTTTATCTTAGGGTTTTTTGGTTTATCATCATGTATCATGTATATTTTATGATGAATTTCTTTATCTATTACATGTTTTTTATAAGGTAAAATAATTCTGTATAAATTTGTAATTCTAAAGTAATTTATTTCTATACTTTTCTTCTATGGGAATTCACATAAGGATAGTGGTATCATGGTCGTACCCAAGCCAATGGCTTTGGGTAAGGACATTACAAATGGTATCAGTTTAGTAAAATCTATCAGTTTTGGTGGATGGTAGTTAGATCTTATGTTTTGGGACATAGAAAATAGAGTATAAAAAGTCATAGCTAACATAGTTTAACTGGTATTCATGATACTAGGGTGGTTTAGCTATGAAATGTGTTCTTAATAACTTCTATTTTTTCATCACCTAATCGTCATGTGTTTGACAAATTAGTGTATCAATAATTAGTAAATACAGATCACACTAGTATAATAGAAATCACAAGGTGTTTTAGTGGATATAAATTATTAAATGAAAAAACATTTATCTTAATTTATTAAAAAGGGTTGGATCTTCCTTTATTGAAAATAACATTTTTTAGTAAATTAATTCCAGAACATTTTGAATATAGTTGGGATTTGTTTTTTTATTTTTAATATCTCTTGAATGAATATTTCTTTATAATTTTCATGAAATATAGAATAGAGTAACATTATGTTTTTATATTTTTAGATCATAATTTAGTTATAAATATAATAGAAAAAAGTGGATTAAATGGCAATTGAAATCAATTTAATTTTAGGGGAATGTAAAAGACATTATACTAAATACTCAAAAAAATTATATTTTTACTAGATTTATTATATAATCAAAATTTATTATTACAATGTACCATCACCCATGTTTGAGTGAATTTGTTTTTAGACAAAAATTAAAATATTTTTTTGAATGGATAATCATTTACATAAATTCCATTATTTACAAACAAGGTGAATGATTTTGGTAAGTAAGCAATCATTATGATAATACATTCCTTTATTAAACATCAATTAATTCTTTATTATATTAGAATAAAAATAATACAACCCATAATACCAAGAAGAATTGTGTATTTAGGTAGTTAGGAATAATGATGAATAACATAAAAATTATTGTACATCAATATTTTTAAATACATCCTTATCATGCTCATAATTTTCAATTTATCTTAAAAATTCAACAGATAAGATGGGGATATACAAAAGAGTAATTTGAGATATAAATACCAAATAGGGAATAAAAAAAGAATTAAATTTAGAAAGTAATAAATTTAAGAAAATATAAAATTAAATGGGACCTAAAACGGTGGAGTGTCATTAATATAAACAATGAGTCATGATGTAGAATGATTAAATAAAGTCAACACGGGAATGTGGATGAAACATTAAACATGAAATCATAATCCTAGGCCAAGTATAACCCCCAAGTCATCATATAATGGTGGAAAAAGTTCAATAATGTATTAGGTTCACCCATGTACCCATACATAAATCCACATTAGAAAAACATATTACCCATTTTATTCGATCACCATATAAGTTTGAGAACACCCATCTCTTTCATATCATGTAGATTCATATGTGTGTAACATAGATCAAATAACATATGAATTTATTTTAGAAATTTTAACCCCAAGATCAAGGTGTGTGGGTAAAATACAAGTATTTATCCAATAAATAAAGGATGGGTTCAAATAGGTGAATAAAATTTTTGTTAAATGGGGTTGATATTCAGGATGTAATCCTTTTTTAATGAAAAATCGCAATGAAATTCTAGCAACATAACAAAAATAATTACAAATTCATAAAATGATTCAATGGGATTGAAAGGGGTTTCTCATTATTTGGATATCATAATTCATATAATAGGGATATTTGATGTAATATACCAAAATTTGGAATAATAATAATAATGTATTTCATAAAAAAGGATCATTAATATTGGGGGGAAAGAGAGGATCCATTAATACATTTCGGCATAGTAACAACATAGGTAAATGTTATAATGAAGTGTAATAAATTATATATAATTTAGTTGAAATCAATTGATATTTATAGTGATATTTAGAATCAGATGACAACATAACAAAGAGTTATTCAAAAGGATAAATACAAAGAAGGTGACTGAATAGAATAGAAGAGAGGGTAGTCCATTTCCTTAATATAGTTATTAAAAAAGTTTTGGAGGGATTTTTTAGAGACTTATGAAAACATAAGAGGAAAATAGAGATTCAATTAATGATTAAGGAGTATTGAACCTATGAATAAAAGTAATGGCTATCGGTTCGTTACATCATCTTTTCATTTCTCATTTTATATTGGGGCAAACCTAGTCAAGGGATTAATTTATCATATATTATATATGGGTTATGATTGATAGTGCTTTTTTGAAAGAATTATAAGAAGGTTTTTAATTCTATAATATATTAGGGGTTGATGTGGTTTAACCACAATGACATAGTTTATGGTATATGGATTTACACTTAGTCCAATTTTATTAAGAACATGAATTCTTATTATTTTAATAAATGAAATGACTAAATGAATAGTTGTTAAATATGTTTGTTAAATATTGGTTAAATATATCTTGTTGAAAAATGTTTTAAATATGGGTTGTTGTTGATTCCCACAACATATATGATAATATGAAAATTTAAATATTTTATTTTGAAAATGATGATGTTATAGTGTGATAAGCATGGTTTGGGATGGTTTTGTGTTTGTGGATGAATTAATATTGAATGTTTCATGATGATAAAAATTTATTTCCCTTCCTTATTTGGTGTTATTTTGTCTTTTATGGTTTGGGGTGTGATCATGATTTATTTATAAGGCCTTGTTAGGTTCCGAATTTGCAATCAATTATGAATATAAAGGGAAGAAGAAATTATTACATAGCTATTTCATGGCCTGAGTTAGAGAATAATGGTTTTAATTATCAGCTTTATCTACTCAATAAAATCATCAATTGTGTGTGTGAGTTGATTTCATGTGTATTTTAGTTGTGATATGGGTGGTTTTGAGGAAACTATGGATTTAAATGATGTTGTTTTTATTGTGAATAAATTACTTAGGTTGCTGGGATGATTTATTATATTCTAATTTTATCTCATTTCATATAAATAATATCGAGTATGTTCTTTTTTATGTGTTGTGGGTTGGATTCTTCTTGTGCATTTCTTACATGGTTGTATACTGACCAAATACATATAAAATTATTTCTATATTCAATCAATTTTTACCATGACATAGGTAAGATGATGATTTTATAATTTTATAGAAGTGTATCTAGATATTATAATTATTTCCTTTAAGTGTTTGATCTTGGATAATATCTTTTATTTGTGTCTCCAGAGTGACCCATCAAATTATTTTGAATCATTTATGAATTGTTTTGATTATAAATTTATTTTTTATTTTGTGTCTCAAAATGTATTTTTATTATCTCTTTGGTGGGTCATTTTGTTTATCTTAGGGTTTTTTGGTTTATCATCATGTATCATGTATATTTTATGATGAATTTCTTTATCTATTACATGTTTTTTATAAGGTAAAATAATTCTGTATAAATTTGTAATTCTAAAGTAATTTATTTCTATACTTTGCTTCTATGGGAATTCACATAAGGATAGTGGTATCATGGTCATACCCAAGCCAATGGCTTTGGGTAAGGACATTACAAATGGTATCAGTTTAGTAAAATCTATCAGTTTTGGTGGATGGTAGTTAGATCTTATGTTTTGGGACATAGAAAATATAGTATAAAAAGTCATATCTAACATAGTTTAACTGGTATTCATGATACTAGGGTGGTTTAGCTATGAAATGTGTTCTTAATAACTTCTATTTTTTCATCACCTAATCGTCATGTGTTTGACAAATTAGTGTATCAATAACTAGTAAATACACATCACACTAGTATAATAGAAATCACAAGGTGTTTTAGTAGATATAAATTATTAAATGAAAAAACATTTATCTTAATTTATTAAAAAGGGTTGGATCTTCCTTTATTGAAAATAACATTTTTTAGTAAATTAATTCAAGAACATTTTGAATATAGTTGGGATTTGTTTTTTTATTTTTAATATCTCTTGAATGAATATTTCTTTATAATTTTAATGAAATATAGAATAGAGTAACATTATGTTTTTATATTTTTAGATCATAATTTAGTTATAAATATAATAGAAAAAAGTGGATTAAATGGCAATTGAAATAAATTTAATTTTAGGGGAATGTTAAAGACATTATACTAAATACTCAAAAAAATTATATTTTTACTAGATTGATTATATAATCAAAATTTATTATCACAATGTACCATCACCCATGATTGAGTGAATTTGTTTTTAGACAAAAATTAAAATATTTTTTTGAATGGATAATCATTTACATAAATTCCATTATTTACAAACAAGGTGAATGATTTTGGTAAGTAAGCAATCATTATGATAATACATTCCATTATTAAACATCAATTAATTCTTTATTATATTAGAATAAAAATAATACAACCCATAATACCAAGAAGAATTGTGTATTTAGGTAGTTAGGAATAATGATGAATAACATAAAAAATATTGTACATCAATATTTTTAAATACATCCTTATCATGCTCATAATTTTCAATTTATCTTAAAAATTCAACAGATAAGATGGGGATATACAAAAGAATAATTTGAGATATAAATACCAAATAGGGAATAAAAAAAGAATGAAATTTAGAAAGTAATAAATTTCAGAAAATAGAAAATTAAATGGGACCTAAAACGGTGGAGTGTCATTAATATAAACAATGAGTCATGATGTAGAATGATTAAATAATGTCAACACGGGAATGTGGAAGAAACATTAAACATGAAATCATAATCCTAGGCCAAGTATAACCCCCAAGTCATCATATAATGGTGGAAAAAGTTCAATAATGTATTAGGTTCACCCATGTACCCATACATAAATCCACATTAGAAAAACATATTACCCATTTTATTCGATCACCATATAAGTTTGAGCACACCAATCTCTTTCATATCATGTAGATTCATATGTGTGTAACATAGATCAAATAACATATGAATTTATTTTAGAAATTTTAACCCCATGATCAAGGTGTGTGGGTAAAATACAAGTATTTATCCAATAAATAAAGTATGGGTTCAAATAGGTGAATAAAATTGTGTTTAAATGGGGTTGATATTCAGGATGTAATCCTTTTTTAATGAAAAATCGCAATGAAATTCTAGCAACATAACAAAAATAATTAAAAATTCATAAAATTATTCAATGGGATTGAAAGGGGTTTCTCAGTATTTGGATATCATAATTCATATAATAGGGATATTTGATGTATTATATTAAAATTGGGAATAATAATAATAATGTATTTCATAATAAAGGATCATTAATATTGGGGGGAAAGAGAGGATCCATTAATACATTTCGGCATAGTAACAACATAGGTAAATGTTATAATGAAGTGTAATAAATTATATATAATTTAGTTGAAATCAATTGATATTTATAGTGATATTTAGAATCAGATGACAACATAACAAAGAGTTATTCAAAAGGATAAATACAAAGAAGGTGACTGAATAGAATAGAAGAGAGGGCCGTCCATTTCCTTAATATAGTTATTCAAAAAGTTTTGGAGGGATTTTTTAGAGACTTATGAAAACATAAGAGGAAAATAGAGATTTAATTAAAGATTAATGATGTGATCCATGAATTTTTAGGTAATGTGAATTTGATATTGGGTGGGTTTATATTGGAAGGGAAAGGGGAGGTCATTATTTTACACAAACATTGGTTTCAAACTCTATATAATAATGTAGTAGAAACCATAAACCCGGACATGGGTTTGTCGAATGGATTCTATAAAATAGGATTGGTTTTAATTATTTTATAAGGTAAATGGACTATGTCATTATAATATTATCCTTGGGGATGTGGAAGTGAGTCCTGCTCATAGATGGAATGGTTTTAAAAAATTGAAATATAATATAGGTTTTAGAACATTAATATATATTTATAAAATAAATAAAATAAACTGAATGGAATAAATTTAATGGCTAAATATATATTTTTTACTTTATAAAATTTATATCATTTATTATGTCACTTTTGGGTCATTATGAGGTCAAAATTCACACCAAATGTTTATATTATATTTTATTTTTCCCTAAAAGTTCGAGTGTGTTAGAAAATTATGAAAGTTTCAGTATTGGACAATTATATTTTGGTGATTTTAAAAATACTATTTATTTTTGAAATATAATATTCTAAATATTTTTATTTTCACTTTTATAATAAGAATCATCATTTATTGAGAAATGCTATTTTTTTCTGAAAATAAGAAATTTTCATACGCTTATAAAAATTATATTTCACTTCATGAAAAATTATATATCATCAATATTTAATAAAAATAATTTAAATGTATCATTTTTTTTAAATATAATTTTTTTGTGATTCTAGAATTTTTCAAAAAGGAAATACATTATTGAAACTTCATGTTAGACATAAAAAAAGTTTTTGTTTTAGAATACCAAAATTGATGTCATTTTTAAAGTAATAAAAATACCAAGTAAACAAAATTTTTATTATATTAAATATACCTTATATTTTTACATAATAATAGTCTCATTATACCTATTGATTTATTACACCAAAAAACTCCAATGGTTAAGGTGTGTGATGGTGATATTTTCAGGGGGTGGTTCAACATACATGGTTTGGGCCATGATCTTAATGAATGTGAACTTATCCTGTAAATAGTATTGTTCATGTTTTAGTTATTGTTTCTTATACTGTTCTTGGTCAAGGGAGAATACTAGTTATCTTGGCTCCCTCATAATCTCCAATAAATGTGGTTTGTATAGTATGAACGTACGGGTTGAGGTCATTGCTTTCTTTTTCTGTGTTAATAAAATTTATTATAGCCCTGTATTTATTCTAATGAGATGATGACTGTGAAATGGAATTTTTATAAATGGTTTTATTCATAATTTTTATTTGAATATGATATGATATAATAATAACCGATATGTGAATGTTTTTTCTATTACAATAATAGATCATTTAATTAAATCTCAAATGGAATTTTATTTAAAAATGTTATGGTCATTAAAAAAGTCATGCATGAAATGTGGCTATTTTTTGTTTATTTAATAAGTTAATAATGAATTGAATGATATTTTTATTCCATTTTATATACATAATTAGTTAATAATATTTAAAATAATTAGTTTAAAAGCCTGTAAAATCTGATATTTGTTAATAAGGGATATCATATTATGATGATTAATGTGAGCTATGATTCTTATATTTTTTATTTTATTAGTAAAGAAAGGATGATGATATTTTGATATATCTATTTTAGTATTTTATTTTATACATTTATTAAGCATGAATATTTATCAATAGAATGTTCAATGTAAACTTATTATCAGTATAATTTAAGGGAATGAAATACAATAAGAAAGAAGTTGCGACACAAAGTTGTTTTGTCGTTTTATTGTAATATGTTAGTATCCTCACACAAAGATTTATATTTATTCCTAGAATAAAGGGCACAAGAATGTGTTTTATGGAGATGAAAATGATGAAATCCAACTATGACACCACTTGAAATGAGATTACAATCATCTCATAAAGACATTGTGCAATTATACTAAATAGTCCTATTACTGAAACACTGTTTACTAGATATGTTTTCTAATGTAAGGTTTTAAACACTCCATATATTACTCAACTCAATACCCTAGTAAAGGATCATCCCACAGTTCCTAATAGAGTAGGTAAGGTCCCATGAAGTACATATTTTATCACCATGAAATCCAAACATAATCTTAGAGTTAGATTCCACCGTAGAAAGAATAATGACCAATATATTTCACAATGTGAGTCCCTTGACCATATCTTGATTCTCCACCCTAATTGGATTACCCGACCCATATTAATTTTTGAATCAAATGAACTCTATTCCCATTACATCCAACATAAGGACTCCCCCTCATAGATCTCCCAAAAAATTAGAACTAAAAACATTTATCTTATGAAAACTGGTGGAAGGGTTCAATAGAACCCATATTCCTTGATTTCCATAGTATATTCATTTATAGATTACCTCAAATTTTAAAACCGTCAAATGAAATTGAATATGCACTACATGGAAGAAGAGATTCAATTTCACTATAGGTGACCTCACCCAAGCATAAATGAATAGATGTGAGTAATTTCTTCCTTCTATAACTATGTTTTTATCAACACATAAAATCCAACACACCGCTCTGAAAACCATAAAATATAATTTAATTTCCTTGATAGGGTTACCAACCCGTTGAAAACATAAATCAATGAACACTAGTCATGAATCACCCCTCACCAAGATTCTCATGCTCTATTTTATTAAATAATTATCTGTTCTAGCCAAATCTAATTTTAATATGAGAGTAAAACTAGTTTCAAAACATGGGAACTCCAACTATAGGAAGAAAGATACAATAGAAATACCCTTATTTTGCACATTTTCATACCTGGGTGTGATAGTGTTTCAAAAATTCCATAATAAATATTGTTTTCTCTAGTTTTTTTGTGTAGAAAATATTTCATTCAGATTCATCATATTCATTCATTGTAGGGATCAATGTGAAATTATTATATCTGTTTAATCCTATAGATGATGAATATGAGAAAACATAAATTATGGATCTTTTTTTTGAAAAATGTAAACTTCTAATTTTTTATTCTTTTCATTGATCATCAAGTTAATAATTTTATGGAATTATATATATTTAGTAAATGATGAATCTAGATCTGGGCTCTATGGACATGATTGTGTCCTTGCAACCCATTTTACATTTTAAAAACTTATATCATCATGGCCCAACACCCAAAAAAATTCTCATTAAAAATATAAATCTAAACTATCATATGTATTGTATGCCTATACATCCTTCTAATTCAATATGGAAAACATATTTTAACATCATATTAAGTACTCATCATGACCATATTCAAAAACAAAATTACCTTCAATAATATCCTAATACAACATCATTTGCATGTACTACAAGGCTTCATAAACACATATCAACCCAATACCCACCTCATCCATTTCTTTAATCATTCTATCCCATTAGTTCCAATGGTATTTACATCCAAGGTTAGAATCCCATATGAATTTTAACATGAAAATAGTCCCCTAAGGTTCCATGATGACTAAAAAAATATGCATGGGGATAGACCTTAGAACACTATTCTCCTACATGATCCATACCTATAATGGTAAGAATTATTTCTTATAATGGAAAATACACCCCATGTTTATTATAATAATACCATCAATAAATATAATTCATGTCCTACTATCAGATATTGGGGCTCTAAGATACTCTATCTGCATGTTATGTCATTGGATACATTGAATGTCTTATATGGATCTCCCACACATTTCTATGCATTTTATAGAGATGTATACACTTATCATTCCCTGAATGATCAATTTCCCACTCTATGTTCCATAGTCATCCATGACCTCGATGATGACGTTAATTGATTTAAATGTTAAATTAAGAAAAAATAGCATCTCTTCATAAAACATGAGATGATTCATGACTATAGACCCTGAGAAATCACTATACAGAATTATTCAACATTCAAAAATGTTGCTCTTAACATCACTAGATTGATCCACATGTACTAGAATAAAGAGACTATTTTATATAGGATCACCTTTCCTTTGAGTGCATACAATACTAATTAAACGAAAACCCTATCTGATGATCAATATACTGAGGTACATAGACATGTAAAATCTCAAAAATACACCACACAACCACACCTTAAATCCAAAAATTATCATAACCTTAAAAAAACTGAACTCCCTCCGGTCATAGTCCTTATCCATATCAACATTAATCATAATATCATATGAAAAAAACTTTTTTATTAATATCAACTAATAACTATTTTTAAATCCAATCTCCCATTAGATGATTGGACCATGAATGATTCCATTTTTATGATCCAAAATGAGCCTCCACATAACCGTAACCAATAATTTTCATAGAATTCATGTGATAATATTGTATGTGAATTTACAGAGGCATAAATGATTGTATTATATTATTGTTTTCAGTATTTCACCTTAAGAATCAAAACCACTAGGGTGGAAAATACAACTCCAGTGAGTTCTCCATTCCAAATAAGTATTGTAACACCTCTATAAGCTATTCTTTTATAATGTTACTAATGAACAAAATAACCAGATAAGAAATCCATCAGGACCTAGTAAACAGTCCAAATCCATGCTATAAATGGAAGGACTAATTTCATTCTCACATAGAATGGCCTCCATATCCTTGTTACCATTTCCCTCCACAAGATGATGATTTTTCTTATGAAACTTTTCATCACCACTAACTATTTAGAACATAACTATCTAGGATACAAGTATTCTAACAAGTATCTCCTTGAAGTCCACAACCTTAAGCATTCTTGACACGTCATTATCACCAATATGTGATCCATAATATAGTCTATGATTTATCTATATGAACACCTTGTTCACTATAAAGAACACCTATATATATGTTATGTACATATCCCATCCCTTAGACAAATATTCATAAATTTATCCCTGGACACTTCTTCAATTTATAGTATTATTTTAACTAGTGCATTTGTCATTTTTATATTAATCATAAAATGAATCATCATATAATATCTACTACAGGATCCCATATATGATAAAAATATATATTTTTATCAATTATATGATTGAATTTTTTCTTATTATATTATAGAAACACTCTTGGATATCTTTCTTCAAATTTTTGATCTAACCAACAATCCAAACAATAAGGTCCCTTACACTAGTTTATCCAATGATTATGAAACTATCTAACTAAAACTCTGTTTTTGTGCCCAATTAGCATAGAATAAGAACTAACATGTTCTAATTTTATCACTATTTATGTTAATAGTCATATAGTAATTTTATAAAATTGATATTTTCAAATTATTCACAGAGGATTGGGGGAAGGAATCAATAAATTTCATTATTAGAAAAAAAAATCGATCTAGATTTCTCCATATATATCTTACCAATATAGGATTTTAACATAGGTAAACCTATCACATGAGAACTCCATGTCAAAAATCCATGTCCAATACATAATACATTGAATATATTTATTCTCCCAATGAATAAAGGCTTCTCATTATCCTTTGATACCACATCTATGCTATTTAAGTCTCCCCTGAGGATCCATGAATCAACCTATCAGTTAAAGGTGTGGAGGTTCTACTATAAGACTTATCTTTCCAAAACCTCCCATGTAATATAGAATAATTAAGGATTTAGTTAATCTCCCATAATAGTAATTTTCATGGAAATATGAAGAGATGATATGTCAACACATCCGATGGTAAAATTGCTCCACTGAAAAATCAAAATATTATAATTATATGGATAAACAGGCATGAATTATAAGAAGTCAGAAATCATGGTGATAGAAGAAATATTTCCTATATTTTTTGGGATCTAGAATATCATACACATATTTTTGGATCCTATGAGTTTCATAATAAATAAATTAAATTTTTAATAGGGCCTCAGGACCCATGGCATTCCAAATAGTAATATAGGTCAATGGAAAATATCAGTGTTGTCCATGAAACCTGTATACCTAATTGATTAAGAATAAAAATAAGATTCACTAATAAAATACTTAAATATTCTATGAGTAAGCCTTCCTCAATCCACAGTATTAAAAACCCCATTATAGATTCTACCCTTATGAAAATATATAGAAACTAAACTCTATAGCTTTGTCTCAGGGGAATATAAAAGAGAAAATCATATAGGTGGTAATAAAAACTACTTTAGATATGATGAGACAACCATGTTTAAAATATCACCATCACACGAAACCACTATCGAAGGAATCTTCAATGAAGGATAATCATTCAATATTACTTTTTTTCCCATCTCAATTATGAAAGCCAAACCTCCCAAAGGATCCATAAAAGAGAGAAAATGTATGAAAAAACTATCCACCATGAATATATATGGACTTCCCACTACACTCTCGATATCAGGATCTGTGATTGATGTAGTCATACATGAGAAAATCCTAGAATATTGTCGATATGAGTAGATAATGACAATATCAACATTAAAATAACTATAAAACATCAATTCCTATACCAATTCACATGAGAATCTATAGACTTGAGAGGACTTACCCATAAGAACAAGAATCATGGGAGGAAAACAAATCTCTTAATTGGGTTTTAGTGGTGGAGTAAAAGGATCAAAGAGATAAGAAAATGACCCTAGGAAATATGGGATGCTAACAAGATACCTGAAATCTAGAGTTTTTCAGGAAAATAGAGGTTCATAGAGACAAAAACAAACACATGTATATGAGAAAACAAAATATAATAAGAATTTAACATGGGTTGGAAGTGGTTTCCACGTATACGAGAGAAGCAGTCAAATTAATTAATTATCACTCTATAGATATATCATTTTAGGATACTAAATTGATTATTACCCTTGAATTTTTTTTATTCCCAGATTCTTTGGATTCCATCAAATTTTAATCAAAACTTGTTTATAAAATTTATTTAGTTTCTCATCTACATGAATATTATAATCATGCTACTAACTCCACCCATAGTTTATGTATTTATGCATAGTAGGGAAGAAAAATCCTTGTTGATAAAAAATTACCGTGTAACACATACTCTACTACTTACTCCCAGAATTGGGAGTGCCACCCCACAAATATCTCCCCCATGACCAATTTGGAGTAGAATCAAGACCTAGATTCTTCTTTTTGGCATACAACTTCTCTTTCAGTAAAACATTCTTCATCATGTCAATACAATTTTCATTTTTTTGTATTCTCTTGACTTTTAGCAATATTTCTTTTGAAACATTTTAGATACATTGATATCATACATCATTTTTTTAGAACTAGAATGGAATTTCGGGTTCATGATGTGATGAATAGTGCTCTGACAATCAAAATAGTGAATATAATTCTCCAGAATCTGTCCCAAATCCTATAAAAACAACATCATCCACAGTATCTCCTTATAGACATAAGTGACCATGATATTTTATTCTAATGTGGTATTCAAGGAAACACAGATCTAATTTCATAATTCTCATGAGTCTATTCTACTTGAAATGATAATAGGTACCTATATATGTATTTCATTATGTCTACATCACCATCCTTATCAGAATTTGTTTATCCATCCAAAATAGGTTTAACATTTCCAAAAACATACATAATGACTTTATGTACATCGAAGATAACTCAAAAACCATTTGACCAATTCCCAATTCTCTTTTAAGGTATTTTATTAAAATATGATCATAACTCCAATAGTGTAAGAAATGTATGGTTTGGTGAAGACCATGGCAGACCTAAGACTTCCAACTGCTCAATCATAAAGAGAATTTTTCCATCACTGCATTTTATTTCTTAGTTTATGGACTCATACTTCTCATGATATAGAAATGAAATAAAAGTGGAGTGGAAACTGGTTTTTCCATGTTCATGTTGAATATTTCAAGAACATTATCAATGTTCCACTCCTTAGGTAGCTAAATCTAGTGATTTATCCTTTAACATGTAATCATTATAACACGATTCTATGTTGGATATCTTGAGTCCTTAATTTCAAAAGACAAGTTTAATTGTTTCTTAAAATGTTCAATATAGGTGATATCTCCCCCAATAATCACAATATAATCATCATAAATAAATAAGATATTTAACTCACCATAAAAAATGTTTGATGATAACGTAGTGATCAGTAGTCATCCACCTTACCTATTTTTCTCCATTAATGAGTTGAATTTTGTGTACCATTGACTTAGTGCTTATTTAAAAGTATGTAAACATTTCTTAGTTCATAATTAATGTTTATCATTATCCTTCACCGAAAATCTTAGTGGATTATCCATTTATATCTATTTGTCAATATCACCATGTAAAAACACTGTCTTTACATCTAGTTTTTGAATCTTGATGTTCAGACTAGCCGGAAATTGAATAATAACTCAAACAATAGAGATTTTAACAATATAAGTAAAAATTCCATAAATTTAAATACCTTTATTTGGAATGAATACCATTTCTTCCATTCTACCATTATAGCGCTATATTGAGGTACTATATTCTCCTTCGATTTTTCACACCCACTTGTTCTTGTGTTCCTACTTTCCTTGTGGTAATTCAACCAAATCAAATATACAATTCTTGTTTAATTATCTCATCTCCTCTTTTATGCCATTCCAACATTCAATATTATGCTAGATTATAATTACATAATCCTTTCTATTTGGTTCTCCACCAACAATGAACATCGCATAATCATGTGTTGAGTATGTACGACTCTGTTTTCTTTCTCTGGTGTATCTCCTCAACTATGATTTAGGGGGAATATGTTCTGTATAATCATATGATAGAGACATATCATAAGTTGAATACATATTACATGGTAGTGATGTATACTCATTTTCTCATCTCTCTCTCACACTAGCCAATATTGATGGTAGTGTGACTGGTTCCAAACTGAATGGAATTTCCTCATACTTAAACATATTGACATTTTTTAGTTTTTCAAAATCATCAATCATTTTTTACATAAGAAACAACACATATCATCTTCTAATGATACTCCTACTGATATAAACCTAGAGTCAGTATAATATCCTTTTATCAGGTTGTCAAAAAATGATAAACTACATTACTTTTTTATCCAACTTCTCCCTCTCATCTTTCGGGATGTGAAAAAAATTCCATACAGCCAAACTGTCATGCCTTTCTATGATACTTATTTACCACTAAAAAACCATTCTCAAAACTCCTTGTTTAGGGGAACCGATGCAGAAATGTTGATAATTTCAACTATGGCCATAGTTGTTTCACCCTAAAAGGAATTTGTAATCTTTTCATTTGAGATCATTCATCCAACTCGCTCACTAGTTTTTTTTCATCATCTCAGCAAAACTGTTATACTGAGGTGTCTTCAGAACTAATTTTTCTAGTAAAATGATAAAACACATTCATTAATTGTCAAAAAAATCATGATAATCTCATTAATATCATGAAATCACTTTATATAATAGTATAACTATTTCTATTTCTATCTTCACATGAATCTTTATGAAAAAATACAACACTTGACCATTAGTTTTTAAAGAAAATGACCAAACATTCCTTGAATGCTCCTATGTGAAGGTAAAATATAAATAAAACCTCTCATCAACATTGATTTCATCAGAAATTTGTTAGTGTGAATAAAATATAAAAAATTTTATTTTCTAGACGGTATGTAACCGTCAAATGATACTCTGTGTAGTTTTCCCATGATTAAATAAACACTTGTTATTGAGTTTTTCTTACCATGTGGTAATTCATCAATATAGAATGTTCTATTATTAAAAAATTATCATAAACCCACTTTCATGGCTTTTATCCATTTCATATAATTCTATATTTGAATTATATAATCATGACTTATCGGCTCCCCCCCCCTCAGTGAGCATCTCATACTCATGTGGTGAGTATCTACTACTCAATTTTCATTCTCCCATGGATCTCATCAACTGAGCATTATGGGGAATCTATTGTGAAATATCATATAATGGAGAATTGATAAAATATAATGAAAAATTACCTAGTAGTGATGTATAATAAATGTCTCATATATCATTCTATTAATAGTCGGTATTGATGGTGTCATGTCTTCTTCCAGACTAACAAGGATTTTATCAGACAGAAACATCTCTGGATTTTATGGGTTTACAAAATATTCAACCACCTAATACTCAAAAAAACACCACAACTATTCCTATAACGATCCTTATATTGATAGTATCATAGATTCTGTATCAAAACTCCAGATGGTCATATCTCAAAAAGATATAATGCTTCTATTTCCCCACCAGCTTCACCAGCCCATCTTTTGGGATGTGAAAAAAATACCTTACACCAAAATAATCTCAATGGGTTATATAAAACATATATAAATGTAAATAACATTCCTGGAAAATCATATTATATTGGAACTAATAGACAATGGTTGATAATATCAATCAAAATCCTTATTTCCTCCTGCCATATAGTGTTTGTAATATTTTCATTTGAGAACATACTTTTGACGCTCTTGAAAATTATTTTGTTTGTCCTCTCAACAACACCATTATCCAATGGTTTATTCAGTATTTATTTTTCTATTTTGATGTTGTAACACCTTCAATACACATAAAATGAACCATTATACTTTCCTACAATTTCCCCCCATACACACATTAACTATCTTCCTATTTCTCTTTCAACATTCACATAAAACTTCTAGAAAACATTCTACACTTGATCCTTAGTTTTCAAATCAATGACACTAACTTTTCAATAATGATCAAATATGAGGGTAAATACATAAATAAAACCTCCCATAAACCAATTTCTCATCACATAAAAATCAATGTGAATGAAATATAAAATATTTTTCTTTCGAGATGTCATATAACCTTGATATTGTAATGACTTCTGTTTTTTTAGACTGCATTTTTTGCAGAGATTTCAATTTTTGATGATGGAATCTTATGAGGGGTAAAATGATCTGTTTTTCTAGTATTTTTCCTTAGATAATTTTTATAATCACTCTGCTGGTCCTAGAATTGGGGGTTTACACTAGGATAGGAGTTTGGTGAAAATCTGAGCTATTCGAATTTTAGGGGAATGTTTAATATTTAATATTATTAAATTAAATATAAATTATTCATATATGATCATTAGGTGATTACTATTTAATGGAGAATATTATTGTGATTCCTTCTCCTCTGTTGAGTTTGGAATGAGGAGTTTATAAAAGGTAGGTCCTAAACTCATGTCCGGCGGTGGGGTTGAGTCGGGCCCCTTTTTCTTATTTTGTTTTTCTTTTAATTTCTTATCTGTATTTTCACTTTTTTCATCATTATTATGAATTATCCTTGTGCTGTTACTCCTTAATCAATACCTAAGGGATAATTGATTTAGGTAGAAATATTAAGATAGGGAAGGTAATAGTGGTACCATTTTAAATATCTGGACGTGCTGAGTCAGAATGCGTCATCCGTGGATAGTGAAATATACTAAATCTTTAACAGTTTCATCAAGAAGGTAGTAATGTTTATATTTTCACCATATATCCCCTTTAAAAATGTTGTTTTATTTTATTATAGCCTTATATTTCTTTCTTGTGTCCTGTTGAGGCTCCAACTTTTGTTTTGGGGGAGAAAACAGGTGTTCTGTGCGATCAGGGGGATTTCTCATCAGGGAACCCAAGATACACAATGTTTGTTCTAGGGGAACACACCATGTGTATTTCTTGTTCAGGGAAGAAGAAGTATTCTTATGTACACACTGTTTACTCTAGGTACAGGCCATATGTTGCCATGTCAGTGTGTCCAACCACAAGAGAAATAATATGGATTTTTGTTTTTAAATAGTACATGTCGTGTACTTTGAAGTACACACCATGTCCCTTGATGTACACATTTTGTACTATTACACAGTCACACCCATGTATTCTATCCATCTATATGTATAATTTATCTAGGGTGGATAATTTTAAACACTGTGTACTCTGAATTACACACCATGTACTTTTTCCAGCTTAGTAGTTTGGGGTATTTTGTGCCTAATAATTCATAATTTGGTGAGGGAGTAGTCCATTAGGAGAATTATTTCATGTATATCACAATGGTGGAATACATTGTACATTTATAGGTCCTATAAATGGTTTTTTGGGGTTTCTGTCTCAATGGATAGGTTCTTCCTCCCACTATCATGTTCATTTGTAACATGAGATTGAAACATGGAGTGGATGATATGTTGGGTGTTCAGACCATCCTAGTTGAGACCTTTGTTCAATGACAAGTTGTGAGTTATCTCCTATCACCTATGATTTTTAGGGCATTCCCCTTATGAGACAAACCCTTTTTTCTAATGAGGTCGTGGGACTAGATGCTTCCAAGGATCCCCTGAGGGATTCCTTTTCTTATGTGCTGAACATGGGAGCCCTTTATATGATCTCTTTCATTTTTCCTTTGAGATGATCCAAATTGTAGGATTACTCTATTGTTATTATTTTGAGGACCCCATATAGTTTTATACCTTGATTTTCACTTAGAATCCCATGTAGGATTCCTCACTCAGGTTTTGCTGGAGGATCCCGAGTAGGATGCCTCTTTATGTATGACTTGGGGGACCCAATGAGTTCCCAATGTTATACGGACCATGAGGTATATGTCTGGTTTGGGTAGATATGGTGTTCAATTGTTACCTAGGATCTCGAGTAGGATGCCTCTTTCTATTTCACTTTATTTTACTGATGTAGTAAGGTTCAAAAGAGGTGAATCCTGGTTGGTGGCTATTGAGCCTGATTTGAGGCGTCTTCTTTTCTACTGGGATGACTAATTTTTCATCTTGGGTTTTACATTTCATATTGGGATTCAAGATGTGATTTCAAGGTATTTGGATTTTAAGCCATTTTATTTTTGATATTTACTATAACCAGAGGTACTACTTGGGGCTTGTCCATTGAGCCTAAAAGTGTATATATTGTGACTTATATATTGTTAGGAAGACCAAAAGTGTTTCTTATTATTAGACTGTTGATATTTACATTATGATATATGATGGGGATAATTATGCTCTCGTTAGATTTTGAATAGAATGATTCCACACCTCCAGATCAGTTATGGGACTCTAAGGGTATATCATTACAAAAAACTGAAGAGTTCTCTCTTTTTACGGGCATGGAGACCCAAGAATCGTGGTAGATTACTCACTCCCGAGTGGCAGGGATGATTACTCTCTCCTAATATTTTAATCAAAATGATTCCACTCTTATAATCAGTTATTAGAATCCAATGGAGTATCATGGTAGCTCACCAGAGAGTTATCTCTTTATGGATCTCCTAAGGGTATACCATTTAGGGATCATCCGTGTTCCAAATGTCGTGACTGCCTATGGACCAAGACCTAGGGATTAGACATTGGACTGGATTCACTGGCCTGATCAGTATGAAAACTCAATTATTATCCTTTTAAAGGATATCTGGACATGCTTCCCAGAATTGTTCTTTATTGGTGTGGATGATTACACTATCCTCATCCAATGATCTAAATGATTACGCTCTTTCAGGTCTGTTATGATTTAATATTGTTATAAGGTATCCTTCCATTAATAATTGAGCATTTTCATATGTTATACTTATTTTTAGGTTTTACTATTTTTATATGGAATCCTTCTTAGTAATTAGAGGTGAGTTCAATTGAACCCTGGTGTAGGAAGAGCATCCTACTATGGTGACATAGCTTTATCAGAGATATAAATATGTCACTAGATGAAGAAGGTACATTTCGATTGGATTACAAACCCATAGATTGACATAATGATACATGTATTGAGTGGAACAATGTCTATCTCAACTCCCCTTCATATGGTGCCCTGGAGATCTAGATTACAGACCCATGGATCGACTGATAATGTGGTTTCTTGTTTTTTGATTCACATACTCATGAATATTCATATTTATTTATATATGTATAGGTATGGGACTATACATGTATACACGTATAGATATTGACATCCATGGGGTCACATACCCAGTTTATAGATATTATAGACCCCGGGTTCGCAAATGGTTAGACGTTTGGTTTACTTCCTTCTATTGTGTTCAAGCTAGGATGAGGACGTTGCTATTGCAAACACTTTTCACATCACAATTATAAGAAGTTTTTCGGGGTGTCGAACTATGATTATTTATCACCCCTTCATGTGAACCTCATTTTATATGTGGAACATATGTATTATTTCTAGTTTGATCATGAGTTTCAGGGTGGATATGGATAAGGTCTGGTGTTTCATGATCAAGTGGTTCTATTGATCAGGCTTGTGCAATTCGGCAGTGTCTTGATATCAGGTATATGGGTTGGCTCAGAGTTAGTGGTAGAGCCTTGTACTTTTACATTCAGTTTATTTTGTACCACTATCTATATGTTTGGACAAGTGGGTGACCTGTGTGGTATTTTATTCCATAGCTATTTGGGATTTTAAAGCATTTTACTGTTTCAACTTTTTCGATTTCATTTGTTTGTTGATTCGACACTCTGTTTACATTCCACTGTTTATGATACTTAGTTATTTATATTATTTTCTTATTATAGTATTATTTCATAGATTCCCCATTATCATACCCTAGTCCATCACTACTAGTTATTACCTGATGTCATATAGGGATGCACATTTGAGGCCTTGTGGAAAACCGGATCAAAGAACCAGTATAGTGGATTCTAGGTTAGGACGTTAAAAAGTGGTATTAGAGGAGTTTTCTTTTCGTGGTCCTTACTATTTATTTTATGATAGAGATGAGTATTATAAATCTTTTGGAACCTATGATTGATATAATATTGGTTTTCAATTACACTTTTTTTTGGTAAGAAGTGCTAATTTCCAGTGTTTGGTATTGTGGTTCTAATTTGTGATGTTACAGTTTTATATGATTTTTCCTTGATTGTATCACATGTTATGTGATGGTGTTTTGATTTACTATATATATTTTGATCCCTTCCATTGATAAGAGGATCAGGACATATTTTAACTCTTTTCTAGAAAAGGAAAAAGCAGTCTCATTAATCATACTTGGAACATAAGATTCACAACATATAGGCATACTAGTGTGTGTTTTTTCTAAAAACTAAGACCTTTGGGACTACTTACACATACGTTTTTTCTCCGCTTTTAGGTTATGTGGATCTATGTTGAGGATTTTTCAATTATGATAATGACTCAGTCCTCCTACTCATGTGTTATAGTGAGCTTAGTAGGTCAATATGTCATGTGATGCCGTTCTGTTTAACCCCATGTTGGGTTTTGTTTATTAGGTATGTGGTTATCTAGTCAGATCACTAAGTAAGATTCCAATAGATACCAAGACTTTTCTTTTGAACTGAACCACATGGAGGTATTTCCCAATATATATAGTTGGTAAGTGATAGTTCAATTTCTCTTCTACGTTGGTTGTCACCTCTATGGAGAATTTTATTCTACGGATGCTCGAAGAGGATGAAGTCCCTCATAGGTTGTGTTTTCAATTTAACCCTTGTTGGTCGTTTTGATCTAACATTCTTTTCAGACGTTTGGATATTTTTGTATAGGTTGTTAGACTATAAGAACCACTTGTGATAGCTGTGTTTTTGGGCAAGGTGAAAGACATAGATAACCTTGGTTTAGGATCAGACCCTTGTAGGTATACATTTGTTTTGTTTTAGGGCATCTAGTTTGAATGATGGATCAATGTTTTCTGATGCATTTTGGGTACAGAGATTTTTTGTGTTCATTTTGTGATTGGGGAATGATATATTATTGAGTTTTGTGTTATTGGAATGTTGATGCCTTCATATTTTTATTAAGGCACCTCAGATTCTTGCTTTTCGAGACTGGCTCTAACAAGAATGACTATATAGGGACCTATACTGGTTGACTAGTGTTTCCATAATATCTAATGTAATCATAGCATTGGTAGATGCTTTTAACTAGAACAAAACCATTTGTATGTGTAATGTGATGGAGATACACAATGGTTACACATGGTATAATTTTAATTTAAATCATTGAGTGGCTAGGTGCGAGATGAAGACCGATGTTTCAAGATATTTTGTGGGTTTAAATCCCATAGGTTATGTGTAAATGTCCCTCTATTGTATAGGTGACATAGTGAAATACAGCATCACCATGAGATGGTTTATAAATGGATAAATCCTAGTCATGTTAATAGGATGTGAGTTTGTCTCGGAGGGGGAAGTACATGCCTTTTTGTATAATTTTAGTGTACTCTTGTTAGGGACTATCATGCACTATCATGATTCATTTTGATTATGTTTAGAAAGATTTGTCCCAATTATGATATCCTTGATTATTTTTTAATGTTCATACCTATTGAGGAGGTAACCTTTTTGTGTTTCACTCTAGGAGTGGTGTATGGAAATCCATATAGTGGGGAGTGCACCATTATCTGTTTAAGGGAGGATTTTCATATTTCGGTAAACCATTGGTGTTTTCTGTTAACCATTGAGCTTGGAGTTATATTTTATGATGATGATTGGGGTATTCATATGATGGGTAGTACCAGATCGGTTGAAGGTAAAATTTTTCCATGTATAAGGGAGTTGTTAATGCTATAAGGATGATCATTTGATAGTCCAAATAACGTTGTTGAACAGATTCTCTAGTTGGGAGCATGGCTAATGGTCCTTTTACAAAGCTTCTCATGGATGAGAAGGTTTATGGTGGGGAGTTTGTAAGTACTTGTGTTTATTCAGACTGTAGCTTTGAAAATAAATTTGATTTTTTTATGTTGGATTCTCATGAAATGTGAAATGGGTTTTACCCCTACTAGTTGACATCATCTAATTTTTTGACTAATATTTTGGCCCCGAAATATGGTTCTTACCATAGAATAAGAGTTTGGTGGTAAAATGTGTTGTAATTTTAGCGGAATATTTACTATTTAATATTATTAAATTAAATGTTAAATTTTTCACGCAGAATCGATTAGGGATAAATTTTAAATTGATCATCGGATTGAAATTTCCTCTCTATTGTGGAGTCAGAAATTTGGATTTTATCCTAGGAATGGCCAAAACTGGAGTCATGCGTCGGGGCTGGGGTGGGCTGGGCCCCTTTTTCATCTTTTTCTTATTTTTTCTTTTCTTTCATTTATTTTTTTATTCATCATTTCACATGATTCTTATACTACTACTCCTTCATCGTGACATAAGGGATAATTCATATAGGGAGAAATATTATGAGAGGGAAGGGAAGAGTGGTACCATTTCAATGATATTGACGTGCTAAGTCAACATCTGATATATGTGGATGGTGAAATCAACTGATGCTTTGGATGTTTCAACCCAAAGGTTAAAACAGTTAAATTCTCCCCATATATAGCATTTTAATGTGTTTTTTAACTTAATAAATCCTTATATTGCTTTCTTGTGGCCTCTTGAGACTCAATCTGTTGTTTCGGGGGTGAAAAGGGGTGTTTCGGGCGATCCAAGGGATTTCCTGTCAGAAAAACCTAGCTACACAACATGTGTTATATGGGAACACACCATGTGTTATTACCATTCTGGGAATAAGAATTTTTCATATGTACACTTCGTGTACTATGAGTACACTTTTTGTGGTGTCTTGGTAGTGTGGTATCATGGTCGTGTGTCCAACCATGTGAGAAAGACCATGAGTTTTGGTTTTTAAATAGTATACACTATGTAATTTTACATAGGTAGCCCCCATGTGTTCTACCCATGTATATATACACAGTCAGGGGGATGGATAAGAGTACACGCAGTTTACTCTAAAGTACACTCCACGTACTTTTTCCATCTTAGTAGTTTGGGGTATTTTGTTCTCTGGAAGTCACAATTGGGTGGGTGAGTAGTCAATTATAATCATTTTTCCATGTAGATCACAATGGATAGACCTTTATGACATTTAGAGGTCATCTAATTTTTTTTGGGGGTTTCTATCAAAATGGATAGGTTCTTCCTCTAGTTATAATGATCATTTTTAACCTGAGAGTGAGACTTGGTGTGGATGATAGGTTGGGTGTTCGGACCAATTTATTTGAGACCTTTGATCATATATGAGTTGTGAACTATCTCGTGTGACCTATGATTTTGATGAAGTTACTATTGTGAGATATACCCTTATAACCTATGAGGTCATCAGACCAGTTGCTTCCAAGGATCCCCTGAGTGATTCCTTTTCTTATATGCTGACCTAGGGAGTCCCTTATAAGATCTCTCCCCATTTTCATTTGAGAAGATCCCTATTCTAGGATGCCTATATTATTCTTAATTCGAGGAAACCATGTAGGATTCCTCCCTTGATTTTATCTACGGAACCCGTGTAGGATTCCTTCAATCGCGTTTACCTAGAGGATCCCGAGTAGGGTACCTCTTTGTGTTTGACATGGTGAAACAATCAGGTTCCCATGGTTTGACCAACCCTAAGAATTATATCAGGTTTCAGTAGATATGGTGTCTGTGTGTCTCCTATAACCTCGTGATGAACATGTTTTCCAAAGGGTATGTTGATATACTTTTGGGTTGGGTGTTCGAGCCACCCTCACTCTTTCTTATATATCACTTGTTTATTACCAATGCAGTGATGTTCCCAAGAGGTGCTTCCTGGTTAGTGGTATTTGAGCCAAAAACGAGGTGTATTCTTTTCTGTTGGGATTCCCTATTGTTCTTCCTATGTTTCACTTTGCTTATTGAGATGCCAGATGTGATTTGTTGGTATCTGACATCTGATCCATGTTATTTCTGATATTAACTATACCCAGACGTACTACTTAAGATTTCAATGGAGAGCCTCAATGTGTTTATATTTTGATATATATATTTTGTTGGGATGACCATAAGTGTTTCTTGGTATCCTTATATTTATCTATTCTTGATGATATATGATGGGGATGATTAGACTCTCACCATATTTTGAAATAAATGATTCGGCTCTTACATAAGATTTATAAGACACAAGGGTTGTATTATTACAACTCACTGAAGAGTTATATCTTTTGATGGAAATGGCGACCAAAGACTCGTGGTAGATTACGCACTCCCAAGTGGTGGGGATGATTATGCTCTCCTAATCCTATGATAAAAATGATTCCACTCTTCCGATCAGTTACGAGACTCCATGGGGGTAGCATGGTGGCTCACCAGAAATTTCTCTCTTCATGGATAGCCTAAGGGTACGCCCATTAAGGTCATCAGAGTTCCAAATGTCGCGACAGCCTATGGATCTAGAAGTAGGGGTTAGACATTGGAATCGATTCACTAGCCTGAGAAACATGGAGACTGAATTAGCTACCATTTATAGTATATTTATACGTGTTTCCCAGAATCATTCTTTATAGGTTGGGATGATTACGCTCTCCTTAGCCTATGATCAGAATGATTACAGTCTTCCAGACCTATCAGGATTGACCATCTATATATGGTATCTCCCCTTACAGGATTGACCGTTTGTATATGGTATACTTTATTACAATATTGATCATCGGTATGTGGTATCCTTTTTCCATGATTGTAGGTGAGTATGAGTGATCCCAAGTGTAGGATGAGCATCCCCTTTTAGTGATGTAGCTTTCTTAGATATATAAATCTGGCGTTGGATGAAGAAGGTACATTTAGATGGTGTTTTGGACCCAGAGATTGACTTAATAATACACGACTATAGTGGTAGGAAGACTAGGTCAATTCACTTGCACAGGATATCCAACTGACCGGGATTACGGTCCCATGGATCAACTACTGATGTGGTTTCTTGTTGTTCGGTATACATACTCATTAATATTCCAAAGTATGTATATATGTATAGGTATGGGAATATACATGTATACACATCAAGATATGGATATCCGTGGTGGCACTTGACCAGTTTAAAGGGATTAGAAATCCTGGGTTTGACTATGGTTGCATGTTTGTTTTACTTCATTTTGTTGTGTTCTATCTAGGAATAACACGTTGTCGTTGCATACACTTTTAGAAGCACAATTATAAGTTTCTTGTCAGGGTGGCCTACTGAGATTATTACTCACCCTTGAACATGCACCTCGGCGTACGTGTATACCTTAATAATTCATTTTTAGGTTGATCATGAGTTTGATGGTGGATAGCTATGAGGTCCAGTGTTTCATGATCAAGTGATTCTACAGATTGGGTTGCTGCAGTTCAACTATTTCTAGAGATCAGGTACTTGGGTTGGCTTGAAGTTAGTATTAGAGCACTATACATTTCTTTAAATTTCGTTTGTACTAGTATTTTTATGGTTGGCCCAGTGGGTGACCTATGTTGTATTTTATTGCATAGTTACCTAGGATTTTACATTAGTTTACTATTAAAGCTTATTCTATTTCAGTTGTTCATTGCTTCCATGCTTTGTTTACTTTTTGTAGTGTATGATACATAGTTATTTCATCTATTTTCATACTATGTTATGAGGTCAAAGTCTCCCCACTATCACACCCTAGGCACTCACTGCTATTCAACAACCTCTACCATATGGGGAGTCACGCTTAAGGCCTTTTGGAGAACCGGCTCAAAGAACAATTTTAGTGGATTCTGGGTCGGGACATTATAGGAATGATGCTCTTGTTTTTTTTACTAACATGAAATCACTACAAGTATCAAAGAATATACATTTTAGTCCTTTCAAGAGGTCCTTACTAGAGTTAATTTTGATTTCTCTCTTGCTTGTGTGAACTGGATGTATATTCCAATCATGTTTAGTAACATATTATATGGTTGTATTGACATCTCCTTTACACAGACTGGAATATCTGAGATAAAGTGAAATATCTATTTTTTTATCAATTACTATGTTACCTTTGGCCATCTTCCATTTTCCACAACTAAAGTAACTAACTTATCCATCATCATCAAGAACTAATGTGGATATCAAATTGAGGTGAATATCAGGAACATGCCTCACATCCTTCAATAGTAACCTGCATCATGAATTAGTCTCCATAATAATGATACCAATACCAATGATTTTGGATGGACCATTTTTTCACATCTTTACAAATCTAACATTCCTTAAACTATAATATGATATAAATTATCTACTAGATTTTACATGGAAGGAGGCATCAGAATCGATCACCCATGTCAAGTCCTGTCTTACAAGACTACCCTAGTTATCTTCCAAAATATAAAGAAATAATCACACATTAACAACAAAAACATCAATATTTTTTTTATTACCTTCTTGATTCAATTTCTCCACCTAAAATAATCTACACTCCTAGTTTAATTGTTCAGGATGACCAAAGTGATGGAACATTATGACATATCTTGATTTAGATTTCAATCGCTCCCTCATTTCCATACTTGTGTCACAAGGATATCTTCTTCTTCTTCTTCCCTAAAAATAATGATTCCCATATATTTCACGGAAACGATCCTCTAATTCAGATTCATATCCAACCTATTTCATTCATGATTCATAATTTATCATTTTATCTTTAACCATCTTCATAGTGAGTGTTCAATATGGAGTTGAATTTTTTACCGGCAGAAACAATTTTTACCAAATATTTTGTAGAGAACTGAACATCAACAGTTCCCCCAAATCATCATCAATCATCATTTTCATGGAATTAAATTGATCAATTTTACCCCGGAACTCACATATGTGTTCTAATATGTTCATCCAATCACTTTACTAGAAGTTGACATATCAGATTTTATTTTTCCTATATAGTTTTCCTCACATACATCCATTCTAATGATCTCAAAATAATGGAAGGATTTTGTTAATTAGAAAAAATTTGGAAGATACTCTTGTCGATACACTGTCTAACATGGCATCAAACATTCTCTTAACATGAACTGTTTTGCATCAATTGTTGGGGTACTGTTTATCATAATTTCACCAAATTGGTTACTTGATTAAGAATACTCAACTTTAACTACAAATGGAATGGTGGCCACCACTATTGTTTCCAAAAAGAATTATCATATAAATGATCCAGCATTTTCAGTTTCAAATGGCATATTTAAAAGCGGTAAACATAATCATGTAATCAATATTTTCATCCAATGATGCAATCATTTTTTTGAAAAATATAATCATAGCATAGGTCCAAAATGGTCTAAATAGTTTTAATTATATCCAGTATCACAATAAAAAGACTCCAACATGCAAACTTGTAGCAAAAAAAATTCTACTATCTTGATCGACCAATAATGTGGTTCTGATGTGGCTTGCCAAAACTGTGTCCATAAGGCTTGTCAGAAGAATCTGAAAACATTAATAATGTCGTATTCTATAGAAATATGGTAATTTAGAACAGGATATATGACCGAAACATTGACCACCTCTACTAGGTCCAATTTAATTATGTTTTTTATGCTACTTACACCATTGGAATCATCTTGTCATGATCTTTGTTGATCTGTACTATTTCTTTTTTCCAACAAGATTCACTTTTTTAGTAATGGGAAAATCCCCTCTTAATGTCTTTATTTTGAAAATAGTGCCTCTTTTACCAAATTTTTGGGGTAGTGGAGGTTCGGGGAAATGAAAACCAACACTATCAAAAGTGAAAACATAATAACAGGAAGATTTAACAATGTTCGGAAATGATGCATGCATCCACGGGTGAAGGATAACTTTTATATTATTATATCTATCTTGATAAATCTTCATAAGATCATAAAAATATAATTAAAAAATGTTTTTTTAGTTATATATTTTTTGGATTCCATCCCATTTTAAAGAAAAAGGCGTACCTAATATCTTCAATTTTTCATTTACCTAAAGAAGATAATCCCGCAGCTTTCTACATCAACGATCCACTGTTGGATGCCAAGTAGAGAATCAAAATCATTAACAAAATAATATTCATGTGAAAAACATATATGCTAATTTAACCCCCTAATTGCGTCTTTCCCCTCATAGTTAAGACTAATGCATTCTAAAGAGCATGACATATTTTTTGTCTTCAAATACACACCAGTATCCCCTTCCATTGTGAGAAAAGAATTACAATACAACCTATATACATCCTACATGTGTAAATTCAAAAACAAAATCTCATAAAACCTTGGAAAAAATTGAAAAATTATTTTATTTTACTAGGATAACTCATCAACTTAAATAATTAGAACATGAGATAGATAATATTCGAGTACGCCTAGTTTTATAGAAATACAGATAGATGAACCCAACTACATGCTTAAACTATCATTTTCCACAATTAATAAGTAACCCAAGGCATCCACAAAACTCTAAAGAATACATTGGTTTTATTTAATAAATGGATTTACATCGAGTCTAATGTAGAAAAAATATGAAATTGAATCCTTCATGATAAGCACATTCCAGGACAATCTATATTATGAGAACCTCTATACTCTACTTGTCAATGATAGTGGAGACTGATCATTCCGGAAATTATTATAAGAGGAGAGATGAATAGAAATGGAATAAATTGAAATCCACTAGACATCTATTGTATATTCCGTGCCCTAGGATCCCCAAAAGGCACAAAAAAATGAGATGGTTTCCTTCTATAGGACATATCTTGTCACAAATGACCAATCATGAAAAATAATCACATGGTTAAGAGTATTACCCTAGAGATCCACAACCAATAAACCATGCACTCAATCCAATAACCGAGGTGTAATGTAGATTCAAAGAATACATAGAAGATAAAACCTTATTACTGAATATAAAAAAATAGTGATAATTTCCATAAAATAGTGGGGTCTCATGACATCAGCCTTGATAAGAGTAATGTTAAATGCATGATAGTGCATTGGAATTTGATCTATGGATACTTATAGGGATTCTATAGGGGGTACCACAACTAGATTGAAAATCAAAACATTAATGGAATGCACAATGATAGGAAGAGAGTATCCCATGGGATGTGTATGAGGTGAATCCTTCGAATTTTAGATATCCTTTATTGAGTATAGTTACATTGTAAAATATTTGTACGTGGTTCATATTTTTAGAAAAAAATGTTATCATTCATTCTATAAAATTTGGTAATTGAATGTGAGTCCCTAATAAATTTACTAACTTTTTATATGTACCAAAATATTGGTGCATATTTCATATGTGTCAGTATATGCTGGTTTCACAATTTTATTGATATTTATTATGTCATTAGTTTTATTGATCTATAATATGATGAAAAATATGTTTTTAAATTAATCAATATCATTGTAATGATTCATTTTAATAATGGTTTTTGGATTTTAAAAATGACTTGGATGAGGATTTTAGAATTTTTTTATAAATTTGTTTCCTGTATTTCGTTTTATTCCTAAGAAAAAAATAGATGTTCATAAGGATTTGATGAGAGAATTAATGATATATCTTGATAGGTGTTGGTAACATCATAAACCTGAATAATATCATTCATTGAATAATATTTATAACACTACTATCAGTAAGAAAATGTTTGAGGAGTCATATTGGAAACCAAATAGGTCACCCCTTTGTTGGATGATGTTTGGAGAGTAATCAATTATAGGGATTGGCGATTTGTAATTGATGATAAAGAACATGTAGTTGATCTATGACCATATGAGTGAAACTAAATCCATAAGAATTAATTTGTTGAAATATTATAGAGACCCTTTGATTTTGATGGGGGAGACAAGTAATCTTAATGGCCTCAAATCAATGTTTCATATGGAGGAGTATATAAGGGAATAAAATATCTATGAATTTCATCAGAACATTCTAAATTTTGATCATAGTTGGAGAGTATTATTGTCTCTTATCATTATCCCTACTAATAAATCATGTGTAAATAATTTTCTATGTTTCAAATCCCTTGTTGAATTTTCATGAATTTATAAATATTATTGACTAGGGTGAGAAGACTGTTGAGGAATATATGAAAATTAAAGAGTAGATACTTTATTTCAAGAATCAATAAGAGAATATCCATCCCATGTTGAGATTACATTATATAATGTTTTATGGAATCATGAGAATATTAATGACAGGTCATTAGAGAATTCGATTAAGAGAAATTATTAAGACTCTTGCCTCATTGTGAGATGTGTACTTTTTAAGGTGAAATTATTTTTATATATGAAAGTTATAATGACCTAGATCTATATAATAATTACTTTGAATTCATTTAATATTTTTATGCTATTAAAAAGATGGTCAATTTATTTATTTTGTTGGTGGATTTATAAAATAAATATATATGAAATATATTATTTATATCTTTCTATATGATAATAATTAATTACTAATATACTAATCCCAAAAACAATATTTTTACATTATGACTGTGTTTGGATTTCTTATGTATACTAGAGGAATAATTTTTAATAATTCTTTTTGAATAATAACACATATATTTTGTGATATTTTGTTCAAATTTGAATATTTTTTTATGATGTGATGAGGGGACATTTCATAATTCCATCCTGAATACTTTATATAGTGTTGATGTAATGAAATGAAGAATTGATAACCAATATGTTATTTTCATATCTTAGAAAAAAATGAAGATTTTATTTAGGTTTCCAATAGGGTGAATTATTATATCATTATAAGGTAAAATTCATTGAAGGTAAATATTTTTCTTTCCCATATGTAAATTTTTCTTCCTGCAAGAAAAATAAATTTACATTATCTCTTTTTTCATGGATGGAACATTTAACAGGATCATGTTTCCCTGTATCTGACTCTCTATCCTTTATAAATGAGGAGATTTCCTCAAATTCATCATGTTGGTGGTGATAATTAATTTAGTACGAGATAAAATGATTATTGAAAGAACTACCACCAATAATGTTGGAGTTATAGTTATTTTTTTCATTCTCATAATTATTTATTATATATAATTATCTTATTTTCATGTAAATAATCACTAATTGATAGATTTAATTAAAAGTGATTTTTTGTGAAAAGTATCAAATATTAAAAATGAATAATAAATTATAATAATATTATTTCTTTATCGCAATTTCATGAGAAAAACGTTCTTCTTTCAAATAATTTCATTGCGCAGACATATGATTTGGAAATAATTCATAATTGTAAATTAAATTTTTTTTATATATAAATGAAATGAGTTAATTTACATTGATATAAAAAATATTTCTTTTCATACATATATTTAATTTCATTATAAACTTGTTAGATTGATTATTTAAATATTTACTTCCTTCTATGAGATGAGTGTGGGGTAAATCGTTCATGTTTACCTAGAATTTATTTATCGATAACTATCGTTGTATTATTTTTCGAAAGGGTTTTTCTTGTGGTAATGAACATTAACAATATTATCCATGTTAAATATAATATTTACTAATACAATGTATATTTTTGAAATAAAATACCAATCAATTTTTTTCCAATGAGACATTTTCTACCTTGAATATATAATCTTTTTTTTTGACTCGTAATCACATTCATTGACAAACTAAAATAAAAGCACTATCTTTGGTGTTTGTAATTTCACTACCACCATTACAAATATTTTTCACTAATTATTCACACATGATATTTGTTATGGAAATTTGATGATAAAATGGAGGAATAATGTGGAATTATGGGTAATATTGTATTGAAATATTTATTTTTTATTTTCATTTTAATTGGGTTTTTATATTGATTGTTTAATAATCTTGTCAGAAAATATCTATTATTTGTTTCTGGGAAATTCATTGTTGTTTATTTGGATTAGTTTTAGTTATTTATTTTTAAATTGGTGGGATTTTGAAGAAATTCGATTAATAAGAAGATTATAATAATAAATTGGAAAAAAATTGAAATGAATAGAAATAGGGCCGCTCTAAGAATAACATTACAAAAAAATACCATCCATGAGATATGTAATAGGGATAAATTTTAAGGTATTGCATGGTAAAGATAACTTGGAAGATCTGATGGCCGTTATGGGTGTGACAACTATGGGAAGGCATAGATTTTTTATGTCGTATAATGGATGATATACTAATGTGGGAAGCTAGAAGACATAAATATTTCAGATAATAAAACCCAAATTCATAATAGATTAAAGAAATGTCATTTTTATTTTCATTCTATTTAGAATGATTTATCATGTAATGAATATAATTATCATAAAAGGTTATTTAATGAAATGGAATCCATGTCAGGAGGCCATCATGGAATTTCCCTCCATAAAGACTGATAATTCCCATACCTAAAAATTGTGAAAGGGTGTAAATACCTAAACAATGTAAACAATAGTGAAGAAATATACATGGCCCATTTGATGAGTATTTAAAATATTACTTTAGTGGTAATGTAAATTAAGATATTTTAATCCAAAATGTAACATCATGGAGCTATGATGTGTATGATTTTGTCAATTACTTGGTTTATCGGTGAAATGGTTCACACCCAATATTGATGCTACATATTTCTATGTTTTGTTAGATTTCGTTGAAACAAAATCACATGTTCTCATACCAGGACTCATATATTCATGATAAGATGTTGATATAGGGGTTAATACATCCAAATTAATACAATTCATAAGGACCATTTCGGTCAATGGCTATGTTTTTAAGAAGATGAATGAATACTTTGTTCCTGATTAAGACATTCGATCTGGATCATTTGTTTGGAAAATTAAAAATATGAAATATCTATATTTTATATGTGGATATGTGAGGATATAATGTAATATCTTATGTGGTAATATAATTTTAATTTAATGGGAAAAAATATTTTTTGTAGCGAGGGGAATTATAGTAGTGTTAAATATTCATGCATCCACCGAGGGAGGATAATATTTATAGGTATAATTTTCATATGTTTTTCATTTATGTTTATTTTTGTATAATATTATAACTAAATAAATGTATGGTCACTACCCAAGTAATGACATTAGCTATTATACAATCATGCTACATAGTTTCCTCTATTCTCATTGTGATAGTTCTTGGTTAATTTTTTTCATCAACCACACTCAACAATGTGTAATTAAACCCATATAAGATATAGTTATCTATAGAAGAGGATTCTTTCTGAATTTTTTTATTCTTATTCACTCATGGGAAAAAATTATTTACTAGTGTCATTATATGACATAATTATATGCTATCTTTTATTGAATCACAAACCTAGTTAATATAATAATTAATTAACTACAACATTGTGTAAGTAATAAAATGATTAATTTTGAATGCATTATTCCTTCGGTGGTATGCTCTAATAAGAATAAAATTTATTATTTTTTATCCCATTAACCTTGAGTTATCATGATTAAAGGGTAGGTTTTGATAAAAATTGACTTAACAAACATTTATTATATTAGTTATATCTAAACAAATTCTTTGATTATTTTTTGAGTGATGTCTAGTTTTCTTTGTAGAGAAACCATCAATGGATATTTATTCTTGGATCATCATAATTGTGTCTATATTTTTTATTTATAAGGTATTTACCATTTTAGTTTAATTATTTTACATTTTTAACAATCTTGATATGGTTGTGATAGTATAAAAAATTATTTATAGATATTATTATCTATTCCTTATGGGAAAATGATAGATTATCAATATAATTCTACGTATTAGTTACTATTTGTATAAAAATGATGAATTATAATCTATATAATCCAACCATAGGTAATGATATTAGTCAGTTATACCAATTTTTTATTAATATATCATGATATAAATTTCAACATGTAAATTGATATAAAATGATTGTTTTGGATCTAAAATATTTATTTCCACATTTCTAATTTCAGATTTTAGTTTCCGATTTTCTTCTTCTGTTTTTTTTATTTTATTCAATATTTTTAAAAGTTTTATATGCATAATGGAATACATGATGAATCTGTTTAAAGATAGAACACTGGGGTAAACCAAATATCAAGACGAGTTAACTTCATGAGATGTAAAAAGTTACAAACTCTAGATGTAATGTGTAAGAAGAAATGAATAATTCATATTATTATGGGTATATTGTATTCCGAAATCAATAATGGATTAGAAATTAATTTTATCAATGTGATGAAATTATTGAAACTTATATCATCCATGAGGAATAATGAAATGAGTAGTATCACCAGTGTCACTAAGGATTTTATATATCTCAAGAGTATAATTTATAATAATTGTTAAAGGTGAATCTATTGAAGTACATTGTGAACCCTAATAATGATATCAGAGAACATGATTTAGCACATAAGGACTACTAAGAGATTGAGAAAAATATAAAAAGTTGGAAAAATTATATATTCTCTTATAAATAATTTATATTTTCATTATAATTTATTGAATAAGGAAGTGGAAGAAAAACATGAGTTTGAATAAGTTTATAATGTTGATGTAAATAATGATTCATAGGATATATAGTTCACTGAATTTGTAGATATCCTTGAAAATGAACCTTCACATTTGAAATTGAGAAGAAATATTATGAATTTCAATGTCCCATAAAAGCATTCAAGATGATATAAATAGTGATGTGACAAAGCGAGGTGAAAAAATGGCTATCTTTTTTGTGATCTCGATTTTTATTATTTAGGGCATTCCAGAACATGGATTTCACCAAAATAATTCTTAAGCCACTGAAAGGGGAAAAATATAACAGTAACTACTAAATATAATAATTTAATTTAATTTCATAATCTAATCATGGTAAATATTTATTATTATACTATTACATGGAACTGAGTTCCGATATATCTACGAGACCCTAAATAATAAACATGTGATAGGAAACCCAATCTTTATATATTTTATGAAATAGTTTTGGGATTAAATTTTAGAAACACTATAGTGGTATATGCTTAATATTATATATCATTTTAAGGGAATTAGTCTAATCCTTTTACTTAATATAAATGTTTTTATATTGTTTAGTAAAATGAATATGCTGAATTATTGAGAAATAAAATTGATTAAAGAAGAATAAAAAAGTCTGTTTTTTCTTATAAAAGGGTTTATTATTTTAACATGAACATATATTTACCTCTAATTTTACCATCTCATTTTTCATGGAAGATTCTAATTTTATTATATTGAATAAATAAAATGAACTCAACCATGGGATGCAATAATTTTTTATATCAAACTCACTGCCCTTTGAGATTTCATCATAGAGGATAACTATTTCAGATTATAGAATAATTGTAATCCATTCTAATAATAAATTATATATATATATAGTTAATTTTATGAAGATTTAATTATTGTTTAAATTTTATGTTTTTAGAAAGTGAATGCTGATAGAACCTCAGTCTGTGATTTCAATTCTAGGAATTTCCAATCAAGTAGATGTGTTCTTTGTGTTTATTCGATGGAATGATTATCCAATTTGAATGCTTCCAATTCCCAATAGGGTTTTAACCTTTTTTAACCCATTTCATGAAAGTATTTAGGATATTTATTACTACAAGAATATTAATGTTTTTATTATCAAAGAATAATGATTCTGAATTTCATTAATTTTACTGTGGGTATCAAATGAATACTATTTTTCCCATTTTATTGTGAACCCTTTACTACATCTGGTGCTTTATAATTACCATATATAACATGTAAACTCATTATATAAGGAAACATTAATAGTCTAGACATTTTTATTACCTTTACTCATTTTTATGATTTCATGATTTTTCTATTGTAAATGAAAGGGGGATCTTGCTGGATCATAGTACTGATATGTGTGGTTTTCATGAATGTGTATAGAGGAAGAAATTAATTTTTACTTATGGGGGTAGGTTAAAAATATTTCAATTACATTCACTATACGGTTAATCAATTAACGATAACTTAAAAATAACAAATTTACAAGTAGAAAATGATGAAAAATAAATAAAATCATTTGTTGTATTTATAATTTGTTTTTGGACCTATGTGAAATATGATAGGAATTAGTGTTGTTATCATTATATTGAAGTTAAAGGGTAAGTATTTATAATTTAACTTTTTATAGAATATAATACTATTCGTAAAAAATTAATTCCTTCATTCTAAGGATTATGAGTGTACTTTTCCACATCATTAAACACCAACCAATAGCATAACATTTGTTATAACCTAAATAAAAACTATTCAAGTAATATTTAAATAATTTATATTTGGAAATTTATATTACATATAAAATTATAGAAAAAATTATTATACTTGATATTGTGAATTACTATGACTTAAGACTGGTGATCGATATTTGTCCCATGAAAGGTGAATACACTGAGAGGGGGTGGGAAGATATTCAATAAAGGATTGTCAAATTTTTATGATCATCACCACTAATATTGTTCTAGATTTATCAATAACACTATATCTACCTTTTAATTTTTAAAAAGTGAAAAATACTAAAAATAGATATATATCAAATTTAGATGGTTTACTAAAGAAATATAACCCACGGATAAGGAAGCAATGATGTAATAGTGTACCTAAATCACTATGTGTATAACAAGTATTACATTATAGAGCATCTACATAGACTATACATGTTTACAACTAGCACATAAAAATGTATGAACTATATATTCTACTTAAAATATATTAGTAACTACTCATCTTGTGACATTTTATTCTTTTTTGAAGATATACTAGAAATTACCCCAGTAATGGTATAGAAATAAACATGTTTTCTATAAACCTCTAGTGAGAGTCCTATAAGAAAACCTTATTTTTTACTTTCTAAAAAATTATTTTAGATCAAGATATATCCTACTAATATTATTAAAACAGAATTCACTATTTTAATATTTTCTCATGTTCATTAACATCAAAAAATTTCATAATTTTTTTAATAATAATGTCACTCTCTTTTTATATTTCTAATTGTTTCTCCCACTATTATCCATGAATAAAAAATATAAAATGTTTTCAATTTATAAATATGCATTATTCTAGGAAATAAAAATAAAATTTTTCAACATTAATGAAATAGTGTTCTTCATATTTAAGAAATAATATTCTCCATAAATACCATTCAAATGCCAATAATTAATTTCAATAGATTCATCTAAGTATCATTTTTAAATTCAGATTTAAATTATCATTATAACATTCACAATGTGACTTACCACTTCATTATGCATTATTTTTATTAAACTATATCCACCAAAAATATAGAAAAACTTTATGTATTACATTAAAATATAATGTTATTATCATTCCCTAAACCTAACAAATCATTATGTACCATTGACTTTTTGAAATAATAATAAAATATGAAAAAAAATCAGAATTTAGTTTTCTGTTGCATGTTTAAAAACCCGAATGTTCTTTAATATTATCTATAAAAATATATTTCACATTATTGGATGGATTTAAAAAGAAAAATAAATATACAAATGAAAATCAATGCATGAAAAGTATAACAAAATTTAAACAATATATATCAAAAAATATACAGGAACTAAAAATGATAAACATAAGTATGTGTAATCTATGACATCTATCCATTTCAACTCCCTAGGAATTGTTTATACATCATTAGAAAATAAAGGAATTAGAAAAAAAACATAATCTTCTCAACGTATATTTTGTGTCTAAGGAAGTATTTTTATGTATTCTTATTTCATCCTTATTCAAATAATATAATATTCAAATCCATAAAATAAAATTTCTAAAATATAATACACATTACATAAAAATATATTCCGTTAAAAGGGAATTCTCAAAACCTAAATGATAATCCAATATCCCCAAAAAATACATACATGTTTACAATATTATAAGATTCACTGACCACAACATGAATTTTCAAAATCTTCTAGTCATATAAATATGATAAATATTTATATAATTCACCAAATTATAATAAAACATAGTTCATTGTCATAAACACATAGGGACTTGGCTAAAATTTAAAAAAGAATCTCAAAAAAATCCTAATTCCCCATATAGTATCACATGGTCTAGGATAGATGGTCACATGAACTCATGTACACCTCCCCATATACAAGAGGTTAAAAACTAATGGAGAGGATATAAGAGGTACTATAGATTGACTATTCCCTTGAAAAAAGATAATAATCAAAGTATAAAATAGTAAAAAAATAACCCGATTAAAAAAATAAAAAAAATCATCAATAAATTTTATAAAAAAATGGAATAAAATAACCTATAAAACTTGTAATAGATGAATCCCAACATGTGGAATATCTAAATTCAAAAATAAGGTAATATTTACAAAAGGAGAAATCTCTGCAATGGTTTCTAAAGTATAGCAGAACATCTCACCAACCAAAAAACTCATCTAATAAAGCTTCCCTAAGCAGGGCCACAAATACCCTTGGAAATATATGTTAAGGAGTCTTCATGTGAATAAAGATACCCATTCAGGTTGTGAGTACAAAACCCAGTTGGACACAAGCAATGAATCCATAGGAGTTGTGTGATAATTATATATTGTGGTTTGAGATAACAAAAAATTAAATGAGATTGTAAATATGAAATATCAGGATAATTTATTATAAATAGGTGGATACATAACCCAATGAAAACAAAATTTGATCTAATATATTAGAATATTTATGTATGTACACCATGAATTATAGAGAAATACACAATTCCAAAGTATGCCTCGGAAAAGGCAACATGACTATCATGGCTCGGGTTATCCAAATAAGCTTTCATATCCCACCAAATATCTTAAGTCATTCAAAAATTATTTTAATACTGCACTTAAAACTCATGTAATACTTCATGTTCATCATCCCCTAATATTAATAATTGAAGACATGACTATAATCATTACATGTCACACTATACATTTCACCCCTCCTATGTACTAATTTAGAGCCCAAAATTCATCATGTGACTATGATAACAGATAGAAACTATCTATGGGTAATATGAATATATAAATAGACCAGACATTAAAGGAATGGTTTGTGATATACATGAATAATTAAATACCAAAATTTCTACCATGGACCACACAGGTGCTCACAAAAGAAATTCATATATAGAGAGGTCTCATGGAACATACACATAAGCTATTATATCAAGAGAGGTGTCCTAGGACATAGATACAGACAGACAAGTCCTAGTAAGATTGGTACTATGGGAAGAACACAGACCGACAATAATTTCATATAAAATGGGGTCTCATATGCAATAAAAACATGAGAAATCATGTTATAGAATACCATAATTATATAATGTCCATAAAACTATATGTTATTCCTATCATTTTATAATTAATCCCAACATCATGGTTTTCTACCTGAATCACATTAACACACCAAAAATCCCATGAACTAGACCTAAATCATTGTATACAAATTCATGATTGAATATAAAATTAAAGAACATGTAATGGGACATTATCAATTTAGAATTACACAAATAAATCTGAAAGAATGATGGGGTCTAGATTAATCGAAGAATGGTTAGCAAAAATTTTGATTCATTCCTTCCCATTCATAGGAAATCATTATGGAATCACATTAGATTCTTTCTTAATTCAACAATTTGACGATGATCCCACAGATGTATGTGGATATATAGAGACAAGGGAGAAGATCTAGATTGATTATGATGAAAAGAGGATAAAGAATCAATTTCCATGAAATTACATGGAACAACATCATTAGATATAATAGACTTTATCTTATGATTGATGAAATTTTCTATTAAAACCCACTACAGTCCTATGGTATGAGATTACTTGTTTTGGGATCATGATTTAGGGGTTTTTGGGTTGTTTGAGTTTAAATGTTTTTTTTTCAGATTAATTAAACATATGTGCAATATTTGACCATAATGTATACCAAATAATATAATTACTATAAGGGATCAAACGTCCAAACCTATTTTAGGTAAAATAGTTAATAATTATGATTTTGTAAACCATGGACAAATTTTGAAAACATTAGTTTCTATTATGAATTCCTCCACATGATTACCTGGGAAATCCACATGGTTTCTTCTAACCATTGTCCAACCATGTAACCTCTAGACCACATCTTAAACATCCCAAAACATACCAAAACTATCAAAAACTACCCATGTATAAAACCAAACAATCCAAATCTCATAAATAAAAAAAAGTAATCTAGAAAAATAGAAAAAATCAAATGTAACACACCTCATAACGCTGAGAGATGTTAAGAACACCACCGTTAAGGGAATCTTATTTAGCAGAAGTGTCTCTAGTTGCCCATCATGAAAAAATTGTACCATTAAGACCAAAAATATGATTCATATTGTGGATATTGATTATAGAAATTTTTATACAACCATACACTCGAATAATTCTCCACCTGATATCATAGACCATTCCACTTTTCGATCAACAATGCACGATGGACTCTATTGAAGTGAAACTTCTATCTCTAACATATATTTTCATAAAATGACCCATAATCCTTATCCCACTCTTTCACACAATACATAGTACAACTTTTATTACATCCCCATGTGTAGATGTTGTAATTGAAACTTGATTATGATTTTCACATGAATCATTACCTAAATCAACTCTTGACCCATAATTCCTCCTATCATCATGGTCTCATAACGACCCACTCCCCACTCTATAGGTCAAAATCTTATGTTCATTCTTCATCACCTCTTTCCAATACCCTCTGATGGGTATTTATCGGTACTAACCCCACTCATCCACTTATCAAAAAAATAAAACCACCACATACCTTGTGTCAGGTTCAACTATATAGTACATCAATCATTATATAAGAAATTCCATCATTATAGAAATAAATGTACTCTCATATCCCATTATCAATAGAACGTTAACACTCATAATAATTTCAGACAACACATAGATAAGATCACAAAACAGAAAAAAGTAGAATAACATAAGGACCCCATCCACTCACCTGGACATGGACCTTGAACTCTGAACATCCATAAAATCACATTTTCATGTCTTCTACCAATGAAATTTCATATTTTTCACACACTAAAACTAAACATTCTTAAAATTTTGATCCTTAAATTTTATGTCATAAATAATATTTTCTTAAAAAAATATGTTTTTATTAGAAAACATAATAACCGTTAACCAATCACATATCTCTCCTCAAATAAACTAATAATCCATAATAACTCAAAGGGACCTCACCTCACAAATTAGTCATTTCCTACTATAGGATTCTCATTGGTCAGGAGACTTCATCTTAAACCACGGTAAGATTATAGTAGTATATATAATTTATCATATACCCATCATCCACTAGATCCACTAGTCTCCTCATTTATCATCATTAGGACATCCAATATGGTATTTCCAAATAAATAAAAATACCAACATTAATGTTTCAATCAACATAATCATCGACCTAATAGAGAACCATTCATCTCTTTAAATAAATCCCTTAATCCACACCATTTTCCACAGAAGGTTAAAAATCAGGATCCTTCCTTCCATCATAAAACATACACCATAGATTAATTAAAACCATTCCACTTGTTTTTAATGGAGGTTCACTCAAAAATGATGTTTCTAGAAATAATAAAACCTCATCCCAAGCCAAAAAATATGGAGCCTTCTTATGCTAATGTCTCAATGACCATTAATTAATCCATCATGAACACCACCTATTGAGTAAATCTGAATAAGAATAAATTAACCCACTATAATACAACACATCCAATGGATTTAGATAACTAAAAAATGATTTTCTCACAATGTAACCAATAAGACATATCATCACCCAAACCCACCTTCACCATTACGTTCCCCTTAATGAACAGCCATCCATAGATAGTAATCCATATGAATACCCTATTTTCTAATTCTAAAGATCAAGAATTACAATTTTAATTTTACTTTGTAAAATCGATTCACAACATATGCATAAAAACATCACGGTTGTCCCCATATTCTTCTTTATACTGATATATTTTTTTAGAAACTAAATTTTATAAGATTACATTCCTATGTAAAATACTCCAAAAATATATATGGATACTAGTTCATCATTTAATATCATGGTAATTTTTAGTTAACTTCTCATCAGAGATGCTTCCCACCAAACTTAATAATCTCAATGAAACCTTCTAGTGACGTTTGATACCCATTTCAACCAACTCACCAAATTCCACTCTCTAATAAACCATCTAAAAACCATTGTTCATCGAATCTATTGTCCCAAATCCATGAAGGTATCTCAATGTGATAATATATAATAAAACCCTTATAAAATCCTAGACTATATTTCCACTCATGGTTTTCTCCATTAAAAGGAGAAAACAATGGTCCCATTTCAATTCAATGCCTTGCTTTAATATCTACAATGAATCAATAATCTAAAACATACACCATAAGGCATAATATTTTTCATTATAATCTATCCAGGACCCCCCTTTAAGGAATGAACACTTGTTTTACACCATGAAACACTATATGCAACAACACCACTGGAACTAGCCATTTTGATTTCTTATAAAATCAACAATGGGCTATTTAAAAGGCATTAAAATAATGCTTGGGGAAATAAATTATATGATAAACATTTCCTGAAAGGGATATGTTACTTATAACATACTAATTTAGTATTATAACTTACGGAATCTATGAACTGATATATGAAACACCACTTACATTTCCACAAAATTTAACACCCTCTTTCAACTCAAATCTTGGAGAACAACCCTATCACACACATTATAAGGCATATAAAACTAGATCCTCCCACTAACTATTCTAGAGGAAATTTTTTCTAACCACAACCATCATCCTTATACAATTAATATAAAGAAACTCACTCATATAAGAACAAATGGAGGGGTTCACAGGACACTCATGCTTCACACAAGAACATACATCCCATAACCTTAAACAACTAATGTATAGATAGCTATTATACACTCAAATGGAATCACTAGAAGCCAAATAAACCCTATTGAGAGTCAAAATATTTCAAATACTCCAAAAAATTGGTTAATTACATCTAAACCATCCCTTAAAGGGAAGTTATACATTGTAAAAAAATTGTACAACACTACTAATCCCTGGATAAAACAATTGAAACAATACATTAATCAAAAGTTTACGTGAATAACTAAAAAATAAATTCTATAGAGTCTCACATAATTATAAAAATGATCTGTCTAAATATTCCAAATTAGTTTTAGAAAATCACATATCATCGATCAAATCTATTTATAACCATTAAAATTCATTTTAAAATAAACCATTCAATAAAAAAACTAGAAACCATAATAAAAACATTTTATAAAACTAATATACTACTCCCTATTAATTCTTATCCAATTAACAATATTCATTCCATTCATTTTAAAATTATTCTATAATAAAATTTAAATGTCACCTGATTTACAACCCAAGCTATTTAAAATTGTCATTAAAATCCCAAATTATTTTTCTAAAATCCATTAAAAATTTCCAATAACTATATGGCCTTCATAAATCCATTTTTTAAGAAAAAAACATCCAAAAATACCTTTTAAAACAAGTATCCTTAAATAAATTTAAAATATTTTATATAAATAGAATTTTCATTCAGAAAATAGATAAAATCTCATGGAATTATAGATTTACCAATGAAGGTAGAATAATAATATGAATAATACATGTCAATTTTTGGATAAAGTACATTATATCAATAATTTTACATTAGTGAAATTCATTGAAAAAAAATGATAACATACTTAAACTAAATTAATTCAAAGTCACCAAAAATCTATTTAAAAAATGAAATATATTATTGTATTGATTTGATAAATTTAATCCATAGGGATACATGTGAATTAAATGTAAAATTAAATTCCTTTCAATGATGTAATACCATGGAATTCCATTATTTTTTGGAAATTAAATGGGATTATTTCGAGACCCATCTCTAAGACGACATGGAATTCTAAGGCCCGAAGTTCCCAGATTATATTTTTGAACTAATTTTAATGTTAATTAAATAAATATGTGAGAGGGGTTTTCTATCTTTCAAAGCAATGTTTGAATAAAAAAATTTAATGGAACTATAGAACACATAGCATCAGGATTTTCAGAAAAAAGGCCTAGTATTGGATGGAACAGGCCAATAGTGGAAAGTAGTATTTGGCTAAAAATAAAATAATTGAGTAACAATTATATTATTTTCAACTCTTTATAACTACAAAATAGTAACTCGTATAGGAAATCAAAGTGTACCGTTGATCTCATGAGGGCGTATTTGCCTATGTTAGAGCGTAACCTTGACCAGGACGGGTCACAGATGATTGTTTTGTTTAAGACATTTCAGAAGAAAAATCAAAAAACATAAAAAGTTATTTTAATTTTTTTCATCGTCATTGAGCAGAATCACATCAGTGCTGGAGTATAGTGACGAGGTGACGATGAATCTCATTACTGAACCTCATTAGTGATCATGTGTCACAATTCAGCAATGCCGTAAAAAAAACACAAATTCACATTCATCAATTAGTAGCCTAACAAACAACTCAGGACTGTTGGCATAATCCTAGAATTGCTCAAAGGCTTTGGTGGGTGGAAAGAACAATCGAAAAACCCACCATGTTCTACCCATTGATGAATCTCTAGAAATATTGGGCTTCCAATCAGGAATAAAGAATGGAGGCACACAATACCATTATTCCAAGACCAAAAATCCTATTCCAAGTAGGGTGTTTTATTTTATATGATTTTTTTGTTTTCCCAATTATTTATTTTAAATGATGTATGTGAGATAAATTAAAAAAAGTTAACCCACAAATCGATCATTCATGTGGAATGGTTAATGATTTGGGATAAAATGGGGATAACTTTTTATATGATTATTCCACCTTATTTCCTTTTTCTTCATGATCCTTCTTACAAGAACACATCAGGGTCAAAACGAACATAGAACTGAGTCGTTCATTGAGTGTTTCAGCCTGCGAATCCTTCCCCTACTCACTCCATTCATCCTTCATGTTATTCTTGATGTAATGGATGCAATGTATAATCAAGGATATGTAGGAGGAAGGGCCACAACCAAGAAGGTCACGACACCAGCAAGTGGCCATGTCGGCGGGAGGAGGCCGCAGCAGGAGGGAGTGTGATGGTAATGCATCGTGGCGGAAATAGGGGCCGGTGACATAGAGGTCAATGTCTAGGGGCGGGTGGAGTCTTCCACCTGGCCATGATGGAGGTACCAAATGGTTTAATAACCACAATAGTGAGCTGGAACCATGACAATGCTGCAAGATACAAAGGGAAAACCAGTATGCAAGAGAAGGTTAGTATTGGAGGGCGGCACTGCTAGGGTGCCACATTGGAAGAGTGGGCCATTTTAGCAGGCCACAGAAAGCATCTTGAATGTTGTCCCTGAGGTACATCATGTAGAGGGGGAGAGGTAGGCCTTAGTCGGCCACCTTTGGAACATACCGGACACCCAATGGGTGTCTGGGCATGTGTAAAGCGGCCATCCATGCGGTCCAATCTGTTGGCGAGAACTAAGCCACTGGGCCGCCCATGCTACAGAATAGTCATCCCGCCGATGCGAGTCAGGTTGACAAGATTAACCCTACCTCTGTTCTAGGAACAAACTACCTCACCTATTGTTGGCTGGGGCAGATGAAACTAGGTCACTGGGAAACCCAGCGAGCCGTACCCATGACCAAATCGGGCCTTGTCCATTAAGTTCTAATGGTCCTTGTTGGCACAGATGCCACCATGTCAAGTCGGCTGAACCATGTTAGGTTGGGTCAGTCGAATTAGGTCGGGTCATGCAGGACCCCCAGGCCAGGTTGGTCATGTCAGTTCGACCTTGTCAGACCGGGCCTTGACACAAGCAACCCCTGCAACTAACATGCTAATATCATTCTGCCCGAGAATATTATTGACACGCCGTATGTGGCATTAGAACCCTTGACACATTATTACCCTTTGAAAATAATCTATGTGAGTTTTCATGGTATTTGAGATGTGACCAATCACTTGAAGAATAAATTATCCCCGAATCATGTGTGCTACGAGCAGGAATCCTACGGCTAGATGTGGCAAAAAGGCTAGGATGAGAAATTATTATTGATCCAGCTACACAATAGATGAGAGGGTCTAAGTGATCTATCTAGTTCAAGAGATGAGTGGTTATTATTAATCCAATTGGACCAAAGACGATTGAGTCATAATGATATAGCTCTCCGAGAGACAAGAAGGTCTAAGTGATCCAGCTACCCAAGAGACGGGTGGGTCTAAGTATTCCAACTGTCCCAAGGATGAGCAGGTCTATATGATCCATATGTCCATAGAGGGGATTATGTCTTAATTATAAATTTGGACCAGGTGATGAGTGGGCCAAGACAATTAATCATTCAATAGTGTGAATGTTCAGCTTTACGATTGATAAATATACTTCTTATACATTGAGTTATGCATGGTGTGAGCTGTTTTGATTTGTGATCATACAATGTGGTTTTTCTTTGTAGTTGTTATTTTTGGTCATTCCATTGTGTATTAGGGTCCCTACTATGTATTGTGTTACTCACACATGCACGGGCTTTGCCAACACACTTTTCATGTCTTGTATAAATGACCAACACCTTGATAGAGGACTTGGTGGCCTATGAACTGGTGACACCCAGGGAGATACGGCAGGCGAGGCATAATTCTATAGATTCTGGTAGTTACTCTATACATACCCATCTTGTGGGGATTTTGGAGGATGGATTATCAGGGATCCTTTAATCCCTTTTTAGTACTTGTCTTTTTGGATTTGTATTTTGGGACATTTAATTTTAGTTTTTATTATAATCATAACAGTTTTCTTGTGAAAGTTGAGGTTAACTAGTGTCTAACATTCCGCAGTTTATGCCATGGGAATGTGTATAGGTTAAAGGCAACTCCTTACCATTTTGGGATATCCTTTTTTATGAAATTATTCATCCCCTGGCCCATGGTAGGAGGGCTTCGGGTAGTCGTGGTATGAACCATAAGGGACGTGTCATGAAAATATGGTATCCAAGACATGTTGGTTCTACAAGAAGAACAAAAGTCTTTATATATTTATGGAGAAATATTGTTAAGTGTTTTGAGATCATATTTCATTACATGGAGTATAGTGTTGGTACAGCGACTGACTTCCCCATATACCGAGACCCTGAATTCTATTTTCCAACTCATTACATGAGAACACTAGTTCCATGCTTTTTTGAGTGTTTTCTCATGATATTTTTGAGTCAGGGTTATCTCACCAAGTATATTCTATTGATCATGGGACATATTGATCTCCTTCAGGACACCCCCACGGAGACATCCAGCTAGGATTCCTGTGTGTGACCATGATAATGGTCCAAAGAGCGACGAGGCTTGGGTACATGGACTGTTTCTTAAGATAGAACCTTCAGGCGGTGTCCTAGTGATACCACTAAATGTTGTCCAGTAGTTACTACTAGTGCTACCGGTATAGGATTCATATAGGTTGAGTGCCTTACAATCATTCTAGGCATATAGAACTCCTAGGATTAGTGGATAAAATGATCCTCAGTTCACTGAGGATGGGTTGGAGGTAGAGACATGCATCATCCGCATAGTGAGGATGCCACTTGACCAGATGGAGGTTCTAGTAGTGAGCCATATGTAGGACATAGAGGGGATATGGCATAGTTTTACCATATAGACTCCTGAGGAGGAAACTCTCACCTTGTATAACATTGAGTGACTTTTCAGGGAGGAGTTTTTCTCCATGACATTATGCTCAGTGCTCATAAATGTGCTTCTTTACTTGGAACAGTGAGGACTGGTAGGGGTTGAGTACTCTGTGAGGATTACAGTCCACTCACATTACTCTATGGATATGGTACGTGACCCTTTCTTAAGGGCCCATACATTTGACTAGTGACTCTAATTAGAGATTAGGGTATCAATGATTTCCTTCCATATCCCTACGTAGGATGGATTGTTGGATTGAGCCCTACCAGGAGTGAGATTCCTTGAAGAGCAGGCACCGATGGTGGGAGCCATATCTAGGAAATAGGTCACTGAGTCATCTATGGAGGGTATCGAGTAGATAACACATATATCCAAGATGGCCAGACAATCCGGAGGATGACCCCAAGACATAGAGACTATGGTACGAGGCCACCAGTGCAACGAGAGTCAGTAGAGGAGTAGGTCATTCTACTCCAACGGTGGGTAGGGACAGATGGCTTTGACGGTCCGACCCACCACATAGATGATCAGCGGATAGTTGAATAACCGCCAAGGCAATTACAAAACATCAAGAACGGTGTTTCACAGGGAGGAATTAATGGATGGAGAGCAAGAGGAGTGGAAAGAAGAGGATAGATGTTTGAGGTGCTACTTCCACAACCCCTACGTGGTGCACCACGATATTCAAGAGCCGATGGATAGGGGAGAGGCTAGATTCTGGTGTTAGAGGCTTCAACCAATACTCTCTAGATATGATTAGAGGTATGATTTGTGTCTTCAGAACCTTACTTGATGTTCTTATAGACATGGGTTACATTTGTATCATCCTTTCCAAGGACTTTGTTCGAAGCTCGGAGATTCCAATAGATGCATTGGATCGATACTTTTGGTTAGAAACTTTTATAGGAAGGTATTGGATGATTACACATTGGTACAGGTAGTGTGAGCATACTGTTAGAGGAATGTTATTCAGCTAGGATCTCCTAGTAGCAGCATCGATTCCTATTAATGTCATCTTGGGTATGAACTAGTTATCAAAATTCCATACTCAGATCAATTTTTTTAGGAATACAGTGTTGTGTTTCCAGAGATATCAGAATTGGTTTTATGATGACGAGAATGAAAACATAGAACCATTTGATAAACACTCATCTAGGAGGGTGCATACGATCACTCAATAGATGGCTATAATGACCCTTAGTGGAGTTGATGAGACAATTCCATAGTTTCCTGTATTGGTGGAAAAGTATGAGGACATCATTATAGACGATGTTCCTGGACTACTTCCTCATAGAGCGAAGGACTGCTACATTGATTTGTACCTTGAGATGGCACTGATATCTACATCTTCATATCATATGGATCATGTAGAGATCCAGGAGCTGGGGGTACTGTTGGAGGACTTGCGGAGAATGGTGTTTGTAAGGCATAATTTTTCACCATGGCCATCCACAATGTTGTTCTCCAAGAACAATGATGGAATTTTTTTTCTATGCGTGGGTTTATGGTGCCTCATCTAGGTGACCATGAAGAACAAGTATCATCTACCAAGTATTGATGACCTCTTCAATCAAGTGATGTTAGCGAGATGGTTCTCAATGATAGACCTCAGACCAGGCTATCACCAACTCCGAGTGTGAGTTGAGGTCATCTCGAAGATGAATTTTAGATTTCACTACAACCACTATGATTACCAAGTGATTTTACTTGGCATAATGAATGTCCTAGCTGTGTTCATGAGACCCATGAATATGATCTTATAGCTGTACCTAGACCAGTTTGTAGTGGTCTTAATTGTTGGGATATTGGTGTATTCAGCATTAGAGGAGGACCACATGATACACCTGAGGATGGTTCAGGACACACTCTGAGAGCACCAATATTTTGTTAATCTCTAGAAGTAAGTGTTTTGGATATGAAAGTTATACTTCATAGGACATGGAATATATGAGGATAGAGATGTTTTGGATCCTACGATGATCTAGGCAGTGCTTTCTTGTGAGATACACAGATGCATAACCAAGATGCGAAGTTTTCTTGGGTTGGATGGTTACTATCCGCGGTTTGTACCTGGATATTACAGGGTGGAAGAACCCCTCACATCATTGAAGATATAGAGAAAACCATTCTCGTGGATAGAAATATGACAGTAGATTTTTTAACTATTTTTGGTAGATATTGATGAGTGATGTTATATTGATGTTAACAGAGGAGGGCACTGACTACGTGGTGTTCCATGATGCATAAAGACCTGGGTTTGGTTGTGTCCAGATTTATGGGAATGAAATGATTTCGAATGGATCATGATAGATGATATTGCATGAGCAGAACATTGTGTCTCATGACCTTGAGTTGGTTGCAGTACAATTCACACTAAAGATGTGGCAACAATACCACGTGGGAAAACTAGTCAACATATACTCTTACCACAACAGTATCAAGTATATCATTTTTCAAAATGATCTGAATTCAATACAATGATGTTCTATAGAGTCCCTCTAGGTCTATGACTTCGTGATAGTCTATATTCCTGGAAATAAAAACATGGTGGCAGATGTACTCAGAAGGATATTGAGTTCATAGCTACTGAACACGACCTTAGAGTAGTTGGCCTCACTTCAGATGTCCATTGTGGGTGGAGAAAAGGTAGCTTATCTTTATTTGATGTTAGTTTCTCCTCCACTCTTATAGAGATTCAAGGAGACGCAACATGGAGATGCCAGCTGCCAGATTACACATGCCTAAAAGTCCTCATGAAATGATCCTAATGGATTTTTAAAATATAGAAATAACATCATCCTTTTTAAAGTCCCCAATGTATTACTAGTGGTGTTTCTGGAGGAGGTGTTGAGGGAGTTCCATACATCCCCTTTTTAGGTACATCCAGGCGTGGTGAATACGTATTAGGACCTCCAACATTAGTACTAGTGGTTAGGAATGACGAAGGTGGTGGTAGAGTTTGTCTTGAGATGCCTCACATTTCAGAAGGTGAAGGATGAGCACCAGGTTTGAGTATGCTTAACACAACCCATAGAGGTGCCAGTGTGGAATTGGGATGGGAGATCAATAGAATTTTTCACGTTCATACCATGTACATATAGGGGGAATGATACCATCTGGGTGATCGTATACTGAATCCCCAAGTCACCCCACATCCTACCCATTTGAGAGTATGGTTTGATAGAGAGATTTGGATTCCTATACATGCAAGAGATTGTTCGACTCCATGGATCACCATCTAAGATAGTCTTAGATTGTGATGTTCACATTACATCCCAGTTTTGTAAGGTATTGTAGGAGGATTTTGGGACTCAGTTGTTCTTGAGCACAACCATTCACCCATAGACGGATGGTCTGATGGAGCGGACAATATAGACCTTGGAGGACATGCTTCATGCTTGTGTCCTTGATTTTGGTTGCCTTTGGGAGGACCAGCTACCACTGTTGGAGATTGCGTACCATAACAAATACTAATACACCATTGGGATGGCACCGTTCGGGGAACTGTATGGACAACCATGTTGTTCACCATTATGATGGACAGACCCAGGCGATTCAGCACTCCTAGTTCTAGATATGGTATAGGCTTCCACATAGAAGGTGTAGGTCATATGAGAGCAGATGAAGACTGCACAAAGCTGATAAATTTCTTATGATCATAGGCGACAGAGATCCGTGGAGTTTGAGGATGGTAACCCCATATTACTATGAGTCTATCTTAGATGAGGGATACAATTATTTGGTTGGGGTGGCAAGTTATCTATGAGGATAATCAAAATTTTCTTAATACTGCATTGAGTGGGAGATGTGTTGTACCTCTTTGCTCTACCAACGAAGTTAGAGCTGGCGCACACTGTATTCCTTGTATCCCAGCTGAGGAGATACCTGTATGTACCTTCTCACATCATCAACCAAGGCGAGATGGAGATTGGCGATGGGGTTACATTTGTGGAGTACCCAATGGGGATAGAGGATTGACATGGGAGTGTCCTTTTTGGATGGTCAATACATATAGTGCATGTTTTTTGTAGAAAGGGGATCCATAGTAGATCATATGGGAGTGAGAGGCTCATATTCATTGCTAGTAGACTCATTTTTTTATTATCCCTTGTTTTGAAAATTAAATGAGATTATTTCGAGACCAAGCTCTAAGATTAAATGTAATTCCGAGTCCTGGATTGGAGATAACGTATTTTTGATGTATTTTTATTGTTAATTAAATGAACATATGATTAGTTTTTCTTATCTATTAAACATGTACATGAATTAAAAATTTGATGGAACCACTGAACTCAGAGCATTATGATTCTCCTAGAAAGGGCCTAACATTGGGTGGTGAGGTCCAACAATGGAATTTAGTTTGTGGATGTAAATAAAATAAATATGTAACAATAATTTCATTTTAAAATCCTTATAACTCCCCAAAGGCAACTCATATAGGAAATCCAATAGTATGGTTGGGCTCGTGAGGGCATGTTTACCTTTGACAGACCTTTACCTAGACTGATGCAGGTCAAGGTTGAAAGTTAATTTTCAGAATTTTCAGAGGAAAAATAGAATAACAAAAAAAATAATTTTAATTGTTTTCTTTGTCATTGATTAGTGGCACATCAGTGACATGGTGCAACGATGAGGTGACAATGAATCAAACTAATGAACCTTATTTATGAGTCCCCATAACGATGATGTAACACAATGTTACAGAAATACCGATTCACGTTCATCAATTAATAGCCTAAAAATAAATGTAGTATTGTTGGAAAATCCTATAATTTCTCTGAGGAATTGGTGGGTGGTGATGAATAATAACGAACTCACCTTCCTCCACCCTTCAAAGAATCACTTATGACGGTGGGTTATGGATCAAGAATGAATAATGGAGGCATGTGATACTATTCTTCTTCAACCAAAAATCATATCCCACATAAGGGGATTTAATTTTAAGTGAACATTTACTTGTTCCTGTTATTTCTTTTAAATGAATCATGCTCATTAACTCAAAAACAAAAAATTCACCCACACTTTGAACGTTTGTGTGGGATGGTCAAATTTGCAGGATAAAAAGTGGATATCTGTTTCTTTGATTACATCACCTTATTTCAAGATTATTTGTGATCCAGCTAATAGGAACAAATTTAGGTCTACATGAAAGAAGACCCGAATCATTCTTGGGGTTTTCCTTTGAGTGACCCCTTCCCATACTCTCTATTTTAATCCTTATTATTATTTGTGATGCAATGATGGTGGGGATTTTCCTGAGGAGAAGCCACAAAGAAGGGCCACGACACCGGGACAAGGTCGTGATGGTGACACCAGGTCACAACACCCTGATTGAAGTGGAAGGGGCCACTGGCACAGAGGCCAGTGGCTGGAGGCTGGCATAAGAGACCACTCGACATTCTCGGAGGTGTCACTCGGTCTTGGGGCTTCATTGGCGAGCTGGACCAGTAGGGGAAACCGGTCAGCGTGAACCGACCAGTGTATGGGGGAGGCACCTCTAGGGAATCATGATGGAGGAGCAGCCCGCATGGCCAGGCCACAATCCCTACAGGATCGAAATTTGAGAATGGGTGGTGTTCTGTAAGTGGCCATGTGAGACACTAACAAGATTCTCATCGGGCATCTAGGAAGGTGTGAACTAGCCTACCATGTGAGATGAGATGGTGTTGCGAACCAGACCGTTTGGCGGTCCTAGTTGGAGAAGATCCAGACAACTGATGTTGCTGTGCTGATGGAAAAAACAGGGCCACTAGGCATCATAGGTAGAGAAAGAATCAGCCCCCTATTGCTGGCTGGGGTCGATGAAACCAGGACGGTGGGCGATCGTGGCTGGCTATACCCACGATCGAACGTGTCCATGTCCAATAAGGCCCAAGGGGATTATCCTAGTGGTAAGGAAGAACCAGACTGGCTGAGACCCAACCAGGTCGGTTCAGGTTGAACGAATGAGGTCTGGTCATGTGGGACATATGGGCCAGGTTGGTCGGGTCGATCCATTTAGGTCAGACTGATCATCGACACAACCACTCCCTATATACTGAAATGCCAATATCTTTTAGACTGTTTGTTTGATTGATGCATCTTCTGTTGAATTGGGACCCATGTGGTGAGAAGTCCATTTAGAAATACATTATGTGATATTCCATGGATATAGAGATTTGATCGACATCTTTAGGATTAGGTTTTCCTAGAATAAAGCATTCTATGAGCTAGAAACCAACGGATGGATATAGTGATTCAGCTGACCTAGAGATGAGTGGGTCTATGTGATCTAGTTGGACTAAGAGATGTGACATTATTAATGATCCATCTTTCCCAGAGATGATCAGGTCGTAGTGATCCAGCTGGTCGAGAGAGGAGTGGGTCTATGTGATCCATCTGGCCTAGAGACGATCGAGTCTATGTTATCCATATAGCCCAGAGACAAGCATGTGTATGTGATCCAACTGGTCCTAGAGATGAGTGGGTCTCAGTGATTCACCTATCCCATGTGATTATCGGTCCCATATAGTGAATCCCTCAGTAGTACAAATGTATAAATATACGTCTTAAAATTCTAATTCATATACATTGAGTTGTACATGGTGTGAGATGTTTTTCTTTGTGATCTTTTGTTGTGGTATTTCATTGTGGTTATGCTTTTTGGTCTTTCCATTATGTATTTGGGTCCATAGTATGTTTTGTGTTACTCACCCCTAAATTGGATTTACCCATACATGTTGTGTCTTATGCAGATGATCGACACCTTAAAGGAAAACTCAGTGGCCTCTGACCAGGTGGTGCCCAGTTAGAATTGGCAGGTAGGGCATACTTCTATGGCTTCTGGAAGCTAATCTATACATACCCATTAGGTGGGTGTATCAGGGGACATCTTATCAGTGATCTTACACTCCCTTTAGTTTGCAGTATTCTTTTGTTTGGTTTGTATTCTAGCCCATTTTCACTCAGTTTTAATTATACTCACAGTAGTTTTTGTAAAAGTTATGGTATACTTGGTGTTTACCATTCCCTAGTTTTTTTGTGTTCATATGTATAGGTAAAAGGAAATGCCTTCCCTTTTTGGGATATTCCATTTTGGTTCTTGTCTCTAGCCCCAAACCTATGGAAGGCGGTCTTGGGATAGTCATGGTATAAGACCTGAGAGGTAGGTCCTGACAAATTATTCACAAACTCGTTAAATTTTTCAAATCGAACAAAGAAAACCCAAAAAACCAAACCACCCAAACCATGTGGATCACATGAGGTGAAATCGATCATAAATATCAATGATAAATAAAACTATAATTCCACACATGGAAACATATCCTTTCGCTCATATGATGGTTAGATACTCCAAATAATAAGTAACTTATTATTCCCCTAAAAATATCTTATCACTTATCCATAATTCATAGATAGTTATATGAAACAAATATAAATGGATATGAAACAATTTTTTACACCATGAGTCGAATCACCCAGTTCGGGAAATAGGGTCACATGATGTTAGGATGCCTCCCAATATGCTAGATGTTTTTGACTAGTTGAGAGAGCTTAAAAAATAATATAGAGAGACTATACTCTTAATTACCAATATAAATAAGAGCATATAATTTGAAAAACAATAATCTGATTAACTACATGAAATAATGACGATTAAATAACAAATTTACCATCAAGTAATGAAATAGTTTTATTTCATACAACAGTGAGTAAAAATTTTAATGGAGGAATCCCCAAATGTAGATGATCAATATATAATAAAAATTCAAAAGTAAATAATTATGTATCTCTATAAATTATCATGGAGTTTTTTATACACTGCATTAACCAACTAGATATTCTTGTATGGATACCCTCATTGGGTCACTTTCCATGTCTGATATCTTGATTACTGGAGTCATCATGAACACCAAATCTCTCATTCACGGTGTCATTATCAAACCATGTAGCATAAAACTAATGAATCCTGAAAAAAAAGTTATTTTTATATACAAGTGTGTGTGATTTATATAACACAATCTCACAAGTAACAATCACATGTCAAGTCATTTTGCCCTAATTAGAATTTTATAAACCCTGACCCTAACTGTTTTGGTTCCAAGATAGTGGAGAGTTATTTATTCCTTCCATTAATTTCATAAGATGACACTAGTCCAAGGGAAGTGTTAAATCCAGCTACAAGTATATCATACATATGTTTTAGCCACAAAGTATTTATACCCCAGCATATCTATCATATGAAGACAAAGTTCTATCATACTCAACTATGAATTTTAGGTGACACCTCAAGGCCACCATGATCTACCACTCATCATGCACGGACCCACTATATTCATTACGCATCACTTCAAAAATGAAGCATCTCTGAGGGATTAACTGATCCATGAAGGATCTGCCTATCACATTTTTACTTGATAATAGGATCCCATGGGATACACACACAGATATATACCCACAAAATACATAAAATTGAGGGTATTGTGATATTTAAATGAATAATAGCATCATATCAATATATTAACCCATTACTCATACACACAGACATAAGAATTTCATTCCAAGAGTGGTATCACAGGCCACCCAAACATGCACAAGAAGGTCAAATCCTGAGAGGTTGAATAAGATACACAAACAAGCATGTTGTAACATGATATTACTCATTATTCAAACAAGAAAATATCCACACACATGAATATCATATCAATAGAGGTTTCATAAGCCACACACACATTCAAACATATGTAATTTTAGAGAACTATTTATATGAAGTCTAGAACATGGAAAGGGCTTCTTGCATCAAGTGTGTCAAAGACCAATGTCCTTTGTCACCAACCAAACCATTATCAAACACCAACGATCTCTTGAACTAGACCAAAATCACCACATGAATATTTATGAGTGATGAACCATGAAAAAAAACTTGAAAATGGCTAGTATTGGGTTATAAATACTGAACAACATACAAAATGATGAATGGATCTAGATAAGTCCTTGAATAATAAATAAAGATCTCAATATTAACCTTCATTTTATTTATAAATTGAAGAAAACCATAATATATCAAATCGTAATTCCGAGACCCTACGATGAGAATCTATAACATTGTTCTTTTCCAAATATAGGAGAGAGGTTCTATCAAGAAAAAGTAGAATGAATGGAAAATGATCAGTTAACATGAAAGACCTACTATTGATGTTGGTTGATCATATAAAATGTATATTTATAGGAAGGTAATTAAACTAGAATAGCCACATGAGTTCATTTGTTTGAGGGACATAGATTTAAGAGGATCGATAGTGGGTTTTATGGTAGATTCCATTTAATATCCTAATTTTCAATTGAATTAATCATAAATGAATTGTTTACTATATAAGATATGAACAATATGGGTCATTTTTCGAAATTTAGGAAAAGTATTATTATTATGACTTAATATTTTTTTAAATTTTATAACTATTAGAAAGAAAAATAATTTATGGAATTATACAAAATAGTGTATGAGGAACTTAACATGGTTTCTCCTAACCATCATCCACCGATACACCATAAAAAATTATTCCAAGCCCACTAAAACTATCATGAAACCCCCACAGTCCTATAATAAAAAACTAAATCCCAAAAATCACAATCATATCATAGAAATAGTGTATAATATTGCACACCCTAGAATTACTATGGTGATTACATAAATGTTATTCCTAATTCATCCAAAACACCCCATAACACCTACATCCCTCAAAATAAACATTTTTGTTTACATATTAAGTACAATTGAAGGTTCCATCAACTACCATGTCAATAAAAAACCACCAAAAAAGAAAACCTGTAAAATTTTTAATAATTTAAAAATATGAATAGAAATATAAATTATATGTTGTATGAATATTAATGAGTGGGTAAATAATGTGTATAGTTTTAAAAAATAATATTCAATTGGAATTCTACATTAAGAATGATTTCAAACATCTTGTTAGCTGATGTTTTTTATTTTTTAGTAATAATTTAATGATTCTGAGGTATTTTGTTTGAATATTTCTATTATTGATGTATATATATTAATTTCTATGAAATTGGATATTTTATTGTGTAATAGATAAATGTTAATGTTATTGAGAAATTTATATCTATACATTATGAATATATTTTCATTATTTTTAATTATTAAAATTAAATAAAATTATATAGATGTATTTTTTTTACATTTATATCAAAGAAATTGTTGTTTATTTATCTAGAAATATTTTAATGATTTATAGAGAAATTTGTGGAATAAAATAATTTAAATGAATATGGATATTATAAGAAAACATGAAAATATAATATATCAGAACAGTTAAAAAGTATCACCAAGACAAGACTAGTTCAATGGGATTATGAACAATAACATGAGATTAAATTAACACATTCTTAGTGAAGGTTATTGTTATGAACAACATATAGATGAAACTATAGAAATTGGGTGGGAGTGGGTAGGAGATGAGTAGAGGGACATTTTTTTGGGTGTAACCACTAGAGAACCATGTAGTGATGATTCCATTTCTTGCATTATCTTCCATCACATAGACTAGAAAAAATACCGATGTGAAATTTCAGAATATGATAATTGATCGCATAATTAAACACTTTCTATGACAGTACTATATAAATAATGTTTTTATTTACTTATGAAAGTGTAATATCTTTTATTAAATAACAATATAATTCCCATTGTGTTAGTGAAAACCATCTCTCTCATTCAAGCATAATAATTTGGAATCATCCCTCAAGAAATACCAACCATATCAATTCTTAAAGAACTATTAAAAATTGGGATATTCCCAATTCAATTTCAATAAAATGAGAAAATTTACATAGCACATCGAAGGAGTCTCACCACATTACCCATGATGTGAATTATATAAAAGGTCTTGATACATATAATATTGTGTGAAGAGTTATAATGTGAAATATTCATTCACTATCATGATTTTGGTATGAAAGGCTTCAACATGAATCATAATGCTTCATAGCGTGTGGTTTGTGTTGCATTGGATTTTAACTAATATTAATCTGAAAAATTCAAAATGAAAAGAAGATATGTCACGAATTTTTATAAATAATTGTTTAAAATATAGGTATTACAAATCATGTGGTTTATTTTTTACATTGAAATTTTATTTTAATCATGGTATATTTTTTACATTCTCTGATTGATACATTGTGAGAGTGAAAATTGTATTGAAAGATTAAAAATATTAACTTAATGTAATTTTGTATGTGATAAGTGAGGTGTGTATGTTATATCATTTTTGGGATTTTTACGAGTTTTAATAGGAAAGGAATTTTTAGTGGATGGTGGATCAACAACTAGTCAGAGGATTTTTCCGCATCAACCTAGGTATTGAACATTTCTAGGTATGGTATTCTTCTATTTTCTATTACAGTTATATTTTTTTTGAACTATAACTCATGATGTGGATAAAAATAATTTTATCAATATTTTCTTATATTTTAAATTTATATTTATTATCTATATTTATGCTCTCTCAGGTGGCACTTGGATGATTCATTTTTGAAAAAACACTTCTCCATTAGTTTCTAAATTCCTTGTAGATTGTGGGGTATGTTGAAGTGGATTATTGGATTTAATATATTCAAAAATTATTTTGGGATAATCGTATGCAGTAGTTATATACTAAAACGTAGTTTTATATTATTTTTAATTATATAATTTATTTTATATATTTAATAATTAAAGGACAAAAATATAGTAGAGAAATTAATTATTTAATAGTGAGTATTCTATTATTTTTATTCAATGATGTAAATGAAATTAAATTTATCCATTTTGATTCTTTTAGTCATTATGTGTGTATATAATAGAGTAGTATTGATAAATATTGATTTAATTGATATTAATTACATATATTATCACGCTGATAATGAATTTCATTTTTTTGTAGTTGATATCGAGTTGACCTTTTTGGGGAAGTCATCCTTCAATTTTGATTCCCCTCTTGATAAAAAAACATAATCCATCTAGAATAATATGAAAAATATTATGAGAACATTAGATCCCTTGTAAATTATAGTTTTAACTAAATAATATATACATGGATCAGCATAATTTAAAAAGATGTGTCTAATATATATTAATGGAAAACCCATTCTTTAAAAATAACATGTTCAAATCATAAAATTAACAAATTATTCGGGGAAATATTTTCTATCAATGGAATCTCAGAAAAATTAAAATTATTTTTGAAATATGTTAGTGGTCATGATAGTGATAAATCATGTTTATGACATAAAAGTTAAAAAAATTCCTTTCCCACTTTTGTAAAATGAAAAAGTACCGCATTTTAAAAATGAAAAGAATGCAACATTTTAAAACACTTTTAAAAATTTTAATAGTTGGTAAAAATGCCTCTAAAAAATAATCGAATAGTATTAGTTATATTATTTATGTATTTTGATGAAAATATAGACATGGGTGAAAATTTTTCTAACATGAGTTAAAAGGGAAGGTTATTGAAAAATATTTTGAAGTAAACACAATGAAATACCATTATATGAGTGATAATATTTTTATTTTATTTAATTCATAATTAATGATTTTAAAATAAAAAAAAGATCTTGATGATGATGATTAACTTTTCTCCGAAAAACATCATTTGGATCCCTCATTAATGTCCCCCAGGTTGGTATTATGGGAATACCAATAGAAATATAATGTGAATAATGATGTTGGGGAGATTTATTTTGATGGTTTTTGAATCTAAATGTATCAAGTGGAGTGAATACGTGTAGGGAGGAATATCCCTTTGTTAATTCAGGTGAGTGGGACACTTCTAAATTTGAATGGACCTATAACAATATCAAGTCACATTATTTGGAAAATTTATCCAAAATGGATCATATTATAATTTTATAAGGTTATTATTAACATAAAATAAACTAATGGGATTATTGAATGTTCATAGTACATTTTAACCCTTTACTATTTTGGTTAACCCTCAGTAAATCTCTTTTGACCTTAACACTAATAATTAATTTTTTAATGTTTATACAATTCATTATAGAAATAAAATTATGTTAAAATTATTAAAAAACATTATTTAGAATAATTAAAAATATCAAATCCATTTTATCAAATTAAATTCATATAATTTATTTAATTTAATTTCAAAATAATCTTGCAAAACATGTTGAAAAACCATTTTCCAAGAATGTAATTGTTCAATAATAAGATTATATTACATTAAATATATGAATAATAATCATAATTAAATCTATTAAAATTCATATAGTTATATATATATAATTTATTTATTTCATTAAAATGATTATTAATTATTTTTTATTTTAATTTATTAAAATGGGTTTTCGTTAAAACATAGATTTCTAAAAATTATCATTTTTTTACTACCAAATGAAATTATCTTTATTTCTATCAAATTTATAGTCAATAAATTTATTAATTATAAAAATTAAAATAAAAACAAATAAATTTTGTAGTAGTTAAATTGTACTTTTTCTATTATTCACATAATCTTATTTCTAAGAGAAAAATTAAAAAATAAATTTAATAATTATTTTGACAATGTATATTTAAAATAAATATTCATTCAAGAAAATTTTGAATATTTTCCCCTGAAATATTAAAATAATAATTTTGTTTTTGTTTTATTAATATATATTGTTTACACATAATAATTTAATGTTGTGTGTTACATTGTTCCCTAAAAATATTTAATCCTAGATATTTTCATGGATATAACTTTAAAGAAAAATGCTGGTGGTCCTACTTTATTACATCAAATATTTCCCACATAGCGTACTTAATTTAATGATTTACCTTATGTAAACTTTGATATTGAGTAATATGATTCATCAATACATACTATCTGTTTTTTTGGAATCATTATAGAATCTTTATTGTATGATGTATTAGGTTCTAATTCTATATTTTATGAGGTGATAACATGAATTTGGTCTGGAATATACATCGTCAATAATGATATTTGGAACACAACATATACTTTAGAGATACATAATTTCATTACTTATTATAAATCACAACTATAATTATTTCAAAAATTTATAATGTTTTGATGTACATGATCATTAATTTTCCTTTCTTATAAAACCATATAACACGCTACTATGAAGATAATATGTTGCAAATGTTACCTTCCACTCGAAATTCCATATATTTATTCCAGTTATCAGCATAACTATATTTTCAATTTTGATTTATATTAATACGTTTTTAGATAGTACTTACCTTATTTATTGTGTCCTTAATAGATATCATCCACAATATATTTCTTTAACCCATTTCCTTATAACAAGTGGGTGTATGAAATCTATTTCCATATATTTCTTTATAAAATCACATTTTCATAAAATAATGTAATATATTTTTATAAGATAAACCTACAAAAGGTAAATAGGGATCTAAATTAACTTAAACATCATGTGACAATGAACTAAACATGTCTTAAAATTTTTAACAGTCCTTTCAGACAATCTGTTGTTTTGATGGTGATAATAAATACTAAAAAGAAACATGGTGTCAAGAACATTCTGAAAACTTCTCCAAAATTTGAATATAAAATGAGGAAATTTATCAGATTCAATTGACACGTGGTAAAAAATAAACTCATAAAACATCATTAATATAGATCCATGTAAGGTTATTACAAGGTTAATCATCAATTATAGTTTGTAAATGTGAATGTTTTTTACAAAGACCAATAATAACCTTGGTAGTATCACTCTGTCTTATAATATTTGTTAATATAGTGGCAAATTTTAATGTAATTTAATCAAATTATCATATAAAAATTGGTTTAGGAGGTATGAATCCAATTAGATATTGTCACTCAATGTTTATATATTGGAAAACAAACCATCATGAAACATAGTCATCAATATCCCACTTTATATAATCCAAAAATATGTTTGGTCTTGTCCTAATACATCTGGGTGAAAATATGGTTTATAAGGAAATTTAATATATGATATTCATCCAATTATTTCCTTTATATATTAGTAATATATAGATTACAAAGGATCATTCTGAATTTTAGAATTTAATCATAACACATGGAGTCCTATAATTCCACACCATTCACGATATTTAATTACATTTGAAAAAAAGGAAAATCATGATAATAAAATTTAATAATTCATAATTAATATGTTTTGGAAATAATTTGAAAGAGAATTAATTTTTAGCATTCCTAATAATTCCTAAATTCCTATTCACTAAATACATGATCATGGGATACCTTCCGATCATAATTTTTCCAGGATTCCTTGATAATTCCGAATCAATGCATCCACAACCTTACATTCCTTCATTGGGCAGTAGTGCAATGTGAAATTATAATCCTTGAGTATCTCAATCCTTCTTCATTTCTTCTTTTTGATAATTTTATCTAAAAATTTGTATTTAAACTCTTGTGATCCATATATACCTCAAATTTTTCATCATATTTGTAATGTTTCCATATCTTCAAACAAAATATTATAGATTTTAACTCATGTTCATGGGTTGGATAGTTTTTTAACGAGTCCTTTAATTCAATGATGCATAAAAAATAACATTTCTTAAGGAAAAAATCATTTCCTTTTTTCTCATGCATCACTATATTTCACAAAACCATCATTTCACGATGATAGAGTAAAAATTAGTGAATTCACAAATATTCAATTAAATTATTCAATATATTTTTCACTTTCAATTATCCATATAAAACATACCACCATATGAGTATTATTGTTTAACATGTATTCCAATCAGGAAAATATTTTAACAAATCGTTGATAATATCTTAGAAAACCAAACAAAACAACTTTCCATGGTTTTGTTTATTGATTTAATATTTTCTTCGAATTGTTTTTCATCAAATGATCAACATAGTTTATATTCCTGGAGAAAATAAAGAAATGAAATAAAAACAATTAAGCAAAAAATTATACTTCAAATATTTCATTTATAATTATTTTTTTCTAGAATTATTATGAATGATATGAATATGATTATGATGGTATTAATATCTCGTAGAGTACAAAAAATATATCATTAATAAATACAATAACAAAATCATCAAGATATTCCATGAATAATAAGTACATTTGATCAATAAAAACAGAGAGTTGAGTTTTCAATCCATATAACATAATTTTAAAATCGTTATTTCCATACATTTTATAAAATTATATTATAATAATATCCTCAATATTTACTCAAAAATGATGATACCGAGAATTATATTCAGTCATAGAAAAACATGTACCTCCATGATGTTTATTTAATAACTCATCAATACAAGGTAAAAGGATACCAATTCTATATCATAATAACATTGAATCTCTCATAATCAATGTACAACCACATAAATCCATCAATATTCTTATTGAAAATAATAGTATATCCACAATGAGAAATAAAAGGATATAAAAATAAATTACTACATAATTATTATAATTATTTTTTTACTCCATTATTCAGAACTGGACATTCTGTATGGAGTATTTGCTACTTGTTTTACAGTATGGATTAAAATAATAAAAACATGACTTTATGCTCTGGGGGATTTCAAGGTAATTACTGATGAAATAAAAAATTGTAGTTTTGTAAAATAGGTAAATCAATAATTTCAATATTTTCTTTTACATATTTTGACTGTGTTTACTTGTCATCCCTAAGAATCACAATCAGAAGTGATACTAGTGGTGGATATTGACACAACTATGTTAGTTATGTATCCACTATAGTGAAAAATAATTATATATATTAATCACAAATAATAATTTACTTCCATTTGAATTAAATTATTGCATCATATTTTAAAATCCAATTAATACCGTGTATTACAAACAATACTCTATATGTATTATAATATAATAAAATATAATGGAACATTTTTTCATCACAATGGGTACTCACATACACATCTTCATTATTATGAGATTTCTACATGGTGCCTTTATTAATAACACCCTTCTTAATAGGATAGGAAAATAAAATATTTTCATAGAATAAAAGAATATATAAAGGATTGTGATGATTCAAAATCAAATAAATCATAAAATACATGAGTATAAGATTAATGTACCTTCCACCACATATCTAAGAACTTCTCCCTCAATTATACTAATTACATAATATTGGCCTTTATCGCTTGGCTTTTCATGGTAAAATATTACCTTGAAACTCCGGGAAACCAATTTCATACTTATCCATCTTCTTATAGTTGAACATTTTTATATTGGAAGATTCTTTATTTCACTTATAATAATGATCCTTATTTCCAATACCTACACACTTGAAAAAAACTCATATTCAAAAAAATCATGTTTCATGGTGTTTATTTTAACATTTATTTGAATATGTAAATTCAACCCTTCCTTTATAGAATTTTCCCATACTTCTTTTCCCAAAGTGCTCAAACACCCTTTTCTTATCTTTCATTCCTTGAATCCATAAGACATGTAGAGTAATTTTTATTTCTTGATAAAACTTGATACAATTTCATTGTTTGATGAGATGGGATATGAGACCAGTTCCCTTTGATATATTAGAATTTTATGATCATTTAAATATTAAATATTACTCATTAGATTACATATATAGACAACAACATTAACTAAAAACCTTGTAATGTTGTCTTTTCTGTAGAAAATTTTTCCTCTTCATTTTATCTCAAAATCAAAAAAATTATCTCTCTATTAGTTCGTTATTCATGTGAAAAATATTTTTCCAAGAAAATTTCAAATTAATAATTTCATTCCCTACAATATATTTCATTACCAACTCTGTTGTTTTCATTTAATGACCACCATTTATCCAAATACCTTGAAATATGATAATACTCCCTGATATCCATCCCCTTTTTATGACTTCCCAATTAGATAAATAACTCATCTATGTTACTTTTCTATTTCCAAGGTATAATTGGATTTTTAGTTTTACTCATTGATGGAGGTTTTTGATGCATGAAAAATTCTAAACATGTAACACCTTATTTTGGATCATTAGAAATATCTATAGGGCAAGCTTATTGGTCATAACCCGACTCAGATACCAAAATATAGTTATAAAGTTTTAATCCCCAGAAATATCTTCAACTCCCTCTTTATTTACAATCATATGGGAAATGTCCATACATGGATTATGTTTATTTATATGGTTTCCATTACCTACACTATGATCCATTTAAAATTAATGAAATATTCAAGATTATTTCATAACATAACAAAGCATATTGGATAATTTCAAAACTAATGAAATACCTAAAACAATTTAAAAAAATTATTAATAGATAATATCTAAATAATAATGATGGTTTTTTGTGAATATTCTCAAATCATAAAAATATTATAAAATATTTGATACTGGATATTAATAAATATGTGAATTATCTTAATTATTTCCCTAGGGAATGTTAAAAGAGATGAATATTAAGGAAATACTCACCATACACCATAATGATTAAGAATATTTTCTAATATAAATAATTATTAGGGTAATTACCCCTCGATAAATATGTGCTAAAACCATGTCCACATGTATTACCCATGAATGGACTTAGTTTTTGTAAAACCACATAATCACTAACATACTAAGACATTAGGATGTTATATTATACTTAGGATTTTACTCTAAGTCATTAAAAGGGATTTATTAACTAATATATGTTTCCCTAAAATGATATCACAATATTTCAACTAAAATTATTTTCACACCAAGTATATCACCAAAAAACATGTAACTCGGAGATGGGGGTTATTTTACAATAATGGATCAAGATAAGGAATCACATCCTGAAGTTAAGAATAATATAAATTGTATGGGACAATGGAAACATTTATTGTTATTACATTAATATATGAAATTCAATATTATAGTAATTATGTTCACATAATTATTTCTTCTATTTAATCTATGATTTCATTCATATACCACTTCTTCATTTACTATGAAAAGGATAATAGAATAAAGACTGAGCTCAAATTATTAATAATGGAAAGTGTATGAAAATTTTTATCAAAAAGTAAATAAAATATGACTAATATTAAAAAGATAATTGATAATCCAATATTCCATATAAATAATACAATAAAACCCAGAGTAAATCCATGGATACTTTGACAATAGAAAATCACACCGATAATGGCTACTAGTTTCATTTTGATTGAATTCATAATACTGGAAATCATAATCTTATCCTTATGGACTTATTCCTAGAAAACCAAAATAAATAGGTAATGCATGCATCAAACACAAAAAATAGTTTGTATCATGTGATATATTGATTAATAAAGGGGCTATAGAAGCCCCTCCCATCACATAATATTTACAATACATTCATTATATGAAATTGGTGAAACATAATCAATATAAATATTAATATTGGAAAATTAATATACAAAATATTAATAATGTTTCAAAAAATAAAAAAAATCTAAATCTACCTAGAATAGTATATAGAATTGTATGAGAAGACTACATACCAATAAAATCCTAGCATTCAGTCAGTATTATTTACATTGATGAATACAATTTAAAAACATCACTAGATTATTTATTAATTAAATCCATTTTAATTCTGAAATAACATATATTAAATTTTATAAAAATTAAAAATATTTTAAAAAAACACACTTTCAGATGAATCATGTAATAATGGAATGTATTATTTGATAAACCGAGTGATCATGATCACATAAATTCTATTCATTCTATGAATGTTAAAAAATAATCATTTCAAAATTTTCTAAAATACTCAATGTAACTCATTTTGAAAATAAAAATTAGAGTCCATTTAATCCATTTTTTATAAACTAAAAAATAGGTATTAATATACTAATATATCATTTAATTATATTAAAAATATTTTATTAGAAATTTTGTGGAAAATATGGATATTGAAGATAAATAATCATGACCAAGAAGAAAAAGAAGTTCAATTTTCGAAAAAATATTATCTGAATATCATGAGTACATAATAAGAATAAAAATAAAGAATAATAATAAAATATATAGATTAAAATATAGCAGAAACAAATATAATTGTTTTAGTCTAGAATGATCAAATGAAGCCGAACATGGATACTTAAACATAAATAACCTCGAATAATGATTAGATTGTGAAATAATACATTAACATGAGATTGTAATGACCTTATGTGATTTTTTTCTAATATATAATAAAGTTAAATTTATTATACAATTTTTACACATAAATATAATTACTTATAATATCCTATATAATAAAATTATAACATTTCAATACCACTGTATCAATATTTTTTAAAAAAATCCGTCATTTTCAAGAGTTAAGTATTTTAATTTTATTGTAGTTTCAATTTGGTTGTTATGGGTTATGTGTATATTATATAGTTAATTCATATCTATAATTATATTAATTTTATAAATATCAAATTAATACATTATATATATTTTAATAACAGTTCCTTAAATTTGGATATGGAAAGTGAATCACATCGCTTCGTGGAGATGGTAGGACATACCAATGAACGAGGGACATTTTCATTCTCTTAATTTGTGAAAGGGTATGGAATTATATTACATATTTATTTTACATAATCAATAATATTTCATAATTATATAATATATTAATTATTTTCAGCACTCCGACTATCAATGTGAGTCGATGATAGAAAACAAATTACATTAGTTCGTGAGGTAGCAGTCTCCAGTACACATGAGTGATCATTTTGTTTTCTATTTTATTAATAAAGAGAGGTATATATTTTATCAAATCATAAATTTAACATGTAATTATAAGTGAAATAATATTTTTATTATATTGGAATATTTATGACATGATATTATGTGGTGAAACAAGATGTAAAAAGGATAGATTTTAGTTAAGATGATTTATTTCACATAGAAAAACCATATTTGAATATATTTCTAAGGTCTATAGACTTAGTCTATTGGGAAGATAAAAATATCTAAAATGTGGATAAGGATGTTTGGGATATATTTTGGAAATTTCTAGTGGATCTAAATTTCTCAATAATTATGAATAAGTGTAGGGACATGGATTCTATTTATAAAAGAGTTGAGTGGGTGACATGTAATTTTTCCAGGGTTTATTATAATGTGTTTTTACTCTCTAGTTTTAATAATAAAAAATCATGTTCAATAATATTAAATCATTTTTATTATTTCACATCATGTTTATATATTCTTTAATATAATTGATTATGATTTTTTATGTTCAATTATAAGGAAATCATACTCTATATAAGTTTATATTATAAGACAGATATGGAAAATCCGTGGATATGTATGAGTCATTGATCTTCAGACTCACTGATAAAATAGAGGACTTACTGACAGAACAATAGAGTCACTAATAGCTTAAATAATTTAACGAACAGAGGACTCATTGATGGAGAAATTGAGTCACTAATATCCTAACTCACCGACAGAACAATTGAGTCACTAATACCCTGAATCACTGATAGAATTAAGGATTCATTGATAGAACAAACGGGTCACCAATATAAAAAATGAATAACCGATAGTCTGAGTGACTGAAAGATCAAATTATTCACTGATGGACAGACTAACTTATCAACATCCCAACTCACATACCAGCACAAGGACCTACTGACCGCATGACTCACTGATAGAAGGAGTCATCGATGCACTAACCTACCGAAAAAAGGACATACCAATAGACTATTGAAAATTAATTTACTCAATAAATTAGAAATTTTTATGAAACGACCATATTGGGATACTTAATGATACTACATTACTTATATAACATTCTATACACATTATTAACTTTGATGTTAGAGGTTCAAGGTAAAACACATGTCCCAATCATGCCTAATGTCAGACCTGAAGAATATAAAAAGGGAATAAATAGGGAAAAAAGAGTAACACACACACACATGAGCATCCATATTAATAGAAACAATGATGAAAATATAGAATAACATATATCCTAGCGAACTAAAAATAATGATGTAATTTTTGCACCAAAGACCCAATCAACCTTGAAGAAAACAAACTCTAGAGAGGAAAACTGTTGCAAAATATATCATTTTCCTAGAAACCATAACAAAGAGGTTCCATGACACTTTTTTGTGTGTATGTTTCTAGAATAAAACTAGATCTTAATTTATGATACATTCAAGGAGACCAGAATCTTTAACCACAACACATAGAGAATTCTAAAAATTCTGTAATTATTTTTCCTCTGATTGTGTTATTTCTTATTACTTTTGACCAGAGTGTGTATCTGTTGTAAAAAACACCGTGTATACTATGATAAGCTAGAGGATACACAATATCATCATAATACCATTCTCTTAGACCATATTTCTACCCTGAAAGAACTATAAAAGAGGACTCCGGGTGACCTAATTGTAATTTTTTCCCCACGAATAATTGTGGTAGAGGTCTAGTTTGACCTAAACAGCAATGTATGATATTGTAAACCTAGATCTATTGTGTGGAGGAATTTTTATTAATTTAAACTACTTATTGTTAGGTGATCTCAATGCGGGGGGGATTATGTATCATATTGACACTGAATCCCTTATTTTATTCTAGAATTCAATTTCAAATTTAGTTTACTCTGATTTCACTCATATTTCAAAAAACTATATTTTACTTTGATAGTTGTTCTTGGATTGTATTTATAACTATTTGTGTATGGTAATTTGGTTTAAAAAGTTATATCAATATTTCAAATTTCAATAACTTAGAAGTAATCAATATTTTGAGAAATTAATTGAGCAATCATACTATTATAAATTTAAAACTTTGATTTACTAGAGTGTTTTGATTTTAATGTGTGGGATTTTTTAATTATGGGTTTTTATCAATATATTTTATAGGAACTCAATTCACCGCCTCCCCTATTTAGTTTCATAATCTGACAAACATTTGGTATTAGACGATTGTTTTTAATCTTCTTTTTTAAAATATTTTAATGAATTTTAATCTTTTCATTTCTGATTTGGCTTGTGTTTTAATGTTCTCTAAAAAAAATTAGTTATAAATTTTTACCTCTAAAGAAAATATTCATTATAAATTATTATGGGTAATAGAAATGATGGTTTTTCTACCAACAGACCTCCCCGCATTAATGGTTCATATTATGCCCAGTAGAAATTTAAAATGAAAATTCACTTAGAATGTATTGGATTTGATATTTGGATTGTAATAGAAGATAAATTTAAAATACGAATGATTGAAAAAAAATACCTGGAGTGATTCTACAAAAGTTTACTAAAACAATAATTGTTAAGAAATTATTGCTCTGTTATGTGCTTTTTGTGAAAAATAATTAAACAGAACATGTGCTTGTAAATATGCCTATGAAATTTGGGATACCATTGCTATTTCACATAAAGTAACCACTAATATTAATAAAATGAGACATAATATATATACTTTTATTTATGATAATTTCAATATGTATCCTAATGAACCCATTTATGATATGTATTTCAGGTTCAATGATATGGTCAATACAATAAGTACTATGGGATAGTGGGTGGATATCGAAGAAAAAATCATGCATATACTTAGATATATACGTAAAAGATGGAGTGGAACCTCAATATAAATTATAGAATCATGTGATTTCAGTATGTTTCCAATGGAAGAGATAATATGAATGTTTATAGAGTATTAGGAATAATTAATGGTCAAAAATAAATAATAGGATGAACAAAAGAGATAGTCAATGGCTTTAAAAACCACTACTTCAACAAATAAAGAAATGAAATGTATACACAGTCATTATGATAGTACAAGTAATGACGATTACCCATCAGACTATGATGATGAAATAGATTAATTATCCAAAAGGTTTAAAAAATATTTTTGAAAGAATATGTTTCTTTGGAATCCAAGCTACAATGTAATATTTGTTAATCAGGGAAACTGGAAAATATATTGGAAGAGGAGTGATAAATCAAATGAAATAGTTTATTATGAATGTAAAAGAACAGTAAATGTAAATTACGACTGTTTTATGATAAAATATAAGAATAAATCTAAGTAATATTATAAAAGAATATATGAGGAAATGAAGGCCACCTAGAGTGAATATAAGGATATATCCAGTGAGTCAGAATCATCACTAGATGAGAAAGGTGATGTAGAAAATATTTGTTTCATGAAAAAAATATAAGGTAATCCTTGAGACTCATGTATAAAAGACTTATTATTCTTGAAATCAATTTGATTTTAGAAATATGACTAATGAATAAATGCTTCAGTACTACCAAATGCATAAATATATATGAAATAAATTAAAAGATAAATATAAAATTTTGTGGAAGCATTATGCTTTCACCACTACTATCAAATCTGATCTTACTATATTGAATGTAAAAAAAATTTCAATTTCATAAAGAAAATAATGATCTTAAGATATTAAATGATCAATTGAAAAAGGACAAAGAGAAGTTTACCAATGGAAAGAATACCCTTAAACAAATTTTTGTCAAACAATTTTCTCCATGATATAATAATGGTGTCAGATACCAACCAATTTAAAGTGACATAGCTAAAAATAAATTTTAATTAAATCTTGAAAACTATGTTTAATGTATAGAACTGATTATTTTTCAACTCATTAAAAAACTGGACACCCTTATACTACAAACAGTTTTTCGACACCAAATAAATTTTATTTTTCAAATACTATAAAAAATGCTTATAAGAGACCCATGAAGTATGTATGTGTTCTAAAAGCACTTATTAGTAATATTAATTAACACAATCAGATATATGAACCAAAGTATTCTCCTTTTTGATATTTTTATAGGAAATATATTTGAAGAGAACTTGTAGAATTTTATATTATTAGATTTGTTTATGTTCAAGTCACATGAAAAACTTTTATTCATACATCAAGAATTTGATAAATAATGATGGCAGAAATATCACTTTTACTAACAAAGCTAAAGGAGAAATATTTAGACTTGTCCAAATTGATAACACTAATTCAGTTTTAATTTACAATTTACTTTTTGTTAATGGATTAAAGGACAATATTATTAGTATATCTCTATTATTTTATTATGGTTTTAATGTTAAATTTTAAAAGGATGAATACAATGGTTTTAATTCTAAACATGAATTAGTATTTACTACCTTTAGTAATTTAAATGTGTATACAATAAACAAAAATTCCTTTTGTCTTAAATTTTTTCTTGATTAAGCACCATTCACAAATATTATTGGATATAGAATATGAGATTAGGAAATTGTAATATTCATTCACTTATAAAGATTACTATTTGAGGATATACCCAAACATGAGTTTCCAAATGACAAAGTCTATAATCTTTGTGAAAAGGGTAAACATCATAAATTATATTTCAAATAAAATAATTAAGTTTCAACTTATCAACCACTAGAGTTGGATCACATGGAATTTTTTGGACTATCTAGGAAATATAGTCTTAATGGGAAGCAATATTACAATGTTCTAGTAGATGAATTTTCTAGATATACTTGGTATTTATTTCTTTCCCGCAATTGTGAAGCTTGGTCTTACTTCATTAAGTATGATAAAATAATAGAGAACCTAAGTGGACATAAAATTAAAAACATAATAACTAACCATGGATGTGAGTTTGAAAATGGAGAACGTGAATCATTCTTCCCACATAGTGGCTATAGTCACAAATTCTCTGATCCTATGACACCTCAACAGAATGGTGTCATAAAAAGAATAAATTAAACCCTACAAGAGATATCCCAAACTATTCTTAATGAATATGAAATACCTATGTATTCTTGGAAATTGTTTTTCAATAATATTGTAATATAATTAACAGAGTCTCAAATCTCATAAATTTTTAAGAAAACTTCAAGTGAGCTATGGAATAGTAGGAAACCCAATGTTATTTACATTAATGTTTTATGTTGAAAAGTTTATATCCTAAATAAATAATTCAATCTTGACAAATTTTCATCCAAAATAGATGAAGGAATATTTATAGGCTATTCAATCACTTGTAAATACTCAAAAGTATTTATTAAAATAACTAAGTTTGTAGATGAATATATAATTGTAAAATTTGATGCAACAAACCCATATGAACCCAAGAAATCTCTATAAAATATATAGGATGATCAAACCAATTTGGAAATAAATGATAAATAATATAACCCTACTATTAAGAATCCTGTTAAATAATACACATTTGGATATTCTATAGATAGTATTGATGATGAACCAGAACATGATGATGAACCAGAAATAACTAGCCCTTCAATTTTTAGACCTATAAAAATTCTTAAGAACCATCCTTTAATGTTATTGTTTGAGACCCAAATAAAGGGACACAAACTAGAGCTTCTCTGAGAAACCAGGTTGAATATCAAACCCTCTTGTCACAACATGAACATAAAAGAATTAATGATTCAATCAATGATGAATTTTAGATAATGGATATGAAAGAAGAGTTGAATCAATCTGAAATAAATGAAGTTTTTTAATCTATTGGATAGAATTAAAAACACTATGATTATAGGCACAAAATGCGAGTTTAGAAACAATGTAGACGAATTTGATAATATTTTATGGAATGAAGATAGATTGGTTGAATGTTGTTATAGTTAAGAAGAAGGTATTGATGATGAAGAAACATTTCCACAGGTTTCTAGACATGAGGCCATTAGGATATTTTTTTATATGAATCTCAACTCATTTTTAAACTATTTCAAATGGAGGATATGTGAGCATTAAAAAATGGGTATATTTTTGAGTATTTTTTTTGTTGAACAACCCAAAATTTTATAAATACTTATTTTCCAAATAATGTATTTAAATTAATAATAGATTCATATGGTTTAAAACAAGATCCTAGTTCATGAATGATAGGCATAGTACATTTCTTATTTCATAAAAGTTTAAAAAATTTATAGATGATCCAACACACTTTATAAAAATAATTTATAAATATGTTCTAGTAGTTAAAATATAAGTTGATTATATTATTTTTGGGTATTCATGAAATTCCCTATGTTTTGATTTTTCAATAATGATGCAAATATAATTCGGAATGAGTTAAATGGGGGAACTCAAAATCTTTATTGGATTTTAAATCGTTCAAAATAAATAAGGTATTATTTTTTTTAAAAAAAAAAATACTAATGTTATTTTAATAATGTATGGATTTTATGGTAAAAAAGTAGTGATACTCCCATGAGTAACATCTGTAAGTTAGATCTTGATGAAAATTTTAAAACTGATGAACTAACCACTTATAGAGGAATGGAGGTAAGTTTACTCTTCTTCACCGCTAGCTAGCCTAACACTATGTTTAGTGTGTGTATCTGTTCTCATTTTCAAGATAACCCTAAAGAATCTCATTTCATCATTGTTAAAAGAATTTTCAATTACCTCATGTATACTACCAACATAGTATTGTTCAATCTCATAATTTGTTTTTGATTTATTTAGTTATTATGATGCGTATTTTGGTGGCTATAATTTAGATAGAAAAAGAACCTCTGGAATAAGTCACCCATTGGTAAAGTCTCTAGATTTATGTTGTAGTATGAAGTAAAACTCTATTTCATTATCTACTTCCGAAGCTAAATAATTTGCAACTAGTAGTTGTTGTGAATTGATTTTGTGGATGAAACACACATTACTAGATTATGGATATAATTTTATACATTTCACAATAATTTTTTATAATATTAGTGCTACTAACATATATAATTACACAGTTTCACATTCTATAACAAAACATACTGGTGTAAGACATCACATTTTGAGGTGTCATTATCAAAAAGGTGATATAACTCTATAATGTATTGGCATAGAACATCATTTTACTAATATATTGACTAAAAATTTGAATTATAATATGATGGGTTACATTATATGTGATTTAGGAGTGATTAATTTGTAAGAACACAGAGTCAATAGCTCTGTATTACAACTTTCTGTGACTGTCTTTCCAATAGAAAAAACTGACAATGTCATGGAGACACAGATAGTTTCATGCTAACAACTTCATGCATGTAATGCCCCGACCCCAGTTAATGAAAGTCGGTGCATTATTACGTAACATTGGCATGATCAAAAAATAACATGTCTCGAAATACTGATTAGTTTAGTAGCCTTGGAAACACTAGATACATTCATAAATGTTACATTACATCATAAAGTGAAAAAATACAATAACATGGTCTCCATAGTCCACACTCATATATCCTTCAGACTATCCCGACAGGTAAGTCATAAAATATTTCTTCACATCCAGGAAAAATGAAAACATAGAAAGGGGTGTTCTCAGATGCTCAGTAAGGATACCAATATAGAAATAACTTTCATAAATAAATATAAACAATTAAGGCAATGTATAACTAATACAAAAGCCTTTTAAACTTGAACATCAACATAATATGGAAAAAATAAAATGAAATAATTCCATTTACTTATTCACATGGATATTCAACTAGTCAAATAATCAAATGCAATATCAATAACCACTTTCATAATGATGGAATGCATAATGCCATACCATCATAACCACATACTCAAGGCCTTGTGCCAAGACTACAAATAAGATTTTGTTAATACTTTGTGCCAAGACACTAGTTTGTATCATGAGACCTACTGATGTATTGAGGAGATATAGGGGGCTCCACCTATAACTTATTAAGTCCAATACATTCCTCATATGAACAGGTTTAAACATATCATAAACCATAACATAATCATATCACATAAAACATGCATAAAGGAACCCTAACATTTCCACATTTCAATCACAAGTTCTCAATACCACACATTGATATAATAAAAACATTATCAAAACCATTTTCAATACCAAAATAAAAGAAAAAATAAAACTTGGTATTTATTTTTCATTTAAAAAATGGTATGGCTTGTAGAGGAAGCCGAAACTCAAATAATGGTCATGGTGGCGGAGAAGTCGTTGTCGCCGCATACATACGACAAAAAACAATCCATTTTGTCTTTTAATAAAATGATTCGTATAAAATGATTCCTTTTGAATAAACGTAAAATTTAAAGGGATTTATACACCGTATAAAAGAAGGTTTTGTATAAAACAAAATATGCCGCAATGAATGGAGATTGAGACGAAGTCCCTTAAATCGTGTCCGACTTGACTCAATCATTCTTTAACCTCTTGAATAATAAAATAGAGTTAATTTAAACTTTATTAAGAACCTTTTTCAAGTTCATTATTACTTTTATATAACTTATTACCTTGTTATGAACATTATGTAATTATTTAAGTTAATATCAGTCGTTTTGTCGATCATTGGTACTTGAGTCAAAAATAATCTTTTTATATTTACAGGTTATTCATGTTGTAAAATATCCATTATATCCAGAATTATATTCATGATGTAGATATAATATATATAATACATATCCAGTATATACATTCATTTATAATATTACATAACATTTAGGGGTAAGAAATGAAATGAACTATTCATGGAGACGGTAATCCGTACGTACACATGAACGCTACATTCATTTCAATTTCGTATTTAATGGAATGAAATCATAATGATATAAAAGTATATAATAATTCCAGTATAATATCATATATAATATCTTTTACTCCATCCTTTATACGTCCCACATATGGCATTAACGATTCAAATCAATTTTAGGGGGCGGTATTCCACACCTCCAAAAATGAAATTATCACGTTTACCCATAATGGAAATCATAAAGGTATGCCATAAATAAAAAAAATGAGCATAAGGAAAAAATAAACATAATATATATCGTATATAATTATAGTGACATCTTAATGGCCATGATGATAGGTGTTAAAAGAACATTGAACAATCATCGTTTCGTGTGGAAGTAATTCTCCAACCACAGAAATAGTATGTTCTTTAACCATTAGACAAATGTGTGTGTAAGTGAAAATAAAATCCATCTCATAAAAACATCCTAGAATATTTATGATTATGGGTTTTTTACAAAATAATGGAATAAAAGAGTTAAAGGGGTTGGAGAAACAAAATAAAACAAAAGAACATAAGAGAAGACATTTCCTCAAAATCAGGTAACTCTTTTTGATTTGAGCCAATGGCTTCCTTGGGAAGACTTCTGCCAAAAGTGAGGCATATAGGAGTAATAGAGGAGAGTTTATAGAGTATTTGGGCAGTGTTTGGCCGAGAAAAATGGCTTTGATGGTGTGAATAAGGTGGTAGAGGTGGGGGCCTTTTATAATAGGAGAGGACGGGCACTCTTGGAAAGTCATGAAATGTTACCTTATTATAAAAAGATTTTCAGATTTTAAAGGTCCCACAATGATATATTTCGGGGATAAGGTGATAAGGGTTCGATATCCACCCATCCAATATGCTTTAGACAAGTTCAATTCTTATATTTTACCTTATCTTTTCATTTTATTTAAATCGTTCTATAATGAGGTAATCGCTACATCATCATGCTGTGATAAATAAATTTATTTATTTAATGCCTCAAAATTATAAATTAATTACCACGATGTAGGAAATATTTTTTTCTTTCCAATAGATATTTATAGTCAAAATGTTAACTTGTATAACCCCTTGTAAAAATTGTTTTAGTAAAATAATACATGTTTGTGAAAATTTTATTTTAACTTTAAATAAAAGGTATTAATGTCATTATCATAACCAAGTGGCTCTATGTGATCCCACAAATTTACCCATGGATTTTCTTCATCATCCATGATTCATCCAACAAGTGTAGGACTTGTGTAAATTTATTTTTATATTCTTATAACATCAGTTTTACCTTAAATTACACTAATTACCTCTAATCGTGTTTAATAAAACTTAAAAGATACTATTCACAAAAAATTATTTCCATCTCCTTGAACCACATTTTACTTACTAATGACAACCATGTATGTTGTATTTTTGAAATTCAATTCACAGATGTGGTAATTTTTCATTTAAACAAAAAATTAGTTTTTTTAACTACCACTTAGTGGTTTCACTATTCATCAAAAACTGGATGTTCTCGAAAAATTGCAAAAAATTAACATAGGATATTTTTGATATTCTGAATCCAAAAATGAAGTCCATTTTGAAATATAAAATTTATATAATTTCAAAAACTGTGTATTACTATACAAAACAGCTACTTTGATTGGTCACAGTGTGTTAGAATCTCGAACTTGCATACAATGCAAGCTATTGCATTATTGAAAGAGAAGCGTACCATGGATGATTGGGGTGTTACATTATCACTTCCTTCAATAAATTGCATCCTCACAATTAGAAATTGTTCTTCGAAAATAAAATATGGAAAATAGAAAATACATTTTTGGAAAACACATATTGGATATATGGTTAATAAAATTTAGACTTAATAAGAGGGAAATGGAAATGAGAAAGTCAACACCAAATTAGGGTTTCGAATAGGAGAACATTGGTGGAAATTATAGACACATAATTAGAAGAAAAACATAAATATTTATAGGGATTTATTGAGGTCATCAATCACAAACAAGTGTAAAATTGAGGGTGTCAAAGCCATCAATCTAAGATGAAAATATCACCAGTTCAACAAAACATAAGGTATTAGGATTACACATTTTTGTTTTAATATCCCTTACCTAAAGTTTAAGAATTAATTTATTCATAAAATAAGTGAGAGGTATATATATATACATGATAAGTAGATTTTCAACCGTCAACTAATTTATACCACAAACTCATCTATCCCTCAAAATGATAATAGAACACAAAAAAATTATATTTATCCTAATTCTACAAGGTTACAAATATTAACACATACCATTTAGATTAAGAAAACTATTTTGTAATAACTAGAGAATTCCTGTAGGCTACTGGTAAGTAATAAAGTCATGTCGCACTATGGTTGTGGGTTTGATTCCTGTAGCTTTTTCCGACGTGACAGTTTATCCCCCAACCTGTAGGTTATCCTTTTCCTAAAACTATAGTATTATAATATTCCAAAAATAATCATCCGAAATGTTTTAACCCTAAACAATACTATCCAAAGTTAAACATAATCCATTCTAACCTTTATTGTTATCTAAAATACTTTTGTCTAGACTCCCTCTAAAATGTCTCTAAATTCCAAAATCAATTCATCAGATTCCCCAATCAATGTAAAGTTTCACTTATTGTCACATACTAAAAATATGATTACCTTCATCATATTAAAACCTTAATGAAAACAACAAGTACTGTAGTACAATACTTATATATATTACATTATTCTTATAACCAGAATATAATCCTTGAGTCAAGAAGCACCAATACATTAATTATTCCACTTCAACTGTAGTAACAACATAAGATTGGCCTTGATCCCTTGGCCTTTTCTGTGGTAAGTTTCCTTGGAGCTTAGGATATTCATTTTCATAATGCCCATTTCCCTATAATTCTAGTATTCAACATTGATAGCCTCTTTCTTTCCCTTGTAATCATGAGCCTGGTGACCTTTTTATCCACATTTATAACTAACTCCCATTCCTTTTAGGAAAGTACTGGGGTGATTCTTCCCACAATTTTCACATAATGGAAAATCCTTTTTCCCCTATTCCCTTTATCTGTCTCTTTTTCCACCACTCTCTTCTTCTCTTGCTTTACTTTATTATCATAAGATTCAGAGAATTCCTTTTCTGTCTTGATAACACATGAGACAATATATTCTTATGATGAGAAAGATTGTGAGACTAAGGCTCGATGGAGAAACAGTTTTAACCCATCAATGAAATGATCAATCTTACTTCTTGGGTTACATATATAACCAGCAGCATACCTCGCTAACCTTGAAAAGATGGCCTCATACTTTGTGACATTCTCACCCTCTTTTTGTCTCAAACTCAGAAATTGACTTTCTATATCTGCTCGATGGTCACGAGGAAAGTATTTTTCTAATAAAAGCTCTTTGAACTCCCTCCTTTCCATATTTGATACTTCATTATCTTCCTTTGTGTTTTGAATCAAGGACCACCATTGATCAACATCTCTAGTGAGGTGGTAAACTGCCATGTTAACGTTTTCCCTTTCACTACTCCCCAAGGCATGGAATATTTTTTCAAAGGAATTTATCCATTGCTCAGATACTAAGGGATTTGTACTCCCATTGAATGTTTGTGGTTGTTTCCTCATGAAGTGGTATGACATTGATCCTCCACGTTGTGGATTGGGGTGCTCCATATGATTAAGGTTATTATTCATAACCTGTGTGAGTTGTCCTAGTATGGTGATAAGTTGATCAGCACCAGTTGTGTCACCAGCTCCACTTTAATTATCTTGAGCAGGAGGGCAATCCGTACATGGAGTGCGTGCATTGATACAGTTTCCATTCCTTCCACTAGGTTCCATTTCTAAAAGATGGAATAAACTAGATCAGTTTATAAATCAAAATACATAATTCCATACTTGTAAAATACTTAACATAAATTGAACTATTTATGGATATAATCCATAATAATAAAAATGTTTTCTTTAAGGAAGTATATACTTATAAACCCTTCATAATGGTTTGTAATGAAAATGATAATTATCCTATGCATATCCCATGGGAGTGTTGTAACCAAGAGTGCAGCAAGGCCCATTGTCGTGCACCAGTTCCCGTTCGAGTCTAGATCAAAGCGGTGTTTTTATGTTTTACCCCTAGGTACATATGTGCTAGAGCCTCCTCTACCTGCTCGTATCTAGATAGGGATGTATTGCTCGGAAAATACAAAAAATATATACTTTACCAAAATTCTAGAATGTTTTTATATACTAATGCTCAAATTCTATCTTTGGGCTATGTTCTCTAATCAGAGTTTATCTAGATATAGCTCCCATTGTTAGTACTAAACTACCTCTAATACCAACTATAACGCCCCGACCCCAGTTACCCAGAGTCGGTGCTTTATTATGTAATATTTTCATGATCACAAAAGATCAAGTCTCGAAAGACCGATTAGTTTAGTAGCATTGTAAACACTAGATAGATTCATAAATGTTACATTACATCATAATGTGAAAAACTATAATGACATGGTCTCATTAGTCCACACTCATATCCCCTTCATACTATCCCTATAGTTCAGTAATAAAGTATTTCTTCACATCTTAGGAAAAATAATACCTAGAAAGGGGAGAGCTCAGATGCTCAGTAAGGATAACAATATTGTGGAAATATTCATAAATAAACATTAACATTTAAGGCAATGTATTACTAAATCAAAAGCCTTTTAAACTTGAACATCATCATAATATGGAAAAAACAAAATTAAATAATTCCATTTACTTATTCACTTGGATATTCTACTAGTTGAATAATCACATGAATTATCAATAACCACATTCAGAATGATGGAATGCATAATGCTAGACTATCATAACCACATAGTAAAGGCCTTGTTACAAGACACTAGTTTGTCTCAGGAGACCTACCGATGCATCGAGGAGCTATAGCAAGCTCCACCAATCACTTATTAAGTCTAATTCATTCCTCATATGAATAGGTTTAATCATATCATAAACCATAACATAACCATATCACATAAAACATGCATAAAGAAAACATAACATTTCCACATTTCAGTCAAATGATATAAATACAAAACATTGATATAATGAAAACATTATAAAAACCATTTTCAATACCAAAATAAAAGAAAATTAAAATATGGTATTTATTTTTCTTTTAAAAAAAGTTATGGCTTCTAGAGAAAGCCGAAACTCAAATAATGGTCACGGCGGCGGATAAGTCATTGTCGCCGCATACGTACGACAAAAAAATATTCATTTTTGTCGTTTAGTAAAACGATTCATATAAAAAGATTAATTTTGAATGAACAAAAAAGTCAAAAGGGTGTATACACCGTATAAATGAAATTTGTGTATAAAACAAAATATTCCTCAGTGAAAGGAGATTGAGATGAAGTCCCTTAACTAGTGTCTGACTTAACTCGATCATTCTTTAACCTCCTGAATAAAAAACTAGAGTTAATTTCTTCTTGCTTAAGAACCATTTTCAAGTTCTTCATTCATTTTATATCACTTATTACCATGTTAGGAAGATTATTTAATTATTTATGTTAATAACGGTCGTTTTGTCGATCTTTGGTACTTGAGTCAAAAATAAACTTCTTATAATTACAAGTTGTTCATGTGGTAAAATATCCATTATATCCATAATTATATTCATGATGTAGATATCATATATATCATACATATCCAGTATATAAATTCATTTATAATTTTACATAACATTTAGAGGTATGAAATGAAATGCACCGTTCATGGAGATGGTAAGCCATACGTACGCATGAATGATACATTCATTTCTATTTCATATTTAATGGATTAAAATCATATTTATATAAAAGTATATTATAATTCCAATATATTATCATATATAATATCATTTACTCCATCCCTTATACGTCCCATATATGGCATTAACGATTCAAATCACATTGAGGGGGCGGTAGTCTACCCTTCCTAAAATGAAATTATCTTGTTTACCCATAATGGAAATCATAAAGGTATGCCATAAATTAAAAATATAGGAGAATAATGAAAAACATAAACATAATATATATCATATATAAATATAGTGACATCTTAATGGCCACAATGAGAGGTGTTAAAAGAATATTGAACAATCATCGTTTCGTGAGGTAGTAATTCACCACCCACAAAAACAGTATGTTCTTTAACCATTAGAAGAAGGTGTGTGTTAGTGTAAATAAAATAATTATCATAAAAACATGATTTTATATAGAAGATACTGGTTTTGTTACAAAATAAAGTAATAAAAATATTTTAAGGGGTAGGAGAAGAAAAATAAAACAAAAGAACATAAGAGACGACATTACCTTAAACTCAGGTAATTCTTTTTGATTTGATCCAAAGGCTTCATTGCGAAGACTTCTGCCCAAATTGAGTCTTATATGAGTAAGATATAGAAGTTGGGAGAGTATTTGGGCAGAGGTTAGCCAATCCAAATGGCTTTGAAGGTGTGAATAAGATGGTAGAGGTGGGGGCCTTTTATAAGAGGATAGGAGGGGCACTCTTGGAAATTCATGAAATATTACTTTATTATGAAATTATTTTCTGATTTTAAAGGTCCCACAATGATACATTTCGAGGATAAGGTTATAAGGGTTGGAAATCCACCAATCCAATAGGCTTTAGACATGTTTATGTCTTATATTGTATCTAATCTTTTCATTTCATTTAAATATTTCATTAATGAGGTAATCACTGAATCATCATGGTGTGATAAATAAATTTATTTATTTCATGCCTAAAAATTATAAAAAAACCTTGATGTAGGAAATCTTTTTATCTTTCCAATGGATATTTATTGTCGAAAAGATAACTTTTATAACCCCTTGTAAAAATTGTTTTAGTAAAAGAATACATGTTTGTGACAATTTTATTTTTACATTAAATAAAAGGTATTAATGTCATTATCATACCCAAGTGGCTCCCTGGGGTCACAAAAATTGACCCATGGATTGTCTCAGTCGGCCATGAGTCATCCAATTAGATTAGGACATGTGTCAATATATTTTTATATTCTTATAATATCATTTTTACCTTAAATTACCTTAATTACCTCTAATCGCGATTAATAAAACATAAAAGTTACTATTCACCAATAATTATTTTCATCTCATTAAACCACATTTTACTTAAAAATGAAAACCATGTATGTCAGACTTTTCAAATTTAGTTCACAGAAGTGGTATATTTTCATTTAAACAAAAAATTAGATTTTTAACTACCACTTAGTGGTTTCACTATTCATCAAAAATTGGATGTTCTTGGAAAAATACCAAAAAATCACCATACGTTAATTTCGATAATCAGAATCCAAAAATAAATTCCATTTTGAAATATAACATTTATATAATTTCAAAAACTGGGTATTACTATTCATAACAGGTACTTTGATTAGTCACAGTGTGTTAGAATCTCGAACTTGTGTACAATGCAAGCTATTGTATTATTGAAAGAGAAGTATACCATGGAAGATTGGGGTGTTACAATGCCGACACTAATTGTGTCTCACATAAAGCTATCTAACTGACACCGATAATGTGGTGTTGCCGACACCGACCTTATTGGCTCACTTATGGACACTTGCTGATAGATTCTGATTGGCTGTATTTGTTTTATTTCACTAAAATGATGTATTTTTGATTATTTCATTTTACATTAACATATTTTACACAATTTAAATATTCTAATGACCTAAATGATAAAATGATGTAATTTCACTCTATTTAATACCCTCATAAATTCTCTCTGACCCTCCTACCTTTTCCCTTTTTACCCTTGTACCGTTCATCTTCCCCCACATCGACTGAACCATCAAAATGGTCATAGTAAAGTGCATCCAAGAAAGATCTGAAGATGAATTATGACCCTCTAAAAGGTGGATAGGGGAGTCAATAAATTATCAGCCTATCAATCTAACTCTTGTGAATCGTGTGGTAACTACAGGGGAGGAGGTATTCATGGAAATTATTAGTGTGTAGTAAGTAACTTCTGTTAAGATTGATGGAAAGACTAGTTTTGTTAGATTAATTTTCTGATAATGAAATGTCATATTACCATAATCTTGTGAATTATTTTTATATGCATGTTGAGTTAATTCTGGAATGTACTGATACATATTGGATGAAATCTATGGTAAATGAAAAAATAATCTATTTTTCTACAATCCATGGGGAATAATGACTGAACTATCCACATGATGGAATCATTGATGACTACCAATGATGTACTCCACCTAACACTAAAATATTTTTCTATGAGACAAAATTAGAGTTTACTATAGAAATGGAGAACATAAGGCCTATAGCCTCAGATTTGGATGTTGAAAAGTAGATATATGTTCGAATTTATTCAACATAATCTATGTCCCAGAAAAGGGGAATTTTCCTCATTGAAATACTAGGATGTGAAATAGTTATATTTGTTGAATAAAGGGAACATGGTGAACCAATGAAAGTATTTAATTATTCACACTAGTGAGGTTATAAAGACATATTATAAGACAAATTCCTTGTTCAATCAAAGGATGATTCTGCTATACTGAATATAAAAAGGAATTGTATGGGAAAATAATGAAACAATTTCTGTATGATGTGGTTAATTCATAATTAAGGAGACTTTCAAAAGAATGAAGATAATATGAAATCATTGGAAGAGGGTGTGGGTAGGAGATTAATAGAAGTTATATGTGAATTTATATCCAGTTTAGCATCTTGTTAGGCATAGAGATGTGTGTGATCCCGGTATAGGTCTAGATGAAGTAGATGAATATTATGATGATATGGATAATGAAGAAGAATTTGGACCAACAAGAGATGTAGGATATACTATAGATGAATGGATTTACACAATATTTCTTAAATACCAAGGATAATGGTTGTTGGACCACTCAGTCCACCTCTTAATCTTCCTTAAAAAGATATAATTTTAGGTGATATTGATGAAACTGAAAAATTTGGGAGTTTTGAGAAACTGAGTAGATCAAATTTACTAGATGTGGACTCTAAAGATGATGAAGAAGAATATAGAGAATGAAAATACAATGGAAGCATCACTGGTAGTGGAGAAGAGGATGAAGGAGCAGAAGACTAGGATAGAAATGATAGAGGTGATATGAATGAAGAAGGAAGTGGATGTGGTAGTGGATCTAATAATCCTGATGATGATCAAGGTGATAATAGATATATTAATTATATTGTCAAAAATGAGTAGAATGTAGAACCTATTGATTAGGTAGAATCCTCTTATTGAAAAGAAGAAGAATTATTTGAAGTTGGTGATGATATGGGAGCTTAGATAGTCCCTATAAAATAGTTGATTTATGTTTGAAGATGATCTCAATATGAGGTAGAGTATAAAGTAAGTGGATATCCAGTTGAGGTGGAGCTTCAAGATATAAGTTCTCAAGTTGAGTAGGATCCTCAAACTAGAATAGTTACTGTTAACACACTAACTATTTTAGAAAAATATGTGTTGTCTTAATGGAAAAGTAATCCTAGCTATGTTTTATTTAGTCAGTAATTTCTTGATTCTAATGCTGAAGCTGATATAGTAGTTCCAATGAGAATAGTTGTGGAGGAGCCTATACATTGTGAGACACTTCCTACAGTTGCATCTTCTTCTGCTTCTATACCTTCAGTTGTTCAACTTTCATGAGACTAAGTCACTAGATATATTTTGAAAATTTTAAGGATGATATTTCATCCACTATTAGGAAATTTTCCTTGCATATTTCCATTTTTTACATTAAGAGAATGTGATGAAAATCTACACTATGGAAAATTTTTCTAAAGTGGAACCCCAAATAATTTCAATCATTAAAACTATTGTGACATATAATTAGAATATGAGAAATTAGTAGGTAGAATTGGTTTCTCATATCAATAGTTTGACCTATGAGTATAGTATATCCATGTATAAAATCATGAAAGAGAATGAGGATATTATATCCCACATTTAGGTTCCTGATTTTACCCAATTAAGACATAATGTAAGTGATATTGTGCAAGGGACTTCTTGGTAAGCGACTATTGTAACTCTCCCTTGAGAAATATAGATGGTTTAGACTATTATTTGAGAAGAGCTGAGAAGCATTATGAGTGGAACAAACCAAGAGATTCATTCAAAACAAATATAGAATAGTGATCATGTATATGACATGGTAAGAATATATTCAGAAAGGGATACATTTTCTCAAGAGGAAATCAAGAATAATGTGGATATTTTTTTCATCATAATTTACACTTTGCATGAGTTAGGTAATAATTTCAAGCTTTTACATGGGATCCTCAGAGTTGTTGGAGTTGGTGGCCATGAAAAGACTACTTTTTACTTTATGATAATCTTATATTCATGGATTTTAATAATAATAAATGCCTTATCACATCTTGGCTGTTCATTAGGATGAAAATGCATGTGACAATCTTTTAAGGATAGTTATTTCACAGAATGGATATAGAAGATCCTTTCTATGATGAGAGACCGAAAGTTCCATAACACTATTATATAATATATTTTCTATTATGAGAAATGTTATTGGGGGGGGCACAAATAATACAGGACATTAGGGGTGAGCACTCGAAAAACACGGACGCAACATCTCAGGGTGTGCACCATTGGTGACATCCAGGAGGATATTATGGGAATGAGACCCGCTAGAAGGAAATCAAAATTTCATAGTTTCGTTGGATGTTCTTATCTGCAGTCATGTGTATTGTTAATTGGAATTTATATTTATTATTAATGGGTATTACAACTCATGCACTTATATTTTTTGACAAAAAACTATGAAGAAACATTATTAAGAGTGAGGTAGGATATGTTTGGTGTGTCACGATTAAAACCGCATTCATAGATAATGCAATAAAGGATTTGTCCCTTCTGTTCGATAAAATAAGTTGATATCTCATGCCCTTTTATGGAATTTATATGGCCTAAATAAATACAATTCCATGGTGAGGAATGGGAATGTTCCACTCTTGGAGGTCAAAGAAAAAGTAATCGATCACATGGGTTGATGACAGTAGCATGAAACCCGCTCAATTAGATATATTGAGATAGAGGGATTAAATTATATGGTTAGTGTTTCTATGAGGAGACAAGTCATTGCGGCATTAAATTCTTTCTCTACAGGTGCCTTGGATTATTTATAGATTCTATCCTTGGTGTTTAGACATTCTTCACCTAAGTCCACTGAGAAATAGGTCTACAGGTTTCAAAACTATGTGTATCGATGTATCTTAGTTAAATATTCATTTAACATGTTTAATAAAAATTATTCCCTATTATGGTTTAATAAATATTCAAGGGAGCCTGATCACATTAATTTTGAGCCTATTTATTTGATAAAATATATTGTGGGCAATATAATATATTCATTAGTGAATATTGCAGTGATATATATTTAAGAAATAAATAGTCATTATTCAAGGCCTATTAAATGTGGTTGGGGAAATAAAGAAAATGGGGGAAAAAGTACACACCATGTTGATTTTATAGGGATTTGTGAGAAATAATATTATTTCATTAATTATATAATATTATGTGTAATTCACATAGTGAATGTAATGTGATAATAATAGCCAAATTTTATTATAAGATATGGGGTCTTACTAAGAATTAAATGAAATGAAAAAATGCCTTAGGGTAAATAATTTATTTTATTTTTCTCTGTAATATAAATCCCAAATACATTTTCCTCATTAGATATTTACATTATTTGTTGTTATGCACAAAAAATATGGATAAATCTCCAAATCCAATATATAATTCCTTTCCTATAAGAACTCTATCTTGTTAAGAGAGAGATCCTCAGCCACTATATCAGTGAGGTCACTTTGGATGTGTCTCTCAAGGCAATCGAAGGCGGACATCACAATTGAAGTCTCTTCCATGATAACACCCAAATATTCCATTGGAGACATCCATAGACACGTGGAGCATGTTTGGATCAATGCTAGATGAATATTACACTTGAATTCTATGACACAATGAAAGACCACATCTGATTGTGACTGGAAAAATCAAGAGATACATAATTCAATCAATGTAATTCTTACATTGAAAATATATTAATTTTAACCAACATATGATGATCCTCTCTATGTTTCTAGGACATCCCTCTTTCATTTTAATTCTTCTTTATATTCTGATGATCTGACTTTTTATCATCGTGATAGATCTCAGATTGATCATTTTTAATGGTAAAACCATTATTCGGTACACACATTCACATGATTCCACTAAACTCTAATCATTCAAGTGGTATATGAGGGGTCGTATTAGTGATTATAAATATTTAGTTTTTCGTTGATGATTTATGCATTTATAATTTTAGTTGTTTGAATTAAAGTTAAACATTCTGTAAATATGAATCTTGATATTTCTTCCACCTCTTTCGTTTTTTGATCAACGTACCAAAAAATCATTTATTTTAATTTTGATTAAAATAAATAAATAGTGACTCTCATCAAGGGGAGCTCATGGTACCTGGTTATAAAATAGTAGAACACACAATGAGTCAGTTGGACTCACACACCACGTATTTGGACTCACACGATGTGTATTCAAGGTTTAATGCATCGAGAATGGTCTACCAAAACAAGACATGTGATAGATTTTTTATGATTTTTTATGACTTTTTGTGTTGACTGGGAATAGGTGGCACACAGTTTCAAGATTACATGAAGTGTGGCCCACTGGACAAGGTGTGTAGTTACTTCAGGTTAGGGTTGGACTATGTACCCCGTACAAAACTTTCCTTGCTGGAGACCGTGTAACATGGATACTACAATATATGCGGCCCCCTATACACTCCATGTACTGTCATGATTTTTGATGCACATCTACACGCCGTATCCCCAGACATGTACTTTGGGTGGATGGTGAATGATAGTACATGCTGGGTTGTAGAAACTACACACCATGTACCCATCCAAATTATATAGATTTCATAAAATTTATTATTATATTATAAACCCCCTTGAGACATGTACCATGGTTTCGGTGTAATTCTGGGGCACAACAAGTGATATATGTTTTATATATATGTGTTTAATTTAACAGATGTGTAATGATTATCTATAATAGTTGGGTAGTTATGAATGGGAATTTATCATGTTTCCTCCAATGTATAAGTTACATACATTGACAATTTTAAATGAATTTTTCTGTTTAAAATTAGGATGGATGAGAATATAAAGGAAATTTAGAAAATGTTTCGATATAAAAGATTTATTAATTGAATACATTAATTAATTTATTCAATTTTTATTTATCTTAAATGAGAATTATTAAATAATTAAATTACAGTTTTATTTATGTTTAAATATCGTTGATTGTATATATGATAATGTGCTCGACCAGGACATTTGTATGTGGATGGTTTCTTTTAATTAATTTATTCAAATTAAATTTTTTGGCTGGTGAAACATATCCTCATTAATATGTATTACATGCATACCCAAAGTTTCTTTTATGTAAAACACCATTTTACTCCTCACCAACTTTTGAGATAATGGCATATGTAATGGATGGAGCTCACAATCAAGTTTGGGCGGCTTATGTTAAGAGCTGAGGTGAAACGAATCCAATGAGATACAATGGTGAATAAGTGAAAATCTATAAACATTAAGCCAAAAGGATCAAGGTGTCTCTACCCTAGGTCTTGGGTTAGATTTTCAACTAATAGATAAAAAAACCAATAGAATGGTTTCATGATAATTCCATTTATTTTATTTCTATCAATTTGATGGTTTATTTATTATGGCTATGTTGTCACAATCATACAATTAATTAATTAAACAAGCATGTATGATGGAACTAAAATAAGACCAGTTGATACAAAAATATTATCTTAGCCATGGTTAATCACTTATGTATATACCACATAATATTAATTTGACTGTATCAAAGAAAATAAAATGGAAATTTATATATAAGGATAAAATCCTTCAAGAAAATATTAATTTGTTATAGCCTTCCATAATAGTGTTTAGAATCGAGCCATATTTCACAGTTCTTGACCAACCATACTTGGGATGCTTTCAATTATATGGGAATTCTAATTCGTGGTTTTTGGTTACTTTGACTTGGTTCACATCAAGGGTTGACTTCCATAATAATACTTGTTGTGACCATGATGTTTTGGTTGAGGAAATCCAAAATAAAAAAATTAGGATTGCGGAGTCCACTCAACAGACCATGGAGTTGCAAGTTATTGCTTTTTGAATATATAATGCATACTTAAAACCTTTTATGTTTCTTGACCAAACCTAGTTGGGGTATTGCAATGGGAAATATGAAGCCTTGACTATAGAATATTAAGGAAGTAGAATATTTTTAAATCAATGGTGAGGGATATTGGATTTCAATAAAATAGTGGGAGACTAATAACTATTAATTTATTTTTTTGTCCCAGCTTTATCAGGATAAATTACTAAATCATTGAGCATTCTAATTTTTATAAATGTAATAAACAATGACATGGAACATATCATTGTGAAACATAATCGATATGGAAGAAATTTTCACTGGTACCAATTTCCCTGAGTGGTAGAGTCATTAATGCACCATACTTCACCATGAGAAGAAATTTTATATAATGGGGAAGCCTATTCTAGATTTTCTTGGAAATAAGGCTAGTTATGAGGAAATAATCTTATATATGAAACATTTGAATGATACGATAGATTTAAAAAGTTTCATGCAATTAGAAATCTCTGAAGATCTCTTGATGCAATAAGACAACATGGATGTGTATAGTCTGATGTATAACTATAATGATCTCTATCAAGAGAAGGCAATACATGGGAGATATGAGATCTATAACACATTGTTCACAACTATGCTTGGTGATTTTGTGCCATCTAGTCCTCATATAGTCAAGATAAATGGCTATAATGAATGATTGGATATTTTATGGATTATGGTCTCATATGAATTGCATATAGATTTCATGCTACCATCACTACAGAAACCCTTCTCTAGTTTTTTGTTTCAAATACAATATGAGAAACAATGATAAGAGTGTATCAGAACATCTGACCTTGATTCTTCTCGTAGACACGGACATGGTGCATGACAAACACACAGTCCATATGGTGAATAAGAAGAGGAAGGTCAAGGAAAACGGGCCAAGGATTTATAAATGGTCTGAATCCCCTGAGATCCATCCCTCCAAGAAGGTGGAGATATAGAGGTCGGGAAAATAATAGGAAGCAGTCTGTTTTTCATGTGTAAAGCAAGTCCACTATAAGAGGAACTGCACCCAGAAGCTAGGGGATGCTAAAGGTACGTTTTTTATCAAGTGTAATCATTATTTTTCTATACATTGGGTATTAGATAAATCATGTAGGGATCAAATATGTATTCAAATATAGGAATCAAGTAGATTTATAATTTATATAGAGGAGAGGTGATTCTTTGAGCTTCCATGGGTGTGAGCCTTACTATGTTGGACAGTAGTGATTAATATCTCTCATTTCTAACTTGGATGCTTTTGGTTTCACATAATAGTTTTTACGTACCTAGTGTTACCAAGAATATAATTTATATAACATGTTTTCATATGGATGGATTTATTTTAAGGTTTTAAAATTAGTGAGGTATCTTTTATAAGAACAGTGTATGTAATGCTATGGTGAAATTAATTAATGGTTTGTATGTATTAAATTATGAAAAGCAATTATTGGAAATCGATAACAAAACAAACTCACATTACTCACACAACACTTAGTTAGGGAATCACTGTCTCAGTCCTGTAAACAACAAGCCCTTGGAACACCTCAACCATGATGGTTTTTTAGACTATAATAACCTAAAACCACTTGATAGATTTCACACATTTTTATAAGGTAAAATAACACAGCCTCTTTTTTTGCACATGGTGAAATGACCATATAACTTCTAGGATTAGTACACACAGATGTGTGTGGACCATTTCCAGAAGAAGATAGAGGTGGGTATTCTGACTTCATTTCTTTTAGTGATTAATTGAGTAGATATGGCTATATTCAATAAATTTGGTATAAGTTAGAGTCCATGGAAAATTTAAAGAATTCAAGAATGATGTAGAGAATAATCTTGGTAAGAAGATAAATAATATTTCATCGGATCAAGGTGTATAATATATTAACCAAGAGTTCATCATCATTTTATGGGAATCAAGGATTATATCTCAACTCACTCCTCTTTATACACCACAATGTGACGGTGTTAGTGAAAGGAGGAACTGAACCTTGTTAGACATGGTAAGGTCGATGATGATTCATACAGTTCTTTCATTATAGTTTTGGTGATATTCATTAAAAACTATAGCATACAAATTATATTCTATACCAAATTAGGTGAAAACGGAATTGACTCTGAGTTATTGGATGGGATGAAAGACATTTTTCTCACACATGTATGTGGGGATGAGATGCATCTATTATGACCTTATCCAGAAACAAAATAGCACCCTAGGGAATGAGGTGTATCTTTATGGGATATCCTAAGGAAAAAAAGGATATTTCCTATATAACCCTTCAGACATGAAAGTGATTATTTCTAGAAAATTTTTCTTTCTTGAGAGGGATAACTTCCTCAAAGAGGATACTGGGGGAAATATGGAATTTAATGATGCAGGTGCTCAAGATACATAGGATTTAGTATAGGAACATGTTCAATAGTTCCCCATGGAAGATGATCTTGTAACACAAGTACTACGTAGGATCTCAAGAGAGGTAAGGGAACTATAGATAATTGGATTCCCAGTCCCTGAGGATGGTGAATAATTTTTTATAGACAATTATGAAACCCTATCCTACAAAGAATAAGTATATAGATAATAAGCTACATGATTTCTAGAATCAATGAATTTTGAGATGGATTCCACATATCAGAACCAAGATTGGGTTCTAGTCAAATGAATAGTTGATGTAAAGCATGTGAGATTAAAATGGGTGTTCAAGAAAAAGCTAAACATGGATGTTCATGTTAGAACCTATAAGGAATGGATACTGTCCAAAATATTCAGGAAATGTCAAGGAATTAATTTTATGAAACCTTCTTTCCAGTTGACATGTTTAAATCCATAAGACTCATACACTCCACAACAGATTACCATGACTTCAAGATTTTGAAAATCAGTGTCAAAACATCATTCCTAAATTGAAATATTCATAAAGATTCCTATATGACACAACCAAGTTGGTTTGTAATACCAGTTGAAGCTAAATGTTCTTTGAAGTTGTATAAATCCATTTATGAATTTTAGAAATTATCTAGGTCATGGAACATTTGATTTGGTGAAGCCCTAAATGAATTTTGATTCAATAAGAATTAATGTGATCCATGTATATATAAGAAGTTTAATGGGAATGTGGTCATTATCCTAGTAGAATATGTTGATGACATATTACTTATTGGAAACAACATTCCAGTCTTACAGTCTGTTAAGGAGTATTTGGAAAAGTGGTTCTCCATGAAGGACATAGGTGAAACAACCTACATTCTAGGGATCAAGATCATTCGTGGTAGATCCAAGAGTCTATTTGGAATATTATAGGGTATATACATTGACTAGATACTAAAGATATTTAGTATAGAAAAATCCAAGAGGGGATTGACTCCACTCTCACATGGCCTACATATTTCTATGTGAATGTGTCCTCAAAGAAAATAAGAGAAATATACGATGAGTATGATCCCATATGCTTCATCTATAGGATCCATTATGTATTCCATGTTATGTACCAATCATGATGTTTCCTATGTGGTGTTCATGTTTAGAAGTTATAAAGAAGATATCGAAGAACATCATTGGACTACTATTAAGACTATCCTTATGTATTTGAGAAGAATTAAGGATATGTTCCAGGTGAATGGTGGAGATGAAAAGCATGTTATTTGAGGGTATGTTGATGCTGGTTTTTCGATAGATTAGAATAATATGATGTCATAATCAGGATATATTATATCTCTAAATAAAGGATAACTGAGTTGGATGAGTTCAATGCAGCTAGTTATTACCGATTATATAGTGAAGTCTGAAAATATAGAGTCTTCTGATGCAGCCTAGGTATCCATCTATATTTGGAACTTTGTGCTGAAGCTTAATGTGGTGCCTAGTAGTAGAGACCATGTCACATTGTATTGTGATAATACTGAATCAATGTCTATTGAAAAAGAACCAAGGTCACATCAACAGATAAAGCCCACTATCAAGAAGTATCACCTCTTGAGGGATTTCTATCAAAGGGGTGATGTTATAGAGAGAAGAGTGTCTACAAAAGAGAACATGGTGGACCCAATGACTAAGTCATATCATAGTAAAAGCCTGAATATCTTGTGAGATATAGTGGGTAAGTGGTTGTTGGTAGTTGGCTCTTGTCAAAGTGGCAGTTTATTGGAGGGTGAGACCTAGAACCAACATAATTTTTATATATGATAAACTTGTATTCGTGGATTTGAATTTTAATAAATACCATATCAAATATTGATTATTCTTATTTGTGAAAATTCATGTCATAATGTCCTAGGGATAGTTGTTTCACTGAAGTGTCATAGTGGATGTCCGATATAATGGGAACTTAGATGTTCTGTAACACCGTTCATGAATATATTTTCATTGGACATAGGATTTTATCTGAGGAACACAAATAATAGACGACATTAGGCTTGATGACTCATAAAACTTTGAGGCTCCTTCTCAAAGTTTGTTCCCTTGGCATTATCCAGTAGGATATTATGAGAACGAGACCTGTCAATAAGAAACCATCATTTTATTAAGTAATTGGATGTTCTCATCTATGGATATATGTATTGGTTTATGGGAATTTATATTATTATTAATTGGTAATATATCCTGTCGACTTAGATATATTTGCAAAAACTGTGATGACACATTGTTTGAAGTGAGGTATGATATATTTGGTGTGTCATGAGTAATACCACCTTAATAGATAATGGGAGAAAAGATATGTCCCTTCAATTCCTTAACGTATGTTGATATCATAAGATGTTTGATAAAATTTATATAGACTATATAAATCCATGGTCGTGGTTAGGAATGGGAAATATCAATTCTGGGTGGTCAAAGGAAGTGTTATCGAGCACATGGGCTGATAACACTAGCATGGAACCTGCTTGATTTGATATATTGAGACAAAGGGACTGCCTTACTTGGGTTGTGTTTGTATGAGGTGACACGTAAATTTGTGTTAATATATTTATCTATGGGTTATTTGTAATGTGTCTATATGCTAACCTTGGAAGTTAGGATGGCTACACCTAAAACCACTATGAAGGGGGCCTAGAGGGTAACACACTAAGTGTATATAAGTATCTTAGTTAAATATTAATTTTACAAGTTGAATAAAGGTTATTCCCAATTTTGGTTTAATAATTATTCAATGATTCCTGTTCAGATTTAATTTTACTATAGTTATTCGAGAGAAAGCATTGTGAGTGAAATAATATATTTATTAGTGAATAATCATGTGATATTTATTTAAGAAATAAATAGTCATTATTCAATTTCTAATAGGTATGTTGGATAAAATAAAGAAAATGGAAGAACAAATGTTCATTCCGTGTATATTTATATACAAAATATTTAGGTTTTCTCAATTTTTTGGGCAATATTATTATTTATTTTACTAAATAATATTATTTGTAAATCACAAGGCACATGTCAAGAGATAATAATTTCCAAATGTTACTATTAGATGTGCGGTCTTACTACGAATTTAAATAAATGAATAACTGCCTTTGGGTAATTAATTAATTTTTTATTTTATGTAATATAAATCCCAATTATGTTATTTTCATTAGATATAGCCATTCATTATGGTTTTACACAATGGATCTGACGAAATCTCTCATGAAAATAGGGAATTCCATTCCTCTAAGAATGAACTCATGTTACAAGAGTGATCCTCCTCCACCAGATCAAGAAGAGCGCTATGGAAGAAGCTCTCAAGGGGATCAACTATGGACATCACATATGAATGCTCTTCTATGCTTGCACTCAATGAATCCTTCAGCAACATCTCGAGATACATGGTGAACGCATGGATCACCGCTTGATCAAGCCAACACATAGATTTTTTAATGAAATTATAGATCACTTCATATCATGACTGAAAACATCCACAGATAGAGAATTCCATCAATGTAATTATTTTATTTTAATTAAATAATAAATAACCAATATATGATGATCCACACTATGGTTTGTAGACATACTTCATTCATTTTCATTCTTCACTATATTCCAATGAATTGGCATTCTATCATATTGATGGATCTCATATTTTTCGTTGTTAACTATAAAATAAAAGTTGGGTAGACCCATTCATGCATATCCACTGCATCTGGAACCTACAAGAATCCCTCATGTGATCCAAGCCTTGAGGGATCAAGTAATGAAACACAAGGAGTATACTCCTATAATTGAAATGATTATTGAGAATAAGTAATATTTCAAAAAGGATATGCAGTATGGTGGGGATATCATTATAAATTTGATCAAACTTCTTAATACTTATCTATAACATCTCTTCTTTTTTATTACATAAACTATTCGCAACATTATACAAAACTGAGAATCTTTATGGTTTAGTGTCTTGGAAACCAAGAACTTAATACATTATGAGATAAAAAATTATTCTTAAACACTTGAAAGGATTCTTCATAATTTATCCTATGTTCATTACAACATCTCATTACCTGGGAGCATACATCAAAGGAAAGGGTGAGCAGAAGTCCCAGTAAGGGAAACAATAGAAACATTTTACATTTAAACTTGAGATACATCAATAAAGTCATGATAAATAACTTTAAGGAATGAATAATAGATCATGAGGAATATCATAATAAAAATAATGTTTTTCATAACATGAAGATCTGGCTACAACATTTAACATATACAATCATTTTCATATCACCAAGTTCCAACCCCAAGGTGTCATTAAAAAAATTTCCAAGGTTATTCCCCAAGGTATCGTTAAAATGGTCATCTCTAGAGACTATGTATTTACCCAATGAATTAGAGCGCTATCAAGGTGCAATATAATTTTCTTTATTATCATGTGATCCACATATATCATCCTAAAACTTTTCAAAAATAACCTATATAACATAAAATAAATGGGTTTCATTTCATGATCATAACATTTTAAAAACTGCATTAAAGACATAATCCTTATGTCACTTTAAACCCACGGGAATGGAATGTGGGTTTCATGTATGTAACTCAAAGAATTTAAAATAGAACATTTTGGTATATATGTGAATACCCCTATTGAATAAAGAGTTTTGATTTTTCACTTAATAAAATAAATGTATTTGAGAAAAAGAGAGAGACATTTTGAGACGAAAATTCTGCAGCATAACGACTGTGTTGCTGGGTTTTATAAAATTTTGAAAAGAGAGGGGACATGGGTCACCCACTAATAAATGATCCATAAATCAGTATAGGGGAAAAATATAAATGATTTAATAACAAGGTAATGAAATTTTAAGGACATACCATATGAAATGAAAAACATGAAAGGAGGACAAAAATAAGATTTCTCTTATGAAAATTCAGCAGCCTAACATCGTCACATAAAACATCTAAAAATGAATTGATGAGATAAAATAGGGTCTCTCCTCATATGAAAATAAAGAATACAGTATGATGCATATAGATCACATACCCCAACATAATAAAAATTAACTCGACAGACTTGACATTAAAATAGAACATTGAAAATCAGAAGGGTGAAATAATCCCTTACAAAACTTCGGCAGCCTAACGACACCACTTAAACCTTCATAAAATGAAATTATGAGAGCAAGAGGGGGTCTCTAATCATATGAACATGAAAAGGAAATTAATATGAATATAAAATAACACCCCCAACATAATAACATCGATCTTAAAAGAAATTACATAAGAAATATTACTTGAAAAGAAAGAGAGATGTAGGATCCCTTACAAAAATTCGACAGCCTAACAACGCCACTTAAACATTCTTTAAATGAATTGATGAAATAAAGAGGGGGTATATCATCATATGAACATGAAAAGGATAGTATAATTAATATAAAATAACATCCCAAAAATAATAACATGGAGCATAAAAAAATTACATAAAGGATAATACATGAAAAGAAAGAAAGAGGTAGGATCCCTTACAAAAATCTGGCAGCCTAACAGAGCAACTTAAACATTATTAAAAAGAATTGATGAGAGAAAGAGGTGGTCTATCATAATATGAACATAAAACAGGCAGTAGTATTAATATAAAATAAAATCCCCAACATAAGAACATGGAGCTTAAATTATAAGACAAAAATGATAATACATGAAAAGAAAGAGACAGTTTGGACCCCTTACCTTGAAGAGTTAATTTGAAAGCATGATGGTCGGGACCATGGGAGGCATTAGGGAACCTTGGGAGGACTCCTTGGGAGGTAAAGTGGCTAGAAATTAGTTTGGTAGGATTTTTAAATGACATGAATGAGGGAAAGTCATGGTATTTATTGGAGAAGTGAGGGTACAAAGCATTAATTTCCAATGGACACCTCATCGGTGGTTTTTTAAAAACCATGGGCTCGACCAAGGTATATTCACATGGTATTGGCCACAAGGGACACCTCATACCTTATATTACTATTCATAAGTCTACAAGAATTATTTCATAAATATTACATCCTAAATGAAGTCATTAAGCAACTCATACTCAAAAACTGTAATTTCACTATTCACTGAAAATTCAACTTTTTCAGAAAAATCCCAAAAATTCACTTTAAACAAATATCGATCCTCTGATTTCAAAAATGAACTCTATTTTATGAAAATAATTTTCTAAATATTTTTAATTTAATTTTTAAATAAAAACACTATTCACGAAAAAAATCAACTATTTCATAAAAATCCCAAAAATTCACCTTAACCAAATATCGATGCTCTGATTTCAAAAATGAACTCCATTTTATGAAAATAATTTTCTAAATTTTTTTAATTTAATTTTTAAATTAAAAAAACTATTCACCAGATAAAACTAATACTTAAACAATATTTTTTGAAATAGTTATTTGCCTATTTTATTGAATCACATTACTTAATTAAGGTGTAGAAATTATATTAATACATTATTAAGTAAAGTTACTTAATCCATTTGGTCACATTAATAATCATAATCTTAAAATCGCTATTCATGATTTACTATTCATCAAAAATTATGTTGATCTTATTAGACTCTAAATTTCTAACAGAACATAGCTGTAGAAGACCATTTGTCGATAATCATTAAACATTATTAATTATTTAAGGTTTTCATATTTATTTTTAAAATAAAATTTTTCTAAAATTCATCAATAATATGAATACAATATTTATCCGGACATTTGAAAATTCACAAACTTCACCATAAGAAGAAATCACAATTTTTATTTAAATTATAGGATTACACAAGGGATTTACAGTCTCGTTTCATAGCCACTTATAACACCAGCATATGACCTAAGAGTAATGTGTTCTAGGGTGATAGAATCTTGGGGTGGCTCGGCCAACATTTCTCGAGTAGTTATTTCTATTAGTTTTAACTTCTCATGAATGCTATTATGTTCCATCTTCACATGATGATGTTTGGCTTGGGTTTGGTCCAGAGTAGAGCCCAAAGGTGTTACCTCCTTCCGGAGCTCCGCAAGATGGTCTTCAATTAGCCCAAGACAACTGGATGGGCCCCCCGAATCATCATTCTATATTAATTAATCAAGATCACATGTATTTATAGTCAATAATCACAAAATTTATTTTCTAACAGCCATATTGACCAACGGTTATATAATAGTCGAAACCCAATGGTCTTATTTTAATTATTCTCATTTTATTAAATGAAATAGTTTGGTTGAGTATATAATAAAATAACACATATTGTTTGAAAAAAAAAATTCAAATTTTCGGGTTGTTACATTCTTCCCCCCTTAATAAATTACTTCCTCACAATTTTAAAATTGGGATTTGAAATTTCGTTGAAAGTCCCACATCAGAAAAAGAGTCAGTAAAACAATTACTTTAAAAGAAATAAAGGGAAGTACAAAGGTCACCCGAGTTAACCCATTCTAGGATTCCATGTAGGAAAACATGGATATGGAAGAGAAATCAAAGGGTCATATTATGATGTAGAATGATAGAAAACATGATTACGAGAAAATTAACAACAGGAATATCACAAACATTAGATGGGTTAAATGGTCTTTGATTACCCAGTAGGAAACGTAAGCCAACAACGTTTTTGTTTTACATTCCTTGTTATAATTTTTAGGAATTCATTTACTACGTTGAATAAAAACATAAGAAAATATACTTACATTCAAGAATAGATTCGTCCCTTAATATGTTTCCACCAAGACTAATCCTTTCTCAAACAATGACCATTCAAAAAGACATGGTCTCATCAAAAGCACAAGAATCATCTTCTTGAGAATCACATAATCCGAAAAATAATAACATATTTCTTCCTTGTCTTTAGTCATCAACTAAAACTTAAACGGTTAGTACGAGATCATATAATCCCCAAAAAGACAATCCTTTATAAAAAGAAAAATGACTTTTAATATGTAAAATTCAACAGAAGTACCCAAAGTTCCAGAAAGACCATTCAACACAGAACCATCCTTGAAATTCTTCAGAATAATCCAAACTAAGATTAGAACCCAAAACATAGAAGGATTTAATCACATAGTCATCCCCAAGAAATCTTAACATTTATCTCCAAGTAACATCGACTACTATTAATGTCTCATACTAAAGTGTAATTAACCTATTCACATATTCCCTATGCTAAGTTCATTATTTTCTAGAAATAACCCAAATAACCATATGTCCACAATAAATAAAAAAATCAACCATTCCTCCACAATTTATATCCCATAGTATTTTATTTTTCTTAGGAATATAGTACTCCAAAAGAGAAAACATCATCCAAAATAACCTTTATCATTTAATCACCAAATCATTTTCTAGTACATAGGATATCCATTTGGTAAAACATAAGTTTCCAAAATCAACATATTCTTGATCAATAAAAATCACAGGTGCATTAGTTAGCCCTAATGGCATAACAGAAAACTCATAATGCCCATATATTGATTGGAAAGAAGCTTTTGGAATATCATCAATCTTTACCCCTAATTGAAGACAACCAGAATGAAGATCAATCTTAGAGAAGAATTGTGCCCCACGAATTTGGTCACGTAAGTCATAAATTATTGTAAAAGAGTATTTGTTATTCATTGTGATCCCATTAATTTCTTTATAATCAATGCATAGCTTCATCGATCCATTCTTCATCTTCACAAAGAGAACTGGGGATCCCCAAGGAGACACACTTGGTCAGACAAACCCATTCTCCAATAGATCTTGGAGTGGTTTCTTTAATTCCTCTAGGTCTACATTTTCCATCCTATAGGGGGTCTTTGACATTGGATGAGATCCATGTACGAGTTCAATGGGGAACTCTACCTCTCTTTCTGGGGGTGGTCCGGGTAACTCCTTAGGAAATAGGTCAACATATTCCTAGACGATGGGGACCTCTTCTAAAAGAATAAATCCATAGTGAGAAACTTATTTCATTTATGAATCTTTTTACTAAAAAGGATTTTATGACTTAAAATATCATTTTTAGACAATTTCATTTTTCTATAATTCCTTCATAATGATTCATAAAAAGCTTGTGATTAACCAAACATATCCCCTGGGAGTGTCATAACCAAGAGTGCAGCAAGGACCATTGTCATGTCCCCGTTCCCATTCGAGTCTAGCTCAAAGCAGTGTTTTTGGGTTTTACCCTTATGTACATCTGTGCTGGAGCCACCTCTACCTGCTCGTATCCAAACAGGGATGTATTTGCTTGATAAGACACTTACTCAATACTCACCAAAATACCAGGATGATTTCATATATTTAAACATTTCTATAGGGTTCTTACTAATGTTTTCATGTCCTAATTTCCATAAATAACTAAAATATCTTTTAATACAAACTACAAAATCCCACCTTTTTCATTACATAAGCATTTCTCAACATTATAATAAACTGAATAACTTTAAGGTTTAGTGTCTTTTAAACCAGGAACATAAAACATTAAGACAAATAGTATTATTCTTAAACACTTTAGAGGCTTATTAATTGTTCATCCTATGTCCATTACAACATCTCATAACCTGGGAGAATACATCTATGGAAAGGGCGAGCATAAGGCCGAGTAAGGGAAACAAGAGAAACATTTTACATGTGAACTCGAGATACATCAATAAAGTCATGATAAATAACATTAAGGCATGAGAAAGAGATAACGAGGCATATCATAATAAAAATAACATGTTTCATAACATGAATAGGTTGCTACAACATTTAACATATACAATCATTTCCGTATCACCAAGGTCCATCCCCAATGTGTCATTAAAAAAAATACCAAGGTTATTCGCCAAGGTATCGTTAAAATGGTCATCTCTAGAGATTAAGTCTTTACCCAATTCATTGGAGCGCTATCAGGGTGCACCCTTAATTTGTATTTATTATCATGTGAGCCACATATATCATCCTAAACGATTTCATAAATAACCCATATATCATAAAAGAAATGGTTTTTATTTCATGATCATAACATTTTAAAAACTGCTTTAAATACCTGATCTTTATGTCACTTTAAACCCACGGAAATGGAAAGTGGGTATCATGTATTCAAATCCCAGAATTTAAAATAGAACATTTTGGTATATATGTGAATACCCATTTAGAATAATGAGTTTTTACTGTTCACTTAATAAAATAAAATAATTTGATAAAAAGAGAGAGACATTTTGAGACGAAAATTCGACAGCATAACGGCTGTGTTGCAGGGTCTTCGAAAATATTGAAAAGAGAGGGTACATGGGTAAACCACTAATAAATGATACATTAAACAATACGGGGAAAGAATATAAAGGATATGAGAAGATGTAAATGAAATTTTAAGGACATACCAAATTAAATGAAAAACATGAAAGGAAGACAAAAATAAGATTTCTCTTATGAAAATTCAGCAGCCTAACAGCGTCACTTAAAACATCAAAAAATGAATTGATGGGGTCAAATAGAGTCTCTCATCATATGAATGTAAAGAGGACAGTAAGATGGGTATATTTATCATAACCCAACATAATAAAAAGTAACATGAAACTAATGACATTAAAATAGAACTTTGAAACTGAGAAGGGTGAATAAATCCCTTACAAAATTTTGGCAGCCTAACAACACCACTTAAACCATCATAAAATGAAATGATCAGAGCAAGAGGGGTTCTCTCATAATATGAACATGAAAAGGAAAGTAATATTAATATAAAATAACACCCCAACATAATATCATGGTGATTAAAATAAATTACATAAATGAGATTAATTGAAAAGATAGAGAGGGGTAGGATATCCCTTACAAAACTTCGGCAGCCTAACGGCGCCACTTAAACATTGTTAAAATGAATTGATGACAGAAAGAGGGGGTATATCATCATATGAACTTGAAAGGGATAGTAGTAAGAATATAAAATAACACCCCCAACAAAAGAAAAAGGAGAATAAAATATATTACATAAAATAGAATACATGAAAAGAAAGGGAGAGGCAGGATCCCTTACAAAAATTTGGCAGCCTAATAGTGCCTCTTAATCATTATTAAAAAGAATTGATTAGAGTAAGAGCGATGTCTCATCATATGAACATGAAAATTATAGTAGGATTAATATCAAAGAACATATCCAACATAAGAACATGGATCTTAAAATAAATGATATAAATGAGAATACATGAAAAGAAAGAGAGAGGTAGGATCCCTTACCTTGAAGAGTAATTTCGAAAGCATAATGGTCGGGACCATGGGACGCTTTAGGGAACCTTGGTAGGACTCCTTGGGTGGTAAAGACACCAGAACATAGTTGGGGAGGATTTGTAAATGCAATGAATGGGGGAAAGGATTGGTATTTATAGGAGAAGTGAGGGGACAAATCATTAATGGCCAAGGCACACCTCATCGGTGGTTTTGGAAAAACCATGGGATTTCCCAAGGTATTTTCCCATGGTATTGGATACATGGAACACCTAATACCTTATCTTACTATTAATAAGTCTACCATAATTATTTCATAATTATTACATCTTTAATGATGTCATTAAACACCGGAAACTCAAAAACTATAATTTCAACATTCATCGAAAATTCAACTTTCTTAGAAAAATCCCAAAAATTCACCATAACCAAATATCGATGCTATGATTTCAAAAATGAACTCCATTTTATGAAAAGAATTTTCTAATTATTTTTAATTTAATTTTTAAATAAAAAAAATATTCACTAAAATTTTAACCGTTTCAGAAAAATCCCAAAAAATTCACTTTAAACAAATATCGATGCTATGATTTCAAAAATGAACTCCATTTTATGAAAATAATTTTTCAAATGTTTTTAATTTAATTTTTAAATAAAAAAAAACTATTCACCTGAAAAAAACTAATACTTATCCAATAATTTCTGAAATAGTTATTTACCTATATTATTGAATCAAATTAATTAATCATGGTGCCTAAAATATATTAATACTTTCTTAAGTGAAGTTAATTATTACATTTGGTTATATTACTAATCATAAGCATAGAATCACTATTTATGATTTACTAATCATCAGAAATTATGTTGATCATATTAGACTCCAAATTTCTTACTGAACATAACTGTAGAAGACAATTTTTTGAAAATCATTACGCATTATTAATTATTTAATGTTTACATAATTATTTATAAAATATCCATTTTCTAAAATTCATCAATAATATGCATACTATATATATCCAGACATTTGAAAATTTACAAACTTTACCATAAGAAGAAATCACAATTTTGGTTTAAATCAATGGAATATACAAGGCAGTTATGGTCTCGTTACATATCCCCTTATAACACCAGCATATGACCTAAGAGTAAGGCATTCTAGGGAGATAGAATCATGGGGCGACTCAGCTGACATTTCCTGAGTAGTTATTTCTATTAGTTTGAACTTCTTGTGAAGGTGATTCCATTCCAGCTTCACACGATGAAGTTCAGAATGAGTTTGGTCCAGAGAAAATCCCAATGTTGCTACCTCTTTCCCGAGATCCGTCAGATGGGCTTCGATCAGCCCGAGACTACATGATGGGTCCATCTAATCTTATTTCTATATTAATTAATCAAGATCACTTGTATATATATACAATAATCCCAAAATTTAGTTTCCAACGGTTATATTGAAAAATAGTCATATAATAGTCGAAACCCAATGGGCTTGTTTTAAATATACTCATTTTATCAAATGAAATAGTTTTGGTGAGTATAAAATAAAATAACACACAATGTTAGGAATCAAAATTTATTAAAAATTTCAGGTCATTAAATTATCTGAATGTCCAGAGTACTACAATTCTTTCACATACTTCCACTCCTATCAGACTATCCATAGAACCCGATACCTCTACATCTCAAGAAATGACTCTTTCTCGGGCCCTCACATAGATTTGAGCTAACATATTTGGATATCCTTCTTCCACTCACACTAGAATGGACCCTTCAGTGTTTTCCAGAGTTCCTCTTCCTCCTCTCAGAATTCACTCTCAACCACTAACTACGACTTATACATCTACTAATCTTATATCAACAACTTTTAATAAGGAATGACTATTATGGATCCCTCATAGGCAAAGAAGAAGTTGTGGGGATCACTCTTCGATATGGATAATCTGATTTACCATTACTGTACTCCAATATAATATTGTTTCGACTATCCATTTCCTTGATTATGAAATGAAGAATTATTTCAATTTTTTCTTTCTATTCTACTTATTTTCTTAATATATATTCTTTTTAATAATTCCAAAAGGGGGACAAAGATAAGGGATTTAAAAGGGAAACATTATTTTTAGAAAATCAGTAATATGGAGGTAGTAAGCATAATAATTAATTGGTCATAAACTGGATCAACAACTGATTGAACATTATATTTCCATGATTTTTGATCATCAAAAAGGGGGAGATTGTTGGCCCTCTCTGGATTTAATAATCAAGAATCATCTCTAGTTTTATTAAATGTTTTTTATTTACATAAAACCTTATTTAGTTATGTTTGAAGATAATTAATAATGATTATATATTTTCAATTATGCATTTGACAAATTATATACATGAATATTTAATAAGATAGAAACCCAGACATTTTCTATGTATGAGTCACCGAGAGCCTAACTCACCAGCAGAATAGAGGAATCACTTATAGAACAATTGAGTCACAATTATCCTAACTTAATGACATAATAGATGAATAAATAATAGAAAAATTTATTCACTAATAGCTTGAATCACCAACAGAACATAGGACTCACCAATAGAACAATTGATCCACCAATATCATGACTCACTGGCAGAACAAAGGACTCACCAACGAATCAAATGAGTAACTGATAGATCAAATGAATCACTAAGAATATGAATATCCAATATATCCAATGAATCATCGTTATCTCAACACACATACCGATGAATGGACCTACCGACAACATGACTCTCTAATAGAAGGAGTCACTGTTGCACTAACCTATCAATTGAAGGACTCACAGACAAATAGTTCAAAATTCCTTTACACAATAAATTCAAAATATTTATCCAATGTTTATATTTAAATATTTAATGATACTAATTTACTTGTATATCTTTTTTTCAAATATTAATAACTTCAATGTCATAGGAAAGAGGTATAACACATGTCCCATTAATGCCTAATCTCAAACCTATATAATATAAAAATTGAATCACAGAAGAAGAAATATTAACACACACATAAGAAGCCATATCAAGAGAACTTGTGAGAAAATAAATAAGAACACATATACTAATTGACTAAAAAGAGAGAAGAAATCTCTCGGCATCAATGTTATAATCAAATATGTAGAAGACACAATCTAGAGAGGAAAACCTTTGCAGAATATTTTTTTTTCCAGGAAAATAGAATACAGAGGTTCCACGACACTCTGTTTTGTTGTCAGCTTCTAGAAGATGAATTGGGAATAATTTATTATAAATTCAATGATTCCATATGATTCAAGAACAACATTCATAGAATTATAAACCTTCTCTCATTATTTATTCTCTGATTGTGTTTAGTTTTATTATTTTTTGAGTAGAGTGTTTATCTGTATTATAAACACCCTGCCTCCTATCCTAATATAGAGGATACATGATATCCTCACACTAAGTGGAGAGGATTAGGTATCGACATGAAACTGAAATTTTTTCATTATTTAGAGATTCTATTTCAAATTTATTTTACTCTGTTTTCATTCATATATCATAGAACTACATTTTACTTTAATAGTTAATCTATGATAATATTTATAACAATTTTCATGTGGTAAATTAGTTTCAAAATTTATAACAATATTCAAAATTGATAAAATTGAGAAGAAATCCGCCTTTTGAGAAAGTAACTGAATAATAAAATTATATTAAATTTAATAATTTTATTAACAAGGTGGTTTTTATTTTAATGTTGTGGATTTTTTAATTAATTTTTTTAACAATATTTTATATTGGAACTCCTCTCACCTCCCCCCTCTTGAGTTTTGAACTCCGAAAAACATAATTTCATGTACATTTCTTGAAATAATGGATTAAAGTAGATCATATTCGAAGGTGATTACGTTTGGGTACAAATTGAACCATCCAATGATATTTTAGAATGTTTTTATTTAATTTTAAGCCTGATCCTTTTTAGGTTAACCCTAGATAATCCTATATTGAACATAACCAGAGTAATTAATTTTTTACCCTTTTTAACTATTCATTATGATCCAAAAATTTAGATGATATTATTAAATCATATTAATTGTAATTATTAAAAAATATATAATATATTTTATCAAAATAATTTACCTGAAGATTCATTATTCAGTTTAAAAATAAATCCACCAAATTAGTTTCTTTTTTATGAAATTTATTTTTCAAGCATAAGATGGTCTTATATTAACTATATGACAAGTAACCATCTATATATGTATTTATATTTATATTTTAGATATATAATATATACATTTCCGTTAAATCATTCATTATTAATGATTATTTTAGTGACTTAAAATGGAATGACATTATTCCTTAATATTGTTTTTGAAAATATATCACATCTTTATTCCAAATGATCTAAACATGATTTCATTAAAATTTATAGTCAGTAAATTGGTTAATTATATATATAAAAAAATATTATAAATAAAAGGATGATTATATATATATTAATTTTTTTATTTTTCATAAAATCTTTTTTTCATGGAGAAATATAAAAATTCTTATATAGGCTTATTCCGATATATTATATTTAAAATCATTCTTAATCCTTTCAAATTCTATTTATTTGTACCAAGAAAAATTAAATGTATTATTTTTTTATAGTGATTTAAATATTAAATTTTATCTTAATATAATTTAATCTAGCATGATAAATTGTTTTGGGAAAGTATTCTAAACTCTTATAGCCCATTATAAGTAAGGATGTTTGAGGGGTTCTCCATCTATAAAACTACTTGTGTGATGAGTGTTAGGAATGGGTTGATTAATTTTTTAGATTAAATGGTTGTAAATTTTATGGAATAATGATAATCAACCTTACTAGGTGTGATTGGGGCCCCATAGAAATCAATATAGTGGATCATCTATTATATGTTGGGATATTGATGTAGTGACATGTTTTAATTTGTTCTATGATATGATGGTTTAAAATTACAAACTAAATTGTTTTTAAACCCGAATATTAAATGATTTATAGTTTTTAGTTGATGAATTAGGTTTCGCTTTCTCATATACATCACATATAATGACATTGGGTCACAGATGATGTAGATCATGTTAGAGTGGCATGATATATAGACTGTGTACAATCTATGTCGATGTGTAGGATGGACACATCATTTCCCATGTAAAACACATTGAGTAATAAAATATGGGAATATTTTAATCTATATAAATTATACATGATATATCCGTTCATATCTAACATGTTATGTAAATCACAAAGACACCATGCATGGTTTTGGATGCTATCAGTTATATAGCTAAAGTAAAATCAATAATTTATAAGGAGATATGCATGCTAGGTAACCATTGTCACACACTAGGTATTCTTTCTTCACATGTATTTGGATTTAATATTATATTATATTGATTTTGAGTGAAATTCACATCCTTTACCCAATTTAAAAATCATTTTACTTGTATATTTTGAGAATTCTTCATTGATTGTCACCCATGTGTATTTTTTAATATATTAGTATATAAATATGTGTTTAATTCTAAATAAAGAACATTATGTAAGTTGGATATTTGACTAGAATTTATCCACATTTTTTGGGTAGTTTTAGGATCTATTATCTTTTTAGTGAATAATAATTTGTGTGTTATATATTTGGAGTAGACATAGGGTTAAGAAACACTATATGATAGTATACAACCCTCCATATATCGGGTTAATATGGACCCCATGTGAAATGCTCATAGTATTTTGTAGTTATACAAATTATTGAAGCATATATAAGTCTATCATGTATCAAGGTATGGTTCTCCATACCTAAATATATTATTTTCCCTTTTGTAGTAGATATGAAGTTAATACTTCTTTATGTGTCTAGAATGGTCCTCTTTCAATAGACTTAATGTATTTCCTTATTTATTGGGTTGTTTTATCAATTAATTTAGTTATTACACCCCTATATATTGGGGAATGGTTCTCCATAATGGACATGTAATTACATTACCGATATATTACTCTATTATGAGAAATAGACCCACACTACTAATGTAGAGTTGTTAGGTTTAGGTCTTCAGGGATAATAAAATTAGGAAGTATTGATTTTAATTAATAAAACTCAATTAGTAGATGAAATCTTGAGAATCTGGAATTATTGAATGAAAAACTAAATGTTTTGGGAAAACTATTCTTTTTAATAATAGGTTGAAACATGACTTTAATTTTCACATTCATAAATTGTTTTCAAATTATCTTACTTTGTACTTTTAGATTCATATTAAAATATGATTCAATCCCACCCATCTTGTGTATATGTAAATGAATAATAGTTTCGGTTTGGATTCGTATGTTGAAGAATCAGTGGACCCAATTTATAGAGGAACTTTACGGTGCTTATTAATTATAGTTCTCCTATAAGAGTTTCTATGATGGGGATTCCATATATTGAACTACTCAAGTATGGTATTGACCATGTATGTTTAAATATATACATTACCTTAATAATGTGTTTTTATATTATTATTATTTTTACATTTATGATATATAATTATTGGTGCATTTATTTATGTTCTTCAATTTATATATGTTATGTCTAGAAGACTTGTGGATGTATGAAAGTTTACAGGCTATAGTCTAACATGATTTATTTGTGCTTGTCACCAAACCCTAACCAATTGGATCTGGGTTTGGGTTGGCATGATCCAAAAATAAATGAATCTGATGGGAATCTAATGGGTCATGTAATATCATGGAAAACAATTCATGTATAACGATACATTTTAATGACTCTTTATGGAATCGATATTCAATAAATTATATCTTCTTTACTGTAATGAATCTATGTATTTAAATAGTATTAAACTGTCAAACCTTCAATCCAAACTTTTTAGTTAGATTTTAAACGATGTCGTACATTCTGTTACACATGTTTTGTTATAAAACGATGTCGTCTATTATACTATAAACTAACCGTTGGTTATGTTACACATGTATAGGTCCCTCCGAATTTCATGGAAAATATGACCGTTGGAAGAGGGAGTTGACCGTTGGAAATTTGACTATAAATAGGAGGTCATTTTAAAGAGCTCATACAACATTGAAGTTGATCAATCTAGAGACCACATGCTGCTAAGATGGTTTCTATAGAGAGAAATATTTTCATGCCTTGTGCGTACTGAAACGCTCATTCAGTTTTTGCTTCGTGCGACTCTGAATGTTGGTGATTACATTCGAGTACTTCCGGGGATAGGAAGACAGAGGTGCCGACTACCTTAAAGTTTGAGGGCTTCCTTGCTGAGGGAGACAGACGTCGCCAACTACCTTGAAGTTGAAGGCTTGCTGGGATAGAAAGACAGAGATTCTGATATTCGTATCGAGGTCTTACCCTGGTGTGGGAAAGATAGATTTTCTTGAATGTATAAATCAAGGTACCTTTATCCAAGGTTGTTGGATACCCTTCTCTTTGGGTTAAAAGACATATATCTTGTTACTTGTAGTTTTACAACTTGTTTATTTCCACAGCATTTAGTATTATAATTAAAGTATAACTTTCTTATACATCCTTACTTGTACTCTGTTAGATTCTATACGCTTTAAGGTAGAATATCATATTGTAATTTTTTGTTAAGCATCAATTTCCTGAACTATATTTCCAGATCGTACTTTCAGAATCTCTTTCCAGTTTTAAGAAAGTTCATAGGATTTGAAGTTTATAACTTCATTCCATATTCCATATTTTATTTGTTGTTAGAGGTGTTGTGAATTTTCTTAGTTTAACTTTGTTAAACATAGCCCTTTCCTTTGCTTAAGGAAAACATAGTTATTCGTAACTAACTTTAAAGGTTCCAAAGGAATTTTTAAAGTATACAATTCACCCCCCTCTTGTATATTGAGCATCTACATCATTATTTCGATCCTACACCATAATCTATTAAAAAGATTAAAATATATGCATACGAGATTTCAGCATCTCATAAATAGGTAATACCATCATTAGCCCATTCGATATAATCCTTTATATCACTGAAAAGATCATGAATATACTGATGCATCTCCCCATAAAATGTGTTAACTGATACCACATCACCCGAGCCTCATTACTGATAAATCTCAATAGGCGTCCCAAGCTCATTCATCTCCTGCTCGCATACTATCCAAGCCTCCACGCTCTATGTAAAATTAGTAATCCAATAATCACTTCAAAAAAGGAATCCAGAACAAACAAAAATCCAGTTGGGGAATTGGGCCCACAAAATAAGGCATCCATCCTTCTCATGAAACGGATCTCTCATAACTCTAAAACAAGGAACTCATCCATCTCATGAAAATGGTTAAATCAGTCCTGAAAAAATATATTTATGAAGTAAATAATTTTTATTCAATCTTGAATTAACTGATTAATTTATAAATAGGTTCCAACTACCTCAAACCTAATGCATAAATCTATATTAATATATCAAAAAATATGTTTTAAACATTTATTCTAGTTTCAAAACCCCAAGGGAAGTACCATTCACTAATAAGAAGACTTTTCAATTATTATCCTCAAGATAAACATGATTCAAAATATTTATTAATACCATTAATCACCTAGTTGATAAATTTCAATTAATTACGCACATTCCATCAATTTTTCTGTCATCAAATTATGTTAAACACCAAATTTTGAACATGATTATTCTATAAATTTTAAACATAATTAATTATCAATAAATAACGGATTTATAGTATTTACGGTTTTTTCATCAAGAACGACATGGTAATAAATATCATAGATAAATTTTCTAACAAATCAATTAATTGATATCACAATATCTATATTATAATGTGGAAACCTCTTTCATTGAATAAATATACATCATTAATGTGAGACCTCTTTAGAAATCATTTAACCTTGTTCAATATTTGATAGTTTAATTAAATTTCTATATAAAGGGATTAACTAGGAAAAATTTATGATTTTATGATGATAAAATAATAGAAGTGATGGATCCATTAGCTAAAATGTCATCAACATTCATCAGATGATAACAGACCACATTATAGATCTCTGATCACCTATCCCCCAAAAACAGAATTTATCCAATGATACCACAGAACAAAAAAACCAAGGAAATATGTCATTAGGAACATGGTAGATCATCCTCAATCACATGGAGAGACAAAACCAGCAGAAATGATATCAAATTAATATAAATTACTCGGAAAAAAGGTATAAAACCATTGATTACCTTGGGTCAAGATAGATAGAAGATTGAAGTCCGATTCTCTTCAAAAGAGATCACAAAAAAGAAAGGGATGAGTCATTGGGAACTGGAATACAAGAGAATATGTAGGATTTTAGAACCTTGATAAGATGAAAATATTTATAAAATCACTATAGAGGATATCTACATTCATGTAAACAATTTACATATTGTTTAAATGTTTGGGGCTAGATATTGCTCTCAAATTTTCACTTTTCATTGTACAACCCCAAAAATATACATGTTGTGAAACATCTCATGAAATAGACTTAAATAGTTGTGAAATACTCTTAACCCAACATGTAATCTTCACATGTTAGGTATTCACTATGATTCTAGAATTTCACAGTGAAACCCCTCTAGACCACATTAAAGCCTCCTCCAAGCACCACACACATTGGAAACATGCAATGAGTTAGTCCACATAGATCCAGGACCCTACAATTGACAACTATAAAATTATTCATGTCATTAATAATACACTCCAAACTAGATAGAACATAAATAAGGTCATATGAGTAGCCACCCAGTGAGATACATCTCAAATATCTTTTCACTAATGGAAAACAACCACTTAACTAGAATAGTAAGTGAAAAAACATGAAACAACAACACATATCACCTGAACACTCTCCTAGGTGGGATACCTTTCAAATGAGAGTAAATAAAAAAAATAAACAAATGGAAACCATATCATAAGATAGAAAGGTCAACATCCATAGAAAAAAATATATAAGAGATTATATAAACATAAAACAAATTTGGGTACTATGTGTTTATTTTTTACTCAAATTACATGGTACTATTATACGTGATATCATTCATCCACAAGACATGAAATAAAAGAATAAAATTCTCATAAAACCACTTTTATAGACCATTCGAGATCTCCACATGCTGCTCCTCGAAGGTCTAATCATTGTCAATATCGACCTCACCCAAATCATTGAAACTAGATTCATCAAAAAGATATAAATAGAGAAATGACACATGAAATAAAAATAATTTATAGAGGTAATATATGGGGGCAGAGCTATTTGATACACCATCACTCGAACATGATATAATATCTCAAAAGGACCACCAAATTGGGTAGACAACTTACTCCCACAACAAATCCTTCACTTCCCATGATGTGGATTCCCCTTCAAGAACATGTGATCTCAATCATAAATCACAAGAGGTCTGCTATTATGATTAGAATATGATTTATAATGATCCAAAACTACTTTTATCCTCTCATGAACCAATAAATCCATCTCTGTTTTATTTTGTACCAATTCATGCCTGATGATTTTAATTAATCTTATCCCAGTCCAGCACAACACAAAATGGAAGTTAGTCCATAAAAACATCAATTGTATCCATATAAATACTGTATTGGAAAATGGTATTTTATGAATAACCTACCTTGGGAAGGTTCCTCATCCCCAAAACTCTAGAATACATGACATAAGATCACAAAAATACTTGAGAGTCTATATGGTGTTCTCTTTTTGAATATCTGTGTATAGAGGAATAGAAAATTAAAGGTATAACCATGAACCAAAATCATACTAGAGACCTCTCCATACCCTATTTGTTGAATGGGGATCTCATTCAGAAGTGATAATTCTTTGGACTTCATGGATTCACACTACATTCCCCAGATACTACCTCAGTAAAACCTCTACTGATCTCAAAACCCTAATTGACATAAAGTGGACTGTTTGTCTAAATTGATCCATTGTCACTCATATAACACCATAACCTCCACTAGATTGAGGTAAATATATAACAATGAATGTCTAAATTTCCTCCCACATTCACCTGGGAACATCTAATGTCTATAGAATACCATTAGGAATACGGTTCTCAGCCTTTGCCTCAAGAAAAATATATATAAAAAATCTATCTCGGAGACAAAACGATTCAATCCATGAAAAAAACTATCCTCTCAATGATCGGTTCATATTTTTTCATCATGAGATATACTACCAACGGAGAAAAATGTAAATTATGAATAATTATCTAATGCATCAAAAAAATAATTAAAATCCTTCCTTGACATGATACCTTGTGGTGTCCATCCTCAAACTAATCATTAGGGGGATTTCTAAAATTCAACTCAGTATGTACAAAAATCGACCTCAGAATACCTAAATGGGGACCTTTAAACCAACTATACCAAAAAAAACTTCAACATAAACTATAAAAGTGAACATATACAACCACAATATCCCATATAAAGATTAATTACTATGATTCATTTAATCACTCTCCAAGAATCCCAAGATTCATTTATGGAATCACTACCTGATTTTCTACCTAATGTAATGGCTATAATATTTCACTTTCATGGGATATAGGAAGTGTAAAAGTCCTAATACTAAAATAATTCCATCCACTTACACTGAAAAAAAGTTTATTTAGTGCTGGTATAATAAATACCTCATTCATTTTATGATCATTAAACCCCCAAAAATTCTCATTTATGGGTAAATTTCCCCAAAAATTCAATGAAACCAACACTACCTCCAAATCACGATCATTGGTGGCATAGTTACACTCATCGGTATAAAACTATTGAGTCCCATAAGAAAAAATTGATCTCAAATTGATCAAAACACAATGAAAATAATTGTGTTAAGTATCCCATAAAAATAAAAAATGAACTCTTTTAGTTGAAAAAATGGGTTGCTTATGAAATTATCCATCAGGTACAAAATAGTTTCATGACATTGTTCAATTCACAAGAATGAATAATCCTCTATGGTCAATGATTATAGAGGATTCACAATGCGGGATAAGTTATCTATGAAGCTCAAGTAGTATTTTAAATGTCTTAAAGAAACTTAGCACCTATTCCACTATCTTGAGTGATTCCCACTAATCAACTTACTTTATCTTCTATGGATAAAAAAATTATCTTTGTTGGGATACCAAATGACTTAAGAAAAAGAATTAATGATTCCCAAAACCAGATATCAACAACATCCTAGAAATCATCATTGGGTAATGAACTCCCAAAATACATTTAAGACACTCTACATGCACTTCCTTTGATGCAGAGTACAAAAGGATTTCATTGATGGAATCCACTATGAACTTATCCAAGAATTATATGAACACTGAGTTCATCAACCCCATGAATATGGCTATATTAATCACTACATCAAATGAAATCACAAATAACACATAATTAACATGACAATAAGAAAAATAATTTTCTTAAATATCCTCATCCTTCAGAAATATATGATTATATGATGAACCCAAATCAGTATTTGAGAACCTACATTCTACCTTCAGTTGATTGAATAAATATAAAATCCCTAAAAGAGCATATCATTTCTTCAATTCCACTTGGTTAATGCAATTATAAATGATAAAAATTTGAAAACTCAAATAATACGTCTTTACAAACAATATTGATGCCCCCCAATGTGACACACTTGGATGAAAAAACCTCACCAAAATAGATCATTGAGCTATACCCGTATCTCTCGATGCTAGGATGGAATCATCCTATATAAATAATTTGATATATGAGACATCACTAGCTATAGCAAAATCCAAAACTCAATATCCCATTGAGTGGGTAAGGTTTTATCCTTATTTGGAAAGACATCATGGTACTATTTCAAAACTCTTGGAAATAATGAATGTAGAAAATTTTCTAATCTAAACATCATCTTTACCATCAATGAAGATAAGGGTATAACATGACTTTAACCCCTCTGAGGATCTCTCTTAACAACAAAAAACAAATTATCTCATCAACATCATAAAAGACAACCTACTGCTTGAATCAATACTCACAATTCTACACTAAAAACAAATAATACATACTAAAGTTGAAGTAATATGGATTCAGCTTCAAACATTGGAAATATCCTTAAGAGAGACATTTCACCACCTCTATACCATAGACAATAAGAACATCCTACATGTCAGCTCGCCCCCCAACTAGCATATTCAACTCCAAATTAATTGTAAGCCTTTTTTACTCATGTACCAATGTATGGATGACTTAGGTGATATAAATGAGTGAGTCAATATTTAATCAAACTAATCACCATACCAATTAGAAATCAAGAAAATACCACCTAGAAAAATTTGTGGATTGCTTGGCGTAGGTAACTATATATCATGAAGCTGACCATGATCTACTCCAAAACCTATCTCTCCAAGCTGAAGACCACATCTATAACCATGATTTACACTCAAAGGATGAGGATCATTTTGGGGATGCACCCAAACTACATCATCTCCTATATAATAATCCAAAACTTGACCACCATACTATTGTTGGATTGGATGAAACTACCCCAATAGAAAAGCCTGGCGTAGAACATATTAAAAATGATTGATTCTCAAAATGTTTTGGATCTATCACAACTGATGACCTATGATCCACTAGAAAATCACCTGTCTAATCCCTTGGAATAAGTGTGAGAAATTCCACCCCCCCGGGAAATGAGATGTCAAGAGATTGGACATACCACAAGATGACTAAAAACACTTTTGTCCTAAAAACTAGAAACCTCAAACCATATCTTTTCTTCAATAAGAATCATAATGACTTCCATATCATAAAGACATAGTTCTAACTAGAATCTGTAAGCTAAAAACTATTATTTACAGCAACGTGAGATTTTTCAACAGTATAAATGGGGTGACCCAGTGCGAGATATCTGGATGAAAATAATCTTGGGAATACCATTACCTAGCCTCATCATTAGGAAATAGTTTTTAATCTTATTTTTGAATTATCCTGATATAGATCCCAAATTTTCACACACTGACACCTAAGATGAATTTTAAGAATATCCTGGTGAATGGCCATAATCAGGATCAATGAAATAAAATATATTTTGAACTGTTCTATTAACATCTCCCATGATAATATTGACTACATGTGATCCATGAGGAATAATAACCACCATTACATCACAGTTCAACACAAAATCATCCAAATTAACAAAAACTAGTGCTCCATATGAGAACATATTTAACTAAAGGCTATCTCAACCACATATAACCAATATTCTATGACAACATCTGAAATATAACACTCAATTTTTCCTACTTGAGTGCTATAATTCTGGAATTTCGCCCTACCATGTGTCATCATTGTTGACCACACAACTCTGTATTAATCTATTGGAACATCCCACTGAACATCTTTAGTGTGTACATGACGAGGATGTGGAACTAGATCCATGAATACCATGAACAAATATTTAGATCTCCTAGAAATGGAATATGGAATATATAACACTAATTAATTATTTATTTTGTTATCCTATTATAGTTTTATCGTATCCCAAGGTTTACCCATTTCAAACAATAGTTCAAAAAACAATGACTCGTGATAAATTACTAGGTATCTATCATATAACTATTATTACTTTATTTATTAGCCTAATTGAAATTAAAATTCCATGAATCATATCACAAGTATCAATAAATATTCATGTCTTAGCAGGTCTGTCATGTTTACATCACTCATTAAACATAGCTTTCATTGTTTCCCTGCCAACCCATGAAACCCTATATACTTCTGACTCCAAACACCATCATATCCTTAAAAACTAAAATATTAAGACCATGTTTCTCAAAACCCACTACCAGAAAAGAAACAAAAATGATTTTATAGAGATGTTGAGTGTTGTATATCCACCTCTGGTAAATCTATTGTAGGAGACTATCTCCAAGGGTAAAATTAATGTGAATTTGGAACGCACTAACCTCTAAGAGAAATATGTAGAAGAGAGAGATAAAAAGGATACACCAACCAAAACACAATCATATATATATATATATATTACAACCAATTTGAAAACATTCAATTTCATATAGTAATAATAAAATGAAATGAAAATAACATGTACCAAAAAGGTAAATAGGATAGTGACCTCGAAGCCCAAACATCTCATGAAAAACTAAAATCTTATACTATCCAGCCAGATCCCAATACTAAATTTTCAATCATATAAAATAGTGTCTATATATATATATATTTGTTGGGTGATCATATAAGTATCCTCAATATGATATTCATTAGAGCCTCTCATGAAATAGATAATGAAATAATGGTATAGTATATTAAAAAATAGTGAAATTAAATCAACACCAAAATAGAATATACTATGTTCCAGAAATCACCATGGAATGTCTAATTAAATATCACATATGATAAATAATAAGATAAAAATGAACATAATGGGAACCCTTATCCTACTTCCCCAATGGTTTTCTTTTTTCCCCAATGTTCCACATCCTGAGCATCTCTGTCCAATAGAAATTCTGTCAGAAAACACTCGTAAAAGCAATCACAACTTTAACTTCATGCTTCACATAACCACATCATCCAATAAAATTGTCCATATGAAAACCAAGTAGTATCTAGGGGCCAGTAAAATATGTATGACCTGTATATAAATTTGGTATTACACCTCAATCCATTAAAACACAAACACTAAGTACGAACCTCAATCCATCGTGGCCTATACCAATTATAGATACAATAATCATTGGATACTATTTCTAATAATACATGTTTGAGAAATGAATAGAATATATCACAAACCTCTCCAAAAATACATGGGAAAACCAAATTCTATGATACCAGGATATGTAACAACAATGCGAAGAGTGTGGTCCAGAGGGGGAAGCCATTCGTCCATCCTCCTAGTAGGACGTTGGAGAGAACACCCTCCCAATGTTCAAGGTGTGTTAGTTTTCCTAACCTATAAGTGTTGGGAAGTGTATTAAATCGCATTATATAGATGATAAAATATACCTCACAGTCACACTATGATAATCCCCATGTCTCAGACTCAATTTGAGCTAACATCTCCTAAACTCACGACTACCTCTACTGAGACCAGATTTTCTATCACAACAAAAACATTTAAAAGAGATAAATTGATTACATATTTCATTTTTATATTTTCAATCTATTAAATAATTATTTAGTAATTAAATAACCATTTAAATTATTCAAAATTACATTTAATTGTATTATGTTAATCATTAGAGTAATGTGTATTCCCTCAAATCATGATTTAAACCAAGTACTTGGTTGAAATAGATTATCCTCTTTAAGAATTTACATTCCATCATCAACCAACCCTATGGGTTAAACATTTATTATGTATTTATTACCGCCATTCCTTATCTGAGTACTATAGGAAAACCATATTATTCTTTAACTTAGAGGAAACATGAAACCAAGAACCTCCAACTACATAAGTAGCAGGGAAAGGAATATAGATAAACCATAAACCTGACCATTGGTCATTAAATAGATTAAAAATTGAGAACCCCATCTCTAATTATCCCATAAACATGTAAAACCAAATTTAACCCTTTATTTCACCTCCAATACCATTCCTGATACCCACATGAATATACCACTACATCTCTCCATCAAATTTCTCAATTACTACCACATCATTTGGGCCTCTCTACCACATATCACAACAACAATCATAGACTCACCATTCCTTGGATCACATTACACCTGGGCCTCTCCAGACCATATCTGAACATCTATCTTATAGAAAAACCACAAAACCAATTTTAAAAAAATAAGACAATAGGGAAATTGGGAACTCCAAACAAGGAATTCATCGATCTTATTAAAATGATCTCTCACAACTCCAAAACAAGGAACTTAGCCTTCATAAGAAAATTGGAAACACATTCCGTAGGAAAATTTTTTGTATAACCACTTTTTATTCCATATTTAATTAACTAACTCATTTAATTATAGATTACAACTATGGGTATCCTAAAACCTCACACTATAATAAAATATCAAAGGAATACCATGGTATTAACACTTATTATGGTTTCAAAAAATCAATATTCTTATCATTCATAATTAAAATTCCTTTCAATTAATATCATCAATCATAAACATGATTTACATTATTTATCAATTCCATTAACTACATGAATTATTATTTAAATTAAACACGTACACTAAAAAAATTTGACTACCATTAAATTAATTTAACCATTTAATTAAAAACATTCATATTCATTAATTTATCTATCCAATTAAATAAAAATTAATTCTATATTTATAGTATTTAGAAAAATCAAGAACTACTATATAATCCATAGAATATTTTATTAATGAAATCTGGGAATAATTATCACACTATCTACCAAATCATGAGGCAAACCACTATCATAGTATAATGAAACAATATGATCATGCGATAACTATCCAATTCCTTTAATCTAGTTCAATATTTAATAGATTAATTCAATTTCAATAAAAGGATCAAAACCCATATCAATTTCTGATTTCACATTAATAAAATAAGTGGAGAAATGAATCTCATACTTCAAAGTCCATTGACATTATTCATATGAGAACTGACCATGTTAAATATATCTGATAACCTCTACGATAAAAACTGAATCCATCGAAGGAGGCCACAATATAACCACATAAAAACAGAGGAAACCCCCATTAGAAAATTAAGAGATCATAAAACATCTTATGTAATGAATAAAAAGGGTGAAACAAGATTAAGTCGAGAAAACCCACAAGAAAACGAAGAAGAAATGCACCTTGGGTAAACTCAAGTCACCATAGGTACAATACATATTCACTAGAAAAAATTCACATTAAAGAGATATCAAACAAATGGGAATCTTTTATAGATCTTTGAAAATTGTATAATTAACAGGTTTCATAAAACCCAAGTAGCTGAAAATGATTTAAAAAAGCGATCTATAGGATATTTACATGACATGTAGACCATTTACACGTTTTGTAAATGTCGAAGGTCGTATCTAATGAAAATGAGTCACATTTAATTATTTAAACCTGAACATATGAACATTATGTAACATTGTTTGAAACTCCCTAAAAAATATATGATCCAAACATACATGGTGTATAATCTTTACATGACTTGTATTCACCGTACATAAAATATTTCATTTCCAAACCCCTCAGGACCTCTTCTATGCCTCTTTTGAGCACCATGTGCCATGTAAACATGAAAAGGGTCAATCCACATAGATCTAGACCATTACATGGTATCCCAATTCAAGAATATGTGTTTAATGTCATCTTGACAACAAGAATGATGTTTTGGAAATGCCCTAGAAGGTGTGAATGATGTCTTAGCTGATCCCTTGATGGTTAAATAAATATATCTAAAATTATGCATTACATTAAGAAAATAAATTTATAATTATCTCTACAAAATATTTTCTTTCATTATGACATGTGAATATAATGTGATCCTATTTCAAGATGATTGCGGAGTTATGATTATTACTTATTCATTCCATAATATTTATTCCCAGTTTATTCCACAAGAGAATCATTTTTATTTTCTACATTACTAAGTGTTTGATCTCACCGTTTCCAATGTTTTCATTTTCCATTATTATGGGAAAATGTATGAGAAATTATATGACTAGAATAATAGTAGGTGTTTGGTATCTTTTTTGAGATATTGAATACATTTCAGAGATTAATTATTTTCTCATAGAGAAAAAAATATCCATTATTTGAGAATGATATGTGATTTATTAGTATATTTTTTTTGAGTAATATTATGTTCTAATACTAAATTCTCTTTGAAATATTTTTAAATTAATAATTTCTTTATGTCATGTAATTATGGGATAGTCATGTATGAGAATTCATAGTCAGTATCACAACCAGTATATTAATTTTCAGTTTATGGAACCATAACTAGGTAGTGACCAATACTTCATATATATAAATATTACATACTTTTAGATGAATATTCCACACAATTAACAGTATTAAAATAATTATGACCTTATATATTTTGTTTATTTGGAAAACATGATATGTAAAACTGGTACATAACATATTTATATCATGTAAAATTTAATTATTCACAAATTTCACCCCTCTTAAACAAAACATACATAAAACCTTATATAAAAAACTAGGTATAGGAATCCCAATAAAGGATGAGATAAGTTTCTTAATAAGGGTAAACATGATATATGTAAATCAATGATCGGAAGTGACCCTTATATATTATTAATGGTATAAAAAATTATATAAAAATTTATAAATTGATACACATAAAGCCATGTATTATACAGATGAAACATTTCAAAATGTTTTATAAATCGATCAACATAAGACCTGATATATTGGAATCATCCAATAGTGAGCCATAAAATAATATCATAAGAATAATACACAATTTTTTGATTACAAAATAAGGAATAAAATCCTATCTTTAGTTGAGGATTATATTGGCATCGAAATACACGTTCCACAGAAATGGTTGAAGAAGGCATGGCCAATATGGGGTGAAACCAAGCCAAAAATGGCACCAATATACCATTAAAGAGTCTATTTTGAGAATATCACCTAATCTATGAATGAAAAAAATCTCATGAATCACCCTTACTATGAGGATCCTTTATGATCCACATGTAGGTAGGATGGAAAACTACAATGCAATTTCATTTTGATTGATGGAGAATAGTACGGTCATGAGAATGGTTGATAGTATACTCTGTGAATCCAACCATCAGAATCATGGAGCCATGCACCATTGTGAACTGAATAAATTTTCATGAGAATCTATAATATTTATGAATCTCATGACCTATATAAACCCCATTTTGTTTGATATTTTAGGGATGATAATAAAAATTTCAAATTCTGAATTCAACCCCAATTGATGACCCTATGAACATCATAAACCTAATAAAAAATGGGTCACCCAAGTCAGACATTCTTTACAAGACCCCATCATTGAGTTCATAATAGCCTCCACCCCATGTAAATATTTCAATTTTCAAATTCATACACACATTACGGAGTAGTAATTCCCTATGATGCATTTGAGGATTTCTGAAGAATTCTTCCCAAATGAATTAATCCACCATTGAATCAAGAATTCTTTTTTAAGAAGCATCACCTAGTTTCAAAAATAATATTCCTTTAAGAATCTCTTATACTTCATGAATAAAACATTTCTCATAGTTCCCCCTTCACAAACCACAAATCTTCATGAAGAACCCCTTATAGTATTCTCCATGGTTCCCTCATTATGCCAACACCCCTTAATCAAGGTTGAGTTCCATAGACCTCCACAAAAATATAGGATTTTTCTAGATTCACCTAGAGTCACCATGTGACCAGTACCACCCATTCCCATATCCACCCACTTGAACCCAAGTGTTTCTCATGCCTCCCAACTACCATTTTTTATATGAATAGGAACCATAACCACTTATTTATATAAGTATGAGGACCATAATGTGGACCTAGCGATTGAACACTCTTGTGTGGTAGCGGAAACGACATGACCCACCCTGTGTCGCATGTGGTGTGATAATTTGTTCCCAAGGGGTAAGAAGTGAGTCCACCCATGTCTGTTTCATGATGTAAGACATCCTAGCTCCACATCATAGTTGTATGTTAATATACTGAATATCAAAATCCCAAAAACATGATGTAAAATTGTGTAATTACCCAATATGATGAAAAAAGGATGGGCCATGTGAGATAATGAAGGGATTTTACCTACTCCTCTATTGTGGGATGAAACCTCCTACCCTGGGGATAAAAACTCCACATCTAGAAAGAATCACACGTATTCCACACATAGTCTCTCCCCAACTAATGATCAAACTCCAAACCCTATGTATATTTCATGAATAAACCCCACACCATCATTCATTATGGGGGGATGAGACCCCTTCCACTAAGAGATTCAACGCATATTACATACATTGTCTCTCATCACCATTGGATAATACATTCACAATGGAAACATCAATGCACAAGACCCACCCCATTGAAAAGTTGACAAATCATCTTTTTAAGGTAATATTCTATGAGTAAGACCCCAATCATCCCTTGTTGATGATTCTTTCATCACTTAATCATCCATAATACATGATATTAAATTGCATGGATCATTAATATCACATGACCTTAAACATAGGCATCACACTATGAGGGTTTTCATGCATATCATCAATATGGTGTACTTAGGGTGCCTCCCTGACATTAGATAATGAAAATGGTAAAATTACATGTGTGAAAAATTCCCACATTAATACACTCCTCCCAGATCTACCTCATCAGGCTTTCTAGTCCATCCATTGATAAATCATCAAGGTGTTAGAACATAACTCTAAGTTACACACCTCCTCCATGATCTTCATGGGGAATTTCAAAACACTCATCTCGTATCTTCTTCAGGTGGTGTTTTCATCTATACATAAGAAAAAATTTAGAGTGACTTAATTCCTCATAGGGACAAACCTTCCAGATCATTCTCATGGGTAGTTCTAATCTGACCATCCTATATCCACCTAAGGTATGTTATGATCCATTCATTCTAGATCTACATTATTGGGGAATTTTAATCCATCGGTAAACCATACATGTATGGAAGCTTCCCTCATATGGACACACCTCTCGAACCCAGCTCTATGGGCGGGGGTTATGATCTATCCTTCCTCTCTCCAAAATACATTAACCAAATGCCCGTCTCCAAAAGAAGTTAAACTCATTCACAGATCCTTCTTTAACAATATGGTCTGATCCATCTCTACCACCACCACTAAATATAAATTTTTATTAAGCCACATTAAGGAGAAGTGGGAAACCATAGTTCACAAACCATTGATACCACTACGTACTAAAATAACTCACAAATTGATTAAACACAAGACTATGATTATTAGAATCAGACACTATATATAATTCCAAGTGTAGATTACTAACCTAGATTTCGGGATCCTTGCAGATAAGCCCATCAAGGTGGGTTGCCATTCTATCCATTGTCTCTAAGAATTCCTTACAGTTGATTTTGTAGTGGTTCAATCCTCGAGCTCGGATTCGATCTTGTTTGTCTAACCATGCCCCTTAATCCTCCTTGCCATCAACTTTAAACCTTCTTTCATATATTCTATCGATCTTCCATTTTGAAGTGTTGACCCGAACATCTTTTTCAAACATTTCTTCCTTTGAATAGAGGATGTATTTCAAACACACCCCTTCTTCTTCTCCTTCAACTAATCTTGGTTTTCCACTTTGTTTTCCACGTTCCCTTTTTTATGAGGCTTTCTTTCTTTGATTCCACCCTTCAAGGCCAACCTAGTTTCTATCGACATAGGAAAGTGGGAATACACTTTCCATCCCTTTGATTTTTCTCCCTTGACAACAATGTAGTTTCCAGAGTCTTGATTTACTTTCTTACCTTTCTTCATTGAAAGACTATGAATCCATTTCCCCTGAATTCATTCCAAGCTAAACACTGAAATTTGGCTGTAATTTTCAACACATGAATCCTCCTCCTCTGAAGATAGCGTTGGTTCTTAGACATCTAGACCATCAATGCGGTTACCCAGCACCACAACTGGGTATTTTTTGATAGGTCTCTACCTGTAAAAAGACTTCACCAGTGCTACCATAACCTCAAAGGCCTTATTCTTCCCTACACTCACAGCCTTCACCTAGACTGAAGGTTGTGGAGAGAGGGTATAGGGGTCTAAGGGACCCAAGTTGTTCACCTAATTCACCCTACCCTATCCAATCTGGGATACTGTAGCTGACTCCTCTTGCATGTTTTTTCGGATATCTTATTCTTCCCACTGGTGTCAATCCAAATGGCAAAACAACAAGAGGTCACCCTGGTGATTAAGGTCTTTTCCTTCTCTCATGGTGGTCCACATGCAAGGACAAGACTAAAGAAAACAGGGTACCCTGGTTGTTGTGGCTCCTTAGCACTCGGTTATTGTAATTGATTGAGGATACCCATGTCATGTTTAAAATGACTAAACACCTCGTCCCCTGGTGGATTTTCTCTCAACCCACAAGACTTGCACATAATCTAATCCATCTCCACAATATGAATAACATGCTAACACACCCAGAATACCTACCCACTGAAAAAATAAGATGCCTGAGGTTAAAATCGTTGGATTAATGAAAACCCAGACATTAATTACCTCGCGATCGACACTAGATATCTTGGGTTCTATGCCTAAGATGCCTCATATGCTTTTCCATTCTAAGATAAATATTCATAGGTGACCAATGATCCAAAAATATAGGCATTATAAGAGACTCAAAATTTTATTACTATCATTAGTAAATGTTTTTTCACTTCCAGATAATAGAATTGTATTTAATCGACATCTAAAAAGATATGTAACAAGGAATGTGTTTCAGGAACATGACTTAAATCAATGTTAGATTCCCTAATTAGGAAACAATGACCATGTAGGAATCAATAGAAGGAGGAACCAACATCCCTTGAGCTCTATGAGTAATATTTCGAAATATTAGTCAACATCACTGATGAAAGTGATGAAAGGTTCATGACCTTGAATAGAGCTAGTATAGTGCTACAATAGTCATTTAACACATTTTGTCGACATACATGCATCTTCTAGTGAATGAATTAAAAAAATATTACATATAATATTATTATAGTGGATTGGGGTCAATACACATTCTAATATTCCCTTAGATATGATTCACTCTGAATACTATATTATTTGATGATGTTCGTTACTGAACTAAGTTCACTCTCTACTCTTATCATTAATATCCTAGGAGATATCCATCTTCACCCAATGCATTTGAGGGCTAAAAATTCTGATCCCATAATTAATATAAAGAACATTACATATATGTTTTCCCAATGATGGTAAAACATTCATCATATAATTAAATTTTATCCCATGGAAAGTATATGAGTTTCATAAAAATTTCATCATCATAATAAGAACCTTCCAAATATAGAATAAATATATTATAATTAGATTATATCCCTAGTAAATCAGAAGAACTATAAAATAATATTTTAATAGGTAAAAATACTTTTAACAGATCAATAAAATATATCTTATATAAAATTAAATGTTTTTATAAAACCATTGAATTATAATCTATTATTTTTAAAAAATATAAAAAAATATTATTATTTTAAATTTATAAAATAAAAAATAAAAATGAATTCTTAAATAAAATATTATTCATAATGTCATGTAAGGTCATTCAAGTAGTGTCTGAAAAAATAAAATCATCTCTTATTTTCGATAAAATGTAAAAAATAACACCTTTGGATATTAAAAAAATGATTACTTTTAAATGTTCGTACATAAATTAAAATATAGATAAAAATTAAATTATGTAATATTTATATAATTTAAAAAACATTCTTGAATAAATTTTAATGAAAATATGGAAATGGGAAAAAATCCCAAATAAAGAGAAAAAAAAATTCAGTTTTCCATATAAAATCTTCATTAGGTATCATTAATACATAATTAGAGGAAAATAAATTAAAAAAATGGAATTAAAGGAAAACAATATAAGAGATGAAAATGATATAATATTTTTGTGATATATTATATAATTTTATCATAAGAAAATTTAATCATAAATATGGCTGATAATAATTATATTGTAACCAAAAACATTACCGCTATGGTAAATTTTGAATAATATCCCCTATTAATGAAATAATATCAAATGATCCATTAAATAAAATGAAAAAATGATATTGATGACAGAAAATATCAATAGGGATCTATTATTTACTCATAATAAATATTAGTGTATGAATCCAAACATTTTTCAATGAAACAAAATCGAGATAAAGAATCCTTGTGATAGTAATTTACGGAAATAAAACATATCAGAATCATGAAATTTATATGATATTATAAATACCCCAAATTAAATTATTTATCATTCCAAAATTCATTAATTTTATGTATATAAACCATAGAGTCAATATTTTTGGTGAATAACATTAAAACATGTCTCAATGAAGATAAATTTAGATGAAACCCTTCCAAAATTGGTATCTCTTGAATCAAATAATGTGTAAATAAAAAATATGATATTGGTTATTAATACAATTTAATTTTATTAATATGTAAAAATAAATTAAATACATATTAATCCAAACACATAAAATTAATGATGGTTCAAAATATCATACTTGTCTCATGAACTTGTGAATGAGACCGAAAAACCCTTACCTCTAATCTATCTTGATTTTCATATTCTCTAACCTCAAATATATTAAATTGAAATGTATAGTAATTATATATGATAGAACCAATTATTAATATTTCTATATTAATGCCTTCATTCCACGTGTTTAATGATACATTTTTCACATATGATTTAGTTTAGCAGCTTTGATCACTAAACATGTATCACAATTCCTATATCTCTAGAATTTTAATAATGAAAAATGGAATATATATTATTTACACATATATATATAATTATATTATGTGGTGATATAAAAATAATCAATTCACTTCATGGATATTGTAACTCGTACATAAACATGAGTGATGTTTATTATTTTTAATGGATGGAAAGAAGAAAAGGTAAATGCTATTTCATATTACATAAAAATTATTTTAATATAAATATAATATATAGGCATTATGTATATTACAACAACCATCCATGAAATATATTGGTTGAAAATGAGTATGTCTGTATGTGGAGGTGGTAGTTGACACATACACACGATGAATACTTTCATATCTCACTTGATAGAGAAGTGTTCATAAATGGTTGTGAAAACATCAAAATAAAATAAGGTATATTTATTGTATAATATTAATAATGTTTTTTTGGATACATTACATCTTGGTATGTTTTATGAATAAACCAATATGAATGATCTTGTTTATGTTTTTATCTCTTCTTTGAGATACATAATTTTTCTACATCCTTATTCCCAAATGGATTGGTCTTATGAGAATACCAACTGATATATTATTATGATAATAATATTAAGAAGGATTTTTTGAAGGTATTTTTTTAGATAGAAAGATCGAATTGTTTGAATAATAGAGGAGGATACCAACCCATTTATATATAATCAGAGACCCACAAATGGAATTTTCTTTATGCCTTAAATTAAATAAGGTCAATCCCATCAAAAATTGAATAAAAATGGATAAATATTTAATTATATAAGAAAAAAATCTAATATATTCAAAAAGTAATAATTAGATTGGTGTAGGTGAAAGTCCTACACTTATATCATGGTTTTACCCATGGGAAACACTATTTAACCATAACAATAGTAACATAATTTTTCTATTTTTAATTATTCACTATGTCCTATTTTTTTACCCTATCAGATTACATTATTTAGGTCTATTAAAAATTTAGAATCCATTTTACCATATTTTATCTCTATAATTTGTAGAAATTATTTTTTAATAAGCATGCAACAAGTTATGAAATATAATTTATGAATAATGAATCTCTATGAAAGAACATAATTTACATAAATTACCTTCCTTGTAAAAACAGCAACACCCCAAGACTTGTATCTCATATAATGATAATATTATGCTTTTATTTGGTTTAAATTTCATTCTAACCAAACAAAACTTATGAGATGAACACAAGGATTTTTATTTAAACAAGACACAGAAGTGTTTACAATATACCAAGATCAAAAGGAAAATCATGATAACCAAATATACCTACTAAAAACTCTATTAGAACTACTGGAAGTGCTACAAAAACAACAATGAGAGCCAGAAAGTAATGGAGATCCATCAAGTCAGTCATAGTGAAGAACATCACCACCGTAATCATGAAAACCGTACTGAGCAATAGTGGTATAGAAAGCACGATCTCTTTCTTGTGTCTTGAGATGAGGACACCCTATGGCATGGTTTTATAAGGTATCAACTTGACCGTTTCCTTGGGTGACCATTGAATTCCAACAACAATATTTAGAGCCATTGTCTATTTGGTGAATTAATTAAAATCATTAAAGTATAATTTAGTTTTTTAAATATTTATGTTATGGATTGAAAATTATAAAACAACCTCTAATTATGAACATTAAAAAATAAAGGGTATAATATTTTGAAGTGCACATAAATTTTTTTGAAATGAGATGAGGAATTCAAATGCATTTAAAATATTTCAAATAGGTTTTAAATGTTTTAATTGCCAAAGATTAAATATTTTTTAATTAAACTATGTTAGATGTTTTTTTCAATAAACTATGTTTGATACTAGTATAAATTTTTTCATGTAGATATATTAAATTTCAATTTACAAACGTTGTATATAACAACTTTACAGTTTATAAAAATTTTAGTAATACTGTTAGTTAAGAAAAATAAGAATTTAATTTTTTTTCTTTAATCTATAAAATTTTAAATAGAAATTCAAATTTTATAAAATATTTAACATTTATAGTTATGAGTGTATAACTTTTTTACTTGTGACTTTATAGTATTTAATGTTGGTGTTTATAAAAAAATGGTTCCACTAGGGCCAGCACTTTAGCCCAGCTATGGGAGGCAGCTCACGCTAGGTGGCTGAACATATCCCTCAGCCTCAATGTAGTCCAGCCCGAGCATGGGAATAGTTTGACTAAAGGGAACATAGCAGCACAAGAGTGCTTGAGTGGGCCACTATGGGCGCGATTCCATGGTGAGATAGGGGTAGGCTGAGGCTAGTGGGGGGAGGCGGGAGCTAGTGTATAAGGCTCCATGGTGTGCATTGTGAATTCTAATCACATTTCGGGAGGCTTAGACATATAAGGAGGCCACAATGGTCTCACTGATTGAATGTGGAATGAGGATTTTCAGGTGAAATGGGATCTGATCCGTTGGATCGCGTCGAGCGCGATCTGAGCCATTTAACATAGTCTGGGCCTCAATTCCTAGGATTCACGGTTTCTTATACACTTTTTGGGTATCGTTTGATCTGTAACGATCTAATCATGATCATCTGATCTCTTTTAAAACACATTGATAACCAGAGCTACCCGATTCATCGCAGGTCCTCCTCCAACTCTTTTTTTAAAAATTTTCTAAGTCCACTTTATGGGTGCGTGGTAACCGAACAATTCAGAACTCAAATACAACATCTACATTACAAAAAAATATTCAAATTTCAATACCAGAAACCATCAGAACCACATTCAAATTTTAATATTCGAACACTCTTGAGCCCTCCACATTACGCGAATCAAGGCAGCACGTCGCATCAGCCATCGTCATCAGTTTTGTTAATCGAGGCGATGTTGACACCATCATTTCCAAAACTATCACACCATGTTAGAATAACCAGATCATCGTCAGAGCCACGCCATTATAGGCACCACCGATTCTATGAACCGAACAATATGAATCACGATCATTTTATCGACATCTTCAGTATTGGTGAGAGAAACTCGCCTGGTACAACAGTTGTGAAAGAACCAAAATACTTCAAACCAGATCAAAAACTCTAACAATCCAAAACAACATTCATGATACCAAGAACCTAAGCATTATGAAGGGACATATTCATCGTAGGATAAGCCGCCTTGAGCCCCATCACCCGCACAAAGATCTCATCCCAAAACTTCTTTGTATACCACTGCACCCCACCGACATAGAGAGGAGCACTGGAATAGGAAGCCCGAGCAGATCTGGGAGCTTGTTGGAAGAAGTAGACAAGACATTCCACAAAATCCATGAGACCACGAAATAGTAAAAAAAATAGGAAAAATCCAAGAACCACCATCCCACCCCTATTGAAAGTCGAAAGATGATCTAAAAACCACCCTTTCTGCCACTGAGTGGCACTGTCACCTGAAAACCCGAGCCAAATAAAGAAGCAGGAAGCCAAAGGAGACCAGTCGTGGTTTGTAGAAATGTTAGATATGCAAGTTCCACATGTCACTGACTCCAAGGATCACCACCATAGATGAAGCATAGTGCTCGCGAAACAACCACAAAAACTGACTCACAAAGCTAAGTTGGAACCATGAATTCCACCACTGTAGAAGACAAAGGCCCATCGACTGAAGAAGCGGAAAGCATCCAGACCAGATCGGAAGAGATGCTGATGAGGCGGTGAAACCCTAAGCGAGCCTAGGAGCCCTCAGCTAAAGCTAAGAGCTCCCCCTGAATCCTCATCGTAGATCTTATCACGACCTTCAATCACTTTTAAAATCTACGGACACACCCCAACCATCAGAACAATGACATAATAAATCCCATCCATCCTTTATTTTATGGTTTTCTTCTCGCAGCGTCGTCTTCTTCTCTACGGTGTGCGCTGCACCAGTATCCTATCATACTCCCACATGAACCATTTTTTTTCAACCGTGGAAGAGGTTGACCCCTCCATTCATGCGTCTTTTACAATGACCATCCATGGTATTTTAAAATACCAAAGAGGACTAGGATCCCATGGAAGTGTCCTTAAAATGATCTGTAAAGTCTAGTATAATTTAGTTTATATAAACAACCCGGTTTCACCCAATGAACCCCTCTGTTAATCCACACTCAAACCTACAGCGAACATCAGTTAGTCTTCCTCAAGTTATCCTCCTCTTCAAAACAAATAATTGAATTTATTATCGCCTTTTCTTGTTGCTTGGGGATATATGAAAATAGATTTATAGTCATAAAAATATATATTTAACCCAACGGTTCAGTTAAAAAATTTCTCTTAAACCGACCCAATGTTTTCTATTTTTTAGTCCATGAGTTTTTATAAACATAAAAGTGTATTTTAAACAAGAAAAACTAAATTAGAAACATTATATATACATTTCATTGTATGTATAAATTGTTTATGAATATATAAATTCATGTATAATGATATGGTTTTGGTGGGAAATCCTCAGATACCTGACCCTAGGTCCTTCGGATTTTGGGTTATGCAATCTTTTCAAAATAGAAGGAATGTTTTCATTCCTCATGGAATATATACTTATATATATATATACCTTTTATATATCCAAATACACATAAGTACAACCTTACGGTTTTATATAAAACACCTTTATGTTGGGATTTAATTTTTTCTAAAATGTTTCAAAGTTTACTAAGAACTAAAAAATGAAAGGAATTATGTTTTATATTAAACTATTATAAACATTACATTCCTGATTATGTATGTTTTTAATATATATATATATATATATATAACCATATGTTTTAAAAAGAACCTCTTTGAGGTTTATTTTCATGTCCTTTATACTTTAATTTTCAATGATGAGGAAAGAATTTGTTATATTTTCACATATATATTAATATACAGTATACACAGTCTAATAAAATGATATAGTTTGTGTATCTCACCTTTCAAACAGGTTATAAAATCCTTCATCATGGAACTTCGGTGATTGGTGGATGTTTTTTTTAATAAGTAAGTAACAAATAACTTTGGTGTAAGACCCATTAGTGTTCTCAATATACATGTGAGATATTCATGTTTACAAAAGCATATATGTATATACATAAGTATTTTAAATAATTAACCCCTTTAAATTTCACTACATGGCTTTAAATTCAATACCCCTGATAAATTTAAGTCATATGGGTGTTAATGGGTTTTTGTTATTGTTTGCGGTTGAGTTTCTTTCATACTAATTTTGACATTACGGTGTGTTATAAAAAATCATTTTTGCAATAAATGTTTGGGAATCTGCATGTTTTAAACCCTACATGAAATGTTTGGTTTACCTTTTAATTAATTATGCATCAGATGAAATTCCTAGATACCATTGATTAATATGGATTTGGAATTTATCAACATATTTGAAAAAATTTCTATTTTTTAGTGCATTAGTTGTCATCACATATTCCAAAATCTATTTATCATATTTATCATCCAGTGACAGAGTCATGTAGTTGATGGACTTGTTATTAAAATCTAAATGCACGATTAACTTTATATATATATATATATTTAAATATTAATGGATAAAATTTAACCATTATGGCCAATTGGATTAAGCACTAAATTGCTCAAGGTGGTATAAGACACTTTGAGTTATGTGAAATAAGGAAACAAGAAAAATGTCACTCTAGAAACGATTAGTAATAAGTAATATACTAAATTAGACTGGAATATACACATTTATTTAATGTGATGAGGAATGAATTGGACATAGTATGTGTTGTGTGGAACCCGTTATAGCCCCTCGGTGCATCGGTAGGTCTCATGTGAAAAACTTTGGTCTTGGCACAAGGCCTTGACAAAATGATTATTTATGGTCATGGCACGAGGCCTTGATTGTATGGATATGTTGTCCTGCATTATGAATTCCCTCATTATGAAGATTGTATTGATCGTTCATGTGGTTATTCAACTAGTAGAATACCCATGATTATGTTATGTTATGGCTATGAAATTTAATTAACCAGAAGAATATTTATCTAGTAGAATACTCTTGGTTAAAGAGCTTAAGTACATGAAAATCAGAAGAAGTAAAAGTCATGGCAATGTATTTATGAAGTACTCAGAGACTCTTTATCCAGTGCACGATTCTCAGTTATAAATAATGAAATTGAAGTTTTAATTTAAGTGAAACTCTTATCATGTAGTACTCTTAGTTTTTAAATTGTGTACCTGCATATTCATAGGTTATACTTATAAAAGTTAGAATGTCTTCCACTTATAATTCTGAATGATTATTCCTATAATTGAATCATGTTCCCTTGTAATTCTCTTAGAATGTTTTTAATCATGCACTTATATTTCTATTACAATTCTTATGCTATGTTACAGGTGTTATAGGATTTTGAAGAAACATATTTATGGAAATTTTTAAATAATGTTCTCAAAAATTATATTGGATTATTATGGTATGATTTAAAAACCCCTTATTGGGGATTTGAATGCTCACCCTACATTTTTGTAATAAACTTTTTGAGGTATCAGTTAAACATAAAATTATTTTCATGAGTAGCTGGTTTCTCAAAACCTAAACCAAATTCAATCCTTTGAATGGGACTTGATGTGTAATTTATCAGTTCATGTTTTTGGTAAGAAAATTACTCATCATGTTATGAAGGCACTATCTTCGGGAATTCTGGGGTCAGGTCCTCACAGTTGGTATCAATTGATCCAGGTTAGATAACTCTGGAAAACAGGATCTGAAATAAAGAAAATTTTCATTATGCATTACAAAATATGAGGGTTTTCTTAATTTTTAAATTGAAAACGATGGTTATAGTCTTCTATCTCTTCCCAATGAGGACATAGAAACCATAATTTCTATAGCCAGTGATATAAATTTTTTAAACTATGCCCATATCCGCATGACATGAGAACACCTTTATAACGTATCCAACTCTCCCCGTGTACATCAACTCTACAGAGGAGCAGGTTTAGACAATCTTTTTATGATGCAAACCCAATTTCTATCCTATGCACGTCATGGGAAATAAATATAAGTACATTTTATATACTACATTTCAATGCAAGGAATCTCTTCCCTCATTGCCTTCCATGAAGCCATTGTAGCGGGAGACCTTTGCGCATCATATATGTGTCAAGTCGTGTCTCATTTCTGTTTTGGTCAAGTAATGGACATAAAAAATATTGAATTTGAAGCCTCCTGTTCTGTGTACAGAAATCAAGTACAAAATGGCATCTATCAGTTATACACCCCTCATGTCAAAATATGAGGCCACCATAAGTGCACCCTAGAGATTAAACCAGACTCCTCAGGTTACATATGGTTCATGATGATTGAGAGTTTTGAACATGCTTTGGGGATTCATGTAACTGTGAACTAGGTGACCCATTAGCCTTTTTTATGGATCAGTGGTTATATAGGAATACAAATTTTGGTCTCTTTTTTCTCTTATCTTTTCATCATTTATACATTGGGGTGGATTTTAATAAGAGAACATTCATAATTAATATTCATATGGAAGGAAAAACCAACATGTTATCCATTTCTATTGAGATATTTGAAGTTATTATGGTCAAAACATGTGCGGAAGAAAACCTACCCTTTGAAAACATAAGAATAACATGCAAGCAAAATGACAATATATCAAAAAGTTCAGACATTCTTTCCTCTTACCACGGGAATTATTACTTATACCACCACATAGCCATGATCCAATTGGCCAATTACAGGAGAAGGGAAAAATACCATTAATGATTTTTCCTACGCTTCACTCTAGCCCGGAACATCCAACCTAGAGTAAGATTTATAGAGGATAATTTTGAAGGAATCCTCTATGCATCCAACATGTACCTACTCCTTAGTAACAGCTTATACGACCATGTCTTTAACATAGATGTTCTCAATCAGGGGATAGTCCAGTGAGTCATTCAAGACTTTGTCCACTCAAAAATCTAGAAGCTTTCCACCATATGAGCCTCACTATGGAAGCCCGAATTCACTATTCTTAATTTCAACCCTTTCTTCACGAGGTCTGTTTGGGCTAGGTAAGTAGAGGAGTTAAACACCAATCTCGGAATTCACCTGGCCACACTAGAGGACCGTCCATAATGGGGGATGTGGTGATATTTGTGAGAGATTATTTTAATATTATTATGTGGAATGAATTGTGAGGAAAAAATTCTTTGTAGGGTGGAATAATGTTATACCCCAAGACTTGTATCACATATAATGATAATATTATGCTTTTATTTTGTTTAAATTTTTTTTATATCCAAACAAAACTTATGAAATTAACAAAAGGATTATTATTTAAATAAGGCACTGAAGTGTTTATAATATACCAAGATCAAAAGGGAAATAATGGTAACCATATATACCTACTAAAAACCCTATTAGAACTACTCGAAGGCCTCCAAAAACAACAATGAGACCCGGTAAGTAAAGGAGATCCTTTGAATCAGTCATAGCGAGAAACATCACTAATGTAATCATGAAAACCGTACTAAGAATCAGTAGTATATGAAGCACCATATCATTCTTTTGTCTTGAATTAAGGATACCCTAAGGCATGGTTTTATAAGGTATCAACTCTATTGATTCCTTAGGTGAACATTGAATTCCAATGGAAAACATTATAGACATTGGCCGTTTGGTTAATTAATTAAAATCATTAATGTGTAATTTAGTTTTTCAAAAATTTACGTTATGGATTGAAAATTATAAAACAACCTCTAATTATAATCTTTAATAAACATATGGTATAAAAATTTAAAATACACATAAATGATTTTGAAATGTAATGAGGAATTGAAATGCCTTGAAAATATTTCAAATATGTTGTAAATGTTTTCATTGCTAATGATAAAACAATGTTTTAATTAAACTATATTTGATTTGTTTTAAATAATCTATGTTTGATACTAGAATAAAAGTTTTCATGTAGATATATTAAATTTGAATTTATAAACATCGTATATTACAACATTAGTGTTTATAATAATCATAGTAATACTCTTTGTTAAGAAAAAGTAGAATTTAATTTGTGTTCTTTAATCTATCCATGTTTAAATAGAAAGTCACATGTTATAAAATATTTACCCATTATATTTATGAAAGTATCACTTTTTCCTTATGACTTTATAATTTTGAAAGTCTGTGATTATAAAAATAATGACCCCACTAGGGCTAGGCCTTTAGCCCAGCCAAGGGAGGCAGCTCACGCTAGGAGGATGAACTTGTCCCTCAGCCTCAGCTTAGGTCGGACTAAGCCTAGGCATAGTTTCCCCGAAGGGTACACCAGATCAAAGGACCACATGAGCGTGTCGACGTGGGCTCGAGGCCATGGCAAAGAAGGGGTAGGCCGAGGCCTTTGGGGGGAGGCGGGATCCCATGTATAAGGCAACCTAGTGTGTGATGTGATTTCTGATCACATGTTGAGAGTCTTAGAATTATAAAGAGGACACAGACGTCCCATTGATATGATGTGGGATGTGGATTTTTAGGAGAAAGGGGATATGAACCATTGGATGACATCACACGTGATCATTAACATCCATAACAATCTGGGCCTCAATTCCTAGGAGCCACGGTTTTCTCCATACTTTTTGTGTACCATTATATCTGTTACAATCTAATCATTACAGTACGAGACATTTTAAATCACATGACAACCAGAGCCATTTGATCTGTCTCAGATCTAATAGTGACCATCCATCACTTTTAAAATCTACGGATGTGCCCTAGCCATCAGATCAAGGGCAGAACAAATCACAACCATCCTTTCTTTTACAGTTTTCTTCCCGTAGAGTCGTCTTCTTCTCTGCTGCATGCGGAGAACCAATAACCTATCCTAATCTCACTTGCACCATTTTTTCTCCACACGTGGTAACCGTTGGCCCCACCTTTCAACCAACTTCCACAAAGGCCATCCCCCAGTTTTTAAAAATACTAAAGAGGCCTCAGTTCCCATGCAAGAGTCCTTAAAATATTCTTCAAATTACAGTACAATTTAGTTCATATAATCCACCCTTTTTCACCCAAAGAACCCCTCAGGTCTTCCACACTCAAATGTCTAGCGAGCATCATCTTGTCTTCCTCCAGTTCTCCTCCTACTTGAATAAAAGTAAGAGAATTTATTATCTCTATGACTTGTTGTTTGGTGATATATTCAATTACATTTATAATCCTAAAAATATATATTTAACCCTAAGGTAAAGCTAAAATATTTCCCTTAAATCGATCCTTAGTTTTCTATTTTTGAGTCCAGATGTTTTTATGAACATAAAAGTGTATTTTACACATGAAAAACATAATAATGAATTTATATATATATATATATATCTGTGTGTGATTTTTTATAAACATTTTGTGAATATGTAAATTCAAGTATTATCTTATTGTTTTGGTTAGAAACACTCAAATACCCGACCCTAAGTCCTTCATATTTTGGTTAACCAATATTTTCAAACTAGAAGGAATATTTTCATTACTCATACATGATATAATTATATATATATATATACATTATATATATATATGAATATATATATGTAAAACCTTATGGTTTTACATAAACCACCCTTATGATCGGATTTAAGATTATCTAAATAGTTTCAATGTTAATGAAGAACTACAAAATGAAAGGTGTTATGTTTTGTATGAAACATTTATACACATTAAATACCTGATTATGTATGTTTTTAAATATATATATATAACCATAAATTTTTAAAAAGCCTCATTGTGGTTCAGTTTCAAGTCCCTTATACTTCATGTTTCAAAGGTGAGAAAGGATTTTGTTATATTTTCACATATATATTCATATACAGTATACACAGTCTCATACAATGATGTTGTTTGTGTATATAAACTTCTGAACCAGTTAAAAAATACATCAACATTGAACATCTATGATTGGTGGATTTTATTAATTAATTAGTATGTAACAACTAACATTGGTGTAAGACCCATTAGTGTACTCAATTTACATGTGAGATATTCATGTTTACAAAAGAATATACGTATATACATAAGTATTTTAAATAAGTAAACCATTTAAATTTCACTCTATTGGTTAAAATTAAAGAACCATTATAATTTTATTTCATATGGGTGTTAATGGATTTTTGGTATCGGTTTTGGTTGAGTTTCTTGCTTTCTTTTTTTTTACATTATGGTGTGTTATACAAAACCATTTTCTGTAATAAATGTTTGTGAATCTCCAAGTTTTAACCCCAACATGAAATGTTTGGTTTATGTTTTAATTAATTACACATCATATGAAATTCCGAAATACCATTGATTAATATGGTGTTATAATTTATCTGTATATGTGAAAAAATTTCTATTTCTTTTAGTGCATTAGTTGTCAAAACATATGCATAAATCTTCTTATCATATTTACTATTCTGTTACATAGTCATGTAGTAGATGGAATTTTTATTAAAATATAAATTCATGATACTTTATAAATATATGTAAATCTTAAAGGTTGAAATTTAACAATTATGAACTATTGTATTAAACACTAAATTTCTCTAGGTGTTATGGGACACTTTGAGAAATGTGATACAAAGAAACAAGAAATATGTGACAATTAAAATGATAAGTAATAAGTAATTTGTTAAATTAGAGTGGTATGTGATATTTGATTTTGAGTTATGAGGAGTGCATTGGACATAGTAAGTGTTGGGTGGGGCCTACTATAGCCCCTTGGTGCATCGGTAGGTCTAATGAGATAAACTAGAGTCTTGGCACAAGACCTTGACAACATGCTTACTTATGGTATTGGCATGAGGCCTTATGGTATGGATATGTTGTCCTGCATTATACATTCCCTCATTATGAATATAGTATTGATGGTTCATGTGGTTATTCAACTAGTAGAATACCCATGATTATCTAATGTTATGGCTAAGAACATTAATTAGCCAGAAGAATATTCGACTAGAAGAATACTCTTGGTTAAAGAGCTTAAGTACATGATAATCAGAAGAAGTAAAAGTCATGGAAGTGTATTTCTGCAGTACTCAGAGGTTCTCTAGCCTGTGAAAGAATATTATTAGTAAAGAATCAAATTAATGTTTTGATTTAATCACAACTTTGTTCATGTAATACTCTTAGTTGTTAAATTGAGTGCCTACATATTCATATGACATATTTATAATAGTTTCAATATATTTCACATATAATTAGGAATGAGCATGATTATAATTGAATCATGTGCCCTTTTAATTCTATTAATTTGTTTTTAATCATGCACTTATATTTCATAGACAATTTTTAAGGTATGATATAGGTGTTACAACATTTTTAAGAAACATTTTTATTGAAATTTTTAGAAAATGATTTCAAAAATTATATTACTTTCTTATGTTATGTTTTAAAAGCCCTTACTAGGCATTCATATACTCACCCAAAATTTTGTTAATAAATGTTTTTAGGTATCAGTTAAACAGAAGAAGCTTGTCAGGAGGAGATGGTTTCTTAGAACCCAAACCAAATTCAATCCTGTGTATGGGACATGATGTGTAATTTATCAGTTCCTGTTTTGGTAAAAAAATGCACATCATGTTATGAAGTCACCCACTACAGTTACTTATGATTATTTTATTTTAATATCATCATCAAAACATAATAGTAATTATAATTTAAAGTGAATGACCTAATTTATAAAAAATCTTTTTTCATCATTTAATATAATTTTTTAGAAACATCATACAATTCAATTGAATATAATATTTACGTGATGTCTTCAAAAATGATATTAATTTTGTAAAAATAAAATTTATAAAAATGGTATCAAATAATTATAATTTATATGTGTGTAAAATTAAATAAATGTTTTTTTGATTAAAACACTTGTTTGATGCATGAAATGATTTTATTGAAAATTGAGTTCTTATTTGTTTTGAATTAATCAATAAATTTTAATTATATAAAACATTTATACATGTTTTTTCTCAAATATGAATGGTATTATTCTTTCCATAAAATGTAGTAGATAACAAATAATGGTTTATTATATTGTTTTTTATATTACGTCACCCCAATATTTTTTGAATTATTATTTTTTGAATTAATTTTATCCTTTTGACATTTGGAATTTCACGCAACATTGAATATAGCTTATGTTGTAAGAAATAAATAATTGTTTCTTAGGTTATATGAAACAACAGGAAAAGATTGTGCTACATTAGAAATTTATATTTGATTACAGTACATAGAACACTATGCTTTGATTATGTTACACACAATACCAAGTCCATTCGATATCATAAGTAACAAGTAAGTCTTAGTTTTACAGAGCCACAATATATTATTAAAATTGTTCTTAAAACATTTTAATAGTTACCACATATCCATTCGAGTTAAAATTAAAAACAATAATATCTAAATTGTGAAAAAAAAATTTAATTTTTTTTAAAATTAATCCTTTGGTTTTTAATTAGATAAAAAATTAATATAAGAATAATTTTTGAATTAAGAAATTATTTTATAATAAAAAAAATCTATTTACAAAAAAAAATTTATCTCAATTTTTTTTAAAAACATGTGTTTAATGATATCAATAAAAGTTATATATTATTTATTTCAAAAATATTATTTATACTAATCCAATAGGTTTTATAGGTATAATATAAAATTAAATCCAATTTTATGAGTAAAATGATTCCTTTTACCAAATATAGTTTTATAGCCTCTTAATTATGAACCAGTTATAAAAATTATATTTTCAATATTTTAAAATTTTTATTTTTAAAACTAAACTTCATTAATCAAAGTGTGACACAAAAATAATATTTTGAAAATTTTTTGGTATTTTTATGAGCTTTTTTGATTAATAGTTAAAAATACTGAATTTTAATTCACAACTACATTTTCATCTAATTTATTTGTATTGTAAAATAATATTTTAAATTGTTTATTAAACTTAAAATAGATTATTTTACATCATTTAATAAAATTTGGGTCATTGGAACCAATTTCACCGTGGAATTGGTTAACAAAACATTCCAAACCTTTAAACAATATTTTATAACAAACTGACTATCGTGACCATTCTGCGGGATTAATTTTAATTTTTTTTCTACGACTTCTATAATTACAATTTGGAAATATTATTTTCCATATTTGGAATCATCATAATTTATATTTTAAACTATGTTCAAAATAGTTTTTTTAAATATTAATAAAAGTGATTAAAATTAATTACAGTGAATAAGAGAATCATTAGCTTTAGAAATGACATAACCTTAAACATAAGATCCAAAATGAACTAGATAATCATCCAAAATAAATTTTATGTTCATATTGAAATTCTATTTTTACATTTATATGATTTGTACCATTATTGGATCCCCTTTAAATTGAAAAAATGAGGGTGGAATTACCTTTTCAATTATTTACAAGAATGTTACCTCTCCTCCATTATAAAAATAAACATGCCCCTACCATATATTTGCACATCACAAGACATTTTTCTTAGTAAAAATATGCATAAATATCATAAAAACATCCATAAATTCATCCTAGAAGATTATATTTTTTAATTAATCCTTCCCTGGATGGCCTTTGGAGGAAGAAAAAGTGAGTTACCCAATGAAGATGTATCATCCCTCCTCAAACTCATTTTCTTTATTTTTATTCTACACCCCAAAAAATTTTCATATTATATTATTATATAATAAAATAAGTCAAATAAATACACTTATATTTTTTAATTTCAAGAATTATACCTATAATTACTCACACTTCATCTGATGGGAAATGATCTTACTGTTTTTATTTACTGCGATCTTTCGCCTCACGAAACAATGTTATTAATTTTTTCATATCCACCTATTATTGATGATAATTATAACTGAAACTATGTTTTTATATTTTATATATGATATTTATGGCGTATTTATGCATATGGAATTATCATTGAAATATTACCTTAATTTTTATTTTATTTTTTGTAAATACCACAATATCATTTGAGGATGTTTTGGCTACCGACTTCTCAAAGTGATATGATTCATTAACACTATTCATGGTATGTAATAAATATAGATTTAGTGAAATTATATGATATATATGACAAAATAATTCTAATGAAATTATTTTATATATTTAAAAATATATTTCATTTACTTTCATTCCATCCATGTGATAAGAAAATCGAAACAATTTTAATGTGTACGTATGAACAACAATCTTCATGAACGGTGTATTTCAATTTATTTTTCAATATTTCATATTTTATTATAAATAAATATATAGTAGTTATAAATTATAGTTATATCATTGATTAAATTTTTTAAATCATTATATAAGTATGTGGACAAAAAGTACCAAAAAGTACGACACATGCGAAAAACAATGTAGATATTACCCAAAACATAACCTTGACATGAATTTTTTAATAGGTGGGCAATATAATGCCATATATGGTATTATATAAAATAATATTTTTCTATCTTATATTTATAAAAAATTTCAATTTATTATATTGAATGTTTTAATTAATACGATGATATTGGACACATAAGGTCAGAGTTTTTCTCATTTAACATTTTATATATATGATACACATTCCATGTTCACTACATGATTCTTCATTGTGGTTTATATAAATACCTTGATTTTTTTTGATACTAATTAATAAACTTTTGTCTATTCATGTATCTTTTTTATGATCTTAATATCATGGGGTTTATGGTTTAAAATGTACCAAATTAGTAAAGTAATTTTTTCCTCAATTTTCATTCTTTGAAAAACATGTCATGTTATGAACATGTATTTTTCTATAGGGAATATATCAATCCATTTTACATGTATAATAATTAATATAATTTAATTAATTAATATTTATGTTTCATTTAGTTTTATTCGTTCAAGTATATTCTGATTCCATGTTACTTGACACACCCTAAACCGAGTGAATCTTTCATTGAATTATTTTTCTAACTATAAATAATTTTTTTTGGGTTAGGGTTGAGTCCCAGATGATATTTTTGAGTTTAGATTTAAAATTATTCTTTTTGAGTCGACATCATTGGGAGAGTGAGTGGAGCACGTTTTGGAAACCCTACGTGGCTCCCCTGGGTAACCGTGCACCCCGTTCATCTTCAGAAAATTGAATTAAAAAGAATTTATATTTAAAATGCACATAAATTTTTTTGTCATTTAAATTCTTTAATTATTTTAATAATTTAAATAATATTAATATAAATGAGTTCTTTTATTATTTTTATATTTATCATAATAGATTAATATTTTTTATATATTATGTGTTATTATTAATATTATAACAGAAATAATTATTTTATTTTCAATCAATTCATTTTTTATTAGTTGTTTAGGATGTTTTTTAAGGAAAAAAATTTAAATCCCTAATTGGTACCCTCTCCCCACTTCGTACGGTGATCCAGACCACCCTTCTCACCGCATAGCCAGCACGAACCCCCCCTCTACATAGCCGGTTCCTCATCGGTTTCCCTCTTAGCAAGCAACATCCCTAGAAATCACCTCCATGTTGTGCTCCCCACCGTAAACACACCCAGGTGATGCCTCCCTTATGTGTGGTGAAACCGAACTCACCCAAACCTTCCTTCCCAACCCCTCGGACATGCTACCTCCTCCATTGAATCACTTCTCACACTCATCTTCCTTGCAGTGTGCCCAAACACCCCATACCTTGTCCTCCTAACAGCATGCCCCGACACCCTGGCCCTCATCCCATGCAGCTACACCCGCTCCAGCCTGGTTCATTATCACTACCGTTGCGCCTCCGGCCTTCTTAGCTTGAAGCCGATGTCCGACCAGCCTCCCCCTCTACCCATGGTGAACTCACTACCAGTTAGACTCCCTCCGGTGAACCCCCTATTTCCGGTGGCTGCTCTGACTATCACCTCCTTCACACCACCGGTAGAACCATATCCTTTTATATTCCCTGTTTGGATGAGTTTTTTTCATAATGGATTATTTTGGAAATGCTAGCATTTTAGAATAGCATGCGGTGATTCCGAGTGGGCGTTTTCATTTCACTTTTGATTTGAGTTGAGGGTTTATCCCTGCAAAACGGGTTTTTGTCCTCTAATTGAGGTTTTTTTATGTGTTTTACTCCATGATATTTAATATGTTTGTCGTTGGACTTTTCTATGTGGTTTCAGATGCGCGTTGTTTCATCATGCTTTTTTCCTGAAGTAGGTTCTCCCATGCACTCCCCTTTTTAATTTAAGAACCTTTAATTTCATGTAATTTACACCATACTTGATTAATAATTAGGGTTATTTGATCTTTCAAATATTTCTATTTGGAGTGAAAATGATGTTTTAAACCCTGCTTTGCAATAACTAGAATATATTTCTTAAATGTATTCACATAATGTGTTTGGAAACAGGTTATGTCAGTCTTTGCACAAGGGTTATTCCATTTAAAACATGGGTTTGAAATTTAAATAAAATTATGGAATTCAGACTTGTGTTTATACCCTATAGAGTGATAATTTGAATTTTTTTATTAGATGCATAATCCCTTATATGTGTTTAGATGCCCAGTTGGCTTTTGACTGAAAAAGTGTGATATAAAATATCTTGTTTGAATTTATAAATATAGCAGCAGTGTGGGAAACAATTTTTTTTAGTTCCTTATGTAGTTTCTCAAGTGTTTAGGGTTTTTATAATAAAATGTGCATCAGTTTATAAATCCTTTTGTCATCTTATAAAAATTGTAGTGTTTCTTAAATGTTTAGTAGTATATGAAATGATGGTTTTCATTTCATGAATAAGTTTTCCTGGTAGTTTGAAGTGCAATGAATAGTACATTTAGCTTTTGGGAATGGATTGAATTACGTTGAAACATTTTTTCGTTTGGATTTTTAACAAAAGTGGTCTTGGTTTGAAAATGTAGTATGAAATATCAAATGAGATTTTATAAATGTTTTTGGATTAGGAAATGGTGTTTTTTCTCCTTTTGGGGAAGTAAACATAGTCTTTCTAAGGATGTCATTTTTTGAAGTGTTTTTTAGGCTAGTTTTCCACCATTATAATATTGGTGAAAATTCCTTTTGTGAAAAATCATATTGGATAACTATATAGAATTGGTTGTGATTATTTTTTTGGGAGTTCCATTCATAGAGGCTCCCAGGTGCTCAAATGGATTAAAAGTAAGAGGTGGTCCCAAGGAGTGGCTCAGGGTGATTCATACTATTATTTATTATATATATATATATATATTTTCATGATTGGATGCTATTCTGGCATCAATAGAATCACCCCTATTATATACATGAGACATATGATCTTGGAGTATTGATAGAATATTATTTGAATGATATCGGCACTAATAGGTTATGGTACAGAACAATGGCTCATTGTAGGAAGATATGTTTTGGTTCATTGTTAAGGTATTTTACTTAACCTTCCTGAGAATGAATGGCCAGTAATTTTGAGCATTTTAATACCATCTTGTGTGACATGAAAACTTGGATGGGGAAAAATTTCTTGGTTTCATCTAGATTATTCTTGATGTACTTGTTTCAGCTATGTCTACTCATTCTTAGTGCTTGCAGTGTTAAATGTGTTACTTGTATGTATATTTTCTTTTCACTTCCCTTGTGGGGTAACAACTATAGTGATTTCATGTGTAGTGTTTTACTGTAAAGTGATGTGTGGTTTTAATTTTTCTTATGAAAACTATTTTTAAAAAATGGTGTTATATTTTATTTTTTGAAAATTGAAAATGTAAACACCCCATTCCCCTTCAAAAATTTTGATGTCTCGTTAAAAGAATGACTTGTATTTTTGAGAAATGAATGTGTTAAATGACTCATACATTTTTTCTATAACATGTAGAAAACCTTAATTTTATACACTATAGTTCAAACTTGAAAATGGATGTTTATTTTATTTTAAAGGAAGTGAATTAGGAATAGATATCGGGATATCCTATTGAGATTTAATACTCACACAAATAGTTCATTTCTGTTTTATGTCCTTGTGAAGCTTATAGCCTGGTTGTGTTCTCCTTGAGATGCGTATGACCGTTGAGTTGGAGAGTGGCCACATGGTCACATGGAGTTAGTTCAGATGCCGAGTCTGGAGAGTTTTATATTATTCAATTCTTGTTTAGTGGTTTTTTTCCTTTTTTTCACTACTATTTATTATTTATTTTAATATTATTTATTTGTATTGGGTGAAATATTTCACATCATCTCTGTCCATTCCCTGGCTCTTGTCGCCAGCATGAGAGGTTATAGAACACCTCTCTGGCCTTGCCGCAGATAGACTTGGGTGACCAGTTCAGGGTTGACATAGGGTAGTTCAGAAAAAAATGGTATCATAGGATGTCAGATCATAATGGACCTCTCTTTTTAGAGAGCCCTTTATTATTTGAGAATATCAAGGTTGATGGAGTAGGATTATGAGGACTTGAGGAGTAGGTGAGAGAATAGAATCAAGAACTCTTGCTCATTCTGATCCTCGGGTTTCCATGGGAAGTCTGATTTAATTAGTGTCATTGGTGTTTTAGGGTATGTTATGCGATTGGGATATGAAAAGGGAAGTTGGGGTAATAGTCCTCCTGAGCCACACGACATGGAAATCCATGTGGAGCTAGCGTAATGTTCTTAAAAGGATCTCTAGTTCAGTGACATGTTTTTCATATGGACGTGAACCATATGGTCAAGTCACCCACTAACACTACTTCCATGATTGAGATGTTTTGTGACTCCTATGACTTCTGAAAGTGCTTTGTATCAGAAAAAATTGTTTTTGAGAAATAGTTGTTTGAAATGACATGTTTAATTTGGGGATTTTTTAATGGAAATGGGATAAATGATTTTGTTTTTAGAAAATGAAGTTGTTTTTTTTTCATGGTTCTCCTAGGGGTGCTCACATGCACTGTGGTATGTTCGAATACGGATGGCAGTCTGGTATGGTGTATGGATGCTCGGGTGGAAGAGAATCATGCTTGTGAGTGAGACTCTAAAGAATACCAATCGTGAGAGTTTAGCCCACCATGCTTGTTTTAAATTAAATATATTTATAAAAGGAATGTTTTGATGTTATGATAGATTATTTTCTTGTGTTTAGATCTTGTCACCTATACATTGTTTGATCTTGAGGATCATATTCATTGAGTTGGCCCTTATTGGGTTCTTACCATTTTTTGTCCAATGGTTGTCCCCATGAATCTTTGATGGGTGATTGTAATGAAATTGATCAACCTAAGCATTTAATGCTTGAGTTTTGGAAGCTAGATCCATCTATCTTGTATGGTCAAGCAGACCCTTTCATAGCGAGGGAGTGTATGTAGAAGATTTAAAGGGACATTAACCTCATTGAGTTTCCCAAGTCATTAAAGGTTAATTTTGAAAACATGATGTTTTAAGGTTCACTGTGGATGTGGTGGAAGTCAGTTTCTCGGGAAAAACCCCGTCAAGAGATTACATGGGAGTTTTTTAAAGCATTATTCATTTGTCAGTAATTCCTTGAGAAATAAAGTGTAAAAAGGGGGATGGAGATGTGTTATTTCCAATAGGGTGAATGATCTATGTTGGAGTACTTCCAACTCTTTATAGATATTTCCCCTTGTGATTTATGGTATTTTACTGATTAATCCTTAAAGGCTCTATGTTTCACGGTGGGTATCCACCCTGATATTCTCTTGAAGGTTTCAGAGTAAAAACTATTCTTTTTCTGATGTGTTGTCAGAAGTTGTAAAAGTTGAAGATTTGATGGTGGTAGTTCTTGAAGTTGTCCTCCATCCTTTAATCCCTATGAGTAGTGGTGAAGATTCTAGATCTTATATGAGGAATTGATTTAATGTTGATGGAGAAATTCATGGAATCAAAAGGCATCAGGATCTATCATCAACATATTCTGAGAGAGAGATACTCTTTTGTTATTAGTCTGGAAATCTGGGTCACAAGAGGTTGTCTTACCCAGGAACACCTAAGCCATGTACTTCTTGCGGATGTTTGGGTCACTTATAAGGATTCTATTTGGGCATTTCTAGAAGGATTCATGGGTGATGTTCTCAAAAGTGAGGTGTTTTAGGAATTTTAATTTATGTTTCTAGTGTATGTTTCCTTCCAGTGTAAGGAATCTCTTATAATAGAAGTTATACAAATGTTGTTTTGGGATTTGATATGTATGGGAATGTCATGGGTATTTTGATGAACTTTTTTTTCAATGCCACCATGGTTTCCATTTTAAAAAAATTTCCTTTCATCCTTCAGATCAGAGGATGTATGTTTCTAATTCAGATTACCTGAATCTGAATGTGAGGAAGGAGATGCTTCATTCATTAGATCTTCTGCCAAAAGGCCTCAAAGTGAAGCTGACACTTAGTCAGGAACCCCATGTAATTTTATGTATTTTGGTTAAGGTTGTACCTCTATCATTAAAATGAGATTATTTTAGTGTCCATGTTGTGGTTTCCCTATCATTACAATTCTCTTCTTGTCGTGAAGAGTGCGATGGAGTTACCCTTTGTGAAATGTCAGTAATTGTGCCTTTTGAATGTGAGATTCTAATCAGTAGCCTTGGCTGGACAACTCATGTGAATTTGTTGACGTTTTGGTTTGTTTCCATCTTGATGTAATGAGTCATGAGTATTTTTCCATCATGGTTTCATTGATTTAATATTTGGGCTCTCACTCCCCTCCCATGTGGTGATGGTTTTTTGTTTATGAAAATTTTTCAGTTCAGCTCCGATCCCTTTCAGACGGGAGTTATTGGTTTAAATGTTCTTGTTCAGAATCATTTAGCTTGATCAAGGCCCGGTTCCAGTCAATGTTTTATTTTCTCTTGGTTGTGTATAGGTTGGTTCTTTATGGTAGAAAGACCCGCTGTCTCTTTGAGTTTTCTCATAAGATGTTATCAGATTCTATTTTAATTCATATGGTGGAGATATTTTTCAGGCTTCCCCTCAGTTGGTGATCTATTTTGGGAAATTAGATTGAGTCCCATTGGTGGTTGATTGAATTTCCTTGGACCCAGAGGTTGGATCGTGTTTATGTTAAATCCTTATGTGCTGATAAATCGGTTGGATGGTGTTATAGCATTTTGGGGGCTAAAAGTGTTATGGTGGGGAGAATTGCCACACCTGAACCTGAGTGACTCTTTCATTTTATGATTTTCCTGTCATTAAATAATTTTTTTGGGGATATGGTTGAGTCTCGGATGAAAATTTTGATCTTAGGTTAAAAATTATGCTTTTTAGTCGACATTGTTGGGCACGCTAGTGAAGTTCATTTTGGAAACCCCATGCAGCCTCGCCTGGGTAACTATGCATCACGTTCGTCTTCAAAAAAATTGAAATTAAAAGATTTTTTATTTAAAAGTCACATCAATTGTTATGTCATGTTAAATTTTTATTCCTTATTAATTTTATTATTATTGAAAGAAATGATTGCTTTTATTATTTTAATTTGTATCATTATACATTAGCATTATTATGTATTATTAATAGTAATGTTATATTATTATTTTCTATCAAATATTTTTATTAGTTTCATAGGGTGTTTTTTAAGGGAAATTTTTTAAAACCCTAATTGCTACCAATCCAATATTCGCAAGGTAGAACTGACCGCCTCCCCCCCCTTTTGCTCAGCATGAAACCATCATGAACCCCCCCACTGCATAAACCCCTCCCCTTTACCTTCCCTCTCAGCAAGAAACAACCCCATACACTACCTCCCTGTTACCCTCCTCTCCACAGGCGCACTCAGACGCTGCCTCCCTTGGGTGCGGTGCAACCAAGCTCGCTCACCCTTCTTCCCCGACCCCTCGGGTGCACCACCTCCTCCTATCCAACACTAATCCCCTTGGATTCCTTTCAGCATTCCCCAACACCTCATCCCTTAGCCTTCTTGCAATGAACCCCGGTATCCTAGCCCTTGGCCTTTGTAGAAACTCCCACTCTAGCTTGGTGCCTTCTCCCTTCCGCTGCGCCTCTAGCCTACCCGGATCATAGCCGCTTTCCAACCAGCCTCCCCGTATCACCATTATGAACATGATATTGGGTGGACTCCCTCCATTAATCCCCAATTATCAGCGAACGCTCTTACTAGCACCTCATTTTCACCTCTGATAGAACCCTCTCTATTTTTTTTACTTATTCGCGATGAGGTTTTTGATTGCTTAAGGTATTATTTGGGTAAATAAAACATTTTAGAACCCCACAAGGAGAATATAAGAGGGCGTTGTCATTGTGCTTTGGATTCAAGGTTACAGTTTCTCTCGATTTCATTGTATCACATTCTCTTATTGAGGTTTTTTGTATGTGTTTGAGTCCATTATATTTAATATGTTGTCTATTAAATCTTACCACGTGGTTTCAGATGCGCGTCTTTTCGTCGTCCCTTGGTTCAGAGGTAGGTTCTCCCATGCACACCCCCCTTTTAATTTACGATCCATTAATTTCATTCATTTCTGACAATCCTTGATTAATAATTAGTCGTATTTTATTTTCCAAATGTATCTTTTCAGTTTGAAAATGATATTTTGAGCCCTTCTTTGAGATAACTAGAATTGATTTATTAATATTAATCACACTGTGTGTTTGGAAATATGACCTACTAGTCCTCATATGTGGGTTATGTCCATTATAACATGGTTTCAAAATTTAAATAATCATAAGAATTTCACACTGGTGTTTATATCCCTATGATTGATAATTTTAAATTGTTTTATATGATGTTGTATCACTTATGTGTGGTTAGTTTCCCAATTGGATTTTAATGGTTAAATGTGATATAAAATAATGTTTTTGAATTTATAAATGTAGAGGCTGTGTAGGAAACAATGTTTTGAGTTTCTTATGTGGGTTCTCATGTTTTTTGGTATTTTATAATGAAATGAGTATCGATTTCTAAAGGCATTTGGCATCATATAAAAATGGATTCGTGGTGTAAATGTGTAATGGAATATGAAATGATTGTTTTCATTTCATGAATACATTTTCGTAGTGGTTGGAATTGGAATGAAGTGTGAATTTAGCATTTGGAAATGGTTCCACATATGTTGAAATGTGTATCATGTTTGGAATTTTAACAAAATTTGTTTTGGCTTGGAAATGTGTTGTGAATTACCAAATGATATTCTATAAATGTTTGTGGAATAAGAAATGGGTTTTTTCCTTTTTTGGAATGTATACATGGCCCTTCTACTGATGGAATTTTGTGAAGTGTGTTTGACGCCCTTTTGGAACCTTTATAAAATTGGTGAAAATTTATTTTGTGAAGACTCTCCTTGGATAAAGTTGTTTCTTTCTTTGGGATTATTTGTTTGGTAGTCCCATTCTTAGAGGATCCTAGGTGCCCAAATGGTTTATAGTCAATAGGCTTTCCAATGGAGTGGCTCGAGGTGATTCTTGATGTTATTTATTATATATATATATATACATATATATATATATATATTTGATTGGATTCTTAGATGGAATCAGTTGGCTCACCCATATTATATAAATGAGACATAAGAACCTGACATATTGAGAGAATTTTATTATAATGATTATTGCACAGGCTGGTTACGGTACTGAATAGCGGCCCATAGTGGGACTACATTTTTGGATTCATTTCTATGTAATTTTTCCTCTACCTACCTGAGAAAGGATAGACTAGAGTTTTGAGATTTTTTATTTTATTTTGTTTGACATGTCAATAAGGATGAGGACTCATTTATTTGTGTCTTTTGGATTATTCTCGATATCCTTATTTCATCTATGACTACACATTATTAGTGATTATAGTGTTAAATGTGTTACTTTACTTATATCTTCTTTTCATTTAACTTGTTGTGTAACTAATATAGTGCTTTAATTTGTATAGTTTTACTGGAAAGTGATGGGTGGTTTTGATGTGGAATATGAAAACTAATTTCATGGAAAGGTGTTTTTTTCTTTTTGTTCAAATTGAAAATATAAAAATCACTTTACCCATTGAAAATGCTAATGTATCACTAAAAGAGGGGCATGTTTTTTTATGAAATGAATGAGGGAAACGAATCATACTTTTTTGGAGTAACATTTAGAAAAAATTACTTTTCTACATTTTATTTCAAACATGAAAATTGATGTTTCTTTTATTTTGAAAGAAGTGTGTTGGGAATAGATAATGGGCTAGCATAATGAGTTTTAATACTTACGCCTATAGTTATTTTATATTTTAGTCCTTGTAAAGGTTTCATCTATGGTGTGTTCTCCTTGGATGACATTTGATCGTTGAGTCAGAGAGTGACCTACGAGGTCAAATGGAGTTTGTTCGAACGTCGAGTTTAGTTTTTTTATAGTTGTTTTTTCTGTTTATTTATTATACCCTTATATTTATTATTTACTATTATTTTAATTATTTATATTGTGAAAAATCATTCCCATCATCTATGTCGATGCCCTGGAACCTCTCCCCACTCCAGGAGGATCTATATTGACTCTTGGGCCTTGTCACTAATCGACATGGGTGACCAGTAAAGGGTCGACCTGAGTTGGTTTGTGACATTACCACTGTTGTAACAGTTTATTACTACAATATCAACATTAATAGCTATTCTTTATAAATATTATTTCGTTTATGAAATATAATGTTCTATCTATCAATAAAACTCATTAAATTTATTATCAACAAGATATCTATGATTTCTTAATATAATAGTACCATTTTTACAATAAATGGTATTTATGATAGTTAATTTTTTTAATGGAAGTATGATATTATTTACTTTTTAAGACAGAAATATATGTCCTTTAAAAGTTGTGATATCTAAAAACATTTTCTATAATGTTTTAATGTTATCATATTATGTTTAAAGGAAATTAGTACCAATGTTTTTACTATTTATTTTTTTATCGAAAGGGATCACCTCTTCCATTCATGATTAGGGATTATTTCTAGAAATTTAAGGTGAAAATGGAGTGTTTTGAATAAACAGCCTTACCCATAGTAATGACCATAATTTAATTTATGATTAATTTATATATTTACAAAGTCTCATTAAATAATTTTTTTCCATATTTTTCCCAATTTTTTTTGGAATATAATGTTTTTATCAATGAAAATTCATTTCAAAATGACTTCGATGATTATTTTTCAAATTATTTTTATAGAAAATGGTTTTCAATATTTCATTATGAGTTTGGAGGTATTTTAATAGAAAACTTTATTTGAAATATTCTCAATATTACATTATAATTTATCAGAGAAATTTAAAAATAAAAATTTTTCATACTGCATTATGTTTTAAAATTATTTTACATTGTGGAAAACAAAATTCACAAGAATTTTTTATATAAAATTAAAAATAATTACCTATTATAAATTTATTTTGAGATGGATCAACAAATTTATTTTCAATAAAATAATATTTTCCATAAGAAACACTTCATGTGGTATTTGAAATTACTTTTCCTCATAAGATGACAAACATTGTTGTAGTTTAAATAATACTAGGTATATGATCCAATAATACCATTCATATTTTTTCATGATTGGTTTTTTTATATGGAATGATGTATAAGACACCAATTCATATTCCATGGGTTATATTATTCTAAAACACATTTCTTTTCATGAATTAAGCATTGATGAAATGATTACGAAACCAATCTCTTTTCCATAGGTAATGATATGATAAAATGTTAGGATATCAATTTAATTTCATAGTAATGATATGATGTTTATGAAACAAATATATATTTATGGGTCATGATATGATGAAGGTTTTATTTTCTTATATAACATGTGTGTATTATTTTATTATATGACAGGTGTGACCTATGTCTCTATCCAATGCATTGGTTAAATAAATATATCTCATAAGATAATTAATGGAATAAAGTCAATGATATTGATTAGCTATGAATGATAGGGAAACCTAATCCACTATGAAATAAGGGGAAACTTGATCCACTTTTGATCATGGGGAAACCCAATCCACAATGGAAGATGGGGAAAATTTATCCAATATGGGAAAATTTGGAAACCCAATTCACTATGGAATGATAGGGAAACCCTATCCACTATGGGAATATGGGGAAACATTATCCCTTGTAAGGAAAGGATATGAACTGTGGATGGTGGTGTGTCCCTTCTAGTATATGTAGTCCATATGATGTACTCTTTAATGTTTTTTAAATTCTCCTATACTTATTGGGAATTATGTTAAATGTTTATGTGCTTACCAAAGTTAATATGTCTCATGACTTTGATAAGAGCACGTGTTTAATAGAATTGATTGGGAACAGATAAACGACAACGAGGCTAATATCACACCTGGTTTCAAACCCTCAAGGAATATTCTTTAGAAACTCACTAACTCTTTATGAACCATCAGGAAGGGTTTAAAAAATGATGACTACGAATACCCTAAAAAATAATAATGTTTTTTGGGCTAAATAAGTAGTTTTCATGATTTTTAAATCCTATATGTAATTTTATTGATGATTATTTGATTTTATTCTATGATATTTGTTTCTCAGACTATGATTTCTAGTGGAAGTTAATTGTAGATACAAGACAGAACAAGGTTAACGTTGAATGATTCATATATGGAATGTTTAGGCATTATAAAAAACATATATCCTAAGTGGATATACCATTAAAGGAATCAGGAATATGATATGAGCATTGGTTATAATTATGGAGAAAAAGTGGCCAAAACAACATGTAAAAGGTATGAGACATTATAATAATATTTTTTACAATAAATATATGATGTATGATTGGATTGAGCTTGAGTAACATTAAAACATGATTCATATTTAATAATCAATGAAAAAATTATTAAGGAATAATATAACGAATAATGAATAATGGTTTAAGAATAATGTTGGATAATTCGGGTGTATATGTTTTGGAATTCAAGGATTATGTTATATGAATCATGACATATGTAAGTAAATACTGTATATGGTTATAATTAATTATTGAAAAAGATATATTTAATTCAAATTGATATATATAAAATTTCATTAATGGAAATTTCATATTTTCAATTTTTTAATGTCACCCTTAATGTGTCCATGATGTTTGGAATATTTATTTAATCTTGTATTAAGAGGTGTTTGATATGGATAATATAAATTTGATAGTACGGATTACCCTAAAACTAAAAATTCCGATGTTTAAAACAATTTGTACGTTATCATGGATAAAGATTATAACTTCTTTAATTTATGGAACATATGAATTATTATTCAAAATAAGAAATCTAGTATGTTTTCCAATAGGATTTATAGTAATTAAGGTTATTAACATGTTTTCAGAGATTATACGATGAGGGTATTCATATGATTACAATGTGAAAACCAAGATATGAATTGTGATATATTGGGGATCAATGTTATGATGATTTCATGTCCTTCTTTATAATGTTTTGAATTATCAGCTTTATGATGTTTTATATGGTCAACCATTTATGGAATGTTTAAGTTAAACTTCAGATGATGTTTGTGAGATTTAATTGTTATCACACCACATAAATATTTTATCACATTGGATAAATTTTGATAACATTTTGTTGTGATAAGTATATATAGAATTAACTATCCTTTTATGTATAGATCTCATTATCTGTTAATGCTATGAGAATGAAAAATTAATTTTCATTTCAGAAAATTAGAAATAAATTATAACTTGATCAAGGATCAAAAAAGGGTGATCCTATTGTAAAATATTGTAAGTATATTATTTCTAAAAAATACTTCAACTTTTGGTGATAAGGGTGTTGAAATAACATTTTGTCATGTTATCATCATTTTTGTTATCAATGATATTTTTCTGGCCTTTTGTGTTATGACATTTTACATGTTTACATTCTATTAACCATTCCCTTTATTATTCTCCATTAGATATTTATAGTTTTATTTCCATTACATTCCCAGGTTTTCACTTCACAATTATTTTTTCCGATTTTTGAAACTAGTTTTGGGTTACATTAGGTTACCCTTATAGTCCAAAATCTACAATATAAAGGATGTTCTAGAATTTTTTTATGATGTGGCTTATTATGAAATGAATTTTCAAGTATCAATATATTTATAACCCAAAATATTTCCAAGGGATAATTTTATTTTAATTAGAGTATAAGTTATCCCCATTTTATGTTGTGAAATATTTTTTCAATTAAATTTGATATTTTTTATATTTTTCATTTCACGTTGCACTGAATAGAACTTTGTTTTAGAAATCACTATGCACAACTTGTGTTAAATGCAACACCAAGTAAATCTTGGGCTACATGAAAAACTAAGATTATGTATTCTAACACACAACCCTGCATTTGTTTTTATTACAAACAATACTGAATCCATTTGATAGCTTGCATAATATGAAAGACTAAGTTTTACCAAACTATAACATAATATTAATATGGTAATTAAAATATTAATATAGCTACTATCTAACCATTAGAATATAAATTAAAAATAAATTATCTTAATTATAAAAACATGATTAAAAGTTTATATAAAATTAATCCTTTGGCATTAAATTATTTAGAAATCTATTTATGAACTATTTGAGCATAATGATTTTCCATATCAAAGAAAACTATTTTTCTACGTACAATCACAATTTTATCTCTATAAATTAAAAAAGAAAATTTTCACTAATGATTTCAATAGTATTTTAAATTATATATTCAACAAATATTTTTGATACTCATCAAATATATTTCACATCAATAAGATAAGAATATATCTTATTTTTGAATAAAAAATATATTTTTTCTAAAAGGTATTTTTCTACATTTTAATCAAGAAACAATTTTAAATATAATTTTGAAACTATTATCATTTTTATTTTGAAAAATAAAAAACAATTTTTGAAACAAGACATTAAAATTTACTTTGGGTTATTTTTTAATTTTTTTTGAGATGTATCATATTTTGATAAATAGATAAATATATTGAATATTAATCTAAAAGGTAATTCTCATTAAATTTGTTTGGTATTGTTAAATTATATTTCAAGGGTGATTTAAATATTAATTTTATTAATTGTAAATACATTAATAAAATATAGGTAATTGTATCTAATTTCTCTTTTTATTTGAAATCAAAACATTTTAACCATTTAAACATTCTTTATTAAAAATAGGTTGTCACAACCCGTTTGTTATATGAAATTTAAATCAATTTCTTCAAGGTATGTGATTAGAATTTGAAAAAATATATTCAATAATTTTAACTATAATAATTTAGCATTTTATATAGGGTAAAATTATTTTTTATCAAAAATATTTATGAAAGTGATCAAAAATACTTACAATGATTAAAAGATAAATTAGCTTAACATATTATTAAACCAGAAATAGGTGGTCTAAAATCAACTATAAACAAATAAAAAATCCATATTTTGTTTCTTTTTAGATCTTATCCTACCTTTTATCTTACTAGGACCATTTTTTGGGTGATTTTAGATAGTAAAAATGTAGGTGGAAAACCCATTTCCAAAAACTATTAGAATGACATATCTCCTCTAATATAATAATGAACTCACCCATCCCACTTATTCACACATAGAACACCATTTTATAGGAAACAAGTCTACCAAAATCACCTAAAAACTACCAAAATTCATCCTAGAAGCCTCTCTTTGGGATGGTGTTCATTCATGGAATCAATTTGGTGTAAACTAAAAAGAGTTACCCAAAGAATAGGTAGCATCCTTCCTCAAACTCTTTTGTTATATTTTAATTATCCTCCAATTAAAATATTACTATTACATGATTATATTATAACTATAATAAACTAAATACACATATATATTGTCATTATATGGTTTCTACCAACTCATACCCACACTTCCATCTATTGGGAGACTAACATAATGTTTGGGTGTATGATTAACTATCGCCTCACGAAAATATGTTGTTCTTTTTTCCCATACCACCTATTGTGGATGGTAAATATAATGGACACTCTATGATTATATTATACATATATATATATATATTATATTTATGATTTTGTTGTTATTAGGTTATTATTATAAAAAAAACATTATGCTTTCTATTTTGTGTAAATATGATATCTTCGTTTGTGGACGAGTAGACTACCGCCTCCTCAAAGCGATGTGATTCATTCACACTAGAAATGGAATTTATTAAAGATGGGTTTAGTAAACATATATGACATATATTATAGGACACTTTTACTAGATTGATAATAAATATATATTAATATATTAATATATGTTATCTACTTACGTTCTTTCAATATAATAAGAGAACTGATACAATGTTCATTGTTATGTATGGCCTACCATCTCCATGAATGGTGTATTTAATATTTTATTTATCTATTTAGTATATTATAATAAATAAATAAATGATATTTATAACAGTTTTTAAATTATATAAATGATCGTATTAGTATGAGGACCATGAATATAACAAATTAAGGAACATAAAAAAAATAAATTACCATAATTGTAAACCCGTCATGGAATTGTTAATAAGAGGGTAATATAAATCCATATATATGGTATTAGATATAATAATATGGTTATTTGGTGTATGTATAATAAAATTATATTTATAAAAACTTTTCAAAACATTTAAGGTGAAAAACTAATGTGTAGCATGTATAGACTTACTCACCATCAAGACCATAATTTATTTGATGCTTCGATTATGCATTTAGATTGTTATTTTTAATTAATTGTCTTTCCAGATAATTAGAAATTTTCTGAATTTTATTTAGTTTAAAAAAACAAATTTCAAAACAATTTCAATGAATCTTTTTAAGTTTCATACGTATTTGAAAAGATAAATTTTTCAAAATGTTTTCAGGATTTCATTATTATTTTTCAATGAGTTTTTAATGAAAAAGGTTTTTAAAATGTTTTAAAGATTCCACTATATGTTTACAAATAAAATTAGGTAGAAATAGTTTCAAAAATGTATTATGTTATAAAAATATTTTTTTCATAGTGGAAAAGTTATTTCCTTGAGTAATTGTTTTAAATAAAAACATAAAACATTATTTATAAGAATTTTTTTTAAATGGATTTATTAAAAGTATTTCCAATGAAAGGCTGCATTACTTATAAAATTTATTATATTATCATTTAAAATCCTTCTCCATCAAATATGAAATACTTTTCAGTATTTTATAATTTATTGGGGATATGATCCCTAAATACAACTAATACAATTTCATGAAGGGTTTATATTTAAATGGAATGATATTAATGATTCTCATTCAACTTACATGAGTTATATATATTGGAAAAACATTTATAATCTATGGCTAGGCATTGAAAAAAAATTTAATGAAAAATGTATCTTTTCTAGAAGTAATGATATGATAAAATGTTATGACACCTATTTGATTATGGATTATATATATTCTACATACTTTAATTTGGGTTATCACCCCTACATGAAACTGTGTAAAAAAGAAATCCAATTTATGTATCCATAATGGAATAAATTTTCATTGGAAAACTACACACAATTCATTATAGTAATAATAATATATATATATATATATATATATTTAAGAATACCCTTGTGGTTTTCATAAAATTTTTAGCGTCATATTTTCTAAAAGATAGTAAAGCTTTCCTCTGATACCAACTATAGTGACCCAAAATTTTTATACATGAACATTACATCATGTTAGACCAATTTTAAATATCGTTATAAATAATACAAACCTAAGAAATATAGAGGGTTATTGTTATTGGATACATGGATATGTAAACAATTAAAAGATAAAATTTCTATATCATTTCCCTTTTAGTTATTCATAACTACCATCCCTTATCATTATAATATACTAATAAACTTTCTTCATAAACTGGGGATGGGAATCATAAGAATGGATGAGCATAAATACTCAATAGGGGTAAATATAAGAGATATAAGTTGATTATCATAAGTGAGAATATGATAAGAATAATGGTATTATAACATTGTATAAAAATTATAAATTAATACCCAATAATTCATATATCATAATCATGAAACATGGCATAATATATCATCAATCAGAGGATATAATACATAATAGAATTGATTCATCAATAATCAATCAGGAGACATAAAAATGTATCATAAGAATAAATAAAAAGTTTTTGGCATGGGAATATGAATAAAACATCATTTCATTAGTCATGGATCATTAAAAAGAAAATCATATTATATTGGGTTCATTCTCTATTTAATCATTTCATTAGTTAAGGTTCACTATAAATAAATTCCTATTGGACATTGTTTATTAAAAAAATGGGTTCTATCACCATTCTAGTACATATTGTATAGTGTGATATACATATTTACGAAATTAATTATAGAAATATATAATTCCATCCCCACCCATTACACAATGTAAACTACATATATGTGTTACATAAAATAATAAAAAATTTATTTTATCATTAAATCATAACAAATTGAACGTGTATAAGTTTCATAAAAATTGAATGATCATAATAAAAAATTATCTAGATAAATAATTAATATTATTTCATTGGGCCATATACCTAATAAATCAAAATAAACATCAATTAATGTTATTATATAAATAAAATCCATTAAAATATCACCATAAAATTTCTTATGGAAAACATCCTTTTCAATTGAAATCACATATTTAGAATATATCAATTTTCAAAAATATCATGGAAATAATTTTTAAATAAATATAAAAAATGAAACTTATAATTTATTTTCTATAGAATATACTATTCATGATTACGGGTAATTCCTCTCTAACAGTGTAAAATAAAACAATCATTTCTTTAAAATTTTACGTAAAAACTCAAAAGTACCAGATTTGGAAAATAATAAGATAAATCAATTTAAAACACTGTAAATAATGTCAAATATAGATAAAATTTCTTTAAATAATATTTTCATAATAGTAAAATCCATTTTTTTAATTTCTTTACAGATAATATTAACATGCAACAAAAGATAAATCACCCAAGAGAAAATAAGAATGATTTAATTAAAAACATAATTTTTTATCAAGATTACTTAAAGGGAAATATTTCTATGGGAAACATATTTTATTTATAAATAACCATTTAAGAGGAAAATTATTAATATTTTTTATATATAGATTTTATAATTTATCATTAGAAAATTTAGGCATAAAAAATCCCGTTAAAATGACTTTATAAAATAAAATCCATACCCATATGGTAAATTTTCAATCATAACATCCTGGAAGAAAAATAAATAATAATTAAAAATTAAATATTAGAAAAAATGATATTCATGATTCAACAAAAAAATGGATCTACAAATACACCTAAAAAATATGATAGGATGAGAAAATCATGCATTTTATAATGAAATATAATTTACATGAAGGATACCTATGACTTCAGAAATATTTGTTAAAAATGGAATTATAAGAATGTAAATAATATTTTTAAATTGATACATTGAATTAAATACTATATTATTAAAAAATAAATTCTTCTCTTATAAAAAATAATTACGTCATAATAATAAAACATTTTTCAATGATGAGAAATTGAGACAAAACCTATAATATTTTATATATTTTGAATCTATGGATCTATAATGAATGGAAATTATATGGAACATAAGACCCCATGAATTCCATGAATATGTAAAATAAATTCATAATTCCTTATTCACAAAAAAGAAAAGAAATTATTTTTCATAATTTCAGACATGCCACATTTATTATTTATGGAGACAAAGAAACCCTTAGCTGAAGTACATGTTTCATTGTTAGATTTTTAATCCTACAAAATAATAAATTCAAATTTATTATAATTATATTAAAAAATAATATTAATACATAAATTATCTACCTTTATCCACTTATATATGACAAAAATAAATTATTAATATTTATCTGTTAAATCTTTCATTTCAGGTGTAAATTGCATTATTTTTCATGTCTTTTTTAGTTCTATAGTTTTAGTCCTTACACATTGATCATGGTTCCCCCATATATATAATTGTAATAGTTATAAAAATATAATTTTTATTGAGTTATTAAATATTTAAAAAAATTAAAATAATGTTAAATGGAAAATGAAATATATCACTTCATGGAGATGGTAATATATACGCACATACGAGTGATACACCCACTTTTTTATATATGAAAATAAGGAATAGTAAAAATTATTTAATCATTATAAAATTATCATAATAAAATATGTTTCAAATATGCACATTAAATCAATCATAATAAATATTTACTAAATATTATCATGGAAAATTATTTCTGTTGCAACCTAGAGGTGATAGTCCACATGATCATAAGCAATAATTTCATCAGCCATTTGATTGAGATGTGGTGGTAAATGGTAGTGAAATCATCATAAACAATTTGGATAAATTGTTGTAATATATTCCTCATGTTTATATATATATATATATATATATATATATATATATATTATTTTATAAGTAGGAGTAAAATTGAAATATATTGTTTAACATTTATATATATTCATTGAGATACAATCTCTGGCTTACACCTTATGACTTGGAGGATTTGTATTAGGAGATGACCATAAGATCAAGGATTGCGTGAATTATTTTCGAAAAGATATTATGTGGGGTTTATGTTGTATGAGGAATAAATATTTTCAATAATATTGTATAATATGAAACCATAAATATGTGAAGGGAGGGATGCACAATAAAAACCCAAGAACGACACTCCTGGATCTTGTGTTGAAATTTTAAAGATTATATTTACTGATTTCACGCTCATAATTTTGATCCAAGTTTTTAATCTAAACTATAAAATATAATAATAAAATCATGGATAACTTATAACCATTTGGACAATTTAGGTTTATTGTTTTAGACAATTTAGTCCAACACATGTCAACATGGACTCATAATAAGGTATTTTATAATGTTGAACATCAACTACTATTGTACCAAGATTATGTTATATCACATTATGTTAGTAACATAATCCTTATAAAACCATTTGTAGATAGAAATAGTTCAACATCATTTTTTATATCATAGATAAATGAAAACATAATAAGGGTCAGATCAAATCCTTAATAAGGGTTAACAAAAGAATTATCAATTAAATTTCATCCATGAGAATAAGAGTGTGTAAGGGTATGGGGACATAATGAATGTTCATTAGTGAATCATAAACAAAATCATTCCCTTAAATTTAGGGACTTTAAAATACAAAAAAGTATAATACCAAATACAACAGAATCAATAATCAATGTTCATGTAATATCAATCTCAATGATGACAAAAATTATAAACCCATAGAAAGAATAAACAAACCACCTACATAACATGGGATGTCATTTTCCCTAAACTATTTTAATCACTATGACAAATGAAATAACTATATGTTTGAATCTGTTACCTGATTCATTATATTGATTGTATGGATCTATACATAAAAGTTTTATCATGTAAACAAAAATCATTGGTTTATAACATAACCACCCATAAATGTTTTATAACTCAACTAACCAATAAATTTCTATTTACCACTACATAGGTATAACACATTAAATCAATCAATTAATCCTAAAATAATAAATAAACCATTATCCCATCCAAAACAAGATTAATATGTTTAAAATAAATGGGATCTAAAATAATATATTTTAAAAATTATTATCATATGTAAAAGAAACGTGTTCTGTAAAAATATCCTCACAACATGGTTATCTCATGAAAAAAAAACTAGTTCCTTAACAATTCATTGGAAACAATATGAATCAATAAATTATATAATAAGGATGGTATAAATAAAAAATATATCTAGTGGAGGATAATACACAACAAGTTTTGGGGATGTTTGTGAAAGGAAATTCCCCTAATATATCAGTAATTATTTTGAGGAAAATTACGTTTTTATTTTGAAAATCTCTTTTTAAAATTTAGAATACCTTTGATATATCTATTTCTGATGAAAATACGTATAAACATATGAAGCATCATATAAAATAAATTTATTAATTTCATGATTGAAATATTTATTCTACTTTGAAAAAAGCTTTTTTAATCAGTTTTGAAAACATATTCAGAAAACTTGCTTTTGGGATAAAAGTGTTTTTTACCGAAAAGTTGATTTTTCATAAAAGAACTATTTTAAACACTTGATTAGAAAAAGAAAAGAAAATTTAGGTAAATAATTTTTTTACTAAACCATATTATATGAAATGTAATGATGATTATTATGTGGTAGATCATTATATTTCAACAATGGATACCAAATCACAAACTTTCTTGATAATTGATGAGATTGTAATATCTAACACTTACCAGTTTGGTATCATTGAATTGTAAGAACCATTAATGGATTAAATTTGATGAATATTATAATATAATTAAAATAATTATACTCATTATAAACATTTTAAATGGTTTAGTATATATATCTGATAATAGAATATAGGTTTATAACATTACAAACCTCTCCAAGAAAGAGAGTTGTGACAATAATACCTTACTACTTTGGAAACACTAAAATCATAAACTTAGTGAAAGAGAGATCCTAAAATCGATATTTAAATTATAAAAAATTTATATATAATGATCCTACAATACATTACAAAGATGTATATACACCACAAAAAACTAGTCAATATGGCATGTATCTTATCAAAATAGATGTGAGATGAGAAAATCCCTTACTACTTGAGTAAATTCTAAATCATTAGATATGTGAAAGATTAAAATAAACTGAAACATTTTATATCATTTAATAAATTATATTCATGATATAAAATTTTATTAGTTATGTCTCTAATCCAGAAAAAATAAATCAGTGTTGAATATGTTTTAAGACTCACATAAATAAAAGTGGGACTAGAAATCCACTTACCTTAGGTATTGACTCTCTCTGTACTTATTCAAACCTAATTTATTATAAATATAAGTTTTATATACATCTATAATAGAACCATAATAATTTATATCAAACCATATATTATTTTATTATTACTTTATATGACCCAATTAATAAAAATTCAATGTTAGGATTACATTTTGGAAATAACCTCTTTATTTTTCATATATGATTTGGTTTGCTATTTTTGGGTCTTCATACTATGATAATGATTTATTACGTTCCATAATATAAAATAATATATTCATTTAGTATATATTCAGTATAGATGTTTTATAATAATTTATAAAATATATAAATAGGGATTGAAATACACCATTCATGGAGATGGTAGGCTATATGTATGGATGAACATTGTTCCCATTTCCTTATCGTACTGATATGATGAAAAGTAATTGATATATATATATATGTGTGTGTGTGTTATTATTCCAGTATAATTTATATTTCATATATTTTACATATTTCTATAAGACACTTTCTTAATTTATTCAAAATAACGCAGGAATGAACCACATCATATCGCGATACAGTAGTCAACCATACACATGAACGAGGTTATCATATTCCTAAAAAAAGGATGGAATAGATTTATGAGTTATAAAATAATATTGGAAGAATGAATATATCATAAATGTTATAGATATAATATATCAACATCATTTACAACATTATTACCATCCTTGAGCTATGGTAATGGAAGAATGAACGATATTGGTTTGAGATGAGGTTGTCTCCCATACACATGAATGATGATTGTATATCCCATTTGATTGAAGTGTGTGATTTTTAAGATGTATAATTAATGTAAAAACACCCCAATTTATAGAATATAATTATTTTTTTATATAATACTTTTATAAAAACAATTTAAGTGGTTTTAGTGAGAAAACAAAACAAAAACGTTCACTGAAGAATGTTACATCGTTTTTAGGTAACTCCTTTTTATTTGAAAAAATTGAATTCATTAGTATGTTATTTTACCATGGAGAGACTTATTAGATGATATTAAAGATTTTGGTAACTCATTTTGGTATATTATATATTATCCAAAGGGCTTGAGATGCATGTAGTATGGGTGAGAGTTAATGCCCTTTTATAGTGGAGGAGGAGTTTCATTCTTGTTAATACCAAAAAGAAATTAAAATTGGGAGGAATCAATTACACCACATGCCTAAAATAATAATAACTATTAAATAAAATAGGTTTTATGGTAGATATAGTTTTATTAATTGTTATATGGACATGTTTCAATGTTATTTGACCCCTTATGATTAATTCATAACCACTAAATAAACTCATTTTTACATTAATCGATGATATTAATTTTAAATTATTTCAATATTTTTTTGGAAAGAAACTATTTTTAACTTACAAAAAATTATAAATTATTCCTATTATGAATTTGGAATCCATTTTTTAAAATTCAATTCACAGATGTTGTAGAATTTAATTTTAAATTAATCCCACAAACGGAAAGAGAAAACTTTTTTTTAAATGATTATTTTAAAATTTTAATATGTTACCGTTTCAAAATTTAGTAAAAAAATGTATTCATATGATATAAATTGAATTAATATATACATCTATATATATGATATATTGTGCATAAAATACAAATTATAAATAAAATTTAACATTATGAATTATTCTGACAAATAGATAGTTTTCAATTAAGATAAATTATTTTTATTACTATTTATAAAATATAAAGTTATCAATAAAATTCAAAAAATTCACCCTAGGATTATATTTTCATTAAAATTTCAAAAAATAGATTATATTTTCAAATTAAATTTAAAAATTTGTCAAAATTTTTCATAAGAATATTTTTATTTAAATTGCATAAAAACATCCATTTAACAAAATAGGAATTTTTATGTTATAAATTAAATTTATTCTTCTTTTATGCGATTATAATATATCAGATGAATTTATTTTTTCTAATATATAACCTATAATAATTTCAGTTTCTAATTTTTATTAATTTCATTAATTAAGATAAAACAACTATGTGGGCATAAAAACACATCCATTATTTTCAATTGGATTCTATTTTCATTTATAATTAAGTTATAATCAAGAAACTCATTTTATAAACTCATGTAAACTTTATTTATATTTTTTATTTATTAATATTAATTTAATCCATTATAATTTCTATGTAATAACTACTATGTTATAAAATATTATTAATAGAATATTATTTTTCTGTAGGACTTGACTTTGAATATAACACAAGTTATTTAAGAAACTCGATGTTATGTGGTATTAAAGATACACATGGTTTATTTAAAAAATGATAAAATATTTATTTCATGTAAACAAAGTTATAAATTATTTTAATTTAATTTGATATATAATATTCGATAATATATAAGGATGTTAAATTATTCCCCCATTAAAGGAAATTTTATCCATGAAATTCATCGTTGTTAGAAAAGTTATAATTTATGTTTTTTAGAAAAACATTTTAGTAACCGACATCATACGATGGGTTAATAAAAAATAGACATAAAATGAGAGAAAATGACCAATGATGTTTATCTTTAAAGACACATAATGTTACTAAATATGAGAAAATAGATTGGAATAGAGGAAAAGTGTAAATAATTATTGAGTGTGATAGTGGTAATTGATCATAAGAGATTGTTTGATCAGTAAAATATTTGTGCATCAAAACCATAAATTTGTTATAATAGAAAATTACATTGGTTTAAAATAATTAACAAAACAATGTTATTACATTTGTTTCAAAATACTTTTCCCATATTTATACTATTTGGACAAAGATAATATAGAAATATAATTACATGATTATTATAATATCACATATTTTTTATTTCCCTTCATAATATAATATTTCTATCAAAATGAAGTGTATTAAAGATAATTTTTTTAATTCCTAAAGCACAAATATAGAATGATCAAGATAACATATCCATAAAATGGATAAATATCTATTCTTTCCATCTTTGAAAATCATAGAAAATAAAAATGGTTATCACGCAATAAGATAATTAAAAAAATAGATAACGCATTATATGGTAAATTCATATAAAAATAGAATTTAATGTCCAATGTTAAGACCATATAAATTAATAAATAACTTCCCATATAATCCATTAGATACGTTCTTAATTATTTCTAATACCTAATTTTAGAAGGATTCAATAATATATTATTCCTAGATAAAACAACCATGATTCCCCTAATAAACAAGAATACTTTTCTAAAAATAACATAAAATTTACCTATAATGGTGTTATAATAACTAGAAAACCGTGTAACCCAGTGGAAGATTGATAGCCCTTATCGCCATTCGGTTAGGGGCTCAAACCCCTTGTACTTTCTATATATAAAGTTTTGTCACCAAACATATGTGTTTTTTCTTCTAAACAAGAAAAATAATCACTTACTAATTACTACTTCATGTAGATTTTAAGGGTTAAAAATACCAAAACCTAATGAGCCGTCTCAAAAAAATCCATTCATTGCATTATTATCTCATCACTTAAATCCTAAATGGTGCATGTAATAAATTTATTGTACGATAATTCTTAATTTTAAAGACCAATGAGGGAATTTATAACTATTAATACATCATCAAATTAAAAACACTAATATAAAAATTCATCAAAAGCAACCTTAGATACCAGCTATATAAGCATGTACCCACACTACTAGATCATTTTCTGAAATTCTATTCGTTACATTTTAGTCTTTGATGATGATACTTATGACCCAAATTTTTCATTTAAACCTTTAAATATAAAAAATAAAAATTGGATCAATTGAAAATTGATCTAACATTTAGGTTTACAATTTTAATTTTTTTTGACAAATGCATATCAACTTGGACACATAATCAGCTGGTTTATAAACATGAACATTATCTCCCATTATACCCATATTCTCTTATATTACATCTAGACATCAAAATCACCAATTTGAAATCATTTATATAAGTAAATATTTCTATATCGTTATATATAACCTAAGGAAAAGAGAATATATAAAGGGTGAGATGAAATTCCTAGTAAGGTGTAACATAACCATTAACTATTTAATTTCAACAATGAGCATAAGTGTGTATAATGGTATGATGACATAGTCATAGTTCATATGGGAATTATAAAAGAACACATACCAATAAATTCCATGATCATAAAATATTAAAACATGGAATAAAATAATTATTATAATAATTATTCATTAGCCATGCTATATAAATATCATCCATGAGATGAATTTTATACTAATAGAAATCATAAACAAAACATATACATGAATTGGGACATCATTCCAATTATCTCTCACTGTCACTCTTATAATTGAACTAAACATACAATTGAAATCTGGGCCCAATTAATTTGAGGGATATAATGGACCCACCAATCCTTATATTATCATGGAACAACCAATCAATGGTTTATAGAGTAACCACCAATAATTAGTTTATAATTTCACCACCCGAAAAATTTCAATGTACTGATACATAGTCATAATAGATAAAATATTTCATTTCATCAAAAACTCCAAGGATTTCCTTTTCATAAACTGATTAACCCATTGAAAATAAATGTGTTCCATAAAAAAATATTTGAAACATGATTATCTAGTTGAAAAAAATTTCAATATAAATATCATAATGAAACTTGATTAACCGATAGAATAAAAACAAGTTCCATAACAACATATTTGTTGAAATATCAATCCATATATAAAATAATGAAGATGTTATCAATAAAAAATATCCCAATTGTGGGATAGGTTACAAGAAGGATCATTGATCATTTAGAATTTAATACCATTAACATATAATTTAAAACAATTGGAGGAAAATATGGTTTTTATTTTGAAAATATATATCTAAAACCAAAAAAAAATTGTACATGATATTATTTAAGAAAAACCTAGAAACATTTATATAATGTTTTACATATAATTTAAATCATTTATTGAGGAAAATAACCATTTTACAAAGAAAAAAACATTTTAAAACATAATTTAAAATGTTTTTATAAAATAATATTTGGGAAGAAAATAATTTTTAACCAAATATATATCTTTTAATAAATGAAACATTTTAAACTCTAGAGTGTAATAAATTGGAAAATGTAGTGAAGGAAAATATTCTCATTACATAAATAGTGTATAGGTAAATTCATGAAAATTATATTGAGGTAGATAATATGATTTAAATATTAATGCCTTAGTCACAAACAATATTGAAAATCAATGAGATATTAATATCAAGATTTTACAACTTTGGTAACAATTAATCGTAATCCCATTTAAAGGATTTAATTATATGAAAGAAAAAATATAAAAAAACATGATTCATGATATAACATGGAAAATGGTAGTATATAGACCTTGTAAGACAATATAGGTATATAACATAAAATATTTCTCAAAGAAGGAAAATTATGAGCAATATCCATTACTGTGTTGGTAAATTTAAAACCATAAGATAAATAAATGAGGGATAATCAAATTGATATATAAATCCAAATAAAAATATTATAACAATAGTACAATTAATTCATAGTAAATATATATACCATAAAATAAAAATAAGTGGTAAATTTGAAATTTATGTCATATAAATAAAAGTGGCATAAGTAAAACCCTTACTACATGACTAACATTTGAATCCTGAGATATATAAAAGAATTGCATAAATTGAAACATTTAACATCAATAAATAAATTAAATTATTTATATCAATTTCAAAATATTAGTATATATATAACAAAAAATAAATGTGTTGTGAATTTGGAATATTTATCATAGAAATAAAAGTGAGACTAGAAATACACATACCATTAGTCTTGACTATTTTGGTACATGTTTAAACCTCTTATATAATAAATATTAGATTTAAATAAATCTATCATAGAAAAAAATCATATATATTATACTATATAATATTTTATTATGACATTATATTACCTCTTTGTTAAAAATTACCTATTAATGTTAGGTTTTGGTTTATAACCACTTTGATTTTGGTATATTTTTTAATTTTTTCTTTATGGTTCTATTAAAGTGATCATCATTTAATAATTTTAATGATACAAACCATAATATAAATATAATATATATTTCATATATATATTATAATAATCTATAAAAGAATAAAATATGAAATTAAATACATTGTCCATGGAGAAGGTAGGTCGTACGTATGCATAAACACTGCTACCATTTTCTTATAATATAGGAAGAAATAAATGAAAATGATATATATATATATATATTAAAGAATAAATATAATGACCTATTTATCCAAAATTTCTATTAAACCCATACTTAATAAATTCCATGTAAAATGTGAATGAATCACATCACATCGTGATGTGGTAGTCCTATGTACACACCGACGAAGTTACCGTATTCTCAAAAATTGATATCATAATGTAATGTGACATATAATAATTTCATAAGCATAAATAAATCATAAAAATCATAAAAATAATATTAGAAAATAATTTCCATCATTACTCCAAACCTTGAGAGATGGTATCCGAAGAATAAAAAAATAATTTCACGTGATGGTAGTCCTCCTTACACATGAACGATGATTGGATATTGCATTAAATGAATGTGTGTGCTATTTTATTTCATAGGAATCCTGAACCTCCTCGTGTGGATGAATCGGTGGTTTAGTTGTGGTTAGGGGTGAAATTCCACAAAAATCTAGGGCAAGCTGGTTCTCCCCAAAATGTATTGAGGCATAGCAGTTGACTGGACATCTAAAGGTAAATCACTTTTTTGGTGCGGTGAGAAATAATGGTACCAAATCGAGGAAAATCTTGAATACTAGATATAACCTCAAAATCAAGGAGTTCAATGTCAGACAGTGAGATGATGGTGGATAAGATTCATCGTCGAGATGGAAACACAAATCCACATTATTATATTTATGATACTATTATTATTATATAATATTGATATAAAAATAATTTATGTGGTCTGTGGAAAAAAATGGTTACTGATTAACATTACCCCTTCTTCAGGTAACCCCTTTTTGTTTGAACCAAAGGCCTTCCTTAGTATGATTTTGTACCAACGTGATACTTCTGGGTTAATATGATGGAATTAGGGATTTCAATTGGTAATATTTTTGATGATACAAAATGGTTGATATGTATATAGAATGGTGGAGAGTTAATTCTCTTTAATAATAGAGGTGTGACATTCTTGTAAATACCAAAAAGAAAACTGAATTTGAAGTTCTTCCATAAATAATGCACCTCCAAAATTGATCTGTTTTTACAAAATATGTTTTATGGAAAAAAAATATGAAGATAAAATGTGTTTTTTGATAAAATTATGGGTTATTTATCCACTTAATACTAACATTGAACCACCACGTAAACTCATTTTTACTTTTATCACTATATTTAATTATAACATCATTTAGTAATATTTCTTGTAAATTAATATGTTTACCTTACTAGATATTATAAATTATTCTGCATCTAAATATGGAATCCATTCTTACAAACTCTATTCATATAATTGGATGAATTTAATTTGAAATTAACTATACAGATGAAATGTGTAAGAAGGGTTTGAAGTGAAAATGTTAAAAGGGTTATTATGTTTTTATAACCTTATTCAAAATAAAAAAATTAATTAAATGACATTGTTTGGAGTAATATATATGATTTTCGTAACTTTTATTTAAAACTAATTCAAAATATTATTTAACACCATAAATCATTTGGATGAAATGTATGTTTTGAATTTAAATCCATTATTTTTTTCAGTATTAATCCTAAATGAAACATCTTATTGAAAAAACCAAAAAAAAATCACCCTAAGAAAATTTTTTACATTAAAATTTCATATATGAATTTTATTTTGTTAAATTAAATTTATAAATTTGTAAAAAAAATAGTTTTAAAACATTTATTTCATTAAATAGAGAAAAAATATCTTTTAGAAAAATACACCTATTGTTCTTAAAAATTACTGTGTTTTTATTTTATGACTTTTAAACATTTGTGATAAATTAAAAAAAATTCTTTATTGAATATATAACCTATTGATTTCATTATTCTCATTATATAATAGTTATATATTTAGTTTAATAATATAAAACCCCTTTGTGGGTATATAAACACATCCTTTATATTCAATTGGTTCTTATTTTCATTTATAATTATTTGGGCACCAAAGGATTCATTTTATAAGAATATTAAAACTTTATTTGTGTAGTTAACTTAATGATATTAATTTCAACCATTACAAAATCTAGGATATAAATATCATGTAAATTTTAATATTAATAGTAAAGTGTTGTCTGATATGACTCATCATTTATTTTAACAAAATAAAAAAAAGAAACTCGATGGTACTTAAAATGTAATAAAAAAATAGTTCTGCATATAATAAAATCTAATCATTTAATTTTGTGTAAAATTATATATGAACTAGTTTAAATTAATTTAAATGATGATATTTCTTAATATCTAAGGATGATACACACACATATAATTTATTAAATGATTTTAGTTATATAAAGTCACTTCTATTGGAAAGTAGCTCTAAATAACCAGGGATTTTAATTTATAATTATATAAGTTCTAACAATATTAAAAAATATTAGAATTATACTTTATTTGTAGACAATACTACACTTATCCCTTGGTTTATCCCAACCTGTAACTAATTTTAACATCTATCACGGTATAAAAAATTAATTCTTTTACTATTAACTATGAATAAAAATTATGTTGACCATATAATTTTATAATAATTATGATGATTCCTAATATTTAATCCATTTTACCTTATTATATTTATATGATTAGAATAAAACAATTTTAAATAAGTGCTCAACCCATTACAAAATCCAAATTTAGGAAAATTAATCAGTAATCATAATAATAACGTCCTTATATTCAAATCAGTTAAAAAATTAAATTAAATTGAAAAATAGTTATTATAAATAAATTATATCAATTTAATTAAAATAATAAATCATTCATGATTACATTTATTTCTTAAGATAAAAACACACTATGTTTATAAAAGCATTTTTAGAAATATGTATATTTAAACCAAAAAATAAATTTATACTAAATTCAAGTATAATAATTATAATTAGGTAATTATTTAGATAATATAAAAATATATTATAATTATTTTACCAAAAGAAAAAATTTAAAAAATATTTTTAATTTTACATTATAAGAAATGTCTTTTTTAAAGAAATCATTATTTTATAGAATTTAATTAAAAATAAATGTTTTAAAAAAATTCTAAAAATTAACCATTAGTTAATATGTTCATATTGATTTTCAAAACAAGATTTATTTTATAAGGTAAAATTATTAAAAATTTCCTAAATTAAATAAAATATTTGCCCGTATAAATTACTGTAAACCTATGTTTTTAAAGACTCGTTTTTTGAATCATAAAATGATTTTGATGAAAAATAGTTATCTATTTATATTTATTTAATAAATATATATACATTAGTTTAAAAATTTATATACATTTTTTAAAATGTGGCTATTTATAATCATACCTACATATTTAATGGCTATCATATAAAAATTTAACATGTTATAGTTTAGATAGACTTAGGATTACGTTTAAAGAAAGACACTAGACACCTTCATTTTATAAATATAATAATTAATTTTAAAATATTTGTGTGTAACAAGATAGAAGTGTGGTTTCAAGGTTCTATAGATGGTATAAGTATAGGGTTTTAATAATTTTTTGATTAAGATATTATTATTTTAGGATTTTAATTTCATATAGTAGTTAACTGTTAAAGTTTGTTATTGTTTATTAATTATATAATACCCATTAGGTTATGTAACAATATGATATTTTATGGAATATATATATTTCAAATAAATTTAACATTTCAATTTCTTTCATTTCACACAACCTCATGGTTTAAAAAAACCAAGATATACTGCTAATGTTATTATATAATCCTGATTGTTATAACCTAGATGATAAAATGGGTGATATAAATTGGAATATAATTTGTTTAAAATTATTTTAAAATATTTCATATAATGATAATATATTTATAAATAATTTTTTTTGTAATTTGTTTCATATATACTTTTTCGTTGAAATATTATTTATTTTTGTTGTGGAAATATAATTATATTAAATTTGGAAACATTTTAAAAAACTAACATTACTTATGGAATAAACATGTTAAATTCTACTTAGGAAAATGTTTTAAAATTTTCTGAAACGTTATTTTCTACAATGAATAGTAAATATAGTTTTTTTTTCAAAAAATCACATTTTAAAAAAAATATAAATATGTAAATTTAATTTAAATACCTATTAAATGTAAAATTATATAAAAAAATTATTACTAAACCAATTTAGGTAATTTTAATCAAATTCATGTTTAAGTTGTAAATTAAAACTTTTTATACCTATGGGAATTTTCTCTTTGAAAAAAAACATTTTCATCGTGTGTATGGGTTTCATTTGAAATAATAGTTTTCCACTTATATTGGTAAATTTTGAAAAAATGGTTTCAATATATGGAATAAACTTAATAAATATTTTATAATAGGGTAATATTATTCTCCTTACAAAATCAATAGAAAAAAGAGTAATAATTATTTAATGTTATTAAGATTAAACTATGTCTACTAGGGGATTAACTAAAACAATAATTGATAAAATAACCGATAAAATTCCAAAATACCATTTTACTAAAATATTAAGTTCATATCGAATCTCAATTTTTATAATGTTACATTTTTTATCCCTTTGTCTTGTTTAAAATAATATTACACCTTTTACTTTTCAAAAATTCCAAAGGTGTCCTCTCCCCACTTAGAAAAGGGCTCCCCATATCATCTAATGTTCATACTTCCAGAATTTTTTATGAACATGAATATACTCTATACATTCCTTAAATTCATCCACAAATCCTAGATTCTTTATTTTGATTATCATATATCCTTAATAAGGCTTTTAGTTTTTACCTATATAGGTTTTTCGTTTTCCTCTTGTGGTGTGTAAAGAACCAAGCTCTTTCCACTTACGACAACATTAACTGCAGAGGCATTTACCTAGTGTCCAGATGTGTCTGCTGCATAGTTTCTCAGGAAGAATCAATCCCTCACCTCTTTTTTGAAATTGCATGGGCTCATTCAGTCTAGGAGGCCTTTGGTGCTTTTAACTTGTTTGGATTCCAGGTATGTAGCAGTAGCACCTTCCTACAATCATGGTTCCAGGGTTTTGATACCTTCATCAAAAAAAGGATCGGGTGTATATTCTTCTAGCCATGTGCTCGATCATCTGGAAATCTCATAATTGTGCAAGGTATGTGGGTATCACCACTTCGCAACATACTCTCATCTTTAGAATGAAGTCCATGATCGTTGATCTCACTCGTCTTCTCGAGAATGGAGAACGAGAGGCCCTCCTCAGTGGCTTTCTGACAAACAGAGCTCCCCTCTCTAGAGCCCCTCATGTACTTGTTGTGCGTTGGATAATGCCCAGCTTCATCTTCAATCTCAACACGGACGACTCTTGTGGAATGGGGGTCATACATGGTAGAAGTATCATCATGGACCACTCTGGTTCTGCAATGATGGTTTTTTCAACTTTCTTTGGCAGCAAATACCCTCTACATGCAGAGGAGAAAGCTATGCTCACTAGTCTTACTCTCTGTATTGAGATGAATATTTCCCTCTTGACCATTGATACTGATTCCACAGTTATTCACCTTTCTCCGAAAGGTTGTGGTACTACACCCTGGTGCATTGCATATCTTATCCCTATGTTTCAAACCCTCGTTAACTGTTAGGTGGAGGTTCTTCATATATAGAGGTAGGGCAACAGAGTTTCTGATTTTATGGCCTCTATGGCCAGCACTAGTGATAGGCTCTCATGTTATTTCAGTCTTGGCTCACTTCCTCTAGAGTGCATGGATTTTGTCATTGGGGATAAAATATGTCTCCATCATTATAGACCCCTATAATCCCTCTCTTTTTATAGACTGTTGTTATATTTTTCTTTATTTTCTCCCTATCCTTTTCTTATGAAATAAAATAAATATCTTTGGTGGAATAGAGGTTTCATGAAGAAGATGTCTCCTTCTTAACTGGGAGTTTTTTTTTTCATTTTCCAATTACTTAAATAATTAATGAACTATAAAAATATAATAAAATAATTATATAAAATTTATTTATATTTTATTATCTAAAATTTATAACCTATATCAATATACTATTTTATCAAATGGGAAACAAAACTGTCGATCCTATGTATGATGAGATGTGTCCTTAGAAACTACTGTAATTCAATTTCTATACCTAACATGAAAAGATATAATTATTGATTTATGTTTTATATATTATATTTATGACATTTTTATAAACCAGTAATTATAATTTCCCATAAACATCTGTTATGTTAATTATTTTGGAATACATTGACATCAGTTGTGTGTACGTGTGGAATACGACCTCTATAAAGTGACTTCATATGTTCTTCATTTTATTTTAAAATGGATTATAATAAAGATATATTAAATTTTTATATATTATATCAATGAAATAAAAATGATTGTAAAATTTTAATTAATATTAAAATATTCTTTCATTCTATCCATTGAGAGATTGAAAACCATGTTAACGCGCATGTACTTCTTATTATCTCCATGAATTGTGTAATTTATTTTCTATAAATAAATTTAATGGATTTATATAAAAAATTAAATAATTAATATATATGACATTTATATAATTTTTAAAATTATTTATATTATAAACCATGATCAATGTAAATGGAAAATAATTCCAAACAAAAATATTGATGAAAAATGAAGCTTTTTTAACTCTAAATGTAAATTTAAAAAGGAATTTTTAAAATAGGGTAATAAAATATCCTAAGTAAATATTAATTTTTATGATAAATATTATTATTCTTTAATATATGTTTAAAAAAATTATTTTTTTATATACCGGTGTTTCTATCATGAATGAATATAGCAAATAAATTAGGTAATATGATTTTGATCTTATTTTTATTTCTATAGGACAGACGCCATATTCACAGCTTGTTTGTTTTGGGTGGTGTGTATTACTTACATGAATGTATTTTATGATGATCATTATGAAATTTATTTTTATTTAAATATATTTCAAAGTTTATTACCTATATTTGTATTACAATTCAATAATTTACAATGTGGAAATGGTTTTAAATTATAATCTCATTATTTGTCTAGATGATTTATTATTCTAATTCTGATGATGAAATACTATGCTTAAATTATAACAAAAAACAAAAAAATTATTATCTTATATTTACATCATGAAAATACATTTTCCCTTCATTTTCCCTCTTTATCTAGTTAAGGCCCTAAAATTATGTTTTCAAAGAAAGCTAAAATTATTTACCTCTTTGGTTGAAAACCCTTTTTCATCCATATGAATGTTATTCATAAAAACCTTTTAATGATAATTTTTATTATTTCGCAATTATAAGTTAATGATAATTATACACATGATTTAAAATTTAAAAATACTTTCTAATTTTTTTATTAATCTTTTAATAAGGCCCTTTTGTGGATTTTACTGAAAATGTGAATGGAATATTCATTTTAATGCATACAGAATTAAAGTAAATTTATTTTGTCAGGATTACTCATTTATTTAAGGCCTACATTACACCTTTCAATTTTTATATCAAAATAAATATTTATCATTAATATTTGGAATGCTTTTATATTTTATATAAGTGATTTGAAAGAAAACATCATATTTTTCTTATGAAATTTTCTATATGATATTTCAATATCATATTATATATAATATGAAATAATTTATTGTTACATACGAATAAATTGGTTTATTATACAATTTTGTAGATTTTTTTATTTATATAGATATTTTATGTGTTTGATGATGAAATGTTTATAAAAATCTATTATTTTTACATGGGTTATGTTATGATTAAATTATGATATGTCTATTTTATAAGTTTAATTTCCACAGACTATGCTATGATGAATTATTTATGAAACCAATTTTGTTTAATGGGATCCAATATAAATAATTTTTTTAACTTTTGGTTTAAAACAGTAAGAATTATTTGATTGGTGGTACTTATATTACCGTACAATTCATTTGGTAAATATTGACATCCCTTGAGATAAACATGACTTGAATGGGGAGTGATCATAGTTCAGTAAGGGAATTTCTCCACTATGATAGTCATGTGAGTAAACTTTGACTACTAAAATGGTTTATAGAGTGAAACAAACACACTATAGAATTCGTGGGAGTGAAGCTTGAATACTATCATTTTTTGTGAAGTAAACCTTATCCACTATGATTATCTTAGAAACAACCCTCAACTAAAAAATAAATGACATTCTATAATAATATGTACACCCCAATTCTATATTTTATACAAATTTCAGAGTTCTATAGATTATGTTCAATGATTCTCTTTTTATTAATATATTATTAAAAACCATGATTTATGCCATGATTAATGTTTATAATCTATGATATATGGGTTATAAATTCCAAATTATATTCTAATGTGGTCAAAATTTTATGGCCTTTTTATGTTGATGTCTCCCTTCTTTACCCTTTATGTTAATTAGAGATTATCCATACCTATGATTAATTTCCATAGGTTTTGAAAAAATGTATCTTGTATGATATGTCTGTTTGGGGAGATATTTTAGAAAACCTTATTGGTAGATGATATAGTTTACTTGGGAATAATATGTTTATATACACATGTTTCCAATATAACCATAGCTAAAAGTTTTCTGGTGTCTATTGCTATATTATTTATTGAATATTTATCTATGTATTTGTTATGTATATGTATTATTAGTTTGGTTAGTTACTATTATTATGATAATATAGTTTATTTATACTTTTGAAAATATTATGAGAAAACATTAGTCAGGCCAATAAGGATATGACTATGTGTATGAAAATATCCTTGAATTTCATTGAAAAATAATATCAGTGGATTTAGTAAAATTATATACCTAACTAGATAATATAAGATTCTTTTTCAATAAAAATTAATTTATAGGGGTATTAACTCTAAGAATGGTGCATTGATCTAGACTTAATCATCACATGGTTCTTGACAATGTGTCCTACTACACACATGGTATGACACTCTCTGCGAATATGATTCAAATATTTGAAAATTCCTTACAAAAAATAATTAAGGTTTTGGATAATGACCACAGATTACTGAAGTTAATCACAAAGTGGTATATAATGAAAATAATATGTCATGAATTAGATTTCCTATATTGGATGTTTCATGATATTTTGGCTTCTAACAATGATTTTTGTCAGTCACAGTATGATTTTTGTTTATAGTCGATTGATGGAACCTCATGGAATCTTATTAATTATGATTTGATTGAAAATGACATGATTATACTCGTGAATAACAAAATTTTATGGAATATTGAATGAAAAATATCTTTTTTATTCTCTCACAAATTTATCAAGACATGATTCATGCTTAACATCTAAATGATAAAAATATGGAACAACATTATATTGATTCTTTCTTGATTAATCATCCAGATTATTTTAGTGAATGCACTGATACAAATGTTTTGGAGAAATGTTTTATTAAAAATAAAAATATATTTGACATTCTCTATTGTTTTGTTCCTGATAATTCATTTTGGATGTCTATTTTTTAGAAGGTGGATCACATCAATGATGGAATCTTATCAATAATATTAGTCACTAAGATGAAATTGAATCAATGGAATGGGATGAGTTTATGAAATAACATCTCAAAAAAATCCTTATATTCTTTTCATGCAATGAGATATGTAATTTCATAAGTTAAAAGTATAAGGATGACGAATCATTTGGTACTTGTGTGTCAAATATTATAAGACATTAGAGGTATAGTAATGTAATTATCATTAAACATGAAGATTCTTTATTGAAATAAAGCCTTGTATCTGAATTCCATTAATATATATGACTTTAATAGAAATGAAGAAATATTTTTATGTATTAAAAGGGTGGAAATGGAGATTTTAGATTCACATCTGTCTTCTATTTTTGATAATAATGGAATGATGTAATTACAATGAAACTCTAAAACAACAAGTGAAAAAAGATGATATTTATTTCTTGCTTAATGTGTGGAAGAAATCCTAGATGTAATTTTCTTCTACTACCAAATATAAATTTTATTTTTGTCAAGGATTTTTATTGGGGAATATACTTCAAATCTTATAGGAATAAACATTATAATAAACTGAATTGAATGAAAGATCAATAGAAATCACTAACTACACTCCAATGATTAAAATGAATGGAACATAGTAATAATAATAAATAGTGACCAAATTGAATGCTTAATGATGATGATTAATGTACGTAAGCTAATCAGATGAGAATTTTGGGAAATCTCATGTGATCACTATTTTCTAGGAGAGGTATAATAATGACATGGTGAATGGATTACATACCATATACTCGAAATATACTAGTGCTTTATTTGACTTTGGATCAACAATGTATTTTATATATGAATTATTTAATAAAGTTATCAAAATTCCATCAAAATAATTATATGTTCAATTTTTATAAAATACACTTAATTTTATTAAGATGACATCTCATGTATATTAATTTTCTGTTATTGATGTTTGTGAAAAAATTTGTCCAAGAATTTTTTTTATTCTTCTTAATGTTGAATTTAATTTTATCTTAAGCATAGATTATATTCCTCTATATAAATCCCACATTAATTTCTAAATAAGTTGTTTCACACTTGATATTTCAAACAACCTTATAATCCTATATCAATGGAATGATAGATATTAACATCTGATGGGGATCACGTCCTTTGTATGGGCCCCCATTCCCATTCAAAAGTGGTGTTTATCTCATATGGTTGGGCATAAAATCAACATCAATGATATTCCTATTATGTTGGATATTTTGTTTTATTTATAAACGAGTTTTATATTATTACATTTAATATTAATGTTTAGTTATCAATAGAACTCTTTACTATTTACACTCATATTTCAAAGAATCTATATAGAATAGTCCATACTGAGTTTCAAGAATTAAACAATATAATCATTGATAGTATTAAAAATTTATTTATACAGAATTGTGTGTCACATTGGCATAAAAATGTCCTTTTTGGTAATATTAAGGATGTATTCATGTGACTTTATATCGATTGTCAAAATATAAACAAGATAAAATTAAATTGTAAGTATTCCATAACCTATAGTGATGATTTTTTTAATAAACTACAAAGATCTCAACAATTTTTGAATATTGAACATTGATATGGATATCATCAATTTATGGTTGAGATGGTGTGTATACCCAAGATAACATTCTTCACAAGGAATAGACAATGTGAATATATAATGATTCTATTTGGTATTTTTAATTCCCCCATTATTTTCATGGATTTAACTAATATTGTCTTTAGAGGTTACCTTGTCTAGTTAATGGTATACATTATAAATGATACTATTATCTATTAAATGGTAAATGAGGAATATAAAGGTCACATGAGAAATGAATTGTTGACCATAAGGAATTATAAATGGAATTAGAAAATTACAATGTGTGAATTTTTGTTACCAATGTTTCCATTTTTTGATCATACAATGTCATGAGAGGGTATGTATGTGGATTCATCAGAGATGAAGCCTATATAAAATTTGTGTAGACAAACCACTGGGGCTGAGATCCAAATTTTTCCTAGTTGGGATGGATATTATTAATGGTTTGTTTATTATTTATTAAGACTACCTAATCCACTCAAAAATATAACTCATAAGTGTTCCATGTTTCACTTGATAGATGAATGTGTGAAAATATTCTCTGAAATTGGGTAACTAATTCTTTGAGTCCAAAAGATCATATCAGGTTAAATATGATGATAATAAAAAAATGACCCAATAATTTATTATTTTTAAGGGGAGGATATTGAAATATTTTATGAAGCTAATAAATCTTATTTTTCTTAAACAAGAGGTCAAATATATAACCATGTGAATATTAAAGAGTCATGTAAGGATGCGGTAAAGTTGCAATTTATAGTGAGAAAATTTTCTGAGTTTAACCTTGATTAAATTGTACTAATTATAAACTATAATTATTAAATAGTCCAATAAAAACCATATTTGAATAATTTTATATTATTAGAAGCGCATAGTTCATTAATCTCTATTAATCATAGAATTTAAAAGATGTACAATGATTTGAATGTGTTTTTTTATAATGGGATGATATGAAGACTGATGTTTTAGAGTTTTTATTATGGTTCTTGGTATGATGGAGTGTTAAATATTAGAGAGAAATGTACTAGGGAATGTTAAATTTTATTTCCTAAAGTAATATATATGTTGGAAAATATTTCCATGAAATTATTTACTGGACACCATTAAATGACAAAAGGGAACATTGCTATATAGGTTGTAGTCGATCTCCATTCAACGTCAGCACACTTCATCTCTATGAGATACAATTTATATCTAAATCATCTTTCTAGGATATAAATTCTAGGGTTGTAATGGTTTCATGAAGTACAACATTATTTTGTATCTAATTGAGATCAAATGTTTTCCTTAATGTTCTCAAGAACTCTTAAGAAATCCCATCATACATAATTGAGTTTCAGCACATTGTATTATCATCAGAACTATCGTATGTATGAGGGAAAAATACAAAACCTAGAGTATATTATGATCTCTATTTCTATATTTTTTTTAAAAAATATTATATACACTTTCCTGTAATTATGATATTCATAAAAAACAAAATTCATTTATTAATTATTATTTATCATTATGAATCACACTATTGAATGAAGTGTATAACTCTAAAATTTCAGGATGAAGTGATTGAAATAATGGTATTGAGACTTGATCTATTTTAGGAAATGTTATAGGAAGTTAAATCCATTCAACAACACATCATGGAATCTTGGAGTTGTTAGAAAAGTCTTGTTGATAATAAATGGTGTGATTTTGAGTTTTATATTGGTGAGAAATTATTTCTATAAATTTCATCATGGGGGAATATTCTTATATTTTGTATCAAATTAATGATGTTACATTATTATATTGGCCACATGGAGATTCTTGACCAACTAGTAATGTATTCTTATTTCTTGGGACATCGATCAAACCTCTCTCTTGTTCATAATGTGCTCCATATATCTATCTCAATGAAATATAAAACTAATCCTTCAAATGTGTTGAACTTTGAGGATATGAAGATTTATAATGATATCTCTTATTATGACCAACCAATTTATATTCTAAATCATAGAGATAATGTTCTACAAAATATGACCAATCAACTTCTTATGGATTTATAAAGAAGAAACTAGCTGGACGATTTTGTGTGGGAACTTGAGGAAATGATTAGAGAAATATATATATATTTTTCTGAATCCTACTAATGGAATTTTAAAGATTAAATTCATTTAAATGTAGTATAATGTAATACTCCAGGTTTTTATTAAATAATTTTCTTTCAATTCAATTTAATTTCATTCATGTCTTTCATTAAAGGAAACACCATGTTTTAAGGGAACAAATATTTTCTATTAGTATTATTATTTAAACATGGATTTGGAAATGAATATTTTAAATTTATTATAATTAATAGGAATAACAATATTTTAAATTTATGTATAATGGTTTCATATGATGAAAATATATTTTTAAACTAGTGCTTAATTTTTCTTTATATTCTTCACTAATACTTATATTTTAAAAGTTGATTTTTTTCATTTTTGCGGAAAAAAATAACATAAATATTTGAGACTTTTTCAAAATTTATTTTATTTAATTAGATATATTTTTGAAATAATCATGTCAAAATTAAATTATGGTGACTATTTGAAATTTTTATCGGATGATAAATTTTTCAGTGAATATTGAAAATAATGATTTTTATTAAAAATTAAATTTTTATTCAAATAATTTATAAAGTAAAGCCTTGTTCATAATTTTTTAAGTATCTGATTTGTAAAAATATATTTTAATAAAAAAATATAATTTCTTTGTAATTATATTCATGTTGATTTTTTATTTTAAATCATTTTATTGATATGAAAAAAAATCTTTGAAATATTTCTTTCACATCGAATTTGAAGGTTACATTTAAATTAAAAACAATTCATAACATTAGTGAAAATTGAATAATATATTTCTTTTTTGTATTCAAAATAATTAATATTTTATATTGATATCGAGATATTTTTTATTGAAATGAATAGTAAAAAAGTAAAAATAAGTTCCCATAATTTTGTTAAAATTGATTTTCCGAGGGGGTTTAAATTAACTAATAAGTTATATGATTGAATAAAAACTAGTGAAAATACAAATTTATTTCCATATATATACATTATATCATCTATGTTTTATGAATTTTCTATTTTTAGCCTTGTAGAACGACTCAAATGTGGGTACACATCTTTATTTTTTAAAAATTCCATGGGTGCGATCTCCCCCACTTATAAAAGGGATCTCCTTGTCCTATTTTATACACAATTAAAAATACATTCCTCATAAAATTAATAAAAAAACCATTACATACATCACTATAAAAAACTATAATTTTTAATTTTATTATTAAACCCTTCTATGATGATTTCTTGTGCAAACAAATGGATGTTGTGTGAATGGGAGGTATCATTCTTAATTTGGAGTGTTTATTTTTTTTACTTATTCATTATCCATAATACCTTATTCAGCTATAATAAAATAATTATATCTAATATAAATAAATTATATTATGTTAATTATATATCCTATATTATTCCAATGGGAATCATAAATGTTTATTATGGGTATGACATGTTATAGTGTCGTGAACAAATGTTTTTCATTTTCTATCACCACCTCTCACGGTTGATGACCAATATATATATAATTTTTATATATGATATAAATTAAATATTTATACCCACATAACTATTATATCATATATACCTCATTACATTCAATTTAGTTTTAATATGCCAAAACCACTTGTGTGTACGTGTGGACTACCACCTCTACAAAGCGATGTGATAAATTTTTTATTTTATTTTGAAATTTATGGTGATAAGGTTATATTAAATGAATATATATATACATATATATATATAATATGATATAAAAGATAATTTTTAATGGTGAATTAACAGTTTCCTTTTTTCATTCCATCCATCGAGTAAATGGAAACAACATTCATGCATATATATGGTTGACCTTTTCTATGAGTAGTGTAATTCAATTTATTTTTTAAAAATTAATGGATTACAATAAAAAGATATATAATAAATTTATATGATATTTATATCATGGATAACATTCTGTATATTATTGGACTAGGCTTATGAGAAAAGGGCTTAAAATACTATCCTAGAACATGCATGAAAAACAAAGTAGTTATTATTTGAAACCTGATATTAAAATAGAATTTTCAGTAGATTTTCAATAAATGTACATAAGTGTACAATATGTGGTATTATATATATTTAATTATAGTATCATAATATATATAAAATGAATATATATTTATTATATTATTGGTTTAAACATGTTTGATGAAATTAAATACTTTAGGTAAATTGATTTTTGTCTCAATTTCATTTTTATGGGACACATGCTATATTCATCACTTTTATATTTTCTGTAGTGTAAAATTTTATTGTCAATTTATTAGAAGATAATTATTACCAATATTATGGGGACTTACAAAAAATATATAAGTTACTCATTTCCATGGGGATTATTATTCAAACATTACCAATGTGATAATGGTTTTTTTGTTATAGAGTAATTGTTTATCGATATTATTTATGATTATGATTTTGATGATGAAATATTATTATATATCCTTGAATATTGTAATTAATATTATAGGGTTATATTTATTTCATGGAAAATATCTATCTTACCTTCACGTTCCCTTCATTATGTACTCATGTTTCAAAATTATTTTCTAAGGAAATCCATCTTTATTTATCTCTCTGGTCGAAAACCCATTTTCTTCTATATAAATGTATTTTCATAAAATATTTTTGAAGAATGTTTCTACTATTATAAAATTATTTCTTGAAGACATTTTTTCCATTGATTAATATTTTTTTAAAATGTTTTCAAAGTAATTATTTTCCATTTTTGTAATAATTCTATTGGGTTTTCTTACAAAAAATGTGAAACCAATATTCTATTAAATGAGAATAACATGAATAGTATATTTTAACATAATATCTACTCAATTTTGTAATTATTAATTTATAATTTTTAATTTCATTTTCAAGTAAAATATATTCTTGAATATGGGTGATTTTTTTAGATTTTAAATATGTGATTGTAAAGAGAAAATGATCTTTTCATTAAGAGATATTCCATGTAATCTTTGAAAATAATTTTCTATTTATGATGACATCCATTTATGTTACAAAGGTTTTAATGGGTACATGAACCAATTATAACATTATTTTTATTTATTTACGTGGTTTATGATTATGATAGTGAAATTGTTATGGAATCATGTAAATTTTTCATTGGTCATGTTATGTTGAAATGATGAAACATTTTTTGAACCTATTTTTTTAATGTGGGTCACACTATGATGAAATGTTTATGAAACCCATTTATTTTCATGTTTTAAAATATGATGAATCTTTTATGAAATTTTGTAACACAATGTTTTATATTTTCTGATTCATAGGACAGATATATACCTCAAATACTCTTAGTCAATATTAGAATCCAACAAGATAAAAATGAATAGAATGGGGAGTGAACATGGTTTAGTATGTGGATTTGTCCTCTATAATATACATAGGAGTGAACCATGTCAACTAATATATTTTGGGGAGCGAACCCAATCCACCATGATAGACTTTTGATTGATCATTGACTATAATTCTGGTTTTTTTGTGTACCCAATGCACAATGGTTGTCTTGGAAATGATCCTTCACAACAATGTAAATGAATTCCTATACATATATTTATCCAAGAATTACAAGTACTATGATTATTTTATTCATAAATGAATTATGATCATTGATTTATTTATGATTAATGACATAGAATTTTCTATTATTTATTCCATTATTGATGTTTTTGATCTATGATATTCTTGGTATGGTTTTCAAATATTATTAGAAGGTTCTCAAACCCCTATGCTCATGTTGTATTGATAAATCCATTTTGTACTTGTACATTTCAAATTAATTTACACTTTTTTATGGTTCCTACCCCTAGGATATTAAAATGTTAATATATATGATTTGTATATGAGGGTTTATAGTTATAAAGAACATGTTTTGAGATGATGTAGTTCACTTTTGAAATAGTTGTTTTTGTTTCCATGATTCAAAATAAACTAGACCTAAATGATTTTTAGAATTTATCATAATGTTATCTAATTAATATTAATCTATTTATATGTGATATAAATTACGGATTATTTTTTCATTCTAGGGGGCTGTATGTAATATTGTGTATACTAGGTATTGGAATTATGGAAATTTACAGAACACAATTGGGATAAGTCTAAGAGACAATTCTATGTTTAATATGACATCATGATATTTTTGTTAAAAAGTCACTATCTAGTTCTTTTTAAAAAACTTGTATAGATTTTTTGTGTGTATGAATGGTATGGAATAGATGTACCTAAGGGTAATAACCCACAAAAAGTAGGATTCATATTTTACTTGATCATTACCTCTTAAATGAAAAAGAGGCAACACTACAAAACTGATGAGACATGCTTAGGGTAATTGTTTTGGTTAATGACATTATTATTATATTAAATTATGATAGATTTATTATTTTATGTAAATAGGAATTAAATTATTAGAGAACCAATACTTAAGGAAGGTAAATTGAACTGAGAGTTATTTAAGGTGAACTAATGTGAATCTAATAATTTCACAGTGTAATGTGTATTAAGTATTAATTTCTCAAGTAATTATCTTAAAATAATTCTCATGTGGTGTAAATTATCATCTCTCATGATTAGATAACTTTGGATTTAGTAATTAATTAATATTTAATAAATTATATTAATAATGGATTCCATTGACAAATTGGATATTTTCCAAACAAGAATGGGATATGAACCGATGATAGAATATTTTTTATTAGAATTTTATACCTATCCTGAATTATGATTAATAACACTATTATAGTTGAATCCCGAAATAAATTCATTACTATAAATTTGTAGTATTAGTTGAATTTGGGTGAATATTTTGATGAAGGATAAAATATTTAATTTCTTATGAGTCAAGAATGTGGGCATACACATTTCAGGGATTTCTGGTAGTTATTATGATGGTTTATCTGTATAAAAATAATGGTCATAAAGATAATGAGTAAATTTTAAAAGGAGAATATAAAATATTCATTATATTAATTTCATTAAAATTGGATGATACAAAAATAAATACCTTAAACCAATATTCAATTGGAAAAATAGACACCATGAACCTCAAAGTCTATAGAAAAAAGTAAAATCTTATTCGAAGTCTATTATGAAAGATGATAGTGGTTCTTCACTATAAAATTTTACATTTTATTATGATATGTATGTTTCAACTAACTTTTGGATATTGATATAAAAATTATAACTCAGTGTGGTAGGGCTATTACTAAATCTTCTTCGAGATTTGGGGGAAGTTACATCATATAGATCATGTCTTTCCCCTTGATTATTTATGTTATTAAGAGTTACTTGTCTATATTTTTAATGGATTTATATCAATTATTGTATTAGGGTATCTCACTACACATCCCACATCAACCCATGATCATCTATTGATTTTGAATGAGTACTTCGTATAGATATTAGTGTTATTATATAAGCTTGGATACCCAATCAAAAGATTCTTAGTACCTTTAGTAGTATATTTTATATCTAAATAAAAATTACACTTTTTATATTGTCAAATTTTTTTATGAATTCAACTATTCTATATAGAGACAATGAATAAGAAATTGTGAAGATGATATTTAATAAAGTGGAGAGAATATAACACCCAAATTTTATAATTTTTATTTTCCTTCCAAAAACCCATTATGTTTAATTGGATTATTCCCAGACAACATAAAACCATCATGATCCACACAAAAATATACAAAGGCTAAAATTTTTCCCTAAAAATAGAAGGTACAAATAGATGCAACTAATTACTTAAATATATGTACAACTAAAAATAATGTCATTATTAATTAAGTGAAATTGATAAAAATATAATTATTGTATCTTAACAAACAATATTCTAAATTTCTTCTTTTAAATTTAAAATTTCTAAATATTATATTTTTATGTTTTTTATTTTATGAAATATAATATATTAGAAAAACAATATATTTTATATATTAATAATATATTAAAACAAATTTTATTATTAATTTATAGGTAATATGAATAAGAATATTTATTAATTTAATATATTATTTTCATATGAAAGTAATATTCATTATATAACTACATTTCTTTATAAATATGAAATTAATAATTTATATTGAGTTGAAATTTAAAAAGAGATCGATATCATTATTTAGAATATCAATATTATCTTTTGGTCAATTTTTTTGATTTTCCTAAAATAATTTATTTCTATGTTAATAGTGAAAGAATATTGATATTCCTAAAACTGAAAATTTTCTGACATTATAAAAATATAAAAATGAATTTAATTTTTAAGAAAAAATTTAAAATTAAATATATAATTTATTAAAATAGATCATTTAAAATTAATATGTTTTTCTTATAAAACCCAAGTATATCTTTTTGGAAGAGTAAGTAATATTTTACAGGAAAACTAATTTTTTAACTTCTACTAAAAAATTGATTTTTTATAGTTTTTAGAAATTAAATCCAAGAAAATTGATTTAATGTTTTATATAAAAATGATATTACTATTTAATATGTGTAATTTTAATTTTTTTGGAAAATTATTATTTTTATCAATGAATTTATTGATAATTATGATTGTAAAACTATAATTTTGAATGAAATGTTTTATTAAAATTGTGCACTTTTTATCTAATCCAATAAATTAATATATTTTAAATTATTAATATATTATAATTCTCAATCAAATGTGTGATTATATTATCAAAAATTTAATTATCATCTTATGTTAAATAAGATAAAGAAAACATTACAGTTGTAACGAAATATTTCTAGAAATGTTTCTCTTATATATATAATTATTGTATTTACAAATTTAACTTTATAATACTATGAAACTGAATTATATTAAATGAAAATTAAATTTTTTATTGTAAAAAAAATTAGGTTAGATGGTTTATTATTTTTTGTTAGTATAACATGTATTAATTAGTGAAAAATTCGGATTTATGTAAAAAAAGAATAAAATTAAGAAGCATAAAAATAAATTACTTGAAAATTGTATATAACATGTGTAAAAATTAGTGTAAGAGTATTTCAAGAGCATATATAACATTATAATCCCTTATTTTTAATTTTTAGTGCATTTGAAACTTGGATAGTGTAATTATATTTTTGAAAAATAATCGGTCTTCAACAGAGTTCCATTTCCATCACTTATTTATGTGGACACATAAAACCCTGCATCCCAAACACATTATATATAATTACATGTTTTAACACTAAAATTTTTACCCTTCTAAAATCTGATCTCATGTTAATAATACTATTGCCTCAATTATTTTTCATAAGCTCTTCATTTTATAAGAGATGTTCACATAAATTTCATGGTACCAGTGTGAGTATTTGATACCCCTTACTTGAACATCTCAATAATTATATTCCAAAACTTTGAAAAAAATATTTTATAATAAACTCAGTATCATTAAAATATTTAATTTTTACTATATTAATTAAATACCCATTATTTATTACCTTTAACCCACTTATATGTACAAAATAATGTTAACCATGTGTTATGTTGAATACTGCATTTTTAAAGTAAAATTTTTCATATTTCACATTAATTTGCATAATATATATAATCAACTTAATGAAACATTAAAGACATTAAATAAATATAAATAATGCCTATATTATACTATTATAATAATATTATGTCAAAATAAACAATTTTCTAATGATACTCATAAATCGAATTATGATTTGTTAATAATTTGGCCAATCTAAACCCATACTTGAACAATATAATAATACTTGTTTATGGATGAATTTTAGAACATAAATAATAAAAATATAATAATTTATTATTCATATAATTATTATAATTTTTGGTCAATAATTTTTATATTGTGTATTAAACTTATTATTAAAATATAATATTTGATTACTAAAACTACAAATTTAAGAAGGCACATATTTCACATTCGTGAAACATATGAAAAATAATTTTAATAAATATCTATCTTGTGAAAAAATTTATAATTAAAAAATTAAATAAATATGAATAAGATTTCCAATAAATAATCTAATAAATTAATTATATTATTCTAGAATATAAGCACATATGTAGATTGAATCCTGAATAAGGTAAGGGTGTTATGTCTCAATTTTTAGTTCCTTTAAACAAACTCTTTATTATACAAAATGTTTTATTTCAAATGGTGTATCTTGTATCCATTTTATAATTTTTTAACTCTATTATATAAATAATAAGTTTATTTAATGTCTTAATTAAATTCATATAATTGAATGTTTTTTGATTCAAATGTTTCTAATGTTGTATGGGTTTTCTTGTTCTTAATCCTGAGACTTTTTGAAATAAAAATTCCAATCACCATGTTTTCATTGTGTAATATATTTACTAACAATGAATGTTTTTATTTGACCTGTTTTCTTTTTTTTTCTATGATATAATAATACAAAACATATACCTTTTATTAAACTTGTCGATATTTAATTGATTCAGTAGTGGTAATAATTTTTAGTAACTAGTGTATCAATTAAATCTAGATAAATTACTGCCATATAAATCCTTGTCAAGTATAATAATCCATTTATTTTTGAATGATGTATTCTCTCATTTCATTTGTGGATTTGAATTACTACCATATAAAACCTTGTCGATTATTTCATACATTTTGTAGTATGTTTCCCATAAATGGTATTAGTAATATAAATATCCATCTATTGAGTTATATATCTTTTTCATGAACTTTTATGTTCCATTATTGGGTTCTGAAACAATAATATTTTATTATATAATAATTAATTATATTCTTTGGGAATATAAATAATTAATGGAATTATGGTTTTATTACTCTTTTTATAATATGTGCTTTTAATGAATCAAATTTCAAAGTATTAACAAAGTTCCTTTCATAATTCATTATTTTTTATCTAGATCAAAATTCCCTACAAATTGAATTATTTCATTTTCATGGAACCATTATTTTAGATTTTTTTAAATGTATAGATTTTGAAAATCTCATACCTCACTGTTTGAAATACTAATTTTGAATATGACATTGAACTGTTTATTTTACGTCAATGTTAAAAAAATTCTAAAATAACATTTAACAACTCCATTTTTTTTTTCAAAATTAATAACATTCATTTGATTTATGTTACATGCTTTAGCCATTAATAAATAAATGTATTATTTATATAAGGGGTTTAACTGACATGTAAAATAATTTTATTTTTAATCACTTCTTTTCCAATAGGGTTCAAATAAGTCGCTGAAAAACATATTTTTAATCTATGTGAACACCATTATATGTTTAAATTACTAAATTAATGATATTTATTTTGTAACTATAAACATTAATTTATTGGATGAGTCATTTAATTTTACATTAAATCAATGATATGATCTGACACTTCTTTTTTCTTGCCTAACCATTCATAGTGATTCGGGGATAATTTTGTTCCAATATATTTTCATTGTGAATGACCTTTATTAAATTAATTTGATTAAAGGTTATCCAACTAGAATTTAAAGTTCCATTGATTTGGTAAATTATTGATCTAACCATATATCAGTAACAAATATTGTTTAATTTTTTTGGATTCTTATTTATAACACTATTCAACTTATTAATTGGAGAACTATTGTAAATTTGATTAATTTTTATTTTGATAGAAATTTTTAAGGATTAGTAATGGAAGTTGGATTTATAATTTTTTAATCATCAACATTCTTAATATATATAGATTATAATGATTCTTTTCATTTTACTAACAAGGGTAAATTTCTGGAATTTTGTGTGTTCTTATTCTAATAAACAAAATTATTGGAAACGTTTATTATGTACTATTTTTCATTATATCATATAATGAATGAAATGAAAATAAGAAAAGATTTGCTTGGGTTCTTACAAAAAATTTCTCATGGACACATTAGTAGATCTAATTGAATCACATGTTTGGTTATTTTTTTATTCCTTACATGTTTAGAATGATTTATCAGCTACATTTTGGAAAAATGATAATGATGTTGTGGCTATGATCTTAATGGATGAATTGATGTCTTGGTCGAGGGATTTACTATAAAATCAATATTAATGTCATTTTCCATTAAATCACTAGCAAATCAATTTTATCATCCATAATATATATTTATTTTCATTTACATTCATAGATATATTATGATCTATGTTCCAACTGAATGATATTTTATAATGATTATGTATCATGCCATAAAATGTGTTCCATCATCATGGTGTGATTTCCTCAGTATTAAGTTATCACATATTGAGCAATTAAGATCTCACAATATTTTTTTTCTAATTTCTTATTACATAATGAATATAATTACTCGTGATATGAGTAGAATAATTTCAAGTGTGAGGGATTTTTGGGAGATGTTTAAGACTTCTAATAAATTAATAAGATTAATATTGTTTAAATAAATATCCTTTAACTGAGTAAGACATGGGTTATATTATTTTATATTTATTTTCTAATTATATAATTATATAAATTTAAAATATATTTTGAATTTAGGTAATTTAATATTCTTTCTAATCCTTTTAATTATTGTATAGAAATTTAAATGAATTTATAGTTTGTATCAAATTTTGTATTTAAGGTATGTGTATATGGAACTGAATCAAAGAGTATTGGTTAATGGTGTTATAAATATGTATGGTATAAAATTACCAACACTATCATATTTGAAAAATTCTTTTGAATTATGTCTTTTGATCATGTACTAAACATGTAGACCACTTTGTAAAATGGATTTATCTTTAAATATATGATATCAAATCAATTGAAAAAAGAAAATATATTCTCATAAATGATTGAATGATTTGTTTTTTCATATTACTATATCATCATAATGATATAAAATAGAAAGAATGTCATATGGGTTTAAAATAGGAAAACACTAATTCCAAGATACATGATCCCATAAATGTTTTTATAACAAATAGGTGATGCTTATAATTTTTTAGTGCTACTAACTCTCACTACAGTATATGATATCATTAATGTTTCATTGTTAATTAATTAAATACAAATATATTAATGTTTTCTATCATTGTTTTCTTCTAGGGTCATGTTATAGCTTATTGAACCCTTCTTTGTTGTTTTTTGATTCAAAACATTCATATTACTTCATTTAGAAGATATTAAACCACCTGATGTATCTTTTTTTTCCACTAATTAAAACTCATTATCCTATTTAAGTGATATATTTTACAATACAAAATAATTTTAATCTACACTATCTTTTTCCCCAAAATATTCAATAAAATATGGGATTATTGTTTTTTTCACATTTTCTAAATAATATCGACATTATTTCTTTCATGTATTTTGAACGCATTTTTTGTTAAATCATTGGTAGGATGTATTCATGTTGTATTAAGATAATAATATACATTTATCTACTTCATCTCATTAAATTTAACTATTTTCATTAATTTTACTTATTATAACTTAAATATAAATTCATTAATGTGAATTAGTGTAGTCTCCCTTCTAGGATTATTTATTTATTTATATGTGACATAACAATTTCTATATTAATTATTTATTGCATATTTAATAACTTATTTATATTATTGTAGAGAGATTACCCGTTTTAGGTGAATTTTCTTTACATTTGATTCACCATAATCTTTTGTAATTATTTGTAAAATATTTTTTATGGTCTTCTTACTATTGAAAATACATGATTAAGTCTATGCTACATTAGATTTCCCTACAACTCAAAATACATATACTCATTATCAGTTTATGCTCTAATATGTTTATTGTTCTATAGGGTTTCATATTCAAATCTCCTATAAAACCTATCAATGTAATCAATAACAAAAAAATTTCAATATAAACAGAACCCATTCTACTATAAAAATCAATGAGTAAAATAAAATATATTTCAAAATATTTTTATGGGAAATTTATTTGATCACACACAATATTGATCATAACATTGAAATTAGTTTCATTACCACTAAAGCTTAACATATATGTAATTTTATAAATTTATTTATTTAATAATTACATCTTACAATAACAACAATATAAATGAACAAAAAGAATTATTCTATTCTTATAATATAACAATAAAAAAACACTTATAGATTATTTCTTCTACATCATTGAAAAAAATATCACTATAAAACATCCTTATATACTCTGTCATATAAGTTCTATTGAAAAGGTAAAAAAATGAGTGAGATCAAATTATTTGTAAGGAAAATAAAAGTCAATATATCAAAATGTGGTTGATCCGAATTATATATTATGACATGATTGTGTGAGAATTTTATATTGTAAGAGGAATAAAAAAGGGATAATATTTATCCACAACAAAAAATAGAAGGGCACATGATCTCATGTAAATATAAAAATATCATATCATAAGAATATAGAGATATGTGATAATAACCAAGATACATAGAGAATAAAATTTCATTGTTGACTTATTTATAAATGTTTAATTAGAATAAACACATTAAAATAATAACATTATGAACATGAATTAACCAAACACATTTCCCCAAATAAAGGATGTTACCATAAATTACGGTTTATGATTTATAATATTTTGGACATGGATAACTTTAAACAGATCTATAAAAAACATCCCTATCATATCTTGAGATATAAATCATGTCTTAATTTATTTTAGGGAAATATTGTAATTTCCAATTAGATAATGTTACAATATAAAAATTAATTCCATAAGAACATAAGATATCTCATCAATACTTCATAGGTTAGTTAACAAATTGTAATGAAATATAGTTCATGGAAATTTCCATACAATAACATCACAACAAATACATAGAGGGATTAATTCTGTGAATTTTTTATAAAATACCATTAGATGAATAATAATAATTAAATATTTATTTAATTAATGAAAAACACACTTATAAAATCATATTATGTTTTCCTTGATAAACTAGAAGAAACATCCTTTCATTTTACAAACATTGAAAATAAATAATACGAAAAAAATTGGGAATAGGGAAACATTTTAAATAATAAAGAATCATGGAAATTAATATTGATAATTAATAATAAATATAATATTGTAATAATTAAATCAACATATAATCAATAAAAACATTATTTTTTTACCTTTTAAAGTTATGTTAAAAATTTCCTTTGAAAAATTTGTTAAAATTTGTTTTTCTAAAATATTTAAGAAGATTTTTTTTTCAAAAAGACCTTAATGGGATACATAATAAATAAATCAATTTATTTTATTTTAATGAAAGGGGAATTAATTATGAATATAAAAAAATCTCATTGATGAGAAAACTATAGAGGTCTATAATAGTGGAGCCCAAGAGCATCCCCTTTTAAATTTTTTCCAACATTAGTGGACAAGGAGTGAAGGTCTGAGGGAAGAAAGATCTTGTGACAAAGTGTTTTCCTCGAATGGAGGTGATCGACTACATTTTTTCTCTCTCTCCATGTTTATAATATATATATGGTGTTGCTTATTGGACCTCTTCACCATCTCACAACATTATAAATAGACCACATATCCTTGAGCTTTCCATGAATGGAATCATGGATAATGCTAGTGTATATTTCAAGCACAATTATGTGACTTTTATATTGCTTATAGAGTAGGATACTAGTAATAAGGTCTAGTGGTTCAACCAAAAGAGAATGAACTATACCAATGTGTGATGGTAATGTTATTAGTACCCATCCCATTGAATCCTGCAACACATACCACATTTCATGTCATTCAAAGAGGATGCACCATAAATGTTTTTTGGGACCAATTGGACGGGGAAATCAATGAACATGATGCCCAAGGTTATTAATAGTCACAACATCACTAACAACCTATATTTGACTAATAGATAGTGCTACAAGCCATTTTCTATATGGGAAAACCTTATACACCAGCTTGAATTTTATTCTAGCCACCAGAAGCATCCCAGTGTAATGTATAACATAATATTCGGCATTGTTCCTTCCATACAAGATACTCTAACACCACACTTCGAGAACCATTATAATATCCATATTATAGAAGATAGAACCCACTTCCCATTAAAACCATCACTCAATTAATTAGGAGACCCTAATATATGTGGAGGAAATTCACACGAAATCCCCAATGGTCATCTACTACTCGTAGTCCCAATCACTACTTGAAAAAATGTGGTTCGATCTCTCTTTCATGCTCTCCCAACAACATAAACAAAAGGGTACATGGTTAACACTAGTATTATTGATTTTCTCTTCATTAGGTAAGGCATGGTTTCTGATCCTCCAATCAATGAAATTGAGATTGACAAGGATTTACTTCACCCCGATAGTTATCCCCTATGGATCCGGGTGATCCATGTTGACCAACACCCTCCGATAGTATTTTAAAAACAATTATCCTAATGTTAATGCTATAAAAACACATATCTACATCATCTAAGAGGTCGATCAGATCATACGTCGCATTTGTTATGGTTTCCCTAACATGATCGATGAAATATCAAGATAAGAAATTTTATGTGAAAGATAAAGAGATAGAAGTGTGAAATGAAATTCCTTTTTTGTATTGGGTAGTTTTAAAATAATCCCAAATCATAGAAAGAATATAAAATTATAAATATTAGAATTTATAACGTTAAATAAGAATAACATAATACAAATAAAATATTTTTATTTTATTTAAACAAAAATATATCATCACAAGGATAAATAATATGGAATTTGAATAAAATTATCTATTGGAATGGGTGAAAATTTTTCTTAATGAAACGAATTTTTATGTAAAGAGTGAAATCCATCAATGAATAATATTTTCATTCAAATATTTTTTTTATGTTATATATAATAAATACCATAATGGATATATATATAGAAGAATAAAATATTCATGGAAGAGAATAGTCAATGAAGATTGTTTAAGATAGGATGAAAATGATATTGCATTGAAAAAATAATTACCTTATATTCTATTTTGGAAATATATACTCTCAAAAAATATTTAAAAATAAATTATTCATTTGAAATATATATCAAAAAAAATTATGATGATTAAATTCTATATTAATATTGTACATTATTTTTCTACATATTCATTACTTTTTTTAGTTAATACCCAAAATTACTGTGAGTAATATTAAATGATCCATGTTTACTACAATATAATGTATTCAGTCACCATTTATTTATAATGGTTTAATAATTTATTTATTATTTTAGATACTATAATATAATTTCCATATTGTTTTAATTTGATATGGTTGTATTAAATGGTATTTTTTTAATAGTTTCTATGAAGAAATTTATAAGCCTTGTTTTAGAAATATATATTGGATAAATTGGAATATATTAATAATAAATTAAAAAATAAATATTTAAATTAAATAGAAAAATAATTTAATTATTACAAAATATTAAGCATTAAATTATCATAATATAGTATTTCATGAATGAAATTTACAACTCCATCCATGTTGGCTGTTAAACTAGCCCATACAAGAACACGCCACAATAAATCAATGAGTATGCTTATAATTTAATTTATTTAGAATATCTTTATCCCATATAATAATTTAATTTTTCACTTTTTACTAAATATTATATAAATAATTTATGATGGAATCATTTATATGATAACTGAAAAAAATTTCGAGACATCACTACATATAAAGAGGAAATCATCTATTATAATGGGAAAAATATTAGCTATAAAGGAATTTGGAAATTAAATGAGGGGAAAAAGTGAACCATTTATGGAGAATATTTTTATGGAAGAAAATTTATATGAGTATATTGTGATAGTTATATTATTTATTGTAGCAGTTATGGTGTTGTGGAGGGATCCTTTTTTATAATAGAGTAATGAATTTTTTTTAAGTTATTTTTTTATTAAATTAGAAGCGATTTAATTCTCATGTAATACAGAATAAAATTATACAAAATAAAAAAACATGTTGCACTAATATAAAACAATAATCATATCAATTATAGGTATTTTGTTTGATATTTTTGGACTTATATCTTAATTTATCCATTTTTAAATGTTTAAACCTTTATTGTGAGAACTATCTTTACCCATGTAACAAATATTTTTATGGTAAGAAAAGAATTGGTATTTATAAAATTTATTTTATATAATTATTCAAAACATAATATCCATTTTTCATGTTCTAATTCTAATAGGTAGTATGTATTAAATTTAATAAATATACACTTAATGAAATAAAAAATGTTTAGAAAAATACCACATTTTAAGCGTAAAAATGAATTTTCACCAGAGTCATGTGTTTCATTGATTCCAAAAAAAATGATTTAGTAATAAAATAATAGTTTTGTGTCATAAAATTCAACAAAAACATTAATTTATCAGTTTGAATGCATAATTGTGTGAAAATGAGCAATTGTTTTATTTGGAAAAATTATTACTTCTCTTCATAAAAAAAGAACTAATTTCTATATTCAATATATTAATTTCAAATAATATATTTTACTCTATAAATTTATATTTTTATTGAGAAAATGTATATGTGTGTGTGTTTAATTCTATCTTATATCATAATGATTTTATTAAATTGATGGTTGTAAAAACTGTATTTTTATGATTCAATCAAAAAATTCTTTTAGAGAAATAATAATAAATCAGTTGTAATATAATTTTGAAATAATTAATAAAAAATATCATTTTGTTAAATTAAAATAATATTAAGAGAAATTCATTTCAATCAAAGAATTAATAATCAATAAAAATACAAATTTAAAATTTATTCTAAAATAAAAAATAAATTAAAATTGTTAACTGTGAAAATAATAATTAATTTCATTAATTATAACATTTTTTATCATTATAGCATCTCTATGAAAAAAACTGTCAATATTTCTACATAATATTTAAAAGTTAATATAAGTATTGATGTTATCCCCATGTGGTGGTTCAGGTAGCATGGATCTTATATTTATTTATACGATCATAAACCATTCCAAGATATGATTTTGGTGAAGCTATACTTGTAGAAGTAAGGCTGGTCCTTGGTCTAGTTAATGAACTAGTAACACCACCTCTTATAAATTCATAAAACCCAAGCCTCATAAAGAAGACCACAATTTATTGATTCTATTTCTATAAATTTAATAATGTTTCCAAATCGATTTATACATGACAATTCAATAACCATATTAAAATTAGATTTCAATATACATATAAAATGTTTGATGGTTCTGTTTTAGTTGGTTGTTACCTGTATTCCATGGAATTAAAAATAGATTAATTATTAAATGTATACTTATATAATGAGTTATGACTTCCCGCCATTAAAAACAACCCTTTTACCAAAATTTAATTAATTAGATAAATATAATAGAGGGTACATATGTCTCATCACATCCTCTAGTTCCTTTATTGTTTCATCAATCTTATAATTTCTCCTTAACAAAATGACTATTTGGGTGGTAATGTTCCACTACACTTTAACTACTATACATCATATCTCCATTGGATGGTCCTCTTTAAATACATCATGTTCCAATTATACAACACTTATGTTAAATTCATATAATGGACATAGTATAAACAATATTAAACATGTAACATGGAAATTATCATGTACTTTATATGGAAATAGAGGGCATGATATGTGTTTATATAAGTCTACAATAAGATCAAGAATCTATATGATATTAATATACCTAGTGATTGACTTTTTCTTTTTCCTAATACATAACTAACTACCAAGGAGATATCTATAGGAACACATTTTTACCACCTACAATCCCTATATATCACCGGGGATTGAGAACATAACACATATTTTAAAAATATTCATCATCCAAATGTCTTTTAATGGATTTATTTTTTATTTCATATCATAGAAATGATCATGTTCTAATTTATTTCTATCCATTAATAAATCTATTTTTGTTAATGTTTTTCTTCAATACCAATATAGAGCCTTATATGGTTCCTTTTGGGTTCTAGAGTGGAAAAATTTATCAGATGAGCTTTATCATAGATAATATGTCTATTATTACATATTTTTAAGTAAATTCTATATGATCTTATTACATATCTCAATATTAGAATCACCCTTTCAGTTTTAATATTATATTTGTGGTGATATCTTATGCTACTGTTTTTCTCTATAATTAGTTCTTGTTGGATAATCCTCTTGAATTTTGATGGGAACCGTGAATCTAACAAAGATATAATTGAATTTTACAGTCTAGTAAACACGAAATTTAATTTAGGTATAACACTTACAATTTATTGAGTGATAGATCCTCTTGGATATTAATGTTGTTTACTAATAATATTGGTCAATCCACCACAACCAAGATATATTTGTTCAATTTAATAATCTCAGGGAGGCTTATGATAAAATAAACAATGATATTATACAATTTAAATACTATTATTTTGAATGGATATATAATCTCAATAGATATCCAAAATATATACTTTTATAGATAATATAACAATAATCACGATATATACATTTCCATGTCCATATTCATTCTTTCCCACAACTAGTGTAGCTAATGATTGCTATAAAACTTTTATCATCCAAGATAAATAGTAATGTATGAGTTTTTTGCATCCTTAAATGGATATTTATTCAATAAATTATTTCATGGGTGACATATGTAGTTCCAAAAACATATACTTTCATATTTATTAAGTTGTATTTCCTGAATATTTAATAATATCATTTTATCACCATAACAACATTCTGGGATTCCATGATATAGTTTGATAGATGAGAATTAATTTGGGAAATATTGTATTTCATCATATATTTTATGATTTCTATATTAATCCATAATATATATATATATATTAGGTCCCTTTGAACCCAAATATTGTAACACCATTTTTTCTTACAAATAGCATTCCCAACATTATTATTCATCTCGTAATGGTAATTTATTGGAAAATCAAATTAATAAATATGGATATCTCTAATAAATGAATGATACTTATATAAATTAATCATGGATGTCTCTAATAAATCAACTCATCTGATCCTTGAAACTAACTAGGAACAGCACAAATTCAATATTTATCGAAATGAATTCAGAGTATCCACACATCATATATATGGTTTGTTGGGTATATCTTCCCTTTTAACACATAATTGATTATATCCCCATTAAATATCAATATTTGATCAGATGGGGAATCACTGTTCATCTCTACCCTTACACCTCTATTTTAAACTGGTTTTGTACTCAAAATTACAATTATAACAACAAAATGAAATTCATATCTTAATTAATAATTTAATTTTTATCAATTTTAAATAAATTAATTTTACAAGTTTTAATGTTTACATAATTAGAGGAGGTGATTTGGAGAGTGAATAATGAAATTTGAGCAAAACAGAAAAAACTACAAGGGAGCTTGAGCATACTTGTGGAAATACATAATTGTTATAGATAATATTTGGATCCAATTTGGATGAAAATCAAAGGGAGAGAGAAATTGTTTACTGGATACATTTATTTAGAATAATGTGGAACCGAATTCATTAATTTAGAGGCCAAAAAGTGGCCAATAATTTGACGAAATTTTGAGCACGCTCGATTGTGAAAGCCTTATGTTTTTGGGCCATAACATGTTTTATATATCTCTAATCATGCTAAAAACGCATCTATTAGACATCCAACTCGATGGAACATCTTTCAAAATAATATTTGGGTAATTGGACATAGATGGACTGCTCAACTAACCTAATCCAGTTGGGGGAAAAATTAATCATGAATGGCTTACCTACACCGAGATACCATTCAATATTCTTGGATTCAACATTCCAAATTTCAATTAAAAAGAACTATGTGGGTCATTTTCAAGGGTTGAAAAACTGAGGGTAATATTGAGGTGAATGTGGGATCCTTCATCATCCATTTTCTATCACATATACATCATGTATTTAAAATCATAGTATTGATCAATTTGGGTGGCATGTGGGGGTCTTAATTTTAATCTCAATATTTTTTGATTGTAATAATTTGAAGGTAATTCAATTTGTATTTTTTATCAACTGTTCTTTATTTCTTCCTTTTTGGTTATTTTTTATTCTAATATGATAAAACACAATTCAAAGGAACAGAGTCACATGCATTCATTCATTACATAGATCTTGTGATATGGAGATTGATGTATCCAAGCCTCTAGTGAACTGGGTATGGATAACAGATGCTAAGGAATTATGGTGCATACAAGCTCTATTTTTTGAGTCATGGTCTATCAATTGTATTTTTTACAAGACTTTGGGACATGTTTCCTTGCTCCATCACAAGGGGATTCCAATCATGAAGTCGCAGGTGATGAGGATGGAAGACCATGTCGGTTGGGGGGTTTCTGCAGCAGCCTATGTGAAGGATAGGGATTGTGAAGGCACTGACCAAAGCTCTGGTAACGATGTTTGTAATGAGAGTTTGATTGCTGTTGCAATTCTGAAACCAAAAAGGTGATTCCCTCTAATACTAAGGTTATTATAGTCTTTGATAGGCTAAAGAGGTTTTTGTAGATAGTGATTCCTTCAAGGGTAGATGCTAGTAAGGGTAGTGCTTCTCAAGGATGGGCAGGTGGTATTGAGGTTCTTCTAATTCCTGGGGACCCTTAGGATGATAGTGGGATCAATATTTTGGTAGTTCTAACAAGGGTGACAAGTCCTCAAATAGAAGTGGTAACCATTGAGTTGGACAACCGTTTTGATAAATTTTCCAATGCTAATATGGTACAGGAGTCAGAGGATTCTAGGCATAAGGAGGGGCGGCACAATTGGATACAATCAGGAAATGCGGCAGTGGAGGAGGCAATCTGTGGGGATACGAATATGATGCCCCAATTCATGGACCTTTGTTATGTACAACCAGCCTGCTTGAACATGTAAATGCAGGACACTGGAGGATAGAAAACTGTCATTCAAAAATGGAAGCACAAACAGGCAAGGTATAGACGGTCGGAAGAGGAAGACCCAAGTGAGAAAGAAGGAGATTCTCAGACCGAAACAGTATTTTAGAAGGATTCCTTGGTTGGGTCTGAATCAAGGAAAGAGAGACAGAGGAACATCATGAACGGGAATTTTTTGACTTGTAAGGGGGATAAAAAAATCAAGGCCTAGAACATACTACTCAAACACCCCAAAACAATAGCAACTACATCGTCAGGTAAAGCACTGGGTAAGGGTACATATGTTAAGCCGAGGGAAGATCCACTGTCTAAATGTGTGGAATCGGCCTCTGGCATGATGTGCGAGTAGAATTCATCAGAGGATTGTAAAACCTCTATGGGTGGAGCTGAGGTGAAAGAGTGTTCAGCATTGGTTGAATGTTCAGATAGGGAGGGAAGCCAATTGGGGGCGGAGAGGGATTAAATCATGGAACTAGCTCAATATTCCAAGGAGGTAATGTTGAGGATGGTGGGAAAGTAGGCTGATACAGAGGAAGCTTCATAGTCCATATTTCCTAGTTTGCAGTGGAAAACAACTGTTGAGGCCTCAGGGAAATCTTCGTTACTCCTTTTGTACTTGGATGAAGAGATGCTGGATAAGGTCCAGACTATTCACTCTTTTAAGGAGAATGTGGAAAGAATAAATGAGTTCCCAATCCAACTGGACACAAATATGGAGTAGGGACACTGGATTTTCAAGTAGCATTTAATTTTGACTAGAGGTTTCAATACCAAAAAGTTAATCGTGGAGGAGTTCTTGAATACGAGGGAAAAACTGGACCATCAATTTGATGTTATTATCATAGGAGATTAGAACAAAGCGCTATCAAATTTTTCTTGGAAATTATATTGGGAAGTTGTGTCTAATGGGTTTATGCTGGTCTTTAATAATTTTTTTTCTACTATTACGTTTCATGGATCTGGTGGATCTGGAGGGTTTCACACTTTTCCATTGAAAGTGTTTTAATAAAAATTTAGGTTTATGGTTGTATTTATCCTATAAGGGTCAATAATGGATAAACTTTACATGTCCATTTATAAAATTTTCATAAAAAAGATTCCTTTGGGTCTATGTAATTCTTCTGGTACATTTCTGTGATATATGTTGTGTATTTTTATGAGTGCCTTGAGAATTTTATAGAAATATTTATGGATTTTTTAATTGTTTTTTGGATTTAATTAATGATGTTTTGGCACAAATATGCTCTTTTATCAAGTGTTCCATGGAAAAGATATTATATTAAATTATGAGAAATTACATTTCATGGTTTAGTGGGGGACAGTTGTTAGAAATGTTATTTCAAATTAGGTAATTAAAGTGGCTTAATAAGAAATTAAATTAATATCGTACCTTACATATCCAAAATGTGTTCCTATGGTGTGATCTTTCATGGGTTATGCTGGTTCTTATATCCAATTCATTATTGAATTTAGTAAGATCTCACTTCTCTTATCTATATTTTTTCAAATGGATTTTGAATATATTTCAAAATTGACTATTTATTCAATTTAGAAAAAATAAGTCTCACTCCACCTCCCAACATCATACCACCATGTTGGGATATTCCCTTTTAACTAATGTGGGATGCCTATAACTTTTAATTAGGTAATTGTTATCTCAAATCGTTGATAGGTATCCTCATGACATTGCATATACTTCATCTACCATTGACCCTTCCTAGAATAAAAATACACAACCAATAAAAATGAACATCATTCTATTGTTTTTTCCATTGATAAATTCTATTCAAATACTATCAGGTCAGAAATCATTGTGTTTCTTAATCTTTATAGCCTTCTTTCTTTTAATGAAACCTGAAGAAAAGCCATTCCTCATTCAATTGATGTTCGTTCTCTAAAATTTTGACCTTTAAATTAGAGATAAGAGAAGATTAGAAAATGTGTTTGAAATCCATATTAGTAGGATTTCCCAATAATATGACCATCATGTGGACTCACCCACCCCATTTGAGAATTATAACCTCATTATAACCTTTGTGATGTTGTGGACCATACCCCTAGTATATAGGCATTGTATATTTTCTAGTAAAATCAAGGGTCCCTTATAATATTAGCACCTCAAAATCCCATAAACTTAAGAATGATTCATGATGGTACATTTGGGATGAACTATACTAGTTGAGAATTTGTAGAGACAAAAAGTTTTGAAGGTGTTTCCCTGACCGTGGTTTACCTCATTTTTTATTTTATGCCACACTTTGGATTAAGGGTGGTGACATTAGATCTCAATGTAATACATAGAAGGTCCATGAATTGGAACATTATCGTCCATCATTATATAGGGATTCCATTTTGTTTTTAAATCATGATCATGACATCAATTAATATGGATTATATCCCAGAGGATCCAAATACCCCAAAAAAACATGTTATTTTTTGATCTCATAAATGTACGAGGCATTGAATTCTTAATACCTTTTCTATATTCATTTGGAATTATGTAAATTTCAATTTTTTTGCAATTAATTTATAAATGGGTGTGATAAAAGGCTATCAAGAATGATAAATGTCATGTTTTTGTTGATTTTATGAGGTCCCTTATTTTTTGAAGGCATGGTTTTGTAAGATTTATCCTTAGTGATCAGGGTTCACATTTTTCAATCATAAAATGAAAAAATTTCATTGAATGTATGGAGCTGTTCAAAATGTTTAAAATTTATATCATCTAAAGAATAATGTACAAATAGAAATAAAAACTTTTCTTTATAATAGAATCACAGTAAAAAGGTACAACTCAATAGGAATGATTGGATTTTCCTCTTCTATGTTTTACTTTTTTGTACTTAACAAATTTTAAAACCCTAATTGGAATTTCACCATATAATATTGTTTTTGGAATGAAATTAATCTCCTATTATAGTTAGAGAACCATTCATATTGGTCAATTAAATAATGTAATAAGAATCCTTCATATTTAGGTGAGTGTAAGAAGTCTCATATTGGGGAATTGGAATAACTTATGCATGACACATATGATAACTTAGGAATCTATAATGATTTCACAAAGACCATCTATAATGAGATGATTGATTAGTGAAATTTTCATATCACTGAGAAAGACCTATTGTATAATTCTAGGCTATAGTTACACTAATGTAATCTTCATTACTGATGGATAATTTCTTATATTATTACTAATGTTACTTTTTTGTGCAATAATGGTCTTATAAGAGCTGAGTATATGATGAATTATCATCAATGGGTAGAGACTTAAACAATTATATGATGATTTTATAAATAACCCATAGGAGGAAATCCTCCTTCATGAAGAAAATACCAGTGAAACCCACCAGGTTTTATCCTTCTATCTCACATTATTTTTTATTACAGTGGGAATACTGTGCAATTGATGTGTGAGGAGGGCGGTATACATTCCCGTTTTTATTTATATTTTTATTCATTTCCTTATTTCTTCCCTTTTTCTCTTGTTGAATAGTATTGTATGTTTTTTCCACATTTTTGAGTTAATTTCTATTTTCCTCATCTTTATTAATTCATATATTTTTTCTAGTTTTATATTATTTTGAAATCCCCCCATCATATTCTAACAATATATTGGAACTTACTAAAAATTCAAATCGATATTTATAATTCCATGTTGTTTTAACATTTAATGAAACTTTGTCTTAGTTTTGGAATAATTTTTATCTTGAATATAATAACGTGGAGTGATTTTTAGTAAATTTTTTGTTTATAAATGATATTAATGTTTGTATACCTAGAAAACCATTGATATGATTGATACCTCTTACAAGTATAGTTTCTCTGAAATTTGTGTCACTTAATATCTCCATATTTTTTCAAATTACCTAGAAGTGTGAAGTTATCTTACATAATAGAAGGTATAAATATGTTATGTTAATATATATGAACATTTAGAAATGATTTTTTAATAAATTCATTCCTCAGGCAATCTGTTTCATTACTATACTAGATTGACCAATGCGTGTGTATCTGTTATTCGACTATTATAACCCCTAAAAATTCAAAAACATTATTGATAATGATGTTGATAATAATAATAATAATAAAAAGGGGTTGATTAAATGATAAATATTTGGGGATATCTAGGCCATTAGGTTGTGGTTTGATTTTTTGGAATGCATTATTGATTGGGTCATGAATTTTGATTACAAAGGATATAGGAATGGTTTAGTGGATATAATCATGTATGCATAAAATTTGCATAATAACATGTATTTATGGGATAGAGAGTGTAAAAAATAGCATGAATGGATTTTACAAACACTCATAGTGAGTTAGTTTCATTTTTAAATTTTTAATTAAATTCCCATTTTGGTATCATGAATCTCTTCAAATTTCATTCAAATACAATTCATGAGATATATTTTTCTATGATCACTAATAAAAATTCAATGGTGTGGTTTGTGCTTTAATTTCATTTCTTTAATGAATTAAAATATCATTTGATGTTAAATATTAATAATGTTTTTAAAATCTACATACATTATTTTTCTGGTAAATGTGACTTTTCCCAGGATATAAAATTTTTTTCTATGGGGGTCTGATCTCATGGGGATTATATATTCATTTTCACCCTCACACCACTATTTTAAAGTAGTTTTTATTAAAACATATGTATATAATAAAAAAGAAATCAACATATTTAATTAAATATTTTAATTTTTATCACATTTAAATAGGTAAATTTTACTTTTTCTAATTTTTACATTATAGGAGGAGTTGATTTAGAGGTCTCTTGTTTGAGTTTAAGAAAAAGTGGGAAACCTACGTGGGAGTTCAATCACACTTGTGAAAATAAAAATTTCTTGTGGATAATACGTGCATTAAATTGATATGAGTTTTTTTAGAGATATAAATAAATTACAAGATACATTTCTGTATAAGACCATGGATCATAGTTTATCTATTTTTAGGTCAAAAAGTGGATGAAAATGTACATAAATTCCAAGTGGTCCATAATCGAAAATTGTTCATTATTCAGGATATAACTAGGGACTAACACATCCACTTTTTTTGATTCAACTTCCTCTATCCATAAAACATGAGGAAACACATCTCCATTTAATGTTAGGACAATTTGAAAAGACACGTTCAGTCAAGAAACCGAATAAATTTGGTGGAAGAATATATCACGAACAGCTCACCTAGACTCATATCCCATAGAATATTCATTGATTAAACTTTCCAAACACCTATTTAAAATAACTCCATGTATTATTGGAAAGGTTTTAAGGACTATGGGTAAATTTTAGTTGAAATTTATAGCTTTATTCATCCTATTTCTCCATCTTGAATATTATTTATTTCTAATCTTCTTAGTGTTCAATTTGGGGGTGTCTATTATTTTAATACCAATATCAATGCTTATAGTCATTTTTTCGTGATGCAATTTCAAGTTTTTTAGTCTATTTTTCATTATTTCTACCCTTTTAAATTTGTTTTGTAAAACATTGAACAAATAAAATTCAAAGTAAAAATAATCCTCGTTCATTTTTATTTAACTTGTATCATTTATGATTTGATTGTGTTTGTCTCCTTTATCACCCCTTCTCATTCATAAGTGATGGAATGGGTTATATTCCTAAAATAAAAAAATAATGAACCCTTGAATATTCATGTTACATCCACGTGTAAAATTTTATTTTTGAAAATAATCGGAGTCTAATTACATTGTTGTTGTCATGCGTTGATTGAGTTCGGTTGTTAGGTTAATGCAATTTTGTTGATTTTTAGTGGATGGCAGTAATCAATATTGTAGTTCAATCGAATACTAGGTGTTAAACTATTAATAATTCACATACCAAACTGGTTAATGAGTTTTTAAATTATGGAATCAAAGATAATTCTTATTCCCTTGAAAGAAATGATGGATTGAGCTTCAAGGAACACTCACCTAGGTTGATCATGATTTATCCTACATATCTCTCTCACATAGTAATACCATTTCAAATTATGTTTACAAATCATAAAACCCCCAAACACATAATCCCATTCCCATATTATTATCAAAATAAAGAAACATTTATTAATTAATGATATAAGGCTCCATACAGAGATGACCTAGAGTTCTTTCTATACTATAGAAATTCATGTAAAAAATAAAACATGTAATTTGATGTGCTCAACAATGTTCTCAATGTTTAAGAATTATTGTGATATTGTGAGTTAATCAAACATCTAATCAATATAGTGTACATGATAATTTTTCTTGAGTATGACCTTATTATGCTTACATCAATCACTGAAAATATGTATTTTTGCATCCTTCTTCATGAAAAAGAAGACTAATGGACCAATTAATGAAAAACTAGGGAATATAATACCCTTATCCAAACTATTGTGAATATTGTTCATTAATTATTCTAAATATTTTAGTTTTATTTGATGAAGAATCTTCATATAAGCATAAAAACATATTTGAGTTCAATTTAAATATAAACCCTCTGATTAAATAGAAGACCATGATGTTCTTATGTGATGAAAATAATATACTCTCATATTTTTTGAATATCATTAATATCGAGTTCCCAGAAAACAATTTGTTCCATGAGTCACTTGTACATAAGGATCGTGACTAATATTAATTTAATTTACAACTAATATGAATCCATAATAATAAATTCATTAATATTTTATAGTAGGATGATTTCAAATATAAATTTAAAATTAATTATCCTGATCATATACACAATATCTAAGTAAGAATGTCAATTAAATTCCTAGTATCACATTGAATCCAAAAAATTGATGAAAACTATATTTTCTAGAAGTATCATTATATTAAGCATGATTATAGAAGAGTTTTATAATTTAGATATAATCAATTCACTATCATGTGTTTTCACTAATAATAAAGTATAAAATGTTAGTTGTGGTGAATAAATATTCATATAAAACTTATAGGAAAATAAATAAATATTAGAACAATGATAAAAAATACAGTAATAGGTTTTGTGTTAATAATATATGTACATATCAATAATTCACTATCCTATTCCAATTCAAGATAAGTGACACAATTATTTCTTCATTTTCATCATTTTTGTAAGATGTTGATTTTTATCATCCTCATTAAGAATTATATTGAGTAATTAGTTGAAATAAAACACATATTCTGAGAATTTTAAGAATTAATGTTTTTTCGATATTAATTTAGAAATTCTTTTCATCTATTTTATTTACTAACCTATTATTTTGTTAATTTCTCAATAATAATGCAATGCATTCCATACGGATTGATGTTTTTTATCTATATGGTGTTTTACCATGGAATATGTTCATCCTGACATGACACATTTAATTTCATTTCCACATAATTTATGTTGGCGTTTTGGTTATGGATCAATGTACCAACTAATATTTACCCATCAAAACAGAATTTAAATTATCAGATGCATTAGTGATCCCCCTAGTGAGAAGTGATCCCTAGTTAAGAAAAACCATGAGCTAATGTAACAAAACAGATAATATTGTGGGTGAGGGTCTTGAATACCAAATTAGTCCAAAAATTGGTATCATTTCCATTTTTTTAAACAATAATTCTTTTTAAAATAATATACATTGATATTTTAGGATTCATAAATTGATTTTTTTTTCATAGGGGTTATTAGTTGTCTGTTGTAAGGTGTCATCGTCAGACATATGGGTGCCAATGTGTGACACCATTAAACCAACACCCATATCTATTGTTTAAGGGTTATTAGTATGTAATATAAGTTCTAGAAAATATCATAACTTTCTTATGGATGTTTTTGATATGGTAGGTTGAATTGAGACCCACTATGGGTAGTGAGTTATGCTATTAAATTGAATTGAGAGGAAGTAATCCAAAGAAGACAATATTTTCATGGATGGTTTTTAACCCATATTGGAATGAAATTTTGTATTCATGTATTGAGAGAAACCATTTTTCCTAGTTAATGAATATTGGGGGAGAATTTGGAGTACTAATTTCAATGTATTGATTTCTATAGGGATCAAGGGGTGTAGGTGGTAGGGTGTCACAATGTGACATTCTAGTTTCATGACACTATTAATTCAACAAGAGTCCCACATATAATGTGTATGGGTTATAAGTAGAGAATACAAGCCCTATATGATTTATTCCAAATCAAAATTACTTTCTAGAATTGGGATGTGGCAATTATCCCCCACCACATTGTGGGTAATGTTTTTTGATGAAGAACAGAACAATGGGGAAATAGTCCATAGTAAAAAATATTTTCGTGGATTGTCTATAGTCCCATTTTTTTATACAAATATAATTATATCATAGTGGGAATCATTTGATTTAGAGTACCATCATTGCGGGGAATATTTCTCAAATCATTATTAGATTGTATTTTTTTCCATTAAGATAAGGATTTATGGATTTAGGGTGTCACTATGTGGGATATGGTCGTCATTAAACGTCACATTTGACTCATGTTACATATCAATCATGAAGGTTCACTGAGAATAATATATTTCTCCTATACAATCACCTTAAATCAAGAATAATGGATTCCATTATATATATATTTCCTCTATAGATGAGAAAAAAATTATCCAAAATTAATTTTATATAGTATAGAACATTACCTTGATTTAGAACTTCTAAGAAAATGAAATAAATGGTAATTTTATGTCTTTTCATCCATCATAATATTACGTTTATCATTTTTGGATGTTTTGGTAATTATAAATAATGGGTGGGAGGACCAAAATAGTAACATATAATAACTAAATATTGAGTCTATGTAAGTATAGTTTCTTTAGATTCCTCTACATATGAAAGATTTGTCAATAAAATATCGGTACTCATTCGGTGTTCATATATTTTTTCAAGACTCCATCTAGCAATTCATCTACCCATTTGTCCCTTTTTACTATAGACCTTCATTGTAGTATCCCACTCAGACCACAACCTTCCTCATCACTATTTCCCATTCTATGTTTCTTACACACACTCCCACTCCAAAAATAATCCATCCTATAGATTTTTTGACTCAATAACCACACTATTTTCATATATAAATATATTTTATTCTAATATTAGTTAGTTGAATTTCATTTCATTTCCCAATTATAATCAATAATTTCTTTTATATTCTCTCTACCTTATTTAGATTAAATAAATTTTTTTGAGAAAGGGTATCAATTCGTACATATCAATGAGACATTAACCATTTCAATCTCAGTCTAATAAGAGATAATACGGGTTTAAGACAATATGGCTTGATTTTGGAAAAATAATTCAATCATCTATTTTACATGATACTAATTGAAAATTAAGCCACATAAAATCTATCATCAAGGGTTTTCCATAATTTTATGTTAAAATAGTCTATGATACCACCTGAGATTCCAATTTTAAATTAGTTATCCTCTTTTAATATTTTATGAGTTTCTCACTTATGATCTAAACCCCATGGACCTAAAATGATTATTTATCCAATAAATATATCCATAAAATTCCATGTATATAGAATTTAAATAAGTATAACACAATATTTGAAAGGTTTTTCATCTATGGATAATCCTTTCCATATTAATTTCATAATGGATTCATACCCTACATAAACATTGTATTTTATAACAGTCAATAAACATTGTTTTCCAATCTATGAATCAATAGGTAGTGACCATATTTTTAATAAAGATAATTATAAAACAAGTAAAGACATATTATTCCATCTTCCTCTCTGTATGTATGAAATAACAAATCCATTTGTGTATGTATACTTCCTTCAATATCCTCAATAGTAATTGTCACAGTATTTATATCCTTGTATAATTTCCCATATATATATTGAATCACATATTTATATGATTATTGAATACTCTAATTCTCAAGACTCCCTTAATTTTGAATAAATCATGTGTCATTACTCAACAAATTCTTTTTCTAAACACAAGAGTATTAAGTCTCAATAGTAAACCTGTCATGAAAAATAACATTCACTTGAGTACTCTATTATTGAGTGCACATATATTACTCTAAATAAGTTTTAATTACAATATACTTATCTTCTCTTATACACCTATAAATTTTAATCCTACATAATTAAATAGGTATGATCATTTTTAATAGGGTTGGAAAAAAGTCATATATTCAATGGTAAATTAAAAATACCCTTTTATTGATAAAAATAACTTCTTTATAATCTCATATTAAATAATAGCTATTTTTATTATACTTTCCTCATGAAATAGGGATTAAATAATCATTTAATAATCTATAATTACCAAAAATACAATACACATGAATTGGATAAGAATGTAGTGAATTCTATAAATATAATTTAATTCCAATTGTATGGTAAATTTGGGCCATAAATCCTCCTCCACAAAATATTCAATTGGGTTCACCTTCCACTGGGGGGAAATGACACCTCCAAAATCAGAAAAGTACTTTTGATGAGGTGGAGATCACTATGAGTTATATAGAATAAATAGAACCCCTTCTACTCCTGATGGGGGACTTGGGACAATAATTTCACATCATGACACCCACATGTCATGTGGTGGCCCTTATAGCTAGCCCCCTTGACCCCTAATTTAAAAATAACATTAAAATTAGGACACCAAAAATATTAAATCCATTATTATCTTATAAATAAATTTGTTTACACCCACTTATGATACCAATTGTTGGACTAATTGTGCATTAAGAACCATCACAATAATAGAGTGAACCTTCGATCAGAACATCGGGTATTTTTTATTTTGTAGTGGTTAGTGATAATTTGGGGGACCGACTGCCACCTTGTGTCACTAAAAATCCCTTTTATTAATCTGATCAATGATTATTAAACAATTAAATAACCATTTTATCATCAACACTATTATATCCATGAATATTTTGCTATTATTTCACTCATTTTTCCACAACATCACATACACCACAACCAAAAGAAATATCAGAATATATTTTTCCTTCACTATGGAAAGAACTATGTGTGCGGTCTCCAACATTAATCAATTGTTTCCTATGACTCCATAATTCGACTATAGACACCAATACTATAGGTATGAACCATTCTGTTTTATACTTATGGCACTACCAACCCGCAACATAGAGTGATGGATTGATCATATATTTTACCCAACAACTTGATATAAATATATTCTCTACTTTGAATTAATAATATTGAGATCCATTTAAATCACCAAGCATGGAATTCCATTTTATTTGTCACCTCTAATTTTCCCCCATGATGTTTCCACGCAACCAGTGTCATTAAGACCATCACCCAATTTGGATAAGAACCCTTGATTTACACCATGAGTATCACTTGGAGGGTTTTCCATTTCATATTTCACATTTTGGAAAATAATATTCTCATCATTCATAAGGATATGATAGTGGTTCCTTCTAGACTAAAACTCTATCTCAAATATGGCCTCCACTAGGTTGTCATGTTCATTATTATGACCAAAATCCATAATAATATTCCATAAAAATTAATCAATAATATATTTGTTTAAATCCCCTTTTCTTCCTTCAAATCCTATATCTTTATATTGAAAAATTATACAATCCAATCCATAAATACTAACTATCCCCCCTTTTATTTGTTTTAAATAAAAATATCTTCATAGCATGTTCTCACAATATTTATTTCCTCAATATTTTATCCACCGTTGAGATTGTTATCAAGATCTCCATATTTTAGATGAATTACATTTATCGATATATTCTTTTTTATTCCCTCACCTATTGAAAATTAAATTATATCGAGGAAAATTGGTGACATTCAATATTATTTTTATTCAAATATATGAAAACATACATTATATTAGAAAAGTGACTTTGGATAATCAACTCAATATCTAAGTGGGATATTCATATATGGAAAATAAGAGATATATATTCATGATTATAAAATATATCCATTTACCCACTTATTTTGATAAAATTATTATATTTTCAGTATAGGGGTTTCAATAATATATTTTATAAAAAACATAATTCACATCATTAAATAACCATTAAAACAATTCATATTAAAACATACTACTTTTTGTTCCCCATAAAAGTTGAATATCCAACCCCATATTCCATAATATATGTGAAATATATTAACATTTATTAACTAAAATTGTGGTTTTTTATAATAGTTTTCATGATTTTATTATTATTTCAAGAAATATTATATTCATAAAATCTCTTCTAAATAATTTCCCTATGGGATGAACCCCTCTCCTCCTCCCCCTCATTAAATCATATTCCATGAAAACCTCAACATAGTAATCACTATCCAAGATTGATGACAACCATATCATACTTAAAATCATTCTATGATTTCACAAAACATAAAAATAAAAAAAATAACTAAAGTGGGAAAACTTCTATTCCTTAAAGACACGCTTTTATTAAATGATTAATCTCAAACTAATAAATTCATTTAATAGAACATTAACTCCATAAATATGTGAAGAAAATTTTTTCATCTATTTATTTCATACATTTTTACTTCATTAGGATGGAAGTGACCTATTTATATTCTGTTTTTGAGCATGAAAAATAGTCATAAAATCCTTCATGATATGCCCATATGGATCCCACTTTTCAAAATTCATCAGAATTTAACTAGAGGATAACTTTTCTAGAACCAATTTCACCTCAATTGGTATAAAATTATTTTTGTATTCTTATATCCACATTTCTGTAAAAAAACGCTTTTTCTTATTTATAGGTAAATATATATTTTATAAATACACAATGTCTTTATGACCATACCTTACATAAAACCAACTATTTTTTTGAAATGTGGTATTTTTAGATGATTCTAGAATTTTTTATGTAATTGTTCTCTTATGTTTCATGTTGATACATTCATTTTATATTGGTTTATTATATTATTAGAATAACATTTTCTTCACGAAATCTAGAAAGATTATTTTCATCTTCTTCGAGTTTAACTATCTTCGAATATCTTATTACCCCTAAACATTTAAATGAAATTGATTAATGTCTCATTAGTGAAGGTTTAACACGATCCTATTATTATCTATTTTTACCATCCTTATATGACTCTATTATAACATAAATATATAGCTATAATACTCTCTAGAAGCATTCCACTCAGATTGAATTGTTGAAAAAAAGGATTTTGTCTTAAAAATCCAATCTTCTGTAGTATTCATCTTATTTTTTAGATCATGTTTTACATTTTCTTATTCATAAATTGTTACATTATGACAAATGGTCTATTTAACATAGGATTATTACTTAATCAACATGTCTTCCTTTTATTCATCAGTCAATGGTTTTTATTTTTCAACAAGATTATTCCATTGAGAATTCATTATATTTTTCTCCTTATCCTGATTTTATTTTCCTTACATAATTATTAAATTCTATTAACACAATTTAAAAAATTTCATTTTAATTCATATTTTACCTCTATTCTCCCTTATCAAAAAACACATATTGATGAATTAAAATATTTTTCTACTTGAAAAACAAATTTGAGTATTGTTTTAGAATTAATGGATCGTAATTATCCTTGTTTAAAAATATTTTCCACTTTATGTTGAATATATTCGTAATTTTATCATTCATTCTCTTCCAATAGGGTTCTTCTTCTTTTTATGATTAATAATCGTCAACTATATTATTTTTTTAAAATAATAAAACATGGGTAATATCATCACAATTAAAACAACATATTTATTTTTTTCTTTTTTATTTTAATAATACCATAAATAATCACATTTAATGGAAAGTGACTATCTTGTGATGAACTTCTTGAAAAGATTAAATAATTAAATCTTCAATAACTTCTTCCTTCCATTTTTTCAAGAACTCAAAGGAATCCTATTTATTCTTATACTTTGTAAAAATTGGTATCTTTATAATAACATATCTAATGAGGATATTATGATGTTTATCCAATGAAAGCCCCTCTCGATCATCCAAATCCAACACATTTAGATCAAATTGATATGGAAATTTCCTCAAATGATTATTCATTATATTAGTATCATCAATTTTATGACAATATAAATTTAGAAATAAATATATTTTATTTTCTTGATTTGTCTAACCATCTATATATTATTACTCAATAATTTTTATATCATCAAAATAACTCCTCCCAACTAGAATATTTGGCTTACTTTAATTTGATGTTTGATATAATGATTCACCATAATTTAACCAAGAGTTATTTTTCTATTTCAATACATATTAACTAGATATACAACCTATTAGATAATGAAATAGAAAATATAGTATTACAGATTTTGTTTTATCTACTTATTTAATTTTTCCAAATTGATTATTTTGGAATTCTCAGCAATGGGATTCAAGCCCAAAATAGTACCACCTCTTACCTCAAGACTGAGCATGAGTAGGGAAGGAAGAATTTGAATCCTCCAAACATGGTATTTTTTTTGTTGAATATAGCGATGCATATATATTTTTTAGAGTGTAATGTTTCCATATTTCATGATTCTTATTTGGGAACCCACATTGATACCACTTGTAGGATGAATTGGGGTTGTATGACCCTCCACTACAATATTTTACCCATTTCCTCACCATATAATAGTTTTTTCTACAATATAGATCACTACTTAGGGGATGATGTCACTAAATGTTAAAATTCATTAATGGACCTTCTGGTGGGGATAAAAATTATTCGGGCATATATTCCCTGACATGCACCAATCCACTCCTTGATTTGGGACAAAGATAGATAGATTCTGGGGGTGATGGCCTTTTTTCATGCTATGACACTGTAAATATATAATCTATTGACCCATTGGGAATTAACTTTGTATATTAGAATTTATATGGTTCGCCATAAATGGGTTGTTTCCATGTAGTATACAGAAGAAATGTGTCATGCACCAAAATCACTAAGAAGATATCTTCTAATAAATAAGGAGAACATGATATTATGTATTTGTGTTCAGTAGGCCCTAATATAATAATGAAACCATGAGAAACTCTATATAAAAGGTACATTTTATTTTCCCCAAATTATAGGAACAATTGGTACAATTGACTCTTTTCCATAATATTTTCATATTTGGATCCCAACCTCATTTTTTTTCTTCAACCGGGATCACTGCAAATATTGAGATCACTACCACATACCATTATTGTAAATACCTTATGATTAAGGGTAAAATAAGTGATTCTATTATTCAACTCCCAATAAAACCTTACAACGAATATAGTACATGAGATGAAGGCTTCATGACATGAAATCCATATGTTGCACATTGAAACCTGATACCCAACACACCATGACCCATATAGAATGCACTAAAAAAATTAGGAATCTAATAATATCTCCATTGTTGATTACATTAAAATTAAATGGGTTACCACCACCCTTTAATACCGTTCATAGGAATAATTGGGCTTACAGACCCTCCACAGTAATATTAAATGTTTTTCCTTACTACCTCACAGTTTTATTCTTCAGTAGTGCATATAGTAAAATAAGGTACAATTACACATACCATATATAAAAAGAACAATTGATGGGAAGGAATATTCTTGGATTCTACCTTTTATTATGAAAACCACTTCACACCTAATGTGGAACATAGGTTTATGGTGTCACACATTAACACACTAAAACCATTAACCCTTAACCACAATAGAATGCATTACTTTTAATTTGGGGCCCAAAAAAATCCCCCATTCAGTTCATTACATTTGAATGATGAATTCCTAGAAATAATTGATACTAATTATTGGAAAAACTGGGGATTCTTATTACCCAAAAATATATTTTCTTCATTTTCTCACATCCTCATAGTTGTAATCATCATCAAGACCCAATGCCCATAGAGGGGCTAATTTCCACCTACCATCTCTAATAAGGCCATAACATGGGAAGGGGGATACATAAAAATTTAATTCAACTAATAAAAAAAATTATCATATGGTACACAATTTAGTGTAATCATACCATGAAAAGAATCTTTCAAATTGTGACACCTTGTAAAAGACACCATGTGACCTCGAGGGAGAGGAATATACAAACATTTGGACTCCAACATCCCTAATATTATTAGAAGGTTGTCATGGTAAGTATAAGGATCTATAAACCATGAAAAAATTGACATGATTCCCACATCATAGAATTTAATTGTCTTGTAGTATAATATAATCCATATGAGTTCCCCTACGCATCACAAGATCTTCTCCACATGTGTGAGTTCTTTTGGAATGTAAGTTGTAGTGGGAAAAACTATTTGAGATGAATCTTATGGAAGATAATATTGATATGTGAAGAATAGTTATTGGTGTATTACAATGATTATTAGGGACAAATATATAATCCTCATGATTTCCTCTCCCCATTATATTTCCATTTCCACCTTGGTGAGAGGAATGTGCAATACATCCTTATAAAAATTGTAATGGAGAAATTCATGAATGATTAATATTTTAATTACCATAGCTACTATTGGGGTCCTCCAACTAGAATCATATTATAGTAAATCCTTAATCCCTAAAAAAAATTGTTGAGGTTTACATCATGTGTCATAGTATATTTCATAACATTGCTTAGTTGAATGAGATATCAGTTTAATATCCCAGCTATTTGGATGTAGGGTGACACAACATGTATATAGAGTTTCATTCCATGAATCCTTTTTACTGGGTACCAAGACATGCTTCGGTCATGGAATATATTTATTATTATTTTTCATTTCCAATTTTTCATGCTTTTATTTACAATTCTAGAACCATTATATAGATGGAATTATTTTGATCATAAATAATTGATAGTCCAATATTAAACTCAAAAATGTTTGAGGTTATATGAATATATTATTTTAAGTATTATTCCTTATCTAATAGATAATCATCTACTGGGAAAATTATCTCAATATCATCGAGTGATGTTTATCAACACATTTCAATGAAATTGGTATGATATTTATACTTATATTATAAATTTATTGATTCTATTTAAATTAAATGTGTAATCATAAAGGGAATATATATATATATATCAATGAAAAAAATAATGATAATCCTACAATTACATCAATGATAGTTGGAAAATGAGTATGGTTTATGGTTCCCTTTGAATCAAACAAATAGTTATGGAACCCCAAAAATATATTGATCAGAAGTAATATATTTTTGAATAATTACCATAGGAGACAAAAATATCATGGGTTGTGGGTTATTTTTAGTGATAAAATAGATGTTTTAAATATTCAATATAATAGTGTTATCCAATAGAAGAACATACCTACTGGAGATTCATAATAATTTTTATATCAATCTAGTTTATCTCAGATTATATTCTCATGTCGAAGTTGGTCTCTTTAAAGATTTTACATTTCATTCATATATTTACTAGGATATAAATATTTTGAGAATTTATATCTATAGAAAAAATCATAGATTCATTTATTTTGAATAATTTACGAAGACGAAATTTTTTGAGAAGAATATTATGATAATGATATCCTATATATAAAAAGAGGAAGAAGTTTTTAATTCTCTATTAAATAAATAAATATATTGCATGGTAGGAGAAAAACTTATTGTTCAGTATAAAACAAATTATATTGAAATCATTTTTAAACCAAAGGATCATGGGATACTTGTGTTTTATTTAAGTGAAAATTATAATGTTAACTTTATGGAATATGTACCATGTACTAGTGGATGTGATAATATATCAATTGTTTTATTTATTGAATCTTGAAAATAAATGTTTAAATATTTTCCACAAGAATGTTTTTCCATTTTTTTGTTTTAGATAATCAGTATGAAGATGTCACTCAACATGAAGATGAAATATATATCATGATAATGTAGTTAAGGAAATTTTCTCAATTATTCATAGAGACCACTAGACACTTCACATTAAAAGAATGTGATTATGGGGATCTTAAAAGAAGGTCCTCAAAATTTGAAGAGGATTAGATCAATATAATCAGAGAGAAGTATAAGGAACAAATATAAAAATATAAGATAATTCATCAATTATATGTTAATACAGAATATATGATAGATTTCATTAATATATAATTGGTATCAAAGGGTTGTGGGAACACCTTGATTAACACATAAAACCCTGTAGGGGAAATTTTTTGAGATTAAATATGACTTTTTTTCATTCTCTAGGGGTTATATGGTGTTTAAAATATGGTTTCATAGTGGGAAAACTGGATTCCTAGGATTTACACCATCAAACCATGTCCCTCATCTAGCGTGGAGTGGTGCCTAGAATGGAATATAAGCTATATTCATTTCCCTCTGAATCACATTTCCTTTTCAATTATGGGAGGTGGAAGTGAGCCCTCATATAGGATGTTAGAACTTAAGAAGACAAACATCATGAGGTAGAGATCCTAATCATGTTGTATTATGATGGTAGGAGTTGTAGCAAACAAATGGAAAGGATAAAGCTTAATATGGGGGTCATTATAATATATAATTATGACCTTTTCAATCACCTCTTCTCACTTTTATGTATTTCAATATTAGTTAATGATTATATTTCCCCCTATCTCACTCTTATTCATAATTTATTTGGAATAAATCATTGAACACACACACAATAGAAATTAATATTTACAAGGTTAAAATTTCAAATTGAGAGGACAGTCCTTGGAATGATTTAGGTTTCACAAAGATAATACAATCCACTAGTATCAACCTAAAGTTAAAATTGGGTTGGAATAATCTTTGAACCCATTTTTGTGTCATTCTATACTCCATACCATCCCAATGATTCTTTGTTCTATCATATGAACAGTTTATAATAGAGTTTCACAACATCAAGAGAGTGTAATTACAATTGAGACATCCAACTAGTTATTAATTTACAATATTCTTAGCTATTCCTATACTTTATCATTCCAAATATCATGTAAATACCTTCACTACATATGTAGGGAATCTAAAATATTAAAATCTCAACTCATAATAGTAAAATATAAGGAAACAAACTTTTTCATTGATTGTAAGAAATATTATTCTTCTTCAATATGTAATCTATTTTAACATAGCACCTAATATTCTCCATAATTCATAATTTATCTTAGTGTATCACCGTATAGAAGAATATTTATTCACTATCTACAACAAAGAATAACTTATCCTTCTGATTTTTTTTGTTAAATATCTATTATTCACTTCTTTGACACATAGAGATTCTACAACAACATATGTGATAAGTCTCCATTTTCAATTTTTTATATATCTATAATTTTATTTCATTGATTCAATTTTTATTTTAGTTAGTTATATTAAAAATATTATTTTCACATAAAATTTATTTTTATATATTCTTCTTAAAAGATCTTGCATATCGAATATTGGAATATTTCTCCCAATAACTGGAATATTGTTTCCCTCATAATAGACCATTAAAATCACCCATAATACCTCCCTGACATCATACATGATCATTATAACTGTATCCCACTACAACTTTTTCATGCTAACTGCTTCTCACATTATATAGTGTGAATTATTCACTTTTAATCCACCGAAAATAATGATTCAAGACACCTTATAATTCAATATTATCAATGTATAAAAACAATGAAACATGATTGAAATCACTTAAAAAGTATTCAAAAATCACCTAATTGATCTTTCATTAGACCTATATTGCAAAAAATTACATTCCCAACACCACGGTATAATGTGTGATCCTTGGTCATTTTTCATACAAAATTACAAATACCTTATGTTTTTTATTTCTCCTATTTTTTGTAATGTTATTTAAACTATTTACCATCTCATGTTAGTTAATGTTCATATGTAATCTCATTTTGGAATACTTTCAAAATATGTATTAATTTTATAACACTAATTTATCTTGTAAATCCTCAATACATCCTAGTATTAAAATGTTGTCCATTTTACGGCAATACATACAATTTCATGGGCACAGTATCTTCTACGTAATACATTTTGGTTAGCATCATCACTTTTCCACCAAAAACTCCTTCACTATGTTAATGGTCTGTCCTCCCCAACTATCATGGATAGTACATCATAATTCCTCCATGGGAACTGATATTGGTGTGGTCCATTTCTGGTATCCTGTTTTGGGTATCTTCTCTTCAATAGAACCTCCACTATAAGAATTTTCTTACAATATCCCCTATACTTTCTCCATCCTCCTTCAATCAACATAAAAGTACAAAATCATAATAATAAAATTATGATTTATATCAATGTGAAATATCTTACATGATATTAAATTATTGATACCTTCATACAAATATCAATGGATGAACCTTGAGATAAATATATAATAATGGAAATATTTATTTAATATCTAAGGAACTCCAAATCATTATATCAATTTATCATTTAATATATCAATTATTCCTATTCCATGGAATTCATTCTATACTAAACAAATATTCTATATTTTCATCTAATCTTCCATGATATATAGACTCATTCTTGGGAACATCATCTATATATAAAAAACTTTTATACTTAAAAAAATTTCATAACAAAAAAATCCCCATACTTCTTCACAAATATATAAATATTAATTTAATTTCAATATTCATTGATATTCTACTTGAATATAAATACAATATATAGAAATCAGGCTATGAAACTATCCATTTTTTTATTATCAACACCCACACTTTTTACATTCGTCAATATGCCATCATCAAATATTATTCACTATTATTCCATTTTCAAACCCCCTTTATTGTCATTAAATTTGATGTACATAATATCTCATTTATTAATAATAAATTCAAAATATTTGTGAATGTTTTTCAATTCATACTTATAAAATTGATGTTAATGACTAAAATCTATGTCCACTAATCCATGATCAATGTATAGAACAAGATGGTCTTAATTTGAAAAGAAAACTATCTATAATAATTTTAACATGATATTAATAAGAAATGAAACTACTTATAATATGTATTTAATAGTTTTCCAAAAAATATACACTAAAATGGCTTATGATTCAACTAGAGATACCATTATTCATGAACAAATATCAAAAATATTATACTCATGAATTTCAATACTCACTTCAACACAGTGTTTAGAACATTTCAAATTTAAATGGAGAGATACCATATCTTTTAAACTTCTTAGAATTACAAATTTTGTTTTAAAATTATCAACATTTATAATAGAATATGGTGTATTTTATATAGTGTGATATCTCACAATACCATAACTTATCAATGAAACAACCATCAACCATTTCCAATAAAATTCATATTTCTATAAGATAATATTTTTTGGAAGCTTCTTTATTATTCGTCACCTGTCCCCCATTCAAGGGAAACACTCATCAAGGTATTCATAAGGGTAAATATTTTCATTAATGAAATTCAAGATGATCCAGTATTAAGAATAAACCTAAACAGACTTCTTCATATGGCTATAAAAATTGAAATCATTTACATCTTCAACAAGGATGAACCCCCAAAATTAACATTGTTTATAATTGATAGATCACTATACCGTGGAATATTTAAAATATTTTTTAATAGTGTTTAAAAAACATTCTCTAAATTTATCAATGATAAATCTCAAGTATATTTTTTAGTATAAAAATTAATTAATAAGAATATGATGTTGAAATATTAATCCTTACTATCCCAAATTAAAAAAATATTCACTCTAATTATCATGTTCTACCACTGAGACCATGAATAAAAACAAATTAATGACATTATAAGATTAAATATAACACATTAAATTATATGAGAATAATATGGATCCATTTTCTCCACAATTTTAATAGAATGGTGGATATTCTCTCAACCAAGATGCTCCATATCCACCACTCTTTATGCTTAATAAATATTATTTCCAAATATTATATTACATTAGGTTGAATTTTTGTCTTAAATTTTTCTATTTAATTATGTAAGATATGATTTATCTCTTTATCAATTTAATAATATTCACCACCACCTGAAATATTCAGTCTACTTAAGGATTATTATTGTGTTGTAAATGTTATTAAACATCATTTTGAAATGTTTCCATCATTATTGCATCTCTGACATAAAAAATTGGTAAGAAAATATTTTTATTGGTTGAAAACATCATATGAAATTAATCACTTTTATGTGGAATTCATTGTTTTTATTTTTTACTGGATGTTCATTATACTTTTTTCAAATTTATTTCACTCTTTAAATTTAGTTCATGAATAACAATACTATTTTTTGGTACACTGAATGACTTTAGGTATTTTACAGATGGTTTCTTAGCAGTTCATTTCAACACACATTTCTTATGATATATATTACTCCTCTTGATAATATTCTTGGAAGTATTTTTAATTTTATATTTCATCTTCATTATGACCAAAGAAGAATTATTCTAAAACATCATTATTGTATTCTATTTGGATAGATTCTTATGATATTTACAAAAGGATTAATATAATTTTTTTATCATAAGAAATTATGTACTTTTCCTCAAATTTTATTGTGATAAATGTTTAGATGAACATTTAAATGTTATATGATGTCCACCACTTAAAACCACATAAAATCCTCCATTCTTCTAACATTTATTTGATATTGATCCAATTTTGATATGTTGGGGTTGTTTCATATTTACTAGAATTATCCCCTTTCACATAGGATATCATTAATGGATTAGAATTAAATGTATTATACCAATATATTAATGCATAATATCTAAACCAATTTCCCCAAGATCAATTTAAAAAAATAATCATCTTCTCTTCATCAATTCATATTGTCCAAACAATTTAGGTTTTTGACCAAGATATTTTTTATAAATTTTCACAATTAATTAGGAGGATCTTGGGGATTTATATTTTTTACACATATAGATATCAAACATAGTTATAGATATAGGATTATGATAACTAATTCTCATCCATAAATATGTGGTTTTGGATTTTATCCATATATGTTTTATAAAAATAAATACAAAAAACTCATGAAATTTAGATATGGATTGTATTATATTATTTTTTATTTATACAGAATGTTATGAAATGTTAAATAAAATTATTTCCACATAAATTAAGTCTTTTACAGTTGAATCATTCTCATAAATTTCTATGATAGTGAATATATAATTCATGAAATATCAACATGTGTATTTTTTGGATTGGACAATTTGATTTCAAATTATAGATATCTCATATCGATGGAATTGTTTTGATAATCAATAAATTCTATTCAATATTAAATGTGATTACTATTTTTCCCAAAATCATGTTTATAAAATTGAACATTTTATTGTAACAATTATTCATTATACTTGGCCCTCTTTTATTTTCTTCCCATTGAGCATTCTTGATATTAATAAATTTTAAAGATTTTCTTTCAAAGAAAAGATATTATTCTCACACTCATTTGTTGATGAATCCTTTAATAGTGTTGTTCAAAGAAACTATTCATAAAATAAGAATCATATCCCCATAAACTCCTCATACTCATATTCTATGTATGAAACTATATTTACTTCTTGATAAAGTTATGATCACTTTTTCTTAAATCCTTCTCCATGTTATCTACCTAATTGTCATATTGATTGATCACCTCCCTTTAGAATTAAATAATTCCACAAATAAAATATTATATTTTTATCAATATAGTGAATCAAATATTTTAATGATTAAATATATAAATTTATTACCATTGTATAACACTAACTTGATTCTCATTATTTTGGATATCATAAACTAGATTTTTCACATACATTAGGATCAGAGGAATCCCTTTATCCCTTGGACGTAAAAATTCCATCCATATAATTTATGGTGAACTGAATGAAAAATATATTCTATTTAAAATATAGATATGTACTTATTTATATTATAATATATAACTTCATTTTTTTTAAATGTAGGATAACTTTTTAATTTACATATTCTCTCTTTTTTTACTTATTCATCAAGACCATATATGAATCTAAGATATAATTTAATATTAAAATAAATTCTCCAAAAGTGTAAATTATTATAAATAAGGAAAGTAAAATTAAAATCATCAAAAGGAACAAATTCATATTGATAATCCAATAATAAGTGAAAATTTATTATCTTATACCAATTCAAATTCCAATTGAGGTTAGCATCCCCTTTGATTAAATTGGTGGTGGGTGGATGGGGGAAACATTATACACTGAGAGGGGGGATCACTGTAGATGTAATGTTATTAATTTATTAATAAATTACTATCACTTTTACCATTTTAAATATTAGGATATTATTTTCTTTTTATTTGTATCTTTCATAATCTTTTTTTTTCAAGAAACACATTTGAACACACATAAAGAAATAATGAAATAACGATTTATAGGGTTCATATTTTAAAATGATGTACTAGTACTTGAAATGATCAATATTTCACCAAGATAATTTAATCCACTTGAATTAATACGTGGATACAATTTAAAGACTTTTATCCTTAAATAAAAATTTTGGGAAATCTGTAATCCACAACATCATGTTCATTAGTCATATTATCTTCATAGTAGTTTACAAAAAAGTAGAAAAGAAACAATATATTATAAAAATTTGGACTCCTAGATTTTTGTATATGATCTACTTCATCACTTTTTTTATAACATTCACTTTAAAATCATATTGAAAATACCATCATTTATTTTTTAATTTAAACATAAATACACCAAAATCTTATATTCACAATAAGTAATGTCACTACCACTGTTCCTCATTTTTTAATACTTTTTAGTTTTCTTCTTTGCTGAACAATCTCTTCATTGAAAATACCCATTTTTCTAATTAATTGTGCTTACACATAATTATACAACCAAATAAATCTATATTTCTACACATGATTCAACATATAAGAGTTTCTCTTATTTTATATTATATTGGATATCTTTTATTTAATATAGTTGACACACAGATATTTTACACCATGATTAATGGACTAAATTTTTTTCCTATTTCCTAGATATTAATGTATATTTTATAGACACCCTTTTAGATACATGGAATTATTTTCAATATATAATATTAAAAAAAATAATCTTATATATTTTTCAGGTCTTAATATCCAAATAAAATACCTGAATAATATATAGAATAACTAGGAAAATTTTTTGCATCAAATTGTACCACTAAAATGATTAATAACACCTAAATAAATTACTAAAAGAATTTCATGATTGAAAACCACCATAACTTCTTTAATGAAACTTATTCACTCCATTTGTAGTATTAATTATTAGATTTTAATATATTGAATATTATTATAAAATAAATATTTTAATTTTTCATTTATCATAGTATAACTACTAAGACATGTGATTTTGAATCCTTAATAAAAAAATTTAGAATGATCTGCTTAACCTCTCATGTGATCTCCTCACCACATACCAATATAACTCCCACCACATCCTGGTATTGGATCCATCATCATTTACCATCAAAAGTTACAAAGACCTTATGAGTGGTTTATATGTCTATGATATTTTAGGCTCTCATGTCACTGATAGACCATGAATTTTTAAACCATGGGCATAGTCAATCTCATTTTCTCCTCGTTTTAATATAGGTTACAAATAAATTACACTCATTCTATCACAAATTCATCTCTATGAATGGGTGAAAAATATTTATTGTTTTCCCCTGACATGAACAACACAATGTGAATGATTTCCTCTAATTATGCTATTTTGGATAGAAGATTCATGGATAGACCATTACTTCCTTCACAGTGGAAATGTTCCATTAATAATAATATTTTTTAGAGGCACACTAAAAGTTTACCGTGTGATCTACTATTGATGTGGTCCCTTTCCTATTCATTATTTAGTGAATCTTTTATATAACATTCCTTCCACTATGTATGTGTCCTTCGAAACTACACTAGTCTTTCTCCACCCAATTTAAGTCATCACTATTGAATTAAATCAATATAATACAATAATGATATATATAAATGAGGAATATATTACATGGTATCAACTATTTTATAAATTCATCCAAAGAACCATGGACAACCCTTGTATGACACACTTCATCGTAGAGATATTTAGATCATATCAACAGAAATATAAATCTTCATTCAACTTTTTCCTTTAAAATCTCATTGAATTAAATCGTAAGGGCTTCAACATAAACCAATAGAATATTAAAAATTTGTGTTGTAAAATATTCTAGTATATATATAATACTTCATGGAAAAGTTTATGGATACATAAACTAATAAATAAAACATAAAAAATCACGAGGATTCTATATATATATATATATGTTAACATCATTGATTTCCCCATATTTGTTGAAAATATCATCAAAAAGTGGGTATTGTCTTCATTTTGAATTATTTTTTCAATGAATAGGGAAAATTAATTGATGTTAATATGTTGATATATAAGGTTTGATGTTTTTATGTTCTAAATGTTAGTTTTATTTTTTAATTCCACATTATGTGTACTTTATATTTTAATTTAGAAAAAAATATATGGTGTAGATTCCATTTAGGAATGATTTCTCATTTGGTATCGAATTAAAAAATGATAGATAAACATTGATGATGATGTTGAATAAATATATATCATCATTTTATATAAAGAAGATAAATATTATATTATGGAGTGGTCTATTTATTTTCAAGATTACAAATTAAGGAATATCATCCTTGAGGAAGGTTTGGTTGTTTTCAAATCCAGAAATCAATATAAAGGAACTCATTTACCATATACTACATGAATATATCATATTTAAATGCACTCTTAATTTGATTCAACTTTATAATTATTATGAGTAGTGTTTCTATTGGGGTGAATATTGTTAATGAATTGGAAACAGGACCTCCTTTCTTTGATGGTGAACACTCAGTGTGTGTCCTTTCCAAATTAGAAAAATTTGATATCAAATTCTAATAACACTATATTAATGGAGGTATTTGAATTTATATTGAATTACATTCTAATTTCTTAGGAATTACTCAACATCACCACATTCTATTCAGTGATAAAATCTATAACATGAAATAATTGTTTTTGACACATGATCCTCTTGGATTTTATATCCCAATTTATGTTATTGAACTCAATGCTATTTTTCAAAAAAAAATCCATTTAATATAACATTAACTAAATTTCATTACTAGAATAATCTTTCTATTAAATAATTTTTACCAATACCCGTTGTTTTTAATCATCTATCTTTTATCCCCTTATACATCCCATTATTAATAGTTACTTTTTTAGAGAAATCTATGCAAGTTATTTCTCTTTCAATCAATGATTTTTTAAGTTATCTAATTCATTCCCAATAGATGTGACATTAACTGTTTAAATAATTTATTCCAAAAAAGTGAAAAAAATCATGTGTGATAGAGTGAAAAATTTATATTAATGCTTTAATAGATAAATCGTTTAACAAATTAACACACATAGTCACACTAAGTCTTGGGTCGTCATCGAAATAAATTTTAAAATACTATTCTAAAAAATTAGGATAACTTGAATCGCTGGATACCTTTATGGTAGATATGTTTTCTACTTCCTTTGAATTACACTAGACCACATATTAATATGATTAAAAGTTAAATATTTTTTTATTTAATGAAGAAAATGAATATTCTTCAATACTTAAAAACTTGTAAATATTATTCACAGTCATATAATCTACCTTTTTATTAGTTATCAATGACTTATAAGAAACACGGTTATAGTTTTATATATATATATTATCAAAAAATTAAATCCATAAGGAATATATGAAAGGAATTTGGAATCATTAAAGAGAACAATATTAACATTAGAATAAAATCATTTGTGGACCTGAATTCTCTGATACCACTTGAGAGTCGAAAAGAAGTGAATGTTTCTATAAGATACATCTTAAGGAGGATCAGTTGGGATGAAATATACACTAAGAGGTGGGTATTCATTGGTGTAGGTATCCAATTTAGATGATTTATTAATACATTTTTACTTTTACCAATTTTACTGTTTAGTGATGATTGTCTTGTTATCTCTATTTCCTCTTCAATTCTAGTTCACATCCAAACTAAAAAAGATATATTAAACATTTTATGCACAATAGAAATTCTCTTTTAGAATAATATTTTGTATTTTGTATTCATTACTACCATTGGAACACATATATAATATAAAAAAGTGAAGATTTAGGTATTATGTTTATGTGTTTCTCAAAAATATATATGAATTTAATAAATAAAAATTTCTCTAAATTTAGGGATTCTTAATAGATTATTTGCATAAAAAAATTACTTCCTATATTTACATTACAAGATTTCACTTACCAATAGGGTGATCACTTCCATGACCCATTAATAAAATGTATTTATTGTGGGTGAATGAGAAAACTAGGACTTACATTAAATTCCAAACACTACTACATGCCAAATTTGTTACTCGGGTTCATTTTTTAAAAATGTGATGCACATACACCAAAATATGACACTCTAAAGTAATTAATCTATGAAAAAAATTTGATGCATATTATAAAATTTGGGAAATCATAAATATTGACCAAATTATGTCCCTATGAGTCAAATTATTCTAACTAGGATTTGATAACAATTATTTGACCAATTGAGTTTATAGACCATCTGCTGTAATATTGTACACATTACACCACTACCTTAATGTTTTATTCTTCACTAGAGAAAACTACCCCCAGGGGTCTGGGGGGAAGGGGTAACATTCTTACCCCATTCAACAAAAATATTTTTAAATGGGATAGTAATAGTTGGGATTTATATTATATCCCAAGAACATCATTACACACAATGTTGGGTTTGGGTTGAAGGAATCAAAGTGTGATGACCCTACATCATGTTTCTAAACCCTCTATCCAGAAACCTATTACCCATAGTGAATAGGCCATGAAATAAATTTAATTATGGACTTCAATAATCACCTCATAGTATATTTTCTATGAATTATAAGTTTTACATTAGTATTTCATAATAATATTTTGATCAAATGGTCTTACATACTCTCCAACCAAATATTGAATCATCATCTCACTACCTTATTATTTTATCCATTAGAAGAACTCACAACACATAGAGGTAATCATGTCCACATTCACATTCTGAGAAGACCTTTGGATGTGGATGGAGATAGTTTGGAATTATATTCTATTCCCAACACCACTCCACAATAGATGTGGGACACATGTTGAATACCTTATTGTGTGATACCCATATATCACAAAATTAAACCCAACCACCAATGACACGTATGACAAATACTGAATTTATTTTAAGACTCCAAAAATATATTATTTGATGAATTATAAATGAATATAAACAACAACAAAAATTTACGCTTTTTAAATCAACACTTTTTTTTTAGGTATCACTGTTTTCATCGGGGGTTCACTACCACACCCATCACTAAAAAGACTATTTGATGGGTGTATATCATCGAAGACTTATATTCCATGATAAGAAACCCTCAATACAAAATATGAGACTAATTCCAAAGGAATCACACTATTAAACTGATATTTAGAGTCATGAAACACTATCGAAAACACCACATGACCCCTTCAGAGTTCATTATGTTCATATTTGGACTCCCACAATCATCCCCTCTGTGTTTGGCTTATGAATAAATTGGTTTCCATATCCCTTTGGTAATAATTAATGGAAAAATTGTGGTTCTTTATATGAAACATTTCCAGCAATTAGTATCAATGGGAGTATTTCATAAATAATATATTCTGAATCACTTATTTAACCCATCCATCAATCATATTATCATTGGGATATAAACACTAAGTGTAATAATCCAAATTATAAGGTATTTTTAGATTTGAGAGGTGATACAGATCCCCCCTATGGTCAGTTCTCCATAATAAGTAAATAAATTATGAATTAGTGAGTCTATATTATTATTATTGATTGAAAAAAACATTAATGATCTTTATAATTATTTTTATAAAGATAAAATCATGTCCCACTCATCTTACACTACCTACCTTACGCAAAGTCCTAGTAAAATAACTTAAATAATTTGTATGTTACTATGACAAGTAAAGTGGTTTTCCACTCGAAAGTGAAGATAATTTTTCTTTCAACTCCATAACATAGGGTGTTGTTTCACATAATGAATCCCTCTGGAAAATGTAAAAACAAGTTGATATTTCATTGAATTTATTTACATAGGGAAATCGGGAGAAATATATCAAAATGAAAGTAGGAGAAGAAATAAAAAAGATGATTTTACTAACATTTGGGAGGATAAATAGTATAAATTAATCCCTTATTTTGAATAAAAATTATTAGAAAGAGACATTGTATTTAAAATTTCCTTATGATAGGGTTAAGGTCATATGTGACTTTTTATTATTGAATATAATCTATCCATACCCAATGTAGGACATGCATTTATAGTATCATAACATGGAACCAACATTTCATGCTACTAAACTCTGTAACTAGTGCTCATTGACCACTAGGAAAGTCACTTAATTCAAATTGGGCCTCCAAAAACCTCCCCCTTGGTGCTTAAAATTGGTATTAAATGGTTGTGGGAACCCTGTTGAACTTTCGGTTATCAATAAGGGGGAGATTTTTAGAGTCCCAATTTTATTTAATGCTTGACAAGGGGATATGATATACTAAATATAGGGTTTCATGACATGAAATATTGGCATCATGAAATAATTCTTTATAGTGTACACCCTTTTACTCCAAGAGCATGAACTTCATTCAAAATTAGACTCCAATATTTTCCTCTGATACTATACCATTATGAGAAAATAATTCTATCATGTTTCATCTCTGATATGAAATATTTTTAATTCATATCAAATTTATCTACCAAATTATAATTAAATAAAAATTTCAAATATTCTTTTACAATTGGATTACCGTTGACACTGGATTATTCAACATTACATTGGACAGAGATCAAAACCTCTTCAAGTTATTTTATATATTTTCTTTTTTTCTTTGTATGATAATTTATATTTTTCTGGATCATTTTTCACTTGTAAATATTATTTACCAATGCGTGGGAATGTTTTTCTTGAATGTAACATTGAACCATCATCTTGGTCTTCATTTTAGTAAGATAATAATTATGACTAACCATATATTTCATATATCATTTACTCTACTTGATACATTTTCTATGTGTACAAAAATGATCCAATTGTGTGTGTGGGAGTGGTGATGGCTAAACCCTAATGGGGAAGACAGTGTCCACCCCTCCACCACCAATAGGCGGGAGGGGTGAGGATCCATGGCTTCCTCGTATTGGACGGCGTCGCGACTTCCACCCCTTCACGGACCATGATTCAATTCTGAGCATTTTAGATATCAATCTAGCCTTGAAGGTCCCTGGCATTTGGGGAGGAGATCCCTTGATTGCACTTTCATTTTCATAGTTCACAGAGGCGGAGAACCACATTATCCTAACCTTGGTAGCAAGATTCAGAAAAAAAACAGCCTTCGGTGGATGCCTTTGACAGGTTTGTCTTCGAATCATGGGGGCTCCATGAACGAGCGGTTGTCAGTCTTCTGGATAAAAGGCATTTGATGGTGTTGTGGTATTCATTGGAGGATTTTTTTCATGTGCTCCTAGGAAATGCAGCGGCTGCGACTTCTAACTATTCTAGTGGAGCTAAGATCTATACTTGAATCGTGACTCTCCAAAAATTTAGTTATGGGTAAATCTGCCTCAATTACCTCTCACTTTAAAAAAAATTTCAATCTTATGTATGTTAGAAAATTTAGTAGGTCAGTTTCTCTATGTTGATTCATGTACTACTTCATTGTGCCATCCAATCAACCCACTTATGTGTGTGGAGGATGATGCATCAAGGCCACCAGTTGAGTCTGTGTGGATTGAAGCCAATGGGGAGGTACGGTGTAAACATCTGATGGTCTTTGACCATTGGGTGGAGTTCTTCTCATCTTGTCGTCGTCTGAGTCACCCAATCAGCAGGCAGGGTGTTCACTAGGGGAAGGATGCAAGGAAGGCGAGGAAAGGATATGATGTGGAACAAACGAATCAACTAGCGAGCAATGTGGTGTAGAGTAAACCTGTGCCCAAACAAGTGGAGGAACCCTCTATGCTGGGGGTGTTTGATCAGATCAAGGAGTAATTGAGGGATAGGGACATGGGTAAAATAGTGGAAAAGTGAATGGATGAATCCTCCATTCAGTTGCCTCAACGTGAAGGTAGGATTCTCTCTGTGAAGGATATTGTTGTTTGGATGGTAGGGGTGTCATATGGACCCCATATCACTCCAAACCAGATTGCTTCTACGTCGGGGGACAACACTCAACTTGCAGACAAGGTTCTATTCCAAGACAATGTCTAGACCCATAACACTTTTGTATGATTGGACACCAACAATCTTGTACAGATGGAGGGTAATGCTATGTCCATTACGGATGCTTCATATGCTGAGGTTGTGCTTACTGGTCTGGGTCCTTCTAGTAAAGAGCACATTCAACATACTTAGGTTATGAACATATCAAGCTCGAGGAGTGTGTCTCCGGCTATTAAGCTGGATAATCGCTTTACTGGATTGGGGGTTGAAGAGTCTGATCATGAGTATGATCTTTTCATGGAGGATTATAATGAAGATTCATCTGGTTAAGCTGCTGAATATAGTGATCTAGAATTCCATGACAATGATCTCTGCATCCAGTGGATGAGGAAGGGCCAGCAAGGTAGTAAGAGATGATGAAATGATTACTCATATTTACCTTTACCTATAGAGACTCGATCTGCTAAAAAGAAAAAGGAAAGGAGAAGGGGGAGTTTCCAATTCTTCCGAAACATTTATTCATTTGGAGGAGGGGGTTGTGGGGAAGCCTTCCTTCGGGGGGACCAGCATGTGGAAATTCATTTGGAATTTCTATTTCATTCTGAAGAAGATATTGAAGAATAATCTATGGTGATAATGCATCCACAAAGGATGCTGAGAAGATGGTGGGAAGGCCTATTCAGGTGGATACTAAGAGTGAATAGAGTGCATGGATAGACAAACAAAACCGAATTTTAGTAAGAGGTTTCAATGAATAGAAGATCACACAGAAGGAATACATGCAAGTGTGGGAAAATATGGCGTCTCACTTTGAATACCTGCTTGATGATGCACCAGAAACACCGGTAACTTCCCTATCCTGGAAACTTTTTAGGGATAAGGATGCTAATAGGGTCATGTATTATTTAAACAACCATGTTTTTTCCTTTAATGCATGTCCTGGATGAACATGGGGTGTCTCACTTTTTCCATAAAAGTGTTTTTTAAAATAAAAAAATAATTTTCAGTCAGTTATTTTTACAACAATTTCATCCATGTTTTCATTCAATTTGTTTACTTATATTGATTCAAGGACCATATCATTGGAAAATACATTGATCTTATGTTCTCTTGATGAAATATCCACTAATTCCATGGATGAGGACTCATTATTTCATTGTATAACTTTATTCACATAATCTTGTCTCATGTTCATGATTTTTTAATTTTTCAACATAAATTTTCTATTCATTAACCGGAAATAATTGAGCCCTAATATCCACTATGATCTTCATATTTTCTTTTTATTGTTCTTGATCAAGCTATTTTGAGAAGTGGATGATTCCACCGTTGGCTAAATGTTTTCTAATCAACATTAGTGAATTCAATATCACATGATATATTTATCTACTTTAATAATCCCATAACATTATTATTAAATTTAATAGACTCCCAATCAATGTCAATTATAATTTAATTTTGATATATAAAATATTTATTTATCACAATATAAATTTTTTGACAAATTATTCCACAATATAGAATTATTTTTGAGTTTTTGTTCCTGTGAATTTTTTTCTAAATAAACAATAATAAATATTGGAATACGAGAATTCAACTCCAAGAATCAATTATATTTACTAAGAACATAATAAATCAAATAAAATAATTGAATGTAATATAAGGAATATAATTGAGAGACACTAGGAGGAGGAGGGTGTGAATTAAGGTATATAACTTTTCCAACATAATAACATATTAGTTAACATAACACCTCCAAATATGATATTGACCACATTATTTGTAAGTAAACCATTTAGTTCAACATTTAATTACGTTTTGTTTATCACATATATAGTTTTTATTTATTTAAATTTATTGTCTAATGATGATTCAACAAAAAAAATTATATCATGAAAAATAATGATAATCTAGAAAATATGATAATTTATTTTTTACATTGTTCTCTCATTGATAGATAATATAAGGAGAATACAATCTATAATGTGTAGATGCAGTAGAATTAATAAATTATATTGTTTAATGATGGGATGATGTTATGTATAGGGCCACTACCCATATATTGTTTAGGTACAACAAACAACATTCCATGGATCAATTCCCTCACACCCCCCTCTTGCTCATTATTTAATATACAAAAATTACCTATCATGTAGGAAAGCACAAAAAATTATCAATATTGTAGTAAATGCACCAAGTATGGATTTTTTATTTTGATTTCGATAATGATTTTTCATTGGATGGCTCTGGATTCCTCCATGGACAACATCACCATTTCATTATCCATCATAAAAGAAAATTCCTTCATATCCATAGACAAAATCGTCAAGGAGTTATAAAAAAATCTACATTCTTCCTTCCATTTTAAGAAAGTAATTTTAAAATTTTGTATTAGAAATTTCCATGATCCACACCACTAAAAATTTCTCTTTATCTTATTATTTTTTACACTTATTTGTCTGTGGAACTCACTTCTACTATGTCCCAATAGGCTCTAATAATTATGGATCTGAATATCTCCACAATTATTGACTTATAGATATAAACATCTCTATGAAATGAGAAAATATGCTTGTTTCCCTCATAAATTATATTCAATAATTTTCATTGGTATAATGAGAAAAATACATCAAAATCCTTCTCAAAAATCATATCAAAATTCTAGAATTAATATCATAATTTCATTCTTGAAAAATAAGTTATTAAAAATTAAGAAACCTATTAAATCGACATCTCCACCAGAGATTCTATCTCCATGGTATATAACAATGCATTGAAGTTTCAATTTCAAATATTTATTTACAAACACTTATTTCTCTTTATAACTATTCTTTTACGTTAAATATATATAAAAATTTACTTCTCTTATTTAACTATTGGATCACTATTAAAATTAAAAACATGATCTTCTGAAAAATTAATTTTGAAATATTTTATTATAAAAGAAATCCTTTATTATTTGATCTAATATCTATTTTAGAATTTAATATGTTTCTATGATTATCTATGATAGATTACATTATAACATGAAATATCACTAGAAATTAGATCCACTAAATCTACAAAAGACATGAATTTAAATTATAAAAATATCATGAAATATTCTTCCGTGAATTTATGCATGATTTTATCCCTTATAGTGGGCCAAAAATAAATCATTTTTTATTATTAATAAAATATTTATTAATATTTTACTAAAGAAAAACCCATCATTTTAAAAAATAAAAATGTAATCACCCTTGTAATGCCTCTCTATGTTATAGGAAAGACTCTTACACATTACCTTAGTAATAAAAATGACAATTAAAACCTTATAATTAAAAATATTTATCAAATAAATACCATAATTTCATATATTTATGATGGGGAATGTCAGATGGACCAATAACCCATCGCAAATAGTTCATATGCACTGACTATTTGCGATAGAAGTCGGTTTTTATCCCAAATAGTAATTATTTGTGATATAATTATCAATCTCTCACAAATAATTCTAGTGGGGTTTCCCATTGCCGAGTGTGAAAATAATTCAAGATAGGAATTTATGAAATAATTCTTAGTACATTACAATATCCCTTAGACTCATGATTATTACAAAAAAATCAATCCCCGCCAAAAATAATTTTGAGAGAAATGATTTTTGAGAATGAAATATTCTTCTTACAATTACTCCATCTAAAAAACATATCATGTTTTAAAAGTGAAAAACCCCGAATTTTTTATTCATATCTTTTTGTCTTCTCTTCCACCTATCCCAAACCTTGACATAACCTCATGTCCACCCCGCTCTATGAATCCCCAAAAACATCTGTTTATTCTGATTTTTGGGTCACTTCATATCAATTATACACATTATGGACTCCCCTCCTATCCTTCATCCTTTTTTTTGTGTATTTTTGTTATATGATATAAATAATATTTTAAAAAAACCCGATGTTTAAAAATTTACCCTATTTTAATGACTTATTTGTCATGTAGCGATTATATAAATTTATTAGTGTATATTTGTGTGTCTTTAATTAAAAAACGTTTTAATTTGATTTAAAATATTTTCTTCATTGATTTATCATTAAACATTATATATTTTTTTAGTGTTTGGGGTTTCTGAAATATTGTTAACTTACATTATTCTTTGAAATATGATAATTATTAGAATATATCGTACATTTATTTTTGTTTGAAAATATGCTGGTTTTTTCAACATTAAGAATTATTTTAATTTTCTTATGGTTTTAGGGTTTCTGGAAATTTATTATAATGTTACCCTTTCTTTTATTATTGTTTATCAATTGTATTCATTTTATTTGTGTTTGAGTTCCATTTTTTCTCACATGTTAATGTTTGTCCAAATATTTACTATGTTAATTTATTTATAAAAGTTTAATAATAAATCTGATGTAAATATATTTTATTACGAAATTATTTAATATATATATAACATTTGAAATAAATAGAATTGATTGGTTTTTAATAACATTGTAAAAATATATTTAAGAAAATATTTTCTTAAAACGTTATTTAATTGAAGTTATTTTATAAAAAAATGTAAAAAATTCGTTAAATGAAAAACACAGACAATTTGAAACCTATAATATTTATTAAATAAATAGTTGATAATAATTTAAACAATTTTTTTCTAATTGTTTGTAAAAATATATAAGATACATGTAGAATAATTATATTTTCTTAAAAAAATATTAATTATGAATAATGTTGTAGTAATTTAAAAATTTTTCAAAAATAAATAATTTATTTATAATATATAATAATTAAAGGCTCTTTATTAATAAAAAATTTTAGATATTAGTGATAATTATAAAATAAAAATAATTTAAAATTAACAATAACAGAACATAAAAACTTCTCAAAATTCATAATAATTTATAAAAATGTCTTATTATTTAAAACAATTAGTATTATCATTTTCTATAAATTTTGTAAAAACACCTGACTCACACATCTATTATAATTCATATCGATAAAAAAATATTAATTCCAAAAATATTAATTCATAATAATTATGGATTCAAATTATTTAATAAATAAAAAATTCGAAGTCAAATTTATTTATAAATAATAAATTCTATGTATAAAAATTTATTTTTAATCCAAATTAACCATAATTAAATATATATGTATATATATATATATGATTATATAGATTAGATATTTGTAATTTTTTTAAAAAATAAGTTATAATATTTTTTATGTATTTATATTAATTAAGAAATTATGATATATATATAGAAATTATTAAATGTATAATAATAATTAAAATAAATAAATAATTATAATTACATAATTTATAATAATATAAATAATTTAATAACTTGTAATAATAATAATTATTTCATAATAAAATCTTAGTACTAAAATTAGAATAATAATTTAGGAAATAATGATATATAAAATATTATATAAATTATAACAATTTTAATAATTAATTGAAATCATTAAATTATAATAATTAAATAATTTATTAATTTTTTTATAATTAATTAAAATCATTGATGATTATTATTCATTAAATAATATATAATAAATTATTATATATATATATATTAATTATTAATTAATTATTCATCAATTCATATAAATGTTTAATTAAATAAAATAATATGTATTCATAATTTGTATAAATAAGGTAATATATATTTATATATAAAAAAATATTTATATAAATAATATTGATAAATTATTAAAAATGATACCCTCGTGTGAAATATAATGAAACACTCGATGCTAACAAATGTTATGTCACACATAGGGTAAGCCCCACATCTCGAACCCAACTGTGGTCTCTAGTTTTTTACATGATAAATAGTTCGAGAGATACTTTTAATTTTAATAAAAAGTAATAAGGGAAATACTAAACGAATTACCCTCACATGCAATCTTAGAAAACATTCAATGCCAAAAAAATATTATGACGTTCCTAAGGTAAACCCTACATCTCGAACCCAATGGCAGTCTTTGATATTTCATATCATAAATAGTTTGAGAGATAATATTATTTTTAATAAGTAATTATAATAAAAATATTAAATTAATTACCCACATGTGTAATCTAATGAGACACTTGACACTCACAGATGATATGTCGCACCTAGGGTAAACCCCACACCTATTCCCAATGGTGGTCTCTTATTTTTCATATGATAAATAGTTTGGGAGTTACATTAAAACATAATAAGATATTATAATAAAAATATTAAATGAATTACTCTTATGTGCAATGCCCTATGATCACAAATTTTATATTTCACCAAGATTAAACCCCACATCTCAAACCCAATAGTGATATAAAATTTATCATATGAAAATCCATTCGAGATATATTATAATATTTTCAATGAAATTTCAATGTCTTATATAAAATATAAAATATTATTATTCTATATACAATGATCCTCTACAGGCCCCGTAATATAGTCCTAACTCAACACGTCACTCTGATTACACATCATATAATATTACATGGTGTTAAAATATAACAATAATTTTCACCTAGGAAAAGTGATTACTAGTAATTATTAATATTTCTATTTTTTTATTAGATAATTGTGGGCTTAGGTGGTAGACCTCAATTTTTATTATGCGATCCTGATTGCATTAATAATCACACAAAATAAATGGATCTTGTATAAACCATGTCTACATTGAAGGTGTTGTGTCCTATAAATAATTTGAATCACTGAATTTAGATTTTATTTTTAAAGGACCAATTATATATTCATGTAAGAAATGCGATCTTAGGATATTAATAACGTTTGATAATGTTGGACTTCATCTTTTATATTTTGGTTTTCACAAAAGATTAAATTTATTTCTATCAACATTGTGAAAAGAAATAGGTAGTAAATTTTTTTGTTATAGATACATCATTTTAAATCTTAGTACATTTGGGCTTTTGTCTTTCTATTCTTGAAACTACAACTTAGACTAAAATTCCAATTCATGAATCAAAACCTTCTCAGTTTTATAATTTTTTGAAATCTGTTTTGGATGATTTATATTCACGATTGAATATGATAAAATATGAAGCTGTTACAAAATAGTAATTATTAAATAAGATTTTGGAATTTCATATAGTTGTTTTGATCCTATTTTATCATTGGTCATAATAGTGTTTCCTATAGAAAATACATTACAAGAATGTTGATATGGATGTAAGAGGTTGGTTCATAATTTGGGACTTGGTTGTCAAGATAAACATTATTGCAAAATGATTTAATCTTATAATATAGTGATTATGAATCCTTGTTCAATTTTCCATCATTTAGAGAATTGAGGTATAAAAATGTTGAACATGAAAAATTCAATGTTCCTATAAAATAGTTGAGTTGTTTTCAAATTAAACTTTTTACAGTCTTCATTTATGTATTGCAATAGATATGTATTGATTAAATTACATAAATAAATTATTTCCTTTAGTAAAAGATTAAATAATTCATGTTATGGTAATTCATGGAAATAATTTGATCAGATTCATCCTTTTTTTCATAACCATGTAACATATAGTAGTGAATTTCCACTGATAGTTTTCATCCATTTGGTGATTACACCGGTCAATATTCTTGTCAGCCTATTTTATTTACTCCTTAAAAAAATCATATTTGGATGTTTGTGGTGGAAAAATACATACATACATACATACATATATATATATATATATATCTGGTTCTATTAATTCTAAGTCATCCGAGGAAGAATATTGATGTTAATATGAGGCCAATAATCGATGAGTTAATTTCATTATGAAATAATGGTGTGAATACATTTGAGATTTTCTATATTGGTATGATTTTTTGGTTCATCACATGTTCGATGTAGTGCATATTGAGAATTATATTTTTTTATCATAATTTATAATATGTTAGAAACACCACATAATACCAAAGATAATGTAAAGACACAATTCTATATTTTCAAGATTTATAGATTGAATGTTCATCAATTATTTGAAGATGAAATTTCACACAAATTAATGAATCCCAAATCATCTTACTCACTTACTAAACAAAAATGTTTATTACTCTATTAATGGATTTGAGATTTGATGTTGTGATATGATTATTCATCTAATTTTTCATGTTTCATTAGAAATGGACATATTATAGGGTTGAAAATCCATAACTATGATGTTATAATTCAAATTTTACTACCTATTGGTCCTAGAGGGCTATTTAATTCTTCAATCAGGGTCGTGTTGACCTAAATATCATATTTTTCAGATATGTGTGGGGCGACATCAAATTATTATGAGTTGAGGTTGGTGGAAAAGATGTGGTTTTAATTTAATGTAAATTGGATAAAATATTTCCTCTACTATTCTTGTATTCCATGTAAATTTTAAAATTTTATTTTCTATATTAAGCTTAATATGAAGGGATAATATAATTACAGTGGTTGAAGCTATGTTAGAGAGGTATGGAAAATTTAAATAAGAAAGCATGTTACAATTCTTCAGTTGAAGCGTGAATTTCAGATGTGTACTTGTAGGATAAAATTTCAATTTTATTCTCATATAATTTTCATTTGAAATATTATTCAAAACATAATCATATGGGTCACAATGAAGAGAATATTTATTATTTCAGAGAACATCATTTATCGGGTTTTAATCAACACAAGCATTTTTTTGTGGTTAGTGTGAGTGATTCCATAGAGATGTAGAATGGCATTGAGATTATACATATGTTCTGTAAATTGTGATGAAATAACATGATTTATATATTATTTACTAATTTTTTAATTTTATTAAATATTTATAAAATATTATTTTATTTACAATAACGTTTTTATAGAATATATGTTGACCATATAATAAAAAAATTATTCAAATTACATCTTCTATAGTTGAAGAACATTTTCATAAAGATTCCTATTTGTTTGAAATACATTAATGTTATATTTCATTTTATATAATATGAAATAAATTTTGCAATGATATATGTTATTAATAATTTTTATTATTTGCAGGAAGCACAACATGAAACTTAAATTGATAAGTGATTATGTGTTCGGAAAAACTCTCCAATGAAGTTGGTAAAACATTATAATGGGTATTTGGTTAATGGATTTTGATTTTATACATGAATATATGGTGACTCAAGGAAATCAATGAATTGTTGTTTTTTTGAAAGGATACCATCATAAGGATTGTAAATTTGTACTTTATGGTATAATAGAAGAAATAATTTAGTTACATTCTACGAGACCAAATTATTTAACAATTTTTGCATGACATTGGAGTGATATTGATCCCGGGTCATGAGTTTGTCAATGACATGGAGTTGTTGGTTTTAAATATAACAGTATTATTGAATCAAATGAACCATTTATGTTTGAACAATAAGAACAAAAAGTTTATTATATAGATTACAATTTTTTTTCAAGAGATTTGAAGGACTAGTGGAGTGTGACCAAAATGAAATCATGAGAGAGTCAGTTTATAGATAATAATGGTTCGGTGGAAGTGTAACATATATAAATTTTTCAGGAAACATCACAAAAAATTTCTCTTACCAGAAGATAGATAAATATTTATGATTAAACCCCCTAGTTAAGGGATGATGACATAGATAATATTTATGAAATAATAAAGGACAGTGAAACTGAAATTCATATAGATGTTGATGACGCTGACGACGAGGATGAATATATTTATATATATGATACTTATATTAACAGTTTGTTATAGGATAGATTATTATATTATGGTATTTTTATGTTTTTTATATTTGATATCTATATTAATGATTTATTACATGTATGAATATTTGTTTTAGATGGCTGGAGATGATTCAGATGATATATGTCATTCTCTAACGGATGATGGACTTACTGTTGATGAGCACAATTCAGTTGAGCCTCATGATGATGCTCTTATTAGGAAGGGGCATATTATTTCTCGATTTATGATTAAAAATACTATTCTAGAGAGATTACCAACTGCTTATTTTGTTTCTCACTTACATGGGTATGTTTTTTTATGATGTATATTTTATATTTAGTTTTTGATTAATTTTGGTAATAATTTTATGATGATTTTTATTTTATTTGCGTAGTTTTTCACATTTTTCTCTATGGGAGGCCGATGTGATTATAATAAATTATTTTTCCAAGCCATGGGTTTCGTGGAACCTTGTTCCCATCATTTTTCAGCACCAAATTTTCAACCAATATATTGTATTTCATTAAATAGTATATAATTATTAAATTTTATTTACTCACTTATACATTTTTTCTATTTGTTTTACAAAATTTATTTTCTCTGATTCCTAATAGAGAGAGAGTTCTAATCCAAGTGGTGTGGATATTTGTAAACATGATTCTCTCATCAGTTTCTACACAAAAATATAATTGGAGTTATGGATATGTCTTGTGATACTATTTTCGACAAGTTATATGTCTCCCATTGACCCGGATTATCTCATATCAGTTATAGGATAGATTATGTTACTTTTATCCAAGAGATTCATTTAAGAGGAGTTCATCATCTGGACGACAGATCCGGGGGGCAATACATCACAAATAGGGTCGTATGTTGTAAATTTATCACACGTCTATGAAATGTGGTAAGTGATATTTTTTATTGATGTGTGTATATATATATAAATTTTAATTATAACATGTTTGATATATTATACAGACTGCTACTAGACAATATATTATTGAGTTTGAAGTGTATATAAATATTTATATTGATCGCCATATAGGAAAAGATTCAAGATACTGACAATTCCATATTGATGTTAGTAGGTTTTTTTTAAAAATTTCATGGATACTATTTTAGTTTTTATTATAATTTGTAGTTATATTTAAAGGAAACAAATGAGTCGATGACTTCTCAATCACACGAGAGTTAAGGTGAGAGATAATAAGCTTTAATTTTTGATTTAGGTCTTAATGAGGGGGATAGATATTAGAAACATTTCAGCGTGGTGAGAATGGTCATGTTATTGTTGTTGGTTCTCAACTAACACCTACGGGTTATTATTGTACATCGATGTTAGCACCAGTGAGTGTGATGGGAGATCATGGAGAGTCATCGCCATTTTTTTCATCCACTACATATTATGTGGAGTGGTTGAGAGCACAAGATGAGATCATAATGAATATGTAGAAAGGGAGGGAGGAGGAGTGTGGGCAGCCGCATGTGAGAGATGAAAAGATGATAGAGTATATGCGGTGACTTGCGCGTGGACTCAAAATGGAGTTTCCCCCTCCAGGTTACTTGAGTGAACGCCCCTGGTCCATTGAGTGACCTTTCATCACCTAACTACAATTTATGTTTTGTGATGTTTTATAACTATTTTTGTAATTTGGTATGACTAACATATCAAGTTTGAAATGATGTTTTTCATTTAGTACTATTTCAGTGTTTTATTTTTTGTTATAATTTTTCTTTATTATTGTTTGTGATTTTTAAATAATTGGAAAATTAAAAATTAATTTTAATTTTATTTAAATTATTTAGTATATGTAAATTTATATAATTTTTATTAAATAATTTAACATTTTAAATGTTTTAAATATTTTAAAATATATTTAATTTTTATTTAATTTTAAAGTTTTAATTTTACGAATTTTTTAAAAGATATATTATATTTTAATAATTTTAATTTTTTGATACTATGGTAATTAATTTTAATGATATAATAATTATAAAATCTTCTAATTAATTTTCATTAATTTTAATTTCTTAAATTTATTTTTTATTTTAAGATTTTTTTAGAAAAATAATATTCATGACAGATTTACATTTTGTTGAAAATACTTAATTGGGACATACCATCTCAATTTTTATTTAAAAATATTACAACTATTATATATCAAAGATGCATGATATGTCACAAATAATTACTTTTTGTGATGGTCCATTTCAAAAGACGACAATTTCAACATCATTTTCTTTCAACGAAGTATTCATGACAGACTACCATAAAAATGAATTTTTTTTGAAATTCATCTATCATTAATATTACATAAAAAATAATTAAATGACTAGTAGTTAAACGAGACTTATACATCACCAGAAATTAATCACACACGTACTAAAACTTATCTATTTATTGATTTAATTTTTACGATGAATCATACACATGGATTGGAATGAGTTTTAAACATCCCTAAATGTTTTTCTAACAAACAAACTGGGATTACATCAAGACTATTGATTTTATAGGAATATATCATAATGATTCTTATATACATAGGGATACTTCTAGGACATTTCCACATTTCAATGATACTTCCATAACATTCTGTTACTCTCATAGGGACATATCCAAATAGAAAATTATTTTAAAAACCTTTATATTTCAATTATTACAACATAATAGTTTCAAATCCATGTATTTCTACTCGAAGTAAACAAAAAAGTTAGTCCATCCATTCACATTCAATTCTTTATCTTCATGTATATCCATCATTCTCCACCTCTATACATCAAAATTAAAATAAACAATAAATTTTTTTCTTATAGAAGCTCGTACTTGATAGATCCAAAAATATCCCAATGCTTTTAGATTGTCACCATTCATTAAAAGAACATAAATTTTGGGTTTAAAATAAATCCAACACCAAAAATCACCATATATTGATGAAACATATAGTACAACATCAATACATTGGATTCCAATAAATCTACCACTTTAAATTCAACATTGTGATTGTAATAAATCCTCGGAAATATTAAATAGGTTATAGTCCCACATTATCCATGTATAATAGTACCCTCTCACCCAGTAATGATCATCCATGTAGTCTCTCACTAATGGTGAGTATGATCATATAGTCCTAATCCATATCACATTAAGCACTCATTTTTTTTCTCAATGTGGTTCAAATAAACACTCATTAGAAAATTCCATCCCACTCTGGGAATGACAAGATAACATACACCCACTCAGGGTGTATCCAAGAAGTGAGTATTATCACCATCCACATCACATAGACCACTTAAACATTTCTCAAGGATTGTTTTATGATCAAAACTGAATCAATGCCCTCTCACTTAGGACAGTTGCATTCAAAACCCACTTACTGATGGCATGGCCAAACATCATGTCCCATTACAAACTACTGAATCACATTAAACACATTAACATTATAATAAATATAGTACCATATATCATCAGGCATGAACTCTTATGGGTCACATATCTAAGATCTAATTCCATTCAGACAACATAATCCCTGCTCGTAACATTATACTAAATTTTTCAAAAGTTGTTTTCCAACTCAAGGTATAACTCATTAACCACCGGGAATATAAATATAATCCTTTATATCTCTAAAAAATAACATAAGACCAATATTTTAAACTAAAAATCATCAATTTCCTCCCAATAATGGTTTCCACTTTGTTCCTTAAGAATAAAAAAGCCCTATATGTAAATACCAATATGTAATCATCATCCTATAGCAGAATCATTATTTTCATAATTTAACTGACCTTGGATTAAATTTTTTTGACTAATTCTTTTGAAAATATTCACATAACATCCCAGTACTTCAAACTGGGGTCGGTTCTAAGTGAACTCATACTGAGACACTTGGAAGCCCAATCACATATTGATGAGAAAATCCCCAATAACCTAATTTTAGTAGCATCTTTTATATATGTCAGGTGTTCTATCAAGAAAATCACATAAAGGGAACTATATTTATGAAATAACATCTATATTTTAAGGACATATCACACACATGAATAACATTAAAATTTCAATCCACCCACAAGATGGTACTCCCATCTAAGAATGAGATGTATTATCATCTCACCCATCATCCCTGGGAAAAATCCCTCATTTATTCCAAACATTCCCTCAGAGGTCTAACCTATGATACAAAAATAATTATACTAGAAATTGGAATTAACCATGTTCCCTTGTATGTTCAACCAGTTTTCACACCCTAGGGAAACATAGATTCTATGAACATTCATATATATATTTGCTAAATGAGAACTTCTCTAACTCTAGGGGGCTTGATTTCACAATATTCCATTACCTAAGGTCCTATTGAACACAACACACTATAATTGAATGTGAATAACCAATAATGGATGAAAAATACTATATATATAATATACATGTTTCTATATTTTAGGGACTATGAACCATATATATGGAGATACCCCCTCAACCATGATTTGATTTCCCTTAGAAAGACGTACACTAAGACAAACCAAAACCTGATGTTGCTATCTCAATCCTTGATATAATAGTAAATTAGATAAAATTATTAAAAAATAATCTAAAATTTTAATTTAAAGACGAATAATTTTGGGATTCTAGCCAAGAGTACCTACCACATTGAACTGATGAACAATGGTACCAAGTTGGTCTATGATATACAACTGAAAATTGTTTTATAAAATTTTCATGCATATATCCCACACACATCATCCAATTTTATCATATTTAATTAAATTCACAAAATAAATTCATTAGTAAATATACCTCTATCAAAATATTGATTGAATTAAAGTGTTCATTTTTTCGAGATGTCCCTTATCATCCAAGAAAAAAGGCACATTTTTTGAGACAATAGTTTCCCTAATCTAGTGAAATACATATATATTCCTAAAATAAAACTACTACAAATTAAAGAAAAACAAACCAATAAAGAGCCTAGGATAAGAGGATGTGGTAATAACTAAAATATCTATGAAGACCTTGTCGAAACCACCCCATATCAATATTGACTAATTAATGGGAAAGAGTTCAAGGGTTGTACACATTTCAAGTCCAACTAATAGGGGAATACATCCCCCTTAGTGGGTCCTAATATAAGTGTTTGTGAATTACCCTTATTAATCCTATAAAAAGAAACCCGAAAAAATACAATTAATTCATTCAAGAACCATTAGGTGAAAATTTATGCACTATCCATCCAATTCACCCCAACTAACAAGTCGGTGGGGATCTAAGCACTATAAGAATATTGTCTAAGAAAAGGGGTAATCGTTTGAAATTAAAATATTTTTTCCAATTTGATAATTGACCCATATTTTCTTTAATGACTCTAAAAACCATATATAATCCCCCTAAAACATGCTATAAAAATCCAAAAATCACACAAAGAGAGATCATAAATCAATAATTTTTATCATAATCCAATTACTCAAATCACCAAAAAATCTATTTATACAGTGGTAGAATTGATCAATGAATTTGTAGATTGTTAAAATTAAAATATTATAAATTTTAGAAAATATAACCAATGTATTTTGTATAAATATAATGAATTATGGTTCATTTTTTTTATTTTTGTTTTTTTTATTTTGGGTAATATAATGTAATATTTTTATGAAGAATGGTTAATTTCTCCAAGATATCAGGATTGGTGTTGGGGAATTAATATTCTATATTTTATATAATATATTTGGATTATTGACATATGAATATTAAAATTAAATATTTTTAATTTACTAAAAATAATTTAATTATTTTCTACAATTTATTATGATAAATTATTCTACTAAGTGTGAATTTTATGAATACAGGCTGATTTTCTTGGTGTGTAACTACAGCACCAAAAGATTTTAAAATATATTTATCTTTAATAAATTATTTTTTAAAATAAATTTTGAATAATTAAGCTGAAAATTTATTTTAATATTTATTATAAATTGTAAAATGATTAACATTATATAGTACTGATAATAAATTAGTTGTCAAAAATAATTTCTAGTTCCCTTATTAAATACTATTTATCCAAAAGATCTATTTTGAAATATTTTGTTTATGATATTTTTTTCATATATGATTTATTTTAATAATTAATTTTTATTATTAAACATATAAAACATTAGTTTTTACACTACTATAAATTATATTTTTTTGGTTATCAATGGGTTATAAATGAATTTAAAATCATTTTATAGTAAAAGTGATTTTTTTTTTGAAAAGATGATTCAATGTTCACAGAAAATTTTTATGTAAATAAATTAAATTATGAGATATTGATTAATTAATTTTAATAATTTTTTATTTAATATATTGAATATAATATTTTAATATTCACTTGATTATTCTTAATTGGAAAGGAATTGGATAAAATTTAATTTCATTCATAAAAATGGATCTTTTTAAATATAGTTCTTATTACAATTTTCATTATTATATTAAAATTAATTTCATATATTTCTTTGAATTGAATTTCATAAATATTCTTCCATATATCTAATCATATTGTTCAAATTTAGTAAATATGTCAATTTCATTTTTTACATTATGAATAATAACCACAGTAAAACATTGTCTCCACGATAAGGTAAAAAAGGATTACCAAGGTGGATATGGTAAAACATAAATATAAGTTATTCAAAATTTATAAACCTATGATAAATGTTATTAGTGGACGTTTATTAACCCATTCTTATCTTTTCATTGATTTTGGACATCTATGGTGCTAAATTCATTTGAATAGGGAAATTGTTTTTTATGTTTTATGTACATACAATAGTGCACCCACCTCACATTCAAAAATATATCCAATTCATTTAGTTATTCAAAAAAATTACCTCTATAGTTATTAAAATAGTACAAAAAATATCTTCCTAACTTACGAAACCATTTTCGAGAGCTTTTTCTCTCCTCAAAAGACTAACCATTAATGGATTATGGTGAAAGACAAAGGAGGTTTCCCAATAAAGTGGTCATAATATTTACCAACCAATTTCTTGTTTCCTTCTTCATTATCCATATATAATTATCCTATAACAATAATAACACAATGAAATTATTATAATTTCTATTATGAAATTATTTTATATTAATCATACAACTATATTCCACCATCCTTCTATCCTATGAGAAATGACAATGTTTTTCATATATATGTGTCGACAACCACATCAAAAAACAATGTGGTTGGTTTTTCCTATCCACCATAATTGGATAGTAATGTAAAATTTATATAATTAATTTTCAAATTAATATTATTATGATTATTTAAATACAATATATTGTTTACATTTATTTATTTCCATTCATTGAAAAAATGAGACCACTTTTTTTGGAAAACATTCAGGATATTGTCTCTATGATGCAATGTAATTCATTATTCATCACCACATTATTTGAATTATTATAAAATTTTATATAGTGAATAAATAAATAAATTATCATATAACTATGTTACTATATATTTAGAATTAATAAAATGTTATATGGACTATGACTGTCAAACCAAAACATTCACAACAAACCAAATTAATTGTTTTTCAATAATGTAAAACCATATCTCTAAAATGTGTTGGACCTTCTGTAATTTAGTAACTATAATTAAATTATTTTATGTATTCATAATTTATTACTGAATATCAACGATTCCAATCATAATCAGGGTTTTGATAAGATGTGAATGATGATTTTTCTTTGAAATTCAAATAATAATTGCATTGGATAATAGAAATCGATCATCCTTTATTATAGAAGTTTTGAAAGAAGAATAAGGGAAATTCATTTATGGTAATTGGTAAATGTTTTATGTGTGGAAAATCATCCTATGAATAAAGTTAGTGTTAAATATATAAAAAGTGTAAAAAAATAAATTAATATAAATAGATCATAACCAAATGCAATATAATGATTTAAATAAAATGTGTATGAGAATTATTTTATCATGTGAATTAATATATTTCTTAATGATGATAATTTCAAAACCATTTATGACTAGAGATTATGGGAATTATCATGCAATCTTAACTTTTGATCTCGGTCATAAGAATAATGTTGTGAAAGATAGACATATCAAACACTCAATAATTACAAAAGTATTATATGATAATCGGTCTACCTACTATCTGAATTTATTTGAAATTCTTAAGGGTATCACATTACCAACTAAACGGTCATATTTTTAATTATCAATGTAATCTAGAAATCATATGATAACCACATCTGATGTATATATCTACTCTCTCATAAATTCCTGTGGGTAATAGATTCTTATAAATATTGTTATTATTCCCCTTGTAGAGTTTGATGTGAATTTTGGTTGAATTTTTTTTTTCAAAATATAGGTAACATATTAATTACCTTGGAAGGTATGTCATATTTAATATTATGACTAGAACATTGATTGTCTATTGAGAAGTCAGACTATTGGATAAAAAATCTATATTGAATGTATTACTATTGTGCATCAATATTATTATGTACTTTATAAATAGTTTCCCATTATTTCCCCAAATCTTAAATTTTATCTTTATATAGAACTCGTATAGGGTATTTTTAATTTTTTTATAACTCTTTATAAAATGTACACGATTGATTTTGTAACATCTCTCCCCTAAACTATTTTTAGGGGAATAGTCAATTGTAGTTACATGGCCTTATGTGACATCCCCAATACACTAATGGTAAGAAATAAATGTCATGGGATTCAAAATAAATTGGGGGATTAATTTTATTTGGTGATAATATAACCAAATGATAAGATAAATCCAAATATAACACTATATAATACATGATTTCAACAAAATACAACTCAATGTATAACAAAAACAATATAAACATAACAAAACAACAATATCATAGTGTAAATCAAAACTCAACCAAAGGATCAAAGAATCCAAAGACATCAACTCAATTTCTCACAACATGATACAAGAAGGAAACCACATGCACAACCTATGGTATCAGAACGAATAACTAATTAATTCGGATACCATTCCTTTACCTGTATCTGGATATATAGAATTTTCAAATGTGTAAACCTTTCCCAAGTATGGGGAGTATAAAACATAGAAGTATTTACCAAAATGACTTCCCTAATAATTTTAATAGGATTAATCATGTTAGTACAAAAATATAAAATAGTTTATATAAAAAATTTAAAAATGATTTCATTATTTCATAAAAAAAAATTTGTTCAAAGGAATGAACTATAAAAATAATTTAAAACCATTTTTCCAAATCAATTGGTCACAACCCAATCAATTCCACATATCCAAAAATTCATACCAAGGTGAGAGACTTATATTCATGAGAGTTCTCTTGTTAATCTATGAATTCATCACAATGTAACCACATACCATGTGTCCCAATGGAACGCACCCCACACATAGGGTCAAATAAATGAAAATAAACTCACACCAATTGTTTATTCCAAACACCATGCCAAAACAATTACGATAAAACATTTCTATGAAACAATAATGTCATTAAAAATATTTATAAAATCATTTTTGTATGACAAAAATCTCAAAAAACATTTTAAATCATTATTTTAAAACCATGTATCCAATTCTACTTTCAACAAACAAAAAATTTTCACAATTTCAAAAACCATATATAAAGATAGTTTTTATTATTCTGTTTAAGTAATTTTCACAATTCAACTCATGAAAGTCAACCAACTTGAAATCTAGTCTTCATGTTCTAATAAGATGAGTCGGGAGTGAATCCACCTACTTCATAAATGGTGGAGGAAACAAATAATGGCACAAAACTCCAAAAACATGGCTTAGATCTTCAGAAATAAAATATATATATTCTTACCTATCATTGTAACAACCATATATCATCATTATTGCTGTCACAATATAAAAATATAACATAACTAGATTATATTCATGAATCCAATTGATGTATGAAGAAGAAAACTAAATAAAACCATAATGAACAAGCACTTACCGAGGAATCTAACCTCTAATTCACCATGATTCACCAATAGATCACTCCAGGATTGATAGGAATGGTATCCACAACCTTGGGATGGAGAGTAATTAGAGTTAGGGTTTTATTTAGTTAAAAAAGTGGCATTAATGGATTAAAATATATTTGATCCAAAAAAAATCCAGATCCAATTTTTTACATTTTATAGTTATGAGGCACAATTCATAAATCATGAGACTTAGATTGTGTTAAAAACTCCTTTCAGACACCCCTCTCATGGTTCAATCACACAGTTTGACAGTCCTTACACCAAATATACTAAACCACTATACCATACATTTCACAGTTACTCCTAGGTGGATGCATGGTTTTGAGAAACTGTGTGCCTTACTATGTGCCTACCCAGTCGATGATGTTTTAGTTGACTAGTTTCTCGGATGGTGTTTCATTGTTTTTACTAATCGTGATGAATACATTCACATACAGAAAATCCAAATAAAATTCTCCACAAATATTCTATATATCCAAACACCTATCCATAATTCATTATATACATATATTAATTAAATATTGGGTTAATTACATAAACCTAAGGTGATACATTTTCCCCACCCTTGAAAATTATGTCATCAAAATGTAGAGTACCAACATTTACCTAAAAGAGTTTAGGACATGGAAAAATCATTTACATATACCATTCCCACATATTTTTCATAATTATTCCATGTTTCCCTAAAATCTATACGAGATTGTTTCCTATGAAATATTTTTTATTTACTATAAACAATCCATACTAGCAGATGAACCAATATAGAATATTTCCATATTTTGACAAGATCCCATTTAATAACGTGGATGAAATTAGGTTGATAGATATTTAACTATGATACATGAAACACATTAGGTACTAAATATTACCTTAGAGAAAAGATAACTAATATTCCACATAACTAACCCATTGAGGTATCTCAAAAGAGAATATCTGTCAAGGAAAAAATTTCCATACATTTAAAAATGAGGATTCATTAGCCTATGATATTGTTAATGAATACCTAATCACTCTACTCAAATGACCATGACTTTTAATAATGATCTTTATATGATTTATGAAAACTCTAATCCATCTCTATCCTCTTCATGATCAAATAGATCTTCTCAACTATCTTTGGAATTGGGATATTTCCCAAAGTGAAGTATTGTCTATTTCAACCAAAAAAGTGGAGAATGAGGAAAACCATAGAAATATTCAATAAGAACCACATGTATCCAGTCATTATAAATATTGTTATACAAGACCTCCAATAAAGGTAATTTATCCTTGTAAGATACACCAATATACATTACAAATTCCCAAAGCATGTCATCCAAGGTTTGTATCATTCATTAATATTTTCCAGCCACTTCAGGATGATACACCACACTCATAGTCAACTAAGTATGAGGTTCTTGTTATATGGATTTCCATAAATGACATGTAAAAATCAAATATTAAACTGATATTATCGTAACTATGACACCATGTATCTTTACCACTTCTCATATATAGATTTTGGACATGTCCTCTACCATATGAGATTCATGAATTTGGATGAAATGATAATACTATGTAAGAAACTAAACTATCACCCATATGGAATACTATTTGAAAATAGTCCTTTCAAGACCTATATAAACCTAGGGCTATCTATTTTCATTTGAAAATAGAAATAATTAAAGACATCAACATACACAATGTGCAATAGTGCTCCGACATAACCAACTAATAGGTGAAGCATCTCTCAAAAGCAATTCCACCAATCTTATCATGCCATCCCACCAAAATTTTACTTTTTTTATTCATATAGAATCCATAGTACAGGTTGAATATCGTAACTTGAGAAATTGTATGCTTAAATTAGTTTTTATTAAAATGCCATAAGTATGAACATTCGATCTCAAAACCCAAAAAGAATATCTCCCATCCATCTTCCATCCCTCAATGTTATACCCACCATTGAGTTATGAACTCATATAAAAATATTAAATGTCATATGACTATGACAATTTTAACTTCTAAATCATATTAGGGAAAAAAAATTGAAAGAGGATCCACAATACTACCTTGGTCTCCACAACTAAGTGCATGTTACCTATCACCCACATTAGCTTTCCTTGGGTCAGAACATATTTTTTGTAACTATCTATATGAATCTTTTATAAATTAACATTCCACCAAATTTTAATTATCCAAAATATTGATCAAGTCAAAGTAAAAAATTTGCAGTTATTTCATCCATTTTTTTTCTGAAGATAAATAATCATTGTGAGGAAAAAAAATTCCAGATATTATGATATGTAAACACCATGGATTTATCATCAAAGTTGTAATGAGACAAATTTTTTGATGCATGAACTACATCAGATAATTATAACCCATGTGTTCATTGTTCATCTCATGCAACCAAAAGAAACTTGATACATAAGTGATAACAAGATCTCCCTGCATGAGAACACATAAAAACTAAGATCTCAAAGAATCATAATAATCAATATAGAATTGTCTTAATTTATGTAATATCAAGATCGACGATGTTGTAAGGTGAACATTAATCTCTTGAAAATACTTATGACCTTCATTCTTCCATTGAAGTATAATACATTTCTTTTTGAATTATTCCATTTTTGATGTTATCCATGAAAATTCCATGACAAAGCATCGATCATAACCAGCTAGGCCGTAGAAACTACAAATCTCAAAGATATTCTTTGTAGGATTACAAGAGATCACAACCTATTTATTTTCTAGATTAAATGGTGCATATTTTTAAATGATTACATAAACAAGGAAATATACCTCTTGTATCCAAAAATCTAATATTGATTGTTTGGCATACATATGATGATCCTCTAATATTTTTAACACTATATCAATGTGTTTCTCATTCTTTGTACTTTCCTTGAATTCCACAATATGACATCCCAAAATACAACAATAAAAAATATGAAAAAACAGAAATATCTAATTCATCAATTCCATGGAGACAAATAGTGAATTTATATGGCCAAAAGTCATAATCAAATACTTATAATGCTTATATCTACTTCTGATAGTATTATGTGGAATATCCTCTTTCCAAATTAACATTTAGTGATATCCATGATGAATGTACATTTTTTGAGAACCGTTGAAATCCCCTCAATGGATTAAAGAGAAAATCAATGAATGGAATTATATATAAATTCAATATCGTAACATGATTAAGATTATGATAATACCCAAAAATTTGAATATTTTCATCTTCCCTTTTCATCAAAAATATCATTCACTTCCCACGAAGACGTAATGGGCCAAATGAATTCTTTTCACTATAATAGCTCCAAAAAATAATTCAATGTTGTTAATTATTTTACATAAAATCAATAATAGCGAATTGATATTTTACTGGTCCCCAAAAATAGAAAAATCTTGAACTACACATTTCTTTTGAGGTGGAACTGTAATAAATTTTTGGAAAACGTATTAGGAAACTAATCCAAAACTATTGGAAGAATGCTATTATTGATATGAAAAATGAGGATAAGTTCAATGCTAATATGTATTATGAGACGGATCTAACTACTGAGGTCAAAAATCCCTTGGTGCATTCCTTAACATTTTTGTCTCCTCAAAAAAAGATTCTTGACACCATCATGAGTTTTAAAACTAACACTTCAAGTACAAAAATTGTTCAAAGTTTAATCATTTCAAACTAATTCGTACCCAATAATATATAAAAAACATGCATATCAATAAAAAATAAATCCCAAATCAAATTTCCCCATCAACAATTATATAACATGTATTAAAAATAACTGTTTAATAATCTCTTTATCAAAGATGGGATTGAACATTCAAAATAGAAGGGATTATTTAAAAATGAAAAACCATATAAATATCATGAGAAGAAATGAATAAATGAGATGAACCCAAATAAAAATATTTACTAATGGTAAAATTAATAATAATATCACCTCTCATCATCAATGGCCCATATTAGTCATCCAAAAATACTTCTTGAGCTCCATTCAATTTATTAATAACTACATTTCATTCATTATTACCAGATTTAGATTTAACTGGTTGATATACCATGGACTACCAAAAAACAAAGGGGGTTACTAGGTTCTTATGAGGATAATTGTTCTTCTAACCTAATCCCCTCATTGTATTCAACTACTACAATATATGATACGTGTCCCTAACACACAACCATGGAGAAATGTGATAATATCAGTAAACATGACCCATCTATTTGCAACTATGAAATGATATTGGTGGTCTCGTTCACTCTCACTTCATGTTATAAAAAAATCAAATTTAGAAATATCACATCTTACTCTTGGGTTCCGGAGGAAGAATCAATCATCCAACCATTTGATTTTACATCATTCCATTATATTAGAAATAGGTTTCCCAAGTAATATTATTCAAAAAATTACAGTTACCATCAATTACCACACATATAAAAATTATTCCTCCACCCTTATTTATATATATGTGTGTGTGTGAGTGTCTTGCCCCATCATACTATTGAAAAACTCTAAATTATCCACAATACATAGAACCAAAATATTGGATCAAATTTTTGGTCTCAAATCTGATTCAAAAAATTATCACCCTAAATGAAGTACTTGCTAATGTTTGGGTGAGATGTGTACTAAATTCATAATCATAGTTTCAAACTCAATCACTATTCAATTTTCATTCCTCATGATTAAAAATATTTTTGTTTTAGAAGTTATGGCGTTGTGAGGATAGAATTATTCGATGAACAGTTATTCCAAATAAAACCATGAAAATCCTTGGTCTAATTTAGCATGAACTACTAAATACCTCCCCTAGTGTTCTAGATACATCAACATAAACATTAAAACATGAATTTTAGATCATATTCTTGATCTAGTAAATTGAAGATTCAATTCACCTTATTCATCTACACATCTTCTTTCTCTATTTATAAATCAACCAAATAGAGGGATGGATTATGTTTTTGGAACTAAATGGAATGATCCACTTTCCTTGGTTCATCCATCATGTCACAACTATCCAAATCATGAAAATCATGGAAAATATTATTAAAAAGTTGTTGGTTCACAAGTGGATCAAATACATCTATATTCTCAGGGGAGAGTTCATGTTCATTTATTCCATTCATAACCGATGCAATTTTATATTACCAAAAGAAAAAAAGAGCCTCAATATATAGAGACTGAAGGTCCAAGAATATAAATTTTCACACATAACTCATATAAATATATGGATTTCAAAAAATATAACATCTTCTTACTTTCAAACTATTTTTTAAAATTCCATTATTCTTTTGAAATTGATATCATTTAAATCTATTTTTATAAATCAGTACGCTTTCAAAAAATCATTAATAATTACTCAAAATGAATAATTCACCCCAATTGGGAAGTCATTTATATCAATTCTGGTCCTTTTTTCTAAATGTATAAACCTATGATGATAAGGTTACTCCTCTTTCAAGTGTCTAAAAACACTCACATACCAAAACTCCCTATTAACTTGTTATTAAGATTAAATTGGTTAACTATATTAATTTATGTTATAAATTTAATATTCTATTTATACTATATCATTTCTACTATCCCATGATGAAATATTAAACAATAATTATTTTAGATGTCTATGAAAAAAACTGAATCAAATTTGTAACATCCCCCCATAATCCAATAGATTGGGAAGATGTGGTTTGGGTTATTTGGCCTTAGGTGACATCCACATGTCATAAAATTATGGGAATAGATTCCAATGTATTCATAAATAAAGGATTGATCCTGGATCAAGGGGAAATGTCTACATATTCTTTTGGTGGAGATTAATTCATGTTAGGGTCAGATTAATAGAAAAACAATGAATTAAGGGTGTAAATAAGATTATATAAAAAAATACATATCTAATTTTAAATATTTGCAGGTTAAGGTGTATAGTTTTGAAAACAATCCATTAACCCGGACTTATTTACTACCTCAAAACAAAAATCGCATGGTTTGATTGAATGGATTGAAATTTTTTGATCCAAACAAAAAAAAAATATGTCCCAATTATCACAATTTATCTTGGGTGACCACATGGTTTGGAAAACCTGTGCACCTAACTGTGCACCCACCATATAAACAATGATTCAGTTTCATGATTTTATATAAGGTGATGCATGGTTTATTCTAATTATTATTAAAATTAGTACATATATAAATTCCCTAAAAATGTCCCAAATTTATCTAAACCCTTCAACCCATAACCCGATTACGTTATATTTTTAAAATAGAGGGTTAATTAACTAATACATGGGGTGTTACAGATTTTAGAAAATAAAATTTGATACATAATGAGAATATTTATAATCAATTAATTTTTATATGTTCATCACCATGGGGTGAACCTATTATTTTTTAAGAAGAATTATTGGTTAAGGAATATTTCCATTAATTTTCAATAAATAAAATCACTATAAAGCACAAGTATCCCATACATGAAATTTATTATTTCATTAGAAAATGATGATGAGATCAATATGTATCAATGATTGACCTGTGATGTAGATGTCACTAGTTGATGTTAAAAGGATTTCATATCTAGGAAAAACATATATATGTGGTATTAACATTATATATTTTTATTAATTCCATTTAAAATTTATAATTCCATTTCTTTCTTCATGGATATAAGTAATAGATACTTTTGAGAATAAATTGATATTGTTTAGTATCCATTAATGATTATATTCACAAATATTCAATGAGTAAGAAGGAACATTACTCTTTTTTAATGATTATTAATGTTTCCATGAGAAAGTACATTTTTTCCCAAATTAAGCCAATATAAATGCTATAAAAAAAGTTATCATTCTTGCATCATGTAATTTAAATATAAGTTTTATATGTGGGTCAATAAATGATAAAATTTATAAAAGAATTTGTGAAACTTACCATGGTGAAACAATTGCATGGTTTTATTTAGTTGGATCGATACCATTGATGTTGTGCGAGGATGTTATAAAAGCTATCAAATCTACTAACAATGTTGATATATAAGGGATACAAGTTCCATTTGATATATGAATGGGAAAAAATTTAACGTAAAGTAATAAATGGTTGGCCAATGCACTTTTTATTATATTACACTATATGTGAGAAATGGTTTTTTACATACAGTCATGAATCAAATAGTGATTGGGAGTTCTGATGTAAAAAATACACGATGGTCTCTTATCCATCTCACTAATTAATTAATCCTGGTAAAAATAACCTAACTCATTATTTATAACAGTAAATTGTATTTCTTTCGTTTTTAGATACGGAAAAATTATCATTATTATGAATTGTGTAAAATATATAAATAGATCATGAAATATTAATTTATATACACCAATAAAAATCATTGAATATCCACTAAGGAAATTGGTTTGAAAGGATTAACTGTTATGACTTCTTAATATGTTAGTAACCTATTAAGGGGAATTGGGTAGATAATTAAATATGATGGAAAGACCAGTTATCTGGTATATAATTGGGATCAAAAGAGGTCCAATACATATGGATTTATTGAAAATAGACCTCGAAATGATTTGGAAAATAAAAATACAATATAATTAAAAATTTTATGTTAATATATTAAACAATGTGTATATGGAAGAGGCATGGATGGAGGATTTAGAGCTGAAAAATATGATTAGTATTATTTCATTGATTATACATAACCCTGAAAAAAGGTTCAAAATCATGAACTATGTATGTGTCTCTTCAATAGTAGAATTGATGAAGGAGTTATTGGATTAAGACTGTATTCCATCATTCTTGACTCATCATGGTTGTACGAAGATGTATGGATATGTTTGAAATCATTTTTAGTAGGAAAACATGAAGAGGGATATTTTGGAGTATATAACTCGATTATTAGTCTGCTATCAAATTTTTTATTTTTGAAGAAAATAATATAAGTTGATATTAGTTCCATTACCCATACTTGAGTGTAAAGTGAATTGTTTTACCACATATTTTGCAAAAAATCCCTAATACATTTAAAGAGATAAATTCTATTTTTTTAATTCATTCTCTTCAAAAATCAAAACATTTCAGTAAATTTAGGATGATATCTCCCTTGATAAAATATGTAACATATATGTTAAGTAAGGGGTAAGTATTCATATAGTCCCACTCTCAGTAATATCTTCTTTAGATTCATGGTTTACCTTGATGTTCCAGGTAAGTATTCAGTAGTATTTTACAATCAGGTGGAGATTTGTCACTTTGAAACAACATCATTTAGATGGGTAGTATAAGGGGAACATTTAAAACCTATAATATATGATGATAACGTTATCTATTGATATTAATATATGTTGGTTTCAACACTGCCCATAATTTTAGATTCATAATAATAATATCATTTAATAAATTATTCAGATATATCCTTATATTTCCCAAAATCGAAGGTGCAATACTCCAACATGTTGGGATAAAGATTGGAAATGAAAGAAATTGGGAATCGATCTTGAAGATGAAATTAATGATAATGTTAGATCTATTTATAATTATATTAGAGAAGGTTAGATATACAATATTATTAATTATGAATATAATTGGAGATATCAATTGCTTGAATTTAGTGATAATAAATTTCATTAAAATATCTCCTTGGAGGAAGATTGTGAAAATTAGAATATAAAAAAATCTAATCCCCAAATATATCAATCTATATGATATTCTCGATTATATCACGATGGAAACTTATCAATTATTTATTCCTCTAAATCTTACCCCTTTATATTATTTTTTATCTATATCACTTTTGATAGAATAAATAATTGATCCATCACATGTACTGATCCATGTTTCCATACCATTGGAGAAAGATCTTTCTTATAAAAGGATACTAGTAGAAATCCTAAATTATATAGATAATAAAAAATGGAACAATAATACTAACAATTTTATATTATTATAGAGTAATTATAAATTTGAAGAAGAAATTTTTTAAATCGAGGATGTGATGTGGTAGAGGTATCTTTAGTTATTTGTATCAAACTGATGTACTTATATCTGAAGTAGATTGTGTGACCATGAGATAGTGGATTTCATTTCTATTTAATTAAAAAATGTGTTCAGTATAAATTTATGAAAAGAACCCAAAATTTGTAGCAATAATGATTCTACATTATAAAATGAATGATAATATATTTAATTTAATTAAAAAATAACTACACAAAATATTTTCTAATTCACCTTGGGAATAGTACTTCTCCAAGAGAATCATTTTGGAAATATTTTTTTACAGAATCGTATTGTTCATATATGATTTTCAATGAATAAATTCAGTGTATGAAATATATTAAATATTATTGGTTATATATTAAAAAAAATCATTGGTAATCAATTGGTTAGAAATGAAAATAAATGTAAATGATGGTAAAAAATATTTTTTTCAAAAATATTTTTTATGTACATTGTGTTTTTATGTAAATTAATAAATTTTATCACTATATATGAAGGATTTTAATGAAATTTTAATAATATATATTAAATAAAATAATTTACATTCATCTATTGATTGTTAATATTAATGGAATTTTTTTAAATTCAATTTTATGTATCAAAATGTTTTTTTAAACATGGATTTCATTGTGTTTTATTACACATATCTTAAAAGAAATTTAAAATATGTATTGGAATTTATTTTGAATAAATTTTATCCATATATGGAATTATAATTTTGAATATTTTTAATCATTTCAATTCAATTGTTTTTCATTTAGAATTGTAACCATGATAAAACAATTTCACCATGGTATAAGTAAAAAAGTCTTGATGTGGGGGAGGGGGGAATGATATAAGGCATAATATATATATATATATATAACATTTATAAATACAATTTGTTGAATGTATTTTAGTCGTGCTTTCCTAAAAATGAATCTGGTTTTTCATGGTGATACTAGCACATGAATATGGGTTCACTATATTTTAATGTCTTCTGTATTAGAAATAGCTGCACACACCTCGCTAACATATGTTCACCCATTTACTTCATTTATTCACAAAAATTGATCCCTCTAACTCAGCCAGGACCTATCCAAATATCTTCTTCTCTTACCTAACCAAGTCCTATATCTTCTGGCATTTCAAAATGTCCATCCTTTTTATTTTTCTGGATTAATCCAATTGATGTTTCTCAAATAATACCAATATGTATTTAGAGATCCATATCAAGTTTCATTATTCCAAAAACTCCTATAAATTAATATAACCATATTAAAATGAATAGATGAGTATAATTCTATTTTAAAAGTCTGTTGTGTTAATGGTACAACAATTTTATACCCCTTATGAATCTTATGAGAAAAGATAATTTCATTTCTATGAACATTTGGACTTCCACCTCCACTAAGTGATGTGATCCATCTTCCATTTTCTCAATATAAGTATGTCCATGTCATTAACCCCACCATTTATAACTACAAATATTTTTGGAGAGATATAATAACCCTATATTTCCTCCTCTTGTAGGCCATAGGTTGGAGACTATAAATGAGGTTATAAAAATGTCATATGTGGTAGGAATTATACTCTATAAAATATATTGGATGATGGGATAAAATTAATTAAAAACAACTAGATATATGAAAAATATAAAATAAGTCCAAAAAAACAATACCATATTGTTTCTAAAATAAAAATAATATTGATAAAATTGTAAAAAGTACATAAACAAAAGAGAAGAAAAAGTATATCCACAACAACGTCCTAAATGTATAAGTTAGTAATGTCCATAATGATCCACAATTTCCTCTTGAAAAAAAGAAACTTTTATATATATTTATGGAAAGAATAAAAGTATACTTAGTAGGAAAACCCATGTTTTCCATGCACATGTGAAAATAGAATACTAATGCACCCATATGAAAACTGTGGAACTAAACTAAACCTATATAAGTATACTAAAAAATCCTATCCTTACCATGAATCACTCTACAAATAATGTACCCATGTATAATAATATCATATGAATCATATCGATGATAGTGTATCCCAAACCACTTATCCAATAATTATACACTCTCAAACCCCAAGGTTGTATGTATTGGTGCTCCCACCTCTTATGAATAAAACACATCTCATCACATCCCACAGAAAAGAAAATAGTCCATAACATTACATTTCATTTCTTAACTAGTGTGGCATGGTATTGTAAAATGGAATGACATAAAACACATTCTCTCCTCCATCCATTCATATCCAACTCCAAAACACATATCATCACATATTGTAACACCCCGAGATTTTATGAAAAATATTCTTTTAATTTCATTAATTTCTTGTGTTGTATGCTACACCAAGATTAACTTGTGCTATACGCAACACCTTATTAGCTTGTAGTATCCGCAACACTATTCTTGGATCGTGTTACACACAATTTTGATAATAGTTATTCTACGCAACATTGAGTATATATATATATATTCAATGTATAAATGAAATATGGTTGGATTATGTTATACGAAACAACAAAGGATTCTTGCACAACACGCAACCCTGACTTGGCTTGCATTACACGCAATCGCGACCTTCCTCGGTAGCGTGTGTTGTACGCAATACCAGGTTTTACTAAACAATGATATATTATTATAATATTATTATGAACTAGCCGTTATGAATATTATTAACTAAATTTGGAATCATATAACATTATTATTCATCTTTTACATTTTTTAAAACATGGTATAAGAACAAAATAAATATTTCGGGTAAAATAAGTATTTTCAAAAAATTGCAGTTTTGCTGCCTTTTGATGGTGCACACACTTGAAATCCAGTTTTTGACATGCTTATAAGTTAAATTTTACAAAATAAAATTCTTCTTTGTAATCATGAAATAAAAATTTACTTTGGATAAATTTTCATATCATTCGGGTAGCTTTCATATTTTGATTAATAGTAAAAACACGCTATATTTTAATTAAAAACAACTTTTTCAATCGAAATAATTAATAGAGACAAATTATTAATTTGAGTGGTTTTAATGTATATTTAGAATATATTTTTACAATTTAATACAATGTTGGTCATTGAATATAATTTCACATTTAAACCAGACATAAACAGGTGTCAATCTTTTCATAGTTATTATCTCTTAAGAACAAGCTATTTGTTTTGATGACGGAAATTAATTTTTAAATTAATTAATGAAACTGATAAGTTTTGAATTTGGTAAAATAGAAATCATTTTTGAGTTTATAATATCAAATATAGATTAGGCCTAATTTTTGGTATTTTTCTGGAAACTTTCATTTTTTGATGAATAGTGAAACCACTAAGTGGTAGTTAAAAAAAATGAATTGTTCATAAAACTTAATTTTACCACTTCTATGAGTGGAATTTCAAAACTCCGAGAGACACGGTTGATGTCAATAAGTAAAATATGGTTCAATGAGATGAAAATAATTTTTGGAAAATATTAACTTTTTACTTTTTTTTACCACGGTTAAAAGTAAATAGGGTAATTAAGGGTAGAAATGATATTATTATTACCCTAAAACATGTCCTAATTCTATTGGATAAATGTAATTCGACCATAAACAACCTTAGGAATAAAATATGACCATTTTGGCCCACATGGATTACATTAGGACATTTATTATTATTTACTTCAAAGAAAAGTTAAAACAGTTAAAATCAAAAATTATCTACTAAAACATTTTTAATATAGAGATATACATATTATAAATACGATTGTAAATATTAATTAGAAAGATAAGAATATTTAATACATAATTATATTTTATTTATAATTTTTAGACATTAAATAATGTAATTTATTTATGACACAGTGATGATGTAGTAATTACCATAATAGTGAAAAATTAGAATAATTGATATTATAAAAACCCAAATAAGTGTAATTTGAGACTTTTTATGAATTACACTAATTTTATCGGTTAATATGACATGTTAATATTGATTTAATTAGCTTTTTTAGAACTAATAATTCTGTTATGATTTTTACAAAAATCAATTACTAAATAGTGTCAAAATTGACATAAAATAGTTTTTAAAACAAATATTATATTATTAATTGTTATCTTATTCCTAAAAATATAAGGTTCGTCCTAATGACATAGATAAAGTTATATATATTAATAATAAACATCTTGGGGTTCGTTTTGATTGTTATAGTAAGTTTATTAACTTTATAGTGTAAGAACACAAGAAGACACGGTAAAAGTAAAATTATTTAACTTAATGTTAAATCTAAATGATAAGGTTATAATAGGAATCTAAAATTGTCTAAATTCTATTGGATGAGAGGATATCGATCAATAGCCGCCTTAGCTTCGAAATAAATCAATTTGGAGCTATTTAAAACCGATTTTGACTTTATAATAAAATAATATTTTTGGTTATTCCAAAGGTGCCCCTCTCCTCCCTTATAAAAGGGCACCTCCTCCCCCTCTTCCTCACACCACTTTGAGCCTTCATGCTCGGACAAACCCTGCCAATTTCTACTCTCCACTTCCCTAGAGACATCCTAGAGGATCTGTACATCTTCAAAGACCTATTTTAGTGCCCTAAAAGGAGGTCTCAAAGAATCACTTCAAAGAAGAGGTAATGTCTGTTACTGATTCTTTCATCTTTATTTCTTCTTCCACTTCTTCTTATTTATTTGTTTCATTATGTAGTAATAATATCAGATTCACTTACATATTGATATGTTATTATAAGTCTTAAACAACCCTATTTCACCATCTATCCATCCTACTTAAAAAGAAATCACCGCGCGTGCATACGTACGGAATACCGTCTCCACGCCGTGGTGTAATCTATTTTCCACCACCACCTTACTTGGAAGGGTATAATGGTGTAAATAATGACTATATATGATTATTTTAAAGTGATATTGATTCTGAAATAGTATACATACACTCCAATACAATTCCATGATCATAGTAACAATATAATCACTCGTGCGTACATACGGAATACCGTCTCCACGATGTGATGTGACTCGTTCAAGATGATCTTCATTTCATAATGATTATATAAATGAATTAATGAATGAATATGATATATAATACACTAATACAATTATTTAAATGATGTATCTATAACCTAAAGATAAGAATATGAATTTATTCGACAAAACACGCATAAGAACAAAAAGTAATAAACACCCGAATAACAAGTAGTAATGAAATATTACTAATAAGAAGCTGAGAATTTGAACATATATGATATCATAACAATAATTATGATTCTTTAATAAGTCAATAACATTATTTAAATCATTATACAGGAGGTTTGGACACTTATGAATCAAAACGGACCTATGGTAAGGGAAATATCGCAATCTCATTTTTATCCGAGATTATTTATACTATGGAATTTACTGGGGTGTATTTTATTATCCACATCCATGTTTCCTCAATATGTAATATTATTCCCATTCACCTACAATTGTTTAAATCCTATTTTAACCTCCGGTGAGTTTTTAGTAAAAGAAATGAAAGGAATCTTTAGTCGTTTTTCGTACGATGTACTTTTTTTACTTTTCCGAGAAAAGTATGAGAAGAATGTTTTTTAACTTATACGGCATGAATGGATTTTTAATAAATTATATCAAAGAATTTTACTTTACAAGTTTTCAAGTTTATTTCTAATCAACTTCTTTTAAAATTGTATGACATGTTAAGAAAAGAAAAGTGTTTTTGAAGTAGAAAGGATATTTTCCTCAAGAATGGAGTTCAAGTGTTTTATCAAAATTATTTTCCATCTAAGATAATAAAAGGGTTCTATTTCTATCCCTATTATTACATTGATTTTATTATGTTGTGATGGAAATATTTTTATGAATTCCATTATATTATATGAATTGTTTTATGATGTCACGATGTTTAAGATTCCCATTTTTATTACAAGGGTTATGCTATGATGTATGGTTTATGATTTTGTGGCACACATAAGAATGGTATCATTATGAGATGGGTGGAACCTATATCTCCCTCCAATGCATTGGGTAAAGATTTTATATCTCATGAGATAGACATGGCTGGAATGGTAGGATATACCAGTTTAGTGAAACATGACTGAAACGAGGAGTGAACTCGGTTCAGAAAGGGACTTTGTCCACTAAGATAGTCTTGGAAATGAGTCTTGACTAATAAGAAATGATTCTCTATGATTATGTGTGTATGCCACAAAGTTTCATGTTTTATGTTATGATTATTGGGATTACATTTCACTACTATGATTTATCCCTTGTTATGAAATTATGATCTCTTTTGCAGGTTAAGATTTCCAAAAGATATGTTCTTATGAATATGACGTGATTGATATTTATTTTTCTTACCCTTACTGAGCATTTGAGCTCACCCTTTTATGTTTTTTTCCCAGGACATAAAGAAAGGATTTAGGTTTAAAAAAAAGAAGATCTTTATGGGAGATGTTGAAGATCTTTCACCAGGATTAGAAGATTATATTCTGAGTTTCCAAAGACACTAAACTACTACGGTCCTTGTGTGTGTGTTTTTTGTTATGTACTAAGTATTCCGCAAAATTAATGTAATGTCAATATACGTCATGCTTCGGGTCTCTACAGTTGGTATCAGAGGAAAAGTTTAGTCAACCTTTGGAAACTAGGATGCGAAAGCGTTAGTAAGATCCCTAGAGATATTTCTAAGGTATGTCTAGGGATGTCCCTAAGGATAATTATACGTATAGGATATAGTCTTAGAACTATGGTAACGATATTAGATTAAACCAAAGATGTTAGATATTGTAGTTACTCCCCCTTTATTATGATTTTTGCCTCTCACACTATTCTTTTTTGGGTTTTAGAAAATAGCTGGAAACAAGATGATTCACGATAATGGAGGATATGATGGACAATGGAATGATATTATTCATGAGCAACCAAATGAAATGGGATTTGGAAGTCCAAACATCATTATTATGCCGAATCAGCAATCTCATAATATGACCAATAAAGTAAATTTTTTTCAGTTTCCTGACTCGGCTAATAAGAGAATTATGGAGTTTCATGATGATCATAGAGGAAAGAAAGTTCAATTTCCCCTATATAAATCATGTGGGAAGAGTCATCAAGGAGAATGTTTCAAAAGAACTGGAAGATGCTTTGGGTGTGGAAAAGAAGGACACAAATCCCGTAAGTGAAAAGGAAAAGGTTCAGTTAACACCAGGGATGAGGATAATGGTATTGCTACGACATCAACAATGGTTAAATGTTTTAAATGTGGAATGTACGGGCATTATTCAAACCAATGCCCTAAGGGAAAGTCTCATGAAGAGAATCAGTATGGTCGTATGGGTAGTATTTATGTTGATGATGATGAGTAGGCTACAAATGATATGTGAGATGAAAGAATTGTTGAAGCTCGGTCAATGGTTTAAGAATGTAGTGTAATGATTACATGTTTATCATGTGTAATGTTGTATAAGTAATCTCATGGTACTATGTAATAAAGAGACATCTAAGGATTGTTACACTATTGTCTTTCCATGAGTTTTGAAAGTGTATGATTAATGGTACCAGTATCCATGAAAGGTTATTCAGATATTTTTGGAATGTAGATGATATGCGCATAATGAAGTGGTAAGGAGAAAATTAAATGTTTGATAGTATTCATGAGCTCATGACTGATATAAGGAGAAGGTTATATCATGGTTTGAGTATATAGAATTTTTGGATTTTGGTATGTGGAAAGAGTTAACTTTTGACTGCATTCATGTTTTCACTGAGGTTCAATGGGTATTCATTCTTCAAAAGAATACATGATTAAGGTATTCACATGTTTGTAATTTGATCAACAAGATATATCTTATGATATATGGGGGATAAATGATGGAATTCACGTGATCATTTTATTTATAATATGATCTTGGACCGAAGTATTTTAGATAAGTCTAACGATTGGAATGGATTATGTTGGACATAAGTTAGTATTGTTTAAGGATAAACCTTTTTTGATATTGTTGATGGGATGTTATAGTAATATAGATTTAGAAAAAGGACAACCTGCAGGACGGGCGACAGCCCATCGCGTCGGACAAGGCTGTGGGAATCGAACCCACAACCGAAGTGTGACTGACCTTTATCGCCTACCACTAGCCTACAAGATGTCCTTTTTTAGTAGAAACTAGTTTTATTATATTAAGTAGTATGATATGTGAAGTATAAGGCCATTTTAGGAACCATATATGATTAATCTCACCATTGATGGACTTATGTATTTTTTGATAACTTTTCTAACCTTTTGTTTGAGACAGATGGAATGACCCATCATTCTATCACATGATCTGCTAACACATCACGAATGACAAATTCAACTTCATTTCTTTAAGAGATAAAGTGGAAATTGTCCAAAGAACGAAAAACGGTGAGACTATACCAAAATCACGAAAGTATTTCTTCTAATTCAAATTTCATCAACTTTATGGAAATGATCTTGAAAACCAAAAATGTTATCCTAGTGCTCTTATATCTGATGAATCAGATGGTACCTTAGATCATCACAAATTTATGGCTTTGTGATTGCTGGGTTTTCCATAGCCATGTTCTCTACCACTCTCCATCAGAACTTTATGGTTAGATTTCTCTTCCATATCCATATTTTCACCTATGTGGAAACCCATTGATTAGTTTATTTGGGTAACCATTACATTTCATACTTTTGTTTTTAAATATTGGTTTTGTTATTCCTTTTTACGATGTGTGTTTCTATTAAAGAAACTTTCGAATAGTAAACCATTTATAACCCCAACGAATTTTGAGGGCGAAATTCATTTTAAGGGGGGTAGAATGTAACACCCCGAGATTTTATGAAAGATATTCTTTTAATTTCATTATTGTCTTGTGTTGTATGCTACACCAAGATTACCTTGCGCTATACGTAACACCGTATTAGCTTGCAGTATACGCAACACTATTCTTGGACCGTCTTACACACAATATTGATAATAGTTATTCTACGCAACATTGAGTATATATATATATATATTCAATGTATAAATGAAATATGGTTGGATTATTTTTTAAGAAGAAACGAAGGATTCTTGCACAACACGCAACCCTGACTTGGCTTGCATTACACGCAATCGCGACCTTCCTCGATAGCGTGTGTTGTACGCAATACCGTGTTTTACTAAACAACGATATATTATTATAATATAATTATGAAATAGTCGTTATGAATAGTATTAACTAAATTTTGAATCTTATAACATTATTATTCGTCTTGCACATTTTGTAAAACATTGTATAAGACCAAAATAAATTTTTCGGGTAAAATAAGTATTTTTCAAAAAATATAGTTTTGCCGCCTGTTGATGGCGCACCCACTTTAAATCTAGTTTTTGACATGTTTATAAGTTAAATTTTACAAAATAAAAATCTTCTTTAGAATCATGAAATAATAATTTACTTTGAATAAATTTTCAAATCATTTTGGTACCTTTCATATTTTGATTAATAGTAAAAACACTCTATATTTTAATTAAAAACAACTTTTTCAATCGAAATAATTAATAGTGATAAATTATTAATTTGAGTGGTTATTAAGTATATTTATAATATATTTTTACAATTTAATAAAATGTTGGTCATTGAAAGTAATTTCACATTTAAACCAGACATAAACAAGTGTCAATCTTTTGATAGTTATTATCTCTTAAGAACACGCTATTTGTTTTGACGACGGGAATTAATTTTTAAATTAATTAATGCAACGGATATGTTTTTAATTTGGTAAAATAGACATCATATTTGAGTTCATAATATCAAATATAGCTTAGGCCTAATTTTTGGTATTTTTCTAGAAACTTTCATTTTTATGAATAGTGAAACCACTAAGTGGTAGTTAAAAAAATGAATTTTTCATAAAACTTAATTTTACCACTTCTGTGAGTGGAATTTAAAAAATCCGAGAGCCACGGTTGATGTATGTAAGTAAAATGTGGTTCAATGAGATGAAAATAATTTTTGGTGAATAGTAACATTTTACTTTTTTTTACCACGGTTAAAAGTAAATAGGGTAATTAAGGGTAAAAATGATATTATTATTACCCTAAAACATGTCCTAATTCTATTGGATAAGTTTAATTTGACAAAAAATAACCTTAGTAATAAAATATGACCATTTAGGCCCACTTGGATTAGATTAGGACATTTATTATTATTTAATTCAAAGAAAAGTTAAAAGAGTTAAAAGCAAAGTTTATTTACTAAACCATTTGTAATATAGGGTTATAAAAAATATAAATACAATTGTAAATATTCATTAGAAATCTAATAAAATTTCTTACATAATGATATTTTATTTATAATTTTTAGACATTAAATAATCTAATTTATGTATGACACAATTATGATGCAGTAATTACCATAATAGTGAACAATTAGAATAATTGATATTATAAATACCCAAATAAGTGTAATTTGAGACTTTTTATGAATTAAACTAATTATATAGGTTAATATGACATGTTAATATTGATGTAATTAACTTTTTTCCAACGAATCAGTCTGTTATGATTTTCACAAAAATCAATTACTAAATAGTGTCGAAATTGACATATAATAGTTTTTAAAACAAATATTATATCCTTAATTTTTATTTTATTCCTAAAAATCTATGGTTTGGCCAAATGACATAGATAAGGTTATATATATTAATAATAAATAACTTGGGGTTCGTTTGGATTTTTATAGTATGTTTATTAACTTTATAGTGTAAGAACACAAGAAGACACGGTAAAAGTAAAATTATTTAACTTAATGTTAAATCTAAATGATAAGGTTAAAATAGGAACCTAAAACTGTCCAAATTCTATTTTATGAGAGTATTTAGACCCATACCCACCTTAGATTCGAAATAAATCAATTTTTGAGCTATTTAAAACTGATTTTGACTTTATAATAAAATAATAGTTTTAGTTATTCCAAAGGTGCCCCTCTCCTCCCTTATAAAAGGGCACCTCCTCCCCCTCTTACTCACACCACATTGAGCCTTCAAGCTCGGCCAACCCCTGCTAATTTATCCTCTCCAATTACCTAGAAACATCCTAGAGGTTCAGGTATTCTTCAAAGACCTATTTTAGTTCCCTAAAAGGAGGTCTCAAAGAAGCACTACAAAGAAGAGGTAATGACTGTTACCGATTCATTCATCTTTATTTCTTCTTCCACTTCTTTTTCTTTAGTTGTTCCATTATGAAGTAATAACATCAGTATCACTAACATACTGATATGTTATTATATGTATGAAACAACCCTATTTCACCATCTATCCATACTACGGAAAAAGAAATCATCGCGTGTGCGTACGTACGGAATACCGTCTCCACGCCGTGCTGTAATCTATTTTCCATCACCACCTTACTTGGATGGGTATAATGGTGTAAATAATGACTATATATGATTATTTTTAAGTGATATTTATTCTGAAATAGTATACACAAACTCCAATACAATTCCACGATCATATGATGCATATCATCACTCATGCGTACGTACGGAATACCGTCTCCATGATGTGATGTGACTCGTTCTACATGATATTCATTTTATAATGATTATATAAATGAATTAAATGAATGAATATGATATATATTACCCTAATACCATTCTGGAAATGAGGTATCTATAACCTAAAGAGAAGAATAAGAATTTATTCGACCAAACACGGATAAGAAGAAAAAGTAATAAACACCCGAATAACAAGTAGTAATGAAATATTACTAATAAGAAGCTAAGAATATGACCATATATGATATCATAACAATAATTATGATTCTGGAATATGTCAATAAAATTATTTAAATCATTATACAGGAGGTTTGGACAGTTACGAAGCAAAACAGACCTAAGGTAAGGGAAATATCACAATCTCATTTTTATCCGAGATTGATTATACTTTGGCATTTACTGGGGTGTATTTTATTATCCACATCCATGTTTCCTCAATAGGTAATATTATTCCCATTCACCTACTATTTTTTAAGTCCTATTTTACCCTCCGGTATGTTTTTAGTAAAATATATGAAAGAAATATTTATTCGTTTTTCGTACGAGGTACTTTTTTTAATTTTCCGACAAAATTATGAGAAGAATATTTTTTTAACTTATACGGCATGAATGGATTGTTAATACATTATTTCAAAGTATTTTACTTTACAAGTTTTCAAGTTTATTTTTAATCAACTTCTTTTAAAATTGTATGAAATGTTAATAAAGGAAAAGTGTTTTTGAAGTAGAAACGATATTTTCCTCAAGAATGGAGTTCAAGTGTTTTATCTAAATTATTTTCCATCTAAGATAATAAAAGGGTTCTGTTTCTATCCCTATTATTACATTTATTTTATTATGCTGTGATGGAATTATTTTTATGAATTCATTTATCATATATGATGTTTTTTATGATGTCACGATGTTTAAGAGTCCCATTTTTATTACCTGGGTTATGCTATGATGTATGGTTTATGATTTTGTGGAACACATAAGAATTGTATCATTATGAGATTGGTGGTACATATATCTCCCTCCAATGCATTGGGTAATGATTTTATATCTCATGAGATAGACATGGTGGGAATGGTAGGTTATATCGGTTCAGTGAAACAGGACTGAAACGAGGAGTGAACTCGGTTCAGAAAGGACTTTGTCTACTAAGATAGTCTTGGAAATGAGTCTTGACTAATAAGAAATGATTCTCTATGATTATGTGTGTATGAAACAAAGTATCATGTTTTAAGTTATGATTATTAGGATTACATTTCACTACTATGATTTATCTGATGTTATGAAATTATGATCTCTTTTGCAGGTTAAGAATTCCAAAAGATATCTTCTTATGAATATGATGTGATTGATATTTCTTTTTTTTACCCTTACTGAGCATTTGAGCTCACCCTTTTATGTTTTTTTCCCTGGACATAAAGAAAAGATTTAGGTTTCAAAAAAATAAGTTCTTTATGGGAGATGTTAAAGATCTTTCAACACGATTATAAGATTATACTCTGAGTTTCCAAAGACACTAAACAATTATGGTCCTTGTGTGTGTGTTTTTGTTATGTACTAAGTATTCCGCAAAAGTAATGTAATGTCAATGTACGTCAAGCTTCGGGTCTCTACACATATCTCCTAAAAAAACATAGTTCATAATGTCTCATCACATCTCATATTGATAGTTTAACTTTTGAATTATGTCCATCATATCCCATGCATATCCTTATCATCACACATAGTGGGAGTAGAGAGGTGAAGTTAACCATTCATCCACCATCTCACCATGATGATGGGATAACACCACCAAAACAAGTGTTTTTTATCACACGGTGTTCAATGTGGGTGGGTTATGTATAGAAAAAATAATGAATATACAATTTATATACATATAGAGAAATAACACACTATCCCAATGATTATCATTTACAACCATGACATAAAACATCTCACATAGACCCCCTCTTCAATTTCCGAAACAAAAAGCACCACTATACCCGAAGAAAAAATTAATCAGAAATTTATACTTCAGTATTTAATTATTATTAATCCATTATTCATATTTTCTATTACCAACCCATTTCTTTAAGAAATCAATTTGTTTAATATTTTTGGCATATTAGCCTATAAAAAAAGATAATTGTTTATCCTAAACATTACATAATAAATTAATTCATTAAACATGGCCATTTAAATTATTTCCTTGCATTTAGTCACGTTATTACCCAAGAACCTAAAATAACTAACCACTATCGCATCCCCTACTACACAATTTCACCACAACCATGTTGAGTCAATAAGGTTTTCCTTATGACTTTTCCATTACTTCTTGTTTTGAAAATCACAAACACCTTATCTTTAAGGAGAATTTCTTTTATAAGGAAAATCGCTTTTATAAGGAAAATTATCCTCATCTTGTTTTCATTATCTATATCCATATATTTCTCAAGTATATGAATCAGATCCATTTCAATATTCTCGGAATCGTTTAAAACCTTGATATGAAGCATTCTGTTTTAGTCTCTGAATTCTGGATGAGAACTATAATGATGTTCCACTCAGAATTCTGGATACGAACTCTAATAAAGTTCCACTCTGAATTCTGGATACAAACTCTCATGAAGTTCGACACCGAAATCTAATGACGAATCCTGATTACAAATTCTCATTACGAATTCTGATGACGAATTGTCATTCCGAATTCTCATTCCGAATTCACCTATTAAATTGAATCTTATCATCTTTGCTTTATACACTCCGAATTTATTTAGACATTGAATATTATTTTTTCTTAAACTCTGAACTTTCATTTTTCTTACACTTTTATAATTTTTCTACTCTTTAATATTTTTCATACACTCCGAATCATCACTCTGAACTTTTGATTTAGACTTAAAACGATGTCGTACCTTCTGTTACACTTGGTTTGTTACAAAATTATGTCGTCTATTCTTTTATAAACTGACTGTTGGTTATGTGATGTATGTATAGGTCCCTCCGATTTTTATGTAATATATGATCGTTTGGAAAGGATGTTGACCGAGCCTATAAATAGGAGATCATTTGAAAGAGCTCACAACAATGGATCTTCAACAAATGCGATTACATGCTTGAAGTGAGTTCTAGAGAGAGATTCTCTTATTAACTCTCAATTCTTCATGCCACTCCGAATGTTGGTGATTAAATTCGAGGACTTCTGGGGATAGGAAGGCAGAGGTTCCAACTACCTTAAAGTTCGAGGGCTTCCTTGCTGAGGAAGACAAAGGTTCCAACTTCCTTGAAGTTGAGGGCTTACGGGGATAACAAGAAAGAGATTCTGATCTTCGTATCGAGGGATTACCCTGGTCTGTGTAAGGCAGACATTCTTGAAAGTATAAATCAAGGGACCTTTATCCAAGGTTGTTGGATACCCTTCTCTTTGGGTTAAAAGACTTATATCTTGTTACTTGTAGTTTTACTACATGTTTGTTTCCATTGCATATTGTATTGTAAGGAAAGTATAAATTTCTTATACTTCCTTAATTGTAGTCTGTTTCATTTAGATTCTATATTCATTAAGGTAGAATATCATATTGTAATATTTAGTTAAGTTTTAATATCCGAATCCATATTTCCGGAACCTACATTCGGAATCTCTTTCCAGTTTTAAGCAAGTACATAGGACTTGAAGTTTATAACATCATTCCTTATTCCAAGTTTTCAATTGGTGTTAGAGGTGTTGGGAATTTGTTTAGTTTAACTTTTTTAAACTTAGAACTTTCCTTATCTAAGGAAAACATAGTTATTCGTAACCAACTTTAAAGGTTCCAAAGGAATTTTTAAAGTATACAATTCACCCCCCTCTTGTATATTGAGCATCTACATTATTATTTCGACCCTACAATTGGTATCAGAGGAGGTCTCTGAAATACTTGTACTCACGTATAAGTTTTTCTTTCACACTTTATCATTCTGAACTTTATCATTCCAAACTTTATCATTACGAACTTTTTCATTGCAAACATTATGGTTACGAAATTCTTTCTACTAACAAGTTTGTGTGCCAAAGGTTATTTTTAGTATGGCAGGAGTCAATGTTGGTTCCATTGATAATCTAAATCCTACAAGACCACCAATCTTTGATGGTAATGACTATGAGTACTGGAGAGATTTAATGAAGACTTTTGTTATCAATAATGGAGTGGGAAACTTTTATATGCTTACTGGAGATTATAAAATTCCTAATAAGGAAGTTAGAACTTTTACTAACTAGGAAAAGAAAGTGTATCAACTAAATTATAAGGTTCAAAATACTTTAATATGTTCAATGACTAGAAATATATATAGCCAAATTTCTTCTTGTGAAGCAGCTAATTGTATCTAGAAGAAGTTAGAGGTTACACACTTTAGAACTTCTAATGTGATTGATACTAGGAGAGCTATTCTTATAACTGAATACCATGGATTCAATTTTCCTAATGGTGAACCAATTTTCAAAGTTCAACAGAGAATTATGACTATCGTCAAAAGTTTATAGTCTATGGGAGGAAAAGGGTTAGATGATGAAGCACTTGTGGATAAGATAATTGATATTATACCCAACGAGTGGGAATCCAAAAGAACTGTTATAGATGAGAACAGTAAGGTCACTCCAATTTCTCTTGATGAGCTATTTGGAACTCTTTTCCAACATGAAACAAGAATGAAGAGAGATGCTGACAACATAAAAAAGAAGAGTGGGAACGGCACTATTTCTTTTACAACAACATCAAATCATATGAAAGATAAGTCTCCCGAGGGGGTAACCGAATCCAAGTCTAAGAAGGTAGCCATTCAATCAGATTCTAGTGAAAGTGAAATCTCTGAAAATGAGTTAGAAAATCTTGCTCGAAGGATGAACAAGATAGCCGGCCAAATAAGTTTCCAATCCAAGTAAAAAAAAGGAAAGGAAAGATATGAAAGATGGAGAAGTAATGTGTTATGAATGCAAGAGAGCTGGACATATTAGACCATATTTCCCTCTACTCAAAAATAAAGAAAATAATTAAAGGAATTCATACATGAACCGAATGATGTATTATAAAGCCAAATCTACGAAAGTTCTGAAAGATAGTGACACCTGGAGTGCCAGTGGTGGTGACTCTTCAGATGAATCTTTTGATTATGAATCTTCAGGATAGAAGAATCTTGGTCTTATATCCAGATTACCTATTGAAAATCATTACTTTATGGATAAGGTATGAAATGCTGAATCATTGACCAATGTATATTTAAATTCTAATGATAGTAAGTATTACAACTCCTCAGATGAAGAATCCTCTACTGATAAAGAAAATACTTCACCTACCTATGTAGAAGTCCCTAGGTTTGATGAGCTTCTTGAGATTGAGAACTCTAAACTCAATAAAAAACATGATAAGGAAAACTCTTGGAATAATATTGTTATGAAAGAAATATTACATCTTTCTAAGAATATTGATAGAAAAAATGATGATTTTATAAATATTTCGACAAATCTTGAGGATGTAAGTTCTGCGAGGAATAAACTTTCTAAAGAATTAGAAAAAGTAATTTCTAAGAAAAGTGTTTTCGAGCCTAAATCTAATTCTAAATCAGATGATTTTGAAGATAAAAACTTGGTTATTAAACTACAGTCTAAAATCTTTTCCTTAAAGAAGTGTTTATTAAACTTTACCAATGGTAAGGAAAATTTTGATAAAATGTATTCTCAAATATGACCTTTAAGAAATAAATCAGGATTTGGATATACCAATGCAAAACCAATTTTAAGTAACAATTATTTTGTTCCTAAAAGTGCCCCATTTTGTACCAAGTGTTAATGTGGTGGTCCCTGGGCAAGGAATTGTTCCTTAAACAAAACCTAATCTCTAGGATTTCATAAAGCCTATTTTTCTAAGAAGATGTGGGTACCTAAAATTTTTTTATATGGAAATCTCGGATCCAAACATGTTTGGATTCCTAAAGTCTAATTCTTTACTTAATTTCAGGAAAATAAAGATAGTACCAACAGAAAACCATGGTATATGGATAGTAGATGTTCTTGGCACATGACTGGTAACAAAAGCTATTTTGAAAAGATTATCAAAACGAAAGAAGAAAAGGTAACTTTAGAAGATAATGGTAAGGGAGACATTGTTGGTATTGGTAATATTGTTCTTCTATGTAAAACCTTGATTTCAAATGTTCTTTTTGTTAAGTGACTTAACCACAAACTCATTAGAAGAAGTCAGTTATGTGATGAAGGATACCTTGTGAATTTTAGGAATGATAAGGGCTTAGTTCACAATTCCATGGAAGAAATTATTCTCTCAGCCAATAGGCAAGAGAGTGTTTACACCATAAATTCAAAAGACCTCAGGAGCCAAGATTTACCTTGCCTAAGTGCAATGGAGGATCATTCTTGGTTATGGCATAGAAGACTAGGTCACTGTAACCTTAGTAACTTATGGAAAATCTCTATGAAGAAACTAGTTAAGGATGAACCAGATCTTAGATTTGATTCTTCTAAAGTTTCTGATCCTTGTCAATATGGAATATAACATAAATATATTATTAAATCAATCGGTGAAGTCTCAATAACCGATTCATTCCAGTTAGAGCACATGGATATTTTTGGTCCAACACAAACTCGAATTATTGGAGGCAAATACTATGTGTTTGTTCTAGTTGATGATTACACTAGATTTACATGGGTTTATTTTCTATCAAGGAAGTCTGAAGATTTTTCATATTTCAAAAGTTTTAGAGCTCAAGTTAAAAATGACAAATACTTTTCTTTGAAAACTATTTACAGTGGTCATGGTGAAGAATTTCAAAATTCTGATTTTGAAACTTTTTGTTGTAGGAAAGGTATTACTCACAATTATTCAGCACCTAGAACTCCTCAACAAAATGGTGTAGTTGAGAGAAGAAATAGAATTCTTCAAGAAATAACTAGAACCATGTTGATTGAATATTCTATAGCTAGACATTTCGGGGCTGAAGCTGTAAGTACTACATGCTATAGTATAAATCAGGATTTGATTAGACCTTTTCTTAATAAAACTCCTTATGAGTTATGGAATGGTAGAAAATCAATACTATCCTACTTCAAGGTTTTTGGTTGAAAAGTATTCATTTTGAATACTAAAGAAAACTTACATAAATTCACACCAAAATCCGATGAAGGAATTTTCTTAGGTTATTCCACAAATTCTAAGGCATATAGAGTTTTCAATAAAAATACTTGTACTATTGAAGAAACAGTACATTTAAAATTTGATGAGACTGGTCCTTTTGTTTTTAAACTATCCCAACCTACATCCGTGGATGTGTTTTCAAAATCTAATTACCAACCTTTGATAGAAGATCCTTCCGATAAGGAAAATGTTCAAGAATATACTTTTGAAACATTTACCCCAGAATATTTTCTACCCAATGTTGATGAACATGCTTTTATAAACCCAAATCAGGTGTTTCTTAAGAATCATCCCAGTGATAGTATCATTGGTGATGTAAATCAACCTGTAAGGACTAGATGTTCCTTAAGAAATGAAATATAACATCTAGCATTTTGTTCCCAATTAGAACCAAAAAGAACTGAGGAAGCTTTAGTTGATGATGATTGGATCAAAGCCATGCTTGATGAACAAAATGAATTTGAGAGGAATAAAGTCTGGACCTTGGTTGAAAGACCTAAGGAAACTTCTGTTATTGGAGTAAAATGGGTTTTCAGAAACAAATGTTATGAAAATGGAGTCATAGTAAGAAATAAAGCTAGACTTATTGCTAAAGGCTATAATCAGCAATAGGGAATAGACTATGAAGAAACATATGCTCTAGTAGCTCGACTTGAATCTATCCATATTCTACGTGCCTTTGCAGCATTCTTTAATTTTAAACTTTTTCAAATGGATGTGAAATGTGATTTTCATAATGGTTGTATTTAAGAGGATGTTTTTGTTGAACAACCTCCTGGCATTGAAGATAAAAAACATCCTGATCATGTTTTTAGAATTACCAAAGCTCTGTATGGTCTTAAACAAGCCCCATGAACATGGTATGATAGACTCACTGGATTTTTGCTTTAAAATAACTATGTTAAGGGAAATGCAGATCCAACCCTTTTTTATATAGAATGATAAGAAAAATGTTTTAATTTTTCCAATTTATGTTGATGAAATCATATTTGGCTCAACTCAGCAATCTTCAACAGACTCTTTTGCATGTCTAATGAAATCCGAGTTTGAAATGAGTATGATGGGTGAGTTAACTTTTTTCCTTGGTTTTAAAATTTCTCAAAAACCAGAAGGAACCTATATATCTCAACATAAGTATATTAAAGATCTTCTCAAAAAGTATGGTTATGAAAAAACTAAAAGTATAAGTACTTCTATTAGTACATCAAACTCTCTAGATCTTGATGAAGCTGGGAAACCAGTAGATCAAACATCTTTTAGAGGTATGATATGAAGTTTACTTTACTTAATAGCTAGTCGACCAGACTTCCTGTTCTCAGTATGCTTATGTGCAAGATATCAATCCAATCTTAAAGAATCTCACTTAAAGGCAGTAAAATGAATTTTTCGCTACCTCAAGGGAACCATGGATCTAGGATTATTTTATACTTCTAGAAATGATTTTGTTATAAAAAGATTTTATGATGCTTCCTTTAGTGGATGTAGAATGGATAGAAAAAGTACATCCGAAACATGTCATTTCTTAAGAGATTCATTAGTTTCTTGGTCTTGCAAGAAGCAATATTCTGTAGCACATTCCACTGTTGAAGCCGAATATGTAGCAGCTAGATGTTGTTGTGCTCAAGTGTTGTGGATGCAACACACACTCACAGACTATGGCTTGAGTTTTACTAAAACTCAAATTTTGTGTAATAACACAAGTTCCATTTCCCTAAGTAAGAACCATGCACATCACTCTCATGAAAAGCACATAGATATTAGACATCATGTTTTAAGGGATCACACACTAAAAGGAGATATTATTCTTCAGTTTATCGGAATGCAAGATCAACTTGCTGATATTTTCACAAAATCATTACCTTCTGATAGATTTGAATACATTAATCAGAAGTTAGGAATGATAATCGTAAGGTAATCTTTCTTAATTAACTTTCTGTTGAAAAGGTCTCCTTACAGTAATAAACTCCTTTTCATAGGGGGAGTAAATTTTATTGTTAGAGTAACTAAATTTTTCAAAATTAGTTTTTCAAACTTTTCAGAACTAAAGTTACGAAATGGAAAATTTCGTACTGGTGTTTCCGTAACGAGATTTTTATACCGAGCCATTCATAATGATCTCTTCGTATTCAATCTTTTGTAATGAAATGTTCATACTGAAATCCTTATAATTTTTTTTGTTTTTTTATTCTTTTCATACTGAGTTTTCCATACTGAGTTTTTTTTCATAGTGAGTTTTGCGAACTATGAATTTTTGTAGTAATGTTTTTTTCGTAGTTAATTTTTTTTCAAAAATAATATTACCCATTACGAATAATTCTTCTAAGCCAATCTGAAATGTATGATTTCCTTACTCATGTTTTCGTAATAATATTTTACTAGCTGGTATTTTCTTAATTTTTTTTTGGACAATAGTTTTATTAAATCTTTGTTTTAACAAAAACATCAAAAGGTCAGATTCATGTTTTCTTGTGGGTTTGTTCTCAACCGTCAGATCAGATCAATGTTTTTTTTAAACCGTTAGATGGCTTTTTGAAGACCAATGGTCAAATTCTTTGCCCATATAAAGGGGACCCTGAGACACGTCCCACATCGGTTTTTCAATCTCTAGCGTCCCGAAGCTCTGCCTCTTTGTTTTAAGGATGTTCCGATCTTCATTATTCTCCGTTCCGAACTTCCTAGAAGTCTTCAGATCCGAATTTTTGTGGAAGTAGCATCTCATGGCATGTCAACCACTAAGCCGATTTCTCAGTGGTTATTATATAGGGAAAGGTTGGTTCATCCTGATTTCTTCAACAAGTATGATTCTCTTATATCCGAGAACATAAAGCATAACTGATGGGAAGATGTTGCTATGTCTAAGCTCGGAAATCAACATGAAGTATATTCAGATTTTCTTATAGAGTTCTATGAGACAGTTTCCTTCTTTATGGATGATGGTAGGGAGAAATTGTCGTTTAAGTCTTATGGAAAGACTTATAATCTTTCTTATGCCGAGGCAGCCAGCTTGGTAGGGCTGACAAATAAAGGAGAAGCTGAGTTCATCACTCATGTTATTCCGGATTCAAAGGGAAGTTTCAACAAGGAAAAATCTTTGAAGACTCCCAGACTATCAGATAACAAGGCTCCGAAGATTTCTAGTCTGTCTACAAATTTTCCGATTCTAGAATTATGGGTACAAGGCTTTATCGTACTGAGAAAAGGTGACAAATACAGTTTTAAGAAGAGCGAGTTCATTATCTTAGATTTTATGATTAATCTAAGGATGTTTAATCTGACGAGACACATTCTTATTACCATTGAAAATGTTAAGAAAGGGAATCTAAGAGATCAGATCGTAATGTATCCCGCAATAATCTCGATGTTAATAGTTCAGGGTCTTGAGTCTTTTAAGGAGGCTTGCATGTCTAATCCAAGAGTTTGCAAAATTATGTTGGTGAGTGATGGTACCCTCAAAAGGATGAATGTTTCTTTCGACAAGAAGACTGGTGAGTTCTTTGATTTTCCAGTTCAAGAAGAAGCGGTTCTGAATGTTACTGAACCCAAATCATCTAAGTCAGTGAAGAAGAGAAATTTGAAAGAAGTTGAAGTTGAAGCAGAGAATCTTAAAACTATGGAAGTTCATTCTGCACCTCCAAAACCGAAGAATAAGAAAGCTTACCCTGATGAGGTAGTTTCTAAGTGGAGGGAAATCAAAGAGAAAGGAGTTCAAGGGGAGCCTCAGTTTGGCTTGGATCCTGTGGAGGCTAAGGCCTTGAAGGAAAAAAAAGTGGATGAATTAGAAAAACAAGTGAAACAAAAGAAGCTTAAGAAGAAGATGTATGAAGTTGAGGTGGTTCAGACTTTATTGAAGTTTAATGAGATGGTATCCGAAAAAATTCCAGTTCAGAGATATTTCTCTTTGGAATCTCTACCTGAGACTCCAGGAAGAAACTATGTCACTCCGAAGAAGGTAAAAGCTAAGAATGTTGAGGAAGTTGAGAAGTTTGAACAATATGGTGAGGAAGACGCGGTTGCTGAAGGTAGTGGTGAGACCAGAGATCTATTCAAGCAAGTAGAATATTATAAGGGGACACCTTCAGAAAATCTGTCACTCCAAACATCAAAAGCTGAGTCTGCTATGTTAGACTCTCTAGGGAAGGATAAGGAGAAAGGAGAAAAAGAAGTAGCATATCATGTAGAGGAAGAACATATTCTACATGATATTGATCAAATGGAGAATGTAGAGGATGGCGCTCAAAAAGATATTGATGATGACGGCAATGTTGTTCAAGTGTCTGAAAGTGAACAGAAAACTTCAGAACAACAATCCATTCCGAAAACGGACAAGGGAAAAAAATTATTGTCAATACCCCGAGCTCAGTGGCTATAAAGAGAAGGGAAGTTTGTGATTCTTCTAAGAAGAAGGATGAGAAATTTGAAGAAGAAAATTATCCAAGAAAAATCTCATATTCAGAGTCATCTTTGTTGGGGCATGAATTTATTGTTCAATCATTAAAGAAGTAGGTGAATTCAATTCTGATCTTCTCGAGTATTGATTCAAGATGCCAGATGCTCCAACATACTTTGGATCAGAAAACAGACTCTGTATCCATGGTAATGGATAAAAGTGTTGAGATCTAGGCTCAGTTCAAAAAAATTTGTGTTGGCTATGAAGCCCACAAAAGGTCTTGTAAGAAAATGACTAGTTGGTCGAGTAAAACTGTAGAAGAGATGAGGCTATTGGATGAATTCCATGATAATGTTAAAGATGATTTTGAGACATAGGATATGAAGATAAATGATCTTACTTATTCCTTTGAGGAAAAGTTGACAACTGAAAATAATTTCCGGATTCAAGAAGTCAGAGATCTGAATGGGAAGATGAATTCTGTTTCTCAAAACTGGAGGAATGAAAGGGATCATCGGATTGAGATTGAAGAGAATTTGTTAAAGCAAGAACATGTTTTAAAATCTCAGGAAGAAAATCTTGAAGTCCAGGAAGAAAACCTTGAATCTCAAAGTGTAAGATTGGTTGTGTTAGAGAAGCAAGCCGAAGAAGACAATAAAGACTTGAAGAAGATAAATACTATTCTCAAGGGTCTTATGTCAAAGGAAAAATATCCAAAATAGACAAATATGATCTTTTGTTATATCTTATATTCCTTGTTTTTAATCATTCAAAATTAAAGAAAATCTGGCTTGCTCGTATCTTTTAACTAACTTTTTAAGTACTTTGTTATATTTTCCATTCCCTCCAATTCTTTTTTAAAATCACAAAGTTGGAGAAGGAAAACGTACCCTAACAAAGGGGGAGAAAGAAAATGAACTCTAATAGAGTTTATCTAAGTTGGAGTTTTTTATTAAATAACACATTCTTATTCTTAATGAAATTCCATTCCGGAAATCTAGAATACGATCCTTAGAGTTTCAAAGCCTAAGGGGGAGTTAGTCGTATTCATCAACATCCATAAGCAAAGTGAGATAACCCTTAATGTTTTTTCTCCTTAGTCTTTCTTTTTCGTAAGGATGTTTGTGCTTTCCAAAAAGGGGGAGATTGTTGAGTCAATAATTTTTTCCTTATGACTTTTCCATTCCTTCTTGTTTTGAAAATCACAATCACCTTATCTTTATGGAAAATTTCTTTTATAAGGAAAATTTCAATTATAAGGAAAATCACTTTTATAAGGAAAATTATCCTTATCATATTTTCATTATCTATATCAATATATTTCTCAAGTATAAGAATTAGATTCATTTATATATTCTCGTAATGTTTTAAAAACATGATATGAATCATTCTTGTTTTAGGCTCCAAATTCTGGATGAGAACTGTAATGAAGTTCCACTCCGAATTCTGGATATGAACTCTAATAATGTTCCACTCCGAATTCTGGATACGAACTCTCATGAAGTTCGACACCAAAATATAATGACGAATCCTGATTACAAATTCTCATCACGAATTCTGATGACGAATTGTCATTCCGAATTCTCATTCCAAATTCACATATTAAACAGAATCTGATCATCTTTTCTTTATACAGTCCGAATTTATTTTGACTCTAAATATTATTTTTGATTAAACTCTGATCTTTCATTTTGCTTACACTTTTATAATTTGTCTACTCTTTAATATTTTTCTTACACTCCGAATCTTCACTCCGAACTTTTGATTTAGACTTAAAACAATGTTGTACTTTCTGTTACACTTTTTTTGTTACAAAACAATGTCATCTATTCTGTTATAAACTAACCGTTGGTTAAGTGAAATGTGTACAGGTCCCTCCAATTTTTAAGGAAAATATGACTGTTTGAAAGGAGGTCGACTGAGCCTATAAATAGGAGCTCATTTGAAAGAGCTCACAACAACTGATCTTAGACTCATGTGATTACATTCTTGAAGTGATTTCTATAGAAAGAGGATCTTATTAACTCTCAGTGTTTCGTGCGACTCTGAATGATGGTGATTACATTCAAGGACTTCCAGGGATAGGAAGACAGAGGTGCCGACTAACTTAATGTTCGAGGGCTTCCTTGCTGAGGAAGAAAGAGGTTCCAACTACCTTAAAGTTGAGGGCTTGCAGGGATATCAAGAGAGAGATTCTGATCTTCATATTGAGGGCTTAACCTGGTGTGGGTAATACATACTTGCTTGAAAGTATAAATCAATGGAAATTTAACCAAGGTTGTTGGATACCCTTCTCTTTGGGTTAAAATACTTATATCTTGTTACTTGTAGTTTTACTACTTGTTTGTTTCTGTTGCATATTGTATTGTAAGGAAAGTATAAATTTCTTATACTTCCTTACTTGTAATCTATTTCATTTAGATTCTTTACGCTTTAAGGTAGAATCTCATATTGTAATATTTAGTTAAGTTTCAATTTCCGGATCCATATTTACGAAACCTACTTCCAGAATCTCTTTCCAGTTTTAAGCAAGTGCATTGGAATTGATGTTTATAACATCATTCCTTATTCCAATTTTTCAATTGGTGTTAGAGGTGTTGTGAATTTTCATAGTTTAACATTGTTAAACATAGAACTTTCCTTATATAAGGAAAACATAGTTATTCGTAGCCAACTATAAAGGTTCCAAATGAATTTTTAAAGTATACAATTCACCCCCCCTCTTATATATTGAGAATCTACATCATTATTTCGATCCTACAAACCACAATCACAACCCCACTGCACATCCACACTACCACCACAACTATAACCCCCCTACACAACCATATCATAACCAATTCCCCCTCACACATCACATCATATCCACCACCCATGATATGAATACTCACATTTAAGAAACAAAACACAACCACATCCACAAACACATTACAACATATATAAAAACATTTTCTAGATTATTCACAGGGTCTTTCAATCAATTACAATCATCCTTTTATGGGTGTTATCATATTATTCATATATCCTAGTGTGAAAAATTAATTAATCAATTATAAATAGTTAAAAATTTATTATTCAGAGTTTCAGAAAATATCACATAGAATGGCATCAAAACATTTATAAAAACTCAAAAAACAAGGGAAAATAAAAGCCATGTTTTCCTACAATATAATAAACATTAATAATCTCAATAAAGAAATATAAAAAAGTTATAAAATCATAATATTTTTTTCCATATCCCAATCTATTTCATTTGATATGGTTAATTTCAATTTTAAACCAAATATAACTACCTTCCCAAGAGATTAAAAAAGTAAATCATCTTGCATAATACAAAAAAAGAAGAAACGATGGACCCCTACATAAGAGAATTAATATTTACACAAACAAGATTTATAAAAAAGGGGGAGCACATAAAAGAGGAAAATAAATAAAGGGAGAACATAAACCAACACCAAAAAATTGCTCCCTGATTCCAATGTATGATTGATTTTGGAAACTCCTATCTTGTGATATGTCTAGAGATCCACTGATATGTGCTATTGTCATGTGACACTATTTAGTCTAACTCCGAGGTTCTACCTTCATGGTTCTACCAAGGGTAATGGAATCAGGTACTAATTCAATGGTTTTATAATTATATAATACCACCATGGTTATAATGTCTGGTTCTACCACTGGGGTGCCACCATCTAGTTCTACAGATAGGTGTTTCCCTAAAGGCACTATTGTGCTACAATTAGGGTGCTACTATCAAGTGTTACTAGCTATGTTCTAACATCATGGTATACTACTAGGGTTCTAACACTAGGTGATACCAAGAGGGTTCTATCATTATGTGATACATCTATGGTTCTACTATTAGGTGAATCCACTAGGGTGATATAATCAGATGTTGCCACTAGGGTTTTACGCCACAGTTTGACCCAACTAGGTTTCTATCTTTAGGTTCTTCCACTCTGGTGCTACCATCAGGTGATCCCTCTAGGGTTCCACCATGTGGTGCTAATTCCAATGTTAGACTATATGTTTATATTTCTAGGGTTATAATTTTAGGTTCTTCCACCATGTTTCTACTTACTAGTATGACTGTAAGGGTGATATTGGAAAGTGTTTTCCCTAGGGTGGTACCATTAGGTGACACAACCAGTGTTTTATCGTCACGTGAGACCACTAGGGTGTAACCCTATGGTGCCACCCTCAATGTACTACCTCATGGTACTAACACCATGGTCTTACTTTCATATGATAATATTAGCCTCAAAAACACCTTTCACTTTCCCTAGACACCACATGAATATTCCATTCCCTCTCCCAACACCTATGGACATTCCCCAGACATAGAAACTACCTTATTTCAAATAATGTAATCATCCAGAATGTCTAAAAATATATAATATATACCTATAGAACTATTATCACCCTCGAGAGTCCAAAACAACCAAGAAGGTATGAGAGATGATGGTCTAAAAACTGGCATTCAAGATACCTATCATGGATCATGAAATATATTTAGAACATAATAACCACTATAAAAATATAAGAGTAATGATCAACTTCAATTTAAATGATCTCATGAGGTAGATAAATCTCAAACATCAGTATGAAAATTAATAAATAATTACAAAAGGAATGAAAATATATATCATATATCCAAGTGATATCAAATAATTCATCCAAGAAAACAATAGTTGCACAACATAGAATTTTAATCAATCATCGGTGCCCCACATCCCCAAGAGGGTTCACACAAATAACCAAAATGAAACCATAAAGTGGTACATGTCAATTAATCCTAAGGGGAAAATTTTAATTTATAATTTAATTTCAATTAATGATTCATATTTTAAATTCTCAACTCCATGTTCAAAATCAAAACATATATTTTATTTTATATGTTTGTTCATTCATAGCAAAACCATCCTTCATTTAATTTATTTTTTTAATATACAAAAAATACATTGTCAAATAACTTATAATTTTATTTCATTTGTTTTTATCCACCCAAGATTTTCAAATCCATTAATAGAATTTTTTATTTCAAAATTCCAAAAATATATTTAATAATTTATTAAATGGTTATTTTGAAAATCCATGCCTCTTATTTAAAATTATATTATTTTTTAGGGTACAAATTTATTTATAGGACATGAAATAAAAAAACTAATCATATATTTATAGAAAATTATTTTTTACATCATTAAAAAACATCCAGACATTGTAGAAATCTGTTTACCTGATAAATACTGAAAAAAACTATTCCAAATGAATTTCACAATCAACATAAAAACTCATTTAAATATATGTAGTGATTCCAAAATCATACAAATAAATAAATAAAAATTCATCGCACTGAGATATTTTCCACGTTGGGTGTCACTGACTCACCCACATGGTTTTAAGATGTGTTTTAATATTATAGATCTTGATGCAAAAAAATAGTTACCCTATCTTAATATGTTTTATTTAATAACTTATTCTATTAATATAACATCAATCACAATAAAAATAACCAACTCAATAGTATTCAAATATTCCCATTAATTTCTTCATAAAAAGATCTAGTTGTAAGAGGAAATCTCAACTTCAATGGTTCCAATATTTTATAAACAACCATTTTTATTCATCACCAGCCGTAAGTAATTAAAAATTTAATTGGATTTGGGGTATTTCATTAATACAAATGCATCACTTCACAAAGAAAATCCATCCCACTATAAAAACCACTTGTTTTAGTAAATTCCCATCACCACCACTACACAAAAAACAACTATCCAAACATACTATCCATAAGAAACCACCCTTTTTCACATAACCACATAATTCATCTCCTCTTATATATTTCAGCAACTAACGATCACCAGTACAATCACACTTCAAATCCAAAATTGAAAAAAATCAAATCATTTCCTCTCATATGTCAATATATTATCCTATTTGGGCTACACTGACTCACCCATATGCTTTTAATCATGATATAGTATAGAAAATCACAATTAGAGATTGTGTTTCCCCTCATTATTTCTTTGATTTTTTTAATCACACATCTTACAATAGAATGAAAAATGAACAACCACAGATAGTAGAAATACATTCTCACTTCCAAAATTATTATAGGGATTACATTACATCACCTTATTTTTTATCATGGGTGCCCTCACAAAATTTTTAATTTTCATTGGGGAACAGGTTTATTAACCATATATAAGTGATTAAATTTTAATACATGGTGTGAATAATGAATAAGTCACATCGGTGGTCACATAATCGATTATAATAACAATTGGAGAATGGTTTCCAAAAACCGTTATTTCAAGAAATTATTATCAACAAATAAACGCATCAATAATAATGAAACCAAATGACTAAACTCATGATTTCCAGGTTATTTATAGTGAAACACCATACCCTACATTTATTTGTATCAAATAAGCATTAATGTTAGTAATGAATCCACACATAAGTACTATGACACATAAAAATTATCATGTTAATCAAGTCATTCTTTGTTCATATTATTATCATTGAAACAAACTTAAATAACCAATTAAGAATATGTACCTTATAGGTTCTTGTGTAAATATTAAATACCATATTTAATACTCCACATGATTTTTAAATCCTCATAATAAAACATTATTTTTTTTAAAATTAAATAATGTTGCTCATGTTGTATTACTATATTTCGTTATTTATCATGCACAATGTAAACGTTCTTTACTCGTATCATTTCTATAAAAAACATACATACATGATTCAATATGTATAACATGATTCTGATTCTATATTTAAATGAAACATATTAAATATTCAATAAAATCATGTTTTAAATAATATAATTTCCCTAGTTGCCACAAAAATGTTCTCTACTATAGGTATGCATCCCCTAACAAAATACTCATGGATTAACATGTATGAAATAGTTATTTAAGTACTGAAATATTATTATATATCATATAAATAATATATTTAATTATTTATACTATTTTATGTCTCAACTTGTTATGACAAATCATGAAAACCATTTTCTAGAATTTTGGAATAAATTTATCAATAATTTATACCCTAACACATGCTTACTACTTATGGTTATATCAATAATACAGAACATAAATCAAGACAAAATAAGGAGAATGTAATGCTATCAAGGGTTCTATGTCTAAAGGAATTATCAATTATCAAGATGTTAATTTACATAACATATAGAGTTTAAATATTAATTATATTTTTTACATCAATTCAATAAAACACTATCACGATAAATTAAAAATGTAATGTAACTCATGTAATTGTAACTCATGTGGGAACCATAATACTTATATGAATGGTTTCAAAATACTTTATTTTATCATGCCATTTTTGAAATTTAGTCAAAGTAACACGCTATATAAATATTTTAAAAATTAAAACGTTTTCACAAAAAAAAATACCAAAATCATTCTTATCTAACAAAATAAAAAATTAGAAAAACCCTTTGTACTTTTATATATTTTTAAGAAGAAAAAAAATACAATTAATTAAGAATAATTATATTATGATAATGGAAGAAAACATTCAATACTCAAAAAGGTTTCAAACAGACAAAATATTCCAATGATCCCTCATTTTAATCATTATTTTCAGGATATATGATTAATTCAACCAAAAATAATAGTTTATTTGTAATTAGAACTAGGGAATAGTTAGAAAAACAATAAAATTGCATTATTAATTTTATTAATTACTGGAAATTCCCAAAATCACATAATTCAATCTTATGAAAAATCAGTCATAATTCATGTACCACACTTAGGAATCTACCATGAAATAGGTTCCAACTCACTTATTCATTCAATGGGTTCAGATCCCTTTCAACAAAATGTTGGGGACACTAAAATCGCATGTCATTGATAACCTCGCTAGCATATGAGATGCATCATGTATAGCTTAAAATGTTCCCATAGAAACTAATGAAATACTCTCTATTACTAACTCCAAAACCATAATATCTCTCAACCATCATAATTTGATACTATTATGTCATGAATACCTCCCTCAAATGATTACATAATTTTGGGAGAGAGTTAATGACCCCCTTGAGTCCCACCTACAATAGGCCCCAGGTTGGTGACTAGCACTGAGGGTAAAAAACTCTAATATATGAGAGGTTATGATCCTTAATAAGATAAATAGGATCATTAGAGTGGATGAACAAAACAGAACCAAGTCCATGAAATAATGTAATAGAAATATGGAACAATCCTAATATGCTTGTATAAATATAAAAGATACATATAAATGTCTCTAATGTAAATAACCTAATGAAAATCTAATGAGGGAACACATCAAGTATCCATAGGACATGATATTAAAGTACATCATAGTACATGAAGTCCTTATGGAATCCTAAAAATATAATTATATGGGAATGGTTATATTATATGAATAATTCGTTGGAAAACAAATGACTCTAATGAACATTTCAAAAGAACATAAAATTTTACCCGTGAGAAAATAGTTAAAACAAATAGCACCTACATAGGTATAAATACTAAAACCATCTATATCATTACATAATCACCAAAAAAACAACCAAGTGTAAAAATATAATATAAAGAATATCAATTATATGGAAACCCACAATGCATTCTCACTGATTTTATCCTCTCACACCCCAACATCATCTGTCCTGGAAATCCCACCTCTCCAAACTAAAATCACATCCCACCCACAAAAAACTAAGACATCACCTCACATATCATCTCATAACCAGTATAGTATGGTATCAGGAATATGATGTTCCGCAACCTTATTCCTCCTCATACCACACATGAAGATAACTATAATCCATCACACCATATCTCGAATAAAAACAACTGGGATGTCACATCTCATAACATATTATATTTATATTGTAACTTTTGGATTCTAGCCATCACAAAAAGTGTATGTCATTCAGATCTTCATAAAGATGGATTTTGGAAGTGCGGGCAATGATCCATCCATCCTTCAATAAGGAAGTTCAGAAAACACCCCTAAACCATTTGGTTTTTGGACCATGTTGATAGCTGTGTGTGCGGAATATATAGAAATAACAAAGAATATAAAAAATATATATATAAACAAAACACAATCACAATAAAAATAGTTTATAATCAAGGAATATAACGTCTCTTAGGAGACTTCACATTAACTAAAACAACTAAGCACACCACCCCCACAAAAAACATGATAAAAAAAATTAATATTTTTTATTTTAATTATCATGAATCATTTTAAATTTTTTTGTCACCAACCGATTTCATTAAGACAATCACATTATTAAATTTTCAATCCCATTATATTGAAAAAAAACATTAACCATTTAATCCATACATATCTTTATCAATAAATACATTACAAATTACCATTTTTAATCATTTCCATGCATTTATTTCCATTACAACTGAGGGAAAAATAGTGACCCCCCACCACAAAAACATTACTTCAGAGTCCCATGACAACCACCATTATAGACTACTATATAACTACCCCATAACAACTATTGTAGCTCCCTATATAACTACCCCACAACAACCATTTTTACAAAAACCGAACATTACACAGTAAAATTTTTAGTTAATTTTAAATATAAATCAAATTTTTTAGAACATATATTTTAGGTATAGAGTTATAGATAATTAGCCCAAAATCATACATAGTAAACCAATACATTACAACAGGAAAATTGTACTTAGTATTCACATTTCCACCTTATTAAACCCTTTAAATAAAAATTATGATTTCTTTTCAAGAATCATATTCAATACATTCATCATTACATCACTTTTTTCATTCCTATCCTAAGACCTATTACATGTATTTTATAGTGTGGTATAAAAACCAAAATATCAATAAGATACATAAAATTGAATAAATAAACCGTTAGTTTATGAATAATTATAAAACCATTAAAATATTTTTACAATGTTATTATTTTCAACTATATAACATAAAATATTGAGATCACCTCATGAAATTATTAAATTATTATAAAACTGTACAGAATACCTAAATCATAATGTCAAATTGTAGCATCAATTTTATACCACTTTTACATTTACTATATCTTTCATGACTATATAGAGAGACAGGTTTATTGTTACATTTGGAATACCCACTATAGTATATTCTAGTAATAGCTTCAGAGAAACCATACCAGTTAACTCTATATAATTACCCAATGCATTGTAAAGATATAATGGGTTCACTTGAACATTGTTTATTATGGAACCCTTGGTTATCTTAAACAATTCCCACGAACCAAAACATATTCTATCACACGAAGGTTTTTATTTTCATTGTTGGTTTTGGGCCATTTTTTGGTCTCAGTTTATCTCTCGGGAACCCATTGTGATAGGTCATAATTCTTGAGTTAATTGTTTTATTTATCATTATTTTAGAATTTTCCCATGGGGTTTAAAATGAGTTTTGTAAAAAAATAAATAATAATATACATAGAAATATGTGTCTCATTTCTTGTCCATGGTTATGGGAAACTGTATACCTTGACCAGAAATCTATGCACTATGGTTTCATTTATAGATTATGTTGAATCACATGATTAGTGCATGGTTTGAAAAACCATGTGACTAACCATGTGGAATATCCCTTATGGACAATGGTGACTACATGTTTTCTTCACAGTTAGGAAAACAGTGTGGCTTATCCATGTTATTAATATTTTGAGATTCTGACTGTTTCTTCTCAAGATATACCCCCAAATCCATCCCTTCTCACCCCATTAAACATTCTCATATCAAGGGATATCAAAATATTCCTTTTTTCTTCCATGGGATATCCTTTTTTTATTTGGTTTGTATTATTCAAAAAAACATCAATTTTATTTATTTTTTTGTTTCTACTATTCTATACGGTCTCCCCTCATCTTATTTTGGGTTTTGTTTCTCTAGAGGGTTGGTTGGTCGATTTAGGGTGTATATTGTTCTTTAGGGTTAAATATTTATTTTATTTATTCAATATTTCCTTGTTAGTGTATTGTGGGGGTTAATTTTTATTTTCACATAAATTTTCAGGTGCATCAAAGCACGTGGAAGGTGATTTCTTTCTTTATCATTGTTTGGTGATTTTGGTATGCTTTATTGAGTATTAAAACATGTTTTGTGGTTTAATTGTGTGTTGTAAAATATTTTTTTGACATGTTTTTGTATACATATATAATTAATTTATAATTTTCTACTGTATAAAGGTTATGTTTTGTGTAATCATTATGTTGTTTTTTCAAGAAGATGATTAATACATTTTATGGAAGGTATAGAATGATTTCCAAAAGGTACTTATGGTGTGAACATATTTTTATGTTGGTTTTAAATATATAATGGATTATTTTGATTTTTTTTGTTTTTTCACCATTAATTATGAATTTTGAATTTTGTAAATGATGTGAAGCATGTTTTAAACTAATCATGGTTTATGTTTGAAAATGAAAACTACTTTTCCCATGGAAATGAGTGGAATCAATTGGGTGTTTTTCTTGGGTTTTTATAAGTGGGATTTTTTTGGTGAATGTGGTGAATTTCATTACCAAATGGTTTTTTGTGTGGGTATAATGGAAAGTGTTTTTATTATGGAAAATTTTGGTTTCTGTGTGATGATCTCTAAAAGGGGTGATTTCCCGTTCTTTTATAATGCTTTGAATGTAAATATAAAAATAGTTGTTTCTTTATTTTTGAAATGGTAATTTGAGCACAAATGGAATACAGGGTATTGAGTTGGATGACTATATATTATATGTTATTGATTCAAAATTTTAAAGTCGTACGTTCTTCTATTGAATTAAAACTATTTCATACAGAAGTTAAAACTTTCAGTTTCACTTGGCTAGATTGAAAATTAATACACTAACTGAATTATTGTGACTATTACGGAACATTAGGACCATTTATTTTCCCCTAATCATGTATCATGCATGATAAATATCATCTTTGTGGATTATATAATAAATTTCACTGTGGTATAAGATTGTTGTGTCTCAGTCGAGATGGATTACCCCAAGAGATTTTCATTTTGTTCTCTCTGGATACTTTTATGATATTGTTCCATCAATCAACATATGATGGACCTTGAGTTAATTTTATTTTAATGAATGTTTATATTAGTAAATGATTTCATAAAATATAATACATTTAAAACTGTCGTGAAAAAAATATTTATTTGAATAAATGGTTGTGTTTGGATGTTACCCCTTGAAAATGAGTTTCCATTAATAGGTTTTCTTGAAAATGTTCTAATATTTATCTTATTAATAGTGAACTATAATTTGTCTATTTATATTATATCATGGATTACATTTTATTTCGTTTGAATCCTTTTGAATTTTGTCTCACAACCAACATACACCTTTAGGGGTATGTAGACATTTATCTTTATGACCCGAGTGAAGGAATGTTTTGTCCTGTTGAAAATATTTGATACGGATGATAGTATTACTTGTTATACGGGTTGGTGGTGGAGTATTGTGGGTGATTTCCAAGAAGTTTCATGAAAGTTTTGGGATGTTATGTTGTTTCCCTTTTAAATATAGTTTCTTTGGAATTTTGTTAAAATTGTTAAACCATGATTCTTAAAATAGTGTATCATTGTTTGGATTTCATTTATTTTTATTGTGATATTTGCTTATGTTGGTCATATATGCATATTAAAATTGGTGAAATCAGTCCCAAATCATGTTATTGATACCTAAGAACTAGTAGTCAGCCCATGGGGATCAATATATCCCTTCAGTCCATGTTGTTGAACGGGTCGGGTGTTGGGTTCGATGGAAAACCGACTTGGTTTATGAGAATATGATATAAGAGCCAGTTAACCTATTTTTGATAAAATTTATTTGGGGAGTATTATATGTAGTTCATATAGAGGACCTTTGGTACATTATTTTATAGCTATGAGTAGGGTTTCTATCCTAGACCCCTCATGAAGAGACTCAAGTCCTCATGTAATGTTCATTTTTATTTGGTTCATTGGGATTTGGTGATATTTTTTTCTCTAAGAAATTAAAAAATACATGGTTCAATGGTAATTTTTAGATTATAGGGCCTGGAAATCCATGAGGATCTAATTAAATCTTCCTCAAAGACTCTTTATAATTGTTTTGTCATTGGAATATTGTTTCCAACCATATTTTCAGGTGGCCCATCGACACTAGTTTCACCTTGCGAATTTCTTGGGTATTCTTCAATTCTGAAAATTGATTTGTGAAACCCTGATCTAGAATTGTTAATAATTGATTTTAAATTTGAAATGGTCTATATTATTATTATTGAAAATGTGTTTTCATAATCATTTTTATGGAAGAAATATAAAATTGGATTTTTTTTAAATGAAGTTTGAATAAAATGGGATGATTCCATTGATAATTAGATTTTCATAATAAAACTACTGATTCATCGAAATTTATTGTTTAAAAAAAATACACTGACTTTTTAAAGGTGGTGTTTTAATATCTATTTCATGTATTCCCTATCTAGAAGTAATGTTTTTTTAAATTGGATGTGAAATAGAAAAATTAAAGAGTGGGTTGCATGTTTTTTATTCAAAAGTGTAAAAGTTTTGTTTTGACCTATGTTATTTCCATGAGTGAAAACATGCATGATTCATATGGAAAATTTTAATGGGTAATGACATTAATTTAAGGGTTCCTAGTTTTTGATTATATCTATAATTTATGAGACTCTATGTAAGATATTTGTCGAGTCTGCTACCATCCAAGATTGATTTATTTTTAAAAGTTATTTTTGAAATATTCTTTGATGTGTTGATAACAATTCATTGTGTAGTTTTATTTTTATGATTTGGGGATGAATATTTTCAGGTTTCTTGATTTTGAAAACTTTTCTTGTGTGAATGATGTTTCAGGTATTTTTTGTTGATAAATTAGTTTGATATGATGGTCAGTGAATTAGGTTTTTAAAAATGTTTCAGAAAACCATTTTGGATGGTCCCCCCTTGTGTTTCGTGTATAGTTGTGGTGAATTTTTGCTGATGGATCATCCTTTACTGAGTTATTTATCTCTTTATTACCATGTTAATTCCCTATAATGTTTTTATGGACATTGTGGTGTAGCTATGGGTGGTTTACCATTAGTGGACCCTCCAGTTGGTCATCCTGTGGAACTCCTTCTCAGGTTCCAAAAGCTGAATCCTACTATATTCTATTATCATATAAATCATCTTAAAGAGGAATGGTGGATGTGTAATGTTTAATTATACATATATTTCCTTGAGTTTTTTGAGTTGTTAAATTTAATGTTTTCAACCATTATACATGAAGGTCATATCTAGATGTTGTGAAGGTAATTCCAATTAGGAGAGTGGAAAGTGGATTAAGGCTGTTAGTGTTGCATGTCATCTTGAAATGAATTTTGATCTTTCATCCATTTATTATAATAGTGGTATCATGTTCTACAATCAGGGAGGAATATCTTATCATAATAAACTGTCGTGTACCTTCTAAAAAATAATTTTCTATTTTGGGATCATTTTAAAGTCCCTTTGTTTTTTATTAATATTTGTTGGCATTGAACATGTTCATTAGAATTTTGTGGTGTCGGGTTTTATTTTAAATGAAAATGTGGATTTCATAGAATCATTCAATAACTTTTATTATAAATGAAGTATGTTTTTCTTTACAGAATTCTGAATTTCTAAATTTTAGATGGAGTAGGATTTCATGTGTTCTTTTTCTATTGTTATTCATTTGAGATGAAAAGTGATGATTCACGTGAATCATCATTTTCCTTATCTTGGTGAAGTGACATGTTGAGTTTAAGTGAATTCCTTGGTGTGTAGTATTCTTCTCGTTTATCCTCGATCATTTGGTGGCTACTTTTGGAACTAAGAGAAGTAGTTCTGATTAAGAATCACCAACTCCTAACTATGAGGAAGGACATGAATCACACATCTGGGGACCAAAAATTGTTCTTATAGTGATGCTTGTGTGTATTATGGAATCATGTGGGTTCTGGGGGACCTTCATCAAGTATTGTCTCTAGTGTCTGATGGGTACATTTTTGGATTCTATATTGTAACTCCTCTGTTTTGGAAATGTCTTTTTCATTGGGAAGTGGTGTGAATGAATCCTTATTTGTTGTGTCCCACATGGGTGATAGAGTTTCTACATGTCTATAAAGAGGAATGGTTGTCTCATTTTCTTGAACTCTAATGGTTCTTTTATTTTGGAGTCGATTATAAGTGTAATTTTTCTTCTGTGGTCAGCCTTGTAAAACAGTTTATGTTTTTTTATTTCGAAGTGGTCACGTCCCATGGGAATGTGGATTTGCATAGTGTTTTCCATTTGGTTTGGATTTTCATTCATATATCCCCTTGTGGTGTGGATCTCTTCCATTTAGTAACTTCTTATGTTTGTATATGTTGATTTCCCATGACAGTAGATACTGGTTTTTTATGTTGGTTTCCTTTTTATGTTCGGGAGACCCACCGTGGGTCTCACTAAAATTTCTTCCAGAGTGAATTAGTTCAAGTTTGTTTCTAATGGTGGGGAGTCCATTTGGGCCTCCTTATGCTGATAATCAGGATTAATTTATATTTTTTGTTGGAATTTGGTATTCTTATTAATATTTATTTAAATTCATGATCTTTACTTGAGTAATCATTGTGGTTGGAGTGGTCCCATCATTGTTATTGAAGCAAGGTTGCAGACACATTTATGAGGAAGTGGGTTGTGTTATTTTTTTCATTTCAGAGAAGTGGTATGAGTATTTTTGTTGATATATTATGTTTTCATGGATTTATAAGTTGGATTTTTCATGGTCATAATCCCTTTTTTTTTCATTTCATCAATCAGGAAAATAATTTGTTTCTTTATGGGGATAGAAGTTGTATAGTAGGGAGACCATTCTGTCATCCTAGGATCAATACATGTGAACATTTTTTTAGTACATGGTCTTCTTTTTTTCTAATAACTTTATTTTCTTGGGAATCTACTTGAGTTTTAGAGGATTATCATATTTTGTTATAATATCTTCTCATGTGGTTGATTTCTGTTGGTGGAATGATTTACGTTGGGGATAATTTTCACTCCCATGGTTTTATATATTTTCTCTTGGATCTGGTTCATTTTTTGGTGTCAACATATCTCTCTATAACCGAGTGTGAAAAGACATAAATTTTTAGATGATTTTTTCTATTTATCTTTGGTCTATAATCTTCCCCATAGTTTTCCTCTGTGTTTGGGGGAAAAATTATAAATTTTTCTTTGGAAGTAGGTTTAGAGACCCAATGATTGACATACATAAGCATTACATTACTTTTGTGAAATACTTATTAGCTAAAAAAAACATTCACCAAAGGACCACAATAGTTTAGTGTCTTTGGAAACATAGAACATAATCTTCTAATGTTGGTGGAATATCGTCAACATCTCCCATAACGATCTCTTTTTTTTCTTACCTAAAACATTTCTTTTTAACCTAGGGAAAAGAAATCATAAAAAGGGTGAGCTCAAATGATCAGTAAGGGAATGCATAGAGAACATAAAACATTCCATAAACATCAATAAATATAAAATATCATGGGAATAAAAAATGTAATTGTGGAAACCATTAAGAACATGATATGATTTCCATAGTATCCAAGGCATTGCTGCCAAGACCATCTTAGTGGACAAAGTCCCTTTCGGAATCGAGTTCACTCCTCATTCGAGTCTGGTATTACTGAACTGGATTAACTTACCATTCCAGACAAGTTTATCTCATGAGATATAAATCATTACCCAATGCTTTATAGGGAGATATAGGTACCACCCATCTCATAATGAAATCATTCTTTCGTGTGCCACAAAATCATAAATCATACATCATGGCATAACCCATGTAATAGAATAGGATTCTCAAACATCATGCCATCATAACATAATCCATATAAAAAATGGATATAATTTCATCATAAGAAAAATCAAACCATGTAAAAAATGGAGACAGTATAATTCCAACATAAACATATTAAATAATGTCATTTTAGATGGAAAATAGTTTGGATAAAACACTTGAAATGAATTCTTGAGTAAAATATCTATTCTTCTTCAAAAACATTTTGTTTTCACAAAATTCAATGAAATTTTAAAATAAAAGGTTTTTTTGGAAAATAATAATGAAATATTGTAAAAGAAGCTTCATGAAAATGAGGCGTTATGAAACCATAAAAATCCGTTCACGCTGTATAAGTTAAATATAACATTCTCCTCGTACATTTTTCGGAAAAGTCAAAAAGTTCCTCATGTGGTAAACAAAAGTAATATTCCTTTAATAACATGTGGTAAAAATTCAAAAATGGGTAAAAAGGCCATTAATCATACCTAAAAACATTTTTAGAAAATAGGGACATGGATGATAACAAAAACCCCAGTAAATACTTACGAATAATCAATCTCGGATAAAAACGTGATTGGAAAAGTTATCCCTTACCTTAGGTCCGATAAGCTTTGTATGTATCCGAAACACCTGTAAAATGATTTAAATACTGTCATTTACTTATTATAGAATCATATTTATTGTAATTATAATCATATGAGGTTCACTTATGAGTTTATATTAACCGTTTTTTTAAATTCCATGTTAAAGCAGTGTTTTGGGTAAAATCATTTTATTTATCGTACGTGATTGGACTTGTTGTTCTTTATATTATTACTACTTATATCATTATTTACTTACTTCCACAATGTAAATCATTATTTATATATCATATATTTTCAGTATATATATATATATATAATAGATAGATGAATGAAATGAAATACACCTTTTATGGAGACGGTAGGCCGTACGTATGCATGAACGTTGTTTTCCTTTCTTTATTGACTTGAATGGAAGTAAGTAGATGACATTAATATATATACATAAATCTAGTAGCTTCATTATGTCATATATTTCATTATTATTTATTATATATACTTTATAATCATTCTTGAATGGATATCATGGAGAATGTATCTCATCGTGTCGTGGAGACGGTAATCCTTAAGTACGCACGAGCGATGATATCGTTCCCATATTTATTGAATGGAATTGGAGTGGATGATATAATACATTATAATCATTATGATTTTATAATAATCATATATAGTTATTCTTTAAACAATTATACTGATCCAAGTAAGGTGGTCATGGAAAAACTGATTACAGCACGGCATGGAGACGGTATTCCGTATGTATGCATGCATAGGGATTTTGTTTTCCGTTGGATGGATAGAAGGTGAAATTGGGTTGTTTAATATTTATAATAACATATTAGTATATAATTAATACTTATTTTGTTACTTTATAATGAAAAAACTAAAGATTAGGAAGTATAAGAAGAAAAAAACATGAAAGGGTCGGTACAAGAGATTACATCTTCTTCGACGCACCTCATTTAAGCTTCCTCTTAAGGAAGTAGAGTTGGCCTTTTTAGAATACCAGAACCCCCAAAATATTTCTAGGTAATTGGAGAAGAGAAAATTTCTGGGTTTGGCGGAACTTCAAGGCTCAAAAGGGTGTTAATAGAAGAGGGAAGGGGTGCCCTTTTTATAAGGGAGGAGATGGGCACCTTTGGAAAAACTTAAAATATTATTTTATAATAAAGTCATACTCAGTTTATAATAGCTCCAAAATGACTTATTTTGAAGCTAATGTGGGTATGGGTCGAAATCCTCTCAACCAATAGCTTTTAGACTTGTTTAGTTTACTACTGTAACCTTTTCATTTAGATTTAACACTAAGTTAAATAATTTAACTTTTACTGTGTCCTCTTGATTTCATAAACTCTATGGGTAATAAACATAATATAACAAGACAAACGAACCCCAAGTGGTTAATTATTAATATATATAACCTTATCTATGTAATTTTATAGAACCATATTTTTTTGAAATATAATAACAATTAATAATATAATATTTGTTTTAAAAACTATTTTATGTCAATTTTTTCACTATTTGGTAATTGAATTTTTAAAAAATCATTACTGAATTATTACTTCCAAAAAAGTTAATTAAATAAATACTAACATTTACTATTAAGTAATAAAATTATTTTAATTCATAAAAAGTCTCAAATTACATTTATTTGGGTATTTATAATATCAATTATTTTCATATTTCATTATTTAGGTAATTACTGCATCACCATTGTGTCATAAATAAATTAAATTATTTAAAGTCTAAAAATTATAAATAAAATACAATTAGGTATGAAATATTTTTAGTTTTCTAATAAATATTTATTGTCGAATTTATCTTATATATAACCCTATATTAAAAATGATTCATATATTAAACTTTGATTTTTACTCTTTTAACTCTTCTTTGAATAAAATAATAATAAATGTCCTAATCTAATCCAAGTGGACCTAAATGATAATATTATATTCCTAAGGTTGTTTTTGGTCTAATTATACTTATCCAATATAATTAGGACATGTTTTAGGGTAATAATAATATCATTTTTACCCTTAATTACCCTATTTACTTTTAACCATGGTAAATAAAAGTAAAAAAGTTACAATTCACCAAATATTATTTTTATCTTATTAAACCACATTTTTCTCCATGATGTTAACTATGTCTCTTGGATTTTCTAAATTCCACTCACACAAGTGGTAAAATTATGTTTTGTGTAAATTTCTAAATTCTCATAGGATGTGGGTAAAATACAGTGAAAGGTTCAATAAATTTTTTATATATCTAAAATTATTATAAAATGACTCTAATGAATTAAATTTAACTTATATAGGTATTATGTATCAATTCTGACCTAAAATAAATTTAAATAAAATAAAAAATTAATTAAATAAAACGTCAGTTTTTAAATAGTGACCTAGTGTTTCCACTATTCATCAAAAATTGAATGTTTTCCGAAAAATACCAAAAATTCACCCTAGGCTAATTTCGATATTCTGAATCCAAAAATGAAGTCCATTTTGAAAGATTAAATTTATAAAATTTAAAAAAGTGGGTATTAATATTCATAATAGTTAGTTTATATAATATTTTAATAACACATCGTTGTTTAGTGAAACTCGGTATTGCATACAACACATTAAATCCTGGAAGGTCATGATTGTGTGTAATGTAAGCCAAGTCAGGATTGCGTGTAGTGCATGACTCATTTGTTGTTATGTATTACAGAATCCAACAATATTTCATTTATACATTAAATATATATATATATATATTTATATATATATACACACACACACACTCAATGTTGTGTAGAATAACTATTATCAAATGAACATGAAATTGTGTGTAACATGACCAAAAATTTTTGTTACGTATACTGCAAGTTAATACGGTCTTTCATATAGCACAAGATAATCTTGGTGTAGCATACAACAGAAGATATGAACGAAATAAAAAAGAACAAATCTCATATAATCTTGGGGTGTTATATTCTACCCCCCTTAAAATGAATTTCACCCTCGAAATTCGTCGGGGTTATAAATGGTTTACTACTTGAATGTTTCTTTCATAGAAAACCACATCGTAAAAAGGAAAACCAAAACATAACTTTAAAAACTAAAGTATGAAACGTAACAGTTACCCAAACTAACTAATCACTAGGATTCCACAGAGGATAACATAGGTGAAAATATGGATATGGTAGAGAAATATAACAATCATGTTCTGATGTAGAGTGGTAGAGGACATGTCTATGATAAATACAACATTCACAAAGCCATAAATTTGTGATGATCTAAGGTACCATCTGATTCATCAGATATGAGGGCACTAGGACAACATTTTTGGATTTCATGATCATTTCCATAATGTTGAATATTTTTTTGAATTAAAAGAAATACTTACTTGATTTTGGTACAATCTCACTAGTGTTTGTGCCTTAAACCATTTCCACTTCATCTCTTCATGAAATGATGTTGAATTTGTCTTCCGTGAAGTGTTAGCAGATCATGAGATAGAATGATAGGTCATTTAATCTATCTCAAACATAAGGTTAGAAAAAAAGATATATTCATAAGTCCATCAACGGTGAGATTAATCATATATGGTTCCAAAAAGGAACTTATACTTCATCTATCATACAACTTAATAATATAAACCTAATTTCTAGTAACCATGGACTTCCTCTAGGCCAGAGTTAGGTGATAAAGGCCTATCACACTTCGGTTGTGGGTTCGATTCCCACATCCTCGTCCGACGTGATGGGTTGTCGTCGGTTCTGTAAGTTGTCCTTATTATAAAACTAAAACATTATAGAAATAATTTCGAAAAATTTCTAGCCTTAAAAAATACTATCTGATGTCCGAAATAACACTTTCCAATATTTAGACTTATACAAAATACACCTGTCCAATCTCATAGTATAAAGAAATTGATTATTGGAAAGGTCACAGAACAAGAACGTGAATACCATCATTTGTCATACGATATATCTAGTTGGTCACATTCCAAACATGTTAATTCCTCAATCATTTATTCTCTTGAAACAAAAATTACCATTAAAATTTAATGAAAACATGAATGATGTCAAAAGGTTACTCTTTCCATATACTAAAATCCCAAAAATTCTATATACTCAAACCATGATATAACATTATCCTTATATCAGTCATGAGCTCATGAATACTTTCAATCATTTCATTTTCTACTTATCCCTTCATTATAAGCATATTATCTTCTTTCAAAAAATATCTCAATCACATTCCATGGTTACCGGTACTATAAATTTTTTGAAAACCACAATAGACCAATACATATATATTCCAATATTCCACGATACTATATACAAAATTATTTTGGAATCCCATTACATAAACACTTAATCATTCCACAAAATCATTTTCATATCCAACATTGCTAATAGTGATCGCATATAACGTCCCTTTGTCCCTTTCCTTAAGAGGTTTCTCACATCGATCATCATTAACCCTTGGATTATGGAATTTATTAGCATAATGCCCAATTTACTTGCACTTGAAGCATTGAAGAGTTGGTGGAGCGTTCTCTATAGTCTTTTCTCTATTCACATTATTAGATACCTTTTTCCCATTACATCGACATTCAACTGCTCGATGACCTTATTTTCTACACTTAAAATAATTTCTAATCCCTTTAGGACAATATATACTATGCTTCCTTCCATACATTGAGAATAAGGAAACATTCATCTTTTTTTCACCATTATATTGATATTTCTCCTTGAACTCCATATTTCGTTTCTTGTCAAAACCACGAGATGGATATGTAACACCAACTTCCATTTCAACCTTGATAGCACAACTCACAATTTCTTCATAGCTCCCGAAGTCTCCTATTGCTAATGCCCTTTGAATACTTGGTTTTAAGCCACTGAAGAATCGATCAACTTTACTTTCAGGTTGGATGATAAAGCCAGATGCATACCTTGCATGCCATGTAAATTTCTCTTTGTATATACAAATATATTCATCATCCTTCTGCTTAAGCTCATGGAACTCCATTTCCATCTTTGTTTGAAGAATATGAGGGAAGTACTTACTAAAAAACAAGGTATTGAACTTGTCCCATTCCATGGATTCAATTTCATCTTCAGGCCTTGCATTAATAATTAGAGTCCACCACTGGTCTTCTTCACCTTCTAAACGGTAAACAACTAGAATGACGTTATCATCTTCTGAACAGTGAACTATGGAAAATATCTTTTCAATGGTACTGATCCATTGTTCAGGAACAAGTGGATCAGAAGTCCCATTGAAAGAAGGTGGACGTTTCCTCATAAAGGACTCAATAGAATATGTTTCCCTTATCTGCTCATTCGGAAGTCCATAATGATTTATATCTTGTGTAAGTATATCAATAAGATTTTGCACTCCATCTACCAAAACATTGGTTTGTTCAAGTGGAAAATCATTGAATTTCCCATTACATTGATCAACATGGTTCCTTTGGGTTCCATCCATCGTCTAAAACCCAAAAAGAATAGTGTAAGAGAAAAAATCATGCTAGGGAAAACAACATAATAAAGGGGGATTATCTTCGACATCTAAAATATTAGGCTTAATTCTAATATAATTACCATAATTCTAGTACTATAACAAATACTTATACTTAACCTTAGTGACGTCCCTAGACATACCTTAGAAATATCTCTAGGGATCTCACTAAAGTTTTCGCATCCTAGTTTCCAAAGGTTAACTAAACCTTTCCTCTGATACCAACTGTAGAGACCCAAAGCTTGACGTTCATGGTCATTACATTACATTCTCCGAATACTTAATACATAACAAAAACAGACACCAATGGACTGTAATATTTTACTGTCTTTGGAAACATGGAACATAATATTCTAATCTTGGTGAATGATCTTCAACATCTCCCATAAAGATCTCATTTTTTTCATACCTAGAACCTCTATTTTTATCCTAGGGACAAGAAAACATAAAAAGAGTGAGCTCAAATGATCATTAAGGGAAATCATAGAGAACATACAACATTCCATAAACATTTGAATTCCAAAACATGAACATAAAATCTAAACATCATAATATTGAGGAAAAACATAAATATTGGAAGTACATAATGCTTATATATTAAAGGAACATCAATCGTTAGAAAATATCATGGGAATGAAAAATGTAATTGTGGATAAAATTAAGCACATGATATGATTTCCATAGTATCCAAGGCATTGCTACCAAGACCATCTTAGTGGACAAAGTCTTTTTCTGAATTGAGTTCACTCCTCGTTCCAGTCCTGTATTACTGAACCAGATAAACTTACCATTCCAACCATGTCTATCTAATGAGATATAAATCTTTTCCCAATGAATTGGAGGGCGATATATGTATCGCCCATCTCATAATTAAAGCATTATTTCATGTTCTACATAATTATAAATCATACATCATATGATAAACCATATAATAGAATGGGATTCTTAAACATCATTCCATCATAACATAATCCATATAAAAAATGTATATCATTTTATCATAATAAAAATCAAACCATGTAAATAATGGAGACATTATAATTGCAACATAAACATATTAAATAATGTAATTTTAGATGGATAATTGTTTTGATAAAACACTTGAAATAAATTCTTGAGGAAAATATCCATTCTTCTTCACAATCATTTTCTTTTCACAAAATACCATGCAATTTCAAAATAAAAGGGTTTTTTTTAAAATAATCACACAATATTGTAGAGTATGCTTCATGAAAATGAGGCGTTATGAAAACGTAAAAATCTATTCACGTCGTATAAGTTAAAAATAACACTCTCCTCGTACTTTTGTCGGAAAAGTCAAAAAGTTCCTCGTGTGGTAAAAAAAGTAAGATTCCTTTAATAACATGTGGAAAAATTAACAAATGGGTAAAAATTCAATTAAACATACATGAAAACATTCTTAGAAAACAGGGACATGGATGACCACAAAAACCCTAGTAAATACTTATGAATAATCAATCTGAGATAAAAATGAGATTGGAAATGTTATCCCTTACCTTATGTCCAATATGCTTAGTACGTATCCGAAAACCTTTATAATGATTTAAATAATGTCACTTAATTATTACAGAATCATATTCAATATAATGATAATAATATACGGTTAACTTATAACTTTATATTACCAGTTCTTTTGTAAATTCCATGTTAAAGCTGCATTTTGGGTAAAATCCTTTTATTTATCGTACGTGTTTCGACTTGATGATCTTGATATTATTATTACTTATATCATGATTTACATACTTCCAGAATTTAAATCATTATTTATATATCATATATAGTCATTATATATATATAATAGATAGATGAATGAAATGAAAAACACCATTCATGGAGATGGTAAGCCGTACGTACGCATGAACATTGTTTTCCTTTCTTTATTGAATAGAATGGAAGTAAGTAGATGACATAGATATATATACATAAATCCAGTAGTTTAATTATTTCATATATTTCATTATTATTCATTATATATACTTTATAATCATTCTTGAATGGTTAACATGGAGAATGCATCTCATCGTTTTCATGGAGACGGTAATACGTACGTATGCACGAGCGATGATATCATTAACATATTTATTAAATGGAATTGGAGTGGATGATATAATACCTTAGAATCAGTATGATGTTATAATAATCATATTTATTTATTCTTTACACCATTATACCCATCCAAGTAAGGTGGTGGTGGAAAAACAGATTACACTATGGTGTGGAGACGGTATTCCGTACGTATGCACGTGTAGTGATTTTGTTTTCCGTAGGATGGATAGAAGGTGAAATAGGGTTGTTTAATATTCATAATAACATATAAGTATATAATTAATTTTTATTTTATTACTTAATAAGGAAATAACTAAAGAAGTGGAAGTAGAAGAAGAAATAAACTTGAAAGAGTCGGTAGAAGAGATTACCTCTTCTTCGACGCACCTCCTTTAAGATTCCTCTTATGGAAGTAGTGTTGGCCTTTTGAGAAGACCAGAACTTCCAAAATGTTTATAGGGAAGTGGATAAGAGAAATGGGTAGGGTTATGCTGAGCCACAAGGCTCAAAAGGGTGTGAATAGAATAGTGAAGTAGTTCCCTTTTTATAAGGGAGGAGAGGGACACCTTTGGAAAAACTCAAAATATTATTTTATATTAAAGTCATATTCGGATTATAATAGATCCAAAATGATTTATTTAGAAGCTAAAGTGGGGATGGGTCTATTTACTTTCATCCAACTGGTTTTAGACAAGTTTAGGTTAATATTTTAACATTATCTTTTAGATTTAACACTATGTTAAATACTTTAACTTTTACTGTGTCTTATTGTTTTCATACACTATATGGTTAATAAAATTATTATAGCAAGCCAAAACAACCCCAAGTGGTTCATTATTAATATATATAACCATATCTATGTCATTTAGATGAACCATAGATTTTTAAAAATATAATAACAATTAACAATATTATATTTGTTTTAAAAACTATTTTATGTCAATTTTGACACTAATTGGTAATTGATTTTTTTGAAAATAATAACAAAATTATAGTTCAATAAAGGTTAATTAAATCAATACTAACATGTAATATTAAACTATAAAATTATTAGAACTCATAAAAATTCTCAAATTACATTTATTTCGGTATTTATAATATCACTTATTTTAATATTTCATTATTTTGGTAATTACTACATCCCCATTGTGTTATAAATAAATTAAATTATTGAATTTCTAAAAATTATTAATAAAATAACATTAGTTAGGAAATCTTTTTAGATTTCTAATGAATATTTACTATCGAATTTTTCATATGTATAACCTTATATTAAAAATGTTTTAGATATTAAACATTGATTTTAACTCTTTTAACTCTTCTTAGAATTAAATAATAATAAATGTCCTAATCTAATCCATGTTGACCTAAATGATAATATTATATTCCTAAGGTTGATTTTAGTTGAATTATAATTATCCAATATAATTATGACATGTTTTAGGCTAATAATAAAAACATTTTTACCCTTAATTACCCTATTTACTTTTAACCGTGGTAAATAAAAGTAAAAAGATACTATTCACCAAAAATTATTTATGTCTTATTGAACCAAATTTTACTCCTTGATGTTAACTGTGTCTCTATTATTTTTGAAATTAACCTCACAGATGCGATACAATTATGTTTTGTGTAAATTTTCAAATTCTCCTAGGAGGTGGGTAAAAGACGGTGAAAAGTTCAATAAAATTTTTATATATCTAAAATTATTATTAAATGACTCCAATTAATTACATTGAACTTATATATGTATTATGTATCAATATTGACCTCAAATATATTTAAATAAAATAAATAATTATTTAAATAAAAAGTCATTTTTTAAACAGTGACCCAGTGTTTTCACTATTCCTCTATAAGTGAAAGCTTTCAGAAGAATACCAAAAATTCACCCTAGTATAATATCAATATTCCAAATCCAAAAATTAAGTCCATTTTGAAAGATAAAATTTATAAAATTTCAAAAATTGAGTATTACTATTCATAACAGCTTGTTTATATCATATTTTAATAACATATCGTTGTTTAGTGAAACTCGGTATTGTGTACAACACACGATATCGTGGATGGTCGTGATTGAGTGTAATGTAAGCCAAGTTAGGGTCGTGTGTAGTGCAAGACTCATTTGTTGTTGAGTATAACAGAATCCAACCATATTTCATTTATACATTTAATATATATATATATACACAATCAATGTTGCATAGAATAACTACTATCAAAGAAACATGAAATTGTGTATAACACGATCCAAGAATAGTGTTACATATACTGCAATATAATACGGTCTTGCGTATAGCGCAAGATAATATTATTGTAGCATACAAAAAACGATATACACAAAATTAAAAAGAATAAATCTCATAAAATCTCAGGGTGTTACAATAGGTGGCACATGGTTTGTGCAATGTTAGGGTGAACTATGAGCCTTATCCAAGAAAGTTTTCACCGGAGTTTCATTTTTGAATAGAGGAAAATCTCATGGATAGTTTAGTGTTTTTCATACCATGTGAATAATTATGTTACATGTCCCTTGTGGATATTATAAAAATAAAAGATTCCACATATTTTAGAAAACTATGGGAGAAAACCTTACGGCCTTTGACGGTCATAAAAAAGTTGAAAAAATCAAATTTTTCCACTCAAGATATATCACAAAATCATTCATTTGTCACCCAATCCATGTTTTTTGTACATAGTATCCTTCGTATATTCCTCTTGGCTCCCTTGGGATTGATATTTTTGGTTGAATTGGTGTGGATTCATCCAAGAAACATCAAGTATGTTTGTCCTTTCTTTGTTTCATCTACTCTCTAGTGTTTCTCAAGAAGTTTAAGTGGTTGATTTAGGCTTGAATATTGTTCTTTAAGGTTGAATAATGATTTTTGTTTCCCAATAATTAATTGTCTAGGATTCTTGGTTGTTTTATTGCTGTTTGACCCCAATTTTCAGGTTCTTCCATGATTGAGGTAAGTTATTTTGTTCTTCATCATCATTTTATGGTTTTGTTATGATTTCGTGAGTATTTTAACATATTATATGGTTTATTTTTGTGGTCTGAATGAATTTTTTTTTGGCATAAAGAAATTATAATAGTGTGATTTATAAAGGAAAATATTGTTTATTTAATATGGTTAAAGTTATTGTTCTTGAAAGTGTTTCATGCTTTGTGTTGAAGGTAGTGAATTGATTTTTAAAGGCACATATGGTGCGATAATAATTGAATATGGGTTTTCAATGGAGAATGGATTATTTTGGCATGTTAGTTCTTTTTTTCAACATTAAATGTATATTGTGAATTATATAAATGGTTCAAAGAATGTTTTAATGTGAATTAGGTTTATGTGTGAAATTAAAAATAGCTTTGATCATGGAAGTGGTTGGAATCAATTGGGTTTTTTATTCCATTTTAAAATATGGGATTATTTTGTTAGGAATGTGGTGAAAAAAGTGTTTCCTAACAGTTTTGGGTGTGTGTAAAATTAAAATTGGTTCATTTATAAAAAAAATGGTATTTTCTATGTGACGATCCGTAAAGTTGGTGTTTTTATGGTGTATTAATATTTCATGGAATTTGTTTGTATAAAGGGTGTTTTGTGGGATATTCGAAATTAGAATTTATGCACAAAGGGAATATTGGATATCTAGGGTGGTTGACTAGATCTAGTATGCTAGTGATACTGAAGTGGAATGTCCAGATTTCTTCTAATTTATTGACCTTAGATGATATAAAAGTTGATTTTCTAGGTTCCACTAGACTTGATTAATGATTAAATCACTTAATAAATTATGATAATGATTTGAGACCACTTGGGCCATTGAGTTTCCCCTACTAGTTTATCATACATGAGAATGTATATTATCGTGGTTTCTAAAAAATGTTTCACTAAGGTATGTGGTTATGGTATCTCACTAGCTCGAGATTACCCCATAGGATTTATCTATGTTCTCTCGTGAGACTTATGTTATGTGGTTCAATCTGTCGGCATAAAATGGAACTTGAGTGCATTTCATTTTAAAGTAACATTACACTATTAAAATTTTTCATTTGAAATGATACCTTTAAATGTTCTGTGATGAAAATATTTCATTGAAGAAATGGGTTTCTTTTAAATTCCTCCATTAAAAATGTTTTTCCATTAAAAGGTTTTCTTGAAAATGTTAGAAAGTCGTTCATATAATGAGTGAATTGTATTTTTTTTCTATTTATTTTATAACATTGAATCCTTTTTATTTGGGTGGAATCATACCAGGATTTGGATCGGACCATACATCATTCTTTTTTTGTATGTATTATTATCTTTTTATGACTAGGTAAAGGAATGATGTGTTGTTTTGATGATAGTGGATCAGGTTTCTAGTGTTCGCTGTTGGAGGGGATGGTGGTGGTGGCTTGAGGTTAATGTCTCTAATGTTTCACAATGGTTTTGGGATGTTTTATAGTTTCTCTTTTTGTTTTAGAATATCCAATTTTTTGTTAGTGTTTTAAAAAGTTTATTCTAAAATTTGTTGATCTTTGTTTGGATTTCGTTATTTATTATTGTGGCATTTTTTCATTTGGTTATTTAGGGTTATGAAAATTAGTGAAATAACCCCAAATAATGTTATTGATTCCTAAGAACAAGTTTCATGTCTGTGGGGTTTAACAACATCCCTTGGACTATGTTGTAGAATGTGTTGGTTGTCGATTTTGATGGCACTCCCTCTTAGTCCGCGACATAAGAATAACACAAAAAAATTTCATAATAGAAAAATAACACATCTACTGTGAAATCAAATTTCTTTTTTACAAATCACCATACTCATAAATGAAAATAATTTATTTGGAAATTAAATTATAAACATTTAATGGTATCATGATAACATAAAATTGATATAAAAGTGAGAATTTACATTGATTGATGTATGTGTAAAATATCATTCCATTTATATTTAGTAAAAATTGTTGAATAAGTAAATTTAATAGTAATTTTTTAATATGTTTACCTTAACAATATAATATTGTAAAAATATGTGAATTAATTATTATTATTTTCTTGGAATAACCATAAAATGGTGAAAATAAAATAAAATAAATTCAAAATTTTTTACACATATCCTTATGATCACATAACCAATGAAAAATATGTTTAACCCCATAAATTAAAATTGAGATAAGAAATCTCTATCCAAAATGAAGTTCATACAAATAGTAACCAGAAAATGGAAAATGGGTTTCTTTTTATTTTTAAAAATGGGACGATTTTGACTGGAAAAAAATATAAAATAATTTCCATGATTAATGAGATCTTTTTTCACCATATTTGTTAAATAATACAATCTTATTCATTTGTAATGAATGTCAAACGTTATGTATTGAAAACATAAAAAGGTGAAATTTTGAAAATAGTTGAATGAAATTAAAAAAAATCTTCAACTCTCTTCTATAATCCTTTTATATCGAAATAAATGAAATTTGAAAATAATTTCAAAAATATTGACATGAATGAAAGGAATTTGCAATTAAATGTTTAAAAATTATAAAAATGTTTTTTAAATCATTGTGTTCCATACCACTTTGAAATATTTTAATCATAAGTCCCATGAAGGATTAAAATTTTAAAAAAACATTAAATAACATTATAATAAATAAATACTATCTTTGAAATGTTAATGGGTCTTTACATACACCTAATAAAATAAGTTGGTTGTAAAACATCAAAATATTCATCAATGAAAGGAGATTGAGATGGATTCTCTTACCTTTAGTCCAACTCATCATGGGCAATCATTATATTACCAAATTACATACAAAAGTAAATTATTTAATTAATTTATAAGTTTATTAATTATTTTATGTCAATTATTATTTTTTTATAATAATATATTAATTATCTGAGTTCAAGTCAGACATTTTGATGATATTTTGTACCTGATTCCAAACTAAATTTAGTATTATTTCAGCCATAATATTGGTCAAAATTAAATCATCTCCACCAGAATAATCTTGAAATTATAAAAATGTTTATTCATCAATTTTATTTCTCAATCAAAAAATTGGTATTGTTATGACAAATTAAATATGTTATAATCATGGAGACTACAACGAACCATACATTATATACATTGTTATTACTTAAAAATTGAATCACACTTATTACAACATATAAAAAATCCCTGAAAGGACCGTATAGGTATAGTGTTTTTAGAAAATGTGAAACATAAACAACTGGTTCATAAATCATCTACACTGTCTCCCTTTTATTTTATCATATCTAGAGTTCCTTTTGGCATATCTTACTCAATACCCTTCTTCCAGACCTGGGTAAAAGAAAACATACAAAAGGGTGATCTCAAATGCTCAGTAAGGGTAAACAAAAGAAATATCAATCACATAATTTTCATAATAACACAACATTTTAGAAATCTTAACCTGCAAAATTGATCTTAATTTAATAACATGGGATAAATAATATTAGTGATTTATAAACCCAATAATCATAACTTAAAACATGAAACTTTTTGGCATACACAAATAATCATAGAGAATCATTTCTTAGTAGTCAAGACTCATTTCCAATACTATCTTAGCAGACAAAGTCCATTTCTGAACCTAGTTCACTCCTCGTTTCAGTCCTGTTTCACTGAACCAGATTAACCTGTCATTCCATACATGCCTATATCATGAGATATAAATCTTTACCCAATGCATTGGAGGGAGATATTGGTCCCAACCATCTCAAAATTAAACCATTCTTATGTGTCCCACAAAATCATAAATCATACATCATAACATAGACCATGTCATACAAATGGGATTTTTAAACATCGTGTCGTCATAAAATAATCCATATAAGATAAAAAGACTTCATAAAAATAATTTCATCATAACATAATCAAATCAATGTAAAAATAGGGATAGAAACATAACCCTATATTATCTTAGATGAAAAATAATTTTGATAAAATGCTTGAAATCCATTCTTGAGGAAAATATCCTTTCTACATCAAAATCATTTTTCTTTTCTTAAAATATCAAACAAATTTAAACTAAAATATGTTGATTACAAATAAACTTTAAAACATGTAAAAGAATCTTCATGGAAATAATGTTCTAAAATTCCATTCAGGCCGTGTATGTTTAAAAAAACATTCTTCTTGTACTTTGGCCGGAAAAGTCAAAAAGTAACTCGTACTAAAAACGACAAAACATTCCTTTAATATCTTTTACTAAAAACCCACCAATGGGAAAAATTGGATTTAAACAATTGTAGGTGGTCGGAAATAATATTACATATTTAGGAAACATGGACGTGAATGATAAATATGCCCCACTAAATTCTGAAGTATAAACAATCTCAGATAAAAATGAGATTGTGAGATTTTCCCTTACCTTATGTCCAATTTAAATTGTATGTGTCTGAACCTCCTGTATAATGATTTAAATAATGTTATTTACTTATTACATAATCTTAATCATTATTATGGTATCATATATGGTCATATTAGAATCTTTTTATGAGTAATATTTCATTGCTACTTGTTATTCGGGTGTTTATTACTTTTTGTTATTATGCGTGTTTTGTCAACTAAATTATTATTATTCTTTTTAGGTTATCAATACCTCATGTACATAATGGAATTAGTGTAATATATATCATATTTATTAATTCTATTCATTTATATAATCATTATGCATTGAAGATCATGTAGAATGAGTCGCATCACATCGTGGAGACGGTAGGCCGTACGTACGCACGAGCGATGATATCGTTCCCATGATCATGGAATTGTATTGAAATGTGTTTATACTATTTCATAATCAAAATAATTTTACAATAATTATATATTGTTATTATTTACACCATTTTACCGATCCATGTAAGTTGGTGGTGGAAAACAGATTACACCATGGCGTGGAGATGGTATTCCGTACGTACGCTCGTGCGGTGATTTCGTTTTCAATAGGATGGATAGAAGGTGAAATAGAATTGTATCACATTTATAATAACATATCGGTATATGAGTGATAGTGATGTTATTACTTCATACTGAAACAACTAAATAAGAATAAGTAGAAGAAGAAATAATGTTGAAAGAATCGGTAACGAACATTACCTCTTCTTTGAAGCGCCTCTTCTTATCCTCCTCTTAGGGAATTAATGATGGCCTTTGAAGAAGAAAAGGACCTCTATAATATTACTAGGGAAGTTTAGAAGTTAAATTGGCAGGGGTTTTCTGAGATTGAAGGCTCAAAGTGGTGTGAGGAGGAGAGCGATTAGGTGCCCTTTTATAAGGGAGGAGAGGGGCACCTTAGGAAAAACATAAAATTTTATTTTATTGTAAAGTAATATTCGGTTTTAATAGATCCTAATTGATTTAATTTGAAGATAAGGTGGGGATGGGTCACAATCCACTCAAAAAATAGATTTTAGACAAGTTTAGGTTATTATTTTAACTTTATCATTTAGATTTAACTCTAAGTTAAATAATTTAACTTTTACCGTGTCTTCTTGTTTTATTACACTATATGGTTAATAAACATACAATAAAAAGCCAAAAGAACCCCAAGTGGTTCATTATTAATATATATAACATTATAAAAGTCATTTGGCCGAACTTTATATTTTTAGGAATAAAATATACATTAATAATATAATATTTGTTTTAAAAACTATTTTATGTCAATTTTGAAACTATTTGATAATTGATTTCTTTTAAAACCATAATATAATGATTATTTCTAACAAAATTAATTAAATAAATACTAATATGTCATATTAACCTATAAATTTAGTGTATTTCATGAAAAGTCTCAAATTACATTTATTTGGGTATTTATAATATCAATTATGTTAATATTTCTTTAATAATGTAATTACTGCATCATCGTTGTGTCAAAAATAAATTAAATTATTTAAAGTCCAAAAATTATAAATAAAATAAAATTATGTAGGAAATATTTATTTCTTTATAATAAAAACTTATAGTGAGAATTTATCTTATTTATAACCCTATATTAAAAATGCTTTAGTTATTAAACTTTGATTTTAACTATTTTAACTCTTCTTTAAATAAAATAATATTAATTATCCTAATCTAATCCAAGTGGACCTAAAGGGTAATATTTTATCCCTAAGGTTGTTTTTGGTCAAAATAAACTTATCCAATAGAATTAGGACATGTGTTAGGGTAATAATAATACCATCTTTACCCTTAATTACCCTATTTACTTTTAACCATGGTAAATAAAAGTAAGATGTTACTATTCAAAAAAAAATATTTTTATCTTATTGAACCAAATTTTACACCTTGATGTTAACCGTGTCTCTCAGATTTTTTAAATCCCACTCACAGAAGCGGTAAAATTTTGTTTTATGTAAATTTTCAAAATCTCTTAGGAGGTGGGTAAAAAACGGTGAAAAGTTCAATAAAATTTTTATATATCTAAAATTATTATAAAATGACTCCAATTAATTACTTTGAACTTATATATGTATTATGTATCAATTTTTACCTAAAATAAATGTAAATAAAATAAATAATTATTTAAATAAAAATTCAGTTTTTAAATAGTAACCCAGTGTTTTCACTATTCCACAAAAAATGATTGTTTTCAGAAAAATACCAAAATTTCACCCTAGGCTAATTTCGATATTTTGAATCCAAAAAAAAATTCAATTTTGACAGATAATATTTATAAAATTTCATAAAGTGGGTATTACTATTCATAACGGCTAGTTTTAATAACATTTTAATAGCATATCGTTGTTTAGTGAAACTCGGTATTGCGTACAATACAAGCTATCGAGGAAGGCCACGATTGCATGTAAAGCAAGCCAAGAAAGTTTTGTGTATAGTGAAATATTCCTTTGATGATATATATAACATAAAAACAAAATATTTCTCATAAAAATCTCGGGTGTTATATTCTACCCCCCTTAAAATGACTTTCTCCCTCGAAATTCGTCACTTTGTAACAAAAAGATGAGGATAAATCTCCCTCAGTATATCCTCAAGCACCCATGTAGCTTCTTATAATTGGTGGTTCCTCCATGAAACTTTCACCAAGTGAGTGTTCTTGTTCCGTATGAATTTTTCACTACGATCCAGAATCTCTATCGGTTGTTCTTCATAAGAAATATCTTGCTACAACGGTACAACTTCTCGGCTGAGTACATGTGAAGGATCATGTATGTACATTCTTAAGAGAGATACATGAAACACATCATGAACATGAGAGAGATTTGGTGGAAGTTCCAATCGATAAGCTACCTTCCCACCATGATCCAGTATTTCGAAAGGACTGATATACCTAGGGCTTAACATTACCTTCATTCCAAATCTCACTACTCTCTTCCAAGGAGATATTCGTAAGAACACTTTATCACCCACTTCAAACTCTAGGTCTTTTCATTAGTTATCAGCATATCATTTTTGATGACTCTGAGCTTCTCTTCTGTGTTTTTGAAAAGATCAGACCTTTTCTGCCATTTCATCAACAAGATCAGGTCCTAATAGCTTTCTTTCCCCAACTACATACCAGCAAGTTGGAGTTTGGCATTTCTTTCCATAGAGAGATTCATTAAGAGCCATTTGAATACTAGAGTGAAAGTTATTATTATATGAAAATCCCACCAAAGGTAGATGTTGATCCCAACCTCCTTTGAAATCTATAGGGAATGATATCAACATATCTTCTAGAGTTTTAATTGTCCTCTCATACTGACGGTCTATATGAGGATGATAAGAAGTGCTGAAACTCAACTCTGTATCCAGAGTATGCTGAAGACTTCGCCAAAACATTGAGGTAAACCTCGGATCCCGATCAGATATAATGGAATGTGGTACTCCATGCAATCTTGCCAATTTCTTTACATATATCCTGGCAAGCTGATCCAGAGAGAAATATTCTCTAATAGCAATGAAGTGTGACAACTTTTTAAGATGATCAACTATGACCAAGATAGAATTATTGCCTTTGGATGTTTTAGGATGTCCGGTGACAAAGTCCATAGTGATGTTTTCCCATTTCCATTCAGGTATGGGTAATGGTTGTAACATCCCCTTAGACTTTTGTCTCTCAGCTTTAACTTGCTAACAAACCAAGCATCGAGAGACATATTCAGTAACATATCTTTTCATTCCATCCCACCAGAAGTACTCTTTTAGGTCCCTATACATCTTCTTTCTTCCAGGATGAATAGGGAATGAAGAACTATTAGCCTCACCTAGCAGCTCCTTCATTAATTCAGGGTTGGGAGGAACACAAACCCGATTCCTCAACTTTATTATCCCATAACAATCACGGTTGAATTCAGGAATATTTCTCACCTTCTTTTGTAACTCTACATCTTCTTTCTGTGCCTCTTTAATCTTTACATGTATAGATGGTTGAACATTCATTTGAGAAAGATATGATTTTTCCCCTTCCATTTTAATTCCATGATCCATCCTTTGTAAATCCATAAATATTGGATATTTTGTGATCCTCATCATGGATAAGCTAGCATGTTCTTGTCGACTTAATGCATGTTCCACCTTGTTTGCTTTCCCAGGGTGGTAAAGAATTGAGCAGTTGTAATCCTTAATCAGCTCCAACCATCTTCTTTGGTGTATATTTAGCTCCTTTTGTGTGAAAATATAATTTAATCTTTTATGTTCAGTATAAATATCACACCTTTCTGTATAAAGATAATGCCTCCAAATCTTTATTGAAAAGATTACCACAGCTAACTACAAATCATGAGTTGGGTAATTTTGTTCATGGATTTTGAACTTTCATGAGGAATAAGCTATCACCATATCATTTTTCATGAGAACACACCCCAGTCACTTCTTGGATGCATCACTATAAATCACAATCCTTTCTACACTACAAGGAAGTGTGAGCACAGGTGCACTGGACAACCTTCTTTTTAACTCCTTGAAATTCTCTTCACACTCCTACGTCCAAACGAACTTAACTCTTTTTCGACTCAACCTGGTGAGTGGATTAGATAATCATGAAAAAACAATCACCAAACGTCAATAATATCCAGAAAAACGAAGAAAACATCGGATCTCAGTTACTGTTGTCAGTCTTGACGATCTTGTGATAACCTCTGTTTTTTCTGGATCCACATATATCCCCACTTTTGAGATTATGTGACCCAAAAATGAAACTTTTTGAATCCAAAATTCACACTTGGTAAATTTGGCATAAAGATTCTCCTTTCTCAGGGTCTTTAAATCAATTCTCAAGTGATCTTCATGTCCTTCCTTGCTCTTGAAATAGACATGAATATCATCTAAAAAGACTACCACAAACTAATCAAGATATTATCTAAAGACTCTATTCATTAGATCCATGAATATAGAAGGGGCATTAGTAATAGCCAATGGAATCACTATAAATTCAAAGTTTCCATACATTGTATGAAAATCCATCATTGGTATATCCTCCCTTTTGACCCTTAATTGATGATACCCTGAATGATGATCAATATTGGAAAAGTATTGAGCTCGGCATAGTTGGTCAAATAAGTCATCAATGCATGGCAGGGGATATTTGTTCTTGATAGTGATCTTGTTAAGTTTTCGATAATCAATGAAGAGTCTCTTTGATCCATCTTTCTTCTTAACAAACAGAACAGGTGCTCCCCAAGGTGATGCACTAGGGCGTATGAATGCCTTATCACGATTCTATTAGAGTTTCTTATTCAATTCCTACAACTCAATTGGGGACATTCTATAAGGTGTCTTTGAAATAGGTAAAGCACCCGATACATGTTCTATTGAAAACTCAACTTCACGATTTGGTGGAAGACCATGAAATTCCTCCAGAAAGACATAATCAAACTCCCATATAATGGGAATATTCTTAATCGTGAGTTTCTCTCCAACTATTTGAGATAAATAACCTTCATTTAGTGGAAGAAATACCTATAAGATGGATGAAATTTCCACTCAAAGGTTATATTCATACTTGCATCAATAGATGATAGTAGATTGATCAGGAATATTAAATGTGATTTCCCTTCTTTGGAAATTGATATGAGCTTTGTATAAAGAAATCCAATCCATTCCAAGAATCACATAAAATTCCACAATTGGAAGGATCACAAGATTTTCAGGAAGCTCTTTCCCACAAACATCAATCGGTGAATAATTATAAACTTTTGAAGTGACTGTTGTGCCATTAGGGTTTGTCATAGCTAACTCAATATCTAAATGCTGAGGTAATATGGCGATACTGTTAGAAAATTCGTCAGAAATAAAAGATTTGTTGCATATAGAATCAAATAATAAATTTTCTACATTAGAGTGGATAGTAAGTGTACCTTTCACCACTTCGTTATCGTACACCACATCACTGATAGAAATTTTATTTTACATTCCTTTATCATTATCCTTAAGAGTTTGTTGACGTCGACCATCATCATGAACCCTTGGATTAGGGAATTGATTGGCATAATGCCCCATTTCCTTACACCTGTAACATTGAAGTGTATGTATGCACACTGTGTAGCCTTTTCATTGTTCTCATCACTAGACATCATCTTCCAATCATTACGACATTCAAATTTTCTATGACCTTCCTTTCCACATTTGAAACATTTACTTGTCCCTTTAAGACAACTCCCTCAATGTTTCTTTCCACACATTGAGCATAAGGGAAAACGCATCTTCCTTTCAGTGTGGTTTTTATATTTCCCTTTGAATTACATTTTCCTCTTCCTATCAAATTCATATGACTGATGGGTTACTCTAATCTCCATCTCAACATTGAGAGCACATCAAAGGATTTCCTCATAGCTATTGAAGTCCCTTATGTATAACACCTTTTGAAGTCTTGGTTTTAAGACACTAAAGAATTGATCGATCATACTCTTAGGTTGGATAATAATCCTAGAAGCGTACCTTGCACGTCTTGTAAAATTTTCTTTGTAGGTACCAACAAATTCATCATCCTTTTGCATCAGTTCAAGAAACTCTTTCTCCATCTTTGTTCGAAGAATACGAGGGAAGTACATATTAATAAATAAGTTCATGAACTCGTCCCATTCCGTGGACACAATGTCATCTCTTGGCCTCGTATTCTTGATATGATTCCACCATTGATCAGCTTCACCTTCCAAATGATAAACTACTAAGATGACTTTATCATGTTCAGAATATTGAAGAACTGAAAATATCATTTCAGTAGTACTGATCCATTGTTCAGTAACAAATGGATCGGTAGACCCGCTGAATGAGGGTGTACACTACCTCATGAAGGATTCAACAGAATGTTTGCTCCTTACTTGGCTCGTTTAGAAGTCCTGCATGATTCATATATTGAGAGAGTTGTGTGAGCATAGCTACAAGATTTTTCAATCTAGATCACATAACAATTGGTTGCTCAGGGGGACAATCATTGCATTTCCCATCACATTGCACATTAACACAGTTCCTTCGAGTTCCAGCCATTGAACAAAACCATGAAGAATAGTGTGAGAAACAATAATTATAATAGGAAAACCACATAATCAAGAATATAATTTCAAACATAATCTCTTTTCATTGGTTATTCATGGCCATTTCTAAAACAATAAGATTGTGTTCTATGCTTAGACATATCCTTAGGTTTTTTACTATGGTTTTCACATCCTAGTTTCCAAAGGTTGACTATACCTTTCCTATGATACCAACTATAATGACCCATACATTACATACATTGTTATTACTTCATAATTCAAGCACACTTATTACAACATATAACAAAACCATGAAAGGACCGTATAGGTATAGTGTCTTTAGAATCTGGGAAACATAAACAACTGGTTCATAAATCATCTACAATGTCTCCATTTTATTTTATCATATCTAGAGTCCCTTTTGGCACAAAATACTTAATAACCTACTTCATGACCTGGGAAAAAAGAAAACATACAAAAGGGTGGGCTCAAATGCTCAGTAAGGGTAAACAACAGAAATATCAATCACATCATATTCATAATGACATAACATTTTGAAAATCTTAACCTTCATAAGAGACCATAATTTCATAACATGGGATAAATAATAGTAGTGAATTGTAAACCCAATAATCATAACATAACACATGAAACTTTGTGTAATACACACATAATCATAGAGAATCATTTCTTAGTAGTAAAGCCTCATTTCCAAGACTATCTTAGCAGACCAAGTCCTTTTCTTAACCGAGATGACTTTTTATTTCAGTCCTGCTTCACTAAAACGGATTAACCTTCCGTTCTAGTCAAGCCTATCTCATGAGATATAAATCTTTACCCAATGCATTGGAGGGAGATATAGGTCCCACCCAACTCATAATTAAACCATTCTTATGTGTTCCACAAAATCATAAATCATACATCATGGCATAACCCATGTCATAAAAATGGGATTCTTAAACATCGTGCCATCATAAAATAATCCATATAAGATAAAAGGACATGATAATAATAATTCCATCATAACATAATCAAATAAATGTAAAAATAGGGATAGAAATAGAACCCTATATTATCTTAGATGGAAAATATTTTTGATAAAATGCTTGAACTCCATTCTTTAGGAAGATATCCTTTCTATATAAAAAAAAAATTTCCTTTCTAAAAATTTAATACAATTTTAAACTAAAATATGTTTATGAAAGATAAACTTGAAAACATTTAAAGGAATTTTCATGGAAATAATGTTCTAAAATTCTATTTAGACCGTATATGTTAAAAAACCTTCTTCTCGTAATTTGGCCAAAAAAGTATAAAAGTACCTCGTACTAAAAAAGAAAAAAGATTCCTTCATTTCTTTTACTAAAAACTCACCAATGGGTAAAATTGGTTTTAAAAAATTGTATCTATATGGAAATAATATTACATATTGAGAAAACATAGACGTGGATGATAAATATTCCCCAGTAAATTCTGAAGTATAAACAATCTCGAAAAAACATGAGATTGTGAGATTTTCCCTTACATTAGGTCCAATTTTCTTTGTATGTGTATGAACCTACTGTATAATGATTTAAATAATCTTATTTAATTATTTCATAATCTTACACATTGTTATGATATCATATATGGTCATATTATTAGCTTTGTATTAGTAGTATTTCATTGCTACTTGTTAGTCGGGTGTTTATTGTGTTTTGTTCTTATGCATGTTTTGTCGAATAAATACTTTTTATTAATTTTAGGTTTTAGATACCTCATGTAAAAAATGTTATTAGTGTAATATATATCATATTTATTAATTCAATTCATTTATATATTCATTATGCATTGAATATCATGTAGAACGAGTCACATCACATCATGGAGACGGTAGGCCGTACGTACGTACGAGCGATGATATCATTTCCATGATGGTGGAATTGTATTGAAGTGTATGGATACTATTTAAGAATCAAAATCACTTTAAAATAATTATATATAGTTATTCTTTACACCATTATACCCATCCAAGTAAGGTGGTGGTGGAAAACAGATTACACCACTGCGTGGAGACGAAATTCCGTACGTACGCATGCGCGGGGATTTCGTTTTCCGTAGGATGGACAGAAGGTGAAATAGGTTTGTTTAATATTTATAATAACATATCATTATATGAGTGATACTGATGTTACTACCTTATACTGATACAACTAAAGAATAATAAGTATAAGAAAAAATAAAGTTGAAAGAATCGGTAACAAACATTACCTCTTCTTTGAAGTGCCTCCTCTTAACCTCCACTTAGGGTACTAAAGATGGTCTTTAAAAAAAGACCAATACCTCTAGAATATTACTATATAAGTGGATAAGATAAATTGGCAGAGTTTGGCTGAGCTTGAAGGCTCAAAGTAGCGTGAGGAGGAGAGGGAGGATGTTCCATTTTATAAGGGAAGAGAGGGGCACCTTAGGAAAAACATAAAAATATTATTTTATTATAAAGTCATATGTGGTTTTCAATAGCTCCAAATTGATTTATTTAGAAGCTAAGGTGGGGATGGGTCTAAATCCTTTCAACCAATATATTTTAGACAAGTTTAGGTAGCTATTTTAACCTTATCATTTAGATTTAACTCTAAGTTAAATAATTTAACTTTTATCGTGTCTTCTTGTTTTCTTATACTATATGGTTAATAAACTTAACATAACAATCCAAACGAACCCCATGTGGTTCATTATTAATATATATATATAATTATCTAAGTCATGTTTCCAAACCTTATATTTTTATTAATAAAATAACAACTAATAATATACTATTTGTTTCAAAAACTATTTTATGTCAATTTTGACACTATTTGATAATTTATTTTTGTGAAAACCATAACAACATGATTAGTTCTAAAAAATTTAATTAAATCAATACTAATATGTCATATTAGCCTATATATTCAGTTTAATTCATAAAAAGTCTCAAATTACATTTAATTTGGTATTTATAATATCAATTATGTTAATATTTCTTTAATAAGGTAATTACTGCATCATCATTGTGTCATAAATAAATTAAATTATTTAATGTATAAAAATTATAAATAAAATACCATTATGTAGGAAATATTTTTAGATTTCTAATGAAAATTAATATTCAAATTTAACTTATTTATAACCTTATATTAAAAATATTTTAGTTATTAAAATTTGATTTTAATTATTTTATCTCTTCTTTAAATAAAATAATATTAAATGTCTTAATCTAGTCAAAGTGGACCTAAAGGGTAATAAATTATCCCTAAGGTTGTTTTTGGTCGAACTACACTTATCCAATCGAATTAGGACATGTGTTAGGGTAATAATAATACCATTTTTACCCATAATTATCCTATTTACTTTCAACTATGGTAAATAACAGTAAAAAGTTACTACTCACCAATAAATATTTTTATCTTATTGAGCCAAATTTTACTCCTTGATGTTAACTGTGTCTCTCGGATGTTTTAAATTATACTCACAAAAGCGGTAAAATTATGTTTTATGTAGATTTTTAAACTTTCCTAGGAGGTGGGTAAAAGACGGTGAAAAGTTCAATAAAATTTTTATATATCTAAAATTATTATAAAATGAATCCAATGAATTACTTTGAACTTATATAGGAATTATGTATCAATTTTGACCTAAAATAAATTTAAATAAAAGAAATATTTATTTAAATAAAATGTCGGTTTTTAAATAGTAACCTAGTGTTTTCACTATTCGTCAAAAATTGAATGTTTTCAGAAAAATACCAAAAATTCGCCCTTGGATAATTTCAATATCTTGAATCTAAAAATGAATCCCATTTTGAAAGATAAAATTTCTAAAATTTATAAAAGTGGGTATTACTATTCATAACGGCTAGTTTTAATAATATTTTAATAGCATATCGTTGTTTAGTGAAACTCGGTATTGCGTACAATGAAAGCTATCAAGGAATGTCGTGATTGCGTGTAAATAAATCCAAGATTGTGTTGTGTGTAGTGAAATATTCCTTTGATGTTGTATATAACATAAAAACAAAATATTTCTCATAAAAGTCTCAGGAGTTACAGAGATGGTAAGCCATCCATCGTAATGAGTAACGTTTCAATTTTTCAAAGATATTTTTGGAAAGAAGGATTGTATTATTTTATATTAAAATAATGAAATAAATATTATTAATATCATATTAATAATTTTAATATAATTATATATATCATCATTTTGATATGAAGATGAAAAAATAATCATATCGCTTCTTGGTGGGGACAGTTCGCACATACATATGAAATATGTTATCATTCTCATGTTCATGAAAAGGTATGAATAAAAATGATATATTATTATTAAATAATGATAAATTTTTAATGAATATAATATATAGACATTAATTTCAATAATACATCATATCTGGAGATATGGGGATGGAAATTGAATTATATTGGTTCACGATGGTGTCTTCTTCCATACACATTAATGATTAATTATTTTCCCATTTAATGCATACTAATATGGATATTAGTGTAGATATTAAAATAATAAAATATTAGTATATTTATGATATCAAATTTATTATTTCATCAAGCTGTAATAATATTATATGGATGTGGAACAATAAACATAAAAAATACTTGATTAAAACAATACTTCTTCTTCAGACAATCTCTTTTTCTTAACTCCATTTTATAAGAGAGGATTGGGAAAATCTTGGAAATATTCAAAATATTATATAAATAAAATTTAATTTTATTGTCAATATGCATTAAAAATTATGAATTTAGAATATAGGATGACTATGGGAGGAAATTTTATAATTTTATAAAAATTATATATGTTTTGGAATTTGTTTAATCCTTATATTTTACCTTTAACCATTATTTAACCCTTTTAATTTTTACTATGATATCATGTTATTTGTACTTTGAGGGATATGATTATGAGAATAATATGGCAACAGTCTAATAAATGAGTTATTTATGACATTTAAATACTTATACGAATTATTTTTTTAAATTATACATTTTTTGAATGTCTATATTTTATTTAATAAATATTATTTATTTTAAATTATCATTAATTTAAATTTTTACTCTATTCATCACTTGAGTTTTTAAAAATATCAAAAAAATTAATATATTCAAAAAGAATTTTTTAAATAATCAATAACATCTATAATAAATACATAAAATTTGTTTTTGAAATTAGTAATATAAAATAATATTTATTTTAATTTTTTTAAAATCATTTATTTGATATATCCATTAATTAAACGATTAAGGAATCATTATTTTTCCATAATTTAAAATAATTATTTTATCACTAAAAATTATAAATAAATAAACATCATATGGATATACAATATATCTTCATAAATAATATTTATACTAGAAAATATCACATATATGTCCACACATTAAACATATTTATCTTGTTATTAATAAATGTATGAAAATATTGACCTTTCATTGAATATAATTTTATAAGGCTTATATTTTTATCCAAAATGACATGAAGGTTCTCATAAATGATTCTCTATTCCATAGATAAGAAAACATATTCATCCAATATAATTAAAATAAGTGTCCGGGTAAATTTATAATATATGTAATATTATTTTTACCCTCAATTACATGATTTACTTTATCTGTGGTAACAAAAATAACCAAAGTTACTATTCATTTTTTCTAAGAAATAAAAGGGATATTTTCACAATATTTTGACCTTATAATCACAAATATTTAATCAAATTTTCAAAATTCAAAACCGATAATTTCTAGAAATTACATAAAAAACAATCTCATTGATGAATCATGGAAATGAGTTTTAATGATAAAACATTCAAAAGATTTAAATGTTTCTATATCCAAATATAATGTGAAATTAATTAAAATTGCTTTATTTGTAATAAATAATACAATTTTTATCTAATTATTTTTTAGAACTAATCCAAAATTTAATGTAACACTAAATTATTAAGAATAAAATTCAATTAAAATTCGGTATTTTTTTGTATTCATAAAGACTTGAAACTTATCCAAAAAATACAAAAAATAATGTAAATTTATTTATTATATTAATATTTCAAATAATAATTTTTGTTTTTCAAATATAATTTAAAAACTTTTCCAAAACATTATTTAAAATAGGTGTGCCATCAAAAGTTGACGAGACAACATTTTTTAAAAATAATTCTTTTATGCGTAAAACAAAATATTTTCATATATTAAATATTAGAAACACATAAGATGAATATTAATAGATATATTAAATATTATATATATATATCAATTTTACTAATATAATCCTACAAGGGTGAATTGTTTATTTACTGGAATAAAACACCCTTGTGTAGGTTTAAATAGTTTTTGAGAAAACATCAACATTTATTTTTAAAAAGGGGTTTACATTCATTTATAATTAATTGGAAAAATAATTATATATTCATGTGAAAACCATTTATTCATAATTGTGTTAATATTTTTCATTACTACCATCCTAACAGCAATGTTATAATTGTAATATTTAAATAATAATATTTAGTTCTTCATTTAATGTCGATGTGGGACATCTTGTATGCTATCAAACATAATATTTTTTTCCTAAAATATTTGTATGTTACATCCTCCAACATTTTGGAAATTTCTTCATCAAAATTAAGAATTTTTCCATAAAAACTAAGGTTTTAATTTTTCCAAATACCATTATTGAAATCCTACATCAGAAAAAGGGTGAATAAAACATCCACTTTAAAAGAATGTTAAGTATGATGGTCCCCTGAGGTTACTCATACTAGTGTTACATGTAAGAAAACATGGTCATTGAAGAGAAAATATATATAATGTATAGAAAGTGAGTGATATAGAATATGGTTATGAGATAGTTAATAATCAAAAATCCATAAAAATTTTATTGGATAAACAGTTCATTCCTTTCTTAGTTAAAAAATTATTGTAATAACATATTTTTGAGGATTATTTTAAAATTATTTAGGAAATCATTTACTACATGAAAAAAGAACATAAAAACTACACCTACTTGAAATGTACAGCTTCATCCTTTAATCAATTTCTTCCACAAACTCATCATTTTTTCGAAATGATGTCTATTTAAAAATAATATTTAACACCTGACGCAGTAGAATCTTGTTCTGGGAAATAAATTAATCCAAAAAAGATTAAGTATTTATTTATACTATCTTGAAACATTATCCCAAACCAGACAAGTTAGAATAAGATAATACAATTATCTACAATTACTAAACCATTATATGATGAGAAACTAATTTTAATATCTAAATTTCATAAGTAATACCCAATGTTCCACATAGACCATTCAAAAGATAATTACCATTAGAATTCCTAAAAAATTGACAAAACTGTTCTTAATACCAAATCATTAGAAGGATTTGATAACGTAGTCTTGCATGATAGAATTTATGGATTATCTCCAAATAAAATTAATTAGTCTTGATATTATATACAAAAATGTAATTTCCATAACCAAATATCCTCCATAATAGTTTGATCATTTTCATAAATAACCCAAATCACCGTAATTCCCAAATAATATATTAGATTCTTCAAAAATATATGTAAATATTTAGGCCTCAAATAAGATCCAATAGTTTTTAACTTATCTAAATCTTATAGGATTCCAAAAATAGTGAACATCTTATAAAAATTATTAACCACTTTATAACCAAATCATTTCCCAATCTCATGGTAATCTATTCAAAAAATGTTTTACCCCAAATAAACATATTATTCATCCATAAAATAATTTATATAAAAATAAAATATAATAATAATAGGGACTTAACATAGGATACTGGTAAGAGAATCCCCAATGGAGCCCTTTGGTTATTGGTTTAATCTTGTGGCCTTGCCGAGGGTTATGGGATGCCACCCATCATACGAGATTTAATTTTTTGAAAAAATTTACAATAGATGTATTATAAAATAATATAAATATGAGATAAACATTCAAAATAATCTTAATATGAATTAAATTCAATATTTATCTCATTCATTTCATTTTCCATCCAAAAATGTAATAACCCCCAATTAACTCAAATTCAAATGTCTCTAAAAATTCCATTCGCCACCATAATTATTAAGAACCTAAATCCTAAAAATATTTTTAATTTTATAGAACATAAGATCAAAGATAAAATTATTATCCCATTATTATGTCCATAACTCATCTAAAAACAAAATAATATAAAAAGTTATCTAAATCCTTCTTTGATAACAACTTTAAGGTCCTGACCGTAAACAATACACATTCAAGTTATTTTAAAAAAAGAAATCACATTATATTCCTCAAGACAATTTAGGTATAGAGATTTATAGAATTAGGAAAAACACATAAATAGTGAACCCATACATTGAATGTGTATACTTTTACTTATTATCAACTTTTCCAATATGTAAAAACCTTATAAATAAAACATGATTTAATATAAATTTCTATCATCAATGCATTCATCATGAAATCTTATTTTTCCTTAAAAATATTTAGTCATATTAAAAACATCATACCATAGGTCTGTGAACAAGAATCTCAGTAAGGGACATAAAAAGAATTAAAAAAAATATTAGTACATCAATTCATATAAACCTTTTAAAACATTTTCACAAATATATAATTTTCACCCATAAAACATAAGTTCTTTAAATCAACTCATGAAATCATGAGATTCTAAGAAAACTACATAGAAAACCTAAATAATAAATGAAACTTTTAGGAAAAAATTATATGAGTCTTACATTTATTATAGTTATCACAAAAACCTAGGGAGTAACCTTTATAGTAACTTTTAGAATACCAACTATAATATATTCCCTCAATCACTTAGGGGAAACTCAACTAGTTAACATTTAATCATTACCTAATTCACTGGAGATATATAATGGGCACAACCAAATTTAGTTTTATCTTGGATACAACCATACTCCTAAACAATTCCAAAGAATCAAAAAATAATCATAACACATAAAACATTCAAAATAAGAAAAAAACATTTCCACTATGAAATATTTTTTAGTCTTTACAAATCCACAAAATCATATATGAAAACACATTATTTGAATAAAATATTGTAATAATGTAATTGAATCATTAAATTATTAATTTTATATGAAAGTAATAAATTATATTCATGACATATATTTTAATAAAATCTTCTTTTTTGATTTCTCAAAAATAGTTGAAATAGTAACGTTAAAAGAGGGTTTTAAAAGAAATTATCTTACAAATATAATATCATTTATTTAATATAAAAAATATATGTATTCTATGTAAATCCAAAAAAAATTACAAATACAATATAAGATATCTGAAATATATTTCACACATAACATGTCCATAACATAACCAATGAAAAACAATTTTATCCTAATTAATAAAAATTGAGTGAACAAAGTGTCTTTCCAAAAAATTCAAAAAAAATTTAAAAGGAAAAGAGATATATTTTTCATTTAAAAAATTAATTCATGTATATTATTCCAACTAGAAAATAATTTTCGTACTAGTGGATAATTTTATTACTCCATATATGTTAAAAATGAACATTATTTTTTCCTTAGTAATGAATGCGAAATGTTCCGTAAAGAAAACATAAAAAATACCCTTTTTGAAAAAAAATTGAATGAAATTAAAAATATAAATAAAATTACAATTATAATAATTTTATATCCATCTAAATTATAATATAAAAAATATTAAGATGGAGGAAAATACTATTATATTAAATTATTAGACATTTTAAAAATTATTTTTAAAGAGAAGTGTCTCATAACACATTGAAACATTTGATCTATAAGACCCATGTAGGATTAGAATTTGACAAAACATTAATTAACATGATACTAAATAAATTCATGATATTATTAGTTAATGTGTCTGTATATACACCTCATAATAGAAGGTTGGTGTATAACATCAAAATATACCTCAATAGAAGGTAATTGAGATGAATTCCCTGAACTATAGTCTGACTAAACCCATATAATATTTATATCTCATAATGATATATATAGGATAATTATTTATATACTCTAATAGTATATCATTCCTTTTATATCACTTATTATGATGTAATAATAAGTACATAATTATTCATGTTCATGTTGTAAATTTTGATAATATTCGATAATTGTGTCCATTATGAATTTAGTATGATGTAAAACATAAAATTTTTGTTAGGTACATAATATCTAAAATAATATTCAGTACATGATTATCAGTTTCATACAACAATTTTACTTCTCAATAAAACCATTACATACAGTTATGATAATTTAATTACGTTATAATCAATGATAGGGTTGGTCGTGTGTATGCATGAGTATCATTTCAATTTTTCAATGATTATTATTGAAATATGTTATGTATTATAAAATATTTCCATAATTTTAATAATATAATTAATATAATATTTTTAGTTTAAATAATATTTATATATATGATCCATTTGATGTGTTGATGAATAACGAATCACATCACTACATGGAGGTGATAGTTCACACATACGAATGAACAATGTTATCATTTTCAAGTACATGGAAGGTATGATATATTATTATTAAAAAAATATAAATATAAAATGAATATCATATATAAATTTTAATTCAATTTTTATAACCTTTATTGAGATATGGTGATGGAAAATGAATTATATTGGTTCGTCAGTTTGTATTGCACCATAAAAATGAACAATTAATTTTTTTCTGATTTGATAGAATTTATGGTGGATTAAGGTGATTATATTAACATAATATCACCTAATTATATTATTTATAAATTTATTATTAATTTATAATCATTTAAAATGTTTTGAATAAAATTAAGTAAGAAATAAAACACATATATTTGATTAAAACAATAGCTTTAATTCATACGATATCTTTTTCTTAACACCTCAGTACCACTAAGGGTGGTGTTATGCTTAAATTAAGAGACCTAGAATATGGGTAGGGATTCTAAGATGGTATTTGAGTAGGTCGTGGATGGTACAAACAAGTTATTAATTGTGATGAATCGAAAATATGTGGTTCCCGTTTATACGATAGGGGAGGGGAACTATTCAAAATTTTGACAATATTAAATTAATAAAAAATAGTTTTAAATTTCAAAAAAATCCCAATAAATAAATTTAGAACATATTTTTAATATTAGTTGAAATGAAATCATAAAATAAAAATTAAATATTGTTTATATTTTTTTATTCTATATCTTTTAGCATTAACCATTGTTTAACTTATTTAATTTTTAATCTGATATCATGTAATTTACACATTAAGGTATAATATAATTACTATAAAATTACAAAAAACAAATAAATGAGTATTTTTTCTCATTTTATGACTTCTTCCATTCATTTGAATGATTTATATAATTTTTGAATACTATATCATTTAATAAAATATTAATAATTTTACAATATCATTAATATCAATTTTGACACAATTCATCACTTGACTTTTTAAAAATATCATAAAACATGATATCTTCAAACCAACTCCATAAAAAAAATCCAAATTTATCCATAAAATTCGAGGATTACGTTAATTATATAAAAATATATATTTTTTATTATTTTTAATATCATTTATTTTATTCTTCCATTAATTAAACAATTATTGTATAATCATTGTGTAACCATTTAATGTAATTATTTTATCACTAAAAATTATAAATAAATTATCATGATCTAGATAAACATAATTTATATATAAATACAATTTATTGTATGGCATTTAGGTTATATAAACTAATATTAAATGCATTTCTCTTATTAAAAACAAAATTTGGAAAAAATATACTTTACTTTGAATATTATATAATAAAGCATATATTATCATCCAAAATTATTTAATTTATCTCATAAATGATCCATCACATATTAGGATTGAAAGAAGTATCTTAAAATAAAATCATGAAATGTTTTAATAAAATATTATAACATCTATAATGTTATTTTTACCCTTAATTACTTGATTTTCCCTCAATATCGGTAATAAAAATTACCAATCTTACTGTTCATATTCTGACAAAAAATAAAAGAGACCTATTAACTATATATAAATATTAAAATTCTAAATATGGGATTCATTTTTTAAAATACCAAACAAAGATGTTGCAAAAAATAAAAAAGACATAATCTCATAGATGGATCGCGAAAACAAATTTTGATGCCAAATGTTCCAAAAGAGTGAAGTGTTTTAATATCCTAATTCAATTTGAAATTTATTCCAATTAAAATCATTGGATTAAGTGATAAAATATTTAATTAATTATACATTAAAAATAAAAAAAAATTAATATTATATATTATTTAAATGAAAAAAATGATTTCATTTAAAATTCAGTATTTTTCACAATTCATCAAATCATTAATGTTATCAGAAAAATAAAAAAAACAGCTAATGTAAATTATCCTCTTCAAAATTAAAATAATATATTTATTTTTCCAATTAAAATTTATAATTGTTTCATAAACTATATTTAAAATATGTACCACATTGAATAGTGGAAAAACTTCCATAACAACATCTTTTATATGTAAAATTGGATTTTGTTCATATTTTATTTCAAGAAACACATATGATTAATGTTAAATAGAAGATAAAATATATCATATATATACCATTATTATATTCTAACATGATTTTTTTTATTTATTGGCACTCAACACACTTGGTCATATTAAAATAATTTATGATAAAATTTTTCCCATTTTTTTGAATGAAATTTTATTTTTTTATTAAAAGGTGAGGAATCACACTCTTATATGACATATTTTTATAATTCAGTTAATACCATTACTTCCACCCATTTTAATGACATGGTTAAAATGGTAACATGTTAATAATAATAATAAGTTGTACATTTAAACTCGTAGAAGACTGTTATGTATGTTATCAAACGGATTTTTTCTTTTCTAAAATCATGGGATGATATAATCACAACCCCTATACATAACTATATACCTTTTAATGACCCAAAGACATAAAAACATATTCAACAACCCTAAATTAAATTTTCAAATACATACAACAGTACACAATTGTATCCAAACCAAATCACAACACATACCACATCATTTTCCATATTAAGTGTAAAGGATTTCAATGAATTCTACTTTATTATTTAATGACATTATTACATAATCTTTATACCCATATTCAACCAATTTATTAGTCGATTATAATTGGTTATCCATTTATTTATAGTATTCATAAAAAACCACATAACATGGAATGAAAACGTACATCTAAACTGAGAAAAGGGATGCTGAAGACTAAGGTTTTCAATAATATAAAAACACTGATAATTTCCGTATCAAATTATCAAAAAGGCATAAAAGCTTGAAAATAATTGACTTTACGCATTCCATTTCATTTTAACCAATTAATTAAAAATATTAGTGCATATTATACTATTTTTCCAAGAGATAAATAATGAAACCAACATCACATGATACCAAGAAAGAAGAAATGTGGGACCCCCTACCTGGGAGAAATAAGCAATACTCCAACTGGATACCCCAAAAAAGGGGAACACACACTAGGGGAAACATCATACAATGTTAACTCAAACAAACACCAGTAATAGGGATATATTTTCCAAAGGGAAGACTGATTTGGGAACCACACTTATTAAGAGACACCAATAATGAAAAAATGAACAAATATGTCCCCTTTAGGATGATTAGATCCAAATCTTGTGGGATTTGATGGGGTTTAAACTGGACAATAAAGTTGGATAAAATTAAATCGAAATTTTTTAAAAATTTAAAAGGTATATATACTTTTTATAAATTTGTATTATTTTTAGTCCCCAATAAAATAGTTTAAAAATTATGTAATTAATTCATTAAAATCAATTTTTTCAAAGATGCATAAAAATTAGAAATTCTCTAAATTTCTTGAAAAGTTGGAAAGACTGTAATATTCTACTGTCAAGTGCCACTAATAGCATCAACCACCTTGTAGCACCACTAGGTTCCTAATTCAGGGGATACCACCATGGTGTCACCACTAGGTGTAATTATTTGGTTTTACTACTAGGTTTACACCATAATATGGTATCACTTAGATGGAACCATCTGATGCAACCACCTAGGTGCTACTCTCAAGTGATGCTACTATGGTGTTACCATCACGTTATATCATGAGGGTGATATGTCCAAGGTGATACACTGTGGTGCTACTACTAGGGTGATAACTCAAGGTAATTATTACATTGACATATTTTAAGAGAAACCTACAATTTTCTACCATTATTGGGATATCCCTAGGTTACTAATGATGAGTGTTACATCCCTTTTGCTTGCATTAGGTTTCTACCATCAGTTGCTACTACCAAGGTGTCATACTTCGGTGATATCACTAGAGTTATACTATCATGTGATAAAATAAGGGTACTACCACAAGGGTATAACATTAGGTTCTACTAAAAAGGTCCTACTACCATGTGATACATCATTGGTGTTACTTCCTAGGTTCTACCTCTAGGGTGTTGTCACCATTTTCTACTACCAGGTTTCTATTGTAGGTTTCTACTGCCCGAGTTCTACCATCTGGTGCTACCACCTGGGTGCTACCATCAGGGTGCTACCTCTAGGTGATACCTCTAGGGTGAAGAAACCATGTACTAGTGTTAGGATCGAACGTACCCTATACATCCCCAAAACATATCAAAACTCCTCTCTTCCTTCACCAAACGCAACAATACACCCCTAGACACCATCACCGCCTTATTTTTCAAAAATTAATTATATAATATTTCTATTCCATTATATATCATATAAATGTATTTAATGAATATTTATGATATTAGTGGTGTTATTATGATTGTTAAATTATTAAAAATTAGTTACCATTATTAGTTTTATTCATTGGAAAATTAAAACATTTGTCTTGAAAATGTAAAAAATAACATCTCAATGAGGTAATGTAATTCGTTTTAACTCTCCAAAAAAAATATAAATGATATTAAAAAGTGTGTATATTGAATAAAATATGAAAATAATAACATGATTATGAATTTAGATATGATCAATCCATGAAAAATGTGCAAAAACCCAAACATTAATTAGTAAAAGAACAGTTAAATATATGAATGTTTATTTTATTAAATAATTATTAATCACTAGATAATTGGATGTTATTAGAAATGTAATATTTTAATATAAGAATTCATATAGTTTTGGTAACATGTATAATAAATATAATCATATTATATTGGCTATTGAGAACATGTATGAAGAAATTAAGGACCTGATGTAAGGGTTTAGGCTATAATATCATTTTTAATGAGGATTGTTTTTACTTGAATCTCAATTAGAGGAACTATGTAAAAATTAATTAAAACCTATATATTTTAATCTCTTTTGGTGATTTTTTAAATCCCCTTACCACAGTTTCTAAGAGCCAATGTCTTCATTATTAATTTATTATAAATACAAGCGACTGCATCTTAAAGGGACAAATACTTTAGTAGCCCTTAAGAACTACTTGCATAATTGAGTAATTCACCACATTTGAAAACATGAAAATATATATATTAAAAACAAGAACCTTATGAATTATTGAACAAATTAAAATATTCATTCATCATATCATAGTGAAAGGAAGAAAAACAAGGGCATACAAGATGCTTGGTAAGAGCTATGTAAAATTGAATCTATCATGAATAAATAAATCAGAATCAATATGCCCTGAACAATATTGTGAGATAAATATTTGAGGACATGTGAAATAATAATTAATGACATGAATATCATGATTATCTCATGAATAATCAATATTTTATTGTAAATAAATGAACAGAGATACCATTTAATCAATCTCTTGAGCATAAAATAAAAACATGGATAATATCAATGAAAGAATCTCATGAAAATAATAAACAAATTATTAATTAAAGAATTTATTATTATTAGTAATCATGGTTTTAGGCATCATGATGTATATACTTTGTTGACCATCCACAGTAATGATTATTGATATGGGTAAAACACCATATAATTCCTGATTACAGATTCACCTCATAAGTATATTAGTGAATTGAGAGGATATATAATTCCAGACCCCACTCATCACAATAATTCAAACACATTCATCATATATCAAAGGATTGAATTTATAAAGAAAAAATTTCCATATCAATAAATTTTTGTACTGAACAAAGAATAAGGAATATGAATAATTCCCTAGAAAATAATAAATAATTAAAAATAAAAATCAATATATAGAAATGAAATATGGCTTATGTAATATTAATATCCATAATATCAATATTTTCAGTATTTTTCTGTTCTAATTATTATATGAAAGTTAATATTTAATGGGAATGTAAATGATTATAAAAATTAATAAAGAATGCTAATTTTAGTACTTTACTTAGTCAAGATAATTATAAACCATATAGGGAATGAAAAATTATTGTATCATTATTATATATCCCAAGTAAAGTATATTTGAAATAAACTGTTTTATCTATTAAAGAATAAAAACAGTGTTAAAAGATATTTTAAAGTATTCTTGTGAAAAATAAACTTTTCACATTCAAATTAATATTTAAAAAATAAAATAATATCATTTATAGAGAAAAAATCATTGGATATTCAATAAAAACATGTGAATGATTCTTCAGAGATATGTGTGTTCATGATAAAATAATGGTTTCATGCATTCCATACATGTTACAAATATTCTTTTATATTTGGTAATATATTAAATTGCAACATATTTTGAAAAGTAAATATAATTTTAAATTTAAAATAAAATTGTAAAAAACTAATTATTGGTAAGAATTACATTAAACAATCATATAATATCATTTATAGAAAACATGTATTTAGATGAAAAATAAATTTTGAGCAATGAAAAAAATAGAGTAATATTCTATTTAAATTACCATCTCAAGAATTATGATGACAAAATATTGGTAAAAGGTAATATTATGTGTCATATTCGTGAATAATAGATGATATTAAAATTATAGGGTCTTATTATAGAATGATCAAATAATTGTTTTCAATGGGAATTCAAGAGTTAAAAATTATTATCATCATGATATTGACAAAAAAAATAATAACACATTGGTAACATTGGAATTGTAATTCCCATTAAAGTAATAATGTAAAATTAATCTTTAAATAAAATTAATATAATGTGATGAATGATAAAAAAATTTAAATTGAAAAAGGTACACCTTACAAAATAATATAGGTTTATAACACAACATATGTCTGGAATGAGAACATTTGAGATGAGAAAACCTTTCAATGATCATAAAGTTGCATTGAGAATTAATTAATGAATCTATTATGTGTTTAAAATTAAAATACACATAAATAAAATTCAAATACAACATAATATAATCATAATTCATTACCCACATAATTTTATAATATCAAAATAAAAAAATAAGTAATATAACCCAATGAAAAAATTATGTGATGAAATTATTTACCACTTGGTTAATTTATAGTCAAATTCCAATAAATGAAATAAGTACATTTAAAATATTAAATTCCATGATGTATTTAGGATTCATGATTTTACATTAAAATTGGGATTATATATATCATATTATAAAATTTATATCTAAACAATACAATATTCCTCAATGAAATGAAATAGATATGAAATCATTTACCTAAAGATTCTATTTTGTTTAATGTTTTTATCCCCAAGTATAATTGTGATAAACATGTTATTATTTAATAATAGTACCATATTACTACTAATGATCTTACAATCAATCTTTTTATAACATTTTATCACATGTTTGTTAAGATTATTTTATTATTACAATTAGTTTTTGTTTTAATATCCTCATTTTCTCCTATATATTTTTTCATGGAAGTTCTATTTATTATTCATAGGATATATATACGTCATATAAAAAATTATATTAATTTTTTAAATGTTATATTTAATAAATATCTACATCTTTTGGACAATTCTTTATTTTTTTACACATGACATGAATCACATCAATTCATGGAGATAATAGGTCATACAAATTAATGAGTGATGATATCATTCCCTCAATGATTGAAAGGATAAGAAAGTGGAAGATATATTAATTTTTTAGAATAAATTTAAATTCATAAGTATCATAAAATTTTATTATTTAGATCATTTTTACTATTAATGTGAGCAACTGGTAGAAAACGAATTGCATCAGTTCATGAGGTGTTAGTACATTATAAAAACGAGCAATAGATTTATTTCATATTTTACAAGGAAAATAGATAGAAAATATTATTCCATAAAGATAGTAACCTATCATTATATGGGGGATTTGGTGTTATTATATTTTAATTTTTAATAAAAAATTGAATGTTTTAAATGAAGAAGTAAAAACATCGTTAAGATTTCAACCTTCACCTAGAGAAACCACATTTGGATCTTTTCTTAAGCTACTAAGGGTTTTTCATTTTGTTGTATAAGAAACCATATAATACATATAATGATTATGAGGAAGGATTTTGGTAGTTTTTTTTGTGAAAAAATGTTTTCATAGGTGTGATGTTATTAGGTGATGGAGCGACCCTTTATAATTAAGTGGAAGTGGCTTTTTTGTAAATACACCAAAAAAGTCTATAAGGGAAATTTATTCTCACCCCATATTCATATAAAATTTATGAACAATGTACTTTAAGGAGGGTATGTTTAAGACATATCTACACCACATAAAAATAAATTATATAATCGTTTTCTTCCTTTTTCTTTATGTTTTCATACAATTATAATATATTTACCTGAATAGTAATTAATTTATTTATCCAAGAGAAATTATCATTTCAAACAAAAAAATAAATTTATCCTTTTTAGATAATTTACAATGAATTATTCTGAATATGAAATAAAATATATAAAACAAAAATTCCTTATGTTGGAAATATTAATTTTAACTCAAGCACGTATAACATGAAAACTTTCATTCCAACATTAACCATAATAATTAAATATTACTACCTTAATTAATCGTTGTGGAAAAAAATAAGTTGATCCTAAAATATAATATTAATTATACTTATTTCAATATGTAATATATTTTACAAAACTATTTTATCATAATTGGGAAATTTAATTTAATATTAACGGTCAAATTGTGTCGAAAAATGGTTTTTTTCATGAAATATATTTATCAAGAAAAATATTATCTTAAATAAACTATATGATATTGATAGTAATTGTGTAGATTAAAATTATTATACTATTATATATAATATATAAATTTAATTTTAATACTTCTGAATTAGTGTTTATATTAATTAGTTAAAATGGAGTAAATTTATGGAATTGAAAATACTTTCAATAAAAATAGGCCTTAAGCCTAAAAATAAATTTTTACAAAATTGGTTATTATGATGATTAAAATGTAATTAATTATTTTAAATATTACTATATAATATTTCTGTGACATTGAAATAAATTTAATGTATAATTGTACTTTTAAATTACTTAATTTATTAAAAAGAAACAATAATGCTATGGGATGTGTAATATTCACTATTCACTAAGAAATCGCCAATTTTAGAAAAATCCAAAAATTGAACTCAAATATAATATTTACATGTTGATTTTAAAAATAATTTCATTGTTATAATATAAAATTTTTAATGGGTTTATTAATTTAATTTAATAGAAAACATAAAATTCAAAATAAAATTAATTTTGAAGAATATGTATTTTGTAGAATAAATTTATATTTCTAAATATTTAATTGATTATTCGAAAAGAATTTATTGATATATTATTATGGATTAAGACAAATCCATATATATTTCTTTATTTACTAATAATATTCATACCTAAAATTCTATGACTCTGTTATAACGATCATATTTATATCTTATTTTATAGTTTTTAGGATAGGTATTGTGTGTCATATTTGATATCAAATATAATATTGTTAGTTAAATATTTTTGGTGTTATTTCCCCCCAATATTCAGTGAATATTTTGAGAGAAATTTTTTCGAGTACTCTAATATAAATGGATTGTTATTGTAAAATACATGTTTGGAAAACTGAATTCATAAAAATGATTATAAAACATACACTTAAAAAGGGAAAGGCAAATATTATGTTCATCTGTAATGACACTTAAATAGACTTCCATATAGAATAAAGTTAATTGGATGTGAATTATTGAAACCAAATAAAATAGTAAGTAATTATTTGGAGTGATATAAATATGCTAACTCAAGAAATTTATTGAGAAATAGAGTGTCAGGAAATAAAATACGATAATTGTGCGATGAGTTAAATTATAATTGATTCAATTTATATTAAGGTAATAGGAAGAATTTTTTCTGTAAATATTTTTTCCTAAATTTTAGGAATTATTTTTCTACATAATATTATAAATAAATACACATACATGGCATCATTTTATTTCATAAGAAAACTTTCATCCTATGGATATACTTCGATCAATTTTCACTTCATCTCTTACTTAATGAAACTAATATGAAAAATGAATTTATATTCCAAATAAACTAAAATTTTCCTTTAAGAGATCATAATATCCATCATCAATTAAAAAAAAATTTCATATATTTATAAATATTCACTAAACCATACAGGATAGCATAAGTTAATATAATACTTTAATATCGAAAAATCAATAGAAATTATTAATGATCATCATAAAAATTATCCATTAATTTTCTTAAGTAATTTTTTTATAATAATTAGTAAATAAAATAGTCCATTGGTAGGAACTTATCCATTATCACCATTAAGGTGTTGGTTATATCCCCATTTCTTTATTAGATGTGATTATTTTCTACCCAACATGTGTATTGTCCATTTTCATAAATATGTGAATATAATTTTCTATAATGATAGAACATTTTGATGGACATCAATTATCCCAAAATTAATGATAATATAATCCTATAATAGTTCTAATATCATTAATCTCATGTCAACTGAAAATTAAATGTATTATTATTTAAATATTTTTTTTCTTTTTCAAAACCAATGGGTTGTATTCACATTAATTTCCCCCAAAAAAATATAAATATTCAAAAGATTAAATCACAAAAATCCGAAAAAATAATGTTTATGTCATTTACCATATGATCAAACATAAACAAAAAAAATAAATAATAATATCCATAACCCATAAGTTTTTCTTATATTAATACACATATGACTCCAAAATTAACAAAATCCATATATTATTCATGATTCTTATAATGAAAATATAAATAGTAAAAAACAATTCAATATAGTTTTTTAAATATAGTACATAAATACTTCAACCCATCTAATTATATATTTATCCTTCCTTATACTTGGAGTTAACATTTAGAATATGGAATTTACTCATATAATGGTTAGGTCCCCATATTTAAGACAACAATATATAAATGGATTCATATGATGAAATTTATTTATCTTCACTATATTCCTCACATGTCCATATAGATTCATTACACTATTCCCTAATTTTAAACAGATAAGTCATTTCCCAGTTTCTTTTTTAAATTATTCTGGGTTTATCATTCAAAATTTCATATATGAAGGTAATCGATCAATGTTTTTTCTCTATAGTATCCACCACTAGAGCTCTTAGTGGACAACATCCTTTTCTTGTTTGGTGTGTACATGAGTTAGTTAAGGTATATATTGATGAACATACATTGTGATAAATCTTTAGGAATAATCATGATATATTTCACTCAATTCATCATACATTTGGATTCTCATAAGGACAGCATTATTCTTCATATTCATTATTAACAAACTTCATTTGGGTTTTATGCAATGATGATGTGAAATGAAGAATAGTGTGAGAAATAATAATCATAATTTTTTAAAAACTAAAATAATTTATAGGATGTATTAATAATGACACCTTCTTTTTAAACTGAGATACTATAGGGTTTACTTGTTTTATTCAATATCATAATCAATTAAAATAACTGATATTTTTTAATTAAAATGTTAATTATCCAAATAATATCCTCCATGATTTTCAAACCAGGTGTGATATAATTATAAAGACCCAATATTAAACAATAAATTTCTTCAGGAAAGTCAAGAAATTTTCTTTGTTTCAAAATCAACTTCTTTTCATGTTTAAAGATTTAGATAATCATGCCATAAATCATATATAACAACTCAAAAATTACAAATTAAACACTTATAATCACTATCTATTTTTTTCATAAAACAAATTCTTTTAAAAAAGAATCATTTTATTCATTCCATGTTTAATCATAATTACTTTTCCCTGATCACATAATTGACTCTATTCTCCTTTAAACCCATTAAAACATGTCAAGGAATGGTATGAGCATAAAAATCTCAGTAAGGGATACAGATGAATGAAAACTATATTTCTTATGAAAACATAAAAACTAATGAATACATTACCGCAATGTAATACTTTTCACCCATAAGAAGTTGCAAATACATTCCATTGAATATAATTTAATTTATTACCATTTATTTAATAGATATATTACCATAAACCCCATAGAAATAATACATAACATATATCATTAACTTCAAACATAATCTCACTTATATGAAATAACCATGTAGTCGACTTCCATACTTATCACTCTTGCAAATGGAGTATCGATACGACCATATTACATACCCAGTACATTAGAGACTATAATGTTACCACCCAACCTTGTTTTATCAGAAAACCACCCTTCTTTGGGTTATCATGAACCCACCCTTAAAATATCAATGTTCTATTACATAATCATAACATATAAATGATTTCAATTATCAACATTTCCCTCATAAAATTTCATTTTCAATCACAAGAAATAATTTCATGGTATCAAAATAATCAATATATTATTAAAACTATATTCAAAATTAAAATACCTAGTGAGCTTAAAATGTGATTTATTATTCAATTAAAAACATTAAGGCTTGATAGGAAGCCCAATATCAAATAACGGATGTGGATGTAGAGAAGTTGTTGTCACCGTATATGTTAAATACATTCCTTTTTTAATTTTTTAAAATGGTTTATATAAAAATATTTATTTTTATGATATTTAAAATAAATTATATGTGAAAGGGGTTTATTTTACACCTTATAAAATAAGGTTGTGTATGATATCGAAATATGCCTCAATGAAAGTAGGTTAAGATTAAGTCCCTTACCTCGAGTATGGTTTTTCACATACATTATTTATATTACTAAATAATAAACAGAAGTTACTTTTTACAATAGATAGAAAATTTTTCATGTTTATTATTCCCATTATATTACTTGTTAATAATTTTATAAATATTACTAAATTATTTATGTTCAAGTTAGATGTCTTGTCGATATTTGGTACTTGAGTCCAAAATTAATGTGGCATGATGTCAATAGTTTATGTCCTCATAAGCCCATCATATCCAAAATAATAATCATTAATTTTTTATAGCTTTTATATATCAATTATACTTTTAAATCAAACCATTTAATATTGTTATGAAAAACTAACAATGTTATAATCATGGAGACAATAGGTCATACGTAAAAATTATCAACTCTTTAATTTTTCATCGATCATTATGGAAATATTGTAATTATTGTTTTATATTTAAATAATTATCATATAATTAATAAAAGATTACTAATCATTAAGATATCCTTATATATGTCATACAAGTGACGTAGTGAATAAAAATGAATCACATCACTCCGTGGAGGGGATAGTTCACATGTACGCACGAATGATGTTATCATTTTTATATGCATGGAAAGTAAGAACATAATTGGTATATTATTATCATATAATGATTAATATATCATGAATATAACATATAAAACTTTATCTCATAACTATAACAATTCACCGATGATGGTTATGGAAAATTAATTTTATCGGTTCGTGGAGGTGATAGTTCACACATACGCACAAACGATTAATTCCTTTCCCATTTGATGGAAGTGGAGATGGATTAAGGTGTTGATATTATAATAATAATAAAAATTTATAATTATTATAAATTATTTATTTTCTCATCATTGTCTGAGGTGATTTGAATGATGAGGAATAAGAAATATAATAGAAATAGTTAATGAAAAGATTACATTTCCTTCGAATGATCACTTTTATTAACACGTTAACACCTCTAAGAAGAATTTTATGCCAATAATAAAGAAAATAAAGTTGAATAATAGTTCTATGATGTGATTTGGTTAGATAATGTAAGATTAAAATGGTTTTTCAAGTGTGATTAAAAGAGTGAAATGTGTTTATTTTTATAGGAGAGGGGAGGGGCACCCTTGAAAACCCTTAAAATATTGAATTAGTATGAATTAATTTTCCAATATATATGGTCACAACCTGATTTTTTTCTAATATATGATGATATTTGGTAGAATAAATTTAATAAATGAGAATTATAAAAAAATTATATTATTTAATCATTATCATTATGTTTTAACCCTTTTAACACTTGTCGTTTTATTGAGTAATTTACACTTTGAGGGTTGAAATAATTACCATAACATGTTAAAAGAACATAAAATAACTAATTAAAGACATTTTTAGGCTTATATAAACATTTGGAAATTAATTATATATTTATAAAATTTATTTAATTTATTTATATATTTTATATTTTAAGATATTAATTTATTCAATTTGTAAATTATTCATTAATTGACTTTTATAAAATCATAAAAACATGATTAAATAGAAAAACTAATTTATGTCATCAATAAAAAGTCACATTACTACCTATAATTATTGTATAGTATCAAATATTTCAATATATATTTATTTTAATAATATTAATATCATTTAATTGATTCTTCCTTTATTAAATATGTTAGTGTGTCATCATTGTGTCATAATTATATTTAATTATTTGATTCCTAAAAATTAATAACAAATTATTGGGATGTATATGCTATTTTTATATTTTTATGTACTATTTATACTCAAATATAATAATTATATAACCCCGTATTAAAATTGGTTTCATAAGAAGAGTCATGTTTATGACATTACGGGTTTTACATTAAAAAAATGTTATTAATGTCATAATCAACCCCAAGTGGATTATATAGGAAAAAACATCATCCAATGTATTTTATTGTTCTACATCAACTATTAAAATATGATTACAAAATTTTTTACGGTAGATTTATATTTTTATAATATTATTATTACATTTAATTACCTGATTTACCTTTAACCGCTATAAATAAAATACTAATATTACTATTCACCAAAATATATTTTGATCCTATTACATTAAAATTTTCATACTAATTAAAACAATGTATGATCATTTTTAAAAAAATCACTCCACTAAATATTCAAAAATTATTTGAAGATTACTTGTATTGACGGATCGAATAATCATATTTTTAAATAAAAACGTTCAAAATTTCACATGGTTTTTATATACAATTTCAATTTCAAATTGATCCAATGGCCTAAAATTTATTAAATGAAAAAAATTAACATAATTACATTTTAAAAGTATTTAAAATCAGAACGTAAATATATAAATAAAATAGATGAAAAAGTGGGTCTGGACTAAAATGCAGTATTTTTTTACTATTTATTGAAATAAAAATATTATAAGAAAAGTACAAAAAAGATATCCAAAGTAATATTTTATATCCAAATTCCTATTAATTTTTTTATTTTATCAAATATATTTCAATATGGTATCAATATATTTAAAATGGGTTCCCCTAAATAGGCGATAAAAATACCTTTTTTGAGAAACAGTCCTTGAATGCATAAAAATGAATTTCTTCTAATATCAAGTTTATATATCATATAAGATGATCTATAAACATCATATTGAATTTATATTTCATTAATGTAATCCAACAATAGTAATTTTATATTTTTATATAAAAAATATATTTTTAATGAGAATATTTTTCATAAAAACACATCTTTTATCTTCAAATGGTTTTTTTCATTTCTAATTACTTTTCTGACCAATGAATCATTATATAAACATATGTAAACCCTATTTTCAAAATATTCTTAATATATTTCATTCCAAACATTCCAACAGCTATGAAATAAATATAACATAAAATGATAAAATTAATAATATATTATTATTTTGGTATAACTATGTCTTGTGTGCAACATATGATTTTAGAGAAACCCATTATTGGTTACTAGTTATACTTTCTGACATAGAATCCCTTTTAATGTAAAATTAATACATAATTCATAATTATTTATAAATATGTAATATTATTTTTCTATAATTATATGGTTTGTTACATCCATTTGGCACTTTTTAAATTGTATCCTAACAGTTTTAAATTTGGGCCTAGTAACTAAGGATTCAAATTTCTAAATTAAATTGTTGAAATATTACATAAGAAAAAGTTTCAATAAAACCTCCACAATAAGATAATGAATGTGAAGTATAAAGGTAATCTGAGTTAACAAATACTAGGATTCTATGTACGAAAACATGGATATGGAAGAAAAACTAACCATAATTGGGTGATGGAAAGTGATAGAAAAATGATTAGAAGAATGTTAAAAATCATAAAAAAATATATTATTTATTAGTAAAATGGAATTTTATTTCATGGTATGAAAAGTAAATGGATAATTCTTTTTATTTTGATAAATTATTCAACAAGGTGTGGAATTAATTGACTACCTAGATAAATAACATAAGGAAGTATTCTTACTTGAAAAGTAGAGTTTCATAATTTAATCAATTTATAACAAAATCTCACATTTTTATATAAAAGAGGAGTATTAAAGTTTAATTTTTTATGCCTAATACACTAGAATCAACTTTTAGAGAATTACACATTCCAAAAAATGTTAACTTTCTCTTTCACATATCTTGAAACATTTACCAAAACCAATATGGTTTAGATTAGATTATTTTCCAAAATGAATTAAACATTTAATGATAAAATAACTACATTAATATCAAACATTTAAAAATTGATACCCAAGGATCAAAATATACCATTAAATAAATAACAAACCGTAAAATTAATCAAAATAATACAATTAATATTGAATCACAATATTCTTAAGGATTTGATCACATAATCTACCAAGATAAATTTTATAATTTATCTATAAATAATATCAACCACACATAATATATAATTCCAAAAAGTAATTAACCTAATCCAATATTCTCGATGATAGGTTATTCATTTCTGTAAATAATTTAATTCCCCAAACATATACTATTAAAAAGAATGATTCTTCCATAATATAGTTAACCCATTACTCTTTAATTAAAATCCTATAGTATTCATTTTACCATAAACATGTAAATATCAGAAAATCAACTTATTCCTATTCCACCAACTCGTTTATGTAAAATCAAAAAGTAATACTAACTGGGGAATTCATGTAATAATGTCGTAGTTAATAAAGCCTTGTTTCCCTTTAGGTGTGTGTTTTTTCCCATATCATTTTTTAAAACGATGGTTTTTTCACACTTCCCATGGGTTTTCTTTTTTCCAATAATATGTGTTTATTATTAAATTTCGAAAAATTAGACGAAATATTCAAAAAAAATAAGCATAACATATTTTAGCCTCAAAGTTTATCTCATTCCTTTCATTTTTCTTCCAAAATTTAATATCCAAAAATTACCTCAAAATTAAGGATAATATATATTCTTAATGTTATTTATTATTTTATAATCATTTCCACACAAGAAAAGAAACCTTTTTCTCCAATTACACTTTCACATAATAATATCATTTTAAAAAAATATAAAAAACATTATTCCAAATTAATCCCATCATAAAAATAAAACTTAATATTTTTGAAAAAATTTACATCCTTATGTGTACCATAACTATTAAATCTTTATACGTAGACATCTTTATATTTAAATGTTCTTCATAATCCCATAACAATGCATTTACATCTTATATTTTAATACCTCATTCTGAAAAAAAATGGATTGTATCCTCATGATTCATAAATATAAATCAGATCATGTTTCTTAATTTATGTATAATAAGATAATTCATACATTGAATATAGATTTCATGATTGGTTTTATGTAACTTTTCACTTTTGGCATCCTGTCATACATCCAAAGAGTAAAAAATCAGACCACTTCTATTATTTTTCCATTCAAAAGAATTTTATGATTTGGGATCTTGAAATTATATGAGAATGATTCCATGAACAATAAAATTAGTTTAGAAATGAGTATGTTTTGGATAAATCAAACAATTTTATACCAGTGATTTGAATACTAAATAATCTGTCAAAATCATTCAAACAATATTTAATAATTATAATGATTATCAAATCAATAACGAGGTATAATAAGGATTTATAAGATAACTTTCCGTCTGTAATGACAAATGATCCTTAATTTGTGGAAAAAAACACACTTAAACATGAATTGAACTATTAAAATAATAATCCTCTATAGGGTAATGATAATATTATTTTTGTGAAAATATTATAATCCATCAACCTCCTTATATCATAGATGTTTAGGTTTTTATCTAATCCACCTTATTTACCATAATCCCCCAAAAAGTTTCCCTATGATAATATCCTTACTGGTTATATGGGATCTTTGACCTACACTTAGATATCATTATAACATATAATGAAATCTAAACATAATTGTTAATACATATTATATGGAATTGACTATAAAAATAACATATTCCTGAGATATATTAATAAATTCTTTTTGTATCACATTTATGATCTTTTAATCTGTAGATATTTAGATAACTAGGCCATAAATCATACATAAAAACTCAAATATTACAAAGTAGACACTTCAACTCACTATCAATTTTTTCATAAAACAACAAAAAATTAGTAATAAATATTATTTCCATCCATTTTAGTCATTGTAAGTTTTACAAGATCCCATACATGACAATATTTTTCTTTATATCTTTTGAAAAACATTTAAAAACATGGTATGAGTATAAAATATCAAAACAAGTTATTGAAGAATGAAAACTATTTTATTTTATGAAAACGTGTATACCAATAAATATTTTATCATATATTAATTAATTCCACCATTACAGTGTAGTAAATACTTTACTTTGAATATAATATCATTGATTACCATTTCTATAGTCAATAGATTACTATTAATCCTATTGAAATAATATTTAATATATAAAGGTAACATGGGACTTAAACATACTTAAATGGAATAACCATGTTGTCAGCTTCCATACTTATCACATTTACAAATGGAATAGCCATATAGGGGACTTACATACCCATGAATTTGTGGTTATAAGATAACCACTGATACATAGTTAATAAAAAAACCAACCATCTTTGATTTATCATGTAACCACCCATAAAATTTTCAAGTACCATTACATTATCATAACACACAAAATATGGAAATTGTCAACATTTCACTCATAAAATTTCATTTTCAATCAGAATATAACATTTCAATATATTGAATTAATCAATACATTTTCAAAACCATATTAAATATAAAAATACTCCAAAAAATGAATAATTTATTTATTTTCCATTTAAAAATGTTAATACATGTAGCGGTATCCATATATCAAATAATAGTTACAAGGACAAAGAAGTTGTTGTCATCCTATATGTTAAAAAAATTTCTTTTTAAAATTTAGTAAAATGATTCTTATAAATGGATTATTTTTTAATAACTTTTACTTAAAATAAAATTCAAATGGAATTATTTTTCAAATTATAAAAGAAGGGGTTGTATGACAGGAAAATATACCTTAATGAACGTAGGTTGAGAAGAAGTACCTTACCTGAAGTCTGATTCCTCACATAGGTTGTTTATATTCTGGAATTGTAAACACAGATCAATTTATAATTTTATGTGAAATATATTCAGGTTAATTATTCCCTTTATATCACTTATATAAATATTATTAAGACAATTAATTAATTAATTAAGTTCATGTCATATGTTTTTTCAAACTTTTGTACCAAAGTAGAAAATGAACATGGTATTAATTCAACAGTCCAACATTTCATAATTCCATCATCTAAAAAAAATTCATAACATTATTGTCATAAATATATATCAATTACACTTTTGAGTCAAAACATGAAGTATTTTTATAAAACAATAACAACGTTATTTTTAGGGAGACGGTCGGTCGTACGTATACATGAGTAATGTTTTCATTTTTCATTGATCGTTATGAAAATTAAGTAATTATTATTTTATCATTGAATAAAAATCATATCAATATTAATATCATAGTAAATATTGAAATATACTTATATATACCATACATGGTATGTAGTGAATAAAAACGAACCACATTACTTCATGGAGGTGATAGATCATAAGTACACAAGAATGATGTTATCATTTTTATGTGCATAGAAAGTAGGAATATAATTTTTATATTATTATATTATATTGATTAATATGTCAATAATATCCAATATGGATATTAATTCCATCATTATAACAATTCATTAGAGACAGTTTTTGAGAAAACATTATATCAGTTCGTGGAGGGGATAGTTTACATGTACACACAAATGATTAATTCCTTTCCCATTTAATGGAATTGGAAATGGATTTAGGTGATGAAATTAGAAATATAGCATAAAATTACATTGAGGATACATTAGTTATTATATCATCAAGTTAGGAAGGGATTTTAAGGATGTGGAAGATGAAATAAAAATAAAACACTTAGAAAACATTACATTTCCTTCTGATGATCACATTTCCTAACACATTAACACATATATGAAGAATTCTGCCTAATATAAGGCCTTGTGAATTTGGGTAGATATTCCAGGTATGGGGTTTTTTAGATCATGAGAAAAAATGGGTTCGGAAGTATGATTAATGTAGAGGAATGAGTTTGTTTTTATAGGAGAGGGGAGGGTACCATTGGAAACCTATGAAATATTATATTACTTTTAATTGAGTTTTGGATCCAAATGGTCCCAAACATATTTATTTTTTATATATGATGATTATGGGTTGAATACCATTAATCTAATAAAAGTTATACATCTTTTTTATATTCATTAATCCTTATCACTATGTTTTGACCCTTTTAACTCCTATTATTTTATTTTGTAATTTATAATTTGATAGTTAAAATAATCACCATAACATATTAAATTTCTAATTAATGAGTAATTATTAACATTCTTAGACATATATCAATATTTTTGCTTAATCATATATTTTTCATAGTTTTATATCTTTTAATTAAATATTTTATATTTTATTCTATTAACTATGTTAATTGTGACACAATTCATTTCATGACATTTCAAAAAATCATAAAAATTTATTCCATCGAAAAAAGAAATGTTTAATTATAAATAACATGTAAAATATATCCACAAAATTCATGTATGGAATTAAATAGTTCAATATATATATATTTTAATATTATTAATTTCATTTATTTGATTATTTATTTAATAAATCTATTACTGCCTCATCATTGTGTAATAATTATATTTAATTATTTAATTTTTAAAAATTATAAATAAATTATAATGATATTGATAATATTTATTTTATTTTTATAGAATATTCATATTTGAAGATATATCTTATATTACACTATATTAGAATTATTTTATTAATAAGAGACATGTTTATGACATCATTGTTTTTAAATTAAATAAAATGTTATTAATGGTATAATCACACCCAAGTTGCTTCCAAAGGCCAAAATTTTTGGATCAGTATTTTAATTGTCGACAATAACTAATCTTGTAATATTAGGTAAATTTTTATGGTGGTTTTATGTTATTATAATATTATTTTTACCTTTAACTACCTGATTTACCTTTAACTACAGAAAATAAAATACTTATTTTACGATTCACCAAAAATTATTCCAACCTAATTAAGTAAAATTATTAATGATGATTACGACCAAGTATGTCCATTTTTTAATATTCAATTCATAAATGTGGCTAAAATTAATTTAAAATTATTCTCAAATATGAATTGAGGAAACATGGCTTTAATCTAAAACTTTCCAAGGTTCAAAAGGGTTTTATATCCAATTACAATTTGAATTTGATTCTAATGAAGTAAATTGGATTAAATTGTAATAAAATAATCTAATTAACCTTTTAAAACAATTAAATTATAATCTATCTCTATAATTAAATTAGATGAAAATTTATTTTTGAACTAAAATGTAGTATTTTTAGCTATTCATTAAAATATGAATAATATCAAAAAAATACTGAAAATTTAACCATTGTAAAATTATATATCTCTCTTTAAAAGAATAATATTATTTTTCAAATATAATTAAGAAATGTAAAGATGCTATATTTAAAATGGCCTTGCCATCAATATACGATAAAAATTCCATTTTATTAAATAATATCTTTATGAATAAAATTGAATTTATTCTAATATTATTTCTAGATATACATGAAGATGAATTTTAAACAAATTGTTGAATTTATATTAAATTAATATAATACAAAAAACACTGATTTTATTATTTATAAACACATTTAAATGCACTTATATAGTTTTTATAAAAAACATCTTTAATATTAAATTGGTTTTTATTTTCATTTCATATTAATTTTCTAAGAAATTATTCCTTGTATAAACATTTTTAAACCATATTGGAATAATTCAGTTAATATCATTCATTATCACTATTCTAATAGCTATTCGATTACTATGAATTAAAATTATATTATGAAAGAGATATTATTTTTTCTATATAACTCAAAAATGCGTACAACATATGATTTTATAGAAACTCATTATTTCATATCAGGTATTCTATCTAAAATAAATTCCATTTTAAAGTAAAATTAATAAATTATTCATAAATATTTACTAATATGTAATAATTATAATCTATAATTACCTAGGATGTTATGATAATGACCATTTTATTGAACCACGTGGTGATTGAATAAAATATAAATTCACGCTTTTCGAAGTTATTACTCCCAGGAAAGACAATTCTCAACCATGTCAACATGATCTATCTAAATAGAGATGTGTTCCTATGAGACCTGGATGATATATAACTCACCAAAACATTAGTATGTTCCTCTATACATAGCCTCAATATCTGTCATTGGGTATTGAATCCTAATCTATGTTTTTTATAATATAGTTCCTATGGTATTAAATAAATGTTATATAATTCTAGCTATAAAGACCCCGACCCTAGTATCCCAGAGCTAGTGTATAATTTTTTACATTAGTTGTAGATGTATGTTATTGCATCACTAATGAAATAATATTTTAGTATTTTGGATTAATATATACATACTTGAGTCTGGAATTTCATTTGAAACATGATATACAATATAGTTAATGTAAATATGTATGCATTATAGCATCCTGCCTTTTTATCACGTAAACTTTCATTACATTTTACAAAACCGAGGATCTTTAAGGTTTAGTGTCTTGGAAAACAGGAACTTAAAACATGAAACAAAAAAAAAATCTTCTTAAACACTTGAAAGGATTCTCCTTATGTTCATCCTATGTTCATTACTGCATCTCAGAACCTGGGGACATACATCAAAGTAATGGGTGAGCAGAAGGCCCAGTAAGGAAAACAAGAGAAACATTTTACATGTGTATTTGAGATACTTCAATAAGGTCATGAAAAGAACTTTAAGGCATGAGAAAGAAATCATGAGATATATCATAATAAAAGTATCATTTTTCATAACATGAAGATGTGGCTACATCATTTAACAGAGACAATCATGAACATATCACCAAGGTCTATCCCCAAGGTGTCATTTGAAAATTACCAATGTTATTCACCAAGGTATCGTGAAAATTGTAATCTCTAGTGGTTACATCATTACCCAATACATTGGAGCGCTATCAGGGCGCACCCTTAAATTTTCCATTATTATCATGTGATTCACATATATCATCATCAAACATTTCATAAATAACCCATATATAATAAAATAAATGGATTTCATTTCATAATCATAACGTTTTAAAAACTACTTTAAAGACATGATCTTTACGTCACTTTAAAACCCACGGAAAAGGAAGGTGGGTCTCATGTATGTAAATCCCATAATTTAAAATAGAACATTTTGGTATATATGTGAATACCCCTTTATAAGAATGAGCTTTGAGTATTCACTTAATAATATAAAAGAACTTTAGAAAAAGAGAGACATTTTGAGACGGAAATTCTGCAGCATAACAGCTATGTAAGGAGGTTTTAGAGGACATTAAAAAGAGAGGGAAAATGGGTCAAACATTCATAAATGACCCATAAAACAGTAGATGGACAGAATAAGAAGGATACATGATCGTGGTAATGAAATTTTAAGGATATTCTATTTGAAATAAAAAAACATGGAAGGAAGACAAAAATTAGATTTCTCTTGTGAAAGTTCGACAGCCTAACGGCGTTACTTAAAATTCAAACAAAATGATTTGAAAAGATCAAATAGGGTCTCTCATCATGTGAACATAAGAGTTCATTATGATATATATAGAGATAATTCCGCAACATAATTAAAAAGGAACTTGAAAGACTTGACATGAATGTGAAACTTCGAAAAGAATGAGAAGGGTGAAAGAATCCCCTAAAAATTCGGCAGCCTAACGGTGCCACTTAAAACTTCAAAATACTGAATTGAAGAGATCAAATGGGGTCTCTCATCATATGAACATAAGAGTCCAGTATGATAGATATAGAGATCATACCCCAACATAACAAAAACGAACTTGAAATAATTGACATGAAAGTAGAACTTCAAAACGAGAAGGGTGAAGAACCACTTAAAAATTCGGCAGCCTAACGGCGCCACTTAAAACTTCAAAATACTGAATTGAAGAGATCAAATGGGGTCTCTCATCATATTAACATAAGAGACCAGTATGATAGATATAGAGATCATACTCCCACATAAAAAAAAAGGAACTTGAAATAATTGACATGAAAGTAGAACTTCAAAACGAGAAGGGTGAAGAACCACTTAAAAATTCGGCAGCCTAACGGCGCCACTTAAAACTTCAAAATACTGAATTGAAGAGATCAAATGGGGTCTCTCATCATATGAACATAAGAGTCCAGTATGATAGATATATAGTTAATACTCCCACATAAAAAAAGGAACTTGAAAGAATTGACATGAAAGTAGAACTTCAAAACGAGAAGGGTGAAGAACCACTTAAAAATTCGGCAGCCTAACAACGCCACTTAAAACATCAAAATACTGAATTGAAGAGATCAAATGGGGTCTCTCATAATATGAACATAAGAGACCATTATGATAGATATAGATATCATACTCCCACATAACAAAAAGGAACTTTAAATAATTGACATGAAAGTAGAACTTCAAAATGAGAAGGGTGAAGAACCACTTAAAAATTCGGCAGCCTAACGGCGCCACTTAAAACTTCAAAATATTGAATTGAAGAGATCAAATGGGGTCTCTCATCATATGAACATAAGAGTCCAGTATGATAGATATAGAGATAATACTCCCAAATAACAAAAAGGAACTTGAAATAATTGACATGAAAGTAGAACTTCAAAACGATAAGGGTGAAGAACCACTTAAAAATTCGGCAGCCTAACAGCGCCACTTAAAACTTCAAAATACTAAATTGAAGAGATCAAATGGGGTCTCTCATAATATGAACATAAAAGATCAGTATGATAAATTTAGAGATCATACCCCAACATAATAAAAAGGAACATGAAATACTTAAATGAAAATAGATCTTGAAAAATGAGAAGGGAGAAAGAATTCGTTACAAAAATTTCGGCAGCCTAACGGCGCCACTTAAAACTTCATAAAACGAAATAATGAGAGCAATAGGGGATCTCTCTTTATATTAACATGAAAAGGGAAGTAAGAGGAGTATAAAATAACATCCTCCAACATAAGAACATGGAGCATAAAAGGAATGACATAAAAGAGATTATTTGAAATGAAAGAGAGAGGTCAGATCCCTTACCTTAAAATGTAACTCTTAATCCTCAAAGGATGGGACCTTGAGGGCTTGGGGGCACCTTGGGATGACTTCTTGGGAGGTAATGGGACTAGAACTTCGTTGGGGAAGAGTGGGGAGTTGAATGGATGAGAGGATGGCTTGGTATTTATAGGGAAAGTGAGGGGACAAGGCATTAATGGCCAAGGGACACCTCAAAACTGGTTTTCTCAAAAGCATGGGCCCTCCCATGGTGCTTCCCATAAAGTTAGGCCAAATGGGGACCCCCACACAATAATTCATCACCCTTGGCCGGCCAAACCTTAAAAAATCTCATGAAATCATCATAAAACAGTTATGATGTCATTAAACATACCGAAACCCTAAAACTGTATTTTCACTATTCACTGAAAATTCAACTTTCTCAGAAAGATCCCAAAATTTCACCTTAATCAAATATCAATTCACTTATTTCAAAAATGAACTCCATTTTATAAAAATATTTTTCTAAATATTATATTTTTTATTTTTTTAAATAAATACACTATTCACCGAAAATTCATTTTTTCAGAAAAAACCACAAAAATTACCATAACATAATATCGGTGCTCTGAGTTCAAAAATGAAATCCATTTTATAAAAATAATTTTCTAAATATTTTTAATTTAAGTTTTAATTAAAAAACACTATTCACCCAAAAAAACTAATACTTGAATAATAATTTATGAAACCTTTATTTAACCATTTTATTGAATCACATTACTTAATCAAGGTGCCTAGATTATTTTAAAGCTTTATTTAAGTGAGATTACTAATCCATTTGGTCATATTACTAATCCTAATCATAAAATCACTATTCATAATTTACTATTCATCAAAAATCATGTTGATCTTATTAGACTCCAAATTTTGTACTGAACATAATTGTAGAATACCATTTTTTGAAAATCATTACACATTTTTAATTATTTAAGGTTTACATAAACATTTTTAAAATAACCTTCTTCTAAAATTCATCAAAAATATGCATACTATATTTATCCGGTCATTTGAAAAATCATAACTTCATCATAAGAAGAAATCCCAATTTTTATTTAAAACAAAGGATTACACAAGGTAGTTACGGTCTCCTTACATAGCCTCTTATCACACCAGCATAGGACCTAAGTGTAAGGTATGCTAAGGTGAGAGAGTCCGAGGGAGGCTCGGCCAACATTGCTCGAGTAGTAATTTCAATCAGTTTGAACTTCTCGCGAAGGCGATTCCGTTCTAGCTTCACACGATGAAGTTCGGCTTGGGTTTGGTCTAGAGAAAAGCCCGATGGTGCTACCTCTTTCCCAAGTTCTGTTAGATGGGATTCGATCAGTCCAAGACTACTAGTTGAGGCCATAAAATCTTCTTTCTATAATAATTAACCATGATTACTTGTATTTAGAGACAATAATCAAAACATTTTGTTCACAGCGGTCATATTGACCGATGGTCATATAACAGTCAGAACCCAATGGTCTCATTTTAATTATAATCATGTTTATCAAATAAAACATTTTTGTTGAGTATAAAAATAAAATAAAATAACACATGAAATTAGGAAACAAGATTTATTCAAAATTTCAGGTCGTTACAATCTTCCCCCCTTAAGAAATTGCGTCCTCGCAATTTTAAAAAATTGGGTTTTGAAATTTCATTGAAAGTCCCACGTCGGAAAAAGAGTCTGTGACACCATTACTTTAAAAGAAAGAAAAGGAAGTACAAAGGCCACCCGACTTTACTCATTCTAGGATTCCATGTAGGAAACATGGTCATGGAGGAGAAAACAAAGGGTCACGTCATAAAGGTGAGTGATAGAAAACATGATTAGGAGGAAGTTAACCACCAGAAAATCCCAAAATTATGATGTGTGCAAGCAGTCTTTGATTACCTAGTTGGAAACGTGAACCAACAACGTTTTTGTTTTACGTTCCTTTTCATAACTTTGAGGAATTCATTTACAACATAGAACAAAAACATAAGGAAATATATCTACCTTCATGTAGAGTTTCATCTTTTAATAAGTTTCTACCCAAAAGTAATCTTTTCTCTAAACTATGAGCATTCAAAACTACTTGGTCTCATCAAAACACAAGAATCATCTTCTAGAGAATCACATAATCCACAAAAGATTAACTATCTATTTCTTTTATCTTTAAACATTATCCCAAAAACCGAAAGGGTAAGGTAAAACAACTCTTCAAAAAAGAAGAATCCCATAGGAATGGAAACTACTTTTAAATCTTCAAAGTTCCATGGTACTACCCAAAGTTCATCATAGTCCATTCCATATATAACGGTCCATAAAATTCCTCAAAATAAACCAAACTAAGATTGAAACCCAAATACAAGAAGGATTTGATAACATAGTCTTCCAAAATAAACTTCATTGTTCATCTCCAAACAACATCAACCACTCCTAACATCTTATAACAAAAGTATCTAACCTAAACATATTTAACCTAAGATAGGTTAATCATTCACATAAGTAACCTAAATTACAATAAGTCCACCTTAAATTCATCGATTCTTCAAATATAAGTCAACCTTACTCCCCAATGAAAATACCGTTGTAATCTATTTACCTCGATCATATAGGGTCTCCAAAATAGTGAACGTCTTCCATAATAAAATTCATATTTTAATCTCCTAATCATCTCTGTCATATTAATACAGAAATAGTAGCATTTCCTATCACATTGGTTGTTGAGACATGTTCTTCCATTTCCCACCATTAACTAAGAAAAGAAACTATAATTAGGGGCTTAAATACTTAGCCAATAATCATGAAAAGAAACTTAAAGCATATAAGGATAACTTGTAGTTGAAAAGTATACCCTAACTTTTGATCCCCTAGGTTCCCATATAGGTTATCCATGATCATATATTCTTATGTGAATCTTCATTTTATTTTATCTTTGTTCCTTTAACAATGGTTCATACTAAGCTTATGAATTTACCAAAGCATATCCCCCGGGAGTTTCGTAACCAAGAGTGCAGCAAGGCCCGTTGTCGTATACCAGTTCCGGTTCGAGTCTAGCTCAAAGCGCTGTTTTCGGGTTTTACCCCTATGTACATCTGTGCTAGAGCCACCTCTACCTGCTCGTATCCAGACAGGGATGTATTTTCTTGGAAACCCCTTACTCAATACTCACCAAAATACCAGGAAGATTTCCTATATTTTAACTTTTCTATAGGCTTCTTCCTAAAGTTTTCATATCCTAATTTCCACAAATAACTAAACCATCATTTGATACAAACTATAGCATCCCGCCTTTTTATCACATAAACTTTCATTACATTTTACAAAACCGAGGATCTTTAAGGTTTAGTGTCTGGGAAACCAGGAACTTTAAACATGAAACAAAAAAAACATTCTTCTTAAACACTTGAAAGGCTTCTCCTTATGTTCATCCTAGGTTCATTACTGCATCTCAGAACCTAGGGACATACATCAAAGGAAAGGGTGAGCAGAAGGCCCAGTAAGGAAAACAAGAGAAACATTTTACATGTGTATTTGAGATACTTCAATAAGGTCATGAAAAGAACATTAAGGCATGAGAAAGAAATCATGAGATATATCATAATAAAAGTAACATTTTTCATAACTTGAAGATGTGGCTACATCATTTAACATAGACAATCATGAACATATCACCAAGGTCCATCCCCAAGGTGTCATTTGAAAATTACCAAGGTTATTCACCAAGGTATCGTGAAAATTGTAATCTCTAGTGGTTACATCATTACCCAATGCATTGGAGCGCTATCAGAAAGCACCCTTAAATTTTCCTTTATTATCATGTGAGCCACATATATCATCATCAAAAATTTCATAAATAAACCATACAGCATAAAATAAATGGGTTTCATTTCATAATCATAACGTTTTAAAAACTACTTTAAAGACATGATCTTTACGTCACTTTAAAACCCACAGAAAAGGAAGGTGGGTCTCATGTATATAAATCACATAATTTAAAATAGAACATTTTGGTATATATGTGAATACCCCTTTATAAGAAAGAGCTTTGAGTATTCACTTAATAATATAAAAGAACTTTAGAAAAAGAGAGAGACATTTTGAGACGGAAATTCTGCAGCATAACAGCTATGTTACGAGGTTTTAGAAGACATTAAAAAGAGAGGGAAAATGGGTAAAACATTCATAAATGACCCATAAAACAGTAGATGGACAGAATAAGAAGGATAAATGATCATGGTAATGAAATTTCAAGGATATTCCATTTGAAATAAAAAAACATGGAAGGAAGACAAAAATTAGATTTCTCTTATGAAAGTTCGACAGCCTAACGGCGTTACTTAAACTTCAAACAAAATGATTTGAAAAGATCAAATAGGGTCTCTCATCATGTTAACATAAGAGTTCATTATTATAGATATAGAGATAATTCCCCAACATAATTAAAAAGGAACTTGAAAGACTTGACATGAATGTGAAACTTCGAAAAGAATGAGAAGGGTGAAAGAATCCCCGATAAATTCAGCAGCCTAATGACGCCACTTAAAACTTCAAAATACTGAATTGAAGAGATCAAATGGGGTCTCTCATCATATGAACATAAGATTACAGTATGATAGATATAGATATCATACCCCAACATAACAAAAAGGAACTTTAAATAATTGACATGAAAGTAGAACTTCAAAACGAGAAGGGTGAAGAACCACTCAAAAATTCGGCAGCCTAACGACGCCACTTAAAACTTCAAAATACTGAATTGAAACGATCAAATGGGGTCTCTCATCATATGAATATAAGAGACCAGTATGATAGATATAGAGATCATACTCCCACATAACAAAAAGGAACTTGAAATAATTGACATGAAAGTAGAACTTCAAAACGAGAAGGGTGAAGAACCACATAAAAATTCGGCAGCCTAACGACACCACTTAAAACTTCAAAATACTGAATTGAAGAGATCAAATGGGGTCTCTAATCATATGAACATAAGAGTCCAGTATTATAGATATAGAGATAATACTCCCACATAACAAAAAGGAACTTGAAATAATTGACATGAAAGTAGAACTTCAAAACGAGAAGGGTGAAGAACCACTTAAAAATTCGGCAGCCTAACGACGCCACTTAAACCATCAAAATACTGAATTGAAGAGATCAAATGGGGTCTCTCATAATATGAACATAAGAGACCAGTATGATAGATATAGAGATCATACTACCACATAACAAAAAGTAACTTGAAATAATTGACATGAAAGTAGAACATCAAAACGAGAAGGGTGAAGAACCACTTAAAAATTCGGCAGCCTAACGGCGCCACTTAAAACATCAAAATACTGAATTTAAGAGATCAAATGGGGTCTCTCATAATATTAACATAAGAGTACAGTATGATAGATATAGAGATAATACTCCCACATAACAAAAAGGTACTTGAAAGAATTGACATTAATGTAGAACTTCAAAACGAGAAGGGTGAAGAACCACTTAAAAATTCGGCAGCCTAACGGCGCCACTTAAAACTTCAAAATACTAAATTGAAGAGATAAAATGGGGTCTCTCATCATATGAACATAAAAGATCAGTATGATAAATTTATAGATCATACCCCAACATAATAAAAAGGAACTTGAAATACTTAAATGAAAATAGATCTTGAATAATGAGAAGGGAGAAAGAATCCGTTACAAAAATTTCGGCAGCCTAACGGCGCCACTTAAAACTTCATAAAACGAAATAATGAGAGCAAGAGGGGATCTCTCATTATATGAACATTAAAAGGGAAGTAAGAGGAGTATAAAAGAACATCCTCCAACATAAGAACATGGAGCATAAAAGGAATGACATAAAAGAGATTATTTGAAATGAAAGAGAGAGGTCGGATCCCTTACCTTAAAAGGTAACTCTTAAACCTCAAAGGATGGGACCTTGAGGGCTTGGGGGCACCTTGGGATGACTACTTGGGAGGTAATGAGACTAGAACTTAGTTGGAGAAGAGTGGGGAGTCTAATGGATGAGAGGATGGCTTGGTATTTATAGGGAAAGTGAGGGGACAAGGCATTAATGGCCAAGGGACACCTCAAAAGTGGTTTTCTCAAAAGCATGGGCCCTCCCATGGTACTTCCCATAAAGTTAGGCCACATGGGGACCCCCACACAATAATTCATCACCCTTGGCCGGCCAACCCTTAAAAAATCTCATGACATCATCATGACACAGTTATGATGTCATTAAACATACTGAAACCCTAAAACTGTATTTTCACTATTCACTGAAAATTCAACTTTCTCAGAAAGATCCCAAAATTTCACCTTAATCAAATATCAATGCTCTGATTTCAAAAATGAACTCCATTTTATAAAAATAATTTTCTAAATATTTTTAATTTATTTTTTTAAATAAATACACTATTCACCGAAAATTCATTTTTTCAGAAAAAACCACAAAAATTACCATAACATAATATCGGTGCTCTGAGTTCAAAAATGAAATCCATTTTATAAAAATAATTTTCTAAATATTTTTAATTTAAATTTTAATTAAAAAACACTATTCACCTGAACAAACTAATACTTGAATAATAATTTATGAAACAGTTATTTAACCATTTTATTGAATCACATTACTTAATCAAGGAGCCTAGATTATTTTAAATCTTTCTTTAAGTGAGATTACTAATCCATTGGGTCATATTACTAATCCTAATCATAAAATCACTATTCATAATTTACTATTCATCAGAAATCATGTTGATCTTATTAGACTCCAAATCTTGTACTGAACATAATTGTAGAAGACCATTTTTTGAAAATCATTACACATTTTTAATTATTTATGGTTTACATAAACATTTTTAAAATAACCTTCTTCTAAAATTCATCAAAAATATGCATACTATATTTATCCGGTCATTTGAAAATTCATAACTTCATCATAAGAAGAAATCCCAATTTTTATTTAAAACAAAGGATTACACAAGGTAGTTACGGTCTCCTTACATAGCCTCTTATCACACCAGCATAGGACCAAAGTGTAAGGTGTGCTAAGGTGAGAGAGTCCGAGGGAGGCTCGGCCAACATTGCCCGAGTAGTAATTTCAATCAGTTTGAACTTCTCGTGAAGGCGATTCCGTTCTAGCTTCACACGATGAAGTTCGGCTTGGGTTTGGTCTAGAGAAAAGCCCAATGGTGCTACCTCCTTCCCAAGTTCTGTTAGATGGGCTTTGATCGGTCCAAGACTACTAGGTGAGGCCATCAAATCTTCTTTCTATAATAATTAACCATGATTACTTGTATTTAGAGACAATAATCAAAACATTTTGTTCACAGCGGTCATATTGACTGATGGTCATATAACAGTCAGAACCCAATGGTCTCATTTTAATTATAATCATGTTTATCAAATAAAACATTTTTGTTGAGTATAAAAATAAAATAAAATAACACATGAAATTAGGAAACAAGATTTATTCAAAATTTCGGGTCGTTACATGCATCCTTGAAGACATTAAACAATTAATTTTTATATCTTTAGGAAAGAAACAAAATAATGGTGATCTAAAATTATATGTATGAGTTATATAAAGAGTAATATATCAGGAATAAATTAATAATAATAAATCAAGCATAATAAATATGGAAATGTAAATATCTAAAATCATGTTCCACTTAATAAATAAAATGAATATAATTACTAGATAAAGAATAATCATTATACAATTGTATTTAACTAAAGAAATATACTATTTAATCAATAACCTAATCAGAAAAATAATTTATGTATAAAACAAATTCAATAATATCCTGGATAATAATATCTCAATTTTTAATAAAGGAAATTCCAAATATTGATGGTCATGAATCTAGAAAACATGATATATATTTCACAAATAAATTTTATAAGATGGTTTACAACTATGGGTAAAAAATAATTTAATATTTTCATACTAATTCACCTCATTTGAATATTGATTCATTTAGGGGAAATATAATTCTGAACACCACCTGTCACTATGTGTCTATGTTATTCATAATATGTAGAATAATTAATTTAATTTCTAAAAAATATGTATTATCAATAAATTTTTGTATTGAATAAACAATATAGAATATCATTATTTTCCCTCTAAATAATGAAATGTTAATTTTAAAAAACCATATATTGAAATTAAATAAGTTTGTAGTAATAATCATATATATATAATAGATATCTGGTGGAAGTTAATGTCAAATGATCATAAGAAATTATATATTTTCAGAGAATTTTATTGGTTTAAAAAATTAATCAGGAAGAATAATATTAGTAACTTCTATTTTATAACTTATTACAAACCATCTAAATAAAAAAATACTGGTATTATTACTAAATATACCACCTCTAGTGTATGTAAAATAAATATTTTTTTTCATTGATGAAATGAAATTCCTTAAAAAATTCATTAATTATTTCATGAGGAAAATATTCATTTCACTTTGAAAATAATATAAAAATAATAAAAATGTTATTATTATTTGGATAAAAATTTATTCAAAAATAAACATGCATAATTATGTAGTAATATTCAATGTGATGATTGTTTATGACATTAAAATGGTTTGGCTCAATCCATATACATTAAAAACATTGATTCTGTTCACATTTTTATAATAATAAAATTGAAACCCTTTATGAAAAATGATAAGAATATTCCATTAAAAAACATTTATAATGAAATATAAGGGGAATAATGACATTAAAAATTCTTAGTGAAATGTGATTTAGAATTTTTTTTATAAAAAATGGATTACAAAAAAATGGACTGTTGACCAAATAGAAAATATGATTTTGTATTCTATTAAATACATTCTCTCTATAATTTTAAGTAACAAATATAGGTAAATTTTAATATTACTAGAACAAATAATTAATTAACAGATTTTAAGGAAAATAAATTGGTTTATTTGAATATAAAAAAAATAATTTCTTTCAATCAAAATACATTTTCAGACCAACCGAATCAAAATGTCATTTAAACCGACATTTCATACAAATTTGGTTTCGTTGGAATCATAGGACACTTGAATGTAAAAACATTAAATGAAAAATTAAATAAATTTAATATAAATAGACACATTCCACAAACAATTAATGGGGAAGTACACACACATCTTAAAGGAATATATGCATAAAATATGATATATGTGGAAATAAATTCAATTTTTGATGGGAAACACTTACCATGATGTCGTTAGTGAAGTGAGAATTAATCAATGAATAAATTATTTCAATAAAAATTAACACCATGTAATAAATTTAAAATGTAGTATAATATAATAAAATTTCATTGACCACATAATAATATAATATAAAATGAAATGAATAATTAGTATAACTAAATCTAATGAAATTGAGCAATGGAATTTTATACCACATAGTAAGTTTCATCGTCAAATCCCCTTATACGAAGGAATAAAAATTAAAAACTAAAGAACTATTAATAATGAATTATTCTTCTTTTTACATGAAAAAATGATATTATATGCACCATTTAAATAATTGTTTTTCAGAACATTACAATATTCATCAATGGGTAAAAATTGAGAAAAAGTCATTCAACTCGAATTTCTGTTCAGCTAAAAAAGACTTATAATCGAATATATTGGTTTTAAATGTGTAATTAACTTATAATGTGAACATATTCATATTTTTTATTTAAAATATAATTATATAATAATATTTTTCTATCCTTTAATATTATTTTGTTACTACTATTCTTTTACCTTTCAATTGCCTTGTTTTCTCATACTTATTTTGTTACATAATATCCAATAAATATAAATAATATATATATATATATCATATATAAAATTATATTAATGATTAATGTATAATATTTATTCATAAGAAATATTTTTATAAAAAATATTGAATATTTGTCATGATAAATAAATCCAATTTTTAAATGGAGATGGTAGGTCATATATATTCATGAATGATGACATCATTCACTTAATGGGAGTTATGTTAAATATGTGGATTATATATTAATATTAGAAAACAAATAAAATATCATATTTTTCTTATATTTTTATTATTTCTATCATTATTACTTTTAGTGTTAGTCTAAAGTAGAAAATAATTTACATTGGTTAACGAGTTGGTAGTCCATCATACACTAGAGATATGAATTTGTTTCCCATATTATGTAGAAGGGGTTTGGAAAATATTATTCCCTAAAAATACCAACATATAACTATATAGTTCGTATTAGTGTTATTATATTGGAATTTTTTACACATAATTGAATTTTGTAAAAGAATAAATTAAAATAAAGAACTTTGTAAATATGATTACCCTACATCAGAGTAACATTCTATAGAATTCGTCTTATAGAATATAGGGTTGGAATTTTAGGATTTCAATAACATATATAATATTTTTAATTATTTTGGGGAGGTATTCTTTGATGTTTTGGTCAAGAAAAAATGCTTTATAGTTTTGAATTATTGAGGGGAGGGAGATCCCTTTATAAATGAGGAGGAGAGGCAATTTAGTATTACCCAGAAATTTTATGTAATATGATGTCACACTTACCCCATGTGAATACATAATTGATAAATAATGGATTTCAAGGTGTTAATGGCCATGAAACATCTCTTCCACATTAATGGAATTTGTTTAACATGTTCTTCTTTATCATCTAGGTTTTCTTACTTTTACCATTTTATTTTTCACCATGTAAATTTTATTATTTAACCACGGTAATTCATCATTTAATGCTAAAATAAATAGATATTTACTCTCTAATTTTAAAAAAAGTATTCTAATTATGAAAAATAATTTATCAGGAAAATTATTTCATTATTGAAAATTAATTTTAACAAAAGCATGTGTACCACGAAGAACATAATTTTGAAAATAACAATGATAAGTGCACTTTAACTTATTTACTAAAAATTATGAATTAATTTTGTAGAGAATATTGTATAATGTTAAATATTTTTATTAAAAATATGTAATATAGTTTAATAAAATTCAGGTAATATAAGTTAAAAATTCTAATTTATAATAAAATCACAAATCGTGTTGAAAAACAGGTTTTCAGGAAATGAAAATTTCCTACATAAGATAATCTAATGTAGACTATATGACTAGTGATAAAAATTTTATGGATCTAAATTCATATATTATATATGTTATATAAAAATTGAATTTCAACCTTTCATTATTTTTTGTTATTATAATTACATAAAATGGAAGAATAATATGCATTGAAAAATATTTTTTGAGAAAAATGATTTTTTATTCCTAAAAATAATTTGATTCCTATATTGGGTACGAATATTTCTAAAATTTAATAAGTTCTGGTAATAATAACTAAATTGTACTTATTTATATTTTAAACAATTTTTTATCATAATGATACCATTAAATTAATCAACTTATTTAAAATAAATGCATGTTTTATAAAAAGGGTTCTTTTTTAAAAAATAACTCAAAAGTCACTATTTTACTATAAATAAAAAAGTATTACCCTAAGATAAAATTTTAATCTAATTTAGAAAATCATATTACATTTATAAAATACAATTTCTACAATTTTTATAAATTTATTATAATTAAAAAACTATTTAGGAATAATAATCATTTGAGGAAAAAAATAAATTTTCAAAAAATAGGAATGTTTATATTCTATGACTATATGTGTGTGTGTGTGTGTATTTATTAGGTCCTCTCCATATATATTTCTTAAATTTATTAATTTCATTTTTAACCATCAATTTAATATATAGGTTATAAAATTCAAATTCAAATAGTATCACACTATTGATTTAGGATCAGTATTGTGTATACTATACATTCTAAAATATTTTTTCATTTAAAATATCATGTTGTTATATCATTGTGTCCTTTTATTTCTTCGCTTTCAATATCATAACTTTTGTAGTAAAAATGATCGATATATTATGTTTTGGAAAATTAAACCCTACGGATCTTTAACTTGTGATATTTTTCTTTTTTTTCTAGGTTCTATAAAATGTTTTTAGCCTTATTGATTTTTATGATAGAATTAGTATTTTATTTAATTTTATTCTTCATTTCAAATTTTATAAAATTATTAATAAATAATTTTTGTAAATTTCTTCAAATGTAGATATTATGGGAATTTTTCAATAAGAAGTATGAAATGAATGTTTATTTCAATGTTTAATCGATGAAAAAAATTTCCTTCCATTAGGAATGATATTTTATATGAATTTAATTTAAAACATTTACAAGATTATTTTTAATGAAAATAATTTTTTTAAATTCTTGTTTTTTTCTGAATAATATTCAAAATAAAATGTATTTTTCTTATTTTTTCAAAGAAATGATCTAATTTGTATAAACAAATTATTTATCAATACATTTTTTGATCATTATTGGGATTTAGTAATGATATGATGAAATGACAGAACCCATATTCATTATCTTGATGGGATATGATCATATAATTTTGAAACAATTATGGAACACATTTCTTTTCCCTGGATGATGATATGATGAATTTATAAAATCTATTATGATATTTTTGTACATAATTGTATTTTTTTTCATTGTGTGACATGTTACACTATTGAATCCCTCAAATACATTGTCTAAGGATTTTTATCTTATGAGATAACTTGAAAGTATTGGGAGTGAACTCATTCTAGAGATGAAAAGATGTTATGGAGTGAAGAAAATCCATTATCTGACTTCTTCCACTATGTGAGGATGATATTTCTAGTCTTCCATGACTAATGAAATTATTTTGCATGATTTTTATTTTTCTGTAATTACTATGAAAAGTTTTTATACATATGATAGTATCTCATGGATCATGATTGATTAATGATGATTCCTCACTTTAATGAATTAGGTCTTTTATTATAATGATAATTTATTCCATGACATATGAATTGTGATATACAACTAATTGGTAATGAAATTCATATTCAATGACATAGTCTAATACCCATGCAATTATATTATGCATTGATATGATCAATGATTAATATCACCCACATTTTTTTAATATCTCTAATTTTTTCATGTATTAATTTTATAAATTATATGGTTTTATTTCTGGACTGGGAAATGAGATGGAATATAAATCTATGTTCTGGTTTTCTCAAAAAAATTTATTTCAGAAATAAATATAATTTTATATCATTCCCACACGGTTTTCATCAAAAAGAAGAATAAATCTTAAAAGGGTACCCTTATAATAAATATGTGGGTACCACTGAGCACGTCATGGTTGCCTTACACTAGGAGTGGCCTAACTTTAGTTGGTTCCGGTCATTGTAGAAAATGTCACCAAGTTTGTACCCATTAATAAAATAAAAAAAATAAAATTATTTTATTTTTTAGATCATAATAACTCATGAACAGTGAATCAGATTGGATAATTGTGGCCACCGTTGTGTTTTTAATGTCGTTATTTCCCTAGATGTGACTTAACATTAGTCATAACCGGTTGTTTGTGTATAATAATTCATGGGACGTAATCTCCATTAAAAAACATAAATAAAAATTATTTTATAATGAAGTGTAATTTATTTTCATTAGAATTTCTTACGAAATTCATGGTTACCATCATATCCTTTGAATTCCTCTAAGACGTGGATATGAAACTCTACAGAATCTATTGAAAAATAATGACAGATCATGGATAGGTATTCAACATTCATCCAATTATAAGGAATCTTTGTGAAGACAACACAATGATAATCCTATGTCACCAACATATCCTAATAGAAGTTGAGATGTTTTTTCCTTGTGATTTCCTAATTCATGATTTCCACAATGAATGCGGTCTCATCGATGAACAGATTGATCCATGGATAGATCAATTTTGTGATATGAGATATTAATCAGGGGATTATTTGGATGATTATTTTAATTTCTAATTATTTTATCCAACAAATGGAAATTGATTGAGACATACCTGAATAGAGTTTGAGGTTATTACTTTAGGGTGTTCTTATGCACACCTGTCATCCATTCTTCGAGTTCTTCACCATTATACCCCCATGGACACAGTTTGACATGATGGGTGGTTCCGAACATGATTGGACACCCAGATTGGAGTAAAAATGACAATAAAGGCCGGTTTAGTCAAGATAGGGATCCAAGGACTCCATATCTTCAACAATTTTGGATTTCTGGCATCGAAGTTGGCTCTATGGTTGGCGAAAGGGAGCACTGGCTCAGGTTCGGTGTAGTGATCTAGTAAGGTGAGGAACTAGAGCGATGGTAAGAAGTGGGATGCAATGGGAAGCTATGTCTGGGGTGGTAGAGCCAAGGATATAGAGGTTGGGAGATGCGGTGCTACATGACACAGCTGATGACCATGTGAATCGGCTTGGGAAATGGGGCCCACATGCAGGCATGCTGGGTCGGATCTCGCACGTTGGGTTGTAACCCACAGACTAGTCCAGATCAGAGGTGGGCCATGGTTTGACCTAGTGTGGTCGCACGGTCGATTGGGGATGCTCAAAAACGAGGCAGATCGACCTCTATGTTAGTTGACCGAACATGCGGTCGGTCCACCTGCCCCGTGAACCCCCTTATATTGACAAAACAATCTCCCATAACTTTTAAACTATTCCTTCTTTTGATGAGTCTTCTATAGTGTTGGGACCCTAGCTACATGAAAAATGTTTTGACATAAGTGGTGAGTTTTCAACAGGGATCAGTTTAGGCTGAGATCCTTTTGGTAGGTCCATTCTCAAATGTTCAATGTGGTATTAGATCTACATTAATGTACTATAGTCTAATCTATAGGTCATGTTCCACATAGAGTTATAGTATTCATTTGTAGGACTGGATTAAGATCCTTTGCCACACCGAATGGAGTTTTGTGTTAATATACATAACCTTTGAGAGTAGGGTGTCAGTCCTCCATCTAGTGGGTCACATAAGTAGGGTTAGAGGTAATCTCTAGTGAGGATCTCTAACATTGAAAATTTCCATATTGGGTTAGTGGTTTTACCTAGGTTATGGGGTAGGATCCCCTCTCTCTATATCATAACATTCGTTAAACAATACATTTTCATTTCGGTAGGGCCCAAATGAGGTAGACCTCTTTGTGAGTGTCGCTGATGATATCATGGAATGAGGAGTGAGTTCTCTCAGAATGGGCATGTGTCGAGTTGAATCTTGTGACTAGTAATTGGTTGTGAATTACCTTCATACTTTTTTCAAGGATTGACTATGTCTGCATATTCTTGAGACATGTTTTGTAGACATATAACTAAGTATAGTTGACTATATTTTCCATTGGAATATTTTTTTGGTGGTTTTGGGGTTACCAACTATGTTTTTTACACTCACACCTTCATATGAGTTTCCTGCATGTGTCTTGTCTTGTGCAGTTGATCAATTCTTCATTGGGGTCGTAGGTGTTCCATGACCATGTGGTGCTTTACAATGCTGGATAGTTTGGGTGTGTTCATGCATTTTAGAAAATATTGAAAGTACCTATTTTCTTATAGTATAGAGTTGTGTTTGTAGAATCTTTGTTATGGGATTTTCTTGCGACAGTTTATTTACAGTACATTCAGTTTTTACTCTAGTTTTGGGATATAGTGGTTTATATTCATTGTTTATATAGTGTTTTTACATTTCATCATTTGTGGCTTAGATATGTGTGACTGAGTACAAGTGATTTATGAAAATGCCTCCATTTTGGGGGATATTCCTACTCAGAGCAAGTCAAGAGGCCCTAACCTATACGAGAGAGGCTTGAGGTAGTCACGAAATAGGCCCCTATGGTATAGGTTGATGAAAAGTGGTATCTAAGGAAGGGTAGCATGAGACCATCATTTCACCCTAGGCATCCCCAATTTTTTTCCCATGAAGGTTGATAGGATCATGAGGATATGTGTCGACTAGCAGTGCCAAAACCAGGTGACAATGAAGAACATGTATCCACTACCGATGATTGATAAACTATTTGATTAGTTAAAAGGGTTTTTGTGGTTCTTGAAGAGGGCCAAAGATCAGGCTATCCTTAGTTATGACTGTGAGATGAGGATATACTAACGATGACCATCATGTTTTGCTATAGTCACTATGAGTACCTATTGTTGTAATTTTTCATGACAAATTCCTCAGCTGTAACCAAGGGACTCATGAACCATATCATTCATCATTATATAGATAGCTGCATGGTGGTCTTCATCGATGAAATCCTAGTGTACTCGATGTCCGGGAAGGAGAATTTGAGGCACATGAGGATATCCGTGGATACAATTCAAGAGAACCAAATCCATGTTATGCTCTTGAAGTGTATGTTCTGTATTTGATATCTACGTTTTTTGGGAAACATCATCTTGGAGGTCAGATTTTCAGTATATCCATCAAAGGCTGAGATGAAGGTGATGTCTAGAGTTCCTCTTGGAATGTGAATTTGAGATAATTTATACATCTGGGAAGGGGAACATGGTGTTAGGTTTTTTTAGTTGAAGATATGGTTTTCAGTGATTGAACAAGGAGTCATAGAATTTTGTCTCATTGCATATATCCATTATAGATGGAGATTGAAAAGATTACCTCTAGTGGATGTTTTTCATTTCTCCACTCTTATAGGGAGTCATGGAGGAACAAGATGGGTACACTGACTACAAGATCCTACATTCACAAATGTCTATAGGTCATCCCCTGATGTAATATCAAATAGTGGGGAGAATTTAGTTCTTTTTAAGGGGTATATAGTTGTACCTTTTGTGTTGTGGGAAGACGTTTTGAGGTATTTCCACACAACCAATTTGGTGTTACATACAAGTGTTGATAGGTCGTACTAGGACCTACGATGTCAGTTTTAGTGGCTAGTCATAAATAAGGGAGTCACAAATATATCTCTTGATGCCTTAATTATCAGAAGTGAAGGTTGATAACTATGTTATAGTAGGTTTAGCTCAACCCCTAAAGGTACCAGAATGTACAGGGGATAATATATTGATGGAAAAAGTGATGTTTTTATCACATATGTATAAGGGAAACGATATTATCTAGGTGATTATTGACAAACTCACCATATCGGCCCACTTCCTTGGAATTCTAGAGAAGTGTTCAGTAGAGATCCCTTTACAACTCTACCTGCAAGAGATATTTGGACTCCATTGAGTTCCATAGACTATTTTCAGATCGTGATGCTCTCTTCACATCATAGTTATGGGAGGGATTGTTGGAGCCCTTTGTGACTGAGTTGCGCTTGAGCATAGAATTTCACCCACATTTCATGATGAAACAGAGTAGACCATTTAGGTTCTGGAGACATGTTATAGGTTTTCATGATATATTTTTGAGGTAGTTGGTAGGATAACTTACCACTAGTTGTGTTTTAATTAAAGAAAAAATATCATTCTACCATTATTATGAAACCATTGTATGCCTTGTATGGGTGACCCTACAAGTCTCTACATTGCTGGACTGACCCTCAATTGTAAGAACTAATGGGTCCAGAGTTTGTGTAAGATACTATAATGAAGGTTCTTATCTTCTAGGATAGAATTACACTACTGGAAATATGACCTATAACAACGGTTTTGGGCCAACCGTTGGTATAGGTCACTAATTTGGACATGTACCAACAGTTTGGACAAAACTGTTGGTATAGGTAACTTATATGGACCTATACCAACGGTTTGTCCAAAAACCATTGGTATAGGGCCCAAAATTAAAAAACATATACCAACGGTTCTCAAAACTATTTGTATATACATATACGAATAGATTTAAGAACCATTGGTATAGTTACATGTAGTTTTTATGGAATCTTCTTACCGAGAACATTAAATATATAAAAATTTAAAATAATTATGATAATAAAAATATATTTAAGAAATTATGGTCACAAAAGTCAAGTTTGGATAGTGGTTAGGTCATTCAATAATATGCTACAGGTACATTGATCAAAATCCATCGAATGCTTCTTTTTTGAAATATATAAACCAACAGTTTTATGGAACTGTTGGTATAGATTTTTCATATTACTTATACCAATGGTTTTTTAAATCATTCGAATAGGTATATACCAATGGTTTTGGGAAAACCGTGGGAATAGACCTATCCTCACGGCTTACTTAGACATGGTTCTCTAAACTGTTGGTATAGGCTATACCAATGGTTTTGAGGCCTATACCAACGGTTCCAAACCATTGGTATAGGGTATTTTTTAGTGGTGTGGGGAATATACAAATCCATCAGATTTCTTATACTAATATGATATGGATGCCTTTGGAGTTTAAGGAAGGATACCATGTGTTCCTTCAAGTTTCAAATCAATGGGTTTAATAGATATTTTTCTAGGGTGTGAAGTGATATGTAGGTTTCATTATCCATTGCTAGATACCTTTTTGATTTAAAATGGTGTCATACAACTTTTCTCTACCACCATAGATAGATAGGGTAAATGAAAGTTTCTACATGTTTCTATTGAAAAGGTACATCCTTGACCCATCACACGTCATCAACTAGGGTGAGATAGACACTGAGTATGAGAATATCTTTGGTATATTCCATGTAGATATTAAAGATCATAAGGATAGAATCCATTATTGTAGGTCGATTCCTTTGGTGCATGTCCATTAGATGCATGGTAATCTTTATGGGAGAAAATGGGAGTGACATGCTTAGATTCCTGCTCAGTACCCTCATATAATTATGTAGCCTTTGTTTTGGGTTTCACGGATGTAAATCCCCAAGGTGGGGAGAATGAAATGTCAAATATGTTCACATGTATTATTTTTAGAAATTATATGTATTTATTTTTAGACCAAGCACCGAGGCAGTGTGTTTTTCCGTGAACCAGTTTCCCAAAAACAATTGTGTGATAATAAATAAAATTTTAATATCATTCACACACATATTTCTTAAAAAAGTGGAATAATTCTTAAATGGGTGTCTGAATAAGAAATATGAGAGTAGAATTCAGTATATAATAGCAGCTTTAAAATAGGAGAGACTGAACTTATGTTGGCACCATTAATTTTTATAAAAAAATTCAAAAGGACATAACCATGTGTAAAGCCATGAACCTAGTTACCCAGAGCTGGTGCATTATTTTAGTACATTAGCATGATTACTAGTAATAAATCCCCGAAGGACTGATCAGTTTACCAGTCTTGTAAAATATATTACATACATTAAATTTACATTACAATTTCAAACATAAAAGACATTATAGATAATTCTTTGATAATGACATTATTACCTTTAACATAACCCTTAATATAATGCCCCAACCTAAGACATTGCTTAATCTTATGTTATTTTAAGAATACACGTTGAGGATATTTTTATGTTTAGATTTTTAGAGAATTAGAACAAAAATCATGTATTTCATTCCACATTTAAACAATGTGGTTTCATAAAAGATAGAACTAATTTTTCCAATCAACATAAACATAGTAATAATAAAACAAGGATTATTTCTTGACACTTCCATGACACTATCATCACATCATGTACCATTCCCATGACCTGTGAAAAACATTTCAAAAACATGGGATGAGCATAAAAAGCTTAGTAAGGGATATAAAAGTACGAAATAAAAACATTAGTCCATGTATGAAATCATTCTTTACTCATAAAACATAATCATTTTAAGATACCTCATCAAATCATGAATAAATCATAGAATTCATAAGACATAAAGGTAACTTGAGGTATTCATAACATTCTTACGTAGGGAGTAACACTAATGGTTAAATTTGGATTACACATCACAGTATATTCCCAAAATATCTTCAGAGAAACCTTAATGTTTAACCCCTTCACGTTACCCAATGCATTGGAGATCCATATCGGGCTCTGCCGCCCTTATTTTATGATGGAACCACCCGTCTTCATAAATAATGACCAAGAACTATAACATAATCGTATCACATAAAAACATGCATAAAGGAAACACAACATTTCCCCATTTTAATCAAAATATATCAATACAACACATTGATATAATAAAAACATTATAAAACCATTTTCAATACCAAAATAAAATAAAATTAAAACATGGTATTTATTTTTCATTTAAAAAAACATATCACTTGTTGAGGAAGTCGAAACTCAAATAATGGTCACGGTGGCGAAGAAGTCATTGTGGCCGCATACGTACGACAAAAAAAACATTCTTTTTTTCATTTAGTAAAACGCTTCATATAAAAAAAGATTCCTTTTGAATAGACGTAAAAGTAAAAGGGGTGTATACACCATATAAAAGAATGTTGTGTATAAAACAAAATATGCCTCAATGAAAGGAGATTGAGACAAATTCCCTTACCTCGTGACCGACATGACTCGATCTTTTTTTAATCACTTGAATAATAAACTTGAGTTAATTTATATTTTCTTAAGAACCTTTTTCAAGTTCATTATTCCTTTTATATCACTTGTTACCATGTTATGAACACTGTGTAATTATTTAAGATAATAATGGTCGTTTTTTCGATCATTGGTAGTTGAGTCAAAATAAACTCTTTATAATTACAAATTGTTCATGTGATAAAATATCCATTATATCCTGAATTATATTCATGATGTAGATATCATATATATCATATATCCAGTATATACATGCATTTATAATATTACATAACATTTAAAGGTAAGAAATGAAATGCACCGTTCATGGAGACGGTAAGCCGTACGTACGCATGAATGCTACTTTCATTTGTATTTCGTAATTTATGGAATGGAATCATAATGATATAAAGGTATATTATAATTTCAGTATAATATCATATATAATATCATTAACTACATCCTTTATACGTCCCACATATGGAATTAACGAATCAAATCACTTTGAGGGGCGGTAGTCTACACTTCATAAAATGAAGATATCACGTTTACCCATAATGGAAACCACAATGGTATGCCATAAATGAAAAATTCAGAAGCTTAAGGAAAAAATAAACATATTATATATCATATATAAATATAGTGACATATTAATGGCCACATTTGAAGGTGTTATAAGAATATTGAACAATCATCGTTTCGTGAGGTAGAAATTCTCCATCCACAGAAACATTATGTTCTTTAACCATTATGTGTCGATGTGTGTAAGTGTATCTCGAATACATCTTATAAAAACATTCGTGTATATTGAATATACTGGTGTTGTTACAAAAGAAATTAACAAAATGAGTTTACGGGTTAGAGAAGCAAAATAAAACAAAATAACATTAGAGAAGACTTTACCTTTAAATCGGGCAACTCTTCTTGGTTTGTAAAAAAAGGGTTTTCTTGAATAGAATTCTGCCTAAGGTAAGGATTCTAGGATGAATAGTTGGATGTGTAGAGATAAAATGTGCAGATATTGGCCAAGAAAATGGCTTGAGAGGTTTGGGTAAGGAGGTAGAGGTGGTGGCCTTTTATAAGAGGGAGGATGGGCACTCTTGGAAAGTCACGAAATGTTACTTTATTTTAAAATGTGTTTCGGATTTGAAAGGTCCCACATTGATATATTTAAAGGATAAGGTGATAAGGGTTCGAAATATATTCATCCAATATGTTTTTGATAGGTATAAGTTTTATATTTTACATTATCATTTCATTTTATTTAAATCGTTCATTGATGAGATAATCGCTACATCATCCTGATGTCATAAATAAATTAATTTATTTAATGTCTAAAAATTATATAAATACTACTATGATGTAGGCAATATTTTTAGATTTCCAATTAATATTTATTTTCCAATATAACATTTACTAAGACCAAACTAAATTTTTTTTACATGGGTGATACATTCTATTGTGATATTTTCCTTTCTTTAAAAATTAAATGATTATGTTTCACTTTCACCCAAAAGTGATTTCATGGGGTCCCAAAGTTTGGCACAAGGCATTAAATGGTCGTAAATGACACCAAAAGTAGCATTATGACACATTTTGAGGTCATTTGTGATTATTATGATATTATTTAATTATCCTTAACTACCCGATTACTAATTAATCACGATAATTAAAGATAATTACTGTTATTACTATTCATAATGTCCAGAAAAAAAGAGTATTAATTAAGTAATTTGGACCTTATAATTCCAAATATGTAATACATTTTACCAAATAATAAATATATAAATTTTAATAATTAATTTAAAAATAATTCTTGTTGACAAAACAACGAGTGAGTTTTTTTGAAACAATATCTATGAAAAGATTGGCACTTGTTTATGCCCAATTCCATAGTGAAATTAATTATAATGACCACCATTGTATTAAATGGTAAAAATATATAATAATTACACTTTAAAACCAATTTAAAATATAATCTATCCATATAAATAAATTAGATGAAAAATAAGTTTTGATGAAAAATGCTGAATTTTTCACTATTCATAAAAAATTTAACATTGTCAAAAATATACCAAAAACTTATCCAAAGAAAATTTCAATTTCCCAATCATAAAGAATAAGATTATTTTTAAAAATAGAGCTTATAAAATTTTCAAAAGATATATTTAAAAATGGTTCTCCATCAAAAGGCGTTAAAACAATCTTTTAAAAATATTAGAGAATTCTATGCTTAAGATTTGATTTATTCTCATTTTAAGAATTTAAAACACTATCTAATTCATAAATATACAAAGATAAGAATATTTATTTTTATTTACTTACTTGGGATGTTACATCCGTCCACCGTTTAGAAAATTGTGTATCTGTAATTATTTACCTATCGAATAAGTGGGGGGTATTTATACCTCATGGCATTTTCAGATTCCCATGTTGCCTCTTCAATCATGTGGTTTTTCCACAAAACCATTACATGATGAATAACCTTATTCCGTAACACTAGATCCCTATGGCCAATAATCTGGATTGGTTGTTCCTCATAAGATAGATTTTCTTCTAACTGAACTAACTCTAGACTCAAAACATGAGATGGATCTGGCATGTACTTCCTTAACATTGAAACATGAAAAACATTGTGTACCTGAGATAAACTCAGAGGTAAAGCCACTCGGTATGAAACTGATCCAACACTCTCTCGTATTTCGTAGGTCCAATGAACCTTGGACTCATCTTTCCATTCTTAACAAATCAAATCAAACCTTTCCATGGTGATACTTTGAGAAAAACATGATCGCCTACCTCAAAAGGGAGATCCTTCCTTCTGTTGTCCGCATAACTTTTCATCCTGCTCTGATCTGTTCTCATGTGTTTTTGTATCATCTGAACATTTTCTGCCAACTCTTCTACCAATTTTAGTCACATCAACTTTCTTTCACCTACTTCATCCGAAAAAGATGGAGTTTGACAATGCTTCCCATATAATGCCTCAAATGGTGAAATATGTATACAAGAATGAAAACTATCATTATAAGATAACTCAAACAAAGAAAGTAGTTGGTCCCAACTTCCTTGGTAATCCATCGAACAAGAACATAGCATATCCTCCAAAGTCCGAATTGTTCATTCTGACTGCCCATCTGATTGAGGATGAAAATCTATACTAAAATTTAATTCAGTACCCAATGACTTCTGAAGCCCTTTACAAATGTTATAAGTGAACCTGGGATCATAGTTAAATACAATGGAGATAGGAACTCCATGTAACTTTACTATCTCATTAAGATACAAATGGGAATGTTGATCTAGTAAAAAAGTATCTCATATGGCAAGGAAATGAGCAGATTTAGTCAAGCGATCAACAATAACCCAAATTTCATTATTAACTCGAGTTGTCTTTCGCAATCCCACAATGAAGTCCATGGATATATTATCCCATTTCCACTTTGGAACTAGTAAAGGATGAAGCATCCATTTTGGTAACTGCCTCTCTTATTTACCCTATTGACTAGTCAAACACTTCAAAGTAAAACCAGCAATATCACTTTTCATTCCATCCCAACAGTAATACTCTCGAAGATCTCGATACATCTTAGTACTGCCTAGATGAACTGAAAATGGTGAACTATGAGCATCCCATAACAACTCTCTCTTAAACTGTGAATCAAAAGGGACACACAATCTCTTCCAAAATCTCAAAACACAATAATTATCAATGTTGAATTTAGGAAACATACCTTTCTGAACCAACTCTACCTTTTTCTGAAACTCACAATCTTGCTTATGTGCTTGCTTAATTTTGTCTCATAGAGAAAATTTCACTGATACCTGAAACAAAATAGAAGGACATCCTGCACCAACAACTTCTATTCCAAATTTAATCAAATCCTTAACCAAAGGATCACGTTCCAAATGCAACATTATTAATGAAGCATTACTTTTTCGACTCAAAGCACCAGCCACTCTATTTTCTTTTCCCAAATAGTAATGAATTGTACAATCATAGTCCTTGATTAATTATAGCCATCTCTTCTGTCTCATGTTAAATTATTTCTAAGTGAATATATAATTCAAACATTTTTCATCGGTATATATTTCACACTTTACTCTATACCAATTATTCCTTCAAATTTTTAAAGCAAAAACAACAACAGCTAATTCCAAATCATGTGTAGGGTAATTTATTTCATGCGTTGTTAACTAACATTAAGCGAAAGAAATTACCTGATCATTATGAATTAGGAAACAACCAAGTCCTTTTAACGAAGCATCACTATAGTTAACAAAATCACCATTCATGGAAGGTAATGCCAAACCTGGAGCATTCACCAATCTTCTTTTCAGTTCCTGAAAACAATCATCACATTTTTTCATCCAGATAAACTTAACACCCTTCCATGTTAGCTTAGTCATTGGAATAGATAACCGGGAAAAATTTCTAAAAAACCCTTCGGTAATATCATGCCAAACCAAGGAATCTATGAATCTCAGTTACATTTGTGTGTCTTGGTCATTCTTCAACAAACGTTGTTTTTGCAGGATCAACAGTAGTTCCACATTTATAAACAATGTGACCAAGGAATGAAATTTTTGGCAACCAAAACTCACACTTGATAAATTTCCTAGAAAATTTCATTTCTTTTAAGGTTTTCATATTAACCCTTAAATGAATTTCATTCTCCTCTTTAATTTTAGAAAACACCAAAATATCATAAATGAAAACAACCACAAACTTATCCAAGAACTCATGGAAAATTCTATTCATAAAGTCCATGAATACAGCAGGTGAATTGGTTTTCCCAAAAGGAATAACTACAAAATCATATTGGCCATATCTTTTATGAAATGCAGTCATTGGAATATCTTCTTCCATTACCTTCACCTGATGGTACCACGATCTCAGGTCAATATTTGAAAAAAACTGAGCTCTCTAGAGCTGATCAAACAAATCATCGATATGAGGCAAATGATATTCTTTCTTAACAGTGATGTTATTCAAGGCTCTATAATCAATGCAAAGTCTCATAGAACCATCTTTATTTTTATCAAATAAGACAGGAGAACCCCATGGTGATGTGCTTGGTCGAATGAAACCTTTCTCTAATAAATCATGCAATTGCTCCTTAAACTCTAAAAGTTAAATTTGAGTCATTCAATAAGGTGGTTTTGAAATTGCCTAAGCATCAGGAACTAATTCAACAGTAAATTCAACTACCGATCTAGTATTATCCAAGGAAACTCATCAGGAAAAACATCAGGATACTCATTTTCCACTGGCACATCATTAATTTGAATAGTTCCATTATTTTCAACAATATGTGCAAGGTAACATTCATTTCCATCTTTTACAAGATTCTTAGCCTCCTGATATGTTATGAACAGTAAGGGTTCATTCTTGTACACAAACTGAAACTATTTCTGAAAAGAAAATTCTTTAGCTCTATAATTAATCTTAGCATGGTAAACAGAGAGCCAATCCATACCAAGGATAACATCAAACTCTACTGGAGGTAAAACAATAAGGTTTGCAAGTAAGTTCTTTCCATGGATAAGGATAAGAAGACTCTTAAAAAATCTTTTTGCCACAATATTTCTCCCAGGTGTTTTTACCATATGTTTAGGAGTAATTTCTTGAGATGGTATCCCCATTTTACTAGAAAAGTTTCTAGAGTTGAAGGAATGTGTAGATCCCGAATCAAACAACACACTGGCATAATCTAAAAAAAGTACCTGATACCACTTCAATTGATCGCCCAACATCTACTGAAGTAGTTGCAAAGGATTTCACCTCCCCTTTCTACTTGTAGTCTAACTACTTCCCATCACTCAAGATGTTTCTCAGACACTCGTTTGCAAAGTGACCCATGTCATTACAGTTAAAAAATTTCACTAACTGTAAATCAAATTTGTTCTTACCATCACCTTAATCTTTTCCTGTCCAATCACGATCCTTATGACCCAAATTACCACATCGGTAGAACTTTACAGAATTCAAAAAACATTCCCCAGCATGCTTTTTACCACATTAATCACAAACTGAAAATTTAGTTTTCTTACGATCAGACCTTTTTGAAGAATTCTTCCCTTTCTCCTACCACCTCGGTCTCTTCTTCTGTTGGATGTTATAGAACACTTGATCATCAGAAAACTTCATTTACACCTTCTCATCACATAGAAAAAGCTTTTCATAACTTTTGAACTCAAAAGAAGATAATTCCCTTTGATATTTTGGGTTTAATCCTGAGTAAAAATGATTGATTTTACTATCATGGTCTCAGATAAATTTGGATCATACCTTGCCAATCGAGTGAACCTTTCTTCATAAGCAGCCACTGAGTCTTCCACTTGCCTCAATTCCAAGAATTGTTTTTCCATCCTAAGTCCAATAGCATTAGGAAAATACTTCTCAAGAAACATACCTAGGAATTAATCCCAGTCGAGAGCATCAATCTCATCAGCATCCCTGAAATTTTTAACCATCAACCACCACTGATCTGCTTCACCCTCCAAACGGTAAATTGCAAGATTAACCTTTTGATTTTATGAACACCCCATGACATCACAAATCTTCTCCAATTCATTAATCCACCCTTCAGCTTGCACAAGGTCATATGATCCTCTGAATGATGCAGGATGTTGCCTCATGAAATGTTCCACCACTGACATGTTCATCTGCGGTTGATCTGGATGATCTCGTGCATTGATACTGCCACCATTAATCGCTTGAGTCAACTACACCATTACTACAACAAACTGTTCAGTTCCAATTCCGACCATCTCAAGATGCTGATTCCGAAGGTCATTTCCTTCTTTATGCCTTCCTAGCACTACTTCCATGTTTCCTCTGCAGAAAACCATTCTGAACAAACATTTATTGGATGAAGCAACTTGGTAATCTTCAAATGCTATATCATTTCAATTTTACCATAAAAAAATATTTTTGGATAATTATTTATTATAATGCTAACTCTTAAATTTATCTAAACCGACCTTTGATACCAACTATAAAGCCCGAGACTTAAACATTACTTAATCTTGAGTTATTTCAAGAATACATGTTGAGGATCTTTTCAGGTTTAGAGTTTTAGAGAATTAGAACATAAATCATGCATTAATAGAAAAATATTTAAAATTAAACAAGGATTCTTTCTTGAAACTTCCTTGACACTATTATAACATCATGTACCTTTCCCTTGACCTGTAAAAAACATTTCAGAATCTTGGTATAAGTATAAAAAGATCAGTAAGGGATTTAAAAGTATGAAATGAAAACATGAGTCCATGTATGAAATCATACTTTACTCATAAAACATAAGCATTTTAACATACCTCATCAAACCATGAATAAATCATATAAATCATAAGACATAAAGGTAACTTGGGGCATTCATAACATTCTTACGTAGGGAGTAACCATTATGGTTACGTTTGGAATACCCATCATAGTATATTCCCTAAATATCTTCTGTGAAACCTTAACGTTTAACCCCTTCACGTTACCCAATTCATTGCAGAGATATATCGGGCTGACCCGCCCATAGTTTATCACGGAACCACCCGTCTTCATAAACAATCCCCGTGAACCATAACATAATCGTATCACATAAAACATGCATAAAGGAAACATAAAATTTCCACATTTCAATCACAAGATATCAATACAACACATTGATATTATAAAAACAGTATGAAAACCATTTTCAATATCATAATAAATGAAAAATAAAACATGGAATTTATTTTTCGTTTTAAAAAAAATTATGGCTTGTAGAGGAAGCCGAAACTCAAATAATGGTCACGGTGGAGGAGAAGTCTTTGTCGCCGCATACATACGACAAAAAAACATTTCTTTTGTCGTTTAGTAAAACACATCGTAAAAAAAAGATTCGTTTTTAATAGATGTAAAAGTCAAAGGGGTTTATACACCGTATAATAGAATTTTCTATATAAAACAAAATATGCCTCAATTAAAGGATATTGAGACGATGTCCCTTACCTCGTGTCCGACTTCACTCGATCATTCTTTCATCTCCTGAATAATAAACATGAGTTAATTTATACTTTCTTAAAAACCTTTTTCAAGTTCATTATTCCTTTTATATCACTTATTACCATGTTATGAACACTATTTAATTATTTAAGTTAATAATGGTCATTTTGTCGATCATTGCTACTTGAGTCAAAAATAAACTCTTTATAATTACAAGTTGTTCATGTGGTAAAATATCAATTATATCCAGAATTATATTCATGATGTAGATATCATATATATCATATATCCAGTATATACATGAATTTATAATATTACATAACATTTAGAGGTATGAAATGAAATGCACCGTTTATGGAGATCGTAAGTCATACGTACGCATGAACTCTACTTTAATTTCTATTTCGTATTTTATGGAATGGAATCATAATGATATAAAGGTATATTATAATTCTAGTATAATATCATATATAATATCATTAACTCCATCCTTTATAAATCCCACATATGGCGTTAATGAATCAAATCACTTTGAGGGGGCGGGAGTCCGCACTTCCTAAAATGAAGATATCGCGTTTACCCATAATGGAAACCATAAAGGTATGCCATAATGAAAAATAATGACTATTAAGGAAACAATAAACATATTATATATCATATATAAATATAGTGACATCTTAATGGCCACCTTTTTAGGTGTTATAAGAATATTGAACAATCATCGTTTCATTAGGCAAAAATTCGCCATCCACAGAAACAGTATGTTCTTTAACCATTAGATGTAGGTGTGTGTAAGTGTAGCTAGAATAATTCTTATAAAAACATCCTAGTATATTAAATATACTATATTTGTTACCAAATAAATGAATAAAAAGAGTTTATGGGGTTGGAGAAGCCAAATAAAACAAAACAACATTAGAGAAGACTTTACCTTTAAATCGGGTAAATCCTCTTGGTTTGTAACAAACAGGTTTCTTGAAGAGCTTTATGCCTAACGTAAGGCTTCTAGGATAAAGAGAGGGATTTGGAGAGGTAAAATGAGCTGATTTTGGCCGAGACAATGGCTTGAGAAGTGTGGGTAAGGAGGTAGAGGTGTGGGCCTTTTATAAGAGGGAGGAGGGGTACTCTTGGAAAGTCAAGAAATGTTACTTTATTTTAAAATGAGTTTCGAATTTAAAGGGTCCCACATTGATATATTTCTAGGAAAAGGTGATAATGTTTCAAAATATACTCATACAATTGGTTTTTGACAAGTGTAAGTCATAGATTTTACAGTATCTTTTCATTTTATTTCAATCGTTCATTAATGAGATAATCACTGCATTATGATGATGTCATAAATAAATTAATTTATTCAATGTCCAAAAATTATAAAAAATACTATGATGTAAGAAATATATTTATATTTCCAATTAATATTTGCAGTCTAAGAGATCATTTACACAGACAAAACTAAAAATGTTTTACTCGGGTGACACATTCTTTAGTAATATTCTCCTTTCTTTAAAAATAAAATGACAAAGTGTCGTTTTCACACAAAAGTGATTCCATGGGGTCCCAAATATTGGCACAAGTCATCCCATGGTCGTCTTTGACACAAAAAGTAGCATTAGGACATATTTTGGGGTCATTTGTTATTATTATGATATTATTTTATTATCCTTAACTACCTGATTACTATGTAATCACGATAATTAAAGATAATTACGGTCGTTACTATTCATAATGTATAGAAACAAAAGAGTCTTAATTACATAATTTGGAACTTCTGATTCAAAATATGCAATCCATTTCACCAAATTCTAAACATATAAATTTCAATAATTAATTTAAAAATAATTCCCATTGTCAAAATAAATAGCGGGTTTTTTTGAAACAATATCTATGAAACGTTTGTCACTTGTTTATGCCCAATTCCAAAGTGAAATTAATTATAATTACCAACCTTAGATTAAATGGTAAAAATATATTCTAATTAAATTTTAAAACCAATTAAATAAATAATCTATCCATATAATTATATTAGTTGAAAAAGCAGTTCTGATGTATAATGCAGTATTTATCACTATTCATAAAAAATTGAACATTGTCAGAAAAATACAAAAATTTATCCAAAGTATATATAAATGTCCCAATCATAAAGAATAAGTTTATTTTAAAAAATATAGCTAATAAAATTGTCAAAAGGTTGATTTAAAAATGGTTCGACATCAAAAGGCGGTAAAAGAATCTTTTAAAAATATTAGAGAATTCTATGCTTAAGATTGGATTTATTCTCATTTTTAGTTTTTAAAACACTATAAAATTAATATATAGACATAGAAAAGAATATATATTATTCATTAATTACTTGGGATGTTACACTGAATAACAATCATAATACAGTTCTTGGAATCCTGGCAAAATAAAATATAAGAAAGGGGTGAGCTCAAATGCTCAGAAAGGGTAAATAATTTAAGAAAAGATATAAAAATTTAAGGAAAGATGTGTAATAAAAAGAAAATCCTTTTTAAACATAATCATGAAAATAATATGGAAAAAAAAAATCAAGCATCTCCATATAAACATGAACATTGATGTTCTACTAGTCGAGTAATCACATGTAATAACTAATTTTGTAATAAGGGAATGCCTAATGATAGACATCATTACCACATAGTCAAGGCATTGTGCCAAGACTAGAAATAAAATTTTGGTGAATGCCTTATTCCAAGACACTAGTTTGTCACATGATTCCTACTGATGCATCGAGTATCTATAGCAGGCTCCATCCCATTACTTACTATGTCCAATGGAATCCTCATATGAAAAGATTTAAACATAAAATAAACATTCGTATTAAAACTAGAATATGAAATGTCAATACATTATTTATACACCATTAATGGTATAAAAATAACACATCTAAAATCAAACATTTCAAAAAACCATCAATATAGTGTGAATGATTTGTATCATAAAAAATCATCCTCGATCCAGAATAATATCCCTTAAATAATTTTGACATAGGTGAAAATGATCAGCAAAAAGCTATGAGATAAATATCCATTTTCCATGAAAAAATTTAAAAGTCTCACTATTTATCCAGAAGTTGTTTAAAATAGATTTTTGAATCAATGTTTCCCATACCACTTTGAAAATTTTAAAAGTAATTTCATTTTTAAAATATTAATTTCCATATAAATAAAACCAAAAAACCATTTTTAAAACATGGAAATTTATAAGAATGATTTATAAGAATAAAATTTTAAATCGTTTAAAATGATATTTTAGTTAGAGTTCCTAACCAAATGAGAGATGCTTGAATAAAAATAATTGAGGTAATCAAAACATTATAATATCTTAATAATAGAGGGATTCATGATATACTATTTCAAAGTACATTATATACACCTAATAAAATTGAATTGGCACATAACAACAGAGAAGTCTCAATGGAATGTAAGTTGGGATGAATTATTTTATAAAGGTTGTATCCTTAGGTTAAGGATAAATCAATGACATAATTATGTGTGAAAAATATAAATACACTCAATTTTATTTGATATTCATTGTAAATAAATCACAGGATATTATCATATATTCTTGAAAAAACAACACCAATGACTTGGATATTTAACTCAATAAATAGAAATTGTGTTAAAATTACTATTTTCAAGTTTATATCGAGGATGTGAGCATTTATCAATGAAGTTATTATGTGTATCAAAAGTATATCCATGAAAAGGTGAGTGTAAATTAACAAATAAGTAAATAAATAGTGATTTCACACATAATCTTGTAGTAATGTAATCAATGAAGTTTACATAAAACCAAATGAGAGGAAATTGAAATTTGAAATTCCCTTACAGATTTGGTATCTTACCAAACATACACCCCATAAAAGAAGGATCAACCAATTATGATATTAATACCCATAAATTAAATTATATAACACAAAAACTACAATATTGGGAAGTACATACACCACACAAAAGGTAATAATAAAAAATTTAGCACGAATCTCATGAGAATAAAAGTGGGATTAAAACCCCTTACATTACACTTTCCTTTGGTCGAGGGTACGTTTAACCTCTTATATAATGACCAAAGTATGTTATTGAATTATTAAATAAACTTATTCATATTAATTATATCATACATGATTCAATTATGACATTATACTATCCATTTAATTCTGATTTCCATGTTAAATTAACATTTCGGGTAATAATTGCTTTTTTATCGTAAGTGTTTTAACTTGTTATTATTGATCTTATCATTTAGATAATGATTTAAATACTTCCTGAATATACCACATGATTTATATATCATATTTATTTAGAATATAAATATGTATAATAGATAGATATATGATATAGAAAACACCGTTTATGGAGATGGTAGGCCGTACGTATGCATAAACGTTGTTTCTATTTTCATATCGTATTGAACGGAAGTAAGTGTATAAGATAAATGTAAGTACATATATATATATATTAATATATCTCCAGTAGAATTATTATTTTCTATATTAAATACTTATTAATAATATATATTTTTATAATCATGATTGAATGGTGAACATGGAAATTAATCTTATCATGATGTCGAGACTGAAATCTGTACATAGGCACGAGCGACAATATCATTATATTAATGTTGAAATATTATGTAATTTGATGGTATATCATATATAAATAATCATTAACATGTTATATTTGTTAAATAAATATGTTATACTCATTATTATTCCCATAAAAAATGGTGTGTTTGAATAACAAACTACACCAGGACATGGGGACGGTTGGTCATATGTATACACAAAGGATGACTTTTTCATTTATATGATTGATAGAATAATGAATACGGTTGTACCAAATTTATAATAACATCAAATTATGTATAAGTTACAAGATTTATAATTTTTGTATGGAAATAACAAATAAAGAAGAAGTGGAAGAAGAAAAGAACTTGAAAGAGGGTGGTGAAATTACAACCTCTTCTTCGGGTGTTTCCTTTTGAGTTGATCAAAAGGGCTTCATAGGATAGATTTATGAAAAATGTAAGGCCTATAGGTTTAATTTAGGCATGTTTTTAGGATATTTGGGCTGGGGTTTGCTGACCCAAATGGCTTTGGAGGTGTGATTTATAGATAAGCAGTTGTTCCCTTTTATAAGAGTGCTGAGGGCTACTTTATGAAAAAATTAAAATTTTAAGTATTATACCATCATAATAAATTTATATTGGATCCAAATGTACTTATTTAGAGCCTTAGGTGGTTATGGGGCTAAATCCTCTCAATGAATAGGTTTTAGACATTTTTTGGTTACTATTTTAACCTTATCTTTTAGATTTAACTCTTATATAAATAGTTTAACTTTTACCATATCTTCTTTTATTCTAACACTATACGGTCAATAAAAACACTCTAAGATTCAAAGAGAATCTAAAGTGGCTAATTAATGACATATATATTATATTATTCAATTCCTTTGCCCGAACTTTATATTTTTGGGAATATTATTTCAACCAATAATATACTATTTGTTTTAAAAATTAATTTATGCCTATTTTGACACTATTTGGTATTTGGTTTTTCTGAAAGTCAAAACAACCTTAACACTAAGAACAAATATTATATAATCAACCCTAACATGTCATTTTAACTACTAAAATTAGTGGATGGCATCAAAACTTGTAAATTCTATTTATTTTAAAATTTATAATATGAACAATTTTAATAATTCATTAAGAAGGTAATTACTACATCATCATTGTGTCATAAATGAATTTAATTATTTAATATCTAAAAATTAGAAATAAAATACCATGATATATGAAATATTTTTATATTTATAATTAATATTTATCGATTAATTTATCTTATGTATATCTCTATATTAAAAATGATTTGTTAATAAAAATAAAATTTAACACTTTTAACTCTTCTTTAAATAAAATAATAATACATGTCCTGATCTAATCCAAGTGGACCTAAATGATCATATATTATTACTAATGTTGGTTTTGGTCAAAATAAACTTATCCAATAGAATTATGACATGTGTTAAGGTAATTACAATATCCATTTTCCCTTTAATTAACATATTTATTTCTAACCGTGGTAAGGTGAAGTCAAAAGTCATTAATCACCAAAAATTATTTTTATCTTATTGAACCACATTTTACATACTGATGTCAATAATGTTTCTTGTATTTTTCAAATTCAGCTCACAGAATTGGTAAAATTATGTTTTATGAAAATTTGCAAATGCTCCTAGAAGTTGGGTAAATTACGGTAAAAAGTTCAATAAAAATTTATACTTATAATTTTATATTAAAATGACTCCAATGAATTAAATTTATATTATATATGTATTATATATCAATTTTTTACATTAAATAAATTTAACTAAAATAGATAATTATTTAAAATAAGTTAGTTTTAAATAATAACATTGTGTTTTCAGTATTCATCCAAAATTGAATGTTTTCAGAAAAATACCAAAAATTAACCCTTAAATAATTTTGATATTATGAATTCAAAAATGAAATCCTTTTTGCCAAATTATAAACATAGATGTTTCATTTATTAATTTATAATTAAATTCCGTTGTTAAAACCAAAAAAGAGAGTTTTTAAAAAGTAAAAACTCTCAGAAGATTGACATGTGTTTATGTCAAATATTATTGTGAAATTACTTATAATGACATAAAATGTTTTAAATTATAACAATATAATCTAATTATACTTAAAAACCATTAAAATGAATAATTTAACACTATAAATAATTTTGATTAAAAAAGTTGTTTTCAATTAAAATATAGTATTTTTCACGATTTATAAAAATATGAAAGCTTTTTGAAAAGTTCCAAAGGTTTATCTACACAAAAATTTAATGTCTCTCTTCTAAAGAATAATTTATTTTCATTAAATAGAATATGTAAAAGTGTAAAATATTTTGGTTTTGAGAACGGTTCTCCATTAAAAGGCGGTAAATTTTCATTTTTTGGAAAATACATCTTTTAATTGAAAAAATGAATTTTTTCTTATATTATGTCTAAGAGACACATAATATTAATGTTAAAATTATATATAGTATATAAGATTCAAAATTCAGTTAATACTATTCATAACCGCTTTTGAATTGCTAGTTCGATAAGTTGCGGTGTGATTGAACTCGGTGTTGCGTATAACACAAGCTATTAAATTACTTTAATGAGTTATCGTACAATAAAATCATGGGGTGTTACAATCTACCATCCATAAATAAATTTCATCCTCATAATTTGAAAATGTTCTTTGAAAATAAATTTATAAAAATGGAAAAACACCTTTGTGGAAAACCCACATCGAAATTGGGTTGATAAAATATAGTATTAATAAGAGGGAAAGGGAAGTGAAAAAGTCACCACCAAATTATGATCTCGATTAAGATTACATTGGTGGAAATTATAGACACATAATTGGAGGGAAAACATAAATATTTATAGGGATTTATTGAGGTCATCAATCACAAAAAGTGTATAATTGAGGGCCTCAAAGCCATCGATCTGTGTGGATTTAAAATATCATCAGATCAACAGAACATTAGGTATTAAGATGACACGCTTTTTGATTTAAAATCTCTTCCCTAAAGTTTAAGAATTAATTTATTCATATAATAAGAGAAGAAATATATACTTGACATGTAGAGTTTAATCCTTCAAATAATTCCAACAACAAATTAATCTTTCACTCCAAAAGATAATAGAATTCAAAAATATTTTATTTATCGTAATCGTACAGGGTTCCAAAAATAGTGAATTTATAATTCATTTATAAAACTATTAAAAAACTAAATTATAAATAACAGAACATAACATATGCTAGTGGTAGGTGATCCACCCTAGTCGCCCATCAGTTGCGTGTTTAAGTCTCGTAGCCTTGCCGGACATGACGGCTCATCTCCTGACCACCAGGTTTTCTATTTTATGACAATCCAAAAATAATCTCAAGAAATTATTTAACCTTAACAATAGTATCCAATGTAAAATTTAATCTATTCCAATCTTTAGACTTATCAAAAATACTTCTATCCAAACTCAAAGTCCCAAATTTAATAGGAAGGTAAACATAATGAAGATCCTTTTTTCCATGTAATAACATGTGAATAAATTTATCATGTATTCTTTTAAAACATTGTAACACCCAGAATTACCATAAAACCTTATTGATTACATTAATGCTACCTTTTTTCCTTATAGAATGCTGGATATACTCCTTCTATAAAAAAATGTTGTAAACTCCAATAATTATGGAATATACAAGTCATTAGTTAGTTTCAAGGTAGTCAAGAATATCGAATATAATTTATCCAAATCAATCATATATTATTCCAAAATCACTAACTCTGTATTAGAACCATATTATATTTTTAAAATATATTTTCCAAAAAATTTAACCTGCTATTAAGTCACTTTTCATGGATCCATACAATACCAAGTCCTTAATGAAATAGTACTATAGTACAATCCGTATATTCTCTATAATTCTTATAAAATGAACATCCTTAACACAATAATCAAATGGAAAAATACTTTAAAAAAACATAATAAATCTAATCATTCCTCTTAATCTTTGGTAATATCATAACATTATTAGTATCCAATAACAACATTTGGGGTATACACTGATGATTGATTCGCGTAGTGTACCAACTACTTCCCAATGAAGCATTTTACATATGAAACTTTTTTGTTACCCTTCCAGTCACGTACATGGTGTCCTTTTTTCATACTTATAACAAACTCCCATTCCCTTCAAATATTTACCAAGTTAATTTTTTCTACAATTATCACATATGGGAAAATCCTTCTTTCCCATCTTCCCTTTATCCTTCTTTATTTCTTCCATCCTTTTATTATCTTACCTCCCTTCAAAGCCATAGGAATCATGGAATTATTTACATATCCTATTAACACATTATAGTATTTCTTCATATTATTAGAATATGCAGGAGATGATTTCCCCTATAAATGATGGATTAATACCATGAATGATATGATTTTTCTTAATCTTTTGATCACGTGTATTACTGGAATCATCATTCCTTCTACTAGGTACCATTTCTAAATAATGGCATACGTTGTGTTAGTTTATGAATCGCAACACATAATTATAAACTTGTTAATTGTAAATATTATGCATATAATCTGTAATCATAAAAGGTTTTATTTGAGGAATTATTTACTCCTAAATACCTTATAATGTTTTGTAATAAAAATTTGAATTATCCTATGCATATCCCCAGGAGTGTCATAGCCACGAATACAACAAGGCCCAGTGTCGTGTACCAGGATACCCCAGATCAAGGCCGAAACTCCTTGTCAATGTATTCCCTCCTAGGTACATCAGTTCCAGAGCTGCCTCTACCTTCTCATATCCAGACAGGGATGTATCTATTAGAAAATACAAAAAATCTATAGATTACCAAAATTCATGGAGTTTATTCTATAATAATCCTCAAATTCTGTCGTTGGGTATTTTTCTCTAATTAGAGTTTATCTAAATCTATTTCCAAGGATGTTTCTACACTTTCTCTAATACCAACTATAACGACCTGAACCCAGTTACCTATAGCCGGTGCATTATTTTAATACATTGGCATGACTACATGGAATTAAGTCCCAATGGACCAATCAGTTTAGCAGTCTTGGAAAATATATTACATACATTAACTTTACATTACAAACTCAAAGATAAAACATAGCACATATAGTTCTTTGAGAACACCATTATTCCCTTTAGATGAACCCTGTATATAGATCATAATACACAAATTGGAATCCTTAGATAATAAAACATATGAAATTGGTGAGCTTAGATACTCATTAAGGGTAAATAATTTAGGAAAATCTAAAAAACAATAATTCAATATGTGTAATAAAAACAGCAGCCTTTTTAAACATAGTCCTGAACAAAACATGGAAAAAATAAATCAAACATTACAATATAAACATGCACATGGATTTTTAACTAGTATGACAATAATTTTTTATAACTAATTTCATAATGATGGAATACCTAATGCGAGACATCGTTACCACATCGTCTAGGCCTTGTCCCAAGACTACAAATAAATGTTTTTTCAAGGCCTTATGCAATGACACTAGTTTTTCTCATGAGACCTACCGATGCATTGAGGAGATATAACGGGATCCACCTGTAACTTACTAAGTCAAATTCATTCCTCATATGAAACGGTTTAAACATAACATAAACAGTCATATAAAAACTATCTTACGAAATTTCAATACATTATCCATAAACCACGAATGGTATAAAAATAAAACATTAATGGTCCAAAATATCACAAAAACTTCAATAAATTATGAAATATTTGTATCATAATAAAGAAACCTTGATCAAGAATAATATCTCATAATGTATTTTGTCTTAGTTAAAAATTATCGCAAAAATATGTGATAGAAATATCCCTTTTTAATGAAAGCATTTAAAAGTCTCACTATTTATCAAGAAGCTATTTAAAATATATTTTTGAATCAATTTGTCCCATAACACTTTGAAACATTTAAAAGGAATTGAAATTTTAAAATATTAAAGTCAATATAAATAATAACATAAAACTATTTTTAAATCATGGACATTGATGATAAATATTTAAAAGATTAAATTTTTAAAACATTTAAAATGATATTTTAGTTAGAGTTCCTAAAAAATTGAGAGATTCTTGAATAATAATAATTGAGGTAATAAAAATATTATAATATCATGATAATAAAGGGTTTCATGATATACTAGGTCAAAGTACATTATATACACCAAATAAATGTGAATTGGCACATAACAACAAAGAAGTCTCAATGGAATGTAAGTTGAGATGAATTCCTTTATAAAGACTGTATCATTAGGTTAAGGATAAATCAGAGAAATTAATAATTGTGAAAAATATAAATGCACTCCATATGATTGGATATTAAGTGTAAATAAATCAGAGGGCATTCACACATATTCTTGTAAAAACAACATCAATGACTTTAATGTTTAACTCAATGAATAAAAATTAAGTTAAAATTACTCTTATCAAGTTTATTTCGATGACATGAGAATTTTACAATGGATTGATTATGTGTTTCAAAAGTATATCCACAAAAAGGGGAGTGCAAATTACTACATAAGTAAACAAATAGTTATTTCTCACATAATTTTGGAGTAATGTAATCAATGATGTTTTTGTAAACCTGAATGAGTGGAAATTGAAATTTGAGATACACTTACCGATTTGGTAATGTACGAAACATACATCCCATGAAAGAAAGATTATTAAATGTTGATTTAAATAACCATAAATTATATTATATTATGCAAACAATACAATAATTGGTAGTACATACACTACCCAAAATGTAAACGGGTAAATATAGAATGAATCTCACGGGTATAAAAGTGAGATGAAAACCCCTTACCTTGAACATTCCTTTGGTCGAGGGTATGTTGGACCTCTTTTATAATGACCATAATATGTTATTAAATTATACTAGAACCATATTTATTTTTATAATACCATAAATGATAAATTTATGACTTTATACTACCCATTTAATTATGATTTCCATGTTAATTTAACATTTCGGGTAATAATCGCTTTCTTTATCGTATGTGTTTTAACTTATTATTCGTTATCGTGTCATTTAGATTGGGATTTACATACATCCAGAATATAACATGTGATTTATATATCATATATATTTATAATATAAATATATATTATAGATAGATATATGAAAGGGAAAACACTGTTTACGGAGACGGTAGGTCATACGTACGCATAAACGTTGTTTCTGTTTTCATATCGTATTAAACAGATGTAAATGAATAAGATATATGTAAGTCCATATATATATATATACAGTATAATTATTATTTCCTATATTACATACTTATTAATAAAATATATTTTTATAATCATCTTTGAATGGTGAACGTGGAAATGAATCTCATCGCGTCGTAGAGATGGTAATCTATATGTACGTAAGAGGGAAAATATCATTATATTGATGGTGAAATATTATTTAATTAGATGGTATATCATATATAAATAATAATTAACATGTTATATTTATTATTTAAATCATTTATACTCATTATTATACCCATCCAAATAATTAAATGTTTGAATAACAAACTGCACCACGACATAGAGACAGTAATCTGTACGTATGCACGTATGATGACTTTGTCATTTATAGGATAGATAGAATAAATAATATGGTTGTTACATATTTATAATAACATTATATTATTAAGATGGTATAGGATTTATTATTTTGGTATGGAAACAACAAAGAAATAGGAAGTGGAAGAAGAAATGAATTTGAAAGAGGGCGGTGAAATTATTACCTATTTTTCGGGTGTTTCCTTTTGAGTTGATCAAAAGGGCTCCATATGATGGCTTTATGATCAAATTAATGGCACTATGTTGAAGTGAGAGATGTTTTGAGGATACTTGGGTATGTTTTAGCCGAGAAAAATGGCATTGGGGAGTGATTTTAAGAGAAGGGGATGTTCCCATTTATAAGAGGGGTGAGGGTCACTTTAGGAAAACATTAAAATATTAATTTTTTATACAATCATATTCTGTTTATAATGGCTCCAAATGAATTTATTTATAGAATTAGGTTCTTATGTGTCTAAATACTTTTAAACAATAGGTTTTAGACAAGTTTAGGTTACCATTATAAACTTATCTTTTAGATTTAACTCTTAGTTAAATAGTTTAACGTTTACCATGTCTTCTTTTATTCTTACACTATATGGTTAATAATCATACTATAAACATTGAAAATAACCTCATGTGGTTCATTAATATCTTATATAATATTATTTATGCTCTTTTTACAAACATTATATTTTTTGGAATATTATATCAACCAATAATATATTATTTGTTTTAGAAATTAATTTATATCAATTTTGACTCTATTTGGAATTTTGTTTCTCTGAAAGTTATTACAACCTTATCACATAGAAACAAAATTATCTAATCAACCATTTCATGTCATATTAACCTATAAATTTTTTTATGGAATCAAAACCTTGAAAATATTTTTATTTTAAATTTATAATATAAATTATTTTAATATTTCATTTATAAGGTAATTACTACATCATCATTGGGTCATAAATAAATTTAATTACTTAATCTATAAAAATTAAAATTAAAATTCCATGATATATTAAATAGTTATATATTTATAATTAATATTTATAGTCTAATTTATTTTATATATAACATTATATTAAAAATAGTCTAGTTAATAAACATTGAATTTAACACTTTTAACTCTTCTTTGAATAAAATAATAATAAATATTCTAATCTAATCCAAGTTGACCTAAAGGATCAAATTTTATTCCTAAGGTTGGTTTTGGTCGAAATAAATGTATCCAATAGAATTAGGACTTGTGTTAGGGTAATTATAATATCATTTTTACCTTTCGTTACCATATTTACTTTTAAACGTGGTAAACAAAAGTTCAGAGTTATTATTCAAAAAAATTCTTTTAATCTTATTAAACCACATTTTACTTACTGGATTCAACTGGGTCTATCAAATATTTTAAATTCATCTCACAAAAGTGGTAAAATTAGGATTAATAAAAATTTGAAAATGCTCCTATAATGTGGGTAAAAGAGGGTAAAATGTTCTATAAAAATTTGTAAATCTTATTTCATTATAAAATGACTTCAATAAATTAAATTAAACTTATATAGGTATTATAAATCTATTTTGACTTAAAATAAATTTAAATAAAATAAATAATTATTTAAATAAAAAGGTTCTTTTAAATAATAACATAGTATTTTTCAATATTCATCAAAAAGTAAAAGTTTTCAGAAAAAAAATCTACCTTAGGCTAATTATCATATGAAGAATTCAAATATTATGTCTATTTTACAAAATTAAATACATAGAAGTATCATTGATTAATTTAAAATTAATTTTTATTGTATAAACCAAAAAGATTGTTTTTAAAAAGTAAAAAATATCAAAAGATAAACATGTGATTATGTAAAAATTAAAAGTGGAATTACTTTAATTACCTAGATTGTATTAAATGGTAAATATATAATCTAATTATACTTCAAAATAATTAAAATTAATAATTTAACACTATATATAATTTTTTTATAAAAGAGTTGTTTTCAATTAAAATATAGTATTTTTCACTATTCATCAAAATATGAAAGTTATCAGAAAAGCACAAAAAATTTATCCAAACTAAATTTTTATGTACCACATATAAAGAAGAATTTATTTCCATTGAATTGAATATATAAATGTGTCAAATATTAGTTTTAAAAATGGTTCACCATTAAAAGGTGGAAAATTGGAATTTTTTGAAAAATAATTCTTTCATCTGAAAAAATGAATTTGTTCTTATATTATATATAAGAAACAAATAATATGGATGTTAAAATTATATATATTATATAAGATTAAATGTTTTGTTAATACAATTCATAACAACTTTTTGGATGACTGGTTTGGTAAGTTGTAGTGCACTTGAACTCGGTGTTGCGTGTAGCGCAGGCTATTGAATTACTTTAATGAGATAATGTACTATTAAATGTTGGCGTGTTACACCATAAATAAAATAAAAAAATAAACCTATTTTATTTTTTATATCTTAATAACTAATGACCAGTTACTCAGATTGGAAATCCAATACCACCTTTGAGATTGTAATCAGGTTTTTTCACTTAGTTCGACATAACAATAGTCAGCATTGGTCAAGCGTAAAAAAGTTGTTGTGGGATGTAATCTCCATTAAATATTTTAATTTTATATATAATGTAACAACATTTGTTTTTATTATTTATTTTTCAGAAATTTAGGGTTAGAATCATAACAGTGGAATTCTTGTGAAATGTTGAGAAGATCTTTTGGAGAATCCACTATTGAATAACATGGAGCATGGATCGAAAATCAACATAGAAAAGATTCGAAGGAAACTAAGCGATGAAGACAAAATAATGATCATCATTCATCATTAACTAATCTTAATTGAGGTAGGGTGGTTGTTTCATTTTTACTTTTTCTCATTCTTCATTTTCCCAATTAATTTGGGTCAATCTATGAATAGATTTATCCTCCTTTTGATAATTGTTTTTGGATGGGATATTATCTATGAGATTATCAGGATATTTATTTTAAATACCTCTTAATTTTTCCATCAAATAGAAATAGATTGAGGCTGACACGAATAGGGGATTAGTTTTATAATTGTGGGTGTTCTTGTTCTTTTTTCTCCCCCATTCGTTGAATTCTTCACCATTTGGCATTTGTGGCCATGGTTAGACTTTATGGGTGGTTCCAAACATGATCAGACCCCCGGATTAAAGGAAAACCGACAACTAGGGACATGATTTTGTAGATTGGGACATGATGAACCCAGATCTGCAACTATTTTTAATTTTAGGCATCAAAGGTGGCTCGGTGGTATGAGGAAGGGACAATCAGTGTGGTTTCAGTGTGGAGGTCTGGTGAGGTGAGGTGGTGAGACTAGTCAGAAATGTGGAATCTAGTGGTGGCAGTCGTACAAGTGATTAGAGGCGGTGGTCTCGACAGAGACTAATAGATATGGAGGCAATGAAGGCAGGTCGTAGTATGCGGTAGGAGGATGGTTGCGAATGCCGCAAATCTAGGGATGTGGAGGTGGTGTGATGTGGTTTCGTAGAATGTGGTGGGTGGCTAGGAAATTTGTTAGAGTCAGTGAATGTATGAAATGGACTTGGCCAGGCAACTCATGTTCTAGAAGGCCGAGTCAAGCCCAGTGATCTTGGTGAGACCCAATGGGTCGAGTCAGAGCCTACAAACTGGGAAGTATCTGAGTTGGACAGAGTCTGGACCTCTGGCCAACTTGGGGATTCTGCATGGCCAACTTCCATGACAGCTCGAGTTGTTGCGGTGTAGTCGAAAGCATGTCGGTCTCAAAATCAAACAGGGATGGTTGACATCCATGGTTCATCCACGGGCCTAGTGACCCCCCTTCATTTCAAACTTCAAACTCCTATAGCCTTCAAACGATATGTCCTTTTTATGAGTTTTCTATGGTGTTAGGACCTTAGATATGAGGCAAACATTTTGACAGAAGTTGTGACTTTTTAGTTGGGAATAGTATTAATTGAAAGAATTTCCATTGGCACGTTCCTTGAGGGTTCAGTAGGAAATTACATCCACATAAAATGATTCTAGTCCCCTATAGAGGATGATTCCCAAATAGAGTTATTTTATTCTTCCACAGGACTAGAGTAGGATCCTCTATCAACCATAGTGGAGTTTTGTAGGAATTTATGTAACCTCTGGGAGCTGGGCATTGGTCATCTATCTAGAAGGCCACATTAGTGGGTTTAGTGGTTTTCCCTAGCCGGGATCCCCAATGTTGATAATTCATCCAGATTGGGATAGTGGTATTCTTTAGGGTGTTGGTAAGGATACCCAATTAATGTATCATATAATTCTTTGACCAATAAATTCTTATTTGGGCAGGCCCAAAATGAGCTAGACCTCTTTGTGAGTGTCTCTGATGATATCATGGCTCAAGGAGTGGGTTCTCTTATAATGATCATACATTGAGATGAATCTTATGGCAGGAAATTGGTTGTGACATATATCTAGAAATTTTTTATGGATTTAGTATATCTATGTATTCTTGATATGTGTAATCTAGAAATATACCTATGTGGATCTGACTTTATTTTCATTAATGGTTTTTTCTTTTTTGATTTTGATGTATTTTCCATTGTGGATTGGGGTGTCCTACATTTTATTATTGTACTCACCCCTACATGGGCTTTTCCTACACGTGTCATGTCTTGAGAAGATAATCAATCCATTGACAATGTCATAGGTGGACTTGGATCATGTGTTTATCTGTGAGGCTTGACAAACAAGGTGTGTTCTAGTGGTTCAGATAGTAGTCTTAGTACCTCTTTTCTTATTGGTTGGACATGTGGTTATTGATTCTTTTTTGGCGGACTTGTTTTGGATATTTTTACATTCCAGTACATTCAATATATTACTATGGTTATGGGATATAATTTTTTTCATGCATTGTTTAATTATTTTTTTTACATTTCCACAATTTTGGTTTGGATGTGTGTGTGTGGAAATAGGTAATGTTGGACAATGCATTCCATTTATGGGATATTCATATACATTTCTAGTAAACATCCCCTAGCCTATAAGAGGAGTGCTTTGGGTAGTCAGGACATGGGGCACTTTGTGACATGTCGTGATATAAAGGAAGTGTAGAATAAAGGAAACTCCCAAAAATAAACCAAAAAATTAAAAACCATCCCACAACGATTGATTGAATTATAGATCAATATGTTTATGGACTAATATGTGTTCATCATTGAAATCAAGAATGATGAAAAATATAAAATAAACCTCCAACGTAACTTGATTATGATCAGTCTATGAGGATGTACAATCATTGTGTTGTCGTCGTCGATGAGGTTCCTTCAAATAAAATGTGAGTTGATCATCGATGCATGATCTCTCATTGTTCTACAACTATTTCTGTAGAGGTTCTTCTCTACATATCCAATGAATCATAGGGTTTTGATGGTAATCATGAATTCATAACAAAGTCCAAGTAAAAATAAATTTGGGATCATTATAAAATATATATTTCTATGTTATTTAACGACCATTACATCTTGTGAAAACATTTTTATGAACGACCCGCTCTGGCTAAAGTAAAGTCCCTCCTAGGAAAAGAACGACATTACAAAATCAATGGTGGTCTCAATTTTCCAAGTTGAATCACCATTCGTGAGTTATTTTTATTTAAAAATATAATTTTATTTAATTATCTTATTTACAGTTACGTCTACGGTGATTGTTTCTATAGATGACCAGTGCCGACCAATGTTAGGTCACACCTAGGGGAAAACATCCATTCCGAGCTCAATTCTACAATAATATTTCTAATCAAAAAACCTATTTAATATTTATTCCACACTTTTAGGAGAACTATGTTCACATGGTATTAAAAGTTTAGTATTTTTTGAACAATTGATTATAGAAATCTAAAACCTGGAATCACATGCTATATGAGTACCTAGATTTGAAAGAATTACATGGCATTTAAAAAATAAGACATTATAAATTAAAAGACATTAAAATTTTACATTCTCAGTATCATAGCTTAAATTTTTTTAATTTTACATTTTACTTTGGTTATGGATAATGGTTAATTGTAGAATATACCTAATAAGTGTACTATGAGAGAAAAAAATTATTGGTCCTGTTCAAGATATTTAGTGAGATAATTTTATTATGTATCTATTTTCAATATGGACTAATGTTTATAGTTTTTGGGAACAATTTATCTTCTAATATATTATGTTTTCCTCTAAAATGAAGTAATATTTATTTTTTATTTTCTCATGATCCCTTAGTGTGTGTTTTTGTATAAAATATATATTTAAAAAAAAATTAATTATGTATATGTGTTTATTGATTAATTTATATGATATAAAATGTGGTGTTTCTACTTATTGATAAAATAGAAAATATGTTTTGATATGATTTATTATTTATGAACTATGAATTGTTGGGTATCTCATTATGTGTGAGGGTAATGGAGTTTGTTGGATTAAAAAATGAAGGATGGGAACACCGCAATAGTGTGGGTAATTTTCATTTTGAAAACAATGGACATGAGTGAGTGTTTCCCAAAAGGAAACATATTAGACTTTGATTTACCATGGTATTAATATGTACATGAATTTATGAGTTTTTTTATAATGAAATATTGGTCTTAGGATGTTATTGATTATAAACTTCATGAATATTATTTTGAATTGATTATATTTTAATGTTTAACTTTATTATGAAAAATGTAATGGGTTTGGAATTTTATCACAAAAAATATACGAACTATATAGCTTTCACATAGATGGGTTGCCTAATAAGTCCTCATGGGAATTTTATATAGTTGTTTTCCCAACCACAACATATATAACTTGGTGAATATAAACTAGATGTTTGGATTTAATTGTAACGTTTCGATAGCATCTCTTCATTATATTGGATAGTATAGAGGGTGTTTTATTATAAAAACTAACGGTTGTTTTCATCTTAGGGATGGGCTAGTTATCTATATATTTTAGTATTTTTATTATCTTGAAGATTTAATTTTTTATTTGATATATTATTATATGAATTTTTTATTCCACTAACTTTTAGGTTTTTAGGTGTGGAATTAGAATATTGTTATAGTTAATACACCTTTACCCCTTGATCTATAATATTTGATATATTGCATCACTTTCACATTAGTAGTTTATTGGATGTTCCATGGGTGGATTAATTTTCTAATTTAGTTTATGTTTGAGTTGGGGTGTCCATGTATGGATTTTATTCTAAAAAAAGTATCAATTTGGTTTTATTAATATTATATAGGCTTATAGAAATTATATATCTTTAATCGTAAGGTAGATAATAAAAATTCAACTTCAATATAATTATAATAGGACATAATATTACATGGAATACTAAAACGGTATGTCTACAGTAAAAAGAATCTTTTATAAATTTTTTCCTATTGGGTGTCTTGTTCGTGGTGGAAGGAAACATGATTTTCAACCCATTCATCATGTATTACCCTAGTTGTGATTCCCTATAATATGTTTTAATTCATGTTATATTCTATTTTTCTTTCAGATAAATAAACTTGGAGCTCTGGAAAGGTATGTGATATTTATTTTTAAAAATATTAATTAAAATAAAGGATTTCATATGTGATGAAGACAACTATTGTTCTATCAAAAAGGGGGAAAATATTTTTAGTGTATATTTCTATATATTAAATGATATTTTTATTTTTGGAATTATTTGTTGTTTTTGAATAATGGTTTGGGATTATAAGTTGATGTTAAATTGTATTTCACTATTAAATTTCATAAATGATATTATTGAGTTTTTAAAAGATTTTTGGAATTTATAAAATTTGATGGCCGTCATAAAACATAAAAGAAAAAAGTGAAATAAAATCTATGAAAACTGGTTTGTCTTATTCCAACCTAATTTGATAAATTAAAATCATCCAATTTATGAGTTGAATTATCTTAATTTTATTAACTTATAATTTATTTTCATGTTTAATTATAAATTTCCCTATGGAATATTTTGTTTTAAAGATATAAAATGTAAAATTTAAATAAAATTTAATTTTCATGAGAAATGTGATTTCATTATGAGTTAGTATTTTTATGGGAATAAAATAATATAGTGTTTATATTTTTTGGTCTACAGAGGTAACAAATGAAATAATCTAAGAATTATTAAACAATTTTAGTTTTTTATGGTATTTTTATAATAGTAAATGAAACCTAGTTTAATGTATAATAGGATATTTCAATATTATAAGAAGAAAATTTTTTAAAATAAAAAGTGAAATGATTTTTTTGGATTTTTAGTAGATTTTTAAGATATGTGGTATTTTAAGAATAAAAACTAAATTTGAACACAATAGATAATTTTCACTTTTAATGGTAAAAAATTATATTTGAAATGTATTGGGATTGGTATAAGATATAACATCATTGATATTTTTTATTAAATAGGTGTTTGAATTAAATGAATTTTAGGGAAATGTTGATTTTGGGAAAAATAATATTGATTTATAGTTATTTGAAAAATTGTATTGTTATTATAATTTTTAAATTGGAACATTATTATTAAATTTTCTATGATGTGGCTTTGGAAATTATTATATTTTATATTTAAAATGATTTTAATGTTTTTAGTGGAATAAATGTATTTTAATTATAGATTTATCATGTTAAACTTAATAGTTTTTTTTACAACATGTTAAATGGGTTGGTTTAAACATGAATTTCTTCTTGATAATTATATCATTGATTAATTTATGGATTTTATTTACATTGTGTAATTATTGCTAAAGTATAGTTTTTTGGAATGTTGAATGATTTTTATCATGATACAAAAATATTTTTTGCGAAATTGTTTTTGTATAATAAGTAGAATTATAATAGATGTTTCAATGATTAGTTTTTATAGATTCATGAATAACAGAAATAATTTTTGGTGGTAATAATTTGGTAATAATTTATTTGGATTCATATATGGTAGGATGGAATTGGGTAGAGTTTATTTAGTCTTTTTTATTTTTTTTATATTTTTTGTGCTTTTGTTATAACGATGATAAGATGAGGGATATTTAAGTCAAGGATATACATAGACCTATTTATATTTTAGTTACTGTAATTCCATGTAAATAAGAAGGATATGAACACCAGGTTTTATCACTTTGTTAATTTATACTAATGGATTGGTATAATATATGTGTACATAACATTAATTTTTTGGTGATATAACTCCATGGCAAAATATGGTAGTAATAGAAGACAACCATTGAGATATGCATTAGTGAGAAATGTTTAGTTATTTGGGATAACAAACAGTGAGTCTTATTTGGTTCAATTTCATTATATTATTTTAATATTTAGGAATACAATTAATTATTAAAATAAATAATAGTAACTGCATCCATAATATTAATATATTTAATCAATGGGAGTGATGAGTTGCGACAAATCCTGACAGTTTCAGTGTAGATACTCTATGGGATATAGACTTGTAAAGACTCGTAAAATTCAAGGGAAATTTTTTCTTAATTTTCTTTGGAATTTTACAAGAGCGCGGTTTTTGACGGCACCTGATTCCGAGGCCCGGAGTGCCTGGAATCGATTTTCGAAGTTTGGCTCGGGTTCGTTCAGTGAACGAACGAGCGGGAATTTCTAACTTTTGAACTGGTGCCCGGAATCAAATTCTGAGGGAACCGATGAACTTGCAGCGCCGATATTCGTTTAAGGAGACCTTTTCCGAGGTTGCATTTATTTCAGGTTGAGAGTTAGTTTTTGAAAATTTAGAATAAGTTAAATAAAATTGTGGAATACAAATTTTATTTTAACTTGTTGGTTATTTTTTAACCTCCAAAAGGGAGTTAGGGGTGGGACCCACATCCACTTAACCTCCCTTGGGAGGATTAAGTGTGGTGGGGCCCACATGAACCCCAACTCCTCAACTTCTCTCAAAAACTCCCCTTTAACCCATTTCAATTAATGTTTGACAACTTGGTATAATTAATTGAGGAGGGTTGATTTGAATTTCAAACCTTTGAAATTCTAAGAGGAAGGTTGTGTAATAAAATAAGCTTAAGCTATTTTATTATTTTGGGTTGGTTTCCTTTGCTCTTGAGAGGATTTGAGAGCTCCTAGTTCTTCTTCTTCAAACTTTGACGAAGAACGAGAAGAACACTCAAGCTCTGACGAAGAACGCCGTTCCTCTCTTTTTCGTAGCCGGTTTGTTTCCGAAGATCGACGACGCCTTCCGTGTCAACGAAAGGGAACGCTGCTTCCTCCTCGGTTTTTCTTCGTCGGCTTACAATGATTCACCAACGACGTACCCATTCGGACATACCTCTTCGTCAACGGAATTGACGAACGATTACCGCGACGCCCGACCTCCGCGACGTTTGTCTTCCGCGGTTTGTTGACGTGCTCCGCTCTTGAATTCAAGGTAGGGGTTTGTTGTTGATTATTTATTTATTCTCGTTCTTGGTTCTAGCATTAAAATCTTGAGGATAAATGTTTATGTGTTATCATCTAACGAGAGGGGGGCCAGACCGCACAAACACTGCCGAACCCCCCTCCTTTGATCTTGAATGTTTCTTGAGGATGAAACGTGATGGTTTGGTGTCGTCGCACCAAGAAGATATCATTCGACAATTATTGTGTGGCGCCGTCGCGCCACGCCGTGGAAGAATTTCATGGACGTGACGCTGTCGCGCCACGTCGAAGGAAACCAAAGGCACCGCTGCCGGAGCGGGGCCGCGGCGGAGGTGCACGGTGCCGTCGCACCGCGCCGGACGATGAAGGCCGCGGCCGGTTCCGGGCCGTGGAGGAATGAGTAGACCTGCGGCTAGCCGGGACGCCGGTGTCGGAAGCCGGAAAGGGGACCGGCCTCGCCTGTCCCATTGAGAAAGAACCGGCCTGGTCGGGCCAGCCGGAAGGGAAGAAAATCCGGGGGAAATTAATTCCCCCGGCTAGCCAAAATGGCCCCCCATTAAGAGGGGGCCGTTTTCACAAAGGGGGGCAGGCGGCCCCCCCGTTTTTCTGAAAAGCAGGCCCCCACGTGGGGGCGCCGTTTGATCCAAGGCGCGACAATCAGCCGCGCCGCCAGCAGAGGGAAGAGGCGGGGGGTTTTCCCCCCGCGCGTGGCACCCGAGTGGCGCCCCGGCCGCACCGCCGGCCGGGCTGGGTCGGACCCGGGCCGGGTCGGACCGGACCCGGACCCCCCGTTTTCGTATCGACTTCGGTCTTTTGCCCATAACTTGAGATACGGACCTCCGATTGACTAACCGTCAGCGGCGATGCGATCCTTGGATCGAGACGGTCGTTTCGGTATATCGCACTCAAGGTTTTGGAATACTTTGAATTCGGTCGGGTTGGTTCGTACACGAAACCAACCGGGGCCTCAGAGCGGAAACGCTCATATCTTGAGCTACGGACGTCCGATTGACGTGCTGTCAGCTTTGTTGAGTTCCTCTTAGTGAGACGGATCTTTTGGAATACTTTGCCCGAGGTTTGGACGCAGGTGGAGTAAGGTCGGGTTGGTTTTGCCTTAAAAACCAACCGGGCCCCTGGGACGAAAAAGCCAATAACTCTCAGACCGGGCGTCCGGTCGACGCGTCGTCTGTTGCGTTGAGTTCCTGTTGGCGATACGGAACTTTTGGATACATCAACTTCGGACCTTGTGTCAGTTGATGTATCAGCCTCCCGGCTCGTGGAGCGGACCCTCCCAAACGAGCTTGATGTGTGCGGGAACCCTAGTGCTGGCTGCGACTGCTACTTCGACTGCGACGACCGTGCAGAGATCCTCAGTGGACTCCGGCGACGACCGTGCAGAGATCCTCAGTGGACTGCGACGACGTAGGTGCAGAGATCCTCAGTGGACTGTGATGATGAAGACAGCTGGTCTTATATCCTATGTGGGTCCTAGTTGTGCTGGTCTTGTATCCAATGTGGGTCCCAGCTTAGATGATTCAATACTGGTCTTGTATCCTATATGGGTCCCAGTATAGTTGAATCAATGAAGATAGCTGGTCTTGTATCCTATGTGGGTCCTAGCTGTGCTGGTCTTATATCTTATGTGGGTCCCAGCTTAGATGATTCAATACTGGTCTTGTATCCTATGTGGGTCCCAGTATAGTTGAATCAATGAAGATAGCTAGACTTGTATCCTATGTGGGTCCAAGCGGTGTTGGTCTTGTATCCTATGTGGGTCCCAGATTAGATGATTCAATACTGGTCTTGTATCCTATGTGGGTCCCATTATAGATGAATCAATGAAGAGAGTTGGTCTTGTATCCTACGTGGGTCCCAGCTTAGACGACTCAGTGCTGGTCTTGTATCCTATGTGGGTCCCAGCCGTGCTCGTCTTGTATCCTATGTGGGTCCCAGCATAAATGAAACAATGAGGAAGACTGGTCTTGTATCCTATGTGGGTCCCAGCTTAGATGATTCAGTATCTATGTCTGATCATCTTTTTCACCTTTTCGATGATGTGTACCTGTGTGAGCTGAATCTTGTGTTACTGTTCTTTGTGGATTGTGTTGAGCTATCCTGTTTGGATTTACTGTTTACTTTCCTTTGTGGATTGTGTTGAGCTATCTTGTGTGGGTATACGTTTTACCTTCCTTTGTGGACTAAGTTGTACTTGGGCTCGGAGGTTGGAGAGTATTGGAATTGATGACTTAGGAATCTGTATGGGCAAATACCTAAGCAGTGTTGGTTGTTACTTCGTGATTGTATCTTTCATTTTTGGTTTATCCTCTGTGGATTTTGGGAGACCTTCGGGGGTCTCGGGGTCCCTATTGAGTAGCTTATACTCACCCTTGCACGGGCTATGCCCGCACTACGTTGTGTTGGTTGCAGACGACAGACAGCGTTGATCGTGGTTGAGGCTTGCAGAGCAAGACGGTACCTGGAGGTGGACCACTGGGCGGGACGTGCTCGGAGCGGACGACAGGACCTGAGAAGCAGTGGAGCTATCTGTACGAACCCATCAGGTGGAATTTCCAGTGGGTAGCTCGGCGTAGCAGCTTTTACTTTTCAGTTATTGTTTTCCCTTTCTGGTTGTACTTTACTTTCAGTTTTGGGTTTGTATACTGGCCCACTTACTTTTCCGCACTTACAGTTGTACACTGTTTTAGTTAGTGTTTACTTTTCTTCTTGCTTACTTTGTGGTACTTGTTTACTTTTCAAAGGAAATGCCTTCCCTTTTGTTGGGATTTACGCCTTGGTGCTAGTCGCCAGCCCCTGGCCTATGGAAGGCGGGCTTGGGGTAGTCACGACACGGGCCCCGAGGACGGGTCGTGACAAATTGGTATCAGAGGAGTTCGGTTCTACCGTGAACTCTAATATTCTCTATGTGAAGCAATAATGTTTAGTATATTGAGTGAGGTTATCAGTCCAGAGTGTCCAGTGTTGGTGCGGCGGCTGACGTATCCATTCACCAGGACCCTGACTACTGATTTCCGACTTAATGCACGAAAACATTGATTGCGTGTGTGTTTCAAAGTTTTCCTTGTGAATACTTTATATCAGCTCACCAGGTATACTGTTCTGACCGTGGCGCACCTGTTTCCCTTCAGGATGGCTCCACGACGGCAGCCAGCTAGGGTTCCGAGAGTCGAGCGTGACGACAGCCCACCGAGCGACGAGGCCTCGGTGCAGGGCCCTTTGTCAGCAGTGGCACCGGCGGTAGCTCTACCCGCCGAGCCACTGATGCTTCCAGCACCAGCTGCTGACGATGCACGATGCCTTGGAGCTTGGAACGAGTTCCAGTGCCAGCGACCGCCTTGGTTCCGTGGGGAGACAGACCCCCAGGCAGCAGAGGACTGGCTGGAGGCAGTGGTACGAGTTTTTAGGCTAGTGAGGACACCTGCTGACCTCATGGTGATCCTCACTGCGAGCCTACTGCACGCAGCGGCGGGCCGATGGTGGAGCTTGATGCTCCAGGTGCACAATGAGACATTTCTTCTATGGATGGACTTTGAGAGCCTCTTCTACTCGGAGTTCGTCCCAGCCACCCTTCGTGCGGTACGTATCCAGGAGCTTCTTCAGCTGCGGCAGGGCAGCATGACGGTCGCTCAGTACTCAGCGAGATTTACCGATCTCTCGCGGTACTCGACTGACATGGTACGTGACCCATTCTTCCGGGCCCGGACCTTCGAGCAGGGACTGAGGCATGATATCAAGGCTTCGATGATCTCCATCAACATTCCGACGCAGGCAGAGGTGTTGAAGAGAGCCCTTCTAGTGGAGAGTTTTCTCGCCGAGCAGGCTCCAGTGAAAGGACCCTCCGCAGGATGACCCGTAGCAGGGTCTTCTGCAGCTGGCAGTAGACAGGTGACGCAGAGGTCCAAGCGGGCCAGACCATCAGATGGGCAGTCACCGGATGAAGATTCGGTTGTGCGGGGAACCCGAAGGAGAGCCAGCTATGCGAGGGGTAGACATTGATACACAAGCGGCGGGCGAGGTCACATGGCTCGAGACTGCCTGACTTGTCTTACAGATGAGCAGAAGGCGGTAGAGGGACCTCCCAGACAGAGATTCGGCCACGGTGGTCCGCAGGGTACAGGCGGACGAGGCAGAGGAGCTGGCCGAGTAGCCGATGGTGGGAGACACTTCGAGGTGTTGCCACCACCACCACCAGGAGGTCCACCCCGACCGCAGGGAGTTGGTGGACTTGGAAGAGCTCAGCTTCAGGCAGATGAGGCCTTCAATATTGGAGCTCTGGGAGCAGATGGACAGGAGCGGAACTAGTGGATACTTCCTTTGTACTTCTAGTTCCTTGTTGCTATTGTGTAGCGTATTTCTATTATGAGATGCAATAACAAAAGACACATACCTTTGTGATGTTTTCATTCGTGTCCTCTTTTGTGTTGTTACTAATATGTTCCAGTTTTGACTATTGACTTGACCCTCACTTGTGAGACATCTACTGGAGGAGACCCAGTTACCACACACTTATGCCGACAGTGTGACTCAACCCTTGGAGGCGAGAGTAACGGTTGAATCTCTTAGTAGTAGCGTCGAGGCCTTACGAAGTCATCCTTGGTATGGATTAGTATCATCCATATAGGATTTACTGTATTAGGCAAAGAATGTGGTTCATCCAGGGGATGGGACCAGATTTCTCTTATCAGCAAAGAAGAAATCTTGCAGCTCTTGTGGGACCTGAGATGGTCCAGGTCATCCATGCGTGGATGAGTACAGCTCAGAGCCGGCATAAGTTATATGCTGACAGGAGGCGGAGGCCACTAGAGTTCGAGGATGGCGACCACGTCTTCTTGCGGGTCTCACCTCGACGTGGTATACGGAGATTTGGCCGAGGCGGCAAGTTATCTTCGCGCTTCATCGGACCCTTCCAGGTCCTCAGCAGGATTGGTGAGGTGGCTTATCGCTTGGCTCTACCACCTCAGTTGCACCGGGTGCACGACGTCTTCCACGTGTCTCAGCTGAGGAGATACGTTCATGACCCGTCGCACATCATTGACCATGGGGAGCTTGACGTTGATGATGGGGTGACTTTTACAAAGGTCCCGGTGGATATAGAGGATCGACGGGAGCAGGTCCTACATGGGCGATCAATTCCTCTTGTGCGAATCAAATGGCAGCACGGGAACCTCCAGGAGAGCACATGGGAGAAGAAGGCTCAGATGCCTGCACAGTACCCTCATTTGTTTCCTTAGTTTTGATGTATCTTTATGGGGATGTAAAGCCCTGAGGTGGGAGTAATGTAAAGACCAGTAAAATTCAAGGTAAATTTTTTCTTAATTTTCTTTGAAATTTTACAAGAGCGCAGTTTCTGACGGCACCTGATTCCGAGGCCCGGAGTGCCCGGAATCAATTTCCAAAGTTTGGCTCAAGTTCGTTCAGTGAACGAACGAGCGGGAATTTCTAACTTTTGAACCGGTGCCTGGAATCAACTTCTGAGGGCACCGATGAATATGTAGCGCCAATATTCGTTTAAGGAGACCTTTTCCGAGGTTGCGTTTATTGCGGGTTGAGAGTTAGTTTTTGGGAATTTAGAATAAGTTAAATAAAATTGTGGAATACAAATTTTATTTTAACTTGTTGGTTATTTTTTAACCTCCCAAATGGAGTTAGGGGTGGGACCCACATCCACTTAACCTCCCTTGGGAGGATTAAGTGTGGTGGGGCCCACATGAACCCCAACTCCACAACTTCTCTCAAAAACTCCCCTTTAACCCATTTCAATTAATGTTTGACAACTTGGTATAATTAATTAAGGATGGTTGATTTGAATTTCAAACCTTTGAAATTCTAAGAGGAAGGTTGTGTAATAAAATAAGCTTAAGATTATTTTATTATTTTGGGTTGGTTTCCTTTACTCTTGAGAGGATTTGAGAGCTCCTTCTTCTTCTTCTTCATACTTTGATGAAGAACGCGAAGAACACTCAAGCTCCGACGAAGAACGTCGCTCCTCTCTTTTTCGTAGCCGGTTTGTTTCCGAAGATCGACGATGCCTTCCGTGTCAACGAAAGGGAACACCGCTTCCTCGGTTTTTCTTCGTCGGCTTACGAAGATTCACCAACGACGTACCTCTTCGGACGTACCTCTTCGTCAACGGAATTGACGAACGATTACCGCGACACCCGACCTCCGCGACGTTTGTCTTCTGCGGTTTTTTGACGTGCTCCGCACTTGAATTCAAGGTAGGGGTTTATTGTTGATTATTTATTTATTCTCTTTCTTGGTTCTAGCATGACAATCTTGAGGATAAATGTTTATGTGTTATCATCTAACGAGAGGGGGGCCGGACCGCACAAACACGGCCGAACCCCCCTCCTTTGATCTTGAATATTTCTTGCGGATGAAACGTGATGGTTTGGTGCCATCGCACCAAGCAGATATCATTCGACAATTATTGCGCGGCGCCATCGCGCCGTGCCGTGGAAAAATTTCATGGACGCGACGCCGTCGCGCCCCGTCGAAGGAAACCGAAGGCGCCGCGGCCGGAGCGGGGCCGCGGCGGAGGGGCACGGTGTCGTCGCACCGCGTCGGACGATGAAGGCAGCGGCCGGTTCTGGGCCGCGACGGAACGAGAAGACCGGCAGCTAGCCGGGCCGCCGGTGTCGGAAGCCGGAAAGGGGACCGGCCTCGCCGGTCCCGTTGAGGAAGAACTGGCCAGGTCGGGCCAGCCGGAAGGGAGGCAAAACCGGGGGAAATTAATTCCCCCGGCCAGCCAAAATGGCCCCCCATTAAGAGGGGGGACGGTTTCACAAAGGGGGGCAGGTGGCCCCCCCGTTTTTTTCAAAAGCAGGCCCCCACGTGGGGGGGGCCGTTTGATCCAAGGCGTGACAATCATCTGCGCCGCCAGTAGAGGGAAGAGGCGGGGGCTTTGCCCCCCGCGCGTGGCACCCAAGCGGCGCCCCGGCCACGCCGCTGTGCCGGGCCGCACCGCCGGCCGCGCTGGGTCAGACCCGGGTCGGGTCGACCCGGTTTGGGTCGACCCGGTTCGGGCCGACCCAGGGGGTGTCGGGTCGGGTCGGCCCGGACCCGGACCCCCCGTTTTCGAATCGACTTCGGTCTTTTGCCCATAACATGAGATACGGACCTCTGATTGACGAACCGTCAGTGGAGATGCAATCCTTGGATCGAGGCGGTCGTTTCGGTATATCGCACTCAAGGTTTGGGAATACTTTGAGTTCGGGCGGGTTGGTTCGTACACGAAACCAACCGGGCCCTCGGAGCAGAAACGCTCATATCGTGAGCTACGGACGTCCGATTGACGTGCTGTCAACTTTGATGAGTTTCTCTTAGTGAGACGGATCTTTTGGCATACTTCGCCCGAGGTTTGGACGCAGGTGGAGTACGGTCGGGTTGGTTTTTCCTTAAAAACCAACCGGGCCCCTGGGACGAAAAGGCCAATAACTCTCAGACCGGGCGTCCGATCGACGCGCCGTCTGTTGCGTTGAGTTCCTGTTGGCGATACAGAACTTTTGGATACATCAACTTCGGACCTTTGTGTCAGTTGATGTATCAGCCTCTCGGCTCGTGGAGCGGACCCTCCCAAACGAGATTGATGTGTGCGGGAACCCTAGTGCTGGCTGCGACTGCTACTTCGACAGCGATGACCGTGCAGAGATCCTCAGTGGACTACGGCGACGACCATGTAGAGATCCTCAGTGGACTGCGGCGAAGACGGTGCAGAGATCCTCAGTGGACTGCGATGATGAAGACATCTGGTCTTATATCTTATGTGGGTCCTAGCTGTGCTGGTCTTGTATCTTATGTGGGTCCCAGCTTAGGTGATTCAATACTGGTCTTGTATCCTATATGGGTCCCAGTATAGTTGAATCAATGAAGACAGCTGGTCTTGTATCCTATGTGGGTCCTAGCTGTGCTGGTCTTGTATCCTATGTGAGTCCCAGCTTAGATGATTCAATACTGGTCTTGTATCCTATGTGGGTCCCAGTATAGTTGAATCAATGAAGACAGCTAGTCTTGTATCCTATGTGGGTCCTAGCTGTGTTGGTCTTGTATCCTATGTGGGTCCCAACTTAGATGATTCAATACTGGTCTTGTATCCTATGTGGGTCCTAGTATAGATGAATCAATGAAGAGTGCTGGTCTTGTATCCTATGTGGGTCCCAACTTAGACGACTCCGTGCTGGTCTTGTATCCTATGTGGGTCCCAACCGTGCTGGTCTTGTATCCTATGTGGGTCCCAGCATAAATGAAACAATGAGGACGACTGTTCTTGTATCCTATGTGGGTCCTAGCTTAGATGATTCAGTATCTATGTCTGATCATCTTTTTCACCTTTTCGATGATGTATACCCGTGTGAGTTGAATCATGTGTTACTCTTCTTTGTGGATTGTGTTGAGCTATCCTGTGTGGATTTACGGTTTACTCTCCTTTGTGGATTGTGTTGAGCTATCCTATGTGGGTATAGGTTTTACCTTCCTGTGTGGACTGATTTGTACTTGGGCTCGGAGGTTGGAGCGTATTGGAATTGATTACTTAGGTATATGTATGGGCATATACCTAAGCAGTGTTGGTTGTTACTTCGTGATTGTATCTTTCTTTTGTGGTTTATCCTCTGTGGATTTTGGGAGACCTTCGGGGGTCTCGGGGTACCTACTGAGTAGCTTATACTCACCCCTGCACTGGCTATGCCCGCACTATGTTGTGTTGGTTGCAGACGACGGACAGCGTTGATCGTGGTTGAGGCTTGCAGAGTAAGACAGTACCTGGAGGTGGACCACTGGGCGGGACGTGCTCGGAGCGGACAACAGGACCCGAGAAGCAGTGGAGCTATCTGTACACACCCTTCAGGTGGAATTTCCAGTGGGCAGCTCGGCGTAGCAGCTTTTACATTTCAGTTGTTTTTTTCCCTTTCGGGTTGTACTTTAATTTCATTTTTGGGTTTGTATACTGGCCCACTTACTTTTCCACAGTTACAGTTGTACACTGTTTTACTTAGTGTTTACTTTTCCGCTTGCTTACTATGTGGTACTTGTTTACTTTTCAAAGGCAATGCCTTCCTTTTTGTTGGGATTTACGCCTTGGTGCTAGTCGCCAGCCCCTGGCCTATGGAAGGCGGGCTTGGGGTAGTCACGGCATGGGCCCCGAGGACGGGTCGTGACAAGACTGGTCATTTGGGATGTAATGTATTGTATTAATTAAAAATAGTTATTGATAGTTATGTGAAACATTTTAGATTATGGATTTTGTAATTGATATATTTTTTCTTATTTTCCATTATAGAAGGATTTATAATTTAAAATTTTTATGTATTTATTTACCATGCAAGTAATATGAGATATTTCCCTACTTTTTATAGTCTTACCTAGGTTCACATGGTGTCATATCATCAAATGGTTTCCTTTTCATTAGTTGTTGTCTTTTGGTTGATGTAAGGTTTAAGTTAATAATTACTTCTGGTTCACATGTATATATTTATTTTTATTACTATTTATTTATTTTTCATTTAGTGTTTGGACTAATAAAATATTGAAAAATGGAAAACATTACTTTATAGATGGATCACGAATATGATTAGGGAAAACATTTAGCATAATTGTGATGGGGGTATTCCAAATATGTTTTCTTATTCATTGTTTGTAACTTTTCTTATAAACATTTATCTGAACTATGCATCTACCTCATTTTTTAAATTGTTGATATTTTTATATTTGGTTCATAATTTTTTATAAAAAATATTTATTTGATAAATCTATAGTTGATTCTGTATCTAATTTACCCTCCACCTCTTTAGATCAATTGTGATTTTACATTATTTATCTATTTATTTATAGAGGCGGTACATTTATTCTATCATCATTTTTTCTACTTCTCTCATTCTCATTTATTATTCTGCATTCTCATTAATGCAACCAATAATGGTGGATGAACACATGGTTATGGTATGTGAAAATCATTGGTGTTTTAATGTCTAGTGTATATAAATATTTTATCTTGTTTTAATTCTAAAATATATAAAGAATTAATATTTATTCCATTATATTCAGATAGTTTTTTCTATATTATTCCTTCTAGTTAATATTGATCTTGATTCTTGATATTTATATATTATTTTATTATAAAATTATATCCTAAATAAATAATATTCTATGAAATTATAAGATATTTCAAATGTATTTATGAATTTTTTGTATTACCTAAATAAGGATTTTAATTATATACATGTATTATTTTTCAGAGGCTATTTTTATGTCTAAAATGTGTTCAGTAAAATAGATTATGGGTTCTATGATTCAAATGAATTTACATGTTATTTTTTTTATAATTTATTTTTAGAAAGGAAATTTCTTATGTTGATACTATATATTATTTTTAAATCATGATTCAAATTTGTGATAATAATATAGTTTTTCTATTCCCACATTATTGTTCCTATTTTATTTTTTATATAATTATTATCATTTGTGATTTTTAACATTATTATATGAACTTGATAATAGGTTATATTATGGAAAAGAATACATGGGAACTTGGGGTAGCTATGTGGGATACCAAGGATGATTGATATGATATATTATGATTATAAATTGGTTAGTATCCCAAATTGTATTTTATTTCCATTCGTGGGGGTCTACACCCAAGGAGACATGAGATAGTGAATCTTGTATATGTTCTAAGGATTTTATCATAGGCCGGAAGATGGGCCTACTTATCAGGGTCCTAAATTTTATCCATGAACATGAGATAGCAATACCATTTAAAAATTTATTTCATATAATATCACACATTGTGATATATTTTATTTTCATTCCTTTAATTATTATTGTTTTGTATCATTATTTATGTTTCATTAATGAATGTGGGTTCTGATATAAAATTTAAATGCATATGTAATTTGATTTCTCTAGAATGAATATTTAAAAAAAGTGTTTTCTAAACATTTGTTTCAAACATTAATTTTATCCACTTTCATATAAAATAATTTTGATCGATTTTTGTTTGTAACCTAAAAGTAATTATATCACACCCTTCATACACTTTATCGTGTGTCCATTGAATTATATTTATTTAATATAGGAAATTTCAAAAAATCCTATTTATTGGTGATGTTTAATATATTCATTCTTTTTTACATTAGTGATAGTGGTGGTTGAGTGGTGACGTCAGTTCAAAAAGAGTTTTTTATGTAGTATATTATGGACTCATATTTTTTGGATTTATTATATATTTGAAACACTAGTTATCTCATTATATTTCATTCTATTTTATATCATTACATATCATGTAATACTATACCATTTTTTTCAATTCATCTAATTGATGTTATATTTTTATCTATATGTATATTTCCTATTTTTAATAGATATTATTTCGAAAGTATTTATTTATTATAATTTATATATATTTCATGGATATATCATGTCAAATTCTAAGTAAAAATATAATGAGAATCATTATGAATTTAGTTAGTAAAATTATTCTTATGTTGTATTCTTGGTAACCTATGGGATTTATATTAGAATATAGTGATCTTTTTTTAACTTTATGTCATGGGGAATACATGTTTAATGTGAATGATAGGTTAACCTATGTTAGTTCATTAAAAAATATCATTATATCACTCATTTAATTTATGGAGTTCTTTTATATGGGAGATTGGATCCTTAGAATGTGAGAGGTGGGTATGATATAGTGTTTATGAAACTCTTTCTAATAGAATTTATAGAGTTTCAATGAATTTTTAGGAATGTTATTTTAGAATGAAGAATTATTTTTCATTTATTTTTGAGATATTTTTATCTAGGTTAGTTTAATTATTTATCAAGTATATGTTAAATGAGTTTTTTTAGAAAAATTTAATGTTTTATAGTGAATAATGGGAAAAAAATATTAGGTTTATAGTTTCACAAACCATGAACAAAGATTTAGTTTTATTTTTGAACACTATAGTGGAGTCTTTTATAATTGATTCACTTTGGGAAACTTTGCATCCATCCATGCATTTGCTAATATACTTATGGTTTTTTATGTTTCCATTCTAATGATTTACAACTACAATTATAATTTTTGGGTTTTTAATTTCTAAAATATTAATGCATTTAGGAAATGTATTAATGACTGTTTGTTGTTTTATATATTAATATATTTTACTCTAGGTCATGAATCATGTCTTGATTGAGTTTCTTACATTATGTAATTATAGGAAATTCATTCCACAAAGACAATGTTGAAATTTAAATAGGGGTTTTAGATAATATTCAATAGTAAAACACTCTTGTGGACCCTAACCATATCCATTTAGTCAATCATACCATTTAAACCTTTGATAGTGAACATAAGTGATAACTGTCTCAAATGATTGATCATGACCCCAAATTTACTATTCAAAACTATCATATCATTCTATTAAACAATGGTCTTAGGATTTAAAGAGTTATTGGGAAAATAATATTTCTAATCATATAAAAATAAATAATATATAAAAAATAAATTTAACCACTTATATATTGTTACTCCCTAGGTGATGGTTTTGGGAGTTGATTATGAAAAGCATTTTGCACAGATACTTCATATGAAAATAGTTCAAGGATATGTTTGACCCAAATTTCAATCCAAAAACATTAAATATAGATTATTATTTGGAGTTAATGATTATCTTATAAGGGTAAAATTCATTGATATAATATGAAACATGATTTAAAAATTGAATCTAATTCACATTTGGATATATCTCTAATGATACTATAGATTCTCAATACATTAAGGTGAGAATGGATACTATTTTCTTATCTAAGCGCATTCTATTTGAACAACACTCATTTTGTAAATTTTTTAATAATGTGGTGATGAATTTGGATGATATTGTTGGAATGAACATAATGTGAAGTGATTAAACTATAGATAGAGGAATCTGTGTTCTTATTCAGGTAAAAAGAGAAAGCATGAAAAATCTCATAGGGTATGTAATGGGTGTATTCATTGAACAAATGTGTCTATTTACTCTCCTCCCTTAGGGAATCAAACTGTAATATTATATCAATATGGGATATATGGTCACCATAATTTGTATTTTTTTAAGAAAATTCAATTTCTATTGGAAAAATAAATTTCTTTAAATTAATATTGATGATTATCCCACATGAACTATAATATTAATCATATATCTCCTTAGGTAGTATGGTTTGTTCCTCATTCCAAAGAAGTTAATAGATATATTTAGATGCACCTATGGGAGAAGTGATCTATTCCTAGAGGAGGATAGAATTAATCTAAATATACTAAAAATAACAATATGACCTAATGTCTCAGAATAAGCCTCAATATAAGAGGTTTTATTTAGTAGATCTTGCATATTTAAAAAAAATTATCCTAGTTATTCTAGTGGTTCCTTTCTAAAAGATTGATCTATTATTATTTATTTTTTAGATATAGGTTCATTAGATTATTATTTATTTTCTAAGTAGTTTGATTAATTGAGATTGTGAGTGAATCATACACCTTATACAATGGATTCCATTACTCTTTTAAAAAAGAAGAAGAAGAAGAATGGATTCATATTATCCCTATATTCATATAGTGATCATATATTTCATAAATTTATATGATTTCCATATTACTAATAAGGACATATTTCATAAAATGTTTTTGATTTATTAAATGATTATTACTGTATCTCATATTCACTACACTGTTTAAAAGGTTTGATTTCATTGTCCTAATGAAAAATATCTTGTCTTACAGGGTTACTGAGATTCAAAATCATTTAGAGTTGGATAAATTCAATAATATATTAGGAAAATAAAAAATAAATTACTAATCTTTATTGTGGATTATATTTAAGGTTACCTTGATTCTTTACTTATTATGATCATGTATTTCTATCTGGAGGGTATTCATGATGATTTATCATGGAATAAAGTATATTAGGAGGAGATATTTTCTATTTATATACATACAAGTACAAAATCTATTTCATTATATTTTTATCAAATTCTCCAAATATATATGGTTTAATTTAATGTATAAATTGGATTTAATAATATATAGGGTTTTATACTGTTGAGTTCATCACCTTCGGAGAATCCAATTATATTTGGAAATAAGGATAAAAAAGGAATCTGTATTTGTATTAATTATCATAATATCAAATATGATTACATAAAAAATAAATATTCAATTCTATATATTAATGTTCATCTTATCAGATAAAGGAAGAAATATGGTTTTATAAGATACAAATCATGCCACTATATCATCATTTTAAATTAAAAGTTAATGTAACTCAAAACAATATCTTCAATAGATTATAAGAATGCTATGAATATCCTCTCCAGCTATTTGGGATCAATAATTATTTTATAATATTTATAAAAATCATAAATCATATCTTCTATAGGGACCATAATAATATTATTTTCATGTTCATGGTTTATATCCTTTTTTAGTATAGGATGATGTGAAAATATGTAGAACAACCTAATACTTTTCTAAGAACATTGAATAAAAAATTCCATTATGAGAATATATCGAATTGTTAATTATGTATTTATGATTTGATGGTCATTTGTAGTACTATTTCTATGAAGGGTATTTCTAAAGATCCTAATAATTATTATATCTATTATGTCTTGCGAAATTTTCAGGAATGTTTTTGAACGTAGATGATTCCTAGTTCATGTTGGATAATACTATAAGTTAACATAGTATTTCGTTAAGATGATATCTCCCTTCACTATTTTGACCCCAATGAGAGGTAAATTTGAATGAACTAATAAATTCTAAAAAAACATAGACGTGATGAAGAAATGTAAAACACATGAGCATGTAGTTATCAATACAATGTATAGGAAAGGTTATGTTGTGTACTGTAATCCGTTATGTTTGGGTCTAGGGTGTGTTTTAATTCAAATTGATCAAACAATAGAGTATAGATCAAAATAATTTCACCCTGATGAATGGGAATACCCAACTCAAGTCCTTGAATTATATATGGTGATACATTCATTGAATACTTTCACTACTACATCATTCATAGAGACATTTATAGTGTATATATTTCATATGAGATTAAGATATATTTTCTATTAGAATGATCTATACCCCTAATAGTGATCCTATAAAGACTATAATAAAATCTTTTACATTTATTTATCATTTACCCCATGTAATGGATGTGTATTATTTAATACAGTTTAAATAAAATTATTAATATAATTTATGATAAAATAATAAGAAAATAGTGTTTTATGGAATACTTTTTCAAATTTCATTGAGATGTGGTGAACGTAAATAATAAGTAGTTATTTACAGATTTGAAATTCACACCATCCATAAATTATTAGATTTATCACATATTTAACATAAATACTAAATTATAACATATTACAGAAATTATCCACATGGGGGGAGAACATCAGGGATTTGTCTTGGTCTCCTAAATGGTTTCTTTATTTCCGGAAGAGATTGTGTGTTCCTGTATCTGTGAGAAAATAATTTTTTACTATTGGGAATAATTATAGTTAGGTTACTCACTATAATGAAACTAAAATATTTTATGATCTCATATTCTCATATTTATTTTCTAAGAATATATGTGAAATTTTAATCATGTATTGCATTACACACTTTTCAACATGTGAATTCCAAGCATTGAGATCTCATATAATTGTTGTAACCTCGTTTCATTACTCATTTCAAATGTGATAAGATCATTATTAAATTTTATTTGTGTTTTCTAGTTTTGTGTCACAAAATAATTCTACATGGTTCCTAATTAATTACATGACTATAATAGACTAATTTATTCCTATATAGATATTCTTAAATGGTAAGGATCCTAATTATATTTATATACATGAAATTACGAAACTGAATTATTTTCCTTATACCATTATCTCAAATTTCGAATAAAATTGATATTAGTTTTATAATGTTTTTTAGGAAGGTATGGGAATTTTTTTGAAGATTATAAAATATTATAACGCATATAATAGTGGTAAAGAATTCAGATATTGAAATTATTGAATATATTTTCATGTTTGTGAGATCATTTTTTAAGGCTAACATGATGAAAACATAATATTAATCTTGTTATATTATAGTAATAGTTTCTAATAATTGATATATATATCTTCAATGGGGGATCTTTATGTATTTAAATTATGATTCCCTCTGTAGTAGGATGAGTTTTTTATGAAATACATTAATAAAATTCTGAATTTTTAGAAAGAGGACTACTGAAATTTTATGGATTTATAAATGGTTATAGAATTTTTAAATTAAAAAGTGGTGAATATTGAATCAATTATCATTATTATTTTTCTATTATTGATCAATTATTTCTGAAATTCTCTGCTATAATGTGAAATTAGATGTTAGGAAAATCATGATATCTTATACAGAGGTATATTGGACCATTTGAGATTATGGAAGATCTTGAAAAAGTACCAAAACAGTTATATCGTCCTATTTAGATATTGATAATTCATAACTTATTTTATATTTCATTATTGATGTCGTATCATCCCAACACCTCTCATTTAATACATTGATATGTCTTGGATTTGGAACCTAATGTATGAGTAGTAGAGACACATATATTTATTACTGATTATCAAAATAGGCATTATAAGGAAAATATAAACCATTAGTCCATGTACTGTGACCATAGTTGAATGGTATCCATAACACTAGGTGTTTCAAAGATTTGATGGGTGAGAAATAGAACAGAGTTTTATATAAAAGGGAATGCTAATGAACTTCTCTTGGAATAAACTACCATTGAAAGTAAAAAAATTAAACATATAATATCATTGTAACACCAAAGATTATGAATTAACTATTTTCTGGTTTAAGGTTGGTCATTTTTTTATTTCCTCCGGAACTAAGGAAGAAATATTTGAACTTTCTAGGGTACTTGTTTCTTTTTCTTTGGTCTAGGTCTCCCCATTGAGTTTCCTTTGTGTTTTTATGAAAATTATATGTTTTTGGTGTAATGACCATGCCACGCAGTTGGCGTATGGTTAGTAGTAACATTATGCCTCAGCATAAGAATCCATGTAGTAGTTCTAGTTATAGCTAAAAGTTACTAGAATGATTCTCTATAGTTAGCTAAACCTAGAGGATTTCTCATACGGTCTCTATGCAGTTTAACAAACTCTGCGGAATAAACATACGACCCTCTAACTCATAAAAAATATATTATTTTCATTTTCTCTATCCCCAATTTTTACCCATATCTAACTATTATCTCAGGCATCTCGGTCTCGTATAACCATGGTTCTTCCTTCCCCTTCCATGGATTCCTCTGATCTACCCTACCTTGGTCTATTTGGCCCAAATTCATCTAGGAACCCTAAAGTAAGTCCCCTTTCAGTTTTTTCCTCCACTATTTTATGGTTTCATCTTGTCCTCTTTGGTTATTCGTTTTACAACATTTAGGGGGTTTGATTTAGGGTTAGATAACTGTTTTTAGGTATTGATCTTCACCTTTTTGGTCAGATCATTCCTTACTAGGATCTCATGGAGGTTCGTATGGGGTTTCACATCATGTTATAGAATTTTATCCTCATGAGGTAGGTGGTTTTATGCCCCAACATTAATAGATGAATTTAGATTACATATTGTAATTTATAAATATATTCCATGGTGTTAATTTGTGGTGTGAAAGGTAATTTATAAGTAGTTTTTCATGCTATGTGATGGTAATGCATTTTAAAAGTACATTGGATATGTTTTTTGTGGGTGAGTTAGTGAGATTTTTCTTGAATGTGTTTTATGGGTTGGTGGTTGGGTGGATTTTTTTTTCAATGGAACAAATGGTATGAATGTGTTAGAAATGTTATTTTGAATAAAAAAATGTTTTCATTTGGAATGTTGTTTTTTTTCTTCATTGAAATCTAATTTAAAATTTTATGAATAGTAGGAATAATGTTAAAAGTTATCATATCATATATAGTTTTTACAAATTGACTTAGCCAATGGAATTCGTTGATCATTGGGTTGTTGTTTCTTATGTTTTGTAAAAAGATAATTATATGAGATGTGTGTGTGATAGAAAATATATTCAAAAAGGATTTTCCATGTGAAAAATGAAATGTTGGTTGGTCATGAAATTGGTTATCTATTTGATATGAATTACATTGAGTTGTGGGAGTTGTGATATGTGTGACTTGTGGTCATTAAATTATGCCCACTGGATTCTGGAGTATCTTTTTCTAGCTGGATAGTTCAAGTAAGTTAGATGATACACAAGTGTTTCATATGGGTTTTATCATGAAATATTTTTTCCTACAATAGTAAATAATATTTTTGATGACTGGAGACCACTATAATTTTGGATATTTTTCCTCTTCAGTGTCTCGTTCATGAGAGCACTCTTGTTCATGGTTTCTAATCCATGTTTCCCTATGGTATGGGGATCTAGTATCCAACTCGAGATTGACTAACCCTGGGAGAGTTATCCATCGTTCTATAATATATATTATGTGGTTCAATCAGTTGGTATATTGTGGACCACTTATGTGTATGTGTGTGTGTTTATTTTTTATAAATCCCCTTTTTCAAATAAGAAATTGATTGTGAATTTTCATTCCTTTTAAGTGATCCTTCTAAAATTGATATCCTAATAAATATTATTTACTGAAATAATTTAAATGAATTTACTTTAATTATCAACTTATATTATATTTAAAATATTTTTTCATGGAATCCTTTTTATCTTAGTTGTATCCTATGAGCTTTGGCTCAGACCCTACATACACTTTTGGGTGTATATAGATCATATCTTATATTTTTTCCAGGTTATGGTATGTTGTTCGGTAGTAGAGAATTGTTTTCTAATGGTTTCTTTTTTGGGTCTTGGAGAAGGTGGCATTATGAAGATGATCATCTTGTTTCATGGAGGTTTGGGATAGTATTTTTGTTTTCATTCCATTTTGTTAGCTGCTTTTGTCTTGATTAAAATTAATAAGTTAATTCTGAAAATTTGGTTATGCCATGTTTGTTTGACTATCTTTTAATATTAGATAATTTTTTTGTAAGTTTATTATTATTATGACATCAGTTAAATCATTCCCATTATATAATTTTTATACCTGAGAACTTGTTTTCAACTAGTGGGAATCAAGTATGCCCTTCAGGACATGCCACAGATCTGGTCAGGTGCTATGTTGGATGGATACCTGGCATGGTTTGAGAAAAATGGTATCAAATGAGGTTCTCTCTTCTGGGTCTCGTTATTTGGGGGAGATTCTAGGTAGGCTAGATTTAAGATTATTTGGAATTAACATTCTGGTTATGAGTGTGGTGCATGTCCAACACACCTCCCGATGAGAATCATGTTACTAAGAGAAGTTAGGTTTTTGTTCGGTTACTTTGTTCTTGTGGATGTTCTATGTTTGAGAAATGATATGGGAGTTTTTTCAATTGTCACAGTGAGCTCTCATAGCCTTTATAGCAATGTGGAGCCTGATAGATTGTCCTAGAATAGTCTCTATAAAGGAGGTGTGGATGGTATGTGACTACCAAACATATATCTAAGTCACCAATTGACAATAGTTTCCTCATGAATTGCATTATGTATCATTGGGTTCGATAGGTTGTTTTATGAACCATCATTTTGGAATTTTGAAATTTTTTTTAAAGTGTAAATGGTATGGTTTTAGGAAGGTGAAAAATAGCTTTTTAGATTTATTTTTTAAAGAAGCATTAGAAATTGATATTTTTATGTAATGAATTTTCATTATATGAGGATAAAATAATAAATAGTGTTTTTTTGAAATACAAATTTATATATTTACAAACATGGCGGTTTGGAAGACATGGTTGATTTTGAATATGTAATTCTATTTTTAATGAAATTTATGCCTGGAGTTTGAAAATATCCATTGATCTTGTAACTAGTGGGATTTTGAAATGTTTTATGGATTTTTGGATACTATTTTTAAATGAGGAAAATGTGAATATAATTTTATTTTAATTGATGAAATTATGTTTATTGAGAAACTAGAAGAGTTTTAGAATGGGTATTGTGTTGGTAAATTGATGTATAAACATAAAAAATGAGTTGTAATTTATATTTTTTTTTAATTAGCTGGTTAGTGAATTTTGGAAAGCCTTTCAAAATTTTGAATGTGGAGTTCAAATTAGGAGTTGAATGTGCAGGTTGAATGTTTTGTTTTTGAAGGTGAAAAGGGTTTTTTTGGCCTTTGGTACTCTCATGAGTGACCCCATGCATTGGATATATGTGTAAAGTGGATCAGTGCTACATTTTGTATCTAGAAAGGCATGTGTAAGACTTCATGAGGAACCTTTGGTGAGTATACCACCATCAAATCATGATTTATTTCCAATTGATCTTTTAAGGAAATTGTGTGGGGGTGTTTCTAAATGATTTGGGATTATTTCTTGAAATGTGTTGTGACTTTTGAAATCTCTCATTGATTTAATGATTCTTTAATTATTTATTTTTTTGGTAAGTCAGTTTTGAGATGTTGGTTAGTGGTATTTTTTTAAAATGATTATGATGACTTAAAGTAGATTCCATTCTTTTCATTTGGTATTTTCTTATGGTGTGTTTTGTAAAATTAATGTTTGATTTGGTCCTTGGTTTTCCATGTTTACTATTGTAGACCCCATTTGAGAATCATAGCATAATCGACGTGCAGCCATGGATGATTCTCAATTGGTAAAACCTCATGTTGAACAATGTAAGGGCTTTATTATTTAACATTGGACATATAATATCCTTCTCTTCTTTTCTTATTTATGTGGACCCTCTCATAGACAAAGAGTGGTTGCATATTTAGTTGAATGAAATCATGGTTTCCTGAGTTTCTTGAGTCATAAAAGGTGATTTTGAGCATCTTTAAGCCTAAAAATTCTACCAGGAAGCAGAGAATTCGATTTATGTGGAGAATGTGGAATGTGTTCCAGAGATTCTTGTGATTGACACCATCATATAAGGTCTATGAACATTTCATCTATCTCTTAAAAATTGGGGACTGTTCTCGGCCACTAGTGTGGCATGTTTTGTAGTAAGAGTTTATGATGGCCATATAAAAAATTGTGTGCAACTTGGGAGTTAGTTTAAAATCCATATTCATGTAATGATTCTATCTGTTTCTATGGTCATTATTGGTGGAATCTTGAAGATGTATGTTCCCTTTTAATGAAATGTTTGATGTTTTGGAACCTTTTGAGAACATCTATTTTAACAAAGGTGTTTTCCTCTTATGGTATTCCAAGAAGTACCTGTTCTAAATTAGGGTTCATTCTCTGTGTCCATTCATTCATTTCATATTATTCTAGGTGAATGGGAGGATGCTTGTGCATATTTTAAGCTATAATAATGGTGATGTTTCATGTTGAAATCATGTCATCCTTGGGGTGTGTGTGTGTTGTTGGTTCTGTATGATTTCGGTATGATTTTAGGTGGCACTGAAAGGATATTTTCTGTTTGGTTGGTTTTAATGAATCAATTTGAGGTAGGAGATGATTCAAACACTAGAGCTACATACATAGGTCTCAGAGTGAAGTTGACGCGTAGTCAGGAACACCAATGGGTGTAAAGTATTTGGTCTGATTTTGTTGTATAGTTTGGGAAATTCAGCCAGTTTTAGCATCATATATAGCTATATCATTTCAAATTTCCATGTTTGGTTTAGAGTATATTCTATAATAACCCTTGTAGTGGAGGTTCAATCTGGTTTGTTTTTCCCGTGTCGGTCTATGTGGGTTGGTTCTTATGGAGGGAAGACCCCCATGGGTCTCACTGAAATTCCTATAAAATAAATTCATGATAGCAAATCCCTTATGGTGGGGAGTCTGGTCAGGCATTTCCATATCAGTATTTTGGTTTTATTTCTATTTTATGACTGAAATTAAGAGGTCTCATTTAGCGTTATCTAACCCAAAGAACCCCTTCCTTGATTAAACATTTGGATAAATGTATTCACAATAGATTCATTGAATTATTCTTGTGGGAGTATTCATTGTTATGTATGTTGGTTTTTTTCATGTTCAAAAGAAGGTAATTTATGTTTTGTTTGATGTGAGGTTTGGGGTGTTTTGAATCAATATGTTGGATAGTGCATAGTGATAGTTTACATTCCATTGAATGATCAACTATAGGTGTCTTAGCTTTTGGGAGTGGGTATCACATAGGGGGAGTCCATTATGGTCTCTTGAGATAAGTTTGTAAACATATTTTCGTTCTTATATTGTTTTTGCATTCTTCTCATTTGTTTTTGTAGGGAATGAAATCATCAGATTCAATTCTAGGGGGAGAAAGCGTTATGGTGGGGAGAATTGTCATTATGGATTTTTTTAATTCTCTATTATTCTTCTTCAGGACTGGTACTCAACTATTTCCACATGAAATGCATGTGACAAGTTGGAATATTTTGGGGGTACTCTTCCCTTTTTCTTTATTATAGCATTCCCACTAAAGTTTCTATTGAGTGTTTGGAGAAAATATATGTTTCTGGGTGGACAACCCATGTCACCCAGTTGGCACACAACCAGAAATAAAAATGAGTCTATGCCCAAGAAATTGTGTGGTAGGTCTATGATAGATCCAGAAGAGACAAGATGGATTCCTCATGGTTATTAAAACCATGTAGATTTCCCATGGGGGAGTTTTCTCCCTCTATAGAGGCAGTCACACAGCCTCTGCAATGTTTAACAAACCGTGCGGACAAAACCTATGACCAAACAACTTAATAAAAAGTTGGGGAATTCATTTTATCTTTCACTGATTTTAACCCCGTACTCCCCTTTATCTCACCCATCATATTCTCATCCTCCCTAACCATGTTTTCCCCCTTCCATAGATCCCTCAAATCACCCCTCCCTTAGATTATTTGGCCTTGATTCTTTATGTAACCCTAATGTAAATCCCAATTCTCTTGTTCCCCCATCTATTTTCAGGTTTCCTATTGTCTAATTTTCTATTTTGGTTTTCTAGTAGACAGGGGTCCAATTTAGGTTTAGATATTTTTTTAGGGTTTTATCTCGATGTTGTGGGTCAGATATTGCCTTAATATGATCTTTTGGTCGTGCGGATGGGGTTTCACATCATGTTCCAAAAGTTTCTCTTTATGAGGTAGGTTAATCCATGCCCCCACATTAATAGATGAATTATTTTTTAAAAAAATTTATAAATATGTTATATGGATTTAATGTGTGCTGAAAAGGTTGTTTTTAAAATGGTTTAGCAAGCTATGTGAACGTAATGGATTTTATAAGGAAATTGGATATGTTTTCTGTGAGTGATTTGGTGTGTTGTTTCATGAAAATAAATTTATTGGTTGGTGTTTGGGTTCTCAACATGTTTTCAAAATCACTTGATGTGAAAATGCATTGGAAATGGGATTTTCAATAAAAAATGTTTTCACATGAGATTTTATTCTTCTTGTGCACCATTGAAATTTTATTGAAAACTATTTGAATAATTGTAATCATGTTTTAAAATGATATTATCTTATGTATAGTTTTACAAATGGGCATCCCCCATGACATTATTTGATCATTCAAGAGTATTCTTTTGTTTTTCACAACTAAAATTCTGTGAGATGATTAAGTGTTGTAAAATTTATTCAAAAAGTTTTTTTTCAAGAAAAAAAAAGTGGCTTGTTCTTGAAATTTGTGATTTCATTTGTTTTATTTGCATTGAGTTATTGGAGGGGTGGTATGTGTGACATGTGAACATTAACATGAGTCCATGACAAACCTGGGTATCTTGGTTGGATGGATAGTACTAGTACTCTAGATGTTATAGAAGTTGTTCATCCCACTTTAATCTAAAATGATTGAATCCTACAACTCTAACTAAACATTTCTTTTACTGGAGACAACTATAATTTGGTTTTTTCTACTCCATTGTGGATCGTGAATGAGAGAGATGTTCGTCATGGTTTTCATGCCACATATCACTGAGGTATTAGGATCTAGTATCCCAATTGAGATATGTCAACACTAGTGTATTTACCCAAGGTTCTATACTATATATTATGTGGTGGAAACTATCAGAATATAGTTTAACCCTTATTTGTTTGTGTTTTTGTGATTCTTTTTTATAAATTAAATTTTATCTTTTACAAATGTGATTTTGAAATGGCGTTACATGGATGTGTACTTTTTTAAACTGTTTATATAATAAATTTTTTTACTACAAAATCATTAAATGATTTTACATGAATGAGCATGTTAGATTATTTTGAAAATTTTTATCAAGGAAATTTTTTTTATTTGAGTTGTATCCTACTTGGATTTGGCTCACAACATACATAAACCATTGGGTGTGCCTAGATATTGTCGTCTATTTGTTCCAGGTTAAGCAAAGGTTTTATATACTATTTTTTGGGTTACTCGTTGTTTCTTATGTGGGTCATGATGGTTGTGGCTGGAATACATTGATACTCTCATTTCATGGATGTTTTGGATATTATTTTTCCCCATTCGGTGTAGCTTCTCTAGTGTTGTTTCAAACTGTAATGTTAATTATGAAAAGATGGTTATGTCATGTTTTGTTTAACATATCCCATTGTGGTTTATTTATTTATTTTACTTGTTTATTATTAATAAATATGTTAAATATTTATAATGATATAATTTTGAATGTTGAGAAAAATTTTCTAGCCTGTGGGGATAATTAATTCCTATCGGGCATTGCCACAAACTGGGTGGGGTGCCAGGTTAGATGGGTACCTGGCTTGGTTTTTTATAATCATGATATTGAATTTATTTTTATTATAATTTTTTTATTTGAGTGTTTATATATGTAGAGTGAAATTGTGGAAATATATATAATGTTTTATTTTGAATAGTTGATTTTAATGTATATGGAATTAATTTATCTACATTCTGTATGGGGATAATATAAAATATGGTTTAATAATGAAAGGTTTGTGCTAGATTTTTATAATCCAACAATTTTTTTTTATTTCTAATTTTTAGATATCTCTTTATTTGGTTAATCCTCAATCCTCTATATTATTTTGAGAAATCTACAGAAAATTATAAATCTAACATCCCACTTCCACCTTGGATCCATGATGTTTCTCTGTTTTTTCCTGTGATTTAAATTGTTATTTTTTATGTTTTTTGTATAAATTTATGTTTTGAATATTAAAATTCCTCACAATGTTTTATTTATGATAAAATAGTAATTATATATTTTAATTCATTTTACTGGCCTATTGTTTTTAATTATATATTTTTCTATAATTCATGGAATTTTATAACTACTCTTTTAAATGAAATATTAGATAAATATCTACAATTTTTTAAAAGTGAAGTTATAAAAATTTTCCTTATTATATTTTCAATTTTGTTCTGAATTTTCCTTGTGTTTTTTTATAAATTAGTTTTTAGCTAATAGTTTTATTTTATTATTCTATGATTTATTGAGTTTCATAATTTAGAAGTTCACAAAAATTATTGTGTTAGATATAAAATAGATATATTTACATTTTATTAATCTAAGAGGAAGTATGAAATAGTTCTATGAGTGATATAAAAATTGAAAAATGTAATTTCTATATTTCTATATATCAACAGTTTTTAAAAAATTGATAAATATTGATTTTCAATGAAAACTCCTGCTATAGACACCAAAATTTCGCACTAGTTTTTATATTAGAAAGATACTAATTTTATATATTTTTAATTAAACTAAGAATAAGTATGAAATTTTTATTTAGTTGATATAATTTTTCCTAAATTTATGAAATATTGAAATATATTTTTTGAAGATGTCATAAAATATTACTTAATATTTCTAGATGATATCTTGTGATAAAAAAGTTAGAATTGGGAGTTATTTGATATATTGGAAGGATTATTAAATCATATAAATATAATTAAATAGTAAAAATTTATAAAGAAAACATTTAAATGGTGTAAAAAACACCAAATCATGTGATGACATGTTTCCAAATGGTGATTTCTCTAAGTGGCCACAAAAATTTATTATTATTGTGACCACATGTGCATTTTTTCAGGTGAATATATGTATTTCTCAAACAATATAATATTTATTTTACAATTTACCAAACGTTATTTTTCATTATGACTACATCATATATTAAAGAAACTAAATGGTTCATATAAATCTTCTATATAATACTTCATGATGTTATATGCAATACAACACAAGAACACATGAATAACAAACCTTTATTTTCAGTTTTAGATATCATGTACCTTATGCAAATCTTTGATCTTGAGGATAATATGATTGTGTTATAGGAAGAGATAAAATATAGTTCTCCCATTCATATGATCTTCTATATTCATACCATAAGTAATTCTACAATATACAACATGAACAAGTCTTGGTGGGAATATATATTTATTTTTATAGAACAACTGTATTAGGAATGATGATTGGTCTTCGTATATGAAATAAACAATTGATTAACACATCATGAAGTAAAGGATTTATTAGTTATTGAGTTTTTATGTAGAGAATTATAGTATGTATAAATTCTCTCAAATGTAATAGACACATGCATACAGTATTTTAATTGACATCCAGACATCAAGATATGGTTTTTCTGTCGCATTCCCTCATCCCCCCATTATTTTGGATGATATTGATATCATCTTCATTCGAATATTTTAAGTTGAACATTTTCTTATTATCCAATTTTTTGAATATAATCAACAATATAAACGTTAATATATTCTTCAAATACATTAAAATATTAACTAACCATGCTATATACAGTTACATAAGTAACAACTCATCATATTTATTTATGTCATCTGTATAATAACCAAGAATTTTATCAACTGACTAAAAGACTTCTTTAACATGAAATATGTTTTTATGAAACAAAATGTTAACCAAATTTAAGGTATATACCTCACAATCAATCATTACTCGCTTTCAATTCATTAGTTTATTTATTTATGAAAAATGTTACAATTTCATGAATAAACTATATTTCAATATTCTTGAAAATAAGATTTACTATATTTATATATTTACCTATATATATATTATCTGTTTTTGTAAATTAATATATTTTATAAAGATTCCCCGAAAATAAATTTTTAGCAAAATTTTAATATATTTTAGTTTTGTTAAATTTATACTTTATTTCCACATATACCTTAATCAAATAATTTGAAATCTTAATTTTTTATATTCTAGGATAATTTATTTTTCATATTTTATATTAAATTAATATTTAGTACATTGAACTTATTATTAATATTTTTTAGTATTTCATGGAATATAAACAAATTTTTTCTAAATACGCACACCTAACAATGAGAAATTATTTTTTAATTAATTGTTATATTTTATAATGGTATTAATGGAATTTCTATTACTTATTATTTTCGATATATTTTTTAAATTGGTAATTAAAATTGTTTTGATTTAATATTTCTGTTTTTAATTTTCACAATTATTATTATTATTATTATTTGAATTATAAAATTTAATATCTTTAACAGTTACGATGTATGAATTTGAATTACATTACCTAGTGGGTGATTTAATTGTAAGTTTTACACTTCCTATTTAAAAGAATCTAAACATATTCTATGGAAAAATATTATGAGAAAAGGTGTTGTTAACTTATGCCTCATGAAAATTAAATGGTCTGAAAAAATTTCCCACCTAATGATTTGGTATTAACTTCAGTTATATAACATTAATTATTTTGTGGAATTATTTTTATAGAAAATGGTTTGATATATATAATAATCATAAAATTTTGATATTTATATTAACAGAGAAAGAGTGTATATTATCCTAGAGAATATGGTTGGAAGTATTTAAATATTATGGTTTCGTAATATACCACCATAGAAAATAAAACAAGGTTGATAATGTATTGAGTTGAATGTATCATGATTAATATACTTTAATAAGGATAATAAAGGATCTAATTTTTATATATTTCCAGTGGTTGGATCTATAATTTTTTAAAAATGTGAGAAAAAATATTGTAATCAAATTACTGGTCAACCATCTATCCAAGTGATGATTAAAGAGGATTAGAATGATTATGTAGAACTATAGGAGAAGGATAAAAAAAAATTAATGTATTTAACAATTATTTTGATAAAAAGATAATGTTCAAGAATTGAGTATGTGTTCTATCTATACCTGATTTTAAAAATAATTTATTAATAGAATATCATATTCCTTCATTCCTTATTCATCTTACATATATATATATATATTTAAAAGATTATTTTTTGTGGGGGTAAATTAAGAGATATATCAATGATATTGTATGTTAGTGCATCGTATGTCAGATGGTTGAGGTTAGGATAAGAAATTAATAGGATATGTTACCAAAATTACACATAAAATATTAAAATTGGGAAAAAATGAACCTAGATTCTGTCTTCAAACATGTAGAAATATATACATGGAACATATATATATGGGTAATGTTTGATATCCTTATAAATCTATAACTAATAGTCATAAAAAAAATAATATTTATCTCTTCATCGACATTCTACAATATAGATAATGTATGTGGTAAGGATGTGTGGAATACTAAAATATATTATATCTTATAAGGAACCATGGTTTACCTCAATGTTAAAGTGAATTATTTAGTAAGACCACAATATAAAATATAGTTTAATCAATATTTATCATCCTCAAATAGAAATTTAGTCTATGAGATTAAATCAGACCCTATAATATATATTTATATTTTTTAATTTCAATGGATGTTGGGATCAACAATGTCATCTAGAAAATGTTTCATTCAATAATAGATTTCACTCAAGCATTAATATGGCTTCTTATGAAGACCTCTATGAAATAAAGTTTATAAGTCCAATTTTATAGGATGAATTTCAGGAAAGATAATTATTGGGACCTAATATAGCTAAATAAATTTAATTGACGGTTATATCCACTTTACACCACATAAGGATAACTCAATGTTAACAGAAAATTTGTGTTGATAATCATTGGAATAATCTAGAATTTAGACTTGGGGAGATGGTATTTATGTTAATTTCTACATAGATGAAGGTTATGAAATTTGTAATGATAGGAAATCTGATACATTGTTATATTATCTCCATTAATATTATTTTTCTATTAAGGATGGTTTTTATCTTTTTTTACTTCCACCTATCCTTTCTCAAGGACATGATGTTTTATGTGTATCACTCCTAAGGAAGTACATACCGGATATTTGAAATTTAATGAAACCAAAATTCAATCATTGGGTTGAGGATATTTCATATTAATAAAAAACTATATATATTTGAATTGAAAAAGATAACCTTTTACAACACAAGACCACACACCTAGCCATAGTTTTATAGAGAGGTAACTAACTTGAAGAAGCTACATGCGAATATGAGGATATTATGATGTATAAGTATCCTCAGTTGTCAGTATTTGTGTAATATATATTATAGTGAGATATTTATTTCAGTAGGGGATGTAAAATGAAACCTGTTTAGATTTTATGGAATATGTTTTTCAAATAATTTTTTTTCTTCACGAACATTCATTATACGCAACATCGAGTTTTAACAAACCATGAGAAACTATTTATATTATTATTTATATTTTAATGGTATGACCTAGGAATTAATGATGGTGTTATAAATCGGAATAATCATAATTTTAAAAAAAATATTATGGTTTTAGATAAATATAATATTTTGATAAAAATGTATTTAATTTTTAGTAATGGTTTTACATGCTTCAAAAATAATTTTTTTAACAAAATGAATTTATTTTTTTATATGAACAAGTAATAAAAATTAATTTTTTTCAATTTTATAAACATTATTTGAATAAAATATATTCATTTTTTATCAACATGTCAAAATTTTTATATGGTTACTTATTGGGATTTTTTGAAAGGTTTATCTTATTAATGAATTATGGAAAATATAGATTATTAATGAAAGCTATATTTTCATTTAAATAAATTAAAATTTACAATTTTTTAAATTTTTTTAAAAGTAAAATTATATAATCAATATTTTTATTAATATAATTTATATCACTGGAATCAACTTCATATTTTATATTCATAGAAAATATATTTATATTTATGATGTATTTTTCCTTGGAAAACTCTATAATTTCCATTTCTATATTGGTAATTTTAAATTAAATTCTAAAAAATATAAAAATGTATATTTTTAAAAATGGATTTAATAATTTGATACATCATAATTAATATTATTTGATGATATATGTATATTTAATTTTCATATTGAATAGTAATAAAAATAAAAATTAATTATAGTGGTTAAGATTAAAACGGGATTTCCGGCATTTAAAAAAAATAACGTGTATAAATTACCTAAAAAAATTTCTAACACAAAATTATGTTATAGTTTGACCACATATAATCTATTGTTCTACACTTATCTATTATAGAGCCTTGTGGCATGTCAAATATTTGGATATAAATTTTTCTTTATAAAAATTCCATGTGAGTCTTTCCCCCAATTATTAAAGGGAATCTAGTCTCCCCTCCTCCTCACATTTACAAAACTGTTTGGTAGGTAGAATACTAGAAAAAAATATTTTCAATAATTCCCCCCAAAAAAATTTATGTGTTAGTTTTATTATGAAACCCTCCTATGAATTCAATTTGTGCAAACCAAGGGAGGTTGTCTAATGATGAGCTAACATTCCAAACCCATGGGTTTTGTTTGATTTATTCTTACCCAACCATCAAATATTCATAAAATATAATAAAATAATAATAAATTTTGCATAAATTTAAATAGAATTTTTTATATTAACTTTCTAACCTATATCTTTCTTCTCCTTTATTAAATGGAAAATGAAACAGTCGCTCATATTTATTGCGGATTATCTCTTTGTTAACTGATTTAATTAATTTTCCCACCACGAACTCATAAAGCAATAGATAAATATGTATTTAACATTTATATATGATATTAATTAAATACTTATTATCATTTAATTATAATATTATAACTACACTCATACCTTCTAATCTATTTGAAAACTAGAATATCGATCTTGTGAATGTCTGGACTATCGCCTCCATGGAGTGGTGTGATTATTTTTTCATTTTATTTTGAAATGGATGGTACTAAAGATGAATTTGATTAATATATAAGATACCTATGAGATTAAAATTATTCAGAAAATGTAACATATTATATAAATTTATTTCTTTTTTGATCTTCAAAAAAATGGAAACAACGTTTAAGAGTACGTATGACATATTATCTCAAGGAATTGTGTAATTCATTTTCTATCACTAAATTTTATATATTAATATAAATAAATTTATAGTTAATTTATATTAAATTAACATCATGTTGATAATTATTTATATAATGGGACCATTATCAATGTAAAATGACCGAAAATTCAAAAAAAAATACGTAAAAAATGAAGTAATTTGGAAATGAAATGGGATTTTAATAAGGAATTGCTAAAAAATTGGGAAATAAAATATAATAACTAAATAATTTATTCTATGATATATATTATTATGGTTGTTAATGAAATTATAAATAATCCAACATTTATTATAAATTTGTCTTGGATGTATATAATGAAATTAAAAACATTATGTAAGGTATTTTCACCTCATTATTATTTAAGTGAGATACATGCCTTATTAACCACATGTATCTTTTATGTGGTTTTTATAATCACCAAATTTTACATATATGATTATTATTATATCTTATATATATCAATATATTATTCTATGGTTATTTAGTTCATGGGTATTTGTATTCAAATGTTACCAAAGTAGTAAGGTGTTTATGCTACAGTCTCATTATTTAACCGGATTGTTTCCATATATTCTTAAAATGACATAATTTTATTATCCAACTCCCTAAAATCTCATATATATTTTTCAAATATATTTTTTTTTGGAAATTTAGTTTTTTATTTTATTTTCTTATATTTATGAAGTAAATATATCAAAATAATATTTTTAATGAAATTTATCCTTATTTCTCTCATTATTCAAAATCCATTCTTATTCATTGTTAGAGTTTTATAAAATTATTGTAAATAATGTTTTTACTATTATACATCATTCAATGAAAGAAATTTTTTCAGAATTTTAACGTTTTTAAAATAAATTAAATGGAATATTAATTTTCATTATCTATATAGGGTTCTTGGGTGTTCTTACAGAAAATGATAAATGAATCTTTATTTTAACACATATGGAATGAATATAATTTTACACCATCATGACAAATATATGATTAAAATATTACATTATATATTCACAATGTAATTTTCCATTAATTTTTTTCTTTTATATACGGAAAACATTTATATTTTAAATAATTTATTTCAAAATAGAAAGGATATTTTCCTCAATTAATGATACAAGTGAACATTAAAGATACTTTTCCATCTAAGAAGACATAATTTTATGTTAATGCATTTTTAATAGCGATATTATCTAATAAAATCATCCTTATTCATTATATGGATGAATTATGATTATGATTGCATGATTTTTATGAAACCCATTTATATTCCCTAGGTTTGGATATCATGAAAGGATTATGAAACCCATTACCTATTCATAAGTTATGATATGATAAATATTTTATGATCATATGGGACACAAGTATGGATTATGTGAATGGTGGGACCTATAACTCCCTCTAATTCCTCATGAAACGACTATTGTTCTATGAGATCAAAGACTATATGGGAGGTCATCACAATCCTGAAATAGAGGATACAAAATAGGTTACCCCAATCTTGAATAAGATCTTACACATGAGGTTATCCAAATCATGAAAGATAAGGAACCTAGGAGTTTATCCAAATCCCGATGAATTTACATGGGTTGTTAGAAAAATCCCTACATGTTAATAATATATTCATGGGAATCCTTGAAAAAAATATTTTATATGATTTTTCACATACCACAGATCTATGTTATATTCAAACATTATTATCTCATGGATCATGTTTTTTTAATTCCTTCATGACTCATGTTTTATGAACATTAATGATTTATACCATAACGAACGTTTAGGATCTATGATATGCATTGTATTGTTTTCAAAACATATTATCATGTTCTCAAACCATTGTTATAAATTAATTCATATATAAATATTGATATCAACCTTTTTTACCCTTACCATTAATATAAGATCACCCTTTTTAGTTTCCATTTTCAATAGTCATGAAGACGAGTATTATATATGTTATTTCTATGAAGGGTGCTAGTTTGGAATTACCTAGTGGGACATTATATATATCACTTATAAACTAGTTGTATATATGTCCATAATTTTGAAGCTACTAGAGATATATGATTGTGGTGTGGATATTTGTAAATTTAATTAATAATCATCTATTAAAATGAAATATCCATATATGAAATCCCAGTGTTTTCATATATATTATTTTGAAGGGTCTTGGATATAAGATATATCAAAATTAATTTTTGGTATGATTTTTTGTTTATATTTATTTGATTTTTTATGATATTAAATATTAATGGTCATTGAACCTTGGTTTAAATGATTTTTAACTTATGGGTCTTGTTTATGTGTTGAGAATTGAGAAATGATTTTTTTAAAATATTTGTGTTTCAAATCTATATTTTCAAATCCAATTGAATTTTTTTAATAAGATGTTTTGAAATGTAAATCGCGTTGAGGATGTAGAATGGATGGTTTAATAAGTTTATTTAGTTATTGGACACTTTTTTGATTAATATTCACAGTATGTTAGTATAATGTCATGTTTTGGTTATTATATGATTCACTGAAAGATATTTGTGGAAGATAATTTGTTTTATCAATATGTTCCAATTTGATAGTCTAATCCATTTTTTGAATATGACCATCTCTATTCTTAAAATTTCCTAAACATTAAATACATTTTGTGGATCCCTTAAATATTTTAAATTCATTCATTATTTTATGTGAGGAATTTGGGCCTAGGTTTACATTGAATCTAGGCTGGTGTTGTATCATACCTTTGAGTATATGGTTGTCTTAAAATTGAAGATTCATGATGTTTAACTCATGGGTAATGGGTTATGTTGTTTTTAAATGCAGTCAATGTGAATTATTTTTCCCTTGAAAATTATTTTTCACATTTATTTTCAAATCTGACGCAAAATAATATAAAATTTTAAGTTTTAAAAGTTTATTTAAAGATGAATTTTGAATTTAAAATGGGTTCTGTCCCTATTTGGGTCATGAGATATTCTGGTAAATGGTGTTTTCATCTTATAAAATTATTTTCTTTGTGATGAAACCAATGATTTAAAATATTTAAAACCATTAAATTTTTTTAAAAATAATTTCTAAAATAGGTTGATTTTTTAATTCTTATATACTAGTAGGTTCATGAATTAATTTAAAATAAAGGTTTTAATCAAAATAATTTTTTTGAATTAATTTTTTTGTTTTGAATTTTCACTTGTTTTTGTTTTGGAATCATTTGTTGAAAGATTCTTGAATAATGGGTTTCTATAGAATTATTTTAAATTGTTTTTAGAGGGAAATCACATGTTTAGTGGAGGATTGTCTTTTAAAGAAATATGATAAAATCATTGTTTGTCACTTTAGATGATTTCTAAAATAGATTGCATGAGTTCTAATCCCTTGATGTTTACATTTCATTTATTTAATATTTACTATTAAATTACTAATTTGTGTTACTTAATTGATTAATTCATGATGTATATTCCATATTTTAAATATTTTATCCTAGGATAAACATATAAATATTAAATTTAATAATAAAAATATTATGAAATTCTTCATGAAGATGATTATATAAGAAATGGTATAGGCCATGGAACATTTTTAAGGCTCAAACTGTTTAATCAAATGAAAATATTTCACAAAACGTTGGTAAAAAATAATTCAAACTGCAAACCACTAATACATGATGTGAAAATCCTCATAAACACTTTAAAGAAGGATGAGTGAAACAATACCGTATTCTAGGAGAGAAAATGACTTGTTACTTCATGGAATATAGTGGTATTATATAAAACATTCCACGAATATCCAAAAACATCCAAAATGTGTCAAATGTTTTCTTGGGTCCACCTTTAATTTTTTAGTAACATAGTGGGAATATTAAACCACAATATATATAAAATTTATGGTATGGGTATATTTTTAACATATAGGAATAGGTGTTTGAGAGGTGATGTGAAATTTGGATCGGAGACCAAATATCTTATGAGATTTGGTGTTCTCTACAGAGGCATCCACCATGAATTTTACTCAATTTTCTTTTAGAATTTTATTTTGATAATTTTTATTCACCCTCTCATGACTAAAATTATTTGGTGAGTTTTTTTATAAAAGGTGTAATTAATTGAAGAGGAATTATAATAAATTACTGGTTTTCTCATTTTTAATTTACGTTGGGTTTTTTTTTAATCATGAATTCTTCCAAATTACCTCTTTTAATTTCCTTATACAAAACAATATTTTTATGAGGTGTGGGAGAAGTAATATTTTAATGATAGTTATTAAAAATTCTAGGTCATCAACATAACCATTATTTGGAAAAATTAATTTATTTAAAAATGGTGTTAGGTTTTCTCTTTCATTAATTATCAAATGTATCATGACGCTTGATAAAATGTTTGGTTAGTGAGAGATAGAAATTACCATATATTAATAGTAATAAATTATCCAAATTCATATGATAATTTATTTTACTAATGGGATATCATATTTATTAATTACATGAACCGTGATCATTAGTACTTTATGTGTATTATTTATTTTCACCTTCCACATTTTATAAAAAACATAACAATATATTATATAGATTAATGATATTTAAATCATAATTAATATTGTATTGGTGTTAAATTAATGTAATTTCTTAACCTGACCACAGTGGATCAACCTCGAGACATAATAATCCTATAATATTTAATTATAAAATAATTAATTATTGATTTGTGTTAACAAAATTATAAATTTGGTTTCCCCGTAGGTATTGAAAACACCCAATGTTCTACCATCCACCTTGAGTAATAATATAATTACATTGAATCCTTGATATTTTTTATATGGTGTTTTATGGGATTCTTATAGTTATCCCTCATTTTGTTCTTCTTTCATTACTTATTTATAAATAATTTGTTCTATATGTCCATTTGGGAATGTTTTTCTTTTAGATACCCTATTTTAATACTATTTTGTGGGAAAAGTTTTATCCACATAAAAAATTGTTTGTGGAAGAATATTTGAATTTTTTTTTAATATGAGTCTTGTTCTTTGAAATGAGTTTTGGGGAAACTTTTTTAAATATCCCAAATTTAGTTTTGGATAGTTTTGTGTTTTTATATAAATTAAACTCTTTAATTGTTTGTATATATCGGATAAAGAGTTTTGGACACATCCCTACATTCCTAACGAATAAGGGGGAGGTGATTTATAAATGGGTATGAGGAATGGAAAATATATCATCAAAGTAAATGTTCCCCTTTATTCCAAATGAGGTCAAAATTTTGAAACCCATTTGGGTGGATTATCTTTTCTATTATTTTGGATTAATTGTTTACCATCTTTATCATGTTCATACCTTTGTGTTTTTTATATTGTATGTACACATCATTGTATTTGTTACCTTTCCCAGGTGATATAAATGATTAAATATATTGTTGACATTTTATATTATGTATTTTATTAAAACTATCTAGAGTAACCATTGATTTGATTATTCATTAATTAATATATATCTTTTGTTCAAGCTGATGATCACATGGTAGTTCAAGATTTGTGGAATTTTTAATGGGATAGTGTTCTCTTTGGATGTCCCATTATACCATTAGAGTATGGTAAACCATGACTAGATAACATATTCCTTCAAAATGTGAAATTCATAAAAGTTAACCCTCATATAGGTTATGTGTTTAATGACCATTTATGGATCAAATATGTCTTTTTTGAGTTCCATTTGTATGGTTTTTTTATAAGTATGTTATAATAAGAACTTCTTCTAATGTGAGCCCTTAAATGTTTTAGTGATTCTTCATATTAGTGAAGTAATTTAATAATGGTTATCTTTTTAATTACTCAATTTACGATATTTCTAAATTATGGGGAGACTTTTGATTAATCATTATAATAATTTTCAGACATGTATTGGTGGGAGTGGTAGTTTTTTTGATAGATACATATGGTCATTCACTACTAGAATTCATAGAATTTGCGACAGGTTATTTGCGTCAGGATCCCGTCACAAATAGGCTTTAGTGGTGGGGTCCCGTCGCAAATATCTCTTTGCAGAAAATGCTATCACAAACACCATTACTTGCAAAAGGCCTGTCGCAAATAATTGTATTTGTGACGGGAAACATCGGTGTCTCAAATAAGTCTCCGATTATATGTATTATATATACATAATCTTTTTCGCGACGAGCCCATCACAAATAGTGTTTCCGACGGGCCCTTGTCCCATCACAATATATATATATATATATAAAGTTCTGTGATGGTCTCATCACAACAGAGTATTTTCGACGGGCTAGTAGTCTCATCGCAAATAATAAATAAATTTAAAAAAAATAAAATTTAATAAAATTCGGATTAATGAAAAATATATTATGTTATTAAAATAATAAAAAAATAAAAAAATATTAAAATTCTCAATTATCACAAAATAATATAAAAAAATATATAAATATTAAAAATTAAATTATGTAATATTTTCACTGATATAAAAGACAGAAAATGTAAATAATTCATATTACAATGTTAAATTCAAATTTCTGTAACATAAAATAAATCACTTGTGGGGTCGTCTTTTGGAGGAGGTGGAGGAGCAAAAGGAGCTGGTGGTAGAATCTCCATCCCTAAACTTTGAGTTAGATGGTTCATGTACTTCATCTACTCATGATGCTGCTACTACCATCAATACGTGTCCTCCCCATGCTACTGTTACTGCTACTGCGGCCATTGATGCATATGCTCCTCATAATGCTGCTCCTGCTGCTGCTTCCGCTAAAACATATCTTCTTGCTGTTTCTACAAAGTCTCTATAAACTCATCCTGAGCTCGCAACTGCTCCTGATACTGTGATCCAGAAGATGATGTCTCTCCACAAGCACCTCTCGAGCTGGGCACTGACATCGCAACAGTAACATAATAAGTACCAAGAGTCAAATGAGAGTTGATACCAACTACGTTGACCTTCTGAAAGCCATACTGAGTCGCCTGCATCCATGCCGCCTTGTTGAAATGATGAGCACTAGTCTGCTCAGCCGTCTCGTCCTGACCCTCAGCCTGTGTCTGATAGGTCTCAGCCTCATATGACTCCATCAATTCCAATTTAAAATTAAAATTGTGAAAATATAATATGCAGTTAATTGTAAAATAGAAAAAATAATACTTACCACAATTTGGCGCTCCTGATCACCTCTAATATCTCTAGTGATTGGATCACTATACATCCTCTGATAAAGATCGAACTCTATAAAATCTGGATGCTCGACTTCCTACAAAAATATAAAATAAAATTTTTATATTTAAAGTTATATAAATTTTTTTAAATATATACTTACCATATTCTCTCTATACGAACTGAATGTACGGCTACCAGCTCGATGCGTCACCTCTTGTCTCCCCCAGTTCTGTCTTCCTACTGAAGATCTCCTCTGAAATCCACCACCCAACCACTATAAACATAATCAATCCTAAACGTGAGATGAAATGTCCTCTGGTTAGTGGGCTCTACACGAATCATCAAATTCTTTCACTCCTTCTTTCTTAATAGTTATCCTTCTCAAATTGTGCAAAAACTGACAGAAACGGTCACGCATAGAAACCTGCCATGTTGCATGGATAGTGTCACGCATGCTATCATCGATAGGATACCATAAACCATTCAAATAATTTATAATATCAAGTTGTTAATAAAATAAATTTAAAAATAAATATTATTTATTTACGTACCAGCCAATAATGGAACATATCGCATCACACATCAACGAGAATATGTTCCCATGTAATCCATGGCTGAGAAAAAATAATTTTTCAAGATAGAGCTCCCTTGTCCAATAGATACATGCGCAAAAATGTGACAAAGGAATAAATAATCAAAAAATTAGTATATATATAAATAAATTAATGAAAGCTAAATAAAACATACAGGTTACCATACCTCTGTGTTTGTGAATCAAAACTAAGATGTGGACGTCGCTCTAGGACAGGTTCAGGAATCATCCTTCATGCAAGACCGCTCCCCCTCCCCGTACCCCCAGAACCGCCAGTAGGCTGTTGGTCAGATGATCCAACATTCCCATCATCCAAAGGTAGCTCAGCCTTCTATAACTCACCCAATAGATTAGATTCCATCTGAAACACAAAATGATTATTGTTAGAAGATAGTTAAAAATAACTATTATATATAGATATACATTAATTATGATTATAACCAGCATTTAACTATGGCAATGTTCATCTTCATCCTCTTCTCCATAGCTTTCAATGTAAATTTCATCATCTTCCTCCTCAGCATCATCAATATCCATATGAGTTTCAATTTCAGCATCTCTTTTCATTTCAAATTCATTTGTAACATCATTAACATCTTCATAACCATCGATCCTTAATTTTGGGTTGTCATCATCGATATTCACATATCATTATTAATCAAATGGATTTTGAGATGTCTCTTGAAAAATTTCAATTCCTTCCACTTCAGTGGAACCACATTCATTTTGAGTAAACTGATTTTCCCAATATTTAATTTTTATCATGCTCCACCAATCACTCAAGTCTCTGGAAGTAGCACAGTACTTTTCATAATAAATTTGATGTGCCTGTTGAGCCAGTAAAAATGGTTCATTTACTTCAAAAATTATTTTATATTTAATATCAACGATTTCATGAGTCGGATGAACACACAAGCCTCTCTCAGTATCCAACCACCGACATTTAAAAATTATTATTTAATTCTTTCAAAGATAACACATCTCAATAATTTCATCCAAAAGGCCATAAAAGTCAACTTCAATTTCTCTGTGATGTGATCCTCTCATGAAAACCCCAATGTTCATTGTTCTTTTTTGATTCCCCGTATGCATGTGTATGAAATAGATAACTATTCACCACATATGCATTATAAGATTTATCCATTTTGAATGGTGGGTTACTCAATATACATAGATTCTTATCAATTTTATCATTATATTGAGACCCCGTAAAATTTGTAAAACAATTATCAATATAATAAATAATAAACAGAATTGATATTAAACCATCAATAATTTATGTTACAAGTTTTTCAAACCATTGAGAAAATATTTTTTTTGCGTTCTTCAAGAGTAGCTGCTATAATTTGTGGAAGTCGTTTCTTGATATGATTATCATATAACCTAAAAATAATATAATTTTAAATACTATAAAATTAATTATAGAACAAGTGATAGAAGTACTCACAGGACAAAGGAGGTCATTTCTTCATAGTTGAGCAGAACGTATGTATGTGCTCTGTGATATTCATCATCTGAAATCCATCATTCATGAAATCCACCAAAACAAACATTTTGTTGATTAAAAACTATTAATTGATTTTCCATTTCTTCATTAACATTCCCCTCATTTCATCCCAATTGATTGTGTTTTGAGGGATATTGAGATTCAAAATAATGAGAGTAGAAAAAAGAAATTTTCTCTTGCAAATATGCTTCAGGAATTGATCCTTCAATTGATTCTTTTTTACATATTTATTTCTTCAATTTCTGCATGCATATCTTGAATGGGTACATCCATCGAAACTGAACTGTACCTCTACATTTAGCTTCATTTAGAAAATGTAATATCAGATGTTCCATTGAGTCAAAGAAATTCGGCAGAAATATTTTTTACAGTTTACATATAATTACAACAACATCTTCTTCCAGTTTTCTTAGCACATCGTAGTCTGTTGTCGCTGCACAAATATCTCGAAAAAATATGATATGTCTATTATCGAATCTCAAATAATATAATTCAACAATCCTCTGAATCTAATTGGCATAAGTCTTTCCATTATAACATGACAATCATGACTTTTTAATTCAGTAATATAACCATTCTTAACACATCTGCCCAAATTGGATGCATAGCCATCTCGAAGTCTCAAATATGCAATCCACTGACAAAATAATAAGTGACTCTCTTTTAAAAGTGTATAATCTACTTTTGGCTTCATTAACCTATGTGATCTGACATTTTCAAATAGTTCAAGTTCTGGTCTCCTGTAAATTTGGGCAAGCTCTAGTCAAGAATTTACAGTATCTTTGGTCTTACCTGGTGTATCCAAAAGTGTATGAAATAAATTATCAAAATATTTCTTCTCAATATGCATAACATCTAACATGTGGCAGACCAACAAATTAGACCAATACAGAAGATCCCAAAAAATTCTCCATTTTATCCAATTAGGTTCATTCCCAAAGCCCTGAATTTTCTGTTGGTTTATTATTGGTCCAAATGTGATGGGGGTAATGAAAATACAACTGATTTTAACTGTGTACCTAAGATCATCATTGGAGGTTCATCCCTATCAATTTTACCTTTTCTGAAATGATATTTGTTCCTCCAAAAAGGATGATCCGTTGGAAGAAATATATAGTGACAATCAAAATATCAAGGTTTTTTTCCATTGATGAGGATAAAGGATTTGTTTTCTTTTATACAGTAAGGACATGATTTCAGATCATGTAGTACCCTCAGTTTCTAGTATGTAACCCTTTCATGATACTTTTCATGGTTTTAAAGTAATGTTTTTTGAATGGGAGAGTCAGGAGAACTTGGAATGATGATTGGAGGCAAAGGAGAAGAAACACGGTTGGCGCACGATTTGTACAATTGTGCGGAAAAACTGTACATTGTGGTTCTTGGAGTTAGTGGCTTCCGCACGGTCAGCGCAAGGTTTATCTAAACCGGGCGGCCAAACCGTGTGTGAAGGATGGTTGAGTAAGAAGCTAATGCACGGTTAGCGCACAGTTTCACAAACCATGCGGTCACATAAAGTTAGATCCTAAAATTGTGGATCTAACTCATTTTGCCTTTAATTGTCCTGTTTTAACCTCCTAAGTGGCCCTAACCCAGGATTACTCTCCCTTGATGGTTGGAAGACTTCTCGCAAGTGTTCCGGAGGTGATCCGAAGGCTTCTCTTGGAAAATCGAAGCAAGATTCTTAAAGAGAAGTGATCTAAGGAGGGTTTTGGTGTTTTTACAAGTTGTTCTTGGTGTTCTTCATCCGTCAGTTGGTTTCACCCAAATTGTTGAGGTAGGTGGATTCACTCTCGATTCCTCTTTCTTAGAACTTGAAGGCATAGTTTCAATTTGTTTTCCTTGATCAAAATGGCTTGTTTATCTGCTATAAAAGAATGGTTGAAACCCTTTTTTGTAATGGGTGATGGAAATTGTGTGGTTTTGGAAAGTGTTTGTAAAAGTAACTTTAAAATTGTGATTTTCAAATTGGCTATGGTTTTTGCGGCTTTAATGAAATGGTTTTCAATAAAAGGGTGATGCTTTATTGAATGTTTTTGAACAATCATGGTTTTGGGAATGGACTTTCATGGGTTGTGGTGTGTGTTCATATGCATTAGGATGGATAAGGGAGAGAAGTACCCCCATCAAAAAGGTTGGGATGGATAAGGTCGTGAAGTACCCCCATCAAAATGGACAGATAAGGTCATGAAGTGCCCCCTTCAAGTTAGTCCAATAAGTGACGACTTAGTGGAAGGATAACTCACCACTCGCAAGTATAGGGAGGTCCAGGTTGTATGCATGGCTGGTTGTGTGGATTGGTGGAATGGAACGAATATGCCACATGGAAATGCGAATGGAATTGGGAACTCTGCATGGATTCTTTTCATGAGAAAGATTGGTTTTGTTGGAAAATGGTGTTGACATGGAACTTGATATATTGTGAACTATTTTCAGAATTTTTTTATATAAATTGTTTTATATAAATGTGCTAACTTTTTTTATCCTAGCGGCATGGGTTGGGAAGTCATCAAGGAAAACCTACGAAGTCTTATTACTCACCCCCTGCTTTGGCATGATGGTGCTTTTGCAGATTTCATATACCGGGATGTTGGAAAAGGTAAAGTGTCACACATTTATAACACTACTTCGTGACTCTTGGGCTGGTTCGTATGTTGGAGCTTGGAGCTTGTGGAGCATAGAGTTGGGTTTTCATCATGAAGTCTTGTAGTAGTCTATCTGTTGTTTACTCTGATTTGGTTTTGTACTCCATTTTGGCACTTAGTTGGGTTACAATGAAAATAATGGATAAGTTGTTTGGTTCTAAATCATTCATCATATAGTGTTCTTTTTGGAGATTTTTACCTGGTTTTCTTTGATTGTTGATTGTTTTATGTTGAAGGGTAAATTGTCCCCTATTTATTTTGAAACCCTTCGGCATTTATTGCCAGCCTTTGGCACCTTGGGGATGTCTTTTAAGGCCAAGTAATGACTCATTGAGATCTCATTCCATTGACAATTGGTGAGTCATTACAAATGGTATCATCCTGTTCGGTCCTTGCCTAACAAGTGGTCTTCAATGTTCTTGTCCTAGAGTTGAAATAACTTCTTGTCTATTCCTTGGGTGATCATCTTAGATAAGAGTAGGATTGTTAGAACATGAAATTTATAGCATAAAAGGACATAGCTAACCCATTTATGCTGAACTTCAAGTTACCAAGGTGTTGGGTACATAAGTGTTTTGGATACACTTATAGAATGTTACAAATCTCATTGTCATGGGTTTAGCTAATGAGATGTGCATGAAATGCATTAGAGGAATGAATTCCCACTAGGATGGCCTATCTCATTGCGAAAAATGATTTATGATTTTGGGAAAGGTACAAATATTTAAAAAAGGCATAAATTGATTTTCAAATGAATGATTTTGAAAACTGGATATTTAGCTTATTTGAATATAGGTGGATTTTCAAAATGTATTTGGGATGTTTTCAAAAAATGGTTGAACACGTGGATAAGTTTCATGGTTGGAAAACAATGATGTGATAGTTGGTTTTATCAAAATTGAATTGCTAAGTCTTCAGTTTCTCATATTTGAGACTAACGGTGTGTGTTGCTTGTATAGAAAATGGCACCCGTTAGGCATTGTAGAAAACATCCGAAAGAAGCTGTGGAGAATGTGGTTTCACCTGAACCACATGTTAACCAGAAGATGGTTCAGAATATCGTTCAAGTGTTCCAGGTTGTGGATGGAAGGAATCAGAGGTATGAGTCAAGGCATGTAGACCATTCCATCCAGTTCCAGAAGCAGAATCCACCCATCTTTCTGGGTGATTCTAAACCAGAACGGGTGGAGGTGTGGAAGAGTATGATGAATCATATAATTGATTTCATCAACACACCAGTAGAGCTAAAAGTAAATATGGTGACGTATATTCTTGAGGATCTTTCACATCAGTGGTGGGATTTAGAGGTGTAGGATAAATTGGATTAAGGCCTTACATGGGAGAATTTTGGAGAATTATTTAACAAACAATTCTATCCTCACACGTTCAAGATCCAGAAAATGATGGAATTATTCAGCATGAGACAAGAGAGCCTCTCTATCACAGAGTATGTGGATAAATTCTTGAATTTAGTCTATTTTGAACAAGAGGTTACGGCAAGTGCTTCTTTGTAGGCACGCATCTTCGAATCAAGGGTAAGGTATGAGATTTGATCAAAGATCGCGGTGCTCTGTATTACGAATTATACAGATATGGTGAATAGAGAAACAGTTGCTGAACATGATATCTCGAGATCAATAGGAGGAATCATGATGATACCCACGGGAACAGGTGGGAACTCTAATGTTGGGAACAAGAAGAAGAGGGACACCTACTTCGAAGGTGGGAGTGTGAATCAGAATCAGACGGTTGGATCGGTGAACCTTCCTCCACGGACCATGATGAAAACTGGGTGTTTTTAATGTGGATCAACTGATCACATAAAGCGAGACTGTACGACGCAACCTAGACAATGTCACAATGACAAGAAAATGGGGAATCTACAGCGCTATTGTAGAAATACTATGAGGTCGGGCGCACGTGACACTTCCCAGGCATCACAAGCATCATATTCATCGATAGGACGAGGATAGCAGAGTCTGTCTCATCTGCATAACAGAGCTATCCATGGTGATTCTCTAAATACCATGACTCCTCAACCAGGGAAATCTCAGAAAGGCAACAAGGAGAACAGTGTAGTGACTAAGCAATTGAATGGAGCTGAGAAGATGTTTGTTGATGATCAGGCTGGACTATAAATAGTAAGAGGTATGATTCTTTTGAATTCAACCTTTGTGAAAGTGTTCTTTGATACTAGTGCATCACATTCCTTCATTGTTTCTCGTGAAGTTGATTTGATATGTTTAAAACTAGAAATGATGCATGTGTCTCGGAACTCCAAACTCCTCTTGGTGAAAGGGAATTTCAATCCATCATGTGTAGAGCATGTGCTATAAACCTTGATGAAGTTGAACTCAAATTAGACTTCTCCATGTTTGATATGGATGTCTATGATATAATATTGGGTATGGATGGGTCGATAACGTTTAAGGATTACATCGACTGTTATAAGAGAACGGTTAGTTTCACGACTGAGGATGGCATGGTGCATCTCTTAAGAGGAGAGAGGATAGTAAAGAAAGGCGCAAAGAGATTGTTGGCACCAATGGTGGGAACGATCTCTTACCAATTGGCAGCGTTGAAATTTTAATCATCGGAAGAGATCATGAAAAATAGTTTTCCATCTGTGGTGGATCAGTTTCTTCATGTTTTTCATGAAAAATTCTCAGGATTACCACCTATAAGAGAAGTGGAGTTTATGATTGATCTCCTTCCGGGGACCATTACTATCTCACTTCCATCTTATAGGATGGCACCAATGTAGTTAAATGAATTGAAAGTGCAGTTAGAGGAGCTGGAAAGCAAGGGTTTCATTCAGCCAAGCGTGTCTTCGTGGGTAGCACCAGTTTTTTTGTAAAGAAAGCAGAAGGAACTTTGACGCTATGTGTGGATTATTGTAAACTTAACCAAGTTATGATAAAGAATAGATATCCACACCCACGCATAGATGAACTGTTTGATCAATTACAGGGAGCTTAGTGGTTCTCCAAAATTGATTTACGGTCATGATATCCCCAGTTGCAAGTTCTGAAGGAGGATATTCCGAAGACATCCTTCAGAAGCAGATATGGCCACTATGAATATGCAGCCATGCCTTTTGGTCTAACGAATACACCATCAGTCTTCATGTCTCTGATGAATTAGATATTTCATCCGTATTTGGATTCTTTTTTTGTGGTGTCTGTGGATGACATATTGGTGTATTCAAGAATAAGGGCTGAGTCTGAGCCACACATGGCGATAGTGTAGGAAATCTTGAGGGACCATCAGTTGTATGCCCAATTTCAAAGTGAGATTTCTGGATACAAGAAGTACGTTTTCTGGGCAATGTCATTTATGAGAAAGGTGTTTCAATGTATCCAGAAAATATAGAATCTATTCTTTCTTAGAAACTGCCGAATAATATCCTTGAAATAAGAAGTTTTATTGGTCCAGCTGGTTCTTACCGACGCTTTGTTCGTGACTTCTCACGACTAGCTTCGCCTATGACATCATTGACAAAGAAAAACAGTGCATTTCAATGGACTAACGAATGCGAGAGATCTTTTCAAGAGTTGAATGTTCCCCATACATCAGCACCCATCTTGATTTTTCCAGAATTATGATAGGTGTATGTGGTGTATTGTGATGCTTTGGGAACAGGGTTGGACTGTGTTCTCATGCAATGAGACCATGTTTTTTCTTATAGTTCAAGTCAGTTGAGGGTGCATGATAAGAATTACCCAACACAGGATTTGTAGTTAGCTTTAGTTGTCCATGATTTCAAAACATGGAGACATTATCTCTTTGGTGATAACTTTTCTGTGTTTACGGATCAAAAAAGATTGAAACACATTTTCTCATAGCGAGATTTGAATCTGAGGTAGAGGATATGGATGGAGTATCTTCAAATGTAAGACTTTAACTTAATTTATACACTAAGGGAAATTATGTGGCTGATTCATTAAGAAGGAATTTGTATGCTCAGTTGGAAAAGGAAGCTTCAGATGAATGAAGTTGATGTCAGTCTTAGCAGAAATGTAGGTGGAATGTGAAAACCAAGGTGAGGTTGCCATTTTATTCTCAGAAACACTTGTTCCTAATTTGGTGGAGATATTAAAGAAGGCACAAGCATTTGATGTATACTGTTTTGCAAGGAGTTCAAAACTCAATGGTGGGGAGACCATTGAGGGATGTAAGCTGGATGGGAGTTCAGTTTTGTGTTTCAGAGATCGGATGGTTGTACCTATGGGTTTTCAGAAACAACTCCTTCATGATTACCACCATTGGAGATGGGTTGTACATCCGGGCACACAGAATATGTATAAGGCACTGAAGGCGCAGTTTTGGTAGACCGGAATGAAAAGGAAGGTTGGTGAGTTTGTCTCGCGATACATAACTTGTCAGCAGGTTAAAGAGGATAATCAGAGACCATATGGTATGTTATAGTCTTTACCTATCCCATTGTGGAAATGAGAGTAGATAGCAATGGATTTTGTTATAGGTCTTCCAATAACGGTTCGGAAATATGATGTCGTCTGGGTGATAGTGAATTGTCTAACCAAGTTGGCCCATTTCATCCCGATTCGTGAAACTCATACGGTTGGAGATATTTCAAAAATATATATATGAGAAGTGGTAAAGAGGCATAGGGTACCAGTGTCTATCATCTCAGATAGAGATTTGAGTTTCACATCTCATTTATGGAAATCATTATAGAAATCCCTGGGGACTCAGTTGATGATGTGTATGGTGCATCATCCTCCGACAGATGGGAAATCTGAGCGGACGATAAAAACATTGGAAAACAAGTTGTTGGATTGTTTAATGGAATTAGGAGGCTCATGGGAGGAGAATATACCCTTATTGGAGATCTCATACAATAACAGTTATCAATCCTTGAAACATATGGCCCCGTTTGAAGCATTGTTTGGGCATCCTTGTTTTTCTCCACTATGCTTTGTGGAAACTGGTGAAACATCACTAGTAGGGTCGAGCCTTTTCCAATAAACAACAGAAAAGATTCTGTTGATTAGAAAGTGGATGGAGATGGCTCAGAGTCATCATATATCTTATGCAGATCACCGTCAAACACCGATGTCGTTCGTTGTGGGTGATCATGTCTTCTTTAGGATCCCTCCAAGACATGGACATCGTCGTTTTAGGAAGTAGGGCAAATTATATCCTCGATATATAGGCCCTTTTGGGATACTGGAATGGGTTGAAGATGTGGAATATCGGTTGGAATTACCACCATGGTTCAATGCAATACATAATGTGTTCCATGTATCTTTGTTGAAGAAGTATCACGCTGGTCCTAACCGTGTGATCAGATAGGATCACGTTGACCTAGAGCCGGATACTTCATTGGTACATATCCCGGTGAAGATTTTGGATAGTAAGGATAAATTGTTGCGTGGAAAAAACATCTTCCTAGTGCGGGTTTAGTGGAAACATGGTAAGATTTAGGAAGAGACTTAGGAATTATAGAAATAAATGAAGGAGCAGTGGACAGAACTCTTTCAGTCAAGAGATGGTTTTCTACTTTCCGAGGACAGAAATTCCAATGTTGGGGAGAATTTAGAACCCCCAATTTCTGGCATATAACCCTTTCTTGATGCTTTTCATGGTTTTAAAGTCAAGGGTATTGAATAGGAGAGTCCGATGAACATGGAATGATAATTGGAGGCAAAGGGGAAGTCACACGGTCGGCGCATGGTTTGTCTAACCGTGAGGCCAAACCGTGCACAGTGGTTCATGGAGGTAGTGGCTTCCGCATGGTCGGCACACGATTTTCCAAAATAGTGCGGCCAAACCGCGCGTGAAGGATGGCTGAGGCAGAAGCTAACGCACAGTTAGCGCATGGTTAGCGCACGGTTTGTCAAACAGCGCGGACTAACAGTGCGGTCACTTAAAGTTAGATCCTAAAATTGTGGATCTAACTCGTTTTTCCTTTAATTGCATTGTTTTAACCTTATATGCTGCCCTAACTTTAAATTACTCCCCCTTGATGGAAGGAAGACTTCTCCCAAATGTTCTGGAGGTGATCTGAAGTCTTCTCTTGGAGAATTGAAGCCAGGTTTATAAGGAGAAGTGATCTAAGGAGGGTTTTTGGAGTTCTTACCCGGTGTTCTTGGTGTTCTTCGTCCCTCAGTTGGTTATTCCCAAATTCCTGAGGTAGGTGGCTTCACTCTTGATTCCTCTTTCTTAGAACTTGAAGGATTAGTTTCAATTTGATTTCCTTGATCTAAATGGTTTGTGTATCTATTATGAAAGAATGGTTGAAATCCTTTTTAGTAACGGGTGATTGAAATTGTGTGGTTTTGGTATGTTTTTGTTGAAGTAAATTTAAAATGGTGATTTTTAAATTGTATATGGTTCATTCTACTTGAATGAAATGGTTTTTAATAAAAGGGTGATTCTTTATTGAAAGGTTTTGAACACACTTGGTTTTGGGCATGGACTTGCATGGGTTGTGGTGAGTGTTCATATTCATTGCGATGGATAAGGGTGAGAAGTACCCCCGTAAAAATGGTTGGGATGGATAAGATCGTGAAGTACCCCAATCAACAGGGATAGATCAGGTCATGAAGTACCCCGTCAAGTTAGTCCAATAAGTGATGGCTTAGTAGAAGGATAACTCACCACTTGCGAGTATAGTGTGTTCCAGGTTGCATGCATGTTTGGTTTTGTGGATTGGTGAAATGGAACGAATGTGCCAAATGGAAATAAGAATGTAATTTGAAACTCTTCTTGGTTGCTTTTCCTGATAAAGATGGGTTTTTTGGAAAATGGATTTGACATGGAACTTGTAATATTGTGAATTATTTTTGGAATTGTTTTATAAAAATTGTTTTATATAAATGTGTTAACATGTTTTATCCTAGAGAGATTGTTTGGGAAGTAATTGAGGAAAACCTACTGAGTTTCATTACTCACCCCCTTCTATGCCATGATGGTGATTTTGAAGAAGCCATATACCGGGATGTTGGAAAAGGTAAAGTGTCACACATTTATAAAACTACTTCGTGACTCTTGGGCTGGTTCGTGATGTTGGATCTTCAAGCTTGTGGAGTATGGAGTTGGGTTATCATCTTGAATTCTTGTAGTTGTCTTTCCACTGTTTACTCTGATTTGGTTTTGTACTCCATAATTTCACTTGGTTGGGTTACTAAGAAAATAATGGTTGAGTTTTTTGGTTCTAAATCATTCCTCATATTGTGGTTTCTTGGAGATGTGTATCTGGTTTGATATTTTTGTTGGTTGTTTTTAGTTAAAGGGTAAATTTTCCCCCATGTATTTTCAAACCCTTCATCATTTATTGCCAGCCTTTGGCACCTTGGGGATGTCGCTTAAGGAAAAGTAATGACTTGTTGAGCTCTCATGACAATGAGTATTAGAGGGTCATTACACACCCCCTTCTTTGGAATGATGGTGCTTTTGCAGATGTTATATACTGGGATGTTGGAAAAGGTAAATTTTCACACATTTATAACACTACTTTGAGACTCTTGGACTGGTTTGTGATGTTGGAGCTTGGAGCTTGTGGAGCCTGGAGTTGGGTTGTTGTCTTGAAGCCTGGTAGTTATCTTTCTGTTGTTTACTCTGATTTGGTTTTATACACCATTGTTTCACATGGTTGGGTTACTATGAAAATAATGGTTGAGTTGTATTGTTCTAAATCATGCATCATACAGTGGTTTCTTGGAGATGTTTATCTGGTTTTCTTTGTTGGTAGGTTATTTTCAGTTAAAGGGTAAATCATCCCCCATGTATTTTGAAACCCTTTGGCATTTATTTATTGCCTTTGGCAACGTGAGGATGTCGCATAAGGCGAGATAATGACTCATTGAGCACTCAAGCCAATGAGAATTGGTTGGTCATTACAGACCATGTGTACACCCACCAGATAACATTCCATATTCCATAAAGTCACTAATCATCCACACCAATGCATCATTTAATATGAAAATTTGTTTCGCAGAAACATCATATGTATTAAAACCATCACTCCACAAAGCTTTTAACTCATCAATCAATGGTTTCAAATAAACATAAATATTCTTTTTCGGATGTCTTGGGATTAATAGAGTCAAAAAGATATAAGGATCCTTCTTCAACATCTATAGAGGAAACTTTTACGGAGTTATAAAGATAGTCCAACATGAATACTGACTACCATAAGAACCAAACAGACATAAATTTTCAGTACAAATACCCAATCACATGTTTCGAGCTTATATAGAAAAAGAAGAACACATACAGTCCAAATGTTTCCATGAATCACCATCAGATGGATGATTCATGATTTTACCAGTTGAAATCTTGGTTTTGTGCCAGGAAATCATTGGCTCTATGTTCTGAGACATAAATAAATGCTACAACCTGGGTGTAAGGGGTAAAATATCTCAACAGTTTTACTGGAATCGATCTAGAATTCCCTGGTTGAGCATTTTTATACCTCGATTTTCCACATGTGGGACATCTATACAATGACTCATTCTATCCAGAATATAAGATACAATCATTTGGACATGCATGAATTTTCCGATAACGAAGGCCCATATTACGAATCAGCCTCTTTCTCTAATAGAAATTTGCAGGTAACACATTTTTTCAGGTAACACTGTTTTAACCAAATAAAATATCTGATCAAACAGTTTTTTGACATTTCATTATTTGATTTAATAGCCATAAATTTGGCAACTTCTTCTAATTTTCTTATCTTGCTACCATGATATAATGCATTCTCAGCAGGCCACAAAAACTCATAAAATTTGGATGGTGTATACTCATGAGTTAAATAAATATCATCTTGAGTTTCAGTATATTGCACAGATGGACCTGCCACATCATGTACTAAATTTTGAAAACTTGATTGATCCGAAATCAAGTTATTAGGATCTTCTCTGGAACTGCGTTCATCGTGTTGAAACGAAAAAACATAATTTGGTTGAAAACAAAACTGCATGATATGTCCCCCAACCTTGTCGAATGTGTAAAATGTTCTCAGAGAACATTTTTTACAAGGACACTTAATTGTGTCTTCTGAAACATATTCTGGATTTGATGATGAAAATGCTAAGAAAGCTTCAACACCCTTAATATATATAGGATTTAAACTAGAACCATTTGGATTTCTGTGCTGATTTATGCAAGCTCAATCTTCTAATAATGACTGATGTCGACTTCCTTGTTCCATATTTTTCTACATAAAATATAAAATCGTCACTGTTTTTGAATAATTTAAAATTAAAAAAAACACTATCTGAAAAAATAAGATAAATAATTACAACTACTTAATAATTACTATTAATTAAGGGAGACACAATTTCCAGTGAATTGATAGTTACTATTTTTCCGATGGTTTATTTAATTGCATCTTTCTCACACTAATTATTGTAATTATTGCTGATTATTTCTAATTATTCCTAATTATTCCTAATTATTGCAAATTATTACAAATTATTACAAATTATTACAAATAATTCTTAATTATTACTAATTATTACTAATTATTACTAATTATTAATAATTATTACAATTTATTACTAATTATTACAATTTATTACTAATTATTACTAATTATTACTATTTATTACTAATTTAGCAATACTTATCAATACGTGGCAAAATGAAAACTTCATGAATACGGAAAGAAAATTTGGTAATCATCATTGTGGAGATGATTACAAATTTTCCCTTCATTATCCATGCAGTTTTCGTTTATTAATTATTACTAATAAAAAAAATTATATTTTCAATATTTAAGAAAAAAAATATTAATATTATTAAAATAATAAAAAAAATTATAAAATATTAAAATTATCCATATTCACAACAGACTTTTCTCTATTCTTAACATGTTCAAATCTCAAAGGGTCGCCAATTCTCAAGTCATGCGCAATAAAATTTTTGTGTCAGCCATGTCCAATGTAAACACGATAGTTTTACTTGAATGGTTGATCACCTCACAAGTAGTGTTGCAATAGCACGGCCAAAGTAATGGTGTTCTCACCTCTAAGAATCATCTCACATGATCCTTTACATAGATCATTCTTCCTTAATAATTTGAGGCGATATCAGTATGTTTCCCTTAAATTTTCAAGGAAGAATGGTCTTTGTAAAGGGTTATGTGAGATCATTTTTATAAATGAGAAGGACATGACTTGGGTTGTCCTATTGCAACACTACCTGTGAGGTGATCAACCATGTAAAGAAAATTATAGAGTTTACATTGGACATGGCTGACACAAACTTTTTACTGTGCATGACCTGGTAATTAGTGACCCTTTGAGATATGAACATGTCAAGAATAGAGAAAATCATGTTGCGAATATTAATAATTTTAATATTTTATAAAATTTTATATTTTAATAATATTAATATTGTTTTTTCATAAATATTGATAATTTAATTTTTTTTATTAATAATTATTACAAATTATATCTAATTATTAGTAATTATATTTAATTATTACTAATTATATATAATTATATCTAATTATATCTAATTATTACTAATTATTACTAATTATTACTAATTGTGACTAATTATTACTAATTATTTCTAATTATACGTATTTATTACTATTTATTACTAATTATTACTAATTAATACTAATTATTACTAATTATTACTAATTATTACTAATTATTACTAATTGTTACTAATTATTACTAATTACTACTAATTATTAATAATTAGTGCTAATTATTACAAATTATTACTATATATTACTACTTATATCTAATTATTAATAATTCTATGTAATTATTATTGTTTATCACTATTTATTACTATTTATTACTAATTATATCTATTTATTGCTTATTATATCTATTTACTGCAAATTATATCTATTTAATACTAATTATATCCATTTATTACTAATTATTACTATTTATTAAAAAGTATTACTATTTATTACTATTTAATACTATTTATTGCTAATAAGTACTAATTATTACTAATTATAACTAATTATTACTAATTATTACTAATTGTTTCTAATTGTTACTAGTTATTACTAATTATTACTAATTATATATAATTATTACTATTTATTACTATTTATTACTATTTGTTACTAATTATATCTATTTAAAACTAATTATAACTATTTATTACTAATTTTTACTAATTATTACTAATTATTACTAATTATTACCAATTATAACTCATTATGAATAATTATTACTAATTATTACTAATTATTACTAATAATTTCTAATTATTACTAATCATTACTAATTATTACTAATCATTACAAATTATTACTAATTATTACTAATTGTATCTAGTTATTACTATTTTTTACTAATTATATCCATTTTTTACTAATTATATCTAATTATTACTATTTATTACTCATTATTACTAATTATTAGTAATTATATCTATTTATTACTAATTATATCTAATTATTACTAATTATATCTATTTATTACAAATTATATCTATTTATTACAAATTATATCTATTTATTACAAATTATATCTATTTATTACAAATTATATCGATTTATTACAAATTATATCCATTTGTTACAAATTATATATATTTATTACTAACTATATCTATTTATTACTAATTATATCTATTTATTACAAATTATATCTATTTATTACTAATTATATCAATTTATTACTAATTATATCTAATTATTACTAATTATATCTAATTATTTCTAATTATATCTAATTATTACTAATTATATTTAATTATTACTAATTATATCTAATTATTTCTAATTGTATCTTTTTATTACTAATTGTATATAATTATTACAAATTATATCTATTTATTACTAATTATATCTATTTATTACTAATTGTATCCAATTATTACTAATCATTACTAATTATATCTATTTATTACTAATTATATCTAATTATATATATATATTACTAATTATATCTATTTATAACTAATTATATCTAATTATATATATATTACTAATTATATCTATTTATTACTAATTGTATCTATTTATTTCTAATTATATCTATTTATTGCTAATTATATCTATTTATTGCTAATTATATCTACATATTCCTAATTATATCTATATATTACAAATTATATCTAATTATATCTAATTAATATTAATTATGACTAATTATTTATAATTATCACTAACAATATCAAATTCTTAGTAAAAATAAAAATAAATAAAAAAATTGAAATCTAATCTAATTTCAACTAATAAACAAAAATTAGAATTAACATAAAAAATTAAAATAAATATTTAAAAATTAAAATATAAAAACTCAAATCTTTGATATTCTAAAGGTATTGGGGCCTTCCAATTCTTCTCGCCTAAAAAATTTCAACTAAAATAAATTTGTTCCATGAAACTGAAAAATAAAGAGTGGGAGAGGAAAATCTGAGAGACTTGGGAAAAAAACTCGTGGGGTATATATAAGTTAGATTAGTTGTGACGGGGTTATTTGTGATGGGTATCTCGTCGCAAATACCCTCACCCGCATTAATTTCTGTCGGCAGTTAAAAGGGTATTTGCGATGGGCCCCGTCGCAAATAGTTCTTGCCCACACTCTTTTTTGCGACGAGAGGACATCCCGTCGCAAAAAGCTATTAACCACTGCCGGGTATTTGCGACGGGTACACTCACAAATACTCTTTCGCCCTTTGGCGTGCAGGCCGTATAGTTTGGCACACAGGCTACGCGGTTTGGCATGCATACCACGCCATACTATTTGCGACGAGAGATATCGCCCCATTGCAAATAATATCCGAGTGGTTTGGCAAGCAAGTCGCGCCAAACTATTTGCGACGGGGAAATTTCCCCATTGCAAATAACTTCCTGGAAGGGTGATTTGTGACGGGGTTTATTCCCGTCACAAATATACCGTCACAAAATATTGATTTTTCCAGTAGTGTTTTTATCTATTATTGTTTTTATATAGAGAAATCAACAATGTTATAGTTTTTTCATAGGGTCCTCTTTAATGATTTAAATCTCGCCGAACTTATTCCATAATGTATGTATTTTGAATAAATTTTTTTGTTTCAATATTTTCTAGGGACTTTATGGTGGAAGAATGTTACTTGGTGAGAAGGTTTGGGACAACATTCAAGTCATTGGATTTTCTAATTTTGGTTTTTATTGACACATTTTTTATTCTTTAGGTTATTGGGTTTCGGGGGATATAAACCATGGAATTTGGGGGAAAATATGTGAATTATTTTTCTAACAATGTGTCAGACTATGTGATTGTGTTGGCGTAGAGATACATTTTAACAGCATGGGCATGGTTTTCCAAACCATGTAGGTCAGAGGAGTAATTGTGTGTACTTGTTTTTTAAGATACGTTGGGCCCTATAGTGTTGGAATGTGGACTTCCTAACCATACATCCAAATATGTGTGATTTTTAGGTCATTAAAATTTGGATAATTTTAATTATATTCTTAATGGATTTAAATCAAGCTTTTCTCATTTTACCTCACCTAGAAGCACAACCCCACCATGGTCTTGGGAGAACCACCTCATAGATCCACAATGGATTGCCGTTGATTTTCTTGTTTTTTTTCATTAGGATATCCTTCTTCATCATCATTTATCTTTCACTTTACATAGTCTACCTTTGTTTAAACTTTATTATGATTGTTTGTAACCGTAGTTTTTATTTTTTTTAATCCATGGAAAAATCATATGGATTTTGGTTTGTTTATAGGTATCTTAGGTGTCTGTACTTATCTTTTCTGATTCTAGTGGTTTTCATTGAAGGTAATAATAATTTTTTTATTATTAGTCTTGTTTATAAATTTATGAGATTCTTCATTAGATAACCATTGAATCTTATTTGCCTTTATTTTTTTATTATATTTCCACGAATTTGATTTTGGAAATATTATGTATCCATTTTATATATGAATTACAATTTATATTGGTAATTTGATTTTCAATGTTTGTTTTCCAATGGGGTTGCTTTCAAATGAACCCATGTTTTTTATGAAATGGATAAAAAAGGATCGTTATTTCAAATGTGATTTTGAAATGGGGTGTAAAGAGGCATTTAATATTGTTTAATATTCTAAAAACTATAGCCCTTAGTGATATATTAAACTGAATATTAATTAGATCATGTGATGAGAATATTTTATGGAATTAAATGGATTTTAATATGAGGTTTAAAAATGGGGTTTTATTTTAATGATAATGTCTGACCTTGTGGAATGATTTCTTATAAAAATTTAAAATCTGATAATTGAATTGTATTTTATGTGTTAGATCATGTGAATGGTTTTTTTGTGTTATTTCTATGTATTGAGTAGCACAGGGAGTCCTTCTGTATGTTTATCAAACATAAGAATCCAAATCAAAGTTTTTATCATGTACTTTTGAGGGAATACTTTTTTAGGGACTAAAATAACATGGGGTTTCGACTAAAAGGGATTCAAATTCTTTTACAATGGACCATGAGATCCCTTGGGGTGGATGACAATGAATGATTCCAATATTATGTCCTTGTGACTAAGATATAATTTGGGGAGGAACACTAAGACAATATTAAAATATTATCTATGTGAATGATAGATACAATATGGTTGAAGAATGAGAGGGACGCACATACATTTTTGATGGATGAAGATAGATATTGGGATGAATTCTTGGAGTGATTCTAATTTTATTATGCATGATTAGTTAATATTATGCCATTTCTAATACTAAGTCAAATTAGACCCTTATGGTTAGAGCATACAATGATTATTACTTATGGACAACTAATTTTATATAATATCTTATGACTCTAGTTCTACGTATGTTTTTATTATGAATGGGTACTATTCCCATTTTATCATTGTGAGTTATTTAATTATTTTATACCCATGAGCTTATATATAAAACCCTTTCTATTATAAATAATGCTCCATCATCTAATTCTTATCATACATTACTTTATTATTAATTTATGTCGTCTTTATAGACTTGTTTATTTAATTTTTCAGTACATTGAGAATTATTTACCATGTGTATTTTTTTTGTTCCATATGGGGAAATATTTTGGAAATATATTTTGGTTAAAAGAAAGAAAAATTGAATTCCAATGAATTAGTTCAAGTGAAATGGGTTTTTTAATATGCGTTTTAAAACTAGAGTAATGGGTTTGAATGTTAAAATTTCGTACCAAGAATCGTGATTATGTCATAATAGGATTTCATTTCTCACAAACTGTATATGAATTTATGTGTACACATTCTCTATTTTATAGGTAACTCGTATTGGAAGGGTAATGATAATTCATGGTGGTTATTCTAATTACTATGGTATGGTGATATTTTGATGACTGATACATAGTGTACATGGGTTTACCCCACTAAAAAAAATTTATTGGATTTTTTATATTGGTTTGTTTTTATCTTTTATGTTTTTAAGAGTTGATGTTTAATCATTTATATTATGATTACCAATTATTCCTGTGATGTTTCTTTTAATTCTTAGTATCATGTTTCATCCTTTCATTTTTAGTGGGGTTTACCCCACTAATAGTTTTTTTATGTTTTTAGTATCATGTTTCATCCTTTCATTTATGTTTTTATCATTGACCTAATTGTGTATTAAATAATTAAATTATTCCTAATGATTATGTTCTAGGAACCTAGTGTTGGTTTCCACGATGGTGATATAAGTAATTTGTGTTGGGTTTGTATTGGACCTCATCATAAGTCTGATGGATTAAATTTTTTGGTTGTTTCATAACAATTTTATTTATAAAACCTCTGTGGTTTCTTTATCCTTTCATTCCTCTTAACCTACTAGATAAGTTTTTTTAAAAAAGAACAAACTCTATTAAAATATTAATTAGCTCCCTCCTTAAAATAATAACATGCTTCTACACCTTCTTAATTTCCAACTTCCGCCATTCCTTGTGGAATTAAAATTTATTTCATATTTTTTTATTTTGTATTAAATGATTGAATTTTAAACATTCTATCATCGAGGATAATATAATGAATATCATTCCATGAAAGATCATCACTATCATAAAAACATGTTATTATTTGATCAAACCTATCTGAAATGATTCTCGTTATACTTTTATCAATAATATAATCATTCATATTGTCATTAAACCATATATTATTAATGACAGTTTCATTGAAACATATGATGTATTTTGTTAATATTTTGATCATGTTATATTTTTATTAACTCAAATATACTTCACTAAAATTTTAATTTTTATTCCATTACTTTATCATTGATATTATTACTACTCTTTGTTGTATCCCAAGTCTCTATATTGTAGATTGAAGTCCCATGATCATTGTTCACTCCTTTTTTTAAGTGATATATAAAATTTAAAATTTTCCCTTTTCCATTTGAATCTATAATCCAAACATCAAAAAGATAAATTTGAGTATCAACTATACGGGGTGGAAACGCCAATGTAGTTTCATTGATAACTTTTAGACCATGTTTTAGGTGATAGAGTGATTTTATATTCCTCTAAATTTTATAACTCTTTCAATAAAATTGTAGGATATTACTTGTATTTAAATTATATATACTTAAATACATCTTGGATATTTTATAACAAACCTATATTTTCATTGATACCTCTTCTAGTTCCAATGTAGGTTATAACAACTAAGGTGTAAGGATGAATCAATTGTATAATTATTATGATACGTTATTTTAAATTTAATTTGAGTTATATATTAATTTCATTAACCAATAATGTTTAATAACGTAACTTCACCTCATATAAAATAGGTGAAAATAATGAACAACATAAAATGATTTAACATGTTTGTCTTTAAAAGCCTCCACTTTGGGTGGTTGGATAATATACTCAATAATAGATTCATTACAATATAAAATCTTTGTTATACGAAGGAAATTACCAAACCTATTATCATAGATTCCCACTATTCTCTTGCTCTAAAGAATTACAGAAGAATGTATCTTCCTTCTACCCACATCAATGGTTTCATCCAAAACAGAAAGGTTTTTATTCTACTTCTTCTAGGCACATCATATCTTGTTGCTGATCTGTATCCTTGAGGACACAATAGAAATTGGTCTACTATTACTTCTCCATATTCCTTGATAGATAATTATCATGATCATATATTCAAGTATTTCTAAATTTCTTCATTAAATTTTTAATAATCTTAGTCTCTTAACTCTTCAAACAATTGGACATGTAGGTCACCTCCTTCTTGAATCATGACCAACATCGATATCTTCCATCTCTCAATGACACTTTATTATATCAACATCTCAAATATTAAATTAAATTACCTAATAATCAATACTACTTTTCTAAATTTTTATTTACAAAATAATATCATTAGTATTTATTTATATAATTATTTTATGAAAACTCAAAAAATTACTACACTAGAAATCTCATCTATCATTAAATGGGTAATTGTTTTTCCTTATTTCCATCCTAAATCAAACATATTTCAATCATAATTAAAACCCTCATTTAAATATTAAAATATTAGATATTTTTCTTTCATTAAATATGCACCACATCCATTTAAATGAAAATAAATTTGAATATAATATATGTGTGTACAGTAGCATGCATCATTTCTCTGTGGATCTATTCCTTCCATTGTATAAATCCTCACATGGAATAATCTTGGATCTAGATTTTTATGTGATATCATTAATTTAGACTAGTAAAAATACACATTAACATCATTAAAAAAATTATTTTGGAAATATCAATTTATTGAAGCTGGTAATAGATGTTTCCTAATGAAAAGATCCTTGTGAAGTTATAATCTTGTTTTATAAAATTTGATTAATCACGCGGTTTTGTATCTTATGAAATTATATTTCATATAGAGACATAATATAATTCATGAGTTCAATATCTTATGATAACTCCCATGTGTATTTTCAACATTCACACATCTTATACAATCAATTTATGTTATGATGTCATCAAAACCATCATATAAAATTATTACATATTATTCAGTGGAATTATTATTTAATTTCTTCATCTTATAAATTAGATATATTGAACAATTTTTTCACATCCTACTAAATTTAACTATATTATGACATTGAAGATATTTATAAGAAATATATCAATCTTATGAAGTCAGGGATAGTATAAACATATGACCATTAATAAAAAAAATTTCTCATTCAAGCATCACCCATATATAATCCCATGATTTTTTAAAACTCATCTAAAATAATATATCATTGTATTTTTCAAAATAATAACTTATTATCTTTAACTCAATTTATGTGATTCATTCTAACTCAACACTATTAAAAATTGTCATCCAAAGTTACTTCATCATCTAATATAATAGAATTATCACATAGTTCCCTATGGATATTTTTATATATTCATGATAGATCATTATCCCTAAATAACTATGCAAAAATATTCACATTATCTAGCTTCATCACAACTAAAAAACTATAGTAGAAAATACCACTTCTTCGATATTATTACATTACATTAATATTATAGAATAGTTCATGGATCATCAAAATTTGGGGATTCTCCAAAAAAAATATAGTCATTTCTTTGATGTAGTATAAGATCAACTTCCCCCTAACACATTGATTGTTTCAAAGATTATATTGAAACAAAAACAACTCCACCATAAAAAATCCAATTTTCACTTAACAACAGGCTGGAAGGAAGAGTATAAGAGTCATTGGGATTGATTTAAAACATTAAATCCATTAAAGGAAATAAATTTTTATTGAAAATATAACATGAAGTATCTACCCTATAGATATTTATGCTAACAAAAAAACATTTTAAATAATAGACAATCAAAATGAGGCACATATATGACAAATAAGATGTTAATATTGAACAATTGAATTATCAAAAATATATAATGATATTATATTCTATATTTTAGGATATAAAAGAGGTAAAATATAAGGAGATAACTTATGTATCCAAAAAAATACATCTTAAAATTTCCTTGAGTCCATAAAATATCTCATTATGTATCTGAATGTGTTTTCAAGTAACCACCTAAACACAACCATCACCAAGGAAAAATGAAGGTGTCCATAAAAACTAAAAAGGGAGGTGAAGCCTTTCTTCTTTATAGAATTAGTTAAAAATACATATATTGACGAAGAATAATGTATATTTATGGTGTGATATAATTTCAATTTGGAAATTACCATTAATATATAAAATTAATTTTATAGGTCAAGCTACAAAAAAATTATTTTGAAAATAATTTTAGCAAAGACAGTTATTAAATAATATTTCTAGTGAAATAAAATAACATATACCTTTACTAATTGATTAAAAACAAATGTCTGTTGATGAAAAACAAATTATGAGAAAATATAATATGAATAAAAAAGAGTCACAATGGAAATTATAAAGTAACAAAACAATGTTAAAAATAATAATTCCATGGGATAACTAACTCGATCCCAATGACATAATATTTTACTTCACTATGAAACCAATGGAATAATACACAATTGAAAATTTCCCCCATTACACCCAGTTGAAACTCTCTATCCATGATGAGAATCAATAACCATGATTAGGAATTAATTGCACTATGTTATACAATCTTGAGTATAATCCTAAGAAAGAGTAATTATAATTTGTAAAATCGCATTTAGAAAACCAAGGGTCTCATTTAATCATACTTAAAATGACATATTTTAACAAATCTATTTCATTATGATCAACATCTAAATGTATAAAACTATATGAAATAATAATTTTTAAAATAATATTATCATTAAACAATCAATAATAGCATCAAAAATTCCAAATGTAATTTTATAATCCAAATATGATTTCAATAGAGAGAATACTTTTCTTAAAAAAAATTCTACATTAAAAAACTATAAATTAATTAATTTAAATCATAATAAATATAAATAATTTTTAAAAAACAACCTATTTTTATACAATACATGAAAAATTAAATATAAATATCATTAAAACCCATTTTTATATGTAATAAACAATTCCCTAATACCTTAATAATTGTGTATAGTTTCATAAATGATGATTTTTTATGATACTAGTATGGTATGAAAATAATTTCTAAAACTCAAAAAACATTATTTTCTTTCCAATGGATCAATTAATATAGAAACACCTACCTAAATCCAATATAAGTGATACACATTCTATTTATAGTATAATATTTTGATTAAATAGCTTCCCAATAAACCTTATACATCAGAACCACCTTTATTTGTCTACACATTAACTGTAGGATCAACCAACATAAACAAAATAATGAAGATATAGGAGAACAATATAATAGAATGGGATAATTAGAAGAATGTAAGATGGAATAATGTGATTACATTGATACTTTTTTTTTCGTACAGGGTGATGGTAGAAGGTCTGGATGGGTTCGAATAAACCAGTTTAATAATTTTAAATAGATAAATTAAAAATCAATTTTAATTAATGAAGATAATTTACAATGAAAAATAAATGAATGAACATGGGGAAATTTTTTAGCGGTACATTCAAAATTAGATTTATTTCACCATAATATCTATCTACTTTAAGATAGATGCATTGTGCACCATAAGAATTTATTAAGTGTAAATATAACCTGATAACAAAATAAATATTATAATTGCTGTATTAAAAAAAATTGAATTTTGTATGTGTATTCACAATGAAATTAAATTAATAACTTTAAATTAATGATTCAAATTACAAATTTACCCAACATTAGAATCATTAAGTTAAAACCCAAATATTGAATGAAATAATTCTTTTGAATATATAATCATACAAAACATGCAATCATGTGTGTAATTTGGGATGTATTGTTATAGATACAAGAAACTATGAAGAAATAGCAGATAAATGAATGAATTAAAAGAATTTTTTATTGAGTAATGTATTAAGTTATATCAATAACAAAGTTTTATAAGTGATAAAAGATTTTTATCACATGAAATCCCTTCTAATAGATACAACATTTTCACATAAGACTTATTTTTTTACTAATAATCGATGTTTATCGTAATGATATTTTGGTTAACAAAATACAATGTTATCATAACAATTTTCCTTTGAATGTGTCTTGGACCCGTCAAAGAGTATCTTCTAAAATATCAGTGAAATATCTACCTGGTGAAATTAATTCAAATTCAAAATACACTTTTATCAAAGAGAAACTTTTTCTTCCCATATAATCGTAACAAAACACATTTGAAATAAAAATATAATAACTAATTCCAAATAATATGAAATAGTCATTAAATAAACCAACATATCTCTATAATAATAGTTGAACTAAATTTTATAAATATCATAATCAAATAAAACTATTTATTTCGAAACACCTTAACATGTCATGTAGTGTATAATTATTCAAATAATAATTATTCATCATTCAATACTACAAAATAATATTGAATTAAACCGATGTCAGAAAATATTAATTTAAAAATAATTAGATAAATAAATCTACTCTTAATATAAAAAATATAAATTTTTTAAATATATTTTTCACGTGTATAGTCAAATAAATACTAAATTATTCAATACGTAAAAATATATATAAAATACAATAAAAAATTATTCTCATTAGTTTTATATAATATATTTGAATTTATAAATGAAAAAAAATTGTTGAATATTTAATATAAGAATTTTGTAAGTTGGAGAATTTAAATTAATTAAAAAAATATCTTGCCTATAATTTCTAGATTTTATAAAAACTAAATCATGTAACTAACTATCTATGAGTTCCATGTTATCATGAGGTATATTCCTTGAGATAATATAACATATATTTCTGTCAAAACATCTTGAATGTTCATGTAGTCTAATGATAATTTGATAAACATTGTGGTTAGTATATTGTTCATGTAAATAAATATAATGAGCAGTCACTTATGTTATCATATGAGAATGGATATCTAGAATTTCTTCATTTGGTAACATTAAATGGAAATATGAAATTTCATAGTGGTTTCTCTTACCCTATGAAGAGAATAATGAAATGAAAACTATAAATTATATACAAGAAACAAGACATGAAGGAATAGTGTGACCCAAATTAATTTAATATGGATGATGTCATTTTCTTCCAAAATATTGATAGGGTGAGAAAGAATGTTATAGAATCCATAGTCTGACATCTTGTTGTCATCTTCCAAGCTGCAATAAGGTGACCATAATGTGGGAGAGCATGTATTAATACTTATATGCACTATAATCACACAAACACAAATAAATATTTTTCTAAATGAAATGTAAATCGGTATTATATATTTGATTCTAAAACCATGCTTCATTTTAAATATTTTATATTCATACAAAAAATTAATGCTTCTCCACAAGACATTTTCATATTGTGGATTTAAAAATTACTAGTGGAGGAAATTTGGTAGATTAGATTAGACAGATCCCTATAGGTTCTTAATTTCATTAGAATGATCATAATATCCATATTCTCTAGGGATTACAGAAGGGAAATACCAGTTAAAACTATAAATGTAGTTTTGTAAATCAAGTATCTATGAAAAATAATATGTATGGATTCATGATGTACTATATAGTATATTTATATATACCATGGAATATCATGAATATAATATCAAATAAAAAAATGAAGTTATAGTTACTTGAAAAATATTCTTGTGTTATGTTGAGAAATGAAAATTTTCCCTTCAAAAGATATTCTTGTTTTCACATTAATAAAAGATACATGTAGTCACTATGAGGAAACACCATATAGTCATTAACATCACATGATTTAGTAAACATTTCGATAATTAAATCATAAAATTCATATTTTTTTAACTTTGAAATATATTTATATAACTCCATAACATTTACAAAGGATATAATAACTCATCATTTTTTCCTTTATTTCAATATATATCATCAAAAAACTAGAGATATGTTTTATAAAAGAGGTAGATGGAATAAATAAATTATTATCTAGATTTAGTAAAATTATTGAGAATATAAATAGAAATTTCAGACTTCCCCATTCATTAATTAACTATATATATCATATATTCTAAATATAATAAATTGTATGTAATTATGTGGTATATGAATATATTTATAATTGAAAAAAAGAAACAATATTTTAAAACTAATTAAATACTGAAATATTAATTATAGATCCGGACACTTGTTAGAGCACTAAAATCATGGTTTGAAACATCATATTAGTTGAATGGAATTATAATAAATCTATCAGATATCCAGAAAACAGGTTTTATGTTATTCTAAGCTATGTAAATCGTGTTATAATGAGGTTAGTAAATAAAACTACTAATTGAATGTTTTCTATAAACAATATTTATTTAAAAGTTCGGATCCAAAGTGATAATATTTTGAGAAAAAATCTTACAAATTCATTGTTGAAGAATGTATATAAAACATTTCTAACATTCATAACAAATTGGAGTTATAAATTATCATTTAGAATCATTAATGATATAAAAAATAACTGCATAGTAAAATAGAATTCTAGATATTATTATTAACCAGAAATAAAGAAGATATTATGATGATTTATATTATAAAAAACAAAATAATAATAAAATAATGAGAACCAGTCATTAAACACCACTTCAAAAAGTTATGAAACCTAAATATTACTTTTACATAATTCCCCCTACTTTTGAATTTTTTTTAAAAAGAAAATATTATGAAATACACAAGCCAAAATAAGATAAAATGTTGTGAAATAAAATCTAATTAAAAAAAGAAAATTAAATTACCCATTTAATAATTCATAAAATGTTTAGTGAGAAACCAATTGAAATTATTTTTTCATACTAACATTCTCATATAAAAAACAAGAACCAAATTTTGAAAAAAAAATTATAATAAAAATGTTCACTAATATTATTCTCCCATTGATTTTTAGTTAGAATATATTAAACAATAATATCACATTAATTATAAAAATCTCAAATTAAATTAAACCAAATGTTAGTGTACTTTATTCTATAATTGATTTAGGGGTAAATTGAAATAGAAATAATAACATAATAATAATTTTAAAATGTTAAATATCAAAAAATAGAACAATAGTTAGGAAACGGTTTTTCAGTACAGAATTATTTAAATAACAAGATACAATGGATATATAGTCACTTTTACCGGTTGACAGTTAAATAATATTTTGTTTCAATAAACTCCAAGAAATTAAATTCTTACTAATAGAATGGAACATACATGGAAGGGGATTGGTATTTGTATATTGGGAATCTTGATGTAGGAAAAACATATATTGTTACAAGTTACTAGTGAACATCATTTCTGTCAATTTTTCTTCTTATGTAAGTGATGCACAAAACAATATTGGGACAAATATAATATTCTTTACTAGTTGTTCGAAAAAATGGAATACTCAAAATTTTTAGTCATTTGGAACTCTATCAAAACTACAGATACATTATTTAAAAAATATTATATTATATCCAATCAAAACATCTTATTTTCAATGGTGTTGCAACACCACACTATCTTTTTTCAAAAAATATGTAGGTTGTGGTTTGGGGTTTGATTGGATCATGGGGAAAGTGTATGTCAGTCTATTGGAAGGTTAATAGACATGGCCTTAAACATAGCACTAATGGATCATATGTATAAGGGGTCTTGTGTGGAGGAGATATTGTTTGTGATGTAGTTGTCTCTCTCATAATTTCCACCTCCACTCAGTCAATAAATGTAGTTCACTTCAAATGGATTATCATTTCCTTTTTTTTGTCCTTTCCGTTTTTACAACCTATAACAGAATTGATTATTATTGTTAATGTGATTCATATTTTTGCTATAAACTATATTGGTAATCGACCTAATCTATTATATTATTATTTATTATATTATGATATATCATAGTTTGTGGAATTGAGAAATAATGATTCTTACTATCTGTTTGGAGGGAAAACACCACAAACCTGTATTCTTCCATGGGGAATCAAGAGGAAAATGTGAAAAAATAAGATTATTTTTAATCGCAATTCATTACAATAATATCATACATGTGGACTCCCATAGGATCCACCCCTTCAGACCTCATAGCATTTCTCATCCTTTTATATATCTCTATTATTTTTGGGATAATAAAAATTTCTAATTTTAGATAGTGATGTTACTTCGGAGATTATTTCTATTTTTCTTTCAAACAAAAACTAAACAATATATATTTGTTAGACAATGTTAAATAACGAAATAATAGAAAATTTTGACTCTAAATAATTTTAATTCAATATATTTTTCAAATGAATTATAATATAATTTACAAAAAATAATAATATTGGATTTATAAGATTTTTTTGAATCAAGTCCTAAATGTTTAAACAAATCCTAAGCAGATTTTGATTAACTCAAACATATTTCATCAATTCTGTGATAACATTTTCATCCTATAAATAATATATCATTTCCTATAAGACTCTTATAATACTAACTTTTCACAAAATTAAAAAACTATTTTCATAGAAAATCATTTAAGTATCAGAAAAAACTATCCTCGACATAAATTTTACCAAATAGAATATCATTATAAATTTTTTAAAAAAGATAATGAATGATCAAAATTAACATTAAAAAATTAAATTTTCATTAAAAAATTTAATATCATCATACTAAAAACAATGGTGTTTATTAGTACCATACAAATATTTTGGTAACATAATTGTTTTTGGAAATTTTAAATTTTCATAACCCTGATGCTAATAAACATATACTTCATTAGAAAATAAACCATTTAAATACAAAATATCAACATCCCTTTGAAATAACATATATACTTGGACTTTTATTAAAATTATGATACTTATAATATATTTAATTATAGAAATATGTACTACAGATAAATCAAAATTAAAACCTTCTTCTTGACAATATCAAAATTTTTAAAAGTCTATATTTATTATAAACAGCCTCTATGGATTCATCCATATTAAATATAAAAAAACATTTTCTCCAATAGAAGTATTATCTAATAGTGTTTCACATAAATAAAAAAATATTATGATAAAATTTATTAATCTAATCATATATAAAATCCATACTACCATAATAAATCAAGTAATTTGTATAGTTATTAGGGAAAAAATTATAAATTTGGTTGAAGTTTCTCATAAATTTTAAAAAAATTAATCTTTTTTATATGAGAAGAATTATTACTAGTAAAAAAATCAATAAGATAATATCTATGATTTTTATAAGATCTAGGATGATGACATGAACTTCTATTGTCCCCCTAAATTGATTCATCTTTTTCTTGAGGTATTTCTCCAAAATTAAAATTTCTAAACTCGTAAATAAATATAGTATATTCATAATTCGGTTTCACATTATTATCATCAAAAATAACATGAATCTATTCTTCTATAACCATATTAATTTTATTATAAATTCTATAATACTTACTGTTATTTTAATAAAAGTTAAATATATATTCATCGCTCGTATAAATTAATTTGTATAAATTTTAAACTTAATTTAATATAAAAATATTACTTTTTAAAACCATAATGTGACTAAATTTAGGTATTTTACATTTAAAAATTTCATAAGATCATTTATTCATAAATGTTTTAATGACACTTTTATTTGAAATATAAAAAAATTTAAAATTTTCTGCAGTATAAATTTATCTTTTAAAATTATATTCATATAACGTATTTTCATATATTTAAATAAGTGTTATGTGTTTTATTTTCTAAGGCATCATTTTGATGGGGTGTTATAGGAGAGGAAAAATAATAAAAATATGCATTATAAAAATAAAATAAAATTTTCAATTTAAATCATTTATAACTATTAATTGAATCAATAATAAAACCTTTTTTGTTTTGAACCAAATTTTTAAAAATCATGAAATATTGATAATTTAAATATTAATGTGAAAGAAAATAAATACCTATAAATTTATTATATTCATCAACTATAAATAATATATATATGGGTTTTATAAGATCAATATGTTTTACTAGGACTAAATAAATCAATATTTACCAAATCAATGGTCTATTATTGCATATCTAATTGACAGGTTTGTAAGAAGGATTTCATTATTTCCCATTTTTCTATGAACCAAAAACATCAATATGCGATTTCATCATTATAAGTAACTATAGTGCTTTATCATTTTTAGAGAACTTGCGTAGCATTGTGAAATTATCCTAACCTAATTGTTGATGAAAAATAAAAAAAATCACTATAAATTTCATTAAAACAGTTAACATATTGAGTTTTTTGTTATGAAAAATAAATAGTATAAATATTTTAATTTCAATTAGAATAAATAATAAATGGAAATCCCGTAGAACAACACACATATCAATTATAACATCAAATTACATTCCAACATCACATAATTGAGATATACTAATTAAATTTTTTTTTGCACTATCAACATATAAAAATTTCAAAATAAATATAAAATATGAAATAGAATCATTTGAAAAAACATTTACATTACCTTTTGAATTATCACCAAATTTAATAGATCCAACATCAAATTTTTAATAAGTTATGAAATTGATGGGTCCTAGGTCATATTCATGGAGTATCCACAATAAATATACCATATATTATTCTTGAGACATCCATGGAATGTTTTATGTTAATATAAATTACATGAAAATTTGGTTACATAAGACACCTTAGGTCCAATAAAATTAGTATAATTGATTTTTGATAACTATATAAAATATTAAATTTATTTTATAAGGTACTTTATATAAAAATATTTATAAATTTGTTGCTTCATAATTATCAATTAATGTTTCAATCAAAGATAACATTTATATCTATAGTGTCCATTCATGAAAAACTGAAATCATGTAACAATACAAGTTCATCCACTTTTAACATTCCAATTTATTAGTTAGATATATTTCGGGTATTAACCTATGATAGGTAATAAAGTATTTTTTTTTCATTTTATTCAATGAAATAATTTGATGATAATTTTCATAATAAATAATAAAATAAAAAACAATTCTTAAGTCTTTTATATTATGTATCATATTTTTATCCAAATCATGGGAATATTTCAAACTGTCAAAAACCTTTTAATGATAAGTCAATTTATTATAACTATATTTTATTTTGTTAATGAGTAAATTTATTTTATAAAACATATGTTTTATTATTTTAATTAATATTATAGTATCAATAATTATCTTTGAATCCAATTTTCATAGTCATTCAACTTATAAATTTAAATAAGAAACATTCTATTTTTAGATAATAATATGAATCATATAAACAAGAATAGAAACTATAATAACTAACCTCATTTGATGAATTCATAATGAACATGTTAGGATATGATTTCTTATTTAATGATTCTTTAGTAGAATCCTATTCTTTATTTTAACTCTATCTTATTGTGAATGAATTATTCTATTTATTTTTTATTTATCATTATTAATTTATTTTGAGTTCTCTAGATTGATATACTATTTAGTTATACATTCAGAAAAAGTATCCTTAAGATTATTATAATGAGTTAAACCTTTGTTATCTCACTCAAATTTCTCTGTTTGAGATAATCTTAAAAATAATTTTTTCAATCTATTATATTTCATTATTTTATAAACCTCAGAAAAAATGTAAGCAATATATTCCTTTTCAATATTTATTATTTTGGAATGAAAATACTTATTAGAAAAAAAAGAAAAGTTAAAAAAGTTAAACTTTTTCTATTCATTATCATTTATTTACCATTTTTCATATGTTCATGTTCATACTAAATTAATTATAATATCATGTCATCAAAATTTTAATCTTTAATGTTATTTCCTTTATCAATAACAAGTTTCATTTTTTTATTTTTTTGGAAATTATTATAGGACTTGTCCAAATATTATAAGGCTATAAAATTTTTCTCCATATGATATTATTTAAATTATAATGGTTATGAATTAGTGTACAATGTGATATAAAGATTTATCATTACCCATCTCTATGCCTTGATACTCAACATGATGAATTACATGTTTAGATAAAGTAATTCTTTTTGAGGTAAGGTATATAAATTATATATTCTCTCAAATCTCAGGGATTTACATTCAATTAGAATCATGAATAAAAAATTTGTTTTAAAATCCCAATATAAAATCTTTTATACCATGTAATTATAAGCAAATTTTGTGAAATCATTTCATGTAAGTGTTTTTTTTTCAGATTCATATAGGTTGTATGGGTTTCCCATGATTGAAAAAAATATATGTTTAACTTGTTGTGTTATGCCTCAACTATTTATTTCCTGTAACTATATTCATTTCCATCTAAGTGAGGCTTCTTATGTGGAATCCATGAATAAATTACATTCATTCATGTCATCTTTATGATCATTCCCTTAATATGTGATGTCTACGAATGGGCTATCAATATAAAAGGATGAATTCTACCAGATCCAATTCATCATTAAGATGGCTCAACTACTACATCTAAATGTTGGTATTAGTGAAAAAAGTGGATCAAAACAAACAATTCATTAAAGTGCCATCATTTCATAAAATTTATTAATTCGGATAATGTGTTGGTAGATAGATTATAAGGGGTTAATACACAAGTTTTTAAAATATAACTAGATAAAATAAATACCAATATTACATAAAAGAGTTAATTTTTTTAAAAATAAATTATTGAAAATAGAAAACATTAATAACGTTTTGGTATATATTTTAAATATCCCACCCTCATACCTTTCAAATATATATGAGATAATATGTGAACTATCATGACTTAGGAAGGGGAATTATAAGAAAATTACATCATTATTTCTTCAATATATGTGTAATTAATAAAAATTAATTTTTTTGGGGAGTCAAAACCTAATTATTATAATAAATTTAGAATATCAGAGTAACAACCAAAATGGTACTATCTTTAGAATTTATGAGTAACTACCAAAATAAATAATGAATTAATTTTATTAAACGTAAAAAAAATTAAATGAAACCAAGAGATCATGTGAAGGATGTAAATTAGTGTTATATACATATAAAACCATGATAAAATAGATGAAAAATAAATAGACTATAGGTGTGAGTAATATAGTAATGTATCCTGATATTGGATAAATGATTAATAGAAGTCCTATAATTTTTCATTCAATAATTAAAAGTGTTTCTAGTGGATGACAACTTTTATATATAAAAATTTGGTAGTAAAACACCTCAATTTTTTTAAAAAAATTCATTTAGATATAAAAATTTAATATCATTCTATATTATAATTAATCACGAGATCTTATTTGGTCAATAAAAATATATTAAAATCCCTTATTCACTACAGGTTTTTATATTCATAGGTTCACTGACTAACCTTCTATTTCGTTCCATGAAACATTTTTCACATTTATTTATCAAAAGGAACTTGGATCCCTTTGGAGTTAACATAGTGAGAGGATTAGATAGTAATAATAAATTCCCTAGAAACTATTGTTAATATCCATCCAAACAGACCAAAAATCATATCACTATCATAATTGTTTTTCTACTACAATAATCAATATACCCATTGTTTTATGTATTCCTCAATAGACCCTCCATCGAGATTATATGTCCCAAAATGAATCTTTCTATATCCAAAATTCAATATTTGTAAATTATCATTCCTTAGGGTCCTTTGTACAATTTTAAAGTGATATTAATACTCTTCCATGATCATTCAATATATAATAATATCATATATAAAGATTAAAAAACCAATCAAGGTCATATTTAATGAGTATATTCATCAAATACATGATGTTAGTTAGATAATTAGTAAGGCTAAATAGAATCTCTATATATTCATAGTGTATATACATTTTATGAAAATTTGTCCTAGGTATATCTAACATCATGGACCATAATTTATGATATATGGAATTATGGTCAATATTTTAAATTAATTGACCTCCACGTAGTTCGTAAAAATTCATTATTACCTGATATGGGGAACATGTTCATGATTTTTCTCTTGTTTAGTTCTCGATAGTCACTATAGAGTCGCATAAATGCATCTCTCATATTAATAAAATGATTATGTGCCCCTAAGGAGAGAAACATGGGTTACTAAATACAATTTCATGATTCTAAAATATTGGGTTCTTTATTTCGGATAATTTAGTTGTGGCCTCTCTATTGGTAGAATTTTAAATAAGCATATATCAAAGTAATATATTTATTTAGAACATAATATCATGTTTTAGGGGAAGACTTGGGAACTCTTTGCGATAGTCACCAATAAAATCCCACAAAACACTAATATCATATATGTTTAGATTCTCCCAAAACAACTTTGAAAAAATTCATTTTGAATGGATTCAAAACCCAGACAATCGATAAAATCTCCATCAGAAGGTAATATCTATTATCAGAATTATATATGATCATAGTTTTGTTTGGAATATCCAATATGAATTCTCTTCCACTTAATATATTATGAAATATATATATAGATAATTACATATAATTCTTAATATATCATAAAAATAAACTAATCAGAGAGTTAAATTATTTGAATGAATCAAATTCCACTAGTCACATATCATAGAATATTAATAAACATCATATGAAACCGTCATACCATTTGATTTTTTCTAAAAAAATTAAAAATATATTAATTGAGTATATTAATTATTATTCCATGAGACATTTTATGATATGAATAAATTCATATTACTAATATAAAATATGGTACATAAATATTTTTTCATTTATTTTACCACAAAACATCATTTTTATATCGTCAGTCCCTTTCAAAAACCAAAATGATTAGAATTAATAAAATGTATCATTAATCAATGTGATTCGTGATGAGTAATCCTTCATAATATGTCTAAATTGGGAAAATTATTTAAATTATAGAACACATTATGTTTATCCTTGGACAGTCATGGTCATAATCTATTTAAATTCTTCTTGATGGTTCCTAAATAACTTTTAATTTCAAAAAAAATTCCTTAGGGAGTTTTAGATCTGTGGTGAAACATGTGTCATTATAGTGCATTTGGTGAGGATAAAGTCAATGCATAGTTTTCCCTTTTTATATTTTTCCCCACTAGGTATAATTTTTTGAGTGCCACATTTAGTTAAAATATACAAACAATGACAAAATTTTGTGGAAAATAATTTCAATATCCTTAACAATAATTCTAGGATATTTTCTTATACATATAATTATCTTTAGGGTTCTAACTACAGATTTATTACAATGGTTTTAAAAGGTGATATAACGATTGCTTTTATACCAACTATAATGACACTGATATTTAATATATAGATATTTCAGCTTAATAGAATAATATATATTACATAATAAAATTATGTCTTCCATAATCATATAGGACTAGTTACTTTGAAAAGGTGGACATATATAAAAATGGTTCATAAGTGAGGGACATCATCCCATAATATTATCTTCATAATTATGACCCTATATAGAAACATAATACATAATAACATTCATTATATGTTGGGGAAGGGAAACACAATAAATGGTGAGATTAAATGTTCAATAATGGTAAAAAGGGAGATATAAATGATCACATAATTATAACATGACCATACGTTTGTAAGATTATGAGAATAACATTTTAAAACTGTACATTGTATATCCTTGATCAAAATCATGATCCATTATATACCAATATGTATTTCAAAAGATATGAATCATAATGTAATCAATGAAAATGAGTTATGAGAGTGTATAATTTTCATAAGAAATATATTTGTGGCATACACATAAGAATTCATCAATCATATGTTATGGATTGATAGTCTGAAATTCATAACATATTCAGATTTCACTAACCGCCAATGTATAAACTTCAGATATGGGATAAACTCCCATGTCATAGCGACCTAGTGTTATCATATATAGATATTAAATAATTTTTTATGAATATTCAATAAATTACACACATTAAGACCATTATAGATCCTTGTATCTTGGTAATATGTGTGTAATTCCTTAATTTGGTGAAATATATTCAACATCTATCATAAATACAACCCACATTAGGGTTCTTGACAAACATACCATACATAAGAATAAAAAGAACATAATCATAAGATAACATGAGAATAGAATTTTAAAGCCATAGCCTTCATATAATATCTCATAATCATGAGTCTTGGAATACATATTGATAATTCATAAGGAATTAATAATAATGGAATAAAATAACATTTTCTATGAGAGAATAAAATTTTAATAACACTTAAAATTGTTTGGTACATATAATCATATATACTAATTTCTAATGTATTAATGGATCACTTATAGGGATATCATATTGTATTGGTCTACCTATCAATTCCATAATAGTAGTCAAGGTTAACTCTAAGGACCATAATAGTGGAAAAGGTTTCTTACTAAACTGGGATCACTCCATGTTCCAATCTTTTCTATATTGAGAGATATAAATAATTACCCAATGTATTAGAGAGAGATATAGTTCCAACCCATCACACAATTAAAGTCATTCATATGTGTTCCATGAGTTCATAAAACATTCATCATATCATAACTTGAGAAATAATATCTTCTTCATATAAATTTCATTATATCATAGCCTATGGAAAAGAGATAGGATGTATAATCATCTAATCATAGCATGAATTGTGAAAAATAATTATGATTCATAATAAATTTATAATAAATTAATCCATGGAAGGTAAGCGGGTTCCATAAACATTTTTTCACCATAAACCATTAAGAGGAAGATTTATAATGTATTACTTGGTTCATATCCCCATAAAACCATATGAAACATCAATTGATTTCATATTATATAAAGAGTTATGTTGAAAGATAAATCCTTTCAAAATTTTATTAGTGAAACTAAATTTTATATGAAAATAATTTTTTAAAAAAATTAATACAAAATTTTGAAAAATATTTTTCTGAAAATAATCATTGAAAATTATAAATGATGTTTTAGAAAATATTTAAAAAATTTATTGATGATCATATCATGACTTATGGAATAAAATATATTTAAAACATAATTTTTTTTCAAAATATTTATCTTTTAAAATAACATTCAAAATATATAAAGTAACATTCAATATATATAATATTCATGAGGATGGTGAATTCAGTTCATGCCATAAATGGTAAAATAAATATTAATTTAACATTTTTATTAAAATATAAATGGTAATTATTATAAAAAAGTCATGAAGGGTATGCTAAAACATGTTTTTAAATTTACAAAAATATTAATAATGTGTTCACCAGACAATTTTTAGAAGGTTACTTTTTTTAAATATATTTTTTAGAAATATTTGTTTTGGAAGAAAAATTGGTTTTTATTAAAGATAAAAATAAATATGATTTTTCATAGAAACGTTTTCCCAATTATTTTATGTTCCAAAGAGTTGAAAGATGTTAATAATATAATAAAATATAACAAATAAATATATTATTATAAAATTCATGAACATTAATTATAGTTATACTAACATGTCAATATTAGATACATAATTATAAATAATCTTGATAAACGATAAAATTATAACATAAATCTATTACTATTATTGTAAAATTTGAAACATAGTCCCAATGAATGTGAGTTGATCAAATTGATATGTAATACCAATAATATTAATGAAAAACATCATAAAATAAATCCATCATAATTTTATAAAATATATAAAAGAAATATATGGTGAGTGTGGAATGTGTCTCATAGATGTAAAAAGTGAGAGAGAAATCCATTTTTACATTAGTAGTATTTTTATTCATAATCCCTCGTAAATAATAAAAACTAATGAAACTAATAATATCATGGAAGTTTGGATATCTATGATATTAGATATAAAATTTTAATTATATACACTAAAAATGAATCATGTGTTGAATTTTCATATGAATCCCAAAAATAAAAGACATAGATACTAGGAATCAATTACCATAAGCCTCGGCATCCGTCAAACATATTAGAACCTATTGCATAATAAAGATATATTTATTATATATATATTAAAAAATGTAATTATATATCATAGATATATGGTTTCAATTTAAAAATTTATTACATGATTATTACCAATTCTTATTTTAAATGATATTTTGGGGAATGACTCCTTTGATTTTCATATATGTTTTGATATTTTATTTTCAGTCCAATAACATCAATCAAGGATAAGTTGTCTCCAAAATAATAATATTGAAATAATTTTCATATTTATAAATAAATCATTATTTCTATACAATTCATGAATGGTGTTTTTTGTGAAATGAATTACATTACGATCGTGGTGACGGACTACCTCACATAAGCATGAGTAACATTACAATTTTTCAACAACCATTATAGAAAATAAGTATGTAATATTTTATCTTTGAATAATGATAATAATTTCATAAATTTCATATTATTACATTAAATATATTAATATATATCACAAAATTAGTGCGGTGATGAAAAGTATGAGTCACGTTGATTCATGAAGGCACTTATCTACATGATCACGAACGACCTTATCATCATTCCGTGACTAAAAAGGTACAATATAAAATTATATATTAAATTTTAAAAATGATAAATATAAAAACAAGGTAATAATTATTTCATTTATGTCAAATATATTGATTTAATTTATCATTATTATCATTTAGGTAAAGAGTCAGTTAAATACAAATCACATCGCTTCACAAGTCGATAGTCTGTTGTACACATGAGAGACATCATCATATCCCTAATATAATAAAAGGATAAAAAATATTATAGGTTATAATGACTCAATATGTATAATTATGTTATAAATATCATATATATATATATATTATATCCATCATTATACCCAACCATAAGAGGTGGTAAAGGAAAAAGTAATGACATTGGTTTGCGAGGGGGTAACACTCCATACACACTTATGATGATTTATTATCTAATTTGATCTATGTGGGGATATTTATAGGTCAAAACCCTAACATAAAATCATCAATGTAAATTTTATATTATGATTTTATTTTATATTAATGTTTTGGTAATAATTGAAGGAGGTGGAGGAATAAATAATATAAAAATGTGCATTGAAAAACATTAGCTCTTATTTCGATACCTTCCATAGGTTTTCGCCAAAGAACTACTAGGCTGGATTTCATACTAAACTAAGGATTAATTAATGATAGTATAGAATTTGGGAAGTTATTTTTGTGAGTCTTGGTGGAACTAAATGGTTTTGATGGTGTGACGAAGAGAAGAGAGTGGGTGGCATTTTATAAGTGTGGCGAGTGGTAAAATTGTAATTTTTTTGAAAAGAAATAGGGTTACCCACACTTTTGTTAAGACAAAATGGTAAAACTGGATTACTATAGATATTTATACATTATATGTTCTAAATATTTCCTTAAAATATATTTTAGACAACTATTTAGGTTATTTTAACCATTATCGTTTATTTTAACCACTCCCCCACCATTAAACACAGTTTTACCTCAACTGTGGCAACTAGTTTTTACTATTTAATTTTTTTTTTGAAAAAAATACTTCATTAGATATTATAAATTATTATTATTTAAAATATATGACAAATTTTTTGAAAATAAAATCACTTAATTGGAAAAATTTAATTTAAAAATATTCCTGTACCAAAATTGAAAATCATAGATTTAAAGAGATAATGATCAAACGTTCAAAATATATTCATATAAAAATTCAATATAAAAATGATTAAAAAACTAATTTGGGATATTTTATGTGTAATAAAACATATTTTCATTTAAAACTAATTTTATATATAATTCAACTTTATAAATCACGACCCATCCCCCGAGGCCAGTGTCGTGACAATCCCAAGCCCACCTCCCAAAGGCCTGGGGCTGGGGGAAGTCACAGCATGGGCCCTGAGGGACAGGTCGTGAAAAAGTGTAATCAGAGGTTTTCAGTTCTACCCCTGAGTCTGTGAGTCTGTAGTTTTTGTTTTGGGGAAACTGTGTTAAATGTTGTGAGTCCAAATTTCAGGTTCAGGGCGTCTATTTTTGGTGTGGTGACTGACATCACCAGACACCAGGAGTGTGAATTATACTTTTCGACTCAATGCATAAAATACTAGATGAAAAATTGATTCCATATGTTCTTTCGTATAAGATTCATCTCACTTGGTATAATCTATTGATATTGGCCGTCTAGATCTATTTTTGGATGCCTCCACGAGGATAACTAGCTTGGATTCTGATAAGTTGTGAAGAGGACAACCCCCTTGTTACAAGGTGTCTGTTCATGGACCGGTTCTCAAGATGTACCTACCTGGTGGGGCACCACTACTACCAATAACCTTTGGGAAGAATATACAGTCAGTGGTACCAGTACGGGACGTGCGCAAATTCAGTGCCTCAAATGAATTTCAAAGGCAAATACCTCCCATGTTCAAGGGGGAAATAGATCCCTATGTTCCTGAGGATTGGTTAGAGGTGGTGATGCCGATCTTCATTTTAGTAATTATGCCACCTGACGAGATGGAGGTCTTAGCCATGAGAATTCTATAAATATCAAGTGGTATATGGTGTAGCATGACCTTCCTAACATATGATAAGGAAACCCTCATCTGGATGAACATCGAGCAGAGTTTTTGGGATGAGTTCTTCCTCATGACTTTTCACTGAATTCACATTCCGGATCTACTTCACCTTCAGCAGGGATACATGATGATAGTTGAGAATTGAGAGAGGTTCCCTAAGCTTTCCTATTAGTCTATAGACATGGTGAGGGACCCTTTCTTCATGCCTCGATCATTTGATTAGGGGATACATCGGGAGATTAGGGTGTCTGTGTTGACTCTCAAAATCTCCATATAGGCTGGAGTGCTTGAGTGAGATCTACTAGTAGATAGCTCCCTCGTAGAGCAGGCACCAATAGTGGGTTCCACCACTAGGAGATAGTTTTCCAAGACATCTGTGGTAGGCAGGTGATAGATGGCGTAGTGGCCCAAATAGGCCAGATCATTTAGTGGACAATCCCCAGACACAAGATCAGTTGTTTGGGGAAGCCCGAACAGTGGGAGACAACATAAGAGCATGGTGTGTTACTCTATTTATGGGAAAGGACACATTTCTTGTGACTTGCCAAACTACCATGAAGACAATAAGAAGATGGTTGAGGGACCCCTCATATTGCGGTAGAGGTTCGAGCGAGGAGGGCCTCAGGTTAGAGAACATGGCAGGGGAGGAGGCCGAGAAGTAGGCGGCGACGATGGTTCAAGGTAATACTCCCACAACCTCGAGGTTATCCAACCTGACCCCAGGGAGCGGAAGGAAATGGGAGAGCTCAGAATCAGGAAGAGGATTCTTATAACCACGCTTCTCAAGAGTTGATTAAAGGTATGATCTGTGTCTTCTCCACCATATATTTAGATCCTATAGTCACTGGTTCTAATCACTCTTTCCATTCCATGACTTTTTTAGGAGGTTGGAGATTCCAATGGAGCCATTGGCTCTATCCTTATAGCTATAGACACCTACAGTAGGGGATTAGACGATTACACACTATTTCTGGTAGTGTGAGCTTACTCTAGCAGGCGAGAGATTTGGCTAGGATATCAATGTAGAATCTTCTATTCCTTATGATGTCATCTTGGGTATAGACTATTTATCTAGATTCCATACTCTAATTGACAGTTTTAGGTGAAAAATGTGGTGTTCTTGTGAGTATGGGAACAATTTTTCCTTCACTGGTGATAAGGGAACCATTGCATAAGATAATGGAATTTATTGAAGGAGAGTGTAGTCGATCACTTAATAGTTGGCTAGCCTCACCCTTAGTGTGGTGGAAGAGAGGAGCCCACGGTTTCTTGTAGTGGTGAATGAGTATAGGGATGTTTATCCTAAGATTGTTCTGGGACTAACTCCTCACAAATAGGTATACGTTTAATTCTACATATACCCTAGTATGAAAACGATATCCACATTGGCATATCAGATTGTTCCCATGGAGCTATACGAGAAGAGGGTACCGACGAAGGATTTGTAGGAGAAGGGGTTCGTAAGGCCCAGCGTTTCCCCATGGGCAGCATCAGTGTTGTTTGATAGGATGGTAGAAGAGAGTTTGATTTTGTGTGTGGACTTCTAGTTCCTGAACAAGGTGACAATGAATAGCATGATTCCACTGCTAAGAATTGATGACCTCTTTGATCAGTAGATAGAAGAGAGCTGGTTCTCAAAGATATACATCAGATCAAGATATCATCAGCTTCAGGAATGAGATGATGACATACCAACGGTAGATTTCAGATACCGATATGGCCACTATGAGATCTTGGGGATTCCTTTCAGTGTTACCAACTCCCAAACAATATTCATGGTACTCATGAATAGGATGTTATAGCCTTACATTGACCAGTTTTTGGTTGTCTTTATTGATGACATCCAGGTGTACTCATCATTAGAGAAAGAGCACGCTATGCATCTCCAGGTAGTCCTGGATACACTCTAAGATAATCGACATCATGGTTTGCTCTCTATGTACCAGTTCAAGATACAGGAGGTTCTTTCTCTAGGACACGTCTTCTTAGCACCTATAGTTGTAGTGGATCTTGCGAAGATAAAGGCAGTGCTCGCTTGGCAGCCACCCAGGAGACTGACTCAGGTGAAGATCTTCTTGGGGTTGGATGGTTACTATCAAAGTTTCAAGACTAAATTTTCCAAAGTTTAAGTCCCATTATCAACATTGACACAGAAGAAACAACCATTCGTGAGGACGAATAATTTCCAGAATAGTTTTCAGGTGTTGAGGTGGAGACTAGCGGTGGACCCATCTTGAGACTACCAAAAGAGGGAATTGGGTATGTAGTGTTCTGTGATAGCTTAGGGACTGTTCTAGGTTATGTATTGATGAAGGAGAGAGTGTTGATCGCATATGTGTCATGATAGTTGAGGCATCATGAGCATAACTATGTGACCCATGACCTAGAGTTAGCAGGAGTTGTATTTTCCATGAAGATGTGGCGACAATACTTGATGGGTCGACAGTTCAACATCAACTCTGACCACAAGAGTCTCAGGTATATATTCTACTAGAAGTATATAAACCTGAGATATCAGTTATGTCTATAGTGCCTTCAAGAAACTGAATTTGAAATAGTCTACACTAATATGAAGGGGAACGTGGTGGCAGATGCACTCAATATGAGGTCTGAGTTGTACCTAGAGAGAAAGTCCACAGAGGAGCTAGTAGAGATGCATATATCCTTATTGTATGATGATAGATAATCTTACATTCATTAGATGACTCTTACTCCCCCACTATTACAATGAGCTAGGGAGCCACATCTTGTGGATTTTGAATGTGAGGCCAGACGTGATCATTTATCCTCGGGGCATGCTTTAGCTAGGTTTTCAATAAATGGGGAGTATGTCATCCTTTTTAGAAGGCACACCAATGTAATAGTGGCATTGCAGGATGTAAGAACCCGGACCTTCTTTTCAGGTATGTTTTTCCGTTTCTGTTCGTTTTTGAGAAAAGGGGGAAAATCTGGAATTTTTCAAAGTACACACCGTGTAATTTATGACTACACGCCATGTAATTTTCTCCCACATGAGGCTGGGTACTGGACATGTCTAGGAAACACACACGGTGTGTAGCGTGGATGTGGATTCCGGTTAATGCGGTGTACAGAATGGGTGAGTACACGCCGTGTACTCTAGTAGTACATGCCGTGTACTTTTCTTTTTATTTCATTAATCAAACCGGGGTCTCGGCATAACCCTGTTTTCATTTTCTTCTCCACATAACTCTGCCCAGAGTGTCTGAGGAGGATGAATCTTCTCCGAGCCACCGATCCGTCACTGGCGATCTGAATTGAACACCATCTGTTACAATAGAATATCAGCGGTGAGTTATTGGAACTTATTTGGCCTTGTTTCCTGATTCTTCCTCCCATGTGAGTTATCTGAGGTTGAACATTTTAGACGTTTTTTTTGATCTATTCCATTCTAGGAAGAGTCAACGACCAAGGTTCAATTAGATCAATCTATGAGGATCGGGGTAATTGGTTTGATTCCCTATGTTGAATGTCCTAGAGTTTTTGTGCAAAAGTACCGGATATACATGTATCTGGTATCTCAGGTTAGGGTTTTGAATCAGTATTGTTATCTACCTTAGATTGTATGTATTATTGAGGTTATTAGATGATTAATAATTTCTTGTTAACATGTTTTAGGATCACACCATGGGTGTTTCCCTTGTTTTGGTTGTTTATCGTTATTTGACTTAGGTTACCTATGAGGAAGGGCTTATTGATTTTCTTTCTTGCCTGGATATAGTTGATAGAAAGTATTGCCTACTGTATATATGATTTTGAATCATTTTATCTATTAGACAAGCAGTTCTCTAGACATACTTAGGGCTGCTATGAATCGTTTACATACGATTACATTTACTCAGGGATGCGGGATGCTGGTGTAGTTAGACTATAGGGAGAATTGACGTTGAGTGCTTCCTCAGAGGGCCCGTTTAATTATAACTGTTTCCAGACCATAAGAGGGATTGACTTTTTGCTCTCCCATAGGGTTTGATAATTATTGAATTGAGACTAAAGGGGAATTAGACATAAGTTTTTCCTCAGAGAGTCTGTAGTACCGCTGCAAGACCATAGGGGAAATTGACGTTCAGTGCTTCCTCAGAGTGTCTTTGCCATTGTTCGAATGCTTGACCATAAGGGAATGCCCACGTGAGCCACCTAGAGGGTCTGTGTAATAAATATTGTTGGTTGGTTTTGATGGGTCCACCAAGCCAAAGAACAAGCTTGGGTTTATACTGCTTGTAGTTTAGGTAGTCTACTGGGATACCTGATGTGTTACTTGCTATATCTTGGACTATAGAGCTATTCGATAGATTCATTGGTTGATGATTAAAATATTGAATTAAATTAATAAAAAAAATATGAATGAAGAATTGTAGGATTGTTGACTTTAGTGTATCCATGTTTCTCTTCTGCATTTATTTCTATTACTTTTTCTATATTGCTCAGTAATATTAGGGTATATATAATTTGGTGGTTGCTTACTGGGACTAGTCTCACACCTTGTTTGGGTCCTACTTTTCAGCCCAAATAGGTTATATGGTTGCAGGTGTGGATAAGGATTTTGGCCCTTCTACCTCAAGTGCTTGATTGCTGGTTAGGGTTGGAGAGCATGGGACAGATCTTAGGCTCACGATGCTGCTGGATTTACTGTTTACTTTTGCTACGTGGGCTTCAGTTGTATTTCTGCACGTTTTTTTGTTTACTACTTTCCATATAATCATATTCCATGCTACATCATTATTATATTGTACATTTCTTCCGCTGTCCAGTTTCAGTTGTCGTGTGCAGTTTACTGCTTTTTCTATTGTTATGTCATTTTCCTTCTGACGCATATTTTACCAAATGAGAGAATAGTTTCCCCACTAACTCACCTAGGTCCTCACTGCTAGTCAGTAGCCTCTATAGATTGGGGAAAAGCACTTGAGGTTATGTGGAGAACCGGGTATGGGGTGCCAGTTGAGTGGCTCCGGATTCAAGTCGTTACAAAGTGGTATTAGAGGAGGTTCCTTCTTTGATATTTCCTCACAGTTTGGTAAAAATAGACAGGGATAAGAAGGAATGGGTAGTTGGTACATAACTATTACCATGAGTAATTAACCCGTGTACAGGGAAAATATGTACTACCTCGTAATTGCACTTTTTAGTTTTTTTAAGTCTTACAGTTGATTATATTTCACCGTTGGATGATGCACTTGTTTTGTGCTGTTACATTTTATATGATTGAGGTTCTATTTTGTCACAACCCAATGAGATGAGGGTTTTCCATCTCATTCATTGCATTGTCACTGATTAGAAAAATCACATGTCATGCATTTTTCCATGACATCTAGGGTGCATTAGAAATTGCAGGTTGTTATGATAGATGTCGTGATTGATTATGCATGCTGTTGGGATAGTTGTTGTGATAAAAATACCTACTATGTTGATAGGGTGTTGTTTATCATATAGCTTATTTGGAATGGATTCCAAGCATTGATCCTAGAGGTGTTATGGGCCCTCGAGGGTTGGTGTTTGGAAGATCATGGAATTATCATATTTTTTACTTTTTATATGCATTGTTATGATGTCATGATTTGATTCGCGGGGAGTATGGTCCCCCACAGATCCGAATTTGACATAGAGGTGCTGGTTTTCAATGTTTTTCAGTGGATTTGTGGAGTTTTGTATGCCTACTTCCAAAAAGCCCAGATAACACGGCGTGTGGCCTTATAAACACACGCATGTGTTCTTATGTTCAAGAATAACTACTTTTCACAAATACACGCCGTGTACTTTTATGTACATGTCGTGTACTCTTCTTCCGTGTTGTTGAATAAATGGCTGGAAAACCTTAGAAACAACACGCCATGTACCATGTTGACACGCTGTGTAGTAATGGTCTATATGACCCCGCCATGTAGTGGAATACATGGGTTGGAAAATCTTATGTACAACACGCCGTGTACTTTGTTGACAAACTATGTAGTTTTGGTCTGTGTACCAGTCTACGTGACTAAAGACATGGACATGGGAAAAACATTATGGACATGCCATATAGTGGATAGGCACGCCATGTAGTCTTAGGCAGGGATAGTCCGTGTGACTTAGTCATGTAGTAGTAATAGGACATGAGGAAAAAGGATGGCACACTCCATGTATATGTAAGAACACGCTGTGTAGACTGTGATTACATAGCCAACTTGGTTGGTGTACATGCCCAAGTAAAATCTTTAGGGAAAATTCCATGTATAGGGACTACACGCCGTGTAACCATGTTTTTACAGTTTTAAAAGTTTTCCTCTTCTGTTCCATTTTCACTCTTTGGAGTTTCAATTGTTCTCTTGGATAATAAAGGTGTGCTTTTGACCTTGCAGAGTCATGCTGCCAAGACGTCCTTCCATCGTACGTTAGGGATCTGACGATGATCGTACACCAGATATAGCACAAACACTTATCCCAGATACTAGTGCAGACACGCAGTTTTGTGTGGGATTCATGAGGTTCATACAAACCTTTCAGGAGCTCAGTAACCTGCCCAGTCTATGGTAGAGCTTACGCGAGTCTTCTAGCAGTAGCATCCTCCCATGTTCTCAAGGGACGGAGGACCTTAGGCTGCTGAATCCAGGTTCGAAGCTATGGTTTTTATCTTTGATCACCTCGAGACACCCCGAGATAGAATGGTGAAGCTTGCGACTTAAATGCTACGAGATTCCACCAAGAGATGGTGGGACGTAGTTTCTCAGGCAGGGCGTTATATGATAGTTTCTTGGGATGAGTTTTAGCGTAAATTCTACGACTACATCTACTTGGTGATGCTGATGGCTGATAGAGTCAGAGAGTTCAGGAACCTGCAGTATGGTACTCTCAGTTATGGAGTATTCCTCTTGCTTCACTGAGTTACAATGTTTCACTCAAGTTCTAGGGAATGACGAGCTGTTTTTAGCACGGAAGATTGAGGAGGGCCTCAGACCAGAGATCAGATCACAGGTGAACATCTTACAGTTGACTTATATTTCATTTATATCCAACGAGGAATTGATCAAAGAGATAAATCTGAGGGATACTGGAGTAGTGATCCAGGGTAGTTCAGCATCCAGAGTTAGTACCCTTCCTTCTGACAGCAGGAAGCGCCACCGAGAGTCTACACGAGGTTACTCGAGGAAGCGAGATGTTACTTTAGGTAGAAACATTGTGTGATACCGGTGTGGGAAGGATGGTCAGAAGAAGACACAATGCCTGACGGACCCAGTAGAGTGTCGAGCTTGTGGCAAGATGGGTCACCTGCAGCGGTTTTGCAAGGTTCTTCTTCCAGCAGCTTGTGAAGGAGGATCAGTTTCGACTCCACATATAGGAGTAGGTTTACCAATTCCGCATTAGATTGGGGGCTGGATTTCTACAATCCATTCAGGCTAAGGTAGAGTTCATGGAGGTAGTGGTCAGGCTCAGGGAGGATCAGCCCAGGGATCTCAGGCTACTACACAGGGCCGTGGTATGGGCCAGAAGTTTTCGGTAGAGAAGATTCATCAGGAGAAAGATCCTAGACCTTCAATAGTGTGAGGTATGATCTCCGTAGCCTCAGCTTTATGTTCTCCACTTTTCGATACAATAGTATCTCATAGCTTTATTTCTATGCACAATGTGGAGATCCTTAGACTTACTATCTTTACTACTAAGGATATGATGACACTAGACACTTCCTTGGGACTTATAACTACTAGTGTGTGTCAGTGAAAAGAGTTCCCCCTTGAGGTTGGTGTGTGTCACTTCTTGTGAGATCATTATGTCCTAGAGATGACAGTTTACGATGTCATTCTTGGAATGGAATGGCTAGTTCCTTTTCAAGCCCTTGCCAATTTCTATCGCCATAGGCTGAGTTTCACATCACTAGAGGGCAGATCTTTTCTTTACAAGGGCGAATGGGATGTCCAGGCAGGTAGAGCTGGACCAGAGCATCATGGGTTGGGCGGTGTTACATCCTAGATTTCTAGTTTATATTTTAATGATCAGGGGACTTCTCAGATAGATTATCCTCCAGTAGTTGATCTTTTTCAGGATTTATTTCCAGAAGTCTTTTCAGGGGTTCCACTGGAGCGCGAGGTAGACTTCTCAATTAAGCTTGTGCCAGGAGAAGCCTCGGTATCCATACCTCCTTATAGGATATCTATGCCTGAGTTTCATGAGCTCAAGAAGCAGTTGGAGGATTTATAGGAAAAGGGTTTTATCTGACCCAGTACTTCTCCTTTAGGTTCACCTATTTTATTTTCAACGAAGGCAGATGTTAATTTATGGCTTTGTGTGAATTATCGGAAGCTGAACCAGTTAACAGTCAAAAACCGATATCCCTTACCGAGGATTGATGATATTTTTTATCAGCTTTGAGGAGACATGGTGTTTTCAAAGATTGACTTGAGATCCGACTATCATCAGTTGCGTGTCAGACCATCAGATATACCTCTTACAGCTTTTCAGAGTAGGTATGGTTTGTACAAGTATTTGGTTATCCCGTTCGGTCTCATTAACACTCATGTAGTCTTCATGGAACTGATGAATAGAGTTTTCCATCCATACTTGGATTCATTAATGGTGGTTTTAATGGATGATATCTTGGTGTACTATCGCACTCGACACGACCATGCTACCCATCTTGAGATCATATTGAGTACACTAAGAGAGCATTAGTTATACACTAAGCTCTATATGTGCCACTTCTGGATGGAAGAGATTCACTTCTTTTGTCATGTCATCTCAGAGAAAAGAGTATCAGTTGACCTAGAGAAGGTGATAGCGATAGTTACCTGGGAGAAATTTTAGAATATCTTCAAGGTATGGAGTTTCTTTGGACTTACTGGTTTCAATAGGTGGATTATAAAGGGATTCTCGTGCTTGGCATCGTCGTTGATGGGATTGAGTAAGAAAGCTTGAAGTACGTTTGGTCAGAAGCATGCGATTTATCCTTTTAGGAGCTGAAAGGCAGATTCACTTCAGCACTGATTCTAGTTTTAATAGATCCAGGCAAGAGTTATACAGTTTTATGTGATGCATTTGGGATCGGTCTTGGTGCGGTGCTTATGCAGGAGGATCGTATTGTTGCATATGGATCTCGGTAGTTGAGGCCACATGATAAGAACTATCCTACGGATGACCTGGAGTTGTCTAATGTTGTTCATGCTTTTCATTGTTTGAGATACTATCTTCTAGGAGAGCTTTTGTGGTTTATAATTACCAAATGATCCTCAAGTATATCTTCACGCTACGTGACATAAATATGAGATAACGAAGGTGGGTTGAGTACCTACATTTTTTCGTCATCGAGCATGCTTATACGCATGGGAAGGGAAATGTTGTGGTAGATTCACTAAGTAGGAGAACTGAGTTACAGGAAGTTCAGGAGGGCAGCAATGAGTGGCAGCTTATGGCTCTGTTCTCTGAGATGCATTTGGAGGTTTACAACATAGTGGGACAGACGGTTCTTTCTTCTATAGCTATTAACTCCACTCTTATGTATCAAGTTCGAATGAGGTAGCTATCGAACCCAGAAGGCCTAGTCCTATGGGAGGGTGTGATAGATAGAGACCCTACTGCGTGGTGGATAGTGGGTGATGATGAGGTGTTACGTTTTCATGGCCACGTATGGTCTTCAATAGACATATGTGAGGAGCTAAGGTGGGAGTTTCGTGCTTCAGCTTGGGTAGTTCTTCCTAGTGTGACAAAGATGTATCGAGACTTACATCATCAATATTGGTGGACAAGTATAAAGATGGTTGTGGTTGGTTTACTTATGCAGTGCTCCACGTGTCAGCAGGTGAAGGGAGAGCATCAGCGACTAGCAGGGCTTCTACAGTAGTTACCCATTCCTGAGTGGAAATTTAATGATGTCGTGATGGACTTCATGACAGGGTTATAAAGATCACCTCAAGGGAATGATACAGTTTGGGTTATAGTGGGAAGGCTCATGAAGGTTGCACATTTCTTACCTATCAAGGATACCTTCAGTGTGGACGAGCATGGGAGTTTGTACATCCAGATGATTTTATGCTTTCATGGGGTTTCGATTTCTATTGTTTCTGATAGGGACACACACTTTACATCACACTTCTGGCAGAGGATATAGAGGGCTTTGGGTACACAGGTACATCTGAGTACAGCTTACCATCCCCAAACAAATGGCCAGTCGGAGCACATGATTCAGTTGCTGGAGGACATTATCTGAGCATGTGTCCTTGATTTTGGAGGTTCACAGGAGAAACATATACCTCTATTAAAGTTTTCCTATTATAATAGTTTTCAAGAAACTATTCAGATGGCACCTTACGAGTCTTTGTACGGTAGGACATGCTGATAACCCTTATGTTGGCTGGAGATGGGAGAGGTAGTTGTGCTGGGACCTTGTCTTGTTAAGGATACCACAGAGCAGGTGGAGTTGATTCAGAGGAGGATGGATACTGCACAGTCTCAGTATAAATCTTATGTTGATCAGTGCAGATGACCTTTAGAGTTCAATGTCGTAGATCATGTTTTCTTGTGTGTTACCCTGAGGTTGGGACATAAGAGGATTAGGAGATAGGGAAATCATTCACCAAGATATGTTGGGCCATTTGAAGTTCTGGAGAGAGTCAGGCTGGTTGCTTACAAATTGTAGTTACCTTAGAGGTATCAGGCTATGCACTACGTCTTCCATGTTTCTCAGCTTCGATAGTATTTTTCAGACCCGTCTCATGTTTTTCTACCTGAGGAGGTTGATCAGGATAAGGAAGCATCATTTGAGGAGCATCCTATCAGGATTTTTGATCGTAGTGTGAAGGTACTCCGTGGCTGGTATGTTCCTCTGGTACAGGTGATATGGAAGCACGGCCGTGTACAAGACGAGACTTGGGAAAGGGAGGCCGACATTCGATCACAGTGGCCCGAGTTGTTTGAGGGTTCTTCTTCTATGCCTTGTTAGGAAATTCTATGACAAATTTCTTTAACAGAGGATGTTTGTAAGAACCTGGACCCTTTTTTCAGGTATGTTATTCCTTTTCTTGTCGTTTTTGAGAAAAAGGTGATAATCTGGAATTTTTCTAAGTACATGCCGTGTACATTATGAGTAAACGCCGTGTACTTTTCTCCCGCATGAGGCCGAGTGCTAGCCATGTCCGGGACACACACACAGTGTGTAGTAGTGATGTGGAGGCCGCTTAATGCGGTGTATGGAAGGGGCGAGTGCACGCCATGTACTTTAGAAGTGCACGCTGTGTAATTTTATTTTTATTTCGTTAATCGAACTGGGGTTGCGACTTAACCATGTTTTTGTCTTCTTTTCTTCCTAATTCCACACAGAGCATTTGAGGAGGCCTAATTTTCTCCAAACCACCAATCCGTCACCGGTGATCCGAATCAAAGACCGTCGATAGTAATATAATCATATCGGTGAGTTCTTGGTTCTTCTTTGTCCTGGTTTCCTGATTCTTCCTATCATGTGAGTTATCTGAAGTTGAACTTTTTAGATGTTTTAATAGATCTACTCCATTTTAGGCTGATTCGCATACCAAGGATCATGTATATCAATCTATGAGGATCGAGGTAGGTGGTTTGATGTCCTACGTTGAATGTCCTTGAATTTTTGTGCAAAATTACCGGATATCCAAGTATCGGGTATCTCGGGTTAGGGTTATGATTTTGTTTTGTTATCTGCCTTAGATTTCATGTATGCTTGAGGTTATTAGATGATTAATAATTTCTTGTTAGCATGTTTGAGGATCACCCCATGGGTGTTTCCCTTATTTTGGATGTTTATCATCGTTTGGCTCAGGTTGCCTCTGAGGCAGACCTTGTTTCTTTGCTTGCTTTCCTTGATATAGTTTATTGCATGTATTTCCTACCATTTATATGATTTTGATGAATTGTACTATTAGCCAAGTAGTTTTCGGGAAATACATAGGGCACCTATGAATCGTTTACGTACGATTGCTTTTACTTAGGTCTACGAGAACCAATTGTAGTTCGACCACAGGGGGAATTGACATTGAGTGATTTCTTATAGGGTCTGTTTAATTATTAACATTGTGATACCATAAGGGGGATTGACTTTGTGCTCCCTTAGAGGGCCTGATAGTTATCGAATCGAGACTAATGGGGTAATTATACGTATGTGCTTCCTCAGAGAGTCTGTAGTATCGCTTCAAGACCATAGGAGGAATTGATGTTGAGTGGTTTCTCATAGTGTCTTCTCTTTTGTTCGAATTCTGGACAATAAGGGCCTGCCCACATGAGCCACCCAGAGGGTTAGGGTAATAAATATTATTGGTTGGTTGTGATGAGTCCACCAAGCCAAAGAACAAGCTTGGGTTTGTACTGCTTGAAGTTTAGGTATTCTGTTGGGATACCTATTGTGTTAAATTCTATGTCTTAGACTATAGATCTATTTGATAGATTATTTGGATGATGATTAAATGATTGAATTAAATTAATAAATAATTTTGAATGAAGAATTGTGGGATTGTTTACTTTAGTGTACCCCTGTTTCTCTGCAACATTTATTTCCATTACTTTTGCTATATTGCTCACTAACAGTAGGGTACAGATCTTTTGGTGGTTGCTTACTGTAACTAGTCTCACAGCCTATTTGGTTCCTACTTTTCATCCCAAACAGGTTATATGGTTGAAGGTGTGGATAGGGATTGTGGCCCTTCTACCTCAGGTGCTTGATTGCTAGTTAGAGTTGGAGAGCATGGGACCGATCTTAGGCTCGCGATGTTGCTGGAGTAACTGTTTACTTTTGCTACTTGGGCTTCAGTTGTATTTCAGCATGTTGTTTTGTTTACTTCTTTCAGTAGAAACATATTCCGTGCTGCATCATTATTATATTATACATTTCTTCTGCTGTCCAGTTTCAGTTGTCATGTGATGTTTACTGCTTCCGCTATTTTTATTTTATTTTCCTTCCGCCGCATACTTTACCAAATGAGGTCATAGTTTCCCCACTGACTCACCTAGTCCATCGTTACTAGTTGGCAGCCGATGGTGTTTGGGGAAACACACTTGAGGATTATGTGGCGAACCGGGTATGGGGCACCGGTTGAGTGGCTCTGGATTCGGGTCGTTATACTGGAGGAGGTGTTGAGGGATTTCTATTGACCCCCATTAGCGGTATATCCTAGATTTGAGAATATGTACCAGGACCTCTGATGTTAGTACCGGTGACCAGGAATGAAGAATGAAGTTGTAGGGTCTACTCATGATGCCTTACTTATCAATAACTAAAAGCCGAGCATCATGTTCCCGAAGGCTTGTTTCAGCCACTTGAGGTATTGGAGTGGAAATGGTATGGTATGTCGTGGAACGTTTTGATAGGGTTACCATGTACATCCAGGTTCCACAACTCTATATAGGTTATCATTGACTATCATACCAAGTCCGATCACTTCCAAACTATATCGAAGTTGGGTGCAGTAGAGGTATTAGGACGCATTTACGTCCAAGAGATAGTGTGGATTCATGTGGTTACTTCAATGATTTTCTCAGATCATGAGGCACACTTTACATCCCGATTGTAGAAGGGATTATATATGGTCTTCCTGACTCGTCAATGCCTGATCACATCATTCATTCCCAGGAATTATGGTCAGATAGAGTGGACCATACAATCCTTGGAGGACATGACTCGTGCTTGCATCATGGATTTTGTCCATTATTGGGAGGCCCACCTACCACTAGTAGAATTTCCATACAACAATAGATATCACTCCACCATTAGCATTAAATCATTCGAGGCCTTTTATGGGAGTCTTGCAGATCACACTTATACTAGACAGACCTAGGGGAGTCGGAACTCATGGGTAGAGAGTTGTTACGGGCTACCACTAAGAAGGTCCAGTTCATCCAGGATTGGATCAGAATTTCATAGAGTATACTTAATTCTTATGAATATAGGAGAAGAAGACCCTTGTAGTTTGATTAGGGAGACTATGTGTTCATTTTGGTCTCACCTCGATGGGGATAGTGTTGATTTGTTAGGTGCGACAATCTATCATCGGGGTTCATCATCCATTTTCAGATCCTGATTAGAGTTGGTGAGGTGGTGGACCACACAGATCTTCCCCCAAAGATGAAATGGGTGCATGATGATTTCCACATGTTGTAGCTCAAGATATACCTGCATGTTGCATCCCACATCATCTACTAGGGCAAGCTGTACATTGAAGATGGGGTGATGTTTGCTGAGTTCTCAATAGATATAGAGGATCAATAGAAGTGGGTCCGATAATGGTGGTTGATTCCTTTGGTGCATGTTCGTTGGTAGAATGGGAATATGTATGAGAGCACAAGAGAGCAGGAGGATCATGTTCATTCTCAGTACCCCATTTGTTTAATTTTCCCATGTTTTGGATTTTGAGGACATAAAGCCCTCTGGTTGGGAGAATGTAATGTATTGAAATTTCCATGTAATTTTTTATATTATATGGAATTCTATAAATACTAAAAGCTCTAACGACATGGGATTCTGAGGCCCGGTGAGCCCAGAACAAAATTTAGAATTTTTTTAATGTACGTTCAGGAAACCTACGAGCGAGGTTTTTTTAAATTCTAAACTGGTGCTCAGATAAAAAATTTGAGGGCACTGTTGTACTCAAAATGCCTATATTCTCGTATAATGGTCATAACATTGGCTGACAAGGGCTGAATGGAAATGTTAATTTTCATACCATTACAAAAATATCTTTAGAATGTTATTTTATTTCTTTTCACAAAAAAGAGTGGCAACGTTTTAGTGCATTAAAATGACAGTGACGAGGCACATTAATAGAGATCATTAATGGATCATTTACACAAGGAGTAACAATTCTTTAATGTTTAGTAACGAATTCACTATTTTAAATATAAAATAGTGTAACAGCGCAACACAGTAGCATGATATAAATTTGGGATGTGTTTTATTTTTAATAGTTTGACACATTAGTGGAATGAGGATTAAACTGAAAGGATTCATTGGTGAAACTCCAATGGATTTCCTTCCTAACAAGGGAGGGGACATGATGGCGATTACCATGTACCGGGCATACCCCATCGACCAAATGTCCGGACAAGATTTAACTGGTGGGTTGTGGCCCAAACCAGTAGGTCCAGCCAATACCTCATCGAGTGTCCTTGAGTCATGCCCTTTGGGCTGGTTCGAATGAGACTAGGTCACCGGTGACCCAGAAGACTGGTCCCTCGACCAAACGAGGCCCAGTCCAGTGAGGCCCATCGCCCCAAGCCCACGGGCCAGGCCGGACCAGACTGACCTAGACCCGAACTAGACTGGGTCAAGTTAGTTGAATTAAACCAGGGCATGTGGGACCCCTAGGCCAGGTTGGTTTGGTTGGACCAACCAGGTCGGACCAAGAGCAGACACAACCGACCCCTGATTACTAAAATGCTTATTACATGCAATTTGAATGTCCGATTGACGATTCATTTTCTGCGTTGGGACCCTCTCGACGAGGATGATCTTTTGGTATTATCTAAGGATACATTCAAGGACGTTTATTTTCAATGTATGGCTTGGGGGAGATGGGCTCCTATGATTCGGCAAGCAGAAGAGGAAAAGCCTTGTGGACCTTAGTGGCCCAGCAGAGTCGTGTGGATCTCAGTGTCCTGGTAGATCAGCAATATCCATGTGGACCTCTGTAGCTCGGAAAACATCATAGACTCATCGGTGATGAGTCCCTCAATAGTAAAAAATTTTATTCACTATAATTGATGAACATTTCCTTCTCTAGAATATACCTTCTGTGATCTATCTTGTGCTTCGTGACTATGCTTCGTTCTTTTCATTGAGGATTTCAGTGTGGGTTTCATTTTTATATCATGCTCCCATACTGATTATTTTGTTACTCAACCCCCCATGGGGTGTACCATAATGTGTTGTGTCTGGTGTAGGGGATTGATGCATTGATAGAGGACTTGGTGGATTAGCACTATGAGGGACCTAGTAGGGTCAAGAGGACATGGCATACTACTTTGGCTTCTAGTTGGTACACTAATCATACCATCAGGTGGGGTTTTAACATATGGATATAGGAGTCCCTTTTGGAATTCATTTTTTTTAGTTCTTTATTTGGGATTTTATTCTGGCCCACATTTTTTTAGTTTTATTAGTACTCAACACATGTATTAGTATACTTGTTTTCCCCTTTGAGTTTGTGGGACGTGATTGGGCATGTATATGTGTAAAGGTACTCAAGAAAATGCTTCCCACATGCAAGTTGATGGCTTTACCGTTGGTCACCAGCCCCTGGCCTTTAGAAGTAAGGCTTTAGATAGTCAAAACATGGGCCTTGGGTAATGGGTCCTGACATTATACATCATTTTTTAAAATAAATATTCAATTAAAGTTCATTGTTTATCATTATTCACCAAAAAAGTAAAAATTTTAGAAAATCATAATCAGTTCACCATAAGATAATCCTGATATGATTATTCATAAAAATGATTAATTTTTTATAAAATGTATATAAAATATCCAACATTTATTTTATAAAATGGAAATTACATAAAATTTAATAAAAATTCTTCTGAGGAAATAAATTATAAGCATAAAATTGAGGTTCTGATTTTCTATTTTATATCAATAAATAACATGAATTTAAAATATTTTATTTATTAAATATTATATACATTTCATTAAAATTAATAACCCCAACTATTTTTTTTAATTTTTTTTGAAATACATAATTGTTTTCTTCAGAATAGTTTTTAAGTAAAACAATATCTTGTTTCTTGTTTTATTAAATTGTCACAAAAGAATTAATATTATATACATGTGTAAACCATATATTTTCAATATTTAGATAATACTTTTCATTCCATACCATCATATTTCTGGGTGATATGAATCATATAATAATATTTTAATAATATATAATTTTTCCTATAAAATTAGTGTTGCAAGTAATCCAAGAAAAACATAGTTTTATATGTAATGAATTTATCCAGAAATAAATTATTAACTAAAAAAATATATTTAAATGTTTTTGGGGGTGTTACACATGTAACCTCTTTTTTGGAATTAGGATAACCTCCCATGTATGCTTTTTTTTGTAACTAAATAACCTCTTTTATTCCAACTTTTTTTTTATTTCAATTACCTTCCTAATACCCTCATTTTTATGAAATATCATGTCTATTTAGAGGTTATAAAACATTAATAATTACACAATTAATTATAGGGAGATATATGTTCCACATATCATAGAACCCATACAATTTTATGCCACATGGTCACAAAATAGTCATTATATCTTGATTCAAGATAAGGATATGGGTTTCATAATCATTTCATCATAGCATATCTCATAGGAAAAAAAATTAATCTCATAAACATCATGTCATTGTGATCATAAATATTCTAGAGAAATAATAACAATAGAATCATTGGATCATATCCAATGTAAATATTATGTGTCATTAATGGATATCATACTAATTAAAAATTACTTTTGAATACCACTTTGATCATTTCACTAAGAAAACATCCTTCCCATTTTGAAATGACATATTTAAAATATAAAAAAATTAAAAATTAAATAAAATATTCATTTTGAAAATAATTTTGGAAACATGTAATGGAATAAATAAATTATTGTGCCATCAGGATGGAAGAAAATACATTTCATTCCATAAATATTAAAATATAGACTCCTTGAACATTTTATATAAGAATCCAAAAGAAATTTTTATGGAAAATAAGAAGAATAATCATTTTCATTTTTTTTTGTAAAAATTAATATATTGATAATAATTAAATTTTGAAATGATTATTTAGAAAAATTATTTTTAATAATTTTTTGAAATCATGCATGTGGAAGAAAAAGGGTTTTCAACTAAAGAGAGAAATAAAAATGATTTTACATAAAAATGTTGTTTTGATATAATTAGATCATTAAGAGAGTAAAATGAGATTAAAACATATACTATATAAAATATAACTATATTATTGGAAAATTCATAAGCCTGTTCACAGTAATATAATATGATTTTATTTTGAAATTGTAGTCATAAAAAATATTGAGAAATAATAAGATTGTAACATAAAAAACATACCAATTTGATAACGTTTGAATCATATATACCATGAAAATATTCCCATCAGTAAATATTTAAATTCCAATAAAATTCATAATAATAAAATAATGATTTAATGAGTATTATATAGTCCACAACAAAATCAAGCTGTTAATAAGGAATGAATCTCAATAAAATAAAGTTGAAATGAAAATATGTTACCTTAAGAAATTAATTTCATTATAAAAATTTGAGATAATATATAATAAATAATTTAATTTTAAAAATAAATTCTAGAATTATAATCAAATATTCCACACCATATATTATTACCATGAACGTTTTACCCTTTTACTAATCATTCCTTGATATAATACTATTTCAGGTTATAAATTCGTCAATTTTGATATTTATTTTATATTTTTATTTTTAGTCCACATAAATTGATGATGGTTCCATCATCTATAAGTTTTTATAAATTTTATAAATATCATATATATAAATTATATATTTATTTATATTAATCAATATATTTTAGGGAGATAAAATGAGTTACACCATTCATGGATGTTATATATCATACGATGGCATGAACGATGTTTCCATTTTCTCAATGATCAGAAATAAATGAATGAAAATAATATATAAAAATTGTAGAATAATTTTTATGTAATATAAATAATAACAATTCATGAAACATATCTTAATTAAAATCAATTTCTAATAAAAAGTAAAATTACTGGCATCCCTTGTTGGAGCCAGTAGTCCATCCGTATGCATGATAAACGTTAAACATTTCCAATGGATTGGAGGGTAAGAAGGTACATGTGATATAATAATTATAAAATATAAATAGTCATTAAATATAAAATATTAATACTAAATAATTCATTATTATCATCCTTGAGTGGTGCTGATGCAAAAAGTAATGACATTGGTTCATGAAGCAATAGTTCGATGTACACATGATTTACTATATCGTTTCATATATGATTGAGGAGGAGTTTTATATAGGATATTTAATTTTAAAAAAATTCATCTTAATAAATTTAACATAATTATTTTTTATATTTTCACAATTGTATAAAATTTCATAGAAATCAGATAACAAATAAAATAAAAATTCCCGTTTATGATGTATATATCTTATTCAGACAACCTCATAAGGGTTGAAAACATGCATTTATAGGAATATTTCATAATAAGTTAGGGGCCAATAATAAATTAGGATATAATTAATAATTATATATTATAAGCTATTTATTTATTCTTAAGGCATTAGAGGTTTTTAATGGAGATGAGATGGAGTTCCCTTTTATGTGTATAGTAGATAACACACATGGAATATTTCAAATGAAAAAGTTATGCCCATGTCATAAAAATACCAAAACGATCATAAAAGGATCATTATAGAGCATTATATGATATAATGTTGTAATATTTAAATTAAATTCGATTTGAAAAATATTTTAGGGATTTTTAAACATTTTCATTTTCGTTTAACCCCCCCCCCCCCCTCCCCAAACATGTTTTAACACTAACTGTGGTGATTAATATTTTTTGTTCTTACAATTTATCAGTCGACAAATTAATAAGATATTATATTATAATATTATTTATGATCATTAAATTGATTTAAATTATTTTTTAAAACGAAATTTGATGGGGTGTAGAATTTAATTTATAATTAGACAAAAAAATGTGATGAAATGTGGGCTTCCAAGGAGAATGTTTTCATAGGTATAATAAATTTTCATCCTAAAAACAATCATTATATTATTTTTGACTGAAATTTTTTTTATTAATATTAATATTATTGAATTAATGTTACTTTTAAACCATTATAAAAAAATTTAGTTATTAAATGAAGTAAATGAAAAGTATATTTTCAATAAAAATAGATATTTTTAACAATTAAATTTAAAATTAAATGTTTCAGAAAAATAAAATAAAAATTAATCCAAAGATAATTTTGAAATTTTGATTGATGAAATGGAGTTAATTTGGTGAAATAATATTTATAGATTTAAAAAAATATATTATTTGTCAAAAAATAAATAAATTTTATTTTTTGATAAATATGTATTGTTGATGCATATAAACACATTGATACAAATTAATTACCTTTTTATCAATATATTTGATTTATATAAAACAATAATAAAAAAATTAAAGTTTTTGTTATTATAAAATATACAACCATGTTTAATAGATTTATTATAATGGCTATGTTTCAACATTATTATTAGTAGTATCTTATTGTTATTTTAAACATGGTGTTGTGTGTAACACAAGATATCAATGAAATTAACATTATTTGAAAAAAATTCCCTAAAATCTCAGGGTATTATAATACATGCCCCGAAAACATTTCAGAAAATAATTTGATCATAATTAATATTTTTCTATTTGGAAATAATTTCAACACATTTTTTTGAAGTAAATAACCTCTTAAAAAGGAATATTAATAAATAAATGATAAAAAATATAATTTATGAAATAAAACACATTAAAAAATTCAATTTTAGATATCAAATGTTTTTTACTCAAATTTTTTTCCTTTTTCATTTTTTAAATAAAAATGCCTTGGTTTAAAAAACCTTCTATTAATAAAAAAAATATTTTACAAACCAAAAAAAGAACATTTTAAAAAAGTAAATAACCTCATGTTATTAGTATTTTGAATTACATAAACCCTTTTTAATTTCACATAAAAATGATAGAAAATTAAGAAATCTATGAAACCATTTCACATATTATATCAATCCACATATAGAAAAATTGATTAACTTTAAAACAATAATAAAAATATCTTATAAAATAATATTCTAATGGAATACTTCAATAGAATCATTCAAACTAAAAGTGATGGAAGACAACAATTGTAGATAAGAAAGCGAACTATGCATTATTTGACCACATATCCTGGTAAACTATATGAAAATTATAAAAAATGAACTATCCTAGTTTTCATACCCTTTTTCATGGGAACCACATGGTTTAAGATACCATGGATGTGAACCGTTAAAGCCTTTTTCATTCAATATTTTATCTCTCAAAGATAATAATGACCACCAAAATCACAGTTACCAAAAATTATGATCAATGTAGAATCAAAACATATTAAAACATCTTAAATTCATCAAAATTTATCCAAATGATCATCACACTACCCAAATGAAACATTGTAAGATTGAGGATAAGTACGATAAAGAGATGGATAGGTCTGTAATTGGAAAACCCATATATGTTCGGATGACAATCATAATATCCATATAGAAATGACATAACCTAAATCCTAAGAGTTAATTATTTGATTATATTCTTTAAATATCAAACCTGAGTGCTACATCCACCATACTCTATAGCATGTCTGAAGCATGTTTGATATGCATTCCTGATCACCCCAGGTTGTAAACTTGTACTAGTGTATCAATTCATATTTACAATTAATGATTTCACCCATTAATAAAACACAAAATTAAAGATATTATAACTATGTTAGAGTAGTAAGTGTAAATAAAAGGTATGATTGGGAGTCTATACACTAAAACTAGAATCACATGAATAAGGATGAATCTTAACAAAAATTAATAATCATAAACTACTCATAAAAATTGAGGTTAAGGAAAACCAGTAGAAAAAACCATGATATATAAAATCAAAAACTAATCATAATTAGAAAAACATCATGATAAAATAACTCTAAGAAATATTAAACCTCAATGGTGGTTATCAGATGATCTACTAAGATGTCAGCTACACTTTCCATTACCCGTAACCTTTAAAATAGTGACCACATATGCCTAAATTCATATATAGGGTCTCTTCTACAAAACCTAGTAGAATAAAGAAATGAAATTTTATAAGGATTTAATACCCCAATAACTACTGAGTCTATGTGAAAACTATTTTTAAAAACAAGGTCATTTTTTACATTAAGTTCACATTATTAAAATTAATTATATTTTACTCTGTTTTTTTTTAAACAAAACATGTATAAAAACATTTCACAACAAGGATCATTTAATGTAGATAATACCACCCATAAAATATTGATCCAAAAATATAAATATGAAATATACATGATTATTAAGACAACATCATTTCATAATGTAGTAATTAAAGGTGGGTATAAGCATATTTAAAACATTTATATAAGAAATGGATTTAAATGTAGACATATGGGGACAACAATGTTACATAACTCATAATGATAATCAAATCATGTGAATATGTCATAATATAATCATACATGGAACTAACATCATGTATATTGAAAATAAAATTAGTAACACATAATTAATGTGAACTATAGTATCTAATAATAGGTGTCTAATGTTACTTAGTCCTATACATAGAATCAAACTATAGAGGTCCAAATCTTGACGTGCATAGACATTACATTACTTTTGCAGAATACTTAATACATAACAAAAACAGACACCAAAGGACTGTAATAGTTTAGTGTCTTTGGAAACTCAGAACATAATCTTCTAAGCATGGTGAAAGATATTCAATATCTACCATAAAGATCTTCCAATTTTGTTTTCATACCTAACACATTTCTTAAAATCCTAGTGAAAAGAAAACATATAAAGGGTGAGCTCAAATGATCATTAAGGGTAAGCATGGAGAAAATAAAACAAACCATATAAATTTGAACATAAAAACATGAACATAATGTTTAAACATCAAAATCATGAGTTTTGAAATAAATCTTGGTAGTATGTAAGGCATAGATCATAAAGGAACACCAATAGTGATAAAATATAATGGAAACAAAACATGAAATTGTGGAATCCATTAAGCACATGTTATGATTTCCATAGTATCTAAGGCATTACTGCCAAGACCATCTTAGTGGACAAAGTCCGTTTCTGAATCGAGTTCATTCCTAGTTCCATTCCTGTATCACTGAACCAAATTAACTTGTAATTCCATCCATGTCTATCTCATGAGATATAAATATTTAACTAATGAATTGGAGGGAGATATAGGTCCCACCCATCTCATAATGAAATCATTCTTATGTGTGCCACAACATAAACATAAATCCTTCATCACAACCAAAAGAATAAAATAGGTTTCATAAACATCATCCCATCATAACATAATCCATATAAAACACATGGATATCATTATATCATAAGAAAAGTGAAACCATGTAAATCATAGAGACATTATACTTGAAACAAACAAATATGAAATAATATTATCTTAGATGGAAAATGGTTTTTAATAAACACTTGAAATGAATTCTTGAGGAAAATATCCTTTATTCTTCAAAATAAATTTATTTTCACAAAATCCCATGCAATTTTAAAAGAAAAGGATTTATTTTGAAACTAATCATGAAATAATGTCGAGTAATTTTCAAGAAAATAAGGTGTTATGAAACTGTAGCAATTCATTAATGCCGTATACTTTAAAAAATCATTCTTCTCGTACTTTTTTCGGAAAAGTCAAAAAGTTTATCTTGTGGTAAACAAAAGAAATATTCCTTCCATAACACTATGTAAAAGTAAAATAGTGGTAAAAATGACATTAAAAATACATGGAAGAATATTAAACACTTTTTGAAAAACATTTTTATGTACATGGATGAAAAATATAACCCCAGTAAATACTTACAAATAAACAATCTCAGATAAAAACAATATTGGAAAAGTTACCCCATACCTTATGTCTGATTTGTGTTGTATGTATCTAAACCTCATGTATAATGATTTAAATAATGTCATTGACTTATTATAGAATTATATTTATTTTTATGATATCATATATAGTTTACTTATGACTTCATATTACCTGTTCTTTTGTAAATTCGATGTAAAAGAATTGATTTGGGTAAAATCGTTTCATTTATTGTACGTGATTTGATTTTTTGTTCTTGATATTATTACTTATATCATGATTTAATTAATTCCGGAATGTAAAAAATTATTTATATATAATATATATTCAGAATATACATATATATATGATAGATCGATAAATGGAATGAAATACACCGTTCATGGAGACGATAGGTTGTACGTTTGCATGAACACTATTTTCGTTTCCTTATTGAATTGAATGGAATTAAGTAGATGACACACAAAAATATATATATACATAAATCACGTATCATTATTATTTCATATATCTCATTATTATTCATTATATATACTTTATAATCATTCATGAATGGTTAACATGGAGAATGAATCTCATCGGGTCGTGAAGATGTTAGTCCGTATGTACGCATGAGCGATAATATCATTCCTATGATCATGGAATTGTAATAAAGTGTATGTATAATATTTCAGAATTAATATCACTTGACAATAATAATATATAGTTATTTATTTACACCATTATACCCATCCAAGTATGGTTGTGGTTGAAAACAGATTACACCACGGCGTGAAGACGGTATTCCGTACGTACGCACGTGCGGTGATTTCATTTTCTGTAGGATGGATAGAAGGTGAAATAGGGTTGTTTCAAATTTATAATAACATATAAGTATATAATTAATACTGTTGTTATTACTTTAAAATGAGACAACTATAGAATAAGAAGAAAATAAATAAACTTGAGAGAATCGGAAGAAGAGATTACATTTTTTTCGACGCACCTCCTTTAAGCTTCCTCTTAAGGAAGTATAGTTGGACTTTTGAGACGACCAGAACCTCCAGAATGTTTCTATGGAAGAGGAGAAGTGAAATGGCCAGGGGCTGGCCGAGATTAAAGGCTCAAAAGGGTGTGAAGAGAAGAGGGAAGGGGTTCCCTTTATATAAGGGAGGAGAGGGGCACCTTTCGAAAAACATAAAATATTATTTTATAATAAAGTAATATTCGGTTTTAATAGCTCCAAATTGATTTATTTTGAATAAAATGTGGGTATGGGTCGAATTAATCTCAAATAATAGATTTTATATAGGTTTGGGTCATTATACTAACCATATCTTTTAGTTTTAACTCTTAGTTAATTAGATTGACATTTACCATGTAACTTTGTATTATTATATTATATAGTTAATAAACCTACCATATACATCCAAGAGACCCCAAAGTGGTCCATTAATGATTCACATATCATGATATACATATCTTGGCTGACCCTTAGATTTTTAATAATATAATAACAATTAATAATATAATATTTGTTTTAAAATCTATTTTATGTCAATTTTGACACTATTTGGTAATTTATTTTTGTGAAAACTAAAAAAGCATGATTATTTCGAAAAAAGTTAGTTAAATCAATACTAACATGTCATATTAACCTATAAAATTAGTGTAATTCATAAATAGTTTCAAATTACATTTATTTGGGTATTTGTAACATCAATTATGTTAATATATCATTAATAATATAATTACTACATCATCATTGTGTCATAAATAAATTAAATTATTTGATGTCTAAAAATTATAAATAAAATACCATTATGTAGGAAATCTTTTTATCTTTATAATTATTATTTATAGTCTAATTTATCTTTTTTATAACCCTATATTAAAAATTATTTAGTTAGTAAACATTTATTTTAACAATTTTAACCCTTCTTTAAATAAATTAATAATAAATGTCCTAATCTAATCCAAGTGGACCTAAATGGTCATATATTATTCCAAAGGTTTTTTTGGTCTAATTACACTTATAGAATAGAATTAGGACATGTGTTAGGGTAATAATAATTTCATTTCTACCCTTAATTACCCTATTTACTTTTAACCATGGTAAATAAAAGTAAAATATTACTATTTACCAAAAATTATTTTTATCTCATTGAACCATATTTTAGTCCTTGATATTAAATATTTATGTTGTATTTCATAAATTCCACTCACATAATCGGTAGAAATATGTTTTATGTGAATTTCTAAATTCTCCTAGGTGGTGGGTAAAAGACGGTGAAAAGTTCAATAAAATTTTTATATATCTAAAATTATTATAAAATGACTCCAATGAATTACATTGAACATATATAGGTATTATGTATCAATTTTGATCTGAAATAAATTTAAATAAAATAAATAATTATTTAAATAAAAAGTTTGTTTTTAAATAGTAACCCAGTGTTTTCACTATTCATCAAAAATGGAATGTTTTCAGAAAAATACCAAAAATTCACCCTTGGCTAATTTTGATATTCCGAATCCAAAAATAAAGTCCATTTTTAAAGATAATATTTATAAAATTCCAAAAATTGGGTATTATTATTCGTAACTGCTAGTTTATATAATATTTTAGTAGCATATCGTTGTTTAGTGAAACTCTGTACTGCGTACAACACATGCTATCGTGGAAGGTCATGATTGCATGTAAAGAAAGCCAAGTCAGGGTTGCGTGTAGTGAAATATTCCTTTATTTTTGTGTATAATATAATCCAAAAATATTTAATTTATACATTGAATAATTATTTATACACACTCAATTTTGTGTGGAATAACTTCTATCAAACGATCCTGAATTTTTTTGTAAAATGATCAAAGAATAGTGTTGCGTATACTGTAAGATAATATGGTGTTGCGTATAGTGCAAGATAATCACGGTGTAGCTAAAAACAGATGATATAAATGAAATTAAAAAGAATAAATCTCATAAAGTCTCGGGGTGTTACATTTTACCCCCCTTAAAATGAATTTCTCCCTCAAAATTCGTCGGGGTTATAAATGGTTTATTACTTGATAGTTTCATTCATTGTAGATAGGAATACTAAAACATAATTTAAAAAAAATGAACTGTAGAAACAAGGCAGATACCTAAATTAACTCATCAGTTGGGTTCCCACCTAAAATATCATAGGTGAAAATATGGATATGGATGAGAAATTTAACCGTCAAGTTCTGATGGAGAGTGGTAGAGGACATGGCTATAAAAAATCCAACAGTAACAAAGACATAAAATTGTGATGATCTAAGGTACCATCTAATTCATCAGATATGAGAGAACTAGGACAACATTTTTGGTTTTCAAGATCATTTCCCTAAAGTTGAATAATTTTTGAATTATAAGAAATACTTACATGATTTTGGTACAACCTCAACGTTGCTCGTGCCTCGAACAATTTCCACTTCATCTCTTAAAGAAATGAAGTTGAATTTTTTTTCGTGATGTGTTAGCAGATCATGTGATAGAATGATAGGTCATTCCATATGTCTTAAACATAGGGTTAGCAGAGGTTATATACATAAGTCCGTCTATGGTGAGATTAATCAAATATGGTTCCAAAATGGACTTATACTTCATCTATCATTATCCTTAATAAAATAAAACTAGTATCTACTAACCAGGGACTTCCTGTAGGATAGTGGTAGGCGATAAATGCATGTCTCACTTCAGTTGTGTGTTCGATTCTCACAGCCCTGTCCGATGCGGCGTGTTGTAGCTCGTCCTGCAGGTTATCCCTTTTCTAAAATAATACTATTATAACAAAATGTTCAAGCCTTAAACAATACTATCCGATGTCCAACATAATCCATTCTAAGCTTTTGTCTTATCCAAAATACATTTGTCCAATATCATAGTATAAAGAAAACGATTACTTGAAATGCCACATAACAAGCATGTGAATGCCATAATTTATCCCCCATATATCATAAGTTATATCTTGTTGGTCACATTCCAAACATGTGAATACCTTAATCATGTATTATTTTGAAACATGAATTACCAAGAAACATAGTGAAAATATGAGTTCTATCAAAAGTTAACTCTTTCCACTTAACAAAATACAAAAAATTCTATATACTCAAACCATGATATCACTTAGTCCTTATATCAATCATGAGCTCATGAATACTATCAAACATATTATTTTCTCCTTATCCATTCATTATATGCATATCATCTTCTTTCCAAAAATATCTGAATAACCTTTCCTGGTTCCCATTTCCATTCAACATATTCTTTCAAATACATTAGAAAAAACAATAGTGTATCAATCCTTAGATGATTATTTATTCTATAGTACCATAAATTATTCTTGATAAACATATAATCATTCCAATAAGTTCTTAAAACACTAACTGAGCTTCATCATTTCATTCATCTCATATTTCATATGTTGTCTCTTCATCATCATCCACATAAATACTACCCATATGACCATGCATATTTTCTTCATGAGATTTTCCCTTAGGTAATTGGTTTGCATAATGCCCATATATTCCACATTTAAAACATCTAATCATTTTTGTTGTCGTAGCAATACCATTATCCTTCTCTATGGTGTTAAATGATCCTTTTCCTTTGCTCTTACTGGATTTGTGTCCTTCATTTCCACACCCAAACCATCTTCACGTTCCTTTGAAACAATCTCCCAGATGCCTCTTCCCACATGATTTACATGAGGGAAATTGAACTTTCGTTCCTCTATGATCATCATGAAACTCCATCTTTCTCTTATTAGATGAGCTGAGAAACTTACCAAAGTTGAGATTATTGATCACACTATGAGATTTATGATTAGGAATAATAATGATGTTTAGACTTCCCAATCCTGTTTCATTTGGTTTCTCATGAAGAATATCATTCTATTGTCCATTACATCCTCCGTTATCGTGAATCTTCCTGTTTGCAGCCATTTTCTAAAACCCAAAAATTATAGTGTGAGAGGCAAAAATCATGCTAGGAAAGCAACATAATAAAAGGGGGTACCTTTAATATCTACCATATTAGGTTTAATTCTAATGTCATTATCGTAATTCTATGACTATAACCTATATATATACTTATCCTTGGGGACCTCCCTAGACATACTATAGAAATATCTCTAGGGATTTCACTAAAGTTTTCACATCCTAGTTTCCAAAGGTTAACTAAACCTTTCCTCTGTTAGCAACTGTAGAGGCCCAAATCTTGATGTACATATAAATTACATTACTTTTTCAGAATGCTTAATACATAACAAAAATAGAAACCAATGTAGCATAATATTTTAGTGTCTTTGGAAACATGGAATGTAATCTTCTAATCATGGTGAAAGATATTCAATATTTCCCATAAAGATCTTCCCATTTTGTTTTTTACCTAAAACCTTTCATTAAATCCCGAGGAAATGAAAATATATAAAGGGTGAGCTAAAATGCTTAGTAAGGGTATGCATGGAGAAAATAAAACAAACAATATACATTTGAACTTAAAAACATGATCATAATGTTTAAACATCAAAATCATGAGTTGTGAAATAAATCGTTGCAGTATATAAGGTATAGATCATAAAGGAACATCAATAATGATAAAATATCATGGAAATAAAAATGAAATTGTGTAATCCATTATGAACATGTTATGATTTCTATAGTAGTCAAGGCATTACTTCCAAGACCATCTTAGTGGACAAAGTCCCTTTCTGAATCGTGTTCACTCCTCGTCCCTGTCCTATATCACTTAACCGGATTAACATTTCATTCCAACCATGTCTATCTCATGAGATATAAATCCTTACCCAATGCATTGGAGGGAGATATAGGCCCCACCCATCTCATAATGAAATCATTCTTAAGTGTGCCACAACATTAACTTAAATAATATATCATAACACAAAGAATAAAATGGGTTTCATAAACATCATCCCATCATATCATAATCCATATAAAACAAATGGACATCATTTCATCATAAGAAAAGTGAAACCATGTAAATAATAGATACATTATACTTGAAACATACACATATGAAATAATGTCTTCTTAGATGGAAAATGGTTTTGATAAAACACTTGAAATGAATTCTTGAGGAAAATATCATTTCTTCTTCAAAATCATTTTATTTTCACAAAATTCCATGCAATTTTAAAAGAAAATGATTTTTTTTGAAACTAATATTGAAATATTGTAGTGTAATATTCATGAAAATAAGGTGTTATGAAACTGTAAAAATTCATTCATGCCGTATAAGTTAAAAAAACATTCTTCTCGTACTTTTTTGGAAAAGTCAAAAAGTTCATCTTATGGTAAACAAAAGAAAGATTCCTTCCATAACACAATGTAAAAGTTAAAGAGTGGTAAACATGACTTTAAAAATTCATTGAATAATATTGAACACTTTATGAAAAACATGTTTATGGACATGGATGAAAAATATAACCCTAGTAAATACATACGAATAAACAATCTTGGATAAAAATGAGATTTGAAAAGTTATCCCTTACCTTATGTATGATATGCTTCGTATGTATCGGAAACTCCTGTATAATGATTTAAATAATGTAATTTAGTTATTACAGAATCATATTTATTTTTATGATATCATATATAGTTTATTTATGACTTTATATTACCCGTTCATTTGTAAATTCGATTTAAAACCAGCAATTTGGGTAAAATCTTTTCATTTATTGTACATGTTTCGATTTGTTGTTCATGATATTATTACTTATACCCGGATTTACTTAATTCTAGAATGTAAAACATGATTTATATATAATATATATTCATAATATACATATATATATATGATTGATCGATAAATGGAATAAAATACACCGTTCATGAAGACGGTAGGCCCCACGTATGCATGAACGTTGTTTTCATTTCCTTATTGAATTGAATGGAATTAAGTAGATGATATATATATATATGTCAATCCAGTATCATTATTATTTAATATATCTCATTATTATTCATTATATATACTTTATAATCATTCAGTAATGGTTAACATGGAGAATGAATCTCATCTAGTCATGGAGACGGTAATCCGTACATACGCACGAGCGATGATATCATTCCCATGATCGTGAAATTTTATTGAATCGTATGTATAATATTTCAGGATCAATATCACTTTACAATAATCATATATGGTTACTTATTTACACCATTATACCCATCCAAGTAAGGTGGTGGTCGAAAACAGATTACACGACGGGGTAGAGACGGTATTCCGTACTTACGCACGCGCGGTGATTTCATTTTCCGTAGGATGGATAGAAGGTGAAATAGGGTTGTATCATATTTATAATAACATATCAGTACATAAGTAATACTGATTTTATAACTTTATAATGATACAACTAAATAAGAAGAAGAATAAGAAGAAAGAAACCTGAGAGAATCGGAAGAAGAGATTACCTCTTCTTCAACGCACCTCCATTAAGCATCCTCTTAAATAAATAGAGTAGGTCTTTCGAGAAGACCAAAACCTCCATAATTTTTCTATAGGAGTGGAGAAGAGAAATGGGTAGGGTTTGTTCGAGCTTAAATGCTCCAAAGGTTGTGAAGTGGAGAGGGAAGGGGTGCCCTTTTTATATGGAAGGAGAGGGGCACCTTTGGAAAAAATTAAAATATTATTTTATAATAAAGTCATATTCGGTTTTTAATAGATATAAATTGATTTACATAGAATCTAAGGTGGGAATGGGTCGAAATATTCTCAACCAATAGATTTTATATAGGTTTGGGTCATTATATTAACCTTATATTTTAGTTTTAAGTCTTACTTAATTAGATTTACATTTACCATGTCACTTTGTATTTTATATTATGTAGTTAATAAACATACCATATACATCCAAGAGACCCCCAAGGGGTCCATTAATCATACAAATATCATGATATAAGTATCTTGGCTGAGCGTTTGATTTTTAGGAATATAATAACAATTAATAATATAATATTTGTCTTAAAAACTAATTTATTTCAATTTTGACACTATTTGATAACTGATTTTTGTGAAAATCATAACAGCATGATTAGTTAGAAAAAAGTTAATTAAATCAATACTAACATGTCATATTAACCTATAAAATTAGTTTAATTCATAAAAAGTCAAAAATTGCATTTATTTGGAGATTTGTAACATCAATTATGTTAATATTTCATTAATAAGATAATTACTGCATCATCATTGTGTCGTTAATAAATTAACTTATATAATGTATAGAAATTATAAATAAAATACCATTATGTAGGAAATTTTTTTGTATTTCTAATTAATATTTATAGTCGAATTTATCTTATTTATTACCCTATATTAAAAATGATTTAGTTATTAAACGTTGATTTTATCTATTTTAACCCTTCTTTAAATAAATTAATAATAAATGTCCTAATCTAATTCAAGTGGATCTAAATGGTCATATTTTATTCCTAAGGTTGTTTTTGGTCGTATTAAACTTATCCAATAGAGTTATGACCCGTGTTAGGTTAATAATAATTTCATTTCTACCCTTAATTACCCTATTTATTTTTAACTGTGGTAAATAAAAGTTAAAAGTTACTATTCACAAAAAAATAATTCATCTCATTGAACCACATTTTATTCCTTGATATTAACTGTGTGTCTCAGATTTTCAAAATTCCACTAATAGAAGCAGAAAAATTATGTTTTATGTGAATTTCCAAATTCTCCTAGGAGGTGGGTAAAAGACGGTGACAAGTTCAATAAACTTTTTATATATCTAAAATTATTATGAAATGACTCCAATGAATTAAATTGAACATATATAGGTATTAAGTATCAATTTTGACCTAAAATAAATTAAAATAAAATAAATAATTATTTAAATACAAAGTTTGTTTCTAGATAGAAACCCAGTGTTTTCACTATTCATCAAAAATTTAATGTTTTTGGAAAAATACAAAAAATTCACCTTAGGCTAATGTCTATATTCCAAATCCAAAAATGAAGTCCATTTTGAAAGATGAAATTTATAAAATTCCAAAAAGTGGGTATTACAATTTATAACGGCTAGTTTATATAATATTTTAATAACATATCTTTGTTTAGTGAAACTCGGTATCGGGTACAACACAAGCTATCGTGGAAGGTCGTGATTGCGTATAAAGCAAGCCAAGTCAGGGTTGTGGGTAGTGCTAGATTCCTATGTTGATGTGTATAATATAATCCAACAATATTTCATTTATACATTGAATATATATATATATATATACACAATCAGTGTTGCGTAGATTAACTTCTATCAAACGAACCTGAAATTTTGTGTAACACGATCAAAGAATAGTTTTGCCTATACTGTAAGCTAATACTGTGTTACGTATAGTGCAAGATAATCTTGGTGTAGTGTAAAATAGAAGATGTGAAAGAAATTAAAAATAATTAATCTCATAAAATCTCATTGTGTTACACAAACCTCTATGAAATCATAATAACATTTCAATAACTTGAAGTCTTCCACCTAAATTCACTGTTAGTACCTTGGAAAAAACATAGATGCTCTCTCAGTCTTCCTCCCCAAAGGTCCTCACTGTCTATTGATAGAAAAATTGTATACCCTATCTTTCATCCTCTCCAAATTAAATATCAATACATTAGACAACACATTTTAATCTCTCACTGTTTTCCTCTATAAAATCACTATTAGTACCAAACAAGAATTACCCTAGTGGGAGGAGAGAATTACCCTTAGACACATTTTCCAAAGAGAATATACCCAAGTGGTACAGGATTATTCTTGGCATCCAAAAGATCCACTATCAAATCTATGTAGAGAGAAATTTTTTTTCAACTATTGCAGTACTGTAGATGGGAACTGTAGTAGTACTGTAGTAGTAGTGATACTAGACCGGTGGAGGCACTATAAAAGGTACTTTTGTAATGGCTGCACTGAAAGAGCTCGGTTACTTTAGCATCACTATTCACTGAGGGTCCCTTTGGGTCAAAATGGGCTTTGAAGCCTTGTATTCAGGCCACTGGGCCTTGGGCCATCAACCTATGTAATGGGTCTCCCTCTACCCAGTCAAAAGAGGTCATTGATTTAAAAATAAAATGTGGCTTCGACCCCAATATTTTTTAAAAAATTAATTCTCTACCATATCTTACTCAAAACATAAAAAATATTTTAAATTTAGTCTATAAATAAATTAAATTTAAAAATCCAATTAAATAATCAAATTTTTTCGAATTACATTGACTCTTTATTCAAGGTGAAACGTATATATTTTAATAAAATTTCTTCTTTATACCATACATTAAAATACATTTAATAAAATACAAAATTCATACATAATGATCCATTTAAAATGGAATTTACTAAAACACATATGACAATTGTTTTTCAAAACATCAACGCTATGTATATCCACATTGAAACCCATTTTTAAATTCATATTTTTAATCAAAAAAGTTTTTCATCCATTTTATAAAATAAGTAGGTTGAATTGAAAAAACCCCCTATGAAAGAAAACTCTAAACATAAAATTTCCAATATTAATCATGATCACATCAATCATAGTAAATAAAGATTGTTAAATAAAATTATTGGATACATAATGAAAAACACTTATGAAAAAACTGAAATAATGGTTATCTTGGAAAAAATATCTTCAATAAGGACACATACCACAAAATTGAACTGAATAATTTTTACTTCAAAGAGAGCCATAGGAATAGTCCAATATAAGTCATCAGAAAACTAATACACATTGAAACAAACTAAATAAAAATTCATAGTCCGTAGATATTGTAAAAACTATAATAGGGTCCCACCTTATATAGTAAAAGAATAACAATGTTTAAATATGGGAAGAAGAAGATAAATCATGGTGAAAAAGGATTACCTAAAGCTATGCCACCAAGTGTATAAGAGGAGTCCTCAATAAATCCAAGATGATATACCTTGAAATAGTTAAGGGATACATATGTGGGGAGGATAAATGGTCCAATGGGGAGTTAAATCCATCAAGGGACAATGGAAAATTAGATAAAATTTAATGACCATGGAAATTCACACAGTTTGGCCAAACTATTAAGAATAATGTTTTCCAATAGTGTGAGAAACATTATCTATCCCATAAAAAAATAACATGGTTAATACTATTACTAATATAATTTAGAAAACAATTCTCAATTTAGGTAGAGTGGTATTTTCATAAAACAAACACCAATTCACTGTAAGCCTCAGGGTTAGAAAAACCATGCACCAATCATATGACATGGTTTTTTTTCAAAACCCTTTTTGACCCTAATTAACCATTAACTCCCAGAAAGAAAACATGGGTGAAAAAAACCTTAACTACGGAAATATATTTAGCTGATATGTGTCACATTAATAGAATTGGATATTTTAAAAACAAGTTTCCATATAATATGAATGTATAATCTGATACATATGATGATTATATGAAACCAAAAAATAAAACATATTATAAAATTATGAATAAATACTCAATCAAAAATAAAATGAGTTTTATAATATCTAAATAACAATATGATTCATCTTTATAAATCTTATAAAATGATGAATTTACCTTCATGAATCATATTGATAGATGTTTTTATGCCCCATATATTGATGATAAGGATGAATGAAACGAAAAAAATATATAATGAATGATGACTAAGTATAAAATCTTGAGTGGAAAATATATCTCATAAAGGAAATGAATAATTTTTATGAATGATAAAAATAAGGTGGATATGGTAAAATAATAGTTTTCTAATTTGGATGAAAAATATGTTGATTTATTAAAGAAATAATTTTGTTTCAAGCTCAATAGGAAAATATGGTGGGATATATTAATGAGAATCTAGATATTATGGTATTTATGAATGTATATTCCACTGAGAGGGTGCGGTTGAATTAATGATAAACTATTATAATTTAATTGTTGAAATGAATATATTAATATTTTTAATTTTTTATCCTCTTATCATTATAACTCTACCTCACTCACATAAAGTAATAATAAAAATAATGTAAGGTGCATGAGTTTTTACTAGGAAATGTCTTATTATCAGAACATATTTATATCCACATCAACACCAATAAATCCATGTATTTAAAATATATAACATAAGTGAATACACATTACTAAATTCACATTATTATCCTTCTGTCTCTTAACATGAAAAAGTTTTAAATCCTAGAAGTTATAAATTTGTCTTTAAATATTATGGAATTGTAATTTTAGAACATTGAAATGTAATTAATTTATAATATCTTAAATATAAAGTATATATAAATTCATTTATCGGAAAGTTATACTCCTTTTCTCATAATTTTATGTGATTATATATTTTAAGAATACTCACTATACTAAAATCATTAAAATATAAAATTATTGTTAATGTCATCTGGTATTCATGAATAATGTGGGTTGATCTCACCTTTATAATCTATGCTCTAAATAATCATTAAAACCTATAAGGTAGTATCATAAGAACATGAATCTTTATATACTCAAACATATGAAAAAAATTTGAGATATCCTTAATTTTAAATCCATATAATTCATATGATCGTAAACCATGTTAATCCCCATAAAACATTACATCATCATTTAAACTAACTAAAATCTCTCTAAAAATACCACATCAACTCATTTTTTAAGACATCATCAAAACATTCTTATAAGCATAGTAGTATATTCATAAATACTATAAATTTATTATCAAGATTAAATTCATTATAATATATAATAATTCTTAGAGTTTATTTATATTACTTATGGAATAATATTTTTAGATTTCTCCTCAGTGAAAATTAATTCGTGAAATCAACTTCCACAATTAAAATTTTTTTATCCTTTGAAAAAAAAATTATAGACTGATATTTTGAATTTTTATATTTAAATATTATTCTGAAATTATCATTAAAATTTTATTTCAATATCATTTTATGTTATACTCACAAACATTATTTCATAATTTTCATCTTTAAAATTTACTTTTTATCTTCAATAAAACTCAAATTTGTTCTTTTGGTTAATTTTGTTTCCATGTTTAGAAATGTAAAAATGAAATTTCATTTAGAAATTTATTTCTAAAATTATATTTCATAATTTTATTCTCATATAGTCATACTATAAACTCATAAATATTTCTGAATAATGTATTTCAAGAATATCATTTACGAAAAGTTAATTTTCATTTTCCATAAAACTGAACATTCTTTTTTTGGTGAATTTAGTTTTTATCATCCAAAAATTTTGTTGTAACATTGTTCATTGTGTGAAGTCAAATATTTTCTTCTATTAAAGTAAATGTAATTTTTTTACTAAATATTTTTGTCCAGAAAAGTTATTCTAAAAAACTTCTATATGAAAATATTCAAAAAAAATTCTTCCAAAAACATTATTAATAAAATAATTTTCTCGATATTTTATTATTAATTTTTTTGATAAATATTTTTTTAAAAAAATTCACCATGAAATTTTCATATTAATATGTTCCTCTGTATAAGTTTATCTTAAATAATGATTTTAGGGAAGTCATAAATCTTCTTCTATAAAAGTTAATTAGAAAAATTAATTTAAAAATGTTCTATAATAATTTCTCTTATATAATAGATCATATGGAAATGTTTTTAAATTATATTCTTGTATAAATTTTATTTGAAAAATGTTCATGAGTTAAATGTTTAAGAAAAAGTTCTTTTTTAAATTGTTTTCATGAAAAATCTATTATAAATCCACTTTAATAAAGTATAACTTCAAAGATTATAAATTATTACTCTCAAAATAAATTACTTTAAAATAATCATTTAAAGTGAATTTTCATCATTGAATGATCATAATAAGTATCATACAATACATATTTAATATATAAAACATAATATATACCCATATTATTTTAGTGAATGTTCATTAGAGGAAATCAATAATTGGATATTGAAAATTCTTTTACCCGGATTCTGTTTCTACATCTAATATAATCATGTAAATATTTCATAGAAATATAAGTGAACATATTAAATGAGATATGCTTCTGAATCATGTTCTAATGAATGAAAAAATATACATTGGATACATAGAACTTCCAAAGTGATATCATCATTATTACCTAGAAAAAACATGAACATAGAAATTTATTACAAAAAACTCAAATTTTTTGTAAAATAAATCCTAACATTATTCAATAAACGTCACCAAGTTATTTTGGAAATGCTATCAAATATTTATAAATCATTTTCTCCAACCCATAACCTTTCACTTTGACATGATTCCTGACAAAAATCTTCAAGATTATGTAATGTGTTTTAGGAATTTCATCCCTCAGGGAACTGAATTTTTTTTGAAATGACATTGATGTCTTTATACACCCATCAATCATATTTTAGTTTTGTAATATCCATAACCTCTCCCCTTATTTTATAACACTGTATTCATATTAACAAATTTTAATGTATATAGTTTTACTTATTCAACCAATTTTTCAAAACAATTCTTCAAAAAATGGGGGCAACTCGTGATATTTCTTAAATTAATAGTGGAGGATAGAAATTTTGATACAATATAAATACATGAATACATACCTTAACATTGATTTTTGGAATATATCAGGAATTTGGGAAAAAATTGACATATACATAAGTATTATATACCAAATGGAAATTATTTCATTTCTCACATGATATTTTATATTAATATAGTTTGATATGTCATGTTGAACAAAATTTATATAATGATCATTTTCACATTGATGATCACAAAAAATATTCAATTTTTATCGTATCATTCACCTTGAAATATTCAAATATTATTTTCATAAATATAATTTGAGTGCATTTATGTGTAGTGGAAACATATTTTTATTCATCTATACTTAGTGTAACATAATAGTTTTACCATGATAGCTCACATAACTATCACTGAATAAAAATGATCCTTTATATGTTGATTTTTGATTAATATAGACACTATTAAATAAAACATTTTTGAACCCATGTAGGTTAATCTCATTACAATTATTTTACAATAATCAATTTTTCAATGTTGGAAATTCCACATAATTTTCTTTGCAAAAATCATATATGATTCTTCTTAATCACCTTGATATATATCATTTAATATTACATCCTACGCAATATCAATATGAGATACTTTAATAGATATTTGTCATAAAATTTATCATTGAATTCCATTTTAATGCGAACTATAGTATTTTTCTTCATTACTCGTCCATATAAAAGATGAAATATCTATATATTTTTCATTACAATAAATCATGAAAAATTCATTAATAATTAGTTTTCATTATTTTTACTTAAAATTAATAAAGACCTTCATTTATATGGAACTAGTTTTCCAAGAATGAAAATTTACTCTCTATAAATTGACATCTCAATGTACCTCTTCATTATGTTGATAAATTCCTTAAATGATTTAACCCTGCTATGATTAAAAATTATATCATCATTATAAAAATATCAATCAATATAAATATACTCAAAACTTATATATATATATATCTGTGTGTGTGTGTATATTTGTGTGTGTGTGTTGTGTGTGTGTGTGTGTTTCAATAAAGTATCTCTCTTAAAAAGTTCAATTACATTGGAATTCAATGTTGTTTTGAATACCACAAAATAGGAGCATATTTCAACCTGTAAAAATATTTATTCAGTTTATTTACAAAGGCTCCACCATTATCATGGACAAACCTATCAGGTTCCTGAACATAAACATATTAAATTTCCCATATAAGAAATGATGATAGAACACCCATTTCAAAGACATTGTAATTTTGATATGCATCAAAAAAATCTAATAGCATCGTGTCTTACAAATGGGGAAAAAATTACATAAAATAAACACCTTCTACCTATGAGTAACCATTGGAATCTAACTAAGAATTAATTAGTGTAATTTATAAAATTTAATTGAGTTTGTTTATTAACACCAATTTGATGCAATATAATGATTTCTATATTTCCAAAGAATAATATTATGTGTTTAATTTTTCACAATTTGACCCAAGTATTTTTCCATTTCATTTTTCAATTAGTTATTACCATCTTCCTAATAAGATTATTTTGGTTCCATTTGTGAGATAACTAACATCATATTTTCAAACCTAAATATCCTCTATGTAATAATTTGACCTTCCTAATTTATAATTAATTAATTTAGTTTTTTATTATTTTTTGATGTGAATATTTTTTAATTATCTTAAAATATTACAATCCACTTAATTGGACAGATGTGAATCATCATTTTGAAGACTATGATCATATGTATCTACCATTTCATCAAACTTATATGAGTTTACCTTATAATATTCAATTATTTTGTCCACATCTTCTTAAGAACGTACATTTTTTAGACATTTTTTAATTAATTTTACATCAATGGAGTCAATTAACTTATATAATTATTTATTACTAATTATATTACTCCATACATTGGTTTAATATCCCAAAAAAATAGCTTAATCCTCCTTTTTTGAAGCATCCTTATATAAAGTATTTTTAATTTGATTCAGAAATTTGATCAAAAACACTTAACATATATTACTATTGGTTTATAATAAAACCACATATCATAGGGTGTATTTTTTATTCTAGTTGAGGAAAAAATATCTTCTGAATTTCTATATCATTATATACAGATCATTTATATAATAATATAAAAAATTTATTTTAATCAATCATGATTCTTCTTATATTAAATAGAATAATATTTTCCTTTCATATACTTCATTAATCTTAATTGTGTAGGGAGAGATTAATGGGTGTTTAAATCCATGTATGTTTAATAATTACTCCGAAGAGTTACTTTTTTACACTTTTCTACAACATTTTATCATTTATGAGATCTATGGACCCAAATACTTCTGAATATAACTTTAGAAAATTTTGAACAATGATATATCCTGTGATTTATGTTTCATAAACCTTAGCATGGTCTTCTAAGTGAACTCATTAATGATTTAAATAATTTATAAGTCACCATTTATAGATTTTTTTTTCTAATAATCCCAAATGGTTTAGAATGAATAAGATCAAGTGGTAATGAATTTTTAATTGCATCCTTCCCTTGACATCCAAAAAAATTTCTTTTATAGGATGTTGTAAAAATTACATAATCATTCATCTATAGTTGTGGTGAATTTATTAAAATCTATTTCAGGTAAATTGTGATAATAATTTTTTAGAAATGATGAATAATTATTTGGTTCCATGAATTCTTTTCATCCACAGTGCTTTAATAATTATAGATACTATGATCTCTGATCTAGAAATGATTTTCAATATTTTTTCCCCGTTTTGTAAAACCTCTTACTTAATTCAAAAATAATTTGATACATGAATATTTTTTTAATATATCTTTAATAACAACATCAAAAATTTTACTAACACTCAACAATTTATGATTAAGTCTTTCTACAAATATAATATGTCATGAATTTAACATCAAATCCTAAATCTCATATATAATAATTCCTCTATTATTAAGAGAAAATAATTTAAAAGGGTAATTTCTTATCCCATATACTATTTAATGCTCAAAAATATTTTCAAATCGTCTATATATATAGAAAAACTTATTTCCATGAATACCTGGATTATTCTTTTTTTTTATCCTTTAGAAAAATCTCAAGAGAAATAGATTTATCTATAATATTCAATTTCCATGTTTCATTTTATTTTCTAATATAATATACTAACACTAGAAGTGTTTTCATACTATGAATTATATAGTTACCTTGTTGGTCACTCATTTAGAGATTTTTTTATATGTATTTAAATTTATTTTTCCCTGGATATAAATTTAATATCCAATGATTTTTTTCCATCCTTTTATTCACTACTTATCACACTCAGTTTATCTATACTAATATGTAATGATATTTTGATTAAAATTATATAATTTTTATCTAAAATGTCCAAAACATGAAAAATATATATTAAACCTTAATATTCTATAGAAGTTTGGTTTCCCTTATGATATTTTATTTATTCTATGATTTTTATAATTTCACTTTTTACATGGCAAGGTTAATTATTCCTCTAAATGATATGTGTTACTTCCATTTATGTGAAATATTTCTAAAATATTTATCAACTAATGATTCAAATTTTTAATTACATTAATATTCATTATTAGTTAAATCAGATGTACATATATATTTATAAGATATTCATTTCGATTGGTTTTTTTGTTTGGGTTCATTCAGTATGTGAAGATGTTTTAGAAATTACATATTGAGAATTTTGAAAATTCTCATTTATTTTATTGAATGTATTTTCATTATATAGACATCATAAATTAATATTTTATATCTGTCCTTTGAAATATAATTTTATTCATTGTATTTCATAACTTCCCCTTGTTCCTTAAAATGTTTCTTGAGGTTTTTAGTTATTTATATATACTGATAAAATTTTTATGAAATTTCAATTATTTTCATTCATTCTTATTTTCAATATCATTCTTTAATATTTTAGATTATTTTATTGTTTTGATGTTTTTTTCCAGAAATTTCAAATGTTGTGGTCTCATCAAATATTCCTTATATGTTTCTTTACCATCATCTTTGTCCCATATTTAATTATATTTAATCCTTTTAATGTGAATCATGGTCATCCTGATTATCCAAAGAACTTCTCATTTTGATGAATTATTTTATGTAGAGTAACTATACTTATATTTATTCAAAATTATTATTTTATTTATTCAAGTGAACTTTTTTGTACTTACTTTTATTATTTTTAACATCCTATAAAGTATTTCCTTAATTAGAATTAATAGATTTTCCATATAAATTATTATTTCCATGTTTTCCATCTAGATGTAGGTGGTTCAAATGCTCCACATGCATCTCTGGCCATGAACGATGTTTCTCTAGTTGCTACCCAGACAGAACCACATCGTAACCAATCTCCACTACTTAATAATCTTGGTGTTGTTTCTTCAACTATTCCGGTTTCTTTTATTGATCACAGGGAAATAGTGAGCTCAACACTTGTATCAGATTTGAGCACTGTTGATAGGGTGTCAACTTTGAATGCAAATTAAAATGATAAGACCAATATGGAGTCACCCACTGAGGCTGCCGGGATAGTCGGCATACATGTCATTCTCATTCTTCCTATTGTTCCTTAGAACATTGGATTAACAGATGACACACATGATGATCATATTATCACTCCTGGGCTATTAAAATCACCTAATAGTATCAATGATGTTAATAACTCAGGTGTTGCTAACATTTTTTTTTCTTCTACTATGAGAAAATACGATATTAAGACACCTCCAGCCTTTTTTGAAAAGCATAGAAGATCAAAGAGAAATAAGGGATCGAGTTTTCCTAATAAGAAAAAGGGGATCTATTTATTCAAAAACAGGTCGTAATGGATGTTATTTTTTGGAATTTTTAGGGTATTTCAAACCCTGAACACTTTCGGTTTTTAAAACAATTATTTTGACTCATAAACCTAAAATCCTAGTGCTTGCGGAATGAAAAACTAATATTCCTATTAAATTTATTCAATTTTCTACTTCTAGTTGTAAATTTGTTGGGGATTTCAATAATGGTTGTGTTGCTGAATCATATAGTATTTTTTTATCACACCTCATTACAAGATGTCAATGTTTTCAATTTCACTTACCAAATGTTCTCTTGTTATTTTAAAAATGATAGCTTTCATTTTTTCTGCATCCTTGTTTATGTTAAGAAAAGATATTAAGATTGTAGGTCTCTCTGGCATGATTTATCTATTTTTTCTAGCTCCATCCATTACCCATGGTTAGTGAATGGATACGTTAATGTTATTCTTTCTCCCAGTTAGAATCTAGGTCCTTATCATTCCCATATTTCTTCTAGTGAATTCAGTGCCTTGATAAAGGATTATATTCTTTTTCAAATCAATCTCATAGGTGCTATGTTCACTATGTACAAAAGAGTTTATAATAGGTTTGTTGCTATCAAACTTGATAGGGACCTTATGAATATCCCAGCTCTCGATGTGTGGGTGGCCATCTCTATCATCACCCTACCATTACTAAACTCAGATCCTCAACGTATTCTTGTTGTCCCTTGAACAAAGAGAAACAAACCCAGTATCCCTTTCAAAATTAATAATGCCTGGTCTGAATATTTGGATTTATCTAACCTCATTAAATGTTCTTGGGAGTCTATGTATCATCACTCATATGATTTTTCTTGTATTACTAAGCTCAAACATCTTAAGCACTGCCTCAAGGGTTGGTGAGGGGATAAATCTAAACAATTTTAACCAGGAATATCCACCATTGAGAAAGATCAAAATCAAATTCAAAATAATTCTACTAACTCTGAATCTACCATTTATCCCCAAAATGAAATAAATGTCCCTATAAAACTCAATTATCTTCTATTTCTTAAATTCAACATTTGCAAAAAAGTATTCAAAACTAAATGGATCTCCGATGGTGATAGAAAAACCAAGTTATACAATACCCTTCAGAGGGTTGGGAATGTCTTTCTCCCTTTATCCTTCCTTAAATAGAATGACAAGCTCTATGATTCTGAACCTTCCATAGAAAATTATGTGGTCAATTATTTTGAAAATATTTTTATTGGGCCAAATATAAATAAAGAAATTCTTCCTGGGATCATTCGGACCTTAGTAAATAAGGAAGATAACATATTTCTTTTGAGCACTCCTCTAGAACATGAAATCAAAGCCACTGTCTTTATCCTCAACCCTGACAGTGCTCTGGGTCCCGATGGTTTTAATAATTTTTTTTTTCAACACCACTGGGAGGTCATCTATTTAGATGTTTTCAAGCTTGTTCAATATTTATTTTTCTAATGGATTCCTTCCTTATTGTCTCAATGATCAATTTCTTACCTTAATTACCAAGGTTAACAATGCCTATAAAATTAACATATTCCAATATATGTCATCATCAATTCCCTCTATAAAATCATTACCACGATCATTTCCAGTAGACATTACTCTCTATGTAGAAAAATCATATCTTGGAATCAATTTGGGTTCATCACTGCCAAGTACATACAATATTGCATTTTCATTGCTTTAAAATGAACTAATTCTCTAAATAATGTTTCCATATGAGGAAATATTTCCATTAATGTTGAAATTAAGAAAGCGTTGGATACCATAGACTAGGGCTTTATAATCAAATTCCTTCACAATTTTGGTTTCAATGATTTCTTCAATAGCAGGATAAACTGCCTTCTCAATTTGGCCTCTATCTCTATCCTCCTCAATGGCCCCCCAAGGGATACTTTCAAATCTCAAAGGGGGTTCGACAAAGAGATCCCCACTCTACAACTATTTTTTCCATTGCTGAGGATTATCATAATAGACTTATCACTAGCCTTGTTCTTCAAAACAAACCCAAACCTATACATGATGCCAAAAATTTAAATTTTCCATCCCAAATTATTTATGTCGATGATATAATTTTTTTCCTTAATGTAATTAAACGAAATATCCTTAACCTACAAAATTTATTATCTCACTATGAAAATGTATCAGTTTAATCCATTAGTTGGAGCCAATCATTTGTCTATATTGGAAAAAATTTCCCTCTCTCTAGGAGAATTCACATCATTGAAATCCTTGGAATCAATGAAAAATCCACCCCCTTTACCTAATTAGGGGTTCCCATATTTTGGGGATGTTCTAAATCCAAATATTTCAATTTCATTGTTGATCAAGTTATTAAGAAAATTTACTCCATGAAGGGGAAAACCATTTCCATGGTTGGTAAGATCTGCTTGGCGAAATAAACTATTGATTCCAAAATGGTTTACTCATTGATGATTTACAACTGGCATGCTAGTATTCTCAAAAAATTAATTCATATATTAAAAACATTGTTTGGACTAGTAGTATTATTGAGCGGAAGATTGTTACCATTCCTTGGTCTAAATTTTACAATCCTCTTGAGTGAGGTTGTCTTGGCATTAAAAATATCAATCTTTTTAATATGGTCCTTCACGCCAGACTCACATGGAGACTAATCAATAATAAATATAACTCTATATCTTATCATAGAAATTGGTTTCTAGAAAAGATTAAAAAGGAAATTTTCACGATGTAAATTCATCGATTTACCATTCTATTAGAAGATACTTTGTCAATATCATGAAAAACTCCAGATGGATTGTTAGCTCTGAATCTACCATGAGCTTCTGGATTGACAACTAAACTGGATCCCCTCTTATTTCAATGTTTCCTCCTAATACCAATCCAGATAACACCAATTACACTATAAAAGAGGTTATGTAAACTAATAAATTAGATCTCCCTGATCCTATCATGTAGGTTGTTAATGATTACTATTTTTCAAATGATGAATATTTTCTTATTTGGAAACCTACACAAATGGTATTCTTGATTCAAAAAAAAAATTTATAATCATTATTTCAATAACTCTATTTCTATTTTTTACGAGTTGATGTTTTTTTATAAGCCTTGGATTAAACCCTACATAATTAATCTAGTCTTGTGTATTTTTAATAACTATATTCTTACGAAGGATTGTCATCAGTACATTTGGTATCCAGATCTGATCTAAATGGCTTATTTTTCATCAACATAGGGAAAAAACCAATCATTTTTTTTACTTTTTCTACGGCCTCTGCTCTTTGGAATTTCATTACTGACATGTTTGACAACATATGGTTATGATATGAAACTATTTTCTCTCAGCTCAAATAGTGTGTGGAGCTTGAAACATTTAAACAAATCAAGAACCTCTTCTTAACTACTATTTCTAAGATCCTCCAACTTATTTGGTATGATATAAATTCCATTATTCCAAGTAATTACTCTTTCAACCTTAATTCAGGTTGAACAAGAATTATTATTTCTATTAGGGATGATTCCTCACTTCCAAAAGCACATTGCAGAAACTCAGTTGGTGACTTTATGATCCTGTGAGGGCTTAGATTTGAAGGAATATTCCATCAACTTAAGCACACATTAGAGGTGTTCTGGCATGCCCCGCTTCTAGGATGGATTAAAACTAATGTGGATGGTTCTTCCAAAGGAAATCTGGGACCTGTGGGTTTTGGGGCCATCTTTTGGGACTCTCTCAGACAGTTTTATGGTTGTTTCTATAGAAGTTATGGCATTGCCTTTTCCCTTGAAGCAGTGATGTTGGTTGTGATTCAGGCTATTACTTTTGTTAACAAAAAAGGCTAAAACAACATCTAGATTAAAGGTGTCTCCACAAACATTGTTCAAGCCATATGGAATGGTGTGGTTTACCTTGGTTGGCCTCTTACAACACACCAGATGAATTTACTTAACTCACTTCTGGAGCTCAGATACATTGCCACACATACCTATCAAGAAGTGAACATGGTGGTTGATGGTCTTTCTAATAAGGGAATCAACTAGGACATTACATGGTGTGATGATATTTCAGTTGATATATTCTCCTTCTATGAAAAGGATTGTACAAAAATTCCCTCTTTAAGAATTTTGTAGTTCCATTCTTGAATTTTAAATAAATTATGTCTCGGTCTTTGACCAAGACATTTATTTTTTTTAAAAAAATTAACCGCTACAAACTTTTAACATTTTGGTCTTTTCAATTTATACTCAACCTCACTAACAATAAATATTAAACAAAACAATGAAAAAAACACAAGGTTCTTCATGTTTTGGTACTAATATGGGCACCCAATACATTTCATGTAGACTCACATTGATCTATTTATATCCACTATATAAAACAAGAGAATAAAAATGATCCAACTATTTCAATCCAATTTTTTTATGTTGATAAGAAATGTTTTTGGTTCCAAACATTTAACTTTTTTTCTTATAAGACAACGTAATATTAGAAAATTAAAATCATATAAGTCTTTAAGATTTCTATAATAAACATTCTATAAAATTTTTTATCATATTTGGTACATATATCCTCCCAAATCTAGATGTATCTAAATGTTCAAGAATCTTATTTTAATTGGAAACATCCCAACATCAAATTAGTATTTTACATATATTATATTCTAAATGAATTTGGTAAACATTACATTTAACGTTTGTTCATCAAATAATAATCAAAATATAGATACATGTAAAATATGAATAATCATATTTATTTGAATAATAATATCAAGAATAAAAAAGAGATTCATATAATTTAAACTCCTCACAAATTGGATGTTCATAAACAAGGTTGAGAACTTTTAAAGATTCCATAAAAATTAGTGGAAACATAAATAAACACAATAAATACCACATCAACTCCGTCAAAAATTCCAAATGAAAATCTGATCAAATAAATGACATTGATAAATTAAGGATAATATTTGATAGTTCATCTCATCTTTTAAAAAATTATGACAACTTGATAAAAAAAATGTGAAATACATCATCAAAAATAGTATGAGAAATATTATTATAGAAACATTTTTAAGGACTCTAACTCTTTAATATACTATGTTTTTTTATTATTCAACAATTTGTTTTCCAGGTAATTATTTTAAAATTATATTTTATATTATTTCCCAAAAATTTTATGATGAACTCACAAATTCTCTTCAAAAGTATTCTTGTAGAATAAATAATTTTCTTCTTCTAGAAAATATTCCTTTCATATCCCATTAGATTTAATTTTCATATTATAATAATTTTATTATAAAATTTTATTCAAAAAAAATTCTTGTGAAATTTTCTTATGAAATGATCTAATTATTTTCTAAAAAATCATCATTCATAAAAAACTCAACTATCATTTTCTGGTGAATTTTCTTATCAGATTATGAAACTTTCTTCTAAATCATTTCTTCAATTAAAGTCACAAATAATATTTTATGGAATTTATTTAAATAACTTTCTTTGTAAAATGACATTCCAAAAAAATTTAAAAATAATTATTCCATTATTTTTTATAATTTTTTTCTTCTAGATACTTTCTTCAAAAAATATTCCTCTATAATTTTTCTTCTCAAAAAAATTATACAGGGAATATTGTTCTAAGGAATTAATAAATTATATTTTTGTTACTTTCATTCAAATATTTTTTTCTAAAAATGATTCTCTAAAAATTTTCTTCTCAAAATGTTTTTCCAAAACATCTTCTGGTGAGATAAACATCACAGTTTTTTAAATTTCTTTGTCAGATTTAATCAATTTTATATCATCTATATAAGTAAATTTTCCCCTTCAATTGATATGAACAAGAATCAGAAAACATAATATACATTTAATGAAATTTATTATAAACTTTTTTATTCTAATGAATGTCCATCTGATGAAAGTATGAATTATAGATTGGACATTTCTCTATAATCCTTCTTTTCCATACTTTACTATGATCAAATAACACTTCTCAATAAATATATGTAAACATCATCATCCATTTATATTTCCAAATAATATTATGGTCAATATAAAGATCTTACTCTAATACTCAAAGCATATGGAATAAAAAAAATTTCTTTACACGAAATACAAAAACATTTAGATGCATAATGTTGAAAAACACAAAAAAATAAAACAAATTCAATGTCTGTCTCATAGTAGTGGAATAATATCTTCCAAAGACACATTATATATTTCTAAGATCTTAATTATTGATGAATTTAATTAATTTATACTTCAATAATGATATTTTTTTAGTTTTTCGAAAGAAAACTTTAAATAATTTTGATCTTAAAAGATAACTAAATTGTTATCTTAAATATTAAAAGAGTATTTAAATATTTTAAATTTTTCTTTACCTATAGTTAATATTAGACTTGGTATGAATATGGTAAATAATGACAATTTTATTGATTGTATAATATTAACACATAATAAAAAAAATTAAAGTATTTTATTAGTTCTATGGAAGGTGTAGACACATCACCTAATCACATTGGTATAACATGTCATTTCTAGGGAATATGCATCTATGTTGGGGGATTTATGTTACGAAAATGAGGGGAAAATATCAAATAATGTAACATATGAAGAACAATAAATCAAATAATTCCACTAAAAAATGGACTTGGTTGTCCAGAAGAATTACGTGGTAGATGTTAACATGAATGTTAATGGTATAGAGATACTATAACTTTATTACTATGAAAATTTAACTATGGTATCAATGTTAACAACATTCAGAAAGAAAATACAAAAGGAAAAATTCCACTAATTATAATAAGAATTTACGTGATATATCCAATAAATCTATTAACTCAACAGTGGAATGGATTACTTTTGTTTGTCCAATTAGTGATGTTTAAGAAAATAGGGGGATAAATAATATGTGTCAATTATAAAGGAAAATAACCTGCTTCACACGAAGGGGAAATGAAATTTATTTGTTTCCAAAATTGATGAATTATTGATTAAATGAAATATTTGTGATGGATTCCAATAGTATGACCATCATATATATGATTTTACTACCATTATATCTGATTAATAAGAACTTATTAAAACACAATGAAACAATCAGAAAATATAATTTATTTATTGGTTGAGGTATATAAGAATTATTCCCATGTATAATAATTTAAAGGGGAGATGATAAAAATAAAACCTATAAAAGCTCATAATAGAATGGGAAACATAGAGAAATCATAACATGTTAAGAATATTATGATTGTGAGGTCTTGGATAATATATTACCGTTATACCTATTATTTAATTTGATAAATTGAATTATCCCACCAAATTCGATTTAAATTTTTATTTGTAAAAATATGGGAAGAGTTGATAGATATGGAGTAAAAAATGTGTTGGAGAGTGGTGTATAAACCATAAAATAAAAATAAATATCATCAAGGATTGTTTGTTACTATATAAAGAAAAATTAAATTAGTGAACCAAATGAAGGTGTCCCAAATGATGTTGACCAATAAAAAAATCACCAGATATGAAAATCTATAATTTTGGGATAGCTTTAAAAAACTAGATATTTTGGATTTCAAATCACACATATATCATTGCCTTTGACTATAAACAACATTTTTATAAATGGGAGTGTTATTTGATGAAAATATAATAGATTAGTGGTGGTATTCATTGTGTTATCAAAATTTCATAATATATTTTTTCAAGAGGATTCAAAATAATGTGTTCTACTTAAAATTGGATGAGCATCCCCTAAACTGTTATTTTTTAGTAATAATCATTATATGAAGATTTATTTATTGAATTGATCACCTTGGTTATTCAATCATTTTTTTTACACGAGGTTACAACATGAATACATAGAGTGGTTTAGCTAAGGATCATTACTATAGAAGAATATTACTGCATCCTTATATAATAAAAAATAATCAACAATAAAAATATTTATGGGAGTAAAAGAAGCTATATATGAAATGTTACATAATGTTGAAAATTTTATAGGTATGTTACTATATCTATAGTAATTTTCATTTATTATAAATACGGGGGAGAAGATAACATTCCAATTGGAATTAGTTTTTTTAAAATAAATACAAATGGGGAGACATTAGTGACCAAATTAATTTTTATTTATTGAGTTTTATTTATTTTTTTATAATCTATGAAAAAATAAATTTGAGGCTGGTAAGTTGAGAAGATACTACCTAGAACATATATATGGACATGTTCAAGGATAAAATAACTCTTATGATGATTAATTCAATGTTATTCAGGATTAATGACTTGTAATGATTATTAAGAAGTGACATTATATACATCAATTTTATATAAATGTATGTAAATATAGTTAAGGTAAATATTGATATATATCTGTCCCTAAAAAAGGTGATAGATTAATGGTATTGAAATCATCCATGATGGGTTATGTGTGAGTGATTTCATATTGGATGATGTAGACACAATAGATGATACTTTTAGAGGAATTTCGAGTGATAGAAAATATATCGTATCTATTTTTAAAAAATATGATATTATTTTGAAAAATATTTAGATCATGTGATTAAGATGACTTAGAAATATTATAAAATCAAATAAAATGGATATATTTTTATGGAATAATATGTAATTTCATGAGTGTTCATATGTCAATACGATAAATAAATTCATGAAACAATAGTATATCTAATAAGATATTTCTATTTAATAATATATTTCAGTTTTATAAGATATGTGGAAATCATATAAAATGGTCCATGTCTAGGATTAGGAATTCACATACGAGTTAATGTGAAAAAGATTTTATGTTTGTATGATTCACGTGGAAACATCAAAATATTTTATTCCTATATAAGATGTGTCCAAAATAATATGATTTGTGAGATTTAATATAACATACTATATTTTTTCAATATAAAACAATCATGAAATGGAAAATTTCATTATATATAAAAATAATACGATTTAGTTAATCTTATAAAATAATTCCTGAACATCATATGGTTTCCTTCATAAGGAATTATTAAAAACCATAATAAAAATGGGTTACTTACATAAGAGTTAATTAAAACAATGTGCAGGTGTTATTTACCCCTGAAAAAACATCTTGAACATTTATGAGGATGATGAAATTAGATGTCCTGATGAGAGGACCCCCACATTAAAAGGAAGTGAGAAACATGGAATTGATGTATAGTCCATGATCACATGAATTAAATTAAAAGTATGTTTAAACAAAGAATGTGTGTTGGATATTAAATAGAGGAAAATACCATATATTATTGGATGTGTGTGAAGATGTTAATGAATATAAAAGTGAGTGTTGATGAAGATATAAACTAGGAATAATATTTATATATTAAACAATTGATGTGGTACCAAATATTATAAATCATAGAGTTTCCATAATTCCACTATGGATGAAAAAATTCAGGATATTATTTAGTGAATATATATTATAAAAACATAAATAAAAAAAGTATAAAAAAGTAAAAATTTGAGAAACTGATTTACCATTTTATCAGTGATAGAAATAAGAGACTTAATATTGGATTAATTCAAGAATAATGACACCTACATGTCACTGTGTTCATGAGTTTTGAAAGATATAATCATTGATGATTTGAGATATAAAGATGTAAATAAAAACAAATCCAATCTACATAATTGGATGTTATGGTTATTACAAAATCATAATATGGAAATTTGTTGCATTGTTTTTGTGGTGGGGGGCTTTGAAAATAGGTACCAACGCTACTCAAAATAGAGGTATTTATTTCATGGTTTAGATCAACCCTTTTTGGGATATATTTGATATATAAGTGTATATTTTAATTTTTAATCTGGGTCTAAGTTGTAATATATTATAATATTTTTTGGAATCTCCTTCATAACACCACTTAGTTATATATTGTAGAATTTCTAATTGATGTGCATATCAAATAAAAATAAGGAGTATGATTTTAAATATGAACTATGTAAATCATTGTGTGTTGGGAATAATTTTATTTTATTTAATATGAGGTGAGTTGAGTGATTAAATTATATAATATTAATACCTTAATAGGTTATATATTATAAATATAATATAATTAATTAAATTAGGTGTACCATTTATTCACTAACACCACTCGATTGTTCCAATTGAAAATGGAACTATACGTGGTATCTGATATAATCGAGATTCTCTATGAATGATATAAATTTTTTTTGAGAATACATAATATAATTACTATGATCATCTATGGTGTAACTACATGATACATAATAAAGGATCATAGTTTGTGGGATAAAATAATACCTTAATTCATGTCATTTGGCTCAAAATTTTGAGATGATAAAACTATTTGGTTTCCATTAGTTTCCAAGGATTCTCATATAACCCTCTATGATAAGAGAAACATTGATGTATATAAAAAATTTAAAAAATTCAATTTTTATACCTCTCTTAGAACAAGTGCTAAAATGTTCATGGGTAATTAATCTTAAATTGATTGAAGGAAATATAAAGAGATATTATAACAGTAATTGTAATATAATATACAAAAAATATCATGATTATATGAGAAACTTTATGAATATTAAAGTGGCTAATGATGAAATAATGATTGAAAAGTACATTAGTATTAATAAAATTATTAGTAATATTTATGTTATTTGTAAGAATATGGATAATTCAATTTTTGATAACAATTTCATGAGAAAATATGCAGATCATTTTAATAAAAATATTTTTTATTTTTAGGATAGTGATGATCCTTCATTAGTTTAACATAATAAATTTCTCAATTTTTATGAATGATAATGAAATATACCTTAATTTCGATGGAAAAAATATTATATTGATTTTAAGGCTATGAATAATGTTTGTCTAGATATATTGATGTTGTGTAGTATAGTTATTCTGATAATGAGTAAGATGATGAAAATTTTAATAGAGATGTTTATTTTTTATCAAAGGATGACTAGGAAGAGAATGTGGAAAGTAAAGTGCAAACATCTAGTAATGTGTTATTACTCTATGGGAATTGAATATTTTCTAAATAAATTTCCACATAGTAAGGATATAAAATATGGGAAAGATTAAAATGATAAAAAACCTCATTAATAATAATGGTATAAAATCATTAATAAATATTCAAGCATAAAGAGAAGAAAAAATAAACATCATGAATGAACTTGATGAATCATCAACAAGAATCCAACCAAATGATGAAGTTAAATTTGTTGATCAAGTTGAACGATATACTGACTCCTCTATTATCAATTATGGATAAAATATTGAAAATATGAATAAATTTGAAAATATAATTTTAAATAATGTATTTGGAAGAATACACATCTCAATAAAGGAAAAATTTTGATAAAGAAAGAAAAAATTAAGGTTTTTGTTGAAAACGATGAATTGGATACAAAATAACGAACTTATATTGAGGATATGAATAAATAAAATTTGAATATATCTATTATAGAAAATATGTTGAGATTTCATGAGGAGAAGGTGTATTGGGGTAATATGTGTCTTTATATATATATTTATTTCTATAAGATGAAAATGAATTGAGGAAGAATAAATAATACATCACAAATACAACCAAGGTTACATGTAATTAAGAAAATAAGAAGTCATTTTTGTAAAAAAATCATATAAAGGGCCCTATTTTTTAACAATGGAGGACATTAATCTTTTAAAAGGACTAGTGTACACGATAGAATAGTAGGCTTGGTTTGAAGAAAAACATCAACCCAAATTTTCTGGATTGTTAATTATAAATTTGGAAGATCAATGTTCTTATGTTTTTACTTGTTCAATGGAATTGACCGAATAAATAATATTATATAAAGAATAAAATATCATTTTTAGGGATTAAGAATATAAAGTAGTGATTCAATGGTGTGTGGTTAGGAATATATCTGAAATAAATAAACCCATAACTGAAAATACATTAAATATTTTTACAGAAATAAAATTTTCTAATATACTTTTTCTTGTTAGGTGTTAAAAAACATGCTAAAAAAGTAATGTATGATAATATTACCCTAGTAGGTTACCTATGGTGTCTATAGGAAATATATTTATAATGAAATAATGAAAAGTAAAGTTATTTAGAAACTATTAAGAAGTCATGTGAAAAATATAATGGAATATAAAATGCCAAAAGGGAGTTATAAATAGTCCTTCAATCCTAATTGATGATTAATATGAAAATGGTTAGGGAAAAAAACTGCTAATTCTATAATGATACAATTTTATCGACATAAATAGAAGACATAAAAGGAGGTTTTTTTATAAAATTGATAACTTTAGTATTCTAGGGAAATTATATTAGATATTCCAATATAATTCACATGGAATGAATGAATTTATTCGAATTATTCTAACTTAGGTAGAACTAATTTTAAAAATGATATGATCATTAATTATTTTCCTCAAAATTTTAAATAAGTCTTCTCAAAAAAAATTATAGATTCACATAAATCTAAAGAGAATGAAATTTATTAAGGCTCGTATCATGAAGGGAACCATGGATAAATCATCACATGTTGATCAAAGAAGTTGTGAGAGGTATTCGTTGAGTTAGAATTATCTTCCATGTTATTTCAATAGAAAAATTATGTGTTCCCTATTTTTTCCATTTTAGTAATCTTTTTACGAACCTGTAGGGAATCGAAGAAGTTGAAGTGAAGAAATATCTAGTGTGTGTCATATACACTATACACTAATAATGGATCTCATTATGGAGTGTTATATTTTCCATGAGAAAAATTACATTAATAAATATCTCTATGAGAGGAAAAAAGATATTGCTCAATCAAACCATCTCCACATTTTAAAATATAGAATTTATTGAAAAATTAACTAACTTTGGGCAATATGTTTCCCAATCACACATTCATCCATATTTTAATTAAATTTAACTTGAAAAAGGGGTAATATCGATTGATGAGAATATAATAGGTATCTAGAGTTAATTATCATGAACATAATATTTTATTAAAAATATATTATAGATTATTACATGTCACAATATCTTGTTAAAACATGATGTGTAACAAATAAAGTGGCATTATTAACATAGTTTTACATTTATGAATATATGGGGAAATATTTCATCATCATGGTTATTAACTAATTTTTTCTACATTGGGTCAAACATTATAGACTAAGATTATAATAAATCAATATTAATTTATAAGGAATAATATATATCAATTCTTCTCATAATATTTTGATCAAAAAATGATTAACAATGTAGGGGGTGTGAATAAATCTATTTTCGATCTTTTAAAGAATATTGCAGATGAGATGATTAATATTTATCCATTATAGAAAAAAAAATTATTGGTAATACAATGGATAAAATAAAATTAACTTTTAAAAGATATTTTGTATTAAAAAATAAAATTGGGTTATTGTAGTGTGATAATGAATTTCTGAGGATGGAGTTTTATTTATTGACAATCAAATCTATGAAAAAAAAGACAATGTGTAATGTATAATTTGAGATGTTATTAATTAGAATATTTTATTAGACAATGTAAATCCGTGTTACTATTTTTCAATTATTCTTAAACTAATATTTTTTCTACTATTTGCTTAGGACTTTTTGGGCAGTTTGAAGAGATATTTTAAAAAAAATTGAAAATTCATGGCTAGTGCAAGATTGGGGAAGAAATTCCAAAACCTTGCATCCAGTTGAGGAAAAACTAAAACCCTCTTGTAGTTGGGTTTTACATGGTTAGAAAATGGTTTTTCAAATCATTTAGCCACTTAAACAAAATAGTGTTACCCATTTAAAGTGGTGTATAGATCGGGTGCATGGCTTGGTCAAACTATGCAGCCCTACCCAACTAATTGTGGGCATGTGAATTATTAATCTATAATTTAATTTATAACCTATGAAACCCCCACATAATGTAACAAACATACCTAAACGTCCCAAAATTTGGTTATCCTTCCTTGAAAACTCATAATAGTTGTTCACTCCCCTTAAATACCCTCTCAGAAGCGAATTGAAAATTGGAAAATGGTAGACAATACACTAATGGTTAGTTTCTTCTTCCCAAAATATATCATCCACTCTCGTTATTTTCCACCCTAGGGTTTTATTGAAGTGTATTTTTGTTGGAAGATCTAATACCATCAATTATGGGATCATAAATCTAGGTTTGATCCACAGATTCTGTTGTCTTAATTCTTAATTGATGAATGTTAATTAGGGTTTGGTGATTTGAGATCATCTGATCTCGAGGTAGGTGGTTACGTTGTGATGAATAATTTTTATTAATCCTAAATTGATTAGTTTTTTAAACATAATTTACTATTATAAATGAAATTTGAATCAATTGACTGATTAAAACCCCAATTTCATGAATTGGGGTTTTTGGAAATTTAATTTTGGTACGACATTGTGAAAACCCCTAATCCATTGATTTGGGGAGTGGTTGTGACATTGATGAAAAATTATTGATAAATAATTTTATTAATTAAAATATTGAAATTTATGGTAATTAATTCAATTACAGTGTTTTATTTAATTGTGGTAATTGAATTTTGGAATTTCTGTGTGAATCTATTTAAATTTGTTTTTGTTAAAAAATTATTTAAATGGGTATGATAGAAACGTTTGAGTATTATCATAGAAAAATGAATGCTTTCAATAAAAAAATATTTTGGGTTTTAAATGGATGTTTTCTATTTTTTATATGGGAGAATATGATTTGATTGTATTTTAAGTAGTTTTAATATAAATAACCCATCATTGATTTCCAATAGAGTGCATTCAAGAATTGGTAGTTAGTGATTTATTTGGAAAAAACACGCCAGGATGGGAATTCCCAAGAACTATATTGACATTTTATATAAATAAATAAAAACCTTTTAGAACATTTTATTCCCCAGTAAGGCATAGACGAGTCTTCTATTTCTAGTGGTGAGGGAAGTGTGTACACATTACAGTTGTTATCACATGAGTGTGTGAGGATCCCATAACCAGGAACTATCATACCTATTAGATGATGAACATATTCTTCATTTGTTTATATATGAGATATAAATGTATACCAGTGTTTGTAAACTATTTTAGATGCATTATGATTTCTAATGTATATTATATTAATGTTTTTATTTATTCCATTTGTTTATATTATTTCTATTTTTTGAAATGTATTCCACATTTTGAAATGTAAGTTATAATTTATTTAAATATACTTTTGAAATGATAGGCATGTTTATTTTAAAATTGATCACAATTTATTTTCTTAATTAAATGTTTTCATCTATTAGGGAATCCTTGGTGAGATAATATTATGATTTTAGATCACACCCTACCTGTGCATTCATGTGTTTCTTGATTTTCTCTTCATAGGATCAGGAAGGGGTTAGAAACAACATGGAGGACATTATTGATAATGATCCTTGGACTTGTAGAGTTCCTTTCACTAAAAAATGGGTTGTATACATTTTTAATTTTTTGGTAAATGGTTGTTTTAAATTAATTTTTTTACTTATTTAACTTTTTTTAAACATATCCCTATGGATTTTTCTTGTATAAACATTTTCATTCCTATCATGCTTCTGAAATTATTGTGTAAAATTCCTTCCTAATTTCATTTTTTATGATACCAGGTTCTAGTGACCATAAAATTTTGATCTGGAATTCCCTTTGGGCTATTTCAGTACTCACATGGATATCATGATACCAGGGAACCCTACTTGGTTCATGATCAAATCAGTATCAGAGCACTAGGTTGGAATTCTTGTCTATAAGTTAGAATTAATTGTGTAATCTTCTCGATACATAATAGTTAGTTGAGATTGAGTGTCTATCCATCTCTGACCATAATAAAGTTTAAGTCCCCATGGGTGATTTGGGAAAGACTTATTGAGGATTAGTTCTAATATTTACCCTACATTTGATTTGGATATATTGAAATCCAAATCATTTCACTATATTTGGGTATTAATTTTCTCTTATTGCTATGTTTCACTTTTAAAATGATGTCTTCCTTATTTTATTCTATGTTTTTATAGCATCGTGACTCTTACAAGATGCATTATTTAGATATAGGAGGATGTTACTGTGGAACATCAGTGAGAAAATCCTCTTGTGGACCTAAATCTGGTTGAGGCGACTGTGTGTTTTGTCCATTCTATGGGAGAGGCAACACCACCAGTTACTGTTCAAGCACCTGTTATGGAACCTCAAAAAGGGTGATCATAAGAATCATTCTTATAAATTCCTTTTCAATAATCCAACATAGTTAAAATTATTATATGATCTATAGGAGGATGAGGAATAGTTTAGTTGGATATAATATTTTTTTGGGTTCTTAGATACACCTGAAAAAATCAAGATATTGTGTTCCACCTTCACGTTGGAAGGACTGATAGAGAGATGGTGGGACATTATAGTGATGAAAAAGAATCATGACATTTTTTTTGGAAATAAATAAAAAAATCACTTAACATATTTATATAGAGTAGATACTTTTAGTCATGGGTAAATAGTTTTTTAAACATGAGTAGGGTGATAGTACTATGACAGAGCATGAAAACAATTTTTATGAGCTTGTGAATTTATCACTTGAGATAGTATAGAATGAGAAGATAAAAGAATGAAGGTTTGAGTTGGGACTAGGATCTCATATTTTTTCTATGATGTTATTTTTGAAGAATCATTCTTACTAGAATGTGTAGGATAGAGCAATGATGGTCAAAAAGGACATGGCTTAAAGGTTAGGGTTATCAGATGATTCTTTCTCTATGAAGGGTAAAAATTGTTCTTTTAATGTAAATGATAAGTGTGGTAATTCTCATGGTGGTTCATCATAGTAGGGTCATTCTAGACCTCCTTTAGTACCTGGAAAAGGCCCAATAATTTTATACATGTTTGGAAATATTATGCATTATAACAGTGTTTACAGTGAGTCACACAAGGAACATGGTTCTTGTAGATGCTCAAGAAATATACATAAAATCCACATTGTTTATTTCACTCTATGTAGTAGAATATGATCATCCTCTACTTCATAAACTATGGGGAAATCAGATGAATCAAGTGGAAAAGTATTTCCTCCATAGGTGATTGGGATGACCCCTCTTCATGAAGTGGAAGTGTCGCTAGAGGAAGCAGGTACATATCCAATTACCATGATAGGTTCTATTATTATAGCTTTGTCATTAGTGACTAATTTATTTGATAGATATTAATCTCATTCATTGTTTTCTTCCTGTATTGGTAAATTTCTGAATATTCCTATAGATGATTTATCTCAGGTCAATGATGTTTCTACACCCGATTGTATACAGATTGTGCAGGGTCTCATAGTCCCACTTGGGTTTCATCTCTATTAAATGTCGAACCATATTTGAATTTTTGTATTTAAAGACATTAAAACACTTGATATAATATTCAGTATGGATTGTATCATTTACAATAAAGCATTGGTTGATTGTTATCATTGACAAGTCTACATTACTAAACCCAATGATGTGTGCAATGTTTCTGAAGTTGAATAACAGTCATGGTCGAGTAGGGTCAAACCTTAATCAGTGTTGGGGAAGTTATTATCAGTGATTGATTTTTTTCTAGAGAGGGAATATTTGAACAGTTATATTTTTATTGTGGTGGTCGAGATTCCTGATGTGTTTCCTTTTGAATAATATGATTTTACATTGGAAATAGAGATATATTTATCTTTTTTTTTAGTTCCTAATACTCAATAATTTTCTATTTTTTCTTACCAAATGGTTCCAACTAAACAAAATGTTCTAAGGGATATATAACCAGGAAATTCAGTCAGAGGCTAGCATATGACCATTTATTAATGAAATGAAAAATCCAACAAGTACACCAAATTGAAAAGACAAGTACAGATCATCATAGTCTTACCCATCACCATCACCATGATAAATTTCATCCTCTATAGTAGACAATTCCCATTCTGAACTATCGCAATGTCACAAAATCTTGGTGCACATCCTTCTAAGGTTTTACTTCTCCAAAGAGAGAAGTTCCTCAAAAGACTGCGCAGCACAGCCTTGCCCCCAAACAGAGGACCTGGTAGTAATTGGATTTAGATAATAATAATTATCTTTCCTCGGCCTTATTTGTGGTGGGGCAATCATCACTTCCGCATTTCTAGACACCTTGTTCTTTTCACCATGTACAACATAGTTGTAGGATGTCCCGACCACACCACATTTATTCTCCTTGTCACTATCGAGACAGTCCCACCATTCTCCATAAATGTGCACTACACGGTAACCCTCCTCCACACCACGTTCTTGCTAAGATTGAATGTTTTAATCAAGCATATCAAGGCAATCTGAATGACCCACAAGATCACAACCAAATTTTGTCCCCTTCTTCACAAAGATATCACCAGCAATAGCCTCCTGTGAAATGATACCAACTACATTGACTGAAACATCACCCTCAAGGTTATAGACCTTCCCATTCCTCAACTCTTGTAGACAATTTTCAGTCGAGTCAAGTGCAGGAACATCCTCATTACCATCCTCCTGCCCATGTAAAGGTACAACAATACCACCTGGACCCACAAAACCATTCCCCTCTGATCTTTTTTCATCCATAGAAACGACTCCATCATGGTCCAACACCATGTCTTCCATCACCAAACCAATAAAATGTCTGCTAAGATCAATCTCAGTCTCCTGCATCCAAGACCAGGGCTGCAACCGGGATGGATACTTCACCTACACACCACTCCCATCAACAACCTGCTTCGCAGACCCATGATCAACAGATGGATCATTCTCTATCACCTCCTCTGCAAAAAATTCATTGTTGACGACAACATCCTATAAGACAACACCCTCCATCGTTCGACAAAAATTATTGGAAACTGTGGTCATTTTCTCTTGATCACCCTCCAACGTTGCCAAATTCTCTTTAGAGAGGACCGGATGGAAAGAACTACCTTCAACCAAAGTCCATGGCTCAATTCCAAGATAATCTTTATGTCTGTCAAAAATGTGCATTAATGATGGTTTTAGAGGCATCATCACCATCTTAAAACCACTTGCAGGGCCCGACACATCATCAATGTGAGCCTGCCTCATCCCCCTCTCTGCATGTCTAGTAGATTGTATTTCGACCAGATCACCTTTAGTGCATACAAGGTCTAGTAGGTCTCCTTGCCCAGATAAAACTCCAGGTTTTGTATACACAGTAGCCTCCGCAGGGCCACCTCTCACAGCCACCTGAGTCAACCTCACAACAGCACGCACACCACAACTATCCCCACTTTGTCCGTCTATCCCTTGAGAGTGAGCATCCATCCCACCCCTATGGCAAAGAGCCTCCAAATTCCCAAACCTTCTATACTTCACACAAAACTTCATACATGACTCAAAAACAACCTCTTTCATCCATATAAACTTCTTCTCATCAGTAATCGAGACACAACTCACATGAGGTCTTGCAACGTCTACCTCAACACATATACACAGGAAAATCGGATGAGACACAGACTCAGTTCATTGATCAGAGTAGAGAAATCGTCCAATCATATTGCTAATTGCAAGGAGAATCGAAGGATTTTGAAAATAAAGGGGGATACCATGAAGACTTACCCATGTAGCAATTGACGAAGGGTCATTCTGCATATGAAATTCAAAATCCCATCAGAAGAAGTAAAAAAGGAATAATCGCCGCACCTTCTTGAAGCCCTAAACCAAGCGATAATCATATCTTCCTCCAATCCAAACCAAACCATAATTTGTCTTCAATCAAGTAACCCAATGACTGGATGCTTCTGAAGTTCCCATGATTTTGAGATGACCTCGGTAAATTCTTCCACCGACGGTCGATGAGGATAAAAACAAGCCACCAGGGTATGCTTACACATATCCACATCACAGTTTAGCTATGTCGGGAGTAGCAAGAACTGAGGCTCCTCTCAGAAGAGAACTTAAACTTTTAGAGTGATGCATATTTTAGGAAAGGAAGGATAATAATCATGGTACAATGGATCTTCCGTCCCATGGGACAGCGAGCGCAAAACTCTCCCCTCCAATAGGGAGGGGGGAGAAGATCCCGACAGCATAGGTCTAGGTCATCAGGAGGGGATGAAGAGAGGGAGAATCATGCCTTCTAGAAACATGTAAGTTCTTTTTACAAGGATCAATTATTCACTTAGAGGTTTTCATTAGCAATTATAATATGTGATATATTGAATGAGCTTATAGAGGAAGGATTTATACACCTGAGTGTGTCACATTGGGTGTAGTAGGTTCTCTTTGCAAATAAGGCAGATGGTTCACTTCACCAATGTGTTGATTGCCAAATGATCAATAAAGTAATGATAAAGAATAAGTACACCTAACCATTGGTTAATAGTCTATTTGATTAATTGAAAGTGGTGATTTGGTTATTAATTATTTATCATTTGTTTTTTTCATCGGTTAAGGATAATAAAATATGACATATAGAAAAAATATTTTCATTGAATGTTTGACCATTATGAGTACCTTACCATTCCTATTGGTCTAACTAATTCTCATATAGAATTTAAGGTATTAATAAAAATATTTATCCATGTGTATCTCAATACTATCATGGTTTCCTTTATAGAAGACATCATTGTTTACTATATATCCAAGGATGATAATGTTTTTCATGAGAATAGTTATGGTATTAATAAGAAATTGCCGACTTTATTCCTTGATTTTGAAATGTGAGTTCTTGATCCAGGATGTGAATTTATTGATACATATTGTGCTAGGACATGTGATATTAGTAGATTATGAAAATTTAGAGGATTATATGACATGGGTACAACCATGAATTTTTTTTGAGAATCGTACATTATTGGGTCAAGATGGTTATTATATCCAATTCATTAGGGGCTTCTTAATGATGGCTTCTTGGATGATAGATCTTACTCAAAGGGATTGATGTTTTTGTGGGATAATAAATTTTATAATTCTTTATTTAGAGTTGAAATTTATTTTGACTAATATAATTGTGTTTCGTCTTTCGAAGGCCTATATGCGCTACATAGTCCTATGTGATTCATCGAGTTTAGGATTGGGTTGCATTATTATGAAGGTGATCACATTGTTTCCTCTAGATCTCTCCAACTTAGGCCTCACAAGAAGATATATATGAACCACGACATTGGTCTTGTAGTTATGATGCACACACATAATATTTGGTAACACTACCTTTAGAATGAAATGTTTAATGTCATTCATACCATTTAATCTCAATTTATAGATTCTCTCAATTGAAATTGAATCTCTTACAGAGGTGTTGGGTGTAATACATGAAATATTTAAAATTTGACAATTCCTATACTATAGAAAAGGGTAATTTCATCTTAGATACTTTGAGAAGGAGGCAACCGACTAAAGAGGTGAAAAAATCATCAGAACAGTGGAACTTGATGGATCTCTTTTAATAGTCACTTATAGAAGCATAAGAATCCGTGTAAAAGGTTTATTTATCTAGTGTTCAGTTGAAATAAAATCATAGAGATATGATTCTTTAGGAAAAGAATCCTAATGATGAGTTCCATATCATTAGAAACTCTTTTTATGGATTGGAAACTATTATGAATTAATGATTCTCCCAAGAGAAAATTTTATACAATCAAAAATCCATTTTTGTTGTATTATATATATGGAAATTTTTTATGGGGGGTTATCATAATTACCATAGGCCTATACACCTAGAAACCCCAAATATGTTTTATGATATTCATCATCAATTATGGAGGCCTTTTATAATATAGGGATTTCAGAATTTTTCATCCATTGTAATACATGCTAATAGGTTAAGGTCGAGCATTGGAAACCTTTAGATTTTATTCTTCCACGTCCAATCCCTTCATGGATGTTGGATGTGATCTCTAAGAAATTTTTTGGCTGTGTTTCCGCATACCTAGAGAAAAAATAATGTGATTTGTGTTTTGATCAATAGACTGGCCATGTTATCTTCATTTTTATCAATTAGTGAGACAAGAAAATTTGGTAGTTGGGTGATATCTCTGTGTGTGTGATTATTCATTTTCTTGGAGTTAGTTATTTAATATTCTATTATAGGGTTCCTAGGTTCCATTCTCTATTTTATAGAGTCATTCAGGAAGAACTAGGATATCAGGACTTTTTGGGCATGGAATACCATCAACAGTTGGAAGTCTTGATAGAAAGAGCTATATGGATTCTTGAGGATATGATCAGTAATTGTTTTCTCGATATTAGTGGGGATTTGGATTATAATTTTGGAAATTTTATATATCATATAATAATAGTTACCAGTATTTCATTAAAATGAATTGTTTTAGGCCATATATTGCTACCCTCACAAATTTCTGTTGTGTTTTTTCTAAGATTGGGGAATTTTACATGATTAAAATGAGCGTGTTCTAAGAGATGATGATAAATATTAAGTTGATTCACCATATATTGATGAAATAAAAAATCCAGTATAAATATTATGTTTATTTTCTTTATAGACCATTTAATTTCTCAGTTGGTGACACGATATTCTTAAATGTTTCGCCTCATTTGGGTAATCGATTACTCGAGAGGCAAGGGAAACTTTCTCCCCATTTATTGGGACCTTTTGAGGTTGTTGAGGAGGTGGTGAAAGATTCTTATCATTTAGAACTTCCTTTGTATCTAATGTTTATACATAATATATTACATATATATCATCAATGTATTTATCTATATGATCCATCTCATGTGATGAGATGGAGTGATCATAAGGTTGAGCCTGATTTGTCTGTGATTAGATAACCAATCAAAAAAGTTAATTAATATACCATTGTACTTGGTGGGAGGATAAGACCCTTGTTATGACTATTGTGGAAGAACAATTCTGATTGTCCTGAGGTTTGGGACAGGGGGGCCCTGAGGAGAGATTAGTGGACACATATTTTTGTCATGAAAGATATAAAATGGGATTACTAGGGATATAAAATTTATATAGTGTGGAAGTTGTAACATAATGTCACTATTTTTTGGGTAATCCTAGACCCCTATTTTTTACAATGCATTGGATGGGTTTTTTTGGGTTTTTTTGTTATATATTTTTAAAAAATAGAAATATGAGCAATTGTATGGTTAAAACATCGGTTTCCCAAACCACAATCCCTCTCAATGAAAACCCTATAAACCATGAAGTGGTGTTTTACATAGTTGAAACATGGTTTTTAAAACAATGCCCCCACTTAACAGAAGCTACGAAGACTATTTAAAGGGAAACCTAGCCAGGGAACATGGATTTGTTTAACCACGTGGCCCTTCCTAAATAACTATGAGTACATGATTTTTTAATATGAATTATAATTTTAAAACACCAAAAAAACCCCACATAATGTACTTGATGGACCAATATGATCCAAAACCAATTTCTCATTTCTAGAGGGATCCCAGGGGATGTTTCTTCACTAGTTACACTCTAATAAGTAGGTAAAATCTTGGATAATTATGGTTTATCATCTCGTGATTAGTTTCCACTTCCTGTTCTCAATATCCAACTCTCACTTTCTTTCCTTCCATATGGTTTTGTGGATATCCATATTAGTTGTATGATCTATTCCCCTGTTTTTTCTGATATGAAACCTAGGATTGATGCATAGAGTCTATTTTATTCATTATATATTGGTGAATCCTGATTAGAGTTTAGTGGTTCGAGATCCTATGATCTCGAAGTAGGTGGTTTCGTTATGAGACCAATTTTTTGAACCCTTAATTTATATATTTATTATTTATATGAATTTTTTTTATAAATGAAATTTCATTAAATTGATTTATTATAAACAAGATTCCATTGAATTTGAGAATTTGGAAATTAAATTTTGGCAAGAAATTGGGGAAAACCCCAATTCCTTTGAAATGTGTTGTGATTGTGAAATTCATGGAAATGTTTGGAGATATAAATTATTGAATTTAAATTTTGATATTTATGGAAATTTTTGTAGTGAAATTATTTAATTTATTTCATGAGCAGTCCCCTGGGGCATGTGTCCTGACTGCCCTAAGCCTTCCTTCTAACGGTTTGGGGCTGGAGACTAGCACTTAAGGTATTATTCCACACGTGGCATGCATTTTTTTAGTACCTATACGCACACACACACACAAAACCACATCCCAAAAAAGAGATTAGAAAGTTAAAACATTTAATGAAACCTATATGTAAACCACAACTAGAGTACAACAGAATGTAATGTACAATGTGGGAAGACTATGCCAGTATACAAGCCCACAAAATGAAAAATAGAGCACAAGTACAACCCAAGGTCTTTGAAACTTGTTCGTCGTGAACCCTACCTGAAGGGTAGGTGGAGGGTAGTTTCTTGAAATCATGGGAGTATGCCTCGTCTGTATGCTCTCACTGAACACCACTTGGTCCTTGTCCTCCCTAGACTCTGTTAAAGCATCGAGAATCTGTACAAGAAACAGCTCGTATGGGATAATCTCGTACAGTGGTGAGTAAAACAATACTCTAAAGGGGTCCTCAAAACCTAAAAGGGAAAGTACAAGTGGGAAAGCACAATGAAATGAAAATTTATCTCTACACAGGTTTATTCCCATACATATAGCAAGAACATCCAGATATACTTGTCTTATCCACTAAGATTAATAAGTTCCATCCTTATATCCAGAACTAGGATTCTCATAGAAGGCTCAAAGTGTAACACATATTCTTGGAATACACACTCCATGATCTTTCCATCCCTGAAGGAACCCATCTTACTGATACAATTCATTGGGTATAATCCTACCATTACTAATGTTATGTATGGTACAACATGCTTTATCAGGAACAATATACTAGGCCTAACTATAGTGCCTGATACAAGAGGTCTTGTTATCAAATTTGTGCACCCCATTTAGGAAAAAGGATGCCCAAGTGAAGGGTCCCTCACCTCAACATTACACAATGTTCAGAGAGAATTACATCAGACTAACTTGAGATACTTCAATCACTCCTATGAGGAGTTTCCCACACCTCATCCAATCAAGGGAATGCTATCTCTTGAATAGTTATCACTCACATCAATTGGAGAGGCCCAATACTCACAGCTATATCCTATAGTTGATGGACCTCCAACTCGTATGGAGGACCCGATCCCCGTCACAACTCAGAGATGGGGGAGTACTACTTCCTAAATGATGTCAAATGCCCTAGTTTCAATATGGGAGTACTACTCATGAAGGACCCACACCCTGAAATGGTAGGGGAGTTCAACTTCATATAATGAGGACTCGCACCCCACCCAGTAGGGGAGTACATTTCAGTGACTAGAAGACTTGTACCTTGGTAATATAGGGGAGTAATGACTCTATTAGTTTATTTTCTATGGGGGGCCCACACCGAAGTACGTTAGAGGAGTACCAACCCAAGGCTAGGATACCTGCTCCCTGGTACGAAATGGGAGTACTGAATCTTCAATAGTACAGCGTATGGATGAATTACACCTTATAACAGCAGGGGTGTACTGACTCCTACAATTGAGGACCTGCTCCCTACATAGTAGGGGAGTTCCAACTATATATAAATTATATATGTAGTACCTATTCCCTATTCAATCAGGGGTGCACTGACAAAAAGGTTAGTGGACCCGCTCCCAAGTCCCATAGGGGTGTACCAACTCTTCCTTCACGAACATATCTGAGAACCTACGCCCTAGTCTTTTAGGTGAGTAACACACCCTGTGGAAACTAAACAATGGAAATGAACTCTCACCTATTATGTTGGGAGTCTCGTCTCTACATAAGAAGAGACATAAGGAGTAACATCACCTTGAGTCATGAAGCAAGTAACCATCCTAACAATACTTCATAAGAACCACCCTGGTTAGTCCCAATGTATTCATGCATTAGATGATCTTATGCTTCAAACCAATAGGCCATCCTCCAACTATTTTAAAATCTCATTTGGAGTATCTCAAAAGGGTTATATCGTCCATACGGTCCTAATTCCATTCAAAACATTTCAAACAGATGCACAATTTTTATGTTAATGTCATTTTAGTAAAATGGGTTCTAGTTGGATCTGGTTCTGGTCCGAACCAACCCGACCTGGGCTGAACCCGACATGGGTCCGACCTGGACCAATGGGCCAGACATTGATGGTCTAGGCCAGGGGTTTGTCTCGAACCACTGGCTAAGCATGGCCCACTAGCTCTTACTCGGCACACATTATTGGGCTTTCTCTCCCACTCCTGATGTGGCATAGTTGTGTTTTCATGCCACTCGGTAAAGCCTGATGGTGCTTCCATATCTGTGAACCGGTCCGCATAGAAAACGGTGACTCCTGGCTAGACATGCACTACAGGTCTAGCTCATGCTGCGGCCAGAGGCTGGGACTTCCTTAATGGGGAAGCCAAGAGACTACCATCGTGGCGTGCCACCCAAAAATCTGGAATATTTTTGGTGCCAATGATGTTTTTTCAAACCACCGGATGCACTCTGGTGGTCCGTTCATCGATGTAGAGGGTGATACAGAGCCATTGGGTAGCCCTATTTAATGCATGGGGTTCAAAACATCATTTTTTCCCTTCTTTGAAATGAGTTGATTCATCCCCCTCCATCGTCATTTTACCTCTTCAGGGTCGTCATGATGTTAAATATATGTTTTTGATTCGTTGTTCCATGTAACTGATAAACAACGATTCCTCGTTCACATTCCCACAAAGAACATTAAGAACACGAAAAGAAATAAAGTGAAAATCCAAAAAACAAAGAAATGAACAAACATCTTCCGTCATTCTTCATGGAATTATTCTACATCCTTTAGAAGGATTAAATGGAGAAAAAAATGAAAGCATGGGAAATATGGAATATTATTTCCCCAGGAACAAACCCAATGAAAAACATCCCGCAAGAATGAAGATCTACAAGTCAAACTGTCCGTGAGTAGATTTTCATTTGTCAATTTTTAGAATGGGAAAGAATAAATATAAAACAAAACCCCTAAATCGATTTAGTTGTTTCATTGATGAATAATGTATCCACGTTGTCATCATTTAAATTTGTTTCGTCTGAATCATTCATTCATCATTACTTTTGATCATCAATCCCTAGACTCAGTTCTGATCTCCAGTGGTGTCGTCACCGCTTCGCGATTCACCGGCAATAATAAAAGGAGATAATCCCTTAAGCATTTGTCAGAGGAATCATTTCTGGATTCACTAACCCGACATATCATTAAAAAAATGTGTTGTGGTGTTTCTATTAGGTTTCATCGTCATGTTGTTACACTTCATTAAATGAGTCGTTATGATACACATTTAAGAGCCATTAAAAGGGTACAATTTAATTTCATGCATATTCAACAAATTTTATCACTATTGTGTAAGCATGACACCACTCAATGGTGAGGAAAAAAATTATATAATATTTTAATGTATTTTATTTTTCTTCCGAAAATCTGAAAACAAACTTTTCTTTTTGACCTACGTCGTTCAACATCAGGTCCTTTCTGGGTGATTCTTTTCATTCTGATCTCAATAGTGCCCTAATATTATCAATTCGGGCACCTATTAAAAATATAAACAAACCGTTCCGATAATTAATTAATAAATATTAAAAAAATTAATATTTGATTCCGGCCACTATAGGCCTCATAATTATGTTCCGTCTCAGAGAATGTCTCATAAAATATCAAATTTAATATAAAAAAATAATGGAATTCCATGCCATACCATTCTCCCAGCCATAAGACTTTTTCATCCCCAAAAAGAAAAAAATTATTCACAAGGGAATAAAACTAGGTTCATCAAGGTTCATTAAACTACTTACAATCAGTCACCTCGAGGAACCACCGAGATCGACCACTCTCCTGTCCAGCTCTTCCTAGGTCAACATCATGAAACAAAGGGAACGTGATTATTTAGATGTGAAATGTGGGAAAAATCACAAATTACCATGATCCCTTTCAAATCATTGAGACTAGAGGCTCACCTATACACTAACCTGACACTGATATAGACATAAACCCACAGTTAACATCCTCCCATAGATAAACTACACTAAATCCTCCACAAGCATTACATGTTTAGGGTTGACGCAAAACATGAAGAGGTATTTAGGAATGATACATGGATGCTGATGAGTGAACACTGGGTCTTAATAGGCCCTATGTATACAACCACTAGTGGACACACAAAATGAAGAAACAAGAATACTACCATGCCCACTAGTGGTATCCCAACTGAGTATGGATGGTAAGTTACCATTCCATACTACAGAAACATCATGGGGTCTAACTCTGCCACTGTAGAATGATTTCAAGCATGACTATTCTTGAGAGTCCACATTGTGTTGCCTGAGGTTTCTTTTCATCATACAGAAAACATGTTTTTACCATTGAAAACACACCACATCCTTTAACTAATACAGTCAATCAGGGTATGAATGGTAGAATCCCATACAAATTATAACGTCATAAGGCCATGATAAATGACTAAGAGATACCAACCACAACTCTCACCTCCTAGAGTCAATTCACACTATTATCACTAGTGTGTGATAAATGGATCTCATATAGTAGGAGTCTCTATGTGTGAGGGTAAATTCAATGGTCCAACTAGAACCTTGAAGTCTCAAACAGAACTGACTGAAAATAAAGAGAACACCCAACAACAATTTTTTTTGAAAATGGAATCCAAAAGAAAAGACACATATATTACCTCAAATATCTCAGGGAGTTTCTTGGTCGTAATTCATGACCACATGCATTTGTCGTCTCTCATGCCCTCGATCTCTGTGAGCCTAGTTGGGACCACCTCCTAATGTTCGTCGAGCTCCTCTTACAGGAATATATTAACCACTATGGAACGCTCTTGTACCCCAACATACATTGGAATTCTAATCAGTATCATGAATGCTCTGATCTCCAGATGAAGTCCCTTCTTAATGGTTCAGGCTCTGAATTAAGGGTCCCATGCTATATTTTTATAGTACTGAGATAAATCCATGAATTTCACCATGTACTCTGATACCATGATGTTTCCTTTACATAGGTACATCATCTCATGTATACAGATATGGTGTAAATTCACCGAAAAGAACTCCTCCCTGAAGAGCTACTCAAAGTCAAACCAGGTGAGGGGCACCTCATAGTGAATCTAGATCATCATGATCCACCATCTCACCACCAATCCATGAAGAAGTCTCACAGCTAATATCATAATTTGGTCTATATGTTCCCTCACTAGGTGGAAGAATTGCGTAACCACCTCATGTTAATCCTCTAATACCTGAGGACATGTCTTGCCTCAGAACCATGGAGGTCACTACCAATGGAACTCACGTAGCGCACTCATCCAATATGCACCCTCGGCTAGTATCACATGTAGTAACAGATGATTGATGGGTGGTGGAATCCCTGGTTTACCACATGGTGGCTACACCTTATAATCTGTGCCATGCACTAAATAATCCACATGTTGTGGACCATCATTATGATAATCTTGTAGAATGATTTCTGGCTATCATCATGGAGGCATATTGAAATGAATCAAGACGATCCATGTTTAAAAGATAATATCTAGAGACATTATTCAAGAAGAACTTGGAAGTAAAAATAATTCCTACATTATTCATGTAACCTTTATTTTCCCACAAGCAGTGTTTCTATGTACTGGGTTGGAAAGAAGGTGTCTAGAGTCCTAGTGTATGAATACGTTAGCCGATGCACCAACACAGGAGACCCTGACCTAAAATCCAAAATAAAAATACATTATATTGTTTCCCAGAAACCAAAAAATAGTAGACCCTTGATCATTGAAGTATAACCAACCCCCTTTGATACCAATTTGTCATGACCCATCCCTCAGGGCCAATGTTGTGACTACCGCAATCCCACCTCCCAAAGGCCAAGGGCTGGAGACTAGCCATGAAATAATTATTACACAAGTGGGAGGTATTTTTCTCAGTACATGTATGTATACACAAACACACAACAACATCCCACAAAATAGGAAATGTAAAAAAATACATGCAACCACTATGTAAATGAAAAAAATAGTAAAACAGAATGTAAAGTACAAAGTTGTAAAACTAGTCCAGTATACAAGCCCACCAAATGAAAAACATAGCACATGTACAACCCAATGTCCTTGAAAATCGTCCGTTGAGAACCCTACTTTAAGGGTAGGTGGAGGGTAGCTTCCTGATGTTTTGGTAGTATTCCTCATTTTTCTACTCTCACTAAAAACCACAAGGTCCTAGTCCTCTCTAGACTCCGTTGAATCATCGGTTGTCTGAAAAATACATGAAATTTGTGGAAAATTCTCATTTTGGGGTGAGTAAAACAATACACTGTATGGAACCCTGAAACCAAAAAGGAAAATCACAAGAGGGAAACCACAAATAAATGATCATTTAGCTTTATAGAGGTATATTCCCAAACATATACCAAAAACATCTACATTTACTCATCTCAGTCACTAAGAATCATAAGGTACAAAGTTATATCCAGTACCAGGATTCTCATAGAAGGAAAAAATTGTAACACATAAACCATGAGTACACACCCCAAAAGATTTCCATCCTTGATGGAACCCGTTCAATAGATACAATTCATCGGGTATAATCATTCCATTCTTAATGGTGTGTTTGAGAGAACATGCTCCAATAAGAACATTCTACATGCTCCAACTCTAATGCCTGAAACTAGTGGTCTAGTTGTCATAGTCTTGAACCCCATGAAAGACTAAGGAAACTGAAGATAAGAGGCATGCCCTCACCACTATGCAATGTTGAGGGATAAATTCTCTAGACTAACCTCTGATACATTAATAACTCCAGTAAGTAGTCACATGTGCCTCAGTCTATCACGAGAGCACTTTATCTTATTTAGGTACCTTTCACATCAAGTGGAGGGGCCCGGTCCTTTTAGTTGTGTCCTATAGTCTAGGAAGATCCATCTCAAATGGAAAAACTGCTTCTCATCCCTAGTAGAATATAGGAGAGTACTACTCTGTAAATGAGGACTCGTCCCTTGTTTCAATAGGGGATTACTAATCATGAGGGAACCACGCCCAGAAATGGTAGGGGAGTACATCTAAGTATAATGAGGACCCTAAACCTACCTAGTAGTGGAGTTCTATTCAGTGACTAGAGGACTCACACCCTCGTAATATAGGGAAGTACCAACTGTGTCAGTTAATTTTCAATGGGAGACCCATGCCCTAATATGTCAGGGGAGTACCGACCCCAAGCTACCTGACACACTCCCCAGGTAGATGGGGGATTATCGACTCTTCCATAGCATTGCGTAAGGTGAATCTGCCCCTTGTAATGACAAGGAAGTATGAACACCTACAATACATGACACTCTCCCTACCCGGTCGGGGAGTACTGACATAATATGTATTAGATGAGGAGGATATGCACTATAGTCATTCACATGAGTACTGATTATGAGGTTAGAGGACCAGTTCCCTGGTCCCACAGCAAAGAACCGAATATTTATTTTGGAACATCTCTGAGAACCAGTTCGCTAGTCCAATAGGGGAATCACACCCCCATAGGAAACTACACAAAGGAAAAGAACAATCACCCATGATGTGATGAGTCCTATATCTACATAAGTAGAGAGATAAAGAGTACTCACGCCTTCAGTCATCAAGGGAGGAACTATCATAACATTCTTTCATAAGAACCCCCCATATTCTTCCCAAAGTCTACATGTATAGGAATATCCTATGCTTCAAAAAAATAGTCAATCCTCCAACATTCTAAAAAATTTATTTAGAGTATCTAAAAAGGGTCATCTCGTCCCAAGGGTCACAAGGCCATATAAGACTCCTAAAATATGTGCTCTATTTAGATATTATTATTGGTTTACCAAAACAGTGGATAGTTAGGTTAGGTTCCTATCCCAACTGGGAATGGCAGACCCGACCCGACCCGAGTCTGACATAGGTACAACTCAGACCAATAAGACTAGCCCGAACAAGCTGGGCCTCGGGTCCGACCCGCTCACCCTTGATGGGGATGGATCACTAGCGCATTCATGACCTACCTTAGGAGGCAGACTCCCCCAGTATAGATGTGGCATAGTCTCTTCTACTTGAGCCTATGTTGAACTATCTTGCACCACCACATCCGCCAAACAGTCACCGTAGTAGACTGTGTCTTCTGGCTAGAACCACACCAAGGTGTGATGCCATGAATTCCATCATACAGTCTCCAAGCAGCTGTTGTCTCCATCTCCACCGCAACATGCTACTGTGGCGTGCGACACTACCGTCCAACACATGTCTAGTTGTGTCGCATGCTACACCCACCGTCGTAGTATTCAAAGAACCACCATACTTGATATGGTGGTCCGTTCGTCGATCTAGAGGGTGCTTCAGAGCCCTCGGGTTTCATGTTTCAATGCATTGAGTTCAAAACTCCATTTCAATACCTTCCTTGAGCCTATTCGATTCATATCCCACCATCATAACCACAACTCTTCTGGTTTTTCACGATGTTGAATATCCATTTTCAATTCGTTGTTCCAAGGAACGGGAGTGCAAAGACTCCCCATTCATGCTCCTGTGAAGAGCACATAGAACGTGTGAAGAAGGAAGGAGAAAATACAAACAACAATGAGAGGGAAGAACCTCCACTGTCATTTCTCACGGTGTTATTCCACTCCTGTTATAAGGTTTAAATGGAGAATAAATGAAAACATAGAAAATATGGAATATTAATTCCCCATAAACAAAACTGATATAGACCCTCTATACGGAATAATGATCTGTAGTTCAACCCATTTTTTATTTGATCCACGTTCATTGTAAAATTTATGTATAGGGAATAAAAATAATAAAACACAACCCCTACCTCCATTCAGTTCTTTCTCTAATGAATTACATCTCTACATTGTCGTCGTTTTTCTACATTTTATCTGAATCATTTATTTGTCGTCATTTTAGATCGTCGATATTTGGTATCAGTTCCGATCTCCAATGGAATCATTTCCGCTTCTCGGTTCAATAGCATTTTTCATTAGAGGTAATATATTCAATGATTTTTAGAGGAATCATTGCATGATTCTCCAATCCAAAATCCCATTAAAAGAAAAATTCATCACAACATTTATGATATGCTACGTCACCATGTTGTTACACTTCATTTAATAATTTGTTATGTTGTACATTTAAGAGCCATTAAAGGGTTTCATTTATTGGGACCTGTCATTCCCTCATCACCCCAATGCGATGTTGGCATGAAACTGCTCAATGGTGATGAAAACAATATAAAAAACATTTTGATGTATTTTATTTTTCTTCTGAAAATCAAAAAACTAACTCTTCCAGTCGACCCACACCGTTTGATGTGTGGTCCGTTGTAGGCGAATCCCAATGTTCTGAGCTCAATGGTGCAGTCATTTTATTATCAGGTCACTAGTTAATATAATAGAAAAATCCACTCGCACATTTAATTAATAAACTTAAAAAAGTTCCAAATTCCATTGCATCTAATCCAAGCCTCAGAATTATGTACCATCGCAGATCCTGGTCTCGTAAAAAATCTCATTTAATTTAAAAGAATCATGTAATTATAGGCCATTATAATTTAATTATGGTAATTGAATTTTGTATTTGAAATGTTAATAGATTACAAATTATTATTTGATATAAATAGATTAATGGGTTTTTATTGAATCTTTTGGGTATTATCTTGTAAAAAGGAATGTTTTGATTAAAATATCATTTTGGTTTTTAAATGGAAAATATTAATTTTAGAAATTGGGGAATGATATTTAATTTTATTTTCAGAATTATTAAAATAAAATTACAATTATTGATTTGTAATGGAGAACATGAAATACTTTTTAGTAAGTGAGTTATTTGTGAATATTTGTAGGATGGGAATTCCCTAGCACCATTTGGATGTTTTACGTTATGACTAAATAATTTTTATCACATCTTATTCCCCAATGCAACAAAGAGGAGTCCACTTATTCCAGTGCTGAGGGATGTGTATACCATTGGGTTATCATTACATGAGTCTGTGAGGATACCATGACGTGGAACCATCGTACCTATTGGAAGATAACCATGTTTCTCGCTTATTTATATATGTGATATAAATTAATTCCATTTTTTTTAAAATATTTTATATTCCTTCTAAATCATATGAACTATTTTATATAAAGGTGTTTATTTAATCAATTTGTTTAATGGGTTTCCATAATTTGAAATTTAAAACATAAATTTTTTAAATATGATTTTCAAATGATATACCTATTTATTCAAAAAAATTAATATCTATATTAAGTTAAATAAATTTTTTATTCTATTATAAAATCCTTGGTGAGACCCTATGGGGATTTTAAATTTCACCCTACTTGTGATTTCATGTGATTGTATATTATCTCATTTGATGTTCAATGAGGTGTAAAAAACCACTTAGAGTGGGTTATAACTATTTATCAATGGATTTGGTGAGTTTCATATGTTAGGACATGGGCTTTTACTATCCTATTTTCTGGTACCTTATGGTAGTAATTTTTTTTTTACTTTTTTTATTATGGTACACTTCACTCTATGGAGTTTTTCTTTATGGATACTATCATATTTATCTTAATTATATAATTTTTGTTGAAAATTCATTCCCAATTTCATTTATTATGATTCCCTGTGTTATTTTCCAACCTATGGGTTTCAGGAATTCCCTTCGGGATATTTCTAGACCATCTCGGTTATCAGGTTACCGGGGAATTAGTGTTGGTTCATGACAGGCATTTTTTAGTAGAATACCTTAATTTTGATGATTTATAAACAATTTATCTATATTAATAGAAAATACTAATGAGTGAGATGTGCTATGGACTAAATTATTTTTCTATCAGTCATATGATGTTGTCATGGGTGAATATTTATGGATAGCTATTTATGATGAATGAGATCTCCTGAGGTTAGAGAAATCATTAATGGATCACCAAGTGTTAATGTTACTTTATTTTGTTAATGGAGGATATTTTGATGATTATATGTCTTGATTGTTCACTAATTTAGTACATATTATATTGAGTGGAAAAAAATATAATTATTTTGTATAATCTGTCTATTATGTTTTCGAAAAGATTTATAAAAATCTTGAAACTGTATAAAGGGAAAATGTTTGTATGAGATGATCTATTGAAATGTGAATGGTTATATGTTTATGAGATACCTGACATTATAATAAAACAATTTTTTCATGGGTAGTTTTATTTCATATTATAGAAATGTTTTTAATTATATGATGAAATCTTGTATGACGTACAATATTATAGATTTGGAAATCATGTAAGAAGTATAGTGTTTTAGTGATGACAAGATTGTATAAATCCAATGATGGAATTATAAGATAGAAATCTAATTTATGATGTGACAATATTAAATTGATCTAGGAGTGTTTAGTTGGGATACATAACCCATATATGATAGCTTATCTATGGAATAATTGTAATCTAACAAGATAAAAACACCATATGATTCAATAAATCTTATAAATCATGAAAAATAATTATAAGGTTCCATTTAGGAGGAATAATTGTTAAATCTAAATAAAAACAGGAATAATTTTAGAAAAATAATTTTAGATTTTTATCATGGGTTATTCATCAATTTTAAAACATCAACTCGAGAATGTAATGATCCACATGGAAATAATTCCTATTATAATCCACGCAATGATTAAATTAAAACTAAATATTAATACAATGAATGAGGTGGATATTCAATGATGGAATTGTATTTCTTATTGTAAGATTTAAATTTTCAATCTTGATGATATTCAATATGTTTTATTATGAAGATAAATTAAATATGAAATTCAATGATTTAACAATAGATTAAAATCATATTTTCAAAAACCATGGAGTGTCCAATCACATCCCTCTAATATAGTGACCTTGATCAGGTGGTTGTTTTCTAGACTATAGTAAGATAAATAGGACTCCATATTAATGGATCTAATTGTATAGTACTATTTATAGATGAGATACATTGATGATTATAAAATTACAATTGAAATCACAAAATAAAACTTAGGATTACAGTGTGACCTTTGTTATTTTCTATGGTATATCACTAAAATCATTCAAATGTCCCTTAATATTATCCTGAGAAAATTATTAATGAATAAATTTTTATATTAGATTATTATTAAGGGAATTCATATATAATAATCTATCAGATAATATAATAGAATGAATAATATAGAAGAGACAAAAAATAATCAAATATTTCACACAACTAATATTATAAAAGATTCATATATAAATGGATGAAAAAATATAAATATTAAAATAGGTAAAACTAACTAATTTCTTAATTATGTAATTTTTAATGTCAAACTTCATAATCTTTTTGTCAAGCACAGTTCAAAGAAATAATAAAAAATTGGAAAACATACAACAAATACCAAAGTTAGGTTGCCTCATAAGACCCACTGATGCACCATGGGGTTAAAATAGGGTTTCCCTGTAACGTATTAAGAATAATGAATTGATCATATGAATGATATAGTTGTTATTTTTAATATATAATCAATATAAACATATATATTGTATAAAAAGAATACAAATGATAATATTTTTCATAAGAAATCACAAGATAAAAATAATCAAAATCCATATAGAGTAATTTGGTGGATGGTATCTTTAATAAATATTATTGATAATGTATAATATTCCTCATTTTATATTGATATATATATATATAACCACCCATAAAATAATAGTCTATCCTTTCTTGAGGAAAATACCCTTTTCATTTTGAAATAACACATTTAATATCTAAAATTTAAAAGGATATTAAAAAAAATTAATTTGAGAATAACCATAAATTCTTTTAATGAAAAATTCTTGGAAAATAATATTCATCATAGTGGGTAAATTCATTCGTTTGGTAAATATATAAAAAATAACATGTTCACACCTTTTACAAATTGTTTGTTGTTAAGAAATGATGTGAAAAATCATTATAAAATATTTTTCAAAAGTAAAACATGGGTGAAAATGTATTTTGACAGTCACTTTATAATTTTGAAAATTATATTTGAATAATTTTTAATGAAAATATGGGAACTGAAGAAAAAACAGCATTGGTGAATATAAAGAAATACAATTATTCATAAAATCCTTCTTTTGTACTATTGATTCTGTAGTGAGTGTAAAAGGAGAAGAAATATTATAATTTAATATTATTAATATTTATGAATAAAATATATGTGGTTTATGATAGAAATATTATATAATTACCCTAATATTTGACTAAACAAAAACAACCCCAGAAAAGGATAACGTAATGAAATAAACACCTACTTCATCGGTAACTCTTAAATCATAACACAATGAGATTAATAAATTCATGTTTAAATAAAAATACCATGAATATGAACATATTAATGATATAAAGTATATAGTTAGTAGTATATTAATAACATGATATAAATAGATGATTAATATAGAATAAGTCTCATAGAAACAAATGTGAGATAGGAAATCGCATACAAATATTGCAACGTTGATGTGATAATTAATCAATTGATTGATTATTTGTAAAAGTGTATCTGTATATTTAAAATTTTTAAATAAAATATAAATTAATTAATTAAGTTTACATATATAATCTTATAATAAAATAAACTATTAATAATAAATATAACCCAAAAAATTAATTGAGTTACGAAACCCCATTTCTGTAGTTTGAAATGCATAATATGTGATTTTAACCTATAATATAATAAATTAAAATTTATTATAATCTATTAAAATTATCATTTATATTATTATATTATCATATAATATCCACTTATAACATTTAAACTCCAATTTTTGAATAAATATTTATTAAAACCACTGTTTCCAGTTTGAACTGTTTCATATTTCCTAAAAAAATTGGTTTGGTAGTTTCAATAATTTTATCTTGATCAAGGTTCCATAATATATTAATCCTAAATATCTTCATATATTTCATATATATTCTTCATATGATCTTTTATTTTTATTTTTGTATATTGGTGATGATAAATGAATTAGATTACTTCATGGAGACGAATGTCTGTATATATGTAGGAGTGATGTTTCCAATTTTGTATGAATGGAAAGAAAGAAAAGTGCAAAAAATATTTTTTAAATAATATTAATTATATCATAAATGAAATATATATTAATGAAATATATATTTATTAAAATCCATGTCTATTATAAATGAACAAAAATCACATCAGTCCATGGATGTGGTAATCCACACATATACATGTGTGGCGTTTTAATTTCCCAATAGATGGGAAGGTAATAAGGTAAATAATATTTTATAATTCTTGAAGCATAACATCATAATAAATATAACATATAAAAAATGAATCCATTATAATAACCATCCCTGGAAGATGATGAGGGAAAAAATCAAATCTCTATGTGGAGCCAGTAATCCACACTCACACACTTTTAATGCATTAATTTCCCAATTTATGTAAAGGAGGTGGACAAATACTATCCCACAATCATAATAAAATATAAATATATTGACGATATTTAGGTCATTATGTATGGAAATATAAAATTAATTTAACAATAATATAATTAGAAGTAAACATTGATAGAATCAGTAATGATAACCACGTCATCATCAAGAGATCTTGTTTGCCTTAAAACATAATATTTCTTGGATGGTCATAGGATAAGAAAATAAGCATAATAATGAATTTATGTAATATAAGAATGTACTGAGATTTTTATTTTATGATCCATACAACTCAATCCTTGGGAATAATGGGGATGTGGTGGTTCCCTTATATATAAGAGGGAATGGAAACACTTTGAATTTCATACGAATATTAAATATAATGTATATAATAATAATTTTATATGGAACCAAATGGACATAATTTAAATTTTTTTACATGATAATGTGTAAATATATTAAAATAGTAAAATTTTAAAATTTTAATATAGTAATATTTAATTTTAATCCATATAGTTTTGATTAAGGCCATTGTTAACAAATTTTTACCTTAGTCGTGATATAAAAATATTTTAGCTATTATGGGCCATGAATTTACTTCTATGGTTCTTGGTGGCCCAATATTGGTCCACATGTACCTTCATTGAATATTTTCCATCCCCATTTTTCTAATTTAATATTTTTTTTTTAATTTAATAAATGAAATAATTTAATCATAAAATATCATCAATGTTATTTCTCAGATTATTCATTCAATATGTGTTCAAAGACATCATAAAATGTATCTAATTAGAATATAAAAATATTTACCAAAATTTATAACTTTTTATTACCTATTAAAATTTTGGTATACAAAAATTCTATGAATACAATTGGATTAAATTTTATTAAAATCATATACATTGATTCTTCTACTTCTTGCAAAAGAAATATATATGTGTTACATAATAGATTAAAGCAATTATGTCATAACTATTAGTTAAAAATAATTTACATGTATTAAATATATATAATTTTATTATCTTATAACTTCCTTTTAACCCTATCAAAACATATAAAAAATTAAAATCAATAAAGTGTCATTTTGTAGTCTTCCTTTATTTGAAATAATATGAATGGTATAATCAATGTAACAATGATGTAATATTAAAAAATTATAAAATTGGATGGTAATGGTTAATAAAAAATCATCCAACAAAACAAATGAAATCTTCATGAATATTCTTAGGCCTTATCTCAAATTGTTTACCTGATTTTACCAATTTTACCCATACCCAAGTGAAAATATTTATCACAGTTACTATTCATAATAAACAAAAATAAAAGAGACCAATTTATGAAATTTTTACCTAATTAATTAATATTTTAAATATATATATTCATAATAATTTTTTATACGTTTTAGGAACCAAATTTATTATAAATTAGTAAAACTAAATGTAAAATAGGTGTTTGAAGAAACAAATCATGCCAAAAATGAGTTGATATGCGAAATAAATATGGTGCATTTTATTTTTCATATAATTTGATTAAATATAATTTGTTATGAATAATTATAATTTATTGAAAAAATAATATTAATATTAAATTTATTTATTACAATAAAAAATTATAGTTATTTCAAAATTCATCATTTTTCACTATTCACTCAAAAATTAACATTTTTAAAACAATATTAAAATATTACTTTAAAAAATTATGAAATTATGATATAAAAATTATAAACAGCTCATAATATAAAATATATAAAATATAGATATATTAATTTTAACATTCACATAATAAAATCAATTAAAATAATTTTTGAATGAAATGTAATTTTTAAATATAAGATGTATTTATTCTAATTCTGTTCAAAGTAACCTTAATAAAAATAATTCTAATTTATTAAATTTAATATATAATAAACATATGTCATTAGAGTCATTTATAAGTAGTGACTAATTTATTCTAATATGATAGAAATACACATTACACAGAAACAAAATTTATTGAAAATTACTTCTTTAACCATTGAAATATTTTTTAATTATTTCCACATAATTTCAAATAAATTAAAGATTGATAATTTATTATATTTTGGAAAAATTCCTAAATTTATTTTCTATAACAATTTTTCAAAATTATAATCTATAATATAACATCTGGTTTTTAATAGTCATAATTAAATAATAATATTTCTAATGTATAATGAATTTTGTTTATACTCGGGGTTTTGTATACCGCACACTATAAAAAATATTACATAATGAAAATAAATTACAAGATATTGGTGTTTTACATTTCATAATTTTATTAGGGTCAAAAAATTTCATGATTTTCAAAAATTATTATTAATTCGAATAAAAATGATTAGTACAATGTGAAATAATTAGATCATGAGTAGAGTAGTTGATTTGGTGTGTTTGTGGGGGGAGATATATATCCTGATGTGTCGAATCTACCTAAAATATAATGAGATTGTTCCTAGTCTAGATCAAACCAATTTATGTTGTATTATATATTGTATAGTAGTAATCTTATTAATTGGCATAGTGAGAATATTGGATGATTGAATAGGAAAAGTCCTTAGTTTGGCCACAAGGTTATATAGAATAAAAACTAAAATCAGTGTGATTAACTTATCAAAAAAATTGGATTTTAACATATAACCATGTAAATCCTTCTTTTCTATTCCTTATTTTAATCATTTTCATATGAGGTGAGATTTAATGATTATATTTTATCATATTTAGTCTTTATTAGGATGTATAATTTTATTATTTAAGAATGAATTGTAAAAAGTGTACTAATAATTCACCCCCTTCTCAGTGGTAACAACTATCCTAGTAACTATATATGATAATTAATAAATACATTTAGTTCTTATTTAATTCAAACTTAAGTGACCTCATGTGTTAATGATGATTTTTTTCTTCAATTTATAATCGTTGAGTTTATTTTTCAATAATAGGTAAATATTTTGAGATATGATGATTTATTTGTTTCGTTGTATGAGTGTGGATTTATACTAAAACTTTGCAAGTTAATTTTTTATTCTGTATTTGTTCTACAAGTATGGGGCTGTTTCAATAAAAATATTATTATCTATTAGAGTGTATTTATTTATGAATATTTGAAATTATTTACATAGCAATGGAAATTTTTTCGATTCCCAGGTGGAATTTTGGTGCATGCGTATTTTTAAGAATTTTTCAAATTAATCATTGGAAGGAATTATTATTATTATTATTAAAAAACAAAGGCTTTATGATGTGTTAATCTATTTTGGTGGGTAATATAACTCCTATAACTTTTAATTTTATTTCATGAAGGCCTAGAAGTCACTGGTTTACACGTGATCTTTAGAAGGCCAAAATTATTTAAGAGTACGGGTTAAGTTTCCAATAGGTTTCCCATCATGATTTTATAGTTTTAGAATGTTTTAATGGATTCTTGGTCATTTGGGTGAGTACTTTGACACCTTTAATATGTTTATGTCTTTTTTGGTATATTATTTTAGTATAATCGAATCTGTTAACATTGGATTGATCTAAATATTCGAACACACTTTTATGTGGTTGTTTAAGGTCTTGAAACATGTTATGGGATGTTTTGGGTAAGAATTAAAGGCATGGGATGTATAATAGAGTGATTGTGAATGGTGAACTAAATATCAATTTAGTAATGTCTTATAGTGAATTTGGTTTCTATTCTGATTTTTGATTGGTTTTGACAATTGATATGTTATTCCAAAATGTAATTCTCTACATGTTTTTTCGTATAAATAATTTCACATATTTTGTAATTTTTTATGAAACTGTAATTTTGAATGTTATAATAAATTTATAAATTTATATATATTTTTAGTCGTCAAATTTTTAATTTTTTGTCTTTGTATCATAGTTTACTGGTCATTGTTTTAATCATTTTATTATGTATGTAAAGATGAATATGTTTGGGTAGAAAACATAAAGTTATTTAAATTCTATGAATTTTATGATAGATATGGGAAACAACCAAACTTCTCATTACCATTTAATTGTGTAAAAATTTTATAAAATTTAATTTGACAATGATTCATTTTCACAATATTGATATTTGAGAAAATGGTAGAATATAATAATGAACTAGGTACACGATTTAAAAATTGTTTGTCTCTAATAGGATAACATTACACTATTAAATGTCCATGTTAGAATGGAAGTAAGGGATATTATTTTTTTGTTAATAATTCAGAGTTTTGGATACTAATATAACTGAATTTATAGTTGTTAATGAGTTATTTATAAATAAAATTTTAATATAGAGAAATGATATATATATTTGTGTTTTTGTTTCTGATCTACTAGTATTTCAATTTCAGTTATATAATTAAACTAATTAAACTAATTATTATTTTACTCAATAAGTAACATATAAATGACAAACATAAAAAAATTTGTTATTTAATTATTGATAAAATGTAGTTTTTTTTAATAACTACATTATAATTATGTAAACGTTGTGATTGATGAATTTTTTTTACTAAAAATATTCTTGTTGATATCTATAATGTGTATTGATATTTTTATATTTAAGGGAAATAAAAAGATATTAACAGAACATAATCATAATAATATTAATCAAGATCATTCTAATGAGGATCATATGTAAGTGGAAGATAATTATGTTCATCTAGTGAGTGATCATGAGTGAATATGATAATTGAGAGTTTATTGAAGGGGATTCTGAATATGGAGAATATACTTCTTTATAATATTGTTGTAATGTATAATTTGGTTTGAAATTTTTGAGTACACTATACTCTATTATTTACATAATATCCTATATTTATGTAATTGAGTTGTGAATAGAGAGAATTAATATGGCAATATATCTTATCGATGATCTTTGGTTAAGAATCAATATATTTTCATCATTATATTTATGGGACCATCATGATGTTAAAAGAATATCATTGTCCGTGGTAATAGAACAAAGAGATTGTAATGGGAATATTTAGAAGATGTGACCATTCATTAGTTTTACCTATAGATACTGAGAATGGATTAGGATAAAATTTTATGGAGTTAAATTTGGGAAATAAATTTTTTCTTGATTACACATTCATGTTCACAATATTTCATTATTTTTATTTGAAATTAAGAAGTGATTATAATTATAATTATTATTGATATGATTTTAGGGTGAAGTTATAGGAACTATAAAATTTTTATATAGTTTATTATCCACTTGTATGAATGTGAGGGATAAGGATATCATGGAATAGAAAGTTCTTATTTAAGAGAAATGGGATACGGTTGGAGATATTATATATATGAGTAGAAAAAAGAAGTATGGAGATGAATATCACATGGATAATGAGTGGTAATAATGGTATAGGAAGATTATTTTCCTCTCTATAATCATGATAAAAGATTATTATGGTTAAAGATAATGTAACAAATTTTTTAGTCCTATTGAACCAAAAGTGTATTAATATTTTGATGAACTGTGATATCTTTAGATGTCTTGTCAGAGGTTATTTTAAAGGGGGTGTAATTATTCTTCCATAGAAGCATCTCAGCCGTTGGATAATGTATAATAACTGATTATTGTTTTTATTAATTTTTCGAGCTATAGCTATCTAAATAAATGTTTTTATTGAGGAATGGTCTACTGAGGGATCTCTATAGAAGGGCATTACCAACCCAAGGGTTGGGTTATAGTGTAGGGTTTGTTATTTTAAAATTCATTAAGTATGAATTAATTAATATTGGATGGAAGTCCTACATGGCATATGGTAATATTACAGTTACATCTACCTTAGTTTTCACTATAATTGATTATAGTGATATTTATTATTTTATTTATGCTTCATTCGAGTGAATCCTAGATTTGACTATTAATTTTTTCCTACAGTTCTATTTGTGAATAACAATTTGGTAAGACTAGATTATACTATCTTAATATATCGAAATTATTCTATTGATGTTTTTAGGTATATAATTTTTCCAGATATAATTCTCTTATTGATAAAATGTTTTGATGCTATTATGGGCATAATATAGTTTTTGTATAAACATATTGATTTATATCGAAGACCAGTGGAATGAATCCCATATTTCTATGAATAATAATATTTTTTTGGAGATTGAAAATATCATTTTGTCAAATCCATCCATAATTTTGGATATATAAGTAGGATTTCATCTTAAGTTGTAGGTATGCTTCTAAATTTGCATTATATTGTATGTAAAGAAATGTTTACTCCTATGGTTGACGATTATTATGATGTGTTTCTTGATATTTTTACTATTTTATGACATGAAGGGGATGTAGAGTTCATGATATACTTATTAGATGGTACTAATACTTTCCAAATTCATTATTATCAAAGGATTCCAATTGAGATTATATAATTGAGAAATTATGTTGAAGATCATAAATACATAATATTCAATAGAAGGAGGGTGACTCCTTTGGGTTATCTAATTCTAGTTTCCATGAACGACAATAAGACTTTTCGATTGTGTGCTAACTATCAGAGACTAAACCTTATTAACATTATGAATTGATATCCATTTCCATGAATAAAGACTTATTTAATCAGTTGAAAGGTTTTATCTTGTTCACAATATCAATCCACTATCAGTTTATTATTATTTGTGGTTTTGTTTTTATAATGGAACAATGAAAATATATCAATCTATATATTGAAAATTAAAATTCTTAATGATTTGACTCAGGCTAGTAAAATCATATGATATGATTATAACCTTAATGAACTATATTTTCCATCCTTATTTGGAATCATCAATTATTGTATTTATCAATAAAAATTGATATACACATGTTCCTTTGAGGAAAATGTAGAATATTTTTATATATCCTTAAATATACTGATAGATCATTTCATCTATACCATGAAATAGTAACTTCAATTTTTAATCTAGGAATTAATGTTTCATTGGAATATTTTCCTTTAATATTTTATTTTAATCCATGTGAGATTAGATGGATTGGATATCATCATTTATTTAATTTTAGATAATATATTTTCAAAAAAGATAAATTTTATTACTTATACATTGAGTAGGAAGGATCTGAAGGATGTAGTTTGTGAGTTACTGGATTACTGGGAAATTTAGCCACTTTTCTAAGAGTTTCATCATGATTTGTTTGAGGATTTAGGTTATATTATCTGGGGAATTTTACCATCATGTTATCCTAATTTAATAATGTGATGAAAGATAAATTATTAAATTATGAGTGTTGATATTTTCCAGAATGATTTAATAGTAGGAAAATGACATAATGATTGGTGATTGCTGAGGTTTTTTTCTTGTTCTTCAATGGAAAAGCTTTTTATCATGGATCAAGTAAATGATGTGATTTTTTCCCAATTTATCAATTTCTCATTTATCTGATTTTAACAAAATTGTATCAGATATTTTAAAACATTTTTGTTGGAAAGGTAAGTAATAAAATATGGTTGGGTTTGTTTCTATATGTTTTACCTCTAAGTTGGATAAATATAAATGTATATATTAAAAATAGAGTATTCATACATTAACTATTTCATTACTAAAATGTTATCAAATTTATATAGATTTCATAAAGGGATTACTGATAGTTGATTATGGGAGGACAATATTTGTTTAATCATTAATAAGATGACTGAACATTCATTGACCACACAGTGTCCCTATGTAGTATACTGACACTCCTAAAAACATCACTACATAAATAATTCCAACCAATCAAGTACCTGATTTTACTTTGTATCCACTCATCTATGTTCTTCAATCTTTTCAACCCTTGAATCCATGTCTATTCCACCATCACATAATTAACTACCTTGAAAACATACATTTAATCCTTTCAAAACTATGTCTACATGCCTTTTTTCATATCAAAATAATAAATAATAATCATGTTCTATACAAAATATCTTTATAAAATTTATCATTCATGATTCTATATATTCAAAATAGTGATATACATTACACCCTGGTTAGTCGAGGCTTCTATATGATGATTATTATTGCAATGTTCTAGAAAAACTCTAAAAGGTGAAAATATTGATAAATTGTATCGAACTAATTAACCTCAAAGGTATAGTTCTGAATGTAATAATCATATATCCCAGATTTTTGAAACTCAACATAAGGACTTCCTGAACTAGGAGGTGATGAAACACTTCCAAAACTATCTTGGAAAGAGATACACCTACGTACATTCAATTTTTTTTTCTTTTTCACTTTCTAGAAGATATATCCATAGTGAACTAGCTAAGAAAAATACTACTAGTACTCAATAATCACCTAGATCACGTCTCATCTAAAATGACTTTCATTTTCAAAATATATAATATTGATATGTTAAAAAATATCACTTGTGTTTTATATATCCCTTTTATTCCCATATTAATACATCCGACTTTATATTCTTTATTCACACTCAAATAAGGAGTAATTCATTGAAGGTACATAATTATTGAGGAATACACTATACTAAAAATCAAAAATTGATGTAGATTTATGTATTCCATTATTTTTAAATGATGAATGGTATCTTGATAAAATTAATCCATGAAGATTTATGGATGCCCCATTTAGGTGAGACCTTTGTGTTTCATAGCATCAAGAATCATATATTAATATCATCATACCAAACCAACTTTTATGAAAGTGGATATCCATAAATGGGTTCTCCTAGGTTTATCAATACATTAGATGATATAGAGGATATGATTAAACCACTACTCGACCTCATTTGCTGAAATCACACTGAGAAATTATAGGATATACAAATTCTAATGTACTTATGACCTCAAAGAAAATATGATCCAAATGAAGAGATCCATGACTGGTTTCCTAAAGAAAATAATTAGCCTCTATAAGAATTTAAGTTCAAATGATGGTCCAACTAGAGATGCATGAGGTTTCTCCCCTTATTGATTGACTAGAGGCCACCTTTTAGGTAAAATCCTTTTTAATAAATAACAGATTCATATCATTTTTTTAATTCATAAATAAAAACCCTATGAAATTATTTTTATCATACAAGTTATGTTTAAACTATCCATATCTATCTATATATTTCATTTCCCTTAACAATTTTTATTAATTAACATTTTAAAGAACATAATAAAATATTTCCATAATATCCTAAATAATGTATATAAAAATAAATTCTTTCTTTTTCTACAAAAATTAATACTAATACAATTAGAATATGAAGGAAATATCCATAATGGGAATCAATTGTTGACCCATATTATCCAATTTGAAATTAATGAATATATAGGAAAGGGAACATTAATTTTTTCAATGTTTTAGTTAATATATGTTGTGAATGAATCCCATGTGTAATATAATATCAATTTACTAAAAATCACAGAAGATGACATGATTTCATAAATGATCCTACCTATTGATATCACCTGTGATTCATAATAATTTGATAAAAATAATGAATTTATGGAATAAGGATATAAAAGATCCAAGACTACCCCCGCCTGACTCAAGATTTCAACATTATTTTTCTAGAATGATATATTAAAGGGTTACTTCTAGAGCCATTATTATCTTATCTCATATGTACAAATTTTTCTTATACCCAATAACACTTGAAGTTGTCTCTAATATTATTTTGTTAATAATGTTTTAAAAATTAAAAACACTTCAATGAGTCAGGTCTCTATAACATTAATATATACCTTCTGATTTATAGATTCTAAATAATTTTTCAAGGTTAGATTAAAAAGTATAAAACATGTTTTACCATCTTTATTGACCAAATATGACAATAAAAACATAAAAATAAATCTATCCAAGTATAATGAAGTTTAATAGTTATATAAACAATCTTGAGTAACCAATAAAGGTCCCAAAAATATCCACACGTGATATTTAAATTTTAAAAGAAAGATAGAAATATACATAAACACAATGAAATTTCCAAACATTGACTAAGTATCCCTAAAAGCTCTTATCACATTAAAACAAGCACAACTAGAACTAAAATATTTTTCCTTAATAATTCTTCATAAAATTAACAAAAATTTTCTAAATATGTAATCATTAATTCGAGGACTTCGAAAATATATAGCTTCCATATTTAGGTGTTTATGTTTTATATATCAGTAAACAGTGTATCTACAAACATCAAATTAAGAAGCATATTGGGTATGATAAAAAATTAACTAGTATGTGGTGACCTCCCCACATAAAACATCCAATCACAATCCATATTATATTCATAAAATTTCTAAATATATTCTATGAAAATATGATAACTACTTGTTTATAATGTGAATTAATGAATCATAAATAACTCACTATTCTAGGAGGATCCATAACAAACACCATATTTTAACCTCAAATATATGTTAGATACGAGTTGTTCTAGGTAATATTATAAACATTCCATCTATTTTAAAATGAATTAATAATGGTGAAATATACATTCCATATAGTGGATAGTGATTGTTATAATAATTTTCTGAAAATATTGTTACATGTCCCATTAGGAATGAGAAAATTGGTATAAATGATTCACAACAAAATAGGACCATCACCTATAATCTTCATATATATTATAAAAAGTTATACCTAGACACATAAAATTCTAATACTCATTACCCATTTCTTATTACACTCCAATAAATAAAATAAATTAACATAAAATAAAGTTACTTAATATATATCCATGTTAACAAATATTTTTATCAAGATTAAATAGCATCCTAAGAATGTGAAAACCATCCATATAAGACTATGATATCATTAAAACTCTATAATAATTATAGATAATAACATCAACGTGTCTAATAATAAATTATTAAGTGTATAAAAATCCAAAAATGTTCTAAACTATTTCATAATATAGGAATGGAACAACTAACAAATTTAAGAGGCATGTATCTATTTCATGTGTCTCTTGCATTTTTAATTTATATCACATGCTTTCAAATTAAACTAACATTAAAAAATCTATGAAAATATAAAATAAACATGTCATAATGGTAAAAATAATCAAAAATTAAAAAAAAAATTAATAGTATTTAATTTGTAAGGAATGGTATACATAATAATTCTAAACCTCTCATGTAATATGTTTTCTCTTTTCTCTAAACCATTTCCAATCCAACACTCCAACTATATGAGTGGGAGAAGAGGTTAACCAATAAACTACTATTGAATATATATTCTTGGGTATGATTAATGTGATTTATCCACCACTTCAATTTTAGGCAAAATAAACAAAAAGGGGGATTTGGATTGGTTTATACCATATTATGATACTGAAATTATAGATGGACTGAATGATAATACCTTATTATCATTCTAGATAACCATTAAAATATTATAATACACAATAATATTAAATACGTAAGATGATTTCAATATCCCTAAACAATTGGGTATTAGGTTTACACTAAATATAGTAATATTAAGTGAAAATAATGGTGATGGTAGTGGGATAGGGTTTTAACAAACCATATTAGTGTTTTTTTACCTAGTCACTACAATGCAAAAAAATGATTGATATGAATTTAATGGAGAGGTTGAGAGGACATTATATATCTCCCAATAGGACCAATAGATGAATATTTCAGATGATTAACATCAAGGAGAAAATGTGGGGTTAATTTGGGTTTGGAATATTTAAAAAAATTACATTTTCAATGAAATTTCCCAAATTTCTATTAGGTGCACAATAGAATTCATCAGATATTAATTATATCAAAATAGTTTCCCCATGCCCTTGGGAATCCTATTAGGTTTCCTATCTAGGGGTATCAAGTATCTAATGGTCACATGACTTAAAGTGGATTTCTACACTCTTCTTTCCCTCCCTCTAAATTCATCATTTTTTTACTAACTCACCATAAAGACATATATAAACATTAGAATATAATTAAAACATTAAACTATAGTGGATTACCTAGTTAGTAATGTAATGGTCTTAAATACTGACCACTAACAAAAAACTTATCATCGAGAAGTTTCTATTAGATTCTTAAATGGATAATATTGTGTAATGGATTTTTTATTTCATTTTCTCTGTATTAAGTCTCATATAAAATTATATAATGGAGTGAAATCACTTGAACTGGAGGAATTAATTTCCATGAAAAACCATCTATCATTTGTTAAAAATTAATATGGTATGTCTATATAGATGCATCAGGCTCAGAATCAAAATCGTCATATTGGAACATCTTCAAAAGCTCAAGGTGATACTTTATATACTATAAAAGGTGAATTATATAATGTTTGGATATGAATTGTATATGCTGAGTAATATGATAAAAATCTCTCTAACATTGATCAATGTAGTAAAAGGTCTGATATGATTGATATTTTGTTTCCCACATTTTATAATTTATATGGGGACCTAACATTATTTATTTCTGGAGGAATGCATGGTCACCCAGCTTTAATTCCATTGGTAAACTAAATTAATTGACATTGGAAATTTACATGATTTAATAATCTACATTACACATTACATATAATAAAAATTTCATGATCTCTTATTAAACAATATCATTCCTAGTCAAATGTGAACCACATATATCTTACTAGTAAAGTGTTAAATGAAATGAACTTCTATAATATTGTTTACAATAATCTATTTAATTATATGATTTTTATCTATTATTTTTAGAGAAATTATATGTGTACAGATGTTCTTCCCGTTGACCAATAAAGTCCAATGTGTAGGACTGAAGCATATCATATAGAATATGAATAGTTTACATTGATTATCCATTAGAATGTTGGTGGAAAGGGGTGCTCAATTTTACAAGATAGTGTAATTATTTCTAAAGACATTTTTAGAATTGGTATGTAAATATATGGACCCTATCATAGTTGACACTTGAAAGAACCCCACAATTCATGATAATCCTATGAAAAAATAGTTACAGTTCCCAAATATATAGACACTCATTGATAAGAATAAAATTTTATTACTTGTACATAATTATTTATATTACCCATAATATATCATGGATTCTATTACATCAAGTAATACTATTCGTAAATCCTACCATGATATCATTACTTAATCTTATTTGTAGGGATAGTGCCTGAAGTGTACATGTTATATTTTGATGTTCCATGTTGAACTACCAATTCTTAGAAATAAATATAAAAATGTACATATTTAACATAGGCCATAAAAATTTGGGATATATATAATTGTGCATATTATTGAGTACATGACGACTACACACCTTGAGGAATGGGGTAATTACATGAAAATATCCCTTAATGTTGTAGTCAATACTGACCTCCCAATCATATCTATAATAAAAATTTAATCCTAAAAAGTAATTATCAAGGATATCCCAATAAATTCATTGTATAATAATGACACTATGTTTGCGTATTTAGAGTCCTTGACATAATAAAAAATAGATTAAATGAGATTAATGTTATATTGGAATGCTCCTTGACAATTATAAACTATGTATTGGAAGAGCTCCAATATAAGGGATATTATCCTATAATATTATTCAACCTCCAACACCCAATTTGATGGAATATTCTATCAATGAGAATTACTAACTATATATACTACATATTTGTATACTGAATGTAAAATATGAAATATGAATGATTCTCAAAAGAGTGTTGTGTCTCAAGTTAAAATAATTCTTGGAGAAAATATAATTACTGATAAAGAATTATATAAATATAAATAAATAACAAAACAAATGGTTCCTTCAACCCATTTGTGTAAGGAAAAGTATGTCTAATTTTATTTCATTGATACCATGGTTCCGTTTATGATGGTGAAACTCCCAGAAACTAAATGAAATAAGTAATGCTACTATATAAAAACATATAAAATTTTAATAAATAATGAATCATAGTATAATAATACCTCAAATTAGTTAGTGGAATTATCTGAATTGTATATATGTTTATCCTCTTCATTAGCACTAGGAATTCATCCTCACATCAACTATAGTATAAAAATTTATTCCACTTTTAAGTTAATAAATTTATTTTTTGTAATAATATCAGGTAATTATTTAATGAAGGCTATATAATATTTCAGAATCATGTAAATATCCGAATTTGAAACAAATTCCGGGTAGATTATTATACATAAATTACTCTAAAATTTTATAATCACTGGTAATTATTTCTTCTGATATGAACATATGAAGATGTTTAACATCATGAATCCAATATTTGTAATTTTTAATGCTTGGACGAGAAATTATGTTCTTATATCATATAAATGAAATTATTAATATTCAACCAACTCTCTTCTGGAATTCCTTATTAGAATAAAATTGTATCCATAAAAATGAAAAAATTGTAAAAATGGATGGAAGAATCAGATGATTATTTCCAAAAATCCAAAAGGGAAGATGATCAATATAAAAGAAATGATGAGATAAAAAATACCCATACTAACTTCTAAATTAATTTTTTGTAATATCCTCATACCTTACTAAAATATGATTAAATCTATATTGAGTATCAATTTATGAAAAATAAATTTCACCATTAAATTATTCATGTAGATTATAAATTATTAGAAAGAGGTTTCAATTATTCATCATCTGCTGATTTAATTTCAAATATTCTAGACAAGGAAACTGATTCTACTTTTTCCATTTTAGTGAAAAGGATTGGAGAGAACCATGGGGAACTCATTAAATCCATCAACCATTTTCCTTTGATCACATAAAAATTTATCTCCAACATTCATAGCACACTTAGAGCCATACAATATAGTGGAAGAACAATTGGTTATATTATATGTAGGATGTCAATTGAAAATTGTAATTTACATTATAGTAGTAAGAATAGATAATATTTTGGAAGAACGTTTAGATAAATATCCAAAACATGAAGTATAATATAGAATTACATAATTTCCACTACCCTAATAAAGATATACTCTATCTATACATTAATATAAGTGTCATTTCACTGGCCAGGTCTCACTCAAACAAATTGAATCACCATCTAACCACAAAGTATATACCAGATATAATTTGGTTGTAGAATTATATACTTTTATGATAACCTCTAATATATTTATATATCTAGTAAAACCAATACTTATATAATTCAATTTCAGAATATTTTAAACTTAATCACACTAAAATCCCAAAAATATACATATTATGCTACCACTATAGGAAAATAACACATTTCTTAGTATGTAGAATTATCCTTCCCAATGAGTGTTAATACCAATGTAATATCAGTGTAAATATACTTTATTATTATGAAAATATAGTATCTCCACAAATAAAAAATATTGTAGTTCCCCAATATCAATAAAAGTACAATACATTGTTGATGGTACTAAAATATTTCCATTCATGGTAGAGTTAATAATAATAACTCACAAAGAGGATGGATCTACTATTGGTTCCCTTCTAGAAACCTCAAACATATTATATGGAAGAAATCACATATCCAAATACTAATCAACTGCCTACCTTCTATGAATAAATTTAGGAAATAATTAGCATGACCTCACTGATATACCCATTACTCTCCTAGCTGAATATGTTATCAAATGATCTTGTTATACATCGGATGAATGATGATGTATTATGGTGCATTAAAGTCATATATTCCAACAAAAACGATAATAGTTACCATACATGCTATATTAAGTTAATTTATTTACCTCAAATATATTGGTTGTATTGATATAAACATATATATTATATTGGCTAAGCAAAACAAAATTATTTCCAATAGTGGGAGGTAAAACATATGTTTGTATGAATACTATAGAAAGAGATTAACCTAATCACATCATTATATTTTCATTACTTACATATTGATGAATTATCCAAAATTGAATAGCTAGTCATTAGACAACCTGTTCTAAATCCTCCCATGGATCATGCCTCTGATTGGATAAATTTTTTTACCACGTTTGAGATATTGGAAAGGGAGAATGTATTCATCTATATTTCCAGAGAATAATCAAATCTCGTGTCAATGTCTTGTACCTTAAATTCCATATCCCTAAATATATTTTGAGTGAAGTATATATGTCCCATAACAAAGATGAAATACTCCATGAATGACATGGATTTTTTTTCTTTTAGGAATTACATCACTTTCACCTGACATAGTATATGTTGATAAAGTTTTTCCATTTAAATCTTCCAATATCCTCTCTACTTAAATAAATGGTCCTGGTTATCCTTGAGTATCACACAACATCATCGATGTGATTTCCTTAATATCTTATATGTCGAGAAAAACATTGTTCTCATCCATATTTGTTATACATTCAATGATTTTACTGTGAAAGTTAATCACCATCTCCCCTCTAATAACAACTGATCACCCTAAAACATTAGAGGATAGAGAAACTAAATGTATCTAATAATGATAGAGGATATTGGTTTCTTTTATAGAGTTATAAATTTATATGTATAAATTAATTTAGTTAGCTCATATATTCCATTAAGGGAATATGAAGGTTGAACATGAAATATATGTCCATTCCCCCATATTAATTAGATGAAGCGCTCTTTTAGAAGGTTCCCTCTTAAATAAAACATAGAATTAGTTCAATATTTTTATCTATAATTAATATCCTTAAGACATTATCGATATCATATAACATAATTTTATATCATCTCTCTATCCATCCCTCATATTCATTTTCAAATAGGATTTTTATTTCTACCAACCTTATAAATTATTCTATGATATTTTCAAATTCTTAAGAATTATGTATAAAATTATAGACGTGATACTGATTTCAAAAAAATACTACAGATACCTTTAAATATTTAATAATGAATCATTCATATGAATTAGTTATTAACCCACACTAACATACACATTATCAATAAATATAAAGGTAATTAAAAAAAATTATGTAAAAAGTTTTAAATTAATTTTAATATTCAACTACTTCCGAGTGTAATATAATATACAAATAAATCCCAACATAGGATGAGGAATTATTTCTTAATCAAACCTTCCTATCGACGTAGAGTATGATGCATGATACATATTGAAATAATAAAACATGAAGGAATAATGAGAGAATATATATATAACTACCCCATTTGACATCACATTCAATAATAAATATATTGGGGACACTTATCAATGTTATTATTTCTCATCCATGAATGTCATATCATATGTATACATTAACTTATTATTCAAAATTATCATTATAGTGGAATTTGATGACATTTTTTATAAATGTTTTGTGATTTTATTAACATATCTTTTGAGGTATACACAATAACATATGAACACTTCCCAATCTCCATAGGCTGAAAAAAACTATGAGTGTCTGTTAAAATATGTGGGAGATGGTTTGAAATCATTATAGGACATATGTTTATATAATATCATCTATTTAATCAATAAATACATAAAACATTATAATGAATATATGAACATGAAATCAAAAAAAATAATGGTCACAAAATTATCCCCGAGAGAAAAAAGAAAAACTTGGAATTCAAGAGATGTGAAGGAAATAAAATATCTATGTATGGGTTATGAATATTGAAAAGATTATATCCCATGAGTAAAAGTACAAACGAAACCAGAATGGATAACCATGATGATATCAAACCAGATGATCAATTAACTTCCAAAAAAGGTACCACCCAAATTCCATGGCACTATAGAGATCTACCAACATATTTTGGTCCATTAACATTTCTTTGATCAAGAACCAGACTATATTCACACATATAAACAAGAAACATGATGTGTTTGAGTAAAACATATAATTCATGTATTCTCCATCTCACCTCTAACATATTATAATAACAAATAGTTTTAAAAAATAGTCAAAATCTTGTAAATCCAATTAGGGAAACGTTTAATGTATTGTATGACCGAATTAATCATAATTAGTTCTCTTCTATAAGAGGACTCATTCCCACAATACCATATTTTATACTATACATGGTGTTAGAGATGAATAGTTTTATGTAATAATATATTCTATCTAACTACAAGATCATAAAGTAGTCCAGGTGAAACACTATTTTTGTATATGGAAAAGGTGATCATGTTTACTTAATTCATATAAATGTTATATTTCATCCCATTGGTAGTGGTAAAGGTATGTAAAAGAGTTGGGTACTACAATACCATCATTTATATTCAACATATATGTCATTCCATTGTATAACATGGAACACTTTATTTTAATGCACATTTACATCTCCATACTAATTTCTTCTTAAGAAATTAAAATTACATACAATAATTTTATTCAATATGTATCCATTATGAAACGCATTTTAATAATTTAAAATATATTTTTTGAAATAAATAACACAATATTTATAAGACTACGATACAATTATAGATCTATTTTAATAATATATAATAACATCAATTAGTTTATAAAGATATTATTACTAGTTTACCACACTATGAAGGATAAAAAATATTTATAAATAACTATAGGAAGAATTAACAATTATTAGAGGCATAAATCCATTTCAAGTGTCTTTAAAAAAAATTTATTGTATTATAAGACATGGAAACAAACAAATATTATTAAAGATAACATTAAATCATAAAAATATTTCAACGCCTAAAAATAGTAAAACACATGAAATAATCTTAATGTTTTTATATTTTCTATTGAAATATTGTCAAGGGGTGCGAGGGGAGAACTTCTATTTAACAAATTTAAAGAAAATAGAAAATATAAATAACCTACAAAATATTATTGACTTCTTAATGAGAGACATTTATAGAGTAATTTTTTTTAAATTTGATCTGATTAATAAATATTAAATGAAATTAAAATAATCATTGAAGATTTCAAGTCATATTTATGCATTTAGTCGAATCGATGATAACTTATGTACATTTTTTTTGAAAAGAAAATATCATTAATGGAAAAGATCAGCAGAAGTACATGCATGATGCTATGAAGGGAAATTGTCTAGCTAGAGAAGGTTAGTGCCGAATGGGCCTGAGGACGCTAGCTGATGGGCCGCGTTGTTCCCTTCCCTTTTGTAAAAGAGAAGGTGCACAATGAGAAACATTGGCTGAGTGAGATAATTCTCCTTAAAATGGTGCCAAACGACTGGAGTCTTCCATCATTGTGATTGATAGCGTCGATAACAGAAAGACAATGAGACTCAATTATGATGTCTCCCCATCCACATTAAATAGAGAGCATCATACCAGTAAGGATGGCCTAGGCTTCAGCAACCACCGGTTCCCAGAATGTCTGATGTGGTTCATACTTAGTAGCAAGGATTTTCCCCAGATGATTTCGGGCAAGGAGGACAAGGGAAACAAGCCCATATTTTGGAAGAGACGCGTCCACATTGATCTTGAGAATCCCTTCCATTGGAGGATTCCAGGGAACAGGAGGAGAGGGGGCACCCAGTATAGAGCATCCCTTGTGGCCTTCCAAACATTTAATCCAAGAGGAAGCATGATCAATCTATAATTTTGGGGATCTGTAGGCATGATGAAAAATAGAATCATTGCGCCGGACCCAAATAATCTAGGCCAGAGTGCGTAGTGAACCAACATCAGCCAGGTAGAGAGAGGAGTACTAGTGCATCAGACGATCAGGAAGGTCAGAAGCTAATGCCAGCAAAACAGAAGAAGCAGAGCCCCATAGATTCCAGATTTCCATAGTTCTCGGGCAGAGAATGATAGCGTGTGGAGGGGTTTCAGGAGTGTTCGGGTAGAAAGGGCAAGAGGTGGTGCTGGCCATATGTCGAAAAAACGAGAGGGCTCATTATTGGGAGAGTACCCATACAAACCTGCCACCAGAAATGATGAATTTTTGGGGGGCCGTTGAGCGACCAGATCGATTTCCAAAGACCCTCGTCCCTGCCAACTGGGTGGGTTCCAAGAGAAAGTCTGTAGCTGGATCTCACCATGTAAATGCCCGAAATGTTATTAATCCAGAAGCGACTGTTAGGGCCTGTGTCAAGTACCCAGGGGATGCTGAGGATAATTCTTTGATCTCTTTCATTAAACCATCCGAGGATCTTATCCAGACACCACCCTTGTCCCCGGTCGGAAAGGTGGTAGCTGACAGTGGGGTCTTCCAGACTTGGTTGGGTGGGGGATGTTGCTCGTAAACCATCCTTATCAACAAGCCAGGGATCAGACCAAATTTTGACAGATGAGCCAGTCCCAATTCTCCAACCCAGTCATTTATCCCGGAGATTTTTTGCCCCCCAGATGATTCTCCAGAGGAAGCTGGGGCGAGGACCAAGAGAGGAAGCATGAATGTCTGTGACAGGAAAATACATAGCTTATAAAACTCTCACACAAAGAGGTTAAGGTCGGCCAATAAGTCGCCATCCTTGCTTGGACAAAAGTGCATCGTTGAAGAGAGGAAGATTCTGAAACCCCATTCCACCCTCTGGTTAGGGTTTGCAGAGTTTCTCCCAATCCATCCAATGGGGTCGATTCCTTGCATCATTCTTCCCCCACCAGAAATTGGCAGTACATATGTGGATCTAATCGGTGATGGCCACCAGGATCATAAAAAGGGAAATAAATTAGCTAGGAACAGATTGGATTACGGCTTTGATGAGAGTCTCTTTGCCAGCTTTTGAAATTCTTTTAGGGGTCCAGCCTTGGATTTTAGCCTCAATCCTGTCCATGATGGACGCGAAGATTTCTTTTTTAGACCGGACAATCACCGTGGGGAGCCCGAGATACTTCTGATGTTTAACAACCATATGGATTCCAGCTGAAGCGCAATGTTCATTCCTCTTAGACTGAGGCACCCATGCACTGAAAGAAATATCATATTTACCATGATTGAATGTTTGTCCAGACGTCCTCTCATACTGGCGGATCGCCTTGCAGATCACCCGGCATTCGTTAATTGTTTCTCTAGAAAAAAGGAGGGAGTCATCAATGAAGAAGAGATGTGACACTAGAGGGATAACTCGAAAAACTTTTTCCCCATGAATAGACTTAGAAGAATCAGCCCTGGAAATAAGATTAGAAAACATGTCAGCCACCAGAATGAAGAGGAAGGGGGATAGAGGGTCTCCCTTGCGAAGGCCTCGAGAAGGGGTGAATGCTCGAGTAAGTCCCCCATTGAACTTGATTTTAAATGAGACAGTCGAGACACAGTCCATGACCATGTCTATCCATTTGGCGCAAAAACCCATCTTCTGCATAATGGCTCTAAGGAAGTGCCATTGAACTCTATCGTAGGCCTTGGACATATCAAATTTCCAGGCCATGGTTCCTCTCTTCTCCATGGAGCGTGATTTCATAGAGTGGAACACTTCATGGGCCACAATCACATTATCAGTGAACAGTCTCTTGGCCACGAAGGTGCTCTGATTTTTAGAGATAATATCTTGTAGCCAAGGTCACAGCCAATTGATAAGGATCTTTGAGAAGATCTTGTAAGTGACATTACAGAGGCTGATAGGTCGAAAGTTAGGGATCGCCACAGGTTTCTTGATTTTGGGGATTAAGAAGAGGATAGTTTCATTGATGGTCTCAATGCTGGTGTTGCCAGCCCAGATATTTTTAATCAAATTGCAGATGTCAGGACTGATAATGTGCGAGTATTTCTTAAAAAATAGGGTGTGGAACCCATATGGTCTTGGAGCCTTGGTGGAATGAAGATGTTTCAAAGCCAGACATATCTCATCATATATCACCTCTTTGGAGAGCTTCCTATTGATCTCATATGTGATTATAGGTCTGATTCATTCTTCCACCTCAACAGACATGAAAGGGGTTCCTGTAGAGAAGATGTTCTGGTAAAAGCCGATCAAGGCCTCGTGGATACCATTGGTTTCAGAAACTTTGCTTCCATCGGGCTATGACAAGCAGGTAATGGAGTTTTTTCGCCGCCTGGCGGAAGCTTTCAGATGAAAATACTGAATGTTAGAGTCCCCTTCTTTGATATGGTTGTCCCGCGCAGGCATAGCCCAGAAACATTCCATGAAACGTAAGGTCGTGTCCAGATCTCTTTATATGGAACCAATCTTAGAGAGATTGCAATTGGATGTTAGTTCTTTGAGGAGAAAGTTCAGTCTCTTTTCAAGGGCTCTACAATGCGAGTCAGGGTGTCGGAATTTCTTACAGCTCCACGACCTCATATCGGATGCGACCTGTTGGAGGTTGAGGCAAACATCCTCGTGAGTACATTTCCAGCTTGATCGGATCACCTCTTCACATTGCTGATCTTTTGACCAGAAGCCCTCAAATTTGAAGGGTCTGGAAAAAGGTCTAGTACGTTAGCCACGGGTACAGTCAATGAGGATTGGACAGTGGTCTGAGTAGTTGAGGGACATGTGTTCGATATTAAACATGCTGAAGAGATTAATCCTATTAGAAGATCTCAGAAATCATTCAAGACGTTCAGCGATACGGGTGCCTTCTGAGTTTCCACGGAACCATGTAAACGGATTTCCTGAGTACCCCAGATCGACTAGGTCTGCCCTGGAAACTACATCCTTGAAGAATGACATCGAAGGTGAAGGTCAGATGGTCCTTCCACTCTTTTCCTTATTAAACATGATCTCATTTAAGTATCCCCCGAACATAATAGGGTTCGGTAAGTCAACTCGTAGCTTTCATAGAAGATCCATGACTTCACCTTGTCATTATGGGATGGCCAGCCATAGAAACCCACAAAAGTCCAGGGTGGGTGAAGGTCCATCTGAATAGTCGCTGCCACATGGTGCGGGGAGAAGGAACAAATTTTGACATCGACATTGTCCTTACAAAGGAGACAGAGTCCCCCAGAGTGGCCTTGTCTAGGCACCGGGAAACTTCCTTAGAAGCCACACATCAAAGCAATACCATTGGTGTACTTGCATTCCATTATGATTTCGGACAGGAAAACCATATCGGGGTGACTTTGAGTGCAATTGCGCTGAAGCATGAAAACCATTCAGGGGTTGCCATGCCCACGACAGTTCCAAAATAAGATAATCATTGTTCTAGGCGGGGCTGGGACTCCCCCACCACCGCCTCTGGTATCTCCAATCATAATTTTCCATCTGTCGTTTTCCATCTTTTGGTGAGGTTCCTTCCTAATTGACATGTTTCATTTTGTCTCTTCCTCACCCGGAGTTTTAGGTCTTATGTCTGCCCATCACTCTCGCCTCGTTTCCTCCTCTTCCACGTTCAACGGGTGATTGGACCCATTAGTTAAGGTCCCGACATACCACGGTCCTTCATCAAAAGAGTGCTAGCTGTGGTCAAAGGTGAGTCAGGGTCCGGATTTGGAGGTTCTACATGCATCAGCATCGACTTTGAGCAATATGATAGGGTATTTTTTTGCATCATCATCACCATTTCCAGTGTTGGAGAATTGTCCCTCAGGGGTTTTGGCTGAACTCCAGCTTCTCTCTGAGTGCTAGCTTTTCCCAGAGTGGGAGGGCCATCCTTTAGGGAATTCACTGGCCGAGGCATTAAGGCTGTTTCAGGAATGGGGTTTGTCGGACTAGAATGTGCCAAAAAGAGATGGTCACGGTCTTTTTGTTTTTCCATCTCTTGGATGAAAACATGTTTATTCGGTTTGGCACGGAACCAGGGGTCGTATTGGGGGATAGTGTTACCTGCATCACTCTTATGTTTAGTGGTGCAAGTTCTTTCTAGATGGCCAAGGAGACCACAGTGAAAGCCGAAGATTGGGAGTTTCTCAAACATGAATGATATCCAAGTGTTGGTATCTTCAATCTTTAAGAACAATCCCCTCATCAGTGGCTCTGACACATCGAACTACACCTTAATTCGAACATCGGGACCCCATTGTATTGGGTCTGAGCTGTCCCACTCAAGAAAGTTCCCAAAACAATCTCCAATTACCCTCATTGTACGTTTCGTTCTTGCATGGAAGGGGATTCCTTTAATTTGTATCCAGAAGGGGGAACGGATTAAAATCACTTGCTGGATATCCCCCCCCTTTTAAATCTTCTATGAGAATGAGTTGATTATCAATGGACCATGGTCTACCGCACAAGACATTATCTCTATATTTCTCTTTAAAGAACTCAAAGATGAAGTGGTTTATGCCCGCTTCCCGAATAGCCACTCATGCCTCATGTTTCTAGATATTCTGTAGAGTGTTCTTGAGCGCCGCCCTGGTTAACCGATATGTTTTCCACAAACTTTCCCACCACGAGCAGACACAAGCGCTTTTCTAGGAATGTGTCATTTTTTCGTTGTGCCTCAATTGATGCCTTTTCATTGTCTGTCTGGGCCAATCTCTTCCATTGACTGAAAAACTCTTCAACCATGATGCACAAAAGATTATGGAAACTCTAAAGGGTCGGTGTCTTTGTATCCCCACGACCCTCACTTGGGTCAAAACCCGGTGCCACAAAGGCCTCCCAAACTGTATTCCCCAAGGCCGCCTCCAGCCACGAATCACACCCCTGGCTAGGCTGCACGACCAAAACAGTCAACAGTGTCTCTTCGTTGGCTGTATCCAAGAAACTCTCACCGAAACACACCCCACCCTTCACGAGGCAACACCCCGGACAGACCTTTGGTCTTCACATTACAATAAGTGTTTCGCGACGATATAATGCACACCAGGCCCACCTCACACCAATGCGCAGCTGAGCATCGCAGCAATAACAAACCCCCTCTAAATGGATAAAACCACCACAACTTGTTCAGAACAACATCCAATTCGCGAGCATATACATCGCGAACAAACAACACAGATGAACCTCACGAGAGGTTCTTTTTGAATCTAACCACACCGCGACAGCCGCTTCGCGGTCTCTCGGCGCACTGAGTCGTCGCGGAAGGAGCTTCACGATTCCAGACCTGTTCGCAGCGGAGAAATTGAGAATCAAGGAGAATGAAACCGGTGTAGGAAATCATCGTGGAAGGAGATTCACGATTCCAGAACAGTTCGCGGAGGATCTTCACGATTCTAGACAAGTTCACGGCAAAGTCTTCGCGAATCAAGGAGAACGAAACTGGCGCAATGAATCATCACGGAAGAAGCTTTGTGATTCCAGACCAGTTCGCGGCAGAGCTTTGCGATTCCAGAGCAGTGACCACGTCACGAGCCCAAACCCCTTCGCGACAGACACTTCGTGAGTCAGGGAGAAAGGAGACCTGCAACAAAGTAGAGTCCACTCCACGGCAGCGGGAAGAAGAGAAGTGGAAGTGGAAAGAGGTATCCTCGAATTTTAGATTGCCTCAAGACTCTGGGTGCAAGGATCTGACTCCGAAAGGGGACTTGCAAAAGGGACGGGATTCCGCGAGAAGATGGTGATGTCAGGAGCCCTGGGCACACAGAGCAAGAGTGTTGGTGATGATAGAGGATGTGGAGATGGCAACATGTTCCCTCACGCAATATGTTGCTGGTGAGGGGTGGTGACAGACTGAGCTTCAGGGCCCCGAGGGAGGCCTGATCCAATGCCTGAGTCAAAGACGGGCAGATGAGGGAGAGCCAGTTCCTTCTGGAGAATAGAAGACGGGAACTATGAGCCGGAAAGGGATAAGGGAGGCAGAGCGTGAGATCCTGCATCGACGAGGTGGGGAATGATAAAGGAAGGAGGATAACCAGAGACACCGGAGAACCCATTTTATGAATGTGATAATATGATAGAGGAACTCTATTGATAACATATTATAATGAAGATAAAAAAATTAAATGATGATTACAAATTAGGTTAAAGGACTTTCTAGGAAGGGTGAGAATGTTGACTGATTGAGGAGATGAAATTGAATATTTTAGAGGATTTGAGAGTTATTTCTATTATGAATTGCATTGATGGTTGAAGTTTTATGATAATGAGTTATATCTTAAGAGGAAATGGGACTAATTTAATATTATACTATATGTACATCAACCTTATATAAATTTTTGGGATTATTTAAGATAAAGATGACATCGATAAATTCAATATTGAATATAATAAATATTGGATTGGACTAGATACCCCACCACTGTAGGATACCTATTAGGAACCACTAGGTTGCTATTAGTTTACATGAAACTAGATTATCTATTAGAACAACCACCATCTAATAGGTATACCTTTACTAGATAGATAGTGTAATTTTAAGAAACATGGAACATGGACCACCACCACAGACGATAGGGTGGGGTTCATAGTTATACAACTGCATGGGACCCACTTCCACATTTGTCTAATTATTTATATGGAACATTTACAATTATTCCAAGGAAATTATTTAGGAAATGATATTTTTTATTTTCATTGAAAATTCATAAAAAATACAAAACATTTCATTGAATTCCATTATTTATTTTAAATAAATAATAGAACTATGTTACCATATAATGTTAGAAACAAAAGTGAGTGTTTTTTATCCTGGAGACACCCTGAGAGAGTGAGTTATAAGAATATCTACATTTTTATGATCAAAGACACAAACATAAAGTGGATAGTATTCTTGAAAAATTATTAAATGATATAATAATATAATTCATTTCTTTATCGATATCATAATATTTTGAATATTGAGAGGGGGAAATAAAATAAATTTGAAATGCACTAAGAGAGTGGACCCCTCAACAATAAATTAAGAAGTTAAAAAATTAAAAATTATTTTTGATAAATCCCCATTTTTAAAAAGAATAAGCACTAAAGAAGGTTTAATAATCCTTTTCCACTTAAAGAGGAACATAAAGAAGTAAAATATATCCTTATATAAAATAATACATTCAAAAAATACCTCCCATTTGATGTTTAATAAATTTAATAGAGGCTCCACCTTTTGTAAGTGTAAACCAAAATCTAGAGAGGAATTATATAAATTAAAAATCATGGGAGAAATTGAAAAAACTCAAGATAGAAATTTTAAAAGAATATTTTTTAGTGGGAATTTTTTTTAATAAGAAGATAACATATTTTTTACACACTTCTTATAATTCAACCTCCACCCTTAAAAAATATATAGAGAGGAAAAAATAAAATAATTTTTAGAATAGATAGAAAAAAGTAGACAAAAAAGAGAATGAAATTTTAATAAATATAATAAATATTGGGAAGGAATATAATAAAATTGTCACATACAGATTATAAGGTACAATTGTCCTACATAATTTTATTAACCTCTATTTAATGAAAATTGGATTTCAAAAAGATTGAAATTTTATTTTGAGGAGAACCAATAAATTGGACTTTCCTTCATTTATTAGTTTTCCCAAAAAAACTAAGATGTATCATAGTAACATTACCGATAAAATTATAAATAAATTATTTTTACACATCATTAACCTTCCATTACCTATGAAAAAATAAAAATAATAAAACTTAATAGAATATAATTATATGATTTTTATTATAATAAAAATATTATTTTTTCATCTTTTCAAGTTAATTTCAATAAATATCTAATTTTATAAAATTTAATTTCAAAACATTTAAAATAATTGTAAATTTTTTTGGAAATAATTAAATTAAAAATAAAAGATATCTCTTAAGGTAAATTTCATATTTATAATAGATAAAATCAAATATATAAGGATCTAATTCAAAAGATAACATAATTGTAATGAAGAGATCGTCAAAAAAATAATTTTAAGATAAGAAAAAGATTTAAATGGATACCTCAATATATCTATAGATAAAATAAAATCTATCCAAAGTGCACCTCTCATAATTCCTCTTTATTAAATCCAAATTGATTAAATTCTATAGGTTTACTGATAATATCAGCAATATTCTTTTCTATTGGGATAAAATCCAATATGAAATCATATTTTGGGAAGTGATATCTGTGGAAACGATGTAATAGGACAATGTGTTTTTTTCTAAAAATGATGGATAGTATTTTTTTAAGATATATTTGGAATTGGTATTGTATCACGTAATAGGGATTTGGAAAAATGAAATCCCAATTTAATAGTGAGTTATTCACATTCATAGAATTTTTGGAATAACAAATCCTAATGGATATGTATTTGAATTCTGGTATATAAATAGTAATTATGTTTGTATTCTACAAATCCATGAGATTTAGGATTTTTAAATGAGGTGTAAATTACACTAGTACATATAATACCTAGTTTTCATCCTATAAAATCAAAATAAAAATGAATATAACTCATAATAAGAACCTTGTTATAAATAAAATATATTTTTAAATATATTTCAAAAAATAAATATCCATTTCATTTATTTGTGTTGAGATTAATTTGGATATTACTGAAAACATGTATATATAAAAACAATGAACATGATATAATTTCCATGAAGTGTAAGGTAAAATAAACTACCAATTATACTTTTCAAAAGTCTGTTTTCAATCAGCTTATTAGATTTATGAAATATAATCATTCAAGTTGTACTTGTGAGACAACTTATTTCCATTGAATGGTTCATGTAAACTTGGTTTATGAGTTCATTAGTGTATTATCATTGGATATGAATATATATTTTCATTTTCTTGATATATTTGAAAACTTGGAAATTATATCAGTTAATCCAAAAATATCATTTTTTTTCTTTAAATCAAAAAATATAAAACAAATATTATCAATATTTTAGGAAGAATTTAAATAATCAATGAAAATTTTATTGGTTATTGAATCATTTGATATGTGTGTTGAAAATTGATCTGAATCATGTTTTCCCATATAAAAACTATTTGATATAATAAAATTCATACAGATCCCATGTGAATTGATTTAAACAACAATGCATTTTATTTAATTTGAAAAAATATTTTTTTTAAAAGGGAATTTTCAAAAACCATGGGGTTGTTACAAAACAAAAATGGTTATAAATACCCTTGAAAATTTATTTTAAATTCATTTATAATGAGTTTTAATTTAGGACAAGAGGTTAATGCCAACGGGATTCTAATGGATGCATTCCTAGTGATTGGTGTAAAGTTTTCACCAATGTTGATTCCTTCATATTTTTTATAAACATTATCTAATAAATGTTCTGTATTTTGTAAGATATTACCAAATTCATCTAGATTATTCCTGAAAACCAATTTTGAACCTATAGAATAATGATAATTACATAATTCCATGAGATTCCAAGGATCATTTTAGATAAATTCATTTAGTTCCTTATGCATGGAATGAATATATTTTTCATCATTAAGGGAATAATTATTGTTTTGTGGATTATCATTGGAGACAAAGGCTTGGTGTTCATATTCATTACATTCTGATATTTAAGTATGAGTTCCCACTTTATGATATCCAATGACTTTTCAATGGTCATGGTTTTATATTTTTAAAAATCATTGGGTAGTTAATTTTAAGGTTATTTTTGTACTTATTTAACATCTTTAGATGAAAAAGATTCATATTATTAATTATTCCAACAAAAAAAATACAAAGAAAAATTAGAGATATTTTCATCCAAAACAACATAGATTGATCTTTCAACAATTTTATTTCTTTTTTTTATGAAATTGTATTATTTTCATGAGTCGGAGTACAAAATAAATTTATCTTTATCTAATTAAAATTATTATTTCTAATATTATCATTGGAATTTAGAAAAAAAAATATCTAAAAAAAACATTTTCAATACTATCATTGGGGTTTTTATTCATCCACTGTTCGTAAGGTTTTTTCTTGAGAAAATTTATTATGTGAAAGAGATTTTTGATAGAGCATACAATAGTCATGATCTTAGCGAAAAAAATATTTTTTAATGGAATAATTAAATATTAGAATTAGAGGGATGTCATGGATAATTCAATTTGACCACTCAAATACCTCATTTGGTTTAGGGGAGATGTGAAGCCAAATTTTGAATTTTATATTCCTTATTATTAAAATAACTACCTTTAATAAATCAAATAGTTGATCAATAGTTTTTTTTTTGAAATCAAAAATTTGAACATAGTGGTAAGATTTATTTATATATTGTTTTCATTTATAAATTAATCATTTAATATAAATTGGTAATATATAAATTTAAATGGAATGTACATTTATTTAATTGTTATAGCTTATTTTAATTATTGAAAAAGGCTTCACTAGAAAAAATGTGCATCATTTTTTCTCACAAGTAAAAAAATTATACTATCCTTAGGTGACTGTGATTTCCAAAGTCACTACTCTGAGTATAGGAAATAAGAGTGTGATCCAAAAAAATTTCAGATCCTAATGAGATGTGGTAGGTATAGCTACCATCATGGGGAACTTCCATTACCTACCATGAAGAAGAACTGACCGAGACATCAATTGACATTATGCACTTTTTATTGTCACATTAGTACCATATAATGAGACAACTCTCATGGTTGGGTATACCCACTATGTTCCCCCTTTTCAACCACATATAATTTTTAGGAAATTAACCTTGTACATTTTGGTAGTCATTCTTATTATTAGCATTTCCTACCACATCTTACAGTTCTCATTCCTATTATGCTGCCATGCGACAATCAACTGATTCCAATACTCAACTTCCCTTATAGAAAAAAATTAATCAATATTGATTCGTGGATATAGTCCTTAGTATGGGTTCTACTACAAATTCCACAACATCCACTTATCTTCAACAAATAAATGAAAAATAAGGAGTAATCCTACTCTATTTTTTCAACCTTCTAATGCCACCCATGAATTTAAGATGATGATGGAATGAGGACACTTTGATAGGATATTCACAACTTTAGACTAATCAATTATGAGATCTACATTTATTGAGTCAAGATCCATTCTAATGAGCTATAGGTAATGTTTTACTTATTGAACCACCTTTGAGGAAGAATTGGCATTACACTTAGTTCTGAAATAGATCACTACCTACCAACACTAGAGCCAATAAATGAAAAAACTATTCTCCAATGAAAATATATATTAAAACATTATTGTATTAATGAAATAGTTTCCATTTATATCTAAATATATTTTATATAATCAATTTAAACTAAATAAAACCTCTCATGGGTGAAATATTCATGATGATGCTTTAAAGATTTAAGAGATTCCATATTTCTGATAAATGAAACATCACAAACATGTGATTGTTAGAATTCATGGTTAAATGATGGAACATCCAAGTTGGAGACACTGATATGGTATAATGTTTCATGAGTAAAATAAAAATTCTTAGGCTCAAGTAAATAATGATTTACATCAACTAATTCCAAAGCCCATTTCTTGGATCGTTTTCTTATAAGAAAAACAAATAAATACTCTATTTTATAATGAAATAGATCACTCCAGTACAAAGAAGACACTGGACTAGATCATTGGAGGAGAACTGATTCCTTAAAAATGACATCCATACCATTTATGAAAGACACATGTCTATCATACATCAAAATGTAAACCTACTCTGCGTTGAATATGGATGATATTCCATATTTTCTTGAAGAATTTCATGCCTGTCACAAGGAGGGAATAGTTTTGGATATAAATTATTCTTATATAAAAGGATATCACTATGTTTTAATGGAGAGTGGAAGAATAATGTATCACACTTAAGAACTATAATCACTCATTTCTAGTTGCAACTCCCATTTTATATTCATACCCCATTATTAAAAATTTAATGAAGTCATAGTAGGAAATTTTTTCATACCAAGCAGAATCCTCTAATTTCCATCCATTGATGAATTTTGGTGATTCATATTTATACTAACTCCTATGTATATCTTAATGATTTTTATTAGTAGGGTTTTGTATGATATTATCATTTAATTTATTATATTTATTAATATCAGCGAAAACACAATACAATTATATTTTATTTACTACATGAGATAGAAACTAATGGAAGAAATCATGGGTGAATGGAGGTATACAGTCCATAGTCCTCAGAGGTGAATAAAATATGGTGATTATTGTATTTTTCTATCCAAATAGATATAAAATAATAAAATTAATGAATAACATATCAATTTGTAGTTGGAAATAGTAGATACCAACTATAAACTAATTAAATAGAACAATTATGGAGTGCTCAAATATGAAACAAATTATTTTTAAATAGAAATTAAAACCAACCAATTTCACCAAGTAATTTCAAAAAATATAAACCATTAAAAATGTTTTCAAATCAATCATATCACATAATTCAAAAAATATTACCTGAGTGCCACATTGATATATATTTATTAGGTTCATTATTGTGTTTTAAAAAAAAATCCATGATTAGTTTGCATAAAATCTAGTGGTATTGACATGGAAGTTAATGTTTTGTCTTATTTTAAATGTTTTCAGCTAGAAAAATATAGTTGTTAGACATCATTGGTTTTGATTAGGAGGATGGTAGTACTTCTTTGGCCAGAAATTGAACTCTAAATATCATAAACTAATAGGAAAGATATCTTTTCAATATTTCATAAGAAAAATATTCCTCAAAGGCTTTTTATTCTATCAAATTTACAGTAGTGTTTTAAAAAATATTGGGTAAGATTTTAAATTTCAATAAAATATTTGGAGAAATGCAGACACCAAATCTCAGTAATAATATCAAACAATTACAAATAAATGATCAGAAAATATTGTGATATCAAATTTTTATTGATTTTAATACTACTGTTGTCTAATGGAATATATGGTGAAAAAAAATATGAATATTTTCTAATTTAGTTATTTTTTTATGGATTGAGAACCATTGGATTCACTAAGGATCAAATAATCTAGAATGAATTACCATACTCACTTTATGGGGAAGCCTCAGACTGGTTCTACACCTTGCACCTGGGATAACTTATCTCTTGGGAAGATACAAATAGGGCTGATGTCTATAACTTCTTCAACACATTGATGAGTGATCATCATTGAAATGAAATATATATAATCAAAGAGAAAACTAGAGAAAATCTTAATGAGGTTAGGGAGATAATCAAGAATGTAACCACATTCTTCCCAAAAAAACTATATGAAGAACACCGCTTTATTATATTCTTATTCCATATATTGATGGAAATGTCCAAAATCTATTTTATAATTATTTATGAGGATCTTCATTTTATATGTCTCTAGTATATGTAATATAAAATATTGTGAGGATCTCAAATAGATCTGAACAATTTGGTATGAAAATTAAAACTAGAGGTATACATGATGTAAGAAGGACAATCTCAAATTTGTTTGAAAATTAAATTAGAGAACTAGCATCTCTTGCGAGAGTGGTAGCTGTGAAAAATGTAAAAGAATCATCACCCACCACACCCCCAATGGGTATTCATTTTTTCTATTCCTTGCATTATTTCACTGATGGATTCCATCAATTTCATGTGATGTAATATTGTGACACAATAATCAATAGGAAAATACTAAACTAAACAAGTGGGAAAAAATTATACTAATTATCATTCGATAATTTTAGATTATGGAGACGGCAATAATAAAGGACCCAAGTCCATCAACCATCCAATAATATTCTCAATATCTTATAAAACCCCCTCTATTTAAAAATATATAATTTATTACCATCTTCTGCAAAACAATAATTACAAGATACTTCTATAAAGGTCATGTTGATATCGGTAGTAGACACAAAAAAATTTCAACAGACCACTCTCACTACTAATGGATTAGAATTAAAAGAATTGAATGTGTAATTTTAACAGATCATAAAAACCATCAATATTATGGTAATTTAAGGATTTGGAATGCTCCCTACTAAGCCAATTCCAATATATAATGTATTTTTAAATTTTGATCAATTATATAGTAGATGGGATCAGAAAAAAATGAAGGAACACCAATAGAAATTTAATTTAGATGTGACCATTTCTAAGAACAACAAAAATATTCCCAAGAAAATTAACATAATGAGGAATCCTTGAAGACACCCCCTGTGGAGGGAGCCAATGATAAATTCATTTAAAAAACCCAAAACAACACTAAATACCCATCCCTTCAAGGTTGTGGGAACCTAGGAAAACCAGGTAAGATTCAGTACAGTATGAGGTGTTATAAGTCATCTATAAAGTGAAGATCAATATCCCCTACTAGAATCCATTCTCTAAAATCCTTGGAATGAAAAATCATTTATATAAATGTTCACTGATAGAAGTAAATTTTGAGGTTATGATAAGGTAAGGATAGGTAAGAATGTTTCTTCCCCTTTCACATGTTAAATTCTTTATATATTCCATGATCAAGGTACTTTTATTATTCCATACACAATTTATAAGATGTTATTTTTCAATGCATTATGATATTTAGGTGATTAAATTAATTTAGTGTCATATTATATTTATTCTTCAACAAAGATGAGAGATCTAATACCCAAAATTGTGGTTTTATGTCTACTTAATCTTGTTAATTCTTACCTAGTAGGCATCCAAGATGATGTCTTAGTATATTTAGATAGATACCCATTCCAAGATAACAAACTAATTCTCATTGTGGACTAAGGTAATGGTTAATATCAATCTAAAATTACAATTAATAATTCATTCCCAAAGTGTATTAATACAATCATAAATTTTAATGAAGTAACCCTTTCCTTGAATTGTGGTGATGAAATATTTTATTTCAACATCCTTGATATAATTACACATCCATATAAAGAGAATTATATTTTCAAATTAAAACAATTTGAAATAACTCGGTATTCTAATATATAAATTTAATTTTTAAATGATATAATTAGATTCTAATAATAATTGTAAACAAAATGATAAATATATTTTTCAAAATGAATTTAATTTGGGGACTATTTTTTGGGATGAAAAATTTGATGTAATTAATGAAAATTATTATTATGTATTACTAAAATATAATTACCATAATTCTATATTATATGTACATGTTTTCCACACGAATAAAAGTGTGACAGATTAATCTCTAGAAAACCCCCATTAGTGAAAACTGAAAATTATACCTTGTAAAATTAATATTAATTTTTAATAGAAAATCATAAAATTCCATTCATAATAAAAAATAATTTACTGATAATCCACAAACATAAAATGAAGAAAATTCTGAAAATTAATGGAAGGCCAATGATACATACATTAGGTGAAATTATTGGGATTATCCAAACCACCTTCATATATATATCTTTTATATATGAGGAACCAAATCTATTGATATATCCTAAAAGTGGGAATAACCCAACCCTTTTCAAATTATTATACAAAATGTAGAAAAGATTTTAGGAGAATAAATAATTGACATCATCTATAAATCCCCATGGGAATGTACCATCTAAATTATCCCAAAGAAAAATAGTGACACTATTGAGGAAAATTGTAACAATTATATAGTATGAACAATAATTGATAAATAGTTGGAGTGTCCAAATATAATATAAGAGATTGAATAATTTGACTAAAGAATATCACATCTTTATAAACTTTGTGTACCAAATGTTAGGTATACCCATTGGGATTGGATATTCTAGATTCATTTGTAGATATTATGGATACTTTTAGGTTCAAATATCTCCTCATGACCACGAAAAGGACATCGTCACACATACCTTATGTATGTGTTCCTACCAATGGATGCCTTTCATTATTTCCAATTCCTTAGTTACCTCTCACTATTATAAGTATGTATTTTATATTAAACTGATTCAAAATTGTTGAATATATTATTATATGACTTTACACTTTATGGTATATATTTTTCAACTTTCTTGGAGTGTGAAGGAAAATGTTTTAAAAATACATGTTGAGAAAAAATTAGTTTCAAATTTTTTAAATGTTCTATTTCATGGTTTGAAAGGGAATATGTTGTTTCATCTATTTAAAATGTTAGGATTGATTTTCATAAGGAAAAAGATTATTTTATTTTCATTCTTCTGTATCCAACCAGTGTGAGACAAGTCAGATCATTTTAAAGGCACATTAGATTTTATAGTACTCTTCCTATAGACTTTAAAAAAGTTGATTTTCCCTTGACCAATCCACCCAAATAAGAAACTGATTTTTTTAATAATCCTTTAATTAATAATTTTTAAATATTGATAGAGTTCATGATCACTTCACCTATAATTTTCCTCCAACATCGAGTAATGGATTTATGATTCTCTTTGATTCTTCGAATAGGGATTTTGGTGATGTTATTTATTGAAATATTAAGAGACATCTACAAGTAATAGCCTATAGTCCATAGACCATATACACATTGAATATTAGGTACGCAAAAATAGAAAAAAAAAGTTTTTTCAATTTTCATATATTTATAAAAAAAATATAATTTAATTATTTTAGGATTTAAAGTAGCTTTTTATCCTGATCATGAAACATTGAGTTATTTGTTCAAGAAATATGATACAAATCCCAGAAAAGTGAAATGGATTTTATACTCTAGGAGTTTGACAATGAAATTAAGGATAACAATGTAAGTGAAAAATTTATTGACTGACCATTTGATAAAGTTCCCTTACACTACCGAGGTAGAACATATACCCATTCCCAATATGAATGATTAATTCCCTGTTGAGAAGTTGGAAATGCACATTAAATTCCATTGAATGTAACATATATAACATTTTAGAAAAATAAATTTTACCCTTATTATTTTCTGAAGATCCAAATGCTAAACTAAATTCTAAATAATAATCTTATAGTTGGATAATTCTTATATATGTAATATTTGAAATGATAAAATCAGTTCAAGCCCCATCCCTGAAGAGTTAATGAAATATATAATATATTTTTATATAGTATTTAATGTGGATGTATTTATAGTACTAAAAAATTATAGAAATATATTTTAAGACAGATATTTGTAGCCTTCAATTTTTAAATGTTTATAGGATTTTTTTTAAAAATTGTATAAAATGCTGGTTTACTAATGGAATTTCTAAACAGAATAAGTTTCCCAAAAAATAATTTATTTAATATAAAAATATATATATATAGGTAAACTAATTCATGAGAGTATTTCCAATTTCATTTGGATTTACCTAAATTCTACTAGAAATATAACATTTTCTTATGTGTATTGAAAAAAATAACCACCTGAACTAAAAAATCAAAAAAAAATGATTGAATTTCGAAAATAATTTTTTGTGGTTTGTTTGAAATACGTTGATATATAATCATTGTTTAAGAAACTAACCTATATAACAAGAATATGGTGTCCCTCAAGAATATATATAGAGTGAACCGTAAAAACTCATTGTAAACCACAAACAATAGAATGTAATGGATGAGGTTTCCAATATGGAAAATAAAATATGTTTAGAGAATATAGTGTATTTTGACACCAAGGAATGGATAAATAAATTATATATTGCGTTGGGGAAATATATAAGAACCTATATAACCCTATTAGGTATGTCACCCAATAGTATTTTTTATAGTAAACACTACTATTTTCTTATTGACCTGCAGTAAAAAGCATATTGTGTAGTCAAAATAGTGAAATTTGATTTTGAAAAGGATATATGACGAAGGATTGTAATGATGATGAAGCTTGAAGAGGTGATATAGGAAGAATATGAGAAATCAATATTGTACATAGAGAATACTAAATATATTAATGCAAAAATGGATACTAGAAAAACAATTATATATTAAAGATAATGTACTCATATTTTTTGCATGAATCAATATATTACATGGTAATACTCATTTTAAATGAACTATTCCACACATAGTAACTAATACCTTTCCATGTATTTTGTACTTAGTTGAAGGAGACGTTTCAAAATATCGATTTAATGTGACCATACATTAATTAAAGAATAACCAAGATTTTTTTTAAAATAACCTATGGAGGAGTCTTAACTCCTCCCTACATATAATAACTAGATCACTCCTAGTTTTTCTCTTTCCCTCATAATGGGATAGATAATTATTTTATTTTGAACAATTATTGAGTAAAAATTTTATATTAGAATTCAATTAAACTTATTTCTATATAATTTTCATTGGAGATAAACCACGTATTTATTTGTAAGTAAATATATTTTTTAAAAATATATAAAATGTAATATATTTATAATAAATAAAAACTCCCTAAACTATAGGTTTCCTTGACTAGAATGAAAATAATATCATTGAGTTTGCGTATTTAAATGGTTAAAAATTTGGGAGGAGTAAAGGATTACATAGTGTATTAATCATTTTTTTAGGAATATATGGCCTCAGAACTTGGTAAAGAGAGTGTGAGGTAATAGATGTATTTGGAATTGATTTTATAACTTTGTGTCATGTGAATTTAGAAAAAAATCTGATGTAATTTTTTTTAATTAAATCATTTTGAGACAACTAAATTTAAAATCGTACTTGTCCTTTTAAAATTATTTAAAATTGGAAATTGGGAACATAAAAGAAATCTATGAGACCATGAGTCAGGGGTGTGTGTGTCCCTTTATAAAGTCAAATTAGTTATTTCAAAAGTTTCATCTTCATATACGTGGTTGGGAAAATTTTAGATATATATAAAAAAATATAAAAATAATCATTTTATAAGTCAAAAAATGAGTCCATTTATGTGAGGTGAATAATTAACCCATGAAAGGGGAAATTAATTTATAACACATTCATTTGAGTAATATAAATAATGTTGAAAATTAAAGATTTTATTATGGAAACGTAAATAAATATGGGAAAATAAAAACCATTTTTGTTGAAATATTGATTCCACATTAATCAAATTTAATCCACCATAGAACTGGGAAATTTATGTTACTGATGTGATATTGTGATAAAATTATAATATAAATCAGAATATTTGGCATATTTTATTATCTATATGCGTGTATATAGATTTTGAATGGATGAATTTATTATTAATTTTATGTGAATTGAAATTAAATGATGTTATTGGCTTTGGTTAGATTAATTAATATGTGAGGGATTTGTGTGATCCAAAATTATGCATTTTATTTTACAATTTATTGTTGGAATATCTCCCACTAATAAAAAAATACAACATAAATAGTTATTAATCTTGAATATCTAAAATTTGGATTTAGTTGTAAATTGGAGTCAAATATAGAGTTTATTTATTGTTAATATTTGTCAACAAATTGAGAATCCATATAATTTAATGGGATTGAATAATATTAAATTATTAGGGTGAATTTTTATTTTATAAAAAATATAAGAGAAAATATGAATCTATTTATGAGGAAGGTTGAAAATTATTGGAGGAAGTGACAGTGTCATCCACAATCACTAAAATAACAATGTTAAGTGACCATGTGAACCCCATAATTGAAAGCCTAAAATGACATGATATTTATAGAAACCATCCACAAAAACTTCTATTGAGTATTGTGATGAAGAACCTACCATGCATTTAGGTGACCATGAGCACTTCTCAATGTCATTTCATCGTGTTACTATGCAACCACTATCATGGTAAGAATACCTACTATAATCATTTCTTTTCAACAAAATATAACTCTATGAAATATAATCATGTTAATTATGATAGGAATGATTACAATGAGTGGTTCCCACCTCTTCGTACCATGATCAGGCCTCTCAAGTATCCATGTGACCAACGATTTATTTTAAACCTCTACTTCCCCAAAAGAACTAGTTCCCTATTAATTCAAACATGAAGAGAATATAGAGGTTGGTAACAACTCCAATTTCCCTTACAGCATTTATATACCACCACTATTAGAAACATTATGATGAATTCTCCATGGGTTATGCCACATTCTTGTGCCATCCTCGAATTTGGGCCAACAATGGTGTGATTACACATTTCTAGGAGATTCGTGACTACTGACTAATCCAATATGAGATCATCATTGAGTAAAGATAAAATACCCCAAAATTTTCCACATATAAAGTGGACCTAATTTCACCACCTATAAAGAAATTTCGACAATACCTAAGTTGTGAATGATATTAATACCTTCTAAAACAGTATCTGCATGAAGAAGGACCAAGCTCTCATGAGGATCTAACAAAAAAAGGGAAGAAACCACAAACATGGAGTCTTAACTATCCAAAGTAATTTATAAGATATCTATATAATTAAATTGAATGACTTATAAGTGAACGATTAAATAATAAGTTAATAAATAAACTTAAGAATCTGTTCTCTTGATAAATTATTTGCCACTAAAAAGATACTACTATAATTCACCAACTGATTATGGAACATCCTAGTTGTAGACCTAGACAATGTATGATTTTTGATAGTTAAAAATGAAATTTTTTAGATTTATGTAAATAACCAGGCCCCTCAACTAAAACCCCATATAATTTGGTTTTCCATTTTCCTATAAGAAAAATAAAGTCATCAACTTTATTTCAATGAAAATAATCACTCTCCTATAAATATAATGATTAACATAATCACGGTGGGGCGCATATTTCTTACACACATCATTTGAACCATTGATTATAGAAATTTTATGATCATCAAACATAATATAAACCTTCTCCATATTTATTGTACAAATCTTTCATTAATTTCACGAATAATTCCATGCCACTCATGAGGGTGGAATCCTGCTCATATAGAAAAAACTCGAGAATAAAAACAATTTAGTATGCATTAAGTGAGGGGTGGTCTTGCTCACTTATTATGAAATCAATAGCATACTACTGGATTAAAATATAATTTTATTATTTCCAATTGTTTGAACATTTATTATAGAAAAATATTCTATTTTTTTCAAACCATGGTGAATCCCCTCATTACCCCAGTTGATGAATTTTGATCATTCAATGTTTTTACGAACTCTTATTTAGATATTTATGGTTTTTATTAGTTAATGTTTCCTGTGAGGTTTTTTTATTTAATTTATTCTATTTACAATTAGAATTTAAAACATATGTCACATGGATTTAATTCAATACATGAAATAATAAAAAGTGAGATAATTTTTAGTTGAATAGAGGTATCCAATCAATAGGCCAGGAAATTGTAGGGAATGTAGTGATCATTATATATCTCTATCAAAACCTAAATAAACCTATATAAGTAATCATTGATATTTCAATTAATTATAAGATGAATTGAGGGAAATTCTGTAATGATTTGATGGAAGAATGAAGGTATTTTCCATTATCATACCACTGATTTTTTAAATTTATAGTTAAACAAACCAATTTCACCTATTAATTTCAATAAATTAGAACCCGCTAAATACACTTAAACTATCCCACAACACTTTCATCTCCAAATAAAATAGTATTCCCATATTACTGTATCTTTTTGGGATTCATTAATTAATTTTTTGAGAACGCTGTGATATGTACTTATTAAGGTGTTTAAGGAGAAGATAAAAACATGTTCTTACCTCGGAAGAACAGAAATCATTAAATTCCATTCTATATAATTATCTTTTTAGAACACTATGAATTGAAATAAATCTAAACGCATGTTTTCAAATCATTTTATAAGTCAAGATAAAAGGCCTCACAACTTTCAATATTATGAGTTAAAGAAATAAGCACATGTGAATCATGTAAAGTCATCACAAATTACAATAGTATAAGAATTTCATCATAAAATGTTTATTTGGGGAGATAAATGGTTGACATGGATTAATTCACGATAATTGGAAGAAAAAATACCTTTAATATATTTTAAATAGGACATACAATGCATACCATATTGTCATGTTTCAAAAACGAAATCATATTTTAAAATAAAAATAGGATGATATTGTACTAGTTGATAACTATTGGTTTGGAAAGGAGTTTTTATTCCACAGTGACCTATGAATTGATACCATCTCAATGAATCAAAAAAACACTAGAAATCAAAAATATGATATATTTCTTACTAAGTCATTCTAAAATAATTTTATAAATATTTTAAAATTTATTATCATTAAAAAATTCCCATTTTGAATTAAAAACATTTCTAAAATAAATTTATAATAATATTATAAATCAATATCAGACAATTGAATAATACATAAAAATATTGTATTCAACCCTTTGTAAATGGGAATCATTTTTATAAGGGTTGAGTTAGAAAAGCTGATGATACATGTAACGATTATATTATCCCTAGAATAATCATTGAAGGTGACATGACCTCCTACAAATTTATCAATTTCAGATAATTCATTGTGGTTTCCATAAATGTTTCGTGGAAATCAACTATTTAAGGTTCAATAAAGATTATTAGGGTTTTTTCTAAAGACAATTATCTTGAAAAATTAAAATATGGACAATTTTATTACCAAGACCAAATTGAGTCTGCCGATGGTTTACAAAAAGGATTTAAGAACCAATATCACCATATTATGAGGTATTATTTGGGAAAATAGATGAAAATTAATAGACATTAGTCAATCATATAAAAAATTAAATCAAAAAAAATTATAAATTATAATACTATTTGTTTTGAAATAATGAATAAACCATTATAATAAGAAAAAATTAAAATAATTTATTTACATTGGAATTTTAGTGGCGTTTCAATGTTTCTATAAGCCAAAGATGACCCATTATTTTAAATGTTTTTATGTTTTAAAAAATTATTTAATTTTCATAACCATTAGTGATTCAGGAAATATAAACTTTGAAGAATGTAATGGTATATTTTAGTTTATTGGAATCTTACAAATTCATTTCAATAATGGATAAATCTTTACATTCATTTTAGAGAATATCCTATTTATTTTTAAGGTAATATTTTATAATTGGACCTCTCCAACTTAAATATTTCAATGTCATTATATAATGAATAATATTGATGAAATATATTTATTTATTGATCTGGAGAATATTTTAGATCTTTATAATTTGGTGACAGAAGGATCATGAAGAAAATATAAAGTGGAATAATTAAAGAAAGAATAAAAAGTGGAAGAATTATGAAGAGGGTAACTAAAAAAGATTTCTTCATCTACTTTTGCCATACATAACATATTTCTTGAGTCACTTTATGTGTATAAAGAGATTAAACCCATAGAGTCATATCTTAAAATCCACATAGTGACTTTAAAATATATTTAACCTTGTTTCTTTTCAATTTTATTCTTTTCTAGATTTGAACTACTACTGGATTTGAGAATTATTTTGACATTAGTATAATGTCACCTCATTTTTATTCATTTTAATGTATTTTCATGATTGGTTACGTACCATGATTAAAATTTTCATGTTCCTAGAAAGTTAAGAATATCTTAGAACCCCTCTTAATGATGAATCACCATTTTAGTTTTGAAGGAGTTTTTTTATTTTTTCAAGGGACTTCATTGTCCACCTACAATAATTATTATTTCATTCAAAAATTTTTTTTCATCAAGGATATAATGATTTTATCAAGCACAAACTTTTTCATATAATTTTTATCTGGAATGGATTTTCCATTGGCGTCCCAAAATCATGTTTAAACCAAAATTATTTTATTTATATTTGTTTATTTGGATAATTCTTCCAATAGGTAAATCATACTATTAAAAATGTCATTAAATATAATAAAAATTATTTTAATAGACTCATTAGGATTCAAATATAATCATTGAAAATCATAATGATACATACCCAATCTATTTTACTTTTCATTATTCATGAATCAGGTATGACATCAAAAAATGCCTTGATTTTATAATCCTTTTCTCATGTCAGCAAATATTAAACTCATTATGATAAAGACAATAATATAAATAATTATATGAATTTATATTATGATAAAAATTCAAAATATGTTATGGAGTTTATTTCTCTTTACATTCCATAGATATAACATAATAATTAATCAAACACTTCTAAAAATGTAAACTAATACTTCCAAGAGAACATGAAATTTAGTTATTACAATATAAATAATCATTTCCATAAAAAATATGTACATGTGATTTATAATTATCTTCCATAACATATTTTATATTTTATTTCAATTAATATTTAAGGTCAATATTTATAAATTTTAATCAATTTTGAAAGCAATATATTTTTTATATAAAAAAGAATTCTATTTGTTAAAAAATATTTTCTCATAAAAAATATGGAAAAGGTGTGGGATTAATTTCCATTTTTAAAATTTAAGCCAAACTATAAATACAAATTCAATCCTAAATGATATTAAATTTTTTTAAAAATAATAATATTATGGGTCTATATTGTTAAATTCCATATCTTTTATGACATTAAAATATAGTAAATTAAGTTTAGAAATGATTAGAAGAAATTAATACATGTTTGTAAAGAAATTATAAATGGTGAAACATGATTATGTAAATATGAGATAATATAAATTTGTTAATGAGTTCAATAATAGATCAATTTGGCCCCCCATACCTCCGCCCATTGAATCGAGAGGTGAATAAGTTTTTAGCCTTACTATTATAAGTGATCAGAAAACCCATTCCTCGTAATTGGGGGTTTTGGCCACCCTCTTGATATTTTACAGAAGAAAGGGACCTCATAATGAACTTTTGTAGATTGAGAACCTATTTGAGAAAGGTTATTAGATCAGTTAGGTTTAGTTTTGTAAACCTGTTAAATGAAACTCAAAAATATCTTGAAAGAATGATTACAAATTGGGTTGAGTGATTTGACTGAACCGATGAGATTCTTGTGAGATTTATAACATGGAGATGAATATTTGAGAGGATTTGAGAATATAGAGATTACATATAAAATCGATCATAGTGAAATATTGGGAGCATGAGTTAGCTTTCAAGATGATAGGTGATTCATTTTATATGATGAAAGTGGTATTGGAACCATTTCTAATTTCTAGGGAGTAATAAACTTGTAGAAGTATTCTATAAATTCATTCTTCATGATAATTAACACTAACTTACAAATGCTGCCTCGATGCCACAAGATACTCATTTCCCATTATCAAGTTTCTTGTCGGTTGGGTTGATTTAAGAGTGCTACTAGAATATGAATATGCAAGATGGTATACATCAACTTGTTCGACAATGGACTTCTAGGAAACATAAAGCTAATTCTTTCTGATCCAGTTGTTGAGTGTGAATCCATCATCAAGACAGTTGGACTTATGGATTTAATTTACTACTACTGATATGGAACTCTATGATTGGTTATCTATACAAGCGATATGGAAAATTCTGCACTTCTCCAAGATCATATGCATCCACCACAATTTTCATTTAATTCCTTTTTATACATATTTTAACATGACTATATTGGAATTAGATATAAAAGGTTATATGTAAAATCCTTCTACAAAACATAAAAAAATATTCAATATTTTGTTGAATTTCATCACATGGTATTCAATAAAAATAATTATACTCACTCAATGTACGCCATTCTATACAATTTGGGGGATTATTTATTATGGAAATACCACAAGAGAGAGATAGGTGTAATACATTATAAGGAGTGGTATAATCAAATTAATTAATTTAGAACATCCCATTTATTATTTTTCAAAAAACAATAAAACATTTCCATTCTAACTATCTATTTATATAATAGGGGAAGAGGTTCAACTAAAAATTCATTTCCAAATGTTCTTCTTAATTCATGAGGTAGGGGATTCAACCATCACTAGTATTTTATGTTCCAAATAAAACCAAAATAAAATTATGGATTAGTATAAAAATAATACAAAAACCAAAAACAAGGTAGGATAGTAACATTAAAGAAATCAATGCATCAATGAAATATCCAAAGAATACTGATTCATTATGATGATTTTCAAAACCTCAAATCATTGGTGATGAGGTTTACATAATTTTATTTTTATGGAATATGGAATATGTGAAATGGAGGTGAGATATAACCTATTATTGTAGATGAATATCATTACAAAATACAATGATTTATTAAAGCGCTCTAATGGGTGGAAACTTTGGAGGGTTCCAATTTCCCCCATCCTATAATGGGAGGTCTAAAATAGTGGATTCCAAGGATGTCTGAAAAAATTAAAGCCATATAGTTCATATGTAGGGAACCAACGGTGGAGTATATGGGGAGTTCATCTGCTTACCATCCTTTGGATTCTACAGAATTAGTCTCCATGTTTCCTTCTATCTATGTGTATAATATCTTACTTCTTTGATCTAACACATTTATACATTATCTAATATCATAAACAAAGAAACAGGTAATGGGGATCTATCCTAAGATATATTTAGAATGTATGGAATAATTATATTCCACTTTATGTAGATAATGGTTGTGTTTCTTGAAGATTGAGAGATTGCTCTATATAGCTTTCACTTTAGCTTGGCGATGAGCCCCTTTCCATTAAAATTAATTGTTGGAAAAAATTAATGAGCCCATAAAATCACTAATGATTCCAGCTCATCCGATTTTTCCTTAGTTATAGTATCCAACCAAGTCATGTTTTGGACACATATAAGTTACCACATGTAAACCAATTATCCTTAATCTTGTTTGTATTCTTTTTCTATTGGAGTGAAAACAGTGATGTACTTGAGACTAAGGTATGTATATTTATACTTAATCATAAAACTAAGGTATTAAATAAGATATATCAACTTAACATTCTTAAATGGGTGAAAATATACATTTATGTTTTTCATGACCTTATTAACAGATTCACATAAGTCCCAGTAACCTACTACAACAATCATAAATTGATCTTGAATTATAGTTATTGAGTTCCTGTTATTCTAAAACCATGATTCAATGAATAAATCCATGGAACCTAGATAGATATCAACTCATTTTAATTTACCAAGGTTATAGCATAATAAATGTTCTCACTCCCCCTCAAGGAATAAGTTGCAACTAGATTCAACGATATATTTATAAAAATACACAAATGTAAAGTTATTCTCAAGAAATATTTATTTAACATCATAATTATTAGCGATGGATTAGTTTTGGACCCATATATAAAATATGAAGTATTTTTCAGGGGTATAGTTTCACTAATGAATATCTTCCCATGTAATAATATCCTATAAAATATGAGTGATTTTTTAATAATTGACAACATTAAATCCATTAGATAGAATGAAAAAAGAAAATAGTTATTCTATTCATATAAAATATAGATATTAAATATAATTTTTCATCGATTATGGTTAAGAATCACATTGGTGATTGCCCAGGATTACATATAGACAAAAAGGATATGATTGTATCTAGATATCTTCAGAATTATATGTTATAAAAATCCCAATTATAATTATAGATGCTGATATATTCCTCCCTAAAAATACATATATAGTTCAATTAAAGGAGGTGTATGGGAGTTTGAAGTATTTTCTATAAGAGGTCCTTCCATGGCAAGGATACAGAAAAACGATTTATGTATTGAAGGTGATTCAATAGCGTGAATTATAAATTTTTTATGACCTCCCATGATTATGAAATTATATACAATGATGATAATTCTTAAAAAGTTGAAATTAATGGGAATAATTTGATGATAAATATTAAAAATAACCTTTATTTGGATAAATATTCCAAATAATCTATCAAATTACCTCAATTGAACTCACACGTTTTACTTTTTTCTCCCCTATAAACCCTATATATATTTAAATAGAGAATGAAAGAAAAAAAATAAGACAACCTAGTTAGTTTTGTTAGGTTTTTTAAATTACACCCTGTAATAAAGACATTTATGGAATTGAGAAACCTCAAGGAGATACCCTTTATAAATATAGGGATATTTTTAAAATATTTTTCATATGTTTCCATCATTTCAAGACTAGTAACCAACTATTAATATAATAAAATCTTGAACCATAAGTCCACATGGATCATGGTTTGAATAATAATATTTTTAGTTTTTTTTATGTTAATAAAAAAATTTGTTACTGATTGTGATGTAAAATAAAATACCGATCAAAATGAAAAAAATGGGACAAGAGTTATGAAATAAACAATAGGAATGTTTGTAGAAATCATTTCTATACATGAAAAATGAGGATATTAAAGATGATGAAATATGTACTATTTATATTAAATACATATCAATTATGTAAATTAATTATTTCCCAATATTGTATTACTTTGTCAAATTTTATCGAATAACACTCATTTCTCTAATCAATTCCCTGAACATCTGAAGTCAACATAGTCTAGTGTAGGAAAATTTCAAGGGAATCTAGTTTATCATGAACCACTATACTGACTAATTGATCTTGTTGGGGAAATATTGGGGAGGGTTTGGATAAATGTACCCAATGTTTGATGAGTTTATTCATTACAATTAATTATAACATATTCTTCTCAATTATATATCCTAAAGAAGAGATATGAATAATTTTTATGTGAATTAAGACTTTACAAATATATATAATGGAAAAATACATATGAACAATAATAATTATTTTTACAGGGTTCATCTCTAATAGGGAAAACTACAAACATCCATGTTATAAACTAATTGATACATAGATAATCACTCTTATACTGAAGTGATTATATGTTTCTAACCAATGAGGAAAAATAATGGGTAGGTATCATCCATATTCCATAGGGAAGACATCATCTTTTTCATATATAAATTCTAGGTTAACTCATATACCTTTCATAAACATGATAAGGTGGGATATAGATATGAAAACATTTCATTTTAAAAGATATGATTCACTTTTGAGTTTCAGTTTTTTATATCCATATACCAAGATTCATTTACAATGATTTTTTCATCTTCATGAATCAGGTCCCATATTCCTTATCACTTTGATTAACACCAATTTGAATTTTATATTAAAGGATTTACTTTTAAAACTCCTCAGTCCAACCCATGAAGGCCCATAACACCTCATAAATTGAAACATGAAATCACTCATTCACAACCTCAAAATTATAATGAATATATTTAAAAATAAAGGCTCACTCAATAATAACCAACATATCAAGTAATTAAACGCACCCAAATGCACCGATATGGCTTGGAATAATTCTTGACACGTGAATTATAAAAGAATCTATGATGTATTTATCAATTATTATTTCTCTCGTATCTTGGGAAAAATATAATGTTAAATATAAATCATAAAAATAAATAAAAACACTACATAATATGTGAGCCTCCTAAAGGTTCAATGATATCAACTCTAATAAGAAAAACAATAACAATTATTATAATTCATCCAACTCATCCTTTTTACCATAACATGGCATCGAGAGACCCATGCATGACTTTTGAATAAGTTCCAAGAATTCCAAATCACCGATTCATTGTATTAAAATTTTATTTTAATAAATAAATCACCCAATGATTCTATTTGGTGACTTCCTTGACATGGATGCCACTTAGGAGGTACCCCATGCCCAGTGAGACACATGGCCTTAATAAAATATACCTAGAGTCTAGACGATACTACCTAGAAGTGAGTTACTATGGTGTGTCTATGAGGAGAATATTACCTCATTAATATAGTGAATCTAAATATAGGACATATAATACTATGTTAATAAATATATTGTGGAGTTGATATAATTAAATAGAATGTATAATGATAGGATTCAAGGTTAATAATAACTAAAATAACTAGAATTGAAAACAATAACTAATGATGATAAATTTTATTTCAACAGAAATATGGGATGAAGGTATACAAGCATCATAACGATATTATATATAATGTAGATAAATGAATTTAAAATCAATCTCATACATCCCAGGCTCTAGCATGGTCGTTGTTTTCCAGATCCATCCTAAATATAGAAAGCAGTCAATTATCTGAAGAGTTACACTTCCCTTTCATAGCATTTTCATATATAGTGTCTAGTTGGGTACTAATCGGCAGCCCAGATAGGTTTTGAGATAATTCTCATTAGTCCACCACCAATTCTGTATATAAAATCTAGTCTGTTCAATATAATTGGAAGGGTGTGAAACCATTCACATATAAAGTCAATTTGAACATAAAAATATATAACAAATTACTTGATTGAACCCATGTTTTGGGTCTTAACATGTAACATGTTCATTAATGAATTATGTTTTGGTTAATGTATTTATGTCCCTTGAGGAATAGTAAGCACTAAAATCACCTCATGATTATAATAGTATTCTTCCATGATGTAACATGGAAACATTATGATTATAATATAAATGGGTTCAATTGTAATAAAAAATGAATCTTAAACAAATAGGGTCTCCAACTCAGTAATAAATGCAGTTTGTCTAAGGTTTAAGAGTGTAATACATGGAGCATCATCCAAGGAATTACACAATTGTATGATCTTACCAAGTCCAAGTAATTCATTCATGGTAAAATATGAAAATATAGGGCTAGATGCAAGGATGAAACTACAACACCAAATGTCCATAGAATCCATTAGGGTTCCAAGGAGTGTATCTAATGCATCCTAAAATAAAATTTAAAGATCATATGGTGTCATAACAGGTATCTATTAATATAAGAGGATCATGTTCTAAGGTGGGTCCCAAAAAAGTAAACTAACATTGTTGAATTGGAATAACATCTATGAGTGACCAAGTAATTACCTCGAGAATCCAAATGAAATATCAAGTCCATCCATTCCAATAGTAATTCAACCAATGTCCACATATAATTAGACACCTTATATAAAAACTCTTCTCTTTATTACACACAAAAAATGTTTTATTATATAAACATGCACTCAAGAAATATAAAATGATGGAGAGGTATAGTGTCTTAAGAAATTAGTAACATTTCATGATAATTAAGACATAAAATGAAACCTCTATTTTGAAAACTTCTTTCACATGAACACAAAATTATTTTTTACTTAGCATTTAACGTGATAACCAAAGGACAAACATAAAAGGGTAAGATATAAAGCCCAATAAGGGAGTAAACAATGAATTTCATGAATAATAAAATACTTGTTTGGAAATTTTCATATCAATGGATCATAAGAGAATTATGAACATAAAGGCCAGATATAGCACGATTATCATAACATGAAGATGTGGAAACAAATTTTAACATGATATTAGCATGATACAATGATAATTGCACATAGATCATGAGTAAACCCTCATTTCCAATGAAATACCATGAGTAAACCCTCATTTAATATGAATTATAATTATTCAACACTCATTACAGATTATGTATCATGATAAAATTCCTTACCAAATTTAATGGAGAGCTATCAAGGCGTACCCTTCGTAATCCTTTCATATCATGAATTACTGTGCTACATAGATCATACAACATGGATTCAGTAAACATCATAATTTATTCGATGAATAATAGATACAGAATAAATAAATTTAAGTCCTCAATATACAAGTACATGTGCATAATGATTAAAACCCTTGATACAGAAATGGGTATGGTATTTATTTATATTATGATTTTGGCATGGGAAATTTTGGTATAACTTTGGGAACATAACGACGTCAAATAGAAATTGTAATATGGGTTGATGAGAGAGAAAGGGGACTCTCATCATTTATACATGAAATTTACAGTAAGGGGGTCATAGAACATAATATCCCAACATATGTAATGGAAGTTAGATGAATAATATAAACTAATTTCTTGAATGTAAATGTGGAGAGGTAAATCCCTTACAGAATTTAGGCATGGTAACAGGTGTGCATGGGAGGAATTAGTGATAGATAATGGGGTATATTTTCATTAAAACATTAGTAGAGAAGTATAGGGGGTGAGAAATCATACCCCAATATTTTTAATTTAAAATAAAAGGACATTACAATAAAAAGAATCTTGGATATAAATAAGGAAATAAAGTGAGGATCCCATACATGGAAGTGTGATTCCAAAGGCGTTGGAGAGGATTTTTGGGATCTTGGGGCACCTTGGGAGGACTATAGAGAGAGGAGGGAAGCGTTTGGTCGAGATACAAATGGTTTTAGTAAAGAGGAATTGGATATTTAGTTGGTTTATGTAGGAAAAGAGAATTGATTTATATAATATTTCAAAAACATAGGTTTCAGAGTCAGTATAATTAAATATTCCAAACCACAAACCATCCCTTTTTTTCCCATTGTTTTTTCCAAAGGGGAGTGGGAAAAATTATTTTATAAGTTCAATGGCAGAACTTATAAAAATATTAGGATTGCTTATGTGGAGTTGAGTCACACTCACAAAGAAATCATTTTAAGATGCTAAAATATTTTATAAGTCTTGGAGGGTCTACTAAGATACCATAAAATTAATAAAACAAATATAAAATTATATTATTTTGAAGGTAAACCATATATTGTCCAAATATCCATTTACAACATTTTATTACCTCATTATTGGTTCATTATGATGTCATAAACCACATTATATATTTAAACGATATTTAATTTTAACCCATAAATTCGGTTTACTCATAAAACTATGAAAAATTTACCATTAGATAATTTATACATCGTAAATAAAAAATAATTTTCCTTTTATCTAAAAAAATATTAATTTTTATTTTATTTTTTAATTTTAAAATAAAAACTGGCATTTATCAAAAATTAATGTGTAATGACAAAAATAGCTTTCAAACCTTATTAAAAAAGAAATATTTTATTAAAAAAAATTATATGGTCTTTGATATATAATAATAATTAATATAGTAAAAATATTTTTCAAATATATTATTTTATTCTGAAATCCATTAATTCATCAAAATAGATTTCTAAATTTAATTTTAATATCATTTAAAAATACTATTTGTGCTTTAAAAATCACTTACAAATTAACTATAATAAAATGAATGTATTGTCTTTATTAAATTAAAATATAGTTCACATAATCATAGTGCTAGGGTATTGCTACAAAACCCCCTAACAACACCCACATAATACTTAAGGGTAAGTTGTGTGATGGAGAGAAACTATTGGGGAATCTTGGATAACAACGCTCGGGTGGTAATCTCTATTAACTTCCATATCTCCCATAGTCAATTCTGTTCAAGATTAACATATTGTAGATCGTCTTGCGCTTGGCCTATAGTGAAGACCTGTGAATATACCTCCATTCCAATCTCCTAAAAATGTGCTTAATATGGAGCAATTATACTAGATAAATCCATCACTTCCTTTTAATAAGAAAATTTGAATTTTTATAGCCCTATATTTGGACTAATCATCTGATCAATGTTCAACATCTATATTAGAAATGGTAACAATTCATAATGTTATTTTAAAATACAAAAGCATAATTATAAGAAATTTCATATATTTTATATAACCATTTTACATAATAATACATTTAATTATATCAAGTTGAATTTTCATTAATAAATGTATGGGACATTACAATCTTTCCCCCTTATGAAATTTCCCCTGTGAAATTTTATTTTACCATAGTAAAACAGATGAGGGTAACTCTGATTCATCATTTCCACTGATTTCAACATTTTGTCTTAAATATTTTGGTTTCTCCATAACACCTTGATGAGGGGTATTGCCTTATTTTGTAGAACTTTTTCCCTAAGATCATATATCTTCATTTATATTTCTTAATAGGAGAGGTAATTCTCCAATGGTTCCTATTTTGGATTGAGTACATGTGATGGTCCAGGTATGTACTTCTTCAAGAGTGATATATGGACTACATCATGTACTTCAGACATGTCTGGTGAGAGTGCTAGTTGATAGGCCACTACTCCAATGCGATCAAGGATCTCAAAAGGGTCTATGTTCCTTGAACTAAGATTTTACATCTTCTCATGTCTCTTAACTGTCATCCATGGTGATATGTGGAGCAATGCCATGTCTCTAACATTAAAATCTAGGTCTCTTCTATGATTATCAACACAGTTCTTATTTGACTCTTATCAGCTTTACTGAACTTTTGGATGGTCTAAACCTTCTCCACCATTTCTTTAACCATTTATCGACGAAGGAGTTTGTTCTCCCCAACTTCATCCTAACATGTGAGTGTTCTTAACATCTTCCAATAAATAGAAACATAAGGAGTCATTTGGATGGATGAGTGGAAAATTTTATTTTAAGATAACTCAACCAGAAGAAGTTGTTGATCCCATCCTCTTTTGAAGTCCATTAATAATTCCCTCCACATATCCTCATGTTTTTTGATAGTCTGCTCAGATTGGAAATAATTTTGAGGATGATAAAATATACTGAAGCCTAAATAAATATTCAGAGTTTATTGGAGACTCTTCTAGAACATAGAGATTAATCTTGGATCCCGATAAGATACAATCGATAGAGGTACTCCAGGAGTCCTTAAAACTTATCTTATGTATGTTTTTTCTTGTTTATCAAATGATAAATCCTCTGAATATTCAATGAGTTATGCAGATTTGTTAAGATGATCCACAAAAACAATAATAGAATTGTTTCCATTGGATGTCTTCAGAAGTCTGGTGAAAATTATATAGTGATGTTATACCATTTTTATGTTGGTAAGGGTAATGGTTTCATCTTCCCCTTAGAAATATTCTTCTTAGCCTTCACTTGCTTCCATACCAGGAATTTTGATGTATACTCAATGATCTCCTTATTCATCTAATCCCACCAATAATGCTCTCAGATATCTCAATACATATTTTTGTTTCCTAGGAGAATGGAGAAATTTAAATAGTGTGAATCATCCAAAAGTTCATTCTTTAACTCTTGATTTTATGGAACTCTATATCTTGACCCAAATATCATAATTACTTCTTCATTAGCATTGAACTCTAAGTATTTCCCTTTTCTGATAGTTTCCATTATCTTCTTAATTCCCACATCATCCTTTTGAGAATCCTTTATCCTTTCCAAAAAATAAAGTTGAGCGATAATTTGTGAATGGATTGATGATTTTACCTTCTTTAGGATTCCCATATCCATATTCATCAAATATAAGAAGATTTAATCCTTTTAAATTATTATCAATGAAATAGTTATTGGTTCATTTTTACTTAGATCATCTTCCACTTTAGTCGCTTTCCCCATATGGTAGTGAATTGACTAGTCGTAGTCTTCGATCTGCTCCAACCATCTTCGTTGGTTCATGTTCAACACTTTTTGTGTGAATATATACTTGAAGATTCTGTGACCCATGTATATTTCACAATTCTCCCCAAATAGGTAATGTCACAAATTTGTTAAATCCAAGATTGTTGTAGCCAACTCTATATCAGGTGTTGGATCGTTCTACTCGTGAACATTTAGTATAATTGATTAATAAGTAACAAATTTTTTCATTTTTAATAAACACACAACCCAAGACATTCTTTGATTCATTATTGAACACCACAAAATATTTCCACTTTTGCGTAGTGTGATCAACAGTATAGTGATAAGCCTCCATTTCAACTCCATGAAGCTATCTTTTCATTCATCCCTCCATGAATACTTAACTCTCTTCCTTGTTTTCTTGGAAAGAGGGTTTGATTATGATGATAAATTTCTCAAAAATATGTGATAATATCTAGCTAACCCAGGCAAGATATAGATATTTTTTAAATATGTTGACCATGTTCATCCCTAAATTGAATTTTTCATTGAGGGATCCACAAATTTCCCATTTTATGTGCTGATATGACCCAAGAATGCGACCTCCTTCAACTAGAACTCAGACTTATTGTACTTTGCATAGAAAATCTCCTTTCTAAAGGTATCTAGTATAGTGATAAGATTCGACTCATGCTCCTCATTTATTTTGGAGTATATTAAAATATATTCTATAAAGACTATCACAAATTTATCTAGGTAATCTCTAAAGACTCTATTCATCAAGTCCAAAATGATTTTCAGGGCATGAGTGAGTCTAAAAGGCATTAATAAGATTTCATAGTGACTAACCTTGTACGAAAAGTAGTAATGGGGATATCCTCCTTCTTCAGTCTTACTTGGTAATATCCCGATATATGATCCACTTTAGAGAAGTATTGTCCTCCACATAGTTTATTGAACATGTCATAAATTAATGGAAGAAGATACTTCTTATTTATCATGATTTTGTTGAGATCGTGATAATCAATTCAAAGGCAGATTGACCCATCCTTCTTAACGAAGACGACAAGTGCACCCCATGGTGAAGCACATGGGCATATAAACCCTTTATCCAGATTCTCATGTAGTTGTTTCTTTACCTCCTCAAGATCCACAACAACCCTTCTATATAGAGCCTTTGATATTGTAAAAGCCCCAGGTATATGATCTACCAAGAATTCATCATTTCAACTAGGAGGAAGACCATGAAATTCCTTGGGAAACACTTCAATGAATTCTCTCACATTAGGAATGTCTTAAAGGATAGTTTCTTACATAGAATCCATCATATGAGAATGATATGTGTGAGAATAGGGAAATAATATACATGCTTTATATGATGGTTCTACAAGAGTCTCATTCTCATCCTTTCACTTGTACAGATTCAAGGGTAGATTCACCATATGGATAGTGATTTCCCTCTCATAGTAATTTATGTCAGCTTTATATAGGGATGTCAATCCATTCCATGAATTGCATAAAATTCCACCATAGGGAGTATGAAGAGTTTTACCATAGCGTTCAATGCACAAATTGTGATAGGGGATGAGTTATATTCTTAGGATGAAATAATTTCCCCATTTTCCATTCTCCTCAACATCTCTACTTCCATGATTTTTGGTTGTGTTTGTAATGTTCTTCTAATATTTGGGTTATTAAAGAATGAGTAGAACATGAATAAAAATTTATGTTCTCTATTCTTGAATGAATAACTAGTGTACCTATCACCACATCATTGTCGAGGTTTTCTTTGTTGGAAGTGATTGGGAAAGATCTCCCTTGACACCTTGGAGGTTGTTGGATGCCTAAAAACCATTGGATTAGGGTAGTGGTTTTCAAAGTGCCAAGGTTCATTCTAATTAATGAAATGAAGAATGTGTTGTGGGTCAAATGGAGTGTTCCTCTCCTCTGTTGTAGCATTTGATTTTGTTTATCGGTAATTAAGGGATAGGTTCCCTACTCATCCACACCTAAAGCATTTCCTCATCCCCATCAATAAATTTCTGCTATTCTTCTTTCCACACCATTGGAAAATGGGGTGCTAGAATTTTATAGCACTATTGGATTTCTAAATCAAACTTAAAAAATTAAAGTCCACCTTCAACTTCATATCCACATGATACCCATGAGATTTATAGATCACCATTTTGAATTTAAGATACATAAGATAGTTTCCTCATAACTATCGATGTCATGGATCGGTAGGGATTTCCGTATGCTAGGTTTTAGAAAACCAAAGAAGTGGAAAATCATTATTTTGGGGTAACGACCAAACTGATGTCGTATCTTGATAGCCTTGTGAATTTTTCCTCGTACACTCTGATGAATTGGTATTCTTTTTTCATGGTGTAAATGAAGTCAATTTCCATCTAAAGTAAATGGGTGCATGAAAAATATTTATCGAAAAATATTTTCATGAAATACATCAATTCCAATGCCTCAATATCTTCCTTATGCTTAGTATTTTTTATCAATGTCGACCATTTATCCGATTCACCATCCATACGATAAGGAGGAATAATAAACATCTCTTGTTCAGAACAATTAAGGATGGATAAGATCTTTTCAATGGATATGATCCCTTGTTTGGTGATTAAAGGATTAGATGATCCATTAAATGTAGGATCCCTTTGTATAATGAAGCTCTAGATTGCGGATTGTTCTTTATTAGGGTGTGGGGGTTGGATATTCCTCTTGCCCCATATTTATATTCAATACAAGAGATAACTAAGAGAGTATCAAGAAAATGTTTGTGATTCATGATCTCGGTGGATTGGGAATCTCATTAGAACAATCATCACGTAAATATTTGTATTGGTTGTTAGCTCGAGTCCTCCTACTTTCAACCATTGGCTAGAATAAAAGGAAATTTATGGGTAACACATAAAGTGGAATACAATGAAAAAAAGGGATAGCTTATAAATTACATTTATTTCCAAAACATATTAATATATTGGATTCAATCTACTTTATCCATGATCTACTTCTAAAGATATATTCTTATGGGGATTTTTTTATTCTCTTAATAACGGTTCATAATAAGATTATGAATTTACCCAATCAAATCCCCCAGGTGTTTCAAACCATGAGTGAAGAAATTCCCATTGTCATTCACCTGCTCCTATTTGAGTCTAGATTAAATTGGTGTATTCAGGTTTTACCCCTACACACATCTGCGCTAGAGCCACCTCTACTTGTTTGTATCCAAACAAAGATTTATTTAATTTAGAAACACTTATTCTATACTCACCAAAATTTAGAATTTTTTTTATTATAATTATTCTTATACTTAAGGATTTCACTTTTGTTTTCTAATCCTAATATCAAAATTAATTAAACCTATCCTTTGATACCAACTATAGTAAACCTAATATTTATTAGACGCATAAACATGATTTTTTTTAAAAATTGTTCTTATAAAAACTACAAGGATCGATAATTCTAGTGCCTTGGGATATTAAGAACATTATATAAAATGTAAAGACATAAAATAACACATCTTTATTGAAAAATTATTTTACATAACCACAATATTTATTTGTATATAGCACTTCATGAGAAAACCTGAGGACAAACATAAAAAAGGGTGAGCTATAAATCCCAAGAAGGTAGTAAAAAAGGAATATCATGAAGAATAAAATTAATGATAAAAAATATAAATACCAATTTATAATAATAGAAAAATGAACACAAAGTCATGATATAGCATGATTATCTAACATAGAGAAGTGGAAACAAAATTTAACATGATATTAGCAAGAGCCAAGGATCATTGCAAAGGGTGCGTGAGTAAACCCTAATTGCACATGAATTAGCATGAGTAAACCCCCATTAAACTTTAATTATAATGATTCAACACTCTTTGAACTTGACATATCATGATATTATTCTTTACCCAATGAATTGGAGCACTATCAGGGTGCACCCTTCTTAATTATTTCATTTCATGCGTAAGTGTTCCATATAGATCATATAACATCGATTCATTAAACAACATAATTTCTTCCATGAATAAGAGATGTGGAATACATAAATATAATTACATAATCAATAAGTAAATGTGCATCAATGTGTATACCCTTGATATAAAACTTGATATGGTATTCACTTACGCTATGATTTTGGTGGGGGGGAATTTTGTTGTAACTTCGCCCGCATAACGACGTCAAATAGAAATCATAAAATGGGATGATGAGAGAGAAAGAAGTTTCTCAACATTTATACATTAAATTTATAGTGAGTGGGTCATGGAACATTATATCTTAACATATGTAATTGAAATTAGTTGTATAATATAAAATAATTTCTTGAATATAAACAATGAGAGAGAAATTCCTTATAGAATTTCAGAATGGTAACAAGTGTGCATAAGAGGCATTAATGAAAGATAAATGGGTATATCATCATTCAAATGTAAGTATGGAAGTGTAGAGGAGGTGAAAAATCGTACCCCAATATTTGAAATTGAAACTAAAAGGACATAATAATATAAGAAACAAGGTCATAAATAAGGAAGAAAAGTGAGGATCATTTACTTGGAAGTGTGATCCTAATGGCTTGGGAGAGGCCTGAGAGAGGCCTATTAGGATCTTGGGGCACCTTGGGAGAATTATATATAGAGGATGGAAGTCTTTGGATGAGTTAAATATTGTTTGAGTGAATAGGAATGGGATATTGTGTTGGATTATATAAGAAAAGAGAGATGAATTCTTTAATATTTCACAAACATAGGTTTTGGAATCTATATAATTAAATGTACAAACCCAAAAACCATACCATTGTTTTTGACAATATTTTTCCAATATTTAGTGGAAAATTTTATATTATAAGGCCAATGGCCAAACCTATTAAAATATTATGCTTTATTTTCTAGAGGTTAGTTACACTCTCAATGAAATCATTTTAAAATGTTAAAATATTTTATAAGACTTGGAGGGTCCACTATGGAACCATAAAATTAATCAAACAAATATAAAATCACATTATTTTAAATTAAAAAAACATATATTGGAAGAATTAAATGTTTATATTATTTTATTACATCACCATTGGGTCCTTATGGTGTCATAAAACTAACTATATATTTAAATGGTATTTGATTTTTACCAAACAATTCGACTCTCTCATAAAATTAAGAAAACTTCATTGTTATATTATTTTGACACCCTGAATCCGAAAATAATATTCATTATATCTAAATTATTTAATAAATATGTGAATTATTATTTTTAAAATAAAAAACCTACATTTATCCCAAAGTTATGGGTTTTGATAAAAACAACTTTCCAAACATAATAAAAATTACAATTGTATTCATAAAAATTATAATATTGTTCATATTTAATAGATATTAATTTAGTAATAATATTTTATTAAAATATTATTTAATTAAGAAATCCATGAATTCATACAAATATATTTCTCAATTAAATTTTAATATTAACTCACTGACTAAAAAATAAATTTTTTATTTCCAAACACTTTTAGGAAAAGTGAGAAACTGCACAACCCTTAAACTGTACATGATCATGACTTAAAACATTAATAAAACATGAACATGCAGTTCAAATAACAAGACAAATAGACCATCATATAAGAACATATCATAATATCCATAATCATCTTCGCAGCCCAGACTGAAGTCCTCTTCCGTAGTAGTCAATTATTATTCAGAAACCGATTTATGCCACCTAAAAAAATTATCACATTGATCCCGACTCCTCATCTGGTCTGTTGAAAGCTACAATGAAAAACGGTTTCTTGACTAAGCTCTCCTTTTTGAAAGAAATAATCACCATGCTATCCTACTTAAAGGACGATCCGGTACTCATCGTTCATGGTAAGTAAGAGTAGTCCTTTCTTTTTCTTCTTCTTAATTTAGAATAAAAAGATCCTTTAGACTCAATCATAATTTTATTCCCATTATGCCTAATGTCACTGTAGGAATGATTGGATGAACCCCCAGATTTTGTTTGTCACCCCCAGAAAGGTCCCTCCCTTTTTCGAGGAGGTTATTCGATACATTATCCCTAAATCGATTAGTATTCCCCCTCTCTAGTCTGGTGTGTAACTCTCATTAAAGGAAAGACACCTAACTACATTAGGAGGCTCTTCCATGACTATAGAAACTTCCCCGTGTCCCAAACATCCAACATTGTGCCCTTCCATGAAGGCCCCATCAACATCACCCTAAACCCAATATCAGCATTCGAACCCGCTTCAAACATGCCTTCAAGGAATCCATCAATCCTATTGCTCAAAATTAGAACGGGCCAGGCCGAAGGGTCTAAACCCTAGCTTCCCCAACACTGTTTGGATTGGGGACATCTGAATTGAAGATGTCTCACCCACCCCCACCATCTGTTACATAACCATCTTATCCTAATCCATGTGCTTCTCTATAGGATCCTCTTTATAAACCAATACAGTATCGTTATGAAAATTTAGATTAGAGGGGCCATCCAAATACTACCTCAACCTACTAAACACTTCAGCAACCTTCTGATTATCCTGAGTCCTCATAGCACTTAACAAATCAGAACAATGTAAATCCTCAATATTAACCTTGCAGACACCATCCTTAAGATCCTTCCCCACTAGACTCAACTGATGAGGTCCCTATCCTCTACCTTTAGACCCTGAAGCCGCCAGATCTAGACCCACTATCACACCAACCACAATAGCCTTACCATTTGAATAATCATATCTTCTTACAGTAACCTATTCCCCCCGATGATAGACCTCTAACTCATGAGTGGGGGATCTCCTTCAGACAACTTCAAAAGAGTGACACAACCAATTTCAAGATGAAAAAAATATATCATGCTCTCATAGATCACCCGTTTCATACACCTGTGTTCCACACCAATAGAAATCCACACAAAATCAAAATGAAAAATGAGATGCATCCATTTATACACAAACCTAGGGGTTAACTGGGTGACACACAACCTCATTTTTGTATATCAATGAATAAATATCTTCCTTTTAGATTACCTAAAATTCGTATAAAGGAAGGGTTCTGAAAAAGTAAAGGGATATTGCAGAAGGTTACCCAAACCACCATACAAGGAAAATCATGATTCATCCGTAAATAGAAGGACCAGTGTAAGAGGAAGAAACAATATCTGTTGAATCTATGATGTTCCCTCGACCATGCTTTGCGAAGATCTGCCTCCTATTTAAACTAAAACATGATATTGTGGCTGTCGGGCAGGCCAACTATCTCCCTTTCTTTAAGGTCCCAAGATCCAAAGCTGAACCTATCAAATGCATCGAATAAAGGTCTCCTTTTCTTAAAATGAGAAACCCGAGTGAGATTCAAGATCACAGTGGTTTCCGAAAACTCATAAGTGGAGATTTGGATAATAGGGAATCCATCGAGATGATCCAGAGCATTAGGGCCTATCAAAGCTTTTGGAAATGGTTGAGGGAAATCTAGGTTGTAGAATGGGTGAAAACCCCATATTCACTCACGGGACGACGATTCCCCCTCACCCACTAAGGGGGAGGATCCATCGCTGAAACCACCACTATCACCGAACTGGAGTGAGAAACGCCACGATTCACCCTTGGAAAACTATGAAAAGTGAAAAATATCTTAAATATTACCTAAAAATAATATTTGTTCTTTAAAATTAACAAACAAAGTAACAATAATAAAATCAATATACATTATTTATTCTATACAAAAATAATGCATGTAATCATAGTTCTAGGTTCTTGTTACATAATCCCTTATAACACCCATATAAGTCTTAAGGGTAAGGAGTGCGATGGTGACTGACTATTGGGGAGGCTCAAATAACATTGCTCGAGTTGTAATCTTTATTAAATTTCTCTTTTTAAATGGGTGATTTATTTCAAACTTAACATGTTGAATCTTGGATTGGGCATGGTCTAGAGTGAAGCCCAATGATGCTACCTCCTTTTTGAGCTCCGATAAATGGGATTCATAAGGAGAAATTATACTATATAAGGCCATTACTTCCTTTTTCTGAGTATATTGGATTTGTTAAAGCCATATATTTATACAAATCATGTGATCACTATTCAAAGGGCATATTATAAAATTCAATAATTATTAACAGTTTTTTTAAATCGAAAAAAAACCAAGGAAGTGTATATGTTTTATATAACCATTATACATAATATGAAATTTAATTATATAAAGAGGAATTTTCATTAGTAAAAGTTTGGGTCGTTACACCTTACATTTAATTCATTTAAATAATAATTCTATATTATTATTGTTCCATTTTACAAATCATAAGGTTAGTTCCATTTACATTCATTATTGTGATAAGTCCAATTGAGAATGCAACAATTTTATAATTCCCTACAAGTCATTTTCATTCACTTGCTCAATCCACCTCCTTACTCCATGAGTGAAAATGGATTCTATGACAAGAATCCAACAATCATTTCATTCAAGAAGACCACTTCATATATAGAAAATATTATTACCATTTATATTTAAAATCGATTAAAAAAAATTAACAAACATACCTTTGGTGGGTCAAGTGTACAAGAACCATGGTAATATCTATTTATTAAATCATAATTTAATTTTCATATAATATTAGAAGGATTTCCATTTTAATTTTCAACATCAAACACACACGAACGTTGGCTCAAAGTTGTTACAACCCCAAAACCTAAATATGGAATAAAATCATACATGGGTGGTCAGTGTTTTAGATGTTACCATTTATACTAAATCACTTATTTGAAAATATTCTCATATTATCATTAAAATTACTACATGAAAGGCTTATAAATTCAACAAATGAAGAATGATGAAATCAGTGTGATGAAATCACAATTTATAAAATCAAATAAATTGAAAAATTGGTTTAGACCACCTACCTCACACTCATATGAATCTACTCATCTAGTATCTCCCACTAATTAATCATGGATAAAATCAGATGTAAAAAAGGGATTATAATCATTCAACTTGATAACTTCTTCAATACAAATAAAAAGAATAATGGCTAAAAAGGAATCGAGTACATACCGATGCATGTCCAACAAGACTACATAAGCTTTATGGTACACTGAATGAAAGTGATCTCTCAATGCCTATATTTTTCTTCAACATGGATCAATAATGGGAGAGGTGGATTTCTTTTCTGTTGGAATAGTATATGAGAATGGATTAGTTAATTAGAACATTAATGGAAAAAAGTTATGAATACGCAAAATTTTACATGTCCACGGTTTGGGTGTAGGCTTTTCCAAACCATCCGCTAACCATGAACGAGTACCTAGAAGAAGAGGGGAACTCATATGGTTAATCCATATGGTTTTAAAACGAATGCACCAATTATATAAAATTATTTTTCCCAAATATTCAGACAACGTGCATGGTTAGATAATACCATGCGCCTTACCCACACAATTTACAATAACGGTGATACATGCCATCATCTCAAAAAAATATTTTTTTCAGACTCTTCACAACCCTTAGACACCCATGTGACCTTTATGAAATTATTTGGCTTCTGAAATTGGTCCAGAATGTTTTTATAACAAAATGTAAAGGATCTATATAGGATCCCAAACCAAGTTATTACATAACCCACATTAAGAGAATATTTAAATGAAATTGATAGATTATAAGTCCATTTATATTAATGTAAATTCATATAATTATTTTTTATAGATTAAATTATAATATTAAGTCATCTAATTCTTGAATAATGCATTTCATGATAAACCAGTTTCCCTCATGTTTGGGGGTTTGATTTTAAAATGAATTTTACAACATATGTGAATGTGATTTTATAAAAATTATTCATTAACATTAATCATTGTAGTTAATATTGGGAAATTTTTTCAACTTCATTTTGGTCATAGTTATTATTAAAAATCACAAATAAAAAAAAGTTAATGTGGTGAAAACTAGAATAAAAAAATTTAGTAACCATAGTGGTAAATGAATGAATTTGTTAGAAATTTTTTTTTTTATTTTGGAGGTGTTTCTAGACAATATAATTCCTAAAATACGTTACTTATATATTTCTTGGAAACTTATCTTGATATTTACTTCCCATTATAGAATTACTTTGCATATTTATAACAAATTCCACACATCCTAAATTATTTTAGGGTATCCCCTGCCCTCGAATATTCACACCTATAGAAAATTTGGGTAAAAAAATACCCATTTAATTACTCTCCATTATCATTATAAACAGTATTTATATTTTGGTCTTCTAATAATACTGGCCTTATTTTCATTAATATGAAATCAAAAGGAGGCTCTTCTTAGTGATGGTAATCATCTTCACTGAGATCATTTGTTTTTATTCATTCTTATCCACCTTTAGTTATTTCAGGGAAATAAGAATATAATAAAATAAAAAACTCAAATATACAAAGATGTTATCATGTTTGTTGTGTAATATCTTTTAACTTCCCCTTCTATCAAATTTGAAATGAAACCATCATTTTTCTTTATGTTAGACTATAGTCTCACGAACTGATGTAATTTGTTTTCAATAATCACCTCTCATGACTAATACCAAAGATAGATTTAATGTTTTTAAATGATATTTTTGACATATTAATAATTCTGTAAAACAATAATATAATATACATTCTTACATTTCCATAAATGGACAAATGATAACATCATTTTTGCGTATGATAAACTTTTTCCAAACGAAGTGATGAGATTCATAATACAACTATTGAATCTTGTGAATAGTATATGTATGTCTATTTAAAAAAAGAATATGATATTTATCAAATCATTATCATAATAGAAATATATAATTACTCTTTCCTTGTTTCCATTAACATTATTGAAAAATAGAATATTTACTCATGTATACTTACATCCCACATTCTCTATGATTATAAATAGTTAATTTTTCAGAAAAATCTTCAACACCATTTTCTACAGGTATGATTAATATATAAATAATAAAATTATTTTATAATTATTAATCATGATAATATAGATCAATGACACCATTGACCATGGTCAACAGATCGATGTTGTTTTTAAAATATGATCCAAACATCCCCAAAACACATTACATGGACATAAGTGAGTTGGTAATAAAATATTTCATTAATATAAATTAAGTAAATGTTTTAGGTATTAGTGATTAAACAAATAAATTTTCCACATGGAAAAAATAATTGATATAATTTTACTTTATTGGATATGAAATATATATGTAGACACCTAAAGCTTGACGTACATGGACATTAAATTACTTTTGTGGAATACTTAATACATGAAAAAAATAGACACCCAAAGACTTTATTAGTTTAGTGTCTTTGGAAACTCATAACGCAATCTACTAATCACGGTGAAAGATCTTTAACATCTCCCATAATGATCTTCCCCTTTGGTTTTATTAGCTAAAACCTTTCATTATATCTTGGGGAAAAGAAAACATAAAAAGGGTGAGCTCAAATTCTTAGTAATGGAAAGAATAGTGAACATAAAACAATCCATAAACATTTGAATGTAAAAACTTGAACATAAAATCTAAACATCAAAATCTTGAGAAAATACATAAATCTTGGATGTACGTAAGGAATATATAATAAAGGAACATCAATCATGATAAAAGAGAATGGGAAAAAAACATGTTATTGTGGCAACCATTAAGCACATGATATGATTTCTATAGTAGCCAAGACATCGGTGCCAAGACCATCTTAGTGGACAAAGTCCCTTTCTGAATCGCGTTCATCCTCGTTCCAGTCCTTTATTACTGAACAAGATAAACTTACCGTTCCAGCCATGTCTATGTCATTAGATATAATTCATTACCCAATTCATTGGAGGGAGATATAGGTTCCACCCATATCATAATAAAATTATTCTTACTTGTGCCACAAAATAAACTTAAAACATTCATCATAACCCAATGAATAAAATGTGTTTCATAAACATCATCCCATCATCACATATTCCATATAAAAGAAATGGATATTTCATCATAAGAAAAGTGAAACCATGTAAATCATATAGAAATTATACTTGAAACATACACATATGAAATAATGTCATCTTAGATGGAAAATGGTTTTGATAAAACACTTGAAATGCATTCTTGAGGAAAATATCATTTCTTCTTCAAAATCATTTTCTTTTCACAAACTTCCATGAAATTTTAAAATAAAAGGATTGTGTTGAAAATAATCACGAAATTTTGTAGATTAAGCTTCATGAAAATAAGGCGTTATAAAACTATAAAAATTCGTTCATTCCGTGTAAGTTAAAAAACATTCTTCTTGTACTATTACCGAAAAGTCAAAAATTACCTCGTATGGTAAACAAAAGAATGATTCCTTACATACCATGTAGTAATAGTAAAAAATGGGTAACTATGACTTTAAAAATACATGAACCCATTTTTAGAAAACAAGGACATCGACGATAAATATAACCCTAGTAAATACTTACGAATAAATAATCTCGGATAAAAACGAGTTTGGAAAAGTTATTCCTTACCTTATGTCCGATATGCTTCATATGTATCCGAAAATCCAATATAATGATTTAAATAATGTCATTTACTTATTCCAGAATCATATTCATTGTTAAAATATCATATATGGTTTACTTATGACTTTATATTACCTGTTCTTTTGTAATTTTTATGTAAAAGCTGTGATTTGGGTAAAATCGTTTTAATTATTGTACGTGTTTCGACTTGTTGTTCTTGATATTATTACTTGTTTCCTAATTTACTTAATTCCATAATGTAAAACATGATTTATATATAATATATATTCATCATATACATATATATATGATGGATCAATAAATGTAATGAAATACACCGTTCAAGGGGACAGTAGGTCGTACGTACCAATGAACATTGTTTTCGTTTCCTTCATGAATTGAATGGAATTAAGTAGATGACATACATATATATATATATATACATAAATCCAGTATCACTATTATGTCATATATTTAATTATTACTTATTATATATATTTATAATCATTCATGAATGGTTAACATGGAGACTGAATCTCATCACGTTGTGGAGATGGTAGTCCGTACGTATGCAAGAGCGATGATATCATTCCTATGATAGTGGAATTGTATTTTAGTGTATGTATAATATTTTAAAATCAATATCACTTTACAATAATCATATATAGTTATTTATATACACCATTATACCCATCCATGTAAGGTGGTGGTCAAAAACAGATTACACCACAACGTGGAGACGGTATTCTGTATGTACGCACGCGCGGTGATTTCATTTTCTGTAGGATGGATAAGAGGTAAAATAGGGTTATTTCATATTTATAATAAAATAGCAGTATATAATTAATACTGATGTTATTATTTTATAATGAGACAACTAATGAAGAATAATTGCAAGAAGAAAGAAACTTCAGATAATCGGAAGAAGAGATTACCTCTTCTTCGACGCACCTCCTTTAAGATTCCTATTAAGAAAGTAGAGTTGGTATTTTGAGAAGACCAGAACCTCCAGAATGTTTCTAGGGAAGTGGAGAATAGAAATGGGAATGGGTTGGCCGAGATTTAAGGCTCAAAATGGTTTTAAGAGAAGAGGTAATGGGTGCCCTTTTTATAAGGGAGGAGAGGGGTACCTTTGGAAAAACATTAAATATTTTTTTATAATAAAGTCATATTCGGTTTATAATAGCTCCAAATTGATTTATTTAAATGGTAATGTGGTTATGGGTCTAATTACCTTAGAGAAATTAGTTTTTGACAAGTTTAGGTTACTATTTTAACCTTATCATTGATATTTAACTCTACGATAAATAATTTAACTTTTACTGTGTCTTCTTATTTTCTTACACTATATGGTTAATAAATATACTATAACGAGCCAAACGAACCCCAAGTGGTTTATTATTAATATATATTACCTTATATAAGTCATTTGGACTAACATTATATTTTTAGTAATATAATAACAATTAATAATATAATATTTGTTTTAAAAACTATTTTATGTCAATTTTGACACTATTTGGTAATTTATTTGTGTGAAAATCATAACAGCTTGATTAGTTAGAAAAAAGTTAGTTAAATCAATAATAACATGTCATATTATCCTAGAAAATTATTTTAATTCATAAAAAGTCTCAAATTACTTTTATTTGGTTATTTATAATATCATTTATTTAAATATTTCATTATTTAGGTAATTACTGCATCACCATTGTGTCATAAATAACATAAATTATCTAATGTATAAAAATTATAAATAAAATACCATTAGGTATGAAATATTTTTATCTTAGTAATTAATATTTATAGTCGAATTTATCTTATGTATAACCCTATATTCAAAATGTTTTAGTTATTAATCTTTGATTTTATCTATTTTAACACTTTTTTAAATAAAATAATAATAAATGTCCTAATCTAATCCAAGTGGACCTAAAGGGAATATTTTGTTTCTAAGGTTGTTTTTGGTCGAATTAAAATTATCTAATAGAATTATAACATGTGTTAGGGTAATAATAATATCATTTTACCCTTAATTACCCTATTTACTTTTAACTGTGGTAAATAAAAGTAAAAGGTTACTATTCACCAAAAATTATTTTTATCTTATTGAACAACATTTTACTACTTGATATTAACCATGTCTCTCGGATTTTTGAAATTTCACTCATAGAAGTGGTACAATTTAGTTTTATGTAAGTTTGCAAAAAGCTCCTAGGAGGTAGGTAAAAGACGGTGAAAAGTTCAATAAAATTTTTATATATATCTAAAATTATTATAAAATGACTCCAATTAATTACATGAACTTATATAGGTATTATGTATCAATTTTTGAACTAAAATAAATTTAAATACAATAAATAATTATTTAAATAAAAATTCGATATTTATATAGTAACCTAGTGTTTTCACTATTCATCAAAAATTGAATGTTTTCTGAAAAATACCAAAAATTCACCCTAGGCTAATTTCGATATTATGAATCTAAAAATGAGGTCCATTTTAAAAGATAAAATTCCTAAAATTTCAAAAAGTGGGTATTACTATTCATAATGGCTAGTTTATATAATATTTTAATAACATGTCGGTGTTTAGTGAAACTCGGTATTGCATACAACACACGTGATCGTGGAAGGTCGTGATTGCGTGTAATGTAAGCCATGTGAGGGTTGAGTGTATTGAACGACTCCTTTGTTGTTGCATATAACAGAATCCAACCATATTTTATTTATACATTGAATATATATATATATCCAATGTTGCGTAGAATAACTACTATCAAACGAACTTGAAATTATGTGTAACACAAGCCAAGAATATAGTTGCGTATATTGCAAGATAATACGGTGTGGAATATATTAAAATCTAATCTTGATGTAGTGTATAATAAAAGATATAAAATAAATTAAAAGAAATGTATCTCATCAAATCTCTGGCTGTTACAATATACATGAAAATTATGGACATGAGTAATGGGATTTCTCAACTCACTTTCACTTCTAGGAGCCATATTCCTTATTCCCCAGTTTTTTATATTGTGTGGTGTATATACATTCCATTTTAATGTTAAATAATGAATATATTAATCTTTATGGTATTTAATTCTTCATTTTAGGTTTCATATTTATTGGGGTATATGATTAAATGGTTAACCATGTGGTTAGGGTTTATCATTTTTTTAGATTAATTATGTTAAATTATCCATTTGAAGAATTATTTGACATTAATATCACAAAAAAATAAATATTATTATTCTAAAGTTATTATATAATATTTCATGAAGTACCTTTATTTACCTCTATATTGTAATCAATATTATTTATAATTTTTTTAACAAAAAATGACTTCATTTCTCTCCTCATTTGAAAATTCATTTTATTAAATATACATGTTTCAAGAAACTTTTTTCTAGAATATTTCTAACATTATCAAAATGATTTATTATAGACATTCATACCCATGTTTTCATTTTTTTAGAAATGAATTGGAAGGAATTTGTTTTCTAATAGTGATACTTTTTAGCCTTTTCACAAATGTGATAATGGAATGTTTTTTAACTTATAAAACATGTATGGAATTATTCAACATTACAAGGAATCAATTAATAGAATATTATAATACAATTTTCCTTATTTTTTATAATGAATTTTTTTTGATATTATTTAATAAAAAATTTGAATTTATAAATATTGATTTATAATTAAAAATGGATTTTTCATCAATAAATATCAGATGTTGTCTTATAAAGTCATTCTCACCAATGAAATCAATCTTTACTATCATGTAATACTTATAATTTTTTAAATATATTCCCCTCACATATATACCTAGCTTATTTACCAATTACATTGATGGGATGATACATAAATTACAATCATATATCAAATTCATTCATTATGAAATTTTATTTATTTGTGATATGAGAAAATATAACGCAACAAAATTCATTCCATGTGTAATTGTTATGAATATACATTACGATTCATTTTCTTTTATAGCAGACATTTTCATGAAAATGTTATGAGGATTGTTACAATATAGTTATCCAATTTAGTGGTTAATTAATTAGACTCATGAGACTTCATGAATGGGTTAAAGGAGTAAAAATAATCCATTATGGAACTTTTTCCTCCACGTGATATTTTCTAGGAATTTATACTTCACTCATGTTTATGTAATTAGATATATTTCTACCATATTTAATATGATTCCATAATTGTACATTACCATGTTATTTATGGTATTCTCAAATTTTTTTACCATTGATAATTATATATTATGAAATCATGTTCTACCTTTGACTTGGGAATTATGCTTCCATATCATGTTTATTCACATACTGTGATTTTAGCTCAGCCCTTTTGATTGTGTATTCCTCATGTTATCCCATTCAACTTTTGGATCATAAAATGATTTAGTATCACATTACACAGAATAAAATTATTTTAGTTTAGTTTGTTGTCCCTTTGTTTTATTATGAATAAGGTATTCTAAAGACACTGGGACTCATTATCTTTAGGCTTAGTTAATATATTTTAATGTTAAAAATGATGTATTAATATTTTAAAAAGGCTTGGTTCACAAGACATTATATTAATTAATTATATATTTTTTTGGGTATTATGACCTAGATAATTCCGTGAGAACATTATGGATAAGAAGAATGATTACACAATGTATATAAAAATATACTTGAATTTTAATGAATTGTAGAGGAAGTAGATTCCATATAATTATAACACTTTCTGAACACTACAAGTAGATGAGGCACTACAATAGATATAACTATGGTTAATAAACCAAATATGGTATCATCAAGTTGGACTCTATCATCCACTAATATTTTATAATGGGATATTAAACACACCTATTATGATAGTCCTAATTTATATGTTTTGGAAATTCACAAACGCTTTATGAACTATTTTGTGCAAATTGAAAAAAAAATGTTGGAAAAATTAATAGGAAACATTACAATGTATAAAATAGATTGAAACCTAGGGACACATATGCCACGTTACAACACTAAATTTAATGTTATTCCTTCAAGGATTATATGTCTCCTTTTTTATGTTAATAAATTTTCATTGAGTTTCATGTATTATTTTTATTAAATTTTGGAAGATAGGAGAATGCCTAAAAAAACATTGTGATTGGAAATTTAATAAATAGCCTATTGAGATTCATAGCCTATTGATAGTGGATGTTAGACATATTTTTATCATGAATATTGATCTATATTAAATTATTATTAATAACTAGACTATATATTAATTTCCCAATACACCAAAGAAGAGATATATGTCATCTAAGGGATGTTCAAGTGTTAAAGATGATACATTTGAGATGAATCAATATCCAACATGTAAAAATGTGTGAAGTTCCACCATTGAAAATGAATAAAATGGACACTAAGACTCTATGTGTGATAATATAGTCCACAGAGATGATAATTTGCGATGAAAAATGAATCATATGGTTGAAAATATGTAAGGAAATAACGTTCAACATAATGAAACATGGAGATTTCAATGTGAAAGATGTTGGAAACCTATTAATTATCATGGCCAATACCATAATCCATTTATTAATTCCTAAGGGCCTATGTTATGAAAGTTATATAATTGGAATTATTTTTTTGGATTTGGTTTTTGAATTCTAGAATAAAGTTAGTGATGTTTATTCATTAATGGTACTAATGTTGTAAGAATCGTGAATCATATAATGGTTGTTCAATAATAGTTTTTTTATGCATTTTTGGAAAATGTTGAATGGAACGAATTTACTAGAAGGTTTATTTAATGTTAATGTAATGTTCAATATTAAAACACATGATTGTGGAAATATAATCTTTTATATGTGAATGATGTTGGGGTAATTATTGTAAATTAGATGAAATTTATATTATGGGAAATGGTACATTGGATAAAAAAACATTATACGTTTTTAAAATTGAATTTATGACTACTATTATTTTTTTTATGGACATCATATTCATGAAACAATTACAGGATCATGTTAAATTATGATTACGATTTTTTAGGTTTTATTTCCCAAGATTTATATAGTTAAAAAACCTCATGCTAAGAAAGAACTCATGACACCTAGAAAGTCTATGGTTCTTGAATCCACAACCATATAGAGACAAGGTTGTAGTGCCCTGTAATAGACTACATGAAATATTGTTTAGTATGAATTTTTTTTATCAAATGATTTCATGGATTAATACAAAGTTTCTTTTGGGAAACATGTTATAAGATGAAAAACTTTTGAGTTTTTCTTGATTTTTATTGATTAATCATTTTTTTGGGAATTTTTTCTTTGGATAAAGGTATATAGAACCCTTAAGTATAACTTGTGATTTAAAATGAACTATTATTTTTGAATCATAATTAAATTCTATAATGTTAATATAATTTGGGATATATGATTATCTAGTTACGGAATTATTTAAGGTAAAATTTGGATTTGGAGATTAATATGATGGTTTATTCATGTTTAGAATTATCATACCTTTTGATAATCTAATATTGGTTTTATTAATTTCTATATAAAATAGTAATATCTTGATATCATTTAGTGGAATCATTGATCTGTTAGAAGTAAATTTTAGTGCATCGGGAATAATAAAATCATGTTGAATCCTAATTGTTTAATGAAATAGATGCTATTATAGTGAAAAATAATTATAGGGTGAAATTATAATTCTCATTTAAGTATATTACCTTATGATATTAATATATATTATAAAAGGTTCCAACAAAATTATGAATTGGATCTTGAAATAAAAATTTTATTCATTTTTTTAAACTAATGGTCTCTTGCCTCATAAAAAATTGTATAACATTAACTATTAAATGGATATTTTTTTAAAATACATGTTTTAACATATTTATGATTTTCTCCAAATTTTTAAACCTTGTGTTTTGTTATTTTACATGACATTTATGCATGCCATACATTTTTTAATTGTTTTTTTGTTAATTATACTTATATCTTACAAAACTGTACACAAACAACCCACGTAATATAATTGCATTAATATAAAGATATTAAATTTTCTGTTATGAATGTATCAATTTCATAATTATATATTTATTATGTTCAAACTCAAAATAAATTTATTGATAAATTCATTATAAATAATCAAAAATCATTTTATAAAATAATTATGTTTCGTTAATTAATGTATTTTTCTGAGGAATATTATAAATAATTTAATGAAATTTAAGAAATTTTATTTTATAAAATGGAAATAATTTTAAAAATTATCATATAAAAAATAAATTATGGTGAACTATTGTATTTTTTCAAAATTATTTTACTTCTTTGTGAATAGTGAAAATTACTAATTTTTTAATTACTAAAATTTCATTTCATTAAAAAATGTTATTTAAAATTTCAATTATATTTTGGATTTGGTATAAAATATAAATTTGAACCATTTTATGTTAAATAAAATAAAAATTTAATTTTAATAATCAATTTTCATCATTTTGGTATGATTTAAGTTTTATTCATAAAAAGCATTTTTCGTCAAACTATTTTTAAATGAATCATGTTTTTTCATTTTAATTAATTTAAATAGTCCTTATTAAGGAATTATTTATATAAAAATATATATTATAAATCTATTTATATTAATTTAAATTCATATATTGAGGTACATTACCATTAAGATAATATAAGATAATTTTTTTCTTGAAAATTTCATATATTCAAAATCGTTTTTAGACGATGGTGTGGGTTCTAGAGTTCCCATCCTATGGGGATCCTAGTGCTTTGTAATGATAGTGTTAATTGAAAATGTAAATATCCCTTTATTATAACCTTTTGGATGGAGGTGATGGTACTCAACATTCTGAACATGTTAAGGTAGACAAAGGGAGATCTCGCTGATATAAAACATGGATGGTCGAACCAATTGATGCATGTTCTGAGGAAAAAAATGTCCATCGGAAGATCTATCTGAAATGAAATAAGGCATGTCATACCAGCATATGAAAAATCTTAGGTGAAAATGACCATTGATATATATCTCCAATCTGGAACAAGGATGGTCGAACTAGTTCAAGAGGATCTTCAGTAAGGACAAAAATTAGTGGATCTGACCCATCTGAAACAAGGATGATTAGAAAAGTTGAGAATAATTAATTAAAGAATAAGACCAAAGATCATTGTACTATGATGATGGGTGATATGGTGGACGAAGTTCATCAATCAATGATATTGGAGGTTTTGATGAGTTATCCGCATACTGACATATATCAATAATCTAGATCTGGATAGGCTGAGATAGCAGAGGTGATGGAGAAGATTATCAGGGCCTCATAGACTATATAAATAGAAGAAGTGGATTATGGTGCATGTATATCTTATTTGGTGTTGGATAATATTTAATATCTTTTTCAAACTATTATGGTTGGTGCTAATTTTTTTTGGGATGTAGAGGTTTTGGCTTACTTGAATGGGGCTCTCCAATCATTGGATATTGAGTTGATTAAGGGGATCCTTCCTTATCCTAAGGGTTTTTTGATAATGTTGTAAGGCCTAATCATCTTGGGATTACGAAAGTAGTTCATTAAATGAAATTTTTTAATATGGAAAATCTCAGTGAATCCAAAATTTTTAATTGTTGAAATAGTACACAATAAAAGGGATTATTCATTTATGAATGATGTTTCTCCGGAGTTAATCATGAAGAAATGATACACTACGTGAGTGAATACTAACAAGGCAGATATTTATAATAGTTTAATGGTTTTTAATCATTTTATCATTTTTAGAATTAATCTATTGGCTGGAGGAAAACTATAGAAAACCAAGGATCGAGATTGAAAGATATCTTCTATAAGACGTTCTTCTGATTGGATATGTATTACAATTGGTCAAGATTTCTATCCAATAATTTTCCCATTTTTGTATTTGAGATGGAAAAAATTGGGGATGAGATCAATTGTGTTAAACACATGTGTTGTTTTCATAAATAATGGGATTTTTAATTCAATCCATTTGGGGTAAAAATATACTAGGGCATAAGAATTGATCATAATTATTTGTCTTAACTAGATCTTATGGCATCCTATGATAATATTTGATATATCCTCTACTATGAGAATCCTAATAAAAATGGATGTGGCCACTGTGATCTCCAAATATTTCCATTATTCCATGTTACTATTATAGGTATAGTTGATCTCTTTTCTCATTAATAATGTAGTATTACATGTATTTTAGGGTGATATCTCACTAAGAGTGGATTATGAAATAAAACATGATTTATGTTAATTTTTTCACGTTATTGGTCATGTTAAGGATATTTACTTCAAGAATGATGTATGTTCATTAAAAATACATACCAATGCTTCCTATATTAATAATTTGATAATGAGGGAAGCTTATAATATTATGGTTTCTGTTAGGGTAATAATATCCCATCTATAAGGGATGAGAATATTGTCAATTGTAGTTAAATAAGAATGGATGCAGAATATACTAAATATTTGGATCTCATGACTGAGAAGCCTCAGACTAGTAAACAATAGTTAACGAGAGTTTTAGATGACGAATTCAGGTCTAATTTGGTTGGATCAAAGTTGAGAACTCAATATTTTGTTCCAAATATAGGAGGCCATGCTAGATTTTAGGTGGGTAGTTTTTTACTTTTTTAGAATTATGTAATGATTTATTTTTTATAGACTATATATATATATTGCAACTGAGGATCCCCCAAACCCAGGTAATAATGATAATCATTAAAATAAATAAGAGTAAATGAAATATCTAATAGAATCACATGAATCTGTGGAAACTGGGATGATATAGTGGATGATTTCCTAAAAGAATTTCTATTCTTCAGGATATTTATAAACAAAAAAATGTTATTTTGGAAAATAAAGGAATTCAACCTATAACTCAATTTAAATCAACAATTAGAAAAATCTACTCATTCCTAACACAAACCAAGGTTACCAGGTCTCATAGAACCATAAATTCAAAAATTAGATTCATAGGATTATTATGAATCTTTATATCAGATTGATTATGATACTTTATAATTTTTTTGGATATTCAAAGAATTAGTTCATTATTAATTTAATAACCCCACTCATCATTCATTGTAATTTCTTTTTTCTTTTAATAAAAATGTATTTTCCTTTACTAACAAATTCCGTTTATTTGATACATTATTCTAGTTTGTTTATAAATTTAATTCTTCCAATTAATTGTTTTGAAAATGAGAAATTATATTCCCTATTTGGAATCTACAAAATTGGAATTTTTTAAATAATTTAAAATTATTTTTTGTCATAATGAATAGTAAAAACAATAAAAAAACAAGTAATCATTGTGAAATAATAAAATTGTAACAGTGAGAAAAAATATTGGTAAATGAAATAAAATTTTTTTATATGTTTATTTTTTAATGTAGGAGGATAATATTGACCATATCACCAATATAATTCATTATATATAAATTTTGGAGGCACTTGGATTGAGTGTTATATAAAATTATTGAATAGTTTTTTGAATATACAAAAGGTCATCCCATCACATCTTTCTACTCAGCTCTAAATCCTTTAGTATAAAATATTCCCTGCTAAAAATTCTCCCTAACACCATTATTAAAATTATAGTTCTTTTTTTCTACCAAAAATATCTACCATGAGATGCTTAATAATAGTTTTAATGGAGGTCCATCTAATGGATGATGATCATTTTTACTAAGATCCTTCATGGTTTTTTATTATTTTTATACCATAAATTATTTTATAAAAAATAAAATATGATAAAAAAATATTCTATATTATTCTATATTATTATTTTTATGGAATAAAATATATAAATATATTCATTCATCAAATGTGAAACAAATTTATCATTCTTATGTATGTCATACTACATCGTCATGACGCAGTGTAATTCATTTTCTAATATCACATCACACTACTTTTATTAATGTTATAGTTAATGGATATAAATGATATTAATGAAATATTAATCATACTACATAAGTATAATAACATATTCCATCTTAGCTTACCATCCATTAAAAAATTATAACATCTTTTATTTTCACTATGAACTAGTGCTTCAGGGAGTGACCTGATTCATTTTTTCCATCACACGATGGTATACATAATAATATTTAATTAAAAAATATTATATTTATGTTAAAATCATTAGTATTTAATTTTAAAAGAATTATTACATTACTACCATTATGATCATTGAGAAATTAAAATGTTACTCTTGGGTACATACAACTTACCACCTCCATGATTCTATCAAATATAATCTTTTATAACCAACATTATTGATTGGGTTTGAAGGAATAATTTATGTACAAAATTGAAAATTAATTTATTATTATTATTATTATAGAGATGATGTAAAAATTTCAACTTTTCTAATGATAAACACACAAATACTGTTTTCAAATCGTGAGCACATCATCCCCAAAAAACCCAATGGTGACATAAATGAATATATTATAAAACTTGTCTTTAAACTAAATGATATAAATGGAATCAGTATAATGGAAACAAATATATAAAATATTATTACGAAAAAAATTAATTTATTTATAGTTATTATACAATAGATAAAGGACATACATGAAATGGATTATCAAGTAAGGTATTTCTAGTTTCACGATTTCATCAACGAGATATAATCCATATTAAACCATATGTATTTATTATGGTGTATATAAATCCTCTATACATTTTATAGTATGAATATATTTATTTCACAGTATTTATTGTTTTATCTTTTTACTTATTTCATTGCTGTTATGATTCAATATTTCCAAATGTGGTAATTGTATATTATTGTTCTAGACTTGTTATTATTAAGATTACTAAAGAGGAATTGTTTTATATTGTATATTAAACCACATATATTTTATTCCTCTCTAGTTTTTAAAGAAATTTTAATGTAATAGTTCCATTTTTATCAAAGTTGTACATAGAAGTATTGATAAATTATTTTTAAGTAATGTTAAATTTATGTCTCTCTTTGGATAAAATTGATTTTTCTTCTATATGAATTCTTACTAAAAATATCTTACTGAATGTTTTTAACATTATACCAATGATATAATAAATTAAATTTTAGAATTTATTAGGTTTTTTCATATTTTTTGAAAGGAATTTTTTTTTAATTTTTCTAATGAGGTTCTTTTTTACCATAGACAACAATGTGAAAGTAATGTTTTGTTCATGTATACAACATGTTTAGAATTACACACCATCACAGACATTCATTTCAATCATGATTAAATTTTAATTTCCCATAGTTACATTCAAATAAAAAAATTAAAATATTTTTGAATGTAATTGGATTTCAGAAAGGAATATTAATGTGAAAATGATATTTTCTTTAAGAATATTCCATCTATACTTTTAATGAAAGTATCATCACGAATGGTAACCTTTTATTTCATTTATTTATTTTAAATTATGAATATATTTCTCTCACATATATACCTATCTTATTCCACATTAAATTTATATAGGAAATATATTCATTATATTCATCTATCAAATTCAGTCATTATGAATTTTACATTGGTTATAATATGAGGAAAGAGTATGCACCACATTTTGTTCGACAGGTAAATATTATATTTATGGATTATGATTGATTTTGTTTTGAGACACAGATAATCCTGAACATGTTATTATGGGTGCACCATGATATTGATATAATTCTTTAGGTAATCATTTGGCATCCATGTATATCATTATTGAGATCTCAGAGTGAACAAATCACACTATGAGACTTTATCCAACATGTAAAATTATCTTAGAAGTTTGGTTTTACTCATGTTTATATCATGTTATATGTTTCTTCATCTTTTCCAATGATTCCATATTCTTATAATTCCATGTTATTTATGTTATTTTCCCATGTGATTTCCCCCTAATATTTCTCTACCATGATATCATGTTATACCATTGATTCACAAATTTTGTATCTTTGACAAATTTATTCACTTTTTTGTGTTTTTAGCTCTCCCCTTTTATCTTAATATCCCCTAGATATCTAATACATTTTTAGGAGCTATAAATAATTTGGAGATTAACATGACTAAAAAATTCAATAATTTTTTCAGTCTCAATTTGATGTATTATGAAACTATTCTTCTAATTATAATTGGTCTCACAATCATTACGACATAATTAATAAACTTTTAGGATAAAAATCAGGTTAAAATATGTTAAAAATTATTGGGTTTCTATTTTATTATATCATATTTGAACAATAAACTCCTTTTTTCACACATAAATTTGATATATTTCAATTCACTTGATTCGGTTACCTATGTATAACCTCAAAACATTGATTTTTCACTCTTTTTAGTTGATTTTAAAATTACCAATTATTTAATTTAAAACAAAAAATCTTATAAAATTAAATTATGTAATTTGGATATGTATTTATAATATAGACTATAATGATATTCATGAATGATTTAAAGGGTTACTCCAAAAAACATTGGTTATTTTAATAACATTTTAGTTATTTTATGAATCTTCGGTCAAAGAAACTTAAAAACAATTTTTACATCATAACAATTGATGTATATATTTATTTCTCAATGAAAACTATTTTTATATTTAAATATATTATATTTAAATACTGATTTGACATGAAATGGGGATTACATATGGGATTTGTCGTATTAAATATTTCTATTAAACCCCCCAATTCTGCACTGATATGACCATTTAAACACACTATGGGAACATTTATTATTTTTATAAATCCTAAATATATGTATTAAAAATTATATAATTATATCATTTAAAAGTCCATGTTTTTCTACCAAAAAGATGTCCAGTAATAATTCTATAATTTCATCAACAATTGATCTACAAATTGTGGAAATTCCACTTTATAATGTGTATTATCCCATCTATTTATTGAATAATAAATTTTAATATCTATTTATATAGTGCCCCATACTTTAAATACATTTTCAATACTTCAAAATTGATGCACACTTATTACAACATATAACAAAACCATGAAAGGACCGTATAGGTATAATGTCTTTAGAAACTGGGAAACATAAACAACTAGTTCATAAAGCATCTACATTGTCTCCCATTTATTTCATCATATCTAGAGTCCCTTTTGGAATATCATACTTAATAACCTTATTCATGACCAGGGGAAAGAAAACATAAAAAAGGATGAGCTCAAATTCTCAGTAAGGTTATACAAAATAAATATCAATCACATCATATTCATAAGAACATAACATTTTGGAAATCATAACCTGCAAAAGAGATCAAATTTTCATAACATGGGATAAATTATAGTAGTGAAATTTAATCCTAATAATCATAACGTAAAACATAAAACTTTATGGTATACACACATAATCACAGAGAATCATTTATTAGTAGTCAAGACTCATAGACAAGACTCTCTTAGCAGACAAAGTCCATTTCTGAACCGTGTTCACTACTCGTTTCAGTCCTGTTTCACTGAACCAGATTAACCTGTCATTCCAGCCATGTCTATCTCATGAAATGTAAATCTTTACCCAATGCATTGGAGGGATATATTGGTCCCACCCATCTCATAATGATACCATTCTTATGTGTTCCACAAAATAATAAATCATACATCATTGCATAACCAATGTAATAAAAATGGGATTCTTAAACATCATGACATCATAAAACAATTCATATAAGATAAAGAAAATAATAAAAATAATTCCATCACAATATAATAAAATAAATGTAACAATAGGGATATAAACAGAGCCCTATATTATCTTATATGGAAAATAATTTTGATAAAACACTTGAACTCCATTTTTGAGGGAAATATCCTTTCTACTTCAAAAACATTTTCCTTTCATAACATGTCATGCAATTTTAAACTAAAATAAGTTGATTAAATATAAACTTGAAAACATGTAAAGAAAGATTTTTGGAAATAATGATTTAAAAATCCATTCAAGCCGTATAAGTTAAAAAACATTCTTCTCGTACTTTTGTCAGAAAAGTCAAAAAGTACCTCGTATGAAAAATGAAAAAATATTCCTTTCATATATTTTACTAAAAACTCACCAAAGGGTAAAATTGGATATGAAAAATTATAGGTGGATGGAAATAATATTACATATTGAAGAAACATGGATGTGGATGATAAATATTCCCCAGTAAATTCTGAAGTATAAACAATCTTGGATAAAAATTGAGATTGCGAGATTTTCCCTAACCTTAGGTCTGATTTGCTTCGTAAGTGTCTGAACATCCTGTAAAATGATTTAAATAATGTCATTGACTTATTCCAAAATCATACTTGTTGTTATGATATCATATATGGTCATATTCTTAGCTTTTTATTAGTAATATTTCATTTCTACTTGTTATTCGGGTGTTTAATACTTTTCGTTCTTATGTGTGTTTTGTTGAATAAACTCTTATTCTTCTCTTTAGGTTATAGATACCTCATTTCCAGAATTTTTTAGTGTACTATATATCATATTTATTCATTCAATTAATTTATATAATCATTATGCAATGAAGATCATGTAGAACGAGTCGCATCACATCGTGGAGACGGTATTCCATACGTACGCACAAGCGATGATATCATTTCCATGATCGTGGAATTGTATTGGAGTGTATGTATACTATTTCAGAATCAATAAAACATTACAATAATCATATATAGTTATTTATTTGCACTATTATACCCATCCAAGTAAAGTGGTGGTGGAAAATAGATTACACCACGGTGTGGAGATGGTATTCCTTACGTACGCACGCGAGGTGATTTCATTTTCCATAGGATGGATAGATGGTAAAATTGGGTTGTTTCATAATTATAATAACTTATAAGTATATAAGTGATACTGATGTTATTACTTCTTAATGAAACAACTAAATAAGAAGAATTGGAAGAAGAAATAAAGTTGAAATAATCGGTAACGGACATTACCTCTTCTTTGAAGTGCCTCTTTGAGTCCTCCACTTAGGGCACTAAAATTGGTTTTGAAGAAGACCAGGACCTCTAGGATGTTTCTAGTGAAGTGAATAAAATCTTTTGGCAGGGGTTGGCAAGCATGAAGGATCAAAGTGGTGTGAGGAATAGAGGGAGGAGGTGCCCTTTTATAAGGGTGGATAGGGGCACCTTTGGAAAAACTAAAAATAATATTTTATTATAAAGTCATATTCGGTTTTTAATAGCTCAAAATTGATTTATTTCGAAGCTAAGGTGGGTATGGGTCGAAATCCTCTCATCCAATATAATTTAGACAAGTGTAGGGTTCTAATATAACCTTATCATTTAGATTTAACTCTAAGTTAAATAATTTAACTTTTACCGTGTCTTTTTGTTTTCGTACACTATATGGTTAATAAACTTACTATAACAAGCCACACGAACCCCAAGTTGTTTATTGTTAATATATATAACCTTATCTAAGTCATTTTTCTGAACCTTACATTTTTAAGAATAAAATAACAATTAATAATATAATAGTTGTTTTAAAAACAATTTTATGTCAATTTTGACACTATTTGGTAATTGATTTTTGTGAAAACCATAACAAAAAGGTTAGTTCGAAAAAATTTAATTAAATCTGTAATAATATGTAATATTAACCTATAAATTTTTTTGAATTCATAAAAAAGTCTCAAATTACATTTATTTGGATATTTATAACATCAATTATGTCAATATTTCATTAATAAGATAATTACTGCATCATCATTGTGTCATAAATAAATTAAATTATATAAGGTCTAAATATTAAAAATAAAATACCATTATGTAGGAAATATTTATATCTTTCTATGTAATATTTATAGCCGAATTTATCTTATGTATAACCAGATATTAAAAATTCATTAGTTATTAAACACTGATTTTAACTATTTTAACCCTTCTTTAAATAAATTAATAATAAATGTTCTAATCGAATCCATGTGGGCATAAATGGCCATATTTTATTCCTACGGTTGTTTTTGGTCGAATTACACTTATACAATAGAATTAGGACATGTGTTAGGGTAATAATAATAACATTTTTACCCTTAAATTCCCTATTTACATTTAACCGTCGTAAAAAAAGTAAAAAGTTACTATTCACCAAAAATTATTATCATCTCATTGAACCAAATTTTAGTCCTTTATATTAACCGTATGTCTCATATTTTCGAAATTCCACTCACAGAAGCGGTAAAATTATGTTTTATGTAAATTTGCAAATGCTCCTAGGAGGTGGGTAAAAGACGGTGAAAAGATCAATAAAATTTTTATATATCTAAAATTATTATAAAATGACTCCAATGAATTGCATTGAACTTATATAGGTATTATGTATCAATTTTGACCTAAAATAAATTTAAATATAATAAATAATTATTTAAATAAAAAGTTGTTTTTTAAATAGTAACCTAGTGTTTTCACTATTCATCAAAAATTGATTGTTTTCAGAAAAATAACAAAATTTTACCCTAGTCTAATTTCGATATTCCAAATCCATAAATGAAGTCCATTTTGAAAGATGAAATTTACAAAATTTCAAAAAGTGGTTATTAATATTCCTAACAGCTACTTTTATTAATATTTTAATAGCATATCATTGTTTAGTGAAACTCGGTATTGCGTACGACGCAAGCTATCGAGGAAGCCCGCAGTTGCGTGTAAAGAAAGCCAAGATAATGTTGTATGTAGTGAAAGATTCCATTGATGATTTATATAACATAAAAACCAAATATTTCTCATAAAAGTCTCAGGTGTTACATTCTACCCCCCTTAAAATGAATTTCACCCTCAAAATTCGTCACTTTGTAACAAACAGATGAGGATACCTTTCCCTCATCATATCCTAAAGCTCCCATGTAACTTCTTATAAATAGTGGTTCCTAAATAAAACATTCACCAAGCGAGTGGTCTTGTTCTATAGGAATTTTTCCCTACGATCCAGAATCTCAATTGGCTGTTCTTCATAAGAATAATCTTTCTCCAGCGGTACAACTTCTGAGTTGAGTACATGTGAAGGATCACGTATGTACTTCCTCAAGAGAGATACATGGAACACATCATGAACATGGGAGTGATTCAGTGGAAGCGCAAATAGGTAATCTACCTTCCCAACACGATCCATAATTTCAAAAGGACCGATATATCTAGGGCTCAACTTTCCCTTCTTTCCAAATCTCATGGCCTTCTTCCAGGGAGATATTCGTAAGAACACTTTATCACCCACATAAAACTCTAGGTCTTTTCTTCAGTTGTCAACATAACTTTTTTGTTGACTCTGAGCTGCCCTTTTGTGTTGTTGAATAGATCTGACCTTTTATGCCATCTCATCAACAAGATCAGGTCCTAATAGCTTTCCTTCCCCAACTTCATCCTTGTAAGTTGGAGTCCGGAATTTCTTTCCATAGAGAGCTTCATAAGGAGCCATCAGAATACTGTATTGAAATATATTATTATAATAAAATTCCACCAAAGGTAGGTGTTGATCCCAACCACCTTTTAAATTCATAGAGCAAGCTCTCAACATATCTTCTAGCGTTTGAATTGTCCTCTCAAACTGACAGTCTGTCTGAGGATGATAAGCAGTGCTGAAACTCAACTCTGTATCCATAGTATTCTGAAGACTTCGCCAGAACATCGAGGTAAACCTCGGATCCCGATCAGATATAATAGAAAGTGGTACTCCATACAATCTTACCACTTCCTTCGCATATATTCTAGCAAGATGATCCAGAGATAAATCCTCTCTAATAGCAAGGAAGTGAGTCGACTTTGTAAGACGATCATCTATGACCCAGATAGAATTATTGCTTTTGTATGTTTTAGGAAGTCCAGTGACAAAGCCCATAGTGATGTTTTCCCATTTCCATTCAGGTATGGGTAATTGTTGTAACATCCCCTTAGACTTCTGTCTCTCAGCTTTAACTTGCTGACAAACCAAGCATCAAGAGTCATATTCAGCAACATCACTTTTCATGCCATCCCACCAGAAGTACTCTTTCAGGTCCCTATACATCTTCATGCTTCTATGGTGAATAGAGAATGAAGAACTTTGAGCCTCATCCAGTAGTACCTTCTTTAATTTTGGGATGGGAGGAACACAATCCAGATTCTTTAACCTTATTATTCTATCACAATCAAGGTTGAATTCAGGAACATTTCTCACCTTCTTTTGTAAATCTACATCTTCTTTCTGCACCTCTTTAATCCTCACATGTATAGATAGTTGAACATTCAATTGAGAAAGATATTATTTTTCCCCATCAATTATAATTCCAAGACCCATCCTTAGTAAATCCATCAATGTTGGAACTTTTGTGATCCTCATCATGGATAAGCTAGCATGGTCTTGTCGACTTAATGCATCTGCCATCTTGTTTTCCTTCCCAGGGTGGTAATGAATTGAGCATTCGTAATCATTAATAAGATCCAACCATCTTCTTTGTCACATATTCAGATCCTTTTGATTGAAAATATACTTTAAACATTTATGATCAGTATAAATATCACACCTTTCTCCATAAGGATAATGCCTTCAAATCATTAATGAAAAGATTACCGCAGCTAACTCCAAATCATGAGTTGGGTAATTTTGCTCATGGATTTTCAACTTTTGTGAGGTATAAGCTATCACCATATCATTTTTCATAAGAACAAACCCCAATCCCTTCTTGGATGCATCACTATAGATCACAAACCATTCTCCACTACAAGGAAGTGTGAGCACAGGTGCACTGGATACCCTTCTTTTCAACTCCCTGAAATTCTCTTCACATTCCTTCGTCCAAACAAACTTTACTCATTTCCGAGTTAACATGGTGATTGTATTTGATAATAATGAAAAATCATTCACAAAACGTCGATAATATCTAGACAAACCGAGAAAACATTGGATCTCAGTTACTGTTGTTGGTCTCGACCATCTTTTAATAACCTCTGTTTTTGCTCGATCCACAGATATCCCCTATTTTGAGATTATGTGACCCGAAAATGAAACTTTTTGAAGCCAAAATTCACACTTGGTAAATTTTTCATAAAGTCTCTCCTTTCTTAGGGTCTTCAATATAATTCTCAAGTGATCTTCATGTTCTTCCTTTCCCTCTGAATAGACATGAATATCATCTATAAATACTACCACAAACTGATCAAGATAGTCTCTAAAGATTCTATTCATTAGATCCATGAAGATAGTAGGGGAATTAGTATGACCAAATGGAATCACTATAAATTCAAAGTGTCTATACCTTCTACGGAAAGTCGTCTTTGGTATATCTTCCCTTTTGAACCTTCATTGATGATACCCTGAATGAAAATCAATATTGGAAAAGAATTGAGCTCCGCGTAGTTGGTCAAATAAGTCATCAATGCATGGGAGATGATATTTGTTCATGATAGTGATCTTGATAAGTTCTCAATAATCAATGTAGAGTCTCATTGATCCATCTTTCTTCTTAACAAACAGAATAGGTGCTCCCCAAGGAGATGCAATAGGGCATATGAATCCTTTATCAAGATTCTCTTGGAGTTGCTTCTTCAATTCCTCCAACTCAATTGGGGCCATTCTATATGGTGTCATTGAAATAGGCAAAGCACCCGGTACGAGTTATATTGAAAACTCAACTTCACGATTTGGTGGAAGACCTAGAAATTCCTCTAGAAAGACATCATCAAACTCCCGTACAATGGGCATATTTTTAATCGTGAGTTTCTCACCAACCATTTGAGATAAATATCATTCATTTTGTGGAATCAAGACCCATAAGAAGGAAGAAATTTCCACTGGAAGGTTACGTTCATCCTTGCATTGATAGATTGTCATAGATTGATCTGGAATATGAAATGCGGCTTCCCTTCTCTGGAAATTGATATGAGCTCCATATAAAGAAAGCCAATCCATGCCAAGAATCACATCAAATTCCACTATAGGAACGATCACAAGATTTTTATGAAGCACTTTCCCACAAACTTCAAATGGAGAAGAATTATAAACTTTTTATGTGACGGTTGTTCCATTAGGAGTTGTCACAGCTAACTCAACATCTAATTGTTGAGGTAATACAGTGATACCAATATAAAATTCTTCATAAATAAAAGAGTGGGTGGATCCAGAATCATATAAAACATTTTCCACTTTAGAGTGGATGGTAAGTGTACCTCGCACCACTTCATTGTCGTACTCTACATCGCCGATAGTAATTGCATGTGACTTTCCTTTGTCTTTAGCCTTAAGAGTTTGTTGACATCGATCATCATCATCAACACTTGGGTTTGGGCATTGATTGGCATAATGCCCCATCTCCTTGCACTTGACACATTGAAGTGTAGTAGGTTCATTCTGTGTATCCCTTCCTTTTTTGCATCATTAGACATTTTTTCCCATTATTTCGACATTAAATCACCCGATGACCTTCTTTTCCACACTTATACCATTTTCTTGTCCCCTTAAGACAATTTACTCCATGTTTCTTTCCACACTTTGAGAAAAAGGGAAAACTCATCTTCTTTTCAGTGTGCTCTTTAGATTTTCCTTTTAATTCCATTTTCCTCTTCTTATCAAACCAATATGACTGATGGGTTACTCTAATCACCATCTCAACTTTGAGATCACATCGAACAATTTCCTCGTAGCTATTGAAGTCCCTTATGGCTAACTCCCTTCGAAAACTTGGTTTTAAGCCACTAAATAATCGATCAACGTTACTCTCAGGTTGGATAATAATTCTGGAAGTGTCACTTGCAAGTCTTGTAAAATTTTCTTCATAGGTACCAACAGATTCATCATCTTGTTGCTTCAGTTCAAGAAAATACTTCTCCATATTTTTTCGAAGAATATGAGGGAAGTACTTATTGAAAAATATGTTCTTGAACTCGCCCCATTCCATGGACTCAATTTCATCCCTTTTCCTCGTATTCTTAATAAGATTCCACCATCGATCAGCATCACCTTCCAAACGATACACTACTAAGATGACTTTATCATCTTCAGAACATTGATGAACTGATAATATCATTTCAGTAGTACTGATCCATTGTTCACCCACTAATGGATCAGAAGGCCCATTGAATGAAGGTGGATGCTGCCTCATGAAGGATTCTAAAGAATTTTGCTCTTTCCTTTGCTTCTTTGGAAGTTCATCATGATTCATAGCTTGAGAAAGTTGTGTGAGCACGGGTACATGATTTTTCATTCCAGCTCCAATAACGTTTCGTTTCTCAGGGAGACAATCATTTCATTGCTCGTCGCATTCCGCATTAACACGGTTCGTTCGGCTTCCAGCCATTGACTAAAAACAAGAAGAATAGTGTTAGCAACACTAATTACGTTAGGAAAACCACATAATCAAGAATAAAATTTTACACTTAAGGTCTTATCATAGGTTATTCATGGCCATTTCTAAAACACTAAGATTGTGTTCTATGCTTAGACATATCCTTAGGTTTCTTACCAAGGCTTTCACATCCAAGTTTCCAATGGTTGACTATACCCTTCCTCAGATACCAACTATAACGACCCATACATTACATACATTATTAATACTTCAAAATTGAAGCACACTTATTACAAAATATTACAAAACCATGAAAGGACCGTATAGGTATAGTGTCTTTAGAAACTGGGAAACATAAACAATTGGTTCATAAAGCATCTACACTGTCTCCCATTTATTTCATCATATCTAGAGTCCATTTTGGCATATCCTACTTAATAACCTTCTTCCTGACCTGGGGAAAGAAAACATACAAAAGGGTGAGCTCAAATGCTCAGTAAGGGTATAAAAAAGAAATATCAATCACATCATATTCATAAGAACATAACATTTTGGAAATATTAACCTGCCAAAGATATCATAATTTCATAACATGGGATAAATCATAGTAGTGAAATGTAATCCCAATAATCATAACATAAAACATGAAACTTTGTGACATACACACATAATCATAGAAAATCATTTCTTAGTAGTCAAGACTCATAGCCAAGACTATCTTAGCGGACAAAGTCAATTTCTGAACCGAGTCCACTCCTCGTTTCAGTCCTGTTTCACTGAACATGATTAACCTTCCATTCTATCCATGTCTATCTCATGAGATATAAATCATTAACCAAGGCATTGGAGGGAGATATAGGTCCCACCTATCTCAAAATGATACCATTCTTATGTGTGCCACAAAATCATATATCACACATCATTGCGTAACCCATGAAATAAAAATGGGATTCTTAAACATCATGACATCATAAAACAATTCATATAAGATAAAGAAATTCATAAAAATAATTCCATCACAAAATAATCAAATCAATGTAATAATATAAATAGAAACAGAACCCTATATTATCTTAGATGGAAAATAATTTTGATAAAACACGTGAACTCCATTCTTGAGGAAAATATCCTTTCTACTTCAAAAACATTTTCCTTTCTTAACATGTCATACAATTTTAAACTAAAAGAAGTTGATTAAAATTATACATGAAAACTTGTAAAGGAATAATCTTGGAAAAAAAATTTCAAATCCATTCATGCCGTATAAGTTAAAAAACATTCTTCTCATACTTTTGTCGGAAAAGTCAAAAAGAACCTCGTACAAAAAACGACAAAAGATTCCTTTCATATCTTGTACTAAAAACACACCCAAGGGTAAAATTGGATTTAAACAATTGTAGGTGGATGAAAATAATATTACATATTGAGGAAATATGGATGTGGATGATAAATATTCACCAGTAAATTCTGAAACATAAACAATCTCGGATAAAAATTGAGATTGCGATATTTTCCCATACCTTAGGTCCGATTTGCTTCCTAAGTGTCCGAACCACCTGAATAATGATTTAAATAATGTAATTTACTTATTCCAGAATCATAATCATTGTTATGATATCATATACGGTCATATTCTGAGCTTCTTATTAGTAATATTTCATTGATACTTGTTATTCGGGTGTTTAATACTTTTTGTTCTTATGCGTGTTTTGTCGAATAAATTCTTATTCTTCTCATTATGTTATAGATGCCTCATTTACAGAATGGTGTTAGTGTAATATATATCATATTTATTCATTCAATTCATTTATATAATCATTATGCAATGAATATCATGTAGAACGAGTCACATCACATCACGGAGACGGTATTCCGTACGTATGCACGAGCGATGATATCGTTCCCATGATCGTGGAATTGTATTATAGTGTATGTATACTATTTCAGAATCAATAAAAATTTACCATAATAATATATAGTTATTTATTTTCACCATTATACCCATCCAAGTAAGGTGGTGGTGGAAAATAGATTACACCACAGCGTGGAGACGATATTCTGTACGTACGCACGCATGGTGATTTCATTTTCCGTAGGATGGATAGACGGTGAAATAGGGTTGTTTCAAAATTATAATAACGTATCAGTATATGAGTGATACTACTGTTATTACTTCATAATGAAACAACTAATGGAGAATAATTGGAAGAAGAAATAAAGTTGAAAGAGTCGGTAACAGACATTACCTCTTCGTTGAAGCGCCTCTTTGAGACCTCCTCTTAAAGCACTAAAATTGGTCTTTGAAGACGACCAAGACCTCTAGAACGTTTCTAGGGAAGTGGAGAAGAGAATTTGGCAGGGTTCGGCCGAGAATGAAGGCTCAATGTTGTGTGAGGAAGAGAGGGAGGAGGTTCCCTTTTATAAGGGAGGAGAGGGGAACCTTTGAAAAAACTCAAATTATTATTTTATTATAAAGTCATATTCGGTTTTTAATAGCTCCGAATTGATTTTTTTCAAAGCTAAGATGGGGATGGGTCGAAATCCTCTCATAAAATAGAATTTAGAAAAGTTTTTGGTTCTATTATAACCTAATAATTTATATTTAACTCTATGTTAAATAATTTAACTTTTACCGTGTCTTTTTGTTTTCTAACACTATATGGTTAATAAACATTTTATAACAAGACAAAATAACCCCAAGTTGTTTATTGTTAATATATATAACCTTATCTAAGTCATTTGGCAGAACCTTAGATTTTTTGGAATAAAATAACAATTAATAATATAATATTTGTTTTAAAAACAATTTATGTCAATTTTGACACTATTTGGTAATAGAATTTTGTGAAAATCATAACAGAAGGATTATTTTGAAAAAAATTAATTAAATCTGTACTAATATGTAATATTAACCTAGAAAATTATTGTACTTCATAAAAAGTCTAAAATTACATTTAATTTTGGTATTTATAGAATCAATTATGTCAATATTTCATTAATAAGATAATTACTGCATCATTATTGTGTCATAAATAAATTAAATTATTTAATGTCTAAAAATTACAAATAAAATACCATTATGTAGGAAATCTTATTAGTTTTTTAATGAATATTTATAGTAGAATTTATCTTATGTATAACCCTATATTAAAAATTCGTTAGTTATTAAACTTTGATTTTAACTATTTTAACCCTTCATTAAATAAATTAATAATAAATGTCCGAATCTAATCCATGTTGTCCTAAACGGTAATATTTTATTCCTAAGGTTGTTTTTTGTCTAATTACACTTATCCAGTAGAATTAGGATATATTTTAGGGTAATAATAATAACATTTTTACCCTTAATTTCCCTATTTACTTTTAACTGTGGTAAAAAAAGTAAAAAGTTACTATTCACCAAAAATTATTTTCATCTCATTGAACCACATTTTAGTCCTTGATAATAACCATGTCTCTCAGATTTTCAAAATTCCACTCACAGAAGCGGTAAAATTAAGATTATGTAAATTTGAAAAATTCTCCTAGGAGGTGGGTAAAAGACGATGAAAAGTTCAATAAAAATTTTATATATCTAAAATTATTATAAAATGACTCTAATGAATTGCATCGAACTTATATAGTTATTATGTATCAATTTTTACCTAAAATAAATTAAAGTAAATAAATAATTATTTAAATAAAAAGTCAGTTTTTAAATGGTAACCTATTGTTTTTACTATACATCAATAATTGAATGTTTTTACAAAAAATAAAAAAATTTCACCCTAGGATATTTTCAATATTGAAAATCCAAAAATGAAGTCCATTTTGACAGATAAAATTTACAAAATTTCAAAAGGTGGTTATTACTATTCATAAAGGCTGGTTTTAATAATATTTTAATAGCATATCGTTGTTTAGTGAAACTCGGTATTGCGTACGACGCAAGCTATCGAGGAAGGCTGCGGTTGCGTGTAAAGCAAGCCAAGATAGTGTTGTGTGTAGTGAAAGATTCTTTTGATAATTTATATAAAATAAAAACAAAATATTTCTCATAAAAGTATCGGGTGTTACAATTTATATTTCTGAATTTATATTAATTTTAGTTCAAAGGTAACACTATGTATGATAGAGTAATCAACAAGCAAAAATTGTTTTTTCATTAAATCTTATGTTGCATAAAACACTAACTTATACTGAAAAATAATACGACAATAATATTATTATTTTAAATGGTAATTATCTCTAAGCGGTTATATAAGAGGTAATGAATAGAATTAAAAATAATATGATTTTATATATTTTTTAAATGTCTATACATATATCTAATGAATTTTAAAGGACTAAAATGAGAATAAATCCAATTTTAATCCTAAAATACTTTAATATTTTTAAAAGGATGCTTTCCCTCCTTTTGATGAAGAACCCATTTAAAAAAATATGTATCTTTTATATGTACTATTTTGAAAAAATAACCATATTATATAGAAATGGGATATTAAAATTTACTTTGGATATGTTTTTGGTAGTTTTATTATAAAATTCATTTTTAATGAATTGTGAAAATTATAGAATTTTACGTCAGAATTTCATTTTCATCTAATGTTTTTTACACGGTTAGTTTATTTTTTCAAGTTTCAATGTGTAATTATATTAATATTTTATAATTTAGTTCAATTTTTTGAAATTTAATGCAATTTCACATTTAATTGGACATAACCAAATATCAATATGTTGATAGTTTTTATTTCTTAAAACCCCACTTTTTGGTTTTTTCATCATGAATTAATATTAAATTAATTAATTAAACTTCTATTTTTTATATTTTTAAAAATTCATTCCATATTTGAAATAAGATTTTACAAATTATGTAAATAGGTACCTTTTAGTTTTGGATTTTATGAATAGTAACTTCATTAATTTTTTAAATTTATCACAATTAACGGGATGATTAGGAAAATAAGGGTAAAATAAAATTATAATAATATAAAACAATACTAAAATACTTCTTAATACTATTTAATGAGTCTTGGGAGAAAAAAATCTTTATTCTGAAGCTTTTTTCTATTTAGGATCCACTTGGATGTGAAATGATATTTTATAATCACTAATTTAAACTAAAGGGAAAGATAACCTGAACATGTATCTTTTTACTTAAACAATATAAAAGTTTGGTTATATAAGTGATATATTAGACTATAAATATTCAGAAGAAATATTATAATATTTTCTACATCATGGTATTTTATATATACTTTTTATAGATTATATAAATACATTTAATTATGACTAAATGATAATGCATAGATTGTTTCATTAATAAAGGATTTAATTAAATAATATTATAAATTTAAAAATAAATTTTATTTGAAATAATTATTATCATTCATGAATTTCATATATTAATATGAAATTTTATTATAATATTTAATGGTTTGGTTCGAATTTGTCTCTCTATTTGGATTTATTTAAATTCAATAAAATGAATAGTGTAAAAATTGACATTATTGATGTTTTATAAAAATATTTAAAAAAAGTGAAAGTATTTTAAAATCACAAAGATATTATGATAGGGCCTAAAATTTAATTAAGTGTCCAATTATGGGAAATTGAACCCATATATGTAAAATAAATTACTTTATAACAATTAAAAGGTCTTACCACTTTTAAAATTAATGGAGTATAAGTAAAGGTAAACTGAAAAGACATGGTTTAAAATATACTCAATGCATGTCCCTAAAATATTTGATTAGAGGATATTGATATATCCTCATTTTATAATGGCCATATCTATATTTTGGGATACTTTTCTTTAAAAATAATAATTTATATTAATTTAATATTTTAATACATTTGAAAGGTTCCCCTCCCCTATCCTATATAATAGAACCCATCCATCTTTATTACATGCACTTAAAAAGTATTTATTTTCATCCAAGATCTATCCAAGAATATTCTTAATATCATACCCTAGATTCTTGAAGCCTTATTATTGGTAGAATATCTTTAAAAGATGATTTAATGTGTTCTTCGAGGGCGATCAACCAAAGAAGAGGTATCGTTTTCTTTATGTGTTTCTATATTTTTTCTTATTCCACCTCCTCAAATATAATCAATACTTAATGAGATAATAACTCTAGAATCATCATTTTACAAAGATGTTATTATTTTAATATCATCCTCTATATCCATGTATACTTCCTTAAAATAGGAAATAAATTAATAGTTTGTGCATACATGTGAATTATCACCTCCACAAATAGATTTAGTTTATTTTCCATTAATATATGTTAAGATTGGTTATAATGATTTAATTAATCTTAATTTTTGATATTTATGAAGTATTAATAATTATAATATAAAAATATATCATTTAAATTGTTACTTCCATATGGATGAGAATGACAATGTCGTTCGTGCGAACGTGTGAACTATCACCTCCACACAACGGTGTGACTCATTTTTACTAATTATATCACATTATGATAAATATAAGTATGTGAAAATGATTATGATTATTTTAATAATATCAATATAATTTCTGAAAGTTAACAAGATAAATACCATATTTCCATAATTATCAATAAAAAATGGAAACATTACTCATGCATATGTACAACCCATCGTATCTATTATTATAACGTTGTTCATTTTTCATAACAATATTAAATGATTTAAATTAAAAAATATGAGTTTTATGTAAAATTTATGAATATATTATGAAACTACTTTGGAGATGATGTATTTATTCCCACATGGACTAGTGACATCATACAATGTTCATTTTCAACTCAAGATCTGATTATCGACACAATATACGACATGAACTCAAATAATTTTCTAATTATATTAACCTTTACATAAGTGATGTAATGGGAATAATAACCATGAAATAGGTTTTGAATAAAGTAGAAATTAACCAATTCTTATTTTCTAGAATATAGAAAACAAACAAGTCAAGTCAGACTCAAGGAAGGGGACTTCATTTCAATCTTTTTCAATTCAGGAATATTTTGGATATAACATTACCTTCATTTATAATGTGTTTAATAAAACCATTTTAATTTTAATTTAATTCAATGGATTTTAAAATGTAATATTTTTTTATAAATTATTTTACTAAATAACAATAAGAATGTTTCTTTTTAACATACGCAGTGACAACCACCTTTCAGCTTCCAAAAGTATTATTTAATATATGGCTTCCTCCTAAAGCTGTAACATTTTTAAAAAGAAAAGTAAAAACAATATTAAGGAATTTTGGTTTTGAAAATGGATTTGATAATGGATTTATTATATCAATATATTGTTATGATTTCTTAAAATTCCAATATTAAATGTTATTTTTACTTTATTCTTGTTCATGTGTTATTATTGTTATATGGTGATTCAGAATGGCTTGTCTATACATGTGGTTTTGTGATACACTAATGGTGGGTGGGCTTATGGTAGCTCTAAAATGCATTGGGTTATGTGATAGAGGTAAACGATATGGTTTATCTTAATATATTTATTGAATATACTATGATTGGTATTCTTTACGTAACCATGAAGGTTAATCCCTATATAGCTGTAAAAGCTAAAATGTAATTATATTATTGATTCCATAATTTAAATTGTTGATTTATGATTTCTATGAGAATTTCATAAATAATATTTTTTTAGGAGGTATGTTAAAGATCTTATGTTTTATGGGTGAAAAGTTGTATTTCATTGATTTTTATTAATTGATGGAATACTATTTTCGTTATTTATTTTATACCCCTTTTTGAGCTTTTTATTCTCATCACAAAATTTTGGAATTTTTTTCATAGGGTATAAGGAGGTTTAAGAGAACGGAATAATTTAAGAATATTGTTATTAATAAAATAATTCTTGTTTTATTTAAATAGGTTTTTAATTGTGAAAAAAATTGGATTTAGTATAAGTGTCTACATTATAATATTTCAGATGTAAAGTATTAATAATGGACTAATTAATTGAACTTTTAAACTTGAAAATATCTTCAATGTTAAAGAAATTAAATTCTTGAAGAATAATCAAGATTATGTATTTTTTAAGTATTGGTCTTTCTAGTTGGAATCCAAGGTCGGATTAGGTAACATTAGATGTTAGTGTGTTATTTAATCATAAGTGATATGTTTTATATAACCAAAATCGATAGAATATTATAAATAGTCATGTTATTATAGATAAATTGAATGCGTTTCAGATAACATGAATAGGTATATCATAGTTTTAACCCTCTTCATAATATAGTTAATGATTTATTTTCTGATATAATCATGCAAACATTTTTGGTTTTAGAAAATGGTTGGATCTAATATGAATCAAAGTAACAATTGATGTGAAGGAAACTATAGTGGTTTTCTAAATAATTTATTGAATGAAATGGGATCTGAAAATAGAACTCTCATTGTTATTCTTAACTAACTATCTGGAGAAATGATTAACCACTTGAACCTTGGTGATTTTTCTAATGCAACATATATGGGAGAAGTAACACCCTGTGGATGTTCAGGTAATATTAAGAAAGGCATGTATATTAGAAAACATATGTGTGAATGATGTGGAAAGAAACACCTAGGTAAACTTTTTTTAAGGGAAGGTAATATGTTATAGATGTGGAAAAGATGGTCATAAAGCCATAAACTATCATTGAAAAGGAAGCTTTCAGTTGACTCAAAGAAAGGGAAAGATGTTCTTTCTAAATGATTAATCAAATGTTTTAAATATAGTGTGCATGTTCATTACACAAATAATTTTCCTACAATTATGGTTTGGTAATGGGATTAGTAGTGTAGTAAAAATACATGTTTACTGATACCTACTACAATTCTAATTGAGGATGAGGAAACCTGAAATGACCTTTGAAAGGAATGTATAATTTCATAGCTCATGTTTTGAAATTATTGAATATTAGGACATTATTCTTGATATTTTCTATTTAAAAGAAGTATTATGAAATAAGATAGAAGAACATGGTAAAGGGATTATAAATAATGTTAGATGATTATGATTTCAACATTTTAGAAATTTTATAGTAATGTTAGATCTCTTGGTGATGAAAAGTTTAATGGTATTAGTGCTCTTCTTTTGATGGGATTACTTTGGAAGAATTTTCTCTAATATGTGAAAACCCTTAATATTGTTATGTAAAAATAATATTTTAGGAAAAATTGAATTTTATTTTGTGTATATAATTACAAATAATATTTAATGTTTATTTGGTCTTTGATTTTGAGGTAATTTTGGTTTATTACATTTTGATGTTCAAAATGGAAGGAATGATATAAACTCGGTGTTAAATTATGTTATATTTATTTTTGATGATTTTATCTCATTTTGAGAATGTTTTAAGTGTTTTATAGTTTTAGAAAAGGAAAACATTTTGAAAGGGTGACAACCCATCATGTCGGACAATGTCGTGGGAATTAAACCCCCTACCATTGTGAAACAAGGATTTTTCACCTACCACTAGCCTACGTGAAGTCCCTAGTTAGTATGAATTTTTAGTTTTAGTTGAAAGAATATATGGATTAAAAATTAGTTGATTTTGGGATCAAATGTTTTGTCAAATGGATATAATTGGTTATGGAAAAATGATTTGGGGATTAAGTGATTATTTTTATTTTGGAAGACATTTATCTATTTTTATGAAATTTATAATATTAAGGTAAGTAGAAAACTTTTTTATTTAAATTATTAAAAATGATTCAATTATATTTTGGGAATAATACATGATTTTAATTGTGTGAATATGGGTAATTGGTCTATTTAAAGAGATTATTAACCTCTCTTATAGAATATGTGATTAGGTTAATTACTTTTTTGTATGACACATTAAGGGTGATTTATATTATTTGCAGATAATTATTAAAATTTATCTTGGATGATCAGGTGACTAAATCCTTTTTCTTTTTTATTTAAATCCTTATTTGGCTTATTTTACAGGAAAATTATGGAAAATTATTTTTTTTAATGGTCTATGATGGACTTTGGGTATTATTATTTAATTTTTGAGATTAAAAGATTTCTTTTTTGTATAAATGATTACTCTTCTTGGGGAATTATCTTATATTATCCTAAACATTTTTTTTGTTAATGTTTAATGATAGGATGAATATATAATTAATAATTTTATATTATGTGATTATCTTGATGTTGATTATAGTTCTTTAGGGGTGATCATGTCATCTTGAATACACTTTGTTTAAAAAAATAAGAGTTTATGGTGGAAATTTAATAATGGATGATATTCTACGTAACAACTAGGTATGTTTCCTTACGTTCTTAGTAAAACTCATAAATTAATTCCTCCACATTATGAAAAGTACCTTAAAAGTAAAACATTTTCGTTTTAAATTTCCTAAAAGAAAATAAAACATTGTTTAACCCATCACATTCTTATGGTTTTATGGTTTTCAACTTTCTACTAATCATGTTTTATATCACTCTCCATCAGAAAAAGATCGTTATTTTTTATTCAATATCCATGTGGTTTAACAGGGGATCCTAGTATGTGTTATCACAGATTAAATTTTTAGTTCACATAACTTCGTTCAAAATGATTTTTATTGACTCTTTTTTGGTGTGTGATTTTCAATGATGTTTCGTTCACAATTTTAAAATTGTGAGGATGTAATATTAAAAAGAGGTGAATTACGTAACATCCCATGTATTTATAGAGTACTATATGTTCATATCTATTAATTTTTTTGAATTTAAAAATAATTTTAGTTTAACAGGTACACTATATACGATAATGTACTTAACATGCAACAATGGGTTTCCTCGAAATATTACTTTGCACACAACACTAAGTTACACCGAAAAATAATTCAATAATAATATTATTATTTTAAATTGTAGTTAACACCAAGACATTACATTATCAGGAATTAATATAAATACCTATATTATGATTTTGCACAATTTTTAAATGTTTATACATTTATAAAAATAATTTTAGAGGCCTAAAATGAGAATTAATCCAATTTTTAGCAAAAGATACTCGAATATTTTTTAAATGTCGGTTTACATCCTTTTGATAGAGAACAATTTTTAAAAATAGTTTCTTCAATTTTTTATATTATATTTTTTAAATATACTTCTTTAATATAAGTTGGACCTCAAAATTTACCTTGGATAAATATTTGGTAATTTTTTAATGAAAGTCATTTGTTAATGAATCGTAAAAAATACTGTATTTTAAGTCAAACTTGCCTTTTCATCTAATTTATTTATATAGTTAGATTATCTTTTTTTATTTGTTTGAAAATTTAAATGTATTATGTTTTTATCATTCAAATTAAAATTGTTCATTGGAAGAAATTTCACATTTAATTTCTATATAAACACATTTTAATCTTCTGATAGATTTTATTTCGTAAATACTCGCTTTTGGGTTTTCGCAACAGGAATTAATATTAAATTAATTTATGAAAATTCTATGTATTGAATTTTGATAAATGGATTATATAATTTGAATCATAAGGTTGTAATTATGTAAAGGGTTACCTTTTATTTTTGGAAATTATTAATAGTAACTTGAGTAATTATTTTTATTTACCATGGTTGTAGTGTAAATTTGGTAAATAATGTTTAAAATAATATTATAATAATATAAAACTACCCAAACACATGTTATAATATTATGTTATGAGTCTTGGGAAACCCAAATAATCATTATTCCAAACTTTTGGCATTTGGGAGCCACTTCGGTGTGAAAGTGACATTTATAATAATTAAATAAGTAACAAGAAATATAACATAAACATGTATCATTTTACATAAATATTTTTAATGAGGGGTTATATAAATTATATCTTAGACTATAAATAGTAACTATAATGATAAATAAAATTTATATATCTTGCACTTTTATTTATAATTTTTGGAGATTAAATAAATAAATTTAAATATGAATTAATAATGATGCAATGATTTCTCCATTAAAAAAGGATTCAAATAAATGATATTATAAATTTTAAAATAAATATTATATGACATAATTTATGTCATCAATGAATCCTATATATGAATATTACATGTTATTATACTATTAAATAGTTTTTCTCTATGTTATCTCTATGTGTGGATTTTATTTAAATTCAATAAATTAAATAGTGTAAAAATTGACATAATTGATGTTTTATAAAAATAATAATTTATAAAAATATTTAAAAATCATAAAAATATTTTAAAACGCCTAAGGGATTAGTATATTTTCTAAAATTTCATTAGGTATAAAATCATGGGATATTTTCCCCATATAATTAAAATTAATATATTTGTAACAATTAAAATGTAGTCACCACTTTTAAAATTAAAAGATAATAAATAAGTCTGAACCGAAATGATAAGGTTTAAAATAAAATGAATACATTTATAAAAAACAGTTTATGATAGTATTTCGATCAAACATCATCGTATCTTTTCCATATATTAACTCATATTCACTTAGATTAAAAAAATAATTTATATTAATTTAATATTTTAAAACATTCCAAGGGAGCCCCTCCCCTCTCTTGTGAAAAGGCACCCATACCTATATGTTGATCACAAATTGAATTAGTTTTATTTCGTCCATAAATTTCCATGACTCATCCTAAAATCCCTCCCCACATTAAATATTCCTTTTTTAGGTAGAACACACTTCATTGATGTGTTTAGATGTAATTTAAGGAAGATCAATCGAAGAAGAGGAATCATTTTCTTTATGTGTTTCTATTTTGTTTCTTCTTACACTTCACAAAACCTCGTCCAAACGAGATGAGATAATATTTTAAGTATAAAAAATATAATAATATGTTATTATGTTAATATAATCCCTTAAATCCATCTTTATTTCCATCAAATGGGAATGGAATTAGTCGTTCATGCATACATGTGAATTATCACCTCTAAAAACAATTTATTTCATTTTCCATTACCATCTATTAAGATATGTTATAATGATGGAATAAATCTTCATAAGTCATATTAATGAAATATTAATCCTTATAAGATAATAATATATCATTTAAATTCTTTCTTCCATGTGCACAAAAATGATAACATTGTTCGTGTGTATATGTGAACTATCACCTCCACAAAGTGGTGTGACTCATTTTTATTAATTATATAAATTTTATGATATATATACTTATATGTAAATGGTTATGATGATTATAAAAAAATAATGATCATTTTAGAAATATATTATGAAAATTTCCATATTTCTATATTGATCAATGAAAAATGGAAATATTTATTATGTGTACGTACGACCTACCATCTCTAGGAATATAATGTTTTTCAGTTTTCATAACCATACATAATTGTTTAAATTAAAAAATATGACTTCTATGTAAAGGTGATGAATATTTCATTAATACTATTTTGGGGATGATGGATTTATGCTCAAATATAATAGTGACATCATACCATATTCATTTTCAACTCAAGAACTGATTACAGACAAAACATCTACTATGAACTCAAATAATAAATTAGTTATAATAACATGGTCATAAGTGTTGTAATTGGAATAATAAGAATAAAAAGGGTTCTTAAGAAATTATAAACAAATGTAGGTGTATTATTCAAGAAGATAAATAATGAACAAGACATGTAGGACTCAAGTTAAGGCCCTTCCTCTTAATCTCCTTTTATTGTGACATATTTTTGTTTATACATCACCTTCTTTTATATGTTGTATGATCAACCCATTATAATATTAATTTCATTGAACAGTTTTCAAAATAGAATAATTTTTAATAAATTGTTTTATTAAATGAATAAATGAATGTTTCTTTTTAAGGCATACAACGACAATGAACTTTCCATCACCACAAGAATTATTTGATATCTGGATTCTTGTACAACCCATAATATTTTTAAAAAGAAAAGTAAATACCATAATTAGTTATTTTGGTTTTTAAAATGGTTTTGAGAATCGATTTATTTTATCAATTTCCTTTAATTATGTATTACAATTGGAATGTGGAAGTTTTATTTTTCCTTTATTATAGTTCATGTGATATGATGATGTTATTGTTATTTGGAATTTCTTATGTATATGGATGGTTCCATGATAAACTGAGGGAAGGTGAGCTCGTGATAGATCTCCAATTAATTGGGTAAATTGATAGAGGTAAATGATAAGGTTTCTCCTAAGACATTTATGGAATTTACAGTGATGAGTCTTCTAAACAAAACTAGGAATGTTAATTCCTATGTAGCTAAGAAATATACAATGTATAAGGGTTATGGATTCTATAGGTTACCATTATGATTTATGATTTATCTGATTTATTTATAAATATTATAATTTCATGATGTATGAAAAAGATATTATGTATTATGGGTAAATAGTATGATTTCAATTATTTGTATGTATTCATGGAATAATGTATTATTTTCTTATTTTATAACCCTTACTAATATTTTTATGCTCATCCCATGATTTTGAAATGTTTTCCCAATGGTATTAGGTAGGGTATGGTATAAAAAGAATTCAATAATATTTTTATCAAGAAATCAATTATTTTTAAGGAGTTTTTAATTTTGAAAAAAATATGATAGATTAGAAGTGTCTACATTGTAATATTTGAGATGTAATGTAAAAATAGTGGCCTAATTCTTTGAAACTTTAAAAATAAAAAGATCCTCAATGTAAAAGAATGTAAATTCATGATCAAAGATCAGGATATAAAATGGTTAATTATGGGGCCATACATAATGTTTTAATAAAAAACCATATATCATACCCATGATGGGAAACTATTGAAAAATTCCTTAAACCTATCCTATATTTGATAAAGTTAAACCATGTAAAATTACTTACAAATATAAATATATATATATATATTGATATTTGTTTTATTTTAGGGATGAATTAATTTTATTTTTGAAATATATTTACTTTTAATCCTATGTATTGATGGAATGTAGTTTCAATAATTAAGTAAAAATGGATTTTTATAATAGTGAAATTTTTAATAATTATATCCTTAGTACATTATCATATATATAATTAAATGTTCATGTATAAAAAAATTATTAAAAATTCCCATGTATTAATTTTGGATACACTTAGGTGGTATCCAAATTATTTTAATTAAATTTTAATTTTTTTATAAATAATTTCTTATTTTATAATTATTTTTTCTCTGTAACCAGTGGAAATATATATCTTTATTTCACCACAACATTAGAAGGTAAATCATACTGCTTTTTAATTTTTACACTATTTTAATCATTTCATGAATTGTTTTATTTTATGAGCTTGATCAATACATTACATGTTATCTGTCATGACCCTTCCTTGGGGCCCGTGTCGTGACTACCACAAGCCCCCCTTCTATAGGCGATGAGCTGGTTACTAGCACCAAAGGTATAACTCCCTATAAATTGGGAAGACATTGCCTTTATAAAACGTAAACACACACACAACCAGATAACAAGTGTAAGAAAAAACTAAGTAAGCAATATAACAAAAGTGATGAAAGTACAAAGGGGCCAGAAATACAATCCCAACAGAAAGGTACAGCTACAATTAAAGAAAAGTACAACTGAAAAGATAACATCTGAAAGGTGAAGTAGCTTTTGGATTATCCTCTGGGTTCATACCTGAAGGGTAAGTAAAGATGTCCTCCTGAGCACTCCACATCTATCAGTCCACTCCATGTGCCGTCGCGCTGAGTGTCTACCTCCAGGTATCATCCAGTCCTCATACACTTTACCGCGGTCAGCGCAGTCCATCATTTTCGTCCAACAGAACAAGGTGCGGGCATAGCCCGTGCAGGGGTGAGTATAATGATACTCAGTAGGGACCCTGAGACCCACAAGGTCTCACTAAAATCCAACGAGGATAAACCACAAATAAATATCTCAACATATAACCTTTACTTAGCAATATGCATATACATGTACCTAAGTTATCAAGTAACTCATCTCAATCATGAGGAAAACACAATAGTCATTGACTCAACACAAACCAGGATTTTTATTAATGATGTCAAAACCACAGTTGCTAGAAAAACTCATCCTCTGTCGAGTATAGTGGGCCTTCCGCAACAACCAAGCACTTCCCACAAAACATGGACTGCTGAAGTACTTCACCTGTTGGGTATTGTGGGCCTGCTGCAACAACCAAGCGCTTCCCACCATGTGTCTGCCGCTACAACCAAGCGCACCCCCTTATAGCCTACAGAGGTACTCATTTTGTCGAGTACCACAAGTCTGCCACTACAACCAAGAGCTCCTCCACCGTGGGTCTACTACTAAAACCATGTGCACCCCACTGGGTCATATGAATCCCTTCGAGTCAGTCAATCAGCAGTCATCAAGTCTCAGCCAGATACTAGGTCTCTCCACTCCATACGCTCGTCTCCGGGAGGGTCCACTCCACAAGCTACTGGTCGATACTTTCAAGTGTCAAGTAACCTCAAGAGGAGGTATCTCAAGGGATCACCTCATCATAGGGGTCTCAACACAACAGACAGTGTGTCAATTGGATGCCCAGTCTGTGAGTTATTAGCATTTTCGTTCTAGTGGCCCTATTGGATTTTGGGTACAATCTAAACCATCCATGGTCAAACCACAATTGAATCATATCTATAGTATTCTAAATGAACCAACTCATGAATAGGAATCTAACATAGTCGACAGTACGTCATTCGGACGTCCGGTCCTGAAGTTATAAGCGTTTCCACTCCAAGGGCACGGTTGGTTTCGGGTTCGAACCAACCCATCCATATCCAAACATTTCCGAAACCATTATTGTAATATAACTAAATGACCACCTCGATCTAAGGAATCCTATGCAACTGACGGTGCATCGATCGGAGGTCAGTACCTCATGTTATGGTCGTTTAACCGAAAACGGTCTGAAAAGGGTGGTCTGGGCCCGGTCCGACATGGCCCAACCCACCTTGGGTCGGCCCAAACCGGGTCGACCTGAACTGGGTACGAGTCCGGCCCAGTAGGGCACGGCCCGGCCTGGCAGGTGCAACCCTGCTAGCCTAGCCGAACAGGTTGCGCAGAGCGGGGGGGGGGGGGTGATTGAAACCGGTGGCACCTGCAGGAGCCACCCCGCCATTCCAGATCCTGTGCGCCCACGGGATCCGCTGCACCGCAGCCACGGATGTTTCCGTGGTAGACTTCCTTCGGCAGCGCGCTGTGGCGCCGCTGCCTCCAGGCGGCCGGCCGACGCTGATCGTTGTGCCTGAATCTTCCACATTCCAACAGATTCATCCTGGTGGTTCGTTTTAGCTTCCATCTACGCCTACAGCTCTCTTAGGTCCTGAATAATACATCGAATGCTCCAAATTGACTTCGCTACCCAGTTTCATCATCACCCATCATCCCGCACACAAACGAACAACCAGCAGAGGGTCTGGGCTTGTTCGTTATCTCATTCCCTCCGCGTTAGAGGCTCAAGTCATAATTCATCATAAAGGAGCACCCTTGCCTGAGGGTACAAGTCACACATACATAAATATACAAAATAAACCCTACTACAATAATTGGCGTCGCACGCCTGGCTTCATGGAATATGGTGTCAGTTCCGTCGTCGTCGGAGTGTTACCGAAGAAGTGTTGTCTCCCATCTTGTCACAGAGAAAAGAATAGAAGGCGCGTCATCATTGGAGAGTTCCCCATGGTGGTGTCTCCGCCCTTGATGCATAAGAAGAAGATAATTGGAGAACCTAGGAGTGTTCTTCGTCCAAGAGGCATCATTCCTCATAGAAGGATTGGTGTTCTTCGTCAGAGAAGAAAAATGTTCTTCATCAGGGAGATGAATACTTCCCTCTCTTTTCTCAAGAGCTCTCTCCTAAGGTTTTTCCAATGCAACAAATCTCTCCCCAAAATAAAATATTAGGCTTGGATAATATTTTATTAACACATCCAATTTAACATTGAAAACACTTAATTAATTAAATGAAGAGTTGTTTAATTAATTAAGAAATGGGTTGGAAAAAATTAATGGAGGGAGGGGAAGGTGGAGATTTTACACAAATTAAGAGGAGTTACAAATTAATGAGAGTGGGGTTTAAGGGAGTTTAGTGAAGGTGAATGGTTGGGGATCGTGTGGGCCCCACCTCTCAAATATCCGCACATAGGAAATTTGGTGGATGTGGGTCCCACCATTAACATCCCATGGGAGGAATTAACCTCCTAAGATACAAAAAAAATTTATATCAATTATATTTATCTTTTTAATTACACCACAATTTATATCATCAAACCCACATAAAACACAAATGCGGTAGAGGTCCTATTAAGAAATTATCAGCGCTGTGAGTTCATCAGTGCCCTCAGATTTAAATTCTGAGCACAAGTTCAAAAGTTAGAAAAACACACTCGTTCGTTCACTGAACGTACCCGAGCTAAACTTTGGAAATTGATTTTCGGCACACCGGGCCTCAGAATCATGTTCTGTCAGAAGCCACAGACTCGTAAAATTAAAAAGTATTTATGAAAAAAAAATACCATCAAATTTCAGGGTCTTTACAATACTCCCACCTCAGGGCTTTACGTCCCCATAAAGCTACATCATAAAATAGAGAAACAAATGAGGGTACTGAGCACGCATCTGGGCATCCCACTCTCATGTGCTCTCCTAGAGGTTTCCGTGCTACCAACGAATGCACACTAGAGGAATCGACCATCCACATAGGACCCTCTCTGGTCGATCTTTGATCTCTACCAGGACCTCCGCCGATGTCGCCCCATCATCGATGTCCATCTCTTCGTGATTGATGATGTGGGATGAATCATGCAAACATCTTCTCAGCTGAGGTATGTGGAAGACATCATGAACCTAGTGCAATTGAGGTGGAATGACCAGGCGGTAAGCCACCTTGTTTAATATGTTGAGGACCTGGAAAGGTCTGATGATACGCGGAGATAACTTACCACCCCAGCCAAATCTCCGCTGACCTCGTCGAGGTGAGACCCATAGGAAGACGTGGTCGCCATCCTCGAACTGCAGTGGTCTATGTCTCCTATTGGTATAGGACTACTTTCTGCTTTGTGTAGTCTTTATCTACTCCTGAATGATCTGCACCTTCTCCATCATAGCCTAAACTATATCTGGTTCTACCCGTGCTGACTCCATCACTATCCAAAAAGGATATCTGAAATGCAGGCAACTGCTATCTCACCTCTCCAAATAACTGAATGCCCAATATCCTACTATTATAATCAACTACAATGTTCCCCTTCCTAGGAGTATAATGTATCTCGAATTCATAGTCCGGGAGGAACTCAAGCCATCACCGTTGTCTCAGGTTCATGTTCTTATGAGAAAAGATACACCTGAGACTATTGAGTGGGAGAGAACAATAAATCGTTTGCTCAACGAACAATGGTGAGACTAGAAAATCATAAGAAATCATCTCCACCATTCTTCGTCCGCATTATACAAGAGCTACTGAGATTTATCCTCTGCCGAAAAGATAAATCTGGTCTCATCCCTAGGATAAACCATGTTCTTTGACTAATACACTCAATCCTGACATGAACTGTACAATTTTATGCCATAGATGACGTCGTAAGGCCTTGACGCTACTACCATGATATCCAACCGTTACTCTCTCCTCCAAGGGTTTAGTCACACTATCGGTAGCAGTGCATGGTTACTGGGTCTCCTCCAGTAGGAATCTCCCAAGTGAGGGTTAGGTCAATCGTTTTTACCAGAACTTCTTAGTATCAACCAAACAAAAAGGGCAGGAAAGTAAACGTCACAAAGACAAGTGTCTTTTATTACTGCATCTCAAAGTACAAAGACACATAACAACCATGAACAACAAAAACAAGGAAGCTAGAAGCACCAAGAACATGGCCTCCATGCCTAAAACTAGTCCTGCTCTTGTCCACCCACTTCCGGAGCTCTATAGTCGTATGCTTCAGCTACCTGAAGCTATGATCTCCCATTTCCACCTGTTCCCTACGGTCGGGGTGAACCTCCTGGTGGTGGTGGTGAAAACACCTTGAAGCATCATCCAACTCCAACTACACGACCAGATCCTCCGCCTCAATCGAACCTATGTATCTTCCTGGGAGGTTCTTCATCTATCTACAATTCATCTGAATGGTAGGTCAGACAGTCACGTGCCATATGACCAAGTCCACCGCAGGAGTAACAATGTCTGCTCCTGGTAATCATTTCTCCACCTCGGGTGCCTCGCACACACGATATTGAGTCATACGGGCGACCACCCGTGGGTCTGGTCCTCTTAGACCCCTGCATCATCTGTCTACTGCCAGCTACAGAAGACTCCGCTGCATGTCGACTAGTGGTGGGTTCTGCTGCTGTAGATTGCTTTCCAAGGAAAATATCCACTAGGAGGGCTCACTCCAACACCCCCGTCTGCGTCAGGATGTTGTGAGAACCAACTAAAGCTCTAATCTCTTTCCTGAGCCCCTGATCGATGGTTCGGGCCCTGAAGAACGGGTATTGTACCATATCTATACATTAGTACGAGTGGATTGTGAACCTTGCTGAGTACTATGCCACCATCATGCTACCCACCTCGATATGCAGTAGCTCCTGAATAAGCACCGCTCGAAGGGTGACTGGTGCAAACTTCACCTAGAACCGGCCATCAGCGTCTGACCATATAAGTGTCTCCTCATCGTGCATCTAGAGCATTAGGCTCCACCATCATTCTGATGCTGCCTATAGGAGGCTGGAAGAAAGGATCACCAGGAAGTCTGCTGGTGTCCCTACTAGTCTAAAGACTCTCGCCACATCCTCCAGCCAATCCTCAGCTGCCTGTGGGTTCATCTTTCCCCGGAACCTGGGTGGCCTCAGGCGCTGGAACTCATGCAGTGCGCTCAAGCAGTGTGCACTCTCTGATGCTAGGGCTGGTGCCATTGGTGGCCCAACGGGTGGTAGTACCATTGGTGCCTCCGCTAGTGCCTCAACTGAAAGAGGGCCCTCTACTGAGGCCTCGCTGCTTAGTTGGATATCAGTGCATACAAATCTCGGCGATCTAGCTGGTTGTCCGTAGGGAGGCACTGAAAGAAAAAGATGCGACATGGTCAAAACTATACATGGTGAGCTGACCTGGTTTGAGTTGACTTAAAAGAAACTTTTTGAAAACATAAACACAATCAGTGTTTTTGTGCAGTAAGTCAGAAATCATATGTCAGGGTCCTGGTGTATGGATATGTCAGTCGCTCGCACCAACAATGGACTCCCTGAACTGAAAACCACACTTAGTATGCTTAACAATATTTCTTCACAGAAAAGAAATATCCGAGTTCTATGTTCTGAAGTTGAACTGACCCCTCTGATAACAATTTGTCATGAACCGTCCTCGGGGCCCATGTCATGACTACCCCAATCCTGCCTTCTATAGGCCAGGGGCTGGAGACTAGCACCAAAGGTGTAACTCCCTATAAACTAGGAAGGCATTGACTATATAAAACATAAACACACACACAACCAGAGAACAAGAGGAAGCAAACACAAAGTAAGTAGTATAAAAAAAGTGCTAAAAGTACAACAGGGCCAAAAATACAAGCCCAACAGAAAGGTACATCTACCACTGAATGAAAAGTACAACTGAAAAGGCAACATCTGAAAGGTGAAGTAACTCCGGGATCATCCTCCAGGTTCCTACCTGAAGGGTAGGTATAGATGTTCTCTTGAGCAATCCATGTCTATCTGTCCGATCTGTGTTCTGTTACACTGAGTGTCCACCTTTGGGTATATTCTAGTCCTCATACACTCTACCTCGGTCAGTGTTGTTCGTCATCTACATACAACACAACGAGTTGTGGGCATATCCTATGTAGGTGTGAGAATAACGATACTCAGTAGGGACCCCAAGACCCTCAAGGTATCACTGAAATCCAACAAGGATAAACAACAAAGAAATATATCAACAAATAACCTTTACTAATGTATATTCACATACATATACCTAAGTTATCAAGTAACTCATCTCAATCATGAAGAAAACACAAAGGTCATTGAATCAGCTCAAACCAGGATTTTTATTCATGATGTCGAAACCACAAATGCTAGAGAACTCCTCGTCTGTTAAGTACATTGGGCCTACATCTAAAAAAAAGTGCTTCCCACTAACCTTGGACCGCTGAAGTACTCCACCTGTCGAGTACTGTGGGCCTGCTGCTACAACCAAGCGCTTCACACCATGGGTCTTCCGCTACAACCAAGCGCACCCCCTCATAGACTACAGAGGTACTCCTTATGTCGAGTATCGTGGGTCTGCCGCTACATCCAAGCGCTCCTCTACCGTGGGTATACATCTATAACCAATCGCACCTCAGTGGGCCATATGAATCACTCGGATTCAGTCGATCAGCAGTCGTCAAGTCTCAGCCAGCTACTAGATCTCTACACTCTGTACGCTCGTCTCCTGGAGGGTCTACTCCATGAGCTACTGGTCGATACTTCCAAGTGTCACTTAACCTCAATTGGAAGTATCTCATGGGACAACCACATCATAGGGGTCTCAATTCAACAGACGGCACGTCAATCAGACACCCGGTCTGTGAGTTATTAGAATTTCCATTCCAGGGGCCCAGTTGGATTTCGGGTACAATCCAACCCGCCCATTCTAAAACCACATACTAATCCTATTTAGAGTATTCCAAAATAACCATCTCATCAAGAGGAATACAACATAGTTGACGGTACGTCATTCGGACATCCGGTCCTTATGTTATAAACGTTTCTACTCCAAAGGCCCAGTTGGTTTCTGGTTCGAACAAACACGACCATACACAAATGTTTCCAAAAACTTGAGTGCAATATACTTAAATGACCGCCACAATCCAAGGAATCATATTCAACTGACGATGTGTCGATCATAGGTCCATAGCTCAAGTTATGTCCCTTTAACCAAAAACTGTCAGAAAAAGGGGGGTCTGGGCCCGGTCCGACCCGGAAGGGCACGACCCGGCCCTGCCGGGCATAGCCCGACCCGCGGTCAGCCGTGGCTCGGCCAGCCTGGCTGAGAAGGTTGCGCGGAGAGGGAGAGGGGGCGTTGATTGAAACCAGGGGAACTAGCTAGCGCCGCCACACCGTCCTAGATCCCGTGCGACCGTTGGATCCGCTGCACCGCCGCCCCGGCTATTGCCGCAGTGGAATTCCTCTGGCGGCGCGATGGGGTGCCGCTGCCTCAATGCGGACGGCCGCCACCTCTGGTTTCCAGCACCGCTAGAATCTTCCGCGGGCCACCAGAGTCATTCCTGGGGTCTGTTTTAGCTTTCGTCTATGCCTACGGCTCTCCCGAGTCCCAAACATATCTGTGAATGCTCTAAATTTCCGTTGCGGCCTCGTTTCATTATTGCTCGACATCCCGCGCACTAACGAACAACCATCGGAGGGTCTGGTCTTATTCGTTAGCATGTGCCCTCCACGTTAGAGGCTCCAATAATAATTAATCATAAAGGAACGCCCTTTCTTGAGGGTAGAAGTCACACATACATAAATATATGATATAATCCTCTACCTCAACAATTAGCATCACACTTCGGGCATCGTGGAAGACAGCGTCGATTCCGTCGTCGTCGTACTGTACCTGAAGATGTGGTGTCTCCCCTCTTGTCGCGGAGAAAATAATAGAAGGCACGTCATCATTGGTGATTTCCCTACAGTGGTGTCTCCTCCCTTGATGTGGAGGAAGAAGATAATTGGAGAACCGAAGATCATTATTCGTCGAAGAGGCATCGTTCCTCATGGAAGGATGGGTGTTCTTCGTCGGAGAAGAAAAATGTTCTTTGTCGGGGACATGAATACTTACCTCTCTTTTCTCAAGAGCTCTCTCCCAAGGTTTTTCCAACACAACAAAGCTCTCCCAAAAATAAAATATTAGGCTTGGCTAATATTTTATTGGCACATCCAATTCAAAATTCAAAACACATAATTAATTAAATGAAGAGTTGATTAATTAATTAAGAGATGGGTTGGCATGAATTAATGGAGGGAGGGGATGGTGGGGAGTTTATACAAATTAAGAGTAGTTACAAATTAATGAGAGGGGAGGTTTAAGGGAGTTTAGGGAAGATGAAAGGTTGGGGCTTGTTTGGGTCCCACCTCTCAAATATCCACACATGGTATGTTGGATGGATGTGGGCCCCACCATTAACTTCCCATGGGAGGAATTAACCTCTTAAGATACATAAAATTGTTCTAACAATTTTATTTATCTTTTTAATTAAACCACTATTTACAACATCAAACCCGCATAAAATGAAACTGCAGGAATGGTCCCCTTAAGCAATTACTCGTGCTGCGAGTTCATCGGTGCCCTCAGATTTCAATTCTGAGCACCAGTTCAAAAGATAGAAAAACCCGCTCGTTCGTTCACTGAACGTACATGAGCTAAACTTCATAAATTTATTCCAGGCACACGGGGCCTCAGAATCAAGTGCTGTCAGAATCCACAGACTCGTAAAATTCCAAAGTATTTAAGAAAAAAGTTTCCCTTGAAATTAATGGGTATTTATATTGTATTATTTATTTTTATTCCTTGCATAATTTTTAATCTCATGATTTTATTTTGTATTTTTCTAAATTAAATGATTATTTCACTTTCTTAGTTTTCATGAATCAATAATATTTTTCTTAAAATTCAATGATTATTTAGACCATTCATAACATAATGAATAAAAATATAATGTTTCAAGACCCCATCCCCTAAAAGGAACCCCTCTTGGACTAAAAAGTAATTAATTGATATAATGACCCTTGAATATTTCATCAATTAAGACATGGATTAATATTATCATAGAGGTTTAAATACACACAAATGAAATGAATTACCAACATAATGGTTTGAGATGTAATAAAAAATATGGGAACTGAAAAAAACAAATCATACACATATTTAATAATGTTTCAAGGATGATACAATAATTCTATTACATAAAACTAACAAAAATAAAAATACTAAAACAAAACCACACCAGTGACAATGAAGATCCAATATATCATTATGAAATACTTGTCCTTTTAATTTATAGATTTAAAATAAACCATATAACGCTATATAAAAAATATTCACATATATATATTGAGAATAAAATGTATACACAGTAGTATCCTCCCTAAAACCACTCGAGAAAATTTGAATGAAGCATAATAAATCATAGTGAGTATGAAAATGAAACCATCTCAACACCTTAATAGGTACAATATTATTTTCTAATCCTCTCCATGGCTCACTCACGGAGTAAGATGTAGAATTATAATCATAATTATATCATCATCCTATAATTGAATTTTTTTATAATGTATTTAATTATTTTGATATTTTGTGTGACACATAACACTGTGATTATAAAAACATGAAATACTATTAAAATATTTTTATTTGTTGTGAAATTTATAAAATAGCCATAGGAATCGTGGGTTTGAATATGATGAACTAAATTATTAAAATATATGTATACGCATGAATGTAAAATTAATTATTTATTGGATAAATAAATAGAAATTTATAGAAAAACTTTTTGAGAATAAAGGATATATTTTTATGAAAATAATTTTTTTAAAAAATAGACCCATTGTACATATGTAATTTAAAAAAAATATTTGGTAAAATATAATAATTAAGGTCATATATTATATATTAAATAAAATATTTAACACTTATATTATGTGTTTTCTAGACAAGAGGTAATAATGAATCCAATTTTATGCATAGAAATGCATTTTTATAAAATACTATTTTGTCACCCTTTACAAAAAATTTCACATATTAATTTTTTACAAGTTTTTTATCCCATGAATTTATTTATTTTCATGATTTAAATGTTTCACTTAATTTTAATCTTTAATGGGGCATATGATTAAATGTCAATAAAGAGTTATGGTTGTTACATTAAAATCTCATCAGTTATCTAGATTCCTCATGATTATGTATCCAATAATGAAATCATATAAACTATCTCTTAAGAAACTCATCCATTTTCTTATAATATGGTTATTTTTAGAAAATAAAATTTTTTCTTTCATATTCCAATCTTTATATACACAATAATTAAAAAAAATATATTTATGAAATATCATAATTTTTTCTCACTTGGATCGAATCACATTTTTTCATTAAAACTCTTTTTTTTTAAGTTTTTTCAAAACAATTAATTATTATAATGATTTATTAAATAATTATTTACCAATTTATTACATTATATATTTTTTTGAATGTATTATTTATGTATTTTTCCCAAATAATTTCATTTGTATTTTAACAAAATTTTGAAAGAAATTCTTATTTTAACGTGCACGACATTAATGACATTTTCAATAGGCAGGACATTAATTTCTAGGAAGAACACTTTATATGTATTCAGTGATTGTTTCAAAGAAAAGGATTTTGAAAATGTTTTTTTTAAATTAATGTGTCTTTTAAACTAGAAGGGTTTTTTTACTCTTGAAATGTTTGAAATTGTTTTAAAGCAGCCTTTTTATGTTTCCAAAGTTTCTTTTCAAAATAAAGTATTTCCAAAATATCATATATTTTTTTATATTTTTTAAAAAAAAATTAATGATATTATCCTTATTAAATGTGATATCTGACATTTTAATATCATTTTCATTTTCTGATGACATGCATTGATGTTATGGATTCTTTAATAGGGAAAATATTGCATAATAAAATCCAAATTCACTTTATGGGTGTTTAATGGTTATGTAAAAAATATCTATGAAATCCATTTATTTTTCATTTGTAATACTATGGTGGATTATTGAAAATTTTATGAATAAAATTTTAATTACATGAATTTTCATGTGATGATATGATGAATGTTTTATGGTATTATGGAACCCAAAATGTTTATTTTTATTATGAGATTAGTGAGAACAATATCCAAATAAAATGAATTGGGTAACGAATTATATTTTTGGATATAAATATGAGGAAAAGTTCAAAGGAAAAAAATACACTATTGGAAACAAGTGCATTATAATCCATTATGGAATGTTTTTGCATCCTGATCTACTACACGACATTGATGAGTCATCATCCACAATGGGAAATATGTGATAATTACAGATCCGGTAATATTTTTTCCCCATAGTTTACTTTAACAGATAAACCTCTTTCAATATTTATGATGTTTCTATACTTTTATGACAAGATTTTATTGTTCATTGTTGATTTATGATAATATCACACAATTATGGCCCATGGTTTCTGAAATGATAATGTTTTATTCCATGAATTAGGTTTATTATCTATGAAATAATGTGTATGAATTTCATATTTTATTTTCATAATCACATATCCTTATTATTATTTTAGAATTTCATATGATCATATATTAGAATCTCATATTCTTACCCTTACTGACCTTATAATCTCACACTTTATTATTCTTACTTATTCATGATTGGAATAATAGATTAGTTGTGGTATTGTTAAGAGGGTAATATGTGATAATATATTTTAAGAAAATGTTTATGATCATTTGGAAAATAATAAGATTCAATTTCTAGTATCCAAACAAAAACTATTTTGGTCCTCGGTTGTGTGTTAATGAAATTTATTTAATATTTATCTAAAAATAGTTGATTTTTATATATGAAAATCATGGGTTGATATAGATGTTATCATATGAAATGTTTCGATAAAACTTCAGAAATTGGTTGAGAATTATTCAGTTATATCCCAATAGATATTTAGAAGGATATTTCTAGGAATGTCCTTATGGATAATTCTAAATTTCTGTCAATGTATAGAAAAATATCATTGAATTTTATTAAAGGATATAGAAATTGGTTTCCAAAAGATTGCATCCATGTCTGGATACTAGAAGTGTATATTACTCTAGCATAGAGGTACCATGGAGAAATAAATATGAAAAATTTTCATTGATCAGGACTCAGTCGTCACTAGGTGAATGAAAATAAGGCCTTTCTACATTTGGATTGACTCTATTAGGGGATATGATTCAGAAATTAAAAAACTCTCTACAAACCATCATTATGAATTTAAATAATAACCATGATAAAAAACAAGGATAATCCTAAGGTAAATATATCATAAATAGGTTCTTATTATTTAAATATCCAACAATTGATTTATATTGATTATGTGGTTCTCCACTGTAATTATTTATGATCTTAGTAAGCTTTTTGTGTAACACCCCGAGCTTCAACTATATGCTTCTCTTTCAATAATGCAATAGCTTGCATTGTACGCAAGTTCGAGTTCTAACACACCGCGAATAATCAAAGTAGCCATTATGAATAGTAATACCAACTTTTTATAATTATGAAAATCTTATATTTCAATATGGACTTAATTTTTGTATTCGTAATATCGAAATTATCCAAAGTTGAATTTTTTGTAATTTTCTGTGAACTTCCAATTTTTATGAATAGTGAAAAATACATAAAAACAAATTTTTTAATCAAAGTATTTTATAGTGATAAATTATACTATTGAGTGATTTTAAATTATAATTAGAATATATTTTTACTATTTTATCCAATGGTGATCATTAGAATTAATTTCACTTCGAATTTGGACATAAACAATGGTCAATCTTTTGATATATATTGTTTCTTAAAAACACGCTATTTGTTGTGACAGCGGGAATTAATTATAAAATTAATTAATGAAACTTATATGTTTGGAATTATGTAAAATAGACATCATTTTTGGATTCGGAATATCAATTATAGCTTTGGGTGATGTTTTGGCATTGTTCTGAAAAACTTCAATTTTTGATGAATAGTCAAACCACTAAGTGGTAGTTAGATAACTGATTTTTTGTTTAAATGAAATATTACCACTTCTGTGATTTGATTTTCAAAAATCCAACATACATGGTTTTCATTAGGAAGTAAAATTTTGTTCAATGGGATTAAAATAATTTTTTGGTGAATAGTAACTTTTAAGTTTAATTAATCGCGATTAAAGGTAATTAGTGAAATTTATGGTAAAAATAGTATTATAAAAATATGGAAAGACATTTACACTTGTCCAACCACTATTGGATGTGTCATGGCCGACCAAGAAAATCAATGGGTCAACTTGGGGACCCCATGGAGCCACTTTGGTAGGAAAAGGACATAAATAACTTTTTATTTAATGTTAAAATAAAAAGGTCAGAAACAAGAGTTGTTTTACTAAAAAAAATTAAATGGTGTTATACAAGTCATATTATTGACTATAAATATTCATTATAAATATAAAAATATTTCCTACATCATCATAATTTTATTTATAATTTTTAGACATTAAATAAATTAAATTATTTATGACACCATGATGATGCAGTGACTGCCTCATTAATTAAAGATTTAAATAAAATTAAAGGATAATGTAAAATAAAAGGCTTACACTTGTCCAAAGCCTATTGGATGGGTAGATTTCAGACCCTTATCACCTTATCCTTGAATTATATAAGTGTGGGACCTTTAGAATCCGAAAAGCATTGTATAATAAAGTAATATTTCAATCTTTCCAAGGGTGCCCCTCCTCTCCTCTTATAAAAGGCCCCCACCACTACCACATTACTCACACTATCAAATCCTTTTGGCTTGGCCACCCTCTGCCCAAATACTCTCCCAACTTCCCCCCCCCCCCCCGTACTCCTAGAAGCCTCACCTAGGGCAGAAGTCTTCCCAAGGAAGCTTTTGGCTCAAATCAATATGAGTTACCCGATTTTAAGGTAATGTCTTCTCTAATGTTGTTTTGTTTTATTTTTCTTCTCAAACCCCTTAAAATCTTTTTATTCCTTTCTTTTGTAACAAACACAGTATCTAAAATATACTAGGATGTTTTTATGATAATTATTTGGTTTACACTTACACACACCTTCGTCTAATGGTTCAAGATCATACTGTTTTTGTGGGTGGTGAAATACTGCCTCACGAAACGATGATTGTTCAATATTCTTTTAACACCTCTAATGGTGGCCATTTTGATGAAACTATTTTCATATATGATATACATATTATGTTTATGTTTTCCTTATGCTTCTTTATTTCTCATTTATGGCATACTTTATGATTTCCATTATGGGTAAACGTGATAATTTCATTTTAGGAAGTGCGGACTACCGCCTCCTCAAAGTGATTTGAATCATTAATGCCATATGTGGGATGTATAAAGGATGGAGTAAATGGTATTATACATTATATTATACTGGAATTATATTATAACTTTATATAATTATAACTTCATTCCATTAAATATGAAATAGAAATGAAAGTAGCGTTCATGCGTACGTACGGCTTACCGTCTCCATGAACGGTGCATTTCATTTCTTACCACTTAATGTTATGGAATATTATAAATTCATGTATATAATGGATATATATAATTTATATAATATATAAATCATGAATATAATTCTAGATATAATGGATATATCACCACATGAACAACTTCTAATTATAAGAATTTTATTTTTGACTCAAGTACCTAAGATCGACAAAATGACCGTTATTAACTTAAATAATTACATAATGTTCATAAAATGGTAATAAGTGATATAAAAGGGATAATGAACTTGAAAAAATGTTCTTTAGAAACTAGAAATTAACTCTAGTTTATTATTCAGGATGTTAATTAACGGTCGAGTCAAGACAGGACGCAAGGTAAGGGAAATTCTTAACCCAATTACCATTCTTTGGGTTAATCTCCTACTGTCAAATTATGTCATGATAATATTATGTACTATCTTGTATTTGTACTTTATTTATGTGTACTTATAGTGAATACACATAACAGATCTATTTTATTTTAAAAATGATCTTTGTAAGGACTTCGTCTCAATCTCCTTTCATTAAGGCATATTTGGTTTTATACACAACTTTCCTTTATACGGTGTATAAACCCCTTTGACTTTTAAGTTTATTCAAAATGAATCTTTTTATACGAAGTGTTTTACTAAACGACAAAAAGGAATGTTTTTCTTGTCATACGTATGTGGCGACAACGACTTCTCCACCGCCATGGCCATTATTTGGGTTTCGACTTCCTCTACAAGCCATAACTTTTTTTAAAAATGAAAAATAAATTCCATGTTTTAACTTTCATCTATTTTGGTATTGAAAATGGTTTTGAAAGAGTTTTTATTATATCAATGTGTTGTATTGATATATTGTGATTGAATTGTGGAAATGTTATGCTCCTTTATGCATGTTTTATGTGATACGATTATGTTATGGTTTATGATATGTTTAAACATGTTCATATGAGGAATGCACTGGACATAATAAGTGATGGGTGGAGCCCGCTATAGCTCCTCAATGCATCGGTAGGTCTCATGAGACAAACTAGTGTCTTGGAATGAGGCCTTGACAAAATATTCTTTGTGGTCTTGGCACGAGGACTTGACTATGTGGTTATGATAGTCTGGCATTATGCATTCCATCAGTATGAAAGTGGTTATTGAACTTGAATGGGATTATTCGACCAGTAAAATATCCATGTGAATAAGTAAATGGAATTATCTCATTTTACTTTTGTCATATTATATTTATGTTCAAGTTTAAAAGGCTTTTGTTTTAGTTATACATTGCCTTAAATGTTTATGTTTATTTATGAATGCTTCCGCAATATTGTTATCCTTACTGAGCATCTGAGCTCACCCCTTTCAATGATTTAATATTTTCCAGGATGTGAAGAAGTATTATATGAATGACCTGTAGGGATAGTCAAAAGAGGATATGAGTGTGGACTATGGAGACTTTGTATTTTTAGATTTTTACTTTATGAGGTAATGTAACATTTATGAATGTATCTAGTGTTTCCAAGGCTACTAAACTAATCGGTCTTTCGAGACTTGATCTTTTGTGATCATGACAATGTTACGAAGTAATGCACCAACTATGGGCAACTATGGTCGGGGTGTTATAGTTGGTATCAGAGGCAGTTTGGTACTAACCTTGGAAGCTAGATTTAGATAAACTCTGATTAGAGCACATAGCCTGAAGATAGACTTTGAGGATTAGTATAAAACAACTTCCTAGAATTTTGGTATTATAGAGATTTTGTGAGTTTTTCGAGAAATACATCCCTGTCTGGATACGAGCAGGTAGAGGCGGCTCTGGTACAGATGTACCTAGGGGTAAAACCCAAAAACACCGCTTTGAGCTAGACTCGAACGGGAATAGGTGCACGACAACGGGCCTTGCTGCACTCTTGGTTATGACACTCCCGAGGGATATGCTTAGGATAATTCTCATTTTCTTTACAAACCACAATGAAGGGATATGAGTATATACTTCCTCAAAGAAAACATTTTTATGATTATGGATTATATCCATAAATAGTTAAATTTATGTTAAGTATTTTACAAGTATGGAATTATTTATTTTGATTCATAAACAAATCTATTTTATGAAATTGTTTAGAAATGGCGCCTAGTGGAAGGAATGGAAACTATATCAATGCATGCACTCTGTGTAGGGATTTCCCTCCTGATCAAGATAATTATTGTGGATCTGGAGATACAACTGGTGCTGATCAACTTATTACCATACTGGAACAACTCACTAAGTTTATGAATAATAACCTTACTCGTATGGAGCACCCTGATCCGCAACGTGGAGGATCAATGTTAGACCGCTTCATGAGGCAACAACCGCCAACATTTAATGGGGGTACAAATCCATTAGTAGCTGAGCAATGGATAAACTCCTTAGAAAAAATATTCCATGACTTGGGGAGTAGCGAAAGGGAGAAGTTTGTCATGGTAGTCTACCGCCTCACTGGAGATGCCGATCAATGGTGGTCGCTGATTCAAAACACAAAGGAAGATGAAGAAGTATAAAATATGGAATGGATAGAGTTCAAAGATCATTTCTTAGAAAAATACTTTCCACATGACCATCGAGTGGATATGGAAAGATGGTTTTTGAGTCTGAGACAAAAGGAGGTTGAGAATGTCGCAAAGTATGAGGCCAACTTTACAAGGGTAGCGAGGCATGCTGTTGATTATATACGTAACCCAAGAAGTAAGATCGATCGTTTCATTGATGGGATAAAACAATTTCCTCGTCGAGCTTTAGTATCACAATATTTCTCAACATACGAAGATATAGTCTCGTGTTCTATCAAGACAGAAAAGGAATTCTCTAAGTCTAATGACAATAAAGTAACAAAATAGAAGAAGAGAACTGTGGAAAAAGAGACAGATAAAGGGAAAAAGGGAAAGAAGGATTTTCCATTATGTGATAATTGTGGGAAGAATCACCCTGGTACTTGCATAAAATGAATGGGAGTTTGTTATAAATGTGTAGAAAAAGGTCACCAGACTCGTGATTGTAAGGGAAAGAAAGAGGCTATCAATGTTGAATGCTACAATTGTAGTGAAATGGGGCATTATTCAAATGAATGTCCTAAGCTTCAGGGAAACTTACCTTAGAAAAGGCCAAGGGATCAAGGCCAATCTTATGCTGTGACTACATTTGAAGCGGAATAATTAATGTATTGGTGCTTTTGGACTCATTGATTATATTCTGGTTATTAGAATAATGTGATATAAATATATATAGGGATTGTACTGCAGTACTTGTAGTTTCAGTAAGGTTTTAATATGATGAAGGTAATAATATTTTTATTAGTGACAATAAGAGAATCTTTACTTTGTTTGGGGAATCTGATAAATCGATTTTGGAATTAAGAGACCTTTTAGAGAAAGTTTGGACAGAGGTATTTTGGATAACTATAAAGGTTGGGATGGATTAAGTTGAACTTTGAATAGTATTATTTAAGGTTAAAACATTTCTGAAGATTATTTTTGGAATATTATAATACTATATTTTTAGGAAAAGGAGAACCTGCAGGGTGGGGCATAACCCATCGCATCAGAAAAAGCTGCAGGAATCAAACCCACAACCATATTACAACAGGCCTTTATTACCTACCACTAGCCTACAGGAAGTCCCTGGTTATTACATAATAGTATTAATAATCTAAATGGTATGTGCTAATATTTGAAACCTTATACAATTAGGATAAATAGTTTTTGAGTTCTGTTACCATTTGGAGTAAAAGATGGGTTTGTGGTAAAAATTTATTAACGAATGAAAGTATACATAACAAGTATGTATATTCCCTTACGTTCTTAGTAAATCTCCTAAATAAATTCCTCAACATTATAAAAGGTAACTTAAAACAAAAATGTTGTCGGTTAACTGTTCCAACTGGGGATTCAATGACCGTTTAACCAATCACAAGTTTGTGATTTTCTTGTGGTTAACTTTCTCCTAATCCTATTTTATACAACCCTCCATCAGACCTTGATGGTTTGTTTATCCTCCATATCCATATTTTCATAGAATCCTAGTATGGGCTATCTCGGGTGACCTTTGTACTTCTCTTTCTTTCTTTTAATGTTATATTCTTATTAACCCTATTTCTGATGTGGGTTATCCACAAAGGTATTTTCTATTTTCAACCTTTTATTTTCAAAGAAAAATTTCAAATTGCGAGGATGCAATTTATTGAAGGAGTGGAGAATGTAACACCCCGAGCTTCCACTATACGCTTCTCTTTCAATAATGCAATAGCTTGTATTGTACGCAAGTTCGAGTTCTAACACACCGCGACTAATCAATGTAGTCGTTATGAATAGTAATACCCACTTTTTAAAATTATGGAAATATTATATTTCAATATGGACTTCATTTTTGTATTTGTAATATCGAAATTATCCAAAGTTGAATTTTTTGTAATTTTTTGAGAACTTCCAATTTTTATGAATAGTGAAAAATACTTAAAAACAAATTTTTTAATCAAAGTATTTTATAGTGATAAATTATACTATTGAGTGATTTTAAATTATAATTAGAATAAATTTTTACTATTTTATCCAATGGTGATCATTGGAATTAATTTCACTTTGAATTTGGACATAAACGATGGTCAATCTTTTGATATATATTATTTCTTAAAAACACGCTATTTGTTGTGACAGCGGGAATTAATTATAAAATTAATTAATGAAACTTATATGTTTGGAATTTTTTATAATATACATCATTTTTGGATTCGGAATAGCAATTATAGTTTAGGGTGAAATTTTGGCATTGTTCTGAAAAACTTCAATTTTTTATGAATAGTGAAACCACTAAGTGGTAGTTAAATAACTGATTTTTCGTTTAAATGAAATATTACCACTTCTGTGATTTTATTTTCAAAAATCCGACATACATGGTTGTCATTAGGTAGTATAATGTGGTTCAATGGGATTAAAATAATTTTTTTGGTGAATATTAACTTTTAAGTTTAATTAATCGTGATTAAAGGTAATTAGTGAAATTTATGGTAAAAATAGTATTATAAAAATATGGAATTACCTTTACACTTGTCCAACCACTATTGGATGTGTCATGGCCGACCATGAAAATCCATGGGTCAACTTGGGGACCCCATGGAGCCACTTTGGTAGGAAAAGGACATAAATAACTTTTTATTTAATGTTAAAATAAAAAGGTCACAAAAAAGAGTTGTTTTACTAAAACAATTTTTAAATGGGGTTATACAAGTCATATTATTGACTATAAATATTCATTAGAAAGATAAAAATATTTCCTACATCATAATAATTTTTTTAGAATTTTTAGACATTAATTAAATTAAATTATTTATGAAACCATGATGATGCAGCGACTACCTCATTAATTAACAATTTAAATAAAATGAAATGATAATGTAAAATACAAGGCTTACACTTGTCCAAATCCTATTGTATTGGTAGATTTAAAACCCTTATCACCTTATCCTAGAATTATATAAGTGTGGGACCTTTATAATCCTAAAATCATTGTATAATAAAGTAATATTTCAATCTTTCCAAGAGTGCCCCTCCTCTCCTCTTATAAAAGGCCCCCACCACTACCACCTTACTCACACTTTCAAAGCCTTTTGGCTCGGCCAACCTCTTCCAAAATACTCTACCAACTTCCCTCCCATACACCTAGAAGCCTCAACTTGGGCAGAAGTCTTCCCAAGGAAGCTTTTGGCTCAAATCATAAAGAGTTACCTGATTTTAAGGTAATGTCATCTCTAATGTTGTTTTGTTTTATTTTTATTCTCCAACCCCTTAAAATATTTTTATTCCTTTATTTTGTAACAACAACAGTATATAAAATATAATATGATGTTGTTATGATAATTGTTTGGTTTACACTTACACACACCTTCGTCTAATGGTTAAAGAACATAATGTTTCTGTGGGTGGCGAAATACTGCCTCACGAAATGATGATTGTTCAATATTCTTTTAAAACCTCTAATGGTGGCCATTTTGATGAAACTATTTTCATATATGATATAAATATTATGTTTATGATTTCCTTATGCTTCTTTATTACTCATTTATGGCATACTTTATGATTTCCATTATGGGTAAACGCGATAATTTCATTTTTGGAAGTGCGGACTTCCGCCCCCTCAAAGTGATTTGAATCGTTAATGCCATATGTGGGATGTATAAAGGATGGAGTAAATTTTATTATACATTATATTAAACTGGAATTATATTATAACTTTATATAATTATAACTTCATTCCATTAAATATGATATAGAAATGAAAGTAGCGTTCATGCGTACGTACGACTTACCGTCGCCATGAACAGTGCATTTCATTTCCTACCTCTTAAAGTTATGGAATATAAAAAATGCATGTATATACTGGATATATATAATGTATATGATATATACATCATGAATATAATTCTGGATATAATGGATATATCACCACTTGAACAACTTGTAATTATAATAATTTTATTTTTGACTCAAGTACCTAAGATCGACAAAATGACCGTTATTAACTTAAATAATTACATAATGAAAATAACATGGTAATAAGTGATATAAAAGGGATAATGAACTTGAAAAATTTTCTTAATCAATTATAAATTAAATCTAGTTTATTATTCAGGAGGTTAAAGAACGGTCGATTCAAGACAGGACGCAAGGTAAGGGAACTTCTTAACTCAATTACCATTCTTTGGGTTAATCTCCTACTTTCAAATTATGTCATGATATTATTATGTCCTATCTTGTATTTGTGCTTTATTTATGTTTACTTATAGTGAATACACATTATAGATCTATTTTATTTTAAAAATGATCTTTTTAAGGACTTCGTCTCAATCTCCTTTCATTAAGGCATATTTGGTTTTATACACAACTTTCCTTTATATGGTGTATAATCCCATTTGACTTTTACGTTTATTCAAAAGGAATATTTTTATACGAAGTGTTTTACTAAATGACAAAAATGCATGTTTTTCATGTCGTACGTATGCGGCGACAATGACTTCTCTGCCGCCATGGCCATTATTTGGGTTTTGGCTTCCTCTACAAGCCATAACTTGTTTTTAAAATGAAAAATAAATTCCATGTTTTAACTTTAGTCTATTTTGGTATTGAAAATGGTTTTGAAGGCGTTTTTATTATATCAATGTGTTGTATTGATATCTTGTGATAGAAATGTGGAATTGTTATGTTTCCTTTATGCATGTTTTATGTGATACGATTATGTTATGGTTTATGATATGTTTAAACCTGTTCATATGAGGCATGCATTGTACTTAATAAGTGACTGGTGGAGCCCGCTATAGCTCCTCAATGCATAGGTAGGTCTCATGAGACAAACTAGTGTCTTGTCACGAGGCTTTGAAAAAATCTTCTTTGTGGTCTTGGCACGATGCCTTGAAAATGTTGTTATGATAGTCTGGCATTATGCATTCCATCATTATGAAAGTGGTTATTGAACTTGCATGGGATTATTCGACCAGTAAAAAAACCATGTGAATAAGTAAATGTCATTATCTAATTTTACTTTTTCCATATTATATTTATGTTCAAGTTTAAAAGGCTTTTGTTTTAGTCATACATTGCCTTAAATGTTTATGTTTATTTATGAAAGCTTCCACAATATTGTTATCCTTACTGAGCATCTGAGCTCATCCCTTTCAATGTTTTAATATTTTCCATGATGTAAAGAAGTATTTTATGAATGACCTGCAGGGATAGTCAAAAGAGGATATGAGTGTGGATTTTGGAGACTTTGTATTTTTCGATTTTTAATTTATTATGTAATGTAACATTTATGAATGTATCTAGTGTTTCCAAGACTACTAAACTAATCGGTCTTTTGAGACTTGATCTTTTGTGATCATGCCAATGTTACTATGTAATGCACCGACTCTAGGCAACTGGGGTCGGGGTGTTATATTTTGTTTTTAGTTAATGTATGTGACTAGAAGGAACAAGATAAACATTATATGTGATAGAAAATGTGTTGATGATTATCCAAGTGTGATGAAAATTATAATGAAGTATATTATTATTATACCTAAACAGTTATAATGATATGTTTCAAGAAAATTTCACATTATCATACTCTCAGACGAGTAAAAGAGGATAATGAAAAATTTTGTTTAGGTTTTAGGTGGTGGAGACCATATAAGAAAGAATTTTCAATTTCTTATATGTTTATATTGTTCGAATAATAACCTATATTAATTTCGTAGATTACTGGGATGATGTTTTGAGTATGGAAAATAAAGTCATGAATTGGGTAATTGTATATGAAAAGTGAAATGTTAGGTTAATTGAATATATAATAATAATTTTATCCATATATATCATCAATAGATAAATGATTAAAATGAGGAAAGAATACTCATTATAAAAATAAATATTCTTATGGAAAATATCATGAAGATAAAAATCATGGTGGTTAGAGTAATGGTTATACTGTTGATGCTGAGGATACTAAAAATGACTAATGAAGTGTATGGGTTGTACTCATAGTATTGTTTTCTACAAACATGAGAATCATGATTCAATTTCGGTTTATTAATGGTAATACATGATTTTTATTTCTTATCATATGAAGGTGGTATTAAGGAATAAGATGATGAATCCTTGTTACTAGTTTGAGAATAAAGTTTGATGATTTAAGTGCATATGTATTGAATTAATGAATTATGTTATATCTATAATGGAATATATAAGGATTTTTAAGGATGTATTTTTCATTAAGAAATTTAAAAAATATATTTAATAGTGATCATAAACATGAAAAGTGGTAAAATGGAAAGGTGATAATTTAATTAAGCTAATATAACCTTTAATATGTTGTTGTTGTTTTTGAGAAAATGGTGTATTTTATATATAAAGTGATGATTGATATGAATAAAGTAAATATGCCAGTATTGATGAACATGGAATTGATTAATGATTTTCGAATAGATTGTTTTGTGTCAACAATCATGTAATTTACAAAATGATTTTATTTATAGAATATATTAAATGATATGTATATTTATTCAAGTAATGTGTATGTATGTATGTTTTTAATACGAATTTATTGTATTTTATATTTATTATGATGATTAAAGAACGTATATGACTAAGGTATTAACATATTTTTTATGTTACAATCACTATATACTTTATGATAATTTGAGGATTAATGTTAGGGCTATTTTGAAAAATTTAGATTCCCTATTTAAATTTTTTTAATTTTGGATGGGTTATATGGTTAAACATTTATAGAATGGTTTAAGATTAATTTTGGTCATGGTTTTAGATATTAATGTATTATTTCATAATATGATGATTTATACATATATCGTGCTAAATTTATTGTATTCGATAATAAATAAACGTATAATGAAGGTCTTATCATTATATTATATATATTATTTAGTGCTATAGACATGAAAAAATAATATCTTAGTGTAAGGGATGATGTGTAAATTAATCAATTAATAATAAAATAATGAGATTATGATAATAAAATTTAATGAAGTCAATTAATTAAATCTTATCATGAAAATTCAACAACATAAGGAAATGGATCATGGAATAAAATTTTTCCATATCATAATAATTTTTTATCGTATCAGCGATATGTTAAACACCTCTTTATTTTACGGCTCTATGGTGGTTGACATTCTCTCGACGATATTCTATATCAAACTCAATCAATACCTCTGTGTTAGTTTTCTCATTCATGATAACTTTTTCAATTCCTACCGATGTTATCTTATTGGGATGCCTAATATGTGTTATTCCATATTACCTTCACACATCTATTTATATCATTTTAAGAGGACCTTGTATTATCCCTATTTGGAATATTGGTTTACCATAAATAGATTTTCAAATGTCAACCCCTTTCAAAATGAGAAAAAATAAAAATTATTATGAATAAATTTATTTAGGGGTGGCAGTATATAACAACTATAGAAAATCTCAAATAAATTTCTTGAAATGAATTTAATATTTTCAATATATTGTGTTACATAGAACAATATTCCTTAAAAGAATAAAATAATATAAAAATAATATTATTTATTATAATAGTTATCTTATATCCATTAGAACGGATTTTAGGAGTAATATTAAATAAATTATGAAAACATTTTCTTAAAAAAAAATTATAAAATGAATTCATTAGTAAAAAATAAATAAAATATGAAAAAATTATTGAAAATAAAAGAATTCATTTTCTACAAAACAATTTTTATGTTAACAAATTCATTTTATGTAAATAATTTTGAAATCCCAAATTTATAAATTTTTTATGAAATTTATATGTTATAGTTTTATTATAATGTATAATATGAGTGTTATGTTGTTTCAAGAAAATAAAAAATAAATCAATTTTTATGCCTAAAAACTAAATTTTACTAAAACATTGTTAGATTGCTTTTTCACACTTCTTTTAAAATATTTTTTTGAATTTTCTGGAAACTTGTTTTTGGAAAAATAATATTAATTTATCAAATAATAATTTTAAAATTATCATTGGGATAATTTATGATAGTTTTCTAAGAAGATAAATTTTTTGGTGAATAGTGAAAAGTACTCGTATTTATTAACAAATGTCATTTATTTTAAAACATTTAAAAACATAAAAAAAACTTAAATACAGATATAAATGAAAACTTAATGCAATTAAATATATATATTATATATAAATACAAATAAAGTCATTTTAATCATTTTAATATTGATTTTTGATATTAAAGGCTTTTAAATATCATGACTTGTTACCTTTTAAAACGCATATTCTCATCACATGCAAGAGATTACTTTTAAATAAAATGTTTTCTCATATTAAAATTGATTTTAAAAAATGGATTGAATATTTTAAATGAGAGTAATTTTTACAATCTAATATTTTCATGTTAATTTTTAAACATAAGAAATTATAAGAACATTAAAAAATTAGCTTGGTTATGGTAAAATGGGTTTACCTAAAAGTTAAAATAAATTAATAACGTTTAAAATGAAGAAAAACAATTAAAACACCCATTGGATGTAAATATTTTTATTATATATCTTCTAGATTCTATAATTTTACCATTGGTTCATTTTGTCTTGTGAAAACATGGGGTACACATTTTTCATTTTAGAAACAAAAAGTGTTCCACACACTACACTTATTAAAGACCACCCCTCTCATCCCCTATTGAAAAATTAAAAAGACTTTGTTTTGGCCGTTAAAACCCAAAATAAATTCCCTTTCAACATCCTAGAATATAGTTACCCTTATGTTTGACATAAATCATAACAAAGTGTCATCTGTATCAATCCAAAATAAGTTTTCCAAATAATATGTAACATCCCAAATCAAGCGTTTTATTTTATTTCTTCCTCCACCTTCATTAAATAATATTAAACCTTATTAATAAAATATTTTCATTTTATAACATATACATAGAATTTATTATGGTAATTTAACAACCTAAATCATTTTTCTCTTCCATAAAAGGTGTTATCAAATCATCATTCATCGGTACGTAGGAGTACGACCTCACAAAATGATGTTATTTTTTTTCCATCCCTACATCACATAGATAGATTTAATTTTTATATCTGATATTTATGATATATCTATTTTTATGAAATCATTATATCTCATCTAGATTCATATTTACATTTAAAGGGAATATAATAATGAAAATTGTGTGTATGGAGGTCTAATGCCTTATGATGTGGTGTGATTAGTTATGCCATTAAATAGAAGTAAATAATTATTTTTTTAATGAAAATATTTGATATATATGAGTTAAAATAAATTTTTTAATGGTAAAAAATTATTTCTATTTCTATATTTCTTTTCATTGGGTAAAAGGAAACAATTTCCATTTGTATATAAGGCATACCGTCTCCATAAACAGTATATTTTATTCTCTTTCTCATAAGTTGTTTGATAACATAAGTACATGATTAATAAATATATATTTTACTTATATCATTTTAACAATTATTTGGATTATAGATCCATGATTAATTTAATAGGACCATAAATAAAAAACCAAAACATACAGGATAAAAAGGTAGTTACTTCCTAAAAGGTGATTCTAACATGGAATTTTTAGTATGAAGGTAGTTAATATCCATAATTAAATCACATATGCTATGATATATATATATATATGTGTGTGAGTGTTTATATTGATGGTTCTGTAATATATTTATAATAAAATTAAATTAATTATATAGGAGGTTTTAATGAGTATGAATGAATATGATACTAATGGTAAGGGATTTCCTTTTCACTTTTTACATCTTTGGGACACATTCCATATTTAACATTTATCAATTTTATAAGGTCTCTATATAGAAATATTTTTATTTTATATTGATTATAATGAATTAAATTTATATTTAAATATTCATTTTAGGATCTCTATTTAATGGGGATTATGGTTCAATATTTACTTAGATGGTAATGTATTTTTGTCTAAATTTGCATTTAATGAGATATTTGTCATGTTATGAACCCATATTCACTTGTGAGGTATATATACAATCCAGTTGACATGTAATATGTCAAATTCATCTATTATAAGGATATTATATTTCATATTTAACATTAATTTTCATGTGGCTTTCGATTCAAGGATACCCAAGTGGTATGAGGTTTATGTTATAATCTCATCATTTATCCAGACTACACACGATTATTCTTCCAATGATAAAATCATATGATATATATATATATATATATCAAAAAACTAATTTAATTTCATTTAATACTATTATCTACATAGATTTCCATATACCTTTATTTCCCTCTCTTTATGTAATTATGGGTTTAAAATAATATTCTTAGAAAATCATATTTATTTCTCTTTTCAATCATTAATTGTTTTTCTCCAAAGCCATGTTTTATAAAAAAAGTTATAAAAATGTTTTAAAAATTATTAAAATTAATTTGCAATGTTTTTTTATTTTTCATTAAAATTTATATTTAAATTTATCCTCAAGTTGTCTTCCAAAAAATAATCATTTTTGTTTTGTTAAAAATGTGAACGTTAACATTGCTTTAATGTGCATGACATGAATGGGATTTCCCACCATTATAACAATTACTTCTATTTAATATTCAATTTTATGTTTTCAAGTTTATTTTAAATAAAATAATTTTTAAAATGTATTCTGTTTTATAATTTATAATTTTACAAAGTGAAATTGATATTTTCTTTATTAATTTTCATTAATTGTCCTTTATAAGATTTCAATGATTATTTTTAACAAAAATGATTTCCGTGCTATTATATAATGTTTTTTATTAAAAATTCATCTTGAATAAAAGGTTATGTTTCTCATGAAATGTTCCATGGGATCAATGAATATAATTTTCCATCTAGGATGATATCCCTTAATGTTAATAATGCTTTAAGGGGGATATTATTTATTTATTCCATCATTATTCATTATCGGCATGGTTAATGTTTATGTTGGTGATATTTTTATTAAACCCAATTATTTTCCATGTTTAATACAATTTTTAATTGATGAAATGTCTATGAAAACTTTTTCCTTTACATATATTATGGTCTGATGATATGATGAATATTTTATGAGATTATGGAAGACATATTTATGGTTTTAATTATGAGATTGGTGAAAACTATATCCCCATAAAATGAAATGGGTATAGTTTATATATCATGAGATAATAATGGTAAAATATTTGATGTTAAGAATCCTCTATGGTAAATAGGTGAATTATAATCCACTATGGGGAACATGTATATCCAAATCCCCTTTGGGAAAGAGGTGTATCCAGATCCATTATTAAGAACAGGTGCATCCTTATCCACAATAAAAAAAATGGGAGAATTAATAATCCACTTTGTTGATATTATTTTTAATTAACCTTGACATATTGTATAGTTTTCTATTGTTTGAAATGCTCCAAAATTTTATGACATGAAATTATGTTTCATAATTGATGTATGGTGATTTCTCACTCTTACAGACCATCTTTTTATAAATGATAATTTTTTATTCTATGGATCATATTTTTGAAATATGAATCATTGGGTATGAAATTCATAAGTTATTTTAATAAATACATAACCTTATTCTAATCTTATTCTTTTATATAATTATATATTGATATATCATAATTTTACTCTTACCAAGCATCTCAGCATACCCATTCTTATGTTTCCTTCCCCAGGATGTGAAGAAATTTTTATACAGGGTATGAATAATAGGTGTAAAATGTGAGAAGATCATTGTTGGTGATGTTGAATTTGATTAATGAAATATGTGTATTGTGTATGTAGTCCCTAAATAAATTAATGTATTATGGTAATTTAGTATTTTTTTACGAAATGCATTGAATATTCATCTTAAAAGATGTGAAATTTATGTTTCAAAGTACATGGTTTCTATAAAAATACTGAGAGCACACACACACCCGGATATATATATATATATATGGATACCTTGAAACAACATCCCCGCTATTTTTACTTTCTCATGACCCAACATTACATGTCATGAAATCTCATATCTTCAATGATAATCATTTCATCCTTGACTTGTGCAAGGACATGACCCTACCAACCTCAGCCCCGCATAGTGCTGAACATATCATATTGGAATTATTCCACATATCTATGTCATAATTATCACCAACCAATATATAACTAAGAGTATATTCGTAATCCATTATTTCTAGTATAAATATATTGTACCTCAATCCATAATAGCACATGAATGCACTCCCATGGGATGGTTTATCAACAATGACTCGATACAAGCACATATGATAACCTCAATCCATCACATCCCACAATATACAAGTATGTTAAATCATTCCCATTCATAATAATATATTATACACTAACTAAATAGGTAGTGGACAATAGGGGGTATTCATCCATCTACATCATCTCTAACATGAATGTTTGTGAGAAAACCCCATGAACCACTAATTTTTAGTTTCTCATCCCACAAGGATGTGGGGTATATAAAATAAAAAAACATATTAGATAGATATATTTCACAACCATACTATGTAAATTTACAAAGCCCAAGAATCCTTTCTAGATATTGTCATGGAATACATTCAACTTTAGCCGATAAGTTCTAGATATCAATAAATATACCAACACCATGTTCAATATTAATTAATTCATCATCTATTAAATAATATTATCCCATTTTCATTCCATGATGAAAATTTTAATCCAAAAATCCATATCATGATTAAACTATTAATTATGTTCTTGTATTTTCAAGTATGTAATTTTCATTAAAGTGAACTTGGAACAATCCATATTCTTCCATTAATTAATGTATCCTTACATATAAATTTATGTACTCTAAGAATAAGCCTATTACACTGCATTAATGATTGAAATTTAGTGAATACCATGAAAATTATATCACACAGTTGAAAACAAATCATATAAAAAACATCATGCTTTTAGGCCAATTTTTCCACATGAACCAATATACAGGAATCGATAGGCATCCCCTCTTAGAATCTGTTTCAACCACCATAGGGTCTCGCACTATTGTACTTAATATGAAATCTTAAATATCATGAAAATACCCTCATTATAACTAAAACCCCATGTCATCATATTAATCATAAATGGTGGCTCGTTGAATGAATAGAATCATAATAAATATCGTATACTGCCATCACATCCTCAGGAAACGCCTACCACTAAGAAATAAGTATTAATATTCACAAGATTATCAATAAATAATTTCTATGCTCCATGTCAATAGATCATAAATAAATATTAAATGATATTTTATTTATATTTTTCTAATTGAAATGTTGAACAAATTAAACAATCTATTATAGAAATTTTCAAACAATGATGGACTCATTGTGTATAAAAAGAATGATTAAAAAATAAATAAATTGTCATTTATATGTATAATTAACCAATTGAAAATGAAGGAAACCCATCACCTTAACCCATAAGAATTACAAAGCATAATTTTTAGTTATTTACTCTAGTTTTTCTCCCTTAGATTCACTTTTATATAAAAAAATTTAAAAGATATTTCTTAAATACCCAACATTTATTATAATCAATAATTATGATCAATAAGATGTTATTTAATTTCAAAGATTATAGACCATTATAATGATTTGTAAACATATATACCACTATATCTAGAAAATATCATGGGGGAATAAATATATATAAAATAATTTAACCAAGCATCCCAAATATACCAATCCTCAATTTCAATTTACTCATGTGATTGTATTTTTATTTTCAAACATTTATATCATTCATGTGATAATCATATGTAAGAATGAATAATGTTCTATGAATGAAATTATAATCATTGTCAAAAAGAATAATATGAATAAATCATGTGAAAATATCCATTTCCATACCTAAATATAAAGAAGTATTAATAATTTCAATATATATTAACTAATCCATTAGAATAAATGTCATGATGTCATTTTGTTTTTATCCCATAAAAATTTAGATAATAAAATAGTATTTCCTAATCTTTTTTATTATATAAATTCTGGAAAATCATCATTATTATAAAATATGAAATTTTTTATTTTCACTTTCTTCCAAAAAAAATACAAATAATCAAATACTATTATATTATACAGATGAATTTTTTATAAATTCATTTCTAAAAATTATTATTCCCAATGTAAAATATTTATTTGGAAAGGAAATATAAATCTAATGAGTGTAAGAATTTACCACGTTAGATAATATAGCATCTCCCTTGAATAATCCAAAAATTTAAAATTCAGGTTATGCTCCCATGGTTTTTTTAGTATATTCACACAATCTGAAACAACTCTTTTAAATTCATTTTTATATATAATGAAAATATAATTTAGTTGATAATAGTTAAATACATATTCTGTATGGGAATAACTACATTTATCATGCTACTAAAATTATACTTCAATACATTAATAGAATATGTAATTTCGGATTCACAATTTTTACAATATTAATATTATCAATGTGATAATCACTTTATTATCAAGTGGGTAATAGAAGTGTAATAATTTCCACTTCAATTACTTAAATAAATTATAACATGAAATATTAAATTAAAATGAAACAAAAATAATTTCTACATGGATTTTACCTGTTTTCACAAAAAACCGACAGCATAAAACATCACAATTATTATAAAAATGAAATTTTATAATGAAAATATTTATGTGTCATTTATATTTTTTAAATAATATTACTTCATTATCAATAATAAACTACTTGTATATTCTTCAACCATTATACAATTCCTAGATTATCATATAATGAATATTCCTATGATTATTTTATATATTATTATCTTATTATTCTTAATAGCATTCACTCAAACAGAGTGGTCTATAATATAAAAAATTCACAACTATCATGTATAAAATATAGGGAATTAAAAATAAAATACCACATATTTCATTTCTTTTCAACATCACAATATCAAAGGAATGATGATGGAGGGAATATTTCATCAGTTTTGAAGAATTTGAGAATCTTTGGATGATGTCCAATGAAGATTGAAAATTTCATGTAAGGTAGTTGAGATTACATAGAAGAGAAAAAAATATTGATATACTCAAATGAGGGGGATCTGGAATTTAATATTACTCCAATCGAAGATATACCTTTATATTTAATTCACATTAAATTTCATATTAAAATCATTACTATTTTATTTTTATTTAACTCAAATATTGATTAAGTTACATTAAAATCCTTGAAAATGTCAGATATAATTTTTTATCAGTCACGGGAAATTAAAATTTATCAATTTTATAAATTCATATCAATGAAATAGATAAAACAAGAAACAAATAATAAAATGTTGTAAAAATTGGATTCTTTTTGTATTTAAAACCCTACACATTAGTAGGTAATATTAATTTCACAATGGTAACAAGGTTTTACCCTTATTTATTTGGTTACCCATATATACACATATCAATATGTCGGTTACCTATACTATCGGGAAGGTCTAACCACACATGACGTGATGTTTTCTTAGAGTACCTTTATTAAATATTTGAATGGCCATTATGTAAATTGTTTAAATAAACTAGGATACCACTACATGAGAATAGAATTACCCTTACACAATAGGAAAAAAGGGCTTACCATTACATGGATTTTTAAAATCTCTCTCTCTTATGTGAGTGAAGTTATTCCCATACGCATCCATTCAAAACTCTCACATACCATTATTAATGAATTAAGTAAACATTAGATTATGAAATAGGTGTATACCACTGGTTACTTTAAATAAGATCTAGGTGTAACATCACAGGTAAATAAAGAATAAAGAATTTTCATATTTATTAATATTTACGAATTAAATATTAATTTTAATTAAAAGGGGTTTCTACGTTCGATAGCGTAGTCGGTACGCAACGATGAGTTTCTTTGAAAACTTACGTTGCACACAAGTAATAAAATAATATTATTTTAAATTTTAGTTAACAAGTAGTCGTTGTATTGGCGGGAATGGATAGAAATAACTAAAATATGATTATATATGTTTTTAAATGTTTTTACATTTACCCAATAAAAGATAAAGGCTTAAAATACAGAAAGAGTTCAATTTTAGGCATTTATACCCTAATTTTCACTAAGGGTTCACTTATCACCTTTTGGCGGAGAACCATCATTAAATATAGTTTGGATCAATCTTATACATTATATTAGACCAAAAATAACTCTTCTTTATAATCAGGACATCAAAATTTACTTTGTGTAAATTTTTGGTATCGTTCCGATAAAGTTCATTTTTTTAATGAATAGTGTAAAATGTTGTATTTTAATTCAAAACCTCTTTTTAAATCTAATTTATTTATTTCATTAGATTATCTTTTGAATTGGTTTTAAAGTGAAATTAGAAAATATTTTTACCATTAAATCCAATAGTGGTCATTGGAATCAATTTCACTTTGAAATTGGACTTAAACTGTTGTCAATCTTTTGATACTTATTGTTTCACAAAAACACGCTATTTGTCATGATAGTGGGAATTAATTATTAAATTAATTAATTTGACTTATATGTTTTGAATTTTGTAAAATGGACTTCATTTTTGAATTTCGGAATATCAAATATAGCTTAGGGTGAATTTTTGGTAATAATCTGAAAAACTTCAATTTTTGATGAATAGTGAAACCACTAAGTGGTAATCAAGAAAACTGATTTTTCAGTTAAATGAAAGTTTACCACTAATGTGTATTGAATTTTTAAAATCCGACATACATGGTTTTCATTAAGAAGTAAAATGTGGTTCAATTAGATTAAAATAATTTTTTGGTGAATAGTAACTTTTTTTCATTAATCGCGATTAGAGGTAATTAGTGTAGTTTAAGGTAAAAATGGTATTATAAGAATGTGAAAACACCATGAAACTTGTCCTACACCTATTGGGTGAGTCATGGACGACCAAGAAAAGACATGGGCCAACTTGGGGACCCCATGGAGCCACATTAGTTGGAAAATGACATTAATATATTTTTATTTAATGTTAAAGTGAAAATGACACTAACATAAATTGTTTTACTAAAATAATTTTTGAGTGGGGTTATACAAGTCCAAATTTTGATTATAAATAGTCATTGGAAAGATAAAAAGATTTCCTATATCATAGTATTTTTGTTATAATTTTTAGACATTAAATAAATTAAATTATATATGACATAATAATGATGCAGCGATGACATCATTATTTGACGATTTAAATAAAATGGAAAGATAATGAGAAATCTAAAACCTACACATGTCCAAAACCAATTGGATGAGTGGATTTAGAACCCTTATCACCTTATCCACTAATTATATCAATGTGGGACCATTTAAAACTGAAACACATTTTCAAATAAAGTAATATTTCTTTACTTTCCAAAAGTGCCCCTCCTCTCCTCTTATAAAAGGCCCCCACCTCTACCCCATTTCACACACTTCTCAAGCCTTTGGCTCGGCCAAACCCTGCCCAATTACTCTCTCCACATACCTCGCCTCATCCTAGAGGATTCCATTTGGGAAGAAGCCTTTCAAAGGAAGCCTTTAGGCTCAAATCAAAAGGTAGTTACACTTTTAAAGGTAATTCATTCTCTCTTGTTCATTTGTTTTATTTTGCTTCTCCAACCCTCTAAACTCTTTTTATTTACTTCTTTTGTAACAACACCAGTATCTTCAATATACTAGGATGTTGTTATAATATTTATTTGAGCTACACTCTCACACAACTACATCAAATGGTTAAAGAACATACGGTTTCCGTGGATGGAGAAATTCTGCCTCCCGAAACGATGATTGTTCAATACTCATTTAACACCTTCAAAGGTGGCCATTATGATATCCCTATTTTTATATATGATATATAATATGTTTATTTTTTCTTTAAGCTTCTGTATTTTTAATTTTGGGCATACCTTTATGGTTTCCATTATGGGTAAACATGATATATTCATTTATGGAAGTGCGGACTACCGCCCCCTCAAAGTGATGTGATTCGTTAATGCCATATGTGGGATGTGTAAAGGATGGATTTAAAGTTATTATATATGATGTTATACTGTAATTATAATATACCTCTATATCATTATTATTTATTTCCATTAAAGTATGAGATAGAAATGAAATTAGCGTTCATGCGTACGTACGGCTTACCGTCTCCATGAACGGTGCATTTCATTTCTTATCCCCAAATGTAATGTACTATTAAAAGTACATGTATATAATGGATATAAATAATTAATGATATATCTAAATGATGAATATAATTCTGGAATTAAAATATACATACCTCTCATTTAGTTTTAATTCCGTTAATATGACAAAGAAATGAAAGTAGCGTTCATGCGTACGTACGGATTACCGTCTCCATGAACGGTGCATTTCATTTCTTACCTCTAAATGATTATGTAATATTATAAATACATGTATATGTTGGATATATATGATACATATTATATCCAAATCAGGAATTTCATTCTGGATATAATGAACCTTTGACCAAATTAACAACATGTAAGTGTAAGAAGTCTATTTTTGACTTAAGAACCAAATACCGAAAAAATGAACATTATTAACGTAACTGATTACATGATGTTCATAACATGGTATAAAAGGAATAATGAACTTGAAAAAGATTCATAAGCATGTAGAGATTAACTCAAGTTTATTATTCAGGAGATTAAAGAACGGTCGGGTCAAGTCGGATACGAGGTAAGGGACTTCGTCTTAATCTCCTTTCTTTGAGGCATATTTCGTTTTATACACAACTTTCTTTTATATGGTGTATAAACTGCTTAGACTTTTACTTTTATACAAAAGGAATCTTTTTCTACAAAGCGTTTTACTAAACGACAAAAAGGAATGTTTTTTTAACGTACACGGTGACAACGACTTTTTCCGCCGCCGCGAGTATTATTTGGTCTTTGGCTTCCTCAACAAGCCGTAATGTTTTTAAAATAAAATAAATACCATATACTCTTTTATGTATTTTGGTATTGAAAATGGTTTTGATAAAGGATTCTATTATGTCAATATATTTATGATATATTGTGATTGAAATGTGGAAATATTATCTTTCCTTTATATTGGTTTAATGTTTTATGATTTTATACTGGTACTTGGACATTTTAACGGGTGGTGCTTTGAATACCAGGACGGGTGGTTACGTTATAACCTCCAATGCATTGGGTATGGAAGTCGGCCGTATGGCTATTCCATTAAGTATGTATGGAAATTGGCCGTATGGCTATTCCATTAAGTGATATGTGTGGAAGTCAACCGTATGGTTATTCCACTTAAGTATGTTTATGTCCCAAGTTACCTTTATATATTCTATGTGTTCTTTATATGGGTTTTATGGTAATCCTTTGGTTACAAAAAGGTAAGTAATGATACTTTATTCAGTGAAGATTATTTTTACTACTTCATGAAGGTGAAGGTATTACTTTGATATAGTATACATGGTTTACTTGATGTTTGAAAAACTAACAGTTTTCATTCTTTTTGTATCCCTTACTGAGCTTTTTATGCTCACCCCATGTTTTTCGAAATGTTTTTCAAAGGACTTAAAGTGGAATAAGGTCAAGGATGGGATCAAGGTAATTTCATGCTATCTAAAACATGGAATCTAGACATCTTTCTTTTTAAGAGTTTTTATTTTATGGAGACTTAGTAGAAGTGTCTACTTTGTAATCTTTTAATATGTAATAATTATGTTCTAATTCTCTAAAACTCTAAACCTGAAAAGATCCTCAATGTGAATTATTCATTTAATTCAATATTAAGTAAGGTTTAAGGCTGGGGCCTTATATTTGGTATCAAAGGTCAGTTTAGACAACTTTAGGAGTTAGAAAAGTGTTAAATTATAATATGATTGAAATGATATAGTATTTACGGATTACCATGTTGCTTCGCCTAGGATATTTCTGTGTTCAGAATGGTTTTCCATAGAGGAAACAAAGCAGCTATTTTGGGACGACATCAGGAGGAAGATAACCTTCCAAATCAGCAACCTGAGATGGTCGGAATCGGAACTGAACAGTTTGTTGCAGTGATGTCACAGTTGACTCAGGCTATAAATGGTGGTGGTATCCATGCACGGGATCAGCCAGATCAACCGCAGAGGAACATGTCAGTGGTGGAACATTTCATGAGGCAACACCCCCCATCATTCAAAGGATCATCTGATCCCGTGCAAGCTGAAGGGTGGATTAAACCACTGGAGAAGATTTTTGATGTCATGGGGTGTTCAGAACATCAAAAGGTTAGTCTTGCTGTTTACCGTTTTGAAGGAGAAGATGATCAGTGGTGGTCGATGGTGAAAAATATAAGGGATATTGATGAGATTGAGGATCTTCACTGGGACGAATTCAAAGGTATGTTTCTTGAGAAATATTTTCCTAAGCTGGTTCGTCTTAGGATGGAAAAAAAGTTCCTAGAATTGAGGCAGGAGGATGATTCAGTGGCTACTTATGATGAAAAGTTCACTCGATTGGCAAGGTATGCTCCAAACTTTATACGAGATCCTGATAGTAAAATAAACCGTTTTTACTCAGGGTTAAAGCCAAAGTATCGAAGGGCTTTAGCTTCTCGTGAGTTCAAAAGTTATGAAAAACTTGTTCGATGTGCGGAGAAGGTGAAAATGGAGTTTGTCGATGATCAGGTGTTCTATGAAAAACAACAGAATAAGAGATCTAGTTGGCAGGAAAAGTGGAAGAATTCATCAAAGAAGCAAGGAGGTAAGAAAACCAAATATCCATCCTGTGATAAGTGTGGTAAAATGTATCCTGGAGAATGTTTATCCAAGTCTGGTAAGTGCTTTCAGTGTGGTAATTCTGGTCATATTGCTCGTAACTATAAGGAAGATGATCAATCAGGAAATGAAAAGCCAACGGTAAGATGTTTTAAGTGTAATGAAATGGGTCATTATGCAAACGAGTGTCCAACGAAGAACTCAACCGGGGGAATGCAGCTAGACTACAAGCAGAAAGGGGTGTTAAAATCATTTGCAACAACTTCAGCAGATGTTGGGCCATCGAATGAAGTGGTATCAGCTCCAGGAAGCTCAGTATTTTTCGAAGATTGACTTGAGGTCGGGGTACCATCAGTTGAAAGTAAAAGAAGCAGACGTTCCGAAGACTACGTTCCGTACTAGATATGGCCATTATGAATTTGTAGTTATGCCTTTTGGGTTAACCAATGCACCTGCTGTATTCATGGACCTTATGAATAAAATTTTCCATGAGTTATTGGATAAGTTTGTATTTGTGTTTTGAGGTTTGGGAAGAGGTTATGTGTGCCTTGTGATTCACAGTTGAAGAGAGAGTTGTTATGTGAAGCTCATAGTTCTCCGTTTTCAGTTCATCCGGACAGTACTAAGATGTATAGAGATCTGCGGGAGTATTAATGGTGGGATGGAATGAAAAGAGAGATTGCAGATTTTACTGTGAAGTGTTTGACATGTCAACAGGATAAAGCAGAGCGGCAGTTACTGAAAGGGATGCTTCAGCCTTTACTGGTGCCAGAGTGGAAATGGGAGAATATATCCATGGACTTTGTTGTTCGATTACCGAAGACATCTCGAGGTAATAATGAAATCTGGGTTATTGTTGATCGCTTGACCAAATCTGCTCATTTCCTTGCTATACGAGATACTTTCTCTCTTGATCAACTTTACCGTTTGTATCTTAAAGAGATAGTCAGGTTACATGGAGTTCCTCTCTCCATTGTATCGGATCGTGATCCCAGGTTTACTTCTAACTTTTGGAAATGCCTTCAGAAGTCGTTGGGTACTGAATTAAATTTTAGTACAGCTTTTCATCCTCAATCAGATGGGCAGTCAGAACGAACAATCCTGACATTGGAGGATATGCTACGAGCTTGTTCTATGGATTATCAGGGAAGTTGGGACCAACAAATTTTTTGGTTGAGTTTTCTTATAATAACAGTTTTCATTCCAGTATACAGATGGCACCATTTGAGGCATTATATGGGAAGCGGTGTCGAACTCCAGCATTTTGGAATGAAGTGGGTGAAAGGAAGCTGATGGGACTAGAATTGGTAGAAGAGATGGCAGAAAAAGTTTAGTTGATTCAGAAGCACATGAGAACAGCTCAGAGAAGGCAGAAGAGTTATGCGGATAACCGGGTGAAGGATCTATCTTTCGAGGTAGGTGATCATGTTTTTCTCAAGGTTTCTCCTTGGAAAAGTGTGATGAGATTTGGTAAGAATGGAAAGCTGAGTCCAAGGTTTATTAGACCATATGAAATTCTGGAGAGAGTTGGATCAGTTGCATACCGGGTGGCTTAACCTCCGAGTTTATCTCAGGTACACAATGTTTTTCATGTTTTAATGTTGAGAAAGTATATACCAGATCCATCTCATGTTTTGAGCCCAGAGGTAGTTCAGCTGGAAGAGAACCTATCTTATGAGGAATAACCGGTCCAAATTCTTGACCACAGGGAGCAGGTGTTACGGAATAAGGTGATTCATCAGGTAAAGGTTTTGTGGAAAAACCATGTGATTGAAGAGGCAACGTGGGAATCGGAAAATGCTATGAGGGATAAATACCCCCACTTATTTTGATTAGTGAATAAAATTGCGAGGACGCAATTCCCAAAAGGGGGGAAGGATGTAACATCCCAGGTAAATAAAGAATAAAGAATTTTCATATTTATTAATATTTACGAATTAAATATTAATTTTAATTAAAAGGGGTTTCTACGTTCGATAGCGTAGTCGGTACACAACGATGAGTTTCTTTGAAAACTTACGTTGCACACAAGTAATAAAATAATATTATTTTAAATGTTAGTTAACAAGTAGCCGTTGTACTGGAGGGAATGGATAGAAATAACTAAAATATGATTATATATGTTTTTAAATGTTTTTACATTTACCCAATAAAAGATAAAGGCTTAAAATACAGAAAGAGTTCAATTTTAGGCATTTATAACCTAATTTTCACTAAGGGTTCACTTATCACCTTTTGGCGGAGAACCGTCATTAAATATAGTTTGGATCAATCTTATACATTATATTGGACCAAAAATAACTCTTCTTTAGAATCGGGACATCAAAATTTACTTTGTGTTAATTTTTGGTATCGTTCCGATAAAGTTCCTTTTTTTAATGAATAGTGTAAAATGTTGTATTTTAATTCAAAACCTCTTTTTAAATCTAATTTATTTATGTGATTATATTATCTTTTGAATTGGTTTTAAAGTGAAATTAGAAAATATTTTTACCATTAAATCCAATAGTGGTCATTGGAATCAATTTCACTTTGAAATTGGACTTAAACTAGTGTCAATCTTTTGATACTTATTGTTTCACAAAAACACGCTATTTGTCATGACAGCGGGAATTAATTATTAAATTAATTAATTTGACTTATATGTTTTGAATTTTGTAAAATGGACTTCATTTTTGAATTTGGAATATCAAATATAGCTTAGGGTGAATTTTTGGTAATTTTCTGAAAAACTTCAATTTTTGATGAATAGTGAAACCACTAAGTGGTAATCAAGCAAACTGATTTTTCAGTTAAATGAAATTTTACCACTAATGTGTATTGAATTTTGAAAATCCGACATACATGGTTCTCATTAAGAAGTAAAATGTGGTTCAATGAGATTAAAATAATTTTTTGGTGAATAGTAACTTTTTTTCATTAATCGCGATTAGAGGTAATTAGTGTAGTTTAAGGTAAAAATGGTATTATAAGAATGTGAAAACACCATGACACTTGTCCTACACCTATTGGGTGAGTCATGGACGACCAAGACAAGCCATGGGCCAACTTGGGGACCCCATGGAGCCACTTTAGTTGGAAAATGACATTAATATATTTTTATTTAATGTTAAAGTGAAAATGACACTAACATAAATTGTTTTACTAAAATAATTTTTGAGTGGGGTTATACAAGTCCAAATTTTGATTATAAATAGTCCGTGGAAAGATAAAACGATTTCCTACATCATAGTATTTTTGTTATAATTTTTAGACATTAAATAAATTAAATTATATATGACATAATAATGATGCAGCGATGACATCATTATTTGACGATTTAAATAAAATGGAAAGATATTGAAAAATCTAAAACCTACACATGTCCAAAACCAATTGGATGAGTGGATTTCGAACCCTTATCACCTTATCCTAGAATTATTTCAATGTGGGGCCATTTAAAACCGAAACACATTTTCAAATAATGTAATATTTCTTTACTTTCCAAAAGTTCCCCTCCTCTCCTCTTATAAAAGGCCCCCACCTCTACCCCATTTCACACACTTCTAAAGCCTTTGGCTCGGCCAACCCCTGCCCAATTACTCTCTCCACATCCCTCTCCTCATTCCAGAGGATTCCTTTTGTGAAGAATCCTTTCAAAGGAATCCTTTCGGCTCAAATCAAAAGGGAGTTACACTTTTAAAGGTAATTCATTCTCTCTTGTTCATTTGTTTTATTTTGCTTCTCCAACCCTCTAAACTCTTTTTATTTACTTCTTTTGTAACAACAACAGTATATTCAATATACTAGGATGTTGTTATAATATTTATTTTAGCTACACTCTCACAAAACTACATCAAATGGTAAAAGAACATACGGTTTCTGTGGATGACGAAATTCTGCCTCCCGAAATGATGATTGTTCAATACTCATTTAACACCTCCAAAGGTGGCCATTATGATGTCACTATTTTTATATATGATATATAATATGTTTAGTTTTTCTTTAAGCTTCTGTATTTTTCATTTTGGTCATAACTTTATGGTTTCCATTATGGGTAAACACGATATCTTCATTTAAGGAAGTGCGGACTACCGCCCCCTCAAAGTGATGTGATTCGTTAATGCCATATGTGGGATGTGTAAAGGATGGATTTAAAGTTATTATATATGATGTTATACTGGAAATATAATATACCTCTATATAATTATTATTTCTTTCCATTAAAGTATGAGATAGAAATGAAAGTAGCGTTCATGCGTACGTACGGCTTACCGTCTCCATGAACGGTGCATTTCATTTCTTATCCCCAAATGTAATGTACTATTAAAAGTACATGTATATAATGGATATAAATAATTAATGATATATCTAAATGATGAATATAATTCTGGAATTAAAATATACATACCTCTCATTTAGTTTTAATTCCATTAATATGACAAAGAAATGAAAGTAGCGTTCATGCGTACGTACGGATTACCGTCTCCATGAACGGTGCATTTCATTTCTTACCTCTAAATGATTATGTAATATTATAAATACATGTATATGTTGGATATATATGATACATATTATATCCAAATCAGGAATTTCATTCTGGATATAATGAACCTTTGACCAAATTAACAACATATAAGTGTAAGAAGTCTATTTTTGACTTAAGAACCAAATACCGACGAAATGAACATTATTAACTTAACTAATTACATGATGTTCATAACATGGTATAAAAGGAATAATGAAATTGAAAAAGATTCATAATCAATTTGAGATTAACTCAAGTTTATTATTCAAGAGATTAAAGAACGGTCGGGTCAAGTCGGATACGAGGTAAGGGACTTCGTCTCAATCTCCTTTCATTGAGGCATATTTCGTTTTATACACAACTTTCTTTTATACGGTGTATAAACTCCTTTGAATTTTACTTTTATACAAGAGGAATCTTTTTCTACGAAGCATTTTACTAAATGACAAAAAGGAATGTTTTTTTTAACGTACGCGGTGACAACGACTTTTTCCGCCGCCGCGAGTATTATTTGGTCTTTGGCTTCCTCAACAAGCCGTAATGTTTTTAAAATAAAATAAATACCATATACTCTTTTATGTATTTTGGTATTGAAAATTGTTTTGATAAAGGATTCTATTATGTCAATATATTTATGATATATTGTGATTGAAATGTGGAAATTTTATCTTTCCTTTATATTGGTTTTATGTTTTATGATTTTATACTGTTACTTGGACATTTTAACGGGTGGTTACGTTATAAACCATATGACGGGTGGTTCCGTGAATACCATGATGGGTGGTTACGTTATAACCTCCAATGCATTGGGTATGGAAGTCGGCCGTATGGATATTCCATTAAGTATTTATGGAAATTGGCCGTATGGCTATTCCATTAAGTGAAATGTGTGGAAGGCAACCGTATGGTTATTCCACTTAAGTATGTTTATGTCCCAAGTTACCTTTATATATTCTCTGTGTTCTTTATATGGGTTTTATGGTAATCCTTTGGTTACAAAATGGTAAGTAATGATACTTTATTCAGTGATGATTTTTTTTACTACTTCATGAAGGTGAAGGTATTACTTTGATATAGTATACATGGTTTACTTGAGGTTTGAAAAACTAACAGTTTTCATTCTTTTTGTATCCCTTACTGTGCTTTTTATTCTCACCCCAAGTTTTTCGAAATGTTTTTCACAGGACTTAAAGTGGAATAAGGTCAAGGATGAGATCAAGGGAATTTCATGCTATCTAAAACATGGAATCTAGACATCATTCTTTTTAAGAGTTTTTATTTTATGGAGACTTAGTAGAAGTGTCTACTTTGTAATCTTTTAAGATGTAATAGTTATGTTCTAATTCTCTAATACTCGAAACCTGAAAAGATCCTCAATTTGAATTATTCATTTAATTCTATATTAAGTAAGGTTTAAGGATGGGGCCTTATACTAGGTTACCCTTTAATGACCTATATGGGCTCACCACTACCTTTACATGACAAGGAAAATAAGTGGACTAACATTACTTAATATATGAATATTAATGCATAACCTTATGAAAAACCCCTGCTTACCATTACATAACTTCGTAATAATTCACAAGGGTAAATATTTTATTGAAAATAAAAAAAAATTAATTAAAAATATTGTTATTATAAAAGTAATTTATTTATTAAAAATTATAAAATTATAAAACACATAAAAAAATATTCATATAACTTCAAAAAAACTCCAATTCAACTTCTAAATAATGTTTCAAAAGATGTAACTTACGTAAATAATTTGGAAAAAATTATCATCTAACTAAGATATGAATTTATTTTAAAAATAACTTTAAAATGTAAAAATAATTTTAAAAACCATCTTAGTGAATGAACCCTATATCATACCACTTTAAACTCTACAAAAAAAATAAAGGAATATGGAAGATATATAATTTTATTTTAGTTACCTATGAAACAACTCTATTTCTCATGAATTGAAAAAAATAATGATAGATAGAAAAATGATTGGGAAACAATTAACCACTAGTGAGATACTTTTCATGTACCTCAATATATTTGTATGAAAATAACCATTGTGTATGGAAAAAATCGCATAGTTATGTTATAAAAAAATATCAAAATAAAATCATGAGGTAGATAACTATCAAATAGGAACATGTTATTAATGATATATTACATCAAAAAGGTAAATCAATTATCATATATAAACATGATATTATAAATATTATGCCAGAAAAAAATGTATTAAATATCATGGGATACTATTAGGAACATGATGATGAGAAAGGTTATTGTATTCAATGTATTTTATTTTGTTGTCAAATAAGTATTTGAAGAATGGAAAAATCATATCACTTTGTATTTGGAGAATTTCTAACAACCCATCATATTTTGAATAATTAGACTCACACTTCCTGAAGAGGTCCAAAATATTCAAGATATTCTTGAAGAAATGCCTCATCAAATTCAAACATTATCCACAAGGGAAGGATCTATCGTATTGAGAATGTATCTTTCTGGAAGTAATTGGTCATCTAATTCACCTTGAATCTAGTATGAAAGGACTGATAACAATCAGAGTCTTCATGACTAGAGTCTACATAGCTAAGATAAACCAAATGTGATGACTCTTTTCTAATCATAGAGTTCTCATAAATTTCATGTCAGTGGTAGAAAATATAATAAACACTTGATAAAAGAATGTAGGAGTGAATGGAATGTTTCCAATCATATTCATATTGATCAGATCTATATAGATAGAAGAAAATTTTTTTAAATAGTGTATTCATCCTGATTGTATGTAGTTTAAATATTTCTTGATAAGTTTTTTTCATGATGAATGGGAAAGAATGATTTTTCTAAATCCACAGTAGAAACTGATCCTCATCTAATTCAGAGGAGAAACATGCTTCTAATCGGACTTGGTGGTACATTTTTCTCATAAAAAGAATTGTTTGAGATCTGATAAATGCATAGAAAATAAAACAATGATTTAACCATTACAAAGAGGATTATCATATATTATTCGACAACTTCTTCAAACATTTAAAAATTGATTAATGACTCTTTTTATTGATCATGTGGATAACAAGAATTTATGAGAAATGTGATACATGTGATGTCAAGTGGAACATCATATTCAAAAATCAGATCTATATTAGTAATTAAAAAGTATGATTATGGAATATTTGAACATTATATAATATTCAAGAAGGATTTAGAATAGTCACTATGTGTTTAAAAATTAAATATTTACCCTAATTTAGAGTAAACATAAAATTATAAAAATATGTTTGAGAGGGAATGCTTTTGGTATTCCCTCTAAACCCTCTCACGGGTCACCTAAAAAAGGAATATGTAAGTATAAATTTTCTAAAAAATATATTGTTAATGTGAAGATGGTAAAGATCTATATTTATAAATAGATAAAGATTTTTCCATATTAATCCATTTTTTGAGTTATTTTAGATGAAAATAAGTAAAAGGATAATAGAAAAGATCACAATGCTTTATTTAGCTGATCATCATATTTAGTGATCATCCTATTTAGCTATCTATCCTATTTATATTTTCATCAAATTTGGATGATCATCCTTTTGGTATGGATAAATACAATCTAGTATTTACATATTGGGATTTTTAGACCAAGGAAGGATGTGTTCTGATGTATCATAATCATATTTTGATAGATTTATATCCATTAATTTTTGAAATTCGATTTGAAGATCAGATTTGATGGATCATATTAAGTAACCAAAATATGTTTTCATTATGAAGCCTATGAGGTTCTTACTAGATTCTAGGTAATAAGTTGATAATTTATTTCTAGTATAATATAATTGTGAAAATTGAGAATAAGAACTTGTAACATGTTTTCTCAAACAAATAATAAACTACTCTATTTGTGCTATGAGGGTAAACACGAACTTTTAGATTTTCTTTAAAGTGAAAAATGAGTGAAAGAGAATATCCTTTTCATTGTATTCCACAAAAAAATAATTATTTCTAGAATATTGTGTGGTATTGGATCATTTAAAATCCATAACAAATACATAGCTATTTTTATTGAATTGTGAAACTTGTAAATTCTTGTGTTCCTTTGGATGTGTGTTTTAATTGTTTTCAATAAAGAATGAAATTCTTTCTAGGAGGTGAATATTATTTTTTGGAAACATATATGAAAATGTATCACTGATTCACCTATCCCTTATCAGTCATACAGTTACACTGATTGGGTACTCTCAAGTGTTTTCAAAGCATAGGTTTCCTTCTCTTAGTATTTTGGGATGGAGAATTGGAATTTTGTGAACAATTCTTGTATTTGGGTTTCTGATTAAAAACAATTATCATATCTAGAAATACAATATTTTTATAAATCTTAAGTCTATTTGGTATGATTTCCATGAATATACAATAGTTGAGTATCATCCCATTGATGATATAGTTCTTCTAACATATGTTGACAAGAATAATCTTTAGAATGATGGAAGTGACAATATTTTATTCCTATTATCTCTTTCAAAAAGTTAATTTTTCCTGGTGAAAGGTGTTTCCGCAGCCAAAAGTATATGTGATAAATTTAAAAACTTATATGTAGGAATCACATAAGTGAAGAAGGAAAAATAAAAATCTATTGGGTGAAGTATGAAGATTTCATTATTGGTGAGCATGATTTTATTGGGGTCTTTTTTACCAGGGTGAATGTTGTAGTTGTCACTATTAGATATATTGGTGGTAAATTATATAATTATACAATTTTCCATAATGATCTTGGGAATCCTTACAGACATGTTTGATGAAAAAGTTTCTTCATTGGAATACAGAGATCCTAAAAAATTATTTATTAATTATTTACACATAACTCTAATCACTTATACTATAAGATGGAGGATTATATAAAAATCAAAATAAAAGTTGATAGTGAAACTTGTTTATGTTTTTGAAGAAATAAATGTATAAAAAGATTATTATTCAAGATAAAGATATTGAATTCAATTCTAAAAAAGATGTATTTAAAATTAATAATGATATTTTATCCTTTTTTTCTAAAAATGTGAAAATATGTATATGTAAATATAGAGGTAACTTCCCCTGAAGCGATTCGAATATGGAGTTATTGGTCACTTTGTGGATAATAATCCTTGAAGACATAAATAATAGGATAGTAATAGTGAACAATGAAATCAAAAAAGATCATCGAAGAAACATGGAGATAAGGGAAAATCATGATCCATAGGGAAGGATAAAAATACAAGAAATGCAAATGAAGAAGTCTCTTATCTAAAAGTAATAATGAATAAGGCATGAAGTTTGAATTTAATAATCATACATTGTATGGTGTTGAAAATACTTTTATTAAAATAGTGATTGATGATGAATTCAGAATTATTAGTTCAAAATAAGATGAAACAGAACATTAATTTTATGTGTAACATGAGTTGAAATAATGTACGAGAAATATTAAACTACCTTATAAGAAAAACAAAAATATGAAAGCTAGTTTTTCCTCAACAAGAAACCATGAATATTTTTCTAATGAGGAAGTAAATTTGAAATAAATATAAGAAGAGTTGGAACTTTTCAAATAAAAACATTCTAAATCTGAAATGATAGTTACAAGTATCAAAATTTATATTAGTAAATTTGGAGAAATTTCTTGTTAAAAAACTGATGAGGTTCAAAAAAATATAGCTTCAACGTTTGAGAATAATGATTGAATTGTTCCTTAAAAGAAGAAAGTTGGTAAATTTGATTATGTGGCAATGAAAAAATTAGGAATTTAGAAGTTTCAAAGTACCCTGAATCGGAAATAGTTCTTCATATTTCTGGATCAGATAAATATGTATCGTAAAGGAAAACTTCGATTGATAACAAAATGGTCAGTCACTCTAAAAATAAAGACAATAAGATTACTCAAAAACATATTCACAATTATAGATATTATGGATGTTTCAAAGTAAAATACCCTTTCTATGGATATTCTTGGTATTCTAGTGGATTCCAACATATGAAAACTATTTTTTGGTTTAACCAAAAACATTACTATTATTACATAGGTTATAAAACTAATTTTTTGAGGGGGATTTAATATCCTCAATGAATGACCTATGAATAGTTTTTCTAATGAAATATGAGATGGTTGGTGAGAAGATTTAGAATATATTACAACTATTAGAAACTATATATGAATAATGTAAACAACTTGGTCACCTAGAAAAAGGTTTTCTTTTTTTTGTTACTAGTGAAAAAATTGTTTCTTTACACTCAGAAGCTGAAGGTGAAAAAAGAAATAGAATAAGAAAAATCATTTATTTTTCATACCACATTGAAAGATAAAAAATTCAGACGTCCCTATAATCCTGATATAATTTTTTCTTATCACAGGAAAAGAGAGTTTAATTAGTTGAATAATGTGAAATATTATAATGACGGCAAAATGAAATTTGGAAATGATGAATCCTTGAGAATCATAGGAGTTGGAAAATCCATTATTGGAGAGGAAATGTTGAAATCCAAGACTGATTTGAATGTTGAGAAAATGAAACAAAACTTTCTAGTGTTTTGGAATTTTTTGATGGGGGTAACGAAGTTTTATTCTGTAATGATGGGTTTTTTGTGATACTTTATGAATTTTAATGATTGTTACAAGAGTCCAAAGTAAAAAATAATATTTGTTTTAGGATGGTGAAATTTATAACTCATGTTATGTGAGTACAGTGGATGGAATCAATTGTGGTATAAAATGATGGGACACATGTTTCAAAGAAACTTGAGTAATTTACCAAAGAGATATAGTGTCTGAGACATTCTTGATTTTCCAAGAAGAATAGATTGGTGTTAGATAATTTTTAAAAAATTAAAGATTAGAAACTCAATACATAATAATGTTGAGATTTGTTCAAGATAAACACTAGAGTTGATTCACATAGATATTTTGTTCCAATGAGAAAACAATAAAAAATTTATATTAGTACCTCATTATTTTCATTGATGATTATATGTCCATTAATTTTGTTATGTATATGAAACATAATTCAGAATCCTTTAGAACATATAAAAGTTTTAGAAGGAAATATGAGAATGAATGTGAGTATTCTGTAATGAAGTAAATAATATACAATAGTGGTGAATATAAAAAATAATTATTTTAATGTTATATTTATTATCATTGAATTCATCTGGAATATAGTTCCCCATATAATCCTCATAAAAAAAGGGTTTTTGAAATGATGAATAGAAGTTTTTTCGAAATGGGAAGAAAAATATTAGTTGAACATGGTCTTTCACATTACTTTTATGAGGAAATCCAAGATTACTATTGTTTATATTCATAATAATTATTTATATATTCCTCATTTAGATAATACATTATATGAATTGTTTTATGGGAAAACTCCATGTTTGAAAGAAAATATTATTTTGGGAGTCCTTGAATTAAAAAAATTAAAGGGGAAATTAAGGAATGTTTGAGGAGAAAGGTGAATTTGGAATCGTTCATGGATTTGATTGGAAAGCAAGATGATATATATGTTTCAATAAATAAATAGTAAGGATTTTTTACTCTATTAATTTGAATGTAACTAAATTATCTTAGAAATAAAAGTGTATTCATGATGATAAAGAAGTTGAGTTGAATAAGGAATGTTTTAAAAAATTTCTGATAAAGATATAGATACTTGTAATCTGATTCAAGCTAAAGAATTGTATTCAAATATTTCTAATAATGAATAAGATACTAGAAATTATCATCATAGGATGAGGGATCATGTTGAAGCTAAGAATATTATTGGTGATCGACATAATATGGTTTAAACTATAATAATAATAATAATATTTCACACATACTTCTATGTAATCAAAAGTGGTATTGATTGATGTGAAAGAAGACTTGTAGTATCAAATATGGGATCATTACTAGAATGATGAATTGGATTAGATTTTCATTAATGATACATTCAAACTCTTTCCCAATAAAGATAATAAAAAATTATTATAACAAAAAGGGTTTTTAGGAACATGCTAAATCAATAAGATGAATTTATATGAAAAAAATCTAAATTGGTATTAAAATGTTATTCAAAAATTGAAGGTACTGATTTTTATAAAACATTTTCTACTATGATAAAATTAAAAACACTCATAATATTTCATGATATTACTACAAAATGTGGTTAAATGATCTTTCAAATAGATATTAAATTAGCATTCTTGAATAGTGATATGGATGAGGAAGTTTGCATTGAACAACCTTGTGTATTTTTTGTTGGGAAAGATGAATTTTATGTTGATATATTGAAGAAGGAACTGTAATGGACAAAACAACATTCAAAAGAATGGTATTATAAATTGGATACTTTTAAGGAAGATCAATTTTATGAATGGAAGAGTTGATAATAATATTTATGTTTGAGGAATTAAAGTGTATTTTATCATTATAATTTATTATGTTGATGAAATTATCATAGATTAGAATTATGAAAGTATTTTTGATAGATTTTATGAAGAAATGAAGAAGTTGTTTGAGATATCCATGAAAGGGGGAATGATGTACATTATTGGGTTACAAATTATACAATATAAGGAATACATTTTTATAAATATTATTATGAAAAGGGAATTCTTAAGTGGTTCATCATGGAAATCTCAAAATCAATTTACACATTGATCTCAATGGGAATAATGCTTTCTAATGATGGAGAAGTAAAAATAGATTATTAAAAACAAGTTAGAAAGATAATTGGATGTTTTTTATATTTGACTGCATCAAGAACCAAAATTATTTAGGTTGTTTCCTTATTTGAATTATTTTATAGTTCCAAAACATAATCAAATTTAATTAATATAAAAATAATCTCAGATAAATCAAAGGAACAAATTATTTTGGAATCTAGTATGATAGCTTAGAATGTATTGATTTTTTAGTGTATTCAGATGTTGATTGTGCATCAAATGAGGATGATATAATAACCTCATATTGTTGTGTATTCTTTCTCATAATAAATTGTGTTAGTGGTATTAAAATAAAAATAATTCATTAACTCCCTATATGATTGATGATGAAGATGTTTCTACCACTCAAGATTGTACTCAACTTATGTGCATGATAACTAAATTATAATAATTACTTATTAAAGTGAGGTTTCACTTTTTCTTGGACTATGACAGTCATAGTATAATCAAACTCAGCAAGAATGAAGTTAAACATTCCCATTCAAAACATATTGATATCAATTATCATTTCGTTAAAGTGCATGTGGATAAGAATGAATTGATGCTGAAGTATGTTCAAAAACCAGAACTAGTTGCTAACATTTTCACCAAAACATTGAAAAAAGAATCCTTTTATAGATTGAGGATAACCAGGGGTGTCAAACCAAATTTTTCATCCAAGATTAGGTATGTGTTTTATCCTATCTTATCATACCTTTGGATATTTTTTTATGTTTTATGAATAAATTATTTAAAAAATATATTACTTTGAGTGCCCAAATAGGGAGTTATGGGAAAGCTATGAATTCATCAATGTATTTTTCATGAACTATTCTAAATGTTTGTTGGAATAGTTGTAGGAAAAAAAATGTATTTTATTATTTAATTTTTTATGATATGATAAATAAAATACGAGGTAGAAAAATGAATGTTGTTTTTATAATCACTACTTCAGGATAACACGGTTTTACTGTCAATGATTCTTGTTTCCTACAATGAGTTAGAAAACAATGGATTCAAATTATTGATAAGTAATTCATTTCTTGAGGATAAAATGTTTTTTAATTTATGAAAATACATTGCCAACAAAATTCAAAGTTTCAGATTATTTAGTCCAAGATAATGAGTAAGGTGATAGTATTAAATGTATTTTATTTCATTGTTGAAATAATTTTATAAGATATTAAAAATAAGACCACTTTGTATTTAGTGATCTTTGGAATTACAAAAAAAAATTAGAATAATAATATTCCAGCTCATTAAAAGTCCCAACATATTCAGGAGATGGTAGAAAAATAGTATCATCAGATTATCACTAAATCTAGAATTCAAGGATCGATCAAAGTGAGAATTTATCTTGTTGGAAGTAAGTGGTCATCAGATTCACATTGAATCTGGTATGGAATATGTGATCGAAATTAAAGTCTGTATGATTGAAGTCTACATAAAAATGATAAATCAAATGTGATGACTCATTTCAGATCTTGGAATTTTCATAAATCATAATTTACTGCAATATCCTACGATGAATACTTGATTAAATAATGGGGGAGTGAAGGAAAAGTGTCCAATAATAATCAACTTGATCGGATCAATATGGAAGAATAAAAAATGTGTTGAAGATATTCTTCATTCTATTTTTATTCTGGTCTATTTTTTTCTAATAAATCTTATTTATGTTGAATATGAATGAATGATATTGTGAAAGGCATTGTAGTAGTAGATCTTCATTCTAATCAGAAAAAAAAATAATTTGCCAATTAGACTCGGTGTGAAATTTTTTTCAAAAAAAGAATTCTTTAGGACAAGAAGAATACATAGAAAGTAAAATAATGAAGAGATAATTAAAATGATTAATTTCATATCCGAATAAACAATATAGTTATCCATTTAAAATGGTTTAATTAATTTTTGTATCTAGCATGTGGATCAATAAAATATCTGAAGAAAAGAGATATATGAGTTGTCAAAGGGAACATTGTATTCCAAAATAGAATATGTATTGGGGATTGAAAAGAATGTAGAAGTTAGATCTGGCTATAATAGAAGATTGGAGATGATTGAGAAAAGTTATGAACAGTTCATAGAGTCAATGTTCTCCCTAAATACTAATATAAATGAAAATTCGTGAAACTTGGTTGAGCATGAATGATTTTGGATTCCCGCCAAAACCTTTCATGGGTTACCTTTAAAATAAAAAAGTGCTTCATACCTTTTCTGATGATTGTGATGTTTATGTGGATATAGAGAAGTTATAAATTTCTAGGAGGAGAATAATTTTTCCTTATTAATTCTTTATTAAAGAAGGTTTTATGGAAATAATTTAATGGAGAATAGAAAAGATTTTAATTCATTATTCATCTGATCATTGTATTTAGTGATCATTATATTCAATTGTCTATCGTATACATCTTTTCATCGTATATGGTTGATCATATTATTATGTTATATTAATTATATATATTATTTCTATAATGAGGAATGATGTCTTCTGAATTGTATTGATCGAATTCTACCATAGTTTTATGCATCTGATTGGTAAATCAAATTTACAGATTAGATTTAAAATTATGAGTGGAAAGATCAGATTGAGAAATTGGACTATGTTTTCATCAAGAAATCTAATTGGTTCTTTCTAGCTTCTGGGTAAAAAAATGAATATTTTTTTAAATTTAATACTATTTTTAAAATTGAAAATAAGAACATGTAACATTTATTTTAAAAAAACAAACATTTACTATATTTTTCTGAGTGTACACACACATTTGGAATGTCTTCAATGTTCTATAAAAGTGAAAGGGTATATCCAAATCATTTTTTCCACCAAAAGAATTAATTTCTAATGGATTTTGTTGTATTGGATCATTTCCAAGCCATACAATAAACATAGCTATTATTATTGAATTGTGATCCTTTTAAATTCTTGTGTTCCTTTGGATGTGTGTTTAAATTGATTTCAGTAAGGAATTAAATATTTAAAAGGATTAAAAGTTTGTTTCACATAAACATAATAGGAACAGTATCACTGATTCACTTGTACACCTCTCAGTGATAAAATTACACTAATCGAGCACTCTCAGATACTGTTTATATATCTGTTACTCATGATCTCAATTAAAATCACATATGTACAACAAACCCAACATGAAATTCATATCAATGAAATAAGATTTACAACAAAACAACACTATATAATAAAAAAATAATTATCACATATGATTTATTTATGAAAATGAATAAATAAGTATTCATTAGATGATGTTTTTCTATATTACACTTCGACAATTCCTCTTAGAAATTTTATAAAATTTAAAAAACTATATATGAATTATCATTATTTATTATGATAGAAAATTTAATTTATAGAATTAATAACATGTCATTCACAACATAACATGAAATAATAATATTAGAATTATTGAATAAAAAATTATTAATAATTTAATATATTATACATACAACAATTAATCAATACATATAGGTTAAATATTTCATAACAAAATCATGTTATCTAAATGATTTATTACATTCTAGTTATGTATCATAACATCTCAAATTCAAACATGTAAAATTGAAAGTAATGAAGAAGATAATTTTCAATAAATATATTATATATATTATTTTCATAAGATATAATACCATTATATGAAAAATATTAAATGAAAACCCATTTTAATATTTTTCATAACTATGATTTTATCAAAATAATTTTTGTTGGAACACTTATAATATAGTTTTAAAAACTACTTTTATAATAAATTATTAATTCAAAAAATTAATGTTGTATTCTATTTATTATTACAAGTTTAAATAAAATTCATTTTTCTTATATTGTGTCTTAGTATGTATTACTACACCTCATAAAGAAAAAATCCAAATATGACATACTTAATGTAAATTTACTTTTCTAAAAAAATTGTTACATAATTAATCAAATCTACCTTGTAAATAAATTAATCAATTTAGGTTATATTTTGTTAGAAAATAAAAAATATTCACTAGCTACTATAATTAGAAAATATAATATATTAAAAAATAAGAAAATTTTAATTATATGGGAAAAAATTAAGCATGGTATTTAAAATTAAATATTTAAGATGCTTCAAAAAATATATATAAAAATAAAAATTATATGCCTTCATCAATTAATTTAAAAAATATCAAAACCTTACCTTGATTTTTAATCATAAATTATCAACAAATAACATCAAATATTAGAGAACTCATATTTAAATATCACATGAATTGTTAAGAAAACAAGATGTTGGAACATTAAACATTATAGTTCTTTGAAAAATCATGGTTGTTACCATAACATGATTTACTAGGAGAATAGTCATTACAAAACTCATAATTATTTAACATTGTAATTTTTTTACCATTATTTCATTATATTGGATTCAAGAGTATTAAAGTTAACCTCGAATAACATTTTTCAACTAACTCAATTCCTTATATTAAGAGATAAATAGACCTAAAAAGTATAGCAATAAATATGACCAATCCACTACCCTATGATATTTTAGTATTTTTAATGAAATATATCACTTGAATTGGTTTAAAATATATGAGAGAAAATAACAAATAATGGTGGGTGAAGTTTTCCCACACTTCATATGCTGAGTTCCATAAAAGTCATTACTAGTACAAGGGAAATCTGTTTTAAAGATGTATTCACATATGGCTAAAACCACATCAAAAACATAGTCGCATGCACCGCCCACAATATCCATGAATATAACTCACAATATAGTGTTAAATTCATTTTATATGACACTATGATGAAAATAAATTAATGATTACATAAAATATGCTATTTCCTTGAGCTATTTATAATATCAACAAGAACTTAGGAATTTTAAATTGATTAACACAAAATAATACATACAATAACTCCTTATACTATACATAATATCCACTACAATGGCCTATATTTAAGAGTAATAGATGCATATGATTTTATAGAACATTCCCACTAATAATATGACCATGCCAATAATCACGTGGATAGATCAATATAATGATATAAAAAGGTTATTGAAATCCCCTCCCCAAACCATATAGCCATCTTAACAAAATTCCCAATGAAAGATTTATAAAAAAAATAATTAAAAGGAAATAGATGTGGGTTGTACACTAATCATTTTAGTGTTAAAAACACTCCTAGGATGCATATTTAATTATTCATTTTTAACCAAATGAATTATTGTTTTCCTTGCACTCATTATTAAGAGATGAAAATTGAGGAATGAAGATTATCATATTCATTCCATTTATGGGGGTTAAAGTTGAAGGGTTTTATCCACAAAAAGTATAATCAAATGTATCAACACATATCAAGATCAAATATAAAATATCCTATAATACTGGGTAATCAAAACTAGTTTAATATCCACTATTATAGTCATGGAAATAAACCGACACTGAAAATATATATTGGAATCCCCTCCCCCAAATAGACCACTCCTCATAATCCTTGAGCAGGAAGAACCACCACTGTCTAGATATCCAACACATCATTGTCAAATTCAACGAAATATTATTATAATACTAATAATGATTTTATTTTAAGGATATCACCACACCCAATAACTTGATCAAAATACCATGACTTGAAGTGAAGTCCTTATACTTTTGTGGACTCATGCGCTAGAACTCTAGAATAGTACACTTTAAATAGTTCAATCATCATTCTCTAATACGGTGGTTATTTTTTGACATGTATCACTTAACATCATTACAGTTAACCTCATGATTACATATAATTATGGACAATCATAGAAAAGAAAAAACATTTGGGATTCCTAATATAGTGCAATAATTATTTTATGTTAATCAATAAATTAATTTCAAACTATTTTCCATTATCTACCTAGTTTAAACAATGTAATTTATTGGTATGATACATTGTCCAATCATGGGTATATATATAGAAACATGAATAATTTTTCATAAAATGTATAGAAAAAAGGACCTTGTGTCAGATCATAGGCGTTCATAAATCATGTTTCATAGATGATATCATTTTTCAAATTACATGCTAATCCCAAGTTATATTATTTCCCTACCAATCCATTCATCCCCATAAGTTACTAACTTCAAACTCCATCCAATCTCTAGATCATCACCTTATATACTACTTGGTCATGACCTCATCCTTTTAGAGGTTCCCCTACAAGGATGGATATAATGGAAGAGAGATAATGAAACCATAAATCCTTCCTCTAGTTGGCCATGGGTTTGTGAGTATCACAAAAAAAAGATATGATGAGATGTGATGAATTACACATGGGATAAATTTCCATCATAATGATGTTATAAGTATGATATATGTTTAGAAAGACCACCAAAAAACTCTATCTCATAATAAATTAGAAATAAATACCAATAAATGAATGTATTCACATAAAAATAAAATATCTCAAAATACTAAAACAAATCCTTGGTAGTGACATTGAAGCACCAACATCTCCTAAACAACTACTTGCACTATTAATGTCCAACTAGATCACCAACTGAATCCAACTAAAGTAAAAAATATATATTATATGTAAAGACCTGAAAATTCAATATTTTTTTAAATTTAATGGATATATTATGAGATAGTGAAATTTGAAAGCATGTGATTCTAATGCCCAGAGAGACCAGAATGGATTTTGGAACTTTTTATATTGTTCATTCACTAAACGTGCGAGATGGATTTTTTTCCATTTGAACAGGTGCTCAGATTGATAATCTAAGGGCACTGTTGAATTCAAAGCACCGAGATTCACTTAGGAAAAGCTTAACTTTGACTGGTAATGGACGGACAGAAAAGTTATGTTTCAGACATTTTGAAAAAAATTAATAAAATAACTGTTTGAGTTATTTTACACTTTTCTCCAACCATTGAGAAATGGTTGGAGAAAACACAACATAATGACATGAATTAAATTAGGGTCATTTAATGACTCTTTTCTTTTATTCTGTAACTATAACACCCATTTAATAAAAGGTTAACTATTTAAGGTTCTTTAATGAATAAAATTAATGAACACAACATCCAGATTGTTTTCATTATTATTCAATCTAATTTCTAATGAATTAAAAAATTGGGAGAAAACTCTGACATAACGCTGGAGATATTTACCTACAACAAAGAATGGATAATGAACATCGAACGTTGGAAGACATGATTCAGAGATCGACCAGCAGTGACGAAAACCAACGAACATGGAACAGCAACGAACATCAAATTCCTCCCTCACCCGCAACAGATTCAATAAAATCCATTTAGGTGATTTAATTTACCTAAGTTTTTAATGATTCCTCTTATCTTGTTCTGCAAAAATACAACGAACACAGATCAACCAACTAATGGGTTGATCAGAGACTCATTCTTTCTTGTGTAAGGTTGTTGTGGGGTCTTGATTGGTGTTTTTCTTAATCTATGTGATGATTTTTATCACCTCCATGATTAAATGCTAACGCGGAGGGCATGTGATGATTTTAACAAGGCCCAAAACCTCCTATGAAAATTAATGTTTATATTTCTTCTTGGGGAATGAGAAACATAGTGACATGGCCATTATGTGGGCTTTGTAGTGAAGGTGGTGACCTGAGAGTCCAGTAGGTGCATACGGGACGGAAAACGGACCACCAAATCTTTTTTGGTGTCCCACGAAAGGTGTCGCTGGCGTAGCAGCACTAGAGCTATGGCACTGGTGACCGACAGCGATGGTCAGCCCATACTAGCCATGTAGAGGAGGCGGTTCCTATAGGCACCATGTCAGTTAGAGGAGGCCGGGTCTCGCATGCCGCATGAAGGAGGAAAACCTCGCTCGGGCTACTTGGCATACACAGAAGATGTCTATCTCGTGTCATCCATTACAGGGAGACGGGGTAGTGCCCGCTAGCAGTTCTAGTTAGAGGAACCTACACCCTACATTCGGTCCAGTGCAACCGACCTACACCACGTGGGCAGGGTTCTTCGTCAGGGTTGCACCCCACCAGGCGGGCTGAGCCACTTACGGGCCGCACCCACCAGCAGGGCTGGACCCTCCACTAGGCAAGACCTGGGGACCCAATGGGTCGGTGGGGTAGGACCCTTATGATACCATCAGGTCTGGTCGGGTTGGTCCAACCAGGTCGGACCAGACCCGGACCGGACTATGCCCGTTTCACTAAAATGGCTATAACTCATAGACTGGGTGTCTGATTGATGCATCGTCTACGTCTTAAATAACTTTTTGATGAGGAATTTCTTTGTAGATACTCTAATTAAGATTTGGAATAATTTATATTATGGTTGGGTTGGATCTGAACCGTATCCAACTAGGGCCTATTTACCTTTTTGCCTATATCTTACAGACCAGGTGTCCGATTGATGCATCGTCTATTATGTTAAAACACATATGAAAAGACGATCCTTGGGGTTACATATAATTGGTACTTCGTGTTTGTTGAGATATGACTAGTAGAATAAGGAGAAGACCTTCTGGGTATCAAGTGTTCTATATGAGGGAATCTTGTGGTAGGCTGTGATGTGATGAAGGAATATTGATCCTCTATGGGTCAATAATTATTAATCCTCTATGGTTCAGCACTTAGCGATCCTCAGTGGTTCGGCACGTTGAAAGCCACTTTGATTTCGCACCTAGAGATCCATTGTGGGTCAGCACGTATCGATCCTTCATGGTTCAGCACCGAGCGATCCTCTTCAGGTGAGCACCTTGCGATCCTCTACGGGTCAAAACCCACCAATCCTATGTGGGTCAGCACCTAGTAACCTTGTGCAGTCTAGAAGCAAAAGCCTCTCGATGGAATAAGATGAACTAGCATTATGACTAATCATCTTTATTCATGTTCTTTGAGTTGTATACCTGGTGTGAGTTGTATTTTAATTTGAGTCTTGTGATTGTGATCATTCTTTATGGTTTCACCTCTGTGGGGTTATGAGAGAATATTAGGGGCTTTTGGTCCCTACTAAGAATTGTTATACTCACCCCTTCATGAGCTTCTCTCGCACCTTGTTGTGTCTTGTTAAAACAACATACATCTTGACTGAGACTTTGGAGAGCCATGGATAGACGGTACAAGAAGGTGGGTGATTGTCATGGTGAGCCATAGTGAAGAGCAGTACCTACCCTTCGAGTAGGATCCTTATTGAACGATAACTAGAGCATGTTTTTCCTTTTTATATACTACTCTTTCATTTTTCTTTGTATACTAGACACTTTTTTACTTTCAATGCTAACTTTTACACTCAATGGTGGTTCATAGTTTTAGTTGTACTACATAGTTTCCATTGTGTTTTACTTGTAATCAGTGTAACATGTCAACGTGTGTACATGTTTAATGTAAATGCCTTCCCTTTTTGGGTTTTTCCTTTCTGGTGCAAGTCACCAACCCCTGGCCTATGGAAGTCGAACATGGGGTAGTCATGGCATAGGCCCCTGGGATGGGTTGTGACAAATTGGTATCAAAGGGAGATCATTTCTACTAGAATAACTATGAGTCTATATTTTTAATGGGGTAATATTGTTAAGTGTTTTGGGTTCGGTTTTCAGTTCAGGGAGTCAAGTGTCGGGGTGGCAGCCGACATATCTATACACTGGGACCCTAAATTCTATTTTCTAACTCAGCACACGAAAACACTAGTTCCATCTGTTTAAAATATTTCATTCTCTTGATATATTTTGAGTCGGCTCATTTTATATATCTTATTGACTGTGGCACATCTGTTTCATTACAGCATGCCTCCATATAGAAATCCAAACAAGATTCCTGTGAGAGATCATAATGACGGCCCACTAAGCGATGAGGTGTTGGTTCTAGGACCTCTTATAGTGACAGCACCTTCGGGTGGTGTACTTGAAGCAACGCCACCTATATGGAATCAGTTCCCACCAGACCTACAAGCGGAGAATGCATATGGAATTAGAAAGTTGCATAAGTTCCAGAGATAGAGGCTTATGAGGTTTCAAGGCGAGATAGATCCGAACGAAGCTGAGGACTGGCTGAAGGCTGTGGCATGGGTTTTCCACTTGGTTGAGACACCAGCAGACAAGATGGTGATCCTAGATTCTAGTCTCTTTCAGGTAACAATAGTGAGGTGGTAGAGCCTGACACTCCCGACACAAGATGAGATAGCTCATTACAGGTTGGACTTTGAGATCCACTTTAGGGTAGAGCTCATGAACGAAACACTACACTATGTGCGTATTCATGAGCTATTAAACTTACATTAGGGTAGAATGACAATGTACTAGTACTTTTTGAGATTTTATGACCTCTCCCACTACTCCAATGACATGGTAAATGACCCTTTCTTTAGGTCCTGGACCATTGAGTAGGGTCTCCAATGGGATATCAGAGCATCAATGATTTATCTCATCTTTCTAACGCATGCTAGAGTGCTAGAGAGGTCCATTCTGGTGGAGAGATTCCTAGCCGAGCAGGCACTGATGGTGAGAGCGACCACTAGATGATAGGTGGATAAGTCATCAACAGTAGGTAGTAGGCTAATGACGTAGATCCCCAAATCGGATAGACCATCTAGAGGATGACCCTAGTATGCAGTATTGGAGGTGTGAAGTTCACGTGGTAAAGGAGGTCATATAAGGACTATATTTTGTTACTCTTGTAGAAGACAAGGGTACATGGATCGTGGCTATCTGACTCCCATGTGTATGACCATTAGGTGGTTAAGAGACCATCGAGATAGTGACAGTGTTTTGATCGATGAGGTCTACAGGGAAGAATACATGGCATATGAGCAGTCTGTGCAACAGGTGGTGGGTTACAGTTTATGGTAATCCTGCCACAACCTCTAGGTGGTCTACCGAGACTACATGGAGCTGGAAGACAAGAATGAGTTCAGCTTCAGGCAGCTGAGGCCTATGATAAAATAACTCCAAAGATGATCTGAGTTACAATCTGTGTCTACTCCACTCTAGCTACAGTTCTTATAGACACAGGTACAAGTAACAATTTCATTTACATTGCTCTCATTTGGAGTTCAAATATTCTAGTGGAGTTTTTGGCTCAATATATACAGTTAGAGAGTCCTACGGGAGAGGATTAAATTATTACACACTGGTTCTAGCAGTGTGATATTTCTCTAGGAGACGGGAGCTTTGACTGGAATCATGTATTAGTAGCGTTATGGCCCTACAATGTTATCTTGCATATGTACTGGTTATCCAAAGTCCATGCTCTGATCAACTGTTTTAGGTGAAAAGTGTGGTTTGTTCGTGAGGATGAGACCATGTTTCCTTCACATATGAGATGGGAACCTTTTCTTAATTGGATATATATTGTTGGAAGAGGTTGAGTTAGATCCCTCAGCAGTTGTCTAACCTCACCCTCAGTATAGTGGATGAGAGAGTCTGAGCTATCCTGTTTTGGTGGACAAGTTTGTGGATTTCTTTCATAAGGATGTTATGATACTACCTCCTCCTAGAGAGGTAGACATCTACATCAACCTATACCCATGGATGACATCGATATCTTCAACAACATATTGGATGTCTCCTGTGGAGCTTTCTGATTTGAGGGTATAGTTAGAAGAATTTCAGAGGAAGGGGTTAGTAAGACCCAATGTTTCTCCATGGGCAGCACTGGTGTTGTTCTCCTAGAAGATAGATGGGAGAATGAGGTTTTGTGTATACTATTGGTGCCAGAATCTAGTGATTATTAAGAAGATGTATCCACTACCAAGGATTGATGATCTCTCTAATAAGCTGAAGGGGGCTCGGTGGTTTTCAAAGATAGACCTCAGATCAGGCTATCATCAACTTCAGGTGCAGGATGAGGATATACCGAAGACATACTTCAGATGCTGGTATTTCCTCTAAGATTTTTTTGGTTATGACTTTTGGAATGAAAAATTCTCCCTCATTGTTCATTGGACTCATGAACCGGATCTTACAACCATACCTCAATCGATTCGTGATGGATTTCATTGATGACATCTTGGTGTATTCCGTGTCAGCGGAATATCATGCCACACATCTGCCGATAGTTCAACATACACTCTTAGAGAAAATTCATTATGATAATCTCTCAATGTTTCAGTTCTGGATACGATAGGTCCACTTTCTGAGACATGTTATATCAGAGTTTGGAGTTGCAGTGAATCTAGCGAAGATAGAGGTAGTGCTTTCTTGGGAGCCACACAACAGCCTGACTGAGGTTTAGAGTTTCCTGGGGATGGATTGGTACTACCAAGGATTTGTACCCGACATTTCCAGAGTATAATCACCCATCTTAGCTATGAAATTGAATGGATAGCCCTTTTTATGGATAGAGATATTTCAGTTGAGATTCCAGGAGCTGAGATAGACATTGACGAGTGCCAACATCTTAAGGCTTCTAGAACAGGGATTTGGGTATATAGCCTACTATGATGAATCAGGGACCAGAATGAGATGTTTCAAAATAATGGAATGAGTGGGGATCAACTACAAATAATGACAGTTAAGGAAGCATGAGAATAACTATGTTAACCATGACATGGATTTAGTAGAATTAGTATTTCTGTTGAAGATGTGGTGGCACAACTTGATGGTTGAACAATTTACTCTCTTCTTTGATAATAAGAGTCTCAGATATATCTTCTCACAGAAGGAACTGAACCTAAGACCACAGTGATGTCTATAGTTCCTCCTGAATATGACTTTGAGAGATTCTATACTCTTGGGAAGGGAAACGTAGTAGCTGATGAAATCATCCGAAGGTTTGGTTTACAATTGTTGAGTTTGGTGACTGAGAATGTAGCGGCATTGCAGATATCCTTGGTGGATAGTGATGGGGTATCATTCATCCAGTTTATGAATGTAACTCCCACACTCCTTCATCATGATCAAGAGACATATCTTGGGTACGTTGACTGTAAGGCCCGACATCCTTTGATATCCTTATGACAGTCTCTTATTGGATTTTCGATAGGTGGGGTGCACGTCATCTTTTTTAGGGATGCATCATGGTACCAGTGAAGTTTACAGATTAGGTGTTTAGGGAGATCCACACATCCCCATTGGTGGTACATCCTGGTGTGGCCAAGATGTAATAGGATCTCCAGCATTAGTATTAATGTCAAGGGATGGAGAAAGAAGTGACATAGTTTGTTTCAAGATGCATAACTTTTCTCTAAATAATGTCCAAGCAAAAAGTTGCAGCAGGATTAGCATAGCCACAATGGCTATCAGAATGGAAGTGGGATAGTATTTCCATGGACTTCATGACTAGGTCACCATGCACATCATGGTGCCACGACTCTATCTGGGTGATCATTGACTGACTCACCATTTCATCCCATTTTCTACCCATCCGAGAGTAGGGATCAGTAGAGGTCTTGGGATGCCACTATGTTCAAGAGATAGTATGACTTCATGGGGTACCATAGATGATACTTTTAGATCATTATGCTAATTTTACATCTCAATTTTTGAAGGGGTTATAGGAGGTGTTCGGGACTCAGTTATGCTTGAGAACCACCTTTCACCCTCATACTGATGGTCAGATGGAGTAGACAATATAGACACTTGAGGACATGATTCGGGCTTTCGCCCATGGATTTTCCCCTTGTTGGGAGGACCACCTTCCACTGATGGAGTTCACATATAAAAAAAGCTATCACTCCACCATTGGCAAGGCACCGTTTAAGGCATTGTACATGAAACCATGCAGATCACCTCTATGCTAGACAAACCCAGGGGAGTCATCACATATGGGTCCATAGATGGTACGAGCTACCACTAAGAAGGTGCTGATCATCCAAGATCAGATAAAGACTACACAGAGCACTAAAAAGCCTTATGCTGATAGGATATGGTGACCCTTGGAGTTTGAGGAAGGAGACCATGTCTTCCAATAGGTCTCTCCCCAATGAGGATTGTAGAGATTTCGCTGATGCAGAATGCTATCTTTGAGGTTCATATGACATTTCCGTATTCACAAAAGATTTATTGTTTTGGTGTACCGCTTATATCTTCCCACATAGATGCATCGAGTGCATTACGTTTTCCACGTGTCATAGATGAGGAGATACGTTCATGACCTATCACACGTCATCGACTAGGGAGAGCTGGAAATTAACGATGAGTCGGATTTTGTAGAGTTCTCGATGAGGATAGAGGATTAATAAGAGCGTGTCCTTTGTTGATGGTATATTCCTTTGGTGTATGTTTGGTGGCATCATGTGATCCTTCTGGAGAGCACATGGGAGCAGGAGGCTCAGATTCAGGCTCAGTACCCCCATTTTTTATTTCTTAGCTTTTTTGTGGCTTTCGAGTATGAAAATCCCAATGGTGGGGAGAATGAAATGGCCCAGAAATTATGTATATTTTTAAAAATTATATGGAAGTAGTATGAAACAATGAAATTCAACAAAATCCGATTTTGAGGCCCAGAGAGCCGAGAACGGTTTTTTGAAGGTATTTACTTTATGTTCAGTAAACGTGTGAGCATGATTTTATATTATTTGAACCAGTGTTCAGATTGAATATATGAGGGTGTCGTTGAATTCACATAATTGAAATTCTCTAATGAGAATCTTAACTTTGACAGGAAAGGGTCAGATGGAAAATTTATGTTTTAGAATTTTTGGAAAAAAATAATAAAACAACTCTTTGAGTGATTTTATTCATTTATCCAACGATTGATCAATGGTTGATGAAATCCTAGCCTAACAACATGCATTAAATGAGTTTCATTTAATGACTATTTTATTTAGATTTGTAACTGCAACACCCTTTTGATAAAAGGATAATTAATTAAGGATCATTAATGAACTACATTTATGAACACAACATCTAGATCATTTTCTTTATTATTCAATTCATTTGATAATTAATTAACAACCATAGGATAAACCTATGATGTAACATCAATGACATCCACCTCTAATGAAGAAAAAATAATGAATGTCGATCGTAGGAAGATTCGATCCATAGATCGACCAGTGGTGACAAACTCCAATGAACATGGACCGTTAATGAATGTGGAATTACTGCCCCGTCCACTAAGGATTCAACTGAATCTGGATGGGGGAATTAATTTCTCTATGTTTTTAATGAATCCTCTTATCTCATTCATAAAAAATACAAACAACGCAGATCAACTAACTAAAAAGTTGATATGCGACTCATCTGTTCTTGCGGGTGGGTTTTACAGTGTCATGATTTGGGGTTTCTCATAATCTATATGATGATTGATATCACCCCCATGACTAAACAGTAATGTGTAGGGTGGAGACTGATCTAAAAAAAACCTGAACCCTCCTCCGATCATGGATTTTTAGTGTTCTTCATGGGGTACCGAGAAATGTGGCGACAAGGCTTTTCTATGGGCCTCGCAGTGAAGGTTGTAACCTGAGAGGCCTATAGGTACAGACGAGAAGGAAAACAGACCATCGGAGCATCTCATGTGTCCTGCAGAAGTTGTCGCCGGCACGACCCCCCTAGCATGATGACACCGATGACTGGTCTTGTGGAGCAGGTGGCACCTGCAGGCACTGTGGCAGGAAGAGATTGCTGACACTTTCCAACTATGGAGGGGGGGAGAGGCTCACTTGGGCCACTTGATGGATGCACAAAACGGTCGCCTTGTGCCGACCATTACATGGAGATGGGGTGGTGCCAGATGGTGCCACCAGCTAGAGGAATCAGACACCCCACATATGTTCTAGCGCAACTAGACTTCGCCAAACGATATGGGTTCTTTAGGTGGGTCGCGCCCCACCACGTGGGCCAGGCCACCTGTGGGCCGGACTCGCCAGCCAAGATGGACCCCACCAGCTGGCCCGGACCCGTACAAGCTGGGCCGAACTAGTTCCAGTCAAGAAAACCCCACCATTGAGCCATACATGGGAAGAAATTTGATGGTTTAGCTAGACCCTTAACAAACCACTCTGAACCCTCAGGTCTGGTCAGGTCATTCTGACCAGTTTGGACCGGAGCCAAAGTAGACCAGCCCCATTTTACTAAAATTTCTATAAATTGTAGACCAAGAGACTGATTTAGGCAACGTCTGGGGAATGAGAACAGCTATTATAAGGAAGTTCTTTTGGGACACTCCACTTGAGGTTTGGAATCATTTGGAGTGCGGTCAGGTAGGAGCAAACTAGAATCCAATTGGGCCCTATTTTCCTTTTTCCCTATATCTTATAGATCGAGCGTCTGATTGACGCACAGTCGATAACAATGGAACACTTACAAAAAGGCAATTCACGGGTTTAATTATATTTCAAACTTCGTGGATGTTGAGATTTGACCATAATCATGAAGAGCGTACCCTCTGGAAATCAAATGTGCCAAGGGAGATAATTAGGTGGCTGGCTGTGATGTGATGATGGAATGTCGATCATATTTGGGTCAGAACTTAGTGATCCTATGTTGGTTTGCACTTAGAGAACCCTCAGGGGTCATCATGTTGTGATCCTATATGGGTTAGCACCTAGTTATCCTCCGTCGGAAAACACATAGAGATCCTCTGTGGGACTGCACCGAGCGATCCTCTATGGGTCAGCACTTATTGATCCACTATAGGTCAGCACATAGTGATCCTCTATGGGTCCGCACCGAGAAACTATTTTAGGTCCAGTAGAAAAATCCTCAAGATAGAATAAGATGATCTATATTTATGACTAATAGTCTTTATTCCTGTTATTTATGTTGTATACCTGGTGTTAGATGTATTTTAATTTGTGTCATTTGATTGGGATTAGGCTTTTGGATTTTACCTAGTGGGATTCTGAGAGACTTTTTGGTATCTCGAGGTCCCCACTTAGTATTGTTATACTCACCCATGGATGGTATTCTCCCTCACATTGTTTTGTCTTGTGTAGATGACAGATATCTTAACTGATAATTTGGAGAGCTTGGACTAGACTGTACACAGAGGTGACCGATTGATGTGGTGAGCCATAGTGACGAGATGTACCTACCCTTCAGGTAGGATCCTTGGCCAATGATCTCTAGAGCATGTTTTTTTCAATACTCTATCATCTAGGCCTGTATACTGACCAGTTTTTTACTTTCAGTAATTACTTTTACTCTCAGTGGTGCTTCATAGTGGTGGTTGTACTACTTCTTTTCTGTCATTTCTTACTTGTATGTAGTGTGCCCAATCGGTGTGTGTGCAGGTTTAAAGGAAATTCCTTCCCTTTTGGGTTTCTCCTTTCAGGTTCTAGTCACCAGCCCCTGGCCTATAGAAGGCGGGCTAGATATAGTCACATCACTAGACCCGGGGGTTGGGTCATTACATTATATACATATGTTTAAAATAACATATATACATAGTAGGACCATCCATAAAACCCCTTCTATAAGATTCTATTGTAGAAAAAAAATGTTTCTTGAATATATATTGGAACAAAATCACCACCTGAATTTGTATACAATTATTCCCAAATCGAAACTATAGACTAGTCCCAAAAAACATGCATAAATATAATTATAATATATTGAACATATATATATATATATATCGGTTCCCAGGAACAAATTCTCCCCTAGATTCTCTTTCTCATATCCTAATGTTGTAATGACAAGTGTTTTTATGATTTTTTAATAAATTTAACTTCTTTGATAGATTTCATGATACACAAGAGTGAATTCAGCATGTGTTACAAGAAACACCCAATTTTAACAAAATAAGACATACTATTAAAATAATATTAACGAATAGGATAGTTATCAACTAGCCATTGGAAAGACATCAATGAATATGATTAACAAAATTAATAAAATACATATTTTAAACTTGCGAATATAATTAATTCTTTGAAGACTAATTAATTATAAATGATAAAACACATTTGACAACAAAGGACATATTATTCTGAAAAACTAATTTTATGTGCAAAAAAACATTTGACCTCAAAAAATTATAAAATTTATTTTCATTTCATTATTTAAATAAAATAAATATATTATATTTTAAATTACAAATTTAAAATTCAACATATTTATCTCTAAACATGGGAAATGAATAAATAATGTTTCATGCTTAAAATTTATCTTTTTCTAAAAAGATGATGTGTATCCTTTCACGCACCTATTTTAAAATCATTTTTTTACTAATTTTAGGCATATTTCCTGGAAAAATAAAATTTGTTATTGAAATATTCATGTCAAAATTATCTTGGACTGATTTTTTTTTATTTTCTGAAAATAATGATTTGTCGATGAATAATGGAAATAAAAGGTTTTTTAGAAATTGAAATTTATTTTAAATCAATTAAATATATTAAAACTATTTTAATATGTATTTAAAAGAAAATATAGTTCATTTATAAATCTATTAATATTATTTCTGTATTTATAACCATTTTCTTTTTGAATATTGATGTAAAATGCCTTTAAAAATTTAATGATATAATCTTTGGGAAACATATTTTCCATCACATCATCATGTTTAATATTAAAATAATTTTGACAACATGTTGAAGTTGAATTTGTAAAAATGTATTCAATATTTTGGGTCATAATTATTTATATTCTATAATATGTTAGACATATTTTTTTACCAAAAAAACGTAAAACCATAAAAAACTATATATTATGGTTATGGTAAAAATGTGTTTTTGGGGGGTTAAAATAAAATGAAAAGGGTTAAGAAAGACCAAAACATATAAAAATAATTTTTATTGATTTTTTTAGACCATATAACAACTTTTGTTCAATAATGTTCTATTTTGGATCAATTTGGATTGTGAAAAATGTATTTACTCCTTTTTATTGTAAAAAATACAATTATAACAACCACCGCACTTTTAAGAGGCTATCAACTCTCTTATATTCTTTACACTTACAAAACCCTTAGGATTATAAAAAAAATACCCAAATCACATCCTTAATTACCTAATACCATCCTATAATCTCTATGTTATTCATGAATCCATCCTACGAAGATTTTTTTTTCAATCCAAAATAAGTTTTATAAAAAAAGACGCAACGTCCCAAACCAAACGTTTTATTTTATTTCTTCCTATGAATCATTAAATTATTATTAAAACATGATAATATAATAACCATAGTAAATTAATATTTATAATATGTTACATTAATAGTTTCATAAACAAAATCATTCTCTTATTCCCTGTAATGGGATATGAAATCATCATTCTTTTGTAATAGAGACTACCTCCTCATGAACTGATGTTATTAATTTTCCATCTCAACCAAACATAGATAGATAAAAGGTAACACCCCGACCCTAGTTATCAAGAGTTGGTGCATTATTACATAACATTGGAATGATCACAAGAGATCATGTATAAAAATAACTATTAGTTTAGTAGACTTGTAAATACTAGATATTACTTATGTTTTACATTACATTATGAAATGGAAAAACTACAACATTGTGTCCCCTTTAAACACAGTCATATCCAATAACCAATTCCTACAGGTCAATCGTAATATAATTCTTTGTATCCTTGGAAAAATAAAACATAATAATGGGTTGATCTCAGATGCTCAGTTAGGATAACAATATAGGGGAAACTATCATAAATAAATATAAATATTTATGTCAAAGTATAAGACTAAAACAAAAGCCTTTTAAACTTAATCGTAAGCGTAATATGGAAAAGATAAATCAAATAAATCCATTTACTTATTCAAATCAATTCTCTACTAGTTGAATAATCACATGTAATATCAATATGACTTTTCCAAATTATGGGATGCATAATCCCAAACATCATATCCACAAATGTCAAGGCTTTGTGCCAAGACGAAAAATAATAATTTTATAAAGGTCATGTGCTAAGAAACTAGTTTGTATCATAATAAATACCGATGCATAGAAGGTTTATAGTGGGCCCCACCAGTCATATACTAAGTCCAATGCATTCCTCAAATGAAAATTGTGAAACATAATCTAAACATTTGTATTAAAACTAGCATATTAAATGTCAATTTTTTAACCACAAACCATGAATGGTACTAAAATAGGACATCTAGAGTCAAAATTAACTCCTTAAATACTATATGGAATATTTTATTATAATAAATCAACCTCAATCAATTTTAATCAAGGATATTGTCATGGATGAAAACCATCAGTAAAACTATTTGAGATAAATATCCACCTTTTATAGAAAACATATAAAAGTATCACTGTTTATCAAGAAGCCATTTAAAAAATATTTTTTAATCAATGTTTCCAAAACCACTTTGAAACTTTTAAAATGAATTTTAATTTTATAACATTAATTTCCTTATAAATAAATACTTAAAACCATTTTTAAAACATGGACATTAATGATAATGATTTAGAAGAATAAATTTTTAAAACATTTAAAATGATATTTAAGTTAGAGTTCTTAACCAAATGAAAGACATCAGAATAAAAATAATTGAGTTAATAAAAACATTATAATATGATGAGAATAAAGGGATTAACTATATACTATGTTAAAGTAGAGTATATAAATTATATAAAAGTGAGTTTCCACATAACAACAAAGAAGTCTCAATGGAATGTAAATTGAGATGAAATCCCTAATAAAGATCATATCCTTAGGTTAAGGATAAATCAATGACATAATTATGTGTGAAAAAAATAAATACACTCAATATGATTTTATATTTAGTGTAAATATTTCTGAGTACATTCACACATATTCTTTTAAAAACAACACCAATGACTTGGATGTTTAACATAATGAATTTAAATTGAGTTAAGATTACTCTTATCAAGTTCATATTGATGAATTGAGAATTTGTCAATAGAGTTATTATGTGTATCAATAGTATAACCACACAAAGGGTAGGGGAAGTTACTATATAAGTAATTAAATATTTATTTCACACATAATATTGGAGTAAAATAATCAATAATGTTTGCATAAAACTCAATGAGTAGAAATTGAAACTAGAAATTCCCTCAATGATTTGGTAACATAAAAAAAATAAACCCCATGAAAAAATGATTATACAATAAATATATAAATACCCATAAATTAAAGTATATTACACAATGAATAAAATCAAGAAAAGTACATACACCTCACAAAAGGAAATAGGGGAAAATATAGCACGAATCTCACAGGAAGAAAAAGTGAGAAGAAAACCCCTTACCATATACACTTCCTTAGTCAAGAGTTTTTAACCTCCTATATAATGGTTAAATAATTGTTATTAAATTATAAATAAATTAGATACATAAATATGATATCATATATGATCCTCTAATATTGATTTGTTAATAATATTTGAGTAGTATCATTGTTTTCGGTGTTACTTAATTCATTTTCCTTTATAAGATTTGTTATGTAAGTCATGTTTGTTATGGATAGGATTTCATTGATTCATATAAATATTGATATTAAGTTTCAAAAATATTTTTTAATCATAAAATGATAATTATTCTTGAATGGTTACGATGCGGAATGAAATCTCATCGCGTCGTGGAGACGGTAAGCCGTACATACCCATATGTGATATTATCATTCTATTAATGATGAAATAATATATAATTGGATGGAATATTATATATAAATTATAATTAACATGTTATATTAATTATATAAATCAATTATACTCATTACGATACCCATATAAATAATGAAGTGTTGAATAACAAACTACACCACGACGTGGAGACATTAACTCGTACGTACGCATGTATAGTGTCTATGTCATTCATTGGAGGGATAGAATATTGAATACTGTAGTACCATATTGATAATAACATAAAAGTATGTATAAGTTATGGGATTTATTATTTTGTAATGGAAAAAATAGAGAAAGAGGAATTGGAAGAAGAAAAGAACTTTCAAAGAGGTGATGAAATAATTACCTCTTCTTCGGGTGCTAAATTTTGATTTGAACAAAAGGGCTCCTTATGTTGGATTTATGACTAATGTAAGGACTCTAGGATGAATTTCAGGTAGTTTTGGGGATATTTGAGTCAGGTTTGGCTGAGCCAAAACACTTTAGAGGTGTTAATTTTAGATAAGGGGAGGTACCCTCTATAAGAGAGGTGAGGGGAACTTTAGGAAAAGTTTAAAATACTATTATATTATAATATAATTTTTGATTTCTAATGGATAAAAATAGATTTCTTTCCATGATAATATGGGGATGGGCCGAAATAATCTCAACCAGTATGTTTTAGACATGTTTAGGTCACCGTATTAACCTTATCATTTAGATTTAACCCTTACTTAAAAAGTTAGACTTTTACCATGTCTTATTCTATTATTATAATACATGATTTATAATCTCATTATTAAATGAAAATTAAACCCCAAGTAGTTCATTTATGGAATATATATCATTATATAAGTACTTTTTATGATCCTAATATTTTTAGGACTAATATATTATTTAATAAAATAGTGTTTTTTTTAAAACTCATTTATGTCAATTTTGACATAATTTAGTATTTAGTTTTTGTGAAAGTCATAAAAACATGATTAATTTGAAAAAAAACATTGAATCAACCGTAAAATTTCATATTAACCTATAAAATTCATGAAATGGATAAAAAGTCTAAATTTACATTTATATTAATATTTATAATATCAATTATTTTAATCTTTCGCCAATACTGTAATTAAGAAATCATAATTGTGTCATAAATAAATTTAGCTATTTAATATTTAAAAATTATAAATAAAATAAATTGATGTAGGAAGTATTTTTATATTTAAAATGAATATTTATAGTCAAATTTTTATTACGTATAACCTTATATTAGAAATGGGTTAGTTATTAAAATTTGAATTTAACACTTTTAACTCTTCTTTAAATAAAATAATATAAATGTCCCAATATAATCCCAATAGATAAAAAAGAATCATATATTTTACCTAAGGTTGTTTTTTTTCGAAATACACTTATCCAATAGAATTCAGACATGTGTTGGCGTAATTATAATATCATATTTGTCCTTTAATTACCATATTTAGTGTTAACTATAGTAATAAAATTCAGAAGTTACAATTTAAAAATAATTATTTTTATCCTATTGAACCACATGTTACTTATAGATGTCAATCATGTCTCTTAGAGTTATGAAGTTCAATTCACATAAGCGGTAAAATTTTGTTTTATGCAAATTTAGAAATGTGCCTAGAAGGTGGGTAAAAGACAGTAAAATGATCAATAAAATTTTATATATCTATTCTTATTATAAAATGGAAGCAATTAATAACATTATAATAATATAGGTATTATGTGTCTATTTTTAATTGAAAATAAATTTAAATAAAAATAATAATTATTTAATTAAAAGTTCATTTTTATACATTAACGTAGTGTTTTTCACTATTCATAAAAAATTGAATGTTTTAAGAAAAATAATAAAATCACCAAAAGATATTTTTGATATTACAAAATAAAAAATGGAATTTATTTTTTGAAAACTAAAAACATATATGTTTTATTTATTAATTTAAAAAAAATTCTAGTTGTCAAAACCAGAAAGTAGGTTTTTGAGAAGTAAAAATTATCAAAAGATTGATATGTGTTTATGACCAATTTAAACGTAAAATTACTTCTAATGAAAAAAAATTTATTAAATGATAAAAATATAATCTAATTAGACTTAAAACCCATTAAAATTTATAATTTAACACTATAAATTATTTTTATTAAAATAGTTGTTTTCATTTAAAATTTGTATTTTCACTATTCATTAAAAAATAAAAGTTATCATTAAAGCACCGAAAATTTATCCAAACTAAATTTTTATCTCACGCTTCTATGGAATAAGTTTATTTTTTCAAATTAAATATATAAAAGTTTCATATATTGGATTTAAAAAGGGTTCTCCATTAAAAGGCGATAAAATTTCATTTTTCAAAAATAATTATTTTATCTGAAAATTTTAATTTATTGTTATATTATGTCTAAGAAACACATAATATGGATGTTAAAATTATATGGAGTATATAAAATTCAAAATGTAGTTTATAATATTCATAACAGCTTTTTCAATGGCTAGTTTGGTAAGTTTTGTTGTGCTCGAACTCAGTGCTGTGTGTTGCGCAAGCTATTGAATTACTTTGATGAAAATAACTTACAATGAAATCCTGGTGGTGTTAAATTATTCCACCTTTTGGAAATTTGGTCCTCACAATTTTAACATTGGGCATGGAAACTTCATTAAAAGTCCCACATCAGTAAAAAGATTCAATAAAACTATCTCATTAAAAAAAGGGAAGACATGTACAAAGATCACCCAAGATAACCCATACTAGGATTCCATGTAATAAAACATGGATATGAAAGATAAAATATGTGTCAAGTTCTGATGGAGAGTGATAGAAAACATGATCAGTAGAATGTTATCAAAATGTAATCAACAAACATGTGATGGGTTAAACGGTCATTGGTTTCCCAGATGGAAAAGTAAATGGACAATGTTTTTTTTTAAGATCCATTTCATAATGTTGAGGAAATTTTTAATGAGATTTACTAAGCACATAAATAGATATAATTAATTTTAAAATATAGTTTCATCCTTTAATAAAATTCAACCACTAACTCATCTTTTCTCCAAACGATGAGTATTCAACATGACCTAGTTGTACATAAGGTGCTAGAATCAACTTTTAGAGAATCACATAATCCGAAAAAGATAAACTATATATTTCCCTTGTCGTTAGTGGTTAACCAAAACCAAAATGGTTAGTACAAGATCAGATGATACCCAAAATAGATAGCCCTTTATATAATGAAATAAAAATATTAATTTCAAACATTAAAAAAATAATACCCAAAGTTCATCAAAGACCATTAAATATACAATTTTCCTTAAAATTATTCAAAACAATCCAAGCTACATTTGAAACCCAAAATTAAGAAGTATTGATCACATAGTCATCCATGATATATTTTAACATTTAACTCCAAATAACATCGACTACTGAAAAAGTCACATACTTAAAAGTAATTAACCTAATCACATATTCTCTATGATAGGTTAATCATTTCCAAAAATAACCTAAATCGCTATAAGTCCACAATAAACTCACATATTCTCCCAAAATAAAAAATCTAACAGTACTCCACAAATTAAATCCCATAGTATTCTATTTTCCTTAGGCATATAATGTTCCTAAAAGAGACAATGTCTTCTAAAATAAAATTTATAACATAATCACCATATTATTTTCCTATACAATGAATATCCAATTGATAAATCATATGTACCCAAAATCAATATATTCTTGATCCCTAAAATCATTTAACTAAAAAGAATTAGTCATACTAACCAGGGACTTCACGATGTTCAGTTTGTAGGTGATAAATCCCAGTCGCACTATGGTTGTGGGTTTAATTCTTGTAGATTTGTCTGACACGATGGGTTGGTAAACTTTTTGTGTGTCGTCCTTTTTCAAAAACTATATAATTGTATAAAATTCCAAAATATTGATATAAATTCCTCAAAAATTACCATAACATATTTTAACTACAAATTGTATCTTATACCTCACATATTCATCCCAAAAAGTAAAAACCTGTAATTTCATTAAATTCAAAAATCATATAAACCCAAATGGTTCTTTGTAACTATATGCAAAAAATAAAATATAATTCTTCCTCAAAAATAATTCTCACATCACAAACTACAGGGTTACACATACATGAGAAAAGTATTCCAAATTAATCACATCAAAAAATATTATTAATACTTTTAAAAATACCTCCATCCATTTATTTCCACCAAGGTTCTTCTTTGACCTAGTGGTTATCCTATATAAAAGGGCATTGACTCAGGTAACACCTAGGTCCCATAAATTTATGGAAAATAATTGTAAATGGATTCTTAAGATCATTTTTATTTTCTTCCATAGTACTCTTCATTTTTCCTCGTCAATTATTTACGTTATATCCTTATTTCCTACACATAAATCATTTATTTGTTCCATTGAGACACTTTCCTAGGTGTATCCTTCAACATTTTCAACATGATGGAAATTGAGATTTATTTTCTCCTTAATCCCCACTACTGGAGCTCTTATCATTCTCCCCATTTTCTCTTCATCGTAGTGTTTTGGAGTTGGTTAATGTATATGTTGTTGATCATATTTTTGGAAAACAAATTTGGTATAAACACGATATCTTTTCTGCCTATCATCTTTCCATTTCATTTCTCATGTCCACCACTGTGCCCACCTTGTAGATCATGTTCAATGTTACTATGGCTTCCTTGAAATCTAGCCATTAACTAGAACAAGAAATCATAATGTGAGTAACAATAGTCATAAAATTGTTTATAGAATATCATGACAGCTTATTTTCAATCAGAAACACCTTAATATTAACCAAGTTTATTTATTATCATCTTATATTAAAATCCATCAAATCAGTTTGTAAATAAAATTTGAATTATCCTAAGTATTTCCCCCGGGAGTGTCAAACCAGGTGCACAATAAGGCTCATTGTCATGTACCAAGACACCCCGGGTCAAGCCCGAAACTCCTTGTCATAATTTTCACTCCTAGGTACATATATTCAAGAACCATGTCCACTTTTTATATCAAAGTAAGGATTTATTTCTTGGAAAACTCACAAAATCTCTACATTACCCAAATTCTAGGAAGTTATTCTATACTGAAACTCAGACACTATCTTAGGGTAATGTTCTATAATAAGATTGTTTCTTAATCTAGTTCCCAAGGATTGTACAAAACATTCTATGATACCCACTGTAATTCCTCCAACCTCGTTACCCAGAGCCGGTGCATTATTACATAACATTGGTATGATCACAAGAGATCATGTCTCAAAATACTTGTTAGTTTAGTAGCCTTGGAAGTACTATATACATATATACATTTTACATTACATTATGAAATAGAAAAGCTACAACATTTTATCTCCTTTTAAGACACTCATATCACTTATCCTATTCTTATAGGTCAATCATAATATACTTCTTCACATCCTGGGAAAAATAAAACATAAAAAAGTAGTGAGCTTAGATGCTTAGTAAGGATAATAGTATAGTAGAAAATGTCATAAATAAGAATAAACATTTAAGGAAAAGTATAGGACTAAAACACCATCCTTTTAAACATAAACTTCAGTGTAATATGGAAATGATAAATAAAATAATTCCTTTTACATATTGACATGAATATTTTACTAGTTGAATAATCACATTTAATAATAATATTTAATTTTATAATGATGGAATACACAATACAGGATATCATAATCACATAGTTAAGGCATCGTGCCAAGACTACAAATAATAATTTTGTCAAGGCCTTGTGTCTAGACACTAGTTTGTCTCATGAGACCTACTAATGTGTCGAGGGGTTATGGCGGGCCCTACTCGTCACTTAATAAGCCCAATTCATTCCTCATATGAAAAGTGTGAATCATGATCTAAATATTTGTATTAAAACTAACATGCGAAATGTTAATATTTTAACCAAAAAACATGAATGGTATAAAAATAGCACATCCACTTTCCAACATAACTCATTAAATACAATATGTAAGATTTTATTATAGTAAATCAACCAAAATAAATATTAATGGAGGATATTGACATAGATGAAAATAATCAGTAAAACTATTTGAGAAAAATATCCCTTTTTTCTTGAAAACATTTAAAAGTCTCACTATTTATCCAGAAGCCATTTAAAATATATTTTTGAATCAATGTGTCCCATTCCACATTAAAACTTTTAAAAATAATTTCATTTTTAAAACATTCATTTACATATAAATAAATCCTTACAACAATTTTAAAACATGGACATTGATGAGAAATATTTAGAAAAAAGTGTCTTTAAAACATTTAAAATGATATTTTAGTTAGATTTCATAACCAAATGAAATACACTTGAATAGAAATAAATGAGGTAATAAAAGCATTATTATATCATGATAATAAAGGGATTGATGATATACTATGCGAAAGTACTCTATGTACTTCATATAAAATTGAACTAGTGCATAACAATGAAGAAGTCTAAATAGAATGTAAATTGAGATGAAATCCCATATAAAGGCCAAATCCATATATTAGGGTTAAATAAATGAAATAATTATATGTGACAAATAAAAATACAGTCAATATTAATGTATATTCAATGTAAATAAATACAAGGACATTTACACATATTCTTTTAAAAACAACACTAATGACTTGGATGTTTAACTCAGTGAATGAAAATTGAGTTAAGATTACACTTATCAAGTTCATATCGATGACATGAGAATTTATCACTGGAGTCATTATATTAATATAAATTATATCCACACAAAGGGGAGTGTAAATTACTATATGAATAGAGAAATATATTTTTTACACATAACCTTATAGTAATATAATCAATGAAGTTTTCATAAAACCAAATGAGTGGAAATTGAAATTTGAAATTACCTTGCCGATGTGGTAACATAAAAAACATACACCCCATGAAAGAATTATCATAAAATGAATATTTAAAAACCCATATATTAATTTATATTACATAAAGAATACAATCCTAGGAAGTACATACACCACACAAAAGAAAATATTGGAAAATATATCATGAATCTCACAAGAATAAAAAGTGATATGAAAACCCCTTACCTTATACTCTTCCTTAGTTGAGGGTACATTAACCTCATTATAATGGTTATATAATTGTTATTGAATTATAAAATAACCACATACATAAATATGATATCATATATGATCCTCTAATTTTGATTTGTTATTAATATTTCAGTAGTATCATTGTTTCAGGTGTTAACTTATTTATTTTATTTTATAAGTTTTGTTACAAAATTTATATTTTCTATATATAGGATGTATTTGATTCATATAAAAAAAATATTATGTTCTGAAAAATTATTTTTATTCATCAAATGAAAATTATTCTTGAACGGTTATGATGTGGAATGAAATCTCATCGTGTCATGGAGACAATAAGTCGTACGTACGTAGAAGAAAAAATATCATTCTATTAGAAGTGAAATTGGATGTAATTTGATAGTATATTATATATAAAGAATCACTAAAATTTTATATTTATTATTTACATCGATTATACTCATTAATATACCAATATAAATAGTGAAGTGTTGAATAAAAAACTACACCACGATGTGGATACGGTTAGTCGTACACACACACGTATGGTGACTTTGTCATTCATAATATGGATAGAGTATTGAATATGGTTGTACCATATTTATAATAACATAATAGTTTGTATAGGGAACTAGAATTATTATTTTGGAATGGAAACAAAAAAGAAAGGGGAAGTGGAAGAAGTAAATAACTTTGAAAGAGATGATGTAGTAATTACCTCTTCATTGGGTGCTTCTTTTTTGATTTGAACAAAATGGATCCTTATGTTGGATTTATGATCAATATACAACCTATATGTTGAAGTGAGGGTAGTTTTAAGGATTCTTGAGAATTGGTTGTCCAAGATAAAAGGCTTTGGAGGTGTGAATTTAAGAAAACGGGAAGTGCCCTTTTATAAGAGATGTGAGGGGTACTTTAGGAAAAGACTGAAATATTATTTAATGATAAAATAATTTTCAATTTATAATGGCTCAAAAACGATTTATTTCAAGGATAAGGTAGGGAAGGGTCAAAATAAACTCCATAAATTTGTTTTAGATATGTTTAAATCATCATATTAACCATATCTTTTAGATTTAACCCTTAGTTAAATAGTTTAACTTTTTCCATGTCATCTTGTATTATCATAATACGTGGTTACTAAACAAACTATATTATGCCAAGTGAACACCATGTGGTTCATTAATGACCTATATATCATTAAATAAGTCTTTTGGCCAAGCCATAGATTTTTAGGACTATTATATAAAAAATAGTATTTTTCTCAAAACTCATTTATGTCAAATTTGACACTATTTAGTATTTGGTTTTTTTGATTGTCATAAAAACATGATTATGTAGAAAAAAATTCATTTAATCAACCCAAAAATTTCATACTAACCTATCAAATCCATTTAATGCTCCAAAAGTCTCAATTTACATTTATTTTAATATTTATAATATCAATTATTTTAATATTTCATTAATATAATAATTACTGAATCATAATTGTCTCATAAAAAAATTTATTTATTTAACATGTAAAAATGATAAATAAAATACCATGATGTATGAAATATTTTTATCTTTAAAATTAATATTTATAATCGAATTTATCTTATGCATAAACCAATATTAAAAATGGATTACTTAATAAAATTTTAATTTAACACTATTAACTCTTCTTTAAATAAAAAATAATAAATGTCCTAATCTAATCCAAGTGAATGAAAAAAATTCATATTTTTTTTTTCTGAAGATTGATTTTTGTAGAAATAGACTTATCCAATAGAATTACTATATGTTTTGGGGTAATTATAATATCATTTTTACCTTAAATTACCATATTTTCTTATAACCATGGTAATAAAATTCAAAAGTTACTATTCACCAAAAATTATTTTCATCCTATTGAATGAGATTTTACTTACTCATGTCAACTGTGTTTCTTGGATTTTTAAAATTCAATTCACAAAAGCGGTAAAATTACTTTTTATGCAAATTTTTAAATGTGCCTAAGAGGTGGGTAAAAGACGGTAAAAAGTTCAATAAAAATTTATATATCTATTTTTAATATAAAATTATTTTAATGAATTAAATTGGAATTATAAAGGTATTATGGGTCTATTTTTAATTAAAAAAATTAAATTAAAATAATAACTATTTAAATAAAAAGTCAGTTTTTAATAATAACGTAGTGTTTTCACTATTCATCAATAATTTAATGTTTTTATAAAATTACCAATAAATAACCAAAAGATAATTTTGATATTACCAATTCAAAAATGATTCTTATTTTAAAAAATTAATAAAATATAAGTTATATAAATTAATTTAAAAATAATTCTCATTGTCAAAACCAAAAAGTGGGTTTTTGAGAAGTAAAAACTATCAAAATATTGATATGTGTTTATGTATAATTTTAATATAAAATTATTTCTAATGGCCAACATTAGATTAAATGATATAAAAATTATCTAATTATACTTCATAACCATTCAAATGTATAATTTATCACTAAATATTATTTTGATTAAGAAAATTGTTTTCAATTAAAATTTAGTATTTTTCACTATTCATCAATAATAAATGTTAACATAAAAGAACAAAAAATTATCTAATCTAAATATTAATGTCCCACTATTAAATAATAAGTTTATTTTTAGAAATTTAATATATCAAAGTGTCAAATATTGGATTTAAAAAGGGTTCTTCATTAATAGGCGGTAAAATTACATTTTAAAAAAAATACTTCTTTTATCTAAAATATTGAATTTTTTATTATATTATGTATAAGAAACATATAATATGGATGTTAAAATTATATGGAGTATATAAAATTCAATATTCAGTTTATAAAATTTATAATCTCTTTTTTAATGGATAGTTTGGTAAGTTGTGGTGCGCTCGAACTCGGTGTTGTTTGTAGCGCAACCTATTGAATTACTTTAATAAAAATAACATTCAATGAAATCAGGGGGTCTACATATAATGAAGGATTTACATTCAATATATTATATTTAATATTTTTTATAATTATTTAATTATAATAGATAATTTAAATTATTTCCTCCCAATTCATTGGAAAATAATAATGTCCCTCATGTGTACGGTGAACTACCACCTCACAAAATAATGTGATTTGTTTTTAAGTTTAATTTTAATTTTTTTGTAATACAGATATATTAAATTAATATATATTATTTTTTATCATGATTATATCGTTTTCATAATTAAATCACATATAAATTCATACATTCAATTCTGTGGGCAATATGATATTGTAATTCGCCTATACGATATACTACCACATGGTGAAGAGAAGTTATTCGTTTTTTCGCAAAATATTTGTATAAAAATAATTATGGGAAAAATTAATGAATAGATTCAATATTTATTAAATAATAATGATTCTACAATGTAAATATATTATTAAAGTTTCTTTCAATTCATGCATTGAGAAAATTTAAATAATGATCATATGTATGTATAGCCCACCATCTCTATGAACAGTGAATTTCATTTTAACTCTTCAAAATTTATAGATTATGATAAATACATATACACTGATTATTTATTATATTTATATCATTTATAACCTTATTTTGATTTTGGAACCATGATAAAATTACTAGGACTAAAAATAAAATTTCAAAACATACATTAAAAAATCAGTTATTACCCCAAATGTGATTTTAGATGGAATTATTAATAAATTTAAAATAAGATGTCATAATTAAAACATTTATGTTATTATGTGTATAATTATGGTTGATATGAACCACATGAATGTATTTTATAATTATTAATATCAAATTTATTTTTATTTACACATCCATTTTAGGATATCTATTTCATCTGGTTTATGGTTCAAATGTTACTAAACCATTAACCAATTAGGACTCAATTTTCAAATTTTGGGACATTTGTTATGTTTTGAACCTATATTTATTTAGGGTTTTTCTCGAATTTAATATTTAGTTTAATTAATATATTTATTATCATGATATAATATGTTTTATTTAATTTTATTAATTTATGGGGTCTAACATTCAATGACACCACAGTGGTTTGCAGATTCTGTTACAATTTCATTGTTTATTAAGATTGTTTAGGATTATCATTCTGATAATGAAATATTGTGAAAAATCTCTCAAGAAACCGATGAAAATTATTCCCCTATATTTAGGACATAAAAACACATATTTTTTCATTCATTGTCCTATTTTTATATACTCAAGAGTTCAAAAATAATTTGTTTAAGAAATATTTTCTTTTTTATGTCTCTTGATTAAAAATATGTTTTCCATCAAAAAACCATATTTAAAAGAAATTAAAATTTTATTAATATTAAAAAAAGATTTTATGAAATAATTTCCACCCAATATTTTATTCATAATTTTTTTAAAATTAATATTCATTTGATTTTCGAAAAAACCTTATTTTGATTTTAATAAATACTTGAAAGGAAATATTTTCTGAATTTATATAACATAAATTGTATTTTCACCCACTATGAATGATTAATAATTCAAATCCTGCCCTAAAAATTCAAAAATTTATTTTCAATAAAAATGATTTGGAAATGTTTTAAAAAAATAATGTTTTTAAATGTGATTTTCAATGAGAAAAGTGTATTTTCATTAAGAAATGTTATCAGTAATCATTCAAAATATTTTTTCATATAATATGGAATCCTTTAATTTCATATATTTATTACCATGGATATTATCCATGGATACAATTACTATTATATCTATGAATTATATTTTTTTATAAAGACAATATTCTTATGAAACCCTCTTAATTTTCCATGGTTATGTTTGATTAAATAATTATGAAACCTTTTTCTTTTCCATAGTTTATGTAATGATAATTTTTTTTTTCAAAATATTTATTTACATATGATTTGATATGATTAATTTCTTATGATATTTTAGAACACATAAATACGATTTTTAGTATTTTAAATGTGGGACCATTATCTCTGTCAAATTCATTGGGTAATGATTGATCCTTCTTGAGATAAATAGTACTATAATGGGGAGTGAAACTAGTTCTGTATGAGTTTTCTATACTAAGATAATATTAGGATTGATACTTTACAAGTATAATATATTAACTATTTATCCAATTTTACTATTATTTTTTTAGTGATGAACTTTTACTACTAAAGAAAATGACATTATATGATTATATTTATTATAAAAATATATGTCTTATTAAAAAAGATATTTTCTCAATGATAATTATCATTGATTCCATAATGAATCATATATTATGAATTTCAATGATTTATTCCATAAATCATGTTTATGTTTTATATTATATAGGGTGTTGTTTATGAAGTTATTATAATTACCTCATAACCATATTCTCATTATATATTGATATCTCCCTTATTTACCCTAACCATAAATATGAACTCGCCCCTTCTTATATTTCCATTCCCTATGTTATAATGAATGATTATAAGTTTGGTATGTCTAAGAGAGTAACATGTGGGAAGATATTAATGTTACATGTTTAATAAATATTATTAAATAAGAATATTGTGTTCCGTGTTCCAAAGATACTATATTTTTATGATTCCTAGGCTTGTTTTGGGGAATATTAATGAACATTAATCTAAAAAATATATTATATATGAATTAGAAGTTTGGGTCCTTAGGATTGGTATAATTGGATACATCTACCTTACTATACGAACTTAATATATTAAATTTTTCTAGAAAAATATATTGAAATGTCGAATTAAAATTATGTGGAAATTTCTAAGGATGAGGTAAAGTATAAGAAAATGACATAAAATTTTAGATAATTCAAAAGCGAGTGGTTTAAATGAAATTAAATCCCTATATGGATAAAAAAAGGGTTGTGTCGTTGGAATTGATAAACCAAGTGGTGATAACTACGAAAAGGGTATATTGAGTTGGACTCAATAATCACCTTGTTCAATAAAATGGGATATATTGCACACATGATTGGACACTACTAGGGGATAATCTATTGAAATTATCAACTTATTTACAAATAATTGGAAGGATTTTAATATCAGATGACTACTAACGACCAAGGAAAAATCTATGTACTATTTGATTAAAATTTAGAATCCATGATTTATAAAAACTATAAGTAATTATTCATGATTATGTGGTTCCGTAATTTTATTATTATGTCATAAAATATGGTTTTTTGGTTTCATTCAATGATGAGGACTAGAGGAAACTTGGATAACAATAAATGTAACGGTAAAAATGTTGTTGAGAATCAAAATGGGATTATGACTATAGTAATATTTTTTTTTATTATTCTTAAGATGTTATCATGATATAGGATTAACAACATAGACCTTATCTAACTCTCATACTCACAAATAAATATAAGGATAGAGTTCACTAAGAGATCAGTTGGTGGAGATCATCGAAGATGGAATATTCAGTTTCCTATATATCAATATTCTAGGAACAATCACACCAAGGAATTCCTCAATGGAATGAGAAGATGATTTATGTGTGTAGAAGAAGGATATATGGAAAGAGATTGTCAAAAAATTGAAATGTATAGTTAATTAAATGGATGAGATTAATTATTTTCCTCAATTATTATAATTTGGTGAATGTATTAACCATGTAATGTATGGGAATTATGAATATCGATTTCTAAGGGGGAAATATTAAGAATGGGATTATCATGGTGGAACATGTAAAGGTTTTTTTTCGAGGATAAAGATACTACAAGTTCTATATTATAGGAATGTGTTATTAAGAAAATATATGATGAATCCTAGTTAATGGTTTAAGAATAATGTATAATGATTTTATAGTTCATATATTTGAATTATAGATTTATAAAATAAATTATTATTTTCTATTATTTTTTTCATTATGGATTTTATAGAATATGTTTAGTAGTTCTACTAACCTAGAAAATTGATTTAAATGGAATGAGATATTTTATGGAAGAAATTGATAATAGGAATATAACCATTCATATATTACAGATGTTGAGATTATAATATTGGGATAAGAATATTTTGGATATAAATAATGTAAATTAAATATTGTTGATATCCTTGTAACTAATGATTGATTTTTAGAAAAAATAGGATTATGTTATCATTGATGGAGTTTATAGTGTTATATAATTTATGGAATATATTAAAAACCCAGGGTTTTTTTGATGAATGGGGAAGTATGTATGTTTTAATTATAGTTTTGGTGTAATTAAGGATATTACCATGTTTCTAAATAATATTTGATCAATGTATTAGTGTATTTGGTATGTGAAATTAATAGATAAATAATTTTTTATGGGATTAATGATAAGATTATTTTTTAAATTTAGTGGTCCTTTTTCTAAAATATATTATATTAATTTCATCCATACATGGATTAGAGTTAAAGTTAATTAGTATATAATTTATTATGTTGAAAATTGGATTTAATTAAATAATATAATCTATAAATTCTATTTTTGATAATAAATAGATACACAAGGAATGAATTATCAATATTTTGTTGATCTAATGATTGAATAGTGGTTAAAAAACTTTCTTCTACAATTCATAAACTAATTGATGAAGCAAAAAATTGATCAAGGAATGACCAAAATATTAAATTTTTATTATGAGATGGAATAAAATAATGTTTACCATCTTTTCTAAATTCATCATTTTCATGTAATATTTGATTCATTTATAAATTGAATAAATTTGTAACATAAGTAAATTAAAAATAATATAACATGCTTGGTTTTGAAATAATACATTGGTAAAATATATCCCATAAAAATGGGTATGTCAGAATAAAATTTAAAAAAAAATTAAAATTGCTGGGAAATAAGAAATTATTTTGTAGAAATGTTTATTCAATATATATATATATTCATCAAACATTCTGTTTGGAAGCAAGAAGTTTTCCTGTATGATTATTTATCACCATAAAAATTTAAGGAAATCTCAAAAAAATAAAATAGATTTTGATATGGTCTTATCAAATGAATTTATCAAATATATATATATATATATGTATTTGATTGATTTAAGGTAAATGATGAAAAAAAATATTTATGAAACCACTAAATTTATAATGTCATTTATTTTAATGTTTGTTCTATTTTTTTGTTATGATGTATATTGTATTTTTTTCTACCTTGGAGGTGTTTAATATGTGTATATGCCTCATTTAGTGGAATTTTAGAGTTTTGATCCTTTAAATACATTGTAGATGAAACACGTTCACCTACTCGCCCATGTTGTGCACTGACCAACTAATAGTGCTACAAGTGGTAACAAAAATTATGATGACACCCCCTAACAAAGAAGTGGGAAGTGAATGGCTTACCAATAAGGTCCACCCATTAACTAGTGGTTCCCATATAAAATTTTCTATAATGGAATTTTGGTAATTTTTTTGTAATTTTATTATAATCCTAAATATCACCCTAACATGACCCCATTATGACCAAAACCTTATATTGAGATCTACCTTGGTGCTCCAGGATTCATCTTCCCCCCCCTCATGGATTTTTTATGTATATATTGATCCTTTGGCATCTATAGATATAAAATCAATCTATTTTAATGAATTTTACCCTTTTTTGAATTGAACATAAATCAAATCCATTTTAACAAAATCTATTAATATCTAGATTGATCTAACGGGTTAATTCAGTCATAATTTATAAATCTATTTAGATTTATGAGAGTGGGTGTCCTCTCCTTGATCAATCATAGATGATAATTTTTAATCGAATCATTGGGGACTATTATATGTGTATTTCATCTATTGTAATGACTTAATCCATGAATCCAAATTATATGGTCTCTATTACGTTGTGTTGAATATTTTTCTAGTGAACATTGATATGATGATATGATCATGGTGTCATACCTCTATAAATCTTGGATACCTACACCAACATGCTAGTGGTAGGATGTCATTACCAAGTTGCAAACATATATATAGTTATAAGGAATTATAGGTTGTGTTTTTGTTCTTATTCTATAGACCGTTCTTTTATATCATATTTTTGGATATGTGGGTAACTTGTGAAAAATTTTCTTGGTATGAATTGGGTGTTTCATGGTTTGGGTTACCTTATATGTGGTTATATCATTTACAATAGAATATTTGAAATCACATGGTTGGTCCTTTATAAGTTTTTATTTACCTGTGTTCTTTTCATAACATGAGGGGTACATATATTGAGCAGTTTATCTTTAGTAAGTAATTTACTACATTTATATTTTTACATATATAGTATAATATATGTTTCATTTCTCCGAATGATAAGTATCCAGGAAAGAATTATCATAACCCTTAGAGGGGGGACATGGGATGAAGTAGATAATTAATTATAGTTATAGACACAATATCAAAATCACTAGAACATGGCATGTGATTCAACCACAGAGGAATACTCTATATGTAATTGGAAGTGATTCTATATGATTGTGTGATGTGTCAATGGGGATAGATCATTTCATATCTACCAATTTTCATTGCTTTGAGATTACAATTTTATGTCCAATTATAAGAGAGATTGTTGTAATGAGTCATGGTGTGAATATCCCTCAAAGACATGAAAATGTCATATAAAAAATATATTTTATGTGGTGAATACATAAAACATTCTTCAAGAATGGTTATATAGATTGTGTAACTAGTTGTGATGGAAGGTATATTAGTTCATAATCTCCCGATATGTGATTGGTTATATGATTATATGCACATTTAATTTAACATCAGGACATAAAACTATATACATGTATGATATTCTGTTATGTATAATTTGGTGGTTTCCTATTGGGTATATAGTGACATCATGTTTTAGAATCCTGATGCATGTGAAAACATCATTAATATGGATCCGGATAACTGAATGTTTCAAACAGAATGATATTGAGGATGTAAAATATGATAAATGGGCATAGTACATGGATAGAATCTAGGAAGTTGTCAAATAATTTATCATTTATTTATTACATCCACACATGATATTATTGGTTATTGAAATTCCACATATGGTGTTAATTTTTTATTACTTTATAGTTTATCATTACAATGTTTAATTTTTAATACATTATAATGTGATGTCTGTTGGGTTTTAATATGGTATTATATTTTTTGGTGTATGGAAATTATTATCAAGGGTATAGTTTATCCATAGAAGCTCTAAAACCATCAATTTTGATTTTCAAACACTTTATCATAGGAAGGTATAAATGAGGTCATCTAAAAATTCATCTCAGCCATAAGGATTTGGGTCTATGTTTTACAAACTGGTTGTATTGTGTGATTTTTCATTAGTTTCTCATAGTTATTATAGTCCATGTTAGAAATGACATAGATCTTGTGTTACTCAGCTATGGGAGTTCCCATTTTCCTTGTTAGCTCATGTGTAACTGAACTCCGAGTTACCATAATGAAATTTTTGTTATCGTTTGTGGGATTCTAGTGCATTCATTCATCATCAATATTCATGTAGGATCAAATATCTTATATATATATATATAAACATATTAGTTATATAATTAATTTCCATAATTTAGGTTATTTTTATCTATACTAGTTTACATACCCTGGGGGTGAACTAGGGTATGTTTGACCAAAACCACATATGTTTTTGTCTTGTTTCATCATTAAACACAACCATACACTATCATATTTTTTAGAAAAAATTGAAATTAATATATGAACTAGACTAAAAAATTACATTATTCACCCTCATTGGGATATATCCAAGGGGAATACAGGGGAAATGTTTCATTTTACAAGATCCTTCATAACACACTTTATTATATGGTTTATATCAAAATCAATGTACCTCCTATTATATAGTCATCCACAATTTGAATGCTCATTACTGTATCTCTTCTGAAGCGCACACACTACTTTTAAAATAGAATCATTAGATGACCATTATCCACTTTGAGTGAGTTTTATTATTATTTATTTTTCATAAAAAATATTAAAACCACCATCATATGAATCCTTTCTTCTTGGATCATAAAATGGCCACTAGTTTATATAATCACATAACTCCAATGCAATACCACTTCCACATAAACCTTCATAGGACCTCTTTAAGGAAGCATCTACTCTTGAATCCAAATAATCATCCCTAGTGAGAATATATGTCTAAGAATACCTTGCATTCATATGATATCACTCAATATACATCACATTAATGTCATCTTTTATTGTGAAATCTCATTCTATTTATGAGAAAATGATTATGTGCTTTGTCGTATGTGACTTCCACTGTTGAGACTTAAATCATGCAATAATATTAACCTAATTAAAACTACATTCTCAAGAATTTAATTCATATCAAAATAGTTAAGAATATTTTTTTCTATTAATGATGATATAAGGGTTATTTTTTGGAAGAAATTTACTTCCATAACATCAAATATCAAGGTTAGTTGTTTGTTATACCACATTAGAAAACACTTTCCTTTCTTTTCATTATTTATGTAACTTTATTATTAGAATATCATTATAATACAACTTTGAGATTATAGACATCAACTGCATCACATTTAAAAATCTTATGTGCCCCATATTGTATCATTTAATTCATCGACATATCTTGAATTCATCACATGAACAATTTATAATTATTTTCAAGGTGATGATGAGATACCACAATACAACTATAAAACAAAAAACCTCACTTTAATCCAAATATATACTTTTATTACTCAAGATATTCCCTTATATTTTTTATATCACATGATTTTAAAAATTTTAACACTTCTTTGTCATTTATAGTTTAACATACTTCATGTTATTGAATTGTTTAGTCATGTGATCTCCTTTGATTCTTTCCTCACATTAACCATTTATATCTATGAAATAGCATGATAACCAATTCTACACATGATCTTCTGACATATTTCACTTCATTAGATAGCATGTTCCTTAAGAATATATGTTTTGAACATTCTCTATAGCCATTTCACCCAAAACACCAACAAAAATTATGCCTCCTCTGATGAATAACCTTTATAACTGTATATAGACATGTCAACGAAAACAACCATACAATAACGTTATTAAGAATGATTTTTTCAAACACAAATTCATCCTTTGGTTTATTTAAAAATTCATCAAAACATCAAGAACAATAATGTGGATTCAATTTAAAAATTCAATACCATTTTCATTATATATTTACAAATAGAGGTTAAGGACTTCATTAACATGTACATTAATATTGAATTAATGATTCTCTATGTGATATAATTTTATGTTATATGTTTCTCATCATTGATTCACTTCATTATAAATCCCACATTTGGAAACCTTCTCAATTATATAAGTAAAAATATTACTATAAGATCCTAGACATTGTGGAGTTTTTTCCTTGTTCAAACATTGTTTTAAATATCTTGATTTTGGATAATGAAATTTTTATCAAAGGCATGTGGAGGTTCAGGGATATTCAAAGGGTTTGAGACTAGAATAAAAGAGGAATTTTTCCATTCAGTTCGTGTTACATGGTTGTTAAATAGTAATAATTAATGTGTTCCAAAATAATTCTATCAAATAAGTGGGGGGAATAGTTTTGAAAACTGTTCAAGGGTGAGGGCCAAACAATGTGGACATAGAGAGAGGTATTTTATATGGTTGGTGCATATTTTTTTGAAATCATGATGGCCTCTCTAGGAAACCATGTGGCTCAACCCCTCTTGGATAGATGACTTTACATGGTTGGCACACGGTTTAAAAAATTTTGCATCCAAACCATGGAACCCATTAAAAAGTTTAAAATTAAAAAACTAACCCTATGGACTTTATGACTATAAATCTATTTTTCAACCATTTTTCACCTTATAACCCTAATAATGAATTTCATATCCCAAATATTCCTAAGGGTGGTTCTCCTTTAATTAATGGTTGTTTGGAGTGTCATTGGTTATTGACCAAAGCTTCAGTTATGTCTAGTTCCCCCCTTCTTATCTTTTATAGATTAGGTATTAAATATTTGTTCATATTATTCTAATTCCCTAAAAATCATATTTTTTATATTATCATATATTTTGTCTTCAAATTGTTCTTATATCCAAATCAAAGGTTAATGTTAATCATGTGTTCTACTTCGAACTTGTTCTTGGTGGTCTATAAGTTATAGACCATAGTCATGATGCTGAATTTTTCTTACATGGTCATGAATTTGCTTCCTTCTTGTTTTGAATTTCATGCCTTTAGTAACATTTGGTATCAAGTGTAGATAAATGAAGGAGAAAACCCCTCCTATTCCATGTCAAATGCATTGATGATGACTAAACTGATTTAAGTCCACCCATGGGGTGTGCCAAAATTTCCAAACATGGATATTTGTGACATTAATCATACAATTTATTTGATATAAAGTATGTCCAATTATAAACATGTTGAAATGTTGTTTAAACCATAGAGTTGTACCAATGGTGGTGATTTTTAGTTGATTGCAATTGAATAATGGATTGTTCGGCATGAGTAGAGAATGTTTTAAAAAGATTAATGAAAATGTTTCAAATGGATTATGAAATTGTAATGTAAATACCTAAATGGGATACAAAAATGTATATTTTAGATATGTTAACTGGATAAAAATCAATAATGGTTTACATGTTTAATGAATAGGGAATGTTAATTCTATGTAATTTGTTAGTATGGAATGAAAATGAAATTGTATTCAATAACAATGATTGATAATTTTGAATAAATGAGCAGCTGTCATAATGTTAATGGTTTAATGAGAAATGAATATTCAATAGAAAATGTATTTATTGTTTAATTCTTAATGTTGTTTCATGTGTTTAATGAAATGTGATTTTTGGAAGTTATGTCTACTTATTATATATGATGTGTGATATTGTAAATTTGTTAAATAGATGTATAATCATGTCCACATGGCCTCATGTTGTGTGAAAAATGAGTCAGGATCATCCCATGTGTCATGTTGGACTAATTCTCTAACCCACCCCTATAATGAATTTGTAAGGGTGTCAGACTAATGCTCTAGGCCATTAATGTTACATTTAATGGTACTAGATGGACTAATGATCCATGGTAATTGAGAAGGATTTCATGAACTGAGGATCTAAGGTAGGTGTGATAGTCTTTTGGGACTGATGCTCAAAGGTATGTGTAATCTATTATTATAAAATGATATTCCCTAGTAAGATATTGATCTTTATTATTCCCTTATGCATAATGTTTGACTGGATTACTCTATTGTGTAAACTATGTAAATGCCTAACCCATGGAACATGTTATGAAAGTGAATTAATAAATTAATTGGGAAATAATGATTGAAATTGAAAAAGTGGATTTTCCTAACTAATGTAACCCAAGTTATGTTTTTCTTATCTTTCAATTCATTTAATATGATCAGTGACTATATATTTAGATGTCATATATTGATGACACCATTTTTGGTGGCCTAAATGGATTTACTCACACCTAGCTGGGGTCATCGTTGGATACCTGAGTAGACTTTTGGGTTAGAGGTTAAGAGAAGGGAATATTCATATAATTAGGAGTTGATTTGGTTTTGAGATGTGCATGGATGATGTCTTGGATTCAGATCAAGGGCATATCTTGTTGGGTTATTTCTATTTCTTTTCAATTTCTTGACCCTTTAGAGCATGTCATGGCATATTTAATTTTTATGGGTTGTACCCTAGTTGGAAAATGGTTGGTAATGAAAGATTCTTATTATTTATAATTTTCTTCATTAAGTATTATGGTTATCTATTGTATATTACTTTAATAAATATGGTATTTTCTTCTTGCATTTCACATTATCCTTTTTTTGCTAGTTGTAAACCACTCGCATATGAGAATCTTTTTTTGAGGTTATATAGATACCCAGATTGGGGAACCCGTTTAGTGGTTCCTCAGTTGGGAACGTTACATAGTGGTATCATAGAGGTTATTTTATTTGGTCTTTCTATATGGGATTGTGGACATGAATTTATGAAGTGTTGGGCCTTGTTAATGGGATCATTCTTTGGATTATCTGACCATGAATGAGGGAAATCCCAAGTACACAGGGTGGGAATTTTTGTTTTTGATATGTGTTGTAATATTGTAATGATCTTTTAGCATTAGGTGATGAACATGCTCTATGATGTTACTATTTTATTATATTTTTTTCATGGTGATAATGAAATGAGTTTGTGCATTCAAGAATCATTATAGGCACTTAAGGATATATATTTCATGTATCATGATAGACACACATGAGATTGGTGTGTGGGAAATGAAGAGTGGTATTAATTTTGGATTCTTTGAAATTTATAGAAAATGGTGTCTAATGAAGATGGTGAAAATGTGTAATTGTAAAGAATGTAAATGACTGATCAAGGAATACTCTGCTTATAGAAACATTTTAATCAGGTTAAATTTGTTGGTTCTTATAAATTATAAATATGGAATGGTGACTAAAATAGGGATAATTATATTGTGATGGTAAAATTGTTATAGAATTGTATTTAATGAAATTTTTGAGTGAGTTAATTCAATTCATGTAATATATCAAAAAATTGGAATGGTTCCTAAAGGTGGGATATTTTCATTGTGAAAATGGAAATGGTTTAACAAATGGGGTGCCCCTTGTTATGACTTCAAAAGGACTATGACCACGATGTTTTGAAATGTTTCCAAATATTGTGATAGTTGTAACCCATGCATGGGGAATTTGAGAGGGTCATATATTGGATATGATAGTATGTCTCTTGGTTCTAGAACCATTAGTGATGGGTATTTTGTGGTCTGTTTGGTGACCACTAGGGCTTAAACCTTGTGAGTTGTGTTTTTGACCCTGGAGTGGGTGTTTTAGATCGTGGTGCCGACATATGTGTGTGAGTAGGCTTGATGTAAATACAAGAGTGGATGTTTTCTAGGGTGTATTGGATGTATTATTCTATAATAGGGGTATGAGATCCACCCATGAATGAAAAATTGTTGGTTTTTTTATTCATGTGTCCTAAAGAGTGGGGCTCGTGACTTGATACGCATAATCAAGTTAGAGAAGTTGGTATAGTTCAATCCTATAGTGTGGCATGTGATATTTGTTGGATGTCTTATAAGATATCTAGGGTGCATGAATCACAAGTGGATTTAGTTGTTTTGTACATGTCCATATTGATCTTGCAGGCTATGTGGGTAAGACAGTGGTTCTGAGAGATGCGACGAGATTTATAGCGACGATTTAGTTGGTGTCTTGGAATATGGGGCATGTGAGATTCATCTCTATGGAAATCAATGTGTAATAAAGAACCATCATGATTGGATAAATTTTAGGGTTTTTACTTTTCTCTGAGTATGTGATCCTAATTTCGTGTGTTTTTTTGTAAATCTAGTTTTAAAGGGTTGTATTGTCTGGTTTCTTGACACGTTTATTTGGATGATGATTAATGGGGGCCTCAATGATGATTTTGGGTGGAAGAGACAATGGAAAATAAAACATGGTTATATTATTTCATTATTAATGTGATGTATGAGATGATTTGGTCTTGTATTTGATATCATTTTTACATGTGGTGTGGTGTGATTTGTACTAAAGGAAACATTAGTCATTGCATCTTAGAGGATGTTCATGGAGTATTGGAGAGTCTTGTTTGGAAATAATGCAACATAAGTGGTGGTTAACTTTTGATTAGATGTTTGGAGGTAGGAAATCAACAAATTCTTGGTTGTTCATGGTGTCCCGTAGTGGGAGGTTCCACCAGTGTTGGATATGTTCAATTGGTGTTCATTGAAAACTATATAGTGTACATTTAGCTAGTGATGATCGAGGCCAACATCTTGATAACTTTATAAGTATGTCGAGATGGCTTTGGGTTTACACCATAGGATATGAACATATTTTGTTTCGGCATGCAACATCATGGAGGTTATTCTCAGGGGGAGTTATATATGGAGTTGGATGGTAGAACATAAACCAAATATAGACTATATATGAGGTCCTCAGGATGGAACATGTGTCTATGACTTCCGTAATTTCCATTCTCGAATGCTGGGAGTGGGTATCATGTTATTATTGTTTTATTTTTCATGGTAAATCTATATGACCATTTCTATGATTTTGGGTTCTTCTAATAATCTAAGAATGAACCGTGGATGTTGGAATTCATTGTGGAAGGTGATTTTGATGACACTCCTAATGTGGGGACTGATAAGTGAGTCCTAGAAAAATGGATTAGAGCATGGATTCGATGCAGTGGAATCATGACGCCAATGAAAAACTTATGGGGTGCATATTCGGTCTCTCAAAGAGGTCAGGTGGTCCATGATTGCGGTGGACGATTAAGCCAAAGAATTTCATTTGTTCTCATGTTAGTTCCAAATTAATTAATAATGCATGTGTTAAAACTATTGAAGGGAAGGAAATTCATGATTATAGTTCGTTTCATGGGTGGATGGGTACTAGAACCCTTTATAGGGTTGGTTAGGGACTCCGGTAGGTTTGTTTGGTTGAATTTTAATTTTCCTTTAGTATTATGGAATCTAGGATAAGAAATGAAATGGAGTTACAATGATGAATATTTGTATCCTGAGGTGACTTTGATAGGAACCAACCGTCTCTACAAGGACAAGGGAAAAAATATGGTGAGTTGTAACCCGTCTTGGTGGATTTTTGAGTGAAAATCACATATAGAATTTTAGAAATTAGTTTCTAGTAATAATCTAGTTGTCTTTAGTTAGTGTTTAGAAGTTGGAATATTTTATGTTAAGAATGTTGATGGGTGAAATGGATCACAATGGCATTTTCGAGGGTAGTTGATTCCCTAACAATGGATTTTTACTGATAGTCATATAACAATAATGGTAGGATCCTTGGACGATGGTTATAAGAATCGAGTCCATAAGTGCCTTTGGAAGGTGAAAAACGGATATTATTCTAGTGTTAGATGATGTATATTCTATGAAAATCCAGTCAGGGGTGGTCCAATTTGATATAGTAAAATGAATTTTTGTGGTTAGTTGTGACCCACCACTGGTTGGGTGTTTTGGGTAGCAAAGGAATTTCAAAAATGAACTTGAATATGTGTGAGGAAAATGAAAACTTATTCCAATAATGGATTTTTTAAGAATGTCCTCCTATGTCATTTTTATGGTTAGGATGGGTGGCAATATAGGGTGAAGTCCTTATAGATGTTCAGGCACTGTGAGTTGGGAAAGTGTTAGGTAAGAACAATTTTGGGTATTTGACTTCGACAAAGAGAATTAACTTTGGTCTAACAGGTATAGTTCCTTGATATTTTTTGTTATTTCAGGGATGTTTATATATGGAATGAGACCATTGGGCCTTGGTTTATGGATCTACATATGTAGAAAAATGTTACTGGAAAGACCATGTGTTTTATTTGGGAGATTTCACATTGGGGTTGCCGTTAATGTTTTGAAAAAAGGGTAAACTTTTTCAAAGATATTTGGGTCATTGGTTTTAAATATGATTAGACTGAATGGGTGATGAATGCATCCTCCTTGATGGTAGGTTTTTTTTTTGAAAAAATTACTTCTGTTTGATATTTAGGAAATGTTTCATTGGATTTCCTATAGAATTATGATGGATGATGTATAGTTTAAAGTTGGTATGTCCTTTTGGGAGTATCTATATAATTTTGTGGATCATAATTAGAGTGTATGGTGTTAAAAGATCATGCCTATGGTTAATGTTTTTTGGCATCATGGTAATGATCATGAAAAGACCATGGAAATAGTGATGGACATAAGGGCTTAGTGTAATAATATAATTTCAATGAAATCTCATTAATGCTTGGTTGTGTGGCTCGAGGACAATCCATTATATTGTTGGGAGGTTGTAAGATCTTGGACTTCCTGGAGTAATTTACAAGAATAAACTTTTGTTTATGTATATTGATGTTTCTTAATTGAATTTAATTTGGAGGTATGGGGAGTTTTGGTGGTGTTACGGGGGTTTAGGGCACGAATCATAGAAGAATTTTTTTCATCCAGTTCAGGATTCATGGTTGTATCATGATTAGATATAACAGTGCTCCCAAACCATGAAAACCAAGAGGAGTGGTGAACAGTTAAGAAAACTCTTCAAGGGGGAGGGACAAACTATGTAGGCCTATATAGAGGAATTCCACATAGTTGGTGCAAGATTTTTCAAATAGTGTTCCCCCACAGTAACCATGCTACTCAAACCCTATTAGACAGAGGTCGGCGCATGGTTGGAAGACGACATGGAAAACAATGTGGCCCAATTAAAATTTCCAAATTTCCAAACATCCCCTCTGGATTTTAGGACTCCCACATGATTTTCTATAATTTTATCCCCCATGTAACACTAGTTATGAACTCAAGCACCCAAATATTCCCAAGGGTTATTCTATTTTGTTTCAAGGACATTTGGAGTGTCGTTGATTGCAGATTGAAGACTTGAGTAAGTCTAATTCTCCCTTTTATTCTCTTTTCTAGATTAAGGCTTGTAAATTTGTTCCTCTTTTTAGGATGGACTAACAATCATGTTCTCTGATGCATCATAGATTGGGGCACCAATGGGTTCTTGAATAAGGATCCAATTTGATGGATAATAGGGTGTTCATCATCATATTTGAGGTAGGTGGAATATATGTTATATCCCATCGTCTTGATATTTATTTGTGATTTCAGGGTCCTGTCATTTATTCCCACATTTTTTTTTCATTTCATTCCTTTGGTAATAATTGAAAACATGGGGTGGATAAATTATGATTTAAACACCTCATGATCCACTTCAGATGTGTTGATGTTTATTAGACCAAATTATGTCCACCCATGTAGTGTTCTAGAATTCATGAATATTGATATTTCTGATGTTAATACTAGTGTTGCATTGAGATGAGGTAGATCTCATTCTAAACATGTTGAAATTTAATTTGAAGCATATATTGGAAATAATAGTGGTTGTGTCTAGTTTTTAAAAAGGGAATTAAAAAATGTTTGGCCTGAGGTGGGAAAGGGGTAGATGGATTAATATAAATGATTCAAATGGTCTATGAATTGGTAATGGAAATGATTGAATGTGATAAGGAAATGACAATGTTATAAGTGATAATGTGTTAGAAAATGATGATGGATTACATGTTTAATGAACATGGAATGTTAACAGTTTATAATTTCTTAAAATTCAATGAAAATTAAATTGATGTTAATAGTGATGATTTCTAGTATGCCATAATGGAGAGGTTGACAGAACATTAATAGTTTAATGACAAATGGGTTATAATTAGTAAATTTTCTAAATGTATAATGCTTTATGATGTTTCTTTACTTGAATTAATTGTGAATTGTGAAAATTATGTACATTAATTTCTTATGATGTTTGATACTATATATGTTGTAACTTGATGAATAATCATGTGCATGTGGCTTGTTGGTAATGGAAAATGGATGAAGGCTCCTCCTAGGGGTTGGGTTGGACTGATGCTCTAAGCCACCCCTTGAATTCATGGATTAGGATTCTAGACTAATGATCTAGGTCTTAATGGATACATTAAAGGATACTAACTTGATTTATGCTCCAAGGTAAATGTGATGTACTACCAAGACTGGTGCTCCAACGTAGGCGTGATAGACTTCCTGAACTGATGCTCCATGGTATATAAAATGGATTATTGTGAAATGATTTTCTGTGCTGAGGTATATAAATTCAATTATTCTATTATGAATAATATTTCACTGGATTCGGATATTGTTTAAATGATGTAAATGCATAACTCAAGGAATATGTGATAAAAGTAAATTATGTAATGAGAATGGAAATAATCATTAAAATGGTTAAGGTGTGTTTGGTTAACTAATGTATCCCATGTTATGATATGTTATTATTTTAATTCATTTTATTCATTTATGAAATATCGGTTTAGATTAGATATTTTTTGGACACCTTTGGAGGTGGTTGCTTAGTTGTTATCACATCCTTCAGGGGCCACTGTTGGGTTCTAGAAAAAATTTCTTTGTTGGATATCTGGAAAATGGAAAGTCCATATGATAGGGTGTTGAGTTGTGATTGGGATAATCATGGAAAAGGTTCTATATTTGAATCCATGACTCGTCTTTTGGATTTTCCTCATTATTTATATTTTGGGTTTTTTCCCCATGAACCTTTAGACTTTGAGATGGAATATTTACATTTGGTTGTGGGTTGTAACATATTTGGTAAAATGTTTGGTAATACATATTTCAAATTATTTTTTTTTTCTCCATTAATTATTATGTTTATCTATTTTATATTAATATGTAAAATAGGGTATAGTCTCCCCATGTATCATATCATACCCTTTGTGTATGCCAGTAACCTAGGGAGTTCAAGGAGGTGAGTTTGAGTTCGTGTGGGAACCATGATTGGGGCATAATTTTAGTGTCTCCTGGGTTGGGGATGTTACAATCATCCCCTGAGATCACTTCTCAAATAGTACATACCTACCTATAGAATGATGAACCAAAATAAAACTCTATTTAATATTCATCGTCATTGATATAACATCTTAAGAATCATGATATTTTAAACTCCACCTATTTCAATATTTCCCATATTAGTCTCCCCCTATCATGATCAAGACATCATCACCCCATTTTTCAAAAATATCAAAAGGAAACTGTATTGATTTTTGATACATATTAATTATTATATATAAAAACTTTTGGAAATAAAAAGTTTACATCAAGGATTGGGGGTCCCATATCCATACAATTCATGTATGGGGAGTAAAATAAACACCAAGAGCTAGTCATTACCATTCATATAAATATTTTTAAAAGGAAATAATCTAGATGCATGAAACATATATTTTATTAATAACATAATCTTGAATCATAATCCAATGATATTTCTTCTCCTTTATAAAGTGATATTTTATTTCAATGTGGATGATTATTAAGTGATGGAATAGATTTTTATAATAATTATTGAACATGAATTACCATAATTGATTATTATTAAAGAAATCACTTCAACATCCATATCTTCAAGCTATTGCTTCATCCATAGTAACTTTTTACATGCATGAGTATCCATAATACATTGAAGTTGTATAATTATTAGTTATATTAAATCTTAATTATTATACAGAATGTTATTACATAGTCTAAAAATTTATAATGCACCAATTGATGTCAAATTTTTTTCATCTACATAACTTGGCCAATAAATTTTTTTTAATCCTAATATTTATGCATGATTTTTTGCATTATATTTGAAACTAAAATCCATTATGCCTTCAACATACCAAATTATTTATTCAACCAAATATAGATGTATTTTATTTGGATTATATTGAATCCTTACTACATTTCATGTGGGAAAAAAATGTTATTCCATGTTTCAATTAAATAAAATGTACTCCCAATAATATTCATATACTCTATGTAAATGACCAATTTGCCTTCATAATTCCTTTAATGATTCATCTAGGTAGAAACCAGAGTATTCATATCCATATAATTATTCATTTAAATTAGTCTTAAATCCACTTTTTCATATTTATAGTGTGAAATGAATTTTCTGATCCTTCTTCATATTACCTACAAACCAAGGATAAATGATTTATCTCCATATTCAAAATAACATACAAATATTTAATGAATTCTAAAAAATTAAACTACTCTCCATTTGATCGACTGGAAACTATGAAATCGACATAAACTAGAAACCAACATCATTCGATTACACTCATTATTGACAAAGATATAGTAATAATCTCCACCATGCTGAAAACCAAGAATATTCATATAATATTCAAATCCTTAATACCATGTTATCTATTGATTATTTAACCTATGTAATTCCTTCTTCAATAAGAAATCATTATTCTTATATTCATTATAAAATCCCACCACAACTCATTTTCATGGTAATAGGAATAGATGTAACTAAACATTGCATACATACCCAAGACACAAAATGATGAAAATAAATGATATGAGATTGAGTGGACATTTGGTGATGATATTGTAACACCCCAAGATTTTATGAAAAGTATTCTTTTAATATCATTAATTTCTTGTGTTGTATGCTACACAAAGATTACATTGCGCTATACGCAACACCGTATTAGCTTGCAGTACATGCAACACTATTCTTGGATCGTGTTACACACAATTTTGATAATAGTTATTCTACGCAACATTGAGTATATATATATATATATATTCAATGTTTAAATAAAATATGGTTGGATTATGTTATACGAAACAATGAAGTATTCTTTCACAACACAAATCCCTGACTTGGCTTGCATTACACGCAATCGCGACCTTCCTCGATAGCGTGTGTTTTACGCAATACCGGGTTTTACTAAACAACGATATATTATTATAATATTATTATGAACTAGCTGTTATGAATAGTATTAACTAAAATTTGAATCTTATAACATTATTATTCATCTTTCACATTTTCTAAAACATTGTATAAGAACAAAATAAATTTTTCAGGTAAAATATGTATTTTTTAAAAAATGCAGTTTTTCCGCCTTTTGATGGCGCACCCACTTCAAATCTAGTTTTTGACATGTTTATAAGTTCAATTTTACAAAATAAATTTCTTCTTTTGAATCATGAAATAAAAAATTACTTTGGATAAATTATCATATCATTCTGGTAACTTTCATATTTTGATTAATAGTAAAAACACACTATATTTTTATTAAAAACAACTTTTTCAATTGAAATAATTAATAGTGATAAATTACTAATTTGAGTGGTTTTAAATTATATATATAATATATTTTTACAAGTTAATACAATGTTGGTCATTGGATGTAATTTCACATTTAAACCAGACATAAAGAAGTGTCAATCTTTTGATAGTTATTATCTCTTAAAAACACGCTATTTGTTTTGACGATGGGAATTAATTTTTAAATTAATTAATGCAACTGATATGTTTTGAATTTGGTAAAATAGACATCATTTTTGAGTTCATATTATCAAATATAGCTTAGGCCTAATTTTTGGTATTTTTCTCGAAACTTTCATTTTTTGATGAATAGTGAAACCACTAAGTGGTAGATAAAAAAAATGAATTTTTCATAAAACATAATTTTACTACTTATATGAGTGGAATTTCAAAAATCTGAGATACACGGTTGATGTAAGTAGGTAAAATTTGGTTCAATGAGATGAAAATAATTTTTGGTGAATAGTAACTTTTTACTTTTTTTCACCACGGTTAAAAGTAAATAGGGTAATTAAGGGTAAAAATGATATTATTATTACCCTAACACATGTCCTAATTCTATTGGATAAGGTTAATTCGACCAAAAACAACCTTAGGAAAAACAATATTACCATTTAGGCCCATTTGGATTAGATTAGGACATTTATTATTATTTAATTCAAAGAAGAGTTAAAAGAGTTAAAATCAATGTTTATTTACTAAAACATTTTTAATATAGGGTTATACATAATATAAATACGATTGTAAGTATTCATTAGAAATATAATATTATTTCCTACATACTGATAATTTATTTATAATTTTTAGACATTAAATAATCTAATTTATTTATGACACAAAGATGATGCAGTAATTATCTTATTAATGAAATATTGACATAATTGATGTTATAAATACCCAAATAAATTTAATTTGAGACTTTTTATGAATTACACTAATTTTATAGGTTAATATGACATGTTAGTATTGATTTAATTAACTTTTTTAGAACTAATCATTCTGTTATGATTTTCACAAAAATCAATTACTAAATAGTGTCAAAATTGACATTAAATAATTTTTAAAACAAATATTATATTATTAATTATTATTTTATTCCTAAAAATATATGTTTCTGCCAAATGACTTATATAAGGTTATATATGTTAATAATAAACAACTTGGGGTTCGTTTGGCTTGATATAGTATGTTTATTAACCTTATAGTGTAAGAAAACAAGAAGACACGGTAAAAGTAAAATTATCTAACTTAAAGTTAAATATAAATGACAAGGATAAAATAGGAACCTAAACTTGTCTAAATTCTATTGGATGAGAGGATTTCGACCCATACCCACCATATCTTTGAAATAAATCAATTTGGAGCTATTTAGAACCGAATTTGGATTTATAATAAAATAATATTTTTAGTTATTCCAAAGGTGCCCCTATCCTCCCTTATAAAAGGGCACCCCCTCCCTCTCTTCCTCACAACACTCTAAGCCTTCATGCTCAGCCAGCCCCTGCCAAATTCTCCTCTCCACTTCCCTAGAAACATCCTAGAGTTTGTGGTCTTCATGAAAGACCAATTTTAGTGCCCTAAGAGGAGGTCTCAAAGATTTGCTTCAAAGTAGAGGAGGTTCGGACACTTACGAAGAAAATCGGACCTAAGGTAAGGGAAATATCACAATCTCATTTTTATCCGAGATTGTTTATACTTTGAAATTTACTGGGGTGTATTTTATCATCCACATCCATGTTTCCATAATATGTAATATTATTTCCATCCACCTAAAAAATTTTAAATCCAATTTGCCTTTCAGTGAGTTTTTAGTAAAAGATATGAAAGGAATCTTTTGTCGTTTTTCGTACGAGGTACTTTTTGACTTATCCGACAAAAGGACGAGAAAAATGTTTTTTGTTAACATATATGGAATGAATGGATTTTTAAAACATTATTTCCAAGAAACTTCCTTTACAGGTTTTCATGTTTAATTTTAACCAACTTCTTTTAGTTTAGAATTGTATGACTTGTTAAGAAAGGAAAAGTGTTTTTGAAGTAGAACGGATATTTTCCTCAAGAATGGAGTTCAAGTGTTTTATAAAAATTATTTTCAATCTAAGATAATAAAGGGTTCTGTTTTTATAACTATTATTACATTTATTTGAATATGTTGTGATGGAATTATTTTTATGAATTCATTTATCTTATATGAATTGTTTTATGATGTCATAATGTTTAAGAATCCCATTTTTATTACATGGGTTATGCTATGATGTATGGTTTATGATTTTGTGGCACACATAAGAATGGTATCATTATGATATGGGTGGCACCTATATATCCCTACAATGCATTGGGTAAAGATTTTATATCTCATGAGATATACATGGATGGAACGGTAGGTTATACCGGTTCAGTGAAACAGGACTGAAATGAGGAGTGAACTCGGTTCAGAAAGGGACTTTGTCCACTAAGATAGTCTTGGAAATGAGTCTTGACTAATAAGAAATGATTCTCTATGATTATGTGTGTATGACACAATGTTTCATGTTTTATGTTATGATTATTGGGATTGCATTTCACTACTATAATTTATCCCATGTTATGAAATTATGATCTCTTTTGTAGGTTAAGATTTCCAAAAGATATGTTTGTATGAATATGACGTGATTGATATTTCTTATGTTTACCCTTACTAAGCATTTGAGCTCACCCTTTTATGTTTTTTCCCCAGGACATAAATAAAGGATTTAGGTTTTAAAAAAATAAGATTTTTATGGGAGATGTTGATGATCTTTCACCATGATTAGAAGATTATATTCCGAGTTTCCAAAGACACTAAACTATTACGGTCCTTGTGTGTGTTTTTTTGTTATGTACTAAGTATTACGAAAAAGTAATTTAATGTCAATGTACGTCAAGCTTCGGGTCTCTACAGTTGGTATCAGAGGAAAAGTTTAGTCAACCTTAGGAAACTAGGATGCGAAAACGTTAGTAATATCCCTAGAGATATTTCTAAGGTATGACTAGGGATGTCCCTAAGGATAATTATACGTATAGGATATAGTCCTATAACTATGGTAACGATATTAGATTAAACTGAAGATGTTAGATATTGAAGTTACTCCCCCTTTATTATGATTTTTTCCTCTCACACTATTCTTTTTGGGTTTTAGAAAATGGATGGAAACAAGATGATTCACGATAATGGCGGATATGATGGACAATGGAATGATATTCTTCATGAGAAAACAAATGAAATGGGATTTGGAAGTCCAAACATCATTATTATGCCGAATCGTCAATCTCATAATATGATCAATAATGTAAAATTTGTTATGTTTCCGGAATCGACTAATAAGAGAAAGATGGAGTTTCATGATGATCATAGAGGAAAGAAAGTTCAATTTCCCCTATGTAAATCATGTGGGAAAAGACATCAAGGATAATTTTTCAAAGGAACTGGAAGATGCTTTGGGTGTGGAAAAGAAGGACACAAATCCAGTAAGTGCAAAGGCAAAGGTTCAGTTAACACCCGGGATGAGGATAATGGTATTGCTACGACATCAACAATGGTTATATGTTTTAAATGTGGAATGTATGGGCATTATACAAACCAATTCCCTAAGGGAAAGTCTCATGAAGAGAATCAGTATGGTAATATGGGTAGTATTTATGTTGATGATGATGAAGAGACTACAAATGATATGTGAGATGAAAGAATTGTTGATGCTCGGTCAATGGTTTAAGAATGTAGTGGAATGATTACATGTTTATCATGTGTAATGTTGTATAAGTAATCTCATGGTACTATGGAATAAAGAGACATCTAAGGATTGTTACACTGTTGTATTTCCTTGAGTTTTGAAAGTATATTAATAATGGTACCGGTATCCATGAAAGGTTATTCAGGTATTTTTGGAATGTAGATGATATGCACATAATTAAGGGATAAGGAGAAAATTAAATGTTTGATAGTATTCATTAGCTCATGACTGATATAAGGAGAAGGTTATATCATGGATTTAGTATATCGAATTTTCGGATTTTGGTATGTGGAAAGAGTTAACTTTTGACTGCATTCATGTTTTCACTAAGGTTAAATGGGTATTCATTTTTCAAGAGAATACATGATTAAGGTATTCACATGTTTTTAATTTGACCAACAAGATATATCTTATGATATATGGGGGATAAATGATGGAATTCACGTGATCATTTTCTTTATACTATGATCTTGGACTGAAGTATTTTAGGTAAGCCTAAAGATTGGAATGGATTATGTTGGACATAAGTTATTATTGTTTAAGGATAAAACTTTTTTTGATATTGTTGATGGGATGTTATAGTAATATAGCTTTAGAAAATGGACAACCTGCAGGACGGGCGACAGCCCATCGCGTCGGACAAGGCTGTGGGAATCGAACCCACAACCGAATTGCGACCGGCCTTTATCACCTACCACTAGCCTACAAGAAGTCCCTGTTTAGTAGAAACTAGTTTTATTATATTAAGCAGTGTGATATATGAAGTATAAGTCCATTTTAGGAACCATATATGATTAATATCACTATAGATGGACTTATGTATTTTTTTGATAACTTTTCTATCCTTTGTTTGAGACAGATGTAATGACCCATCATTCTATCACATGATCTGCTAACACATCACGAATGACAAATTGAACTTCATTTTTTTAAGAGATGAAGTGGAAATTTTCCAAAGAACGACCAATGGTGAGACTATACCAAAATCACAAAATTATTTATTCTAATTCCAATTTCATCAAATTTAGGGAAATGATCTTGAAAACCAAATATTTTGTCATAGTGTTCTTATATTTAATGAATCAGATGGCACCTTAGATCGTCACAAATTTATGGCTTTGTGATAGCTGGCTTTTCCATAGCCATGTTCTCTACCACTCTCCATCAGAACATGATGGTTAAATTTCTCTTCCATATCCATATTTTCACCTATGTGGAAACCCAATGATTAGTTTATTTGGGTAACCATTACATTTCATACTTTTGTTTTTAAAGATTTGTTTTGGTATTCCTTTTTACGATGTGGGTTTCTATTAAAGAAACTTTCGAATAGTAAACGATTTATAACCCCTGCAAATTTCAAGGGCGAAATTCATTTTAAGGGGGGTAGAATGTAACACCCCAAGATTTTATGAAAAATATTCTTTTAATTTCATTAATGTCTTGTGTTGTATGCTATACTGATATTAGCTTGTGCTATATGCAACACCGTATTAGCTTGCAGTATACGCAACTCTATTCTTGGATCGTGTTACACATAATTTTGATAATAGTTATTCTACGCAACATTGAGTGTATATATATATATATATTCAATGTATAAATGAAATATGGTTGGATTATGTTATACGATACAATGAAGGATTCTTGCACAACACGCAACCCTGACTTGGCTTACATTACACACAATCGCGACCTTCCTTGATAGCGTGTGTTGTACGCAATACCGGGTTTTACTAAACAACGATATATTATTATAATATTATTATGAACTAGCCATTATGAATAGTATTAACTATCATTTGAATCTTATAAAATTATTATTCTTCTTAAAAAATTTCTAAAACATGGTATAAGAACAAAATAAATTTTTCGGGTAAAATAAGTATTTTTCAAAAAATGCAGTATTGCCGCCTTTTGATGGTGCACCCACTTTAAATCTAGTTTTTTACATTTTTATAAGTTCAATTTGACAAAATAAAATTCTTCTTTGGAATCATGAAATAAAAATTTACTTTGGATAAATTTTCATATCATTCTGGTAACTTTCATATTTTGATGAATAGTAAAAACACGCTATATTTTAATTAAAAACAACTTTTTCAATCAAAATAATTAATAGTGATAAATTATTAATTTGAGTGATTTTAAATTATATTTAGAATATATTTTTATAATTTAATAAAATTTTGGTCATTGGATGTAATTTTACATTTAAACCAGTCATAAACAAGTGTCAATCATTTAATAGTTATTATCTCTTAAGAACACGCTATTTGTTTTGACGACGAGAATTAATTTTTAAATTAATTAATGCAACTGATATGTTTTGAATTTGGTAAAATAGACATCGATTTTGAGTTTATAATATCAAATATAGCTTAGGACTAATTTTTGGTATTTTTCGGGAAACTTTCATTTTTTGATGAATAGTGAAACCACTAAGTGGTAGTTAAAAAAATGAATTTTTCATAAAACATAATTTTACCACTTCTATGAGTGGAATTTAAAAATTCCGAGAGACACGGTTGATGTCAGTAAGTAAAATGTGGTTCAATGAGATGAACATAATTTTTGGTGAATAGTAAATTTTTACTTTTTTTTACCACCGTTAAAAGTAAATATGGTAATTAAGGGTAAAAATGATATTATTATTATCCTAACACATGTCCTAATTCTATTGTATAAATGTAATTCGACCAAAAACAATCTTAGGAATAAAATATGACCATTTAGGCCCACTTGGATTAGATTAGGACATTTATTATTATTTAATTCAAAGAAAAGTTAAAAGAGTTAAAATCAAAGTTTATTTACTAAAACATTTTTAATATAGGGTTATACATAATATAAATAAGATTTTAAATATTCATTAGAAAGATAATAAGATTTCCTACATAATTATATTTTATTTATAATATTTAGACATTAAATAATTTAATTTATTTATGACACAAAGATGATGCAGTAATTATCTTATTAATGAAATATTGACATAATTGATGTTATAAATACCCAAATAAATGTAATTTGAGACTTTTTATGAATTACACTAATTTTATAGGTTAATATGACATGTTAGTATTGATTTAATTAAATTTTTTCGAACTAATAATTCTGCTATGATTTTCACAAAAATAAATTACTAAATAGTGTCAAAATTGACATAAAATAATTTTTAAAACAAATATTATATTATTAATTGTTATTTTATTCCTAAAATTATAAGGATCTGCCAAATGACGTATATAAGGTTATATATATTAATAATAAATAACTTGGGGTTCCTTTGGCTTGATATAGTATGTTTATTAACCATATAGTGTAAGAAAACAAGAAGACACGGTAAAAGTAAAATTATCTAACTTAAAGTTAAATATAAATGATACGGTTAAAATAGGAACCTAAACTTGTCTAAATTCTATTGGATGAGAGTATTTCGACCCATCTCCACCTTAGATTCAAAATAAATCAATTTGGAGCTATTTAAAACCTAATTTTGGCTTTATAATAAAATAATATTTTAGTTATTCCAAAGGTGCCCCTCTCCTCCTTTATAAAAGGGCACCCCCTCCCTCTCTTCCTCACAACACTTTGAGCCTTCATGCTCGGCCAACCCCTGACAAATTCTCTTCTCCACTTCCCTAGCAACATCCTAGAGTTTCTGGTCTTCCTCAAAGACCAATTTTAGTTCCCTAAGAGGAGGTCTCAAAGATGCGCTTCAAAGAAGAGGAGGTTCGGACACTTACGAAGAAAATCGGACCAAAGGTAAGGGAAATATCACAATCTCATTTTTATCCAAGATTGTTTATACGTTGAAATTTACTGGGGTTTATTTTATCATCCACATCAATGTTTCCTCAGTATGTAATATTATTTCCATCCACCTAAAATTGATTAAATCAAATTTTACCCTTTAGTGAGTTTTTAGTAAGAGATATGAAAGGAATCTTTTGTCGTTTTTCGTACGAGGTACTTTTTGACTTATCCATAAAAAGGAAGAGAAGAATGTTTTTTGTTAACTTATATGGCATGAATGGATTTTTAAAACATTATTTTCAAGAAGCTTCCTTTACAAGTTTTCATGTTTATTTTTAACCAACTTCTTTTAGTTTAGAATTGTATGACTTGTTAAGAAAGGAAAAGTGTTTTTGAAGTAGAAAGGATATTTTCCTCAAGAATAGAGTTCAAGTGTTTTAACAAAATTCTTTTCTGTCTAAGATAATAAAGGGTTCTGTTTTTATACCTATTATTACATTGATTTGATTATGTTGTGATGGAATTATTTTTATGACTTCTTTATCTTATAGGAATTGTTTTATGATGTCACAATGTTTAAGAATCCCATTTTTATTACATGGGTTATGCTATGATGTATGGTTTATGATTTTGTGGCACACATAATAATTGTATCATTATGAGATGGGTGGGACCTATATCTCCCTCCAATTCATTGGGTAAAGATTTTATATCTCATGAGATAGACATGGCTAGAACGGTAGGTTATACCGGTTCAGTGAAACAGGACTGAAACGAGGAGTGAACTCGGTTCAGAAAGGGAATTTGTCCACTAAGATAATCTTGGAAATGAGTCTTGACTAATAATAAATGATTATCTATGATTATGTGTGTATGAAACAATGATTCATGTTTTATGTTATGATTATTGGGATTACATTTCACTACTATGATTTATCCCATGTTATGAAATTATGATCTCTTTTGCAGGTTATGATTTCCAAAAGATATGTTCTTATGAATATGACGTGATTGATATTTCTTTTGTTTACCCTTACTAAGCATTTGAGCTCACCCTTTTATGTTTTTCCCCAGGAAATATAGAAAGGATTTAGGTTAAAAAAAGAAGATCTTTATGGGAGATGTTGAAGATATTTCACCACGATTAAAGATTATATTCCGAGTTTCCAAAGACACTAAACTATTACAGTCCTTGTGTGTGTGTTTTTGTTATGTACTAAGTATTCCGAAAAAGTAATGTAATGTAAATGTACGTCAAGCTTCGGGTCTCTATAGATATTATCTATGAAATCATTCAACATATTAATAAAAACATTAGAACCAAATAATCTAAATAATTCAGGATAAATAAACAAAAAATTTATGGAATATTATTACATAAACAATATTACAGTAATAATAGAATAATGTGAAACAATAATAGTGAAAGTTTAATACTCTAAGAAGAAAATACAATATCACCAATGTGTAGCCACTACAGAAAAATATATAAATACTCCTTAGCTCCACCTCTACGAAACAGCCAAATCAAATCATGGAACACTACTAGTGAAATAAGAATCATTTTTCCTCCCTTTATCTAGATAGTTTCCATCTAAAATTTCACCCATGTAAATAAGAAGATGGTGATTATATCACTCAATTGGAATTCCACAAAAACATCCCAATCAACCCCAATTGAAAAATAACAATATAAAAATATTTATTGAATAAAACTATATAAAAAATAAAACATGTAAATTGAGTGACAACATAAACATTTTATCAAAAGAAAAATAGTCTAAAAATATTTATAAAAATTTCATTTTTTATTTAATTTTTACCTCTTGGAATACCCATACATGTTTCACACAAACACTCATAGAAATAAAATTAAACCATGGACCACTATATAGTAATGAGTCATGAGTAATACTGTCTGCAATCCATCTCATGTTGACCTAATTTGATAGTGGCACTTCTTAGAAAGATTTATCATATGTTAATAATTAATTGATGGTATCACATTTGACCATTACCCATACCTCATGAACATGAACTCATTCCCATAAAAATATTTCAGTCTACCAATTAAAACATTTATTTTGAAAACAATACATTTTATCAACTTTATTTGAAATCAATTTTATTCTACCATTAAAACCCATACTTTTTAAAAAATCACATCATATAAGGATGTTTAATGTTTTTTTGACAATATATTTCTAAAATAATAATTAAGAATAATTTGTTAAAATTTAATCCAATACGTTCCAGAATAGTATAGTGGGAGATAATCAATGTACTTTATGTGTTATTATTAAAAAGGATCTATGAAAATTATACATGTAAAAACTATGTATCTCATTCTTCTAATAAATAACAATGGGATACCATCAAAATAATTAATATCCCATAAATCCATATATTACTACACTGATCTATGGTTCTATATGAGTCATGATAAGGATATCTAAGGCAATGATTAAGAATTAGATTAAAACATTTATTTAAAAAATTTAGTTTTCAATGAACAATTGGAATAATAGATCAGATGTCATGTTTACTAGAAATCAACCATGGTTGACTTAGAACTCTTGAATGATGCAGTATGAATGAAATAAGAGATTAACACTATTGGATAGTCTAAACAAATGGGCCTTGAATAATCCATTATGTGAATTGTGAATTGACATCACGAATTCATTAAGTGATCACTTACATCAACAATCCAAATGTGTGAGTTTACATTTATACAAAATACCATCCCTTATATTGAATGGGTTTAACATAATGAATTGTATCGATAGTTAACCTGATAAAACTTATCCATGATCATAATTGTTTCTCATTAAGATCCCCTTATTATTCATGTCTTGAATATAACATTCTCATAATTAATATATCATATAGAGAAACTACAAGTTCCATTCCACTCAGTCCCTGGAAAACATGTATAACTTTATATTACCAATTCTAAATAAGAAATAAAAAACATAAAATTATGGAAAATTTCAAATTGAGTGTTCTACATTCTATTAAATATTTGTTTTTCTGTCATCAGTAAGAAGGAAATCAAATTTTCCATTAAAAATGTGTGATCATTCCTCCCAAATATAATTTTACCATATAGAGATTTCATATTATAATTGTACATGATACTGTAAAATGGATGCAATGAAAACATTTCTCACTTATATTCTATTTTATAATCATTATATAAACCACACTAATTCATAGACGAATATTACATCTTGCTATTGAAAAACATGATCACAACTAATCACATGATGAGGATTCGGGTTATACCACTTCTATTGAGAAACAATGAATGAATTATAAAAAAAACAGAGTCATAGTTCCAAATATTACTGATATACAATAGGATCAATCCATTCCACAATCTCCAAACACCCCACATCCCATGGAGATAACACCCTTGGTTTCAAAAGTCATTGATAATGATGTCCAGGTGACTCATTCGAGAAAGCAATTTCAGTAAAATTTAGTTATAATGGGCATGGAGGATTATCTATATATAATTACTATATTCTTTGTGTTGTATCCATATAATTTTAGACCATTTAGATATTCACCAAGTGTCATAGACAAGACATGGTCTAATAATTGATGTCTCTCATGTTTCCAGTCAAAAAGAATAGAATGGAATGGAACACCTAAAAATCATAGAATAATGCCACATATATTATATCATGAGAATTGTTCCTATAAGAAAATTAAATTAAATGAATATGATCCTACAACAAAGAAAAATATCTATAACACACACTCTATGAATATATTCAAATACATAAATTATGCCTTCTGACTATAGATCTATCTGAATATGATATGATGCGGTCATAGTTAGTTGAATTCAAAGATATTATTAAAATTATCATATGAATATATATGTGAATATGGGGTCTCTTGAAAATATAATAAAATTCAAGAACTCATTAAAACATGGCCACTTATTAGATATAAATTTTTTCTAAATCCTATACTGAGTTAGATTCTATGATAGGGAGAACATCTTCCATCTTGGAGAGATGATTCACAATAACCTAAATGTAATCATTATTCCATGAATTATTGGTAAATATTTTATAAATTTATTGTAACTATGTTCTTAGATACATATAGTTATAGGTATAGATTGAAATATGCCAGCTGTACTTTGTTTTTTATCCCTTTCATACAAACATTTTAACCATGTCATAAAAAAATGCAATCATTAATTTCATACCCGACCAACAAAAATGCTCATTTTTTCCTTGTATAATTTCAAATCACTAGGATGAATATCTCATTCTAAATGGTGTTATTATGAATAATTAGGTTTATAGAAATATCGAAGAATAAAAATTATGTTCTAAAATTGTAACAATTAATATGAATCCTTTGTCCAGCAATCAGAAGTGTTCCTTCCTTTAATATTTACATAATGGTTCTTTAATTATGATTTCAGATTTTTACAACCTTACTAAACCGATCATTCTAGGAGATTGATAATAAGATAAGAAATTCATATTATCATCTTTTGTGGTAGAATCTAGACAAAGTTTAGAAATAATGATAAACAACATCCAATGGTTATGAGATTCTATGACCACATCGCTATATGATTTATTATAAACACATCTTCCAAATAATTCCCTTTATGATGTGTGTATCCAAAGATGAAATAAAAAATCTGTAGGTACTCCATCTATCTATATTACCTCAATATAACAAGATTGTAAGGAAATATGTATTTGATAATATTATGGTCCATGATGACTATGAACTTTTCTCCAATGATGTATTATGTCCAGGTCATTAAGTCATAGAAAACTATACCTAAATCCTTGTTTTTTAATAGTTTAATTATTCCCATATACTTTAAACTATCATGAATCATAAGAACCAACCTGATCTACCTATATGAGAAGACACCAAATACTGAATCTAGATGCATCATAATAGACCTCATATGTGTAACCTTATTCTTAAAATTTTAGGATGTGTGTTGATGCGAGGTGATCATTATGATCTTAAAAAATTAGTGACATTCATCATTACATATGAATAAAATGAATATCATCTTGAGAGTAGTAAAAGGAGATGAAATACATGGGAAATCCGAAAATATTTGGTAATAATACACTTATAACTATAGGAAAATGATTATCTATAAAACAGTATTTAGTGTATTTCATGATACTACTCCCTCTATCATTCCGGGGTCATCATATATTCATTTTATCGAAAACGACATTCCCATGGAATTGTACTCATTTTTTCCAAAACATTCTCTTAGAAAACTTATTGCACATACAATGACTATAGATAATAGTTAATGTAATTTAGAAGTGATCCTCCCAGTCCTTCTGTGTTGGAGAGTAATCCATAATATCATTAATTAAAACCATGAAAAAATAATTGAGGTATATATAGATTATTGAGTTCATTAACTGTTTTAAAATATAGGTGAATTAATTGGACCAAAGGGCATAATGACATATTCAAAATGGACATAGTTGCAAAAAAATGTTTCCTTTGGAATATCCTCTCTTTACTCTAATTTGATGATATCCATGTAATACATCAATTTTATGGAACCAATTAACTCATTTTAATTGATAAAATATTACATCCATTTAAGTAATTTGATTTAAATTCTATATTTTTAATAGATTCAAAATATGATAATCAATAGATAACTATAGGGAAAGATCATCCCTTATAAATGAAAAACATTTCCCACCCAATGTGATGTACTTGGTCTAACAAATCCTATAATTTCACATTATTCTATTAGAACTTTTAACTATCACATCTCTGTTTGATCTATTTTGTATGAAAATAGTCAAATAATGAATTTTTTTAGTGTATATTTATAGAAAATTAAATTTCTGAATATTCTGGTAACCCAATGAAATAATTTAGAATGAAATTTGGGTATTAATCAACTATATTCATAAGTTCCCCATTTACTAATTCATCATGAGAAATAGAAATCATTACTACTAAATGAAGAGATATGGTTTTATCCACTATCACAAAAGGTCACACACTATTTGAATTTATAACCAAATCCCCTTAAATATATTAAGTGATCCATCTAGGAATGATTGTGTAATAGTAGATTTGATATTTAAATCCCACCATCCAGTCCATACAGAATATCAAATAAAAAAAATCAATTTCTGGGACTATAAAATTCCATAGGAACTATATTCCACCAGTGGTAATTGAAAGACATGGGAATTTAATTCTTATTTAATCTTATTGTCAAATGTGTGTTTGGATTCTCTTGATATGAAGTATCATTTTAACATGTATTCCAATTTCATAACCATATAATAATAAATAATGGAATATGATGAACTAGTATCAAGAAATAAATTCATTAGAGTCATGTTTAAAATCATCATAGCTCATACTATATATAAAATAGGAATATCACTTCAGATAGCTTACTATGATCCGTATTAGTGAGGCTCATCCATCACTAAAATATTTCAGATTCTTTTATGATATATCACTTAGACATCCAAAGTGTTCACTTTTGTGGTCCTAACCATTCTGGATATTAATCATACATGTTTTCAGGTATTATTTTACTCTAATCATGGACATACTTTGGAAGAGGATTTTCTTGTGTGTGTTCAAGATACTTTTGGATATTTGGGAGGGGGTGTGTTTTGGTAGTACACCACTGGAATTTGGTTTTCCCATGTTTTGTTCCCATTCATGAAAACCATGAACCCTTGGGACATTTGGTATTTCATGGTTGGTGAAATGTAGGTCAAACCATGAACCATATTATTAATAACTGTGTGACCCTTACAATAAGGTGCACTGTTTGGGAAGACCATTTTTAAAACTGTGCTCCCTAGACTATGAAACCATACACAATTGATTTATTTCTACAAAAACTGATTTATAAATTATTTATCCTAGTATTATTATCCTCAAATCATCTAGGATCAGGCGTAAAAACATTTCCCTCATTTTCTGGATCATCAAATATGATTCCAAGTACCTTTGAACTATGTTCTTGACGAATCGAGGGTCCATGTGATGGACTTGCACCTCTAAAGTTATATAATATATTCCCATTTTTATTTCCCCCACTACCATATCAATTTATGAATGATGAATGTATAGTTTTACCTTATTGGTGATGGTATAGATATAGGTTTTCAGGGATGTTTATCTTTTTGAGATCTTTCTTAGATTCTGTCCATATATCATCCCCACTATTGTGAACATGATCATTCTGGTTTAATATTATAATGTATAGTTTCGTGAACCCTCATCAATGACCATGAGCTAGGGGTGTAAATGTTGATTCACATAGTATTGTCATTAATTGTTTGTAATCAATTGACAAAATGTCAATTTCCATGATTATAAAATCACATGCTAAATTTAATTGATTAAATTTAGTTTTTATGTGATAAGGAAATGGGTAATACTTAGGGGAACTAGAATTTGTTTAATAGTAATTTTGAAAATAGTGGGTTGTTGGGATTATGAAATTGGTTGATTAATGTGATTATTAAGATAATGAAAATGGGAATTAAGGTATTGGTTTCCTAACATAGAAGTTTTATTTTTTATATGATTAAATGTTGCAAAATTGTTTAATGGTCTATTGTTCATATTATTCTATTTTATTAAAGTGATGAACCATGTTTTTTTGTTATATTGAATTTTTGAAATATAATGTGAATAATTGATAAAAGGGTTAATGATTACTAACCTTTATAAAATTGATATATGTGATATATTTTATTAATTTCTCAATGAATGTGGGATTCATACTAATGATCCAAATATCTAAATGTGATTGATTGGTAAATGAGTGTTTGACAAGGATAAATGATCAAAATGACTGTTTGTGATTTATTGATAAATTAGGTGTAGGATATGGAATAATGTATCAAATACCCACTGGGTGATAGACATGAAATTATACACCCATGATATTGGTATTGGACTAAGGTTCCAAGTAGTCATGATAAAATATTAAAATTAAATGTTAAATGAAGATCCATGAAATGATGATATATTGTCCAAACAACAACATTAACTGAATATGTATTGATATTTTGTTTATCATAAAAAACTTGATGATTTATCTGATTAAATAAAAAAATTGAATATGTAAATTATTTACCATATCACCTATATATTATTCTTTATAGAACTTCATATATTGTTATAGACAAGATATTTTTTTGATGTCCATAGTGGTAACCTGTAGATTTTTACTCGGAACCTAATTAGGTTTCTTGATTGGTATCCAAAAAGACTTCATGATTGTAGGATACGATAAGAGATAGGTCCCTATCTTAGATGGATGAGTTGGGATGGATCAAGGATGATGGAACTGAACATGATGTCAGGACCCACATAGGACCTGTCAATGTGTATTTTTTTTCAGGAGACACATGTCATTTATTATTGAATGAAATATATTTTTTAGTTTGGATGTGGTTTCCTATTTTGGTTCATCATGTTTTACTTTCCTATTATTATTTATATTATTATTATATCTATTTAAGATTCTGTAGTATATTGATTTTATACTATTTTATTTCTTTGATAAAGAGGGTATAGTCTCTCCATATTGTATATTAGACGATCACTATATGAAATATGCCTCTAGTGTATAGGGATGTATGCTTGATGTCATGTGTCCAACCATCTTGGGGGATCTTCATGTGGCACCCAATTCAGGATATCACAAATTAGTATGAAATCGGATTTCCTTTCCTTTATTTTGTATCACTATTTTGGGAAAGGTACAGAGGTTGTTAGTTTTAGTCAGGCATTGGTTATGAGATTTTTTATGGGAGTTGCTAACAAATCTATGGGTAATACTTAGGTACCATGGGTGGGATTGTTGATATTGTTTTTTTCAGTTACAATTTTATATTATTTCAAAAAGGATTATTCATTTGCTGTGTGATATTTTACTTCTTTGATATTTTTATTCTCAGATCTATATGGAATTGGAGTTAAGTATGTATGAATATTAATATGAACAAATGAATTATTATGACATGCATCATTTTAGGAACACATGGGAAAATCATGTTTTTTGGTGAGTTATATAATTGAAAAAATGATCTTAATTTTAAAATTAAAATGGTAAAAAATTATAAAGATGGTAAAAATAATTTAGAAATATGTGAATAATGAGAATATTTCTTTGTGAATTTTTTTACCCTTTTGATATACATGGCCTTGTTGAGGGATGGTTTGGGTTAGTGATAGTTCAATGGTTATGACTGTGTGGAAGAGATTGCATAAATGAATTGTTATGGATTGTTACTAATACCTATTACATAATTATTTTAATGGTTTTTTACATTTTCTAATATATGTTTTTGGGATGATATAGATATTCCTCCATGGAGATTCTTATTGATAGGATGATATGAGAACATGGTTGGATATTATCCTCATGTAGTGAAACCTGAGGAACCAATAGTTCGAGGTGAAGGAGATGAAGAGAATATCCAAGATATCATTTCCTGAACTATGTACTTTATGAAAAGTTACCCATTTCTCATTGCGATGTTTTTGTAAAAAAAATAAACTAGAGTTGAAGTTTCATCACCCTGTGAATTTTACTCTACAGGGTGGACATGTGGGATATATGTTATGGATGGATCATGTCCACACGATCATTGACCACTAGGAAAATTCTACAGAAAAGAGAGTTAAATTGTATTCATATATGTTATGTGGTTAAGAAAATAATTGTTGGGACAATTAGACTCATAATTCATTGTTGGAGAACATGAAGTGTAAGGAAATTTTTGAGAAGTTATTGGTTCTCTTTTACCATGATCCCATCTTGTAGGAGAGGGAAGCATAGTAGAAGAGAGTATCCTAGGGGATTATTTCCATGATGACCATTTTTTTATGCTTTATGGATTAGTTGGGATTTGTTCCAATGTATGAAGAGGATGAGGCTAATGTGGAGAACAGATTTCATTTTGGGAATTAATTTTAAATTAAGACCCAATATAACATCTTAAGGCTGATGAAGTTTTACAATGTGGTGAATATGGCTCTTATATCATTAGGGAAAATTAAGGAGGATTCTAGTGGGGGCATGTGGTTTCTACTAGAAGATCATGAGTTATATGTTTTTAGAGTATGAAGCATTACTGTGAAATTTTTTTCTAAATTAGTTCAAAGAAGAGAGTTCGAAGAAGTAATAGTTACTAAGGAATTTACTTGATTTATTTTCCATGAGTGAAGTAGTCTAGGTCACTTGAATAGATATCACTGTGACCATTAGTAGTTTCACAAGCTAGCAGCAAGATGGGATGCCAAATTTTTTTTATTAAGAACCTATGAAATTAGTAATGACATATGAGAAAGGAAAAATTGTAGTGATAGAAGGGTGTCTTAAAATATATATCTGTCTTGAAGATGGAGTTTTATTGAAAGCGGAGGATAAGGTAGTGAATGTTGTGGTACTAGGGAAGAACAACCATATCATCATTTTGTTGCTGCTCAGGGGACTCAAACTACATCATAGTGAAGAGGGTAAACACAATTGCATGTATCTCAACCCGAAATAGGTGATAGAGAGGATGTATCATTGATTGTCATTAATAGTATTATAGTAGTTTATAGGGTTCCCAGTTGCATATTTCTTATGCGAACCTCTACTTATTTTATATCTATATAAATTGTGAAAATTTCGATTCTAATGATTGATTTTTTGGTTGGGGTAATGATGATTGATACATTTTTGGAAGTATATTCATGATACCTATATTAGTGAAAAGGGTTTTCCCACAATGCTGGGGATTTTAATTTTCTCTGGGAAACCTACATAATTTATATGCTAGGACATAACATGATTTTTGGAATAGACTAGTTCATGGAATACCAATGCACGACTATCATAGGTAATTAAAAAATAAAAATTATATTCCTAATTTAGCACATAGGCTGACCAAGGTTGTCTCATTTGGGGAGCATTGAATTCGGTTCAACCACTAATTCCGATTAACCAAATCTCAATTTTTTGACAATTTATGAAAATAATTGATTTAGCTTTTTTAAATGTGAAATTAAAATTATGTAATGCACAATTTAAATATAAATTTAAATGAACAAAAAATGAAATTAGGAAAGAAAGGTATTGGTCCTTGGGTTGGATAATAGGGGTTCATTTATTATTTATTTATTTTTAAATATAATAGATAATTCGTTAGGTGAAACCTAATTTATGAATTAAATTTCATTGATTTATTGGGTGTGTGACTTTGTCATGACTCTGTAACACCAGATCACACCTCCTCTAATATTAAAATAGGATAACACCTCAACTGATAATAGTACTCATAAAACACCTAAATCCACTGTATGTAGTTAAATATCTTCAATAAACCCTAGCTCTACCATATGAAGGGTGTTTCCTAAGAGAAGATAGGGAAAATAATTAATCAACAAAAAGAATTGAATTAAAAATATTTTCATGGTGGAAAACTACTGCACCCCTACAACTATATTGTATCCCCCACAAATATAATTAAAACATTGAATTGAAACATAATAACAAATAACACCATGAAACCTACCCCAAGGCCAAGAATTTTGGTTATTCACTTTCTTTTTAAAAGATAAATACTTCACTATGGAAGATATATGTGGGAAATAATTATATTAGGGTTGGAGGAGAAAGGGGAGGAAGAATAAAGGGAAACAATTTAATAAAAAAAATATGATGAGTGTGTTACTTTAGTGAAGGTAACTAAAATTAAAATTAAATAAAGAAAAAATCATAAAATTTGGATAACATCTATTTATCCATAAATAGTAGATATGGATGGTGTTGTATGGATTCAAATGATTTATGATGGGGGAGCTCTTATCCATTTATAGGCCATAATTTTCTTTTGATAGTTGACTTGTTTCGTCCCCAATAAATGAACTATTTGTGCATTTCATGAGTCATGAAAGTTGTTAAATTTTTTTTTCATCTCCCATAAAAATTTAATCATATTTTTTAATTTATAGATATATTTATATCTATTTTAATCTAGGAATTTATTCTTCCTAGTCAAACTCCCCATACTTCAAACCTCTACAATGTCATGAATTAATGACAATTCAAATAGAAGGTTCATGTATTGAAAAAATATTTAAGGTTGTTGATAAATGTATTTCACATCCGCCCAAAAAATTGTAGAGTATTTAGGCCCAAAAAATAACATGATATCATCCTGACACCAAACATCTGCAGTTCTGTGACCATTTTTGGAGGCACAACTTTTGAACTTGGTTTGAGCTTCCCAATGATTGATTAAGCTTGTGGTCCATATGGATGTATTCAATCCCAAGAAGTATGGGATCATAAAAAAAAACAATGTCCCAATTTTACTTATTATATAAAAGGTTATATACATAATAATTAAATAATTTAAAGTAGTTAAAATCCAAAATTGGACATTTTTTGAGTAAGCTCAAAATACCGAAAAATTCATAAAATGTGACAATTTCATTCAAAATATCATTTTTCAGATTAAAAAAATTTATATTAAATGTAAAACTATTAAAAATATTTTCTATATCAAGTCCCCCTCACATAACTCATGATTTTTCTCATTTATAAAATCTTAACATGGAATTTAAAGGGAACCAATATCACCAATATTCAACATCCAAAGTAATAAAATCAAACAATTTTCAATGTCGACTCAAATTTTTAGAAATCAATATATAATATCAATTATGTTTCAGAATTATAAAAAATTTAATAAATTTTTTTATTTTAAATTTCCCTTTTTCAAATTAATGGAACATCTCATTTCATTCATTCATGTTCCTCAATTTATTAATATTAATCATGCCTAATCACGATCTACCTATATTTTGAATCATATCTCTCATCACTCATGATATATTGAAAGTATAGATATTATCATATCATGAGAACATTACCAATATCCATATGATTTTAATGGAACTACTTTATCCATTTTTTAAAGACAAAAGAAAGATAAAATCACGATGACATTCAAAAAAGGTTCAAATTTATCTAAGGCTTTAGGTTATTAGGAATTGATGTTTCTAAAAATAAGTCTCAATAATGAGGATTTCCTCTTATGTAAAATGCATGATATCAAGATGTGTAATGAAATTCTCCCCATTAATGTATCAATCCACACTTCCCTCAAAACTCAAAACATGTATCATGATCTGTTTAAGAATAATGAATGATTTGTTCCCTTACCTAAATATTTTTTTTAATTTTTTCAAATAATCGTTAATTTTTTTCTTAAAAATTTATTCTTTAGAATAAACCACACATCCACCACATAACCAACTATGATATGAATAGTTTGTCCATTAGTGGTGATTGTTGATTTTCTAAATTCACAACTCATTTTTATCATTTCTTTTATCCTGTTGTCATTATCATATTGTTTTATTCAAGAGGGGAAAACAATAGTGTATAATGAATGATTCCACAACCTTTTATAATTCCCACAACAATAACCCCCAAACTTCTTCCTTACAGTGTAAATCATCACATTTACCATGATTTTCTTACCCCTTTAATTTGAATTTAGAAATATCATTCATCTAATAAGAGTATGATATGAATAGATAAAAACGGATTAAAATATTGCCCATCCCTATAATGGTCATTCATGGTATCTATGGGATATAGAATGGTTGATTTATAGGTGGTATTTTTTGGATAGTTGTTTTTTAAAGATAGTTCAATCATTTTAAATTTATTGTTTCGCAATCATACCTTTGGCAAGTTCAAATGCATGTTATGGTAAGTTACATTTCTAAGGATTACTCAATAAATATGCTCAACAATAAATAAGAAGTATTTGGTCTAGAAATCCACTTGAAAATGGGAAATATGATTTGGTAAAATAACTAATCGCGTGAATAATAATAAAAAATCAATTCACATGAATAGAAGAAATTAAAATCATGAAATATGGTTTGGAAATTTCATTTACATAAATCAACAAATTCCCTTAAATACCGACTCTTCATTTCAATTTCCATGATTCACATTAATTATAAAATTCCCTAGTTTACTCATTCAATCTCATTATCATTGAAATATAAAACATAACATCACAAGATTCAAAAGAAAATTATGTCTCTAGATAAGTATAGTAAAACATAATTCAAGTTTGTGCATGTGATTTCAACATTAAATCTCAAAAAAAATGTTGTCAGTCCAAAATCAATACAGTTTAAATGATAAATACAAAAAATGAACTCCTTTTTGAAATAAATCTTCCGTCTCTTTCATCTATTTTTTATATAATTACTTCTAATATCATGAACCAACAAACCAAAATTACTCAATTAATCAAAAGAAACATGTAATTTAATCTAAAAAATAAAATATGGAGTCATACCCTTGATGGAAAAACACAAAAATGTAAATTGAAATTTAAATTCCTATATTGAATGTAAAGATAAATCTCAGTTTTGATCCCCCAAGGGGGCCCAAGAATTTTATAGCCTCTAAAAGGTAGATGTAGTTATTATCCAATGTCTAATGTTGGATGGTACTTCTTTGATTTGAACCATCACATTTAGTTCCACCCATCTTGCACATCATTATTCTTGTTTTGGAAAATGTCACATATATAGTAAACCAGATCCTCCCCTTTTCAAATGTGGTAAAACATACATCGAGAAGGTAGGAAGAAGTATTGTACTACCTCCACATTTATTTATACTAGTGAAAAAAAATATTTATATTAATTTACTTCATTTATTGAATATTGAATGTGTTCAGGGATCTCTAAATGTTCCTCAACAGGTTCATTTTCATTTTAATCAACTTCTTCTAGGGTTTCATGTCACGACCTGTCCTCGGGGCCCATGCCATGACTACCCCAAGCCCGCCTTCCATAGGCCAGAGGTTGGAGACTAACACCATGGCATAAATCCCGGTAAAATGGGAAGGCATTGCCTTTGTAAATAAAACAAACACCACAGAGCAAGCAAGCAGAGAAACACTAAGTAAAAATTGAGTACAACAGTACGTGTGGAATGGTAAGTGAGCCAGAATACAAACCCAAACTGAAAGTAAGTATAACTCAAAAGGGAAAATAACAACAGAAAAGTAAAGTCGCAACGTCGAGCCGTCCACTGGAAGTCCCACCTAAAGGATAAGTACAGATATCCTTCTCTGTTCCTCGGGTCCAGCCCACCGCTCGGAGTACGTTCCATTCAGTGGTCCAACTCCAGGCACTGTCCTACTCCACAAGCCTCAAACACGATCAGCGATGTCCGTCGTCTACAACCAACACAACGTAGTGCGGGCATAGCCCGTGCAGGGGTGAGTATAAGATACTCAGTAGGGACCCCGAGACCCCCGAAGGTCTCCCTAAATCCACAAAGGATAATCTACAAAGGAAAGATACAATCATGAAGTAACATCCGACAATTCTTAGTTATATGCCCATACATATACCTAAGTCATCAATTCTCGTTCGGCTCCAACATCCGAGCCCAAGTACAACCCAGTCCACACAGGAAAGCAAAATGTAAATCCACACAGGATAGCACAACACAATCCACATAGGAAAGAAAATCATGAATCAGCTCACACAGGTACACATCATTTGTAAAGTAAGAGAGATGATCAGATGTAATCACTGAGTCATCTTACTGGGACCCACATAGGATACAAGCACTGTAGTCATCGTCGTCGAACCCACAGAGGATTCCGGTACAATTGTCTGCATCATCGAACCCACATAGGATTATAGTACAATAGTCTTCATCGTCGAACCCACATAGGATTCTAGTACGATAGTCTTCATCATCGAACCCACATAGGAGTCCAGTACGATAGTCTTCATCGTCGAACCCACATTGGATTCCACTACGATAGTATTCATCGTCGAACCCACGTAGGATTCCAGTACGATAGTCTTCATCGTCGAACCCACATAGGATTCCAGTACTATAGTCTTCATTGTCGAACCCACATAGGATTCCAGTACAATAGTCGTCGTCGTCACAGTCGCAGTCGCAGCCAGCACTACGGTTCCTGCACACAGCAAGCTCATTCAGGAGGGTCCACTCCATGATCCAAGAGGCTGATACATCAACTTACACATATTCCAGAGTTGATGTATTCAAAAGTTCCGTATCGTCAACAGGAACTCAACGTCGTAGATGACGCGTCAATCGGACGCCCGGTCTGAGAGTTATTGGCTTTTTCGTCCCAGGGGCCCGGTTGGTTTTTATGACAAAACCAACCCGACCGTACTCCACATGCGTCCAAACCTCAGGCGAAGTAAGACAAAAGATCCGTCTCACTTAGAGGAATCCATCAATGTCGATGATACGTCAATCAGACGTCCGGAGCTCAAGTTATAAGCGTTTCCGCTCCGAGGACCCGGTTGGTTTCGTGTACGAACCAACCCGGTCGAACCCAAAGTATTCCGAAACCTTGAGTGTAATATACCGAAATGACCGTCTCGATCCAAGGATCACATAGACGTTGACGGTGCGTCGATTAGAGGCTTGTAGCTCAAGATACAGGCAAAAGTCCGAAAGGGTCCGAAAACGGGGGGTCTGGGCTCGGACCAACCCGGCCCAACCCTCTGGGATCGGCCCGAACCGGGTCGACCCGACCCGGGTCCGGATCCGACCCGACTGGCGCGACCCGGCCCTGCGGTCCGGCCGGGCGGCTCAGCCGGCGCGCTGGTGTGGCCCCGCGCCGCGCAAGGCCGCAGCCACCCCCCCCCCCCCCACACGGGGGCCGCTATGTGACACCCGAACGCGGATTAAGCCGTGTCCCTCCTCTATGGTCCCGCGCAGCCACGGGACCGGCCAGCACCGCCGCGGCTGCCTTGGCGGGTCTTCCCAGTGGCGCGCCGGCGAGGGCTTCCGCGGACAACTGGACGCGCTCTGGTGGTCTGTTTGGCCTGCGGTTTGCGCCTACGACTCTCCAGGGATCCAAACATTGCTGTGAAGGCCTCCAATCGCCATTCCAATCCCATTTCATAAATGTCGTTAATCCCCGCATCATCAAAAAACTGCGGAGGGTTGTCGGGCCATGTTTGTTTGGCCCGCACCCTCCGTGTTAGGTGATAACAGTTGGGAATAATATTCAACACATGAAAACATAACAATGCATAATTTTAATATTAAAATTTAACCTTGTTCCCAAAATGAAACTCCTGTAAATAAAAATTCCCGTCCCGCATATAAAACAAACGCGGATCAACTTGATGATGAGTTGATCCGGGTTCTTTGTTTTTGAAGGAAACAATCATGGGAATAAATATTATTCTCAAATAAAACCCCTACCTCGTGCGAGCTTAAATGGAGGTTCGTCGAACGAGGATTCGTCACGGGTAGAGACGTCGCGGAAGGAGATATTGTGGAAGAAGAAGTCGCGGAAGAAGACGTCACCGGCGTCGCGGTACACGGCGTCGCATAATCGGTTTCTGAGAACTCGGCGTTCATCATCGGAGACTGATGTGTTCTTTGCGTTCTTCGTCGAAGATGAAGAAGTTCCTCAATCCTTAGCCTTTTTCTCCCCAAGACTCCACCACAAGAATCTAACCCAAAATAAATTAATATCTCACATAATTTATTAAATAGACATGAGTTTGAATTAAAAACCCACACACACATTATACTCACCTCATTAATAACATAAGTTATTAATTATTAAGTTATCAAATTAAAACAGGAGTTGAGGGAGTTAAGGAATGTGGAGGGGTGGGGTTCGTGTGGGCTCCACCACCCTCATAACCTCCCTTGGGATATTGGTTAGTTACCCAACTTCCTCCCAAATCTAAAAACTATCAAGAGGGAATAAAAAATTTTGTTATGTTATTAATTAAACATCCACAATTTTTATTATCTTCTCTCGTGAAAATGCAACTCCGGAACAGGTGTTCCTAAGAAATTACCGGCATTTCGGTTCCATCGGTGCCCTCGGAATTCGATTCCGAGCACCGGTTCAAAAGATAGGAATTCGCACTTGTTCGTTCACTGAACGTACCCGAGCTAACTTTGGATTGAAATTACGGGCACACTGGGCCGCAGAATCATGTTCCGTCAGAAACTGCATTCTTGTAAAATCCCAAAGAAAATTATGAAAAAAAATTCCTTGAATTTTTACGGGTCTTTACATTACTCCCACCTCAGGGATTTACGTCCCCGTAAAGATACATCATAAGATAGGGAAACAAATGTGGGTACTGAGCACACTTCTGAGCCTCCCACTCCCAAGTGCTCTCATGGAGGTTCCCGTGCTTCCATCTGATGCGCACTAGAGGAATCGACTTTCCACGTAGGACCCGCTCTTGTCGAACCTCGATCTCTACCGGGACCTTCACAAATGTCTCCCCATCATCAACGTCTAGCTCCCCATGGTCAATGATATGCGTCGGGTCATGCACGTATCTCCTTAACTGAGATACGTGGAAGACGTCGTTCACTCGGTGCAACGGAGGTGGTAGATCTAGGCGATAATCCACCTCGCCAATCCTACCGAGGACCTGGAATGGTCCGATGAAGCGTGGAGACAACTTTCCGCCTTAGCCAAATCTCCGTAACTCACGTCGAGGTGTGACCCATAAGGAAACTTGGTTGCCATCCTCGAACTCTAGTGGTCTCCACCTCCTGTCAGCATAAGAATTTTGCCGGCTCTAGGATGTCCTCATCCGCTCTTGGATGACTTGGACCTTTCTGGTCCTACTCGAGCTGCTGAGATTTCTTCTTTTCCGAGAAGAGAAATCTGGTATCATCCCCTAGATGAACCATGTTCTTTTCCTAATACAGTCAATCCTGTGATGGTTGATACAATCCCATACCAAGGATGACGTAGTATGGCCACGACGCTACTACCAAGAGATCCAACCTTTACTCTCACCTCCAAGGTTTGAGTCACACTGTCGGCATCAGTGTGTGGTCACTGGGTCTCCTACAGTAGGTATCTGAATGTGAGGGTCAAGTCAATGGTTTTTAAAATGGAACCTCTTAGTAACATCACAAAGAGAGGATAGGAAGGTAAACGCCAAAAGAAAGGTTTCTTTTTATTACCGCAGCTCAAAGTACAAAGACACAAAGAAACATCAAACAAAATCAACAGAGCTAGAAGCAACATGAACAAAAGTCTCCAGGTCTGGATCTAGTCCCGCTCTTGTCCATCTGCTCCCGGAGCTCCATGATCGTAGGCCTCAGCTGCCTGAAGCTGAGCTCTTCCCTGTCCACGTGTTCCCTGCGGTCGGGGTGGTCTCCCAGGTGGTGGTGGTGGTAAGGCCTCAAAGCGTCATCCACCACCCGCTGCTCTGCCAGCTCCTCTGCCTCGCCCACCTGCTCCCTGCAGACTGTCATGGTCGAACGTCTACCTGGGAGGTCCCTCTACCGCCTGTTGTTCTTTAGTAGGACGAGTCAGGCAGTGTCGAGCTATGTGACCTTTCCCGCCGCATGCGTAGCATTGCCTTCTCCTCGAGTAGATGGCTCTTCTTCGTGTGCCCCGCACAACCGAATCATCACCCTGAGATTTCCCATCTAAACGTCTGGCCCACTTGGACCTTTGCTTCACCTGTCAACTGCCAGCTGCAGAAGACTCCGCTACGGGTCGTCCTGTGGAGGGTCCTGTCGCTGGTGCCTGCTCGGCGAGGAAAATCTCCACTAAAAGGGCTCTCTCCAACACCTCTTCCAGCGTCGGAATGTTGAGGGAGATCATAGAGGCCCTGATCTCATGCCTCAGTCCCTGGTCGAAGGTCCGAGCCCTGAAGAACGGATCATGTACCATATCAGTGGAGTAGAACGAGAGATCAGTAAATCTCGTCGAGTACAGGGAAACCATCATGCTGCCCTGCCGCAGTTGTAGTAGCTCCTGGATGCGCACCCCACGGAGGGTGGATGGTAAGAACACCAAGCTGAAGATGCTCTCAAAGTCCGTCTAGAGGAGAGATGCGTCATCATGCACCTGGAGCATCAAGCTCCACCATCGGCCCACTTCCGCGTGCAGTAGGCTCGCTGCGAGGATCACCATGAGGTCTGCTGGTGTCCTCACTAACCGGAAAACTCATACCACTACCTCCAGCCAGTCCTCGGCTGCCTGGGGGTCCGTCTCCCCGTGGAACCTAAGTGGTCGCTGGCACTGGAACTCATGCAGCGCACTAAGGTGACATGTATTGTCAGCGGCTGGGGCTGGAACATCGGTGGCTCGGCAGGTAAAGGTACCGTTGATGCCTCTGCTGACAAAAGGCCCTGTACCGAGGCCTCGTCGCTCGGCGGGCTGTCGTCACGCTCAACTCTCGGAACCCTAGCTGGCTGCCGTCGTGGGGCCATCCTGAAAAGAGACTGGTGCGCCACGGTAAAATAGTATACCTGGTGAGCTGACACAAAGTAATAACAAAGAAAACATGAAACACGCACGCAATCAATTTTTTCGTGCATTAAGTCGGAAATCAGAAGTCAGGGTCCTAGTGTACGGATACGTCGGCCGCCGCACCAACACTGGACTCCCTGGACTGATAACCACACCCAATAAGCTTAACACTATTTCTTCACATAGAAAAAGATCAGAGTCCCAAGTTCTGTGGTAGAACCGAACTCCTTTGATACCAATTTGTCATGACCCGTCCTCGGGACCCGTGCCATGACTACCCCAAGCCCGCCTTCCATAGGCCAGGGGCTGGCGACTAGCACCAAGGCGTAAATCCCGGTAAAAAGGGAAGGCATTGCCTTTGTAAAGTAAAAAAACACCACAGAGCAAGCAAGCAGAGAAACACTAAGTAAAAACTAAGTACAATAGTACGAGCAGAAAGTTAAGTGGTCCAGTAGACAAACCCAAACTGAAAGTAAAGTTCAACTCGAAAGGGAAAACTACAACTGAAAAGTAAAGCTGCAACGTCAAGACATCCACTGGAAGTCCCACCTAAAGGATGAGTACAGATAGCCTTCTCTGCTCCTCGGGTCCAGCCGACTGCTCCGAGTACGTTCCATCCAGTGGTCTACCTCCAGGCACCGTCCTGCTCCGCAAGCCTCAACCACGATCAGCGCTGTCCGTCGTCTGTAACCAACACAATGTAGTGTGGGCATATCCCGTGCAGGGGTGAGTATAAGATACTCAGTAGGGACCCCGAGACCCCCGAAGGTCTCCCTAAATCCACAAAGGATAATCCACAAAGGAAAGATACAATCACAAAGTAACATTTGACACTTCTTAAGTATATGCCCATACATATACCTAAGTCATCAATTCTCTTTCGGATACAACATCCGAGCCCAAGTACAACACAGTCCACACAGGAAAGAAAAACGTAAATCCACACAGGATAGCACAACACAATCCACATAGGAAAGCAAAACAGGATTCATCTCACACATGTACACATCATTTGTAATGTAAGAGAGATGACCGGATGTAATCACTGATTCATCTTACTGGGACCCACGTATGATACAAGCACTGTAGTCATCGCCGTCGAACCCACAGAGGATTCCGGTACAATTGTCTTCATCATCGAACCCACATAGGATTCCAGTACTATAGTCTTCATCATCAAACCCACATAAGATTCCAGTATGATAGTCTTCATCGTCGAACCCACATAGGATTCCAGTACGATAGTATTCATCGTCGAACCCACATAGGATTCCAGTACGATAGTCTTCATCGTCGAACCCACATAAGATTCCAGTACGATTGTCTTCATCGTCGAACCCACATAGGATTCCAGTACGATAGTCTTCATCATCGAACCCACATAGGATTCTTGTACGATAGTCTTCATTGTCGAACCCACATAGGATTAAGTATGATAGACTTCATTGTGGAACCCACATATGATTCTAGTATGATAGTCGTCGTCGTCACAGTCACAGTCGCAGCCAGCACTAGGGTTCCCACACACAGCAAGCTCGTTTGGGAGGGTCCGCTCCACGATCCAAGAGGCTGATACATCAAATGACACATAGTCCAGAGTTGATGTATCCAGAAGTTCAGTATCGTCAACAGGAACTCAACGTCGCAGACGGCGTGTCAATCGGACGCCCGGTCTGAGAGTTATTGGCTTTTTCATCCCAGGGTCCCGGTTGGTTTTTATGTCAAAACCAACCGGACCGTAATCCACCTGCGTCCAAACCTCGGGTGGAGTAAGCCAAAAGTTCTATCTCACGTAGAGGAATCCATCAATGTCGACGTTACGTCAATCGGACGTCCGGAGCTCCAGTTAAAAGCGTTTCCGCTCCAAGGGCCCGGTTGGTTTCGTGTACGAACCAACCTGGCCGAACCCAAAGTATTCAGAAACCTTGAGTGTAATATACCGAAATGACTGTCTCGATCCAAGGATCACATTGCCCCTGACGGCACGTCGATCAGAGGACCATAGCTCATGATACGGGAGAAAGTCCGAAAAGGTCCGAAAATGGGGGGTCTGGGCCTGGACCGACCCGGCCCAAACCCCCTGGGTCGGGCCGAACCGGGTCGACCCGACCCGGGTCTGGATCTGACCCGGCCGGCACGGCCCGGCCCGGCGGTCCGGCGAGGCACCGCGCACGGCAGCCCCCCCCCCCGCGCGGGGGCCACTCCATGACACCTGGACATAGCTTAAGCCGCGTCCCTCCTCCATGGTCCCGCGCGGCAGTAGGACCAGCCATCGCCGCCGCGGCTTCAGCAGCGGCGGGTCTTTCCGGCAGCGCGCCGACGGGGGCTTCCGCGGACCATCAGACGTGCTCCGGTGGTCCGTTTTGGCTACGGTTTGCGCCTACGGCTCTCCCGGGATCTGAACATTACTGCGAAGGCCTCCAATCACCACTCCAATCCTATTTCATAAATGTCGTTAATCCATGCATCAACGAAAAACTATGGAGGGTTGTCGGGCCGTGTTTGTTTGGCCCGCACCCTCCGCGTTAGGTGATAACAATTGGGAATAATATTCAACACATGAAAACATAACAAGGCAAAATTTTAATATTAAAATTGAACCTAGTTCCCAAAAAGAAACTCCCGTAAATAAAAATTCTCATCCCGCATATAAAATAAACGTGGATCAACTTGATGATCAGTTGATCCAGGTTCATTGTTTTAGAAGGAAACAATCATGGGAAAAAATTTTATTCTCAAATAAAACCCCTACCTCGTGCGAGCTTGAACGGAGGTTCGTCGAACGATGATTCGTCGCGGGTAGAGATGTCGCGGAAGGAGATATTGCAGAAGAAGATGTCGCGTAAGAATATGTCGCTGGCGTCGTGGTACACGGCGTCGCGTAATCGGTTTCTGAGAACTCGGCGTTCTTTGTCAGAGACCGATGTGTTCTTCGCGTTCTTCGTCAAAGATGAAGAAGTTCCTCAATCCTTAGACTTTTTCTCCCCAAGACTCCACCACAAGAAACTAACCCAAAATAAATTAAGCTCTCACTTAATTTGTTAACTAGACATGAGTTTGAATTTCAAACCCACAAACACATTAAACTCACCTCATTAATAACATATGTTATTAATTCTTAAGTTATCAAATTAAAACAAGAGTTGAGAGAGTTAAGGAATGTGAAGGGGTGGGGTTCATATGGGCCCCACCACCCTCATAACCTCCCTTGGGAAGTTGGGTAGTTACCCAACTTCCACCCAAATCTAAAAACTATCAAGAGGGAATAAAAATTGTAGTTAAGTTATTAATTAAACTTCCACAATTTTTATTATCTTCTCTCGTGAAAAAGCAACTCCGGAACAGGTGTTCCTAAGCAATTACTGGCTCTGCGGTTTCATCGGTGCCCTCAGAATTCGATTCCGAGCACCGATTTAAAAGATAGGAATTCCTGCTCGTTCGTTCACTGAACGTACCCGAGCTAAACTTCGGATAGAAATTCCGGGCACACCGGGCCTCGGAATCAAGTGCCGTCAGAAACTGCGTTCTTGTAAAATCACAAAAGAAATTAAGAAAAAAATTTCCTTGAATGTTTACGGGTCATTGCATTTCATACACATCAGTCAATCATGAAAGTTCAAAATTATTAGATGTGACACTCAAATTAGTTTTAATAAAATAAAATAATTTTGGGTTCAAGAATGTATGATCTCTCTGAGATGGATTCTCATGAATCCATTCATCAGTGGAAAGAACATCTTGATGTTGTAAAATAGAATATGTAGGTAGGTAGTCAGGCTCTTCAATTTCAAGGATCTCTTTGGATAAATCCTGAATGAATAATGGGGAATCTTCTTAGAACTTTGACACAAGATAAACTATTGGAATGAAATGGGAGAACTCCGTTTTCTCTTCATCCATCACTTCAAAAATTTGTTTGTTAATTTCTTCCATCAGGCCAACTATTAATTCTTAGAACACATGTTCCCCATTATTTGATTTCCAGAATGACCTCATCTGTCTAACAAAGACAAAAACACCATCCACCATGGAAGAGGGAGAGTTAATATTTCGTTCCTACAACTCTGGTAACTATTCCTTGAATTGAATAAATATTTATTTGAAAACATTATGTAAAATTTTTTGTTATAGTTTTTTAATAAATAAAACAATTGTTTTTATTGTTATTTTTTAAAATCATGTTATTTTTAAAAAAAATGTGATGAAAATAAATGTTTATCACCCTATAAAAAATTACAGTTTTGATGTACACCTATCATAGGGAATGAAAAATGAAAATATATAGTCATAATGCAACATAGAGGCTTACTAGGGCCGTCTCAATTGATGAGGATTGTATTTGGTTTAATAAAAAATTCTAAATCACCTAATCTAACTATTTTTGTTTTTTATAATTTATGATTATGATTAGTTTTTTTAGAAACTATGAAATTAAAATAACTCAATGTAGAATTTGAATATAAATGTAGAAACTATCAAATTAAAAATTGGGAACAATGGTCTTAGTCCTAGGGTTATATAACATAGGACAATGATTTTATTATTATTATTTATAAATTCAATTTGATAATATGTTTCGTGAAACCCCATTAATGAATTTCATTTCATTGATTTATTGGGAGGGTGACTTTATCATTTTTTCACCAAACAAAAACACACATCCTCCAATAGTTAAATATGATTACACTTAAACCGAGAATGTTATTCCTATAAGACCCAACTCCATTGTATAATATTTCATCTATTTAGGAAACTTTAGCATTAGCATATGAGGGGTTTTCTTGAGTGAGTTTATGGTAAAAAATTAATCAATGAAATGAAATTGAATTAAAAAATATGTTGTGGTGGTTAATAGTAGTACCCATGAAATATTGTTTCATCCACCACAAAAAGATTTAAAATACGATGAGTCGAAGCATAATAACAAATAACACCATGAAACATCCCACCAGGCCAAGAATTTGATTAATCTCATTACATTTAAAAGTGAAAATATTTCATGATGTAAGTTTATAATATAGAGAGAATGTGATTAGGGTCAGAAGAGAAAGGGATATAATAATAAAGGGAATCAATTTAATAAAAAATATGGTGAATATGTTACATGGTAGAAGAAAACGAAAATAAAAACAAAAGAAATAAAAAATACAAAATCATGAATATCATCTAAGAATCCATCTCTAATGAATATAGATGGTGTGGGATGGATTGGAATTATTTGGGAAGGTAGATCTCTCCCCCTTTTATTGTCCAAAAGTTTTCTTCAAAAGATGACTCATTTCATTCCAAAATAAATGTATTAGTAAATGTTTCAGCCTTCATAAATGATATTCATAATTGTATTTACTATCTATTCTACAATTTTGTAGAATATTTGGACACATGTAGAGAGAGTTATATCTATTTTATTCTCAGAATGTATTCTACCTGGTCAGACTTTCCATATTTCACACCTCTCGATTGTCATGCATTAATGGATGTTAAAATGCTAGATTCAAGTGTAGACTCTGTATTTAATGTTTTATATAAATTTTTTTCGCATCCACCCTCCAAATGTTATTGTATTTGGGCCCTAAAATTAGGTGCTATCAGGCCAACACAAAAAATATCATGTTTTGTGATTTTTTTGAGGAACAGATGGTGAGATCAGGTTGAGCATCTAACTGATAGATATAGCTTGTGGTATAGAAGGATGCAATGTATCACAATATGAATGGGATCATAGAAAATGTAATTTCAAAAATTGGATCAGTATAGAAACTTTTATGTCCAAAATAAAAAATAATATAAAACTTTTAAAATCCAAAATGAGATTTCAAGTACAATGAGATATCATGTTAGGCCATGAAGATAAATTTCATTATAAATTGGGGTGATCACAACCCATGATGAGAGTCCACTATTCGATGATGGTGGTGTGAATCATGATTTTATTCCACCAGTATTGGACGGGTTCAAAAACATTATTCCTGAGTACTTCATATGGAATACACTAGAGAGGTGTGTTGGGTTTTCTATTGAGATCATGAATGGACATGATCAGGTTTCTATTAAACCATATTGAATGGAACCAATGGATATTCAAGAGCTCATTTATCAGTTAAATGATTTTCTGGATAATTGATCAATCCATATGAGAACATCGCTTTTGATTCGACATATTAGTTTTCTATGATGGATGATGGGACGTTACACTTATGTTTTTATTACTACAAGTTTAACATGATAATAATGGAGAATTATTATCCTCTAATATATATCAATGATATCATTGACCAGTTGAGGGATCTTGTTTCATATGTAATAATAAATTTAGATTGTGGAATCATTGGTTTAGATTTCTCCTTTCTAATACACCACAATATTATTTTAGAAGTAGTTATGGACCTTATGATTTTTTCATGATTTTGATGAGGACACTCAACACACTATAAATGTATATGGCCTTGATGAATATAGTATTTCATCAATAACTGGACTAGTTTCTAGATATGTGTGTGGAAGACACCATTGTGTACTCTAATACTTATGATTATCATTCCAGATATATTTACATCATTCTAAGTACACTAAGATGGAATCATATATAGGGTAAGCTATCTATGTGTCAATATTTTATTGATAAGGTACACTTATTGGGTATCATCATCTTAGAGAAAGGTGTGTCAGTGGACCCAAAAACGTTAAATACATTTTTTTCTTGGGTGAATCGAAACAATTCCATTTATTTTAGTATATTTTTGGGATTGGTGGGTTAATATTGAGGTTCATCTCAGAATTTGACCACATACGATCACCTCTTTTAGGATTGACCAAGACTCGAATAATTTTTGGATTGGTCTAAATAATGTGGGATTTCTTTATTAGAGATGATAAAGTGGTTGACTATTACATATATCATAATCATACCCATGTTAGGTGAGGACTACATAGTTTTTTGTAATGAATCTGGGATCAGACATGGAACAATGTTAATTCATGGGTGATCAAGTTTCAAAATATTGGTCAAGGTAGATGAGACCACATGAATAGATTACACTATACATGATGTCATGTTATCTGCAGTTGCTTATGCGTTGAGGTATTAGTGAAATTATGTGAGGATAAAATTTTACTTTGTATACTTATCAAAATAGTATAAATTATATATTTTCATATCTATATATGAATATCTAGTAATAGACATTTAATGAGAATATTTATTCATTTTAATTGGACCTTACATACACGAATGGGACTAAAAACATTGTTAATGAAACATTGAGTAGTAAAAAGTACACTCAGGATGTTTGGGAGTCTATTTATATGTAATAGATTTTGATTTATCTTGATAAGATACATGTTTTGGTTTGGTAGGTCTATAAGAATATTAACCTCATATCAATATCAATGGTGTACACATTTTTTAGCTATAATAGGGTGACTAAGTAGGTGTGTCCAAAGTGTTTCCACATGAAAGAAATCCATAAAGTCGGGGAGTCACCTTCATATTAGAATATGGATAGGTATGGAATCATATATGTATTGCACAATGTAGTTTTTATAATTTTTTTGTGTAATGAGTTGATTCATGACTTTAGTACCATAATGTGGGTCATGTTTATAGGTTTTATTAAAATTTACAATGACCTACATCAATAGTATTGGTGGTTCGTCATGAAAAAGAAGATTTCAGTGTTTTTTACACGATTATATACATGTCAACATGTGAAAGATGATATTCAATGACTGTGTGGTTTTATACAACCATTTAAGATTCCATAATTGAAGTGGTAAACTGATAAAATGGTATTCATGGTGGTTCTCCCAAGTACACTCATAAAGAATGAACTTATTTGGATGTTTGTTGAAACAATTACGAAATTAGGGCACTTCATACCTATGTATGCGAATTTTTATTGGATCGGTTAGGGGAATTGTATGTTTAGGTGATAATCCATCTATATGGTGTTCCATGGAAAAACGTCATGACTCATGTTTTACTTCATTCTTCTCGTATGTCTTGCAGAAGGTATTTGGTACATAGTCTTATTTGAGTATGAATTTATGTCCACATAATAATCGATAGATAGAACGTACTATTTATGTTTGGGATGATATATTATGATCCTGTATTCTTGAAATTTTGGGGTCTTGAGAAAATCACTTAACACTCATTCATTTTCCCTACCCAAACTTGTATCAGGAAACTATTGAAGTGGAACCATATGATGATATTTATGGTAGGCGAGGAAGATCACTTCCATGTAAGATATAATAATGTGAGTAGGTGTTATTGGGACCAATTATCATACATGAGACATCAATATAGGTTTATCTGATGACAAAAATTATGAATATGGCTTATAGTATAGAGAATTTATATGAAGATAGAAGTTGATGACCCATTGAAATTATTGTGGGTGATAATGTTTTTCATTCTGATGTCACCTTTATTGGGTCATGGTAGGATTTATAGACTGATCATGTTATCATCTAGATTTAACAGAAGTTTATAGGTTGTGGATAGAATCATTCATGTGGATTACCGATTTTTTCTTCCATAATGGTATAGTGTGATGCATAATGACATTCATGTGTCACTACTTTTGATATATCACCATGACCCTTATCATGTGATTAATGTTTGTGATGTTTCTATTGAGACTCATGTGTCTTTTAAGGGAAATCAAATAAATGTTATTGATCACAATGAGAAAGTGGTTATGGGAATATTATTCCAATAGATCACGTATTTTGGAAACATGAACCTATTTCATAGGAAATACGGGATATAAAATAAAATATATGGACTTAGTGGACCGATATTTTTACCTTGGATTCTTAATGATTCTTGGGAGTATATCTCGAATATGAACAATTATAAGGTGGATATATTGTAGGATCCTGACCATTGTTGATATGACTCACAAATGTTTTCATTTATTCTATTACATTTATTTTGGTCAATATTGGTTGTGAATTTTATTGGATGTGTTCAAGAAAATATTGGAAGGTTTTGGGGTGTGTTTTGGAAGTTAATAGTTGGGGTATATTTTAGAAAACCATCTTCCCTCTTTGCAGTAACCATGTCATCCATATGATGAGGCACATGGTTAGGGTGTATGGTTTTTAACATTGTGCTACACAATAACAAAAAAAAATTTCAGGAGAATTATATCTCCCCCTATCTCAGGTTGAACGTTTTTACATCATTTTTAGGATCTTATGAGAGAATACAAATGTCCATCAAATGCAAATATTAGAAATTTAAAGATCTAATTGATGGATATGCACCTATTCTAGTATATAATCTCTCCACATTTGGCTTTATCTATCTCCCATATCTCTCCATAAATGATGAGGGGAATTTTTTATCAATTTAAAATGGTATAGATTTAAGATTTCATTTATTTTGATACATTTTATTTTGATCTTAGTTTTCCATCATAGATTTTCCAAGCTACTGTGATCTAGATCATTCTTCTTAAATTTGGGGATTTTATTATTGTCTAATACTCATCAACTATCTAGAGGTAGGTGGTCTAAATGTCAATTCCCACAGCCATGATTTTAATTGATTATATAAAAAATCACAAATTTTAATTTCAGTGGATGGAAAATTGTATTCCAAAATTAATTTGTTTAATTGAATTTCAATGTGATAAAGAAATGTGTTGGACTTGGGGAAAATTGATTTTGTTGAATTGTGATTATGAAATTGGTCGGTTATTAGGATAATGAAGTTGATTTATTAATGTGATTATTAATGGATATATAATGGGAATTGATGGATAGTTTTCTTAAAATTGATGGGTTAACAATGTATATGATTAAATGTTGATAAATATTTTAATGGTGAATTATTCATAATATTCGATGTGATTAATGTGTTGAACCATCGCTATTTTGATAAATTAACATGGTGAACCAATATGTGAATAATTTATATAAAGGTTGATGATGATAAAATTTTATAAATATGCTAAATGTGATATATGAGTTTGATTGATAAATGAATGCAAGATATATATCGATTCTATAAACACCCAATTTTTATTTATTGATAAATGTGTGTGAGACACTAACTAATGATCCAAATATCTATATCTGATTGATTGATAAATGAGGTGTGGGATAATTATTGATTCTCTATATAACCACAATGTTCTAGGATTGACTATATATTCCCAAGATATTTTCATTGGAATATTGTTCCATGAATTCATGATATGAAATTGAAATGAAATTATAAATTGAATCCCACGAGATGGAGTAATATGTTTCAAAATATGACATTAGTAGAAGTAGCTATTGATTGTTTTGGTATCATCATGAACCCATGTATTTATGTGGTCAATGAAGGAATATTTGAGTATGTAGAATATTTACTTAATCACATGTACATTATTCTTTATACATCATCATACAATATTATAGACTATTTTTTTATATAATTGGTGTTGGCCTACTGAGTTTTTCCCACACGCATCTTGAGATTACTGATGAGTACCTAAAAAGAGTTCTTGTTTCATAGAAAATATTGGGAAAGAGCCCCATGATAGATGGAAGAGTTTGGATGGATTGCATATAAGGAAACCGTGAAAGATTTCGGGACCCACATTAGAGTTTTCAATGTGCCTTATTTTTTTTTCATTGCACACTAGACACTTATTATGGTATGATATATTTTCTGCTTAGTTTGGATATTGTTTCTTAATTTTTTCTTCATGTGGTATTGGACAATTATTTATTATAATATTAATATGTTTATTTGATTGGATATTGTTTTTTATTTTCATTAGTTGTAATACTTTTATAAATAGAGTACAGTCTCTCATATTATATATTATACCCTGATTTATAATCATCATCCCCAGGATTATTAGGTGGTATGCCTAAGGGTATGTTCCCTATATGATTCATGGCACTAGCATGTGGTACCTGAGTCCAGAAATCACATCTTTATAGTTTCCTAGTTCCCCTTAATAGTTGGATAAGAACTCATCTAATTGTACTCTTCCATCCAATTATGTGAGACATTAGTCTATACAATTAATATTCCAAAAGACAGCATTAGATGATTATCAAACCACTTATTGACATGACCATTATTTCCAAAGTGGTGTAAATTACCAGGTTCTGTAAAAAATTGTTTATTTCTTTTTATTAATGAACATCAATGTAAATAAACATATTTAGTGTCCAAACATTCATGAATATTATTAAAATCTATTGTCTAATTGTATGATGTTCCACCTCCATGGGATTATGAATCATTGTTTATCTTGTTTCTGTGATTTCAGTTTAGACTTGTTTCTTAGGGAATATATAGTTTAAATTCCCTAGGATTCCTAATAAGATCCATTTCATCCCTTGTTTTCTTTTTAACTATGTTCTTATAATTCATAATAAAAAAGGTTATCTTTGATATGATATTTAGATGAAATATTGAATAAAATTTATATGGAATTAAGGATGCACTAGTAACTACTTTTTTCATGAAAAATACCATGTTCATGAATATATAGGCATATAGTATCACAATGAGGTTTTCATCATTCAAAATGAATATGAATGTTTTTATTTATATTTTGAATGTCTGGGAATAATATTTATTTTTGAAAATATTATGAAATTACACCCATATAAGTCATTGACAATCTTTACTGTGGAAAAAATTCATCCCCTACTGTGCATGATATTACAAAATATATTTCACCAATACAACCATTAGCTCTGTTGTTATTCAGAGAAAATTTAATATTTTTCCATCCAGTTAAGCCAGAATAATTATTTTATTGGTTTTTAATCCCCTAAAATACAGGTGGATGAGGATTCTAAAACTATAATTATTGATCATATTTCCATTCTTTAATATTCCAATTTCTTCTATGAAAATATTGAACTGTTTTCATGTGATTCTGTATATGTTTTTGGTTCACCTATGGATCAGGTAAATCCACATTTTCTACATCCACTTTTGGATGATTTCTATGGTATCTATCTACTGTAATTTTATATAACCTGAACAAACCACCACTTATAAATTAGTTTTTAGGAATTGAAGGCTTGAAAATAAAAAAATTATTATAACTAAAAACCATCCCAAATATCATTCCATATAAAAACCACTTTAACCATTTTAATTTCCTTTCAATAATTATCATGAAACAAATAAAAAATTGAATAATAGTAGTATTTCTCTATACTAATTCACGATATTTAACATCGATCAATAAATAATAATATTTTGAGGTGACAGTTTACCAATTAGTTTCCTAAAACACTTTTGCACTGAAAACATCATGGTATCTTGATGTTCAACATAAAAAGGATAACTAATGTTTCTACACTATATGATTCATTTTCTGATGGTCATATCGTCATTCTATAAAATAAAATCATGGACTAAATAAAATTGATACCATTCCTAACATCCCACCACATATCGATTTATTTAGATGAAATGGAGGTGATAGACACATTATGTGAAAGTCCCTTGAAACCTAAGGATTGAAGATAAATCCAATGGTTGACAAGATAATGGTGGATTATTTTCCACTATAACTCATGAAATCTATAAATAAATATATAATAAATAATAAAATTATCTTATAATAAAAAATAAACCGAAAAAACATAATGAAATATCAATAAAATAATATTATCTTAGTAATAGAAAAATGAAAAAAAAGTTAAATTGAAAAGGCAACAAGAAAAAAAGACTCTAGCACCACCGTAGTGAAACATCATACTATGAAATAGATAATACCAATGTTTATCTCTAGAAAACACCCAAACGATATCATGTAATGCCACGAGTGAAATATGAATCACTCACTATCCTATATATTGGTAGATTACATCTAAAAAAGAAAAATATTCCATGAATGTGGTGATTATATCATTCTTTAGAAATTATATGAAAAATATGAATCTACACCACTATTACTATAATAAGTTACCAAAATTTATTGAATAAACTTTCATAAATGTTGAGATAATGAAATTAAATAGAGTGAGAGTCTCAACTATATTACGTAATAATTAATTTTTAAGAGAAATAATTTAACTAAATATATTTATTATTTTATTTATACACTACCCATCCATTTATTTTACCCACACATAGACACACAATTTTTTCATCCATAGACCTCCCTATAATCATGAATGTCTATTTATCCTATCACCATGACATCTATTCGTGGCCAAATATTATTGTTTTACTTTATACCATGATTTTTATAATGTCTATAACCAATTTTTGGTGTTTTTCCAACCAATAACCAAAAATTGTGAGCAAGAACGCATTCTAAAAATACAATTCCATGCTAAAAAATAAAATAATTATTTTTAATGTATCTTATTTCATCATGATTATTGGAAAAAACATTAAAATACCTTTCAAAAATACAAATTTTTAAATCACAAAAAATAGGGGATTTCCAATTATCTTCAAAAAAACATATTTGAAATAATGATCATGATAAATTACTTATATTTAAATTCAATAATTTATAGACTATTATATTAGAAGATTATCCACCTTCCTCAAGTGTTATTTCTGAAAATGATCTCTTATGATTATATGGACCAAACCACTTCTTCATACTCCATTATTTAAAACCAAATAGATCTCTTTAAAAAAATTATGATCCTACGCTGATGGGTATCAAAAAAATTATATATTGTTCTAGAAGAAAAAAACAATGGAGTTACAAGGTGGGAATTAAGAGTGAGACACTAACCTTGATTTCTATAACAAAACTCGTAATGATCCTTTTCAATTGGACTCTAAACATCAATGTTCAATAAAAATAGCTATGGGTAGCCCTTAAATTCAAAAGGGACACGATAGGAACTAAATGAAACATTATTAGTATAGTCTTAACAAAAATATATAGGCTCTGTAAAATTCACTATGTGAATTTGGAAATCCCTTTGGGAATTCATCGACCGATTACATACAGATGAAAACACACCATCTCATATTTATTTCTCTAAAAACCCATCTAGCATGTTAATGTGTTTAATTTCATAAACTACCCTAGATTTTCATCAAATGAAACTCATTCCTATTCAAAATTTTCTCAAGTATATAGTTCAGTATTATTCACCTCAGGGAGATTACATTCATTTTATGAACATGACTTGTATACATAGTATAAGTTTAATTTACATTAATCCTCATAAAAATTCTATAAAATTATCCAAACCTATATAAAACTGAAGGTAAAAAAGCAGCAAATAATTGAATAACTAAAAATAGGGGTTCTATATTCCTGAATGATAAAAACATATGGATTTTTATTACATTATTTTTCTTATAAAACCCCATTCAGAAATGAGCACATGACATCTATCTGGAAAAATTTAATTCCATTCCACTAATATATCAATGAATATTGAAATTGTGTCTAGAATTGAAATAATTAAAAAATTTACATTAAAATCAATAACCACAAACAAATATATCCATTTTATGCTAGACATTATTTTGATTTGAATAATGAGTTTTTATTTTTTTAATTTTTTGTATAGAATACCTATTTTCCTTCTAAAATATTCTTTTCCATGGGCCACAAAACATTATATGATGATATATTATTTTATATTTGGTTAATATATTTTCTCATCAATTGTATATAAGTATCACCCCATGTAACATCTCCAAAATAGTTCTGTTCTAACTATGATAATAGATATTATTATTATTTATTCTCATATTCCTTTTTTGTACTAGTTCTTCCTGATCATCGATTATGTAATGACTATATGTTTTATCTATTATTTTCAACATAAATGATGATACATGTATAAAAATATCTTTATCATCATATAAACCCCATATTAAATATTCTTCTATTAATTAAACTCCCCATGATCTAATCATATCTTCATCATTATTCTTGTGAAATTTGTTGGTGTTTCTATAAAGGATACCCTCATTTTCTACTAAAAAACATAATTAATAAGTATAGAATCTCTCAAACGTGTTTTTAATATGTTATATTCTCTTAATTTTCATATGTATCCATATCATATCCCATTATCTACACAAGATTCAAACATTATATGTTTCAACATGTAGAGAATGAAACCATTACTTATAAACACTCAAAATTATATCAACATTATAATATTTATATAACATAGATAGTATAGAGTATTCTATACCCTTAGAAACAATAAATTACTATTTTAAATGATCAAAAATTTAAATAATAATTCTTTAAAAAAGATCACTTGAAGGTGTTTTTAGTAATAATACTTCTAGAAATTGTTTTGATAATATAACTTCTTCAATCAACCAACTGGTTTTATTTTAGTGTTTTTAATTGTATGGCATGGTGTCTTATAGCATGATTTCCAAGATAGTCTTCAACTAGTATATTTTTTATCTATGTTCCTTTATTAGTTAAAAATTTAAATATTTATTGACTATGAATATTTTTCAACTTCCTTGTAATATTGTGTTTTGAAACTAAAAAACATATAAATTGGGGAAATAATATCGACGCATTCTATAATTTTATAATCATTAATAATAATGACAAAATATCTCTTCCCATAAATATAATTTGGTCAAATTGGTCCACACATATCAACATTCACTAATTCAGTTACACTTTTGGGCTTTTTCGCTTTACCCTTATACAACTTTCAGGTGATCTTTCCTTCAGGTAATGCATAAAAAATTTGATTATGGTTATGAGATAACATAGGGTGGAATATATAAATAAACCATTTATCTATATATTTCAATGTATTTTCTATTAGATTACAAATAGGTTTATTCCAAAACCTATTTCTTTTATCCCTATAAGAAAAAAAATATTATTCTTCTCTAATCACATTATAGAGTTTTCATTTATTATCACACACATGAAATAAAAATGTACCATATTTTCCATGAGAATACACCTCATAATGATAATTCTTAGATAAGTTAATTAATTAGACATTTGACTAAAAAAATCATATTTGTACCAAGTCCTTGAACCACCAAGATACATGTATGCATCATATATTTCCCCCAATGATTTGATTTTTCTAATACAATTTTCTTCTAGAATTTATCATTTCAAAATATAATAAAACATTCATTTTCATACCAAATTAAATAAATGAGACCCTTATATTTCATCCTTTTATATGTGTATACATTTTTACATATCCATACGCTAAAAGGATCTGTTGATTTTAAGGAAATATATACAACCACTACCTATAAACTGAGTTTATTTGTGATATTTTCCCTATATTCATAGATGATGTTGAATGTTATTACTAATTTCCTTTAATGTTTTATGCCCTATATTTATATTAAAAATCTGAAATTAATTTTATCTTTTCAGTTCATTTAATTATCCATTGAGTTTTTTAACACTAATTTGGTTGTACATAAACACAGTCCCCTTCATTATCAATGATAACTATCTGTCAATTTCTCTGAATACTCCACACCAAAAATAATTTCCTTTAAGAGGAGTCTTTGAATATATTATATTTTTTGGATACAATTGCTTCCCTTATTCTGATAAATAACTCTTGGATATGGAATGTAAATTGTTATAATGTCTGAACATTAAAAAATAATAACATCTATTATGGGGTTCATTCTTATACCTCATATGAATTATACAAGTAATTCATTTGGTTCTATGAATAATATGATTTTAAACCATAAATAAACAAAGCATCATCATTAGAGTTGTCTTATGTGGTCTAGAACCAATCATTATTTCTGTTTTTTCGAACAAGACACATATTAGATATTTCTATCCAATATGATATTTTATTCTCCTATAAAATAAATGACTATTTACTATACTGCCATACAAAAAGTGAACTTTTAATATCTATTATGTGACCATATTTACCAATGTCATATAAATGGTCATGATTCTCTCATGATCTTTAAATTTTCTTTATAGTTTGATTTCTTTCATTAGAAGTCATTCCATATATTTCAAATGATTATTCACCATGTTATCCAAACCATCAATAGATCAAGACTATTATTTAACATTGAGCTTATAATTCTTTATAATTTCTGGTTTTTATATCTTTTCATACCCAATAATTCTATTTTATTCATTTAACTAATACTTATATTCTTTCTACCTATCATTATATAGTTTTGAATTGTTAACCACTTTTTTTCCATTCATTTTTTGGCATCTTTACAAATATATATCCTCAATAGATTCTTTTAAATAAATCAATAGATAATATCATCATTCAAAAATTCATTTTTCTTTATTTCACTCTTCCCTTTTCTAGCAATTTCACATAATTCAAACCATGGATTTTCTTTATAGTCTATGTAGTCTTCAATTAATTTTTCTGCGGTTTCATTTGAACTATAACATTCTTTAGAATGTAATTTATTATTCTTGATTAAATTTCTCTTATTGATTTTTCAATATTTAAAATTATTTTAATTCTTATGCATGGTATTTTCATCGTCATCTTCATCATAGTCTTGATATATATTTGGAAAAGTTTCTACAAAATTTGTAATCATTCCAGAATAAAGGCATGAAATAGTAATTTTACTATTAAACATTCTATTTCCCTTTTAAGATTTGATGAATTGAATTAAATCACATCATGTGATTCTCCATCATAAACATCCTCTATGGCCATATTCTTTATGTCCTTTAATGACACCACTTTAGACTATCGTTTCTCTGTAGCATAAAAATTATCTTTTCTCACCTCATATATTACTAGAGTACTATGTTTGTTATCCAATGATAGATCCACTGGATACTTAACCTATTTTATAAGGACATTTTTTATTATACCAAGGTGGATGTATTCTCAAGATTAATTTGATTATCTTTATATCATTGTTATTTCTCCAATACTATACACGTCCTTTAAAAAAATTCTCCCATGAATGAATAGATCAACCAAATAAATAGGTAGCATCCTCGGGTCTTTATACATATTTCATTGAATCTTTATTTTATCTTCATTGAATTCTCAATTACCATCATACATATTTACTATCTTTTATAACATGTATATAAATAACACACTAGAAATCAATTTTATGTATATTACAAATTAGATAGGAAAACCTAAAGCATCGATTCTTCTTGCATTAACATCCCATTATCTTTGACCATTATTTAAAAAATATTTATTTTTTATAACGGATGTAATTTCATGAATTTTAGACATAAACAAAATACATACCTATTGATCAAAAGTAATTATGCATATTATTCATCTGTAGATGATAATTGTTTCAATAAAATTTAAGAATATATTTATGATTTCCATTTTCCATATCTTATAATGAGAGGGAAAAACATTACATTGACCTTCATATCTAATACTAATTATCCATGTTAATTTATTAAATACCTTTAGAGTAAGGGGGTGGTTGAATCATGTTTTTCCAGATTAAAATAGCTATCTATTTAGATTATGTTACTTCATTAAAAAATCACACTAATATCACTTTTACCAAGATAAGAATAAATAGAAATTAAATCATATAAATTTTTAAATTGTTTTAAAAAAAATATCCTCACTAAGATACATCTTTGGATAATACAAATGAAATATGATAATATACCAAATCATTTTTGGAACACTATTATCTCATGGATTTGAAAGGACTCATTGTCCCTCCTGATTTATAACCATTCACAATTATAAAACATTCTTATCTGTATAATGCACATAATGCATTTATCCTATCATAAAATAATATGAATATATTTATTTGTTCTGATTTTTATTAAACATGGGTTAGTGTTCCTTTAAGATATAATTTTATTAATGAGAGGAAAACCAACATATTTTTAAAATTTTATTCTTAGAGTGAAAAACCACCCATGGAATTCATGATCATGTAAATCGAGTGCATGACTACCAGTGAGAAACCCTAGTTTAAGACCCCATTAGGGATTCTAATTCACCAAACCCCAACTGATTTTCTTCTATTTGAATCAAAGAGAAAAAATACCATGAATAAATTTTGATTATACAAATTAAATAATGAAAATATTCTCATGTTTCATGTAATCTACTAAACTTCTAGTGGAAAATATTATGGGAAATGTAATATGATACATACACTTTTGTGAAACCAATAATGTAACAACAAAAACCTTATACAAACTTCCTTATCAAAAAAGTATTTTGTATTATGAAAGATAACCACGTTTTTTCTCTAAAAATTATGAGTTAAGGGGTATTTATATGAATAAATTCACCGACTTAATACCACAAATTATATTTAAAAATCATTTATCCCACCACAGAAAACCATGCCTTCACCTCACATTAATCATTTAATTTCATCATAATTTCACCATCCCAATAACCACTTTTATAATATATGTTTGACCTCTATTGTATTTCATTATCCTCTACAACATTAAAATTGTCACTACAATTTTTCATGTCTCTATAAATCATCACAAAAATCTTTGTAATGTAAGTGATAATGTGAATTTAAGTTATTGCAACACTTATTCTCTTCACAATCCCCTCTCTTGTAAATCACATCACTTTTTGTAGTCAGGATATTTCATTATCTTCCTATGATTGTTTGATTTTAGGAAACTGAAAAACACCTCCACTATTTCTAGTAAAACATCATTCATGTGATTAAATAATGTTATTCAGTAATATTATTCCATCCAGGTAATCACATGACCAAATTCTATCTATGGTATATCATGATCAAAAATGGTTTCTGATGATCATACAACATAATTATCTTCATGAAATTTGATAATACTTGGGGATTTGTTCCTAAAACCTAACACGTATCCCACTTCATTGAAAACATCCAAACTACATGACAAATTCATTGAAAAACAATATTTTTCAATAACTTATATAATTTGTAACAAATATCATAACATGATTATATAATAAGAGTGATGGTATTTTGTAAAAAAATATCATTTCCAGTTTTTACGCCAGAAATAAAATTTTTTAAAATTATTATAATATCACTATAAGTTGATTTAAACAAGTTTATTAAAAAATACATACATAGCCAATCCCAATAATTATATAAATTTTTTAAGATTTTAGGTTAAATAAATATATTTATTTATTGGAAAATAATATTTTTCATCATGTAGTAAACTATGTGATTATTATAGAAATTTCAGGGTACTCAATTAGTTTATGTTTTACATTAATATGTTTTTAAAAGATTATTTTATGAGAATAATATGTATTTATATCTTATAAATTTATTATAATTTTTTTTAAATGAAATTGAATAAATTTTTCATTTCTATAAAATAATATCATAAAATAATACCAATGATCACTTTTATTGCTCCAACTCTAATAATGAAATTTTTTCTTAATGATTAATGATCATATTATCGATCTTCTATTTCTGAAAAAACAAATCATATTGAATGGCCATATTTACCTATAAATATACCATCATTATATCCTTGTCATCTATTAATTAAATTTCATTGGTACTTACACATAATTTGATAATATCTATTGTTTTTCTAATGATTCTCTTTTTTCATATATTATTTATGGAAAGCGTTATCTTTATGGGAAAATTCATTCCTATGATGTTTTTTTAGTGATTTTATTATTATTCTATGTGTACATAACTTTAACATTCCTATATATAGTAATACATATAAATACATTATGTGTTTTTCTTTAATAAAATTTAAAATTATTTCAATTTTGTTATAATAAAGTCATTATTAAATAATAGTTCTTATATTAAAAACATAAATAAATTATCTGGTCATTGTAACAGCCCAAGATTTTATAAAAAAAAATATTCTTTTTAATTTTATTAATGTCTTGTGTTGTACGCTACACCAAAAGGAGCTTGCACAACACACATCCTTGACTTGACTTGCATTACACGCAATCGCGACCTTCCTCGATAGCGTGTGTAGTACGCAATACCGAGTTTCACTAAACAATGATATGCTATAAAAATATTATTAAAACTAGCCGTTATGAATAGTAATAACCACTTTTTGAAATCCAGTAAATCTTATTTTTCAAAATGGACTTTATTTTTGGATTCGGAGTATCGAATTTAGCCTAAGGTGAAATTTTGGTACTTTTCGGATAACTTTCATATTCTGATGAATAGTGAAAATTACTAAATTATAATTAAAAACAACTCTTTTAATCGAAATAATTAATAGTGATAAATCATTAATTTGAGTGGTTTTAAAGTATATTTAGAATATATTTTTACAATTTAATACAATGTTGGTCATTGGATGTAATTTCACATTTAAACTAGACATAAACAAGTGTCAATCTTTTGATAGATATTGTTTCTTAAAAACACGCTATTTGTTTTAACAGCGGGATTTAATTATAAAATTAATTAATGCAACTTTTATGTTATGAATTTGGTAAAATAGACTTCATTTTTGAATTCGGAATATGAAATATAGCTTGGGATGAAATTTTGGCATTGTTCTAAAAAACATCAATTTTTGATGAATAGTGAAACTACTAAGTGGTAGGTTAAAAACTGAATTTTGCATAAAACTTAATTTTACCGCTTCTGTGAATGGAATTTCGAAAATCCGAGAGACACGGTTAATATCAAGGACTAAAATGTGGTTCAATGAGATGAAAATAATTTTTTGGTGAATAGTAACTTTTTATTTTTTTTTACCACGGTTAATAGTAAATAAGGTAACTAAGGGTAAATATGATATTAATATTACCCTAACACATGTCCTAATTCTATTGGACAAGTTTAATTCGACTAAAAACAAACTTAGGAATAAAATATGACCATTTAGGCCCACTTGGATTAGATTAGGACATTTATTATTAATTTATTTAAAGAAGGGTTAAAATAGTTAAAATCAAAGTTTAATAAGTAAATCATTTTTAATATGGGGTTATACATAAGATAAATTCGATTGTAAATATTCATTAGAAAGCTAAAAAGATTTCCTACATGATGGTATTTTATTTGTAATTTTTAGACATCAAATAATTTAATTTATGTATGACACAAAGATGTTGCAGTAATTATCTTATTAATGAAATATTGACATAATTGATAATATAAATACCAAAATAAATGTAATTTAAGACTTTTTATGAATTCCACTAATTTTCTAGGTTACTATGATATATTAGTGTTGATTTAATCAACTTGTTTCGAACATATAATTCTGTTATGACTTTCACAAAAATCATATATCAAATAGTGTCAAAATTGACACAAAATAGTTTTTAAATAAAATATTATATTATTAATTGTTATTTTATTCCTAAAAATCTAAGGTTCGGCCAAATGACTTAGATAAGGATATATGTATTAATAATATACAATTTGGGGTTCTTTTGGAATGTTAGGGTAAGTTTATTAACCATATAGTGAAAGAAAACAAAAAGACACGGTAAAAGTAAAATTATTTAACTTAGAGTTAAATCTAATTGATAAGGTTAAAATAATACCCTAAACTTGTCTAAATTCTATTGGTTGATAGGATTTCGACCCATCCCCACTTTAGCTTCGAAATAAGACCCTTTGGAACCATTATAAACCGATTTTGACTTTAATATAAAATAATATTTTGAGATATTCCTAAGGTGCCCCTCTCCTCCCCTATAAAAGGACACCTCCTCCCCCTCCTCCTCACACCAATTTGAGCACTCAAGCTCGGCCAACCCCTGCCAATTTCTCCTCTCCACTTCCCTAGAAACATCCTAGAGGTTATGGTCTTCCTCAAAGACCAATTTTAGTGCCCTAAGAGGAGGTCTCAAAGAGGCACTTCAAAGAAGAGGTAATTACCGTTACCAATTCTTTCATCTTTATTTCTTCTTCCACTTCTTATTCTTAGGTTGTTTCATTATGAAGTAATAACATAAGTATCACTCATATACTGATATGTTATTATAAGTATGAAACAACCCTATTTCACCATCTATCCATCCTACGGAAAAAGAAATCACCGCGCGTGCGTACGTACGGAATACCGTCTCCACGCCGTGGTGTAATCTATTTTCCACCACCACCTTACATGGATGGGTATAATGGTGTATAGAATAACTATAAATAGTTATTACAACATCATATTGATTCTGATATATTGTATAATCCACTCCAATCCAATTCAATATTTATAGAAATGATATCATCGCTTGTGCGTACGTACGGAATACCGTCTCCACGACGCGATGAGATTCATTCTCCATGTTAACCATTTAAGAATGATTATAATGTATATATAAGAAATAATAATGAAATATATGAAATTATAAAGCTACTGGATTTATGTATATATATACCTATGTATGTCATCTACTTACTTCCATTTCAAGACAATAAGGAAAGTAAAACAACGTTCATGCGTACGTACGGACTACCGTCTCCATGAACGGTGTTTTTCATTTTATTTATCTATCTATTATATATATATATATACTGAATATATATGATATATAAATCATATTTTATATTCTGGAAGTAAGTAAATCATGATATAAGTAATAATGATGTCAAGAACAAGTCAAAACACCTAAGATAAATGAAACGATTTTACCCAAAACGCTTCTTTAACATGGAATTTACAAAAGAACGGGTAATATAATGTCATAAGTGAACCATATATGATATCATAAAAATGAATATGATTCTGTAATAAGTCAATAACACGATTTAAATCATTATACAGGAGGTTCGGACACTTACAAAGCAAGTCGGACCTAAGGTAAGGGAAATATCACAATCTCATTTTTATCCGAGATTGTTTATTCGTAAGTATTTACTGGGGTGTATTTTATCATCCACTTCCATGTTCCCTCAATATGTAATATTATTTCCATCCACCTACAATTGTTTAAATCCAATTTTACCCTTCTATGAGTTTTTAGTAAAGGATATGAAAGGAATCTTTTTTTCGTTTTTCGTACGAGGTACTTTTTGACTTTTCCGACAAAAGTACGAAGAATGTTTTTTTTAACTTATACGGCACGAATGGATTTCTACTTTTTTATAAAGCCTTATTTTCATGAAGCTTCCTCTAAAAGATTTCATGACTATTTTCAATAAAATCTCTTTCTTTTAAAATTGCATGATGTTCTTGTGAAAAGAAATTGATTTTGAAGAAGAAAGGATATTTTCCTCAAGAATTCAATTCAAGTGTTTTATCAAAATTATTTTCCATATAAGATAATAAAGGGTTCTGTTTCTATCCATATTTTTACATTGATTTGACTATGTTGTGATGGAATTATGTTTATGAATTCCTTTATCTTATATGAATGGTTTTATGATGTCATGTTGTTTAAGAATCCCATTTTTATTACATGGGTTATGCAATGATGTATGATTTATGATTTTGTGGCACACATAAGAAAGGATTCATTAAGAGATGGGTGGGACCTATATCTCCCTCCAATGCATTGGGTAAAGATTTCATATCTCATGAGATAGACATGGATGGAATGGTAGGTTATACCGGTTCAGTGAAACAGGACTGAAACGAGGATTACTCGATTCAGAAAGGGACTTTTTCCACTAAGATAGTCTTGGCGATGAGTCTTGACTAACAAGAAATGATTCTCTATGATTATGTGTGTATGCCACAATGAGTAATGTTTTAAGGTATGGTTTCATTTTCACTACTATGATTTATCCCATGTTATGAAATTATGCTCTCTTTTGCAGGTTAAGATTTCCAAAAATGTTATGTTCTTATGAAAATTATGTGATTGATATTTCTTTTGTTTACCTTTACTGAGCATTTGAGCTCACCCTTTTATGTTTTCTTTTCCCCAGGATATAAAGAAAGGTTTTAGGTAAAAAAAAGGAAGATCATCATGGGAGATTTTGAAGATCTTTCACCAGGATTAGAAGATTACGTTCTGAGTTTCCAAAGACACTAAACTATTACGATCCTTGTGTGTGTATTTTTGTTATGTAATAAGTATTCCGCAAATGTAATGTAATGTCCATGTACGTTAGGCTTCGGGTCTCTACAGTTGGTATCAGAGGAAAGGTTTAGTCAACCTTTGGAAACTAGGATGCGAAAACGTTAGTGAGATCCCTAGAGATATTTCTAAGGTATGTCTAGGGATGTCTCTAAGGTTAAGTATACGTATAGGTTATAGTCCTAGAATTGCGCTAACGATCTTCGAATTTAACCTAAAATGTTAGAAATTGAGGGTACTAACCCTTTATTATGTTGTTTTCCCTAGCATGATTTTTGCCTCTCACACAATTCTTTTGGGGTTTTAGACGATGGCTGGAACCCGAAGGAACCGTGTTAATGCGGAATGTGATGGGCAATGTAATGATTGTACCCCTGAGCAACCGAACGATATAGGAGCTGGAATGCAAAATCTTGTAGCCATGCTCACACAACTTTCTCAAGCTATGAATCATGCAGGACTTCCAAACGAGCAAAGGAAGGAGCAACATTCTGTTGAATCCTTCATGAGGCAGCGTCCACCTTCTTTCAGTGGGTCTACTGATCCATTAGTTGCTGAACAATGGATTAGTACTACTGAAAAGATATTTTCAGTTCTTCAATGTTCTGAACATGATAAAGTCATCCTAGCAGTGTATCGTTTGGAAGGAGATGCTGATCAATAGTGGATTCTTGTTAAGATTACAAGGCAAATGGATGAAATTGAGTCTATGGAATGGGACGAGTTCAAGAACTTATTTTTCAATAAGTACTTCCCTCGTATTCTTCGAACAAAGATGGAGAAAGAGTTTCTTGAACTGAAGCAAAGGGACGATGAATCTGTTGGTACCTATGAAGCAAATTTTACAAGACTTGCAAGGTATGCTTCTGGAATTATCATCCAACCTGAAAGTAAAGTTGATCGATTTTTCAGTGGCTTAAAACCAAGTCTTCGAAGGGCATTAGCTATAAGAGACTTCAGTAGCTATGAAGAAATTGTGCGTTGTGCTATCAAGGTAGAAATGGAAGTTGGTGTTACATATCCATCTCATGGTTTTGACAAGAAACGAAAGATGGAGTTCAAGGAGAAATCTCAGAATAATGGTGAAAAGAAGATGAATGTTTCCTTATGCACAAAGTGTGGAAAGAAGCACGGTGGAGATTGTCTAAAAGGGACTAGAAAATGTTTTAAGTGTGGAAAAGAAGGTCATCGAGCAGCTGAGTGTCGAAGTAATGGAAAAAGGGTTTCTAATGATGTGAATAAAGCAAACACTGCAGAGAACGCACCGCCAACACTTCAATGCTTCAAGTGCAAGGAAATGGGGCATTATGCTAATAATTGCCCTAATCCAAGGGTTAGTGATGATCAACATGAGCAACCACTGAAGGAAAAGGACAAAGGGAAATCACATGCGATCACTATTGGCAATGTTGAATATGACAACGATGTGGTGGAGTGATTAAGTGTTTATGTAATGGGATTCCAAAATAATGTTGTATCATGGAATATTGGAATATTTATGTATTGGTCTAATGTGGTATTCAATGTGATTGAGATATTATGCGCATAATGAAGGGAAAACGAGAAAATGAAATGTTTAACAGTATTCATGAGCTCATGATTGATATAAGGACTAAGTGATATCATGGTTTGAGTATATAGAATTTTGAGGATTTTGGTATGTGGAAAGTGTTAACTTTTAACTGCACTCATGTTTTCACTAAGGTATTCAAGAGAATACACGATTAAGGACTTTGAATGTTTGGAATTTGACCAACAAGACATATCTTATGATATGTGGGGATCAACGACAGTATTAAATCTCTGGTAATCTTTGTCACTATATTATGAGAGTGGACTGCAGTATTATGTATAAGCCTAAAGATTAGACTGGATTATGTTGGACATAAGTTAGTATTGTTTAAGGATAGAAGATTTTCGATATTATTGATGGGATGTTACAGTAACTTAGTTTTAGAAAAAGGGACAACCTGCAGGACGGGCGACAGCCCATCGCTTCGGACAAGGCTGTAGGAATCGAACCCACAACCGAAGTGCGACTGGCCTTTATCACCTACCACTGACCTACAGGAAGTCCCTGTTTAGTAGAAACTAGTTTTATTATATTAAGCAGTATGATATATGAAGTATAAGTCCATTTTAGGAACTATATATGATTAATCTCACTATAGAATGACTTATGTATATTTAATAACTTTTGCTTACCTTTTGTTTGAGATAGATGGAATGACCCGTCATTCTATCACATGATCTGCTAACACTTCACGAATAACAAATTCAACTTCATTTATTTAGGAGATGAAGTGGAAATTGTTCAAGGCATGAACAACATTGATATTGTATCAAAATAAAGTAAGTATTTATTCTAATTCAAATTTTCAACTTTCGGGAAAAGATCTTGAAAACCAAAAATGTTGTCCTAGTGATCTTATACCTGATGAATCAGATGGTACCTTAGATCGTCACAAATTTATGGATTTGTGATTACTGGATTTTCCATAGCCATGTTCTCTACCACTCTCCATCAGAACATGATGGTTAGATTTCTCTTCCATATCCATATTTTCACCTATGTGGAAACCCAGTGATTAGTTTATTTGGGTAATCGTTACATTTCATACTTTAGTTTTTAAAGCCAAGTTTTGGTATTCCCTTTTACGATGTGGGTTTCTATTAAAGAAACTTTCAAATAGTAAACCATTTATAACCCCGACGAATTTCGAGGGCGAAATTCATTTTAAGGGGGGTAGAATGTAACAGCCCAAGATTTTATAAAAAAAAAATTCTTTTTAATTTTATTAATGTCTTGTGTTGTACGCTACACCAAAAGGAGCTTGCACAACACACATCCTTGACTTGACTTGCATTACACGCAATCGCGACCTTCCTCGATAGCGTGTGTAGTACGCAATACCGAGTTTCACTAAACAACGATATGCTATAAAAATATTATTAAAACTAACCGTTATGAATATTAATAACCACCTTTTGAAATCCAGTAAATCTTATTTTTCAAAATGGACTTTATTTTTGGATTCAGAGTATCGAATTTAGCCTAAGGTGAAATTTTGGTACTTTTCGGATAACTTTCATATTCTGATGAATAGTGAAAATTACTAAATTATAATTAAAAACAACTCTTTTAATAGAAATAATTAATAGTGATAAATCATTAATTTGAGTGGTTTTAATGTATATTTAGAATATATTTTTACAATTTAATACAATGTTGGTCATTGGATGTAATTTCACATTTAAACTAGACATAAACAAGTGTCAATCTTTTGATAGATATTGTTTCTTAAAAACACGCTATTTGTTTTAACAGCGGGATTTAACTATAAAATTAATTAATGCAACTTTTATGTTATGAATTTGGTAAAATAGACTTCATTTTTGAATTCGGAATATGAAATATAGCTTGGGATGAAATTTTGGCATTGTTCTGAAAAAACATCAATTTTTGATGAATAGTGAAACTACTAAGTGGTAGGTTAAAAACTGAATTTTGCATAAAACTTAATTTTACCGCTTCTGTGAATGGAATTTCGAAAATCCGAGAGACACGGTTAATATCAAGGACTAAAATGTGGTTCAATGAGATGAAAATAATTTTTTGGTGAATAGTAACTTTTTATTTTTTTTTACCACGGTTAATAGTAAATAAGGTAACTAAGGGTAAATATGATATTAATATTACCCTAACACATGTCCTAATTCTATTGGACAAGTGTAATTCGACCAAAAAAAAACTTAGGAATAAAATATGACCATTTAGGCCCACTTGGATTAGATTAGGACATTTATTATTAATTTATTTAAAGAAGGGTTAAAATAGTTAAAATCAAAGTTTAATAAGTATATCATTTTTAATATGGGGTTATACATAAGATAAAATCGATTGTAAATATTCATTAGAAAGCTAAAAAGATTTCCTACATGATGGTATTTTATTTGTAATTTTTAGACATCAAATAATTTAATTTATTTATGACACAAAGATGTTGCAGTAATTATCTTATTAATGAAATATTGACATAATTGATAATATAAATACCAAAATAAATTTAATTTAAGACTTTTTATGAATTCCACTAATTTTCTAGGTTACTATGATATATTAGTGTTGATTTAATCAACTTTTTTCGAACATATAATTCTGTTATGACTTTCAAAAAAATCATATATCAAATAGTGTCAAAATTGACACAAAATAGTTTTTAAATCAAATATTATATTATTAATTGTTATTTTATTCCTAAAAATCTAAGGTTCGGCCAAATGACTTAGATAAGGATATATGTATTAATAATATACAATTTGGGGTTCTTTTGGCATGTTAGAGTATGTTTATTAACCATATAGTGAAAGAAAACAAAAAGACACGGTAAAAGTTAAATTATTTAACTTAGAGTTAAATCTAATTGATAAGGTTAAAATAATACCCTAAACTTGTCTAAATTCTATTGGTTGATAGGATTTCGACCCATCCCCACTTTAGCTTAGAAATAAGACCCTTTGGAACCATTATAAACCGATTTTGACTTTAATATAAAATAATATTTTGAGATATTCCTAAGGTGCCCCTCTCCTCCCCTATAAAAGGACACCTCCTCCCCCTCCTCCTCACACCAATTTGAGCACTCAAGCTCGGCCAACCCCTGCCAATTTCTCCTCTCCACTTCACTAGAAACATCCTAGAGGTTCTGGTCTTCCTCAAAGACCAATTTTAGTGCCCTAAGAGGAGGTCTCAAAGAGGCACTTCAAAGAAGAGGTAATTACCGTTACCAATTCTTTCATCTTTATTTCTTCTTCCACTTCTTCTTCTTAGGTTGTTTCATTATGAAGTAATAAATCAGTATCACTCATATACTGATATGTTATTATAAGTATGAAACAACCCTATTTCACCATCTATCCATCCTACGGAAAAAGAAATCACCGCGCGTGCGTACGTACGGAATACCATCTCCACGCCGTGGTGTAATCTATTTTCCACCACCACCTTACATGGATGGGTATAATGGTGTAAAGAATAACTATAAATAGTTATTACAAAATCATATTGATTCTGATATATTGTATAATCCACTCCAATTCAATTCAATATTTATAAAAATGATATCATCGCTCGTGCGTACGTACGGAATACCGTTTCCACGACGCGATGAGATTCATTCTCCATGTTAACCATTTAAGAATGATTATAATGTATATATAAGAAATAATAATGAAATATATTACATTATAAAGCTACTGGATTTATGTATATATATACCTATGTATGTCATCTACTTACTTCCATTTCAAGACAATAAGGAAAGTAAAACAACGTTCATGCATAAGTACGGACTACCGTCTCCATGAACGGTATTTTTCATTTTATTTATCTATCTATTATATATATATATACTGAATATATATGATATATAAATCATATTTTATATTATAGAAGTAAGTAAATCATGATATAAGTAATAATGATGTCAAGAACAAGTCAAAACACCTAAGATAAATGAAACGATTTTACCCAAAACGCTTCTTTAACATGGAATTTACAAAAGAACGGGTAATATAATGTCATAAGTGAACCATATATGATATCATAAAAATGAATATGATTCTGTAATAAGTCAATAACACGATTTAAATCATTATACAAGAGGTTCGGACACTTACAAAGCAAGTCGGACCTAAGGTAAGGGAAATATCACAATCTCATTTTTATCCGAGATTGTTTATTCGTAAGTATTTACTGGGGTGTATTTTATCATCCACATCCATGTTCCCTCAATATGTAATATTATTTCCATCCACCTACAATTGTTTAAATCCAATTTTACCCTTCTATGAGTTTTTAGTAAAGGATATGAAAGGAATCTTTTTTTCGTTTTTCGTACGAGGTACTTTTTGACTTTTCCGACAAAAGTACGAAGAATGTTTTTTTTAACTTATACAGCACGAATGGATTTCTACTTTTTTATAAAGCCTTATTTTCATGAAGCTTCCTCTAAAAGATTTCATGACTATTTTCAATAAAATCTCTTTCTTTTAAAATTGCATGATGTTCTTGTGAAAAGAAATTGATTTTGAAGAAGAAAGGATATTTTCCTCAAGAATTCAATTCAAGTGTTTTATCAAAATTATTTTCCATCTAAGATAATAAAGGGTTCTGTTTCTATCCATATTTTTACATTGATTTGACTATGTTGTGATGGAATTATGTTTATGAATTCCTTTATCTTATATGAATGGTTTTATGATGTCATGTTGTTTAAGAATCCCATTTTTATTACATGGGTTATGAAATGATGTATGATTTATGATTTTGTGGCACACATAAGAAAGGATTCATTAAGAGATGGGTGTGACCTATATCTCCCTCCAATGCATTGGGTAAAGATTTCATATCTCATGAGATAGACATGGCTGGAATGGTAGGTTATACCGGTTCAGTGAAACAGGACTGAAACGAGGATTACTCGATTCAGAAAGGGGCTTTGTCCACTAAGATAGTCTTGGCGATGAGTCTTGACTAACAAGAAATGATTCTCTATGATTATGTGTGTATGCCACAATGAGTAATGTTTTAAGTTATGGTTTCATTTTCACTACTATGATTTATCCCATGTTATGAAATTATGCTCTCTTTTGCAGGTTAAGTTTTCCAAAAATGTTATGTTCTTATGAAAATTATGTGATTGATATTTCTTTTGTTTACCCTTACTGAGCATTTGAGCTCACCCTTTTATGTTTTCTTTTCCCCAGGATATAAAGAAAGGTTTTAGGTAAAAAAAAGGAAGATCTTCATGGGAGATTTTGAAGATCTTTCACCAGGATTAGAAGATTACGTTCTGAGTTTCCAAAGACACTAAACTATTACGATCCTTGTGTGTGTATTTTTGTTATGTAATAAGTATTCCGCAAATGTAATGTAATGTCCATGTACGTTAGGCTTCGGGTCTCTACAGTCATTACATTCACCCCTAATGAAATCATAGTAGATTTAGATCACTTGTCATTACATAGTAATGGTTTGTTCCTTATACTAACATAGAGTATTGGGTTCACTCCACATTTTTTAGTCATGGTTTTCTCTAAAAATAGTCATTGTTTATAATTTCCATAAATGAGTTGGGTTCACTCCTGATATAATTTATTTTTATCTCTTGAGATATCCATATTTACCAATGCACTAGAATGCTATATAACATTATTCACAGCTATCACATGATCGTTATCCATTCATATGTGTCACATAATATCCTAAATCAATAATTATATATAATAAACAATTTAATATAAATAAATTTCATAAATATTTAGATATTACTTCATAGCATGACATGAGGAAAATAAATGGGTTTCATAAACATTTCTTCATCATAAAAATTTAACATATAGATAAATAATATAGATATTTTATAAGTATTATATCCCTAGTATAGCATAAATAACATCAATATGTATTTTCATTAATGAAAATTCCTTTAAAATATCCCATGTAATATTTCATAAGGAAAATATCATATTCCCTTGAAATCACAGATTTAAAATATTTAAAATTTCCAAATTTTTTAGAAAATTATTTCATTAAAAATAACCTTGAAAACATTTAAAATTATATTTATAACATGTATTGGTTATGTAATAGGTAAATTACATTCATGTTGAGTATGTTAAAACAGTGATTTAATTCAATTTTTTAGTAAAAAGTAAATAGTAACTCATTTATACAACGAAAATAAGAATATTTTTCATATTTTTTGTATAAATTAAATAATGGATAAAAATTTAATTTTAATAATCATAATAGACTATTAAAATCATTCTTTTCAACATTTTAATGAAACCATAGACATGGAAGAAAAATATTCCCATGAAAAGATGAAACAAAGTATCTATAAAAAAGGTCTTAATACATTAAAGTATTTATGTGAATAAAATGGTATTATTATATGAATTTTAAATTAATTGGTGGAATAGAAAAAATTTTATGATTATCTAATATATAGATCATAAAATTTCATCATTAGATAACATAATCATAAACAATGTCGATAAACAGTGAGATAGAAACATACAAACATTACAACAGTGGAACGTTTTCATTCTTAAGCCCCATGAAAAAATAAAATCAAATGAAAAACTATATATAAATAATATAATTATACTAATGATATAAATTTCATTGTGGTATTATATACATAACAAAAAGTTAATGAGTGGTGAAATTTTATGTCTATAAGAAATAAAAGTGAGATAAATTCCCTTTCCTAAAGTGTTTAAGTTTCGCATATATTAAATAAGAAATTATAGTATATATATATATATATATTCATTAATAATATATTATATAACCATATTAATTTATATATTACATTTTACCTACCATTTTTTATTTTAAAAGTATCATTTTTTAATAATTATTCAATAATATCGATATTCAAGTGAAAAATGTATCGATTTCTAGGCATGTTTCAGTTCCATAGTTCTAGTAAATTTAAATTCATTACTTATTTTTTAAATATTGAACATAAATAGAGATATAAATTTAATATATATTCATAATATATGTAGTGATCCCAAAACAAAATATAGGGGAAGATTAATTACACTGTTCATAGAGATGGTATGTCATACGTACACATGAATGCTATTTTCACTTTCTATTAGATAGAATAAAAGAAAGTCTAAGAATAAATCACCATTACATAATAAATTTCATATGAAAAATATAATATATATTCATTAAATAAATTCTTATCCCCATCCAGTGAATTAATTAATTAAAATTGAATCATATCTCTTAGTGGATGTGGTGGTCCTCACATAAACATGAAAGACGTTATCATTTTACAACAGATTGGAAGTTAAGAATTTAGATAAGATTTTATAATAATAAAATAATAGTTTATTCATAAATATAATTTATATCCATTGGATATATATTTATAAAAAAACATTGTACAATTTTAATAGAAAAATGAATTACACCATTGTGTAAAGACAGTTGTCCATACATACTCATGAGAAATATTTTTACTTATCATTAGATGGATGAGAGATGGAAATTGTTTTTAAAAAACATAATATATTATTATTATAATCATTATATGGGATTTATTATTTTATTATATGTGACATAGATTTTGAGTATGTAGAAGAAGAAAGAAATGTAAATGATTTCGCAAAGATGACTACATCTTCTTCGGTTGGATTACTCTAGATTTACATTTAAAGGGAATATGGATGGTCTTTTAGAAGAAAAAAACAAGTATAAAATGGGTAATTATTTTAGAAATTAAAATTTTATGACTTTGGTTGAAAAATATATATCAATGTGTGGTAATGAATATAGATTTTGAGTATCAATTTATATGAATGGTAAAGGATATACCGAGATTTATAAAAACAAGATTAAAATATATTTTGTTCATTATCTTGAAAAATATTCCAAATAGATAAATATTATAATAAAAATAGGATAGGTTAGATATGTAATCAATCAATAAAACTATAGAAGTTTTGGTTCTATTTTAATCCCTATCATTTTTATTAATTACTTTGTTAGGAATTTTTTACTTTAACTGCGGTAACGAACTTGAAACTCTAAAAGTGATAGAATTTTACCTATCAAAATAAACGATTATAATAAAATTAAATGGTATGAAAATATTGACCTTATTATATTATCCATTATTTATTTAAATAATTATATTATTTTTAAATATTTTAATAAAATAGTATTTTCTTGGAATATCATTAATATCATTTTTAACACAACTCATTCATTTTGTCTCTATAGATACCATGAAAAAATGGAATTCAAATATAATCCATAAAAACATCCCTTATATGATATATTTTTATTAAAAAAAATGTTCCATTTTTAGTCATCCAATATATATTTTTTATCTTTTTTAAAATAATTTATTATATATTTATACTCATTGTAGAAGCATTGTGTCAGTGTTGCTAAAACAATTAAGGATTATAATTAATAAATGAAAAATAAAAATTAATTACATCACCAAAAAACAATGTAATTTAATTTCAACATAAAATTTTATATTCTTAAAATATTTATGCTTGATCATGTCTACAAAACATCTTATTATTACATTGTTTGTTTTGACTTTTTTGGACATTCACTAACATTACTGAAGCATTTGGATATGTGATTTTTTTATAAATACAAAATTTAAATATATACATTTATATATCATCAATATTAAATTAAAATTTTTAAATAATTAAATAAGTGACTTCATGTCACGACCCGTCCTCGGGGCACGTGCTATGACTACCCCAAGCCTGCCTTCCATAGGCCAGGGGCTGGAGACTAGCACCAAAGGTGTAAATCCCAAAAGTTGGGAAGGCAATGGCTTTAAGAGGTAACATACACAACAGAGTACTTAGGGGAAGTAAACACTAAGCTAACTGAGTACAAGGAAAGTGCTAGGAAAGTCAATGGGCAAGAATAAAAACCCAACTGAAAGTACAGTACAACTGAAAGGAAAGTACAACAACAGTAAGAAAAACAACAATACCGAGTCATCCTCTAGAAATCCCACCTGAAGGGTGGGTACTGATAGTCTCCTCAACTCCTCCGGTCTGGTAGCCCGATTCGTTTATATCCCGTCAAGTGGTCCACCTCCGGGTATCGCCCAGCTCCTCAACCTTCCATCTCGATCAGCGATGTCCGTCGTCTGCAACCAACACAATGTAGTGTGGGCATAGCCCGTGCAGGGGTGAGTATATGAAACTCAGTAGGGACCATGAGACCCCCGAGGGTCTCTCAGAATCCACGAAGGATAAACCAAAAAAGAAATATAAAATAATTAATTATCAACAACACTACTTAGTTATATGCCTATACATATACCTAAGTCATAGTTACAGTTTCTCTCCAACTCCCAATCACCACACAGTCCACAATGGAAAGAACAACCCGGTCCACAAAGAATAGCTCAACAAAGTCCACACAGGAAAAACATAACCCGGTCCACAAAGGAAAGAAAGTCAATCACATCGATGATAAGATTGAGAATCAAGACACAGATCACACAGGTATCCACTTTGTAAGGAGATAGAGATGATCAGATGTAGCCACTGATTCATCAAAGCTATCAGACCCATAGAGGATACAAGACCAGCTATGCTGTCGGACCCACACAGGATACAAGACCAGCTACTCTGCCAAAACCATACAGGATACAAGTAAAGAGGTCAATACTACCGGACCCACATAGCATACAAGAACAGTAGTCATTGCCATCGAACCCATGGAGGATTCTACTACGGTAGTCGTCGCTGTCGAACCCACATAGGATTCTAGTGCAGAAGTCGAAGCAGTCACAGCCAACTCTAGGATTCTCACTCAAAGCACGCTTGATTCTAGGAGGGTCTACTCCACGAGCCAAGGGGTTCGACACATCAACTATCACGAAGTCTAGAGTTGATGTCTCTCAAAGTGATGTCTCATCAAAATCAAATCAACGCAACAAATGGTCTGTCAATCGGTCGCCCGACCTAAGAGTTATTGGCTTTTCCGTCCCAGGGGCCCGGTTGGTTTTTTAGATAAATCGAACCCAAACGCACTCTAGATGAGTCCAAACCTCAAGCGTAGTAATCGAAAATAATCGTCTCACCAAGAGGGTTTCAACAAAGTCGACGACACATCAATCGGACATCCGGAGCTCAAGTTATACGCGTTTCGGCTCCGAGGGCCCGGTTGGTTTCGTGTTGAACCAACCCAGCCATACCCAATGTTCTCCAAAACCTTGAGTTTAATATACTGAAACTCCGATCTTGATCCAAAGATCACAACGCAACTGACGATGCGTCGATCGGAATTCTATATCCCATGACGTGGGCGAAGGACTGAAAATAGTCCAAAATGGGGGGTCTGGGCCCAGCCTGACCTGGCCCAACCCCCCCTGGGGTCAGCCTGAACAGGGTCGACCGGACCCGGGTCTCGGTCCCACCCAGTCGGGAAAAGCTGGGGGGTGTGCTGGCTCGGCCATTGGGCTGAGCAGTGGGGGACGTGGTCCCCCCTCCCTTTGCGCTCCGCGGGCGCGACGAGCGCCGCGTCCTCCTCCAGAACCTGCGTGGTCATAGGATCCGGCCGCCTACCACCGCAGATTCAGCCATGGCGGCTCCTGCCGGCGGTGTGCTGGGGTGCTGCTGCTTCCGGGCGGCCGACCACTTCCGCGCCTGTAGCGCCTTCTGTGGACCACCGGACGCGCTCCGGTGGTCCGATTTTCCCACCGTCTGCGCCTGCGGCTCTCCCAGGACCCTATCTTCACTGTGACGGCTTCCACACACTATTTCAGTCCCATTACATTGTTGCTCGTCAACACGCGCACAGACAAACAAACTGCCGAGGGACGCCGTCCGTGTTTGTTTGGATCGCACCCTCCACATTAATTGATTACAAAAGGGTTGAACAACAATAATGTTCAACGAAAAATGCGGCACATAAATTAGTTAGGATTTAATTTAATTCCCAACAATTCCACTGCAAATAAAAATCCCTAACCTGCAAATAATAATCATTTGTGGATCAACTTGATAATGAGTTGATCCGCGTTCATGTTTTAAAAGAAAACAAACATGGTAATATTAGCATTCTCAATAATAACCCCTACCTCAACAAGGCATACGATTGTCGGCGTTGCGGTACATGGCGTCGCTAAGAAGAGGATCGTAGGCGTCGTCAGGGTGTGCCAAGGAGGATGCGAAGTCTCCTCTCTAGCAGCGGGGAAGAGGTTTGGTGGTGCCTCATCAATCTCCGAGGAACCAGTGTACTTCATCGTTCTTCATCGGAGGCCGACGTCATCGGTGTTTCTTCAGAGCTTCCTCCCACGGGTCTCCAATTCCTTTTCCAACTGTTTGATTAATAAAATAATTAATCCTCACGTTGTGTTCATTATTATGATTCATTAATGAACCTTAATTAATGAACCTATTAAACACACGGGAGTTGTTGTTACACAACCCAAGGGATGAGTCATTAAATGTCCCTCATTTATTAATCGTCATTACCCTGCGATTCCGCCAACTGTCACTCAAAGGTGGAAGAAAAGGAATAAAATAACTTATAGTTGTTTTGTTTTATACAAATATTTTTCTCAAAATCTAAAAACTTATATTCTTCGTATGGCCCTTGTCGGTTGAAGTTAATATTCTCCTAATAGAATCACGGCGCTGTGAATTCATCGGTGCCCTTGGATTTTAATTCAGAGCACCAGTTCCGAAGTTAGAAAAACCCGCTCGTTTGTTCACTAAACGTACACGAGCTAAACTTCAAAAATTGATTCCGGGCACACCGTACCTCAGAATCAAGCGCCTTTAGAAACTGCGTACTTGTAAAATTCCAAAGTATTTAAAAATAAATTTTCCTTGAAATTTACGGGTCATTACATTACTCCCAACTCAGGGCTTTACATCCCTGTAAAGCTGCAACATGAACTAGGGAAACAAATGAGGGTACTGAGCATGCATCTGAGCCTCTCTCTCCCTTTGGTCTCCTGGAGGTTCTTGTGCTACCACCTGATGTGCACCAGAGGAATCGAATAACCACGTAGGACCCGCTTCGGTCGATCCTCAATCTCTACTAGGACCTCGACAAAAGTCGTCCCGTCATTGATATGCAGCTCCCCATGATCGATGATATGCATCGGGTCAGGCATGTATCTCCTCAGCTGAGATAAGTGGAAGACGTCGTGCACCGGGTGTAACTGAGGTGGAAGATCCAGAGGATAAGCCACCTCGCCTATCCTATTGAGAACCTGGAATGGTCCGATGAAGCACGAAGATAACTTACCGCCCCGGCCAAATCTCAATAATCCATGTCGAGGTGAGACCTGTAGAAAAATGTGGTCACCATCCTCGAACACTAGTGGTATCTGCCTCCTGTCAGCATAGGACTTATGTCAGCTCTGAGAAGTCCCCATCCACTCCTAGATGATTTGTACCTTCTCTGTCGTGGCCTGTACCATCTCTTGTCCTACAAGTGTTGACTCCCCTGGGTCTGTCCAGCACAGAGGTGATCTGCAAGGTCGGTCGTACAAGGCCTTGTATGTTGACATCCCGATGGTGGGGTGGTAGCTGTTGTTGTATGCAAACTCCACCAAGGGAAGGTGATCTTCCCAACTACGACCAATGTCACGGACACATGCACAGAGCATTTCCCCGGGTGTCTGAATGGTCCTCTCCATATGGCCCTCTGTCTACGGGTGAAAGGCAGTTCTCAGGCGTAGCTGCGTCCCAAATGCCTCCTGCAACCCCATCCAAAGTCAGGAAGTAAAGCGAGCATCTCGATCGGAGATGATAGATGATGGAACCCCATGAAGTCATACGATATCCTGAACATAGAGACGTCCCAAGATCTCCACTGAGCCCTGCTCTCTGATGGGTAAGAAGTGGTCAGACATGGTGAGTCGGTCTATGATCAAGTAGATGGAGTCGTGTCCTCTTGAAGTACGTGGAAGTCCTGCCACGAAGTCCGTTGATATCCCATCCCACTTCCACTTCGGGACCTCTAAGGGCTACACCAAGCCTGCTGGTACCTGGTGCTCCCCCTTCACTTATTGACAAGTTAGGCATCGAGAAACGAACTCTACCACAACCTTCTTCATACCCGGCCACTAGTACTGTCGTCTGAGGTTCTGATACATCTTCGCTACTCCAGGATATACCACTAGAGAGAAAGTGTGGAACTCCCTCAACACCTCCTCATGCAATGGAACTGGTACCATGGTACGTCCCTTGAAAAGGATGACGTGCTCTCCTCCTACAAAAAACCCATCAGGTGCATGTCCTGAGGATATCTGTGCACGTCGCGTCTCACAGTCCACATCCCCACGCAGTGTCTCTCTGACCCGCTGAAGAAGTGGAGGCATAACTGTGAGCGACAGAAGAAAGGCTAGCCCATTTCTATCCATGAAGGATTTCTACAACGCGGCTAGCTGCTTCATCTCCTCACCAAGTAGCTGAATTCCCGATCTCCAGCTAAGAGAATCCGCCACAATGTTCCCCTTCATAAGAGTAAAGTCTCTCTCAAAGTCATAATCCTGGAGGATGTCGATCCAACTCTGTCGTCTCAGGTTCAGGTCCGTCTAAGAGAATATGTACCTGAGACTCTGGTGGTTAGAGTAGACTGTAAAGTGCTCGCCCATCAGATAGTGTAGCCACATCATCAAGGCAATGACAACTGCTACTAACTCCTAGTCATGGGTAGCATAGTTCTACTCATGCTGCCTCAACTTCCGTGAACCGTAAGTGATCACTACTCACTCCTACATCAGGACACACCATAGACCAGTCCCTGATGCGTCGTATTAAACTACGTACCCTACTCCCTTCTCTGATAGCCTCAAGATGGGCACACTGGTCAATCTCCGCCTCAGCTCCTCAAAGCTCTGCTGACTTCTGTATGACCACACGAAGGGTTTCCCCTTTTTCGTCAAAGTTATAAGCAGTGCTGCAACTCTAGAGAAGTCTGGCACAAATCTCCGATAGTACCCAGCCAGACCTAGGAAACACCTCACCTCTGTCATGCTCTTGGGTGGCTCCCAAGAAAGTACCGCATCGACCTTCGCGGGATCCACTGCAACTCCCGCCTCAAGGATGACATTCCCCAAGAAGTTAACCTCTTGAATCCAGAAATGGCACTTTGAGATCTTACCATAAAACTGGTGCTATCGAAGTGTATCCAGTACAACCCGTAAGCGGTAGGCGTGCTCCTCCTCAGTCGTCGAGTAAATCAGTATGTCGTCAATGAAGACTACGACAAACCGATCGAGGTAAGGCTGGATGATCCTGTTCAAGAGACTCTTGAACAATGCTGGAGCATTGGTCACACCGAAGGGCATTACCAAGAACTCATAGTGCTCGTACCGAAACCTGAAGGCCATCTTCTATACATCCTCATCCTGAACTCGGAGCTGATGATAGCCTGACCTGAGGTCTATCTTCGAGAACCAACGTGCTCCCTTGAGCTGATCAAAGAGGTCGTCAATCCTCGGAAGTGGATACTTGTTCCTCATAGTCACCTGGTTCAGGCGACGGTAATTGACACACAGTCGCAAGCTCGAATCCACCTTCTGGGCAAACAGAATCGAAGAAGCCCAGGGTGAAACATTGGGTCGGATGAATCCTTTCCCATGTAAGTCCTCCAGCTGTACCCGCAGCTCATGAAGCTCGGCGGGAGCCCTCCGATATACTGGAGTGGATATCAGTGATGTCCAAGGGTATAGGTATATATAGAAATCTACCTCCATATGAGGAGGTAGTCCTGGAACATCGTTAGGAAAAATGTCTGCATACTGATCCACCACTACATGAAAACTCAGATTCTACACGTCAACTGCTCTGAGGATGAGACTAGCCAACTATTGTGTGATCGGCTGCCTTCTCCTCTGCGTGAGTCCATCCTGTACTGCGAAGGTTCCCTTCTTGCCGGTGACGGTGAACCTGTTCCCATCCGTGCGGACACACCCCACCTTGTGCCTAATATAGTTGATCTGAGCATGGACTGTATATAACAAGTCCATACCCAAGATGACGTCGTAAGGCCTCGACGCCGCTACAAAAAGATCCCAGCTGAAGCTCTCACCTCGTAGTGTAAGCTCACACTGCTGGTACCAGTGCGTAATCATCGAGTCTGCTCCCGTAGGAGTCTCTAGCTGCAAGGATTGAGCCAATGGCTCTATCGGAATCTCTGAGTTCCGAACAAGGGCAGTGGAAATAAAAGAATAACTCAAACCTGTGTCTATAAGAACTACAGCAAGGGTGGAGTAGACACAGATAGTACCTCGAATCATCTTAGGTGCACCGTAGTCGTAATCCTTTGCTGCCTGGAGTTGATCCTACCTCTTCCTGCCAATTCCCTGTGGTCAGGGTGGACCTCATGGGGGTGGTGGTGGTAGAGCCTCAAAGAGTCATCCACCACCCGCTGCTCGGCCATCTCCTCTACCTCATCTGCATGCTCCCTATGGACCGCCATGGTCGAACCTATAACTCTGCCTTAGAGGTCCCTCCCCTGTCTACTGCTCTTCTTCATGGCAGGTCGGGCAGTCACGAGCCATGTGGCCCTACCCTCCACATGCAGAATATTGTCTACTCCTTGGAAGGCTGGCTTTGTGCCATGTTCCCCGCAAAGCCGAAAACGTGTCCTGAGGTCACGCACCAGACGGTCTGGTCTTCTTAGTCCCCTACGTCATCTGTCAACTGCCAGCTATAGAAGACTCCACACCCTACCGTCCTGCGGTGCGTCTCCCTGCAGATGGCTACTCGGCGAGTAACCTCTCCACTATAAGGGCTCACTCCAGCACCCCCGCCTGGGTCGGGATGCTGAATGGAATCGTCGAAGCTCTGATCTCATGCCTCAGCCCCTACTCAAAGGTTCGTTCCTGGAATAATGGGTCTCATACCATGTAAATGGAGTAGCACGAGAGGTCAATAAATCTCACCACGTACTGGTCTACGAACAAGCTTCACTGCCATAGCTGTAGTAACTCCTAGATGTGCACTGCATGAAGGGTGGTTGGAAAGAACACCGAGTTGAAGAGGCTCTCAAACTACGTCCAATGTTGAGATGCCTCATCGTGCACCTGGAGCATCAGGATCCACCATCTTCCTGATGCTTCGTGCAGAAGACTCGTGGCAAGGATCACCATGAGGTTTGCTGTTGTCCCTACCAACCTAAAGACTTTGATGATAGCCTCTAGACAATCCTCGGTGGCCTGAGGATCTGTCTCTCTGCAGAACCTAGGTGGCCTCTACCTCTGAAACTCATGCAACGCGCTGAGGCAGCGTGCACTCTCCGCTGCTGGGCGGGTAGCATCGGTGGCTCGGTGGGTAGAGGTACCGCCGGTGCCTCCGCGGTAATGGGGCCCTATACCGAGGCCTCGTCGCTCGGTGGGATGTCATCTCACACAAATCACGGAACCCTAGTTGGCTGCCATCGTGGGGCTATCCTGAAAATAAACAGGTGTGACATGGTTAATATAGTATACCTGGTGATGACACAAAGTATTCACAAAGAAAACTTTTGAAACACACATGCAATCAATGTTTTCATGCACTGAGTCGGAAATTAGAAGTCAGGGTCCTGGTGTATGGATACGTCAGCTGTCGCACCAACACTGGAATCCCTGGACAGATAACCACACTCATTACTCTAAACATTATTGCTTCACAGAGAAGAAATTGTTAGAGGCCTGAGTTCTATGGATGAACCAACTCCTCTGATAGCAATTTGTCACGACTCATCCTCGGGGCTCGTGTCGTGACCACCTCAAGCCCGCCTTCCATAGGCCAGGGGCTGGCGACTAGCACCAAAGGCCTAAATCCCAAAAGTAGGGAAGGCATTGCCTTTAAGAAGTAACATACACAATAGAGTATGTAAGTGAAGTAAACACTAATCCAACTGAGTACAAGGTAAGTGCTGGAAAAGTAAATGGGCCAGAATACAAACCCAACTGAAAGTATAGTAAAACTTAAAGGAAATTACAACAACAGTAAGAAAAATAGAAACATAGTGTCATCCTCCGGAAATCCCACCTGAAGGGTGGGTACATATAGTCTCCTCAGCTCCTCACATCCGTTCGCCCACTCCGTGTATGTCCCGTCAAGTGGTCCACCTCTGGGTACCACCCAGATCCTCAAGCCTCCACCTCAATCATCTCTATCCTTCGTCTGCAACCAACACAACGTAGTGCGGGCATAGCTCGTGTACGGGTGAGTATAATATGCTCAGTAGGGACCACGTGACCCCCGAATGTCTCTTAGAATCCATGAATGATAAACCACAATGGAAAGATACAATCACGAAGTATCAACAATACTACATAGGTATATTCCAATACATATACCTAATTCATCAGTTACAGTTCGTCTCCAACTCCCAAGCACCATGCAGTCCACAAAGGAAAGTACAACCCAGTCCACAAAGGATATCTCAACTCAGTCCACATAATAAAAACACAACCCAGTCCACAAAGGAAAGAAAGTCAAACACATTGATGATAAGATTGAGAATCAAGACTCAACTCACATAGGTATTCACATTGTAAGCCGATAGAGATGATCAGAATTAGCCACTGATTCATCTAAGCTATCCGACCTACATATGATACATGACCAGCTAAGCTGTCGGACCAACACAGGATAAAAGACCAGCTACTCTCCCGGACCCACACAAGATACAACTACAGAGGTCAATACTACTGGACCCACATAGGACACAAGAATAGTAGTCATCGCCGTCGAACCCACAGAGGATTCCAGTACCGTAGTTTTCGCTGTCGAACCCACAGATGATTCCAGTATAGAAGTCGATGCCGTCGCAGCTAGCTCTAGGGTCCCCGCACACAGCACGCTCGATTCTGGGAGGGTCCACTCCACAAGCCAAGGGGGTCGACACATTAACTGTCACGAAGTCCAGTGTTGATGTATATCAAATATCAGTCTTGTCAAAAGAAACTCAATGCAACAGACGGCGTGTCAATCGGACGCCCGGTCTGAGAGTTATTGGATTTTCCGTCCGAGGGGCCCAGTTGGTTTTTAAGATAAATCCAACCCAGCCACACTCCAGCTACGTCCAATCCTCAAGAGGAGTAAGACAAAAGAACCGTCTCACAAATATGGATTCAACAATGTTGACGGCACATCAATCGGACTTCTGGAGCTCATGTTATACGCGTTTCCGCTCAGAGGGCCCAGTTGGTTTCATGTTTGCACCAACCCGGATGTACCCAACGTTCTCTGAAACCTTGTGTGTAATATACCGAATTGACCATCTTGATCCAAGTATCCCAACACAACTGACATTACATCACTCGGAAGTCTGTATCCCAAGATGTGGGGTGAAAGACCGAAAATGGTCCAAAATGGGGGGTCTTGGCCCGGCCCGACCAGGCCCAACCCCCCTGGGTCGGCCTGAACCGGGTTGACCCGACCTGGGTACGGGGACGGCCTAGTAGGGCGTGGCCTGGCCCAGCTAGGCACGGCCCAGACCAGTCTGCGCGACCCACCCCAGCCCTGTCGGGGGGGGGGGGGGGGGGTGCGCTGGCTCGGCCAGTAGGCCGAGCAGGGGGGATGTTGTCCTCCTTCCCTTTACGCTGCGCGGACACGGCGAGCACCACGTCCTCCTCCGGATCCCACGTGGTCGTGGGATCCAACCTCTATAGTCGCGGCTGAAGCCGTGGCGGCTCCTTCCAGCGGCACGTCGTGGCGCCGCCGCCTCCAGGCGGCCGGCCGGTGTCAGTCCCCTCCTCCGCCCACCGAGGTCGCCGCGCCGGCGCGGCGCGCCGGTGGCACCATCCGCGAACCACAAGATGCGCTCCTGTGGTCCGATATCCCTGCTGTATGCCCCTGCAGCTCTCCCGAGACGCATTCATCACTACAATGGCTTCCACACACTGTTGTTACCCCGTTCCATTTTCCCTCGTCAACACGCACACAGAAAAATAATAGGGGAGGGTCGTCGGCCGTGTTTGTTCGGCCCGCTCCTTCTGTGTTAGTTGATAACAAAAGGGTCCAACAAGATTAATGTTCAATGACAAACGAGGCACAAAAATTAGTTAGGATTGAATTTAATTCCAAAAAATTCCCCCACAAATAATAATCCCCAACCCGCAAATAATAATCGTTCATGGATCAACTCGATAATGAGTTGATCCTCGTTCATGTTTTAGAGGAAAACAAACATGGGAATATTAACATTCTCTAAAATATACTCTTACCTCAACAAGGTAGACAATCTTCGGCGTTGCAGTACATGAAGTCGTGAATAAGATGATCATAGGCGTCGTCGGGGTGCGCCGAGGAGGAGGCAGCGTCTAGCCGCGGGGAAGAGGTTTTCTAGTGCGTCGTCAATCTCCGAGGAACCGGCATTATTCATCACTCTTCGTCAGAGGCCGACATCGTCGGTGTTTAGTCATAGCTTCCTCCCCCATGTTCCGAATTCCTTTTCCAACAGTTTGGTTAATTAAAGAATTAATACTCACGATGTGTTCATTATTATGGTTCATTAATAAACCTTAATTAATGAAACTATTAGAAACACGGGTGTTTCTGTTACACATCCCAATGGACAAGTCATTAAATGGACCTCATTTATTGATCGTCATTCCACTGTGATTCCGCCAAATGTCTCACAACGGTGGAAGAAAACGAATAAAATAACTTATAGTTATTTTATTTTATACAAATCTTTTTCTAAATTCTAAAAACATATCTTCTTCGTCCGACCCTTGTCAGTTGAAGTTAAGCTTGGCCTAAGTGAATCATGGCACTGTGAATTCATCGGTGCCCTCAGATTTTAATTCTGAGCACCGGTTCAAAATTTATAAAACCCCACTCGTTCGTTCACTGAACTTACCCGAGCTAAACTTCGAAAATAGGTTCCGGGCACACTAGGCCACGGAATCCAGCACCGTCAAAAACTGCGTACTCGTAAAATTAAAAAGTATTTAAAAATAAATTTTCCATGAAATTTACGAATATTTACACTTCTTTTTTCTAAAAAATATATTTTTGACACAAAAAACAACTTTCCCAATATTGCGTAAGAACTACATAGACACTGATGAATATTTTCATATTTATCATGAATTTAGTTATATTCTAAATTTTTTTACTTATTGTTATGATATTTTTAGTATATTATCATATATGAGTATTTCCTTAATTATAATAAATTTATAAATCATATTTATTTATGGGTGATACAATAAAATACACTATATTTCATAAAAACTCTATTTTATACTATTTACAAAAGCTTTTACTTTATCAAATAAATATAAAAAATTAATACTCTAATAATGTGGAATTTATGAATATATAAATTAATACCTTGTCATGATTCTCATCTCTTATATGTGACAAAAAATAATTTTAACATTAATGATTAGAACACATTGAAAAATGGTTTTATGAAAAAAAATGTTTTGATAAATAATGTATTCATACCAAAATGATGATTCATACCATTCCTTATATAATTAATTATATTTTTTATATAAAATGATACCTATTTAATTTTTTTTATCAAATACAGCTAATAATTGGATACCTAAATTAATTAAAATGTAATTTTTACAACAAAAAGATTACACTAAACTGTATTTTCTCTATTCTAATTAAAATATATATTTTTAGAAAAATCCCAATATATCACCCAATTATAATATTTATATGAATATTTCAAAATTTATGTTCATTTCATAAAATAAAATTTTTAAATTTTATTGAAAATAATTATAATATTTTCATTAAAATCAATAAGACTGAAAATGGAAAACAAATATTTTTTATGAATAAATTTACTACTAAATATTGAATCATTATTTATTATGCAATGAACAATAATGAATAATTGTGATAGAAAAATACATATATATAATTTTTTAGTTAATCCTATTTATACATTTTAACTTTATGGTTAGGTTATAACTATATAATTTAAATAACCATTTGTAATTCTTGGTTTAAAACTGAATTGCATATTGAACATCATATAAAATATAGTTTTATTTTAAAAATTAATGGTGTTAAGAAGTGGTTCATCAGGTAATTTATGAAGATGATTGAGATTTCCTACTCTAGTATGAATATGAATTATAGGGAACTTGTGGTCCTTATGATACTAAAGACTATGTTCATATTATCATGGTGATCTATGATCTAGTATTTACTCTTGAGGATAGTGTAGTGAATATAGATACCATTTTTATTGGGAGATGAAAGGTGTTGGGGTGGTGTTATCAGATATGAATTAAAGCATGATAGTGTTACTTGGGATTCATTCAAGGATATTTCCTATAAAGAGTACAATCCCAACCCTCTATTGTGTGATTCATGAAAGGATTTTATAGATCTTTAGTAAGGAATGATGTCAATTTCTTCTTAATCTAATCACTTCATTGAGATGTTATTTTTTTCTCCTATTTTATTTTGGAATTAAGAACATAATGCTATAGTGTTTACTATCAGTCTTCATTTTGAGCACAAATTATGGATTTTGGATTTTGAAAGGATTAATTATGAAATTATTCTTTATAAGACTTGTAATATTTAAAATGTGTTAGTAAAAATAATAATATGTTTTATTAAATATGATATTACATAAATAAACATTCCTTATATTGATTAAATAGGTGAATCATTAAGAATTTGGAAGAGGAAGGATGAGTATTTACAATAGGGCATCAAATAAGTTGACCCAAGTAGGGGTCCTTATACTCTATAATTTGGAGAAGGATTATCAAGTTCTAAAACTATAAATAGAAGGTAAATGTCAGTACAAAAATCATTAAGACAGCAAGGGAATGACGCTGATTTAGAAATATGTGTCATCTCAATTTTTCCAAGGCTTCTCATCTGTATCCAAGGATGTTGGGATATGGTGATGGTAGTGGTAAACAATAACTAACCAAATCACTGAAAACTATAGTGAATTGTATGAGTTATGTACTATAGAGGAATGTTCATGATATGAAGGTTGGTAGGATGTATTTAATGGAGGAGGTTTTGAAAATCCATGAAGATGGACCTTCTACATTTGGATATCGGGCTCTAATTACATATACTCTATATATTACTTTTGTTGATATAAGAACATCCTATGTTTTTTAAATACTCATGTAGTTTCCAGAAAATACATTTTAATGACATTATATTTTGAGTTTAACTATATATATATTCCCTTAGGAATGAATGTATACAATATCTAGTGATTATCTGACTGTCCCATAGTTTCATTTGTTAGAAACATAAATGTGGCATCATGATGCAAGAGATTTCATGTTTTGATGTAATATTCAGAATGGACTGGCCAAATGGTTATCCTTATGATATTTACTATTATTGGAGACATATATCGTTAACTGTGATTCGGGTCAAGAGGTCCAGGTTTACCAGTTAAAGGATCTTTAGAGTTGTTTTGATGTGAGTAGACCTGAACTAATATGGGGTTATGACATTACAAGTTACATTCCAAAAACTCAAAATTAATTCAGAAATAACTCCACATTCATTCCTCAATTGGTGTATTGTAATTATAATGTTTTCATTTATGACTTATAAGGTCTTACTCTATAAATTTTTAATTACAGGTAAGATTAAAATTATACCTTGGGAATTAATAATATAGATTTTTCATTGTCACGTGAAACTATATTATTTGAAACATTTGAAGGTTTAATATGTGTGTTTTGAGGTATAGGTATTTATTTTACTAATCAAAACAACTTGGGGATCTGAATGGTTGTTTTATAAGACTACAGCTGGTAGTATAAAGATTTATGGGGGCTACATAAAGGTAAATAAACTAATGGTTGGTAATATGTAGCCATTATAAAGTATTGATTATAAAAAAATTTATTTACATAGAACATAGTGGTTTTCCAATATTGATCTAAATTTAGGGAGAAATCTATTATAAATATAGAGAAGTTTGTTCCAGAGACTATATTTAGGGTAGATATGTATTGTATGAGTATATTTTCATGACTTTTGGGTTGAAACAATCCTCAGTGGTTTTCATGGCTCATATGAACTAGGTTTTAATCAATATATTTTCTACATTTCTATTTTATTCATATAGGATATATTTATATATTCAATAACAATATATTTTCATGATATACACTATCATATTGAATATAATACACTTCTAGAACATCGAATTTATTCCAAATAGTAAATGTGTCACTTTATGAATTAGTATCTTCGTTCCATGGAAATAAAATTTATGGGGTGGTATTTTAGTGTACATGGAAAATGTGTAGGCCATAATGTCTTGCACATATCCTATGAATTATTTCGATATTAGAAATTTCATCAGTGTTTTGGGGTACTATTTACTACTGATCTATGATTTCTTCCATTTGGAATAACTAATGAAATAAATAACCAAAAATGAGGTATAGTTAGTGGTATATTCAGTGTTGAGATTCCATACTAGAACTAAAAATGAAGTTGATTTTAGATTTTATTTTTATTCGTCCAGGTCTTGGTATCGGATATGTAATGTTTTACAATTCCATAGGTGATGGGTTGGGATATATGTTATTACAAATGGATTTTGTAATAAAATTTTGGCTATGTTGACTATGAAACAATATTTGGAACTTAATGATTCTTTTTTTATAGTTAGAAATGAATACATCTAATCTAAAATTTTTGTGATATAATTTCATCATTGAGAGGTTTATCCTATACAAAGACTGTAATATCTATCAAAACACCTTCTCTCTATTGGATCTAAATTTAAGGTAGTTGTGTCGGGTGGATGATATGTAGAAACTCTACTTCGATAATCCCTATGATATTGTGAACCATATTTTCGTTTTGGATTCTATATGTATGAAAATTTATGAAATGTATGAGATTATATATCATCCTGTATTTGTGGAGTGGTTCCTAATGATTCTGAGGATTAAGTGTACATTGAATGAATCCATGGATCATGAATTAATTAAATGTGTGACTACAGGTATAATGTATTATTTATTGGACTATATATTGGATAACAAAGATTCAGATCATGTGTGTTTATTGATGAAAGAGTTATTAGTGGGTGATGATTCTGTCCCAGTATAGTCCTTATATTATGATGACATAATCTACCTTCAAGGGAGGGTTATAATGCCAACTTAATTGAGGGATGATATTGAAAGAAATATACATTTCTAAAATCCTTATTTCATATGTGTTTTATGAGGATTTTTCATGACAAATTATGGAGATTTTGGAGGCCATGAATGAATGATAATGTCAATGGTTTTGTTTTGTGATGTCTTACCTTCCATAGGGCAATGGTTGAGAGGTAGTGTGCAGATGGTTCTCTTTATCAACATCTGATGACCATGAGGAATTTGAATAATGTAATTAAGGATACCAAGATATAGTTACCTAGTACCCTAAGGTTTCATGATACTATATTTGTTATAGTTCATTGTATATGAGAAGATTCTATTTTCTTATTGGTTTGGGAGGAGCTTTCAATAGATCGATTATAAAAGATATATGTATGGTAACTTTTATACCTTTATAGAGAATATTATATCATCATGTGGGATAAGGATGCACCTTCAAAATAGTGTAACTAGATGGTATTATAGAATTCTTCGGTTACCTATCAAAAATGTAGTAAAATGTATCATTGGAAAACTGACATAAGGTTAGAATGTAAAATCCAATTGGGTGAGGATATGCTACTTGAATACATTTTAGACATCAGGGAAGTTTGAGATGGTCACCTATCCTTGGAGTACTTCATGTAAAATATAAATAATATCTATACATCAATACCTATATTACCTTTTGAGTCTTTTTATGGTTGGTCATTTCTATCACCGCTATGTTGGAATAAAGCACGCGAAGAAATATTTGTTTAGATGAGTGTGGTATATTAGTCCCTTAAGTTAGTCCAGTTGACCCATAAGTGGTTAACTACTTCTCAGAATTTATAATGATCATATGTTGATAAATGTAGATGTAATTTAGAGTTCACTATCAGAAACTATGTTTTATAATAAGATAATCCATCATTAGGTCATTGATAGTTGCAAAAACAGGGGAATTTAATGATAGAAATTTTTAGAACATTCAATATTATTGGGCTTATCAAGACACTGGAATACCATTTAGATCTCTTTTTTTGGTACATTAGTTTACATAACTTGTTCCATGTTTCTCATATGAGAAATTATATTATCCATTCGACACATGTTATTAACTCTGAGGAAGTTGATCAAAATCCTGATAGATCATTTTTATACAAGATGGTGAAATTCACAGATCGAATTAATAATTAGTAGTGAGTGGAGAGAGTGACACTTATCAATGTCCTATAAGATCATGTTCAAGAGGATACTTGGTTGTACGATTTTGATGTTAAGGCAAAATTCCCTAAACAATTTGATGACGACTTATTGAGACACAAATTATGGATGAGAAGTAATTAGAGGGGGAGAATTGAAATTTCTTTGACTTCAACGTACATTTTGTGTTAATTTTATGATTTATCATTTAATATATTCTACATATGAGGTGTTTTATAAAATAATAAGGTTTTTAGTGTCATTTTTTAAGTGTATTAAGTCATTAGTGGGCTATTAGGTGGCTGAAATAAGGCCACTGACTAGCCAGTCAAGTGCATCAGCTAGAAAGTGGTGATAGTAGTGGGACCATTAATTTTATAAATAGAATTTTTCGTCATTTATAAATGGAAAAATTCATGCATTATTCAAGGAACATCGTACTACCAATGTCGCATGCCTGCTAACCAACCAATGGAAACTATATGGGAATGTAATTAATGGAATATTCTTCATTTTCTCCAATTTTTTATATACCAAACCCTCACACTATTCCAGCACCAATAAAGCCACAAACAAATGTATTAATCTTCGTTAGTTCTTAAGGATTAATCCTCTTCTCTATAGTGACCTATATTTTTCATAAATAGTTATCACATAATTATAGAGATATATTCAATCAATAACATTATAATTCATTCTATAATCATATCGGTCTACGGCCTTTGGATACATGGACATATAAGCAACATGGTCATAAAATATATACATTATCACCCACTAATTTATATACATCTAACACCATTTTTAGATATTTTATATGTAATAATTCTCTTCATTACTAAAGGAAAGGAAACATAATAAAGGGGAGCTCAAATGCCCAATAAGGGTAAACAAGGGAGAAATTCATGATTACTTGGGAATAACATGAACATAAAATTATGAGTACATGATAATAACATTTTAAAATTACACCTTGCATATCATAAATCATAATCATGAGTCATGGAATAAATCATGGCCTTTCATAACATATGAATCATAAATTAATTAAATAACATGATCCAATACAACATAACATTAACATAAGATATAAGTTTATAGTATACATAAATGAATAAAAAATAATTTCCTAATCAGTCAAATATCATTACCAAGAATATAATTGTATACAATTTTAACTACCCAACCAATCATAGTAGTCAATATTAACTTCCAAGAATATCATAGTGGAAAAAGTGATGTATTGAACTCAGTTAAATCCCTATTCGAATCCATATAATCTCATGAGATATCAATAATTACTCAATGAATTGGAGGAGGGTATAGGTCTCACCCATAATTCAATGAAAATCATAGGTATTTTTGAAAATAGCATAAATCAATTATCATATTACATCATAAGTAAATAAATGGATTTTATAAATTTTTAATAATTGAATAAACCTTTTAAAATAAATAGATTTCATAAATAGTTCATCGTTTCATCATAGAATAACCCATAGAAAATTGATGGGTTTCATAATAATTATATCATCATATTTATAAACAATCCAATAAAATAATTAAGATGATATCCTTGGATATTTCCCTAGTAAATCATAAGTGAAATCATGAATTTTTATATTTGATGAATATAAATACAAGTGATTTTTATAACATGCCTCCAAAAAATAACCTTTCTATTTGGAAATTATTTAGTTTCAAAAAATCATAAAATATAACAGAAAAATAATTTTTTATTATAACAGTGTAAAGTTGTAAATATATTTTCAAATAAAAAATTATCCATGATGGAGGGAAAATAATTACATTTTATATTGGCTATAAAATCATTACATTTTTTGAAAAAGACCCAAAGTAACATGTTTGGAAAATGAAAACAGATTCCCTTAAAAAAATTAAAAGAGTAAAAATTAGGTATAAATTATAGGGGAAATTGTAAGAGAATAATATAAGACTTATTTAAACATTTTTAGAGAGTAATTTCAAACTACCCTAACAACATTAACCCATAGTTAGTTTCTATATTATTATATTCACATAAAATCAAAGATTATTATCACATTGGATCAATAAGATTAGTAGTATCTCAGAACCATATATATACATTTGTCAAATATTATAATGGGAAAATAAAAGAAATTTCATAAATAAAATTATATTATATTAAATATTATTCATTCTATCCTTATTCATATACCTTGGAATAGAAAATAAATAAATGTGTGTGAAAATATTTCCAGTAAGGGTTATATACAGTGGATTATAATGTTATTAAAAAAATATCAATATGATGAATAAAATATTTAAAAAATCAGGGAATTTAATAAAGATATTCATCAAAAAAAGAATATATGTATAAGATCCATGATGTAATATGATGAATGATAGTAACAAATAAATTCCCATGAAATGAAATTCTTAATATTGGATTCCATGTTCTTAGAAATCATGGTATCTATACCATTGAGAGCATGAAAAAATAATGCTAAAAACTATATGTAGGAATTAACACATTTAATTATATCTCACTAATTTTTTACATGAGACTTATCTATTCCACAAGGGAATATATAATTTCAGTCCACACCCATCAATGAATATCCATGATTTCCTCACATTTCAGATGATCAATTTAATTCATAAAAAAATATCTAATGAATCAAAAAATCATATACAATAAAGAATATATTTTTATCAATAATTTTCTTATCAAATAAATAAATTATATAAATAATCATTTCTATATAAATATTAAACATTTTAATCGATAATAATATCCATGATCCAAAGAATATCAATATTTAATAGAAATAAAATATACAGTGATCATAATTATGTAAATATTTTAATGGATAGAATCATTAAATATATGAAAAGTGGTTAAAATTTAAAATAAAGGGTAGTTTTCATTGATAAATAGGAATTTCATTAAAATATTATAATAACAATCATGATAAAAACATTTCTAATTTTTCAAATCACTAATTAAAAAAACCGCAAAATTATAAAGTTTGTCATTTTCTTTGAAAACAACATTGTAAACCTGAAAAGGATACTTGAATTTTTTTTAATAAGAATGAAAAATAAAATCATATAATTTATTTTAGAAATGATATTTCATCCATTCATTTTTTTTAATGGAAGAGAGAACATTATTTCTAAAGCAACAAAATGATTCCTTTAAAACCATTTTGCAAAAAATAAAGAATGAGAAAATGTTTTGTTTGGATAAGTCATTATATAAGTGTAAAAAAATATACCATTTTAGATAAATTTTGGATATGGAGTAAATATATATATAATTAAAATATAAATAATATTTTATTTCTTTTAAGAATTACTTTTCCTAGTTTAAGTTCCAATCAGAGTAGAAGTTAAATGAAAATATGGGAACTATTCAAAAGAATAAAAATTAAATGAAATTTCATAATCATGAGTAAATATATATTTATGTTAATTTCTTCAAATGGGTATAATATAATGAACATAAAAATAATGATGTGGATGATACAAAATATGTCTCAATTGATTGTAAGTTGAGACAGAATCCATTACCATATTTCCAAATTATCATGTAGGTAATATAACATTAGGTATAATAAATCTACATTTTTAATATTTACATAACCCAATAATATTCATATTTATTATATCAAATATGATCCATTGGTATCATTTTATAAATATTTTGTTAATAATAACTTATTATTATCATTGTTTCAGGAGTCAAGTGCTTATTTATTTTGATTTTGTAGTTATGCTAAATGTAAATTTAATAATTTCAAATCAAAAAAATAATGGTATAAATATCAAAAATATTTAATATATATATTTATATTTTCATTCCAATATTTTTAGATACAAAAAAATAAAATATACTGTTTATGGAGATGATAGGACGTACAAATACATAATCGATGTTCTCAATTTTTAAATAATGTAAATGAAGATGTGTGGAAAATAAATAATCACTAAATCTGAATTATTATATCAAATATATAATATATATTAACTAAATACATCAACATTAACATTTATAAAAAATATAAATGTAAAATTTATCAGATTGCTTCGTGGAGGTGGTAGTCCAAACATATGCATGGGTGACATTACCATTTTTCAGAAATTGCAATATAAATAGAAGTATATGATATTATAGTTCTAGAATCACAGTTAATTTATAAATATCATAAATATGTTTTAAATAATTTTTTGTATCCATACATATAAATTGGTGATGAAAAATTACACTTTTATTTGGAGATGGTAGGCGATATATATATAAAAAAGGGATATTATCAATGTTTTTATTGTGTAAAATAGAACAAATATAGTTTCCCTAAAATAATATCAACATATGTATATATTTACGACACTATAATTATTAACTGGGATGGGTACAACACATTAACATTAATTATAAGAAGAAACTTCCTTAAATGCCTCGAAAATGATGATTACATTTTCTTTAGTAGAATTCAACATGTTCTATATTTAAGGGACTGAGGGTTGGTATTTCAGGGAGAATATAACCTCAATATAATGTATAAGGATGTTGATATAAATAATGGGAATGGGTTATCTGGGTAATATTTACAAATTTGGATAATTAAGTGAAAAAATATCTTCCCTTTTATAATTTATGTCTGGGTAACATTTTCAATTTCATAAAAACAATTGAAGTGTGGGGCACTTTTCAGTTTCCTAATTATTTTGTTATTTACTGTTGTAACCACTATTTTAATCATAAATGGATAATAATGTTTTAATAAATTTCCAAATTACTAATAAATGGACAATGGATGTTGTTTTAATAATGTTTCATTATCATTAGGGAAGATAATATTTTTATTAAATAAAAATAATTGGATGAAATTTTAATTTTATAAAATATGATTGATTTCCATTTTGTTTTTATTCTTTTAATTTGATATTAAATAAATTAGAAAAAAGGGGTAGTAGAATATAATCCTTTAAACCTATACTAACATGTAATTTAGATCTGTTAAATTCAAGGGACACATTATCTCATTCGAATTATATAAATTCTAATATTTCTAAAATTATATCTTTTTTATCCATTAAATATATAATTTAATTGTGATATAAAAAATTTAAATGTAATTATGTTATCTAAAAAATTAGAAATTAATTTATATCATGAAAATAATTTCATTATTTTAATAATATACATTTATATCTATTTGTATATTTATTTTTCCACTATATTTCTCGATAATGGATATTTAAAACTAACAGAGTGATATTTATTAACTTTGTTGGATTTAAATATTCTAAGGAACCTTTTTCTTGACATGTGTCCATTTAAAGATTCCATTTTAAATATAATTTAATTGTGGTAGATTTTGATTCATATAATAATATTTAGGAAGAATACATTTGGCATTAGCACTTGGTTTTAACACTGATTTACCTAATTTACCATTTAAAGAGGAGATAAATTTTACCATAGTTACTATTCATTTTTTCCAAAAATAAAAGGTAATAATTGAAAAATATAAACCTTTGTATTCAAAATATATTCTAATTTATCAAAATCAATAACAATAAGTGTTATAAATTATTTTTATAATAGGTGTGCATGACGTGACAGAAAACGCTATTTAGATGAATGTAGTTTTTATGTATAAACGTGATTTATTCTTATCACATGAATTGTAAACTAAATATATTAATTGGAAAATAATTTTTTTGAATGTTGTTTTCTTCTTCTAAAATATTTTATCTTAAATATTTAACAATACTAAAATGGTCTGTATAAGTTATCCAATATGAAAAGTTATAATCTATCCTTGAAAATTATATTATACCAATTAGTTTCCTCTTATAGAAATATGTTATAACTATTCCCAATTAATCCTTTATATTTTACATATTTTTTACATATAATTCAACCCAATGATGAATCTCCAAGAATTCCATTAGTTTATATTAAATCCAAAAAAAATTAAAAACAATTTGATCCAATATTATTCATCTAAAAATATATTTATTATTTATCTATGTAAAAAATATCATACTGACCAAGGAATCATGTAGGGCACTAGTAGGCTTTACACCCACTATCAACATTTGGTTGTCGGTTCATGCCTTAAATCCTTGCTGAATGTGATAGGGTTTCAACCAACATGTGGCTTCCCCTTTTTTAAACTACAACATTCCCAAGAATATGATAATTATCCTCTAATAAAACAGTAATCATCAAATCAAATTTTTAATAGATGTGGATTTCAATATGATATATTTTTAAAAAATACGATCTATTTTACCCCACTAATATATAAATAAATCAATATAAAAATCAATTAAACCATAAAGGATATCAATGGACTAAAACTTGTGTACACACAATGTAAAATAATGTTTCCCCAAAAAACCCTTTATGTAAAAAATATACCAAACCAAGGAGATTTATTCCCATAATATCACCCAAAATAACATTAGTAATATCAAACAGGCATTATATTAACCTTGAAGAGGGGTATGTATTATTATCAAATTTTTACGAACCATTAAATTATAATCCCAATATAATTTTGGTTTGCCAAAATACCAAAAACATATTAATGGTTAATAGTCCCTAAATTATTTTTATTCCATTAACCCATCTTATTATTCGAGGTTATCAGTAAAATTTGTTTTTAAATACATAAATATAAACTATTATGAAATAATCCTAATATGTTTCATGGTTCTTATATAAAGAATATTATAATACATATAAAACATAATTTTCATGTAGGAGAACATAAAAAATTCGATCATTACACATTATATATTTCAATATCATAAGTATTTCCTTTCTCTAAGAGTTAACCCTTGAATTAAGACAATGACTCAAATTATTCTCATATTCCCCACCCATATGTTATCGAACTATAAATTGTGGCGTATGATGTAATTTATTATATTATATCATAGTTTTTTATTTTATTTAAAAATTAATATATTTGTAATATTATTTCCCCACATTATTCATTTTCCCATTTCATTAAGAAATTTTCCATGTTGTCTTATTGCACATTTATGACATGAAGGAAATTGTTATTTCGTTTCTTTATAGTCTCCACTACCAATGTTCTCAACAAAAATTATCCATATCATATTTTTTGAGTCTATGGATTGCATAAGGTGATATTTTTTAATCATATATTATAAAAATTATTTAGGAATAGTAACAATATCATTAACTACAGTCATCATCCCACACGGTTTCACATCTTCACTATATTTTCCATCACATTAAATGTTAACTGTGTTTATTTTAATTCTTTCCAGTGACTAAAAAAATTGAATGATAAATAATATACATAGTGGAAAAAACATAATATCTACCCTACTAATGATTAGTATTTTTTCAATATATAGACTCCAACTCAACATCATTCATGGGGTTATTTTTCTTAATAAATGTTTTCCAAAATGTAGATTCAAAAGTTTTTACTAAACTTGTTTTGATATTAATTTTAATAACCCAAACTCAAGTAACCCGGATCTGATGTCTAATTTATTACATTAATATAGATACAATGATTATAATACCATGGGTTTACCAATTTTCTATTCTTATATAACTAGAATTGTAAATGATTTCCAACATTCATTTGAAATATAAAATAAATAGAGCAAAAACATATATGAATCATCAGTATTATTCGTTATATCATTTTTCATTTCATGGGGAAAGGAGAGAAAATAAAGTAGTTGGATTATATTCTTAGTAATAGATATGTATAATAGAATATAACATAAGTAGAAAATATATCATCAATATGAAATTGTAAATAAATGAAAAAATATTTCATTTAATCATCAAATTGATAAAAAATCATATATGGATAATATCAATCCAACTACCTCGTGAATTTTAATAATAACTATATTATAAATGAAGTAGATTCTTAATATTGGATCTGTGGTCTTAGAAATCATGGTATTTATACCAGGAATGCCTTGTTTCAAGACATTTTAAAACTATGTGTATGCATACACCAGAAACCCAATTAATTATATCTTAAAAATTTGTCTTATGAGACCTTTCTATGAATCATGAAACATAGGTGATCTAAAACATTTTATAACTAATAAAAATTCATAATAAATACATTCTTTAATGATATTTATATTTATGGTGTAATATATGATCCAATTATTATATTTAAACAATTGTTTTTTAAAAATAAATTAATATTATAAATTATTGGGGGTTAAAATATTATTTCATTATTATTCAATAGTTCCAAAACAAATACATTTATTATGGTTAAATAATTTCTATAATGTTATAAATATTACATATATTAAATATATAGTCATTTAGTGTCATCTATAAAATATTGATATAGAAAAAATAATTACAACGTTCATAGATATGGTAGGTTGGACGTACACATGAACAATGTTTTCACTTTTCAATAGATATAAAAAATAATTTTTATTAATAATTAATATTTTAAAAATTATTAGTTTTTCATATATATCATAATTATTAATTAAATCCTTATTTATTTCCATCCATGTAAAAAATAATCAAAAAAACGGATCACATCTCACTATTGAGGTGGTAGTCCACACATGTGTAAGAGCAACATTTTTATTCTCCAATGAATTGGATGGTAAACAGGTATATATATATATGAAATTATAGTTCCCAAATAACATTAATTCCATAAATATCATAAATAATCACTATATTTGTATTCATAACCATCAATGTAATTTCGTGATGAAAACAATTATGCCACAATTTTTTTGATGGAAAGTCAAACATATACACATGTGATTTTATTGAAAATTTTAGGGAAAATAGAAGTAGTATGTTAATAAACTAATCATTATAAAACATCAGTATATTTATGATATTTTATTTATTCTTTTTGAATACGTAAAACCCTTTATGTTGAAGTTTAATAAAAAGTAAACATGATGGACTCTGTAAAGATGATTACCCCTTCTTTTTTAAAATTAATCTAGATTTATCATTAAGTGATCAAGGATGGGTCTATTGGAGAGTCCATTTCCAAAATAACTTCTCATAATATTTTTATAAGAGTAATGATTGTGTATTGTTCAATATAGATCAGTAAATGTTTTGTAAGGATTTGATGGAAGGGTTTCCAATTAACAATTCAGTTGAGGAGCCCTTTAGTAATTTATTAAAAAAATAAAATATAATATTAGTAATCTAGATTAAAATTCTTTAAAATTATCATTAATTTTAAGAAAAAATAAATTTGGTTGAATTAATATTGCACCGATTATTATTTAGACAAGTTTTAAATATTATTTTAATCCTTATTATTTTTTTAAACATTTGAAAATTATTTTTTCCCTTATACATGATAACCTCTATTATAATAATAAATTATTAATAGTGTAATTATAAATGTCCATGTGACTTGTAAATGGACCATCGATGGATTATTAAACAATTTTTCATTCCCATTTCTAAAAATATTATATTTTTTTAATTTTAAATAAATTAATGAAATAATATTTTGATAAAATATTATTAATGTAAATTATGACACTATTCATTTAATTTGAATTTAAATATATAAAGAAAAAAATAAATTCAGAAATAATCATTTAAAAAACCCTAGAATTTCATATATATGTTTAAAATTTATGGGACACATTATCTTATTCATATTTTTACAATATTAAAAAATTTAAAAACAATTATTTGATTTTCATATCACTAAAATAAATACTATATTAGTGACCCACTATAATGTTTTCTTAATTTATAATTAATAATAAGATAAAAATAATAATATATGATGAAAATAATTTCATTTACCTAAAAATATACACTTAGTTTCATTCATAACATGATTATTTCAATATGTGACTGCATAATAGATTACTAGAACTAAGAGAGTGACATATTTTTATATTTAATTTATTTAAATATTATAAAGGTCATTTTCATGGAAATTTCTCCATTAAAAAGTTCATTTTTAGGAAAATGTGGTAAGGGTAAAATTATTTTCATGCATTGGTAATTACGATGAAAAACAATGCCATTATTACTTAGATTAATCCTAGATTACCTGAATTTACCATTTTCTATGGTGTTAAATTATTATAAAGTTACTATTTATATTGAACAAAAATTAATGGGGTAAATTTAGAAAATTATAACCTATAAATTCTAAATATGGATTCTTTTATTTAAAATTCATCATAAACTAGGGTTATAAATTAATTATAAAATCATTGTACAATATGTGATGAAAATAACTTTAAGAAAAATATATTTTTTTAGAATAAATTGGATTTATTCTAATCCCATTTATGGTAAAAAGATTAAATAAATGTTTAAAAAATTTATTCAATATATAATATATAAATTGTAATACATTTACTCCCTAGTTTTTATAAATTTAATTTAATATGATAAAACACATTGTAAGGAAATGAATTGACATTCAAAAGTCATTTTTATATATAAAAATGATTTAATAACAAATTTTATCATGTAATTGATTATAAATAAATTAATTAATTCATTTATAATATAACAATAATTGTTTTTGAAAATATTAATAAAAATTCTTACAAATTGTAACACCCCAGGATTTCAATGTATTTTATCTCGTTAAAATAATTCAATAGCTTGAGCTACATGCAACACCAAGTTCGTACACACCATGACTAATCAAACTAGCCGTTCCAAAAGCAGTTATGAATAGTATTAACTTAATTATAAATTCTATATACTCCATGTAATTTTAACATACATATTATGTCTTTCTTAGACATAATATAAGAACAAATTCAATTTTTCAGATAAAATAAGTATTTTTTTTTCAAAAAAAATGCAATTTTACCACCTTTTAATGGAGAACCCTTTTTAAATACAATATTTGATACTTTTATATATAAAATTTGACAAAATAAACTTCTTCTTTAGAATAAAGACATAAAAAATTAGTTTTGATAAATTTTCGATGTTTTTCTGATAACTTTCATATTTTGAATAATAGTGAATGATACTAAATTTTAATTGAAAAAAACGTTTTTAATCAAAATAATATATAGCGTTAATTGTAAATTTGAATGGTTTTGAAGTATATTTAGATTATATTTTTATAATTTAATCCAATATTGGTCATTTTAAGTAATTTCACATTTAAATTGGACATAAACGCAGATCAATATTTTGATAGTTTTTACTTTTAAAAAACTCACCTTCAAGATTTAAGGTGGAATTAATTTTAATTTAATTAATGCAACTCCAATGTTTTTAATTTGGTGAAATAGGCATGATTTTTTAATTTGGAATATAAAAATTATCTTTGTTTTCATTTTTGGTATTTTTCTAAAAATATTCAATTTTTTATGAATAGTGAAAAACACTATGTTGTAGATAAAAACCAACTTCTTCATTTAAATAATTATTTTTATATAAAAAATTATCTTAAAGTAAAAACAGATAAAAAAATACATATATTAGACCAATTTAATTCATTAGATACATTTTATAATAAGATTATACATATAAAATGTTATTGACCTTTTTAACGTCTTTTACCCACCTTCTAGGCACATTTGGAAATTTGAATAAAATGTAATTTTACTGCATCTGTGAATTGAATTTAAAAAATCTTAGAGACATGATTTACATCAGTCACTAAAATGTGGTTCAATAAGATGAAAATAATTTATTGGTGAATATTATATTTTCAATTTTATTTACCATGGTTAAAAGTAAATAGGGAAATTAAAGGTAAAAATGATATTATAATTACCCTAAAACATTTCTTAATTATATTGGATAAGTGTTTTTCGACCAAAATAAACCTTAGGAATAAAATATGATCCTTTTTTATCCACTTTTATTAGATTAGTACATTTATTATTATTTTATTTAAATAAGAGTTAAAAGTGTAAAAGTCAATGATCAAAAACTAAACAATTTTTAATATGGGGTTATACATAAGATAAATTTGACTATAAAAATTCATTATAAAGATAAAATGTTTTCCTACGTTATTTTATTTATAATTTTTAGACAATATATATTCAAGTTTATTTATGACCCAATGATGATGCAGTAATTACCTTATTAATGAAAGATTAAAATAATTGATATTATAAATGTAAAAATAAGTGTTAATTGAGACTTTTCATTCATTACACTAATTTTATTGGTTAATATGACATTATAGGGTTGATTTAATGTATTGTTTTTTGAAGTATTCAATTTTTTTTGTCTTTCAGAAAAATAAAATACTAAGTACTGTCAAAATTGACATAAATGTGTTTTTAAAACAAATACTATATTATTAAATGATATAATATTCCTAAAAGTATAAGGTTAAGAAAAAGGACTTATATAATTATATATATGTAATTAATGAACCACTTGAGGTTCTATTGGCCTTTTATAGTTAGATTATAAATCATGTAATATAAGAATACAAGAAGACATGGTAAAAGTTAAACTATTTAACTAATAATTAAATCTAAAAGATATGGTTAATATGGTGACCCAAAATTGTATAAAACCTATTTGTTGATAATTTTCTTCTTATCCCCACATTTTCCTAGAAATAAAACAATTTAGAGCCATTATAAAGATAATATTATTTGATACTAAATTAATATTTCTAGCTTTTTCAAAAGTTCCCCTCAGCTCTCTTATAAAAGGGTAATTCCCCCTTCTCTCAAATTAACACCAACAAAGCCATTTGGCAGGCCCAAAACATACTCCAATCTCCTCTAAACTACCCTAAATTCAACCTAGAGGCCTTAATTTGATCATAAATCCAACACATAGATCCCTTTTGTTCAAATCAAAAGTAAGAACCTGAAGAATAGGTAATTATTTCATCACCTCTTTCAATGTTCTTTTCATCTTACACTTCCTCTTTCATTGTTGTTTCCATACCAAAATAATAACTCCATTACCTTAAGCATAATATAATGCTATTATAAATATGGAACAACCCTATTTATTACTTTATCCATACTATGAATGAAAAAGTCACCATACGTGCGAATGTATGGCTTACCGTCTCCATGTCATGGTGTGGTTTTTTATTCAACACATCATTTTTTGTATGGGTATAATAATGAGTATAATTGATGAAAATAATAAATATAACATGTTAATTATTCTTTATATATGATTTACTATCTAATTATAAATGATTTCACCATCAATTGAACGATATTTTTGCTCGTACGTATGTACGGATTACCGTCTCCACGAACGCGATGAGATTCATTCCCCATCGTAACCATTCACGAATAATATTCATTTTATTATTTAAAATATTGTTTAAAAACATAATATCTTTATGTATATGAATCATATTCATCTTATTCATAAACAAATGTCTTACATAACAAAACAAATAATGCAAAACCAAATAAGATAACATCAGAAATAATGATACTATAGAAATATTATTAATAAATCAATATTTTAAGATCATATATGATATTGTATTTATTTATGTAGTTATTATATAAATTAATAATAATTATTTGACTATAATACATGAGGTTAACATACCGTCATCAAAATAAAAGTACAGGGTAAGTTTCAATTTTATAATTCTTTATTATTCGAGGTTGTTTATACGTAAACATCTACTAGGAGTTATTTATCATCCCAATATGTGTTTCTTAAAAATGTATTTCAAAACATTTTTAATATTTCCTAGAATATTGGCCAAATTATTTTATACCCTTGTTTTACTTTTTATAAAAAAATTAAAGGAATGTTTCTGTCATTTTCCAAACAAGGTACTTTATGACCTTTTCAACAAATTAGGGTAACATTGTTTTTTAACTTATATGGTTGGTGAGGCTATTTCCCACCCTTATAAAACCTTCTTATCTTTCCTTACATGATTATAAAAATATTTTGAAAATAAATTTTTTCCTTTTATAATTTTGTTACTTTTAAATGATTTCAAAATAGAAAGATATGTTTCTCTTAAATTGTTTTGATTTCAACAATGTCAACATCCTTTGATTGATTTTACACTTGTTTGAGATTGAGTTATTATGATAAAATCTACCATATTATATTGATGTTTGTGTGATATGTTTGACTATGGATGTGTTATTTTTATACCATTCATGGTTTAGGGTTAATGTATTAACATTTCGTATGCTAGTTTTAATATTAATGTTTATGTTATGTTTCAACCACTTCATATGAGGAATGCATTAGACTTAGTAAGTTACCGGTGGAACCTGCTAGAGCTCCTCGATGAATCGGTAGGTCTCATGAGACAAAATAGTATCATTTTACAAGGCCTTAACCAAATAATATTTTTAGTATTGGCATGAGGCCTTGAATATGTGGTTATGATTTTCGGCATTATGTGTTTCATCATTATAAAAATAGAAATTGATATTACATGTGATTATTTGTCTAGTAGAATATCAATGTGTATAAGTAAATGGAATTATTTGATTTATATTTTCCATATTATACAGAGGTTTAAGTTTAAAATGCTTGTTTTTTAGTCTTATACATTGCCTTAAATGTTTATTCATATTTATAAAAGATTCTGCTATACTGTTATCCTTACTAATCTTCTGACCTCACCCCTTTATTTGGTTTTCTTTTTCCCAGGATGTGACGAAGTATTATTATGATTGACATGTTGGGATAGGCTAAGGGATATGAGTGTGTTCAAAGGGTACACAATGTTGTTTCTTTATTTCATGATGTAATATAAAACTTATGTATGTATCTAGTTCTTATAAGGCTAATAATCTAATCAGTATTTCAAGACATGAGATCTTATGATCATGACAATGTTATGTACTAATTTACCGACTCTAGGTAACTAGGTTCTGGGCATTACAATTGGTATTAGATAAATTTTAGTACAAACCATGGAAACTAGATTTAGAAAAACTCTGATTAGAGAAAGTTCCCCTAAGATAGACTTTGAGGATTAGTATAGACGAACATCCAAAAATTATAGCAGTGTAAATATTATGTAGAGTTTTCAGGAAAATAAAACTCTTTCTGGATACAAATAGGTAGAGGTGGCTCTGGAATAGATGTACCTAGGACTAAAAACTATGACAAGATGTTTCATGAATGACCCCCAGTTTCTTAGAAAATGACAATGATCCTTGCTGCACTATTGTTATTGACACTCTTGGGGGATATGCTTAGGATAATTCAAATTTTATTTACAACCCATTATGAATGATTTATGAGTAAATAATTCCTCAAAGAAAACATTTTTATGATTATGGATTATATGAATACACTTTTAAATTATCATTAGGTATTATACAATTTTGGAATTATGCATTTCGATTCATAAACTAACCTAGTGTATGCCATTGTTTAGAAATGGTGCCTAGTAGAAGTAATGAGAACTCTAACAATACACATGATCCATAGAGTAAGAATAATATTATCTTTTATGGTATTAAGCCATCATTTAGTAAAGGAAAGACTCTCCTATGTACTCTCATCATATGGAGATATAGTATCATGTGTTAATAAGAAAAGTGAAAAAAAAATCAGAGTCATATGGCTTTGAAGGGAAGATAGAGAAGAAAATAATAGTAGAGAGAAATACGGATAAAAGTATGAAGGGAAAGAATGATTATTCTATATGTGATAACTATAGAAAGAATCAACTTGGTAAATGCTTGACCAGAATGGAAGTTTGTTATAAGTGTGGAGAAAAAGGACACCAAGTACGTGATTGCAAGGGTATGAAAAAGGTTTCAAATGTACAATGCTTTATATGCAAGGAGTTGGGACACTATGAGAATCAATATCCCAGTCATCAATGTATACCCCAAATGATGCTATTGGTTAATAATAATGTTTTGATAGAACCAGAAATGCAGAGGAATAATTAGTGTTCTTGTATTTTTTATATTAATGAAATATGTCATTTGAGTGTTGTATCAACGATGTACTGGTTATATTAACTATGGAAATAAATAAGGATTGTACTGTATTACTATTTCATTGAGGATTTGAGATTATATAATACTAAGGAAAGTGACTCAACAGCAAGTTAAACTTATTGTAAAATACATAGTTGAAGGAAATATAAACCTTAATATGGTCCTGATACTAACGTAGTAGTTTTGGAATAAGATATTTTTGATTTGGATAACTTATATTGGATATTCTTGACTACCTTGGAAATGATTAATGGTTTGTTTATTCCATAATTTTGGTAGTTTTTAAAATTTTTGGATATAAGGAATATATCTAGTATTCTATTAGGAATAAGGGATGATGAATATAATCAATAACATTTTATGGAAATTCTGGGTGTTACCATTTTTTATGAGAATACATGATGAATGTACTCACATGTTATTATATAGAAAAAATACATCTTCATTATTTTATGATTACTTTCCATATAAATTTCTGAACTATGGGTTTGGACACTAGTATTTTGGATATGTCTAAAGCATAGAATGGATTAACATGTAAATTTGATACTATGGATTAAGGTTAAAACATTTCTTAATATTATTTTTGTATTTATTTATAAAAAGGATAACCCAAAGGTTGGGCAATAACCCGTCGCGTCCAGCAATGCCACAAGACATAAACCCGAAACTAGAGGGCAATATGGTTACATCACCTATCGCTGGCCTACGTGATGTCCTGGATAGTATAATGTATTTTTTAAAATGATCTGATAGATGAATTATAAATTAATATTTTCTGAAACCCTATACGATTAGGACAAATAGTATATTTTTGAGTTCTATAATCTTTTGGAGTGAAAGATGAGTTTGTTGTAGAAATGAGTTAAAGGATGGAACTCTAATTATCAAGTATTTTTTCTTATTCTCTAATGAATATAATTCTTAAACATTAGGGAAAGGATATTAAAAACAAAAATGTGTTATCCTAATAGCTTATGTTTTGATGAACCAATAATATTTTAATACATCGTAGATTTATGCCGTTGAGGCCCTCAATTTTCAATTTATTTTTCACATGTTGGTGATTGATGACCTTAATCAATCACTATAATGATTTATGTTTTCCACCAATTATGTGTCTCAAATTTCCACCAATGTTCTCTTATTCAAAATTATAATTTGGTGGTGGCTTTTTCATTTCACTTTCCCTCTTATTAAGACTAAATTTTATTAACCCTATTTCCGATTTGGGTTTTCCACAAAGGTATTTTCTATTTTTTTACCTTTTATTTTCTAAATACAATTTTAAATTGTGAGCATGCAATTTATTGATGGAGGGGAAAATGTAACACCCCGGGATTTCATAATGCATTATCTCTTTAAAATAATTAAATGGTTTTCACTACAAAAAACACTGAGTTCGAACGCACCATGACTTACCAAACTAGACATTCAAAAAGAAGTTATGAATAGTATTAACTTAATTTTGAATTTTATTTACTCCATATAATTTTAACATCCATTTTATGTGTTTCTTAGACAAAATAAAATAAAAAATTAATTTTTTCAAATAAAATATGTATTTTTTTCAAAACAAATTCCATTTTACCACCTTTTAAAGAAGAACCATTTTTAAATCAAATATTTGACACTTTTATATGTTCAATTTGAAAAACAAAACTTCTTATTTAGAATAAGAACATAAAAATTTAGTTTGGATAAATTTTTGGTGTTTTTTATGATAACTTTCATATTTTGATAAATAGTGAATGGTACTAAATATTAATTGAGAATAACTTTTTTAATAATAATAATATATTTTTCTTAATTATAAATTTGAATGGTTTTTAATTATAATTATATTATATGTTTATTATTTAATCCAATATTAGTAATTGGTTGTAATTTCACATTTAAAGTGGACATAAATACATATCAATCTTTTGATAGTTTTAACTTCTCAAAAACCCGCTTTTTGGTTTTGACAATGGGAATTAATTTTAAATTTATTAATTTAAATCCTATGCTTTTAATTTGGTAAAATAAATATCATTTTTTAATTTTTAATATCAAAATTATCTTTGGGTGAATTTTTCTTATTTTTTTCAAAACATTCAATTTTTTATGAATAGTGAACAACATTAAATTGTAGATAAAAACTGAGTTTTTCATTAAAAATGTTATTTTTAAATAAAAATTTATCTTAATGTATAAATATATACATAATAAATATATTAGAAAAATGTAATTATTTAGAGACATTTTATAATAATAATAATAGACATTTATATTTTTTTGAACTTTTTAACGTCTTTTACCCACCTTTTATGCACATTTTCAAATTTGCATCAAACATAATTTTACAGCTTCTATGAATTAAATTTCAATAATTTGAGAGACACGATTGACATAATTAACAAATATGTGGTTCAATAAGATGAAAATAATTTTTTAATGAATAGTATATTTTGATTTTTATTTACCACAGTTAAAAGTAAATAGAGTATTTAAAGGTAAAAATGATATTATAGTTACCCAAACACATATCCTAATTCTATTTTGAAATGTTTTTCTCGACCATAATAAAACATAGAAATAAAATATGATCCTATTTGATTCATTTGGTTTAGATTAGGATATTTATTATTATTTTATTTAAAGATTTGTTAAAAGAGTAAAATTCAATGATTAATAACTAAACCATTTTTAATATAGGGTTATACATAAGATAAATTTGACCATTAATATTCATTAGAAATATAAAAATATTTTATACATCATTTGGGTTTATTTATAATTTTTAGACCTTAGGTAATTAAATTGATTTATGAGAAAATGATGATGTCGTAATTATCATATTAATGAATGGTTAAAATAATTGATATTATAAATGTAAAAATAAATGTAAATTGAAGATTTTGATTTATTCCACTAATTTTCTAGGTTAATATGACATTTTAGGGTTTATTTAACGTTTTTTTGTATGAAGTTATCAAGATTTTTGACTTTCACCAAAACCAAATAATAAATAGTGTCAAAATTAACATAAATGAGTTCTAAAAAATACATTATTATTAAATGAAATAATATTAATAAAAATATAAAATTTGGATAAATGATGTATATTATGAAATATATGTCATTAATGAACCTCATGTGGTTCTCTTGTCATTTTATAGTAAGTTTATTAACCATGTAATATAAAAATACAAGAACACATGGTAAAAGTTAAACTATTTAACTAAGAATTAATATAAAGGATAAGGCTAATATGGTGACATAAAATTGTTTAAAACCTATTGGTTGAGAATATTTATACCTCTCCCCAACTTAGCTTCAAAATAAATCCATTTGGATCCATTATAAACTGAAAAAGATTTGATATTAAAATAATATTTCATGTTTTTTCTAATGTTCTCCTCACCTCTCTTATAAAAAGGTGCTTCCCCTTCTCTCAAATTCACGCCTCCAAAGCCATTTTACTCGGCAAAAACCTGATCCAATATCCTCAAAACATATCGAAATTCAACATATATTCCTTAATTTTATCATAATTCTAACCTAAATAGCCCTTTTGTTCAAATCAATATGAATTACCTGAAGAAGAGGTAATTATTTCATCACCTCTTTCAATATTCTTTTCTTCTTCCACTCCCTCTTTCTTTTTTGTTTCATTGCCAAAATAATAACTCCAGTAACTTCAACATAGTGTGATGTTATTATAAATATGGTAAACCATATTGATTATTCTATCCATCCTATGAATGAAAAAGTCACTATACATGTGTACATATGGATTATAGTCTCCACGTCGTGGTGTAGTTTGTTATTCAACACTTCATTTTCTGGATGGGTATAATAATGGGAATAATTGAGATAAATATTAAATATAACATGTTAATGATTCTTTATATAAGATATAACATCCAATTACAAACCATTTCACCATCAATTGAATGATATTGTCGCTCATGCGTACGTATGGATTAGTGTCTCCATGAACATCATGAGATTCATTCCCCATCATAACTATTCTAGAATAATTTTAATTTTATAATTTAAAATAATGTTTCAAAACATAATATCATTTTTTATATGAATAAAATTCATCCTATACATACCAATCATGACTTACATAACAAAACATCTAAAGGAAAACAACCTAATTAAAACCTGAAACAATGATATTAAAGAAATATTATTAACAAAGAAATATTAGAAGATTATATATGAATCATATTTTTGTATGTGGTTGATTTATAATTTAATATCAATGATTTAACTATTATAAAATAGTTTAATGTACCCTCAACTATGTAAAAGTACAATGTGAGGTAAATTTTTATAAACTCTTCATTATCCGAGGTTGTTTATACAAAATCATCAACTGGGAATTCTTTATCATCCAAATCTGTGTTTATTAAAAATGTATTTCAAAAGATTTTTACTATTTCCGAGAATATGGGTAAAATTCATTTATAACATCTTTTGACTTTTTATGATTTTTTTGAAAGGAATCTTTCTATCCTTTTCTAAAAAATATAATTTATGACGTTTTCGAAAAATTAAGGTAAGAATGTTTTTTAACTTATATAGTGGGTGATGATATTTTCCACCATTATAACACATTCTATGCATCCCTTACAATATTGTAAAAATATTTTCAAAATAAATGTTTTCTTTTATAATTATGTGACTTTTTAATGATTTCAAATTAAATAGTTTTGATTTCATCTATGTCAACATTATTTTATAAATTTTACACTTATTTAATGTTTATTTATTATGATATAATCTTCGACATTGTATTAAGGTATTTTTGATACGTTTGACTGTGGATGTGTTATTTTTATACCATTCATGGTTTATGGTTAATGTATTAACATTTAATATGATAGTTTTAATATGAATGTTAATGTTATATTTCATACTTTTCATATGATGAATGAATTAGACTTAGTATGTGATAGGAGGAGATTGTTATAGCTCTTCGATGCATCTGTAGGTCTCATGAGACAAAATTGTGTCTTGGGACACGGCCTTGACAAAATCTTATTTTTAGTCTTCGAATGATGCCTTAACTATGTGGTTATGATGACCGACATTATGCATTCCATCATTATGAAATTTTCTGTTGATATTACATGTGATTATTCGACTACAAAAATATCGATGTAAATAAATAAATTTCATTATTTGATTTATATTTGTCATATTATACTAAAATTTATGTTTAAAAGTCTTGTTTTTTGGACTTATATGGTCCATTAAATGTTTATGCCAATTTTGATACTTCCTGATATGTTGATATCCATAATGAGAATCTGAGGTCACCCCTTTCTTAGGTTTTCTTTTTCCCAGGATTTGAAGAAGTATATTATAATAGACCTACAGGGGTAGACTAAGGGATATGAGTGTGTTAAAAGGGGACACAATTTTGTTTTTTTATTTCATGGTGTAATGTAAAACTTATTTTTGTATCTAGTACTTCCAAAGCTACTAAACTAATCGGTCTTTTGAGACTTCATATATTGTGATCATGCTAATGTTATGTAATAATTCACTGACTCTGGGTAACTAGGGTCAGGGCGTTACATAAATTGTTGAATGAAAAATATATTTTTCAGAAAATTTTACACTTTTCACTATTCATCGGAAAATGAAACTTTTCATAAAATTTGAAAATGTCACCTTTTAATAATTTTTATATGATGATTTCAAAAATGATATAATTTTTATAAAATATAATTTTTATGAATAACTGAAATTAGTTAATATACTTTTTCACAAAATGAAATAAAAAATATTTTTGAAGTGAGCTTATTTTTAAAGAAAAAGCTAATCATACATAAAAATTACTTATAAATTACTAAGAAGTAATCAATGAATTATTATTGATAAGTTCATCCATATATATATAAATATATTCTAATTTAGTTTATACATTTCATACCCTCCAAATCAATATCTTAGTGATAATCGTTACATTAAGTAATAACATTTTAATAGTATATTGGAGCTGATGTATACATAGTATTATTACTTTTGAATGATATTGAACAATGAGCTCTTATTTTAAATGAATAAGGTTTCAAAACATAGATATAGAATTAATTGTTTTTCCTTATAAGAGAGATATGAATTTGATTTCCCTTAAAAATATTTTATTGGTATTTTTAGAAAAAAATGAGTGTAATCAAATTAAAGATTTAATTTTCATTAAATAACCAAATTAGAAGAAAAACCATAAGTTTATAAAGAAAGTAATCATTGGATTTTATAATTGGAAACCTAATCATAAATAATCCTAATAAAAAATGTAACTATAACAAAAAACAATTACCACTTTGGTAAATTTTGAATTGTAATCCCCATGAACAAAATAAAATTAGAATGATATATAAATACCATCAAAATTAATAAGAATAATCCCAAAAATCATTCATGGAAAATGTATACTCCCAAAAAAACAAACAAGTTGTGATTAGGGAATGTGTCGTATGAGAAAAAAAATGAGATGAGAATCCATTAAATTTGGAATTACATACATCATAGACATTGGAACCTCCAATATAATAAATATATATTTATTATATATTTTATCTAAAACAATAAACATGTATATCATTCTATATATTATTTAATTATAATCTTTTGTCGCCCATTTTTAAAACATCATTATTAGAATCACTATCTCAGTACATATCGGCTCCATTTTTCATGTATGTTCTTGTTAGGTATTTTTAGTCCTTGTATATTTATTATGGTTCCATAATATCATGAATATTAATCATCACATTAGTATTTTTAATATTCATTTTGTTTTTTATAGTCATTTTTAAATTTATATATAGAAAAATGAATGACATCATTAATGGAGATGTTATGCCATACATACACAAGAATTATGTTTTCATTTTTCATAAAATATAATAAGTAAAATATGAATATTATATCACTATAATATTATCATTATTATATCATCTTTAACATATATTGTAATACCTAAAAAATTCAAAAGGATTAACTTTTATTCAATTGTAAGTTTGACAAGAAACACTAAGTGTGTGAAGAAATATAATATCCCAGGACATTACAATATATTTATTATTATTATTAAATTCAATCTAGAATATATTGGTTAATTCATGCAGTACTAATTTGGTTTTCATTACATGTAAAAAATACATTATTAGATAGCTTGTGTTACACATAAGACCCAGTTTTACCAATCAACATAAAATTATTAAAGTGATATTTTTTATTATAATAATTTTTAACCTATACGTTAAATTATATATTGTAAATTGGATTAATTGTATTATGAAAACATATGGTATAGACAAATTTAATACAAATTCATTGGTTACCAATTAAATAAAAATGAAAATATATATAAATTTAATATAATGCAAATGTTTTAATGATCACAGAGGTGTCCTTTCATAATAAATTAAAATAATTAAATTTATATAATGATATTAATAAAACATATATTCTATATATTCAATAAAATATATTTTCTATCCATCTAATAAATTCTATATTCATAAGATAAGAACTAACCCAATTTTAAGCATAAGATTTTATTTTTTTATAAAGGCAGTTTTACAACATTTTAATGGTGAATATATATTAAATATAAATTTTGGAATAGTTACAAATTTAATATGAAATTATAAACTTTATTATTGAAATATAAATTTAAATATTTGGATTGGCTGATTTTTTGGTAGTTTATTGTGAAATTTTGTTTTTCAATCAATAGTGAATATACTGAATTATAATACAAAACTTGGTTTTCATCAAATTTATTTAAAAGGATAAATGAAAATATTGATTGCTTTTAAATATTAATTATAAAAATTTAAAATCAGTTAATAGATTTTATTTATATTAATGAATTTTGATTTTAAATTATGTATATATACATAGAAAACATTTCAATGTTTTTACTTTAAAAACATGTATTATCACATTGTCTGTGGGATTAAATTTGAATTGATTTTGGCGACTTCTGTGAAGGGAATTTGGAAAAATAATTAAATTTCTTATGTTATAATCTCTAATAATTAAAAAAAATTAACAAAAAAATATTACATAATGTAATTAACATTAATTATTATGATTAATATAAAAAATATCCGAACAAGTGACTAAATCTTAATTATAAGAGCCAAAAATGATTAAAAGCTATCAAAAATTAAAATTTATGCCCATATTTAGATCATATAATACTTTAGATATATTTTGAACCATTTTTGCAAGAAAATTATATTTTTAAAACATGGGTGGAATTCACTTTTCTAAATTTTATAAGAAAGGCACTCCTCATCCACTTTAAAAAGTCACTCACACCTCCCATTGTTTTATACGTATAAATCCATTTTTATCACCAAAACTCTTCCCCAATAGTCTTAAAAATCACTCTAATATTTCTAGATGCCTAAATTTTTGAATAATGAAAACTAAATAAGACGTCTGTTATAAAGAAAAAAGAGTTACCCAAATAATAGGTAATGTCTGCAATGCTATCTTTAGTAATATTTCATTATCCTCTGATTAATTTCTTATTATTACATTAAAATATAATAAAACAAGTATCTAAAATATATTAAGATGTTATTCTGTTATGGTTTTTACCTACAACATCACACGCATCCATAAAATGGGTAACTAACATCCTGCTCATGTATGGAGAACTACCACCTTGTGAAACAACATCATTCATTTTTCCTTCACCACCACTCATGGTTGTCCATCATGATGAAAAAATGTCTTTATATGATATATATGATATATATGTATTAATAATAAATATTTAATATTTATATAACACATAAATTCACGATTTCAGGTTTTATAAATACGATAACATCATTGGTGGATGTGTGGACTACCATCTCCTCAAAGCGACGTGATTCGTTCACACTCTACATGGGACGTACAAAGAATTATTTTAACAAACCTATTTAAAATATGTGAAATAAATATGATAATTTTATTATATTATACATGTAAATATATATCATTTTATTTTAATTTTAATAAATACAAAATGGAAATGAAATTATTGTTCAATCATACATACGAACTACAGTCTCCATTAGCGGTGCATTTCATTTCGTACACCCAAATTTTATAGATTATTATAAATAATTATATAAGGAATATATATTATATTAAATCATGTTATATATTCATTAGATAATTAAATCATGATCTAATTAATAGTAACATGTAACAACTCAAAACAAACTTGAAAAACTAGTCAATTAACATCTGAAACAGTAAAAATAATGAAATATTATCAACAAATAGGTAATGAGATATTATAATAAGATTATATATGAAATTATTAATATTATTATGTTTCTATAACAATTTTCTTACATTTTTTCAACCATTATACACGTGTTTAAAAAAATATCACTTGAACAAAGATGTAAGGGAAGGGATTTTCATTTCACTTTTTACATATGTGAGATAAATGTCATATTCACAACTTATTTATTTTTTATGGGGTGTATATACTACCCATTTTGTATTATTATATCATTAATAACATTATATTAATTGTCTTTTAAATTTAAATTTTAATTACTTATTCATTGGGTATTTTATTGAAAAGTTATCAATTAGTAATGAATTTCATAATCTGATTAATTTTCATTGGGATATATTACTTCAACATTGTCATTAATAATATACGAATATGTGTTTAATCACTTTTGATTATATAATATTTTATTTAAACTTATTTTATATGGATTTAAATTTTAAAACATAATATATTCATTGATTGATTTTCACATCAACGTTATGGTATTTTCAAGGGTTTACTTCAAAATCACATTTTGTGTGGGACTATTTACACTTGAGAGTCTATTAGAGAAAAATATTTACTTATTTATTAATAAAACATATAATTTTATTATTCTGTGGATATTTGTTACCTTATACAAGTAAATGTTTCATTTTTTAAGTTGAAATGAAAAAAAATAATTCATGAAACTTAAAACACAATTCTTTCATTCCTCCTCAAATTTTAAAAAATGGATATCCTTTTCTAACCCCATAAGCTCGACTAAACTATATTATAATATCATTGATATATACTAGATCCATACAATGAATCATGTGTTATTAGAATCATTGGATAAATCTCGGTATGCTCTAGATTATTATTTCTTCACATCTCTATTGATCTTCTTATCTATTATATTATTTATGTGACAGTGTTTTTGCCTTATTTTCATGTTGTTTTACCATTTAATTTATTTCCCCAAAAATATATAGAATCAAAATTTGATATTTGTTGAGGATTCATATAAGTTATTAAAGTAGGTGTTCTAAAATTTTTCCCAAATTTTGATATTTTTTCAATATCCAAATCATTGTTCCTCTTGCCGACCATTACTACTTATTTCAATAAAATTATTTAATTGATTTGAAATTTACATTTTAACATTTTTATACTAACATGTGACTTTTTATATCTTTAGGGGATGTTTATCTGAACTATATACACCACTTGGGAGTTACATAGGTAATTTTCCATTTTTTTATAATTGATTAAATGTTTGTAGTGCTATCTAAGCATTCGACTTGAACTGTAAATGGGTTTTCACACACATTTACATATTTTCATAATTACAAAAGAACCTCCCCAGTGATTGGATTGTATGAAATGGATTCACATTAAATTATTTTTAATATATTTTTTTAAATTATATATGGATTTCATCAAGATGGTTTTCTTTTTAAATTTAATTAAAGGGATTAATTGAAATAAATAACAATGGATAGAAAGGCCACATGTTTTTGGGAATCCATTTATTATATAGATAATATATAATGTGACTCCATTCGATATATTTTGAATGATTATTATGATAATTATGGGGTAATAGAGCATGTTATTACTTCTATTATGATACATAATTGATGTTGGATGTAGATGATGGTGAAGGGACATGTTGAGCATAATGCGTCACTCTCCCTTACATCGGGTGTTGTTCATGAAATATATAACCATTTTAAAATTATTAGGGAAATATAAATGGTGTTCCTTGTTCAACTATTTAGAATGTTCGGAATGAAGTATCATGCAACCTATCCCGAGTGTTGATCATGAAGACTCACATTCCTTATGAGAAACAGGGCATTCACCCCTTTATATGAGCTTATTGGATCCTTTATATAGGTTATGTATGACTTGGTTACACCCCGGTCAAGCTCATACCAAGTATCCAGGTATATGGCTATATACATCCTCACTTTGATAGTTAATATAGGTGGATAAAATATATAACTATACTATATATATATTATTACTATATATTTGGTTACTGATTAGACTATAATTCCACCCTGAACCAAATCTGGTAGAGCCCGCCAGGTGTCTGGTAGAAACATGAACATGATATTATTTATTTTTTAAGTATTTTTAAATATTCTTATACTTACACACTATTTTTTCTATGTATATATATTATTTTACATCAAACACCATTGCTGGTATCCTGCTAGGATTTTATCTCCCACACTACCCAATATTCCTTTCCAAACATAGTAGATTACATGTCTACATGAAAGGATATGGTAAATCACCATAATAAATATATATGATAATATTTACTTATATATTTTAGTATTGGGGAAGAGGATTGAGCTTATGATAGAGATCCTAGTGGATCAGTCGTTTGACATATTTAGTACTTTTATATTCCATGATATATATTTATGTCTCTGATTTCCATTTTTTTATTGCAGGAAATGTTCAAATCTTTTATCTGAAACCACCTATATGAAATTTTTTATTAATATTTAGTTTATTAATTATTTATTATTATAGAGTTTATTATTATATCTGTTTTATATGCTTCCGCTATGATGACCTATTGTTCTAGTCATCATACTGTTAGTTTAAATTATACTTAATCTGATTTCTATTATTTACTGTATCCATTGTGCCACCAAAATTTGAGGGTATATTCTCCCCACTAATCCACCATTACACCCTCACAAGTATTCAGTGGCCTCTTGCATATGGGGAGGTGATCATGAGGTCATCTGACCCACCAGATTAGGGAACAGGTTAAGTGGATCCTGAGTTGAGAAATTACAATGTGGTCTCAAAGGCATGTTTCTTTTCTACTGTCATTCTGTTTGGGTAAAAAATATATGATATGGGCAAAAACAGGATTTTAAAATGAGCATGTTCTTGGGAATAGCTAACCAATGAATATGGAAATGTAAATTACAAGTGATGAGTTATTTTAGTTATTATTTATGATGGTTAAAGGTGACACACCTTCACCATTGGGTGACATACATGTGTTATGATATTACAATTATTAATACATTTTAATTATTACATCCTTCATCATGGTCAAATTAACTAAGGTATTTACTTTACATGAATCATCATTGGCACAATTTGATTGATATTTCATGCATTTTTCCAAGCCATGTTTATTTTCAGCAGGCATTTTCTTATTGCGTATATCTGTTGGTCGATTGTTTTTTTATAAATGTGGTTACATTTCTTCCAATAAAAGTAAAATTGTATTTTTTTTAATATCTTAACATCAATATAAATTTTTTATTCCCATATACATTAGTTATAAAACATTAAATAGTAAATTAAACCATATTTCGAGTTTTGGACCTACTAGATTTGTACCAATATATATGTTTTATATATATTAGTGATTATGAATAATAATGGAATTTAATATTTAAAAACCAAATGTTACTACAAAATGGGAGGCCAATAATATTATAATGGGAATTTTCCACTATAAAATGTAACTGACACTCCATATAATGAAACCTCTACTGTCTTATATGTGGCCTAGACACAAACCCATACATAGTACTGGTTATGTGGGAGTGCCCCTTATGATATTATAGCCCAATAAGGTTTTTATTACTACATGGACCTCCCTTTGCGAGTAAGAAGTAGGTGTGATCATTTCATAGGAATATTGTATACTTTTATAATTTATCAATTTGTATTCTTTTAACTGTCAAATTATCATCTATGTTGTGTTTTTGTAATTGTTTAATCATCCCTTCATGGAACCCTCTAGTCATATGTCTTGAATGTAGGGATGTCCATGGATTAAAGGTGGAAGGCCTTGAGTCCCTAGTGATTCCTTCTGTAGTGCCACCTATGTAACCTGTTCAAATTACTGATATGGTTACATCATCCTAGTTTTTAGAAGTCTATTTAAATATGTTATTTACTATGAATTTTTTTTTCTTCCCCTTCACTGACTATGGATGATTTAACTTGGGAGTTCTAATGGAAACATCCTCCCACCTTTTCTAGTGATAGTGGAACTCATGCTGCTATTTTATAGATCAAATATTTTCTTTCTATGTTTGACAATATTAATATGACTCTATAATGGAGGATAAATATTATGGCTTATACACTCACTAATTTTTCTAAGAGATGGTGTGATGTTATAACCCTTATAGATTGGCATCGTGATATGATCTAGGTAGAATTCTAGAAAATATTACATGACTATTTATTTCCTTATAATCTTACAGATTATCTATCTATGATATTTATAAATATCCAATAAGGATCCATGAATTCATGGTGTATTATTCTCTATTTTCTATGCTACAACGGTTTATTCTGACTCTAGTGCGCGATTTTATTATACCCTCCACACAATTAGAGGATTGGATGGTATATTCCATTCGATTATAGAACAATGTATTTTGGATGATGAATATTTCTAAGAATTTCAACTAGAACCTTATTATGTAGAGGATTCTAAGGGAAGTAGATTTTGGGAACCATGGCATTTATTTACCTAGATATATCAGTGTTTCCTCTATTAGATGCATGCATCACATTGAGGCTACTTGTAGATATAACAATATTCAACCATATCGTATTGATATCTTTTTTATCTTTCAACAGTGTGGTATAATGAGACGTAAAAAACAATTTTTTACCAGATTGAGTGGAATGTAGATGTTATCATATGATTGTCCACATAATGTGCTTATCGAGGGCCTTTTAATCAGTTCATAGTAACAAAGGATCTCCACCTACACCAAATTATGAATAATGTCCAATTTAATCATGCATTGAAATAATATCTAACAACTACTACTACTTTGTACGTGGGGCTTGTTGTGTTAAATGTAGTCAAAAACAAGAATCTAAGATCTAGTAGTCTGGTCATTCTTAGGTCAGTCAAGAATTGACACAAGGACACTATACAATCCAGTTACATGTAGTAAAACATATTATTGCAGAGGGGATCATTGTACCTTCTATTATTAGAGGAACTATTATTATAGATTCTACATTAGTGTTTCTATTGTTTGACATGTTAACATTTAACTCATTTATATCCGAGGAAAACATAGAGATTATGAGCCCTGATATAAAACACCATTGTGGTGTGATGATTTTTGAGACCACATTTTTTAATTGATCATAAACTGTTTTCAATTATAAATATTTTCCAATAGACATAGGAAGATATATCATCATGTATAATATTTTTTTCTTGATATGAAGATATTTAACGTAATCATTGGAAGGGAGTTATTAGTTCCCCATCAATACCATACAGACTATTATCATTGGAGTGTGAATTTTATATCACTAGAGGGTGGTGTGAACATAAAAATGAGAAGGTTATATCCTATCTATGTGATCAATACCAGAGAATTACGGGTTATGTTGTGTCGAAACCTAGATTTTATTTATTTTCAGAGATGATCAGGGCTCATTTTCCACTATTTTCCATATTTTAGTGGGTTTTTTGTATGATTTATTTGATGAATATATTTCTATTCTACCTCTACTGTGAGACACAAGATATAATATTTAACTAGTACTAGAAGAGTCGGTAATTTCCATTCCTAATTAAATGATGGAACCTATAGATTTTATGTATCTCAAGAAAAAGTTAGATGATATGTAGGCTAAATATTTATAAACCACAAAAATTCTCATTAGGGTTCATATGTCCTTTTTTAGGAAGGAAAATGGTAACTTAACTAACTTTATGTGTTACTATCATTTCAACTATCTTACTTTTAAAAACATACATCCACTACATTGAATATAAAACTGCATTGATCAGCTCGTAGGAGTGGGGGTGTTTTTAAATTTTTATTTTAGGTCTCGCTATCAATAGGTTTATGTCAGTTCATTAGACATACCATGTACTACATTCAAGAGAAGGTATGGTCTTTATAAATATCTAGTTATTTCATTTAGTCTCACGAAAACACCTATTGTATTCATTTATTTGATGAATTAGGTATTTCACCCATTCCTAGATTCATTTTTGGTTGTCTTTGTTGAAATATTCATTGTGTTTTCATACTCTCCTCATGAACATGATATAAATCTTGATATCATGATGAATACACTATGTGAGAATCATATTTATGCTAATATCAGTAGATTACTCTTTTGGATTGCTAATTTCAACTTCCTAGGTCTCATCATCTTGGAGTGTAGTGATTTATAAAACCATATAATGTGATATCTATAGTTTACAGGGAGTATCTCTAGAGTGTATTTTACTTAAAGACTTTATTGGGGGCACATAGATATCAAAAAAAACATCATCTATGATTTCCCATTCCTTCTATCACTAATTACGAGATTGAATAAAAATGGTTAGAAATCTATATGGTCATAAGCTTATGAAGCAGCTAATTCAGAGTTGAATAGAAATTGAATTCAATAACAATATTTATTTTTTAAAATACTATATGGACTAATACAATTAATATTGACACATCAGGTATCATCGTTTTTTTTGTTTTAATTAAGTATGATAAATTCTCTACAAATGGTTCATGACAGTTGAGGCCTCACGAGGGGAATTACCAGATGCGTCACCTTGATCTAGCTAATGTATTTTATGATCTATGTTATTATAGACACCATTTACTTAGTCAATGTTTTGTTGTATTCAATGATAAAAAAAGCATCCAGAAAACCATTACCCAATGTGACCTTAATCTAAGGCAGAAAAAATGGGTTGAGTGTTTAGAATCATTTGAATTTGACATCTCCTATACATATGTAGAATGAAATGTTGTAGGCGACTCTCTAATATTGAATACTCAGACACTGGTGGTTCAGGAAGATAATGGTTTGTGGTATCTCATTGATCTGTTCTCATAGATACACATTATTGTTTAGGAGGATCGTGGATAGACTAGCATCATAGCTAGATAAATTACATCTACTCTTTTGGAATGAGTGAGAATTAGGAAACTATCTAATACTGTTGATATGTTTTTTAAGGGAATGATTCCTAGATAATTATTCGTCTTCAATTTTTACAATATATGGGGGTGATATTTTATTCATTCATTGGTGTGATTCAGTTCGATCATAAATTGAGAGCATCTAATTCTATATTTTCATTCCCGAGTTTTGGAATTACATCCCAGTGTCCCCAAGATTTATCAAGACTTACATCTCTAGTATTGGTGGTCTATTATGAAACATGGGATCACTGATTTTATCACTTGATATTCAACCTATTATCAAGTTAATTCAGAACAAAATCCACCAATAGGACACTTACAACCATTTTACATTCCCAAGTTGAAATGGGATGGTGATTCTAAGGATTTCATGACAGGTTTACCTAAAAGTTCTTTTAGAAACTACACAATTTGGGTAGTAGTTGATCAGTTTATGAAGGGTTCACACTTATTACATGTTTTAGAGGCCTTTTTGGTTGATGATATTGGGATAATATATGTTAGGTAGGATATATGTATCCATGGATATCCATATTAAGTATTTTATATTAGATTCATTATCTTTATGTCATGGTTCTAGTAGGGGTTGCATATGGACATTGTTAAATAGGGGCTTTGGATCACTACCTATCACCCATATATTTATTGATAGATATAACATTCAATTTAGGTTTTAGAGGAAACACTTTGTTCTTGTTTCATTGATTTCATGGGATATTTAGAGAAAACCATACCCCTTATTATATTATCTTATAATAATATGTTTCATGATACCAATCATTGGATCATTATGAGGAAATATATTGTATCCCTTGGTGACCACCTCTTTGATAGTCAGAGTCATGGGAGGAAATTTTTCATGGATGACATCTTATTTAGGAGACTACAATGGGGGTTAAATTGATCAAAAATCATATGTCAATAGGTTTGGTGTAGATTAATTCCAAGGTAATTTAATATTTATTGTCAGTTCATTGGTCCCTTTAAGGTTTCAAAATTGATTGGATCAGTGTTTTATAGGTTAAAAATTCCCCATATATTACAGTAAATGTAAGATATCTTTCAAAAAAATCATATTTTATGATAATATCTAGACTCATCACATGTATTTCAGATTGAAGAGGTAGTGATAGATATGTACACTCTTTTTTAAGAGTTCTCATTGTGTTTTATTGATTAGAGCATGAAGACACTCCAAGGTAGGTTATTTCATATTTCACGAGTTATATGGATGTACGACGGAGTAAATAATGATACATGGGAGAAGTTGATCTACGAGCTCATTGAATAGACATTTTCTCATGTAATACCTCTTTACCCTCAAAAGGCTGACTCACGGAGGTGTTTCTTTATAGAGGGGAGGTTGTAAGGACCTGAATTTTCAATAAAGGAATACTCATTTGTTTTTTAATTAAAATCCCTTATTTTATCATAGTAAATGTTTATTATACACCAAGGAAGGTCACAAGATAATTTAAGTCTTTTTTGGAGACCAAAAAACATGAAAATGGGAAAATAGTGTATATAATGTGGTTACCACAAATTTAATACAAACCACGTGGGGTAAATGTGTAGGGAACCTTCTGAATAGTAGGGGATGAATGGTTTCTCTATAACCATGTAACCCATAGCTTATAAACCTGAAAAAATTGAAAACATGTTGATTTAGGGATATCATGTGATTTTCACATGGTTCGGGAAACCAAACTCCTAAACTATGCGGTGTCCCTTCTTAGAATATGAGTTTAGAAAAGTTTGCTTATGGGTTCGTTAAACCATGCAGAAAATCCATGAGGATCCATTTTTTATAGTGATATAAAAAATATTCCCATAATGAAATAGGAAACATAATTCTTTCATTCCGCCTCTGATTTCATATGTGTGGCTCTCATTTTCATCTACAATATCATCTCCTCATGTCTATTGTGGGTTCTTTGATATCACCTAGACATGGACACCAAATCAAGTGTTGTTAAAATCATTTGATATCTCTCTATAAGCCTTTGATTCATCCTTCATCCTATCTCATTTTTTATTCGTATCCCTTCCTCTATTTAGGTGAAATGTCATTGGCGAAATTTTATAGTGTTGGACCGTTTCATTGACATTTTACAAAATAAATAAAATATAAATATGATATTGTACATGGATTCATCTACATCCCTAAGGAAGGTGTTATATATATTTTTCCAATGTTTTGGTTTTTTTGTTGGCACGCTATTGTGCTGCAGGATGACCATTGTTTTTAGTTTACTAAAAATATGTTGTCTTATTATAAATAGATAATAAAACATTTTTATACTCATTTTAATCCTTCATAAGTATTTATAGAATTTCTACCTAAACCATATCCACCCCTTTGGTGTGCAGACATGAATTTACCAATTTTTTTAATTTATATAACAAGAAAAAGACATTATCACTGATCTTATTGGGTTGTAAAAGGATTTTCACACGATATTACATAATTTATATTATCCAAAGGACCTCATAAGTGAATGGATTATATTAAATGGAATCTACATGACTTTATTTTTTGAATGGATTATGTAAATAATTAACATATTACTTCAAGAATATTTTCTTACAAAACTAAATTAAATATATTAATCTAATCAATTAATAATGGATGACATGTCCATTCCATTTGGGGAATTCATATATGATATGACTTATATAAAATGTGACTCCCTTTTATATATTGGGAATGATGATTATGATTGTTTTGAGGTAGTCCTCATTATTATTACAATTATTTTTAAAATCGATTGAAATTCAATGTGGACAATGGTTAAGGGAGTTATTGATTGGGACGTTTCTCTCTTCCATACCTCAGTTTTTGATAATGATGTATCTCACTATTATAAGGTTATCTTGGTATTGGGAATGATGTTACACATTACTCTATTTAGGATGTTTTGAATTACAAAAACCCCACATATATTGAGTATTGAGCAAGGAGACCCACATTATTTTTGAGATTCAAGGCATGTAGCCTTTGTCTTGAGTTTATAGGCATCTTTAGAAATGTTAAGGATGACTAAGTTATTCCCTGATCTAGCCAAGACCTTGTATCTGCTTATATGTCTACTTACATCCTCACATACGCAGTGAATATTGTTGGATAAAATATATAACTATAATATATATATATATATATTGTTACTCTATATATATATTTACTAATCGGGCTATCATTGTGGCTTGAGCCGAAGTAGGTAGAGCCCACAAGGTTCCTATAAGAACTGATTACATAAGGTATTTATTTATTTAGTATTGTTAATTATTCATATATCTGTATAATGATCATTCTATGTACACATAATGAATTAATTCTAGACACTAATGGTGGTGTCTTACTTGGACTTTATCTCACAATATTCTTATGATGACTTTGGTAATGGAGTAGATTACTTGTCTGTTGGAACTGAAAAGGGCAATTACTCTACTTTAGATATTTGATATGATTTTCTTATATTAGAATGAAAGTAACCAATAAATCATGATTATTCTTGTGACTCTAGTTTAGTTGTATTTTTATCATTTTTTATATTTTCATAGGATGTTGTATATACTTGTCCCATATTTCCCTTTTTGTATAGTTGAATTCCATGAATGTATGTATCTGAAACACCCTTTTGGGAATTTGTTTTTATTATTTAGGTGATCATTTATTTATGGTTCCACAATTTATTATTAGATCTCTATTAAATGATTCTACTACGGTGGGTTGCTGTTCAGGTCATCATAGAGTCTGTTTATATTATGCTTCCACAATTTTATGTTTTCTAGTGTATTTCCTCTTCCAATATTATATTATAATATTCTACTCTGTGTGCCAGAAACCAGTTCCCTTGTCTAGTCATTTATAGGAGGGTCGATAATCAGTCATAGGGAGACTATACCATAATTATCAAAGTAAAAAAAACATTGTAAATAAATAAACAATAGCCAAAATGTATAACAAATTACAAAACTAAACTGGTATCACATTATGTCCAAAGTATGAATACAACATCCAAAACTAAATAATAGATCTGTATTGAAAAATACATGTCAAGTATAAAATGAAAAAACAAAATAAATAACCATTGACACTCCCAAGAAGTTCCTGACACCGTGTTGGGTTCCCTTGTCTATGATCCATCTCAACACATCCATATAACGTGTGGCTCTTTCTAATATCAAGTCATTCAAACATGAAGTCTTTTCAGTTACCGATAAGTTGGCCCAAGTAGGGTGTGAATAAATCTCATTATTCCCCCCACCAATATAATAAAATAAATTTATATATATAGTCAATCACTATGTATGCAGTTGTATAAAGAATAAACTATAAATCATAATGTAAGCATTTGTAACATTTCAATTATTCAATATTTAGCCACATAAACCCATGGGTTCATGAGGTCACTCAAACAACCCATCCCTTATTCATCACACGATGAAGTCTGAGATTCCTCTAAGGGATATCACCTATCAAAATACAATTTTTATAATTTATCATTTCAATTATTAATGTAGATAATTGGGACCATTTCCCAATGACAATATAACATGCATAGAACATCGTGTCTAGCACCCTAGTGGTATTTGGAGCCTCCGTCCCAATCCAAAACATTAATTTCAAAATTGGGTATTTGGAGCTTTAGTCCAAATCCAAAATATTTTAACATATATGGGTATTTGGAGTCTCAATCCTTATGCAACAGATATTATCTCATATATGGGTATTTGGAGACTCAATATCTATCCCTCACTCGATATCAATCTATCATACATATATCACATATATGAAAATATTAATGGTTAATCAACATTAACCCTCTTATCACATTTCACTTCATTACATTTAATTTCAACTATTAATGAATTTCATGGTCAATGGATTAGTAACATGAAATAATATGTGAAATTCATTGTTAAAGTATGTTGATATATTTAAATTGTATAACCCATTAAACAATTAAGATTATTTCAACTATCTCATAACCCACATTATCAATTAATTAAAAATAAAATTAATTGACAAAATCCACAATTCCAATTTCTAATTAATAATATCACTATTTAACTAATCCAATTCCATAATCCCAATATCCCATTAGTTAAATCACCCTTTAATTAATACAATTATACGATCCCAATATGCCATTGATTAAATCACCATTTAATTAATCCAATTCTACAATCATTGTATGACATTAATTTAATCACCATTTAATTAATCTAATTCCACCATCCAAATATCCCATTAATAAAATTAATATTTAATTAATCCAATTCCAAAATCATGAATTAATTATTCTAATTCCAGAATTCCATATATTAATTAAACAATTAATTTATTTAATTCAATATTAAATTACAAAATTTTCTAATTTAAATTTTACAACATAGACAGACAATTGAAATTAATGATAATGGGAAATAAATTTAATCCCCTACCTCATGATTTATATCAAACACAAGTCATTGGGAATCCCCAATTGAAGTAGAACAACAAATATCACAATGAATAATATGTTCTAGATCAAAACCTTGATCTAAAATATAATCATTCTAGATCCATAAAACCTATAAATAGATCCATTATAATAGATTAAAACATATCTTCAAAATATGAGAGAAATATAGGATGGATAAGAGAAACTAATCAGGATGTAAATCTCTTACTGATAGATATGAAAAGCTTCAATCTCAACCAAAAAGCATCACATAATGTGGTTAGAAGGCCTTGGAATCTATATGGGAAGAAAAACAAATGATAGAAATAATTTTTTGTCCAATCTACAGTTTCTGGGCATATGAAATCAGGGCTAATGAATTTTAATTCTTTTTTTAGGGGGATAAAAAAATGCACAGATATTTTCATATATGGGTAAAAAAAATTCTATAATCCTGAGAATTAAATATTCACCTCACCCAATGGTTTCACATTATTACTACTGAGTGGGATCATAGTTTAGAAAATAAGGAGCCATCCGTGTAAATTATTTCTATCTAGGTTTTCATGGTATGTTGGGTTATGGCACAGTTTTGTAAAATTGAGATCTAACCATTCACATAACCACTACATTTCGAAATTCTCAAATTTCACCCAAAATTTCTCTAAGGTTAACCCCAAATAAGATATACACAAAAATGAAAAATGTTTATGAAAAAATTCTTGATACATCACATGAAAATATCTGGATCTTACAATATCCACACATTATAAAATCTTGAACTAAATTTGTACTCCCAAGAATCACTATGATTCTGAGTATAAAAGATCAGGCCACTAAGCCTGCATATTCCATGATCTCTCCCTTGTTTCCTCCTGAACAGAACCATGTTTTAGTTACCCAATCCTATAAATACCTAAGAAGGTGTCTATTATCACTAATATTGGCATAAGATCAAAATAAATCATGTCCTAATGGAACCAATAGTTTTGTATTCTAGATAAACTAGATATATAAATGAGAAAATAATACTCTAATCAAAACCTAATTAATTTATAAATAACTCCTCAGAAAATAAATTAATTTTATATTGTAATACCTTACATATATTTCTTATTTCTTGGATTATTGGGGAAATGAATCATAATTCGGGTGAGCTCAAATTCTTGGTAAGGTAAAAGTACAACAGAATTAATAATTAATTTTTATGAATATTAAATATGAAAAGGTAGTAAATTGAATCATATTCCACTAAAATAAAAAAATAATTAAAAATAAATATGGAATGGTAAGAAACTAAAACACCTTCAAATTAATCAATGAATTGAAAATAAAAATTACACATAGATATGTCGACACAAAATCTCATGGATGAATAATAACTAAAATGAAATGAGGGAATTTCATAATTATTAGACAACATGTTTCATTGGTACATGGAACGATTTCTTTAAAGACAATTCACTAGATGGTTTACAATAGAAGGTAGAAACCCATCTAATTATCATAAATAATTTTTTTTCATGAGACCACTAATCCAATGAGGGGATGTCTATAACTAATCTCTATCCTTTTTATACCTATCTAAATCATTACTCATATATCAAATAATCAATTTAATAATTTTCCCTATTAAATTTCCATATGGAGTAGATTATACAGATTTATCATCATTGTAATATCACATAATTTCTGTATACTTTTTTAAAAATTGTATTAAATTATTTCAAGAACACACACTTTGACGAAACGTGATTCCAAGTTCCAGTGAGCCCAGAACAGAATTTTGAAATTTTTTTAGTTCATTTAATTAATCATGAAAGCAAGATTTTCTAACTGTTAAACCAGTTCTTGGATAAAAAAATTTACGCTACCGTTGAACTCGGAACACCGGGATTCACCTAGAAAGGACGTAACATTGACAAAAAAGGGCCGGATAGGAAAGATAATTTTAAGACATTTTAGAAACTAAAAAAAATAAAATAAAAAGGCATATTATTTTCTTTATCAACATTGAGTGATGGACGACAGCGCGCTAGTGTGGAGATGGGGCACATTAAAGGAACCTCCTTATTGGATCATTTATGTGCAGCATAACAGAAATGTTGCGCCGTGTTTTATTTTAATAACATGTTGGGGAAATCAATTGGTGGAAGTTCCTCTAACAAAGTTTTGTATAAATTCAACTCCTTTGATGAATGTTGGTAGGATTGCTAGAAACATCAATTCTTCCCGAATAACAGGACCAAGAAATGACAAATGCCAATGGAGAGTGAATACTTGAAATCGGATAGCTTCAAAGAATGAACATTGATCGAGGTTGGGGTTTAAATTTTTTTAAGTTTTCTCTGTTATTAATTCTAAACAAAGAATATGGATCAACCAACGAATAGGTTGATCCGATTATTTTCTATTCTGAATGGTGGGTGATGATTCTTTGGATATATATTCACGATTCAAATACATTTTATAGAACATCACCCCCAAATATCCCCCTATTTTGAACACTAATGTGGAGGGTGTGGGCCCACACGAACAAGTATAGATCCCCTCTACTTGTGTGTTCTTCAAGGAATAGAATTTTAAAATTGGACAAAAGGTATATTAAAGGCCTTCACAGGGAAGGCAATACCCCATGGAGGCCTAAGGCAATGTCGGTGCGAAGAAGGTACCACTAGTGAGGACTTGTTGGTCTCTGGAAGTTCCCATAGAAGTCGGATGCAGTGGCCGCATTCTAGAGGTGGCCCACCATAATGGTGCACTGGGAGGATACTGAGTTTGTTCCAATGGCTTGTAATATAGATGTGGCCCCTCGGTTGTGTCAGTGCAGCATCCCTTCCGTCGCATCGGTGGAGCATCCCCTCAGCTATATAAGTGGAGCGGTCCGTATTCACGGGCATCAACTCATTGAGCCATGCGATCTTTGACCACGTTCAAGACATCCGGTCGACTGGATTGGCTGGACATGTGGTAGAAGGTCGCATTCATCTGGCCACAGTGGGAGGTGTTGGCCTCGCGGACAACCCATGGGGTGAGGGAATCAAGACGGAGCTTCATGTTGTGTCCTGGCCAGGTAGAGAACCCCCACTCCACCCCCCCCCCCCCCCGGCGGACCCGGAATTCCATCATTCGTGACCCACCCCCTCAATATGGATATTCCCCAAGGGTTGGGTCGGGCCCGGGTCGGGTCAGCAGACCCTGGTTTGGTTGGTCCGACTAGGTCAGATCGGAGTCAGACCTAACATGCCTATTTTTAGAAAAAAACCAATATCATTCAAATATGGAAGTTTATTGAAGATCTGTTTGCGGAACTGGAACCCTCACAACGTGGTGGATATTTTTGTATTTTCTATGGAGTTTTTCATATAATATAGAATTTGATAAATGACTTGGAGATCTTTTCTCCTGAGACCAAGCATGCTATGTGCAGAAACCGTACAATGGGATAAGACCTAAAGACTGCTGATGAGTGACCATGTGTGGATTGGATACTATAGCCCAGTGGTAAGAGGATATTTTGTGACCTGGCAGGCCCACGGTGGGGAACATATTCTACATGATGCGACAAACACATGATACTCAATAAAAGTAATACCTAGGTATTTCCATCTATGGGAAGTGGCTTATATGTGACCCAACATGCCCATGGTGGGGAGTGACATATGTACTACCCACCATGCCCATGATACTCACCAGGGATGAGTACAATAGTATTCAATGTTTAGTGGGAAGCAACTTCTGTGTGACCTGGCTGGCCCACTGTACACATTGAGGAGGATTTCTCTACCATCCCATGGTGTTTGACGTTTTGGCTAATGGTCTTACATTCCTACCATAGAATATACATGCTTGGAGCTATTTTTATTCATGATCATGCTTGGTGATCATGCATTGGGGTTTTTTATGGATTTCTTTGTGGTCTTTCCATTGTGTTTTGGGGTCCCTACTATGTATATTGTTACTCACTCTTCATGGGCTTCACCCGCACGTGTTGTTTCTGCTATAGAAGACCACCAGCTTGATGTAGGACATTAGGACCCAAGACTTGGTGTTTCCAATTGAGACCACTCGGAAGAGACATAATTCTATGACTTCCAAAAGCTACTCTGTACCGACTCATCAGGTGGGGTTTCCAGTATACGTCGTCTAGAGTTTCTGTTATACCTTCCTATTTTCCAGTCAGCCTTTTTTGGGATTGTATTATTTCCCATTTTAAATTCAATTATACTTTTACATTGTGGTTATCTAGTGTAATTATTGTTTAATTTTCCATCATTAGGACGTGGTTTTGTGTGCATGCATACAAATTTTCAATAAAATGCCTCCAACATTCTAGTTGACACCTTCATCAATAGTCTCCATACAAAGGACTTCAGGAGGCGGGCTTAGGGTATGTCATGGAACATGCCTCGGGGGATGGGTCGTGACAATGGGGTATCAGCAGTGCTCGATTCTACCTCAAAGACTTAGATTATTTTGTTTTGTTTTGGGGCAATAATGATGAAATTTTTGAGTTTGACTTTCAGATTCTGGGAGTCCAGTTTTGGTTCGATGACTGATGTATCCTTACACAAGGACCATGAATTAGTTTTTATCAGTTCTATGCAAGAAATCACAGGTTGCATAAGTGTCTCCTTAGGATCTTTTTGAATAATATTCAGCTCAACATGTATAGTCTTTTGACTATCGTACATCGTGATGTTTTTCAAGATGCCTCTACGTAGACAGCAGCAATGATTCTGATCTATGATCACGTGGAAAACTCACCTAGTGATGATGCGTCAGATTAGGGACTAGTAAAAGAGATGGTCCTACTGGGTAGTGCACTGGTGTTTCCAACACCCATCAATTAAAAGTTATATCATGCATTACCGGTAGAGGACATGCACAGTTTTAGTTCCCTACATGAGTTCTAGAGATAGTGTCTGCCTAGGTTAAGGTGATAAACACATCCTCAGTTCACTGAGTACTGGATCAAGACAGTGAATCATGTCATCCGCATAGTGAGGACACCACTTGACCATATGGTGATCTTGGCCATGAACCTTATACAGGGTTCGGAAGTGAGATGTTGGAGCTTGGCCATCCAGATGCATGATTAGGGAACCCTCACATAGATAGTCTTGAAGAGGCTTTTACAATCCGATTTTTTCCACAACCTTGTTCTTTGTGAGCATTCAAGAGAATCTTCACTTTCAGCAGGGAAGCATGTTAGTGGATGAGTACTCTTCGAGGATTAAAATCCTCTCTCGCTACTCCACAGACATAGTGCTTGACCTTTTAATCAGGGATTAGACCATTGAGAAGTGACATGGGTGGGAGATCCGAGAATCCACGGTGTCTCTCAACATCCCCACTTAGGTTGGGGTGCTGGAGAGAGACCTTCTTATGGAGAGATTCTTAGTAGAAAAGGAACTGATATCTAGAGAAAACAACGAACCTTAGGTGGAATAGTATTTGGCGGTCAGTAGTAGATAGGAGAAACGGGTGCCCATATGGGATTGGTATTTCAGGGGATGACCTTAATACTCAAGCTCAGTAGTGCTGGGATCCTAGAGTAGAGGTAGTTTGCAGGGAACAAGGTTATACTTCACATTAGGTAGTTAGGGACACATGGCTCATTATTTCCAGACCCACCACACATTTGATTAGAAAACAGTCAAGGGACTACCAACATAGAGGTTAAGGATCAAACAAGGTGGTTTGTATGGTAAAATTCATGGTAGGGGAGCAAGCCGAGCAATAAGCAGTGGATGATGGTTTGAGGTGATACCACCATATATACCAGGTGGTCCACCACAATCTCAGGGAGCTGACAGATAGGTATAAGGCCAAATTTAGGTGATAAAGGCATATGAACAAAATACTCCAAATATGGTTATAGGTAGGATCTGTGTATTCTACACCTTTTCTTTAGTTCTAATAGACACATGTTTCAGTCACTCTTCCCCTTCCATGGACCTTGTCTGAGGCTCGGAGATTCTGGCGAAGGTGTTAAATCGATCCTTATGATTAGAGACTCTTACAGGAGGGCATTTTATGGTCACACACTGGTAGCAGTAGTGTGATCATACTCTTGGAGGAAAGTTCTTCACATGGGATATCCTAGTAGATGTTTCGAGGACTTATGATGTCATCTTGGGTATGGACTTGTTATCCATATTCTATTCCCATATCAACTATTTTTGGTTTAATGTGCAGTGTGTCTGCGAGGATGGGATAATATTTTATTTCACCATAAAGAAGGTATCTTTTGAAGCGTAGGATGGGCTTTCTCAACGGTGTGTGTAGCCGATCACTCACTAGTTGGATAGAGTCACCCTTGGTGCGGTGGAAGAGAGGATTCTATGTGTTCCTATAGTGGTGGACAATTATGATAATTTCATTCCTAATGATGTTCTGGGAATAAATCCTCAAAGTTAGGTAGACTTCTAATACAATATGTACCTAGGGACATCACCGATATCAGTAATGGAATATTAGGTAGATCCCACAGATCTTCGTGAATTGAGGGTACAACCAGAGGACTTTCTGAAGAAGGGGTTTTTAAGGTCTAACATTTCTCCATGGGTAGCCCCAGTGTTGTTTTCCATGAAGGTAGACGGGATCTTGAGGCTATGTGTGGACATCCAATTACATAACTAGGTGACCATGAATAACATGTATCAACTTCTATGTATTTATGACCTCTTCAATCAGACGAAGGGAATGAGGTGTTTCTCAAAGATATACCTCATATCAGGCTATCACTAGATTCAGGTATGAGATGAAGATGTACTGAAAATAGCCTTTAGATGGTGGTATGGCCACAAATATTTCTTGGTGGTTCCCTTCATCATAACCAATTCCCCATACATGTTCATGGGACACATGAATAGGATCTCCCAACATTACATATATCGTTTCATGGTTGTCTTCATTTATGAAATCTTTATGTACTCAGTGTCAGAGTAGGAGCACGTTACACGCCTATGGATTGTCCTAGATTCACTATGATACCACCAGCTTTACGATAAGATCTCAAAGTGACAGTTCTGGATTCGATAGGTCTAATTTCTAGGACACATCATCTCAGGGGATAGATTCATAGTGGATCCGGAGAATATAAAGGCACTTCTTTATTGGGAACGACCCAAGTTCATGATTGAGGTGCAGAGTTTCTTGGGGTTGGTCATATACCACTTGAGGTTCATGCCCAGATTTTCTAGGATCAGGACACCTTTATTAGCCTTAAAATAGAAGGTACAACCCTTCATGTAGACAGATATTTTCAAGAAGAGTTTCCAGGAGTTGAGGAAGAGGCTGACTATTTCCCCCATTTTGAGACTTCCGGAAGAGGGCATTGGTTATGTAGTTTTCTGTGACACATCTAGGACCGGACTGGATAGTGTACTGATGTAGGAGTGAGTTATGATTATCTATGGCTCATATACGTTGAGGAAACATTAATTAAGCTATGTGACCCAGGACATGGAGTTAGAAGAAGTGGTATTTTCTTTAACGATGTTGTGTCACTACATTTACGGTGAAGGGTTTACTGTATACTACAACCACAAGTTTCTCAGGTATATCTTCTCAAAGAAGGACCTAAACATGAGACATCATTTATGGATTGATTTCCTACATGACTATGACAATGAGATATTCTATACTATTGGGAAGGGGAACATGGTGGCAGACGCGCTCAGTAGGAGGTCTGGTTTTATGTTCCTGAGTGAGGCGATATTACAACAAGCAGCGACACATTTATCCATTGTGAATGGAAATGGAGCAGCTTACATTCAGTTAATTACTATAACTCCCCCACTCTTTTAGTGATTTAGGAAGGAACATCTTGTATATGTTTACTGAAAATCATGATGTGATTAGTTATCCTCAGGAACTGCACCCAATGGATTTTTGATAGGTTGGGAGCATGTTATCCATTTTAGGGGACTCACCAAAGTACAAGTGACATTACAAGAGGAGGTGTTGAGGGAGTTCCATTAATCCGAATTGGCGGTACATCCTAGTGTGAGAAAGATTCACTAGGACATTAGATGTCAGTTTTGGTGGTCAGGGATATAGAAAGAGGTGGCAGAGTTCGTTTCACATTGCCTCCATTGTCAGTATGAAAAGGCTGAGCATCATATCCCAAAAGGATTTGCACAACCACTTGAGGTAACAGAATATAAGTGGGATGGTATCTTCAGGGACTTTGTTACAGGGTTACCAAAAACGTCTAGAGGACACAATTATATCTGGGTTATCATCTATCAACAGACCAAGTCGGCTCACTTCCTACACATTCAATATAAGGGATTGGTACACTACTATAATTTAGAGCTACAGCTACAGATCTATACCCACGGACAATAGGAACTGTGGCTATATCCTGTGTATAGCCATGGTAAATTCTCTGTCCATGGCAATTAACCCACCCCCTTCCCAAATTTACTGCAACCCTCTCACGCCCGTCCTCTTATGCCCCTACTCCTCGCAACCCTTCTCCCTGACGTTCCACGATCCTCCTCCTCCGACAGGCCACCCAGATTCCCCACGATCGTCCTCCTCCGGCGCGACCACTCCACTTCCCCATCTTCACTGCTCCGACACGGATTCCCCATCTCCTCTTACAACGTGCCTCTGATGCGGCCACCCCACTTCACCGCGATTCTCCTTCTTGGACGCTGCCTCAACACCGCTTTGACGCTACCCAAACCAGCTCAGATGCGACCACTCCACCTCTCTGGATCCTCCTTCCACGAGGCCACCCCTGATTCTTCTCCTCCAATGCAGTGGCCCCACCTTACAGATTTCTTAGTCGAACCAAGTCCTACCTTGGCATCCTCTTCCCGTGATTTATCACTGACCCCACTCAGGGGACCCTAGAGAAATCCAACCTTCTTCAATTTCTCATGCAAAATCCCTGCCTACTGCACTCTTTTCCCCACCAGGTATTTTCTGATTTTAGGCTCCAACGTGGTATTTAGGTCTCATGTTTTACCTTATCTAGATTTTTGATTCAATTTATTCTAATCATGGTTTTCATGGAACTAAAATCCAAGAGTAATGGTCATCTTTTTAATTAGGCATGTGATCTACGTTCAGTTGTGACGTGACTTCCGGATCTGTGAGATGGGTTGCAACTTGGTGGTACAGGAGCGTACACCAGTTAAATTTGACATAAGTTGATTAAGCACAAACAATTCATGCATCAAAGTTGTGTATTTTTTAATCAGTGTTAGATGACAGAGGGTAGAGAATCGATGGAAATTTTAGCAAGATTCTCATAGGTGAGGTATCCCATAGCTTCAAATGAAACAGATGAAGTGACCTATGAAAAAAGTCTCTTTGTAAATATATTGGATATGGTTATACCAGATCTTAGTTAAGGAAAAGTGTTTCCTAGGGAGATTTGATAATGGCTTGGGAGAAGTGGTATATAGATTTAGATTTGGATCATCAAGGTGTTTCTTGTGGAGTAATTTTAAGTAACTCCATGTGGTGGTGAGTGCACCAATGGATGGTGTGGTAGGTGATACTCCTTTTTTCTAGAAAACTCATCACATGCCAAGAATGGAATTATCATGCACCGAGAATGGGTATTGAGTAGTTTTTTGGTTATCTCTTAGGAATTCATGGGTTTTGGATGAATCTGGTCATCATGTTTGGGGATAGATAGGATGTGGGTTGTGGTTATTGGATTTTGATAAAGTGATGTTATGACAAGGGTTATCATATAGTGGAGAGAGTGACATCAATTATGGGAAATATAAACCCATGAGGGTAGATTCATGGTTTTTGGAGACCATTGGGTAGGTGTTTCAAATGGAAATTAGGTTCCAATGACCTAATGAGTAACTAAATTGAGTTGGTTTTTCTTGGAGATTAGAGTCCGAACATGTGAATTTGGGTTGAGTGTAAATAGTAAAGATCCAAGGTTTCTTTAGATTTGAAAATTAATTGGTTCTTATGGAAATCATGACATGGTATTGATCGACTAATGACTGAAATGAGGGAATCACACTAGTTTTCAAACTTTGGGTGGTTTTGATCATCCAAATGTGTTAAATCATGGTTATGTCAAAGCTAGCGATAGGGCTTGATGGTAGTCTAGTTGGTGGAGGCCCAAACCTAAGAACTTCACCATGTTTCAAGACTTTAATTCATTGGTCTATAATGGTGAACCTGATGTGCCTCCTGAAATAGGGGGATTGGGGATTGAATGTTCTAAAAATGTGGTGATGTTTGGAGTCAATGCATCATCATCAGGATCAGGATGGATTGTGATGAACTAATATGATTGGGTTTGGAAATGTTAGTGCTTTCAATAGAGTACAATGATAGGTTTATATGGATGAAAATTTAAACTTAGATTCACAAAAGGATTTGGAATGAATATCAAAGATCCAAGTTATAATAATTTAATTGAATTCATTTTTTATTTATTTAAGAAGTATCTAGAGATGTATGATAATGCCCAACAAGCTACTGTAATGTAGACACCCAAATAGAATGGGGTGGTTGACAGGTAAAGTAGAACCGTTAATAATATAACACAAACTATGGTGATATCTAGTGGTATTAGAAGTTATAAAAAAAGTTTCCTTCTGAACATTAGTATAAAAGGAAACCAACATTGAAGTATTTATGAGTCTTTCGTAGTAAGTTCTATATTTTTAACATGGAATGGAATCAAGAAAAGTATAGAAATAACACAATTAAGTTATATTTCATATATATTCCTTAAGAAGAAAGGTTTATATTTTTTTTAATAAGATTCTCATTAAAATATGGGAAATAAAATATGTTATAATGTATAGGAAAGTAAAAGGAATCTATGACAGGAGCATTGAAGATAATGTAGAGAAAAGTGAATCTTTTCAAGAGCCTAGAGAGTCTCTTAGTGGTAGTGAGGACTCCATCGTATAATGTTTTGATTAATATGAGAAAGAAAAAGACATAAAGATTCCAATTACAGCTAAAATATTTACTACAACTAAATATATTCATGGGGAGAACATTTTGGGAGACAAATATGTTGTAGTATAATCCAGGAGGATGTATAAAATTAAAAGAAATGTCCTCTTATATTTATTTGAGTAAAAAATATTTGATTAAGCATCCAATGATTAAAATTTGATTAAATATATGAATGAGGAGTTAAATTAGACAGTAAATATTGACACGTAGAAATTTTTTCCACACAAAATAGATAAAAATATCATATTCACGAAACAAGTATTCCGAAATATGCTTAATGAAAATAGAGAAGTTATAAAATTCATATTCAGAATTTTGTGAAATGGATATTCATTGATTGGTAGGGTGGTTGTAGATAAAATATTATCACCAATTGATTATATTGAGGTTATCAAATTGTTTCATACCATAGTTATATAGAGAATATCAAGTTACATCTAATTTATATAATAAAAAGTATTCTTTTCTCATTGTAGTTTTTTAAGGAAGTTTAAATTGGTCAACTATGTGGATTTAAAATAAATGATGATGACAATAAATTGTGCATTTTTAAGAATGATTTTTGTGGATTAAAACAATTACAAATAGCTTGGAACTCAATGCATGAAAATGTTCAATTTTTTTGAGGTTTATGAGACTAGTTGACTAAAATATCTACATTAATAGGATTTTTTAAGGGCACAAACGCCCCTAAATTTAAATTATAAATATAAAGATTACAGATAATGGGAAATACAAGAACACAACACTTAAAAATACATCAACACATTTTAGAATGGGTATTCATACTATGAAAAAGAAGTCTTCCACCCCTACTATGGGAGTTCTAACCTCTCCTCCCAGTCCTAGCTTGTATGCATGGACCTTCACAATCAGCATCATCAAGGTGCTCCACAAAAACATCAATATTTATGTTTTCATCTTTATTCACTCTGTCACTTTTATTCCCATCATCATCACTGCTAAGCGAGTAAAGGATTTCAAAATTGTTATGACTACCAACATTTCTGTTTGTTCGGGTCCTTGATGCTTGAGGCGGGGCACTACTTGTAAGAGAGGTAGAAACCATTGATCTCAAAAGTTCATCATTCTTCATAGGTGTATGTACCTCTCTTGCTAGAGGAGGCATTGTTTTTGACTTCGTCACATTGTGTGTTTGTCCAATTGGCTTGGAAACACCCAAAATATAGATGGGGTCCGGAAGGGAACCCTTTTTTAGAGAAGAATTTTTCTCCTCTCGAGTAGGAGTTAACTCTTTCATCATATCAGAATCAGGCTGGATTCTCAGCCTTAGATTCTTTCCAATCTAAGATGGATGACTTTGGGTGGGAATCACCCCTTCTATTGTGTTGGGTATCTTAAACTTCTCCAGTAGCTGCTCATCGATGGGCAACTTAGATTCCACACAAGTGGGTTGAACATCCATGCCATGAACTCCTATGGAAGTTCCAGCAAGAGTAATATCAGGGTGAGAGATGGGAACCAGTTTGGGTCCAAATTCAACAGTAGGGTGACTAAATTAACTTCCCACCATAGGAGGGTTAATTCTTAAACTCGAAACTTGCATATTTATAAGAACATACAGTGCCCTATTAGTTGCACGAAAATTTTTACCTCCACATCCCACTGTAGGAGAAGGTTTTGGGAGACAAGAGTTTTTTGAAGTCGCACCTTGTGTTTTTTGTAAGTCCATTGAAGGGCTATCAACATCATCCTTTTTCATAGATTCCTTTGACTAGGCAGGGCAGGGGACCTTGGCATTTCCATTTTCAGTAGTCACTTCCTTGGATTCCTTATTTGTGTTTTTATTCTTAAACTTTCTTGAGGTCGATGTCTCTAACATGTGCTTCACTTTTCTGCATTTTGAAGAAAAAGGAGTTTTCTCATTCCTAATTCTTTCATCAGACTCAGTTTGTGCCAGAAGCTCTATCTCTATTTTATTGTCCACAGATTTTGCCTCATTTTGATCTTGGTTCATGTATCTAATCAGCACATCTTTGAAAGACATGCCCACTTCAGGTGAGTCACTTTCTTCTACTAAATCAGCCCAAGTGACATTGGGCCTATCAATCAACTAAAAATAATGAGGCTCTGCATCTTTCAGGATGACATAGCTGGAGTCCAACTTGGGGCTTTTACTATGATCCTTGATCAGATGTTCAGTTTGAGACATTGTCTGAACATTTTCAGAGATAAGGAGTCTGTTGGGAGAGATGTGAGAAATCTCATTTGCAGCTTCTTCCAAAGATTGGAAATAAGTCCCTTGGGGAAATTTATAACATTCTATTCTTCTGCAATGAGCCTCATCATGCCCCTTCAATATGCATCTAGTACAAAAAATATTGGAATGGAAGTTGGAACTTGAGTGTCCAATCATACAGCAGACATCACAATACAAAGGAAACTTTTCATACACAATACGAATATTAATTTCATCTTGTGGCACGGATAGAACTACCTTATCAACCATGGTATAACTTAAATCTACCTCAACTAAAATTCTGGAAAAATGTCTGCAGCTAACATTTTCAGTAGCCAAATCCATTCGGATTGGAATGGCTATCACAGAGGCGATGTCATAAATAATTTCAAAATTCCACAAAACCGAATTTAAACCATAGATATCTATCCAAACCTAGGAAAAAGTGTCTTTAAAATCATATAGACTAAAATTTATCTTCCATTCATAGATCCTAAGGGTTACTAGCTTCAAATTTATCGAACCAAAGCTCCATGCTTTACCCTTCAATTTAGCAGAGGGAAACAACAAGTGAAAAAAAAACCTCTTCATAATGAAATGCATTTGAAGTCATGAAATCCCAACATAGTAGAAAGACGAGCAACTAAATCAGAAATTTTGCCAGGTTTTGTACCTTTAGATAACGAGATCTGGTAAATAAAGGAGTTATTTTAGAGATATAAGCATTCTAAATCTATAATAATAGGAATTGTTATAGCCAAATGACTGGGTAGGTTTATACAATTTAAACTATCTAAAATTTGTTTGTTGGATGAGCTGATAGGGATGTGAACTTCATATTCATTAGGTGTTTCTAATTTTTAGGAATTCCAATAGAGAATTCATTACACTGGAGTTCAATAAACTAAGTGCGGGGGAGTGATCGATTTATAAATTTCATAAATTTTTATATGTAAATCATTGTTTTATTCCCTCAAATTCCATTAAAATCATTGTCATTGCTATATTTTCACATTTTGTATGATTTTATGTGGGTAAAATAAATCTTGATTGATTTTTTGATATTAGTGATAACCTTGTTATGTTTTCATTAATTAAATTTGATTTCATTAATTAAATGTATTCTCATTTATTTGTGTTCGATTTATGAGGATTTTTCTTCTCCTACCATTGATTTAGGTGCATATTCCAATGCATGTGTTGATGATGATAGTGGTCTGACAGGAGGAGAATATGATTTTGGTGTTTCTAAAGGAGATGATGAGGGCCATGATGGTTTTTATGATACTGATATTGAGGAACATTTTAGATGTAGATTTTATGCTTGGTTTATACATTGAATTCTACGATATAATGATGTTTGTGTTTGGTAGATGTTGTTGTGTATACATGTAGGAAGAACTAAGTCGAGTAGTTTAGAAAATAGGATTCAATTGATGAGATCAACCAAAATTAGGAGACTAGTTCAAAGGTATGGGGTTTAAATGAATTATATACTTCTATTGAACGAATAGAAACATGAAAATCCAAATAAAACTATGATTTCTTTTTATTCAAATTAGTTGAATATTCCATGAATAAAGATATGGCTTCTTTGAAGTTAAAAAAATCAGATATGGTTGAACATTAAGTGGGTAAAAAGGAACATCAAAATAAGTGTGTTTACCGAATTAATTAATAGAATGATGTTTATAAATGATAATAATTATGGATGGTAATAATGTGTTATTAGTAGAATGAAAAAGTTTATTTTTTGGAAACATTATCACTAAATATAAGAATTATATTGTCTAAACAATTCTAAGTATGGTGGAATTGGAAAATATGCTTCTAGATTTGGTAGACATCAAGACAACATTGCTTCATGGTGAGTTAAAGGAATAAATCAACATGAAAAAACCAATATGAGTACCAGCAGTTGGGATCCATGACTTGGTTTTTATATTGTATAAAATCTTGTATAGAATAAAGTATGTACCGTGATAGTGGAATCGTAAATTTGAATCATTTATCACTGATGAAGGCATTGATAGTTTCAATTGAGATAATTACATCTACTAAAATAAATTGGATAATGGCACCTTCATAAATTTCATATTTTTGTCAATTAAATGTTTCTACTTGGACTAGACTATTGAATGATTTAGAAATCTATGGATAATTTTTTGAGGGTTTTGAGATGAAAAATACCAAGAAATTCGAGATGATATTGTGGATAAGTAAAAAAATAGAAAATAAGAATGTATATTTAGTAATAACTTAGAAGGAACATATCAATAGGATCATCAAAAGGTTGGGCATGAATAGATGAGAAACAATGACTACACATCTTACACTTCAACTTGACCAAGGAATAAGAACTCACAATGGAAGAAGAGTGCCAATACATGGAGAAAGTTCCATATTCCATAAGTGTTGGAATTTTAATGTATACAATGATATGTACTCAATAATGTATTGTGCTTATAGTGGTATTTGTTATCATATTCATGTAAAACCATGTAAAGGGACATTGGGATGTAATTTTATATAAATCCAACCTATTTGTACATGTCTATTACATAATATTAAAGATAAATAACATAATAATTAATTCAAGGATCTAAATGTTTAGTATCATAAGAAAATTAGGTTCATAAAACACTTGTACATAAAACAAAAACATTAATTAGCAACTGAGAATGGATGGAGGGGGGTGGAGTGGGGTGGGGTGGGGGTGTGGGGGGGTGTGGGGGGGGGGGGGGCTGTGTAGGCTAGGGGGATGGGTGGAGAGGGGCTGGGTGGAGGGGGCCGCGAGGAGGGGGGATGGGGGTAGGGGAGCAGGGGGAGGGTACAAGGTGGAAGGGGGTGCAGGGGGGGCTGGGCAGGCTAGGGGCTGGGGTGGAGAGGGGCAAGGGGTAGGGGCAGTGTGGAGGGGTGTAGGGGGGCAGGGTGGAGGGGGGGTTGTGCAGGCTAGGGTAATGGGTGGAGGGGGGCTGGGTGGAGGGGGCAGGGTGGAGGGGGGTAGGGTGGAGGTGGGTAGGGGGTAGGGGCGTGGGGAGGGTGGAGGGGGAAGGGGGTGTAGGGGGTGCAGGGGGGGCTGGGTAGGCTAGGGGCTGGGTGGAGATGGGTAGGGGGCAGGGTGTAGGGTGGAGGGGGGTAGGGGGCAGGGTGGAGGGGGCAGGGGGAAAGGGGCAGGGGGTAGGGGACATAAATTGTTGGAACTGTCCAGTTGTGGACAAGTTAACAACAACCCATGTTCGGGGTATGAAATCTAAAAATTCTTTTCCCTTTTCTTTTCTTTTATTTCCTTTACTTAATTTACTATTTAATAACATTTTTCTTGTCTTTTCTGGGCACGAAAAAAGCTGAACAACACCTCATGCACCTGTTTAAGGATCGAATCATACTATTGTTGGAAGCATAAAAAATATCCAGGTTCGTGTTTCTACATTGTTTTCAAAGTTTTTTATGTTTTCCACCTTCCTCTTTAAATTTTTTGTGAGACATTGCCCATTTAGTTTGAAGGTTTCTGTAAAATACATTTAATGTGTGAAGGTGCATATACCCAGTGGGGAATCAACAACTTTTAGTTAGAAAGCTACAACAGCCGAAGTGGATGGTTTGGTTCCACCTTGAGGTTGGATCCCCCTTCTAGCCTCTTTAATTAAAGAATTCTTTAAATTGAATTTTGCTTCTTTTTTTATTCTTCTTAATTATATTGAATTTCATGTCTTGAATAAGTGTTCTTTAATATAATTGTTTCATTTGATAAAGTCATGTTTTTATAATAAAACCCCTCCAACGGAGGTGCTCTGTCTGCAAAAACTCACTGTGATAGTTATGTTGATCTAGTTGCTTAATTTATTGCATTTAATTTGTGCTGAATGAGTTTTAGAATAAATGTTAAATATAATTTAATAAATTGTGTGATAGAGAAATTCCATGCTTTTATAATAAAACCCCTCCAACGGAGGTGCGCTGTCTTCTAAATCAAATATTATTGATAGTTATTTGTATCATGTTTAGATATGGTTTAGGTCCTTCATATTCCTCTTCCTGATCCCTTCGCTCCTAGCCAGATGATGCTGCCTCGCGGATGTCGCTGGACCGGGCCAACACACCGCAGTCACGCCGTGGTCACGCCATAGTCATGTCTCGGTCACGTTGTGGTCACACAGTGACTTGGCCCTGCTCCAGGATGACAACCAACTACTGTTCGCACTGATAGTAATCCATGAGTCTTGTGATCAATGTTGAGACTGACTCATCACAATTTCCGTCGGCGGGGCGATGACCGGAATGTTTCCCCGCCTCCTCATGCTCCCTTCACTCCTGGCCGAATGATGCTGCCCTTCGGATGTTGTTGGACCCGGAAAACACACCGCGGTCACGTTGATGTCAAGCCGCGGTCAAGCCACGGTCACACCGCTGTCACGCCGCGGTCACACCGTGATTTGGCCATGCTCCAGGACGACAACCCGTGATAGTTCTCACTGATAGTATTTCATGAGTATTGTGATCAATGTTGAGACTGAATAATCACAATTTCTTCTGATGGGGAGATGAGAGGAATGTTTCCCCACCTCCTCCTACTCCCTTTACTCCTGGCCAGAAGATGCTACCTTGAGGATGTCACTGGACTAGGCCAACACGCCGCGGTGGTGACTAGTGCAAAGGGTTGGTAAAAATTTACATAAGATGGTAGGAATGTACCTTTGTAAGGAAATAATGATCAGGATATAAGATGTATCAACTTAAAAAAACTCCAAGACAAATATAAAAGAATAAAAAAAACCATCTCATGTGCATCTTTAATGTAAAACTGCAAGAAATATAAGGAAAACTCCAAAATAAGTACCAAAATAAAACTCAGTTGTGACACATCAACTGTCCCCATCATCCGATCTAGTAAGGTCTAGTATTCTCTACGCAATATCCATTGAAACCTGAATCTAATTTTATATACATAGGGTGAGAATATAGGTATACTCAATTGGAAAACCAATGTCACTTGTGTAGAAGTGGGAGAAGAATAATAATTTACTTATGACAAAAACAACATAATCATAAAAGCACTTAACATGGTATACTTTCCACCACAATATCGCCCTACCAAACTCACCAAATAATACAGGTCATGTAAGGTAAAATAGTAATCACATCAATATCAGGGTACCAAGAACCACCCACACTAGTTAACTACTCCTCCCAAGCAGTGAATTTTATCATTCCTCCATGCTATTCTACTAGAACCACTGTCAAAACCTGCTCACGCACAACTAGGCCACATACTAAATCCCACCAAAAAACACTGGGGTTACAACCACAATACATCCTTCCCACATAAACCTAGTGAATGAAACCACAATGTAATCTTGAAGACACCTAAGATGGCGCATCATATCTCATCATGAAGACACCTATGAAGAACAAATCACCAACATACACTTTTGCATCAAAACCAAACAAAAACTACCTGAAGAGTATGGGGATACAAAATCCTAGAAGGGGGATTAGAGGTGATCCAATACCAAACATCCGTCATTCAACTAGGATTTTGGGATGTCACAGCCTCTCCCATAATAATGGGGTGTTCAGAATATAGTTCTCAACACTGGTATGCTATGTATATAAATAACAAGGAACTACCTAACTATATATATATATATACAAAACACTCATCCTGAGCATTGAATTTTCAAATAAACAATCATAAGACACAAAAACTACCCTCACTTCCAACCCTACATTCATGTACCACCATTAATGGTGGTCACATTCACAAGTCAATAATTGAAGGATGCTTCACTATAAGCCACAACTCAAAACATACCCCCAGCTAATTATATTAACCATTTTTTATTCTATAATATAAATTCATTTATTCATTTATTCATTTATTCCATCCCTACCATAAAAAATAAAACACACTGAAAATGTTTTATGAAAAAGAAACCATCCCAACCATAGCCAAATCCAAACAAAAAAGATGGTCCAAGGTAAATGAATCCATTCTAACAAGTATTCATAAAAAAATGGTCCCTAGAATCTTCAAGATAAAGGCCCAAACAAGGTAACATGATACTTATACAAAACCATCTCTCTAAAAAAATCCTCATCTTTCCCACTACATCAAAATCACCACACTCAGCAAAACAAAAATTACCCAACATGAAGTCCCACTGCAAACAACCCAATTTTGAATACATGTTCAACCACTCCCACCATCATTCTTAATGTTAATTCCGTATTGTCCTTCCTCTAAAAAATAAAACCCTCCAACACACCTAATTAATACCAACTCAGAAGCCTCACAACATAATAACCGCAAACCCAGAATAGCCATAAACATTAAAAAGACACAACCCAATCCTATAACAAGGCCACCCAGTTTTAGTCCAACTGCATAAAAAGTTCAAACATTTCAAAATAAAAAAATATCTCAAAATGAGTGGCCATTAAAACAGTTGCACCACCCCACAGTCCCAACCACACTCACACATGAACAACACATACACATGGCCAAACAGAACCACACACATCACACATCCCCTGCAATAGGACCATTATTATTCAACAGTCACACTCTAATTCCACTTTATAAATTAGGGGTTATCACATAGAATGTTTTATCATAGGAATCCATTTAATTTAGCAGATATACATTATATATAATGTTTTCCATGTTCAAAACAGTTCATCAAAATATTAACAACAAGAATTCATTATTACGATGTGCAAACAGATACCGCCAATAGCTAGGATTTTCATAAGTCCTATGCCTAGAACAATTCAAAAAGTGGAAAAAATTTAATAGTCAAAAAATAATGAAACCATTATCATCATATTTAAATCCTCTCATGTATTACATAAATAAATATGGTTTCATCCATTTTCATGAGAATATATCATCACACCATCCCCGTCTGATAAAAAATAAATGATAGACAAGGGAACCCCTACATGGAACAAATGATGAAAAAAAATTCTTCCTTTGTGTAAAAAATAAGGGGACTTCCAAGTAGCAGGAAAGAATCCATGGTAGATCCAAACATACTACAACATCATAGCCACATGACTCCTCAAGGGATAGAGGTTTTGGGTGCACTCGGAGAAAACAAAAGTGTTCAATATAAGAGAGGATTTGGACTTTAGAAAGGTTGTATCCTTAATGTAAGGTGAAAAAATTTTCAATGTCCATTAAAGAATGATCATGACTATAAAGACATGGATTATGAGTCAAAATAGATTCAGGTTTTTATGTGATATATACCATTGAAAACAACCCAAAATCTCTCTAAATATGGAATTTAACTCAATTAACATCAAAGGAAACATCGAGGGGGTGAAACTAGAAAAGCTGGGATAAACTAGAAATGACTCATAGATTAGTAAGATGAGTCTATATAGATTCAATGTCAACTCCATGAATAGTTTAATTTCTTAAATTTTCAAATGATTTTATTAAAACCTTTAATTCACTGTGAGAATGTGAATTTCATTCTCATAGCTTCTTAAAATGATCAAGAAATCCTTTGATTATGTATTCAATGAATCAAAATAGTGTTCATATTTTTCTTTAGATGATTGGCCTCTATCAACAGTGGGATAGGATTGATCTCCAATTTTCTAAATAGGGGAAAAAATGCAGTCTCAAAAACTACTTTAATATTAGTATGAATAAATAGTTTCGTGTCTATGTAATCATTTCTAATAGAAATTGATTGGATTTAGACTATCATTTTAGTTTCAAAGACAACTAGTTGATCTTGTTGATTTCTTTTATAATTGTCTTTAACATGTCCTTCAGTAAAAGACCTTCGAGTATTATTTTCATCATGATTGATAATAAAAGCCTCTTTCTATTCTCTATTTTATGGTTGATTAATTTCACTAGATACTGAAACCACTATGTTTTGTGCAAGAACTATAGTACCCTAATATGTAGGTTTGTTCCTCTGACTATGCCATATTACAAGGGCCTCAAACTATGTTTACCCCAAATTTTATTCTATAGATTGAGGTAATATATTTCAGGTTATATATTAGAGATCTTGTATCTAATTCTTTTTCGATTTTCTTGAACATGGAAATCTATTATGGACAATGAATTATCTTCTTCTTGAATGTTCACTGAAGGTGAAGATCCTAAAATGCCTCACCCCTCCTATGAAATATGACCCAATATTTTTTGGTATTGTTCACCAAAAGTTAGTAGTTTCAGAATCACATAATCCCTACAACAGACCACTCACCTCACCTATAATAAACACCATAAATCAAACCCACCTTCCTATAGACTTACAAAACCACAAACCATCCACCTACCACCAAACCACAACACCGCTCCCCGAAGCACCAATAATTGCAGTCATCCCACCCAACACCAAACAAAACCCAACCCTCCAAGACACTCACACCAGAATAGATACTGCAACCCAAAAGGCTACTAGAAAGAACCCATCCAATAAAGAAAACCTTCATCTAGGAACAACAGCACTAGTCCATATGAAACTCGAACCACCTACTACATCATGTACCTTGAATCCAAGGAAACATTCTACAATATCATGGCACTAGACCACCACATTCGACCACTCAAAGACTCAAGAAAACAATATCCTAACATCAACATATTAAAAAGTCCAGCCACCAAATGAACGCCCAACCAGTCAACCAAAAACTCAAGCACAACCATCCATAAAAAATCCCCTACATGTATCCATGTAGCTGGAAAATCACAACCCTAAAAGAAACCAATAAACCAAAATCTAGAAATCCCGGCTTGAATCACCCACACCATGAACCCTATCCTCTACAACCGCACCTAGAATAATAACATGTGACTATATCTGCACCACACTAGAATCCCCTCTAGAATCATCCCCACACACTAAAATCAGGAATCCTCTTCACAGGATCCTTGCACTATAAACATACCACACCCACCCAACACCATAATTGCAACAAGAACCCCCACAAGAACATCACCTGTATGACCCACACAAGGTGATAACTAGCCAAATATTACAATCTATATTCCTATCCCTTTCCAACGGATAAATCCAACACCAAAAACCCACAATGGACACAAAGGCATCCCAACAGTATAGGGTTTCTAGGAGGGGGGTTGTTGTCGGGTGGGGTGGTCCAAGGGGGTTTCCAGGGGGGGTTCTAGGAGGGAGGGGGTGTCCAAGAGGGGTGGGGGTGCCCAGCAGGGGTGGTGCAATGGTTGTCCAGCAGGGGGGCTACTGTCCGAGTGGGCTTGTCCTGGGGGGTCTGTCCAGGTGGGTTTCCAAGAGGGGGGTCTGTTCAGGGGGGTGGAGGGGGGGGTTTCTGTCTAGGGGTGGCTGCTATCCAGGTGGGGTTGTCCATGGGGTGTTGTCTAGGAGTGAGGGGGTGTCCATGAGGGGGGGGGGTCCAGCTGGGTCTGCTGTCTGGGGGGGGGGTGTCCGGGTGGGGTTGTCTAGGGGGTCTGTTCAGGAGGGAGGGGGTGTCCAGGAGGGGGGGGGGGTCTGTCCAGGGGGGTTTCTAGGAGGGAGGGGGTGTCCAGGAGGGGGGGTCTGTCTAGAGGGGGTGATTGGGGTTGGTCCAAGGTGTTATGGGGGGATGCAGGGGGAGTGGGGCATGAGGGGACTTTAAGATTCACATACTAACACCTTTTCTTGAGAACTTCATATTCCTTCTCAACAATCATGGGAACTTCCAACTCCATTCTAATCTTTCCAGCTCCTAATTGTCTCATCAATATGCTCAGGTACTCCAACTAACTTGCAAGCCATTTTTCATCTACATGTTGGCATGAAACAACCTGTCTTTCTCATTTACAACTTGAGATCTTGCACTCATCTCAATACACATGTTGAAAACATTCAAGTACATGTAGCATGTTTTAGAAATTTGCCTTGAGAGCTGAAATTTTCTCAACTTCTTATCATTGATTAATTAAATTTCTCCCCCTTAATATCAGACTTTATTCGTTCATTAATAGGGATGAGAGAAATGCATACATCATCAATGATTTCTTCAAGAACTTTCCAGAAATTCGAGATTTTCATGGAATAAATAATTCTGGCAGCTTCTCAAGGGTCTTCTCTACTCATTCCCAGGGGGGATGTGGGGATGGGGTGGGGTTGTGGGCTACTACAGGAGATTGGGGGGTTCATGGGGGCTGTCCCGGGGGGCATGGGGGTGTAGGGGGGTTGTCCAGGGGGGTGCAAGGGCTGTCAACGGGGTGAAAGGGGTTGTCCAAGGGGGGCTGTCTAGGGGGTGCAAGGGTTGTCCAAGGGGGTGCAAGGGGGCTGTCTAGGGAGGGTGTGCAAGGTGGGGTGGGGGTGTGCTGGGGGGTCTGCACGTGGGGGGGGGTCTGTAGAGAGGGGGGCTACTATAGGAGTGGGGGGGGGAAGTGGGTGTCCAGGGGGTCTGCCTAGGGGGCTGCAGGGAGGGGTGTGGTGGTGGGAAACTGTAGTAGTGTGGGGGGGGGGGGGCAAGGGGGATGTCCTGGGGGTGAAATGGGGTTGTCTAGGGGTGTAATGGGGGTGCTGGGGGTTGTCTAGGGGGTGCAAGGGATGTCCAGGGGGTGTAAGGGCTATCCAGGGGGTGCAAGGGATGTCCAGGGGGAGTGCAATGGGGCTGTCCAGGGGGGCATGGGGGCTATCCAGGGAGTGCAAGGGGGCTGTCTGGGGGGTGCGGGGGTTGCAAGGGGGCTATTTGGGGGGGGGGGCATGGGGGCTATCCAGGGGGGTGAAAGGGTTTTCTAGGGGGGCTATTCCGGGGGGTAGGGATGTTGTTTCTTTAATAAATTTCAAGCCCTATAGCCACGATTTTAAACCGTGTCTAAAGCTATATAGCCACAGTTTTGAACTGTGGATATTGTATTTGTGCGGCTTAATGTTCTTCCATGGTTTCAAACCATGTCTATAGGTCTTTCCCCTATAGCCACTCCATTACCAGCCACAGTTTTGGGACTTATAGACACGGTTTGAAACCGTGGATATAGCCTAAATTTCCAGTAGTGTAGAGGGATGGGGGTGCCTCTATCACCAAGAGATAGTGCAGCTATGCAGGGTACCTTTGATGATCATCTCTGACTATGATGCATGAATTAAATCCTAGTTGTAGAATGGGTTACAAGAGTCATTCGGGACTCATCTGTGCTTGAGTACATCTTTTCACCCCATCACAGATGGTCTGAAGGAGCATACCATATAGACCATGGAGGACATGCATTGTTCTTGTGTCAATGATTTTGGTCACAGTTTGGAGGACCACCTACCACTTATGGAGGTTTCATACAACAATAGTTATCACTCCACCATTGGAATGACACCATTTTAGGCCTTGTATGATAGGCCATAAAGATCTCATCTATGTCAGACATACCCCTGGGAGTTAGCACTCATGGGTCCAGAGTTGGTACGGTTTACCACTGATAAGGTGAAAATCATCCAAGAGTGGATGGGGACTGCACAAATTAGGAAAAAAGCATATGCTGATATGAGGCGAAGGCACTTGGAGTTATAGGAGGAAGACCAAGATTTCCTTCAGATCTCACCCCGATAGGGATTCCGGATATTTGGCCAAGGTGGGAAGCTCTCTCTGAGGTTCATCGGACCTTCCTAGATTCAGAGCAGAGTTGGCGAGCTGGTGTACCACTTAGCTCTTTCCCCATATATTTACTGTGTGCACGATGTTATTTATGTGTCATAGCTAAGGAGGTACGTGCATAATCCATCGCACGTCGTCGACTGAGACGAGCTAGAAATTGATGAAGGGTTGACATTTGTGCAGTTCATAGAGGAGATAGAGGATCGATAAAAGTGGGTCCTTTGTGAAAGGTCAATTATTCTAGTGCGTGTTCGATGGCTACATGGGAATCTCTACAAGATAACATGGGAGAATGAGGCTCATATTCCTCCATAGTACCCCCAATTTTTTCTGCCTTTGTTTTGGCTTTCAGGGACATAAATCCCAAATGTGGGGATAATGTAATGTCCAATAATTCTTCTATAATTTTTTTCTAAATTTTGTGGAGTTATTATGAGACAACGCTCTTTGGAAACATGTGATTCTGAGGCTGGTCATTCCTGAACGGAATTTTGAACATTTTTTGTTTGTTTAAGTTAACATGGAAGCAAGTTTTTTTAATTATTAAACCGGTGCTTGGGTTAAAACAATGAGGGCACTGATAAACTCAGAACACTGGGTTCACCTTGAAAATAATTAACTTTGACCACTAAGGGTTAGATGGAAATGTTTATTTTTAGACTTTTTGAAAAATAATAAAAATAACGTTAAAAATTTATTTTATTTAATTTCCTACCACTAAGTAGAGTAAGATGGTGTTGTGGTGTGGTGATGAGGCGCATTAAAGGAAGATCTTTAATGGATCTTTTTTTTTGAATCATAACGACATGATGTCGCAGTGTAATAGAAATGTTGTGACATGTTTCCTTTTAATAACATGTTGGGGAAATCAATAGGTGGAATATCATCTTATGAACCTACAGTGAAATTCACCTCTTATGATAAATAAAGCTAGGACCACTAGCAATGTCAACACGTTACGCAGAAAGGGACGAAGAAATAATGCACGCCAATGGATCTCAAATATCTGAGGATGGGGTGCTCCAAATGATGAAAGTTTTTCAAGGTTGTGGTTTAATTTGTTTTACATTTTCCCCATTCTTCATTATATTTGAGGAAGGCATATCAACCCATGAATAGGTTGATCCACAGATCATCAATAATTCAGAGAGGGTGATATTTATTGGGATTTCAAATTGCGATTCAAATATTATTGATAGAATATCACCCCAAAACCTCCCCTATTTTAAAACATGAATGTGGAGGTGGCGAGCCAACATGAACAAGTCTGGAGCCCCTCTTCTTGTGCATTCCTCATTGCTAAGAATTTTGAAAGTGGTGGAAAGGAAGATTCAAGGTGTCTATAGGAAAGGTGATACCCCACGGAGGTCAAAGGCATAGTCGGTGGGAAGAATGGACCACCGGTGCAGACCTGGTGGTCAGCAAAAGAGCCCACTTGTGCTCCACAATGGCACACTAGGAAGAGCTACTGACTGGGATGATGGATGGAGGTATTGACAATGACCATTGGTTGTGTGGGTGGAGGGGCCTGTAGACTCAGGATGCAGATCGTGGAGGCTTGTGGTCTTTGATCGCATGCATGACATCTGGAATGCCGGATTGGCCAGCTGTGTAGCATCAAGCCGTAGTCAACTGACCTCGGTAGGAGGCATCGACCCCAAGGACGACCCTTGAGGAGAGGGATCTGAATGCGGCTACCTGTCGCATTCCTACTAGTAGATAATAGGTCCACCTCTGGCAGACTAGGCAAGCTAGTGGGCTGGACCCGCCCCATCAGGCTGCGCTGGACCCAGGTTGGGCTGGGTCTGGGTCGGGTCAGTGGACCTAGGTCGGGTTAGGTTTGTAATTCTACAACCCTAGTTACCCCGAGTAGATGAATTATTACATAACATTGGAATGATCACAAGGGATAAAATCCAAAAAGACTGATCAATTTAGTATCCTTGGATGTACTAGATACATAAATAAGTTTTTTACATTATATTATGAAATGAAAAACAACAACATTGTGTCTCCATTCAACACACTCATATCCCTTAGCCTATCCCTACAAGTCATTAATAATATTCTTTTTCACATCCTAGGAAAAATAAAACATAGAAAGGGGTGAGCTCAGATGCTCAGTAAAGATAAAAAGTTAGCGGAAACATTCATAAATAAGCATAAACATTTAAGGAACTGTAAAAGACTAAAACACAAGCCTTTTAAACTTAAACTTCACTATAATATAGAAACGATACATCAAATAATTCCATTTACTTATTCACATTGATATTTTACTAGTAAAATAATCACATGTAATATCTATAGCTAATTTTATAATGATGGAATGCATAATGTTGAACATCATAACCACATATTCAAGGCCTTGTGGCAAGACTAAAAATAAGAATTTGTCAAGGCCTTCTGGCAAGACACTAGTTTTTCTCATGAGACCTACCGATCCATCAAAGAGATATACAGGGCTCCACCCATCACTTACTAAGTCAAATTAATTCCTCATATGAAATGGATGAATCATAATCTAAACATTTGTATTAAAACTAGCATATGAAATGTCAACATTTTAACCACAAACCATGAATGGTATAAAAATATCACATCCACATTCAAACATAACTCATTCAATTCAATATAAAATATTGTAGTATAATAAATTTACCTCAATAAAGAATAAAATACAAGGAATTATATTGACATAGATGAAAATAATCAGAAAACTATTTGAGAGAAATATACCCTTTTTCTTGGAGACAATTAAAAGTCCCACTATTTATCAAGAAGCTGTTTAAAAAAGATTTTTGAATCAAAGTTTCCAATACCACATTGAAACATTTAAAAGGAATATTAATTTTAAAGCATTCATTTACATATAAATAAATCCTTATATCAATTTTTTAAAACATGTAAATTAATGGGAAAGGTTTATAAGAATAAATCTTTAAAACATTTATAATGATATTTTAGATAAAGAGATCTTAACCAAATGAGAAATGATTGAATACAAATAATTGAGGAATAACATTATTAAAACATTATAATATCATGATAGTAAAGGGATTCATGATATAATATGTTAAAGGATAGTATATACACCATATAAAAGTGAATTGGATCATGACAACAATGAAGTCTCAATGGAACATAAATTGAGATGAAATCCCTTATAAATACCATATCCTTAGATTAAGGATTAATAAATGAAAAAATTATGTGTGAAAAATATAAATACACTAAATATGATTGATATATTTAGTTTAAATCAATCATAGGACATTAACACATATTTTTGTAAAAACAAAACCAATGACTTTGATGTTTAACTCAATGAATGGATATTGAGCTATGATTACCTTTATCCAGTTCATATAAATAACATAAGAATTTATCAATTGGGAGATTATGTGTATCAAAATTATATCCACACAAATTAGAGTGGAAATTAATACATGAATAAATAAATAGTGATTTCACACATAATATTGGAGTATTATAATCAATGAAGTGTGCATAAATCCCAATGAGTGGAAACTGAAATCAGAAATTCTCTTACAAATTTGGTAACATATGAATCATACACCAATGAAATAAGGATCATAAAATTAATATGTTAATACCCATAAATTAATTTGTATTACTCAAATAATACAATCTTGGTCATTACATACACCACACAAAAGGAAATTGTTGAAATATATCATAAATCTCACAAGAATAATAAGTTTGATGAAAACACCTTACCTTGTACTTTTAATTTGTATAGGGTAGTTTAAACTTCTGAATAACGGTGAAATTAATCTTATTAAATTATAAAATAACCACATACCTAAATATGATATCATATATGATCTTTTAATATATCTTTATTAATTATATTTCAGTAGTATCATTGTTTTGGGTGTTAACTGATTCGTTTTCCATTATATATTGGGTTACGTAAGCCATTTTTGTTATGGATAAGATGTATTTGATTAATATACATAATTATATTAAGTTATTAATAATTATTATTAAACATAAAATGAAAATTATTCTTTAACATTTATGATGGGTAATTAATCTCATCGTGTTCGTGGTGACGGTAATCTGTACGTGGGCATAAGAAACAATATAATTCTATTGATGGTGAAATCGTATGTAATTGGATGGTATATTATATATAAAAAATAACTAACAAGTTATATTTATTATTTACATCAATTATACTCATTATTATATCTATCCAAATAATGAAGTGTTGAATAACAAACTACACCACAACGTAGAGATGGTAAGTTGTAGGTACGCACGTATTGTGACATTGTCATTCATAAGATGGAGAGAATAATGAATATGGTTGTAACATATTTATAATAAAATCACATTATGGATAAGGTATTGGATTTATTATTTGGGTATAGAAACTACAATGAAATAGGATGTGGAAGAAGAAAAAACTTTGAAAGAGGTGATGAAATTATTATCTCTTCTTCCGGTGCTTATATTTAATTTGATCAAACAAGATCCTTAGGTTTTATTTCTAATAAAACTAAGGCCTATAAGTTGAATTAAGTGTAGTTGGGAGGAAATTTGATCAGGGTTTGGCAGAGCCAAATGGCTTTGGAGGTGTTTTTTTGAGAGAAGGTGAAGTAATCTTTTATAAGAGAGGTGAGGGTCACTTTAGGAAAAGAATGAAATATTATTTTATTATAAAGTGATTTGGATTTATTTCTAAGATAAAGTGGGGATGGTAAGAAATACTCCCATCCAATAGTTTTTATTCATGTTTAGGTCACCATATTAAACTTATCTTTTATATTTAACTCTTAGTAAAATAGTTTAACTTTTATAATGTCTTCTTGTATTTTTATATTACTTGGTAAATAAACATAATATAAAATTCCAATAGAACCTCAAGTGGTTTATTAATATAATATCTATCATTATATAAGTAATTTGGCTTAAAAATATATTTTTAGTAATATTATATAATTCAATAATATAGTATTTGTTTTAAATACTCATTTATATCAATTTTGACACTATTTAGCATTTGGTTTTTGTGAGAGTCAAAAAAAAATTATTACTTCAAAAAAAAAAAATTTAAATCAACCCTAACATTTCATATTAGTCTATAAAATTAGTGCAATGCATCAAAAGTCACAATTTACATGTATTTTGATATTTATTATATCAATTATTTTAACATTTCATTAATAAGGTAATTATTGCATCACCATCATGAAATAATTAAATTTAATTATTTAACGTCTAAAAATTATAACTAAACTACCAGGATGTAGGAAATAATTTTATATTTCTAATTAATATTTATAGTCAATTTTATCTTATCTATAGCCCTATATTAAAAATAGTTTAGTTACTAAAACTTGAATTTAATACTTTTAACTATTCTTTAAATAAAATAATAATAAATGTCCTAATCTAATCCAAGTAGATCAAAAGGATAATATTTTATTTATAAGTTTGATTGTGGTCAAAAAACAATTATCCAATAGAATTATGACATGTTTTAGGGTAATTATCATATCATAATTTCCTTTAATTACCCTATTTTCAACTAATCGTGGTAAATAAAATTTAAATGTTACTATTCACCAAAAATTATTTTCTTCCAACTGAACCAAATTTTACTTAATGATGTAAAATATGCCTCTAGGAGTTTTTTAAATTCAATACACAAAAGCGTAAAAATTTTGTATTATGAAAATTTGCAAATGTGTCTAAAAGGTGAGTAAAAGACGGTAAAGAGTTCAATAAAATTTAATATATCTAATATAATTATAAAATGAAATTAGTGAATTAAATTGAACTAATATAGGTATTTTTTATCTATTTTTTCATTAAACTAAATTCAAATTAAAAATTATTATTTAAATAAAATGTTGTCTCTAAACAATAAAGCAATGTTTTTCACTATTTATAAAATAGTGAATGTTTTTAGAAAATATCAAAAATTCACCCATTGTGAATTTGGATATTCTAAATTAAAAAATTATTTCTATTTTACCAAATTTTAAAAAATAAAGGTTTTATTAGTTAATTTTAAAAAAATATTTCCACTGTCAGAACGAGAAAGTGGGTTTTTGAGAAGTAAAAAATATCAAAAGTTTGGTATGTCTTTATGCCCAATTTAAATGTAAAATTACATACAATGACCAAAATTGGATTAAATGATAAAAATATAATCTAATTTTACTTCAAAACCATTCAAATGTATAATTTAACATTATAAATTATTTTGATTAAAAAAGTTTTTTTCAATTCAAATTTAGTATTTTTCACTATTCATCAAAATATGAAAGTTATCAGAAAAGCACTGAAAATTTATCCAAACAAAATTTTTATATCCCTTTTCTAAACAAGAATTTTATTTTTTCAAATTAAATATTAAAAATTGTCAAATATTTTATTTGAAAATTGTTCTCCATTAAAATCCGGTAAAATTTCATTTTTTTAAAAATACTTCTTTTATGAGAAAATATTTATTTTGTTCTTATATTATGTCTAAAAAACACATAATATTGATATTAAAATTATATAGATTTTATAAAATTAAAAATATAGTTAATACTATTCATAACAATTTTTTGAACAGCTAGTTTGGTAAGTCGTGGTGCGCTCGAACTCGGGGTTGCGTGTAGTGAATTATATTGAATTACTTTAAAGAAAATAAATTACTACGAAATCATGGTGTGTCACATTCTTCTCCCATTTTGGAAACTACATCCTCACAATTTTAAAATTGTGCTTGGGAACATCATTGAATATCCCACATTGGAAATAGAGTCAATAAAATTATCACTTAAAAAAGAAGTTAAAAAGGTTACCTGAGATAACCCATACTAGGATTCCATGTAAGAAAACACAGATATGGAAGATAAACTAAGTGTCAAATTATGATTGAGAGTGATAGAAAACCTGATGAGTAGAATGTTAAAAATAATAAAACCACAAACGTATGATGGGTTAAACTGTCATCAGTTTCCCACTAGGAAAAGTAAACGTACAATGTTTTTTTGTTTTAAGTTCCATTTAATAAAGTTGAGGACTTTATTAATGAGATATACTAATAACATAAATAGATATAAATAATTTTTAAGTAGAGTTTCATCCTTTAATAAATTTCTACCACTAACTAATCTGTTCTCCAAACAATGAGTATTCAAAATGACTTGGTCACACCTAAAGCTCTATAATAAACATCTAGAGAATCACAAAATTCCCAAAGGATAAACTATATATTTCCCTTTTATTTAGAGATTAACCAAAACCAAATGGTTATTACAAGATTGTATGATCCCCAAAATGGAAAATAATTTATTGAAATAAATACAAATCTTAATTTCCAAAACTAAACAAATAACACCCAATGTTTAATAAAGCCATTCAATAAACAATTGTCCTTAAAATCCTTAAATATAAGCCAAACTAATATTGAATCCCAAAACTCAAAAGAATTTAATCACATAGTCTTTCATAGTAAATCTTAACATTTATCTCCAAATAACATCAACTACTCTTAAAGTCTCAAATATATGTGTAATTAACCAATCACATATTCTCTATGATTGGTTAATCATTTCTATTAATAACCCGAAAAAAACATTTATTCTTCCAATATAGAAAAATCCACCATTACTCCTTAAATGAAATCCCATTTTATTCTATATTCTTTATGCATATAGTGTTCCTAACTGAGCAAACATCTTCCAAAATAACATTTATCAATTAATCACCAAATCATTTACCTATACTAAGGATGTCCATTTGTTAAAACATAAGATCCCAAATATACTTTTTATTAATCAATAAAATAATTTCACTAAAATGAATCAGTCACACTAACTAGGGACTTCACGTAGTCCAGTGTTAGGCGATAAATCTGAGTCACACATTGGTTGTGGGTTCTATTCCCACAGCATTGTCTGATGAGATGGGTTGTCACATGGTCTGTATATTGTCCATTTTCAAAAAATATATTTTATAAAATTCCCAAAATGAGATAAAATCCTCAAAATTACCATAACATAATTGTCCCACAAATGTTATCTCATACCTCGCATTTTGATCCCAAAATTTAATAACCTATAATTTCCTCAAATTCAAGGATCATATAAACATAAATGGTACTTTATAACTATATCAACAGAAGAAAATATAAATCTTCCTCAAATAGAATTTTCACACAATAAACTACAGGTTTAGAAATATAGGATAATATTCTTCCAATGTAATCTCATCAATAAAGAGAAATAATTCTTTTAGACATGTAATTGTCTGTTTATTTCTATATAGGTCCTTCCTTGACCTATTGGTTATCATATATAATAGGTAATTGACTTGGGTAATGACCAGGTCCCCTAAATTTATGTAAAATGACTGTAAATGGGTTCTTATGATAATTTTTATTTTCTTCCATTGTACTTTTAATTTTTTCTTAGAAATTCATTACTTTATATACTTTTTTACCACACATAAAGAATTTATTTGTTCAATTGAGACACTTTCCTAGGTGTATGATTCCAAATTCCTGACATGATAGAAATTTATCATTATTTTCTCCACGGTCTCCACTATTGGAGATCTTATCATTCTCTACCTTTCTCTTCATTGTTTATTTTTGGAGTTGGTTAATGTATATATTGTTGATCATATTTTTGGAAACTCGTTTCAACATGATCCAGATATCTTTTATTCCTATCAATATTCTATTTAGTTAGTACTTTCCACCATTTTTCTCACCTTTTACATCATGTTCAATGTTTCTATGACTTCATTGGAATCCATCCATTGACTAAAACCATAAATCATAGTGTGAGTAACAGTAGTCATAAAATAATTTAGATAAAATCATGACATGTTATTTTCAATCTAAAACACCTTAGTATTAACCAAAGTTTTTTATTCTCATAATATATTAAAATCCTTCTAATCGGTTTTTAAATAAAATTGTAATTATCCTAAGAGTATCCATCTATAGTGTCAGAACCAAGAGTGAAACAAGGCCCTTGTTGTGCACCAGTTCCAGTTTGAGTCTAGCTCAAAGTGGTATTTTCGAGTTTTTCCCCTAGGTACATCTATTCTAGAGCCACCCCTAAATGCTCGTATCCAGACATGGATGTATTTCTCAGAAAACTCACATAATATTTACATTACCAAAAATTTTGGATGTTCTTCTATATTATTCCTAAAAGTATATCTTAGGGTAGTGTTTTCTAACAAGAGTTTTTCTAAATCTAGCTTCATAGGTTTTTACTAAACATTATATGATTCCAATTATAATGCCCCGACCCTATTTTCATAGATTAAGTGCCTTATTACATAAAATCTTCATGATCACAAGGGATGAAATCCCAAAAGACCGATTAGTTTAGTATCCTTGGAAGTACTAGATACATACATATGTTTTATATTATATTATGAAATGAAAAACAACTACATTATGTCTCCTTTGAACACACTCATATCCCTTAGCTCATCCCTACTAGTCAGTTATAATATACAGTTTTGCATCCTAGGAAAAATATATCATTGAAAGGGGTGAGCTCAGATGCTCAGTAAGCATAAAAATGTAGTAAAAACTTTTATAAATAATCATAAACATTTAAAGCATTGTATAAGACTAAAACACAATACTTTTAAAATTAAACTTCCCCATAATATGGAAAAGATAAATCAAATAATTCCATTTACTTATTCACATTGATATTCTACTAGTCGATTAATCACTTGTAATATTAATAGATAATTTCATAATGATCGAATGCATAATTCTAGAAATCATAACTACATAGTCAAGGCCTCGTTCCAAGAAAACAAATAAGATGTTGTCAAGGCCTTGTTCCAAGACACTAGTTAGTCTAATGATACCTACCGATGAATTGAAGAGCTATATGAGGCTCCACCCATCACATACTATGTCCAATTAATTCCTCATATGAAAAGGTTGAAACATAATCTAAACATTCGTATTAAAACTAGCATATAAAATTTCAATATTTTAACCACAAACAATGAATGGTATAAAAATAGAACATCTACAGTCAAACATAACTCATTCAATAAAATATGGAAAATTTTATTATAATAAATTAACCTCAATATAGAATAAAATATAATGAAGGATATTTACATAGATAAAAATAATCTATAAAACTATTTGAGAGAAATATCCCTTTTTTCTTGCTGACATTTAAAAGTATCACTATTTATTAGGAAGGTGTTTAAAAGAGATTTTTTAATCAATGTTTCCAATACAACCTTAAAACTTTTAAAAAGAATATTAATTTTAAAATATTCATTTCAATATAAATATATCCTTAAACCCATTTTTAAAACAAGGACATTAATTATAATTATTTAGAAGAATAAATATTTAAAACATTTAAAAGGATATTTTAGTTAAAGAGTTCATAACCAAATGAGAGTTGATTCAATAAAAATAATTGAGGAATAACATTAATAAAAATTTGATAATATCATTAAAATAATCGTACTCATGATATAATATGTGAAATGATAGTATATACACCTTATAAAAGTGAATTGGTGCATAACAACAAAGAAGTCTCAATAGAAGGTAAATTGAGACGAAATCCCTTATAAAGACCATATCCTTAGATTAAGGAAAAATCAATAACATAATTATGTGATACAAATATAAATACACTCAATATTATTGGATATTCATTTTAAATCAATCTGAGGACATTCACCCATATTCTTGTAAAAAAACCCAATGACTTGGATGTTTAACTCAATAAAGGGAAATTGTGTTAAGATTACCCTTATCAAATTCATATCAATGTCTTGAGAATTCATCAACAGAATTATTATGTGTATAAAAAGTATATACACACAAAGGGGAGTGGAAATTAATAAATAAATAAATAAATAGTGATTTCACACATAAATTTTGCAGTAAAATAAACAATTAAATGTGCGTAAAACCCAATGAGTGGAAATCGAAATTAGAAATTCCCTTACTGATTTGGTAACATATAAAACATACACCCCATGAAATAAGGATCATAAAATGAAGATGCAAATACCCATAATTTAAAATATATTATACAAATAATATAATCATGGGAAGTACATACCCCACACAAAAAGAAATAATGGAAATATAGCATGAATTTCACGGGAATATGAAGTGAGATGAAAACGCCTTACCTTGTACTTTTCATTAGTAAAGGGTAGTTTAACCTCCTGGATAATGGTTAAATCATTGTTATTAAATTATACAATAACCACATAGATAAATATGATATCATATATGATCTTCTAATATTGCCTTGTTAATGATATGTCAGTAGTATCATTGTTTTGGTTTTCAACTGATTTGTTTTCCTTTGTATGTTTTGTTACATAAGTCATGTTTTTATTGATATGATATATTTGAGTCATATACAGAATTATATTAATTTCTAAAAAATTATTTTTCATCATAAGATGAAAATTATTCTTGAATAGTTATGATGGTGAATGAATCTTATCGCGTTTATGGAGATGGTAATCCGTATGTACGCACAAGCGACAATATCATTCTATTGATGGTGAAATAGTATGTAATGAGATGTTATATTCTATATATTGAATCATTATAATGTTATATTTATTATTTACATCAATTATACTCATTATTATACCCATCCAAATAATGAAGTGTTGAATAACAAACTACACCACGACGTGGAGACGGTAGGTCGTACGTACGCACGTATGGTGTCATTCAAAGGATGGTTAGAATAATGAATATAGTTGTACCATATTTATAATAACATCACATTATGTAGAAGTTAATGGATTAATTATTTTGGTATAGAAACAACAATGAAAGAGGATGTGAAATAAGAAAAGAACATTGAAAGAGGTGATCGAATTATTACCTCTTCTTCGGGTGCTTCCTTTTGATTTGATCAAAATGGCTCCTTAGGTTGGGTTTCTGATAAAAGTAAGGCCTATAAGTTGAATTGAGGGACGTTCTGAGGATATTTGATCTAAATTTGGACTATAAAAATGGATTGGGTGTTGTGATTTTGAGAGAAGGAGAAGTAACCTTTTATAAAAGAGGTGAGGGTCAATTTAGGAAAATCTTGAATTATTATTTTATTATAAAATAATTTTCTATTTAAAATGGCTCCTGATAGATTTATTTCAAGTATATGGTGGGTATTGATCTAAATAATCTCAACCAATAGGTTTTAGACAAGTTAAGGTAACCATATTAACCTTATCTTTTAGATATAACTTGTAGTTAAATAGTTTAACTTTTACAATGTCTTCTTGTATTTTTATATGACATGGATAATAAATGTACTATAAAATTACAAGAGATCCTAAAGTGGTTTATTAATAAAATATATATCATTATATAAGTCCTTTGGATGAATGTTATATTTTTAAGAATATTAAATTATTTAATAATATAGTATTTGTTTCAAATACTCATTTATGTCAATTTTGACACTTTTTAGCATTTGGTTTTTGTGAAAGTCAAAAAAACCTATTTACAAAAAAATTAATTTTAACATGACATATTAACCTATAAAATTCTTGGAATGCATCAAAATTATCAATTTAAATTTATTTTAATATTTATAATATCAATTATTTTAATCTATCATTAATAAGGCAATTACTACCTCATTATTGTATCATGAATAAATTTAATTATTTAAAGTCTAAATTTTTTAAATAAAATACAATGATGTAGGAAATATTTTTATATTTCTAATGAATAATTATTTTCAAATTTATAATATGTATAACCCTATATTAAAAATGGTTTAGTTACTAAACATTGAATTTAACATTTTTAACTCTTTTTTAAATAAAATAATAATAAATGTCATAATCTAATCCAAATGGATCAAAAGGATAATATTTTATTCATAAGGTTTATTTTTATCTAAATAAACTTATCCAATTGAATTGGGACATGTATTTGGGTAAATAAAATATCATTTTTACCTTTAATTACCCTATTTTCTTTTAAGTGTGGTAAATAAAATTCAAAAGTTACTTTTCACCAAAAATTATTTTCATCCTATTGAGCCACATTTTACATATTGATTTCAACCATGTCTCCAATATTTTTGAAATTCAATTCACATAAGTGGTAAAATTAAGATTTTTGAAAATTTTCAAATGTGTCTAGAAGGTGAGTAAAAGACGGTAAAAAGGTCAATAAAATTTTATATATCTAATATTATTATAAAATGAGTTCAATGAATTAAATTAGACTAATATAGGAATTATGTATCTATTTTGACTATAAAGTAAATTTAAATTAAAAAAAATTTAAATAAAAATTCGGCTTTAAACAATAACGCAATGTTTTTTTACTATTCATCAAAAATTGAATGTTTTTATAAAAATACGAAAATATTACCAAAAGATAATTTGGATATTCCAAATTTAAATATAATTTCTATTTTACAAAATTAATAAAATAAAATTTGTATTAATTAACTTAAAAAAATATTCCAGTTGTCTAAACTAGAAAACGAGTTTTTGAGAGGTGAAAACTATCAAAAGATTGATATGTGTTTATGTCCAATTTAAATGTAAAATTACTTCCAATGATAAAAATTGTATTAAATGATAAAAATATAATCTAATTATATTTAAAAACCATTCAAATGTATAATTTAACATTATAAATGATTTTGATTAAAAAATTTGTTTTAAATTAAATTTAGTATTTTTCACTATTCATAAAATTATGAAAGTTATCAGAAAATAACCGAATATTTATCCATACTAAATTTTTTTGTCCCACATCTAAATAAAAAGTTTATTTTGTAAAATTTAATATATAAAAGTGTCAAATATTGGATTTAAAAAAGGGTTCTTTATTAAAAGGCGATAAAATTTCATTTTTTAAAAATACTTGTTTTATATGAAAAGATATAATTTTTACTTATATTATATCTAAGAAACACATAATATTAATGCTAAAATTATATGGAGTATATAAAATTCAAAATGTAATTAATATTATTCAAATCCGTTTTTTGAACTTCTTGTTTGGTATGTCGTGGTGCACTCGAACTTGGTGATGCAAGTAGCACAAGCTATTGAATTGCATTAAAGAAAATATCTTACTATTAAATATTGGGGTGTTATATGGGTGGTCTGACTGGGTCGGACCAGACTTAGAACTAATCAGGACCTTTTTGAAATCATGCCAATATATTTTAATCTGAGCGTACAAGTGACGATCTGTTTGCGGTGTTGGAACCATCAAGACAAGATAGATTTATTGTCTTACTCTATGAAGGATTTCATTGAAGTTATAATTTTACTAATGGATTGGGGAGAGGGTCTATTGAGATTAAGCATGATACGTGCAAAAATCCTGGTGTTGAGACCTAAAGATTGTTGATGAGTGGCCTTGTGTGGACTAGATACTATGGCATAGTGGGAAGTGGCTTCGGTGTGACCCCATATGCCCACGGTAGGAAACAAAATTGTGTGACTTGACAAACCCACAATACCTGAAAGGAGGAGTACCTAAGTATGGAAATAGGTTGGAAACAACTTCTGTGTGACCCGACATTCCCACTATGGGGAGTGGCTTCTGTGTTACCTAGAATACCCATGATAATCATCATGGATAAGTATCATTGCAATCTTAATTTAGTGGTAAGTGTCTTCTATGTTACAAGGTGTGACCGCAATACACATTGATGACTCTTTCATCAAAAACCCATAGTGTTCAACGTTATGACTAATGTTCTTACATTCCTAATCTAGAAAATACCTAGTTTGAGCTGTACTTCTTCGTGATCATGCTTGGAGATCATGCATTTTTTTTTCTGGATTTCTTTGTGGTATTTCCATTGTGTATTGGGGTAAATACTAGTTATATTGTCACTCACCCCTAAATGGGATTCACCCACACGTGTTGTATCTGGTGCAGAAGACGGTCACCTTGACGAAGGACTTGGTGGCCTAGGACACGGTGGTTCCTAGTAAGACTAGGTAGATGGGACATACTTCTACGGCTTCTGGCAGCTACTATGTACAGACCCATCAGGTTGGGTTTCTTGAGGATGACTTCTAGATTTGTTTTGTACCTTCTTGTTTTCTAGTCAGTGATTTTTTGGGTGTTTATTATGGACCATTTAGTTTTTTACTGTATATGTACTCAGTGGTTGTTTAGTGGCATAATTGATTACTTTTCTATCTTTGGGATGTGGTTGTGTGTGCGTGCGTATAGGTACTTTGGAAAACACCTCCCACTTGTAAGATGAAGCCTTCAAAACTAGTCACCAACCCCTAGCCTTTTGGAGGCAGGATTTCGGTATGTCAAGACACTGGCCCCAGGGGACTGGTTGTGAAAAACATTTCCCAAAAGGATCAAATGAATTAAAAATTTAACACCAAATATAAATATGATATATTTTTAATCAATAATAATATCCATTTAACAAAAATATTCATATCCAATGATATTTAAAATAAAAAATTATTATAATATAGTTATTTTATCAAGAGAATGATAATAATCAAAAATATATACGAGATTGAATCGATGGTCAATAAGAATAATGTTCAGAAAAATATCATTTGTTTAAAAAAAATTGAAAATAATTTTCCTTGAAAATCAAATTTGAAAACAATTTTATGAAAAAATATCTTCTTAAGCATCAAAAAGATGGTTTTAAGAAATTACTGTGGTTAAATCCATACATTTCATATGCGGTAAACAAGAACATTACTTTTTCACATTAAAAGGTCATAAAATTCCTTGTTTAGAAAGAAATAATAATTTTTCTTGGGAAACATTGTTAAATGTAATACAATTTTAATAATGTCATTTATAAAAAAATTAATGTATAGAAACATTGTTTTTGAAAAACCTTTTCAAAAATTGGGTTTTTATAAGAAAAAATGATCTCTAACTAAAGAGAGAAATAATGTCACATTTTTTTAAACATTTTCTATACAGTTTTGATTACCAAAGAGTGGTGAAATAGTTCTAATACTTGAAAATTTCATCAATAAAATAAGGAGAATAAAATTAAAGGGATTATGGAATAATGTTCATATAATTTCATCAAATGTAAATGAAGGATCATTAATATAATTTTATATGAAAATAATTATTAAACATTCCAAAGTGACACATAACACTTTGAAACATTTAAATCAAAATAATGATGAAGGAATAATATTAAATGAAACATAAAATTTATGGAGAATAATGTTATTCATGATATAACATGTAAATGGTATGTATATCTACCATATGAAAGAACCTAGGTGCATAACAACAAATAAGTCTCAATGGAATGTAAATTGAGATTAAATCATGTACCTTGCATCTAATTTGTCTCGTGTGTATTTATAGTCCTAAATAACAAACAAATGATAATTATTTAATTTATTTTAAACATTTTTCAGGAATATAAATACATATATTTCAATTATTAAAATATTTTCTACTACTAATTTATCAATTAAATTAACATCACATTTTTTGAACAAATTCAGTTTATGTGTCAAAAACAACTTCAGTAGGTCAAAAATGATCAAAGGGTCATTATATAAATTATATAAAATTATAATAATAGTATAATTATTATATTTATACATAAATAATAATTTTAAAATAAATCCTTTAATATGGTTATGAAAAACGAATGAATGTTACTCTCATTGAGACAGTAGGCCAAACGTATGAATGAGTAACATTCCCATTTTTTCTTTTATCATTAATAAAACAAGGTATAAAGCATTATGTAAATAATTAATGATAATTATATCACAAATATGATTTTATTTAATCATATATACTTATATGTATAATTTTTTGGGTGTCAAAAATCACATAGTGTCGAAGCGGTGGTAGTCCACACATCCACGACGGACGTTATCACTTTTTAGTGTATTATAGGGTAATAAAGGAAATGACTTATTTTATATTTACATAAAGTTAATTTTGTCATTAATATCATATTTTTTAATGTAAAATATGTTTAATTAAAAAATCCTTTATATATTCTATGTATAGTTTCATTGAATCCCATCACTTTTAGGAGGATGTAGTTCACACTTCCACAAATGGTGTTATCTTATTCACGCAAAGACGAAATAATAAAGGTGTGTGTTATAAAATAATTAATGTGGTATAAACACATTATAAACATCATATATTACATATATAAATACATTTATCATCATAATGCGCATCTATTAGTGGTGGAATAGAAAACAAACAACTTCATTTCGTGACGCGACAGTTCGCCATATATATAAATGTTAAGTTAATTACATGTTAGATGGAAGTGTGGGTTAGAGTAAGTAGAGATCCTAAACTAAAAAAATTATATTGAGGATATTTTTGTTTTTATATAATCATGGAATAATTATATTTTAGGGTCATAACAAATGGAATAATACCAAAAAGCTTGAGGAGAGATGTTACCTCTCCTTGGAGTAACTCCATTTGGATTGCACCCGATGGGACTTCGTGGATGGGTTTATTAAAATAGGAGACTTCTAGGATTAGGTTAGTGATATTTAGGATTTATTTGGGAAAATAATGGTTGGATAAATGTTTCTTCAAGGGTTTCATGAAGTGGGAGGAAAGAAAACCTTTTTATTATGGAGGATGAGTGACACTCTTATAAATTTTCGAAACGGGAATTCCACCAAGGTTTTCCCTATATCAGGTGGATCCAATAATTGAAAAACATTGAAACAAGTGATTATATGAAAAAAATATTATCATCTAATGTATTTTTGAAAATTTAATATGTTATTTGGGCCCTAAATATTATGGTTTATTCCCTTGGTAAACTTAATTTCACAATAATAATTGAAATTAATTTTAATAATTTTGACTTATATTTTCAGTCAAAATTATGTTTCAAATAATGAAATGACTTTCATTGTTCGCAAGTTCGAGATTCTAACACACCACGACCAATTAAAGTAGATGTTGTGATTAGTAATACCCACTTTTTGAAATTATATAAATTTAATATTTCAAAATGTAATTCATTTTTGGATTCAGAATATCGAAATTATCCTATGTTGAATTTTTGGTATTTTTCTGAGAACTTCCCATTTTTAATGAATAGTGAAACCACTAAGTGGTAGTTAAAAAAACTAATTTTTCGCTTAAATGAAACTTTACCACTTCTGTTAATTGAATTTCAAAAATCTGACATACATGGTTGTCATTAGTAAGTAAAAATTGGTTCAGTGAGATGAAAATAATTTTTTCTGAATAGTAACTTTTATGTTTTATTAATCGCGATTAGATGTAATTATGGTAATTTAAGGAAAAAATGATATTATAAGAATATAAAAATATATTGACACATGTCCTACTCTTATTGGATGAGTCATGGACTACCAAGACAATCCATGTGTCAATTTGTGGGACCCCATGGAGCCACTTGGGTAAGATAATGACATTAATTCCTTTTATATAAAGTAAAAATAAAATTGTCACAAACATGTATTGTTTTAAAAAAACAATTTTTACAAGGGGTTATAAAAGCTATCGTTTCAAATATAAATATCCATTGGAAATATAATAAGATTTATTACATCATGGTAATTTTTTTATAATTATTAGGCATTATATAAAGAATGTTATTTATCACACCATGACGATGCAGCGATTACCTCATTAATGAATGATTTAAATAAAATGAAAAGATAAGGTAAAATATAAGACTTACATATCTCTATATCCTATTTTATGGGTGTATTTACAACCCTTATCACCTTATCCTAGAAATATATCATTGTGGGACCTTTAAAATCAGAAAAGAATTTCATAATAAAATAACATTTCATGACTTTCCAAGAGTGCCCCTCCTCTCCTGTTATAAAAGGCCCCCACCTCTACCACCTTATTCACACCATCAAAGACATTTTTCTCAGAAAAAATCTGACCAAATAATCTCTCAACTTCACTCTATTACTCCTAGAAGCCTCACTTTGGGCATAAGTCTTCCCAAGGAAGCCTTTTCTTCAAGTCAAAAAGAGTTCCCCAATTTTAAGGTAATGTCTTCTCTTATGTTATTTTGTTTTATTTTTCTTCTCCAAACCCATAAACTGTTTTTATTACTTTATTTTGTAACAACAACTATATATTAAATATAATAGGATGTTTTTATGAGAAGTATCTGATTTAAACTTACACACACCTTCATCTAATGGTTAAATAACATAATGTTTCTGTAGGTGGCGAATTACTGCCTCACGAAACGATGATTGTTCAATATTTTTTTAACACATCTCAGGGTTTCCATTAAGATGTAAATATATTTAAATATGATATATATTATTTTTATGTTTTCATTATGCTCCATTATTTTTCATTTATGGCATACCTTTATGATTTCAATTATGGGTAAAGGCGATAATTTCATTTTATGATGTGCGGACTACCGCCCCCTCAAAGTGATTTTAATCGTTAATGCCATATGTGGGACGTATAAAGGATGGAGTAAATGATATTATATATGATATTATACTGGAATTATAATATACCTTTATATCATTATGATTTAATTCCATTAAATATAAAATAGAAATTAAAGTAGCGTTCATGCGTGCGTATGACTTACCGTCTCCATGAACGGTGCATTTCATTTCTTACCTCTAAATGTTATGTAGTATTATAAATGAATGTTTATAATGGATATTTATGATATATATGATATCTACATAATGAATATAATTCTTTATATAATGGATATTTTACCACATGAACAACTTGTAATTATAAGAAGTCTATTTTTGACTCAAGTACCAAAGATCGAAAAAACGACCGTTATTAACATAAATAATTAAATAATGTTCATAACATGATAATAAGTGATATAAAAGGAAGAATGAACTTGAAAAAAGTTCTTAAGAATGTAAAAATTAACTCTAGTTTATTATTCAGGTGGTTAAAAAATGATCGAGTCAAGTCAGACACGAGGTAAGGGACATCGTCTCAATTTCCTTTCATTAAGGAATATTTTGTTTTGTACACAAATTTATTTTATACAGTGTATAAAACCCTTTAACTTTTACATTTATTCAAAAGTAATATTTTTATATGAAGCATTTTACTAATGGGAAAAAAGGAATTTTTTTTGTCGTATGTATGCGGCGAAAACGGCTTCTCCGCCGCTGTGACCATTATTTGAGTTTCGGCTTCCTCTACAAGCCATAACTTTTTTTAAATGAAAAATAAATACCATGTTTTAATTTTATTTTATTTTGGTATTAAAAATGGTTTTGATAATGTATTTATTATATCAATGTGTTGTATTTATATCTTGTGATTGAAATGTGGAAATGTTATGTTTCCTTTATGCATGTTTTATGTGATATGATTCTATTATGGTTTATGATATGTTTAAACCTATTCATATGAGGAATGTATTGGACTTAATAAGTGACGGGTGGATCCTGATATAGCTCCTCGATGCATCGGTAGGTGTCATGAGACAAACTAGTGTCTTGGCACAAGGGATTGACAAAATCTTATTTGTAGTCCTGGAACAAGACCTTGACTATGTGGTTATGATAGTCTGGCAATATGCATTCCATCCTTATGAAAGTGGTTATTGATATTACATGGTATTATTCGACTAGTAGAATATCCATGTGAATAATTAAATGGAATTAGTTTAATTTATTTTTTATATATTATACTAAAGTTGAAGTTTAAAAGAATTTTGTTTTAGTTATACATTGCCTTAAATGTTTATGTTTATTTATGAATGTTTCTGCTATATTAATATTCTTACTAAGCATCTGAGCTCACCCCTTTTGTGTTTTATTTTTCCCTAGATGTGGGAAAATATATTATGACTGACCTGTAGGGATAGTCTGAAGGGGATATGAGTGTGGACTATAGAGTCCATGTTATTATAGTTTTTCACATTATTATGTAATGTAACATTTATGAATGTATCTAGTGTTTCCAAGGCTACTAATCTAATCATTATTTTGAAACATGATCTTTTGTGATCATGTGAATGTTAAGTAATAATGCACTGACTCTGGGAAACTGGTTTCGTGGCATTACAATTATTCTAACCCAAAACATTGAATCCATTTTCCAAATTTAAATCATAGAATTCACATAAACTAAATTAATTTTAATCCCACCGATAGGATGACAATGTGGGATTTTAAGGAACAAACATTCAAATGTTTTCATTGTTTTTATATTCAATCTCAATGTGAAAATTTTCTCAATGACCTATATTTTAATAAATGATAAATAATATATCTAATAAAACTTGTAATCTAATTTACAAAATTATTTATAGTTATAAATAATTTATATGAATTAATTTAATTAAAAGTAATTATTTTTCATTATTCATTAAAATATGAAACATCATTGAAAAATACCAAAAAATACTACTAAAATAATCATTTTACTTCTATTTCAAATATTATGTTTATAATTAACATATAAGATTTATAAAACTGAAAATAATTTGATTTAAAATAGTTTATCCTTTAAAAGAATGGAAGAGTACCTTAATAAAAATATAGTATTTCATGTGTAGTGTTGGGTTTGTTGTTATCTTATGTCTATCGAGTATATTGGATGAATATAAAAAATATTTTATTGAATATATGTGTATTTGTGTATATATATAAAAATATATGTAACTTTAATATAACTCAATATATGTAATTAATTTAATTTATCAGGATAAGACATCTTTATTATCATAAAATAGTTATCTAAAAAATATTCCTCATATTTTCATTTGGTTCTTACATTAATTTATAATTAACTTGAAACCAATGCATTAGTTATATACTTTTTTCAAAATATATATTTACATAGGTTAGTTAATACTATTCATAAAATATAGTTTATATCTAATTTTATTAAATAATAATATTTTCATAAAATATTATTGTTTTGTAAAACTTGTCCTAGTGTGTAATAAAAACAATTGAATAAAATCATCGTGCCTGCATTATACGCTAACATAATGTCCCATGATTTGAAATCTATAAAATATTTTGATTTTTTTAAATACTAAATATATTATAAATTCTTGGTATATTATATTCCCTTACATGCTTGGTTTTTTGTGTCATACACACTATCAAATACGATGATTCATTTTAGATTTCTAGGGCATTAAAAATGTATCCACAAAACATGAACTATCATTAAAGACTTCCCTTTTCCACATTCTAACTAAAATCCAATGGACATATAGTATTATCCTTAATGGGAATATCAATCTCAAGATCAACATAATTCATATCGATAACATGAGATTGGTTGGGGTGATTCTGTTGAACTTGTGGATCATAAAAAACATTATGTATATCACTATAACTCTATGGAAGATCCAATTACTATACCACCTAACTGATTCTCTCCACAACCTCAAATAGTCCAATAAACATGGTCATTAGCTTTCCCTATCTCTAAATCATATATTGACACAATCTATATGACTCTGCAAGGAAAACACGATCACCCTCAATAAACACTAGGAGTTGTCGACATCAATCAAAATATGACTTCTACCTACTCTAAGCAGTTTACATTGGCTTTCGAATCAGTTACACCTTTTCTTATGTATCTTGCATGAGACTCTGTCCTAACAGATCTGACTCACCTACCACTATCCAACCTATAGGTTATTTGGATGACATACCATAAATAACCACAAATGGTGCCATATGTATAGTTTCTTGATAACTATTATTATAGGGGGACACCACAAGGGGTGGGTTCTTCTCCCAAGTCCCATCAATGTATTGGACACACACTCATATAATATCCTCAAGAACCTGAATAGTATGTTCTAATTTCCCATCACTTTGTCAGTGGAATTTCACACTTAGTAAAACATTTGTACACGTATCCTTATTCAATAACTATAGGAAGTGAAAAGTACAGTGTGAGCCACAATCTAAAACTATATTCCATGGAACCATGTGAATATGGAATATCTTATGAATATACACTTCTCCAAACTGATCCACTTATAACATCTCATGTACAGAAAATAAATTCACTACAGTTTTTATTTGGTCCCCAACAACCCATATAACATTATTCTTTTTAGGGATAATTATGAGACCCACCATAATGTCCATTTCTGATTCGTCCAAATTCCATTACAAAATTGGAAAAGATTGTGGTATACCACTGAGTCATTGATTCTCATCCTTCACCTATTGATATGTGTATAATTGGGTCAAGGACCCTCTGATTACCCTTTTTATTCCCAAACACTAATATTGTTGATGTATCTCACAATAAAAAAAATTAAAACCTAGATGTAATTTCCCCATTGTGTAATGAAATTATCACATCATCTCCCCAAGATACCGATAGGCACAACAACATGATTATTGACAAAGAATATCTTATCCTCATATGTAGACCAATATAAAGGTGAATCCCCACCATCAAGGATTTCCCTCAAAGAAAAATATTTTGGATCCACATACCACCTTTCCTGGATTTGACTCAAAAGTGTAGAATCCAATCAAACTAATATGAGAGAAATAAAAACCCGACCCTTGGAATCCAGAACATGATCCTCCATGAGTGAAGTGATCATTTTTTCAGCATATCTAGACTCATGAATAGAATGTGTTTTAGTTTTCCTTTATGAGTTAGCGAAAATATTACCCATCCAGAGTGTATATTCTAGATTATAGATGAATGACTTCACATACTCAAACCATATTTTCTACCAGATATACATTTTTTTAGAAGACATACATTAATATGTTATGATCAATATACACTCTAAAATTATCACCAAAAAGATAATGTCGCCAACACTTGAAAAAAATCAAATATTCTACCTCAATATTATTTGTATTGTATTTATATTTTTGTGTACTAAATTACAGTGACCCATATACTACAAATCAATTTATTTTCAACAATAATGATTCAAGAACTATTCCAAAGTTTTTAAAAAACATCATGAACTCCACTCCTGGATTGTAAAGTATCATGATTAGTGAAGGACCCCTGAACACCATTAGAGGGGAGGGGTGAATCAAGGTTTCACATTTTTCTTTTAAACTGACGGATATTGTTCCCACGTCGGTAGGAACCAATTAAACATGTCTGAATAGGAATTACAGCAAATAAAAAATCACATGCAAAATAATGACACACCAATTTTATTTGGTTTAGTAGTAAGGGATACGTCTATAGAGCATACACAGACAATGAAACAGTCATACCAAAAACCACTAAAATTCACATGTTTTGGATTACTAGAGTTTAGAACAACCACTCTATAACAGACGCATTTCCTTTACATGGATTTTTGGATAGCACACTACATCCCTCATATCACTTCCACTGACTCCCCCTTTGTCACTACATTGGAAGAATCGTCACTTAGATTATAAACTTGAAGGTTGATTCAATGGTTTAGCGACAAAACATGCATCCTCAATTGTAAATGGATTCTCTATTGAAGTCCCATAATCACCCAAAAAATGTAATTGGTTTTCCCACACAATGATAGGTTATGGAAATTAAATTGGAAAATTGATTTGTTTAATTTTCAATATTCTTGGCTGTTCTGCATACTGTTGTTGTTTCCACGTATTGTTGATGTTTCTGCATTCTACTGCTGTTTTAACATACCAATTATATTTTTGTGTACCACATCTATTTTATCATACCGTATATCTCCCCTTCAAAAAACCATTCTCCATGTACTCCAATACTCTACATACTTCCACACTCTTTCGCATACCATTCGGTTTCACTACTTCCTTGCTCCACTGTGTACAATGATAGCTTACTGTGAGAACCACTCTCTCTTCAGTGAACTATTTTCCTTACCCGGACGATTCACTCCACACACTATCTTCTCCTCCACGAACCACTTCCAACATCACCATATTTTCCAGGAATTTTAATCCCCAATATTATTTTTTAAAAAGGGGGTTATTTCTCCTTAAATAGGCACATCCCTCTGAAAAGTTCGATAATCTGATTTAACCAAAATTTCAATGTGGTACAATCTATAAACTGAAATCCATATGCATACTGTAAGCCTCCATCATTTACCACTCCTGTTTCATGAACTATAGAAATCCCACAAACCTTATGCATTCTACGTATGACACGCCTTCACCACATACTAACATTGCAAATCATTTTCAGCAGCATTCCCAATACTGCATGCCTTCACGGGGTACCGTCATAATGCACCATTTTTTATCGCACTCCACATAATGTATGCCTTCATTGAATATTGTCACTAAAAATATTTTTTGACAGTATTTCATATACGTATCCCTTCACCATGTACCACTCCACGTACCACTATGTGTACCATTCCGTATGCGTCTATGAACCATCACCAAACTCCCGATTTAGAGGCCAAAAAATTTGGAAAACGTTGGGAAACTAATACACCATCAACAGTACTTTCAGACTCAAACATATGAACCCATTCATTTCAAACCCCCTCATTATCCATGTACAGAATTAAAAATAACAGTAACCAAACTCCAATATTATCAACGAACAGCCTTGGTTCCAAAAATCTCCCACTTTTGGTTTGTTAGCAATCTCTAAATAAATTCATTGATGCTCCAGCCACTATCAAAGCCTAAACATTCAAAAACTACTCATCCATCACTATAAGTCTATGTGAGATGTTCTCAGTGTAGAAAACAAGAGAGAGGACATGACTTGAGTTCTCATCATTTTCTTTTCTTCCCCATTGTTTCATTTCTGGATTTTTCTACTCCTTATATTTCTTATATATAGAAAGAAACAGATCAGTTTCCATTTAATTTATCAATTCTCATCCATTTGAAATAAACCCAATGAACCGAATCTTGACATATAATATTAAATAAATATTCTCCCCTTGGATCGTATCTCCCCCATAATCCTGCATCCGTTACACAAACAAATTAAATATAGTTATGAAGATTGTGAGAGGGGAATATTGTAACCTCTTTATTCCCTTGGAGGTGTCTGGACACTGAGGTTCAATTGATCTTTCTCAAACACAGTTGCTCACAGTGGCTTGTTCATAAAGTTATCCACTTTCTCACCAGTTCCCACATGGTCCATTTTAATCACACCTTCTTTTACTTTTTCCTTGAGGAAGTGATATCAGATCTCAATATGTTTCGTAAAAGAATGATAAATATGATTCTTTGAATGATAAATTGGGATGTTTTTATCTCATTAAATGACCATTGGTTATCTCACCTCATCACCTATGTCAGTCAGTTGTTGCTTCATCCAATGTAACTAAGTGTACACCTTGGTAGTAGATATATATTCTGCTTCAGCATTAATAAGTCAAGTACGTTCTTATTTCATTCTTATCCAATCCACACATTTCATCCCAATATAGAATTCTCCACCATTGGTATACTTTCTATTCCCTACATCTGCAGCCCATTCAGAATCATAAAATGCTGATAGTTCACTATCTCTTCTTATAGGAAAGTATATCCCATAATTATGTTTAAATTTATTTATAACATGATTCTTTTCAGTACTTCCATACATTGTTCCTTTGGATTACTCTGAATGTGGGCCACTAGGCAATTTTCAAGGACAATATCTAGTTGTGTCTCCATCAGGTACAATAGGCTTTCAATGATTCTTTTGTACATGGTGGGATCCACAAAAGTCTCTTCCTCATTCTTTCTAAGATTTGATCCAACTACAATCAGAGTCATCATTGGTATTGAATTATTCATATTGAATCTCTTCTACTGCTCTCTTACATACTTTTCCTTAGAAATGAAAGTGTAATCCTTATTCTGAAGTACCTATGACCCTAAAAAGTATGTTAGTTCACCAATCATGAACATTTCAAATTCTAATTTTATGTGATTGGAAAATTCATCCACTGATACCTATCTGCTTCAACCAAAAATAATATAATCCATGTATATGAATACCATGAACTTATCCTTTTTAGATTTATTCACATAGATATTTTGATCCACTCTCCCACTTTTAAACTCATTCTTTCTCAGATAAGATTCCAATCTAGAGTACCATACCTACAGTGACTATTTCGGACCATAATGATATTTCTTTAATTTAAAAACCATTAGTTCATCATTGGCAATAAAAACCCCATTGGTTGTTCAATATAGACTACTTTTTTCAATACTTCATTTAAGATTTCTCTATTGACATCCATTTGGTACACTTTATAACCACATTGGATTTCCATGGCATGAAACAGACCGATTGACTCTAGTATCACTATTGGAGAAAATTTCTCCTCAATATCAACACTTTTGATTTGTGAATATAATTTATAGAGCAGGAATGCCTTATTTCTGATCAAATTTCCATGTTATTCAAATTTTTCTTTGAAAATACACCTCATACCAATCGCATTATGTTATTCAGGTCTTTTAACAATATCACATGTCTGCTTTTTTTCACACTGATCTAACTCTACATGCATGCATTAACCCGTGACTCATTATTGAAGCCTCTTCAAATGAGGATGGTTCCACAACTAATAGAAATGCAGATTTTGCATTATTCTTCATTATCCTTGTCAGTGTAGGTGCATTACAATCCCCAATAATGTTTTACTAATCAATCTCTGATCTTAGATTTCTACTTTGGGGTTTGACTGAATTCTCGCCAGTTATGGCTTCCTCTTCTGTTTCTTCTTTTGAGTCCACATCATGATGTGACTCATGAGGTATTTGTACAGTTTCCCCTACCTTTCTTTTAGAATTTTTTCCATGATAACATTCTTCTTCATCTTCTATCACATTATCATAATAATTCCATTAAGCATTCCTTTTTTTCTCTTAAATGATCTTAACATCACTACTTTCCATAATTCCTCCCAAGAACTTATTGAAACACTTGTAGGCTTTGATGTTCATCGAGTATCCAGGAAATAGTCATTCATCTCCATTGTCTCCATACATACCTTGATTTACTTATTTGTTTTAGATGAAACATTTTCTTCCGAAAACACAAAAATATTTCAAAGAGGGATTCCTTTCATGCCACAATTCATTTGTTGTCTTTGTATCACCCATATATAGCCTCATTTTATTTTGAATATACACTGAATCTTGTACAGCCTCTTTCTAGTAATGTCAGGGAATAAGACTCTCAATCAATATAGTTATGGCCCTATTGTTGGCATATCAATTACTACGCTCAATAACTCTGTTTTGTGGTGGTGTTCTCACAATAGCCACCTCTGGTTGTATCCCATGCTTCTCTAGGTAATTTTCAAATTTAATGGACATTTATTTCCCTCTATTATTAGACTGCATGACTTTTATCTTCAATCTAGTATCATTCTCTGTGACTCGATGATATGTTTTCATGCTATCAAACACTTATTACTTCCATTGTATAACGATTAGACATTCTATTCTACTGTAATTATCAATGATAAGAATAAATAACCTTACCCCATGTGGTAAAGAAACATTTATTGGGCCACACACATCTGTATGGATGAGTTCAAGGAGATTTGATGTTCTTTTCTTTTTTTCGATAGGAACTATAGAGCAGTTTTCCTTGTATGAAAGCAACCCATGCATTTTATCATTCAGGATTTATATTAGAGATATCCATGACTATATTAAGCTTTGATATCTTTTCCATGTAGTTCTGATTGATGTACCCCAGTATCTGATGCCATAATTTGTTTTCCTCTTCAACTTTTAATTAGAGGATGTTCTTTTTTCTATCAACTAGATATAAGTCTCCATCTGTTCTACAGCCTCTCAATAGTTAATTCGAAGACATTACTCTTATAGTACTGAAATTCTGATTGAATGTCACAATAAGACCTGAATCATAGAGTTGACTCACACTATAAAGATTGTCACGTAGACCATCCACATAAAGGACTTCAATTTTCTTTAGCTCTCCATTATCTATCTACGTACATCCAATGCCTTTGATTTTCAAAGCACCATATTTTTAGAACCTCACTATTCCATCAAACTTTTTCTTTACATTCTTTAATAGGGTTGAATTGCCCATCATGTGAGATGCATTTCTGCTATTAAGGATCCGGGTGTTGTTTTTCATTATAGCTTTGAGGTCTACTTATAAAATATTTTAATTTTCAATCATCCTTTTTTCATTCCATGAGATATTGGATTGAGCGTAGGATATTGATGGTCTTTAAATTATATCTTCCATATATATGGGTTCTTCACATAAAAATTCTTGATATATAGGAGAAAGACTATTTTAAATAGAAATACCATCTGGTTGATGATTATTGACTCTTTTTTGAGCATTGACAGAATTTATAATGTCATAGCTCTCCCTGTAATACTCTACATTATGGATAATGTTAGAAATGTGAAAACAATATCCATAGAAATAATTTCTTCAATATGAAGTAGGATATGCATATTCTCTCTTTTATTAAACTCCTAACTCTTCCCCATCCATATGGATATTTTCCTCTTCACAGTAATTTATGGTATGGCCTATATAGCCACAAAACTGAAAATTCATGAAAGTAAATTTCATATCACCTCTGTTACTCCTCAATCATTATTCCTTAGAAAAATATTTTGACTCCCTATTATTTATGGAAACTCGAGGATAATCTATATTTCTACATTAATTTTTATTTAAGAGTTTTGTTTTTAGTACTTCTACTATATTTTCATCAAGATCAACTTTCATCATTCCTTTAGTCTAGTTTACTTTATTTATAGAATTTAAATTTTCATAATCATAATCAATTCCACTACTTCCCATGCAATGCGATTATTTGATCACTCAAGATATTCTGAACCCCATCAGAACCAAGTTATTCTATCTCTAGTAGCTCATGATCGAAGAACATTTCAAATTGTATTTTCTTCATTGCTTCCTTTTAAATTGATTTTCTTTAGAGTTTACTTATCATATCAACAACTTCTTCTTTGATCCCCTCAATGTTCTCGGACTTCTCCTCTAGTCTCTATGTAAGGTCATTGACGACCCCATCTTGTTATTCAATTCTGAGTTTTAGTTTCACAACATCACCAGTGATTTCATGGATTTATGATTTTACATTCACTTGTTCTTCTAGTCATTCAATTTATACTTCTATCTGATCAATATATTCATAAGATTCCTCCACCGTTGCTTTCAACATATTGCATCTCTTACATTTATTCTCAATCATACCAATGGAATCCTTATGTTACAACTTAGGATAGACATTAGTAGCCTACTGATTATCTATATCTTTATATTTCAATGGTTATGACTTTTTAGTGGTATCCATCATGGAATCATGGTTCCAAAATTTGAATTCTTTTTTCTCTTCCTTGATGATTTCATTGTAATTATCTTCTTCTTCACAAAAAAACACTTTAATTGAAATCCCATTCCATATTTGTAGTATCTATTTTTGAAAATCCTTTTTCTGAAAATTTTGGATGTCTCCATATTCTCCTTCTTCATCATTGAACATTCATATTCAATAAGAGGAAATGTAACCAACTCTTCCACGGAAAAAACAAGCCAGAGGTAGCTTTCCTTAAAATTTCTTTGTTCCCTTCTTGAGTTACTCATAAATGAGAGAAAAAACATATTTTTCCTCATTATATTCATTTACAAAATCCCCTAAAATTTATAGTTTTTCAATGGCATTGAATGCCATTTCCTAGCACAAGAGTCGTTGCATCTTCTAGGTTGAGTCTCATCTCATATTTCACCTGGCTGCTTCCCAGATTATCAAGAGAATTTTTAAAAATATCTCTTACTTCAAGAGATTAAACTGTTGCATTATAAATAGATGGAAGTCTTAACAATATTTTATTTACAATATCATTGTCTTTGATCTCTTCAAAAATACCTCGAATTGCTCCAACAACTTCAGTAATTCGATTGTAGAATGAAACTTCATGTTCATTAGGGGAATATTCAGATCATCAAACATGTTTTGTATATCCTGGAACATCGCCTCCTTATCATTGTTTTCACCTTTATAAATATTCTCCAATTTCTCCTATATAGTCTTCATTGACTAAAATTTTATCACCTTATGATATATTTGATACAAAAGATCTGTAGTTAGGTCATTATTTTCATTATCATCAATATCCATCATTTTGCTGACTGTATCTGTCATAGATAGATAGGTTGGATCAGTAACCTGTATTGCTTGTGTAGTGAAAAAATTATATCAATTACAAGATACCTTTGATGATATATTATCCTATTATTCCATATTTTAGTATTACTTCCATCAAACAATGGAACTCCTATGACAGTAACTGTATTCTTCATGTCAGAAAAATAGGATAGAATTGACACCATCAACCTAGATCTGATAACACTTGAAGGACCTCAGAACACCCTTAGAGGGGAGGGGTGAGTCAAGGTGTCAAATTATTCTTTTGAACTGATTGATATTGCTCCCCCATTGGTAGGAACCATGTAAACCTATCTAAAGAGGAATTGCAGCAAATAAATAATCACATGCAAAGTAATGACAAAATAATTTTACTTGGTTCACCGCTAAGGGATACACTTTTGGAGCATACGCCAACAGTGCGTCGGTCATACCAAAAAACACTAATATTCAAATGTTTTGTATTACAAGAGTCCAGCATTGTCACTCTGTGACAGGAATACTGCCTTTGCAAGGTTCTAGGGATAACACACTGCATCCCTCAGATCACATCCGAAGACTCCCTCATGCTCACTACATTAGAAGAATCTTGACTCGGTTTCTCAACATAAAGGTTTCTTTAATGGTTTAGAATAAAATCATGCATCATAAACTATAAATTGATGCTCTGTTAATGTCTTATAATCACCCAAAAAAGTAATTTTTCCCTCCCAATCATAGGTTATGGAAATTAATTTGAATAATTGATTTGGTTAATGTTCAATATTCCTTGGGTGTTCCTTGTATATCTATTCTTTCCATGTACCACTATTGTTTCCACATTTCGGTGCTATTTTCGCATATCATTTTTGTTTCTTCATACTGTTGTTGTTTTCGCATACCATTTATCTCATCTATGAACTTCCCTTCTCCACATTCTTTCCTTCTATGCATACTTATACAATCCTCTGGATACCATCATGTTCCTTGTAATTCCTTGCTCTGCTGTATATTGAGATAGCTTTCTACATGAACCGCACTATCTTCCATGGACTGTTTTCCTTGCATGGATGATTCTCTCCATGTACTGTCTTCTCCTCCACAAACCAATTCGGACATCACCGGATTTTCCCCAAAAATTTAATCTTCAATATTTTTTTAACAATGGGGGAAAATTATCCTTAAATAATAATAACCCTATGTAATTTTCTCTAACCTAATTTACCCAAATTTTCAATGTGGGACAATCTGTATACAAAACTCCATCTGCATACTGTCAGCCTCCATTGTGTACCAATCTTATTTTGCGAACTTCAGAAATCTCACGAACCTTCTTCATTCTCCGTATGACATGCCTTCACCGTGTACTGATGCTGCAAACAATTTTTAGCATCATTCCACGTACCACATTCCTTCACCGTGTACCATCACTAAGATCTGTTTTTGACAGAATTCAACGTACCGCATTCCTTCATAGATTATAATTTTCAACGGTTTTTTGTGTGTTGCATGCCTTCACCATGTACCACTCTGCGTACAGCTCTGTGTATAGTTCTGTATGTGGCCTTGAACCATCACCAAACTCCTGATTTTGAGGCCAAAAATTTTGGAAAACACTGGGAAATAGTGCCACATTCAATACTACTTTCAGCCTCAAACATATGTCCTTATTCTTTAAAAACTACCTTTTCATCCATGTGCACATTGACAAAAAAACTCAAACCAAACTCTAATATTATCGATGAAAATATTTGGTCCCAACAATTAGTTCCATTGTCAAACACATCATCGCCTCCTAAAAGTCACCCATGCATGCTTCTGACCATTCAAAATTTATCAACTTCTTGTTCAAGACCTAAAGCAGTTCTTCTAATCAGTAAAAGTACTAGATGAACCTATAGAAATACCATAATAACCCCAAAAATATACAGACATATAAGTCATTCTTGGGATACTCCATGGATACCACTTCCTAATGATTCTCTGCGACAACTTATATACCTTCCTGTGATATGATGTGTCCTAAGAAGTGTACCTGATCAATCAATATTGGAAACATAGATATCATGTAGTATATATAATGTTCTCTTAGTGGTCTCAGGTTGACGGCAATATGTCCATCGTGATCTCCATAAGTCGTGGATTACGAAAACATTTCCTACACAAACAATACCACAGAATGATCACATTATGAGAGGAAAATTCTATTAATTAGGGCTGTAAATACTATATGAGTGTTCTTAAATCCAAATAATGTCATAAAGAACTCATAATGACCATAAATTCTTTTTAATGAATTCCACAGTGTATTGGAAGGTCAAACTCTCAATTGATGATACCCAAAAATCATTCAATAGTGGATAATACACAAGATCCCCACAACTATACATTTAGATCATCAATATGTATAAGTGGATATCGATTTTTCACAGTCATCTAATTCAACTTATGGTAATCAAACTATAACTGAAAGATCCCAATAGCCTTCTTTTTAAAAATGACTGGAGAACCCCCATGGAAATGTAATCATATGGATAAACCCCTTATACATCAACTCTGTCAGTTAATTATTTATCTATTGATTCTATGTTGGTGGAATTTTGTATGCACTGGCCAACACTACTTTCCTTGATATCACATTTTCCATGGTATACATAATTATCACCCTCAATACTTAAAATGCCACTCTCCTATGGAAAGACTCATTTTTAGATTGGTATACTATGAACCTGTCCTTAAAATTATTTAGGTAAAATCCTAACATTTCAAGGATGTAAATATCCCAACAAAAAAGTACTCCCCAACCTTGGGAGAATAACCCTTACACAACATAAATGTCTCTCTACCATACTCTAAAAGGTGTATTGATCATCATAACCCCACTCATGAACTCCATTTCCATGGTAAAAACATTAATATGTTTTGAATATATAAAATATTAACACACACTAGTATCAAATAATTCATTTTTTGGAATAAAATATACATGAATAGTTCCTGTAAATTTCAATGGTCCGGACTTTCTATCCACCCATATAGGTTGAATGACATGTAACTCTCTTATCCCTATACCCTTAGATATAGTTGGGGTCCCATGAGATGCACCACTATTCTGATACAGATTATCTTTCCCCAACATTACAAGTATACTACCTCTACAGTCACATTTGGTAGATCTCCATTTTGTAGACTGATATATTGTATCCCCTTCACATAATCTGGTTTTGGCTTGCCGCTCAATAATTACCTTTCTTTCAGGGGTTCTTGCAGAACCTCTATAGATTCCCTATCATACTGGATGATCATAACTCAACCCATGGCTTGGTCAAATTTATACAATAGTTCCTTGGACTTACATAAAGGTGGAAAAGTATATAGGTAAGACCCCTTGTAATTGATCCACACCTAGACACTACTCTTTCCCATGCTCTGGTAAACATTCTAATAATGGAGCTTCCTACAATCATATGTCATACACCCTAGTCATCCCATAGAAACCACATTTCCTCTACTATAAGAAACCTTTAGATTCCCCTCAGATATGAAATCCTGATCCACCACTTCAAAAAAATACTTTTATTGAAATATTTTATCCATGGACTTAATATCAATTTTTAGTATATATAGAAATCACATTTTCATACATATCTCAACCCCTTAATGTGTTAGATCCATGAACTGAAAGTTAGTAAAGTGACTAACATAGTCCATAAAGAACATAATCCACTGAGTTAGATACCTAAACATTGATTCCTTATCATCACATAGTGACACTAGATAAAATTTCACTAAGAAATTATCCAAAAACTCCTTCCTTGCCAGACAATATCCATGCCCAGTCATAGATTGAACATCCAATCAGTGCTTCAGTGATCATCATAAAATATAATAATGATACTTGAACCTCTTCTCATTAGGAGTATCTAAATGGTCAAGTATAGTATAGATGGAATTAATCCAAATAACTTCTACCTTAGGTAAACCCTCTCCAATAAACATAAAAGGGTGGTGTAACTAAAACTCCCAAGTCAGGTTAGACACCACTTTCACAAGACACCCTAGGTCTCATTCCTTAAACCATATAATATCTCAATGGTTCTCTCTAAATTGATCAGATTATTCGTCACCTAGCAGTATTGGTGCCTCTAGTTCCATTTCATGATGATCATTTATATCCATTTCTACATGTATTCCCCTCAAAAAGTGTCTTCCTAAAGAAATAACATTTTAATTACAAAAAAAAATCTTATAAAACATAATAAAACATCAAAACATTTATCATGATGGGTTCACCTTATTTTATAACATGAATTTTTTCATATTTCCCAACCACATGGTCAAAACTGAGGAATTATCACTACCATTAACCATCCTAAATCTAGTTCCTGGTTAAGGAAAACACATTTTCATTTCACAATTTCGATTATTGACTAAATTATTCAATTTTTCTATCATTTCTCAACTTTTAATTAAAAATTTGTCACTATTTTCTTTTTAAATACACATAGAATGGAACAATTTCAACTTAAAAATTGTACCCAAATCCTACTTTATTTTTATTCATAGAAATAATGCATGTCATAAAAATAATCATGAGTTTCTAGAATTATGCATGCATATTGACCTGTCATTCCATACCTAGCAATGTGTAAATCCTAAGAGAAACTCAAAATCAATAATCACATCACAAAACAACTTCATCACCCGTGCAAAAATGGAATCCAGCTGTAACAATATACAATAATAACAAGAATCATACCCTTTGTACTAGGACTTTTCACTCATACATGGGTTAACTACTCACATGAACAAGCTCTGAACTGTGGATCATCTAATTATTTTACCATGTGTACCTATCCAAAGTACCAAGATGAGTGAAAAAAAGAAATACCCTTTTATACCACATTACAATATTCGAAAATGGTCTCCACACACCAATGCCTCGATCTAGTCGATTACATTACCTCGATAACCCCTCTCTGCATGCCATTGGTTGTATACTAGTAGTGAGGGTATAATATTGATCATAGAGAAACTATTCCCTCTTTATCAAATTATAAAAACAGTTGAAATAAGTAAAAAAATATCCTAATGATATAACCAATAACTCATCAATACTAGTATCACATGATGACTATAACATGAATACAATATACAAAACTAAATAGTAGATATGTCATGCCAAATACGTGTCAGGTTTCAAATTAAAAACAAAAATAAAGACACAGTAAAACTCCCATGAAGGTCCCAACACCATGTTTGGCTCCCTCATCCATGATCCATCCTAACTCATTCATCTAACATAGGTCTCTTTCCCTTATCCTTTCCTAAAAAAATATTTTTTATTTGGGTGCTGATCAGGAAGCTAGAGTAGGGTCTAAGTAGACCTCAAAAGGCCACCATTAATAGCCTAAAAACTATATACAGTCAATAATAGTGTATTCATTTTTATAGATAATAAATAAGAATTCATAAAGTAGAGAGGTGTAACATTTCAATTATTATTTATTTAACAACATAAACCCCATGGGATCCTAAGGAAAACGAAACAGCCAATACATGTTTTATCCCATGCCAGAGTCTAAGATATCCCTAAGGGGTATCACATATCACAATACAATGGTTATCAATTATCATTTAAATTCATAACATTGTTTATTTGAACTATATACCAATTCCAATCTCATCGAAATAGAACATCATGTCTAACATTCTATGGGTATTTGGAGCCACTATCCACATCCCACACCTCAATGTCAAATATCGGTGTTTAGAACCTCAATAGCATTCCCAACTCATTTATCATATATTGGTATTTGGATCCTCAGTCCATATCCCACACTCGTTATTTCATATATGAGAATTTGGAGCCATAGTACATGTCCCACTCTCTTTTTTAATCAATCACACACATATACCACACATATCCAATTAATCAATGTTAATAAAAATTCACCCTCTTATCACATTTCGCATAATGATCTTCCATTTAAACTATTTATGCATTTTCTGGTCAATACTTTAACCACATGGAATAATATGAGTATTTAATTATTAAATAATCTTGGATTATTAGAATCATATAATCCATTAACACCTTAAGATCATGTAAACCATATCATAAACAATATAGTCAACTAATTCAAAATCACATTATATGAAATAATATATAATCCCAGATTCTAATTAATTAAATCTCTACATAATTTATCCAATTACACAATCCAAATATCCCATTAATTAAATCACTTTTTAATTAAGGATATTAAGCAATGCCAATATCCCATTAATTAAATTTCCATTAAATTAAACCAATTCCACATTCCCAATATACAATTAATTTAATCCCCCTTTACTTAATCCAATTCCACAATCCCAATATACCATTAATTTAATCGCCTATTAATTAATCTAGTTCCATATTCATGAATTAATTAATCCAATTACATTATTCCATATATTAATTAAGAAATTCATTTATTCAAATCAAGATAAGATTTTCAAACATTCCAATAGAAAATTCACAACACATACATGATATTTTAATTCAATACTATGATAATTGAATTGAAACCACCAACCATAATATTTTAATGAATGATAAAAGAAATCTTTAATTGATGCGAAAAAACGATGATCATAATTAAAAAATAGATCTAGATCAAAACAATGATTCCATATCAAAAGAATCCTAATCCATTAGACAACTATCTAGATCACTTAACAAAATAGTAAAATATCCCTTAAAATGATGAGATAAATATGGGAGTGTGATGAGGAACTTTTTTGGATGAGAATCTCTTAATAGAAGATGTGAAGATCTTCAACATGTGCTTCGAGTCAACATAAACGAATGTTGGAAGGATTTATAATCCATCCAAGAACCTATAACAATTATAGAAATAAGTTCATGGTTGATCAAGGGTGTTTATGGGTATAAAATGTGGGTTTTAGAATTTTTTATCAATATTTATGGGGTTTAAAATACCCTATAACCTTTTTTCTCTACGGGGGAAATGATTTTCCCTAACCATGAACCCCAAGAATGTGCCTCACCTAGGGGTATTTCATGGTTAAAACTGAGACAATATGATATTTGGAAGACCTTTTTATAGAGATGGAAATCACTTATTCAAAGGATCATATGGTTTTCTTAACTGGGTGAACTGTTTGGAGAACCAATGCGCCAACTATGCACTAATTCTCTTCCTTCCAAAATTTTCCAATTTCACCCAAAAACTCCATATATAAGAAAAATATATATATATATATATATAATCAAAACAAGGTAAAATAAAACCTAAAAAACTCAATAAAAATCGATAAATGTTCATGAAAAGGATTGGATCATACATATATGCGGGTATAGTCTCCCCACTATACCACCACTAGACAATCCCTTCTAGTTGGAAGCCTCTATAATGCGAGGATGTGTTCTTTTGGCCACGTGTCTCACCTGATTTAGGGATCGGTAATGCAGATCCTGGGTTGAGACCATTCATTAGTGATCAATTTAATTTATTATGTTCAAAACACATTATATGCATAAATATAGTGTTTTCATGAAAATTATGTTTACCTTTAAAAGATATTTAATCAAAAATTATGACATAAAATTGAATCCAATTTAATTAATAGGATTAATTAAATTAGAATATAAAATATTATACTTTCAAACTATTTATAAAAAATGAAAACGTTTACGTATAGTTTATAATAAAATAATTGTTTTTTACTATTCACTGGAAAATCAATACTTTCAGAAATTTGTTAAAAAATAATCCTATAAAAATTTTAATATCCCAGTTTAAAAATTTATTTTAGTATTAAAAAATTATAATATTTATAGAGAATTAATCATAATATTTTCTCATAGAAACCAATGACATATTTTTTTAAGAAATAATTTTATTGATTACAAAAATCAAATTACTAAAAATTTAGTGATTACTTAATAATAATTTAGCAACACATTTTTATTGAGTCAATAAATTATATACAATTACTTAATTAGTTTACCCTATTTATAACCACCAATTTGAAGACTATGTTATAAATATAAAAAATACTAGTATTTTCATTGTATATCATGGCTCATTTAAACTTAGTGCTTCATGTGATGTAAGATATTGAAGGAAAAAAAATTATTTAAGGTGAAATATTTTATAAAATATCATTTTGTGACACTTTTCAATGAGGTGCTTGATATATGATCACATTAGTGTGTAGAAAAAATACAAGAGGATATAGGTGAATTGTAGTGTATAAAATAAAAAAACATATTTTATTATCTTTCTTATCTAAGTAATTCCGGAAAAACATTTTCTGGTAATTGAGATAAATTAGGAAAATAATTATAATGATACATTATAAAATCAGGGTTAGTGAAATATTTATAACAAAAAACATTCTTAAGACACATGAACAATGGAAAAATATTCTTGTAAAAAATCAGTATGAATCTTTATTAAATTATTTTGAATAAAAATGTAGATATTTTATATCAACATTCCATGATTTAATAATTATCAGTAGTGATTTATATAATATATAAATTTAGTATTCACAGTTTTATTGAAAACTATAATGGTCTATATTCCTTATGAATGATGTACCACTATGCAAATATTGAATGAAATTATATTATTAATGCTTATTTTTTACCAACAATGATAATTTAAGATCAATTATATTATGTTTTCATTTTCTCAATGTTATGAATAATATTTTTAAATTAATTATCTATAAGAAGGTTTCATCTGAGAATAATTATATGGGAAATAAGGAAGGCTTGTTCTGAAATATTAAAAGGTGGATATTATAGGGGAAAATGATCACATTAATACATAGGCATTATTATTCAATAGATTTCTATAATTATGTAAAATAGAAAAACAAAAATTTAATTGGGTAAGTAAGTGATCTAATATTTCTGTTTGATATTAAATATTTAGGATGTCTAAAATTGGGACACATTTATATATGAAAATCATGAAATTTAATGATTATGTTTTTATCATAGAATCTATGAGTGAGAGTTCATGACTATTATATACATATTTACGACATAAATTTTATTAAAATTTCAAATATGAAATTATTTAAGTGTTATAGAATGAAACCGTCTAAATCATCTAATAACATGTTAACATTACAACCCTAAACTATTATTCATTACACATAATATTTTTTTATCATTGTTATGAAAATAAATCCGGATTATATTTAAAATAATAATTACCAAATCTTTGAATTTTAATATTATAAAATGGATACCATTTTTTTGTTTATATGGTCAAATTTATCTAAGATTGAATTTTTGGAGTGTTTTATGAAGTAAATGATTTATTGATGAATAGTCAAAATTAACATTTTATTAAAACATTTATATATTATATTTATCATTGTGTTTTATTTTTTTTAATTTAATTAAGGATCCATTTAATAAAAATAATATAATTAATTACCTTAGAATAAACATCATATTTCCTTTTGGTATGAGATAATTTATATACATCAAATAAGAAATTTCTTAAAAAGTTATTTTATTCATTGTGTTTTATACACATAAATTAAATTTTTTTTACAATTACGAGAATGGAGTCATTAAATATTAATCACATATTTTAAAACATTATGATCAAATATATAATGATTTTAATTTTATTTTTAGTCACCATAAATAGATACATTTGTTAAAAATGTGGTCACCATGGTAATTTGGTAAAATTGGTTAATAAAGATTTAACCATCTTGATAAGGTATTAAAATAAAAAAAATTATTATTGTATGATGTTATATAAATAGTTATAACATTATATTTTAAATATAATTAATAAAGTTGCACTTTCCAAGGATTTAGACAATTATAATATATAATATTTAAGAAATAATTTATAGTTTTCCATTCACCTCACATATAAAAGAGAACCTCCTCTCCTATCTTATTCAAAGAAAACATTCAATTTAGATTAAAAAAAATATTCCCAAATTATATCTCAAAATTACTTCAAAATCCATAGATACAACTTTATCATAGAAATAAGACATCTATAATGATTATGGTTTTGGCCAATATTGGTTTCTAAAATAAGAGGTATAACTCTTAGTCCGGTCTTTTCACGAATATTTATACTTTTTCACATTTAAAATATTATATAATCATAATTATATGATGATATAAGCATTATTAATATACATAAATGTTGATATTTTGATGGAAAAACTTTTATCATAAACTTTTTCATCATTTGAAATATGAATACATTGCTTGTGCGTATCTATGGCCTACCATCACCACATTGCAGTGTAATTGTTTTATTCACTAAATTACCTGGATAGTTATAAATATTGAACTAGTTAATATATATATATATTATTTATTTAATAATTAATATTATTTAAATATATGGTTTCATCTTCATTTCTACCCTTCAACCCATTAAAATGATAACTTCGCTCGCGAGTATGTGTTGACTACGGCCTCCACAAATCGATGTGATTTATTTTTCATGTTTTTATAAAATAAAATATAACAAAAAAATTATTATAAAAAATTAAAAATATTTTCTAAATAATAATCCATATATAATGGAACCATTTCTATTTTGACTGTGGATAATTCACTGAAGTTATTTTGAGGTTTTAATGTGAAGGACCCCAATATGTATCACTTAAATTAACAAATTTACAAACTATATTGGATATGCTAATAAAAAATATAAATGGGATTAATAAAATATAATACCCCTAGTAATGGTAGATATTAAATTATAAAACTATGTGATTCTATTATAAATAAGTTATAGAATATACATGCAAAGATAAACTCAAGGAATTTATTTATTATTAAATCTCATTTTTTCCTAAGTTTTGTGGTTAAATATCCATTAAAGAAAGTATAATCTATTACTATTTTAAATTTCATGTATTTTATTCTTATTAGATTATAATTATAGTTTACAATTTTTTCCTTTTAATAACCACTTTTTGTTACTTCAAATGACCAAGAAAATGATTTTTTGGATAATAGTCCTAATTTCCATTTTTGGTAAAAAATAATTTTCCCTATATTCATGTTCTATATAATGATTTAAATATTTTATTTACTATAATTCAAATATTTTTTAATTTCATTATCAACTATGTTTAATTTTTTTTAAAAGGTTTAAAAGAAATCTTCTTTTCATTTTCAAAACATTTTAATTTTGACTGTTTAACCAAAATTATGATGGGAATCGTTATTTTATTATTTTATGAATGAATGAAATTTTTTAATATCATAATTATTATTTTATTTTACTATTAATTTACATTTTCCCGGGGATATATATAAATAAACTTATTTTCTCAATTTTTTTGATAATTTCATTTAAATGTTTATTAAAATAAAATTATATTGTTCCAATTTTTCAATTAAAGGATCGAATATTATTAAACATATTATCATCTACTTCAACATATTATAATGATTATTTAAATTTCAAGGGATACACATTGTGGATACTATTCACTTTATTTATCTGTATACATTATGATCCTATTTTTCTATTTGTTGAATGGGGAAAGTATTATCATTTCATATGTCGGTTTTCAAAAAAATGTTCATTTTTATTATATATTGAACTATTATCCATTCCATTCATATGATGAAATAATTTTTTTTATGAAAATAAAATGGCCCAACATACCCTTAGATGCATTTACATGTATCATAGGACAATAAGTTTGGGTATTAATATAACACAATACATATTTATATATTTTTTGGAAAAAGTCATTGAGTGTAAGAATATGATGTTTGATATTATTCATTATATAATTTTGAATCCTATAATTTCTATCCAAATGATTATTTATGTTGTTATCTCATTCGTGGGTGTAATCATATTTATGGTATTAGTTGTATAGTATATTTGATTAATTTCATTCACCTCCCAATTAAACATGACTTATTTATTAAAAGAAATCATTTGTTGTACTATTTCAATGACTGAGAATTTGAGCACACCTTTCTCAATATTTTCTGTTGCCTTGTAAAATTAGAAGGAACGTATGAATGATTTCAGCTATAAAATAAATGAAAAAAATGATAATCCCTCTATAATTTTATGTTTAATTTATTTTTTTCAAAATCTATGTGAGAACCATGCATGTATTTAAACATCCAAGGTGGATAAAATATTCTATATTTTTGGATTTGAAATCATGAATCACGTTCCAATGTAATAAGTAACCACCAGATCTACGTTACTGGAGTTGGCTATTATATTAGATATGTAGAGTAATAATATTATGACTAATAAAATTTTGAAATGATTATGAATAATTCCTTGATAATAAAGAACAGGGTCATGAATATGACCATTAATTGATCTAAAATAAATTTGTTTTAGTAGATAAAAGTTCCTTTGAATGTATAGAGGAAAAAATATTCAAAACATTGAAAATTAACTTATCTCAATAATGTGTTTTTATTTCTCATAAAAACTCATTAATAAAATGACATAAAATTTTTAGGAGTTTCATGATGAAATTTAATATATTTTATAAAATTACTTTACAATATTAATGTTTTAAAATTAATTCATACATAAGAATGAAAATGTGTAGTGAAAGATAAAAATATGCAGAAGTGGTATGTTTCCATTATTCAAAATCATTAAAGAAGATAATTATAGTTTACATTAAAAATTCATAGAATAACAGAAATAGATAATAATTAAGAGGTCTATAAAAACATATTTCAACACTAAATCTTTAGGAGTGTTAATGTCAGTGGGAAAAATCATTCATATAAATAACATTTAAAAAAATTATTTTAAAATTCTTATAAAGAAATTCCAAAAAAATTATTTTAGAAAAAAGTAAAAATATTTTGTTAAATATTTTTATTAGATATTCGAATTTAATAAAAATTGGAATCTAAGAAATGTTTTTAATATAATATAATAATATGCATGAGGAAAAAATATAATAAACATATCTAGGAAAAAGAACCCTGACTAAAAAGAATATATAAGGTTGTATTTTCCAATAAAGATTTCTCAAATTCATTTAAGTACCAAAGAGAGGAAAAATAAATAGAATATTTGAAACCAAGAGAAATGGATTGAAAAAAATGGGTTTATAATAGTATGAACAAAAAATCCACTGAGTTGATATTTAATGATTAATAACTCTGATAAATAATTAGGTTATACAATTAAATCATACATATTTTATAACACTTGAATCTAAACTAATAGAAATAGATAACTTAAAATGAATTTTTAATAATAATTATTAAAGGTAGATTCATTATATAATACCTCAAATTATCAATATATACAAAATATAATTGAATTTCTTGAAACCAGAGGTTGTAAATTTAATTAGAGGGGATGTCCTCAACCTACACTGTTTTAGACCTCCATAAGCATTGGGGTCATTTGGTGCATTTCACCTTTTCGTTGAATAAAAATTTTATTTTGGATGGATGGAATGGAATTGGTTTCATAATTAAAAATAAGTCTTAATGAAGGGTGATTGAGATTATAAACCCCTACAAAGATTATATTGTTTTATATAATAATAATTCAATGAAGTGACTATTTGATAAAAATAGTTAAACCAGCATATGAAAAATAGATATATTACATAAAAATCATTGGTCATAGAACACATAATATTTTTAAACCACAGGAAATGATAAAGTGATACAACCAAATTAAATGAAATTGAGTTAAGAATACCCTTATATAATGTCCCGACATGTTTGGAACATATTTTATCCTCATATTTACTAAAATATTATTAATCATATATTTTATTTAGGACCAATAAATTTTCATATCCTTATTATCACCTCACTTAATTAATTTATTATCATATTTCATATAATTACTAAACATGTATTTTTCATGTCAGTCTTTTTTCGGTCTTTCAGTTTATAATATTCTAGACTATAATGATGTTTTTATAATTGATAAATTTTATAGTAAAAGGGATAAATAAACTAAATATTTTTCAAATTATAGAATCAATATTATTCCATAGGAATTTATGTTCAATATTTCATTAAATAAACACTATTCATTGAACCTTCTTTATGTAGATTATTTGTTATGTTTAAACAATACTATTATTGTTGGATATTATTTTCATTTTTATAACTGATGAATTAATATTTATAAATAATATTAATAAGATTAAATCAATATTAATATAATATTAATGAATAAAATAAATTTTTATAAATACTAGTGATAACCATAAAATCATCAAAACATCATTGTTCACATTGGTTGTGTAATAGAACTATGGTGAGTGAAAATTTTCAAAATATTTTAAAATAATGAAAAACATTATAAATACATGAGTTTTATAAAATAAAATAAATTCAAAATAAATCAATAATTTTTGATGAATTTTGATATTTATATCAATATTTAATGAGTAAGTGGATAATTGAGATAAAAATACATTCTTTAAAAACATGAATTTTGAAATATAAATGAAGAATAAAAAAGTATTTGGGGGAAAATTTATGCAACATAATAATGTGGTTATACAAAATTATGAAGAATATTAATTGATTCATTTAATCAATATAGGTTAAGATTTAATATAGTTTCAATAAAATGAATCTAAATTAAGAAAACTAAAAGTGTCTGGGAAATCTTTACCTTGGTCTTTGAGTCAACACCTTCTGATAGATCTTATAGTATTTAGAGTAGTTAATTTTAATATTACCCAAATATCATTATCATGAATATATAATTGTATATGGGGTATTTAGATTAGTTTTTACAGAATAATAAAAAACTATTTTTTGAGAGGCTGGGTTAAATCCCTTTTTATTGGTAATATTAAATGACATTTTCCCAAATATATAGTATATAATGGTCTATATTTTACTTCTAAAAAGGATGGTGGCCAAAAAATTGACAATGTATGGCATTTTAAAATATTTAACATCACAATTTTCAAACTAAAATCTTTTATACTTTAGAAATCAAATAAATAACAAATTTTAACTATAAATATTCTTTATGTCAACATCAACACAGTTCATATAAATTTACATTATAAATATAAAAATAAAAATGGATATCAAATATAAAATCTAAAATAATAAATTTTCCTTAAAAAAATTGTATAAAATATATGTAATTTCATTATTCAAACAAATATTTCCACTTCTGAATTTTTTATAATAATTTATATTTATTTTTCTAATTCTTTCTCAAGAACATTGTTTATCCTAGATAAGAATTATAGATAATTATTATATTACTTAAAATGAAAAATAAATTTCTAATAAATATATATTTTATAAATTATAAATATTATTATCTATAACCATTCATATTTCATATTTATCACTTAAATTAAAATGAAAATATATTATAAATGTTATGTGACATTGAGTTACACTTTATCAAAAACATAATAATTAATATAAAATAAAAACTAAATTTTGAGGTATGTGGGTTTAAATTTGACCGAAAAACACGGAAATTTTAATGGGTAAAAAAATTCCACATACATTATATTATTTGACAATATAATTGATTTTTATAAATGTTTTAACTCTTTTATAATTTTTCGAGTTTACCACAGTGACAAACAATAAAATTAGTAATTTATTTTTTTGTAAAAAAAATGAAATAATCAATTTGACCAAATTTAAACATGACTATCCCAAATAAAAAATCCATTTTAATTGATTCAATTTTAAAAATTATTAAATAGTAAAATTATAACACATTAAAAATGATTTTTGGAAAATGTATTCATATGAATAATAACATGTTTAGTATAAAACTATGAATTTAACTGATTTTCAAAACATATATTGGTTAATTATAAATTAATGAATATTTATTTTATATATTAAATAAATTAAAATATCTAATTATTTAATTATAATAAATAATTAAATGAAATTCCTAAAATAATATTTATTAATAAAGAATATTAATTTATGTTTAAAAATGTCAATAAAATATTTTCAATTTCAAAAATATAATCTGAAATGCACAATTTTTATCATTAAATAAATATAATTTCAAAAAAAATTATATTAGTTTTGAATTCATGATTACATAATGATAATATCATAAAATATACAATAATAGTAAATATTTTATTTTCCACTTTCCACAAAATATCAATCATTTTAGAAGAACCCTAAAAATTCACCCTAAGAAAATAATGAGAATATGATTTAAAGAATGATTTATATTTCATCAATTTAAAATTATAATTTTATAATTTAAAAAATTAAATGGTAAAATAAATATAAATAAAAATTAATTTTGCAGATGATTAGCAATTTAAAATTTTAGGTGTTCATAAATTTAATTAATATAAATTATAAATGACTATTAATTTTTAACAGATTATATATTCCAAATGTATTTATGTTTACCCTGAAAATTATTATTCACTTTAGTATGGTGTTTCCTATATCAAAAGCTATTTTAAAATATCATCTTTAGGTGAATTACATTTTTAGATGTTATGGTGTTACCAAAATAATTTTATATTCCAAAAATAGATTATATGTAATCAAAATGTTGTTCTTTTTTTTGTCAATTGTTAACCTATCTATTGTATAAGTTACAAAACAAATATCATGGAGGAATTAACAATTGAGCTAGATTACATCAATATATTCGACTATGCGGAATCCATTTGGATCTTAAATTTCATCATTAAACTAGAGGTTGTTCATTTCTTAAACGGATTGGTATAAATTTATAGAGTGACAAATTGATCCTTCACCTATGATATGAAAATAGAATCACATAAAGTTAACAAATTTTTTTTAAAAAAATATCCCATTATACAAGAGGTAATTGAGAGGGGAAATGTTAGGGATTGTTATGTGGTTATATGTGCCAATTTTTTGGATCGTCTGACGAATCCATTAGCATAGAAGGACCATTGTATTCATCTATAGTATCCTTTTTTAGAATACATATGTTATTGACGTAATGGTTTTATAATGTCTCTGGATTTATAACAACAAAAATCACCATTTTTCATTAATTTCCATGTGGTACAGTTCAAATTACATGGAAAATATAATGATAATATACCCTAAAATTAAAACTCATAGTTCACCATAATCGAATATCTTCAAAGTGTATTAATTATTTTGAGGATATATAATGATTTACATGAGTAGTGGTATCATGAGAAAATAAGTAGAGACTTATTATTTGGATTTTTTTTCAGTTATATCACATGAAATATTATATCATCATCTACATGATTAGTGTTGTATTCTTACAATCAGTCTATTTTAAATGATGATGGTCATATTTCTAGAATTATAACCCTTATAAATTGATACATTTATTACATATATAAATTTGTCATATCTATTCAATGATTGATACTGGTTGTTTGTAATTCTATCATAATTCAGAGATAAACAAATATGGAATTTTGAAACAAGCATTGTGTGAAAATACATATATCAAATAATGTCATTAGAAAAATTATATTCATAGAAATTATTTGTGGAGTCACAAATGATTTCTCCTACTTCTTGGATGAGGGATATGTGATGTGACCATATACTATATAAATGGAAAATTATGTAATTATCAACTAAGTTATTATTCATAAAATAATAAAAATTCATAAGATGAATTATACTAGATTGATATTGTTCAATGCATAGTGGGAACAAGATGTTTTATGACAAGTTATATATAGGTGTACTTATGTTTTATCTTATCAATCATCTGGTGGACACGTTCATTTGAGATATCATTATATTTAATATAGAACACGTCAAATCCGTTAGTATCTTTAGTAACGTAAGTTCTTTTCCATAGGATACTTAATTCATAAATCAATGAAAATGGGATCTTATTACTAATGTTACTAAGCCCCATAGGGTTACCCAATTTGGGCTTGGATACGCATCATTTGTTTGATAATTTTTCTATTAAAAAATGGAGATAGTTCGATAAAAATATACCCAAAGGAGTTCCTTATGGATTCAAAAATGTTTTTGAAGTTTTAAATTACGTTCATATTAAATTTTAGTCTATGTTATTGATTTATGTATATGTACTAAAAAAGGTTGAATCTTATTTTATTTATACTTGGAGTTGAATGGTTTTATATATATATGACATGAATATCATACCCTAGGATATGTTAATTTTTTAGTGGTGTTTGGGATATTTTTTTATTATATCATATTGTATAATAATTATTATGATATTTGTGGGATGAAAATTGCTCTTACCACCAAATCATGTATTTTTTTTATTACAGGAAGCACATTATTAATTAATCTGCTTAATGAAGAAAAAGCAAATAGACTATGAATAATAATTTCCATGATACGTAACCTGATACATTTTATATTGAATAATCTTTTAATTTACGGAATAGCATTATAGATATGTATATAATTTTAGGGGTCACTCTTATTGTTTTAACAATACATGTGAACATAATAAAATTTATATTCTTAAAAAAGACAATTCATCACATGTTTAAGGAACTATGACACCTTCAATATATGAAAATTATCAGGATATGATCATGGATCAAAATGTTGGTGGATCACCATTGGTGGTATGAATCATTTTTTCTCCACCTTAAGTATTTATGAATATTTCATCATTAATGGGTATATAGAGGCAGTCATGAAATAGGTATGATGTTCATATTATATTTAATGGAAATTGATTCATTAAAGATACATTTGGTGATATATGTATTTTTTATCATAGGTAATGATCGTGTTTTTATTTATGAAAACATGTCACGTTATAGTTTGGTCACCACTACTAGTTTAGCGATTAATGGTCATGCCATCTCCACATCATTTATTTATTGTTATTAATGACTATTTATGTTTATAGGTTGTGCCACCATTTTATTTTATAGTCAAAAGTTTTGAAAATTATAGTATTAAAAAATATAAATAAAAAGGGAGAGGCATAATTTAGGAAAAGTTCATTGTTTTTTCATGTAATATGAAATAATATATATGGTGAAATGTCAAAAAAACAAGTTTAATCTTAATAAAAATGGTGTACATTTAAAAAGATTTTGTTTTGATTATCATTCTTTAAAAAAATATTAGGAATATTTTTATTCACTTTTTTATATAGATCCTTGACTTCAACCTATTATATTTTTTGGTTAATATTTATTTAACTACCTATATATTTTAAAATTAGTTTTCTCCTTTTAGGATGTGTCATTATTTCTCATAAAACAGAAATGGGGAATTGTTGAATTTACTATGTGTATTGATATTGATTATCATGTTTGTTTTCAATTGGAGTGAATAAGACATTAAAATGGATTAAAGGAATGTTATTATACTTAACATATGATAATAAAAATAAAAAGAATAATGATTAATTTAATGGTATACAAGTAGTAATATCATGGATTGTGCATCCATTATAATATCAAAATATATCTGGTAGACAAGGTCGAACATCTGTGTTGTGGATAACTGTGGTTACTGATGAAAATAGTTTTTTATTGTATTGATGGAGTATGTATTTTTGTTTATTCATTTATTAGACTAATAAAACTATAAAAAATTTAGATATGTGGAAATATATAATTTCATGTATAACTCATCTAGATATTTTTGAGATGATAAAAGGTGGTAATAATATTTCATATAATTGTTACATCTCTTAATGAATGTAAAAGGTATCTCCCTAAAAATATACTATGATATTGGAAAAAATATTGCTTTATTGATACTATTATATTATAAAAAAATATCTAATAGTAATTTCATATAAGGATAACAAACCAATTCTTATTTTAAATGAGTTATTGGAGAGAAACATACTAAAATGTTTGAATACATATTTAAAATTAACAATGAAATGAAATTATAAAGTAAAGAATTTCATTTTATATTAGTTTTTTACATAATTTATAGAATGAGATATATAATGAGTTGGAAAATGTCATGATAAAATATAACAAGATATTTTAGCTAAATTTTTAATGCTATAATTTTTTATTAATAATCCAAAAATTATTATTTGATTTAGTTCTTTGTAGTGATCCATATTAACCATGTGAATCAACACAATGATGTATACAACACACCATGATTTTAACTATCATCATTTTGTGGGCATGAAGTGGGTAAGGTAGTTGGTGTTGTATTAATTATGGTTCATGGTACCTCTATGTGTTTCTATATAATTAGTAATTATATGGTTAATTATCAATGTACATTGATTTAATATGATGATAGGAGAATGCATAAATTTTTTTTAAATCTTGTTGATTTCGCAAGTTTCAGGTCAGTTGGGATAAAATTTCTTATAGAGATATAAGGAATAGGAACCTCAGATTGAGGTATCATTTGAGATGAATGGTAATACTAGGGGTTTGTCTGAAAAGTTTGATATTTTTTCACTATATGTACTTATGAATAATTTTTCACATCATTCTCAGTTTTAAAGTATGATCCAAATCATTCTCATAAGATAGAAAATGATGATATTGAGTTTTTACATGATACTTTCCATATGGAATGACCAATTTGAGTTATATAATAAAATGAGAAGTTACTATGTTTGATTATGGTTCCCTTGGTTATAGTACTATTGTAGAATATGGGTATACAAGATGAGTCTTGGGAGTGGGAGTTAAAAATTCATTCACAATGTCTGGAGTTATTTTAATAATCATATAGATATACTTCTTAAGAGAAATGCCCTCGGATTTCAAAAGTGGGAATTCATTTTTTGATATCATATTTGAAATAAAAACATATTATAATAGAATACAACACCCTAATAATTTAGGAAGTATTATTTTGTAAATATATTTAGTCTATTAAATAGTTTGAAATGCAGACAACATCTGGTGTGGAAAAAACATGATATTCTATTATAATATTATGTTTTAAAAATTAAAATTATAATAATGATGTTTTGTTGGAGGGTATAAATTGTACAGAATAAATTACTAAAATAATATTGTTCACACTTGTATAAAATAAATTAAATGGTTGTCTATTTATTAGAATTAAAATATGAATCATTTAAATGAAGAGTATGTTTTTATAATAAATTGTTTTTCTTCTGAAAAATGTTTTAGTCATGATTTTCACACATAATATAAAATTATACATTACCAATTATAGTTAATTTATTAGAAAACGTGAAATAATTTCTTAAATCTCACTGTAAAAATTATCTTTGAGAGATATATTGTTATTTTGTTGAGAAAAATATCTTTTTGATGAATATTGAAAAATAGTAAAATTTAATAGAAAAATATAATCTCATTTAAATTATGTATGAAGTTATATGTTTTAAAAGTGGTCCTAAATTAACTATCTTTAATTAAATATATTAATACAGTTCTAGTTTTTGTAATCATTTTATAATTCATGGTGACATAAAAAAATTGTGGACATTTGAACATTTTCTCATTAAAAACCTAATTCCTCTTCGCATCTATAAAAATAATTTTATGTTAATATTTTTCCTCTTCTATTAATTGAAATTGGAAAAATGTATTCAATATTTGGAATTAGAATCATTTTTATTACTTAATCGGTAGTTGGGAATTGGATTAGTCGTGTGCACACTACAATACTACATTGATGATGGGGGTTCAAAACCAATCAACGTAGGTTCTATAAATCACTCTAGTTTTATTGTAGTAGAGAAATAGGTGTAGGAAAACTATAAAAATAGAAAGAATGTTGTGATGGTGGGAACTGTAGTACGAACTCTATAAGTGAAAGGACCATAGAAAGTATTGTATCACTATGGTATTGTATCATCCTTATTCACCAGAGAGATCATTTGCCAATAATATGGGATCAATAGGGCATGTAATTGGTGTTCATACCAACAAGGCCAACAATCCATGTAATGGGATTAATTTCCACTTGGCCAACATTCCATATAATAAATAAATATGTATTGATGGGTGTGTTATCAATTTGGGGGGGGGGGGTTGGAATGCATTTCTTACCTATATTGAGGTGTGTGATTGAGTGATTAAATATAATTACACATGTAAAAATCAAATATATACATATATATATTATTTAATAATTTCATAATAATTTTTTTTGATAATTAATAGTAATAAAAAGAAAAAATATTTATTGCATTTATGGTAAAAATAAATTTATCGTAGGTTGTTAATCTAAGAATGTAATTTTTATAAATGGGGAAAAACATGTCCAAAGCCAATTTATGGACTTATTTCAATATTATCATGTCTATGAATATATAAAATTTAATTTTTAACCCATTTGTGATGTGAATATTGTATGTACATGTTTTATATTAAAATAGTACATGTGTGTAAATCACCTCACCTTTAAAAATGTTCAGTCAAGTTAATACATTCATATATTAATTCTCATCATCAATAAAATCATCCTACCTGAATTGGTTTTGTTTCAAATATATTTTTGGAATATTTCAAGTATAATCCTAAATGTTTGTTTTGAGGATTGGTAACGTTATTGACTATGGGTTTCTATTTCATTTCTTTTTACACCTCATTCAAATCATCATCATTTAGGCATGTATAATGGAATTATTATCACCCATATACTAAACTGCTTTTTTTGTAAGTGAATGACCAATATCCATGTCCAGATCGCTAACATTATATATGATATAATCACCCATGTGTATGGTGGACTACCACCTCACAAACCGATGTGACATGTTTTCTGTCAACACATATCATTGTATGGTTTTCAGATATATCAAAGTTATATACACGATAATAATCACTTAATTATACCTCTGGAGTAATTATATCATATATAACATCTTCACATTCCATTCCTAGGTGGTTTGACAATGTCCCTCATGTGTACAGTGGACAAGAACCTCACGAAGTGATGTGATTTTTCCATTAATTCTTCACATGGAAGGTAATAAGTATAAATTTACTAAATATATGTTATATAAATAAAATAATATTTGTATTCATAAAATATTTTTCATTTTTAAAAAATTATGCGTCATTGTTTTCATACTGTTTTCCACAATGAAGATGATAATATCATTTGTGCTGGTGTGGACTACCACCTTCAAGAAGATATGTGTAAAGACCCGTAAATTTCAAGGAATTTTTTTTTCTTAAATTTCTTTGGAATTTTACAAGAACACAGTTTCTGACGGAACCAGATTCCAAGGCCCGGTGTACCCGGAATCATTTTCTGAAGTTTGGCTCGAGTACGTTCAGTGAACGGACGAGCGGGTTTTTCTAACTTTTGAACCGGTGCCCCGAATCGAATTCTGAGGGCACCGATGAAATCGCAGCGCCGGTATTTGCTTAGAAACGCCTCTTTCGGAGTAGCGTTTGCTCGGGTGTGGTTTTTATTTTTTGGGCTTAAAGTTTAGAAATAAAATAATTTGTTCGAAAAACATTATATTATTTCACTTAAGCCACTTGAAAGCCACTTAAACTGAGTTAAAACGGATAGGGTGCTATCCAGAAATATCCTACCCCCTTCGTAGGATATTTTTGAGGTGGGGCCCGCATGTGCCCCGCCGTTTCTTTCCGCTAAGTAACGCACCCGCAAAAACCCATCATTAATAAAGTCAATTGACACGTTTTCTTAAATCCTTAACGCACCATTTAATTGGGCGGTTTATTTCGTGAATTAAATGGGTGGTTTCATTCGTTGAATTAATTCAACGAATTGATGGGTCGTTACTTACCTTTTTCATTTGTTGGCGTAATAATAAAATAAGACCAACGAGTCTTTTTGATGGATTACTGGTTGAGAGGTTTTTTCAGAGTTCTTGAGCCTTCATCCTCCTTCACAAAGAACGTGAAGAACGCGAAGAACACTGGCCTCCGACGAAGAACGCCGAACCCGCGGAAGTCGACGATGCGACGCCGTGTTCTGCGACGCCGACGTTCCCTTCCTGCAACGTTCTTCTGCGACGTCTCTTGCTCCGCAACAAAATCTTTGTTCAGCTGTTTGAGGTAAGAGACTTCGGGTTTCTCTTAAATCTCTCTTGTGTTTTTTTTAACAAAACACGGATTTAATTTTATATAATTAAATTAAATCTGTTGTTTCTTGGTCCGTTGAGTTCGTCGACTCAACGATGGATTCGGCGACAACACGACACCCTTCCGCGACGACGCGACGATCCCCTCCTTTCGCGACGAACAAATCCACGAATAATGTGCGTACGAAGACGGCTACAAGGTAGGGGTTGTTGTGATTATTTCCTTTTTCCCATGATCGTTTCTTTTAAAATTGAAGAACAGGACAATAAGAACAATTTTAATCCATTAAAATTGTTGATTCATGTGTGGAATATATTTTCTCCCATTGTTTATCTAACGCGGAGGGTGTGGGCCAAACGAACACGGCCCGTCAACCCTCCGTCGTTCTTCTTGTTGTGCGGATTTGACGGGCGACGACGGAACGTGCCGCAACGGAAGTTTGATGGTTCCACAGTGAAGAACGAGTCCTGGGAGGAGCAGCGGCGTAGACGGGAACAGAATCGGACCACCGGAGCGACTCCGGTGGACCGCGGAAGCCGCCGGTGGCGCGGGTCGCCTGCGCAGCGGCGCCGGCAGCCGGGGGCGGCGGCGCCCCGGCGCGCCGCCGGACAGGGCCGCCGCGGCTGAAGCCGCGTCCGGCTATCCAGGGCGACACCCCGCGTGTGTCATGGGGTTGTCACGCGGGGGCGGCGGCTCCCCCCCCCCCCCCCCGCGTCGCTCGGGTTGTCCACGGCGACACCCCGCGGGTGTCGCGGGGTTGTCACGCGGGGGCGGCGGCTCCCCCCCGCGTCGCTCGGGTCATCCAGGGTGACACCTCGCGGGTGCCGCGGGGGTGTCACGCGGGGGCGACGGCTCCCCCCAGCATCGCGCGGCCGGTCCGACCGGCCGGGCCGCGCCCTGGCCGGACCGGGTCAACCCGGTTTGGCCGACCCAGGGGGGGTCGGCCCGGGTCGGCCCGGGCCCGGACCCCCGTCTTCGGACCATTTTCGGTCTTTTTCCTGTACCTTGAGCTATGGGCCTCCGAACGATGCACCGTCAGTGGAAACGCGATCCTTGGATCGAGACGGTCGTTTCGGTATATCGCACTCAAGGTTTCGGAATACTTTGAGTTCGGCCGAGTTGGTTCGTACACGAAACCAACCGGGGCCTCGGAGCGGAAACACTCATATCGTGAGCTACGAACGTCCGATAGAAGTGCCGTCGACTTCGTTGAATTCCTCTTAGTGAGACGGATCTTTTGGAATACTCAGCCCGAGGTTTAGACACAGGTGGAGTACATTGGGGTTGGTTTTACCTTAAAAACCAACCGGGCCCCTAAGACGAAAAAGCAAATAACTCTCAGACCGGGCGTCCGATTGACGCGCCTACTGCGACGTTGAGTTCCTGTTGACGATACGGAACTTTTGGATACATCAACTTCGGACTTTGTGACATTTGATGTATCAGCCTCTCGACTAATGGAGCAAACCCTCCCGAATGAGCTTGTTGTGTACGGGAACCCTAGTGCTGGTTGCGACTACTACTTCGACAGCGACGACCGTGCAGAGGTCCTCAGTGGACTGCGACGACGACCGTGCAGAGATCCTCAGTGGACTGCGACGACGACTGTGCAAAGATCCTCAGTGGACTACGACGACTACTGCACTCAGCAATCCTACGTGGATCAGTGCTACAGGTCCTGTGTGGGCCCGATCCTGTGTGGGTCCGATCCTGTGTGGGTCAGCGCTCATCGGTTCTATGTGAGCCAGCGCCTACATGTTCTGTGTGGGCCCGATCCTGTGTGGGTCATTGCGGGGGTTAGTTACCTATCGATCCTTTGTGGGTACGATGACTTAGATGGATCAGTGATCATCTTTATCGTCATCCGAAGAAGTATACCTGTGTAAGTTGAATCCTGTTTACTCTCCTTTGTGGATTGTGTTGTGCTATCCTGTATGGGTATACGTTTGCTTTCCTGTGTGGACAGGGTTGTGCTTGGGCTCGGACGTTGGAGCCGAATGGGAATTGATGACTTAGGTATATGTATGGGCATATACCTAAGCCAGGTCAGATGTTACTTCATGATTGTATCTTTCCTTTTTGGATTATCCTTTGTGGATTTCGGGACAAATTCGGGGGTCTCGGGGTCCCTACTAAGTAGCTTATACTCAACCTTGCACGGGCTATGCCCGCACTACGTTGTGTTGGTTGCATACGACGGACAGCGCTGATCGTGGTGGAGGCGTGCAGAGCAGAAGAGTACCTCGAGGTGGAACACTGGGCGGGACGTACTCGGAGCGGTCAGGTGGACCCGAGGAGCAGTGGTGGTTATCTGTATCCACCCTTCAGGTGGGACTTCCAGAGGACGACTCGACGCTGCGGCTTTTCTTTTCAGTTGCTGTTTTCCCCTTTCAGTTTTACTTTACAGTTGGGCTTTTATTTCCAGCCCCTTTTACTTTCAGCACAGCTTGTTACTGTTTTACTTAGTGTTTACTTTTTCGCCGACTTACTCTGTGGTGCTTGTTTACTTTTCAAGGGAAATTCATTCCCTTTGTTGGGATTTACGCCTTGGTGCTAGTCGCCAGCCCCGGGCATATGGAAGGCGGGCTTGGGGTAGTCACGGCACGGGCCCCGAGGATGAGTCGTGACAAATTGGTATCAGAGGCGGTTGGTTCTACCGCAGACTCTGATCTTTCTTCTATATGAAGAAATAGTGTTTAGCGTATTGGGTGTGGTTATCAGTCCAGGGAGTCCATTGTTGGTGCGGTGGCCGACGTATCCGTACACCAGGACCCTGACTTCTAATTTCTGACTTAATGCACGAAAACAATGATTGCATGTGTGTTTCAAGTTTTATTTGTGATTACTTGTGTCAGCTCACCAGGTATACTGTTCTAACCATGGCGCACTTGTTTCCTTTCAGGATGGCCCGACGACAGCAGCCAGCTAGGGTTCCGAGAGTAGAGCGCGACGATAGCCCGCCGAGCAACGAGGCCTCGGTACAGGGCTCGTTGACAGCAGAGGCACCGGCGGTACCTTTACCCGCCGAGCCCCCGATTCTTCCAGCGCTGACCACTGACGATGCACGACATCTCGGAGCTCTGTACGAGTTCCAGCACCAGCGACCACCCAGGTTTCGTGGGGAGATGGACCCCCAGGCAGCCGAGGACTGGCTGGAGGCGGTCGTTCGAGTTTTCAGGCTAGTGAGGACACCAGCAGACCTCATGGTGATCCTCGCGGCGAGCCTACTGCACGGAGCAGCAGGACGATGGTGGAGCCTGATTCTCTAGGTGCATGATGAGGCCTCTATCATATGGACGGACTTAGAGAGCCTCTTCTACTCAGAGTTCGTCCCGGCCACCCTCCGTGCGGTGCACATCCAGGAGCTTCTTCAGCTGCGGCAGTGTAGCCTGACGGTCGCCCAGTACGCGGTGAGGTTCACCGATCTTTCTCGCTACTCGACCGACATGGTACGGGACCCCTTCTTTCGGGCCCGAACTTTCGAGCAGAGATTGAGACATGAGATCAGGGCATCGCCGATCTCCCTCAGCATCCCGACCTAGGCAGGAGTGCTGGAGCGAGCCCTTCTGATCGAGAGCTTTCTGGATGAGTCCACAGCGAGACCTACCGCAGGGCGGCAGGAAGCGGAGTCTTCAGCAGCAGGTAGCCGGCAGATGACTAAGGGTTCCAGGCAGACCAGACCTTCCGGCAGACGACCTCGGGACACCGGCTCAGCAGTGCGGGGCACACAGCACGGAGCCAGTCTTCCGAGAGGCAGGTAGTGATACGCTTGCGGCGGGCAGGGCCACATGGCTCGTGACTGCCCGACCCGCCGTATCGAGGAGCAGCAGATGGTGGAGAGGCCACTCAGGAAGAGGCAGAGGGTTGACCGTGGAGGTCCGCAGGGGGGAGGCGGACGAGGCAGAGGAGCTGGCCGAGCAGCAGGTGGTGGGCGACGCTTTGAGGCTCTTCCACCACCCCCACTAAGAGGTCCGCCCCGACCACAGGGAGCCGGCGGGCAGAGACAGGCACAGCTCCAGGCAGTAGAGGCCTACGACCACGGAGAGCCAGAGATGATTCGAGGTACGATCTGTGTCTATTCCACCCTTCATGCAGTTCTTATAGACACAGGAGCGAGTCACTCTTTCATAGCCGCTGCCCTTGTTCAGAGCACAGAGATTTCGACATAGCCGTTAGCTCGATCCTTCCGGCTAGAGACTCCTACGGGAGCAGACTCGACGATTACGCACTGGTGCCGGCAGTGTGAGCTTACTCTAGTAGGAGAGAGCTTCGGCTGGGATCTTCTTGTAGCGGCGTCGAGGCCTTACAACGTCATCTTGGGCATGGATTGGTTATCTACAGTCCATGCTCAGATTGACTGTTTTAGGTGCAAGGTGCAATTTGTGAAAACCGATGGGAGAAGGTTCACCTTCACCGGTGAGAAGGGAGCCTTCGCCGCACAGGATGGTCTCACGCAGAGGAGAGGACAGCCCATCACTCATCAGTTGGCTAGCCTCATCCTTGGAGCAGTTGACATGCGGAGTCCTAGTTTTCCTGCAGTGGTGGATCAGTATGCGGACGTCTTCCCCGATGACATTCCAGGACTACCTCCTCACAGAGAGGAAGACTTTTACATTGATCTGTACCCCGGGATAGCCCCGATATCCACTCCAGCATATCGGATGGCCCCCGCTGAGCTTCGAGAGCTACAGGTACAGTTGGAGGACTTGCAGGGCAAGGGGTTCATCCGATCTAGTGTTTCACCCTGGGCTTCGTCGATATTGTTCGCCAAGAAGGCGGACGGGAGCTTGCGACTGTGTGTCGACTATTGTCACCTGAACCAGGTGACAGTGAGGAACAAGTATCCGCTTCCGATGATTGATGACCTCTTCGATCAGCTCAAGGGAGCACGGTGGTTCTCGAAGATAGACCTCATATCAGGCTATCATCAGCTTAGAGTTCGAGACGAGGACGTGCAGAAGACGGCCTTCAAGTGTCGGTATGGCCACTATGAGTTCATGGTTTTTCCCTTAGGCATAACCAATTCTCAAGCAGTGTTCATGATCCTCATGAACATGATCTTCCAGCCATACCGCGATCGATTTGTCGTGGTCTTCATCGATGACATTTTGGTGTACTCCACCACAGAGGAGAAGCACGCCTACCACTTACGGGTTGTACTAGACACACTCTGAGAGCATCATCTTTATGGAAAGCTCTCAAAGTGCCAGTTCTGGTTACGTGAGGTCCACTTCTTGGGGCACGTCAATTCTGAGGCGAGAGTTGCAGTGGATCCCGCGAAGATCGAGGCAGTGCTAGCTTGGGAGCCACCTAGGAGCGTGACGGAGGTGCGTAGTTTCTTGGGTCTAGCCGGATACTATCAGAGATTCGTGCCGGACTTCTCCAGAGTTGCGGCGCCACTCTCAGCATTGAAGAATAAGGGGAAACCCTTCGTGTGGTCAGACAGATTTCAGCAGAGCTTTCAGGAGCTGAGACAGAGATTGACGAGCGCACCTATCTTGAGGTTGCCTGAGGAGGGAGTTGGTTATGTGGTCTACTGCGATGCATCAGGGACTGGACTTAGGTGTGTCCTAATGCAGGAGCGGGCCGTGATTGCCTATGGATCACGTCAGTTGAGGCCGCATGAGTAGAACTACGCTACCCATGACCTGAAGTTAGCAGCAGTGGTCTTCGCTCTGAAGACATGGTGACACTATCTGATGGGCGAGCGCTTTACAGTCTTTTCTGACCACCAAAGTCTCAGGTACATCTTCTCGCAGAAGGACCTGAACCTGAGATAGCGGCGATGGCTCGAGTTTCTCCAGGACTATGAATTTGAGATAGTCTATACTCCTGGGAAGGGGAACGTGGTAGCCGATGCCCTCAGCAGGAGGACAGACATCCATCTACTTGAGGAGGCGGCAGAGCAGCTATCTGCTTTGAAGATATCCTTCGTGGATAGATATGGAGAAGCCTTCCTTCAGTCTCTCTCAATCACCCCTCTACTACTGCAGCGGGTCAGAGAGGCACAGCTTGAGGATGCTGACTGTGAGACGCGGCGTGCACAGATATCCTCGGGACTGGCACCTGATGGTTTCTCCCATGGAGCAGAGCACGACGTCCTTTTCAGAGGACGCACCTTGGTACCAGTCGCTTTACGAGAGGAGGTGCTGAGAGAGTTTCACACTTCTCCTTTGGCTGTACATCCTAGAGTGGAAAAGCTGTACCAGGATCTCAGACGACAGCACTGGTGGTCGGGCATGAAGAAGGTTGTTGTAGTGTTTTTTTCACGGTGCCTCACCTGCCAGTAGGTGAAGGCAGAGCACCAGGTACCAGCAGGCTTGGTACAACCCTTGGAGGTCCCGGAGTGGAAGTGTGACGGGATCTCTATGGACTTCGTGACTGGACTTCCACGCACTTCCAGAGGTCACAAATACATTTGGGTGATTGTTGGCCGACTCACCAAGTCGGCACACTTCTTACCCATCCGAGAGTAGGGCTCAGTGGAGAGCTTGGGGCGTCTCTACGTTCAGGAGATTGTACGGCTTCACGGTGTGCCATCGATTATCGTCTCCGATCAGGATGCTCGTTTTACTTCCCGGATGTGGAAGGGGTTGTAGGAGGCGTTCGGGATGAGGCTACGTTTGAGCACCGCCTTTCACCATCACACGGATGGTCAGACGGAGAGGACCATTCAGACTCTCGAGGACATGCTCCGCGCATGTGTCTTTGACTTTTGTCACAGCTGGGAGGACCACCTACCCTTGGTGGAGTTCATGTACAACAACAGCTACCACTCCACCATCGAGATGGAACCATACGAGGCGTTGTACGGTAGACCTTACAGATCTCCTTTGTGCTGGAAAAACCCTGGGGAGTCAGCACTCGTGGGACGAGAGATGGTCCGGGCCACAACAGAGAAGGTCCAGGTCATCCAGGAGCGGATGAGGACAGCTCAGAGCCGGCAGAAGTCATATGCTGACAGGAGGCGGAGGCCACTAGAGTTCGAGGATGGAGACCACGTGTTCTTGCGTGGCTCACCTCGACGTGGATTACAGATATTTGGCCGAGGTGGCAAGTTGTCTCCAGGATTCATCTGACCTTTCCAAGTCCTTAGCAGGATTGGCGAGGTGGCTTATCGCCTGGCTCTACCACCTCAGTTGCACCGGGTGCACGACGTCTTCCACGTATCTCAGCTGAGGAGATACTTGCACGAACCGACGCACATCACTGACCATGGGGAGCTAGACGTGGATGATGGGGTGACTTTTGTGGAGGTCCTGGTGGAGATAGAGGATCGACAGGAGTGGGTCATACGTGGGTGATCGATTCCTCTTGTGCGCATCAGATGGAAGCGCGAGAACCTCCAGGAGAGCACTTGGGAGCGGGAGGCTCAGATGCGTTCTCAGTACCCACATTTGTTTCCCATGTTTTTGATGTATCTTTACGGGGACGTAAAGCCCTGAGGTGGGAGTAATGTAAAGACCCGTAAATTTCAAGGGAATTTTTTTTCATAATTTTATTTGGAATTTTACAAGAATGCAGTTTCTGACAGCACCTGATTCTGAGGCCCGGTGTGCCCGGAATCATTTTCCGAAGTTTGGCTCGGGTACATTTAGTGAACGGACGAGCGGGTCTTTCTAACTTTTGAACCGGTGCCTGGAATCGAATTCTGAGGGCACCGATGAAATCGCAACGCCGGTATTTGCTTAGAAATGCCTCTTCCGGAGTTGCATTTTCTCGGGTGTGGTTTTTATTTTTTGGGCTTAAAGCATAGAAATAAAATAATTTGTTCGACAAACATTATTTTATTTCACTTAAGCCACTTGAAGCCACTTGAAAGCCACTTAAACTGAGTTAAAACGGATAGGGTGCTATCCAGAAATATCCTACCCCCTTGGTAGGATATTTGTGAGGTGGGGCCCATATGAGCCCCGCCGTTTCTTTCCGCTAAGTAACGCACCCGCGAAAACCCGTCATTATGAAAGTCAACTGACGCGTTTTCTTAAATCCTTAACGCACCATTTAATTGGGCGGTTTATTTCATGAATTAAATGGGTGGTTTCTTTCATTGAATTAATTCAACAAATTGATGGGTCGTTACTTACCTTTTTCGTTTGTTGGCGTAATAATAAAATAAGACCAACGAGTCTTTTTGAAGGATTACTGGTTGAGAGGTTTTGTCAGAGTTCTTGACCCTTCATCCTCCTTCGTGAAGAACGCGAAGAACACGAAGAACGTCGGCCTCCGACGAAGAACGCCGAACCCGCGGAAGTTGACGACGTGACGTCGTGTTCCGTGACGCCGATGTTCCCTTCCTGCAACGTTCTTCTGTGACGTCTCTTCCTCCGCAACAAAATCCTCGATCAGCTGTTTGAGGTAAGAGACTTCGGGTTTCTCTTAAATCACCCTTGTGTTTTTTTTAACAAAACACGTATTTAATTTTATATAATTAAATTAAATCTGTTGTTTCTTGGTCCGTTGAGTTCGCCGACTCAACGCCGGATTCCGCGATGATGCGACGCCCGTCCGCGACGACGCGACGATCCCCTCCTTCCGCGATGAACAAATCCGCGAAGAACGTGTGTACGACGACGACTACGAGGTAGGGTTTGTTGTGATTATTTCCTTTTTCCCGGGATCGTTTCTTTTAAAAGTGAAGAACCGGACAATAAGAACAATTTTAATCCATTAAAATTGTTGATTCATGTGTTGAATATATTTTCTCTCATTTTTTATCTAACGCGGAGGGTGCGGGCCAAAAGAACACGGCCCGACAACCCTCCGCCTTTCTTCATGTTGTGCGGATTTGACGGGCGATGACAGAACGTGCCGCAACAGAAGTTTGATGGTTCCGCAGTGAAGAACGAGTCCCGGGAGGAGCAGAAGCGCAGACGGGAACGGAATCGGACCACCGGAGTGACTCCGGTGGCCCGTGGAAGCCGCCGGCGGCGCAGTTCGCCGGCGCGGCGGCGCCCGCGGACCCGCGGCCGTGCGGGTCCGGCTGTCCAGGGCAACACCCCGCGGGTGTCGCGGGGTGGTCACGCGGGGGCGACGGCTCCCCCCCTCCCCCCCGCGTCACTCGGGTTGTCCAGGGTGACAACCCGCCGGTGATATGGGGTTGTCACGCGGGGGCGGCAGCTCCCCCCCCGCTTCGCTCGGGTCGTCAAGGGCGACACCCCGCGGGTGCCGCGGGGGTGTCACGCGTTGGCGGCGGCTCCCCCCTGCGTCGCTCGGCCACTCGGCCGAGCTGGGTCAGGCTGGCCGAGCCAGGCCGGTCCGACCGGCTGGGCCACGCCCTGGCCGGGCCAGACCGGGTCTGGACCGGGTCCACCCGGTTAGGCCGACCCAAGGGGGGTCGGGCCGGGTCGGCCCGGGCCCGGACCCCCCATCTTCGGACCATTTTCTGTCTTTTGCTTGTACCTTGAGCTACGGGCCTCCGAACGACGCCCCTTCAGCGGAAACACGATCCTTGGATCGAGACGGTCGTTTCGGTATATCGCACTCAAGGTTTCAGAATACTTTGAGTTCGGCCGGGTTGGTTCGTACACGAAACCAACCGGGCCCTCGGAGCGGAAACACTCATATCTTGAGCTACGGACGTCCAATCGACGTGCCGTCGACTTCGTTGAATTCCTCTAAGTGAGAAGACCATTTGTCATACTATGCCCGAGGTTTGGACGTAGGTGGAGTACGGTCGGGTTGTTTTTCCTTAAAAACCAACCGGGCCCCTGGGACGAAAAAGCCAATAACTCTCAGACCGGGCGTCTGATTGATGCGCCTTCTGCGACGTTGAGTTCCTGTTGACGATACGGATCTTTTGGATACATCAACTTCAGACTTTGTGACAGTTGATGTATCAGCCTCCCGGTTCGTGGAGCGGACCCTCCCGAACGATCTTGCTGTGTACGGGAAACCTAGTGTTGGATGCGACTGCTACTTCGACAGCGACGACCGTGCAGAGATCCTCAGTGGACTGCGGCGACGACCGTGCAGAGATCCTCAGTGGACTGCGCCGACAACTGTGCAGAGATTCTCAGTGGACTTCGACAACTACTGCACTCAATGATCCTACGTGGATCAGTGCTACAGGTCCTGTGTGGGCCCGATCCTGTGTGGGTCCGATCCTATGTGGGTCAACACTCAGCAGTTCTGTGTGAGCCAACGCCTACAGGTCCTGTGTGGGCCCGATCTTGTGTGGGTCATTGCGGGGGTTAGTTACCTATCGATCCTTTGTGGGTCCGACGACTTAGATGGATCAGTGATCATATTTATCGGTATCCGAAGAAATATACATGTGTGAACTGAATCCTATTTACTCTCCTTTGTGGATTGTGTTGTGCTATCCTGTGTGGGTATACATTTGCTTTCCTGTGTGGACAGGGTTGTGCTTGGGCTCGGACGTAGGAGCCGAACGGGAATTGATGACTTAGGTATATGTAAGGGCATATACCTAAGCCGTGTCAGATGTTACTTCATGATTGTATCTTTCCTTTGTGGATTATCCTTTGTGGATTTCGGGAGACCTTCAGAGGTCTCGGGGTCCCTAATGAGTAGCTTATACTCACCCATGCACGGGCTATGCCCGCACTACGTTGTGTTGGTTACAGACGACGGACAGCACTGATCGTGGTGGAGGCGTGCGGATCAGGAGAGTACCTGGAGGTGGACCACTGGGCGGGACATACTCGGAGTGGTCAGGTGGACCCGAGGAGCAGTGGAGTTTATCTGTACCCACCCTTCAGGTGGGACTTCCAGAGGACGACTCAACACTGCGGCTTTTCTTTTCAGTTGTTGTTTTCCCCTTTCAGTTGTACTTTACAGTTGGGCTTGTATTTCCGGCCCCTTTTACTTTCAGCACAACTTGTTACGGTTTTACTTAGTGTTTACTTTTCCGCCTGCTTACTCTGTGGTGCTTGTTTACTTTTCAAGGGCAATGCATTCCCTTTGTTGGGATTTACGCCTTGGTGCTAGTCGCCAGCCCCGGGCCTATGGAAGGCGGGCTTGGGGTATTCACGGCACGGGCCCCGAGGACGGGTCGTGACATTATGTGACTATATTTTCATCACCACACTACATTTTATATATATGTGTGTGTATATTTAATGAAATAATATGGTATTTATGATATTATGATAAATAAAGAATGAAAAAATATAGTATTTAGCATTTTTCCATAATGATTTTTAAAAAATGGAGCATTGCTCATGCACACGTATGACTTATTGTCTATATGATCATAATAAAATTAATTTATAAAAAATAAATTTAATTATTTTTAACAAAATGGTGACTGATGTATAAATTTTTTAATTATTTTGTGATTATTATTATAGAAATATTGAAATAATGTCCTTTTAGACCAATAATGAACCTCCAAAATTAATTCTTGAAACATATGGCTACTATCATTGAGACACCTGATGTAAAATAATTTGATTAATTAATTTTATATGACATGGTAAATCATGATATAAAATGAATAATAAAATTGAAAATTTATTAAAAAATTAAAAAATTAATATAAGTTTAATATTCCAGAATATAATGAATAAACCTGATGAGTTAGACTCAAGGTAATGGTTTTCCTTCTCACCATTATTTATGTGAGTCATATACACATTCACCACTTATTTCCATTTTTTATTGTCTATAATTCACATTTTGATATATCATATCATTAATCTATCTCAATTAATATCATTTAATGTTATATTTGATGTTATTTCTTTTACAATGCTTTATATTCAAAAGATTCCAAAAATGAAAGGGATTAGTTTACAATCTCATCATTATTCAGTATTATTTTTTTAAGTATATATTGGTGAATTTATTATATTTTTTATCTTAAAATAAATATATTTTCTTCTCAATTGGTAATTGATTATAGTTTTAAAGGTGTAGTACCATTTTCCCCTCATTGTTACATAATACTACTATGGTAATGTTTTTAGGAAATTCTAACACTATTAATATCTTTAGTTGAAAATTTCTATTCTTCTAAAACCAAGTTTTTGAAAAATGAATTCAAAAATGTTTTAAAATTTTCCTATTTATTTGTTAATTTTTTTATTAACTATGTTGTAATTTTTTAAAAAACATTTTTAATGTAAACTTTTTGTCATTTTTCAAATAACACAGTATTCTAATTTTTTTACTATATAAAAGAAATGTTATTTTTAACTTATATGTAATATAAAGAATTAACCACCTACATAAATATCATTTAATTGAATCTTCCTTTGAATTAATAAATTTTTTATTCTGAATAAAAAATCATAATATTTAGAAAATTCTTTGTATTTAAAATTTCTTTTCAGTGAAAAGGATTTCCAAAGCATTTTAGGATTTTCTTGTTTTAAAATAAAAAAGATTCATTTTCATGGTTGATTATCTTCCTCTTGAATTGGTCTAAGTCATATATACAAATCATTGTCCATCAATGAGTATATGATTTTATATAACATAATCATTAATGGGGATATAATCTAATGATATCTTGTTTATTACTTCACAGGATGGTTTATGATCACTTTGTGTGCAGAATAGATTTATTGATAGAACTCATTTTTACTCTGGATAATTTATAATCATGTTTATTTATTGAGGATAGTATTTATTATTACCATTTCTGTAACGCCCTGACCCCAGTTACCCAGAGTCGGTGAATTATTGCATAACATTGGCATGATCACAAAAGATCATGTCTCGAATGACCGATTAGTTTAGTAGCTTTGGAAACACTAGATATATTCATAAATGTTAAATTACATCACAAAGTGAAAACTATAATAACATAGTCTCCATTTTCCACACTCATATCCCCTTTAGACTATCCTTGTAGGTCATTCCTAAAATACTTTTTCACATCCTGGAAAAATTAAAACATTGAAAAGGGTGAGCTCAGATGCTCAGTAAGGATAAAAATATAGAGGAAGCTTTCATAAATAAACATTAACATTTAAGGCTATGTATAACTAAAACAAAAGCCTTTTAAACTTGAACTTCAACATAATATGGCAAAAATAAAATGAAATAATTCCATTTACTTATTCACATGGATATTCTACTAGTCAAATAATCACATGCAATATCAATAACCACTTTCATAATGATGGAATGCATAATGTCAGACTATCATAACTGTGTATCCAATGCCTCGTGCCAAGACTACAAATAAGATTTTGTCAAGGCCTCGTACCATGACACTAGTTTGTCTCATGAGACCTACCGATGCATCTAGGAGCTATAGCGGGCTCCACCCGTCACTTATTTAGTCCAATGCATTCCTCAAATGAACAGGTTTAAACATATCATAAACCATAACATAATCATATCACATAAAATATGCATAAAGGAAACATAACATTTCCAGATTTCAATCACAAGATTTCTATACAACACATTGATATAATAAACACTTTCAAAACCATTTTCAATACCAAAATAAAATAAAATTAAAACTTGATATTTATTTTTCATTTTTTTTAAAGTTAAGGCTTGTAGAGGGAGCCGAGACTCAAATAATGGTCACGGCGGCAGGGAAGACGTTGACGCCGCATATGTAAGAAAAAAACATTCCATTTCTCATTTAGTAAAAATACTTCATATAAAAATATTCCTTTTGAATAAAAGTAAAAGTCAAAGGGGTTTATACACCGTATAGAAGAAATTTTTGTATAAAACAAAATATGCCTCAATGAATGGAGATTGAGACGAAGTCCCTTACAAATATCATTTTTTAAATAAAATAGATATATTATGTGTATTCAATATATGTACGCATAAAGAAATTATAAATACAAGATAGGACATAATAATATCATGACATAATTTGAAAGTAGGAGATTAACCCAAAGAATTGTAATTGGGTTAAGAAGTTCCCTTACCTCGTGTCCGACTTGACTCGACCGCTCTTTAACCTCATAAATAATAAATTAGAGTTAATCTCTACCTGCTTAAGAACCTTTTTCAAGGTCATTATTCCTTTTATATCACTTATTACCATGTTATGAACATTATGTAATTATTTATGTTAATAACGGTCATTTTGTCGATCTTAGGTACTTGAGTCAAAAATAAACTTCTTATAATTACACATTGGTCATGTGGTAAAATATCCATTATATCCATAATTATATTCATGATTTAGATATCATATAAATGATATATATCCAGTATATACACTCATTTATAATATTACATAACATTTAGAGGTAAGAAATGAAATGCACCGTTCATGGAGACGGTAAGCCGTACGTACGCATGAACGCTAATTTCATTTCTATTTCATATTTAATGGAATGAATTTAAAATTATATAATGGTATAATATAACTCCAGTATTATATAATGTATAATACCATTTAATCCATCCTTTATACATCCCACATATGGTATTAACGATTCAAATCACTTTGAGGGGGTGGTAGTCCGCACATCCTAAAATGAAAATATTGCATTTACCCAAAATGGAAACCATAATGGAATTCCATAAATGAAAAATACAGAATCTTAAGTAAAACATAAACATATTATATATCATATATAAATATAGTGACATCTTAATGGTCACCTTTGAAGGTGTTATACGAGTGTCGAACAATCATCATTTCGTGAGGGAGAAATTCGCCATCCACAGAAACAGTATATTCTTTAACCATTAGATGTAGGTGTGTGTAAGTGTAGCTCGAATAATTATTATAACAACATCCTAGTATATTTAGGATACTGGTTTTGTTACAAAATAATTGAATAACAAGTGTTTAGGGGGTTGGAAAGAAAAATAAAACAAAATAACATAAGAGAAGACATTACCTTAAAATCAGGTAACTCTTTTTTTATTTGAGCCAAAGGCTTCCTTGGGAAGAATTCTTCCCCAAGTTAGGCTTGTAGGAGTAAGAGAGGTAATTTTAGAGAGTATTTGGGAAGAGGTTGTCCGAGTCAAAAGACTTTGAAGGTGTGAATAAGGTGGTAGTGGTGGGGGCCTTTTATAAGAGGAGAGGAGGGGCACTCTTGGAAAGTCATGAAATGTTACTTTATTATATAATGAGTTTAGAATTTTAAAGGTCCCACACTTATATATTTCGAGGATAAGGTGATAAGGGTTCGATATATACTCATACAATAGGTTTTTGACAAGTGTACGTCTTGGATTTTACATTATCTTTTCATTTTATTTAAATCGTTAATTAATGAGATAATCGCTGCATCATTATGGTGTCATAAATAATATACTTTATTTAATGTCAAAAATTATAAAAAAAAGATAATGATGTAGGAAATCTGTTTAACTTTCTAATAAATATTTATAGTAAACAATACGATTTGTATAAACCGATTTAAAAATTGTTTTAATAAAACAACTCATGTTTGTGACATTTTTATTTTAACATTAAATAAAACGTTTTTAATGTTATTTTCCTACCAAAGTGGCTCCATGGGGTCCCCAAGTTGACACATGGATTGTCTTGGTCGGACATGACTCATCCAATAATGGTAGGACATGTTTCAAGGTCATTTCATATTTTTATAATATCATTTATACCTTAAATTTCACTAATTACCTTTAATCATGATTAATTAAACTTAAAGGTTACTATTAACCAAAAAATTATTTTAATCCCATTGAACCACATTTTACTTCCTATTTACAACCATGTATGTAGGATTTTTGAAAATAAAATCCCAGAAGAGGTAATGGTTCATTTAAACTAAAAATCGGTTTTTTAACTACCACTTAGTGGTTTCACTATTCATCAAAAATTGAAGTTTTTCAAAACAATGCCAAAATTTCACGCTAAGCTATAATTGATAATCCGAATTCAAAAATGATGTCTAATTTAAAAAATTCCAAACATATATGTTTCATTAATTTATTTTATAATTAATTCCCGCTGTCACAACAAATAGCGTGTTTTTAAGAAACAATATATATCAAAAGATTGACAATCGTTTATATACAATTTCGAAGTGAAATTAATTTTAATGACCAACATTGGATAAATTGGTAAAAATATATTCTAATTATAATTTAAAAACACTCAATATTATAACTTATCACTATAAATTATTTTGATTAAAAAAGTTGCTTTTATGTATTTTTACTATTCATAGTAAATTGTAAGTTCTCAGAAAATTACAAAAAATTCAACATAGGATAATTTCGATATTCCGAATACAAAATGAAGTCCATTTTGAAATATAAAATTTATATAATTGTAAAAAGTGGGTATTACTATTCAAAACATCTACTTTGATTGGTCGTAGTGTGTTAGAATCTCGAACTTGCGTAAAATGCAAGCTATTGCATTATTGAAAGAGAAGTGTATCGTGAAATCTTGGGGTGTTAATATTTCAATTTAAATATGAATTTTTGTATGGATCATGTTTAACCCATATCATAAGAGTAATGTTGATGAGTTTTTATGTGATGGTAATATCCCGCCATAATAGCTTGATTCAGAGGTAAGGATCAAGAGAAAATATATATTATGTTTTTATTTAGGCCTTAAAAATTTATTTATATGCTATATAACATTATGGTTTGTTTCATATATTCATAATTATATATTCAATCATTTTGAATTTAGTTATTGATAACCAATGTGAATATTTTATTTGTTAGAAAATCTAGAGTAATGTTTTAATGCTCATGTGATTGATTATATGAAATTATTTGACCAAAATTTATAAATTCACAATTATTTTCATGTTATTGATTAAATGTATTTTATTTCTATTAGTTACCATAACCTATTTATTATTACCAATTTTTTCATAGATTCTAGTGTTTTCATACCATTATTTAACATCTAAGATCACCCACTTATTATGTTTTATTTTCCCCAAGACACTAGATATAGTGTTTTTCATTGATATACGTGGATAAACTATGATATATTGTATAATTCTCAAATAAAATAAATTTTTTATTTTTTATTTTCAATTTTACTAAAACAAATTACTATATATATACATATATTAATAATACTACTAAACTATCCAATCATGTGGTATGTGAATTTTTGTATCTTATGACAATGTGAGAAAGTAGAGAATGGATCTTAGATACTGGGGTTAGGGGTAAATACAATTTCAATTAAAGAAAGTATAGTGGAAACATTGAGAACAAAATTTTAGAAAAAATTTATTAAGGAAAATAACCTATGTTAGAATTTGTGGTTATGTATATAAGAACATAACATTGTTTTGGTAAGTAATACATTATGTGATTTTTTATAGAAAATTGGTCCATGTATCGCTATTAAAAGTGTATATGGTTCTAGAATCGACGTACTGAGGGGTAATAACTCTTAAAATGATTCATTGATATTGAATCATTCATCACTTGGTGCAACAAAATGTTCATTAATGTGTACATAGTTTAACACTTATATGGGATATTCCTAGGATAAATCATAATTTCATTACAAACCATTATGTTGGAGTTAAAAATAATGATATTCCAAAATAATCCTTGGTTATAACTATAATATTATCTATGTATATTTTGTCAATTTGATGATACATTTTTTTACTAAGCTTTATATTATACATTATTTTTCATAAGGTTATTATCTACAATAGTGTATTCTATTATTTTGGATTGGTGGTAATGAAAGAAATTCAAACCATATCAATGAACATAACCAATATAGGGATTCACCCATGGGAATGATAAGAATGTTTTAACTCGATATGGAGTTAGAACTAAAATAATTATGACCATATTATACAACCGACTCATGTTTGTGTCACAACCATTCCAATATGATGAATCCAACTAAGAAAATATTTTTTAATGAATTTAGACCACTTAATTCATATACAGTCTACATCATAAAATAGAAATATAAATCCATTTTTAGCTAAACAATTAACATATTCCATATAAAATTTATTTCTTACTATGGGATGTAGTGAAGGAGAGAATTCTACACATGATATTTATCACCTATTAGGGGATGCTGATAAATGATGATAATTAATTAAATAACCTAATATATATATAGAAGTATAAATCATGGAGTGGATGGGTTTCAATGTATTCATCTAGAAAGACTTTTTTCCTTGGAAGAAATAAGAAGATATAGAATGAAATTTCTTAAGTATAAGACAAAAGAACACAGAAATGATTCCACGTATAAATAAAACAATAAAATTTATAAAATAATATATGAAGACTATGTACGTAATCCCAAGAGAAATATTTACTATTTATTAGATGGTATTAAATTTATACTTTTAAAGTAACAATTCTCTAAAACACTCTCATCATCCAAGGATACAGTGTCATGTTCTATTGAGATAGAGAATAATTTCTCCATGTTATATAGATTCAATAGGAAGTAAGAGAATAAGTGTAAGGAAGAGAAAATTAAGGATAAATGGAATAAGGGAAATATTAATTTTCCAACATGTGATACTTGTGTACTGAGAGCCCTTGGTAGTTGCTTACAAAGAAAATTTGTTTCCTTTAATTGTTGAAAAAAGGGAACCACTATCATAATTTCAAGGGATGGAAAAAAATTCCAACGTGACATTATTCCACTGTATGTATATGGGGAATTACATAAATTAAGACCACTAGAATCAATGTAATATACCTAAAACGTATAAAGGTTCAAGGTAAATGTGATTTTGTTATTTAAAATGGAGTGCAATAATTAATGGGTGGTTTTTTTATTCAATAAGAATGTATGAAGGTTATTTTAACCAATGATATTATAATAATAAGATTTTTGATATGTATATAGATTTTCCTAAATTATTATTTCATTATGGATTTTAGTGCATAAGTAGAATGGTACCATTGACCTAGTAAAGTGATTCATTAGTAATTTTTACTTCATGGAAAACACTTGATTTTAAGATGATAACCATTATTTGTTCCAGAAGTTAGGAATCTATAGATAAATCGATATTTATGATGGTATTTGTAAACTTTATTGTTTATATAATATTTTATGATAAGTAATTTTTGGTTATTGATATTTTTTAAATTTATTTTAAGTATAATAATATGTTTTTAGAAAAATTATCACCTATAATTCGGGTGATTACCTGTCATATATGATAGGGCTATGAGACATGAACCCTCAATTGAAGGAAGGTAAGTTTTTAGTGCATAAAACATTCCTACATAAATTCCTACTTAAAATGTCACGAACCAAAACTAGCACCAAACCTGGCCCGTGACAAGGCCCGAAGGGCATTCCCAATCCCCACGGGCTGGCACAAGTTCTCAAGTATTATATAATGATAATTGGAAACGATTTACCCAATTTTATAAACATTAAACAACCAACAAACTCAATAAAACAAATCTGGGTTTTTCAACTAAATCCATCTTTTACAAAATTTCAGAACTGTATTACATAAGTTAAAACTATGTTTAAAGACCATTAAAGAGGTAAAAAACCAAATAAGGACATCCCAAAAACCCTCATATAAAGGGGCACCACCCTCAAGCCATCTCCACCAGACTTCACCCCCAAGGACCGGCCAGAAACCCGAACCACTGGAACTAAAAACTGTACCCAACCTGCGACAACAAAAATAACCAAGTCTACTTACACCCAAGGTTGTAAGTAGAATATGATCCAAATACCAATATGATATCACCACTAATATATTCCATGTGATAAACATTTAATGACAAAAAGCAAGCATGTTTTTAAAAACATGAGATGCTAGTTAAAATATCTAAAAGATGAAACATTAAATAAACATAGTTTCCAGTTGAGCTAATTTAAAGAATAAAAACTTTTAAAATAAATATTATAGCTACTGAATTTTCCAGCCTCACATACCATATTCCGACGGTATGCACAAAATGTGCAGTGAGCACAAGAAATGTGAAATAACCCCTAGGCACTAGCTAGTTGTGGGTCCCAGGTACCTCGTATCTCGGAGAGAGTAACCATCACAAATATCTATTCTCGTGCATGATCCAATAGTAGGGAACATTCCCATAACCTATTGGTCCCCAATAATCATCATCATAGTTTAATTAGAGTTGTAAGCGTCAGTCTTGCTAAGTGAAACTTAGGCCAAACCCCACGGATTCACTAGCATACTAGTACACATCCACCCACCTAGATACCTGAGTTTTCCCTTTGTGATCAAAAAAGTTCAACAAGTAAATGAATATACTATTCACATTGAAATATCATTTCCATATCATAAATTCACCAAACATCCCACATGTATACAACATTAGTAACAAAAGTCTACTTTTCTTTCAGATTGATTTTGAAATCCAACTCACACCAAAATAGCCCATAACACTTTTCACATTTCTATAAAAATTCAAAAAATCCATTAAACAATTTTATAAAACCATTCCAATATATTAAAACACTCATAACATCCCACTCACTTGTTACATAATACCCTTTTTACCTCCAAAATCATTTTATCATCAAACTTACACGAAACATCCCACAAACAAGTTTCGATCCAACATCACAATTTATTAAAACATTTAAGAAATTTACAAAACATTATAAAAATGTTTGACGTCTTAAAACCACACTTCACCTTTCAAAACCCCTTAATAGGTGAACACACTTACCAAACAGAACAAAAGCACCCTTTTCCCACTTTGTTTGTCCAACTAAAAAATTTTCAATTTTCATCAAAAGAACCCAAGTGGTGTCAATATATCTTGCACACAAAACCCATTTCAAAACAACCATTTAAGACAAAAAAACCAATTCCTATAAAAAAATAATTGTAAGCCCTAGAGACAATTATAAAACCACATTCATGTTTTATAAAATCACCTTGAATAATACTACAAAAATTCATATGAAAACACACATTTTCATAAAATGATATCAAAAAGTATAACAATTTTTTACACATAAAACCTTTTCAAAAACTATATTTTTAGGCCCACATGATTTTAATACATTAAAAACCAGAATTGGAAGTCCAACCAAGATTTAGTAATCCAATTCCATATGTTATAAAATACACCAAAATAATACCCCACGAGTAACACATTAAAAAAACCCAATTTCAAGTTAAAATGAAATTATTAAATTGAAAACTTATCCAAATATAGCATAATTCATTTTCGAACTACACCCAACATATGAGGAATATGAAAAATGACTACATATAGCAATATAACTCATAAATAATTGTTTACACGTGGAACCACCTATCGAAAGTGTAGAATCCCTCAAAACATGGTGCGAAACATCAACTGCACCACCGCCTCATCACAAGGATGATAAATCCATCCCTAGACTACAATATTTAACCAAAAAGTATCCAATTCAAACCATATGTTCGAACCCTAACTTCGGGAAATTTTAGAACATAATTAAAGATTGAGGAAACCATAAGGAGAATGAAGAAATTGAAGAGAGAAACACTTACTCAAAAAAATGTTTAATAAAACGACCGAAAATCCACCAGAATATGAATTTGAAAACAACCAACAATTCAAAGGAATATCGAACAAGGATTGTGATATCATTTAGGAACTAGAATGGATGAAAAATAGTAAGAATTGGGAGATTTATGATGGAAATAACTTACCTCCTCAAATCTGCCTGATTTTAGAAACCCTATGAATTTCAGCACTCAATCGCGATGAAAACGAGCTCCAAAAAGGTGGGGGAAGGAAATGGGAGCGCGCCCAGGAATCATAGGGTTTATAGGGAGGTGGAATATCCGAAACATTCATTATAATGAATATGATATTAAAAAATTAAAGAAAAAAAATTAAAACTGGAAAATGGGCTTTCGGGTTGGCCTAATTCACAAATAAAAACCCAAATCCCTCATGATTATGGATTTATAAAGGCTCCAAATTTAAATTTGGTGTTAATATAGCAGGGGAGGACATTTATGAGTTGTAATGAGTGAAAAATATTAAAAAATCGAAAATTTATAAAAGAAACAAAATTTATTTTTAAATATGGAATTGGGCTTACGGTGTGGCCCAATTCATTAAAACTCACATATTCTCCATAAGACCTTTGAAAACCCCCAAACCAAAGAATGAATGGAAAATAAATTAAAAATAACTTCAAAATAAGTTATTTATATAATAATTATCCACACCTTGAAAAATTTCCTCCCCGGAAAGTTACATCAATTTCACAGCAACAACCAAACCCCACTGAGAAACCAATAGGTACTCCCTTACCAGGTTTCACCCCCAATGGCCAAAACACCTCCAGTGATCAATTAAGGAAGGATTACTCTCACAACAAAAAATTAAACCACTTTCCTGAAAAGATAAATTATGTTCAAACATTATCCCAAAAGAAAACTCCTCAAACACTATCCGAACAAGACTCAAGCAATTCACCCAAATGGACAACAACTTTGAACCAGGTTACACTTACCTTACTTTAACAAAACCATTGGGTGCTCTCCAATCCCAACCTTTACTCATGGAATATGTTGTTAGCTAGATATCTCTGAATGATACTACCTACAACAAGCCAAGGCCATGGATAAATATATGTTACTGGTACGGGGGGACACTAATATGCTCCCCACCATAAGAGACAACCAATATTTTTTTTCCGAGACAGAATCAAGACACAAATAGGGGGAGGCCTGAACCAACTCCCTGGTACATAGGGTAGACTTCCATTCAAAATTTTTGAAGGAACATACATGATAAACATAGTGGTTATCCCCACCATAAGAACTAACCATCTTAACTGACCAGCATGGGCTGACACATAAAAACCCAAAAATTTCAAGATTTGGGAAGGTCACATGGTTAGTCCGCACAGTTTGGGAAACCGTGAACTAACTATGCTGATCAATCTTCCCACATGGATTCCAGGCACACAGTCACTCTTAATCATTCACAAACCATGTTCTCAGCCTGTCTAGCCAAATTTCCAACCATTCTCCATAGACTAAATGGAATCCAAAAGGGGAGGGAATGACAATGGGCGATGACATGGATACAAGGCCCTCCACCTATTTCCACCAGACGTGAACAATAGAAGAAAGATGATGATACCAGAGGCTTAAACTCTGCCTATATTTCATATTTAGGATAAGAATTTGTACAAGGGTTTAAATGACCATATGATTCCCCTTGACTAGGAGCCAACTTCACTCCAAGACCTAGTTCTGAAGCTCAAATGATTGAAGCATCTTCGGCCTCGTAGATAGTATTTGGAAACCCACTGAATGAGAATTCTTCTTTCGGTGCCACCAAAAACTACACCGCAATCCCAGATAAGTTTTCCAGATATAAAAAATTCCAAACTCACGTTACCCTATCCCAATATTTCACTGAAACAAGGGCTAAGAATATACACACAAATCACACCTTGTTTCTTTCGGTGATAAACAATAGAAGTAATGAATACATACACTCACATTCCTCTAAAATGGATGATTTTTAAGTTTTTCCAAGGGAGAAATTCACCCAACATAAAAGGGACTCTCAGAGGATTTGACTAATTTCACCTATACAGTCAATGGAGCACATGACATCTTAATGCATCACTGAACATGACCATTGCGACTGATATAAACAATGCTTGGGGAGGGACCTTATACAACATCCCCAAACAACACAAAATTCTAGAAAGTGGCCACAATATCCTATCGTGACCATATTTCCCACACCATTGGTTTAACATGAACTCATGCTTTAATGAAACTTTTAAGAACCCAAAGGCCCTCTTAGACACCATCGAGACACTCATCCACACTAATAACCCTAGACCGCATCCACCTTTGATGAATAATGAAACATAAGAAACTAAGGCCTCTTTCAACCTTCCACGAGCACTCTCCCATTACAAGAGTATCTAAAAATCAATGAAAGGAATGGTCATAGACTCAATCTAAAAATCATAAGAAAATTATTCCTTATATTGATCAACTGGAGGGTCTTCAAATGGAGAAACAATCCTGGTTACACTTCAGTTGTGCACTAACCTTTAATGGGGGTGTACCTTATCCAACGATTGAACCCAATGACCAACCCAAGATGGTTCATTATTCAAGATATACCACAAAATAGATCCAAACACATTAGGGGAACCATCATAAAGGCATCCCGAAACATGTTTCAAAAGATACCACTAACCGTCCCTATAACACAACTTTCTAACCAAACCCAAACCCAAAACACAGTTCAAACAGGATGGGTTCTTGGACTCAAAAAATCCCATGACATCAAAATTTTCCGAAAACACATAACATAAACCATCCCAAACAATTCATAATGTCATCATGTTTCTCTTTAAAAACATTTCTTTGAAAAGAAATGGTTCAGCGGTTAGCGCATCCACCAATGGCACCCCATGGGCCTTACACATGCATTTTTCTGTGCCACACCGGGCACCCTCCTCATATCCATACTGACACTCATCCAATCATGTCATCATCCATCCATATTCCCATATAACCCCATGAATTTGGTTTCTCATGAAAATACTAAAGGTTAAAACAAAAATTATTTCCACTATTCAAAACCAAAACGGTCAACCAACACATCCTTTTTCTCAAAACCGCTAACCACAAGATCAAAATCCCAACACACATCTTAAAAACATTTTAGAAAGTCACAATAATTTAGAAAATAAATCACTTTCAAGATATTCAAATCAATTTCAAAATATCTCTTCCAATTAAAACACACTCCTATTCTTTAGAAAACTCTATTGGAAACACTTTTCAAAACCAACTTCAATATATTTCCTGCTTTCAAAAGAGGTGTAAGAGCACCATTTAACATTTCAAAGCAATTCTGAAAATATAGTTCCACCATTTCTTAAACCAAAACATTCCATATTTATTTGAAAATCATTTCACAAAAAACATTATGCTTCTTAAAACCAAGTCCCTTTAAAACCAAAGTGCCAAGATTTCAAAACTAAAGGAGAAAACAATGTGAGAGGAAACTAGTTTCAGTGGGTGACTTGGAAATATTGTTGGTGGCCATATTCCAATCACTTCACCATCACAGTGAGTGTTCTAGGGAATATCCCTGGCTGGACATGGCTTTCCAGGCCCTGCGAGCTCACTGAGACCATTAACCCAACTCTCTTCTAATTTCCCCCAATCATCAACAAACCAAGAAAACCAAAGGACATAGATAAATTCCAACTTCCCCTGGCGACTCGAATCCTTTAATGAGGTTTGGTGATCAGGCACACTACCCATAACCAAACTACCATGTCCCAACAATCCAAACTATAGACTATCCCAACTGTTCCCTAAATAACGTGACCCAAAGAGTTAACCATAACCTCCTTTGATACCATTTTGTCACGAACCAAAACCAACACCAAACCCAGCCCGTGACAAGGCCCGAATGGCGTTCCCGATCCCCACGGGATGGCACAAGTGCCCGAGTATCATATAATGATAATTGGGAATGATTTACCCGATTTTATAAACATTAAACAACAAACAAACTCAATAAAACAAATCTGGATTTTTCTACTAAAATTTTATTTTTAAAAAATTAAGAACTGAATTAGATAAGTTATAACTATGTTTAAAGACCATTACAAAGGTACAAGACCAAATAAGGACATCTCAAAAACCCTCATCGAAAGGGGCACCGCCCTCAAGCCATCTCCACAAGACTTCAAAACCAAGGACCTTCCAGAAACCCGAACCACTGGAACTAAAAAGAGTACCCAACCTGCGACAACAAAAATAACCAAGTCTACTTACACCCAAGGGTGTAAGTAGGGTGTTAGAAAAATCCCAATAGGATATCACCACTAATAGATTCCATGTGATAAACATTTAATGATGAAAAGCATGCATGTTTTAAAAAACATGAGATTCTAGTAAAACTTTCTAAAAGATGCAACATTAAATAAAAACAGTTTTCAGGTGGGCTAATTTAATGAATTTTTTTTTAAAATAAATACCATAGATACTGAATTTTCCAGACTCTCATACTGTATGCCGACGGTATGCACAAAATATCCAGTGAGCACAAGAAATGGGAAATAACCCATAAGCACTAGCTAGTTGTGGGTCCCAGGTACCTTGTATCTCGATGAGAGTAACCATCACAAATATATGTTCTCGTGCACAAGCCACTAGTAGGGAACATACCAATAACCTAGGGTCCACAATCATCATCATAATAGTTTAGTTAGTGTTGTAAGTTTCAATCTTGCTATGTGAAAGTGAGGCCAAACCCCACGGATTCACTAGCATACTAGTGCACGTCCATACACCTAGATACCGGGGTTTTCTCATTGTGCTCAAAAATGATCAACAAGTCAATGATTATACTTTTCACATGAAAATATCATTTCCATATCATAAACATACCAAATAGACCACATGTATACCTCACAAGTTACAAAATTCCACTTTTCATTCAGATTGATTTTGAAATCCGACTCACACCAAAATAGCCCGCAACACTTTTCACATTTCTTTAACACTTCTACAAAGCCATTAAACAATTTTGTAAAACCATTCCAATATATTAAAACTGTTATAACAGCCCACTAACTTGTTACATAATACCCTTTTTACCTTCAAAATCATTTTATCATCAAACATACACGAAACAGCCCACAGACAAGTTTCCCTCCAAGATCACAATTTTTTAAAACATTTCAGAAATTTACAAAACATTATTAAAATGTTTGACTTCTTAAAACCTCACTTAACCTTTAAAAACCCCTTAATATGTGAACACACATACTAAAAAGTACAAAATCACCCTTTTCCAACTTTTTTTTACCAACTAAAACAATTTCAATTTTCATCTAAAGAACCCAAGTGGTGTCAATATATCTTGCACACAAAACCCATTTCAAAACCACCTTTCGAGACCAAAAACCAAACCAATTCCTATCCAAAACATAATTGGAATCCCTATAGACATTTATAATACCACTTTCATGTTTTATAAAATCACCTTGAATAATACTACAAATGATTCAAAATAAGCACACATTTTCATAAAATGTTCCCAAGAGGTATAACAATGTCTTACACATAAAACCTATTCAAAAACCCACTTTTTAGGCCCACATGATGCTAATACATTACCAAACCTGAATTTAAAGTCCAAACAAGATATAGTAAACCAATTCCATATGTTATAAAATACACCCAAATAATACCCCACGAGTAACACATTAAAACACCCAATTTCATGTTAAAATGAAAATATAAAATCGAACACTTAACCAAATAAATCATAAACCATTTTCGCACCACAAAAAACATATGAGGAATATGAAAAATGACTAAATAAAACAATCTAACTCATAAATAATTTTGTACACATGGAACCACCTACTGAAAGTGTTGAATCCCTCAAAACATGGTGCGAAACATCAACAACACCACTACCGCATCACAAGGATGATAAATCCATCCCTAGAACACAATATTTAACCAAAAAGACACCAAATCAAACCATATGTTCGAATCCTAACTTTTGGACATTTTAGCACACAATGAAGGAGGGCGGAAACCCTATGGAGAATGAAGAAATTGAAGAGAGAAACACTTACTTAAAACAATCATGAATAAAACGACCCAAAATCCACCATAATCTGAATTCAAGAAAATCCAACCATTAAAGGGAATTTCGAAAAACGATTATGAGATCATGTAGGAACTGGAATGGGGGAAAAGAGTAATTATTGAGAGAGTTATGATGGAAATGACATACCTCCTCAAATATACCCTATTTTAGAAACCCTAAAAATTTCAGCACTCAATCGCAATGAAAACTAGCTCCAAAGAGGGGGGGAAAGGCAATGGGAGGGATCCTGGGCTTATTAGGGTCTAGGGGGATATAGAATCACCGAAATATTAATTATAATGAATAAGATATTAAAAAAGTAAAGAAACAATATAAAACTGGAAAATGGGCTTTTGGGTTGGCCCAATTCTAAAATAAAAACCCAAATCCCCCATGATTATGGATTTATAAAGGATCCAAATTTAAATGTGGTGTTAATATATCAGGGGAGGAAATTTAGGAGTAGGAATGAGTGAAAAAATTTAAAAAATTAAAAGGTTATAAAAAGATACAAAATTTATTTTTAAATCTAGAATTGGGCTCACAGTTTGGCCCAATTCATGAAAACTCACATATTCTCCATAAAACCTTTAGAAACCCCCAAAACAAAGAATGAATGGAAAATAAATTAAAAATAACTTTAAAATAAGTTATTTATGTGACATAATATATCATTATTTTTATGTAACTAATTTTACATACTAATATTTATGTTTGTACCAATGGTGTTACTATTGAGGGTTAGGGATTAATGTATTATATTGGATAACATGACATAACCATATTGTTTTTTGAAAATATTTTTAAATCGATAGAAATAATTTTCATTGTTTCATGGATCTTATTATTGGACAAAATATAATGTTATCACATTTAAAAAACATTGGATATTCATTTCTTATAGAAATAAATGAATTTGAATATTATAATTTAAAAACTAAAATATGATATTATTCTAATGAAATATAAGATATCATGAAATTTTATTTTAATATGTATTCTCCGAAAAGATGGTAAAATAATTCCACAACTATAGGAAAATGTTATTGAAAAACACATTATTGTATTACCTTCATTTTCTTAAATTTATTTCTATTAAATCACCAATAATTTATGGTTTTGAGGTCCTTAAAAATTGATTTTCATTTACTTTATTTTAATCGACAAAATCTTTTTTTCTCTATAATTATATATTCTTTTTTCCATGTCTATAAATTTGGTTTCCAATAATGTAATCCTACATAGAAACATATTTACATTGTATTCAATAAGAACCTCATACATCCCTTTCTCTCATATCAATATCTTGTTTTATCAACCATTCTAATAATGTGGGACTTAAATAATTTTATTTAAAAATGAAAATCAATTGTTAACTGAGATAAAGATTAATTTTTTATCATGAAATTTATTTATGGTGAATTTAACACCCAAGGATTATAAATGAGGTAAATCTTGTTCAATAGAATATATGGAACAAAAAACCAATATTAGAAATGAATTTAACACCATAATAATTAATTCTATATATTATTCAAATAAATTAAATCTCATCGATATTTTTCAATGCATGAAACATAGAGTTTTAATGAAACATGATACACTATTAAAATTTAATTATTTTATCATTAACATTATAACCTATCCATAAATTTGTAGGGTATAAATAGTAATAACTATATTATTAATATTATATGGTATACACGTGTATAAAATAAATTCAATAGTTATCTTTTTAGAAGAAATAAAATTAAAATTATTTGAAAGAAGAAGAAATATTTTAAAAAACTATATTTTTTTCTAAAATGTGGTCTAATCATTATTTTTGTGCATAATGTAAAATTAATCCAAACTATTAATATAATTTTTCTAAAAAAATAAACATAAATTTTCAATGTGACATGTCAAGATAATCTTGAGATTATTTTTTGATAATTTTATGAAATGATTAATTATTTTTTATGAATATTTAAAAATACTAAATATTAATTGAATGATTTTTTTTCATTTATATTATTTATAATGATAAATTATATTTTAAATTGGTTTTAATGTAATATAATTTTTAATAATCAATATATTAATCAATTTTTTTTAGTTTGAATCATTTTCATATTTGATTTTGATATACAGAACCTTAAACTTTGGAACATTTTCTCTTTGAAACCTGACATCCTAATCCATTCCAAATGAAAAAATTTAAATTAAAATTTCCCAATTATATGAATAGTATTTGGAAAAAGGATTCCATATTTGTAATTATAAGAACATATATTATCAAATTTGATAAAATTTAATTTTAACCATTATTAATTGTAAAAATAGTTCCTATTATTTACCTTTTTTAAAGTAAAAACTGATTTATCGTGGATTAAACAAATACAGGTAGAGTCATAATAATGAGTTTCTTATTTATTGAATCTTCCACCTACATCAATTATTATAATTTTATGAATATATAATATCAAAAATACCTACCATAATATGAGATTTTATTATGTTAATTTAATGACCAATATCAATATCCTCTTCCCTCAAATGGTAAAGGATAACGTTGCTCATGTTTATAGAGGAGTACCACCACACGAACCGATGTGACATGTTTTCTATCAATACCTCTCATAGTTAGTTATGATGAACAATTTAAGGTATATATATATCTATATGATATTTATAACATAATTATAACTATTTAGTTATTATATCATATATGTATTCCTTAATTTTTATTTTGTATGGGATACAATATAGTTTCTCGAATGTATGAAAAACTACCTCCTCTTGAAGCTATGTGATTCTTTTTTTAATAATACATAAAATGGAAGGTAAAAATCATAATTTTAATGCATATAAGCGATATAAATTACATAATTATGATATATTTTACTTATTTATCAATATAAAAATATAATATATCATTTTATTATTTATATTTTATCTCAACAAAAGATGATAACATCATTTGTGTATGTCTGGGTAATTTCCTTCATGAAGAGATGTGAATCTATTTTCACCGCCAAACCCAATGGATAATATATATATATATAATTATAATTATATTCAAAAAAAAATATTTGGTTTGTAGGATATTATGGTAATTTGGAAAATATATAATATTGAATACCTCATTTCTATAACGATCATTGACTAAATAGAGATGTTACTCATGCGTATATATATCCTAATATCTCTATGATTGTAACTTCACTCATTTATCCAAATTAATTCCTAATTAAACATAGAATTATAATTTTTGTATAAATATTATAATAATTTCCTGATTTTTATTCTTGATATTTTTTGATAATGACCTCTTAAATTGTTAGTCACCATGCCATATTAATTTTGGACACATAAGTCATATATCATCAAAACAATTGAGGAAAAAATTATTTTATTAATTAATTTTATATAAAATGGTAATAATTTCAATAAACGAAAAAATAAAATTTAAAATGTGTTTTTAGTAATTAAATAATAAACATATTTTTATTATTCCAGAAGATAATGATCAAACATCATAAATCAGACTATATATAAGGATTTCTCATCTAACTATTACTTCCATGAGAAATATTACATAATAACCATTTATTTACATTTTTAAGTGTATATAATATAAATTTTAATTTGATATATCATGAATCTATTTCCATCCATGGTTTTTAATTTTAATTTTTATATTATTTCCTTCATGGGGATTACAATGAAAAAGTGACCAAAGTGGATATGGTTTATTTCACAATATTATTATCCAACATTTTTTTCTAGTATTATTCATCTTTTCCCCTAATTTAGTACACAAAATTATTATGAAAATATTATTAATAAAATACAATATTATTTCACTCTTTTTTCAAAAAAAACATTTTCCTTCAAAACCATATTTTATAAAAAAAATTCAGAAATGTTTTAAAATTCTCCATATTATTTATTAAATAAAATTTTAATCATTTTTTACCTTTTAAAAAATATTTTAAAGGAAATATCCTTTTCATTTTCTAAATTATGAACTTTTTTAATAATTATTCAATGAAATGGGAATGTTCTCTTTATCTTATAAGATATGTTAAAAATTACCAACCATCACGAATATCATTTCATTTATGTTTCATTATAAAGATTACAAGGATCATTATTTATAAACATTTCCATAATATTATGTAAATTATTAGTTATTTTATGTTTTTTACAGTACAAATGATTTTAAAATTTTATTATGATTTTTCTATTTTCAAAATAAAAGTCATGAATTCTATAGAAATTTTATTTTACTCAAGAAATGTTCTAAATGATCATTAAAAATAAATAACCCTCTATAAAGGCATCTATTGACATAACATATGAATTAAAGGGAATATACTATAATGATACCATACTTATTATTTATTTTGACATTGTTAGATTGACTGGGGAAGTAATATGTTGATACCATTAATTTTACATTTAGATGCTTTTGGATTATGTTTATTGATTTTTGAAACAATTTTTATTTTATATTATTGTTTAAATATGAATGTTGATGTGGATAATGTTTTACCCCTTTCTTATATCGAATTCATCAAGCATAGTAACTGACAATTGGGGCCCTCTATAACTCCTCGATGCATTGGAAGGTCTCATGACAAAAACAATATTGGGTTTTGGACAAGATCTTTCCCATTTATTTATATATTTTGAACAAGGTCTAAATGATATTTTCCAATTATATAGCATTATCAATTCCATTATTATGAATTAATATATTTATATTATTTATGAATATTTTATTATTTATAATATCAAATATTATGTTGTAAAGATCATATGATTATTTTTATGGACATATTTTATCATTATTAATTTCGTAAATATTATTCTCATGTTATTGAATAAATGGAACATGTCTCAGTTATTTACAATTATATATTTATTAGAACATATTTATTCATAGATTATTCTATATACATACCCTTACTATGAATTTTAGGACACCAATTTCTTATGTTTTATTTCCCCCCAAATACGTAGAAGTGTTTTGTGATTGATATGTTGAGATACACATTGAGAAATAATGATGTAATCAAAAAAAATACTTTGGGTATTTTATATAATCAACTGTAACAAGTATTTCATGAATAAATTTAATTTACATGAAATAATAATCTACATGGTCATTTGGGATGTGATTACTTATACCATATTGAAATATAATAATGTATATGTTGTCTCCAAGCTATTGGGGCTAGTGTCGCTACATCGAGGAAGATAAGTTGTTAAAAATGGAGATGTTTAAAATCATTAATTTTAATGTATGCCTTCTTTTTGGATTTCAATTATCATTTAAAAATAGTTTTTATGATGTTTATTCTTGTAAGATAACTCCACGAAACTAGAGAATATATATTTATGGATGGTTTATTGAGGCTATAGCACATAGGCAACGGCAGGACCACCGACTAACTAGGGATGAGGGATAGTGATTTAGTAATGTTTCAAAGTCCACTAGCTAACCATTGGGAAGACACATACCCTTTTGTTTATATACTAAGTATTATAGAAAAACCACAAAGACAACCCATATTCCGGATTTATTTCTACGTAATAATGATTCTATTCATTTACTCCCACATATATACAATGTTTTAATAAAATATGATTTATAAAATGATTTTAGAAGATAAATTTCAATCATTGATTGAGAGGAAACTGTGCCAGGTTAATTAGTTTCTTCTATTTTATTTCATTTAAAACATTAATGGATTTTGATATTATCATGAATATTTCAATATAGTTATACACTTTTGGTGTGGTTTTTTTAACAATATCATGATCCTAAAATCCTTATATAATGGATTGCGATGGTTTTTGAGATCTTTGATGTGAAACATGACTTGGATGATAATTCTTGATGTTATAACTCTAATAAATTTTAGGAATAAATTCTTACACCATATAGAGTCTGTGTATAATATTCATACATTTTTATTTGTTGCATATGTGTATATAGAACATGAGACCATGATTGATCACGATCTAGGGTGTGTGTAGCTACCAAGGATCATATATTGATTCATTGTTGTCTTTTTATATGATATCACTAATTGTGTGTGAACATGTATGATATATAAGAATTTCTTATGGTATATAATGAATTTTAGGTCATAATTTCTTATTTAGATCATATATGGTGATAATTTGAAACTTACAACGATGAAAAAGACATATCTAGACATTGGATATTGGTATGAGGCTTATGAGGCATGACCTGAGGAAGAGATAGGGAATTCTATCCCTATGTCCTAACCCATAAGAGAGGATGGAAATTAAGACCATAAAAATTCTCCCCTAATAATGTCTATAAATGAAATACTAGTGATCCCATTAGAGAATTATTGGAAATGTCACTATTTAGGAACATATGATGTCCCTATGGCTGAAACAAGATCATGATATCTATAATTATTTTTATTCAAGCATAGAGATGAAGAGGTTCAACCATGGTTATGGATGATTGTTTATAAAATGGTTTCTTGACACATCGCTGATTAATAATTTCTTAAAATTTTATTTATAAGCATAGAAAACACCCCTTATGAGTTTTTAATTATGATAGATATACATTATTGGTGTCCTACTTGGTTTATACTAACATTTTGCATGAGAATCACTATCCACATGATAGCTTAAAGAATAGGGAACTGGGAAAGTGAAAGGGCCTGGTAATAGTGAGTCAAGGAAAATGATCTTGTGTTCAGGGGTAATATGAGGACAAATAATGTAGGAAATCCACAATTGATTAATTTTCCACATATTATATACACTCTCCTTTGACCACCCACATTATGGTTCCTTGTATTTTTAATTGCGTGACCATATAATTCCCATAATCTCTTTTATTTTAGACTCTTTACTACATTTAACCTTCTCACTACAATTTTTTTTATTCTTCTACTCTTTATATTGTTATGATATAAATCTATTGATTTTAAGGGTATTATATCCCCACTAAACCATTTAAACCCTCAATACTAGTCAATAACCTTATGGGTATATGGAGGTATACATGAGGTCATGTGGCACTATGGTCGATATTAGGTGATTATGGTCATTGAATTTTAATTTGATCCCTTACTCAATCTAGTATATAGTTCAATTAGATTATTAGAAAGAAAATCCACTCATACAATCATGATGGGACTTGTTTTGAAATTGAAATACTAAATTATGACCTTTGGGTGATCTAACTAAAATGGTAAATCTAACATATAAAAGATAGGCGACTAAGTCATACAATACATTAATGTAATTAAATTACATATGAGTCCACCAATAACACAAATAATAATTTGTAACAAGTACACTATAATGGTCTTAAATTGAAATGTCAATAAATATTAGAAAAGGGTAAACAATTCAATTATATAATAATTAGACATTCATAATGTAACGATTGTATATATGCAATTAAAACCATCATGATTTACATTATAACATTAACATATACCGAATCTGAATCATAACTCCACATTTATATATAGAAAAACTAAAAAATTAAAAAAAATAGTTAACAAGTATAACGTAGTTTAGCTAATAAATTTATAACAATGTACATAATTAAACTACTAAAATTTATTTGTTTTAACGGTAAACACATATAAAAAAGTTGAAGTGTATAATTTACTAAACCGTCAATGTGAGTCACTTTACAAAATCAATTGCTCAGTTGATAAAATTAGTTGTTATTAGACCATTATTTTTAATTTTATTTAACCATAATCATCATATTTACACCAAGGGGTTATATATCCCAATTTAATCTATCCATTTGAGTTCCATTCTCAAATAATAACATTTTTTGTTTGTAAATATAAATTATATAAAATTTAAATGTCTCAACATTAATAAACTAGTACTTATTTTGAGGTATAATTCATTTATTTTTTTCCTTTCAGTTGTTTATTTAGAAAAAAGGAAAACTGGAAAATGTTATGTTTTATTAGTACACACCATGTAATACTATGTATGTGCCATGTAGTATGGTTGTGTAGGATGGGGATACATGTTGTGTGCTATTGTTGGACAGGGAGAGAAGAAAAAGCTAGTGCACGCCGTGTACTTCCTAGTACAAGTCATGTAGTCTTGTTGGCAAGGTCAGTGTAGCACGTGTAAAGTAGGTATGCAAGTTTATGAATAGTAAAATGATATACACACCGTGTATATGAACTTACATGTCATGTACCACTAATTTTCAGATCGATATGGGAAGTAGCTTCGTTTTCTCTTCTTCTCGATAGAAGAGCCTCCATGTGAAGAACAAGGAGATGTGAGATTATTTTCTTATCCCGTTTCATTATATGGGACACGATTCAATTATTTTCGGTCATGTTAGAACCCAATAGGTAAGGAATTTCTTCTTATAGAGTTGTACATGGTGATTTTTTACCTTGATATAGTTATTTAAGTTTTAATTATTTACCTCTATTCTTTGATCTTTGCAGTTCTAGGCCGATTCAAGGGCCGATGTTGGATTATATCAGTTATACGACATCGAGGTAGGTGGTATCATGCTAACTGCATAAATTCAATATGTTTATATGTGTTTTTGTACTGCGCGCCCATGTTTAGGGTGTCTATTGATTGAGAATTTGACTGTGTTAATAAATAATGTCATTTATGTTATGGAGTAAATTAATTGAAGTATGTTTAGGCTTACATGGTTTGATTTAAGGACACCTCGTGGGTGTGCTTTCCCTCAGATGACCATTGTTTAGCCATTTTTTCCTAGGATGCCAATGTGCTTGCCTTTGTTTCCCTTTTTAAGGGTTATTTTAGAATGAGGTTGGTTAAATGAATGTTTCCATGTGATTATGATTGTTAATTCTTTGTGATAGTTATTTCACATGCTAGTTTTGTTATATAGTTTTTCCCAAGTGAATTGATTATTCAAAACCATGTAATATTGTAATTTACATGTGTTTTTTACTATGCTAAAATGTTGATACACTGGGCTTGTCCCTGATACATGTTGAAATGATGATATACCAGGATAGTCCCTGATACATGCTGAAATGCTGATACATTGGGCAAGTCCCTGATACACATGGAAATGCTTATTCACTGGGCTTGTCCCTGATTAGAAAATTTAGAAATTATTAAACATCAGGCTTTGCCCTGAGACATATTGAAATAGAATGGCTGACAACGTGTCTTCCAACCCAAAGCATAATCTTGGATTCCGTCTACACGTCTTGTTTAGATAGCCTATTGAGGTATCTGTTGCATTTACATTTTATAGAAGATTGACGGGCTTTGGAGGGATCCTGAGCTATTTATAATTCAATGAATTTGAATTGATTAAAGAACATTAAATGATTGTAAATGAATTATAGTACTTTTAGGATTGGTTACTTTTGAGTACCTACTAGTTACTGATTTTTACTACTGTACACTACTATACATATACTCAATGATAGATTGGCACCGACAATTAGTGGTTTCCAACTTGGATTTATTTCTCCCACTCTGTTTGGGTTATGTTTTTGGGCCTAAACATACTATATTTTCTTCTGGGTTTGATAGGGGAAAAGCTCCCTATACATGTACTTGATGGTTGCTTATGAGTAGGAGAGTGTGGGACCAATCAAGGCTTACGATTCAGATGAGTTTCATTTCATTTTACTGTAATTTTTTATTGTGTTGTACATGATTGTAGTGTACACCATTTTCTCTATTTTCTTATAACATGTGACATTCCATATCATTTTGATAATATATTCCTTCCGGTTATCTTTATCTTGTAGAATTTCGTTGGTTACTTCATCTCCATGTTGTTTACTTCTTCCGCTATTGTTTTTACTTATTCCGTTGTGTTACACACTGCCGATGAGGGCATAGTTTCCCCACAATCACACACTAGGACCTTGATGCTAGTTTCAAGCCTCTAGAATTTGGAAAAATGTGCTTGAGTCCATGTGGAAAACTGGGTATAGTGCACCAGTATAGTGGCTTCTAGACCAGAGAAGTTACAAAGTGGTATCAATGGATTTTTCCTTTCTTCTTTGTCTTACTACATGGAGCCAATAAACAGGGATAAGAAGTAATATGTATTTTGTAATTAGTTGTACCAGATAGTAGTAACCCCACGTTTAGGGAAAATCCATGAAGCCTCAAATTGACTTGTGATCTTTATTTTTTGAGTAATTACAATTGATTTTATTTCACCGTAGAGTAATGCACTTGATTTATGCTATTACTATTGATGCAATTGCGGGTTCTATTTTAGTTGCAACATGATGAGATGAGGGTGTTCTGTCTCATGCATCATATAGACACTTGTTAGAATCTCTTGTCATGAATTATGTTAAGACATATAGGATTCATTAGTTATCACACATTGTTGTGATAGATATGTGATAGATAAGCATGTTGTTGTCATAGGTGTATTGGTACGTGACATGGTTTGGAGTGAATGGGTGCGAAACATTGGTTCCTGAGGTGTATATACCCTCTTGGACCAAAAATTGGTGGATCATAATCCCTAATTTTATTTATAATTGTACTATTATATGATTTTCTTGGGTTCTAAACTTTGATTTGTGGGGAGTATGGGCCCTCACATATTGGAATTGGCATCCCGCTATGTGGTTTTTCTGCAGAACAATGGTTTTCTGGGAAATCTGATGTTTTTGTCTGGAAAAACCTAGTATACAGAGTGTGTTGTATTTCTTAACATTCCATGTGTTCTTTCTATTTGGGGGAGATGGTGTTCCATGTTTTAAGAAGAACACATCATGTACCATGTTTAAACGCCATGTAATCCATGATAGTGAAACCTATCGTGTGGGAAGGGAACACGAGTTTTCAATCATTGAGAAGGACATGCCATGTAAAGGGTGTACACGCCATGTGTAGCTTGACCGTGTATCTGGTTGTGTGACTATCGACACTAGTGGAAGAAAACATTGTTGTACACGCCTTGTCGAGGGAGAACATGCCATGTAGTCTTACACCGATAAAACTGTGTAGTTCTAGCCATGTAGAAGTACCTAGGAAGGAAGGAAACTCATGTACACACCATGTCTCTTTGAGAACATGTTGTGTATATGGGGTGTTTCATGGCCATGTTGGACCTAAGTGCATGCCCATGTAAAAGAATAGGAGGACATGACATGTAAGGGGTAATACATGTAGTGTGGTCCAATTTTGTAAAACATGAGTGTTTAACATAATTTGTTCCATTCTAGAACATATGGGAAACACATTCCTTTTCATTAAGTTGGTACTGAGGTGTGTGTTTGATGTACCTTGTAGAGTCATTCCCCCATGATTACCATATGTTGTATGCTAGGAGAGAGGTGACGATCATTCTCTAAAAATGCTGGGTCATGGGATATCGATGGACCCTCAAATAGTGTCAACTTTGGAAATTTCTATTATACTGGACGTGAGTGCATACACACAGATCTGAGAAGGTTTTGTGAGGTTTATAAAGAACTTCCAAGGAGCACCGCAAGCTTCCACATCCATGATAGATCTTTCACGTATATTCTAGCAGCAATATCCACATACTTTTTTAGGGGATGGAAGACCACATGCTATGGAATCATGGATAGAATCAGTTCTGACTATCATCGAGCATCGGGAGATGCCTCATGAGAGTAGGTTCAAGCTCATGACTTAAATTATACGTGATTCTACCAAGAGATGGTGGGATGTTGTCACTTAGGCAGGGGGTATGGCATGGTAAGACTTTCAATAAGCCTTCTATGATTATTATTTTCCCAAGACAATGAGGGCTGACCGAGCCGAGGATTTCATACAACTAGAGTAGGGCACACTGTCATTTATGGACTACTATGCCCAGTTTACCTAACTTAAATGATTCACACCTATTTTGATGGGTGATGACATATAAAAATCCATAAAATTTGTGGTTGGTCTCAGGTTTGACATCAAATCATAGAAGAATGTATTCAGGTTGTCTTGTGTCTCTACTATTGTGAATTGGGTGCTGATTACTAAGCGCAGCCTACATAAATCTAGGGGTGCAAGCTGGGGTGGTTCGGAACAGAGATCTGGTACTATCTCGACTGGAATCCAGAAGCATCGTATGGTTATTTCTCATAGTGATACGAGAATTCATAAACATTATTTTGGTATCTAGGTGAGGTACTACCAATGAAAAAGGATTTGAAATACTAAACCTTAATTCCCTATAGACTTAGTCAAATACCGAGCTTGCGGAAAGATTGTCCATTTATAGTGGTTCTGCATGACGTTTCCACCAAAATCCAGGGAGATATTGTCTTTAATAACTCCACGTTCAATAATGGGGTCAGCAGCTTCTCACTAGTCAGGGAACTGGAATATGTCAGGTCGTTCAGGCCTTGGAGGTGGTCGTGGCAAAGGTAGTCAGACCCCAGGATCTGAGCGACAACAAGGTGGGCCAGCACAGGGTAGCCAAGCTATGTCATAGGGCTGCAGTGCAGGATACACATATGTAGTGCAATAGACCCAACATGAGAAGGATCCCATAACATCTACTGTCAACGGTACCATTGTAGAATCCTTTGTTTTATCTTCGGCATGTTTTGATACTCGTGCTCCATTTTGTTTTGTATCTATAGCCATTGTGTAAAGACATGGGCTCTGGGTTTACACTACTTCTGATGTTATGATGCTAGACACTCTGTTAGGGATTAGAACGGTCTGTGAGTGTCAGTACAAGGAGTTCCTTTTTGAGATTGGTGGGGGTCACTTTCTATGGATCCTATATGTTTAGTTCTACATATTGTTTATACCAGTTGATTATTGTTGGACTCAACTGTTTTGATAATACCAAATCGTGTTTCATTTATATAAAGCATCTTGTTTCTCTTATTGGATAATCACTTATGAGAAAATAATGTTTATATTTGAGTAATAACTATGTAATTTTAATCTCACTGATCTATTGTTTAAGCTCACACCATAAAATTCATCAATGTGAAAAGTTCACCGATGCAAAGTTCATCGATGTAAGGTCACCGATGCAAGGTCATCGTTGCAACGTCACCGATGAAAGGTCACTGTTTCACGGTCACCGATGCAAAGGTCACCTTTGCAAGGTCACCAATGAAAGGTCACTGTTGAAAGGTCCCCGATGCAAGGTCACCGATGCATGGTCACCAATGAAAGGTCACCATTTCAAGGTCATCGTTTCCTGGTCACTGGTGAAGGCTACCAATGGAAGGTTACTAATGGAGAGTTATCGATGGAAGATTACCATTAGAAAGGTTAACGATGAATGCTCTCGATGAGCACATATTGTTGAAGCCTACCATTGAGAAGGCTATCGTTACCAGTCTACCATACTCTTCTAATCCATACTTTGTCAAATTATTAAGATTATTCTAACGGTCATATTTGATAAATTAAATTCTTTTGACATAAATTAATAAAAATTGTATACATATCAAGAGACCGTATCTAGGGACAGTACGAGGTACAAGAAAGATCCAACATGATGTACTTCTTATTTTTATCAGTCCTCAAATATATGAATAGAAGACTAAGGAAGTTAAGAAAGTGGAATGAGAAGCGCACTTCCAGAAGTTAAGAAAAAGTAATGCATCAGAAAGAACTCACTAGAGAACAAAGAATAACCATTCGAGAACATTAACTGTTAACCCAAAATCATCATGAAGATCATTTTGGGAGAACAATTTCAAGGCTTCCTTCTATGTCTTATCAACTCTAGATCAACAAAATAAGGTAAACACTCAATTCCTGAAAGCTAAAACCCAGAGTTGTGACACTCTGTTTTGGTGACAACATCTAGAGAAAGACTCCAACAATAAATTCTTCACTCCAAGGAGTCAAGACCTGAAATGAAAACAAATAGATCTTTCTAAACTCAAACTTATAATCTTAGCTCTATTGGATTCCTTCATTTTACATTTCTGAGAAGTGTGTGTCTGTCTGTTACACACACCATCTCCTGTGATTGAACTATAGGATACTGAATATCCTCACAACAAACGTCACTTACATATTGTTTCCCATGAATAACTGTTGAAGAGACCGTGTGTGGACTGTATTGTTTTTTTATATGAATAACTATGGTAGAGGGTGTGAACCATGGACAATTTTTGAAAATTGTTGTAATGCCCAAAATAGGATATGTATCATGTTTATTGTAAATATAAACTACTTGGTGGCAGATGATCACCAAGTGGAGAGGATTAAGTCTCATCTTGAGACTGAACCTCTTGTTTAACTCCACTATGCTCTGTATTTGATGTTGTACCCTATTTTATCTATTTTCCACTGCTTATAATTTATAAAATATAACACTATTTTTCATTCACTTTGATAGTTAGTTTTAGTGAGTGTGTATATGCGTTTAATTCAGTAAACATAATTCAAAAGTTTAAGAAGTCTTTTACACTAATTAAATTGAGGACTAATAACCCTTTGAGAAACTTTTTGACCAATTAGATATCTATATCTCTACTTTATTAATTAATTATGCCATTTAAAAATTTGGGGGATCTTTAATATAATTTTTTTTAATAAAAATATTAAGTAGGAACTCAATTCACCCCCTCTTGAGATTCCACTCCGACCAACATTTGGTATCAGAGGGTTTAGTTTAGTTTTTATTACTAATACCTGAACTCTTAAGAAATTTTTCCAATTCTTTAACTGTCATTTTTTTGTATCTTAATGATTTAAAAAAATCATATCTAAATTTTTAGTTCTTTAAAATTATAATAAAAAATGGATAATAGAGTTGATAGTGTTGCAACTAATATGCCACCTTTCTTTAATGGTAATAACTATGATCAGTGGAAATTAAAAATGAAAATGTATCTAGAGAGCATGGGAGCTAAAATCTAGGACACAATTAAAGAACAACATGTATTTCCTACTACTGCTAGGGACACATGGTATCAGTTGACTAAATCAACATATAATAATAATTATAAAGCAATGAATGCATTGTACTATTCTCTAGATGATGAAGAATTCAATAGAATATCTGCATGTAAACTACAAATGAGATTTTGAATAAATTAGTGGTTTCTCATGAGGGAAAAACCATTGTTAAATAAATGAGATTAAATACCAATACTATTAAATATGAAAATCTTAAAATGAAGCCTCATGAACTTATCTCTGAAATGTATCTCGAGATCAATGAAATATTGAATACCATGTGTCTCCTTAGGAAACCAGTGGAAAAAAAGGATCAGATTATGAGATTGCTTCGATACCTACCTGATAGATGGAGATGAACTTTTGTTTCTATCTGAGAATCGTGTGACATAGGAAAGATACCAATGAAAAACAAACTAGAAATCTCATGATGGAAAAAGAAGAGCTTTAAGTAAATCAATAAGTAGATGAAAACCCAAGAAAGAAATACGAATCATTCAAGACTGCTACCTCAAAGAACAAAGATAAAGAAAAAGCTCACGCCCCAATAGACACTTCCACCAGTGAAGACACAGATTCTGACAGTGATGATGAGATGCCTCATCTTGATAGAAGATTCAAGAAGTTCAACCATAAGAAAAAGCTATTTAGAAATTAAACCTATAAAGGAAGGTATGATAATAAAGGAATGTGAAAAAAGGACCAAAAACGAAATGATAACATAATTGAGATAGTCTGTTATTAGTGTAAATAAAAAGGTCATGTGAAATTTGATTTACCCAAGCTGAAATTGAAGAAGAAGTATGAAGACAAGGGAATTGGAAATAAAAAGGCTATAAAAGCTATATAGACTGCCTCAGAAGATAGATCAAGTGAATATAACACTTCTAATATTTAAAATAACAAACCTGCAAACCTGTTTTCATGATAGAAATATTTGAGGTAACACCCAATTCTTCTATACATAATTCTTACTATTCTGGGAATGAATATGAATCAAACAATGATGAAAATATGACTAAGGATGAACTATTTGAATATTGTGGAATTCTTGAGGACACCTTTAATGAACTCGAGGATAAATATGAATTATTGAAAAGAAAATATTCTTTAAATTCCAATTATACATCTAATTTGGATATTGAAAAGGGAAAATGTGCTCAGCTGTTAAACAAATACTGAACATAAATTATCCATTGAGAAATTAAAAATAGATCTTGAGAAGATTACTGTAGGTAGAGATACCTTGAATTTGTTACTAGGAAAATAAATTGAACTAAAATATACAACTTGTATAGGATATAAACTAGGAAATAGAAGGATTTTTAACAATAAATTTGTTCCAATATCTGGATAGTTCAATGTTAGAGCATGTTCTGGACCATCTTTTGAAAAACAATTCTCTAAAGGACCAAAAAAAGTGGTCATGTCTCATAACATATCTATTGATATAGGAAACCTATGAGACATGTATGGGTTCCCAACACTTTACTTACTAACCTCTCTAGACCCAAGAAAATCTTGGTACCAATTTTACCCTAAACATAATCTATTTTTCAAGAAAAATATTTAACGAGCTCCTGTAAAACACTATATTACTTGGACAGTAGATGTTCAAGGCACATGAAAAGAGACTACTCATGCTTCAAGAGCCAAAATAAAGTTGATGGTGGATAGGTTAAGTTGGTAATAATGAAAAATGGAATATCGTTGGCTTGGGCCAAATTGGTACCACTATTACTATATAAATTTCAAAAGTAATTTTTGTTGATGGGTTAAAGTAAAATTTACTAATTATCTCTCAGTTATGTTAGGATGGTTTTAATGTTAAATTTGAAAATGACACATGCAATGTTTTTAATTCTAAAAAGTATTTAATGTTAACTGCTCTTAGAAATGTAAATGTATATGAGGTTGATTTAAATTCTTTAGCAAAGTAAAATGTTTCATGTTTAAATTAATTTCATAAAGAATCCTGGTTATGGAACAGATGATTAGGACACTTTAATGTACACTAACATAGGAAACTAACTAGGAAAGGGTTAGTTAGAGACATACCTAAATTGGAATTCCCACTTAACAAAGTTTTTAATCCTTGTCAAAAGGAAAAACAACACAATGTTTCTTTGAAACCAATGAATGAATTTTCTACTTGTCAACCGCTTAAGTTGGTTTACATGGATATTTTTTTGGAACATCTAGATTTTGAAGTTTAAATGGGAAGCACTATGTTTATGTTCTTATAGATGAATTCTCTAGATATACATTGGTATATTTTCTAGCTCACAAAAGTGAAGCATGTTCTTACTTAATTAAATATTCCAAGTCTGTAGAAAATATTATCAGACTTAGAATGAAGACCTTGAGAAGTGATCATGGTCGGGAGTTTGAAAATCATGATTTCGAATATTTTTTCTCACAAAATGACTATACTCTCAATTTCTCATCACTTAGAATAGCTCATGAAAATGGAGTTGTATAAATAATAAATATGAAACTTCAAGAGATTGCCCAGACTATTCTAAATGAGTATAATATACCTATCTATTTTTGGGCTGAAGTTGTTAATATAGATTGTTTAATTATCAATAGAGTATTAATTAGACCTATTCTTAATACTAACCCTTATGAGCTCTCGAATAATAATAATACTAAGGCTAATTAATTTATATTTTTGTTTGAAAAGTCTTCATCATTAACACTGAGGAAAATCTTTAAAAGTTTGATTCGAAAAGCGATGAAGGAATTTTCCTCGGTTACTCAATCACTCGTAAAGATTATAGAATATTTAATAAGAGAACCAAATGTGTGAAAAAATCAGTTCATATAAAATTTTATGATACTGATCCACATGAACCCAAAACCTTTGTTTAACTCCTTGAGGAAGATGTGTCAATTATGGACCATAATGATAAAGATAGTGACCCCTTAGTGAAAAAAGCTAGTTATGGAAATTTTCCAGAATCTATGCACAGTGAATCTGGACCTATAGAAATTCATGAGGAGTCTAGTTCAATGCTTTATAGAGGTATTAGGACACTCAAGAATCATCCTTTAGATGTTGTAGTAGGTGATTTAAATAGAGGAACACAAACTAGAGCTTCTCTGAGAAACCAGGTTGAACATCAAGCCTTTCTTTCACAACTTGAACTTAAAAATATTGATGATGCAATCAATAATGAATTCTAGGTGATATATATGCAAGAAGAATTAAATCAGTTTAAATGAAACAAAGTTTGGGAATTAGAATAATTTCCTAAATTCATGTTTACTATAGGAACTAAATTTTTGTTTAGAAATAATGTTGATGAATCTGGAAACATAGTTAGAAACAAGGCTAGATGAGTTGCACATGGATATAGTCAAGAAGAAGGAATAGACTGTGAGGAAACCTTTTCACATGTAGCTACACTACAAGCCATTATGATACTACTTGCATAGACAACTCATCTTAATTTCAGATTTTATCAAATGGATGTGAAAAGGTCAATTTTAAATGGGTATATAGTTGAGGATGTATTTTTTGAACAACCCCCTAGTTGAACAAATCCCCATTTTTCCAATGATGTTTTCAAACTTTCAAAAGCCCTATATGGTCTGAAACAATCTCTAAGAGATTGGTATTATAATCTTAGTTCTTTCTTTATTTGAAAAGGTTTTACTAATGGAATAGAGAATCCTAATCTTTTTATTAAAAATATTTCCAATGATTTTTTAATAGTACAGATTTATGTAGATGAGATTGTTTTTGGATCCTATAAAAATTCTTTTTGTACTAATTTTTCAAAAATGATGCAACATGAATTTTAAATGAGTTTAATGGGGGAACATAAATTTTTCTTCGGATTTAAAATTTTTCAAAATAAAAATCGTATTGTTTTAAATCGGAGTAAATATACCAAGGATATTTTTGAAAAATGGAGGTTCAAAACCCATTGGGCACAGGCACTGTAGCCGTAATGTAGTGTTACTATAGTAGCAGTGGTACTGTAGATCGGTGGGTATTATAGTATCGGCAGAGAACTCTAGCAGCGGCGGTACTGTGGGGGTACTGTAGAAGGTATGTTACTATTCACAAAATGGCAATTGGGCCAAAAAATTGGGCCTACGGGTTATGTAATGGGCTACAAGTCCACCGGGCCTTCGGGATATTTAACAGGTCTCCCTATACACTGTTAAAAGAGGTATTTGATTTTATTTTATAATAAAATGAATCTTCGGCCCCAACCATTAAAGAAAAATGTACCACATGTATGTTGGATGTTGATGAAACTAGTAAACTAGTGGATCAAACCAATTATAGAGGTATGATTGGAAGTCTTCTCTATCTTACTGCTGGCAGACCTAATATTATGTTCATTGTATGCATGTGTGATCACTTTCAATCCAATCATAAAGAGTCTCATTTAACTACTATTAATATTATTTTTAAATATCCCAAGTATACTACAAACATAGGACTGTTTTACCTAGGAGGACAATCATTTTATTTAATAAGTTATACAGATGATGATTTTTCTGGTTTCAAGTTCAATAGAAATAGAACCTCTAGAACATGTCACATTTTAGGCAAGTCACTAGTATCATGTTGTAGTAAGAAACAAAATTATGTTGCATTATCTACTGCCGAAGCTGAATATATAGGTGCTTGGATTTGTTGTGCTCAAATTCTGTGGACAAAACACACTTTACTAGAATATGGATATCAATTCAAACATGTCTCTATAAAGTGTGACAATACAAGTTCTATTAACAACTCTAAAAATAAATTATCTCATTCTAGGACAAAGCACAATAATTTGAGACATCACTTCTTGATAGATCATTATCAAAGAGGTGATATCACTCTTGAATTCATTGGTACTGAACACGAATTGGCTAATATATTCACAAACTCTTTGAATTCTGAGAGGTTAAATTACATCAAACATGAGTTAGGTATGATAAAATATTAAATTTTAGGAACCTCACCATTGGAACTCTCCATTAGAAACCTCACCATTAAGAACCTCACTATTGGAACCTCATCATTGTTACCTTACCAATAGTAAATTGTTTTGGGACTTAGTGTTTTCTCTGCCGGAATCTAAAATGTTTTCTGCATTACTTGTTTCTTTTATCTGATTTTTCTCCATCCCTAAGAGATAAAATTAGAAAACATACCACATTTTGATCCACGTCAAACTCACTCCAAAATCCCTTTCTCCTTAACCTCACAACCTAAGCCTCTTCCAAAACCCTTGAACCTCTTTAGATCGCATGGAAAGAGTGAAGAGACCATTAGTCAGTTATGAAGGGGATGTGCCAAATCCGAAGAGACCTCGAGATGAGTCGAGTAGTGGAAGCAAGGCAGTGAAAAAGGTGATCAACCCTCATCCATCGAAGAGGGAAATCATAGTTGAAAAAGAGATCAGTTCCAAATGGTTTCTAACAAGAATATCATTAGTGTTTAATGCATTTTAAGCTCAAGATTAGGTTTAATGATTTCTAAACAGTAATGGTCCATATTACCTGAAGATAGTGAATGAGTTTTATGAGCTTTTGAAATTCGAACAGACTGAGAATGAGAACAGAATGCCTTCATGGGTTAATGGAATGAGTATGAGTTTTTCCTATGTTGAATGGGATGAGTGTATTAGAGTACCATATGAAGTGATTTATGATTACTACTCAAGAGTGTAGCCTCCCACTACTGAGTTATTCTGTTATGAAGAAGCCTTATCCGAACTCACAGGGAGTGGGATCCCAAGGAAAGTCATTACTATTGAGATGGAAGGAAAAGACATGCTATTTTTTATTTTTTTCCAACATGTCTTGAGTACCAGGAGAGGGGACATTGTTACATTAAAATTTCAAGATGTATTTCTTTTATATCTTTTGAAGCATGGAAATAGGACAAACTTGTGTAGGATACAAATGATTCAATTAGAGGGTATGAAAAATCCCAATTCCAAATACAATTCCTTATTTAATGTTAGATTGATATCCTTGATGTTTAAGGTGAAAGGAGTTTCTAGAGATAAGGAGGAAATAGTTATAGTAAGGGGCAATTTCTGCATTACAAAGGTAATGTTCAAGTTGATAAGATAAATTGGAACCCCTGGAAAAGAATATGGGTACATGATGAGGCTAAGATATATTAGGATTTAAAACCTATCAATCGTCCTACTAGGCCTAAGGATAACAGATATCCTAGTCTAAAGCTTGGTGAAATAGAGCCTCCATATTCAGATGAAGAAGGAGAAGTTACTATTGTGCCAGAAAGAGAGGATTCTCTTATAGATGATAAGAGTGATCCAGACCATCCCTCCAATCCTCATGCTAATACTGTATCCTTTGGTGATCCTAGTCCACCAAAGATATTTCCTAGAAGGGAGACAGGTTTAAGAGATAGTGATGATGAAGAGATCAGTGAAGAATAAGGGGTATAAAATGTCTTAAGAGACACTAAAGAGACCTCAGATGAGGATGAGGAAACTAAATCTAGTCATGATGACTTTGAGATAGGTGATGATACAAATGAATAGGAGTGTCTTAGTCTCAATACCTAGATAGGGAATACCAAAATGGTTAAAAGTGTAGATGGAGAGGTTTCTGATTCAGTTGAAGCTGGAATTATTTTAGAAGTTGTTGAAGATTCTGGGTAGGAAGTGGCAGTGGACCCTTCTGTTGATGAAGTTTCTCAAGGAGGTATGGAAGAGCTGAATGTGGTTGATCAGGAGAATACACCAAGTGAGGGTGAATAATATATTGTCACAATTTCAGTTGCTGTAACTCTTGGAATAGAGGATTGGTCAAAAGACCCTAGATTTGTGGTCTTAGGCTTAGATTATGGAGACTCTGATGATGACCATCCAATCAGAAGTCCTCCAATTCCTACTATTTTAGAAACTAATATTGTGCAGCCAGGGGTTCTTTTGCCTCATGACTATGTAAAGAAGTGTGATATGGAATCAATGAAATCAGATCTATAGAGCCACATTGATGAGCTATTTGTTGGGTTAGAGAGGGCTATGACTCACAATCAATATGTTATTACTTCTACAGTGGAATGGATTGTTTTTTCCTATCACTCCATCCTGTTAGAGGAGGTAAAGGATTATTAGAATCAGATTAGAACCTTGGCATATTCTTTGGAATCTATTAAGTATTAAATTTTTAGATTAGACTCTTACATGGTTTTAGGGGTTCACATGTACAAATATCTTCGATATGTTAAAATTTTGGTTCATTAAATGGTCACAGTGTTTGAGGACATTAAGAGGTCCATGGAGACGCATGTGAGTAGCCAAGATGATGATATGAAGAGGCTGATTATTGGGCTGACTAAATCTTTAAAGGAGATGTTGTATTTCACTATGGAACCTTTGTGTGCATTTGCTTTATCTTTAGCCTCTCCTCCTATTGAATTAGAAGCCTTCAGGTCGGTTGTTAGTGAAGAAGTTGAGAATTTCTCTAGTACCAGTACCTCGGATCCTCAGTATATGACTCGGGTTATTTCCACCACCTGAGAAATTCATAATCTTGTGGGAAATTATTTAAGAGAAGCCGATCAAGATCAGAAGTCCATCAAAGAGAAAGTTGATTTCTACTACAAAAGGTTATATACTAAGAATCAAATGGATGGTAACATCATGTTGTTTTTGGAGAACATGAGGATTCCACCTATCACTCAAGTGTTTATGATCAGGTAAGTAGGATCAAAGAGTTGACTCCTTCCTTGAAGAAATTCATAGAGAATAAGGATGATTTTATCTCAGTCATGGAGAGATGAGGAAGTATTATTATAGATTGCCGAAATATTCTTTTACCCTTCCTCCATGTGGACTGCACTCCCATAATTGTTCCTCCAGCCTTGCCTTCTACCTCGGCTGCTTCAGGATCTACCAATGTTGCACCAACGATGAATCATGCATAGGCCATCGAAAGTTTGACCCCTATGATTCCTCAGAGATCTATGCCCTACTGGTATAATGATGCTTCTATTGCAGCTCCTCCAACCCTACTGACTATCATCCATTGGCCTGTCCCTCCATCTTCAGAACCTGCCTCCTCATCTCTCAAAGGCAAAGTTCCCTTGGAAATATCTGATGTTAATAGAATGTGAGATTTTTTAGTTGATAGGGATCTGTGTAACATGTTGGTATATTATAAATTTTCTTCTACTCTGGAAAACCCTCTTTTGTTTCTTTTTGTCCTCCTGTATTTTTTTTAATCATAAAGGGGAAAAAATATTTAAGCATGAATCTCAAACTTACCCAAAGGAGGAGACATATTTAAGTTAAGTGTAATGTTTTCATATATATTCCATATACTTTTCCCCAATACTTTTGCTTCAATTTTATGAATACACACCTCTGGAGATATTCGCAAATATTCATAACCCTAATTCAGAAAATACTTACATAAATTTTTATTATCAAAAAGGGGAATATTGTTGGACTCAACTATTTTGAAAATCCCAAATCATGTTTTATTTATGTATAGCATCTAGTTTCTCTTATAGGATAATCATTTATGAGAGAAATATGATTATATCCGAGTAATAACTATGTACTTTTACTCTCACTGCTCTCTTGTTTTAACTTATAGCATAAAATTTCTCTAATTGCAAAGGCCATTGATGCGAAGGTCATTTTTGTAAGGTCACCGATGCATGGCCACCATTACAAGGTCGCCGATGCAAGGTCACAATTGCAAGGTCACTGATGCAAAGGTCAATGTTGCAAGGTCATCAAAGAAAGGTCACAGTTTCAAGGTCACTGATGCAAGGTCACCAATGCAAGGTCACTGATGCGAGGTCACTGATGTAAGGTCACCGTTGCAAGGTCACCGTTGCAAGGTCATTGTTACATGGTCACTGCTGAAGGCCACCAATGGAAGGTTACCGATGGATAGTTTTAGATGGAAGGATACCATTGGAAAGGTTACCGATGAATGTTGCTGATATTCACATACTGTTGAAGCCTACCATTGTGAAGGCTACCATTACAAGTCTATCATAATAATATACTTATAACTTTTTAAAATTCTTAGGATTATTCTAACGGTCATATTTGATATATTAAATGCTTTTGACACTAATTAATGTTTATTGTAGACATATTAAGAGACCGTAACTGGGAACAGTACAAGGTATGATAAAGATCGCACATCATGTACTTATTCATATTGTTAGACCACAAATATAAAATGGAATACCAAGGAAGTTAAGAAATAAGAATGATAAGTACAAGTCCATAAGTTAAGAAAGAGGAATGCATGAGAAAGAACTTACTGGAGAACAAGGAAGAACCATTCGAGCACTTTCACTGTGAACCCAAGAACATCAAGAAGATCATTTTGGGAGAACAATTTCAAAGCTGCCTTCTATGTCTCATCAACTCTCGATCAACCGAATAAGCAAAACACTCAATTCCAAAAAGCCAAAACCTAGATTTGCAACACTTTGTTTTAAAGACAACTTCCAGAGAATGACTTGAATAGTAAATTCTTCACTCCAAGGAGTGAATAGTTTAAATGCAATCAAATAGAGATTTCTAAACTAAAAATTATAATCTTAGCTCCATTTTGTTCCTTCATTTTACATTTTTGAGAAGTGTTTGTCTATCGGTTACACACACTATCTCATGTTCTTGAACTAGAGGATACTGAATATCCTCACATCAAACATCATTTACATATTGTTTCCCACATATAACTGTGGAACAGACCATTTGTGGTCTGTATTGTTTTTTCCATGAATAACTATGGTAGAGGGTGTGAACCCTGGATAGTTTGTGAAAACTATTGTATTGCCTGATACAGTTTGTGTATCAAGTTTATTGTTAATATAATCCGCTTGGTGGGAGGTGATCACCAAGTGGATAGGATTAAGTCTCATCTTGAGACTGAACCTCTTGTTTAACTCCACTATGCTCTATAATTTTTTTGTACATTGTTTTATATATTTTCCGCTGCTTATAATTTATAAAACAAAAAACTATTTTTTATTCACTTTGATATATAGTTTTGGAGAGTGTTTGTATGTTTTTAATTCAGTAAACATGTTTCAAATGTTGAAGAAGTGTTTTACACTAATTCAACTAAGGATGAATCACCCTTTGAGAAACTTGTTGACCAATTAGACATCTGTATCTCTAATACCTTAATTAATAGGGCCATATCAAAATTTGTGGGATCTTTAATATAAAATTTTTAATAGAAATTTTAAGTAGGAAATCAATCAACCCCCTCTTGAGATTCCACTCTGACCAATAATTATTATATTATATTGTTTTTTGTTTCTCACATAGAAACATTTCTTCTTATCATTACATGATTCATTTTTGTTGGTTTATGGACTAATCATTTTACTTCCTAGTTTTATATTATACTAATTTCGCTACTTCAGTTACTCTTATATTTATTGATAATAACTTATTTCAATTATATTTTACATTATTCCAAGGGTATAGTCTCCCTATATATATGTGACGCCCCCCTTCTAGTTAGAATCATATGGAATAAATGGAGGCACACTGGAGGTCACAAATCTAACCAGTTTTGGTCATGTGAGAGCATACTAGATTAAGGGATGTTACATAGTGGTATCATAGGATAAAATTTTAATTTTTCATTTTGTTACGTCTTGGGAATGGTGGAAAGGAAATAACTATTTTTTTGGACATGGTAAAAATCCTATTTATGGGAGTACTAAACCATTGATGGAAAAAAATCCATGTTCCTAGTGATGGTATTTCTATTTATATTGTTCTATTATTACAATTGATGTCATTTTTCCATGGATGATTCAGATGTTGTGTGATGTAATTATTACATGATGTTATTTCATTTTGATATTTACACTTGTGTCCTTGTGTGGTAAAATATGTGTATGAATTCATCATTATAGCCAAATAGTGATATATATTTACATGAATTGTTCATGATAGAGATATATTTATTTCAGGTGTTATATACTAGCCTATATGAACTGTGGTATGAGATACAAGATTAATTTTATAAATGAAGTAAAAATAAATTATTTATCATGTGAAAACACTTGTAATATATGCTTAGCGAAACCAAGAATAAGTGGTTCACTATTGTTGTCAGCTGATTATGTTAACCTTATTTTCATAGCCAACATTTTATAGAGTGTAATTATCTTGTAGATAAAATGCCATATAATTGTCTTTGAGCTAATTTTCAAAATATTTTTAATCAGCATGATCCTAATATAGCTAAGTCGGAGCTTATGGTTTCTCCTAATGATCATTTGGATGTTCATCTTTATGATTGGTTCTTAAGGGTATTGTGATCCATGGAAAGGGATTTTGTTTACACCATTCCATCAAAGTCTAAGTTGATGATATTTTTCATCTTCTATAATATCCAACATTTATAGGGGTGGGAGGCCCCCAGTAGATGAGTTATAGATGGAGTCAGTCCAAATGATCTAAAAACATCTTGATACATCCACATATGGTATGATGAATCTTATTGGGTATATGATGTATGGACCTTCCATGAAATGGAGGTATTTTATGGAGGCGGAAGGGGAGCATTAGGATTTTCATGTAAGGAATTCAATGTGGTGTTCTTGAGCAACTTGTATATGAAGTTGTTGAGTGATTAGATGGATCATGTGTTCATTCATCAAACAAAGGATGGAATGTATGTGACGGACTACACTAACCATTTCTCTAACATAAAGAGATTCATGCTATCTTTAGAAACTAATGAGATCTCCCAAGATTGACATTTTTATGAAAGGATTCGATATGAGATAAAGTGAGAGGCAATAAAATTTCGTCTTTGCACTATTTCAAACATGATAAATCATTCACATATTGTGGAAATAAATATTAAGGAGTCGATGATAAGATTCTAGTATATCTCATCAAGGTTAAATAAAAGTTCTTATTCTAGTGTCATGAAGCACCAATATGACAGTTTTTTCATGGAATTAGCGGGAAGAGTAGTCAAGAATTTGGAAATAATATTAGGATCAAGTTCCATTGTAGTTATATAAATGAATTAATATGGGAGAAAATAACTCTCAATGTCAACATCCGTATTTGATGTTCCATGATTGTGAAAAGATGGGCCATCCTCAGATGTGTTGTTACAAATTATTAGAGCAGAGAAGTGGTAGGGGATTAGGAAAGGTACTAGATTCTTGGAAGGACTCAACTACTCCTTAGTAGAATGGTAGACGGAGTTATAAAAGACATTCTGTTGGGAGTGCTGGATGTGGAACACCAGTGAATCAATTATAATAATAGGTTGAGGGAAGTTATTAGGGGGTCTTTAAGGAGATCAGGGTAGAGGGATTGGTCAGATACACATTTTACAGACTAGTAAAACTATTATGGATGAAAATAATTATACCATCAGGGGTATTATTCTTTCATGATATACCATTTCTTTTATTTTTTTTGATATATGATAATATTAATCATTTTATATATTCCTTTTGAAAAAATGATGGTCTTGATTTTGGAAATCATGAATGGTTCTTTGACTGTCGATACACTATTTGTAGTGCAATCAGTGAATATCAAACATTAAAATTCATGTTCTCAAGAGATAGGGGTTAACATTTGTTTTGGAAATCATTCATGTATGAAATGAAATGTTTTGATATGATTATTTTTACATATTATTTAGATATATACCATTCTCGTATTTAACACTACCAATGGAGAGTATCCTTTAGATCTTCATAAGGAGGCATCTATTAAAATTATGGTTAGTTCGATCTTCAGGATGATTGTATAGGACTAATTCATTACATATTAGATTTTATCATGGATTAGATATAAAACATTATTATAGATGGTGGTGTGTGTCTTTCCTTTTGAGTTTTGTGGATTACCTCCCAGGTGGGTTTTTTAGTTGATGATCAAGTTAGTTCTGGGATCAAAACATGTTTTTATCCCTCCTTATATAATTGAACTAGTAGGGTATCGAGATTTGAATGTTCAGTTGGAATAACTAGAGGATAAAGGTTTCATAGGGCCCAATATGTCTCCATCGGATTCTCTATTTCTTTTTTCAAAGAAGGATGATGATACCTTGTTATTATTTGTGGATTATCAGATATTAAACCTATTTATGGTTTAGAAATAGTATCCTCTTCCACACATCGATGATAACTTCGATGAGACGAGAGGTACTAAGGTCTTCTCCAATATGGATTCAATTCTAGATACTTAAATGTGATTATGATATCACATTATGGAACTCATTATACATTTAGGAGTAGGTATATCTTGAATGAATACTTATTTATCACATTTAGTTTTACCAATTCATTGGTGGTACTCATGGACTTGATGAATTATATATTTTATCATTTTATGGACTAGTTTTTGGTGATTTTTTTTCAATGCTGTCACATTGTATAATATCATAATATAAGAACTTGTCAAATATATTAACAAAAAAATTATTAAATTGAGAGATAATTGGCTTTACACCAATCTAAAAAAATTATATTTTTGGATTGATATAGTGCACTTCCTGGGCCATGTCATCTTTGGTGTTGGACTGTTCATTGTAAATGATTGATTTTTGACCTGTGGAATACTAGGATTGAACAAATAATGTCTTATAGATTAATAATTTTATATATTTAGATTTTATTATTGGCATTTGTTCTAGGAATTATCCCGTCTAGAAGCACTGATTTCAGGGCTGACCAAGAAAGGAGTGATGTTTCTACATTTATATTCTTGTGAGGGAGCTTTTTAGGAGCTAAAATATAGTATAAATATAGAATATATCCTCACATAACTAATTCCATTTAAGGAATATACCGTGTAATATGATACATCAGGGTTTAGACTCAGGGAAGTTCTATTGTAGGAGGATCAATTGGTTGCTTATGGATCCCTATATATAATACCATACAAGAGAAATTACCCTACTCATGTTCTAGAGATAGAGACAGTGGTACATTCCTTTATAGTTTGAGGAAATTATATTATCAGTGAAATGATATGGATATAAAAATTCCTCAATATTATTAAGAATTTATTTTCTCATTGGTACCTGATCCTCTTGTAGATAAGGTGGTTATATTATGTGAATTATTTCTATATCGATGTGGATTATACACCAGAAAAGGGAAGCTTCAATGTTGATGCATTGAGCCGGACAATCTAGAAAGAGGCAGTACGAGAGTCTTTCTATGAGATGTGGATGATGTAACACTTTATAATCATGCATCTAGATGTTCAAGAGTCTCATGGATGAGTATATTTTAATTTGACATCTATATTACCCTTGTATTTGGAATAAGACTAGATAGAGAAGTTATCAAATCCATAGGTCTTAGTTTGGAGAAAAAACTTATATGGCGCGGAGATATCATTAGGGTGGAATCTAGGAATCAGATATTCTCTTATTTTAAAGGGTTGGGTATCATTTTATATGTGATTATGAGAGGAGATGATTAGATAATTTCATACTTCTTGATGGGTGGTATACTATGGTATTAAAAAGATGTATTTGGATCTCCATAGACAATACAGGTGGCCTGGAATGAAGATGAATGTAGGAGGCCTTGTGGATATTTGTTTCCCTTGTTTGTAGGTGATGGCCAAGCATCAGAGGCCATCTAGGATATTGAAACATCTTCTCATTACTAAGTATAATGGTGATGATGTCACTATAGGATTTTTGATAGGATTACACCAAATTCCAAACAAGGTTGATGTAGTACAAGTTATTGTGGATTGACTAGGAAAGGTATCCAATTTATTGAATATCGTGGATACATTCATTGTTGATGATCTAGGTAGTCTATAAATTTGAGATATATATTAGTTATAAGATGTTCAAAGGAGTTCCCTTTCATATATAGATCCCCATTTAACATCCATGTTCTAGAAGGGTGCTTAGAAGGCTTTGGGATCACATGTTCTTTTGATCACATGCTATCAAACATAGAATGAAGGTCAAACTTAGTGGACTATTCATATTAAAATAGATATGTTACCATTCGATGTTTTGTAATTTTATGTATCATCATAGTAGAATATGTGACCCATAGAGTTTTCATATAATAACACCTTCCTAGAATCTATCCAGATGGATCTATTCAAGGATTTGTATGGAAGGCTATATCATTTGACTCATTGTTGGTTGGAGGTAAGTGAGTCAATTCATGTTTTTCCTAGACTCATGTAGGATACTTATAAGATTTTTCATTTTATTAGAAAGGAATAGGTGACCATGAATAGTATAAATAAATCATATGTTGAACATTAGAGATAATCTGTAGAGTTCCCAGGTGGTTATCATGTTTTCCTTCGAGTGACACCTGGGTTTGAGAAATTTCATATTTGGAAACATGGAAATATATTTCCCGGTATTTTTGAGCAATTTGAGTTTTTGGATAGGGTCAGTCGATTAGTGTACATATTATCACTTTTACTGTGCTATTATTCCATGCACAACATCTTCCAGATGTCACAAACTTCACGTATTTTTTCCCGAACATTCTCATATGGTAAATAGTGAGCACATTGAGAATTGTGATTTTTTTCCTTTGAGGATAATTATATATGGATGGTGGAATGTGGTGTGAATTATATATGGGTTATGAAAATAACTCTAGTTTGAGTGTAGTATAATCATTGGAATGTTCATGACAAGACATAGGATAGTGAGTCTGATATGGGAGCACAATTTCAAAACATGTTCATCAAGACCCCACAATGATACAAAAATCATCTCAAGGATGAGCTGTTATATGGTGGAGAGGTTGTAATATCCTGCATTTTTCTGAGTTTTTCATAGAATATTCTTCTTCAAGTATAGTTCAGTGATTAGGAGGCATTTTTTTCGAAAAATTACCCAAATTTTAGTGATGTATATTTACTTGGATTAGTGGATTCTAGGTATAAACATTAATAATTTTCTTATGTGAATTTTCCCTGATTTTTGAGTCCGTTGGAGGTGGTTTGGGAATTTTTATAGTATATATTTTAAAACCTATTCAATGGATAGCCACAGACCATATAAAGGTTACCCGTCATGAAACTACTGCCAAACACAAGTCATGAACTAGTTCATTGCATGAATTTTTTACACTTAATTTAACATATTCACACCATGTATTTGTAGATCGAGATAAATATTTTCCCTAGGTGATGTTTTTTTGATGTAACATAAAAATGGTGAAATACATGATGTCAGAGGGTTACACAGAATGTATTTTTTTGGACCTACAATCCTTATGTCTATCATGCTTATGATTAATTAATTTTATAATGTATAGCCTTATACACTCAATCATAGGGAAAAATGAAGGTAACTTTGGATACACTTCCACCCTTATAGATGCCCCAATTTTTCATCTACTCCATGGTTCTTCTTACGATCTATTGTGACTTCATCATTGATGGAATTTTTCATTCCAAGAACTTACTTAATCACAAAGTAAATGTAAATAATCTAAACAAAACCCAATGATTTATTTAATTATGAATGATATGAAAAATTTAGATTTTGGTTACATGAATTTCACTCAAATTTATTTTCTCACTGATTAATGTTTATTTATATATTTTAATATTTCCTCAGTCTCTTGTGTTTAATTTTTGGTGAAGCATGTCATCTTGCTACACATTGGGTGAGAAAATGTTTAAGTATTAAAAACAAGGATAATGGTTTAATGTGTGTTTAATATGAAATGATATCACACACTATTTATTGATATAGAATCCCTAGGTAATGGATTATTTCTTGTTGATATGTCTTTTGGTAATTGATATACAAATGAATATTTACTTGAAAGAAAAATGGTAATTTTAATATTTGTGCATTTGGGATTATGATGTGATATTGTGATATCCTTACTATAATGACTTGTCGAGTTGATGTTGAAATGCTTATATAGTGGTCTACATCTAATTTCACATTCTGAAATTCTTATATATAGGGATTTCACAAAGGATTAAATGATTATATTGCATGATATGATGATTGATACATAATGAAATGGGTATATAGTAGGATTGGCCTTGTGCTATAACATTAAATGTATATATAGTAGGGTTGGCCCAGTTAACACTGAAATGATTATTTATAGGGATATACCTAGGGTCTCAAAGGCATAAACCAACAGATCTTCTCGGTATTTTGAGTATTCTAGGGTATATGGAGATGGTAGTCATGGTGGTTCTATATGCTAAGAGACATTCCTACACAGTGCTAGAGAATATTGATTGATTAATTTATTTTCATGTTTATCACTTTACTAAATAGACATATTATTTAAGTGGTTTTTGTTCAGACATGGTGGTGTTGACCTACTAATTTATACGCACACCTTATTCAAGAAACTGTTTGGTAACCAAGAAGATAATATGGATGCAATTCAGGACAAGTGAAGGGGACATTAATTTCAATTATTTTGTTTTTCTATTGTTGGGATAATTTTTACAGATGTATCAAAAATGGGTTTCTAGATCAGGGAATTTTGGGATTTTTTTGTTTCACATAATTCCTCTATTATTATTTTTCAACTTTATTTTTTGATACATCTCATTTTTTTATTACATGATTCATTATTATTGTTTTATTGATTTAACATTTTACTTCCCACTATTATTTTGTTTTATTTCCTCTATTTATTTTACTACTATTTTTATTTATAAAAATTTATTTCCATTATAATATACTTAATTATAGACATTATATTATTCCCACTATACATATCACACTCATAATATTAGTCGATAGCCTCTTGCATATAGGGTGGCATTCAAAAATGTGTGTAACCAACCTCTTTTTTCCACCTCATATAGTGACATATCTTGGGATGCTACAAGTTTCATAATAGTATTTAAAATTATGAAATAAGAAACTAATATTTATATAAGAATATTTATAAAGAATATTCGTATTTAAAATCTATATGAAAAATCATATTAAGGAGGAGGAATTTGAGACCTCTTGGGGATATGATGATAAGTATGATGATAGTGAAGGGGGCGACAAGAATGATATGTATCATATATCAAAATATATATATCTTTTTATTGTAATTTATAAATGAATCCTTATGGTGATATTATTTTTCTTTTGTGTAATTTATGATGATTTGTTTTATCCCTTCTATAAAGAATGAAAAGGGTGTTGAATTTCAAAGAAGAGGATGAATATGGGACTTGAAGAAAGTGAATCAGTATATATTTCGAAAAACATAAAAATTCATATGATAGAAAAAATTATAATTCATCACAAAAATAAAAGGATTATGATGATAAAAGAGGAATAATAACAGTAATCTGAATGAAGTTCATCTAAAAATGATTGATCATGATTACAATACCGTTTTATGGAATTTGTGTAGAAAAAGTATGAAAATCGATATAGTTGGGAAGGAGGAGGATATATTACAAATATTTTTCTCATGTTGAAAATTTTTCTTGATATATGTCTTCATAGAAATACAAAAATCATTAAATAGTTGAATCCCCTTATGATATATTTGAGAAAGACAAATAAATATCATTATGATATTTATATTATAGAATATAATCAGACAGAGGGGATCATTCGTACAAAATTTAATGTAGCTAGGGAGAAATAAATCAATTGATAATTTTAGATTTAGATGATTCATCGTAAAAAATGATCAATCAGGATGAATCAAGGTGTCTTGAGGATAAAAAGATTCTTGAAAAATGATGATTTATTATGATTAGGTTGAATTAGTGGAGGAGGAAATATCTAATTATATTGATAAATCTTGTTTATAAATCCAGGTAAAGTCCATAGATGTGGTATCATAATTTCATAATCCTATTTCCCCTAACATTTCATGATCAAAATTCTAATCTAGAAAAATGGTTTGATAGATATCCTCATATATTGTCTAATTTAACTAATACTCTAAACAATGTTTCGATGATGTGAGGCTTTTCAAAACCAACGTTGAGTAAGGGTGATTTCTCCCCAATACAATAATAATATATTTAGTTATATAATCATCTACATTATATAAGATTTCATTTTAGGGTATAATGATTTTTTATAGAAAATAGTCTAATGATTAATAGTTTAAAATGTGTCTCCATTAGAATCAATGAATGTTATAATTTTGGGGGATCTACTTAGATAGTAGAGGCAACATTCTTTTGGAGATACAACCAAAAATGATAACTATTATATGATGTAATTAGAAAATAGTTTTAAATTTCGTGAATATATTTATGAATGATGTCTCCAATAAGGTCACTATGATGAACAATGTTTGCCCACATATCCATTATAGAAGAAAAATAGGTCTATTGAATATAAGATACAACATAAAACCAATTTAAAAAGTCCACTAATTATTGATGTGGCTCAAAATGAATGTTACATGAGCATTCCATGGATACTTAATATTTGATGATCATAATACATGAATATATATATAAGGATCATTAAAAAAATTAAACATCACGGTATTGTAGTATCTTTTGGAAATTAATTAAAAATAATGATCAATGGTATTTGAACAATGATGATTTAAGGATAAAAAATAAAATAAAAAAGATATCTAAAATGATTATTTGATCAAATAAATCTTCTTTGTGTGATAAAAAATGTGAAGATTTGATGAGGCAATTTTTTTGTTGAATATTTTCTCATAAGTTTAATCAATGATGGGAATATTATCACATTAGGTGAGAGTACCTAATGAATTTTCATTTAGATTAGTGAGTCATAAAATTATTACAAATTGAGCTCCAAATGAGGAAATATTTTTTGGAATTAAATGTTTGTGAATAATTTTCATAGAATCTTAGGAATGATTAAAAAGTAAGATGCGGGGATGGAATTTTTCCACATTAATGTGAAAGGGAATAATTCTATGAGTTATGATATAAGGGTAAAATCACATTAGGTAGAGATAAATATTTTAAATTTAGGAAACTGAGAATCTTGAGTTGATATAGTCAGATTTTTGTGGACCAATGAGAAATCATACTAACTATAGTGATTTTAAATTCATCAAAATTACAATTTATTTCACCAAAATATCAAATGTGATATTTATTAAATGAAAATTAAATGAGGAAGAAATGTTTAAAAACCTAAGAATAATAATTGATAAATGGTTGGGGATGTGAATCATGAAGTTCATATCAGACAATGGGATAGAGGTCACATGATGTTAATTTGAATTCTATTTTAAAAAAACATTTAATAAGGTATATATATTTTATATAATTAAAATTTAAATAAAATGTGCCCGTAAGGGGAACCGCCTCTCTAGGTTTTGCCCTATTGCCGCCATCCTTCCTCCTTCTCGGGTTGACTTTTCCCCTCTCTTCCATGCTTTATCTCGGTAGTCCCATGGCGTGCGATTTTCAGTGGTGGAATCATTGAACTTGTAGGATCAGTGGTTTCGTAGATTACCATAATTACTGGCTTGTTTCTATCCTTCCTATTACTGGGTAGGGATTCTTTTGGCAGCGCGGTGCGGTCCAGCGGTCAGGATCATGATACCAGTCTGAGGGTTACTACCTCATGTCCGTGGTGAGTGCATGGGGCGGTTTGTTGTGGTCTCCACTAGCGGTCATGATGGGATTTGCAGATCTGGATTGCGGCAAGCCTTCTTGGTGTTTGGTTGTCTTTATGGAACAAGGTGAGTTCTTTATTTTTTCAGGTTGAATGGTTTGAAGGTGATTTGTAGTGTGGTGATTGTCGGAGTACCATGATCCTTCTCACTAGTTTCTTCTAGTGTTGGATAGTTGCGAGGATTTTTGGAATCGTCTGATGATCGGGTTATTAATTTGGTGGTGGATCATGGTACATGGTCAAGGGTGATTTGGTCTAGGCAATAGTGTATGGCAATAATGTTTTGAATTTTCAAATTTTTGTTGGTTTTGGGAAATCTTGTAATGGTTTTGTAACGTCCCAGTTCCAGAAGCCACCCAGAGGTGCCCCGTACTCAGTTGGTCTCATAGCCTTAAGGGAATTTCCCTGAATGCTAGAGGCTACTGACTAGTAGCGAGGGCCTTGGGTGTGATATTGTAGCACACAAACATATATATATATATATAAATGATGAATGACACATATTTCTAGGAAGTAAGCTAAACAAATCACAATAACGGAATACAACAGTACTAAACCAAATACAAAAGAAAGCAAGTAGACAACTCCTCACGATCACAAGCCATAGCTTGGTCCCGTGCTCTCCAACTCCACAGTCAATCGAGAACCTAAAGTAGAAGGGTGCTTGCCCTTATCTATACCTACACAATATAATCTTTTTAGGCTTAGATGCTTGACCTAAATAGGGTGTGAGACTAAATCCCAGTAGGCAACCACCCAATGATCTATGCCTAACAGTCAGTCAATAAATATGGTAGAAAAAAAAGTAACAGAGCAGTAAACAGTTCCATAGTTTCAAGCATTCAATTTCTCATACCAAATAAGCAGCTAATCAAACCAATTAACCCTCTGGGAAGTACACATAGCCTATCCCCTCTGGTTCAGCTATAAGAATAAAAAAAGACTCTCTAAGGAAGAACTCACAGTCAATTCCCCTCATAGACTAAAGTGATAAATGACTCTCTGAGGAAACTCACATAGTCAATTCCCCTGATAGCCAAGAGTGTTCAATGACTCTCTGAGGAATCTCACATGGTCAATTCATGTTATAGCCAAAAGTGGTTAAAATACTATCTGAGGAATCTCACATGGTCAATTCCCCTTATAGTCTAATGTAATCACAGACTCTTTGAGGAAGCTCACATGGTCAATCCACCTTATAGTCTATTACACCAGGTTCCCACGGCCCTGTGTAAGTCAAACAAGTATAGTTTTGTAATAAGGACAAATTAAACCTCCTGAACTACTTGGATAAACATTCAATAGCATATCAAGCATGTCAGATAACAATAATCACATCATCTTATAACTATGCATGGAAAAACATGGCAAGGCGGCCTAACAGGCTAAACAAAACCAACTGTCGTACACAGAAAAAATCATGGGAAAACATATCCAAGACAAATCAGCAACCCTATTCATATCCAATTAACCTCTACGCAATCATACCATCATGGCAGGAAATTAACAAGGGTAAAATAGTAAATACGTAACACCCTGTTCAAGGGTATTGGGAAAAATTTCACATATTACTCAAAGTCTTTCAACGGAAAGGAACAAACCACCTACCTTAGCATTGGAAGATCACTATACTTGAGTCTCGGGGATTGAATCACCTTAGAATGATAAATATCTAATAAAACATCTAAAACATTCAGCAAAGGATAACATGAGAAAGAGAATGAATCATGAAACAGTGCTCTAGAAGAAGGAATATCTTACTGAGGTGATCCCAATGTAATTACCAGTGGTTGAATCGGGGAGAGGATGGAGGCTCGGGGGATCAGAGAAGGATCATGGCCATATGGATTCTCTCAGACTAATGAGACCTATAAGAAGGGTGTTCTGTTGATTAGACGTGACCCCAGTCCATTTAATGAAAAAGAAAAAAGAAAATAAATTGTGTGTACTTTGCATTTTTGAACTCCACTTTAGGAAGCCTCTAAGTCACCACCACATAGCCGTGTGTGTGGCCACTACACGGCTAGCACACGTCTACCCAAGGTATGTAAGTACAAGGAATGTACTTTGGAAATTTCTAGAAATTCTTCTTTATCTCAAAAACAACCAGAAAAGAAAAACATACCTAAACAGAAGGTCGGGGTTCTTACTGGTTTTGTTATGGTTGAATTTTTGAATTCGTGGAATGGTTGTTATGATTATTTTGTGGCACTTTAGTTTGAGATATATGGGTCAATGAATCCTCTTCTCCTCATGGGACGACTCAAGAAGAGATTCAGAGGAGGTTTAGAGAATAGAGATTTCATATATCATGGAAATCCGAAGTTGGATTATTGAGAGGGTATGATGTTTTATATCGGTATCGTTCCAGTGAATTCGTGCACAGGACTGCTAGCCGAGAAGAGATCTGAAGGTGGAAGCTTTCATTAATGATTTTGATGCTAGGGAAGGGACCTTATTTCCAAATTTGAATCAGATTGTTTTTTATCAATGGATGTTGGACTAGGTGTCTTGAAGGTCTTTTTATGTTTTTGAAGTTATTTGGGTTCAACCATTCACATAAAAGGGTGTCTATCTTAAAAAACATAAATTTTAAGTCAAATGTAAATAAATTGTGTTTTTGAGAGAAATAATTAGACCTTTGTTGATATGGGATGTAAAATGTTGAAATATCATGGTCTATAAAATTTTTATTATAGTGAATCTATTTATTCAAATTTCTATATTCATAATAGGTTTATTCTATGAAAAGATTCAAACATGGCTTCCTATGAAATGTGTTACAAAAATGAACTATGGATATCATAATAGTTTTTGGTTTTAATTCTATTATTAAAATCAAGCATTCAATTCTATGATTTTTTTATGGTAAGGCTGATGAGGAAATATTTGTTCAATATCTATCAAGTGGGAAGGGGGTACATATACTATAAAAATGAATTTAAATGTATTTTAATTTTATTTTTTAAAATAAATTTAAAATAATCCCTCAAAACGATTCTCATAAATAAATTTTTTTAGGTTTATATTTCTAATCGTTGGTTTTTTTTGAGAAAGATAGATGTCAATAGTCTAATAATGAAATGGATTTTTTTCAAATTTAGTCAAAATAATGTAGGGAATAATAGGATGTGAATGTGATTTAAAAATTATCATATTCTTTCTTATCCTTTTGAAAAAAAAATAATTTAAATAGAAATTTCATAGTAACTATTTAAAAAAAGAATATGATTATAGTGTGAAAACCAAAAAAAAATCTATCATGTTGAGAATCATTTATTAGTGGACTAATTCTATAGATGATAAATTAAATTAGATCAATAATAATTCTATATGGGGGATTTTTCCATGATTAATTACAAAAGTGTTATTGGAAAAAAATTGTTAAAAAACAAGTTGAATAATCATGGCATGATTTTCATTAACAAGTCCAAAATTGATTGTAAATGTTATTTTAATTATGAATGAGTGTTTTTTGAAAAGAAATTTTTCAATTTTAATATTATAGGCTCTAAGAACACTTATTACTATAAAAATAAATAAATAATATATGATTTATCAAATGGATATCAAAAATACCTTTTTGAATATAGAGCATTTAGAATATGTAAATATTGAATAAGATCATGTTTTTGTCCTTGATAATGATTTACCAAGGGTCTAAAAATTAAAGAATGAATTATAAGGTTCAAATAAGTCCACAAAGGCCTAGTATTTGAGTCATGAAAGCTTCATAAAATTATGATATATTTCACTAGAATGATGGAAAACAACAATTATATCAATGAAAAGGAATCAGGTACAATAATTATTTTTGTTATAAGGATGATATCATATATGTAAGTTTTTATGAATGTGAATGAATGTAATTTGGATAAAAAGATAAAATTTTCTTTATAAGTTAGAATTTAACCAGGATACTTCCTATGGTTATAAGTCAATCAAGGATAAAATTTCACTTTTCATTCAACGAGATGAATTCTAGAGAACATTTGAAAAAAATAGATGAATGTTTAAATACAATGTCTACTTGAATTCATGTGGGACTAATGTTATCCAAATATATTTATGGTGGGATTGTAAATAAATCTAAACTTAGATAAATAACTTGAATCCAAATTCCTCTCAATACCTCTTAACAAGATATTGAATATGTTATTAGTCCACATGATAGATATATGAGTCACCCAATGGGGTCACATATCATGTCTTCAAATATATTTCTCATATATATCAAACAAACTTTTAACTATGGTATTTATGAGAAGACATAATATTTTTTTTTTGAATATTTAATGGTTTTGAAATGAAAAAATCTTGGTGATTAAAATGATAGAAATTCAAGTAATGGATGAATTTTTCTCTCGAGATATTTAATTATGATTTTGTACTTCATATAGAAGAATTCAGTTACACTCTGAATAATTAAGTTTGACTACATGGATTCTTGAAGCACCAACTCATATGTTATTTAAATGAAGGGATGGTTAAATGATTTGAGGGTGAATAATGAAAAAAATCGTATAATTTATTGTGACAATCTAAGTGTAAGGAGACTTCCTAAAAATAATATAGATAAATCAATTTATAATCATATAAATATTTTATTTTATTTCATTAAAGAGAGGGAAAAAATGAGGGATAATTGGGGAAATTATTTCTAAAAACGGTAATTGTTTAAATTTTCAACAGGTCCATATAAAAGGTTATATTTGAGATATTAAGGTTTAGAGTTAATGTTCTAGACTTTCCCACAAATTTAAACACCCTTTGATAAGCCCTAAAATATCATTAGGTTTCCTTTTCAACGTGGGAGTAGTAAATACACATCATGATTCATGATGGAGTATACATTTTTTTCATAAAGGGAGTATGTATATTTCCTCATTGTAATTTAGTTTTGGTATTCATTATAACAAATGAAATAGAGTTAGTTGAGGTTGTGAGTATATGTATTGATGTAGATAGAACCATATCACATAACCATATATTTCTTTTCACCAGCAGATAGAGTTATCCTAAAACACTACTAAAATATATGGTGTGATGTGATGATGTTTACTACATATAAATTTTTATGAATTTTGTTCCTCTGTGATGAGAAGCATACTATCATGAATTTTTTATGAAAGAGTTTCATTAGTTGATAATATATCCATTGTGGGATATTGTTTTTTATTGGTGTTATTGAAGGAATTTTCTATTGGTAAAACCATTGATTAGAGTTTTCAAGTGATGTCATAAAATGTATTTTAAGTTTATTGAGCTGAATTTATGTTTATGTTGTAATTTTTTCAATGACTATACAAAATAGTTTTTCTAGATGAAGTACATGTGAATCGAATAAAAATGTGATATAAAATCACATATTGCTGAGAAGATAAAGGTCATATGAAGAGAAGGATGGATACAATGAAGAAAATCAATGAAGATCATGTAAATTGTGTGAATAGGTGGTGACCATATCAAATATCAATAGTTGAATGATATACAAGGTTGTCTCATAGAAGGAAGAGTTATTGAGAGATTGATAAAGTATGTCTACGTCATGAGACTGAGTTTTTGGTAAAGGGAGTCACACACCTAGGATATGTGACTGTGTGAAGGAAAATAATCCATTAAAAACGATATGATATATAATAATTTTAATTCCTTTTAAAACAAATGAAATATATTAAGTGTATTTCTAAAGAGTTCTTGTATCATGGTATTGCGAAGTTCATGAAGGAAATATATATGAAATAGTAGAATTATTTTTTATTTTATCAAAATCATGTGACCACATATGTAAAAATTATTGACATGATGATATATAATGATGTCCAAAAAGGATTTAGTTGATGGCGACATTTGATGAAAAGAAAAAAATTACATTGTTCAAGTTAAAGTGATCTCATGTTGTGACCATGGGAAGCTAATAAATGGATTTATGCATGTTATAATGGAATATTCTTCTTTATTCATAAAATTCAGTGATGTGGTTATGCGAAGCATGTGAAAGTTGATATATGAAAAAAATGATAGTGATAACATGTGACCATCAGGTTTTATGCTCAGATGATTCATGTGATGGAAAAGATATGCAAGTCAAACTTATAATAGTTGGCTTGTGTAAGGTGTCATGTGACCAAGTGAAGATGTTATTGTGATTGCCTTATTCGATGAACATGATTTATGATTTCATAAAATGGATAGATGGCCATATTTTGTAGAGTTAATTAGATGGATATTTTTCAATAAAATATATGGTTTACATTGTTTATTTTGGAGATAATGATTAACACTTTATCTATAGTGGAAGAAATTTTTGGAAGGTGTTACACAAAAGTTTGATATAAAAATAATTCTCACAAGGAAAAGGCTTCAAGACCATGTTACTGGAAACACAAATATATATTTAGGAGTTGTATTATTTTCTAGGGACTCGTGATTAAGGTTAAATTAATTTAATAATGTTTAATATCCCTAAATAAGATTCTTTTTGCAAGGTTCTCATGCTGGGGTCTTACACTTTTGACCAGAAAATATGCACAAAGGTTTATCTGAATGTTGTCTTTCTATCATAGTGGTGTATCTAGAGTTACATGATATAGTTTGTGTAACAAAGGATAATTTTTTTAGAAGATTAGTAAATAATGATCAATTATATTATTTTCAAAAGACGAAGTTATATGGGAAAGGGAAGAAATTGAAGTCTATATATAGTAAATAGATCATCTTGAATGAATCCATTACATATTTTATAAATCATGTATATACAGGGATATAGGATAATATAAATGTAGAGTTATCAATATCTAATGATGAAAAAATGGTGTGATTTTGGAAAGGAATAAAATTCACAACTCTATACTTCATCAGCTAATGTCATCTGGTATAGTGGAAGATATAAGTAAAAAAGAAAAACAAATCATTAGATCAAGTGTTATGATGAATTAATTGTATGCACATGAGCCTCAGCCCGGTTGGTGAAGACTCACTCGGTGTATAAAAAAGAACAGAGATGAAATCCGGGTGGAGGAATATTATCGGGTTCACTGTAGCAGTACTGTAGCATCACTATAGCAAGTACTATTTCAGCTAGAATTATTCATCCATTTGGACCTTTGGGCCACCGGTTTGGTCCTCGGGACCTGAAAGGATTTCATCCCACCCAAGGACTATAGGCCAGTTGATTCTCAAGGCCTTTGGGCAACCTTATGGCCTTTGGGCCACCCCAAGGCCATCGGGCCACATGAAATACAGATGTACCAGTCAGACTTCAAGGGACAAGGCCTCATAAAAGGATTCAGGGTAGTCACATTCACTAGAGCAGAGCTAATAGGAATTTGAAGAATGAGATGGTATGGCTTTGCCATAGGTACCAGGTCTTTGCATCATAGCATAGGATAGCTAGTCGACCAGCCCGGTGAAGGTAGAGTGCTGATATCATGATATATGCTAGGGAGGAGCAGTTCAAAGTTGTATGGGTGATTCCTCTAAGACTTATGGGTCATGTAATTTTCTCTAAGCCTTCGATTCTTGTAAGAGTTCCACCTCACCCCTTGAAAGGTGGATTATCAAAAATAATAAAAAATGAAGGCCTTCGGTCCATTCCGACCAATGAATTAATTGTATTATTTGGATTAGATACATACCATAATGTTATTTATATGGATAAGATACCTAAAATTTTATAATATATGGAATAATCATAATGTAATCGATCAGTGGAAGTTAAGAAGAGGTCGTTCACCTCCTGCGTGGAGTAAATGAACAAAAAAAATTAAACAAAGATATTTCCAAGTGCATATTTTCTATGAGAATAACATTATAACCATAGAAATATTTTTTATTGGTTGATTCACTTATAATAAACACAACATATGTGTATTCTCCTTATATTATTCCTTAGTATTGAAAAAATTAATATATATACTTTCCATGTATGATTTAATGTCATTCATATATATAATTGTTTTGGTATTTTTTTATAATGTAATAGTGGTTGAAAATAGTTCCATAAAACATGGGTACAATATCCTTAAAGATAAATAAATGTCTATATGATAATGATTAACTTTATAATCACCGTAGTGAATTCCCCTCTCACGTTGTCTACGTTTTCAGTAAGTGGAACCAATGGGAAAATGTTCATAACCTATGTTCAACCTCAAATGAAATTTTTAGTTTTTTCCCATGAATTATATAATAAAGCTTCAAATTTTTTAATATAAATTGAATTGAATGATTGTATAAAGATTTTCAAAATTTTCTAAGGGATTGTGGAAATGAGTTCATGATGTATATATGAAGAGATGATTAGTTGATAAATAACATTGACTGAATGGGTAATGATTGAACAGAGTAAGTTCATAAAAGATATTTTTTAATAAATTTTTTAATGAATCTACTTTCAGTGATACTACTTATGATATATGACATATTTTGGAAGTTTCATATTCAATGAATTTATGTGGAAGCCTTTAATTAAAAATAATATAGATTATCATGTGGAAAAAATGGAAAAATTAATAAATTGAAAAGGATGAAGACTCGTGGGGTATAAGATATAGAAATTATGTTGAATGATTCTAAATTAGATGTTTCATTAAATTATAACAATGTTGGTAAAAATTATTATAAATCTATTAATTTAGTTAACTTCCAAAATAATATTGAACAAGTTATATTTTTTAAATTTATATAGATCATGGAGTTTCTATTTAAGAATTAGATATTCAATAAATAAAATAAAATTTAACGAGCCACATCCAATTATTTTAAAGTTGGTTTCTTCATTATTACATTGGTTTTGATAGAAATAATCAAATATGAAAGTACCAATCTATTTAAAAGTTCTTGAAAAAAAGTTCAATACAGAATTCATGTTATATATTTTGAATAAAAATAAAACAAAAAAAATAAAAAATCAATTTCATTGAAATCCATTAAATGATTAATCTTCATACACTGCAGAATATTAACAATATAACGGTTAGTTCAAATGATCAATAAGGGTTATGTATATTGGAAAATATCACGAATAAATATGAATTATCAACATGGAAGGATCTATAACTGAACACATGCCCCATTTAAATAACTTTTCTATCATGATAAGATAACAAGGAATCAATATGTGAAGGTGAATAACTGAAAACACATACAACTTAATAAATTAACAGATTATGAAATGAATCCATAGATATTATCATGGTTTGAATATCAGGGATAATGAGATAAATAAATTAAAAATGATGGAAATAATTAATCACTTGAATTCATATAGTAGGCATATGGAAACCTCTATTTTCAAGATTTATCCACCAAAAAGTTTAAAACAATTGTCAGAACCCAATCTAATTTTTTTCCAACTGATTTGTCTCAATATAAAAATTGATCCATCAATGGTTTATATAATTTTAATTCCCCACACATCAAAAAATATCTAAATCATTAATCAAACATTGAATAATATATTTAATCCATGAATCATTTCTTCTTGTGATTAAATAACTATATTGATAAAAATACTGGGATTTATCAATATTTTCTTAATTAATAATATAACATTAAAAATATAAATCATATATTAAAATAGTATATGGTTTAGTATATAATCATATAAATCATAAAATTATATGAATATTTAATATAATATTAATGTCTAATGAAATATTATCATATGAAACTGATTTTTTCATGAGAATGCTAATAATAAAAATTAAAGTGAGATTGTACAATAAATTTTACCACATATTAATTTTGATGTCAAATACACATAGATGAGATAATTAAATTTGAAACATAAAAATCCATGATGAATTAATGAATAATGATAATAAATTTCAATGTGAAAGTATATACACTATATTAAATTGAATTGGTTTATACATAGAAATAAGTCTTAATAGGATTTATATTACGAAAAAAACCCTTAACTCATGATTCCTTTTGGTTAAAAGTGAATTATACTCTTGTATAGTGGTTTTATAAATTTAATTAATTAATTATAGAACTAAATTAATATTTATAATATCATATACGATCCTTTTATAATATCTTATGAGCATTTCATTAATAATCATTCATTATTTTCATTTTTTGGGAGTTAATTGAAATATATTCTCATGCATGTTTTATCCTGAAAGATTGAGTTTCTTATAAATATTTTATATTAAAATAATTTAAATAATAAAAATAATGATATAGTTATCATAATTATACATAAATTGTACTATAAATACCCATCGTGGATGATGGTTTTGAGAAATGAATTACGTTCTTATCATGGAGATGGTTGGTCATACATACACATGTGTTGCATTTCAATTTCTCAATTTTCATTGTGGAATTAAGGTATGTAATATAGTATATTTAAAGAATAATATAAATGTAATATATAATTTTTTTAAATATATACATTTATATAATTTTAGGGGTGTGGTTTTGAAAATATAGTAACATCGTTTCATGAAGGTATTGGCATACACGTACATGAACAGTGTCATCATCTTTCATTGAGGGAAATGGATAGAGAGACAAAATATATTATATTTTTAGAAAAATTAGTATTTTATGAGTATAATTGTTTTTTAATGTATATAAAATATGATCATTAACATTTTTCCTTATCACTTTCCATAAAAACTGTTTGGGAAAGGAGAATCACATCCCATCATAAGGTGGTAGTCTATCGTACACATGAGAGAAATTATGGTATCCCAAATGGAATGTAATGTAAAAAACATTATATATGATATAATTAATCCATATATACAATTATTTTATAATTATCATATTTATACGTCATGTTTATCATCATACCCAACCATGACAGGTGGTAATGGACAGATGAATGAAATCCGTTCATGAGGAGTTAGTCTGTTGAACAAACGAACAGTGATTTCATTACTCATTTTATTGAAGTGGATGGGTTTTTGGGTTAGGAAATTATTATAACAACATTCCATTGTAATTAAGGAAATTTTTTTATTATATCATCATGTTTTAATAATATTATAAGGAGGGGATAATGAAATATAATAAAAACTCTCAACGAATAATGTTACTTTTTTTAGGAATCCTACTATGGTTTACATAAATAGCCTTCCATGTCACACCCAAACATCGCACATCGGTAATGATTTTAATTTATATTTATTTTTTGTTGGTTTATGTTTTAAGGTTTATATTAATTTATTAATATTATTTCTTATTTCATTTTTCGTTTTCCATTTATTTTCCATTTTTCTTTTTCCCTCTCTTTTTTCCACACTTCCCTTACTAACCCCTCTTCTCAGTCATGCTACACCCCCTTGGTATGTCACTCACAAGACATCCCCCCCCCCATACCCAAAATATCACCACCCTTAGTCACTCTGGCTCCAACGATCAGCAACCTGCACCGTCGTTGCCTCGCACCGACCCCACACCGCCACTGCCTTGCGCCAACCCCATGTCACTACTACCTCTCGATGAACATGCCCTATTTTTGCCTCGTATGGGACTCGTGCCGCCCTGCTACTCGCACCACTGGACCCCTACCACTGCCTTTTTATTTATTTTTCTGACATGGAATACCTCTATAGTTCCCTCATTTTTCTCATCCAATCCTCTTCTCCCTCATCATAGGTTCTTTATTTTTCATTCGGTTGATATCATTATTTGAGAGTTTATAAAATTAGGGTATTGTGTTGTATTTGGTTTTTTTTATGCAATCAGTTCAACATATTGATTTTAGGGTTTAATTAGATCACCGTGTGGTGCGGTAGTGTGGCGATTGGAGTTCCACAAAATGTTATGCTAACTACGATACCAAAGGCTGTAAGTACTATTCATAAACATTAATTGGTGACTTATTTTTCTTGTTTAATTAATGTAGTAGGTTCTTTGATTAATTTTTGCGGTGTGAAGTCAGTTTTAAATGGGTTTAATATGTGTTTAATTTTTATGTATCCTTTCCATATTAAATGGGGTGCATTTTGATGAAACCTTCTAATGTTTCCTTTCATGGTGTTTTATAAATTGTTTACTTAGTTTATTAAATTATGTGAGGGTTTTGATTTTTTTTTATGTGTCTTGGGTGTGTGGATTATTCCTTAAAAAGTTTTTGAATGATTTCTTTGGTGAGGAAGCTTAATGTGTTACTTATATCATTTTATAAATTATTTTAATGGTTTATTTTAATCATATAAAAGGTGCAAACCATGTCTGAAAAACATTTTTCTATGAGTTTAATTTTAAAGTGGGGAGTGGAGTGTGTTTTTTAGTGAATATGTTTTCTATATCTTGGAAAAGTTTTATTAATTATATAAATAATTTATTATGTTGTGAGTGTGTGATGTGTTGGTCTTCTGACATATTTTCCAAGAAAGGTGTATTTATCATGTTTTGCGCATAATTTATATTATTTTATATGAAGATAAATTGTTTTAGTTTTTTTTTGGAGCCTTTGGTCGTTATTGGACTCCCTTAGATCATTTTAGAGTGTTTTTTCCCATCGATGTGTGGGTTTTGGTCGTCGGCGACAAAGAACAATAGGTATATACATGGGTAAGCATGTATATATGTATATCCTCCTTTCAAATATTCCCTCATGGCGTAGAGAATATGTACTTGGGTCAAAGGTTATATATATATATGAAAATGTGTATGTGTATAGGTGAAGTGGTTTCAGGCTACCATCGTCAAAAGCTGCATGTTTTGAGGTATGTTTTGCTATTTAGTTTATTCTTATTTTTACTACTTATTTTTCACTTCATCTAACTTAATGTACGTAATTGTTAAAATGGTCATTGGTTACTTTTTCATTGTGCGTTGGACAGTTTTGGAATGGTTTAGAGTCGTCATATAAGGTTGAATCGCCTAAGTATTCATAGGTAAGTATATGTATGTATTTAGGTCCCCCAATTACACATATATTAATCCATGGTAGTGAATATATGTGTATTGGGGTAGGTGTTCCTATGTATATAAATGAAAATGCTTGCGAAGGTCAGTGGAGACTAGTATATGAATATAAGCATATATGTAAGGATCCCCTTGCATAGGTTCATGGCCATATGGGAATGTGCATAGGGGATAGGTGTCCTTATATGTATGTGAAAGTGCAAATTCTTAGTGCGGGAGTAGAAACTTTTAGTTAGAAGGCACCAAGAGCCAAGTGGACGGCTTTGTTCCACCTTGAGGTAGGTCCCCACAACACTTTCCATTATATTTAGAATTCATTAATTTCATTTTGTCTTGTTAATTTTAGATTAATGGTAAATAATATTATGTAATTAGTCTTGGAAGTAATGTTTATTGTGAGAGATAAAAATTTCCCCTTATTCTTGAATTGCCTAGATATGTTTTTCTATGTGCCTAATTCGTGTTGATAAAATGCCTCATTGGCCTTTGTTCTTAGGTCTTAGTTTCAAAAGATTAGTTTGGGTTTCTAAAATGGATTACTTAAACGGGGTTTCAAATGGTATTGATTTTGAATGTGGTGTTTCTTTGATTCTTTGGAAGTGAGTTGGAGTGGTTAGGTTCTTCTCAATATAGGTTGGTGTTGAGTGGTTGGTTATGGCCCATATGACACATAAAAGAAATGAAATATTTTTAAAACATTCATCGGGGCGACTCAGGGGTGATCCTGCTTTGTATGTGGATAGGTTCTTCTGAAAATATGTAGGTGTTGAGTGGTTGGTTAAGGTCCATTTGACACTTAAAAGAAATGAAATATTTTGAAAACATTTATCGGGGCGACTCAGGGGTGATCCTGATTTTTATGTGGATCGTGTGAGTTTTTGTGTGTGTTGGTCGTGCATTGTGATTGGTTACATGATTGAAATTGTTAATCATCCCTTTTTATTTCATGTGTTGACATAGGAACCTAACATAGTATGTGAATCTTCAAAAAATGATTTCTGCACTAGTTTAGATTACACACTGGCTAGTGGCCCATAGTATGGACTTTTCTCTGCTAAGGGATTGGACCCCTTGGTTAGGCCAGGTAGTGAAACACCAAGTGTTATGGAGTTATGACGTCATCGAGAGTAGGCATTCATTCAGGATGAGTCACATATATAGTACATTATTGATTGCTCACGAGCTCCTAGGTTCGAACCATGTTTTCGTTAGTGCTTATTTGTATATAGCGGACGCTTGAGGTTCTTAGTTTAGTTGTTGGACCCATGAAACACTTTTCCATTGCAATTATTGTGTGTTGTGTGTGTGTGTGTGGTTTTGATATTGTATAACAATAGAAATTTGGATTTTAAATTGTTCAAAAAAATGTTTTAAAAATGTAATGCATCTTTTTCTTCCAACCCTTATACTTTTTTTATCAATTAGAAAGGAAAATTGTAAGAACTCGGATCTTCTTTTTCAATTATTTTTTCCTTTTCTGGTCTTTTTTGAGAAAAAGAGGAATTTAAAAAAAAATTAGACGTACATGTCGTGTACTTTCTGAGTACAGTATGTGTACTCTTTTACCATGGGTAGTCGTGTGCTGGCCGTGTAGCGGCCATGCACACGGCCATGTGGGGGGGGGGGGTGACTTAGAGGCCACCTAAAGCAGAGTAAAGAAATTTAAAGTACATGTCGTGTACTTACAAAGTAAATACTATGTATTTTTTTCATTAAACGGACAAGGGTCACGTCTAATCCCCAGAAAGGTCTTCTTCTCGGTTTCATTGAGCTGAGAGCTCTCGTACAGCCGTGATATTCCTCTAAACCCCCAACCAAGTATCCAAACTCCAATTCGACCATATTAATTGGGTTGGGATCTCCTTAGTTAGCTCTCTTTACTGCTTGAGCTTCGTTTCATGATTCCTCTTCTTTCTCAAGTTATCCTCTGTTTAACGTTTTAGAAATTTTTGTATATATTCATCATTATAAGGTGATTCAATCCCTGAGACTCAAGTATAATGATATACCAATGCCGAGGTAGGTGGTTTGTGCCATTCTGTTGAAATTCTTTGAGTTATGTGTGAAAAATCTCTAATACCCATGAACGAGGTATTGCACATTTACCATTTTAGCCCTATTGTTTGCCTTCTATGCTTGTACACTTGAGTAGAGGTTAATTGAATGTGAATAGGGTTAATTTCTATGATTTGGATGTTTTTTCCCACGCATGATTTCCAATTTGACCATTGATTCTAGTGTGCCTATTAGTCTACTGTTTACATTCCCATTCCTAGTTGTAGGATGGTGCGATATTTCTGATATGTTGTTATTCTGTAGACTGCTTGCCAAGTAGTTCTTGACGTTTACTTTGGTTGATATGTGTTGATATACCCAGTTGAATTACACAGGGCCGTGAGAACCTGGTGTATATACCATAGGGAGAATGGACATAAGGGATTCTCTAGAGTGTCAATTTTATTTATGATGTGAGACCATAGGGGGAATTGAAATAAGTTCTTTCTCATAGTGTCTGTAGATCCTTGACACGGGCCATAGGAGGAATATACGTTGAGTGCTTCCCCAAAGCACCTTTAGTTACCGATACGAGACTATAAGAGGAATTGACGGTGAGTGCTTCCTCATAGAGTCTATATTAAGCTGAACCAGAGGGTTTAAACTGAGTGTACTGCCTGGAGGGTTGCTAGTGTTGCTAGGTAGGACTAGAGGGGATAGGTTGTGAGTAATTCTCAGAGTGTTGCCTATTTTTTATTACCTATTTTGTTTATTTTTTCCTTTATATATGATATTGAATGCATTGAAACTATGAATTTTTTACCTTGGGTACTTCCTTGTTTACTGCAATTATTTGCATGCTGGCCGCCATATATTCACTGACTATTAAGCAAAGATCTCATGGTGGTTTCCAAATGGGATATAGTCTCACACACTGTTTGAGCCATGTTTTTGGGCCCAAATAGATTATATTGTGGCATTTATAGATAAGGGAAAGTTCCCTTATACTTTAGGTACATGATTTGTTGTGGAGCTGGAGAGCATGGGACCAAGCAATAGCTTGCGATACTAAGGATTTGTTTAATTTATTTCATTTTTACTTTGGTTTTGTACTTTTGTATTCCAGAATTGTGATTTGTTATGTTGTTTTCCTAGAAATATGTGTCATACATCATTCATATATATATGTGTCCTCTAGTTTATTATTTCCAGTCTTTCGCTATTTACTTTTTTATGGATTATTCCTGCTTTCAATTTTTCTATTGCTTTCTTCTGCTGTGTTACTCTTCCAATGAAGGAATAGTATACTTACTCTCGCACCCATGGCCCTCACTACAAGTCTACAGCCACTGGTGTTCGGGGAAATGCGATTGAGGCCATTTGACCAGTAGTGTACGGGGTGCCTCTTGGTGGCTTCCGGAACCATTATTTTTCAAAGTGGTGTCAGAGGGATTCTTTTCTCTTGTATTACAATTTGGAGCCTATAGCTATGTATAGAAAGGAATGGGTACTTGGTAATAAGCTGTAACTGGGAGTATCTGACCTGTGTACAGGGAAAATCCAATCTACCTCGTTTATTAAAAATTTTCTAGTTTATCAATTATTATAGTTGATTTGATTTTCACTGTTGGGTGACTCACATGTATTGTGTTGTTATTGTTGATGTTATTGAGGTTCTATTTCGGTTGCAACCTGATAAGATGAGGGTATTCCATCTCATGTATCATTTAGTCACTTTTTAGAAATCACATTTTATGCATAATTTCCAAGCCATATAGGGTGAATTAGTGATTTAATGTTGTTATGATAGATGATGTTCAAGAGACACATTTTTTTGTGATTGTTGCCTTGATAAAATACCTGTTGTTTGATAGGGTATCGTTTGTGTATGGTTTTGTTCGAATGAACAGCAAAATCTAGTTCTTGAGGTGTTATGGGCCCTTATTGATTAGAATTTGGTGGATCATTGATTTGTTCACCTTGTTTATAACATGTGTAAGCTTCCAAGATTTGATTCACGGGGAGTATGGGCCCTCACATATCATAATTTGGCACTTTGAGGTTTTTTCTAGTTTTTTCTGATTCCAAAGTAGTTTTGATGATTACTATCTATAAAAACATAGATTACACGGTGTGTAATGTTAACTACATGCCATGTGTTCTTCTATTCAGGAAGAAATTTTTTTCTTAAGTATATGCCATGTACCATATGTACACGCTGTGTATTCTCTAACAATGTCTCAATCTATGTGGTCAGGAATACGGGGCTTTTGAATCATTGGTAGGACACGCCGTTTACCTGATGTACGTGTCGTGTTATAGAACCGTGTAACCGACCTTGTCTCTAACAACATGGGTCAGTTGAGTCCTTCTTAATACATGCCATGTCCGTATGGAACACATCGTGTAGAGTAACCCGAGTTCCCGGCTATGTAAAGAATAACATAGGTCAGAAAAATATTCCTAGTACACACTGTGTCCATCCGGAACACGCCATGTAGTGTCAGCCGTGTAACTCATCGTGTATCTAACAAAATGGGTCGGAGGTTTGTCTAGTACACACTGCGTTTGGCACTAACACGCCATGTAGTCTCGTTCTAAGGGTAACCGCGTGGCTTAGTCGTGTAGAAGTACTCGGGCAGGGGAAGAGGATTCAAGTACATGATGGGTGTTAGGTTAACACACCGTGTGTATGGGGTGTTACACGACCAGTTCTGGCAGGAGTACACACCCATGTAAATGGCTGAAGGGAACACGCTGTGTAGGTGTTATACATGTCATGCAGTCATGTTTGTTAAAACATGAATGCTTTCCTTCTCATGTTCCCTTATAATGTTTTCAATTTTTTTTCCTTGATAATCTTGATCTATGTTGTGGATTTGACCTTGTAGAGTCATGGCACTGAGACATCCTATGGTTGTACGCCAGTTGTAGGATAATGATCGGAAACCGGATATGGATGATCAAGGACTACCTGTAGATCCTCCCATTGTTCCAGTCTTGGCACCACCCATTATACTAGACGCAGGTGCAGATGCATAGTTTAGGGAAGGATTTGTGATGATGATGCAGACCTTTTAGGGAGAATCTCCTCCAACCCCGTCGATGGAAGAATTGATGAGGGTCTTTTAGCAGTAGAATTCTCACACATTCTTAGGGGATGGAGGACCCAATGCTGCAGAGTCATGGATAGAAGCCATTATAATGATATTTGAGCATCTGGAGATTCCTCTAGAGAGGTGGGTCAAGATCGATACATATATGTTTCAGGATTCCACTAAGAGGTAGAGAGATGTGATCTCACAGATGGGACACTAGAATGTCATGACTTGGGAGGAGTTCCATTGTATCTTCTATTACTACTTCTATCCAGATACCTTGAGGGCCGATCGAGCCTGAGAGTTTATGAGTCTGGACCAGGGTACTCATTCAATTATGGAGTATTCCTCTTTCTTTACCATGTTGTAGCATTTCACACCTATTCCATGAAGTACTCATTTATTCATGGCAAGAATGTTCGAGGATGGTCTAAGGCATGACATCCGATCGTAGGTTAACATCTTCCAGTTGACTTCTATCACCTCTATTTTCAAGAAGACGTTGATCACTGATTGCAATCTAAGATATTCTGGAGTTGTGATCCATGGTAGCTCTGAATCTTGGGTTAGTTTTCCTCCTACTGATAGATGGAAGCGCTGTAGGGAGTCTATGCACGAAGATCCAAGGAGGTGAGATACTTCTTCTGGTAGTCAGGTGGCGTGATACCTGTGCAAGAAGAGCGGGCATATGAGGCCACACTGCCTCAGAGACCCAGTGGAGTGCCGATCTTGCTGCAAGATGGGTCATCTTCAGCGCTTCCGTCAACTCTTCTCACCAGAAGCTGCTGACAGGGGTTCTTTTTTGAATCCTTGTTCAAGAGCAGCACCACCAGTTTCTCAGCAGACTGGGAACTACAGTTCGTCCGGCCATTCAGGCTGAGGTGGAGATCGTGGTCGTGGAAGCCAGTCGCCCAGTTTTCAGTGAAAACAGGGTGGATTAGCTCAGAGTGGTCACAAAGGGACACAGGGTCATGGTACTGGCCATACTTTTGTAGTGGATCAAGCCCAATTAGAGCAGGATCTTATATGTTCTACAGTTCGAGGTACGATCTTAGTTTCCTTAGTTTAGCTTCTTCTCATTTTAATACAGGGTCATCCCATTGCTTTATATATGTTGTTGTCGTGGGGTGCCTTGAACTCTGTATCATTTCTTCTACTGATATATTGACAGTAGATACTCTCTTGGGGACTATAATGGTGAGTGTACATCAGTTAAAGTAGTGCCCTCTAGAGGTTGGTAGGGGTCACTTTTTATGGGACATCTATGTCTTAGAGATGATGGGATATGATTTCATTCTCAGAATGGACTGGTTAGTTCCCTTCCAGATAGTCACCGATTTCTATCACCATAGGGTGAGTTTCACATCACCAGAGGGTAGATTTTTTCTTCATAAGGGTGAGTGGGATGTCCAAGAGAGCTGAGTGGGACCCAATCATCATGGGTTCGGAAGAGTTATAGCCTAGATTTCTTGTCTATAACTGGATGATCAGGTGATTTCACAGATGGAATTTCCTCTAGTGGTAGATCATTTCAGATATGTCTTTCCATAATACTTTTCAGTTTTTCCTCCAGAGAATGAAGTAGACTTTTCTATTGATCTTGTGCCAGGAGCGGCACTGGTGTCCATTCCTCCTTATATGATGGCTACACCAGAGTTACAGGAGCTCAAGAATAAGTTGGAGGAGTTGCAGGAAAAGGTTTTCATCCAACCCAGTACTTTTCCTTGGGGTTTTATTGTCCTATTTTCTAATAAGAAAGATTCTACCCTTGGACATTGTGTGGACTATCGGAAGTTGAACCAGTTGACAATAAAGCGCGAATATCCCTTAACAAGGATTGATGATCTCTTTGATCAGCTTCGAGGATCCCGGGTGTTCTCGAAGATCTATTTGAGATCCAGTTACAATCATTTCCATGTTAGACCATCAGATATACCTCTTACAACATTCTGTAGTAGGTATGGTCTATACGAGTACATAGTTATTCTGTTCAGTCTCACGAATGTGCTTGCAGTTTTCATGGCACTGATGAACTGAGTGTTCTATTCATACTTGGATTCCTTTGTAGTGGTCTTCGTAGATGATATCTTGGTGTACTCTCACACACAACACGACCATGCTACACATATTAAGATCATTTTGAGTACTCTGAGAGAGCATCTGTTATATACTATGCTCTCAAAATGCCACTTTGGATGGATCAGATTCACTTCTTGGGTCATGTTATCTTAGAGATAAGAGTATCATTTGACCCAGAAAAAGTGAGACTAGTAGTTTCCTGAGAGCATCCAAATAACTTCATTGAGGTACGATGTTTTCTTGGGCAGGCTGCATACTATAAATTCCTCATTCAAGACTTTTCACACTTAGAATCCCCACTAACAGGTTCGACTAAGAAAGGTGGGAAGTTCTTGTGGACAGATTCTTGTGAGTCATCATTTCAGGAGCTGAAAGGGAGGTCGACTTCTGCATTGATACTAGTATTGTCAAAGCCGGGAAATATCTATACTATGTACTGTGATGATTCTTGTATCGGGCAAGGAGTGGTTCTTATGAAGGGAAAAGGATTCGTTGAGTACGGGTCTCGAATGATGTGCCCACGTGAGAAGAATTACCCGATGCACGATATCGAGTTGGCTTCAGTTGTTCATACCTTACACTGTTGGAGACATTACCTTATAGGATATAATTTTGTGGTTTTCACCGACCACAATAGTCTCAAGTAAATATTCACTCAGCATGATCTGAATTTGAGACAGCGAAGGTGGGTTGAGTACCTTCGGTATTTTGACATTGAGCTTGCATATACGCTTGGAAAAGGTAACACAGTGGATGATTCATTGAGTAGGAGGACTTAGATACAAGCAATTCCGGAGGCCAGTAATGAGTGGAAGCTTATGGATCTATTCTATGAGATGCATTTGGAGGTGCACGACAGAAAGGGGAAGACGTTTATTTTTTCTATGGTTGTTACCTCTACTCTAAGAGATAGAGTGTGAATGAGGCAACTATATGATTCTGAAGGCCTAGTCCAATATGAATGTGTGTCAGATGAGGACCCTATTCCTAGATAGACCATAGGAGAGGATGAGATCTTGCATTTTTAGGGGCGCCTATGGGTGCCGACATACATACGTGAGGATCTGATGCAGGATTTTCATTCCTCAGTTTGGGATGTTCATCCTAGTGTCACCAAGATGTATTTTGATCTACACCATCAATATTGGTGTCTAGGTATGAAGAGAGATGATGTTGGTTTCATCATGAGGTGTTCTAGATATCAACAGGTGAAGGAAAAGCATCAGCAACCAGCAAGACTTTTACAACAGTTACCCATTCCTGAGTGGAAGTGGAATGATGTCGCGATGGATTTTGTGATAGGTTTACCAAGGTCGCCTTGAGGGAATGAATCAGTTTAGGTTGTCATTGACAGACTCATGAAGGTTTCCCACTTCTTACCGATCAAAGAGAACACCAGTGTCGATGATCTAGGACTTTTTTACATCTGTGAGATTGTGCGCTTACATAGAGTTCCACATTCCATTGTTTCAAACAGAGATACATGTTTTACTTATCGGGTCTAGTAGGGGCTTCATAAGGCTTTGGGTATACAGGTAATTTTGAGTACAGCTTACCACCCCCAGATAGATGGCTAGTCCGAGCGTACAATTTAGGTTCTTGAGGACATGCTTGAAGCATGTATTCTAGATTTTAGAGGTTCTTTGGAGAATCACATACCTCTTCTGGAGTTGTCCTTCAAAAATAGTTTTCAAACAACTATTTAGATGGCACCTTTTGAGGCTTTGTACGGTAGTCCATGCCGATCACCCTTATATTGGCTGGAGGCAGGAGAGGTAGCTATGCTGGGACCTCATCTTGTTCAGGAGACATCAGAGTAGATTGAGTCGATTCAGAAAGGGATGGCTACTACATAGTCTCGATAGAAGTCTTATGTTGATCAACAGAGACGACCTTTGGAGTTCATGGTCAGGGATAAAGTTTTTATACGTGTCACACTAAGGATAGGAAACAAGAGGATTATGAGATAGGGTAAGATTTCACCGAGGTACATCGGGCCATTTGAGGTGTTGGAGAGAGTTAGGCTGGTTTCCTATCAGTTGTAGTTACCTCAGAGGTACAGGGAAATTCTTGACTTCTTCCACATTTCTTCACTTTGATGTTACTTCTCAGACTCGTCTCATGTTTTCCAACCTGAGGAGGTTGAGTTGGAAGTGGATTCATCATTCTAGGAGCATCATATCTGAATTATTGATCAAAGTACGGAGGTTCTTTGTGGTCGGTATGTCCCTCTGGTATGAGTGCTATTACAGCACGGGTGAGTACAAGATGAGACATGGGAGAGTGAGGTCGATGTACAAGCTTAGTTGTTGGAGCTATTATGGGTTTTTTCTTCTATGCCACCTTGCTAGGGAAATTTGGGGATGAATTAATATAAGGGGGTGAGTTTGTAAGAACCCGGGTTTTATTTTTTATGTATGTTTTCCTTTTCTGGTCATTTTTGAGAAAAATAGGAATTTATTGAAAATTTTGAAGTACATGTCATGTACTTTCTGAGTACACTTCGTTTACTCGGTTACAGCGAGTAGTCATGTGCTGGTCATGTAGTGTCCATGCACACGTCCATGTGGAGGGTGACCTGGAGGACGCCTAAAGCGGACTATGGAAACGGAAAGTACACGTCGTGTACTTCTAAAGTACATGCCGTGAATTTTCTTTTTTCCATTAAATTGACTAGGGTCATGTCTAATCACCAGAAAGGTATTATTCTAGGTTTTGTTTGGCCAAGATCTCTCATATGGTTGTGATATTCCTATGAGACCTCAACCGAGCATCCGAACTCCGATTTGACCATCGTCGATTGAATTGGGATCACCTCGGTATGTTCTCACTTCTGCTTGTTATTCGTTTCAGGATTCCTCTCCTTTCTCAAGTTATCCTCTATTGAATATTTTAGACATTTTTATATATATTCAGAATTATAAGGCAATTTAAGCCCTGAGACTCAAGTATGTTGATCTCCCAACGCTAAGGTAGGTGGTTTGTTCTTTTCAATTGAATGTATGTGAGTTATATGTGAACAATCGCCAATAACCATGAACATGGTATTGCACATTTACCGTTTTAGCCCTATTGTTTTCCTGCTATACATGTATGCTTGAGTAGAGGTTAATTGAATGTGAATAGAGTTAATTGCTATGATTTGGAAGTTTTTCCCCATTCAAGATTTTCTGTTTGACCGTTGTGTCTAGTTTTCATGTTAGGATACTATTTACTTTCACATCCCTAGTTGTAGTATGGTGTGACTATTCTAATATGCTCTTATGTTCTAGAATGCTAGCCAAGTAGTTCTTGAGGTTTACTTTGGCCGATACATGTTGCTATACCTACTTGATTTACACAATGTCGTGAGAACTTATTGTATACACTATAGGGAGAATGGACATAAGGGATTTTCCAGAGTGTCTATTTTATTTATGATGTGAAACCAGAGGGGGAATTGACATAAGTGCTTCCTCAGTGTGTCTGTAGATCCTCGACATGGGAAATATGGGGAATAGACATTCTGTGCTTCCCCAGAGCACCTTTAGTTACTGATATGAGACCATATGATTAATTTACAGTGATTTTTTCCTCATAGAGTCTATGCTTAAGCTGAACCAGTGGGGTTAGAATGAGTGTACTCCCCATAGGGTTGCTTGAGTTTCTAGGTAGGACCAGAGGGGATAGACTGTGAGTACTTCCTAGAGGGTTACCTATTTTGTATTACCTATTTTTTAGTTGTTTCTTGATATATGATACTGAATACAATGAAATTTTGAATAATTTACCTTAGGTACTTCCTTGTTTACTACATTTATTTGCTTTCTACCTTCCATATATTCACTGACTGTTAGGCATAGATCGCGTGGTGGTTTTCTACTGGGATTTAGTTTCACACACTTCTTGGGCCATGTTTTTGGGCCCAAACATATTATATTGTTGTAGGTATAGATAAGGGAAAGCGCCCTTCTACTTCAAGTAATTGATTTTTTGTGGAGTTGGAGAGCATGGGACCAAGCTATGGCTTGCGATACTGAAGAGTTATTTACTTTCATTCTTTTGTACTTTGTTTTAGTACTGTTGTATTCTAGCATTGTGATTTTTTCGATATTTTCCTAGACATATGTGTCCTGCATCATTCATATATATATATGTGTGTGTTCTCCAGTTTATTATTTCCAGCCATCCGCTGTTTACATTGGTATGGATTATTCCTACTTCTTCTTTTGCTATTTTTTTCTTCTACTGTGTTACTCTGCCAATGAGGGCATAGTTTCCCCACTATCACACCCAAGGCCCTTCCTACTGGTCGGAAGCCTCTGGCATTCGTGGAAATGCGCTTGAGGCCATGTGACCAACTGGGTACTGGGCGCCTCTGGGTGGCTTCCGAAAGTGTGATGTTACAGAAATGGACTATTACTTTCCATAGAAATGAAAGTTAGTGTGAAAACTCATATTTTATATAATTTAGTTCAAAATTGATATTAGTAATGTTCTTTATTTATTGATAGTGTTTTGGGAATAGATTGTTTGGGCATGCCTACTGAGAATTAATACTCATGCCTATAGTGTTTAATTTTTTTAGATTCTATTTTAGGATCAACATGAGCTTGTTCTCCTTGGGCGAAATTCGGTCATGAGTTGAAGAGTGACCCACAAGGTCACACAGAGATAGTGGTAGTTCCATTCAGTTAGTTTTATTTTCATCAGTTCTTTTTTAGTTTCTTTATTTGGTTTATTTATTCTGAGTTTATCTTTATTATTTCTTCTCCTTTTATTCATTTTTATTGGGTGAAATCGTTCCCATCATTTCGGTCGATGCCTTGGCACTTTTCACCTACCCAGGGGGATTGGGAACGCCTCTCAGGCCTTGTAGAGGACCGACCCGGGTGACCTGTTCAGGGTCTACTCGGGTTGGTTCGTGACAAAATGGTATTAGAGGGGATTTTTTCTTATTATTTGGGGTGTCATGTAGATCAGAGATAGGATTTGTGGTACTCTAGTGGTATGTACGGGGAGAGCATCATGAACCCTTAATCGTTCTGATCCTCGAGTAATCAAGGGTAGTCCATGATTTACATTTTTGGATTTGGTCCTTGTGAATGGGGGTGATAATAGGAGTAAACCGGTATTGTGCGCCGTCTCACATGAATTATATACCCATGTGATGCTCAAGAGTACGGTTCAACAATCCTAGTGGTTGGTGCTTTCCAAGGGCATGGTCTGCTAAACCATGTAGCTGGGTTAGACATGACCACTAGTCTTCCATCCAGGTACTTTAATGTATGTGATGTCTTTCTATAGTTTTGGGTTGGCACAAAAGTTTTTTTTAAAGGAAAGTAGACTTTGAGGTTGATCTGATTTTATTTTTTGTGTGAGTTGGCATGCTTTTTGGGGTGCGTTTCTTTTCAACCTTGTTTCTTGGAATTTGGTTTTTGTTTTGTTGAAGATGAATTTCTAAAATAATGACTTGGGTTATTTTAAATTTAAGTGATATATTTTGGTAATTGTAAGAATTTTGAAAAACAATTCTTGAATTTTTGAAATGGTTTTGGAAAAAGAATCTATTTTCAGAATATTGGGAATGTTTTTTTAAGTGGAAGAGCCTTGTTTTTTATAGTGGTATTCCTATGGGGGATCATGTGTGTATGTGGACATCATTTATGTAAATTTGGTGGATCGTGTGGATGGGTTCCCGATTTGCATTAAAATGAATATTTGTGAGGCACCATGGAATATAAGTGGTGATTGATTTATTTCTAATGATTATTCTTGTATCCTAGAAAGTTGGTTTTTCTCTAAAATGTGTTTTTGTGCTTAAATGGTTTTGGAAATTGAAAAATTGCATTGAGTTCATAGTAAAGAAAATTTTTTTCAAAATAGATTTTGGGATTGTTGTGCAGTGCGTTATTTTTCAAGGGAGTATTTATCTTTAAGAATGAATTGATATTTTAAATTAGAATTACTAGAATTGTGTTTGAGGTGTGGATGTTTGTTTTATGATTTGTTTTGATTTGTGGAAGGTTGTTTTGTGTTTCTTTTTTGGGAAATTCCCCATAGAAATGTCCCATGGGTTTCCAGTAGATCTCTTAGATCTTATATTGGTGGTGTTGGGTTCTTGCTTGGTTATGCGTACAGTTTTTAGACATCGAGGTTGGTTGAATATCATTGAGTGGTTTGGGAAAGTTGGAAGTGTATCTGGTTTTGGAGGAACTCCAAATTTTGTTTGGGTGTAATTTGTCTCAAGTACGTTGGGTGGACCAGGACTAAACCAGTGAATGATGATCGTTCCATTTTTATTGCGAATAAGGATGTCTTGAGAGATCCTTAAGACTAACTTCATCTGGAAGTTGTATATAAGGAAATGAAGGTGAGAGAAAATGGTGGATCTTGTAGGGGCTTGACTAATCAATAGGTATTGAATGAAGAATATCGACCTTTTGATGATCTAGTTTCATGTTCCCCAGATGTTGTGTGGAAAATTTAGTTTAAAGCTCATAATACATGTTGGTATATTTCATATTGTGGTATGTGAAGGTTCCTCATATGATGAGGAGTGTGAAACAAAGGGACTTGTTCTTGGAGTGCCCCTAAGATCAGTTTGCATCATGTTTTTAAAAGGCCGCTCAATTTCCTATCTCTAGTGTGGTTATTCGGGTACTCTAAGTTGTTCACTGTAATGCACAATTGGTAAGTTGACAGAGTGGCCGCATGGGCCATGAGGATAAGTATGCATGTTGCTTTTCTTGTGGAGGGAGTTTCCGTCAGTGGTGGTTAGCTTATGACTGTGAGATGAAAGATTCTTTAGACATCCATGACCTAGCCATAGGTCTCACGGTGAAGCTTGCGCGTAGTTGGAACTCATCAGATGTGGGATGAGGTTGGTCCGACTTAAGTTCACAGTTTCAGGATGGGGACAACTTAAATTTCCCTATTGCAGTATCGTCTTTGAAGGATTCCTTTTTTTCTGAGGGGCCTAAAGGCCTTGGATCCTTGTTGTGGTATTCATTTTTGGTAGTCCCTCTTGGGCCCTAAAGGGGGTTTGTAGAATCTGTGTTCTTGTAATGTCTGTAGGTGTGCTCTAAGATCCTTCTTGTGGTCGGTTATGGATCAAATTGCACTCATTTTAGAGATACTCTTGTCTTGTGGGATTGACACATGCATGTACAGTTTTCCACTAGGTTATTGGTTTCTGCTATCAAAATCATCTCACATGGTGGAGTGTTGTCCACTATGGGAATTTTTTTCACATGTTGTCCTGTGTTAGTGGGTTCGTGATGAAGAGTTCAGTCCATATCAATAAAAATAAAAGGGGAATGATGCAAGACTGTTGTGGTGGTAGGAAAATTTTAAAATTGTGGGGAGACCCATAGAGGGTCTCAATGGCATCTCCTCTTGTGTTTTTTTGGATAAGCATAGGGAACTTGGAGGGTCATGATATTGTTATAGGATTTCTGAGTTTTCGAGTTGTTTTGGTTTAGAGAAGAAATATTTGAAAATAACCCTAATATGGTGGGGAGACCACCATATGACAAACATGTGGAAAACTCTATTTTAAAAGTGTGCATGGTGGGGAAATCTTTTTCTTCTACTCTGCCCAACCATGACCATGGTAATTGGTTAGATCGGGTAGTGGGTCTCTTAATGAATGTTCTCAGAGGTCTCGAGCAGCCCCAATAATCCTAAAGTTAGGGGCCGGGATGTTCCATGTTGTAGTTGTGTTTGGAGGTGAATTACTTTCTTTTGGTTATTTTTCAAGGAGATTCTAGTTTTGAGATCTTTTGAGTTTCAGGTCATGGGAGTTTTGAGTTCACGGTCTTCAGGAGATCGTTGTTTTATTTTATGTATCATTGTGGTATCACGTGGAACCCCCAATTGACCTAGTCTTTTGGTAATTTTTGGGCATATAAAGTGTCATGGTGGGGGAAGAGTGACACTCATACATCGTACATCGATAATGATTTTGATTTTTATTTATTTTTAATTGGTTCAAGTGTTAAGGGTTATTTTAATTTATTTTATTATATTTCCTATTTAATTTTTTTCATTTAATTTCCATTTTTATTTTTCCCTCTATTTTCCCCACTTCTCTTCCTCACCCCTCTTCTTAGTCGTACAAAACCCCCCTGGTCTATAGCACATAGGACCTCCCTCTCCATACCCTACATCGTGTTTCCCTCCTTCACTCTGGCTACAACGATCGGGGACCCACGTTGTCACTTCCTCGCACCAACCCCATGTCGTCGATGCCTCACACCGACCCCGCATCGTTGCTGCCTCCAACGGCACCTGTGCTGCCCTGCTACCCGCACCACCAGACCCACTCCTCCCCTTCTTTCGGCCAGTTTTCTAGCATGACGTACCTCCATAAGCCCCTTATTTTACTCGGTCATCCCTCATCTCCCTCGCAGCTAGTTCATTCATCTTCGTTTAGTTGATTTCATTATTTGAGAGTTTATCGGATTAGGGATTTCTTTTTTGATTATTTTTTTATGTGAGTGGTTTGATGTATTTATTTTAGTGTTTAATTTTATCACTGTGTGGTGTAGTTGTGTGGCGATTGGAGTTCCACACAAATTTTTGGGAATTGCGACACCAAAGGTAGCCGGATCCGTGCATAAAAATTAGTTGGGGATTTATTTTTCTTGTTTAATTAATCTAGTATTTTATTTGATTAATTTTTGTGGTGAGAAGTCAGTTTTAAATAGGTTTAATATGCATATAATTTATATGTATCTTGTTCTTATTAAATGGGGTTCAATTTGATGAAAACTTCTAACATTTCAATTAATAATGTTTTATAAATTGAGATATTAGTTTTTTAAAATATGTTAGGGTTGAGAATTGTGTTTTGATGTGGTTTTGGTGTGTAGTTGATTCTTGAAGAGTTTTCTAAATGATTTATATGGTGAGGAAGCATAAGGTGTTACTTAAATCGTTTTATATATTATTTTAGTGGTTTATTTTAATCATAAAAAAGGTGTGAACTATGTCTGGAAAAAATTTCAGTTTGAGTTTTATTTTAAAGTGGGGAGTGGAGTATGTTTTTTAGTGAACATTTGTTATACATCTTGGAAAAGTTTTTTTAATATTGTGAATGATTTATTAAGTTGTGAGTGTGATGCATTTTCATTCTGACATGTTTTCCAAGAAAGGTGTATTTTTCATGTGTTGTGCATAATTTATATTATTTTATGGGAAGGGAAATTTTTTTAGTTTTGTTTGGAGACTTTGGTAGTTATTGGACTCCCTTGCATCATTGTTGGATGTTTTTCTCATCACGTTGTGGGTTTTGGTCGTCAGCAAAAAATACATATAGGTATATACATGGTTATGCATTTATATATGTATATCCTTCTTGCACATATTCCATCATTGTGTGGGGAATATGTTCTCGGGTCAAAGGGTTTATATATATATATATATGAAAATGTATATGAATATAGGTGAAGTGGTATCGGGCTATCATCGTCAAAATATGTGTGTTTTGAGGTATGTTTTTATATTTAGTTTATTCTTATTTTTGTTATTTCGTTCTCACACCATCTAACTTAACGTACTTAACTGTTAAAATGGTCCTCAGTTATTTTTGTGTAGTTCATTGGAATGTTTGGCATGGTTTCGAGTCATCATCTTAGGGAGAATCACCTGTGTATGCATAGGTAAGTATATGAATATATGTAGGTTTCCCTGTTACACATATATTCATCCATAGAAGTGAATATATGTGAATGGGGCTAGTTGTTCCTATTAATATATATAAATATCCATGTGAAGGTGAGTGGAGAGTAGTATATGCATATAAGCATATAAGTAACGATCCCCTTGCATAGGTTCATGGCCATGAAGGAAAGTGCATAGGGGCTAGGTGTCCTTACATGTATGTAAAATTGTATATGCTTAGTGGGGGGAAAAAGCTTTTAGTTAGAAAGCACTACGATTCGAGTGGACATCTTGGTTCCAGCATGAGGTAGGTCCCCACTACACTTGCCATTATATTTAGAATTTATCAATTTCTTATTGTTTCATTAATTTAATATTAATAGTAAAAAATATTTTGTAATTAGTCTGGGAAGTAATGTTTGTTTTAAAAGATAGTAATTTATTCTTGTGTATGAATTGTCTGTAAATGTTTTTCTATGTGCATAATATGTGTTGATAAAATGACCCATTAGCCTTTGTACTTATGTCTTAGTTCAAAAATGGTGGGTTGGGTTTCTAAAATGGATTTCTTAAATGGGGTTACAAATTGTTTTTTGATTGAAAGTGGTGTTTCATTGATCCTTTAGAAGTTAGTTGTAATTTTTTGGTTCTTCTAAAAATAGGTTGTTGTTGAGTGGTTATTTAAGGACCGTTTGGCACTTTAATGAAATGAAATATTTTGAAAAATATTTTTGGGGTGACTCAGGGGTGATCCTTTTGTGTACATGGAGAGTGTGATTTTGTGTGTGTGGTGGTCATGAATTGTGATTAGTTACTTTATTGAAATTGATGACTAATACCTTTTTATTACATGTGTTGACATGGTAACCTCGTATAGTATGTGAATCTTCTTAGAACGATTGTTGCACTAGTTTAGATTATACACAGGAAAGTGGCCCGTAGTACAGACTTTCCTTTCTAGGGGATTGGGCCCCTCGGTTAGGTTAGGTAGGGAAACACTAAGCATTAGGGCATTCTGAAGTCATCGATAGTAGGCATACCTTCGGGTTGATTCACATTCGAAGTACGTTTTGGATTATTCGCAAGCTCCTAGGTTTGAACAATTTTTTATTTAGTGCTTATTTGTATGTAGCGGACGTTTAAGGTGCTTAGTTTGGTTGTTGGCCCCATTTTCCACTTTTCTATTGCTCTTATTGTGTGTTTTGTTTGTACGTATGGGTTTTTTCTTGTTTAACACCTAATTTTTGGATTTTAAATTGTTCTAAAAAATGTTTTAAAAAGGTAATGCATCATTTTCTTCCAAACCATAAACTTGTTTTCTGAATTATAAAGGGAAATGGACTATTAATTTTCTTATAAATGAATGTGTGTGTGAAAACTCATATTTTATATAATGTATTTCAAACATGAGATTAGTAAAGTTCCTTTTTTAATGGAAGTGTTTTGGGAATAGATTTTCTGGGCATGCCTACTGAGTTTTAATACTCTTGCATATAGTGTTTTCTTGTTTTTAGTTTCTATTGAAGGTTCGACAATAGCGTTTTTGCCTTGGTAGATGTTTGGTCATGAGTTAGAGAGAGACCCATGAGGTAACATAGTGATAGTTGTTGTTCAATTTTTTTAATTTTATTTTCTTTAGTTATTATTTAGTCACTTTATTTGGTTTATTTTTTCTGAGTTTCTCATTATTATTTCCTATTATTTTATTCATTTATATTGGGAGAAATAATTCCCATATTTTTGGTCGATTCCCTAGCACATGTCGCCAGCCTAGGAGGATCAGGAATGCCTCTTGGGCCTTGTCCTAGGCTGACTCAGGTGACCAGTTCAGGGTCGACTCGGGTTGGTTTGGGACATTCCATGTTGCTATTTTTTACCATAATAAGGCTTCTATGATTAAAGTTGAGATATTCCGAGGGGATCTCCAATGGTATGTATATACCAAATAGTATTTATGGTGTGACGAAAAGACAAGAGAGGGTTACCTTTTATAAGTGTGGTGAGTGTCACACTTGTAATTTTTTTAAAAGATTCAATAATACCTATTTTCTGATCATTTTAAAAGACTAAAAAATAGTAAATTCATGATCATATAAGTAAAATTTTATAAATTTGTCCATAAATTCATTTTAAATGTATTGACCTCATTTAAAACCTTATATTCTTAGTTTATCCATTGATAGATCCACTTTTACCCTAATTGTGGTAATTAATTTTTAATGTTTTCAGTATTCATTTTTCTAAAAAATTAAGTTGAAATTATTATAAATTATAAATTATTGTAATTTAAAATATAGAATCTATTTTTACAAACTCAATGAAAATTATTCAATGAATTTGACATAAAATAAATATTATAGGCGTGATCTGAATGTGTTGTTTTAAAGAGAAAATTTACAAAAGTATACAATGTTTTTATACCAAAATTATATATGAAATCAATTTAAATGAAATAATTTATATTAATTAATATATAATTAATCTAATATTAATTTAATAACAATTAATACCATAATTTATCATTAAAAATTTTCTAAATGAAAATGCAGTTTTCTATTTAAATTTATTATTTTCACTATTTATAAAAAATTGGGACTTTTATGAAAAATCAAGAAAAATCAGCCAATGATAATCATGATATTATTATTTAAACAATTGTGTTTATTTTCTAAAATTAATTTTCTAAAAGTGGGTAAATTTTTTTTAAATTAATTACATAATGAGAGACCATATTATATTTTAGGAAAAAATACAATTATTTAGAAAATAATTCTCTTTTAGTGAAATGAATCATATATTATTTGCAATCGATAGGTAATCATAATTTTTATATTATAGTTAGTGATATTCAATCCATCCAAATGTATCATTATTTTATATTGGTAATGTTTAAATAGAATTTTATTTGATTATGTTCATTCAAACTCAGTGATATATACATTTCATGTTATCAAAGACTGCAAATTTATTTTTTAAGAATAAATATATCATGGAGTATCAGAATGATATATTATCTTACACACATGGTATTTTGTTTCATACATTTTATCAAATTTAATTTTGAAAATTTAAAATGTTTTGGTGTCACCATGTACCCCCATTATATAAAATACATCCTCACAATCTAATTTTTATCTTAGTAATAACGGGTTTCCATTTGTAAATTACATCATAGAAATGAAAATAGTAAAGGGGTTAAGAAAATAAACTCTTTATATAGATAAATATATGTACCAAATTCAACTTGGAAAACACATAATAGGTTTCAGAAATTGGACGACATATGTTTGAATTGAATATATAGACATAAAAGAGGAAACTAAGACCCAAATACTAGTTGAGAGTGATTGAAAAAATTGAACAGAAGGAAGGGTGTGATGTAGAAAAGGTTAATGATAACAAATCCATACAACAAATATGCATGGAAATATCATTAATATCATAAAAATGATGATAATATTAAAATATGATTCAAGATCATTTTACTAGAGATGATGAATTATTTTACCCATAAGAATATAAGAAAATATACTTACGTGATATATGTTTACCTCAAACGTACAATTTCATCATATGGATCTGATCTGATCAATTTCCACTTTATCACATTAAATAAAAAATGAATATCAAAAAAATTATTATCCCCTAAATCCTTAAAATTAACTTTTATTGGATTGTAAGATCCATAATATAATGGATTGTTATTCCATCATTTTATAGTTATTATTATAAAAAATTATTACAGGTTATCAAATATTTAAAATTCTTCACATGGTTAGGTAATACATGAATCTATAAAACCTCATCCAATTTATATCTTAATCTATTTATGTGGATAAAAAGTTTACCCTTTGAAGGCATTATAATCCAAAACATTAGTTATGAGGTTTCTAAATTCCCAAAATGAACCTATCATTACTCCCATAAACAATATGATGTATCCATTAATCATTACATACCAAAATTGTTAAAACCATCACCATGTATTCTTTTCATCCATGGTAATAATCTACTTAAAAAATAACCTTATTAAAAAAACATTTTTAATTATTCATTAAATAAGGAAAATATAAATGGATAAATTCCTTAAATCCAAAAATATGGTTTACTCAATCAATGAAATAATAAACAAAATGTCAACAAATCACCAATCAGTTATAGGGTAGTTAGTACAATCTAATTTACTATATCTATTTCAATCATCTCTTAATTACATCACCATTGTCTCAATATCTAGAACATATTAAGGGGCATATTTCCCTTAATAATATGTTTAGTTGAATTTTAACATTACACTGAATACATTTTCATTATACCATTCAACACATGTTATTAAATCCTTTACAAAATAGTCATGCAGTACAATCCTTATAAATTTCATAATTATTATAACAAAATTATCATCAACAAAATTATTTTAAAACATTTTTTATGTCTCCAAATACAAAATATCATTAATCATTACACTTTTATTGTGTCATTAACATAATATTAACCTTGATCCCTTATATTCTCATATGGTATATTTATTTGAATCTTGGGGAATTCATTTGTGTAGTACCACATATCCTTACACTAGAATCACTTCACAACAGAGATTTATTTCATTACCATTAAATTATGGGCATTGTTTCATTTTAACTACACTTTTATAAAACTCCCATTAAATTCATTAAAGTAACAAGGTGTTTATTTATAAAAATATCACATATGGGATAGTTTCCCCCCTTCATTTTATCCATTTATTTTACCTTTCATTCTCTTCTTCTCCTTCTTCCATTTGAAATAATTAGACATGGTAAATTCTTTCTCTACCAATATAGTATATTAAACTATTTCATTAAATAAATAAAATTATTGGGAGACCACCACCCATTAGAGACTTATTTTGTTCCCTTAAAATAAATGTTCAATATTACATTTCCTGTAGTGAATGTAATCTGTAGAATACCTAACTAAACTTGTAAAGGTAACTTCAGAATACACAACACATTCTTCTTCCCTTTTCACTATGATATGTAAATCTCCCATCATCTATTTTTTTCATGGGGAAAATATTTTTCAAAGAATGTGTCCTCAAAAGATTTACATTACAATAGTTCTATTTCCTCATCCTCCCTAGTATCCTAGATTGTTGAACACTATAGATTAACATCATGTTTTAGATAGTACAATAATTATGTAGTAGTTTCCCTTTTGCCTCATAACAATGCCATAATTATCCTTTTTATATAATAAATCCATTTCATAGCTTATATTGTATTATTATCCCTAACAAATGATGGGGGATTCTATTTCATAATGTGATCCAGTATAGGAGAATCAGGTTGTGGATCATGTTCCTATACAAGGGATTGTTTATATTTCGTAACCTAATTAAGAATCCCTAATATAGTTATATTTTTCTTAGTTCCAATACTTTATATATTGGCCTCTTTATTTGGTAAATTACATCATTTTCCCTTTGTATTAATACCCTTCATCTTTCCTTGAGTGATTTCATAATTGTGTAATATATTGTATTTGGTCATAAAATTCTGAATTTTAATTCTTAATATATATTTCAAAATATATTGATACACATTTCAAAAATTAAAATTAATTTTTTATTGAACTTAGAATCATAATCATGATTTCATTGAGGATATTTTTATTTTAAAATCCTTTATAATGGATTGTAAATATATTATAAATTATCCTATAGAAATATTCAGTAGCATTTTAAAACCAAATTTTCAGTAAGTCATACATTTATACACCAGGAGATAATTGTATCCCACCCAAGACAAAATTTTCAAATTTACTAACCCAATGTAGCTCTATGATAGAACTATGTCCCCATGTACTATTTAGAAATGGAAATAATTCTAGGGAAAAATAATCAATTATTTAAAAAATGTTAGGATACAATTTTATACCTCTCATTATGGTATATCATAGGGTTTTGTTTCATAATCTATGTATTTCCTTAATCTGGATCCCCTATTTTCAGTTGAACTTCCTCTAATAAAAGTGTAATGATCGCAACCCCCAGTATATTAGAGTTGTTTCATATGTTATAACATTGGGAAAGGTAAAAATAATCAAATACTAAAGCACTAAGTATTTTATAAATTTTATATAAAAATATACATACCTAAAACCTATTTTAAAATTTTAATACAATGTAAAATATATAAAAATCAAATTATCAACATCCATGAATCTAATTCAAAGGTGTCATATTCATAATCGGGTGAAAGGAAAAAAAATTATGGTGACATAAAAAACTCATTAAGGGTTATGTACAATAGAACCTATCAAGAATTAATAAGAGTATTAAACATGTAATATTTCTAATTGAAAACACTTTCCATTTAAATTACATTACTATCATGATAATATAATGACAAATAAATATTGGATGATAAATAAATAAAAACACAAGACAATTAATTAAAAAATGAGAACTAAAATAATAAAGATGTAAAATCATGGAAAAATATTCATAGATATAAATAATATAGTATTATAAATCATGTAAAAGCTTAATTATTAAATTTCAGGTCCCAATCACTTGAAAAACTCTACTTTCAAGATTTTCCCACCCATCAAATTAAATCTATATGTAGAAACCCATTATATTTTGGATAACTTTTTTGTTTAATGAGACCAGATGTTTCATCAAGGGGATATTTAATTTTTGGGTCCCACCAATGACTACATTTTCAATGCATTCCCTGTATATTGAATAATAAATTTATTTCTAGATTCATTTTTCCATATCATCAAATATATGTATTGAAAAAAATATCATATTTTTTAATATTTACCTAGTTAATTAATTAACATTCAAAGTATACACCATTTATAAAAATTGTATATGGTTCATTAAATAATGATATAAATTATGAAATAATATGGATATTTAAGAGAAATTTAATTATCACTAGAAAATTATAGCAACAAAGGGTTAAATTCACAAGAAAGTTAAAAAACACAAATGCAAATGATATTGTGCAATTACTTTGACAACTTGGTAATTTTCATGTCAAATACCTCTAGACATGATAAATCAAGGTGAAATATAATAAAATTAATTATGTATTAATGATGATACTACTTGTCAAAAGGGAATCATATACACTATATAAAAGTAAATTGTTTTATAATAACATAAAAATCCCAATGGAATGTAATGTGAGACAAATTTCATCTCATGTTTCCTTTTGGAAGAATGATTTTTATCCTCATTTATAGAGGAATTAAATATTTCATTAAATTATTCAATAATTACATTAATATTAATAATATAATATGTTATCCTATTATAATATATTACCACACTTTGGTTAAAAATCATTCATTGGTTTCAATTTTTTGTGTGTTAATTTCCATGTTTTCTCAAGGGTGTTTTTTCAGAAAAGATCTATTATATCACGCATATAATATATTTACATCATATAATGAATAATAATAATGGAATATTTATCATATTTTTATATCAATGAAACTGCTATTTATATTCCATAAATTTGGTTTACAGAAATGAATAATATTATGATTATAGAGATGGTAGGTCATACATTCACATGAGTTACATTTACATTTTTCAATGACCATTATTAAAAGAAAGGAAATAATATATTATCTTTATATAATTATAATAATATCATATATATCAAATTTATTATTTAAATTTACTTATATATATCATTCTTGTGTCATGATTATGAAAATAGAGTTACATCATTTGTTGAAGGCGGTAGTCCACATGTACCGGAACGTCATTATCATATTTCATAGATTTTAAAGGGTAAGAAAGAAAATGATATATATTATTATTTTAGTATGATAAATTTATCATCAATATAATTATTATATCATGTATATCAAATATAATTATTAACTTTATCTATATCACTTACCATGTAATATGTTAGTTAAAGATTAATCTAATCGCTTTATGAGGTGTTATTCCACCATATACTCAAGTAATGTTGTATTATCAAATAATGAAAATAATGTAAATAGTTAAATATGAAATGATGAATAAAGATGTATAATCATTTCATAAATTTCATATACTTACTTGACATCCAACATCATACCAATCAGTGAGATTTTTTAATGGAAAGACAAATTACATTGTTTCATAAAGCTGTAGTCTGCCTAACACACAAATGATGACTTTGTAACCCATTAGATGGAAGTGGAAGAGGATATAGGGAATAATATAATTCAAAAACAACCTATTATATAGAATATATTAGGTTTGGTATATCATAATGTTGTAACAAAAATTTAAGGAGGTAGATGATGAAATGAAATAAAAAATGCGCATCAAATTACATTAACACTTCTTCTAGTGTACTCATTAGGTTTTCACAAACAGCATTCCTAGGATGCCTTAAACCCCCCCCAAAAACTATTCAAGGAAGAGATTAGGGGAGTTTAAAATTTATTGGGGATGATATTGGCTGAACAAAATTGGTTTTAAGTTATGAATAATGGGGATAGTGTGTGGTCTTTTATATGTGAGGTGAGCGGAACACAATTTATTTTTTAAAATGATTCATTCATTTTAATGTTTATATCATTCCAAAAGCCATCAAAATGGAAAATTCTAGATACTATAAGAACTAATGTCTAAATATTTCACCTAAATTGGTGTGTTGACATTTTTAATGTTATTTTAACACATATCATCTTTGTTTAAACCACAGTATAACTATTTTTACCTTAATTGTTGTAATGAATTTTTTATTTTTACACAACTAATTTTGGTAAAATATTATGTTTAACTTAGTAGATATTATAAATTATTCTGATTAAAAATATGAAATCTATTTTTCCAAATATTATTCTGTGTATTAAAGAAATATAATATAAAATTAATCACATAGATGCGACCAGAAAGTGGGTTTTTAAAGAGGAAATGTTCAAAATGTTACAACTTCTTTATATAAAATTTCATTATAAACTTTTTTGAAATAACCTAAATTTGAATAATTGAAAAATAATAGAACTAATTTTACTATAAAATCAATTTATAATATAATTTATCAATATAAATTATTTAAACAAAAAATTTGTTTTAAATTTTAGTTTGGTATTTTCATTATTCATCATGAAAAAGATAAATTTTTTAAAAAATACAAACAATTATTTATAAGATAATTTTTATATGAAAAATATAAAAATGATTTTTATTTTTTCAATTAAATTCTCTAGTAGTGGTTACAATTAATTTTAAAATTTGTACATACAGAGAGACTAAAACATCTTTTAGAAAAAAAATATCATTTTCCCAAATAATTCTTTTTCATTTAAATGATTATTATTTTATTTATAATCAATAGTAAACTATAATTTTCATATTTTATTTAGTAATATACATACATTCCAACTTAATGGCTTGTTTATATTGATTATGAATAAATAATATTTTCATATATTTTTTTCATTTAAACTCATTGTTGTATGAATTGAAAGCTATTGAAAAAACTAAATTTATTTAAACAAAATTAATATATCATAGTGTCTCATGATTTTGTAATCCCTTAGACTCTTACCTTGACATGTCAGACATGATACTGAATATAATGTCTTAATATCAAAATATATGTGTTTCACACAAAATATTGGTCGTTTGTTGAAATCATAAAAAAAATTTATGTAACTGTGAAACATAGATGAAATGACATTAGAAAGAGTTAATTAATCAATATATAATTAAAATGAACCCTTAAAAGAATATAACCTCAATAAATAGACTAAAGTTCAATCAAATTACATTTAAAATAAAAATCCTTTAGTTAAAGAAAAAGATATGATAATTTTTGTATATTGATGTTGAAATTATTTAAATAAAAAACATTAATGACCCATTTGAAGATCATTTCAAAAACTAATTTTTATGAGGAATAATTGTTGAATATGGACAACTATTTTATTTATAAAACTATTAAAATAAATAATAATATATGATAAATGGTCATCAATTTATAGATTCTATGATCTTATATCAATAAGTAGTTCAATCCTTATACATAATTGTTGATCAGTGCGAGAACAAAGACGAAGTGGAATGTGAAATCTGAAAAGAAATACATATATAGAAAAAATAGTCTGAAAAGAAACTATATTTCCATAGATTCTAAAAACATAATATGGTTGTTAAAAAGAAAAAACTAAATCACCAACTTTAAGATATGTTAACTGATATTGTGAAAAAAATGCAATGGGAATGAGTTAGAAATTAGTATCATCCCTCTCATGACACTTCTTAAATATATGGGAAAATATTGAAATGAATCTACTACCATATTAATAGAAATATATTGCTATCAAAAGGATAATTTCTATAATATTAAGGATTTAAGGAGTATATCAATTTTCACATGTTAATGGATAATTTGAATATTCATTCCAAAGAATCGTCTATTTGTGGATTAGAAAAGGATCCAAATCCAAGGAATAATATTTCTAAATATAATACAAAAGAAAACATATCTAAAAAATTCAATGTAATGACTGTAATAAAAATCTATCTAAAAAATTACACTATGGTGGAAAACGGGAAAACACCCTAAGGATGACTTTAAAATACCAAGATGCCAACATTATAAAATGAACACCAAATGCAACAACATCTCAATTAGTAAATCATGGTGTATGGTATTTTTCAATGAGTGAAGATTCATATGTACTAATCAAGGGAAGATTTCATGATATTATAGGTAGAAAAAATTAGGTATGATAAGGAAAAATAAGGTGGTTCTAAACCCTAATATCTTTAACATGATAATATATACTCAAAAAAGCATGTTAAAAAAGAAAAAATAATTTATAGTTTATGAATAAAATAAAGAAAACAGAAAAATGTGAACCAAACCCCAACTTGGTTAAACTCATAGTAATCCTCATATAAAAAACATAATAAATTCTAGAATAAAAATGTTGAATATTCTCTTTTGGTGGGTAAGATGGATTTATATGAAATTATAGGCTAAACATGAAAAAAAAATTAGGTTACTAATGTAGATGTAATAATATAGAGACACATAAAATTCCATCGTGGTTTTACAAAACATTCCACAATGAGAGTAAATGTCAGGGAAAGATTCATCCAATAAAGAAGGAAGGGTGATCCAGATGTTATGGTTAATCAATGAGAAAACTTTAAACGAATGGGTTTAACCATATAATAATAAATAAGAAGAATAATTTTGTAGATGAATATAAAAGAAAAAATTATCATTTAAATATATAATTCATAATAATATGGATAGAGAGGTTAGAATTGGCTAGAAAAATCAAATATTCATGGAAAATTAAAATTTAATTTCTAGTAATTGAGTTGAATTGTAATACAATAATGGGTGGTTTTAAAGAAGACAAATAAATACAATTTTGGGTATGTAGTGTTATAAAAAACAAAATTATTGGTATTTTTTTGAGAGAAATAGGTAATAAGGGGCGGTTCATTATATCAAATAGCAGTCCTCCAATTTAGTATTTTAGAGGTACCCCTCTCTCTAGTAAAGTACCTATTTCTATCATTTTATGAAGGTGGTACCAAATTAATGTTGATAAATGATCTATCAAGTGTGTGTATAATGAAAGGGCATGGAAAATTAGTGTAATGAATATACATGCAATGATAATATCCATTACTAATGAGACATGCATATGGAATATATTCAATAGAAGATGTTAAATATCCACTATGGGTGTCAATGTTATTTCTAAATACATCATTATAATGAAAATTTTGATAATATGGTGAATATGATGATATGAACCTGAATAGTTCCCAAATATATATATATATATTTTATATAATTTTTCAAATTTATACTTCCCTTTAAAAAATATATATATATCAATACTTAGTTTTAGTGGGATTTTATAATGGAGATAGGAGATATTGGTTGATAATTAGCAATGCTCATGTATTTAAGGATTATCTTTTCTAAAATAATTTATCAAATTTTCTTTTTAGTGTAACATGTTGTCATAGGAAAATCAACAGTACTCCCAAAAATGACTCACTCTATTCAGACAAGTAATTCAATAACAAGTTTCAGTATGAGTATAGATATCATAATCTATATTATTCAAATAATTTATATTTTTTCTAATATATTTTGATAAAAACTCTAGGATGTATATCTTTATCAGTTAAATGATTCATGTGAATATTTGAATATCATACATATCATGCGGTAAAATAAATTTATATTTAAAAAATAATTTCAATTGGATCATAATGTGGTATGTCTCAAAAACTTGTAATTAATATATTATTCAATTAATTTTTTATGATACTATTACATATATCATTGGATAGAATTTAATAATACAGATTTTTATGCCTCTGTAGTTTATGGATATAAGTGAGTGAGTGGATAATGGTGGTGGTTATTAACATAAGTACATGTTTCTTATTACTAGTTTTGAATTAATTGTCTTAGATAAATTATAAATGACTCAACAACAAGTCGTAATTTCCCTTGCGAAAAATAAATTATTATTGTGAATCTATATGATGTATATGACCACATGTATAAATGGTGGATATATATGTGTGTGCGTGTGTGTTTTTTTTAATTTGTAGAGAACAATGTTCTCCAACCTTACTTACTCAATATATTGGAAATTCATTTGACAGGCTATTATTTATTAAAGGGAGTATAGTTAAATGAATGAATAACCTATGTATATAATAGTTATATGGGGAGGAGAATTAATGGATACCTATATTCAATTCCTCTGTATAATCCATGATATAAAATGGTATGATGAAAGAAATTGATGTCCTGATGAGGCCCTAAGGGAAAGATAATATGATAATAAAATATTGTTTCATATAGTAATTTTCTATTTCATGTTAAATGAGAAGAAAAAAATTAATCATGAAGAAAGAATGTAGTTAAAAATAATTTAAATTTACGACACAAATAAATTTGACTTGTTTTTTATTATATTATTGAAAAAAATCTTTTATCATTGAACGATTGAAGATCACATAAAGACTTGGATGGATACATTGAATGAAATAAATAAGGAACATGAAAATCACATGAATAATTGGTGGATAAATAAGGTATCATTGAATGGATCACATAAAATTTTGTCTCACATTTCACATAAAGAAATATATGATATATAAGATGGAGTTTCTAAGTAATCATGAAAGGAAGAAGATATATCATTATCATGATTTTGGTAAAGGGACATCTATGGCATGTTTTTATAACCCCATGAACGAAAATAGTCTATAGAAGATGAAATGTTGTCTGATTGTTATAAATCCATGAAAATGGAATGATTTATCTTATTTTAACCCATATGGGTTCTTATGATGATGTACCATTAATTCCATGGTGTGAAATACACTGGAATCTGATTAAGGATTTTATGGATGCTCTAAATTAATAGACCAAATAAGTAAAAATGGATCATATGATGGGATCTCATGAAGAACATTAATGACACATAAAACTGAGTCATGTGAAACACATGAGAGAATGATGTTTTTTAGGATGAATATATCTCTTGGTTTGATCATGTAATGTGCATATAGAGATCTATACTGTAAATAATAGAATATCCTTGAGTACACTAAAAAACCATATGATATTTTTTTGTAATGTGTATTAATAGATAGTTATGAAGAAAATGATCATGATACTTTTTGACCATGGTATATCATGCTTGGAAGAGTAATGCAGTAAATGAGTGATGTGATTGAAATTGAAAATATTTGACATGGATAAGATGAAACATGATCATGTGAATAATTTCACGCAATTGATTCATGTGATGCACATGAGTTTGGATGTCACGACCCATCATAGTAGGGGCCCTGCTATGACTCCACATTGGAATGGATCGTGACAGAGTGGTATCAGGGTAGGTCAGTTCTACCTTAGGTCAAAGAGTCAGTGAGATTGGTTTGGAGAGAAATGTTCAGTGTTTTGAGCTCTAATTTCAGGCCAAAGACTCTAGTGTTGGTTTGGGCAGCCGATGTATCTATACACTAGGACTCTGATAACCTACTTTTCGACTCGGTACAGGAAAACACTAGTTTCGGGGAAGTAATAGATTGGTACATTAATCATATAGGAGTGGGTTGTGTTTTCTATGTCCTTTGTGTCAGCTATCCAAATATACTCGTTCACTAGGGTATGTATTGTTTACTTAAAGGATGCCTCCACGATGCATACCCTCTAGGATTCTGCATCCCGATCATGAGGATGACACCCTCAGTGACGAGGCTATGATACAACGACCAGGTCTCTAGTCAGTACATCTTGGTGGTGCACCTACTATCCCACCAATAGTGGAGAAGCCCGTGGTACCTGCAGTACTAACCGATGAGGGGTTCAGGCTGAGTGAAATCCATGAGTTACCGAGACAAAGATCCATGAGGTTCTGAGGCGATACCAAACCTCAAGCGGCTGAGGACTGGATTGAGGTGGTGACCAGAGTTTTATGTCTAGTGAGGACACCAGCGGACTAGATGGTGATCCTAAGAGCAAGCCTTCTTCAGGAATCTGTGAGACGATGGTGGAGTTAGACCACTCAGACCCACAATGATTGGAATCTATCCTGGATTGCGTTTGAGAGACTCTTTAGGGAGATGTTCTCTCCAGTTATGCTGAGAGGAGTATGTATCTAGGAGCTTCTTCAGCTCCAGAAGGGCAGTCTGACAGCAGCTGACTATTCATCGAGGTTCACCAACCTCGCTACGTACTTGATTGATATGTTCAGAGATCCGTGCTTCAAATATTGGACCTTCGAGTAAGTTATATGATAGGAAATCTGAACTAATTTCATGCCTCTACGAATATTAACTTATGATGGAGTGATCAAGTGGGCCTTGGTGATCGAGAGCTTCTAGGCGGAGCAGAGATAGCCGAAAAAAATCAGCTGTAGGGAGACAGGTGTGAAGACCTTGGCAGTAGGGAACCAACATCAAGAATAGGGATTAGGATGTGGGAGACATCACAAGAGGTCCTAGGACATGGGATTGACAATATAGGTCTCTCAGGCTGGATCCATTCAACCTAGGGAGAGGACATGTTACACATGCGATGGTAGGGGACATCTCTCAATAGACTGTCCAACCTGTCAAGATGCAGATCGGGAAGCGGTGGATAGACCACCAAGGTAGAGGCAGAGAGTGGAGCCGACAGACTCGCCAGAAGGCTAACGTGGCAGAGGATCATGCAGAGCTACAGGTGGTGGCAGACACATTGACATACTTCCACCACCACCGCCATGATGTTTTTATTAGGATCAGGGGGTTGGGGGACACGGGTGGGGACAAATTCATGCAGCAGTGTCATATGACCCAGGGACTTCAGGGATTATCTGAGGTATGATCCATTTTTTTCTAACTTATTCGTCATACTTATAGGCATGGGATCTTGTCATTCCATCTTTGGAACATTTCTTGTGCGAAACGTTGAGATTATTGTAGATCCGTTGACTCGACCCTTTTGCTTTGAGACAACTATGGGAGGAGACTAAATGATCACTCATCTTTGCAGAAAATGTAATATTACCCTTGGTGGTGAGAGTTTTAGTTGGAACCTCTTGGTGCCAGTGTCGAGACCTTAGGACATCATTCTAAGTATGGATTGTCTATCTTCGGTTCATTCCCTTATTGACTGCTTTAGGAAAAGAGTATGGTGTGTCCACAATAATGGGAAGTTGTTTTCTTTTGTCAGAGAAAAGGAGGCCTAGGAAGCACAAAATGGGCTCATGCATAGGAGGGTTCAACCGATCACTTATGAGTTGGCTAGCCTTATCCTTGGAGCAGCAGATGTCACGAGCTTCCAGTTCCCAGTAGTGGTGGTGGAGTATGATGAAGTCTTTACCGAAGATGTTCTAGGACTACCTCCCCACCAGAAGATTGAATTTGGAATCAACTTCAATCCCATGACGGTACTGATATCCTCACCAGTATATCAGATGGCTCCAATAGTGTTGTGTGATATGAGGGTGCATCTAGAGGATTTGTAGATGAAGGGGTTCATGAGACCAATCGTTTCACCCTTGGTAGCCCCAATTTTGTTTTCCAAGAAGGAATATGGGAGATTGAGATTGTTCATGGAAAACCAACATCTGAATTGGGAAACAATGAAGAACAATTATCCACTGCCAAGGATCAACAACCTCTTTGGTTATCTAATAGAGGAACATTGGTTCTTGAATGTTAAAATTTGGTCAGGTAACAACTGGTTAAGTGTACGGGATGAGGATATACTAAAGAAGGATTTCAGATGCTGCAACGATCACTATGAGTACTTGGTGATGCATTTTGGTGTGAATAATTCCCCCATAGTGTTAATGGGACTTATAAACCAGCTATTCTAGCCATAATTGGACTAGTTCCTAGTGACCATCATCGATGACATCCTTGTGTAATCAGCATTAGAGGAGGAGCATGGGATACACCTATAGATGGTTCTAGATGTAGTATGAGAGAACCAACGTTATTGGAAGCTTTCTAAGTGGTAGTTCTGGATTCAGAAGGTCCACTTTTCAGGACAAGTCATCTCAGTAGATGGAGTAGCTGTGGACCCAGATAATGTGGAAGCAGTGTTATCATGGGAGCCACCTCAGAGTGTAACATAGGTGTGGAGCTTTCTTGGGTTGGTAGGATATTACCGAATATTCATTCATTATTTCTATAGGATAACAGCACTAATGATATCTTCACCAGGAAGGGGAAACCCATCATGTGGATGAAGATATGCCAGTAGGCTTTTGAGTAGCTAAGAAGGAGTTTGATGAGATCCTCGATTTTGGAATTTCTAGAGGATGGTGTCAGGTACATAGTTTTCTTTGACACATCAGGGACAAGACTTATTTGTGTCTTGATGTTGGGATATATGGTGATTTCCAATAGTTCGCACTAGCTAAGACAACATGAAAAGAACTATGTGACCCATGATCTCGAGATGGTAGTGTTAGTCTTCACATTGAATATGTGGCGACACTACCTTATAGGTGAGCATCTTACCATATACTCGAACCAAAAGAGCCTCAAATAAATCTTATCACATAAGGACCTGAATTAGAGACATAGGTGTTGGATGGAGTTCCTCATGGACTATGATTTCGAGATCATCTATACTCCTAGTAAGGGGAACAAGGTGGAAAATTTTCTTAGTAGGAGATTGTGCTCGCTGTTTTTGAGTGAGGCTACATAACAGTTGGACTCATTTTAATTATCCTTAGTGGATAGAGAGGATGTAACATACCTTCAGTCAATTGTTGTCACCCCTCCACTCTTACAACGAGTTAGGGAGGCACAAATTGGGTATGTTGACTATGAGTCCATATATGCTCAGTTTTTCAAAGGACATTCTCCAGAAGGATAATTGCAAGGTAGGGAGCTGGTTGTTCTTTTCATCGGACGCACTATATTACAAGTTTTGTTCCCAGAGGAGGTCCTAAGGGAGTTTCATACACCCCCCTTAGTGGTACACCCTAGAGTGGTGAAGATGTAATAGGATCCCTAATTGTAGTTCTGATGGCCAAACATGAATAAGGATGTAGGGGAGTTCGTTTCTTGGTGCCTTACATGCCAACAGGTGAAGGCGGATCACCAAGTTCCAGTGGGGTTAGCTCACCCCTGGAAGTTCCAGAGTGGAAGTGGGATGAAATATCAATGGGTTTCGTGACAACATTACCACAGACATCTAATGGGAAGGATTCCATCTGGGTGATCATTGAGTGACTCACCAAGTCTGCCCACTTCCTAGATATCAGGGGGCAGAGTTCCATAGAGACATTGGGGATCCTCTACCTACATGAAATAGTTCATCTTTATGGCTTACCATTGACGATATACTCAAATAGATATGTCATATACACATCCCGATTGGGGAAGGGATTGTAGGAAGATTCCATGACTTTTCTATTCTTGAGCACAACGTTCCATCCCTAGACATATGGTTAGATGGAGAGGGGCATTTAGGTTCTGGAGGATATGTTGTGGGCCTATATCTTGGTCTTTGGTCACATTTGGGAGGACCACCTACCACTAGTGGAGTTTGCATACAATAATAGATACCACTCCATTATTGGCAGGGCACCATTAGAGGCTTTATATGGGCGACCCTGCTAGTCACCGCTTTGCTGGACCGACCTCAGAGAGTCATCACTCTTGGGTCCAGAGTTTGTAAGAGATACAAGAGAGATGGTGCGGATCATCTAAGAGATGATGATGACTAAAAAATCCACTATAAGTCTTATTCTGATAAGCGACAAAGACCTCTGGAGTTTAAGGAGGGAGACCATGTCTTCCTTCAGGTCTCACCTTGACGAGGGTTACATAGATTAGGCCAGAATGGCATGCTATCTCCGAGGTTCATCAAACATTTCCAAATATTGCAGAGATTTGGCGAGGTGGTGTATCACTGATCTCTACCACCACAGATGAACTAGGTACATGATGTCTTCCACGTGTCACAACTGAGGAGGTACATGCAAGACCCATCACACGTCATCGACTGGGGTGAGCTGGACATCGAGGATGGAGTGACCTTTGCAGAGTTCCTGGTAGAGATCAAGGATCGGTAGTAGAGTATCATTATTTTGTGATTGATTCCCTTGGTACGCATTTGGTGGTAGCATGGGACTCTTTAGGAGAGCACATGGGAGTGGGAGGCTCAGATCCATGCTCAGTACCGACATATTTTTAAGCTGCTCTTGTTTTGGATTTTCTTGGACATAAGGCCCTAATGTGGAGAGAATGTAATGTCTCTAATTTTGGCATGTAATATTTTTTAAAAATATTATATGGAATTATTACGACACCAGACTTTTCGATGGTGTGCGATTCCAGGCCCAGTGAGCTCGGAATGGTGGTTTGAAATTTTTTTATGATATGTGAGTTGGTGGATTTGTGCGGTTGTGGATGTTTGCAACCGGATTCCCAGATTAAAAATCCAAGGACACCATTTCATCTGAGATGATGACTTTACCTATGAATGGGCCTAACCTCTTCTGGTATAGATTGAGGGAAAATGTTAATTTTCAAACGTTTTTAGTAATAAAAAATCGAAAATATTTTTTTATTTTTTTGGAAACATTCACTGTAGTGAAATGATGGGGAATTTTTTTTGATAATTAATACAAAGCCATAATGAATTAGAAACAACAACGCTGACTCATTAATGTCACAACATGATGGAATGATGAAACACATTCCCTCATTTTAATGGATTAATCGAATGTTAGACTCGGTGAGAAATTGATATAACTTCTTAGAGCTTCTCTCAGCGATGAACGACATCGATCAAAAGTGTTAATTGTTACACCAACAGAATTGAAGGATCACAGCGATGATGAAAGCATGATTCTTTCATCAGTAATCGAAACATTGTCAAGGTATGGGTTGTTTTTTAATTTTGATTCCTCCATGTTCTTCAATTAAATGATAAACGTGGATCAACCCATGAATAGGTTGATCCCTAGATTGTGCATTCTTACAAGAGGACTTTAATTGGTTTGATTTAGGGGATTAATCCACAATGTTAAAATCTATGTTTCGATTTTCTCTATTTAATCCTTATAATGGGAGAGGATTAGCAGCGTGATGAATAACGATAGAGGTTCATTCCTATTTTGTGGTTTGGAATTCTTCCTCCTATTTTACCCCACATTCATCATGTTCTTCAAGGGTCAACAATCAATAGATAATTTCACATCTGTTCTACAATAAAACGATCACAAATCACAGGTTAGGCATCATGATAACTTAGTGGAGGTGAGATGACGATGGTGGATAACGAATCAGCTCAGATCGAGAGGAATCATTCTTTAATAATTCTACGGGTAGATGAAACAAATATTTGTTTCGGGGCTGATTGAAGGTCTGTATCCACAAGAATCAATTTTTTAGTGTCAGGGAGACCTCATCCTTCATGTTTGATGATGATCGGGTGGCCGAATCAATGAATTACTGAATTTTCGAAGTGTCAGACAAAGAACCTATGATTCTATAAATTTCCAGAATACACAGTGTGTATCCCAAAGAAAAAACCATGTGGTAACAGTGGCAGCGGCTTGGGATTGCATGCTACATGTGATTAAGTACATAGAATGCCTCCAAGGAGACAAGAAATGTCTGCCCCACCCAGCGGTGACTAGAGTTTTGGGGAATGAGAAGAAGTAACATGACATGTGACCATTGTCACATGGTGTGTAGGTATTTACATAGACTCAGCATGTATCTTAGAAGATGCACGGACACAGTGTGGGTACATGGTCGTGTACTCTACCACATGGCCAGACCAAGCCAGCTACGCTAGTTACCCAGTCTACCGGTTACACGGGATGGACCGCACAGTTTGAACCCGTGTATGGGCACACGACTGCGTACATAGAGGGAACCCCAGTTACTTGGTCACAGTGTGTGGTCCATCCTACATGCAGTGTACTTACCTTTCTATAGAAAATGTTCCCTCTGACTTGATATGTTACACATGGGAAGTACAGCGAGTCACGAGACACGACGTGTGCCCCCTTCTATATGTCGTGTATATTCTGGAACATGGCTTGAACATTTTTTCCACAGTATCATGGACTTGTTTTTTTTGTGTTAGTGATCCCCATTTTATAGTTCCCTTGAAATTCAGGTATCACATCCATCAACAGGAGTATAATCCCTTCAGGAGGACATTCCGAGATAGAGTCAGGTATCCCTCTAAGCGGCCTAGAGCAAGATCCCATATCCATTCTGGACCCATTGTAGAGTCAAGTATGGACATCACTATTCCCACATGATGTTTATCCTCTATATATCAGGTGAATTTAGATGAGTCCTGGTATCTTCCAAAGCCCTGGAAGAGATCCTCATTTTTGTATCGTGATATTTTCCAACATAGAAGACTGATATATTTGAATGAGTGTATCTCTCTCTCTCGTGACCTTTCCTGATGAATAGTACTTCTCAATCGGATATCATCATGACTGTCAGACTCGTGGAGTGAGTACTCCAAGACGGGTTCCTCACGGAACATACAAATTGAATCCCTAGTGGTGGGATGCGGTTGTGTGACATGTCTCTAGACTACAGTTCTCAGTTTTGAGTATATCTAGATTGTTTTCTCTTGTTATTGTTCAGTAGGCTTATAATGCATAGATTCAACTGTACCATTACTTTGTGTATTTATTTGTGGTTTTCGGGGTCCTCTACTGAGTATTGTTATACTCACCCCTACACAGTCTTTGTCTATACGCGTTGTTTCTTGTGGAGATGAGTAGACTTTTGAGGGAGTCTAGGGTAGACCAGGACCTAACTGGTCTTTCTGAGTTCCTTATAGTCCATGTTGTTCCTATGGATATGAGAATAACTTCTAGAAATTCTTTGTGATTACATGTTGGACTTGTAGTTTGTAGACTCTCTTGTTTTTTTGGTGGGATTGTATTCTGACCTAGTTTACATTATGTCATACTATATTGGTTGGGATTAGTGGTATGCACACATCTTGTTCCTTTGTGGTTTTTACTTTTTAGCATTTGTGGGCTTTGAGATATGTGTGTGTACAGGTACTTAGGAAATTCCTCTCATGTTAGTGATATTCATACTTAGTGATAATCACCAGCCCTAAGCCTATTGGAGGTGGGCTTGGGGAGTCATGGCGCTAGCCCCACTGGGATGGGTCGTGAAAAATATAACACAACCCCTACCTCGAGAATAGTTTAATTGGTGGTGAAGGAATCACAATTTCATTTCTGATGTGATCCTTCAATTCTGTTGGTGCAACAATTCAATCTTTTGATCGATGTCATTTGTCGCCAAGAGGACACTCTAAACCTCCAAGAAGCTCTCTCAATTTCAACCCCATCTAACATTTGATGAACCAATTATAACGAGGGAACACGTTTCTACATTCCGTCATGCTACGACATTATAGAGACACCATTGGTATTTCTATGTCATTATGGAATGGCATTAATTATCGAAATAGCTTCCATGTTCTTGCGTCGCAGCAAATATTTCCAACTAAAAAAGAATAATCTTTTCAAATTATTTTATTTTATTTTATATTATTTTACTAAAAACATCAAAAAATTAACATTTTCCCTCAACCTGCACTGGTTGAGTTTATTCCCTTTCATATGTAAATTCATCGTCCCAGATGCAACAATGTCCTCAGATTTTTAATCCGGGCATCTGGTTAGAAACATCCACAATCGCGCACACCCGCCAACTCACTTGGCATAAAAAAAAGTTCAAACCACAATTCTGGTCTCACTAGGCCTCGGAATCGCATTCCTTCAAAATGTATAGTCTCGTAATAATTATATATATTATTTTAAAAAAATACAAGGAAAATTTTGAGACATTACATTTGAGGTGGGGGAATGGATGGGAGGTTGATTTTTCTATTGATATGTTGGTGGAAAATCATTTATAAGGAATCATTGTTCATATAGTTAATCATGAAGATGTAGCATAATGTTTTACATAGGGAAGACATAATTTAGGAAATGAGATATGAACAAGTGTGATATGAAAATTAGTCTTTTTCTTGAGAACAAATGAGGTTATTAGGAAAAATATATTGTGTGACATGGGTTATACAGACCAGATATGTAAGAAAATGATTTTTCACTTATGAATGGATCCATTAAATTTTAGATTAAATATTTACTTTAAATTTTTTAATTTAGACCTAATATGGATTCATAATGGGTTAATTATTACATTAAGGGTTTTCAGGGCTTGTTCAGATCCCTGAACCCATATTTTTTGGAAAAATAGGCTTGGCACATGGTATAGACTAAACAGTACAAAAATGCCGCATTTTTTGGAAAACTGTGAAGATTGTGTTTTTTCTAAATAGTTCCACCTCAAACGATTAGCACACGTCCATGAGGCCTAACCATGCGAGTTCCACTTTTACCTGGATAATTGTGTACGGTGTACACAAGGCTTTTCAAACTATTCACATTCCAATTTTTGGGTAAATTTTCTTTTTTCCCATTAATGATCTTTTAAGGAACCTCTTCTTCCCTAATCTGAGAACCAGTGGGATTAACCTAATTTCCTCTCTTATCAAAGAATTTTAAAGACCTAAGGTTGGAAGAAAGGGTTCTACTTGGTCCGTGATATGATTGACCTTTTGTTTGTCACATTAGATGTGTAGCGGTAAGTGATCAAGTCTATTGATACCTTTCTCACTATCTTTTTCTCTTGACCAATTTATCATGGTGTGTGTTTTTCTGCATTTTTTTTATAATTACTCTGATATAAGTCAAATCAAGGGAAGATACTGAAGTAGTATATTCATAAAAGCCTAAGGTTGTTGGTTTATAACTCAACCCTTATGTTCATCGATTTTTAATTTATCATATGGGGCCAACCAATTTCATGGGGGTCTGTTAATTTAATTTATATTCTATGATAACAATAGTTAAAACTATATTATTATTCTATTTATGAATATTTTTTTAGTTTTTAGTGTTATTCTCCAAACTCAATTCGTCCCATGTAGAATGTTAGGCCATAATTTTTGTTTTCTTGTTTTGACATGTTTGAGTCACCATTCTGGTGTTCCTTGACATGACCATCCTAAGGGTAGGATTTCTATATTAAATTGATTGCTTATAATGAGAATTGAATAATGTAAAGTAACATGTATGCTAACAACTTGACCTAATTATGGTAAGTTATTTAATTTGACACTAAAATGTGAAATGTGAATTGGGAGTATACTAGGTATATAAATCATCCTTAAATGTAAATTAATAGTAGGATTCATATCTACAGAACCCATTAAAACATTAAGGGAAGGAATTAGACTGAACCATGAATATGGAATGTTCCTTAAATTTTTTAAATTAATGGTTGCATACTATATGGCCTTATCACACTAATAAAAGGTATGGTTTCAACTGAATGACTTAACTAGAAGGTTTCATGCTAACTGATATTATCAAACTAATAAAATGAAAGGATTTAACTAAATGAAATAATACGTGACATAATATTTACAAAGGAATTGTCTGACTTGAGACCTCCTTTTATTCTGATTAAGAAATTCCATGATCACATGATAACTCAATTCTGATGCAAGGATACAAATTACATTGGTTGATACCCACCCATATATCAATCCCTATCTATTATGTGGATGCCTGGTATGACACTATAGAACCCTTTACATATCATGATAGGTTTCCTTAGATACACTCCATGGGTCCATCATTGAAAAGTTTGTTCCATGTTTATATCCCATAGGGCCCCATCTTTGCATAGCCTTATTTTACTTTGGACAATCACCTTTGATTTGGTATAACCTTATTGTGTAATGACTTGGACTATCTTCTTTGGATTAAAATATTACCCCTTATAGGATATAGTTATTACTGAGTTGGTGACCCTTTAGGTCTCTCCTTGGTTATTACCTTGGGACTTCAATATTTGATATCATTATAGGTATGATTATTACAACTTTGAAGATTTTCAATTGTTAAAATGTGAATTGTTTATAAATTAGTAATAATAAATTAATAAATTGTTTTCATGTTTCACACCAACTAATGGAGGAAGAAAGTACTTGGTTAATGAGTTACATTGTACTATATTAAATTGTAAATTCATGTTTTCACACACTTATATTTCAATTATACAGGCCAAATTTTATAGACACCATTGGTGGTGGCCCACTAAGCTTTATCTCACACCAACTCTAGGTGTCGTTTGGTACCCAGAGTAGATTACATGGTTTCAGGTGTTGAAAAAGGGATTCATATGGCTTCAAACACTTGATTGCATACTATTTTGGATGAAGCTTAATAACAGTTGACCAAGACAATGATCGAGATACTTGGGATATACATTGATTTCCTTTATACATTGGTGGATCATGTTAAGTATGTTTTCTTGTATCGATGTTTTCAACTTTTTTAGATACATGAAATATCATAATTAGATGTTGTATGCTTTTATGTTAATCCTTTTATTTTAGTTATTATTAATGTTGACAATATTTTTCATTGTTCCTTTTATTTAATCATATTTATTTCTCTATTTACCTATGATTACATTTTCCATTGTGATATGCTTTGGTAATGAGGGAATAGTCTCCCCATGGACACACCTTAGGTCATCGCTGCTATTTAGAAGCATTTGGCATTTGGGGAGTTGTTCTTGAGTCAATGTGGCCAATCGGGCTCAGGGCACCCATTAACTGGCATCTGAGTCTGGGATGACACAATGTGGTATCAGAGGAGTTTCCTTCCATGATTTTATATTTATGGAAAATTTATTGGATATTAGTAACACATAGGACTTTGTTTTACATCATGCATGATCATCGAGAAGCAATGTTCAAGGTAAAAACCAAGTTGCCTAAATTATAATTGATGTTCTACTTTTGTCAGTTATTGTTGTTATTATTTCACTGTTTGGTGACACACATGTTGTGTGATGTTGTTTATTTTACACTATTTGATGATTTTATTTCATCATTGGCCCAATGATATTAGAGAGATGAGCATTATTACATGAATAATTATAAGAACCAATAATTCACATGTCATGAATATTTCCATGACATATAGGTTCATTACAGTATTTTACATTGAATGATATTACTTGTATTGTTGATTGGTACAATGATTGTTAGCTTGTAAATGTAATTCTTTTGATTGTGATTCAGTGATTTCCTATCTCAATTATTGAGGTGTATGGTCCGTCAGGGGTTGGGATAAGTAATTTACCGTGTCGAACCATTATGCTTTAAAAAAAATGGGTGTTCTTTCTTATGATAGGTGAATGGGGTCTGATTCCCCAGAAATAAATATCCATTATAAATTATATCATTATATATAAAATGAATTGGTTCTACATACTTATCCCACCTTGTCTGGATTAGGATAGGTAAATGAGTAAACATGGAAATTAAATGTAAAATGAAATGAAACATATACTCGAGTACATACTAATACCTAGCCATCTAAGTGGGAAGGTGGGTTTTATTCCTTATGTAGTGAGCTTTCTTAAGTTTAAATTTCTCTAGTTATGTTGTCTTTTTGCTTAATCTTTTTTTGAGGCAGGTTTTTCTAAATTTTATAAAAAAACTTCCACGATGCCCTCATATAATATGCAAATTGGGTGGAAACAAGTATGCTCTATACATGGTGGGACCTAAGCCTCCAGTCTTACCTCTAGGATTTCCACTTGATGCACCTCCTATTATAATTGATTTGGGCACTGATGCCCATGTCCATGATAATTTTCCATATTTGAGGTATTCCATGCATGGTTCTCCATGACATGCACCTATGAATGCTGATGTGACTCACAATTTCTAGTAGTAGCATCCTCCTACATTCAAAGGGGATGGAGGTTCATAGGCAATTGAATCTTGGATAGATGTCACATTTTCAATTATTGATCTTATGGAGAAGACTCCAGAGTAGAGTACCAAACATTTTACTTGCATTTTTTAGGATTCGACCATCTGTTAGTGGGATGTGATAACCTAGTCCATTTCTCATGAGGGCATGTTATGTGTTGATTTCCATACATCCTTCTATGAATTTTTCTATTCCAAAACACTAACTGCTAATAGATTTAGTGAATTAATGCATCTCGAGAAGGGTTATATGTCAGTTATGGAATATTATGTGTGTTCCATAGAGTTATAGTTATTTTCACCACTTCTAGCTGGTGATGAGCTTTCACATGCTAGATGCTTCAAGGATGGGCTCTTGTATGACATTTGTACATAGGGTAATGTGTTTATCTTGTTTAATTTTTCAACAATAGTCATTAAGGATCTTATCATTAAGTGTAACCTAAGGGATGAAAATTGTGATGGGTATAAAGGATTTGTTCCGAGGTAAGACAATAGTTCTTTATAATGGTAGGAACCCATCCCTCAAGGACTCTCATCAGGGAAGTGACAACCAAATTTCTTGTTTTGATAGCTCTATATATTTTCATATGTGTGAAAGAAAGGGGTACAAGAGACCTCAATGTGATAGAGACCCAATGGAGTTCCAAGCATGTTGTTGTATGGGGAATCACCAATGTTTCTTCATGACTTTCCCACCATCCTTTAGTGGAGAAGGATCAGTGCCAACTCCACCTACAGCTAAAAGTTCATTAACACCACTTCATGAAGGGAGTTGGAATATCATTGGTTGGTATGGCCAAGGAGGAGGTTATGTCCATGGTATCTATACCCCTGATTACAAGCAATGCCAACTGAGTAGTAATGATCATGGTAGTCCATCTATTTCACAGGGCCATGGATCATGACAGTTTCATGCGCTATAGACAATACCTAAGTATCAGGCTACATGACAATCTACAGTATGAGGTATTATTCCTATGGAATCTTCTATAGAATCTTATTTATTTGATACCGATTCTCCAAACACTTTTTTTCTATATAAATTGTGGAATGTCTCAGAGTAGATATATAGTATTACTATGGTGCAATGACAATAGATACGCTATTAGGGATATGAACTGATGGCATATGCTATTGTTGGGATTTCCCCCTTGAGGTAGGAAGTTACCCTTTCTTATGGAACCTCCTCATTCTCGAGATTACAATCTTAGATGTCATTATTAGGATAGATTGGTTAGATTAGTGTTAAACTTTTGTAGACTGTTATCGCCATAGGTATATTTTACCACACTAGAATGTAGAAGCCATATAAATTAGGGTGAGTGGAATTTCTAGGGTGGTAGAATTAGACCAGAGCATCATGGGAAAGGTGGAGTGACTACCTATATTGAATAAGTCTTCATGGTTGGTCAGGTTTTAAACTGAGCTAATTTCCCTACAGTAGTGGATAGTTTCAGGGATGTCTTTCAAAATGATTTTTCTAGATTACCTCCTAAAAGAAAGGTGTATTTTACAATTGATCTTGTTCAGGGAGAAAATCAATTATCCATTCCTCCATAAAGGATGTAACCTATAGAGATTCATGATCTCTAGCAACAACTAGATGATTTTTACTAAAATGGTTTTATACAGCCCATCACATCCTCTTGGGGTTTGCCCATTATTTATTCCAAGAAGGTTCATAAAACCTTACATCTATGTATAGATTACATATGGTTAAACCTTCTTATGATTAATAAATAGTAACCACTTCATTGAATATATAATCCCATCGACTAACTCTAAGGGTAAATGGTCTTCTCCAATATCTACTTGAGATCAGGTTATCATCAGGTACGAATCAGACCATTAGACATACCTCATATAGATTTCCATATCATATATGGTCTATATGGGTACCTTATTATTCTATTAGATCTTTCAAACATTCCCACCATTTTCATGTCTCTAATGAGTAGTTTTTTCTGCCCCTCATTGGATTATTCTACCATAGTCGTTGAGGATGACATCTTTGTATATTCTCACACTCATAGCGACCATGCCAAACATCGTGATATCAGTATGAGTAAACTAAAAGTGTGTTATCTTTATGACAAGATTTCTAAGTTCCCCCTATAGATTTAAAAACTAAACTTCTCAGTCATATAATATTGGAATGGGTAGTATCTATTGACCTAGAAAAGTCTAGTGATGTAGTTTCCTAGGATAATTCCAAGAACATGTTTGAAATACATAGTTTCATGGGGATGGATGGATATTAAAGGTGTTTCATACACTATTTTTCCCACCATACATAACCTCTTAACAGTATTACAAAGAAGGGTGCGAAGTTATTATGGTTATAAGCAAGTGAAAAAACTATTCAATGGTTGAATGAGAGTCTTATTTTGGAACCTATTCTGAATCTTCTGGATCAATGCATTGGTTATATCATCTTCTGTCATGCATTTGGAATCAGACTAAGAGTATTACTGATGTAGGAGGATAGAGTTGTTACATACATATCTCAGTAGTTGTGGCCTCATGAGAGAAACTACTTTATGCAAGACCTTGAGCGAGAAGTAGTTGTCATGCCCGATGTTTCTAGAGACACTATCTATTAGGTGAGTGCTTTTTGGTGTACACAAACCACAAGAGAATCAAATATATCTTTTATCAACATGAAATATACCTCAGAGAGAAAATACTAGTTGAATATATATAATAATTTAATTTTGATAATGCCTATAAGATTGAGAAGGGAAATGTGGTTGTAGATGCACTGAGTCGCAAAACTCTAGTACATTCCATACGAGATGCCAGTAATGAATGGAAGTTAACAGACATATTTTCTTATATGTATCTAGCTTTCCATGATAGTCATGATACACCTTATCTATTATCCATGATATTTACCACTTTCCTCCTAGTGAAGGTGAAGAGTATAAATTTTTTATATCTTGAAGGCTTGGTTATCTGTGAGAGTATATCAGGAGATAACCTAGATATAGATTGGTCCATGGACTTAGATGCCATCCTCCGTCTATGTAGAAAATTCTGGGTTCCAACAAATATGAGATAGGAGTTGATGAAATAATCCCATGGTTATTTTTGGACTGTTCATCTAGAAATATCAAATGTGTATCGATATATGCAACACTGGTATTGGTGGAATGGGATGAAATGTTAGATAGATGGATTTTCCACTAGGTGGTCCACCTATTAGCTGGTGAAGGAGGAGAACAAGAGACATGTAATCTTGTTATAGAAGCTTCTATTCCCAGAATGGAAAGGGCAAGATGTTGCTATGGATATTTTAGTTTGATTACCTGGGTCTCTTAAAGGTAGAAACACAGTGTGGGTAATAGCCTATGAATTACTATTACCTATGTGATATCATGAAATTCATGAATACTCCCACATCTCACAACTTCACCAATATCATTATGATCCATCTCATTACGTTGATCTCAGGGAAGGTTCATTGAGGTCGGTCTATCCTTCAAGAACAAGTTCTATGGTAGCTTGGAAACATACAATATGAGACTTGGGAGAGGGAGAATGAACTATGCTCTTAGTGTCCCGATTTGTTCTCAGATAATGTTTCTACACCATTGGAATGTGAACTGAGGGATGGGTTCTATTATGGGGGGAAGACGATAAGAACCCAGTAATTCACTCATGTATAGATCCTTTAAATTTTTATCTAAATCATTATTTTGGACCTAATATGGATTCTGAATGGGTTAATGAAGGCCTTTAGGATGTATAGGTCTTTTTTGGAGCATGAAACCCAATTTTTGGGAAAAAAATTCTTGGAACACTATTTAGATTAAACCGTGTAGGAATGATGCACAATATGGAAAACTATAAAGGTTTTGTATTTCTGGAAAGAGCCACCTCACATGGTTGGTACATGGCCATGAGGACAAACCATGCACAATTTTCCATGAATTTGGGTAAATTGCCCTTTTCCCCCTAAAGGATCATTTAATCTACCACTTATCTGCTAATATATGAACTAGTATTATTAACCTACTTTCTTCTCATTGTGGAGAATTATGAAGACCTAAGGTAGGATTCATGTTATCTCCTTCATCTAAGATTTGATCAAGATTGTGTTCGTCAAGTTTGATGCATAATGTTAGGTTCTCATGTCTGTTTAATCCTTTCTCCCCCTCTTTTTCACTTGACATTGTTATTGTGGTGTGGATGTTTATCTCATTTTCATAGATATACTCCGTTTTAAGAAAAATCAAGGTCCGATATCGGTGGAGTAGAGTCCAAAAAATCTAAGGTTGGTGGTATATAATTCATCCCTAAAGTCCTCCTATTTTGGATTTATTGTTTAGGGCCCACTGATTACATCAATTTCAATTTATTTAATTTATATTACATGCTTATAATTATTAGAATCATATGGTTATACTCTATTAAATTATATGATTAAATGTTTATCAGTATATCCACAACTCCATCCATCCTGTGTAGGATGTTAAGACATTATTATTATTTTTTGTGTTTTGAAACGTTTTAGCCACCATTCAGGTGTACCATGTCTTGACCTTATTAAGGGATATCATTTATACATCAACTGGATTTTTTGTAATGATAATTTCATAATGTAAATTACTATGTTTTCTCACCACCTGACCCACATAAGGTAAGTGCTTCAATTTGAAAATAAAATGTGGAATGTGAATTGGAATGTTTATTAATTATATGACTCAACATTAAATGTAAAAGAATTATAGGTTACATATTCATATTACCCCATAAAAAATTAATGGAAAGTAGAAGAATGGACCTTTTAAATGTAATGTGCTTCAAATGGAATAAATGAATGGTTGTATGCTACATATACTTGTCGAACAAATTAATGGAAAGGATTGAACCAAATGTCTTGATTAAAATTTTGCATGCGAAATGACCTCATCACACTAATTAATGTTAGGGATTGAACAGAATAAAATATTACTTGAGTTAATAATTAAATAGGAATAGCCTGACTTGATCCCACCATGGATTCTGATCAGATAATTCCATGAGCACTCTTGAACTACATTCTGATTCAAGGATATGGCTTTCATTAGTTGGTAACCACCTAGATCTTAATCCTTGTATATTCTTTGGATTCCCAGTATGACACCATCTGATCCCTTATATTTAATCATAGGATTCCATGGATAAAATACATGGATCTAGTATTGATATTTAGGTTACACGGTTATAGACCATAGAGTCATGTCTCTTCTTTTCCCAATTTTACCTTGGGCGATCACCTTGTATTTGGTAGGCACCAAATTTTGGAGTGCCTTGGAGTATGCCACTTGGATTACATTCTTAGTCATACAAGGATACATTTATTACTGATTTGGTGACCCTTGAGGTCTATATTTTTTTGGTTTTTCACTTGGGACTTCACTATTTGATATTATTATAGGTTTCCTTGTTACAAATATGAACCTTTGCAATTTCTAACATGTGACTTGTTAATAAATTACTAATAATCAGATAATGAATTTTTTACCTGTTCAAACACCATCCTAGGGTTGAAGTAGGTAATTGGGTATTTAGTTACATCATACTACTTTATGTTATATATGAATTATTTCATACTTACATTTCCATTACACAGGCTGGATGATATAGAAATTATTGGGGGTGGGCGATTGGGAATTATATCACACCTTCTCCATGCGTCGTCTTGTACCTAGAGTAGATTACATGGTTGCAGGTTTTGACAAAGCGTAACATAAAACTTTAAACACTTGATTTATTACTATTTAGGATGGATCTTGATAGTAGATGATCGATTCGGAGCTTAGCATGCTAGATATAGTCTTTGATTTCCTTTATAATATTGTGTAACATGTTATTCCTGATGTCTTGTATCCATGTTTTTCAGTTTTATATATAATGAAATACCATCATCAGTTGATGTAATATTGTATGTTATTCCAGTTATAACAATTATTGTTAATTTTATCCCTATTACCCAATGTACCCTATGTTAATTGATATTGTTTCTACTATTTACATATGTTTACTTTCATCCGATAAACTACACTTTGGTAATGAGGGAATAGTCTCCCCATGGACACACCCTAAGCCCTCACTTTTAGCTGGAAACCTCATGTATTTATGGATCTGCACTTGAGTTCATGTGGCCCACCAGTCTCGGGGAACTCATTAAGGTTCATTCGGGTCTGGGACGTCACATGTTACACACAAGGGTCTCATACATAAAATTTTCACTCTCATAATTCATGCACCTGGAGACTAACAATAACGATTAGGTTTCAAGTTTACCTAACTTGACATACTCATGAAAAATTGGAAGGAGGATCATTATTAGATAGGGATTGATGCTCAAGGTCACAAGAACGTGATTATGAGAAGTTATCCTCACATGAGAGTCTTATGAGAATTGTCTCAGGTTAGGGTCTTACAATTAGGATCATGAGAACAATGAAATATGAACCATTTGTTATACACAAGAGGACTTACAATTGGAGTTTCCCATACAACGTTATGTGATCCAGTTCATGTGATATACGAAATGACTTATTGACTTAATGTAAATTAAACCCAATCTAAACTTATAAAACAATGATGTTTTAGGAAAAATGGTAGTAGTAGAACTTTTTTACAATGAATATAGTATATATACTATATCAGTGATATTTTTTTTTGTTTATACAGACTAATGTAAATAAGATAATTTCATTGTGGATAATCATGATCCTAATAAGATGTATTGGTGAAATTATGTTAATGAGTGAAATGATAGAACTTTCTCATTGATGAGTTAATACCATTTAGTATAGTTCAAGAGAATGTCAAATAATTTTAAAAATATGCTATTAAATCAAGTGTAGTGTTGAATGTAGAGTCTACTTCATATCAGATACAAAATCAAGATTAAATTATTTGACGAAGAGTCTAACAAGTCTATCCACTATGGAAGAACCATCATAGATGAAGTGTGTGGATGTAAAGGAGAGCATGTGTTCCTTGAGTTTTAAGTGACTACATTTTTAAAATCATAATGGTACTGTTATTAGAATGGATTGACCGTGTCTGAAACATTTCTAATTTCATGTAGTGGATATTAGTGTATTCAAGGTATTATTGACACATCATCAGCCTATTCTCATTGGAGGATACCTTAGTAGTGATCCCATATTTTTTTTGTTTAGTTTATAATTTATATTCCTCTATATATTTTATTTTTTTAGTTTTTGTGATATCATGTACAATATGTTGGACACTATACCTTCCAAGACGGAACAATATCCTAAACTAAAACAAAACATTTTAAAGGAAAATTTTATATCGATTCTCTCCAAGAGTCACCCCATCTCTTACTCTTGGTATATATGCTTGAAACTATATTTATTGATATTTTAAAATCTAATTCTATTGAAAATACCATCCTCATAACGTTGTGATACATTCGTATAAGGTTGAGATAATGCTTCATAATATAGATACAACCATCCATATAACATTGTGACATATTCATGTATGGTTATGAAATGATCTCTTAAGGATGAAAAATATGCACATGTGGTTTATAAAGTACATTATATGGGTTTTGAATCATTATATTGGTTCCTAGTTACCATCATAAGGTTCATTTATTTGATAAAAACTGGTAAATGTTAGTGTTAAAAATATCACTAACTTATTCAAAGAACATTTATTTTAGTTTAAATTCATTAATGATTTAATAGGGATTAAGGGAGAAGGATTGTGATTAAAATATTTTAAAATATATTTCCAGATAGTTGTTAATAATGTTCACGGATTATTTTAATGGGATATTTTATGAGCCCAAAAAATACAGATTCTCGATAATATATTTGTGAATTATAATTCATATTTATTATTCAATTATAAAAAGGAGAATAAATTTAATAAAAGTATTCAAGAAATGATTAAACAATAAAATACACCATTTTATTCAATTGATATAATGAAATAATAATGTCATCTTATTCTATATTCTTATATAATAAATGGTTTAGTTAAATATTTTTCAAATTCCATTCATCCAGGTTATCAAGAATAGGAAAGATTGATATTTTCCTTTATTAATGATATCATTCATGAATAAAATAGAAAGATGAAATAAATAATAGACGAACTTGAAATTTCTATGATTTAATTTTATTAGGTTTTTGAGGCTCATTAAAAATAAGATATTATAATGGACACAAAAGCATCATAGAGAATTTTGATGATCGAATTCAACTAAGAGAAAATTGGATATTTATGGTTTGGTGGTTCTAGGGTAAACAATGTCATTGATATGTTGTTACTTGTTTAGTTTTCAATGATTTATTATACAATTAATTTGTATAAGATATAAACATCCAGAGAAGATTCATTGATATATGATGCCCTACTATTTTAATAACTTGTATAATAGTGATAATCAAAGTGTCAGATATTTACCAACACCTTGACTGCACTAATCTCTCACATTTATTTAAAGCCTTGTAATGATTATTGTGTTCTATTTATTTTTATATAATTTTCTCTTACATGTTTGTACATGACAGTAATAGATTTTCTTATTTCTAATATTTAATTTGGTTATGATTCCTTAATGGAAAGAATTTATAAAACCAAATACCATTGATTAACCCCTCTTTTCAATAGTATACAATATAATTTAGCTACTTAAACATCAATATTTCAATTATTAGTTACTATTATTTAGGGTAAAATGACATATATGGAAGAAATTACCCATAAAATAAAACATGTATAACAACAAATAAAATACGATAATTTTTTTTTTCAATAATACCTTATATGAATAAATTATAAAATATTAAAAAAATCATGAATGTGACACATCATCTAAAACCTAAATACATATAAACAAAAAAACATAACTTTTTACATAATAGAATATAAATATATCAAAATTCCCACATATATGTGCTAGAATTTATCAATACCTCATAAGGCATTATTATGTTTGTTCGATCTAATAGGTATAACATGATTCAATATAAAACACATATTAGGTTAATCTCATTAATCCACATGTATATATATGTTTACATTATACCAATGCTTAATTTTAATAAAATAAATATATAATAAATTTAATTAAACATATATGTGTAAGTTTATAATACTAATTTCACCACGTAGATTACATCAATAATGCTTCTGAAAACATATGATTGAATAGACCACCCAAAAAACTCAACAATATAGCACATGTAAACCAATTTCCACTAGTATAATATAATAAAACCTCTAAAATAATATAACATAATTTTAGTAACAAAAATGATTACCAAATAGAAAACAACTAATGACCACACATGTACTACAATAACCACAATATACCCACAACAAAAATGACCACACATCCACCACAAAAATCACTATATAAACTCAACTTAATCAATTAAAATTTCACCAAAAAATATTAAGAAGACTATAAGTACAGTTACCATCCTATATACATGAATAATATATTAAATATACTATATCATTATTATTATAATAAGAATAAATATCTCATTATAATTGAAATAATAATAAAAATCACTAATTACAAAAACAAAAATATTATATTATATTTTGAACACCATATATACTACTCAATATTAATAATAATTCACCTCATACTTTGATATGATTATCACTAATGAATTAATAAATAATAATAAACACATATACTTTTGTTTATATGGATCACAAATATCAACCATGAAAATAAAATCACAATACCATTAACCTAGACAACTAAAACATATTCCCTATAGGAAAATAAGATAACATCTCCTTATATAGTCTTAAGTATCAAAAAATCACTACAAAGTTATTTCAACACATCCATAAATATTCACATCATACAAAATTTAGGAAATATTCCTCTCCATTTTGATAAAAATTAATGAAATAGGAAGAAGAAAAAAATTTGAAATGACTCCCATATTGTTTCTGTAGTAAACCCATTATATTTTTCTAATAAAATAAAGTTAATATTTTTTTGAAAGGGGAATTAATACTAATATGTGGAGTAATACCCATTCTATATATTTTCTACCATATTATGTACACTGTATATAAATAATCATCAAATACATATGGGATTAATATACCCAATGAACACCCGAGTATGTGAAAAAACAATCATTCCATATAAAATAACCAAGTGTCCATAAGTAAAAGTAAATAAATTACACTATAAATCCTAAAAATGAATTAGATTAAACATGGTTACAACATTATACAATTATAAAATAAAATTATGTATACCACAATTCAATTTCAACAAGGTCAATTCACTACAACAAAACTGGGTTTCTGCAGCGGCACCCTTTATCACCATTTTTTTAGCGCTGTTAAAGGGGACCCCTTTATCAACGCTTTTTTAGTAATGCTGATAAAAGGGGGGCTTTATCAGTGCTTTTTCCTAGATCTAATAAAGTATATATTTAAAAATAATAACTTTTAAAGAGAAATAATATGTTGATATATAAATATATTTATATTGATATAAATATAATATATATTTTTTAATATTTTTTAGATAAGTATAAATATACTGTAACATTTAATATATAATAAATTTAGTGAAAATGGAATTAAAATATTTTAAAAAATATTATTAATTAATAATTTTCTAATTTTCATTGACTAATAAAAATTTAAATACAATTTGAAGACAAAAAAATAAATAAATTATTTAAAATAATTTGAAAATATTACTCAAACTTCAAATGACCATAACTTTTGATCCAGGTGTCCATTAGAGCTCTACAGCATATCAAATCAATGCTTGTGAGGATCTCTACATGTAAATGACAAAGGTGAACCTTCTGTCACATTTTTATAGGCCAAAATAGGCTTAGAAGGCCTCCAAAACTGAGTTATTAGTTAGGATACAATGATTTTTTAACATTCAAATATATATAACTTCTGACGCTGATTTCCTCTTAGCCTGTACCACATATCATATCAAATATTTTTTCAATTTATTTTATTTTACTAGTTTTGGAGTTGAAACATACTTTTGGATTATATTTTATCGTCCTTTTAACATTCTATGGCTTTTCAAGTACATATATATATATATATATATATATATATATATATATTCGTATATATATATATATATGTGTGTGTGTGTTTGTGTTTGTGTCTCTGTGTTGTATATATGTATATATGTATATATTTATTCATTTATTTATAAGAACACTTACAAAAAATATTTTATAAATGTATTTAAAACTAATATTATAAATATATATTAATATACAAATAAATATATAGATAAAAATTTATAACTATATATATATATTAATATATGATTAAATATATATATATATATATATATATATATTAATGTATGGATAAATATATTTGTATTAACATAAAAAATATATTTATATTAATATGAATCTATATTAATATATGAATAAATATAAATATATATATATATATAAGTAAATATATCATTAAATCGAGAAAAAAATAAATGGATTATTAGTAAAGGTGTAGGCACGTGAGGGGGGAGGTCTCAGGTTGATGTTCTGGATGATGCAGGGGCACACAGGCAAGTGGGAGGGGGTTTTGTGGGAAAGTGCAGCATGTGGTGAGAGGGAGTGGGATCTTCCTAGAGCTGATAAGGGGGGTCAAGTGAAGTTAAAATATCCCCATTTTATATATTGTTTTTAACTTTTTTTATTTTTTTTACTTTTATCGGCGCTTAAAAAAGAGATGATAAATTTTTTCTTTTATCAGTGGTAAAAAAGTGCAGATAAAGGACATTTTTATCAATGCTTTTTTAGCACTGACAAAAGGGGTCTTTATTAGGGTTTTTATGAGCATCGATAAAACAGAACCCCTATATTTGCATCTATTAATTGTTCTTTTCTAACATAGTTAATTCCCCATTCTAGCAATTATAAAGGCCATATTTTCAGTAGTGTTTAGATTTCAATTATATCCCAATATAATATTTAATTAATATAATTTTATCAATAATATAACAAATATGAAATTATATTTCATTAAGAATAACATATGTATAAATCTATGAACATATTCAATATTATCATCAATAATAACCACATTTTTAAATTAATTATTATCATTAAATTCTTTGATTATCATGAATTAATTGTTTATCAAGGAATCAAAACCATGATTAAATCATATATAAATAAATAATGGAATATTTTGTGTTTCATAGAATAGTTTTCTTAGGTTATCTATGTTATTTATGATTATTCCTCTATTCACTATTTTTTTACTCATGCAAAGAACATTGTTTTTCTCAAAAGGGACAACAATTAAGAGTATTCAAAATGATATAAGCATTTAGTTAATTGGATTTCATCACCAATATTTATACATTATTCATATACACATGTCTTCAATTAATTGTGAACATCTATTTATCAATTGATTTAATATCTATATATCACTATTTAATTCACTATTTTGTAATTTAGTTAAATTATTTATATATGAATCAATATTTACAATAAAAAAATATAGTGGAAACAATATATGGGTCTCTTTTGTGAGAGTATAAATAAAAGATTAATTGACTCAAAATGATTTAATATGAATCAATAATATAAATTCATCATACATTATAGATATAAAAATTCATATGTAAAATCAATGAAAATTTAAATTGGGATTTTGAATGTGTATAGATAATTATCCCAAAAAATATAAAAAAATTAAAAACATTGAATATAGTAAAAATAATATAATCTGGGTTTTACTCCATCCCATTAAATCATTAGGTACAAGGGGGTTCTACCCTAACCAAGGAAAAAAGGGATTCTCATGTAGGTTCCCTTAAAACAAATTTTCAAAGGGTTTTCTAAAGAAAAATAAAATTAATATATTTTAAGTCATCCATAAAAGACTATATAATCTATGGAATATAAATATTATAAAAAATTATACATTTAAAAATAGATTCATGTTATTTTTCAGGAATATACAATATATATATTGTTATTATAAAACTAATAGATATTCACATGATACAATGTAGTAATTTTTAATTGGTTATTAAATCCACTAATAAATATCTTCGTCTCTTGGGATGTTTTAAATAATAATCACTATTTTTATAAATGTTTTCAAAAGTCGTCCACCACTCATGGACAATTTTGTTAATAGTAGTTAAGATCAATGTAATTATTGAATTGTATTATCTAATTTATTTATAGAAATATTTTTGTGAAATCCATTTTGAACTGAATTAAATTAAATAACTATTATTTATTAAGCAGTATTTACTGTTTAAATTTTCATTAATTGTTAATTATTAATTATTAATTATTAACTATAATGTATACAATAATTTTTAATTATCATTTATTATTTATAATAAATTATGTATTCTTATAAACTTAATTAAATAAGTATAATTCTAATTATCTATCATTTATTATTATTTTTATAATTTATATTAATTAAATATTAAATAATAATTTTATTTTACAATATTTTATATTTAATTTTTATTGATTAAATATTAACTAATAATTTAACATTATTTATAATTATTGGTTATTGGTTATCTAAAAACTAAATTAATTGATATTTATTAATGAATAGTGGTTATGTCCTAAACTATGAAGTCCAAGCCTCCTTTACTAAAAAACAAAATGCAAAAAAAGTATGTAAGATAAAGATTCACAATGATCCTTTTTATGGAAATAATTGAATCAATATCAATCATATTGTATAGAACGAAATCCATTATAGTCAATCCCTTTTTAGAAAGACCCTAAATCAAAGTGATCACCTCAAAATAGGTCTGAGTAATGATAAATTCTATGAAGAAGAATATGTCTATACATTCAGTCTATCTAAAAGTAATGTTCTATAAGATTTGATACAATTTATTATAATATATTTAATAATGGTGGTGGATTGTCTTTTTAAACATAGATTTAATCAACCCCTTTTCTTAGAAAACAAAATTACAATGGAGACTCTAAATATTATATATTTTAGAAAGGGAATAATACTGAATGACACATAGTAAAATCCATGATGAAACTCAACATGCTCCTTGATGACAACTCCATAGCCTGAGGGGCCTAGATTCATCTTTAAAGGACAAACCATGTTCAATTTAATACACAGTTGAAACAATGCTTTCTAGAAAACATCAAGAGTACTAGTAGGGACTTATTACTTACCAATGATGTTAATTCACCCTAGGAACATGAAATCATAGTGGTAATTAGATCAACAACCCGATTATAGTGAATTTAAATCCATAAAATAAATAATGATATTTAATAATTTGGAATAATGATTGAAGGGAGAATGCTGATGAATAAATGAATTGAAGGAATATAAATGGATAGGTAGGATCTCCATAAATTCTACCAAGAAGAGGTTCAAGATCTATAAAGACAATAGAATTTTAAAGAACCCTAAAATAATATTACAGAGAGTTGGAATATTAATAAAAGGATCATCAAATAATTATAAGTAGGCCTTCCCTAAGGACTGGGTAGTTGTATCCCCATATAAGAAATGTTGATTAGTATATTACCTATAGAGTTGATATAAGACACATATAGTGTAATGAAAACTTAAAAAATATTTACAAAAAGAGTATATCAGTGTCCTATTATGATCATGTTTTAAAATTAGGGTCATCATAAAGTGTTAGATCGATGATTTATTGAGTTTCCATATCCATGTCGAAATTTTCTTTTTTCTAGATTCATGACCAAAACAATATTTTCAAGTGGAACCAAAGTAGAGACAAAAGTATTTTCATCATTTAAATTGAGGCCATTCTATGACGGTGTTCCCACATATTTTTCAATATAATAAATTCTATTAGTTGTGGCATGAATATAATTTTCAAATAGAATCAATGTAGAAGGTAGTTAATTCCAATCAATTTTATTAAGAAATCTATATTCAAGAAGAATTAATGAGACCTTCAAAGCCACATTGTTTCATTATTACATATCAATAATCTTTAAATCCCAAATATCCTCTTGAAAAATATTTAATGGTTTATTTTAAATTTCCTTAGAGATAGGGTTTATGGAATTGTAATTTAATATTTTTAATGTTGAATAAAAATTTTCCACAAATACTTTTGGATAATTTAATATATTTAATTTCAAATAAAAATTTAACCTCAACCAATAAGTTTTTTGATCCATAATTAAAACTATCTAGGAGTTCATGTGACTTTTTTCTTTATAATGTAGAGATTTTTGATCCATTTTAAGCTTATCGATATCATAATGAAATCATCTTATTGGAAAAATTCTTATTTTAAATGGTACCTTGTGTGACCAGTAAGATAACACTAATGTGAGGTTTGTCACAAAATTTATTGTTTAATAATAAAAAATTGAGAAACAATATTGGATTAGAGAAGAATATTGGAAAATTTATAATTGGAAGAAGTAAAAATACTTTGGTTTATTCCTTTATAAAGTGTGATGATAAATTTATAATATATAAGAAGTATAATATTTTTGTTTACCATTGATAATTATTTTATTTTATTAATTTTAAATTTAAATATTGTTATTGTGGTTTTCCTAAGAGATTTGATTTATTTTAATTCTTTGAGGAAAAAAAATGTTTAGGTGTGATATATATTATGACTTTATTCTTCATGTTGAGTATTTTAAATTTTGAAAATAAAATTTAATTATTTTTAATTTTTTTACCAATGAAATTAGTGATTAATTATAATGTGGGTAATATACATTGGTATAGTTAATATGTTTTAAGATAAATGAAAATAAAAAATAAAAAAAATTATATTGATTATGAATATTTTTTTTAAATTATGTCAAGATAGTTTATTTATTTTAAAGAAAAAAATCAACAAAACCTTACTATCCATCATCCCACGAGGTATAAGATTCATAGAAAAAACAAATAGGGTAATAAAACCATGACCATATATGAATATATTATTCAGGGTATATAGGAGTAATATGACACACTTTGAACACATTGGCACATTAATACACTAGATAATAGGAAAACTCTTTGTCGTTTTGAGTGCAACAATCACAGATTCATGGCGACACTATAGAAGGTAGTGATCCAAAAATCCTAGTCTGACTTGATTGTATGTGATAAGAAAAACTATTTCTTATGGAAGAGTTCTAAACCAATAACCCATTCAATGAGGGATGCATTCTCACAATATATTATTCATTATTTAATAAATATGATGTCTCATAATTAAATCACACATGACCCCATGCTTATAAATTTCCCCACATTTTCCATCCACAATCCACATCATCGAAACATAATAATCTCACCAAAAATTTCCAAGAAAGTCACTACCCATCTCAATACCACAATTTAAGGCCACTTAATAAACATTCAAGTTCCATAAAATCCCTATAGGAGCTCAGAATACAACAAATAAAAATAAATTAATTAATATGAAGACCGGTAGATTTTAATTGTTCCAAGATACTAGAATACATTTTGAACACCATGATTGTATCCTAGGATCAAACCATGTCCCCACTACAGATCTAAATATCACCATCAATAGCCACAAGAAATCAACATGGAACATGTGAGTATTAAGGGGAACCATAGAAATGAGGATGATCATGATTTGAATACTATGAAGGCTGACGATGATGATGATGAATTTGAATTAACTATGCTAAAACATAGTGAGCTCACAAGTGGTACATTGAAGAAGGATATTTCAAAATGACTCTAATTTTATTAATCCTAATTATAGAAGAAATATTTTTATCAAAACTATACTTCAATGAAAGTAAATAATTTGGACTAGATTATGGTATGTGAAATCATGGAAAAATATGCATTAGAATGAATCATTGTTATCATGCTTGACACTACAACATGGAGGTTATGATTTTGGAAGTGTATATTTTTTATGGTGGAAAAATGGATACACCATGTGTTGAAGAATATGTCGTGGAGGATATGAATACAGAGTTAGTGATTTTTTTAAATACGAGGATTCCTCCCTTTCAACTACAAGCTACTAGGAAATCCTCAAATAAATAAAATTAGAGTAAGATCCTATTTTACATCATTTATTTCCACAAACAAAAAGTTTTGTATGATTGTAATTTAAAATTACTAACATATTGATCAAGCCTTAGGCAAATTTAACAAAGATATAAGAATTATATCTACTCTCTCTCATGGAAAAGGGAATAATGATAGGCTAACTAAAAGAATAATGAAAAATGGAAAAAGGATGATCAAGGGGACATGGTGGATTCTTCTACTTATAAATTCAATGTTGTTTTTCCAAATTTGAAAGATGAACTTAATCATGGAGTGGATACATCTTTAATTAAATTATACTATAGGTTTTAACTTTTTTTCCATGTAACTCATGCTTATTTATAATTCAAGTGTTTATTCAATATTCACTCTCTCTTTCTCTCTATATCTGTAGGACCCAGCCTTAAGATTACGTATTAGTGAATTAAATGAATAATTCACATTGAGGATATTTTCAGGTTAATAGTTTTAGAGACTTTGGTCATAACTATTCTATAACAACTTGAATATTACATGTAGACACTACTACTCAGTATCCATTTTTTTCATAAAATTAAAACTCTTAAAAAAACATGTCTAGTTTCATGATTTAGATAGCATGACCTTTCCTTGATCCCATTATTAACCCTATTCATCTTTATATCCTGTGGAAAATATTTCAAAAACATGGGATGAGCATACAAAGCTTAGTAAGGGTTATAAAATAAGGAAGGAAAAAATTATCCCATCAAAAAATACAAATCAATGTTATCAAAATTTTCAATCATAACATACCTCATAAAATCATATGATTTATGAATAACACACATAATTCATAAATCAAAAAGGATACTTATAGCATCTATATCAAACTTACATTGTAACTATCATATATACATAGGGAGTTGCACTTCTAATACCCATCACAGTATATTCCCTAAATCTCTTAGGAGAAACATCACCTTTAACTCTCTCACGTTACCCAATGCATTAGAGACTATCTTGGGCTCACCCTCCCTAGGCTTATCATGGAACAAACCATATACGTAAAAAATTCCCAATAACCATAACATAATCATTACAAAAAACACAATTATAACGGAAAGATAAAATTTTAACATTCTAATATTTCAAATCAAGATATTGAAATAAAAAATGCTTTATCAAATCATTTTGAAAACAATTTAAAAATATATTTTTGAATCAAAGTGTCCCATACCACTTTGAATATTTTAAAGGATTTATCATTTGAAAAAATTAATGTCGATATAAATAAATCCTAAAACCCATTTTGAAAACATGGACATTAATGAGAAATATTTAGAAGAATAAATATTTAATACATTTAAAACGATATTTTAGTTAAAGAGTCTTTAACAAAAAGAGAGATGATTGAATAAAAATAAATGAGTAATAACATTTAATAAAAACTTTATAATATCATGAGAATAAAGGGATTCATGATATAATATGTCAAAGGACAGTATATACACCATATAAGAGTGAATTGGTTCATAACAACAATGAAGTCTCAATGGAAATGTAAATTGAGATGAAATCCCTTATAAAGATGGTATCCTTAAATTAAGTATAAATCAATCACATAATTATGTGTGAAAAATATAAATACACCCAATATAAGTAGATATTATGTGTAAAACAATAATATGTCATTCACACATATTCATAGGACAACATATTCAAGAAGTACAAGTTGAACCCAAAGAATTTAAATTGGGTTAATAAGTTCCCTTGTAAAAATTCGACAGCATAACGACGTCACTTTAAATTTCAGAAAATGTGTTGATGAGATAATAAGAGTATCTCAACACCTATACATAAAGTTTACATAAATAAGGATATAGAATAACATATCCCAACATAATAAGGTGTAAATTAAAAGACATAACAAAAAGAAGTCTTTTAAAAGAGGAGGGTGAAAGGTTCCCTTACCGATTTGGTAACTTACAAAAACTATGCCACATGAAAGAAGGATCATACAATGAAGATGTAAATACTCATAAATGAAATTATATTACACAAATAGTACAATAATGGGTAGTGAATACACCACACAAAAGGAAATAGTGGCAAATATAGCATGAATCTCACGGGAATAAAAAGTGATATGAAACCCTTTACCACGTTGTAATCAACGTAGTCATATGAAAAAACATTAATATCCACCAAATGAATCATATAAGACCATGAATATAATTATAATTTTGATAATATATAACAAATGGAAGTAAAAAATACACCACATGAAACGAATAAGTGGAAAATAATGAAAATCTCACGAAATTAAAAATGAGATAAGAAAATCCCTTACCACGTTGTAACAAATCGAGTCATATGACCAAAAGTTAAAAACCACAAAATTAATCATAGAATACCATGAATATAAAAAGAATAATTATAATATATATCAAATGGAAGTAAAAAATTCACCACATGAAATAAATAATTGGCGAACAATGGAAATCTCACGGAATTAAAAATGAGATAAGAAATCTCTTACCCCGTGTCCTACTTGACTCGTATGTTTCGTGTTCTTCCTGAATAATATACTAAAGTTAATTTCTACTTGCTTAAGAACCTTTTTGAAGTTTTAATTCCTCTTATAACACTTATTTTCATGTTATAAACATTATGTAATCATTTGTGTTAATAACGTTCATTTTGTCGATATTTGGTACATGAGTCAAAAATGAACACCTTATATTTACAAGTTTTCCATGTGGTAAATAGTCCATTATATCCAGAATGACATTCATTATTTAGATATAATATATATAATATATATCTAGTATATATATATATTTGTAACAGTACATATCATTTGGAGGTAAGAAATGAAATGCACCGTTCAGGGAGATGGTAAGCCATACGTACGCATGAACGCTACATTCATTTCTATTTCTTATTTTAATGGAATTGAAACATAATGATACATTGGTATATTATAATTCCAGTAAAATTTCATATATAATATCATATATAATATCATTAACTCCATCCTTTATATGTCCCACATATGGCATTAACGAGACATATCACTTTGAGGGGGCGGTAGTCCGCACTTCCTTAAATGAAATTATCATGCTTACACATAATGGAAACCATAAAGGTATGATATAAATGAATAATACAGAAGCATAAAGAAAACATAAACATAATATGAGTCAAATATAAATATAGTTCCATCTTAATGGACACCATGAGAGGCGGTTGGAGATATTTGAACAATCATCATTTCATGAGGTGTTAGTTTTCTATCTAGAGAAACATTATGTTCTTCATCCATTAGACGGAGGTGTGTGTAAGTGTAGTTAGAATCCTTCTCATAAAAACATCCAAGTATATTTAGGATACTGTTGTTGTTAAAAAAAATAAAGGAATAAAAAGAGTTTAGGGTTTTGATAAGTAAAATAAAAGAAAAGATGTTAAGAGAAACTATTACCATTAATTTGGGTAACTTACTTTGGTTTGAACCAAAAGGCCTTCTTGAAGTGCCTTATGCCTATGTTAAGGATTCTATGGGGAGTATATGGGTATAAGGAGATTAATTGGGTAGAGTTTGTATGAGACAAAAGGCTTTAGAGGTGTGAGTAATTGGTTAGAAGTGGTCTCCTTTTATAAGGGAGAGGAGGGGCTCTTTTGGAAAGTGTGGAAACATTATTTTATTATAAACATATCTTCAGTTTCAAAAGGTCCAAAAATAATTAATGTTAAAGAAAATATGACTCCAATTCAAAATAAATTCATCCAATCAGAATTGGACATGATTTTTATAATATGTTAATCATTATAATATTAATTATATAAATTATTTCTTAATGAGGTAAATACTGCATCATTATTGTGTCATAAATAATTTAAATTATTTGATGTCAAAAAATTATAAAAAAATACCATGATGTTGGAAATATTTTTATATTTTAAATTAATATTTATTTTCCAAATAACACCATATAAAAATTAATTTACTAAAAGATATTTATTTTTGTCATTTTTGCCTTTACATTAAATTAATTAATCTAAAGTGTCATTTTATTTCATAAGTGGCTCCATGGGATCCCAAAAAAGACCCAAAGATGTCGATGGTCTGCCATTACTCATAAAATAAGGTTAGGACATGTGTTAAGGTAATTTTGAATTATTATAATATTCTTTTTACCTTGAATTACCCTTTTTTCATTTAACCGCGGTAAATAAGACAAAAGATACTATTCACCAAAAAAAAATTCATCTTATTCAACAGTATTTTACTTACTAATAACAACCATGTATGTCGAATTTTTGAAATTCAATTCACAGAAGTGGTAAATTTTCATTTAATTGAAAAAGTCAGTTTTTTTAACTTCTACAAAGTGGTTTCACTATTCATCAAATCTTAATGTTTTTCAGAAAAATACCAAAATTTCAGCCCAATCATTATTTGATATTATAAACTAAAAAATGATGTATATTTTTTCAAATTCAAATCATAGAAGTGGCATTAATTAATTTAAAATTAATTCCCGTTGTTAAAACAATTAGCGTGTTTTTATGAAACAAATAACTATCAAAAGATTGACACTTGTTTATGTCCAATTTCAAAGTGAAATTAATTACAAGGACCAACATTAGATTAAATGGTAAAAATATATTATAATTACACTTTAAAACCGATAAAAAATATAATCTATCCATATAAATAAATTAGATTAAAAGGCACTTTTGAATTAAAATACAATATATTTCACTATTCATTAAAAAATGAACTTTATCAGAAAAATACCAAAAAACTACCCAAAGTAACATTTGATGTCCCCATTCTAATGAAGGATTTTATTTAGACAATTAGAATGTATTATAGTGACTGAAACTATATTTATAGAGGGTTCTCCATTAAAATGCGGTCAATCAACCTTTTAATGTAAATTATGCTTAAAATTAGATTTATTCACATTTTAAGCCTCGAAATTTTTTATTTGATAAATGTAAATACATTTAACAAACATGTATAATCATATTTTAGTTATTCCTTTTCATTTCTTCCAATATAATGGCAAGGTGTTAACTACCATTTAAAATAATAATCTTATATTATTAGTGTGCAACTTAAGATTTCAAAGAAACATGTTGTTGCGTATCAGGTAAGCCATCGAACATATCATCCCTTTTAAAGTAAAATTAATATTTAATTCAAAAATATTAGTAAATATGAAAAGTGTATTATTCCTTATATATCTAGGATGTTACATCCTTCCCCCCTTTTGGGAATTTCGTCCTCGCAATTTTAAAACTGGGCTTGGAAACATCATTAAAATTCCCACATCAGAAAAGATTAAGTAAAACTATCACTTTTAAAGAAAGAAAGAAAATTACAATGGTCACCTGAGATAACCCGTACTAATATTCCATGTAAGAAAACATGGATATGGAAGAGAGAAAAAATGGTCGCGTTCTGATGGAGAGTGATAGAAAACATGATTAGGAGAAAGTTAACCACCAGAAAATCAAAAACATATGATGTGTTAAATGGTCTTTGATTACTTAGTAGAAAACTTAAACCAACAAATTTTTTGTTTTACATTCATTTTAATAATTGATAGTAATTAATTTACTACATAGAATAAGAACATAAGGAAATATACTAACCTTCAAGTATAGTTTCATCCTTTAATATGTTTCTACCAAAAACTAATCTTTTCTCCAAACAAAGAGCATTCAAAAAGACTTGGTCACATAAAAAGAACAAGAATAATCTTCTTGAGAATTAATCTAAAAAATAAGAACTATATATTTCCCTTGTCTTTAGACATCAACTAAAACCAAAATGGTTAGTGCGAGATTAGATAATACCAAAAAAGGAAAATCTTTTACAAAATGAAAAACTACTCTGAATCACCAAAATTTGTAAAACAATACCCAAAGTTTAACCAAGACCATTCAATAAAAAATTGTCCCTAAAATTCATTAAATGTAATCCAAACTAATATTGAAACCCAAATATAATAAGGATTTAATTACATAGACTTCCAAGATAAATCTTATCAATTATCACCAAATAACATCAGTTAGTCATAAAATCTCATATTGAAAAGTAATGAACCTAATCACATATTATCCATGATAGGTTAATCAGTTTCATAAATAAACCAAATCATCATATGTCCACAATAAAAGCATAGATTATTCCAAACTAAAATTTCAACCGTTATTCCACAATTGAAATCCCATAGTAATCTATCTTACTTAGGCATATAATGTTTCCTCAAAAGAGAGAACGTCTTCTACAACAACCTTTATCATTTAATCACTAAATCATTTATCTATAATAATTATATCCATTTAATTAAACATAAGTTCCAAAAATCAACTTATTCTTGTTCCATAAAATAATTTTACTAAAATAAAAAGTCATACTAACCAAGGACTTAAAGTAGGCTAGTGGTAAGTGATGCGCCCTTGTCGCCCTTTGGTTTTGGGTTTGATTCCTGGAGCCTTGCCAGATGCAACGGGTTGTCACCTAATCTACGGGTTGTACTTTTTATAAAACTCAAAAATAACCCTAATAAGTTTTTACCTCAATGGTTTCCTTATACCTCTCATTTTCATCCAAATTCATTATGATTTCAACATCATAATTATTGATGTCTTATTTCACTGCCATATGATAAAATAAAATTATTCCCAAAAATAGGAACAGAAAACCTTGATCTTGGTGTCCATTTGGTTTCATTGTCATCTTTTTCACATAGGTAGAAGTACCATGCATTGAAATAATGATTTAGAGATCCTTCAAAATCATTTTCTTCCTCCATCCAAATACACATTTTATAACATGGGTCATATGGGTGTTCATAGAAAAATAGTTTTAGAAAAATAATCATGTATGACATATAATTTCAAAACATCTGATAAAACATGATTTCTATAAAATAGTCGAAACTAATTTGAGTTGAAACATTAAATTAATAGTCCATTTAAAATAACATAGGTATGTACTGAGAGACTATATTGTAAAATCATATATAAATAGGTTGCGCAAGGGTTTCCTTCTTGATCACCTTTTATAAAATCAAAATATGCTTCAAAATCTTGTGATAATTTTAAATATTTGAAAATTCCTTGATAATATATACCTTTCTTGAAAACATGAGAATATTGTAAAAATATGATTTTTTTTAAATACAACCCAAGATCCACAATGATAACATGGTATAATGGAGGTGTTTGATATCTCAAACAACTTCTTACAAGTGAGTTGTATTCTATAAAAAGATTCACAATCATCTGAACATGACATTGCAATAATTATTGCCAGCATGTCCTCAGGAAGAGATAAGAATGTCATTTGAGATCCTCCTTCTTCTATTTATAACTGACTTCCCTTGATCAAAAATAGTTATAAAACAAGGATTTAACTGAAATAATAGACATAGTGACTAACCATGTGTCTAACGAAAACTCATAATCCCTAAAGTTGTCTAAACTGACCTCTGATACCAACTATAAGGACCCGACCATATCATTACGTATTCTTGAATTAAATGAATAATTCACATTGAAGATATTTTCAGGTTTATATTTTTAGAGAATTAGGTCATAAATAATACATAACAACTTGAATATTACATGTATACACTACTACTCAGTATCAATTTTTTCATAAAATAAAAACTCTTAAAAAGTAACATGTATAGTTCCATGTTTTAGACAACATGACTTTTCCTTGATTCCATCCTTGACCCTATTCATCTTTATGTCCTTTGAAAAACATTTCAAAAACTTGGGATGAGCATAAAAATCTATGTAAGGGTTATGAAATAAGAAAAGAAAACATTAGCCCATCAATAAATACAAATCAATGAAACCATACTTCTCAATCTTAACATACCTTATGAAATCATAAGATTTATGAATAACACACAAAAATCACAAATCATAAAGGTTACTTATGGAATACATATCAAACTTACATTTTAGCTATCACATATACATAGGGATTTACACTTGTAATGCCCATCACATTATATTCCCTAAATCTCTTCAGAGAAACATCACGTTTACCTCCATCACGTTACTCAATGCATTGGACAGCTATCTCGAACTCACTCACCCAAGGTTTATCACGGAACCACCCCTATACGTAAACAATGTCCAATAACCATAACATAATCATAACACATAACACAAGTATAAAGTAAAGATAACATTTCCACATTCCAATATATCAAATCATGATATTGAAATAAACAATGCTTTATCAAATAATTTTCAAAATCATTGAAAAAGGGATTTCTAAATCAATGTGTCGCATACCACTTTGAAGCTTTTAAACGATTTCTCATTTGAAAAAATTAATGTCATATAAATAAATCCTAAAACCCATTTTTAAAACATGGAAATTAATGAGATATATTTAGAAGAATAAATCTTTAAAACATTTAAAATGGTATTTTAGTTAAAGAGTCTATAACAAAAGGAGAGACGCTTGAATAAAAATAATTGAGGAATAAAATTTAATCTACACTTGATAATATCCTGAGAATAAAGGGATTTATGATATAATATGTCAAAGGATAGTATATATAGCATATAAGAGTGAATTGGTGCATATCAAGAATGATGACTCAGTTGAAATATAAATTGAGATGAAATCCCGTATCAAGATGGTATCCTTAAATTAAGGAAAAATCCATCACATAATTATGTATGAAAAATATAAATACACTTAATATATGTGTATATTAAGTGTAAAATAATAATAGGTTATTCACACATATTCATAGGATAACATATTCAAGAAGTACAAGTTGAACCCAAAGAATTAAAATTGGGTTAAGAATTTCCCTTGTAAAAATTCAACAGTCTAACGACATCACATTAAATTTCATAAAATGAGTTGATGAGATAAAAATAGTTTCTCAACACCTGGACATAAATTTTACATCAATAAGTATATTTAAGAACATATCCCAACATAATAAGTTGTAAATTAAAATACATAACAAAAAATAATTCTTTATAAAGAGGAGGGTGAAAGGTTCCCTTACCGATTTGGTAACTTACAAAACATACTCCACAAGAAAGAAGGATCACAAAATGAAATTTTAAATACTCATAAATGAAATGATATTACACAAGGAGTATAATAATGAGAAGTACATACACCACACAAAATGATATAGTGGCAAATATAGCATGAATCTCACGGGAATAAAAATTGAGATGAAACCCTTTACCACGTTGTAATCAACTTAGTAATATGAAAAAAAGTTAATATCCCCCAAATGAATCACAAAATACCATGAATATAAATAGAATAATGATAATATATATCAAATGGAAGTACACAATAAACTACATGCAATGAATAAGTGGCGAATAATGAAAATATCACGAAATTAAAAATGAGATAAAAAAGTCTCTTACCACGTTGTAATAAATCGAGCCGTATGAAAAAAAGTTAAAAACCACTGAATGAATCATATAATATCATGAATATAAAGATAAAATGATAATATATATCAAATGGAAGTACAATATTCACCATATTCAATAAATAATTGGAGAACAATAGAAATATCGCGGAATTAAAAGTGAGATAAGAAATCCCTTACCTCATGTCCAACTTAACTCGTATGTTCCATTTTCATCCGGAATAATAAACTAAAGATAATTTATACTTTATGAAGAACCTTTTTAATGTTTATAATTCTTTTATATCACTTATTAGAATGTTATAAACATTATGTAATCATTTAAGTTAATAACGTTCATTTTTTTGATATTTGGTACTTGAGTAAAAAATGAACACCTTATATTTACAAGTTGGCCATGTAGTCAATAGTCTATTATATCCAGAATAAAATTCATTATTTAGATATAATATATATCATATATATCCAGTATATATTTATATTTATAACAGTACATATCATTTGGAGGTAAGAAATGAAATGCATCATTCATGGAGACGATAACTCGTACGTACGCATGAATGCTACATTCATTTCTATTTATTATTTTAATGGAATTAAAACATAATGATAAATAGGTATATTATCATTCCAGTAATATTTCATATATAATATCATATATAATATCATTAAATCCATCCTCTATACGTCCCACATATGGCATTAACAAGTCATATCACTTTGAGGGGGCGGTAGTCCGCACTTCCTCAAATGAAATTATCGTGTTTACACATAATGGAAACCATACATTAATTCTATAAATGAATAATATAGAAGAATAAAGAAAACATAAACATAATATGCATCAAATATAAATACATTTCCATCTTAATGCCCACCATGAGATTCAGTTGGAGATATTTGAACAATCATCGTTTCGTGAGGCGTTAGTTCTCCATCCACAAAAACATTATGTTCTTCATCCATTAGATGGATGTGTGTGTAAGTGTAGTTATAATCCTTATCATAAAAACATACTAGTATATTGAGTATACTGGTGTTGTTACAAAAGAAAGGAATAAAAACAGTTTACGGGTTGGAGAAGTAAAATAAAATAAAATAAGTTACGAGAAACTGTTACCTTCAATTTGGGTAGCTTCCTTTGATTTGAACCAAAAGGACTTCTTGAAGATCCATATGCCAAAGTTAAGGCTTCATGGACTAGGATAGGGATGTCGGGAGCTCAATTGGGCAGAGTTTGGACGATCTAAAAGGCTTTATAGGTGTGATGAATTGGTTATAAGTGGTCTTCTTTTATAAGGGAGAGGAGGGGCTCTTTAGGAAAGTGTGAAAACATTATTTCATTATAAACATATCTTCTGTTTAAAAATGTCCAAAAATAATTAAATTCGAATATAAGATGAATCATATTCAAAATAAAATCATTCAATTATAAGTGTACATGTTTTGGATAATTTGTTAATCATTATAATCTTTTTTATTAAAAGCATTTATTAATGGGGTAAAACTGCATCATTATTGTGTCATAAATAATTTAAATTATTTGATGTCTAAAAATTATAAAACAAATAACATGATGTAGTAAATATTTTTAGCTTTTCAATGAATATTTATATTCAAAAATATTACTTCTATAACACCATATAAAAAATAATTTATTAATGATATTTGTTTCTGTCATTTTTACCTTTACATTAAATAAATTAATCTAAAGTGTAATTTTCATTCATAAGTGGCTCCATGGGGTCCCTAAATAGACCCAAAGATTATCATGGTAGGAAATTACTCATATAATAAAGGTAGGATATTTTTTAAGGTAATTTTTAATTATTACAATATTCGTTTTATCTTGAATTACCCTATTTACCTTTACCGCAGTAAATAAAATTCAAAAGTTACTATTCACCAAAAAATCACCTTATTGAACAACATTTTACATACTAATAAAAACCATGTATGGAGGATTTTTGAAATTCAATTCACAGAAGTGGTAAAATTTCATTTCATTCAAAAAGACTATTTTTTAACTACTATTATGTGGTTTCAATATTAATCAAAAATTGATGTTTTTCAAAAAAATACCAAAAATTAAGCCTAAGAATTATTTGATATTCCGAATTAAAAAATGATGTCTATTTTTTCAAATTAAAATCATAGAAGTGTAATTGATTAATTTAAAATTAATTTTTGTTGTTAAAACAATTATCGTGTTTTTCAGAAACAATAACAATCAAATGATTGACACTTGTTTATGTCCAATTACAAAGTGAAATTAATTACAATGACCAACATTGGATTAAATGGTAAAAATATATTATAATTACACTCTAAAACCAATTAAAAACATTATATAACCATATAAATAAATTATATTAAAAGGTAATTTTGAATTAAAATACAATATTTTTAACTATTCATTAAAAAATGAACTTTATAAGAAAAATACCAAAAAAGTACCCAAAGTAAAATTTGATGTCCCAATTTTAAAGAAGGATTTTATTTGGTCAATTAGAATGTATTAAATTGACCAAAACTATATTTAATGAGGGTTATCCATTAAAAGGATGTAAATCAACCTTTTAATGTCAATTATTCTTGAAATTAGATTCATTCACATTTTAAGCCTCTAACTTTTTTACTGGATAAATGTAAATACATTTAACAAACATGTATAATCATATTTTAGTTAGTTATATTAATTTACTCTAATATAATGGCTAGGTGTTAACTACCATTTAAAATAATAATATTATATTATTAATGTGCAACATAAGATTTTAAAGAAACATGTTATTGGGTATTAGGTAAGCCATCGAACATATCATCGCCTTTAAAGTAAAATTAATATTTAATTCACAAATATTAATAAATATGTAAAGTTTCTTATTCCTTATTTATATAGGATGTTACAATATCTCCCCTCATTCTTCACTATGATCTCATAAACACAAGAGGATGTGTAATTGTCCCAAGCCATGGGATTGGGAGAGGATTATGTTGTGTTCCCAAAATCATCCACTTTGATTACAAATATTTTTTTATGTTTGTTGTGAGGAAAAGAACAATGCTAATGATGGGGTAAAGGACGTCCCCCACTCTTTGGAAATCCTCTCAAACTCATTCTTTTATATAATGAACCTACCCCCTTATCATAGAAAAAATTATAATATAGAGCTGAGTTTATTCATGGTAAAAAATGATATATGACGGAGATGGGTCATAGAAGGTGTCAATATCTTGATTGAGGTGTGTCATCAACATTAACAATTAGATGATGTGATGTTTGGTGTCCCAAATAAGACTCCAAGTAATTTTAGGTATCACACACAAAATGAAATAATAATACTTCATGAATAGGTAAAAAAAATATAATTGAGGAAATATAAATGGATAATGACGGAACCTGGGTGACCTAACCTATGAATCAGACATTTCTTCTCTAACCTATATACATTCATCCTATATTTCATTTGTATATTTATTTTTATATTTTCATTCCAAATTCCCTCCTTTTATAATAAAATAAAATAATCAAAAAATTATAATTAACGAATAATAAATAGTGTGTGATAATAGTAATGATAATAAACAGAGATGAGTCTAGTCATCCACTATGTTGTTGTTGGAAAATAATTACAGCTTTTCCACCACCCAGCAAAGGAATGTCACACTATATATTTATTTTTTTATATTATAAAATTACAGATACATATAATTCATGGTTACTTATTGGACTACATTAGAGGTTACCAACCAAGTTATACTTAAAACCCAGTTATTAGTCCATAAAAATTCAGTATGTAAAAAGATATCACTGATACCATGTTCAAGTTAGGTAGAGAACCAGTGTTCCATGATAAAATAGGGTTTCTTAAATAGAGTTTTTAGTATAGGATGTGATGATTTTTGAAGATATTTCTAGAACCTACATGCATTTTATTATTTTATATATGTGATCAGCCTAATGGGAGATTTACATATTTATACGGGATGACCATGGGCTAGTATGAATGTTTTCATCCATATTCATTATTAATTGATTATGCATACTCTAATAGACATTTATTATTTCTAGATGAAATTTGGTTTTTTTTTGTGAACTCTAATATTGAATTATAATATACCCATTTTGATACTTGAGAAGCCCACATCTATTCAGAATCATGTGTATTTTAGAGAAGTGTACTTGTGGAATAGTGGATAACCAAATTTCAGAATTGGTAAAGGGAAGCCATCTTGGGATATTAGGAATAATTTATATTAACATTAAAAATAGTATAACCATTTCTCATAAATAGGATCCCTAGTCTCACCAATGGACTAAACACATCCCTTTCAAAACCATACTCATTTGAATGTTCTTTGAGATTAGTGGTCTAAAGATCTTTTAGACAGAAATAGAATATAAAATATAATATCCATTAATGATAAGATTAACATAAATATGAATGAGGATCAAGCATAGTGTTATGGTATTAGATATGTGTTAGATTATATGTATTGACCATTATCAATAAGATTGGATAATGGTGTTATAACAATATAAATCTCTATTTATCATTCATTTATTTGTGATGAAAATATTAAAATAACTTTGGAATGAGAATATCTCCTCAATGTAAGACATTATATTTTCATAATCGATGATATTTATTGATTATTATGGGTTGTGATGATATTCTATGGTAATTTTGTGTTACATACAATATGTGATATAATGTAGATTCATGAGATAATAATTGGATATTTCTAATGTAGTCTAGGATATAAATTTATATCCAATGTAATTTCATATATCTGTTGATATTTTTAGGGGTGTGTACTTAATATGTGTACCCATTATAAAATATTTAAAATATAATTATCATAAACAAAATAATAATTTGATACCTTAACTACGAAATCTTAAAGTGTGAGATAATCGGTCGATGTTTTTGTATGTTGTGGACCATATTATTAGTTTTCTTTAACCAAGACAATATTTTACCTCTTATATAACATTTATGAAATTTTGGTGAATAAGTCAGTTAGATTGATAAAATTTAGTGCCAATTATAATTGAGGGAGTTGGGTTATTCAGAACTACTTGGATGAATTACATATAATGTATTCATTCAAATAATTTTGCCTATATTAAAACATCATGATTATATGAGAATAACTATAATATATTTCAATTTTACATTATTTTTAGTCATATTATTTCATATATAAAGGGATTATTTAAGCATGCATATTGTCTATTAAGACACATCTTTTGGAATACAAGAACATGTAGATATATAAGTGTCTTTAAATAAGATGATGAAATACCACATTATATATTGATAAGAAATTATTTTTTCTTGATGATTTTTTTTCTACATAGACTAGGGAATTTTTAAATATTTTAGATAAAATAATTTTATATGGGGTAACGTAGAGGGACCCAGAATTAGGATTTATGTTTTTATAATGTGTTATTTCATCTGGGGAGAGGGGAAATGAAAATCATTTCCAAATTAGTTTGGATGTATTGAAAAAATATTATATTTTCCCAAAGGAATATAAAATTTTTGTTCATGTTGGAGAATATTGAGTATTGTGCACTAAACCGATGAACAAAATGTGGTTAAAACACAACATCAAGGTATGTTTGTGTTAATTGTTCATAGTTCCATGTTAAGGTGATTGTAATGGATGATATGTGATATCATCTAATGAACTTACTCTTCCTGATTTTCATATTTATATTGTAATAAAGAAAAAAAATCCTATTATGTGTATAAAAACATTAATTGTTATCAAATGTAAACAATCATAGTAAAAAATATGGTTTAAGCCAAATGTTTTAGTAATTTTATAAAGTATAGAACATTTTCAATTTAATAGGATATATTATTAAATGAAAGTTCCATAATTTGACACATAATATGTAGTTTTTATTATCTAATCATTTATTCTATTATCTAATAAATATTTACCATCAAAGAGGAGGTTCCCACACACCATTTTTTGGAAATATGTTACAACAAAGCATTTCATTATTTTAGTGGTAAGAGGATACTATTGGAGGTTGAATCCCATAATTATCTAATAATGGAACTGTAACATCCCAGGTAAATAACAAATAAATAATTTTCATAATTATTAATATTTACGAATTAAATATTAATTTTATTTTAAAGGGGTTGCTATGTTCGATAGCGTACCCAATACGCAACGATGAGTTTCTTTGAAACTTACGTAGCACACTAGTAATAAAATAATATTATTTTAAATGTTAGTTAACAAGTAGCCGTTGTACTGGCGGGAATGGATAGAAATAACTAAAATATGATTAGATATGTTTTTAAATGTTTATACATTTACCCAATAAAAGATAAAGGCTTAAAATACGGAAAGAGTTCAAATTTAGGGCATATATACTCTAATTTTCACTAAAGGTTCACTTATCACCTTTTAATGGTGAACCGTCATTAAATATAGTTTTGATCACTCTTATACTTTATTTTGGACCAAATATAACTCTTCTTTAGAATCGGGACATCAAAATTTACTTTGTGTAAATTTTTGGTACCTTTCTGATAAAGTTCTTTTTTTATGAATAGTGTAAAATGTTGTATTTTAATTCAAAACCTCTTTTTAATCTAAATTATTTATATGATTAGATTATTATTTTAATTGGTTTTAATGTAAAATTAGAAAATATTTTTACCAGTTAATCCAATGGTGGTCATTGGAATCAATTTCACTTTGAAATTGGACTTAAACTGGTGTCAATCTTTTGATACTTATTGTTTCACAAAAACACGCTATTTGTCATGACAGTGGGAATTAATTATTAAATTAATTAATTTGACTTATATGTTTTGAATTTTGTAAAATGGACTTCATTTTTGAATTCGGAATATCAAATATATCTTAGGGTGAATTTTTGGTAATTTTCTGAAAAACATCAATTTTTGATGAATAGTGAAACCACTAAGTGGTAATCAAGCAAACTGATTTTTCAGTTAAATGAAAGTTTACCACTAATGTGTATTGAATTTTGAAAATCTGACATACATGGTTTTCATTAAGAAGTAAAATGTGGTTCAATGAGATTATAATAATTTTTTGGTGAATAGTAACTTATTAAGTTCTTAATCGCGATTAGAGGTAATTAGTGTAGTTTAAGGTAAAAATGGTATTATAAGAATGTTAAAACACCATGAAACTTGTCCTACACCTATTGGGTGAGTCATGGCCGACCAAGACAAGCCATGGGCCAACTTGGGGACCCCATGGAGCCACTTTAGTTGGAAAATGACATTAATATATTTTTATTTAATGTTAAAGTGAAAATGACACTAACATAAATTGTTTTACTAAAATAATTTTTGTGTGGGGTTATACAAGTCCAAATTTTGATTATAAATAGTAATTGGAAAGCTAAAAGGATTTCCTACATCATAGTATTTGTTTTATAATTTTTAGACATTAAATAAATTAAATTATATATGAAATAATAATGGTGCAGTGATGACATCATTATTTGACGATTTAAATAAAAGGGAAAGATAATGAAACATATAAAACCTACACATGGCCAAAACCAATTGGATGAGTGGATTTAGAACCCTTATCACCTTATCCACGAATTATATCAATGTGGGACCTTTTAAAACCGAAACACTTTTTCAAATAAAGTAATATTTCTTTACTTTCCAAAAGTGCCCCTCCTCTCATCTTATAAAAGGCCCCCACCTCTACCTCATTTCACACACTTCTCAAGCCATTGGCTCGGCCAACCCCTCCCCAATTACTCTCTCCACATCCCTCTCCTCATCCTAGAGGATTCCCTTTTGGGAAGAATCCTTTAAAAGAAATCCTTTATGCTCAAATCAAAAGGGAGTTACACTTTTAAAGGTAATTCATTCTCTCTTGTTCATTTGTTTTATTTCGCTTCTCCAACCCTCTAAACTCTTTTTATTTACTTCTTTTGTAACAACACCAGTATCTTAAATATACTAGGATGTTGTTATAATATTTATTTGAGCTACACTCTCACACAACTACATCAAATGGTTAAAGAACATACGGTTTCCGTGGATGGCGAAATTCTGCCTCCCGAAACGATGATTGTTCAATACTCATTTAACACCTTCAAGGGTGGCCATTATGATGTCACTATTTTTATATATGATATATAATATGTTTATGTTTTCTTTAAGCTTCTGTATTTTTCATTTTTGGCATACCTTTATGGTTTCCATTATGGGTAAACACGATATCTTCATTTAAGGAAGTGCGGACTACCGCCCCCTAAAAGTGATGTGATTCGTTAATGCCATATGTGGGACGTGTAAAGGATGGATTTAAAGTTATTATATATGATGTTATACTGGAATTATAATATACCTCTATATCATTATTATTTCTTTCCATTAAAGTATGAGATAGAAATGAAAGTAGCGTTCATGCGTACGTACGGCTTACCGTCTCCATGAACGGTGCATTTCATTTCTTATCCCCAAATGTAATGTACTATTAAAAGTACATGTATATAATGGATATATATAATTAATGATATATCTAAATGATTAATATAATTCTGGAATTAAAATATACATACCTCTCATTTAGTTTTAATTCCATTAATATGACAACGAAATGAAAGTAGCGTTCATGCATACGTACGGCTTACCGTCTCCATGAACGGTGCATTTCATTTCTTACCTCTAAATGATTATGTAATATTATAAATACATGTATATGCTGGATATATATGATATATATGATATCCAAATCAGGAATTTAATTCTGGATATAAAGAACTTTTGACCACACGAACAACATGTAATTGTAAGAAGTTCACTTTCGACTTAAGAACCAAATATTGACAAAACAAACATTATTAACTTAAATGGTTACATAATGTATATAACATAGAAATAAGTGATATAAAAGGAATAATGAACTTTAAAAAGGTTCTTAATCAAGTATAAATTAACTCAAGTTTGTTATTCAGGACGTTAAAGAATGATCGAGTCAAGTCGGATACGAGGTAAGGGACTTCGTCTCAATCTCCTTTCATTGAGGCATATTTCGTTTTATACACAACTTTCTTTTATACGGTGTATAAACTCCTTTGACTTTTAATTTTATACAAAAGGAATCTTTTTCTACGAAGCGTTTTACTAAATGACAAAAAGGAATGTTTTTTTAACGTACGCGGTGACAACGACTTTTTCCGCCACCGCGAGTATTATTTGGTCTTTGGCTTTCTCAACAAGACGTAATGTTTTTAGAATAAAATAAATACCATATACTCTTCTATGTATTTTGGTATTGAAAATGGTTTGGAAAAAGGATTCTATTATTTCAATATATTTATGATATATTGTGATTGAAATGTGGAAATGTTATCATTCCTTTATATTGGTTTTATGTTTTATGATTTTATATTGGGACTTGGACATTTTAACGGGTGGTTACGTTATAAACCATATGACGGGTGGTGCCGTGAATACCAGGACGGGTGGTTACGTTATAACCTCCAATGCATTGGGTATGGAAGTCGGCCGTATGGCTATTCCATTAAGTATGTATGGAAATTGGCCGTATGGCTAATCCATTAAGTGATATGTGTGGAAGTCGACCGTATTGTTACTCCACTTAAGTATGTTTATGTCCCAAGTTACCTTTATAAATGTTATGTGTTCTTTTTATGGATTTTATGGTAATCCTTTGGTTACAAAAAGGTAAGTAATGATACTTTATTCAGTAAAGAGTTTTTACTAATTCATGAAGGTGAAGGTATTACTTTGATAGAGTATATATGGTTTATTTGATGTTTGAAAAACTAACAGTTTTCATTCTTTCTATATCCCTTACTGAGCTTTTTATACTCACCCCAAGTTTTTTCGAAATGTTTTTCACAGGACTTAAAGTGGAATAAGGTCAAGGATGGGATCAAGGGAATGTCATGCTATATAAAACATGGAATCTAGTCATCTTTCTTTTTAAAAGTTTTTATTTTATGGAAACCTAGTAGAAGTGACTACATTGTAATCTTTTGAGATGTAATAGTTATGTTCTAATTCTCTAAAACTCTAAACCTGAAAAGATCCTCAACGTGAATTATTCATTTAATTCAATATTAAGTAAGTTTTAAGGCTGGGGCCTTATAGTTGGTATCAGAGGTCGGTTTAGACAACTTTAGGAGTTAGAAAAGTGTTAAATTATAATATTATTGAAATGATATAGCATTTACGGATTACCATGTTGCTTCGCCTAAGATATTTCTGTGTTCAGAATGGTTTTCCGCAGAGGAAACAAAGCAGCTATGTTGGGACGACATCAGGAGGAAGATAACCTTCCAAATCAGCAACCTGAGATGGTTGGAATCGGAACTGAACAGTTTTTTGCAGTGATGGCACAATTGACTCAGGCTATAAATGGTGGTGGTATCCATGCACGAGATCAGCCAGATCAACCACAGAGGAACATGTCAGTGGTGGAACATTTCATGAGGCAACATCCCCCATCATTCAGAGGATCGTCTGACCCTGTGCAAGCTGAAGGGTGGATTAAAGCACTGGAGAAGATTTTTGATGTCATGGGGTGTTCAGAACATCAAAAGGTTAGTCCTGTTGTTTACTGTTTTGAAGGTGAAGCTGATCAGTGGTGGTCGATGGTGAAAAATATAAGGGATAGTGATGAGATTGAGGATCTTCACTGGGACGAATTCAAAGGTATGTTTCTTGAGAAATATTTTCCTAAGGTGTTTCGTCTTAGGATGGAAAAACAGTTCCTATAATTGAGGCAGGAGGATGATTCAGTGGCTGCTTATGAAGAAAAGTTCACTCGATTGGCAAGGTATGCTCCAAACTTCATATGAGATCTTGATAGTAAAATAAACCGTTTTTACTCAAGGTTAAAGCCAAAGTATCGAAGGGCTTTAGCTTCTCGTGAGTTAAAAAGTTATGAAAAACTTGTTCGATGTACGGAGAAGGTGTAAATGGAGTTTGCTGATGATCAGGTGTTCTATGACAAACAACAGAATAAGAGGTCTAGTTGGCATGCAAATAGGAAGAATTCATCAAAGAAGCAAGGAGGTAAGAAATCCAAATATCCATCCTGTGAGAAGTGTGGTAAAATGCATCCTAGAGAATGTTTATCCAAGTCTGGTAAGTTCTTTCGGTGTGGTAAGTCTGGTCATATTGCTCGTAACTGTAAGGAAGATGATTAAGCAGGAAATGAAAAGCCAACGGTAATATGTTTTAAGTGTAATGAAATGGGTCATTATGCAGACGAGTGTCCGACAAGGAGCTTGAGTGATAGGAAGCAGTTAGACTACAAGCAGAAAGGGGTGGTAAAATTCTTTGCAACAACTTCAGCAGATGTTGGGCCATCGAATGAAGTGGTATCAGCTCCAGGGAGCTCAGTATTTTTCGAAGATTGACTTGAGGTCGGGGTACCATCAGTTGAAGGTAAAAGAAGAAGACGTTCTGAAGACTGCGTTCCGTACTAGATATGGCCATTATGAATTTGTAGTTATGACTTTTGGGTTAACCAATGCACCTGCTATATTCATGGACCTTATGAATAAAATTTTCCATGAGTTCTTGGATAAGTTTGTCTTTGTGTTTTGAGGTTTGTGAAGAGGTTATGTGTTCCTTGTGATTCACAGTTGAAGAATGAGTTGTTTTTTCATCCTGGCAGTACTAAGATGTACAGAGGTCTGCGAAAGTATTACTGGTGGGATGGAATGAAAAGAGACATTGCTGATTTTACTGTGAAGTGTTTGACATGTCAACAGGTTAAAGCAGAGCAGCAGTTACTGAAAGGGATACTTCAGCCTTTACCAGTGCCAGAGTGGAAATGGGAAATCATATCCATGGACTTTGTTGTGGGATTACCGAGGACATCTCGAGGTAATAATGCAATCTGGGTTATTGTTGATCGCTTGACCAAATCTGCTCATTTACTTTCTATACGAGATACTTTCTCTCTTGATCAACTTTCCCGTCTGTATCTTAAAGAGATAGTCAGGTTACATGGAGTTCCTCTCTCCATTGTATCGGATCGTGATCCTAGGTTTACTTATAACTTTTGGAAAGGCCTTCAGAAGTCGTTGGGTACTGAATTAAATTTTAGTACAGCTTTTCATCCTCAATCAGATGGGCAGTCAGAACGAACAATTCAGACATTGGAGGATATGCTACGAGCTTGTTTGATGGATTATCAAGGAAGTTGGGACCAACATCTTTCTTTGGTTGAATTTTCTTATAATAACAGCTTTCATTCCAGTATACAGATGGCACTATTTGAGGCATTATATGGGAAGCAGTGTCGAACTTCAGCATTTTGGGATGAAGTGGGTGAAAGGAAGCTGATGGGACCAGAATTGGTAGAAGAGATGGCAGAAAAAGTTCAGTTGATTCAGAAGCACATGAGAACAGCTCAGAGTAGGAAGAAAAGTTATGCGGATAACCGGAGGAAGGATCTATCTTTCGAGGTAGGTAATCATGTTTTTCTGAAGGTTTCTCCTTGGAAAAGTGTGATGAGATTTGGTAAGAAATGAAAGTTGAGTCCAAGGATCATTGGACCATACGAAATTCTAAAAAGAGTTGGATCAGTTGCATACCGAGTGGCTTTACCTCCGAGTTTATCTCAGGTACACAATGTTTTTCATGTTTCAATGTTGAGAAAGTATATGCCAGATCCATCTCATGTTTTGAGCCCAAAGGTAGTTCAGCTGGAAGAGAACCTATCTTATGAGGAACAACTGGTCCAGATTCTTGACCACAGGGAGCAAGTGTTACGGAATAAGGTGATTCATCAGGTAAAGGTTTTGTGGAAAACCCATGTGATTTAAGAGGCAACGTGGGAATCTGAAAATTCTATGAGGGATAAATACCCCCACTTATTTTGATAAGTGAATAAAATTGCGAGGACGCAATTCCCAAAAGGGGGGAAGGATGTAACATCCCAGGTAAATAAAGAATAAAGAATTTTCATAATTATTAATATTTACGAATTAAATATTAATTTTATTTTAAAGGGGTTGCTATGTTCTATAGCGTACCCGATACGCAACGATGAGTTTTTTTGAAACTTACGTAGCACACTAGTAATAAAATAATATTATTTTAAATGTTAGTTAACAAGTAGCCGTTGTACTGGCGGGAATGGATAGAAATAATGAAAATATGATTACATATGTTTTTAAATGTTTATACATTTACCCAATAAAAGATTAAGGCTTAAAATACGGAAAGAGTTCAAATTTAGGGCATATATACTCTAATTTTCACTAAAGGTTCACTTATCACCTTTTAATGGTGAACCATCATTAAATATAGTTTTGATCACTCTTATACTTTATTTTGGACCAAATATAACTCTTCTTTAGAATCGGGACATCAAAATTTACTTTGTGCAAATTTTTGGTACCTTTCTCATAAAGTTCTTTTTTTATGAATAGTGTAAAATGTTGTATTTTAATTCAAAACCTCTTTTTAATCTAAATTATTTATATGATTAGATTATTATTTTAATTGGTTTTAAAGTGAAATTAGAAAATATTTTTACCAGTTAATCCAATGGTGGTCATTGGAATCAATTTTACTTTGAAATTGGACTTAAACCGGTGTCAATCTTTTGATAATTATTGTTTCACAAAAACACGCTATTTTTCATGACAGCGGGAATTAATTATTAAATTAATTAATTTGACTTATATTTTTTGAATTTTGTAAAATGGACATCATTTTTGAATTCGGAATATCAAATATAGCTTAGGGTGAATTTTTGGTAATTTTCTGAAAAACTTCAATTTTTGATGAATAGTGAAACCACTAAGTGGTAATCAAGCAAACTGATTTTTCAGTTAAATTAAAGTTTACCACTAATGTGTGTTGAATTTTAAAAATCCGACATACATGGTTGTCATTAAGAAGTAAAATTTGGTTCAATGAGATTATAATAATTTTTTGGTGAATAGTAACTTATTAAGTTCTTAATCGCGATTAGAGGTAATTAGTGTAGTTTAAGGTAAAAATGGTATTATAAGAATGTGAAAACACCATGACACTTGTCCTACACCTAATGGGTGAGTCATGGCCGACCAAGACAATCCATGGGCCAATTTGGGGACCCCATGGAGCCACTTTAGTTGGAAAATGACATTAATATATTTTTATTTAATGTTAAAGTGAAAATGACACTAACATACATTGTTTTACTAAAATAATTTTTGAGTGGGGTTATAAAAGTCCAAATTTTGATTATAAATAGTCATTGAAAAGCTAAAAAGATTTCATATATCATAGTATTTGTTTTTTATAATTTTTAGACATTAAATAAATTAAATTATATATGACATAATAATGATGCAGCGATGACATCATTATTTGACGATTTAAATAAAATGGAAAGATAATGAAAAATATAAAACCTACACATGGCCAAAACCAATTGGATGAGTGGATTTCAAACCCTTATCACCTTATCCACGAATTATATCAATGTGGGACCTTTTAAAATCGAAACACATTTTCAAATAAAGTAATATTTCTTTACTTTCCAAAAGTGCCCCTCCTCTCCTCTTATAAAAGGCCCCCACCTCTACCTCATTTCACACACTTCTCAAGCCTTTGGCTCGGCCAACCCCTGCCCAATTACTATCTCCACATCCCTATCCTCATCCTAGAGGATTCCCTTTTGGCAGAATCCTTTCGAAGGAAGCCTTTAGGCTCAAATCAAAAGGGAGTTACACTTTTAAAGGTAATTCATTCTCTCTTGTTCATTTGTTTTATTTTGCTTCTCCAACCCTCTAAACTCTTTTTATTTACTTCTTTTGTAACAACACCAGTATCTTCAATATACTAGGATGTTGTTATAATATTTATTTGAGCTACACTCACACACAACTACATCAAATGGTTAAAGAACGTACGGTTTCCATGGATGGCGAAATTCTGCCTCCCGAAACGATGATTGTTCAATACTCATTTAACACCTTCAAGGGTGGCCATTATGATGTCACTATTTTTATATATGATATATAATATGTTTATTTTTTCTTTAAGCATCTGTATTTTTCATTTTTGTCATACCTTTATGGTTTCCATTATGGGTAAACACGATATCTTCATTTAAGGAAGTGCGGACTACCGCCCCCTAAAAGCGATGTGATTCGTTAATGCCATATGTGGGACGTGTAAAGGATGGATTTAAAGTTATTATATATGATGTTATACTGTAATTATAATATACCTCTATATCATTATTATTTCTTTCCATTAAAGTATGAGATAGAAATGAAAGTAGCGTTCATGCGTACGTACGGCTTACCGTCTCCATGAACGGTGCATTTCATATCTTATCCCCAAATGTAATGTACTATTAAAAGTACATGTATATAATGGATATATATAATTAATGATATATCTAAATGATGAATATAATTCTGGAATTAAAATATACATACCTCTCATTTAGTTTTAATTCCATTAATATGACAAAGAAATGAAAGTAGCGTTCATGCGTACGTACGGCTTACCGTCTCCATGAACGGTGCATTTCATTTCTTACCTCTAAATGATTATGTAATATTATAAATACATGTATATTCTGGATATATATGATATATATGATATCCAAATCAGGAATTTTATTCTGGATATAAAGAATTTTTGACCACACGAACAACATGTAATTGTAAGAAGTTCACTTTCGACTTAAGAACCAAATATTGACAAAACAAACATTATTAACTTAAATGGTTACATAATGTTTATAACATGGAAATAAGTGATATAAAAGGAATAATGAACTTTAAAAAGGTTCTTAATCATGTATAAATTAACTCAAGTTTATTATTCAGGACGTTAAAGAACGATCGAATCAAGTCGGATACGAGGTAAGGGACTTTGTCTCAATCTCCTTTCATTGAGGCATATATTTTTTTATACACAACTTTCTTTTATACGGTGTATAAACTCCTTTGAATTTTACTTTTATACAAAATGAATCTTTTTCTAAGAATCGTTTTACTAAACGACAAAAAGGAATGTTTTTTTTAACGTACGCGGTGACAACGACTTTTTCCGCCACCGCGAGTATTATTTGGTCTTTGGCTTTCTCAACAAGCCGTAATGTTTTTAGAATAAAATAAATACCATATACTCTTCTATGTATTTTGGTATTGAAAATGGTTTGGAAAAAGGATTCTATTATGTCAATATATTTATGATATATTGTGATTGAAATGTGGAAATGTTATCATTCCTTTATATTGGTTTTATGTTTTATGATTTTATATTGGTACTTGGACATTTTAACGGGTGGTTACGTTATAAACCATATGACGGGTGGTGTCGTGAATACCAGGATGGGTGGTTACATTATAACCTCCAATGCATTGGGTATGGAAGTCGGCCGTATGGCTACTCCATTAAGTATGTATGGAAATTGGCCGTATGGCTAATCCATTAAGTGATATGTGTGGAAGTCGACCATATGGTTACTCCACTTAAGTATGTTTATGTCCCAAGTTACCTTTATAAATGTTATGTGTTCTTTTTATGGATTTTATGGTAATCCTATGGTTACAAAAAGGTAAGTAATGATACTTTATTCAGTAAAGAGTTTTTACTACTTCATGAAGGTGAAGGTATTACTTTGATAGAGTATATATGGTTTATTTGATGTTTGAAAAACTAACAGTTTTCATTCTTTCTGTATCCCTTACTGAGCTTTTTATGCTCACCCCAAGTTTTTTAGAAATGTTTTTCAGAGGACTTAAAGTGGAATAAGGTCAAGGATGGGATCAAGGGAATGTCATGCTATATAAAACGTGGAATCTAGACATCTTTCTTTTTAAAATTTTTTATTTTATGGAAACCTAGTAGAAGTGACTACATTGTAATCTTTTGAGATGTAATAGTTATGTTCTAATTCTCTAAAACTCTAAACCTGAAAAGATCCTCAACGTGAATTATTCATTTAATTCAATATTATTTATGTTTTAAGGCTGGGGCCTTATAGGAACTATATTAAACTCATTATAATTTAATATTATAGGAATAAAAAATAATTATTTTATGGCTTTCTTGTTTTGTATTAACAATTCCTTGCTATTTTAATCATGGAATAGATTTCATGTATTTTTCTACTACTAATGGGCATTGATATGTCCCATGAAACACAAAAATTTATCCATAATAAGAAAGTTACTATAAGTATTCAATCTCTTGAGAATATTAAATTATTATCTCTTATAGAATGAGATTTAACCTGATGAGGCAATCTATAATCATTATGAAACAATGAATATACCACAAAACAAGAAGTATAAAAGATAAATATACATTGATAACTGTCATATTGATTTAACTAAAAATTTCAATTCATTTAGGTTTTCATTTAGTCTAAAATCTTAGCTAGATCGGCCATATCAGTATAAGTAATAATACAGACATTGTCTATATGCATTGGGATCACATGATACAGAACTATTTATAGATTTATAAAATCTAAATCCTCATTGGACAAAATTTAGAATGAATAAATATGAATTTTCATAAAACATGTCATTAAATTATCAAACACTAGAACTCCATGGATGAATTGGAAGATTTTATTTATGATTCTCAACTCATAGATCCACCCAAATGAAATATTTTTCAAATTTCCCCAAAAATTATTTCTAATAGACCCAATACATTTCTTGATCCCCAATATAAAAAAACTACCCCTAGAACTCTGATATCCTCAACTATAACACCACTAAAATTACATGATGTTTTTTCGATGTTTAAACCAACCTAATTGTTATGTACACCATCCCTAACTAAATCATAGTCTCTTTATTTTTCTATGTTCATATTTATGGGATCATTCTTTTATATTTTTTCCCCTAATTATGGGTTTATTAAGTCTATTGAACTAATATTTTATCCAATGTCAACATTTTTTATTCCATTTTGGTTGGGTATTATAATTTTTATTAGAAATTGGGAATTTAGATGTGTTTATAATTTGGATTCCTCGATTGATCAGTTTTTGGGTTTCACTTTAGGTATTTATTTTTTATTCATGGATTAGTGATTGATCTTTATTTTCCCTATTCTATTATCATATTGGATCTCTAATTTTTATAAACACTATTTAACTTATAACATGATTGTGATCAAAGTGGCCTTTGATTGTGATGATGGAGTGTTTGGTGATTAATTTGGCGAGTTTGGTGGGGGCCTCATTAGGTAGTGTTTTTTCTTATCAAGAATATTTTCTCATGGGTATATTCTCCCATTGTGTGATGTGATTTTTTTTGTTGTGATTATGGAATAATAAAAATGTTTTATTTTATCAAATTTAATTTGGATTTATGTGTTTGTTTAAAGGTTATTTTTTGGTTTATATTCTTTAGAATTAGAAATTACACAATGATATCATTGTGGTTTTTCCAGGGTCACTTCATATAGGGAATGACTATGGTGGTGGTAGAAATTATGGATTTGGAATATAGGATAACCATAGTTATTGTTGATCCCAACATGATTCATTAATATGATAGAGGTAATGTTTATTTATTTATTTGGTTTTGATTTAATTTTTTAGTATTTTTTATCATGTTTAGGTTGGTGTTCATTGTTTCATTATTGATATATTCTATGGATATTTTTATCGTGTTTAGTTTTCCGGTGGAGTTTGGTTCAACCTATTAAATTTTGAGGCTTCATTGTATAGGTGCTTATGTTTTTTATTGATGAAACTAATTGGGATTATGACACTATTTTTGGTGATGTGATTCCAATATAGATCAGTATCTTCATTTAAATTTTTAATTTAAATTTATTATTTGGAAACGGTATTGGTATTAAGTTTTTGGAGATTATTATTTGTATTGAAATTGGTTCTTAAAGGATATTAATACACCATAAAAGTGTTTTTAATGAAATTTCTATGTCTCATACATAGTATTGTAACCTATATAAAACATTATTTCCCATTATAATGAGCATTTCCTAATTATTCTTCATTCATAGAATCGAAAGATGATTCCAAATCCCTATCCTATTTACATTGCCAACTTTTTTACTATGTAAATGTAAACTAGTAAAATTCTCCTCAGTGAAACCTCACTTGTGACTTCTCACAATAACGTAATTGTTTATTCACTATTATCACTCTTTTGTAAAATATCTTCTTTGAACGCCATCATCAGACTTAAAAATGTTTTATAGTGACATATTACACTGCAATCCAATAGTATAATTGATGAAATTGAAATTCGAGGGTAAAAATTGTACTCTTGTTTGGAATTTACCTCATAAACGTAGAAAAATATGTAAATTTTTGGTATTTTTATTACATAAATTTAATGTATAACCATGAATGAATCTATAGAAAACAATAGCAAAAAATATTTTTTATTGGTGACATCCAAAATCATAGAATGTTCATAAATAAAATAATCCTAATCAATTCACAATATACCTCAATATTGGAATATTTTTAAATAGCACCATAACCAACTATTAAGTAACTCTCTTGCTAAAAACATCTGACACAACCACCAATATGAACTTGAATATTTGAAAAAATATATGAGGTTAAGTGTAAGAATACTTATTATATTTTTCTTATAGCCTCCAACTTATTCAACTTTTAATAAAAAATAATATTTCTCTTATAAGTATAATTGAAAAACCCATAAACTCTTCTAACATATTTGTATGTTCCACATCATTTAGAGCTATAATATAACTCACCAAAATCACACACCAAATATCAAAAATGTATTTATAGAATATATAATTATCCTATCCAAATGATAAAAAAACTAAGGTCCCTTAAAAATTTGACTCAATATTATAGTTTATTATTCTTAAAGACACACATCCTACCAAAAACTCATTAATTAATTTATCAAAATATAACCATAACCATGCTCAAAATCACCATCCTAACTATTTATTTTTTAATGAGAAATACCTGGTAAGTGTTATATCGAGTATGTTATTCACTATATTGTTACTGGGTTATACTCATAATCTAGTTACTCATGTGGCTATTTGTGTAGTGAATTACATTGTAAGATCACTTTATTTTAAAAAATACACAACATGATATATCCAATACAATATTCCTTATAAAATAAATATCATATCTATATAAAATGGATCATAAAAATTTTAAATGAGGACATATTTTCCTATATCATTGATATATTATTACCAATTAGCCCATCTAGATCATACATAACTCCATTTTATTCTCAAAATAAGCTTCACTATGGGATAAATAATTCACAATGGAGAGAAATATTGAAAATTCATATCCCAGAATTCAGAATTGCAATGATCAACATAGATTAATATGGAAACCAAAATCAGTCAAATCTCACCATCCAATTACGAATTGTTGGAAATCATAAACTAGGTCAATGATATTTATATTTTTAGAACCTATCATCTACCATATATCTATTATTATTCCCCAAATATAACCTTATAAAAATATTAAACCCACGAAATACAAAATTTATTCATATAGCATATCACACCTACCAAATTAACCTAGTATAAATCCACAATACTTGTAACACATAATTTAGGTGATTATCTTCTAAGACGCCACCATTAAAAATGTAGTTATTAGGTGAGAAAATTCTTAAAAAATCTTTTGGAATCCATATTATGGGGTTAAAAAACTATCATATATTGAATCACAACCCTTTAATTAAATTAACATTTCACACATAAGAGAAAATCTTCTAATATTCAAGACCCTTTATAAGAAAACCATAAAATCATAATTAATCTAGACCTATAGATGCACAATATAATGGAATATCTAAAAAAATAGATAAATAAGAAGAAAATTAGTGAGATTCACACTATCTATATTTTATCTTTTAATATTTTATCTCAATAACAATCATTTAACATTACTGTATATTAACCTCAATTATCCATTTCATATCCATTAAAAGTAAATTTTATCAACACCAAGGAATAATAAGGGGGATGAATAAATATATCACAACGTCACATGAAACCGTCCAAATAATTTTGAATATAAATACATCTTACTTTATAAATCATGGCAAGGAATACATATATGAAGTAACTCCCACAATGTATTATTGGTGGGTGAACTAAAAAATGATATATTTGTTTAATTAATTTTATTAAATCTTTTTAACATATATGATTTATTTTTATTTACTAAATTGTGTTATTAAATTTATTGAGTAATAATAATAAATAAAAATTAGGAATAACATAACTATTAACACGTTTTATCAGTCATACATAAATATTTACATTCATCACATGGAATTGAAACACCCATGGAAATATGTTAAACTAATAAAACCTTGTGAATTTAAATTAGTATATCAAATTCCTAAACTCATTAAAAATAAATATTACAAAACTTTCAGGGAATATTGAAAAAATATCTATATATATTGTATAATATCAAACAATGATTAATTTTTTTAAAACAAATTTTCTCATAAAAACATATATTGTTGAATAAGACTTCTTTTCAGTATAAATAACATATATGTATATAAGATAACATTATATAAAATTTATATAAATTATAAAGATAAAATAATTTTATTAAACCAAATAATACTCCACTAAAATTAATTTTTAAATAGGATCAGTAAAACATTATTAAAATTGAAAAATATTTTATAGATTTATTCGTAACCTATATAAACCAATGGTATGTCTTCTGAATTTCCCTACAATATTAGAGAAACTCTTATCTCATTCACTCTAAACCTATAATAAACATCACCCATTATTAATTATTTTTTTAACTATATATCTATATATATGAAATTAAAAACTATGTAATGTTAACCTATAACTATATATATTGAAAAATAATTAGGGTGGTTATTTATTATGTACATAGAAAACTGAATACAATTACAATAACCATATCGTGTTTATTTCTAAAACTAGTAAATTTTATTCAATGATAGAATAATTCCCAAAAATCCGTGGAATTTTGAATCTCTTATCCAAGTATAATATAATATATTTCTTTAAAAATTTGAAAGAAATTTTATATAATCATAATTATATACATAATTGATTTTTTTCTCTATGGCACCAAAACATATATTTTCTCATATTTTATCATCACATATCTTCTAATATTTATTATATAACATTTTTAACTAATGACATATTATTTCTTATCATTCATTGTTATCCATCAATTTGTTGCATTAGTTAAATGTAAAATAATATTTAAATTTACCATACACTCATGATAAGGTCAAAAAAAATATATACTTCTTTTTTGGTGTAATGAAAAAATACTCTAACAATATCTAAATTCATTATAATAGTGTGAAATAATCTAAAAAATCCCCTATTTCAATTTTTAAAAAACAAATGAATAAAAATAGAATAATAGTTATATATATCCTCAAAATTTTACATTGATTATGAAATGACACCAATTAAATAAAAAAACACTTTTTTACAAATTTATCGATTGAAATGGAAACATTTGATACCAGTTCACTACATATTATTCATTTTAATATATTAAAACTCTAAAGTAATTATATTTTTCAATAAAATTGTATTTCAATTCTTCAATTACAAGAATATGAGAGTGAAATAAATGTAGTAAATAATAATTTATAAAAATATTCCCAAATGTTTCCATAAATATTTTTTCGTTGTTCTTATTCACTAATACGACCACTATAATGAGTATTATTACACTATACATAATTATTCCAATATCATTAAATAAAATTATTATATTATTTTTGGATAAATACATTGTATATATGTAAAAAAAGAATTCACCCATACTTATAAAACACATAAAAATAATTCATTTTCCAAATAAAACACCCACACGCATAGACTAAATTGGAAATATTACAAATATATATACACACAGTCATACTATAAACACTAAATTCATAACATTACCTTTAAATTTATCCAATGAATATATTTTGATAATTTATTCTAAATAATATTTTTCAATTTTTACATTATTATTCCCATAATTGAAAAAAAATCCAAAGAGAAACAGACAATGCGTTAACTAACATAACTCAAAATTAAGAGGAATATGGTTGAAATATAATATTAAACATAAGCTTATGATAAGTGTATTTAAGTAAACTTTTTCTAAAAAAATTCACCACCTACTCCTTTATAAGAACAAAATCCATCTTCCAAATTCATTTATCTATCTTTTAGTTTTTAATGTAGTACATTAGGTCATCATTAATTAATAAAATGTGGTACATTATATTATATGTAATGCTAATCACTCTCCAAATTCCATATACAACTAAAATTTTTTACTTTACTTCTACCATGAGGTCTTCTAACTATGACATCATTCACAGTAAATTTGGTTATTATCTAAGTCTCTATAATATATCCCAATTCAATTATACTCAATGTAACCATTTGTTTTCAATGGGGACCATATAACACAAATTTTTATTAATAATTACATTACACTAAAAGTACACTTCTAAACATAAATTCTTCTATCCCAATGTGGAACGCATTGTTATAATGAATCATTATTTTATCTATTATAATAAATCAACAAAATATGAAAAGTTCATTTATAATAACATTGGATAATACTAACTATAATAATATTTCATCTCTTAAATATAAATTAATTTGGAGAACATGATGACACAAAAAAATTTATTTTTATTGTATATATAGTAAAATAGTGTAAACATTTTTTTTAAACAATATTTGGATTAATTCATTATCTTCTCTATCATTAGTTTTCTTTCCCACTTGAAATAGCGAAAAAATATTATTAATTTTATATTACAAATTAATTCAAAAAATGTCATGTTTATGTCACCTGATAATAATAAATCAGATTTTTTTCCTAAGGGATATGATGAACTAAAAAATATATAGCCTCTATAAACATTGGAATCTCAAAAAAACATATTTATATGAGCTGTCAATTCATAGAAAACATATCTCAATAAATTTTTAAAATTGTTATAAATTCCACTGTATTCATTGTATGTAACTAGAATAAAAAAGATTCATTTAAAACAATATCAAAAGGGGGAAAACCAAAATTAAATCAAAATTAAAAAATTTGAAACTAAGATGGAATGTACTGATAATTGTGTTGAATATCAGTTGAAAAAGGTATAATAAGGATGAAAAAAAATTCACAATCCCAATGAATCACGAAAATAAAATCCTTATATCTCATAATCTTATTCAAGCCTACCTGTACTCGTTATCATTGACACCTTCACTACAAGCACCAAAATCAACAATATGAAATCAAAAGGGAAAATCATATTAATTTAATATAGTGTAATTAAAAAATGTTACAATATCCCTAAAAACAAAATTTCAATAAATTTCTACCAACTATAAACAATTAATATAAAGGAAAAACTCTATCATCGATACAGATCCATATATGGAATAGAAATCCTCCAGAACAACTAGAACCATGACCCCGCCCTCAAACTATATAAAAAACTCCTCTAAAAATAAAATTACAATGAATACAATAGTAATTTTATGAATTGAAAAGATATATCCCATATTATACATATATTATAAACCTCACATTATTAATAACGTTAAAACATAAATAATAAAAACATTATCAAGTCCACTATTTCAAAACAAACTCGCAAACAATGATGATAGGATCACTAAGAATACATTAATATGTATGTACCGAATAAATATATTCGGTATAAATGGATATAAAAATTTGAAAAATTCATAGGAATTTGTGTGATCTGATGATCTATTTTATGTAATATATCTTTGTGAATCCTCAAGTGTGTGAACTAAAAAATAAATATATTAGAATATTTGATTTTATATCAATTGATACATATTAAATATGGAATTTTTCTTATATCAGTGTACATGGTTTTCTCTCAAAAATAATTTTATCATATATCGAGGTTTTAGATGTGATATTCATAGAATAAATGACAAAACAATTTTCTTGAGAGTGATTAATTTATTATTGTGAGGTTTTTTATTTTGTATTAATTGTAAACATTAAAAAATATTATTGGGAAATACTATATAAATTAGTGGAGATTCATATGAGTGAATGCAGTGACATTATTTTGTAAAAGAAAAGATCATGGTGTAAAGGATGGTGCTTGAACTATAACAGCATTTTCTTAATACCACAAAAGGGATTTTTTATTTGACACAACAAGTTAACATCCCAGATTAATTAACACATAGTTATGGTTTAATCTCATTCAAGGTTATTTATGGACTAACTACCTAGGTCACACCATGATGAACCTAATCCGAAAATTATTCATTCATATCTAAATTCTTAAGATGAAGATATTTTCTAAAGCAAGGGATTATTATAATTATTATTATTTCATGCAACAACTAGAAATTTTCTGACCCATATGATCATATAATGTTTTTGGAAATGTATGTGGTTCTATAATGTTAATGCAATTAGTGTTATTGATTTGTCATTGTTTTACAGTTGATTTGTGAATGTGTTATGAGGCACTACTTCATTCTATAAGTTTAAATGGGTTTAATATGAACATGAATACTTAGGAATAACCACATTAATAAAACCTAGGTGAAAAAATTATTTTGAAATATATTTTTTGTGAAATTTGATTCATGGAACACCTCATTGAAGGTTCTATGTTGAAATGATTTGGATCGTAAGAGATCAATTGATTATTTATTATAGATAATATAAAGATTCCATGATGAAATAAATTTTCAATTCCACAAATATAGATAGTGAGATATCAAGGTAACCATGGATCCATGTAGATTAGTATTCTATGAATTTCATATTTAAGTATCATTCCATAACAAAAAGTGTTACACCATTTTTTAATATGAATACAAATAAGTTGGTGAAAAACCTAGACTATGTGTGTGCAATGACACAATGAAAAATACATATATCTTAGGATGATTTTATATTATTTTTAGGATGATAAAAAGGGTTATAAATAAGTCCAATTTCTAGATGTACATTAGTTACATAAATTAGAGATCATTAGACATGTCAAAACATTTCATTCATTTAGTAATATAAATTAAATACCATCTTCAAGAAATATTCGTTTTTCTATTTATAATAAATTGAATCTACGGGAAGAAATATTAAGTCCACTACACTCAGTGGAATATACATGAAATAATAAATTTGAGTAAATCATATAATATCCCTTTAATAAAATGTGTTTTCTCTCTCTCACTCTCCCATCATAATATTATGACAAACAAGATCATTTTTCACTGACCCATGATAGTTGTCACATTCTCTAAAATGAGAGTTTATGTTTTTGGATATAATTGATTCACCCCTCTCCCCATCTCAGTGGTTGTATACTCTCCCTGTAGACAAGAAATGTTGTATTTTAATAGAATTTATTGAAGTTATCTGTCATTGAATCTGACATTTTATTCAATTAAATTTGTTTTAGAAAAATTATTGTATTGTATGTCAATTTTAAATTCATGAATATATGAGTACTCATTCAACTATGTATATGATTGATCTGATATATCTATGGATTAATTGAATAATATCAACAATAAATATGTTCCGAGGTTTTATGGATAAGTATTCCATTTATAGAGCTAGAAAGTGGTTAAATATATAATATAATATAGACTATAGATTCTAGATTCCACTATTAATAATGTTATTCATCTTAAATGAAGGTACTCACTACTGTATTATAGATAATAAGAATATATATTATGATGGGAGGGATCATAATAAATTAATGTGAACATGCCTAGAAAAGGATTTTACATGAGTTATGGTAAGAAAACAATAATTAAACTCCAGAGAACACTCCATTATATCCATGAATGATATAATTTAATGAATGTGTCTCAGTTACAAGCCAAATAGTTTTGGTTCAATGATATCAAAAATTCATAAGATATGTCATTATTAAAATTATTCATTCACGTACATAATATTTTATGATTGATTTCAAATTATGGTAAAATAAAAATATTCTATTACAATGATTATGATGATGAGAAACATCCCAAATAATTCATTGCAATGATCCCATCACATGAGTATTAATCCTTCTATAAATAGATCATTTACATGATCAATAAACAATTTATTGTTTTTGAGATAAAATGTGGGACAACAATAACAAGATATAGGAAAATATAAGGGAGATGGAGCCCTCAGCGCCGCAACTCGCGAACCCGGAAGATGCGATAAACCCTAACCCCCGATTCAGATCTTTTGCAGATGTGGTTGCTGGAAGATCAGGAGATGACATTCCTCAGAGTGTCGAGGATCCAGAGCTCAAAATCTTACCTATGTTTTATCGGCACAGAGGGCAAGCCGCGATATCCTTTTCAGAGGATGAGGTTAAATCTCTCGCGTATGGTTTGCGCTTCACTCTTGTTGGTAAATTTACTAATCGCAAACCTTCTTTGAAGTATCTTCGTTCTGCGCTTGAATCTATGGGTTTTTCGGGTTTCAATTTAGGGCTCCTCAATTCTTCTCACATAATTTTTAGATTCCAGACTGAAGCTGAGTATTATAGATTATGGGTCCGTCGATCGTGGTATTTTGGTGGCTGCTTCATGAGAGTTTTAAAATGGGAACCGGATTTTGATCCGCACATAGAATCCCCAGTTGTGCCAATCTGGGTTGGACTTCCTGAACTTCCTTTACACTTGTTTCACCAAAATTCTTTGTTTCCTATTGCTAGTCTCATTGGTAAGCCTTTGAGACTAGACTCTGCTACTAAGTCTCTCTCCAGGCCTTCCATTGCTAGAATTTGCATTGAAGTAGATGTTTCAAAGCCTTTGCCAGCACAGATTTGGATCCAGAGTGGTAGGCTAGGTTTTTTTCAGGAAATTTTATATGAGAGACTCCCAGATTATTGTCACTTTTGTCTTAGACTCGGTCACCCTTCTAGTTGCTGTGGCAAGGAAAAAGTCTGTACTAAGGCCAAGAAATCCACCTGGGTTGTTAATAGCCATAAGGCTGGTACCTCTCAAGTTGAGCATAGATTTAAACCTGATGAAGTCAACCGTGCACCGAATTCTGAAATCCGAATTTCAGATTTCATTGAAGATGTGATTGAAAATGCAGTTGTTCCTCCTAAGGAGGATCCTATTGGAACCCTGCCCCCTAATGATTCCAAGAATGTAGAATCTCAGAACTCACTTTCCCAGCAAGGAACGAATGATCCCACTGAATCTAAAGAAAACACAGAAGAGGAGGTTCATGATGACTCTGTTTCTAATGTTGAGGAAGTTGATAATTCGGTCCAGATTGAGGAATCTTTCCTAAACAGCATGGCCAAAAAAGGCAAAAAACCTATGGTTGATGAAGATGGGTTCATCACTCCACATCAAAGGAAAACTAGAAGACGTAAGGATTATTCAAATTTAGAACGTACCATTATTACCAGGTCAGTGGACAATTCTAAGGCTGAACATGTAGAAGTTCCCCAGGAGAAGTCTCAAGTTGAGAATTCCAATCCAGAACCCGTAAAGGATCCTCCAAATATTTCTTCGGTGGGACTCAGTGCTGAAATTTTATACAACTCCTTTAAGAAAGGAGAGATCACTAAGAGCGCCTATTTGGCTGCAAAGCAGGAGATCTTCAATGAAAGAAACAGGAAAGATTTCTTAAGCTGACTTTTGCTTTTCTGCTGGTTGTTTTATTTACTCCATGAAGATCATTTTTCATTTTTCTCATTAAAGTGATTCTTTAGATGGTTCTAGTACTGCTTGCTCTTGTTCAAGCGTAGTGCATACTGCTAGGGATGCAAGTGACACAAATGGGATTTTTATTTTTGTTGCTGGATCTGGTTCTTTGGAATGGTGCATAGCGCAGAATGCTTGGTTTTGTTCCAGGATTGCAGGGTCTTCGGTTTGCTGGATTTTTGATATGCATGCGCCTGGAATTTTGAAGTTTTGATGCTTGTTCTTCTCTGCTAAGATTTGCTGCATGTTTTTGCCTTTTAGAAGTGTTGCAGCCTGTTTGAGTTCGGCCTGAGCTTTCCCTGGATGGAAGATCCCTCTGCTTTTTGGATCTGATTGAAGGGATGTCATTTGGCTATTAGGCTTGCCAGGGATGCTTTTCTTTCTCAGATGGTCTGTTATGCTGATTCCATATTTTGCTGCATGCTTGAGGAAACACTTGGATGCAAAAGAGATGGGTGGCAAGGAGCTCCAGGGGCACGCAGCGGCTGATGACTTCGGTCTCGCTTCACACAAGGAGAGGGTTACGTCATCTAATCCTGCTTTTGGAGGATGGAATGGTGAATAGCAGCGCCTTCTAACTTGCAATATTCACTTTCGGGGTATTTCTTTGATGTGAGTATGATTGTATGTCTGTTTTTTCCATTTAATTTCTGGTTGGTGTAAGCTCATTACACCTCATGTGTACACTGTTTCCTTTTTCTTTAATAAAATTTTTGGGGTTGATCTTTAAAAAAAAAAGATATAGGAAAATATAATATGAAACCTCATTCAAGACCCTATAAGGTTCAAATCGTGTCAAGTCAATGAAATTTCATGTAAAATAAATGGATGATAAAGATTTAATTCATTGGACATTGATATATTTATATCTTTGCTATCAAAAGGAAATAACGAGATATAAGTAAATATAATGGAATGATTATATTTAACTATATTAATTATTTTAGTAATGAACACATTTTATATGTTTCTCTAAGAATTATGAATAACAATATATGGATGATCATCCCAAATGACCATCATGGATGAATAAAATGCATAACATATCAAATATGGGGATATTTATCAATGTTAAATTAAAATCCAAAACAAAGTAGTACAAAAATAATTCTCACGTCATGAGGCCATATATTATGAAAAATAATTTGAAATAGAATAATAATACATTGATTTCGTAGGTTATATTTCCACTACGTATAAATAGATAAATTTAAAAAATAAAATGATTTATGAAGTGAAAAGGAGAAGTGAAGAAAAATTTACTGATTAGGGGACAGAAGAATCTATTTAGAATGAAGTGGATTTTTAATGGAATTAAATGTATTACATTAAGGTAGAATACCTTAATTGATTCTTGGGAATGATTCATTAACTATGTCCCTTGATGAGTCCAAATTTAAGGACATCATAATGCTGATAATTACGTTTAAAATAAATTTGTAATATCTAAATGAAATTATTAGTTAATTGGAACATATTATAGATATTTTAACAAAAAAATAACTAATAATAATTAGTATATAAAGGATATAAATGAGAAGATTATTGATTTTGAGAATTCATGAAGTAAATCCAATAAAGTGGAGTAAAATAAATATGATGTTTGAACATTTTGAAATATTTAAATTAGTGTGAATGGTTTCAAAGGACAATAGGTAACCCTATGATTATTCTATCACCATAAAGAACAATTATTTTCAACTACAAATATTCAAATTCTAGATTTGGAAACAATTGTAATAGAAGGAAGATATATATTACATCACATAAATTGGAATTCAGACATGCTTACAATAATTATGATGGTGATGAAAATTAAAAATTCATTGGGGGTGAAGAATTATAATAATGTTGAGTTAAATAATAAAGCGAAAAGAAAATGAAATGAATAAATAATACACAAGTGAAAATAAAAGTAAAAAAATTTAGTTCTAAAATATAAAGAAACAATAGTCAGAATATTTTGAAGAAATAATTTTTTATCCAAGGATTTTTAACATTTATGTAACATTTTGGTGTTACAAAGTATATCAGAACCAAAAATACACGTGACATTGAAAAATATCACTCACATAATCAAAGAGTTATGTATAATTGAGTGGATTCAAACTTTAAATTCTAAATTTCTAAAAGATATTGTACTCTAAAGAGATGTTTCAGTTACAAAAATGAATTATTTTTGTCTAGAGATTTATAGGAGGTGTGATCAACAAAGAAAAAAGACTAAAAATTATCTTAACATTATACCAGGGACACTATAACATCATTATTTCAAATATTATTTGATTTGTAATAATAAATATCAAAATATTGTTATTAATGTGAAATATAAAAAAACAATGGGAAATAATCCATGGATACTTGATATTGTCTTATCCATACAAGTTGTTGAAAAAATATATATTTTGAAACGAATAAAATGTTATTATAGAGGAAAATTTCATTCAATAATAAAATATCAATCAACATGAAATGTGTTTTTTAAACCAAAATTATAATGAATAAATTCAATGATTTTATCTTTATATAAATGTTTAGAAATAATATCCTTTTATTTCCATACATTGTGATAGTTTCCATGAGGTGATCTTTTGGGAGAATTAGTGCATAAAAAAAACATGAAGTGTAGAATGATTAAAATTAATGGGGAGGAAAAATTAATAACTTGTTCAAGATTAATATTGTTCAAAAAAATGTTTCATTAGTAAAATGTAGAAAAATATATTTTTAAAATAATGCATCAACCTTTACAAAATAATAATATAGAAAATAATGAAAAACAAAAGGTTAAGATAACTCTACCAGTGTTTCAATGTGAAATAATCAACATATGTTCCATATTTAATAATGAAAAAATAATGAAAAGGAGTAAAAACTACTATAAATTAAAACCATGAAACATCATGATTTTGTGAACTTAGATTCCTAAAGACTAATGAGATTCATGTTTATTAATAGAAGTAAATATGTCACCAATTTATTTATGAAATTATGTATATATATATATATTATGTATTTTTATAATGTAAATTATAATATTATAAAATAGTTATATGTTTTTGTACTACAAGGAATTAAACACAACATTTAATCAAATTATTTTTATCTAATAATGGATATAAATATAAAAATATAGTATTTTATGGGATATTTTATGTGATTTTGTTGGAAAATTAAATTTCTTCCCAATAATTATATTTTAAAGATGATAAAAATAATAAATTACCTGAAGAGTATAGTAATTGGAATCTGTATATTCTCGATATATAATTTTATTTTCATAATTTACATTATGTGTCATAATATTCCTGCAAAGAGGAAGGTTTAATGTGGGGAATGTCTGTTTTCTAATGACATAGGAAATATGTTTAGATTCGAAAACATTATTATAATTTGAAGAAAAAGGATAAAAAATAGATTAATCATTTTATTATCTAATCATAATGTGTTGTTTTCATATGTTAAACCAAATAGTGTTGATGATGTGTTATATATTGATAATTAGATTTTTGTTATGGAATAATAGATTAACACAACTTAGTATAATGATACTTGGGAGTTTACTTCATCTCTCAAAAACGAACATATGTCTATGGTAAAATAGTAATACATAATAATATAAATGTGAAATTATATGTTTTATAATAAATTCACATCTAATTTGAAAATGATATTATAAAAATTAGGTTGTTGAAATTTATGATTATTTTTATTCATTCTCATTATCAGAAAAAAAATTCATTTTTATTTTGATTTTTACTTTGAAAAAATAAACAAAATCTTATTTGATTTTAAATATGACTTCGTAAATATGGAACATTAGGAATAAGTGTAAATGTATAAACTTAAAGCTCTTTTCATTGTTATTCTGGTTGTTAAATATATATGATGAAGTATGAACTATATATGAGCAATAAACCACCCCAAACATGGAATTCAACTCTTTAAAGTATCATAAAAAGAATTAAATTCATGAATATCATGGTGGATTCAAATATTTCTATCATAGTAAATGACATACAATATCTCATTGTATTTATGCTTATAGTTATATAAATTTTTAAAAAGATAAATAAAACAATTTTGAGGATTTTTCTACTCAAAAGAGGATTCTATTTGATATGTCAATGATTGGTGAGATATAATTATTTTTTAGACTAAAAAATATAGTGGATTTTTTTATTTATCTCACAATAATGGTATTCTTATTTGCTACTAACTATCATTGGAATTATGGATTCAAGAGAGGTTTTGATGATTAAATCACAAGGGATAGTGTTATTGATAAATAATGTTGGATGGTGTGTGAATCAAATAGAATTATGTGGGGTCATTAGTTTCTTAATTTATTTTATGTAATCATCAACGAACATGACTCTTTGAGTTATACTCTATGAAATATTCAAATACATCTAAAATAGTAACATATTATGTAATAAAATGTATATTATGCTACTTTATAGTAACTCATGACTATATAATAATTTATAAGAGAATTTTGTTATTACACATTTATAAAAATAAGGATTTATATATTATAAAAGGTATTAAAGAACAAATTCAAAATATTGAAGGTTATTTCATTATCAAAATAAAAAAGTTTTCATGAAACTCCAATAATCCAAATTTAGGTAATCATTGGTCAATAAATGATTTTCATTTTATTTCATTCCAAGACACAAATAAAATGATATTGATGAGGTGTTAACATGAATAAATTAGGTCTATTTTTGAATAACCCTTAATGATGAAGTTTTCATCTCAAACATTGATAAACATGTCTACACATCTGGTTATACATTCATTGTTTATGTATACTTGAATCATCACCATTTAATCAAGAATAATTTTAATCATTGTCATATTTTCATTTAATGATATTCAACCACTGAGAAAGACACATATAGATTGGAAAATAAATCACCAATGTTGCCTTAAAATATGTGAGATTATTGTTAAGACTAAATTACTCATACAATCCTTGTAATTATTTATTTTTTGTTTTTATCATTAAATAATTTTGACTTGTAGGAAAAGGGGGATACCACCAACAGTTTAATTTATAAAATAAGTAAGAGACTCCGTATTATTCTTCCATGTGCTCATTAAGATAGAGATGATCAAATATCATGAGGTGTTTCCCATGAATTATTGATGAAGAGTTCATGTATATATTTTCTTATTATTAAAAAATATATATTATGTGCCTAAATGTCCCCTCGAGAGTTTAATACCTGAATAATCATCATGAAATTTAAATGCTATAGGGAAAAAATATATGAGATGGATTGGTATAAACTAATGTTTTTTTAATTTGGTATTGATTTTAAATTAATGAATTGGCTTCTATCACCATCCCAATTCAATCTTATTGTAATGTTTATAGATGATATTCATATTAGAGGCATGATATGAATTGTTTATTGAACATTCATTCATGAGTTGGAGATATTATAATTTTTTTCTTATTGGAAACATGATCATGGATGATTTGTAATAACTTTTGAATTGATTATAGATTTATACTGAGCATATGACTAAATTTCACTTCCCAAAGAAAACGGTATAAAATGTATGATGGTTCTAACACCACATTATAGTTGTGTTAATATCATGAAGGGAGAAGATTTTATAAAGTGAGAATATGACATCACTAATTTATTCCTACATTGGGATTATTTGATCTCATATAAGGGGATTCACATCACATATCCTTAGTTAAATATTAGATTTGGGTGATTAACAAATTATTAAACCTTATATGAAATATTTAAATATACTTTTTCTCTAATTAAAATATTGAATGATTCTAATTTTAGGATTAACATGATCTATGCTGAATGGTTTTGTCAAAATTATCAATCTAAGGAGTTAGGATATGTCTATAATTCTATGAAGACAACCAAGGGAGAGTTATATTTCATCACTATATTCTATCTCATGTGGTGATTGCATCATGAGACACTAAATCATGCCACGATGTGTTGTGAGTTGAATAATACAATTATATTATTGTAATAACACGAACTATATAACTTGGGTGTAAATATTTTGAATAATTTCTTGTTCTGGAGTTTTTTGGAATGCCATACCACATTTAAGGCTCTGCACCACAATGGTTCAGGATATTAGAGATGATTAGAGTGTTTTCTTTCAATATTTTTATGTCATTATGTCCCAATCCTTTATAAATGATTCAAATCATTGTAATAATATATCAAGATACTCAAAAATGCATTGTGTTTTTCTTTCTATAGCATTCAAATCTAAGAATCATTCAATAACTTGGGGTTTCATTCCACATTTCATTTATTTCCTATTAAAAACATATTATCTACTTGGATTATTTGTGTGTAAAGAAATAAGTAGATATTTTATTATCCTAATATATTTCCATGTTGAATTTGAAATGATTTTTGTATGATAATAATAATCTACACCAATCCCAAATTCTCGACCCACTATATGTATCTTCTATCATTTTACCTATTAGAATATTTCATTAATTTTATTATTCTAATTTAAAGAATCATTATCTTCGAATCCTTTTCAATTTAATAAAAAATTTAAACCATGGGTAGGGGGTTTCAGCTGCTACATCCAATATATTAGATAGGAGATAATGGGGGTGAGTAAACCCTCTAAAAATACTTTTGTCTATGTGAATTTACTCTCACTCAATCATTTAAAATCACCTCATCACCATCAAGTTCATCTAAAAATAACTAATGAAAGGATCCATGTTATTCATATGTGAGGTTTAGTTTTTTTGTAGTCCATTAATTCAACCCCTCTTAGTAGTGGTAGATCCTACTATATTCGAAATTATATCGTGTGAAACCATATAAAAGAATCTAAATGACCAAGAATCTAGTATATAATTTAATATAATGACCATGTGAGAACCTTTCCTAAAATAATAACCTAACACCTAATATAAAGGAAATAAAAAAAACAAAAAAAAAACATGGTCTACCTATAGAATAATATCTAATATCATCCCAAAATTCTCAAAAGAAAATCATTTTTCCATGAAAATGTGGGGTTATAATGATGGGTTGAATAATAAGGGTAGAGGATTAATACCGGTGAGAGGGGTTGTTACTAAAACACCATCATAAGATACTAAAAATAATATAAAAAAATAAAAAACATATGCCACTATCTCAAAACAATATAAAATTCCATCACAACAAATTGAATATGGAGCCTATCAAGTTGTGTTATGTAGAGAGGGTATGGTAAATTGGTTATTGATTCTATTGACCTCAATTAATATACAATCTATAAATGGATTAAGATAACAAAAACTAAATATACCCAATAATATAACATTTACCACAGTGGTAATAAGTTAATAAAAATAATCAATGAAATAGAGGACTAAATAATAGGTAACCAAGCACTGAGTTGGGGAAGGAGACACATGGAAAGGGTGATGTAATGGAGAACCATTACCATTGAAGGATAAAAAATAAATCAATGATGAGGGGAATAAAATTTATAAAGAAACACAGGGAGACTTAAAATTCATATATATCACGGTAAATATCGTAATAATTTTTTTTAAACAATACTAAACATTACAATTAATTATGAATATTTTAATTTATAAAGTTTTAATAAATATATATATATATATATACTTTTGGAAATATTATCACATCAAACAATTATCCACATTTTTGTACTGATATCTCAAGGGTTGTTTCAAACCATACATTAAATATTTCAAGCTACACATATCTATAAAATAGACTCAAAGAAGAAAGCGCATTAATGTTTTCAATATTAACCTCTTACCTTTTCACACTATTCATAGATTTAATTTTGAAATCAATATTTAATATATTGTAAATATTTTTATAAATAATATAACAAAATATTTTTACAGTATAATGAATTTATATAAGTGAGAATTTATTATTAAGGTCTACTCCTTCAACAGAATTATATACCATGAAAAATTACCCAACACTATTCTATTCAATTTCATTATATATTTTTGGAACACCCACTAATATTTCTATAATTATTGTATCCTGAATTTACATCAAAACCATAATGTGTTATTTTCTTCTGTATGATCTTTTACTTTTTTCACCACTTCAATACACTCATAAATTATCAAAGGTTAATCAGTATTCCTTTGTTTTAAATAAGAAATAAAATTCATATTTAATAATTTCCCCAAGTTTATCCTTGTTTCAACAATTGAATTTTGTTATATAGTAATGTTTTGATCCTATATTATGGTATTAAACAATATACAACAGTATAAAATTTTTCCTTATCATTTGGAAATTTTGATTCATATTCTTTACATTAAAACTCACTAATAATTTAAACTATTACTATATTTACAGATTATTATTTAATGAAATAAATACCCATTTCATCACCATATATTACAATTGATTTATTTAATATGCATGAAAATAATTTTTATGGACCTTCCCATTAAAAGGAAAAATTATCATTCCCAATTAATTTTGATAAAAGTCGTCTTCTCTTATATTTTATATATATCAAAAAAAATATCACATCAACACCACACTGATAAAATTTAATTATTTTCAAGAATTTTAAATTCATTATAAAATTGATTCTAAATACACTAAGATACATTGTGTATACAGTTATCATATAATTTACCCTCAGTAGGGTGAATGTGTAAATATGATGAAACAAATGATGTTTTTCAATTTAAATAACTAGTATAATCACATGGATCCAGAACTAATGAGATTTTATATGTTCAAACAATATTTTCTATACTATTTGATCCAAATTTTTATTATTTCTTACTAAAAAATTATTTTAACAGTGTATGTTTTATTATAATCTATCAATATTTGATGCTTCAAAAAGTACTCTTTAAGCATTCCACTACTATACATTTTCCTATTATCTAATATCAAACCCTTTACTTGATAACCTAATTTATTCTTTTTATATATTTAAAAAATATTAAAAATAATTAAAAATAAAAATTACCTGAAAAAATTAAAATACACTAATCTATGTAAAATAAAAATGAATAATTTAAAATTCATATCATTATTATTCGTCTTTTTCTAAAATTTCATGATATATATCAAAAGAAATTATCTCTAATAGATAGAACATTTGAATCATAATTCATATATATAAATAATTAATTATATCCTCTTTGAAATTGTAGTAGACAAACATTCTTTCTACCTCTTTCTCATGGGTATGCCGTTAATGTTTTTAACATATACAGTTTTTCAGGATTCTGTACTCATTATATAAATGTACTCAATGCTAATAATTATACTCCTCTTTTAAATACAAATATCACAAGTTCTTATCATCTCTTATATGAAATAATTTACATACAATTTGTATTCAATTACTTAATATATGACAATACATTACTAACCTCACTAATAAATCATTTTGTTTAAGGATAACTTCATTTCCTTTATCATATGACTGTGAAACCCAAAGTAGGTTGTGCTTAAAACAATATAAAAATTTTGTTTCTGAATTTCACCTTTATATAACCAATATACTTGTGTCCAATAACTATTATATTGATAGAACAAAAATACCCATAATAACATAATCTAATTTTTACACCTCAAACCCCATAAAATTTAAAAATAATGTATCACGTTTGAAGAATATTTGTATTCTGATGTTTAAGAAGTGATTTAAATGAGTACATCGTCGATACATAAACAAAGATTATATATTATATATTATTATTAATATTATTATTATTATTATTATTATTATTCCAAATAAGTATATGATTTTTCACATGATTGATATTGTTTTTTCGATAACTGAAATTGATTATACACTTTTATTTCTGACGTTTTAGCTTTATTTTGTGCCTATCATATTTGATTTGGATGTTTCCCCATTAACACATGACTTTTATATCTAGAAAAATCACTAACTTGTTTTCAAACAATCATGAAATTTCATTCCATCAATCTAAAAAAACCATAATACCCATGATATCTATAAAAGAAAAATGTTCATCGAAACTATACTCTATGTATATTCTCATGTAATTCATATTATTCTTATATTTTCTTAATTTTTTATCTAATATTAAATTAAAATTAAGATATAATTTTTATATACAATATTCTAATTTGGAAATTTTCCTATAAAGTTCACATGATTATTCATAAAAAATTTGATGTGATGTTTCCATTTTATGGTGGTATCAATTTTAATTGTTTATATTTTGATATTGTAAATTTCATTTTCTTTGAAATTAAATGATTTTACCTTATATGACATAACTCCATGATTCTGTAAAATAATATAATAATATTTTTGATGATTAATATGTAAAATATTTTGGATGATATAATACCATGAGGGTGACAATAAATTTTTTTCAATATTTAACATTCTTTAGGCTGATTCAGTATTACGGGAGGTTTATAATAGATATCTCTCCCATGGAAGTCCATATGAAATGGATAATGAAAAAATAAGTAATGTTTTAGTGGAACCATTAATGTGAATATTCATCCAAATAGTTAAATAAGAGATTGACATATACATTAATCATGATTAATCTATTACGGGGAATCATTTTTACCATATATTACAATTAATCAGTTGTCTATATAGGACCCAATATATTTTAGGTGAAAGGTAGTCACCTGTAGGTATGATCACGTAAGACCCCATGAGAAAATCTACCATACCTATGATTTGGAACTAACTATTTTTCACCTTCCCTATAACTGTTGTCATCATTATGTATTTAGTGAGATATTTTTTATCTTCATGGTCAAAAGTATCTTCTGATACATATCATCTTAGTTTTAATTAAATCGTTTATAGATATTCTTGTTCGAGTTCTTATAGACCATTTTCATTATGATGGAATATTAACTAGGAAATTGGATTGATTGTTGTCAATGTAAGAACCAGGAATAAAACATATGGAGTTTGGATGTATAGTGTGGAATTCGTGATGACATTTGTTCTCATTTAATTACAGGTTGATGTGTTATGAAGATGAGATGCTTTGAAGTGAACTACATTTATTATCAACTCATAATTTTTTGATCAGTAGAAGGAAATATATAATACCAATTTTAATTATGTCATAATGTGTGAATGACATATGGAAGAATATCCAGTCATATCATGGCCTTGGGATGAGTGCGACATGATATATATCAATGGAAGGGATATGGTATCCATATTTATGAAAGAGGAATTAATTAAGGGATATCATTCTTCAAAGTGTGTTGTATATCTAGGTTTTCGTAAGATATATTACAATATATGTCATTTTTCTTGATATATTGGAATGTGGAAGGATATTTAGGGGGTTTTCACTCACATCTATACTTATCTTAGGATATGGGTTGAATATCACTGAATGGGTTAGTTAACTCATCCCTATCCTGTTCTAGTACGGTAGTGGGATGATTTGGTGATGAATTTATTCATGGGGAATCCTAGTACCCTAGGTGTCAGGATGTAGTATGGGTGTTGGTTGACCTACTGATGAATGATGGGCACTACTAACCAAGAATAGAGAATATTATAGTAGAAAAAGATGAAAATTCCTTACATGTGGGAGACGAGTTTGTATCATATGATACTTATGATTATAGTATGATATTGGGACATGAATTTTATGTTGAGATTCTAATAGTTCTGGTAGATCTAAATTTGATGATAGTTTAAGATGATCACCACATACCACTCTTAGAAAAATGGATATTATGATGCGATGATGAAGATATTATATGATGTATGAAATGCATGGTTGATCTATTTTGGTGAAGCAAGGGGCGACTATCTGTACATGGAAATATTTTCAAATATATATTTCTTCCTATATTTGATCCAAATACCCCCCTTCAAAGAATGGGTTTTTTATCATTCCACTCTTTATTGTGTTTGATTGATGTGGTTTTGTCTATAATGTTTTGGATAAGCATAGAATAAGTGACTAATGAGTTGTTGAAATTAATCCACAATTTGTTTCACTGTTAAAAAAATGAAATAATCACAAGGTGACCAGTGACAATGACCCTTTTTGTTATCTATAGGATATATGAGATTCCTTTTTTATCACCTTAACTGAGGAAATAACATCTGGGGAGGAAGATAAAACTCACACTAGTGTTAATTATCAATTCCAAATTTAGAAGTGGATTGGATTAGTGGATGACTATCTAGAACATCTTCTATGACATCAATGAGTACATGATTTCTTTCCTATGTCCCAACATTTTATGTATAATATAATCCCCATGCATGTATGAAAATGTGTAGATTTTGAGTTGGAAGTTGACATATTTTTTGAGGAGTTCTAGATGTGTATAGTTGACCAAAGTGAGAAGGTTATATGATTAAGGACATTTAATCAGATCAAGGTATAATAAAAATCTGGTCATTTTTAGGAGGATACATTGGGGTGTAGGTAAGAAATGTATGAAAAATTGCATGATATATTTTTGGATGGCCTGTAGTATTTCATATCATGGTTGAGAAACTCTTCAATTGAGATTTTATAAGGCCCCTAAATTTTCATTGTACTTTTTAATATTTTATGAATATTTTATATCATAGTTATATATGTATATTTGGGTAGTCAAGATTAGAATTAGGTTATAAATATATATCTAAAAGTATATTAGCAGTTTTTATATACTGGTGTGGGTTACTATATGTTTTATTATGTGGTCTATAGTTTTGGGTTGGCAGTATGTCTTATCATGGGAAAGTGTTATCGTTACATTAATGATATATGTGTGTTTAATGTGATTAAAATAATTTTTATATCTATATTAGTAACATTGGATAAAAATAATGTTTGAAATATTTTAGTGGTATGACCTTCTGGGATAGAAAATTGTAATATCCAATATATAGGGGTCCACTGTATAAGTGTTACCATAGAACATTATATAATATTCCGTATTTAAGGGTTCTACATAGAAATTAATGAATGTCATAATTATAAGGGTCCTTAATGATGAACAAGTGTTATTTGGTTGGGGTTTGATCATAGTTACATGTCTGATATATAAGAGTTTGATTGGTTTATAAGGGTTAACTTTTATGTATAGTTTAATAAGATATTCCAAATGATTTCTAAAATTTTGTATGCTGATTAAGAGGGAAAAATAAAATATGAGTTAGGGGTTCATTCAATATAGATCTATGAGGTTTCCTGAATGGTACGTATTACCGTGAAAGATGAGAAATTTCCGGGGGTTTTAGGTCCCAATTTAATTAAAATAATGATTAGTTAATTAAATCATGTATAGCATGATAGTTTTATAAAATTTTACATAATTATAGTGAACAAGATTAGACTACCTCTTATATCTCATTACTTTATATATATTGATAGATATGCATTGAATATTTTATATTTGATGTTTGAGTGGTTGAGGAATATATTTCATTCACTTTATAATTCCATTTACTCCCTAGATTCCATAATCCATCATTATTTATTTTTTTGATCCCAAATGACTATTTATGAGGGTTTGGTGATAATTTCTGGCTCTAGTGGATCAATATTTAATTAGAATATCTAAGTCAAAATTTCTATTCCATTATATTTCTATAAAAACTGACACTTAATCAAACCATAATTAAAGGATCTATAAAAAAATATTTTATTTCACTACAGTCCCATCACCAATTTGATATATAGATATGGAAAATTTTGAAATCAATCACACATTCAAATAGTACTCATCCACTATGTTTTCATTTTTCCCATAAAAATATTCTTTTAAATTAAAACTCTTATTTCATTCATTATATAGTTTATTCATTGATGACGTGTATTCAAAACTAAAATTTTCACATTTCTAGGGGTTCTATAAATCATTAAATCATGTAACATCATTTGAAATTTTTGGATAAGCATATAAATATCAATATTAGATATAAATAATAAAAGTAACTCATTAGTCCATAAAAAACATAAAATTGTAGGTAAAATTTTTTCATTTTAAAAAATAAACATTGATCATAAATAATAACAATAATACTCATGAAATGAAATTCATTTCCAGTAATTTTTTATAAATAATTATATATGAATGATTAATGGTAAAATAATAATCACAAATGTTACTTGGGGTTCACTCCCATATACAATTCTATTTTTTTGGTTCCCCACTCGACCATTAATAATTAACATATAATGAATGTCATCCCACTCAATGTTTAGGCACGTACTTCCTATAAACAGATATTTTGGACAAGAAGGATCACACAACTTATTGGCCTAACACATGATCATGTGATATTTAACTAGGATAGAAACCATATTTTCTATATAAGGGAGGATATAAAACATTTCTTATTTTAGAATAGTCTGTGTGTAAGTGTAAATGTTTCATCAGGTTTTCTCCTTCACCAGAAATTACAAATTACTTCATTTCCTCGATAATAATTTATGAAATATTCAGCCATGTATTCGATATCAAAGGTAAATTACTTGATCATAATTATACATCCTTCAGTGGTTGGAAAAATATGACTTCCCTCAACCCATCCATAGTTTATCACACCAGTTACTCTATTTTCATTATCTTAGAATTCAACCATTCATTGTTTACATGAATTCCACTATGGATCATCTTATCTTCCACAAATAATTGTCTCTTTTATCTAACAACCTATGTGATATGAATTTAAGGATTAATTGTATCATGGTAAGGTTTTCACATTGAATCACTAGCTTATCGCATGTCGATGAAGAACTTATGTAGAAATGATGGAGAATGTAAAAATAATAGTTGTGAGATTTTAATTTGAAATAGAAAACCATAATATAAATCCTAATCATTTAAACTTAAAAATATATAAAAACTAGTGTAACAAATACAATTGGGTTCAAATGAAGGATAATTAAATTAATATGGACATGGTCTCAATGGATAGAGGAATAATTCATTGATAACAAATGATCCATACTCAAAATCCTAATTGATGGAATGAAATCCTTAAATAAACAATACCTACCTCATCGTTGTATTGATCAATGATAAAAAATATATTTTTGGGGTACATAGTGATTTTCATAATGATTTTAGAAAAATTCAGTCATCAATCCATGTTCATACAACATCTTCTCATTGAAGACCCTCTAAATAATGGATCTATCAGTATTCAGGGTTTTATTTATAACCCTAGTAATTTTCATATTTGTTATTAATTATAAAGTCTATGGGATTATGAAATAATTTTGAATAATAATTTATTTATTTATTTTAATTTATTAAAGTAATCTAATATCTTTCAATAAAAAATATTCAATGTGAAAATACCTTAAATAAGGCCCAAGATAAACTTGTTTTTTGAAACCAACATTGGCCTCAAACATCCCATTTTATATTCATTTTAATGGGAAGACCATTACTTCCAAAAAAGATGCATTCAAACTATTTAATATATCTAACAGTTTGTATAAATCGATTTTGAGTTCCACCCCCATAAAACCATGTGATATTCGAATATATATATATATATATATATCAAATGGGTTGAACCATTTAAGCTAAATTCATTACATTCTCGCAAACTTCAATTCTTTTCAGCTGGATAAGAAAAATCATACTCAAGAAGGTGAGGGTAAGGTGCCTACAAATGACATCTATTAACACTCAACATCCTATTTGTTCTCAAGGATAAGATGAAATTTATCTGTTAACACCTACACTACCTTAGGTCCCTTTAACAAAGATTTTTCTATCTGTTTATAGAATAAGGGTTGTCTAAAAGGTCTACTATATAGATCTTTGAATGGTTTCATATTGATATTAGTGTGATATCCATTATTATAAGTAAACTCTTTCAATGACAGGTAATCCTCATACTTCTGTTTAAATATTATCGAGTAGGATCATTTAATATACACTAAAACATGGATGGTTTGTTCCAGTTTTATATATGTATGTTGGTTAAATGATGTTAAATAAAATTACTACATCAAAAATTCTTCTTGTAATCCTCTCCATATCAATTATGCATAATGGTCATCACTATGTGAGAGAATCATTGTTGTTAGCCCTAAATTTAGATGATATTCACTACATTTGAGCTCCCTAAAAACTGATTTGAACTCCACTAAAAGATATAATGAAAGTGCATCAATGTAGTTAGTGGATCAAAAATCACACAGTTACTGTCACATAATTTTTATACTCATGATACACCCATATGAAAATCTATTGATATTTCTTCCCACTTCCAATTGTAGATCATAATAGCATGAGTAAAACAACCAAGAACTTAGTTCTCTTCCTTCCAGTATTTACATTGGAGGCATTGGGAAGCCTAATCATCAACTCTCGTCATCATTTCCACCACCAATAACATCTATTTAATATCATGGTATATATTTTTTCACTCCATTATATACTGAATTATGGATTTATATGCTCCCTTAGCACCTCATCAATCAAAAAGACCTAAACAACTATCAATTTTTTGATAAGTACGAGATTTATTATATTATCAGAATATCATTCTTGTGATTATATTGAGGATATCTAGATTCTTATATCATCAAAATAGATGTCCCGAAAAAAAATACTTTCTCATTTGATTGAAAATCATTGGAGTCCCAACCTTATATAGTAGATTTATTATAAATATATTACACACAAAGGATATTTATAATGTGGACAACTAATTTTACCCCTCCTCCTCCTATGAAGACTTGAATTTCTATCTATGGGAATGTATCACTACATTTACATTCCCATAATTGTATACTATCTTAACATGCTAGTCATATAGGAACTCTGACAAGTTCCCCTTTCTCAGGTTGAAGTTTCTCTAGTAAATTCCATACCTCATGATTTAGAAGCCTATGAAAACTAAAAACCACTCATATTGAACACTGAACCATCTATAATCACTATTTTATTATATATCATTACACACTTATAACCAGATCTACTTGCATAATAGAACACCAAAAACTCAACAACATCCTCTACAAACCTCAAAATAAGAGAAATAGTCAACCTATAACTAAGATATATGATGGAATTACAAAATAACTCATTCCATGTGAATGAAACCCATTTACGTGTCAATGTAGAAAAAGTAACAATAATCATATAATGGTCTTCAAAAAACCATTGGTAGTAATAATACAATTAAATAAAATGCATGACCTCTAAAACATTTTTTCATGGATCCTAATATTTGGATGCTTCTATATTTATTGTGACCATGTTTACACAGTTCCCTAATATTACATTCCCTGGAAACTGAAACTCTCTAATATAATATTGACACTTCAAAATATTTCAATATTTGAAGTTCTCCAATATTCAGTTTAGGAAATCCATAAATTCTATGTTTTATCCTCCTCTTAAATATAGTAGATGAGTATTTCATTGGTAAATAAGACGATAAACCATTTTGAAAAAGACTAAATCATCTAATAAATAATCCCTATAAATATAGAAAGGGAATTCATCACAGAAAATAGAATCACATAGAAGTCATAGTGCCTATAAAAAATAATATTTTTTTCTTTAGAATATATTCGTTGTGAAACCTCAACATATGGTTTAAAAATATAAGACCAATATTCATAACCATATCATAGCCTTTACTTAATCAATGCAGTCCTCAATCCATGAAAATTTTAACTTTTTATTTATCACTAAATTTCATGAAATGATAATTAATGCACAACCTCATGTACCTACCCACTTTATTTATGAAGAACACCAAAGAATATACGAGGGGATACACTAGGCATAATATAGACATTACTCTTAAGGTCCTCAAATTTCACTGTCATCCCTTGAAGTTCAACACCTGATATTTTATATTCCAAAAAACATATCGAGAGGAATCATATTAAATATCAATGTTGAATTTGATATCTACAAAATACGGTATTTCTAAAACATCTTAGCAGAAGACATCATTGTACACATCCACTAATACTGGAATCTTGATATCTAAATTGTTCACTGCACTATGGGTTAAATTTTCGTTGTGATGGGAGATAGGTTATATATTTTTTTCATACAAGCTATACTCATTAAATGTGATAATCCATATAAACAATAAAGGATAAAAATTTTGTATCTCTTCCCTCACATCTTATAACAAATAAATTTTTTTCACATAGATATCACACATTAATGGATGAATACTATTTACAAAATAGAATGATCCAATATATAAATATAATGTTATAGTTTATTTGTATACTAGACGGACAATCATATTAATTCATGAATGATTTCAACCATTTTGTAAAAAAATCTTCCTATATAGAACTCTTTTATAAATATCCTACTTAAAACAAATTGCTATGACATGGGGAATATAATCAAATAAAATGATGGTCTTAGATGCTCAGTAATGTTATAAATAATTGATATAATTCAATGATAATAATTGGTCCAAAGATAATAAAAAGTGTTTGATAAGATGATCATAACTTATGATAATCATAACATATTAGTAAAATATCATTAATCATAAATAAAGGAAAATTAATTTTGCATTGTAAAAAGAGAAGATTCATATGTGCATAGAATCATCAACAACAAATGATAAACCACAATAAAAAATTGTAATCATAATAAATAAGTATGTGGATTACTCATAAGTATATTAAATCATTTCATAATCTTAGGTCTATTTCTAAGACTGTCTTAGTGGATTTGGTTTACACCGAATTCAATTATATCCTTAGTCAATGTTCACTAAGGAGACTATCAAATTGGATATAGTACATTAATAAAATAGTTTCACTCCTGACTTTTATTCTAATAATCTAATGAGGTATCTATTATTTCCAAATTTATTAGAGGTTTATATTATTTTTATCCCTCCCATCCTAAAATCACAATCCATTGATATGTGATCGACAAGATCATAAAACATTTATCATATAAAAATATATTTACCAATGGATATCAAATATGTTTTATGAAAATTTCATCATCATAATCATAAACCATTTAGTAAAATATTAAGGATGGTGTTAATGGATAACATTCTTAGTAAATATTAATTAACATTAATGGATGTTACAATTGATGATAAAATTCTTGTAAATATATCTGGAATATTTCATAAGTAAAATACTTATTTCATTTTTAACTAACTTATTTAAAATTTAAATTTTTCTAAAATAACAGGGAAATCAATTTATTTTAAATGAATAGTACAAACATCTAATCTACGATTCAATGAATTGATAGTAAATTATGATGTCAATTTCTATTTATGTTGTATTCGTTAAAACAATGATTATACTCACACCTTTGGATAAAAGTACTCTGTTCAGAAAATGACAAGAATATTCTTTTTAAACTCTTTTGAAAATAGTAAAACATGGGTAAAAATAATTATAGATTTATTATAAAATAATGATCATATAATTTATTTAATTTAAATTCAATAATATATAATCATGAATAATCTAGGATTATATCATAAATCCCTTACAACATATATCATAATGGTTATTATGTGTTTGGACCATATTTAAATAATTATAGATTAATTAAAAATAAATTCATGAAGAATAAATTTATATATTATTCCATAAATTGATTACTTATAACATCTTATTTCTCATTAAATAATTATTCTTGATTTAGATAAATTTTCTTGGTAATTACTATTTTGTTTTTCAATCATGTTGCAGGTTATCAGCCCTCATCGTTGGATAATGGATAAGGTTTACTTATATCTAGAAGTTTAATATTGTATTAAATATATTATATATTATTTATATACATATTTATAACTATCCATAAAATTTATTTATAAAAAAGACATTTATATCTCTTATAGAGATGGTATGTCACACATTTATTCAAACATTGATTTCATTTCCTATGGAAAATAATGGAAAATATTATTAGTATATTATGATTATAAAATAATAATTATATCAAATATTATATATATATATATATAAACTAAATACTTCATAATATTCATTTAGAAAAGATGGTGATGGAAAATTAATTGTTTCTCAATGTTGAGGCTGTAATCCACATGTAAGAATAAGTGATACATTTTTTTTACATTTTATTGAAAAGAAGGTGGATAATTATGGTTACATATTCATAATAAAAATTAAATATATTGATAATAGTAATGATAAATTTTTAAAATGACTACCAATTTTTATTATGAGGTAGAGAATATATAAAATCGAATGTACTCGGTTAAGAGGTATACCTTTATGTTGAGAAACCACTTTTGGATTACACCTGAAGAATTTAAAGTATAGTATTTTTGAAATACCAAAACCACTTGAATTTCGATATGGAATATATAATTGTATTATATTATTTATTGGATGTGATAAAAGGCTATTATTTTTTATAATAGAGGATAGGATGTCTCCTTTTTAATATGAGGAAAAAGAAAAACTTGAAATTAGATAGAATATTAAATAATATATATATATATAAAAGAATAATGTAAAGTGAAACCATGAAACTAAAAATATAATATAATATGTCATAAGGTCCAAATAAACTCATCCAATAACATTTATACATGTATAGAATAAATTTCAAGGCTTGTCTTCTAGTTGAACCACTATAAACCCATTTCAATTATAACAGTGTTATCCTAACATTTTACTATGATAACATTTGTATATGACTATAAAAGGGGGATACCAATGAAATTGTAAAATAATAATTACTTATTTGGAATCCATTTTGTAATTATAAATATTTAGAGGTAGCATAAATTACATTTAATATAATATCACAAAAACATGCAAAAACTACATTTTTTAGAATAATTATTTTTACATGTAAAAAAATTTCACCTTAAAATAATTTATTAAATTAGTTTCCACGAATAATAATGGTTTTATTATAATAAAATATTGTTTTTGGCTTTCTTATCATGATAAAACCAAATTTATTCTTCCAAAAAAACCATATAATGTAAATAACCTAAAGGTTATTTAATTTGAATGAAATATAATTTATTAGAAATAATATCCATTATGGGTTCATAAAATAAAAATAATTATTTTAAATTCATTATTTAACTCTTAAAAAGTGTTAGTGATTTAAAAAGACCCCTAAAAATGGGATAATTCAAGTTTTATAGTGATCTTAATGCTTTAACACAAAGTTTGAATCTAATTTTTCCCCAATTACTAAGAATAAAAATATTTATTATCCTTACTATTTAAAATGACCAAAACATAAGTTTACTATATTACATTATATTAGTTTATATGATTCAAAATATGTTATTAATTTGATAAAATTAAATTCATAGAAGTTTTGGAATAAAATTTAAAATTCATTCATTAAAATGTGATGAAAAATAGTTTTCATGAAAAAATATCATTTTAACTATAAAATGATTTATACAAAATTCATGGTAATGATTTCATAAAATTATATTAATATGATTTTTAAAAATATAAATGTATTATTTTTTAATTTAAATAATTTTAAAACAAATGAATCTTTTTAATATTCATGAATATAAAAAAGGTAGTTTCCAAAAAATATTATTATTTTTCACTATTCACTATAAAATCGATCAGTTCGTAAAAATCCCAAAATTTCTCCCATATCTAATTTTGAAATTATAATTTCAAAAATTATTTCGTTTCTATTAAATATAATTCATAAATTTTTTATATGGTAATTATAATATTTTATCACCAAATAAATAAAAAGCCTTCTCATGAAAAAGTTTTATAAGTATAAAAATATTTTACTAAAAAATGAGTACTTATTTATGATTACATTTAAATTATGAAAATAAATTTTACATTTTTTTAATTATGTATCTATTCTGATTTCAATCTAAAATTTAATTTACTATTCTATAATGATCCTATTAAAATTAATATATTTATATCAAATTTCATTTAAACAAGGTATTGCATATAAAGAAAGATATCAAAATTTAATTTTATCTAAAAGAAAATATATATATAAAAAAATATAGAGGTGTTACATTATACCCCCATATTAAAAATTTAGACCCAAAATTATTTTAACTTAATGAAAATAATTAAGGCTACTTATGCGACATCACATCTTCAGTTTTCCGTATTTCTACCATTAATTTATATTTTCACCACATAATTTTTATTCGTTGAGTGTTCTTATTTTATAGAGCATTTACTCAATGACCTATAATATTCTTTACTTGTTAATCATATGTGAAATCTTGTTCCAATGGTATCATATCTGAGTTCAAAACATGTGAAGTATCATTGTTGTAGAACCATTGAAGAGTTATGTGGAACACATCATGAATATGATATACCTTTAATTGGTGTACCGTATAATAAGCTTCCATCCTGACATGATCAATAATTTCTAAGGGAATGATATATCAAGGACCTAATTTCCCATTATTTTTAATTCCCCTGTCATTCTATCATTTATATATTCATATTAATTTTTTATCATTATCTTTAGAGATGAGATCTTTTCAATCACAACCAGCATAAGTTTTCTATCGACTATAAGATTCCCTTATGTACAGCCAAATGAATATAACCATCTTTTTCATCCCCTTATCATTATAAAATCCCAATAGATTTCATTATCCAACATCATCAATGAAAATTATTGTTTTTTACTTCCTACCATAACAGTCCTTATAATGAATCATTTTAATGTTTGAGTGAAATCAAATTCTATTAGAAAATTACACCAAAGGAATGTGTTGATCCAATCAACCTTGGAATCCATAATGTAATATCTCAACAAGTCTTATAGTCTTTGAGTGGTCCCTATTGATATAACATATGTATAAGTATTATATATTGTACTAAATATTGTATTTATATCTACATAATTTTGAATACATATCTATTACATTGGGGTAAAGATTTTCTTCTGATATGATAAAATAGAATATAGTACTCTAAGAAACAATACCACTTACATGATCTAAATCCTCCCACATGTATCAATAGTGAAAAAAATTAAAATGGAAATCAAGTTTTTTGACATCATATATTGATTAACTACTACCCAAATATTATTATGACCATTAGATTTATTGGGTTCCATGTAAAAAAATATATGGTTATTTTTTCAAATTTTTATTCTGGAGTGGGTAATTATTAAAACATCCTATAAGACTATGATATCTTAATCTTAACATTGCAATATACAAAACACGAAGATATATACTCCATTATATCCTTATTAATATTTCTTCACATGAAATAATCTTTCATATCAATATATGTATTTTTACATCAATGATTTATAGAGAAAGATGAATTATGATCATCATCAAATATTTCATTCATCGAATCTTGTACTGATATGTCACAATATGATTTCCTGAATTATATCATTCTATAATAATAATAAATAATTTTATGAGGATTTCTAACTATCTTATATAGTTCCACATCCTCATTAGTTTCCTTTTATTCGCTCACATTGACATACGGTTGAACATTTATATTATATAGACCTAATATAATTCCATTCATCCTGATTTAACCCTAAATATTCAATAAATCCAAAAATAATTAATCTATATAAATCCTAATCATGGAAAATATAGTATGATCCTTCCTACTCAGTGCATCGGCCACCTTGATCACATTCCTAAGGTGGTAATTTATTGAGATGTAATAATCTTTAATCAACTCAAAACATATACATGGGTACATATTCTAAAATTTCATTATGAATATATAGTTTAATATTTATTGGTTGTAATATATATCTCTCATTTCACCATAAAGTTAATTCCTATATATTTTAAACGAAAAAATTACCGCTAAAAACATTAAATCATGTGTTTGGTAATTTTTATAATTAATTTTCTATTTGTACAAGGCATAATCTTTCCTTCAATTATTTTCCATGAAGATGCATCCCACCAACTTTTTTTATGTATCACTAAATTTTTTAAACCCTTCCTCACTACTAAGTAGAGTATGTAAATTTTATCTGACTAAACTTTTTCTCATCTCCTGAAAATATTCCTCACATTAATCTCCACAATGATAATTATCTCTTTTTCAAGAAAAAAATGCTATTGGATATTATATCCATGAGAAATCTCTCTTAATGAATTTGTATTATCCTACCAACACAATAAATATATCTATATATATTACTATATATGGTTTGTTCTATTATTTGTGAAACATTTTTCATAGATAGATCCAATGATATAACTTCACATTAGATTATATGATCCATGAATGCTACTTTCTATATAAAAAACTCAAACATGGTAAAACTAGAATGAAACATCCCATTATGAAGGGTATTCAGTACAATCTCCAAATGTTTTTCATTATCTTCATTTTTATTTGAATATATGTCAATATTATACAGTAATACAACTACATATTATGTAAGGTAATTAGAAAATACTCTATTCAGTAAATTCATGAAGATAACAGGTGCATTGTTTGGTCAAAATGACATTACTATACGTTCATAAAGACCATACATCATACACAGGTTTTATTGGATACATCCTCATTCTTGACTCACAATTGATGATATAAAAGAATGAAGGCCAATATTTGAAATGTATTAATTTCCAACTAATTGAAAAAAATCATTATTATATTATAGATGATACTTGTTCATGATAGTAACATTTTTAAGTTCTTGATAATCAATAAAAATATTCATAAATAAATAATTATTCTCTATAAAAAAATGGTTAGACATAAGGATGATACAATTAGGTGTGCTAATCCATTATAAATTTTCTCCTAGAGTTCCCTATTTAGTTCGTGTAACTCATTTGGGACTATTTTATATGGTTACTTTAGAATAGGTGTATCACATGTAATGTGTTTGATTAAAAAAACACCGCAAATCATGGGAAGACTAGGAAGAAAGTAAATAATAATATAAATATAATCCCTAAAAATAGAAATATCCTAGTTTTTTTTATTCTCCTGAACTATTATAGATACAAATTACACAGTAATATGCAGTAATATACACACAATTAGTGTAATATCCTTTGAATGTTCATTTTCACCCTCTCTCCAAAAGATTATAATGCGTAGGTTCAAAATATTAAATATTACATCCCTTCACAAAAAATTGATAAGGTATCTACATATAAGGATTCAATCATTTTCCATAATCACATCAAATTCAATTAGAGGGAAAAAGATGTATTGGAATTACATTCTAAAAAACTTATATTGGAGAGGGAAAGTGAACATTATTTTTAATAATTATACAATTAGGATTTTTTATTGATAAATAAAAATCTAATAATTGAGTTGGTGACATGTAACACGCTAAAAATTTATAATACTATGATTGATATCATTCTTAACAATAAATAGTGATCATTAAGTGAACCATTATATACTATTAAAATATTATTATTTAATGTAATCATTGTCACATATCCATTATATTAGTGGTAATGAATAAATTTACTGATATTGTTGAAACTATTAATAAATTTTTTATATAATTTCGAAATTAATAATTAATATGTACTTAATTTTTCATAAAATAATATTATTCATAAAAAATATTTGTTTTTGAAATTGTTTGTTTTTTCATTTTATGCGTGAAAATTAAAATTAATTTATACCATTTTAGAAATATTTTTTTCAATATTTTCTTATTTTTCAAAATAATCATATCAAAATCACTTAGGGGTAAATTTTTGTATTTTCTAAAAATATTTGTTTTCCTATGAATTGTGAAAATACTAATTTTTATTGAAAAATATTTTTATCTTTCAAGGATTTAAATATTTCAATTTTAGTTCAAAAATTTTTAAAATAAAAACTAATTCACTTATGTTTTGTGTAATAAAATTATTTTTATTGGAATCAATTTTATGGTTGAATGTGGTATAAAAATATTTTCATACATAAAAGGCATTTATCTGATGAAAAAAACTATTTTGTCTTATTTTTCAATTTTCACCCTAAATACATTGGCACCAATTCATAAAAAATTACGTAAAAATTAATCACATATTTGGTGTCATGATTTTTGAAATTATTAAACAGGTAACCTTTATATTTTGTAATTATGAATATTTACCTAAAAAATATTTGTCTTCTCAGTAAGGGTAATTCAAATAATTATAATTAAAATAATATAATAAAAACATAAAATGACCCTAAAACATTCTTTATACTTTCTTATCCATATTTTTAGAAATTTTTATATAATTATAAATTATATATTCACTTTTCTTCCAAATTTCATTGACTATTTTCTTTATATTATCAAATTAAATAATAAATACAAATTATCACTCTCTAGACTTTAATACCTCTAAATTTTTTTACATTTGGGTAAAAAATTATATTTTTAGTTATTAATGTTTATATTAAATACGAAGTTGTATTTTATCATGATTAGTTATTTTATATTTTTTAATATTGAACAATTATCATAAATTCTTACACAACTTTGACATAATATTTATTTAAGTAATGGATAATAAAATAAATGATAATAAAAATTTTAAATGTATTATAATTATGAGGACTTATGGTTTTCCATGAATTTATAGAAGAAAATTTCTTATTATATATTTGTGATATAATTATATTCTAATTCAATCTTTTCATTGGTGTATTTAATTCAAAATTAAATGACTAGTTTCAAAAATGACATTAATTAAATTTTATGAAAAATATATTTTATTAAATTATATATTAATAATAAAAATATTGAAATATGATAAGTTGTATAATATATTTTTTCATAGTTCATCCATTAGATATTTTTGAGATAATTTTCACCATATATGTAATATTATAACACATTAATAGTGAGAAAATTATTACTACAGTTAAGGATAAAATTTAACAATAAAAGGGTTAACAAAAATGAAAAGTTTTAAAATGACCCAAAAATTATTCAAAATTTAATTTTTTGAAATTTAACAATTTTGTCAAGTTATTTTAATATATATAAATTCAATTTCATTTGGGTTGAAAATAAAATAATTATTTTTTAAAATTTTTTAATTATTAGGGTTCCCTTTACATCCTTATTAAAGGAGCCAATTTTTTCAATTATTAAACAAATATTATGCATCATGTCTTGGAAAACCCATCCATTTTCACTTATAAACATATTTATCCATGTTATAGAGGTTTTTTCTCACCAAAAGACCAACCCTAATTCTATTATTTTAAGATATAAAGGAAGTATATCGAATTAGAGGTAATCATATTTTCTAACTCTTAAAAATTTCATTATTATTATAGTTTCTATAAGTATATTTTAATGATTATGAAATAATATATCTATTATGATAAATATAATGATTTTTATTAATTTTATGAGATATATAGATTCCTTCCCATTTCAGTCCTATGAAAATAAAAATCTTCACTCGTGGTTATATATGACTTACCATCCCCACATAGTGATGTAATTTTTTATTCATGAAAACTTTAATTGGATAGTTATAAAAATGGAATTGATGAATATATATGATATATGGGTTTTAATTATTATTCCAAAATTATAATATGACATCAATCTTTGTACCTCTAAACCAGTAGGAATGTGATAACATTCCCCATGCATTTGTGTGGACTACCACCTCTAAGAAGCAATGTAGTTCATTTTTAATTTCCCATTTAAATGATTCATAATATGGATATATTTAATGAATATATACGATATATATTATATAATAATAATTTTATAATGTAGAATTATTTTTATCTCTATTTTGTTGAATCCGATGAAATATGGAAACATCATTCTTGCGTATATATGACCTATAGTCTACATGAAGGATGTAATTCATTTTTTGTCTCTATATAGTATAGTTTAATAAAATAAATAAATATTTTTAATATATATATTATATATTGAGAATTTATTTTAACTTATTAAGGATCCTATAACAATTTACAATGATCAAATATACCGAAAAAAATAGTAATGATAAATAAAGAATTTATCACATAGAAGACTGAATTTAATAAAGAAGGAATAATACATAGTTAATAAAATGTTACAATTATTTCATATATGTAATGATATATTTGATTTTATAGATTATATGTTCAATAAATTAATATTTATTATAATGGAGGTTGTAAAACATATGCACGATTTTCTAACATGAGGTAAGTGTTTATTTCACCATATTCTTATTATTACGGATTTTTTATGTTTATTTCGTCTTTGGGAGAAATTATAGTCACCCTATTCTTTAACACATATTATAACATGATTTTATGAATAATTAAACACCAAATTAAAATCCAAGGATCGTAAAGTCTAGTGTCTTAGAAATTTGGTATGTAATTAAAAGCTATAAATCCAAAATAAAAAATGCTTTTATTTAATTTTCATAATGAGGTATAAACTCCATTTGAGCCCTTATAACTATATAGGATAACCTGGGGGAATAAAATAACAATGTATTGAAGTAAAAATATTATTAATTAAGTAAACCTAAAAATAAATATTACCACATGGGTTAGAAGGCATAACATGGTGATATATAAATCCATGAAACATGAATAAACATATTGAATCATGAAATATAGAACATGGGATCATATAATCATGGAATAATAGTTGTTTTTAATGAACATAAAATATGTATTTAGTTTTACAAAAAGATCATTTTAAATGTTGGATCATGAGTCAAGGCTATCAACCAAGACAGTTCTATAAGGGGCATGAGTTGAGGCTATCCACCAAGACCACTGCACATGATTTCTCATGAGGCTAAAAATTTCCCAAGGAATTGGGTATCTATATGGGTGAACCCATAATAACATCTTCATGAATTAATTTTCATCATAAATAATCATACATAATCAATCAAACATAAACAGAAGGGGAACCCATGGAATGAATTTGGTATCATAATCATGTCAAAAGGCGTATCAAAAGAAAATATCATAATGGTTTCTTTGATAGTATGTATATAAATCATAAATTGAAATTTATAAGGTAATATAGTCAGACATAATGATATTTGATGTAAAACTAAAGTGAAAAGAGTGTTTAATAAATTTTAGAAATAAAACATTTTAGTGCGGTTTATGGGAAAACATTCAATATTCATTAAAATAAACAAGAAATAATTATTTGTATAAAATTAAAATTAATAAAGAGAGATTTTTGTTAAAAAAATGAGTTATTTTAGAGAAATAATGCTGGATTAAAATAGATTATGGGGTGAAGCTGAAAATGAGTATGAAATCTTGTAGTTCCCTTTAACTGAGATTGCTTATTTGGAAGAATTATAAATGAAAGCTTTTTAAAATATAAATTTCCCAATTATGTAAGGATGATACAACATCGATAAAATATATTGGAACATATCAAAAGAATTTGTAGTAAGTAAAAAAATTAATGATGAATTATATTATTGTAATGTGGGATATAGAGTAACTGGACAGACAAATAGAGGTTATTAAAGGATCCCTTACCTTATGTTCGAAACAATTATCCACATGATCATAGTGTCATTTATAATCAAATTATATCCATTTATTAATTAATTAAGAAATTTTTCAACATATTTTTTTTATTTCTTGTGATTTTATTACGTTCATTTATGGACTTTTGATGAGTTATCATATCCAATTTTATCGTTTGAGAGCGTTTTTTTTCTTGGCTTTCAAGAATGGTTTACTTGTTTACTTGACTGGAAAATAATGAATAATGAAAATTTTTATATAGCACCGAAGTTATATGTAATTAATAAAAATACATAAGATTAAATTATCTTTTGAATTATTTTTTTACATTCCATGAAGATAAATCATTAAATTAGATGTTTGTGGAAATCCTTTAGCTTAATTTGGAGGTTTCTCAGGCATCATTAACTAGTTTTGTTCTATTATTTAATATACTTCATATGTAATGGTTTGAAATCATTAAATAAGATAAAATACATCTATTATATGTTTTTCAACCATAAAAATTGTTTCATGATTATCCATCAAGATAGTAATAGAAATTGAAAATATATTATCCTTAAATGTGATAAATTAACATTTCATTAATGATGTTTTCATTTTAAGAATTAAAGGAATAGAAGGAGGGTTAAGTGATAGATTATTTCATTAGAATAATAAAATTAATTTATATGTGATATAAAAGAGTTACCATTCCAATTGGATAATGGTAGGTTTTGAGTTAATTATAAAAGAAGAAAAATTAGACATATATTAATGAAAAGGAAAGAGGTTCTTACCTATCTAATTCTTCTCCTTGTGAACCTCATTGAGGGACATGAGGTTTTTTCTTTTGATGATACCACGGGATCCCATACATGGGGGAGGGTCTTGATAATATAGTTGAGATTAATTTGGACAATTCTAAGACCTTGAGAGGTGTGAGAATATAAGTTAGTTAGGGGTGGTATTTATAGTGAAGGAGAGGGGTGTGTTCTCATTATTTTATTCATTCGTCTTTTATTTTTCTCAATAAAATAAATATTGATGATTATTAAGAATAAAAAACATATTTAGATCATGTGAGTTTAAATCAATTTCCACTTACATCATCCATGACTCAAGAAGGATTAAAATATCATTAATTTACTTATACATTAAATTAAAATATTTCACGGTTCAAAATATCCAGTATTTTAGGAAAATCCCAAAATTTCGGCCAATTTTTTTTAATTTGTAGAATTAAAAATTAAACTAATTTTTATGATTTTAATTTTTTAAATATATCAAAATTAATTTTTAATTAAAATAATAATCTACTCGAGAAATACATATTTAAATATTTTGAATAATTTTATAACACTTATAAAAATTAAATAAGGACCTATAAAAGTAACTTCAAATCACATGATAACGAAATATTAATTTATAAATTTATTTTATTAAATTTATTTTCTTATAAATTTTAAAATTAATCATAAAATTATAAGAAAATATTTATAAATTATAATATAAAAAGACTTAATTAATAATTTCTAAAATATTTAATTACTTAAAATATGATATAACTATATCATATCATCATTTATAAGATTCCTATTTTTTATAATTTTATATATAAGGTTAGTATTATATTACCCAGTTTGCAATTCATAAGGGTCATATTACTATTCTAGTGGTCATGTTACTGTTTCACCAGAATAGGTTCCTTAGCTTCTAGAAATGCCTCTTATTTTACTCATTGTCCATTTATTAGGTTTGTATTCTGTTATTAATGTGAATTTATGTGATTAATAATATATAACATAATTATAAGAAGGGAGTTTTCATTGATACAATATTTGTTCATTACATTACTCTCCCTAATGAAATTTCACCGTGGAAATTTCATTTTACATACTATAGGTAAAACAACAAAATAAATTCATCCTTAATTGATTTCCTTAGTTCCAATGTTTCCTCTTTGTACTTATTATTCCACCATAATATATTGACCTAGCGAGTGTTCTTGTTTCATAGAATATTATCTATATAACCAATGACCGTAACTCGATACTCCTTATAAGAGATAACATTCTCCAATTATACCACCTACGAGTTCATTACATGTGAGGGATCTAGTATATAATTTCTTAAGATGGATGTGTGGAATACATCATGTACTTGAGACATGGTAGGTGGATGTTCTAGTTGATATGATACAAAATGAACACAATCTAGAATCTCAAAGGGAATGGTGTACAGAGGAATTATCATTCCTCTCATCCCAAATCACACGATCCTCATCCATGGAGATGTGGAGAGGAATACCATTACTCCAACATGAAACTCAATGAATCGTCAACGATTATCTCCACAACTCTTTCTACATTGTGTTGCGTTGATGTTATGATGAATGGTTTTCACCTTCTCCACCATTTCATCAACCATTTCATGTTATAAAATCTTATGTTCATTAACTTCATCCAATCATTCTAGTGTTCTAGTATTTTTCCCGTAAAGAGAATTATATGGAGCCACTTGAATTATTTAGTGGAAACTATTGTTGTAGGAGAATTTAAAAAATGCTAGATATTGGACCCATCATCCATTGAAGTCTATAGAATATGTTCTCAATATGTATTCCAATTTCTTAATAGTCCACTCACATTTCCATTTAGTTTGAGGATTATGGTGCTCGCTAATATTCAGAATAGTTCTTAGGGACTGTTGGATACATATACAAAACATCAAGGGGAATCTTGGATCGTGATAATATATAATCAATAGATTTAATCCTTGAATCCTTACCACTTAGTTAAAATAAATATGTGAATGTTGACCTTGTGATAATTCATCTCTTATTATAATAAAGTTAGTTGTCAGTGTAATAAGATCCACAATGGCCCATCTAGAATAGTTTCCTCTATAGGTATTTAGAAGTATAGGGACAAAGTCTATGGTAATATTATCCCAATAACATTTTGTTATGGGCAGTTGTTTCATTAATCCCTTATACGTTTTTCATTCATCATTCAGTTTATGACATTCCACATAGTTTAATGTATACTCAATGTGTTCCTTCAACATAGTTTCCCACAAATTATTCTCCCAGAGATCTCAATACATCTCAATCCTCCCTTGGTGATTAGAGAAGGTTGAGTTGTGTGCTTCATACAGAAGCACATTCATTATCTATAGATCATATGGTTTACATAGTCATGAAAAAAATAATTTAATTCCTTCATAACCAATTTTAATTTATAACAATTTCTCCTCCCTCATAGCTTCCAACATCTTATATTTTTCTAAATAATTCTTCTAATAATTCTTTATTTTCTCTATAAGGTATGGCTGAAAAATCCTTTAAGAATGGATTGATGAACATCATTACTTAATGATTCCCTTTTCTATCATTTTAAAATCTATGAAAATCAGATCCTTCACATTTCTCATAATTGATAACGATTTAGCAAATTCTCTACATAGAACATCTGCTACCTTAGATCCATTTCCAGGATGGTAGTGGATACAATAGTAATAAACCATGATCTATGCTAACCATATTAACTATATAATATTAATCTCATTAGGTGTGAAAAAAAATTTGAGACTCTTATGAGCAATATATATCTCACAATTCTCCCCATAGAGATAATTATTCCAAATTTTCATCATAAAGATCACATCGGCCAACTACAGATCATGTGTGGGATAATTTTTCAGATTATTTTTTTAACTACCCTGATGAGTATAAATGAACATTATCATTTTTCATTATTATATATCCTATGACCTTATTTTAATCATCTTGATATAATACAAATAGTTACCTACTTTTCAGTAGTTTGAGAACATGTGTTCTGATAATCCACTTATAAAATCCTTATAGAAATATTCACATTGACTCATCCATAAAAACATCACTCCTTTATGAGTTAGATAGGTTAGTGGGTTTGAAACCCATGAGAATTTAGACACAAATAATCGGCAATACCCTACTAGACCTATGAAACTATGGATCTCTCTTAAATAGGATGGCATGGGCCCCTCTTCGATTACCATTATATCTAAAGGTGCACATATATTCCTTATTTAGTGATCACAATCCCCATGAATTATACATTATCAATCTAGAACTAACATTTACTATAATTCTCATAATGTTTCCACCTTTTCAATGTCTTTGGAAAAGTATTCAAATGCTCCTCATTTTTCACTATATTATTTAGTGTATAAGAATATCAATAATAATGAATCACTACTAGAATATTGGGCTTTGGAGCCCCCTTACCTATAACAACTTCCACTGGCGATCGCTAGGTTTTCCCAAAAGGGGGGGGGATTCTCTGCCACCCCCCCCCCCGAACCCTCCTCTCCCTCCTCTCGCCTCGCGGCTTTGGCTCCCCCCCCCCCCGAACCCTCCATCTCCCTCGCCTCACTACGTGCCCTCCCCCTTTGCCACACTCCCTCCCTCGCCGCCATCCCCCGTCGTTGCGCGCCCTGCCCTGTCGTCGCGCTCCCTCCCTCGCCATCATCCCCCATCGCCCTGTCGGCCTCCGCCCTTCGTTGTCTGTGCTTCAGCCACCCTCACCCTACCCTCCACTCCTTTAGCCTCCCTCCGCCCTTCGCTGCCCCCCGCCCTACGGCCTCCCTCTACCCTCGGGCCTCCCGCCACCCACCTCCGCCAGCCCTCCAGACTCCCTCTACCCTCTGTTCTCCCTCCACCAGCCTCCGGCCTCCAGCACCTCCGGCCTCAGACCCCTCTGCCCTCCTGCCTCCGCCCTCTGCCCTCCGCCCCCTCGCCCCCCACACCCCAAACACCACCCCCCCCCCCCGCACCTCGCCTACCCCCGTCCCCTCTTTATTTGTCCCCTCCCTTGCCGCACCACCACCGCCCATCCCCTCCCTCATCGTCCTCACCCTTGTCGCACCACCACCGCCCAGTCCCCTCCCTCCCAGCACGGTCTCTACTCGTCCCCTCGCCGATGCCGCCCGTCCACTCCGGCTCCCCATGTCCTTGGTCCCCTCCCTTGTCAACCCACCCTCAATGCACCGTTGCCACCTCAGAACCTCCTATCCTCCATCTCCCCGTCATCGTCGTCGCCCGTCCCCTCCCTTTTTGCACCGCCTCCGGCTGCGGCTCCCCTCTACTACCTCTCCTCTCCCTCACAGAACCGCCTTTGGCTCCCCTCCCTTCTAGGTTTGTAGCACAGTTGGGTGTGACATGGGATTCCACTGACATTATTATTTTATAAATGGTTAAAAAACAATAAATTTGTATTTATATTACATATATTTGATATGAAAAATTAAAATGTAATAAGTCTTGTGTAAATGTTTGTTATAGGGATCTTATTATGGATAAGAGTTGGATTGATCTTCCAAATCAAATGTCGAGAGAATACTTCAATGGAATTATGCAGTTTATTTACTTCACGAGAAGATTTGAATGTGACTATATTAGTTTTCCATGTAGAAAATGTGGTAACAGATATCAATTCACATGAGATACTATGAGGGGGCACCTATTCTTTAATGGATTTCTGAAAAATTATAATATTTGGACTCGTCATGGAGAATAATATGTTCTTTGTCAAAATATGGATGCAGTCTAGACGGATGTTGATGCAAGGATGAATGATCCAATGCATGAAATGATTATTGAAATGGTACGTGGGTTGGATCATGAAGGCATTTACATCCAGAATCATGACACTGGTGAGATAAGTCTTCGCTCTGGTGCAGATCGTGATTCGAGGAGGTTTTATTATTCATGTGATGATTCAAAAATAGAATTATATCCTGGATGTACTTCTTATAATAAATTGTCATTTATCGTGGAGTTGTTGCATTTGGAGACTTTGAATCATTGGTCAGACACATCATTCGACATGCTTTTGGTGTTATTGAAAAAGTTTCTTCATGTCGACGCTAAGATTCCCAAGTCGTATTACCATGCTCGTAAGTTGACAAGGAACATAGGTTTTACATATGAGACCATAGATGCATGTGCAAACAACTGTATGTTGTTTAGAAAGGAAACTTCCCATTTGGATATTTGTACGGTTTGTGGTGCTTCCATGTGGAAAGAGAACAAGGGAAATCAGACTTATCAAAGTCAAATTGTGATACAGGGGAAACCGATTACCATAAAACAAATTCATTACTTTCCCCTAAAACTGTGGTTGAAAAGATTTTTTATGTCATCCAAAGTTTCTAATTTAATGAGATGGAATGAAGAATGATTTCATGAAAGTGATATGTGAACCCACTCGACAGACTCTCATGCATGGAAGGATTTTGATAAGAGACATCCTAACTTTTCTAAAGATGTTTGTAATGTCCTATTGGGATTGGCACCAGATTGTTTCAATCCATTCAAGTCTATGGTTGGTGCAACCTATAGCACATGGCCCATGGTGCTGGTTCCATATAATCTTCCTATGTGGCTTTGTATGAACCAACAATTTATATTACTTTCCACTCTTATTGATGGACCTAAAAGTCTGGGGGATAAGATTGATGTTTATCTTCAGCCATTGATTGATGATTTGAATGAATTTTGGGGCGATGGTGTGATGACTTGTGACTGTGAAATTAATGAAATGTTCAAACTACAGGCTACTTTACTGTGGGAAATCAATGACTTCCTAGCCTATGCAAATTTATCAGGCTGGAGTACGAAATTGGAATTTTCTTGCCCTTGTTGCAGCAGAAGTAAAAAAATCTGTTTGGCATAATCATTTCAAAAAATGGGTATACATGGGTCACAGAGGTTTTCTAACCCCATAGCATAGGTTCAGAAAGGACTGAGTGGCATTTGATGGTTCTAGAGAGTTCAGCCCAGCACCAAAGATCATGACAGGAGTCGAAATGTTTTCACATATTGAGGAAGAAAACATCCGCACAGTATATGAAATTCAGGATTTGGTGGCTCCTCCGGTACGTAATATTCGTGATGCAGGTAGGCAGCACAGTCACAATTGGAAAAAAGAAAAGTATTTTTTATTTTCTTCCATATTGGAAAACTAACACGATGAGGCATAATTTGGATGCCATGCACGTTGAAAAAAATGATTGTGATAACATATTGTGGACCATTTTAGGTGTCAGTGGAAAATCAAAGGATCATGTTAATGCACACCGTGATTTGGAAGAAATGTGTTTAAAGAAAATAGTTGAATTTACAGTTAGTTATGGGAAACATGACATATATAACTGCTGCACAGTATACAATGACTACAAAGGAGAAAGAGACATTTATTTCCATTTTGAAGATGCTCAAGGTGCCTGATGGTTACTCTTATAATATTTCAAAGTGTGTGAATCTGACGAGCAAGACATTGCCAGGGATGAAAAGTCATGATAATCACATACTACTTCACTAGTTGATTCCAATCGCAAATTTTTTATTTTTTATCCACCAATGTTGTTCAGCCTTTGATTGAGATGTGTAATTTTTTTAGACGACTTTTTTTTAATAAATCAACGAATGAGTGATTTAAAAAGTTTACAATACTGAATTGTAAAAACACTTTGTCACTTTGAGAAACTATTTCCCCCCTCATTTTTCGATGTTATGGTACACTTGACAGTGCACCTAACTAATGAAGTAATGGTTGCTGGTCTAGTGTAAATCAGTTGGATGTATCCTATTGAGTATTATTTGAGTACATTGAAACGATTTGTATGCAATAGATCTCATCTGGAGGCATCAATAGCCAATGGTTATTTGATGGATGAGTGTAATTATTTTTGTGCAGAATATCTTACGGATGTTGAAAAAAAATTAGATAAGCCCTCTCAGATTCATGATGGTCCAGTTAGAGATGGAACCACATATGATATGGCCAACATCGAGTGGATACAAGTGCATCGATATATCTTGTTCAATACTCCATCAGTTACACCATTAATGTAGTAAGAATCTTATCAGTTTTATTGTTTAACTTTTATATGTTCTGTTTGGATAAGTTGATCATTTAAACATCGCGTTATCATTTTTAGGATACACATTAATTAGATCAAAGAAGAGATGTATTGTGCGACTGAGTTGCAAATTCAACAATCTCATTATGCATCATTTCATGATTGGTTCAAGGATTATGTACGTATAAATTGATTTTCATTATGAGTAAAGTATTATACTAATTTCTTTCTATATATATAATTATTGAATTCTATGAATTATGTAGGTTCATAATCTGAGGGAGTTAGGGGACCCTATGCTAACTGAAAATTTGTCCAACTGGCTGAGGGTCCATCTATAATGGCTCGTCGTTATAAATCTATAGATGCTAATGGTTTTCGATTTCACATTAAACATGTGGATGTCAAACGAGCAACACAAAACATTGGCATCGTTTGTCCATTTATCGATTCTGGTTATTAATATGGTCAATTGATAGACATCATTGAAGTTGTATACACACACGGGTTGAAGTACATATTGTTAATGTGTAATAGGGTTGATCGAGTGCATGGATGTATCGTCGATCAATATTAGTTTTCATTGGTGAATTTTAACTATATTTTATACAGAAATGAACGAGTTGATAATGAACCTTTCATATTGAAATCACAAGTGGGACAAGTATTCTTCGTTACATTGCCTTCAAATCCATGTTAGTAAGTTGTTGTCAAAATGTCTCGGCGAGAAGTGATTGTATTTGACCAAGATGAACCCGAGACTGTTCCTTTTGTTTCCCAACAGCTTGATCAACATACCATAGTTCAACGTGAAGAAGATATTTATTGGGTCAGAGAGGTTATTGAAGGAGAAACGGTCAATTTTCATTCTTAATGAAAGGCATAATTGTTTTCCCACTATTTATCCTAGGATATCATAAATTATCTAACCATTTTCTAAATCCTTGTAAGTTTTAATACTCACTTTTGGAAGTTTATTCAGTTATAAATATTTAGGGTGATTTAACTCATTTTATATTGAGTTTATTGTCGTTGTATCTTCCCATTGAGGTATTCTTCATTTGGTTCATGTGCTGCTTGAATTTTTATTAATTAAATTTGAAATTTTTCTATTCATTGGTTGGTTTTGTACATAATTTGTATATCTGTTTTGTTAACTTTCTGATTTTTTAAAATTCCTTAAAAACTAATTATTCAATACCTTTTTGTTTGATTAACAACTGTACAAGTTTGATTTTTTTTAAAACAATCCAATTTATCATTTGGACACTTTGGATAGTCCCCTTTCTAATGTTTTCCATGACTGCAGGCTTATCAGGGGAAGAGGCAGCAGATCCACATCATCCATCTGAGGCATCTACGTCTCAAGGTCGATGTATGTTTGAATGTCATTGTCTCTATTTTTTATGTAATTGATAAACATATATATATATATATTTATATCATATGTCAATTTATATATAAAATTGTTTTCAACATTAAAAAACTCGACTACTTCTTCCTCTCACAAGAGAGGTCCTGGTCATGGAATATTATCATGGAATTCCGACACGACTTTTGATGATTCATTTGATGAGGTATTTCATCCTATGGGATGGAATTCCCCTGCATTTATTTGTCAGCTGGGTTATATCATACGTGACCCACATCGATTTCCATTGACCACGCGTGATTGGGCTTCTATCCCTCAGAACACATTAGATCGTCTTTGGAGGGAGGTTAAGGTAAGAAGACCATTTTACATTATTCCATATGTACAAACAATAATAAGATATGATATTTTATTCTTTAATAGCAAAATTTGAAAGTATGTCCCAATGAGTTTTGGCCAGTGTGTATGAGAAAATGTTGTAATATGTGGAAAGACTATAAAGTCAACGTCAAGAGGGGCCACTGGGTACCAAATGTCGGTGCCCTAGACATTCTGGAAAAAGTCCTGAGAGGAGTCCTCCCGGATCAGTGGCATGATTTAGTTTTATATTGGTCTACTGAGGGTGTTGCGGTTTGTATATTTATTTTGGTATATATATTTTCAAGAATGTGTGATTTGTTTGAAATTTTAATGAATTGAATGTAGGAGGTGTCAACACGCCATTCAAAGAATCGATCATTGCAGGGACCACCTCACACACTCGGGACTCGTCACGTGTCTCTGATATGACATGAGTTATTTATTATTAATTTTTTAATTTATTAATTAATATGGTTTTGTGTTTATATTCTATTCATATCTAGTTGCGGGAGCAAGGTGCTCCGACAGATAAAATGTCGGTATGGATGAGGACTCGTGATCGCAATGATCCAGAGGCTGCAGCATTGATAGTAGGTTCTTGTACTCATTACCAATACATACATAAAATATGTATATTAATATATGTATATATTTTTTAATATTTCATAGGCTCAATTTGAAGCTGAGTTAGAACATCTGCAAGAGGACCATCAAAATCATCCCATGCAAAGGGATTAGATCTTTTATCGCATTATTGGTCGGGATGGGCATGGATATAGTTTGACCTTTGTTACAGGGATTACTCATTCTGTAGTGTCTCGTGTTGCAGTTGTCAATCCTGTTGTTGCTCAGATGACACAACGGTTGTCTGATTTTGAGGCACGACTACACGCTTCCGAGGAGGTAAATGCGCAATTGATCGCTGAGGTTAGATCACTGCGACAATATGTACGTCCAGGTGATGGTGCTGGGGATCAAACGATGCAGGTTTATACTATATTTATTTATATAATTTATATTATTTTTGTTATGAAAATATCCATAATTATTTTTGTTGCAGGCACCTGACCCACCTGATGGAGGTAGTAGTCATGACCATGCATGACACATCATATTCACGAGGAGTGTTTTTGTTTTTAATGGTGGGGTTGTTATTGATATATAGGTTGGGTTTCTAGTGATATTTTTTTGTGATTTGGGGGTATCATGTGTGTTTTGGCCTGATGCAATATTTTTGTGCATTAATTGAGAATTAACCATGAAACTGATTAATGATTTGGATATTTTTTGTTCATTTAATTCTTCAATGTTTTCAATTGCATGTTCTGTAATATTTTTTAAATACCCGTGTTATTCCTAATATAAACCATTAAACTTGTTTTCGATTAATGAGCTGAGGATCGCTATTTGTAGTCCCCGACCCACCCTGGACAGCTCTCCCCACACCCCGGCAGCCCTCCACGCATCCCGGACACCCCCCCCCCCCACACACCCCGAACAGCCCTCCCCGCATGCCGGACATCCCTCCCCGCACCCCAGACTAGCCTCTCTGACCCCGGACAGCCCTCCCTGCAACCCCGAACATCCCTCTCCGCACCCCGGACACCCCCCCCCCACACCTCGAACATCCCCTCGGGTCCCCGGACAGCCCTCCCCGCACCCCAGACAGCCCCCCCCCCCCAGCACACTGGACAGCACTCCCTGCACCCCAGACATCACCCCCGCACCCCAGACAGACCTCCCTACACACCAGACAGCCCCCCTGGCACCCCAGACAACCCCCCCCCCCCCCCCGCACCCCGGACATGCCCTCTGCACCTTGGACAGCCCTCCCGGCACCCCGGACATCCCCTCGCACTGCAGACATCCCTCCCCGCAACCCGGGCAGCGCTCCCACACCCCGGACAGCCCCCCCCCCCCCACACACACACTACGGACAGGCCCCCCGCACCCCGGAAAGACCTCCCCGCACCCCAAACAGCCCCTGGCACCCTAGACAGCCCTCCACGCACCCCAGACACCCCCCCCCCCCCACCCCGGACAGTCCCCCTGCACCCCATACAGTCCTCCCCGCACCCCGGACAGCCCCTCCCCGCACCTAAGACAGCCCTCCCCGCACCCCGGACAGCCCCCCACTCCCCGAACATCCACCCCGCACCCCAGACAGCCCTCCCCGCACCCCAGACAGCCCTTCCCCCCACCCCAGACAGCCCCACCACGCACCCCGGACAGTCCCCCCCCCCCCCCCCCCCGCACGCCGGACGGCCCTCCCCGCACGCCGGACAGCCCCCCGCACCCCAGACAGCCCCCCCTCCCCACCCTGGACATCTCCCCCCGCACCATAGACAGCCCTCCCCCTGTACGAAAATAGCCATTGTGTGAACTGTAAAATGGTCGGGCAGATGACATGTCAATCGGAGGTGTCGTTTGACCGTGGTGACCGGAACGCGTTTCCGGTGTCATAAAACACCAAAACAGTGTGAGATGGTCGAATTTGGAACAAACGAACTCCGAATGACCTGAAACCACTCGAAAGCAATAGGAATATTATTCGTGGCATGTAGGAGGAGACAGCATGCCCATCGGACGTGCAGTGCGCGTGGTACAACCGATTGTGTCATTTTCAGCTGCTCGGTGCGCGCTGAAAGGGCGCGTTGGGGGGTCAAAACCACCCGAATGACCTCAGAATGCCATTAAATCATACGAAAACATCCGTTGTGTGAATTTTGAAATGATCGGGTAGACGGAATGTCAATTGGAGGTGTCGTTTGACAGGGGTGACTGGAAACCCAGTTCTGGAGTCACAAAACACCAAAACGGCATGAGACGGTTGAATTCAGATATAACGTGCTCCAAATGACCTGAAACCACACAAAAAAATATTAATATTATTCTTGATGTGTAGGATGAGACGGTACTCCAATCAGACATGAGGTGCACGCGGTACAACTAATTGTGTCGTTTTCAGCAGCTCAGCACGCGCTAAAAGGGCGCGTTGGGGGGTCAAAACCACCCGAACGACCTCGGAATGCCATGAAATCGTACGACAACAGCCTTTGCGTGAATTTTGAAATGGTCGGGTAGACGACACGTCAATCAAAGCTATCATTTGACCGCGGTGACCTGATACGCGTTTCCAAAGTCATAAAACACCAAAACGGCATGAGATGGTCGAATTCGAAAAAACGTGCTATGAATGTCCTAAAACCACAGAAAAACAATTGGAATATTATTTTTGACATGTATGAGGAGACATCACACCCATCGAATGTGCGGTGCACGTGGTACGACCGATTGTGTCTTTTTCAGCAGCTTGGTGCGGGCTAAAAGGGCCCATTGGGGGGTCAATACCACTCGAACGACCTCATAATCCCATGAAATTGTACGAAAATAGGCATGTTTTGAATTTTAAAATGGTCAGTCGGACAGTAAGTCAATCAAAGGTGTTGTTTGACCGCAGTGACCGGAAACGCGTTTCCGGAGTCATAAAACACCAAAATGGCGTGAGACGGTTGAATTCGGAGAAAACATGCTCTGAATGACATGAAACCACACAAAAACAATAGGAATATTATTCATGATGTGTAGGAGGAGAAAAAACTCCCATCGGACGAGTAGTGGGTGCAGTACAACCAATTGTGTTGTTTTTAGTTTCTCGATACGTGCTAAAAGGGCGCGTTGGGGGTCAAAACCACCTAAAAGACCTCGGAACACCATGAAATCATACGACAATAGATATTGTGTTAATTGTGAAATGTTCAGGTAGACTGAAAATCAATCGGAGGTTTTGTTAGACCGCGGTGACCAGAAACGCGTTTAAGTAGTTATAAAAAAACCAAAACGGCATGAGACGGTCGAATTCAAAACAAACGTTCTCTGAATGACCTAAAACCACACAAAAACAATAGGAATATTATTTTTGACATGTAGGAGGAGACAACACGCCCATCAGACGTGTGGTACGCATGGTACGACCGATTATATCGTTTTCACCAGCTCGGCGCGCACTAAAAGGGTGCGTTTGGGGGTCAAAACCATCCGAACGACCTCGGAATGCCATGAAATCATGCGACAACAACCATTGTGTGAACTTTAAAATGGTCAGGCAGACGACATGTCAATCGGAGGTGTTTTTTGACCGCGGGGATGGGAAACGCATTTACGGAGTCATAAAACACCAAAACGGCGTGAGATTATCAAATTCAGATCAAACGTGATCTGAATGACTTGAAACCACATGAAAACAATAGGAATATTATTCGTGACGTGTAGGAGGAGACGACATTCCCATCGGACATGTGGTGCTCTTGGTAAGACCGATTGTGTCGTTTTCAGCAGTTCGGCGCGCACTAAAAGGGCGCATTGGGGGATCAAAACCACCCAAATGACCTCTGAATTATATGAAATCGTACTAAAACAGCCGTTCTATACATTTTGAAATGGTTGAGAAGACAGAATGTCAATCGGAGATGTCCTTTCACCGTGGTGACTAGAAACGCATTTCTGGAGTCATAAAATACCAAAACGGCATGAGATGGTCGAATTTCGACCAAACGTGCTCTGAATGACCTAAAACCACGCGAAAACAATATGAATATTATTCGTGATGTGTAGGAGGAGATGACATGCCCCTTGGATGTGAGATGCGCGCGGTACGACTGATTATGTCGTTTTCAGCAGCTTGGCGCGTGCTAAAAGGGTGCGTTGGGAGGCCAAAACCACCCGAATGACATCGGAATTGCATGAAATCGTAGGACAACAGTCGTTGTGTGAATTGTGAAATTTTCAGGTAGACGTAACGTCAATTAGAGGTGTCGTTTGACCGTAGTGACCAGAAACCCATTTCTGAAGTCATAAGACATCAAAACTACGTGAGATGGCCGAATTCGGAGAAAACGTGCTCCGAATGACCTAATAACATACGAAAACAATAGGAATATTATTCGTGACGTGTAAGAGAAGACAACACACCCATTGGATGTGTAGTGCGTGCTGACGGCCGATTGTGTCGTTTTCAGCAGCTCGGTGCGCGCTAAAAGAGTGCATTTGGGGTCAAAACCACCCGAACGACCTCGAAATACCATGAAATTGTACGAAAACATCCATTGTGTGAATTGTGAAATGTTCAGGCAGACGGCACATCAACCGGAGGTGTCGTTTGACCACAGTGACCGGAAATGCATTTTGAGAGTCATAAAACACCAAAAAGGCGTGAGACGATCAAATTCGGAGAAAACATTCTCCGAATGACTTAAAACCACATGAAAACAATAGAAATATTATTCTTGATCTGTAGGAGGAGACGAAACGTCCATCGGACGTGCGGTGCATGCAGTACGATCGATTGTGTCGTTTTAAGCAGCTCGGCGCGCACTAAAAGGGCACGTTGGGGGGTCAAACCCACACAAATGACCTCGAAATTCCATCCAATCGTACAACAATAGCCACTGTATGAATATGAAAATATTTGGGCAGACAGAAAATCAATCGGAGGTGTCGTTTGACCGCGGTGACCGGAAACACGTTTCTGGAGTCATAAAACACCAAAACAGCGTGAGATGGTCGAATTCGGAGAAAACATGCTCCTAATGACCTGAAACCACATGAAAACAATAGGAATATTATTCGTGATGTGTAGGAGGAGACAGAACCACCATCGGACGTGTGGTACGAGCGGTATGACCGATTATGTCGTTTTCAGTAGCTCGGTGCACGCTGAAAGGGCACGTTGGGGGGTCAAAACCACCCAAATGACATTGGAATGCCATGAAATCGTACAATAACAGATTTTGTGTGAATTTTGAAATGTTCAGGTAGAAGAAACATCAATCGGAGGTGTCGTTCAACCACGGTAACCGGAAACTCGTTTACGGAGTCATAAAACACCAAAACAGCATGAGATGGTCAAATTCGGAGAAAACGTGCTCCGAATGACCTGAAACCACTCTAAAACATTAGGAATATTAATCGTGACATAAAGGAGGAGATAGTATGCCCATCGGACATGCAGTGCATGTGGTACGACTGATTGTGTCGTTTTCGGCAGCTCGACGCGCTCTAAAAGGACGCGTTGTGGGGTCAAAACCACCTGAACAACCTTGGAATTCCATGAAATCGTATGACAACAGCCGTTTTGTGAATGTGAAATGTTCGGGTAGACGAAACATCAATCAGAGGTTTCATTTGACCATAGTGATCGGAAATGCATTTTCGGAGTCATAAAAAATCAAAATGGCATGAGACGGTCGAATTCAGAGCAAGCGTACTTCAAATGACCTGAAACCACAAAAAAACAGTAGGAATATTATTCGTGATGTGTACGAGAAGATGGAACGTCCATGGGACATGCGGTGCACGCGGTACGACCGATTGTGTCGTTTTTAGTTGCTCGGTGCGCGCTAAAAGGGCGTGTTGGGAGGTCAAAACCACACGAACGACCTCGAAATTTCATCAAATCGTATGACAACAGTCGCTGTGTAAATTGTAAAATGATTGGGTAGACAGCACATCAATCGGAGGTGTCCTTTGACCGTGGTGACCAGAAACGCATTTCCGGAGTCATAAAACACCAAAACGACGCGAGACAGTCGAATTCAAAGCAAAAATTCTCCAAATGACCTGAAACCACATGAAAACAATAGAAATATTATTCGTGAAGTGTAGGAGGAGACGACACACCCATCGGACGTGCGGGGCATGCGGTACGACAGATTGTGTTGTTTTCACCCACTTGGTGCGCGCTAAAAGTGTGTGTTGGGGGGTCAAAACCAGCCAAATGCCCTTGGAATGCCATGAAATCATTGGACAACAGCCTTTTGTGAATTGTGAAATGGTCGGGTATACATCATGTCAATCGGAGGTGTTGTTTGACCGCGGTGACCAGAAACGCGTTTACAGAGTCCTAAAACACCAAAACGGCGTGAGACGATCGAATTCAGAGAAAACGTTCTCCAAATAACATGAAACCACATGAAATCAGTAGGAATTTTATTCGGGACATGTAGGAGGAGACGGAACACACATTGGACGTGCAGTGTGCGCGGTACGACCTATTGTGTCGTTTTCAGCAGCTCGGCGCACGCTAAAAAGGCATGTTGGAGGGACAAAACCACTTGAATGACCTCAGAATGCCATGAAATCATACGACAATAGCCGTTGTGTGAATTTTGAAATGTTCGGGCAGACGACACATCAATCGGTGGTGTAGTTTGACCATGGTGACCGGAAACGTGTTTACGGAGTCACAAAACACCAAAACGGTGTGAGACTGTCGAATTTGGAGAAAACATGCTCTGAATGACCTGAAACCACCATAAAACAATAGGAATATTATTCATGACATGTAGGAGGAGACAGAACGCCAATTGGACATGTGGTGCGCGCGGTACGACCGATTGTGTCATTTTCAGCAGCTCGGTGTGCGCTAAAAGTGCGCGTTTGGGGGTAAAAACCACCCGAACAACCTCGGAATGCCATGAAATCGTACAAAAACAGTCGTTGTATGAATTGTAAAATGTTTTGGCAGATGACATGTCAATTGGAGGTGTCGTTTGACCACGGTACCAGAAACAAGTTTATGGAGACATAAAACACCAAAACGGTGTGAGACCGTCGAATTCGGAGCAAACATCATCCGAATGACCTAAAACCACATGAAAACAATAGGAATATTATTCTTGACATGTAGGAGGATACAGAACACCCATAAGACGTGCGGTGCACATAGTACAGCCGATTGTGTTGATTTTAGCAGATCATCGTACGCTAAAAGGGCGCGTTGGGGGCTCAAAACCACCCGAACGACCTCAGAATGCCATGAAATCGTATGACAATAGCCATTGTGTGAATTGTAAAATTTTCGGGCATACATAAAGTCAATCAGAGGTGTCCTTTAACTGTGGTGACCAGAAACGCATTTTCGGAGTAAAAAAACACAAAAACGGTGTGAGACGGTCGAATTCGGAGCAAACGTGCTCCAAATGATCTAAACCCACACGAAAACAATAGGAATATTATTCGTCACGTATAGGAGGAGACGACATGCCCATTGAACATGCGGTGCACACGGTACGAACGATTGTGTCGTTTTCAGCAGCTCTACGCGCGATAAAAGGGCGCATTGGGTGGTAAAAACCACCCGAATGACCTCAGAATGCCATGAAATTGTACGAAAACAGCCGTTGTGTGAATTGTAAGATAGTCGGGTAGACGGAACATCAATTAGAGGTGTCGTTGGACCGCGGTGACCAGAAACGCGTTTCCGGAGTCATAAAACACCAAAACGGCATGAGGCGTTTGAATTCAGAGAAAACGTGCTCTGAATGATCTGAAACCATACGAAAACAATAGGAATATTGTTCGTGACGTGTAGGAAGAGGCATAATTACCATCGGACATGCGGTGTGCGCGGTACGATCGATTGTGTCCTTTTTAGCAGCTCGGTGCGAGCTAAAGGGCGCGTTGCGGGGTTAAAACCACCCTAATGACCTCAGAATGCCATGAAATCATAAGAAAATAGATTTTGTGTGAATTTTGAAATGGTCAAGTATATGGCACGTCAATCAGAGATGTATTTTGACCGCGGTGACCAGAAATGCGTTTTTAGAGTCATAAAACACAAAAAAGGCGTGAGACGGTCGAATTCGGAGAAAACGTGCTCCAAATGACCTGAAACCACACGTAAACAATAGGAATTTTATTCGTGACGTGTAGGAGGAGACGGAACGCCCATCAGATGTGTGGTTGGCATGGTACGATCGATTGTGTCGTTTTATGCAGCTCGACGTGCACTAAAAGGGTGTGTTGGCGGGTCAAAACCACACAAACAACCTCGGACTACCATGAAATCGTACGACAATAGCCGTTGTGTGAATTTTCAAATGTTCGGGTAGATGACACGTCAATCGGAGGTGCCGTTTCACCGCAATGATCATAAATGTGTTTACAGAGTCATAAAACACCAAAATGGCGTGAGACGGTCGAATTTAGAGCAAGCGTGCTCTGAATGACCTGAAACCACACAAAAACAATAGGAATATTATTCGTGATGTGTAGGAGAAGAGGGCACGTCCATTGGACGTGCTGTGCGAGTGGTACGACTGATTGTGTCGTTTTCAGTAGCTTGGTGCGTGCTAAAAGGGCACATTGGGGGGTCAAAACCACCCGAACGACCTTGGAATTCCATCAAATCGTACTACAACAGCCGTTGTGTGAATTGTAAAATGTTCGGGTAGACATTACGTCAATCAGAGGTGTCGTTTGACTGTAGTGACCGAAAACGTATTTTCGGGGTTATAAAACACCAAAACGACATGAGACGGTTGAATTTGGAGAAAACATGCTCCGAATGACCTAAAACCACACGAAAACAATAGTAATATTATTCATGACGTGTAGGAGGATACATCATGCCCATCAGACATGCGGTGCATGTGGTATGACCGATTGTGTTGTTTTTAGCAGCTCGCCGCCCACTAAAAGGGCGTGTGGGGGGGGTCAAAACCTCCCGAACGACCTCAGAATTCCATGAAATCGTTCAAAATCAGCCTTTGTGTGAATTTTGAAATGGTCAGGTAGACGGAACATCAATCAGAGGTGTCGTTTAACCGCGGTGATCGGAAACTCGTTTACGGAGTCATAAAACACCAAATCGGCGTGAGACGGTCAAATTCTGAGAAAACGTGCTCCGAATGACCTGAAACCACATGAAAACAGTAGGAATATTATTCGTGGCGTGTAGGAGGATACAGAATGCCCATCGGATGTGCGGTGCGAACGGTACGACCGATTGTGTTGTTTTCAACAGCTTGGCACACCCTAAAAGGGCGCGTTGCGGCGTCAAAACCACCGAACGACCTCAGAATGCCATGAAATCATACAATAATAGCCATTGTGTAAATTTTAAAATGGTCGGGCAGACAGCACATCAATCAGAGGTTTTGTTTGACCGAGGTGACCGGAAACGCATTTCCGGAGTCATAAAACACCAAAACGGCGTGAGACGGTCGAATTCGTAGAAAACTTGCTCTAAATGACCTGAAACCCCACGAAAAAATAGTAATATTATTTGTGACATGTAAGAGGATACAGAACGCCCATCAGACATGCGGTGCGCACGGTACGACTGATTGTGTCATTTTCAACAGCTCGGCACGCGCTAAAAGGGCGCGTTGGGGGGTCAAAACCACACGAATGGCCTTATAATGCCATGAAATCGTACGAAAACAGTATTTGTGTGAATTGTGAAATGGGCGGGTAGACAACACATCAATCGGAGGTGTCTTTTGACCGCGGTGACCAGAAACATGATTACGGAGTCATAAAACACCAAAATAGTGTGAGACGGTCGAATTCGGAGCAAACATGCTCCAAATTACCTGAAACCACATGAAAACAATAGCAATATTATTTTTGATATATAGGAGGAGACGACATGCCTATCAGACATGTAGTGCGTGCGATGTGATAGATTGTGTCGTTTTCAGCAGCTCGGTGTGCGCTAAAAGGGCTCGTTGGGTGGTCAAAACCACACGAATGACCTCGGAATGCCATGAAATAGTACGACAACATCCTTTGTGTGAATTGTGAAATGTTCGGGCAGACAACACGTCAATCGGAGGTGTCGTTTGACCACGGTGACTGGAAACGCATTTACGGTGTCATATAACACCAAAACGGAGTGAGACGGTCGAATTCGGAGCAAACGTGCTCCGAATGACCTAAAACAACATGAAAACAATTGTAATATTATTAGTTACATGAAGAAGGAGATGACACGCCCATAAATCGTGTGGTGCATGCCGTACGACCGATTGTGTCGTTTTCAGCAGCTCTGTGCGTGCTAAAAGGGCGCGTTGGGGGGTCAAAACCACCCGAATGACCTCGGAATGCCATGAAATCGTACGAAAATAGCCATTGTGTGAATTGTAAAATGGTCTGGTAGACAACACATCAATCGGAGGTGTCGTTTTACCGCGGTGACCATAAATGTGTTTACTGAGTCATAAAACACCAAAACGGTGTGAGATGGTCAAATTCGGAGCAAACATGCTCCAAATGACCTGAAACCACCTAAAAACAATAGGAATATTATTAGTGACGTGTATGAAGAGAAGGCAGGCCCATCAGACGTGCAGTGTGCGTGATACAAATGATTGTGTCGTTTTCAGCAGCTCGGTGCGTGCTAAAAGGGCACGTTGGGGGGTCAAAACCACCTGAACGACCTCAGAATCCCATGAAATCATATGACTACAGCCGGTGTATGAATTGTGAAATGGTTGGGAAGACAGCACGTGAATAGGAGGTGTCGTCTGACCGCGATATCCGAAAACACGTTTACGGAGTCAAAAAACACAGAAACGGCGTGAGACGGACGAATTCGGACGAAACGGGCTCCGAATGACCTAAAACCACACAAAAATAATAAGAATATTATTCGTGACGTGTAGGAGGAGACGGCACATCCATCAGATGTGTGGTGCATGCGGTACGACCGATTGTGTCGTTTTCAGTAGCTCGGCGCACGCTAAAAGGGCGAGTTGGGGGCTCAAAACCACCCGAACGACCTTTGAATGCCATGAAATTAGACGACAATAGCCTTTGTGTAAATTTTGATATGGTCAGGCAGACGGCACGTCAATCGAAGGTGTTGTTTGACATCGGTGATCAGAAATGCGTTTACGGAGTCATAAAACACCAAAACGGCGTGAGATGGTCGAATTCGGAGAAAATGTGCTCCGAATGTCCTAAAACCACAAGAAAAAATAGGAATATTATTGGTGACGTGTAAGAGGAGACGGTATGCCCATCAGATGTGCGGTGCACATGGTACGACCGATTGTGTTATTTTCAGTAGCTCGGCGCGCGCTAAAAGGGCGCATTGGGTGCTCAAAACCACCCGAATGACCTCAGAATTCCCTTAAATCATACGAAAACAACCTTTGTGTGAATTTTAAATTGTTCGGGCAGACAACATGTCAATAGTAGGTGTCATTTGACCGCAGTGACCGGAAACGCGTTTCTGGAGTCATAAAACACCAAAACGGCGTGAGACGGTCGAATTCACAGAAAACGTGCTCCAAACGACCTGAAACCATACGAAAACAATAGTAATATTATTCGTGATATGTAGTTGGAGACGGAATGCCCATCGGACATGCGGTGCGTGCAGTACGACCGATTGTGTGGTTTTCAACATCTTGGCGCGCGCTAAAATGGTGCGTTGTGGGGGTCAAAACCACTCGAACGACCTCGGAATGCCATGAAATCATATGAAAACAGCCTTTGTGTGAATTTCTAAATGTTAGATTAGATGGAATTTCAATCGGAGGTTTCATTTTAACGCAGTGACCGGAAACGCGTTTCCGTAGTCATAAAACACCAAAATGGCGTGAGACTATCAAATTCGGAGAAAATGTGCTCCAAATGACCTGAAACTGCACAAAAACAATAAGAATATTATTCGTGATGTGTATGATGAGACGGACCACCCATCGGACGTGTGGTGTGCGTGGTAAGACCGATTGGGTCATTTTCAGCAGCTCGGCGCGCGCTAAAAGGGCGTGTTTGAGGGTCAAAACCACCCGAACGACCTCAAAATGTCATTAAATCATATGACAACAACCTTTGTGTGAATTGTAAAACGTTTGGGTATACGGCACGTCAATCGTAGGTGTCGTTTGACCTCGGTGACCGTAAACGCGTTTTCGGAGTCATAAAACACCAAAACGGCGTGAGACGGTTGAATTTGGAGGAAATGTGCTCCAAATAACCTGAAACCACATGAAAACAATAGGAATATTATTCTTGGCATGTAGGAGGAGAAGGAATGCCCATCGGACTTGCGGTGCACGCGGTAAAACCGATTGTGTTGTTTACAACAGCTCGGCGCGCACTAAAACAGTGCATTGTGGGGTCAAAACCACCCGAACGACCTCAGAATTCTATGGAATCATACTACAACAGCCGTTGTGTGAATTGTGAAATGGTCGGGTAGACGGAACATCAATCGAAGGTGTCATTTAACCGCGGTGACCGGAAATGCGTTTTCGGAGTCTTAAACATCAAAACGACGTGAGACGGTCGAATTCAGAGAAAAGAAGCTCTGAATGACCTAAAACCACACAAAAATAATAGTAATATTATTCGTGACATGTAGGAGGAGACAGCACGCCCATTAGATGTGTCGTTCGTGCGGAGAACATTTCTTTGTATACAACAATACAATTTCACAGACTAAACCAAATAAGAAAAAAAATCCTGAAATGATAGCATTTCTTAAATTGGGGGTTTTAAATTATTATAGCACCGTGATTTGATGTCAGATTTAATTATATTATATTTATATAATAACTGAATAAAAATGTCTAATTTACGTTTGTTTTGTTTTGTTGCTTTTTTGTCTTATTGTAGGTTTATTGAAGAAAAAGATTGAAATGGATAGACCTGCTCGGATTGTTGAAGCACGTTTATCATTTATTTTTTATGACGATACTGATGTTTATGCTGTTTGAAATTGTTTTACATTTTTTATGATTTTTACCTTGTTTTATCTCTGACTTTGCACCGTGAATTTAAAAAACACAATTTGTACATTTCTTTTAAAAAATGAAAATCCACAAAAAATACCACAAATTAACCCTAACACATATTTATGTTATGTTTTTAAAAAGATAAGTTTATATTGAAATTTTTTTATAAATATTCTAGAATTTATATTTAAAATAGGCTGTCCATTAAAAGGTAGTAAAATTAACTTTTTAGAGAAATACAAATTTTAAGCATAAAATTTGATTTATTATTACCATATGATTAACAAACCTATTGCATGAATAAGAAAAATATTTTATTTAATATTATATATTTTTTTATTTATTTCACTAATAACCTAAAATAAATTTATTTTATTTATTTTCTATTATAATAAAACACATTTGTAATCTTAAAAATAGTTCATTTATATGCACTGTGATTTTAAAAAAAAACATTTCCCAGACTAGCGACCGCCTGTGGTGGTCTCTATAGGCTGCCTGCGGGGTCAACATGAGCGACCGCCAATGGCAGTCGTTGTAGGCTGGAATTTCAGCCACATACAGCGACCGCCATTGGCGGTCTCTAATGTTGACCCGGAAGGCAGCGTAGAGCGACTGCCAGGTAGTTGCTGTAGGCCGGAATTTCGACCACCTAGAGCGATCTCCATTGGCGGTCGCAGTTGGCCTATTGCGACAATGCTAAACCGACCACCAATGGCGGTCGCTAGGCGGTCTCTAGAGGCATATAGCGACTACCAATGGCGGTCGCTATAGCCCGAATTTTTAGTAGTGAATATAAATTGTTTTTTGAGTTAATCTCATACTCTATTAAATATTTCAATGAATATTTATTGATATTTAGTGACTCATATGGGAATCACTATAAACTCATAGTTTCCATACCTAATTCAAAAGGTAGACTTAGTAATATCGTCATTCCTTACCTTTAATTGGTGATAACCTCACCGATGGACCAGCATAGAGATAAAAATATCCCTCTATAGAGGATTGAACAAGTTTTATATGTTTGGTAGGGGATACTTATTCTTTATCGTGACTTTATTGATATCATGATAATCATTGTAGAGGTGCATTATTCAATCATTATTCTTCAAAAATAGAGCAGGTGCAGCCCATGGTGAAGCACTCATGCATTAAAAACCCTATCCATATTTATCTGTAAATTCTTCTTTAGTTCTTCTAGTTCAATAGTGGCCATTCTATAAGGTGTATTTCATATATGTAGAGATCTATGAATATTTTACATTGATAAATCAACTAGTTTATCCAAATAAATATAAAGAAACTCTCCAGGGAACCCATCATTATAGTCCTTACTATGGGCATATAGTCAAGCATGATTCTCTCATTTTATCAACAATTTCTACTAGGTATTCAAGATAATAATACAGTAATATCCACTATCTAAAAAATTATTCTGAATGAGATTCATCCCCATTCTTGTTGTTGTATATAATTTTAGTATTATTCATGATAGGAAAAGTGATCTCCCTTTCCTTATAGTCAGTGTTGTATTTATATGAAGACATCCAATCAATTCCAAAAATAGCATCAAACTCTACTAATGGGTTTACGAAAATATTTGATGGGAAGTTTACCCCATAATCATTCACTAAGGTGGTGTTATAAACTATAGATGTAATAATTTCACCATTTAATATTCTCACAGACAACTCAACTTCCATATTTTGAGGTGGACATTGAATAGTTCTACTAAACATGCACGGTTTGAATGAATGTGTAGAACCATAATCAAATAATACATTTTCTAATATGGAATGAATAATTATAAAACTTTTCACCATATCATTTTTGGGTTCCACATCTGATGTAGTGATAGAATATGACATTACATTATGTCTTGATGGTTTTTATTATTCATTTCATAAAACAACCATTAGCATAGGGGAGTGTTTCATATAAATCCCATGTTTTGTTCAGTTGTAACACAACACTACAGGCTGAGTGTTGATCTGAATACTCTCATATTCATCCACATAAGTGGAATTCATTATATCCTTTCAGCAGTGATTATCTAGATTTCCCATTCTTCAATATTTGAGACATTAAATGGTTCCCTTTAGATATCCCCCATGAGGCTTCATCCCACAATTTTATCACATTGGATAAGGGGACTTTTTTGCATCATGAGATACACATTTTGATACACCGATATTAGTTACTATTATTTTTCTTTTTTCCACTGGGCTTAGAAGACCACTGAGAGTATTTGATCTCTATTTCAACCATTAGGGCACAACAAACAATGTCTTTATAACTTTCAATACTTTGAATTTCTAATAATTATTGTAAACTTGAATTTTGTATACTAAATAATTGATACACATTTATTTCAATATTCATGACAACCCAAAGGCATATCCTACATTCCTTATAATGTTTCCTTAATATTCCATGAGAGACCCATCTTCTCTCTGTTCAGTTCTAGGAACTCCATTTTCTTCCTGAGAAATAGGGTTTGGGGAAAATATTTATTTGAAATTTTTTCATGAATTCCACCAAATCCATGGAATCAATTTCATACTTGGATGTTTTGTTCTTGATAACTCTTGAACACCAATCCAATCCCTCATAAACGTGATAGAATGCAGCACAACATTCTATTCTTATGAGAACTGGATGATATATAATATATTTTCAATAGAGTTTATCCATTGTTCCATGATGTGGGGATCAAATGATCCACTTAACATAGGTGTTCTTTTATAACACGATGGCATTGATGGAAACATTATCTCACTTTGGAGAATTAGAGAGTTCCACGTGATTCATGTTATTATTAGTATCATGATCCATTTCAGAAAGTACTCTCATAAATTTTCCATCACCTTTTCCCATTATATTTGGTATTGCAATAGTTGAATAATCACATTTCCTATAACATTGATTTTTTGAACATTTTATTGTATTTAGTGCTATTACCTATGAAAAATATTGTGCAATTAGGGAGATTTAATACTTAACTAATAATCATAATAAATGGAATATTTGAACATAGATGGAAAAACATTTAAACAGAAATTATATAAAAACGTGCGACTCCCTAGATCTCAATCTTGGTTTTACATGATCTATTTCATAACATATATCCTTATGGGAATTTTTTTCTTCCCTTAAAAATTCTTCAAAATGATATTATGATTTTACCAAATATTATACTATTGGAGTTTCAAACCAAGTGTGTAGTAAGGCCCAATCTTTTGTACTAGTTACCCCGAGTCATTCCTAGAACACATTGTCAGATTTGTTACACATAATTATATATTTACCAGAACACCTTCCACTTGAATTATAGAAAAATGATAAATTTTATTAATAAACCACTTACTCTATACTTACCAAAATTTATGGATGCTTTACAATACATAGTTTTATCCCTAAGGATTTCACTTGAGTTTCATAGTAATATTCTCAAAAGAAACTAAACTTATCATATGATAAAAACTATAGGAACCATATCCTTTTACACATGTTATTACATGATTTTAAGCATAATTAAACATCTAATTGGAGTAAAATATCATAATGTATAGATTATTTAAGTTTAGGTACTTAATTAATCACCATGAAACAATAATAAAAATATCATTTATTTAAAAATCATAATGATATCATAAATTCCTTTGATCCCATATATGTTCATAGGATAACCTTGTGGATCACATGAATAATGATATGAGCTAAAAATTCCCCTATAGAAGTAAAAAAAGAATAAATCTAAGAACATTGGTTAAAATACACTATAAAATTATATTAAAAATCCATGGAACATGTATAAAAATATTGAATCATAACATATAATACATGGGATATTTTAATAATGGAATCATAGTAATTTTTTAGGAACATAAAACATGTATTTATCATGATTCAAGACTCATCTCACATGTAGTACCATGATTCAAGGGTAACCACCAAGACCATTTCATATGGAGCACGATTCAAGGTTGACCACCAAGATCATTTCACATGAAATATCAGGAGACTAAACATTACCCAATGCATTGGATCTATGTCTGGGTCCACCCATAGTAACATGTTCATGAACACATTTTCCATATTAGGAATCATACATAATATTTCATTCACAAAAATAAGGTTTCCCATCAAAAGAATTATGTATCATAGTAATTTCAAAAGGCATATAAAGAGTGAATATAAAAATTATTTCCATTAAAGGATGGATTTAAATCATACATGGACATTCATAATCTAATATAGTCATATAAAATTACTAATTATATCAAAATGAAGTTCATTGAGTGTTTAAGAAACTTTATAAAAAAATTCATTTTATGGGAAATCATTCATGATTCATTATGTTGGAAAATATATAATTTTTTTTATAAATCCCAATATGAACCTAAATAAATTATCATGATAAAATTATTTATTCAATTAAAATAATTTTTTCTTAAAATAGATTATGTATTTCACTTGAAAATGCTTATGAAATCAGGAATATCCATTTAATTGGGATTTCTTATCAGGAGAAATTGAGAAGGGAACCATTTTAAAAAATATATTTCCTCATTAGAGAAGGATGATAAGACATGGATATAAGAGTGTGATACATATAAACAAAATATATAATAACTACATAAAAATAAAGATAAATTTCATTGGGGTAAATAGAGATAATGAGTAGCTTTCATGAAAGATAGAGGTTCAGAAAGGATCCCTTACCTTACGTGCGAAACAGTTCTATAGATGATCTTAATATGCTGGATAATAAAATTAAGTCCATTAATTAATTAATATATTAATTTTTAAAACAATTATTTTATTTTTTGTAATTTTTTATGCTCATATATGTTCTTTTTGATTAGTTATAATATATAATTATATACTATGGGAGTATTCGCTTTCTTGTGTTTCATGATCGGTCTATCTTTTTACTTTTATGAAAAATCATGCATAATGAAAATCGTTGTCCAGAATTGAAGTAACATGTATTTAATAAAAAAAAATATTAAATGATCTTATAAATAATTTTATTATAGTTAATTAGGATTATTTATTAAATAAGATGTTAGTGATGATCATTTAGATTAATTTGGCGGTTTCTAGATCATCATGAACTTGTTTTGTTATATTATTTAAAATCATTAATATATAATGGATCCAAAACATTAAATAATATATAATAAATATATTTTAATTTTTTTAACAATAAAAATGGTTTCAAGACCATCCTTGAAAATGATAATAGAAATTAAAAACATGTCATCCTTGAATGTGATAAATTAACACATCACCAATAACATTTTAATTTTTAGAATAAAAGGGAGGGGAGAGGGGTTTAATGATAGATTATTTCATTAATTTAATTATATTTTAGATTTTTTATTTTACATGAAAATTGTATTAGGGATTTTTTTGATACAATTAGAAAATAAATGAAATTAAAAATAAAATACAACAAATGAGAGTGGTTTTTACCTCTTGAATTATTTTTCTAATGAACCTCCTTGAGGTATTTTAGTGTAGTATTTTGATGGTATGGATGGGTAATGGCTGTGGGGGAGGGGATTTATATGTTATTTTAGAATAATTTGGACATGTCTCAAATGTTTTGAGGAGTGAGAAGATAAGGTGGAGAGGGGTTGTATTTATAGTGGAGGAGATGGGTGTTTCTCATTATTTTATTTATTAGTTTATTATTTTGCTCAAGACAAGAAATATTACAGATTATTATAACTAAATAAAGTAATTAGTGCTTGTGATTTCCAACCAATTGTCACAAACATCATCCATGACTCAAGTATGACTCAAAAATTCATTTATTTACTTATACTTTAAATTATAGTATTTCATTATTCAAAAAATATTCATGAATTTTAGTAAAAAGGAAAAATTTCACCATAAAAATTGATAGACATGTATAATTAGTAAATGAACTCCATTTTATGAAAATAATTTTCCATATATCAGAAATATAAATTTAATTAAAATATTAATTTAGTCAAAAAATAATGATTTTATAATTATAACTAATTTTATAACACTTTCAAAAATTAAATAAGTTCCCATAAAATTATCTTCAAATAATAAGACATCAAAATAATAACTTTTGTATACATTTTATGAAAATCAATTTTATTTTAAATTAAATAATTAATCATAAAATTATAAATAAGTTTGTATGACTTATAAAATACCAACACATAATTAATAATTTTAGAACATGTAATTACTAAATCTATGATATAATTATATTATATTTTCATTTATATGATACCCATGTTTTATTTATACTTTCATAGGTAAGGTTACTATTCTATTGGCTGGTTTGCTATTCATAAGGGTCACATTACTATTACAAAGGTCAAGTGACTATTTCATTATTATAATTTTCTTAACTTCTATAAATATCTCTTATTTTATTCATTAGTAATTTATAATATTTGTATTGTGTTCATTTATTTGATTTTATGTCTTCTATACTATATTAACTAATTATTAGAAGAGAATTTTTAGTGGTAAAATTTCGGTTCATTATAGAATTCCTTATTATTATGTCACAAACCTAATCTAGTTTCTTATATTGTGTTAATTTAAATACATTTCATATTTTATACTAATTTTAATATATTAAAGAACTAAATATACCAAAAAATAATTTAAAGGAACCACAATATTGTTTTTCTTCAAGGTTGGGAATTTTTTTCATCAATGTCAATATTTTACATAAAAATTCTAAATAATATTATTAGTATTATCTTGTTATATATGTAATATGTTTTTAAATGTATTTAAATTTTTATAAAATGATTTAAATGTATTTTTACTGACATTTTATGAGTAAGGAACTTTTTAACTCTTCATAGAAGAGTTAATGGAATGTTTTTTAACTTATGAATAATTAGTAGAATTTCATAACATCAAGAAATATATATTATTTGAAGAATATTTTAATTTTTTTGATGGTTACATTAAAAATATATTTTTTTTCCTTAGTATTTCTGAATTTCATTGATTTAAATTAAATTAGTTCAAACGAAAAATTGAATTTCCCTCCTGAATATTTCTAATGATATTTTCAATTTATTTTCATAAATGTCAAAATCCTTTATTAAATATTTTTCTTTACTGAGTATATGATCAAATATTAAAATCCAATATATTTACCTAGATATTTGATGATTATTTATATGGGGAATTTTATTACATTCTATTTTTTTACCTCCAATACTGACATTTATTTATTTAATGAAATATTTATTATGTTTAATTATTTAATAATATGATGATTGTATTGGACTTATTATGTAATGGGTGGTGCCCAAAATTACATATCCCTATAATGAATTAGTGGTTATCATTATATAATATTAATAATGTATGTTGTGAAGGCCTTACCCCTTGATGTAGATTTTATAACATGAGCCATTGATGGTATGTTATATGTGTCTTGGAATGAGGTCATGACTGTTTGTTTTAGTTTTCCATCATTATACATTCCATCATTATGAAATAATTTATTATTGTCCATGTGATTATAAGAATAGTTATGATATCCATTGATATGTTGCAATATCTTGTGATTATTTTTATGGAATGGGTTTATCATCATTTGTCCCTAAAATATTGTTTTTCAAGCTCAAGATATTGATTAAATTTAATCCGCTTTCATTTTTTTTATTGTGAAATATTTATATTTCCTTATTTATTCAAAATATATTCAACTTAATGATACCATTATATATAAACTTTTATCACCCTTAATTTATAATCAATTCCCTTGGATTTCATAGTGTGTAATGTCATTGATATACATTGATATGTTTGATGGAATATTGACATTTTCAATGAAAATGTAAATTTGTATTTCATGTTTTCAAATACATTTGATTTTTATGTCTGTATCAAGTTGACCTACAACAAAAAACTATTCACACCATTCGGATTTCATCTCTTGTATACAGTACCAATGTATCAATGTAACTATTGGCTAAGAGATATTAAATAGGGGTTCTTTATAGTTGATATTATGGAAGTTTACAAAAACCCTATGAGAGATGAATATAGAAAATAATTTAATAAGGACCATGAAACATTAATTACTTTTTGGATAAGTCAATGTATAGGATAACAAGAAATTTTTTTAAGGTATATATTATGCATTTTTTCTTATAATTAGTCCTTTTTTTGGATATTACAAGTAGTGTTTAGATCATATACATATAAGGGTAAAATCTCCCAAAAGAGTTTTCTATGTATATATCAACTACTATTATCATGCATATCAATTGATCCCCAACTACTCACATGGTTTTAATGTCTCAAGGAATATAATTTGGATAATTCACATTTTCAATGCATACTATTCGAAATGGTTAGTAAATATTTATATAATCTATAAATATTCTCAATGAAACATTTTTCATGGATCTAGGAATAGTTATGAATAAATTTTTAAATTGTTTTATGTGTTATAATATTTTCAAAATTATTTATTATTATTTTTAATTCCATGTTGTAAAATAGTTTAATTCATATTATATGGATTCATATGGATGAAATTGAAAAAAAAAATCTCACCATTCATAATCAATATAATGATTTTCCTCATGAAGAATTTTACATTATTTTTTTTTGTAACCGATCAGATTATGATTGTATTAGGATAATTGAAACAAAATATGAGTAATAACATTTACCATATGTAACAACCAAATTATTAATAGCATGGTTTTTTTATTTTGAACCACATCATGTTAAAAAAACTTCATCGATATATATAATTACAAATAAATTGATATTAAAATAGTGGGTCATGTACATAGAAATTATATTTCATGTTTTGATAAGAAATAAAAAGGATAATGTTACACTATTAGTGTATTTTTCTAAAGGATGTTTTTAATCAATTGTTGTTGGATATTTGAAATAAAAAATATTCGTTTCAGATAGAGAGAATAAAAAGTAAAATATTAAGGAAATAATTTATGATAAATAATTTCCCTATAAAAAGTAATTTGATTTAGAAATAAACTCCAAAATGTAATGAAGAAGGAAGTGGTTGTGTTTTTTGAGTATGAGGAAACTTTTAGAATAGTTTTATGAAACATATGATGTGTATGAAACCCAAAATGTAAAAGTTATTGTTTCCTTGATGGTTTTATGTTATACCCCTAATGAGAATCAAGTTTCTTATATGATTTCATAAAATGATGATATGGTAACAATTCCCACTATGAAAAAGACATATTTAACGTCATATACTATCAATTGAAATCAATAAATGAATTGTATGACTGAGAACCATGGAAAAATAAATGAGGTGATGAAATTGAATATAATTATGAAAATTAATACATTTGATTTAAGTTCCCATGTTTTTATTGACGTACATATCCATTTATTTAGGATTAAACTCTTCATTAATTTATATTTTTTTGTGGACCCTAAATCTATGCCTTTGGGTTGGTTGGGTTATTTTGGAATGAATAAAGTAGTGGGGGTGATGGTTGGATGTCGGAAAAAACATCATGTGTTGGGAATCCATGGTGTTCATTTGGAATACAAGGTGTGTATACAATACACAATGTGTACTATGTTGTCTATAAGAATTCAAATTGAGTATGTTTTTTACATGGTGGGGAAAAAGATTAAATTTCATTTATAATAAAAAAAACATGTAATATCCTTGATTTTTTATCAGAGTCACTGGATATTATTTTTGAATGATCCCTCACTACTCTTATCTAATGCCTAGGAGGATCACCTTGGATCTTTCCCAGGGAAACCAAGAGTTAACATTTAAATATCTCTTTAATCTAGTCTATATTTTTTCCATTTTCGATCTCATTGAATCCAATCTTTTTATTTATATATTTGAATATAACCTTTATTTATTTAAATTATCCTATATGGAGTTATTTTAGTGGTAGATAATATTACTTAATTTCAGTACATTAATATATTTCATTGTTTTCTTCCGATCTAGGAAATGTTATCAGAAAATACTAGATGAGTGTTATACTATAGTTATATGGTAGTTGGTCTGTACTTTTTACCACAAAATGTAGTTGTTTTATAGATATTTTTTGATGTGTTTAATTCCAGACCTTCATCCAATTTATCCTAAATTAATTAAATTAATTAATTAAATTATTAGAACCTTGATAGGTTTCCCACTTAGTACCATGATGTGGTGAGAGATTTTCAACCATAAACTAGACAACCTATGAGGTTTAATTATATATTTTCCATATAATTTAACACCCCATTTTGTGTGTGTATGAGGTCTCCATTGTAGTGGATGCAATAATGAATTAAATGAGATATTAGGAGATGAAGTGTGCATTATGTCCTTGTTACTACATGTTTTTAAATTTCAAAAATATAATAAATATAAAATTCACAAATGAGTTGGGTGAATCATTGATTTTAAATGATTATTAAATGGTTTATCGAATTAATTGTGGAATGTCATGAATGATAAAGGGAATAATTTATGAATGAACATTAGGTGATTTATAATGAATTCCATGGATATTTAAATCCCTTGTATTTAGAACTATATCAAAATACATTAAATTTTCTACACCATGCATTCAAAATCTATCTAATGACATGTGCATCTCTACTGAATATATTCAAATTTATATTTGATTCCATGAAAATTTCTACTATATAGATATATATTACATTGGTTTCCTTATAAATTACTACTCATTTCATATGTCAATTTGGTTAGACACTTGATTTCATGACATAGGCCATCAAGAATCCCATAGTCATTTATAACTTGGATTTGGCCCCTATATACCTAACATAATGAGGATTTCTTGGAAATTTATACCTTGGATCCGACCCATTGGGGTATAACACCATATTGAAAAGAATTGGTATTAGTGGATGTTTATTATTCATTATATATATCCCTATTATAGGTATTTTATAATAGTTTTTATACAGGATAATATCACACCTGCTTTATCGTGGATTACAATTATCACATGTCTCATTTATAGGTTATAAGTGAACCTTTTGGATAGATGTATTACACTTGTTTATGAATTTATATTACTATTGTTTATATTGCACAGTAATAATTCTTATATTACACATATTCAAATTTTTATAGACATTGTTAGTGGTGGTGAACTATGTTTTATCTATCACCATATTCAGGTTCTCGATTTGTAACTTGATAATGTTAATGGATACATGTTGGGACTAGGGTAAGATCCCTCTTTTTGATGCTTTACTAGTTATAGTTAGCAACATGGGAGAACATTACTGAGCTATGCTTGTTAAATTATATAGACATAGTCATTTTTATCTCTAGTAAATTGATACATCTATTGAACTAGATTTCCTATTAACATGTATTATCTGCAATTTTTTATTGATACATGACAAACAAAATCTTGTATATGATATTTCATTGGTTATTATTTACTATTTTATTGTCTTATGGAAGGACAAAATCTATCACATGTTTATATTATTCATACCCTATTGATTATTATTATTATTACCAATGTTATACACTATATCATATGATTATAATCTCCCTAAACACACACACACACACACTATAGGCCCTTAGTACTAGTCGAAATTATGTGGAGTATGGAGAGGCGCACTTGAGGCCATGTGACCCACCATCTTAGGGAATACATTATAGGCTCCCGACTCAAGATGTTATATCTTTTTATTGAATGTGTTTTATTTTTTTCCTTGATATTTTTATAAAATATATAAGTTATTAGAAAAATGTTTTAATTTTTAATAAGTTCTGCATGGCAGTAGGTTACCCACATACATGGAAAACCAGATATCCTAGAAAGAGGAATCATTGTTCTAAATTTCTGTTATTATTGTTGATTTGATTACATGGTTCAGTGATACACATGCTATTTTATGTTGTTATTTATATGACCAGGGAATTACATTTTATCCATGTTATAATATGGAATATAAGTATAGATAATGAATCATTTATTCCACCTTATAGAATTCACCTTCCATACCCTTTACATTTCATATAGGATGCATTACATGACTTCTGGATATTTATTATCAATTTCTCCTGTTACATAATTGATTTTAGATAATGTTTTATATATTATATTGAGAGGAATAATTCATACCTTGAGTGAAGGTCATACCTTACATAGTTCTATCACGCATAGGCTATAACATCAACATTTTGAAGTCAATTATATAAAATTGAGTCAGGGACTGTTTCTCCCATCTACTTGAACATGTTCTGGTTAAGATAAAATGGATTCCACATTTTGGTTAATGAGGTATATGGTCCCTTATGGATTGGATGTGGTGATCCATTTTTGTAAAATTATTTAATGGAAATTGTAAAAAAAATTGAATTTAAATAAGATTAAATTTATGAAATTGAAAGGTTACCATGAAATAGAGTTTTCAATTTCATTGGGTTTTCTATATACTATGAAGCATGATATGAATCATAGTTATTGACATAGACCTGTCTTTATAGTGGGAAGTAGTATTATCTCTTGTGTTCTTTACAATCATTTCATTTACTGAGTCTTTCATGTAAGAGTAGGAGGAGGGGTTTGGCTTATTTACAGAAAAAATTGTAAATGTCCCATGTTTATATATATGATATGGGAGACAATATATATTTTATGTGGCATATATTTATTATTTGTATATATAAGACACATTGACCAACTCTAGTCATGCACTATGAGGATGGTGATGATCATACTCTAAAGGTGATGGGACTTAGGATGCCAGTAGAACCTGCAGTAGTGCAACATGAAGAAACATTCATTGTTCCTTATATGGGTGATTATTACTAATATAGATATAGTTTCCTGCATTTTATACAGAACATATAGGGATCCCTGAAAACTACCTGGTCTATAGAGTAGTCATCACGTGTGTTCCAATAGTATCATCCATGTATATATTTATGGAATGGAAGTCTATAAGATGCTGAGATATGGATTGTGGATATATTATCAAAATTTTATAATATCAAGACTCCCCCATGAGAGGGGAGTCATGTTCTCAACGTAAATGCTTCAAGGATCCATCATGAATTTGGGGTATATCTTTAACTAGGCAGATAGTCATTGAGATATTGTCTGGGGGGATTTCCAATCCATCGTTTATGATTACCCTTCCTAAAGTCCAAGACAGTTCGATGGGTTAGTGATTTCATATTCTTGGAGTATGATGTGACTGATATTATGTATTATTCACCCCTGTTTATAGATCATTAGAGATTTTCACTAGTGCAACTTAATGATGAGCCATCTTGGGAGAGACTATTCAATGACGTTCTCAAGCATGTCATGTGGTCACAAGTCAATTTGTTTTCTTTCAATACTATATCTATGATATTGAATAAGAAACATGGTACTAAACATAATTTTGTTGAAGGTGGAGCACCAGAGTATAAATTTTTAGCTTATTGACCCCGTGGTTTAGTGATAGGTGTTCGGAAGCAACATTTTGAGACTTTTCGTGAAGGGAATACTAGCCAAGGCATGAGTGCATGTAGTTTTGTATACTATCATTATTGTGGTAGGAAGGGAAACAATAATATCCATTAGAATAAAAGACTATTTAAGTTCCAATCTCATTGAATGGTGGGCCATCTATTTCATTTTCTCTGAACCATTCCTCTAGCATGTAGTTATGTGGGTAGACACCGTCTATAGGTTCAAAAGTGATATTCACATATCCATGTCTGGATAAGACCTCAATTACATCTAGTTGATTAGGCTAAGAGGGTGGTCTTGTATGGGGGAATTGTAAATAGGTTTCATCATGATAGAATAGTTGTCCTAATCTAAGTACTCAGGTCCTTACCCAAGATAGTGTTTCAGGCTAGATATTTTAAATATAGCATACACTGGAAGAGCACAGTATCATCCCATCTACAATGAGTGGTGAAATATTTGTAACCTATATACTAATATGTGATATTATTGATATTTCATAACCACATCCATTAATATATGTACCTATTTTGGAGAGACTTAGGATAATTTTTTGGTTTTTCGAAGATGTTATGACACTCCAAAAGAAATTTGTAATCAGATTGAAGAGTTTATGCTAGTGCAAGTAATCCCCCCCTGAGATAGGAAATATTTTTTTTATGGGGTATCATTATAATTTGGATTATAGGGTTTAATTTCATAGTCATCATATAAAAGGATTGTTTATTATCAGACCCATGTTGATTTCTATCCCCAATGGTTGAATTTTACATCACTAGAGGGTGATGTTTTTTTTACAATGGTGGAACAGATGTTCAAAAAAATTAGTTTGACTAGAGAATCATGTTTTGGGAAGGATTATATCCCATATAATTATTATATACATGGATGAACAAGGATCGAATCATGATTATTTCCATCCAATGGTTAATAGTTTAAGGGATGTTTTCCCAGATGACTTTTATTGTTTACCAACTAAGTGAGAGGTAAAAGTTTCCATCATTCTACTACATGGTTATATATATATTCCCATTTATCCATATATGATGGACACTATAAGATTAAAGGATCTCAAGAGGAATCAAGATGATTTTAAAGTTAAGTATTTATATGAACCAATACTTTTTGTGGGTTTCACAAGTAATTTTTGGGAAAAATGTGAATGGAACCCTTTGGATATATGGGGGTTACTATAAATTTAACCAATTGATATTTACGAACCGGTATCCTTGTATATTAATAAATGAAATTTTTCACCCTCTCTAATGAGATCAAGTGTTCTCAAATATTTATCTAATATTATGTCATCATCAGGTGTGTGTTTTACTCATAGGAAAACATCATACAACTTTTCATAAAAGTTATGGTCTATATGAGTATATGGTTACATGGTTCCGTCTCATGAATGCATAAAAAATATTTATGGAAATTATTAAATAAATTTTCCATCTATTTCTAGATTAGTTTGTTGTAGTATCCATCAATGATTTCTTGATGTATTATCAAAATCAACAAAACATTGACTAATATCCATAGATCATATTGGATACATCAATTGAACATTATTTATATGATTATATATCAAAGTTTGACTTCTAGATGGATAATATTCACTCCCTATGCCATATTATATCAAATATACTAGTATCAATTGAATTTCATAAGGATGGAGATTTAGTTTCCTAGGAGAATCCCAATAATTTCTTTGACATATTGATTTTATTTGGGATATATTGATATTATAATAATTTTATATATATATTCCAACAGTAAGTATAAAATATTATGGGATTGACTGAAAAGGGTGTGATTTTTTTATAGTCAGATACCTATGACGTAACCTTTTTGTAGCTGAATGGGAGTCTGACTTCATCAACAATCCTAATTCTACTAGATCTTTGAATAATATATATAGGTTATTGCGATGCATCCAGTATTAGTATGGGGGAAATTTTTATATAGGAAGATTGAGTCATAGAAACTGACTATTGACTAGTAAGGCCACATGAGAGGAACTACCCAATGCATGATCTTGAGTTAGCCAATGTTTTACATTCCCACGCACTGTTGGAGATATTATTTATTATAGATCATTTTCTGGTTTCCAAGAACCGAAAATATATTCAATTATAATTTTATATAGCATGATTTGAATCTTATAAAAAATGGATTTAATTTTTCAGAATTTCTGTGTATTTTTTTAATTATATGGGATTATTTCCAGACTACATGCTTTGACAGAATGTGATTCCAAGGCCCTGTGAGCCCAGAATAGAATTTTGATCCTTTTTTAGTTCAGTTAAGTATACATGTGAGAGGGTTTATATAACATTTTAACTCGTTCTTAGATCTAAATTTTGAGGGCACCGTTGAACTCGAAATGACAGCATATTCCTAGAAATGACTTAAATTCCATTGGAAAGGGTCAGATGAAAGCATTATTTTTCGTACTTTTTCAGAACATAAAAAATTTACATAAAAAGTTTTTTTTTTCACCGTTGAGTGGTGGATGATGGAAATGGGGTACGACGATGAGGAATATTAAAGGATGCTCCTTAATGACACATTTTTACAAGTGTAATAATGCAACATCTCATCATAACAAAAATGTTGTGACAGGTTTCAATTTTATAAAACAATGAATTAGAGAATTAAGGGTTAAATGAAAGGCCCTTATCTAACAAACCACCAGTGATTTTTCTCTTCAACGAAGAACAAATAACGACAGAGGAATAGTAATAACATCGATGCACCTCGAATAATAGAGTCGGGAAGCAATGAATGTCATTGACTTCTTTATCCTTCTTGGGTGGATCGCTTCAACACCAAACAACTTTGAGGTAGGGTTTTCATTTTCTTAGGTTTTCCCTTGTTCTTCCTTTCAAAAGAAAAACTCAAATAGACCCACTAACAGGTTCATCCTTAGGTAATCCATTCTTGCAGGAGGGTGATGTTTTTTAGGATTTTTATTAGGGATTAATTTGATGAATGAGAGAACTGTAAACACCTATCCTCCATTGTTTTAAAATTATAAGGCGGAGGGTGTGGCTAACACGAACAAGGCCCGATCCTCTCCACTTCTGTGTTCTTCAGGACCAAATTTACTATTATGCTACAAGGTGGATTCGAGGTCATCACTGGGAAGTTCTCTTCCCTCGGAGGTCATAGTAACAAGTGCAGAGAAGAACGGTCCACCAGTGAAAACCTAGTGGTCCATGGAATGCTCCTCTGGTGGGCTGGTGTTGTCGGCGGCAGCAATAGCTAGTAGTGGAACACCACGATGGTCCACTTGAGAAGACCGTTACAGTAGGACCGAGTCGCAGCATAGTGGGGAGAGCCACCGGCTAGGCCATCGGATGGGAGATGGCCACGCAGATGATCCATGGTGTGGGGGAGCAGGATGTGGCCTCCTGCAACATCCTATCTGAGTGGAGAACAAGTCTGTATCTAGTGGACCGAGAATCCAATGGGCTAGACCCACGGACTAGAAGACTAGTCCTTGGTCGGTCCGGGTCTAGGTGAGTTCGGATGAATGGGGTTGGGTCAGTAGACCTCAGGCTAGGTCGGTTTGTGTTGGTCCGACCACGTCATACCTTCCCCAGACCAAACCAGCACCTTTTTTAAAACACACCTATATCTTGAAAACTGAGCATTTAATTGACAATTGTTTTGTAGTGTTGGCACCCTCAGAATGAGAGAGATCCTTTGTAATACCCTACAGAGGATTTCATGGAAGTTTAAATTTGACGAATGGCTTGGGGGGAGGTTCTCCCAAGATAAAGTGTGCTATGTACGAAAACCCTATAGATGGTTGAGACCTAAAGACTGATGATGAGTGACCCTATGTGGATCAGATAATATGGACCATTGGGAAGCAGCATCAGTGTGACCTAGCTGGCCCATGGAGGGGTGCGACTTTTTTGTGACCTGGTTGACCCCCGATACACGATAGGAAGAGTAACTCAATATGACCATAGGTGGGAAGAGACTTCTATGTGACCTGGAATCCCCATGGTAGGGAGCGACTTCTGTGTGACTCAGGATACCCTCGGTACTCATTAGGGTTGATTACCATAGAATTCATAAGGTTAATGGGAAGCGACTTCTATTTGACCCGGCAAGCCCACTGTACTCATTGAGGATGTGTTCTCCAAAAACAGAGGTGTTCGACGATGTGACTAATGGTTCTACTAAACTACTCAAGAACATACCTAGTATGAGCTGTCTTGCCTAATGATCGTTATTAATGATCATGATTTGTGGTTTGTTTATGGAATGACTTGTACTATTTCCTTTATTTTTTGGTTTTGTACTGAGTATTTTGATAGTCATCACTACACGGGATTTTCCCGAATGTGTTGTGTCTAGAAGATGGTCATCCCCTTGATAGGGAATTTGGTGGCCCAAGACCCTGTGGTTCCCATTGAGACCAGGCCAGTGGGAAGTACATCTATAACTTCCAGAAGATACATTATACTTACCCATTAAGTGGGGTTTCCATCGGACTGCTTCTAGATATTATGCTGTATATTACTATTTTCCAGTTATTCTTTTGTTGGGTTTGTATTATGGACTATTTGACTTTCAGTTGTACATGTATGTAGGCACCAAAATATTGGACGAAAAGAACGAAGAAAAAAAGGCCCCATACCCTGCCTCGTAAAGCCCCAACACAAAGACCACCTAGCAACGCGGCCGACGCAAAGCACAAGAGGAGGTAACACTTCGTGAACGCCCTAATGTTTGTGAACCCTCCACGAAGTATCGGAGGTGGTAACACTCTGTGAATGCCCTGACGTTCATGAACCCTCCGCAGAGCAGAAGAGGCGGTACCTCTTCGTGAATCTTGTTGACGTTCGCAACCCTCCATGAAGCAACCGAAGCCCCCTTCTCGCTGCATGAGCTCTACTTCATGGCACCCCTTGCCTATAAATACAGATCTCCCCCTAGGCTCTCCAGATGGAAAATCTGACCGTTCAGCTTCTGAACATCCAAATCGCGAAGCACTCTTCGCTCTAAGAATCATGAGCTCCGCGAGGTATTTTTGCTTTCCGAGAGGCCTCCGTCTTGTCTCGTTTTGAGCCCCTCTTTCGAGAGGGATGCCCTTCGTGAAGCCTAAGGGAATTCGCAAAGGAAGGGGATCCCCAAGGGGACTCGGGCAGTATCAGAGTGTTTATGCTTCGCGAAACACGCACCATGTACATGTGATCCACATGCCAAGGCAGGGTCACTGTACTTCGCGAAGCACACTGCTTCCCGTCACGTTGCCTCGTGAGGCACCTCGGCTTCGCGAGGCGGTGCTCCGCAAACACCCTCCCACTTGAAAAGCACCTACCACTCACACCTATGCCCCATGCTAGGACCAAGTAAATCCACTTCACGAAGCATACAGCTTCGCAAGCGCCCTCCACTACGCAAAGCAACAGAGCTCCACAAGGCCCCTACCTGCGGGCCCCTCTGCTTAGAAATTCTTCTTCCCATGCGACCCTCTAGGTTTGCACGATGTGATTTAAAATTCCCCTAGATGACACCACCCGTAGCATTTCTTCGCCTAATGCTTCTTCGCATTGGCAAGCTAAAGGCTATTGCTTCTTTGCATAGCCATGCTAACGTAGACCCCTCGATGGTTCGCTCTGCGACCCCCTTCTACATGGCCTCGTCGATGCCTTACCTCACAAAAGGATCAGAGGGTACCGGTCATGTAAGCCCTAGTGGTGTAGAGTAAACCCACCTCGTCCGAGCTACAAGACATTAACCTGCTAATCACCTCATCCTCAACACATGACATTAAACCGTGACCCGACCCTATGCCTCGCACGCAGGGTCCCTACAACTCAGACATTATTTACGCCATGTAGTCCCCACAGGGGATGATATCCTCATTTTGGGAGTGGCGTTTGTCCATGGGGAAGGGAATCCACCTTGGTTTAAGCCCCCTAGCCCATCTTGCGGAAGGTAGAACCCATGCACCTTCGTACTTCCTCACCGTCAAGGCCAGCAGGGGGCGTGATAGGGAATGAGACACCTCCTTTCTTCGGTCCCAAATCCCTCTCCCTCTGCGCTTTGCCACACTTTGGGCCTCCATCCTGGAGTAAGGCCCAGCACAATGGGCTGCCTAACGTGTAATGCCCTATTCGTTTCTCACAGACGCACGTTTCGTGATGTGATCGTCAGGTTCCTACTGCCTCTTATTTCTCACACCAAGCACGACTCACATGGGCATAGAGTAAGCATCGACCATGACATTTCCCTCATCCAACATGACGTAAAACTGCACACCCGAGCTATGAGGACTTTGATCCATGTCAAGGCATGGTACGTAGGAAGCCTCCCTATGGTTCAGGCCCTGTCACCCATCGGACCAAGGTCCTTCTTCATGTCGGTTCACCGACACCCACATTTTCACCTGAACTACGAGGACATTGATCCATGTCAAGGCCTGGTACATAGGAAGCCTCCCTGAGGTTCAAGCCCAACAATCACTGGCCCCGACCATCTCCGTGTTAGTGTGCCAAGCCCCCATTTTCACCTAAACTATGTGGTCTTTGATCCATGTTAAGGCGTGGTATGTAGGAAGCCTTCCTGAGGTTCAAGCCCACCGTCCACCTGGACCAAGGACCTTTTTCACGATGGTTCTCAAACATGCCCCCCATCCCATGTGACGTTAAATCGTATCCTGATCTGGCGGTAAGCCGTTGTGACCCCACTGTCCAGTTGTTCTGACACCCCTTCGTGTCTGTTCAACAGCCTCCTTTTCAAAATACATGGAATTTAATCCATGCTAAGGCATGGTACGTAGGAAGCCTCACGAGGTTTAAGTCCACCACCCATTAGACCAAGGTCCTTCTTCATGACGGTTCTCAAGTGTCCAACCTGAACTACGTGGACTTTGATCCATGCTAAGGCATTGTACGTAGGAAGCCTCACGAGGTTCAAGACCACCACCCATTTAACCAAGGTCCTTCTTCATTTTGGTTCTCTAGTATCCAACCCGAACTACGTGGACTTTGATCCAAGCTAAGGCATGGTACGTAGGAAGCCTCATGAGGTTCAATCCCACCACCCATTGGACCAAGGTCCTTCTTCACGTCGGTTCTCCGGCGTCTAACCCGAACTACGTGGACTTTGATCCATGCTACGGAAAGGTATGTAGGAAGCCTCATGAGGTTCAAGCCCACCACCTGGACATTCCAACCTCATTTACATCAGTTCTCCCACCACCTTGGGTGTCCTAGAGTGTAAGCCTCATACATTCAATCTGAACTACGCAGACTTCAATTCCCTGCCATGGGGATTAGTAGGAAGTCTCTTCGAGACTCAATCCCAACACCACCGTCATCTCCACGATGGATACATTTCATTCCCCCCTCCACTTCATGTAGTTTTCCATCATCCATACGGTTACTTACCTAGGACTCCATATCCCAGTGAGATCATGCCACCCAATTCCACCCCACAGCATTTGGGAATCCACCCACGGGCTGGCTCCGGTGTCCGTGTTCCCTCAAGAGGGGTTACTCAATCTGATCCACTCCAGCTAGTGTTCTGATCAGCCCGATCCATCTTCGCTGGACATTAAACATGTGGCATACCCTATGATAAACTTGGGAAGCTGAAGAAAACCTCAGATACATGCCTATGGCATAGGATTCCCCGTAATCGATGTGGGATGCCTCAGGCTTTCACGCCCTCAAGAAGCCCTATAATAAGGGACAAAAGGAAGACACACCAATTCCCCAGCATTCATACATGTTAATGATGCCTCAACGTGACTACTCTCCCAACTGAAGGTTGCTGCCTTGACCGGACCCCTTGGAATTTCCTAATAGAAGCAGTGTAATTAACTGACGTTCATGAAAACATGGCACTGGGAAGAGTTTCACGAACAATGTATTAAATCTATGAGGGAGTCCCAGACAAGATGACAAGTTCTGAGGAGGAATCCACGTAAGGAGGAACCAACATCCCATCATCCCGTTTCGATCAAGGAGTAGACGTCCCTGAATAGGGAATGGATGTCACCCACCATTGGAAAGTGGGAATACGGGGCAACATAAGTCACACCATTCGCGCCCCAAGAGGAAGGACACGTGTTCCCCGGAGAAAGCGTCATAAACAGAAATGTTGAACCCGATGTGAATTTATTCTCCTCAATGTGGAGATTAGTAGAGTTCGATACATCAGTATATTGACGTGTCACCAGATCCTGATATCCGACGATGGGTCCTTCCAAACAAATAGTATGTCTGGCATGAAACTCACTAGAAGTTGGGGCAGTATAACGTGGGGCATTCTGTTTTGCAATGTTGTCGGCATGGATTCCTCTTACCGAACACAGAAGAGGAAATGGCGTTGGGGCACTGGATGTTGTTTTCTTTTCCTCGCAGTGCTAATAAGTCAATTTCCCTACTCCTCAAGAATCAGGTTGCTGCTACAGGGACACGATCACCTTCCACCCACCTACGCAGGGGTAGGCGAAATACCAACACATCCGCTCCGTGTGGCTCTACTACCTCCACAACGGCGTCTACATCCATGAGCGTGGGGTATCCATGCCCCCTCTCCCTATCATAAGTCATCCAACCAAGGGTGATTAATGACCTAGTATGTCATTACGAGGAGGAGGGAAAAATCCCAAATCAGGATATGGCCCGCCTGGACCTGGAAGCATCCCGGCCCCGCTGTCAATGCCACCCTCAAGGGCCACACAGGGAGCCCCTGCTCCCCACACCAAAATTCAACCATTTCGAGAGCCTATCCCTGGAACGCCTTGAAGACTCTATGCCTTACGCTGATGAGGTGGGTGATGTCCGGCTTAGCCCGGTAAGAGTCTTGATCCAAAGACTCCAAGAAAGGGCCCCCACCTAGTCGTGTTAGCATTGTCATACGGCCTTGCCATAAGAGCAGGTAGGCTATGCCCCTACACCACCCACACCCGCTTGCCTGACCTAACACCAGCGTTGGACCCAAGATGAGGACGCCCACCAAGGTGCGTCAATGTCGACATCTACTATGGCCTGAGCCACCACCGACACATATCACAAAGTCCTTGCACACGCTGAGCAGGGGCACACTTATGCCCAATAGGGATCGAGGCCCCAACCGCCCCACGAGTAGGCTGGGTTGACTCTCCGGGGCCGCAGGCCTGAGTAGTGATCCTTGTAAACCAACCTGCAATGATTTCACCCCGTACGGAGGTCCTCCCCATACCACTAATCCACATAGCGTGGGTCTTCCCTTCTCCGAAACTCTTCATGGAGGTATGCCTCGTGCTACCCCTAACCCGAATGAAGACATGCCATGTGGCAGTGACAGTCGTTGTGGAAGCCTCTCCCACGCCCACCACACTGGGTATGGTGTCCGTCCTCCTGCCCCTGACCATCGATATGAAGGTGTTGCCCATCTGGTCCCTCTCTAGTGTGTGGATCCTCCCTACATTCTCGTTGTAACTGGCGAAGGTTCTCTTCGCCCTGGAAACCAAAGGAGTGAAGGTCAACCTCGCTCCACCTGCACCAAACATGGAGGTCCTCCCCATGCTCTTGTCAGTTCTAACAGAGGTTTCTCCCGCTCAGGTGAAGTTCATGGAGTTCCTCCCCAGGTTCCCTTCGACATTTTCCCCAGTGCCTCTCGCTCCCCGGTTGTCTCAAGCGGAAATACTCTCCACCCTAGAAGTAGCACGACCCCCAGTCTATATGTGGAGAATCAGTCTTGTCTCGAAGAGCCATATAGGGTCAAGAGGTTGGGTTGTTGCCACCACAAGAAGAATCCTGGGAAGGCCTGGGAAGAGATCAAATCGGCCCACTTCTTGGATTCTAAATCAGAATGTGACTCAGTAGAGGAACCCTCCCCTCGGTCCTCTGTGTCAAGGACTTGGTGCAGAACAAGGCGTGTCAGCCTCATCCTTCCGGAATGCTAAGTGTAACACCCCGAGCTTCCATTATACGCTCCTCATTCAATAATGCAATAGCTTGCATTGTACGAAACTTCGAGTTCTAAAACACCGCGACTAATCAAAGTAGCCGTTATGAATAGTAATAACCACTTTTTAAAATTATAGAATATTTATATTTTAAAATGGACTTCATTTTTGGATTCGGAATATCGAAATTATCCTATGTTGAATTTTTGGTATTTTTCTGAGAACTTCTAATTTTTTATGAATAGTGAAAAATACATAAAAACAACTTTTTTAATCAAAATAATTTATAGTGATAAATTATACTATTTAGTGGTTTTAAAGTATAATTAGAATATATTTTTACCATTTTATCCAATGGTGGTCATTAGAATTAATTTAACTTTGAAATTGGACATAAACAATTGCCAATCTTTTGATATAAATTGTTTCTTAAAAACACGCTATTTGTTGTAACAGCGGGAATTAATTATAAAATTAATTAATGAAACTTATATGTTTAGAATTTTGTAAAATAGACATCATTTTTGAATTCGGAATATCAATTATAGCTTAGGGTGAAATTTTGGCCATATTCTGAAAAACTTCAATTTTTGATGAATAGTGAAACCACTAAGTAGTTGTTAAAAACTGATTTTTTGTTAAAATGAAATATTACCACTTCTGTGATTTGATTTTCAAAAATCCGACATACATGGTTGTCATTAAGAACTAAAATGTGGTTCAATGAGATCAAAATAATTTTTTGGTGAATAGTAACTTTTAAGTTCTTAATCGCGATTAGAGGTAATTAGTGTAGTTTAAGGTAAAAATAATGTTTTAATAATATGAGATGAGCTTGACACTTATCCTACTCCTATTGGATGAGTCATGGCCACCAAGACAACCCATGGGTCATCTTGGGGACCCCATGGAGCCACTTTAGTCGGAAAATGACATTAATATATATTTATTTAATGTTAAAATTAAATTGACACAAACCTGAGTTATTTTACTAAAACAGTTTTTAAGTGGGGTTACACAAGTTCAAATTTTGACTATAAATATTCATTAGAAAGATAAAAAGATTTACTATATCATAGAATTTGTTTTATAATTTTTAGACATTAAATAAGTTAAATTATTTATGACATCATGATGATGGAGCGATGACCTCATTATTTAAAGATTTAAATAAAATAAGAAGATAATGTAAAATCCAAGGCTTACACTTTTCCAAAGCCTATTGGATGAGGAGTTTTAGAACCCTTATCACCTTAGCCTCGAATTATACAAGTGTGGGACCTTTATAATCAGAAAATCATTGTATAATAGAATAACATTTCATTACTTTCCAAAAGTGCCCCTCCTCTCCACTTATAAAAGGCCCCCACCACTCCCACCTTATTCACACCTTCAAGCCATTTGGCTCGGCCAACCTCTGCCCAAATACTCTCCCAACATCCCTCCCTTACTCCTAGAAGACTCACTTTGGGCAGAATTCTTCACAAGGAAGCCTTTGGCTCAAATCAAAAAGAGTAACCCGATTTTGAGGTAATGTCTTCTCTAATGTTGTTTTGTTTTATTTTTCTTCTCCAACCCACTAAACTCTTTTTATTCATTTATTTTGTAACAACACCAGTATCCTCAATATACTAGGATGTTTTTATAAGAAGTATTATAGCTACACTCGCACACACCTACATCTAATGGTTAAAGAACATACGGTTTCTGTGGATGGCGAATTTCTACCTCACGAAACGATGATTGTTCAACACTCATATAACACCTTAAAAGGTGGCCATTAAGATGTCACTATTTTTATATATGATATATAATATGTTTATGTTTTACTTATGCTTCTGTATTTCTCATTTATGGCATACTTTTTGATTTCCATTATGGGTAAAACGCGATAATTTCATTTTAGGAAGTGCGGACTACCGCCCCCTCAAATTGATTTGAATCGTTAATGCCATATGTGGGATGTATAAAGGATGGAGTAAATGGTATTATACACTATATTATACTGTAATTATATTATACATTTATATCATTATGATTTCGTTCCATTAAATATGAAATTGAAATGAAAGTAGCGTTCATGCGTACGTACGGCTTACCGTCTCCATGAACGGTGCATTTCATTTCTTACCTCTAAATGTTATGTAATATTATAAATGAATGTATATACTGGATATATAAGATATATATGACATCTAAATCATGAATATAATTCTGGAGATAATGGATATTCTACCACATAAACAACTTGTAATTATAAGAAGTTTATTGTTGACTCAAGTACCAAAGATCGACAAAACGACCGTTACTAACTTAAATAATTACATAATGTTCATATCATTGTAATAAGTGGTATAATAAGGATAATGAAATTGAAAAATGTTCTTAATAAGGTATATATTAACTCTAGTTTATTATTCAGGAGGTTAAAGAACAGTTGAGTCAAGTCAGACACGAGGTAAGGGAACTTCTTCAACCAATTTCCATTCTTTGGGTTAATCTCCTACTCTCAAATTATGTCATGATATTATTATGTCCTATTTTGTATTTTTACTTTCTTTATGTGTACCTATAGGGAATACACATAATAGATCTATTTTATTTTAAAAATGATCTTTTTAAGGACTTCGTCTCAATCTCCTTTCATTGAGGCATATTTTGCTTTATACACAACTTTCTTTTATACGGTGTATAAACCCCTTTGACTTTTATGTTTATTCAAAAGGAATATTTTTTATACGAAGCGTTTTACTAAACGACAAAAAGGGAATTTTTTTCTTTCCGTACTTATGCGGCGACAACGACTTCTCCGCCGTCGTGACCATTATTTGAGTTTCGGCTTCCTCTACAAGCCATCATTTTTTTTAATGAAAAATAAATACAAAGTTTTAACTTTCTTTTATTTTGGTATTGAAAATGGTTTTGAAAGTGTTTTTATTATATCAATGTGTTGTATTGATATCTTGTGATTGAAATGTGGAAATTTTATGTTTCCTTTATGCATGTTTTATGTGATACGATTATGTTATGGTTTATGATATGTTTAAACCTATTCATATGATGAATGCATTGGACTTAATAAGTGACGGGTGGAGCCCGCTATAGCTCCTCGATGCATCGACAGGTCTCATGAGACAAACTAGTGTCTTGGCACGAGGCCTTGACAAAATCTTATTTGTGGTCTTGGCACGAGGCCTTGGCTACGTGGTTATGATAGTCTGGCATTATGCATTTTATCATTATGAAAGTGGTTATTGATATTGCATGTGATTATTCGACCAGTAGAATATCCATGTGAAGAAGTAAATGGCCTTATCTCATTTTACTTTTGCCTTATTATGTTGATGTTCATGTTTAAAAGGCTTTTGTTTTAGTTATACATTGCCTTAAATGTTTATGTTTATTTATGAAAGCTTCCGCAATATTGTTATCCTTACTGAGCATCTGAGCTCACCCCTTTCAATGTTTTAATATTTTCAAGGATGTGAAGAAGTATTTTATGAATGACCTGCAGGGATAGTCAGAAGAGGATATGAGTGTGGACTATGAAGACTTTGTTATTAGTTTTTCACTTCATGATGTAATTTAACATTTATGAATGTATCTAGTGTTTCCAAGGCTACTAAACTAATCGGTCTTTCGAGACTTGATCTTTTGTGATCATGCCAATGTTACGAAGTAACGCACCGGCTCTGGGTAGCTGGGGTCGGGGCATTACAGTTGGTATCAGAGGCAGTTTAGTACAAACCTTGGAAGCTTGATTTAGATAAACTCTGATTAGAGCACATAGCCCGAAGATAGACTTTGAGAATTAGTATAGAAGAACTTCCTGGAATTTTGGTATTGTAGAGATGTTGTGAGTTTTCCGAGCAATACATCCCTGTCTGGATACGAGCAGGTAGAGGCGGCTCTGGTACAGATGTACCTAGGGGTAAAACCCGAAAACACCGCTTTGAGATAGACTCAAACGGGAACTGGTGCACCACAACGGGCCTTTCTGCACTCTTGGTTACGACACTCCCGGGGGATTTGCTTAGGATATTTCTCATTTTATTTACAAACCATTATGTGGGGCTTATGAGTATATACTTCTTCAAAGAAAACAATATTATGATTATGGATTATATCCATAGACCATTCAATTTACATTAATTATTTTAAAAGTTTGGAATTATTCATTATAATTCATAAACTAACCTAGTTTATGTCATTGTATCGAAATGGCGCCCAGTAGAAGGAATGTGAACCCCAGCAATACGTATGATCCAAAGAGTAAGAAGGATCGTATCTTTCACGGTATTAAGCCAACATTTCGAAGGGAAATAGTCTCCCATGTGTTCTCAACATATGAAGAAATAGTATCATGTGTTAATAAGATAAGTAAAGAATTCTCTGAGTCCTATGGCTTTGAAGCGAAGCAAGAGACGAAAGGGATGGAAGAGAGAATGATGGATAAAGGGATGAGGGGAAAGAATAATTTTCCAATATGTGGTAATTGTGGGAAGAAACATCATGGAACTTGCCTAAAGGGAATGGGAGTTTGTTATAAGTGTAGAGAAAAAGGACACAAAGTGCGTGACAGCAAGGGTAAGAAAATGGTTTCAAATGTACAATGCTTCTTCTGCAAGGATTGGGGACACTACGCAAACCAATGTCCAAATCATCAGAGTATGCCCCAAATGATGTTATTGGATAATAATCAAGTTATGATACTACCACAGATGAGGAGTAATGATTAGAGTTCTTATGTTTTTATTAAAGAATTTTGTAATTTGAGTGTTGTATCAATGATGTACTGGTTATAATAATTCTGGAGTATATAAGGATTGTACTGCAGTACTATTTCATCAAGGACTTGAGATTGTGTGGAACCAAGAAAAGTGACTCCACAGTAGGTTAAATTTTTGGAAAATATATGGTTGTGAGAAAGATAAACCATAATATGGTTCTGACACCGAGATACTGATTTTGGAATAAGACGTGATTGATTTGGATAAATTATATTGGATATTCTTAACTTCCTTGAAACTGATTGATGATTTGTATACATTTTTGGATAGAAGGAGTATATCTAGTATTCTATAAGGAATAAGGGATCATGGTAATTCAGTATGTTTAAAAATAATACATGATGAAGGTGTTCACATGTTGTTACATGGAAAAAAGGATCTTCATTATGTTTACCTTCCTTATAAAATTTGGACTGTGAGTTGGACAGAAGTATTTTGGATTACTATAAAGGTTGGAGTGGATTAAGTTGATCTTTGGATAGTATTGTTTAAGGTTAAAACATTTTTGAAGATTATTTTTGGAATACTATAATACTATAGTTTTAGGAAAAGGACAACCGGCAGGGTGGGGCATAACCCATCGCGTCGGAAAAAGCTGCAGGAATCGAACCCACAACCATAGTGCGACAGGCCTTTATTTCCTACCACTAGCCTACAGGAAGTCCCTGGTTATTACAAAATAATTTTACTAATCTAAATGGTATGTGTTAAAATTTGAACCTTATACAATTAGGATAAGTATAATATTTTTGGGTTCTATTATCTTTTTGAGTGAAAGGTGAGTTGAAGGTTGAAACTCTAATTGTCAAGCATAAATATATATATACCTATCTATTATTCAATGAATAAATTAATTCTTAAACTTTAGTAAAGGGATATTAAAACAAAAAAAATGTGTTATCCTAATACCTTATGTTTTGTTGAACTGAAGATATTTTAAATCAACATAGATTGAAGGCTTTGAGGCCCTCAATTTGACAGTTGATTATGATTGATGACCTCAATCACTCCCTACAAATATTTACGTTTTTCCTCCAATTATATGTCTCTAATTGCCACAAATTTTTTCCTTATCGAGATCATAATTTGGTGGTGACTTTCTTATTTCCATTTCCCTCTTATTAAGGCTAAATTTTATTAATCTTATTTCCGATGTGGGTTTTCCACAAAGGTATTTTCTATTTTCAACCTTTAATTTTCAAAGAAAAAAATTTCAAATTGAGAGGACGCAATTTATTGAAGGAGGGGAGAATGTAACACCCCGAGCTTCCATTATACGCTTCTCATTCAATAATGCAATAGCTTGCATTGTACGCAACTTCGAGTTCTAAAACACCGCGACTAATCAAAGTAGGTGTTATGAATAGTAATAACCACTTTCTAAAATTATAGAATATTTATATTTCAAAATGGACTTCATTTTTGGATTCGGAATATCGAAATTATCCTATGTTGAATTTTTGGTATTTTTCTGAGAACTTATAATTTTTTATGAATAGTGAAAAATACTTAAAAACATCTTTTTTAATAAAAATAATTTATAGTGATAAATTATACTATTTAGTGGTTCTAAAGTATAATTAGAATATATTTTTACCATTTTATCCAATGGTAGTCATTAGAATTGATTTAACTTTGAAATTGGACATAAACAATTGCCAATCTTTTGATATAAATTGTTTCTTAAAAACAGGCTATTGTTGTAACAACGGGAATTAATTATAAAATTAATTAATGAAACTTATATGTTTGGAATTTTGTAAAATAGACATCATTTTTGAATTCGGAATATCAATTATAGCTTAGGGTGAAATTTTGGCCTTATTCTGAAAAACTTCAATTTTTGATGAATAGTGAAACCACTAAGTAGTTGTTAAAAACTGATTTTTCGTTAAAATTAAATATTACCACTTCTGTGATTTGATTTTCAAAAATCCGACATACATGGTTGTCATTAAGATGTAAAATGTGGTTCAATGTGATCAAAATAATTTTTTTGGTGAATAGTAACTTTTAAGTTCTTAATCGCGATTAGAGGTAATTAGTGTAGTTTAAGGTAAAAATAATGTTTTAATAATATGAGATGAGCTTGACACTTGTCCTACTCCTATTGGATGAGTCATGGCCACCAAGACAACCCATGGGTCATCTTGGGGACCCCATGGAGCCACTTTAGTTGGAAAATGACATTAATATATATTTATTTAATGTTAAAATTAAATTGACACAAACCTGAGTTATTTTACTAAAACAGTTTTTAAGTGGGGTTACACAAGTCCAAATTTTGACTATAAATATTCATTAGAAAGATAAAAAGATTTCCTATATCATAGTATTTTTTTTTCAATTTTGAGACATTAAATAAATTAAATTATTTATGACATCATGATGATGCAGCGATGACCTCATTATTTAAAGATTTAAATAAAATAAGATGATAATGTAAAATCCAAGGCTTACACTTGTCCAAATCCTATTGTATGAGTAGATTTAGAACCCTTATCACCTTAGCCTAGAATTATACAAGTGTGGGACCTTTAGAATCAGAAAATAATTGTATAATAGAATAACATTTCATTACTTTCCAAAAGTGCCCCTCCTCTCCACTTATAAAAGGCCCCCACCACTCCCACCTTATTCACACCTTCAAGCAATTTTGGCTCTTCCAACCTCTGCCCAAATACTCTCCCAACATTCCTCCCTTACTCCTAGAAGACTCAATTTGGGAATAATTCTTCCCAAGGAAGCCTTTGGCTCAAATCAAAAAGAGTTACCCGATTTTGAGGTAATGTCTTCTCTAATGTTGTTTTGTTTTATTTTTCTTCTCCAACCCCCTAAAATCTTTTTATTCATTTATTTTGTAACAACACCAGTATCCTCAGTATACTAGGAAGTTTTTATAAGAATTATTCGAGCTACACTCACACACACCTACATCTAATGGTTAAAGAACATACGGTTTCTGTGGATGGTGAATTTCTACCTCACGAAATGATGATTGTTCAACACTCATATAACACCTTCAAAGGTGGCCATTAAGATGTCACTATTTTTATATATTATATATAATATGTTTATGTTTTACTTATGCTTCTGTATTTCTCATTTATGGCATACTTTATGATTTCCATTATGGGTAAAACGCGATAATTTCATTTTAGGAAGTGCGGACTACCGCCCCCTCAAAGTGATTTGAATCATTAATGCCATATGTGGGATGTATAAAGGATGGAGTAAATGGTATTATACACTATATTATACTGGAATTATATTATACATTTATATCATTATGATTTCGTTCCATTAAATATGAAATTGAAATGAATGTAGCGTTCATGCGTACGTACGGCTTACCGTCTCCATGAACGGTGCATTTCATTTCATACCTCTAAATGTTATGTAATATTATAAATGAATGTATATACTGGATATATAAGATATATATGACATCTAAATCATGAATATAATTCTGGAGATAATGGATATTCTACCACATAAACAACTTGTAATTATAAGAAGTTTATTGTTGACTCAAGTACCAAAGATCGACAAAACGACCGTTACTAACTTAAATAATTACATAATGTTCATATCATTGTAATAAGTGGTATAATAAGGATAATGAAATTGAAAAAAGTTCCTAATAAGGTATATATTAACTCTAGTTTATTATTCAGGAGGTTAAAGAACGGTTGAGTCAAGTCAGACACGAGGTAAGGGAACTTCTTCACCCAATTTCCATTCTTTGGGTTAATCTCCTACTTTCAAATTATGTCATGATATTATTATGTCCTATTTTGTATTTTTACTTTCTTTATGTGTACCTATAGTGAATACACATAATATATCTATTTTATTTTAAAAATGATCTTTTTAAGGACTTCGTCTCAATCTCCTTTCATTGAGGCATATTTGGCTTTATACACAACTTTCTTTTATACGGTGTATAAACCCCTTTGACTTTTATGTTTATTCAAAAAGAATCTTTTTTATACGAAGCGTTTTACTAAACGACAAAAACGGAATGTTTTTCTTTCCGTACTTATGCGGCGACAACGACTTCTCCGCCGTCGTGACCATTATTTGAGTTTCGGCTTCCTCTACAAGCCATCATTTTTTTTAATGAAAAATAAATACAAAGTTTTAACTGTCTTTTATTTTGGTATTGAAAATGGTTTTGAAAGTGTTTTTATTATATCAATGTGTTGTATTGATATCTTGTGATTGAAATGTGGAAATGTTATGTTTCCTTTATGCATGTTTTATGTGATACGATTATGTTATGGTTTATGATATGTTTAAACCTATTCAGATGAGGAATGCATTGGACTTAATAAGTGACGGGTGGAGCCCGCTATAGCTCCTCGATGCATCGGCGGGTCTCATGAGACAAACTAGTGTCTTGGCACGAGGCCTTGACAAAATCTTATTTGTGGTCTTGGCACGAGGCCTTGGCTACGTGGTTATGATAGTCTGGAATTATGCATTCCATCATTATGAAAGTGGTTATTGATATTGCATGTGATTATTCGACCAGTAAAATATCCATGTGAAGAAGTAAATGGCCTTATCTCATTTTAATTTTTCCATATTATGTTGATGTTCATGTTTAAAATGCTTTTGTTTTAGTTATACATTGCCTTAAATGTTTATGTTTATTTATGAAAGCTTCCTCAATATTGTTATCCTTACTGAGCATCTGAGCTCACCCCTTTCAATGTTTTAATATTTTCCAGGATGTGAAGAAGTATTTTATGAATGACCTGCAGGGATAGTCAGAAGAGGATATGAGTGTGGACTATGAAGACTTTGTTATTAGTTTTTCACTTCATGATGTAATGTAACATTTATGAATGTATCTAGGGTTTCCAAGGCTACTAAACTAATCGGTCTTTTGAGACTTGATCTTTTGTGATCATGCCAATGTTACGAAGTAACGCACCGGCTCTGGGTAGCTGGGGTCGGGGCGTTACACTAAGTCTACCGGATTCCCACCTCTCTTCGTAGGTACATCTGAGAGGAAGAAATTGTGGGAATCCCACAGGTTCCAACCGTGCGGTCACCACCGCTGTCACCATAAGCGCCCTCTACCTCGACCAGAGATCATGGAGATATATTTTGGGGAACGATGGCGGTTGACCAACAGTGTGACCCATCACCTGTAACCGCGATCCCTACACAAAAAGTTGTGGCTATCAGCCCATCGTATTGTGACATTGTGGTCAGGTCACTGCACTCTTCGGAGGATGGCCTGGAATTCGGCGGTCGGTCGGCTCGTTCGCCATATTCTCTACCGCCCAGCTTGCTGTCCCAGCGGTCCACCTCAGTGCCACTACCGGTTACTCAGCCACGTTTAGTTGATGAGTGGGGAAATAGAGGGCTAGACCCTAAATCCAATCCCATGAGCTTCTGGAATATTCTCATAGCGATTCAATTCTCGGAGAAGTTCTGGCCCAAGGCTGCGTCAAATTTTTGTGTGCCACAATCCCTCACCCCGGAGGAAGTTGAGTGATTTTGTCAAACCCTATGGGCGATGCACTACTGTCTTACTATCATCAGGTGTTGTACCCTAGGATCCAAGTTGACTTTGAGGATATTGGTGATCAATGTTGTCTGGTCAATTTAGACAAACTCCCCGTGGCCCAGCGCCCTGAGTCTCTAGGTCGCCAGAGCGCCCTCCAATAGAAATGCATTTAGAGTTTCAAGGTACTCCGCAAAATCATCAGGGAAGCTACCCCCACATGAATGTCCATGGCTGGGGATAGTATTCTACCCTCCTCTTCATTCCTATCCAGCGGCAACCCTATTCATTATTCGACATTGTGGACATGCCCCAAAGAAGTGTTGCGGTCCACATGGCTAACATAGTGGAAAAGGAGGACGAGCTGAAGTTTCTCGATGGAGACTTACCCCCTGAGGGTGTACCACCGTCGATGGACCCATCATGGAGGATTACTCGTCAGCAGAGGAACCTTCTAGGCCTCCCTGCATCCACTGAGTCGCTGGTACTCAGTCGGAATGCCAGTAAGGGTAAAGAACATGTCGGAACTGTCAAGCACTCTGAACCGTATTCCTCAGTACAGAAGACAGACGAAGACCCTGAAAAGGCTACGTTACTCCAGCAACTTGTTGAGCAGAAGAGTCTGGTCGACGAACTCTTAGCCGAGTGCCCTATAAAGAGGTGACCTGACTATGGTGATCCTAAGCCAGGGCAGCAGGGGAAGGAACAACTTCCCCCTTGTGAGATGACTCCAGGAAATCCTGATCATTCTACTCCTACAGACAGGGTAGAAGCAGGAACTCACAGTAAGAGGGCGCGATACATCTCGCCAAACCCTCCTGAACGGCGAGGAAATCGGAGGAATCTATCCTGGGTTCCCCTAGACTCCCCAAGGGCCGTTCTTCCAGTCGCTCCATGATCTATTGAAGTCGTTTACCATTTTGAAGAGCCAAAATACCCACTTGTGGTTATGGATCCTGTTCAAGACAGGGACCCCCACCCGTATGATCCTATAGCGGCACTCATTTCCCGCCTTGAGGCATTGGAAACAAGGTAGGTGGAAATCCCACCAGATGGAAAGTCGTATCCCGCATGGGTGGATGATATGCCCGCACCTCTGAGTTTTGGGAATCCCACTTTCTCACCCTTTAACGGGACAGGGGACCCGCTTTAGCACCTAGCCCACTTTTCCTCCAGGTGTGGCCCCATGTTGGGGATCCTGACACAGCAGGAGGCCACCAAACTCTGATGTTTTGTGCAGACATTGAAGGGCCCTGCATTTGTCTGGTACAGCTAGCTCCCTATCAGATCGGTGACCGAGTGGGAGGATCTCCGCCGGCAGTTCCTATAGTAGATAAGCTCCACCATGCGAAAGACCAGAATCATAGACCTGTTCAAGCGCAAACTAAGGCTTGATGAGCGAGTCGCGGACTTCATCACCTGGTGGAAAGGGAATACATACTCCCTCGACATGCCACTGACTTAGGAGGAATTACTGATGATGTGCATTGGGAATGTTAAAACAGAACTTGTTCCTTCCCTGATCACCCATAACTACCTCGGAGGGTTCCGAGACTTCTCATATAAGTCTCAGCACCTCGAGGAAGCTCTGTAATGGGCTAGTAAGGCACGTCTTTTTCCCCCTGTGATCCCAGCCTAGAGGGATGCCAGATCCAAACCCGCTGTGGTGGCCCAAATAGAATCCCCTAGGCAGCTAGAGTTGCTTCCAGTAGCACTGGCTCTGCAACCTCGTAGGGGTCCTCCACCTCAGCCATAGGCTCCAGCCCAGCAAAAACCACCTCAGAACCGATATGTTCCCCCATGCAATGTGCCCCCACCACCTAGGCAGGACAATAAAGCTCCCTCTCCTCAGCAGGACCCTATGAACCCTCGTCAGGGCCTGGCTCCTAGGTCCACCTATCCAGAAAGAAGGCACCAGACTTAATCGTTTAGTGAGAATCAGGTTCTCGGTTACTTCCTTAGTGCCCTAGAGTAGGGTATTTTTTGTTTACCCTAGTGCAAAAAACCGACAGAGGCGAATCTCACCGATCACCCCAACTACTGCCCCTTTCATCAGATCCTGGGGAACACCCTCAAGCAGTGCTTTGTGTTTAAAGACTAGCTCCAAGACCAGGTCGACAACAACATATTCATGTTGGTCCCAGCCCCAACACATGTGGTAGGTGTTTTTGTAAGGTCAAAAAGCAGTAGCAATGACAAAGGCGAGTGGCAGCAGGTTCCCAGTCGCGGGTCCCGAAAGTACGATAACTGGATGGCCCGTAAAACCGTCACACTCGTCCATGGTATCATTCGGGCATGTCTAAATCATCCAGAGCCTTCAGAAGATGCGACCATTACCTCTGTATCATTATCTCAGCTGGCCTCTTCCCATAAAGTCATGCAACGACAGCGCAAGAAGAAGCAATGCGCTCCACCACTGCCATCGTCATCCCACACTCTCGGTGATTTCATGCCCCCTGAGATGGGGATTCCCCCCAAAATCTGCCCAGTGGTGGATTGTTCTTCAAGCGACAACCAGGGGTATGCTTTGGTTAATACCGTGGAGCTATTAAATCCCTATATGACTCCCGACGAGAGGGAACGCAAATGAGCCTTCCCAACATCCCCAGCCGACGTCAACGTCAGCAGAACCGCAGCCACATGGGTCGTCAAGGCTGGACAGCGGGTGCTTTCAGCCTGGTTGTGCATGCTAGTGAAACCAGACAGCATGCCCAGCATAGAGCTCAGCACATGCAACCTCATCTGGTTCCCTCAGATCTACCTCCACTGCTGTTTGTGCTACTAGATCAGGCAGAGCCACCTCATCCATACCATAGGTAGTCTTTCCATACTACAGGACAATCGCAGTTGTTCGGTCCTCATCCAGCTGCTACTCTTCAGGTATCAACTAGAAGGCAGTGGGATTTACCCAGGATCAGCCAGCTGCCAGCCCAGCCGGCAGGGCCCGCCGTGCCTCCAATTGTAGAGCGACCTCTTGTAAGCAGAGGTTCATGTTTGGCACGGAAGTATGATGTTCTAAACCACCTTGCCTGTATTCCAGCAAGGCTTTCTATCCTTGAGGCTCTTCTCATGTCATAATAAATGCGTGAGGAACTTACCAAGGCCCTAAGGAGCCCCCTCTAGTTTGAGATGGAGGTAGCAGTTGTAGAAGCCGTCCACGCTGAGGCGATTGAGAATACCAAATGTTTGGAAGTTATCTTGTTCACTGGTTAAGACTAAGACCCTCCCATATAGGTTCACATTCACCCATTTTATGTCACTGGTCTGTTTAGTGTCATGGAAGTCTGCCGCTTCCTTGTTGACATAGGTTCTGTGATTTACCTAATCCCGACTCGGACACTGCAAAATCTGGTTTTGTCTTTGAACGATTTAACTCCCTCCGACCCCAGAATCCAAGGATATGACAGGACTAAGCAATCCCCGGTCGGTAAGATCCACTTGAAGACCCAGTTCGGTGGCCTAATTGCCATCACCGAGTTCATTGTTGTCTCCCAGGACACCGCATACAATGCATTGATGGGCAGGCCATGGCTCCATCTGCATGAAGCGGTCCCTTCATCATATCACCAATAACTCAAATACACCCTCAATGTTTGAGTTAGCATGCTCCAAGGAGATTCATCTCCTTTTTCCTCTTGTGAATCCCGCTATCTGGATGCTGACTATTATAAGAGCAAGGATAAGAAAATCTTTTCAAGCGAGGATGAATCTGCCTCGGTCACAAGTGATGCCTAGGTGGGTCTGGACGACGAATACATCTTCCCAATCCATCGGTTGGAGGCCACGACCCCTGACATGGGGCAGTGTTTTATTGTTTCGGGTATAAGAGGAAGGAATATTCTCATGTCCAAGCGATGGCGGAAATTCGCCTCATACTCCTACACCAACCAGGCTCAGGTGATCCCGGAACCTCCTACCCCTATATGGTATCGGGATGTTGGGCTCATGGAAACGACGGTGCGTCATGCATGTCTCTTTCACTGGGCTGGAATCAACCGGCTCAGGCCGACGCGTCACTACTTCTTTGATGTCATTAAGAATGACCCCTTGGGCTGAAGGCCATATGGGATTGGATCGACTTCCTTCATCGCTATGGTCTCAGTGGCACATAAGTCTCCTGAAATGATGACCACTACCGCTCAGGATAGCACCATCCTCCCATCAGAGTCTGGTGGCTCGGGAACAACTCCCCCCACGGAAGATCCCTCCATTGGTGGAGAAGAGGACCTAGAGGATGGTCCCCCTACCTTTGAAGAAGGTGTTTCTACCACGGTCGATGAACTGGTACAGGTGAACCTTGGTAGCGAGGTAGATCCGAGACCCACATTGATCAGTTCCGCCATGCCCCTCGATGAGCAGAAATAGTACATGGACATTCTCAAATAGAACTGTGATGTGTTTTCCTAGAGTTATGAGAATATACCAGGACTAGATTCCTAGGTAGCCGGCCACCACCTTGGTCTCTTGACAAACCATTGCGGGTTGAATCAGCCTCCCAGAAAGATGCACCCTTCTCACGATTCCATAGTTGAGGCCGATGTTGATAATCTCATCAAATCCAACTTCTTCAAGGAGGTCTAGTACCCCAGTTGGCTAGCCAACATTGTTCCAGTCAGGAAGAAGAATGGGCAGATTAGAGTCTGCATCGACTTCCGCGATCTCAACCGCCACTACCCGAAGGATGATTTTCCCCTCCCAGTGATAGAGTTTTTGATTGATGCCATGGTTGGGTTGCAAGCCCTCTACTTCATGGATGGGTATTTTGGGTACAACCAGATCAGGATGGTCCATGAGGACGAGGATTCCATTTCCTTCAGGGATCCCCAAGGTACCTTTTGTTTCCAGGTTATGCACTTCAGCCTGAAAAATGCGGGTGCCACCTATCAGCGGGCCATACATCACATATTCAATATGATTCTTGGGACACTGGTGGAATGCTATGTGAATGATCAGGTGGCCAAATCTTGACAGCTCTAGGACCATCTCAAGGACCTTGAGAAAGTGTTCTACTTCCTCCATTCCCACCAACTGAAGATGAACCCGCTGAAGTGTTCCTTCCGTGTCACCTCCGGGAAGTATCTTGGCTTTTTTGTCAGATACCGAGGCATCAAGATCAACCAAGAGAAGATCAAGGCCATCATCCAAATGCCTCCCTCGAGCTATATTTTGGAGCTTCTAGGTCTCCAAGGATACATAGCCAATATACGCCGATTCATTGCGAATCTGGCTGGAAAGTGTAAGCCCTATTCCCAGCTTATGAAGAAAGGCTCCGCCTATGAATGGGATGAAGAGTTTCAGACCACCTTCGAGAAAATCAAGCAGTATCTGCTCCAACCTCCGGTCTCGATGTCACAAGTCTCTAGAAAGTCGTTGGTCCTTTACGTGACCTCCCTAGATTGGTCCCTCTGCGCACTTCTTAGCTAGAATAACAATAAGGTGATAGAGAACATCTTCTACTACTTCAGCCGAATTCTCCTCGATACGGAGACCAAATAAGCCCCCATCAAAAAGAGATGCCTTGCGCTCATGTTCTCCATATATAAATTGCGGAATTACCTACAACACCATGAGGTATAGTTGATCTCTCAGGTAGACCCACTAAAGTACATTCTGAACCGCCCCATGTTGACTGGCCGACTAGAGCAGTTGGCGGTGATCCTCCAGCATATCGAAATCAGGTTCATGCCTCAGAAGGCTATCAAAGGACAAGCATTGGCAGACTTTCTAGCTACCCATCCAAACTCCAGGGATCAATCTATGGACCTAGATTTTCCTGATGATGCAATCCTCTCAGTCGATCATTCCATCTCATGTTGGCAAATTCACTTCAATGGTGCCTCTCAGATCCCCACTGGTTGGAGGCTCAACGATCCTAAGCTCAACATAGTGAGTTTGGGTATCGTCTTAATCAACCAGGTGCAAGCTGTTCTGCCGTACTCATTCTTGTTGTCATAAGGCTACACCAATAATGAGACAGAGTATCAGGCTATCATCACCAGCCTTGAGCTAGCCCTTGAGATTGGCGTGCCCCATCTACATGTGAATGGGGATTCAAAACTAGTCATCATGGAGGTCAATGGTGACTATGTTTTCAGGAAGCCAGAGCTTGTGCCATTTTCGGAGTACACCCTCCATCTACTGTCACAATTCCCTTCTCAACTAGAGGTTACCCATGTCCTTCTGTCACAAAACAGTCGAGAAGACGTTTTGGCTGGCCAAGCTGCATCGCTCACATAACCCGTGCTGGATGATTTGATCATACATGTGGCACAACGGAGAGTCATCACCCCTGTCACCCCGGAGGATGGTGAAAATATGTGGGTAATCCATATTACCGCCATACCCTCCACGTCAGGTGCCCCAGGTTCTTCAGATGCAGTTTTTGTGGCCACTCCCGACTGGAGGGCACCTTTTGTCAAGTATCTCCAAAATGGTTGCCTCCTGGATGATCGGCCTGAGCACGAGCGAATCCGACGTCGTGCACTGCAATTTTCTCTCAAGAGTGGTCCCATTCTTGAGAGGATCCTCTATAAGCAGGGATTCAATGGTGTTATCCTCCTTTGAATTCAAGGAGTCACGATTTTTGAGGTCATGCAAGTGGTTCATGCCAGTTCTTGTGGTGCCCACCAGGCTGGGCTCAAGCTGGACCATCAGATCTGGAGGTTGGGGTACTTGTGGCCCTCTATGATCCATGATTATATTGTTTTTTCCAAGAGATGCCATGCATTCCAAATCCTTGCTATCTTCCTGCATCGGCCGCCAGAGCCTCTCCACTACACCAAGTACTCTTTCCCATTTTTGGTGTGGGGACTCGATGTCATGGGGCTATATCCACCGACGACAGCTCTTCAATGGAGGTTCAACCTGACTGCTACAGATTTCTTCTCCAAGTGGGCGGAGGTAGTTCCACTCAAAGAGGTCAAGGCTCATTCCATCATTGACTTTGTGAGCTCCAATATCATCCACCAGTTTGGAGTCCCTCACGCTGTCCTCACTGATAACGGCACCAAATTCTGAGCATCCGAGCTGAAAAACTGTAGCCAAGTAAAATATCCATTTGAACCATACCTCTCTCTATCATGCATAGGAAAATGGGTAGATCGAGGCATTTAACAAAACTCTCTCTAACATCCTGCAAAAAATAGTCGGTCAAAACAAGAAAAAGTTGGCCGAAAAGCTCCTCAACGCCCTCTGGGTGTATCATACGATGGATCGCAATTCCACCCAGGTGACTCCTTATTCCATGGTGTACAGGGTTGAGGTTGTTCTGCCCATCGAGATCCAGTTACCATCATTACACACTACAGTCTATGACCAGCGGGCGCCAGATGAGGTGGCCGAAATCCATCTAGCTGAATTGGAAGCACTAGACAAGAACAGGCTTCGCACCCCGCACAATCTAGAAAGACATCAGAATAAGATATCCAGAGCCTTCAACAAGAAGGTTCACCTTCACTCTTTTCTATAAGGAGATCTGGTGTTGGCTCTCCGAGCACCAATGATACAAGGCAGGAAACCACCCAAGATGGAGCCCAAATGGGAAACTTACATCATTCATAAGGTTTACCCTAATGGAGCATACTCCTTGGTGAACATGGATGGTGAGCGCATAAATCCTCCAACCAACGCCAAGTTCCTCAAGAAATACTTTGCATGAGCCCCATGGTCCTGCATGAACTTAAACTGTACGGTCCCGCATGACCCTAAACTGCACATTACTGTCCCGCATGACTTTAAACTTCACCACCGTCCTTCATGACAATAATCTACAAAATGATCCAAGATCTACGACCTTAAACTATGATATCCTTCATTCTCACTGCAAGAAATTAAACTGCAAGCTGGTCAGGCCTTCCAGACCAAGGCCCCTTGGGCATTCCAGGCCCCCGGCCCCTCGTCCTTATTGTAAGATGACAAACTGCATGTTGGTCAGGCCTTCCTGACCGAGGACCGGCCTCAGACCCCTTGTCCTTCCATGACTCAGGCTCCCTTGTGGGATTGTATGGTGTGTTGTGGGATTATGTCCTCATTCACATCGGGTTACTCACCGTACCATACATATCCCCAGACGAGACATGTCCTCGTCCTGCATGAAGTTAAACTGCATCTCTTCCCACACAACGTTAAAATGCATGGCCTTCAAGAACTACATATGGCTTGATTCCCATCCTCATGGGATACATAGGAATGCTCAGACGTCTTGTCTTGAGCCCAGCCCCGAGCTTTTGTCTTTGAATGTCCCCCTGGGTATAGTTTCCTCATAGGGTCCTCACACGAGAAGGAGTAGGATTCCTTATCCCCACTCATACGAGTATTACAATGGTCGCACCATGTGCCCACCCCCATTCTTCTATCCTCCCACATCTTTACCACAAGACGTTAAACTGCACGGCCTTCAAGAACTACGTATGGCTTGATTCCCATCCTCATGGGATACGTAAGAATGCCTGGACATTTCGTCTATTGGCCCATCCCAAAAGACATAATTCTTCCCCTCAGGTTAGGAAATATGGCCAAGATCATTTTTTCACCCCAATTCACGTCGAGTTATCCTTGTCCCAGCTGTACATCCCCCTCCTTGAAGATGTTCACCTCTTTCATAGATGGGTACAACTATGCTCCACCCACTCCTTGACTGGGATTCCATCACTTTCCCCATCTAGAAGGGCCACTGAATGGTATGGATGGTAGGCCTAAGGGCTCTCTTACCACTTCAGGCTAACATCCTAGAGGATGTCAAGCAACAAGCTCATACAAGTCCCACGTTACAAATGTGGCCAGTGGCTGATGCTCATTTGTTTCTCCCATCTCATGTCACCGTAGGGACATTGTGTTTCGAACATGGTCAACAAATGTCCTGGATCTTTGGGTCCACCCAAAGATGTCCCAAACACTGAGTGTAGTGATTTGTTCTACCCTATCCTAAAGTGTCGAACTCTTTCCCGGCAGGGCCAACCATCGGGCCCCGGGCCCAGGATCTCTATGATGGGATTGTGCGGTGTGGTGTTGGATTATGTCATCATTCACATCGGGTGACATGCCATGCCACAAAAATCCCCATACGAGACACCTTATCATCCCCTCATCCTTACTGGCAAGACGATAAACTACATGCTAGTCAGGCCTTCCTAACAGAGGCCTAGCTTCAGGCCCCTTGGCCTTCTCAGGCCCCTTAGCCCAAGTTCATACCCGGAGTGTATGGTGTGGTGTGGGATTACGTCCTCATTCACGTCGGGTTACTAGCCACACCATACACATCCTCGTTAGGGTATCCTGCCCCTGGGTATCTTCGAGAACTACGTGTGGCTTGATTCGTATTATTATGGGATACGTAGGACCACCCGAATGTCTAGGCTTCGGGTCCTGCCCCATCTTCTGAAAATCTCCATCCCACCTTGGCCCCTTGGCCCAGCCTTCCCCGGAGAGGTGATTATATAGCGTGTTATAGGGCTATGTCCTCATGCATGTCAGGCTGGTAATGACCAAGCCATGTACCTCTCCCTCCTGAGCCACTTTTTCACCCCTTTTCGGTGGTTCACTAATGTGCCTAAGGGTACTCTGGTTTAGTCACCTAGAATGTCGGACTCTACATAGAAAGATCCGCACCCGCTTTTCAGGCTTTGTGTTCCTATTCATCAGGTCTTTCATCACCATTCACACCCAAAGGGACACCCAAGAACGACCTGGATATAACGCCCAAGGGTTCTCCAACCGTTACGGGCCAACACCCCCGAGGGTTTCAGGCAACAAATTGATAAAAATCCTGCATTGCCAATATGGTCAGTGGTTGATGCTTATTTTTTGTTCCCATTTCAGGATAATGTGGTATAGATACTGCTTTTCCTCCATGGTAAGCAGTAACCCTCCATCTCCATGCCAACCCCATTTAGCCCAAAATGTCTATTACAGGATTCACATCCTTATCCATCCCCATCATGTCCAAGTAGAGCTTGGAAACTTTTGATACTATTCCTTAGTACGCATATGCGTGTTAGGGGAACAATGCCTCGTTAAAGGTGTCCTTCAGTACTCTTTTGACTTCCCATCGATGGACGTTCTGGGTATTGCGATACCGATCTTCCTCCCGTGTTTCCTACACCGAGTTTAACTCACGTGGCCTTAGGGATCAGGTCGAGGTCTGCGCTTACTTGGAAAGTTTCCATCCACCCACAGTCTGAGCTATAAGACCATAAAATAAGATCTCCTAAGAACTATGTAAGTCTTGATTCTCATCCTCATGGGATACGTAGGAACGCCAAGACCCCCGGCCTATGGGTCCAGTTTTAGTTCAGATAATTTGTCTCTTCTGTCCTATCTTTAGGACATTGACTATGGGACCACATGGAGTGGTGTGGGATAATGTCCTCATTCACATCAGGTTTTCAATAGCCACACCACACGCACCCCATTCTAAGAATTATCCCTCCTATTTTCTACCCCGCATGATATTAAAAGGTGCCCTCCAGAACTATGTGTGGCTTGATTACCATCTTTATGGGATACGTTGGACCGCCCAAATGTTTAGAATTTGGGTCCATCCCCACCACTTAGACATCTCCCGATCTTTCTGTCACCTAGGCCCCTTGTCTTATCCATCTCCACAAGGGGGATATATATGTGTGGTACAGGGTTCTTGGCACTATGCCCCCTTTTTCCCGGGAACCCTCCATCTCTTGGTCACCCTCAAGTTGAGTCCCTCGACCCCTTGTAGTTGTTCACCCATGTGTTAAGAGTAATCTGGTCTAGGACCAAGAGTGTGAGATTCAATTTGGTCAAGTTCCTTCCACTTTTCAAGCTTTGTGATATCCTTAATTCGGGCTTCCATCATCTTTCACACCCAGGGGGATCCCCAAGAATGGCCTGGATACCACGCCTAAGGGATCTCCTACCATTACGGGCCAACACACCTGAGGGTGTCGAACAAAAAATTGATACAAATCCTGTGTTGCGAACATGGTCACTGGTCGATGCTCATTTTTCTCTCTCTATTTTAGGCTAATGCGATAGGATTCTGTGTTGCGAACATGGTCAGCAGTAATCCTCTATCATCACGCCAGCCCATTCAGTCCTTGAATGTTGGTTTCATGATTCACGTTATGTTCCACCCCATCGTGTCCTAGTGGAATCTCGACACTCTTGGTTCTATCCCTTAGTGCACCTTTGCACGTTATGGGTATAAAACTGCAATACGGTGTCCTTCGGGGCTCCCACGGTCCTAGCTCTAAGACCATAAACTATGATCTTCATTAAGGGCTATGTGTGGCTCGATCCTCATCCCTATGGGATACGTAGGGTCACTCGGACATCTCGTTTTTGGGTCCAACTCAGTTGGTAGCTAGTTTCTCCTACTCATTTCCTTCTTACCACCATTCGATTCCCTTGGCCGGAGGTTCCTATCTCGGAATTGCGTATGGTGTGATGTGGGATTACGTCCCAATCCATGTCGGTTATGTCGCACGACACCATACACATTCCCCGCCTAGCATCATCTCCTCTACTTCTGCGCTGCATGACATTAAAATGCATGCTCTGTCCTATCACACAACCACAAACTAAGGCATTATCGTCCTGGCCACACGACGAAAAACGACACTGCATTTTGATGCCCTCATTGTAGAGGACATCACGTTGGGTATTGGTCACATGCCATACCATTTTTCAATTCCTACTATGACTTGATTCTTGTGGTGATACTAGGGCTTGCTCCCCTAGGCCTATTGCCTCACAAAAAAACCACTCACCTTAAAGGACCAACAATATTTATCAAATTCTTCTTCTTTTAGTGCAAGGGCCATGCCCGCACTCCCTTTTTTTCCCCTGGAACTTTTTCCTTAGCGTTCCACCATCCATAACTATGTACGGCTTGATTCTCATCCATATGAGATTTTTAGGAGACCCCGAGAACTTCCCCGCTCGACCATCTTAACTTTGGTGTTCGGTCCCTTGACTCGAGCACTTCCCCAGAGAACACATGGTAGGTAGGGATTATGTCCTCATCGTAGGGTTTTGTAACCACTTTACCATGTGTCCCATACTCTCTTTACCCATACATGGTCCGAGTTCTAAGACCTTAAAGTAATACCCTTTCAAGAACTATGTGCATCTTGATCCCCATACCCATGGGGTATGTAGGAACTCTATTGCACTTTACTCAACCACAGATCAACTCTCTTTTTCAGTCCCTTGACCTAAAACCACTCTCAAGGGGGTTCTGCGGTGTGGTATGGGATTATGTCATCATTCACGATGGGTTGTTCACCGCACCGTACACATCCCCGGTTCCCATTCATGTCGGGTTTTTCATAATTACCCACCATGTGCCTCCTGTGTTTCCTCCCATCCATGGTCGTAATTCTACGACCATAAACTAAGATCTCCCTATGGGAAGGGACTCGACTCCCTCTATCTAATATTTCTCATTGTCGTATTTAGATGCATTTTTAAAAAGAGCTTGGAGTGTGGGATTTTCCTGGGGACATTCCCCTCGTCCCATGACCAAGCTTTGTGAGCTCTCTATTCGGATCCTCATCCTCTTCCACATTCAAAAGGACCCTCAGACGACAAGGATGTTAGGATTAAGGGCTCTCCATGGATACTGGGCATAAGGGCTCTCGAATCGTTTCAGGACAACGTCGCTATGGATCTCTGACAGCATTTGCGACATGGTCCTATGTTTCAAACTTGATCAATGGTCGACCCTCATTTGTCTGTCCCCATTCCAGGATAATGCGATATGGATGCTGCCTTTCCGCCACGGTTAATATTTTTCCTCCATCGTCACGCCGCCATCATTGTGATCCAAATCTCGAGTGTCATTATTCACACATTTCCACATCCTCATGTTCAAGTGGAATTCCAACATACTCGGCTCCACCTCTTTACACGTCTGGGTTCCCTATATAGACATTTTAGCATCATTGGGCCGGTATTCACCGAACGTCCCTTCGCCATAATGTGCCCCTTCTTGTGTCGGGAATGTTATCCATTACTTCTTGTTTCCCACATCGATCATGACTCACATGGGCTTAATAGTTTTGGTAGGGTGTGTACCGGTGCAACCAAGATTATCTTCGTCCAGTATGATGTTAAAATGTGCCTCTAGAACTACATGTGGCTTGATTCCCATCTTCATGGGATACGTAGGGACACCCTGGTATTTTTCCTAGGGTCAAGCACCCAGGAGTTATAAAAACTGTTCTTCCCCATTTTTGGCCCCCTAGCCGGACCCCTCATAGGGAAACGTACAACTATAACTCTACCCTGAACAAGTTCAGGATGCCCCAAGATGACATTGGGAAGTGACAGACCCCCTCTCCAGATAGGCCTTGTCTGAAAAAAAAGGAATGATCCATGATCAAACCGATGCGCCCATTTGAATTACTCCCACCACAGTGTTTTAATTTCATTAGTGTTGGGTTCTATTCGAACAAACCATCACTCCACATTCCACACTTCGCATGCACCTTATTCGGACCCTCTTCCCATTTCATGTCGGGTGGAACCCCCTAACAGAATGGATTATTGACCTATGGTCTACCTGCTGTCCTGGGCCAACATCCCAAAAGACTGATCGATGATGTTTGAGTCAGCTCCCGTGTTTTGAACATGGTCAATGGTCGGCCTTCATTTGTTGTCACCATTTCAGGCTAACGTAGTAAGGATACAGTTTTTCTACCACGGTTAATGGTTTTCCTTTATTGTCATGCCACCTTCACAATGTTCCGAATCTTGGGTATTGTGATTCACACTTATCATTCCCACCTGTTCGGACCGATTTCATCACCCCTGGAGTTTCACCATTCATGGGAAAGAGAGTGCTTGAAAAATGATAATTTGGATATTCTGAGAAATTCCTTCTCTTGCCAAGTCTCTCCTATTTCCCAGAAATCCGGACCGGTTATCCAGACCCCAGATGCCTGAAGCTTGGTTTACACTCCTATGTTTAGAAGGGATGTTGAGACGACTATCTCTTGTTTCTCACATCAGGACCGACCCACGTGAGCTTATAGAACTGTCGATGGACGTCCCGGAAACATTTTAAGGATGCAAAATAAACCAGTACAAACAACAGAACTAATGCATGCTATGACATTCAAAAAAATTAAAGAATGAAAGTTCGTTTAAGGTTTTGTAATCATTATAGTACCCGAGGGTCCACTACCCCCATGGACGGATTGACCCCATCAAAAGAGCGTTGCAGCTCCACCACCCTTTGACTTGTGGCATCTAGGAATTGCTGCCGCCAACTCAGCTCCCGCTCCTCCTCAATAGTGATGGGGCACAGTTCATCATCCTCAGCTTGGGCCCTCTCTATGTTAGCTTGAATAGAAGCCATCTATCCAGAAGCCTACCTCATATGCTCTTCTGCCTCTTCCAGCTGGGCCTTTAATCGTTAGATCAGCTCAGATTGTGCATTGAGAGAGGTTGAGTGCTCATCTGCCCGGATCTATAGGTGTTGTACTTCATTTTCAGCCTCCTGGAGCTTCTTGATGTTCGTCTCTTTCCTCTACTACCATCCCATGCTGAGCCCGTGATCATACTCCCAGATCTTCTCTACCATGAGATCTCGAATGGTCATATGGGGGTGTTGGGAATCCACTCCCCCAGCGCATAGTTTGCGCAGTAGTGAGCGGAGTCTGTCCATATAATTCAACCACAACGCTTGGGGGGTGTCATTGATGAAGCGTATGATCAGCTTCATTGATCGGTGGTAGAATATTTTGTTTTCCTCTTCATCATAGGTCATTTTGTCCTAGTCCGCGTGATTGGAGGGCGCGTCTGTAGGATACGATCACTAGAAATATTCATCAGGATCTGCATCTAGTGTTGTATCCATCACGACATCTGACGCCGGAGCAGGCGTGGTGGGAATTGGGTCGACCGGCCGATCTTCATTGTCAGACTCCACCTCAATAACCTTAGGCACGACCCTGCTGGTTGTCCCACCAATTATAGGGAGTGTTGCAGCTCGTGTACGTGGGGTAACTATCTCCACTATCACTGGCATGCCCCTAGGAGGGATGCCACTAGACATCTGAAACAGCCTCGCCACAGCGGCCCATGACAGTCGTAGAACTGTACGTGATGGGGAAGGGAATGGACATCATTGGGCACAACCTATATACGCCAGACAATTAATTTAGTGGAGAATACTTACAGAGATCGAACTCCTAGTGCTGCTCCTGAGTCGATGCTGACGGAACCCCAATGGTTGGTCCTCTGTATATTTTCATAAGGTCTGAAGATTCTGGAGAAGCCACCTCGGGTGCTCTATCCCAACCAGACATAGAACTGGATGCAGCCGCAGGCGTAGGATCTAATGGTCTTGCATCATAACCTACTGAGGGGAAAGAACAAAGTTTGAATACAAGTTCCTCCTACACGGTTTAGATATTTGTAAGAGGTCCATAATGGTCTGATAATGGACCATGAGGAAAGAAACATTAAATACTACCTCGAGATTCCCCGCAAAATCATCGAGATCTGAGTCTTGATCGCCGACTTCACCTTCCTCTAATGGGCTCCATCTGCCGACCTCGTCTTCCCCAAAGGATTTGTCTGATTCTTCCGGCATGGGGAAGTGCTCACTCAGTTCGGTGGCTGATAGCTGTGGGGGAACCGTCTGATCCAGTAGTACCATGACCCGGTCTGTCATTGGATGCGGGACACCACTAGAATGGACAATGTCTTACAGCTTATCTAGATACTGCTCCGCCTCCACCGTAGACCCCGTGAAACTGGCCCGAACAAGTCCTATACCCAGTAATAACATCCCGACATGGTTCAGGAGTTCCCACATCTCTGGCGGACTAAGGTGTTGCCGGTTGACATCCCAAATGTCCCAGGATTTCAAGAAAATAGCATTCTCTGGCATGTCGATATGGCACAGCCGCTTCCTCAGAGCCTAAGTGGATATCCTGCGGATTCCCCTTGGTGGCCACCCATCTAGATGGCTCTATTCTTCCGGGACCACCGGATCCGCCGCTGCAGCCTCATCCTCAACTGGTGCGGGTCTCACTGCCACGGCAGCCCCGCCACCGTGAGAGTACCTTGCTGCCCTCCGACACCGACCTCAGGATAGGGGAGGCCCACCGTCGCCAGCCTAAACGGTTGGTTGCTTCAGCATTTCCCTCGGATAAGCTGCATCCCAGCTGATGTCATACACCTTCACCATTCCGAAGGTAGAAGTGGATGGAGGCAATGCATTTCGCATTTTCCCGTCTTCCTGTGTGAAATTTAGCCACATTTGCTTCATCACACATGGGTTCTCCTCGTGGAGCACCTCCCAGTAGACCTACGGGGTCAGTCACTGCAGGAACCTGAACTGCCTCGTGAACTGATGCGGGGTGTATGGATCAAATAGCGGCTCACGGTCCACCCGTGCCACCAAAACTCCACCTCGAAAGCCCAAGAGATAAGCCCGGTGCTCCTCCGTTCCCTAACCGTCATCAGTGAGTACCCCTGTCGGCAATGGAAATGGGTGGAAGTTAAACTCGTCTACCTTCAACACTCAGTTCAGCACCATTGGTACGGTTAATTTGACAGGGAAGCTCCCGACCACATTCAGAATGGAGGGGCAGAAGTTTGACCCTAGGGGTGAGATAGGGTTTTGGTATTCGTAAACCCCCTTGATGTGTGCCGCAATACACCCATATAGAATTTGGAAGGGCCCACATATCCTCAGTGGCTTCTTGACCTCACTAACGTACCGTAGCATCTTGTACAATCTCGCAAGAATTTGAATCCCCAGATTGACCCGCCATCCTGTGGCCAGTATGGATTCCATGATTAATGATCTGGGCCGCACCCCCTTGTTGTTATCCCTCACTGGTAGGATTCAACTGCGGATAAGGGCCACGATAAACCCCTCCAGCCTGACTATCGACTGCTGTTCAGTATTGACACTAAAACCCTAGATTTTCTATTGGCTATCCTCCAATAGCTGCCAATACGAGTGCTCCTTGCCCCGTTGAGCCCCCTTCGGACAAGTTCGAGGCCTCGGGGGAAACTCTCGGTTCACCGGGAGGTTTAGGAAATGCTTGAACCACTTCTTAAAGTGGAAATCTCTCCCTGCCTCTTTGTCATCTCCGTGGACCAGTCCCATCAATGATAATTCCAGCCGCGACATATGCTCCAGACCATCCCACACACTCATGACGGGAAGGAACTCATCATACAAGGCCCCCAAGATCGGGACCCCCGAGATCTGATGGACATCCCACAGATTGATGCCGACCTCCCCATGGTGCAGGTGAAAAGTGTTGGTCCTAGATGACCATCTTCTCAACAGCTCTGGCATCAGCTGTTTCGGTTGATAAATGTGGAATTGGGAGGCCCATGCCGCATCATACAAGCCCATTTTCTTCATCTCGGCCCCAAACTCCTTACATGAGGCACCTACCCAGAAGGCCGATTCCCAGTCATTGGTGAAGTTTCCGCCCTGGCGAAGGTCCGACTCATCGGACCACCCCTTCTTCAAATCCTGCAATGATGCCTTTAGTATAGTGTAGTACATGGGAGGGGATGTCTCTGGTAGAAGTAGCTTCCCATCAATGTTGTTTAGACGGTTTTACAGACAGTCGACAATGATAGGTGTGAAGTCCTCCCACGCATGACCATCGGCCGCCCTGAAACATTGACGCTGGCATGTCGTGCTCCTGAACCTATAAGCTGGTTAGTCCCTACTCACCTCAGGAATGAAGACGTCATCCCTCAGCCCAAAGCCCTAAAAGGGAAGCTTCTTTCATAGCGGATAGTTATTTTGGATCTCTGATAACTGTTCTTTCATATAATTATGATCCGAGTGGCTTCGGACTAGCTCCCCCAGGCCCTGACAGTTGGCCATCTCATCCCTCAGGGTGGTGTCTGCAAGCACCCCCAGTGCAGCTTCTTGATGGGCCATCGGGTTTTAGATCTTGGAAAAATTTTAGTTCTGGCCACAAAGCTCATTCGCAGAGACCGTTTGCAGAGCTTGGGCACAAATCCAATCCACAGAGCCTGGCCTCAGCTTGCAATCATATGTTCACTTGGTGCAATCAAAGAGTTGGAGACTCACGGTTCACTGTGAAGCTCGATTCGTGGTGAGCAGACGCGGAGTACACGAAGCTTCACGAATCAATAGCACAAAAGGACAATGTCATGGAGAAGGGAAAGGGAAAAAAGAGAGGTTAGCCCCCTATTTATAGGCAGGAAACCCCAGAGCTTCGCAGCATGTTTAGCCAGCGCGGATCTTCGCGACGCATCCAGACCGCGCGGCCCCCGTCCGCCCTGCATGCCCTCTTCGGTAGTCATCACCGCGAAATGCCGAATATTTTGGCGATTTCTGTCAGACTTCAACCCTTGATCCCTCTGCGGCTCCAAATATGAGGGGGGGAATTTGTAGGTGCCAAAATATTGGACAATAAGAACAATGAAAAAGAGGCCTCACGCCGTGCCTCGCGATGCCCCGATGCGAATCCCCCTAGCAATGCGGCCGCAGAAAAGCACCAGAGGCGTTAACACTCCATGAACAACTTGACATTCGCGAACCCGCCGCAGAGCAGAAGAGGCGTTACCTCTCTGCGAATCCGGTTGACGTTCATGACCCGCCTCGAAGCAACCGAAGCCCCCTTCTCGCCGCGTGAGCTCTACTTCGCGGCACCCCTTGCCTTTAAATACTGATCTCCCCCTAAGCTCTCTAGATGGACAATCCTACCTTTCATCTTCTCAACTTCCAAATCGTGAAGCACTCTTCGCTCTAGGAATCTTGAGCTCTGTGAGGTGTTTTTGCTTCACGAGAGGCCTCCATCTTGTCTCATTTTGAGCAACTCTTCCGACAGGGATTCCCTTCCCAAAGCCTAAGGGAATTCGAAAAGTAAGGGGATCCCCAAGGGTACCCGGGCAGTCGCAGAGTGTTTATGCATCACGAAACACCCACCGTGTACACATGATCGGCATGCCAAGGCAGGGTCACTATACTTCTCGAAGCACACTACTTCATGGAACGTTGCTTCGTGAGGCACCTCTACTTCATGAGGCGGTGCTCCGCGAACACCCTCCCACTTCGCGAAGCTCCTCCCAACCCCACCTATGCCCCATGCTAAGGCCAAAGCACTCCATTTCACAAAGCACACCCGTTCGCAAGCACCCTCCACTATGAAAAACAACCATGCTCCGTAAGGTCCCTTCCTCCGAGCCCCTCTGCTTGGAAATTCCTTTTCTCGTGTGACCCGCCAGGTTTTCACAATGTGATTTCAAAGTCCCCTGGACAACACCAACCATAGCATTTCTTCACCTAATTCTTCTTCTCATAGGCACACTAACGGCTATTGCATCTTCGCATAGCCACGCTAACGTGGACCCCTCGATGGTTCGCTCTGCGATCCCCCTTATACACGGCCTTACCGATGCCTTCCCTCCCACAAGCAGTAGAGGTTACCGGTCATGTAATACCTAGGGGTGCGGAGTAAAACCACCTCATCCATGCTGTTGGACGTTAAACTTCCAAGCACCTCGTCATCAACACATGACGTTAAACTATTACCCGACCCCGTGACTCACGTGCAGGGTCACCCCAGCTCGGATATTCATTACGCCCCCTGGTCCCCATAGGGGATGATATCCCTCTTCTGGGAGTGGATTTTTTCTGCGGGGAAGGGAGTCCACCTTACTATAATCCCCCTAGCCCCTCTTTCCAAAGGTACCCCCCATGCACCTCCATACTTCCTCACCGTCAGAGCCAGCAAGGGGCGTAGAAGGGGATGAGGTACCTCCTTTCATCGGTCCCAAATCCCTCTCCCTCTGCACATTTCCGCACTTTGGGCCTCCAACCTGGAGTAATTCCCTACCCCATGGTCCGCCTAACACGTAAGCCCATCTTTGTTTCTCATGAACGCACGCTTCGCGATGTGATCGTCAGGTCCCTACTACCTCTTGTTTCTCACACCGAGCATGACTCATGTGGGATTAGATTAAGCATTGACCATGACAATGATCTCATCCAGCATGACGTTAAAACGAATGCCCTCACCCAGCATGATGTTAAACTACGCACCCGAACTACAAGGACTTTGATCTATGTAATGGAATGGTACGTAGGACGCCTCCCTGAGGTTCAAGCCCCGTCTCCCATCGGACCAAGGTCCTTCTTCACGTCGGATCACCGACACCCACATTTTCACATGAACTACGAGGACTTTGATCTATGTCAAGGCATGGTATGTAGGAAGCCTCCCTGAGGTTCAACCCCAATAATCTCTGGCCCCGACTGTCTCCATGGCAGTGTGCCAAGCCCCCATTTTCACCTGAACTACGTGGTCTTTGATCCATGTCAAGGCATGGTATGTAGGAATCCTTCTTGATGTTCAAGCCCACCATCCACCTAGACCAACGTTCTTTTTCACGTCGGTTCTCCAACTTGCCCCCCGTCCCGCGTGACATTAAATCGCTTCCTGATCTAGCGGTAAGCCGTTGTGACCCCACCGTCTGGTTTTTTTGACACCCCTTCGTGTCAGTTCAACATCCCCCTTTTCGAGTTACATGGACTTTGATCTATTCTAAGGCATGGTACGTAGGAATCCTCACGAGGTTCAAGCCCACCACCCATTGGACCAAGCTCCTTCTTCACGACGGTTCTCTAGTGTCCAACCCAAACTATGTGGACTTTGATCCATGATAAGGCATGGTACGTAGGAAGCCTCACGAGGTTCAAGCCCCCCACCCATTGGACTAAAGTCCTTCCGCATGTCGGTTCTCCGGCATCCAACCGGAACTATGTGGACTTTGATCCATGCTTAGGCATGGTACATAGGAATCCTCACAAGGTTCAAGCCCACCACCCATTGGACCATGGTCCTTCTTCACGTCGGTTCTCCGGTGTGCAAATTGAACTATGTGGACTTTGATCCATGCTAAGGCATGGTATATCGGAAGCCTCACGAGGTTCAAGCCCACCACCTGGTCATTTCGACCTCATTCATGTCAGTTCTCCCACCACCATGGGCGACCTAGAGTGTAATCCCCGTACGTTCATTCCGAACTACGTGGACTTTGATTCCCTTCCATGGGGAAAAATAGGAAGTCTCTTCAAGACTCAATCAAAACACCACCATCATCTCCATGACGGCTCCATTTCATTCCCCCCTACACTTCGCGTAGATTTCCATCATCCATACCGATCCTTACCTCGGTCGCCACATCCTGGTGGGATCATGCCACCCCATTCCACCCCACAACATTCGGGAAGGAACCCTCGGGCTGGCTCTGATATCAGTGTTCCCTCAAGAGGGGTTCCTCAATCTGATCCACTCTAGCTAGTGTTCTGATCAGCCCGATATGTCTCTACTGGACGTTAAACTTGGGTCATACACTGTGTTTAACATGGGAAGCTAAAGAAAAACTCAGATACATGCCTATGGCATATGATTCCCCACACTTGATGTGGGATTCCTCAGGCTTCTACGCCCTCGAGAAGCCCTGTAATAAAGGACAAAAGGTAGACACGCCAATTCCCCAGTGTTCAGACATGTTAATGATGCCTTGACGTGACTACTATTACAACTGAAGGTTGCTACCCTGACCGGAAACCTTGGAATGTACTGAAAGAAGTAGTGTAATTAACCAACGTCCATGAAAACATGTCATTGAGAAGAGTTTCAGGAATAACGTATTAAATCTATGAGTGAGACCCGGACTAGGTGAAGAGTTCTGAGGAGGAATCCACGGAAGGAGGAACTGACATCCCCTCATCCCATTTCGATTAAGGAGAAGACGTCCCTGAATAAGGAATGGATGCCACTTACATTTGGAAAGCGGTAATGCGGGGCAACAAAAGCCATGCCTGTCACGCCCCGAGCAGACGGACGTGCGCACCCTGACGAAAGGGTCGGAAACAGTGTACTTAGTGGTTGTTTAGTGGCATGATTTTTTAATAATTCAACTTTGGAATGTGGTTGTGTGTTTGTTCATACAGGTACATAGAAAAATTCCTTCCACTTGCAGGTTTACATCTTCAGCTCTAGTTTCCAACCCTTGGTCTTTGGGTGGTGGGCTTTGGGTATGTCACGGCATGGGCCTTGGGGGATAGTTTGTGAAAAAGTAGTATCAAAGGTGTTCTGTTCTACCTTAGACACTGAGAGACTATTTTTTTTGTTTTAGAGAAACATCTTTAAATATTTTGAGTTCGATGTTAATATTTTTAGATTCTAGTGTTGGTGCGACAACCGACGTATCCATAAACTAGGTCCTTTAATCCTACTTTTTGTCTCTATACATGAAAAAAATGGTTTCATAAGTTACTCCTTAGGATTTTATTGAATAAGATTCAGCTCACTAGGTATAAACATCAATCGAGGATTTTGATATGAGATCGTGCGGAAAACCTAGCTAGCGATGAGGTTTTGGTTCATGGAATAGTCCAAGATATGGCATCGAAAAGTGGTGCATTGGTGTTGCCACCGCCCGTTGATAAGTACTTACTAACAACATTACCAGTAGAGTATGTGCGCCGGCTCAGCGCCTTGCATGAGTTCCATAGAAAGAGACCTCCCAGGATCCGGGGAGAGACTGATCCTTAGGTAACTGAGGACTAGCTGGAGGGAGTAAAGGGTGTCTTCTACATAGTGAGTACCCCACTTGACATTATGGAGATATTGGTTGTGAGCCTTCTATAGGGATCATTAGGGAGATGGTGTAGCATGAAAATCTAGACGCCTAATGAGGCGACCCTCACATGTGCATACTTCAAGAAGATTTTCTGGAAAGAGTTCTTACCCATGACCTTATGCTCTATGTGCATACACGAGCTACTTCACCTACAGAAGGGCATCATGTCAGTGGTTGAGTACTCTTTGAGGTTTACAGACCTCTCTATGTACTCCAGAGAGATGGTATAAGACCCATTCTTCATGGAATGAACCATTGAGCCTAGACTCATACGAGAGATCAAGGAATCCATGCTATCTCTCAGAATCCGCACTCAGGCTAGAGTGTTGTAGTGAACCCTTCTCAGGGAGAGATTTATAGCCGAGTAGGAACCGATAGCTAGAGCCGCCAGTAGACCTCGGGTGATAGATTCTTCAATAGTGAGTAGTAGGCAACAAACATGGGGGACCATGTTGGCCTAGTTTTTCAGATGGTGACCCGAGGACTCAGGGTCGGTAGTGCAGGGCTTCTAGAGAAGAGGGAGTCTGCGTGGGAAAAGGTTGTGCTTCACGTGCGGTGGGAAGGGACTAATGGATTCTGACTACCCAACCCCTTACACAGACTATCAATAGATAGTTGATGGACCACCAAGGCAGATGTAGAAGTTCAAGTGAGTAGTTCCGTAGAGAGGTAGACATGGAAGGTGAGAAAGCCAAATTATAGGCGGTGGATGATGGTCCGAGGTGCTACCACCACCACCCCCAGGTGGTCCAACACTAGGCTAAGGGAGCCAACAGACATGGGAAAGGCCAACTTTAGGTGATGGAGGCCTATGACCAAAGTGCTCCATATATGATTTGATGTATGTTATGTGTTTTCTCCACCTTCGCTGCAGTTATTATAGATATAGGTTCCAGTCACACTTTCCTTCGCATAGAACTCGTTCAAGGATCAGAGATTCTAGTAGAGCTATTGGATTGATCCTCACGGCTAGATAATCCTACGGGAGGGGATTCAGTGATTACACAAATGTGCTGATAGTGTTAGTATACACTTGGAGATGAGATCATCGTCTAGGATCTTCTAGTAGTAGTCTCGAGGCCATATGACATAATCTTTGGTATGGATAGGTATCAAAACATCATGCTCATATAGACAATTTTACGTGAAATGTGTGGTGTGTCTTTGAGGATGGGATCTGGTTTTTCTTCACAGGTGAGAAGGGATCCTTTGATTCACATTAGGGAATTTCATGGAGAAGGGTACAAATGATTACTCACTAGTTGGAGAGCCTCACCCTTAGTTTGGAGGGTGAGAGGATTCCAAGCTTTCTTGTAGTGGTGGACAAGTATAAGTTTGTCTTTCCTGAGAATGTTCCAGGACTACCTCCTTGCAGGGAGTTGGACATATGCATCGACCGGTACCCTGGGATGGCACCAATATCCACACTGGTATACTAGATTTCTCCCGTGGAGCATTGTGAATTATGGTTATAACTGGATGAATTGTAATAAAATGGGTTCATGAGAGCTAGAGTTTCACCATGGGTATTCCCGGTGTTATTTTCCAAGATGGAGGACATGTGCATGAGGTTCTACATGGAAATTCGGTGCCTAAAACAAGTGACCATGAAGAATAGGTATCCAATACCGAGGATTAATGACCTATTCAAATAGCTAAAGTGAGAAAGGTTGTTCTTGAATATTGACTTCAGCTCAGGCTATAATCAGCTTCGGGTATGGGATGAGGACATTCCTCAGATAGCCTTCAAATGCTGGTATGGCCACTGCGAGTTCATTGCAATGACATTCGGAATGACCAATTCCCTATCCATGTTCATGGGACTCATGAACATGGTATTACAACCTAAATATAATCATTTGATCATGGTCTTCATTGATGACATCTTGGTGTACTCTGCATCGGAGGAGGAGCATGCTACACAATTGTGGATGATCCTGGATTAACTTTAAGAGAACGAAATTTATGGTAAGCAATTGTTGTGCTAGTTATAGATTTCAGAGGTCAGCTTTCTGGGACACGACATCTCAGATGATAGAGATATAGTGGATCCAGTGATGATAAAGGTAATTCTTTCTAAGGATATTCCTCGGAGCGTGACTGAGCTGTAGAGTTTCTGTGGATGGGATGGGGAATACCAGATGTTTGTTCCCAACTTTTCTGAAGTAGCAACACCTTTATCAGCCTTGACATAGAAAGTAAAAACCTACATGTGGGAGAAGAAGAGCTAGAAGAGTTTCCAGGAGCTGAGACATAGAATGATGAGTGCCTCCATATTGAGACTACCAGAATTGGATGATGGGAATATAGTCTTCTACGACACATCAGGGACCTGACTGGTTCGTTTCCTGATGTAGGAGTGGACAGTGATCTCCTATGGCTCACGATAGTTGATAAAAAATTAACAGAACTACGTGACCCTTTACCTAGAGTTAGAAGTTGTAGTATTTGACTTGAAGATGTGGTAAAACTAATTTATGGTTGAAGGGTTTACCGTCTACTCTGACCACAAGAGTATCAAGTATATCTTATCACAGAAGGGAAGGAACCTGAGACAATGACAATGGCTGGAGTTTCTACAGGACATTGACATTGAGATAGTCTATACATATGGGAAGGGAAACATTGTGGAAGATGAGATTAGAAGGATATATGGTTTATAACTACATAGTCAGGAGACATAGAAGCTAGCCAAAATGCAGGTATCCTTTATGGATGGCGATTGATCATCTTACCATTAGTAAATGAATATCTCTCCTGAACTCTTACAATGACATCAGGAGTCACATGTTGTGCATATTGACTGTAAGGCCTGACGTGCTCAAAAATCCTCAAGATAGGCAACTGATGGATTTTCATTTAGTGGGAAGCACATCATCCTTTCTAGAGGACACAGAGTAGTACCAATGACATTATGGGAGGAGGTGTTGAGCGTGTTCCATACATCCCCATTAGCGGTACATACTGGTGCGGTGAAGTTGTTCTAGGACCTCTAACCTTAGTACTAGTGGCCAAGGATGAAGAATGTAGTGGGAAATTTCATTTCACAATGCCTCACTTTTTAGTAAGTGAAAGCTGAGCATCAGGTCCTAGTTGGCATGGAACAACAACTTAAGGTATCAAAATGGAAGTGGGATGATATCTCCATGGTCTTCGTGATGGTGTTACCACACACATCTAGGGACCACAATTTTATTTGGGTGATCGTTGATGAACTCACCATGTCTCCTCACATCCTACCCATCTGGGATCAAGGATCAGTAGAGGGATTAAGGAATCACTACATCAATGAGATAGTGTGGCTTCACAGGGTGCCATCATTGATTGTCTAAGACTATGATTCACACTATACATCCAGGTTGTGGAAGGGGTTATAAGAGGCATTTGGGAATAATTTACACTTGAGCATAACATTTCACCCCCAGACATAAGTTTAGATATGGTAAAACATATAGACCCTAGAGGACATGCTTTGTGCTTGTGCTCTAGATGTTGGTTGTAGTTGGGAGGACCACCTACCACTGGTGTATTTTTTCATAATAACTATCACTCCACCACTGGAATGGAACCATTTGATGTCTTGTACGAGCATCCATGTAGATCTCATCAATGCTAGACAGTCCCAGGGGAGTCAGCACTCATTGGTCCAGAGTTGGAATGGGATACCACTGAGAAGTTACAGACCATACAAGATTAGATGAGTACTGTATAGATTTTACATAAAATGTATACTGACATGAGGTGGAGACCTTTGGAGTTTGAGGAGGGAGACCATGTTTTCCTTTGCATATCACCCTGAAGTGGATTGCAGAGATTTGGAACGGGTGACAAGTTATCTCCAAGGGTCATCAGACCTTTTCAAATTATCTATAGAGTGTTCGAGGTGGGGTATCTTGTAGCTCTTCCCCCATAGATGCACCTGGTGCACGATGTTTTTCACATGTCACAGCTAAGAAGGTATTTTCATGATCTATCACACGTTTTTGATTGAGGCAAGATGGACATTGACGATGGGGAGATGTTTGTGGAGTTCTCGGTGGAGATAGAGGATCGACAAGAGCATGTACTTTGTGGGTGGTCAATTCCCCTAGTGTGTGATTGGTGGCAGCACCAGAATCTCCAGGAAAACACATGGGAGTAGGAGGATGAGATTCATGCTCAATACCCCAATTTGATAGATTATCATTTTTAGATTTCGGGAATGTAAATCCCAAAGTTGTGGAGAATTTAATGTCTCGTAATTTTCTTGTAATATTTTTTTAAAATTGTATGGAATTATTTCAAAACAACACACTTTGACGGCATGTGATTCTGTATCCTAGTGAGCCCAAAATGGAATTTGGAACTTTTTTAGTTCACTTATGTAAACGTGTAATCAGCAAGGTTCAAACAAAAAATTTATTTATCAGAATTTTCAAAAAATAATAAAATAAATTAAAAGTTATTTTATTTTATTTTCTCACCATTTAGCAGTGGACGATGACGCTACAGTGAAACTATGAGGAGAATTAATGGAAGCTCCTTAATGACTTGTTTTCTAAAATCATAATGACTTAACGTCATATCATAACAAAAACACTGCGACATGTTTCCTTTTTATGGAATAACATGTTCGAGAATTAATGGGTAAACAATAAGTGAATCTATGATGAACCACTGGTGAGATTTATCTCTAACAAAGAATGACAAATGCTGGCAGAATATTAACATCTTTGACACACCTTGAAGAATGGATTGCGGAAGGAACAAACGCCTTCAACTTCTTGAAACTTTTTGGGTAGAAAACTTCAATGTCAAACTGCTTCAATGTAGGAGTTTTTTTGGTTTATGTTTTCTATGTTCATCATTTCAAATGATGAATGTAGATTAACCCATGAATAAATAGATCTATGGATCATATGTTCTTTTGTGAGGGGGATGTTTCCTTAGATTTCTATCCAGGATTAATTTTATGATTCATATAACTATAACCCTCAAACCTCCACATTTTTAAAATTTTAATGAGGAGGGCATGGGCTGACACAAACAAGGACCTAACCCCTTTACTTGTTCATTCTTCATGAACAAATTTCCAAGTGGACGGTAATGAGGATTTGAGGCTATCATAGGGAAGATGGAATCCCTCAAAGGCCATAGGCGTATGAATCGTGAAGAACGGACCACAAGTGTAGACCTAGTGTTCCGCAGAATGCTCTGTCGGCACACCAATATGGCATGGCTGAGAAGACCGTCGAGTTTCGATCAGGCCGCGATGTAGCGAGGAGATCCACCAGTTGGGGGACGCAGCCACCAGGGTACCTCCACGTCCTATATGCTAAATCCACTGTTAACACATCGTGGATGGGAGACAACCCCGTAGATGACCCGTGGGGAATGGGGAGCTGGACGCGAACACCTACCATGTTCCAGTTGAGAGAAGAATAGGATCACATTGGCAGACTAGGAAGCCCAATGGGCTGGGCAGAACACACGGCCCAATGGACTGAACCTAGGCCAGGCCGGGTATGGTTCAGACTAGACTCTGACCCAACCAACACCTTTTTAGAAAAAATTTCAATATATTACCAATTGGGAATCTGATTGATGAGTCGTTCACCGTATTGGGACCCTCATGATGAGGAAGATATTTTTTCATTCCTTATAGAGTATTTCATGGAGGACGAAATTCTATGAATTGATTGGGGATATTTTATCTAACGATCAAGAAAGATATGTGTGGAACCCATGTGGTTGGAAGAGAACTAAAGACTACTAAAGAGTGACCCTGTTTGGTTCAGATACTATGGCCTAGTGGGATGTGGAATCTGTTTTACCCGGTAGGCCCATAGAGGGAAGAGACTTCTGTGTGACACAGAAGGCCCACGATACTCAATAGTAGTAGTACCTCAGAACATCCATAGGTTGGAAGCGGCTTATATGTGAACCAACATGCACATGGTGGAGAGCATCTTCTGTGTGAACGAGCAAACCCACGGTAGACATAAGGGATGAGTACCACATTAATCTTAATGTTAGTGGTAAAAAAGTTCTTTGTGACCCAGAAGGACCACTGTACTACTTGTGGAGGAGTTCTCCTGTAAACGAGGTGTTCGACGATGTGACTACTGGTTATACTTTCCTACGGTATAACATACCCAATGCGAGCTATCTTTCTTCAAGATCAATCCTGGTGATCATGCTTTTTGGTCTGTTTATGGACTGACTTTTGGTATTTTCATTGTTTTTTGTGGTCTCAACTGAGTATTTTGTTACTCACCCCTACACTAGCTTCTCCCGTAAATGTTGTGTCTGGTGTGATGACCGCCCCCTTGATAGAGGACTTGGTGGCCCAGGACCCAGTGGTTCCCAGTGAGACTAGGCATGCAGGGCGTACTTATACGGCTTCCAACAACTATTCTGTACATACCCATAATGTGGGGTTTCTAGTGGACTGATTTTAGAGATTATATTGTACATTACTGTTTTCTAGTTAATATTTTGTTAGTTTTGTCTTCTGGACCATTTGAAATTCAGTTGCACTTGTACTCATTGGTTTTAGGTGGCATTCTTGCTTAATTTTTCAAATTTGGGATGTGGTTGTGTGTGTGTGAGTACAGGTACTCAGGAAAATGCATCCAACTTTTAGGTCTACGCCTTTGGAAAAAGTTGAAAACCCTTGTACATTAGGTGGTAGGCTTGTGGAATAACAGTGCACAGGCCCCGGGGGACAGATCATGATAATGTGGTATCATAGGTATTCAGTTCTACCTCCGTTATCAAGAGTCTATTGTTTTGTTTTGGAGAAATAGTGCTAAATGTTTGGAGGTAGACTTTTAGATTTGTGGAGCCTGTTGTTGTAGCGATGACCTACATATCCATACACTAGGACTTTAAATCCTTATTTTTGGATCATTACATGAAAACACTGGTTGGTGTTCATCACGGCATATTCCCTAGGGGATGGGTTGTGACAATGAAGGTTTGAGCACAAATGGTATTTTGAATTAAATCAATCTTATATTCTTGTAAAGTTAAAGTAAGTATTATGTAATATATTCTTGAGTACTCAGATAAATGATGTTCAGGAAGGTAGTAGTGAGTGGAAGATTATGCCCTTTATATCAGTGATATACTTTGAGGTGTAGGATAATCATGGGATGAAATTTCTCCCATCCTTATTAGTGACATTCACTATTTCGGATTGAGTGATGATATGGAAGTTATTAGATTTTGAGGGCCAAGTCATGTGGAAGATAATGACATGTGAGGTCCCACAACCTAGTTGTACCATGTGTGAGGATAAAATTATATGCATAACTTTTCTTGTTTGGATCCAACAGACATACAAGAGGAGATTATTTGTGAATTTCAGGCCACATCTTGGTGAATACATCATGGTGTGACCAATATTTTTCATTATTTATGATCTATGTATTGGTGGTGTGGTATGAAACAATAGTTAGTTGGTCTTTTCATGAGGTGTTCCCACTTTAAGTAGGTGAAGGTGGTATATGAGTGACTGATTGTACTATTACAGAATTTACTTATTCTTGAGTGGAAATGGGACAATGTGGTGATGCATATTTATACTAGGTTTACAAGGTCACATTCATGTAGTGATGTTATATGGGTTGTTATGGACATGATCATGAAGGTCACCCATTTACTACTGATCATTGATACCTTCATTGTAGAAGAGCATGAGAGAATTTATATTAGTGATATTTCATGCCTTTACATGGATCCTTATACAATTGTATACTATAGGGGTTCTTGGTAATCAAATTTTCATTGGGAATGGATTACAAAGGTCATTGGGCAAAAAATTCCATCTTAGAAAAACATACAAACCTTAGACTAATGTATTGTCAGAGAACTATATAAATTTTCATGGGGAAATGCATAGAGAATGCATCCTTGATTTTGGGGGCTCATGGCGGAGGCATAAACTCCAGGTCTGAGTTAATATATAGTAATACCTATAGGAATACTATGCATATAGAACCTTATGATTATTTGAATAGTAGTCCATTTTGACCCCATTTTTTTATGGTTAAATGAATTAGAGGAAGTGCCTCTCCAACCACATTGCACGTTGGATATTTCAGAGTATGTCTAGTTAATCAAGAAGAAGAAGTAAATTGTAAAAATAGGACATGAATCATACTACGATTGTAGGGAAGGACACATATATTTAGATTTCGGGGATCGAGTATTTTTACTTATCTCTCTCAGGGTAAGGCACATAAAAATTTAGAAATGGTGTATTCTTTCATTGAGATATGTCAAACATTCTTGGATTCTAGGGAGTGTCAGACTCGTAGCATTCTATTTGTAGTTACATAAGATGTATCAAGATATGAACAACATCTTCCATTTATATTAACTATGTAATTATGACTCATACATGTATCATAATCTCTATCTAGATTATGTTTATTAAAAGGTATATTCATCCTTTAAGGTACATCATATATATATTGTTGGTTAGGGAATGAATGATATATAAGGCCTATATGTTTCTCTAGTATGAGTGATATGGTAGCATGGATGTGTATAGGATTGGAATTGGGAGTCGGAGGCAAATTTACATGCTTAGTGGCTAGAGTTATTCTCATGAAATTCCTAAACACCATTGGAAGGGAATTCCAGGAAAAAATTTCATTTAGGGGGGAGATAAAGAGAACGTATTTTTTATGAGATATTGATCATTTTTTTCCAGTTTAAATATTTCTTAAGTGATTTTTTTATTATAACCTAAATATAGTCCCATGGGATTGATGGGTTTTATTATAAGAAAGGATGTATGGGTGAAAATGTTAGTTGTAATCCAAATGCACAGAGTGTATTAGGAATACATGGTGTGCATATGATTCATGATATGTATTGGTCTGGTAAGTTTCTTTCAAGGCATGTAATATATTTTTAAAGGAGGAAAAAAACCTGGTCATTACACTGCATGTAAATCATCCATGCCTTGTAATCTCCCTAGGCTATTTTTTAGGAAAATGGGCAGGGGTTCTTATTTTGGATAGAGATGTTTCCCATCATCTCTCATGAGTAGGAGGTCAACTGAGGAGCCCTCCCATAGAGTCTTATACTACGATTCTCAATATATATCTTATATATGATCTATTTATTCCATCGTTGGAATCATTATATATTCCGAGAGGGGTTCTATATTTCTATTGAAACATTTTATATTTTTATTATAATTTACATAGTTACATTGTTGTATGCTAATATAACATATTTTCTGGTTGTTTATCTATTTCTCTATTTTCATGTGATCCGAGAAGAGTTAGGGGCTGATAATGAGTGGGTTTTCTACTATGAGTGTATAGTGCATGGTTTAAAACATTTACCACCTATTCTTGTTGTTTTATAGTTAGTTGTTGATGATACAAATGTCAAAAAATTCTATTGCTGCTCCTAAATTTATTAAGTTTGTTGATTAAATTGTTATAACCTTGATAAGTTCCCCACATAGTTCCATGATATGGTTGGAGGTTTTCAACATCAACCTACACCACCCTTGAGGTGTAATTATATATATTACCCATGATTTACCCCCATGTTTGGTGTGAGTGTGATCTCTTCATCATAGTGAGATCTATAATGAATTAAATGATATTTGATGATATGGATTGTGAATCCTTTCCTTATTATTACATAATTTTAAATTTTTCAGATAAATTAAAAAGAAATTGAGGAAATGATTTGGGTGAACTCATGGGTTGTGAATGTGTCTAAAATGGGTTATGAAATGAATTTTGAAATGGGTTGGATGATAATATTCATATTTAATTAGTTACCCTAATGTGAATTATAATGAACTCTTTGGGAGTTTATAATCTTTGGATTTAGAAATGTACTTAATTCCATGGAAATTTATACTATGTGCATTTATAACTTTATCAAATGCCATGGGAATTTCTATCTATGGATTCATGATTATATTATATTCCATGTAAATTTATACTCTATTGATCTAGAATACCTGGGATCACATGGACATTAATACTCCTTGGGACTAACCATTTGGTCTGACAATTGATTACATGGCATAATCCAATGAGGATGACTTAGTCATTTATACATAGGATCCGTCTCATGTATACCTAAAATGACGAGGATTCCTTGGTAATTTATACCATGTATTTGACCCTTTGGGTTCTAAGATGGGACTACATGACATAGGTCATAGTGTATGTTTATTATTATTTATAGACATCCTTGGTATTTGTATTTGAATATAGTTGTTTGAATGGACAACAATAAAGCTTATTTATTATGATTTATAGTTATCCCATGATATTATTGTTTGTTCTCATTGGTTATTGTAGTCTGAATAATATTATACCGTCCTATGATTTTTATTACATTTATATATATTTCACACTAATTTTACTTGTCTTACACAAAATGAACTTTCCCTAGGCATTGTTGGTTGTGGCCTATTGAGTGTTATCTCACACCCTTTTCCTACCATCATTGGGTACCTAGCAAAACATTGTGGATATAGGTGGGGATTGGGGAAATCCCCCGCTTTTCGATGATTGAATTATTATTCATAGCCACATGGGATCATTTAATCGGGCTATGCTCATAGTTATATCTAGAGATAGTTCTTTTTTGTCTTATTTTATATTGATACATGTATTTTATTGGACATACAATTTCCATTTATGGACTTCCCTTTTGAATAGATACATGACATACAATTTTTTATGTTATATATTTTGGGATATGTTTACTATTATAGTTATCTTGTGTATGTTTACCTTATATAACTAGTTTTTATTATTCTTATACTATATATTTTAATGATTATTAACACTATTATATTGTGTAACACTAGGGAATAGAATCCCCTTGGAGACACGCTATGAACTATTTTCTAATCGATGGCCTCTGGTGTATGGAAGGCAAGCTTGAGGACATGTGACCCACCAGATTGGAGAACTATTTACTAGATCATAATTCATGATGTTACAAGTGGTAATTATTGAAATAAACACCATAGAACATTCTTGAATATAATGGATGTTTTATTTAATAGTGGGGAGAAATAAAATTATTTTTATTAGTATAATGGTAAGAAATATACCTATATAGTTCTACATTTCAACTATATGAATATAGGGAACTACAAAAATCAATTTGCCATGAATCATGAGAATATACCTCAAAACAGGGTAAAAGATCAAGGTCAGGCTTATGTAATTAATACTACTGAATTTTAATTCCATTATGTTGACATAATTTTTACATTGATGAAAAAAGAATGATTTATTTTATTGTAGATCTAAAAACACTTTTAATTTTTTCATGGATATTGAATCATCTATTAAGACATTAAGGAAATAATAATTATCAAAGACAACAAGGAGGAATCTAGTAATTGGATGATTTGGATAGGAGGAAATTTTTTTACCAAGTTAAAAACATGGTATTTATATCCATGTTTAGATAAGACATAATAATTATTTTTTTGGGACATATTAATTTATAGGATATAGTAATTAGCATGTTATGAATAATTTAATATATGAAAATTTGTTTTAAATGACAATTCTATTTCATTACCTTCATTTCAAAAAAAAATTGTAGCCTTTTTACTCCTATCTCCATTATGTTTTTGTGATATTTAACTATCTCATAAACAAGTTATTTATCACTCTATATTAGTCTTTGAATGTTATTATTCTCTTCTTTGTATTTATTTTATCTTCCCACTATCATTTTTTGTAGCTAGGAAACTAAATATGAGTTATTTCATGAATCCTTTATATTATCCAATTTCTATTTTGAAATATAATTTTATTATCCCATCGAACAAACTCGATTTAAAAAACATGAACATTATACGAGTGAGGTAAAAGTTTTAGGGAAAAACTTATTTAAAGGGCGTTGAATATAACACCCCAAAATTTAGAATTTTATTCTTCATATATTTCTTAATAGGGAATACTGATCATTATGTGAAACATGATATACTATGATATTATTACTATTTAATGTAATATTTATCGCCTAGAAGTTGGATAAGTGTAAATAGATAGAGATAGACACATTATTAAAATTATGTATAAATGATTATTAAATATAATAATTAATAATAAATATGTACATAATTTTTAGTAAAATCATTTTATACTTCAGATTATTATTTCCTAATTAAGGTTTTAACGTAATTTTGTTGGATGAAATTATAATTATCTTCTACAATTTTAATAAATAATTATTTTTAAAAAAAATTATTGAAACAAGAAAATATAAACTAGCTTAGGATGAATATTTGGGATTTTTCTGAAATGATTTATTTTTTAGTGATTATAGAGAAATACTGATTTTATTTAGAAGCCAATTTTTTTCTTTTGATAATTTAAAAATTGACCTTATAATATTAAAATGGTTTCAAATAAAAGCTAATTATATTATATTACTTTTAATAAAATTATATTCATTTGAAACAATTTTTTTATTGAATTTGGTATAAATAATATTATATTTAAAAATTCATTTTTTTTGAAATAAAAATGATTTTCATTTCATTTAGTATTTTCAAATTAAATTAGTTTCTACCACTCATATGAATTTTATCATTAATAGTGGATACCATAATTTTAATGAGTATATTCAAATTTTTTAAATAGGTCCCTTTTACTTTTTCATTATAAATAGTAATCATAGTAAATAGTTTCCCCTTACTAGGGGTAAATGGAGTAATTAAGGGAATAAATAATATTTCAAGTAACAAAAATGAATTAAACATTTTTATTTCTCATAATATATGGGTTTAATATGTCCATTTCCATCCAATTCTCAAATATATTTCCACTTGGTGCCAAATTTCATTCATTATTACCATTATATTAATTTAGAAAACATATAAACACAATGTTCCACTCTCTTGGGATTAATATATGAAAATGTTTCTATATTGATATATTAATTATAAGATTGGTTATGGATTTTTATTTTCAATATCAAAGAGATTTTTAATTTTGGAATATTGTTTTTTATTGGTATAAATTGATTAATTACCTTAAACTATTATGTAGCATCAACACAATATTTATTAAATTAAATGAAAAAATATACATGGTTATAAAAATCATTAAATTAATGAAATCCTGAAGAATTATGTTGTTACATGAATTATATTTATTAATATATCATATTATGGGTTTGTGTATGGATTATATTTGAATTAAATTTTTGTATTAGTGTCTCTAATGTTAAATTATATGAATAGAGTCAATAAATGAAATTGATGATATTTTATGAAGATAATATCTCATTAATTATTAAAAAATAATATTAATATTGAATAAGGAAATTGAGGATATTATATGGTATAAAATTTCATAAAATTACGATTTATGATCCAATCACAGGCTTATAAGTATTATTATAACCCTATAACATTTAAAATTTAATTACCATGGTTAAGGTAAAAATTGGTTAACTGAGCAGTTAATCACAATTATATGGTTTAAAATGACACAAAAAACAATATATTTTTTTTTTGTTTAGTTATATATCACTACAAAATCTTTCACTTTTTCCAACAGAGACATCTATTGGTATAAGAGTATTTTAGGTTGCTAAAATGTATTACCAACATATATGTCCCTTTAACTAAACCACCTATAAAAACTATGTCGCTAAATATTCTTGCGACATATAAAATTGTTTTGTTATAATTATAATAACACCAATATATAATATATGTTTTGGTTAAAATGTTTAGCTAAAAATTCAAATGACAAATTTTTTCCATTGGTAATAATATTACCAAAAAATAATGGCTATTTATAAATTACATTTGAATAAAAAATATATTTTTTATTTCAAATAAAATTTCATATAATATTTAATAATTTATCATATTGTAAAGTAGAAGACAATTTTCACACTTATTAAAAAATTAATTATATTAACAATGAAATTTAATACAAAAACGCAGACCCCAAACTAGATCCACTCACTCCTCAACAAGATCAACCCCCACCATCCTTGTCATGCCTACGAGCCAGCTCTAGAACTACGCACCAGCTAGCGAGTCAGCTCTAGCACTCCATGACAACAAGTCATCTCCATCACCAGGGACCAGCGAGCTCTAGAGACCCATTCATGTCCTTGGACATGTGAGCCAACACTAGCTCCAATAATAAAATTCAAGTTGCTATTATACCAAAACCTTCATCTCTAAGATCTCAACCACACATAAACAAAGAGCATACCAAAAAACCATAAAACTCACACATAAACAAAGAGCATACCAAAAAATAGTAAAAATACAACATAATAAGAAACAAATCTATCATGATTTAGTACGAGTGATAAACCTCATATCACTGCTTTTTCATACACTTCAGCTCTGATATCTACATCAAAAACAACCAAAGAGCATACCCACAAATCAATGAAAAATATCTGCATGAATTGAAACCAAAATATAAATAAATGAAAGTATAAAAAATTGATTTTTATAGTGATAATTTTTCATCATTATTGTTGACATCTCAATGGGAAATGGGAAATAGGAAATTGGAAATGGGAATACCTAGGAAATGGGTGTAAGATAGGAAATTGGAAATGGGAAATTGACATGAACTAGGCTATGGAAAATGGGCATCCCCGGAAAATGGGCTCAAACTAGGCAATTAGCATACATGTGAAATGGCTACTAGCATGAACTGGGTAATGGAAATACCTTCTCTTACCAGAAACACAATCCTTAAAGTGTGAATCCATGCTGGAAACATGGTTGAAGTCACAAAATCCATGAATAAGTTGTGAATAGATCACACATATTAGTATCTATTTACCAAATATCATCATTTATGGGTAGAGTGAGAAAATGAATTCAATTAAACTTGAACAAACAAAAACTAATATAGTAACATAAAATGATTTTTTTTCACAAATAGTGGAGACATAAAATTAGTGAAAAAGTTTACCAATCATGGTAGACATCAATAAGTCCATTGTAAAAAATACCACCCAGTGACCACAACAAGGGGATTATTTAACCAGTGGAAGAACCAACCATAAGATAATGAAAAATGAACAAACTTCTAAGGCATAAAATTTTCCATTTAGTGAAAATAATATTTAATGAAACATAGATATTTATATAAAACAAATATATGTATATAAAATAAAAATATTTAAACATCAGTACATTGAGTGAATATCATAGACGATGAAGAATCCGTAGCTATGGGGGATTGATAACCACATATGTCGGGAATTCTCTTCCACTCCAATACAATTTCACAGCCCTAGAAAATAAAGAAAATGAAATTTTAAGGGTGATATTAGAAGATGATATGTATAAAAGTAAGTAATTTGTACATATGATGGAACATAAAAACTTATGATGAATACATTAGATATGTATAATGTATAAAAGTATGAAATTTTTACTGAATAAATCACCTGGATTTGAACCAATAAATTTGGTTTTTTATTCTTTATTTAGTCAATAAATCTACATTTACTTTTATCTATAAGAAAAAACCCACTATATGTCTCATTTTTTGTTAATAATACATAATGAGAACCATCATGCTTGGTTATGTGTGGTGTTAGTGAGCTTCAAAATCCATATTTCCAAGAGTAAATAAATCACTAAATCTAGGGAATAGTGATACTAGAATGGAAAATTTATATTTATGTATATTCGATGCGTATAACTTTTTGTGAAATATTTTAATGAAATAGTTGTCACCAGTTGACATTGTTGAAGAGTAAGTGTTATCATTCAAAAAAAAGTAATACAAATTATCCAGCATAAGGAATTCATCTTAATGGTGCCATAGGAAACTCCTGATTAAGTAACATGACATGAAATAAGACGGTGAATTGTTGTTAGAGTAAATGAAACAGTGAAATAATACACTCAACTTTTTTCATCGTACACTGATAGAATTTAAAATTTCATGATGATTTTTCTTACCTCCGATGATTCATTGATATCAATAAATGTTTTTCTTGATTTTTTTGTCTTTCCAACTTCAATTCACCTGCAACTTCATTTTTTACCACTTAATTTTTTAACTTTCAAACAATGATCAATGTTTGGAAGTACTTAAAATCACACTCATTCACTAATACTTTTATTTCATTAATATTGATATACTTCAGAAGAAGTTGTAGCTCTCCATGATGTTCTTCTAATGCACCGCTCTAGATGTGTGAGATCTTGTCTTCTCTTACAAATATCTCTTCAATTATAATATCTAGAGCGAATATATTATTTTCAAGATAGCTAATATCCTCTCAACACCGCCTCTATAGTGTGACAGACACGTAAAAGAACTAATTCCATGTCATTGAGTCATTGTCTCTTCTATTCAAAAACCCTTCATAGAACTGCCACATGAACCTGAGAATTAACTGCTACTAATTCTCAAGACATGTTCTAATTTTTAATCCTTAAGAATAATGGATCACAAACAACATATATCATAGGCTATACATCTTGAAGTCACATCTATCAAGCATAAGTAAATAACTGTATGAACAACATTACATCACCTTCTCTACCTCAAATCGATTTATCAGTCCTCATATCAATTTATCATTCCACCATGATAAATACTCAAACCAGTGCATTATGAATGCACAAAACCTTGGCAACTTTTACCCTAGACAAGGAATATCTCGTGAGCATTCATATTCAACAAAATTCATCTAAAACTCATTTAAGAGACATCATATTTCAATGAATTGGGTTATCTACTCAATTAGGCAGACTGGTCTAGTAATTCAATGTTCGGATGACTTCAAAATCCTCTTCAACCATGCATCCCTGATTTCAGTTATTTTTTTATTTCCCAAATTCTTCAGTCACACCTCATGAATTTGGATCTCATCATGATCACATGGGGGACATATAAAACCCCCAAATCCAGTTTTGACATTGGATCCCAATCTATTTTCTTCCTAATATAAATCACCCTTTGGTAACAATTGAGAAATATCACCTCACTCAAGATCCATCTCAATTTATATCATTGGAAAGGCTACTGTCAGGTTCAATCAGCACATCCTTGGTTCAGTGCAGTTTACTCAGCAAGCTACCATGGCGAATAGATCTATTTCCCCTGGTTTAGACAACTCCACTTAACTATAGATAAACCGAGTTCATCTTCGTATTTTTATATCGAAAAAACATATATTTAGACTATTCAGGCTCTTCATTCTCCCAGTTCTCACTCATCCTCACTTTCGTCTTCGCCATGATGAGATCTCCCTCAATATGAGCACAAGACGATGTTGATCTCTTTGATAGATTCTCCCTTTCAAAATTATCTACCTCATTCTTGATCTTGGAAGTGGGAGGGGATTAAAACGCAGGTCTGGACCTAGGGGAAGCCCAAAGAGCCCATGGGATAGGGAAACACATAAGAAAGAAAAAAAATACCATGAAAGGGGCATCAATTTTATTAGTTTACTATATCTATCAATGTATTTAGGGATAAAAATTTAATTTTGGTCTGGGGAAACATAATTATCTGGACCTTCATTGTTAAAACAAATAAATATTAGGTAATACCTTGATGTTGATCGATTTGGACCGAGCGAGAGGCCGAAAACAATGCTGGCAATGTCACATGGGGAAGGCTGATGATAATTGGGATCAAACGGGGTAGGTCAGAGACGTCGTGGGTCGAACGAGGAAGGTCAGTGATGGTGGGGGTTGAACAGAGACGGTGGGGGTCTAACGGTGTGGACTATAAGGGTGTTGAAATAGTCTCTGAAAGAAGGATATTTTTCATGGTTAAGGGTGTAGGCGGAGTGTCGCAGAGGGTCGTAGAGGGTCGCAGAGTGCCGCAGAGGGTTGCAGAGGGTTGCAAAGGAGGCCATGGGGGTCGCCAAGAGTAGTTGAGGAAGCAGGGGGTCATCGAATTAGGGTTAAATATGGGTTGTGTTTTTTAAAAATAAAATAAAAATAAAAAATAAAAAATATCATTCATTAAATAAAAATAAAAATATAACATATATATGTATGAACAATAAATAAATATATAAAAAATACTAATTTTATTTTATAATATAAAATAAAATTTCAATATATTGATATCAATTAATAATAAAAAATGTCACGGAATTTATTGTCACATTTCTAATTTATTAATTTTAAAAATTTAAAATTTTGAAATTATTTTGCTTATTTTTTACTATATTTATTATATTTAAATATAAAAATTTAACTATAATGTATATAGAGATTATCAAACATTTATGTAAATATAAGAAATATCATAAATATTTTAATTGTTTTGTATAAATTTTATTTGAATTTTAATTTAATTAACAACATTAAAAAATATATACACTATTTATATTTAGAGGGAATTAAAAATTAAAAAGAATGACTGAGATATTTTTAATAAAACCTCAAAAAAATGGATATTGACTTGGGTCATAAAAATAATAATATATAAACAATTAGTTTCTATTAGTTGGTTATTAATAAAATATTTTTTTATTATCGTAACATTTTTTTATTAATGGTAAATGATTTTTTGATCAATATTATTATTACTAACAAATTCAGGTGTTGGAAAAAAATTGATAGTATTGGCATGATAAAGAAATATATTTAAACATTGGTGAAATAGGTGTTGGTATTGAATGATAAATTTAAGTAGATATATATGTTGGTAAGAATAAGTGTGGGTACTTAAAAATAATACCAACAAAAGTTAATATCTATTGGAATTACCCATTTTTACCAACAAATATATTAACTGTCAAAAAATTTCTATTGGTATAAATAATTTTTCTTATAGTGTATAAAAAAGGTTATTTATATTACATTTTATAGATATTTTCATGAATTATTATTTTGAATGAATTAATTATATATTAATTATTCTAATAATTCCATGCGTGTCAAATCCCTCACTTATAAGTGGACACTCCCTGCCACTCTTTTTAACATCACATTAAGAAGCATAGATTGAACTGTACCAACCAATTGATATTCCAAATATATTTTTCCAACTTTTAGATGTTCAGGTATTCTGAAAATAGTAACTCTATGTCCCTAAACTTGTATCCAATGGATTTCTACCCAAGAATAGATAATCATATTAACTGAACCTTTAATATTTATTTCTTATTACACATCCTATAAATCTATAGTAACCATCATAAAATTTTGAAGCCAAATATATACATATATATATATATACATATTATGATTATTTTACAACCAAATTCCCTCTATTTTCCATTCCATGAAAAGTTAAAATAGCACTCGTGCTTCTTTAAGGCTTACGATCTATATGCAACAATGTAATTTTTTCAAGGATACTATAAATTGATGGTTATAAAGATAGAAAAAATAAATTTATATTATATTTATGACATAATTATGATAATTATATTTTATTATCATATTTACCTTCTTACCTTATAATTCATTGTAAAAGGATAACATTGATTGTGTGTACAGTTGGATAACCACCTTAACAAAACGAAGTGATTAATTTATAGTTGTCTATTGACATGGATGAAAATAAGATGGATTGAGTAAATATATAAATAAATTATATATATGAAACAATAATAATTTTCTATACATGAATAATTATTTAAATTTAATACATTCCATCCATTTAGAAATGGAAACAATGTCCATGTGTACGTAAGTCCTACCATCTCCTTGAACGATGTCATTTATTTTACGATATCTATATTTTATTGATAAATATTACTATCTATATGTTGAATATATAAGATATTTATAAAATAAATAAATTATCGATATTAGGGTATAATTATCAATGTACATTAACCAAAACTACTGAAACAAAATATATATGAAAAATGAATAAGCTATCAAATAAAACTATGATTTTAATAAAGATATTTTAATAAAAATGTGGTAAAATGTTATATGTAAATAAAATATGGTATAATATTTATGTGTGTATTATTCTATAATATACTTAATATAATTCTAAATTTATTGTATTTGTGGTTTGAACATATACTAAGGATTTTCGTCCTATGGTAATGGTATATCTCATAATTCGCATATTATGTTGTATTTTTTTATTATTAATCCTCTTCTAAGGTAATTCATTAATATTTATACCATACATAAAATATATTTTATTTCACTTTAGTTATTTCTATATATTCAAAATTTTCTATACATTCTCCTCTATTTATGTACTCAATATTCTAAACTAATATTTTAAAAGAAAAATTAATATAATTTTTATACTCAACTGATATTAGTAATCTTGCATGTTCATATTTTCAATAAAATATATTATATATTATTATTAATATTTATTAATTATTGAAAATATTAATTTTTAGTAATGATTTAACATTAAAAAATGGATTTAATGAATCATTCTTGTAAATTTTCTTCATGAGGTAGTTTTTTTATTTTTTTGAAATGCATGAACGAAATGATTTTTAACTTATACGACATGAACTGAATTCACTTCCATCATTACTAGTAAATGGTTTGATGATACCTTTTACAGTTTACAAGTTTTCTATAAAATAAAATGTTTTCATTAAAATTATAAATATTTTTATATTTTAAATATGATATTTGATAATAAAAATGGTATTTTCCTCAATAAAATTTTCATTGATATTAATTTTTTTTTATATTTTAACATAAATTATTGGATCATGTTCTTTATGATATATATTTTATAATAATATCTTCCACATTATTTATCTGGATGATTTATTATCAATTTGACTATAGGAAGTATTAACACTCTATATGCTAGTTCATAAAATATAGACAATTATTGATTTAGAATAATGTTGAGTAATTTGTAATGTTTATTGACATGATTAATAAATTGGAGTTATTTTGTGGTGTGGTTGTATCATAATTACATATTGGATCGACGAATTGGAAGTTCTCAAGAGAAAAATTATATTATGTATTTGGAGAAATCCATAAATATTGGTATACATTTATGTTGGTTGGAATAGATTACTCAAGAGGGGGGGTGAATTGAGTATTTATATATATTTCTGGTTTAAAAGTATTCTTAGAAAATTTTCCCCAATAAGATTAAATACAACCCAGTTAATCAAGGTTATACTGTTATGAATGTTTGAATATTTGAATAACTTCCTAGAAGATTTATTAATTCGCATTAATCTAAAGATCAAATATTAAGATTACTTTTGTAGTTATTCTACTTTGGAAATACAATTATAACTTCTTTCCAAGATTAAAAATAAAATTGAATTTTGTGATATCTTTATTATAGAGTAGAGCAGTAAAACCAATAAGACTAAATTAAGCAGCACAATAGATATAAAATAAGTGGTTCAGTCTCAAGCTGAGACCTAATCCACTACACATGGTTATCACCTTCCACCAAGCAGTTTATATTAATAAACTTGATCCACACACTGAATCAGGGATAACAATAGTACATAGGACTGTCCAAGTCACTTGGCCTCTTCCACAATTCTTCATGGGTACAAACTACTAGGCCACACATGGACCTATTCCACACTTATCAGTGGGTATACAGGTGTAAAAAGATGTTTGAGAAAGGATATCATGTATCCTTCTGTTCAATGCATGAGACAGTGTGTGTTGTTATATAGATAAACACACTGCTCGAAAGATAATAAAATGATACACAACAGAAGAAAAATATTGAAATAATTTTATAAGTGCTCTGAGTATTATTCTTTTCAGTTCTGGACTTCTGAGATGAAGCAGATGAAAAAATTAAGTCCTTGTATGAAAAACAAAGTGTCGCATGTCAGACAGATCTAGCTTGGGTTCTTCGTGATGCTTTACAGTGCGAAGATGTTCACAATTCAGGGATTAAATTATACATCGTGTGTTCTTCCACAGTGTCAAGTTTCATGTGACAATTCTTTCTTAAAAAATTCTCTGAGTGTGTTCATCATTATCGTCCTTTATCCATTTTCCTTGCTTTCATCTGTTTTATTGTTTCTGGGATGCACTACTCTTTTATTTTGGAGTGCATGTGTTGGAGCTGATAGGTTGCACATATTCTGCTCCTTGTACCTCGTACTATCAAGTGACATGTCCACAAAGAAACATTAATTATGTCAGTGCAGTTAAAATCTTCAAATATGACCGTTAGAGAGTAAGTTGAAAAATGAAAAGGTATATTAAGACATTGTGTCATAATATGTCATGGAAATGGTGTCTCCTTCAAACGGTGTTTGTATTAGTCATGGTTTCTAGTTCATGGTGTCTGGATTACGGTGTATGGTTCACGGTGTCTTGTTCATGGTGTTTTAGACTTATCCAAATATCTGTATTTAGACTTAAGCAGATATATTCATAGAATGGGTAAGTATTAATCATTTATCAATGAAATTATAAACTAAATCAAAAGATTGTGTATAGTAACAAAACTGAGTATATAACACTTAATAGCTTTGAATATATTTTACCAAACAACTGTACATTTGATGTGAGATAGATTACATATAGTTAACTGGGTTTATAGATTGAATAAGATTTTTGTTCCTTAAAATATGATTAATACATGAGGTTCCCAATAATCTAACCCATTTTGATGATCATAAATCATATATATTTAGAGTGTATATTTATTACAACAACATATTTCCAATGTGAATATAACATATATAGAGTTTTCTACCATAGAGATTTTTCCACAGAGATTTCTCCCCATTTTTATATTATCAATAAGAGTGAATAATGAGTAGACAATAAAAAGGGCACAATGCATTATAGAAAAATAAAATTTCAGAACAAAAAGTAAATGGAACCACATTCCTTTCAAAGGAGAGTAATCAATATTACTCATCAATGGCTAGTATTCTCTTTTCCCTTTGCAGCAACATCAGAAGAAGAAGCCACAGGAGCAGAGGTTGAGGTAGAAGAAGGGAGTGAGATGGTTGACAGAGAAGGTAAAGTAAGGCCTTCGAAGAAAGAGGGAGACAATGTAGGGGTAGTAGAAGAATGAGGCAATTGTTGATCAAGGATTATAGGCTTGATTTGACTCAATGCCTGACTGACAGATATAGAGGTAGAGGATAAGGGAGAGGTAACGGTAGGCCAAACATGTCTCAGAGGTGCAGCCACAGGAGCTACTGTGGTAGTACTCTGTACATGATGGTTGGGCCTTAGAAGCTTGATAAAATCAGAAATGATCTCCCCACCATACTTCACAGATTTCTCAAAGCCATCCTTGTTTTCCATAAACAAATCCAATAGACGAGTGAACTCTATGAGCTTTTGGAGTTGAGTATTTAAAGCTTGAGTGACATGAAGAATCCTCAGATTTTCTACAAGGTACATGAAATGAATGTTCATGTTAGTCTTTTAGAATATTCGGTTGAAGGAGAAGTCCACTTTATTGGAAATTTCTTAATGAGAGTTATTAGTAGTTTTGGAATGGATTTGGACCAGATCAAGAACTCTGTCATTGTTCTTGATAACACTAGATAGTGAATCTTTATAGAAACCACTAATCACAGTCTGATGTTCTTCTTTGGACACTATTATAAGCAGGTCACTATTTAAGGAAGGTTGAGAGGATTGTCTAGATGCTTTAGAAATAGTGACAAATAAGGTAAGATATTTTAGTATATTTATCACTTTTTGAAGGCACCCCTTATACTTATCAGTGATCTTGTTAATACCAACAAAATGTTCATGCATCTCTTTCAATATCTGTTTGTTTCTTTCAAATACCTTTTCAGATAAATAAGCGATATGAGGTTGAATCATAGAAGCAATATCTTGTAGGTTTTGAGAAAAAAAGGCTCAACAAGATGAGAAGCAATCTCTGATCTCGAATTCATCACTTTCATCACGTCTTCTCATTCCTTCTAGAGTCTTTCCTTTATCACTAAATAGTATGTTCTCAACTCTAAATTCTTGAATATCATGAAGCATTTTGGTTTGAATCTTCCAAAATATTTTTTCTAACAATAGTGATGCATCTATCTCACATTGATATTTTACAGGAGCTGGTTGGGTATTCATGAGTTTTTCAACCCCAGCCAAAAGGGTAGCTCCAGATTCATTCAGGTCATCTTTACTTACCAAGGTTGGTTATTCTGATGAAGGTTCAAAGCTAGAGATAGAGATAGGCTCAGGTTCCTTGGAAGTGATAGCTTTATGACCAAATGTCATTTTCAACTAAAACATAGTGGAGAGGTCAAGACTTTTTACTAAGACTTCCTGAGAGTCAGTCACATCAGTGTTACTGGGAAATTTATACCAGGTGTCTACTAAGCTTGGATCAATTAGGTTTAGACCTTCAATTGATTGCAGATTGGGGGGTTGCTCCCCCTCAATAGTTGCATCCTTCTCAGGAATGAGAATATTAGGATCTTGATCTATCTCCATGAATTCATCCCTTAGTTCTTCACCCATTTCATGTCCAGTTAACTAAAAATTAAGCTCCATTATCTCTTCAGCTGAAGGAATGACTTGAAGAAAATATTGTTCCACTGGAAGTTCCACAAGGTCAGATTCTTCTGTAACATGAATTTTTTATTCTATATGTTATTCCATAGCATCCATTCCAGTGTCTTTGGAAGGAGATTCCTTTTCAACATCAGGTTGATTTTCTAGATCAACAATATCATTAGAAGCATAGATTTCTTTTTCAATTACTACATGAGGAACAGAAGTAGTGTCTTCCTTATCAGAAACAGTTTCTATGGAACTCTCAGTAGCCTCTTCTTCTTCTTCTTCATAATACTCAAAAACATTATCTGGTTCCAAAATAGGATCAGAAATACCTTTAGGTATTGAGGTATGTTCCACTAGATTTAAATTTTCATATATCCTCTCATTGGCTTCCACCCATGCCTTTTTCCAAGGAGTCCAATTGATCTTCATATTTTTTATAATGAGTTTTGAAAGACAGAACTCATGATCATTAATAGCTTCTTCATTTGGTCCAACCAATCATTTGGCATGTACCATGGCAGAGATAAGATGAGAATAGAATAGGGGGGTTGACTTGGATGTGGTCTGGATCAATTCACACATATGATGTATGGAATACTTACAAATATTGATCTTATGTACTATTTTCATAAGATGAATCAAAAATATATCCTGATATTTAAGTACAACAAAATCACATTTTTTGGGGATAATAATGTTCTGAACAAACTTATATAGAAGTCTAGATTCTCCATCCAGTCTAGCAACGATAGCTTTCCCCTTAGTGCCATTTATGGTTAAACTTTTCAAAGAATCTCCCAAAACAAAGAATTCACTAGGAGGTGGAGGTCCTCTCTTATAGTCCTCCCAGATACCTTCATGAGGAATCCTATGGAATGAATCCCATAACCTTGATGAAAAAGATCATCTATGGCCATTTATCCAACTCCTTACAATAGAGCCACTTTTTGAATCAAATAAAAATTGTACAAACTGATAAAATTCTGCAACTTTATTTTGGTAGATAGGTATATCTTCCTTTGAAAACCATTCTAACCAACCGTTCTCTTTTAATACTATTAAAACTAGAAACTTACTCAACAAAACCCACTTAAGGAATATCTCTTTCTCAGGTACTACAATTAGGTTCACCAGATATAGATTCAGAGGACCCTCAGGTGCTAACTTAGGTGCAATTTTCTTCTTCTTTGAATTGTGTTTCTCAAGAGCCTATGACTAAGGGAATTTATTTTTGGGCTTTCACCGAAGGTTCAAGAGAGATAAGGGATGAAAGCGTAAATAAGGGCTACAGTTTGAGAGAATAGAAGGGTTATCGAGTGAAGAACAAGTGAAACATCCTTTTATTTTATCATTTTGGAATTCCAAACGTCATAAAACAAAAATCACAGGAAAGAAATAAGTAATTTCCCTGATATGGGTTCTAATTTATAAATAAGATAACAATACATTCTTACAGTGAGACAGTAATTAACTCTCATGGTGAGACAGTAAGAATTATTTTATGGTGAGACAGTAACAAGTGTTTTATGGTGATACAATAACTAATGTTTTTCAGTGAGACAGTAAAAAAAGTGATTTCAAAATCATTTGATCGTATTGTTAGAGACAGTAAGTGTCAGATAATAACCAAGAAATACTAACTATGAGACCGTAAACAAGACACATTAATATATAAAACATTTAGATATAAAATAGTAAGACGTAAAATAGTAAGAAATAAAACAATAAGACATTTACTTAAGGTTAATCATGTCTAGTTCATGTATGATGTAGTCTATTCATTCAAAATTTAATTGTTTGGTGAATATATCATCAATATGATATTCAGTTCCAATTATTCCAGAGTGATATCACATTTTTGGTAATGATCTCTCAAAAAGTGATGTCTTACATCAATATGATTTTTCAAGAGTGTGAAATAATATTTTTTGAGATATTAATAGCACTTGTGTTGTCAAAATTTATAGGTATATGCCTGAATTGATATCCATAATCTAGTAATGTGTGTTCCATCCACAAAATTTGTGCACAACAGCTACTAGCTGCTATGTATTCAGCTTCTGCAATAGATAATGCAATAAAATTCGGTTTCTTACTACACCATGATACTAGTGATTTTCTTAAAAGGTGACATGTTCCAGAGGTGCTTTTTCTATCTAACTTACAACCATAGAAGTCAACATCAAAATAACTAACTAATTAAAATGATTTTCCACTAGGATAAAACAATTTTAGATTGGGTGTATGCTTGAGGTATTTGAAAATACTCTTTACATCATTTAGATGAGATTCCTTTGGATTTTCTTGAAAATGAGCACACATACGCACACTAACCATAATGTTAGGTCGACTAGCAGTTAAGTAGAGTAAACTTCCAATCATTCCTCTATAAGTGGTTTGATCAACATATTTTCCATCTTTATAATGATACAATAAACAAGTGGAACTCATTGGAGTGTTACTACTCTTATTGCTATGCAATCCAAAACGTTTTATAAGATCTCTGGTGTATTTACTTTGATTTAATGTAATACCATCATTATTTTGAAAGATTGGAAATCCGAGAAGGAATTTTAGTACACCCATTAATCTCATTTAAAATTTTTTTTGCATCATTTTAGAAAAATCAATACATGAATAATTTCTTGAAGATCCAAATATAATGTCATCTACATAGATTTGAACAACTAAAACATCATTATAAATTCATTTTATAAAAAGGGGTTGGATCAACTATTCCTTTTGTAAAACCTTTGGAAATATGAAAAGTACTTAGCCTATCATACTAGGATCTTGGAGATTATTTTAAACCATATAAATCTTTTTATAATTTAAAAATATGATTTGGAAAATGAGGATTTGTAAAACCAGGAGGTTTCTCAAAAAAGACATCCTCAGCAATATACCCATTTAGTTATGCACTCTTAACATCCATTTGATATAGTTTGAAATTCTTATGTGCAGCATAAGCAATCATAATTCGGATGGCTTCAAGTCTAGATACTGGTGAAAAGGTTTCATCATAGTCAATTACTTCTTCTTGTCTATATCCTTGTGCAACCAATCTAGCCTTTTTACTAACTATGTTACCATCTTCATCTACCACATTTCTAAACACCCATTTAGTGCCTATGGTGAATGTGTACTTGTGTCTTTATACAAGTTTCCAAAAATTATTTCATTCAAATTTATTAAGTAAATATTCCTTATCCATCACAAAAAATTCATCATTGATTTGATCACTAATGTTTTTAGGTTCAAGTTGTGACAAAAATACTTGATGTTCAACCTGAATTCTAAGAGAAGCTCTTGTTTGAGTTCCTTTACCTAGGTCTCCTACAAAATCATCTAGGAATGGTTCATAAGAGTTTTAATAGATCTAGAGAAGGAAGGACTAGTTATTTCATGTTCATCAACAGGTCTAGGTTCATTGTGACTTGAGTCTAAGGAGATTCCAGAACTGAAATTTTTCAGAGATTCTTTCACAGAATGGTTTAAGGATTTCGAAATAATGATAATATTTGATACATCATCCTCCATGTTTTCTAGAATGTTTTTAGGCTCATGTGGAACTATTTTATCAAATTTTACATGGAAATATTCTTCTACACATTTGGTTCTTTTATTGAAAACTCTATAGGCTTTAGTTGAAATGGAATATTCAAAAAATATGCCTTCATCACTCTTGGATGAAAAATTTTCAAGATTTTCCTTAATATTAAGGATATATACTTTTCAACTAAAAACATTGATGTAGTTAACTTTGGGTTTTCGATTTTTCCATAGCTCATAAGGATTCTTTTTAAGAATAGGTCTAATCAACACTCTATGGATTATGTAGCATGCTGTATTTACAACTTCAGCCCAAAAATAAATAGGTAGATCATATTCATTAAGCATTGTTCTACAATCTCTTATTGGGTTTTATTTCTTCTTTATACAACTCCATTTTGTTGAGGTGTTATAGGGGTAGAAAAATTATGACTATAGCTATTTTTAGAGAAAAATAATTCAAACTCTTGATTTTCAACCTCACGGCCAAGATCAATTCTTAAGGATTTAATCCTAAGTCTAGTGATTTTCTCAACAGAATTTTCATTTTTAGTAAAATAAGATAAGGCTTCACTTTTGTGATTCAGAAAGAAGGTAAAAGTATATCTAGAAAAGTCATGTACAAGAAATTAAACATAGTGCTTCCCATTTAAACTATAAACTCTAGATGGTCCAAACAAATCCATGTGAACTAGTTTGAGAGGTTAAGAAGTTGATACTTCTTTCTTTGGATTGAAAGAAATTTTGTGTTGTTCCCTTTTGAAGGGGATTACACACTTTATCATTAGGAAACTCATGTTTGGGTTGGTCTTTGACTAGGATTTTTCTTGTTAACATTCTAAGTGAGTGAATATTACAGTTCCCTAGTCTCTTTCCAAATACAATACTCTTTATGAATTACACTTAATCATGAAGCTTTTTGAGAAAATAAAGAATCTAAGTTAACAGAATAAATTTGTTCATTTCTTAGTGCTGCAAACACCAATTCTCCTTTATACTTAAAGACATTGCAAGCATCATTTTAAAATCTAATATGAAATCCATCATCACCTAATTATGATATACTAAGAAGATTATATATCAAACCATCAACAAATAGTAATTTATAAATCAAAACTGAGTTACAGTTATCGATTTGGCCAAGGCCAATAATATTTCATTTGGCATTATCACCAAATGTGACATGTCCTGTACCTATTTTTATTTGGTTCTTGAAGCATGAAAAGTATCATGTCATGTGTCTTAAACACCCACTATCCAAGTAACATAAAAATTTATAGGAACTCTTTAAGCATTTTTCCTACAATATGATCAAGAAAAAAATGATTTTGGTACCCATAATATTTGGGTCTAATAACATTAGTGATAATGGCTTTAGGAACCCATATCTACCTCATAGGTTTCCTATAAGCATTGTGTAATGTATTTTAAAAATAAACATTATTCAGTCTAGAAAAACATTAAAAAGTAGAATGTGTATCATCACATTAACTAGTTTATTTGTGTCCAAAACTGGGAGTAAAACTATATGTCATAGATTTAGAAACAAAGATTATTCTACCAAGATTTTTTTAATATTTATAACCAATTCCAGTGTTATATTTAGGGGAAATTTGTTTACCTATAATTTGAGTAAGATTATTTTTAGCATATGTAAACATTTCTAAATCATTATTAAATTTCTCATTAGACATTTTTAATTCATTGTTCTCTTTGATCAGTTGAGCATCATTCTATTTTTCAGTTGTGAGTTCAGATTTAACAGTCATAGGAAGATCATTTTGTTTCATCAAAGATTTATATTTTTCTTTTAGTTCATTGCATGTTTCTTCAATCATGTTATAGTATTCCATCATTTCTTCATTAGTCATATGTTTAGAGTCACTCTCATCTCCAGAATAGTGTGAATTATGTTCAGAGTCCAGTGTTACCTCATGTGTTTGTCATAAAACACATATTGGCTTTATTATCCAATTCATCATGTGATGTATCTGAATCACATGATGTATCCTTAGAAGAACTCCAGGTTTCTTTCATTGCCTCTTTATACTTCTTATCCTTGTCCTCATATCTCTTTTTGTACTTTAACTATGGACAATCAGCCTAGATATGCCCATTTCACTTACATTCATAGCAGACAATCTCATCAGTCTTGTCACTTCTTTTCCAATCCTTCTTCCAACTTCTTTTTTAGTCATATCTTCCCTTAATGTTTGTCTTTCTGAAAAATATCTTCTTCTTGTAAAATATTTTAAATCTTCTGTATAATTGATCCATCTCTTCATTACTGTCTGGTGATGACTGTTTACTACTGGAACTTTCTATAGAAGATTCCAATGTCCCTCTATCTTTGTGTTTAGAGGTGGTGGTCTTGAATGTAGAAGATTTCCTTTTTGGTTCATCCTATTCTTCCTTGTTAACTTTAAAATCTTCTTCATACATCATTTGATTCCCAATGAGTTCTTTTATAGGTAGCTTTCTGGTGTCACACGATTCTCTAATAGATACAGAGGTTCCTCTCCATCTATCAGGCAAACATCTGAGAATTCTCATGATTTGTTCCATGGTAGTGAATTCTCTTCTAAGAGAAATCAACGTGTTGAAAATATCATTGAACCTGAGATACATGTCAGAGATAGGCTCATAATGTTTCATTTTAAAGTAACCATATTTAATAGTATAAGTATTAAATCTCATTTCATTCACACTAGATGTTCCATCACGTGAAATAGACAAGGTATCCCAAATTTCATTGGCAGTTTTACAAGCAGAAATTCTATTTCATTCATCTTCTCCTAAAGAGAAATATAAACCATTCATATCTCTTCAATTGCTATTATAGGAAGTTTTGGTAGGTTCATCCCAAGTGATTATATTAGTATTCAGAATCATTTATTTATCTATAATGGAAGGTCAAATTTCAAAACCTATACCTTCTAAATCTATTTTCATTTTAATTTTTCATTGATCATAATTGGTTCCATTAAAGAATTGTGGTCTTTTGGTTGTAGCACCTTACAATCTATTATCCATAATAAAGAAATTATTTAAAATATCTAGAAATTTAGAATTAACATAAATTTACAGCTCTTTAAAGTACAACTACAATCATAGTTGAATAAGGTTAATCAAAGTCTTCAATAAATAGCCACTGATTCCAAATGATGGTCAGAGTAGATTACTCAATAATGGGGGGGGGGTGAATTGATTTTCTATAAGAATTTAGGGTTTAAAAGTACTCTTAAAAAGGTTTCCCCAATAAAGTTTAATACTGCCCAGTTAATCAAGGATATACTGTTATGAATGTATGATTGATTGAATTACTTCTTAGAAGATCGATTACTTCTTAGTAATCTTCAGATCGGTTATTAAGATTACTTTTGATGTTATTCCACTAAGGAAAAAACAATTATAACTTATTTACAGGATGAACTATCAATGTGAATTTCGTGATTTCTGAATTATACTATAATGTAGTAAAATAGAGTAGACTAAAAAAAGTAGCACAATGGATATAAAACTAGTTGTTCAGTCTCAAGCTGAGACCTAATCCACTCTACATGGTGATCACCTGCCAACCAGCAGTTTATATAAATAAACATGATCCACACCCAGGATCGAGGTTAACAATAGTACACATGACTGTCCAGGTCACTTGACCTCTTCCACAGTTCTTCATCAGTAAAAACTTCCAGGCCACACAGGGAGCTCTTCCACACTTATCTGTGGGTATACAAGGGTAAAAATATGTTCGAGAAAGGATATCTTGTACCCTTCAGTTTATTGTAAGAGGAAGAGTGTGTTGTTATATAGATACACACACTGCTCAAAAGCTAATAAAATGATACAAAAAAGAGTTAAAATATTGAATTAAGTTTAGAAGTGCTCTGAGTGTTAGTCTTTTCATCTTTAGACTTCTGAGATGAAGCATATACAGAAATAAAGTCGTCGTATGGAAAACAGAGTATCATAAGTCAGATAGATCTGTCTTGTGTTCTTCATGATGTTTGATAGTGCGAATATGTTCTCGATTCTGGGATTCAAGTATTCATCGTGTGTTCTTCTACATCATCGAGTTTCATGTGACAATTCTTTCTTAAATTTTTTTTTCATTGTGTTCTTCCTTATCATCTTTTTTCTGTTTGCCTTGCTTTGATCAATTTTATTATTGCCGGTCCACACAACTCTTTAATTTTGGAGTTCATGTGTTGGAGAAGATATGTTTCATGTATTCTGTACCTTGTACCTCGTACTATCAAGTGACATGTCTACAAAGAAACATTTATTATGTCAGTGCACTTAAAATCTTCAAATATGAACGTTAGAGAGTAAATTGAAAAATTACAAATTAGGTTAAGAAATTGTGTCACAATATGTCAGGGAAACGATGTCTCCTTCAAACGGTGTCTGGATTGGTCATGGTGTCTCATTCACAGTGTCTGGATTGTGGTGTTTGGTTCACAGTGTCTCGTTCACTATGTCTCAGAATTTTCCAATTATCGGTATTCAGACATAAGTAGAAATATTCATAGAATGGGTTAGACTTAACCATTTGTTAACGAAATTATAAAGTAAATAAAAAGATAGTGTATAATAAGAAAACTGTGTGTATAGCACTTAATAGCTTTGGATAGCTTTTACTAAACAATTGTACAATTGATGTGATATAGATTACAGAATGTTAATAGGTTTTATAGACTGAATAGAATTTCTAATCATTAACACATGATTAATACATGGGGAGTCCAAAAATTTCATTTTATAAGGAAATGTTTTCATGATCTATATGTCTTGTAATGAGGCCTCAAAATAATGTTTCATATGTCCAAAATTATTAAATCCATCATTATATAATAATTTATTGATGTTTATATTAATATTTTAATATTTATGATCTCCGTTGATAATTTTCATGTTTATGGGATCATTAAAATGGAATTATTTGATCATTAGTTATAGATTATAGATTATTCTTTGTTCTCCAATTATTTATTAAATGGATTTTTTTTTGTTATTTACCCATCCATATTTATTATTATTAATTTATTTAAAATTTCCTCCACTATACATAACTACTAATGAGAATATGATCTCTCTATTACTATTATGTATATCAATTGATATACCATAAAAAATTATAATTTTCTCAATGAAAATACTTTTTTGTATTATATTTTTTTATATTTCTATGATATTTCTGTATTTATCTATTTTACCAAGACTATTAATCAATTATTTCATTCTAGATGTTATCACTTATACCTAGTACCAATGTAATATTGTAACTGTCAACTGAGATCTACTAGAGTGAGATACATTACATGAAATTATACCATTTGAAAATTATTCAGATATAAATTATTTTTAGATGTATGATAAAATAATAAATATTAAATTCTATGGTGGATGGTAAATAAACCTTTCACCACATCATTCTCTGGACCCACTTTATCCATTGTTACCACATGTGATTTCCATTTGTGTCTAGGATTAAAAGGAAAATGAAATCTATCATAATTATTATCCTTTGTATTTGAGAATGTGTTATCATAATGACCATAATGGTAAAATTTTAATCATTGGAGTGCACATGGTGAATTACATTGATATTTTTCAACATTCCATATATTTAATTGCCACTTCATATAACATGAGTATTCCATTTCTTGATAACCTTATTTATAATATTTAAAACATTTACCAATCACATAAATATAATTTCATCCATGTTTTCGTCAACAATTTTAGCAATATTGAATGATCAGATACTTCTATTTATGTTTTTTATTATTAAATTTCCCTATGAATTTCATCTTTATATTCCTCACAATGTGAAGAAATTGTTGACTAACACCAATATTTATTTTTACCCTGGTAGCACGTGAAGATATTTTTTCATACGTAAACAAATTAGAAAATAAATAATAACATTCAAAGAAATGATTTTATCCAACTGAGGAATTATAACACCTTTATATTGTGTGAATTATTTTTTTTTGAATGAATTTATTCTTTTTAATATTTTTCATTTCACACAACATTGAATATATCTTGTGTTATAATAAAGAAAATATTTTTTATTACATTACATAAACCACCTAGATAAGATTACACTACACGTGGCACCAAGTTATTCTTATGCTACACATATCCCAAACTTATGTCTTTGCTACATGCAACACTAGATTTTCCTATGTTACATGCCACACTATATTTATATATATTTATTTAAAACACTATGTTTAAATGAAACATGACATATTATTAAAATATTATTATCAAATATGATAAATCTCACATAGAAGTTAAATCAGAGGTTATGAATAGCATTAATTGAATCATGAGAAAATGGTCTACCCATTTATATAATATTAATTATTCTGTAACCAATTAATTATAATGGAATTTAAAACCCTTTTGAAAATATAAAAAATCATTTTCTGGAAAACCATTTTTATAGGTTAATTAAAAAACTTTTGGTGATTTATTTTAATGAAATTAATAAATTATTTATTCAGTGGTATTTTTTAAATTCATAATATGTGTTTCTTAGAAAAGATAAAACAAAAAATCCATTTTTACGATTAAAAAGTGAGTTTTTCTAAAAAAATAGTTGGGTAATTTTTTATGGAAGAATCATTTAAAAAAATATTTTGAAAATTATATACAATTAATTTTAAAAAATATCCATCAATTATGGATTTTAAAAATATAAATTTTTATCTGGTGATTTTTTTTATTTTTCAAATGAGTTTCGTTTTTTGATATATAGTAAAAAAATACCAAATTTTAATTTACTTGTGCATTTTCATATAATTTATTTATATAGTTAAATTATATTTTAAACTATATTTAAAGTATAATTATTTCAATTATAAATAAATAATTCTATTTAATTTCATTTTAATCATTTCACATTGAATTTTAATATAAAAACATTCAAACCATTAGAACATTTTTAAATAAAAAAACGTCATCATGTCCCATCTACGAGATTACTTTTAAATTAATTTTTCTACTTATATGATTTGAATTTAAAAATATGGATTACATATTAAGAATAAGAATAATTTATAATGTATAATATTTTAATAATATTTTTTAGAAAATTATGATTAGTGAAAATAGATATAAATAATAATGGTGATTAAGAGAAAAACGAGTTTAGTAAGAGACTAAACATTAAACATTAGAGGAGAATAACATAGAAATATTTCCAAATTATAGTTTATGTATAAATATATACATAATATACCCTATTTTCAATAAAATATTTATTTATTGGAGGATTATTATGTACCATAGACATCCAATAAATGTTTAACTTTTGGTATTTATAAAAATGCCACTCCTCCTCTATTATAAAATAGAATTCACTCTCCCAACAGATTCACACCGATAATCCCATTTTTATCATCCAATACCATTAAAAATATCATTGAAAGTACTCTACGATTAATTTATAATACTGAATTTTGGAATATGTCTAATCAAAGAATTTCAGTTTCACAAACCAAAAGGAGTTACCAGAATATAAGTTAACATTCATCTACTAGTTTTTATTTGTTTTTTCCTTATCCACCCCATTAAATATTTATAATATCATTATTATATAGTAACATAATTATATAAAATATACTATTATGTTTTTATGTTATGCATATGATCTAAAACATGGCACACTTTCATTAAATGGGGTACACAATCATAAACCACGTGTACACTGCACTATCGCCTCATGAAATAATGTTGTTCATTATTCAATTACAACATTTCAGGAATTGGAGTAGTGATGGATTTATATTTAATATATGATATATATATTATATTTATGTTATAGTCATTATTATTTTATTTTTATATAACCCATACCTTCATGCTTTCAATTTTGTGAAAATACAATAATGTCGTTTGTGTGTACAATATACTACCGCCTAACAAAGCAATTTGTTTTATTCATGAATTAAATGAATTGGATTTAATATGGGATTAATATAATTATTTTAAATACATGAATTAAAATTTATTCCTGAATGATAATATATATATATATTATTTAATTTTCCTTCTTCAATATTACTTGAGAATAGAAAAAGTATTCATGTGTACCTACGACATAACATCTCCATGAAAAATGTGTTTCATTTAGTATTTTTATAAAAGGTTATTGAATTTATAATTAACGAATATAACGTCTTTATACATGAAATTAATGTAATGAATGCATTTGGATACGAGTTGGGGGTAATTTTTGAACATAACTTTCTTTCTTTGGGTTCTCTCACTTTAACTCTATTCACTCTCCCCACTTTTTCACACATATAAAGCCAATTTTTATTAGCCAATATCATTAAAAATATTATTAAAACTAATCTACCATCAATATATGAAACTAAATTTTTGAATAAGTCTAATCAATGAATTTCATTTCGGTAAACCAAAATGAGTTACCTGAATAAAAGGTAAAGTTCATCAACTAGTTTTTTTTATTTTTTTCCTTCTACACCCAATTAAATATTTATAATACCAGAATTTTACAATAACATAATTATACAGAATATAATATTATGTTTTTATGTTATTTGTATGATCTAAAACATGACACACTTTCATCAAAAGAGATACGAAATCATAAATCATGTGTACAGTCACTATCGCCTAATGAAATGATGTTGTTCATTCTTCTATTACAACATTTCATGAATTGGAGTAATGATGGATTAATAGTTTATATATGATATATATATATATATCATATTTATGATGTAGTTATTATTATTTTATTATTATATAACACATACCATTATTCTTTCAATTTTTTGAAAATACAATAATGTTGTTCGTGTGTAAGATGGACTGTCGCCTCCCAAAGTGATTTGATTTATTCACACATTAAATGAAATGTATTTATGATGGGTTTAATATAAATATTTTAAATATATGAATCAAAATTTATTCTTGAATGAATAATATATATATATATATATATATAATTTTTCATCTTCAATATTACTTGAAAATAGAGAAAGTGTTCATGCGTACATACAATATACCATCTCTATGAACAATGTGTTTCATTAAGTATTTCAACAAAAGGTTCTTGAATTTCTAAATAATGAATATAATTTCATTTTATAGGAAATTAAAGTGAAGAAAGCTTTCTGATACTAGGTGTGGGTAATTTCTGTACCTAACTTTCTTTCTTTCGGTTCTCCCACTTTCACTTCATTTTCATTATGGTTACTCCTTAAAAATCATTTTTTATAATTATATTACTAGTTATGGGATAATAAATGTTTTCCACTACTTTTTAGGTCACGTTTTTTCCCAAAACAACTCTTCTTTTAAAATCACACCTTTTACTTCTCACTCATGTTTTATTGTTGTAAGAACCCAGATCTTCTTTCATGTATGTTTTTCCTTTTCTGGTCGTTTTTGAGAAAAAGAGGAAATTATAGAAATTTTTGAAGTACACGCCATGTACATTATGAGTACACGCCATGTAATTCCTTGCCACACGAGACCGTGTGCTGGTTGTGTCCTGGCCACACACACGACCGAGTGGGGGTGACATGGAGGTCGCCTAATGTAGAGTACATAAAAGGATATTACAAGCTGTGTACTTCAAAAGTACATGCTGTGTATTTTGTTTTTTAATTAAACGGACCGGGGTTGCTTCTGATCGCCAGAGGTGTATTCTTCTAGGTCTCATTCAACCGAGAGAAACCGTACGGTTCCCAAACATCTCTGAGGCCCCGAAACTCTGTCTGTTCTCTAAATCGACTTTCTTCGATTGCATTGGAACCGCAACAGTAAGCTCTTCCTTTTTCAAGAGCATCATTTCCCAATTCCTCCTCTTTTCCAATTTATCATGGGTTGAAAATTTTAGATGTTTTTGTAGATCTTCGATGTTCCAAGGAGACTCAAGCTTTGAGGGTCACGTATAGAGATCTCCTAACACCAACGTAGGTGGTTTGTGCCTTTCTGTTCGAAGTATTAGAGTATTATGTACAAATTCCACTAATACCCTTGAACGAGGTATTGCTTGTTTACCGTTTTACCCCTGTTGTTTTCACGCCATGCTTGTATGCCTGTGTAGAAGTATTTTGGATATGTTTTGGGTTTATTTCAATTCCTTGGATGTTATGCTCATGATTTCTTCTGTTTACGACCGTTTGGTCCTGATTAGCCTTTTTTTTGTTTACCTATTTTATAGGCCTTGTGGTCGTATGATGGAGTGTTGTTTTCTGACATGCTTGAGATGTTGTAGACTCATTAGCCAAGTAGTTCTATAGGTTTACTTTGACCATAGAGAATTACTATGCATTGACTTACATAGGTCCGTGAGAACCTGGTGTTATAGACTAAAAGAGGATAGACCGAGTGAGGTTCCTCAGAGAGTCTTTGGACATTATAGATTATAAGAGGATAGACCTAATGAGCTTCCTCAGAGGGTCTTTGGAAATTATAGACTATAGGGGGATAAACCAAGTGAGCTTCCTTAGAGAGTCTTTGAACTTTATAGACCATAAGGGGACAGACTGAGTGAGCTTCCTCCAAGAGTCTTTGTTTTACTTGAATTACCTTGAACCACTCCAGGCTATATGGGGAATTTACCGAGTGAGCTTCCTCAGAGAGTCTGTAAATGACTTGGGTTTATAAGAGTAATTGGCCAAGTGAGATTCCTCATAGAGTCTCTTGACCTTAGGGCTATAAGGGGAATTGACCTTTTGTGCTTCCTTAGAGAGTCCTCAACTACCTTAGACTATAAGGGGAATTGACTGAGAGTTCATCCTTAGAGAGTATTTATGAATTATTTTGACAGAACCAGAGGGGTTAGGCTGTGTGTACTGCCCAGAGGGTTTCCTGTAATCATTTTGTAGGACCAGAGGGGATGGTTGGGGGTACTTCCTAGAGGGTTACCTGTGTGTGTTAGATGCTACATAACTTTGGACTGTGGATTGTTACTAAAATGTACTTTCCTATCTACTGCTCTATGTACTTTTACCTTCCATATATTCACTGACTGTTATGAACAGATCTTCGGGTGGTTGCCTACTAGGATTCAGTCTCACACCCTATTTGGGTCATGATTTTCACCCAAATAGATTATATTGCTGCAGGTATAGATAAGGGAAAATTCCCTTAAACATCAGGTACATGACTTGCTGTGGAGCTGGAGAGCATGGGAAAAATCATTGTCTTGCGATGCTAAGGGGCTGTTTAGCTGTTTCGTTTGTACTGGGGTTTAGTACTATTTTTTATTCCTGCATTTTGATCTATTTTGATGCTTTCCTAGACATGTGTATCATGAATCATTTATATATATGTTCTCTAGTTGTTTCCAAATTTTAGTCTTCCACTTATTGCATTTGTATAGATTATTACTTATTATAATATTGTATATTATTTCTCATCTGCTATGTACTCTTCCAATGAGGTCATAGTTTCTCCACTCTCACACCCAAGGCCCTCGTAGCTAGTTAGCAACCTCTGGCGTTTGGGGAAATGTTCTTGAGGCCATGTTACCAACTAGGTATGGGGCGCCTCTAGGTGGCTTCCAGATCCGGGATGTTACAAAGTGGTATCAGAGGCAGGTTCTTTTCACTTGACTTATAGTTTGGAGCCTTTAGTTATGGATAGGACGGAATAAGTTCTTGGTAATAAGTTTTTCCTGGGAGTATCTAACTCGTGTACAGGGTAAAGCCAATTTACCTCATTAATGCAATTTTTCTGATTTTGCAATTCTACAGTTGATTTGATTTCACCGTTGGGTGAATAACATGTTCGTGCTATTACTGTTGATATTATTGAGGTTCTATTTCTGTCGCAACACGATGAGATGAGGGTATGCCATCTCATGTATCCTACAAGCACTTGCTATAAATCACATGTCATGAATTTTTGCCAGGCTATTTAGGGTTCATTAGCAATTTCATGTTGTTGTGATAGATGTTGTGTAGAATATGCATGCTGTTGTGATATATGCTTTTATAGAATACCTGCTTTCAATAGGTAAAGCTATGTGTGAGGTCTTGTTTGAATGAATGCCAAATTTTTGTTCTTGAGGTGTTATGGGCCCTCATGAATCAGAACATGGCGGATAATTTACTTGTTTTCCTTGTATATGACATGTATAAGATGCCAACCTTTGATTATTAGGGAGTAGGGGCCCTCAAAGATTGGATTTTGGCTCCTTAATGCTTGTTTTCTATTTTTTCTGGGCTCCAGAGCAGTTTCAGAGGAAAATGTACTGAAAAACATAGTATACATGGTGTGTACTTTATGAATACACGTTGTGTAATATATAACCGTGTCTCTGAATTTGTGGGCAGGGACACCAAGCTATGAAAAATCTTGCAGGAACACGCCTTGTACAGTACGTACACGCCGTGTTGTAGTGACCGTGTGTCTACCCGTGTGACTAACGACACAGATGGATGAAACATAGGCTATAAACACCGTGTCCTAATCTCACATGCCGTACAGTGTAACCTAGGTACCTGGTCGTGTCATGAACAACACGGGTCGGGTAAATCCTTCAAGTACACGCCATGTGCACATGGAGCACGTCGTGTAGAGTAAACCATGTAGCCGGCTATGTAACTAACAACAAAGGTCATTGAAACTTGTCTAGTACATTATGTTCCCATCGTGAACACACCGTGTAGTGTAGGATTTAGAGGACCGTGTGGGTTAGCCATGTATGGAGACTCGGTCAGGGGAATAAGAGTTCAAGTACACGTCGTGTGTGGGGACAACATGCCATGTGGTTGGGGTGTTACACGACTAGTTGTGGAAGAAGTACACACCCTAGTGAATGGCTTAAGAGAACACGTCGTGTAGTGTTTATACACACCATGTAGTCATACTTTGTAAAACTTGAATGTTTTATTTCCCCTGTTCCATTCTTGTTCTCTTATGTTTTCTGTCCTTGATAATCCGGATATAAGGTGTGTGTTTGACCTTTCAGAATTATGCCACCGAGAAATCCTCCAGTTGTACGCTAGTTTCCAGACAGTTATCAGACACTTGATATGGCTGATTAGGGACTTCTTGAAGATCCTCCTATTGTTCCAGCCTTAGCACCAACTGTTATACCTAGCACAGGTGCTGATACACAGTTTAGGGAAGGCTTTCTGAGCATGATGTAGACTTTTCAGGTAGTGCCATCTCTTACCACGTCGATGGCGGAGGTGACGCGGGTTTTTCAGAAGCAACATCCTCCTACTTTCTCAGGGGATAGAGGACCACAGGCTGCAAAATCATGGATAGATTCCATGTTGACAATTGTCAATCATCTAGAGATATATCCATAGAAGTGGGTGAATCTCGCTACATATATGCTACGTGACTCCGCCAAGAGGTGGTGAGAGGTGATCTCACTGTTAGGACGCCAGTAGAGTATGACTTGTAATGAGTTTCGACACATATACTATGATTACTTCTACCTGGAGTCCTTAAGGGAAGATCGAGCCCAAGATTTTATGAGTCTGGAGCTGGGTAGCCTTTCTGTTATGGAGTACTCGTCTCCCTTTACTAAGCTACAAGGTTTCACACCTATTCTAGGAGGTGATGAGCTTTTCCTTGCGTGGAAGTTTGAGGATGGTCTGTGGCATGGCATCTGATCATAGGTGAACATCTTCAGGCTGACTTCGATATCCTCTATCATCAACTAGGTTCTGATCACTGAGCGTAATCTAAGGGATTCTGGAGCAGTGAGCCATTGCGGTTCGACATCCAGAGTTACTGTTCCTCCTACTGATCGTAGGAAGCACCGCAAGGAGTCTTCTCAAAGACATCAGAGTAAGAGGGATGTATCTTTAGGTAGCCATGTAGTATGCTACCAATGCAGGAGGAGTGGGCATACTAGGCCTCAATGCCATAGAGACCCGATGGAGTGCTGATCATGCGGCAAGATGGGCTATCATCAGCATTTTTGTCAGATCTTATCACCGGCAGCTGGTGATAGGGGTTCTTCTATGACCCCACGTTCAAGATAAGCATCGATAGTTTCTCACCAGTTTGGGAACTGGAGTTCCTCCAGCAGTTCGGGCCAAGGTGGAGGTCATGGCTGTGGTGGTCAGTCTCCAGGCTACCGGAGACAGTAGAGTGCATCAGCTCAGTGTGGTCAGGCTGGGTCACATGGCCGTGGAGTAGGCTAGACTCTTGTAGTGGAGTAGACCCAGTAGGAGCAGGATCCGGGACCTTCTACAATTCGAGGTATGATCTTAGTAGCCTCAGTTGTATCTTCAGCACTTTTTGATACAGGGGTTCCCATAGATTTATATCTTTCACTTTTGTGGAGAGTCTTGGTCTCTGCATCTTTTCTTCTACCAACATATTGACACTATACACAACGTTGAGGACTAGGACGACTAGTGTACATCAGTGAAAGGAGTTCCCTCTAGAGGTTAGTGGGTGTCACATTCTATGGGACCTATATGTTCTAGAGATGATAATTTATAATGTCATTCTCTTGATAGACTGGTTAGTTCCCTTCTAGGCAGTTGTTGATTTCTATCACCGCAGGGTGAGATTCATATCACGAGAGGGTGGATGTTTTCTTCACAAGGTTGAGTGGGATGTCCAGGAGAGTAGAAAAGGTCCAGAGAATCTTGGTTTAGGAGAAGTTATAGCCCAGATCTCAAGTCAATATCTGGATGACTTGTGGACTTCACAGTTATACTTTCCTCTAGTGGTATATCATTTCAAGAATGTCGTTTCAGAGGACTTTTCAGGTTTCCTCTGGAGAGCGAGGTATAATTTTTTATTTGTCTCGTGCCAGGAGTGTCACCAGTGTCCATTCCTCTTTATAGTATGGATACACCTGAGTTATAGGAGCTCCAGACTCATTTGAAGGAGTTGCAAGAAAAGGGTTTCATCTAACCCAGTACATCTCCTTGGGGTTCGCCTGTCCTTTTCGTGAATAAGGCAGATAGTACCCTCAGGCTTTGTGTATACAATCCGAAGTTGAACCAGTTAATGGTCAAGAACCAATATCCCTTTCCTAGGATTGATGACCTCTTTGACCATCTTTGAGGATCCAAGGTGTTCCTAAAGATTTACTTGAGGTCCGGTTATCGTCAATTGCGCGTTAGACCATCTAATATACCTCTCACAGCTTTCTAGAGTAGGTATGGTCTATACGAGTACTTGGTTATGCCGTTAGGTCTCACGAATGCACCTGAAGTTTTCATGGAACTGATAAACCGAGTGTTCCTTCCTTACTTGGACTCTTTCGTGGTGGTCTTCATGGACGATATCTTGGTGTAATCTCACACTCTACACGACCATGATACCCATCTTGAGATCATTTTCAGTATAAGGAGGGAGCATCAGTTATATGCTAAGATCTCAAAGTTCCACTTTTGGATGGATCAGATTCACTTCTTGGGTCATGTTATCTCAGAGACAAGAATGTCAGTAGATCGAGAGAAAGTGAAATAATTAGTTTCCTAGGAGCAGCCGAAGAATGTCTTTGAGATGTAAAGTTTTCTAGGGTTGGATGGATAATACATACATTTCATACATGACTTTTCACACTTATCATCACCACTGATAGGTCTGACCAAGAAGGGTGCAAATTTCTTATGCTCTGATTATTGTGAGTCAGCCTTTCTGGAGCTAAAAGGGAGGTTGACATCAGCACCGATACTAGTCTTGTCAGAGCCGGGCAAGAGCTATACATTTTACTGCGATGCATCAGGTATCAGGCTGGGAGTTGTGCTTATGTAGGGAGATGGAGTCATTGCATACAGGTCTCGGCAGTTGAGGCCACATGAGAGGAATTACCTAATGCACAATCTCGATTTGGTAAGTGTTGTTCATGACTTACGTTGTTGGATACATTATCTTCTGGGAGAGCACATTATGTTTTTCACTGACCACAAGAGTCTCAAGTACATCATCACACAGCGGGATCTGAATTTGAGATAGCGGAGGTGGGTTGAGTACCTACAGTACTTCGACTTCGAGCTGGCCTATATGCTTGGGAAAGGCAATGTTGTGGCTGATGCACTGAGCAGGAGGACTCAGATATAGACAGTTTAGGAGGCCAGCAGTGAGTGCCAGCTTATGGCTCTGTTCTCCGAGATGCATTTGGAGGTGCACGATAGTCAGGGATAGATGTTCCTATCTTCTGTAGCTATTACCTCTACACTTGTTGATCAGGTACAAATGAGGTAGCTATCATATTATTAAGGCCTAGTCCTACAGGAGAGTGTGTCAGGAGAGGACCCTATTCCTGGATGGACCATAGGTAGGGATGAGATTTTGCGTTTCCAGGCACGCGTATGGGTGCCGGCAGACATACGTAAGGAACTGATGCGAGACTCTCATTCCTATGTTTGGGCAGTTCATCCTAGTGTCACCATGATGTATCGTGATCTACAAAACCATTATTGGTGGCCAGGTATGAAGAAAGACGTTGCAAGTTTTGTCATGAGGTGTTCCTCCTGTCAGCAGGTGAAGTTGGAGCATTAGCGACCAGTAGGGATTCTACAACAGTTACCCATTCCCGAGTGGAAGTTGAATGATGTCGTGATTCACTTCATGATCGGTTTGCCGAGGTCACCTCAAGGGAATGATACAGTATGGGTTGTCATTGACAGACTCACGAAGGTTTCTTAATTCTTGCTGATCACGGAGACCTTCAGTGTTGATGAGTTGGGAAGACTGTACATCCGAGAGATTCAACATCTACATTGAGTTCTGCACTCCATTGTATCATATAGGGATGCACCTTTTACTTCTTTGGTCTGTAAGGGGATTCAAAAGGCTTTGTCCACACATGCACTTTTGAGTATAACATACCACCCTCAGATAGATAGCCAGTCCGAGCATACGATTCATGTGCTTGAAGACATGATCGGAGCATGCATTCTAGATTTTGGAGGTTTTTGGAAGAGATATATACATCTAGAAGAGTTTTCCTACAACAACAGTTTCCAAGAGACTATTCAGATGAAACCTTACGAGGCTTTGTATGGTAGGCCATGTCGATCAACCTTATGTTGGCTGGAGGTCGGAGGGGTAGCTTTGCTGGGGCCTCGTCATGTTCATGATACCACAGAGTAGATAGAGTTGATTTGGAAGAGTATGGATACTACGAAATATCTTCAGAAGTCTTATGCTGATCAGTAGAGACGACCTCTGAAGTTCGAGGTTGGGGATCAGGTTTTCCTGCCTGTCTCACCGAGGTTGGGACACAATAGGATTATGAGATAGGGTAAGTCTTCGCCGAGGTACGTCGGGCCATTTTAGGTGTTGTAGAGAGTTGGGCCGGTTGCCGATCAGTTGCAGTTACCTCATTGGTACCGAGATATGCATGACATCTTCCATGTTTCTTAGCTCTGACGTTAGTTTTCAGACCCATCTCATGTATTTCAACCTGAGGGAGTTGAGCTCTAAGTGGATGCATCATTTGAGGAGTATCCTATATGGATTTTCGATTGCAGTACAATGGTTCTCCGTGGCTGTTATGTTCCTCTCGTATGAGTGCTATGACAGCACGGGCGAGTACCGGATGAGACCTGGGAGAGGGAGGCCGATGTATAAGCTCAGTGGCTAGAGATTTTCGGGGATTCTTCTTCTACACCGCGCTAGGGAAATTCTGGGAAGAATTTCTTTAAGGGGGGAAGTTTGTAAGAACCCAGATCTTCTTTTAGGTATGTTTTTCTTTTTCTGGTCATTCTTGAGAGAAAGTGGAAATTCTGGATATTTTTGAAGTACATGCCATGTACTTTATGAGTACATGCCGTGTACTTCCTTACCACAGGAGGCCATGTGCTGGTTGTGTCCTAACAACACACACACCCATGTGAGGGTGACATGGAGGCCACCTACAGCAGAGTACGAAAAAGGCTATTACATTCCATATACTACAAAAGTACATTCTGTGTTTTTTTGTTTTTTTTCATTAAATGGACCGGGGTCGCGTCTGATCGCCAGAGGTGTATTCTTCAAGGTCTTATCCGACTGAGAGAAACCTTATATCGCCGAAACTTCTCCATGCTCCCGAGACTCCGTCTGTTCTCTAAATTGACCACTGTTAATTGCATTTAAACTGACGCGGTATGTTTTTCCTTCTTATATATAATAATTTTCCAATTCCTCCTCTTTTCTATGTTATCATGGGTTGAATGTTTTAGACATTTTTATAGATCTTCGACATTCCAAGGAGATTCAAGATTCTAGGGTCATTTATAGTGATCTCCTAATTCCATGGTAGGTGTTTTGTGCCTTTCCATTCAATGTATTTGAGTATTATGTGCAGATTCCACCAATAATCTTGAACGGGGTATTGTGTGTTTACCGTTTTACCCCTTTTGCTTTCCTACCATGCTTTTATGCCTACGTAGAGGTATTTCGGATATGTTTTGGTTTGATTGATATGCCATGGATGTTATGCTCATGCTTTTTTCTGTTTATGACCATTTAGTCCTAATTATCCTTTTGGTCGTTTACCTGTTTTCCATGCCTTGTGGTCGTAGGATGGAGCGTTGTTTTCTGACATGCTTGAGATGCTGTAGACAGGTTAGCCATGTAGTTCTATAGGTTTACATTGTCCATATAGCATTACTAGGTATTGACTTATACAGGGCCCTGAGAACCTGGTGTTATAGACTAAAAGAGGATAGACCATGTGAGCTTCCTCAGAGAGTCTTTGGACATTATAGACTACAAGAGGATAAACCAACTGAGCATCCTTGGAGAGTCTTTGGACATTATAGACTATAGGGGGATAGATTGAGTGAGCTTCCTCAAAGAGTCTTTGAGTTTTATAAACAATAAGGTTATAGACCGAGTGAGCTTCCTCTAAGAGTCTTTTTTTTACTTGAATTACATTGAACCACTATAGGCTATAATGGGAATTGACCAGGTGAGCTTCCTCACAGAGTCTATGAATGACATGAGGATATAAGAGAAATTGTCCGAATGAGATTCCTCAGAGAGTCTATTTACCTTGGGGCTATAAAGGGAATTTACCTTGTTTTCTTCCTTAGAGACTCCTTGACTACCTTAGACTATAAGGGGAATTGACCAAGAGTTCCTCCTCAGAGAGTATTTATGAATTCTTATGACAGAACCATAGGGTTTAGGCTGAGTGTACTTCCTAGAGGGTTTCTTGTACTCATTTGGTAGGACTAGAGGGGATAGCTGTGGGTATATCCCAGAGGGTTACCTGTGTGTGTTAGCTGCTTCTTGACTTTGGACTGTGGATTGTTACAGCTGTGTAATTTCCTGTCTACTGCTTTTTTTATTTTTACCTTTCGTTTATTCACTTACTGTTAGGCACATATTTCGAGTGGTTGAATACTGGGATTTACACTCACACAATGTTTTGGTCATTCTATTGGGCCTAAATAGATTATATTGTTGCATGTATAGATAAGGGAAAGAACCCTTCAACTTCAGGTACTTGAGTTGTTTTGGAGCTGGAGAGCATGGGACCAAGCTTTGTATTGCGAAGCTATGGATCTGTTTAGCTATTTCTTTTGTACTTGGGTTTAGTACTATTTTATATTCCAGAATTTTGATGTATTTGGCTGCTTTCCTAGACATGTGTATCATGCATCATTTATATATATGTGCTCCAGTTGTTTCTTACTTTTAGTCTTCTACTGATTTCTTTTTTATGGATTATTACAGCTTTTTCTATTGTATATTGTTTCTCATCCATTATGCACTCTGCCAATGAGGGCATAGTTTCACCACTATCACACCCAATTCCCTCACAGCTAGTCAACAGCCTCTGGAATTTAGGGAAATCTATTTGAGGCCATGTGACCAACTGGGTATGGGGCGCCTCTGGGTGGATTCCGGATCCAGGACATTACAATGGTTCTTATATCAAGTATGTTGTTCCCTGGTTCATTTGGGAACCCAATGTTTATAAATTAGTTCTTATGAGATGAAACCAATTCCTTTCCATGTTTTATCTATGTTCATTATTGATATATGTTCTATGTGGAATGATTGATAATGAAAATGTTATGATTTGACTGGTACACCTAAATTTATATAGCGCAATATGAATGTTTAAATGTGATGGGTGGGCCTGAATTATATAAAACTCTAATGCATTGGGTATTGTGATGAATATAATGATTTAATGTGAAATGTTGTATGAAAAAGATGTTATCTTTCTTCACAAATATGTGTGGCAGTTGACCACAAAGACATGATGTTTCATTTTTATGCATTTACAATTTCTATGCTATTATCTATTGCGTCTTATCATAATTATGATGATGTTGTTATGCTCACCCAATATTAAATTGTTTCATGTTCTTATATATCCTCTTACTGGGATTTTATATTACCACTTTTTGATGAATATCCTTAGGTGGTTACATATACTAAGGAGAATTTAAGAGCCTATAAGATTCTATGGAAGAAGGAATTAAATAAATGATTATGTTGTATTATGTAAATTTTATGTATGGTTTGTCTTATCCTCCAAAACCTAGACCAATAAATTTTCATGTAATGTATTAAATATTATATATTTTTTCAATTTGTTTTTTATAAAAATTAATCAACATTTATATGCGTTGAACCCGGAAGAGCGGGTTTGGGGTGTCACAGTTGGTATTAGAGAAACAATCTTGACAACGTTGGATATTAGACATTGTCATTTTTAAACAATTAGAAATAGAGTTTTATTTTTAACATATATTTAAATAAGAACACATAAGAAAATAGTATTCTTAATTTTAAATATTTAAGATCATAATTATATGTAGAATGATCGAATTGTGAGGGCGAAATTATTTTTAATGGGGTGATAATGTATCATCCAGATTTTTTTCTAAAGATACAAAATGCCACATCATTCTCAAATAAACTACTAAATAAAATGTTAAAATCATAACCTAGCCATTAAACATAATTTTTCTACATCTATGTTTTGAATTTTCAAAAAAACGGACATACATAGTTGTGATTAGTAAGTTATTTGAAGTCTGATGATAGGACCAACATTACATTAGGTGAATATTTTCTTACCAATATGAACAGTAACCTAACCTTATAAATAGTACCCTACCATTATGAATAATAATATTATACTTACGAATACTAAATATCACATATCTATAGTATCCTTAACAAAGAAATTATAAATATATTTTATATGTTAGAATATGATTATGGTTTAAGTAAATAAACATTTTTAAATATATTTGAATTTTATAATTAAATAAATAATTGAATATAAAATTTATATTCATAAAATTTGTTCTTAAATTTACAACTCTATGTATTCTGGTTATATGATAATTTTATAAGACCTTAGATAATTTGAATGCATTATAAAATCAGGTTTTATTTTAAAGTCTTCAATTTTCAATAAATTATTATTTTGATTAAAAATTAAAATAATCATATTTAGAAAATTACTATCATTAAATGGAGTTAATTTTTTTTATTCGACATGTCAAAAAATGGGTAGGGTTATTGTTTTGGATATTTTATAAAATACATTAATATTTTCTGAATAGTAAAATAAATTAATTTACTGTATAAGTACATTATAATTTAAATACACGATTCATGACAACATGAGTGATGTAAGAACCAAAATATCGATATAAAATTTACTTATTACTATTATAGTTCATATAATCATAAATATTTTTTGTCTTGAGGAGAAATAATAAATTAATGAATATAATATTGAGAAAACCCCTCTCCCCTCCACAATAAATACCACCCTCACACCCTCATTATTTCTCACCTCTCGAGCTTCAAGACATGGTTAAATTCTTCCCAAAAAACATACATATCCCCTACGTCACTTCCATAATCCCTTGGTTAGATTAAAATTCCAATATGTTTTCTTTTAAGAGGCTTTAAAAGAAGATATATTCAAGAGGTAATTTCTCTCTCATTTCATTCAATTTCCTTTCAAATTTCATTTCATTTCTTCACATATTCTCAAGTTATCTTATGAATATGTCATGATAAATCCAGTATGATTAATATAGTGGTATCATATCATTTTAATAGAATATTATTCATTATACTCCTCTCTCTCTCATTTTTTATAAAAATGAAATCGGTGCTTATGATGTGTTAATTTGCCTACATCATGGCCAATGCACTTCAATTTTCCTAAAACTACTTAAAGGGTGTCAAATAAACCATTAAATGGTTGATAAATTATTTTAATATGTATGTTGTAACCCCTTTTATGTTCAGGAAAAAAGTTTTTTTTGTTATCCTAATTGATAAAAAAACTTGTTCTTTGTAAACAAAAAACCACCTAAATTAACGTGCAACAATCATCATTAAATTTTAACTAATGATTCATCAACATGGTATATAACATAATTCATTTAAAATATCATTTAAACTACTGGAAGATCATTAATAACATGTAATATTAGATTCATATGTTAATCCATGTTCTATACGAACTTCCATCTATGAATACATGTGAACCGTTAATGAAAATAATGAAAATGAACACTCACGAACAATGAACTTAAACACTATAAATCATCCAAAGACCCATAAAGGAACATAATAAATCCATAATGAATCATATTCATGTTTAAAAGGTTCTGTAATTTGTATGTAATTAATATAATGTCATTATATAGGACATTAATGTAATGAAAGTGTTCGGTTATGAGGTAAGGGGAAATTCTTGAACCAAACTTTTTTTTTCGAGTTCCCCCCCTCTCACTCCATTTTTGGTATGGTTACTCCTTAAAAATTATTTTTAATAATTATCATATATTTTATAGGATAATTCATGTTTTCCACTAATTTTTATGTCAAACAAAAAGTTTTCCAAAAAAACTCTTCTTTTAGAAACACACCTATTACTTCTCACTCAAGGTTGATGGTTCTTATATCGAGTATGTTATTAAGTAATTCTTTTGTGAACCCAAATTATATGAATGTGTTCTTATGAGATGAAAAAAATTCCTTAATATTGGTTATTTATGTTCATTAATGATATATGTTCTATGTGGAAATCATGATAATGAAAATGTAATGATGTGACAGGTTTGCCCGGAATTATATTGCAAAATATGAATGTTTTCATGTGATAGGTGTTCCCATAATTATATAGTGCTTCAATGCATTGGATAAAGTGATGAATTTCATGATAATGTTAAATTATGTGTGAAAATGATTATATCGTTGTTCATAACTATGTGTTGTAGTTTACCACTAAGACATGATGTTTAATTTTTATGCACTACCACATTCTATGCTATTATCTAATGATTATTTTCATGTTTATGATGATGATGTTATGATCACCCCATGTTAAACTATTTATTGTTCTTATTTATACTCTTACTAGGATTTTATATCACCCCTTTTTATGTATATCCTCATGTGGTTACTTGTTTGTTGTAGAAGTCAGGAGCCAATAAAATTCTAGAGAAGATGGAATTAAATAAATGATCATCTTTTATTATATAAAAGTTATGTATGGTTTGTTTAATCCTCCCAATCCATAACTGGAAAAATTTCCAAAAATTTATTAAATGTTTTGTATTTTACAATTTTATTTTATAAAAATAATACCCAACATTTATATGTTCTGAACATGGATGAACTGGTTTGGGGAATTACAGTTGATGGTCTTACAAATTAAGAATAAATAGGTTAAATCATAGTCCAGTATCCATGAATTTTGTTATATATATAGCAGGAGAATTTAAATTTATTAAAATAGATAATAAATAACAAAAAAACAGAAAATATGAGTTTCCTTGTAAAGACCCGTAAAATTCAAGGAAAATTTTTTCTTAATTTTCTTTGGAATTTTACAAGAGCACGGTTCTTGACGGCACCTGATTCCGAGGCCCGGAGTGCCCGGAATTAATTTTCAATGTTTGGTTCTGGTACGTTCAGTGAACGAACGAGCGGGAATTCTTAACTTTTGATCCGGTGCTCGGATTTGAAATCCGAGGACACCGATGAACTCGCAGCGCCGATATTCGCTTAAGAAGACCTTTTCCGAAGTTGCGTTTTCCTAGGAGGAGTTGTTTAATTTTTTGGATGAAATGAAGAGTAAAATAAATTTGTGATACAATATTTATTTTATATCTTTAAAGTGGTTAAAATCTTTTGTTGGAAGTTGGGTGGTTTAACCACCTAAGAGAGGATTAAGGTGAGGAGGGGCCCACCCGAGCCCCACCTTTTCAAATTTCCTAACTCCCCTCTCTCCCTCTTTAAATCTTGATAACTTAACACTTAATTAATTACACAACTCATGTATAATTAATTAAGTCTTTTGTTTTGAAATTTAAGTTTTTGAAATGCTTGGCTTAGTAAATAAAATAAGGAGGGACCTTATTTTATTTGGATTGTTGGGTGAGGTGTGGAAGAGCTTTGGAGAGAAGCTGAAGAAATCCTCCACCTTCTTCATCTCCTTCGTGGAAGAACGCGAAGAACGTCCGCCGCCCACGAAGAACACCGACGATGACATCTTGACTCGTCTTCTCCGATTGTTTCCTCCTCGACTTCTTCGTCTTCTAACCGACGTTAACGAAACGACGTACCTCTTCGGACGTACCTCTTCATCATCGGATTTGACGAACGATTACCGCGACGCCTGACCTCTGCGACGTTGTCTTCCGCTGGTCGTTGACGATCTTCGAACTTGAAACCAAGGTAGGGGAATATTGTATATTTCTCATTTATGTGGTTGATACCCTCAAACTTGAGCGTTTATTTATAGGATTTATCTTTGTGGATTCCTTACCCCGATTTTAATTTATCATGATGAACGCGAATTAAATAAATTAATTCACGGATCAATAAACAATTGATTGAATTAATTTTCTTCTCGTTTATCTTGAGATTGAAAATCTTGAAGTGTGTTAAATAATTATTTTCCAATTACTTGTGTTCTTGATTCTCAAGGATGATGGCCAAACAAACATGGCCATCAATTTGGACATTGTACATGACTCTTTTATATTTCACTCTTCGCAAATTCCCTGAGCGTTCGTTCACGCCAAATAATTAAACGCGTCAAAACAACGATGTTTCTTTGAGCGCGACATACGGACGCGGAGATCTCGATCCGAGGATCAATAATCTATGACCATTATAAATTTTGGGGTTTGAACGAAGATGCGGCAGACTTGATGACATGACGGAGGCATTCTGACGGTGTGCATGCGGCAGGGCGCACGACGGTTGCCGGAAGGGACATTCCGGTGAGGCTAGCAAGAGGGGTCTAATAGGGGGTGTCCCGTGCAGATGGTCGGTGCAGGTTTATCATCAAACGTGAATGGCAGATGGTGTTCCGCGGGTGCGGAGAAGCCCTGCCGTTATGTTTAGAAGAGGTGCAAATCGTGGAACAAGAATTGATTGGAGAGAAGGGAGTTATAAATAGTTTTAAATAATAATAAAATCAATCAAGTGGGGCGTGGATGGCATTGAGTTAAGGCAAGGGAGGTGCTGATTTTTTTGGGGATGCGTGGCTTTTGGATTTGTGAGATTTAAGGAATCAAATCAAATTAAAAATAATAATAATATAATAATGTTATTGTTATTTTCGTTGGGAAAACTGTTTTTTGACGGTATCTTCCTCGTGCGACCTCGGTTTCACGAACCGTCAGCAGCAGTGTGACCCTGACTCCGAGGCGGATTTTATGAGTCCAATATTGGATGTCTTTTTCGGGTTTTTGGATCGGGTACCCGAAGTCCTTCGAAAATAATAGATTTAATATTATTATTAAATCTTCAACCCGCCATAACTCATGCGTGCGACGTCCGATTGCCTTGCTGTCAGTGGCGATGTAATCCTGTCATTAATACGGTCGATTCAAGTCTAATTTTGGAAACTAAATTCCAGTTCATGGCTCGGGGCCATGAAACACCGAATAATAATAATAATATTATTATTATTATTATGGGATCTTGTATAGGTCATATCTCACTCATACGGTGTCGGAATGATGAACCGTCTGCGACGTTGCAACCCTGGAATTAAGACAGATGTTTCAAAACCAATTTTGGATATTTATGTCGAGGTCGAGGCGTGGGGCCCATGAGGCCCGGTTCGCACGTGTTGCGGTGAAATACAACTTTTTCACCTGCTATCCATTTTGGACCTTTGGTAGTCCATCTCATGTGTTTTTCCATATGGATCACAATGGTGTGACCGGTTTGGTTAATCAGTATCATTTGAAGTACGACCGGGTTGGTTCGAACCCGAAACCAACCGGGCCTTCGGAGCGGAAACGCTCATATCTTGAGCTACGGACGTCCGATTGACGTGCCGTCAGCTTTGTTGTGTTCCTCTTAGTGAGACAGATCTTTTGGCATACTCCGCCCGAGGTTTGGACGCAGGTGGAGTACGGTCGGGTTGGTTTTGCCTTAAAAACCAACCGGGCCCCGGGGACGAAAATGCCAATAACTCTCAGACCGGGAGTCCGATCGACACGTCGTCTGTTGCGTTGAGTTCCTGTTGACGATACGGAACTTTTGGATACATCAACTCTGGACTTTGTGACAGTTGATGTATCAGCCTCTCGGCTCGTGGAGCGGACCCTCCGAACGAGCTTGCTGTGAGCGGGAACTCTAGTGCTGGCTGCGACTGTGACTGCTACTGCTACTACTACTGTGACTGCGACGACGACAGTACAGAGATCCTGTGTGGATTCGATGACGACGACTATAGCACTCAGCGATCCTATGTGGATCAGTGCTACAGTTCCTGTGTGGGCCCGATCCTGTGTGGGTCCGATCCTGTGTGGGTCCTTGCACTCAGCGGTCCTGTGTGAACCAGCGCCTACAGGTCCTATGTGGGCCCGATCCTGTGTGGGTCTTTTGCAGGGGTTAGTTACCTATCGATCCTTCGTGGGTCCGACGACTTAGATGGATCAGAGATCATCTTTATCATCTTTTGAAGAAGTATACCTGTGTGAGCTGGATCCTGTTTCTTTCCTGTGTGGATTGTGTTTTGCTATCCTTTGTGGATTACGTTTTGCTTTCCTGTGTGGAATACATTTACTTTCCTGTGTGTACTGAGTTGTACTTGGGCTCGGAGGTTGGAGCGTATTTGAAATTGATGACTTAGGTATATGTATGGGCATATACCTAAGCAGTGTCGGTTGTTATTTCGTGATTGTACCTTTCTTTGTGGTTTATCCTTTGTGGATTTTGGGAGACCTTCAGGGGTCTCGGGGTCCCTACTGAGTAGCTTATACTCACCCCTGCACGGGCTTTGCCCGCACTACGTTGTGTTGGTTGCAGACGACGGACATCGTTGATCTTAGCTGAGGCTTGCAGAGCAGGACGGTACCTGGAGGTGGACCACTGGGCGGAACGTGCTCGGAGTGGACGGCGGGACCCGTGGAGTAGTGGAGCTATCTGTACCCACCCTTCAGGTGGGATTTCCAGTGGACAGCTCGGTGTAGCGGCTTTTACTTTTCAGTTGCTGTTTTCCCTTTCGAGTTGTACTTTACTTTTAGTTTGGGTTTGTATACCGGCCCATTACTTTTCCGCACTTTCAGTTGTACTCTGTTTTTGCTTAGTGTTTACTTTCTGCTTGCTTACTCTGTGGTGTTTGTTTACTTTACAAAGGCAATGCCTTCCCTTTTTACCGGGATTTACGCCTTGGTGCAAGTCGCCAGCCCCTGGCCTTTGGAAGGCGGGCTTGGGGTAGTCACGACACGGACCCCGAGGGCGGGTCGTGACAAATTGGTATCAGAGGAGTTCGGTTCTACCGCGAACTATGATCTTTTCTATGTGAAGCAATAATGTTTAGCATATTGAGTGTGGTTATCAGTCCAGGGAGTCCAGTGTTGGTGCGGCGGCCGACGTATCCGTACACCAGGACCCTGACTTCTGATTTCCGACTTAATGCACGAAAACATTGATTGCGTGTGTGTTTCAAAGTTTTCTTTGTGATTTCTTTGTGTCAGCTCACCAGGTATACTGTTTGACCGTGGCGCACCTGTTTTCTATTCAGGATGGCCCCACGACGGCAGCCAGCTAGGGTTCCGAGAGTCGAGTGTGATGACAGCCCACCGAGCGACGAGGCTTCGGTGCAGGGCCCTTTGTCAGCAGTGGCACCGGTGGTAGTTCTACCCGCCGAGCCCCCGATGCTTCCAGCGCCAGCCGCTGACGATGCACGTCGCCTCAGCGCACTGCATGAGTTTCAGCGCCAGTGACCACCCAGGTTTCGCGGGGAGACGGATCCCCAGGCAGCCGAGGACTGGCTGGAGGCAGTGGTACGTGTGTTTAGGCTAGTGAGGACACCAGCAGACCTGATGGTGATCCTCGCTGCTAGCCTACTACACGCAGCAGCAGGACGATGGTGGAGCTTGATTCTCCAGGTGCACGATGAGGCATCTCTACTTTGGACGGACTTTGAGAGCCTTTTCCGCTCGGAGTTCGTCCCAGCCACCCTTCGTGCGGTGCGTATCCAGGAGCTTCTTCAGCTGCGGCAGGGCAGCATGACGGTCGCTCAGTACTCGGCGAGATTACCCGATCTCTCGCGCTACTCGACTGACATGGTACGGGACCCATTCTTCCGGGCCCGGACCTTCGAGCAGGGTTTGAGACACGAGATCAGGGCATCACTGATCTCCCTCAGCATACCGACTCAGACAGGAGTACTGGAGCGGGCCCTTCTGATCGAGAGCTTCCTTGCTGAGTCTACACCAGCGCAGCGACCCACCGCAGGGCGGCACGTGGCAGAGTCATCTGCAGCAGGCAGTCGACGGATGACTCCGGGGTCCAGACAGACCAGACCTTCGGGCAGACAACCTCATGACACTGGCTCAGCAGTGCGGGGCACACAGCGCGGAGCCAGTCTTTCGAGTGGAAGACAGTGCTATGCATGCGGCGGCCAAGGCCACATGGCTCGTGACTGCCCGAACCGCCATGCAGAGGAGCAGCAGACGGTTGAGGAACCACCAAGGCAGAGGCAGAGGTTCGACCGTGGCGGTCCGCAAGGATCAGGCGGCCATGACAGGGGAGCTGGCCGTGCGGCTTGAGGTGGACGACGCTTTGGGGTGTTGCCACCACCACCACCAGGAGGTCCACCCCGACCGTAGGGGATAGGAGGACATGGGAGAGCTCATCTTCAGGCAGTTGAGTCCTACGATCATGGGGCTCCGGGAGCAGATGGACAGGAGCGAGACTAGCTCCAGACCTGGAGACTTTTGTTCATGTTGCTTCTAGTTTTGTTGATGTATGTTTGTAGATGCTTTGTGTCTTTGTACTTAATCTGAAGTAATAAAAGACACCTTTTCTTGTGGCATTTTCTTCCTTGTCCTCTCTTGTGTTGTTTCTAAGTGGTTCTGGATTATACCGTTGACTTGACCCTCACATGAGAAGTACCTATTGGAGGAGACCCAGTTACCACACACTGATGCCGACAGTGTGACTAAACCCTTGGAGGCGAGAGTAACGGTTGTATCTCTTTGTAGTAGCGTCGAGGCCTTACGATGTCATCCTTGGTATGGGTTAGTATCATCCATGTCGGGATTGACAGTATTAGGCGAAGAACGTGGTTCATCTAGGGAATGAGACTAGATTTCTCTTATCGGCAAAGAAGAAATCACAGCAGCTCTTGTGGGACCCGAGGTGGTCTAGGCCACGACAGAGAAGGTCCAGGTCATCCAGGAGCGGATGAGGACATCTCAGAGCCGGCAGAAGTCATACGCTGACAGGAGGCGGAGGCCACTAGAGTTCGAGGATGGCGACCACGTCTTCTTGCAGGTCTCACCTCGACGTGGTATTCAGAGATTTGGCCGAGGCGGAAAGTTATCTCCGCGCTTCATCGGACCCTTCCAGGTCCTCAGCAGGGTTGGCGAGGTGGCTTATTGCCTGGCTCTGCCACCTCAGTTGCACCGGGTGCACGACGTCTTCCACGTATCCCAGCTGAGGATATACGTGCACGACCCGACGCACATCATTGACCATGGGGAGCTTGACGTTGACGATGGGGCGACTTTTACGGAGGTCCCGGTGGAGATAGAGGATCGACAGGAGCGGGTCCTACGTGGGCGATCGATTCCTCTTGTGCACATCAGATGGCAGCACGGGAATCTCCAGGAGAGCACATGGGAGCGGGAGGCTCAGATGCGTGCTCAGTACCCTCTTTTGTTTCCCTAGTTCTTGATGTATCTTTACGGGGACGTAAAGCCCTGAGGTCGGAGTAATGTCAAGACCCGTAAAATTCAAGGGAAATTTTTTCTTAATTTTCTTTGGAATTTTACAAGAGCGCGGTTTTCGATGGCACCTGATTCCGAGGCCCGGAGTGCCCGGAATTAATTTCCAAAGTTTGGCTCCGGTACGTTCAGTGAACGAATGAGCGGGAATTCCTAACTTTTGATCCGGTGCTCGGATTTGAAATCCGAGGACACCGATGAACTCGCAGCACCGATATTCGCTTAAGAAGACCTTTTCCGAAGTTGCGTTTGCCTAGGAGGAGTTGTTTAATTTTTTGGATGAAATGAAGAGTAAAATAAATTTGTGATACAATATTTATTTTATATCTTTAAAGTGGTTAAAATCTTTTGTTGGAAGTTGGGTGGTTTAACCACCTAAGAGAGGATTATGGTGAGGAGGGGCCCACCCGAGCCCCACATTTTAAAATTCCCTAACTCCCCTCTCTCCCTCTTTAAAGCTTGATAACTTAACACTTAATTAATTACACAACTCATGTATAATTAATTAAGTGTTTTGTTTTGAAATTTAAGTTTTTGAAATGCTTGGCTTAGTAAATAAAATAAGGAGGGACCTTATTTTATTTGGATTGTTGGGTGAGGTGTGGAAGAGCTTTGGAGAGAAGCTGAAGAAATCTCCCACCTTCTTCATCTCCTTCGTGGAAGAACGCGAAGAACGTCCGCCGCCCACGAAGAACACCGACGATGAAATCTTGACTCGTCTTCTCCGATTGTTTCCTCCTCGACTTCTTCGTCTTCTAACCGACGTTAACGAAACGACGTACCTCTTCGGACGTACCTCTTCATCATCGGATTTGACGAACGATTACCGCGACGACCGACCTCCGCGACGTTGTCTTCCGCTGGTCGTTGACGATCTTCGAACTTGAAACCAAGGTAGGGGAATATTGTATATTTCTCATTTATGTGGTTTATACCCTCGAACTTGAGCGTTTATTTATAGGATTTATCATTGTGGAATCTTTACCCCGATTTTAATTTATCATGATGAACGCGAATTAAATAAATTAATTCGCAGATCAATAAACAATTGATTGAATTAATTTTCTTCTCGTTTATCTTGAGATTGAAAATATTGAAGTGTGTTAAATAATTATTTTCCAATTACTTGTGTTCTTGATTCACAAGGATGATGGCCAAACAAACATGGCCATCAATTTGGACATTGTCCACGACTCTTTTATATTTCACTCTTCGCAAATTCCCTGAGCGTTCGTTCACGCCAAATAATTAAACGCGTCAAAACATCGATGTTTCTTTGAGCGCGACATACGGACCCGGAGATCTCGATCCGAGGATCAATAATCTGTGACCATTATAAATTTTGGGGTTTGAACGAAGATGTGGAGGACTTGATGACATGACGGAGGCATTCCGACGGTGTGCATGAGGCAGGGCGCACGACGGTTGCCAGAAGGGACTTTCCGGCGAGGCCAGCAAGAGGCGGCTAATAGGGGGTGTCCCGTGCAGATGGTCGATACAGGTTTATCATCAAATGTGAATGGCGGATGGTGTTCCGCGGGTGCGGAGAAGCCCTGCCGTTATGTTTAGAAGAGGTGCAAATCGTGGAACAAGAATTGATTGGAGAGAGAGGAGTTATAAATAGTTTTAAATAATAATAAAATCAATCAAGTGGGGCGTGGATGGCATTGAGTTAAGGCAAGGAAGGCGCTGATTTTTTTTGGGGATGCGTGGCTTTTGGATTTGTGATATTTAAAGAATTAAATCAAATTAAAAATAATAATAATATAATAATGTTATTGTTATTTTCGTTGGGAAAATTGTTTTTTGACGGTATCTTCCTCGTGCGACCTCGGTTTCACGAACCGTCAGTGGCAGTGTGACCCTGACTCCGAGGCGGATTTTATGAGTCCAATATTGGATGTATTTTTCGGGTTTTTGGATCGGGTACCCGAAGTGCTTCAAAAATAATAGATTTAATATTATTATTAAATCTTCAACCCGCCATAACTCATGCGTGCGACGTCCGATTGCCTTGCTGTCGGTGGCGATGTAATCCTGTCATTAATACGGTCGATTCAAGTCTAATTTTGGAAACTAAATTCCAGTTCGTGGCTCGGGGCCAGGAAACACCGAATAATAATAATATTATTATTATTATTATGGGATCTTGTATAGGTCATATCTCACTCATACGGTGTCAGAATGAAGAACCGTCTGCGACGTTGCAACCCTGGAATTAAGACAGATGTTTCAAAACCAATTTTGGATATTTAAGATGAGGTCGAGGCGTGCGGCCCATGAGGCCCGGTTTTCACGTGTTGCGGTGAAATACAACTTTTTCACCTGTTATCCGTTTTGGACCTTTGGTAGTCCATCTCATGTGTTTTTCCATATGGATCACAATGGTGTGACCGGTTTGGTTAATCAGTATCATTTGAAGTACGACGGGGTTGGTTCGAACCCGAAACCAACCGGGCCTTCGGAGCAGAAACGCTCATATCTTGAGCTACGGACGTCCGATTGACGTGTCGTCAGCTTTGTTGTGTTCTTCTTAGTGAGACAGATCTTTTGGCATACTCCGCCCGAGGTTTGGACGCTGGTGGAGTACGGTCGGGTTGGGTTTTCCTTAAAAACCAACCGGGCCCCGGGGACAAAAATGCCAATAACTCTCAGACCGGGCGTCCGATCGACGCGTCGTCTGTTGCGTTGAGTTCCTGTTGACGATACGGAACTTTTGGATACATCAACTCGGGAATTTGTGACAGTTGATGTATCAGCCTCTCGGCTCGTGGAGCGGACCCTCCGAACGAGCTTGCAGTGTGCGGGAACCCTAGTGCTGGCTGCGACTGTGACTGCTACTGCTACTGCTACTGTGACTGCGACGACGACAGTACAGAGATCCTGTGTGGATTCGACGACGACGACTACAACACTCAGCGATCCTACGTGGATCAGTGCTACAGGTCCTGTGTGGGCCCGATCCTATCTGGGTCTGATCCTGTGTGGGTCCTTGCGCTCAGCGGTCCTGTGTGAACCAGCGCCTACAGGTCCTATGTGGACCCGATCCTGTGTGGGTCTTTTGCGGGGGTTAGTTACCTATAGATCTTTCGTGGGTCCGACGACTTAGATGGATCAGAGATCATCTATATCTTTTTTTGAAGAAGTATACCTGTGTGAGCTGGATCCTGTTGCTTTCCTGTGTGGATTGTGTTGTGCTATCCTTTGTGGATTACGTTTTGCTTTCCTGTGTGGAATACGTTTACTTTCCTGTGTGGACTGAGTTGTACTTGGGCTCGGAGGTTGGAGCGTATTTGAAATTGATGACTTAGGTATATGTATGGGCATATACCTAAGCAGTGTTGGTTTTTACTTCGTGATTGTACCTTTCTTTGTGGTTTATCCTTTGTTGATTTTGGGAGACCTTCAGGGGTCTTGGGGTCCCTCTGAGTAGCTTATACTCACCCCTACACGGGCTTTGCCCGCACTACGTTGTGTTGGTTGCAGACGACGGACAGCGTTGATCTTAGCCGAGGCTTGCAGAGCAGGACGGTACCTGGAGGTGGACCATTGGGCAGAACGTGCTCGGAGCGGACGGTGGGACCCGTGGAGCAGTGGAGCTATCTGTACCCACCCTTCAGGTGGGATTTCCAGTGGACAGCTCGGTGTAGCGGCTTTTACTTTTCAGTTGTTGTTTTCCCTTTCGAGTTGTACTTTACTTTCAGTTTGGGTTTGTATACTGGCCCATTACTTTTCCGCAATTTCATTTGTACTCTGTTTTTTCTTAGTGTTTACTTTCCGCTTGCTTACTCTGTGGTGTTTGTTTACTTTACAAAGTAAATGCCTTCCCTTTTTACCGGGATTTACGCCTTGGTGCTAGTCGCCAGCCCCTAGCCTATGGAAGGCGGGCTTGGGGTAGTCACGGCACGGACCCCGAGTGCAGGTCGTGACATTCCTCCCCAAAGATCTGTTATTTTACATTATTGGCTCAACCTTACCTTCTTCAGATTTAGCTTCAGTGACTGATGATTTTAATTTTTTACCTATTAAATGACTATGAATTGTATCAATTGTGAAGTATCAACATAGGTTGGACCCTTTCATTCTTCTCTAAACATTTTAATTCATCTAGATTGTAGTACTCTCTTGATCAACATTAGACAGAACCACTATTTATTTCCCAATCCCGATGAAGTAAATGGAAGTTCAAGTATCATCCATATCTGTTGCGCTTTCTCAAATGTGGTGGGTTTAATCGCTCCTTTAGTGTCCATGGTCTTCTTTTTCAAATTCACTTCCTTCTTCAGTTGAGCATTACCTTTTACACTAGAATATAACTCATGTACCTCTTCAATCTCAGAAACATCCTAAATATAAGGTTTATTTAATTCTACAAACTCACTGTCATATTGCATAACATAATTCTTAATTTCCTAGTGAAAGATGAAACTTAAATGATAACTAATAACTCTTAGTCAGAGATCTCCATATTATATATAAATTATTGCACACCCTATGGCTAAAAATTTTCATCCTATAATGTTTGTATTCCTCTCTTCTTCCATATCCATCACGAGGAAGTCAACAAGGAAGTATAATTGGTTGACTCTAATAAGGATATCCTTAATGATTCCTAATGAAGATTTTAGTTATGAATCAGTTAATTGAAGAAGTACTCTTGTAGGATTTAGTCCATCCAGTCCCAAAGTCATTAATTTTGTGTAAGAAATGATATTTACCGTAACACCTAAGACACATAAATATTTCCCTCATTTGTTAGCTAAGATAAATATAAGAATTGAATAAATACCTAGATCTATTTTCCTATTAGGTAGGTCATTTGATACCTCCTCCAAACACTCTTGTGTCAATGGAATGGTGATAATATCTTCATGAATGTTTTTTTTCTGTTACTAGTTATTTCATGAATTTTTCATAATTCTATGTGATTGTAAGAGCCTCAAAAAAAGGAAAATTTATATGAAAATATTAAAAGTACTCTGGAATCATACAATTCTTTTTGTTGTTTTTCCCATTAAACATCCGCTCTGGAAAATGCATCCTTTTATTGTATTGAGGTGGTTCTTCATCTTCTTCTACTTTAGCTACTTGTTCTATTCTTCTTTCAGATTCCTCATATCAGGCTTTCAAATGTATTTTTCTTGAAAATTATATACAACTTTTATTTTCTTCCCACTTATATTCTCTATGGCTTTAAATATTCATATTTGTTTACTTTAAAGAATGTTATATATGTACCTCTATGGCTCTCTATAAGATGATTAGGAATTTAGACAAATTGATGCTTCATATTCTGAAATTCAGTCCTTTAGATCAATGCTTCATATTTTATTTCTTTGAGTACATCGCTAGAAGCATTCATGAATGTTTCTATTGTCTCTCCCTACAAATAGAACTCACTTGTTAGTGAGGCACCTTATGGTGATTATTTTTTTTACACTTGTGTTCAATGATAAAATCTATGTCCATGTTGTTGTTGTTGTTGTCTCCAGCCTTAAATTTGATTACCAAGACTTTAACAAACATAGTAAACATCTTCTACACATGTACCATTGGTCTTTTTTATTGTCCCGTCATTATCTACATATTTGTGGTTATTGACTCTAGTTGTGCTACTATCCTGTCACTATTGTTGATTGAATGAAAAACTTTTCATTATGTTCCCTATCTATTCTATCAAAAACTATTTCTTAACATCTAGTCCTGTAGATTTTATCATGCTCCAAGTGACTTCTTCACTAATGATCCTCTAGCTACAACATCCAGGATTGGAAGATTTTCCTATGAAAACCCATATAGATTGTTTAGATAAGAATCCATATATCCTTTCTGGGATGAGGGTATTTTCATGTCATATCTTCATATCTTTTATATGAAAAATGTTGAGATTCATTTTCAAATTTGAAAATTTTATGAATATTTACACATATATCCATTTACAAAGAAGGTGGAATAAAGCGAGTGAGGAATCATTCGGCAAGATCATCCCATGAGTGGTGGAATGTGTAGGCAGTAATTGAATCCAATCTCAAGATCAATCATGTAATGAAAATCACAAAATATGAAGTCTTACCGTATTTCTACAAACATTTAGGAGTTAAAACATTTTTTAGAGATCAAGGAAGCATCCAAATTTTTATTTGGATATTCGTGTAATTGTTTGGTGAATTTCAAACTAATTCATATCATTAAAATGATTGATGAATTGATCTCGAAATTATTTATAGAAACAGGTGGTGCAAGGATGTTTAGTTGTAATACTATGTTCGATGGCTTCCTATAGCTGGTAAGCATCCGTAACCCATGATCTCTTTGAATAACCCTATATGGTTTATTTTCCATAGCTCTAAAAATGGTTGTATCTTCCTTTCACTTTTTTACACCATTACCTAATTCAAGATCGATGTCAAAAACATCTTTTCCTTTTGATCATGTGTTGCGTTCGTTCATTTAAATGTTCAAATTCTAAAATTCATAGCATAGACTTAACAAATTTAATAGAGAAACTGAAGTAAAATGAAAAAATTAAAATTAAAATATTAAATTCCTAAATAAAAAAATCAAATTATCCCCAGCAATAGTTTAATTTCCCCATGTGGTGTCATTAATTTCATATAGATCAATGTAGAAACAAATTTATAAAAACTAAACTATTCTACTCAACTAATTAAAATATAATATTAACAGTAGGTCAATATCGATCTGTAGATATGGTGATTCAATTTTATTAGTTTTTTAAATGATTTTATTATTAATAAATTGTAAAAAGTAGAAAATAAAATTTTGTTTTGATGGATTTTGTGTATGGAAAGAATGAAAATGAATTAGATGATTGTTTGATTATGTTGAATTTTTTTTGAAATCATTCCATGTTTTTTAAATTTTATGGTTTATATGAATTTAGATTTTATAAAAGGGGTTGGTTTAATCATGATGTGTGTTGGATTTGAGATGAGGAATATTTAATGGCCATGGTATCTTGTCTTCAATGTGTCAATACAATATTTCCCTTGGTCTAGTAATTATGGGTTTTACCAAATTAATTTTTTCATGATACCATTTTAAAACCAGATTCCTCTAGAATTTGAAAATGTTCAAGACTAATTCAGAGTCAACAATTTTAAAATTCTAAAGTTCTTTTTTATTTAAAATATTATTCGTCATGATAAAATAAAATGACCATGTTTTGAAATTGATGATTAAATTTCACAATCCAAATAAATTAATAATTAAAACAAAATAAATGCAATGCACCCTCCCCCTTAGATTACCTTACAATAGAACATGGGTGGTTTAACCCATTATCATTGTGATCATAGAATTAGAGGGAATGATAAAATAAAATAAATGCACAATGATAATAGAGAAGAATCAATAAGTGTGATGCACAATGCAGCTTCACACTCAAAGATTATACCTCGAAATCAGAATTCCCTCAAGGAGCAGACAACTCCTCTATATATAGGCTTCATATGGGTTCTCCCCCACCATTTTGATGACTTGTAATACTGATCTGAGGTTGCCTCCATGATTTTCAAATCTGCACGAATCATGGGACAATCGTATTAGAATATTTGGAATGTTTACTCCTTTCATGTCATGTAACCAGGACTCACAATATGTAACAAACATTCAAAAAGTGTCATATTATCATGACTTGTTCTAGTAGTGTAAATTTAAATTCATTTGTCATATGAAATTTAATTGATAATCATGTCATATAATGGCTTCATGACATGAAATTAATCATGAAATTCCTTCATGGTGTGTGATATGTTGTGAAATGCTACTACATGTCTTGTACTATTGATTCAAGACATGTAATTCATGATTATTCTCCTAGATCAAATTATTAATTGGTTTTTCAATTTTTTCCGTAGAATATCTCCATGATCATTCTCAAAAATTTGGTTTCCTCACCGTATCCTTGTTCACAGTAAAAGGTTCAATTTTTATCCAAAGAGTTTCCACTTTCCATTTCTTGTCCAAACACTCATTGTTTCTTTCCAAAAAGCATAAAATAAGTTATTTTATTCCTAATTTGGAATCTTTATTCATTTGTATAAAAAAATTACAACATTATAATAAAATAAAATGTATGCATGAAATACACATAATAGTTGTATTAAGAGACATTACATAGGGCCACATTCCATCTGAAACCATTAAATGTCATTCACATCCCTCCATCGGCTTCATTATCTCATATCTCCTTTTATTGGACATGGACTTTGACCTATGAGTTTCCTCTCATGAGGAGTTTTTTTTGAATTAATCATAAAGGTGGATGTTTTATGTAATTCATGATATTATGAGATATGTTATGATCTTGATTCTTATCATGGTGATGCTTGATGACAGTAGTGATTATGGTAGGATTATTGGAGAGCTTCCATGGTTGATACACCCTTGTCACACTAGGTAGAGATTTTATGTACTCATTATATAGATAAATATGAAACTCCCTAAACTATGCACAAGTCATCTATTTATTGTGTGGTACACCCCTAAATTTGATATCATGTATCACTCTGGTCATCCATTAATATTGGATCTCCCTTAACAAAGGGTTATAGTAGTGAGGGGTGGCCCCCACCACACATATTCTAGTGAGGTTGTATTTGATACTGGGCATTAGTGTTGATATAAATGAATTATCATCATCATTAGATATTTTTTGAGAGGGAGATCTCATTTCCCCTTTATTTTGGTTTCTTTGAGATTATATATATGTATTGGGTTTCATTTCCCTAATTTATTAGGTTAATATGGCTACTATTTTTTAGTCATTCTATTGCCGCCTTTCAATTTTTATGGAATGCTAATATGTATGTATTTACACATACTTGAATGGTATTTTCCCACATGTGTTATGTATTATGTATATATCAATAGAGACATAGTATTTTCATTCACATATATCACATATTATTAGGTGCATATTAAATACAATTCATAAACACACCCCAATGAGCATTAAAGTTATATATCTTTGAATAGTACAGACAAAATATTCTTATTTCATAAATTATATTAAAAATATTCCAAAAATATGTCTTCATATAGTACTCCCCATTGGAATATCATACTAAAACCATTATTCATAAAATGGGGAAGGAAACATAATAAATGTTGAGAAAAATTTATCTCAATAGGTAAACATATAAGATATCAATTTATGATCATATGTTAGAATAGGATACACATAAGGTTATGTGATCATAAACATAACTTATGATGTTCATACCCAACCTATCATATATCATAATCATGTATGAAGGAATAAAACATTACCATATTTTAAATGATGATCCATAAGTGTGATAAATCATCAAAAATAAATAATTAACCATAAATTCATGTCATAAAACTATGGCACAATCAAAAATATATTAAAACATTTCATATTACAATGTTAAATATCATGACCATCAAGATACTGGATCAGGACATAGCACACATTTCCCATTGTGGATTAGGACACACCTATTTCTCATAATAGATTAGGATGACCATGTTTCACATAGTGGATTAAGATTAACCATTTTCCCATATTAAATCATTCTCATGGCCTTATTTTATTTTTATCTCATGATATATAAACATTTTCCCAATTAATTTTAGGTATAGAGAGGTAAAAATAATATCATAATGAATACCATATATATGTAGGGAAAAATATCATAAAAAATTTATCATATCATCACTTCATAAAACATGTAATGAAAATAAAGATTTATAAAAACATCACCACTTCATCACAGAATAACTCGAGATATTAAATGGGTTTCATAAACATTTAAAAAACCTGAAAATTAATGATATAGTGAAATAATATGGATGGTATCATTCAATATTATCCCTAGTAATGCATAAGCAACATCACCAGGTGTCATCATAAATGAAAAATTATTTCAAAGATCACTTGGAACAATTATTTTTAATATAGAATTTATAGTTAAAAAATCAATTTAAAACCTAAAGCATTTTTAAAATACATTCCATAATAAATAATCCTAGAATGCAATAAATGAATATATAAAAAGTAGTTAAAAATTTTCTTTAGAATATCCATTATAATTTAAGAATCACATTTATAAAATAAATCATTATGAATTAAATTTTCCATGAAAATAACCCTAAGAACATATATCATATGATTCAATGATAAAATTTAACATAACAGTGGAAATTTTATTCTTTCCATAATGTTGAAAACAATGATTTCATTCATAATTTTGATAAATACAACTAATCATTGTTGAGAAAAGAGCTTGAAAATTCATTTAAAATAATTTTTAAAAATTAAAATATAAGTAATATTTTAAATTATAAATCATTTTAACAATGTTAAAATTATTTTTGAAAACATTATTCAATAAAATATTGTTATAAGTAGAAGGGTTTTCGATCAAACAAATAAATAAATATGATTTTTCTTTAAAATATTCTGTTGACTTATTATGTACATAAAGAGAGAAAAATGAAAAGAAAACATTTATTGTTAAAAAATAACTATATGATAATTAATAATATGGGTTTTCTGAGAGATTTATCAAATTATATCATCCTTGGAAGAATACTTATGAGAAATCCCAAAAAATGAAGAGATTGTAACAAAAAACTCTTTCCACTTTTGTAAATTTGAATCATAAGCCCCCTGAAAGAGTAACATTAAATGAAACATATAATATCATAAGGATAATAAAATTATTGACATTACATGTCAAAGAGGATATATATATAACTTATATAAGAATATAGTTGTATAACATAACATATTTTTAAAAGAAGAAAAATTGAGACTAAATTCCCTTATAGATTTGGTATCTTTAGAACCATAAACCCCACTAAAGGGAGATCCAAAAAGAGATATGTAAAAAAAAATTTAGGATACTCATCATGAAAAAATTCATATAAAATATATACACCACATAAAATAAAGAATATTTGAATACGTCTTATGTCTCATGTAAGTGAAAAGTTAGTTAGAAATCCAATAACATAAGTATCTACTTTATAACAAATTAGAACCACATGTGTAATAAATATATTTTTATTATAAATATATCAAGGTACCATATATATATAATACCATATAAGATTTATTTATAGCCCTTTATTACCCATTTATTGACTATTCAATTCTAAAGTCGCATTTTGGGAAATAACTGCTGTGTTTTCATGTATGTTTTGATTATTTTTGGTCCTATAAAATTGATCATGGTCCCATAATCTATTGAATTTAAACCATGATATAAATATCATGTATATCCATTATTCATGTGTCTAGTGTAACATCCGATATTTATCTAAAGGTATATACCATTTAAATTTTGGTTTAAATTCCTTTAAGTAGTCCTATTAATGATATATAAGAGTCTAAAGGAGTTCATGGTTATATCTATGGCTTGTTTGAAGCCCGTTTCCCTAAAAAGGGGGATATAGAGAGGGATTCAAGTTTTTCTACAGCTGTGTGACCTAAGGTTTCGGACCGTGCATTGTTTCATTGGTTTGGAACATAGCCCAAACACATAGTTTTTACATGGTTAGTGAAATTGTGTGCCTAATTGTGAAATGTTCCCCATTATAGTAGTGACTACCACATAGTTGGCATACCATTTATTAACCATGATGCCAACTACATGGAGGGTAAAAATAAATGTAATTACATGTTTCCCCCCTCAAATGAATTATTTAACCCCAATTTTCTTTTTTCTCCCATTTCAATGGGATACTCCCTTCATCCCATGTGTGGAGCTCCTCATATCCACCTCCTCTATTTGTTCTATATCCTTTATCCATTTTCCAAATCCTTTTTCCTTTGAAGAAACAAATATTCCTTAGTATTCTATACCTTTCAAACCCATTTATTTCATGTTTACTCTTCTATATAATGAATTATTTTTGTGTACTAGATTTTAGCATAAATTTTGGACATTTAAATAATACATTGATTTATTCCGTTTAGGATGAATCACACCTTAATAATAGTAGAGTGTTGTTCTAAAACATCTAGGTTGGGATTCTAGGCATTTCGTGTTTGTTTCGTTTCTTTTTAGTTGATGTGTCATTGGAACACTCTCCAAAACCTTCAACTAAATCTTTTTTTCAGTATATTAAATTAATGAGAATATTTTTCTATGACAGTTGTGAATATACATTATAGAGACACCCATATATGGGGTTTTCTCCTTATCATTTATCACCCCTTTGGTTTTCCCTCATTGAATGAGCCTTTTTACCCATTATTCTAAATTATGAACTATCCCTTATCGTTGATTTTCACTTTAATTAAAGGTCATAATAGATAAAATTGATTTAATATGAATTATGAACCATGAGATGAATCCATTGAGAAATAATATTCTTAAATCTAATGATGGACCCACGATTATTTCTATATTCAACTGTTTAATATTATTGCTAAATTTGATTTATCAATTGCCAAATGATTATGGTTATTCCATATGATGTTCATTGTTCTTTATCAAATTGTTGTGATTAATTCCTTATGTGAATGATTATAGCCTCATTAAAATTTTTTATAAATAATCCATGCCATTTTCTATACACATTGGGCATTAAAAGTTCATCTTTTTTCTTTCCATTATACCAAAATTGAATATCTTGAATTTAATGCACCATATAGATATGTTTTTCATCTTAGACTATATAATTTACATTTATTATATGAGTTTGAAAATATGATTTAAATTGTGTTTAATTTCACATTCCATTCCATTCTCTTATTTAATGCTTCATGAATTATCAAAAAAGTGTTGTTGTAATAAATTACATAGTTGGTTAGATTGGTGAGCATGTGTATTTGAGATGGTGATCTGATCTAATGTAATTATAAATATATTCCTTGTCTAATGATTTTCTATGTTTGATATGGTTCTCTTGCAATATACAAGTGGAGTGCATGGGTTGTGACTTTAGGATTCCATGGTTGGACTCACTATGCGATGTTGGTTACTTCTCTTGATGTGATGGGAGTGTTACTATGGATTTCTAGGAATGGGATCTCCATGTGGATTTACTTATACTCATTTTTTAGGCTAGTTCCCCATGGGAGAAACTGATGATATGCCCCTTTAGAAAAATGGATATTCCATGCCTCAAGTGATACATTGTCCCATGTGTGAGATACATAGTATGGACTTAGATTCACTATGTTTGGAGTAATATAATGAACATTGTATGGGTATCCTTGGATAGACTCAATGAAATTAGTTTTATTTTATGTTATATAGTGATCCTTGGGATTATTTTTAGATCTCCTTGGATGGGAACAAACTCAAAAATAAGAATTGATGGTTTGTTTGATTTTTTCATTTCATATGTGAGTTATCTTGTATATTTATCATTATTATAAAAATTTTTATGATGAAATGTAAATTGGAACCCAAGATGAAGAATAAGCTTCAATGTTTTTCCATTTAGGTTTTCCTTGTTTACTTTGTCCCATGTAAGCATATTTCTCATTTCACAAGTACATCGTTTAGACTACCAATTTAGTCCAAAAAAGGTGGTATGGTATGCATGTCCATATATAAACCTGAACCAAGGTTTACATGTTTTATTTAATTAATTATCCACTATATATATATATAGAAAACTACTCATTTAAGTATTGCACTAAATGGATTAGCCTAGACACCATGGGTGTTAGACTGTTGAGATTATATCTCACACCCTAATCAGGTGTAATTTATCACAAGATTATACCATAGGATCATATGCATGTATAAAGGGAAGAATGTGTCTTCTGATGGTTTATTGATTTATTTCCTTCATATGTATTTTTGGGGTAGAGGACATAGAATATACCCGAGATGTTGTTGTAGCTATTTTTTGATATTTTTTAGTTTTTGATAAAATATAGTATATGTTTGTACCCATAATCCCATGAACACTCATTTTATATAGATATATAAAATCTCCATGATCATCATTTTTTATCTATCATTTTTATATAGCTTTAACATGGTTATTATTTTGGTTGGATTGTTTTATTACTACCACTATCGTATGCTTGTAATTATGCTTCAATGATTTATTATTTATTATTTTCCATCGTGGATACTGAGATAAATAAGGGAATAGTATCTCCAAGAAAACAGCCTAGGCCCTCACTTATAGTTGGAATCCTATACAGTTTAGGTGGGATGTGTTTTAGGTCATGTGAAACACCATATTTGGGAACTATTCAGTGGAACATGGGGGAATATTACAAAAAGTGGTATAAAAGCTATTATTGTATTTTTTTCTATTTGGTTTAGATATGACATTTGGACATTTGGATTTAGAATTTACCATATTCTTGGATACAGCTAACCCATGTACGAGAGAAACCCAAATTACATGAGATAAAAATAGATGTTATAAATTATTCTAATTAAGATTGATACGACATCACTATTGGGTGAAACACTTGTTTTATTGTATTACTAATATTATTATTATTGGAATAATTATTTATATTTCATCAGCCTAATGATATGATTTAATTTCATTACATACACCATACTATGAACTATTAAAATTGAAAATGTGATGCATTATGAAATTTCATATCGAATTTTCATCGTACATTTAATGTTTTGCAAGTGACTGTTTTTGTGAATTTCCCTATTAAGCTTTAATTTTCCGATTTAGTTATAATTATAGATGTGTTCCAATGAAACATGGATGGATATTTTATGTTTTGGAATACATGGATTCTAATTTTAACTCATAATGTTAATGGGACCTTATGAATTGTAATACAAATCAACCTAATTCAGACAAATAAAAAAGTGGGTTAAATGAAATCATAAATAAAAATGATTAAGACATTTTAAAATTAAATAGACACCCCATATAAGAAATGCGAGCGCTTGATTTTGACATTAACATGTCAATGGGAATAGGCCATGTCTCTTGTGGCCCTTCTATAGTATTTACTTGTTATTTGATCATATATATATATAACTAGGATATCATTTGTTTTCTTGTTTTAGGTGGGCTTTGGATATGTCCTTCTTCTCACTTTCTCTACCTATTTTCCATAACCGTTATAAACACATTCATAGGAGTTCAATTGAAAATTTCAGATCTATGACACAAGGATGTCCTCATGTTGTACATCATGAGAGTGGTGATGATAATACTATAGAGGTGGTGGGACCCGATCCACATGTTATATCTCCTGTAGTTCCACATGAGGAACCTAATGCTGATCCTCTTCTAGTCGGAATTTATGTTTAGTTTCTTGTTTGTTTCCAATGGTTAATATAGTTTTTTCAAGGTGATATGTGGCCATCCCTGACTATGGAATTCTTGAAACAAGACATGTAGTTGCAAAATCCTCCCACCTTTTCAAGGAATGGTAGAACTCGTGCTGAAATGTCATCATTAGAATCCAAAATTTCTATCTTTGACCTTCTGGATATGCATCTAGAGAGGAGGGTCATGTTAACTACATATATACTAAATGAATCTTCTAAGCATCAATTGGATGTCGTTTCTCAGTCTGATCATTATTTTGGTATGTTCTAGGTAGAATTCAAGACTAATTTCATTTTTTAATTCATTCCACAGACTCTTAAAGAGAATCATGCATGAGAGTTCATGCGTCTTTAGTAGAGCACCATGACTGTTCTTTTGTAAATTGAATGTTTCACCAAACATTAGTGTTTTTTCTCTGTCTCAGACTAGTGATGATTTGGTGACTATTATGATATTTGATTATGGGCTTGGGAATGATGTCCTCTCATAGGTTAATATCTTATGGTTTAATTCTGAGATATAGATAGTGAATGTTTTTTGTAATTATCAAATGAAATCTTAGAGAATATAGCAATGTGAACCAGAGCTATTCAGTTACGAGATAGTGTGATGGTTCATCTAGTATTAGGAAGAATAATTCAAAGGATGACCATGGGGGTGGTTCCATCTAGGTGACATGTATTGGTATCTCTATACTATGTAACTATTATGGATGTTCAGGCCACAAGAATCCCCATTACATGAAGAAAAATAATTGAGTGTTGTTCTTGTGGAGAGTTGTTTCAACTTCCATGATTCTTCAATTATTTTCATCCATCATCCAGTGGAAGGAGATCCATACTATCTCATTTATCAAGTAAAATATCTATGACTCCCTATTAGGCCAGAAGTTAGTATTATACTAGTCGATCACCCCATTGTGGTAATAGATGTGGCCGAGGTAGTCAGACCCTAGAGCTTCAACGATAGTAGAGTTGATCTGCATAGGCTAGTAAGGTAGAACATCAGGGACACAATTTAGTCAATATGTATGTAGTAAGAAAAGTTCCAAGGACTAGAGTTTTGTCCCATCTATAGTTATAGGTACTATTATGGTAACTTCTACTTTACTTTCATCCATTTTAAATACAGGTGATTCACACAACTTCATATCTGATGCTATTTTTGAATGTCTTGGACTTGAAATTGAGTACTTCTATGAATTCTTATCCCTTGACACACCAATATGTGTCACAATATAGGGTATAATCTAGTGCTAGTAATTTACCTTGAAATAGGTTTGTTCCATTTCTTGTAGAGTTTAATTTTCATCAAGGTGACTGGATTTGACGTCATTCTTGATTTGGATTGGCTCATGATATATTGTTCCCAATTGGATTTATGTCACTCATAATTTTCTATGTCATCAACCAATTGAAACATGTTTCTACATTATTTATAATGTTAAATCCATGAAGATCAGGCTGGACCCAAGAGAACTTGTCTAATAAGGGTGACTGCTCAATTAGAGAGTCTCTTTATGAGTTACCCGAGAATAAAGTAAGTGGAGTTCCCTACAATTGTGGATGGTTTCATGGGTTTCATCCCTGATGATTCTCTAGTATACATACTGAGTGAGAGTTTTAGTTCACTATAGATATAGTTCCAGGTGTGCAACCATTATACACTAATTATTTTAGGATTCCACCTACCATACTTTAAAAACATAAGAGGCATATTGAAGAAATATAGTCCAAGGGTTTTCTCTATCCCATCACATCACCATGGGGTTTAATGGTCCATTTCAATAAGTAGTGGGATAGTACCCCCTATAATTTTCTGAGTTTGTAAATGGTTGAACAAAATTATGGTAAATATTTGTTATCCATTACCATTTATTGTTGACCTCTTCAAACAATTATGTGGATAAACTCTTTTCATTAAGATTGATTTGAGGTCGAGCTATCAGTAGGTTTTCATGAGACCATCAAATAAACCACTTTTGACATTCTGGAGTCGATACACCCTATATGAGTACTAGGCTGATTTATCTGTCTAAAGAGAAATCCAAATGTCTTTGTAGCTTTAATTAATCATGTTTTCCACTTGTATCTTGATTATTTTTTCATAGACATTAGAGTTGAACTATTAGTATATTATTTCTATAGACAATACCATTTCAACCATATTGAGATTATGTTGAGCACGCTGATAGATCACCAACTATATGTGAAGCTAAAAAAATTATACTTTTGGAACATTGAGGTTCGATTATTTTGTCATATTATATTAGAGACTAAAATATCTATTGACCCAAAGAATGTGAACCTAGTGATTCTCTTAGAGAAACCCATGAATGAGTTTTATATATAATTATTCTTAGGGATGGATACTATTACATATAATTTATATTGAACTTCTCCAAGATGGATGTTCCTGATATGACCCTGAATAATAATAGTGTGTAGTTCCTATGATACAAATATTGTAATTTGTATTTTCTTGAGTTAAAGTGAAGAATCTCCTTAGAAATGGTCCTAATTATTACAAAGAAGTATATGGGATATATATTTTATTTTGATCCTTAATGAATTGGTATAAGTGATGATCTCATGTAGGGTGATTGGGTCATCGCATGCGGGTCCTACCAATTGATGACACATTAGGGGAATTACCCAACTCATGACCTCACTTTATAAGGTGTGGTTCATGATCAATGTTGTTGGACTGATTACCAATTATGAGAGTGATTCATTTTCTATAATGATCATAAGAGTCACAAATATATCTCCACACAATGAAACATGAATATGAGTATGTTTTGTTGGGTGGAATACCTATAGTCCATTGAAATCGAGCTTTCTTACTCACCTAGAATGGGAAATGTCATGGGTAAAGCATTGAGATGAATGACTCAGATGCAAGATAAAAATAAAGATAATATTGAGTGGAATATTATGCTTATGTTTTCTAATTTTCATCTTGAGGTTTTGGTGATGCACAATTAACTAGTTCTATAATCTCTACTAGTGACCTCTTCTTTTCTGAAACATGTTCTGATGAAGAAATTATTATTTTATGAAGACTTATTTCTAAGGGAGAGTGTTATAGGAGATAACCCACCTCCTGATTGGGTAGTTGATGGCGGTGAAACTCTCCTCTTATATGGACATGTATTGGAGACATCAAATATTAGGAAAGAGATGATAATGGTATAACATTCTTGGTGTGGGAAATTTATCTTGGAATTACAAAAATGTATTGGGATATAAGTATTTATAACTAGTGGCCTTGTATAAAGAGACATATAGCAGGTTTCATCAGTCGGTGCTCCACTTGTTATTTGGTGAAGGTAATGAACTAGTAACCTCCTTGAATGCCCCATCATCTCTTCATTACTATGTGGAAATGTAATAAAATAAATATGGAATTTTTGATATGATTTCCAAGACCTCTATGAGAAAACAATTCAATATAGGTGACTATCAACAGGATGACCAATACCACACACTTAATAATGATCTAGGATTCCTTAAATGTTAATGAGGTAGTATTTGTTTATATTTGTGAGATAATGTGACATCATAGGGTTCCATGTTATTTTATTTAGGAATAATATTCCCCATCAACATTTATACATTAGGAAGGGTTGTAACAGGTAATATGTCAACATGTGATCTTGATTATTTCATATCACCCTTAAACTAATGGGCAATCCATGAAGACTATACAAGAGTGAATGGATATGCTACGAACTTATACGCTTGATTATGGAAGTTTTCTGAAAATAATATTCTATTGGTCGATTTTTCTTACAAATATTTTTAAGAAGAAATTTATATATCTATGTATAGTACCCTCTATTATACACTTCATCGTTCAACTTTATATAGGATTGATGCAGGTGAGGCTACTCTACTAGGTATTCTCCTCATTTAAGAGACATCAGTGATAATATAAATGATTCACAAGGGTATGTATATATCTAAATCGAGGAAAAAATAATAGACCTATCATCGCAACATACCTCTTGAGATTGAGGTGTGACATCGGGTATTTCTATATGTTTATCCTAAATTAGAAGGTAGGTGAATCATGAGACATAGAATGTTATAGACAAGATATGAAAATCCATACAAGATAGTGTAGAGGGTCACACTGATACAATATTGGTTTCCATTAACATAGAGATACATCACCATGCACATCATTTTCCACATATCACAACTTTAGAAGTATCATACATATCCATCTCATTCATTTTACCACGGCGATATCAAGTTGTTAGAAGACACATCCTTAGAGGGTTATTAAATTCATATATTTGATCTGAGAATGAATTTTCTCCGATTCAGGTCAATTCATCATGTCGAGGTGATATGAAGGTATAGATGAATAAAGAACAAGATAAGGGAGTGGGAGACCGATGTACATCCTCAGTAGATAGAGATATTCTCAACAAACATTTTCTACCTCCTTCGAAAGGAAAATCTAGGGAAATGTTGTTTTAATTAAAGAAGTTGTAATGTACCAATATTATGAAAATATAATTAACATTTAAATTTTTATTTTTATTCCTTTAAATAGTCATATTAATGATTATTAATAGAAAAAAGGTGGGTTTGGGTGCGTCTAGGTCTCATTTGATCCTCGGAGCACTAAAAAGGGAGCAACAGACTGGGTATCATGGTTTTTCTACAACCATACGACCTAGGGAAATCCTCAATGAAGAATTAAAATGGTTTGGGATAGATCCCAAATGAATATTTTTGACATGGATAGCTAAACTATGTGCCTAACCAGGTGATGTTCTCTCTTATAGCCACGAATTACACATAGTAGGAACATGATACTCTAATCATGCAGCCAAATTGTTAATAGTGTATAAATGGGTGAAATTATGAGTTTCCCCTATTTAATCATTTAGTTCACCCAAAATTTCATTCCTCCCCTAATCAAAAGGGTTTTCCCTTCCTCACATGCATGTGGCTCCTCCTCGCCTTTTCATAGTTGTTGTGTTATATCCTTTATCCATTGTCTAAATCAAATGAAGTCAGATGCAACAAAAATACATTGGTATGATATATATTTGGAACCCATATTTCTTCTAGTTTCTTATTTTATCAATTATGTTATTTAAGTTCCATTGATTTTCCCAATTTTTAGTGTTTTTTTTAAAATCTTTCTTTTTATTCCATTTTTAGTCATATCAAACCATGAAGACAGCTGAGTGGATTGATACAACATCAAAGTAGGGGTTTATCCCTTTCATAATTATTTTATGGATCTTTAGTATATGCACCATTGTTCTATTGGTCGAACCCTTTCGGAGATACTTCTTTAAAACATATTAAATCAATTAGAATGTTTGGTTGTTTCTCTTATGAAATACTCATATATGGGAGTTTCACCATGTCATTGATCCCCACATGGGTGTGACCTCATTGTATGATATTTTTTCTCCATTTCTATAAATTTTAAACTACTTAGTACGTGTATGATTAAAATTAATTAATGTAATATATTTATAAAATTGAGTTAATATAAATTGTGAATCATGAGTTGAATCCCCTAAAAATCCTATGATTAACTTTTACGGTTGTCCCCATGAGTATTTTCATGTTCTATTGTTTAAACATATTGCTAAATGTGATTTATATTTAGCATAATTAAAAATTTTATTCAATACGATATGCTTTATTCCTTTCCAAATTGTTGTGATAAATGACTTGTGTGAGTTCTTATAGCCTCTTTCCCATGTTTTATTCATATTCTAGAACATGTGATTTACAACATGAGCATGTTACTTGGTCTCTAATTTTTTTAATTATTCTAAAATTTTAATTTACCAAATTAAATTATATATTTTCTGATGTTTATTAGGATTTACTATTCAAATTTCATTGATAACATGTGTTTAGATACAGTTTACGCCTTCTAGTTTATGCCTCATTCCATCCCTTGATCTTATTTAATCCTTGATTATTTTCTATAAAAGTGTTTTTGGACTATATTTTGTAGTAGGTTGGCATGATGAGCAAGTGGTATTTGAGATTTTTATTTTATGGAATGTCATTAAAAAATATAATCCTTGTATCATGATGTGCATTTTTTGATATAGATATTTTTCTTTGGTCTAGGAAAAAACATGGGTCCCAATTTATGGATGACATGGATGGAATCGCCCTGATTAGGTGGTTACTATTATTGATGTGACATGAGTGATACATTAGATTTATATATGTAGTTTCACATGGAGAAATTAATTATACTCTTATGTGAGGAAGGTTCCATTGGGGTACAGTAGAGGAAATACATGGTTGGAACGATGGATATACAAGGCCTCAAGTAATAATCGTGCCCCTAAGAGAAATAATTAGTATGAAATCAGAGTCACCAAGTCATGAGTGATACAAGAGACACCATATGGGTTTACCTAGATAAAAATAATGAAATTAGTTATATTGGATGTTTCGTAGTGACCGTTGTAATTTTTTTAGTTTGCATTGGATGGGCCTAGACTCTACAATGAGAATTGATGGTTTGTTTGATTTTCACTTTTCATATGTGATGAATATTTTATAATTGTAATTATTATTAAAACATTTATGATGACATGTAAATTAGACCACATACCAAAGAAAAAGCTAATGGTATTCCTATTATGGTTCCAAATTTACATTTTCCCATGCATACATAATTTTTCTTTACATAGGTACTTGTTCAGACTTTCAGATTAGATAGAAGAATGTGGTATCAGATGGGTTTATATTTAGGATCATGGACCAAGGTTAGCATAATTTATTTATTTAATTATCTTTTATTAATATATATATATATGGACCACAATTCATTTATCAATTTCACTAAATGGATCATCCTAGACACCATTGGTTTCGGCCTACTGAAATTATATATCACACCCTACTCATGCTCTGTTTGGTACCCAGGTAGACATTATGATCATATGTATTGATAAAAAGAAGCAGGAAAAATCCAATAATTGTTTTATTTATAGCCATAAGATGGATTTTGGGGCCATAAGACTGAGAATATTCTCAAAAAGCTGTTGTAGCATTATTTTGTACTTTTTTTATGTTTTTTATAGAATCTAGTATATTCTTGTACACCTATTAAACATCAGACTGGTTTTTTTATAGAAATATGAAATCCTCATGAACATAATTTTCTGTATATTTTACAATTATTAAAATTCCCCTTGGTTGTTTTTCTTCATGGATTGTTTCATTACTTATGTTACAATCATAATTTTATTAGACTTCCATTATTTATTATTTATTGTTTTCCATCATTCATAACTAGATCTACGAGGGAATATTGTCCACACTGACACACCCTAGGACCTCGCTTATAGTTGGTAGCCTCTAGCATTTGGGGAGATACCATTGAGGTCATGTGACCAACCATCTTGAGATATTATTGAGTGAAAAATAGGGTGGGACACTATATGTATAATTATCTATGAAAGATAGATATATAAAATGAAATACACTATTCAAGGAAAGGGAAAGTCATACGTAAGCATTAAAATTATTTACATTTCAATGAAATAAATAATTAAATAATGGTAAAAAATATATTAAAATTACAGAATCATTTTTAATTTCTTATATATCTCATATTTTCAGTAAAATCATCTTTATTACCTTTCGTATAATATGTTAAGGAATCACAAATATTCACAAGGTGGTAGTTCACCATACACTTGAATATAGTTTTTATATTCCTACTAAATGGAATTATAGAAGTAACATGTGGTATAATGATTACATAAATATAATAATATCATAAATATAATAATAAAAATAAATACATCATTCTACATAGCTGTGAGAGGTGGTGATGGGAAAAAATATCATCAGTTCATAAAGCATTAGTATGCCATATATAAGGATGATAATTTCATAAATTATTTTATGGAATTATATAATTATTAGGGTTATTTTATTATAATAATAAACTTTTAATATATGGAATTCACTAAAGTTGTTATATCATCATAGATAAATAAGAATTCATGTAGGTGGAGGAATAAATAAGATAGAATTATTGACTATGGATATTAAATATTCATTAGATATATAATTTTATTCCACCATAAGGATTATATAAATTGTTTTAATAAAAATAATACTCTTGGGATTGTATTAGGGTATTAGGTTTCTCATATTTCGGTTTTTTGATGAGACCAATGGTTTTTTAAGTGTTAAGTGGAGATGAGATGAATCATCTTTTTATAAGTGATGTGTGTTGAAAAAAAGTACTTTTTGAAAATAAAAAGGAGGACCCTCATTTTTCACTTACTAAGAGGATCCAAAATGGACCATTGTCGAACATTGAAGAGATACTTTATAATTTTGTCCGTATAATGTATTTTTACATTTTTTGGATCATTTTTAACCCTTATATTTTTTGTTTAGCATCTAATATGGAATTTTTTATTGTCACTATAGTAAATAATTGTAAATATTAATACTATTCATTTTGGTAAAAAATTATTTTTACCATATTAGATAATATAAATTATAACTATTTCAAATATTGAATCCATTTTTAAAAATTCAATTTAAGTATTTGGAAAATTTTATTTTCCAATTATTCCCAAGGATGTGACGAGATATTTGGGTTTGGTTAAGAAAATGTTTAACAGTTAAAAATGTTTCAATAAAAATATTTAATATGATTATTACTATAATAAAATAAGTTGGAATAATATATATATATATATGATTGAATTTTTTTAAACCCATATTAAAATAAGATTTGGTTTTTAAAATTCCCTGAAAGAAATGAAAATTCATAATAAAAACCAGTATTTCTCATTATTCATCAAAAAATGATCTTCTCATAAAATTCTCAAATATTAACCCTAATATAATTTTCAATTGATGGTATTAAAAAATTAAATAAAAACTCAAATAGTGTAAAAATTTAGATATAAAATAATTTCAAGAAATGGAAAAAAATTTCTTTTCAGAAAAACATAGTTCTTAAGTGTAAAATTGGATTTATTAATATCTACTATCTAGAGAACACATAAGATGAATTTCTAACATTTTATTCAATATATAATATTTAAATATCACTGAAATACTTCAAAAAATGTAGGTTTCTAATTAATCTATTTAAAACATGTATATTTTCATAAAAAATGATTTTTTCCAAAAGGGATTTACATATATTTAAAGTAGTTATTATTCTAATTTATAATTAACTGGACACCAAAAAATTAATATTATATAATTTTTTAGGAAATATATTTTCATAATTTAGTTAAGTCTATTAACAGACTAAATTCAAATGGATAGGTGAAAGCTATCATATTAAATAATAAAATTTTAATACTGTATCTTATTTCATTTAAAATCAGTGTTGTGGGTATAGAAAAATATTGAAAAGTTTAAATTAATTAAAAAAGGTTACATTAATTAATCTCTAGGTTTTACATTATATTAACTTTAAATAAATTTCAACCTCTCAATTTAAACTTCTTCTTAGTAATAAAGGGTTTAACCATTGAAAATACCATTGTTGGAAACTGACATCATGAAATGGGTTAATCAAATGTACTCTTGAAAATAGAGAATATTATGTATGATTTTATTATAGTATAAATCATAGTAGGTTTCTAAATAGTAAAACATATGTGGTAAGTAAAAACATATACATAAAAATGAAAACTAAAAACCAAATAATGATGAAAATTGATCGAGAACACGATCCGGTGAATGTTAACGAAAAAAAATTTATATGAAATTTTTTTGTGAAAAAGGTCATTGAAATCATATGAAATAAAAATAATAGGAAAAAAATCATTCCCACATAATTTTCCAATTATTAGTGAATTTTTATGGGAATATCTACTTATTTTATTTCATTTTAATTCAAAATAACAATCTAGTCCTTTTGTTATCCAATAATCATTTTCTAATTCAGATCTTACTCTTTGAGATTAATTTTACCTGTATAAATGAATAAATAAAATATATAGAAGAATGATAATATATTCCTTCTATCTCTAGTAATTATTAATAATATATATATCTATATAAATTTATGCATAAATTTTCATATGGTGAAATAATACATTATTCTCTACAACCTCATACAAAATTAATCTTAATTAATTCAATAAATGTTTAACAATATAACCATTATCAAATTCAAAATTTATAAATAAAGTCACTAAATTTCACAAAATCAATTTATCATTAATAACCAAAATACTGAATATTATATCTTAATTTTCACATAACATATATGTGAATAAAATAGTCATAAAATTTCTTGAATCCTTGTATTAACCATAATGAACAAAGATGATCAATTAAAAAAATAAATACTTGTTTATTACATTGATAAAACCATATATTATTGAATATATTCCATAATAAAAATAAAAATATACACTACATCAATGAAAATAGTATTAAATTTTTCCTAATTTAATTAATTTGTTCAAAGGTCATCAATTATATTTAATTTATATTATTTATATCATTAATTTATGTATCCAAACAAAACAATATCTTCTAAACAATGGAAACATATTGTGAATTATCATCCCTTAATCAAAATATCACCCTTTGATTAAATCATGTTTATAGGCCATCAGAACCATTCATGTTATTTGTTAAAATCAATAATAATAAACATATATTAAAAATTACTTATGTATTTTAGGATTCATATAATGTAATTAAATAATTCAAATACATTGAGGCTTCTGTAATCCCATATCCTTCGAAAACCATTAATTATGATTCATCATAATTTTCTTTAATATATATTTCCAACAATATGGAATTTAAATAATCTATTTACATTCATCAATCTCAATATAATCATTCTACTCACATATCACATAAAGATTTTTTTAAAATAGCCCATACCATTGAAATTTAATTTGTAGTCTCATCATAATCAATTGTATAACCATTACTCATACAAACATGATGATTTTGTTCATTATACCCCCTTAGGATATCTATTTTCATAATGACCATTCATTAAATTTATTAAAGATTATACCATCAATGATATCTCTTAGATACCATTATTTCCATCTATTTTAATAAGTATACATTCATTGTTCCACTATAATTAAATTCACTATGTCCTTTATTTCCACACTCAAAAAAATCTTATTATTACTCTGGCACAACCACATGGGTTCTTCTTCCCACATTTTTGACGTATATAAAACTGAATATTCATTCCCATATGGTCTCCACCACAAAAAATAACAATTAATCATATCCGTCACAGATTTGGGGAGTCCAAGAGTTGGTTAATGTGTAAGATGTTAATAACATATCAAGATAAGTTATCATGAATAATCACAATATTATTCAGTTTAGTTGTATTCCCATTTGGTTTGTCATCAATACACCATCTATCATATTCAACATGATCTAGTGCATTACAGTCTCGTACATTGACTAAAAAATCATAGTTTGAGAAACAATAATCACTATGGGTAACCACAAAATCAATAAAAATAACTTTTTTGGTTTCCAAATCAGGACATGATCTTTTTAATCGACGAAATCATTGGTTCATCCAAGGTAATTCATATTAATTATTTAAATAATTCATGATGGTTCATATAGAGTTTGTGAATTTCTAGAGTTTATCCCATAAGAGTGTCAAACTGGGTGTTCATCAAGGCCCATTGAAATTAATAAGGTGATGATAAAGTACATTTCAATGAACCATTTTCGATTTCATTGCCCATAGGTATTCTTTTTCTAGTTAAACAACAAATTATAGTTTCCAAAAGGGGATGTATATGCTTTAAATCAACATTTTCAATTATTTACCAAAATTCAAAGACAATTTCCTATAATTTAACGCATCCTTATACATATCCATAGTGTAATACCTATAAATATCTTTAGAAATATCCATAGGTATCCCAGTAATGTCTTATCATCCTAGTTTCTGAGGTATAACTAAACATTTCCTCTACTATATACTTTAGTGAATTAGGATTTTTATACATAAATATTACATATTTTTTATTAATATTAAATATATTTCAAAAACACATAATTTATAACTATAATAGTTAATTTATTTGGATAATATAAACATATTATTCTAATTTCATGAAGATCTTCAACATCTCCCACAAATATTTTATGACATAGTACTCCTCCTATGTATACCATTCCAAAAATATTTCTTCATAACATGGGAAAAAATACAATAAAGGCTGATTCATGATTCTATTCGTGGTTAAACATATTAGATATCAATCTATGATCATTGGAAAAAAATATATCATAAGGGTATTTGACCACGAACATTATTTATAATGATGACACCAAACCTATCATAGTTCATAAACTTGAATACCTTCATAAAATACTACCATTTTAAGAAAGATGGTCCAAAATAGTGATAAATGATAAAAGATCTATAATTGATAATAAAATTATGTTAAATAGTATAGAAACATCATAAATAAGATTATATATATATCAAGGTTTACTACCAATATCATAAAAATAGAGGATCATGGGTTATCAATTGTTTCCTATTGTTGATCATGATGCACCTATATACCGTAGTGGATTAGGACACCTCTATTTCCAATAGTGTATCATGATAAAGCTATTTTATATATTAGATCAATCCCATAGACATTTAACAACTTATATAAAAGGGGATATAAATCCTTACTAAAATAATTAGTGTGATACATATTTCCTAAAAATTTCATAATAAAAACTATTTTCATGTATTATAAAATATCATAATACAATCATCATATCATCACATCATAATTCATGTACATAAAATGGGTTTCATAAACATTTCAACAATCCAAAATATGATATCCCATGAATAATAAATAGTTTTAATAAATATTTCATCAATTTAATCACTAACCATCCATAGAAAAAGTTATGATGATATCATTCAATATTATCCCTACTAAATCACATGGAACATCAAAGTATTTCACCTTATGTTGAAAATGATTTTGAAATATCAAATGGAAACTTTATTGACGAATATATATTATTTAGTTTTATTTTTTTTTCAAAACATAAAAAAAATTTAAATAAAATTAATCAAATATATCTTTGTAAACTTATAATGGATGTTTTAAAAATAAATTAACAGATTTATTATGGAAAATATAATTTATTTCCTGAAAAAACTTTTAAAAACATATTAAATTCTCAAAACAATTTTATTTTAAAATAAACATGAAAATATATAATTTATGATTTAAATAAAATAATGGTCATGATGGCCCAAAATTCTATTAGTGTTACATATGATAAAACAAATATTCCTTTCACATTATTAAACAATTCCAAAAAGGAATTGCATAAAAAATAAAATTAAGATTACATTCAATATTTTTTACAAGAAATAAATGTGTAAAAAGGTCTTTTCAAATCATTTATAAAATTTTGAATCTATTTCTGAAAAAATTTAGAAAACATTTTTTTAGAAAAAAAAGTTTTTTAATTGAGGAGGGAAATAAAGAAGATTATTCCTAAAAATATTCTTTGGAACAATTCAATACATAAAGATAGTAAAATTAATGGGAAATAATCATTCACTATAAATAACCCTTGGATAATAAAATAAATGTATTTCTTATGATATGTGTCATATAATCTCATCACTGAATGAAAAATCATGAATATTCCTGAAAAATGATTAGTTTATAACATAAAATCCTTACCACTATTTAACATAGAATCAGAATCCCCGTGAGAGATAAAAAATAAAATAATCATAAAATATCATGAGAATAAAAAAATTCACAAAATATTCTATTAAAGTTCTTGTATATATTGTTCATACATGAATATATTTCGTAACAAAACATATATCTTAAATAACAGCAAGTTAATAAAAAAGTAACTTACCATATTATAGCTTTTGAAATGTAAACCCAAAGAAAGATATATCCTAAAATGGATTTATAAATCAAAATAATTTTCATTGTAAAAATCATAAAATAAATTCATATGAATTATATACACCACATAATTTAAATAACTAGTGAATATGGAATGTGTCTTAAAAAAGTAAAAAATGAGATGGAAATTACTTACTCTAAGTCTTAACTTCATATCAAGATAAAAAACTGCTATATAATAAATAAAATATTATTATGAATATATTTAATATATATATATATATCATAATATTTATTATTCACTTAAAACATTTTATTATCTATTTTATAACAATTACATTGTATCTTCATGTTTTCATGAAATAATTTCTTTGTTCCATATATATGTTTTGATTTTTCTAAATTAATTACTCTTAATTTTAATTTGGTTATATATTCTCAAAATTTTACCCATAATATAGATATCATATATATTAATTATATATGTATTTAATGTGATCTACAATTTCTTGAGGTAGACAATGAAATACATCTCTTATAGAGACCGTATCCTTATGTACTCATGAACATTGTATTAATTTTCCTTATAGAAATAATGAAATAAAGTTAAATAATATATTAAAATTATATAATATTATTTATTTCATGTATATAACATATTTTCATTAAACCAATACTTATTTCATCATATTTAATTCATGAAAAAAATTGATCGATTCATGAGGGGGTAGTCTGACATACACATGATTGACATTATCATATTTAAATTGAATGTAATGTAAGAAAAAACCTGGGATATCATGATTCAAGAAATATAACTATATCATAAATATAAAATATAAACAATAAATTCATCATTATATCCATATGTGAGATGTGGTGATCCCAAATTAATAACATTTGTTTGTAAGGTAGTAGTCTATCAAAAAAATGAATGATGATTTTTTTAACCATTTGATGGAATATGAGAATTATTTAGTTTATTAAAACAAAATAATATTATCTTAGTATATAGAATACAATGAGTTTTTTATATCATCATGTTTCAGTAACAATTTAAGAGTGTGAAGGAAGAAATAAAAAATTCTTGATTTGGGACATTACCTCTTATTTGGACAACATGTGATGGATTTCACCATAAGGAATATTAGGTTGGATTTAATACCTTAATAAGGATCCTATGATGATTTAAATAAGTAGTTTTGTGTTGGATATTCTGATCAAAAAAAAATTAGATGTGTGAAGTGGAGAATATAGGTGGTGGCCTTTTATATTTACGGTGTGTGGCACACATGTTTCTTTTAAAGAAAAAGGAGTCCCTATGTTATTCACCTGAAAAATGTTTAAAATAGTCTATTATTGAACCTTAGAATAGATAATGATGAAATATTTACACAAAAATGGAGTTTTACATGTTTTTGGATAATTTTAAACATTATCTTTTTAGTTTAAACCTTGGTAAACCCATTTTTACCATAACCACAATAGATAATTTTAAATATTTATACAATTCATTATGGTCAAAAAAATTGGTGAAATTATTTAATTATATAAATTAGGATTATTAAAACCATGTAATCCATTTTTGAAAATTCTATTCACATAAGCTGAATATATTAATTTAAAATTAATCTCACATACATAATAATAAATCAGGATTTCAATGAAAAAAGTTTCAAACATTTAAAAGTTTTTTATATTGAAATTTATAATGAAAGTGATTCCAATTTCATTAATTTTAAGAAATTATATATAATTGAACCATTTTTTCATATCATATTAAAACAAATTTTATGATTTTTAATTCTTGGTAAAATTGACCATTCTTAATAACACCAATATTTTTCACTATTCCTCAAAAAATGTACTTCTCCTAATAAGATCAAAAATTCAACGTATGATAATTTTGAAAATATAATTTCATTAAAATATATTTTTACTTTATATAAATTTTTTGAATCTATAATACATTATTTATAAAATAATTTTTCATAAATATAGAAAAATACATTTTAGAAAAAACAATTTGAAGTATTAAATTGGATTTACTCTTTTTTATTGTATAAAAAACAGATAAGAAAAATGTTACACATCAGATTCAATCTAAAATATGAAAATTTACCTAGAATAATGCACCAAATAATATTTTTTAATTTATTGACTGAAAAAGTGTTTACTTCTATTAAAATAGTCATTTTAGAAAAATAATTCAATTTTTTAAAATTGTTTCAATTTTAGTTCATCGTTAATTATTCAAGAATTAATTAAATTTATATTCATGTGTCTAACATATATTTTTATAATTTATTTAATAATATCCAAACCCATCATTGTAATCATTATGTGATCCATATAATATTGAATATTAATATTTTAATAGCCTCACATGTTTTGTTCCAACTCAGAGTTTCATGTAATGTAAAATATTGTAAATATTTAAATAATTTCCACGATATTTCACAACATATTTTGGTTTTACTAGAAAAAACATTTCAATTATTATTTTTTGGAGTATAGTAATACTTCAGTGTATTGACTATATATGGTGCTTTAGATTGGAGATCAAGAATCTAGTCTCTTAGATTTCTTTATTTCTAATTGTTGATATGTTTGGATGTTATTTTCTGGTTGGGTGTATATTTTTCATATTTATAATTTTTTTTATTTTATCATTCTATGATATATTCCATGGAGTTTATTTCATGCATGGTTTCAATATATATAGTATATGATTTTATTTTTCATATAAAATATTTCATGGAAATGGATGGCTCTGTGCATACTAGTACTTTAAAAAAATCCCTCCAATTTTGGATTATTCCTTATCTGTTCTTGCCTATAAACCATATCCAATTAGAGGAAGAATTAGGGTTATAGTGGATCAACCTTTCATAGGTCAGTAGTTTCTTCGAGGGTGACATCATTATAGTATCATAATATCCTAAATTTTAATAATGATGTAAATATGATATATATTATATATATATATATTTAGAATCATTAATAAATTGTATATATAGAAAATAAATTAACACTGTTTGTGCTGAAGAAATATTGTATGTACCGATGATGGTTGTTTTCATTTCCTAAATAAATGATAAAAAGAAAGATAAATAATATTTTATCATTAAGAAAACACAATAATACTATAAATATCATAAATAATCATTTAATATATCTTAATAATAAATAATTAATTGTGTTAATGAGAAATAAATTATATCTGTACATGGAGGTAGTAGTCCACACATACTCATCGGTGATTCCTCCATTCCCCATTTGATATAAAATTAGGAGGATAATTTTTTATCAACAATCAATGTATTATCAAAAAATATTTTGGATTCTAATTTTTTTTATAATTTAATGGATATATATATATATATATATATATTAGGAACTAATAATAAAATTGATTTATTTTTTAATATATATAACTCATTTTTGTGAAACCTCTTTTGGAATACACCATAATATATGAATTTACGGAAATACAATAACCACTAAGATACAGATAAGGAAGACATTAATATATTATAGTATGGATTTAATCTTTTATAAGAATCATGGTGTGTAGATAAAAGATGAGAGGTGGTATACATTTATAGTGAAGGAAATATACCAATAAAACCCATATCTTATTAATAAATATATTTCATCTTTTAAGATGAATATTCATTACATAAGAAGACAATCCATGATAGAATCATATAGGCCGAGTTTATTTGTAAAATTTTATATATAAAAAACTGCTTCATAATTGAACAAAATCATATCCTACTAATTTCTTCATAACTAGCCCCATTTATATAAATATCACATATAATACCTTTCCTATTATCACGTGTAAAGGAAACATAAGATATGGTGTGATCAGATGCTCAGTTAGGGTATACAAGGGAGATATCCATAGGATAATAATTATAGCATGAGAAAAGTGGTTTGAGAAGATGATCCTATGAAATTTAGAAAATAACATATATATGAATGGTTATAATATAGAATCATTGAATTATTATTGGAATTTCATCAAAAACAAATCATAATGGAATGAATATATATGAGAAATGAGAGAATTATATTGCAATAAGACATAGTTTTTTTTGAATAAACAAAGGAATTTAAAATAATTTGTTTAGTAGAAAAGACTTACTAAGAAGACTATCATAGTGTAATTGATTCTGTACTCAAACCATAATATTAGTCATGGATCACTCCTAGTACTATCATGATGGACATATTCCCTAACATAAATTTTTTTCACTCCCCATTAAAACCATGATTATATCATTAGATATTAAAATATACCAAATTAATTTGAGGTTTAAATAATTCTGGGACCAACCATCACATTATGAAAAGAATACAGTTGTGTCCCCCAATTTTATATGAAATTTATCAAATTATAACTCAAGAAGTGAAATGTGATTTAGAAACATTTCAACACAGAATAACCAATTTAAAATTAATTGGATTTATATGCATTTTATCATTTCCTCATTGAATAACCTATGGAAAAGTATGTGGTATCACAAAAATGGGATCATCATAAAAATAAACCATAATGGGAAAGGATATGTATTTTATTATTGGATCAAGAGCCTAGTAAATCTTATTTATAATTTAAGTTTGTCAAATTTTAAAAGATCACAGAAAACATTTTATGTGGAAAATATCCTTTACATTTTTATATCACTTAATTAAAATTTAAAAAATTATAAAATATAAAATATTTTTTTATATTTTAAAATATACATGGAAACATTTAATGTAATATTTAAATAATTTATAGGTTGTTACATTATGAAATACATTTCATGATGCACATGTTAAAAACCATTCCATTTACAATTTCTATAAAAAGACAATAGTTCCTCATTCAGAAGATGACAAGGAAATTGTATATAATTTTTATTATAAAAAGTAAAAAAATAAAATAAAATTGACTTTAACAATCATTATTGAAAAGTAAAATCTTTATTTAAAACATTGTTTTTTGAGAACATAGACCTAGAAGAAAATGTATTTTTGACCAAAGAGATAAATAAAATATACTTTTCATAAAATATTATTTAGGCCTCCTACAGAGTTATAGACGATAAAATGAATGGGAAACATGTATTCTATAAAAATAACCAATGTATTAGAAAATTCATTAGTTTCTTGATAGATAGATAAATAGGTTTCATCATCATAATTATAATCATCAATAATCTTTATAAACGAATGAATTATAACATAAAACCATTACCATATAAGTAACATTTTAATAAAAGGCCCCATGAAATAACATTACATATATGAATAAATAAATTCCAATAATTTTCAAAATATTAGTTATTAAATACAATCATTGGTTATATATACACCACATAAAATAATCAATTGGTGAATATGGAATTTGTGCCAACAAAATATATGTGAGATGAAAATTAATTACCTCAAGCCTTGACATTATTATACATGTTAGAAAATAATATATAATAAATATAACTTTATTATAAATATTTTACCTAATAATAATCACATATAAAATACCACATATGATTTACCTACATCCTTTTACCACTCATTTATTAATAGTTCTTTGTTAAAATCATTGTTCTGGGTGATAACTACATCATTTTCCATATATGATTTTCTCTGAATGATTTCAAAATCATAAATTTACTAAGGAATCATAATTTAAAAATTTATAATACTGATATAAATTTGGGACATATTGATTAATTACATATTTATAGTCTTCCATGAATGTAAGAGATGGAAAAATGAATTACACCATTTATGGTTATGAAAGGTTGTACATAAACATGAACAAAATTTTTCTTTTCAACAAATTGAATGAAATAATATAATAAAATAATTAAACCGTAATAAATATATTTATATCATATTTATTTATTAACACTATCATTAATACCTTTAATGTAAAACAATTAATCTATATCACACCAATTTGGAGAGGGGTTAGACCACATGTACGTATGAGAGACATTATCATTTTTCAATATATTTTAAGGTAAGAAAGTGGATGATATATTGTAATTATAAATGTATAATTATTTCATAAATATCATATATATAATTTAAATAGAAAATTATATACATATATGAGAGTTGGTGATGGAAAAACAATTATATCGGTTCGCTAGGTGGTAATCTACCGTATACAAAATTGATGATTTCATTTCCAACTTTATAGAATAGGAGAAATATATAGGTTATGGAATTAACATAATAAATTTTTATTATATGTGAAATAATAATTTTATTATATATGTAATTTTTAAAAATATTTTAATGATTTAGATGATGAAATAGAACATAAACTCATGATATAGAACTATACATATTCTGCATATAGACTCATTAGGTGTTTGTGTATAAAATTATTCATAGGATTTCCTAATCACGATAAACCATATGAGAAATTAAGAATTAATTAAGGAATTTATATATGTATGTAATGGAAGAAAAAAAGGTTGGATGTCTTAATTATGAAGGAGTGGGGGTTCCCTTTTATAAGTGAGTGAGAGGAAACAATTTGAATTATCAAAAATAAATTGTCATGCCCATATTTTACACATGATAAAGGGATAAGAAATGAATAATACCAAAAATTTAAATGATATAAATTTAAAATATTTCCATAAAATAATAATTAAATTATTTTTTGGTCATTTTTATCTTTATCATTTAAGGTTAACACCCTGGTAATCATGTTTTAACATTTTCCATAATACGTAATTTGTACGGTTTTTATTATTCATTATAACACAATATTAAGTAAATAATTTTTAAAAATAATAATTATTTTGATTTAAAATATTTAAACCATTTTTATAAAATCATTCCAATGATGTGAACGAATTTAATATACAATTAAACCCATAAAAAATGATAACGATTTCCAAAGAAAATCCTTCTAAAGTATAAACTGTTTTCATTTAAAAATATTACATGAAATCGATTACGAGGAACTAAATATGATCAATAATAATATAATTGAGATGATATAACTTTCAAAACATTTAAAAAATATTACGTATTTTTTCTAATTATTAAAATGAAATATATGTTTGAAACAAAAATCAAAATTTTCCCATATTCATCATAAAAATAGTCATTTTAGAAAATTCTTAAAAATCACTCTAATTAAATTTTGATATAATTACTTACAAAATTTATTCAATTTTTTAAAATACATTTTCTAACAGTTTATAAAATTAATTTCATTATTTTTTCAAAAATTCAATGAAAGTGGTTTTTCTAGGAAAATTTATTTTTAATGCATTTAAATAATTATCCAAAAATTGTGTACCTATTTACCAATAATGAATCATTATCTCAAAATAATTATACATAATTTTGAATGTTTAATTATTAAAATTCCTTCCTCAAAATTTAATGGATATTTGATAACATTCATTTACAAATAATAATATTTTTAATTGCTTATTGGGGTTCCTCACAACACTTTTTTTACGTGTAATACATGCTATAGATGAAATAAAATTTATTGGAAAAACATTTCGTAAAATATATAGTTGTCACATTATACAACCCATAAAATGAATTTTACCATTATCATTTATTTACTCTAATACAAAAAACTAAGTATAATTATTTCTCTAAACATCCTCACATCCCATGTAGATTCTAGAAGCTGATGGTTTCTCTAAAAAGCATTAAATTATTGAGTGGTCCTATTTCATAGAACAATATAACTATGATAAAAAACCAAATCAGGATATTCATTATAAGAAAGATGATGACCCAATGCAATGACATTGATTTCTGTACATGTGATGAATTAGGCATATTCTTCCTTTGTAGTGATACTTGGAACACATCGTAGACTTGAGAGAGGTTTGGTGGATGTATAGAGTGAAATGCTACCATCCATACTTGATTAAGAATCTGTAGGGTGAAAAATATAATTAGGGATTATCATTTATTTCATCAAAAATATCATAACCTTCTTCACGGGTAAAATTTATAGAAAACCCTTCCCACCAATATCAAAATCTAAATCACACTAATGATTGTAAGCATAAAGTTTCTATTGAATATGAGCTTTATTGTTGTTTTCTTTGATGGTTATTACATCAGATACCATTTCCTTATCCATATTAGATCCCAATAAATTTTTTTATCTAGCTCTATCTGTTTATGTTAGATATTTACACTTCGTTCTATAGAGGTCTTCATTAGGTGAAATTTGAATTCATGAGTGAATGTTATTATTGTATAAAACCCCAACATGATCATGTTTTTTCTAAACCACCTTTGAAATCCAAGGTAGATGATAATAAAATATATTCTAGGCTGTGAATTTTTCTTTCAGTACATCCATGTTTCCAAGGATGATATATTTTTGTAAAACTCAATTCTATATGTAGATATTGTTTAAAAAATAAAACACCATTGAGGATTAACTTAGACCCTCAACAGATATAATTAATTTTAGTAATTCATCCAAACATAAAAATTTACTAACATATATACCCTAAATTAAATAAAGATATAAATCATCTCTAATAACAATGATGTGTGCTGAATTTTTAAGGAGATCAACTATAATCAATATATTATTGTACCCTTTTGATATTTTGTGGAGTTTGATGTCAAAATTCCCAGTGATGTTTTCCAATTTCTATTCCAGTATGGTTAATTCTTTTAATATTACCTTATAATATTTTCTCTCCACATTATATATCAGAAATAATATTTAAAGATATTCAAACTCTGTAATATCTATCATTATCACATCCCACTAGAAACACACATTCCAATCTATGTACAACATTGTAAATCCAATTTTAATAGATAATGAATTACTATGATCTTACTCAAGTAAACCGTTCATCAAATATGGTATGTTTGGAACACATATAATGTTTCCATTCCATGTCATTCCATTATAATAATGTTTAAACTCTAGAATATTTCTAACCTTCCTCTACAGCTCTAACTCTTCCTTATGCACCAATATAGTATCCACAGGGAGAGATGGATGAAAACTCATTTAAGAATGATATTATTTATCCCCTTACATCATGAATTATAGATACATCATAATCAAATACAAAAATATTTTTATTTCAATATCGTCTTCATAAATAAGCCAACATCATCCTTTATACTCAATGCATTGGCCACAATGATCCCTTTCCCATATTTGTAATTTATAAAATAGTCAAAATAATTAATCAGATCCAACTATATTCTCTAGAATATATTAAAAATAATTTATGTGAATATATAATTTAATCAATTATAATTAGAATATATATAACAAATTTTCCATATAAAGATAATTACTCTATATCTATATGGAAATTATCACCATATAGACATCCTAATCATGGGATGTGTAATGTTTCTCATAGACCATCAATTACCTTAAGAAAGTATCTATAAAAATATCATTCGGCATTATAATGCATCCAATCTCATTTGTGATGAATTATTATAGATTAAAAAACATTATCTAGTATAGGGTAAAGTTAGAGCATTTGCATTTAAGAGATGACTCTTAAATTATTTTAATGTTTATTCACATTCACTTATCCATTAAAACTTGTATTCATTCCATGTTATCATGGTGAGTATATTATAATGTCTTGAGAAATTACCGCCAAACCATTGGTAATATATATGGGAAAACTAAGAGAGTTTTGTATCTCTATCACTAATTTATGTCTATGTAAATGTTAAATAACATTTTTTTGTGGGATCCATATATGTACCATCTCAAGAGATTATATGAATAAAAAATGAATCCTATTTTTGGAAAAATTCATACATGGAAAAATTTAATAAAACATATTTTTCCTTAGGGCCTTCAGTGCAATTGTCAAGTGATCATCCTAATATTTAATATTCTTTGAATATATAATAATTTCATATATAAATAGCAAAAAAAAACAAGGTAATATATAAAAACACTACTCAGTAAATACATGATGATTGGAGGGGAATTAGTAAGACTAAATGTAATCAAAATGTATTCATAGTACCCGTATCTTGAATGAAATTTTCTCTTTGGTATATCCACTATTTTATCCATCCATTTATGATATCAATAGTAATGATCAATCATGTTAAAGTATATATATTTTCAAAGTTAAGAAAAACATGTGATCAATACAAGGTGTATAATATTTGTTCTTTATTTTTATCTTGTATAGATTTCATTTATCAATAATAAGTTTCCTAAATTAATACATCTTCTTTAAAAAAAGTGAAGGTGCACCCCACAGTGATACACATAGATTAATAAATACATCATCAAGATTATCATGGAGTTTCTTTTAACATTTATGAGACTCTTAAAGGGTCTTTCTATATGGAATCTTTAAAATATGTGTAACTCCAGGTATGTGTACTATTTAGAACCCAACTACATTATTTTTTTTTGTAATACTAGGAAAATATTTTTAAAAGGCATAAAAATCTAAAAGAAGAACTATACCCTTGATGTTGAGTTTCAAAAAATCTATCTTTGATCAACCACACTTTTGAAGGAGAATGAATACCAATAAAATGGATGTAATTTCAATCAGTTGATCACATTTATTTTAGAATAGATAGATGATCGTAAGTTGATTTGGGATATCAAATATGAATTCCCATCCACATAAATTGATGTTGTATTTATGTAAAGAAATCCAATCCCTACCTTAGAAAAATTACATAGAGAGTAGGATAATGGGATTTTTAGGAAATAAATTCTCACAAACATCAATAATATAAGAATATTAAACTTGATATCTGATCATTATACTATTAGGGGTTTCACTAATAACTCAACATCTAAAAATTAATTATACGAATTAGTATTCATGGATAATTTTCATTATTTAAAATAACTCATTTAACTAAAATAAATTATGTTATTTCAATATATGAGATTTCTTATAACCATCTCAACAACATCATTCTATCACCATTTCCTTGCAATACACAGAATAGTTATCATAACCATCTGACATCATTAATTTTAGAAATTATTCAGAAAAAATCATTCATAAGATGTCTAAATCATGAATAATTTTTTATAATCTATGGAACCTCATGTATTAACTAAGTCATTTATTATCATAATCTTTTCAAATACTTATATGTGGTTCATAACAAGTTTTGTGGATTCCAAAAACATATCCCTTGGGATTTTCATAATCATGGTGCAACAAGGCCTATTATCTTATACAAGGTGAGGATTAATTCAAATCCCAATATACCCATGGTGAATTTTTTACCCACTGGTTGAACATTCCTAGAGAACAATCAACATTTAGCATATAGAAAATAATTTAAAATCTCACAAACCACTAATTTTATCCTTGATTAAAATTATTGGATATTTAATTATATGTAGACTTATCCTTAATGTTTCCACAAATTGATTCTAATCCTACATCAAAATTTTTAACTAAACATTATTATAATATCATCTATAATAACCCATATTATACCTAATTATATATTTGATATTATAATATGAATTTTCCTTATATAATAATATAATACACAAAAATATCATATTCTTTTATTAAATTTTTAAAAATTAATACATAAATAACATGACCATAAGTGATATACATAATATCCCAATAAGATATTTAAAACCTTCCACATTAATAGACATATTTGAAATAATACCATTCTTCATAAAATTTTGAAAGGAAACAAAAGAAAGGGTGGGATCAGATGACCAATAAGGGTAAATAATGGAGATACTAATGATCATAGAAATATAGAATGATAAAAATGGAATGAGAAAAAGATATTAACATTTGAAAACCATACACTATATATAAATGATTATAATATTGTTCCATGGAATAAATCATGGTATTCAATGAGACATGAATAATAAAGGAATCATTTAACATGATCTATGAGAACATAACATTTCTATAACATATAGATATTTGGATACACATAAAAATAGAAAATGATTTTATTGTAGAAAAGTTTTACTTTGAAGCCTATCAGATTTGAATGGGTTAACTCCACAAACTATCATAGTATTCAAAATTTACTCAATGAATAACATAGTGGATAGATCCCCTTATCAGAGAAGGTTCACTCCCAATTCTGGTCCAGTTTATCCCATGAGATATCAATCATTAACCAATTCATTTGATGGCTATGATTATTGACCCACTAACCATTTAATGGAAAGAATATATATGGGATACACAAGATCATGTGACATTATACATATCATGTTAATAAAATAGAAATTATTTTCATAACCATGTAATTAAATCATAAACCATGGAAAATAAATGTATTTCAAAAAAAAATCTTCATTTCAACATAGAATAACCCATGAAAATGTAAATAGTTTTATAAACATATTTTCATTATAAATATAAACCATCCAAATAAAGGATTACTACGGTATCATTGGATTATATCCTCAATACATATTAAGTAAAATCCAAGGATTTCCGCTTATATATAAACCAATTTTAAATGATATCATAGAATATTTATTTAGGAAAATATGCATTACAATTTTAAATAGCATATTTAAAATTGAAATTGTTCACAAATATTATTGAAAAAAAATTATTTCAAATTAATTAAGGAAACATTTAGAGGAATATTCAAATCATTTACTGGTCATGATGGAATTTAATACTTATTATTCTATACAAGTTAAAACAATGATTCCTTTCACATATTGGATAAAAAATTAATAGTACATCATTAAAAAGATAAATGTATGATGTTTATTGAGTTGTTTTCAAGTGAAGATATCTTTCCTCATGGTCTGTTCGTCTTCTATAGGTTTTCATGTGGCAAGGAGTGCAGTGAGTGAAATTTTCTTGGGTTCATGAGATCTATTAATTCAGTACACTATGTTGTTGGAGGCATGATACTGGTTTTCATTAGTGTGAATGGTACGAGAAGAGTGACAAAGTTAACATATGACGCTGTAAGGGTGGGGGTGCTTGGTGTGGGAGGTGTGAGTGGGGTGCGTAGGTTTATAATGTTGTCTAAGGTGATGACCACCAGAATAGACCAGGTCCATGGATCTATGGTATTAGATACACCTATTGTATCATTATGTATAGGAAGCATACTATCTTCATTGATGGTGGTAGGGAAAGATAACATAGAAGATGAGCCCCAACTTTATGAGGCTAAGAAATATGATTTGGGAAAAAGGTACATTGATCTTGTTAAAGATGGTGCTCTAGAAATAAAGGTCATGAAATTTGACACTAACTACATGACTTTTAGTGTAGATGTGATTATTTATAGATTTCAAATCTGTGAACACTCCATAATCGCAGGGCTTGTTCTTCCAACTAGAGTAATTCTTTGGAAGCGTGTTTATTTCGTTCATAATATGACCTCTATATGGGGTTTTTATGGCTGGGGGTTTATTCCCCTTTGTTCTAGGTTTCTTTTATATCATTTTTCCATTATCGGAGTTAAAGAGAAGGGCATGGGAGATTAGAACAATTTCCTTATGTCCAGTTATTATTTACATTCAAAATTGGGATTTTTTGTTTAATCTTTTTACTATAACAAACACCCATGATCAAGTATTGATCAAAATTATTATTCTTAATTGGATTGAGTGGAATCCAAAAATATTCATTGATATTTCATCTTCTCTGGGGAATCGAATAAAGCTGGATATAAATATTAGGAATTCTAAATTTAGTCACTATGATGGGCTTTTGGTCGAGCATGACATGAGCTCTAGCTTGATCTATAAGTTTGATTTGTCAGTACAAGATGATGATATTCCATTAAATAAAAAATAATAAATTCTTCCAATATTTAGTCTAGATTTCTAATTGATTTTACATGTCAAGGATAAATACATAAAGTATATGGTTTTATTGTTTTATTCCTCCAATGTGAACCCTAACTCTTCTAGTATTATGAAATTTAGGATGTAGTCTACAAAAAAAATGTGGACTCAATTGTTGATACACAACCCACTCTTGAAATAAGAAATGTGAATATTATAGAGGGAGTGATGAAGGAATTGACATAAGAGACTCATTTTTTCGGGGGTGTCCCCAATGATCCACCAGTTGATGAGGGTCTTTACTAGGCATGACTTCGTGGAAAAAAATTCCATCATGCAATTTAAGGTAAAAAAATACAAGTGTTAAAAACATTTCAATTATTCAATAGTAAATCAATAAATTATGAGAAACTCAAGAAATCCATGGATTTTGGGATGAAAATGAGGATGAATGCCCAAAAAATCATCATAAATATAGTATTTTCTAATGGAAAATTGTTGTTCTGGATGATGAATGTTTTCAACCTATTCCTCATTGGAAAGAAATCCAGAGGAAAGACTATCCCTATATCAAGATGATTATGGTCACCAAGTCTAATGGTCCCTCACATAACCCCAAATTTTTGGTGAATATTTCTATTCCTATTAGTTTTATTTTGATTTTTTATATCCATTAGTATCAATTGGAATGAGGGAATGATCCTTTTATGACCTCATGTATCTCATTCAGGTTCTTTATTTTTATTTTTTATTAATAGGGTTCTACCTAGACCATTATAGAAAAATGATACATGAAGATACATTTAAATAAATATTTTATAAATTTATAAAAGGGTAAAACTTATTTTACAATATTATTAAATAAAAGGAAAAAATTTAATAAAAACATTTGTATCTATCATGGACATTGAAGAAAATGAATTTTTGGTTGAATATTGAAATAGAATGTATTTTCATTAAAAATATTACCTCAGTCTCATCAGTAAAAAAGAGATGAAATTAAATGGGAAATATTATTATCTAAAAAAATAGAGGATAAAAAAATCTTGTGTGCTAAAGATATTCTTATAGGATGTCATTATTAGAGACATATTCATAAACTAACCTTCCAAATGAATGGATTATAACATAAAACCTTTACCACTTTGGTAATATTTAAATAATAATCCTCTTGAATTAAATAACCAAATAAAGATATATTGAAACCCATAAATTTAATTATAGTTCATTTAAAATAAATTTATGCGTATTATATATACTATATAAAAAAAATGTAAAAATGGCATGTGTAATATGAAAATAAAAGTGAGATGAAAATATCCCACCTCATGTTTCAAAATTCTTTATACACATTGTAAATTATTATATAATAAATATAAGAGTTTTATATATCTATTAAAAAATTATAGTAACAAATATAACAACGTAAATTATTTAGTATATACCTTTTAACACTCTTTTATTAATATTACATTGATAAAATCACTATTCGATGTGATAACTGCTTCAATTTTCATGTTTTTTAGTTTGGTAGTTTTGGAAATTATACTTTGATTATGATCCATAAAATATATAATATTTATCACTATTAAAATAAACACGCACACACACACACATATATATTATAAATATTTTTATCTATCTATAAAATATTGATATAGAAAAAATGAATTTCACCATTCAAGGAGAATGTTGGCCATACGTATGAAATAACACTGTCTTCATTTATTTCAATGTGAAACAAATAAGTGTTATATAATAAAAAACCATTATATAATCTTTATAATTTATTTTATATCATATATATTCTATAAATATATCTTATTTTTCAACCATGCGAGTATAAAATGAAAAAGTAATCACATTGCTTCACAGAGGTGGTTGTCCAGACATATGCACAAGTTACATTATCACTTTTCAATGGATTGGGTGGTAGGAATGTTAGATGTGATGTTATATTTCGTGATATTAAATTATTTAATAAATATAATAAATATAATTTAAGTAAATAAATATTTCTACCAACAAAATCTAGTGATAGAAAAATAATTACATCAGTTAGTGAGGTGGTATTCAACATAAGATATGATTGAATGGTTCATTTAAAATTTTATATAAGAGTGGGTGGGTATAAGTTTTTACATAAAAATAATATAATTATATTATATTTTATATAATTATGATATGATATCATCATAATTGGAAAATATCTGATGGAGGTATGCGTTGTAATAAATCAAAAATTCATGGCTAAAAATCATATCTCTTCTATAGAGTGTATCTTTAGGATCTTTCCAAAAATAGTAAGTGGATAGTTTCCTAATAAATTTAAGGAATATAGGAAATATAGAGGGAATTTATGAAGGTATTTTGGTAAGACATTTTCAAAATAGGGGGCTTTTTAATTTGGAATTGGATAGGAGGTTTCATTCCCTTTTATAAGTGGGGTAGAGTACACATTTGATTTTTTTTATTAGAAATAGATATACCTATGTTTTAAACAATATATAAGTTTCAAATATGGATAATTATAAAACATTAGATGATATATGGTGAAAATATTTCTATATAATAGGAATCAAACATTTTTATGGTTATTTTAACTATTATATTCTCTGTTTAACCCATAGTAAATTTGGTTTAACCTTATCTATGATAATTAAGTCATACTATTTTTAAAATTTATTTTGGGAAAAAATTATCTTTGAATTATTATATATCATCAATTATTTTTAAAAAATTAATCCATTTTATTATTTCATTTAATATATGTGGTATATTTTTTAAAAAAAATTAAACCTACAGACACGATGAAAATTTATTTTCAAAAGAAAGAACATTCCAATATATAAAAAAAATATGTATATCAATATATGATATGAAATTGATTCCAACTAATTAAATTGGATTAATAATAATATAATTGAACTAATATAGCTTTTTTAATATTTTAAACTGTTTATAAATTTTATGTTATTTTAATTAAATACTATTTTTAATAAAAATTGGTATTTTCAATATTCATGAAAACATTATTCATTTCATAAAATTAATAAAAATTTACTATAAGATAATTTTTGATGATAAATTTATAAAATAATTATATGATTTTTTATATATTTTCTAAAAGTAGAAAATTTTGTTTTTATTATTTGTTCACGGAAATAAATAAAAATATTTTTCTGAGAGAAACTATGTTTTGAAGTATATAATGACCTTTTGAAAAATTATTTATTTATTTAACAATAAATTTTAATTATCTAAAACATTAATATTTAATTTTAAAAATTTTGTTATTACTATACATAGTTTAAAATATAATTGATAGTTTATCATGTTAATATTTATATAATGATATTTTTAATTTTGTATTTTATTTTTTCAGAACCCTGTGTTTGAGAAAATGTAATCCATCAAACAAATAATATTCAGGTGAAAAAATACCTTATAAATTCTCATAGTGTTATAAAACACATATAGAATTAATTAAAAGATTAAATTATAGCTATATACATCACACAAAGGGACCCAAAAATCAATGATAAGAAATGATAATATGAAAATAAAATCTACCAATCATATTTTGAAAAGTATTGGTTACATTAGAATCCATATATTTTATACAATCCATTTTAAAATCATTTTAATAATAATAGTTATTTCATGATTTTTTTCATTATAACCTTATTATTTAAGTAAAAATAAAACAATTCTAATTAATTTTTATTAAATTATATTTTAGAATTTCAACTCCATTTTAGAAAATTAATGTTTTTTATAGGTGGAAAAATTATATTTAATATTGCACAAAAAATCCGTGAAACTCATTTTCATGAAAATGCCTAATTTTAAAACTATTAGAAACCACATAAAAAATTAATTATTAAATATATTTTCAAATTATTTTTTGGTTAAATATTAAAAAATGAAGGTTTTTATACTTTTGAATCATTCAAAAACTTAATTTCATCTTCCAACCATGCCACTAAATATAAATACCTAAAATATTTTTTTAATTTGAATATTACAAAACATATCTTCACAAATTTAAAGAATCATTTTTAAAATTTATAATAATGTTTTATAATTAATTATTTAACTCCATAAACATCTATATTTTCACACACCACCCATAAAATATGATAAATATAGATGTTAGATATATTTTAATGTCTTACAACACGGTTTAAATCCAATTTTACCTCTTTTACAAAGTTGGTAAAAAGTTAAAATGGTTACTATTCATAAAGACAAAAAATTATGTTGATCCTCTTACATTATATTAATTATGATGAATAAACATGTGGAATTAATATTATAAATTAAATTCAAAGAATCAAAAGCATTAAATTTCAAGCCAAACCTACGAAACATGATGGAAAGATGGTTTCCAAAAACACAAATCAATATTAATGATAATTTTTTTCTATATAATGGAAACATAATTTTTTTTACGTAATTGGATTATTTATAATATAATTTTATTGAAATTAATTCAAAAACATTTTCAAAAAAAATTTACATTTTATATTCATAAAATGAAAAGGTAATTTTCAATAAAAATATGTATTTTTTCAAATTCAATATAAAGAAAAATATTTTCAAAAAAATCACAAAATATCATATTAAGATGAATTTGATATAATGATTTCAATAATTATACCCTTTTTATAAAATAAAATTTCAAAAATTTGGTATAAAGTAATAAAAATATTTACTCAGAATAATTATAAGAAAACATTTTTGAATAAAAAATTTTTAATCATAAATTGATTTTACTGAAAATTAGCATACTAATTTATAAATAAATATATATTATATAATATCATTTTACATTTTATAATATTTTATTTCTTAATATATATAAAACTGAAATATTTACGACTAAGATATAATGATCACATTTAAATTATAATATTCATATAAAGGTTCATGTAAACTCATTGTTTCTTATAAATAAATATTTCAATGAAATAAATCTTATCTAAAGATAAATATATCATAAAATATTTCTAATCATAGATATAAATCTCCCATGCTATAAATACATCGAGGAATAGATACTTGATAGCCACCTCATATCTATGATGACATTATATGAATTCATTGAAACTTTTGATAGATTCCACAATAGGCTCACTCCACCAAGATTCAAATATAATTATCAAAAAATGTGTGAAAAAATAGAGTCACTACAAATGGGAATATAAAAAAATTAATGGGTTAATGGTCCCATAAGAATCTATATCTCTAAAAAATAGAATATTAAATAAAATGTGGTCATAATCCATTGTCAACAAGTACTGGTGATAATGTAGAAAATAAAAAAAATATTATATAGAATCATATCATGAACATCATGGTCATATCCCTCTAGACCCTCTAAATGACAACGTCTTTGGAAAACAAACTCTTGATCTTAACCTGGTATTCCTATTTGTGGTGGTGGAAGTATTCCATAGTGGGATACTATATCTGATACTCCTCCTCCTAGAGCTATGTCGACCCATCTATCAACACTAACTCTACACGAATTATATTGACTAACCAAGGGAGATCCATGATTGGGATGCTTCCTCTTTCATCAAGGTCCATGTACGTCTAATATAATATCATTAATTCCTTGTTTTTGTCAATAATGTTCAATGTGACCACCATTGTAATTATAAAACCAATCATCTCTTGGATGATTGGATCTGTAACAAGATGCATGAAATAATGATCCATGAAACCATTAATGCTTGTGTTGGGACATCAAATTTCATGAACCAGATGTTTGATATCTTATTAAATTAATAGAATACCCTTTTCTATAGGCTATTTTATAAGATCCTACAGACTGAAGAAACTCATCCAAAAAATTCATTATCATCAATTCCCTCTATTTCACCCTAAAAAAGTGTTAATTCATAAAGAGACAAAAATACCATGGATTTAATGTAGTGGTTATGATGAAACATCAATTCCTAGTAGTATCGATCTCAAATGATATTAAGAGAGTATCATGTGAGGTCATTAAATCTTGAAATGTTCTGCATAGCAGTAATATCAACCTATTTTATACTTAGAAGATATTTTATTCTAAAATGGTGTAAGATAAATTGATTATATTCCCCAATAAACATGTTCTTAAACTCCATCCATGTGAGACTCATCCCATCGTGGTTCTTGGTAAAATAAATCAACCAATGCCTCAAATCCACATTATGAAGACAGGTTTTAAGCATGGTGATATGATCTATTAGGTTCCACACAATCTAAAAATAATGAACCAATTACTCAAAACAATACTATAGAACTTGAGGATCAAAATCACCATGAATCAGGAGTGTAATATTCAAAAAAAAAATCACATAGAGAAATCAAAATAATTGCATCATCATCATATCCCACTAAAATAATTGGTTAATTAACAAATAGATTATCATCATCCTGAACTATTTGATGTGAGTCTATGCCCCCACATTATTTTGAAGGGATAATATCTACTAATCAAGAGAAACATTCTGAGGAATATTTCCCTACACATTCACTCAACAAGTATTCTCCACGATCATGTATTATAATCCTTTCTAGCTATCAATTTTGTAGAATACATAAGGTATACAAGATATACCACTATCATATGACCCTAGATAGAGAGAAAAAGAAATAACGAAATTGAATTAATTGACTCATTAATGTATTATTTATATAAAATTTATTTTCAATAAATCAATTTCTCATGATGATATGATGAAATTTAAGTTAACAGATTATATGTTTATGGATATATCAGTTGCCCCACCATCATTGGATTCCCCATCCTATAATACAAACATTATATAACTAAATGCTATCTTTATATGTTACCAAACCAATTCCCACTATAATACTTAATCCAAATACAATGCATATGATATATCATTTTTGATACCACACTCTCAGGACCCATCCCTTTTGGGATCCACTGAGACCAACAAGAAACTGATTCTGACACCCCAAGATCACCTCTAATAGGATAATAAAAAGAGAATTAAACTAAGTATGAATATCTCAAATACAATAGGCCCTATCCAAATAACCCCCGATAGATGCACACCTCTATGTACACCATAACATTGAATGATAAAAAACTCTAGTATCCGATGACATAAAAAATCATAAGATAACTATTAAAAAACTAAAGTTCTACAAAAGAAAAAAAATTTGTAAATGAAAAAATACATCCCCATATATAAATTAATAAACTAATAACCTAGAAACTAATTAGGATAAAGTCCTTACCCATGGTCTCTAATACTAAAATCTATATTGTGACCATTGTCTCTATGTAATATAATGATCAAGCTACACCAGGCCCACAAATAAATCTTCTTCTATACTTATCATCTATATATGATATGATAACTTAAAGAAAAGAAAATGAAATGGTGAATATATAGATTCATATTAGAATTCCCCTAAAAATGGATATAACAGAAACAAAAATTCAAATCTAATAATGATAAATTGAGGGGCGAAAAAAACAAAAAATAAATATACTTCTAGATAAAATAGAATTAAATGAGAATAGATTCCCTTGATCATCACAACTATATAAGGATAGTGGGAATATATACATTTCCATGTGTTATTTTAGTATTAGTTGTAATATCCTAATATATACCTCTCCAACCACATAGAACCACTTTATTTTTTGTGGTACATAATTTTTGAGGGGCTACTAACACTAAGAAGTCAGAGGATCAATGCCTTGTTTGTTCTTATTTACTATAGAGTTACACTCCACAAATAGAAGAACCAATCATTAGTGTTTATACAATAGTTGGGGAAGGGTTTCCAATCACACATATATATATATATATATATTATGGGATACTGATTCTAGATCCAGAAAGATATATCAAGGGGGTTTCTGACCCTTGTATCCCTTCGATGATCAGACTCTAGTATTAGTGTTATCCAATATTTTTTATGGGGATATATTTTCATTGTACCTAATGTTATACTATTTTTTTAAATTAATCACCATTAAATTCTATGTATTATTATACTCAATAAATAAATCCAATTTATCCAATTATTAGTCTAAAATATTTATACATAAGAGGAAAACACTTCTATGAAAAATATACTACATGTCCCTTGATGTAAATGTAATGTACGTCCATGTTTGATATTTCCCATGTATTTCTTCTTATATAAACATGTGAAAATTCATACATGTGGTTTGTTCATATTGGAATATTTTGTGGAGGACCACTCATTGTATATATAATTTACACCATGTATATTTCTCTAACCAAGAAGTAGTGTCACACTACATGCGGTAATGCCACACAAGCAGTTGATATTTAACATGTCCAAAACCCTAGAAACCATAGAAAGTGGACTGCGTGGAATGTTCTATTATCTAATAGTCAAAGTTTAGTTGTGTATATTTATCATGTTTTTATCCTAATTCAATTCATCCTTATCTCTTTAATTGAATCTTTACTCTTCCCAGAATATTCATCCAATTATATGATATCTAAAATAATTACCAAAAACATCTATTTCTAGAATATTTTATTTTGGAAACATGATTTTTAATAGACTACATGATTATATCCAAGCCATTTGTCCCAACACCATATTTATATTGATTGATAAATAATTATTTATCAATAATCTAATATAGACCATATTCTCATACAAAATTAATTTTCTACATTGTGAAACAGGCAAACCAACAAAAATCTTGGGATTGAACAAGTCTCGGGCTTGATTTCTCAATAGTTCTACAACATATCATAGAAAAATAGTTATCATGCATTGAAACTTTGGAGAAAGGAAAACTAAACAGTGTTCAATTATCATTGAACATGATAAAATAAACCATACATTTGAATTAAAACAAATTCAAAAAAAGTATAATAACCATCAAATTAAAAATAATAAAGGTAAACAGAATCCAAATATATTTATAGTGTCATGATATAAATATTATTGTAGTATATTTAATTAAATAATTATATCCATAATCGAAATAACATTTAACTGGAAATTAATCTATATATAAAAAATCCCTAAATTGTCATTGGATCAGTTGCTCCTAGTAAATGGTTATATTGGACATTCATCAATATTGGTGATGTGTTCCGATGATTTCGATCATCGATCATCGATCTGCTTTGATTTTACCATTAATGATACCCTAAAGGTGTTTTTTTCAATCAAAAAAGCTATATTTTCTTCAATATAGAATTTTCATTATGGGGAGTAAATAATAACTGGTCATTATGACAACATTCGTATAGGTGGAAAAATCAACTGCAACATGAACCTTATTAAAATAAATTGGATATTGTGCTTAAAGATGTTATATATTGAAATAATACATTTTTAAAAAACATTATATTTATATTATTTTTATTAAATATTGAATCTCTTCATTAAGGAATTAATTATGAAAAATAAAATAATAATATAATTTTATTTATCTATTTAATTTAATAACTACTTGTAAAAACAAATTGGTCAAATATAAAATATGAAAAATACTAATTTAATTCCTATTTTATACACCACATTCTAAATCCAATAGTGGTATTCCATTTTCCATTAGATTATTTGATCAAAAGTAAATCCATTCTTTCCAAAAATATGCACACTAAGGTTTAAAATATTTAATTTTTTATTAATATATTGGATTCTAGGTCATGTGATGCATGTAACACCACACCAACTCTTAAGTAACCCGATATATATATATATATTAAAATATCCAAACTATCTAAACATAAAAAATAGAATGGTTACACCCCCCTAATGAAATTAAATCATCACAATTTTATTCATTAATAAATAGGTGGGGATATTTTTCCCACACAGATTCTTTAGGATACCACGATGTTTCATCAAACACATTATTTTCCAAAAAAACATTAACTAGGTTATTCACCTTATGTCACACCACCAATTATATGAATTTAATAATCTATAATTGTTATTTCCAAAAAGAAGTATTATTGATTAATTTTACAACTTCAGTAGTCAATGAATGAGATTGTTCATGTATAGAAATACATAACAATGAAATATAGAATATGTCACGTACTTCAGATAAAATTTGGGAAAAGGATACTCGATAAACAAGTAATTAAAATATCTCAATAATTTCTTATTGACTAAAAACAAGTGCATAAAAACATTCATTTAGATATCCCTCCAATCATTCTATAGAGATAATTTATGAAAAGGATGGTCTGCTACTTCAACTAAAGGGTCCTAGCTTAAGTTATTTGAATATATTTTATACCTCCTATGATATTCTATCATATGGTGGTTAATAGTCTTTACCTTTTCAATCATCTATGTAAAAAATTATTTATTTAACAACCTCTTCACACTTACTACATCCCAATATGATGAAGTCTGAAGTTTGTTTCCATATAATACTTCTATGGTTACACATGAATACTTCAATGAAAATTGATATTATAATTATATTCCAAAAACTAAAGCTTTTGATCCTAACCACCATGATAATCTAATGAGAATTCCTGGAGGATATCCTAGAAATTTTTAATTTTTTTCCTATACTAACTTATCAAATTGATAATGAATAGTTTTACTACAAAATAATTAAATATAGAACAACTTATGGAGTACCTTCTAAAATTTAATGAAAACCATGGATGTTGATAGGATACAATAGAGTGATTAACTACACGTGACATGAATAAATAATTTTTATAATATCATGAGTTATGATCCAAAGATATATCATAAATAATGTTAATAAGCTGTGTTGATTTACTAAAATGGTAGAAAATAAACCATATTTCATTATTACATCAAGATGCATTCGGTAATCGTACCACCAAGTCAATGGGTATATCTTCCCATTTCGATTATGGAATTTTCAATGATTTAAGATTCCATTTATGTTGTTTCCATTAAACATTAACATGTTGGGGAATCATACCTTTAAAGTTATTATCAACAATTGATTTATTCAATCCATCCCACCAATAAAATAAATAGAGAAATATATATATACTATATCTTCTAGGAAAAATATATATATATATATATATATATTTATGAGAATGAAACTATATTTTTTTTATTTGATAGTCATCAATTACTTTTAACCATCTTATAAATATTGTAACACCTTCTTTGTTAATACAAAACATGTAAAGTTATTATTTATTAACAACATCTACATTTCATTACAAATCATTATCATCCTTCAGAGCATACTTAATTCGGCCAAAAATTGATTATATCATTAATTATCATTCCCAATGAAAAGTGTATTTAAAATAACATCTGGTTCACGTTTTCAAAATCAATAACTATAAGGCCATCTTCCAAACATTTCATAGATGATGATGTACTATAATTTTGACATGAAGAATTTAGTACCTTTTTTATTTATGATGATGATAGTGACAAATAAAATCATAATCAAATTTCAGTTACAAAAAATTATTTTCCTCATTTTTAACTATTTATATTGAATATATTCTTTAAAAATTTATAATCCTAATAAATAAATATATATATATATATATATGTCAAATAACTCCATATAATACTGATTCCTAGAAATTTTATATTAAAAAAATATTGCAATAATTTCAAGATCATTTGGATAATTTTGTTCAAAGGGTTTGAAATGTTGAGATACATATATTATTACTAGATCATTTTCATCAAAACAAAATCAAGGCCCTTAACATAAGAATAAAAAAAATTCAAATTCAAATTTTCATGATGGTATGACCAAAACTGACATATTAACCATTTTGGTTTTCAATTTTTGAATACAACCATCAAATACCTTTACATAAATGATTTGAAATCCCATATGAGTTAAATTTGTTATTGTTTTCGATAATCAAGAAACATTTTTTTCAAACATATAAAAATAACCTATTAGTAAAAGGAAACATCAAATATGTAATACATTAGTAGGTCTTGGACATTCTTCAATAAAATTTGTATGAATATGACCACCTTTTTTCATATTTTGTTAAAATACATCGAAAAAATTAAATCAACAATAACCTAACATAACATTGTCAAAATTTTCTAAAACAATTTATTCATTTAAGGTCCTATAGTAAAATCCATTAATGTTTCTCCAGATCTCCATATATTTTTGAATGTACAAGGATATCATAACTAGACACCATAAAAAATTTAATAAAATAATAATGAATATATCATGGTCATTGTACCATAAAAAATGGGTTCATTTATTAAACTAAAGGGAATGACCATAATCTCATAATGTCTATACATAGTTAAACATGTAGTCTATAGAATGACTTCTTTCATTACATTGAGTTGATGATATCCAAACTAGAATTCAATCATTAAAAAAATTTCCATTGAGAAAATCAAATAATTCATTGATAAGTTTAAATTGATTCATAATATTAATACTATTATTCATGAGTGATTAATAATTATTGGAAAGCCTCATACATCCATCTTTACTCTTAACTAAAAATATCAAATCACCCAAATGTGTTGTTCTAGGATGAATTAATCCCTTATTGAGTAAATCTTGTAATTTTTTCACCTTTAATATAACAAAAGGAGCAGTTTAATGAAGATGTTTTGAAATTAAATTTGAATAAGAAAATAATTTAAAGTTTAATTGTTCCTCAAAATCAGTAATAACAACAAGAAAATTTGAAGGAAATATATATAAAAATTAATTTACTATCAAAACATTACTAAGAATAAAAGTTCACTTCTATTTAATGACTTATAACAAATTACATTTACTCTCATCACTAAACAATTATCCATATTCTATATGTTTTATAACTTATATTATGTAAACATTATATCCAAATTTTAATTCATATTAGAAATTGAATATAAATTCATTACTTATTCATTATATCCTCTCACGGTAAGGTAAAATCCAATTAATAACAAATATAAAATCAACATTTGTTTTGTGTAATAAAGTAATATTTTCTTAAAAACCATAAACTAAAACTATTGGATGATCCTTATATGTAAAAATTTAATTAAAACCGTGACCATGAGTTTTCACCCAAAATTATGTTTCTATATTAGAAGATGATATTACAATTCTACAATAAGTTTAAAAATAAATAAAAAAATGTGCATGGCCACAATGATGTAATATATTTGAATTGTTGAGTAAACAAGTAGTATAGCTTCTATCACATCAGTTAATGGAAAAAAGTTTCTATTATAGTTTAAAATGATGTTTCCACAACTTTTTTGAAATTATAAGTATTATTTCCACCCATAATAGTTATCATTATGCTTATATTTTTATAAATTTTAATATCACTACAAGTAAATATGTTAAATTCCACTTAACCATTATTAATCATACCATTACCATTGTCATTTTCTCTATAAGCATTACCCAAATGAATAATTTTACCACTCCAATAAAACTACCTTGATCTCATGAGATACTACCTAGAATTATATATACCAAAATTTAGACAAGAATAAAAATAAACTATCTTCCCTTTAGATTTTAATGTGGACTGTTTTCAAATTTTCAGAATTCATGTTTGATTCACATCCATGTTTTTATGGGATTCATAAAATTCAAAATAAAAAATCGAACTCAACATATTCATTTTAATTAACTACTTCATCATATCAAATAAATTAACATGTTACAAAATCCCATTATAATATTGTCATCAACTATTTGTGAAATAAATCAATTTAACATTAACAGTTTTGTATAATATCATCATATACAAGGATAATTGTATGATATATTCTTTTTTTAAGGATTAAGTTACCTTTTTTACATGTAATATTTTTCCTTGTTTTGAGTAATTTTGGTTGGGTTTTACATTATGTGAAATTGGGGGGGGGGAATTGAAAATTTTGGACAAGATTTGGGTAGTGGAGAGTTGGAGCACAATTTAACAAAATAGTGTACCCTACCCCAACAATATTTGGATCACTAAATAGAGATATATTATGTGTTAGTACATAGTTTTTCAAACTTATTTCACTCTGGGGTGTAACAAATCAACCCCATAGAATAGGCAAACAATTTAGCCACTCGATTTAAAAAATTATGTGTCCCTACCTCGGAAACCATGTGTGCAGTTTTAATTATCCCAAAATATATATTTAAATTGTTTTTAAGCCACATATTAACACTAAATTGAACCTATCATAACCATAATCATTGTCTCTCAATTTTTGGAGGCTCTAGGATGATTTCCTAGGGCTTCTGACCTATTTTATTTCCAATTTAAAGCCTAGATTGTAGATCTATACTTCTCTTTGTATGTGAATATTATCCTATATGGTTTCCTCCCTCTTTCTCCTTCCTATCACATTTATTTAAAGTATTTTCCCCTTTTGGTTGTAGATCTGGATCCTAGTTTGATGTATCCTGATCCATTTGAACCTGTTTCTAAGCTTTCATTCACAATATCACTCTTCATCATTGGTTTGGATTTTTGGCATCCATTTGGAGAATTCCATTGAGAAATTTCTCACCAAGGATTGGAAGTATGCGGTATATTATTCAAATCCCAATGTATTTCTTTCAATTATGTATATGAAATTTATAATAGAAAATGAATGTTTTGTAATTGATTTTTACAATATGTATTAATTAATGAATTTTGGAATTGATTTATTAATGTGGTTTTGGGATTGTTCAATTAAATGATTGTTTTAATTGTTAAATTATTGTGGATTGTTATGATTGTTTAATTTAATGGAATATTGGGATTGTGAAAGGATTAATTATTTGTTGAATAAATAAATGGTTATTATTATGTCTATGAAATTTATTGAACGAGATTAATTAATTTTTTAATTATATAATATATTATTGTTATTATGGAGTTGATTCAACTAATTTAAAAATTATTAAATTTATTTTTGTGAGTATGAAAACGATTTAATAGGATTAATAAAATGTTTAATTAAATAATGTAAATTGTTTTTGAATTTTCATTTTGTTGAAATGGATGAATTAATTTTTGAATAAATTAATGGAGCATTGTGATATTGAGATACATTTGATATTTAGGTACGTGTGATATTTTGATGCATGTGATATTGGTATATATGTGATATTTTGATATAGGTGATATATGTGTGTGGGATTTGGTATGATTCATCAAAAGGATATAGTAATAAATAGATATTTTGGTGTGTGATATAGTCTGCTGCACCAAAATCCCATAGTATTGAAGGAGTCTAGGACATGGTATTCTGCATCAAAATCCTATATAGATTAATGACTATGGGATATGAACCACTATATCAAAATCCCATAGAGATTATTGGTGTATGGGTAAGGTATTAAGACTCCAAATACCCATATCGTGTTTGATACGACATTCTATGCCCATGAGTTGGAATAAGAATAAGGTTCTAATTGGTCATGATATAATAAAGAATGAAATGAATTTAGAATTGAATATGTGATACGGTTCAAACTCTGTCATGGTTCGAAGTAGGTATTGAGAGTTCTAGTGTGCTTAGGAACCTAGGAGGCAAAGCGTTTAAATAAAAATAAACTGAATAAATATATATTTATTAGATTATTGATTGAATTTTATTCTTTAAAAAATTAGATGCACTGTTATTATCTTTATATTACTTTAGACTGCATTGGGGGAGGCCTACTATGTTGTTCTCAAACCCTACTACGGGTTCCGATCATTGATGAAATAATCATCATGATATTAGGAAGAGTTATGTGAAGGTGACCTTTATTAGATGGTTGAGCTGGTATGGTGAATTGATGAAGGAACAAGACATGATTATTAACCATTATGGGTGTTTTACATGTATTTATTTATTTGGGTTTTTGCATATTGACACTTCATATGTAATTCTTCCTTTCATGTTTACTATTCAATTTTGATATTATATTTCTTATTATGGTCATTTTTTGATATTGGGTGTGGTTGTGGTTATATCACAGGGTTATTTTCATTTATTTTAAATGGTTTTTTACATTGATATATAGTGTTTATTCTCCAAATGATCTCTATGAGACCATCACTACTAGTTGGAATCCTATCGCACATGGGGTGGCATTTTAGAGTTCATTTAAATTACCATATTGTGCAACTGGTCTGTATCACCAGGGTAAGGATGCCAGAAAGTTGCATAAGAGCCCAATTTTATTTTCTTTTCATTAGCCATGTATTTTGGGGAACCTTAGATAGGATACTATAAAATTTTGGGCCATGTAAATGTACTCAGAAATGGGAGTAAATAACCCAAGAATGAGGTAAATCCAATTACCTGGGGTGATGTGTGTTGTTATAGTTGGATGTTATTTTACCTTGTGTGATGCACTTTTTTTGTGTTGTTATTATTGTTTCTGTGATTTTTCTCATACCCTAGTATTAATTAGAGTTGATATTTCTTGCATTATTCTAGGAACTCAATATTAATTTGGGACATTCACCATTTAGTAATGCATGTAAAATAAACTTGTGGGTACATTGTTGAACATGATATGTTTTTTCTTTTCCAATGTGTTTTAAATGAAAATGCTTCCTAATATGAAATTGAGAGTTGTAAATTGATTAAATAAGTGAATAAAAATGTGTATAAGGAGATGTGGAAATGAGATTGATTTTACAATTTTATAACCATGACCAAGATGTTGTATGGTTAAGGGTTGTGATAGTGCCTTAGTTTTGACCATTTGGTGGGGTTAGGGGGATGACTTGTTTGTGGATTTTTGTGAATCCTCATACTTGAGTTAATGATGAGTTATGCGTCCAAATATTTATGTTTATCATTGTAGTGTAATTCAACCATGGCAACGCTTTTTGATAGAATGACTACACTCTATGTATAGGAATGATCTACTAGTAGTGAATCCGGGGAAATAGTTATTACAAAGTGAAGGATCTAGAGATTAGTTGTGTGAAATCATTTATCACTTCATGCAGTTTTGGGAGCGAGACCTAGAGAGGTTTGTGAAGAGAATGTCTAAACTAACATTGGATTTTCAACTACATCACAATCTGAATTTCACTTGATATTTTGGACCTTTCGATTCTATGTTTTATATTTATTCCATCCAAACTATACTAGACTATTAAGAAAATATGACTTAGAAGGGGTTAGGTTGGATACTGACATGTTTCAAGGATAAATTAAGCACTAGGGGATATTCATGCTTGAACTAGGAAGTATGATGGAATGGTATGGAATGATTTTTCAGGGAAGTTCTTAGATAAATTTTATCTATAAAAATTTAGAAAAGGGAGGGAATCTGATTTCATATAATTGAATCCATGGAATATGTCTGTGATAGACAATGTTGGATGCTTTAATGACCCACAACACTTTTCCCAATAACTAGTATGATATAGTTAAGATATGGAAATGAACTTATTGAGTGGGTTAAATGTGAGATTAAGTATAAATTTGATACCTTTCATTATAAGATGTTTTCTAATGTAGTGGATTAGGAACCTATATTATAGGGGAACCTAAAGGGAGCTTCCTGGGGAGGACTTTTGGTTTCATCCAGACAATCAATGTGTATATCTTTCAAGTGTTGGTATTATCTTTTTTAGAATTCATGTCCCAGTTATAACAAGAAGGGTGACCTAGAGAAAGGGTCAGTCACACAAGAACTTACCCGAGTGACCTATCACTTGTGCGGTAGGCTTATTCACTTGCATAGACATTGTCCTCGCACACCAGTATAGTGAAAAGTTTGTGGCAGGTTAAGACATCTACATAGGTTCTACATGAATGCATGACATATGGGTAATTATGGGGTAAGTAGAAAGAATTATAATATGGGAATAGTTAATTTTATACCATACCAGTGCATATGTTATCGTTATATTGCATGTGGTGGAATTTGTAGTGAACAATGAGTTCCTGGGAAAGAATGCGTGTATCCAAATGATATTTCAATCTCTAGAAGTGAAAGTTGGTTGAGTATATGTGTTCATTTGAAACTAATGGAGAAAATAAATATGGGAAAAAACAATGTTTATGATGATTTAACTAAGAACATTCAGACTCAGGAAGATCATGGGACTAGTGCCATGTTAGAGATGATTACTTTGATGGCTTAAATTCAAGTTGTGGTTTAATAGAGTGATGAGAAATTGAATCTTTTGTCAGTTTTAGTGGATTCTAGAATTTTGATTCATTTTAGGTAAAGGTAGTATGAGGATCTAGAATGTTTGACCTTGAGGGAAAACCATGAATGCAGGGGGATAGCTTCTGATTGGAGCATAGATGATGATGTGATCGTCTATGTCAGAAACCAAGTTGTTGTGCCTATGATCATAATGTAAGAGATGATGTTTGAGATTAATTCCTCAATGTGGTTTTTTCATTTAGGTGAAAACAAAATGTACCATGACATACAATAATAATTTTGGTGGCCAGGAATGTAAATAGAGATAGAAGGGTTCATGAAATGATGCTAAACATTTCAATAGGTGAAGGATGAAAATCAATGGCAGGTTTGTTCAATACATAATATTCCCATTATTGATTAATAGTGGGATAAGTTTACAATGTACTTTTGGGTGGGTCTTCCAATAATTCCTCATAATTTTGACGTTATTTGGATGATTATGGAAAAATTCACAATTGTCTCCCATTTATTACAATTATTAAATACTTTCTCAGTAGATTAGTATAGAGAAATGTATGTTTCAAAGATAGTATGTCTACAAGGATTCTTGGGAGTATTATTTTAGACTGTAACTCAAGATTTACTTCATGATTATTGTAGGGTCTTTAGAAAGAGTTGGATACACTATTTTTTCTATGTTTTTCACTAAAAAAAAGAAATATATATAGTTAGATCATACTATTCAGGTTCTTAAGGATATGTTACTAGTGTCTGTTTTTAACATTATTTGATCTTGGGAGAAGAACCTGGAATCATTGTATTTATATGATAACAAAAATTATCAGAAAACTGTATATATGGCTCCATATAGTGAAAATTATGGTAGGTTGTGCATATCAAATCATTCTTGTAGGAGGTAGGTGAGTCAAAAATATTGGGGTAAAAGATCATTTAAGATATTTCTAAGAAGGTTTAGTTTATTTAGATGAATATGGTAATGGTTCATAGTAGGGAGAATTTTTACGATGAGAGATTCCAAAAATCATGAGAGTTTACAAAGGGTGTTTTTCTATTCCTTAATGTGTTAGTTAGATTAGGTAAATGTATGATATAGATAATGGGAGATCTAAAGCCCATATTTGTTGGACCATTTTATGGTAGATATAGAATCAGGCTGGTGGCACAATGATTGGATCTTACAAACAGATATTATATTTTGTGTGATGTCTTCCATGTGTTAGAGCATCTGTGTTATCACCCTGACTAGTATCATGTGGTGGATGTGCATGATGTAGATCTTATAAAATATTTTACCTTTAATGAGAATATGATACATGTTCTAGTTCACATTGAGAACATTTTAAATAGGAATACCATGCTGATAGTCCACGTATTTTTGGAAACATAGGTCTGTTAAGGGGAATCATATGAGAGTGAAGTATATATGTGGGATGAGTGGCCCAATCTCTGTGACTCAAAATCAGAGATATTATTAGGAGTAGAAGTCATGTATCAGATTTATTAATGTGGTTATATTGTAAGATACCAACAGTTTTTTTAGTCGACTTGACCTCCTTTACCAAAAATCATTTTCCTTTTTTTAGTTCATTTTGGTTGGGTTTTACCTTGGGTGCATTTGGGAGAAAAATTTGAATTTGTGGACATGTTTTGGGTAGTGCATGGTTGCCACATAGTTTTTTCACACTGTGAAGGCTTCCCCAATAAATATTATAACCCTAGATAGAGAGGTATTGTATAGTTAGTGCATGGTTTGTCAAACTGTACTACCTCTTAGGAGTAACTTTGCAACCCTTCAAAAGAGGTGTAAAATTAAGGTTCATGATTTGAAAATAAATGTTCCCCAACCTAAGAAACTATCAAATTGGTTTTAATTAATCATAAAAATAGATTTAAAATTTTATAAACCCTCATATTATCCCCAAATCGACCCCCATTCATCTATAATTATCTTTATAATTTTCATGGTTCCCAGAAGCATTTCAATGTCTCATAGCCTCTATTATTAGAAATTAAAAGCCTAGATTATAGATATGCACCTATAATATTATTTTAATCGTATCCCATGTGTTTTACACCCTCGTTACTCTTCTCCTCCCATACTTTAATGTGATGTCTAATTTCGTTATTAGATATAGTTCTACGTTTTGTGTATCATGATCCTTTTATCCTTTTTTAGTATTTTATCCATGAGATTCTTCTTCATCATGGGTTTTACCATTCTATTTCAATTTATATAATATCCATGGGGTGATAACTAGTCAAGGATTGGAGGTATGTCTTATAATATTCAAATCCTAATGTATTGATTTCAATTTTGTAAATGTAATTGTATAATGGATAATGAATGTTTATCAATTGATTATAATAAATTGACTAATTAATTTGATCACTTAATAAATTAAGTAATTGTGGAATTTATTGATTATTGGGGTTATCATATTGGTATGTTAAAGGAAATTTGAAATTGGTCGACAAATGTGAATTGTTATGACTATGTAATAGATTGGGATATGGATATTTTAAATGTATTAAATTTTCATCTAACTAATTAAAGTAATTTGTTGTTCTTATTATATTTATTAAATAGGATTAAATAATTGTTGGATTAGTGAAATTACAATTGTCATTATGATATTGAATCGATTGACTAATAAAATAATAAACTGATTTTTTTACAATTGATTGAATTTGATTATTTAATTAAAGGAGTTATTTTTTGAATATTCAATTGGTAAAAATATATTAATGAATTTTTGAATTATTTAATGTATTTGTTATTGAGGTATATGTGAAATTTTGATTCATGTGATATTATGATAACATATAATAATGGAATATTTGTGATATTGTGTAATATGTGACATACTTGTGTGGGACATAATATACTACATCTAAATACCAAAGTTATAAATTAATATTCACTAGTGGGACACTTTCTACTTCATAAAAATCCTGTAGTGATGAATGATACTAGGACAAGGTTTGTGGAAACAAAATCCAATAGTAATGAATGAGTGTGGGAAACATACTGCTGCATCAAAATCCCATTGTGATTATTGGGGTTTGTGTTAAGACAAAGGGTCCAAATACACACATGTGTTAGACAAAACATTATATGTCCATGAGTTTTCCTTAAAATACGGTCCCAATTGGGCATAATATAATGAGGAATGAAAACTATTACGAATTCAATATATTATGTGGTTAAGAGTTTGGCGTGGTTTGATTCCAATATAGAGAGTCCGGGAGACTTCCAGAACTTATGGGTCTATGTGGTTAAACAAAGAGTAATCGAATAAATTTAAACAATTTTCTTGATTTTTCTTCATATAGTGTTTTTGACATGATATTGTTGCAGAAACTATGGGTTGTGTCCAAATGGGTTGTACTTACTCCTTAATCAGATTTTATAATAGATACATAAATAGAAATCATTTTTTATGTGAAACTTTAAGTGAAATACCCATGATTTAGATGATAGAGTTATGATGGGTCATGGATAAGGGGATAAGACCAAAATCGGGACCCACATTTGAGTTGTATGCATCATTATTTTTCCAAGTGATTTCCTCTTTACACATAAAAAAAACCTTTTCATTGAATATTTACTATTCGGTTTTGATATTGTATTTTATTTTTTGGACATCCTATGATATTGGGTCTGGTTATTGATACATAACATTGCTGTTTTATTTATTTCAACTATTTCTTAATATGATAAAGGAGGTATAGTCTCCCGATGGATGATATTATAACCACTAAACTAGTGGAAAATCTCTAGAATTTAGTGTGGTGCAGTTGAGGCCATGTGACCAATCAGCATAGGGAACGAATGGGTGGTACCTGAGTTGGGACAATACAATAATCTAGAAAATATTCTTCAATACAAACAATTTGATTCCTCCTCCTCCTACTTTAACTACTTGTATTTTTTTGGTTCCCATGTTAATGAAAATGAACAAAATATACTTTGAGAGAATAAATGTTTATATACTATTAATTCTAGGATATAGATATCATTTGTCTCATTACTATTCTTAATTAAATAGAAAAAATGATTATATCAACCTATAAGAAGACAAATAGAAATAGATACATAATTATTCATTCATTAACCCAGTATTTTATATATCTTCTCTAACGAATTCATCCATTCTATATCTAACACTATGATAGAGGTTTCTCAAAACACTATTGCATTCTAATTCCTCAAATGTTCTAGTATTTAAATGTTACTCAAAATATAGTATGATCACTCCATTTGATGATAATATCTATTTATATTAATAAATAAAAATATATACACACACATATATATAATACATCATTTTGGATTAATATTCAATAAATGTCAAAAGAATACACCCCATGAATTAAAAAGGATTAGTGACTTTTGTTACATGATTCATAATTATAATATTTCATTAATCTTCATCAAAATATCAAAAAAATATTATCTCACATAATACACTTCTTATATATATATTACATAAAACCTTTCTTAAAATAACAAGGAAATGAAATATAATCAATCATAAACATAGATTAAAAGTATGCATAAATATAGGAGATATTATCAATGACCATATGTTATAATATCATGAGAATTAGTGTATGAGAAAATGATTACATCATTTTAAATGAATACCCAACAATTCATAGATGATATTTATGGTATAAGGAATTAGTAGATTATCATACATGATACTTATATGATTCAATGATCATGACCTGTGAGATCATATAATATATACAAGAAACATTCATAGAGATATTCATAATTTTTTTTTGACTAATCATGATCATATAAGTCATATATCAATGCTACCCGCCAATTCATTCTTCTCATTTTTTTACTTGGATTAACCCATTGTTTATATTCTTCAATCACAGGATAACCACATGGGTATGATCTTTTGGGAATGGGATAATTTTCCATATACCCCATGAGAACATAAATCATTAGTCATTGAAAAACTTATTTGAGGTGTATAATGAAATCACCCATCACATAATTATTATCCATTCACATGTACACCAAAATATCATCAAAAATGTATCTCATTTCATTATAGAATATGACATTGAAAATAAAATAGGTTTCTTAATGATGTAATCATAACAATGAATAACAATATCATGAAATAATTATGGTGGTATCATTGGATCATATTCCTAGTAAATCATAAATAACATTAATATATGTTTTCATATGTAAAATTACAATTAATATATCAATAATTTTTTTTAATGAAAATGATTTTTCTTTTTGAAATTTTTTTTTCAAAAGATATAAACTTCTAGAATGTTATGGAAGAATATTTCTTTGAAAATTATCATTAAATAATTTAAATGAATGGTAAAGTAATTGTATAATCATGTATACAAGGAAATCAATTCCATTAGTAGATGTTAAAACACATAGTCGGTTCAAATATATGGTAAAAATTTACTAATTTAGAAAATGATAAGAATATTATATTTATATTTTATTATAAAAAATTAAAAATATGGTCTTCGTGACAATAATAAATCATATACAAACATTAAAAACATTATTGAAAATATTTTAATTAAAATTTGTCCATGAGATAAGAATATTTATGGCCACAAATAGAAATTGGAAAAAAAATTTAGAAATAATCATCTGGAATTTTGAGATCATTGAGAGAGAAAAATTAGAGGAAAACATGAAATCACTAGAATAAAATATTTTTCAAGAAAATTTATTTTTTGTTGAGGTATAGATCATGTATATTAATAATGAAATATTTAGTCATAACAAATCTAAGAAAAATAGGAGATTGTAACATTAATTACCATACCACTTTGGTGACATTTGAATCATATCTCAATAAAATAAATAAATTAAAAGTATATAGTAAATACAATTAATGTAAATAGATTAATTATATATCATATTAAATTGATATTGAGTATACAACACGAGAAAAAGATGTTGAATATTCCATATGCCTCATAGAAAGAAAAGTGAGATGACAAACCTTTACATCATGTATGAATTGCCTCATATGTCATTTTAACATCATATATAATAAAATAAATTATTATATAGTTATCCAATAGAATAATATTAATATTAATAATAAAAAACAATTACATATAACATCAAATCTCCTATTTACATTCAATTTTTTATTACCACTGTCATTTCTATTATTAAAAACTTTATTTTCCATGAATGATTTGATTATATAGTTTCAGTCATTTTATTTTAATATAAAATATATATACTAAATATATCATTATATTCATAAATGATAGTTTATTGAAGAATTTGATTCATATTGAAACATGGGGGCTATAGTCTGCATATATGCACATGTGATACATTCATTTCACATTATATTGAAGTGTGATGAAAAATTGAAATACATTAATAATAATATTATATAAGAATATTTATTATCGTTATTAAACTATTTAATGATGGATAAAAAATATTTTAGAGATTATATGTACCTATAATGTTTGAATGACCTAGGTAAAAAAAATACATCATCTTAGGGAGGCATCTTTTGGTTTACAACTTAGGTCTTCTTATGATAGAATTAGGGTATGAACAAAGAAAAAAATGTAATATATGATTTTTTTAGGGATTGGATGATATATAAGGATAATTGTTTTTGAAAAATTGAGGATAAGAGGTTCTATTTTATATGTGAGGGGGGATACACATGGAATTACGTCAATGATTAAAATAACAGAAAGTAATTTTTTGATGAATATGATACAAAATTGACAATAAATTTAGTTTTGGATAATATATAGTGCTAATATATTTCATCAATAAGATTTATACCAGTTTAGGTGTCATTTTTACCCTTATATCTTTCTGGAACCCACATCATTAACCCATTTTTTTCTTAACCATGGTAAGAAAAATTAATTTATTTACTATTCATTACGAATAAAAATGAATGTGGCCTCAATAAAAGTTTTTTAAATGATGAATTAAAATATATAGCACATTTTATCAAATAAATGTTCAATAATAAAATTAAATTATCTTTATAATAAGTGTGAGAAATCCAATAAAACATTTTTTATAAAAAAATAAATTTTTAATAACAAAACAAAATTTTCTTCTGTCCATTTACATTTATATTTGAATGTTAAAATACTATATTTAATATTTAATATAAATATTTAATTATTATCATTAATAAATAATTACATATTTATGTTATTAGTATAAAACATATTATATATTTAAAAACTAGTTTTATAAAATGTTGAACTATTTAGATTATAACAATTTTATCTTCATTCCTAAACATTAGATAACTATCATATTAATAAATTTATTTAGAAAAATGGAATTTTATTAATGAAATGACTTTATTAAAATTAAAATTATTATTTATTTGGAATTAATAAATTCATTTTAATTGAGGGAAAATTTATATATATATATATATATATATATATCATAATGTGGTTATTCATATTAATACTCAACAATCGAATGGTTAGGTTATAATAGTTATAATAGATCTTGTATCTTTTATACTAAGTGTCATATATAAATATATCTATTGAATACATAAAACTTTTTCAAAGGAATTCATATTAAATAGAATTTCATTATACTCAACCACCTTAACATTAATTTCACAATCAACATTTCATTACAGTGATGAAAAAAAATGACAATCCCTCTTCTTCCTAAAATCCTTAAGTTTCCACGTAGCAACCTTAAGTTTTCAATTAATGTATAGAACTTTTACATGATGATTATTCGTGTTTGTTAGAATATTATCTCTATTGTCCATGATTAACAATGTCTGTTCTCCATATGAATGATATTTTAAAAATTTAACCACATATGATTTAAAAATATTTGAAGGATCAGGAAATTATATATTTAATATATATTAGTGTAAAAATCATAAAATTTATTGAGGTTCAATGGAATAACAATGAAATAATCTACCATTTGTACTAGATTATGAATCATAAAGGATCTAGAATGAATAGGTTTGAGATTTCCCTTATTTTGTTATCTCATTATATTATTCCAATGATATATTTGTATGAATATTTTTAACTATAAATGAATTATATATCTCACAAAAGATATAACAAATATGTCTTCTATTGAATTTGAGAAACCTTGATCTGCCAATAAATGGAGCTGAAATTCTATTTCATTTCCTCATCATTATCAGGAGTAAATAGCTTTCATTCTCCAACATCATCCCATAATTTCACAGTTTTATACTTATTTCTATAGAGGGATTAAATAGAGATATATTAATTCTCAAATAAATGAAAATTTTATAATGTAAATGTTCATGGGTATTGTGTTGATCCCAAACACCGATGAAATCTTGAGAATATAATCGTAGGATATCCTCTATGGATTGAATTATTTTCTCAGCATAACCATATATAGAAGGGGGGTATAATGTACTAAAAAATGATCAATCCAAATTTTTATAAATTAATATCTATAAAATCAACTAAATCATTTTATCATGATTAGATTAAATTAAATTTGCAAATCCAAGAAACATTATAAATTAAAAAAATTATATGGGAAAGATAATCATTAGATAAATATTCTATAATTTAAATGAAATTTACTGAATTTAATGGGAGATAAAAAATAACCCAAATAACATTATACCCTTTAGATATATTGGGGGTTACTATGATGAAATACATTGTTATGTTTTACCATTTACTGATATGTTTTTTTAATGGTTTTTACATCTAAATATACTTATAATACTCAAATAAAACATTTTGGAATAATGAGAACCAAGATACATTTTCTAAAATATTGTTCTTCATGTTACCCCATTAGTGATTATCCTCAATTTAGTTATGCATCCCCTTATTACTGGGATGAATAAATAATGATGATCTTTGAGAAACATTTAACATCTCCCTCATCATTTTTGGTTTTAAAGAGAAAAATATTCCTTTACAGAAACTTATCCATGCATTGTAATATTGGATGAGCTCGGAAATAATTATCACATTATTTTGTGAATGTTCATCCATCTTCTTTTCCTATTTAATCATCACATGGATAGATCTATGATCACTCATGTTATCAATATAATATCCCCCATTCCATTAATATTTCATGTTACATCTATTATAAATACATATATGTTGGATCTTTTGTGATCTTAATCATAGATAAGATAACATGATGTATTAGAGTCAATATATCAGTAACATTGATCACATTTCCATGGTGCTAATGTATTGAAAATTGAAAATTTTAAATCAAATCAAACCATATTATATGGAAAATTTTGAAATCTTTTTGGGTGAATATATATACTTCAAACTTTTATGATCAATATATATTTACCACCTTTCATTACAATGATTATTCCTACCAATCATTAATGCAATGATTACCCTTACTAACTCCATGAGATTTTTTGGATAATTATACTCATGAAAAAATAATTTATAAGAATCATATGATATTTGTATGACATTATACATAATAACAAACCTTAATACATTCTTATATGATTTACTATAGATCACAAACCACTTTTCACTTCAGGGTAGTTTGAGTCCAAGTGCACTGGAAAACCATCTCTTCAGCATCCTCAAGTTTTATTCACATTAATTTGGCTAAAGAAAAATGAATACCTTATATTTTAACAAGGTGATGGGATTAATCATCCATTAGAAACTCCTCACAGTGAATCCATAATATATAACCAATCTACTAAAACTATAGATCTAATTAATGATGGTTAGTCTTGGATATTGTTCAATGACTTCCATCATTGATGTATTAACTAATATACCATATCTTATGATCATGTTTCAAAATAATGAAAATCCCTGAAAACAAAATACACACACGGTGGATTGTCAATATAATTTATTTTTCCCTAAGGACATAAACAAAATTATCAAATGATCATCAGGCTCGTCATTTTTTATAACTATATTATCACATCATCTATTAAGACTACTTAAAATTGGAGGAGGTATTATTTATATACTATTTACTAAATATATAAATATATATAGGTAATTAGTATATCGAAATGAAATAAATATAAATTAATAATGTCCATACCTATAAAATAAATCTTTCTTAGGTATGTGTTCACTTTTTGAACAGAATTATTAGTATCTAGTACAAAGGTAAATATATGTGAATTATTGATGTTAGTGTAGTTGATAAATATTATCCAATATAGGGAAGATTCTATTTATTCTTAACAATAATCCTGTTACATTTTAGATTATCAATGATGATACAAATTGATGTATATATTGTTTTATAAAGAAGAATCGTTGAACCTCATGGTGAAAGACATTGATTAACAATTCCCCAACTAAAATTCTCATGGAAAAGATTCATTAATTATTATAAGTAAATTGGGTCCTCCATATATGGAGTATTTAAAATAGGTGAATCATTTTCTATGAGTTTTATTGAATACACAACATAAAAATTGATAGGAATACCAGAAAACTCTTATATAAAGGCATTTTCAAACTCCCATTCAACCATTATATCTATGAGGATGATATTCACCAAAACTATATGAGATAAATAAACCTTATGACTAAGAATAATGACCCATAAAATTAGATTAATTTACATTGGATTATTTTATTCATCCTTATAGTGATAAATGATCATAGGTTATTTAGGAATATGAAATTTTACTACACTTCCATGGAAAAAAATCCGGTCTATAAAAAGAGAATCAATCCATGCACAAAGTCGAATCAAATTTTATTGGGGGGTGAATAAAAAAATAATTATGAATGAAATTCCAAAAAAAATCCATTTTAGAAGAAATATTTATTTGAGGTTCGATCATCATTCCAATATGAGTATTCACTACTAATTCATCATTAAATATTTATTGTGGTAATGTAGCATATGTATAAAATTATTCAAATATCAAAGAGTCTGTAGAAACAGAATCAAATAAGGTATCCAATATTCTACTCTGGATGGTATGTGTAGCTTCCATTGAATTTTTGTACCCCAAATAAATAATTGTTATTACATATGATTTTGCTTTATCAATTGTCTAAAGAGGTTATTTATTATCATCAACTTCAAAAACCATCCTATTTGAGCTCTAATTTGCATAATTCTCATACATCCTGAATTTGAAGTATTAGAGTGTGGGTGGTTAATTATATGGATAATTTTCCCCATTCACAGCATTATTCGACTAATCCACATCACAAATACATTTTAATACATGATTACCCAAATTTTCACACATAAATCATTTACTAGCCCCCTTACAATAATATTCTTCATTTTTCATTACTCTCACATTTTATAATGAAAAACTTATTTTATTTCCAGCATGGTTATTATAATTATTATTATTCCCTTTTAGTTTCAACATTTTTTATGAAAAATTTCATATTGATTGCAAACATTGAACCCTATTTAATCCTTGAAATTACATCAAACTATTTAATCCTACCTATTAAAGTCCATTATTTGTATATATCTTCTGATATTTGTTTTCAAGCTAAAAAATTTATAAAAATTTCATGATTTTACATTTTATTATAATACCATAATTATACCTCACATATATTATAAAACATTCCTTATATTCTCTAATGGATTCATTACTTATCTATAGTTTCATGAGGAACTCTGTCTCTATTCTACTATGATCAATGTGAGGAAAGAAATTATTTACAATTAACATGGTAGAATCTTCCCACTAAATAGGGTTAATTTCGTTATATTTCATTGTGTTTGTTATAATAATCTATCATTCATATATTTCACCGAAAAATTAAAATCAACCAAAAAATATTATCACTATTCATACTCTTTAAAATATAAAATATCTTTTTTGTGGTACTAATATTTTACTCTCTAATAAGTTGAAAAACATACCAAATAAACTATGTTTTATTTTTCCTTATGATAGAATCAATAGAATATTGGTCCATATTTTTCATATTTTGAAGATCAACAAGATTAATTCCATGAGAGTATTTCAAAATTATAATAACAGTATTATGTATTCATTGTAACATCCCAGGTAAATAAAGAATAAATAATTTTCATATTTTTTAATATTTACGAATTAAATATTAATTTTAATTAAAAGGGGTTTCTACGTTCGATAGCGTACTCGATACGCAACGATGAGTTTCTTTGAAAACTTACGTTGCACACAAGTAATAAAATAATATTATTTTAAATGTTAGTTAATGAGTAGCCGTTGTACTGGAGGGAATGGATAGAAATAACTAAAATATGATTATATATGTTTTTAAATGTTTTTACATTTACCCAATAAAAGATAAAGGCTTAAAATACGGAAAGAGTTCAATTTTAGGCATTTATACCCTAATTTTCACGAAAGGTCCACTTATCACCTTTTGAAGGAGAACCGTCATTAAATATAGTCTTGATCGATCTTCTGAATTCTATTGGACCAAATATAACTCTTCTTTAGAATCGGGACATCAAAATTTTCTTTGTGTGGATTTTTGGTATTTTTCTGACAATGTTCATTTTTTTAATGAATAGTGAAAAATACTTCATTTTACATCAAAACTGCTTTTAATCTAATTTATTTATATGATTAGATTATGTTTTGAATTGGTTTTGAAGTGAAATTAGAATATATTTTCACCATTTAATCCAATGGTGGTCATTGGAATCAATTTCACTTTGAAATTGGACTCAAACTAGTGTCAATCTTTTGATACTTATTGTTTCATAAAAACACGCTATTTGCTCTGACAGCGGGAATTAATTATTAAATTAATTAATGTGACTTATATGTTTTGAATTTTGTAAAATAGACTTCATTTTTGAATTCTTAATATCAAATATAGCTTAGGGTGAATTTTTGGTAATTTTCTGAAACACTTCAATTTTTGATGAATAGTGAAACCACTAAGTGGTAATCAAGCAAACTGATTTTTCAGTTAATTGAATGATTACCACTAATGTGTATTGAATTTTGAAAATCCAACATACATGGTTGTCATTAATAATTAAAATGCGGTTCAATGGAATTAAAATAATTTTTTGGTGAATAGTAACTTATTAAGTTTTTAATCACGATTAGTGGTAATTAGGGTAGTTTAAGGTATAAATAATGCTTTAATAATATGAAATGACCTAGACACATGTCCCAACCTTATTGGCTGTGTCATGGCCGACCAAGACAAGCCATGGGTCAAATTGGGGACCCCATGGAGAAATTTTGGTTGGGAAATGACATAAATAACTTTTTATTTAATGTAAAAGTAAAAATGACGCAAACATAATATGTTTTACGAAAACAATTTTTACATGGGGTTATAAAGATCATATTTTTGATTATAAATAATAATTGGAAAGATTAAAAGATTTCCTACATCATAGTATTTTTTTTTATAATTTTTAGACACTAAATAAATTAAATTATTTATGACATCATGATGATGCAGCGATGACCTCATTATTTAACAATTTAAATAAAATGGAATGATAATGTAAAATCTAGGAACTACACATGTCCAAAACTTATTGGATGGGTGGATTTAGAACCCTTATCACCTTATCCACGAATTATATCAATGTGGGACCTTTTAAAACCGAAAAACATTTTCAAATAAAGTAATATTTCTTTACTTTCCAAAAGTGCCCCTCCTCTCCTCTTATAAAAGGCTCCCACCTCTACCTCATTTCACACACTCCTTAAGCCTTTGGCTCGCCCAACCCCTGCCAGTTTTCTCTCTCCTAATCCATCTCCTCATCCTAGAGGATTCCCTTTGGGAAGAATCCTTTCAAAGGAAGCCTTTAGGCTCAAATCAAAAGGAGTTACACTTTTAAAGGTAATTCATTCTCTCTTGTTCATTTGTTTTATTTTGCTTCTCCAACCCCCTAAACTCTTTTTATTTACTTCTTTTGTAACAAAACCAATATCTTCAATATACTAGGATGTTTTTATAAGATTTATTTGAGCTACACTCTTACACAACTACATCAAATGGTTAAATAACATACGGTTTCCGTGGATGGCGAAATTCTGCCTCCCGAAACGATGATTGTTCAATACTCATTTAACACCTTCAAAGGTGGCCATTATGATGTCACTATTTTTATATATGATATATAATATTTTTATGTTTTCTTTAAGATTCTGTATTTTTTATTTTGGGCATACCTTTATGGTTTCCATTATGGGTAAACACGATATCTTCATTTAAGGAAGTGCGGACTACCGCCCCCTCAAAGTAATGTGATTCGTTAATGCCATATGTGGGACGTGTAAAGGATGGATTTAAAGTTATTATATATGATGTTATACTGAAATTATAATATACCTCTATATCATTATTATTTCTTTCCATTAAAGTATGAGATAGAAATGAAAGTACCGTTCATGCGTACGTACGGCTTACCGTCTCCATGAACGGTGCATTTCATTTCTTATCCCCAAATGTAATGTACTATTAAAAGTACATGTATATAATGGATATATATAATTAATGATATATCTAAATGATGAATATAATTCTGGAATTAAAATATGCATACCTCTAATTTAGTTTTAATTCCATTAATATGACAAAGAAATGAAAGTAGCGTTCATACGTACGTACGGCTTACCGTCTCCATGAACGGTGCATTTCATTTCTTACCTCTAAATGATTATGTAATATTATAAATACATGTATGTGCTGGATATATATGATATATATGATATCCAAATCAGGAATTTCATTCTGGATATAATGAACCTTTGACCACACGAACAACATGTAATTGTAAGAAGTCCACTTTCGACTTAAGAACCAAATATTGACAAAACAAACATTATTAACTTAAATGGTTACATAATGTTTATAACATGGAAATAAGTAATATAAAAGGAATAATGAACTTTAAAAAAGGTTCTTAATCAAGTATAAATTAACTCAAGTTTATTATTCAGGACGTTAAAGAACGATCGAGTCAAGTCGGACCCGAGGTAAGGGACTTCGTCTCAATCTCCTTTCATTGAGGCATATTTCGTTTTATACACAACTTTCTTTTGTACGGTGTATAAACCCCTTTGACTTTTACTTTTATACAAAAGGAATCTTTTTCTACGAAGCGTTTTACTAAACGACAAAAAGGAATGTTTTTTTAACGTACGCGGTGACAACAACTTTTTCCGCCGCCGCGAGTATTATTTGGTCTTTGGCTTCCTCAACAAGCCGTAATGTTTTTAAAATAAAATAAATACCGTATACTCTTTTATGTATTTTGGTATTGAAAATAGTTTTGATAAAGGATTCTATTATGTCAATATATTTATGATATATTGTGATTGAAATGTGGAAATGTTATCATTACTTTATATTGGTTTTATGTTTTATGATTTTATATTGGTACTTGGACATTTTAACGGGTGGTTACGTTATAAACCATATGACGGGTGGTGCCGTGAATACCAGGACGGGTAGTTACATTATAACCTCCAATGCATTGGGTATGGAAGTCGGCCGTATGGCTATTCCATTAAGTATGTATGGAAATTGGCCGTATGGCTATTCTATTAAGTGATATGTGTGGAAGTCGACCGTATGGTTATTCCACTTAAGTATGTTTATGTCCCAAGTTACCTTTATATATGTTATGTGTTCTTTTTATGGATTTTATGGTAATCCTTTGGTTACAAAAAGGTAAGTAATGATACTTTATTCAGTGAAGTGTTTTTACTACTTCATGAAGGTGAAGGTATTACTTTGTTAGAGTATATATGGTTTATTTGATGTTTGAAAAACTAACAGTTTTCATTCTTTCTATATCCCTTACTGAGCTTTTTATGCTCACCCCAAGTTTTTTTTGAAATTTTTTTCACAGGTCTTAATGTGGAATAAGGTCAAGGATGGGATCAAGGGAATGTCATGCTATTTAAAACATGGAACTAGACATGTTTATTTTAAGAGTTTTTTTTATTATGGAAACTTAGTATAAGTGACTACTTTGTAATATTTTGAGATGTAATAGTTATGTTCTAATTCTCTAAAACTTTAAACCTGAAAAGATCCTCAACGTGAATTATTCTTTTAATTCAATATTAAGTAAGGTGTAAGGCTGGGGCCTTATAGTTGGTATCAAAGGTCGGTTTAGACAACTTTAGGAGTTAGAAAAGTGTTAAATTATAATATGATTGAAATGATATAGCATTTACGGATTACCATGTTGCTTCGCCTAAGATATTTCTGTGTTCAGAATGGTTTTACGCAGAGGAAACAAAGCAGCTATGTTGGGAAGACATCAAGAGAAAGATAACCTTCCAAATCATCAACCTACGATGGTCTGAATCGGAACTGAACAGTTTGTTGCAGTGATGGCACAGTTGACTCAGGCTATAAATGGTGGTGGTATCCATGCACGAGATCAGCCAGATCAACCACAGAGGAAAATGTCAGTGGTGGAACATTTCATGAGGCAACATCCCCCATCATTTAGAGGATCATCTGACCCTGTGCAAGCTGAAGGGTGGATTAAAGCACTGTAGAAGATTTTTGATGTCATGGGGTGTTCAGAACATCAAAAGGTTAGTCTTTCTGTTTACCGTTTTGAAGGTGAAGCTGATCAGTGGTGGTCGATGGTGAAAAATATAAGGGATAGTGATGAGATTGAGGATCTTCACTGGGACGAATTCAAAGGTATGTTTCTTGAGAAATATTTTCCTAAGGTGGTTCGTCTTAGGATGGAAAAACAGTTCTTAGAATTGAGGCAGGAGGATGATTCAGTGGCTGCTTATGAAGAAAAGTTCACTCGATTGGCAAGGTATGCTCCAAACTTCATACGAGACCTTGATAGTAAAATCAATCATTTTTACTCAGGATTAAAGCCAAAATATCGAAGGGCATTAGCTTCTCGTGAGTTTAAAAGTTAAGAAAAGCTTGTTCGATGTGCTGAGAAGGTGGAAATGGAGTTTGCTGATGATCAGGTGTTCTATGACAAACAACAGAATAAGAGGTCTAGTTGGTAGGCAAAGGGGAAGAATTCATCAAAGAAGCAAGGAGGTAAGAAAACCAAATATCCATCCTGTGATAAGTGTGGTAAAATGCATCCTGGAGAATGTTTATCCAAGTCTGGTAAGTGCTTTCGGTGTGGTAAGTCTGGTCATATTGCTCGTAACTGTAAGGAAGATGATCAAGCAGGAAATGAAAAGCCAACAGTAAGATGTTTTAAGTGTAATGAAATGGGTCATTATGAAAACGAGTGTCCAATGAAGAACTCAACTGGGGGAATGCAGCCAGACTACAAGCAGAAAGGGGTGGTGAAATCCTTTGCAACTACTTCAGTGGATGTTGGGCCATCGAATGAAGTGGTATCAGCTCCAGGGAGCTCAGTATTTTTCGAAGATTGACTTGAGGTCGGGGTACCATCAGTTGAAAGTAAAAGAAGCAGACATTCCGAAGACTGCGTTCCGTACTAGATATGGCCATTATGAATTTGTAGTTATGCCTTTTGGGTTAACCAATGCACCTGCTGTATTCATGGACCTTATGAATAAAATTTTCCATGAGTTCTTGGATAAGTTTGTGTTTTGAGGTTTGGGAAGAGGTTATGTGTGCCTTGTGATTCACAGTTGAAGAATGATTTGTTATGTGAGGCTCATAGTTCCCCGTTTTCAGGTCATCCAGGCAGTACTAAGATGTATAGAGATCTGCGGGAGTATTACTGGTGGGATGGAATGAAAAGAGACGTTGCTGATTTTACTGTGAAGTGTTTGACATGTCAACAGGTTAAAGTAGAGCGGCAGTTACCGAAAGGGATGCTTCAGCTTTTACCAGTGCTAGAGTGGAAATGAGAGAATATATCCATGGACTTTGTTGTTGGATTACCGAAGACATCTCGAGGTAATAATGCAATATGGGTTATTGTTGATCGCTTGACCAAATCTGCTCATTTCCTTTCTATACGAGATACTTTCTCTCTAGATCAACTTTCCCGTTTGTATCTTAAATAGATAGTCAGGTTACATGGAGTTCCTCTCTTTATTGTATCTGATCATGATCCCAGGTTCACATCTAACTTTTGGAAAGGCCTTCAGAAGTCGTTGGGTACGGAATTAAATTTTAGTACAGCTTTTCATCCTCAATCAGATGGGCAGTCAGAACGAACAATTCAGACCTTGGAGGATATGCTACGAGCTTGTTCGATGGATTATCAGGAAAGTTGGGACCAACATCTTTCTTTGGTTGAGTTTTCTTATAATAACAGTTTTCATTCCAGTATACAGATGGCACCATTTGAGGCATTATATGGGAAGCGGTGTCGAACTCCAGCATTTTGGAATGAAGTGGGTGAATGGAAGCTGATGGGACCATAATTGGTAGAAGAGATGGCAGAAAAAGTTCAGTTGATTCAGAAGCACATAAGAATAGCTCAGAGCAGGCAGAAGAGTTATGCGGATAACCGGAGGAAGGATCTATCTTTCGAGGTAGGTGATCATGTTTTTCTCAATGTTTCTCCTCAGAAAAGTGTTATGAGATTTGGTAAGAAAGGAAAGCTGAGTCCAAGGTTTATTAGACCATATGAAATTCTGGATAGAGTTGGATCAGTTGCATACCGGGTGTCTTTACCTCCGAGTTTATCTCAGGTACACAATGTTTTTCATGTTTCAATGTTGAGAAAGTTTATGCCAGATCCATCTCATGTTTTGAGTCCAGAGGTAGTTCGGTTGGAAGAGAACCTATCTTATGAGGAACAACCAGTCCAGATTCTTGACCACAGGGAGCAGGTGTTACGGAATAAGGTGATTCATCAGGTAAAGGTTTTGTGGAAAAACCATGTGATTGAAGAGGCAATGTGGGAATCTGAAAATGCTATGAGGGATAAATACCCCCACTTATTTTGGTAAGTGAATAAAATTGCGAGGACGCAATTCCCAAAAGGGGGGAAGGATGTAACATCCCAGGTAAATAAAGAATAAATAATTTTCATTTTTATTAATATTTACGAATTAAATATTAATTTTAATTAAAAGGGGTTTCTACGTTCGATAGCGTACTCGGTACGCAACGATGAGTTTCTTTGAAAACATACTTTGCACACAAGTAATAAAATAATATTATTTCAAATGATAGTTAACAAGTAGCCGTTGTACTGGAGGGAATGGATAGAAATAACTAAAATATTATTATATATGGTTTTAAATGTTTTTACATTTACCCAATAAAAGATAAAGGCTTAAAATATGGAAAGAGATCAATTTTAGGCATTTATACCCTAATTTTCACGAAAGGTCCACTTATCACCTTTTGATGGAGAACCGTCATTAAATATAGTCTTGATCGATCTTATAAATTCTATTGGACCAAATAAAACTCTTCTTTATAATCGGGACATCAAAATTTACTTTGTGTGAATTTTTGGTATTTTTCTGACAATGTTCATTTTTTTAATGAATAGTGAAAAATACTTCATTTTACATCAAAACTTCTTTTTAATCTAATTTATTTATATGATTAGATTATGTTTTGAATTGGTTTTGAAGTGAAATTAGAATATATTTTTACCATTTAATCCAATGGTGGTCATTGGAATCAATTTCACTTTGAAATTGGACTCACACTAGTGTCAATCTTTTGATACTTATTGTTTCATAAAAACACGCTATTTGTTCTGGCAGCGGGAATTAATTATTAAATTAATTAATGTGACTTATATGTTTTGAATTTTGTAAAATAGACTTCATTTTTGAATTCGTAATATCAAATATAGCTTAGGGTGAATTTTTGGTAATTTTCTGAAAAACTTCAATTTTTGATGAATAGTGAAACCACTAAGTGGTAATCAAGCAAACTGATTTTTCAGTTAAATGAAAGTTTACCACTAATGTGTATTGAATTTTGAAAATCCGACAAACATGGTTGTCATTAAGATGTAAAATGCGGTTCAATGGGATTAAAATAATTTTTTGGTGAATAGTAACTTATTAAGTTTTTAATCGTGATTAGTGGTAATTAGGGTAGTTTAAGGTATAAATAATGCTTTGATAATATCAAATGACCTAGACACATGTCCCAACATTATTGGTTGTGTCAGGGCCGACCAAGACAAGCCATGGGTCAACTTGGGGACCCCATGGAGACATTTTGTTTGGGAAATGACATAAATAACTTTTTATTTAATGTAAAAGTAAAAATGACACAAACATAATATGTTTTATGAAAACAATTTTTACATGGGGTTATAAAGATCAGATTTTTGATTATAAATAATCATTGGAAAGATAAAAAGATTTCCTACATCATAGTATTTTTTTTATAATTTGTAGACACTAAATAAATTAAATTATTTATGACATCATGATGATGCAGCGATGACCTCATTATTTAACAATTTAAATAAAATGGAAAGATAATGTAAAATCTAGGAACTACACATGTCCAAAACTTATTGGATGGGTGGATTTAGAACCCTTATCACCTTATCCACGAATTATATCAATGTGGGACCTTTTAAAACCGAAAAAAATTTCAAATAAAGTAATATTTCTTTACTTTCCAAAACTGCCCCTCCTCTCCTCTTATAAAAGGCCCCCACCTCTACCTCATTTCACACACTCCTTAAGCCTTTGTCTCGGCCAAACCCTGCCAATTTACTCTCTCCACATCCCTCTCCTCATCCTAGAGGATTCCCTTTGGGCAGAATCATTTCAAAGGAATCCTTTAGGCTCAAATCAAAAGGAGTTACACTTTTAAAGGTAATTCATTCTCTCTTGTTCATTTGTTTTATTTTGCTTCTCCAACCCCCTAAACTCTTTTTATTTACTTCTTTTGTAACAACACCAGTATATTCAATATACTAGGATGTTGTTATAAGATTTATTTGAGCTACACTCTTAGACAACTACATCAAATGGTTAAAGAACATATGGTTTCCGTGGATGGCGAAATTCTGCCTCCCGAAACGATGATTGTTCAATACTCATTTAACACCTTCAAAGGTGGCCATTATGATGTCACTATTTTTATATATGATATATAATATGTTTATGTTTTCTTTAATCTTCTGTATTTTTTATTTTGGGCATACCTTTATGGTTTCCATTATGGGTAAACACGATATCTTCATTTAAGGAAGTGCGGACTACCGCCCCCTCAAAGTGATGTGATTCGTTAATGCCATATGTGGGACGTGTAAAGGATGGATTTAAAGTTATTATATATGATGTTATAATGGAATTATAATATACCTCTATATCATTATTATTTCTTTCCATTAAAGTATGAGATAGAAATGAAAGTAGCGTTCATGCGTACGTACGGCTTACTGTCTCCATGAACGGTGCATTTCATTTCTTATCCCCAAATGTAATGTACTATTAAAAGTACATGTATATAATGGATATATATAATTAATGATATATCTAAATGATGAATATAATTCTGGAATTAAAATATGCATACCTCTCATTTAGTTTTAATTCCATTAATATGACAAAGAAATGAAAGTAGCTTTCATGCGTACGTACGGCTTACCGTCTCCATGAACGGTGCATTTAATTTCTTACCTCTAAATGATTATGTAATATTATAAATACATGTATGTGCTGGATATATATGATATATATGATATCCAAATCAGGAATTTTATTCTGGATATAAGGAACCTTTGAGCACACGAACAACATGTAATTGTAAGAATTCCACTTTCGACTTAAGAACCAAATATTGACAAAACAAACATTATTAAATTAAATGGTTACATAATGTTTATAACATGGCAATAAGTGATATAAAAGGAATAATGAACTTTAGAAAAGGTTCTTAATCAAGTATAAATTAACTCAAGTTTATTATTCAGGACGTTAAAGAACGATCGAGTCAAGTCGGACCCGAGGTAAGGGACTTCGTCTCAATCTCCTTTCATTGAGGCATATTTCGTTTTATACACAACTTTCTTTTATATGGTGTATAAACCCCTTTGACTTTTACTTTTATACAAAAGGAATCTTTTTCTACGAAGCGTTTTACTAAACGACAAAAAGGAATGTTTTTTTAACGTACGTGGTGACAACGACTTTTTCCGCCGCCGCGAGTATTATTTGGTCTTTGGCTTCCTCAACAAGCCGTAATGTTTTTAAAATAAAATAAATACCATATACTCTTTTATGTATTTTGGTATTGAAAATGGTTTTGATAAAGGATTCTATTATGTCAATATATTTATGATATATTGTGATTGAAATGTGGAAATGTTATCATTCCTTTATATTGGTTTTATGTTTTATGATTTTATATTGGTACTTGGACATTTTAACGCGTGGTTACGTTATAAACCATATGACGGGTGGTTCCGTGAATACCAGGACGGGTGGTTACGTTATAACCTCCAATGCATTGGGTATGGAAGTCGGCCGTATGGCTATTCCATTAAGTATTTATGGAAATTGGCCGTATGGCTATTCCATTAAGTGATATGTGTGGAAGTCGACCGTATGGTTATTCCACTTAAGTATGTTTATGTCCCAAGTTACCTTTATATATGTTATGTGTTCTTTTTATGGATTTTATGGTAATCCTTTGGTTACAAAAAGGTAAGTAATGATACTTTATTCAGTGAAGAGTTTTTACTACTTCATGAAGGTGAAGGTATTACTTTGATTGAGTATATATGGTTTATTTGATGTTTGAAAAACTAACAGTTTTCATTCTTTCTATATCCCTTACTGAGCTTTTTATGCTCACCCCAAGTTTTTTTTGAAATGTTTTTCACAGGACATAATGTGGAATAAGGTCAAGGATGGGATCAAGGGAATGTCATGCTATTTAAAACATGGAACTAGACATGTTTATTTTAAGAGTTTTTTTTATGGAAAATTAGTATAAGTGACTACTTTGTAATATTTTGAGATGTAATAGTTATGTTCTAATTCTCTAAAACTCTAAACCTGAAAAGATCCTCAACGTGAATTATTCTTTTAATTCAATATTAAGTAAGGTTTAAGGCTGGGGCCTTATATTCATGCTTCAACAAAATTCAGTTTCTTATGAGTAAAATTGCATCGTTTTCATCACAATCATTTTTAACATGATTCCCTAATGTTCTACCCATTTACTAAAACAAAAAAAAATATTTTTTGATAAATGATGACCATATAGAAGAAACATATATTCAACAAAATTCATTCAAAATTTTCTAAATCTCAATACCCTTTTTTAAATCCACAACACCTTATAATTAACACAGTAAATTCATAATCATTATCAATTTATATGATTCAAAATGGTTCCCAAATAAAATGTGAATTGACCCATGAGTATCACTTGTGTGTGTCTATTAAGATTTAAAGTCTTAGGAAAACTAATTGTGCAATGATGATGATTGAGAAAATACCTAATCCACCACATTTAGATTTGTTACCCCATAAATAATATGTTACACCACCACATATATTTTCTAGTATCCATAAAATGATTAGTTTTCTTGGAAAATTAAACTCTATATATTAACATAAAAATTATTTGTGTCCATTATTTTACCATATCATAAGGTTCTTGACTAATTACTTCATATCCAAGTCCCCTAAAAAATATAATCATTTATAAAATACCAACTAAGGAGAACTAAACATTATATAAATAAATATTAATTAATTTTTTAAAATATTCAACACGCATCATTACAATTCATTCCGAAAAACCATAATTTTTTTTGGATTTGGATAATTGATACACAATAATTTGATTTCATTAGAGATAAAAAATATCTGAAAAAAATTCCTCGCACATAATATAGTTCTTATATGTACCATAATTAAAATCTATATTCATAACATGCATAAAAGAAATTTGATAAAGGGTGAAATAAAATGTTCATTAAGGGTAAAAATTGGAGTTATTTATCAATTCTAATATTTAGGTATTTTTTTGGATGAATTCCACAGATGAGGTACACATTATTGTGGAGAAGCATGCTCATGGACCTATGTTCTCACTTTCCAATGGTGTTTAACATAAACACTTCTTCAGAGATGTTTTCTCCTTGATCAAAATAGGTTAATGGGATGTTGTTACCTCCTCCTGTGGATTACTCCTCAAAATTAATAACCTTTCCCATGTCTCCCTTATAGATTTGACTGATTGTTAATGAATCTAATTCTTAGTGCCATCTCTTTGTGGATGTCGATTAAGGACACTAATTCTTTCTAGACATTCCATGGAATCTTGATACCCTGAATCTTTTGGTAAGAGTATATGGAAACATTATGCATGTCACAAAATCCCTATATTCTCGAACATTGGTCAGATGTATTCTTCCATATATGAGGGTTTCTCAAAGTCAATGAACTCGAGGAACCACACACCATTCATGGAGTATCTAATAACAGAGGCCGGTTTTATGAGGTTTTTCACCTAAGACCAATTTTTAACATGGGGTATGGTATAAGTATATTTTCTTTAGATATGGTTACTATAGAGGTCATCCTTCTAAGGTTTTCTCAATAATATTATGTCTAACATGAGGTAATCCATAAGTATAACCTTTATAGAAGACATGATGAGGTCGATCTAAAGGTCCCATAGAGACAGATCCGGGAGTTGGATACCTAGGAGGGATTGACTCGAATATTTACTAAATGGATAGATTACAACTCCTAGTGAGGGTGGACTCATGGTGGTCTATCACATAAAGTGATGGTTTTTTACCATAAAGGGATCCATCCCTAGGAGAGAGGCACCATGTTTTAACATTGGATGGGTTGGAACACCATAGACGATGAACCACGGTGATTTGTCCCATAATGGGATGATTTAACATAGTGAAGGGTAATACAGAGACCAACAAGGGTGTATCAGGGTGGTGAACCCCATAGAGGATGACTCTATGGTTTTCCATTGGTTGGGATTAAACATATGGGAGTCTTTTTATGTATGTTGTTTATATAATAGGGATATAAAAACATTTAGTTTCAAGGGGTATGTTTTAGAGATTACACATGCCTTTTTACATAGGTTCCACTCGGCATACTGATGATTTGTAAGGAATGATATCACTAAGATGTTCCAGAATAGGTATGAATCATGATGTATTTGAATGTAGATATCTCACTAGGATATGGGTGAGGTGATGGATGATGTTGTGGTAGATGGATCATAACATTTCATGGAGGTGGATCTAGGTGACGTTTTCCATTAATATAAAATATCCAATCATGAGGGTATGTCCCATAGAGGGAGAACAATAGTTTACTAGGTGGATAGATTGGAAAGATAGTGGATGCAAATACTATGTGGTGTGTCCCATGAAGGGATTGTTTCACACCATAATGGATGATTTTAACACCACTGGATGTGGATCAGTGAGGGTTCTCCCCTAGTATGGGGAACCATGGATTACCATTGATAGGATTAGAAATCCTATGGAGGATTATTTTGGGCGGAGTAACCCATGAATGGAAGATGTCACTCCATGAATGATGATCTGAACACCACTAGTGTTGGATTAGGGATAGTGATACTCTAGGAGGGAGGGAAGAAAGGTTTACTGTTGTTCAGTATTTCCCCATAGAGATGTGTCCTACATATCCTTCATAGGAGGCAGGGATCAAATCCAACATATTTTTATTTTCCATGCTAGTTTATTTCATGTGGTGAGAAAGAGAGAAAACTCAAATGAAACATATAGAATTCATGGATTTTTAGTCATTCAACTCAAAGAGGCTTCAAATGTAACCCAGTTAAATAGGTATCAAAATCAATATAGTTTTGGAACAAGGGTGTTGGGGTTTACATCTAAGGATGGATCCCAAGAATGTAGGTGTGGATTATGTGTATGGGTGGCTTAGGTTCTCCTATAGAACGACAATGGTGAATGGTGCTTAAGAATGGAAGTTGCACGGGTGATGCTATGAAGCGAAAATGGTGAATGAGGATTATGCGTGGAAGCTACCCGGGTGCCACTATGGAGCCACAATGGTGAATGAGGCTTATGGGTTGATGTTTCTATTGTGCCAGTATCGATTAAAAATGGTGAATGTGGTTTACGCATGGAAGATTTCCCAATGCTGCTATGGAGTTGAAATGGTGAATGAGGATTACATGTGGAATCTGGTATGGTGTTTCTATATAGAAAAAATGGTTAATTTGTCTTATGAGTGGAAGATACCCAAGTTGTATCATCATTAAGTCAGGACACATTGGAATACCATGCCCATTTCAAGGGTTAAGGGTTCAGTTTAACATCATGTGAATGGATGAGGTGTGGGGGGGATTATGCAATGAGCTTCCCATTCTTTCTTCATTATCTCAGTTCATGAGGGAATATTATGCAGGATGCATAACAAATAATATTCATGAATGATTGTTTATATTATAGTTCAATATCACTTATTGTGGACTATTAGGAAGAATAATCCATGAAATGGCTGGTGTGGGACTAAAGTAAGAGAGGCCCTTTCCGGTTTAATCTGGAATAAGAGTTGGGTGATGGGGGAGAAGGAGTTTCTTAAGGCATGTTTCAACATAAATTACTTTGGGAATTGAAGATGAAAATATCAAATCATTACAAATGAATGGACTAAAAGAAATATTCAAAATCGAGGTGTTTGAAGGTGTACAAAAGAGTATCTCAATTCATCATATTCCATGGATGGATGGTGGGGTTACAAGAAGGTCACCACCTAAAATGTCACCGACCCAACATGAAATTTTTACGTTGTGACTCACCATTTTTTATAGTGGTTAGTAAGAGTATTGAAGGGTCTGGCCGAGAGGGTTGGGACCATATCATGGATGTAATCTTGAGCGATGTGTGGTGGAGTAACATTCTTGGTATGGATCATAAGTCATGATGGAAGAAAATTATTGAAGGATGGGGGATTGTGATGAATGGGGATTCATAGAGCATAGGGTCTTGTGAAGGATTCATTTATTCATAGTGGGAGTGCATCATGAAGGATTCATTATTTAAGAAGCATCAAGTGTCTCAGAGGATTTTTTTCCTCCATGAAGGGAGTTGGCCTTTGTTATGGGAATCCTCAAAAGGTATGGATGATATCGGGAACAGAAGGGGGTTCTTCTCAAAGATCGGGGCCTCAATGAGGGAAGAACTCACATATCACATGAGGTCTAATAATTGAGAGTGTGAGGGTGAAACCTGATGACATCTCCTTTTACAATGGGGGCACAAGGGGGTATTAATAGGCATGGGTGTCCCACATTTTTGGAAATCATGTTGTGAAGCAAACATGGTATTCGTGAATAGTTGAGGTGCTATAAGACTCTTAGAGAAATCCATTAACTACCTTAGTGGTGATTCTGGGGCTCTTTAGACACATGAAAGAATCGATCAAACATCATTGTTATTGTGAAGGGGGATCCACAAATAAAATCCCAACTAATGGGGTCCACAAACCTTTTTTCTAGATTAACTTCAAACCACCATAACTACTGATCCATAACACCAATCAGTCTCCACAACCATTCAATTAGAATCCTAGAAGTTGGGATATGATAATGAATCAAGCATGGAAACATTCATTTAATACATTGGATCTTTTTTATTTTTTCTTAGAGGTATAATATGTGTGTATGGGTATGGGAATATGATAATTACATTTGAAAACATACCCAATAATTCAATGATCATAATCATGGAAGCATTCTTCATTAGTAAATAAATCATTTGTCATACTAAAATAAAATATCATAATCCATGATGAATGTAATAAGAATAATATAATATCATAGAGATATACATAATAATGCATGACATAATCATAATCGTGAACGGATTTTTTCATGGCATCCCACCAAGACATGTATGACATGATAGACATGGGATAAACTATTCTTTACCTACATTGAGATTTTGATAATCACCTTTTCACACTATTTTGGGATTGGGAATACCACCTATGTTTAATAAAAAATTATTTTTACACCATTAATTTGAGGAATATAATGGACCCACCTATAAAATATCATAATTCATTCATATGAATTCCATAATATTATAAAATTAATTTTCATTTCTTTATAAAATAACACATGTAATAGAAAATGTGTTTCATGATGATTTTATCATTATAATCAATAATCATCTAGTGAGGGAATTTTGATGGAATAATTGGATCATATATCTTATAAAAATAAGAAACATCAATGGTTATTTTCATATTTTATAATACCATTATAAGATAATGTGAAATTTTTATGATGAGAATAAGATTATCCCTTTGAAATAATATATTTATCATCAAATTTTTTTAATAATATTCTGAAAAACATTTTCATTGAAATGAATCAAGGAATCCAGAAGGGAAATCTTAAATTAAAATATAATTCATTTTGTAAGAAACTTTTATTCGTGTTTTACATGTTAAAAAATATTTTATTCACACCTTGGGTAGAAAGCACCTCATTCAGAATATAACAATATCAATTTTTTAAAAAATTTATTTATATTAAAATAATTTAAAAAATACTATAATTAATAATTGGATAATATTAAAAACATTATTACAGTAAGTTTTTAAAAAAGTATGGATATGGAGGGAAAATAATTTGGAACCAAGAGAAAGATAATTTGTTTTCATTAAAAACGTTCATTCAGATGTTTTACTATTTAATGAGATGAAAATTAAATAAAAATTAGTATTTTACAAAGATAAACAAAATATTATATAGTTTTCAACTATAAAATTACATAGATCATAATATATAACCATTAAAAATTTAATCATAAACAATATAATTTAAATGTGAGATTATAACATAAAACACCTACTGGTTGTGTAATTCTTGAATATTCACCCCATGAGAGAAATAAAATCACGTGAAAATTTAAATTCAACGAATAAAATAAGATTCAAGAAAAATCAAATAAAATTTGATATATATATATATAAGCAATATGAATGAAATAACTGTTGAATATGGAATATTCCACACACACAAAAACTGAGATTAGAATGACTTACCTCAACACCAATAAGATTTTTAGGTGATTTTATGCACATATGTGATAAATACATATTTATTATTAAAATATAAAAGAATAATATTAATAAATATAATAGCATTAGTTGTTTAATTAACAAATTATATCCCTTCTTTGTAAAAAATAATTTATATCATAATCGTTTTAGGTGTTAGCTGATTTTTTTTTCATGTATGGCTTGATATAGTAATTATAGTCCATGAATTTTTATAAGAGTTCCCTTATAATGGTGGATAATTTGTTCCCTTTTATAAAATAGTGTTGGAACACAAATGTAATTTTCTATAATATGGATAAATTTACGTAAGGATAATTTTAAAAAATGAATTAAAAGACATTTTTGGATAAAATGAATTTTAAGAATAAAATTGAATTAATATTCATTCCTTACCCTGTCAAACCTATTAGGTGAATGTAAAAATATTTTTTTGAATATATAATATATATATATATATATAATTATATTATTTATTAATTTATAATATATCTAATTTATTGAGATAAAAACTCTTTATACAATTTTTTTTAAATAATGCGCATTTTCACCATTAAATGAAATTATCTTCATTCAAACAATTTGATAAATAATGTATTAAAAATTAACATGCAAAGTAGTTATTTAATAATGAAATTATTTAAAAAAACTAATTATTATTTCTTAATCATGGATTAATAAATTTCAATTTTATTAAATATAAATATATATATATTTCATAATGGTGTTAATTATATAAATACCAATAAATCATGAAACTAAGATAAAAAGTGTATAATATAAGGTGGTTCATTATGAATCAGGTTTTTTCTTATAATGAAATTTATCTAATAAATTAAATTTATTTCAAGGGAATATATATATAATTTTCTGATATTACATTTACATCTTATGTTAATTGATTGAACACATCCATAAACTGCTCAAATCCAACTCAAACCATTTCTATTTTATAATTTCCAATGATATTTTACTTTTATTTGTTTTAAACATCACTTAACAATATAACTCTATGGAAAACCATTTTATGATATTAATTAAATAAAAAACTAAAATATGAAACCGTAAGATTTATAAAAACATATCTCATTATAATATAAAAAAATGTCATACCCATATTTTCATTCATTATAAACATAGTTTCCTATAATGTTATCAAACCCATTATTTAATACCATATATAGTAGCCCATATAAAATAAACCAATAATTACATTATTTATTACTAAAATTGTATTTCAAAATAGTATTGAATATTTTAAGGTTTTGAATTTTAGATAATTAGGAAATGATTACATTACAAAAGTGTACACTTCTACTATGTGTATATTTTTTCCAAAATAAAAGCTTCATATACTAACAGTCTGATTTCAATAAAGACACACCTGTTTCATTTATGATTAGTCTTTACAATATAAATATTATATTTTCAAGGGTTTATATACATACTTAAATACGTTAATATCATTTTATATCATGATATGACATTAAAATGATAATAAGGGATATAAAAAACATTTATAACTTTGAACAATCTGATAAACGTTGAGAGTTTTCCCATTTAAATATATAATCATCAGGATTAAATAATTTTTTACATACTCATGATATAGTGTTAATTTTCTATATAGTTATATAAATAATTCTCAAATCAACCAGAATGGTAAATAAATAGTCATTAATGTTACTTCGGAAATCATACTGAAATCACTCATATAAGAATCCTAATAGACACACTTAAAATGGAATTACCTTGCATGTTCATTATAACATTTTAAATTTATTCATTTACCTACCTCTAAAATTCTATCATCCTCATTTATTTAATGTATATTTGGGTTGAGATTACTTTTGATAACCAAGAAAATAGGAAACAAAATATTCATAATTAAAAAATTATATAATGGTTGGAAAAGGTGGTCATGTGTTAAATGTTGAAAACAAAATTTCTGATATATTTTATAAAGAAACACTAAAATAAAAAATTTGGAAATGAGAAAAATAATTATTCATAAAAATTTGAAAATAATTAAAATGGTAATAGATATTTACATTAAAAAATAATTAGTTTTTTGAGAATGGAATCCATGAAATAATATTTTAATGGATGATAATAAGTTCAATGAAAACATCGAAACAATTTAAAGATGGTTTAAATGAAAAATCACATATTGTGAGTCCTGAATGAAATCATATGAATTTATTCCTCCTAAATTTTAGAGTTATATTAATTATTTACTTCATTAAGATGTATTTTTTTGTTTATTTCATTATTAATATACCTATAATTTCATATATTATCATTTTTTATTTATTTTACTATATCAGTTTAGTTCACAATGATTACTTCAAGATTATTACATCCATAATATCCAAAATAGATCAAATATCATTTTAATGGTAAAAATAATTTTCAAATTGTCCCATATGACCTATATGTTTCAATTTACAGAATTTATATCATTATAACAATAAATTAGATCACAAGTTTACGATATAGTTTAATTTCCTTGAATCTTCCCAGATAAGAATCTTTTTGAAAATTTAAATAACTATGAATGTTTACCTTTAATACCATTATTAATGTGGATATATCAAAAATCTATAAAATTTATTAAATAATAAATATACCATTAGTAAATGATATTTTTAGTATTTATGTATTATTAACCATTAATTACACAAACATTATACATTCATTCTTGTAGGTAGTATGCCTAACAAATACTAAAACATGTCATAAAAACTAACTACATAAAAATATATTGTTTCATTGTAGTAGTATAAATTTTTTATGAACTTAGTTATTTAAAAACTAGTGAATTAATTTGATAAACAATAATCAAAGAGATTTTGAGTACTAGGATCAAGGAATGATAATGTAATGAATTTATTACATATAAATTTTCATGACGTGCCCATTTCTGTTGGTTAAATATTACACTAATGATTTTTTAATAATATTTTTATATAATTAATAGTATATATTTATTGGAATTCAATTATGTTTAAAATAACATATTAATTAAGAAAATTAATTTTTTAACTATCCATAAAAGGTTGCATAATAAAATGGATACATGATTTCTGGAGGATATAGTCCGCACATAACACGTGAAATATTATTAATTAACATGGCTTGTGAAGAAGTTAGATAATAGTTTTACCATAAAAAAATAAAATATAAGTATAATAATGATAATAATTTAGTTATATTATGATGGTTGTAATATATATTTAGGTGGTGAGAGAAGCTACGAACTCTAAAAAACATGGTTAAGACAGTTACCTCTTCATTGGATATCCTAATATAATCTTTTGCATAAGCTATCATATATTGGTTTTTTTCAATAAAAACCCCAATGATTCATGTGAGTGTGATTCAGGGAATGATTTTTTGAGGTATTAGTATTGATAATGTGCTCAATGAGTATTAAGATGTGAGGCTATAAAGGAATCTTTTTATAACTGATAGGAGTGGCACTCATGTATATACATGATTTCATAATATATATTAAATATAATATTAAAGGATTATGAAACCAAATTTAAATACTATAATATATAGGATTTTTATTATTGAGTATCTAATTATCTAATAAAATAATGATAATATTTTGTGGCCTTATCAATTATATTTTCATAATTTTACCTCATCTTAACCTTCACCATGGTCACTATCTTTTTAGACAGGAAACATAACTTTATGGATAAAAATGAAGTTCATATTAATACCTATTATTAAAATAATGATTAAAAGTATGAAAAATATTTTACAATATTCAATTTATACATATGATTGAAATTTGGTTTAATATAAGCACACATGATTCATCTAAATATAGTTATAGAAATATTTTTTTAAAAAATAAAAATGATTTTCCAAAAAATCATGTATATTATAGATTATAAAGAAATTTAATATTTTATAACCAAAAAAGAATATAATTTTTCTTTAAAATTAATTTAATATTTAATGATTCGTAATGAATAATTAATTGAAGGAAAATATATGGTGTTTGACAACACGATATTATCTACTATTAACCCAATAAACAACCCTTTTAAAAAAAATCCAAAACATTTAACCCAATTCATATTTTCATATGAATAATGAATAAATGAACTATTTTTTATCAAACTAATGTTATGAAATTATGTAATTTAATTTCTAAACAAAATAGTATTATACATGGAAAACCATTTATTTATAATAAAATCTAATTTCTTACAAATGAAAAATCCAATTCTTACTCCATTAATTAATAGATTTATATTAATGGATATAGTAAAATATATATATGAATACCTATGAATAATATAAATAATATATTAAATAGATTCATTTGAAAAAAAACTACAAAGTATCACTTCTGCTATGAATTCCTTACCATGATAGTATATTTTAATATGGATATGTGATCTGACATGTCTATGATTATTGAGTGGACCATATAATGTCAAATATTGGGTTTAATAGTTGTTATATATTTCTATAATGGTTTAATTTAACACTTTATGATATATTAATGTGGGAAAACATGGGCATGGATAAATGATTCCTTGTTTGGTGGCTATTTGTAGGGGTTGTTTTTATAGATTATTTAGAATATTATTGAATGGCTTGGTTCTATATTTTATTTTATGCCTTTTTGGTATTGATTATAGGTTTAGGTGGAGAAAACATCCTATATTAAAGGTTGTATTTGATAAATCATTTCCATTGTTGAAATCTATGACTGATATCTTTATGGATTACTGTAGGGTCCTTTTTATGATCTTCTAATAGAGGATGACTAGTTAGTCAGTAGGGGACCCATGTGAATCTTTTATTGACCATTGAAAATTGATTATTTTTTGGATTTGATTGGTTGTGCATGTCTTGAACATGATTAAATTTCTCCAGTTGATTGTTCGGATTGTATGGGAGGTTAGAAATTGTGATTTCATCCTCATACCACTTCCTTGATATTTGATACATGAGGTAAAATAATGAGACCATTCCTTGACAATATGTTTTACCATGTACAAGAGGTGGGATAATGAGATTTCCTCCTCGAGCAACTTTAGTTATGATTTTTGGATGTAAGACCAAGATATGAGAATTTGTCAAGTTAGTATTTATCTCAAGTTGGAGGTTCATATTTTTATTCCCTCATTTATTGATCTATGGTTACTAGTGATTGGTTCTTCGTATAGAGTGACACCATATTCTCATCATTGATTTCCTCATTAATGGTCAGAGTTTGTGGAAGCTATGTTAGTTAAAAATGACCTAACATTATATTATGTTTTCTTTTGTTTAACTAATTCTTTAATTTATTTTTTCAGTTCATTCAATAACATACATTGGAAAAATTTTCTATAAGAATTCATTGGTGAACATGTACTATATTTTTACCCACTCTATAATTAGGAATCTTAATGAGTGTCTATAATTTATTGATATCGACTCATATAAGGTAAAGGGAATTTTGTCAGTTTTATGAGCATATAGATCTAGTATGGGATTCGATTTGATTCATATAATTACAGTAAAATAATTTTCCTCTATGTATATGAAATTTTTTTCCTTTTAATTTACAAATAAATTAATCCTCAACATGTGGGGATCTGTTTGAATTTTAATTATTAATTATTGTTTGAAATTTTGACCTTACATGTGATTGTATTTATCAATTTGATTCCACTATGTTACAATTTTTTTATTTATTTAGTTATTATTGTATAAATGGTTTTTATATTTATTTTTACCCTATGTGGAGGACATCATCACCCCAACTATATGACCTAGGTCCTCGCTTCTAGTCGGTATCCTCCAACATAAGGGGATGAACACGTGGAGTTGATTGGCACATTAGCTTGGTCTTTGTGAATTGGGCTAGGTAATTAAAATAATAATATTATTAGGTTATAGTATATAAGTGAGTCATTAACAAACACAATTATTAATGTCCCACAATATAATTATTTGGAATGGGGGAGATGAAATTTTTTTTATGTTAATTTATTTTAAAATTATTAGATTAATAATGGATATATAATAAGGCATTTGTGTTCTAGGTATTGTTCATTTACGAATGTTCTATAGATCATAGATGACATAATAGAGTTATAAGAGTTTTTTTTATTCTTTTAAAAAATAATCACAGCATAACCTGACCCTATAATTTAAAAATGTTTATTTTTCATATATAAATATTCAATCGTGGATTTAATGACTAAAAGGATTCATCATAATCAATGGTCATTGCGTAATGGAGAACAAATGTTTATTATAAGACAAAACAGGGTTGCATTATAATATATTTGGTGTAACAACCCAAAATTTTGTTAATGAAAATTTCTCTTGATCTAATTAAATGACTCATTATGTAAAATGGTTATATAAAATATGAACTTCCTTGGTTTTATGTTTTTGGATTTGAAAATTCCATTAAGAATTGTTACCGTTGCAAATATAGCTCTTGAACAGTGATCACATCATTAGTACAAACATAGGGCTTTAACAAATCCAATTTTCCCAGACAAAGGAAGCGATGGCCTCATCCTATATACTTTCCTCATATGAAGCCCATTTTTTGGAGCACATAAAGGAGGTGGCAACATTGGGCTTCTCTTTTGACCAATCCCAAATTGAGCTTCAACATGTTAAGCTCGAGAGAAACCGCCTACGAGAGAATGAGAAGTTGACTGAGATTACCACCCGAGAAATTTTATATGACCCACCCCAAGAGACTGTCACAATCGAACTCCTTACCCTTCTGTATTATCTTGGGGTTATAAGGGGTTATGTAACAAGACCTTAGTACTATGATTATGTGCATTAATTGTTTATACAATAAGGAATATACATTCATTTTATTATTTTATTGTGGAAAATTGTTTTCAAAGTACAAATAATATATTTAATTAATATTCAATTATGAAATATATTTTGACGAATTAATGAATTTTTGAATTAAATAATGTTTTAATAAAATATTATTACTAAATTAGTTTTTACTAAATAATTCTAGTAGAATTTTTTGGAATACAATTGTAATATTTATTAAGGATTGAAAAACATTTTTGTCAAAACCCATTAAATTTTGATAAATGTAGGTTTTTATTTTAAAAGTAAAATTTTTCATATTTAGAAACTTATTTATAAAAAATGGATATTATTTTTGGAATCATGACGTTGAAATTATCCAATTGTAATTTTTTCATAATTTTCTAAGAAAGTTGGATTTTGGGGTAAAAATTAAATACCATTTAAATATATATTGTGTTTTATGACATCATAATGACCCAATAGTGATGTAATAAAATACTAAAAAAAATTTAAAGGTAATATATGTTTTAACATTAAAATTATGTGATTTTATTTTTGTTTGATTTATTTTACAAAGCATTAGTGGACCCTTCAAGACTTATAAAAACATTTTACCTTTTTAAATTGATTTCCTTGAGAGTGTGACTCATCTCCACATAAGAAACCCTATTATTTTAAGAATTTCAGAAATTTTTTGTATAAAATATTTTTTCCACTCCCCTTTGGAAAAAAACCATGGGAAAAAACCATGGGATGGTTTGTGTTTGAGATTAGTTTAACGTGTCGTGACCCAAACATAAATAATAAAGAATTCCCTCTCATTTCCTGTATAAACCCACCCCAGATCCCACTTCCTCTTCTCTCAAAGACTTTGGATTTCATCCAATCCCTACCATCCCCTATCTATAATCCTCCCAAGGCACCCCAATCCCTCACGAAACCTCTATCAATCCCCTCCCAAACCTTTGGGATCACACTTCCATTTAAGTGATTCTTTCCTTTCTCATTTTATCCATGTTTCATATTATTATTATACCATTTTATTTTCAATTATGAATGTTGGGGAATGTTTTAGTACCTCCCCCATACTTCCCTATTTATTTTTTAATGATAAGAGACCCATTTATCTCTCATTAATTCCTCCCATGTACACCTATTACCTTGCTGAAATTCTGTAGGAAATTTCTCTATCCTCATTTACATTCAAACAATTATTTTTTATTATGAATCAAAATTCTATTACTTATTTTGGGAAATGTATCTCTATGACCCACTTAATATCCATTTAATTTACATTTGATGAGACACCCCTTTCATTCTCATCATCCATTTTTATGAATTCTTTTGTTACAATGTTATGCTCCCGAAATTGCACGGTGTTTTTCTAGGCCAAAGTCATCATGTAGTGAATACCATGCCCATTGATTTATTGAGGGTATTAACCTTTATGCCCATTTACTTATTGATTATATAGTTTCATGTATGAATTATAAATTCCTTTATTGTGGAATAAATGATGATGAATAAATGTTTTATGACCTATGTGGCACACTTATGCATGAAATGAAATGTTTAAGAAGGGTGTGCCCTTGCTGCACTCTTGGTTAAGACAATCCTGGGGGATATTCTTTGATAAATTCACAATCTTAGTATGAACCATTTATAATGGAATTAAAAAAATCCCCTTAGAATATATGTTATAAAGTAGATCATGGATAACATATATTGAAACCTATAAATTCATATGTTAAGGAAATAAAATTTATTTATAAGTCATCTATTTTTCCTTTGGATTACCCTTTATGTGTTACCCCTAAAATTCCTTTTATTCCCTATAATGGACACTAATAGGAGGACTCAGTCTAACAACCGATACAATGACCAATGTGATGAGTATTCTAATGAGATTCCCAAGCCTATGGGATCAGGAATCACGATCATTGTCATGATACACTCTTAGTTAACTGATGATTTGAAAATAAACATGGGTCAATAGTAACATTAAACCCCCCTATGAAAGAACAAGTCACTATTTAATGCTTAACGAGACAAAGGCCTCCTAATTTTAATGGATCATCTAATCCCTTAATCTCCCAACAATAGATCAACTCCATTGAAAAGATATTCTCCATCCTTCAATGTTCCGAACAAATGAAGGCTCTTCTAGATGCTTATTGTATAGAGGGTGAATCCGATCAATGGTGGACATTGATAAAAAAATATCTAGCCTCGGGAGGAGATTGATGTGTTATAATAGAATAATTTCTGGAAAATTTTTTTTGATAAATATTTTCCTTGAACCCTCCGGCTTAATATGGAAATGGAATTCATTTCCCTCAAGAAAAAATATGACGAATCCATTGGATCGTACAAGGAAAAATTCACATGGCGGGAACGATATGACTCCAGATTTATTGTTACCCCCGAATTCATGGTTGATCGATTCTTTAGTGGGATGAAACCTATCCTGAGGAAAGCCCTGTGGATCCATGACTTCGACAGCTATGATGAAATTGTTCGATGTGACCTCAAGGTTGAAATGGATATTGGAGAATCACAGGTGTATCTTGGGGATAAGAAGGGTAAGGTGGAATTCAATTCAAGTAGTTCGATTGATAAATTAAACAGTGCTAAAAAATATATCACTCAATTTCAAAAGGTGTGGAAACAAGCACCTTTTAAAATTCTTGAAGGGGATGAGGAAATGCTTTAGGTGCAGAAGAGAAGGGAACCAAGCCGTTAACTGCTGACAAGAGAAACATGTGGCTACAACAGAGGAGTGGAATGCACTGTTCGACTCTCAATGCATTGTTCATTGCTTCAACTACAAAGAACTATGGCACCTTGAAAATCAGTGCCCTAAGCCAAGGGTTTTTGAAGGAAAAAAATAACCTCCAAGGCATCAAGGGTGAGCTTTTGACATCACTACCGCTGAATTGAACCCCAAAATTGATGTGGCGACAGGTACTCTTGTTATTCATTCAAGAATAGCAAACATACTTTTAGATTCTGGATCTACACTTTATTTTATATCTCAAATTATTACTATAACAACACAACCACCACCCAAAATCATGGATGTGATGATGTCAGTGAGTACATGAAATGAGGAAATCATTGAATCCAATGAATATAACTCCTCCCATGTCAGAATTTGTGGATTGAAAATCCCGAAAACCCCCATCATACTCCATCAGGTGAAATTTGATGTAATTCTCATCATGAATTTTCTTTCCTTATATAGATCCAACATAAATTGTTGTGAGAGGGAAATCTCTCTCCATTTAGAAAATCAACCCCCGATTATATACAAGTGTAGGGAGGAATATGAATCTTCTTTAGAACCATCATCTCAAGTGTGGAAATTACTACACTATGAGCACATGTATCTGGAACAGATGATTGAGTTCATGGAAAAAACCATCCTTGAAGACATTCCTATTATGAGGGAATTCCCTGATGTGTTTCCCGAGGAATTATCTGGTCTTCCTCCTAGAAGATATGTTGAATTCTCAATTTTCCTTATAACTCGAGAATTTCTAATATCCAATACTATGTATATAATGGCTGTTGTGAAGCTTGAGGAGCTAAAGAAACAATTATATGAGAATCTGGATCGAGGGTTTATACACCCAAGTGCTTCACCATGGGGTGCTCCCATTCTCTATGATAAGAAGAAGGATGGGTCAATGTGCCTTTTCATCGATTATCATGAGCTTAAAAAGTCATAGTAAATAACACGTATCCTCTTCCATAAATTGATGACTTGTTTTATCAGCTTTGTGGAGCACAATACTTCTCCAAGGTAGATTTTTGGTTGGGATATTATCAAGTAAGGGTGAAGAAGGAGGATATCCCCAAGACTAGTTTTTGTATGAGATACGAGCACTATGAATTCATATTAATTCCTTCTGGACTCACTATTCCTCTAGAAATATTCATAGACTTGATGAATAGAGTCTTAGATATTTTCTCGACAAATTTGTTGTAGTCTTTATAGATGATATTCTAATGTACTAAAAAACAATGGAGGATCATGAGGAGCATCTAAGAACAGTATTAGAGACCTTGCGGTAGGAGAGTCTCTATAAAAAGTACAACAGGTGTCATTTCTCATTGAAGGAGGTCTCATTTATAGGTCATATAATCACATGCAATGAGACATATATGAATCCCACTAAGATAACTACAATTGAGGGATTTCCAAGGTCAACATCGGTAACATATATTTGTAGCTTCTTGGGGTTGGGTGAATATTATCACTGATTTCTGAGAAATTTCTCTTGATTGTCCAACCCTCTTACCAAAGTAACTTGTAATGGAGTAAAGTTTTCATGGAGTGATGAATGCGAAGAGAGATTCTAGGAGTTAAAAAGGAGGCTTATCACTACATCCATGCTCACATTACCCGTGAGAAGAGAACATTTTGTACTATTTCGTGAGGCTTCGAAGAAGGTCTTGGGTTGTGTGTTTATTCATAATGATAAAGTGATAGGCTACACCTTAAGGGAGGTGAAAATCCATGAGAAAAACTATCCCACACATTATTTGGAGTTGGAAGCTATGATCTTTGCATTCATAATCTGGTGAAATTATCTCTATGGGTAGAAGTGTGAGATATATACTGACCACAAGAGCCACAAATATATATTCACACAAAAAGAGATTAATATGCATCAATTAAGATGGATAAAACTCATCAAGGATAATGAATTCTCAATCCACTACCATCCTACTAAGAAAAAGAAGGTGGCAGATGCTCTTAGTAGAAAGAATCATGTTTCTTTATCAATGATTAGAATTGGTAAGGATCCAATATTCTTATATTTGTAGAGGATAGACATGGGAATCATTATGGGAAGATCTTTATCAATCCTTTCTCAAATGGTTGCTCAACTGTCCCTCATATAGAAAATAAATGAATCTCAAAGAAAGGATGTGGAAATTTTGAAAAGGGTAGAAGATATTAGAAATGAGAAATCCTCAGAGTTCATGGTTGAAAAGGATGAAGTTGGGAGATTTGTGTCGTGATTATGTGTACCATCAGATCTAGAGATAAGGAAGGATCATTTGAATGACGTACATAGATCAACCTTCTCTATTAACCTGGGGAGCACAAAGATGTATCAAGATCTCTGAGAAAACATTTGGTAGGACAATATGAAAAGGGAGATTACTTAATATACATCAAAGTGCATGGTATATCAGTAAGTGAAGATTGAGAGGAAAAAGGTTAAGGGGATGATGTAACCAATACCCATACCATCATGGAAGTGGGACAACATTACCATGGAATTTTTCACTGGACTTCCAAAGACATCCAGAGGAATCAATTCTATATGGGTCATTGTGGATTGTCTTACAAAGACAGGTCACATTATCACGATTCGAGAGGACTTTTCATTGGATCAACTTGCATGGATTTACATAAAAGAAGTGGTAAGTATGCATGGAGTACCACTATATATTTTTCCTATCATGATCCTAGATTCACCTTGATGTTTTGGAAAAGTCTCCAACATGTTCTAAGAACTGAACTAAACTTCAGTACAACCTATCATCCTCAAACTAATGGACAATCTGAGTGAACTATTCATAAAATGGAAGAAATGTTTAGATAATTTTTTATGGACATCAATGGAGGATGGGACCATTATTTTACACTGGTTTAATTATGCTACAATAATAGTTTCCACTCAATCATCTGAATGGATCAATATGAATCCCATTTTGAGAAAAGGTTTAGAGCACCGGTGTGTTGGGATGATGTCAGTGAGAGTAAGCTACTTGGAAATGAAATTTTTTATGAAATGGTGGAGAAGTTGAAAACCATTCCACATTATATCAACATAACCCAATGTTGATAGAAGAGTTATGCTGATAAAAATCAATGAGACCTTGATTTTAAAGTTGGAGACATGGTATTTCTATGCATGTCTCTATGGAAGAAGGCCATGTGGTTTTGAAAGAATAGGAAGTTTAGTCCTAGGTATATCGGCCCCTTCGAGATTCTTGATCATGTTGGGTCTATGGCCCATCGACTAGAACTTCCACCTACCATGGCCAAAGTTCATTATACCTTTCATGTATCCCTCTTAAGGAAGTACATAAAAGACCATTCACATGTAATCTCTTAAAAGGTAGTACAGTTAGAGGATTAACTTTCTTAGGAGGGGTAGCCAATGAAGATCTTAGATTGTAGATAAAAAGATTACGAAATAAGACAATGCCCCTCGTGAAAGTGTTGTGGAGAAACCACAAGTTTGAAGAAGCAACATGGGAATTAGAGGAAGTGATAAAGAATAGTTACCTGCATTTATTTTAGTGTGAGGAAATAAAATTTCGAGGGTGAAATTTTCTAAGGGGGAATATTGTAATGAACCAAACATTTGTTAATAAAGAATTCAACTTGATCTAATTAAATGTCTCATTATGTAAAATGGTTATATAAAATATGCACTTCTTTGGTTTTATGTTTTTGGATTCCAAAATACCATTAAGAATTATTACCATTGCTAATACACCTATTGAATAGTGATCAAATGATTATTATAAATATAGGGCTTTAACAAATCCAATTTACTCAGAAAAAGGAAGTGATGGCCTCATCCAGTAGACTTTTCTCATATGATTCCCATTTGTCATAGCTCAGAATGGAGGTGGCGTCATTGTACTTCACCTTGGTCCAATCACAAGTTCAGCTTTAATATGTTAAGCTCGAGTGGAACTGCCTACGAGAGATGTGAAAGTTCATAGAGATTACCAGCTGAGTAATTTTATCCGAGACACCCCTAGAGTCTGTCACCATCGCACACCATACCCCTCGGTTATAAGCAGTTGTTTTAAGGGGTTATATAACAGGACTATAACACTATTATTATTTATGTTATTTTTTTTATATAATAATGAATATACATTCATTTAATTATAGTTACATTGTAAATAGTTTTTAAATCACAAATAGTATTTTTAGTTAATATTCAGTTCTGAAATCTATCTTGACGAATTAATGGATTTTTGAATTAAATAATATTTTAATTAAAGCTTATTACTAAATTAATTTTTATTAAACAATGATCATATAATTTTTAGATATGAAATTGTAATATTTATTATGGTTTTAAAGCCGGTTTTGTCAAAGCGCATGAATTTTAGATAAATGTCGGTTTCTATTTTAAAAGTAAAAAAATTAAAATATTTAGAAAATTATTTAGATAAAATGAATATTATTTTTGGAATAAATACATTGAAATTATAAAATGGTTAATTTTTCATAATTTTCTAATACAGTTCTAATTTTTGCGTTTAAATTAAATATCGTTTAAATATATAATGTGTTTTATGACATCATAATGACCCAATAGTGATGTAATAAAATACTATAAAATTATGTCCATAACATATAAGTTTTACCATTAAAATAATGTGATTTTAGTTTTATTTTATTTATTTTACAATGAATTAGTGGACCCTTCTAGAATTGTAAACACATTTTACATTTTTCAATTGATTTCTTTGAGTGTGTGACTCACCCCCACATAAGCAACCCTATTATTTTATGTTCATTAATTGGCCTTATAGAATATCTTTTCCACTCACCTTTGTCAAAAACAATGGGCAAAGTCCATGGGATGGTTTTTGGTTTGGATTAGTTTAATATGTGGTGACCCAAACCTAAATAATAAATAATTCCCACTCATTTCCTGTATAAACCCACCCAAGATCTCACTTCATCTTCACTCAAAGCCTTTGGAGTTCATCCAATCCTTACCCTAATACCTCTATAATCCTCCCAATGCACCCCAATATCTCAAGAAGCCTCTCTTAAGACCCTCCCAAGACTTTGGGATCGCACTTCCAAGTAAGAGATTCCTTCTTTTTTCAATTTATCCAAGTTTCGTAATATTGTAATGCCACTTTATTTACAATTATAAATGTTGGAGTATGATTTTTCACCTCCCCCATACTTCCATATTTATGTTTGAAAGATGAGAGACCCATTTATCTCGATAATTAATGCCTCCCATGTACACCTATTACCATGCCGAAATTCCGTAATAAATTTCTCTCTCCTCATTTACATTCAAGAAATTCCGTTGTATTTATAATTGAAATACCATTACATATGTTGGTACATGTATCTATATGACACCTTACTATCCATTTCATGTATATATGATGAGACACCCCTTTATCTCTCATCAACCATTTTTATCAATTCTTATGTCACGCTGTTATGCTTCCAAAATTGCACCGCGTTTTTTCATTTCAAATTCATCATGTAGTGAATACCATACCCATTTATCTATCAATGGTATTAAATTTATGCACATTACTTATTGATTATAGAGTTTCACGCATGAATTCAATATTCCTTTATCATGGAATAAATGATGATGAATCTATGTTTTATAACCTATGTGGCACACTTATACATGAAATGAAATGTTTAAGAAGGGTAAGCCCTGATAAACCTCCAATGCATTGTGTAAATATTAGTATCATGATACGTTGAGTGTAAGGATGATTTACTCATGCTAATTCAAGTGTAATGAGGATTGAATCATGTTAATTAATATGAAATGATGATTTACACATGATCCATGTGCAATGAGCCTTGGCTCATGCTAATTCCATGTTATGTTTTGTTTCCACATTTCCATGTTATCAGTACTTTATGTTCATGATTATTTTATTATCCATTGATATGACTATTGATAACATGTATTGACTTCTTTATTTTATTCCTTGTTTACTCCCTCACTGGGCTTTATATCTCAACATTTTTTTATGCATGTCCTCAGGTTACCCCATGCAATGTTAAGTAAGAGGGAATGTTGTGGTCATGTATAGGATGTTTTGATTAAAGATATTTTGTTTAAGATTTTAAGTCGTTTCTCAATGTTCTTAATCCCCAAAGACACTAGACCTCTCAATCTTCTATGTTGTGTCAAGTGAAGTGTTTATGTAATAAATCATCTTTAAGTGTGTAATTAAAAGCAGGGTTGATATATTTTGGGGCTAAATATATGTGGTATCTGGACCCATTAATTTAATATCATAGAAAAGATATAATGTTATAATTTTTGTGAGTACATAAAAAAAGTCTGATAGAAAATAAAAATAACCCCTATTACACCTAGATTTTTGAGAGAATATATAACTGATTATTTTCCAATATGGAATGAGTTATTGGGTTATTTAGTAATATATTTCAATCATTTAATAAAATTTTATATGATATTTAGATACTGAATAATTGAATTTAATGATGAATTTTTTTTTCTGCATATTAACATGATTTAGAATAAATATGAGTGGAGTCAATATATATAGAATACAATACAATGAGAAAAAGATATATTTTATATCGTTTGATTATGGAGAGTTTTATTATAGTTGTAACGAATAAATAACTATTTTTAATTCTTTTTTATGAACGGATTTAATAAAATATCTATTTTTTGATATAGTGACTTTATATTTTTTTTAGTATTGTTTATGTTTAAGAGTCATATCAATGTTATTATAATTCAATCATGAACAAATAATTGGATACATAGATGGAGGGAATAAACAATGGTCTATAAACAGTTCATAACCTAAATTTTTTTAATAATAATTATGTTTTTTTGATTTATTTTTTTTATTTAATAATTTTATTTATATACCCCTTTGATATACCCATTTTGTTTGATGAATATAAAACTTCTATGTAATCATATGAGATTTTAAATTTTTTTATTATGAATTGTTAATTGGCATTTATAGGATATCATCATTAATTAAAAAATAATTAAAATACATAATCAATGAGAATGAGTTGACACTTGAATTCCCCCATCATATGAATATTTACTCCTTTTGTTTTAATAATTATTGATGTGAACTTTCATCATTTTTGGTTAGTGTTAAATCTATATGAAATATTTAATTAGTATTACATTCTTTGGAACCCTATAAATGTGACATATTTTTTAAAAATTGTGGTTGGATGCTTTTTTGTTCATTGAACTATATGGGTTTGCTGAGGCAAGATGAATATATTTATAAAATGACATTATTTTCCTCATGAATGATCAATTTTTTTGGCTAACCATAGACTATTTCCCCCCGAATATATATAGTGATAATTATAAAATTATATTATAAATAAAATGGTTTAGAAAACATTACAAAATATTATGTCATATATGAGATAACTGAAACATAAAATATATAATTTTGCAACATTTTAAATGATTAATAATTAAAAATCATTATTAAATCACACTGCCAAAACCGAAATGTTATGTAATATCAGATATTATCTATAAATAGATCATAAATAATTATATAGTTAAAATTAATTGAAAAATTTTATTTTTACTTAATATTTTATTGGAAACAATACTTCATAGTAAATTCAAGGGGAACCATAAATAATTGAATGGATGGGATTCCACCCTAGAAAGGTGGTAGGAAAACTTGGAGTCATAAATTATTTATCATTTTATCATAAATATGTTGAAGGAAAAAAATTAAGGTCACATAAATTATTAATTGAATAATTTCCTGAAATCATAATAAGGGACCAAAATACATGATAAAAAAATCTTAAAAATGATGTATATAAATGTAAAATCCAGAAAGAAAAAAATAGAATCATAACATATATCATGGAACAAAAAAACAAAATCAATGATCACAAATATTTTTTTAAATAAATTGGGAATTTTGAACTTGAATATGAATAAGGAATGAGAATTAATGATAATGCTATTTTATGATACAATAATTAAAGAATCAAAATCATATTGAGTAACATAGACTTTTTGGATTACATTCCTTTAACATTAAATGTTATCCCATGAGGTATAATCATTAAACAATCTAATTAAGGAATATTTAATTTTGATCCCAAAAATTCCACGTGAAATCAATATCAAAATATTTAAATATAATGAATGTGTAACCCATGGAAGTAATATTGATTCCTTACATGACGTGCAATATAAGACATAATATGAATTTGGATCAGATTATACCAACATTAAATTTAAATAATAAAAACATCCATAATTAAACATATAGCTTGATTATAGAAGAATATAAAAGTTATCAGTCTTATATGATGGTTCTTCCCAACAAAGAGATATAAATTGGAGAGAAATATTAAAAAATATTTCATAACATTTTTGTTTAATTATCTAAAAAAATATATGGAACAATAAAAATTATTTTTCCAAATATTATATAAATAATTTAAAATATTTATCTTTATAATAAAATATATCAATAACTTATTTTTGAAAATAAATTAATCAAAAATATAATAAAAAAGTAGTGAATTATAGAAAATGATTAGAAATTATTAAAAAAATAACTTTTTAGCATATTAATGTTTTTAAGTAACTAAATTTCATGAAAGGAATATAAAATAATATTTTTAATTATAAATATAGATAAATATGAACTTTTAAAAAAATTAATATTTAAAATTATATATAAACATAATATTTTTATTTTTCAATAAATAATATTGATATTAAAGAGAAATTCGAAATTTTAAAGTCATAGGTTTATATTTAAAATTTTATATTTTATGTGATATGAATCAAAACTATTATTTTTATGAGATTTAAATGTAAATTAAATTGAAAAAATGAAATAAAGCATAAAAATAAATGGATAGAAAATAACCAACATATATGAATAAACATAAAGAAAAAATAGATTATTTAAATGAAATTAAATTTAAATTAAAAAACCATCCAACATAGATTCTATCTTAATCAAATTCACTTCATATACTTGAATAATAAACCTCTATTTATTATTAATTTATATTATACCATTTATTATAATTAATTAATTTATTAATAATATATTATCTTTATTTATTATCCATTTGTAGTATTTATTGTTTTATATCTATATTATCATGTTAATAATATCAAATTATTCTTTATTTAGTTCTGTTTGAAGGTATTTGTACACAATCATTAATCATTTCATCACTTTTGAAATATTAATATTATTTTTATGGATATTTTATATGGAGTTCTAGATAAAAATGGAAATTTTATGGAAGTTAGAATTTTTATTTGTAATGAATCTTCCCTATTTTGTTCATATGTGATTCCTTAATTAACCAAAATGATAGATTTTAAAAATAAATAATTTAATATATATTAATTGGAAATATTTTTAATAACAACTTTAATTCATCAATTATACCATGTATTAACACTATTTATGATTTCATACACATCCATAACAATAATTTAATAAAATTGTTTATGTATTTGGTGAAACCGACCAAAAAAAGAACATGTTATAATGCTGAAATGATATCTATTACCTTTCTTAAAAATAATTATATAACATTGATTGATGTATAATGAAATGAATTAAATTATTAATGTTTAAAAAATATTAAATATTACTTATGTGAATTAGATATGGAAAATGATCAAGGAAAAGATATTATATTTTTTAAAGTGTATAATATTCTCTCAAAGATCTTCATTGGAATAAAGTATTAGAGAGTCCTTCAAATAACTTTAATGTTATAGAAATGATATAATCTTCCTTATAAGGGAATTTCTTATTTTATTTCATAATTAACACACTGATATTTTTTTTGAATGAGTATAAGAGATATCCTTTTATAGATGAGTTTGAGTGGAATATTTGTAGATACCTATTCCTTAATAAATGGGGAATTTTTTTATTTAAGAATGGTGACTAAAAAAATGGAAATATAATCATTATATAATTTTAATTTAATCATTATCTCATTTAGATAATTAAATTTTATCACATTACTATTTATTTTAAAAAATCATTTAATTTTACACATTACTATTGTAACTCACTTTTATCCTTATAATATTTTTAAAAAAAATGACGCACTAACCATATTTCATAATAAAAACACATTGATTAAAATTACTAATTCCATTATACTAAATTCAAGCACGAATAATGAGATATATTTCTCTAAATAATAAAAAATATATATTAAAGAAAATATTGACATCATAAATATATTTTTAATTATTTTTAAATTTTATTATTACATTAAACCCGAAAATTAATATATTATTAAAAATTTATTATATATATGTATATATTATATATTATGAAAATTATTATTTAAAATTCAAACATTTTATTATCAAATACGTTAAAAAATTAATTTCTTTACAATTAATTAAATTTTCACTAATGGTTATTTTTTTAATACCATAGATGTTTATTTTATATTAATTACATATCAAATATGTTAATTATAAAAAAATAATTTTAATATAATGGAGAAATGCTAATATATACTTAACGGTTTTATATCTAACAATGTTATATATAATGACTAAAAATATGATTAACATTTACCAAACAACCATATATCCTATAACCATATGACATCACATTAAACATTACATTTCCAAACGTAAATCCTTAAAAACAAATCATCCCATACCCCTATCCATTTCTTATATATTATTCATGTTTTTTATTATTTCATCACTTATACTCAGTGGTATGTTATTTATTGTAATATGTAATGATGAATAATTCATGATCATATTGTTTTTATTTACTTGTACCTTTATTCCTCTAGTAATTTTGGAACTTTTTTTCTATATTTATTTGATTTTTTAGTAATGTTAATTTCTTTTTTTGATTTTTTATTTATCATTAATAAAATATTATTCTTGTTGTCTTGATATTTAGAGGAAAGAAATTTATAAATTTCCTAGATGATATAAAAGGAATATTTATTATAATAATTTTGTTGATACATCCCCACAATAAAAAAGTTGCCTTAAGTTTTTATCAAATATACAAAAATACATTAGTGTATATTATTCTCTTTGCATATTTAGGATCCCATGATTCTTCCATAATCATATTATTTTCAATAAATCATTAAATATATGACAAGTATTGTTTTTTATTATTATATATATAATATCCATCACCTATACTAGTTTTATCATCTAATAGAGGTAATTTTCTAGTTACATTACCATGATATTCATGGCATGTTATGGTTTTGGTATGCACTACCTCATAAGTGACACATGAAACATGTTTTGAAGTTAAGAGAGGTTTGGATGAGGCACTAGTTAATATCATATAGTCCCCATGTGATCAATAATTTCAAATGAATCAATGTATATTTGTATAAAATTTATGTTCTATGATTTCATTTTAAAAATATTTCATAATGTGATATTTGATGTAATATAATTTCTCCAACCTCGTGCACTAAATATCAATTATAATTATTAGTGTATCACTTATATATGATTTGTGACTATTTAATATAATACAGAATGGTTTTAATTTTTATTAAAATTAATTTTGTATGATCTATTCCCAATTTATATTTCTCACCATCTTTTTCATTTTATATGTCTATTATTCATGAATTATAATATAGGGCCACCTTAGTTAAAATATTAATTGTTGATTTGAAACTATTTTTTATGTGATAACTCAACTAGATTAAAATTTTATTCCTATCATCCATCGGATCTATATATAAATATTCTAATACATTTTCCAAATTCTAAACATTCATGTAATATTGGAAATAAATTGAGTATCGTAAGAAGTGTTAATGTTAAGATCATTATCAAATTATTGGTAAATATTTCACATTAAATTTGACATGAACAATGTCTCTAAATTAGGTATAAATAAATTTGATACTCATTATAACCACACCACTTCCATTATGAATATAATGAGGAGTTTATTGTGTCGGGAATCCTATTGAATATAATTTTAATGTTCTGAGTTTACAAGTATATTAATCACAACCCAAGTGAACCTATAAATAATTCCATTGTGTTTACCTATAATTTATATATTTATATGAGTAATTGATGCATCATACCCATAATATTTTTGTAATTTTAATTTTTTCATAGAATAATGGTCTTTATATATATATATATATATTAAAATCTCAATACGCATATTGTTCAAAAAAGTGCTCTATGAGATCTCTATATAGAATTGTTCCTCATTGGTTAATACAAAATAATGATAAATATACATCATCCAAAATAAAATTCTCTATTTATATCATTTATGAGAAACATATTATTGTTAAAAATATTATATGAGTAAAAAAATCATATCATACATTCATATTAAATCAATATATATTAATATTCACTATATCTCCCAATAAAAAAACTCCAAAACCTATATAAGTAGTTTCATTGGATACTAAATACATAATCAACATATTTTACCATTATTTTTCAGAATTCCACAAATAAATCAATAAAAATTCTACCTTAGATACATATCATACACAATAATAATTTATATAACCTATGTAAATTGTAATATTAAAAATGGTTAGGAGAGAAGCTCAGTAAGGGTCATTCCAAGAATAAAAGAATTAAATATCATAAATGATTATAATATTATCTTGTGGGAATGAGATCATAATAATGGTGAATGGAAATAATATAATTTAATCATAAAAAACAAATACTATATCATAAAACATGATTCATTGAATAAGGAATTTGAAATTACATAAGACATGAGTCATATGAGTATAGAAGCATGGGTCAATAATCCTTTCCCATATGACCATAACATAAGTATGATTTATAGAATAATAATATGTAATAAACATAACAATATAAATCATTACATATTTACAATTTAAACACTAATACATTCATATCATAATCAATAAGGAAAAAAATCGTATCATAACATAGCGACCCTATGAAAACCACATGTACCCCCATAACATTTTAGACAGCAATTCCCTTCTATTCACTAACCAACCAAGGTCACCCCTAATCCAAGAACCCGATCCATCCCACGAAATACCCATGAAATTCTTTCAATCATTCAAATCTGAAAATTTGGGATACGTAATTAATTATGAACTACTAGGAATGATTTTTCAAAGTAAAATTTTTATAAAAATTATTAGATTTCAATAGAGAAACCCACAAAAGATCATCCAGATATTATACATTCATGTATAGAGAATCTTAAAAGGAAAAAAACCATGACATCCAAAATAATAATAATTAGACAAACAACCAAATCAAATAATAGAAGAATAAGAAGATATGACTGAACTAGATACAAAGAGGGGTACCATGGCCAAAACATAAATGTTTAGAACCCACAAATAAAAATAAAATATTAACCATCATTATCAATATTACTCTACATTCACTATATATCCTCAACCATGAACTACTCCATGGGTTTCCCAAAATCAGAATTCTATAAGCTATTTCTTCCCAAGAACCTAAAAAATAACATGAAAAATTTATACTCAGTGTATAAACACTAAGTGACATATGTAGGGTTTAACTATAAATTGGACCATAATATTTCACTATAGAGTCTATAAATTAATTTTTTTTATCTGTTATAAAATTATAGTTTGAGTTAGAGTTATTTAAATTTATGTTTTCTATCATTATTTTTAAATAGATATAAATTTCATTTCATTAAAACTACTTTTTTATATTTAAAATATGGATGATTCCTGGAACCAATTAAATTTATTTTCATTTTAATGTACCTTGGAAACATGAATTACAAATAAAATTATTTTTTGTAGAAAATAAATTCACAACACTAAATACACCAATGTAAAAAATAAAAAAATTTAATTATAAATAATATGTTATGGAATAGAGGTAACAAATTTAAATAAACTGAAATAATAACAGATATTTTAAGAATGAAATTTTCAATAATAAAAATAATGTTCAAGGTACGATTTATGAATCATGATCCCTTCGTAAACATATAATGATATGATTATATAAATAACAGGAGGGAATAATATACTATCATAATATGGAATACGCATTATATTAAAAATATGCTTCTCTATCATTGAAGCATTAGTGGATCTCGCTAATGGCCTCCAATACCATAGTGGATCTAGTTCGTCTCAATGAAACCAATTAGTAAAGATCTCTCAATATCTCACTAAATTCCAAGGATACCTATCATACATGTAATAGAATGAAATTAACTATGTGTTCCATGATGGGACACACCCTTAATTGTGTACACCTAAAACCTTGCCCATTTCAAACCTCAACCTACCCTAACACACCCCTTTCTAAATATCCCATCATTCAAACTCATGGAAATAAATATTATAATTAAATACACTATTAATTCATTTAAAATAGTAGTAAATAAAGATTTATATAATTATTATTATTAATTTTTTGATAAAACCATTTTTACAATGTTTAAACTTCTTTGATTTTTAACCAAATTTGTTTTCTCTAGTCTCCTTGAATTTCCATTTCTAAAACCAACAAATTGGTTTCATTATTCAGTTCCAAACATGAATTCAATTTCCAAAATAATAGTAATATATATATATATATAATACAATTAGGTATTTATTAATATATAAAAATAAATGTACACACACACACATATATATATATATATATATTCATATAATCATATATATATATATATATTCAACCCTCATTTGGTAAAAAAAAAATTATCATCTAACACTAGAAAAATAATTTAAAACCAAGGAGGAAATTCATCTTAAAAACTGAACAAGATTTTTTAGATCATTAAATAATGAATCCTTAAATAATTACATTATTATTAAATAACCATAATAATTCACAATAAATAAAAACAATGATACATTCTAGAACACACATTGAGGTCCATTAAAAATGATTCCCTTAACAAAACCCCTTATGTCCCTTGGAAATATAATTATAATTGGAGGGAAACAAATTTTAAATGTTGTCCCCATTTTGGAAACCCATATATGTATCTAATAATTTATATTTCATAAACAACTTAAATTTTAAAAACTATATATAATATACCAGAATGTTATGGTTTGTTATGGAAAAATAAAAACATGGAAACACACACATGGAATATATAAATAGGAATTGAATCCCCTTATGGAAGAGAGCGGAATGCATGAAAATGAATCCTTAAACCCTATAAACCCAACACACATACATTAGTTACCCAAAAACAACCTAGGGTTTGACCAAAACAAACTAGTATCACGAGGAAAGTGAGAATATAATGTTTTTTCAGAGTCTAGTAAGATTTATTAAAATCAGCGAGATTGATTTAAATCACTATCCATCAATCTCATATGAAAGATAGTATGATATCTATATACGAACATAAATTAATAACTACTATAAATATGTATACCTTACATTAAAACCCCACTACATCATTTATGATCTCTCTTACCCTGAAAACTTCTTCAAATATTCTTAATAAAGATAATATGAGTGAGAAACAATAGCATCCCCCTCTTTGGTGTTTTTACTAGACAATTTGAATAAAATTTAATAAATATGTGATTATTTTGTCCCAAATGATTTTATAGCATCATTTCATGAAATTAATTAAGAAGAAAAATAGTAATGGTTTTGGTAGTAGTTTGGCCAAGAAACATGTAATATACCCAATACCATCATATGAAAGTGATAAAAATATATTCAACCAAAGACACTCCTAAAAAACTGTTGAAATTATTTTGTGATATAATTATTGGTTAAATTTAAAATCCAAAATCATGCATATAATTCATGAATGAACTACCATATGTTATATATTAGGCAACTATTACTCTAATGATTACCTTTAAGATGGAATCAATAAATGATAATTATTTATATTTTTAACACTATATTAAAATTAATAAGATTGTAAATCATAATTTTCATATAATAAGATATTTATTTTAAATAAATATATCTTATACATATAAGGCTTTATAGTATTCTCACATAAATATCCCACTTTTCTAAATTAAAAAAGACTATGTAACTTTTCACCGTATATTGGTAATGTGTAAAATTAAGTGTAGGGCCAAATCCAAAAACCCCATTTGGATATCTTGAAAAAAATTTTGTAAATCAATAATTAACAACACCATATATCACATCACATGGAATAATCTATCAATACACATCAAAAACCCTTTGAGGTAATCTATAAAACTCTTTTAGATAAGTACTCTATGTCAAACACAATCCCCATTTAGTCAACCCTAATGTGTGGTCCCATAAGCCTTTAATGTGTAGGAAATAAATTTATGTCTTTATATACATGTGTGTAATGAAAGAGTTTATTTTAGAAAACAGTATATACTACTAAATATATAAACTTATTTTCTGTGATCTTTACTAAACACATTTATATTTATGCTGGTGTCCACCAATATCCATCATTTCTTAATATACATTCTCATGTTTTACCTTTTTACAAGACATTGAGTGACTATAGGATAAAGATCATCATGTCAATCCCTTAGATCCAACCCTCTATTGATGATTCTCTATGTATTTACTAAACACATCAATAAATACATCTCATGTCATTCATCTTTTATTTATAATTTAATCACATGTCCCTTATCTGGATAGAAATATATAATATCTCAAATCGAACGCATAATGTGAATATCTGTCTCTATCAAGGGCCCAAATGTAATAAACCACATTTTAGACTCTGAATCCATCTTGGTGAACCTCAAATTGACAACATGGTTAGTAACATAACAAACCACAAAAAATATCTATTTCAATTTATTGACTTTTGTTAGCTGGGTATCAAAGAATAATGTATTTCATAATAGTGTGCTCTTTAACCATAGTTAACGGGCACTCAAATATGATCAATTCATCCATAGTATACAAAAAAAATTAAGACACTCAATATGGAATATTTAGTAGGTCAGTCACTACAGAAGAAGAACCCTATTCCTTGACTAGCACCTCATGATCCTCTTTTGTTTCTATATTCAAGATTCCTCCCCAATATAAACTTAAAATTTCATCATAACATACAATACTCTAGGTAAGACATTAGTTATGGATAAACTAAATATCATAATCTAAGAGGTCAATTATCATTAGACATCATTATATTGTTGTATTTATATACATTTATAAATCTATTTGAATGAATGATCATATATAAATATTTATATGACCCCTTTCACATTTATACATTACTACTTCAAATTAAATCATATATAATCTCTATAGCTTTTAAATATTACTAATTCACAACTCAATTAGATTATCTGATGGAACCCTCATTCTGAAAACTTTTAGTGGGAAAGGTATATGAATGAATCAGGTTTAGATAAAGGAGTGACATTAGAATTAAATTCATAACCATTAAACATTTCGAGCTTATTCAATCTTCACAACATATCAACATCAAATGATAATATGTCAACTTCTATTATCTACATAGAAGTATTTATATTAACATAATAACAATACATATAATTTTATTTCATAAAAAAAATTATTTTAAATAAAGGAATAAATAACATTTTATTTAACTTCACCTCCTAAACTCAATTACGATATCAATTGTAACTCACTTTTCATTTCGAGTAGAATAGTCCTTTAAGAAAATTTTCATTTCCATTTTCAGGATTACTAAATTATACTCTATTCATTTTTATTTATCATCATATATCCAAAAATAATTTAGTATATTTAGTGGAAGACACACTATATTAAACACATATAATAGTGATATTCATTCTCTAAATGATATGTAAATGTATCATATTAAATTTTTCTTTACCAGCTTGTATCCTAAAAATTTTATAAAATTATGTTGAAGGAAAATTAATTTTATATTTTTTTAGTAATATATATTTTGATTTATATCTTTTATATATCAAAATATACTCCATTGAGCTCCTTAAACACGTTTTTTATCAAAATATTATTCTAATATACACAAACCCTTTTGGGTTAGGAAATTAAATTTATTTCATTTCACTATGAATTTTATACAAATAAACTAATGTTTCTATTGCATATATGTTAATCTATATGTTTGGAAATTTAAAATTTGGAAATAAAACATTATTAAAAGATACCACTATTTGGCAGGAGGAAAACACTCCCATATAACATTATCATATAACTTGATAAACTCTTTTTTCCTGGTTAATTTTTTTTATGAAAATAATTTTCCAAAAAAAATGTGTTTAGGAATTGATGAATAATAAATAATTATTGTTAATTTAATCATATCAAATTTTTTCCTAACAAATTATTGATATCAAACATAAAATCTGATAAAATAAGATAAATAACCTGATGATATGATTCTTTTAATATGATTCCTCACTAATTGATAAAACTCATTACATTCATATGATTGAACTGTTTGGTTTGTGAAATTAAAGTACATGGTCGATCAATTATTCCTATTATTTTTCACGCCTATATACTAAGAAAACATTCAAAAATATAAATGCAATATCACATACTTTTTGAAGTTAATGATTTAATTTCATTAACATCTATACCAGACATGGAAATTCCATGTATTTTACTAAATGATTTCTAGTATATCATTGGTAATCCAATATATTTGTACTATTATATTTCCTTATTAACCACCCTTGGTTTAATTGAACCTTATTGGATTCTGGAAGAATATTTTTTGATATGTTAAATGAAATTTCCTTATTAATGTTTTAGATTTTACCAACATTTATAGTATATAGTGTACTTCAGATCCAAGAAATCATATTTCCAGCTCATCTATTCTCAAAACATTCTGAATATCAGGTATAAATTTGTTGATTTCATTCACATTGTAATAAAATTTTAATAAATTAGATTACTAAAAATTCTATAACTTGAATAATCAAATTTTTTTCTCCCCATAAATCATGTCATATAATATAACAAATTATAAACCATGTCTATTAAAACATCCATATCATTTTGTTTAAACATTAGTTGTTTAGTATTTATAATTAATAGATAAAATATTTAAATTGAAACATTTTATGATATGCATGTCTAGGATTATATTATTCACTTTGGTAATGATGAAAATACTTTTCCTTATTACTTTAAAAAGCAAGATTCAAATATTTTCACCTTCTAGCCTTATTTATATTTTCAATACACAGTAAAACATAAATTTGATATCATATATCTATCAAAATAAGTGAATTTATTTCTATAACCATTAATGATAAAAGGGAAACATTTATCCTCACTATGTCATTTAGAATATTAAATAAAATTGAATATCAGTTATCGTATATAATAATATTGATTGTATGAGATTAAAATCATTAATATACCCAATCATATTGAGTACATGAGTGGACACTAATATTACACTGGTCATTTTGAATCTAATTCTATTAAAACCTTAATTTATCACACTATGCTTCCACAATCATCAAGATTCACTTATAAAAAATTTCAACAAATGGGAGTAACTATACCAAAATATTGATTTTTCATTAAGAGAATTACTTAAATAACCAGTACTTCTTAATAAATTATTATAAGGTAACATTCTAACAAGAAGTTTATATTAAGAATCTCATTTTAAGTATTGATAATAATGTTTTTGGTGATGATGATTATTACTATGACATTTAAAATATAAGAATCTTTTAGATGAGTATTATTTATTATTATCCATTTTATAGGTAATTTTATTATATTCCATACCACTAAAATGATGAACTAATTTTGAAAAATCATCATGATAATTAGTGGTAATATATAAATGCTTCAGTATGAAATGAACTTAATTTAGTGTTAATTTCACCAATTAATTATTTATGAGTGTATTTTTCCCATTCATATCATATTTTATTCTGGGATTTTAGTGCAGTAAACCCTTTTCCCAATTCATTGAATGGTTAAACCAAACTCGATTCCTTTGGTATACCAACCCTCAGGTATTATTATGTATTTAAACCTAATGAAAATACCCCAAATCTACTAAAAATATAAAATATTGGGGAACCCAACTGTGTAATGAGACTTATCAATTATGAACCATGGTCACCCATACATTATTTTATTAAACATGATAATCTAATTGTATCCCACTAAGCTGTATAATATCATTTCTAATTGATTGAGGTCTTGTTAAGTGAGTCTTTAAAAATAATAAATCCCTTAGTATTAAATGGGGATTTTAAATCACAAAATTATCTCATGCTAATATATTGTATTTATGCATTCATATAGAAATTTATTTTTGAATCCTATTCCATCCACCAAATCAATATGTTAAAACCATATTGATGCGTAAAAATTTACACTTACAAAATTTTCTTTTACCCACCAAATGATAGAATCTAATTATAGCCATACATATACAAATTCAAAATGTAAAAAAAGATCACGAATACATTATGTAAATGAATAGAGTTATCAGCATGTTTAATATTAGATTTATAGATTTTCATTCTCATTCACCAACCTTGAGAGGGATTTAGCCTACCGATAGGTAGGTAGTCTGGCCCCAATCCCCTCAACATCGGGGATAGATTACATAATATAGAGTCCCTTTCATCATTATTATAACACAAATATTTATATATTTTTTTGAATAACTAAGTTGAATCTAAAAACAATCACTACAGATCATGCTGACGTTAAGTGGGAAAACTATGATTATTATGGAGTCAATCCAAGAAGGAAATAGAAGTCTCTGTCATAGAAGAATATTAACATTTCACACTAAGGCATACACAATATTCATATTTCATAAACTATTAATTAAAAATAAAATTGTAAGGAACAATAAATTAATAAATTAAAATTAAAATATTAAACATGGGAAGAATATTTATGAAATATTCAAAAATAAAAGATAATTATTACAATATTAAAATTGTCATATTTATCATTATAGACAGTATACATTTTAAATTATTAAAATTTAATATCCATTAAAATATGATAACCTTAATATTTAACATTATATGGAATTTAAAATTTAATTATAAAATATTTTTTGTATTATAATTAGTTTACAAATAAATTTTTATTAGGTAAAAAATTTATATAATCTAATATCACATTTTTAATCATCATTTAGACCTTGATGATGTCAATCATCAAAACAAAATTTTAAGCGGAATAAATAATATTCAAAATAATCCCATTTAATTTTAAAAATTCAACTTAACTAATTTTAAAAAATTTATAATATTGATATATTATATTTTAGATGTATTTGAGAATTTATTGAACATTTTAAATTATTTTAGATGATTTAAAAATATAAAAATTTATTTACAAATAATAATATTTGACTAAGAATTAGTTAAATGGTATTTTTAATATTATTTAATATGTAAGAGTAATATTTCCATAAATAGTTAATTAAATATAATAAATTTATAATTATTTTATTTATAAACATACTTTATGTTAAAATATCACAAAATATCAATTATAATGAATTATAAAATATTTATAATCCATATAAATTGCTTAATATATATATTTTTTATAATTTTGTTATTATTTATGTAGTGGGACACATTTATTGTAAAGGGTATCCTTTATATACCTTTAAATTAACAATTTACATAAGGTAAAACTAGTTATTGAGCCACTATAAAAACGTATATCTCTATCACCCTTACACAATAAGATTGCATAATGTTATTTTTCCTTCTATCCATACATATATGGTCTATATAATGGTAGAATCGCATGAGCCTTACATTATGTTAGGGTATCAATAAAATATTAAGTACATGAACTCTTCGTGTAAGGTTATGGTATAAATTTCAAAAAAGTAGTCTCTAGGTACCTATTTATGAGTTTAATAGCTTTATAAAAACAATTTTTGTAATGGTAATAAAGAGGATACCCTTAAATAACCCTTTTGTGTATGGGTACCATATTTATGAATCTATGTTTCCCATAAGGGTAAAAATATTGATACCATTACATGTATTTAATACAACGTAACTTACACTTATATTTTACTTTTACTTTAGCTCAAACATATTGGTAATACATTGACTACCATTATGAAACTGACATATTACATAAGGGTATGAGTGTATGACACTTACAAATACTAATCTAGATAATGTTAAGGTAATATAATCCTAATTTAGATAACATTGTGTATGGGTAAAGTTATTATTACCCTTACTCATCTCGTCTTTATATGGTTAAGGACCTGGTTACCATTACATATCCCTTCTACTTAAGTATAATCCATTTTAACCACATTTCATTAAACATGTTAAATGGTCCTCTTTATATAGTTTATATCTTATTTTCCATGAATGATTTCTAAAATCTATATCACGGGTTCCATTTGATACCACTAAAGTTTTTTTAGATTCTAAAAACATTTATCAAAATAACTGGAAATTATTAAATCCATTTTATATGGATATTCCATGAAATAAGTTATGATAAATGTTTAAAATTATAAATCATTATCAACTATAAATATGTTTTTCTCACACCAATGAGCCACTAAATAATTTAGTAACAAGAGAATGATGAGATGAAAGATATAAATAGTTCTCATATATAGGATGAAATCACAATAAATAGAATAAATTCCACAAAATGAAAATTTAGTAGCAGGAAATAACCTAGTACTATTCCTATTGCTAAATTAAATGAATATGAGGAGACGAGGTATGAGAATAATTTAATTATTTTGAGTTAGGATGTAAATTTCATAATTTTTTGAATTTTTTTCATCCACAAGGTTTGAAAAAACTTTTTACCAATCTTATCTTAAATAATTAAGGAACACCTAATTAGTTTCAAGATAGGACAATATTTTATATGAAATCATCCATCAACCATGAGATAAATCTCTTATAATTTAAATAGGACACTTGATGTTTATCGAAATTAGTTATTACTAAATATGTTCTCATAGTCCCCACAATCTAAAATTCTTAATTTTAAAATTTTAATGGCGATTGAAAAAAAACTCAATGAAAATATTAACATATACTAAATAATTAAATAGAGGAAGAAGGTCAAGCTCATTGTGTGAAAAATTGAACTCTCCATCAAATTTAATACCCAATAAAGTCCTTGAGGACCTAAAGAAGTTAAAATAGTATAAAACCAGGATCCAACTTGATACCATTTAAGATTAGTAATGATACCCAAAGGAAGAAAAAAAATCAAAACCATGAACCAATAAAATAATTAAAATAGTGTTACCATGGAAAAATAACAAAATATAGTGAATTCCAAAAATATGTCATTAAGGAGTTCTCCCCACTATATATTACTTCCACCATTCATTGTGAGCTAGAAAATGTCAATGAACCATGAAGTAAAATTACTAAAAAAACAAAACTCACTGATTTTTATATGAGAAAACTAAAAAAAAGAACCAAAACATCCACCCATTTATATTTCAATCAAAACAATATAAAATTTATCCAAAATGACAGAAGTTTAGACACCCCAAATTAAGACACTAATCAATATAGTATAAAATAATTAACTGGGAAAATTAAATAGAAGTAATTACCTCAAAACAAAATTTGATAGAAAACCAATTAGATTCAATATATGATTGAGATTACTCTCCGAGTTTACTCCTATTCCAACATAACAATTATTCAGGGTAAAATCTAACATATATATAGTTAGTCTTCTAGAATCTTCAATAGGATGACATAGCTCTCCAAAAAATACATTACTGATGGAACAATAAATAATCATTCTTTAATAGTTTAATGATGTAATAATAATATCTTATAAATGTGTCTTAGTTCCATGAATTTAATTAATCCTTCATCAAATTAGTATACAAATAAAAGTAAAAGGGTCACCACACCTATTGGGTTGTACCTCGAAGGACCCTAACAACATTTGGACCTTACTAACAACATCCCAAATTAAATTTGGATAAAATAGATTATGTTCTGAACTATTACCAGAAAGTAGACCAATAATAGTAATAAGAAACATTAATGATTACCCGAGTTCTATCATAAGAGATAAGGGAATAAAATAGTTAAAATTGGAAATGCACTATATCACCATCAGACCACCAATATGTAGGTTTATGAGTATCGCCTCCCATTCCACAATCACCATCTTAGAAACATTCCACTGAATAAATAATGACAAAACAATTACCATGACATGTAGCTTTGAACATGGAGTATGACAATGGCCTTCCACAATAATCATATTTTCCCTTTGATAATGTCTATGACAGTCTCCACCCATGTGTATTATGAAATTTTCAATTAATTGAACACTATTTCAATTTTAGTGATCACCTTAATATCCTCTTTTGGTCCTTGGTCTATATAAGAAATAAGATATGTCTGTGGAACAGTACATTCCATAGGTATACCAAGACTCTAGGTATGGTTGATAGCTCAAAGAAACCTCTCTACTCTTTAGGAGATGCTTCAGTGAGTATGACCTTAATGATAATGACTTCCCATGATTTAATGAGGCCTATTAGTTGTTGACTGACCCAATTTTGAAAAACACCAGAACTAAAAAATTATATTTGAATTCTTATAATAAATATAACTAAGACACTTAAATCATAAATTTTCAATTAAAAAGTATAGAACCCTTTAATATTTTATGGCTCTGCTCTAAATCACATTTTTTATATCATTTAATTTTAATCAAAAAAATTCCAATACGAATTAATTTATACACTCATTTAAAAATTAACAAGTTATTATTTTATAAAATTTATTTTTAAAATTTCATTTTAATTATTTAGACCAAACCTTTCCTCTTCATATACATTTTTCACAACAAGATATCAATATAAATCAACAAAATAACATTACTATACTATGAAACTATCTATATAACAAATAAAACAACATTGGTCTACATTAAAAATTATTATGGAAGAAAATGGACTAAATAAAAAAATGAAGGGGGTTTGTTAATTCACATTGTTTTTATAAAATAATTTATGGACTATGTGATAACTCTGAAACAACCACCAAAATATTCCTAGGTCCATATGCATGAGATTAATGTAGTTTAGAAGGCCATTAGATCTAATTGTGAACATGAAGACAAAATCCCATTTTTATCCCCATATCTCCAAAAACCTCAAATTAAAATTTTAAAAACCCAAACGAATCATTGTACCATCAACTGAAAAAAAATCATTACAAAGAATGAAATGAAATTATATTAAATAAAAATTGAAATCCTGAAATCTCATGGAAACTCGTCTTTCCTTGTGAGCGATGGTGATTAGGAACCCACCCATTACATAACTCTTATGAACTAATTATCATATTGTCTATATTCTGAAATTCATAAATAGAATTGGTACTTAAAGATCCTATCACCTCAATTAACCTAGTATTTGATATCATTTTGTCATGAACTACTTGAGGAAAACACTGATCCAAGAACCTGAGTGGACAGAAAACATACCTGATGTGCATTCTCTATCACCCTGGGTTTGTAACTAGTGACACAGAATTAATTATAATCTCATGGAATAATTTTACCTAGATCAATGATACATTTTTTGTACTATAAATCTACGTGGAAAACTGTTAAATTGAGTAGAGTCATTGTAAATCCATGCATAGACAAAATATTTTATCTCAGAATAATGACAAACCAACCAAAGAATAAATAAACACAAAACTAGATGATCTAAAATCAACATCACAAATAAATTAAGTAGATACAAAGAAAGTTGGATTATCCAAATAAAACATGTATAAAATAACCATATGAATCCAAAATACGAACCATCATTCTCCTTATAACTTAATAGTCTCTATATAACTACATCAAAAAACAACTCCAAGAGATTTAACCAACGAAAAATAAATAATATGGTGATTCAATTAAACATTAATGTGAATCTAAAATATAGTCACTCAGTCTACATAAATTGATCATTTTTTGTATGGTTTTACAATAAATATCCCTATAGTATTTATACAAAGATTACGTGATTTTATTTTTCAAAACCTTCAATAAATATTTGTTTAAAGTAAGGTAATATAAAAAATAAATTCCTTCTGTTTTTTGGAAAAATGGTATAAGAGTATCATTTAAGAAACTAACTAATTTAAAATTTGAATAGTTTTTCAAAACATATTAAATTTATGATCATTTAATGTTTATTTAAAACATTATTTTCTAAACCCATTTCAAAAACACTTATTTTTAAGATTATGTAAATAATCATTCTATGCATATGAAATGTAAAACAAGTAAATACAACTAATATATCATAAAATATAGGTGCATATCATATAATAATCTAAAAAATAATGGAACTTGTAATAAATGTGTCATCTATAATATCATTACAAGTTAAGACATAATTATAAATCAAAGGAAATTCATAAACATCTAGTGGGACTGTCTAAGATGTAGTTAGGTGGAATCATATATTAGACTATCAATGTTTACATAGACTATGAGTAATCATCTAGTCTATTATCATATCATTGATGTCACATCACCATGGCTTAAAATACCCTATAGGATTTAATATATCTGATCAGGAATATGTAGTTACGATCCCTCAAAATATCATAAAACACATAGCATCTTCACAATACAAATAATTTTGTTTGAGAAAGGATGGATTCAATGTTTGGGACACAATAGTAATATAATAAAATCCACACCATTTATATGTAAGGATTTAACAAAACCTCCGACATCATCTTCAATTTAGATACTATGGATTCTAACTCTTGGAAATTAAAATAATTGTTCTAATTTATTTTAATATCATTTCAAACATAAGACCTTAGGGAATTAGGATAAGGTGGAATTCAATTTTGATATAATATAATTTGTTCTATTTAATATCCAAAATTACAATTTTGAAAAAAAAAATTAAATGAAAAATCCATGAAAATCCATTTTTAGAAAAAAAATATTATCCCCCTTTCAAAAAATAATTGATCCTTTTGTTTTGAAAATAAATACCCACACATATATAAATATATTAAGGTATATACGACATTATATATATATATATACATGTTAATAAATACATTTATACACATTTGAAAATATATATATTTGTACATGTATACATACCATATTTTGAATACAAATAATATATAACATGACACTTGAACAACATTTGAAGCTAAGGATCACCATATTTAAAACCAATAAAACTTATAGAGATCATAAAACCATAAATATTAAGATCATTAAATTATTATTAAATCAACATAGAAATACATAATTTAAAGGAACATATTAAGAAGTTAAAACACGCACTTAAGTCCATTAAAAATTTTTCCAAAGAAAAACCCCCATGTGACACATGAAAATCCATTTTTTATAACACACACCATGTTTCTAAATACTATCCCCTTTCCTGAGAACCTCATATTAATTTAATATTATATAGAATATTTATAATTTTAGGGGACTAATAACATATATAATTAAATCATGTAATTTATTGTCAGGAAGAATAAACTATATGGACATATCTACTTGGAAAAAGAGTAGAAAATTTGAATTTGTCAGGATTGGAGAGGGGATGGCTCAATGAAAAATATAAAAATCTTTATAATAAAACCAACACATAATAGGAATAAATCCTCCATATAGGTTTTGACAAACACAAATCCCTAAATTAAAAAAGTGGTAATAATGATAATTAATCATGATAATAGTGGAAGGGAAGAAAAATCCATAAAGGCTTCCCAAGAACAATTAACAGAGCCTAAAAATAATAAGGGATACTTGGGAGAAGAACTACATTGATGTACCTAGGGATAAATATAATTAATTAGAAGATATGAGGGTGGATTGAAGTTTAATACAGGATTGTTATGATTAAAATTTATTACTCTTTCGAATTCTGTAAACCATATGGTTATCTCATATGGTTTTCAAAATTGTGCACCAGTCATACAACCTTCACTAAGATGTCATGGGGTGTCAAATGGTTAGGCCATATGAGATTAACTAAACCAAAATTATTGTCTCCGGTTCTAGGAAACAATCTTTAATAATTATGTTGGATATAAACTTATAAAAACTTATCTAAAAATATATTTATTTTATATAAATTCCACAAGATAAAAATTATATCATATAAAAATTAATCAATCCCATAAACAGAGGGAGTGATGTTTTAAAAGGATAATCTGCATAATCACCTTGATTTATGATACTAGTGATAAGTTTTCAATAACTGATCTATTGAATAATTTCATAGGGAATTATCATATGATATGTTCACTTCATAAAATAGGAAATAATAATCAATGAAATGGGTTAGCTCAAATGCTTAGTAAGTGAAATTATAACAACATTTCACTCTAGGTAAGATCATTATCATATGATAAAAAATGTGTTGGGGAATAAAATTAGATAGGAAATGGAAAATATCATTATTCCACAAGTCTTGATAGAAGTACATGTAATCTAATTTGAATAAACCAATATAAAGTAAAATGTAATGACCTAATATTATTGAAATTATTTTTCTCTAAATTATAACTATGTCCACTAACATTTTTAAAAAAACTAAAAAAATGATCCACGTAATATTGAATTAACATTATTAATAAAAATATAAAAAATAATAAAACCAATAGTAATCAAAAAAGTAATATACATTTTGTTCATATATAATAAATAAGATTTAATATTCAAATGAATTTTTTATTCCCAATAATATTTTTCATTCATTATATCTTGGATACTAACTGGATATATCAAAAAAAATTAAAATGAAAATATATAATCCTTCATAAAATGAACTAATATATTTGAATGATCTAAATATGAAATTTTTATAAAATCATATTAAGAACACTTATTTTTTCTAAAATAAAATTGTAAATAATTTTTTTCTTTATATTAAATCGTTAATGAATTTATCCAAAAAAGAATGAATTAAATGTTTTCGAAACCATTTTTAGAAAAGAAATATTTGTACATTGAAATTATTTATATAAACTACTATAATGAATTGTTAAATTCATTATTTAACATTTCCAATTCATAAGTTGTAATATAATGTTGAAATGTGTTATTTTAATTATATGAAAAATTATTTGTCATAAATTATTGGAATTAAATAAAAAAACTGTAAAAATGTAATAAATTAATTTTCAAATTCTTTAATGATGTTAATTTCAATTCCATGAATAAATATATTATTTATATGATTAAATTTAATTACTACAATAATGGTAATACTATTATATTTAATGAATTCTTTTCTTAATATTGTATAATTATTAAAAATTAATGTGATTTAATAATGTTAAATTACTTAATCTATTATAATTTTTAATGTTTTATATATTTATATTAATGAAAATTTAAATGGATACCAATACTAAAAATATTAATAATTCATAACGATAAAATTGACATTTCTGTAAAAAGTTGTTGTTTTTCACTATATTAACTATTTTAATTTAAAAGTAAAATGTATTCTATAATAAATTGAATTAGGATAAATGGAGTTAATATTTAGTTTCTTCATTAAAAAATTCTTAATTCATGGTTGTATTTTATGTTTAGTATACTACAAGTTTCATGGGTAAAAACTAGTTACTTAATAAATACAAAAAAATACAGTTAAAAATTAACAGTAAGTTACTTCAAGCATGCTTAAAACATGTTAAAAAAATAAATTTATTAGGCTTTATGAACACATTATCACCATTAAATCAATTATATTGAACTTCTTGAGTCATTTACCCTTAAATTATGTAATGATATTATTTAAAGTTAATGGGTATTCACAAAGGTAAAATTTTATTCACTTATAAAATGGGATCAATCCCACACTTTCAATTCTCCAATCCCCCCTAAAAACATTCTTTATCCATGAACACATATTTGTTATTTAATTCCATTATAATTATTAAATCACATAGACACTTCAATATAGAAAATGCCCTTCAATTCTATGGATTTCATCCAAAGGAAGTTCATGGTCCTAACGTAAGTATTAAAAATTCAATACCTTTCCATAGTAATCATTATATTACAATCCAACCCAAAAAAAATAATATAATGAACAAAGTATCATTATTATATTGAAAGTTTATTATATTAATGTAATAAACTTATATATTCCTTTTCATCAAAATATATTGATCAAATTAAGTCGATCGTTCATTTATACCGCCACTGCCTCTATTAACGATGTAATCAAAATTTCACTTATTTATCTATTTATGGGTCATGAAGATTGAATTGAAGAAAAAAGATATTATATATAGTATAATTATTTTTATTAATAAAAAAATTATAATATACATTGACTCTATCTCATTATTCTAGATAATAATACATTAACATTTCATTATAAATAATTCAACCTTCGCAAAGAAATGTTCATCATATTTCATCATGATATTCATTATCTATAAAAACCTATTAAAATATTATTCAAAAAATTATCCAAAATAGTGATAATATATTAATTCTTTAATAATAATGATATTACACGCCTCACTGACCATACCCACCCATTAAGATATAACATCTTAATGTATAGGTTAGTTTAACCACATACTTGAAAAATGCTATAAAACATTATCATAGATGATTGTGGGTACATAAAATTTTATTTAAATATATGTAAATAGTAAAGAAATTGAAAGTTTATATTATCTATTTAAACTATGAAAAAAATTTAATCATGGATTGATAACAAAATGAAATATGGATACTCCATTTCAATATTCCAAAATACAATGTGAAAAAATATATAATTATAAAACAAAATATGATAATTAATGATCATTATTAAAATAATTATTGATGAAAATGTTATTAATAAAGTATATTATAAAAATTATTTTAGTATTTATGATGTTATGTAGTTGTGTAGAATGAATCAAGAACCACTTAAGGGTTTCTTGTCTCAATTTTCATCCCCATTATACATTTTACTTATTATTCACCTTGTTTTATTTAAAATGTATTATCTAATTAACCTTTTAAATTTTTTACCATGAAACTCTCAATATTAATTGTATTTAATGCTTAATTTTTATTTACACCCTTTATGTTGTTTTGTTTATAAATCATTTAATATCCTAAGGTTTTTTGTTAACTCAATTTTCATCCATTTAGGTAAAACAATATATTATTGATATTTAATATTACATGATTGAATTATTATAACTAATATAAAAATTATAGTGAATTTATTCCATTTTTTCATGTGGTTTAAAATTATACCATACAATCTCAATATAAAACGATTCTTATTGACAATATTATGCTACATGAAAGGGATTATTGGTATCAATTCTTATTTATTGAGACATTCATCTCACTATGCACCCATTTACATTCATATGGTGTATATACTAATCATTTTTTTATATTATATCATGATTTATCCTTAAATATTGGTATTTATAGTTGAATTTCCATCTCCTATAACCATTCAATTGTTTTGATTTTAGTTCTAGTTGAGTTGTAATAAACTTCCATAAAAAATTTATTTCATATTGAGTTATAATTCTTATATTTATTTATAATATGAAAGGACACTTTATTCCATTAACTCTATGAATAATGTCCATTGTTTCTAAATGACCCATGGAGTTGTTCAGGATTACTATTAGAGAATATTTTTGGTGCAAACAAGATATTGACAACGATATGTGGAAAGATTTCTGCTAAATAATAAGATAACCGGGTCTTTTGAATACATCGTACCAAAGTGAAAAAAGGTACCACCATATAGAGGCTATTTATTTGTTGATATTATTAATCAGGTTATCTTCTTAGTTATCCATATGGATAGTATAAAAATATCATATTTTGATCATATTGCGATTGAATCAAGGAAATTTGATACTGACCAGATGGTCAAATATATATATTTTTTAGTTCCAAATGAGATTTTGGGGTTTCCAAGTCATTTATTTAGCTTTCGTGAGCTTGTAAGAATGATACCTCCTAAGATCGTTCCATATTTTTCAGAAATAGTGAAGTAGGGAGATGATAAAAAGGGGATTGAGTTTTATCAGACAACATGTACAAGGGTTGATTTCAATCTAGCCAATTCCAGTTTATGTTCATTAACTTCTATTCAAGTATCCACTGGTCTAAAGGGAACTAATACTCTGTGGAGGAGATCTATAGACCATTGTGTATTATCTATCTCAATTCAAATGAAAAATAGGCTTCTATCTCTAGAAGGGATTAAGAATAGAAATGTGGATCTTGAAGGATGGAGATCTTATATTCTATTATAGAAAAGAAAACATATGGTATCAATACGCATAATTGATAATTAATTGAACAACGAAGAAATAGACTCTCATCAAATGAGGGTCTTCTAGTTCGACCATCACATGAACATGACATAAGATCAGGATATTGGAATAAAAAGAAATATAAAATCCATTTTTTAAATTTTATATTAATTAATGAAATTATAAAAAGGAAAGAAATGGATTACTCTAATATATTAAAAATCATGGTAACCAGATCAATAGGTAAGGTAGGGAAATCTGGAGATGATGTAATGTCAGTTGAACCAGATCTAGTATAATATTTGATACTAATCCTTAGTAATTTATGTTACCTAGATACAATTTCCATTGATGAGGATGAGGTTGAAGAAGATGGAATGAAGGGGGGCCCAGTTTCTTTTTCAGAAAGGAAGGAAACTAGTGTTGTACAAGAGAATACAAGAAGGGATAAAGATAATATAAAGGTAGAATGAGTGCATATCATACACTCTAAATAATAATTATTAGAGGATTAATTCATTGAAATTGTTAAAAATAGAGTCTGATAGGATGCAAGTGAGTCCTCTCATAGTTTATCCGAATGGTGTGTAATTATTTTGGATTGGAAATCATGATTATATCAGAATACGAGGAATCACGGAGTTGAAGATAAGATTATATGAGTACAATCATACATGGGAAAATATGTCATGACATTTTAAATACCTTATCAATGCTAATCAAGACACATAGGTTAAATCTATTGATTGGAGTCTATATAGGGTGAATAATTCTACATATTTTAAATTTAACTGGTTATTTCTATGTTTTATATTATGGTTGGAGCATGGAATGTTTTTTATTTTTAAAATCATCACTTGTCACTAAAAATTGTTTTCAAATTTTTTTTAATTTTGTTATACTATAATAAATTTTTTTCATATAAAAAGTTTATTTTTATATGTAATTCCAATTTTAATTTCAAATATTATTAAAAATGTATTCTTAATATATCCAATAAATTACTTCCAATATTTTCAAAATATAGATACATTAAATCTAAATAATAAAAATGATTCATCTCTTCCATTTTCATCAGTAATCATATTTAATTTATAACTATATTTTCCATCCAATTCCGCCTTTATAAATACAATAGTTTTGATTTTTTGGAATGAATAGTTTTTAGATATAATTCATACATGAATTGGGTGGGAGAAATTATTTCCATAACCAAATACAATTTATCGATATGGTGTAAATACTATATGTTATATTACAAGTTAAAGGGTATTTAATTATAATGTAGTTGAATATCCTTTCATACTAGTATTATTTATTATATAAATTTCCTTTTATATTTTTTGAATTAATTATAAATGAAATAATTATTTAAATACATTAAAAATTATATGAAATTTACTACCATCTAGTGGATTATATGGGATCTGATAAAAGAAATCCATTTTTCATCCCATTGGTTATTTTTGTTATGATGAATGATTGATTTTAAGGGTAACATGATAGTACTAATAAATAATATTTTGGGTTATATATATCTCTACAATAATTTTTTAAAATTTAATAACTCATGAGATATGTATTCGTGATTATGATTTTGTTTTTCATGATAATTGGCACTCATTTTGTTGAACAAAAAATTAACATTCATTGTACTAATGATCATTCATTATGTAAATGGTATCATGATACAATATTCCAATAGAATATGTTTATTGACTAATTTTTACATAAACATATCATTTGTGGATTTTTCCATATTCAATTACCCATGTTTTTTGATCTATGATATGTGGGATAATATTCTATTATGTTAGTTTCATATACCTTTATGAAAACCATATTATCATCTTATTATAAATTATTATTTTTGATTATATATCTCATACATGACTTATTTTAAAGTAAAAAATCATTCAATTTCAATTCATGCTTTATTTTGGGGGTTTCCCAAACATTTATTGTGGAATGGGTGAGTTTTCATGAATTGGGCCAAACCAGGAGCCCAATTCTAGATTTAAAAATAATATTTCATTCCTTTATAACTCCTTCATTTTTAAAAAAAATTCATCCATTCCAATTCCTAATTGTCAACCTCTAACCTATCAACACCACCATTTTATTTTTGACCATTTAGGAATCCATAATCATGGTGGATATTAGTTTTTATTTAAGAGATTGGGCCTACCCTAAATCCCATTTCCTACATTAAACATATTTTTTAATTTTTTAATATCTCCTTCAATATTTATGTTGTTTTGGTGATTCCAACTCTCCCCCAAGCCCACATACCCAAGGTGCACGCCCATTCTCTCCTCCCCCTCTTTGGAACTCAGTTGCATCATGAATTTGGATGAATATTCTCTTAATGTCTCAAATCTCCCAGATTTGAAGTGGTAAAATGATTATTTTATAACACCTTAATTTATCACTCTTTTCCCCCATTATAGTTCTTAAATGATCTCTTCAACCATTTTGAAATCTCACATGAATGGTTGGATCTTTTCAAATTCAAATACTGGTGTATTTGGGGTGATTTCTTCAATATTTTTCAAGTTAAGTAATTCATTCTTGGTTTCTTCCTTTTAACTTTGGGTTTCCTCCCACTTTCATTATTTTATAATGTATCCAGAATTTAGGGTTAGAACCTAGGGTTTTAGTTGGTATCTCTTTGGTAAAATATTGTGTTCTAGGGATGTATTTATCTTCCTTGCGGTGCAGCGGTGGTTCGGTTGAGTTTTGCACCATGTTTTGAGGGATTAGACACTTTCGATAGCTGGTTCCATTTGTAAATTTTTTTGATGATTTAGATTGATGTATTCACTCATTTTTCATATTCCTCATATGTTGGGTGTGGTGAGAAAATTTTTTATGATTGATTTTGTTAAGTGTTTAATTTTATAGTTGCTTTTTAAATTGAAATTGAGTGTTTTCAAGTGTAACTCATGGGGTATTATTTTGGGTGTATTTCATAACATATGGAATTATTTTTCTAAATTTTGTTTAGCCTACTAATTCGAGTTTGGAAATGTATTAGTGTCATTTTGGCCTTAGAAGGGGGATTTTTGAATAGGTTTTTTGTGTAAAACTTTGTTATACTTCTTGAGATAATATTTTGAAAATGGGTGTTTTCATTTGTATCTTTTGTGGTATTATAGATGGTGATTTTATAACAATTGAAAGTGGTTTTATAAATGTCTCTAGGGCTTTCAATTCTATTTTGGTGCTGATGTAGTGTTGTTTTTACCTAGAAATATGGTTTTGAAATGGGTTTTATGAGCAATGACTGGGTATATGATTTGGAATTTTTTTATTAAAGATTTGAAAGATTTAATTATTTATGTATGTGGTGATACCATATTGGAAAAATGTTTTGGAGTGTGTATATTCTGAAATTGTACATTATAAATGTTATAGGGGCTCTTTTTTGATGTGTTTCATCTTGTAAATTCTTTACAAAAATGATTGAAGGATTTACTAAAGTGTGTAAGAGATATGAAAGTGATGTGGGATGTTTTGTGAGAGTGTGATGTGAAAAAATGGATTTTTGTTATGAAAAAGGGTATTATGTAACATGTGAGTGGGTTTTTATGTGAATTTTAATATATTTTAATGTTTTAAAAAATGGTTGAATAGATTTGTGTAAGTGTTAAAGAAATGTGAAAGTGTTGTGGGCTATTTTGGTGTGAGTCATATTTCAAATCAATTTGAATGAAATGTTGTCTTTTGTGACTTGTGTGGTATATATGTGGTATTTTTGGTGAATTTTTTATGAGGAAATGATATTTTTATGTAAAACGTATTTTTCTTGACTTGTTGAACTGGTTTTAGCACAATGGAAAAATTTGGGTATCTATGTGGGTGGATGTGTACTACTATGCTAGTCAATCTGTGGGGTTTTTCCTCAGTTTTACATAGCAATATTGACCCTTAAAACTCTAACTAAACTATGATGGATATGATTGGGGACCACTAGGTTATGGGTATGTTCCCTACTAGTGGCTCATACACAAGAATAGATATTTTTTATGGTTACTCTAACTGATATTCGAGGTACCTGAGACCCACAATGAGCTAGTGCCTAGTGGTTATTTCCTATTGCTTTTTCTCATTGAATCCTTTATACATACTATCAACATATTGTATTTTTGGCAGGAAAATTCAGTAGATTTGGCATTTATTTTACAAGTGTTGATTCTTTAAATTATCCCACTTGAAAAATGATTTTTTAGGTTAGATCTTTTAGAAATTGTAACTAGAGATTACATTTTTTTAAAACATTCTTTATTTTCATCTTGAATGTTTATCGCAATGGATCTCTTAGTGGTGATATCCTACTAGGAATTGGCTCACATCCTACTTACACCCTTGGGTGTAAGTATACTTGGTTATTTTTTTTGTCGTAGGTTGGGTATAGTTTTTAGTTCCAGTGGTTCGGGTTTCTAGCAGGTCCTTAGTGGTGATGTCTTGTGTAGATGGCTTGAGAGAGGTGCCACATTCCAGGAGGGTTCTTGGGCTATTTAATTTTGGTTTTTTAATTTTTTTATAGTCTTGTTGACTTGTTTTAAAATATGTAATTCAGATCTAATTTTTTGAAAAAGAGTGTTTGGTTTGAAAAATCCAAACTCATTTTATTGGATTTTTTTGTTGTTTTAAGATTATAAACTCAAGTTAATCATTCCCAATTATCATTTTATGATACCTGGGAACTTGTTCCAGCTCGTAGGGATCGAGAACGCCCTTTAAGCCATTTCTTGGGATGGGTTTTGGTCCGGTTTTGGCGGCGAACAGATCTAGTTCGTGACAAAAAGATATGAAAGTAATGTGGTAATTTTTGTTTGTTTGTGATGTGCAAAATGGATTTTTGTTATGAAAAAGGGTATTATATAACATTTTACTAGCTAGTTATATGAGCTGTAATATATTTTAATGGTTTAATAAAATTGTTTAATGGATTTGTGGAAGTGTTAAAGAAATGTGAAAAGTGGTGTGGGCTATTTTGGTGTGAGTCGAATTTCAAATCATTTTGAATGAAAAGCGTTCTTTTGTGACTTGTGTGGTATAAATGTGGAATATTTGGTGAATGTTTTTTGAGGAAATGATATTTTCATGTGGAAAATATTTTTATTGACTTGTTGAACTAGTTTGAGCACAAACAAAAAAACCTGTGTATCTTGGTGGGTGAATGTGTACTAGTATGGTAGTGAATCTGTGGGGTTTGGCCTCAGTTTAACATAGAATTATTAACACATACAACTCTAACTAAACTATGATGATGATGATTGGGGACCACTAGGTTATGGTTATGTTCCCTACTAGTGGATTGTTCATGAGAACATATATTTATGATGGTTACTCTCATCGAGATACAAGGTACCTGGGACCCAAAAGTAGCTAGTGCCTAGGGGTTATTTCCTATTGCTTGTGCTCATTAGATCCTTTATACATACTGTCGGCATATGGTATATTTGGTTGGGAAATTATGTAGATTTGGAATTTATTTTATATGTGTTGATTCGTTAAATTATCCCACTTGAAACTGATTTTTTATGTTGCATCTTCTAGAAATTATAACTAGAAATTACATGTTTTTGAAACTTACTTTCTTTTCATCTTTGAATATTTATCGCATGGAATATATTACTAGTGGTATCCTACTAGTAATTGTCTCACACCCTACTTACACCCTTGGTTGTAAGTATAATTGGTTATTTTTTTCGCTGGTTGGGTATTGTTTTTAGTTTTTGTGGTTCGGGTTTCTAACAGGTCCTTAGTGGTGATGTCTTGTGGAGATGGCTTAAGGGCGGTGCCCCTTTCTATGAGAGTTATTGGGATATTTCCTTTTGTTTTTTACCTTTGTTATATTCTTGTTGAGTTGTTTTAAAATATGTAATTCAGTTTCGAATTTTTTAAAAGATTGTTTGGTTTGAAAAATCCAGATTCATTTTATTGGATTCTATTGTGGTTTTAAGATTATAAACTCAGGTAAATCATTCCCAATTTTAATTTTACGATACCTGAAAACTTGTTCCAGCATGTGGGGATCATGAATGCCCTTCAGACCATGTCTTGGGCCCAGATTGGTGCCAATTTCAGTGGTAACCTGATTTGGTTCGTGGTAAAATGGTATCAGAGGAGGTTCTTGTTAGCTCTTTAGGTCAAGTTATTTGGGGAACAGTCAGGATAGTCTGTATTTAGGATTGTTGGGGATTTCTATTTCAGTTATGGGTAGTGTTCTTGATAACCAAACATCATGATGGGATTCGAGTCTCCAAGGTAAATTGGGATTTATATGAGTCCTTTGGATTTCATAGATTGATGATGATTATGGGAAATGAAAAGAGACTTGGGTTAATGGTCTCAGTGAGCTCACAGGGCCTAAAAATCCATGTGGCGCTAGGGATATTAACAAAAACACTCATTGAGACATTGAAGTTATTGTAATATGGCCTCCAACCATATGTCCAAGTCACCCCCAGAAACTAGTTTCCTCTCAGATTGTCTTGTGTTCATTAGTTTTGAAATCTTGGAACTTTGGTTTTAAAGTGAATTGGTTTTAAGAAGAATAAAGTTTTTGTTAAATGATTATCTAATAAAGAGGTAATGGTTAGATTTTTGAAAATGGTTAATTGAATTTTCAGCATTGTATTGGAATGTAAAATGGTGTGTTTGCACCTCTTTTGAAAGCATGAACTATGTCAAGGTTGGTTATGAAAAAGTGTTTCCAATAGAGTTTTCTAAACTATTGAATGGTGTTTTAGTGGGATGAGATGTTTTGAAATTTATGTGAATAACATGAAAGTGAGTTGCCATTGTAATTAATGTGCCTTTCTGAATTTTTTTAATGCGTTAATTTGGGTTTGATTTCGTGGTTATTGGTCTTGAGAAAAAGGAAGTATTGGTTTATCATTTTGGTTTTGAAATGTGCAATGAGTTTTTGTATTAACCTTTGTAATTTTCCTGAGAGACCACATGTATGGAGTTATATGGGATAATGGATGGTCAATGGAATGACTGGATGAGTTTCAAGATGGATATGAGGAGGGCTCCCGATGTAGCACAGAAACATGCATGTGTGAGTCCCATGGGGTACCGTTGGTGGATATGCTAACCGCTGAATCAGTTATTTTCAAAAGGATGATTTAAAGAAAAAACAAGATGTCTTGATGACTAGTTTGGGATGGTGTGTATTATGTGTTTTTGAAAATATTGATGTTGTGGGATGTTTTGAGTCCATGAACCCTTCATATTTGAACTGTGTTTTGGGTTTGTGTTTGGTCGGTAAGTTGTGTTGAAGGGAAGGTTAGTGGTCTCTTCTAAGAAATGTTTTGAGGCAAATTTATGGTGGTTCCCTTTATATGTTTGGATCTAGTTTTTGGTATATCTTGACCAACTTACCATCTTGGTTGGGTCCTTGGGTTTTATCGTTGGATAATATAATCGCCATTACATGGTAGTGCACAACTGAAGTGCCACCCAGATTGTTTCACTGTTTTAATACCCTCTAGTTGATCAATATAAGGAATCCTTTTCTTGAGGTTTTTAGATTAAGTCTACGCTATTTCCTTTCTTGGTTTGGTGTATCATCTTGTAGAGGGAGAGTTATCCTGGATGTTTTAAAGAGACCTTCACTTCTTAAGTTTCCTGATTTTCCAAATGTTGAAGTGGTATGGGGTTGTTAGCATGAATGAGTATCTTGATGATGTCTAAGAGGTCCCCTCGGTCCTTCGTAGTCTCTTAGAAGAAGGAGTTCAAGTTAAACTACCAGTGTGGGAAATATGGTAATGAGAGGATATTGTGTCCACTTTCTGGAATTGTATATTGTTTTGCGATGTTGTATAAGGTCCCTCTCCATGCATTGTTTATATCAGTCGCAATGGTCATGTTCGGTGACACATTGTGATGTCATCTGCTCGATTAACCATAAAGGTGAAAGCTGTGAAATTCTACGATAGTCTCTATTATATTGGGAGAATGTATCCCACGGAAAAAACGTCAAAATATTACATTTTAGTGGATGGTGAATATATGTGTTCTTTACTTCTAATGTTTCTCACCCGAAGTAACATGGTGTGATGTGTGTGCATCTTCTAAGCCCTTATTTCAGTGAAATATCTGGTTAGGGTAAAATGAGTTTGGAATGTTTTATGTCTTTTAAAAATTATCTAGGATTTTATTGTAGTTGTTGGTGGAACCGAATTAAGAATTCTCATTAAGGGGGTTTATAAAGCCTAACTGTGAGGCCGAAGATGCTTCAATCATTTGAGCTCCAGCCATAGGTCTCGAAGAGATGTTGGCTCATAGTCAGGGGAAATCCCAGGGTTGTTTAAACACTTTTACAATGTCCTATACTTAGCATTAATGATATTAATTGTTTAAAACTCTGGGGTAATCATCTTTCTTATGTTGTTCTCATTCGGTGGTAATAGGTGGAGGGACTTAAACCATGTCATCGCCTAATTTCATTCCCTCTCCCATTGGTTTCAATTGAGTCATTGGAGAATGGTTGGATATTTGGATAGACGTGCTGAGGACATAGTTTGTGAATGATTTAGTAGTGACCGTGTAATATGAATTCATGCGTAAAGAATGATCTGAAAAGTTAGGGCACAGTTTCCGAAACTATGCGGACTAACCCTGTGCCCTTCCCAAATCTTTAATTTTTTTTGGGTCTTTCTATGTCGGCCCATGCTGGTCGGTTAAATTGGTTGGTTCTTATGGTGGGGATACCCATTATGATTCTCATATTTGTTTCTTTGTAAACATTGAATGGAATTATACCCTTTGTACAATGGATTATGTTCAGTCCTCCACATGTTAGTGTTATGATTCTATCTTTGAAAAATATAGGTTGTCTCTTATGGTGGGGTGCCTATTTGTGTCCCCCCATATGAATATATCAATTTTATACATGTTCTTGGCTTGGAGGTAGGTAGTAAATTTCAGAACTATCTATCTACCAACATCTTACTTGAGTAAACATTTGGATTTGAGAGCTCCCGATGGTTTAGTTAAAGTAAGGTAAGTGTAACCTTGTTCGAAGTTGTTTTTCATTTGGGTGAATTGCTTGAGTCTTGTTCAGATAGTGTTTGAGGAGTTTTATTTTTGGGAAGAATTATGAATGTGATTGATCATTTTAGGAAAGTGTTTTATGTTTGGGATTTGAGATTATTCCTTCCTTAATTGATCAATGGAGGTGTTTTGGCCCTAGGGGTTGAATCTTGGAAAATAAGTACATCTTTGTTAATCAGTTGGGTTTGGTTTTTGTATCTAGACTTGATGTGGCTTTATGGGGATGGAATGTTTTAATTATGGGGATAATTGTCACATATATTACTTATATTAAGTTAAATTTCATTTAATTTCCATTCATGATTTGTTTTTGGGGTTTCCCAAGCTTTTATGGAGGAATGTGTGAGTTTTCATGAATTGGTCCAAACCGTGATCCCAATTCCAGATTTAAAAATAAAATTTGATTCCTTTATAACTACTTAATTTTTCAATAGTTTTCATCCATTCCAATTCATACTTCTCATCCCCTGATCTATTAACACTACCATTTTATTTTGGACCATTTAGAAATCCATACCGACGGTGGATATGGGTTTTTATTTAAGGGGTTGGGCCTGCCCAAAATCCCATTTCATGTGTTAGAAATATTTTTTAATTATTAAATATATATTTCAATATTTATGTTTTTTAGTGATTCCAACTCTACCCCAAGCCCACGCACCTAAGTCATTCCACCATGATCTCATCTCCCTCTTTGGAGCTTGGTTTCATCGCGAATTTGGATGAATCTTCTTTGAATGTCTCAAATCGCTCAGATTTGAAGAGGTAAATTGATTATTTTATAACTCCTTCATTTCTCAATCTTTTCCTCCATTATATTTCATAAATGATCTATTAAACCTTTTTCAAATCTCACTTTAATGGTTTTCTATTCACAAATTTATATAGTAGTGTATTTTGGGGAATTTATTTTATATTTTTCAAGGTAAGTGATTCCTTCTTGGTTTCTTCCTTTCCCTAAGGGTTTCCCCCCCTATTTCATTTTGTTCTAAAATGTCCAAAAGTTAGGTTTTGAACCTAGGGTTCGATTTGGTATCTTCTGTTCAAATATTTTGGTCTAGGGATGGATTTATCTTCCTTATGGTGTGGTGGTGGTTCGGTTGATGTTTTGCACCATGTTTTGAGGAATTTAGCACTTTCGATAGGTGTTTCCTTATGTAAACAATTATTGATGAGTTAGTTTGCTGTATTTACTCATTTTTCATATTTCTCATATGTTCGGTGTGGTGAGAAAACATGTTATGATTGATTTCATTAAGTGTTTAATTTTATAGTTGCTTTTTAAATTGAAATTGAGTGTTTTCAAGTTTAACTCATGGGGTATTATTTGGGTGTATTTCATAACTTATGGAATTGGTTCACTAAATCTTGTTTGTCCTATAAATTAGGGTTTGGTAATTAATAAGTGTCATGTGGGCCTTGGGAGGTGGTTTTTTGAATAGGTTTGTTGTGTAAAACTTTGTTATACTTCTTGAGAGAAATTTTTGAAAATTGGTGTTTTCATTTTAATCTTTTGTGGTATTATTCATGGGGATTTTATAACACTTGAAAGTGGTTTTAAAAATGTCTATAGGGGTTTGAATTCTATGTTGGTAGTGTTTTGTGAGGTTTTTTCCTTGAAAATGGTTTTGAAATGTGTTTTATGAGTAAATATTTGGTATACTCTTTGGAATTGATTTATGAAGGATTTGAATGATTTAATGATTTATGTAAGTGGTGAAACCATATTGGAAAAATGTTTTTGAGAGTGTATATTCTGAAATGGTACATTTTAAATGGGGGAGGTTCTGTTTTGTGATGGGTTCAATCTTGAAAATGTTTTACATAATTTTTTGAAGGATTTACTATAGTTTGTAAGAGATATGAAAGTGATATGGGATGTTTTGTGTGAGTTTGATGTGAAAAATGGATTTTGGTTATGAAAAAAGAGGTTATTTAACCTATTAGTGGGATTTTATGTGAGTTTTAATATATTGAAATAGTTTAATAGAATTGTTTAATGGATTTATAAAAGTGTTAAATAAATGTGAAAAGTGTTGTGGTTTATTTTGGTGTGAGTCAGAATTCAAATCAATTTGAATAAAAAGTGGACTTTTGTGACTTGGGTTTTATAAATGTGGGCTGTTTGGAGAATTTTTTATTAGTAATTTATATTTTCAAGTGAAATTTTTTTTCATTACTTTTTGAACTGGTTTGAGCACAAATGGAATACCCAGGTATCTAGGTGGGTGGACGAGTACTAGTATGCTAGTGAATCCGTGGGGTTTGGCCTCAGTTTCATTTAGAAAGATTAACACTTACAACTCTAACTAAACTATTATTATTTTGATTGGGGAGTACTAGGTTATGGTTATGTTACCAACTAGTGGCCTGTGCACGAGAACAGATATTTGTGATGGTTACTCTCAATGTGATACGAGGTACTTTGGACCCACAATGAGCTAGTGACTTGTGGTTATTTCATATTGCTTGTGCTCATTAGATGCTTTATACATACCATCAGCATATGGTATATTTTTCTGGAAAATTCAATATCTTTAGAATTTATTTTAAAAGATTTGATTCTTTAAATTATCCAACTTGAAAACTAATTGTTTCAAGTTGAATCTTTTAGAAAATGTAACTATAAATTACATGTTTTTTAAACTTGCATGATTTTCATCATTGAATGTTTATCACATGGAATATCTTAGTGGTGGTATCCTACTAGGAATTGGCTCACACCCTACATACACCCTTAGGTGTAAGTAGACTTGGTTCTTTTCACTGGTTGGGTATAGTTTTTACTTCTAGTGGTTCGGGTTTCTATCAGGTCCTTGGTGGTGATGTCTTGTGGAGATGGCTTGATGGCGGTGACCCTTTCCATGAGGGTTCTTGGGAACATTCCTTTTGGTTTTGAACATTTTTATAGTCTTTTTGAGTTGTTTTAAAATATGAAATTTAGTTCTTAATTTTTGTAAAAGATTGTTTGGTTTGAAAAATCCAGATTTATTTTATTGTATTCTTTTGTTGTTTTAAGATTATAAAGTCAGGTAAATAATTCCCAATTCTCATTTTATGATACCCGGGAACTTGTGCCAGACCGTGGGGATTGGGAATGCCCTTCGGGAAAAGTATCGGGCCAGGTTTGGTGCTTGTTTTGGAGGTGACCAGATCTAGTTCGTGACATTATCCCTATATGCCTACACATACTGCGCATTTGAGGTCACCCCTTAATTATATTTATAATTAACCATTTTATAAAAATATAAAAAAAATTAAATTTCTACATAAATATATTCTATAGGGGATTTGTGGGTCATATTTAACACCTATTATGGACTAAGGTGTCCCTTATATACTGGAAAAAGAATTATTATTTGAAAAATACATGGGGATTTTTATATCATAACTCTCAAAATATATAATCATAAGTTATCATATAAATATATTCTCAGGATATATTTAGATTAGTTCATGTAATTGGTATGATCACATCCATGTGGAACCATAGATTTTATCACAACATGGATTAAATAACATTAGTTTTTAAGATATTAGTTAAGGATAATGTAATAGGTGATAAGTTACAGTTGTTCAAAATATATAAGAGAAAAGATAACACTTTATGTTATTTGAGGTAATAATGAATATATTATATATTATAATAATATAACATTATTGAAAACTATAGGGGTAAGTCTTAGTGTAGGATAACTTTATGATGTTTCAGTGAAGTTTTGAGTATGTGGTTTTCATAGCAATGAAATCTATTCGTGGATACTACTTGTAAATATAAAATCCTTAAATTAAGTACCTAATATTAATAACAATGAAAAGGTAAGAATGCAGATTAACGTAACCATAAACTAGTTTATGAAAAAAGATGTCGTACTACAATAAGAGTTTGATACTAGTAGATGAAATGATCTAGCTAATCACCAACTATTTATAGACAATAATGAAAAATTTAAGTATTATTTACACTTAATTTTTTTGAGAAGCTAATAATAATGTGATTTTGGAGAAAAGTATATTGAAAAAAAGTGTCATGAGTTGAATCAAAAGTATCATCTATGAAAAATGAAGGAATAATAGAGGAATATATCTCAATATTTAATTTTTTAAATACATATTTCAAATATTATAATAATTATTTTGGATTTATTATATTATTGATATGTGATTAAGATGTTAGTGTTTAGAAGGATATATATATATAGAACCACAATGTCTAATAACTTAATAAGGGATCACACATGGAATGAGGATGACAAATTTGAGGACTTTATTACTTCCTTGGAAGCCTAAGGAGGCCAAATAACATGTTTAATGAGTTATGGATCTTGACTAATTGAGGGAGTGGATATCATTAGAGGAGATGCTCTTGGACTACACTAATTCAAAGCCTTTTGATCCCCTATTTCCCTTTCAATTTCTGTATGAATGCCTTTCTATTTTCTCTAAATCTCTTAATTTCAAATAAAAAATATATTGATTTTGGAAAAATCAGGGAATATGAACAATTGTTTGAAAATATTATTTCATTCTTGGTATAATGAAAGAGTTGAGCTTCCAAGTCTTACATAAAGTAGTGTGGTTGATATATAATTAAAAAATACATTTTGATACTCTTACATATTTTGATACTATGTTATATTTATTAATGTTGTTTTGGTATTTTTCAAATTTTATGATGATTATGTGAAAAATATAATTACAATTATATTATATTTGTTCTTTATTAGTTTGGTAACATATATTCAATAATATTAATAACCTTTGAAAAGTTATTTTATAATAATGATATATTTTTGGGGTTAAGTATTAATGAATACACGATTAACAGATGGATAAATGATATGGTTAATATACACAATATTATAATATAATAAAGAGTTGATTTTTTGATAGTTAAATTAGAGATTATTGGTAGCTTTGGGATTGAATATCGATTCACAGTAGTTTTTTAGATGTTCATTCCATTTTTTAAATTGCTGAATATATTTTATTATGTTTTAAATATGACCTAGATATTAATAACGTTTGAGGGTTGAAGGTAATATTAATTTCTAGAAGAATATATGATTTCATTATATTTTAATATATTATATATTTATCTGATTTGGTGAAATGTATATTTTGGGAATGTATTATTAGGGAATATAAATATTTGAGTATATTTTGTAAATTTTTTTATTATTTCTCAAAGGAAGATAATTAAAATAATATATCGTTAAAGAGTAATATAGAAAGAAGATTATAAGTGGTACCCAACATGATATATATGATATTAATGTTTTCACCATTGTTTAAGAGTTTGGAATAAATAAAATTGATTGGAAACTATTTTTTAAGGGGGTTTAATGTAATGACAAGAAAATTAGCAATATATTTTTCATAAAATTTATATCATGTTTGGAAACATATTCTACAAAAACCTAAAACAAGTCATGAATATGAGATTAATATTATTATGAAAAATATAATAATAACTTAACTCTAATTAATAAATATATCTTCATTTAGAGGATACATGAAAAATTGTGATAAAATATGGAAATGAATTGTTTTGTGTCAAATTAATTTATAAATTTATTATATATTATGTCATAAAAAATTAAATAGACCACATTTAATTGGTTATATATAATATTTCATATCATAAACTGCTATACTAAAATTTTAAAAATCAGTAACTAGTATGATGTAATATTTAAAATGCATAATGTTTAATAATAAAAGTTTCCAATAAAAATATTTATATTCATATTTTTTTAGAAAAATTATTATAAAAATTTTATAATATAAAATTGATATAAATAATTTTATTATTCAGATAAGAAATTAAAAATTATCTGGGGATGATTTTTTAGTTTTTCTAAAATAATTAAATTTTGGGGGAATAATAAAATATACATCTTTCACTAATACAATCTATTTTAAAACATTTTCATATTGAAATAATGAATTAAGACATTTTATTGATTTTCAAAGTAAAATATATATTTATAATGAAAAATCAATTATTTATTGATACTCTTTTGAATTTAGAAAATCTATATTTAATTCTTTGTACATTTCTCTTATATATTACACCAAAACCTATTTTTTGATAATATTAAAAAATAGTTTTCAAAAATTTCTGATATTAAATAAGAATTTTTTTAAACTTATATTCCAAGTTGATAAAATTATTTAATAATTTAATAATAAATTATTTTCATAAAATAATGATAACTAGGAATAAATTTTATTACAAAGATATTGGAAAAAATATTATTTTCACATAATTAATTTATTAATGTTTTATAGTTGATATAAAAAAAATGAAATTAATAAATTTTATAATTTTAATGTAATATAATTATTTAACTTATAAATTTTTATACTGACTCTAATTTAGTTGGTGAAATTACAATAGAATATTATGATCATAAAATTATTAAAATGCAATTTTTCCACAAATAATGAGTTTTTGTTGATATTATAAAATTCAATTTAAATATATATTTTATTATCTTAATGAATTGAACTAGAATAAATAGTTATTATTTTTATATTCATAACAACAAAATTTGGTACTAGTGGCCTTTTTATATGATTATTAAAAAATCATAATTTGGTAAAGAAAATGTACGTCATTAATATAATTATAAAAAAATATAAATATAAGAGTATATAAATTAAATCGTGTTTCAAACTTATATAAAAGAATTTTACAATTATTTATCGACCTATGACCCCCCTTAAATATACAATTTTGAAAATTTTGTAGTCAATAACCCTTCAATAGGGTAAGGATATCGTTGAAAAGTAAAAGGCATTCATAAAATTTCTATATTCTTCACTTATAAAATTGAATCACTCACTCTATTTTAGTGGTCCACATTCAATTCATAATTTCCTAGAATACATAAAAAATTACCCTATATTATACGTTAATCTCATGTCTTAAATCAACTAGACATTATAATTTATCGTAAGTCCTTCAATTTTATGTTGTTCATTAAGAGTAAGTTCAAGGTCTCGATGTAAGTATTACTTACTCTATATATTTTATTCTAAAATATTAACATTAAAACATATTGTAAAAAATGAAATATAATTATCATAGTATAGTTATTATACTAACCATTTATTATATTAATGGATTACCCCTTATTCAATGCTTACCAATAATATAGACGATCATTGGAACATTGATCATGCAATTGTGTAGACTTTTATTTCCACAAAACGATGTCTTCTATTTGTAAAAATGAATATTAATAGGTTATAAGGATGTAATTTAATTTTAATATTACATATAAATAGTCTAATTATCATTAATAATTGAAAAACTATTATCCACTTTAATTCCCCCTTATTCATCAAGAAATGAAAATCATAACTGAGAGTTGTGTGAACCATCACCTCCACAAAGTAAGGTTTTTCATTTCACACCATTATTATCATTATTTCTACAAAAAACATAAAATAAGGTTAAGTTAATCAATCAATACAATTATTCCCATAAAGACAAAGGTATGATGAATTTGAAAACCCCCAATTCGACTTCCAATAAGCTAGGGATAGACAAACAACAATGAGTTGGAATATCCAACATATATGGGGCATTAGCATATGTACCTATTTGAAAAAAACATATAAAATACCATAGAATTCTAAAACTAAATTACTATTGATTCCAATTTATTAAATTTATCTCCTTGATATCTTAAAATAACACCATGTTAGATTCCATATTTTAAATGCTACACTATGTTTGAACAAATTGAGAAATAATATTAAAATATTATAAGTTATATGATATTGTTATAACATAAATATTATGTTGGTTGGAATAAATATTAATAAATAATTTATATGATATATATAAATATAAAAAATATATAAATTTAGTGAAAATTTATTAATAAATTATAGCTGAAGTTTTAAAAAATATATTTTATTCTAACAAAAAATTCATTCTTTCAAATGTGATTTTTTTTACATTTTCAATAAGAAATAATTTTTAATTTTTAGAGATTATATAAATTAAATTTTATAAATCTAATATTTTTTACTAAATCATCATATGAAAATTTATATAGGGTGTAATTTGTGGATTTTTTCTCAAATGTTTTATTTTTATATGAATAGTTAATTTGTTTTTTTAACTGTCATTTTTTTAAAATAAATTAAATAATAAAATGTCCCTAAATAAGTTTTATTTTATTAAAAATAAAAATAATTATTATTAATTTATATATAATACAATTAGTTATGTATAATTGAACATTATAAATTTTTTATGTATAATATTGTTTCTATGCTGAAACCCACTTTTTTTAAAAATATTTTATAGTGCATAATGTTTCTAATTTTTTTTAAATAAAATAAACCCTAATGAATGATGTTTTAAATTTAAATTTTAGATTATAATAATAATATATATATATTTAAAATTATGTAATTATGATTTATACCCATTTAGTTAATATATTTTCATCTTTTCAATCAAAAAATACATTTTTCAAGATACCACTTTTTCATTATACTTAAAAATTTTACATTAAGTTAAATTATTCCACTTCATTAAATTGAATTTGATAAAATATATTAATTATTTTTAATCATATTAACATATATTATATAATGTGGTAAACTTAATTTTTCGTAATAATTAATTGTTAAAATTCTTAAAAAATATTTACCATAGTTTGAAAATTTAAAATGGTAAAAATGATTAAGTATAGAGGTATAGAGGATGGAATGTTTCATTTAAATGGTATATGTGTTTATCAGAATCTCTTTTCACAAACACATTTATTTAATAATTTTTTAGGATCCAGTATTGTGAATGAAATCCCCTTATTGAAAAATTATAGGTGATTACAAGACTTCCACACATCATGCTTTATAAAATAACACTTCTTATGTATTATAAACAAACATAATTCCATAACACAATTATTTTAAAAATAAAAAACCAGAAAAAATTATAATATCAAAACCAAATCCTAGAGGCCTTATTCTGATCTGAAAACCAATGTATGGAATCTAGGTATATTCTAAAGAGGAAATTGTAAGAAGATGTAACATTATTAACCGAGCATCATTATTGTATTTATTCTTCCCCTAAATAAAAAAACCAAAAATCCTTATAATATAATAAAATAAGTATATACCACATAAAATTATGTCATTTAGTTAATTTAATAACCTATTATCATCTCCGCTTCCATAAAATGAGAATCAAAACTATCAATCGTGTTTATAGCGGACTACCTCCTTACAAACTGATGTAGTTCGATATCCATCATCTTATAAAAAAATTTATATAATTATTGATTTAATGTTTATATAAAATATTAATGAAATATCAATCATTCTAAAAATTTAATATGTATTATATATTCATACAATTCTAGGCATTAAAAATGATAATCTCGTTCGTGTGTATGGAGGACAATCGTATTGTGAAGTAGTGACATCAATTTTTTAATAAAGAATATAATTAATGGTTTATGTATGTTTTTTCACAAAATAGAATTATATTTATGATATTTTGATCATTTTTAAGAGAAAATAATAGTTAATTTATTTCCATGATGATCATTGATAAATGGAAATGTAAAAAATGTGTAATCACGAACTACCATCTCCATGATGGTAATGTAATTTCTTTTTTGTAATCACTAACCATTGTTATTTTTAAATGAATAATTTATGTATAAAAAATATAATTCTTCTATGATTATTATTCATCAAATTTTTAATACTGACTTCTTTGAGCATTTTCAATACACTGATGTCGTTTTGAAATTCACAACTAATCATCCTCAAAAACACCTAATGAAGACAATATTGATTTAGTGGTTAAATAAATCATGAAAATAAATTAATATATTTTTTATATATTGATGAGTGAACCAATAATATTTTATAATAAATCAATTTATTTATATATTACTATTATAAGTAATATAAAATACAAACATAGAAAATTTTAGATCAATGTAAGAGTATCATCTCAAAAAATAATTATTCTGATACACATGATATTTAATAAACCTAATTTATTTCATATTATGTATATAATTAAAAATTTTATATTATATAATTATTAAATCATATATCATGTTATATTATTTTACAATTCATGTACTTCAATATAGTTATTTTTAGATTCATTTTACCTATGTTGTAAGGTTTTATGTTTCATTCTAGTTTTAATCATGGTTTTTTATACAAGAAGTTCTATTTTCAGAAATTATTTAATAATTTTATAATAAAACACTTATATTTTAATCTCCTTTGTTTATTCATTAATTCATAATGTTATATAATCCTTTTCCTATACTTGATACTTCTAATTAGTTGTAATTTGTTTCCTCAATAGATGACTTCATTTCTCTCTTCGGTAAAAAACATTTTTGTTCCACATAGATGTTTTTTGAAAATAAGATATGGAATTTTTTTAACATAATCCAAATAATTTATTAGATAAAATATTATCCATGTTTTCATCTTAATAACTCATTGAATTGAATATTCTTGTCATTTTTTGAGTACGAATTTTGTTAACCATTCAATAACAGTTTGAAAGGAATAATTTATTTTCTTTTAAAACATATATAGATTTATGTACCACAATAATCACTCAAATATTTGAATATTATGTTAAAATATTTCAAGGTATATATTAAACAAAAACTTATCTTTAATATTTTGTAAATTTTTAGATTTGGAAGTTGTTTCTTCAAAGTTAAATGGGTATTTTTATCAACAAATATTTCATTCAAAATTTTAAATATTTTTTTCATCAAAAAAGAAAATCATTTATTTTATATATTTCATCTAAATTATTTATATATGTCTATCAAATATTTAGATAGAATAGTTTCCCATAATTTTATGTGGTAATAAATTTTTTATGTTTAACTCTAAAATTCTAAAATTCTTAAATTTCTTTTGATTATGTTATCTGAAAATATTATCCAATACATTTTCTTTCCATGGTAAATTCTTATGTTATACCTCGTGGTTGATTTCATATTATGGAATAAATATATCAAGAACATTCAATTTCACCTAGATAGAATAGGGTGAGACAGATACAACTTATATAAACTGTGCACCCATATATTACTCTAATACATTTGTAGATGATATAGTCTCATGAGAAATAATTCATTATACGATGGTGTGAACCTAATACATTAAGTGACATCATCTACTATGATATATTATCTTTAAATTCATCATTGTATCAAGTTATTTCATTTTAGATTTCATTTCAAAATTTCACATGTTGCAATAATTTTATGATACCATGCTCCTTGTGTTATACTTCTCTGTGATTACTAATGGGGATTCTCTTTATGATATAATATTATACCATGACTCATTTTTTATGTTTCCTTATCATGTTTATCCACTTAATGGGTTTTTTAGATAACCCATTTTTTTATATATTCCCATGGTTTTCCAATGAATTTAAAAATAACGAAATGATCCCAGTGATCATTTTGGAGAATAATATATATATTTTTATTTTTTTATTCTGGAATTAATGTATTGGGAACCTATCCCTCCAAATACAGTAGGCCTCACAATAACAAGGTTTTAATTAATATATGTTTATATGAAACAAATGTAATAATATGTGAAAAAGTCCTAGGATAGTATAGATTATTTCATTAATAGTTTTAGTTTCCCTTTGGAAACCTAGATCTACCATATTTGTAACTAGTTTTAATAACCCTAAAAATGGATCATTGAACTAGAATCTCTCATCACCTGGTGTTTGAAAATGGACCCTATTGCACAACTATCTTTTCCCTCTCAAGGATATTTTTAGTAAATTCACAAACTCATTATACAATACTATGGGGGACATGGACATGTTTTTTATTTACAAAACATAATTGGATATTTTACCATTGATAAAAAAGATTAAAAATAACAGACTCTTTATTTAATATATACTTATCATTTCTAAATTATTCCTCCAAGTATTAGTATTTTTCCCTTGTATACATTGGATATTTCTCATCTTGTTTAAATTTTTTTGTAATAAAATGAAATAGGAGAATGAATTCCAAAAACAAATGTGAGGTTAAATGAAATTATTTCTATAACAAGTGGATTAAAATAATTGGAATGGATATTTTAAATCTTTTCATCATGCGAAACTATATTGGATTATGATTAAAAATTATGACATTATTAAATATCATAACACATTAAAAGTATAAGGATTATGTCTTATCATTTTTCAATTGTTAAATATTTTAAATCAAGGAATAATAAATTAACTACATATCAACAAATTGGAAAAAGTCATAATGGAAATTTACTTATATGATTTTGAATATTCATTATGTTTGGGAAAGGATGAATCAATTTAGTTTATTATAGAAGGAAAATAAAGAGTGTAGTAAACAAGGAACATGGAAATGATGTTAAAACCAATTAAATAATTACAGTTAATTTCCATTTATTTGGTGAACTTATATATTGTTCCCTTAAATTCCCTATTTCAATGATAGGTTCCTAAGGACCTATGTTAGTATAATAATTTAATGGGAATGATTCATATGTTCTAGTTTTGGAATTTCAGAATCATGTTGTCGAAGCATTTTTATTAATAATATCATTAAATATATAAGGATCATTTTGTAGTATTTTTTATTTAAAGTTGTTGAACAATATGTTAAATTTTATAACATCACTACATATAAAATTTAATGGTATCGAGATATTTTATATAAAACAAATGATCAATAAAAGGATATTAATTTGAATTGTTTTATGTTGAGTTAATTATAAATAATTAATTTTATTTGATTTTGTAGAAAAAATATGTTTTATAGATGACTTCAATTGTTTAGAAACTATTTAATGATTTCTATTTTTCTAAGGATATTTAGAATTTTTTTTAATTTTTATCGGAATTATATAAATATGGATTTAGAAAAAATAAATCCATCATTCTAAATGTAAATCCATCACATCCAGAAAAGATGGAGGGCCTGAACCCACAACCAATTTGAAATAATGGTGCATCACCTAAAGCTGGGAAACATGGTGTACTGGTTTTTATGACATTGTTTTTACATAAATAACTTGGAGGGTAAATTTTCATTTTAATTTGGGAAAAATCTTATAATATCAAGTATTTATTTATTTTTTTAAATTTTTATGTGATTAATAATGTTTTGGGAAACATTTATTTAGTTTTCTGTATATATAACCTTATGTTTTAACATAAATGATTTCATGGGAAGAGTTCTATTTAGTTTTTAGAGACTTGAGGTACATGGTTTTAAGTATATATATATATGTAATGAATTAATTGGATATTTAAGTGTAATTATTGAGCCATTAGTGATTAATTTATTCTGTTAGATAACATATTCTAAACATTTTGGTTATAGTAAATATTACAGTAATATAGTATTATTATTTTGGAGGTTATGTGGACTGTTATATGTTAATTGTGATTTGGGAATGAAAAATCCATCTTTAATAATCATACATTAGACAAAAAATTAGATTGTAGTGGAAATAACTAATTGTCAAAACACTACTTGTTTTGAATATATTTCCTTATAATATTTATATATATGGTAAAATTATCACCCAGCATTAGTAAAATATTATTGATAAAAATTGATATTCATTTTCGATAAATATATGGTCCCTTCTATTATAATAATGCGGTATAAAATTAACACTTAAATTAATATTATTTCAAATTCCATGTTTTCACATTCCACTAATGTTATATTATCCAGAACCATGTTATTTTTTATTCTCAATTACCATAACACATCTATGTCTCCATTTTAAAGAAGATGTTTTACTTCCCCTTATTATGATATCGGGTTTCCACAAATGAGTTTTTAAATGGACTCCCTTTGATTACTAAGAAAATGTTTAAATTAATAAGTTAAAGTTATTTTAGGCACTATGTCATAACACTCCATGAATATTGTATACCACTATGATCAATAGTGTATTCAACACACAACACTATTTTTGAATAAAAGAAAACATAATATTATATTGTTAATATTTAAATGTTACCATTATAACCGATCCATGAAATTGATGGGTCTGAATATTAATAACTAATTTTTGATATATATATATATATATATGTATTTCTGCCACAATATAAATTTAGTTTTAAATTCTTGTTGAACAATAACTCAATATTTTATAATAGTATTTTATTATACAAAAATATTTTTCCCTAAAAAGTGTTTTATATTATTTTTCTGGGAAAATATTATAATTATTTTATTTAACTCTCAAAAATACTATTTTATAAATTTAATATTATTTCTCAATTTATAATATCAAAATTTAAAGAGGTTAATTTTTTTAGATTATCTGAAATCTATGATTTTTCAATGAATACGGAAGAAAACCAGTATTTCATAAAACTATAATTTATTTTAGTAAATTATGTAATTTAGATATCCAATAATTACTTCAACATTATTAAAAATTAAAATAAGTATTATTTATTATTATTTTATCTAATGAATTACATTTAAATCATCTTTATACTTGATTGTTGGTCTCGCTTGTCGTTGATTGAAGTTATATGTGTCCCAAATTAATTACCCGTTCTTAAAACATTAGTATACCATAAGTTTGTGGTCGGTCCACAGGGAACCGTGGCGTTCTAGAATTATATTGAGTTGATATTTAATTTGGTGAAGTATGAAGAATTTAGAAGCGATTGGGTTGATTTTGGGTTTTTATTGAAACTAAATTGATTTTCTTTGAAGAAATTGATATAGTTTGAAGGAAAACAACGGGTAAATTTTAAAGTGTTTTTAAAATGGAAAGAAAAGATGTGTCGGGGCTGTGGTAAATAAGGAATTCTTATGCAGATTGTTTAAATGGTAGTGTTGTTCTTAATAATTCAATCATTCATGATTTCATTTTGTTACAAGATTTCCTTGGTTGGGTTCCTCTTGTTTGGAATTAGAGCAGCTGACTCCTTGGTCCGGTAGTCAGTGTTCTTAATTCTTTATTACATCCAGTCCATTATTTGAATCGGTGAAAACCTTCCAATGGTCATGGATGTTTTCACCGTTACTTTTCTTTTGTATCACTGATAATCCTTCCATTGGTCTGGCTATAAATTTTCAGTTATATTAGACAGTGTTTTAGGAAGAGTAAGTTGAATTACAACAATTCACACAAAACTATATAAAACAACATACAAATTATGATCCCATCATACATAGCCCCAACACGAGGGGTTTAGTTACAAATAGAAAGTGGGAGATAAACGGAACACGTGATACCTGACAGATTCATCGTGTAGGCGTTGAGGTAGTGTGTCGGAAGGTGGAATGGCGGAGTGATGGCACCTTGGTAGCTTCAGGAATGGTGATAGCAGAGTTTCTCCTTCCTCTCAATGGTTCTAAACTCCCAAATCTGTAGGCTAAGGCTTCTTTTTATACAAAAATAAAGTACACAATGTGTATATAAAGAACACGCCGTGTACTTTTCGTCAATGCGCTTTGGCACCAATTTTTCCACGGGCAGGCGGCCTAACACTCCGTCCTTGACTTTTGAACACGGCGCCTCTTGGTGGTTGGGTGTACACGACGTGTAGTGCCGCCTTACACGGCATGTAGTATCATATATTTGGCCTCCATCCCCATCTAGAATAGAATACTCGGCGTGTAAAAGTTCAAACACGTCGTGTCTTCATCAACGACCACATGGTCATAAGGACTTTTCTTCGGCAACTACCACTTCTAGAAAGTAGTACATGGCGTGTAGCGTCGCCACACACGACATGTATCTTCTTCCTGGTGACATGGGCATGTACTCCCTCCTTCGGTCTGTGTCCCTGTTTGGATGTACACTGCGTGTATAAAAGTACACGCCGTGTAGTTTCAAAATTTTCATAGACTTCCCTTGATCCGTTTATTTAGCCAGAAAGCTTCTGAAAGTAAACAGATTCACCAAAATCAAAGAATATGTTCATAAAAGAACAGATATTTTCTGAAAAAATGTTTTTATCTTCAATTATATATATGGAAATGTATACACAAATTGGGGGTATAACTTGTGGTATAATTTTATACTAAATTTTAAAAAACAATTTTTTTTAAAAAATATAGTTTATACTGTCTCTACACGTTAATTAAATAAAATAAAACCTAAAATGAAATAGTTTAAATAGAAAATAAATATTATATATTTTATTTTATTTTTTAAATTAATATTATTTTGAATTCAACTCATATAATATTTGTAAGATAGTGTTTTCCTTGAAATATATATTATTTTAGAAAACCATTTTTTCATCGCACTTGCGGGCTATATATGAAATTAAAATTTAAAAATAATATGAATTAAATTCTATAAAAAGGATTATATTTTTTTACTATGAAAAATTTATATAATTTAACTTTCCCAAATTAACTTCTGGTTTTAATGAACAAGAAAAAAATATAAAAATTATTATTATTGTAAATAAACTAAAAGGGTAAAAGTGATTAATCCAAGTGGTAACAAGGATAACATATTTAAAACATGTATTTTTTTTAATGGTATAGGTGTTTTTTGGAACTATATCTCCCCCAACACTTTATTTTCCAATATTATATGGACCTGTCTTGATAGTGACTTCTAATTTTTAATTTTTTTTGGTATTAAAAATAATTTTACTCATCCCATATTAAGGGAACCCAATCTCTACTCCTTTACACATGTAAAATTACATTGATTGAAACAATAACATCCAAAATACATTATTTATTTCCATATCCACATCCTAGAGGAATTATTTAAAAAAAAAATCTAGTTAGGATTTATGATTAATCATAAAGAGGTTGCTTGAAGAAGTCCTAACATTTCTATACCAGATTATTTTTTATATTACTTGTTATGCCACTAAAATATTAAAAATATCATAATAATATAATAAAAAAGTATTTATCATATACTATTGTTTTATTATGGTAATTTAGTAAACCAAATATATCTCCTCTTAAATTAAATGGGAACTAAAATTATCAAGCATATGTAAAACAAACTACCACATTATGAACCAATGTAATATGTCTTCTATCATCACATATCATAGAAATTTATAATGATATATGTAATCATTATATATATTATACTAATGAAATATTTATAATTTTGTAAACATAATATATCATTTATGTTCTTATGTTATCATTCCTTGAAAAGGATGACATAGTTTATGTGTATGGAAAACCACAAGCTTTTGAAGGGATGTGATTCATTCCATAATATATCATCACATGGATTGTATATATACATTTATTTAAAGATATAATTTCTTATTTATGATATTATGATCATTTAATAATTATAAAATAACACTTATTTTGTTTTTATCATGATCATTAAAAAATTAAAATGTTACTTCTGCATATTTACAACATATCATATCCATAATTGTAACTTAATACATTTTTCATAAATATAAATATATATTTTTAAATATAATTTATGAATATTTTTTTTATTTCATGATTATAAAATTTGAGATGATAGAATAATGAATCCATTGACTATGAGAAAAACAGAAATTTCATTTTAAAATTATGAACTGAGTGTCCTCAAAACACTTGGTGTGGACATAAGTGATTAACTTGTTACCTACGTCATTAAAATAAACTATGTAAATAGTTTTATTATAAGTTATTAAATAATATAATGATTTTCATGAAAATAAATAATTGATATAAGTTTATTATACATGAGATAAAATACAAACATGAGAAATTTTGACCTTGAGGTAAGGGTTTCATTTCAGAACGTCTTTCTGTGATACACATGTTATTTTATACACATATATAATTTTTGAATGGTGAATATAATTCCCCTATATATATTATATTTTAAAGTAATAATTTGAATGGTATTTTATGTTACTATTCATTTACTTCAGTCATGAGAGCTATGACAATAAATTTACAACTGTGGCAACCGTTTCTATTTCAACCTCATTTTAATCAAGATTGTTAATACTTTACATTATAATTTATGATATTGTTTTATAATTATATCATAATAAAATTTAATGTAATTGTCTTATTTGTTTTCATTTTGAAAATACTTAAATAGTTCTCTTTTAAGACAATTAATACATAAAAGTATTGAGAAAATGTTTTTAAAAAAATATAACATTATTTCTCAGTTCGGTTACAAATCCTTTCTCATCAAAATCAAGGTTTTCTAAAAATAATAAATGGAATTTTTAAAAAAATATTTAAAAAATATTAATGTAATTTTATTCCCATTTTTTTAATTTTTAAAAATATATTTGAATGAAAAGTTATATTATTTTTCAAAATAATGTTCTTTTCCACCATTTAATGATTGGTTTAATGGAATAATTTTTTAACTTATACAACAATTACAGAACTCTCTTCCATCATGTACATTAAAATCCTTGAAGTATAATTTATTTGTTTCGATGGTTATTAATAGTGAATTTTTTTCCTATGTAATTTCAAAAACCAAATATTTAGAAAATTTGTTTTCAAATTTAATAGGTTATTTTTCATAAGAAATACTCCATATAAAATTTTAAATACAATTTCTAAAACAATGAAAACCATTTATGTTATGGATTTCATATAAATTATGAATATACTTCAATTATATTAATACATATGTTATTATAAAAAAAATTGATGTGGTAATACATGTCCAATTTTTAACTCCCAAATTCCTCCAATATCAAATTTCAATTGATTATGATATTAGAGAATATTATGAAACCAATTTTTTTTCATACTTAATTCTTCTGTTCTGCTTTATGAGGGAATTCCTTTTGTGTAAAACATAAATTATGGACATTTTATTATGTGTTCACCATTATAGAATCATTTTTTCCTTATATATATATTATGTTTTCAATCCTCCCAGATAGAGATCCAATGAAATGTGTAATGTTATAGTCTAATGAGACATCTTTCTTGATAATAGGGAGTAAACATAATCATTTATGGAACTTTTTACACCAATTTATATTTTCTAGGAAGTTATCCAAGAGACATGTTTATGTCATAAAATATGTTTTGTACCACATTTCTATATGACCACAATATTATAATACCACGTCCTTATGTTATGATTCCCTGTGATTACTCATGGGCATTACATGTTATGATATTTTTTTATACCTTAACTCACATGTTTTTTCCTTATCATGTTTATTATATTACTAGGATTCTTATCCCACCCTTTTTATATTTATTCACTATATAATTTCATGAAATTTAAGAGCATAAAATTATTTAGTATCTCATTTTGGTGAATATATTTTGTATTTTCATAGCACATCTTTGTTGTATTATGAACCTATTATTCGAAAGACACTAGTCCTCATGATCCTTGGGATGTAATTAATATATTTTTATAGTAAAATCATGTAATAATATGTTTAAAAGTTATTATTTTGTTATAATAATACATCTTAATTCCAGTACATATAGTAAGAAAAAAGTTGTAAAAAGTCTATGTGAATAATGTAAGCCCATCAAAGCTAAAAATATTGTATAACCTACTCTATGTAGGGAAATGTTTTCAAATTAATCCCTTGTATGAATATTGAAATTTATTTCAAAGAAATATGTTTTATAACTCCCATACTTCCTCATACTGTATTAAATGGTTTTCTTCTACATAAGTCAAGATTTGTGTGGGAATAGTCCATATAGGGGTCAGAATAAGGGTACCCCGTAGAACACCCCAAAATCACTATATATAATGCATCAAGAATAGTTATCTCATAAAAACACTGTTATTTTAGTCAATATATGAGAAATAATTATGTAGAAAACTATATTTACTCATTACAATCATCAATTATCAATGAGGTCTCATAAAATTCCATCCATAAGAGTCATCTCGAGGCGTTAAGGTACTGCTCATCTAGGAAACTCCACTACACGAGCTATGTTTTCACTGATGGTGTTCATCTGAGAGGTAATGATCATTAGGATTCACTAAATAGGTAACTATTGGATCTCTGATATATCGAGGCATTAATGGAATGCTCATCTAGGGCACTCCATTGAATGAGCCATGTTTTCACTAATGGAGCTCATCTGAGAGGTTATGATCATCAGGCTTCACCAAATTTTCTTGAATCTCATTGTTCATTCATATTTCAACCAATTTCACCTCCACGTCCATGGATAATACAATTGATCAAGACCATGAAGATTAGATAAATATATGATCAATCATTTTTGTTGACTTTGGTTGAATTATGGTCAACAAATATAACCAATAAAATACCTCCATCGAACTACTCCAACACCACAAAAAAATGTTAATAGAGAAACCCCAATTTGATTAAAACTCTACTATCATATACATAAACCACTACCATACTATTTATCACAACTCTAAACCCATGTTATTGATTTATTGCCTGAAAAATATATTTCACAACAATACCCTATATAGTAATCATCATATCGCCACTCAATGAAGAACTTGTGAATAATATATAAAGATCGAGGGAAAAAATAAAAGACCAAAAAATGAAAAATGAACCTCTTCCATTATTCAGGTTTTCCATGATTATTTTACATTAAAATGATGTAAAAAGATAAAAAAATGAACAACGACAATTATTCCCCAAATTCAAGGTAAATAAACCATCACTCATAACGTGATCAACCTATGAATCAATATATTTTTTTATTTGATTCAAAACCATCATTGGATAATAAAACTATAAAAAAACCCAAGAATAATACCACACTATATCAGGTAATGGTCAATACTTTTTGAAGAATGAATCTTTATTGTCATCACTAATTAATCCACTATTTATGCTATTTTGGCTGATCATTGTGTTATTCTGATCCTCAGTCCATGATCTATATATTTTTCCAAACACCTCCTTATTCTCCTCTCAATTCATAAGGATATGTGGTGAACACTATGAATAAGATATTAGAATAATTTTATAGGGGATAATAAGGTTTGGATTAAATTAAAATGATTAAATAAATTTTTTATCTTATTTATTTATTTCAATCATTGTTGGTGAAAATCCAAAAACCTAATGAGGAACATGATTATATTGCGTGTAAGAAAAAATGAAAATTCTATACACAACCATAGTCTCTATTTTCTGATATGAGATTCTATTTGGGATTTATTACACCATTTTAGAAAAACATTACATATGTGATATATAATATTTAATATTTTTTTATCATCAATATTGATCATCTTAGAGCCATGGAATGTTGCACCATCTTAGTGAATAGATTAATAATAATTTTATAAATATTTAAAATATATACATAGAAAAATAGAAATGATGAATTCCCAACACCATATGGATTTTCTTCCTCAAATTATAAAATTTCTATAAATAAATTATATTGGTATTTTTATCACACCTCAGACTCCTACTCCAATGTTCTGTACATAAGATTCCCATGCTTCCACCAAACACCCATAAAGGGAACCACTCTCATATAGAAGATCTTATCCTATAAATAATTAATCTCTACTAGATACTCTAAAAATATTGATGATTCATCTAAGTCCAGCTCACCCAATATGGTTTCATGAAAAGGATCGTGATCATTCCTCCTCAAATGTGACATATGTATCTCATCATGTACCTGATCCTAATAAAGTAGTTTGGCCCTAAGTTACACCACCTCACAGACTCTATACATTATCCAGAAAGGGACAATAAACTATTTATAGAAATGTCCATAGAGGAAAATTTTCCCCAATCCATGTTGATGTGAGAGAATCATGAAAACATGGACACTCTACCATAACTCAATCAATTTAAATCATTGGTTTGTATAGGAATCCTAATATCTCAGTTGAATCCTCATCCAATCGTAGATTAATTTCACCTTCTTAGCTAAATCTCAAACCAAATATAGGTCTATGAGTATGGTCTACCCAAGATCATTCGATAAGTGGGGTGACCCTCAAGTTCTCTTATAAAAGTATTCAAATGGTTCCATACATATGTCAAATAGAAGCGTTGTATGAAAAATAAACCGTAGGATGATGATCCTACCAACAATTGACAATGTCCCATATTAATTTTCATATAATATCCAAGATGACCTAAATATGCTTTTCATTATAGTCATCATTATTTTGGTGAAATTTTATTATCAATAATAATTGAGTCCCAAAATCCTCTAATAATGTTCACCATTATCATGAGGTGGAGAAATAATCATGGTCTGAAATTATAATTGATATAACTACATGAATATGAACTATATCATTCACATTAAATTGTCTTATGAACTATACAGAATTTTTATCCTGGATTGATATGATGTCAGATGATGTGGTGAGTCGGTCTATTATCACCCATATGGAATTGTGCCCTCTATAATTCTATGGAAACCCCATCATGAAGTTTGTGAATATACCATCTCACTTCCACATTAGAACCCCAAGGGGCTAAGATAACCCCAATGAAACCCGATCCTTATACTTCAACTGCTACATAACGAGACATCAAGAGAAAAACTCTAATAAACATTTACCCATACCAAGCACCAAAAACGGACATTTACGGTCTTGTTATAGTTTCCCCACCTCAAGATGTCTCACCAAGGGGAATTTAAGAAACATACTCATAAACTCTTCAAAACATGTCACTAGTACCATCATCCACCCTCTAAAAAGGATTAAATTCTACCCACCATTATAAATAATCATGTTCATAAACAATGGATATGTTAGTAGAGAATATCTCCAACATATTATCTCCTTGTAAGGCATCTATTAAATATTTCAAAATCGGTGAGTTATAACCATCGAGTATATATATTATGTTCTATATTTGTTCACTAAGTAAAATTGATATAAGGCTTACTTCCCCGAATCCTAATCCATGAACTATGAAAAATATCTCATTGTGAGAGTGTATTCCACTATGTTTCCCTTCCAAGGAGTATTTACTATATAGAACACATAATCCTAGAGAATCTATATCCATTTCCTATATCTCAGCGTATGTTACTTATGAGGGAAAATATATTGAGACTCTAATGGTCAGAATTGAAAATAAACCACTAATATAATATATTAATTGATAAAATTAAATTTATCCAATAACATAATTTTCAAATAAAATGATTAATTTCCTTTTAATATTCAGGTTTTTATCATAAATATATTACATGAGAATTTTTCAAATTCATTTAATAAAAATGATGTTTAATAATTTGATATTATATACTACTATAATTATCTAAATTGTATTAATCATCTTTTTTTGGTTTTATAATTTTATTTCCTTCAAATAATTCATGTAGACCATGGGCCAAATCAGAAATCTAAAGGATCATATTCACTACACAAGAAGGATGACCAAATATGTGATGATAACTGTGCCATCCACGAACATATCCATTATGTGATCAATCTAGAAGCCCAAATTTGATAAAATCCTAAATATATTCATGAATATACAAAACAATTGTGTGTAAAAATATTAAGTCCAAATCCATAAATTGGGGGTCAAATTGATTCATTGAAGTCTATCCCACCATTCTGTCTGGTAATTAATAATATCCCAACTCTCTAGAAATTTATACAAATCCAATCAACCAATTGGGATGAAATTTTGCAGTGTGGAAGACAAGATAAATGAGGTTAGAATAATGGAAGAAATTATATATATATATATATAAGGATATATTCTAGTGCAAAATCCCATTCAAAAGTGGGAAATCTAAAATGTATGGATAAAAATGGAAAAAATCATTTTTTAGTTATATAACCATAAAATTGTCTCTAAAAGTCCAATGGTGGAAAAACAATTTAGTATGGATGGTCCACATAAAAGTATGAAACAATTAATAAGAATAAAACTCAATATTCGGATGTATAAATGAACATATTGGAGATCCAACATCAGGGGATGATTTAAAATGCATACATTGTACCACCGTGGGAAATAAATACATTCCCATAATCTCATTGTAAGGGGTTTTAGTTTCATAAGATAAGAGGAATCATTTTCATGACCAAAAGCCTTTAAAAAGGGTAGATAGATGTTCTAAACTCACATTTTAATTTGAGATACCTTTCCTCCCCACTTTTCTTTCATGTTCATTTGATTTATTTCTTAATTTTTAATAATGTAAATCTATTTTCATGTTAATTGATAATTAATGCATGTTTCTTCATTATTATTTCTTATTTTCATCCACCATTTTTTGTACAATATTAATGGTCATAAAAAATTATAAATTAATATCAAATCCCTTTCCTCTTTATCATACTCATTTTATCAAAAGTCTGTTTCAATTATATTCATTGTTCATGTCTGTGTTTGTTGCCCCACTCTTTTCTTGTCCCGTTTTTTTTAACTAATCATCATACACATTCCAACCAGATTATTAACCATCTCAATGTATGAGTAAGTCATCCATTGGTTGAGTCATAATTTTTAGATGATATGTATGAAGATATTATTCTCATTGAATAATCTTTAGGTTTATAAGATGTATTTAAACATTAAAATTTATTGGATTAATGACATGTTTTGTTTAACATGTTGATTTCATAGATTATTAAAATAAAAAATACAGTACCATAATCATTTTTTGATTTTTATTATAACCCAAGATATGTTATGGAATGGATTGAATCCTAAACACTTGGGAATTAAGATCAGAATCATCTTGTAATGTGGGTATTAATTTAATGTAATATAATAAAAATCTCAAGGATATCATAATCAGAAATCCCAGATAATGATTTCAGTCCATTTATTATTATTTTTTCATATCAATATTCATAAATCATTCATTTCATGTAATCTCTAACCCCCCCCCCCAATTAAATTAAAAATATTAACCAATTGACTCTAAAATATTTACCCTCATTGAAAATTTTACATGAGTTATACTATACATATTTGTAGAGCACAAAACCTTTGAATGGTCGAAAGGAAAAAATCAAGACACACTTCAAATAGAACAGTTTTCAATGAAAATGAAACTATGTCTTTTTATTTTTTTAAATATAAACTGATGAAAATGTCAAATAAAATTAAAACACAATCATTTCTAAAAAAATTTGAAAACACACCATCACATGAAAAACATAATCACAAAAAAAAAAAGAAAAAACCACCTTCCTCATCCATTCCAAACATCCCCAAATTCCGAAAATTCCCCATATCCTCTCAAAAAATACATAACATTTTTTGACCTAGAAATCATGCAAAAACTTCAATAACAATTGTGGAAATTTATTGATAGTCAAATCAAACATTAAGTATTCACTATTCAAATAATTGAACTAGATATGACTAACCTTAGAGAAAAAAACCTGAATGAAATATCTTCCCCTAGCATGAATTAACATCCCCTTTATGTTCAATATCCAAATATTGAGGTATATTTAGAATTAAAATCAGGTTAGTTTCATCTTATTTTTCATTTCCATGGGCTTTCCGGTAAGGATACATATATTTATATTAATATGATTCAAGTGGTGTGCTCTACCATGTATCCTCATGGGGTTTCTGAATAATAAAACAATCTTCGATCGTTCCCCTCATCACTTTATAACTTTGTAAATTAATGGCTCTACAACCTCCCTCCTGGTTCCATAACTAAATCTAATGAAATGAAGAAAATCTTCATATATAAATTCTTTCCTTCTTCTCATACATCTTATATATGATATGAAAAAATTGGTAATCATCAACCCCCTAATTAATCACTCCATGAGTGTTGGGAGTGGTTCAAAATGATTTTTTAAAACAACCCACACCACTAAATACCACACAAACTATTGATATAATACATATATGAATGGTTATTTTCTATAGAGTGAAATGTCATTGATTCCACAAGTGGCGGTCCTCGGGTTGATAAAACACACGCAACCTCACTAGATCTCATAAGAAATATGGCTTAAAAACACAAAAAATCTTCTCTAAACCACATTATAAAGTCAAAAAAGTCTAAGGGAATCAATCCATAGATCCTAAAAGGATGAACATGTGTAAGAGTGAACATAAAGACATTATAATAAAATAATAGAAGGTGAAAAATTCTCCAAACTCATCTTCTCCACAATCTATTCTCCCTGTACCTTTCCAAAACATTGTAATATATAGTTCTCCTTCTCATTTTACCAAAACATGGCCACAATTTCATGATGATCCATTAATTTTTCGACTCCAATTGATCTTATTACAACATCTACTAAGTGGAAAAAAGACCCTTAACTATAAGGTATGTTTATTATAAACTTGAACCAACCCTTCACTAAGACCTTAAATTTTACCAGTATCTCATTATTGAGGTATGGTAATCTTATTTCTCATCCACCTCATCTCCCTCCACATAATTCCCACTAATTTTAATATGGTTAATATGGTGGTAACTTCCAAAAACATTATCATTCTATTCCTCATACATAATAGATAATTCCACCACTTACACCATATGGATTCCATTATCTTAATGAGAATTCACAATTCCCATCACAGTACAAGAACAATACAAATATCCCTTATGATGGTAATCTTGATTCGAGACATTCCACTTATTTTATGTAGTATCAGGAAAGTGTTGAGGAATATTGTTCCTCATTCACCAATTCTTTCCTCAAAAACAATAAGACCAAAATTGTTCAACTTTCATTCCACCTAAGTCAACAAAAATTTCCTACACATCCCGACACCATGGTCAACAGTTTATCAACCCGAAGGGTAATGTATATTATGTCCCTCATAGATTAGGAAAAAAATTTCCATTCCTCATGATAGATCCTCTGATGAACAATTGACTGTTGATATTACAAATAAAAAGATCCAAAAATCTAGAAAATGAACATGAAGCAACTCCTTCACCTCCTTATATTCATAGAAGGAACCCAATACCTTATCTTTAAGCACTCCCTAATCCATGTAAGTCATTTGAACCTAATCATTAAATTCTCTACAAGTTTATATGTTTTGATTTCAACATTCCCCTCCTAGATTACATCAATAAAATCACTATGTATCAAAATATTCTTAAGAAATTATACATCCATATGAAGAATCTTAGGACCATCATGAATTTTTTACCCCAGTAGTTTGTACCCATGAAAAGAAAATATCCTCGACCAATACAGTATATTCCATAAAGGGAGTTCTAACCATGACGATTCTCCCATAGACCTAAGGGCATCAATAAATTTCATGCCCAAATATCTCTTATCCAAGATCAGTCTACGTCCCTTTCAACCTATGGTTATTTTCATCTAGTTATCCAGTCGAAGCATAACCATCCCTTAGGGAATAATTGAGGATTTCCATTTCTGAGTTAATACTCTTATCTTCCTATCTAATTTCTATGTCATCAGAATATATTGTGAGACTACCTCTTCTCAATACCCAATAATTCTAGGAATACCATTCCTCATGAAATCTACAACAATGATTGATATCAATGCGGGAATAACATGGAATATGGTGACCAACTGGCTAAGTTCAAAAAAATTCAAACCATGGGATACCTAATAGAGTATAATTCTGTGTTGTAAATCTTTGATGCTAAGGATATTTTGAGAGTAAATTGAAAATCATTCCATCATTTTCATCATGTTATAATTAATGTGGATCCAATGAAATTTTCACCATGATTAACCATTCCATTAACGGGAAAGTATATATAGACCATTCTTTCATAGACACCATCAATTGAGTGGATCTTTAATAATCACTTGAATCCCATCTCAACTCTGATCTATAGTGTTCCACCTTGGATAGTATAGAAGAAAATGAATGGTGGATAATAAGATGAATCATAATGAACCATGAAGACGTAGTCCACTCATAATTGAGTTAGTTAGGGAATAGACCACCGAGCCTTATCATGATGGTAATATCTATACAATTTTTCATAGTGAATGGGTTAGTCCGATTCAATTGGAAAATATGAAGGGTGGGATAAATGTTTCCACAAATGAACACGGAGAGGTGGTAAAAACATGAGTGAAAAAAATGGTGTGTATGCATCGATTATCAGAAATTTAGTGCTAAAACATGAATGGATAACTACCCTCTTCATTTAAATGTTCAAATATAAAAATGATTATCTCGAAAATCACATTATTTTATTCTAGATGGATACAAAAGATACTTCCAAATCCCCATAGAACATCTGTACAAAAAAAAAATACATTCACTTTCCCATTTGGAATATATTCATATAAGATAATGGCTTTTCTCCTATTTAATGCTCTTGAAACATTTCATAGGTATATTATGAGTATCCTTTTATAATTTATTGAGAATTTCATGAAGATATTGATTGATTTCCTTACCATTGATAGTGAGTATTTTGAACTGTTTTTTATTCACTCTCTCATGTCATCCAAAATTGTGCCTATTTTAACCATGTTTTGAATTTTCGAAAACATAGCTTCATAGTTACTAATGTTATTTTTCATGGGCATATAATTTCACAATAGGTTATTCAAGTCGATCCTATCAAAATTAAGGTGATCTAATCCATTCTTCAACCCACAACAGTTAGAAAAATCCATTCATTATGTGTTCACATTATTTTCTTTTAGAGAATCATCCATAACATCATTATTATTTCCATCAAATTTACAGGTATATTCATTAATGGTGTTACATTCCATTTTAATGAAGAATGCAAGAGAGCCTTCATTCAACTCAAAGTTTTCTTACATCTGCACTGACAATACATACCCTATATTAGTCCTTACCATACAAATTGATTTTTTATTCTTATTATAATTATAGAAGGGATATTCTTGGTCAAAGAAGGTAAAATATTCACCATGTCATCTATTATTCCTCAAAAATATTGGATGAAAATCAATATCACTATATTGTGAATAAAATTGAACTTTTATCTATTTTTTGACTTAGATAAATTCTAAACTTTTATTTTATGTTCTAAAAACCATCATTTACACACCATTCAAAATTAATGAAAATTATTAAAAAATAGATTCCAATACAGGGATAATAAAATTGATCCTAATGCACTAATTGGTCAAAATTTTGATTAAATATGTATATGGAAAAAACATTGTGGCTGATCACCAATGTAGAATTTATAATCCTTCTAATTCTAAAATAATTGATCTAGAATTTACTATTGAACACCTATCATATCTCTCACTAAAAATACCCTGGTATTCCCCAATTATAAAATACCTGGTTTCTGGTCTTTCATGAGAATTTTTTGAAATAAAAAAAAATAAAGATAATGAGTGATTCAATAATTATATTTTTTTTGAAGACAATAAACATTGAAATGATTGGTATAACAATATAATTATGAGATATATTGATGAAGATGAATATTCTTCCATCTGGGAATCTTGTAATTGAAATCTTGGTAATGGAAATTTTGAACAACAAAGGATCCCAAGAAAGGTCCTTCAAGTTGGATTCTTTTGGTTTTCACTCTTCATGAACTCAAACTAGTTTTTTAAATCAGGTCCCAATTACTGAAAGATGGCATAATATCCAAAAAAAATTAAATTCCCCAGTAGCCCTTCATCTTTTTTGAGGTCTTAATTATTTAGGTATTAATTTTGTGAGACTATTATCCCATCCAATGGGTTCTCATTCTTTCTTTTTTTGGTTTATTATTTGTCTAGGTGGTTCATGGAGAACCCACTATAAATGATGGTTTACATTTTGATAGTTATTTCCTCAAAATCAAACATTTTCAATTGATTAGGATGACCATATTTCTTGATATGTGATATAGGAACTAATTTATGTTATCATACCACGAAATATATATTAAAAAATAATAGGGATGTACATAAAACATCAATTTCATATCAGTTTTAAACAAATGGCATGGATGAAAATTCTAATAGAAAAGAGAAATGAGTGCATTATAGAATTGTAAACCCACTAGAAAAGACTGGCTGAAGAGACATGATGAAGCAATTTGTTCTTATCGAAGTTCCTATTATACACCCATTGTAATGTATCCATTGAGTCCAGTTTTTCATAAATCGTGTTATTTACTAGCTAAAATCCAATAAATTCCTTATGGTCTATCAAAATAGGCTATTTTGATAGTGAAAAATATGATAACGAAATATTGTTACAGTTGAATTCAATATACAATATTATACTATATTCTTTTGATAATTCCAATATCTATAAATAAAAGGCTAAGTAAATCCATGAAAACTCATCCTAAAAAGGTATTCCATGAAATTTAAAAGGAAATTACCTTTAAATATTTATTTTGGAATCACCTAGGTTTGCATAATTTTCATTCAGAAATTAGAAATGTTTTCCCATTTGATGTAGTGAATGTCCAAGAACCCTCTTCTAAAAGGGAATTCATAGTAAATTAACATTGGTTAAATAATTACTATGATAGGAAAAACATATTTGGAATAATATATAAATTCATTGGATCCCCAATGTACTATGGGAGACCCACTATTGTATGGAGACAACGACCCAAAAAATACAATATAGGAGGAACATCATTCACATTAACTATCTGTCCCTATACCAATCTTCCCATTATCTATCTCTATCTATATTTCTATCTTTCTTCTTCTTCCTCTCTCATTTTCATTTTTTTACTAATTATTGATCAATCATTTTCCCACTCATTCTCTTTTTTGTGAATTGTGTTAAAAAATAAACTAATAAGAAAACTATGAAAATACAAAAAAATGTCATTGTTACTCACCATTGAATATTAAACATTTTTCCGACCATTTTGGGGATTCTAATTTTTTTTATCCCAATAATTTATTATTTTCATCTTAAACTTGGATAGATAATTTTGTGTCCAGAAAAATAAATATTGAATACTAAATTTTTCATTCGAAAATTTCTTCCACCACCATGACACAAAACATCATCATTCCTACAAATTCCACCTATAACTATCTTTTCATATTGTTTTTCATTCACCCCTGATTGTGAGTCTTGAGTTTGAGGACCATTGAGCTTAATTTCCTACCTTATCATAAATTAATATGGTAGTGTAATTTGTTGATCCACATGAAAATTCAAATTAGAAAAATATCCAGCCATTACCCTTACATTAATCATCCATTTTAAATACCCTTCGTGACAATGAATATATTTTTTTTAATATCCACATTTGATGCCCAATAACGTATCCCACATAACATATTTCATTGTATTATTTAATAAAATTTATGTTTTGGGGGAATGTATTTCATTTTCAGTATCCATTTTACGATTTTTAGAGTTTTATCATATGCTCGAGGGAAATAATATATTTATTTATGGGTGAGAGGTTGTCATTCAGTGTGTTTTTTGGAATGGATAAACGTTTATGAAATTTTTTACTTGTTATTTATTTGTCCTAAAAAAACTGAAAAAAAAATTGGTTCTCCTTTAGTAGGTAAAAAAACACTCTTCCCCAACCCTTGATACTGTTATAACTATCATAATTAGTATGGTGAGGATATCAAACATGTTCTGGGAGACCAGTGTCAGATTTGTTTCAAAGGTAAAATTAAAAAAAATGAAAAATATAAAAAACACTTTCATCATATTTTCTTGTGTATTTGAGAGAGGATTTGTTTTTTGTATATATTTCATCATTTCATCCCCTTCCAATTTTTTCTATCCCTTTTCTTCCTTCACAAATTGATTCCGTTCTAAATTTTTCTTCCCATTACCCTTAATTTTTAATTTTAAAAAAATTGTGAATTTATTTTTCAATGTTAGTATTTTACCCCTCTTTTCACCATTGTGAAAATTATATTCCTACCATCCCATAGCCATTAAAAACCAAAAAAAACCACCTGATTCATATGCACATTTGGATTGGTAATTTAAACTGAGAGGTCATACATCCTCTAATACTTAAACATTTGGATGGTGAATATAAGAAACATCTTAAAAATATTATCTTCCCAAGAGGAGTGCGTAATAAGTGCCCAAATTTTACATTTATAATTTTTAGAATAAAAAATTAATTGCCTTTCGGACATTAATTTTGTCACAAAATTGAGGTGGATTTCATTTTTATGAGTGAAATATTCTAGACCCCCTTATAAGAGAAAACAAAATTTTAATATTTGACGGTCAGTAAAAATGATATAGTTATGTTTATATATTTTATGTATAGGTGGAAATTCACAAAACTATGCTTGAGGGAGTTTATATAACAATTACTTCATGATTTTACATTACTCCTATCAAATAATTTTCACTAAAAAAATGAATAATTTCAATTCATTGTTAATAATTTGATCATAAAAACATAATAAATAGAAATTTTTAAATTCATTTTCTTAAACTAATTTTTTTATAATATATATAACCCGAATTTTCCAAATTATTTATTAAAAATTTTAGGTTACATAATTAAATTTTCTAGAAAACATTCAATTGTATTTTATGCCAATTCTTCTATCTAAAGTGTCGTATGGACAAAAATAAAGGCTAAAATAATCTATGATGAAAACTAGACCAGTCACGGTGATATAATTTATAGGCTCAATACAGAATCCCAAAATTAATGAAACTACCAAATATATTATTAAATATCAAAAAAATCATGTATAAAATATTGAAGGCCCAAATCTAACATGAGGGGACCCAAATAGTGCTTTGAAGTCAGGACCATCATTATTTCTAGCAATTAATACCCCACCCCCATTCTTAACAACTCTAAAAATACAATTGACTAATTATGGTGTATTTTTTTAGTATAAAATCCATTATTTATGAGATAAAATATTTAGATTAAATTATTCATATTTAAGGGAATCATCTCATCTATAATTCCATTCACATTATTACATTTGAAAAAGTCAACATAACAATGGACAATAGATCGTTGTTTAGTACAACAGTCATAACATTATATACAAAAGTCCAATGGCCAAAAACTATTGATGGTGGACTGTAAAAATACTAATATACCTCATTGAAGAAGAAGACAAAAATTCTATATTAGGTTGTCTAAATGGATATATTGGTGAGATAACATGATGCAATGATTTAGAATAAAAACATTCCACCACCTGGGGATATAAAGTCATACCTTATTCTCCATGAAAGGGATTGGAATTTCAGAATTTGAGGAGGCTAAATGGTCATAACCAAATCCCTTCCAAAGTCATGTATGGACCATACAAACTCATGTTTTCACTTGTGATACCATTCCTATTCTATTTATTTTCATGTTCTTTTGTGTTTTTCTTCATTTGTAATCGTGTATATTTGTTTTCATGTCACCTAAATTTTAATACATTTTTCTTATATATTATCTATTATTATCATCCAACTTATGTTCTTTCATATTAATAGTCTTAAAATATTTTAAATTAATTATAAATCTATTTCTTCTTTTTGTTTCTCATTTAATCCAATGTGCCTTTTAATTCACCTCTTTATTCATTTGTGTGTTTATAACACCACCCTTTTCTTATCCCATTCATTTTAAAATATTTTTAACTAATCAATATAAAATTTACAACCAGATTAATAACCATCTTAGTGGTTGAGTAAATAATCCATTGAGGTAGCCATATTTTGGGTATGTTAAGTGACTTAGAAATTTTTCTCATAGAATATTATTTAGGCTAAAATTGTGTGTGTTAAAAAACTACTTAGATTAATAAAAAGATTGGTTTATAATCTGGATTCCATATATTATTTGAACAATAAATACACTACAATAAACATGTTTTAATTAATCATAGAACCTTAGTTATGTAATGTCATTTATTAAATCCTCGACACAATGGAATTTCAATAAAAATCATCTAGTGATGATGGTGTTAATTTCATGAAATATAACTAAATGTAAATGTATATCATAATATTTTATTCTGAATAATTAACTCACCCTAATAATTATCAAATTGGTAGATAACTCTTTATTAGTCAATAATTTAATATATGATCTGCAAAAAAACCAACATTAAAAATGGAAATCATAAAAAATATACACTGAAATTTGTACCATCACTAAGGATTCAACCTAAGATCTCCTATACACATTGGCAGATCATCATACCTTTGAATTGTCAATAGGAAACAATCAACCACCCATTAACCACTCACCCCTAATTTAGTGTCACATCATCATCAATGTTATTACTACCACTATGATCACTAGATCCTTTCATATGTAGTCTAGTTCATGTTTTTTCGACTAATTAGACCCATAGGAAATCATATCCTACCTCTACATCATAAAACAACTACTTATGGTCCTTGAGGATTCATAAAAAACAACATACTCAACACCCTCGATCAAAAATCTCAATAGGGAGAAGACATCAACCTCTATCAAAAATACTAAAAATCATTATGGAACCTCTCCATCCACATGAATGATTTCCCCTTATATATCAAAAATTAAAAACAATCGATATCTTAGAGAAATCATGAAAAAATCACCTTTAGAATCATGGAATCCTATGAAATATTCGCTAAATATTTACACTCACGGGTGGATCCCAGGATGAAACTATCTAAATATTCATCAGGTCCACTAATACACTCTATACTAATATTATATGATCTAGAAAGAGGACATCCCAAATATATAACTAACACTTTGAGTGGTTCCCATAAAGTCAGTGATCTCTTAGTATGTCTAGTGCCATCAACAAATGTATTGCATTATCCTCTTCCCAAACCAATCCTACTAATAAATCATTAATTAAGACCACTATCTACCTATTTATGAATGGAAAAGGTATTTATCAAATGAGAGTCATGATCTATGATGGGGTGTTTATCCAGCTGAAAGGACTCACTAAATAATCATAGTGAACAGAGCAACATCAAATTTCTACATTTTATATTTTCTCATCCCTTACTATAATATATTGATAAAAGTATATTAAGAGTTTCTTAAATAAATATCATAAGGCCCACAACATATTGAAGAGTTCATTTATCCTATATGGTGCATACTTAATCTTCATGTTCTTTTAGATGGGGAACCGATACACCATAAAAACCTCAATCCATCATAATCTTTCTTAGTGAACAGCAGTGTGCCTACCCATTTAGAGACATTAGGTATGATAATGTTATTCCTTAAAAATTCCTCTAATGGGACCTTCGACTGCTGAAGTACAGTATGATCCATCTGATATAATAGTGTCAATATATGGGTAATCACATGGTGTAGGTATATAATGAAGTATATCTATCATTGGGGAGTAATCTTGACACATTCTTAGGATAGAGATCCCCATACATAACCACAACTATATAAATCTTAGTTCCCATTGTATCTAATACTAAAAAGGTAATAATTAAAAAATGATAAGTGATAATCTATATCATTCTAAATATGGACTCATCCTACTTTATATAGATTTCTTTATCACCCATGAAGAGAATACTCATTACATTACCACAAATACACCACATCCTCTACATATAATAGTTAATTTAGGCATGAACTATTGATATACATTCCATACCGTTGAATATATCACAATTAATTATTACTTGTATAAATAGTACCCAAAATAATCTCTCTCCTCTAAGAGTAATGACACATATTTGGCAGAATTGGGTGATCATTGAGTCAGTTATGGTAGGAGTCTCCAAAAACAATGGTCTATCTGAGGGATGAGTTCAAAATATCTATGTCTCGAACTAGATAAGTGGAAAGAATATAGTTTATTTCATCCATGTCTATCAGTACTATATATTATATAGAAAAAAATTTATCATACCACTAATCATCCCTAGAGCCTCTATTTTATAGGCCTCCACCACCTATATGTATCCTCATCCCGATCCCTTGCCCCCAAAGCCTAGCTCGGACCACCTAGTGGTTGTGGTAAGAATATTTCAAACATAATGCCTTTTACTAATACTCAACATTATCATTTTTACATACACTTCCCTATGTACCTCCCTAATCCTTCTAATTTCTAATCCTGATTCTTCCATTGAGAATAATTTTTTCATTTATACAATGGGAAAGAAAAGACTTTATGAGCTATCCCCTACCATTGCAAAAGAATCATTGCATCTCTCTAAGATGGCTAAAACTATCCTAAGTGACTTTAACTATATATACACTCACATGGAATCAACTCCATAGGATTCTCAAATTCTTAAATCCTTGTGATTATCATCAAATAACAGATACCAAAGTATCATCTCTTATGTCCTCACTTCCATCACCCATTTTTATCGTCTCCTCCTCCTAGAAGCTATCTAATATTAAGGATATGTCATGAAATCCATTATTGGTTTGTTGTAAATAGATATCACTTCATCAATGATATAACAATTTATAACCCTCTCGATGATGTGTTCAATATAAAACTAATCTCAATTTGTATCTATATTGTATCGTGATAGGTAGGTAAATCTCACTAAATACTCTTATGTGGTCATGTTTTCATACAAAAAATATACAAGATCTTGAGTGCATACTCCTCATAACTTTTATAGATATGTATTTTTCCTAAATTGATTCTCAAAATCTGAGAAGGAGAGAGCTATATTATCATTAATATATTCCACATGACCACACCATCTCTTAGTGGAGCCCAAAATATGATTTTGTTTAAGAACCACCATTTAATATGTAGTTTTAGTCATAAGGTTAAAAAGTTAGATATGTTCCTAAATCCAAACCTTAAATTTCTAGGGTTCTATCTCAAACCCAAACCTAGGATTTTTCTACATATAAAAATCATGATGCATTCTTAGTCTATGCACATCCTTATCTAGTTATCCTTAGAAAACCAAATGCTCAACCAATAAAATACTAGTAACCCTCCTAGAGGTACAACATCATATAAAGACCCATGTACAGAAGAATCCTCACTTAGAGGATTATCCTCTTGATCCAATAATGGAATCCTAGATATATGACATCACAAATATCATGTCAAAATAAATCAGATGCACCACTTATAAAGAGTATATATAGGGACCTAACTAACAAAGGGAAAATAAACCGCAATCATACCCTATATGAAGAATTTACCACATTTTACCCTACAACAACTATCAATGTGTAACGATTCAATAAGATGGTCATCAGAATCCTGGTGAATGGATACGTTAATGACCACAAAAAATCTATTAACCCCTAGATTGAAATATGAACTCAACTGAAATTAATATTGTTTCCATAAATCCAAAAAACAAACCTACTAGAAATCCAATACTCTAAATTCTAGTTCTATGGTATATACTATCTGATACCACTCTATAATTACATGATCCAATAGGGAATGTACGGCTCTTGGTAAGCAATATGTGCAACCCCAAGCCTTCCTTAAAGAGGGAGGGGTTGAAGACTATCATTGAGTAGAAATATCCTACAATGGGAGGATCTAGACTAATAACATATACATAAATATATAAACATGATTATCCAATAACTATAGTAAAATAAAACAGATACCCATGCCTTCATACATCTAAATCCCAAAAATAGTGTTTGAAAAAAGACTTGGAAAGCATAACTTTCATTTAGAATCCCACTAAAATCGAAAATAAATTATTAAATTATATAAAGTATGGTACATATACCAAATTACATATTTTTATAATCCTTGGTTTTTGTATCCCAAAACTATGCTACACCTTCTCTTTGTCCTCCCATGACTCCGTAAAAAACTAAAGTTAATAAATCAATATATGAGAAAAATTATAAAAAATATATACTCGTAATAGGATACAACTAAAAATGTGGTCTCAAGAATTTCTAGCCACAAGAATCATCTTAAGGCATCAAGGTAATGATGTTCTAGGATAATTCACTTCGTGAGGCATGCTGTCACTTATGGATTTCATTTGATAAGTATTGGTCATTGAGTCTTTGAAAAACAATTATTCAACGGATAACCAAGAACTCGATACAAATATTTGGTATAACACCTAGGACTGACAGGTAACACCCCAAACCCTACTATATCAACCTTTTATTTAGGGTAACAATACACTATAAATATTGGTTATATAGATATCAAGATCCCATCTTAGGATGAATAAGTAGTGAGAGAAAATCACACCATAGGCTCATAGGTGGATAGATTGAACACTATTTGAGAACAAACCCCATATTAGAGATTACAATACTATCATTAGGACATAAATCCACACTATACAATTTTGGGCATGGAAAAATGAAGCACAATCAATTGATCCTTGTCTACATTAATGAAATACTGTTATCGAAACCAACATAAAGGAAGTACAAAGTCTGTACAGAGGGTACACAACATGTGCCTCTATACCCAGACCTTACCATTTATATTCCCATGACCCTCTTGTTGTTCCCATATACACTATTCATTCCTATGTACCTACCCATGTCATTGAAATAGACTATTCCCAGGTACTCTACCCACTATCATGTTCATACCCATGTTTTTTTTCATGTACACTATAGGGTATGAATTGAGATTCCCCCACCTAGTAACATAAGGTGTTACATCTTTCACATGATGTGTGATATTGTTTTTTGTGTGTAAAACCAAGATCCATATCCATATACCCACATAGTGATTTTTATGTAAATTACATGTAATTTGTTATTTTTTAGAACAACTGATTTAATTCTGTAGCATCTTGATTTATTAACCATTGTTGTAGCTCATATCACGGATAAAGCCCAAGAAGATCTGAAGAATTCTTTATTGAGCCTATATATTTCAAGTGGATATATTCCATCATCAAAATTCAATTGGGAAAACACCACCATAAAATATTGAAATAATCACATTCCATACCTTGATTTAGGAATCTCCAATTCGATCACACCTCCACAACCTTCATTAGGCAATGCTACTATGTCATTGATCCAATATTCAAACCTTTAGAATTTATCTATTTCAAATTAAAGTGACTCCAAAATAATCACCTATAGGTTTATCTTAAAATCAATCATTAAGAATGTAACGTCTCGGTTATGGAAGCCACCCAGAGGCACCTCGAACCTGATTGGTCACATGGCCTCAAGCGCATTTCCCCATACACCAGAGGTTGCCGACTAGCAGGGGAGTTGGGTGTGATAGTGGGGAAACTATACCATCATTGGAAGAGTAACATAGTATAAGTAAAACAAATATACAATAGCGAATGAAGTAATAATACCATACAACATTAAATAGTGGTAAAATAAAAGTAAGAACAACTGGAGCACATATATAAATGATGCATGATACATATGTCTAGGAAAAATCCAAACAAGTGACAATGTTGGAATACAGTACTAAACCAAGTACAAAATAAATACAAGAATCAACTCCTCAGCATTGCAAGCCTCAGCTTGGTCCCATGCTCCCCATCTCAAAAGCAGTCATGTTCCTAAAGTAGAAGGGCACTTTCCCTTGTCTATACCTACAATAGTATAATCTATTTGGGCCCAATACCATGGCCCAAATAGGGTGTGAGACTAAATCCTAGTAGGAAACCACCTGGAGATATGTTCATAATAGTCAGTGTATATATATGGAAGGAAATAAAAAAAGAAGCTATAAACAAAAGAAGTACTCAATAGTAAACAATTCCACAATTTCAAAGCACTCAGTTCCACGTAGCATGTAAACAGATAATCAAAAACCGGTAACCCTCTAGGATGTACTCATAGCCTAATCCCCTATGGTCCTTCCAAGAAAACACAAGAAACCCTCATGGATGTACACACATTCTAACAACTCTGGTTCAGCTTTAGTATAGACTCTATGGGGAAGCACTCATCATTAATTCCCCCTACAGTCTCGTATTGGTAGCTAAAAGGCGCTCTGGGGAAGAACTCACATCTCATTCCCCATATGGCCTGTGTCGAGGAACTAAAAACAATCTGAGTAAGAACTTATGTTAATTCCCCCTATACTCTAGAATTGTATCAATAATAACGGACACTCTGGAGAATCCCTTACGTCTATTTTCCCTATAGTCCACTACACCAGGTTCTCACGACCCTGTATAAGTCATAAAATTTCAACAATGAAATATGGCCCAAGTAAAACAAAATAAATACATGGCTAATACTCTACAGCCTAACAACACGATAGATAAGAATCACACCATCCTACAATACTAAGCATGGAAAGTAAACAACAGTCTAACATCCAATGCTAGACCAAATGGTCAAAACAAAAAAACATGCATGGGAAAAAACGTCCAAAGCATAGTAATTAACCCTATTCACTTTCAATTAACCTCTAATCAACCATAAAAGCATAGAGGACAACTAACATGGATGAAATAGTAAATACGCAATACCTCGTTCAAGGGTATTTGGAAATGTTGCACATATAACTCAATCAAATTCTACAGGAAGGAACAAACCACCTACCTCGGTGTCGGGAGATCAATATACTTCAGTCTTAGGCCTTCAATCACCTTAGAACATCATTGATCTATAAATATTTGTAAAACATTCAACCTAAAATATGTCATGAGAGAGAAGGAATCAGAAGAAGGTGTTCAAAAAGATGAGAGATGGGTCTGAGAAGTACCATCGATGCTGGGAAACATGGAAGACGTCTTTCATACTCCGGTACCTCTGAATTAACTGCAGCTGATAGGAAACCAAACCAACTCTCTCCAAAACCACAAATGACCCGATGTGCCTCGATGAAAACATATCTTATCTCCTAATCCTCTTGTACCCCAACCACGGTGCGACACATAGAAAAAACCTGATCTGCAAACTCGAACTCCAGAGGTCGTCTCCGCTGATAAGCATAAGAATTCTATTGCAACATTGCAGTAGACATCCTCTTCTGAATCAACTCGATCTGCTATATGGTCTCCTAGACAAGATGAGGCCCTATGATAGCTGCCTCTCCTTCCTCTAGCCAACATAAGGGTGATTGACATGGCAAACTTTACAAATCCTTATAAGGTTCCATCTCAATAGTTTCTTGAAAACTATTGTTGTAGGAAAACTCTACAAGAGGTAGGTGCTTCTCCCTATAACCTCCAAAATCCCGGATACATGCTCGATGAATTTCCTCAAGCACCTGAATTGTATGCTCAGACTGACCATATGTCTGGGGATGGTAAGCAATACTAAATAGAACATGTGTACCCAAAGCATTTTGAAATCCCTACCAGACCGGAGAAGTAAAATGTGCATCCCTGTAAGAAACAATGGAGTGTGGAAATCCATGTAGATGTACTATCTCACAGATGTAAAACTGTCCCAGCTCATCAAAACTGAAGGTATCCTTGATCAGTAAGAAGTGAGCATCCTTTGTGAGTCTGTCAATGAAAATTCATACAACATCATTCCCTCAAGGAAAACTCGGAAAACCTATCACGAAATCCATCGTGACATCATTCCACTTCCACTCAGGAATGGGTAACTACTAAAATGTCCTCGTGGGTCACTGATGCTCCGCCTTCACCTACTTATGGGTGGAACGCCACATGATGAACCCAACAACATACTTATTCATACATGGCCACAAGTACTGATGGTGTAGATCAAGATACATCTTGGTGACACCAAGATGAACTTACCAAACTGAGGAACGAAAGTCCCGCATCAACTCATTGCGTATATCTGCTGACACCTATATGTGCCCCTAAAAACGCATGATCTCATCCTCACCTACTATCCATCTAGAAATAGGGTCCTCTCATGACACACTCTCCCATAGGACTAGGCCTTTAAAATCTGATAGCTGCCTCATTCACACTCTATCAAGAAGAATAGAGGTAGCAACTATAGAAGATATAAACATCTGCCCTTGTCTGTTATGCACCTCCAAATGCATCTCAGAGACCAGAACCATTAGCTATCACTCACAACTAGCCTCTTGAACTTCCTGTATCTGATTCCTCTTTCTCAGCACATTGCCTACTGCATTTCCTGTCCCAGGTGAGTAGGCAAGCTCAAAGTCAAAATATTAAATGTACTCAACACACCATTGCTGTCTCAAATTTAGGTCATGTTGAGTGAAGATATACTTGAGACTTTTGTGGTCAGTGAAAACCACAAAATTATCTCAAAGATGAAAATGTCTCCAACAGCATAAGGAAGGAAAAAATATAGCTAGTTCAAGATCAGGGATCGTGAAGTTCCTTTTATTTGGCCTCAACTACTGAGAATAGTATACAACAAATCCTTCTCCCTGCATAAGCACTGCTCTAAGCCTGAGGCCCGATGCATCACAGTATACAATATTGCTTTTCTTGTATCTGTAAATACTAGTATTGGTTCTGATGTAAACCTCCCTTTCAACTTCTAAAAGGTTGAATCACAGGAATCTGACCACAAGAACATTGTACACTTCTTAGTCATGCCCATCAGTGGTGCTGCTATGTGTGAAAAGTCGTGTATGAAACGTATGCAGCATCCAACCAGACCTAGAAAACTCCATACCTCAAAGAATTTCTTCAGCTAATCTAAAAAAACTACTACTCTCATTTTCTCTGGGTCTACTAATACTCTTATCTCTGAGATAACATGACCCAAGAAGTGAATTTGGTCCATCCAAATGTGGAATTTTGAGAGTTTAGCATATAATTGATGCTCTCTCAGTGTACTCAAAAGGATCTAAAGATGGGTAGAATGGTCGGGAAGAGTGTGAGAGTACACCAAGATATCATCCACGAAATCCACCACAAAAGAATCCAAGTATGGATGGAACACTCGGTTCATCAGTGCCATGAAAACTACAGGCACGTTCGTGAGACCGGACAACATAACAACATACTCGTAAATACCATACCTGCTCTGGAAGGTAGTAAGAGGTATATCAGATAGTGTAACATGAAAATGATGAAAACCAGATCTCAATTAAATATTTGAGAACACCATGGATCCTAAAATTTGATCAAATAAATCATCAATCCTCGGCTAGGGATATCGTTTTTTGACTGTCAACTGCTTCAACTTCTGATAATCCACAAAAATTCTAGGGGTACCATCTGGCTTCTTTGCAAACAGAACAGGAGAAACCTAAGGTTAAGTAATGGGTCGGATAAAAACCTTTTCCTGCAACTCCTCCAACTACTTTTTAAGCTCCTTTTACTTAGGTGTAGCCATCCTATAAAGAGTTATGGACATCGGTGCTGCTCCTGGCACAAGCTCAATAGTAAATACTACCTCTCGCTTTAGAGGCAAATATGAAAAGTCCTCTGCAAAGACAACTATGAAATGATCCACCATTGGAGGAAAGATCATCTATGAGGTCCCCTATTTATCTAGTTATAGACTAGCAATATGGGTTGTAAATCCTCCCAAACCAAGATGCTCGGGTCCCGCTCTACTTTCAGGGACATCCCATTTTCCCTTATAAAGAAACGATCTTCCTTCTGGTGATGTAAAACTCAACCTATGGCAATAAAAGTCAACGACTGCCTGGAAGGGAACTAACCAGTCCATTTTGAGAATGAAATCATAGCCTGTTATCTCTATGACATAGAGGTCCCATAAGAAGTGACACCCAAAAACCTCATGTGGGCATTCCTTACACAGTTGTACACTAGTAATTCTTGTCCCCAATGGTGTGTCTAGCATCAAGATATAAGCATAAAAAAGACATAGATCCCAAGGCTCTCCATAACAACAACATATATAAATTTATGGGAAGATCCTATATAAAAAAGAGCAGACGCTAAAACTGAAGCAACTAGGATGATACCTCAAACTATAGAGGGTTCGGGATCCTACTCATGTTGGGTCTGCTCCGCATCAATAGTTTGACCTGCACCGCAGCCCTGTGACCCTGCCTGACCACTCTGAGCTGATCCACCCTATTTTCACTGAAATCCTAGTGACTCGCTACCATGGCCGAAACGTCCAACTTGTATTGAAAGGCCAAATGAACTCTTGTTCCCAGACTGATGAGAAGCTGGGGGAGCTGCTTCTGTACGAGGAGTCAGAGAAGAACCCATGTCACCAGCTGCTGGTGAGAAGAACTAACAGAAGGGCTGAAGATGACCCATATTTCCCCAAGATCAGTAATCCACTGGGTCCCTCAGGCAATGTGGTCTCATATTCCAACTCTTCTCTCACTAGTAGCAAACCACCAAGCTAACAGAAGAAGTGTATTTCCTACTTAGATCACCACACGAAGACCCCTTGTGGCGCTTCCTACTATCATTAGGAGGAATTTTAACTCCGTAGGTCGAACCACTTAGGCTCACAAATACAAAATCCCTCAAATTTTTCTCATTGATCAACGACTGGTTGATAATAGAAGTGATGGAAGTCAACCTAAAGATGTTCACCTGCGATCAGATGTCATTCATGAGATCATCCTCGAACTTCCTCACCATGAATAACTCATCACCTCCTGGAATCAGCATGATTCACTAAAACTATGTGAATCCAGAATAATACTCCATAATAGAAAGATTACCCTACTCCAGACTCATGAACTCTTAGGCTCGATCATCCCTCAAAGTATCCGGATAAAATTAGTCGTAGAAGGTTAGCTGGAACTATTCCCACTCCATAACCTGCTGGCGTGCTGCCTGTGAGATCACTTCCCACTATCTCATGGTGGAATCCCGAAGCATATATATAGAAATCTTGACCCTCCTCTCCAGAGGCGTCTCTAGGTGATCGAAGATATACAACATGGATTTTAACCATGACTCTACATTCTCAGGTCCTCCTTCCCCTATGATGGTCTGAGGATGTTGCTGTTGGAAAACTCAGGTCAGCTCTTCCATAGATGGGGTAGGATGCAATACTCCACAGAAGGTCTGTAGGAACCTCATAAAGCCCTCTAGAAACTGTGCATACACACCTGTGTCCAGAATGACGGTTGGTGCCAAGAGTGGCACAACTGGAGGATCTGCTGGAATTCCTTGATCAGCCATGTATGATGTCTGATCACTACCTTACAACTGGCGAACAACCAAAGGATGTCTCAGTGGCGTGATTTAGCAAGGTCAAACACACACCTTAGATCAATATTATCAAGGACTGAAAACTATTAGCGTAATAAGGGAAAAAGAGAAAGAAAGCATTTGAGTTTTTCAAAACATGGATACAAGGTGTGTATAATGACTACATGGTGTTTTCCCTTAAGACTTTCTCATGGTCATGTACTCCTACAAAAAATGGTCATATAACACCCCATACATGACGTTTTTTCCTAACACACAGTTTATACTTGAATTTTCTTTCCCTGCCCAAGTTATTCTACAAGGGTAACCCGCATGGTTCTTATAGAATAAGAATACATTGTGTGTTCATGCCAAACATGATGTGTACTAGGAAAGCTTCACCGACCCGTGTTGTTAGTGACATGCCCAGATACATGGCTCATAGTACACAGTGTGTTCAAACATGAGACACGTGTATAACCTAAGATTTCATCCACCTGTGTCGTTAGTCACATCGGTGGACACATGGTCTACCAACAGGATGTGTACATCCGGCACACAGCATGTTCTAGCACGATTACCCAACCCCGTGTTTTTTCCCACACAGTTAGTAACACTGTTAGAGACTACACATCGTAAACATACAGTACACGATGTGTATAAAATAAAAATAGTTTCTTATCGAACAGAAGAACACATGGTGTGTATTCGTCATTACACATTGTGTATTATTGGTTTTTCCAGACAGTAAGCCTCATAACATCTCTGGAACCCAGAAAAACATAAAACGAACATTAATGTGCCAAATTGCAATCTGTAAGAGCCCATACTCCAAGCTAATAAAATCTTGGAATATTATACATGTTATAACAAAGAAAACAAGGCAATGATCCACCAAATTAAGGTCCGTGAGGGACCATAACACCTCAAGAACCAAAGTTAGGTGTTCATTCCAACAAAACCTTACACAATAAATACCCTATCAAACAACATGTAATTTATCCAGGAATATATCACAACATCATTCATATCTAGCACAACATCTATAAAAACAACATGAAATTTCTAATGCACCCTAAATGGCCTGGTAGGAATGAATGACATGTGATACCTAGAAAGTCCTTATATGATGCATGAGATGAAAAACCCTCATCACATTGGGTTGAAACAGAAATAGAACCTCAATGATACCAATGATAATAGAACAAAACATGTGAATCAGTAAACGGTGAATTCAAATCAACTGTAAAATTGAAAAACCAGAAAATTGCAATAAATGAGGTGAATTGCCTTTTCCCAGTACATGGGTTAGCTAATCCTGGGCACAACTTGTTACCAAGTACCTATTTCCATCCTATCCCTGATTATATTCTCCAAACAGTAATTCAATAATAAAATAACCCCTCTGATGCCACTTTGTAACATCCCAGTTTCTTGAATCCACCAAGAGGCATCCCGTACCCGGTTGGTCACATGGCCTCAAGTGGATTTCCCCGAATGCCAGAGGATGCTGACTAGAAGCGAGGGCCTTGGGTGTGATAGTGGGGAAGCTATACCCTCATTGGAAGAGTAACACAATGAATTTAAACCAGATATACAATAGAGGAAGCAGTAATAATACCATACAACAGTAAATAACAGAAGACTGGAAGTTATAACAACTGGAGCACATATATAAATGATTCATGTTAGATATGCCTAGGAAAACTGTTAAACAAGTCCCAATGATGGAATAGAGTAATAAACCAAGTAAAAAATAAAAAAAAGAATCAACTCCTCAGCATTTCAAGCCTCATCTTGGTCCCATGCTCCCCAGCTCCAAAGCAGTCATGTACCGGAAGTAGAAGGGTGCTTTCCCTTATCTATACTTGCAACAGTATAATATGTTTTTGCCCAAAAACATGGTCCAAAAAGGGTGTGAGAATAAATCCCAGTAAGCAACCACCAAGAGATATGTGCCTAACAGTCAGTGAATATATATGGCAGGAAATAAACAAAAGAATTAGTAAAGAAGGAAGTACTCAATAGTAAACAATTCCACAATTTCAAATCATTTAGTTCGACATAGCTAGTAAATAGATAATCACAAATAGGTAACCCTGTGGGATGTACTCATATCCTAATCCCCTATGGTCCTAACTATAAATCACAAGAAACCCTATTGGAAGTACACAATGTCTAACCACTTTGGTTCATCTTTAGTATAGACTCTCTGGGGAAGCAATCACCATCAATTCCCCCTATATTCTCATATGAGTAACTAAAATGCGCTTTGGGGAAGCACTTACATCTCATTCCCCCTCTGTCCCACATCGAGGAACTACATACACTTTAAAGAAGCACTTACGTCGATTCCCCTTATGGTATTGCATCGCAACTATAATAATAGAGACTCTGGAGAAGCCCTTACGTCTATTCTCCCTATGGTCCACTACACTAGGTTCTCACAGCACTGTGTATGTAAAAAAAGCATAGCAATGAAATATGGCCCAAGTAAACCTCAAGAACTACTTGGATAATAGTCTAGAAAATAACAACAAGATAAATAAGAATCAATCCATCCTACAGTACTAGGCATGGAAATTAAACGAATTCTTAATAGTCATTCCTAGACCAAATGGTCAAAACAAGAAAACATGCATGGGCAAACACTTGCAAAGAATATAAATTAACCCTATTCACATTTAGTTAACCTCTACTCTAGCATAGAAGCATATAAGGAATCTAATAGGGATAAAATAGTAAACAGGCAATACCCCGTTCAAGGGTATTGGGAAATGTTTTACATATAACTCAAATACATTCTACATAAATGCACAAAACACCAACCTCGGTATCAGGAGATCAATATACTTGAGGCTCAAGCCTTGAATCATCTTACAATGTCACAGATATACAAAAATTCCCGAAATGTTCAAACCACTATATCTTATGAGAGAGAAGGAATCAGAAGGATGTGTTCATGTAGAAAAGAGAACACACTGATGTGATTCCAACGCAACCGACATAGTCTGATTTGGTAAACGAATTGTCGATCGAGGGTTCGGTGAAGATCCGCACCGTACAGATGATCTCGAATGAACTAGGTCGAGAAGGAGATGGTTTTTTCTGTCAGAATTGAACCCACTACATTTAATGAAAAAAATAAAGTACATGGTGTGTACTTGCCCTCATCAGCCCCCGTATTAGGTGGTCTCTAGGTCAACACACAGGGCCATGCGCAAGGCTGTGACATGACCAGCACCTTGCTACCTATGGTAACTGAGTACATGACGTGTACTTAAGAAATTTTCAGAAAAAACGTCTTTTTCCCAAAAACGCTCAGAAAAGAAAAACATAATTGAAAAGAAGATCTGGGTTCTTACAAAGGAAACACTAGGGAAGAACATGTAAAGAATGGGGATGAAAAAAAACAAAATGAGGAATGAACAAAGAACATTTTTTGGTTTTTCTTAATTTTATGAAGTTAGTATGAAGAATTAAATGAAACGATATAAAAAATTATAATTCCCCAAATCCTATTTAAATACACTGATACCTACCCAGTTGTATGAAATTATTTATCACATAAACTTTTCACGTAAGTTAAAAATAAGCAACTTAAAAATTACATGTTTATTGACTTATCACGTCAATTTGTATATAAATGACATAAATAAGCTTGGTATATCACATTATCATATCTGTTAAATAATAAAAGAAATGATAATGTATGTTACACTCTTTATCACATTAGTTAATATATAAACAACATGATAAAGATATTTTTTCACATCAGTTATATAATAATTGATTTGGTAATGTAGTAAAAAATAATTTTTCTTGTGGGATATCATATAACCAATGTTATAAATATGATTTTTAATGTTTTAATTACATAACTGACGTTGTATACAATTTATCCTTTTATTAAAGTTCCATTATGTTCATTTAAAGTTATTCATTATGGAGAACCCATACTCTTTTCTCTGGAACAGAACCCCTAACCCTCTATTCTTCATTCTCATGGACTCCAATCTAGAATATTCATAATATAAAATCCTCATATTTCTTGGACTAATTGTTTAACATGTGATCTTCTCATCTCTCATGGTAAGCCTAAAATAGTGAACATTTCATTCAGCTGTTCAATGGAATGGAATCCCCAATAGTTTTTTTTATTATGAGGAGTCAAATATCTCATTAAAACATAGGATTTTTTATCCCCATCATTTTTAATTTGAATATAAATCTTCTCATATCAAATATCGCATTAAAATATTCATTTTACATGGTATAAAATGATTTAAGAATAAATCTGTGAGGAATTCATTAAATCATAATGTTCTAGGTTAGGTCATAAATTCCCTCATTATATAATTATTTTTTTCTGTTTCTATAAAATAGAAATTTTTTTACATTGATTTTTTCACAAATATTTATACCAAATAAAATCATAAATTTAAAAATTGAAACTATAATTTTTGTTTATTTGAATTATGTTTTTGAATAATTAATTATTTGTGCATACAATTCCATCTATATGGACATATTTTAATTACGGTTATTTATTTATTAATGAATTAGTAATATTAAAATGTAATAAATACATAAATTTTAATTTTTATATAGTTTAATATAAAATATCATATAATTATTATATATGCATATCATAGATTTTCTTGTTATGTGTGCATGTTATTGTTTGAAAAGTTTTAATTAAATATTTAGTACAAACATTATGAGATTCTATCACTCTAATTTGGGAATTATTTGTAAATACACAATGGGAAGTATCAATTAGTTCCTTAAAATATCTTTTTTATATTCTGGTAGAATGGGAATTTATTATGATATATAGATTTACCTGAATAATATTTTCAAAATTTAATATTTTCTAACATATTTAGATTAGTATTGGTTAAATATAAGGATATTAATGTGGAATACATGTTTTATTGGAACCACTTACACAATTAGTAATGATTTACCATTATTTTTTTGAATGATACAATATTATGATCAAAATCCTAATTGATATTTGGGATATATTATAATCCTTTATATTCTAATATAAAAAATTGTATTAATTAAATTATAATTAATCAATGGTTTGTAGGGTTAATGTTTATCATGGGCGATAAAATTTGAAAAAAAAATACATCACCATTTGTCTGTATAATATTGAAAAATTAGTTAATGACTATCAATTAATTCACTTATACTGTGGGAAAAATTAGCCCTAATATCCTAAAGTTGAACATAAACAATTGATTCAATATAACGTATCATCACCTTGGATTTTAACTGAGTTACACTGTACAAATTATACCAAAGCACTAAAAAATAGAGGTTTGATGGAAAAAAAGATTCTATGTTTCAATATCTCCATTTAAATAACAATGAGTACCTCTCTCCATTTAATATTGAAACAAATGTGAACTTCATTCAAAATTCAAAAAATTTAAATAATAAATCCGTTAGCCAAATCAAAAGGGGTAATATACCATTCTATGAACCACTTATTGAAGTAACTATTTCTTAAATAGAAAATTATATTCTACACACATAATAGACAAAATCATAGGGAAGTGTTTCCCTTATAGAATAAATCTAATTAGATTTTGGTCAATAATATTCAATTTCATGTTTCTTAAAATTTTAGTCAGAAAAAAGGGAAAACAAGATAATAGTGTAACTATATTTTATTTTTTAAAATACATAAATGTATATTTTTACAATTTACCAATAATATTTAAACTTATATTCCATTTATTTATAGAATTTAAAATTATACTTTATAAATTTTCATATATTTATTCCTAATATTGAAATTTTATTATATCCAATGTTTGAAATATTTGATATAAATTTACTTTATTATCTATTTTATTCTTGTATATTAATTAAAATTAACATTAAATTTCATCTCGATTATTATTAACATTTTAGACATTATATTTCCAATTATTAAATAATAGAAACATTTAACTAATAAATTACAGAATATATTATTCTTCTTGATAATCATTGAAATAATATATTATTTCCCCCACATACTCTCTTTTTTCTCCACTATATTCTTTTAAGAAGATATTTATTTCTGATTTTAATTGAAGATAGCAATGAGTAAAATTTGGATGAAAACACATTGAACAAATGAAGAATAAAGGTAAGTTGTTGATGATGTTTTTTATATTTTGTTAATAAAATATTCCAAATAATGACATGTACTTTTTTCCATTCGTGAAATGTTTAAATATGAAAAAATTTAAATGTAAAAAAAATTAAAGCTTATTTAATATTCCATGGTTTCAATATGAGTTAGATCCCTTGGATTTGGAAGGGAAATTCTAGGTAGAGTTTTAGATGTATTGTTGATTATGATTTTGAAGATGAAAACTCTAATCAAATTGATGAATTGATTCCAGATATTGACGTATAGGGAATTGAGAATGATCCAAAACATGGGCATCTATATAGTGATGCAAATAATCTGTTGTATCCAGGTTATACAGAATTTAGTTTTTATCTATGGTGTTATGACATTATCTTGAACAGGAAAAATGGATGGAGGGCTCAGAATTTTACCTTGTTACTACAATTATTGAAAGATATTCTATCTATAGTCAATGATCTCCAAGAATAATATTATATAGAGAAGAAAATAAGATTCATGGAGATATTAGGGTACAAAAAATAAATTCCAACCTAAATAAATGTGTTCTTTATATGATGGAATATAATTTCATCCAGGGTGTCCTAAATATGGGACATCATTAGGTAAATTTAAATAAAAATAAAATGATCATTTTGCATTTACGTAGACCAACTACTGGAAAATGGACCTATATCAACTGTTTTTGGGAAACCCATGGGGATAGGGTAACCTATACCAACTATTTTCACCAAAACCATGGGTATAGTAATCGGATAAAAAAACTTATAGCCCCAGTTTTGAAAAACCATCCGTATAGGTTTCCCTCGCGTGCGCTGGAAATTTATTTTTTCCACGAGAACAAAAAAATTGGCAAGAGTTATATACCCATGGTTTATTCCTCTATAACCACAGTTTAAATAAATGTATTTAATAATATATATATATATAAATACATATATGCGGTGATGGGGTAGTGGTAAGGCTACTCATGAGCAGAGAAGTGGTCATGAGATCGAATCCCACAGGTTGCTATTTTGTAAAATATTCTATACCCACAGTTTCCAAACCATGGGTATAGAGTTATGACACGGTGGAAAATCCTATACCAATGGTTTTTCCAAACCGTGGGTATAGGTAATGGAACTATACTGATTCCACCAGTGACCAAAGTTCCAGAAACCATGGGTATAGCCTATACCCATGGTTTTGGGGTCTATACCCACGGTTTTGAACCTTGGGTATATGATCATTTTCCAGTAGGGACCCATACAAGTTCATTTGGGTATTACCTGTAATTTCTATTTTCAAATGATTATTTTAAAATTCAGAAGATAAAAATTGGATATTATGGAATATGGATTATCAGATATGTTAAAGATTACTATAACATCCAAATGATTTTCCACAGTGTAAAAAAAATTTATTATTAGTTTCATAGATTCTGAATTGAAGTTAAAAATATCATACATGGGTTGTGAATAGATGGAATAGATCCATATCGAAGCATTAGTATCACACAATATTCATTTCATATTTTCTTTCTAATATAAAAATTATCTCATGAATTCTATATGAGACAAAAAAATTCATGTGGATTTTAATGACTGACAGAACAAAACATCCCAAAAATGATATTATTGTTTTCGTATGACCATTATATGATGATTTGAAACATTTATGGGAGGATGGTATTATGGTGTATGATCATTCTAAAATCTAATATTTTTAATAGCATAAAATGATTATGTTAACTATAAATGAATTCACATCATATGGGATTTTTTCTAGATACAGTGTTAATGGTCATAAATCTTGTTCAATTGATGAATAGTAGAATTCATATTAACAACTACATCATGCAATAAAACAAGTATACATGCTCCATAAAATGTTTTTTTATGGATCAATCATTTAGAATATTAAAAAATACCCTCAATGGGTCATAAAGAATATTATAATTTTCTAAAACCATTATCCACTGATCAACATTTTGAGAGGGTGAAAACATTGTTTGGGATATTCCGAACGACACATAAATAAGATAATGATCGAAATAATTGGAAGAAATTGTCAATATTTTTTTGAGTCACCATATTGGATATATCCTGAGGTAAACCATAACATTTATATCATACAAAAGGAAAAGAATATATGAGATAGAATGATTGTAATATTGTAATATATTACAGGAATGCTTAAAGGTGGGTTGAATCCATGATTGGACATATGCTCAATGGGTATACATTTGGAGTTAAATCCCACTATCTATGGAAGGAGATTTTATTTCCTCCTAGATTTTCATATATTATCCTAGAGGGAGAGAAATAGATTTTTTTAGTGCCACCATCATATCAATGTTCCTCAGGGTTATTCCTAAAATGAAAAAAATGCATAGGATTCGATGCTATCATGTATGAAATATCACGATTGACATGTCATGATGTAATCGAACCCACTAGTTAAATTTCATGGAATATTTCCTATCTATTTTATAATGACTATAAAAAATTTGTGTTATTTTTCAATTAAATTTCAATATAGTTATTTATATGAACGCTTTGAAAAACTTAGAGGAAAAAATAAGTTTCTATATATTTTTATTTGGAATGGTATTTTACTCTATATTTTATTAACATGATGGTTCATTTAATGGTTATATTTTTGTGAGAAATAACGTATTACAAACCTATATATCTATGTTGGATGTATCCTTTTGAAATAAATATAAATATAATAAATGATTATGTTAAGAATCCATATTGACCTAATGCCTCCATTATTGAGGAGTATATTTATAAGGAGGTTATGGAGGTTTGTAAAATCTACTTAACTATAGTGAAGATGATTAGATTTTTTGCATCCCACTATGAACGAGGTAATTATGTGGAAAGGGTATATGTGGACTGAATGTTAGATTATTTATAGGTGAATATATAAATAAGATACATTTAAACATCTTGAATAACATATATGATTCTTAACCATATATAACATTTCATATTAATGTGATGTAACGATGTTATAAAATGAATAAATATATGTGTATTTTTAATGGGAAAAACACAACATTTTTTCATGGTTAAAGGAAACTAGGCTTCATAGATCATATGCCTCAGAAACATTAATATGGTCTATGATTTGTTTATGACTAAATATAGTATCATGGTTTGGTTATGACATAAATGAATATATATTTTATTTGAAATAACTATACATTATAAGTGTAGTTCAGAATAGTGGTCTATTTTTTTCATAGAAGTAATTAATATTTTGACTGTAAAAGAAAAAAAACAATCTACTCATTAAGGTAATATTATGGAGTCATTGAAGATATATGGGTGGTTGATTACATTATATTACATGTTCCCCTAGCTAGAGGAAACTTTTTACTAGTAATAGTAGTGTCATACATGATGAATTTAAAATTACCCTAGTTAATCTGAATAGAGTGGCAGACACATTTAAATAATTTTAAATGTAAAAATGTGAAAATAAAATTATCTATGTTTTTAATCAATCTGATATACAGTGGCCTATTGTTCTATGTGGAAGAAACATTATATTGGTGATGATATCCCTGATGAACATTTTGAATTTTGTGATATCCCTACCTCTCGGAAATGATATTCATATAATAAAAATATGCATATTTTTAACATGGTTAATGTGATACAAAATGATAGTGATGATTGAATTTATGAAAACAATCTATTATAAAATTCCTAATATTACTGGTAATATATGTTTATTTATCATTTACTTTTTTGTATTTGATAATTTTTTAGATATTTTAGTTTCATTTTATTTATTAAATCACATATTAAAACTAATAAGTAAATTTTTTTTATATGAGTTTAATTTTTTCTTGTTTTCCATATTTACCTTTACATATCATATCTATTAATTAATTTTTTTTGAACGTATATTATTTTAAATAAAAAATGATAAATAAACACAAAAAAAGTATAATATTATATTAAAAAATAAAATTTTTTGTTTAAGAATTATTTATTTGGTTGTATATTTTTTATTAATCACACACCATTTTTTGGATTTTTTCAAAAAAATATATACTTCATTTCATATAATATATACATAGTTATCATTTTAGTTAACTACAATTAATAAGAATAAAAATGGGTTTTTTTATTTAGTTATCTTATTTATTTGAAAATTTTAAATTTATTTTATATTAGTTTGTAATAATTTAATTTGTATATTTTTGTACATATTTTTTTCTTTGATTTGTATGCTAATAACAAAATCAAAAAACTGGTCTACTTAATACATATGGAAATGTTCATTATCATACCACAATGGGGGAATGTAGAACGTTTAATGGTAATGAGCCATATACATCGTTATAAGATACATCTACATCCATAGGGTTAAAGGAGAATTCTATGGTTGGTAGTCGTGAAATCACTCGTTTAATAAAATTATCATTTCCCAATATCTAGGACCATAAGATACAATCAAAATTTGATGATAATTTTATTTCAAGAGGTCTAAATTTAAAAAAAATCAATACTTTTATAGAAGTGGAAGATAAAGAATGATATTATTTTAATTGATGATTGGATAAGTGTTGAAAATTTAACAATATATCACTTATGGGAGACAATATTGGTAATATTGTTTGTTATTAGTTTACATATCATGAAATTATTATACTAATATATGTTTTCCCCCTCTTTACTAGATTACATATGTTATACCGGATACTAAAATGGTAAAGGGGAAATATTTATCATTGGTTACTAGGAGATGGTGGGATTTTAAATCAATACTCATATTTGATTTCATTATTTTGAATAGAAAACATCATAATACATGTGATATATATCAATTTATAGGTGAACATACAAGGAATTAATTTATTGAATGTGTGATATGAGAAGCATTATTGGTATGTGAAATAGTACCATTTTATTTTCTATATAAATGATATGATTAATTATTTATTAATGATATTGTTATTATTAATTTGAAAAAATTAGTGATATATCATCAGAAGATCTAATAAATAAATGTATACCATCATAATTTATCTCTATGAGTTTATACATTATTCAAAGACCAAATGATGGCTAAAAATTGTAAAACACTTCGATCTGTGTCTATATGATCTATAGAAGTTAACCCCACTTCCTTTTATAGATATTTAAAATGGATTATGGAATTGATGAGAAAAAAGGAAAATATCAAACTGAATAGTTGATAGTTATAGTTGAGAGGATTATAAGTTAGTTACTTTATTCATTTATTTAAATTAATTAAATAATTAAAATATTGTAATTAATGATGTATTTTTTCAAATATTTCATAAATTATTATCTTGAGGAGCAGTGAACACATGAGGTTTTTATAATTATTGTTAGGAAGGATATTTTAGCCACATCATTGGGAAATTCCAAATACCATAGTTGTGTACTAGGATACCTAAAAGGTGTATCAATGAAAAAAGTCTTTACACATTCTACATCATCATTAATGGAGAATGTTTTTTTATAAAATAGAATCTTCAAGAGGTATTATTTTATTTTTTTCATGTGATGGTGAAGGAAATAATAAGATATTTGTTATAGTCTATATTTGGAGACATGTAATGATAGTTTCATACTATTGATCCCACTCATCCACCTGCGTCAGCATCTCCCACTCCTTCTACTTATCAGACTCCTCCACCTCTATTTATAGACTCCACTTCTTCCCATGCTACTTATAAATCACCTATTTCAAATATTTATGTTATTGTGAGTTTTATATTGATGATCCCTATAATATTGTTATGTGTAAGATCATATTTTACACAACAGATACCAATCATTATCAACAGATAAATATAGATCATCATAGGTTCATTATAATGGAAATTATATATAGATCCAAAAGAATATCACATCCTATAGATGGGGTCATTAGAGTTTGATAAAGTATCATCCATTTTTTAGTTTTCCCATATATGATTTTTAACATATTATTATATAGGTATGTTTATATTTTATCCTTAATTAAATTTTATAATTAATATTTTATAATTTTAAATTTTATAACTTTGTATAATTTTTTACATGAACACATTAAAGGTAATTAAATACTGTATAGACAACTAGATGTACAAATTATAACTTCAAATACTGTTTCTAATAGTCTGGATAGATTGTCAACATATTCAATTTTTTATTGTATACGAGATTACAATGAAGATAGTGTTTGTGGGCATCAAATGATTGTGATGATTTTGAATATAAATATTATGGAGCATGTAGTTGGGGATCAGTTGGGTATCAACATGATGCAAATATTTCCCATATATGTCCATTAACAAAAAAATTAATTATTTTTATTTATTGAAATTTTTTAATTTGTTTATTTTCTATTAGGTTTAATATATAATATTTATAGATCATGAAAATAAAGATGTGTATAGATTTATAGACTAATAGTTTATTTCACATATAGGGAGGATAATGGATTATTCTTAATGGAAAATTTATACTATTAAAATATCTAATAAGAGTGAAATTATTCATTTTGTGATGTTTTCATATCATCAAAAGTAAGAATCATATGTCTTAAAAAGTCCTTTATATCTAATAAAATAATAAAAAATAACATTATAGTATTTTCCATTCATTTCCATTGTATTTTTGGTGTTTTTGCAAAGAGATAATGCATTTTACTAGATATTCACTATCCATGTTGATGTGTCATAATTTTTTTAGAATGTATTAGACACATAAGTTTGAATATTGTACAATATTTTATAAATTATAGTAATTTTAAAATATACATATTCATATTAATTTAAAACAGGGAGTATAATTTCTATTGAGAGACCATAATAAATAAGAGGGCTAAATGTAGAATATTAAATAAAAGGTGTATTTTCATTTATAATTATTATATATTATATGTATTACTTATAAATATTATTTTGAATTTAAAATATATTTTAAATATACATTTCATACACAATAATGTTTAATGGAATGTGGGCAATTTTTTATGATTTATATATGAAATAAGTAAAGATATGACAATTACAAACTTCCATCACATTAGAGTTCATTATAAATTTTTTATCATTAATTAATTCGTTTTATTTAGAATTCATGTAAGATAATATATTTTATATTTTATATTTTTTATGACCCTCATACTTAGAGTGAATATGATTTGAGAAATATATAAATACAAAAGGATAATTATTTCATAGTTTTAATTATACTTTATTTTATTTTTTATATATTTTTTAATCATGAAATAGAAAATTGTAGGTGTATTTTATTGGTAATTATACTAATTTTCTAGCTTGAATTTTTCCTGGTTTAATACTGTTTTCAACCATGGGGTGGATGAATTAGAAGAAAATTATTAACGAAAATTTATTTTTCACATAAATTATTTGGTACCTAACATTAAAATGTAATCATGATTGGTTTTAATATTGGTGACCAAAAAACAAAATTGAAAAACATTTTATCATGTTAGTTTTTTTAAAACTAACTTGATAAAAGGATTATAATCGAGGTTATTAGATATCTGACATGAAAAACCAATAGTGGTGTTTTTCACATCCATTATCAAATAACCAATATGAAAAACTCTTTATCACATAGATTTTTTTTTAAATGGCGTGAAAAAAACCCAAACATAAATTCACATACAATGTCAATTTTTCTTAAATGAAATTAAATATATATATATATTTTTTCTTTTAATAAGGTCACTAAATAATCCTTTTGAAAAATAAAATAAACTAATGTAAATAAAAATTCACTTTAGGAAATATCATCGACCCATAAAACAATATTTTAGTTCATTTGATTCAAAATCATCACATGACTATAAAATGTTGAAATAAACCACCAAAAAAATCTATAACATTTTAGTATCGATCGCTAATAAATTAATAATATGTTCTATCATCACTGGAATAATCCACTCTCCCCATTTTCATTGTAAATCATTATATTATACCTATTGTCAATCGATGATCTCATCATTTTCTAGAGCTCCTCTATACACTTCTCCCAATTCACTATTTCATGTGGTCAACCCTATGAGTAGTCCACAACTGTTTATTTGGATAGGGTAATTAGGTTTTGATTTAAATAAAACTATTGAATAAATATTTTTATTAATTTAATAATTTCTCCCACAGTGGTGTGGAGGCCAAACACCTGACCCTGACCGTGATTAAGTCACGGATAGGTTAAAACCCTTGTTCCTGACTCAACAATTGTCTTATATTTTGGATCCATGACTATATTAAAGTGTTATTTAACTATTTTAGGAAACATATACACATGAGATATATTTTATTTAATATTTTTATAATTTCAATATTCAGATATTACCAGCCCCAGAATCTTACATTGTCTTATCCTCTGACTCCAAAACTATTATTACAAATATTAAAAATATTTACATGGTAAAAAATATTCCAGAATTAATAAAATTAAAAAATATAAATAAGATCACTATATATCTAGTATATATATATTATAATATTCATAAGCATACTCAATAATTAATATATATAGTTTTCATGTTTGGTTTGTATTAACTATCTTCATTAACAATGTTGTAAGACAATATCACAGATAACTAAGGGATCATAAACTATAATATTATAAGTTAATAAGTAAATAATTTTTTTATTTGAAAAATGTAATATTATGTATTTAAAATATTTTAAAAATAAAATATTTTGTAACTATTACTACAAAATATGATAATACAGGTTCAATTTTCAAAAATAAGAAAAAATGTATACTGATTAAATAGAATAATATAACAAATTTCCTAATTAAATGAAATTATGATGAATAATTTTCCTAATAAGGTACCTTAAAACATATTATTATTATTCCATAGATTATTCCCCTATACAGATAGAATCAAGTGATTTATAATGTATTCCTTTGATGATTTTAAATCCCATGAGACATACATATCATTGATTTTTTTTAGAAAATTAGGTATTAAATTATATTTTAATTTTTTTTATTATCATTCTCTCATTGTTAAAATAATGTATTGATTCAATAAATGAAAAATTATTTAATTTGTTTTTATTTGAATGTTTCAAATATCGTAATTGATTTTGGAAACTCAATTTTATTCCATTGAGTTACAATCATTATTATTAAAATATATTGTTTATTTCATGAATTATTCTAACTGAATAAGTTTTATTATATTATTTCAATTTAATGTTTTTTTAAATTATTTATTATAACATAGTTTTCAAATTATTGATACCTTAATGATTGTGTAACATGATAGGGTTTCTTGGTCTCAATTATTATTTATAGAGACATACTTATTATTATAAAATAGTTTACTTTCATTTTGTGTATATAATTAATATTTTTTATATTATATCATGAATTACCTTTCATGAATTTTAATTTAACTTTAATATCAATCTTTTCCTTAATTTAATAAGGTTTTATTTAATTTTTATCATGTCGTAAAAGATTTACAAACACAAATTTCTTCTCATTCATTAATATGTCCTCTACATGGTTATGATCATATACACCCCCTTTTATCTGTCAATTTTATTTTTCTAATACAAATCCCTGCTTTTCATCAAGGTGTATCAGTATTATTGATGAAATAACCTCGAAAATAATATTTTGATATTGGTAAGAATAACCCCAAATTTTTCTTGTTTATATTTATCCCCTATAATAATATTTTCCTTCATACCAATTTTATCCTCTATTTTGGGAACCCAAATATCGATTAATTCATGTGGATCTCATACTTATCATTTTAAAATTTAAAATGAAAATAATATTTAACTATCCATGTGTAGTGTTTTCAATAAAGATATTTTCAAAATACTAAAATTCTAAACATCATATTTGTCATTAAAAATTTGAAGAATAAGAGAACACAAATCCTTCTGATATGGATGAAAAATAAAGACCTATACCGTAACATAACACAAATTAATCAAAACAAGGGGAAAGGGAACCAAGGGTATGGAATTTCCTGATATGAATATATTTTTAGGCCTTACAGACATGTAAGTTAGCTACATTGTTACATTCAGTTCATATGTGTAGGGTATCCATCTCACTAGAAATAAAGACCTTGGATTTCACGATCACATAGGTGATCTTTTTGTGTTTTTATGAATGATATTCAAGGGAGCCCTAGACAATTTTAGAGGTATTTTCATAATGTCTAGGTTGATCTATCTAGAGCGGCACAACACCAATCCACTAACTGTGGCTTCTTATTTATATTGTGATGAATTTACTACCCCATTGAATTCATTGAAGGAATAAAATATACATCCTCTATGGTCACATATCATTCATCCTCTATACTTACCTCCTACATGGATGCACCATTAAAATTTTACTCGAGCTTTTAAGAATGGGGAGACCAGTGCACCCAATTACAACACAATTCAATGATGGAAACATCAAGAGATGGTCTTATGTTGTAATATTGTCTAAGAGAGGTAGGAATCTCTTAATGGTTCAGCAGGAATGAAAGATCAATCCCTAGGAATCTAGTATTCATGAACAATCCAATCATTGATGTATGCGGACCATCATGTTGGGTTTGTTTGTGAGCATGTTAGATAGACCAATAGCCAACCATAAGAAAAATCAACTGGTCATTAATATCAAAAGAATTCCTACTTGAAATATCGACCCTTCCCTAAAGAAATTCCTCCAGAAACATCTCCAAACTAGGGATTCCATAGAATTCCCCCAAATAACACCAGAGCCTACCCTCCCAGTTTCCCTAAAATAAGATATTCATGATAGACTCATATCATGGGATAGAGAAATGAAAATATCCATATCCTAGGTGAATCCCATTATTCTTCATAGCAATATCTATTTCAATAATGTTCTTACAAATTTTATCGACAAAAAGGTTTTATTTTCCTAGGATGGATTTACACAAGAGGCCCCTCCGCAAGGATCTGTCATATCCTCCATATATAACAACCTCCTGTAAGTTTGGCTATGAATTTTACTAAAGGCATGCCAATAAAGATGAACCATTCATGGGTTTTTTCCAGCTTAATGCTTTCAAAGGTGTCTCTATAGATGGGGTTAATGATCAAGTGAATTAAGATTGGTTTTTAACTAGTATGTTTAAATGTTAAATCGAGGGATGGGAATACAATAAAACCAAACACATCACCCAACAATTTACAATCCAATAAATTGATATAACCTTTACAAAGAACCCACAAGGAATACTATTAAAGGTATAGGATGTGCCACTAGGATGTGTTCTATAAAAGTGATGGTTTCCCAATTTTTTCTCTATAACATTAAATATATTTACATCTAATACTTTTGATCTAGAGTGAACTTCCATCAACAACATAACAAGTTACCTTCACCTTGAGAGAGCCTATATATTCCCTCATTTTTCATACAATAATACCCCAATGTTCCAGTAGTTTTGGAATCCCAAAAAAGTTTCCCCAATGGAACATTCCTTTACCCTTGAGTATCTAAGATAAAATTATTTATGATCATCTCAATCACCATAGGAACTAGCATGTGTAGATTAAGAACTAATATGCTATTATTTGTATTTTAGGAGTGAACAAGATTTATTAGGGTCATTATCCCACCGATTAGGATAATACCAGATTTACAATTTTGATTTGGTTGGATGTTTTTGTGATCATGGTTTCAATGTGTATGATATAACCCTTTCTAGGTTTTATGGGTTTTATCGAAGAATTTGGGGGAATACATATAACCCTAATAGCCATGATGGATTCTATATTACCCCTTATCCTAGAAAAGATATTTGTTGGAAAAAATAAATGGATTTTTTTGTGTGTTAATAATATTTCTGATCTATCTAGAGTGCACCAGCATCATTTAATAGAAGCTCCTAATTGAATAAATCACACAATTATTGATGAATATCATGTCACTTTGAATGAGGATATGGGACACCCCATGGAACTTGCCTCTGCAATGGTATGGACTGGTCTGGCCTTGCTTCATGGTGTAGGCCACATGATGGAAAATGGAATCTTGAATCATAATAAATATAGTGGGGGGAAGTGGTTCCCTTATTTGAGCACCATGATATATTTTAAGAAACTACATTGCCTCCCCTTGAACATTAAAATTCATTACATATCCTTGAAATATTTCTATTCTTTTTCTCCATGTTTCAATATAAACCCTTTCTCGCATTTTTTAGATTAGATTATTTAAAATTTATTAACTGGTTATAATTTAATATATAACAGAAATTTTCATTCTAAATTTTTAAAAAATTATCTTTCAAAAGTAACAATTGGATTCTTCAATTAGAAATTCATCATAATATATAAGAGGAAACTTATTTTTAAATCTACTTCACAATATTATGTATCCTAGAATTTTAAATATTCCTTAAAATGATTTATGGTTTTAAAAAGTAGATAAATTTCACCATTATTCAATGAGATTTATTATTAAAATAGGATTTTATGAAAATATTTAATTTTAACCCTGATTTTGAATGTAAAAAAATTATTATACTAAAATAATTAATCAACTACTAATTGATTTGATGGGAAAGTTTTTATAAATGATTAATTTTAAATATAAATTAGAGAAATGATCCATCACATTCTTTTTCATTCATAATAATATTTACAACATTACCATATTTTTTCTTTTGTCATTCCTTTATGAATGGAATTTTTCCATTTTTTTAAAGTGTGTTCACCTAAATTCCATACATATATTTATTGAGAAAATTATTTACTTAATAGTATAAAACATAAATTTAAATTTAAAATAATATATGATATATTATCATATGTCAGTGTTTTTCCTTGATTGATACTGAATAACTCAGGATACCCCTTTTTATTCGATTTTTTCATAATTTTATATTTATTTGTGGAATTGTGAATGATATACTTATGTGAATTCATTTGAATGTGACATGAATTTTGTTTTCATTAAATGGTTTTTTTATATGATAAATAAATCCCATTTTTCCCTTGGGTTCTTTTTTATATGAAGATTTATTTATTTAAGGTGGAACACATAATTATTAAAAAATAATGGGTGGGGTGTTATATATTCCTACAATTATAAGGATAAAATCTTAAAATACCATCACCCAGGTGTGCTATATTATGTTTTAAATTCCCTTAATCATAGGAACAAATGGTGTGTCTCATGAAAGTAACTTTCACTATACTAATGATTCTCTAATAAATCTATGTTATCTTAGTTTTATACACACATGGATCATTATTATTGACCAATGATTCCACAATATTTTGATTCATTTATTTTACCTTAATCCATGAATTAGTTTTTTTATCTATGAACTATTATTAATGATTAAATAATATTACCTCCTTGTACCTTGATTATACAAATAGTTGTATCTTTTGATCATTTTTTATCATTGATTTTTATCACTTATGTTTACCCTTACTATGATTTTGTGCTCATTACTTTGTGATTTTTTAATTTATCTTAGTTTTAAATATATAAAAATAATAATATTTTTATAATTTTATCTTTTCTGGAATATTATTTAGAGATTTTTGAATCTTGTTATGGATTAATATGTTTCTTATATTGTGAAATATTTTATATTTTTTAAGAATATTTTGGTCCAATTATTGACACATTTTATGTAAATAGAATCCTAAAAGATAACTCATACCCATTATAATGATATTTCTTAATTAAAATATTTATGAAAATAAAATTCATTGGGGGTTATAGAAAAACATTGAAAAATCATTAGAAAATATATAATATCCATGTCGAATAATCATATAAATATGGAATGTAAATGTAAAAATCCATTGAAAACATTTTTAACACATATCATTTGAATAAAAATTATCATATAGAAAATATATGATTTTGAAGGAAAAAAATCCAATCTTTATATTTTTATTTAAAAAACATCTTTGCTTCCAATTTGGAAAAAAAATATCAAAGCTTCCTCTTGTGAATAAATAAAATTTCTCTGCATAACCTATTTATCTAATGTGATATAAACCCTTAGACAATGATTTGGAGGGTGAGACATGACCTCAAAAATCAATCATCCATATATATATGTTATAATTTTATGAAATAAGTTCTCGTATCATAAATAAAAAAATTGGGTTTTATTAAATTTGTAGATAGAATCACCAAAAGTGACCTCTTAAACAAGAACATTTAGTACCCAAAATTAAAATAACCTAAAATATTATTCATTAGAAAAATTTCTATTTTATTCATCAAAAAGAATTTCATAAGAAATATATTCATTATAGATATGGTGGAAAATAGTAAAAAAATGGTAGCGTTTTTTTATAAAACATTTATAACATTGTCTTAAAAAAGAGTTATAGGTTACATTTAAATGGGTTTTTTTGAAAAGGTAAAATGATTTTTTTAATATTTTCATTTATAAATAATCATCAACAATGAATCATTGAAAATAAAACATAAATTTTCTCTTGATGAAATGTAATGTATATGATAAATCAAATGATTATTGATGAAATACCATGTAATATTGAAAAATATATATTTTTTTTTGAAGAAAATAATTTGAAGTGGTAAAAAATATTTTTTATAAAAAATGGGGATTTAAAGGTCACATGAGAATACACATAATTTTCTTTCTAAAATAATATTATAACATTAGAGGTAATGGAAAAAGGGGACAAGAAATAAAACCTTTATTATAAAGGATGAGAATTATTATCATATATGACAAAAATAAATTTGAAAGAAAACCATTAATATGAGTGATTTGGATTTAATGTTATTTTTAACAAAAATATTAAGATAATTAAATATTAAATTAATTAATAGTGTTTAATAACCCATTCATAGGGGAAATAATTTTATGAAGAATCATTTTAATGCAGTGCAATAGGATGAGTTAGAAAAAATAATTACTATATTGGTATATTTTGAATAATACATCAACACATGAAAAAATGTGAATTGGATTTTCAAATAACATATATATTTTGATAATATTAAAAAAATAAATCCGTAGAAAAAATATAGACAATAAATATGATACTACAACTAAATATGAACCCTATATCAAAGAAGTAAATCTGATATAAGGAACCCATGCCTTTGGTTTGAATTAAATCTATGTGAGTTACTAACATCCTGAATAATGAAAATATGATTAACAAAAATTTTGTATTATTATTCTTCTATATATTAATATTTTGGTTTTATTTATTATATTATTTTATTTAAATATTAAATAATGTTCTCTTATAGAAGTAACTTGATGTGGTTCATTTGATTTCTCTAAAGCACCCATATTATATTACCCATGGTATATTGTAAAACAAATATCATAAAAATAGCATGAATTATATAGGTTTATGTATTATGTTATTATATGAGAATAAATTTGTTAAAATTTCAATTTTTTTCCTTAAATTCACTAAAATTAATAAATATACGTTGACATGTTTATTTTAGGTTGTTACGTTTAATAAGAAAATTTATTTATAATATAACTCATAAAGTATCGAATATAAACATTAAAAAACAATAATAGTGACATAAATATCATTTTTATACATTATATAAATTTTTCAATTTTTCTTTATTAGGCGGTAAAGAAAACTAAAAAACATCATTCTCGAAGGAGATATTCTACATGCATTCATAACAGTGAATTTTATATTTAAATATTTTCTATGGAGGGTAAAAAATTTATGTTCCATTAGTTTAATTACATTACATATTCATATAAATACTAATGTTATCATGCATTCATGGATAGAAGATATTTTATGGGGTATAATAAGAATGAAACTAAGAGTGTTTCATTGAGAATATTACATCTCCCATTGGATGTTCTTCCCTGGGTAACACAATAATGTTCTATAGCTTATTCATTTGGAATGATTATGGATTATTGGATGTGATTAGATAGAGTAGGGGGGATTTTGTCATAGTTTTTAGTGTTAAATATATTTTTTGGGTGGAATTGGTCACTTTTTATAAGTGAAAGAAATAAATATTTGTAAATAATCATTAATTTATCAAAGATTTCATGACAATCTTAAAGGGATAATGGCTCTAAAAGTGGGAATTAATAAAATTTATGGTCATATAATTTCAATTATGACTATAATATTATTTTAAACACATGTTTTAAGAATGTTTCATGTCACTAACAACAATATTTTTATACATTACCATTTTTTTTAAAGTGGTAACTTTTTTTTATCAAAATAATATATATTCTATTAAAATTTTATGTTAAAATTTGTTACAAAATATTAATGATTTAATCCTAAATTTTAAATAAATAACATGTATTTTAATTTCTAAATACTATAATATTATCATCTATATTAAAATATATAATATATTGATGAAATATTTTGTAGAAAAATATTATTTTAAATATTAAATTTTTTAAGGTTATAAAAAAATTAATAATTAATTAATTGAGTGATTATATATTTTAATATATTTATAAAAACCATTTTGAGTTGTTATATAAAATAAAAAATAATAATTTATTCTATAATAGTAATAAAACCATATTAAAAAATTCATTACAAATAACTCATCCAACTTTTATCACAGCAATTAACTATAATCATATTAATCGTTCATTTATGCATAAAACCTAAATCTAAATAATCACATGTTATGAATATTCTTATATAAAATATTAAATCTATTTTGTTAAATTATGATTCTAGAATTGAAAAAAGTAATATTTTATATTATCAAATAAAAAAGTCTTAATGAAACACATTACAAAATATTAGGAAACATTAAAAGTCGGTTTTATAAATTAAAAATATAATTATTTATGTGAATAATTTTACTCTATAAATTTATATTCGGACTAAAAATGTTTATATATTTTAGGGAATACTTAAAGAAAATTTAATAAAAATCAAATAATTGGTTTTATATTGTCAAAAATAAAATATTTAAAAAAATATATATTTTAATTAAATATAGTACATAAATGGTAATATTTATTTAAATACTTATCCTTGTTAAAACAATATTCATAATTTTATCATTATATCGATAATTGTTTTTAAACATATACAATAAATATTTTAAAAAATTATTAGTAACATGATTATTTCATCCTAATTTGTAGTAACATAATACCTAATAATCCCCATGTAGGATCTAAGGATAAGGTATGATCTAGTGGCAATCATATTTGGTCATTATAATAGAATTTATCATGTATAAATTCCCTCAAGCTTGAATCTCTCTTTTGTATAATTTAACTCAAACTATTTTTATTTAAGTTCATCTTAGGAATGGTATTGGAAAAAACATAGTGATGAAACATCCCATCCATTCTTGAAAAAATGTGATTAATAATGGTGACTCCAACTACCATATTCTATATATTTCCTTTATCTTCATAGATTTCATTGTTCTGTTACAATATTTGAACAAGACAATTTAATGGATATATTGTAATGGTCAAAAATAGTTATTTTATTTTAATGTTTCATGGTTACATTTTAGATCAGAGTTTCATGTGTATAATTATATCTAATGAATTATATTTATTTAATTGATATATATATATATATAATAAAATCATAGGGTATTAAATTTTCCTCTATAAATTCACTGACACAAATATTTAGTAATAAGAGAATGCAATTGTATTATAAAACGCTCAAGGAATGTTTTATACATAAATATAGATCATTCTATATTATAAACTAGGAGACTCATCAGTTCAGACATAATATTCATGTGTTTATATTTTCAATCACCTAAAAAATGTATACCAAATAAGAATCATTTACTAGTTCTAAGAGTTTATTTGGGAAAATTATTTCACAGATTCATCTCCTTATTCATATTCCTTAATACTAAAAAAACAATGGTTTTTATGATATTATAAAATAAAAGTATACTAAATATTCATATGAGTATGAAAAGCCAATCCTATGACGTGTTATCTATTGAGACCATCATTTCAACATTTTTTACATTAAGTTGAACATTGTTAAAATTGGATAAAACTATTACTTATTTAGTTTAACCTAGTTTTTACATGGTAATATTCCTATTATGTTATATAAATAAAAATAATGATTTTATTAAATTGGTTATAATGGTTTACTAGGAGGATGTGAAGTACCAAATTACAACCCTCATAAATGTATTGGTCATTTTAAATTTCTATGTCTATTCATCAAGATCCAAGAAATGATCACGTTGATAAACCAACCCCAAATTTTTATGACAATATTTCTCATTATTACACATTAATAAAAAAAATTGTATATAATATTACACATTATACATACCAGAAGATCTAGAATTATAGTTTATTTGGGTGTTAGGTATATTACATAACATCATAAAATATGTAAAACATATTCATTATCCAACAAATCCTTAACATGATCATAATATTACATCTAAATTAAAATTATAAGGGATATTTGAGGGATAAATATAATAAAGGGATGAGTTATATAACCCTATAAAAACATGGGGACATTCAGAATAAATTATTGATCTATGAATCCCATTAAGGGAATAAAAAAGGATTATCACGAATAAAGTAAAAAATATTTTAAAATAGACAAATCGATGCAGACTAAATAGAGTGAGAATAAAAAAGTTGAAAATGATACATGATATAATATTATAATCATAAAAGAAACATGTGAAATGTGGAAACAACTTAAAAAATTTATCGTAAATGTTTGTCAAGGAAAAATTCCTAGACATCATGATGGACAACGTCCCATATAGAAAGCAGGTTTACTCCCTCTCCCAACATGATGTATCATGAGACAAAACATTACCCAATGTATTAGATCTCTATATAATTTCTATCACACCAATAAAATTCATTTCATTCCCATGCATAAGTTTCCCACATAGATCATAAAAAATGGATTCAGTAATCAATTTATTTTAATTCCAAAATCATAGAGTGTGGTGAAAATAAATGTATATACACAATATAATAATTATAAGTGCCTAATAGTGAAAACCATTGATATGAAATGGCTATGGTATTCATAGTAAAATTTTATAGTCATATAAAATCACAGTAAATATTATGCAGCATGACAACGTTGCCTAAAAATTCATAAAATAGGTTGATGAGAGAGACATGAGTCTCTCATAATTTGGACATCAAATAGTATATAATAGAGAAATGTAATGAAATATCCCAAAAATAATAATCGTAAATATAGTGATAAGATAACAAAGAAACTACAATAATGTGGATAATTATAAGATCATTTCACAAATTTCTGCATGATTATGAGTTTTCATAAAGTTTCATATAAGGGATTAATGATAGTGAAATGGGTATCTAGTCAGTTATACAAAAAATGTACACTAAGAGGGGTATTGAAGAATATATCTCAACATGAAAAAAAATTAAATTATTAGGCATATAATAAAATAGTTTCTTGAATAAAAAAAGGGTGGAAGATCCTATACAAAATTACAGCATGGTAATAGGTGTACGTAAATTTTCATGGGAGGGTGTAATGAGAGTTAAAAGGATATCACATTATAAATACATTATATTTACAATATGTAGGATATAGGGTATCCTATCCTATAATGAACAAAAAAAATTAGAAGCATTACTTAAAATATATTCTTGAATGAAAAGGAGTGTGGAAGATCCCTTAAATGAGTGTGTGACCCCAAATGATTGGAATGGGATTTGTGAGAGCTTAGGGGTTCCTTGGGAGGAGAATATAAAGGAACAATAATTGTAAGGATGTGCAGCAAGTATTTTTAGTGATGATAAATGGGATCATGGGTGGTATTGTATAGTAAAATCGTGGGGTCTTCGTTATTATTTCCAAAGCATTGGTTTTGGATAATATATAATAAAACTTAAAAACCCAGAAAATTTATCGTGGTTTTTCAAAAACAAATCATAGAAATTTGAGTTCTTTTATTATTGTATAAGTAAAATTGATAAACAAGATAAATCAATACCCTTGATATTGTGTAAGTGATTAATAATGTTAAATAAATGAATTTAAAACTGTAAAATTCAACAGCATTTTTGGAGGATTCATAAATGATTTAATATATTTGAAAAATGAACATAAAAGTACATTATTTTAATGTTAAAAAATATATTTTGTCTTCGATATCCTTTATTGTATTTATTACTTCACATTTGTGTCATTAGGATGTTATAATATTTATTTATGTTGTAATTAAATTTTAACCCAAATATTTGACTATCATAAAATATTATGAAAAAACCACCATTAGATAATTTAAATGTTAGGATTCCAAAAATAATATCCATTTTATCAATAATAAATTAACATTGGTGGAAAATTTTAATTTAATATAAAACATGCAAGAATGAGGGAAATACATTTTATAGAATAAACATTTTCTAATTAAAATTTTATTTTACTTCCACGCTATAACTAGTAATATTAATTTTATGAATTTTAATTAATAAATATTGATATATAATCTATGAATTTAATGTAAATAAATTCTCGTTATTAGTTATTTAATTTAATTATAATGGATAAACATTATTATGTTTAAAATTTTTTTTAGAAAAATCTATTTTGAATCTTAATAATAATATTACACTTATATCTGGTATAAAAATTGATTAAATGTAGCTAATTTAATAAATTATAAATAAAAAATAATTATATCAAATTAATAAGAGTATATCATGAACTGAATATGGTCGCCACTAATACTAGCACCAAACCTAGACTATGAAAAGGCCTGAAGTGTGTTCCATTTCCTCAAGGGATGTAACTAGAGCCCAGGTATCATTAATTCAGGTTTGGGAACGATTTACCCGAGTATGAAAGCATAAAACATTAAAAACAATCCATAATATAAATCTGAAATTTTCGAGCCCAACAAGTATTAAGCAAAAATTAAAACTAAATTCATTGGTTTAGAGATAATAAAAGTGGTCCAAATACAAATAAATATAATATCAATACATCCCCAATAAATCCACATGACAAGGGGTCGTCACCCACAAGTCTTCTCCACAACTCCTCACCAAGGATATGAACTAACACCCTAAACTACCATCACAGATAGCCTTCCTTTTACCTAAGTCAAGCATAATAAAGTCTACTTTCACACAAGGGGTGTAAGTAGGGTGTGATCCTAATCCCAATAGGATACCACCCAATGATTCCAAAGAGTATGCAATGCAATGTGAGAGAGCAAGGAGTTTTAATACACAAAGAAAATCACTGATAAATTCCATGAAATGAAAGATTCAATTGAAAAAAAATTTCAAGATAAAGTTTTCAGAATGTTCACACAATTAAATACACATGTTATCTACTATAAGGTACTGAAAAAAAACACCCCATACAAGGGAAAATACTCTAAACACAATGATCAACAAAATTTGGAACACCCCAAGGCACTAGATAGTCTCGGGGCCCATATGCCTCATAACATGGTGTAATGTAACCATAATAAAATATGTTCTTATGAATGAGACACTAGTAGGGAATATAACCATAACCTAGTGGCACCCAATCATCATTCACATAGTTTAGTTAGAGTTGTCGTTATCCAAATTCTAGTTGAAACAGGGTCAAAACCCATCTGGTCCTCTAGCCGTACTAGTACACATCTGCCCTAACTAGGTACTCGAGCTTCCCCATTTGTGATCAAACAATTTCAGCATTCAAAACATATAAATTTTCATTTAAAACACCACTACTATTCATATAATCCTAGTACAGCAGCTACACACATTTTATACCATTTAGAACACCAAACAAAACACTTTGAGTTTCAATAAAAACAATTTCTCCAAATCTTTCCTTGTTTCTCACCCAAAACACTTTGAAACCCCCACTTTAACATCATGTGCATACTCACATTAACCAAACCAGAATTGAAATCACCTTTAAAATTTCTTTAAACCCATTACATGAGTTATAAAACAACCCCCAATAAGCATCACATAGAATATCCATTTAAAGAACCCAATTCAAAAACAAATTACTACTCAAAAATGATTTTCTTGACATATGTGACCAAAAACCAATTTTTCAGAAACAACTATGAAGAAGAACATAGAAAAAATTATTTTCAGCCCTAATAAAATTCAATAAAAACAAATAAATAATTATAGGTCATCCCATAATGAACCAACAAAAGATTTATATGAAAAACCCCCAAATTTTACTTTAAATTGGCATTAAAATTTGATTTGCAATACAAACACCAATAAAACTCATTTTTGAAACATTAATCAAATTAAATAGGAATGAAAATATCATAAATACATCATGATAATCATAGAGATTTCATATGTATTATAATCACCTACCAAAGTAAGGAAAACCCTTGAATCGCCATGTGGAAATAAAGTTGCACCACCGCCGCACCAAGAGGGACTTATAACAAACCTAAAAATAGAATAATTGACCAATAAATCCCATTGTTAAACCCTAGGATCGAAACCCTACCCCTGTTCATTTTATACTTAATGAAAAAGGGAAGAATCCCTAATCAAATTGAATGAAAACCTAATCAATTTGAAAGTTAAATGAAATGGACTAACATACTTGAGGGATCTTGAATGAATCTCCCCAAATACACTGGAAGATGAAATTTAAAATAGAAAAAATTTAGAGTTAGTTCTAACAATGACTCATAGGTCATTTAGGAACATCAATGGAGGAAAAATAGTAATAATTAAGAGAGTTATGATGGAAAGAACATACCTCCTCAAATCAGGCCAATTTTAGAAACCATAAGCTGTTCTACACTCAATCGTGATGGATATTTGCTCCAATGTGTCTGGGAGGATATTGAGTGCATGGATGGGTTCCATGGTCTAGGGTGAGGCTTGGAATCACCAATAAATCCTTAAAATTGAATAAGTAATTAATTTAAAATTTTTTATTTTTAAAACTTGAATTGGTCTTCCAAGAATGCCCAATCCCTTAAATAAAAACCCATATACACCTTGGTTATGGATTTATAAAGGCTCCAAATTTCAATGGTGGTGTTAATATGTCAAGGGAGGACATTTAGGAATTTTAATGGGTTAAAAATATAAAATATGAAAAAGTTAAAAAAGAAAGAAAATTTATTTTTAAATATGGAATTGGGTTCATAGTTGGGCCCAATTCAAAAAAACTCACACATTCCTCCATAGATGCATGAGAAACCCCCAAAAAATCATGAAAGAAAAATAAATGAAAAAAATACCTTTAAAATATTTCATTTATTTGATAGATAATTGAACTTTTTAAATAATTAATTTATCAATAAATTTATAATTTTAAAAGAAATGTCATTTTTCAAAATTCACATAAAAACGTTATTTATAGAAACATCCCAAAATTTGAAACTATGATAATTTTTATAAAATGATATAAAAATTGCAGTTTGTTTTTCTAATATATTTTATAAATTTTCTAAAAATTAATTATAATATTTTTCATAAAAATAGGAAAAATATTTTTCAGAAAAATATGTTTTCTAGAACTAAAAGATATTATAAAACAGTTATTGATTGTTTTCAAAATATTTATCAATATATTTCATGAAAATATATATATATATACCATAAAGTATTTCATCCTAATAAAAACAAAAAAAAATCATGGAACATGTTAAAATGGTTATATTTAAATCATTATTGTCTACTTGGGTTTACTTTTCTGTATCACATATGCGATCAAACATACTTTTCTCTTTTAAAAATAGGTGAGTTTCATTTCCACCCCCTTTAAAAAATTGTGTCCTCAGTTTTGAAATGTGATACTATAATGAAATATTTTGAATCATGAAAAATAATTTTTTGAAAACCCACATCCTAAAATGCATTAATAAAGTATCCAACTTGAAGGATATAAAGGGAAGTATGAATATCATCTCATAACATAGTTTACTGGGAGGAGAAATTTAGTGGGAATTTCAAAAATGGAAATAGAATAGATCATTAACAGTACTGAAATAATTGATTTTGATAGAGAATGTGTTCAGGCGAAATTCAACAACAACCAAAAGATAAATATTTTATGGTTAAAGTGGCCATCATTTCACTAGATATGATCATAATTTGAAATTTGTTTTTTATTAAAGATCATTTTACAATATTTTACAAATTCCTTTTCCATCTAGACTAGGTACATAAATAAATATTCTTCATGATAAGTATAATTTCAATTTTAATCAATTTACACTATAATCACATATTTTCTTGAAATTATGAGTACTTTTAAATTTTTAAATAGACAATATAAAATACAATTAACATTAAATTGGTAACATATAACTGAAATTTATTCCTTAACATATGAATTTCTTTGCTTCAACGATTATTTGTAATGTATTGTAAATCCCATGAAATTTCTTTACATGGAATTATTTCAAGACCAACCGCTAAGATGATGCGCGATTTTAAGGCCCGGAGTGCCCAGAATGATCCATCAAAAAAAATTAATCATTAAAAAGCACGCAAGTGCAGTTTTGATGAAAATGTAAAATAACTCTAAAAAGGGTCCTCGAATCCTAAATCTGAGGGCACCATGCATTAAGGATGGTAGGTTTACTCTACCAATGACTTAAATTTATTCAATGGTGGCCTCCAGTGAGAAATCCTAAAAATGTCATAAACTTAAATAAAATAATTTCATAACATTATTGAAATTTTCAAATGATTATAACTCATAAATTGTAACTTGGATTAAAAATATGATATCACTGCTGATCCCTTGAGGGTATGATTTTCTATAGGCAGATCCTATTCTTGGCTTATGCATGCCAATGGTGCACGTTTTTTTGGTAGTAAATAAAATAATTAAGTAACAATTATTTTATATTCAAATCATTATAACTCTTAAATAGTAACTCGAGTTGAAAATCAGATAGTACAGCTAAACTCATGAGAATGTGTTCCCCTTAGGAGGAGTCTAACCTCAACCGTTGCAGGTTGAGGGTCAAAGTTAATTTTTGAAGTATTTTTATGGTTCATTTAAATAAACCTGTGATCAAGGTTTTCTAACATTAGACCAGTGCTCAGATAACAAATATGAGGGAACCATTGATCTCAGAATGCTGGGATATGTCTAAAAAGGACTTAACTTCGACCAGTAAGGGTTGGATGGAAAAGTTATTTTCAACAAACATTGGAAAAATAAAAAAATATCGTTAAAAAGTTATTTTATTTCTTCTCTCAACCATTGCGTGATGGATGATGACGTTGAAATGCGTTGATAAAGTGACGATGAGGCACATTAAATGAATCCATTTAATGGCTCTTTAATAGGTAGTGTAATAGATACACTATTTCATAAATGATACAGCATAATGATGCAATGTTCCAGTGTAATAGAAAAGATGCACCATATTCACTTTTTAATAAGGTAACGCATTTGATAGTGGGAATATAAACTATGGGAAAATCTCTGATGAACCTCTAATGAGTTTCCACTCTAATGAATAATGAAGAACGCCAGTGGAACGTCATATACATCGATGTGACTCAAATAATTATTTCGGGAAGCAAGAAATGACATCTTTCTCTTGAACCCTCGAGGACAGAATGCTAGGACAACAAAAATCAAACTAGGTAGGGGTTATGCCTTCTTTGTGATTGCTTTTCATTCCTCATTTTTCATTCTAAAAATAGAATGCAAGTAAACGCACAAATAGGCTTATCTGTGGATCGTGTGTTCTTTTAAGAGGGTTGTCAAATCTGGGGACATGAATGGAGGCATAGATTTATGTGTTGAAATCCCAAACCTCTAACGTGGATGGTGTGGGCCAACAAAAAGATGGCCTGAGTCCATCCGCTTTTCTTTTTCTTGTGAATTTTTAATGGATGAATTTTCAAAGTGGTGGAAAGGGGAGTTTGAAGCTATCACAACAAAGGTGGAAGCCCTATGATACCGTAGTTGCAGATGGTTCGAGAAACGGACCACCATAGAAACTTGGTGGCCTGTGATGGTGGGCCCTGGCGGAAAAAGGCAGTGCGTCCATTGGCACGCCATAGCCTGTTGGCCACTATGGTTTGGAAAAGAGGCCGCGGGCATGGGTCGGTAGTAGGAGGTAGTGGCATGTCCAGCGTGCACCATGGAAGAGTTGCAAGAGGTCGTGGCCCGTCTTCTACAGTGGTGCGCTGGAGATGTGGTGCCACTGGGAACCTTATGTGGTGGAAGATACCGAATCTGTGGGTGGAGATTAACATAAGGGGGTGGAGGGCTGGTTGACCAATTGTGCACAACCCCAACTAGACTGGATGAACCGGCCTGGGATAAACCGGACCGGCGGAGCCGGTTCGAGAAAATCTAGGCAGGTCCTTCGTGATGGGCTGAGCCATGCCATTTGGATCGGTTCGCCAAATGGCCCATTCAGTTCCTTGAGCCAGTCCATTTTAGAGGACCGGTCATGAAAATTATTGTTGTCCCACAAAGACTGCTATGTGGCCCGTGCTTGAAAAGAGAGAGGCATGCCCGAGAAGGTTAGGGTGGATAATCTTCTAATGCGGAGTGTTCTGGCTAACATGAACAAGGCCCGTGTCCCTCCACCTTGTGTGTTCCTATGTGTTTCTCAGGGATAAATTGTCAATGTAGCAGCAACTAAATTTCAAAGCTATCATAGAAAATGTGAAATCCCTAAAATCTCGTAGGCGCAAAGGGTTCAAGATACAACCCACTAAAGAAACTTCGGTGGTCGGTATAAGAACCACCAGCATGCTGGCAGCATTGACGACAACCACGGGTAGAGGAAGGTGGGGCGCACATCAGCATTCCATGATAGAGTGACAAAGAGGCTGCCAGTAGGGGTTGGCGGCAGGCAGGAGCGGTGCATCTAGCTTGCACCGCTGTGGTGCGCTGGATATGTGGTGCCACCGGGCATTTCCTGGATGAGCGACCTACATCCTCATGGCACGTTTGACCAAAGGGGGAGGCTGAATTTATAGGCTACGTGCGCCCCCAACCGGACTGGCTGAGCTGGTCCGAGCATATCCAGGCCCGTCCTTCAAACATGGCCAGACCAGGCCAATTAGGACGAGTCATGAAGCATCCAGGTCAGTTCCTTGAGTATGTCTGTTTTAGTGGACTAGACTTGTATCATAATGTCGGGCTACATAGGCTGTTATGCCGCCTAGGAGGGAATAAGAGAGCGGCCTGCCCGAGTGGTTCGGGCAAGAGAAAACCAGGTCACTGGGTGAACCAATGGATTGAACCCACAACAATCTTAAACCAGTCCCAGTGAGGTCCAATAGGCCAGGAATACAATATGGGTCATGGGAGACACCGGGCTGGGATTTGTCGGGTCGGTCTGACTGAGTCAGACCAGACCTGAATGCAACCGAGCCTATATACTAAAACTCTTGTATCTTGAAAACTGGGTGTCTGAATGATGAGTCGTTTATAGTGTTGGAACCCTCTCAACAAGATAGTTATTATAAGATAATCTATTTGAGTTTTGAATGAGGTCGGTGAATGGAAGGGTTAGATTGGTCTCGAATCCAACGAGGCCCTTTTTTTAAAAAAAATGCTCATATCTTACAGAACGGGAATCCGTTCAATGCGTTGTTTGTTGCATTGGGGCCATTATGATGAGACAGTACATTGAGTTACATTTTGGGGGCCTTCGTGGTGATTGAGGTGAGACAAATGGCTTGTTACTTCATGGATTTATTTTCCTCACAATACATTTACTCTATACTTAAAAAAAATTAAGGGTGATTTCTTATAGTTGTTATTATCCCTATGTATTTTTCTAGCTTTTTCAATTCCCAATACCAATAATAACTAAAATTTTCCTTTGATACCAACAATGAAAAACCATATCATTATTAAAAATTAATAAATGATTTATTACATTCAATTACACATAATTCAACGTATATTATTGATAAGTCTATTGTATTTATGAATTATGTACATTAGGTAACAACCTAAAATAGGGAAAACAACATCTTTATTGAAAACATACTTTACATGGTCATAATATTCCATTTATTTTTAAAGTAAATGGGGTAACCTGAGGACATACATTGGAAATGGGTAATATATAATTTTTGATAAAGGAAAAAAACGGGATACAATGAATATGATAATACATATAATACTAGATACATTTCAATGGGGAATAAAAGGAGTGAAAATAATATGCATGAATAATGAGACACGATATAGCATGATAATCATAAAGGCAACATGTGAAATGTGTCAACAACATAAAACCTCATATCCTAAACATAGGAGAAGGATAACTTCCAAATCATAATGTTAGAAAAAGTACCATAAATGAATCAGGTTTACTCCATGTCCCAAAATTTTTTCTCATGAGGAAAAAATTACCAAATTCATTGGAGTTCTATATAATTCTGGGCGCACCAATCACATTCATTTCATTCTCATGCATAAGTGTGCAATACAGATCATACGACATGGATTAATTCTTCATAGTATTTTATCATAGAGTACGAAATAAATAATTTTTAATTCCAGAATTTATGATGTAGAAGTATATATAGAAAAACAAACTTGATAGGAAATGGGTATTTTATTCACTACATATTTTTTTATAAGGGTAAATCATGTTGAAAATTATGCATCCTAATAGTGTCTCTTAAAAATTCATAAGATTTGTTGATGAGAGATAGAGAAATGTATAATCATTTTTAAATCAAATATTAATTAATATAAACCTGTAAATACATATCCCAAATTTAGGAATTGGAAATATAAGGCATATGATAATAATGAAACGTTAAAATATTAGAAAATGGGAGGATCCCTTCAAAAATTTGTAAATGGTAACATGAGTACATAAAGGCTTATGGGAGGGATTAATGAGAGTGAAAGGGGTATCCCGTAATTTTTAAATAAAATGGAAATTATGGAGGATATGGAATAACATATCCAAACATGAACAAACCGAAATAAGGTGACATAACATAAACCACATTCAGGAATAAAAAGGGGAGTGGGAGATCCCTTACTAAACATTGACATGGTAAGGGGTGAACTGAATGGTTCATGGGAGGTCTACAAGATGAAGAAATGGTTATATAATTATTTATAAATAAAATTTAATGTAAGGAAGATATGGAATAACATATACCAACATTGAAAAAAGGAAATTAAGAGTCATTACATAAAATAGTTTCCTTAATATAAGGAAGAGTGGAAGATCCCTTAATTGAGTGTGTGACTCCATATTATTGGGAGGGGATTCTGGATATATTAAAGAATCATTGGTTGGACTCTAATGAATGGACGATAAATTAATTATGTTCTCCAAGGATTATGAGTAATGGAAAATGGGTTATATTTTGGTTTATATAAGAAAAGAGTGGGGATATCATTATTATTTCTCAAACATTTGTTTTGGACTCTATATAATAAAATAAATAAAAACACAAATCATCCAATATTTTTTCACCAAATTTTATTCCAAATTGAATTTGTTTTAATTTTTATATTATTACAATGTCTATGAAAAAGAAAATAATACCCTTTCTAATGTGGATTCGAGTCATGATCTTAAGGAAATGATTTTAAAACCTTAAAATACAACAACGGTTTTGGAGGATTTATAAAGGCTCTATAAAAGTTTTCAAATAAATATAAAATCAAATAATTTAAAATTAAAAACATATATTTCACATTAGATACCCATAATAGTATTTATTACATTACCTTTGTGTCATTATGATTCCATAATAAACAATGCATATTTATACGATATTTAAATTTTACCTCAAATTTCAACTCTCTATGAAAATTATGAAAAATTAACTGATGGATATTCTTTATGTTCTGAATCAAAAAATAACAATATTTTTTTATCAATATTTTTTATTAATATTTTTTTTTACTTTTAATATAAAAATTGAAACATATTGAGAAATGATTTTTTTTATAGTAATGGTTTTAAAACCCTTCTAAAAATTTAATTTGAACCCATAACGATTATATGATCATGTATATTTTAATTTTTTTTATAATACTTTTTTTATAAAATATAATTTATTTCTGTAATATATTAATTAATAAAAATTAATTTCTTAATTGATATTTTTGGATAATCAAAAAATAATATTTTTGTTCTAATGTATAAAAATATATATTTTTTCGAACTGATTATTACATCATTTATAAAATAAAATGAATAGGGAATAATTATAATCATAATTAAAATTAAAATCAAATTTAAATATTCATATTATGAGGTTTACATTGTTTTTATTCTTTGTTAAATTATTCTTACCATTAATTAACCTGCTTTCCTTTTATCGTGGTAATTAATATTTATTAATATTACAATTCATATTATTCCAAAATGAATTTTAAAAAATAACATAATATTAATTATAGTGATTAATAATATTAAATCCATTCTAAAAAAAATTAACTCAATTCGATGAATTTAATTTAATATAAAACCATTGACCATGGGGGAAATAAGATTTCTGTAAAAATTACATTTTTAAGGAAAATATGATTTGACTATAAATATATAAATATTAATATTAATTTAATGAATTTAAATTAATAATTATATATTTTTATCAAAATCAGTCATTTAAATATTTTCTAATTATTAGTTATATTAATTTATATAATGAACAAACATTATGCATTTTAAATTTTTTTAGAATAATTGTTTTTTGAATCAAAAAAATAAAGTCACACTATTATATGGTATATGGATGATTTTAATTTAATTAAATAAATTAAATATAAATGAATATTAATTATGTGTAATTAAAACAATAATTTAAATTTTAAATTGATCAAATTATGAAAATCTATGATATTTTTACTTAAAAACATTATTTTTAACTATTAACATAAAAGTATTTATTTTGATAAAATCACAAAGTTTCACACTATATTAATTTGGATAATATAACATCAAAAATGGAGTTAATTTTATTTAATATATTTTCAAAATTTTCAACAAAATAATTATAATATGTTTTTATAAAAAAAGTAAAAACTTTTTTTAGGAAAATATATTTTCAGTATTAAAAAGAGATTATAAAAAATTTATTGATTATTTAACTATAATTGATCAAAAAATTTAGGAAATATATATGTATAATTTTGTGATTATTTCATCCTAAGGGAATACTTATGTTAAATGGAAAGGATAAAATTATCAATTTTAAAAAGTCATTGTCCATTTGGGTTCAGTGTTGTGTATTTCATATACATTCGAACATATTTTTCTCTCAAAAAACACGAGTCATTAAATTTTCATGGTTACTATCACTATGTTCATATGTTCCACTTCTATATCCCCCATTGAAATATCTAGATAGGGATGTAATTTCTCAAAAACCATACAATAATTAATTTACCATAACAATTATATGAGATGATATACTTATACATCTCTTATATTCTTATCCCTTGGGTTCCTTAATAATTTTCCTTCAATTTAATCAAAAATATAACTAAAATAATTCTCAATAATAACTAAACATTGCTCTAATTGAAGCTGATGAACACTAGACAAAAACTCCCATGTGTGGTTGTAAAAAACATTCTTTAAACATTTTCATTAATATAAAGTGAGGGGAACATATAAAAACATAACAATATATTTTGTTACTTCTATAAGTTAAAAATTACATCGCACAATAAACACAAATTACCATTGACAAAATATATGTTTTTTTAAAGGATCATGTACAAAAGAATCTTATTTTATGATAATCGTGAATATTTGATCATATTTAAGTAATACTAGTCTCGCTAAAATACTTATAATAAGTTATATTCGAATAAATAACCAACGGAAAGGTTATATAAGAAAGGATTTCTCCAGTAATGTTATTTTGGGAAAATATATCAATATTTCACTAATTTTTAGACCATAATATTATGTGAAAGACTTATTATATGAGATATTAAATATCAAAAAGAATATATAACAACATGTGTTTTATATAAGTCGTGATAGAAAGATATGTAATCTCAAATGTGGAAATATATACCATGTACAAATATTGTGGAATAATGAGATAATAAACATTATCGATATTGAATGATCGTAGGAATATTTAATTTTAATATTTTATGATATTAAAATGTAGAAAAATTGTTTCGGAAAAAATATAAGCCTATAGAAATAATAAAATTAATAAAAAAATTACTCAATCCATGTTGTAAACAGACAAAATTTACACATATTATATTTTGAAACAAATAAATGAAAACTCTTCATGTTATAAAAAAATTAAATTTCCACACTTAATATCTATGGAATCCCACCTTTTATTATACAAATATTCATTACATTGTACAAAGTAGAGGATATTTCAGTGTTTAGTTTCATGGGAATAAGATACCGAGTAAATGAAACATAAAAACCTTTTTATAATCCATATTAAATGAATAATAATATGTTCATACTAATTAAAATTACTAAATCTCATAACTTGGGTAAATAAATCAATGTAAAGGCTGAGCGTAAGGTCCAGTAAGGGAAGTAGAGGTAAATTGTTTACAACTGATCTTGATAATTATCAATATGGACATGAAGAATATCATAATGGCTTTCATAAAAGAGAATGAAAAATATCATTGTAAAAATAACATGAATAATAACATCTAAATGTTGATACAATATTTATTTTAGACATTTGTAAGTTTATCATCAAGGATGGTCATTGAGGTGTCATAAAATTTATTGAAGTTATTCAACAAGGTGTCTGAAAATATGTAATATCCAAAGATTAAATTTATTTCCAAATGAATTGGATATCCATACAGTCTCACCCCCAATATTTATTAATATTCATTTTGACAACATATATCACAAAAAATTCTCATAAAGACCCAATGGAGTATAAATGAAATGGGTTTATACCAAAATCATTTTGTTTTAAAAAGTGCTAAAAACACTATCATTATGTATTTTATAACCCAAGGATATGGGATGATGGTATAATATATATTAATTAAAAAATTAAATAAGTAATTTTACTATATTGGTGAATACACTTAGAAAATAAAGAGGTTTTTGTATTTAAATAATGAAAATAAAATAATTTATTGACAAAAAGAGATAAATTTGGAGAAGCAAATCCAGCAACATAATGGGTATGAAACTTGATTTTAGAAAACATTTCAAATATAGGGAGAAAAGATTTCCCATTAATAAAGTACTAATAATATTTTAAGGGGTATAATTAAATGGATTTATTAACATGGTATGCAAATTTGAAAGACCTACCACATAAAAAGAGAACTTAAATGGAATATAGAACTTGAGATTTCCCTTACTTGACGAGCGATTTCTAAAACATGGGGTTCAGGACATTGGGGGATAATGGAAACCATTGGATGAATCCTATGGAGGTAGTACTATCCTAGAATCAATTTTAATCAATTGTTAATTAATGAAATTTAATAACTGTGGGGGTATTTATAGAAAAAGTGAGGGAGTGTTTTATTAATTTCATTGGACACCTTAGTAGTGGTATTTGAAAAACCAGAGGGATTACCATGTTATTTTCCCATGGTATTGGCCACTTGGGACACTGATTAAATTATTTTAATCAAAAATAATCAAAAATAATTTTATATTACTTATGATATCATTATGATGTCATTAACCATACTAAAAACTCACAATAATACTTTTACTATTCACTGAAAAACAAAATATTTTAGATTTTTTTAAAATTCACCCTAACCTAATTTTGATGTTATGATTTCAAAAAATATATTTATCATATTATTTATCTAAAAATAATAAATTTAATGTTTAAATATAGAAAAAATTATTTGTTGAAAATTATAGCTGACAAAAAATACATAGTAAAATTCATAGTAAAATTTCTCACACTTGAAAGAAAATTCATTTAAATTTAAATTACAGTATTTTAATTATACCATTACATTAGAATATAAATTATTAATATTATATTTTTATATTATAATAATTATAACTTTCTTAAAAAGAACAATTTCTATTTGAAAAATCCATTTATCAATACGTCATATATTTAAGAAAAAACTAAACTTAAAATGGAAAATATAGAACAAAAATTTTATTTATACAATGAGATTATAAATTAAATAAAAATGGCCTTATAACTTAACCACTTATAACACCCATATATGATTAAAGGGTGATGTGTGCGATAGTGAGAGACTCATGGGGTGGCTTTGCTAATATTTCTTGAGTGGTAATATCCATTAACATAAACTTCTCCTGTAGGTGATTTTGATCAAGATTTACTTATTGAAGATCAACTAGGGATTGGTAAAGAGTGAATCCTTGTGATAATACCTCTTTCCCAATCTCTAAAAAAATGTGCTTCAAATGACACAAATCTACTGAATGAGGTCATCGACTCTTCATTATGTGTTAATTTACATTTTTAATATCTACTTATAAACAATAATTGTAATGTTAAAATTATTATTATGAGTGTAGTTTACAATGGTCATACTGACCAATGATCATAAATGAAAAATTATTATATAACAATCCCAAATATATTTTCACATTTCAATATATACCAACATCAATTATTAATGATATATAGTTTTTCTAGTACAAAAGAATATATCACACATTTTCATGAAACAATTATCATTCAAAAAGATCGAGTGGATACACTGTTCCACCAAGAAATTTCGCCCGTAAAATTATTCTCATTCCCTCAGTTAATAATTAGTGTGGGTAATTTTTCCTCTTTTTCTCTTATGATTACCACTTTAATTTTTTATATTTTTTAGTTCCTCCACACCACTTACATGAGATGGGTATTATATTTAATATAATATTGTATATATGGTCCAAGATCTCTACCGGCTTCTCCCCATAAGAGAGGACATGTTCCAATTTTTCCACTTCAGGATTTGGTACATGTGAAGGGTCAGGTTTGTGCTTACTCAATAGAGACACATGGAATACATCATGAACATGATAATGTTTTGGAGAAAGGGAAAGAAAATAGGCCACTGCTCTTATGCAATCTTGGATTTCATATTGACCAATGTACCTAGGGATGAGCTTCTATTTCTTACCCAACAACATGACTCTCTTCTAAGTTGAAATTCAAATGAATTATTTGTCTCCAAATTCAAACTCCAATCCACATTGATGGTTTTTGTATAGCTCTTCTACCGAATATGAAGATTCATTATGTGTTATTGGAAGGCATGAACCTTTTGTGTCATCTCATGCACATGATCAGGCCAAGGAATCATTCTCTCACATGATTTATCCCAAAAAGTAGGAATTCAACATCACTTCCTATATTGACCATTATAGGGTTCCATTTCAATAATCAAATGTATGTTATTGTTTTATGCGAACAAAACTAATGGTAGTTGTTGATCCCACCCAACATCAAAATCTATTGAACATATTCTTAGTGTGTCCTTGAGTGTCACAATAGTTTATTCAAATTGTCCATCTTTTTGAGAGTGATAGACCATACATAAATTAAATTTAATATTCAAAGCTTGTTAGTGACTTATACATAATTTTTATGTGACCGTTGGACCATAATCCGAATTGATAGATAGTGTCACCCTAAGAAGCCTTGCAACATCCTTTATGAATATTATAGAGATTTGTTCAAGATAAAAATATTCCCAGGTAGAGTTAAAATGGAAAGACGTGTTTAGATGGTCTACTATAACCTATATCACATTATTTCCATTGGATGTTTTCAGGACACCAGTGCCAAGTAAATATTAATATTATCCCACATCCATTCTAGTATGGGAAGTGGTTGTAATACCCCTATAAGATGTTGAGTCTTTTCCTTCACATGCTGAAACACCTGAAACATTTTAATATAGTGGTAAATCTCTCTTTCCGTGTTACCCCATGAATAATGATCATGATAGACCTTATATAATTTTGGGATTCAATAATGTATAGAGAAAGTGGGGTAATGAGCTTCATCCATCAAAAACTTCTTTAGTTTTGGAATACATGGGGCACATTTCCTTGTAAAAAATTTCAGTAAACCTTCATGATCGATTTTGATCGGCGGAAACATCAGTTATTCACAACCTCTATATTATTTTACAAAAAAGGATAATCTCTATGATATTTCTTGATCTTCTCTAGAAATTATGGTTGAGAAATAATTTGGGATAGTGTTGATGGCATCCGTTTTGTTACATTTCCCATGTTCAGTTTTAATATGTGTTTGATCAAAGGATATCCTTTAATCCTCATCATTTCCATAGAAACATGGGCTTACCTACATAATTCATCATTGAGTTTTCTTATCTTTTGTGATGATAATGAATTCAACAACCATAATCTTTAATACATTCCAACCATATCCTCTTTCTCAAGTTCAATTACAATTTATGAAAATATATACATCAAAAATTGAAAGTCTATGTATATATATAATTTATCCCCCTAATAATAGTGCATCCATATTTTCAGAGTAAAAATAATCACATCCAATTCCAAGTCATGCATAGGATAGTTCTATTCATGAGGCTATAACTCTTGATATGAATAATAAATCACCACGTATTTTTTCATGAGGAAGAACCCAATACCTTTCAATGATACATCACTATAAATAACAAATCCTTCACTAATATAGGGTATGACTATCATAGGAGTAGTAACCAATCTTCTCTTCATCTCTGGAAAACATTTTTCGTAGACCTTTATCTAGATGATCATGACCCCTTTTCTTTTTTACATGGTTAGTATATTTTAATTTCATGAGGATTTTTTCAAAACACTCATATAATACCTTCATAAACCAAGTAAATTATGAATTTGAGTTACTATTATTATATTATTCCACTCCTCCAAAATTATTATCTTCGTAGGGACAGTTTATATTACTTCATTGGTTACAATGTAACTCAAAAAAGAAACTTTTCGTAACCAAAATTTACATTTTATGAACTATCCAAATATCATTTATTTCTATAGAGTTTGAAATATAGCCCTTAAATGATCTTTATAATTCTGATACCTATTTGATTATATCATGATATCATGAAAATAACTACCACAATGTTATCAAGGTAGTAATTAATGAGTAAATTATTAAAATCTACAAAAACTTTTTGGAGAATTAAGCAAGCCAAAGGGAATAACAAAAAACTCATAATGTTACATCCCAAGTAAGTAATGAACAATAGATATTCTTATCTATGTATATTTATGAATAAGATAGTGTTTTAGAGGCTTAAAATGAGATTAAATCCAATCTTAAGCATGGAATACACTAATATTCTTAAATGATTGTTTTACTGCCTTTTGATGGAAAACCATTTTTAAATCAAACTTTTGTCAATTTTATAAGCTCTATTTTTCAAAATAAACTTATTATTTATGATTGGGACATTGAAATTTACAATGGATAATTTTTTGGTATTTTTCTGACAATGTTCATTATTTAATGAATAGTGAAAAATACTGCATTTTACATCAAAACTGCTTTCTCATCTAATTTAATTATATGGTTAGATTATCTTTTTAATTGGTTTTAAAGTGTAAATATAATATATCTTTACCATTTAATCCAATGGTGGTCATTGGGATTAATTTAACTTTGGAATTGGGAATAAACAAGTGCTATACTTTTCATAGATATTGTTTCAAACAAACCCGCTATTTGTTTTGACAACGAGAATTATTTTAAAATTTGTTTTTGAAATTTATATGTTTGTAATTTTGTAAAATGGATTCCATATTTGGAATCCTAAGGTCCAAATTATGTAATTAATACTCTTTTGTTTTCGGACATTATGAATAGTAACGACGGTAATTATCTTTAATTATGTTGATTAATGAGTAATCGGGTAGTCAAGGAAAACAAAATAATATAATAAAAATAAAAAATGACACCAACATGTGTCCTAATGCTACTGTTTGTCTCATGGACGACCATGGGATGCCTTGTCCCAAACCTGGGGACCCCATGGAATTACTTTTGTCTGAAAGTGACTTTTTTTTAAAAAAAAAGTTAAATATAACAAAGAATGTATCACCTGAGTAAAACATTTTTAATTTTGTCTACATAAATGATATGTTGGACTATAAATAGTCATTCGAAATCTAAAACAACTTCCTACATCATGAAATTTTTTTTATAATTTTTAGAAATTAAATAAATTAAATTATTTATGATACCATGATGATGCAGCGATTACCTCATTATTAAATGATTTAAAAAAATGAAAATATAATGTAAAATCTAAGACCTAAACATGTCAAAAACCTATTGTATGGGTTGATTTCGAACAATTATCACCTTATCCTAGAAATATTCAATTTTGGAACCTTTTATATCCGAAATTCATTTTATAATAAAGTAACCTTTTATAATGTTCTAAGAGTGCCCCTCCTCTCCTCTTATAAAAGGCCCCCACCTCTACCACCTTACCCACAACTCTCAAGCCTTTGACTCGGCCAACACCTGATCATGTTTTCTCTCAACATCCCTATCTTACTCTTTTAAGCCTCACTTTGGGCAGAAGTCTTCCCAAGAAAGCCTTTGATCTCAAATAAAAAAGAGTTACCCATTTTAAAGGTAGTGTCTTCTCTTGTGTTCTTATGCATTATTTTTATTCTCCAAATCCCTAAACTCTTTTTATTCATTTCTTTTGTAACAACTAAAGTATGTTCAATATACTAGCATGTTGCTATAAGAATCATTCAAGCAATACTTACACACACCTACATCTAATGGTTAAAGAACATACTGTTTGTGTGGATGGTGAATTTCTGCCTCACGAAATGATGATTGTTCAATATTATTCTAACACCTTCAAAGGTGGCCATTAAGATGTAACTATATTTATATATAATATTTTTATGTTTTCCTTAAGCTTATGTATTTTTTATTTATGTAATACCTTTATGGTTTCCATTATGGTTATACGCGATATCTTCATTTTAGTAAGTGCGGACTACCGCCCCCTCAAAGTGATTTGATTCGTTAATACCATATGTGGTACGTATAAAGGATATATTGAATGATTTATATATTATATAATACTAGAATTATAATACTATTATGTATCATTATGTTTTAATTCCATTAAATATGAAATAGAAATGGAAGTAGCATTCCTGCGTACGTACGGCTTACCGTCTCCATGAACGATGCATTTCATTTCTTACCACTAAATGTTATGTAATATTATAAATGCATGTATATACTGGATATATATGATATATATGATATATACATCATTAGTATAACTCTGGATATAATGGATACATGAACAAATTGTAATTATAAAGAGTATATTTTTTACTCAAGTACCAATGATCATTAAAACGACCGTTATTAACTTAAATAATTACATAGTGTTCATGACATGGTTAAAAGTGATATAAAAGGAATAATGAACTTGAAAAAGGTTCTTAAGAAAGTAGAAATTAACTCATATTTATTATTCAGGATGTTAAAGAACGATCGAGTCAAGTCAGACCCGAGTTATGGGACTTTGTCTCAATATCCTTTCATTGAGGCATATTATGTTTTACACACAACATTCTTTTATATGGTGTATAAACCCCTTTGACTTTTACGTTTATCCAAAAGGAATATTTTTTATACGAATTGTTTTACTGAATGACAGAAGGGAATGTTTTTGTCGTACGTTTGCAGCGACAATGACTTCTCCTTCGTCGTGACCATTATCTGAGTTTTAGCTTCTTCTACAAGCCATACCTTTTCAAAAAATACCATGTTTTAATTTTCATTTATTTTGGTATTGAAAATGGTTTTCATAATGTTTTTATATCAATGTGTTGTATTGATATCTTGTGATTGAAAAGTGGAAATGTTATGTTTCCTTTATGCATGTTTTATGTGATACGATTATGTTATAGTTCTTGGGAATTATTATGAAGATGGGTGGTTCTGTGATAAATTAAGGGTGGGTGAGCCCAATATAGCTCTCCAATGCATTGGGTAATGCAAAGGGATTAAACTTTGAGGATTCCCCGAATAGATTTATGGAGTATACTATGATGGGTATTCCAAACGTAACCAAGAGGGTTACTCCCTACGTAAGAATGTTATAAATGCCTCAAGTTACCTTTATGTCATATGATTTCTATGATTTATTCATGATTTGATGATGTATGTTCAAGTGCTTATGTTTTATGAGTGTAGTACGATTTCATTATTATGTATATATGAACTCATGTTTCCTTTACATATTTTTATAACCCTTGCTGAGCTTTTTATGCTCATTCCATGTTTTTGAAATGATTTTCATAGGTCAAGGGAAAGATACATGATGTGATGATAGTGTCAAGGAAGTGTCAAGAAAGAATCCATGTTTTATTTTAAATATGTTTCCATTGATGGGGAAAATGAATGCTATCTTTTATGTAACCACTTTGTTTAAATGTGGAATGTAATGCAAGTTTTATGATCTAATTATCTAAAACTCAAAACCTGAAAAGATCCTCAATGTGTAATCTTGTAAAAACTCAAGATTAAGAAAGGTTTAAGGCTGGGGCCTTATAGTTGGTATCAGAGGTCAGTTTAGATAACTTTAGGAGTTAGAATTATATTAAATGATTATCCAAAAATATTTTTTTATAGTCAAATTGAAATGATATAGCATTTGAAGATTACCATGTTTCATCATCTAAGACATGTTTGTTCAGAATGGTTTTCCGTAGAGGAAACAGGGAAGCAGTGCTAGGAAGGCATAAAAAAGGAAATAACCTTTTGAATCAGCATCCTGAGATTGTTGGAATTGGAACTGAACAGTTTGTTGCAATAATGGAGCAGTTGAATCAAGCGATAAATGGTGGTGGTATCCATGCACGAGATCAACCAAATCAACCACAGATGAACATGTTAGTGGTTGAACATTTCATGAGGCAACATCCCCCATCATTCAGAGGATCATCTGACCCTGTGCTAGCTGAAGGGTGGATTAAAGCACTGGAGAATATTTTCAATGACATGGGGTGTTCAGATAATCAAAAGGTTAGTCTTGCTATTTACTGTTTGGAGGGTGAGGCAGATCTGTGGTGGTCGATGGTTAAAAATATCAGGGACACTGATGAGATTGATGCTCTTGACTGGGATGAATTCAAAGGTATGTTTCTTGAGAAGTATTTTCCTAAGGATTTTTGACTTAGGATGGAAAAACAAATCCTGTAATTGAGGCAAGAGGAAGACTCAATGGTTGCCTATGAAGAGAGGTTCACTCTATTTGCAAGGTATGCTCCAAATTTTATTTGAGACCTTGATAGTAAAATCAATCGTTTTTATAGAGGATTAAAGACAAAATATCAAAGGTCTTTATCTTCTAGTGAGTTCAAATGTTATGAAAAGCTTGTTCGATGTGCTGAGAAGGTGGAAATGGAGTTTTCCGATGATCAAGTGTTCTATAAAAACCAACAGAAGAAGAGACCGAGATGGCAGGAGAAAGGGAAGAATTCTTCAAAAAAAGACTGATGGTAAGAAATCTAAGTTTCCAGTTTGTGATAAATGTGGGAAAAGGCATGCTGGGGAATGTCTTCTGAATTTTGGAAAGTGCTACCAATGTGGTAAGATGGGACATAAGGCTCATGATTGTACTGAAAAAGATCAAGGTGATGGAATGTCCAAATTTGATTTACAGTTAGTGAAATGTTTTAAGTGCAATGAGATGGGTCACTATGCAAACGAGTGTCCGACAAAGAGCTTGATTGATGGGAAGCAGTTAGACTACAAGTAGAAATGGGTGGTGAAATCCTTTGCAACTACATCAGCAGATGTCGGGCCATCAAAGGAATTGGTATCAGGTACTTTTTTTGTTTTTTCAAATTATGCTACTGTGTTGTTTGATTCGGGGTCTAACATTCTTTCATCCCCGAAACCTTTTCTAGTAAAATGGGAATACCATCTCAAGATATGACTCCCGAAATTTTGGTAAAAACACCTGGGGGAAATGTTGAGGAAAAAATAATGTATATGAATATTCTTATCCTTATCCGTGAAAAGAACATACTTGCAAACCTTATTGTTTTACCTCTAGTAGAGTTTGATATTATCCTAGGTATGGATTGTCTCTTTATTTACCATGCTACGATTGACTGTAGATCTAAAGAAGTTTATATTCAGAAACACCTTCAGTTTGTCTACAAGAATGAACCCTTACTGTTGATATCATATCAAGAGGCCGAGAAACTTGTAAAAGATGGAAATGAATGTTACCTTGCACACATCGTTGAAAACAAAGGAACTGTTCAGATTAATGATGTGCCAGTGGTAAATGAGTATCCTGATGTTTTTCCAGATGAGTTTCCTGGAATAATACCAAATCGGGAAGTTGAGTTTACTGTTGACTTAGTTCGTGATGATAAACCAATTTCAAAACCCCCTTATTGAATGGATCAAATTGAACTTTTAGAGTTGAAGGAGCAATTGCAAGATTTCTTAGAGAAAGGTTTCATTCGACCTAGCACATCACCATGGGGTGACCTTGTTTTATTTTTTAAAAAAAGATGGATCTATGAGACTTTGCATTGATTATAGAGCCTTCAATAACATCACTGTTAAGAACAGGTATCCTTTTCCTCATATCGATGATTTTTTTGATCAGCTCTAGGGAGCTCAGTATTTTTCAATGATTGAACTGAGATCGAGGTACCATCAGTTGAAGGTAAAGGAAGCAGATATTCCGAAGACCACGTTTCGTACAAGATATGACCATTATGAATTTGTAGTAATGCCTTTTGGGCTAACCAATGCACCTGCTGTATTCAGGTACTTAATGAATAGAATTTTCCATGAGTTCTTGGATAAGATTGTGGTTGTTTTCATTGATGATATTTTGATGTTTACTAAAAATAAAGAGGAGCATGAAAGACATTTAAGGGTTATTTTTCAAACCTTAAAAGAAAATAAATTGTATGGGAAATTCAGAAAGTGTGATTTTTGGTTGCAACAAATTTCTTTCCTTGGACATATTGTTTTTAAAGATGGGATAACTGTGGATCCTGCAAAAACAAAAGTTGTGGAAGAATGGCCAAGACCCACAAATGTAACTGAGATTCGTAGCTTCCTTGGTTTGGCAGGCTATTACTGAAGGTTTGTTAGATATTTTTCACGGTTATCTAGTCCAATGACTAAGCTAACTTGGAAGGGTTTTAAGTTTATCTAGAAAAAAGATTGTGATGATTGTTTTCAGGAACTGAAAAGAAGATTGGTGAATGCTCCAATTTTGGCACTACCTTCCAGGAATGGTGAGTTTGTTATCTACAGTGATTCTTCATTGAATGGACATGGTTGCATCCTAATGCAGAATGATCAGGTAATTGATTATACTTCACGATAGTTGAAAACTCATGAGGTAAATTACCCTACTCATGATTTGGAATTACCTACTGTTGTTTTTGCTTTAAAAATTTGGAGGCATCATTTGTATCGAGTAAAGTGTGAAATATATACTGATCACAAAAGCTTAATTATATATTCACATAGAAATAATTGAACATGAGATAGAGGATATGGCTAGAATTAATCAAGGATTATTATTGTACAATTCATTACCATCCGAGAAAAGCAAATAAAGTGGTTGATGCTTTGAGTCGAAAAAGTAGTGCTTCATTAGCAATGTTGCATTTGGAACGTGATCCTTTGGTTAAGGATTTGATGGACTTTGGCATAGAAGTTGTTGGTGAGGGATGTCCTTCTATTTTGTTTCAGGTATTAGTTAAATATTCTCTATCAAACAGAATTAAGCAAGCACAGAAGCAAGACAGCGAGTTGCAGAAAAAGGTAGAGATGGTTCAGAAGGGTAAGTTTCTTGAATTCAATATTGATAATGATTTTTTTTTGAGATTTGGGAATAGATTTTGTGTGTCGTGTGATTCACAGTTGAAGAGAGATTTGTTATGTGAATCTCATAGTTCTCCATTTTCAGTCCATCTAGGCAGTACTAAGATGTATAGAGATCTTCAGGAGTATAACTGGTGGGATGAAATGAAAAGGGATACTGCTGATTTTACTATGAAGTGTTTGACTTGTCAACAGGTTATAGAAGAGTGGCAGTTACCGAAAAGGATGCATCAGCCTTTAGCAGTGCCAGAGTGGAAATGGGAGAATATATCCATGGACTTCGTTGTGGGATTGCCGAAGACACCTCGAGGTAATAATGCAATCTGGGTTATTGTTGATCGCTTGACTAAATCTGCTCATTTCTTTTCCATACGAGATAATTTATCCCTAGATCAACTTCCCCATTTCTATCTTAAAGAGATAGTCAGGTTACATGGAGTTCTTCTCTCCATTGTATCTGACCGTGATCCCAGGTTCACTTCTATCTTTTGCAAAGGTCTTCAGAAGTCATTGGGTACAGAATTAAATTTTAGTACAGCTTTTCATCCTCAATCAGATGGGAATTCAGGACGAAAAATTCAAACTTTTAAAGGATATGCTACATGCTTATTTGATGGATTATCAGGGATTTTGGGACCAATATCTTTCTTTGGTTGAGTTTTCTTATAATAACAGTTTTCATTCCAGTATACAGATGGAACCATTTGAGGTATTATATGGGAAGCGGTGTCAAACTACAGCTTTCTGGGATGAAGTGGGTGAAAAGAAGCTGATGGGACCAGAATTGGTAGAAGAGATGGCAAAAAAAGTTCAGTTGATACAGAAACACATGAGAACAGCTCAAAGCAGGCAGAAGAGTTATGCGGATAACCGGATGAAGGATCTATCTTTCGAGGTAGGTGATCATGTCTTTCTCAAAGTTTCGCAATGGAAAAGTGTGATGCCATTTGGTAATAAATGAAAGATGAGTCCAAAGTTCATTGGACCATATGAAATTCTGGATAAATTTGGATCAGTTGCATATCGAGTGGCATTACCTCCGAGTTTATCTCAGGTACACGATGTTTTTCATGTTTCAATGTTAAGGAAGAACATGCCAGATCCATCTCATGTTTTGAGTCCAGAGGTAGTTCACCTGGAAGAGAACCTATGATATGAAGAACAACCTGTCTATATTCTTGACCACAAGGAGAAAGTGTTACGAAATAAGGTGATTCATCAAGTAAAGGTTTTTTGGAAAAAATACATGATTGAAGAGGCAACAATGGAATCTGAAAATGCAATGAGGGCTAAATACCCCAACTTATTCGATAAGTAAATAAATTGTAGGGATGCAATTTTCTAAAGGGGGGAAGGATGTAACATCCGAAGTAAGTAATGAATAATATATATTCTTATCATTGTCTATTTATGAATTAGATAGTGTTTTAGAGTCTTAAAATGACAATAAATCCAATCTTAAGCCTGGAATACACTAATATTCTTAAAAGATTGTTTTACTGCCTTTTGATGGAACACCATTTTTTAATCAATCTTTTGAAAATTTTATAATCTCTATTTGTCAAAATAAACTTATTATTTATGATTGGGACATTGAAATTTAAAATGGATAGTTTTTTGGTATTTTTCTGATAATGTTCATTATTTAATAAATAGTGAAAATATTGCATTTTACATCAATACTACTTTTTCATATATTTTAATTATATGGTTAGATTATCTTTTTAATTGGTTTTAAAGTTTAAATATAATATATTTTGACCATGTAATCCAATGGTGGAAATTGGGATTAATTTCACTTTGGAATTGGGCATAAATAACTGCCAAACTTTTCATAGATATAGTTCCAAAAAAAACCTCTATTTGTTTTGACAATGGGAATTATTTTTAAATTAATTATTGCAATTTATATGTCTGGAATTTGGTAAAATGGATTCCATATTTGGAACCATAAGGTCCAAATTATTCAATTAAGAATCTTTTGTTTTTGGACATTATGAATAGTAACGACGGTAATTATCTTTAATTATCTTGATTAATGAGTAATCGGGTAGTTAAGGAAAATAAAATAATATTATAATAATAAAAAAAGACACCAATATGTGTCCTAATGCTACTGGTTGTCTCATGTCCGACCATCGGATTCCTTTTTCCAAACTTGGGGACCCCAAGGAATCACTTTTGTGTGAAAGTGACTTTTTATCTTTTTATTTTTAAAGAAAGTTAAATATAACATAGAATGTATCACCTGAGTAAAACATTTTTAATTTTCTCTACCTAAATGATCTGTTGGTCTATAAATAGTCATTAAAAATCTAAAACAATTTTCTACATCATGATATATTTATTATAATTTTTTGACATTAAATAAATTAAATTATTTATGATACCATGATGATGTAGTGATTACCTCATTATTTAACGATTTAAAAAAATGAAAAGATAATATAAAATCTAAGACCTACACTTGTCAAAAACCTATTGGATGGGTGTATTTCGAAATCTTATCACCTTATCCTCGAGATATTTAATTTTGGGTCCTTTTAAATTCAAAAATAATTTTATAATAATGTAACCTTTTATAACTTTCCAAGAGTGCCCCTCCTCTCCTCTTATAAAAGGCCCCCACCTCTACCACCCTACCCACACCTCTCAAGCCTTTGGATCAGCCAACCCCTACTCATTTTGTCTCTCCACATCCCTCTCTTACTCCTTGAAGCCTCACATTGGGCAGAAGTCTTTCCAAGGAATCCTTTGAGCTCAAATCAAAAAAAAAAGTTACTCGTTTTAAAGGTAGTGTCTTCTCTTGTGTTCTTATGTTTTATTTTTCATCTCCAACCCCCTAAACTCTTTTTATTCATTTCTTTTGTAAAAACTACAGTATCTTCAATATACTATTATGTTGTTATAAGAAGAATTCGAGCTACACTTACACACACCTACATCTAATGGTTAAAGAACATACTGTTTCTATGGATGGTGAATTTCTGCCTCACGAAACTTTGATTGTTCAATATTATTCTAAAACCTTCAAAGGTGGCCATTAATATGTCACTATATTTATATATAATATGTTTATGTTTTCCTTAAGCTTTTGTATTTTTCATTTATGTCATACCTTTATGGTTTCCATTATGGGTATACACGATATCTTCATTTTAGGAAGTGTGGACTACCGCCCCCTCAAAGTGATTTGATTCGTTAATACCATATGTGGTACGTATAAAGGATAGATTGAATGATATTATATATGATAAAATACTGGAATTATAATACTATTATGTATCATTATGTTTTAATTCCATTAAATATGAAATAGAAATGGAAGTAGTGTTCATGTGTACATACGGCTTACCGTCTCCATGAACGGTGCATTTCATTTCTTACCTCTAAATGTTATGTAATATTATAAATGCATGTATATACTGGATATATATGATATATATGATATATACATCATGAGTATGACTCTGGATATAATGGATACATGAACAACTTGTAATTATAAAGAGCATATTTTTTTCTCAAGTATAAATTATCGTTAAAACGACCGTTATTAACTTAAATAATTATATAGTGTTCATTACATAGTAATAAGTGATATAAAAGGAATAATGAAATTGAAAAAGGTTCTTATGAAAGTTTTAAATTAACTCAAGTTTATTATTCAGGACATTAAAAAATGATCGAGTCAAGTTGGACCCGAGGTATGGGACTTCGTCTCAATATCCTTTCATTGAGGCATATTATGTTTTATGCACAACTTTCTTTTATACGGTGTATTAACCCCTTTGACTTTTACGTTTATCTGAAAGGAATATTTTTTATACGAAGACTTTTACTAAATGACAAAAGGGAATGTTTTTGTTGTACGTATGCGGAGACAAAGAATTCTCCACCGCTGTGACCATTATTTGAGTTTCGGCTTCCTCTACAAGCCATACCTTTTTTTAAATAAAAAAACCATGTTTTACTTTTCTTTTATTTTGGTATTGAAAATGGTTTTCATAATGTTTTTATATCAATGTGTTTTATTGATATCTTGTGGTTGAAAAGTATAAATGTTATGTTTCCTTTATTCATGTTTTATGTGATATAATTATGTTATGGTTCTTGGGCATTATTATGAGGATGGGTGGTTTTGGGATAAACTAAGGGCGGGGGAGCCCGATATAGCTCTCCAATGCATTGGGTAACACGAATGGGTTAAAGGTTGAGGTTTCTCTGAAGAGATTTAGGGAATATACTTTGATGGGTATTCCAAACGTAACCAAGAGGGTTACTCCCTACGTAAGAATGTTATGAATGACTCAAGTTAACTTTATGTCTTATGATTTCTATGATTTATTCATGATTTGATGAGGTATGTTCAAGTGCCTATGTTTTATGAGTAAATTATGATTTCATTCTTATGTATATATGAACTAATGTTTCCTTTCCATATTTTTATAACCCTTACTGAGATTATTATGCTCATCCTAAGTTTTTAAATGATTTTCACAGGTCAAGGGGAAGGTACATGATGTGATGATAGTGTCAAGGAACTGTAAATAAAGAATCTATTTTTTATTTTAAATATGTTTCCATTGATGGAAAAAAATGAATACTATCTTTTATGTAACCACTTTGTTTAAATGTGAAATGTAATGCAAGTTTTATGATCTAATTCTCTAAAACTCCAAACTTGAAAAGATCCTCAATGTGTAATCATGTAGAAACTCAAGATTAAGCAAGGTTTAAGGCTGGGGCCTTATACATACATTTGAAAGATGTATTTGGAATATCCTCCTTCTTAACCATTAATTGATGAAATCCATATGAAAGGTCAATCATATGGAAGAATTGATCCCCATGAAGCTGGTAAAGTAAATCTTAAATTCATAAATGATAGTGTCTATTCACCACTGTGAGCCTGATATATTCTCTATAATCAATTCATATCAACATTGATCTATCATTCTTCTTGACAAATAGACAATGTGTTTCCAAAGGAAACATACTTTTTCAAATAAGATCATTCTCAGAAAGATCAAGGAGTTGTTAATTTAATTCCTCCGACACCACATTTTCCATTCTATAAAGGTTATTTGATATAATCATGGATCTAGGTAGAATATAAATGAAGAAATATATAACTCTTTCATGGGGAGGTCTCAATAACTCCAATAAAAAATAAATTAATGTATTCATGAATGTTGGGGACATTATCTACTCATATAATTCCATTACCTTATTCTTATTTACATATTATTTTCAAAAAGAATGCTGAGAGTGGTGGTTTTAGACAAATATTAGGTCAATAACTCTCTTCCTTAAAAAATATTGTATGTTTTCCAATCATAAATACTATTATTTCACGTATTCTATTGTTTATATTAGCATTATACTTTATGAGATAGTCCATACATAATATACATTTAAAATACAACATGGTAATGATGTTATTGTGCTCACTCAATTTAATACTACAATAACAATACATTGTAGATTCATGGATAATCCCTCCCAGTGTAATGACTGGTAACTCTACTTCTAGAAGTGCAGAGATAGTTTCTATATTCTTTGAATACATTAATGAAATAATGGAATGAGTAGAAATAGAATCCAATATATTACTTTCTTTATTTGATATAATAATAAGAGAACCTTCCAAAAAATAATATAGAGCATCAACTTTAGATGTCATAATAGGAAAAGAATGGCCTTACTCCCTTGGCCAACAATGAGGATGATGGTGATTCCCCGCCAATTCCCTTATATTTGGGATGTGATTGGAAAAGTGTAAAATATATCCACACATGAAGCATTGGACTTTAGGTGGGGCCTAAACCATCTTCCCATTGTGGTTAGTTTTAATAAGTTGAGGCTTTACCACACCACGATTGTTCCAAGAGATATGGCCATCTCATCTATTCATGTCACATTTCTTTTTACCAAGAAAGAAGTTACATGAATTATTCATCCCACAATTATTTCATGGTGAAAAATGCACTTATTTTTGTCCCCTTCGTTGATCAATGATACTACCTAATAATTTCACAAAAGATCTCTTATTTTCATTTTAATTTTTTAGAATCTTGTGTCTAAAAGAACTTCAGTTTGACCATCATTACACTTATAATTATCTCCTCATATCTTTCATAGCCTCTATTAGAAATATTATCCAACAGATGTGGTCAAACTCCACCAATAAATCTTTCAAAAATTCCATTATGATCTATGAAAATAAATATAGAAGTAACAAGAAAGTCTTGGTAAGTTCATCTAATTGATACCTATATATGCATGCTCCTTCTACTTCTGATCTATGTATTACTTCTCTATTTTTATTCGCATCAAACTAGGGATATATTTTATGAAAAAATATACACTAAAAACATCCCACATAATCACATCAATCTCCCTTCTTGGCTTCATGTTTTCAATCATTTCTACCTCTGATCAACTTCCCCCTCTATGTAGACCATTTTTAGTGAAAATTTCTTTTATTAGGATCAACGATGCAAGGAAAAGTTCATTTATATATAGATTATCAACTTTTTAAAAAACAATGTGTCAGTAGATCCACTAAAATATTGCGGGAGTTTACGCATAAAGGTCCCAAAACAAATTTATTCCCTTTTGTGGTAAATCTACTATCTCAGCATGATTTCAGTTATTTCCCAAAACTCAAGTCATTTGATTCATCATTAGCATGATGTTTTCCATTTTGGATTCTATATGTAAGACATCATCACCCAGCCTATTGTGCTCACCATTTACATGGATCCTCCTATATCCCACCATTTTTTAAATGAATAAAACCATAATATGAAAATTTTTCTCATTTAGTAATATTAATTTTTAATTGAATTTCAAGTCTTAATATATAATTCTTAAATATGAAAATATTTTACAAGAATTTATTTTTCTAAATATCCATCATAATGGTTCATAAATTGCATGTGATTAACCAAACATATCCCCCATGAGGGCCAAACTAGGAGTGTAACAAGACCCTTTGTCATGCACCGGTTCCCATTTTAGTGTACATGAATGTGGTGATTTTGGGTTTTACCCCTATATTCATCCTTGATAGAGCCACATCCTCTTCTTTGTATCTAAACAAGGCTTTCATTTCTTAGAAACCACTTAAATAATATTTGACTCAAATAAAATGATGTCATCATTTATTATATCTTGTCCCTTTGGTTCTTCCTAATATTTTCAAATATTAGTTTCCACAAATAACTGAGACATCCTTTGATACCAATATTCACATCCCCCCATTTTTTACATAAAATCTCATTAAAATATACAAATTAGAGTATATTTTAATGTTTAGTTTATTGGAAATATGATAAATAGTACATAAAAATGGAAAATTTCACTTAATAAACGTGAAATGATTCATAATTGTTTCATCCTATATAACATTGCCACATATCGTTTACTGGGGATTTACATTAGAGGAATGGGTGGGCATAATCCCCAACAATGGAAAATAAGGGAAACGATTTACAAGTAATCATCATAATTATTAATGAAAACTTTAAGAATATCATAATGACATGAGGTAAAGACAAAGTGGCATATAATAATAAAAATAACATGATTTATAACATGGAAATGTTACTATAAAATTTAGTTTATACATTGATAAGCATATCACCATTCTTTGTCCCCAAGGTGTCATAAAATTAACAAGGTATTTTAAACAAGTCATCTCTAGAGATTAAATTCATTTACCAATGAATTAGAATGATATTATGAAAAAACCTTAATATGTACTAATTTTCATCTGATCTATATAGATCATATTCAAAAATCCCATTAATAACCCATGAATAATAAAATAAACGGGTTTTGTATTAAAATAATGGAATTATAAAAAGTCATTAAATACATGATCAATATTTCATTTATAACCCATGAATAGGAAATTAGGATTTTATTTATGTAAATTAAATAGTAAAATATATAATTTTTTCAACTTTTTGAATACCTCATGAATCTAAAGTGGTTTGGGAATTCACATAATGAAATTAAAATAGTTTCTTGATAAAAAGAGAAAAATACTGAGATGAGAATTCGATGGCATAACAGGTATGAAAAATTGTTTTTATAACGTTAAATGAAATGGAAAAAGGTTATCCCATTAATAAAAGACCCTAAATATAGTAAATTGATAGAATAAATTGAACATAATTACAAGTATGGAAATTTGAATTATATGCCACATAAAATGCAACTTGAAATGAAAAGAAAAGTTGAGATTTTCCTTACCTTGAAAAGTGGCTTCTAAAACCTGGGGATCATGACCATGAGGGCTTGAGGACACCTTTGGAGGACTCCTTGTGAGGTAATAATATAATATATTAGTTTTTAATGAATTTATAATTAATGAAGATGAATAAATTGGAGTTTATTAATAGATATTTTTAGGGAGTTTTTTTTATTAATTTATGTGGACAAATCAGTAGTGGTATTTTCAAAACCATGGGAATTACTATGGTAATTTCTCATGGTAATTTCCAATTTTATTGGCCACATGGGACAAATAATTCATTCTTTTAATCAAAAATAGTTTAATATAATTTTATATTACATATTACACCATTATAATTTCATTAAACATATTGAAAGCGCAAAACTGTATTTTTATTATTCATTGGAAAACAAAATATTTTATAAAATTACCATAAATTCAACCTAACCTAATTTCAATGTTATTATTTAAAACTTTATTTTTATTTTAACATAATAATTCACTAATCATGAGAAATTTAATTTTCAAATACAAAAAATCCTTATTTATTAAACATAACAGCTAATAGAAAATGTGTAGTAAAATGCATATTAAAATGTCTTACACATAAAAAAATTATTCTATCATTTAAATTTACATATAGATTTTTAATAATAACATATCATTAAAATAATAATTATTAATAATACCTTATTTTATTATTATAATTATATTTTTTCCTAAAATTATGTTTTAAATCTGAGAAATAAATTTATAAAAATCACCATATTTTTAAGAAAATTTAAATATAAAAAATAATATTATGAACAAAAAAATATTTATACTAATGGATTATACAATAATTTATAAATTAATTAACACATAAATCTTTATAAATCCCTCATATTACATAAGGGTGATGTGTGAAATATTGATAGACTCGTGGGGTGGCTCACCTAACATCACCCGACTAGTAATCTCTACTATCTCAAAATTTTCTCATAGGTGATTTCATTCAAGAATAACATTTGGCAATTTTAAATAGTCTTGGTTGAGAGAGAATAACATATATGGTACGTCATTCCTGAGACCTATAAAATTGGATTTATATGAAATTATTCTCTAGTATCGGTCTATTGAATCTTCTTTCTTCTTTATTTTTTTAATATAATTTATACTTATAAACAAAAATTGTAATGTTAATATTATTATTAGGTGCATAAATTCCAATGTTCATATTTAAGAATGTTCATTGATGACCAATGGTACAATAATGGTCAAAAAAAAATGATAAATTTTCCAAATATAATATCATTTTAATTAAAGTGATATAGTTATGTTGAATACAAAAAAATATTACACACATATTAAAAAAAATTATCAATCAATAATATTAGGTTCTTAAAATATCCCTATATCATGAGATATAAATCCTCAACTAATTAAAATTTATGATATATATGAAACCACCCAATAATCATCCATATATATGTTTTCCAATAAAAATAATCACTCATCACATTATTAAGAACACATTGAATGAAATATAAGTTTCACAATATTTTGAGATAGTATCACAAAAATTGGACTCTATAATGTTAATTATTAATACTGAAAATTAAATCACCTAAAAGAGTATTTAAAATTAATATTTATAAGGTGATTCATTATATATAATTTCCTAGGAAATAATTCCATCATTGATAAATAAGAATATCATAGTGAAATTATAAATTTGGTTTTAGAAAATATTTATAAGATTATCATTAAATAATAAGTCATTGGTCACTTTCATTTTGTTTAAAAAAGTGATGTGATGAATTTTTAAAAAATATATTTTTTTTAAAAATAATCAATAATGGAGCTTTGAAAAAAAAACTAGGGATCATCCATGGAAATGTGGAGTGGATGATAAATTAATGGGAAAACATTTTAAAATTATAATATAATTTTTTTGAAGCTCACATCATATAAAGGGAAAAATAAGATTCCCATTAAAAATAGAAAATCAGAAAGATTAAAATCACATGAGATAAAAAATAACAAGGTTTCAAAATATAAAGAATAACATTGGAGGAAAATTAATATATTGGCAGGTAGGTATAATTTTCATTAAAGAGGTTAATAATTATTCTCAAAAGGTGTGTACATTTTTTAGAATAAAATAATTAAACATATTTTAATTAATAATTAATTTTTACACATATATGATTCTAATTTAAATTTAAATAAATAAATTGACATTAAAAAAATAGTCATTGATAAGATTATATAATGATGATGAATTTTAACTCAAAAAAGTCAGTTGAGTTAAAAACAATTCTCACAACATTTATATCTTTTTAATAAAAAATCCATTCAACATAAAATAGTATTTGTATTCCTAATTATCATAAATTTCATGTCTATTATTAATAAATAAATCAATGAAAAATATATATACTAAAATAGATACATGTGGTTAATAAAAGTCATATATCGATGAATAGATTTTTTGGTCTGAGAACCCTTACCTCAGAACTGGATTCATTCTACTTGAGCGCAAAACATCCAGAGCAATAAATTCTTGTTTTTATTGTTTTGATGAATACTATTTTCCTTAAATATTTCTTTTTATAAGGTATAATTGTTATCATAAATTATCTATTTATTAAATAGTTTTCACTTATGGTTGTTACTTGAGGAGGTTCACCTGATTTATTCTAAGCATCCATGGTATAATGAATTTGGTGAAATATTTTGTAAAATCGATTCATAATATCTAAAATTATAATTTTTTATTATTATTTTATTCTGTTACCATAATTTTTATTCAATTTCATATGTTTTACCAAAATGGGATGAAATTTAGAATAGTGACTTGATATTTTATTTTTTGTCGGCTAAGTGTACGATGAGCATTTATTATCAATATAAAATATAGTATATAAAGAATTATGTTCTAATAAAGTTATTGTTATCATAAATAACATCTTTAAATATTATATAATTTTTTTAATTCAACCATTTTAAGTTGTGATGAGAAATTTAAACCTCCATTAATGGGTGTGGTAGTTTATATGTATGCTTAATTAAATATTATTTTTTGAAATGGTTTTTGATAAGGGTGGAAAATTCATATTCAATATTTATAATAAAATTTCATTATATTATTAATTATTATTCTATGAAAATCTCCTTGAAATTATATATTTCATGGGATAGAAGGGGAAAAACTAATATCGATTTATTTATAACATTAACACTTTTTTAGGATCTTCTCAATTTGGTGAAATCATAAGGCTACTTAGCATGGACTTTGGAAAGACCAAGGATTATAAGATATGAAGATATGGAGGCAGACCGAACAAAAATTGTTTTTGAAGTGTTCTGGTATTTAATGGTTGGAGGAATCTATTGAATCTCATCTCTAATTATAATGAATAAAATAGAATTTTTATAAATAGACATTATTTTTACAATGATAACATTAGAATATTCATGTATCAATTGATTAAAAATTAGATAAAAATGATGTTTTGCATAAGAAAAGGTCTAAAATTCTTCCAAAATTCATTTTAAATCATATTTTAAACATATCTCAAGTCTTTTACCGCTACATTCAATTAAATTACTATTTTTTCACCATGGAAACAAGTTTTCACATAAATAATTAATTTTTTAAAAACCTAATGTAACCCTTATAACAATATTTTGATGTTATAAATCAATTTCTAAGATCTATATAATCCAATTTAACTTATAAATAATAAATATTTAACATTAAAATTTAATCTCATAATATATAGAAATATAGTTTTTTTAAAAATAAATCTTTTAAATATTATGTTTTTTTAATATTTTAAGACATTAATTAAAAATAAATTTTCTAAAAATACATTTATATATATATATATTTCGAAAAATCATATCAATTTAATTTTAATTTTTTTTTAATTTAATTTATTTATAACAATTACAAATATTAATAAAATAATCCATTTAATTTAACCATTTCACCATTATAAAATTAATTAACAGTAATTTATTAATAACATGATTAGGATTAAAAATAAAATTTACCATATTACATAATATGAACAAGATCATATGAAAAATTAATTCCATTTGTTAAATTTTATTTCAATAAATGATTGAAAAAATGTTTTATATATTTGAATAAAAATGTTCTTGGACTAGAAAATTAATTACGGTTCAAAGACATTGAAGATTATTATTTTAAAATTTTACACAGCATTTTAATGTGAATAATTTTAAACCATAAATATATCATTGCAATAAAAATTTATATAAATATTTCAAGATATTAATTAATTAATAATAATGTTTTAAAAATTATCATTTTTGTAAAAATAGTATTTACAATTCACCTAAAAGTCAACAATTTTAGATAATATAAAATATTGATCTTATAATATTCTTGGAGTTATGAATCCATTTTTTAATTTTAAAAATAAAAAAATTAAGAGTTAAACATTAAATAAAATTAAATTGGAATGACAAAAAATTTCTTAGGAAAATAAATTTTTGAACTACAATGATTTATTTCTCTAATTTAATATGAATAAATAATTAGATTTTTTATTAAATTATCCATATTATATATATATTAACTATATTTACTTTCATTAAACAGATCGAATAAAAATAAATGTTTATAAAAATATATTTTAATAATAAAACTATATCATTTATTTTTTTCATTTCATCAATTACCATTATTTTTCTTCAAAATTCATTTGATATATAACATTAAATATTAATAGGTACCTGATTATATCATATTAATATCTAGTAATACATCACCTCTATATATCCATGTAATATATAAGTATATGGTATTCTCTATTGGAATTTGTGTGTCATGGTAATAATAGTATAGTTCTCGTAGATATTTCCACAACCTTGAATTTCGCTCACAATAAATTTATATAATATGATAGCTTCTCTAGTTTGGATTTGTATTGGTTAAGGTAAAACACAATATATGATACTAAATTACCATTTATGGTAATATTAGATTCAGGATGAGGAATACTACTATACATTTCTATTTCATTATATTTACATTGTATATTATATAATATTGTTCCTTCGTTTTATACCTTATAATTTATTAGATATTTTATAACTCTCAACAATAATGATTTTATTTTAATTTATAATGATATAATTTTATTTTAAAATTTTGTTTATAGATATATATGAAACATATTAGATTAATGTTAATGAATGACTTCTATTAAACTCATTGGGGGTAACACAAAATGATTTAGAAAACTATGAAACCCTATGTGAAACACAACTGCATAAAACTAAATGGCTCTAAAGAGATGTTAATAAAAATTGGATAATAATTATTCCAACTATGTAGCTCAAAACATTATAATTTTCATATAAATTGTACATGACATTTGATGACATTATTATGAAAAGAAGTAATGGGAAAGTTGGGGTCTGACACCACCCACTACCATCCTAATATTCTATGTTATAAAACATTACAGAATTAATTTATGTGATATATGTATCCTACCAACCAAATAATGATAAACTATAGATATTTGTTCCTTATCCAAGTGAAGAATACCATAATTCTATCATATATTAATTTGAAAATATGAAAGACAATGATTTCATGAATATTTTAAAAAACATGGTTATAAGACGTATATAGGAAAGAGTTGGCTAATATCAATAATTTATATCTCCAACGATGAATAACAATTATATGTTATTCTTCATAAAAAAAATTTAAATTAATTAAATAATAATAATAATATGTAATTTATTTAATACCATGAAATCCTATGGAGGAATGTTCATAATAAAAACTAATGAGTATGGGGGAGAAATTAATTTATGTCGACATAGTTGAAACAAGGGATTCTTTTCAGTCATTCCCAACGAAAGTCATGATAATAGAAAATGGCTTGTCTGATAAAATTTAAATAAATTCAATTAAAATAAAATTAATTAATGTAATGGGAAATTGAAGAAATAATATGTAGTCATATAATTAGAGATATTGAAACCCCTAAAAAATAAATGAAATTTACTTAGAGGAGATATATTCTTGACTAATAAAAATAAACAAGGTTGGATCCACTTACAAGTTACTTCTTAGTAAATTAAGAACTAATAAAAGGTAAAATATAAATAATAGAAGTAAATATGATGAATAAATATATGATAATAAAATTTGTGTTATTTTAGAGAGAATTAACAAACAATTTCCATGATAGAAATTTAAATGTAAAAAATATTTATTTCAAAGTGATATTTGTAAATAAACCCTTATAACCTGGGGAAAAAATAAATTAAAAGATAATCAAAGATATATCATTAATTTTTTTTTAAATTCATTCAATTATATAAAAATTATGAAAAAATAATAAAATGGGAAAATATATACACCCAAAAAATTATAGGTTGTGGTAATAAAACATATCTCAATGAATGGAAAATCTAGAAGAGAATCATTTACCTTTAATAAATACATAAATTAAATATCATTAACCTCATGTATAATTAAAATAAATATTTCAATCACATATTTCATGGAATATTTATTTTATACTAAATTTTTATACTATTCAGTAATAAAACTTTATTAAACATATACTACATAATTATTGTTTATAATCATTATCTAATGTCTATAACCTTTCTTATTTTATACAAATTTAATAGTCATGAAATAAATCATAATTAATTGACTAATATACCACTAATAATATATTAATTAATTCATCATAATCATTATATTACAAGGATTTATTCTATCGGATTTTCATTTGGGGAAATATATCGGTATTGTTCGTGAGAATGGAATCCATGAGGAGCATGATTCATGTAATTTACCTATAAAACATATTCTTTTTATTGACCATTAATTATTTTCCCGCACTTTTAGATCCCAATTTATGACATAAAATAATCCTTAATGTCATATATTATAAATATTAATTCCATCATACTTATTCATTATGAAAATTATGTTTTTGGTCTAACATCGTTTATGTTTGTGTTTGAACTGAGCCAAACAAGAATATAATATACGACTAAATTAGTAAGAGTTTAGAGTAATAAAATTGTAATAAAATTTTCATAGAAGAAATATGTTTTTAATGTAACATAATTTCAATTTATAATGACATTTATAAAAATTGTATTTTCAAATCTAATTAAAAAATATTGTAATTAACTAGGTATATTTTTTAAATAATTCAATAATTCATGACAAGGGTTCCTTTAGAATGATGTATTAAGCTTTATTCATGGAACTGGAAGATATCAAATATCTAATAAGGATTTTGTATAGGATAAATTGGTAGGTATTATAGAGATAATATAATCAATAGATTTGTTTTTTAGGGGTCAAAGATTGATCCTTTTGTATATATTGTCTCAATGGAAATTATTCGAATATTCATTTCTTAATGTGGGAGGTTGTAATTTTAAAAGTAATGTGGGCATACAAATATAAATTTTTGGGGATGGTTTATCAATCCATTATTCCAAAAAATTAAAAAATAATGTTTCATAAAATGTAATGTCATTATAAATTATTTTTACAATTTTTTTCTAATTTTAGCATTTCTATTTTTGCTAAATTTTTTCCTCATATATTAGTTTAAATAGTCAAAATTATTTTACTTTACCATGGCAACTTGGTTTTAATCTCACTAACATTATTGCCTTACGGAAAATGAACTTTATGTTTTTACTTAATTTTAACATTTTGATAATACTCTTTAACCCTATTTAATATAATCTAATTTTTTAAATATGATAAATTCAACTTTTAATTAAAAACAAAAAATATATATATATAATATTTTTTTTTGAAAAATTAATTTTTAATCATTCAATATTATTAATATTATTAAATATTATTTACAAATTAATTGAGTTTTTTCTAATTGAAATATTATAATAAAATAATAATTTACTAGAGATTAATTTCTTTTATTATAGTACAAATGAACAATACTGGTGAGAAATAGTTCATTGAAAAATATAATTTTTTAAAGATAATTTATTTCTTATGTATCCTATAATAATTAATTATTAATATTTTGACCTTGTAACCTTTTTAATGTTATTATATTAAATTATTTCAGTAAATTTAAAAAATAATTCAACTAACTATATAAGAATAAAAATAACAACAACAAAATTATGTTTTGATAAAAAAAATATTTCTACAATAAAATATTTTAATTTAAAATTATCTTTTTATTTCATTCCAAAAAGTATTTATTATTTTAGAATTACATTATTTACTGTTATAGAACTTACACATTGGATATTACCAATGATGAAACATATAACAATCATATTTCTTATTACTATATATCAAATGACCACATTTCAGATACCAACATATGAAATTGTATGATTTAATTCCTATATATAACCTTATATACATTAGTAAAATAATTCATTCTATTAATTTATGTATCGCTAAAAATTTCTATTATATTTATAATTATATATCTTTTTTACATAGTTTAAATCGAGGTTATGATATTCATGGAAAACCATGAGGATAATGATTTTATGTTTTTAGTATTTCTGTATTCATGTGTTTTTATTATGCTTATAACATTTTTAATAATATTTATATTTTATTCTCATAATTTTTTAATTTTTATCTCACCTTATAATATTTAATAACAATAAAATTTTTTGTGATTAATTTATTTTGGTGTAGTGTGTGAAATAATGTATCCAATACAGTCTTGTTTTAAAAGAAATATACATAATTAAATTTGGGGGTGTTATATTGTATCCCCATTAAAATAATTTCACACTATAAATCTCATTACTCACTATAAAAAATTAGGATACTTCTAATTCCTTATATCATCATGTTCCCATATAGCTCTCTAAAGTATATTATTATTATATAGAATAGTAATATGTTGAGTGATCTTGTCTCAAAGTGTATTATATATATCATATTATGATTTTACCAGTTTCACCTTATAAGAAATATTATGTTCCATCTATATAAGATATTATTTTAATATATGTGAAGGGCCATGTATATAGATCCTATAATTTGACACATAGAATATATTATCCACTTGTGATAGGTTTGGGGGAACTTTAGGATTAAAATATTTTATCTCCACATGATCATTGATTATAATAGAGCCAATGTGACTAGGGATTTACATTCCCCTTATCCAAAATATCATAACAATCTTCCACATTTGTTTTCAATGAAACACTATTCCCCTAATAATAAACTCAAAATTACAGTAACTATTATTTCAATTTCTCTTCCATTAACTTTATATATTTTTTATGTTTCAATTTTTGTCTTAAAAATTATTTAATATTTTATGAGCATGATCTTGTCTCAATAGCCTCCAATATACAAAAATCCTCCCAAAATCATTATGTTTTTCATATCTACCCATTCTACTCCTTATATAATACAAATTTAAATGTTATAATGATTAGAATTATTATATAATAACTCTAATAGGGGTATGTTTTTAATTACAAAATTCATAAAAATAGATTTAATAGGATCTTAATATATCATCATGATTTTTTATGTTTTTTTCGAGTGACCATTAGTGTGAGGATGATACGTAGTACTGACACTCAACTCCGTATGCAATTCATTTGAAACACTTTTCCAAAACATTGAGATAAACATCCTTTATAAATCAGTTGAACTTGAGATTGGTATCATATACAACCTTACAAATTATTTTATATGTATCATATTGATTTATTCAAGTGAAAAATTTTCTTAAATAAGAATAATAGGTGAAGACTTCGTATAGATATCAACTACAACCGAAATTGAAATATTAACTTTAGAAGTCATAGGAATACAAATAATGAAATTCATGGAGATGTTATCCCATTATTATTAAAGTATTGAAAATTTTTCATCATAAATATGGACTAATATCCTGACACATTGAAATTATTTCATACCATGCATTGATATTCATAATCTATAACCTCCATGTGTATGTTACCCAACCTGAAAAGATTAGTGAGATCTCGATACATTTGTTCATTTCTAGATGAATAGATTATAATGAGACATGTTCATTATAAAATAAATTTATTAGTAAATTTGGTATTTATAGAGAACATATTAAATTAACAAATCATACAATTTAATCATTATCTAATTAAACCTTTGAAATATATCTTATACTCATATATATACCCATATCCTCTATTTATTAAAAAATAATCCCAAAATTAATGTATGAAAGAGTTTTCATTGTAGAAATATATGATTTCCGCACATCCAATATGATTTCAAGGTCTATCCTATGAATATACATCAGTATTGGACCTATTTTTATCCTCATCATGGATATGGTAGCATGATAATTCTTTATTAGAAAAGAAACCACATTGGTCTCCTTCCTATGATAGAAATGATTTGATCTATCATAGTGCATCCTAAAATTAGGTTATCTCCCTTTATATATTTTTGACTCCTACTATGTGAGTATATATTTTGATATTTTTCATATAATTAAATATTTTATTCATTTCACAATAGAGATAATTCAACCTTATTTTCGTTGAAAAAATAACATCCTCTTTCACCAAATCAAGAGTCTGGTAACATTTCTCAAGATTCATTAATTGAGTTGAGGAAAAAAATACCACAATATCATTGTATATAAGTACACATAATTGTACCTTAAATAATACATCACAATATATTTTAAACACTTATCCACTATAGGGTAGTATGACTACTATTGTATTGTATTACCATCTCTTGAGATATTTACTATTTTCTTCGAATTTATCTATTTATTTGAACACGACACCCTTAATAGGAAACATGGTTTTATGATTTTCTATTCATGAGAAATATCTCATAAATATTCTATAATATCCATCAAATCTAAGAAAAATATTTATATCCATTATAGTGGTGTGTAAGATCCATGTTTTAGTCACCATTTTCTCTAATGAATACACATATATACACTAATTTATGATTGCAACACCATGTAATGGTACTTTATATTTATATAATTCACACACATCATAATTTTCATACAATTTATCTTTTTAAAGTTCTTTTAAAATATTCCCAAATGATCTTCTTATTCTTCCTCAATCAAGGAATATATGAGAATAACATCTTAAAATACAATAAAAATTGATTAAGGTAGAATTTAGTGACTCCATTAATCATATATATGATTATAACAAGGGAATTTATGTGTCCTAATTTCATCACTATGAATTCATAGTTCCCATAAATTTTATGAATGAGTTCCATGGAAATATCCTCCCTTTCCTCATGTAATTGAAGATAACTATTTTGATGGGAAACCATTTATATGTATTTTTACCATCATAGATTATAATATAATTCATCAATACGGTGTAGGGGATACTTATTATTAATCATGATTTGGTTATATTTTGGATAATGAATGGATAGAAGCAATGGTCTATCATTATTCTTAATAAAATGTATAGTTTTACTCCATTAATAAATGCATTGTTATATATGACTCTTTTCATGATATTTGTGTGGATTCTTCATAAATTACTTTATTTTAATTTTGGATATTCTATAAGGATATATCTATGATGAAATATAAGTGGATAATAGTTCTATAGAAAACAATACAATATGATTTGGGGATAGTTCGAGAAACCACCCAAGAAAAATAAATGTATTCACTAAAAATTTGAATATTCACTCTATTTATTTCCTCCCAATCCATTTTATATAATGACCACTCATTATTGGGTATTAAAATCGTATAATATAAGTACTTTCCACTTGGAGATTATCATAACCTTTCAATGGAATATGATCATATGTGGATTCATGATATAAAATCTGAGCTCTATTTCCAAAAAATTAATATGGGTTCTATAGAGATAGAGAAAACACATTCTCATAATCTCATCAAATTACCCTAAAAGAGATGATATTATAATTTGTCAGATGCAGATTCTCACAAACTTCTATCACTTAGGAGTTATATAGATGTGATGTAATCAGCATACAAATTGGTTTTTTCATCAATAAATATATATCTAAATATTATTTTGGCGATTTCATATATATTTAATACAACCCAATTATATATTTTTTGGTAGATCCATTTCCATATAAAGAATTTTTAGTCATAGAGTATATTATGGGTGTAACATTGAACACATTCATTTAATGACCCACATTAGTAGTTGTGATTTAATTGGATTTTAATTTCTCCCTTGGATTTATAGGATATAGGTATCAATTTTAATATATTTCTCATTTATTAGGGAACTTATTTTTCTATTAACCACAGTCATTAAAATTAACTCAATAGAGGGTGGGTGGATCATTCACTTATACATTATTTACAACAATTTATTTGTTTAATTATTCATATATTATCAAAATTAATGTTCATGACATCCTTCATTTTCATATTTTAATCATTTTACCATTCCATTGATAAAATTCCACCTATGATTATTTCAACATATTTTACATGTAGAAATAAAAATCTTATTTCCACAAAAGATATTATAATTTTATTTTCCATGACACATTTATTTACACATATTGTCCTCAAATCCAAGATTATAATTGGAGTTTACAATTTCCACCACCATGAGATAATATCAAATAATATTTCATTGATATCAAAGTCCTTTAGTGATAATTATTTTTGGATATGTTTTCCTAAGAAACCAAATGAATGGAAAATATTGTTTTCGGTCAAATGATAAAACTCGATTCATAAATTTTATATATTATGATAATTTCTATATATATACATAGGGATTCATCCAAATTTTAATTCAAATTTATGAATTCCATCTATATTTTAATAAAATGAGTTTTAATAAATTATATTTTAATTATTACATTCTTAAACCCCTCATATTCCACATATTCAATTTCATCATATTTCCTTGAATTTCTAATGAGAATCATCCAATGGTCAATTTGACCATAAAAATGATAAATGACCCTGAAATCCTTTATATAATGGAATTAATAGAGATTGGAAAAAATTATATCTATTTATTATCCTTTGAGTGTAATTACGTGCATAAGAAGAACCACTAATAGTGGGTGGACATTATTGCATAAAAGAATCAATTCATTGTTTAAAATTTTATATCAAATTTTGTTGTTTATAATGATTCATGTTATTATTTATATATTCATAGACTTGTGTGATCACGACTATGAATGCATTTTTTTGAAGATATCATCCCATTTTGTTGCTCATAGGGAATATTATAGAACATTCTAGTACACTCATTATTAACATTATTTATAGAAGTTACAACTATTGGTTAAAACATAAATAGACTGTAATGATATTATGAAAACAATAACCAAAGTAATATTACATATGATAAATTAAATAAATCATAGTATGTCCTAGATTATGACAACTTCATTTCAACATATGGAATTTTAGGAATGTCCAATATCACTTTTTGTTCAACATATATTGGTTTATGTTTTATCCTCTTATTATCCACAAAAAATCAATAGAGAAAAAAAGAAAAATTTAATCCAAACATGGTGAATTAATAACCACATAAATAACTATTAAATAATTTTATATGAATATTCATGAGATATCACTATATAAAACACCACATAATCATTTTTTTAATATATTTAAATACTATGTAAATAATAAATGTATTTTACATCAATTATCCAAAAAAAATACTTAGATAATCATTACACATCACACCCTTATAGAAATATCAAATCTAATAAGATTCATCATAACTATGATAGATAAAATCATGAAAATGGGTGAACTCAGAATCGTTGTAAGGGTAAACACTAAGAAAAAATAATCCATGATCTTAAGTTACATTAACATATAAATGTTTGAATTAGATCATAACGAAGATGAATGGATAAAATAGAAGCTAATCACCCAACTAAATAATATGTCTTCAAAATATTCTCATGGAATCTAAATTTTGGGATAACATAATACATGATTAATTTTAGTGTAGAAAATTGAATTAATAATCATGATAAATTAGAATATAATATAGTTACAATGAATACAAAAATAATGTGTGATAAAAATAATCAAAGATATAATAACATATTTAAATGATTACTACCATGAAATTCATATAATAATGGACAAGTCTATCTAGGTCTCCATATCATAGTGGATTTGGGATGATAATTAATTGCATATAACATTTTGTAAACATTATATCCACCGGTGTGTAACAACCTAACTCGAACAAAATGATTCTTACAAGACATCTGTATGACTACATGCATGCATCATATTATAAAATTGTTTTATAACTAGTGGTGAGGGACTGAAGCACATCACAGGGATACTTAGTACTCAATAATATATATAATCTAAATAACACAAGAAAAAATAACAACTAAAATAATAATAAGGGAAACAAATAATCCATAAAACATAGTAATAATGATTAGGATTCCATACACACTCAATAATGAATGGGAATTTCCATCATACTATCCAACACATAATAATATATCCCCTCATGTGGTGTATTAATATACTAAAATTGTTAAATGAAACTAATAGAACCCAATATAATCAACTAACACATGGTGTCCTTCTTGGAGTTTCATAACACAATACTTCTAATCCTACATAACTACTTTACTGGAAGAACATTTCACTTGACCAGATCCCTTGTAATGAAATCTACAAGCACAATGATATGCTCATGTGGGGTGTGATTATAAAACACATTATAGGAACACTAAATAACCTCAATATATGTTCACAATATATAAGAGTAAATGAAAAAAATATATTCCATTCTAAAATAAAGCAAAATTTAGTCAAACATGTGCACATACATGTTGGGTCATTAATGATTTTCCTTACCACTCTCATCACGCTTCCAATGGTAATTCCACAAAATTTTCCAATGTAGTTAAAAGACTACTAATTTTCCCACATCTACCTCGAAGGGAGAGACACTCCCACCTATATGGTAAATACTCATTTCAAACCAATTCACTCCATTAGGGAAAGCCACATACCACATGTCAACCCATAATCCTAGATATGGTGTAATACATCACCCCATATCTTGACCCAAATTGATGATTATGGGGAAATCCATCACATTATCCATGATGTCACCCTAGGGTATTGACTATATCTTATGGAACTAACTATTCACCCGATGTAAAGAAAATATAATATCACATGTTACAAAGAAGACACAATAATAAATTTCATAATCATGTCTTATCAAGGAGGATTAATATTAATCACACATATCCACATGTGAATCATATCAAGAAAATATATTTTATGGACAAACACACAAACACACAACATGTTAATCATATCAAGAATAGTTTTTATGGGGATAAACACACATTCCAAATAGTATTTCCAAACAAATCTATATATAGGCAATATATGGTAAGGACTAACTTCATCTATAAGAATTTCATTTTAATGTCACAAGTTTCAACCTAAAAAATGTTTCATTGCAAAGATACCCAGAAACATCCTAAATCCATAAAATTAGAATAATGGGATAAATACCAAGGAAAAAACACACCAAAATAATATGACTGGATTAAAATTACCTAATAAGAGTCCATGTAGTAAATTTCCTTGGTATAATATAGATGTATATGTGTATTCACTGGATATGGTTATTGTATAAAATAACTATGGACTATTATATCATTGGACCATATTGGAACACATTAAAATGATAAAAAAACCATGATTCTTTGGTTCACCTGAAGATAAATGAGATTATTGGGCTTGAGTTGTTAGAACATACCAAGCGAGGATCGCCAGATCCATCGATGGTTCATAAGGCCACAAATAAGGAAATAAGAATCTAAAATCACTAGGATGAGAACTATGGGGAAAAAATCATGTAATGATTGGGGATATGTGTTTTAAAAAAATTTATTTAAAAAAAACATAGAACCCAACCACATATCACCTGTTATGATGTCAATACAAGGTCAAAGGTTATGGCCAGAACATAGTGTTCCCTAAAATCCCACCAGTAAGACGGGGGATTTTCATCAGACTATTTGTGTATCTAGATGACGTAATTTTTATATATAAATTAGCAATAAATTTTTGATTTCTTATCATAGGTTGGCCGGTGGAATCTATAGATTTCCTAGGACAATTCACTTCCCCATCAGGTATCCAATGGTGTTGTTCCGAAAATACAATAGTCCTACTATAGTTGTTGTGTTATATCCTGGTGTCACCATACATTCATTATAAATTTATTCATCCAAAACACCAATAGCTTCCCCCATGGAATTTAATTTCATTTCATAATGATATATTAAATCATAATTGTATTATTATCATAAAATTGATAATGTTAGAAATCCATCCATCAAACAACATATATTCCCCAAGATCCATTTCACCCAAATATATTTTTACTCATCCTTGTACTATTCTTGGATACTGACATAGACCCCTAATAAAGCTCTATGAAATCTTGAATTATATCCATTTATAGTGTATTATGGATGAGCCCCACAAAAATGGCCATTAATGGTTTTATATAACAGTACATCAAATATTCCTTCTATATTTAGAACACCCCCACATATGTGACTATCACTACACAAAAAAAGTATCAAGTTTCACAATTTGATAATCAATAGTCTCCAATGTTTCGATTATTCTGTCAATGATTTATATCCAGTCTTCATCATCCTATTATTATGAAGTTCCCTAAAGTTTGGGGGATGTTAGAGCTTAAAGTCATGAGTGTATTCATCTATTGAACTTTAATATCCTATACCAAGAGAATGAATTTTCTGAAAGTGGCATGGATTGATTTTTTTTAAACCATTAATTACTATGGAAGATGTTGGAGAGTTATATGATACACCCTATTTTATATCATTTGGTGCAACAAGAGAATTACCCCATACATAAGAGTTCTGATTAGTTTCATTTTTTCTTCTAAAGAAATATTTATGGTTATATTTTCTCAGATTCTAAAACAATATATTAGATATAATAAAACTACAATTTTAAGAAGAATATTAAATAAATATAGGTATACTCTAGTAAAATATAATAAGGGACTTATCCTAATAGGATGCACATAAAAACAATGCACCACCCCCTTAGCAATATCCTAGTTCAAATCTATTTCCCATATTTGTGCATGTTATTTACATAAACCTACATACAACATCAATTGGACTCTAAGGATTAAGTAATTAAATGTAACAATAAATATTCCAATATAGAAAACTACTAAATTTGATACGAATTTAATTATTTGAACCCTATTTATTGGTTGAAAAATTTATGAAACATTTATATCTATGTTCTTAATAAAGATGCATAATTTCATCCAAAATAAAATTATATAGATAGAATCATCATTTTCATCACTGAAGGTTAAATAAATCAATTAAAAAAACATCAAAAAAATAAATCCAACAATAATTTAAACTAGAAGTACCACTATATACTAATGGAAAAACATTGAAATATTTAACATTATGAAGTCCTAACCATCTTATCTCAGGTATAAGATATCCTAAATCAGGGAAATAAAGAAAACATAACCTGATTTAGATTTGATTTACACATAACCCTTATTTGACACTTTATTATTAAGACGATTCATCCTCGTGAAGAGGTATTGAGAATCATCGTGGGGAGACAATGACGTTAGTAAAATACAAATAGTAGAGGATAAATAAAAGTAACAACAAAAACAATAATAATGGTAATGGAAATTAACAATGAGCCAAAAAATAGGATAAGAATAAGAGTATCTAACAAATTGTATAATGATATTCATGAAAATCAAAGAATCCAAAAAAGGATAAATATTACCCATATAAATTATTTCACTATTCTGAAAAATTGAAATTCAACTAATATATAAGTTTAAAAACATGTTGTAATAATTGTTTATTATTAAAATCATACTCTTTATTTCACATTAATACTTGATATATTGCATAAGACTGCACTTAATGAACTTTAGATGACTAAGAAGTATAGTGTCTTGGGGAATTAGGTACATTTAATAGAAATATTAAATTGTGAATACAACGTCTTTATTGAAAACATATTTAACATGTTCAAAATATTCTTTCAAAAATAAAACATCATGGGATATCCTTAGTACATACATAATAAAGGGTGAGATACAAATCCCAATAAGGTAATAAAACTGGAATAAGTAATATATGTTAGAAAATAGGTATATCAGTGTGGAATAAAAGGAACATGAAGAATAAGTCATGGTATAACAAGATAATCAAAACAAGGGATATGTGGAATCAAATTAAAACATTAAATTATAAACATTGGTCAAAGATAAACCCAGCAAGACACCAATGTGGAAGAAGTCCCCTAATGGGATCAGGTTCACTCTTGATCACAATGTGATGTATCATGATGCCAAAAATTACCCATTTCATCAGAGAACTATTTGGTTTTACCCATCATATTCATTTAATTTTCATTCTCATATATACCTATAATACCCTGAGAATTTATGAGATAAATTCATTTTAATTTCATTGATGTCTTATGTTGTATGATACACCAATATTAGATTGCACTATAAGAAAACCTGTATTACCTTGCAGAATATACAATAAAATTATTGGCTTATGTTACAAAACATTTCATGTACTTTTGACAGAATTCATTTTAAACAAGACCGAGAATAAGTGAACAACTAAAAATTATTACCGAGTCATTATAATGGTTTGTATGAAGAGTATTGATATACTTCTAAAAAATCTATTTAGATGAAAATAATAGAGTCTATAAAATATTAAAATCACCCTTTAAGAAATAAATATAACGTTTAAAATTCATCTTCTATGTCTTCTAGACCTTATAAAAGAAAAAATTCGATTTTTCAGATGACAGAAGTATTTTCTAAAAAAATAAATTATTGCAACCTTTTGACAGTGCAGACATTTTAAAAATATTTTTTGAAACTTTTATATATTATAATAAACAAAAAAAAATTATTCTTTAGATAGGGGATATAAAAATTTTCTATGGATGTTTTTTATTAGTTTATAATTATGATGAATAGTAAAATTATATTAAAATTTAACTGAAAACAACTTTTTTTCATTGAAATAATTGATGTTAAAAGATTTTAAAATTTAATGGTCTTAAAATATAAATATAAAATTCTTTTTATCTTTCAGTATAATTTTTGTCTTTAACATTATTTTTACATTGAATTTAGATATAAAAACATTTCAATGTTTTGAAATGTTTAAACTTTTAAAAACATGTTGTCTCTTTTCAAATAAGGGAATAATTTAAAATTAATTAATAAAACTTCTATGTTTTTTATTTTTAGAAATTGATTATATATTAGGAATCAGTAGTCTAAAATTATGTAATTGGCTTTATTTTTTTGGTCATTATGAATAATAACTTCAATAATTTTTATTTAATGGGGTATAAATTTAAAACATGTAATTAAAGGTAAATATACTACTGTAAAATTACTCTAACACATTTTTTAATATCCCTAGATGAGTGTTTTTTAACATAAAACATTCTTGGGTCAAAATAGTGTCTTTTTTGAATCCAACTGGATGATATTATGACATTTAATTTATTTTATTTAATGATAAGTTAAATATGTCTCACTAAAATTTCAATAACTAAAGAATTTTTTATATAATTCTATACCAAAGATAAATTCAATTATAAATAATTATTTTAAATATAAAATGTTTTTATTTTTTATGTTAATTTATTTTAATTTTTATGAAATATAAAATTGTATCAATGGATTATACTTTGATGGTGTACAAATTAATTAATTGATGAGAAATAAATAGAACAATTATTATTAAAATGCGAATAACCACAAAAGACCCAAAAAACATTCCCAATTATTATTGGTTGAGATATGTCAACCATAACCATAATGTGTCAAGTTATTAACATTTTAGATATATTTGTAAAATATTGTGATGATTATATCATTTTATTTAATGTGATGTTAATGTTGTCACATTCATGATTTATTAAGTACAACCTTTTTGGTGTTGAATTTTCTAGAATATAAATTTAACTAAAATTATTGTTATTCAATATAATATATTTATTATTATCATGCTATTTTATTTTTAATTGTAACAAAAAAACAATTATATGAAATAATCACACATAACTAATGTAGTAATTATTTTATTAATGGAAATATTAAATTAATGTTGTTAAAAAAAATTAAAACGAATATAATTGGAGAAAATTTATATGTAAAATGATTTTTATTGATTACCTACACCCCATAGAGATATTATTTAATAACTCGATCGATGATAACATATCATCTTGATATTTTTAAAAATCAATGAATTGAGTTTTTTCAAAAATGACACTATTGTTGTTTTGTCAAAAAAAAATTAATTAAATTATTTAAAACTCATAAAGCTTTTTAAAAATATATATAATAATTATTATATGGTATAAAATGATCTATGGTGATTTTTTATGGTATAATTGACATAAAATAACAAAATAGTTCACCATTTTGAAATTCAAATATTTTTTATCTTAATTATAATTAAATAGAATAACTAATGTTAATTAAAATGTAATGTATAAATTGAGATAAAAGTTATCTTATAAATTGGTTGATAATATTAAAACCCAATATCATCTCATATTTGAAATTGTAATTTTTTTGAAGTTTCTATGTGGGTTTTTATTTTTTTTATAAATTAATATTTTTGAAGATTCTAAAAGTGCCCCTCATATCATTTATAATAAGGCACCTCCTCCCTCACTTCATCACTTAAATTTAAGCCATCATGATATTCCAAACCTTCAATTTTATCTTATCATATTCCCTTGTTACAATTTAGTATTTCTTCTCTTCAAGATAGACTAACTCTAGTGCTCTAAGAGGATATTTATAGGAAGCCCAACGAAGAAGAGGTAATCTCATATACCAATTAATTCAATCTTATTTATTCTTCTATTTCCACTTTATGACTTATTTAATTATACATTAATAACTATAGTATCAATTATATACGATTATGTTATTATAATTATGAAACAACCATATTACTCATTCTATCAATCTAATGAATATTGATATCACCATGCGTTCGTGCAATCGGCTTACCGTCTCTATGTCATGGTGTGATTTTGTATTCAAAACTAAATTATTTAGATGGGTATTAAAATTAATATAAATGATTAAAATAATTAATATGACTTTATAATGTTTCTGTATAATTAATATACCATCAAATTCCATACCATTTAATCATTAAGGTAATGATTCCATCGCTTGTGCATACATACAACTTATCATCTCCACGACGCGATGAGATTCATTATACACATTAACCATTTAAAAATGACTATAATTTATATATCAAAAATAAGAAAAAAAATATATAACATAATAATGCTACTAGAACTCTGTATGTGTGTGTGTGTCTGAAATTTACTTTCTTCCATTCAATTCAATAAAGAAATGCAAACCACTTTCATGCATACGGATGACCTACTGTCTCCATTAACGGTGTGTTCCAATTCATTTATCTATCTATTATACATATTTATATTTTGAATATATATGATATATAAATTATTTTTTACTTTCAGGATGTATTTAAATTATGATCAATGTAATAAGATCAATAATAATAAGTCAAAATATGTATGATGAACAAAACAATTATTACACAAAATGTTGCATTAACATGGAATTGATAAATGAATAGATAATATAAAGTGACCAGTGAATCATATATAATGTCATAAATAATATTATGGATTTGTTATATGTTAATAATATAATTATAACCACTATGGAAGAGACTCAGAAACATGTAGAATAACTGAGTCCTAGGTTAAGGGAAAATATCAAAATCTCATTATTATCTAATATTTTTATACATAATTGTTTAATGGGGTATATTTATCATCCATGTCCATGTTTTATAAAAATGTGTTTTCATACAATTTTTATTACTCTCATATGTATTTTTAAATTTATTTTTACCAATTTTTTACTTTTAATACATGGTTTGGGAGGAATATTTTTCTTGTTTACATACATTTTTTGATTTTTCTTGAACAATTATGAGAAGAATGTTTTTTATCTTATACGACATAAAAAAATTATCAAAAATTCATCACGCCTTATTTACATGATGATTCATTTACAATATTTCAATTTTATTTCAATAAAAAGATTTTCTTTTAAAATTGTATATAATTCTTAGAAAAGAAAATGAGTTTGAATATGAAATGATATTTTCATCAGAATTAATTTTAAGTGTTTTAAAAAAAATTATTTTCCATCTAAGATGACATTTTTTTAATAGGTTTCTATTTCACGAATACTATACCTATTATTCCAATGGTTTTATTTTTCTTATGATGAATTCCTATTTTGGAAATATATTTGATTTATATAGATTATGTTATAATGTAACGTTTTTTATGAAACCCATTTTATTCCATGGAGTATGATATGATGACTGATTTATGTTTTTGAGGCACATGTAAGATTGATTTCATTATGATATGGGTGGTACCTATATCTCTCTCCAATGAATTGGGTACAACTTTAAATATCATTAGATAGATAGGGATGAAATATAATGTAAATATGGTTCTTTAATACATGGCTAAAATGACAAGTATATCCTATTTAGTAATATAGGGCTGAAACAGAATGTATATCCATTTTAGAAATAAGAGGAGTAAACTCAGTTCAGTATGAGACATTATCTGCTATGATGGTCTTGGTAATGTGCCTTGGCTAATATGGAAATTATTTTCCATTCTTTTGTGTTATACACAATTCCATGTTTCATACCGATATTATTTTATCATGGTTAATGTTCTTTTGGGATTTCTGCCTTTCATATAGCCAATATTTATTTTGAGTCATTGTTTTTATAATCAAAATATATTTTCATGTTTGAGATTCTTAGGTTTATTTTTTTATGTTCTCCAAGACTACCCATACTCAGCATTTGAGGTCTCTATTTTTATTTTTTTATTCCCCTAAGATATTAAGATAGGTTTTATGTAGGATAACTAAAAGGAAAGATCATTATGGTAGATGTTGATGATCATTCACCAAGCTAGAAGAATGTGGTTCGATTTTTTAATTATATTAAAAAAATAAAGTCTTTTGGTTTTTATTTGTTCAATGTATTATATATTCTATAAAAAGAAATGTAATGTCAATGTATGTCAAGAGTGGGTTGTTAGTTTTGGTATTAGAGTGAAGGTTTAGTTATCCTTTTGAAATAAGGATGCAAAAACATTAGTGAGATCCCCAGGGATATTTATAAGGATACAACTAGGGATTTTCCAAAGGGAAATCATAACTATAGGTTATAGTGATATAATTACGGTAATGATCATGATTAAACTATAACTCAATGTAATGTGTTAGATATTAAATGTAAATGTATTTGATTATGTTTTTTTTTCCTAATATGATTTTTTCCTTTGACACTTTTCTTTTTTGGGTTTTAGAAAATGGCTGAAAACGGGAGGATTCTTGTTAATGGGGAATATGATAGACGATGGATTGGTATTCCTCATGAGCAACTAAATGAAATGGTATTTGAAGGAGAAACATCGTTATTATTCCCAATAAGCTATCTTGTAATATGATCAATAATATTGAATTTGGTGAGATTCCTAAACCACTTCATAAGAGAATGATGAAGTTTCATGGTGACCATAGCAGAAAGAAAGTTTAATTTACCTCTTGTGAATCATGTGTGAAGAGGAACCATGGAGAATACTTCAAAGTAAATAAAGATTATTTAGGTAGGAAAATAATAACACAAAGATACTAATATTAAATGAAAATTTATAGTTAACACAATGTATAAGGATAATAAAATTCATAAGGCATCAATGCTGATTACATGTTTTAAATATTGATTGTATTGACATTATTGAAATATATTCCCTAGGGGTAAAACTCATGAAGAGAATCAACATCATCTTATAGGTAGTATTTATTTTGTTGATGATGAAAAGACTATGAATGATATATGAGATGAAATAAGTTGTAATGAATAAAATGATAAAGCTCAGTCAATGGTTTACGAAGATAGTGGTATGATTATATGTTTATCAATAATAATGTTGTATAAGTAGTTTTATGGTATTATGGAACAAAGAAACATATAAGGATTTACAAACTATTGTTTTCTATTAAATATCTAAAAGTATATTTCGAATGGCAGTGATAACCATGAAATGGTATTCCTATATTATTGGAAAATGCAGGATAATTGAATAATCCTTCCATAAGGGGATAATGAGATGCTTGATTGTTTTAATGACACCATGAATGATATAAGGAAACAGTGATATCATGATTTGAGTATATTTATTTATTGGTATTTTTTGGTATGTTAAAAGAGTTAATTTATGAAATCATTAATGATTTCACTATGGTTCTATGATAATTCAAGTCATTATAGTTTAAAAAAAATACATGATTAATTTATTCACATTTTTATAATGTGACAACCAATAACAGGATAATCAAATATGGGAGATAAATTGTATCATGATTTAGTACACCTCTTTCTAAAGTTGTAGATTTTCAATTTTTGAAAGGATAAAAAGGATATTCATTTATAGATACTATTAGTTATAATCTGGTTGATGTTTTTTAGATTAATGTATTATCTCACTCTAGGTGGAGCAATTAATATTTGATAACATGTGTTAATAGTTTTGTTGATATATATGGATTGAACAAAAATTATATTTCTGGAACGCATGATCTTATAACACTTCAGGAATGGAAAATTAAACATCATCTCATTGAATAAGAGATAAAGTGGAAATTGTTCAAGGCACCACCAAAAGTGAGATTGTATTGGAATAATGTAAGTATATATTCTCAGGTTCATTAACTATAGGGAAGTGATTTTTTAAACCAAAAATGTTATCTTAGTACCTTATTATCTATCGAATTACATGGTCCCTTAAATCATCATAGATTTTTGGATTTTTGGTTGTTTACTTTCTCGAAATATTGTTCTATATCACTCTCCATCTAAACATGATGGTTAGATTCTTCCCCAATATTCATGTTTTCACTTCTCAAAAATGATCTCATATGTGGAAACCAATTGATGAGTTAGTTTGGGTAACCATTACGTTTCTATAATTCCTTTTTAAAATGACATTTCAGTATTCCTTTTTATAATGTGGGTTTATATAAAAGAAACATTCATGTAGTAATCCTTTTATAACCCTGACTAATTTCGACGGAGAAATTCATTTTAGGGGTATAATATAACACCCCGAGATTTTATGAGTTAGATTCTTTATAATTTTTTATGTCTTGCATTATACAATACACCAAGATCATCTAGTGATATATGAAACACTGTATTAACTTGTATCATACACAACGCAATGCATGGATTTTGTTATAGACAATTTTATATTCTTTTGATAGAATTCATTTCACACAAGACTGAGTATAAGAGAATGACTGAATATTATAACCAAATCATTAAAATGAAGAATATGATTAGAATTAAGATCCTTCTAAAAAACTATTTAAATGAAAATAAGTGAGTCTCTAAAATATAAAAAACATAATTTGTGGATTTAATATATTATTTAAAATTCATCTTATATGTTTTCTATACAAGATATAAGAACAAATTCAATTTTTCGAATAAAATAACTGTTTTTTTAAAATGCGATATTGCCTCATTTTTCTTGCAAACCACTTTTAAATATAATTTTTCACAATTTTATATACTATATGAAACTAAAAAAGCTTCCTATATAGAAGCATGATTTGAAAATTTTCTTTGGATGAATTTTTGAATAGTTCCAAATTTTGATGAATAGTAAAATTATACAAAATTTTATTTCAAAACAATGTTTTTCATCAAAATAATTTATGTAATTAAATTATATTATTGAATGGTTTTCATGGGTAAATATATTATATTTTTATTATTCAATATAATGTATGTCATTATCATTATTTTTACATTGAATTTATATGTGAAAACAATTCATTCTTTGAGAATGATTTAACATTTAAAAACATTTTCTCTCTTTCCAACAATAGGAATAATATTAAATTAATTATAGAAAATTATGTGTTTTAAATTTTTAAAGATGGATTCCATATTTGGAATCTGTAGGCCCAAATTTTGGAAAAAACTTTATTATATTTTTGGGATATATGAAGACTAACCTGAGTAATATTTATTTAATATGTTGTAAGCATAAAATAGTTAATTAAGGGTAATAATAATATGATAAAATTACACTAAAACATTCCTCAATATCATTGGATGATTCTATTTTAACCTAAATCATAGTTTAGTCACAATGGTGTCCTTTTGAAGCCACTTGGATGATTTTAGTACATTTAATTTATTTTCTTTAATGGAATGTTAAATATGTCTCACTCAAATTTTAAGAACTAAAATAATTATATAAAGTTATACAAAAGATAAATTTTATTGTAAATACTTATTTTCATGTTAAAATGATTTCATTTATCACGTTAATTTATTTTTATTTTTTAGGAAATATATAATAATCTTAATGACTAATAATTTTATGGTGTAAAAATAATTTAACTGATGGAAAATCAAATAAAAAATTATTATTACAATTATAATAACCATCAAAAGACCCAAAAATCACTCCAAATTATTATTGGTTGATTATATATCAATCCTAATCATCCAAGGGCTGAGTTATTGAACATTTGGATCTATATAGAAGAAAATGTGACACTTATACTATTATAATTAAAGTGATGTTAAAGCTATCAATTCATGTCCATACGTTTATGTGTCATCTTAATTACATGTTAATAATGTTATGACTAAACCTAATTTAATTTTTTACAATATTGTACATGGGCCAAGTAGGTTTTCCATAAGCCTTTAAGGGGGCCTGATTTCAGGTCCTTAACTTAATGTGTGAACCTCATTATACTTATACATGTTCAATATGTTATACATTAATGTGTATTCTAGAATTCCTTGTCATATTCTAATGTTATTCTTACATGGTTTATGCTCTTGATTTCTTTATGATTTATGAATTATGAACATAGAATATTTATTCAATAATTCATGTTTCTGACCTTCAAAATATAGGGTATGATCTTCTAATGGCCATGATCACATTCTTATAACCTTATATTTATAATATGTATACACATTTCATTTATTTACCCATACTAAGTATTTGAGATCCCCCTTCCTTTTGTTTCATTTCCCTATGTTATAAATAAGGTATTTTATGTATATTATATAAGGGGGAGTTCATTTTGGGAAACATTGAATATCCTTCACTATGATAAAATATTTTTATTCCATGTTTAAAAATGCACTAAACAAATATGGTATTTATTAGTCAATTTTTTTAATATTTCAGGTATTACCAAAAAGTGATATAAATTCAATATATGTTAATATTGGTTTTTTATAGTTGGTATCAGTGTGATGGTTTAGTTATACTTTCAAAATTAGGATAAGATAATATAACAGATATCCAAAGGGATATTTCTTATGATATATCTAGGTATGTATCTAAGGATATATCTATGGATGAGCTAATTTTTAAGAGAATGTCCTTTAATTTTTGTAAACGATAGAGTGAGTGTTTTCTTTTCAATACATACCAATCTGAATTCTATATATGTATTTTTTTTGGTTTAGATGTAAATAGGACTGAAAATTCTGACAACAAGTTTTGGGCATGGCTCAAGGTAGTCCAGTTTATGAAAACAGCCCTTACTGCACACCAACATTTACTCACCCAATGGATATGCTTTTGAAATTATTAAAAAAATCAATAACCATCATGAAGGATTTAAATAGAAGTGGAAATGAATATCCTAGTATAGATATAATTTTTCTATGATTAAAATGTATGTGTCATGATTTATATATCCTATAAGTAAATTTTCATTAATATGAGGCTTTATTCTATGATATGTGTTTCTCACCCTGTGCTTTCTAGTTTTAATCAATTGATATAACTATAATTAATGTTGTTAAAAATGAATTTTTTATATTTGGAAGGTATGGGCATTATGAAAATTTATTTTCCATGTATAAATCACATAAATAAGATTTTGACGGTGGTATGAGTATTGGTTATACATCTGAATACACAGAGACCACAAACAACATATGAATTACTTGTGATATTCTTTTATTATTAATAATATTAAAAATGAAAGGCATTATAAGATTTTTTTTAGTAACCTCATGACATGATTAATATTTCATATTCTATAGATGTGGTATTAAGGAATATGATGATGAATCTAGGGTAATGGTTTTGGAATAAAGTTGGAAAAAATGAATTATTTATCTTTTCGATTTAAAATATTATTTTAAATGAATCAATAAATATATAAGTATTTTTAGTTTAATTTATTCTTTATGATTTAAAAGGATATGTTGAATAATGATTTCATATAAAGTTGATATTTTGAATAATGGAATGTACCCCTTAATTAATGCATGACCTTGAGATAATCATCAATGGATAGAGATATGTTGGATATGAATAATTAAATTGGATGGTATAGATTAACCTAGAACTAATTATTAACAAAGTGGTTCAGGTCAACATATACGAATTTTACAAATTCTTAGCTTAAATGAATATATCAAATAACATTTGGAATAATGAAGAATGCATTTTTTCCAAAATTATTTATGGTAATTCAAATTATTTTTATGTTTCATGGGAATATACAATGAGGGGTTTCCAATGTTTGGAATGTGAAAACCAAGAGAAAATTTATAAAATATTGGAGGTCAATGGCAATATGATTTTGTTTCATACTTTATAAAGATTTGGATTTTCTTCATTTAGAAGGGTTATAAGGATAACAATTTATTGAAATCTAATGTTAATATTTAAATAAATTCGGTAGGATTAGAGTTTTATCTCACCACATGAGGATTTATTTATATTTGATATCATGATATTACAACATTATGTTGATCATGACTGATGAAAAATGGGATAGAATATCATGGATCTCATGATCTGATAGTAATTCAGGAATAATAAATTCACTTTCATTTTTTGAATAAATATTATAATTAGATCAAGGATAAAAAAGGGTGAGTTTTTCCTAAAATCATGCTAGTGTATCATTTCATGAAAATTCATCAACATTAGGAACATGATGTTGAAATAAAATATTGTCATAATAACTTAATTTTGTTTAACCAATGGCATTTTAAATCATCTTGGATTTGTAAATATGAGGTCCTAAAATTTTCATTGATTAATATTTATTTTGTTATTCATGACCACAATCATTCCATATGAATAATTATATTTTTCATCCAATTCCATGTTTTCACTTTCCACCTATTTTCTCATATATGAAAACCCAATGATGTGTTACATTCGGTAACTATTATGGTTCCAATATTTTATTTTAAAATGATGTTTTAGTGTTGATTTTTACAATGTTTTTTTCTATTAAAATAATATAAAAGTAGTAAACCATCAATATACCAAATTAATTTCATGGTTGAAAGTCATTTTAAGGGGTTAAAATGTAACACCCCGAGAGTTTATAAGTTATTTTTATAAAATTAATTTTATATTTTTTATAATTTTCATTTAATGAAACAATAAAGATATTTTATTTTTTATTAAATCCTTATGTCTATATTATTTTGTATGAAACCCCAGGATAATCATACACCAAATAAAACATAATATTTATCTTTCTCTACCCAGATCATCGAAGTTAGCATACCTTACAAGCAAGAATAACTTTCCGTGAAGGCTTGTGTCACATGAAAACCTGAATATTAACAAACAATAATTCATTATTAAAATATTTTTATTTCAAAATACATAACATAACCATTAAATTTAATATTATATAATTAACTAACATTCCATTGAATTCATTGGTTACAATTTAATTATAAATAAATATGAATAAATTTATTGAATATAATGAAAAATATTATTATATATTGAATTATGTTTAATGGTAGTAAATTAAATTAAAGACAATTATTGAGTAGTATTAATTTAATATATATATTATATATATTCAATAAATTATTTTTTATATTAAACCATTAGATTAGGTATAATTATAATGATAACAAGACAAATTTTATGCTTAGAAACCTATATTTCTATAACGGTGGTTCTACATCAATTTAAGGAATAACACATTTCAAATAAAAATTATGAAACTTTTATAGATTTATCATGTAAACAATTACATCACATTAGAATCAAAAAACATAAAAATGAGGTACGGATAAATATTTCTTTCTGTAAGGTTTCATTTTTTAATGCATTGTTAAAAACAATGAATTATAATTCAAAATTACTTTTTACTTTAATATATTTATAAGGAAAAATTATTAATTAAATTTTTTTAAAATTATAATTAGATAAAATTTTAATCAATTAACTAAATTTACATCATTAGAAACAATTTCACATTGAAATTGGTAGCAGTATCATGGATTTTTTTATCATTAAACACCTCCATTTTCATCACATCATAGATATTAAATTTATATAAATTATTAAAAAAATATAATATTGGAATTTGTAAAAAAGGGTTCCCAATTTAGAATCAAAATAAATTATATTTTCTAATAAGGTTAACAGTGTTTTTTCTAAAAATATTAGTGATTACAGTTAAAATAAATTATATTAATTTAGGTAAAATAAATCTTAATATGTGGATAAATATTATTCTTAAGGGAAAAAACCTATCCACTTGACCAAAACCCATTTTATCTACATATTTATTAAATACATCATCAATTATTTAGTTTTAATGATATTTAATGACATTTTTAGGATAAAATGATGGTATACGTAAAATGTTTTCAAAAATACCAATTGTTCCCTTTCCCCTCCATATAAAAGGCCACCGCCTCTCCCTCTTCCCCACACCTATAAAAATACATAGGTTCGACCAATATCAAACTATTACACTCCCAAAAATACCTATTTTCCACCCTAAATTATCCCTTTAGGTAGAAATTCTTTCACAGAAACCCTTTGGTACAAACCAGAAGTAGTTACCCAGTTAAAAGGTAACACCCTCCCTCAAGCTCCTTTATTTTTTTTCCATTCTACAATCCCTAAACATGTATTATTCAATGATTGTAAGAAAAAATATGTATCCTCAATAATTTTTTTATTCTATGCATTGTATCTAAAATTACATACACTTCCTTCAAATGTTAATGAACATATTGTTTACGTGTACAAAAAACTACAACCTCACAAAATGATGATTGTTTATTTTTTCATTACCACATCTCATGTTAGAAATTGTGATGGAAAATATATTTATATATGATATATATTATATTTTTAATGTATTCATTATTTTTTAATTTTTATTTATAACATATGATCATGAATTCCATCTAGTTTAAAAATGATAAATTCATTTCAGGAAGTGTGGACAACCTCCCCTTCAAAGAGATATGATTTTTTCACACACTACAAGGAATGTAACATGGGTAATTTTACTGAAATTATATGTTATATATTACATAATAATTATTCTTTAATTAATTTTTATACATATATAAATATACATATATGTAATTAAATATCATTCAATCAACACATTAATAAAACTGATGCACCATTCATGGGTACGTATGGCCTATTCTCTCCATGGACAGTGTATTATATTTCATAATTCTATATTCAGTAGATTATTAAAATACACATATAAAAACATTAATGATATTTATATAATTTTTTAAATTTTTTAAATCATGATATATGTTTAATGACAAATAATATAACTTATTAAGACACATGGTAAAAAACAAAGTGAATATCACCTGAAGCATAACCTTGACATAAGATTGTAAATAAGATAGTAATATTAAGTCATATAAATATAGTATATAGTATTACATACAATAATATGATTATTTAGAAGATATATAATTAAATTATATTTATTATACATGAGTTTTGAACGAATACAATGATAGTCAAAAAAATTAAGGGAATTTCATCTCGCTTTTTAGTTATAAGAGATACATGCTTTATTCACCACCCATTGCATTCATGTTGTGTTTATACATACCTTTTAAATAATATATGATTATTATACATAAATATATGGTTATTTACATATCAATTTTATGATATTTATTTCATGGGATTTATGTTTCAAAATTTACTAAATCAGTAAAGTAATTTTGCCTCAATTTTCCCTGATTAAGACACATGCTATGTTATACACCTACATTTTTTAATGAGGTGTATATACTACCATTGAAATATTATATAAATAATATCATTATTTTCATTCTATTTTAAGATTCATGTAATTTAATTTTCTTAAATTGGGACTATGATTCAATGCTACCATGTGTTAAGAGTTTATGAAACCAATCTCATTGCTTTTTGAGATTCATTATGATTATTTTTCCTTCGATGAAATATTTTGATCCATATCTCAGGAAAAATTTTGAATGTTCTTATACTTATGTAATTCATGATATACACATTTATTAATAAACTTTTCCAGTCTTTGTTACATAATATAGTTAATAAATTGTTTTTATAAAAGACTGACTTCACCCTCTCTTTAGTCAGAAATCAGTGTTCCTCCAAAACCATGTTTTATAAAGAGGGTGTCTAAGAATATAATACTATTATCCTATAATATTTAAAAGAAAATTTTACACTTTTTCCTATTACCAATGTTTTCAATGTAATATTCCTGCTGATTTATGAATAATTAATCTCTTTATCCCTTTTTACAATGAAAAATTAATGTTATTTTAACCACACATGACATGTGAAAATTTACCCACCATAATTTTATTAAAGATTAAATTTCATATTTCAAAGGGTCATATTTATGAATATTTTTTAAAAATTAATTTTCAAAGTAACGGTTTTAAAAAAAATCAATATTTCATTATAACTTTTAAATGATAAAATCATGCATGATGGATAGATGAAATCATAGGGACCACTCATGAAACTCTAATGTTGATGCTTGATCCTTTTTGTTGGCCCTCATCGACTGAGCTGTCGAGTTGAAGGATCCTCTTAGTGACCTAAAATATGATCCATTTTCTAAATTAGAAACATTTATCCATAAACATAACTCTACAATATCAATCCCTCAGAATTAGGTACTCATACTAACCTCAGATCATTGATTTGTGCTTATCAGTATGTTTTTAAGCATAGGTCCTCATTGAACTACTAAAGAAAAATACTTGAATCTATTGGGTTCTTTAGTTTTCAAACAATCATGTTGAATTATTCAAATGTTAATTTTCAATTTTCTTCTAAATATGAATTCAATCACTTTTACTTGAGGAATTAATGGGATTTGCGGGATCCCCATTGAAAGTTATTAAATAGACCCCTAATTTTTATCATAACATCAAACCACCCATCATTCGAATCTAGTTAGGAATTTATGGCCTTATACTTCACCAGAACAAATGGTCAACTCTTTTTCCAATATCTATCTTAATTTGAAAACCACTGAAAATTTAATATGCTACCAAAAATATTTCACTCCTTTTAGTTTCTTGGGTTTTCAATTAAATTGAAAACTCTCAAATTCTTCCTTTTAATTTTTGGAAAAAAATGGTGATTGGGTCATTTATAAAGGGGTAACATATGAAAACCTTCCATTATATTGTCAAAAATGTCTCAAGATTATTCATTTCTATAATTCTTGCTATCATTATTTAACTATCTCACATACTCTCACCGTAATAAGTCAGTATGTGTGGAAAATGGTATTATGAAACTAGTCCTTTTGGAATTTTATGATAACGATTACCAAAAAACAAGGAATTATATTTCCCTTATTGGAAATCTTGATTCCCAACAACCATAGAAGACTATTTTGATGTATAATTCCCAAAAAAACATGAACTGGTGGATTGGGTGCCTACTATGAGGATCACACCCAATAGTGATCTGGCTGGACATTATAAAAAATCCCTTATTTTGAGTCATATTTTTTATTATTCCTCTAGATTTGTGGATACCATTAATAATTTCCAGGCCACCTTTGTTACCATAGAACGTGAAAACTGTATTATGGAGGAAAAAATGAGTAACAATCTTACACTAGTGAATTTGATAATGATACAATTGAGAAATTATGCCAAATTGAGGAGTAATAGTTGCACTCGACTGCTAAAAATGTGATGAAACCAATTTTTGACCTAGATGGATTTATTAACCAACCCCCCCCCCCAAGAAGACCAGAAAGGGTTTCGATTACTCTATGTGGGGGAGAAATATTGTCACCAAATCCTTATGCATTCAATTGAAAATGTCTATGATCCATTCTCATCCAAGATTTGGTGGGGATCCCTCCTTATCATAGGATGAGGGGGATTCATCCTCGTCCTATGATTCAAAGGAGTTGGAGGATTCTATTAAGATAAAGAAGTAATCCCATGCCGTTATGGAGGGTAAAAAAATTAATTTAACCCTTAGGTAGTGTAAAATTATAGGAAAACCTTTGGATGGTATCTTAATAATGAGAAAAATATTTATTAGTGTCTATGTATTATAGATAGGATGACTGATATAGTATAATTTGAACTTTATAGAGACCCTAATTTTTATTTTCTACAACTTCCTTGGGAATAGTTGTACATGTATGGGCCTTTACAGGGTTCTTGATCCATATATGTGGTTATGATTTTATTTCTTGAGATTTCCTTATCACACTTTTTACATCTTTATGTTGCATGATGAGTGAATTTTTCATCTCCCTTTTTAAGGAGTTTATTTTTGAGTTGATGGATTTTAATGAACTCAAAATGGTTCCCATGGATTTTAATGAATTTTGGAGTTATTTTATCCCTTGTAAATATTATTAGAACATGATGAACACAACCAAATGAAATTAATTTTTCACCTCTATTTGATCTAATATTGACACCACATACCTATTTAAGAGAGATATCATAGGAAATTTCATTTGTTGAACGAACCCACTAGTGTATAATGGCTGCTGGATTTTTGTTTTATATTTTGAAGACTAGATCAATTCTATGGAAAATTGAACAACCTCAATTAAAACCTTTTTTCAACTATTTACAATGAATCCATTCAGAGGTCTTGATGCTTTAATATTTTTTTGGGTATATTTTTCTATTCACTGATTCTATAGAGTTTTTTATTTGATTTTATATCAAATAATTTAAAGTGGTAGGTGCTTCAGGAACATCTTTTTGGATTACATGTATGATCATTATTAGTTTTCTTTATGGTGTGGACATAGGATATGATAGATTTAGGGGTTTATCACTAACACCTTAGAATAATAATATGATATACTTCTCTTTTATATTTATGATGGTTTCTAAATATTTTGAATGTTTTTATTCTTTGATAAGGCTAAGATTGAAATGTTCCATGATATCATGGATGTTGAGACCTCAAACTTGAAAAAATGGAGTGAACTAGGGATCTAAGGATAAGTTTAATCTATATATGAATGGATGAATTTTAACTTCATACAAGTTGATGATGATTCATGAAGGATTTGAAGTCATGTTTTGGTTGGAATAAGTTGTGATGAGAACAATTGTAGGGATTTTTCATTGTTTTCATATCATTACTCATTGAATTTTGTGATGGTATTGATCTACTAAGGGAGTAGGGACTCTTGGAAACATAATTTTCAACTTTTTTCACATATTCTATTTAATTCTACGGTTCGGTTATTCTAATATTTAGGTCCACGTAGGCTGGGATGTATAGGTTTTTCCTTATATCACTTTTTCGGGATGATTTCTTATATAAGTAAAGTAGATATAGTGGTTCAATCCAAATTAATTAGATGCATGATTCACAGTACAGTGTGTATGATGGAATATTTTTTTTTCTTTTTCAATTTATAGATTTTATATGTTCATTATAAATTATGTATACATTAATTTTTCATTTAATCAAATAATATATTTGGGGGATATGGGTTGGGGCACCAACTCATATATTAGATCATTTTGGTATATGTTTTCAAAGTAGTTTTCAAGTAAATAATTTTCCAAAAGTTTTTTTATAATATTTTATATATTTTTATTGAAAATGACTTTCAAAATATAATCAATATTCTTTTATAATTTTTTATGGGGGAAGTTTTTCAAACTAATTTTATGTGTAATGTATTTCCCCTTACTAAGAATTTGATCCCACCCTTGTTATATATGTCATTTCCCCAGGTTATATAGAAATGGTTTTATGTTGAGTTACTATGTGGAATGATCTTTGTGTGAAAAATTGAATATATTTCACTGAATTAGAATATTTTTATTCCATGTTTCCAAAGACACTAATCAAATATGGTCTATGAATGCGTTTTTTCTGTAAATTTTTATGTATTCCTCAAAAGTAATGTAATTTCTATGTGTGTGAATATTAGGTTGTTATAAACTCCCACTAGTTGTACAATAAGATATGAAGTTTTTTTATAACATTATCTATCACCATTATCTATGAAGTTGTGTTTTACCAGTGACTTAGTTGTCCTACTATAGCCTTATTAACAAATAATTTATCAACATCCCTTTATTTTCCAAATTTCGGCTTCCCAAAATACACTAACATGCCTCAATTCATTTAACTACACCTTTAAAAGACACATTAAAGCATATAATGAGGTGTTACATAAAATTAGGGATGTTAAAGTGTGACTCATTATGATCTCATAACATTTAAATAAATAAAAAATTCTATAAGGGTATATATTGGTCCCACCCATCACATAATGATAAATCATATATTTGTATTCCACATTAACATGAAAAAATATTAATTCCATCATAAAATAATTTTATCATGTTAAATAAATGGGTTTATGATTATTTCAAAATGTAATAATAATATATATAAATGAATAAGTTTGATTGTATACTTAATTAATATACAAAAAAATGAATAAAAATGATTAAATGATGTTGACATAGATTAAAAACATTATTTATGATTATTAAAAATAAGAAGAAACATTCTATAATATTTTCTTATCATTTATTTAAAAGAAGATATTTTATAAAAATGTATGTTAGGATATTATTTTTTAAACACAAGGAAACATTGATAAGACGCTTAAAAATGAAAACTAAATAATACGGTTGAAAATGTGTTTATGCATACATTATTAAAATAATAATATTCATTTAGTAATTTTATAAAGATATTTCAATGAATATAAAATTGAATGATTAGAAATTTTGTGAAAATATTTCATTTATAAATATTGTAAAAATCAAGAGGCATATATAAATAACATAATAATTCAAAATATTATATATAAATGTATGAACCAAATAAAATTAAGAAAATTGACGTGGAAGAGAATTATTACCAATTAAAAATAATAAAAAAGGTAAACTCCATAAGACATTATATTTTGAGTAGAATTATTATAAAAATAATGGTAAATTTGTAAGAATATATGTAAAAACCATGAATAATTATTTCATTACAATGTATATGTGATTTTAGAGCGATTTATATTAAAATTCGGTATAAAAAATTACATCATAAAAAATTCAAATTTAAAAATTTTCCATTTAAAGAAACAAATATGGTTTGGGTCACCATTGAATAAAAATACATTAAATTAGATATTGATAGATAAATTTTCAAATACATTAGATTAAATAAAAATTAATTTAAAATAAACCAATGAACATGTATATAAACTAGATATATGATAATATTTGGTTACAATAGATCATATCTCAATTAAAAGAAATTAGAGGTAATAAAACCTTACATTTAATCTTGACTTACATGAAAGAACATTAACCTCTTGTATAATAAACATAAAAATATTAATAAATGATTTTTACAAACATATTCATATATAATATGTTTTATAATCATCAATTATAATAATAGAATATGCATATATTTGTTAATTATAATTTATTTTAATCAGTGAATATTAGCATTTTCGATTATTTTAGGCATGTTTCGAAAAGGTGATGCACATATTGGTTCATTTATGATGATTTCATCATTACAAGATTAGTCAATGTAGTATAATAAATATGTTTCAATGATTTATTCTGCCTCATTTTCATTTCATTGAATGTTTTGGTATGTTTTGTGGGATTGTATTCAATGACGAGTGTGTTTTAAAGAATTTAACAATAAAAAAAATTCCATTGTAAGAACTATTTATTTTCTGTGTCACAGATAAAAAAATTAATTACATAAATTAAAACATAATATGATATATTTATATTATTTAAATATTTATACGTATATAGGATGATTGTAAGGATTTTTTTTATATCATTATATATGTGGTCCCTAGAACCAAACCAAAGTAGAACATGTTATAAGAGTGAATGAGTGGGTGTATAGAATTATATAATACAAATTTAATTTTCACAAAAGAATAATGATGTTCATATGAAATAATTATAGGACAACATTATAATAAAAAATTGTTTAGGTGGTATTTTTTGTGAAAAATATGGTGAAGAAATTGTCACACTGAGGAATTCTTTTCTTATCCACATAGGTTACATTGTAATTAATGATGCATAATTCTCTTTTAGAAGTAATATTTTAAAGTTAAAATTTTACTTTCCTTTATGTATTTAAAATTATAACTTCTCCCTTGAGATTAGAGTTTTAGGGTGTAATTTTCATAAATTGTAATTCTTTTCCATCGCCGGATATTTTTTAATGTTATTTTATAAACTATATAGATAAAAACATGCAACCTCTGTAGTTCTGGTGATTGGTGATTAAATTATAGTTTCAAAATTTTATAATATTCTCAAGTAATTTTTTTTAATACTTGGTGTAGATAAATTTCGTTACTTCACATATTTTTTCATTTTGGGATTTTTTTCATTGGAATCCCCATTTTTAACGTGGCATCCCAGTTTCCACCCCCAGTAGTTCCCCTCTATATTTTCAAATTATATGGTTGATTTGGGATGGTTTCATGTTTATTTCATCCCCAAATCTCATGATATGGGTCATGGTCCTCTTCACCCTCATTTTTTTCTCAAGGTTTTAATAGTTTTAAGCAAATTTTGATAATGCAAGTGCTTACATTGGGAAGAATAAAATGATAAGGATATCTAAAAATTACGGGGTTCTATCCATAGGGAATATAGAGTACCTCTTCTAACTTAATCTTTTGGTTTTCATTAAATGTTACACGGTTATTTATATTGAGGTAGGTGTTTCAATTTCATTGTATTTATTTGATATTTCAATGATTTTATACTATTTTAAAAAAAAATCTATTATGAAAATAACTTTTATCTTATATATGTTTTCATTATGAAAAAAAATCGTCATTTCTAGGTGTTTCATTTCTATAATCGAGGAATATTCTAATTCCAGGTAATATTTTCTCTAAATGATAATTTATGTTTTCAATGTTTTTTAAAAACATCAAATGATGATTTTATTCAATAAAAATGATTTATTCGTGATTTTTTGTATTCTATTATAAATTAAGGGGTAAATAGGTTTATGAGTATTCTGTGTTAGGTAAGGGTTGGGTGTTTAGTCTATGTGATTTTATAGTTAATTTTATGTATTTTTATTTTTTGTACTTTTTATATTCCCTTTTGTTCATACTATTCTTTAAAATGGTTTTAGAAATAAATTTACAAATTCATGAATGTAAAATTTAATTTGAATTATCATTTGGAATAAGATAGAGAATGAATTTTATTGGTTATTGGTCACCACATTATGGTCCCAAATTTTATATATGGTTGAAGATTATGTATGTTTATGGTTAAACAACCTATAATTATTCATTAAGATTTTGGAAAATGGGCCTATTTTTGAAATGGTTGTGTTAGAGGTGTTAGGGATATAATTTATGTGATATATTTCCATATCCACTTTGGTTGTCAAATTATTAATGTATTTTTGGATACTCGACTATATCCTTTAAATATTCCATGAGGAAAAATAGCCTAACAAATGGGAAATTAAGGGATTAATTATTTTCACATTGAGTACTTTCTCATGGTAGAGTAACTTTCTTAATTCTTTTCTAACTACAGGGCATGTAACTGAAGAGGAAAGTTGAGGGAGATCAAGATGATGAGTTGTATTACAATAAAACCTGCTAAAAGCCACTTCTAACAGTTCACATCAATTATTGTTTCATAGGTATATATTGTTTTACCCCATAATATGTACCACGTGACATTACTTCTGTATTTCATACCTATAATGTGAGTTACACACTTATTATTTGAGATTACAAGTTATATATTTGTAATGTTGGTGGATTTCAATTTTATTTAGTCATGATTTTCTACATTACTTTATCATTACTTGATGTTATTATTGTATTATTATTCTATAGAAATATTGTATTTTTAGAATTATTTGAATCAACCTATACCCTAATTCTAAAAAGAGTATATCCACATGAAATAATTGATAATTATTTAGGTTTCATAGAAATGAAATGACTTTTGGAAAATTAACATATGATATGATATTTATTTTAAAACTTTAAAATGTGAATAAATTTTTTTTCTTACCCAATAATTTAAAATAAAAAAATTTAGTTTCTCTTTATAAATTAACTGAAATAGTATTTTTTATTGTGGAATCTTAATGAGTATTGGATAAATACCTAAATAAATACAATTTTGGGTGTAAATATTTTTTATATTATCTGTTTATTCAGGTATCTATTATTGGTTTAGATTGAAACACTAACCTATGGGAAGTGAGGGGGTGTTGATTTGTTTTGGGAACATAAATGTCACAGGGATATAGTATGGATTTCTACTTAGTTTTCTCTATCAACAAAGTCATGCTGAGTATTTTCCCCACTATCTTGTGGGATTTTTTTAGTTTTAGTTTTTTATGATTGAATATAAATGATTTATTTAATATGGGTTATTTTACTTTTTTTAAATTATAGATATGAGTTTTGGGATATCATTTATAGTTATTACAGTTTTTTATATTTCTGATTACATTGAATAGTTTAAATTTTTGGAATGGTTATCCAATGTATGTGGTCCTCATATTGGGATTCTATTTAGAATACATTGGGTGGATAAATTAATCTAGAGTGTCAAATAATTTCCATTATTTTTTGTCATGCCCACAATTATTATTACTAGATTATATCATTCCTAAATTCACTTTAGGTCTTATAAGAGGATGATATGGGTATCATTTCAAGGGGGCATAGGTTTTTTGGTTACAAAAATTCCAAAAATAATATAACAATACACTTAGATAGGGGTAATTGGATGAAATTAAATAGTCAACTGAATAGTATGAAAGGTTTTTTATGTGTTGTGAAGGGGAACATTATAGGGTTTCTTAGTATAATTTTAGAAAAAAAATTATTAACATGTAAGGTGCTTATTTTAAAATTATATAGTATTCAAAGTTGAAAAATATTGGTTTTGGTTCATAAATCCACTCAATCAAAAAATATTGAGATATTTTTTTCATGATTTTTTAACTCATTACATATTATATTAATCATTATTACCTTATCTTACCTTCATCATGGTAATTAAATGTTTACCTTTATAGTTTTTTTGTCATGAGCATAGGTAGGGATGTTATCGGCCTGATTATTTTATTAATGGGGGTTGTTTTTTCGGAGTAATGAATGTTGGGCTACCACTACCTCTCTTACTATAATCTATGGAAGGTTCCCTCATCCAAATCTGGGTCAAAACATGATATCCATAGGCAGATGATCTCATAAGGTTTTTTAGGAAAAATGACTCTTGTGGACTCACATTGGTTGAGAGGATGGGTGGTTGGCCACATCACACTCATTTTGGGGTAATTATTTCCAACTATGGGACTCCCTTAAATATTTAAAACATGTTCTTGAATCTCTTCCCAATCCTGATTCGGGACAAGTTAACCATGAAAAATTATCATGGGTTAAATATTATTTATGTAAAAAATAGTAGCGGCTCTCTTGTGAATCCATCTGTATGTATCCACTGTTTTCCATCATTCTCCAGTAATACATGGTCACTTATGTTCTGAAGTTATATAACCATATTCTTTGGAATATTATATCATGGTTGGAGGTAGTATGTATTCTATGGAGGGGGTGAGCCATTGTGAGTTGTCCTTTGTATTTGGGTTATTCCAGCAATAAAAAACCACATACATTGTTGGACCTGTGTATTTTAATGTGACGCTAAAATGAATTATATGGGTGCTTTGGGACACCATGTATTAAATCTCATGTCCCTGAGGGAGGTCCTACACATACTAGCTATGGTGGGAACCATAGATGATGTAGTTTAGTTGTTTGTAGATTATATACTAAGGTTTCATCTATTATTCTATAGTATCATGGTGTAGTTGAAATTATTGTTGTTGTTCCCTAAGACCACTTGATCGATGCTCATTGCGAGAAATACATGATAAAAATTGATCATTTTTATTGCTCATGATACATATCTTATATACGTGGTCTTCATTATGAGGATTTATTATTGACCTTGGGTTACAGAGAGATGTTAAATGTATCCTGGTTATTTTATGAATCAGAGTCATTATAGTTCAGATGATTTCATAGAATTATGATAGATGATGTTCAGGGATCAACCCATGAGAATGATTGGGTACTGGTGGTTGAGACATCAATGTCGTTAAATGAAATACATATAAAGGGGTTTTCAACTACACTTTAGGCTATATAAAGGATTCTTGGATACCTATATTATATATAGAATTAGAGTCCTCATAGTCCAATCATTTACTATGGATTTTACTTAATGTATAATCCCTTGTACCGAGGCTAATGTGTCATAAAACTCAATAGGGATTGAGAAACATATGTTTCCATGGTTTTTGGAGAATCATGATGATAATTTTATGATAATTGAAACTCTATAAAATCACATGATGTATTCTTTGTGTGATAAAAACTAGATGTAAAATGATCAATATTATCGCCTAGAGAGTCGGGGAATTACATATTTAGACAACCTTGTAGAGATCAAACCATGAATATGTTGCGTACATATCCTGAACATGGATGGAATAAGAGTTTTTATAGTTCCACTAATTATGGATTCCATTCTAGGGTTACCAAAAACATTGTGGAGGTTTATGGTGTAGATGAAATGACCAATGAAACACACTAATCCCACATGATCCATTGTGGTTGTGAGAAACATCGGATGGTACATGATGAGTGTCATTTGTTAGTGATGAGAATTATATACTCGTATCGCCCTGGATGATAGAAATGGAACATGAACCATTTAGATGTGGACTACATGACTAGAATATGGAAGGAATCATAGGATGAATTATTTCCTTAATCAAGGCTTACATGCTGAGTTTGTCCTATCTATTGGGACATATCGTGTTATGTCATTGGTCAGGGCCTACCCTATAAGGTTTCCCTTGTAACCTATTTACTTCCATACATGTGTTGATTGTTCTCTTGACCAAATATTTATGATTATATATGTTTGGAATATATATTTTATGTAAAAATGATTCAGTCAGTCATTATAATGGAATTCAAGTAACCTAGGTGGCATATCAACATGTTGTCTCATGATTAATGATAACTCATTCAGTGGAAGTCACAAGACCTAGGTGGTCTATCTTAGAATCCATCGTATGACCTGGTTGGCATGTCTGGAGGGTTTTGTGTGATCCAAATGACTTTATTGAGTGTCATTTTCAAGAATTACCTTGAAACATTTGGACAATGTCATGACAGTCAATAGTAAATGTCTTGAAGGTTATCTCATGTATTGAATAAAATCCTTGGATGACATCAAAAGTCCCAAAGACATGTCTGGAGGGTGTAATAAGTCTCAATTGAAATTCCCAAAGGGTATAGTGAGGGAATACTTGATATGAACATATGAATCTTTGAGCCTTAGTTGACATAAGATGGTGCCATTATATGAGTCAGGAGATGTATCAGAAGAACATTGCAAGGCTGGGGAAATAGTCCCAAATGGATTCGCAAGACTAAATTGGAATTCCTAAGGGGGACCATGTGAATTTTTCTTAAATGTAAAAAAGACTTAACATGACCTGGTGGGATACTAAAGAAGCATTGTGAGATTTTGATGACATGTACAGGTTTTATCGCATTGATAAAATAGCTCACGTGAAGCGCATGATGTTCAATGAACATTTAATTTTTGATTAACTCTTATACTTTAATCCTTTGTTTTATCCCTTGTATTCATAATGCAAAATATTTAATAAGTATCATTTTATTTCAAGTCTCACATGATCTAGAATACATGCATGGTGTTCTTCATATGTCCTAACATATCTCCTTTACATGATCTATAAATAATGGAATGATGTAAATTATGCACAATTCATGATCACTGAATGTTTTATCTGAAATATTAAATGATATATGACTTACTATTCACAATATAATTATCTATGTGAAATCCAATCTCATTCATTTTTGAATTTACCTGGGTTTTTCCTCTTGATTCAAATAATTTTAATTGAATTTTTCATATTGGGATGATGAATTTATAGGAGTCTCAACCCCAGTATCAATGGTTTTCACATTATAACTGGAAGAAATCAAAAGAGGAGTCAACAAAGGGGTATTCCACCATGCCTCTTAGGAAGCCTTTATCGAGTATTTCTCTAAGGGTGTCTTGTGATTTTTAGCGATAGGGAGTCCCTACCTTCAACACCCCCATTATTTGATTATTTTTTATTAATGTGTACTTTTGAGATCATGTGGTTATGCTGAATGAATTTTTTATTTTCATATTATCATTTCAATGGGACTTTTCAAGATTAAATTCCATGTTTAATGTGATTTTCAAGATGCTATATTCCTTGCCTAGTATATTTCATGAGACAAGGGTGGCTTCTTAGGGGGTCTCTATGATATATGGGAGTCTTGTCTAGGCGTGTCGTGGGACTATACTTTGGACTTACATACCTTATGAAATTCATTTTACAACTACTAGAGGCACCCAACTCATGCTTTTTTTATTCCCATTGTTTTATTTTAAAAAGGTTTGGGGTTATGAAAGATTAAACGAGTAATGTAAAAGATAATTAATTTAATTTTTGATGATTCATCACATGAACAATAAATGCCTTATGAGAGTACATGATCATTTCATCGAAAAATATTTCCCTTCTTCCATAGGGAGACAAAATGGAAGTACATGGTTTTCTGGACATATATGAGGATTTCCATCTGATAAGGATAAAAAACCCAAGGTATTCCATAGGATTTGGAAGTTATGACATGAGGGAATTGTAGTGTCTTGTTAACCATAATGGTTCATCGCATACCTTTTTAAAACTAAAAATATATCTTTCCTCCAACACATTAATTTCCATTTTTTATCAGCAATGGTACGGGGGTCTGAAATTTTTTTGGGTATATTCAAGGAATAATATCCTTCTCATCTGTGATATGGACGAAGATATTTATTTTTGGTATTTTCCTCCTCAATATTTCATCTTGACAATGATTATCAAAGGATTTTTTAGTTGGACTATTAGGCATGTATCAATGACAAATCATAGGGATGTAGGGATGTCCTTTAGCTATTGTCGTGCGATCCCTGGTTATTCATGGAGCCTTCACAACAAAAGATATTCTTTTTGAAAGTGGTTCTTCTGAGTTTGATGTAGGATCAACACTGAAGTTGGAGTATTTAAATGACCTTATGATGGTAACATTATCATTATTCCTCAACGGGATCATGATATCAACAGGTCATGGATATATTTTTCTTCCTTGTAATTTTTTTGTGGAAATTAAAAAACATATTCATGTATTTATTCTTTATTTCTTTTTCCGATGTTCATTTGGAAGGAGTAAAAATCCCCCCCCCATACAAGAGTTAAGTCTATGAGTACAAGGGTTTAGTTCTAGGGAATTTCAATTCCCATAAAATACATTTGTGTTATCCTTAGTCGGTGTCTGGGGTGAGGTTTGGTGAAACAAAAATTATTGTTCTTTAGTACATGGTCTTTTATCTCATACCTTATATTTGTTTATTTTTTTGGTCTTTTTTCTCAGACCTTATTTTTATTTAGTTTAGGATCTTCTATATCAGACATTATATTTATCTTAGTTTAGGTTGTTTTATCTCAGACATAATATATCATTAGCTCAAATAACTTTTTCTCAAAAATTATATTGTTGTATTTTAGGGTATTTTATCTTGGACTGTCTATTACTGTCATTTAGGTTCTTTTATCTCATACATTCATTTACTTTTCTTTGGTTCATTTTAGCTCATACATTCTATAACTTTAGTTTGGGCTGTTTGAGCTTGGACTTTGTTGTGTTTATGTTTAGGATCATCGAGATTGGACCATCGGTGTTATTTATGTTAGGGATTTTGAGCATAGACTAATGTTGTCCTGTAATTTAGGGTCTTAGATCATGGAACATTTTTGGGATGTAGTTTATGGTCTTTTATCATAGACCATTCTATATTAATTTTGATTCTCTAAGATCTTGGAATGTTGGTATGATTTTTTTTAGGGTTCTTGATCATGGAACGTTATGTTCTATTGTTTAGGGTCTCTGAGCTTTAAACTTTTGTGAACTGTAATTTACGGTCTTTAGGATTGGACCTTTGGTGTGAATTATTTTATGATCTCCATGTTTGGAGCATTGTTATTAAATATATTAGGGTCATTGATCGTGGACTATTGGTTTTCAATAGTTTAGGTTCATTGAGCCTGGATCTTTAGTAAGATTTAGTATAGGGTCTTAGGGTGTGGAGTTTAGTTTCAATGTTGTTTAGGGTCTATCAGCTTGTAAATTTGGTGTGTTGTAATTTAGGTTCATTAATAATGAAACATATATCAACAACCATTGAATATGTTGTATACATTTCAAGAGTCACCTAAAACACTCTGAGGTGATGGATTATTCATTAGTGTTACTAAGGATTGTGGGGATATGAAATTATTTTTTGCTGAGTGGCCGATTTGGTTGACTAGCAATAGTTCATATGAAAGATTCATAGGCATTAATTCATAGTAAATAAAAGGATATTTTGATGTCGAGTATCTTTTCTAGTGCACATGGTAGATTTATGGATTTATTTCGGGTGGATAGATAAATAAATGGAATAGTTGGTCCTCAGGGTAGTTGAAATATGGGTAATGTAAGTCATATCCCAAAAAGAATAGTTGTGAATATGATATGGGGAAGACATATAGGGATGAACCATAACACAATGGGGTGATGGGTTCCACTGTGGGGTTTCTAGGGAACACAAGAATTGAATCTCATATATTACAAGGATTAGATGCCTTTAGTTGGTGGGACAAGGCTATAATGTGTTAGATTAATGGAAATAAATATGTTGATCTCCACTTCTTTACTAGGTCCAATAAATATTTATAAAGGCTCAAATGTCTAGATTTTGAAATCAGGTTTTTAATGAAGGCTACCAAATATGAGGTTTATCCCCCAATAGAAGTTCATCACTTGATTAATAACTCGATCCCAACAACCTTTGATTACAAATCATGAGTTGTGAGACATAAATGATTTGATATTTTTGTGTCACTTTCATTCTCTATGAACGGATAAAAAATTCAGTGACATGACTTTGAGTATGTTGAAAATGCTCAAGTAGTTTTGTATAAATATTGAACATTATGTTATGAGTTTTTCGTACTGGGAAGATGATATGGGACAATCATAACATGAGTAATTTAGAAACACAAATGTGTTGAGTAATATCATAATGATATCATGTCTCATATGGATTTGAATGTTATTTTTGTAGAGTGTTTCATTTGGTTCAGAACCTTATGCGCCTAGGCATGAGCCGTATTCATACATACATATACATCATACTTTCTATTTTAGCCGAATATATTTTACATGTTCTATGGATGTTGTATGGTGATATGAGGCACTCAAATTATAATGTGTTGTATTTGGATAATTTAATATCCAAGAAGGGTTCAAGAACCATAAAAGTTTTTTTAATTTCTAAGGAACATATTTTTACAGTGAAGAGATGTGACCAATCATTTCTATAACATTTTCATGGACCAGGGGGCCTATTGAGAATTTCTTATCATTTTTGGGGATAAAATTTATACACTATGAAATTTATTCCTTATTTATATATGACTTAATTTATTTCAAAACACTAGAGATGAAGAGTTTAGCATGTAAAGACTTGAATTTTTGTCAGGCCTCCCTTTGATGGTTTTTAATCAGACATGTTTTTTGACTCTTTTGATTGTAGACTAAGGTCTTTAAATTTGAACCATTATAGAATAGTTCATATTATAATATATCATTGAAAACAATTTAGCTATTTTATAACACACAAGTACCAACTAGGGTATATTAATCACAACATCCTAATTAGGATACCCAGAGTCAAAAGAACTCCAATAGCCTTCTGTGCGGGTGATAGAAATGTTGTAAAGAACATATCAAAATTCTCACATCATGAGTAAATAACATTCCCTTCTACGTAAATAACATTGAAAAAGTGAGAGATCTATTTTATTTTCCAAATGACTTGAAATACTTTTAGAAACATGAGGTACACAATACTTGAACTATGGTTCAAATATTGAGGCACTATTAAAAAAATTGAAGCACCCTCTACTTTGGTTTATCAATGTATTTATCTTCTGGTCCTTTGATAGTGAATGAAAACTCAGTGATGGTACACACATTTTTTCATAATTTAGTGGGGTGGTTTTTTGATTAGTTTAATGTCATTCAAAAACAAAATTTTCAATGAATTTTATCATCGTGTGGTAAAGATATATTTGTCATGTAGTTTTAATGTTGTTTTACCATGATGTTTTCCTTGTAGTTTTATATGATGCATTATGGAAGTACTTCTTTTATGTTTATCATCATGTGGTATATAAATTTTTATTGAAGTTTATCATCATGTGGTAAGGATTTATTTTTAATACTTTTTTAATGTCATGTGACCAAGAGGTTTTTATTGGAGTTTAACTTCATGTGGTAATGATTTACTTCTATTTATTTTATCAGCTTGCAGTAAGGACTTAGGAACTATTACACCGCAATATTTAATAGTATCTTATCTGTTTAAAGTAATTCCATAGCTTGCGCTACACGCAACACCGAGTTCAAGCGTGTCACGACCTATCAAACTAGCCATTTAAAAAGCGGTTATGAATAATATTGAACACATTTTAAATTTTATATATATCCTATATAAATTTGACATTCATATTTTGTGTTTCTTATACACAATATAAAGACAAATTCAATTTTCCATATAAAAGAAATATTTTTCAGAAAATGCAGTTTCTCCGCCTTTTAATGGGGAACACTTTTTAAATACAATGTTTGAAACTTTTATATATTTAATTTAATGAAATTAAATTCTTCTTTTGAATATGTACATTAATGTAACACCCCAAGCTTCCATGGTACATATCTCTTTGAATATGCAATAGCTTGCTTTGTAAGAAACTTCGAGTTCCAGCACACCACGACCAATCAAAATAGTTTTTTTAAATAGTGATATCCACTTTTTTGAAATTTTATAAATTTTATTTTTCAAAATGGGCTCCATTTTTGGATTCGGAATATCAAAATTAGCTTAGGGTGAATTTTTGGTATTTTTTTGAAAACATTCAATTTTTGATGAATAGTCAAAAATACTACGTTATTGTTTAAAACCTAATCATTATTTAAATAATTAATTATTATAATTAAATTTATTTTAGATAAAAATAAATATGTAATACATATATATTTTCAATGTAATTCAATTGATTCATTTATAATAATATTAGATATATAAAATTTTATTGAAATTTTAACATCTTTTACCCACCTTCTCGAAAAATTTGAAAATTTGTACAAAATGTAATTTTACCACTTCTATGAATTTAATTTTAAAAATAAAAGAGACACGGTTGAAATAATTAAGATCAATATGGTTCAATATGATGAAAATAATTTTTGTGAATAGTAACTTTTGAATTTTATTTACCATAGTTAAAAGTAAATATGGTAATTAAAGGTAAAACTGATATTATACTTACCCTAAAAAATTTCCAAATTCAATTGGATATGTGTATTTCGACCAAAATCAACCTTAGGAATAAAATATGATCATTTTTTTCCCATGTGTTAGATTAGTAAATTTATAATTATTTTATTTAAAGAAGAGTTAAAGAGTTATATTCAATGTTTAACAACTAAACCATTTTAATATAGGGTTATATAGAAGATAAATTCAAATATATATATTCATTATAAATCTAAAAATATTAATTACATAATTTTATTTTATTTATAATTTATAGACATTAAATAACTAAATTTATATATGACACAATGATGATGCATTAATTACCTTATTTTTGAATGATTAAAATAATTGATATTATAAATATTAATATAATTGTAAATTGAGACTTTTTATGAATTCCACGAACATTCATGGTTAATATAACATATTTTAGTTGATTAAATTTTTTTTTTGAAGTGATAAAGTTGTTTTGACTTTCACAACAACCAAATACTAAATACTGTCAAAACTGACATAAATGAGTTTTAAAAGAAATATTATATTATTAATTGATATAATATTCCTCAAAATATAAGGTTTTTCCAAAGGACATATATAAGGTTATATGTATCAATAATTAGCCACTTGGGGTTCTCTTGGATTTTTATTATATGTTTATTAACCATTTATTATAATAATACAAGAATACATGGAAAAAGGTAAACTATTTAACTATGAGTTAAATCTAAAAGATAAGTTTAATATAGTGACCAAAACCTTTATAAAAACAATTGGATGAGATGTTTTCCACCCCTCCCAACCTTATCCTCAAAATAAATATTTTTGGAACCATTATAAACTGAATATGATTCTATAATAAAATAATATTTCAAGCTTTTCCTGAAGTGACACTCACCTCTCTTATAAAATGGTACTTCCCCTTCTCTCAAAATCACACCTCCAAGGCCATTTAGCTCAGCCAAACCCTAATAAAATATCCTTCCAACTAACTTCACTTAAAACTAGAGGCCTTATATTGATCATCATCCAACCTAAGGATCCCTTTTTATCAAATTAAAAGGAAGCACCCGAAGAAGAGGTAATAATTTCATAACCTCTTTCAAAGTTATTTTCTTCTTCCATTTCCTCTTTCTTTGTTGTTTCCAGACCAAAATAATAACTCCCATAACATATACCTATTATGCTGTTATTATAGATTTGGTAAAACCATATTCATTATTCTATCTGTCCAATAAATGACAAAGTCCTCATACGTGCGTACGCACGGTTTACCGTCTGCATGTCCTGGTGTAGTTTTTTATTCAAAACTTCATTATTTGGATGGGTATAATAATGAGTATAATTGATTTAAATAATAAATATAACATGTTAATTATTTTTTATATATGATGTACCATCCAATTACATATTATTTCATGATCAATATAATGATATTGTCACTCGTGCGTACATACGGATTACCCTCTCCACGAACGCGATGAGATGCATTCCACATTGTCATCATTCAAGAATAATTCTCATTTTATGAATAAAAATAATGATTAAAAACTTAATATATTTCTATATTTGAATAAAATACACCATATCCATAACAAACGTGACTTACGTAACAAAACATATAATGGAAAACGAATCAGTTAACACCCAAAACAGTGATACTACTAAAATATCATTAACAAAGAAATATTAGAAGATCATATATGATATCATATTTATTATGTGGTTCTTGTATAATTTAATAAAAATGATTTTACTATTATACAGGAGGTTAACATACACTCGATCAAAAAAAATTACAAGCTAAGGGTTAATTTTACAATTGCATTATTATCCAACGTTGGTTATATGTAAGTATCTACTTGGACATATTTATCATCTACATCCGTGTTTCTTAAAAATATATTTGAAAACATATTTACTATTTCCTAGACTATGGTTTAAATTTATTTATACCATTGTTTTAATTTTTATAAAATGTTTATAAATGAATCTTTCAATCATTTTCCAAACAAGGTCCTTTACCTCCTTTTTGACCAAATTAAGGAAAGAATGTTTTTTAACTTATACATCGAGTGCGGCTATTTTCCACCATTATAACACCTTAAAAGCTTCCATCACATTATTATAATATTATTTTAAAAATAATTGTTTTATTTTATAATTACATGACTTTTAAATTATTTCAAAATTGAAGGATATATTTCTCACAAATAGTTTTGATTTCATTTATGTGAACATCCTTCGATGGATTTTACACTTTTTTTAAGTTTATATATTATGATACAATCTGAAATACTTTGTGGAATGTTTTTTGATATGTTTGATTATGTATGTGTTGGTTTTATACCATTCAGGTTTTATGGTTAAAGTATTAACATTTCTTATTCTAGTTTTAATATGAATATTTATGTTATGTTTCGTCCTTTTCATATGATTAATTCATTAGAATTATTAAGTGATTGGAGGATCCCACTATAACTACTCGATGCATTGGTAGGTATCATGAGAAATAACTAGTGTCTTGGCACAAGGCCTTGAAAAAATCTTATTTTTATTCATGGAAAAAATCCTTGACTATGTGATTATGATATCCGGCATTATTCCACCAAATATATATTTTTATTAAAGACTCTTTTGTGGAAAATGTATAGAAAACCATATAGTACAACCCAGCCATTAAACACTATAAAACATAACAAAAGTATTAAAGACTAGATTGAAACCACTAGACTTAAATTCCATTATTTGACTAGTAGAATATCCATGTGAATAAGTAAATGGAATTTTTTGATTTATCGTTTCCATATTATTCATAATATTAGGTTTAAAAGTCTTGTGTTTTAGTCTTATACATTGACTAAAATGTTTATGCTTATTTATAATAGTTTCCTCTATATTTTGATCCTTATTGATCATCTGAGCTCACCCCTTTCTCGGTTTTATTTTTCCCAGGAGGCAAAGAAGAATATTACGATTAACCTTCAGAAATAGGATAATAGAAATGAGTCTGTTTAAAGGGGACATAATGTTGTTGTTTTTTCCATTTAATGATGTAATGTAAAAGTTATATATGTATCTAAAACATCCAAGGAAACTTATCTAATCGGACTTTTGAGACTTGATATCTTGTGATCATGAAAATTTTATGTAATAATTCACCGACTCTAGGTAACTAGGGTTGGGGCATTATAGTTGGTATTATAACAAGTTTAGTAATATCCTAGGAAGATATATTTAGAAAAACCCTGATTAGAGAACATTAGCCTGTGATAGACTTTTAGGATTACTATAAAAAACTTCCTATAATTTTGGTAATGTAGATATTTTGTGAATTTTCCAAGAAATACATCCATGTCTAGATACAAACAGGTAGAGGCAGCTCTGGCAAAGATATACCTTGGAATGGAAACTCTGACATGGATTTTCAGTCTTGACCTAGTGTATCTGGGTACAGAATAATGGGCCTTACTACACTCTTGGTTACGACACTCTAGGGGGATATGATTAGGATAATTCACATTTTTTTAGAAAATATTATGAAGGGTTTATTAGTAAATATTTCCTCAGAGAAATTTTTATTATTATTATGGATTATTTTCATAAATTGTTCAATTTTTTTAGTTATTTTAGTAGTTTATAATTATGCATTGTGATTCATAAAATTATCTTGTGTATTCTATTGTTTAGAAATGGCACATAGTTGAAGTAATGGAAACATTATCAATGCACCTAAACCATGTAGGGATTTCCCTCCTACTCACGATAATTATAGTGGTGTTGGTGATGCAACCGGTGCTGAACAACTTATAACCATATAGGGACAACTCACTCAGGTTATGAATAATAACCATACCAGTAAGGAAAAACTAGATCCACAATGTGGAGGATCAATGTTAGACTTCTTCATGATGCAACAACCACCAACATTCAATGGGACTAAAAATCCATTTTTGGATGAGCAATGGATACGTTCCCTAGATAAAATATTTCATGCTTTGGGGAGTAGCGAAAGAGAAAAAGTTGTCATGGAAGTTTATCACCTCACGGGGGATACAGATCAATGGTGGTAATTAATTCAAAACACAAAGGAGGATGAAAAGGTATGAAATATGGAATGGAGAGAGTTTAAATAACTTTGCATAGAAAAATATTTTCCTCGTGACCATCAAGGAGATATGGAAAGACAATTTATGAGTCTGAGGAAAAAGGAGGATGATAATGCCACAATGTATGAGGCTAACATTACAAGGATAGAAAGGAATGAATTAGATTATATACATAACACAAGGAGTAATATTGATCGATTATTTGATGCGTTAAAACGATTTCTCTATCTAAAATTAGTCTCACAATCCTTCTCATCATACGAAGATATTGTATCATGTGATATCAAGACAGAAAAGGAATTCACTAAGTTGTATGACATTAAGGAAAATCAAGAGAAGAATAGATCTAATGAACACTCTATAAATAGAAATAAGGAGAATAACGGAAAAATTGTATTTCTATCCTATTGTAAATTTGGAATGAAACACCCTAATACATGCGTAAAGGTAATGAGAGTCTATTACAAGTGTGGTGAAAAAGGACACCAAGATTGTGATTGAAAGGGAAAGATAGAGGCTGTCAATGATGAATGGTACAATTATAGTGAAATGGTGCATTATGGAAATGAATTTACTAAGCACTAAGGAAACTTACCTTAAAAAATGACAAGGGAGCATGTTCAATCTTATGCGATCACTCGTGTTTAGGTTGATGCTTCAAATTATGTGGTGGAAGGTAATTTAATGGTTTCCTCAAATGAATACAATTATTTATTTTATTCCAGATCATCATATTGTTTTATATCTTCATAGTATTCTAAGAAATTTATATATTTACACTTTGATTTAACAAGGGAGTTGTTAGTTAAAACTCATAAGGGAAGTATCATTGCAACAATGTTTTTTGAATCAGTTTCCATTAAGGCATATAAACATGCTTTATCTGCTGAGCTATTCTTCATACCCATGATTGAATTTGATATAATCCTTGGTATGTATTGGCTTTCTTACCATGATGAGAAATTTATTATAATAATAAGGGGGTATAATTTTCGAGGATGATAAATAGTACCTTATCTTTAGAGGAGAAATGTCACCATCTGTTTCTTATCTAGATCCACCCCTATAGCTCTACTAAATTCAATTATTGGGGTGGCAGAGAATGAAATAACTATGGGTGAGTAAAGTGATGTTCAAAAAGAGGATGTATCTATTGTGAAAGAATACGTTGATGTGATTCCAGAGGATTTACCTAGACATCCTTCATAATGAGAAATTGAGTTTTCCATTGATTTAATTCCTGGTTGAAGGCCCATATCGAAGACCCCTTATAGAATGGCCACTATAGAATTAGTGGAACTAAAAAAGAAAATAGTGTAATTGAGTAATAAAGGATTTATTATCCATAGTGTTTCTCCATGGGGATCCCCTTTTCTTTTTGTTAATATGATAGATGGATCTATGTGGTTGTGCATTGACTATAGGGAGATCAATGCTATAACAATAAAGAACAAGTGTCATCTACCTCAAATTAATGATTTATTCGATCAACTTTATGTATCTCAATATTTTTCAAAGATTGACATTCAATATGGATAACATCAGTTTTGTGTGAAGAAGGAATACATTCCAACGACAAAATTTCGTACTAGGTGTGGGCATTATTAGTTTACAACAATTCCATTAGGAATGACTAATGCTCCCTCTATCTTTATGAATCTAATGTATAGAGTTTACAAGGAATATCTTGATGACTTTATAGTGGTATTTATTGATGATATCTTTATTTAATCCAAAATATATGAAGATCCTTAAAATCACTTGTGCATGATTATAAATACTCTTATATGAAATGAATTATATGGGAGGTTTACCATGTGTGAATTCTGGATTCAAGATATTTCTTTTCATGGAAACATTCTCTCTAAGGATGGAATCTCTATTGATCATTATACGAAAGAAGCAATACAAGAATGGCCAACTCAAATAATTATAACTAAGGTACACAGTTTTATTGGTATAGTAGGTTATTATCGACGTTTCGTCCATCATTTCGCCTGATTGGCTAACCCATTAACTAAGATCACTCATAAAGTGGTTAAATTTTTTTTGGACAAAAGAGTGTGAAGAATGTTTTAAAGAACTAAATAGAAGATTATTAAATGCTCCAATCTTGACTCTACTATCGGAGAATAATGGGTTTCTAATTTATTATGATGCTTCAAAGAAAGGACTTGGTTGTGTCCTTATGCAGAATGATATAGTTATTACGTATCCATCACGACAACTAAATATTAATGAAAAAAACTATCCCACTCATGATCTTGAGTTAGTATCTGTAATATTTCCATTGAATATATGGAGACACTATCTCTATGGTGAAATGTGTGAGATATATACTGATCACAAGATTTTGAATTATATTTTGTCATAGAAAGAACTCAACATGAGGAAAATACAATGGATTGAAATACTCAAGGATTATGATTGCACAATAAACTACCACCTGGGGAAGTAAAATAAGGTGGAAGCTGTTTTGAGCAGAAAGGATCATGGAGTTTTGAACAAGATGATAGTTGAACGGGATCCTATGTTCATGGATCTAGTAAATATGGATATGGGAGTAATCATGGAAGGTGAAACATAAATACTTTTTCAATTTTTTTCAAAACTGTCATTAATATTAAGGATAAAAAGTTCTTAGACAGATGATAAGGAGTTTCAAAAGAAAATTAATGCTGTGAATGATAGGAGATTGATCGTCTTCACATATGAAGATTGGATTTTGAAATTTGGGAAGATAATCTGTGTTCCTAACATACCTAATCTAAAAAGGTAATTTTTGGATGATGCTCATAGTTCAAATTTCTCTATACAACCTAGTAGCACTAAGATGTATAGAGATTTGAAGGAACATTTTTTGGTGGGACTACATGAAGAGGGATATTTCTGATTATGTGTCAGGATGTATGTTTTTCCAACATGTTAAGGCTAAAAGACAGTATCCTGGAGGAGTCATGCAACCTATTCCCATACCTGAGTCGAAATGAGATGATATTATGATAGAATTTATCATGAGGCTACCAAATACTCATAGAATAAATGATAAATTATGGGTCATTATTGATCATAGTACTATTTCAACTCATTTTCATGATATAAGAGAAGATTTACAACTTTAATGTTAAGAAAGGCTATATATTAATGAATTTTTAAGACTTCATAGTTTACCCCTATCAATTTTATGTGGTTTTGATCCTCGTTTTTTATCAATATTGTAGAAAAGTATTCAGAAGGCCCTAGATACTTAACGTCATTTGAGAAATTCTTACCTCCCTCAAATTAATGGAAAATCAGAACGTATTATTCAAACCTTGGAAAACATGTTGAGTTCTTTCTCACTCAACATTCAAGGTATGGGGGTGAATATTTACTTATGGTAAAAATTTCCAATAATAATAGCATCCATTGAAGTATTTAGATAGCACTATATAAAGAGTTATATGGAAAGAGATGTTACACACCAACTTTTTGTGATGATGTTGGTGATAGAAAACTCTTATGCCCAGAACTTTTTGAGGAAACAATAGAAAATGATAAGATTATACAAATGAAAATCAAATCATCTCATGTAGGAAAAAGAGATATGCAGATAACCGAAAGAATGTTTTTGAATTTTCAGTAGGAGATCATGTTTTTTAAAGGTATCTCCATTGGAGGGTGTTTTGCAATTTGGTATGAAGGTAAATTACGTCCTAGGTACATCAGACCTTTCGAAGTTCTAGAATGAATTGGAGTGGTAGCTTACTATTTAGCAATACCTCCATGTCTCTCCAAAGTTCATGATGTGTTCCATGTATCACTGTTGAGAAAATATATACCTGACCTAATGAAAATACTCACCATATAAGAAATAAAACTAGAACTTGATATGTCTTATTGTGAAGATCATATCAATATTTATGATACTAGAGATTAAGTGTTGAGAAACCGGATGACTAATCTGGTAAAAGTTTTATGGAGAAACAATAATATGGAAGAGGAAACGTGGGAACCAGAGGAAATTATGATGAATAACCAATCAAATATTTTTATTCAATAGTATTATATAAGATTTGAGGATGAAATTATTTAAAGTAGGGACTAATGTAACACCCCAAGCTTCCATGATAAATTTCTCTTTGAATAATTCTATAGTCTGCATTGTACGCAACTTCGAGTTCCAGCACACCATGACCAATCAAACTAGTTGTTATGAGTAGTAATACCCACTTTTTAAATGTTTATAAATTTTATTTTTTAAAATTTACTGCATTTTTTGATTTGTAATATCAAAATTATCTTACGGTGAGTTGTTGTTATTTTTCTTAAAACATTCAATTTTTTAATGAATAATTAAAAACACTACGTTATTGTTTAAAAATAACATTTTTATTTAAATAATTAGTTATTTCATTTAAATATATTTTAGATCAAAATAGATACATAATACCTATATATTTTCAATATAATTCATTGGAGTCATTTTATAATAATATTAGATATATAAATTTTTATTGAACTTCTAATGTCTTTTACCCACCTTCTAGGAACATTTTCAATTTTTCATAAAATGTAATTTTACCACTACTGTGAATTTAATTTAAAAAACCCAAGAGGCATGGTTGATATTAGGAAGTAAAATGGGGTTCAATAGGATGAAAATAATTCATTGTGAATAATAAATTTTGAATTTTATTTACCATGGCTAATATTAAATATGGTAATTGAATGTAAAAATGGTATTATAATTACCCAAAAACATGAACTAATTCTATTATTTAAGGGTATTTAGACCAAAATCAACCTTAGGAATGAAATATGATCCTTTTGGTCCACTTGGATTAGATTAGATCATTTATTAATATTTTATTTAAAGAAGAGATAAAAGTTTTAAATTCAATGTTTAATAAATAAACCATTTTTAATATTGGGTTATACATAAGATAAGTTCAAAAATTAATATTATTTAGAAATATAAAATTATTTCATACACAATGGTATTTTATTTAGAATTTTTAAACATTAAATAATTAAAACTTATTTATGACACAATGATGATGCAATAATTACATTATTATTGAAAGAATAAAATCGTTGATATTATAAATATTAATGTAATTTTAAATTGAGAATTTTTATTCTTTACAAGAATTTTATAGGATAATATGAAATTTTAGTATTGATTAAATAAATTTTTTCATGTGATAAATTTTTTATGACTTTCACACAAAAAAACTAAATAGTGTCAAAATTGATATAAATAGGTTTTTAAAAGAAATGATATATTATTAATAGATGTAACATTCCTAAAATCTATGGATTGTCCAATGGACATAGACAATGTTATATATATCAATAATTAAAAACTTGGGGTTATCTTGGTTTTTTATAGTACGTTTATTAACCACTTACTACAATAATACAAGTATACATGATAAATGATAGACTATTAAACTAAGATTTAATCTAAAAGATATGGTTAATATAGTGATCTAAACCTGTCGAAAACCTATTGGCTGAAAGTTTCTCGACAAATACCCACAATATCTTTAAAATATATCCATCTATGTCCATTATAAATTGAATATGATTGTATAATAAAATAATATTTCAAGCTTTTCCTAATGTGACCCTCACTTCTCTTATAAAAGGGTACTTTACCTTCTCTCAATATCACTCATCCAAAGCCATTTGTCTCAGCCAACCTCTAATCCAATATCCTACCAAATATCCTCAATTAAACCTAGATTCATTAATTTGATAAGAAGCCAAACTGAGGAGCCCTTTTGATCAAATCAATAGGAAGCACCTGAAGAAGTGGTAATAATTTCATCACCTCTTCTGAAGTTCTTTTCTTCATCCATTTCCTATTTTTTTGTTGTTTACATTTCAAAATAATAACTCCAGTAATTTATATTTAAAGTGATGCTATTTTAAATATGGTACAACAATATTCATTATTCTATCCATCATATGAATGAAAAAGTCATCATACGTGCGTACCTACGGCTTACAGTCTCCACGTCATGGTGTAGTTTATTATTCAACACTTAATTATTTGGATAGGTATAATAATGAGTATAATTGATTTAAATAATAAATATAACATTATAATTATTCTCTATATATTATAAACTATCCAATTATATATGATTTCACCATCTATAGAATGATATTTTCTCTCGTGTGTACATACATATTACTGTCTCCACGAACGTGATGAGATTCATTTCCCATCGTTATCATTCCAGAATAATTTTAATTTTATGATTAAAAACAATTTTAAAGAACATAATATCATTATATATATGAATAAAATACATCCTATCCATAATAAATATGAATTAAATAAAAAAACATTTAAAGTAAAACGAATCAATTAACACCCAAAACAATGATACTACTGAAATATCATTGGAAAAGAAATATTTAAAGATCATATATGATATCATATTTATATATGTGGTTCTTTTATAATTTAATTACAATGATTTAACTATTATATAGGAGGTTAACGTACCCTCAATAAAGTAAAAGTATAAGGTAAGGGTTAATTTTACAATATCTTTATTATCTGAGGTTGTTTATATGTAAGTTTCTACTGGGACCTCTTTATCATCCACGTCCTTGTTTCTTAAAAATGTACTTCAAAACATTTTTACTATTTCCTAGACTATTGGTTAAAGTCATTTATACTTGTGTTTTACTTTTTATAAAATTATTATAAAGTAATATCTTTGTATTTTTTCAAACATGGTCCTTCAGGACCTTTTCGGCAAAATTAAGGAATGAATGTTCTTTTAATACTAATACTATGTGTGTGACTATATTATACTGTTATAACACCATAAAAAGCTTCCCTTACAAGATTATAAAAATATTTTAGAAATATATGTTTTCTTTTATAATTATGTGACTCTTAAATTATTTCCAAATAGAAAAAGATATTTCTATCAAATAGTTTTGATTTCATCTATGTCAACATCCTTTGATGGATTTTACAGTTGTTTGAAGTTAATTTATTATAATACAATCTTCTATATTGTATTGATGTTTTTTTGATAGGTTTGAATGTGGATGTGTTATTCTTATACCATTTATTATTTATGGGTAATGTATTAACATTTCATATGCTAGTTTTAATATAAAATTTTTAAGTTATGTTTCATCCTTTTCATATGAGGAATGCCTTGGACTTAGTAAATGACAGATGGAGCATGCTATAGCTGCTAGATGCGTCGATAGGTCTCCTAAGACAATTTAGTGTCTTGGAACAAGGCCTTCACAAAATCTTATTTTTAGTCTTCTCACAAGGCCTTGACTATGTGGTTATGATGCCCGACATTATGCATTAAATCATTCTGAAATTGGCTATTTATATTACATGTGATTATTCTACTAGTTGAATATCCATGTGAATAAGTAAAATACATGATTTGATTTATCTTTTTCATATTATACAAAATTTTATTTTTAAAAGTCTTGTGTTTATTCTTATACATTGACCTAAATGTTTGTCCTTATTTATGATATTTTCCACTATATTGTTATCCTTACTGGGCATCTAATCTCGGCCCTTTCTATTTTTTATTTTTCATACGATTCAAAGAAGTATATTACGATAAACCTATAGAAATTGGATAAGGAATATGAGTGTGTCCAATGGGTACACAATGTTATTGTATTTTTCATTTAATGATGTAATGTAAAACTTATATATGTATCTACCACTTCTAAGGCTAGTAAACTAATCGATCTTTGGAGACTTGATCTATTGTGATCATGCCAATGTTATGTAATAATTCACCGAATCTCGATAACTATGGTCAGGGAGTTACAATAAAAATTTAGTTTGGATAAATTTTTGGTACTTTTCTGATAACTTTCATATTTTGATGAATAGTGAAAATACTAAATTTTAATTAAAAACAAATTTTTAATTGAAATAATATATAGTGTAAAATAATTAATTTTAGTAGTGTTAAAGTATAATTATATTTTATTCATATCATTTAATATAATTTAGGTAATTTTTAAGTAATTTCACATTTAAATTGCATATAATCACATACCAATCTTTTGATAGTTTTTACTTTTTTTTAACCCACTTTCTGGTTTTGACAACGAAAATTAATTTTAAATTATTTTATTCAACTTCTATGTTTTAAATTTGGTAAAATAGAAATAATTTTTTAGTTTTAAATATCTAAATTTGCTTAGGGTGAATTTTTTTGTATTTTGTTGAAAACATTTAATTTTTGATAAATAGGGAAAACACTTAGTTGTAGATAAAACCCGACTTTTTATTTAAATTATTATTTTAATTAAAAATATATCTTAAAGTAAAAATATATTCATAATACATATATTAGTACAATGTAATTAATTGGGGTCATATTATAATAAGACCAGACATATAAAGTTTTATTGAACTTTTTTAATGTCTTTTACCCCACCATCTAGGCACATTTGAAAATTTCCCTAAAATGTATTTTTAATGCACCTATGATTTGACTATCAAAAATCTAAGAGACATAGTTTAAATCAGTATGTAAAATTTGGTTTAATTAGATGAAAAAAAATGTATGAATCCTAACTTTTGAATTTTATTTACCACTGTAAAAAGTAAATAGGATAATTAAAGATAAATATAATATTATAATTACCCTAACACATGTCCTAATTATATTGGATAAGTTTATATAGACCAAAATCATCCTTGGGACAAAAATATGATCCCTTTTTATCTTATTGGATTAGATTAAGACATTTATAAGATTTTATTTTAAGAATAGTTAAAATTATTAAATTCAAATTTGATAAGTAACCCATTTTTAATATAGGGTTATTCATAAGATAAACTCAATTAAAAATATCTATTAGAAAGATAAATTTGATTGATAAATTATAGTGTTTTATTTATAATTTTTATGAATTATTTAATTAAAATTATTTATGACACAATGATGATCCAATAATTACCTTTTTAATGAAAGGATAAAAATTGATATTATAAATATTAAAATAAATGTAAATTTAAATGTTTTTTGCATTCCATGAATTTTAGTGGTTAATATGAAATTTTAGGGTTGATTCAATATTTTTTTTTTCTAAATGATAATGTTTTTATGACTTTCACAAAAACAAAATACCAAATTGTGTCAAAATTGACATAAATGAGTTTTTAAAACAAATACTATTTTTTAAAATTATATTATAGTCCTAAAAATATAATTTTCAGAAAAAGGACTTATATAATGATATATATGTCATTAAGGAACAACTTGAGTTTATCTTGGAATTTTATTGTAAGTTTAGTAACCATGTAATATAAAAATACAAGTATACATTGTAAAAATTAAACTATTTAACTAAGAGTTGTATCTAATAGATAAGGTTAATATGGGGACCTAAACTTGTCAAAAACTTATTTTTTGAAACTATTTCGATCCATCCCCACCATATCCTTGAAATAAATCCATTTTCAGTCATTTTAAATTGAAATTTATTTCATAATAAAATAATATTTCATGGTTTTCTTAAAGTGACCCTCAAATATCTAATAAAAGGATACTTAAATTTCTCTCAAGTTAACAACTCCTAATCAATTTTTCTCATCCAAACTCTACTCAAATATCCTCCTAACTACCCTCACTTCAACCTAGAGACATTAATTTGATCATAAATCCATCCTATGGATCCCTTTCGATCAAATAAAGAGGAAGCACCCAAAGAAGAGGTAATAATTTCACTACCTCTTTCAAAGTTCTTTTCTTCTTCCACTTCCTATTTATTTGTCATTTTCATACAAAAATAATAACTGAAGTACCTTATAAATATTTTGATGTTATTATAAATTTGGTACATCCATATTCATTATTGTATCCATCCTATTAATGAAAATGTCACCATACGTGCATACATATGTCTTTCCATCTCCATGACGCCATGAAATTTCATTCCCCATCGTAACCAGTCCTGAATAATTTTAATTTATTGATTAAAAATAATGTTTAAAGAACATAATATCATTATCTAGATGAATCAAATACATCCTATCCATAACAAACATGAATTTCTTAACAAATCATATAAATAAATGAATCAGTTAACACATGTAACAATGATACTACTGAAATATCATTAACAGTGAAATTTTAGAAGATCATATATGATATCATATTTATGTATGTGGTTATTGAATAATTGAATGACAATTATTTCACCATTATAAAGTAGGTAAACATACCGTGTACTAAGTAAATTTAAAAGGTAAGGGTTAACTTTACAATCTCTTTTTATCTGAGGTTGTTTATACGTAAGCATCTACTGGGAATTTATTACCATCCACATCTGTGTTTCTCAAAAATGTATTTCAAAACATTTTTAATATTTCCTAGAATATGGGTTAAATTAATTTATACATTTTTTTTCTTTTTATAAAATATTTTTGAAAGGAATATTTCCATCGTTTTCCAAATAAGGTACATTATTAAATTTTCGACAAATTAAAGTAAGAATGTTTTTTTAAACTATACGGAAGGTGCATATATTTTCCACTATTATAACACCTTATAAGTTTACCTTAAAAGATTAAATGAATATTTTCAAAATAAATGCATTATTTTATAATTATGTGACTTTTAAATGATTTTAAAATAGGAAGGGATATTTCTCTCAAATAGTTTTGATTTATTTTATATCTACATCCTTTGATGAATTTTACCCTTGTTTGAAGTTGATTTATTATGATACAATCTTACATATTGTATTAAAGTTTTTTTATATGATTTACTGTGGGTGTTTTATTTTTATACCATTCATGATTTATGGTTAAAGTATTAAAATTTTATATGCAAGTTTTAATATGAATGTCTATGTTATGTTTCATCCTTTTCATATGAGGAATGCATTGGACATAGTAAGGGACTAGTGGAGCTCTCTATTTCTCCTTGATGCATCGGTAAGTCTCATGAGACAAACTAGTGTCTTGGTACAAGGCCTTGAAAAAAATCTTATTTGTAGTCATGTAATGTGGCCTTGACTATATGGTGATGATGTCTGAAATTATACATTACATCAATATGAAATGAGCTATTGGTATTACATGTTATTATTGGGCCACTAGAATATCCATGTGAATAAGTAAATGGAATTATTTGATTTTTCTTTGCCATATTATGTAGAAGATTAAGTTTAAAAGAAATTTTTTTATACATTTCCTTAAATGTTTAATCTTATTTATGATATTTTTTGCTATATTATTATACATACTAAGAATCTGAGCCCACCACTTTCTTATGTTTTCTTTTTCCTATGATGTGAATAAGAATATTATGATTAACCTGTAGAGATAGGCCAAAGGATATGAGTGTGTTCAAAGGGGACACAATTTTGTTGTTTTTATTTCATGATGTAATATAAAATTTATGTTTGTATCTATTATATCCAAGGCCACTAAAATAATCGGTCTTTCAAGACTAGATCTCTTATGAACATTCTATTGTAATGTAATAATGCACCGACTCTAGGTAACTAGGGTCAGGGTGTTACAATTGGTATAAGATAAGGTTTAGTAAAACCCTTGGAAAATAGATTTAGAAAAGACCTAATTAGGGAAAATTATTCTAAGATAGGATATGAAGATTTTTATAGAAGAACATCCTAGAATTTAGGTAATGTAGTGATTTTGTGATTTTTCCATGTAATGCATCCCTGTATGGATACTATAAATGGACATAGTTCCAGCATAGATGTACCTAAGATTGAATACTCTGACAATGAATTTGGAGCTTGACTTGGGGAATCCTGGTACATGAAAATGGGCCATACTATGCACCTGGTTTGACATGCCTAGGGGGTATGCTTGGATTAATTCACATTTTCTTTACAATATATTATGAATGATTTAAGAGTAAATATGTCCACAAAAAACTATTTTGACGAGACTAGTTGTATGAAAATATTCAATTAATGTTGATAATATTTATGGTTTTTAGATTATTCCATATAATATGATCTGACCTAGTGTATGTCGTCAAATAGATATGGTGCCCAGTAGACGGAATGAGAACTCCAACAATACACGGGATCCAAAGAGAAAGAATGATCCAATTATTCATGTACTAAAGAAAGAATTTATAAAAGAAGTAGTATCCCATGTATTCTAATAAAATGAAGAATTAGTATCAGGTGTTAATAAGATAATTAATGAATTCTTTCATTACTATGGCTTTGAAGTGAAGTAAGAGAAGAAGAGGATGATAGAGAAAAATATGGATAAAGGGATGAAGGGAAAGAAGGATTTCCCACATGTGATAATTGTGGAAAGAATATCCTTGGTAAATGCTTGAAGGGAACAATAATTTGTTATAGATGTGGAGAAAAATGACACTACATTAGTGATTTCAAGGGTAAGAAAAAGGTTTCAAATGTAAAATTCTTCATCTAAAATGATTTGGGACACTACATGAATCAATTTCCAAATCATCAGAGTATTCCCTAAATAATGTTATTGGATAATAATCACCTTATGATACTACCACAGATGAAGAGGAATGACTATTGTTATCATGTTGTTATTAATGAATTATATCATTTGAGTGTGGTATCAGTGATGTACTGGTTATATGAATTGGCGAAATAAATAAGTATAGTATTGTAGTAAGATTTCATTGAGGATTTGAGATTGTATGGTACTATTAAAAGTGACTCAATAGAAAGATAATTTTCTTGAAAAATACATGGTTTAGGGAAAGATAAACCATAATATGGTCTTGTTATCTAGATAAGTCATTTGGATAAAGTAAATTGGGTATTATTGACATCCTTGGGACTCATTAATAGTTTGTTTTAAAAGTGGTTAATACAATTATTATTGGGAGTTTTAAACATTTTTTGATATAAGGAGTTCATCCAGTATTCTATGTTTTACATAAGGAATGATGAATAATGAACATATTCATTATGGTTTTCAATTAATATAGTTTATTACCAAGTTTTAAGATAATTCACGATGAAGGTATTCACATGTATGTTATGTGACCTTCCTTATGAATTTTGGACCGTGAGTTTGGAGAGAAGTATTGTGGAACAGTCTAATGGATGTAATGGATTATGTTTGACATTTGATACTATTTTTTAAGTTAAAATAATTTCCTAAGATTATTTTTGGATTTTTATGAAAAAGACAACCCAGAGGCTAGGCAATAGCCTATCGTGTCTGAAAAGGCTGTGAAACTTAAACCCGCTACCAAAGGGAGACAAGGGTGAATCACCTACCACTAGCCTACGTGATGTCCTAATTTTTATAGTTTTGTTTTTTAAAATTTTATAAAGGATGAATTATAAATCAAATTTTTAAAACTCTATATGATTAGGTTAAATAGAATATTATTGAGTTCTATTATCTTTTTTGATTGAAAGATGAGTTTGTGGTATAAATTACGTATAGGATGGAATTTTACTTGTAAAGTTTTTCTGTTTCTTATTAGATAATGAAATTAATTCTTAATCATTTGGTAAAAAAACATAAAACCAAAAATGTTTTATCCTAATACCTTATCTTTTGTTGAACCGATGATATTTTAAATCAACATAGATTTATGGATTTGGGGCCCTCAATTTCCCATTTATTATTTACTTGTTTGTGATTGATGACCTAAATCAATCCATATAAATATTTATGTTTTTCATCTAATTATGTGACTACAATTTCCACCAATTTTCTCATATTCACAACCCTAATTTGGTTGTGACTTTTTCATCTCCCTTTCTCTCTTATTAAGACTAAATTTTATTAACCGCATTTTTGATGTGGCTTTTCCACAAAGGTATTTTCTAGTTTCAGCCTTTTATTTTCAAAGAACAATTTTAAATTGTGAGAAAAAATTTATTATAGTATGGGATAATTTATGACCCCAAAATTTCTTAGTACGTTTTCTCTTTAAAATAATTCAATAGCTTGTGCACCACGCAACACTGAGTTCAAGTGAATCAGGTACTATCAAACTAGCCATTTAAAAAGTGGTTATGAGTATTATTAACCACATTTTGAATTTTATATATATCCTATATAATTATAACTTTCATTATTTTGGTTTCTTAGACATAATATAAGGACAGCTTAAATTTTTTAAATAAAAGAAGTATTTTTCAATTAATGCAGTTTTTTCACCTTTTAAAGTTGAACCCTTTTAAAATACAATATTTGAAACTATTATATATTAAATTTAATGAAATTAAAATCTTATTTATAAGAGGAACATAAATATTTAGTTTGAATAAATTTTTGGTACTTTTTTGAAAACATTAATATTTTGATGAAGAGTGAAAAATACTAAATTTTAATTAAAAACACATTTTTTAACCGAAATAATTTGTAGTGTTAAATTATGAATTTGATTGGTTTTAAATTATAATTAGATTATATTTTTATCATTTAATATAATTGAGGTCATTTAATGTAATTTCACTTTTAAATTGGATATAAACACATGTCAATATTTTGATAGTTTTTTCTTCTTAAAACCCCACTATCTATTTTTGACAACGAGAATTAACATTAAATTAATTAAGGAAACATAGTTGTTTAAAATTTGGTAAAATTTACATAATTTTGAATTAGGTATATCAAAATTATTTTAGGTTGATTTTTTGGTATTTTATTGAAAACATTCCGTTTTTGATTAATAGTGAAAAACCCAACGTTGTAGATAAGAACTGACTTTTTCATTTAAATAATTATTTTAATTAAAAAACATTCTTAACATATAAATATATACATTATACATATAATATTCCAATTTAATTCCTTGTATTCATTTTATATTAATTTTAGACATATAAAAATTTATTGAACTATTTTAACGTCTTTTACCCACCTTTTAGGCACATTTTCACATTTTCCTAAAACTTAATTTTACCCCTCTTGTGAATTGAATTTCAAAAATATGAGAAAAACAATTGAACTCATTATGTATATTTTTTTTCAATAAGATGAATATAACTTTTGGTGAATAGTAACTTTGAAATTTTATTATTTACCACGGTTAAAAGAAAATAAGGTAGTTAAAGGTAAAACGATATTATAATTACCCTAAAACATGTCCTAATTATATTGGATATTTGTATTTAGACCAAAATAAACCATAGTAAAAAATGGGATCATTTTTTATCCACATGGATTAGATTAGGACATTTATTATATTTTATTTAAAGAAGAGTTAACAGTGTTAACTTCATATTTTCATAAATAAACCATTTCTAATATTGAGTACTGAATAATATAAATTAGACAATAAATATTCATTATAAATATAAAATTATTTACTACATCTAGGAATGTTACCTTTAATTTTAATACATTAAATAATGTAATTTATTTATGACACAATGATGATGTAGTAACTACCTTATTAATGAATGACTAAAATAATTGATGTTATAAATATTAAAATTAAAGTAAATTGAGAATTTTGATGCATTAAAAAAAAATTATAGGTTAATATGACTTGTTAGTTTTGTTTAAATAATTTTTTTTCTAAGTGATAAATCCTTTATGAATTTCACAAAAACCAAATATCAAATAGTGTCCAAATTGACACAAATGGGTATTTTAAACAAATAATATTTTATTAAATTATATAGCAGTCCTAAAAGTCTAAGGATTGACCAAAAAAATTATATAATGATACATATGTGATTAATTAACCGATTTAGGTTCTATTGGCATTTTATACTATGTTTATTAAACTGGTAGTATAAAAATACAAGAAGACATTGTAATGGTTAAACTTTTTAACTAAGAGTTAAAACTAAAATATAAGGTTAATATGGTGACCTAAACGTGTATAAAACTTATTGGTTGAGAGGTTTTTTGACCATACCCACCTTATCCTAGAAATAAATCTATTTTTATCCATTATAAACCGAAAATGATTTTATACTTAAATAATATTTCATGATTTACCAAAAGTGAACTTCACCTCTCTTATAAAAGGGTACTTCCCCTTCTCTCAAAATCACACCTCAAAAGACATTTGGCTTGTCCAACCCATGCTCTAATATCCTCCCAACTATACTCACATAAACATAGAGGCCTTACTTTGATCATAAATCCAACCTAAGGATCCATTTTGATCAAATAAAAAAGAATCTCCTAATTAAGAGATAATAATATCACCACCTCTTTCAAAGTTCATTTATTCTTCCACTTCCACATTATTTTTTGTTTCCATACCAAAATAATAACTCTAGTACCATATTAATACTATGAAGTTATTAAAAATATGATACAAATATATACATTATTCTATCCATTCTATTAATGAAAATGTCACCATACGTGTATATGTACGGATTACCGTCTTTAGGACGTGATGAAATTTCATTCCCTTTCATAACTATTCAATAATAGTTTCCATTGTATGATTAAAAAATGTATTTAAAGAAAATAATAGCATTATGAATATAGAAAAAATAAATCCCATCTTTAATAAACACGACTTACGTAATAAAACATATAAAGGATAACAAATAGGTTAACACCTGAAACAATGAGACTACTAAAATATCATTAACAAAGAAACATTAAAAGATCATATATGATATCATTTGTATGTATTTGGTTCTTGTATAATTTATTAACTATAATATCACCATCATACAAGAGGTTAACATAACCTCAACTAAGGAAAAGTACAAGGTAAGGGTTAATTTTACAATCTCTATATTATCTGAGGTTGTTTATATGCAAGTATCTACTAGGAATTATTTATCATCCTCATCCATGTTTCAGAAAAACGTATTTTAAAACACTTTAACTATTTCCTAGAAAATGGGTTAAAGTCATTTATTCATTTTTTGACTTTTTATAAAATGCTTTTGAAAGGAATCTTTCTGTCGTTTTCCAAACAAGGTACTTTATAACATTTTTAACAAATTAATGTAAGAATTTTTTTAACTTATACGGTTGTTGAAGCTATTTTCCGCCGTTATAACACCTTATAAGTTTCCATTACAAGATTATATAAATATTTTCAAAATAAATATTTTCTTTTATAATTATGTGAATTTTAAATTATTTCAAAATATAAAGTGATATTTCTCTCAAATAGTATTGATTTTATCTATGTCATCATCCTTTGATGGATTTTTAACTTGTTTGAAGTTGATTTATTATGATACAATAATCCATATATTATTTATGGTTTTGTGATATGTTTCACTATGGATGTGTTGTTTTTATACCATTCTTGGTTTATGGTTAAATTATTAACATTTTGTATTCCAGTTTTAATAACAATGTTTATATTTTTAAACCTTTTCATATGTGGAATGAATTGGACTTAGTAAGTGATGGGTGGAGCCCGCTATATATTCTCGATGCATCTTTTGGTTTCATGAGACATGCTATTGTCTGGGAACAATTCCTTCACAAAATCTTATTTGTAGTCTTGGCATGGGGCCTTGACTATGTGGTTATGATGTCTGACATTATGCATTCCCTGATTATGAAATTAGCCATTGATATTACATGTGACTATTCGACTTGTAGAATATCCATGTGAATAAGTAAATGGAATTATTTGATTTATATTTTCCATATTATGATGAAGTTTATGTTTAAAAGGCTTATGTTTCAGACTTATATATTGCCTTAAATGTTTATGCTTATTTATGACAGTTTCTGCTATATTGTTATCCTTACTGAGAATTTGATCTCCCCCCTTTCTTATGTTTTATTTTCTCCATGATGTGAAGATGTATATTATGATTAACTTTCAAGGATAGGTCAAAGGATATGAAGGTGTTCAAAGGTGACACAATATTTTTTTTACAACATGATGTAATGTAAACATATGTATATATCTAGTACCTCCAAGGATACAAAAGTAATCGGTCTTTAAAAACATAATCTCTTGTGATCATGAAATTGTTGTGTAATAATGCATTAACTCTGGGTAACTAGGGTTTAGGCATTATAGGAACAAACATGAAAGGAAGAAATTGTTGCGGTTGGGCCCTTGGGTGAATTTTTGATCATCACTACATATCTCATTAAAATGAGAACCAAACCATAGATAGTTTTCAAGAGTCATGCAGTTTAATAGTATGTAGTAAGGATTCAGATCCCATGATGTGAAATGGTGGTATTATGGTTGGGCCCATGAATGGAATTACCAATGTCACTACATATCTCATGGTGATGGGAATCAAATCACATGTAGTTCTTAATGAATTCCACTATATAGGTCTTACCCATACATGAAGAGGGGGAATCTTTATATTGATTTTATGTGACTGAGCCAGATATTGACAATCCAGACGTCACAACATATCTTGTGAATATATTTACGATTCACACTTATTTATTGAGTGGGAAATAGTCTACGATGTTTTGGAACGTACGTAGAGGTGGTATTATTTCTATTAATTTATTTATCTAGCCATAGGATTGAACACCAATATGTCACTACATATTATTTGATGAAAGTAATCAAGCCACATTTATTTTATAAGAAAAGGTGAGAATAACTTCATTTTAAAGGATAAATATGTAAATATTTGGAAAATTGTAGATCTTCCGACTAGTCTTAATGATGGAAGTATGTGTGCCCCTATGTATCTCATGAAAATGATAATCATGCCACATATCATTCTTAATGAATCATGTTGTTTAAAATCACAATTAATGGGTTCAGATTCCCATCATGAAAAGGGGTAGAGTGGTTAGAGGTGTGGTAAGAGACAAAAACCAACTGTTTTGGTCCATTTAGGATAGGGTCACAAGAGTTTGTAGTTTCATCAATCATATGGGTCATTAACTATGCAGTTTAACATCATGTTTTGATGACTAATTGTATGCCTTTTAAGATATTTCTTTATGGACATGGATGGAGCTTTCTAAAGATGTTATTCCTTGTTTGTGTGTGGAGACACTTACTGAGAGTCCTATTCCCACAGTAGCTATGCTAGGTGTGAGAAACAAGTAACTACAAAGGTTTATCTCGCTGTATAGAATAATTTATGAGAATAGTAGGGAAATTTTGTATCATTTGGTGTCTAGATTAAGATATAAGATTGAGGAATCCTTACGTATCTCATTAGAAATGAGAATCAAGATATATGTAGTTCTAAGAAACTTGTGTATTTTAACAGCATGTGGTAAGGATAAAGATAACCCAAAATGAATGGAGTTTAATATTATAGACTTTTGTAGTTTTACATCATGCAGTACGCACATATTCTTTGTAGTATAATTTCATGTGATAAGGGAATTTTATTTGAAGTTTAACGTCACGTGGTAAAGAAATTGGATCCCCCGATTAGAAAAGAATGTAATCTTATTACTAGGACCGAGATTAGAGATTCAGCCTTCACTACATATCCTACGATAGAAGGAATCATTACATACATAGTTCATAGGTAACCATGCAGTTTAACATCATATTGCTAGGAAAAAATCCATACAGTTTATCATCATGTTGTCAATATTAATTTTTTTAGTTTTATATCAGGTACTTCAGATGTATAAAGGGTATTACACTAATGTGGAAGCCCATTTGATGATAGTTTTGGTATGAGTTTATTGAGAAATATCCAATTAGTGGGTGGACTAATAGGCTCTCCATCGAAGGTGTCCAATGAGTGGGATCAATTATGATGAACATTAAGTATTATATAACACCCTTAAAAATTGGGTTATTGTTTCAGAGATTTATTTCCTAGTATTACGATGTTATTAAGAGCCATCACCAATTCACCCTGGAAGAATGAACCAAAGACATTCCTTTCATCAAAGGCTTATGTCATCTGATTCTGATGGACCTCTAGGTTGTGTAGGGTGTGTAATTTTTTCTCATCTAGATGTTTCAATTCATCTACTCACTTTTATTCTTGTTCATCATCTGTGATCTATCTGCAAATGGCTATTCATAGTGAAGTTTACTGGACCACTTTGGGAAACATTTCCCCAATCCTATTCACTAGTGAGTATGGAGTTTCATGTGTCGAAGTTTGTGTGGTGGTTTGGTAGGTCTATAGAGAATGGAATTTATTTTTTGAATGAGACTTATTATCCACGTTCACCAACTGCAAGAATATATTTCATATAGTTTTATTTAAGACCGTTATATATCCATTTTCTACTGCATGATAGTTGGACAAGTGATTGAACCTGATATTATACTCCAGTTATAGTCTCTATATTATTATAGAACTGATATTGGTTCCATTTTCCACTGTTATTGTGTGAGGGATCCCAAAACTAGTTATGATATAGGTCTTTATGATGTGGATGATATAATTCATCCAAACATTCATGAGGGGTATTTCCTTAGAAAATTTGGAAAAAATGTCAATAATATTAATGATGTACATGAAATACATAATTGTGGCTCTGGAAATGGCCCCAAAACATCTATCACCTAAATAAAAAAAATACGGAATATTTAGTACAATGTATTAGTTCTGGGGGATGATGGATGACATTTTCATGAATTTGGAATGCATTACATATCTTAGTGAAATCTATAGAGTTTGATTCCATGGTATTCCAATAATATCCCAACATCAGGAATTGGTGGGAGAGACTGGTTCTAAATTGATGGGGATTATTGGTGCCTACATAAACTTCTTCGATGATGGTGTAAATATCCCATTATTTATATATCTGAAATTGATTCCATTAATGCCACAATTATAGAGTACTGTCTGCTTATTTAGAACATCATGGACACTGATGTTTTTTCCTAGCTCCGAATCAGTTCCCTTCATGCACGATCTATTGGGAGAATCCAATTCTGTAGATATCAAATTATTGGATCTATCTATCTGGTAGAGATTATGAACTAATTGATTTTCCCCCTATCACATACAACGATTAAGGGGACCATTCTTCAATGTGTGATATAAAAGATTACTTCCACCTGATTATGGTTATCTAGGGCAGTGACTGCATTAACCAGTGCATCAGTGAGAGAATTTTATAATTAGGGAACATGATATAATGTGGCCCCAAAAGATTATTTGGTAATCAGAAACCTAACATACCAAATGAGGATTTCTAGTTCTCCTTTTTTAAAGGAATATTTTCCATTGATCTTCTTTACCATTAATTATATGTCCCCTTTGAGATTTATGTGGGATATGTGCAGATTTAGTCCTAGTTACAATCCAGTAATGAGGGGTTGATATTAATCCTAAATATTTGTGAATACTATTGATAGTGAGACAGAGTAGGGAATATATCACTATTTGGAGAGGGAAATACAATCCCCACATGTAATGACCTAGAATTTTCATGTAATTTTTTTAATAAAATAGAAATTTGTCGAGTCTAAAAAAATTGACGGCATGTGATTCTGAGGCCTGGAGTGCCCGAAATGAATTTCTGAACTTTTTCGTTTCAGGTACGTTTAGTAAATGTGCGAGCGGGTTTTTCTAACATTTGAACCGGTGCTCAGAATTGAAAACTGAGGGCACCGTTGAACTCGCAGCACAAATTTATGGTTAAGAATACTTTCACCTCGATGGCAGTTGGTCGAGGGTGAAAGTTAGTTTTTGGATTTTTCATGGAAATAATAAAATTAAATAAACACACGTTTTATTTTATTTCGTTTGTTAAAACCTCCAAGTGTATGTTTAGGTGGTGGGACCACCAGACCTTAACCTCTCATGAGAGGTTATGGTGGTGGGGACCACCCAAGGCCTAAACCTCTCAACTCTCTCACAAATGTAGGGAAACCTCTTCAACTCCATCATTAATGTGGAGGAGCCTCTTGATCTTCCTCCACATTAACTGTGCCAACCATCCCCCACTTAATTATACCTACGCACCACTTAATTGAGCCAATTTAATTAATCCAATTTGAATTGGGCCAACGATTAAATTGGGGAAACACTCTTTATTATATTGGTTATCACTTTTATTTTGGTGGGTTATTCTTTTGAGAACATTCGTTGGAAAAGGAGAGAGAGCTCTTGGTGGGAGAAAACTCTCCAATGAATAACGCGTTCTTCCACGAAGAATGCTCTACTGACGAAGAATGCCGACCGTGACTTCGAGCTTCTTCCTTGGGAATTCTTCTGATGTGGGAAGTCTTCATCTATGAAGAATCGTCGACCGTACAACCTCCTTGAGCCAATGTTAACAAGAAATTGTGGTAGGGGTTTATTTGCATGATAATTATTTCCTTTTAATCCCTTCTTTTCTTGTGCGGGTTGGGAACAAATATTGTGGAAGATTATGGTTTCACATTCATGATTCATTCCTTGTGAACCACTTGTTACCACTCTAAATATAGAGGGTGTGGGCCAAACAAACACTACCCGACCCCTCCACCATTCTTCTTTGGTGTATTCTTTGAAATGGAAGAAGGCAACGAAGACGATGGAGGCAATGGAACTTCCACCCATGGCCTCGTCGTGCCACGCTAGCTGATCCAAGCTGCACCGCCGTCCGTCGAGCCACGTCGCCGTTCGTCGAGCCGTGCCGCTGTCCGATCTGAGTTGCACCGCCATCCGCCAAGTCATGCCATCATCCAAGATGAGCTACACCACTGAGCTGAGCCACACCACTATATGAGCTGAGCCGCACCACCATCCGCCAAGCTGCGCCCCCGTCCAAGCCGAGCTGAGCTTCCATGCTGAGTCGCTCCTCCCTCCCGATTGAACTGCCACCGAACTGTGGCAGATACGTCGACTCGCGGCCGGACTGCCGACTCGCAGCCGGTCTACGCCCTCACGACTGGTCTGTGCCCTCGCAGCCAGTCCCCCACCCTCAAGGCCCTCACGGTCCGTGCCATACCCAAAGGGTCAAGCTGGGTTGACCTGAGCCGGGTCGAGCCAGGTCAGTCCGAATGGGTCAAACCGAACCCAGGCCCACTATGACCCCTTTTACTTTATCTGGGCAAAATATTTCACACTGGATGTCTGTTTGATGAACAATTAGAGATTTTGGGAATCTTGGAGTGAGGGGGTCTCTTTGTGTATATTTCCACAGAGTTTTGGTTTGAGATGGGAAATGGTCTGGTTGGATCGAGCACGAATCCAACCGGGCCCTCGAGACTAAAAGGCTAATAACTCACAGACTGGGCATCTGATTGACACGTTGTCTGTTATTTTTAGATCCTTATGACATTGAATAACATTGAGATATTTCTTAGTGGGACTTTTTGGGGGTTGAATTATTGACCAGTAGCTTGTGGAGCGTATCCTCCTGGAGACGAGCGAGCATTGTGCGGGAACCTAGTAGCAGACTGAGTCTTGATGACTACATACCATTTCGACTGAGAGTGGCTCGAGTGGCCTAGTGGGGAGCACCTTGGTGATGCAGAAGACCCACAGTGGGGAGTGCCAAGGTGAGGAAGTATACCCTCGGTACTCGACAGGAGGAGTACCTTAGCAGGCCATGAGGGGGAGCGCGTCTATGTGACGTGACAAACCAACGATGGGGAGCGCCTATGTGTGATGTGGTAGACCCACGATACTCAACATGAGGAGTACCTCAACAATCCCAGGTTAGTGGGAATCACCTCCGTGTGATAAGGCAGGCCCACTATACTCGATAGAGTAGGAGTTCTCCAGCAACCGAGGGTTCAGAAGATTACTTGTTACTACTACCCTAAAATAAATCCTGTTATGAGATGAGTCTATTCCTCTGTGTTTTAATCATGATTGAGATGGATTACTTGATAACATAGGTATATGTATGGGCATATACCTATGTAAGGTTATCTGTGGATTTCATAATTTTTGTTTTTCCTGGGTGAATTTTGTGAGACCAAGAGGGTCTCGGGGTCTCTACTGAGTATCATTATACTCACCACTGCATGGGCTATGCCCGTAGATCGTTGAGTTTGGTGAAGATGACGGACATCGGTAACTGATTATTAGAGTACCGGGTTTAGATGGTACCGGGAGGTGGACCTTATGATGAGTCGGTACATGGAGGAGACAAATGGATGAAGAGTGCTGAGGAGGTGATCTGTACCTATTGTTCAGGTAGGAACATCAGACGATGACCCATCAGTTGTCTTACCCTTTCATTAGTTGTAGTGTATCACATTTGTACTTGAACTTTCCAGTTGGGCTTGTATTATGGCCCCTTTTACATTAAACACTCTTTTGTTATACAATTTACTTACTGTTTCATATCCAGCTTTGTTCTGGCTTTTGTTTGTGTTTATAAGTTATAAAGGCATTGCCTTCCCAGTTTTAGGGAATTACACCTTTGGTGCTAGTCGCCAACCCCTAGCCTATGAAAGGTGAGCTTGGGGTAGTCACAGCACTAGCCCTGCAGTATGGGTCATGGTAAATTGGTATCAGAGGAGTTGGTTCTACCATAGAACATAGGAATTTAGACTTTCTTTTATGTAAAGCAATAGTGTTAATGGTAATGAGTTCGGTTTTTAGTTCAGGGAGTCTAGTGTTGGTGCAGCAGCCGATGTATCCATACACGAGGACCCTTACCTCTGATATCTGACTCAGTGCACGAAAACACTAATTGCATGTGTGTTTTCAATAGCCTTCTTTGTGAACTCTTTGAGTTAGCTCACCATGTATAACTTATTTACCGTATCACACTTGTTTATTTTCATGATGCCTCCACACAGACAGCCAGCTAGAGTTCTGAGAGTTGTACTCACATATTTCGTACCAAGCGACGAGGCCTTAGTGTAGGGTCCTCTTCCATTAGAGGCACCAGTGGAGGCACCAATGGTACTACTCCCAGTTTGGCCACCGATGCCACCAGCCCCAACAGCAGACAGTGCATGCTGCTTGAGCGCATTGCACAAGTTCCAGCGCCAGAGGCCACCTAGGTTTAGGGGAGAGATGGACCCACAAGTGGTTGAGGATTGGCTGGAGGATATGGTGAGAGTTTTCTGATTGGTGGGGAGACCAGCTGATTTTATGGTGATCCTTTCCACTAGCTCTCTATAGGAAGTAGCACGAAGATGGTGGATCTTGATGCTCCAGGTTCATGATGAGGTGACGCTTCTCTGGGCAGACTTCGAGAGCCATTTTCAAGAAGAGTTAGTTCCAGTGACTCTTCATGCATTGTGCATAGAGGAGACACTTCATCTGCAGCATGGAAGCATGACTGTGGCTCAGTACTCAGTGAGGTTCACTGACCGCTCACATTACTCCACTGATATGGTGTGAGACTGATTCTTCAGGTCTTGGACCTTCGAGCAGGGGCTCATGTGGGAGATCAGGGCTTCTATAATCTCCCTCAGCATCCCGACGTAGACAGGGGTGTAAGAGAGAGCCCTCTTGGTGGATATTTTCCTCACTGAGCAGTCACTTGTAGAGAGACCCACTACTAATCATCATGTAGCAGAGTCTTCTGTAGCTAGGAGCAGAGAGACATCACTGAGGTCCAAGAGGACCAGACCTATAGGTGGACGACCACATGACTCAGGATCCGTTGTGCGGGGAACCTGAAGTAGAGTCAGTCATTCCAGGAGCGAGCAGTGTTATGCGTGTGGTGGGCAGGGTCACATGGCTTGTGACTATCCAACCAACCATACATATGATCAGCAAACGATTTAAGGACATCCTAGGTAGAGATAGTGGTTCGACCAATGAGCTCCGCAAGGAGAAGGCATGCATGGAAAAGGAGCTAGTCATGTATCTGGCGGTGGGTGACAATTTGAGGTGTCACTACCACCACCAGCAGGAGGTCCACCCTGACCGTAGGGAGCAGGTTGATAGGGGGAGCTCAGCTCTAGGTAGTTGAGTCCTATGATGACGGTGCTCCGGAAATGATACGAGATATGATTTCTATCTACTCCACCTTAGCTGCAGTGCATATAGACACATGTTCCAGACATTCTTTTATTTCCACTTCCCTCTTTCAGAGCTTAGAGATTTCTATGGAGTCATTGGCTCGATCCTTACAACTAGAGATTCCTACGGTAGAAGATTCGATGATTACACACTGGTGCTGATAGTGCGAGATTACTCTAGGAGGTGAGAGCTTCGACTGAGATCTCCTAGTAGTGTCGTAATGGCCTTACGACGTCATCTTCGGTATGGACTGGTTATCTACATTCCATGCTCAGATTGACTGTATTAGGCGCAACGTGCGGTGTGTCTGCATGGTTGGGACTAGGTTTAACTTTACCAATGATAAGGGAGCCTTTGCAGAATATGATGGAATTTCTCGGAGGAGGGTGCAGCTGATTACTCATCAGTTGGCTAGCCTTACCCTTAGAGCAGTTGAAGTGGAGAATCCTAGTTATCCTGTCGTGGTGGACCAGTACGCGGATGTTTTCCCTGATGATGTCCCAGGTCAACCTCCTCACAGAGAGGTGGACTTTTACATCGACATGTACCCTGGGACGACACCGATTTCTACACCAGATTATCAGATGGCTCCTGTGGATCTTCGCGAGCTACGGGTATAGCTAGAGGACTTGCAAGGGAATTGGTTCATCTAGCCCAGTGTTTCACCTTGGGCATCCCCGATTCTATTCGCTAAGAAGGCGGATGGGAGCTTGAGGATTTTTTTGACTACCAGCGCCTAAACCAGGTGACTGTGAAGAACAAGTACCCACTTTCGAGGATTGACAACCTCTTTGATCAGATGACGGGAGAACAGTGGTTCTCGAAGATAGACCTCAGTTCAAGCTATCACTAGCTCAGATTGCGATACAAGGATGTATAGAAGACGGTCTTCAGATTTCGGTATGACCATTATGAGTTCTTGTTTATTCCATTCAGCATAACCAATGCTCTAGCAGTGTTCTTGGGACTCATAAATAGGATATTTCAGGCATACCTTGATTGGTTTGTAGTTGTCTTCATCGACAACATTATGATCTACTCAGCTGTGGAGGAGGATCATTCCTATCATTTGTAGGTAGTACATGACACACTCTGAGAACACAATCATTATGGTAAACTCTAGAAGTTCTAATTTTGGAATCGAGTGGTTCACTTTATGGGACATTTCATATCAGAGGCTGGTGTTTCTGTAGATCCAGCAAAGATTGAGGCGGTACTTTCTTGGGAGCCAACAAGGAGTGTGACAAAGGAACGGAGTTTCCTAGGTTTGCCTAGATTCTACTGTAGATTTGTGACAGATTTTCCAGATTTGCAGCACCACTATCAGCATTTTCGAAGAAGGGGGAACCCTTCGTTTGGTTGGAGAAATACCAGTGGAGTTTTCAAGAGCTGTGGCAGAGGCTGGCTAGTTCCCTCACATTGAGGCTTCTAGAGGAGGTTGTTGGGTATTTAGTCTAATGCGAGGCATTAGGGACCAAATTCAGATGTGTCCTGATGTAGGAGCGAGCAGTGATCGCATATGGTTCTCAGCAGCTTAGACAACATGAGCCGAACTACACTACCCATGACCTAGAGTTAGAAGTAGTGGTCTTCCCCTTGAATATGTGGCAGCACTATCTAATTGGAAAAAGTTTTACCATATAATCTAATCACAAGAGTCTCAGGTATATCTTGTCTCAGAAGGACCTAAACCTAAGACAGTGATAGTGGCTTGAGTTTATCCTAGACTATGACTTAGATATAGTCTATACTCTTGGGAAGGAGAATGTTATAGTAGATGCACTCAGTAGGAGGTCTGGTATACAGCTATTAGGTGAGGCAATAGAGTAGCTTACTGCATTGAAAATATACTTTGTGTTTTGGGTTGGAACAACTTTTCTTCAGCCTCTTAAAGTCACTCCCCCACTTATTCAGCATGTCGGGGAGGCACAATGAGGGGACACCGACTGCAAGGCATGATGTGCTCAGATATCGAAACGGTGGGCACCTGATGGATTTTCTAAAGGTGGGGAGCATGTAATTCTCTTCTAGGGACGTACAATGGTACCAATGTCACTTAAGGAGGATGTGTTGAGGAAGTTCCACACATCCCCTCTAGAATTACATCCAAGAGTGGCAAAGATGTATCAGGATCTCCGACGACAGCACTGGTGGTCGGGAATGAAGAAATCAGTTGTAGAGTTTGTTTCTTGGTGACTCTCTTGACAGCAAGTAAAGGAAGAGCATCAGGTACCAGCAGGCATGGTTCTGCCTTTAGGAGTCCCATAGTGGAATTGGGATGGTATATCCACGGACTTCATGACATGACTTCAACATACATCTAGGGGACATGACTCTATCTGGGTGATTGTTAACCGACTCACCATGTCAGCCCACATCCTACAGATCAGAGATCAGGGTTCTGTAGAGAGCTTGGGATGCATCTATGTGTAGGAGATTGTGCAGCTACATGGATTACCTTCGACGACTGTCTCTGATCATGACACAAAGTTTACATACCAGCTATGGAAGGTGTTGTAGGAGGCTTTCGGGATACAGCTTCATTTGAGCACTGCCTTCCATCCTCAAGTTGATGGCCAGACTAGGTGGACTATTCAAACCCTCGAGGACATGAGGCATGCTTGTGACCTCAACTTCAACCACAATTGGGAGGATCACTTACCTTTGGCAGAGTTTACATACAACAATAGCTATCAGTCCACCATTGGGATGGAACCTTTCGTGGCGTTGTGTGGGTGACCTTGCCGATCACGTTGGTGTTGGACTAAACTAGGGGAGTCAGCACTCGTGGGAATAGAGATGGTGCGGGCTACCACAAAGAAGGTGTAGATCATCTAGGAACAGATGATGACTACACAGAGCCAGAAGAAGTCATATGCCGATGGGAGACGGATGCCTCTGGAGTTTGAGGATGGCGACCACGTCTTTTTACGGGTGTCACCCCGATGAGGTCTACGGAGATTTGGCCGAGGCGGTAAGTTATCTTCGAGGTTCATTAGACCTTTTCCGGTCATCAGCAGGGTTGGCGAGGTGGCATATCTCTTAGCTCTTCCACCTCAGTTTCACCAGGTGTACGGCGTCTTCCACATATCCTAGCTGATAAGATACGTTCATGTCCCTTCTCACATCATCGACCACGGCGAGCTAGATGTCGATGTTGGAGAAACTTTTATGGAGGTTCCCATGGAGATTGAGGATCGATATGAGTGGGTCCTTAGTGGGCGGTCAATACCTCTGGTGCACATTCGCTGGTAGCAAAATAACCTCCAGGAGATCACATGGGAGCGGGAGGCTCAGATGCATGCTCAGTACCCCCACTTGTTCCCTTAGTTTGAGTTGTGTCTTAAAGGGATGTAGATTATAATGTGGGGAGAATGTAAAAACCTAGAATTTCCATGTAATTGTTTTTAATTAAATGGGAATTTTACGAGTCCATGAAAGTTGACGGCGCATGATTCTGAGGCCCGAAGTGCCCGGATGAATTTCTGAACTCTTTTTTCGGGTATGTTCAGAAAACGTGCGAGTGGGTTTTCATAACTTTTGAACCAGTGCTCAGAATTGAAATCTGAGGGCACTGTTGAACTCACAACATCGTTTTACACTTAATAAGACTTTCACCTCTACAGTAGTTGGTCGAGGGTGAATGTTAGTTTTTGGGTTTCTTATGGAAATAATAAAATAAAATAAACACACGTTTATTTTGTTAAAACTGCCAAGTGGAAGTTGAGGTGTGGGGACCACTTGATCTTAACCTCCCATGAGAGGTTGTGGTGGTGGGGGACCACCCAAACCTAACCTCCCATGAGAGGTTATGGTGGTGGGGACCACCCAAGTCCTAAGCATCTCAACCCCATCATAAATGTAGGGAAACCTCTTCAACTCCCACATTAATCTGGAGGAGCCTATTGAGCTTCCTCTACATTAATTGTGCCAACCATCCCCAACATAATTATGCCAAAACACCACTTAATTGGGCCAATTTAATTAATCCAATTTGAATTGTTCCAATGATTAAATTGGTGAAACACTTTTTATTATATTGGCTATCTCTTTTATTTTAGTGGGTTCTTATTTTTAGAACATTCATTGGAAAAGGAGAGAGAGCTCTTGGTGGGAGAAAAATCTCCAACTAATAACGCATTCTTCGATGTAAAATGCTCCACCGATGAGGAACGCCGACCTCGACTTCGAGCATCTTCCTTGGGACTTCTTCCGATGTGGAATGTCTTCATCTACAATGAATCGAAGACCGTACTACCTCCTTGATCCAATGTCAATAAGCAATTGATTTAGGAGTTTATTTTCATGATAATTATTTCTATGTACTCCTTTATTTTTTTTGTGGGTTGGGAACCAACATTGCGGAAGATTATGGTTTCACGTTCATGATTCATTCTTTGGGAACCACTTGTTTCCACTCTAAACGCGAAGGGAGTGGGACAAACAAACATGGACCGACCCCTCCTCCATTCTTCTTTGGTGCATTCTTCAAAATCGAGGAAGGCGATGAAGACAATGGAGGCAACGTCGCCACCACCCGCTACCTCGCCGTGCTGCCCTGGCCGACCCTGTGGCCTCACCGCCCCGCCCCAGCTGACATGCGGCCTCGCAGCGCCGCCTCGACGGACTCTTGGACTCGTCGAGCTGCCCCAGTCAACCCGCGGCCTCATCGCGCTTCCCTGGGTGACCCTATGTCTGAGCCGTGCCATGCCTCTATCCACAGAGCCTCACCACCGTCTGTCGAGCTGTGTCGTCGTACGTCGAGCCACGCCGCCGTCCAAGCGGAGCCGCACTGCTGTCCAAGCTGACCCGTGCCGCCGTCCGCCAAGCTGCACCGCCATCCGAGATGAGCCACATTGCCGAGCCGAGCCACTCAGCCCTCCTAACCTAACTACCGCCAATCCGAGGCAGGTCCGCCAACCCGCAGCCAGACTGCCGACCCGTGCTTATCCATGCCCTCTCGGCTAGTCTGTGCCCTCGTGGTCGGTCCGCCACCCTCATGGTTCTCGTGGGCCGGGCCAAACCCAACTGGTCAGGCTGTACTATGGGCCGGCCCATACCCAAAGGGTCAGGCCGGGTTAACCCTATCTGGGTTATCCCAGGCTGGTTCGGTCCAGGTCGGTCCGATCGGGTCGGACTAGACCCAGGCTTACTACGACCCCTTTTACTTCCTTTTGTCCAAATCATTGGCACCAGACGTCTGTTTGATGAACCATCAGTATCATTGGGAATCTTGGAGCGAGACGGTCTCTTTGAGTATATTTCCGCAAACTTGTGGTTTGAGATGTGAAATGGTCTGGTTGGATCGATCACAAATCGAACCGGGTCCCCTGGACTAAAAGGCTAATAACTCACAGACAGGGCATCTGATTGGCGCGCTGTCTATTACGTTGAGATCCCTATGACGTGGCAGACCTTTGAGATACTTATTCATGGGACTTCGTGGGGGATGGAGTATCGACCAGTAGATTTTGGAGTGGATCATACTAGAGATGAGCGAGCATTGTGTGAGAACCTAGTAGCTGGCTGAGAATTGATGATTGATGGTCGTTTCAACTCCGAGTGACTCAACTGGCCCAGTGGGGAGCACCTTGGTGACACAGAAGACCCGTCGTGGGGAGATCCTTGGTGGTGCGATAGACTCACGATACTTGAAAATAGGAGTACCTCAGCAGACCATGAGGGGGAGTGCCTCTGTGTGACGTGGTAGACCCACGATGGGGAGCACCTCTGTGTGACATGGCAGACCCACGGTACTCGATAGGAGGAGTACCTCAGCAGTACAAGGTTAGTGGGAAGCGCCTCTGTGTGATGCGGTCGACCCACTGTACTCGATAGAGGAGGATTTCTCCAGCAGCTGAGGGTTCAGAATGTTATCTGTTATTACTACCCAAGAATAAATCTTGGTATGAGATGAGTTAGTACCTCTATGTTTTTCCTCATGAATGAGATGGATTACTTGATAACTTTGGTATATGTATGGGCATATACCTATGTTTGTTTATCTGTGGATTTCTTACTTTGTGTTTATCCTTGATGGATTTTGTGAGACCTAGAGAGTCTTGGGGTCCCTATTCAGTATCGTTATACTCACCCCTGCACGGGATATTCCCAAACTTCATTGTGTTTGGTACAGACGATGGAAAATGTTGACTGAGGGAAATAGTACCAAGTCTAGATGGTACATAGAGGTGAACCTTATGACGAGTCGATACACATAGGAGACGGACGGATGAGGAGTGCCGAGGAGGCGATCTGTACCTACCCTTCAGGTAGGAACCTTGGAGGACGACCCAACAGTTGAATTCCCATTTCTTCGATTGTATTATATCACAATTATACTTGTACTTTCTAGTTGTTCTTGTATTCTGGCACCTTTTATTTTCAGCACTCTTTTTTTATACAGTTTACTTAGTGTTTCATATCCAGCTGTGTGCTTTCTTGTGTGTGTGTGTGTGTTTGTGTGTGTGTTTATAGGTTATAAATTAAATGCTTTCCCAGTGGTAGGGAGTTACTCCTTTGGTGATAGTCGCCAACCCCTAGCCTATTGATGGCAGGCTTGGGGTAGTCACAGCACGAGCCCCAGGGGACAGGTCATGACACCACACCATCCCAATTGATCGTTAGGTTTTCCATCCTTGTACTGATAGGGCTTTAGGAGGCACCATCAAAATACATCTCCCATGTGTGAGGAATTTCATTAGCATAGAATACCTCTTAATCTAGAAGCTTAATGGAATTTGATGTTTTTTGTATAACATTATGTGAATAACGAAAATCAGCAATGGATTTCCCTTTCTCCTCCTTCAATGATATGAAATGAATTTCATATTATACAGAGTGACCTCCAATCAATTCATGAGCCTATTCCACATAGGAAGACTGAGAATGTACTTGAGTAGATAAATACATGAGATGAGGGGGACTTCATTGTGATCCCTATAATGCCAAGTCATTTACAACACCAATATGAGGGCTTGTCAGTTCTTCTCAAAATCATAATATTTGGTCTCATAACCAAGGAATGTATGACTGATGTAGTAGACACATTTCTCATTTACCTCATTATTGTTTTTTGTGAAGAAGGATCCTAGTGAGGGTTCCATGGTCTCTAAATATAAAATGAGTGTCTTCCCTTCCACTAGAGAAATCAAAACATGTGGTTTTACATAGTGATGTTTGAAAATTTTGAAGTAACTTTGAAATTCACCAATCCATTGATATGAAATTCTATTCTTCCTTAACATGGTGAAGGGGAGTAATATTAATACCATGTCATCTATGAGTCATAATGTGTCTCCTAGTTTCCCTTGGAGTCATAACAATTATTTAAGATTTATATGGTGTTAAATTTCTGAAATATAAGAAAAATTATATGAATCAACCTCAATGTCCTAGTGGCATACCACAAAGCTAGGTAACTTTCCCGATGATACGCCAAATCAAAATTTTGGCTGATTCATCTTTAAACTATTATGAAATAGCTTATTGAAGATTGTCTACTGATATATGAAGTGATCACATCACTATTAGTATTTAACAACTCGGTCCTCAAAATAACACGCATCTATCCTTATAAGGAGTGATTTATTGATGTGATGAATGAAACACAGATATGTGGATCCAATATTCACTAATCCGAAGGGCAATAACTAATAGTTGAATATAACTTGAGGTGTTTCTAACGAACTGAATTATTTGTCTTCAATGGTTATCTTAATTCGGCTGTACCTCTTGTACTCATTGAGGATGTAATGGGAATGGAAGCCAGCAGTTTCATCAATCTGGAGTTATGTGATTGATACTGCAAAATTATCTATTTCGAAATACTAATAAGGTCTCTAAAATAAATTAAGACCCTTATATGACAAATATTTTTCTTTTACGGATGATTTTGGAAAGGAATATTGTGTATTTCACATCTCATAAAATGTTGGATTTGATCAACTTGTCATCTTCCACCTCTACATTGGTGGCTTGAGAGTGGTGCATAATCCTAGCTGGCTGCATGAATCCCTCATTCTCATCGAGTAGTCTGAGATTGGTCATTTAACATTTGCATTCAGTATGGTTGTTTTGTATTATTCCCAGATAAAAAAATATAAATGACGTTTTATAAATAAATTTCACATCTCATCCTATTTGAAAGGCATAGAAACACAAATCAGAGTATATCACATGTCTTCTTCTTTTCCAAATATTTATCTTTTTGAGCTCATCTATGGTGGTGGCGACAAATTCTATGAATTATATAGGGGTGTTCGAGAGAACATCCTCATAATACTCCAATTCTCATTTGGTGGAGAAATTTTCAAATGAATCTGGAAATTTGAGGAATTCTCCTTCACTATCTAGGTGAGGGGGACTATAGGAAGAGATATTATCATCCCTTTCTATATGAGTTTTTACATTTAGATTCCATAACTGATTGTATTTTACACATTCAAAAATTACGAGAGGGGTTTGGACCTATGGGATTTGATATACTACATTGACCAGATTTTTGGGGAGCACATAGTCATTGTTGATCACACTCTATGGAATCATAGGGGTAGTCCCGAGTCCATTGGGTCATGAAACCTGTATATCATCATCTAGAATTGGATTCTTGTCTTCCTTCTTGTATAAATATAATTCATCATATGCAGCCTCAAAAGTCTCAAAGGGGACAATGTCACTATGTAGTGTGTCGACCTTTCCATTGATGGGGTACTTCAATCACGAATGGAATGTTGAATGTTATAAAAAGTGGCTATGGAGATAGGTACTGCCAGGGAAAAAATTATATGTGGTCTATTTCTGAATAACCATGAACTTAACATTAGAAGTTAGTTACCCAAAATGAGATTCAAAATTTTTATTCCTAATAGGTCGTTTCTCCCACTTATCATACACCTGAATGTTCATCTTTGTGGGATAGATGTCCCATTATCCATATCCCAAATTTCATAGGGTTCAAACTCAGACGAGATTAATCCCAGATCAGTTATCAATAAAAAACAATTATAAATTAAAATTATTGTGTTTTCTAGAGACATATAAGGGGTTTGATGTTCCCTTGGATGCCATCTTCTTTATATTGATTAGTGAATGTGACGAGAACATGTCCTTTTATTCATATTTATCTTCTCAATAGACCTCATATATAGTGACATCATTATCCAAATCATGTGGGATCTGAAGGGATTCAACAGCTGTATAACTATGTTCTTTTAAATGACACAGTGAACCATGGACTATGATCTTTGTTGTGATAAAAGATACATGTTTTAGGACATCATACCTATGTTCCAAAGTTATGCACTTCCGGGTATGGGGATTATCCTGGGTATGTGGTTTAAGAGCTATGGCATCTATGGTGGATGTGAATGAGGATTTTGATGAATTGAAGGGTAAATCTTCTTCCAGATATATTGGTCACATCATCCTTTCCCATTTTCTAGGTTTATTGAAAAGATCCATTTCTAGATTGTGATGAATTAAAATCCGATTCAGGTGACTTTTGGGTTTCTATGGGGCACATATTGCCTATTTAGTGAAAATTGGTGTCATTTACTAGGATATTAATCTTCATAAATGTCTTCTATGGGGATATTATTTTGGAATATTGGGTTCAACCACATCTTTATTGTCCCTTGTATCCTTAGTTGTAGTGCATGTGGCCTCCCATTCACTGATTTTGTGTGGGAAAACCATATTTTGCAGCATACTGGACATCATAAATGGAGTCTACCAAGTGTATCATTTCTAAATAACCAATGATGATCTCTTTTTCAGAGAGGATTTTTTTTGGTTGGGAAGTGATCATGTTGAAAATGGTTTAGGGAAAAATATGTAGGAGTTTGGGCTTCTGATGGAGTAGAATATGATTAATCCTCTTTTATTACATACTAAATCTAGTGGCCATTCCCACCATTTGGAGGTACTTATAATGTTTCTGTATTGGGTTCTGGAGCTATTTTGGATATTCTGATCTATGCATTCATGGTGGAATAATCTTGATCAATTGTTTCCCAATTCATTCAATAGTCAAACTATTTCACATGCCTGGAAAGAAGTTTTTTCCAACAATCCTCTCCTTTTTAATAGATAAATGTTATGAAAACCCCCTGATCTATGTATTTTTCTAATGAAATGTAGTTTGAGTTGACCATTCCGTGAACTACATAACTGAAGATGAAGCAATCCTAGATCTTATGACCCGACCTTCTATGGTATAGGAAGTAGTTGAGATGGTTGTTGGGGTTACACTCATCAGTATATCTGGGATGTGTAATATTGATTGGGATGTTATCCATAGTGGAAAAGAAATATTCAAATAATTTCATTTCATAAGGAGTATACATTGTTCAATGATTCCAAAAATCATGGGTGACTCTGATTTCCTGTGGCAATGGACTAGGGAAAATATGTTGATATCAGCACACGTCATGAGGTTTTGGGTGGTTTGGAGCCTACCTCAGTTTTTTGGACATGAACTATTGATGGATTGGGGGTGGAAACTATAGATTCTTCACTACATGCACATTTCCCCAATGTTGGGGACATGATTCGAGTTCTATAATGGGATAGCGAAATATCCTCCTCAATACATTTTTCTACTTGAGATAACTCTTAGAACCCACCCGAATACTTCTTGGGGAACATAGGTGTCTACAACTCATCCCTGTGATTTTGAGTTCTTAGTTCCATCTATTTCTCCTTTGAGAGATAGATACCTAGTGAATAGGTTTAGCCAGTCCACCCGATTATGAAATGATACACCACATTATTCTTATGTTGCTTACTTCTTTTCAGTTTGATGATCATAGTTTTTCTCAGGGTCTAGATAAATTAATAAAGGAACATCCAATTATGGTCTTCCATTCCAAGAATAGATCTCACAGATAGGCTTATATATCAAAAAAATTATTTCGCTATGAGATTCTGTATGAAGCAACTCATCTTTTTTTACACTTGTTTCTCATGAGGGTGAATCATCAACCCAAATTTGTATTCAAAGTGTGTGAGATGGTGTTTAGGGTACCATGTAATGTAAATGTTATAGAACGTAGGGTTACCAAATTTAGTTGGAGGTGGTTCATCATCCACCCTTTTGGGATGTGGCTTCCTATTCGGTCGCACATGTGCATATCCCCCTTCCATGGATTCCATTTCCGTGGCCAGGGACATGATGTCATTACATAACTATGGGTAAATACTGTCTAAGCCACCATCAATCCACTATTAGAGGGTAGGTATTGATGATGTGGTCTGGATTTCTTCTCCTAATGATTCTTGATTCTTCCTATGACAGAATTATTTCACTGGAGTGGTAAGGTATTTCAGCATAATGTTGGGGAGTCTTGATAATTTTTGACTTCCCCATTTTTTTATAGTTACTATTTAGATCTAGATCCAATCTGACCTAACCTATATATCTTGGAGGTGGATTGTCTATGGGATAGTGAATATTTATCCCTTTTTGAAGATGATGTCCAGTTATATTATTTCCCCTAAGTAGCTCCTCATTGCATTTCCAAAGAGTTTGTTTTTCACTTCCTTGTTATGATAGTTGTTCCTCTATAGAAGGAATTTCAACTCCCCTAGATGGTGATTGGGATTTAGCATCACCTTTCAATTTTTCTTTTTTAGTGTTCCACCAAAGAGGTAGTAGCTTATTATTCATTAGTGATAGATTTGGGAACCTTCTCAGGTTCTGGGTGCATGTAGCCTCAGTGGGTGCACATAAATCACCGTCCTCTATGGGATTTTTTTTGTTTTTCATCCCACTAAATTTGAATCTTGATAAATGTATTCCTCGTTGACATTAATGAAATTTACATAATTATATCTGGAAATGGTGGTCATGTGATTACTTTCAATACAACAGGATGATTCTACACTAACTTCATCAATGTCATTATTTAAACCCTTAACAATGTTTGGATGTTTTGTCCTGTGATCCCGGTGGGGTTAGATTAGAATTGACATACACTCCTCTAGTATTGATTAATGAATAGAAACATTTAGGGATATTCCAATCATGGTTTCTAAGAGGGCCCCACAAACAGAGGATTGTGTTGTGGTGGGAGGATCATGTGAGATGGCAATCATTGATTTTTCTATCCCATACAAGAGATGATTGAATCCCTCTATAGCGGCGTTGATGATGAAAATTATCTCATCCCTGTAGGTTGGGTTTATTTTTAGCCTCCATTTACACTGAGTTTTCTTTTGGTTGGGGACACAATTATTCTAATTGGAGACTTTTACATAAAGATATGAATGCCCACACTTCAATGGGATGAGGATTATCTAGAATCACCAATGATTCTTCATGGACCCAGTTCGGGGAATTTAAACCTGGAGGCAGTGATGGGGATAAAAATGCCTCTATCCCAGTGGGCTAAGGATTACATGTAGCTGTTGAGGATATATCGAAAATCCACCTGGTAATTGATGATCTAATGGGTAGAGGAAATGGTAGATATTCCCCTAGCCCAGGAGGTTGAGTCTTCTCTTGTAAAACATCTATAGAAGCTGCTACTATGACTCATTTCATGTGAAACAACTATGGTAGCACATGATCTTGGTGAGATGGTAGCCCATGATGATAATTATTCATCACAAGTAGTTGTCCAGATGATCTAAACATTGTTCTCTATGTCTGAAATGTTCCCTCATTTCATCAAGGGGCCTAGTTTTATATATATTTTTCTATCATATCCCTCCCTTTGTGAGGAATAGTCATCGTTGAAGTTGGGAACATCCATTTTAGTGACCAACTAGCTTATTATTTACCTGGTTCCTAGACTTCTCTATAAAAAATAACATTATAGGATCCTGAACCTGAGGGTTTATTTCGTTCTAGGGGTGTGAAAATAGGTAATGGTGGATACTGTCCCCATCCTTGAATGTCGATACATGATGTGTATTTGCAGATTAGCTACTGAACTATCATGATGCAAGGGAAACAAAATTTCTGTGGATTTATGATTTACTTTTCTAATTTTGGTTCATGGGTTAGTGAGATAGTGGTCAGTTCTAGGTGAAACTAGTATATTTTTATTGTCTTAAGGTAGACCTCATATCCTATATAATGGATATATCAAGCATTCAGTCACATATGAGTATCCAATATATTTTTTCATATATAAGGTGTGCACTATCTTTCTAGCTCATCAGGGATCTCATAGTCAAAAGTATCTAGGGGACAAAACATGATTTTTATTTTGTGTCTAGTTAACTATATACATATATAACACCATCCCCCTTCTCATAATAATTACACCACTGCATTTGGACAGACCATAAAATATGGCTCAAATAGTATCTTGCTGGGGGGGGGGACTAGGGTTCTACTAGAACATCATGGGTATCCATATACAGTTAAACCTATTTGTTTCAACACCTCTCTACATAAAGGTATCAATGTTTTAAACACCTCCCAATATGAATAAGTCTAGAATATGGGATAATATCATTCACCATGGTGGATATCAATGTTTGAAGGTTGACCACAGTGGATATCAGAATTAGATTCTCTCATATCCATATCCATAGTACCACAAGAAGGATGATCATGATAATGAATGTCTTCTTCTTCTTCTTCTATTTCGGAAGATGAGTCAACAGACCCTCATGGTGTTTATAATGTTTTTAAAACCACCTCAATGACACTATAATTGAGGTGATTTGGAATATGGTCCATGTTTAGTGTCATGGTTGAAATATGTTGACCTTCCTTTTAATATTTAATAGGGATATGAACTTGTTGAATGACGGTTGATGTAACGAATATATAACCGTCTGGTGCAATATAAATATATTCCCACTATAACTAATCTATAGGAATATTCAAATAAATTTTCTCATTATTAATAGGAATTTGGTCCTATCCTAAGGAATGCTCATTTATCAAATTTTGATCTGAAGTCAATATTTGAGTATGATATTGATTCTAAGCCTTTGGGATATATCAATGGTCTTTCATGGAAGGAATATGAGCTTGGCCCAAGGCTTATGTTGATCTTACCTGGTGAGTCATGGTTGCAAAAGTAATATGAGCCCTATCTAAATATGAATTCCCTAATAGAATATTCCAAATAACCTACAAAAATGGGGAATGAATATGAACCTCCTTCTATATTTCCTTATAAGGATGTTGTGCAGTCGTTCATGAGAAAAAAAGGAATATGTCCCTTGCATGTGTGATCTACTAGAATATGCCTGGTAGATTCATTGATAGTAATATAAGCCTATTATGTGGCATGTTCCATTATCACGTCATCATCAACAGTAAAAAAATAGGATATATATAGGATCATGGGCCTTTGAATTATGCCTCTATACCTTTTTAATTGGAATTTATGCCTACCCTGAGGCATATTCCCCTCTTATGTGGTGAGCCTTATAATGAATAGGGATATGCACATGATATTAAGCCTTTTAAATATTCCAATGGACTTTTTTGACATGAATGTGCCCCTATGTCAAGGCATTTTCTACTATCAACTAGTGATCCCCATTTTCAATGGGTGTATGAGCCGGGTCTGATAGTTCATTCTTTATTAGAATATGATGATCATCCTCTAGTATGAGATCAATAGTATATACTTTATTCATGTCAACCACTTTTTCATGATTAATATAGTGTTTATTTTCCCTTTATATAGGGATAGGATAATTATCCCATCCCTTTTCTATAATTGTTCTAAAATGTGTAAGTTGATTTCATTAGTTGTTGCAAATTTATATTAAAATTTTAGAAATGTGTATTCGGGAAAAAAGCCTCCAAATTTTATTTCTCCATTATACACTAGAGGATTCATTCGATTGAAGTGGTGATATTAAACCACTTATGACATCCTTGTTCTATCAAAATAATATGATGTGCTTTATTCTAGGTGTTATAATATGTGTCTCCCTCTAGCCAACTGCATAAGTATCCATAGAGACTATTCCATGTCGGCAGGGAAATGAGACTTCTTACTTCTTCATAACATAATATTCTAGACGGTAGCCTCCGAATGAGTGGGGATATGATCCCTTTCTTATATATCTAGTATCTTTTATCCCTATAATTCATCTTCACTACTCATGCATGGGTGTTAGAGGCTACTATAGATATGGAGGTACCCTCAGAAGGTGACCGATGGGAACCTGTGGTATGGTGTATGTGATGGATGTCAAATGGTTCCCTCCTCGGTTGCACCAAAACCAAAAGGTATCCATAATTAGATTCATTATCAACTTTTATTATAGATTGAAGGTGGGTGTTTTTGTGATCTAGGTATAAGATCTCAAAGGAGTTGGTTGTAGAGATAAGAGATACTAGCTTAACAACATTATTCCTTAGGTGATTCTAACTTTCTAGCTGTTGTTCATGGAGAACCTCACATGCATCTTCCATTTTGGGGATAGTATCAAGATGGTGGAATTTCTGAACTATCTATTTTTCTACCAACATGTTGGAGTTATTGAATAGGTGAAACCACTTTGTGTCCAATGTGGTTCTAGTAATAGATGACTTACCTGAGTGAATAATGGATGATGAAGACATTGTCTTGGGTTGGAATTCTACCAATGATATCTGTATCTACAATCAAGAAGACGTCAAGGAACAAGGTTACTGAATAGTGAAATATTGTAGGAAAGATGTTCTCAATAATATATTAATGGTTCACACAATTTTCATGTCATCCTAATCCGTCCATTCTTCATATGTGGATGTGTCAATGTGAGGATGGAATTATTAGAACCCTAGTTACAGAGCATCATCTATAAGATCATTCTAGTCTTACTTAATTTTTTTTGGATAGGGTATGAAAAAAGTATCCTGACATATGGTTATTATCTATTTGACAGATCTGCGATAAATTTTTCAATGAATTTGAGCATGATTGGAAAAAAATAGTCCAATGGATCATAACCAACAACTTTTTTGTTTGATAGATTCAGGTTGGGTTCCCCATTTTTGTTTCATCATGAGAAGAGGTGTGGATGGGATCCATCAGGTAGTTTGATTGTGGGGGGGCGGGGATCACTTGTGCACAAAAAAATGAACATCAATATACCATTATACCCTTACCAGAAACATTCAGTGGTACCCTTATCTGGAATTGGGTATTGAACTACCTTGAAAAGGTAGCCACCAACTAGGTTGTTTGGCCTATTGACTTTTGGGGACTCGCATTGGTCGATTGGATGAGAGGTTGGGATAATCGTACCCTTTTGGGGGGGATTATATCCTATAACAATAATCTATTATAGAATTAATAAATGTTTCTGAATCTATTCTTAATCCATATACATGACTGGTTACACTAACAAAATACTATAGGTTAATTCTCTTTTATGTTCAGAATGTTGGGGAGGGTCTTTATTGAATTGGGTGAAATGTATCTGAGGTTCGCTATCATTTTTCAGTAATGTGTGGTCTCTTATGTGATAAAGTCATATAATTGAGTGCTTTAAAATTTGATTCCAAAAGAGGAGCTCGACAATATTATTAGGATTGGATTTTTCCATTATGAGTATTCCTACGTATCCTAGTCATTGCAGGAATCAAAATCCACATAGTTTTTTAGAACAATGATGGTTAACATTATGTGTAAAGGACTAATATGGGTATTATTAGACTTCATGTATTCGAGATAGAGTCTTAGAGGGATGTAAAACATATTTTTATTATGGGATGAATCAAAAATTTCATAGATCAGTTGTTCGGGGCTTATATACTGAGGTTTCCCCTATTAATGTAGAGTCTCATTGTCCATACGACATTATTATTATTATTCCCTATGCCTATATGAGATATGATCAGTGTGAGAAATTTGAGATGGAAATTATCAATTTTTTTATTTCTCAATATTTGATATATATGTTCTAGGACCACACTGAGAGGATTTATTATAGAGATCCATCCTCTTGGAGACGTCCAACATATCCTGGTTATGGACGGAATCAAAGTATTTGTAGTTTAGTTTATTTTTTAATCTACTGATGGATGATGTAGACTTTTCATCCCATGGGAATAATTGGGTCCCAATGGTTGAAATATAATTGACATAAGTCTAAAATTGAAAATAATATTAATTTGATCTCGATCCATAAGAAGTCATAGTACATATCATGGTTGTTGTAGGAGTAAGGGTTCTAATTGTTCAATCGATTGGGGCCTACAATGTGAGGTTTCCCTCCCATGAGGAGAATTTGGCATGACACTTATTGGGTCTTAAATAAATATTTTTCCCTATAAGGTGGAGACACAGGATTCGAATGCTATAACTATTAAAACTCTCTAAGTCCCACATGAGTTATGCATATTGTGAGAAAAGGGATAGAAAAAGATTAATGAAAATACTTGGTAGGTGAGGGACATAGGTATTAGGACATCCCCTAAGATTATTTGTGTAGATATCGGGCCTTATGTTGAGGTCTTACATATCTTAGTTATGGAAGGAATCATATTCATCATACATTAGTTAATCATAGATTACAATATGATGATTCCCTATATAATGGGATATATAATATTACGCCACTAGTTAGTGATTTCACAATGGGATTTCCCTTCTAACCTATTTACCAATATGACATGTGTTAATTTTTTCACTTTTATTGATATGTAAGTGATTATTAGCCTAGAATATATGGTGAAAACTAAATTATTTAGTTGGTATTTCTAATAGACTTCACATATCCCGGGTGGAATATCTGTAGATTTTCTCATGATCAATGATAAATTATCAAGAACACATCATAGGACTTGGGTGGTATATCCAAGAATCCATCGCATAACCTAGTTTTCGTATATAAAGGGTTTATATGATCCATCTAAAATTTCTTGGTATAATTTTTAAAAAATGGCAGGACATATATAGAGGTTTTCTTGAGAGTCAATATGAAATGACTTTGAGGGTGTCACATGTATTGGATAAAATCCCTTGAGGGAATAGCATGACTTTCCTGATATGTATGTATTGAATCACACGACTTTATTTCCTTTCCCATATGGGTTTACAAGGATATGGTTGACATAAGTAAATGCATCTGTGGGACATAGCTGACATGAGATGGTGTCATTATATGAGTCAGAATATGTATCTGAAGGACATCAGGAGGTTTGGTTGACAAGACTATAGGGATTCACAAGAAGAAATTTGTGTTCATAAGGGGAACCACATGACTTTCTCTAACATGTCTAAAGACATCACATGAACTGGGTTCCATACTGATTGAGCATCGTGAGATTGTGGTGAAAAACATTTTGTTGTCGTGTGGATTGGACTGTTCACAAAAATTTTATGAGGGTCAAAGAACATGTATTTATTTATATAATTATTTCCCCTATAGTAGTTATTCTAACCATTATATTGTGAATTCCATATATTTATTTAGTATGAGTTTATTTTTTGTCTCGCAAAATCTACAAGACATGTGGGATGTTCTTTGTGTGTCCTGCTAGAATTCCATCCCATGATCAACAAATTTTCAAACAACATTCTTTATTAATGGAACATGACCACTATGGTTGTTCTCTATAATATTAAAAATTAGAAGACTTTTTGTTATTAAGATTATCCTCTCTAAGAAATCAGCTTGAGTTTATGTCCAAAATTCCCAGAGTTCATCCTCTGGATCATGATAATTAGTGATTCATTTTTCATACTACAATGGGGAATTTGTAGGCCACCCCACCCCAATTTTTCACCTATTTGTGTGGAATATCTAGAGCCAATACAAGATGGATTCAGTGAATAGTTCTAGTGCCACACGTCTCCCCAAGCCTTTTCCTGTGATTTCTCTAAGGGCATTGCCTAATTTCCAGTGACTGCGAGTCCCTCCCATCAATTCCACTATTATTAGATTATTTCAATTTAAGAGGGACTTTTCTGGCCATGAGGACCACGAGGACTTATATATTATCATAATTACATTTTCAATGGCTTTCATGGGATAAAAGTTCCAATTGAAATGCATTTTAAATATTCTTGATGTCATTCCTCAGACATTTCACAAGGCCAGAGTGCCTTATCTGGACGTCTCCATGAGATTTGGGTGGATTTTCCAAGAGTCTCATAGGAATGTCATGTAGAAATACATTGCACTTGGAAAAAACTTTACGACCATGATAGGCATCTGCCTCCCCTTTATTTTATTTAATTTGTTTTATTTTCCAAATGTATAGGGTCAAGTGAAACTACATGATTAATTTCAATGGAAATTACTCTATTTTTTGATGAAGTGTCACAGGACCAATAGGGTTCCCATATAGGACTGCAAGCATTTTGTGGAAAAATCCCCCATTTTTTCTTGGAGAGAAAAAATGAACACAAATAATTCCCTAGACATACCCAAGAATTTCTATGGGATGAGGTTGATAGGTCAAAAGGATCTCTTTAGATGAGGCATGTATGTCTCTAGGGAATCACGCTGTCTTTGAGGCCACTAGGTGCACATCACATGATATTTATGACCACGAGTAGCTCCCACCTCCTCCCTTTTTATTTCCTTTGATTATTTTGTACAAAGGTCAATAATCTTCTGGTGTTTTTTAGTAGTGTTCAAGGATAGTTACTCTTCCCTTTTTTGATGTATCACACTAACATTATGAACATCATCGGTCTCCAAATTTTGGAAATCCATCCTCCCATTTTAAAAGGATTCTGGGATGGATTATCAGGTTATTTTTTCAAAAAAAGAACTGTGAGGACTAGTATAGCTTACTTGGTTTTCATCTCGGGGAAATTTTTTTATAAGAGCCTTTGTATGAGAAGAGGGAAATGTCAAGGGAGGTTTCATGGGACATTTTTCATGGTAGGTTTTTTGTGTGGAGTCCTCCCATAAACTTATAATGGTCACTTGATCTTGATTCTTTTGAAATCACATGCGATCTGTAGGTCTCGACCATATTCTTCTTCACATTCCTTTATTGGGTGAATAATCCACATATTAAGGTATATTTTCCTTTGTGAATATGTCGATGCTCATTTGGAAAGCATCAATAGTAACATATTTTTATTCATAATGTGAAATTTACCTTCTTAAATATATTTTAAAAGTTTATTACAAATATTAATTCAATTTAATATAATTTAATTTATAAATATGAGAAATTTAGCTTTTAGTCGAAAATGATATATATATATATATAAGAATGTTTTTTATAAAAAATATCCCTTTTTATCATTTAGGATTATTAATATTGTTTCATCAAAATTACATATTGAATTAGTGTTAAATCATTCTTTACACAGTAAAAAAATACATTATATTCATCATATAAAGATGATCAATATAATTTATTAAGTTAAAAATTTAAAAAAAAGAAGAGAAACAATTCTTCGAAAAACATAACTTTTAAACATATTTTGTTTAACAAGATCATATTAATATTAATTAGTCATCATATAATTATTTAATTTTATCAATCCTATGCTACAAAAATATATCTTTGAATTTCATAAATAAATAATTTCAAACATTTAAAATAAGAATTTCAAACTCATGAAAATTTATTTTTAAAATAAAGTATTATAATTAAATAGATTCTTCTTATCTCATTAAAAAACCTATTATATTTAACCAATGACTGAATATACAATGACCATATTTTCAACATCCATATATGCTACCGCTATATTTCCAATTACCATGTACATAATAACTAGATTTCTTTCTTATATAAATATTTATAAACGTTACTCAAATCATTAATTCTATTCAATTACACATCTTTTAATATGTCTATTATATTTATAATTATTATCCTAACTTCCAAATTTTTAATCAGGGTTATGATCATTATTGACACCTTGAGGATAAATATTTTATGTTTATGTTTTTTTATTTTTATATGGGTTTATTATCCATTTAATTATATTAATGATAATTTATATTGTATTCTAATTGTTTTTCATGAATAAATTATTCTAATTAGGGTTATGATCATTATGAAATGACATTAGGATAATGATTTTATATTTATGTTATTTTTATTTAAATAAGGTTTAATTATTCATGTAATTATATTATTGATATTTTATATTTTATTTTCATAATGGGTAGATGTTTATCTCACACTGTAATATTTTTTATCAATAAAATTATTTTATTTTTAGTTTAGTTATTCATGAGATATAATATATTTAGAATTTTTCTTATTTAATTGAAAAATAAATGTAAAATCCTGGAATGCTATATTATAACTCCATTTTCTCAGTCATCAACTCAAGAATATATCTAACAATCTACTGTAGCTTTATATAATCCATTTCTTCCTACATTATCATCACTTTTATTGATGGTTGAGAGTATATTTTGGATATGAAAGGATTCCACCTTATTTTTATGACTTCTGTATTAATCATTTTTATATCCATATTGATTGGGTGACATTTTTTCCTCTCTCTCGATATGGTAGCATAGTCTATCATATATAGAGAATTAAATACATTGTTTGGGTTCCATAGAATGTTTTTTCTAATCATTCATAATCTAATGTCAACTATAACAATTTCTTTTGGTGTATATTTAACTCATTCATTTGAATTTATACTAAATTAAATTATGATCCATCTATCTAAACAAAATAATATTCATTAAAAAGGAAAAAAATAACGAGGGGTCAATAATTTCCAAACAATTATACCCATAAGAAATCATACATTATAGGATAAATACACCTGGGTGGATGGGATATTGTGCTAATAGATGATGAGAATAAACCATAATGTGCGGCTTGGTAAGCATGGAAGTCAAAGACATTGTTTCAATTATGTCGCATGTGGAGGGATTCCACAAGATTTTCAATGAGACTCATATATCATTGAATATGATATGAAATGGTCCATGTGAAAGTGATATGATCATAGAGTGAGTTTTAGATGATAGAAGAGTCTGTTTCAATTGAGGATAAAAAAATAATGTTAGAGATTCATATATCATTCCGATTGAGAAAGGAATAAGCCTACGTGAGGAGGGATTTTCCAGACAGATAGAAGGAACTGAAATAAATAACTATCGATCCCCTAGGATCACACACAATGCCCCCCGCATGAATAAAATAATGAAAAAAAATATTTCTACAACATATATATCATCTTTTACATAAATTTTTTCATAAATCTCGAATTAATATAAGGAATCAGTTAAAACCATCACATTAATCCTGAGATCAAAATCCAAAACCTTATTTTAATTGTTAACATATATCATAATCCCTTCTCCAACACAATGTATTGGGTGCATTGTTGTTATGAAAAAACAAATTTTAAAATAGATGATGTTATATTCTAATTCACATATCTAAAGAAAATTATTCACGTTTATGTTATCAAGGTCAACATATTTTGACAATCATTTGGAATTTCTTAGAAACTATACATAATTTCCATCCAATAAAGAAAATTTTGGATCATTGTTTTCTATTTTTATTTTATCTTTTATAGTCACTAATTTCATTAATGGATTAGTAGATAATTATTTCCTTCAATTTAACATATTTCATTATATAAATTCGCTTCGATATTTGAATAAAAAATAATGCCAGTTGAATTTAAAATTACATTATATGATTCTGATTAAGAACAAAAACCCCATGGATAAATCTATCAATATGTTACTATATAATTGAAATAATTTTATTTTCTATTTATTTCAAAATATTTAAGAAAAATACACCCCCTTATTGGGGATTCAAACCCATATAAAGGAAATTTTTTCCGTTGGGAGTCTATAATCATACATTCATTGACATGAGATCAGTTTATGATATGGGATATAAACTAGAATTTTATTATCCTATTAAATTATATGTAATTTATGTGGGGAAAGTCAATCCATTCATAATATCATAAATTACTCATCCAAATGAAGAATAATTTTTTATGTATTTTTTATATTCACAAAATCATTATTCAAAATTTAGTTCTATACTTGGGATATAATCATCACATGCATTGGGTGTTTTCACTGATAACTCAATATCTAATCTTAGTGTTGTTGAATATCTAATCGTATAGAACATAAAATATATGATGTACTTCATAGAACAATAATAAAACAATATTTTCAATATTATGGAACTGATAATAAGCATACATATAACCACTTCCTTATTTAATGGATATAAAAATTAGAAGTTATCTTATTCTATAGAACATTGTTTATTAAACTATGATATATTCAATTAAACCTATTATTATTTTGATTTCTCCTTATATTCAGTATAAAACACTCATAAAAAATAAATAAACCCCTCTTTTATACCAACATAGACTACCCAAATGAAACATACACTATTTTTGTTCATTTTACATGATTAAAAACAACCACTCATTAATAAATCATACTATAAGAATGTTATTATTATTTTATAATATATGAATAATTTGTCCCAAAAAAATAATTCTGAAATTATTCCATCATAGAAACATTTTACCAATGTAAATTAATTGGAAAAAGGGAAACTATTGGCTAGAAATCATATTATGTTTTTACAAATAATAATTCATAAAGTAAATGTCATAAAATTCTAGTCGTGTAAGAGAACATGAACAGTAGATGAATGACATGATTAGTGGAATAAGATCATAAAATTATTATAGATGATAATATTTCATGATAATATAATCATAATACATTATATTGAAATATGTAATAAAAATGGAAAATAATTTAAGAATAAAATATACCATAGAATACAAATAAGAAGTTAATATTCAAGATCCAAGGTGATATAAAATCTGAATGTGGAACAAGAATAATAATACACTTTAATAAAATTTGGAAATGATATCTTCCAAGACCATAATCATTTAGTAGATAATATGTCACATATAAAAGTTGAATGATATAAACACCCATGTTCTCCTTATATCATCTCATGAGATATTAAAATTACCAAAATCATTAGGGGGATATGTATTTATAATCCAATACATGACCTAATTATTTATGATTATATATGTTTAACAAACACAATACACCATACATCCATTAATATCATGAATTATTAACCTATGAAAGTTAAATGGGTTATATAAAATTTTAATGAATTAATCAGATACAAAAAAATAAATTGGGTAATATTACACCATATTTTAGTCACATAAATGAAACATATCATAAGAGAATATAAAGGTTGATTAATAATGAATACAAAAGGTAATAGTCCTAAATTATTGTTATTCTACATAAAATAAAATGAAAAATAAATAGTGAGAATATAATTCAATATTTTTATCATATAATAAATGATATAATTCACTTAGAAATAATTTTTAATAGATAACAAAATGATAGTAAAACATTTACTTTAATTATATCACATCTGACGGAACAACCACATCCTAAAAATATGGGTCCAAACTAGAATTACACGTATCCTCATGTGTGTCTCCCTATATTTAGTAGGAAAATGACTATCGGTGAGGTTTTAAGTCTAATAATGTGAAGACTATACCCTATGTATCATTTCATTTAATATGAATAGTTGATAAAAGTGAAATAACCTTAAATTATCAAACTAATCATGTTGAATAATAATGATGGAATAAAAGTTAAATAAAGTATATCTCATAATGTGGAAATATATCCAATGTAATGAAATAATATATATGAAACAATAAATAAAATATAGGCCAATAGTTTCCACTATCACCAACTACCAACTCCATTATCCTATACTCATCATTCCAATAGATGGATATTTCCCTTTTCATAATCTATCTTGAATTATAAAATGATTGAGTAGGTTGCGAGTAAAATATTTAGTGAGATACAACTAATGCATCCTTACATGGTGTTCTCAATTATAACATTCCTATTATAATAATTATAATAAATGAATAATATGATTAACGAAAAAATACAATACATGATGGTTATGCACTGACTAAGATGATAGAAACCCCCATCCATACCATCATTGGTTCTATGATGGAATGATAATGGAAAATGTCGATACTATCTATACTAGCCCCTATATAAGATCTTCAAATTTTAATGGAGTTGAAACCTGATTTCATCTATCCCTCAAGTAGGAAATATTAACTAGGTACTTTGGATGTGAATATCAAGTTATCATATTGACCATTCTATCGAATGGTGAGTTGAAATTGGAAAATAAGTTTTATCACAACAACATGCTCTACATGACACCATGGCTACCACTTACCTTCACCCTATTCTTATGTTCAACATTTTCATCATCATAATAAGGAAAACTGAACCACTAAGGGATAATCTATCTTGATGGTGTAACTATATCATGTATAAATAACAACCAAAATGGTAATGAAAACACACACACATAGTGAGAACATAATAAGACATACCATATCATCATGTGAATATAGAATAAAACATTATAGCCTATGATCACAATAAAACATGGAAACGGACTACTATAATATCCCTCGTGGAATCAATATAATATCTGATATAATGGGATAAACACACAAAATTATGATAATAATCAATAACTGGGTAAAATTACAAAAATATATAATTATTTAATTGTAACAACTATAAACGTAGAGCCATGATGTTATCGAACATCCTACCTCATGGATTTCCATGTTGAAATCGAGGTATGACTAATTTTTCATTACAGAAACCTACATCCAAACACAATATGAGGAAAATATCACACATCAAAATAATCTACAACCACTAATTCATAATTATTTCGATTTTAAATATAGAGGAGGATAAATGAGACAAATGGAATAATCCAACCTACAACATTTAATAATAAAATACAGTAGATACTGTAGGTTTGGTAAACATATGTCATAAAAATATATCATTATAATTAAAATTATCTTCGCATTTCATACGGTGTAAAATAAATGATGCCATCACAATAATGTTTTAGGGTATCCCTCTATAGTGTAGGGTCATGAACTTATAGTGTACGATGTTGGAACTGCTACAAAGGGTGAGGGAGATCTTCTCTATGGTGAATCTGAGCTGCCAAGAAAGCTACCAAAACATGGGAGGGAATGGAGGTATTTATAAGGCTATTGAGGTCGAAAAATAGGTGATGAATGCCCTCATTTAATCATTATCAATATAAAATGGATCTACCACACTATAGGTTTAGGGAAATAACAGATTGATGAATTGAATGAAATAACTCCCAAATATCAATAATATAAGGAAAGTTTCACTGACATTATAAAACACACATGTTCCAAATATACTATGGAATAAAATTATATATTATTAAATAAATATCTTGTCACACCTTTTATATTTTATATTAGAGTCATAATTTGTAAATATTTCTCAATATACCCTCCAATTATGTTACTCCATAAACACAAATAAAACCAATTAAAGGTATCCAATACCGATTGCGCATCACCCAATCGTGGTTTGACTAAAAAATATAATAAAAAGAATAAATGACTTACTATAGAATAATAAAACATGATATTTCAATTCTCTAACACCAAGTACTTTTTATCATCGAGAAACATCTCTTGGGATCCTATTTGAACAACTCAGGACATAGAGCTCGATCATTTTCCACTGAATGTAATCTATTATACAAGATATTATTGTGCCCCCTTTGAATCAAGATAAGTGGTACCGTCATCCCTCTATCGAATTTCCTATACTAGAGTATAATCTTAAACAAATATTCTTCATAATATTAATCATTCTTCATATCAAAATCAACACAATCGAAAGAATGAAAATGGTTTGGTATGTACCTCGAATTATATGACACAAAAAAAATGTCATGTATACCTCGGTAGTGAGAATGATAGTCTCAAAATTACATCACTTTACCCTATCGACATGGGAATAAAAAATGTACCCAAAAAATTATGTATTGGATTTCCTTTCTTCCTCATACGTTTGTTCCCTAACTAAGGAGTGGCTCTCAAGAAAACTTGATTGCACAAAATTAATGTCAATGGTATCCTCCTCCGGTAAACATAATATCTATGTCTTATATGAGTGGTTATCACCCAATTTTGTATAAAATTCAATACCTTTTAGGTCTTATAAACTATAATAGAAAAAAACACTGACTCAACCACCCCATTCCAACAAAGTTGGGATCGACCAATCCTCTTGTAAATATCCACATAAGAATCCATCAGAATCAATTTTGAGTAAATATTGTTGTAAAAAATCAAAAAAGTATAAGTTTTCATCATATATTCCTCCAAAAACTAGAATATATTCTTTTAGAAAATCAGGAAAAATGCAGATAGTCCACATGAATTGTCCATTCATTGGATAATGTGTTGTGCTCAACCTCAATTGAGTCTCTATGCCCATCTGTAGGCCCTTTATAAACCATGTCATAAATCTTGTGACACATTTTGATACAAAACTTTTGGGAACTACAAGATTGTGTATGATATAAAAAAAATGTTCCCTAGAACATCCATAGTGTGTGACTCTATGCCAGTTAAAAGTGAGATACTTTGATCAACTTATCGAAAACCACCCAATCCATGTCAAGAAACCATGGGGTCCTAGGGTACCCTATAAAAAAGTACAATTTAATTTCCTCCCACTTCCACAATTGTATAATATGTGTATGGAGAAATCTAAACAGACACAGGTCCTCAGTCTTCACCCTTTTATATGTAAGTCATTGAGAAGATGAAACATATGATTTCACTCTTCTTATCTGGCCACCAAAATTGTATCATGAAGTCGTCGTACATAAACCTTGTTCAATGTTGAATAGTACATTAAGAGATATGGTAATACCTAATCATATCCTATCATATGTAAGTAGGGAATTATACTCTCCCATGTAACATGATCACATCATAATCATCCTTTCACTACCCAGGCATCATATCGCATACATCAAGTTATTCCAGTATCAATGTATACATAGATTCTTACTCCTATCCATCATTCAGCCTATAGAAAAATAAATATGTTACTAACATGAGAGAGTAAGCCATAGAACCCTCTTCCTCTAAAGCTTTCACCCTCAAATCATAAAATAAGGTCATTATGAGCCACAACTCCTTAGATATCTACTCACCCAACTCCAAATCAGTATTCTTATTACTTCTAAGAACAATTTCAATGATGCTACCATTCCTAGTTTCATATTCTATATCAGTGTTTAATTTTGAAATATATTTAACAAAGTACACCTACATTAGGCTTATATATCTCTTTTTTGAGACGTATTTATGTGTATTTTGGTTTGTGTAGACAAAAAAACAATCTCCATATAAATAGTGTCGCTAATAAATCAGAGCATGAACCATATCTACCAAACAAATGCCGAATTTAGGATAATTTTTTCATGTGTTCATATCATAAAAGTCCCATTTGGCAATACCATCATGCTCTATATCAAAATTTCTATCATACCAATGGATGAAGCATCATAATACACAACATTACCAATTCTAGGCTCAGGCAATGTCAGTACTAGAGTTATTTTCAACCATCAATCCATCTTAATGAATTCCTTTATACATTGGTTAATCCATAGGAAAAACCCTCCATTATTCATCAATTATTTCAAGGCTATTGATTTTTAAGTGAATTCCTGCATAATCCACTGATAATATCTTTATAAATGCAAAAATATAATATTTTCTATCATATTTCATGGAAGTGTAGAGGAAATGACCTCCTCAATATGTTAATATATAATTGAAATATTTTTATTTTCTATTTATTTCAAAATATTTAAGAAAAATACGCCCCCTTATTGGGGATTCAAACCCATATAAAGGAAATTTTTTCCGTTGGGAGTTTATAATCATACATTCATTGATATGAGATCAGTTTATGATATGGGATATAAACTGGAATTTTATTATCCTATTAAATTATATCTAATTTATGTAGGGAAAGTCAATCCATTCATAATATCATAATGTACTCATCCAAATGAAGAATAATTATTTATGTATTTTTTATATTCACAAAATCATTATTAAAACTTTAGTTCTATACTTGGGATATAATCATCACATGCATTGGGTGTTTTCACTGATAACTCAATATCTAATCTTAGTGGTGCTGAATATCTAATCGTATAGAACATAAAATATATGATGTACTTCATAGAACAATAATAAAACAATATTTTAAATATTTTGGACTTTATAATAAGCATACATATCACCACTTCATTATTTAATGGATATAAAAAATAGAATTTATCTTTTTCTATAGAACATTGTTTATTAAACTTTGATATATTCAATTAAAAGTATTATTCTTTTGATTTTTCCTTATATTCAGTATAAAACACTCATAAAAAATAAATAAACCCCTCTTTTATACCGACATAGACTTCCCAAATTAAACATACACTATTATTGTTCATTTTACATGATTAAAAACAACCACTCATTAATAAATCATACTATAAGAATGTTATTATTATTTTATAATATATGAATAATGTAACAGCCCAAGATTTTATAAAAAAAAATATTCTTTTTAATTTTATTAATGTCTTGTGTTGTACGCTACACCAAAAGGAGCTTGCACAACACACATCCTTTACTTGACTTGCATTACACGCAATCGCGACCTTCCTCGATAGCGTGTGTAGTACGCAATACCGAGTTTCACTAAACAACGATATGCTATAAAAATATTATTAAAACTAGCCGTTATGAATAGTAATAACCACTTTTTGAAATCCAGTAAATCTTATTTTTCAAAATGGACTTTATTTTTGGATTCGGAGTATCGAATTTAGCCTAAGGTGAAATTTTGGTACTTTTCGGATAACTTTCATATTCTGATGAATAGTGAAAATTACTAAATTATAATTAAAAACAACTCTTTTAATCGAAATAATTAATAGTGATAAATCATTAATTTGAGTGGTTTTAAAGTATATTTAGAATATATTTTTACAATTTAATACAATGTTGGTCATTGGATGTAATTTCACATTTAAACTAGACATAAACAAGTGTCAATCATTTGATAGATATTGTTTCTTAAAAACACACTATTTGTTTTAACAGCGGGATTTAATTATAAAATTAATTAATGCAACTTTTATGTTATGAATTTGGTAAAATAGACTTCATTTTTGAATTCGGAATATGAAATATAGCTTGGGATGAAATTTTGGCATTGTTCTGAAAAAACATCAATTTTTGATGAATAGTGAAACTACTAAGTGGTAGGTTAAAAACTGAATTTTGCATAAAACTTAATTTTACCGCTTCTGTGAATGGAATTTCGAAAATCCGAGAGACACGGTTAATATCAAGGACTAAAATGTGGTTCAATGAGATGAAAATAATTTTTTGGTGAATAGTAACTTTTTACTTTTTTTTACCACTGTTAATAGTAAATAAGGTAACTAAGGGTAAATATGATATTAATATTACCCTAACACATGTCCTAATTCTATTGGACAAGTGTAATTCGACCAAAAACAAACTTAGGAATAAAATATGACCATTTAGGCCCACTTGGATTAGATTAGGACATTTATTATTAATTTATTTAAAGAAGGGTTAAAATAGTTAAAATCAAAGTTTAATAAGTAAATCATTTTTAATATGGGGTTATACATAAGATAAATTCGATTTTAAATATTCATTAGAAATCTAAAAAGATTTCCTACATGATGTTATTTTATTTGTAATTTGTAGACATCAAATAATTTAATTTATTTATGACACAAAGATGTTGCAGTAATTATCTTATTAATGAAATATTGACATAATCGATAATATAAATACCAAAATAAATGTAATTTAAGACTTTTTATGAATTCCACTAATTTTCTAGGTTACTATGATATATTAGTGTTGATTTAATCAACTTGTTTCGAACATATAATTCTGTTATGACTTTCACAAAAATCATATATCAAATAGTGTCAAAATTGACACAAAATAGTTTTTAAATCAAATATTATATTATTAATTGTTATTTTATTCCTAAAAATCTAAGGTTCGGCCAAATGACTTAGATAAGGATATATGTATTAATAATATACAATTTGGAGTTCTTTTGGCATGTTAGAGTAAGTTTATTAACCATATAGTGAAAGAAAACAAAAAGACACGGTAAAAGTTAAATTATTTAACTTAGAGTTAAATCTAATTGATAAGGTTAAAATAATACCCTAAACTTGTCTACATTCTATTGGTTGATAGGATTTCGACCCATCCCCACTTTAGCATCGAAATAAGACCCTTTGGAACCATTATAAACCGATTTTGACTTTAATATAAAATAATATTTTGAGATATTCCTAAGGTGCCCCTCTCCTCCCCTATAAAAGGACACCTCCTCCCCCTCCTCCTCACACCAATTTGAGCACTCAAGCTCGGCCAACCCCTGCCAATTTCTCCTCTCCACTTCCCTAGAAACATCCTAGAGGTTCTGGTCTTCCTCAAAGACCAATTTTAGTGCCCTAAGAGGAGGTCTCAAAGAGGCACTTCAAAGAAGAGGTAATTACCGTTACCAATTCTTTCATCTTTATTTCTTCTTCCACTTCTTCTTCTTAGGTTGTTTCATTATGAAGTAATAACATCAGTATCACTCATATACTGATATGTTATTATAAGTATGAAACAACCCTATTTCACCATCTATCCATCCTACGGAAAAAGAAATCACCGCGCGTGCGTACGTACGGAATACCGTCTCCACGCCGTGGTGTAATCTATTTTCCACCACCACCTTACATGGATGGGTATAATGGTGTAAAGAATAACTATAAATAGTTATTACAACATCATATTGATTCTGATATATTGTATAATCCACTCCAATTCAATTCAATATTTATAGAAATGATATCATCGCTCGTGCGTACGTACGGAATACCGTCTCCACGACGCGATGAGATTCATTCTCCATGTTAACCATTTAAGAATGATTATAATGTATATATAAGAAATAATAATGAAATATATGACATTATAAAGCTACTGGATTTATGTATATATATACCTATGTATGTCATCTACTTACTTCCATTTCAAGACAATAAGGAAAGTAAAACAACGTTCATGCGTACGTACGGACTACCGTCTCCATGAACGGTGTTTTTCATTTTATTTATCTATCTATTATATATATATATATATACTGAATATATATGATATATAAATCATATTTTATATTCTGGAAGTAAGTAAATCATGATATAAGTAATAATGATGTCAAGAACAAGTCAAAACACCTAAGATAAATGAAACGATTTTACCCAAAACGCTTCTTTAACATGGAATTTACAAAAGAACGGGTAATATAATGTCATAAGTGAACCATATATGATATCATAAAAATGAATATGATTCTGTAATAAGTCAATAACACGATTTAAATCATTATACAGGAGGTTCGGACACTTACAAAGCAAGTCGGACCTAAGGTAAGGGAAATATCACAATCTCATTTTTATCCGAGATTGTTTATTCGTAAGTATTTACTGGGGTGTATTTTATCATCCACATCCATGTTCCCTCAATATGTAATATTATTTCCATCCACCTACAATTGTTTAAATCCAATTTTACCCTTCTATGAGTTTTTAGTAAAGGATATGAAAGGAATCTTTTTTTCGTTTTTCGTACGAGGTACTTTTTGACTTTTCCGACAAAAGTACGAAGAATGTTTTTTTATAACTTATACGGCACGAATGGATTTCTACTTTTTTATAAAGCCTTATTTTCATGAAGCTTCCTCTAAAAGATTTCATGACTATTTTCAATAAAATCTCTTTCTTTTAAAATTTCATGATGTTCTGTGAAAAGAAATTGATTTTGAAGAAGAAAGGATATTTTCCTCAAGAATTCAATTCAAGTGTTTTATCAAAATTATTTTCCATCTAAGATAATAAAGGGTTCTGTTTCTATCCATATTTTTACATTGATTTGACTATGTTGTGATGGAATTATGTTTATGAATTCCTTTATCTTATATGAATGGTTTTATGATGTCATGTTGTTTAAGAATTCCATTTTTATTACATGGGTTATGCAATGATGTATGATTTATGATTTTGTGGCACACATAAGAAAGGATTCATTAAGAGATGGGTGGGACCTATATCTCCCTCCAATGCATTGGGTAAAGATTTCATATCTCATGAGATAGACATGGCTGGAATGGTAGGTTATACCGGTTCAGTGAAACAGGACTGAAACGAGGATTACTCGATTCAGAAAGGGACTTTGTCCACTAAGATAGTCTTGGAGATGAGTCTTGACTAACAAGAAATGATTCTCTATGATTATGTGTGTATGCCACAATGAGTAATGTTTTAAGTTATGGTTTCATTTTCACTACTATGATTTATCCCATGTTATGAAATTATGCTCTCTTTTGCAGGTTAAGATTTCCAAAAATGTTATGTTCTTATGAAAATTATGTGATTGATATTTCTTTTGTTTACCCTTACTGAGCATTTGAGCTCACCCTTTTATGTTTTCTTTTCCCCAGGATATAAAGAAAGGTTTTAGGTAAAAAAAAGAGGAAGATCTTCATGGGAGATTTTGAAGATCTTTCACCAGGATTAGAAGATTACGTTCTGAGTTTCCAAAGACACTAAACTATTACGATCCTTGTGTGTGTATTTTTGTTATGTAATAAGTATTCCGCAAATGTAATGTAATGTCCATGTACGTTAGGCTTCGGGTCTCTACAGTTGGTATCAGAGGAAAGTTTTAGTCAACCTTTGGAAACTAGGATGCGAAAACGTTAGTGAGATCCCTAGAGATATTTCTAAGGTATGTCTAGGGATGTCTCTAAGGTTAAGTATACGTATAGGTTATAGTCCTAGAATTGCGCTAACGATCTTCGAATTTAACCTAAAATGTTAGATATTGAGGGTAATAACCCTTTATTATGTTGTTTTCCCTAGCATGATTTTTTCCTCTCACACAATTCTTTTGGGGTTTTAGACGATGGCTGGAACCCGAAGGAACCGTGTTAATGCGGAATGTGATGGGCAATGCAATGATTGTACCCCTGAGCACCCGAACGATATAGGAGCTGGAATGCAAAATCTTGTAGCCATGCTCACACAACTTTCTCAAGCTATGAATCATGCAGGACTTCCAAACGAGCAAAGGAAGGAGCAACATTCTGTTGAATCCTTCATGAGGCAGCGTCCACCTTCTTTCAGTGGGTCTACTGATCCATTAGTTGCTGAACAATGGATTAGTACTACTGAAAAGATATTTTCAGTTCTTCAATGTTCTGAACATGATAAAGTCATCCTAGCAGTGTATCGTTTGGAAGGAGATGCTGATCAATGGTGGAATCTTGTTAAGAATACAAGGCAAAGGGATGAAATTGAGTCTATGGAATGGGACGAGTTCAAGAACTTATTTTTCAATAAGTACTTCCCTCGTATTCTTCGAACAAAGATGGAGAAAGAGTTTCTTGAACTGAAGCAAAGGGACGATGAATCTGTTGGTACCTATGAAGCAAATTTTACAAGACTTGCAAGGTATGCTTCTGGAATTATTATCCAACCTGAAAGTAAAGTTGATCGATTTTTCAGTGGCTTAAAACCAAGTCTTCGAAGGGCATTATCTATAAGAGACTTCAGTAGCTATGAAGAAATTGTGCGTTGTGCTATCAAGGTAGAAATGGAAGTTGGTGTTACATATCCATCTCATGGTTTTGACAAGAAACGAAAGATGGAGTTCAAGGAGAAATCTCAGAATAATGGTGAAAAGAAGATGAATGTTTCCTTATGCACAAAGTGTGGAAAGAAGCATGGTGGAGATTGTCTAAAAGGGACTAGAAAATGTTTTAAGTGTGGAAAAGAAGGTCATCGAGCAGCTGAGTGTCGAAGTAATGGAAAAAGGGTTTCTAATGATGTGAATAAAGCAAACACTGCAGAGAACGCACCGCCAACACTTCAATGCTTCAAGTGCAAGGAAATGGGGCATTATGCTAATAATTGCCCTAATCCAAGGGTTAGTGATGATCAACATGAGCAACCACTGAAGGCAAAGGACAAAGGGAAATCACATGCGATCACTATTGGCAATGTTGAATATGACAACGATGTGGTGGAGTGATTAAGTGTTTATGTAATGGGATTCCAAAATAATGTTGTATCATGGAATATTGGAATATTTATGTATTGGTCTAATGTGGTATTCAAAGTGATTGAGATATTATGCGCATAATGAAGGGAAAACGAGAAAATGAAATGTTTAACAGTATTCATGAGCTCATGATTGATATAAGGACTAAGTGATATCATGGTTTGAGTATATAGAATTTTGAGGATTTTGGTATGTGGAAAGTGTTAACTTTTAACTGCACTCATGTTTTCACTAAGGTATTCAAGAGAATACACGATTAAGGACTTTGAATGTTTGGAATGTGACCAACAAGACATATCTTATGATATGTGGGGATCAACGACAGTATTAAATCTCTGGTAATCGTTGTCACTATATTATGAGAGTGGACTGCAGTATTATGTATAAGCCTAAAGATTAGACTGGATTATGTTGGACATAAGTTAGTATTGTTTAAGGATAGAATATTTTCGATATTATTGATGGGATGTTATAGTAACGTAGTTTTAGAAAAAGGGACAACCTGCAGGACGGGCGACAGCCCATCGCTTCGGACAAGGCTGTAGGAATCGAACCCACAACCGAAGTGCGACTGGCCTTTATCGCCTACCACTGACCTACAGGAAGTCCCTGTTTAGTAGAAACTAGTTTTATTATATTAAGCAGTATGATATATGAAGTATAAGTCCATTTTAGGAACTATATATGATTAATCTCACTATAGAATGACTTATGTATATTTAATAACTTTTGCTTACCTTTTGTTTGAGACAGATGGAATGACCCGTCATTCTATCACATGATCTGCTAACACTTCACGAATAACAAATTCAACTTCATTTATTTAGGAGATGAAGTAGAAATTGTTCAAGGCATGAACAACATTGATATTGTATCAAAATAAAGTAAGTATTTATTCTAATTCAAAATTTCAACTTTAGGGAAAAGATCTTGAAAACCAAAAATGTTGTCCTAGTGATCTTATACCTGATGAATCAGATGGTACCTTAGATCGTCACAAATTTATGGATTTGTGATTACTGGATTTTCCATAGCCATGTTCTCTACCACTCTCCATCAGAACATGATGGTTAGATTTCTCTTCCATATCCATATTTTCACCTATGTGGAAACCCAGTGATTAGTTTATTTGGGTAATCGTTACATTTCATACTTTAGTTTTTAAAGCCAAGTTTTGGTATTCCCTTTTACGATGTGGGTTTCTATTAAAGAAACTTTCAAATAGTAAACCATTTATAACCCCGACGAATTTCGAGGGCGAAATTCATTTTAAGGGGGGTAGAATGTAACAGCCCAAGATTTTATAAAAAAAAATATTCTTTTTAATTTTATTAATGTCTTGTGTTGTACGCTACACCAAAAGGAGCTTGCACAACACACATCCTTGACTTGACTTGCATTACACGCAATCGCGACCTTCCTCGATAGCGTGTGTAGTACGCAATACCGAGTTTCACTAAACAACGATATGCTATAAAAATATTATTAAAACTAGTCGTTATGAATAGTAATAACCACTTTTTGAAATCCAGTAAATCTTATTTTTCAAAATGGACTTTATTTTTTGATTCGGAGTATCGAATTTAGCCTATGGTGAAATTTTGGTACTTTTCGGATAACTTTCATATTCTGATGAATAGTGAAAATTACTAAATTATAATTAAAAACAACTCTTTTAATCGAAATAATTAATAGTGATAAATCATTAATTTGAGTGGTTTTAAAGTATATTTAGAATATATTTTTACAATTTAATACAATGTTGGTCATTGGATGTAATTTCACATTTAAACTAGACATAAACAAGTGTCAATCTTTTGATAGATATTGTTTCTTAAAAACACGCTATTTGTTTTAACAGCGGGATTTAATTATAAAATTAATTAATGCAACTTTTATGTTATGAATTTGGTAAAATAGCCTTCATTTTTGAATTCGTAATATGAAATATAGCTTGGGATGAAATTTTGGCATTGTTCTGAAAAAACATCAATTTTTGATGAATAGTGAAACTACTAAGTGGTAGGTTAAAAACTGAATTTTGCATAAAACTTAATTTTACCGCTTCTGTGAATGGAATTTCGAAAATCCGAGAGACACGGTTAATATCAAGGACTAAAATGTGGTTCAATGAGATGAAAATAATTTTTTGGTGAATAGTAACTTTTTACTTTTTTTTACCACGGTTAATAGTAAATAAGGTAACTAAGGGTAAATATGATATTAATATTACCCTAACACATGTCCTAATTCTATTGGACAAGTGTAATTCGACCAAAAACAAACTTAGGAATAAAATATGACCATTTAGGCCCACTTGGATTAGATTAGGACATTTATTATTAATTTATTTAAAGAAGGGTTAAAATAGTTAAAATCAAAGTTTAATAAGTAAATCATTTTTAATATGGGGTTATACATAAGATAAATTCGATTGTAAATATTCATTAGAAAGCTAAAAAGATTTCCTACATGATGGTAGTTTATTTGTAATTTTTAGACATCAAAAATTTAATTTATTTATGACACAAAGATGTTGCAGTAATTATCTTATTAATGAAATATTGACATAATTGATAATATAAATACCAAAATAAATGTAATTTAAGACTTTTTATGAATTCCACTAATTTTCTAGGTTACTATGATATATTAGTGTTGTTTTAATCAACTTTTTTCGAACATATAATTCTGTTATGACTTTCACAAAAATCATATATCAAATAGTGTCAAAATTGACACAAAATAGTTTTTAAATCAAATATTATATTATTAATTGTTATTTTATTCCTAAAAATCTAAGGTTCGGCCAAAGGACTTAGATAAGGATATATGTATTAATAATATACAATTTGGGGTTCTTTTGGCATGTTAGAGTATGTTTATTAACCATATAGTGAAAGAAAACAAAAAGACACGGTAAAAGTTAAATTATTTAACTTAGAGTTAAATCTAATTGATAAGGTTAAAATAATACCCTAAACTTGTCTAAATTCTATTGGTTGATAGGATTTCGACCCATCCCCACTTTAGCTTCGAAATAAGACCCTTTGGAACCATTATAAACCGATTTTGACTTTAATATAAAATAATATTTTGAGATATTCCTAAGGTGCCCCTCTCCTCCCCTATAAAAGGACACCTCCTCCCCCTCCTCCTCACACCAATTTGAGCACTCATGCTCGGCCAACCCCTGCCAATTTCTCCTCTCAACTTCCCTAGCAACATCCTAGAGGTTCTGTTCTTCCTCAAAGACCAATTTTAGTGCCCTAAGAGGAGGTCTCAAAGAGGCACTTCAAAGAAGAGGTAATTACCGTTACCAATTCTTTCATCTTTATTTCTTCTTCCACTTCTTCTTCTTAGGTTGTTTCATTATGAAGTAATAACATCAGTATCACTCATATACTGATATGTTATTATAAGTATGAAACAACCCTATTTCACCATCTATCCATCCTACGGAAAAAGAAATCACCGCGCGTGCATACGTACGGAATACCGTCTCCACGCCGTGGTGTAATCTATTTTCCACCACCACCTTACATGGATGGGTATAATGGTGTAAAGAATAACTATAAATAGTTATTACAACATCATATTGATTCTGATATATTGTATAATCCACTCCAATTCAATTCTATATTTATAGAAATGATATCATCGCTCGTGCGTACGTACGGAATACCGTCTCCACGACGCGATGAGATTCATTCTCCATGTTAACCATTTAAGAATGATTATAATGTATATATAAGAAATAATAATGAAATATATGACATTATAAAGCTACTGGATTTATGTATATATATACCTATGTATGTCATCTACTTACTTCCATTTCAAGACAATAAGGAAAGTAAAACAACGTTCATGCGTACGTACGGACTACCGTCTCCATGAACGGTGTTTTTCATTTTATTTATCTATCTATTATATATATATATATATACTGAATATATATGATATATAAATCATATTTTATATTCTGGAAGTAAGTAAATCATGATATAAGTAATAATGATGTCAAGAACAAGTCAAAACACCTAAGATAAATGAAACGATTTTACCCAAAACGCTTCTTTAACATGGAATTTACAAAAGAACGGGTAATATAATGTCATAAGTGAACCATATATGATATCATAAAAATGAATATGATTCTGTAATAAGTCAATAACACGATTTAAATCATTATACAGGAGGTTCGGACACTTACAAAGCAAGTCGGACCTAAGGTAAGGGAAATATCACAATCTCATTTTTATCCGAGATTGTTTATTCGTAAGTATTTACTGGGGTGTATTTTATCATCCACATCCATGTTCCCTCAATATGTAATATTATTTCCATCCACCTACAATTTTTTAAATCCAATTTTACCCTTCTATGAGTTTTTAGTAAAGGATATGAAAGGAATCTTTTTTTCGTTTTTCGTACGAGGTACTTTTTGACTTTTCCGACAAAAGTACGAAGAATGTTTTTTTTAACTTATACGGCACGAATGGATTTCTACTTTTTTATAAAGCCATATTTTCATGAAGATTCCTCTAAAAGATTTCATGACTATTTTCAATAAAATCTCTTTCTTTTAAAATTGCATGATGTTCTGTGAAAAGAAATTGATTTTGAAGAAGAAAGGATATTTTCCTCAAGAATTCAATTCAAGTGTTTTATCAAAATTATTTTCCATCTAAGATAATAAAGGGTTCTGTTTCTATCAATATTTTTACATTGATTTGACTATGTTGTGATGGAATTATGTTTATGAATTCCTTTATCTTATATGAATGGTTTTATGATGTCATGTTGTTTAAGAATCCCATTTTTATTACATGGGTTATGCAATGATGTATGATTTATGATTTTGTGGCACACATAAGAAAGGATTCATTAAGATATGGGTGGGACCTATATCTCCATCCAATGCATTGGGTAAAGATTTCATATCTCATGAGATAGACATGGCTGGAATGGTAGGTTATACCGGTTCAGTGAAATAGGACTGAAACGAGGATTACTCGATTCAGAAAGGGACTTTGTCCACTAAGATAGTCTTGGCGATGAGTCTTGACTAACAAGAAATGATTCTCTATGATTATGTGTGTATGCCACAATGAGTAATGTTTTAAGTTATGGTTTCATTTTCACTACTATGATTTATCCCATGTTATGAAATTATGCTCTCTTTTGCAGGTTAAGATTTCCAAAAATGTTATGTTCTTATGAAAATTATGTGATTGATATTTCTTTTGTTTACCCTTACTGAGCATTTGAGCTCACCCTTTTATGTTTTCTTTTCCCGAGGATATAAAGAAAGGTTTTAGGTAAAAAAAAAGGAAGATCTTCATGGGAGATTTTGAAGATCTTTCACCAGGATTAGAAGATTACGTTCTGAGTTTCCAAAGACACTAAACTATTACGATCCTTGTGTGTGTATTTTTGTTATGTAATAAGTATTCCGCAAATGTAATGTAATGTCCATGTACGTTAGGCTTCGGGTCTCTACAAATAGTTTGTCCCAAAAAAATTATTCTGAAATTATTCCATCATAGAAAAATTTTACCAATGAAAATTCATTGGAAAAAGGGAAACTGTTGGCTAGAAATCATATTATGTTTTTACAAATAATAATTCTTAAAGTAAATATCATCAAATTCTAGTCGTGTAAGAGAACATGAACAGTAGATGAATGAAATGATTAGTGGAATAAGATCATAAAATTATAATAGATGATAATATTTCATGATAATATAATCATAATTCATTACATTGAAATATGTAATAAAAATGGAAAATAATTTAAGAATAAAATATGCCATAGAATACAAATAAGAAGTCAATATTCAAGATCCAAGGTGATATAAAATCTGAATGTGGAACAAGAATAAGAATACACTTTAACAAAATTTGGAAATGATATCTTCCAAGACCATAATCATTTAGTAGATAATATGTCACATATAAAAGTTGAATGATATAAACACCCATGTTCTCCTCATATCATCTCATGAGATATTAAATTTACCAAAATCATTAGGGAATATGAATTTATAATCCAATACATGACCTAATTATTTATGATTATATATGTTTGACAAACCCAGTACACCATACATCCATTAATATCATGAATTATTAACCTATGAAAGTTAAATGGGTTATATAAAATTTTAATGAATTAATCAGATACAAAAAAAAGAAATTGGGTAATATTACACCATATTTTAGTCACATAAATGAAACATATCATAAGAGAATATAAAGGTTGATAAATAACGAATACAAAAGGGAATAGTCATAAATTATTGTTATTATACATAAAGGAAAATGAAAAATAAATAATGAGAATATAATTCAGTATTTTTATCATAAGATAAATGATATAATTCACTTAAAAATAATTTTCAATATATAAAAAAATGACAGTAAAACATTTACTTTAATTATATCACATCTGATGGAACAACCACATCTTAAAAATATGGGTCCAAACTAGAATTCCACATATACTCATGTGTGTCTCCCTATATTTAGTAGGAAAATAACTATTGGTGAGGTTTTAAGTCAAATAATGTGAAGACTATACCCGATGTATCATTTCATTTAACATGAATAATTGATAAAAGTGAAATAACCTTAAATTATTAAACTAATCATGTTGAATAATAATGATCAAATACAAGTTAAATAAATTATATCTCATAATGTGGAAATATATCCAATGTAATTAAATAATATATATGAAACAATAAATAAAATATAGGCCACTAGTTTCTACTATCACCAACTACCAACTCCATCATCTTATACTCATCCTTCCAATAGATGGATCTTTCCCTTTTCATAATCTATCCTGAATTATAAAATGATCGAGTAGGTTGCGAGTAAAATAATTAGTTGGATACAACTAATGCATCCTTACATGGTGTTCTCAATTATAACATTCCTATTATAATAATTATAACAAATGAATAATATGATTAACCAAAAAATACAATACATGATGTTCATGCACTGACTAAGCTGATAGAAACCCCCATCCATACCATCATTGGTTCTATGATGGAATAATAATGGAAAATGTCGATACTGCCTATACTAGCCCCTATATAAGATCTTTATATTTTAATGGAGTTGAAACCTGATTTCATCTATCCCTCAAGTAGGAAATATTAACTAGGTATTGTGGAGGTGAATATCAAGTTATCGTATTGACCATTCTATCTAATGGCGATTTAAAATTGGAAAATAAGTTTTTTCACAACAACATGCTCTACATGACTCCATTGCTACCACTTACCTTCACCCTATTATTATGTTCATCATTTTCATCATCATAATAAGGAAAACTCAACCACTAAGGGATAATCTATCTTGATGGTTTGACTATATCATGTATATATAACAACCAAAATGGTAATGAAAACACACACATAGTGAGAACATAATAAGACATACCATATCATCATGTGAATATAGAATAAAACATTATAGCCTATGATCACAATCAAACATGGAAACAGACTACTATAATATCCCTCGTGGAATCAATATAATATCTGATATAATGTGATAAACACACACAATTATGATAATAATCAATAAATGGGTAAAATTAAAAAAATATATAATTATTTAATTATAACAACTATAAACGTAGAGCCATGATGTTATGGAACATCCTACCTCATGGATTTCCATGTTGAAATCGAGGTATGACTAATTTTTCATTACAGAAACCTACATCCAAACACAATATGAGGAAAATATCACACATAAAAATAATCTACAACTACTAATTAATAATTATTTGGATTTTAAATATAGAGGAGGAGAAATGTGCCAAATTTATTAATCCAACCTACCACATTTAAAAATATAATACAGTAGATATGTAGGTTTGGTAAACATATTTCATAAAAATATATCATTATAATTAAAATTATCTTCGCATTTCATATCGTGTAAAATAAATGATTCCATCACAATAATGTTTTAGGGTATCCCTCTATAGTGTAGGGTCATGAATTTATAGTGTACGATGTTGGAACTACTACAAAGGGTGAGGGAGATCTTCTCTATATTAAATCCGAGCTGCCAAGAAATCCACCAAACCATGGGAGGGAATGGAGGTATTTATAAGGCTATTGAGGTAGAAAAATAAGTGAGGAATACCTTCATTTAATCATTATCAATATATAATTGATCTACCACACTATAGTTTTAGGGAAATAACTGATTGATGAATTGAATGAAATAACTCTCAAAGATCAATAATATGAGGAAAGCTACACTGACATTCTAAAACACACATGTTCCAAATATACTATGGAATAAAATTATATATTATTAAATAAATTTCTTGTCACAACTTTTATATTTTATATTAGAGTCATAATTTGTAAAATATTCTCAATATACCCTCTAATTATTTTACTCCATAAACACAAATAAAACCAATTAAAGGTTTCCAATACCAATTGTGCATCACCCAATCGTGGTTTGACTAAAAAGAATATTAGAAAAAGAATCAATGACTTACTATAGAATAATAAAACATGATATTTCAATTCTCTAACACCAAGTACTTTTTATCATCGAGAAACATCTTTTGGGATCCTATTTGAACACCTCAAGACATAGAGCTCGATTATTTTCCACTTAATGTAATCTATTATACAAGATATTATTGTGCCCCCATTGAATCAAGATGAGTGGTACCATCATCCCTCTATCGAATTTACTATACTAGAGTATAATTTTAAACAAATATTCCTCATAATATGAATCATTCTTCATATCAACATCAACACAATCGAAGGAATGAAAAGGGTTTGGTATGTACCTCTAATTATATGACACAAGAAACATTTCATGTATAACTCGGTAGTGAGAATGATAGTCTCAAAATTACATCACATTACCCTATCTACATGGGAATAAAAAATGTACCCAAAAAATTATGTATTGGATTTCCCTTCCTCCTCATACGTTTGTTCCCTGACTAAGGAGTGGCTCTCATGAAAACTTGATTGCACAATATTAATGTCAATGGTATCCTCCTCTGGTAAACATAATACCTATGTCTTATATGAGTGGTTATCACCCAATTTTGTATAAAATAAAATACCTTTTAGGTATTATAAACAATAATATAAAAAAACACTCACTCACCCACCCCATTCCAACAAAGTTGGGATCGACCAATCCTGTTGTAAATATCCACATAAGAATCCATCGGAATCAATTTTGAGTAAATATTGTTGTAAAAAATAAAAAAAGTATAAGTTTTCATCATATATTCACCCAAAAACTAGAATATATTCTTTTAGAAAATCAGGAAAAATGCAGATAGTACAAATGAATTGTCCATTCATTGGATAATATGTTGTGCTCAACCTCAATTGAGTCCCTATGCCCATCTGTAGGCCCTTTATAAACCATGTCATAAATCTTGTGACACATTTTGATACAAAACTTTTGGGAACTACAAGATTGTGTATGATATAAAAAAAAGATGTTCCCTATAACATCCATAGTGTGTGACTCTATACCAGTTAAAAGTGAGATACTTTGATCAACTTATCGAAAACCACCCAATCCATGTCATGAAACCATGGGGTCCTAGGGTACCCTATAAAAAATTACAATTTAATTTCCTCCCACTTCCAAAATTGCATACTATGTGTATGGAGAAATCCACACAGACACAGGTCCTCGGTCTTCACCCTTTTATATGTAAGTCATTGAGAAGATGAAACATATGATTTCACTCTTCTTATCTGGCCACCATAATTTTATCATGAAGTCATTGTACATAAACATTGTTCAATGTTGAATAGTACATTAATAGATATGGTAATACCTCATCATATCATATCTTATGTAAGTAGGTAATTATACTCTCCCATGTAACATGATCACATCATAATCATCCTTTGACTACCCAGGTATCATATCGCCTACATCAAGTTATTCCAGTATCAATGTATACATATATTCTTACTCATATCTATCATTCAGCCTATAGAAATATAAATATGTTACTAACATGAGAGAGTAATCCATAGAACCCTCTTCCTCAAAAGCTTTCATCCTCAAATCATAAGATAAGGTCATCATGAGCCACAACTCCTTAGATATCTACTCAACCAACTCCAAATCAGTATTCTTATTACTTCTAAGAACAACCTAAATGATGCTACCATTCCTAGTTTCATATTCTATATTAGTGTTTAATGTCAAAATATATTTAACCAAGTACACCTACATTAGGCTTATATCCCTCCTTTTTAAGACGTATTTATGTAAATTTTGGTGTTTGTAGACAAAAAAAACTATCTCTATATAAATAGTGTCACTAATAAATCAGAGCATGAACCATATCTACCAAACAAATTTCGTATTTAGGATAATATTTTCATGTGTTCATATCATAAAAGTCCCATTTGACAATACCTTCATGCTCTATATCAAAATTTCTATCATACCAATGGATGATGTATCATAATACACCACATTACCAATTCTAGGCGCAGGCAGTGTCAGTACTAGAGTTATTTTCAACCATCAATCCATCTCAATGAATGCCTTTATACATCGGTTAAACCATATAAAAATCCCTCCATTATTCATCCATTATTTAAAGGATATTGATTTTTATGTGAATTCATGCATAATCCACTGATAATATCTTTCTAAATGCAAAAATATCATTTTTTCTATCATATTTCATGGATGTGTAGAGGAAATGACCTCCTCAACCTTCTCTCAATTTTTATATTCTTCCTCAAACCCATTGGATATTATTCTAGATCAATACTCGAAACCTTCTATTTATGTTCGGATCAATGTGTTATTTCAAACATTCTAGAATTTTGATCCTCATTACAACCCATAAGTGGTGAAAAATTGAGGATCTTAGTAAAGGATTTAGAATATTCTCATATCATAATGTATCCATGATGGAACATCATGAAATCAATTTATCAATAGATCTTCACAGTGCTAGAGAATGAATCTAAAATAAAATAAGTCCCTAATGGACACCAATGAGATACCCTCTCATCCACTAGCCTAACTTGTATCCCCAACCAATGATTAGCCTGACCTAAACAAATTAATTCTTCCATAATTACATTATTTTCTAATGGTGTATTGAAGATATTAAAGATTATATATATTTCTTTCATCAAATAAAAATAATCATAGGGTCTAATGATTCCTTAAAAGGCTTGGGGATGATGAATCATGAAATCTTTATCATAGTCTAACATGGATTTTTATAGCGGTTGGTAAGTAACCACTTCATGCACCACTGGGGAATGTGATATAATAGACTATGAAGTACCATACATAGATTTTCATCCCATCAATCATATACAAGGTGGAATATTCTACAATATAAGTATTATTAGGAATATATCAAATCTGAATATGTCTACTGGGTCACCCAAGGATTCTCTAGGATTATACCCTCAACCAAAGGTTTAACCCTCCTACCAATAACCCTTGTATCCATATATAATTGTTACGTGTATTCATAATATATATTAAAACATAAAAACATACTCATTTTTACTAATAAATGAAATTAATGACATATCACACCACATGGAATTATATAGATAAATCACCAACAAATAAAATATCTCCAAAATACAACACAAGTCAATTCATTTTTATTAAATAACTATTATGAACCACTACACAAATTATATAAATATATATGACATGTGAACATATGTTCCTATAAATAATGCATTAATTATAAAAAAATATCCAAAATATCATATCAATATCACATTAATTATAGATGTTTATTTTAATCAATGGTAATAGAAAATAATCATTCTGAGTTTTATGGAAACTCAAAGGTCCACTGTTATATGTTGGGAATCAACTTACATAGTTTCCCTTCCCATGCCATAATCATCCTAACACATGACTATATTATCCCCAATCAGTGAATAAAAAAAGAAAATCTAGAAATCTTGTCTCTTTTATACCAATTTTAAATACCCCATCCCAATCCTTAGTGACCGATTCAGAACACCATATAACATATCTTGTGCCTCCTCATACATAGGAATTTGTACTGGTTGTGAGGGACTAAGTATTATACATGGTAGGCTATAATTTCTATATCATTTCATTGTAATAGAATAATAGATACCAAAAAAATGAGTAACCTTAATTCAAAAAAGTAATCATGTAGAATAATAATGATGAAATTATTATAATATAAAGTCAAATACAAAACGGCGAATGCTTTCAAGATTAATGAAAGTATATAAATAAACTAAAAATTAAATGTCTCTCACTAGAGTCCACTCTCACCTAATTCCATATACATCCACCTCTACTCATCTTTCCTCTATAGGGCCCTTTCCTTTTTTAGATCTATCAATAAATCTATATGTGCACTAAAATTAAAAAGTATGGTGTGATTAAAATAATCAGTATGACACCACCTATGTGTCCTAACCTAATTTGTTCAATTATAACATGTTTATACCAATAATTATAATAAATACAAAATTTCCTTATACAATGTTTCTAATGAAAATGTTATGCTCAATGACTGATTACAGGGATTTAGTTTTGTGAAACCGATCTATAGTAGGCATAGTATCTTCAAATATTCTCCAATCGGTTTGTTCCTGGATCTTGAGACACCCAAACGACTATCAAATACATGATTCATAGACTATATTTTCAAAGGAAATCTTTCTTTGGATGATTTTTCCAATGAAACTTAAGAACTCACATTTGTTGATTGAATGGGAAATTGGGCTCCTCTCAACCTTTTGGGTAGTAAGATCACCTATTATGATACCCCATTATAGATTTAATCTATGTTCATATGTTAGCGAATCCTTTGATCATTCCCAATAATGTGTTTATGGGTTAACCCTAGAAAAGCAGTTGACCATGATTACATGTGGTCTCAAAATGATCTGTATATATCTGAGGTTCTCCATTAATTAGTATATCTGTATGTAACTGTGGTTATTTGTCAAGGATACCATTTTGTGGGATGATTGGTAATTCCTTAGTGATTCACAAAGAACACATTGGTTTTAAACCATGAAGAATGTAGACCTAGAATTTATCATCATATAGGGGGTGGGAAGGGTATGTTTCAATTTCAGGATTGAACCCATAAGATAGGCTTCCAGTGTATCCTCATGAGAGGAATCAGAACAAATGTAGTTTTGTGTCACTTTACATAAAACAACACCTATTAACATCATGTGACAAGAACCTAAATATTCCGTTTAACATCATGAGACAAGGAAATATGGGCTAATGGTTACCTAGAAAACATGGTGTGGGACATATGATAAGGTATCCCAACATACCAAAAAGAGATATGGTATACTGGGTGAATGTATTCCTACTCGGTTTGTGGCCCAGATAAACATAGGGTGATTTGGGTATCAGGTTTGGACCTCAGGGAGGATTCATAAGTATCTCATTTTGTTGGGAATAAAATCCCACATAGTTTGGTTTGATTTAGGATCTGAACTTTATAGGAATCTAGCTATGGGGTTATGATTGTGGGTTATACATAAGAGCTACCCTGATAAGGGATTTGATCAGTGGTCACACCGTATAAGAGGATGTTGGTTTAGATTGGGAATAGGGAATACATCTAAAGATAATTCACACTTAAATAAATTTTATTGGTGCTTAAATTTATGAAGAAGTTATATTTTTTAGGATCATACAGATGTTAGGATAATCACCAACCACTAATCCCATGTTATTTGTGTTTTGTGTGAGATATAAGAGGAGGCATGGGATCTGAAAATTGCACTTCGCACATCAGCCTGTGATATATGGTACTAGATCATGAAGTAGGGAGAATGGTACTATTAATGTTACAATTTCCTCTCTTGTTATTATATATTATATGATAATATTTAGTGATATATCTGAATGTGTCCTAGGAGAGGGAAAAGAGGAGAGAAGGTGTCATACCATGCAAGAAAGGCTAGGGGATTACCACTGAAAGAGTTTCCTGCAATTGGTTCAAGGGAAAGGGAAGAAAATTCTATATTGTATGTCATCAAAGGGAAAGGGAAAAAGTTCCCCTTAATACATATAATAGAGAGGTTCATATCACCATCCCATGTTTAGAACCCTCGTTACCACAACAATGTAATCTCAAGGTCATTCTAGGGGTTCCCCTCACTATTAAGGAAACCAACATGACTCATCATAAGATGAATATATAAAATCAAAAGGGAACACTAATGTTACCTTTTATTTTATCATAGACATCTAGTGTATTTGGAAGAGGCCTTATATTAATACTATTTGATTGGTTTATAGAGGGGAATGCAAGGGGGTGATGATGTAATAAAAGGGAATGAACAAAAATTTAATGTGGAGGACCGTTGGATATCCCATTCCATGTAGAAGTTCTTATATGGGGAGAGGATTCATTTGTGTAGAGGTGGCTATGTGGGAAAGGGGGGTGGCTGTAGACCATGTTGTTATGTAGAACTGGATTCATTCCATGAAGCACTTTTCTAGGTAGGGCCAGATTCCATCAACGTAGTGTGGTGCTATGCAGACTCATGTTCCACCTATGTGACAATTTTCTATATGGAGCAAGGTTCCATCCACATATCGATTTTTAACATGGGGGGCTGGATGAAATAAGGAAATGGGTTCAGTGCTTCTTGGGGAATATGTATGTAATGAATTTTTAGTACACAGATTTCCAATTGGTTGTTGGTTTTCTTTCTCATTAACTTGATGTGGAATGGATTTACCCCTAGGAAATCGTTGAAGGAGTCCATCTCTTGTAGATCTATAAATCTTTTGGTAAATCCATTCACCATATATCATTTCTATCTCTCAATTATTGATCCACCTTATCGATCCTCTCATGGTAAAATTATTGAAAGCTGCAAAACATGACACCAGAATAGCAGGTCATCTTTGATGATTCCACAATCCTTCCCCTTAAGAAACCCACAAATAAAACCTAGCTCGAAGATGACATATTCAGTGGGGGAATGGGGTCACTATTTACTATTGTAAGAATCACCTCCTTGGTCCCACGGACAACATCATTTTTTTCAGGGGGTTTCATTGGTGTTTCCTTTTTGGGTAACCATTTGATTATGTGGGGATGTCTTATGCGGGGTGAATTTTTATGCTTCCTTTCCATAGATGATTTCATTTTCATAGAATAGTTTCAACCATATTTCTCCTGTGAACTATTTAGTTCTAGGGCATCTCGCACAGAGGATATTCATATGGATTGTTGATTTAAGATGGTTTTTACACTTCAATGTTCTGTATTTTTTATTTTCCCAATTTCACTATTTTAAAAAAGTCCCTCAACTCTTGTAATGATATGTTTTCAACCATTTTCTAAATAAATGGGAATATTCCAATCTCCCATGGAAATCATTCAGGACTCATGAAATGCCCCTCATCAAAATGTGTTTTGAATATGATTAATAGGATTCTATTTTTATGTAGAGAGGGGTCCTAACATGAACCATTTTGTAGCATGTATGTAGACCCATAGGAGCGGACCACACATATATATAGGGTCCATGTCATTTTTAATTTATATAATTTATCAAAAAAAAGTACTCGCATATATTCTCTCTCAAAGATCTTGATTCAATGAATGGAATCCATTTGTGGACACATTCACTCATGAACTAAAACATTGAATCCATGAACTTGATTGAGTTCATCCATGAATAGTGAGTTTTTTCATCTGTGTAGTGAGGGAATGGTTGAAGGTTATCCCATTTCTGTGAACTATTTATCCACTGTCCAATACTTTTTAGGCTATCACTTCATAAACAGATCTCTCATGGGAAGATATCTTTTGCAGACTATCTTCATGATGATCATTTGTTTTCATTTTTTTCTGATTCAAATAGAAGCTACCATTTGATGATCCTTTAAAGGAATTAAAATGGATCTCTCTCTCACATTAATGAATGTATCCAGAAAAATGGCATTTATGGTTGAGAATATTGAAGACAATCTCAAGACATATGCTGACCCTTTTTATTGTACCCTAAATTTTACTCTTCCACTAAAACATATGGCTTATCCATTGTCTAGTCAATTACAATTTTATAAATTTGGACTCCAATAAGATGATATATTTCCACAAGTATACCCAAACAACCATACCTTCCCACTTGAGATGTCTTGAGGGTGCGATTAAGAAAATATTTCTTCCATGGGAGAGATTGTAACTAATTTGATCCAAAACACATTAATTCCCAATGTCTCTATGTAGATGAATATTAATCGAAATTGTAGTAATGAATCCTTGGAATATTTTATCCATGATTATCCATCCATTATAAAACTTTTGCGATATAATCCCAATGAAGGTATAAGGCCAAATGGGATTTGTGGTATGGAGGGTTCTTTTCTGAAGAGTGGGATTTGGCATTCTTGGTTCACAAAAACTTCTTGGAACATCCAGAATAGATGGAGGACTTTAATTGGAACCAAGTAACATGGGTTTCTTAATTTTCAATCTATTGACTAGGTGAGATACAACCATAAATTCTTAGTTATTTTTGATCAAGCCCCAATACCCTCCACATTCTATATAGGGAAGTAAAATTAGCTTTCCGGACATCTACCAGATATGGGAACATCCTATCCTTGATAGTATGAATGAAAAATTATTACTAGTGGCCAATAACTGGGAAAATTTCAAGGAGTCCCCAATATATAGATACGTATTAGTAATGTCTGAGGAGTGTCATTGATGACCCCTATATGCTCATTCCCCCATTTGATTTGAAGCATAAATACATCCATTTTTGTAGGTGAACAGGCCATGACCAAACTCGCATCACATCAGAACACATCCAACCCAACAATCAAGATGAATTCTAGTCTCATGCTATGCTACCCTTGAGCCAGGATAATAATCCTCATGAGATTATGAGGTTCGATCAGATGTATCATCCAACATCATAATAGTGGGTTTATTCACCATGTTCTCGATATGATGGACTTCCCCTCTTATAAAATATATAATGTTGTTATATTTTTCACCTTGATGATGAATGATAAATTATCATAAGGGTATCCAGTAAAGATGTCTATACCCACCCTAGCCCATATTTATGAATTACTGAGGCAGATACAGGAAGGTAGATCACACATCATCTTAGAGGAACATTTCAATTATTGTACAACTGGACATCTTAGCATTTACCTTACTATGAGTGTCGACATTCCATTATGTTTTCTCATACTAATTCCCATACATCCCTAATTAGCATCTCCAACTTTTATCCCAAATCATTGATTATTGATAGCATAATTGAATTATTGAGTTATTTTCCCCATTTTTCTTTTGCACATCACCTCGTGCCTCATAGAGATATGGTAGAGTATGTAAGTGGACAATTAGAATAATGTTTCAATATCATTTTGATTTTGGAGAAAAATTTGGCCACTCATATAGACAGAATAATAATTTTGGACACTATACTCTTTACCAATTCACTAGGTAAATCATATTCCTACTGGGCATGACATTCGTTCCAGTTACATAGGTTAAGAGTGAATATCACCCAATAATCCTTCAATAATTATGGATGATGATGATGTGTGAGGAATATAGTGTGAAAACCCTTATTCTTACCATAGTAGTTCCAACCTACCTATTTTTGGAGTATAATCAAATCTGGGGGGATTTCTATCCCAACAGCATATTGGAAAGGTTAGCTCGGTGGGTTTAGAGACCATTGGTTGTTTTTAGTCATGTTCTGACTATTCCATTCTCCTCCATTACTATTGTAAGAATTATATATATTCACCACCATATAAATTCTTAAGGGAATTTATCTATGAATCATATCTTCATGGAGAGAGATTCATACCCCAGTTCATTGACTAACATGTATATGGTCATACTAAGGCTAGCCCAAGTTGAATTTTACCAGCCTTCCCTATAGTTATAGTCCACCCCCTAGGCTAAGCATCATATATTAGACCACCTATAGAGTATTAGGGTTCAAAATAGTGGTTATGTAAACTTAGGGTAGATCATTCTTCAATGATGACACTTCTAGGTTATGTACACATTGCGTTGTAGGGAAAAATACTCAGGTCCTAAGGCCATTAGGGTTCACTGGGCTGCGTAGATATGGTCATGTATTCCAATATATATTATCCTCATGAAAACACCCTGTAATAATTTTATGATGAGGATGAAACCCTTCAGTTATTTTTCGTGATTTGGACACAAGAGGATTTAAATATTGTAACTTTCACCTCCTTTCATAACAAATAGTCAAATCAGGATATGATATAGACACTTTTGAAATATACCATGTTCAATTCAACAAATATCATCATCACAAAGAGACCCTTATGGATTTTACTAAGGAGGTCAATCACTTCTTGGTTGGGGATGAAAACTAATATGACCAAATTGTCACCCAAAAAGAAGAGTTATGGGAGTACATGGATTATTTGTCTAGTCTAAAGGTGAAATTGTCATCCAAATGTGGAAATTTCGAGGCCATAAAATAGAATGGACGATATCCCAAGGATATCACTAAAAATGTGCATCCAGTGGTTGATGTTGAAGTTGAAGAAAGGGCATCTCTAGAACATTACCCTGATATCCCACATTAGACAATGGTCAATATTTTTGAACCAAGAGAGTGAGGCATCATTATAATCCTCTTAGTCTATTCTCGACCCCAATTTTTCATTGTTGGGGAGAGGCTCCAGGGTGTGGATGCTTTTATACTCCCATTTAAAGGAATATAAACCTTATTTTTTCCACATTTATTCTCAATAATTTCCCACACTATCAACCAATATTAAATGACTACACTATAAATATTTATCTTGACTGAGTATGGATTTCAATCAAGACCCTGTATAAATACAATAAAATAATAAAGTTAAGCACTAATTATTTTTTTAATTGAGGGATCCCGTGATGATAGTTTTTCTATTTCTATGGTTACATGGAAAACCCTACGAACATTATGCCTTTTCCATTAATACCGTAATTTTTTCATAATCACAATTCAGTGTTGGATATATGTGTATAACATGGATTATTCTTAGGAATACCTTTTCATGTAAATTCCCTAACAAGCCTTTGTGTCTCTTTAACTATCGTCTTTTTGATATTTTTTCTTAACCATAGAAATTATTGTTTTATAGAGCTGTTACATGAAATTTTTCTAGGTTTCCCTTTGAGGGTTTTTGTTATTGTGAGTTTGGAGTCACTTTTCTTAGGAACCATCGTGTCTTGAAAACCAAAAATCAAAATACTGATGTGTTAGGTTCAATGAATTTGACAATTAATTATTGATAATGTTCCCTAATTGGGTTTATTAGCTGAGAATTCCAAAATATTTTCCAGACACACTTGATATATTATTACTGATCATAATTTGTGATTTAAGGATGTGAGATATGATATGAGGCATGGGAGCTACTGGGGCATACAGAAGTTGGAAAACATATTCTTAGGAAGAATTTACCTTTGATTGATATGACTTTTTTTTGGAAACATGTAAAGAGACACTAGGGAATATTGTTCATTTTTTAACAAAATATTCCTGAGAACACTAACCATCAACATATGATGGCTAGATAATTTTATGGGAATTTTTATTTCTCAATATCAATAGGGGTGGTTTCACAAAGGAGTGGTTTTTGAAATGTATGGGGAAACATGTTTCATTTGTGATTGTAAATGAGAGACCACTCCTACACATACTTGGCTTGATTAGAGGAGGGATCAATAATGGTGCATTTTAACATCATGGAACTAAGTCATCTAAGACTTATGATTTAAAAAAAAGTCTCTAAACAATAGGGTAAACTAATTTACTATTTCAAGGTAATATTACAAATAATTATCTATCATATTTAGGCATTAGAGGTGGGGGAGATGTAATCTATTATATGGTGGTTTTTTATAACCAGGGAGTGAGGTGGGATGTAAAAATAATAGGTCTATATAGAGGTAGGATAAATTTTATTTTGAAGATGAATTTTCATTTCTATGAAAGAGGTTTTGGTGGAAATATTATGGAATGACAATAATAAATATTGGTATAAGTGAAAATGGGCTCTGCATGACACTAAAATTCAATTTATGATGGCTAGGGATATATATGGTGATTTGAAAAATTTCAGATACGGAGTATCACATGTGAAAAAATGCGTTTCTAAAACAGGAAAGGGGTATTTCAAGATGAGATTTCCCAGAAATTAGTAGACATGTTCTCCACGTGTTGGTGTGAGGATGTTCCATGTGAAGGTCAGACCCAGGCATAAGAATAGAGGGGACTTTTTTCATGGCTAGAACCGATGTGTGATACTCATGTGTAACTACATATCATTTTAGGAATCAATTGAAACATAGTTTTTTAAGGTTTCTTAATGTGAAGATCTAGATCAAACAAAGGAGTGGTACATTTTTTTGTTGTATATGACCTAACCAATATGTTAGGGCTCATATTGAACATCCCATTGTGGATTTATTTCATGCAAAGGAACATGGGGGGAGTAACTTTTTCATCATCTAGTAATTTATTTCTTATAAATGATCTATACCTCAGAAGGAGGGATTTTACATATTTATTGTAGTTGGGCCTATATATGATCATTGGGTATCAACAATCTTGCAATCTTTATATCATATGATTACGCCATTTATAAACAAGCCCATATTAATAGGAGGACCACTTAGCCTAGATGTCCTACCATTCCCATGATATAAGGGGGAAGGGAAGTGCATGAAATGGTTCCATGGGTTCTCGAATCAGGATTGATGTTACGGGTCTTGGGATCCATTAAGCACAGATAGGTGGGAAAAAATATCATGAGGAAAAACATGCCTTTTGTCAATAGGTATTTTTTCTGAGAAACATATGCATATCCATAGGGGCGTATTGTGCATATTCTAACTAATGTGTTCTCAGGAGACTATCCTTCCATATCTGACGGTAGTGGGGGTATATGAAGATCTAATATTTCCTGAAGCATAGTGTTTCTTGAATGGGAAGTGCGTGTTTGGATATATTAGAAACATTTCGGCCATGATGACCCATGGAGTTCAAAATTCCCTAAATTGATAAGACTCTTATATAGGGGTAATATTAATTCCATTTTTTCATATGGACTAGACATTAATGATTCAGGTGTTACTTTTCATTCTATGATAATAAGAATCAAACAACAAGTTGTTCTTGACATTAGAATTTCTGAATGTATTTTCCTGTTCTGCATTAAGAGGTGTATTTTTTCAATTTCCATGGTTCCCTAGGGAATTCCCTCCAGAGGTACCCAAGTCCAAATGAACTATGTTTGGTGTGAGAAACATTGGTTGTTAAAGGCTAAATCCACCACCTAAGGACGTCATAACCAGTAAAAAGATCATTTTATAATTAACGTGGATAGACTAGGATGAAAATATGGGAATCAATACATGTCCTACATTGGATGTATTCAAAACAAATGTAGTTCTGTAACATAACAGGGTGTGTGAGAGATTCTGAGGGGAATTTACTCTATAATTATAACACAACAATGTTGTTCAATTTAATCTCGTATAATTGGGGAATTTTATCAAGTAGTTTAACATCATAGGATCTGGAAAATTTATATATATTTTTTGCATCATTTGAGAAGGAAGTAGACAACCCGAAGTGAAAGAGGGAAATTTGTGTAATCGTGAAATTTTATATCAAGCAGGGCCCATTTGGGAGCCCTCCACTTTGACTAGGTTTTCATGTAGATGAGGGAACATTTTTTTCATCCATTACTGGGCTCGGGTCATAGGATCTGAGTTTCACTACATACCCATGGGATGGGAGTCAATATCCAAATAGTTCTATATGAAATTCATCATTCATTGGTATAACACATACATAGGGTGTAAATTTAACTATTAGGGTGGATGGAACTGGATGAGGGTTTGGACATAACTACATAATCATCCTATGTAGGAATAATGTGGTAAGTAGTTCATGAATCTACTTACCTTGGCATAACCCGTACACATCGAAGGGTCATTATTTTTTATTGAGGGCAGTGGCTGGAATTGTATATGAAATATATGGGAATTTGTATATCCTATTTTGATAGAAATCATTTCATACATAGCTCTAAGACATGTCATGGTAGGTGTCCAATATCAGAGGAAATTTCCTCTCAGGTGATAACATTCGGGTGTCATTTAGTTTAATGTCACATAATAAATACATTTTTACAAAAAGTTTAACATCTTTTGTTGATGATATTTTCAAACATGTTTATGTCATTTTTTTGGGAAGAATTGTTATAGAATCCATGAGTGGTTGGTGGATAATTGGGCTGTGATATCCTAGAATATCCTGGGTGAAAAGATTAGAGAATTTTTAAATAATTGTTCCATCAAATCTTAGATCAGGAGAGATGATATTTCACTTGGAATCCTTTGAATATACATAGTTAGGAAAAGAATCTATTAAGGACGAATTTTCCTTTTCTTTAGAGAAAGGTTTTCAGCAACTAATGATAAGCCACTAGTGGATATTCTACATAGTGAAATAAAGGTTATCTCAAAAAACTGACCTTTCATTTTTGATGACCATGGACCTTTATGAAGATCCTACATTCCCAAAAGAATAGAATTTGATAACTAGAAATTTTTTTCCCACGTACACAAGATATATCTGGACCATGAATATTCATGAAGTATAGACATCGCTGCATTGATTTGACTTGCATGTGGGAGGGGGATTTCTGATTCCTTTATAGATCATTATTTCGTGATATAAGTTTTGAAATATTCTACACAGTTCTGTATTTATGTGTTGGAGATGGTGACCATATTTTTCATTTCTCAAGGTTGGAATCAGTTTGAAGGTGTATGAAACATAACATATCTCATTGTACTAGGAATAAATCCACATATAGTTCATGAAATACCATGGATTTTATAATTGAATGGTAAGGACCTTGGTTCCCTTTTTATGGGTAAATACCTAGTGTCCCTTTTTGGTCTTATTATATGGACCATGGAGACCCTACTGTGGATTAATACACCTTGACCAATTAGGGAATCACCTACCAAAAATCATAATCCTATGTGAGTTGTGCTTAGTGTTAGAAACAAGGGTCACAAAAAGGGTTATTCTAATACACAGGGATAGTGTATCCAAGAATGGTGTAATTTTTCTTTTGATCATTTGTCGCATCTGGGCCTAGGTTTAGAGATTCTGGGGTATTGACGTCTTTTTTGTGACGCGGATCAATTCTTGAATAGTTATCTGAATTTCCCTACACAATAGTGACACATTTTTAAGGGACAAACATTTTTTTGGTTTGGTTTAATATGGACCAGGATATAGAATCCTGACATCACTATGTACCTTATGAGGGAAGGAATCAAGCCAAAAGTGGTTCTCGAGGAAACTCCAAATGTAGGTTTGTTCACTATGAAGATAATGGGTGATTTTTTTGGGTGGCGGATGGACCATGATGTATAATATAGGTGACTCTATGTATCATGAGAGAGTAGGAATCAAGACACGTGTAGTTCTTGAAATATATTCCAAAAATCAAACTGAACCATACACAGGGATGAGGCATTTTTAACCATTAATTTGGGATGATGACCTCTTTATATGTCATTATTATTTGTTTATACCAGTGGAAACCCTCACTTGTGATTTATAATATCATTTGAGTGATGCTAGCTATTAGAAATGAAGAATAGAATGGGTTTATAATCACAAAATAGAAGAAACTGATGGTACATTAGAGTTTTTTTATCATGTGGTGGATGGACCAAGATATATGATCAATGCATCTTTATGTATCTCATTAGAAATGATAATAAAACCACACATAGTTCTATAAATAAATCCCCCTACATTGGTTCATTCCCAATGCAAGAAAGGGTCATTTGATATGGTGGATGACCTTGTGACATTGGGCTAAGGTGTCACTACATATCCCTTGATGGAATGAATAAAGACACAAGTAATTTTGTACCACAACATGGTAAGTGTCCAATGCTGGAGGTAATTCCCTGTTATGTGATAAAACTATTATGAAATGTAGTTTAAAGTTATGTGGTGAAGAAACTGGAAGAACGTTTTAATGTCAAGTTTTGGTTAATAATTCCATACTATTTAACATCGTGTGGTAAGTACATACATGCTATTCAGTTTACCGTTATATGATGAGGTCATTTTTAACATGTAGTTTAACATTATGTGGTGAGGAAATTTCTTTCTATATAATTTAACATCAAACAGTGGATATTTCTTAACCAATAGTTTAATGACATGTGATCACGATGTGCCTTTTGGATACATGAAGAACTAATTCAAGAACCATTGATTGGAAAGAGCTGTAATAAGATATTAATCCATTGAAATTAAAGAATATTCGTGATTACGGCAAAACATGTGTATATAATATAGTACATCTCACTTTGGTTCCAACATTTTGGGTTTCATTCCATGTATCATAGGAGTTCTAATGAACAACACCAATTCTCTATTGAGTAATGAAAAAAAGGCAATCCTTGTTTTGAAGGATTTTGCAATATAGTATTGGTAAATCTCCAAATGATGCAAGCTATGAAATATTCTCTCATCAAGTCACTCTAAATCATCCATACATTTTTGATGTTGCTTATCTATTAATTCTTTATCATAGATAGAAACACAGATCAAGGTTAATTAAAATATGATGGGTAGAAATATCGATGTACTGTATACTAAAGAGTATGAGGTTTCTTGAGTGGCGCTATGATTTTTAGTCTGATAAGACCATGGAGCATGGATGAGATTATATGTTCATGATTTCTTGTTTTTTTAAACCTTCTTCGAGAGTATATTTTATAGTGTGTTTTTAAGGCATGTCTATATCCATTGGATGTTGTATGATAGTGGGATGGATGACTGATCATGATACCATATTTGTTATATAATTTATCCAAATAGTAGGAACATATATTTTTTCTATTGTCTGTTAGTGTTTTTAAAGGGATACAAAATTGGTTGATGATGTTGGATTTCAAAAATCTAGTAGTTCTTCTTTCCCTTACCACATTTAGGGGTTAAACTTCAGCCATTTGGGAACAAATTTAGTCACTATGAGGATATACTTCAATTTCATAGTTGAAGCAAGGGATATGGTACCAAAAAATCCATTACATCTAAAGAAAACAACTTTGATTACTTATCATTGTGAAATATATTTGAGGGTTTCATTATGAAGTTAGCATTACCTTGATTGAAATGACACATATTTGTGGATTTAGTGGAATCTTGCATCGAAGTGAGCTAATAGTGTCACCACCTAATAATTTTATGTGAGTGACTGGATAATGATTAGACTCCCCCCTTTTTTGGATGCAAATAATTCATAATGGTGGCAGTCACTTCTCCATCCATGCACATGATAAGGATCCCATCAAGGCCCCTTTTATAGAGGTCATTTTATTGATTAGTTCCATCATACAAAATAAAATTTATTACTAGTTTCTGGATTTTCTTCCTCCCAGTCCTATATAGTAGGATCTCTCCCTTTTGAAGGAAATCCACAGTGGGAGTAATCCATTTAGTGGTACGAACTTATGTATCATGGATGTGAATAATCTCAATGATATATTCTGTGTTTGCATGAACGAATCGAAAAAGTATCAAACTGCGGGAATAGTTGATAACTATATCAACTATGTTCAAATCGGCCAGTGATGTGGCTGCATTTTCAAATGCATCTAATTATTCATTTTTTAACCAAGGAACATGAGTTATTTTTGGATCCTATGGAAATTCATCCATTGACCCTCTGACGTTGTCAAACAAAAAGATTAACTCTTCTTTTTTGATATCATTAAAACCATTGAATTTCTTGATGAAAACTTCTGAGTAATCTTCTATCATCAAATTTTTTACATGTGTTGTATGTTCTAGTTACAAGCCTACATTGAGTTCTTGATACACTGTTTTATTGTTTGTTCACCCTTCTGAAATCTGTAAGGAGTAAGGCAGGACTGCTTTTTCTGGGGATATACAAATGACTCCCATCCCTACATTATTGGGCTTTGGATATTCCATATTTTTTCTTATCATTCTTATGTGTTCACTATCAAAATAAATATCTCATGTTTTGGTGTCCTATTGAGTTGAGAAAAACAATTAATTGAGTATTTTAGCATCCAATGTATTTATTTATACCAAGGGGAGTTCTTCAAGGAAATCAGATAATGTTTGGCCATTGACAGATTTATAAGTCATCAACTGTATGTAAAATTGTTGCATGATGATTGCACACTATTAAAAATTCCCAATCATCATTAGATAATTGATGATGAACTTGAATGGGATGCAACACACGGCTAAATAGTCCATGTGGTGCTATAGATAGGGCCTCAGATTTTAGACGGAACATATGAGCGTGAGATAGCTCGTTTCGAAATTTGAATACCCAGCCTATGCATTGATAAAGGTTTAGCTAAGATAGTAATGATTTTTTTCAGTGATGATGTCATTCTTATATGAAATTAAAGAATATAGAGATCACTCCAAGTCAGTTACCTACAAAATTATATGTCTACCTTTAATAGGTGTCATTAACATTGTTGAGATTAAGATATATTTCTTGAACATGTCACATGCTTCTTGAAATTCATCAGTCCATTGATATTTGACCCCATTTTTTCAACCACCATATAAAGGGAAATCATTTTCCTACAAGGATTTGTATGATTAACCTAATGTAGGCTACATTTCCTTGAAATCTTATCAACTTTATGAGGTTGAGATTAAATAAAATGAAAAGGATAACCTTTATCTTCTTGGGGTCAACTTCAATTTGATGATGGAATATGTCAATGCTAATGTATTTTCTTGAGGTAATACCAATTGGAAATTTCAAGGGGTTCATTTTTAAATTGTTCTGTTGTAGTTTATCGAAGAAGACATCAAGATATGATATGTGATATGATAATTTCCATGTATTAGCCACTAATTTATCAACATAACATTCAATGAACTTCCCCATGATGGGTTTGAATTTGTGATGCATGGCACATTGATATGTGGAACTGATGTTTTTCAATATGAAGGGAATTCACTTGTAAAAAAATACTCTCTAAGGGTCCTTGATGGAAGTGGATTCATAATCTTCTTAGGTAATTTATATTGGAATATATTATGAATCTCCAACCAGGAAAGAGAGGTTACTATTATGTTGTTTCATCGATTAGTAGTTCTGTAATCGGGATTGGGAAATCATCTTCTAGACAGTACGAATTGATATCTATAATGTCAATACAAACTCTAATTTTCCCATTCTTCTTTCTCATAGGGGAAATATTCTATGAACAGATGGGATATTTTACATTTATAATGAATTTATCATTGATGTGCATGTCGTGCTCAATATCTATCTTAGAAACATGTGTGGGGTGATTCCTTATAGTTGTATTCTTTTATCCATGATGATCTTTTGGTAGGATCTAGTGGTGAGTGACCACCTCAGGATTTACACTTTCTATTTATGTATAGTTACATAAAAAACATCTTGATTTTGAATGAAGAATGAGGTTTATAATAGTTTCTCTTTAGAAGACATGGAAACCCTAACTAATGATGTTACTTGGTCTTCTCTGGTACCTAATATTACATCTCTATGTTCATCAATGGTGGTAAAGACACCCTAATAAAATATAGGAGGGGATTTTATTATGTATTCTTCCTCTTCCTTATCCATTTCCTCTTCATCATCGTCATCTTCATATGGGGAAATATGCATGAGATGAGGACTTCAGAGCTATTGGAAGAGTAACAATTTTGACATTTGAAAGAAGAAGAAACTCCTTTTGACCTGACTGATAGTAGATAATTTTCGAGAGAGAATGGAGTGAGTGAAAAAGGAATGTATTAATTCACTTAATCATTAGCTATAAAGGTAGATATTTTCTAGACCAATGAGGATGGTTTGATAGAATTTCCATATGAGGAGACACCATTATCTAGGGGATTGGGGTATTTTTCTGCACTGTTATGATTGGTGATCGAGACATAAATCATGAATACTATTGAATAAAAATTTGAATGGGGACTTAGGCACTAAACCTATTTGAGAGGATGTATTTATTCTTCATTGAGATTATCTAATGGGTTGGTAGGGACCATATATAATCCTTTTGTGTAGTGGCATAATCAATTACATCAATCAAGTGTCACTTCCCTTATTCTTAAAGAATACTGCATTAATATAGTGTCACTCGCATGATTTTAACAAGTCATTATCATTATACAACATCCAATTTTGTGTATTAGTGTAATATTTGATACACTGGTGGTACAATGAATGAATCATTGAGTGCTGATAAAATTGAGGCCTTCTTATAAGAATGTTGGAGGCCTTATTTTTTCAAATGAAAAGTAAATCTCTGTAGATTATAGGGTCGCCAAATAGGTTTTTGACACTGATTTTTCAAATGGGTTCTGCACACTTTTTTTATAACCCAAGAAGGTTTTGGCCGATGGTTCCATGTTATCTTCGTTGCATCCCAGATGATGAAGAGTTCGCACTGGGAGGTTATTAACTCCAGATCCATTGTTAATGAATAGTCTTCAAATTTATATAGCATTTATCATTTCAGAAATTTATATGGGATTGATGTATCCCTATGTAATGGAATATTCATCTTGATCTATTAATGAGAAAATTTCATGGATTTCTTTAGGATTGGTCTTGGTTTGATAGAATTTGGTGGCATCCACTTCGACTTCAAACTCTATAGGGCATAGAAATGATTCTATAAGCACTTCATGGAGATATTTTAACCAATCTAGGGCATCTAAAATTTATAGATTGGATGATACAGAAGCCAATTGATTCAGAATATCGTACTTATATTCTAAATGAATGTGATTCCTAACATGGGGTGATATTTCATAGGAACTTTATGGACATCTGTACTGGATGAGGATGGAGAAACACTGTTGATAATAGTTGGTGGTACTTCTATGCTTTGTGGAATCAGTCAAGATGGTATGCCAAAATTCCATGGTCAATTAGACATTTGTTCCCCTTATGATTGATAATCCTAGATGATCAAGCTAGAGTGTCTTCCTGAAGGTGCAGGGGAATTATTCAGTTAATGTTGGGTCCACCGAATGTCTATCAATGAGTTTATGTAGAATTGATATTTTGAGAAAGGATGAAACATGAAATAGTGTTTCCACTATGATAGAATCTTCCTTGTTATCCTCATATCCTATGACCTCTTCCACTAGCTCCCGGATTGGTTGTAGGGAATTTGTTTTTGAAACCTTATTATTCATTAGCTAAGGGATACATTATTGGAATCACCTTAATGGATCCGAACATCACTTCTCATATTTTGATGAGGTTTCCTAATTTACTTCTTCACGAAGTGGAATTTTGAAGGGTTGAGCCATGAATTAAAATATGTTGGAATAAAATATGAGGGGTCAAATATAACTTTTACTTGACATGGGTCCAACTCTTTCACATTTGTTCTATATTTCTGGTACAAATCCTTATTAGAGAGTTGACTCTAGGAAAATTATGGGTCTGATGATATTGGTTGTGTTTCATTAGGAGCTATTGGGGGTAAGAGTCAGTTGATTCAATTATTCTTATAGTATTCCCTAAAATTGGTTGATTACATTCTGAGTCATCCAATTATCAACCTTCTGCTCTCTTTTTCGGAAAACCTATTCACACTCCTCTCCGTCATCTAGATCAGTGGTGGAAACATATTCCACTTGTACTCGTGGTGGTCCAAATTTTAATCTTCTTTAATATATTATTATTTTTATGAATTATTCGAATAAGAGACCCTCCTAGTTGGTGTGTCCCAGTAACTAATGGAAGGAGCAATAATATTTCTGGTCATTGAGACTGATATCATCATCCCTCTTTGGCTCTTGTATATGGAGAAACATGAAGTTCATGATGACTACAAAGTAGACATGAATTATGTCATCTCGGAATGGGTAAACAATATTCCTTTGTTCCTAAAATTGATTACACAAGGATACCCTATTCTAGTGTTGTTGAGGTTGGGAAGGTTGTTGATGTCTATGTGGTCATGCACGATTCAGTATAGGCATGGGATCTAGTGATGGTTTAGGGGGGTGGTTAAACATAATAAAGGCTGCTCAGCTCTTCCACTCTTTTCATTAGGGCAGATGGAGGAAATTGAAATATGAGGCCAGTTCTCCAAAATTAATCTTCTATTCATTAGGAAATGGCCGTGAAATCCGAAAAATTGCATGTATATTTCACTAGGATGAGTGGAGTTCAAAGATCATCACGTTGGTTATCGATGATCATTTAAAACATTTTCTCTTAGGGAAGGGGCTACTTCTATGATTAGGTCAATCATTTCCATCTGGAAATAAAATCTATGACTCTCTCATTCTCCCATTGTTTTTATTTCATGAGGTTGGTGACTAGTGTGTTTGGAAACAATGAGCTGAACAAGAAACATAACTGTCATTAGAGAACCTCCGATCCTATTGTTGACTGATCTTGCAAACTGATATATCATGAGAAGGCACAGTCTTCCAGAGTTTACACTAATAATCTATGTTTAAATAATAGTTAATGTTCTAGGATTATCATTATGGTATCTCAATAAGATTCATAATGAATTAGAAGTTGGTTGGTGTCACCTAAGACATTAAATTTTAGGAATACATGGTTACCAATATTTTTCTGTGGTAGAGTGTTTCTCACACTATCTATGTAAGGTTTATATTTCAATTGTATCATAGAATGTTGTCCTTAAATGACATCAATTCAATATACTAATGAATAAATGGTATTAATGAGCCCTTGATGTGAGCCTAGGTGAATTGAAGCATGGGTGAATGTAGTAGGAAGATAAAGTTGATGTGCTGATGCAATTGGTACATGAAGAAGATACCTAATTAGGGGAAACATTTATTGAATTTTTCTGAATATTTCATGGTTGTTTCCTTAAAGGAGGAATATCATGATATCTATTTGGGATTGAGCTTTAAATGACTGAAGGTACAGACACCCTATTGGATGAGAATCTCAATATTCCTTGACATGTCGGGATAAAACCTACTGGTTGAGGTATACCTTCTAGGATTTTACGTTGAGTATTTTTCAGTGGGATGTGAGAAGCATATTCTATAGGATGGGATCCTTGAAACAGCTCAGAATTGATCCACCTCACCTACTTAATTCCCTTCGACTTCCACATTTATTTTTCCTCAAGTTCCCAGGGTTCGTTCTCATTTCTAGGGGGATGTAGTTCATGTGTGACCTTGTTCTTATTATTATGTTTGTTAGAGATTAGGAAAGTTGGTAATGTGGGATTGGCTGAGGGTGCGCCCAAATTTAGGGATGCCCACTGGTTCCTGGTTTGCACACCTCTGAGTTCATTATCAATCAGATTCAGAGAAAACCCATACTCCCCCTATTCATCTACATTTTCATTATTTCTGATGAGGTTTGTAAGATTGAAATCCAATAAATTCATTAATTCAGAACAAATTGTAGGTGTTATAATAGGACCTGAGTCATAGGAGATCTTTTTTTGTTCTTTTTTGGATCTTCTCCATCCATTATGGGGTACCCATAGCGTTTCATGATGAAGGGTAACTTTTAGGGATTCTTTATTTGACCATTCCCTAGGTATCCCTTCCTAGGGACATGAATCAAGATATAGGGTGGAAAAGGGGATTCCCCTACTCATTATCCTCCCAATTATGGAAAAGACTAATGTCTCCTTGGAAGGTGGTTGAGGTAAAAATTCCCCTTGCCCTATGGGATGGGGTTTCCACCATTCCTCTATTGTTATACCTCGACTAATATTTTTGGACATATTGGGGGTCTTTTTGTTAAAAATACCCCCAACCTTGCAGGTTAGGTATTATTTGATATTTCAGACATCATTTTTTCTATTTCCACTTTGTTGATCTCGCATATTCTCATTCAAGTGTAATACATATATGGCCCCAAGTCTGTACATGTCATTGAGGACATGAGAAATGTTGGTTGATTGGGATCCCATAGGTGAGATTCCTCTATACTATTATTTGTCTCCTAGTTTAATAGATCTTCATTGGGTTCCCCCATTGGATATATACTTCTAATACTTACTCGAGGCTGGTTCATTTTTAGCATGCTACCCCCTAGCATAGGTAATTCAATTGATCACCATACTGGGATAATGACATTACATGATTCCATTTAATGTGGGTTCTACTGTAAGGGAAATGTGGTTATGTAAAAAGATCCATGATATCCCCAACCCCTGATATGAACTCCAGATTGGGTGTTACTGATGAGGCAACATAACTTTTGCAGAACATAGAGGTTGTTCACTTCATTATATTTATTCTGCATCATTAATTTTTTCCATCGCACAAACAGAAGGCTTTCTATGTTGATCTATCATTGAAGAGATCACAATTTTTTATCATGATGTTTTTACCCCAAAATGGAAATAATATTATTTTCAGCGGGGTAGGGTTTCCAAATATTAAAAAAAATTCATGTTTTCATTCCTCTAACAATTCCCTTGGTATGTTGAATTCATAAGTGGTTGTTGGAAAAAAAAGTACTCTCACCTTGACGCACGCCTGTCGTAGGGTGTGGCAAAAAAAATTTTAAATTTCCTAAGTGTAGTATAGTGATTAACCCTAGGAAGTCTCCTGAAGAGGAGTGCACAACAATTATGTTTGTCACTTGAATTTAAGAAATAAGAAAATTTAGTTTTTTAAATTGTTCAGTTGAAAAATAAAGTAGGAAATGAAAAAGCAAAGTCGAACACTAATGGATGAAGAGAGTGATGGGGTCAGGGTAGGATTCAGTTTTTCAATGTCATCATAGTAATAAAGATCATATTCTCTCTCTTCCTTTCAAATAACAAATGAAGAACTCCTCGATCGAGTTATTAATCACCCTTGGTTTAAGAAACAAAGGAGACTCACTCCTATGTGTGTGAAAGTTCATAAAAAATCCCTAAACAACTAAGGAAAGTCCTGATCAGTAATTGTTTCTTTTTATAACTCTAGAAAAAGTTTAATTGTTTCACAAACGTGCCAACGATCGCAAGACACTCACCACCTAACACAATCTGCTCAATCAAGACAAATTGCACTAGGCAGAGGGAGATTAAAAGTCTTTAACCAAAGATATTAACAATGAATACACCAAAATCAAAACACGATTGCATTAATATAATTTGAAAACAGTGATAATAGAATTCATTCAAAAGAAAAAGAGGATTTTAAATTTAATCACAAAACTCCGACCTTACAAAAGTGAAACTCCCACTTCCCCGGTCACTCAAAATTGTTACCCCTCTATGTGAAAGGTAATAGAGTTGAAAGGGGAAGAATAAGACATTACAAAACTATGAAAAAGAAAAGAAATAAAAGAGGAATCTAAAAAGTTCACCTTCTTGGTGTCCCGGAGGGAATGGGGTGGAGAATGAGATGATTTGAGAGGGTGGAGCTCTCCTCCTTTTATATCCAGAATTTGTCCCCCGAATGATGACACATTGTATCCCCATTAAATGACATCTTGATGCGTTGGTCCCTTCTTCAATGTTGTTAATAATTACCTTTTTCGTGTCCCCTCAAAATCTCATAGGATTTGGACAAATATTCCGATAGTTATGGCCATTTACTCTGAGCATTTATTCTGTCCAGTTAGACTCTCCAAAACGCAATCCTTCGGAATAGGGTGATTTAATGACCCCATAAACGGCCAATTCATGCGGCCCTTCCATCATAAAAGATTTTCCAAACCCTTTTAGCATCCACCCACTGAATATCACAACACTTGGGCCCACCATGGATGATTTATGGATCCCACACCAAAACTAGGCAGAACTGCAAATAGTTCTCTTTCTCCCACTTGTGATCTTATTTAGAGCTTCCATATGGCTGATTAAGCTTTTAGTCCAAAAATAGTAAATTAATCCTTGGATGTTTAGAATATGGAAAAGAAAGAATTTTGCAATTTGGATTAGTTTACATAATGTTATGTCCAAACGACAGAAATAATTTATAATTGTTAAAAATCCAAATTGGCCAATTTTTACTATTGAGCTCAAAATAACACCATTATCATAAAAATGAAACAATTCATCTTAGAGGAACACTTTTGTGGGTTTAAAACAATATATTCTATATAAATTAATTGAAAATATTTTCTCTATCAATTCCTCCACACTTATCACTTGGAATCCTGGACAAGTAAAAATCAAATCAAATCAAATTCAAAACACATATCAATGAGATCTTTCAAATCAATTCCAAGAAACAAAAAGATATCATGCCTCATCAAAAAACATTTATTTCAAGTTCTCCATTTAATATTTTAATATATTTACACTTCATTTATTATCCCATTCACAAAAAACAGCTACCTCACATGAGTTTTCACTCATATAAAAAATGTAAATGCTGAACAAGGCTTTTCTCATCCAAACACACACAAGAGTCACCATAGGCTTGATAAATTCCTACTTCTTGACCTGATGTGAGTCAAGGACATGTTTTTCTCATGAGGAATTTTCAGGTTTGTTCTTGTAGCTTCCGGTTGGTAGGATTTATATGTTAAACATTCTGAGGCCGAAAAAGGAGGGCTTGGCTCTTTTTGAAGAAAAATTGCAAGATTCTAATTTGTACTCAAGTATGGTCTCCTTCACTTCCCCTTTGTAGAAAATAGGCTACATAAACATTCAACCAGCTCATCAGAAAAAATTTCTATCCTTTTAAACATGATTTTTCTTGAATTCTCCAGATAGGCACAACTCTCTTTTTTTACATTGGAAGCTCCAGAAAGGCACAACTTCTCTTATCATAAAAGCCTCAGAAAAGGCACAACTTTCAACAGAATAATTTTTCAGCATCACACACATCTCTTCCACAATTTATTTTCCACCCGAAGTATAACTAAATGAGGTAGTACCCCACAAGACATCTTCCCCCATACTTAAGTTCAACTAGATCATGCAATTTCACTTCAAGAGTAGGTAGGATACAGAAAATTGGCATGTAATGTGGCTAACCTAATAGGCAATTCATGGATAATAGGGGCTAAAATGAAGGATAAATGTAAAGGTGGTCTATAATGAAACGAATTATTTTGAAAAGGGGGCTTCAAACCAAATAAATGCCTAAATCATTTAAAACACACATACCCCAAACCCTCAATTTTTGAAATGAATAAATTAAATTCTGGTTAAAGCAAGCATGGTCTGGTTCTCACAAGAAATGAGTTGAATGAAAATAATATGACAAAAATTGTTCAGAAGCCTCGCAGGAAAGTGATTTAAAAGATATAGATTGTGAAATATGGCATGGGTTTCAAAAATGAGTGTACTTTTCATGAAATTCCAAAAGATTTGAACTTGAAACAAATGTAATTTCAGCATTCATTTATGCTCAGTTTCATGAAATAGATTGGTTCACTCATTAAAATGGGTTTCAAAAATTGTATTGATAATCATTTCAGCTCTAAAGATTCAAAAACACACCAAAAATTGAAAAATAAACACACAAATATTTGAAAACACACAATTGTTTATTTTTCTATGAAAACAAACATCAAATGAAAATCCTATACTAAAAATTTTCCCTCCCCCACACAAAAATGTTGCAGTGACCTCAATGAATTCAAGTGGATTAAACATGTAAGACAATTTTCAAATGAATCACAACATGAAGCAAGTGTGAAGGAGAGGTACAACCTGATGGATCTTATTGATAGACAGGTTGTAGGATCGTGATCTCCTCCACTGGTTCTTTTCTACTTCCTGGTAATGATATGTTGTACCAACAACAGTCTGATTTGTGTCCATAGATACCAAAACACCAGCAAAACCCCTGAAATCTTGTTCTTCTAGAATGGTTTTCAATCTTTTTGTATATTTGTTTCTTTCTTGTTGCAATGTTAACATAACTCTTTTTAAGGGTTTGTGGTGTCCTTTAAAAATTCCTCTCTTCTCTTGAGGCAGGAGATTGACACTCAATTTTCTTTACCCATATGAACCTGGTTTGGGGTTTTCCCTCTTTTTCTTGTAATACACTCTTTTTATTGGTTTGAGAATATCCTTTACACTTTACAGTTTTAATGGGGGTATCCTTGAACTTCTTCAGCTAATGTTCCATTGCAAGGAATATGGAATTCTTCTTAACTAGTTCTTCTTCCTTTGTAGAAAGTTCCTTCCGGAGATCTATGATAATATTTTCATGTTCGGCCTCCTTGAGTTTATACTTCTTGATCTCAACATCCTCTCTTGATTTTTATTCTCTAGCCTCTTCTAAAAAACTATCCAAGAATTAAAAGTTTGTCTCTTGTAAATTTTTATTTGGTTCTTTTCCTTCTTCGTGGTAGATTGCTTTCAGCGAATGAACATCTGATAAATTCTTCACGGATTCGAGTATATTGAAATGCACTCGACTATCTCCGAGCCCCTTTGAGAGTGTTCCCTCATGCACATCGATGATGGTCTTTGCTGTCTTTAAGAATGGTCTTTCCAAGATGATGGGTGAGTGTGATGAACTCTTATCTTCTTCCATTGTCAGCACATAAAAGTTAGCTGGGAACAATAGATCTTTTACCTTTACAAGAACATCTTCCAGAACACCTGCTGGAAAAACTGTGGATCTGTTTCCGAGCTGGACCACCACTCTAGTAGGCTTTAATTCTTTCATCTGCAAAGAAGTGTATACCGAGTGAGGCAATACATTAATTGAATCACCTAGATCACACAAAGCATTAGAGAAATTTAATGAACTGATAGTGTAGGGAATAGAGAATTTCCATGGATCATAACATTTTTGTGGTATCGGTGGTGTGATCAATGATGAGATGCTTCTTCCTAAGTTGATTCATTCATTTCCATCCAGCCCTCTTCTTTCAGTACACAGCTCCTTAAAAAAAATTTAATATTTAGGAATTTGTTTAACAGCTTCAAGTAGGGGGATATTGATTTCCACTTTCTAGAAGGTGTCCAGAATTTCTTTTTGACGTGATTCTTCATGCAATTTCTTTGATTCGGTCATCCTTTTTGGAAATGGGGGTGGTAAGTCTTTCTTCTCCCTTTGTTTTATCTACATTGGTGTTTCTTGTTTCTTATTATGTGGCCTATCCTTCTCCTCATCCTCTTCCTTTTCATCTTCTTGGTGCATTTTCACAAGACTTTCTGAATCATCATCCCTCATAATAGGTGGTATTATTTCAGGTTCAGGGTTGGATGGAGGTGGGATTTCTTTTCCACTTCTTGTTATGATTGAACTAACATTCTCTTTAGGATTCGGCACTATTTGGGATGGATTCTTCCCTGGATTCTTGGACATTATTTCAACAAGATGTCCCACTATGTCTTCTAGCTTGTCAACCTTATCTGGTAGGCCCTCATACTTGGATTGTAGCTGTTCCACATGAAGGTTGTGTGCTGGTGGATGGTTGTTCATATGACTTTCTTTGGAATGGTGGTGCTGAAAAGATTATTGTTGTTGGAAGGGTTGTTTATAAGATTGTTGGAAGGGAGGGGGGTTCTGGTATTGCTGTTGGTGGTAAGGAGGTTGACTGGGGTGCTGGTTAAATGGTCTAATCTGGTTTTATTGGTTCCCATATCCTTGTTGGGCTTGCAGTTGATACTTTTGGAATTTTCTTGGTTGATAGTCCACAGCATAGTATTCTGTCCCCTATATCTCAAGGCACGGGTCATTATAATGAGTGGAAGAATAACATAAACCACATACCTGAGCTGATTCTTGTTGTCCTATTACTTATGTTACATCCATTTGATAGACTAACCTTGCAAGGTCATCAACATTGGTTTCAATCAATGTAGATGAATCAGATGATTTTACCTCATGTATCCCCATGGTTCCCATTCCTCTTAGTCCAAATTGTTTTGAGTTTTGAGCAATCTTCTCAATTATTATTCTAATATCAACAGGTGACTCTTCAATCAAGGACCCTCCCTGATGAGGCATCTAGAATATTTCGATCATTATCTACAAGTCCTTGGTAGAAGAACACAAGGAATTGGTGTTCCTCCATTTCATGATGTGGGCAGCTTGAACATAGCTTCTTGAAGCGCTCCCAGTACTCGTAGAGGGTTTATCCAGTTGATTGATGTATGATGTAAATATCCTTCTTGATTGCAGTGCTCCTTGATGTGGGAAAGAATCTTTTCATGGAAATTCTTTTTCAGGTCTTCCCAATCACAGATCTCCCCTGGTTGTAGGTTTTTACAACCATTCTTTAGTTGTTCCTTCAAGTGAGAAGGGGAATTCCCTCCACAAAAATTGGTCTTTGGGTGCTCTTCTTGGCTTGAAGCTTGAGTAAGTGTATCTGAATTCATGCATGTGCCAATTTAGATCTTCTCCTACAAGACCATGAATCTTTGGAAACACAGGAATCATATTGACACGTAATTCAAAATCATTTGGTTTAGTCGGTACAATTAGTTGGTTATTTTGAATGTAAAATTGTGGTGCACATAGATCATGTAGGGTTTGGTTGGGATTTCTAGCCATGATTTCAGGTTCAGAGTGAACACTAAGAGTTTCACATGAATCTGAGAGATCTATTTCTTCAAATATTTATGGTAGACTTATTTTTCATAGTTGGGTTAATGTTCTTTCAATTTCTGGATCAAAATCAATTAATGGTTCTTTTGAGTTGCGGGTCATTCAATTTTGATTTTTTTTGTTGCACGACCTCCCCGGAAATGACGCCATGTTTGACGCACACCTGTCTTAGGGCATCGAAAAACAATTTTTAAATTTCCTAAGGGTAGTCTAGTGATTAACACTAGGAAGTCTCCCGAAGAGGAGTGCACAACAATTATGTTTGTCACTTGAATTTAAGAAAGAAGAAAATGTTGTTTTTGAAATTGTTTAGGTTGAATAATAAAGTATAAAATAACAAGAAAAGTTGAACACTAATGGATGAATAGAGTTATGGGGTCCGGGTAGGATTCACTTTTTCAATGTCATCATAGTAATAAAGATCATATTCTCTCTCTTCCTTTCTAATAACAAATGATAAACTCCTCGATCGAGTTATTAATCACCCTTGGTTTAAGAAACAAATGAGACTCACTCCTTTGTGCATCAAAGTTTGTAAAAAATCCCTAAAAAACTAAGGAAAGACCCTCTCGGGAATTTTTTCTCCTTAGAACTCTAGAAAATGTTTAATAGTTTCACACACGTTCCAATGATCACTAGACACTCACCACCTAAGACAATCTGCTTGATCGAGACAAATTTCACTAGGCGGAGAGAGATTAAAAGTATTTTACCAAAGCTATTAACAATGAATACACCAAAATAAAAACACGATCACATTAAGATAATTGGGAAATAGTGATAATAGAATTAATTCAATAGAAAAAGATGATTTTAAATTTAAGCACAAAACTCCGACATTACCAAAGTGAAACTCCCCATTCCCCGATCACTCAAAGGTTTTACACCTCCTTAAGAAGGGTAATAGAGTTGAAAAGGGAATAAGAAGACATTACAAAACTATGAAAAAGAAAATAAATAAAAGAGGAAGCTAAAAAGTTCTCTTTCATGGTGTCTCGGAGGGAATGGGGTGGAGAATGAGATGATTGGAGAGGGTGGAGCTCTCCTCCTTTTATAGCTAGAATTTGTCCCCCTAATGTTGAAGCATTGTATCCCCATTAAATGAAATCTTCACGCATTGATCCCTTCTTCAATGTTGTTCATTATTACCTTGGTCGTGTCCCCTAAAAATCTCAGCGGATTTGGACATGTATTTCGAGAGTTATGGCTGTTTTATTCTGAGCATTGATTCTGTCCATTCAGACTCTCCAAAACGCAATCCTCCGGATTAGGGTGATTTAATGACCCCATAAACGGCAAATTCACGTGGCACTTACTTTATAAAAGATTCTCAAAAACTCTTTGCTCGTCCACCCACAGAATATCACAACACATGGGCCCACCATGGATGATTTATGGATCCCACACCGAAACTAGGCAGAACTACCAACAGTTTTCTTTCTCCCACTTGTGAGCTTCTTTTGAGCTTCCATATGGCCGATTCAACTTTTAGTCCAAAAATAGTAAATGAAACCCTAGATGTTTAGAATCTGTAAAAGAAAGACTTTTTCAATTTGGATCAGTGTATATAATGTTATGGCCAAACAACAGAAATAATGTGAAACTGTTAAAAATCCAAAATGGCCAATTTTTACTATTGAGCACAATATATCACCATTATCATAAAAATTAAACAATTAATCTTAGAGGAACACTTTTGTGGGTTTAAAACAATTATATTCTATATAAATTAATTGAAAATATTAGCTCTATCACACCTCATCATAGGAAAATTGTCTTCTCATAAGCAACATATCCATTTTTTATTTTTCCTATGATTCACCTACTTGATATATCCAACATGGATGTTTCTTGATGAATTTTTCCTTTGAAGCTGGGCTAGTAAGATCATCATTTAAAATGGAATGGTCTAGAGGAGGCTCGAAATATGAGAGTGTCCCTAGACCATTTATTGGTTGGGAAATGATATTTCTTATTGAGGTTAGGGTGTTTGAAACACATGAACCCATCCTACCATGTCACTCAGCATATGATGGATTTATTTAATTTGATTGACCAAGGTGAGGATGTTCCTATCGATATGGAACTTGACTACAAGGGGGATCTTCATAGTTGGTGATAAAATCATGGGGACTACCAACATAGGTTGGTATCCCTCCATAGGGTGAATTTATACAGTGGGCATATTGAGGAGGACTGTTGGTGGGGGACATAATAAGGGGAGTACTTTATTTCTAGTTGATGTATTTATGGGGATGGAATTGGCTATGACCTCTATCATCTAGAGGACTACCATAATTGCATAATGTCTGACTACAGGGAGAGTTTCTTTAGATTATACCCTGGGGAGGACCATCAGGGATGACAACTATAAGTGGATGGACCTCTTTATCTTTGATCTTTTACCCTTAAGGATAGGTACTATGACACTCATCTACATATAGACTCACATGATTTATTGTTACATTCACATGAATTAAGAATCCATGGGGCTCTTAGGAGGACCTTTAAAGCTTCCGGAAACAATATTTCTTGGAGGACCTTCAAAATTTATACATCCACTTACATAATTTGTTAACAAATTGATAGGATCTTGACACTCGATTGATAAGTGTTTGATGGAATCAAGAACTCCAACTTCAATCAGAGAAGTTTCATGAATATGATCTTAATTTTCTAGTTTTATTTAGCATGATATTTATTTGTTCTCTAGATTGCAGGAGACTAGGGCCACATGCTATTGGTAATGGAATTCATATACTGGTTCCTATTTTAGTGGTTCCTATGATGTATCTAGGATATACTAACAAGTATCTTCAGTTATAAAAGGGATATGTGCCTACCCTAGAGTGGATAATGTGGTGAATTAAGACGCCCAGTTGTAATTGGCATTTTTTCCCAATTTGTTTGACCATTTATCATCGAATACAGTAAAAGACTCTCTTAGACTGGAATAGGATGCAGGTATGCTCCAGAGTGAACATATTATTTTGTGGATGAGTCACCCCCATGGCGAGATGGTACTCTGGATGAACTCCTAGCTATTTATTTGGACACAATCACATCATGACATGTCTGGAGGATATATTAATGAATTTATGTTTGATCCTCCATCATTTTCAGGATGTGTTGAAATATTTACTTGGATGGAATGTGGATATATTCTTATTCTGTTGTTGGAGATGGAGTTTGTTCCTACTCCGGTCCTCCATTTTTGGCCAATGGGTACTTGCAGTTCTCCTATGTTGAGGTAGAAAATGAATTTCCCTCTAATTTATGGTTTGGATATACGTGTAGTTTTCTCCATTTTCCATCATACATGACTAATGGGATTCATATTTGTAATTAAAGATATCATTATACTCATTTTTCTGATGTCTTTATCTTAGGGAATTGATATTCATTAGTATGAATTTATTACGTGTGAATTTGAATGCCATTATATTTTAATGATGGACTTCATATGGGGGTGTAAGTATTTGACTCTTCCCATACATGATTTCCACAATATTTTACTAGTGTGAATCATATTCCTTCATAGGGATATGACTCTGCATGTAGTTTTCCATCCTATTAGGTTAATAGGATTGATATGAATCAGTAGGGAGTTGCATATTCTCATATCCATTTTTCCCTATTTGGATGATAGGATTCATGAACATCTATATGTATTATCACCTTCATATCATTCAATGCCGTATTTTGTGGCTACCAGGGTGAGTATTGGTGGGAATATGTGATTTCTCATAATTTTTCACATTATTTTCATGGAGAGCATCAGAATAGGTAGATGGAATGTATTCATGCTCATAGTTTTCCATTTTATTTTCTGGATGTATCTGTTCCTTAGTAACTTGGGTGATGACCAGTTCATGATTAAATTTGTATTTCCTTTGGCAAGAATCCCTGGGGAACTATTATCTTTGATCATCAACTAGAGACCATAGTGTGATATCTTATTCAAAATGAGGATACTAGGATGCAGGGCATTGGTGGAAAAGACTTATGGAAGGGGACCTTGAGTGGGACCCCTATGCAGTAGGGAAAAATATTTATAGATGACATCATCCACCACCTGAAGATAATAGGGGTACTCTTTTTTTTGTTTCATAGATAGGATCCCAATGAATATTAGAGATTATTAGGGGATATTATTGGTTCTAGGATGCCAACCATGGATGAGTGGGATTATTGTGTGATTTTATAGATGGGATGTCATGTCTTACAGCCTCTATTGTTGGGAGAGAACCATAATGAATTTACTCTCAAGTTAGTCCATTTGAAACCCATCATCGGAGATATTAGGTGGGAAAAGATTACTCTTCTTCATGGAGGGTCCCGCCGGTGTTTTGTTTGACATGTGTGTCTGCATAAACTTTTGAGATGTTATGGGATTGAAAGTAGATCTAAAGAATAACAGAAATATATGTGACAAGTTCAAACATTAATACCCCATCAATGCAGTATTTCATGACCACATGTATATTGATGATATTTCATGGCCCTCTTCCCTTTGGAATATGAAAAGGTCATCAGGCAGGGAAAAATCTCCACCTACGTTAAGGATTCATGTTGGGATCACCATATTTATTTCCAAATAAAATATAATGCTCGATGATTTATTTAAGGGATTTAGTTTTGTGAAATCTATCAATATAATGCATAGTATATTTGAATGGTCTTCAACAGGGTAGTTCACAGTGCTAAAAACACCCAATAACTCTCTCATACAGAATTTATGGACCTATATTCCAATGTCAATCATTAATTGAATGATTTGGCCAATGACACTTAAGAAATCACATTGGTTGAGATGAATAGAACTCGAGATCATCTCACCATATTGGGGCGGGGGGCTATCACCAATTCTAGTACTCTCTTATAGATTTAATCTACCATCATTTTTTGAATCGATGGTTCATTCTTAGTCATGTGTCAATGGTTACCTCTAGAGAAGTAGTTGACCATGATTACACATGGATTTATAATTAATTGTATGTATATGAGGCTCTCTATTAATGAGGATATCTATATGTATTTGAGGTCTTTAATTAATGTTACCCATTTTTTGACATATCATGGTTTCCTTAGTCATTCACTAATACAATGATAGTTTTATGCCATATGGAATGGCGTTGGGGTGTTTATCATCAACCAGGGGTACATCAGTTGTTTCAACGTTGTGATTGAGCCCATAATATTGGATTCCAACATATCTTTTTGAGGGGAATAATATACCATATAGTTTGATGTATCATTACAAGACACAACACCCATTAAGGTTGTGTGACAATGACCTGACTATATAGTATAACATTATATGACATGGACACCCAAGAAAATGGTTATCTAGAAAAGATGGTGCATGACTTATGATGAGGTATCACATGATACCCATAAGTTAAATGTTCTCTTTATTTAATGTGATCCTAACAAGGATGTGTCCTAGAGAACATTACTATGATTTTGAAGTTGGGTTTTGGACCTCATGATGTTTTCCTACATATCACATTTAGTTGGTAATCACAACCCTTGTAGTTCTGTTTGATTTAGGACTTACACTTTTTAGGAGGCTCATTAAGTGGGAAGGATTGGATATTATGCATGGGAGCCACCTAGATAGGGGATTTCATCAGTTCTTACACCTTTTATAAGGCCCATGTTTCAGATTGGCATTGGGACATACATCTACAAAGATGGACCATTTGAGAAAAATTGATGGGGAGTTACATATATGGAGATATTCCATTTCATTGGGATCATATGGATGTCATGATCACCTCAAACCTATAATATCACGTGAGTCATTCTTTTTGTGAGAAACAATAGGAGGAATTGGATCTGATCATCACATGTCACACAAAATCTGATGATAGATGGTTCTGGAGCACTAAGGGGAGACATAGGGGATATTGAATGTTCCTCTTTCCTCTCTTGTTTTCATATCCTAGATGATCATATTTGGAGATCTATCTACTTAAATCCTAGGTGAAGGAAAAGGGAAGAGAAGTTTCCACCCCCTGTAAGAAAGGCTTGGGATTTAACTTAGTCAGAGTGCCCTACAATTTCTTCTAGAGAAAATGGAGGAACATTCAAAATTGGAACTCATTGAAGGGAATGTCTAGAAGTTCCCCTTAATGTAGAGACCATGACCCCAGTTTCCTAGAGTCGATTCCCTATTTTATTACATTGGAATATAAACAAGTATGTCTTATCCTAAGTCAATGAATAATATAGTGTAATTGGAAAATGATATACATATATAATTGTTTAATTAAAACATTAAATCAAATACAACATATCATCTTCTTTTGAATCAAACATTAACCTCTATATTATACCTTCATGTAATTCATAATATACATCATTACATCCCGGGGGAAAATAAAACATAAGAAAGGGGTGATCTTAGTTTCTCATTAAGGGTATTTAATACAACTAAAGCATAATTAGTAATCCATAATGTATAAACAAAAGTATGCATACCATTGAAATTATAATTGATTATAAAATTATCTGAATTAAAAACAGATAATTCCATAATAATACATAACTATGGATATTATACTAGTCAAACAATCACATGAAAACCCATTTCTAGCTTCATAATGATATAATTAGTAATTTCGTACATCATAATCATACCACCAAGGCCTCAACAAAGACACCATACATAATGGGTAAAAACATTTGCTAGTTGGTCTCATGAGATCTACCCGTGTATCAAAGGGATATAGTGGGCCCCACTCATCACTTCATAAAACCAATTACATTATCAGATTAAATTGAATAAATTTAATCAAGCTATACATTCATATTGTATTTATCATATGAAATGTAAATAAATTTCCCTAATCAGTAATCCTAAACACTAACAATTCGATGTAATATGGTGAATGGTATCAAGATAGCACATCCACAGTCAGACTAATCATAAAACATTCAATAAAATATGGTAGATGGTGTAATAAAATATTAATCCCAATTAAACATAATAATCAATAGGTGCATATAAATATATGGAAGTACTCTTATAAAATCATCGATTAATATTTGAGACAAATAATCTTTTACGTTGCAAAGAAGAGTTCTTTTGGTAAAATCCTTATTTAAAACCAGAAGTGACCTAATTTATTTTTTAATAATAAAATTAGTTATTTTAGAAAAATATTGGTGCCTTAAAGTATATTATGGAGTGTACTTTAAAAGAGGTCAAAAATCAAGAAGTTCCCTTGAATCGGACATGTTTATCAGGATGAATTTCGAGAAAGATCCTTCAAAAACATTTTACTCCCCACAAAATAAAGAAGGATTATGATTGGTACATATATATTTAAAATCCACACATATGTTATGAGTATTAAATAATAATAATAATTAATAATTTAATTTTTTTAAATAGATAAACAGATTAACTAGTATGAAATTCAGGTTTCGGGTAGAGAAACTTTACCATATGTCCGAATGAGTTATGAACATCAACTTAACATCCTAGATAATATAATTATATACATTAATTAATTCATTCATAATATTATCTACATATATTTGATTTACTATATTTTAATTAAGTTCATTTATAAACTCATTGATAAGTTATAAGTCTGAATTTTGTTGTTTTAGAGTGTTCTAAAACTTGATTTCATGATTGGTTTACTTGATTATAAGTAATGGAATTCCTACGAAATTGATATAATTATCCAGAATGGAAATTTAATATTATTAATAAACAAACAGAAAGTTTATTATTTTTATTCTTTGTTTTTTTCCTTAAATGATAATGAATCATTAGATAACCTATTAACGATAATCATGTGGCATAATTTTTTAGGGTATTCGATCACAATGAACAAGCTTTTTTCAATTATTTTTATCATGTATATACAATGTTTCTAGAATGTGTCATTTAATATAATATATATTTTATAATTCAGTAAAACCATAAAAACGGTATCATGAATATCCTTGAAGGAGAAATTTAAGAATGAAAGTTTGTTATCCATGAAGGTTGTAAATTGGCACCTCACGGATGATGATTTCATGTTTGAAATAAAAGGGAGAGTGTAAAGATAATGATGATGTATAATCCAATAAATTGATATAATTATAGTATATTGATGATACTGGATTAATCATGATCAATTGGATAGAGGAGGGGAAGATATAATAATAAAATAAAATAATTTGAAATGAATTTAAAAGAAATAGGAAGAGGATTTACCTCTGGAATTAAAATCCTTGAGAAAATTCATAAGGTAAGGGGATTGGACTTTTTGAAAGGCCAAGAGATTCTAGATGATGGGAAAGACTACAAAAGTGGATCTGGGATGAAATTTTACAATATTCAAGGATTAGAGGAGTGAAGAGAAGAGGTGGGGAGGGGTGAATTTTAAAGTGGAGGAGAGGGGTGATTTCTAATTATTCTATTCATTATTTCATTATTTTCTCAAAATAACCAATAGTGTAATGGCCAATACATTTATGAATAAAATACCATCTATTTTAATGTATTATGGATATAACAAATAAATTCCCTATTTTTTATTATTATTAGGTTTAAATGACCGTTATGTATCATTATTGTCGATAATATAGTCATTGAAGAATGATCACACAACTGGTATAAATATAATGTTTTAACAAATAATGTTGACATAGAAAAAGGAGAGGATGGCCTTACCGAATAGACTTAGACTGTACAATGTTCTTTTTTCGAAGCTCAGATAGGAGGTAGCGTCACAGGTTTTTTCTCTTGAACAATCCCAAGTCAAGATTTAATATTTTAAGCTTGAAGAGAATTGCCCATGGGAGTAGATCATGTTAGTATGGATTACTAACTAGGTGATGTTATCTTGAATCCCTAAGAGTTTGTCACCATTGTACACATTACCCTTAGGTCTTATGTGGGTGTTAAAAGGGGATATGTAAAAATACATTAGTAACCTATTATATAATCCCTTTTTATAAATAAAATTCTTATTCCATCAATTCCTTTTTGAGAATTTCCTTTCTTTAAAAAATGATGAATTTGATATATTGTTTTTTCAAGTAAAAATTGTAATTTTGAGAAATATATACATTATTATATTAATATATCATTTTTATTAATATTTTTATAAAAAAAATCTTATAAATTTTTATATTAACATTTCCTTGTCTTTAAATGATTAGGAAACCAGTTTGAAAAGAGTTATATTTTTATACAATAAAATGAAAAGGGCAAATTTAAATAACTTATTTAATGGAATTAGTGAATTTTGGAAATAATTAATATTATAATATAATTTTATTATCTAATTACTATTATTAATAATAAATGAGCATATATTTTCTATGAAGTCAAATGTAAATTTTTATAAAGGTTTAAAAAAACTGTTTTTGTCAAAACCCATCAATTTTCAATAAATGATTGTTCTCATTTAAAAGTGAATATTCACATATTATGAAAAATATTTAGATAAAGTGAATATTATTTTTTTAATCAGTTTGTCGAAATTATCCAATGGTGAATTTATCATAATTTTCAAAGATAGTGGAATTTTTGGGTAATAAATAAATAATATATAAATATTAAGTGTGTTTTATGACATCATAATGACCAAATAATGAGGTAATAAATACAATATAAGTGATTTATAAAATATCTATGTTTTAAATTTAATATTAAAGGATTTCAGAATTATTTGACTTATTTTATAATTCCTTAGTGAATCCTCTAAAATGTATAATATACTTTATCATTTTAAATTCATTTCTTTAAGGGTGTGACTCACCTTCACATAAGAAATTTTAATATTTTAAAGCCTTGTACCTTTGGAATTATAAAATAATGTATTCCACTCACCTTTTCCAGTAACCATGGACCAAAAACATGGGTTGGTTTTTGTTTTTCAGTATTTTAGTGTGTAGTGTCTAAGACCTCAATAATAAAGAATTACCCCTCATTTCCTATATAAACCCACCCAAGAACCCATTCCTCATCACTAAAACCACATTATGATCTTAATCACACTTTTATCCAGTCTCTAGATTCCTCCTAAGGAACCCCTATGATCCCAAGAAGCCTCTCTGAATCCATTGGGATTATATATCAATGTAAGGGATCCTCACTTTCCTTGCTTTCTCATTTTTATCCAAGTTTCCTTATATTGTTACACCCTATTATTTTCAATTAAAAATGATGGGGTATGTTTTTTAAAGTCCCCTGTACTTCCCTTATTTTTTTGAAATATGTGATACCACTTTCACTCACATGAATCCCTCTCATTTACAATTATTACCATGCAAAAATTCCATAATGGATTTATGTCTCCCCATTTCAATTCAAGCATTTATCTTATATTATGCATCTAAAATTCCATTCCATATGTTGAGATATTATTCTCTATAATCCCCATAATTTATATTTCATTTATAAATTATTATATAACCCTTTCTCTCTCATCAACCCATTTTATGAATCCCTATGTGATGTTGTTATGCTGACACTGCAATGTTCTGTGCCAACATCATTGTGTAGTGTACACCATTCTCATTTCTCTATCATGGTTATTCAAATTAATGAACATATAATTTTTGATTATATACTTACATATTTTTATTTCACACTCCATTATCATGGTATAAATTATGATGTTGAATTAATATAGGATATATGATCTTTGTGGCACACATAATCATGGGATTAAAATCTCTAGGAAGGGTGTTCCATGATAGTGCTTCAATGCATTGGGTAATATTTAATATAATAATTCAACATGTTTGGGATAGGGTTTTTCTTGATTCATTTTTTTGTCATTTATCCACCATGTTCGGATAATGGTTTTCCTTATTCCTTTATGTTAAGGATGAAGTGTTAAAAGTTGTTTCCACATTTCCATGTTATGATAATCATTGTATATCATAACTTTCTATTCATGTTTCCCTTATGCTCCATTGATATGAATATTTAATAACATGTATTTTGTTATACATGTTATTTATTGTTTTCTCCCTCACTCAGATTTATATCTCACCCTTTTCTTATGTATGTCCTCACGTTATCCCATGAAATTCTAAGTACAAAAGAATGTTGGGGTCATGTAAAATAATATTTCAATAAAGATGTTGTATTTTATGTCTTCAGTTGTCATATAATGTTCCTAAGCCCCAAGGACACTATGAATCTCGATCATATGGGTTTTATTAAGTGTATCTTTGTAAATAATTCTTGTTTAAATGTGAAATAATGTAGATGGTTGTTATATTTGATATCAAAGTATAAGTTTAGTTATTATTGGGACGATAATTATAAAACCCTAGTAAAAGACTTATGGATAAGAATAAGTATATCAAAAACATCCCTAAATTTTTGTGTGTATATAGTAAGTGGTATATCAAGAATATACTTTCATGTATGGATAAGAACAAGTAGTGGTGGTTCTGGTATAGATGTATCTAGGGGTAAAACTGAAAAAAAACCGCTTTGAGCAAAACATGAATGAGAACTAGTGCATGACAACAGGCCTTACTGCTCTCTTGGTTCAACACTACTATGGGATATGATTTGGTAAATTCATATTATTAGTAAAAACCATTATAAATGGAGAAAAAATCCCATGATAATATAAGTTATGATATAGATCATGGATAAAATTGAATGGTTCATAGAAATTTATAAGTTATCGAGATAAATTTAATTTATATGTTATACAATAAATTTCATCAGATTCCCCTTTATGTGTTAAACCATTTATGATACTCAACCATAATTTTACTTTTATTCTTGATAATGTTCAATAATATTAGGACTCAGGATAAAAACAAATGCAATGATCAATGTGATTACTATACTAATGAGATTTCCAATATGATGGGACCGGTAATCGAAAACATATTCATGATACTTTATCAGTTAAATAATGTTTGAATAGAAACATGGGTCAAGTGGAACATGCATCCCCAACCCCCAAGAAAGAGCAAGTCACTATTGATTACTTTACGATACAAAGGACTCCTACCTTCAATGGACAATCTGATCCATCAATCACCAAAAAATGGATCAAATCCATTGTGATTATATTCTCCATCCTTCAATGTTATCAATTAGAGAAGGTTATTCTAGAAGCATATCATATGGACGATGAAGTTGTTCAATGATGTAAATTGATCAAAAATACAAATCCTGATTAGAAAATCGAGGCGATGGGATGTAAGGATTTCTAGAAAATGATTTTTCATAAATATTTTCCATGCACCCTCTATCGTAAGATGGAATGTGATTTCCATGAACTAATGAAAATGGATTATCATCTGTTGGGGAGTACAAGGAAAACATCATAAGAATTGCATGAAATTCCAAATGTGTTTTCCTTACCCTCGAATACATGGCTGCCCAATTTTTTGGTGGGTTAAAACCTAGACTACCGAAAGCCCTAGAAATCCAAAACATTGACAGATATGAGGATATTTTTTGATGTTCCCTCAACGTTGAGATAGAGATCAGTGAATCCCAAGGGTATCAAGGGGATAATAAGTGGAAATTAGACTTTAAAATGTGTGGTATGATGGACAAATCTAATGGTTCTATGAAATTCCATCATCCCAATCTTCAATATTTTGGAAATAATCCTACAAATTTCCTAAATGGGATGGGTAATTGGTTTATGTGAAGAATGGAAGGGTGCTATGTTAGCGATTACCGAAAAGAAAGACCCACTACTTTGATAGAGGAATGGAATGCTCGATTCTATTCATAACACATTGTTCATTCCTACAACTGCATAAAACAAGGGCACTTAGCAATCTAGTGCCCTAAGCCAAGGGTTTTTGGAGGCATCAAAAATCCTCTAAGGAAGAAAGGTGATCTTTTTCCATCAATACCGCCAAAGTGAATCCTTATAATTAAAGTGGTGAAAGGTATGCTGGTTGTTCACTCAATAATAGGGAATATACTTTTTGATTCTAGTTCTACATATTCATTTATATCCTGATATTTTAGTAGAACAATCCAAACCTCACCACAAATAATGGAAGTAGATATTTCAGTGAAAACATAAATTGGTGAAATTATTGAATCCCATGAATATAACTCCTCCCCTATCACAATTTGGGGATTGAAATTCCCAGTGAACCTCATCATACGTCCCTTGGTGGAATTTGATGCAATTCATGGTATGTATTGGATTTCCTTATAAAGAGAAAACATAAATTTTCATAAGAGGAGAATCACTCTTTATATGGTGAATTGACCCCTGATTTTATGCAAGTGAAAGGAAGACGATGAATCATATTTAGCACTATCATATCATGAATGGATATTAATTCCCTATGAGCAGGCATATCTTTCTCAGATGATTGAGTCTAAGGAAAGAACCATCCTCAAGGACATGTCAATTTTAAGGGAATTCACTAATGTGTTTCTCGAGGAACTGCTTTATCTCCCTCCGATAAGAGATATTGAGTTTTCAATTGAACTTATAACTTCATAATTACCAATATACAAGACTCCATATAGAAAGGATATTGTGAAACTTATGGATATAAAGAGATAACTACAGGAGAATCTGGATAGAGGGTTTATACACTCAAGTGCTTTACCATGGGGTGCAGTTGTCCTCTTCGTCAAGAACAATGGTGGATCAATGTTCCTTTTCATTGATTATCGTGAGCTCAAAAAAATCGAAATAAAGAAAAAATATCATTTTACACAAATTGATGACTTTTTAGATCAGCTACATCGATCCCAATAGTTTTCCATTGTGTATCTTTGATCGAGATATTATCAACTAGGGGTGAATAAGGTGGATATCCCCAAGAATACTTTATGTACAAGGTATGAGCACTATGAATTCGTAGTATTTCCATTTATACACACTAATACTCAATAAATGTTGATGTTCTTGATGAATAGAGTCTTTAGAGATTACCTCACCACATTTTTTGTGGTCTTTATTGATGATATTCTAATATAATCCAAAACCAGGGAAGAGCCTAAGCAGCATCTACACACTATAATAGAGGCCTTGTGAAAGGAGAATCTCTTTTCAAATTACAACACATGTGATTTATGGTTGAAGTAAATCTCATTCTATGGGAATATCATCATAAGCAATGGGATATCTATGAATCATTCCATAACAAAAGTAGTTTAGGGATGGATGTGGGTGATATCTGTGATGGATATTCATAGCGTCCTAGGGTCATCTAGATATTATCATCGATTTGTGAGAAATTTCTCATTATTATAAAAAACCCTAACAAATATAACAAAGTTGGTAGTCAAGTTTTCAAGGAATGATAAATGTGGATAAATATTCATGGATTTGAAGAATAGGATTATCACTACCCTTGAGCTCAAACTACCCACAAATGGTATGAATTTTGTAATATTTATAGATTATTCAAAGAAGGGAATAAGTTGTTTGTTGATACAGAATGAAAAAGTCATTGCCTCTACCTAAAGGCATTTTAAAATGCTGAGAAAAACTATACCAAAAATCATTTGGAGTTGGAAGATGTGATCTTTTCATGCAAAAATGGAGAAATTATCTCTTTGGTGGAAATGTGTGAAATATATATGGATCACAATAGTATCGAAAATAAATTCATAAATACTGAGTTGAACATGTTCCAATGAAAATGGTTAGATAAAATCATGGATGTCGACTGGTCAATCCATTTCCACCCTGGGAATGCGAACAAAGCGGCAGATGCTCTATGTAGAAAAGGAATTAGTGATTCTCTCATTGATGAGAATTGAGAACGATCAAATATTCATAGATTTTTTCAAGACGGACTTTTGAATCATAAAGAAGGTGAAATCATCAATCCTCTTACAAATTAGTGATCAACTATCCTTTTTAGAAAGGTTAATGGATGCCCAAAAATATGAAGTGGGAAATCAGAAGAAATTAGAAGCAATCAAAGAAGGTAAATCCATGGATTTCAATGCTAATGAATAAGGAATTGTGATATTTTGGTGAAGACTATGTGTTACATAAAATCCAAATAAAAATAAATAAATTTTAGATGATATAAATAGTTCCAATTTTTCCATTACCCTAGGAAACACAACAATGTATCAAGATCTCTAAGATCATTATTGCAGGGATTACATGAAAAGGGTGATCGTTGAATATACATCAAAGTTTCTAGAATGTTAGCAACTAACAGATGAGAGGCCGAAGACTCAAGGGATGATGCAACCAATATCCACAACAACATGGAATTGGGAAGAAATCTTAATGGAAATTTACACAAGACATCTGAAGAAATTCAAAGGAAACAATGTTATCTTGGTTGCGGGGAATCATCTTACAAATAATGCACACTTCATTGGGATTAGTGAAGATTTCACATTGGATCAACTGGAACTGATATACAATAGGGATGTGGTAAGGCTATATTGTGTACAACTATCGATTGTATCTGATTGAGATCCATGATTCACCTCTATATTCTAGAAGATTCTCCAACACGCTGTGAATATTGAGCTGAACTTTAGTACAACTTATTATCCTCAATAGTGTGGACAATTTGAGTGGACAATACAAATATTTGAGGGCATGTTGAGCTCATTCTCAAAGGAATTCACCAGATGATGGGATCAACATCTTCCTTTGGTTGAGTTCTATTACCACAATAGTTTCCAATCAAGAATCTAAATGGCTCATTTTTAAGTCCTTTATGGGAAGAGTTTCCGACACCAGAATGTTTAGAGGAAGTTGGGGAATAAAAACTTCTAGGTCCAAAAATTTTCGATGAAATGGTGGAGACGGTTAATAATATTCAACATCACATTAATGCTGGTCAGAGTCGAAAAAAGAGCTTTGCTGACAGTAGTCCATGAAACCAAGAGTTTGAGGATGAAGACATGGTATTCTTCAGTATATCACCATGGAATAGAGTTATGAGATTTGGGAAGAAGGAAAATCTTAGTTCGAGGTACATCATCCCTTTTGAGATCCTTGATCACATCTGAGCAGTGGCCTATCTACTAGCACTCCCACAGAACCTGTCTCAAGTACATGATGTATTCCATGAATATATCTTGAGAAAGTAGATACATGACCCATCACATTTACTCAATCCAGAGGTGGGACTATTGATGAATTACTTCTCCTATGAAGAGAATCTAGTGAAGTACTTAGATCATAGGAAGCATATTCTATGAAATAATACAATGCCTCATGTAAAAGTGTTGTGGAGAAACAACAAGTCTGATAAAGAAACATGGGAACTAGAGGAACTGATGAGGTAGAGTTACCCTCATCTGTTTTAGTGTTGGAAAATGAAATTTGGAGGGTGAAATTTCTTAAGGGGGGATGTTTATAACAACACCAACATTTATGAATAAAATTCCCTTTTATTTTAATCACTTATAGATATAGAAAACATATTCACTATTAATTATTTTTTTATTAGATTTAAATAACCATTAAGTATCATTACCATTGGTAATATAGATATTGAAAAGTGATCAAACAACTGATATAAATATAAGGTTTTAACAAATTATTTAGACACAGAAGAAAGAGAGGATGGCCTCATCCAGTAAAATCGTTCCATACAAAGCTAATTTTTCAGAGTTCCAAAAGGAGGTAAAATAAATGGAATTCACTCTTAAACAATACCATGTCGAGCCTCAACATGTTAATAATGTACGTTATCACCCATATGAGAAGTTCAAGTTAGTTTAGAGTACCACCCATAAGATGTTATCTAAGCTACCCTAAGAGTATGTCACTATCACACACCTTACTCTTAGGTTGTATGTGGTTCTTATAAGGGGTTATGTAACAAGGTATTAGTTACTTATTGTTTAATACCTTTCAATAAATAAAAGTCTTATTCTATCAATTCCTTTATAACAATAGTCTTTTTTAATGTTGAATTTGATAAAAAACATTTTGGGTAAATATGGTTCTTTTGAGAAAAATAAATTATCTTATTAAACTTGGTTTTTATTAATAATATTATAAAATAAATTCTTATAAATAATGATTATATGAATTCATTATCCATAATTAATTGGGAAATCAGTTTGATAAGTTTTATATTTTTATACAATAAAACATAAAGTTTAATTTTAAAGAATTTATTTTAAGGAATTAATGAATTTTTGAAATAAATGATATTTAAAAAAATTATTATAATCAAATTAATGTTATTAATAATAAATGAGTATATAATTTTTATAATGTCAAATGTAATTTTCTATTTATGTTTAAAAAAACTATTTTTGTCAAAACCTATCAATTTTTAATAAATAACAGATCTTATTTTAATATTGAAAATTCACATATTTTAAAGATTATGTTAGTAATTGAATATTATTTTTTGAATTAGGACATCGAAATTATCCAACAGTTAATGTTTCATAATTTTCGGAGATAATCGAATGCTTGGGTAAAAATTAAATAATATATAAATATATAGCGTCTTTTATGAAATCATAATGACTCAATAGTGATGTAATAAATATCATAAAATATATCCAAGACCAAATATATGTTTTGAATTTAAAATAAGAAAATTTCAAATATATTTGAAATATTTTATTATGCCTTAGTGAATCTTCAAAAATGTATGACATATTTTATGATTTAAAATTCATTTCAATAATGGTGTGATTTACCTCCACATACGAAAAGTTAATATTTTAATTCCTTAATCCATTAGCCTTATAAAAAATGTTTTCCACTCCCGTTGTCCATAATCCAGTGGAAAAACATGGGTTGTATTTTGGGATTGAATATATTAGTTTGTAGTGTCCAAAACATAAAAAATAAATTATCACCCTTATTTTATATATAAACCCACCCAATTACCCATTACACTTCACTCAGACTTCTTGAATCTATTACTCACTCTCCTCTACACTCCCTAGAGTACTCTCAATGTTCCCCAATCTCCCAAGAAGCCCCTCCCAAACCTTTGGTATCACACATCCATGTAAGGGATCCTCACATTCCTTTTTCATTTTTATCCATATTTCTTTATTTTTTTACAACCTTTTATTTTCAGTTTAAAATGATGGGGTATGTTTTATCATCTCCCCCATTCAACTCTTATTATTTTTGAATGATTATATAGCCCTTTCACTCTCATTAATCCCTCCCATGTACACCTGTGACCTTGCCTAAATTTAGTAAGGGATTTCTCTCTCCTTATTTCCATTAAATCCATTCTCTTATATTATACATCTCAAATTCCATTTTATATGTTTTCATATTATGCTCCATGATACCCTTAATTCCCATTTCATGTCTAAATGATGAGATAGACCTTTCTCTCTAATCAACCAATTTTATGAATCCCCATGTGATGTTGTTTTGATGCTGAAATTGAACCGTGATTTTCCATTCCAAAATCTTCATGTAAGGAATACCATAACCATTACTCTATCAGGGTTATTCACCTATATTCACACATACTTAATGATTATATAATTATATATGTATCCCACATTCCATTATCATTGAATAAATGGTCGTGTTGAATGAATCCATGTTATATGGTCTATGTGGCACACTTAATCATGAGATTAAAATGTTCATGGAGGGTGCACATTGATAGTGCTCCAATGCATTGGGTAATGTTTAGTATCCTGATACATCATGTTGGGATAGGGTTTTACTTGACTCTTTTTTGTTAATTTTGTAGTGTTTTATGTTTTTTCCACATTTCCATGTTATGATAATGATTTTATATCATGGATTCCTATTAATATTTCTCTTATGCTCCATTGATATGACTATTTCCTAAAATTTATTTTATTCTTCATGTTATGCCTTGTTTACTCCCTTAAGAGGATTTTCAGATCACCCTTTTCTTAGGTATGTCCTCCGGTTATCCCATAGAATCCTAAGTATGAAAGAATTTTGTTGTCATGTAAAAGGATGTTTTAATAATGGTGTTGTATTATATGACTTAAGATGTCAGGTAATGTTCCTCAGCCCCAAAGACACTAGACCTCTCGATCGTCTCGGTGGTATTAAGTGCATGTTTTCTTAAGGAAGCATGTTTAAATGGGTAATAAAGTCCAGGGGTGTTATAAATAGTATTAATTATTTTTAATTAATACTGTAATAGGTGAATGTAAGTTCAAACCATGGGTTATTACATCATAAATTACTCAAGGAATATGGTATTTATCTTATAATGAATGGATTCTGTAAATTACTCTAATTCACTATTAACTAAAAAATTATTGTATTTCAGAAAGATCCAAAAAATTAACCATAACCATTTTTTTATGTTTAGAATTCAAAATTGAACAACATTTTATGAAAATAATTTTCAATGTATGTGATATTTAATATTTAAATAAAATTATTATTTACTTGAAAAATGCATATTGAAATTTAATATGATTATATAACACTTTCAAAAATGAACTATAGTCTCATAAATTTACTATTAAAGCATAATGTAGAAAATTAGAGATTAATGAATCCATTTTAGTAAATTAAGATGTATTAAAAAAAATTATTAAATATAAAATTATATATAAAAATATATGACTTAAAAATAACAACAATTACATATCAATTTTTACAATATTCACTTACTTTTAGTATTATATAATTATATCATAATTTCATTTAGGAGATGAATAATTTTTATTTACACATTCATGAGTAAGGTTACTATTAATTAATCTGATTTAATATTCATAAAGGTCATATTAATATTCTTATAGTCAAGTTACTATATCATCTATATAGGTTTTTAAATTTATATAAATACATCTTATTTAATTTATTATTCATTTATAAATATTTTATTGTTCTATATGTTGTTTTACATGATTCATACTATATAAATATAAGAAATAAAATTTTCATTTAAAGAAATTTGGGTCGTTACACTTAATCCCTAGAATAGGGTGGTTCACACCAGTATCCTATGGTTAGTACCGTCATTACCATCAGAAAGTAAACTCAAGTTCATTCTATGGTTCCACCTTATTATTGGGGAAACCAAAATAAATCCACTTTCCAGTGGATTCGAAAATCAATATGGCCCACTAGTGTGCCCTATTGTTTTATCATAGATTTATTGTGGCTTTGGAAGAGGCCCTGGCCTGATACTGTTAGACTGGTTTGTAGAGGGGACATCATGGGGGGATGACGATGCTACAATAGGGAATTATTGGAGTGAAAATATGTAACATATTGGGATATCCTGTTCTGTATTACATGTTCTTACATAGGGCATGGATTCTTAAATGTTGTGGGTTTCTACGTGGGAAATGGATCTATCTGCGGACCATGTTGGGACGCGGAGCTCGATTCAGTATGTATTGATCTTTTACACAAGTGACCATGATCCATCCACATAGTGTGGATCATGTTCCACCCACATAGAGATTTAATATGTGAATCAGGGTTCCTCAAGCATATTGATTTTCTATGTGGGGTGCCTTGTTCAAAAGAGGCCATTAGTTTTGTGCCTCTTGGGGAATACAACCATATGGGTTTGTTAGTTCACAAACAACCAATTGGTTTTGGTTTTACATACTTAATTCTATGTGTAAAGTCCATACTTGTTGGTAGTGGTATAAGGATTTCATTTCTTGTGTATCTATCAATCACTTGGTTGATCTATTCAGCTAATCTCCATTAAATATCTTAATTTTTTATCATGCTTTTCGATCCTATCAAGATATATTTATAGATAAGTGAAACACTTGAAACTAGTGTAGTTGGTCATCTATAATGAGGCCTTGATCCTCCTTTTTCAAAATCTGACTGAAGAAACCTAGCTTGTATAAAATTTAGTTAGTGGGGGCTTGGGGTCACTATCTACAGTGGTGACAATCATTACCTCGTTCCCATGAACGACCATATTTTTTTCATGGGTAGAAATTGGTGTTAATTTTCCTGTGAAATATTTGAGTTCACATGGGTTGTAATATATAGGGAAAATTTATTTTCCTCATTCCCATATATGATATCATTTTCATGTAACATACAACGACATCTATCTCTTACAAACTGTTGACTTCATGCAAGTCTCATGAAGTTTATCTCCATGTGAAGCGAAGATCCGCAAAGGGTTTCCTACTTAGTGGTTATAGATTTTTTCCTATTCCATTTTCACTCATTAATATATTTTTTCCATTAACTGTTTCATTGAATTTTTTCCCTCCATTTCAACATATGTATGATTATTCAAATCCCCCTTTCAATGTTTTCATGACCCAACAATTACAAAATATAAATCTGGGAGTTCATGAATAGACTAATTTCCTATAATCCACTTACCATATCTTATGAAACTCCATGTTTGAAGGATAATATCGGATTTCATTAGTGACCATACCATACCTTCCGTGGCATATTTATGGAGTCAAGAATATGATACCTGGATTCATTTATATATTAAGAGTGCAATGTCCCCTAGGTCATCTAGATGTGAATATCTAATACTGACATTGAATAGGTTATAATGTGGTGAATGGAACATGGAATATAAAGGATATCATGATAACACCCTTGAAATGAATCCATGGTTTCCTTGTACATCCACCTAGTTCTCATGTCCCTCATCACTATTATAACATCGCATGATTTTAAAAGAATTGAATTACTCTCGATATCATTAATAATAACAAACATTGACCATAAACTAGATTGTGACCCCCCATGATATTAAAATGTATATATGTTGAAATAAATTTATCTTCTTCTATAGCTTTTTGTACATTAATCCATATAATTTTTACATTTAATAGTGAATTCAACATGAAACACCAAGATTAAATTAAGCACAAAATATATAACCATTACAACCTAGCTAGAAAATTAGAGCTTATGAACAGTTTTCAGTTATTTATAAAATATATATATATGTGTATTTCATAATAAAGATAAATTATTTACATTTTTTATTAAATAATTTGAAATTTTTGTGTAAAGTAATTTCATTCTTCTAATTTTTTTTACATCAAAAATGATTTTTCAATTTTTCTTAAAAAATTATAAATGTTTTTTTAAATAGAATATTTATTTAATAAAATTAACTTCATTTTTTGAATAATAAAAAAAATTATTTTGGGTGAAATTTTGGATGTTTTTGCAAAATATTGACTTTCAGTGAATACCAAAAAAATTAATTTCTTGTAAAAATGTAATTTATTTTAAATAAATTAGTTTATTTAAAATTTAAATAAATTAGTTTATTTAAAATTTAAATAATTTTTAAATATTATTTAATGTAATGTGTGTATTATTTTGTTATATTTTTATATATAATTAAATTTTAATCACCAGTATGTTGAATTTTAGTATATGTTACATTTTGTGAATAAATAGGGATTATTTATGAAAACTGTTTAAAAGTGAATAATGATAATCAATTTTTTGTTTAAAATAATATATAATTAGGAATGATTTAAATTAAATTAATAAATTGTACAAGTAAAAATTTTATTTATAATATAATCATTATTATTTCATATAGATTTAATATTAAATCAAATATTACTTGGAACAAATACATAACTCAAAACCCACATTTTCATCGCATCAGTAGGTTTTGATTTAAATTTATTTATTTATAAAATTTATAAAATTTATATTAAAAATAGAATTAATATTTTAAATCCAAATTCAAAAATTATAACATGTTGAATTTTATATAATTTTCTGAAATGATTAAATTTTTCTTGAATAGTGAAAATATTGAATTTTCATTGAAAATAGATTTCCATTTAAATTTTTTATAATGAAAATTTATTTTTTAAAATTAATTTATTGTCATTTTTATAATTATATATTTATTATTCTAATTTCTGTAATTTTAATCCGATTTATATTTAAATTGGATTTAGAAATATTATGAACACTTGAAAATTTTCTATTTGAAAAACCGTATTATCATCACGTCTATGTGATTAATTTTAAATAAAATTTCCAAATTATATTAATTGGATATGAAAAAAGGTATTAAATGGTTATAATCAGAATAATTAATATTATAAAATAATTGCTGCTTAATTTTTGACCAAAATGAATAGTTAATAGAATAAAAAATAATTATCATAATTAAAGTAAAAATTGGTTTACCATGTGTTAAACTAATAATATAAGGGTTATAATAATCTAAAAACGTGTATAAAATATACTTTATGAACATATATATACCTCATAACATATATTGTCTTGAGTTTTACACTATTGGGGCCTTGTTAAATGAAGAAAGAAGGTTGGGATTCCTCATGTTCTGATATTACAAGTGTTCCACTCACCACACATATAAAAGGCTATCGCCACCTCATCGATTGATGCCATCAAACCATTTTCCTCAGGAAACAAAGATTAAATGACTTTCATAATACTCTCCTATAATTAAATAGGACTTATTTTTTTTGTATAAATCTAACCTATGAAGGATTTTGGTGGAAACCCAAGGAGGTTTCCCGAAGAAAAAGTTTCTTTATTGAAAGAGAATTTTTCTTTTATTTGATCCTCTGTATCCTTAATTTATTATTAAAAAATGATATTATAATAACCAAGGTATCATAAATATAATTGAATTTATTAAATTAATTTAATTAATTAAAAAAATATTCACTTACATAAAATTTGTTACAAAATGCTCATTCAAATATATGATGGATTGTTGCCTCATGAAACAATGTCCTATGTTTTTTCATTACCACATATCATGGTTTGATATAAAAATAGATATTAGGTCTATATGTTATATTTATAACATAATCATGCATCATTATTAATTATATTATATATAAATTTTTACATCCCTTTCTATAGGGGAAACAATAACATCATTCATGTGCACAATGATCTACCGCATAGTGAAGCGATGTCATTTGGTTTTGCTGATATGTCACATGGAAATAATATAGAAAACGTTAATAAATATATATTATATAAATTATATAATTACTAAATTAATTAATGATATATCATTATCCAAAATATTATATATCACTTTAATTTTAACCTTTTTACTCACTGAAATTTGACAAAGCCATTCATGTGTCAGTTGTCTACCTCCCTATCTAAGTGGTCTTAGTCCCTCATCACATCACCAAACCACATGGTTTATATATATATATATATATGTATATTTAGATAAAAAATATTTTATTTATGATATTATTATAATTCTATGAATAACGAATATCAATTACCTAATTATCATAATGATTATTGAAGGATTAAAATGTTATTCATGTGTTTGTAAGACCTACCATCTCAGTGATCATAACATACCTAATTTTTTTAAAAAAAATATACTAATTAGACATAAAAGTATAATTGATGTATAAATATAATAAATATTTCAGGAATAATATTCTATTTATGATATATCATTATTATATTCATTTGAACTTACCTTTCTTAATAAAACATGAATAAAACAAATTAGTCAATTAACACCCAAAACATTGAAAATAATGAATGATTACAAAATAAATAAATGTTAAGGTGATATATAAAAATCATATATTATATTATAAATACTAATATGGGTCTCTAATAATTTTATAAGATGATTTATACAACTATAATTGTGTTTGAATCATGATCAACCAAAAGTAATATTTAGGTAAGGTCTTTCTTAACTAAATTCACATTCATTGGGTTATATTTATACATCAATGATTATGTCATGATTATATAATTTGTGTAACATAATTTTATTATTTTAATTTTTATTTGTACATGTTTTTTTATGTAAATTGTAGACATATAATTAGTTAATTGATTAATATCCACTACCTGGATATGATCTTTGTAGGGAAGTTTTGTCTCAATTTTCATTCATTGATATTTATGTTATATTATGAACTAATCATCATTTATGAGGTGTATATATAATTTCATGGAAATGTAATATTTTTAATTTATTTATTCTCATTGTATTTTTGGTTTAATTTAATGTTTTACTTTCACCGAGATTATGATTTAATGTTACCAATGTGGTATGAGTTTTATGTTATAATCTAATCATTTTAGAGATTATTTATGATTAAGTCTCCAATGTGGATATATAATAACATAATTCTCATGATTTCTAGTTATTTTTCTTCTCCTCTATTTAAACTTTTATTTTTCATGTAATAGTACCATTTTTACAATTGAGGTACTTAATATAATTGAGTTTTTTTGTCAAAAATATTATTTAGTTCTTTTATTGGTCGAAAACCCCTTTCCCCTACCAAAACCATGTTCTATTAAATTGTGTTTTTTATTTTTTATAATTATTTAATATATTTATTAAAAAAAATTTACCAATGTTTCATTTTTACAAAACTCATTAATGGTGTTCCCATGACATTTTCCAGTCAATTCCCCTTTGGATTATATAGAAAATGTGAAAGAAAAAATAATGTTAACTTGTAAAACATGAGAATAATTTTTCACTATTATTTTCATTTAATGTAAATTTATAGGTTTTCAATGCTATTTTAAAGGGTAATAATTTTCAAAAAGATTTATTTTTAATATATTTTTTCAAAATGTAAAGGTTATTTTACTCAAGAACTATTTTAAATGAATTTTAATGTTTTTGTAATTCATTTCTAATATTTTTTTCAATGATATTTATTTTTAAAATATTTTCTAAATTTTTAGTCTTCTAAAAGGTATTATTAATATAAAAAATGTTACATTCTATAGAAAATACATTAATGGTATTTTAATGGTATTCACATTCATCAATTCTAATGACCCTTTTTATTGCTAATTATCCAATTGGGATATTTTGAAATGGTACCATCCTTATTCATTCTTTGGATTGATTAATATTATTTAAAATAGATTATTTTAGAACATGGTTATTTTTCATGGGAAAATCTTATTTCAAAATGATTTTTATGGAACCTATTTCCATTTCATTTTTCAATAATGTTTCATATGACATATATGGAAACTTTAATTTTCCGTGCATTAATATTGTTATGAAAATAAAAAATAATATTTTTTTTGAAATCTTTATTCACCATATCCAGGTTGAGGTTCTTGAACATTATATATAATGGGTGCACCTTGATTGCCCTAGGTGATCCTGATATATCATATAAAATGGGTGAACCCTGATATTACTCTAATGAATTAGGTAATAATAATATTCTAAAGAGAAGTATATTCAATGCTAAAATTTTGGTTGTTATTATTTTAAGGGTTATTTAAGGGTCGTAATAGTGTTCTATGACAATAATGATCCCTAATACAAATGCATTTTATCTATTATTGCCATGGATTTATAGTTTTTATTATTATCCTGATTAACATCCAATGGATCTCGATTATTGATTATGCTGAATCTTTCCGTTGTTAATTCCATATTTCATATTTCAATATTAATGATTTAGGTATATACGGGTATGTTTTCTTTCATGATTTTCACATGCATTTAGATTATGTATTCATACCATTATGCACTTCTTAAGATCACTGATGGTATTATTTATCCTGACTTTTTGAGGGGTTTTAACTCATCCCATTTTGAAAAGAGTTTTGTAGAAGTAAGGATGTGCATGAACTACTTAGCTGTGTAATGGGGATATGGCCCCACAAGATCCATTCCCCAATTGAAAAATGGCAAGGAATTTTTTGTTATATGTACAAACATCACGGGATGATTGATGATGTTTTCAGGGACCTATCCCACATAAAATATATTGGTCAATTCCACATAGTCCTATATCATTCTTTTCAAATCATATCCCAACCACCTGATTTGGTGGTAGATACTTCTTGCAGACTAATGGTCATAGTATGAGCCGACACGGACTTCTTCCAGAAAGACATAATGTGTCCTTATAATATTTATATAAAGATAATTAGTTCAATGAATCATTTGTAGAGGGATTTCAATGAATTTGGACCATCTAACATAGTGAAATTTGATGCATGATGCAGAATATGTTTACTTGAATCATGATCTGTCAGGATATTACCATTTTGGATATACACAATTATGTTCTTCGTCTATCTGGGGGTGGCCTTCAGATCCTCATGTTATAGGGTGGTGCAGACCAGATTGATTTAATCCATATCATATATGAATTGATGAGACCATTCTTCGATGTGAGATATTGAATATTGTTTCTACAAGCATAGGGTTGTACATGATTGTCACTAAATTAACATGTGTGTTTTAATGAGCATTCTATGATCATAGAACATAATGAAATCTTGGCTCAAAAGGGATTTATTCTATAAGTCCCCTTACGTAGCTAGTGAGGGGTTAATTCCTCCTTTTTAATGTCATATTCACCATTAATATACATAACACCAATTCCGAGTCCCCTTTGATATATTGGTTGGATATGTTAAGTTGTAGGGATTTTTCCAATCCATATATGAGGAATTTTTATTATTCCTTGTTATTTTTACATACTTATAATAATGAGAAATAATTGGAAGCTTTGGTTTCTCAAGACTGACAAATACAATCCATAGACCAACCTTATTGAGAATTGTGTTTCTATCATTGTACTGATAGAAAATTGGGAGGTTCCATAAAATATATCTCCCATGTATGGGGAGTCACATGGGCATAGAATAACTCTTTTTATGGATGCTCAGCATCCTATGGTGTAATTTATGGGGTCATATTGGCTGCGAGGAAACCATCTTGGACATTCCCTTTCACCGAATTCATTATTATGAACTATATTTTATTCAGTTGCAGAATGACCACCCATCGATCCAACAACTCTGCTAACATATAATGAACATGAATTTACATGATAGGATAAATTCTATAGACCAAGATGACATTATGGTGTTTGAAGTATAGCATTAGTTTTTCAACAAAATGACGAGTACAAGGTAGTTCTATTTGACAATAGAATATCTAGTCTTATTACCTACCATCATATGGATGGGGAACTATAAACTATTTTCACATACCAAATCGTTTTTCGTTATGAGGATGCAACCTAGATAGAATTATATAGCAGACACATATAAGTTGAGTGGCCTCCCTTCCACCGAAGGCATCAAAACTAGTGGGTATATAAAGTACTTCTGGATACTTTCAAATCATTTTTATTGTCATCGTACCAATGATTGGTGATTCCCTTCTCTTTATTTCCAAGTAATGGGTATATCCATTTAGTATAGTATAGATAAGAATCAGAGAATGTATGAAATGTTTCTTTGGAGTCCCCGTATTTGTTGGAGATTTATAGTGGTGACTTTGATAAAATATCACTATCCAATTCTAGATCAACTTATATATTGCGGTTCCATACCAAAAATCCAAGAATCATTCCCGATGTTACCTCGATAACACATTTTATTGGATTCATCACTAATAAACATTGTCTAATGTTTTCAAATATTTTCTAGAGATCCATGATGGGATCATATCACTGGTTTTATTTGAAAACCAGTTCATCAACATAACACTTTGATTTCCTTCAAAGTAATGACTTAAAAATGTGATTCATGGAGCACTGATATATGGAGACAACATTCATTAATCTAATTGGCACACCCTAATGGCATAATATTGCCTGATTTTCTTAGAATGAAGCAACGTCTTCATATTCAAGGGAAATTTTGATCTGAATGTACCCTAAGTACCCATCCATGAATGAAAGGGCTTGAAAGAAAGTAGTCTCATCGAACAAGTGATCTATGATCAAAAATTTGAAATCATCCTTTGATAAAAGAGTATTAAGGTCTATGAAATATATGTGAAACCTAATCTACGCATTCATTTTCAAGATGGGGATGATGTTAGAAAGAAATATTTGGTATTGTACTTCTCAAACAAAGATATATATGATCGACTAGTCATCTTCGTCTGCTACGTTGGTGGCATGAGAGTGGTGAATCCACCTAGATGCCTACATGAAGCCTCAATACTCACTAGGTATTCCAAGATGTGGTGTAGATATATCTATATTCAGTCTAATATTTTCTATATAGTTTTGGTTAATAAATATAACAACTTCTTTAAAAACACAGTGTACATATCATTCTCATTTAATGTCAAAGAAGCACTAATCGAAGTATATCATGGGATATATTCCATACTCAGATTTACTTTTCTAATCTCATCTATAGTAAATAATTGTGGTGTATTTCTATGTCTGTCCACATCCTCCTACAATTCTAAATATATGGAGGAATTTTCGGACATAGCTGACAATTTGGGGGATTTTCTATCAATATCAGGGTGAGGGAAACAATTAAAAGGGTAATTATCATTACATTCTATCTAAGTCATCATAGATAGATGCCAGAGTTAATTTAATTTTAAATTATCACAGAGGATAGTAGGGGAATGGACCTCTAGTATTAGATTTTCTACCTCAACTAGATTTATGGATATCACATAGTCATTATCAAACATACTACCTAGATTCATGATGATGGTCACCAATCCAGTGGGATCTGCATTTTATATATCATTATCCACCATGAATTGATTTTTTATTTTACTATAGAAACATTTTTCATCATATGGGGCACAAAAATTCCCAAAGGGGGCATTTTCACCTGGTAGTATTTATAATTTTCAATCAGTGGGATACCTCAGACATTATAGGAATGTTGATAGTACAACCAAGTGGCTGAAGATCTAGGGCCTTCTCAATCGAGCATTATATGTGGTTCCTTTCTAGATAACCATGAAATCAGTGTCATATGAGAGTTCACCAAATGGTATTTCATGTTTGATCTTATAACAAGGACTTTTCTCATGCTTACCCTTCCCATGAATGGCCCGCTTGATGGGGATAAGTCCCCATCACCATATCCCCAATGTCAAAGGGTTATAAATGGGATGATATTGATCCTAGATCCATTATCAATCAGATCCCTCTAGGTGTTGACATTATCATGTCATCCCAATACATATAAGTGTACAAAATGTCCTTGTATAGGCTCTTCTTAACTCTAATCCATGAATGAGATGGAGAAATGAAATTCTGATGACATAGTATCCATTGGATGGGCATCATCCATATGAACTTCTGTCTAAAATTCATGTGTACATAGAAGTGACTAAACAAGTTCATCCCTAAGTTATTTTGAAATACAGAGTGAATATAGGATTGGGGGATTTTCTTGGGATAAAAATATTTGTTTCATGATGTCTTACTATTTTACCAAAGATCAATGCATCCTGGTATAGGGTGCTCCTGGGAATTTGGTTCAGGAGATGAGGCATCTGATGTGGATATCCCTAGAGTCTGTGAAGAATTTGAGGGTACATGTTATGAAAGAAGTGCCAAATGGGATGGAATTACCCATTTTTAGGTTTGATGGGATAATCAAACACTTTATATGAGATCATCTAAGATAATTGTGTGTGAATGATAGCTGGAGGGTTCTTTGACACCTCCCAATATTTTATGTGCATGAGGGTGTGATTTCCCACTAGTCTTAGTTACATAGATGCCCTCTATGTGGATATGATCGAATTACTAGGTCCAATATTATATTTTTGTTCCCATGTATCCTATTTTATGGTTCATGTGGCCTCATGTTTCATGTTCATGTGTGGGAAAACCATTTTCAATGTCAAATTCATTATCAGAGAAGGGGTAATCCAAGTGTATCACATTGACATAACCAATTGTGAGCTCTTCATCTAATGGGAATTATATTTTAGGGGGAATTCCCCTTGCATCAGATGTTTTTGGTAAGATATATGCAATAGGTAGTGCTTAGATTATAGGAGAAAATAATTTCTCACCATTTTTTTATTCCTACTTTAGGTGGTCACACCCAAATTTGGGTGTTACCTGAAATGTTTCTTTCATAGATGGTGGAACTATTACTAGTCTGTGTAATTGAACATTCTTGGTGGAGTGACCTTGATCAACTATTTTTTGAGTAATCCATTTGTCAAGTGTTTTTTCACACATGGATAGAACTTTATGAAAACCATGCTCTTCTTCTAACAAGACAAGAGTTATGCACACCACCTGCACTAGAATGTTTTATATCTCCATTAATCTAGAATTGAACATTACATAAGGGATGTTTATGAAGAACACTCAATATTGGATTCTATGACCTATCCTCTTATAGAGAGGTTACTAGTCACAATGTTCAGTATGTTTCACCTCATCAGATTTTCTAGGATATTGAATCTCGAGAAAATTATTATCCATGGAAGCCATGAAATTGTCTGGGACTTTTTCATTTCAAAGGGAGTATACTTTTTTCATCAGTTTCTAAAATAATGGGAGAACCTGATTTCTCTCCACTAGTAGACAAGGGTAATTTTGTGGTTGTCACCACTCGATAAGAGGTTCTTTGGGGGTTTTTATTTTGTCTAAGTGCGGATGGAAACTACTACTAGATTGAGGGTAACAACCAAAACGTCATATTTTCCTATCCAATTCCCTTGTGTTGGGGGAATCAATCAGGTTTGGGATCAGATTTTCTGTATATCCTCATCAAGACACTATGTCATTTCTATGAACTCTTTGAACCCCCACAGATTATTCATGGCGATTAGAGGTTACTTTACCTAATTCTCATTATTTTCAAAAAAGAGTTCCAGCTGTTTCTCTTAAGATAGGGGAACAATGATCGAATTGGTTAATCCTTCCAGTCATTCTATAAAATTGGACACTCTTTCATTATCTTGTTCCTTTCAGATCATCAATGATATTTTTATCATTTTTCAATGTGTGGAGATTAAATGATAATTTAAATAGAGATAATGCAATTCCCAACCACCAATGCATGCTCTAGGAAATCTTCTATACCAAAAATAGGTTGGCCCTAATAATGTTTGCACAAAACACCTCATCTTTTATTCCTCATGTTGATCTCGAGGACCCATCATCGACCCATATCGAGACATGAATTGTTTGATATGTTGTTAATAGTCTCCACATCCATGATTTGTGTAGAAGGTGGGATTTTCGATGTTGGGGGGTTATTGAGTATCATCCACCCATTTAGTATAAGGATTATTCTCAATCTTTATAGTTGGGCATCACACTCTCATGGAAACCATTCACATAGATTGGTACTAAATAACATTATGAAATTCTGGTGGAATAATTGTCCAAGACACCTCCCTTCTATAGGGAGAATGAAGTGGCCGGTGAGGTGATCCTACTTACACATAATGTTTGTTGTTGATTTTTTCCTGTGACAGAATGATTTCCCTGATGTGAGAGATGTTTTTACCAAAATAGAGGGAATTCATTATGAAATTTAAAAACATTATTTTATGTAGAATGACTATCTATATCATGAGCCAATCTGATACTCAGATGCCACCATTGATGGAATATTTGGTATTGGGAGGGAGAATCTTTGCCTCTTCTTGAAGAAAATATATAATGGTAAAATTTAACAAAAGTATATACTCTTTGAGTTGACCTATAGTTTTTGTTTCACTCTTATATTTTGAAATAAGTTCCTCCTTGAGAGTAATATCAAATCATTTGGTTAGTGATCTGGATGTAGTTGCACCATTCCTTATTTATTTTTCATCATTTCACTGAGGAGGTAAAAACTTCTTATTTAGTGGTGCCCAATTTTGAATCATTCATTGATTCTAGGTGTGTGAAAAATAATTTGGTGCATTCAAATTACCTTTTCCTAGGGTACATTTTTAGTGTTGTGGCCCTCAACTTTTGTCTCTTGATACAAAATGCCTTCCATGTTGACAGTGATGAAATTCATAGATTTATGATAGGAATTGGAGTTTGTCCCATTACATTCAATTCAACAAGATGATTCTACTATCCACTAATTAGGATCATCATTCGACCCAGTTCCCATGTCGGCCTGTTTTGACATACAATCTCTACGAGGTCTTATGGCTATTTTTTTAAATTCATCTTGTCTTGGATTATGAGTAATGACCTTGATTGAGTTTCTGGTCATAATGGTAAAATGTTCCTCGATCAGTAGTGGTTTTTCCTACAGTGTGAGGGATTTGTGGGACACCAACCTTTTCCCTCCCAACCTAGAGATGTGTTATTATCTCTGTGGTGATGATGATGATGAAAATTCCCTTATCCCTATGGAGTGGGGCTCATTCGTGACCAAAATTATAACTAATGTTAAGGATCTAATTATTCTAGTTGGGGACTCAATGATTCGAGGGGTGAATATAAAGATATTAGTGCCACCAAATGATCGGGTTGGGGGAGATATGAAATCACAACTAATTTTTATTGAATCCTCTCTGGGGATGATGAACATGGTTAAGATGATTGAGATATTAATTCCCACTTCCCAGTTGTCTAGGGTTCACATATAGTTTCTTAGGATGTGTCTTGAATGTTGGGTCAATTAGTCCTCTTATTACTTTTAAATTAGTTTATATTTTGAAAATCACAAACAAATTTTCTTAAGGAAAACTATCTTTATCTAAAAAAATTCAAAAGGAGAATTTCATTTCTCTAAAAACATTTTTGAAATTATCTGTGATTTACATAGCTTTATATATTGTTTTCTTAAACTCAGATTAATCATCTTTTTTCGTAAAGCCAAAATTTGGATCCTTACATTACTCATAATCCTATAATTTCTGGGAATCCGATTCCCCCAAATTTTGAGTCTAATTTCCCTAAAACCAGACACTTATTTCTTCCTAAATTAGACTCTGATTTCTCTAGAAATCAGACACTAATTTCTCCTCAAATAAAACTCTCATTTCTTTTGAAATCAGAATCCAATTTCTCCTAAAATGAGACTCTGATTTCTCCTCAAATAAGACTTCGATTTCATCTGAAATAAGACTTTGATTTCTCTTAAAATAATACTATGATTTCATCAAAAATTAGACTCTATTTTCATTTGAAATATGACTCTGAATCCTCATTTATTTTAGACTCCAAAATATTCATAAATCAGATTCCAAATTTATTGTAAATCAAATTCCAGATTCTTCATAATTTTGACTCCTATTATCTATTATATTAGACTCTGGTTGTTCATATTTATAGAATTCATTTCTGAATATATTTAGAATCTGATTATTTATAGTTCTTATTGTTACATATTTTCTTTAAGGTATCGTTATTACCTTATTGGATCCTAGTTTATATAAGTTTCATAATCCTTAGAATATTTTCTAAGATTAAATAATGCAATATAATTATTTTCAAACAAACTGTCAACTAAGTCACACATGTACAAGTACCTCCTTAATTCAGGAAAAAATATACCCATTGGGGGATGATATGACCATTGGGATTTTTTACAATAAATAAATCATTTACTTGAATATTTTGATGAATGCTGATAAGTTTTGGATGTGATGAATTATATATGGACAGTTTTTTATACAGGAGATTTTATATACTGGACTTGTTTGAATGTTGTGAATAACTTATTCAATCTGTGAACTTCCTAGTCTGTCTAATGTAATTTTGTTTGATGTTGATCAATTGATGGCTTCCAATGATTTGAAGATAGAGGTACAGATCAACTAAGGGACTAAGTGCTTTTGGGGATAGCAAGATAGATTCTGATATTCATATCACGTGCTTACCCTGGTGTGGGTAAGATAGACTTTCTTGAAAGTATAAATCAAGAAACCATTATCCATGGTTATTGGATACCCTTCTATTTGGGTTAAAATTTTTCTTCTACTTGTCTTTATTTTGATACAAGTTTTTTTATTCCAATATTTATGTTAAAAATAGAATGTATAGATTTCTTATATATTCTTAATCTTTTATACTCTAATTGTAATATTATTCTATATTCTTTAAGTTAAAACCATTCTTTAATAAATATTTATATATGTTTTTCTTATGGATGATTAAGTTTAAGAATAGTTTTTAATGAATGATTTGTGAATATAACATATTTTACTTTGTTAATCATATATTTTCTTAAGGATTAAATCTAACCTTAAGAATTTTTTTAAACTAACAATTCTCTCTCCCTCATGTAATTGAACATATAAATATACATTTTGATCATATAATTGGTATCATAAGAGATATTTGAAATACCTATTCTTACATATATGTTTTCATGAACTACATTTCCTTATTATCTTTAATTGTTCATGTTTTTATTAATTTTATTTTTAAAATAATTTGTTACTAATTATTTTTTGTTAAAAATATATTCTATATTAGAATGGTTGGAGAGAACCTTGGTTCTATAGAAAATTTAAATCCTAGCTGACCACCAGTTTTTTGTGGTTATGATTATGAGTACTAGAAAGAAAGTATTTATACCATTTTTATTTACCCTTGACTGGAAAACTTTTTTATGATCATTGGTTAATATAACATTCTTGAAAAATAAATAAGAACATTCAAATCTTAGAAAAAACAAGAATATCAACTAAACTATAAGCTACAAAATACACTTTTATGTTCCATGGCCAGGAATATCAACAATAAAATATCTTCTTTTCATTTTACCAATAGTATTTGGATGAAACATGAAGATACACACTTTGAAACATCCAAATTGATAGAAACAAGAAGAGTTATGTTAAGAGTTTAAAAACAATGTTTTGTGTTTCCTTACAGAAAACCAGTTTTCAAAGTGAAAAAAATATTTATTATTATATTTAAAAAATTTCAATATATGGGTGTTAAAGGACATGATGATGAAATACATGTATACAAGATAACTGATATCATGCCCAATCAGTGGGAATCTAAATGGAGAATTATTAATGAAAATAAGAATGTTTCAAACATCACTCTTGATGAGTTATTTTAAAATATTCTTCAACATAAAACAAGAATGAAGAGTGATGAATACATTAATAATAAGATGAATGGTATGAAATAATTTCTTTTATAACTATATATAAATAAAAGACTCCAAAAATTATAACTCGATCTAAATATAATAAAGTTTAGTTAACATCTGAATCTAGTGTCAGTGATCAGTCAAAGAACGAACTTTCCAATCTTTCTCGAATTTTGAAAAATTTTGTGGGAAAGAATTATTTCAAGTATAGATATAACAAAAAAGACAGAAAGGACAAGAAAGACTCATAAGTTACTTTATATGAATGAAAAATGGCTGGAAATATCAGACCAGGTTGTCCTATGCTTAAGAGGAAAGACATAAAGGATTATAATTCTGACTAGAACATAATGAAGTTCTATAAATCTAAGGATATAAATGTCCTGAAGGCTAATGACACCTAGAGTGCTAGCAGTGGTGACTCTTCAGATGAATCTTTGAAATATGAATCTTATAGTTCGAGGAATATAAGTCTTATAGGTATATTACCTATTGAAATTCATTTTCTTATTGCTAAGGTACACAATGAAGATTCTTTAACAAATATTTCTTTAAATGATAAATTTCTTAATAAAGAATATTATTAGTCTTCAATTGAAGAATATTATTTATCAGAAGATTAAACCTTACCTTTGTTTTAAGAAATATGTAGATTTTATAAATTACTTGTAACTGAGAATTGTAATATAAGAAAAATATAGACAAATAAAATTCTAGAATTTTTGTTTCAATAAAATAAGTATTAGATTTTTCTAGTGATCTTAATTCAAAAACTCTTAATTTTTAAAATGTTTCAAAAAACATAAGGAAGTTAATTATGAGATGGAAGACATTCTGAGGAACATGGAAATGTTATTTATAAGAAATATTTTTTTGAATATAACTTAAACTATAATACTAATGAAAATTAGGACAAAAATTATGTCATCAGACTAAAAACTGAAATTTTTTCCACAAATGAACGTTTATCATATTTCACTTATGTAGGGAAATAATATGATAAATGTATTCAAAGATTCATCCTCTCAGTAATAGTTTAGGATTTGGTTATATTTACTCAAAACCATTTTTTAGCCCCAATTATTTTGTTTTCCAAAGTGCCTTTTTCACTAAGTTTCAATATGGTGGAAATTGGGAGAAATATTGTTATTTGAATAAAACACAATCATTAGTTCTCCATAAATCTTATTTTAAAATAAAATGTTGATATCTAATATTTAAAATTCTGTATCCAAAAAAGATTGTATTTCCAAAGTCTAAATATTTTATTTTTTGTAAAATAAAAGAATTCTCAAAAACAATACATGTTAAAAAGATAGTGGGTGTTCTCGACACATGACGGGTAACCAAATCTTCTTTAAAAATATTATCATGATGAATGGAGGGAAAGTAACATTTTGAGATATTGCATAGGGATAAATTGTTGGAATATGTAACATTTTTCTTCTTCGAAAATAATTCATTTCAATTGTTATATTTGTTAATGGTCTTAAGTAGAACCTTATAAGCATGATCCAATTATTTAACAAATATTAGCTAGTGAATTTTAGGAATGATAAATGTTTAGTACATAATTAAAAGTAAGAGTTTATTATTTGTACCAATAGTCATGATAATATTTATACACATAAGTTAGAAGATATTAGGATCCATTACTGACCTTGACTTAGTGCAATGAAAGATCAATATTGGTTATGGCATATAAGACAAGGAAACTGTAACAATAGAAACCGATGAAAACTCTAAAAGAAAAGACTTTTCAAGGATCTACTAGAGCTTAGGTTTTATTCTTCAAATTTTTTTAATCCTTGTCAATATATAATGAAAAATAATTAAATCTTTAAATAAACTAGTGAATTGTAAACTTCTGATGCATCACATCTTATGCATATGGATTTTTTTGGTCCAAAACAAACTAGAAGTATTTTAGGCAAATACCAAGTGTTTGTTTCAGTTGATGATTACACAAGTTTTACATGGGCATGTTTTATAGGGAATAAATCATAATGTTTTTCATTTTTAAAATAATTTTCATCCAAAGTTAAAAATGTGAAAAATCATCCAATGATAACCATTCATAGAGATCATGGGAGAGAATTTTAAAATTCAGATTTTGAATCTTTTTGTAGTAAAAAAGATATTGATCATAACTTCTCATCTCCAAGAACTCCATAATAAAATGATGTGGTTAATATAAGAAATAAAATTCTTTACGTGATAAAGGGACCCATGATGACTGAATATTCGATTATTAATCATTTTTGTAAAAAAGATGTATGTACTACTTGTTATACTATAAATATTTTATTAATATGACATTTTCATAATATAACACCTTATGAATTATGGACTGGTCAAAACCAAATGTTTCTTACATAAAAGTATTTGGATGTAATGTATTTATAGTGAATAATAAATATATCATACATAAATTCGCACCCAAATCTGATGAACAAATTTTATTAGGATACTATAATACTTCTAAGGCCCATAGAGATTTTAAGAAAAATTAGTGTATTGTTGAAGAAACAATGTATATTAAATTTGATGAAACTGACCCATTTGTTTTTGAACAACCCCAACCAACATATTCTGATGTGTTTTAAAAAACCGATTATCAACATTTAAAGAAAGATTCTTCTAAGAAGGAACATTCTCAAGAAAATGTTTTCGAAGTATTTACCCTTGATGATTATTTACCTTATGTGGATGAGCATGTTTTACAAAACCCAAATTAGATATCTCTTAAGAATCATCTTATTGATAATATAAATGGTGATTTAAATCAACCTATAAGGACTAGATGTTTCTTAAGAAATAAATTACAAAATAAAAAATTTCTTTCTGAATTAGAACCTAAAATCACTGATGAGGCTTTAGGTGATGATGATTTGATTAAAGCTATGAAAGATAGACTAAATGAATTCAAAAGGAATGAATTTATGACCATGGTTGAAAAACCAATTGAAACATCTATAATTGGTGTAAAATGGGTCTTTAGAAATAAATGTGATGAAAATTAAGTCAATGTATGAAATAATGAAAGACTATTTTCTAATGGCTATAATAAACAAGAAGTAATAGACTATGAATAAACCTACACTCTAGTAGATAGACATGAATATATTCATTTTCTCTTAGACATTATAACATTATTTAATATCAATATTTTTCAAATGCGAGTGAAGTGTGATTTTCTTAATGGATTTGTTCAAGTGGTTGTTTATGTTGGACAACCTCTTGGTTTAGAAGACACAAAACATGTTGAAATTGTTTTCAAACATACCAAAGATTTATATAGTCTTAAAATGGACCTTAAAGCCTGGTATGATAGACTAATATTATTTTTGTTTCAAATAATTAATTTTAATGGAATATATGATCCAAGTGTTTTCATAAAGAAAGATAAGAAAAATATTTTGATTGTTCAAATTTATGTTGATGATATTATCTTCGTATCAACTAAGCAATCTTTATTTGAATCATTTTTGAATCTCATGAAATCATTATTTGAAATGAGTATAATGTGAAAGTTAAAAAATTTCCTTGGTTATCAAATTTCACAAAAACTAGAATAATCTATATATCTCAACAAAAGTATATTAAAGATATTCATAATAAGTATAGTGTAACAACCAAAGTATTTAGAGAATAATACGTTTTATTTTTATTAATACTTATGAATAAGATATTAATTTCACTTTAAAGGTGACTCTATGTTTTATTGTGTACCCGACACATAACAATTGGTTTCTCTTAAATTTCATGGTGCACACAAGGATGAGTCATACGGAAAAATAATAATATAATATTATTATTATTTTAAATGGTAGTTAACACCAAGCCTTTGTAATGGAAGGAATTAATATAACTAGTCATATTATTATTAAATATGTTCATTAATTGTTTTTACAGTTATCCAATAAAATTTAAAGGCCTAAAATGGGAATAAATCCAATTTTAAGCATAAATACTCTAATATTTTTTATAGGAAGGTTTACAGTCTTTTGACGGAAAGCCCCTTTCAAATCTAGTTTTTGTTAGTATTATATATTCCATTTGGAAATATTAAATTATTATTTAGCATATGGACATCAAAATTTATATTTGGTAAATTTTTGGTATTTTCCGGATTAAGTCAATTTTTTAATGAATAGTAGAAAATACTGCATTTTAAGTCAAAATTGTGTTTTAATTTGATTTATTTATATGGTTAGATTATATTTTTAATTGGTATAAAAATTTAATTAGATTATGTTTCTATCATTTAATCCAATTTTGGTCATTTAATTTTAATTATTCATAAACACATGTCAATCTTTTGATAGTTATTATTTCATAAAAACATATTATTTTATTTGGATAAGGTGAATTAATTTTAAATTAATTTCAACAACTTCTGTATTTTGAATTTGGAGAAATGGATTCCATATTTTGAATGATTAGGTCCAAATTTTTAAGTAGTTAACTTTTATTATTAGACATTATGAATATTAAATTCAGTAAATATTTTATTTACCATGGTTAAAGGGTAAATCTGGTAAAGAAGAGTAAACAAATAATGCTATAATAATGTTAAATTGATCTAACACATGTCCTAATATTATTTTATGATATAAGCCATACCATGGGAGTCCTTGGGTCTATTTTGGGACCCCATGTAAAAACTTGTAAGTGAAAATGAGATTTTATAAAAATTAATTTAATGTTAAAGAAAATGTTACATAAACATACATGTTTTAGTAAAAAAAATTATATTGTGTTATATAAGTGATATGTTCTAATATAAATAGTAATTAGAAAGATAAGAATATTTACTACATCATGTTGTTTTATTTATAATTTTTAGACATTAAATAAATAAATTTATTTATAAGACCATGACGATGTATTGATTACCTTATTAATTAAATATTTAAATAAATTAGAGTCTAAATGTTAAAATAAATTTTTTTTTAACTTTTGATGCCATAAACGAAATTTATAGATAAATATGACATATTATATTTGCGTAAATGAATTTTATTCTATGTAATTAAGTTGTTATGACTTTAACACTAATAAATTAATAAATTGTGTCAAAATTTACATAAATGTGTTTTTTAAAAAATTATTATTTTATTAAATGATAAAATAATCCTAAAAATCTAAGCTTTGGAAAACTAATTTAAATAATGTTGAAAATTTTGTTAATGAACTACTTTATGATCTATTGGAATTTTATAGTATGTGTATTAACCATATAGTATGAATATTTAAGAATACAAGGTAAAAATTAAATTACTTAACTGAGGGTTAAAGCTAAAACGATAAGGTTACTTTTATGACCTAAACTAGTCTAAAACATATTGGTTGAGAGGATTTAGATCTATAATCATATTAAACTCGACTTAAATAAATTTTGAGCCTTTAAAAACTGAAAATTAATTTATAATAAAATAAATTTTTTAGAGTTTTTTAAATAGTACCTACTCCTTTCAATAAAAGGACATCAACTCTAACCCATTAATCAAACCTCTCATGACCCATCGATCATCCAACATCTCCCAAAATAATCTCCAAACATCACTATATTCATCGTAGAGACTTCCCCTTGTAGGAAGTAAATTCATGAGAGCCCTTTGTCTCAAATCAAAAGAAGTTAACTGATATGATGTAACGTATTCTCTCATGTTTCATTCCATTATTTTTTCTTACCCACTCCTTATGCTCGTATTATTATTTGATTACATAACAACACCAGTTTCCTCAATATATGAGCTTTTTTTATGATAATTATTCTAACTAAACTTACATACACCTCCGTCTAATGGGTATATAACATACTGTTTCTGTGGACGGTGAACTACTGCTTCACGAAACGATGATTGTTGAATCTTCTCCATCCAGATATTATGATGTCCATTATGATGGAACTATATTTATATATTATATTTATGATATTTATTTTTTCTCTATGGTTTGGTAATTCTCATTTAAAATATTCCCTTATGATTTTCATGTTGTATAAATATGATAATTTCATTTGAGGTAGTGCAGACTACAGCCACCTCCAAGTGATATAAATTATTCATGTTATACACAGAACATACAATGGATGGAATTAATGTACTTATGTAACATATATAAAATACATTAAATATTGTAATTATAATATACCTATCTATCATTTACTATTCATTCCATTAAATATGAAAAATAAATAAATGTAGTGTTCATGCGTACGTACGACATTTTGTCTCCATGAACAGGGCACTTCATTTCTTATATCCAAATGATATAGACATTATAAATAAATATTTAATGGATATATATTATATATATTATATCTAAGTCATGAATATCATTCTGGATATAATTTAATTTTTACCACATGGAAAATTTATAATTATAAAAAGTTCATTTTTGACTGAAGTACCAAACATCGAAAAAATGTCAGATGTGAACTCAAATAATTAACAAATTGTTATAGTAAGGTAATAAGTGATATAAAAAGAATAATAAACATGAAAAAGGTTCTGATGAATTTATAAATTATCTTATGTTTATTATTCAGGAATAACAAGGAACGTAAGAACAAGTCGGACACGAGGTAAGTCACTTAGTCTCAATATACATTCATTGAGGCATGCTTTGAGAATATACACCTCCTTATTTTACACAGTTTATAATAAACCCATTTTAAATTTACATTCATTTAATGTTAATGTTTTATCTATGAATCATTTTACTAAATGAAAAAAGTATTGTTTTTAACGTTTGCAGTGACAATTACCTCTCTGCCACCATAATCATTATTTAGCTTCGTCTATAAACCTTAATGTTTATAAATTGAAAAATAAACCCCTTATTCCTTTTTGGGTGCTTTAGTATTGAAAATAGTTTTTTGAAATGGATTGAGTATTTCAATATCCTAAAATGATTTCTTGTGATTGAAAATGAAATGTTATCTGTGAAATGTTGATATTTGCAATATTTTATGTGTTATGTTTATAATATGGTACATTGAAATTTGACATGTGGTAACGTGATAAACCAAATGATGGGTGGTTCTGTGGTAAACCAAGGATATGTGGTTAAGTTATATCCTCCAATGAATTTGGTATGAAAGTCGTTCTTATGGTTTTTCCATTTAGTGATATGTGTGGAAGTCGACTGTATGGTTATTCCATTTATGTATGTTTATGTACCATGTTGCCTTTATTTTTTGTACATTGTTTTCTATGGTCTTAATATTAATATTTTGGGTACAAAAGGGGTAAGAAATGAGGTTATATTCAGTTAATTGTTTTTGATACTTCTTTAAGGTGAAAATTATTACATTATGATTTTGTATCCACTGTTTACATGTTGTTTTGAAAACTATTAGCTTTACTTATTTTTATATCCCTTATTGAGATTTTTATGCTCATCCCTAGTTTTGGAAATGATTTTTACAAGAAAAAAAGTGGAATAGGGTCAAGGATGGGTCAAGGAGAATTCATGTTGTTTAAAATAAGGAAGTAAACATGTTTCTTTTTAGTTAAGTGTTTTCATTTTATTAAAAAATGGATACTAAGTAGAAGTGTCTACATGTAATATTCAAGTTGTTATATATAAGTTATAACCTAATTTTAAAAATATAAGAACCAGAAAATATCCTCAATTTAAATTATTAATATAATTCAGGATTATGTAATGTTTAAGCACAGGGCCCTATAGTTGGTATCAAAGGTCGGTTTAGATAACTTTAGAAGATAGAATAATGATAATAGAATATCCATAAATAATTTTTACATTATGGTAAGAATGAAATGGAATATAATTTGAAGGTTACCATTTTTCTTTACCTAAGATATTTATGTGTTCCGAATGGTTTGTCATAGGGAAAATAGGGAAACTATAATGGAACAAAATCGAGAAGAAAACAAGCTTCCAAATCAGCAACCTGAGATGGTGGGAATTGAAACAAAACAGTATGTTGTAGTAATGGACCAGTTTACTCTGGCTATAAATGGTGGTGGTATCTATGCAAAAGATCAACCAGGTCATTGCATAGGAACATTTCTATAGTGGATCATTTCATAAGGAATCATCCCCCATCATTCAAAGGATCATCAAACCCTATTCAAAATTAAGAGTGGATAAAATCATTGGAAATGTTTTTTAATTTCATGGGTTGTACAGAAAATCAAAAGGTTAGTCTTGATATTTGTCGTTTTGAAGGATAACTAGATCAGTTCTAGTCGATGGTTAAAAATATCAGGGACAATGAGGAGATTAATGATCTTTGTTGGGAATAAATCAAAGGTATATTTCTGAGGAAATATTTTCCTCAGGCTTTTCGAATTAGGATGGAAAAAATAATTCTATGAAAAGAGGCATGAGGATGACTCTGTGGTTTCTTATGAAGAAAAGTTCATTTGATTTTTATGGTGTGCTCCAAATTTCATCTGAGATCTTGATATTAAGATAAATCAATTTTAATCAGGACTAATGTCGTGATATTGGAGAGAATTAGTATCTTGTGAATTAAAATGATATAAAAACTTGTCAGATGTGTTGAGAATGTAGAAATATAGTTTTCTGATGATCTGATGTTCCAAGAGAGTAAGCAAAAGAATAGGCCCAGTTGGCAAGAAAAGGGAATGAATTAATCAAAGAAGCTAGCAGGTTAGAAAATTAAATTTCCATCTTGTGTGAAGTGTTGTAAAATTAATCCTTTAGAATATCTCCCAAAATTTGGAATGTTATTTTGATGTGGTAAGACTGGTCATCTTTCTTGTAAATTTAAGGAATATAATCAAGTAGTCAATGAAAAGATATCGATAAGGTGTTTTAGTTACAATGAGTTTGGACATTATTCCAATGTGTGTCCCAAGTTAATTTCCCAGGGTGGAAACTAGAACGATCAAAAGCAGAATGATGGGGAGAAAACCTTTTTCTACTACTAAGATTGATGTGGTTCCATCCAATAAAGTCGTATTAGGTACATTGTTTGTTTTTCTCAGAATATTCTAATACGTTTTTTGATTTAGGATCAACACATTCGTTCACTTCTGAGAAAGTTTCATGAAAATTAAGAAATCCATCTCAATATACGATTCTGGAACACATGTTAAAAAAACATAAAGGATTTGTTGAAGAAAAAAATAAATTTTAAGAATCTTCTTATCATTATTTGTGGAAGGAATTTACCTGAAATTTTTTTGTTCTACCTCAACTAGAGTTTGATGTTATTTTTGGAGTGGATTGGATTTATTTTTTCCAAGCTAAGATATATTATATATATAAAGAGTTTTCTTTTTGAAAGACATTTAGATTGTGTACATTAATGATCCCTTATCAGTAATAGAATACAAGGATGCTGAGAAAGTGGAGAAAGATGTAAATGAATGTTACCTTGAACATGTTGTTGAAAACAAAGGATCTTTTCATATTAATGATTTACTAGTAGTAAATGAGTATATTGTTGTTTTTCATGATGAGTTTCTGGGTATTATACCTTATCATAATGTTGAACTTACTATTGACTTAGTTCCTGATGATAAGCCAGTTTCAAAACCCCCTTATCGAAAGGCTCAAATTGAACTATTAGAGTTAATGAAACAATTGTAGGAGTTCTTAGATAAAGGTTTCATTCGACCTAGAACATCATTGTGGGGTTCTCTAGTCTTGTTTGTTAAAAATAAAGATGGTTTAATGAGACTTTTCAATGATTATAGAGCCTTGAGGAATATCACTATTATGAACATGTATCCTTTTCCTCATATCGATGACTTTTTTGATCATCTCTCGGGGGCATACAATATTTTTAATATTGACATGAGGTTGGGTAACACCAGTTGAAAGTAATGGAAGCAGAAAATCCAAATACTGTGTTTCATACTAGATATGGCCATTATAAATTTTTAGTTATTTCTTCTGGGGTAAATAATGAACCTACTATATTCATGGATCTTATGAATAGACTTTTCCGGGAGTTCATGGATATGTTTGTGGTCATGTTTGTTGATGAAACATTGGTATATTCCAAAAGTAAAAAAGGAACATGAAATTAATTTAAGGGTTCTCTTGTTAACCTTAAAATAAATGAAAATATATGGGAAATTTAGAAATATTGAATTTTGGTTATAACAAATTTCTTTCCTAGGTAATATTTCTTCTAAATATGGCATCACTGTTGGCCCTACCAAAAAATATTTGTTGAAGAGTGGCAAGACCTACCAATATCAAAGAGATCTGTATTTTTCTTGTTTTGGAAGGATATTACTGAAGGTTTTTCGAACATATTTCACGGTTATCTAGACCACTGACTAAGTAAACTTTAAAATGTGGTAAATTCATCTTCAAAAAGGAATGAGATAATTGTTTTTTGGAATTTAAAATAAGATTGGTAAATTCTCTAGTATTGGAATTACCTTGCAGAATTGGGGACATTGTTATCTATAGTGATGATTTGTTGAATGGACATGGTTGTGTCCTAATACAGAATGATCAAGTAATTGCATACTCTTTACGTCTGTTGAAACCTCATGAGTCAAATTACACTACACCTGATTTGAAATTAGCTGCAGTATTTTTCTCTTTAATTATTTGGAGGAATACTTTTTATGGTGTAATTATGAAATATATACTATCCAAAAATGTTTTATGCATATATTCACTCAGAAATAATTGAACGTGAGATAGATGAGATGGTTGGAGTTAATCAAGGATTATGGTTGCACAAGTCACTACCATCTAGGAAAATAAAATACAATGGATGATTATTTGAGTTGGAAAAGTAATGCTACATTAGCCATGTTATGTTTCAAAAAATATCCATTGATTAACGACTTGATGAAATTTGGAATAGAAGTTGTTGGTGCAAGAAATTCATCTTTTTTGTTTCAGGTGTAAGTGAAATCATCTCAATGTGACATAATTAAGAAAGAGAAGAAGGAAGATAGTAAGTTGCAGATAAAGGTAGAGTTTGTTCAGAAGGGTAAGTTTCCTTAATTTGATATTGATAAAGATTTTGTTTTGTGATTTGGGAAGAGATCATGTTTGAAATTTGTCTCACAGTTGAAAAAAATTTGTTATGTAGAGCTAATAGTTCATGATTTTTAGTTCATCCTGGTTGTAATAAGATGTGCAGAGATATTTGGGGGTAATACTGGTGGGATTGAATGAAAATAGATATTGATAACTTTACTATGAAGTATTTGACTTATCAATAGGTTAAAGCAGATTGGAAATTACTGAAAGGGATGCTTCAGCCTTTAATGGTGACAAAGTAGAAATGGGAAAATATATCCATGGACTTCATTGTGATATTACCAAAGACTTATCAAGGTAAAAATGTAATCTAGGTTAACATTGATCGATTGACTAAATCTCCTTATTTCCTTCTTATTCAAGATACTCTATCTCTAGATAAAATTTATAGATTTTATATTATAAATATAACTAGGATACAGGGATTTCCTCTCTCCATTGTATCTAATCATTCTCATAAGTTCACTTCTAACATTTGGAAATTCCTTTAAAAATCAATGGGTGTTGAATTAAATTTCAATACATATTTTCATCCTCAATCATATGGACAGTCAGAATTAAAAATTCAGACATTAAATGATATTCTAGGTGCTTCTTCAATAGATTACCAAGGATGTTGAGACCAATATTTTTCTTTGGTTGAGTTTTCTTATAATAACAATTTTCATTCCAGTATATAGACATCTCCATTTGAGGCATTATTTGGAAATAAGTGTCAAAATACTTCTTTTTGGGATGATGTAGGTGAAATAAAGTTAATGGGACCAGAATTGTTAGAAGAGATGGAAAAAAAAGTTTAGCTAATTCAGAAGCACAAGAGGACAACATAGAGATGGAAAAAAATTATGTGGATAAACATAGGAATTATCATTATTTCCAAATATGTGACAATGTCTTTCTCAAAGTTTCTCTATGGAAAATTGTGATGTATTTTCGTATGAAGGGAAAGTTAAGTCTGAGGTTTATTGGACCTTATAAAATTCCGGAGAAAGTTGGATCAGCGACGTAACGAGTGGGTTTCCCTCTATGTTTATCCCAGTCAGACAATTTTTTTCATGTTTAAATATAGAGAATTTTTATGTTGGATCCATCTCATGTTTGGAATCCATAGGTTGTTCAATTGGAAGATAATATCTCTTATGAGGAACAACTAGTCAAGATTCTTGAATGAAGAGAGAAATTGATGGCGAATAAGTAAATTCATCAGGAAAAGATTTTTTGTAAAAACCATATAGTTGAAGAGGCAACATGATAATATGAAAATTCAATGAAGGATATATACCCCCACATATTTTAAATGTTAATAGAATTACGGGGATGAAATTCAAAAAATGGGGGATGGATGTAATGACCCAGGTATTTATAGAATAATAATTTTGATTTCTATAAATACTTATGAATAAGATATTAATTTTACTTTAAATAGTATTCTATGTTCGATGGTGTGCCTGACCCGCAACAACAGGTTTCTATGAAATCTCATGTTGCAAACAAGGCTGAGTCATACAAAAAAATAATAACATATTATTATTATTATAAATGGTAGTTAAAAACAATCCATTATATTAGAGGTAATGAATATAACTAACCATATTATTTTTAGACATGTTTGATAAATGATTTTACATGTATCCAATAAAATTTAAAGGATTAAAATAAGAATGAAACTGATTTTAAGCATAAAAACTCTAATATTTTTAAAAGGTAGTTTTACCACCTTTTGATGGTGAACCCCTCTTAAATATATATATATATATATATATATATATATATATTAACATTTATATATACAATTTGAAAAAATAAACTTCTTATTTATAAGAGGGGCATAAAAATTATCTTTTGGTAATTTTTTGGTATTTTTCTTATAAAGTTCATTTTTAATGAATAGTGAAAAATACCTCATTTTAAGTCAAAACCGTCTTTTCATATGATTTATTTATATGGTTGGATTATCTTTTTAAGTGGTTTTAAAGTTTAATTAAATTATTTTTTTACCATTTAATCAAATTTTGGTCGTTGGAAGTAATTTCACTTTTTAATTAGGAATAAACACATGTCAATATTTTGATGGTTATTATTTTATAAAAATGTACTTTTTGGTTTTGACAACGAGAATTAATATTAAATTAATTTCTAAAACATATATGTTGGTATATGTAGAATTACATATTTAGAATCATGAGGTCGAAATTTTTTAAATAGTTAACTTTTATTTTTAGATATTATGGATAGTAACTACTTTTAATATTTTATTTACCATGGTTAAAGAGAAAATCTGGGAAATAAGGGTAACCAAATAATATTATAATAATATTAAATTACCCTAAAACACGACATAATCCTATTAGATGAAACATGTACAAGCCTAGTCTTACTTGGGTTGATTTAGGGACCCCACGGTTCCAATTGTAAGTGAAAATGGCATTTTATAAAAATTAATTTAATCTTCAGGAAAATGTAACATAAGCATATATCTCTTAGTAAAACAATTTTTATATGTTTTTATATAAGTGATATTTTCTACTATAAATATTGATTAAAAATTTAATAATATTTCCTAAATCATGTTATTTCATTTATAATTTTTAGATATTAAATATATTAATTTATTAATGACACAATGATGATGTAGTGATTACCATATTAATGAAAGATTTAAATAAATTAGAGTGTAAATATTAAAATAAATTTATTCTGGAACTTTTGATTCCATCAACGAATTATATATATAATTATGACAATTTTTATTTGAGTAAATGAATTTTATTTGAATTAATGAAGTTGTTATGACTTTAACAAAAATCTATTACTAAATAGTGTCAAAATTGACATAAATGAGTGTTTAAATAAATATTATTTTATTAAATGATATAATAATCCTAAAAATATATTGTTCGGACAAATAATTTAGATAATGTTTAAAATGTCATTACTAAACTATTTTTAGGTTCGATTGGAATTTTATAGTAAGTATATAAACCATATAGTTTGAATATACTAGAAGACATATTAAAGTTAAATTAGATAACTAAGTGTTAAAGATAAAAGATAAGGTTAATTTTATGACATAAACTTGTATAAAACCTATTTAATGATAGGATTTAGAACTATAATCATCTTATCTTCCACATAACTGACTTTGGTCTTTTTGTAAACTGAATATTAAATTAAAACAAAATAATGTTTCTAGAGTTGTCTAAATAGTACCTCCTCCCTCATATAAAAGGGCATCACCTCTAACCCATTAATCACCCCTATCAAGAACCTTGGAACATAAAACGTCTTCCCAAATAATCTCCCAACATTTCTCATTTCCTCATAGAAGACTTTCCATAGGCATAAATAAATTCACAAGATCCCTTTGGCTCAAATCAAAAGAAGTTACCTGATTTGAGGTAACATCTTCTCTCAAGTTTTTTTCAATTATTTTTCCTTCTCCACTACCAATGATCTTCTTATTATTTTTTTACATTACAACACCAATATACTCAATTTAAATGGTTTTTTATTATAATTATTTGAACTAAACATACACACACCTAGGTCTAATTGGTATAGAACATACTATTTCTATGGATGGAGAACAACTGCCTCACAAAATAAGGATTGTTCAATCTTATCCTACCACCTCTTATGGTGGTAAATATGATGGAAATGTAATTTTATGTGATATTTATTATATTTATTACATATTTATGCTTCATTAATTCTCATTTAGGTGGTACCTTTATGATTTTCATTTTTTACAAATACGATAATTTCATTTGAGGATGTGCGTACTATCTCCCCCACAATGTGATTTGACTCGTTCATGTTATACATGAAACATTTAAAGGAAAGAATTAATGAACATATAAAAAATATAAAACATATATATTATACTTCAATTATTATTTACCAATGTATCATTTACTTTTCGTCCCTTTAAATATTAAAAAGAAATGAATACCATTTTAGAGAAAATTTAATTTTGACTACATGGATCATTTATAATTTTTACATCTTCATTTTTTACTAAAGTTCCGAACATCGATAAAATGTCCGATATGAACACAAAAAAATTAACTAATTTTTATAGCAATTTAGTCATTGAAATAAAATGAATAATAAACTTGAAAAATGTTTTTAAGACTTAGAAATTAACTTATGTATATTATTCAGGAAGAAAAAGGATTATATGAGACATTTCAGAAATGAGGTAAGGGACATCGTCTCAATCTCCTTTCATTGAGTCATGTTTTGTGAATGTACACATCCTTATATTACATAGTGTATAATAAAACCCATTGAATTTTAATTTCAATGAAAGGTAATATTTTATCTATGAAGATTTATACTAAATGAAAAAAGCAATGTTTTTCACATTTGTGATGACAATGACCTCTTCACCGACGTAATTGTTATTTGGCTTACTCTATAAGACATAATGTGTCTAAAAGGAAAAAAGAAACCCCTTATTCTATTTTTGGGTGTTTTTGTATAGAAAATGGTTCTATAAATGGATTGAGTATTTCAATATCTTGAAATTATTTCTTGTGATTTCAAATTATAATTTATTAGTGAAATTTTGATATTTGAAATATTTTATGTGTTTTGATTATATAATGGTACTTGGATATTTGAAGGGTGGTTATGTGATAAAACAAATGATGGGTGGTTTTGTGATAAGACAAGGATGAGTGGTCATGTTATAACCTCCAATTCATTGGGTATGGAAGTCATTCATAGGTAATTCCATTTAGTGATATGTGTTGAAGTTGACTATATTGTTATTCACTTTAAGTATGTTTTCGCTCCAAGTTACCTTTATATTCTATATTTTGATTTCTATTGGATTTATAGTAATATTTTGATTTAAAAAAGGGTAAGAAATAATATTATATTGAATGATGTGTTTTTTATACTTCTTTATCATGAAAATTATTACATTATTATTATGTATGCATGGATTACTTGTTGTTTTGAAAACTAGCAGCATTCCTTCCATTTGTATCCCTTACTGAGCTATTTATGCTCATCACATTTTATTGAAGTTATTTTCATAGGAATTAAAGTGTAATAGGGTCACGGATGGGATCATGGAAAATTCATTCTATTTAAAACATGAAACTAAATATGATAATTTTTTTATGACTTTTCATTTTATGAGGAAAAAATGAATACTGAGTAGAAATGACTACATGTATTATTCAAGTTGTTATGTATAAGTTATAACCTAATCTCTAAAAATCTAAACCTTAAATTATCCACAATTTGAACTATTAACATAGTTCTAAATTATGTAATGTTTAAATATGGGGCCTTATATATAGAAATTCCAACAATAATAGTATAAGTACTCCAATCGGTACCTCAAATTATCTTGACCTTGATGAAGTTAGGAATCTAGTAGATGAAACATCTTTTAGAGATTTGATAGGAATTTATTATACTTAATATCTATTCATCCATACATATTTTTTTTTATTCGTATGTGCAAGATATCAATATAAAAAAAGGAATATAATTTAAAATTAGTGAAAATAAGTTTTTGCAACATAAAGTGAACTATGGAATTAAGTCTTTTATATTCATCTTTAAATGATTTTGTTTTTATTTCTTTTTTTGGATTATGATTTTTGTGGATGAAGAATGGATAAAAAATGACATTTAGATCTTTTCATTTTCTATGAGATTAATTAGTTTTTTGTTCATGAAATAAGCAAAACTCAGTATCACTTTAAACTGTGAAGCTGCATTTGTAGCCCCTAGATGCTGCTGTGATCAAGTGTTGTTGATGAAACACACACTCATAGACTATGGGATGAGTTTCACAAATTCATAGATAATATGTGATAATACTAGTTCCATTTCACTAATAAAAAACCCTCCACTTCACACTCATTGAAAAAACATAGATATTAGGTATCACTTTCTTAGGGATCACAATCGTAAAGAAGATATTATTCATGAATTTATCAGACCACAAGATCAATTTGCTAACATATTTACATACTATTAACCCTCCGATTGATTTGAATACATAAAAAAATATTAATGATAATCATAAGGTAATATTCAATATTAACATTCTATTAAAACAATATCTTAACATTAAGATACTTTTTTTATAGGGGGAGTACAAATGTTTACTCATATATTTCCATAAAAAATATCGAAACCTAAAATTCTTATTCCTTAGTTTTTTTCAAAAAATTTCTTTCCTTAATAAACATTTCTGGAATCTTTGTTTTATAAGAAAAACCTTATCAATATTAACAATTCTTAATGAGAAATTTGTATGTTATGTTTCTTTACTTAAATCTTTGTAATTTCATTTTTTACATATTGGTATTTCAATCTTGTTTTATCAAATATTTATCGAAATCATGTTATATAAATCTATTTTTTCCTTAAAACCTCAAAATATCCTAACCTATTATTGTATCTTTGGTATTGATATCAACCATCAGATCAAATCAAGAGACTCTCAACTATTGGATTATTTTGTTAATATGAACCATCGTCATGAAGCCTATATAATGGACCCCACATCAGTTATTCTGGTGTTATAGATACATAGCACTACCTCTCTTCAAATAAACTATTTAGTTTTCTTTGCTTATTTATATTTCTAATGTACCATTATGCTTCCTCTAAAAATACGATGGCCTCCCACAAGGAACTCAATGATTGGTTAGATTACTGAGAAGGGTTGGTGGAACCCGATTTCTTTCCAAAGTATGATTCTATGATTATAAAAATAATTAAGAAGAATAAATTGGAAAGCCTTTCCATTTCCAAACCAATGAATTAGAATATGGTTTATCCTGATCTCCTTATATAATTATATGATACAATAGTTTTTATGAACAAAGAAGAAGAGAAATTTTTTATTTTAGGAGCTTTGGAAAGACTTATACTTTATCATTAAAAAGGCTATAAAAATTATGGATATACCTTGTTAAGGAGATTCAATCTTTTCTTCTCAGAATCTACTAAACAAGGAAGCATATTTTTATAAGGTTATGACAATTGAGTTCCTTGGACTTAAAGGAATTAATTCACCAAATCATAATCATTATTCAAAAAAATTTATATTGTTAGCCCTATGGATGCAAGGATTTATCCTTCCAAGAAAGAGAGACAAGGATTCCCTTAAGAAATGTGATATATTCATGATGAATTTAATTTTGTATCTAGGAAAGATAATACATTTCAATTAATTTCAATTCACCATTAGAAATATCAAGAATGGAACCCTCAAATCTCAGATTATAATGTATCCAACAATCTTATCGAAGATTATTGTCCTTTACCTAGAATCATTCAAATTTCATTGCAGATAAAAACCCAATGTTTTTAATATTAAGTTGTTGGATGGTTATACTATAATAATGATGGAAATTTTTTTAATAATTAAGACTTCAGACTTCATTGATTATCCTGATTGAGATTTTCAAGATATCGGTGTGACAGGTGAAAAATGTGAAAGTTCCAATAAAATACCAAAGAAAAGAAAAGAACTGGAACCAAAAGAGAAATTACCAGTACTAGTGTCAGTATCAGCACCACCCAAACCAAAAAATTAAAAAAAATCACGATCAACTAGAAGTAATGTGGAGAGAGAAAAAATAATTAAGGAGATGTAGTGTTTGGATTAGACACTATTGAGGCTATGTCCTTAAAAATTCTAGCAGAAAAAGAGGTTGAGAATCTAGAAAAGGAGAAAAGGTTAGAGAAGAAGATGTTCTAAGAAAATATTTTACCAGAATTGATTAAAGATATAGAGAAGGAATTCGAAAAAATTAGGTACCATAATCCTTCATACAAGAATTAGTTCATATTAAAACTCTGGGTACTGTCAAGAGAAATATAGTATCAATTACGGGACCCATTATTGAAGGAGTACAACAATAAGAAGAATAATAATAAAAAGAGGGAGAGGATAATAAAGATGTAATCATAATGGTGGAAGAATACTAAGATAAGAAAAAAATTTATGAAAATTTCTCTATCATGACTTCCCAAGTTGAATCAACCAACATAATCTCTGAAGGGGTAAATGATGATGCTCTGGATTAGGGTGATAAAAATTCAGATGATGAAAGTAATAATCCTGATTTTATTTATCTTGATGATGTTATGGAAGTTGTTGATAATGTTGGTGAAAACGTTTCTGATTATGATGATAAAATTATTCAAGTTTCTCATAGTGAGCATGTGACTCTGAAATATGAGAAGGAAATATATAACACTAAGAAAAGAAATCAAGTTGTTTTTTTTCTAGGAATTTTGTGGTCCCAAAATACAAGAAATATGTTATTATAACATAGAAGAGGAATGTAGGAGATCAAGATAAATTTCCCTACCCAACAAAGGAATCTTCTTCGGAATATTATTCTTCCATTGGACAAGATTTTGTTGTTCTTTCCTTAAACAAGATAGTGAATACCATTACCCTATTTCCATGTATTGACTCCTATAGTCAACTTCTTAAACAAGAAATAAATTTGAAGTTATATTCCTCAACAATTCTCATGGGAATGTTTCTCAAACCTGAAGGTGAGTTCAAGACTTTTCATGTTGGTAATGAAACTCATTGGAGATCTTAAAAAAAATAACCAAGTGATCGTACTGCGTAATTGATGATCTGAAAATAATAGATGATTTATATGATTCAGTAATGGAATCCTATGATATATATGATAACATTATTAATAAATTTTCAAAAAGACTTTCAGAGAAGTTGAATCAAAATCAAGTTTCCCGGATTCATGAGGATAAAGACCTAAATTGACAGATGAATTCAATTGCTCCCAATTTTAAAATGGAAAGGGAACTAAGGGAAGAGATAAAAGATTAAGAAAAAATGATAATGTATCTGGGTGAGATTCTTAAGTCATAATGAGAAAGAAAAAATATTCTTGAATCTAAAAAAAATATTTAGTGTTACTTGATCAAAAAAATTCAAGAAGATCAAAATGAGTTGAATAAGTTGAAGGCTACTTCAAAAAAGATGATTTTTGATGGAAAATAATGGTGAATGATTTCTTAAATTCTGATATTTTTTTGTATTTTCTATGTAACAAATTATTCCCATATTAATAATATATTTTAACCTTCCATTTTAGATCATGTATATTCCTAACATTTTAGGTTGAATTTTTTTCTTTCCGTCCATTCTTATTTTATATTGAAAACGGGGTAGAAAAGAATGATCAAAAAAATTATGAAACAATATGCCTAAGTAATGGGGGAGACTACTTGAGAAATTCATAAGTAAGTAAGAATTAACTTCTTTAAGAATGTAATGAATACGATACATAGGGATTTAAAAAACTATGTGGGAGTTAGGTGTATTCATTATGGGTCATAAGAAATGGGAGATATATATGTCTTTTAATGTAAAAAAAGTAAAAAATTATTTCTTATATTATTTGTCAAAAGATTTTTTTATTTAAAAAAGGGGAAGATTATTTGGTCAACAAGTTCCCTGAGGACATTTCCTTTTTTATGTTTTAAAAATAACATACACACTTTCTTATATAAAGTTATATTTCTCAATGAAATATTTTTTTAATGAAAATTTAATTTCTCAGAAAATGTATTTTACTTTATATTTTGTTTTCATTTTGTTATCTAGAGTTTTTCTAGACCAAGATTAACCATATTTTTCTTAAATCCCCGAATCAGATCCTTACCTAAACCAAAATTTTAATGTTTCTTAGAATACAATTTCCCAATAATTGGGACTCTGATTTCTTCAAAAAAAATATACTCTGATTTCTCCTAAAATCAGAGTTCTGTTTCTTCAGAAATCGAACTACAATTTCTACCAAATTCAGAATCTTATATCTTCCAAAATCAAACTATGATTTATTTTGAAATCTAAATCTTATTTATCTTGAAATCAGACTTTGATTTCTCCTAAAATATGACTCTAATTTAATTAAAAATTAGACTCCAATTTATTATGAATTAAGACTCTGATTTCTTTATAAATAAGACTATGATTTCTCCTGAAATTAGTCTCTTATTTTTTCAGATATCAGACATCAAATTATCTAGAAATTAGAGTCTGAACACTCAATTTTATAGACTCTATAATCATTATAAATCGGATTCCTAATTTATCAGAAATCATATTCTATATTACTCAGAATTCAGACTCTAATTATATATTATTTCCGAATCTAATTGTTCATATTTTTAGACTTTTTTCCCACTATATTTCTAATTTTATTATTCATACATTTTAATGTCACATGTTTTCATTTAGTCATTGTTCTAACTATATCATATCCTAGTTTACTTATGTTTTTTTAAATATAATAATATTTTCATACATGAAACGATGTCGTACAATCTATTTTTCAACTAACCGTTGGATAAGTGACATGTGGATAGGACCCTCAGAAATTCCTAGAAAAATATGACCATTGGCGGAGGAGATGATTTTTGGTATTATTTCTTATAAATTGCCCAGCCATTTGAAGACATTGATGAACATTTAGAAGTGATGGATGTACATAATTTTAGAGAGAGAATTTGTGCAAAGAGTGAATTTATCAACCTGTATTGTGAGAATTTTGTGAAAAACTTGTTCAATCTTTAAACAACATGTTCATTCTTCCTAACGAGATTTTGATTGTTGTTGTTCTATCAAAGGCTTTTTGTTATAGGAAGACAGAGTTTATGATCACATTAGAGATCGATGGCTTACAGGGATAGCAAGAAAGAATCCGATATTTGTATCAAGGTCATACCTAGGTGTGGGTATGGCATACATTCTTGATTATATAAATCAAGGGACCTTTATCCAAAGTTATTGAAAACCCTTCTATTTGGATTAAAATATATCTTATACTTGTCTTTTTTTATTACTATATTTCTAATTCTACTATTTTTGTTAAAAATAGAAAGTATAACTTTCTTATACATTCTTAATCATGTATAATATTATTTTAATAATATTATATACACATTAATGTAGAATTATTCTTTCATAAATTTTTCCTTATGTTTTTTTAATCTTGTTTAAGTTTAAGAATAGTTCACAAAGAGGGATTTCTGAATATAACCTATTTGAAATTGTTAAACCATGGGTTCCTTATAGTTTAAATCTTACATTAAGAAAGTTTGTAAACCAAAAATTCACCCCCTCCTGTAATACAACATCTATATCTATATTTCGATCTTATATTGAATTCTATCATGAATTGATGATCTATGGTGTACAGGTGGTGGTAGATATTCTCCTGGCCTATGGGGCTGAGTCATCTCTTAGATAAATTTTATGGAAGCCACTATTGTGGCATATTGGATATGAAGAACTGTGCTCACATGGGATATGGGTGAGATGGTAGCCCATGAGAAGAATTATCCTTAACAACATGTTATCTTGATTATCATAACATTATTTGTTCTATTTTAATAATTGAATTATGGGTCCTATATTTATGTCATGATGGTTATCATATCACTCTGTTCATGATGTCTGGGCCTGATTGAGGTGAGGGAATTCCATTTTATTTACCAACTAGCATGAGAGTTACCCAATCGTAAGATTGCAATAGTTGTTATAAAATTATAGGACCCCGAATATGAGGGATTATGTTTTTACAGGGCAGTGGAAATGTATAATGCTCCATAATAACCCTATCCTCGAATACGATTTCATTATGTGGCTTCAAATATCAACTTCCAAATAGTCACAATGTAGTGGAAGAGAGCAAGTTTCAGATTAGTGTTGTGATTTTTTGATTTTGGATCCATGGCCATGAACATAGTAGCTGGGCCTGGATTAAAATAGAGTATATTGATTTCCTGAATGTGACAATCATATCCTAGGTAATGGAGATGTCGATCCTTAAGTAACTGATAAGTATCCAACATATTTTGGGGTAGTTATATACTTCACTCATTTTTTAGATCATCTTAGATCCCATAACTTCAAGTAGCGAGGGGTCAAGGAAATATTGGGATGTTATTTCCCACTAAATCTCTTCATATGTCAATTTTAGACTCCTCCTCATTATACATGAGTTTATCCATCTTGATAGATGATAAAAAATCACTAATTTTCACCTTCTGATAGTAATAGAGTGCTACTGAATATTGATGGTCAACCATATGGTGTTGACCCCAATGTTTAAAGCACATCAATATATAAAGGTGTTAGATTTTTGAACACATATATCTACAATGTTTTCTGGGAAATGGGAACATTTATTTTTTTTATGGGAGATATCACAGTGGGGGGGATGACTATGATGGATGTCTGGAGTAGAGTCCCTATGGTCCATATCCACACTACCATGAGGTTGAATATTGTGGTATTGAATTTATTTTATTTTTGATTTGATTTAAGTGTTTATAGGCCCTCTTGGTGTTGATAATTTATCTCTAATAACCTCAAGGACACCAGCATTGTGAATATTTGAAATATGGGCCTTGTTTTATATCTTGGTGGAATAAGTCGACCATCCGTTTAGGATTGTGAAGGGTTATCTACAGTATATAAGATTGTTGTTATAATTTGTATGTAATTGTCTGGTGTTATAGTAATGCCTGGCCTCTTCTGAAATTCTGTTAGAATATTCCAATAATCCATCTCATAATTAGCAGGAATATGGTAATATCTTAAAGAATGTCTCATTATCACTTTTTTTAGACTTAGTTAAGAAATGAATATGATCCCAAACCTGAGAATTTAATATATTATACTAGTGTTCCATTGTTAGAGTATTTTCTTTCCCTGAGGTGTGTTCTTCTATCACCTGATGATTCATCCATGGAACTTGAATATAATTCTGGTTCGAATATGCATTCCTTGAGGAAATATGTTGACAAACCTCTGGAATAGGAGGAGTATGATTCTTATCATGTATTTCCTTAGAATGATGATGGAACGTTCATTCAATGATAGAAGTAAGAATATGTGTCTTTCTTCCTTGACCAGCTGGAATATTCCATGAATATTCACTGAAATAAATATGATCATGTCTGGAGGATTCTTGCATTCTCACTTTGTCAAACATTTCCAGAACATGGATATATTCCCAACTGTGGAATTTTTGAGTATGAGGATGAATTTCATTGATAATAATGTGATTATTTCTGATGGATTTCCCCTCTAATGTGGTTACCCCTGGCTATAATGAGAATATAATCTATTTTCCATGCCTTTGTAATATGCCACTAGGAGTTTTTGATAGGCATTTTCCCCTGACCTGAGACATGTGCCTCTATCACCTGAGCAACAATTATTGGAATGGGAGTATGATCCCAGTATGATGACTCATCCTTTATATTGATATCCAAATAATCCTGATGGATGGGAGAAAAAATCTGTTATTTCTCTGATACGACCACTTTTTCATGATAATCATTGTTCTGTATTTCCCTCACTATAGGGTTCTTAATATGCACATGAAAACTTATCAAAAATTTTATCAGGATATACCATAGTATTTCTTCTATTGTTTATAAAATATATTTTAATTTTATAAATTTTTTTTAAGGATTTAATAATGAATATTGTTTATCTCTATTTTACATTGGTGGTTGTTTCCAATTAAATTGGTGATATGCACACACTATATGACCTCCTTGTGCCATCAGAATATGTCAATGGGATTTAATTAGGGTGGTAGAGATATTTACCTCCCCATACCTATTGTTGGAATATTCCCATAGAATTGGTTTAATTCAGTTGGAATATGAGACTTTTTCCTAGTTCAAACAGGGATATCTTGGCACACATCATCAACATTAGTGGGGTTACGAACCCTCTTCTTGATATCCATCACATTTCTCCCCTGATGATCCTTCCTTACGAAACGTGCTCAGGAATAATAGGTAGAAACATGTCAGTTTTTACCCTCATAAAGAGACTGGTGGGTACCAATGGTATGATGATGGAGATGACAGTTGATCGGTTCCCTCCAAGGGGGCACCTGAACTAGATGGGAGCCATATTTGGATTCCTGATCCACCTTCATTAGAGACTGAAGGTAGTAGTTGTCGCGCTCTGGGTATATGCTCATGAAATAGTCTGTTGTAGAAACAATAGTTAATGTATTACCATCATCCTTTCCTAGGTGATGTGTAGTCACCTTTTTCAATGATTAGGGAACATATCAGGTAGATTCCATGGTTACCAAGTTGGTGGTACTCTCATAGCATCATATTATCCACCTTCCATTGGATCTATGATGGGTAAAGATGATATTTTCTTTTATTGGGATATTATTTGTATTTTTAGTCATATAGATAACAAGGAATGTTGATAGTGATTAGTGAAATATCACAGGCATAATATTATGAATCAGATATTCATAGTTCACACAATTTTATGGATATTATCAATTAGTACATTCTACTCACATGGTTCTTTCAACACTAGGATGAATATATATAGACCCCTATTAAAGAGGATCTCCTTTAAGATCATTATAATCATACTTCATTTTTTGTATAGGGTTTTAAAAACAATGTATCCTAACCAATGATTATTTTTTCATTTGACAGATACATGGAAAGTATGTTAGTTTTTTTAATGTTGGGTTCAATAAAAATTGATCGATGAATTATAACCTATAGTTTTATTTTTAAAGAGTTTCACATCAGGTTTACAATTTTTGATTCATCGACGTTTTCGAGTAATGGATGTGATCCATATGGCTTTTTTATTTTGGGGGATTTATGTTCTAAACCATCATGAACATTAAATTACCATTTTCTCTCTTACTGGAAAGTACCAATGGTTCCCTCATCTATAAATGGGTATAGAACTTCCATCCAAATGCAAGAAATCACCTGTATTTTCAAGCCTAGTGACTCTTGGGGACAGACATTGGCTAATAGGAATGGAAGTTGGGCTCCTCACACCATTTTGAGGAAATTATTTCCTACTCTGGGACATGGTTATAATTTGATGATGTGTTCATAAATCTCTTCCTATTCCTGATATGGGACTAGTTACCCTAAAAAAATATCAAGGTTTTATTCTCATTGTTGTGAAAATGACTAGGGTCTCTTTATTGAATTCATACATATGTATATGAGGTTCTCCATCATTCTCCTACAACGGGTGGTTTCTTATGTGATGATGTCGTATAATTAGGTTCTTCAAAATGTTCTTCCATATAATGAATCTATTAATATTTTAAGTATGGGATTGAGAAATTATGTGGTATACTATATATCTTGTTTATTGATGGAATCAAACCCCACAAAGTTCATTAAGCCCATTTATTTTAAGTTTATAAGAAATGGAATTATATGTGTTTCTTGGGACACTATATATTCAAGCTTGGATCCTGGAGGAAAATCCTACATATATGATGTATAATTACAAATAGTGTTTACTTAGTTCATTTGTTCGCGGCTTATACACAATGGTTTCCCCTTTCATAGAATAGACTCACAGTGTAGATGACATGATTATTTTAATTCACTATGAACACAAGATCTATGGACCAAGTGAGAATAAATGGATGAAAATAGATGATTTTTAGTGATCGTTATATGTGACTTATATACTGGGACTACCTTGAGATGATTTATTATAGATCTAGATCCATAATGAGATATCCTACTTATCCTAGTTATGGTAGGAATTAGAGTCCTTATAGTTTTGACGATTTATTAGTCTGATGATAGATGAGGCAGAGTGATCATCTCATTGGATTGATTGGGTATCTATTGTTGAAATTACATTTACATAAGGCTATCATCAAAATGGATATTTATTTGAACTTAGAACATAGTAATGCATCAAAAATATACTGGTTATTATAGTAATTAGAGTTTTCATAGTTGAATCATACCATAGGGACTGCCCCTAAGGTATATTCCTTTGTGTTGAGGCAAATTTTTATTCTAGTTGTTGGGGATTTACATACATATGATTCCCATGTTGGTGGATAATCAATATATGAAACACTTGTTTATTGAAAATCCCTAAGCTCACATGATCTATTCTTGGTTTGAGAAATAAGGTATCAAAAATGACTAATATGGTTTTTTTGGAGCATGAGGGGCTTTTATATTGGGACATAACAATGGAACACGAACCATAAAGAGGTGATTGACATGACTAGAAATGGGAATAATTCAAGTCATCATAGTTTCTTTGGCCAATGCTAACACATTGAGGTTTCCCTAGTTATTTGGGAGGTTGAAGGAGAAAAAGATATGGGTAGTGAAACTCCCTAAGCCCATGTGACCCATGCTCACTGTGAGAAACATGTGATGATAGGTTATCAATGTCATTTTTTGTAGTGATGAGAAATATATAATAGGATCAACATGGTTGATCACTATGGAACATGATCCTTGAAGAGTTGTGGAATGAATCAATGCCATACTATTTCCTTTTTTCAGTTCTTAGACATTAAGGCATCCCTATATGATAACTATTTCACTCAAACCTTCAACAGGTGGACTATGTATCCTAAATATGAAATGAATCATATTTTTTTAGTTACATTGGTCAAGGAATACACTATAAGTTTCCATAGTCTATTGGGATATATCATGTTATGTCACCGGTTAGGGCTTACACTCTGAAGTTAGCCTTGTATTTATTTCATAACTGAAATACATTGATTGTTTACTTATCCTAATATGTACAAAAAATATCAACCTAGAACATCTATAAACAACTAAATGATATATTTGATCTTTTTAAATGACTGTGTATATCCCGTGTAGCATATCTGAAGTTTGTCCCATGATCAAATATATATTTTCCAACATAAGTCACAACATCTAGGTGGTAAGTCTTAGAAGGCCATCAATTGACCAAAATAACTTCTCTAGAGGGTGTCCCTTGATGTTTATAAAATATTTATAGTGTTTCTCATGATATAGATGAATTTTCAATATGATAATGCATGATGCACCTGGAATTCCCAAGTGTAATTCACCAGAGCTGTCTTGACACATATGGAGGGTGTTGTGAGAGTCAAAACAACATGTCTCTATGGGTTTCACAAGTATTGGAGAACATCCACAAAGGGAATATTGAGACCTAGATGAATTTTATGGAGGTATTAATGAGTATTTGATGAATTTCTTATTGGGTTTTTCAAGGGATTAGATAACATGAACAGATGCTAGACTCAGATGACATGAGTGGGCGTCATTGTATGAGATAGGTGATGTATTTTAAATAATTCTAATGGTTTTAGTGAAAAGTTAGGGGGTATCAAAAAACTAAATTAGTTTTCCCAGGGTGAACCACATTACATACTAAGTCATGTCCTGGAGGATTTTTCATGACTGAAATAGCTCACTGAAGGATCTTCAGGAGATCTAGATGACCTGACCTGGTTCTATCACGTGTCTTGGATGGATAATATGAATAGCATGAGGTTCAAAAAACACTACCTTATATTATGTATACAACCTTTAGTCTTCTAAAAGTCCTTTTTGTCATGAATTCCTTATATATTTTCCATTAATACTTCTTTTGAGTCTCGCATGATCTAATAGATGTTCATATTTTCTAGCCACTTCTTACTGGAATCCCTTCACCATATCTATGAATGACAATGTGAAGTGATTTATGAATGGATCATGATAAATATAAAATTTTTCTAATATGTTTCTATAACGAAGATGTAACAGTCATGTGGTCTTCTACTCAGAGAAATTCCTTCTAATTCTTAGATTTGTTGATGCATCTAGATATGAAAAATCCAACCCAGCTTCCTAGAGTCAATATGTTATTTTTTATGATGTGGTAGAAAATTTATAATGATTGACACCTAATTTGTTCAATAGTTGATGATGGATATCTAACAAAGATCTAGGATAGAGTTATTAACGGTCTGGCATTATGTGTCTTTTCGAGCCTTTATTGTGGATCACTCTAATGGTGTCGACCGGTTTTCAGTGAACCCATGTCCCTATAATCAATGCCTCCATTATTTAATTAATTATATTAATGGGTACTTATTTGATTTTTCATGTATGCTCAAGTAAATCCATATATTCTTATTTACATATATAAAGGCCTTCAAGATATCAATGTGAAAGTTGAATAGTTCCCCAGATATGCTCGATGACTTGCCTCGTACATTTCACAACGAAAGGTTGGCTTGTTCAGGAGTTTTAATGTGATCTGGGTGGCTTGTTCAGGTGCTTTGTGGGTCCATTCTATAGACTTCCTTAGTTTATTAGACCCATTTTATGATAGTGATATCTTCTACCCTCCCTTTTTATTCAGTTTTCATTTTTCTAATAATGGAAATGGATTTTGTGAAAATTCATAAGTGTCATTGAAGAAATTTTTTAATTTTTTAGTGATTCTTTTGGTGACCAATATAGGTCATATGGGGGTGTATGATCATTTCCTGTAAAACCCCATCTATTTTTCCTTTAGAGATCCAAATGGGGTGTGAATGGTCTCTTGGACATTTCCAAGGCCCTTTGTGCAATGGGTACGGCATGCTGGAGGTGACTTGAAAAATCTATTAAGTCATCGGGGATGTGTCACATGATGTTCAGTAATTGTGAGTGGCTCCCTCTCCTTACAATTTATTTCTTTGTTTTTATTCCAAAAGGCTTGGGGGTATTTCAAGTTTCTTTGGATGTTTTAATGTAATATTACCCATTGCATCGGTGTTGCACCACAATATCCATACATCTATAAGAAGCCTCCACTATTTGAAATTTTTTCATCTAATTTATAAATGATTTTTCGGGTGTATTTTCAGGTGTTTGATGCCAAAAAACCACATGGTCTAGATGATCTAATCTAGCTACCTTCACATGACCACTGGTTGTCCAAAACTTCTTTTAATGAGTTGGAGGGCCTATTAAAAGGGGTTTTATGGGATCTACTATAGGTTATGTGCTATTGTTTGAGTCTCTTCATGGCCATATAATGACACTTGATCACGAGTCCTTTGAAGGTTCATGTGATCCACATGTTTGCTCCTTATTTTTCATTTTTTATTTTTTTTGAAAAATAATACTCATCTTCATGCATATATTCGTTTTTGAATTTGATGTTTCAAATTTTGAGGGAATTAAAACCTATGTATCCTATGAGTACATGAATTAGGAAACATAAAGTTATTGAATGGGAAACACTCTCGGTAGTTCGGACTCATATGTGGAGGTAGAATTATTCTAATTGATTGTTATAGCTAGTAAAAGGATTGTATATCTAGGAATCACTACATATCAAGTGATGAAATAATCATTCTACATGTAGTTCTAGAGAAAAATTTTAGTTTATCATCATGCATAATGAATATAAGATCCAGGATGTGAAAAAGGGAATATTTTGGATATAATTAAGACATGATATATATAGGAATCACACTATGTCCATTAATGAAAGTAATCTTGTAGTATGTAGTTCTTGAAATGAATCACCATGTGATGGTCTATTCCATATATTGGTGGGGATAATATTTATGTTTACTGGTTTTGGATAGGCCCCAGACTGAAATTTTGGTGTTATTTTTTATAATATGATGATAGGAATCAAGTCTCATGTATTTATGGAATGAAGGTGTGGTAAGATACCAACAACATGGATAGTAACACCCTCATGTGGGGTCCACAGTAAAGTGTAGTATTTTTTTCATCAGATAGACATGAAGTATTTAGTTTAACATCAAGAAATGAAATTAATTGGTGTTCCTTTTATTGTATACCATCTAGGCCTATGAAAATCCGGTCATGAGATATATTTTTTGATCAGGTGCGGAAGACCATACTAAAATTCTTAAGCTCATGTGATCTATGTTCGGTGTGTGAAACAAGATAGGGTAATGGTTCTTCTTGTCATGGGGGAGATTAGAGGATGCATATGGGATTTTTTTGTCATGAGGTTGATGGTCCAAGATATAGGATCTAGAAATCCCTATGTATCTCATTAAAACAAAAATAATTATATATACATTTCCTCAAACCCATTTATTTTAGTGTCATGGGGAAAGATGTCAACTGTGTAGTTTAAAGTCATTCAAAGATGATTTGTGTGACTCAATGTGAAAGAATATGGATGTTGTTAATGGGTCCAAGAATCGAGGTTTGTATGTCACAATGTATACTAAATTGATAGGAATCAAATAACACAAGGTTCTTGGAAACCATGGATTTTAATGTAATAGAGTGGGGAAATTAGCTATGTAGTCTGACATCTTGTGGTAAGAAAATGGTTCAACTATTGTGGGATAAAAGTAATATTGATGATGGGCCCAAGAGTATATGTTTGGGTGGAACTACATATCCTATAATGGAAGGAATAGTGACACATGTAGTTCTTGGATTCCACAATTTAATGTCATGTGCCTAGGATATCAACTATGTAGTATAACTCAGCATGATAAAGATGAGGATTGATGTGTAGATTTACATCTTGGTGGTTGGATGAGGATCATTTTGTTTGTCCTCTTATGGTAAGGATGAGAAATGATGTTCATTTTAACATCTTGTTGGTAGGATGATTTCCATATAGTTTAACTTAATATTGTTCAGATGTGATTGTTCAGTTAAACATCATGTGACTAGGATGTGGTCATGTATTTTTAATTTCATACCAGGAGGAAGTTGTTGTGTAGTTTACCACAATTCCACTAGTATGTTGTAGTGTAGATTATCATCGTTCCACCATTATGTTGTTGTACAGTTATCTATCATTACACTAGGATTCCATTCTATTTTTTTCCATCTGGACATGAGGATGATGATGTGAAATTTACCAACAAGAAACAAGGATTTTTTGTGTAGTTTATCGTCACGCCATCACGATGTTGTTATGTAGTTCACCATCCTTACACCAGAATGTTGTTGTTTAGTTTACCATCATTCCATGAAGACACTGTTGTGAAGTTTACCATCATGGAAACACGATGGTGTGTTGTTGTTTTCTATCATGCCACCAGGACATTGTAGTGAATTTTAGGATCATGATACTCAATTTTTTTTTGTGCAGTTTAACATAATTCCATCATGACATTGTTGGATTCATGGAAACTATGAAAAGTATTTCTTCAGAAACCTATCATTGGTGGGGGGTGTGACTCTCCCCCCAATGATCATGGATATTAATTAATATTCACTAGGATAGACCTTATGTATGATACTATGTCCTTCTCATTTGGGTTTCATATTCAAAGACATCATTCTTGGTATCACTAGGGTTATGAGAGCCAACACTAGGTATCCTTATAGGTAAAAATTAAGGATGTCCTTTTAATTTATCGCCCATGGGATCCTATTCTTATTGAATTCATGGTTGTGAAATGTTCGAAACATGTTATTATCAATCACCTCCAGCTCATCTAGCCAATTTTTCCATCACACATCAACTGAGAGATGTCTGAAAATGGTTATTTGAAGTGAAGGTTGATATAATTTTATAGGTAACATTGACTCATCCCCATTAACAAATGAATAAAGTGTTTCTTTTTTAGTACTGCATACGGTGTTATAGTAACCCTATAAAGCATGGAGGAGCATTTTCGGTCATAAATTCATCCCTTTATCCTCTATCTTCTAGAGTATATATGAAAATATATTATTTAAGGAATCAATATATCAATTTTAACTTCATGATAGAAGGATGGGTGACCGGACTCGACTTTTCTACTGTAGTTACAAATTCTTCAACTATGATTAATAGAAGTTGGTGACATATTCTATAAATATTGTGCGAGGGAATCCAAACATAGTGATGATATGGAACATTATGATGTTGATGATGTTTTTATATAGATTTATTTAAGGGGGAACTGCCTTATCCAATTTAGAGAAGAAGTCGATAGCAGTAACGATGAACATGAACATAATTGCTATGGTTCAAGGATATTTCCCTAAGACATCCATTACCTATATGATAATCTAGTAGGAATATTATGTTTCTTATTGTAATTATATGGGTTGATGGATGAAATTTTCATGGATTTTTTATACATGAAAATTTCTAGTGAATTGAATAATGTCATATATCATTGTTTTATAGTAGTAACCCTTCCTCTTAATTTGATTAGAGATCCCAGTCTGAGAGTGATGAGCATCATAGGAACCTATATGTACATCTTCCATGAAGGAGGGAATCTATATTTATACGATGCATCTGAGGAGGATTCCATTGAATCCTTACTTAAAGAGGGACATCTACTCATTTGTACCGTCTCTTATGATAGTTTTCATTACTCAACATTGAACATGTTTCCATCTAGATAATTCTATTGTAAGAGACTAATTTTAAGTATAACTAATTATGGGCCCCATACCTCTAATGCTACATAATGGTTCCATTTTCTCTATGGTAGTACTGACCTGGTTGATTTATCCGAATCATAGATGATTTTCAATGAGACCATTCTTCAGTGTGTGATCTAAAATATTTCGTCTTATAAAACTGGTTCGTCAAAAACTATGGATTCATTAACCAACATTCCATCATTAGAATTCCGTGATTAGGGAGGAAAATGAAAAGTGGTCTCAATTTTTAAATCTACCATTATTTTCATGATGTAATGAGTGATAGGGTCATGTTGTTCCTTTTTGATAGAATATTCACCATTGATCATATTTATAAGTACCTACAAATACATTTTATATTTAGGTAGGATATTTAATGGTGTAAGGATAGTTACAAGATAGTGATAGGGGTATTGGTACATAGCCTCATTATTCTTATTGAATTATATAGTGAGATATAGTACAAAAAAAACTTCTTTTTATATAAAAACAGATAAAATCCTTAAGACAACTCGATTGAGTTTTCTTTTTTCTAATCTAATTGAAATAGCATTATTGTAGGAAAAAACTACATATCACATGTCTTGGGAATGTCATGGGAATATATAACCGCTTCGTCTACCAGTTTGATATCAATGGGTGTACTCTCTAGGGTGGGACATTCCAAGAGGAAATCATCCATGGACATCCCATTCACTAACATCTGTGACATGAATTGGATGTCATATTTTTTAAAAATGACTACCATATATGAAAAAACATAGTTATAATAGAGGTACAATGATTTTCAAAAGAATATAAATATGAGAGACTAGGTATAATTCATTTTTCTATAGGTATTTCTTCATCTTAGACACTACTAAGATGTGTGTGATGTAGTTCTTATTAACTTTTCAGTATCAATTCATAGTACAGTGCTTCATTTAGAAAAGGTTATAGATAATATTATCATGCCAAAAAAGATTCATATATGTGAGGATGAATCCTAGTGAGTGTTCCACGATTCCTATTTATATGATGACTCAATTTCCTTTCAATAGTGTCCATAAGATTAGTGGGTGTAGTAGGTATTTTTTGTGAATTTCAATGGATTCTTGGTAGTCCTCGTACTAATGATAGGTGATCCCCATCTTCATATTCATGGGGAAAGGGAGGGTTTTCTAGCTAAATATGATATGAAACAAAGAAAGTAGATGGGTTTACCCTATATCCCTATTAGATCTTTCAGATTATGAGATGATGATAATACTAAATTGGAATTATTATATTCAGGGTCTACCTCGATGTCTCTATAGTGTACCATAAGTAAAGAAACATCCTTGATGAAACCCCAAAACCACATTTCTATTTATTTATCTTCATTATTTATTATCTTAGATTTTCTAAGATTGATTGAAAATCTTTGAACTTAGCACTTCACTGTCAGGATTTCATCACAATTTAATTGACATAACATTTAGTTGTTAATCCCAATAAGATATTTTATATAATATTCATGGAATGATTTTACATGGATATATTTTTTTAGAATAAAGGTCATGAATTGATAGAAAAATATACCTTTAAGTGCTCTGAAGTTAGTTACTTCATCATCTTCAAGGGCCATCTTTTACAGACTATACCCAAAATATTCATCCACTAATGAGAGGTCTTGGAGGCTACTAGTTGAATCGATCAAGAGTTATGTGATCATAATTTGGAATTATATCCTCTGGAAACATAAATTAGGGTATCTAAAATAAACACAGACCTTAATATTCCCACTTTTCTTCTTAATAAGGATGATATTAGTGAGCCATATGGGGTATTTTAGTTCATAAAAAATTTATAATTGACCAATTTTTCAACTTCCACCTCATGGAATTATTTACACTTAAACACCTCCCCTAAAGAAGTGCTTATTTTTTTTATTGGTGAATCCAATGGGCTCCATTGTTCCAGAAACCCTTGATGGATTGGTTCTTTATATTACTTCCTTGTATATTTGATCTTGATTATAATTAATAAAAGCTTTATTTCAATTTTGGATTGAATGGGTTGCATCTTCAAGGAAGTTTAAATGTAGCCTTGGTGACCATTGAATAAGATGAAATAGTGTGTATCCACATCTGTATTCATTCTGAGAATTTCTATACATTTACTAGTGAAAACATATTTTTTCCTTTAAAAATTTATATATCCTTTCTTATTGAGAGGAATGGAATCACTGATATGTACCTGACACATTTCTTATTTTATTCCCATATTTACCACTATAAACTCATCCATTTTGGGGTAGACGCCTTCCTTGAATGTGAGAGGGAATTCCTAAGGGCATCCTCATGTTCATCTATTTATGAGTTTGTATGAGATGTTTCTTATGAAGTCAGTAATATAAGGGTCTCTCCATTAATGTTACTATCAGAGATGCCATATGAAGATATATTATCATCCCCTTCTTCCTGATTTATTGTAGTATGATTTTAGATACGATTTTATTTTTGATTGTCACTTGTGATAGATAAAACTTGGATATCTCGTATTGAGTATATTTCCTCCAATAGATTTATGGGGACCACATTATCATTATCTAGAATATTCCAAGAATCATCATGGGTGTTTCCCAAGCCAATGGTGGTTGTAACCTATATATATTCATCTACCATTATTCTCTTTACATTCCTTTAATATAATTCTAACATAGTATTTATGTCTTTTCAAGAATTGATTGGGGTATTGTCACCATTTAGTATTATGAACATTCCATCAATGGGGTATTCCAAACATTAAAAAAATAGAATCGTATTTCCCATGACATGATGAATGAATGAATAGAACATAATAATTTTTAATAAAAAAAGTAACTATTTATTTCCCTACATCCATGTATGATAACCAAATAAAAATTCCATAGCCTAGGAAGTGCAATGAGTTCAACCGCACTGATCATCATGACTATTTATCTTTCTATATAAGGAAGGGTCATAACATGCATGATTTCTTCATCTTTAAATACATCTTCCAAGGGATGCTCAATTCATAATTGGTTATGTTGGATAACTCCCCAGAGTAGGTGACATGTATAACTATCACCCAGTTAGAAGAAGAATATGATTGAAAAAAAATCCCCTCCTTGCATTGGAAAAAGCTCAGCAACTTGAAGAATCAAAATACTAGTGGATGACGACCTAACACCCAGAGATCCCAAATTCAAAAACCCATAATATCTCCATAGAATAGGGAGGTAACATAATATTTTTTTCTAGAAGTTGGATGAAACCATAAGAAATTGGAAGATATAGAAGTGGAAGAGTCATATTATTCTCCAATGTAAGCTCTCTCCATTTTATACTTCTTCTTAGAAACATTTAAAGCATGGCTATCAACCCGCCAAAGGGAACCCTAATTATATTGAGAAATCATATATGGATATTTTAATTTGATTCACTTATTTTAAATCTTATATGATAATGAATATGGCCTTAAATATGAGTTCCCCTCACCCAAATGAGGAACATGAAGCCACATGTGCCTAAACTGAGGATACATGGGACTACACAGTAGTAGTAAATGATAATATTTCTATAACATCCATTTTTGGATATATATACATTGGATACATTTTGGGAATAGATAATTTTGTCACAAAAAATAAATAGAGGTGTCCTAAAACCCTCATGTAGTCACCCACAACATGTTGTCTTATATGATTCTTTTGGGGGTTTGAAATCTGATCATCCTAGAAAATGGGGAAGGTTGGTGTGACCTATTCCACTAGTAGAAGATACTTCCTCAACCTATGAACATGAACTAGATCCGTCTACCTAAAATCACTAACCTCATGTGTTTCATAATAATATTAAACCCCACATCAGAAAGTGTCAACATATAACACATGATTTAAACATTCTGAAATAACTGGAAATTTCTTTAGCCAAGCTCTCAATCCATTATGCCCCCCAAATTCCAAAAAACAACTCTAGGAGTAATTCATTGAAGCCATAAGGATTTCAAATTATTTATAAAATGAATTCACTATGCAAGAGTTTTATCTAGTCACCACTATTACATCAAAATTCCTTGTTGTTATCTTATTCACATAGTAATATCAGGAAGATATCATACATATACACATCATGCCTTTATATGTTTCTGAATAAATCAATAATATTAGTACTATTTGATGCAAATTTCATAATACTACATGATTAAATTATGAGAAATTATTCTGGTTTGTTGGTAGCATCGTTAGCCTGTTCCTAGATGAGTATTTTCCCATTTTCTAGTAGACTGAGTTTAGATTTATCTTTGGTCGGTAGAATGGAATCTTCTAGACATTATGATATTTTTGAAACTCTGGGAATCCAACTGGATAATTCATTTGGATAAGAGACATATAAATGTTATCATAGATATTCTACACATTAAGCATCAATAGATTATACTATGGGAGAGGTATGATGAGCAAATTTGTTAAACCATTTCATCTATTTATGATTTTAGAAACGCTGTAATTTTTTTATTTTTTGGTCAATGATGGAAATTTTATTTATTATTGAGATAAACTGGTAAAGTTATTTATTAATAAGGTCTTTCCAACTGACACAAAATCCCTCTCTAATGATATTATATTGAACGATGGTAGATCCTACTATAGTATGTAATAAAACATCAGTGTTTTTACCTCCTTTTTATCTCAAGGTCCCATCAGTGGACAACCATGGGACATTTATTTTGTGATATGATAATTTGTTACTCCCTCTATCTCAATGGAGGATAAAGTATAATTTCCAAATATGGTTTTATGATGTGTAATCCACCCATTCAAGATATGGATTTATCTCAGGCTAGAGAGATGTGTTTTTCCTATGCAAGGATTTTAGTTAAGTAATTAGGGACACAATGATGTGAAGCAGTTCCATAGGTATTTCTATCTGAGCTACAAAACATATATAGAAATTGGGAGTGAATAATGATGTGGCCTAGTTTTTTTATACCATATATGTTTTCTCTATTCTAAGATCAAATCACAAAAAGGAAGATGGATAATCTGTCACCATAATGGTGGGAAGTCATGACCATTTTTGATATCCTCATTTATATAGACTGGAAACCTAGATCTAGAGTCAATATGATGCTCAGATGCTACTCGTAAAGTCATATCAACTATTGGAGGGATAATATTCATATATTCTTAAATATTATACCCAATGGTAATGTTTCCTCATAATAGCTTATCATTTAGTTGTATGAGATTTTATATCACATTCTCATATCATGAAAAATATTCATCTATGGAAGGAATTTTTGTTCTTCTAGGGTTTGACTAGGATGTATCCACGCCATTACATTTATATTTTATAGTTTTCCAACATAGTGGTGAATGATCAATATTCATATGTTTGAGGTTTTAGATCATCTTCTGCTTTCAGTTGCGTCCAACCATAGTTGGGGCATCTAGTACACCCTCCTCTTGATGAAAATTTTCCATATAGAGACCTTATGAATTTTTTTCTTCATCCACATTATCTATTGTGTTAATAGTGACATCATTTTTAGAGTTCTATTAAGAAAAGGTGGTTGTTCCAATACTTTCCACTCAATATGATGATTCTTTACAACCTATATTAGGGTCATTTCAAAAAACCTTGACTATATTTGGCTTTTATAGATTGTGAACCCACAATGTTTTGATTTCCATCAACATATTCTACCCCATGTTAGCCTATGAGTAGTGATGTTGAGGGAATTTCCATTCATAAATACTAGATGGTCCTTGGGTAGGAGAGTCTTGTTCTATGGTGGGAGGAACATATGGGATTTAGAACATTGATATTAACCTCCAAAAAATAAGAAGACTGATTACCCCTTATGTAATGATGATGATGAAAATTCCAATGTCCCAACATTTTTAAACTATCTAGGACCAAAATTGGAATTTATTGATCCAATTATTGGGGATCCAATTATTCCAGTCGAGTTTTTGATGATTCTTGGGATGGACACTGAGATAACACTTCCCCCATCCAAGTGAACTACTGTTGATATAGAACCTTCATTGATTCACTTATAGCCCTAATGGGGGATGATGAATGAAGTGATGGGGATTGAGATAGAAATTACCAATTCCCAGTTGGAAGGATTTTTTTAAACTACAATCAACATGGATTGAATACTCTTCATAATTGACTATATATGAGGTGTTGGCTATGGTATATATTCCCCCTGACCATCAACATGAGTTCCCTCATGGATGGATACTATAGTGGCTATTATTATGACATGTTTGATGTTGAGAAACTATTCTCTTAAAGGAGATGGGTTCCATGGAATCCCACAATGGGAGTTGATTTCTATATGAAACTTTTGTGTTGAGTTTATACATTGTGTTCAATTTATTAAATGAAATATTGTTGCTTTGAGGGAACAAGTTTGATGATATATTGTATGTCCTCTTCCAACACTCATGGTGTCTTACCATTGATGGTTTGGGAGGAATTTTATTGTAGGCACCAAAATTCTCATGTGTTTCCTGATCCCATGTTTTTATAGGATACTTTAACATTATATGATTTAGTATATAAGGGGATCTATAATTTCTTGTTCATGGTTAAGTGAAATACTCTATACACTACCCATCAATGAATATAGATTCATAATTTGGATTCAATTACTAACTGTATATGTTTTGTGAGTAAATGAAGAAAATAATGTGATAGATATGTTTTGTGGTTTTCTAATTTTGGGTCTCGGGCCATAGTGATAGAAAACACATCTAACTGACAACATATTGTCTGGATGGTTTGAAGGAGACCATTGTGTCTCGGATAAGGGTGGTGTATAAAAACAAGTATCTGATGAGTATCCCACATATTTTGTTTTAGATAATGAATTAACTACATTTATTGTTCTTATGAGATATTATTGTCAGATGTGATGAGGGAAAAAACATGATGGGGATTATTTTTCATACTATCTCTCTCTATTTGTCATTATGAGCCTCCTCTACATTTGGATTACATGAATCCATATATTTATACAATATAAGAGTCATATTGGAGTCACCCATTGACCAGAGTGGATTATTGATTAATGTTGATTAGGAACTATATATAGATAACCCTGAGTTATCAAGCACCTCTCTATAAAAAGGAATCTATGTTGTGAATACTTCTCTATATAGTGGTGTCTTGGAAAGGGGAGGATTTATTTTTATTTCATAGATATCACTTTGGGGAGGATGAGCATGGAATATATTAGGTATGGTGTCCATGAAATCCATCTTCACATTACAACAAGGATTAAAATCACAGTAATGAAATTATTCGTCTTTGGTTGAAGAGTTTATGAACCTTTTGGGCATTTGGAATATCTCAAACAGCCTCAAGGACTCTATAATTGATCTTAATAGTTATTTGATCCTCAATATCCATTGTGTATGGATTATTATAACCTTAACATCATGATTATGCAGTGATATGAGATTGTTGAATGAAGGCTTCCATAATATGTTGATTACATTCTAGTGATATGGGTGTACGGGCCAAATTTAGACAAGATGCAAAAATATAAGAAAGATATTATTTTATAATTGGAAGGAATATGAGTTTTCCTTGAGTCATGTTGTAATCTCACTTGGTAATCATCAGTAAAAATGTGGATACGAGCCTGATCCAGATCCTTTGGAGTATGTCACCGGTTTTTGATGACTAGAAAATGTTAATTTCTCGAGGCATGATCTTCTATTAGTTGGTTATCCCTAATTGAAGTAGTGATATTAACTTATTTTGAATAATAATTACCTAATTGAATATGCCAATGAACAACTTTAATGGGATAAGGGATATGGGCCTCATCCTGTATAGTGTTGATGGATTTTGATTATTTCATTTCTTATCTAATGTAGGGATATTATCCTAGCTTTCTTCATCTACTATAATTTTTAATTTATATCCAATTATAGGTTTATGGGCATATATATGGCAAAGATCCACTCTCACGTGGTGAGACTAAACAATAATATGGATATGATCTTGATCCTTATCATTTTTAGTATGATGACAGTCTTCTTCAATATGAATATAAGCCTTTCCCTATGCATGTTCCCCTCTCACTTGTTAAAGCCTATAATGAATGAGGATATGATCTTAATACATACAATTTTTAATATACCACCATTATTTTCTGATACGCATGTTCCCCTATCCCGATGAATGTGTGGTGCTCACATGGTGATATGTGATTAGAACAGTAATATAATACTTGTATGGTGCGTTGTCCTATAATGGGATATTCCGATTACACTCCTTGACTAGAGTGTGAATGTATGTTATCTCCATAATAACCACTTTTTTACTAATCAGGGTGTAGTGATTCCTAGGATATTATGATAGGATTAATCTCAAGACCTAGTGTATGTAACGGTTCCAAAATATGCCATTAGAGTTCATCACTAGTTAATAAGATGTAATAAAAAATTATAAAAGTATGTGGGGGAAATCACACCTTTATATTTTTGTTCTATAAAATATAATGGTAGATATCTTCAATTAAAATGGGAATATGATCCCACTTTTCTCCTCCATGTTCCACAAGAATATACTAATAGACTTTATGAATGAGGGTAGGGATATGGACCTCCCCCATGCTTGTAGTAGGAATATTCTCATAGACTTGTTTTGGGTTAGCAAGGATATGATCCTACTCATTGGTTACTACATGAATATTCAAGCAACCATTTTTAGTTGGAGTAGTAACAAGATCCATCTCACAATTTTACAGAACCTTCTATACCTAAAGTGTATTCCTTATTTTCTATTTGTGGGTATTAGAGGGGGTACTATGTTCGGTGGTACCCTCAGCATATGAAATAAGTGTTATTGTGGGATGGAGGTGGTGAGGACAATTAATAAGAGTCCACCTAAGTATCCCCTAAAATTTAATGGATCCATAGTTGACTCCCTAGTCCACCTTCAGTAGATATAAAAGGAGGTGATTATCACTCTTTGGGTATAAGAACCCTAAATGATTGGTAATGGTGACGAGTACCACATACATTACAATGCCTTTAATTGTATAATAAGAACATTTTGGTTTCATAATGTGGATACCATCATGTTAGTCTTCAAGGTTTGATATTATAACATATATATTGTATTCCATGATCCTTTCATTTTCAACCATACCCTAATGATTTCATGAATGTGAGATCATTATTAAGATTGTAGGTTTTGAATCCATAGAAAAATTTCTAGAAAATTCACTATATGTAAAAATGTCAGGACATAGATTTTTTTAAGATTGGTAAATGTAGTCATGAAGATAACAAGGAATAAAGTTGTTGATTTATGCATCCTTGTAGGTATGATATGTTCTCAATAAAGTATGCATGGGCAACACAATTTTACTTTTATTCATGTTTCGACCATTTTGGTCATGTTGACATGTAAATAAGAAGATGGAATTATTTTATAATAACCTTTGTTAAAGTCGATCAACCTTATTTTTCCTAAAATGTTATCTATATTATTGTAAGATATAAAAATAAAATTACCTTACACATGAATCTGATCATTCTATTATTTTAAATATTCACATCAGGTTGACAATTTTTGTTTGTGTGAGATATGAAAAAATTTTCTAAGTCATGATCAACTGATAATTTTGTTCTTTGGTAGATTCATGTCAGGTTCACCATTTTTTTATGAGACATGAAAACAAAATATCCCGATGCATAGTCAATCTATCGTTTTTTGGAGACATGCACATCGAGTTCACCATTTCTATTTCATAAAAAAATGGAATGGAATCTTAGGGTGCATCCACATGATATGAAAAAAATAGTTTTACATGAATACAAAAGTTTATATATTTTATATTTTGTTGTAAATTATATTGTTAAATGATTTAATGTCTTGTTTTTATTTTCTTCATTTTTAGGACAGATAAATATATGGTGTATTATTTTTGGCATGAAAGTTAAGTGTAGAGGGTAAAATGGATAGAAAAATCACTAAAATTAGGTTAAATTTCATTGTTTATTTTCAATAGAAAATTAAAATGGTTCCCAGATCAATAACTGGGAATATACCTTCTTTCTAATGGAAGGTAGCCAATTATGGTTTTAGATCCAATGACACATAGGAACTCACATTGGTCAATAGGATGGGAGGCCATACTCATCACACCCTGGGGGAATTATATCATACTCTAGGATTATGTTATATATTTAATATCTATTCATTTATCTCTTCCTAATCCCAATAAATAGCTGATTATCCCAAAAAAATATCATCAGTTAAACCATTTCAATATATGGGGGTGAATCATTTTGTGAATCCATCTATATGTATCTGATATTATTTTTCCAATTCCCTTAAAGGTTGTCTTCTTATGTTTTTAATCCATATCACTATGAATATAGGAATTCACGTCCATTGTCGTAAGGGATTAATATGTTGATGATTTGATCGATCCATTACGATGAATCCTTCATTTCATGTTTATAATAGAAATGAATGCCCATGTAGTTTGTTTAACCCATTAAATTTAACATATTATGGAAAAGACATATATTATGGAACATATGAAATGAATATTTGATATCGGCTTTCGAGGTGGTATCTTGTGTATCTTGGTTAAGGAAGAAGTTAGAGTTTTTTTTGTTCAGTTGACTTTTTAGTCCGTTTACAGATGATGTATACTGGTATTCCTATGGGAATGATTGGGTTCTTGGGGATAAAATGATAGATAAATGCGGTGATATACCCAAAAGTAGATTAATATTTGATATCTGCAATTTTGGAAGTAATACTACATATAATTTTTATTGCTGGAATTAAAGTGCTTGTATTTCAGTTGTGGGGGCTTACACAATGTGGTTTCCCTCATATGTGGGAGATTTCATATTATGTTATTGATTGGGGTTTGAATTGTGAGGAATCCCTATCTAAGTGAAATGATCATTAAAAATCTATAATCCCCTATGATCAATCCATATTATGAAAAAGAGATATCATTTAATCATTCTCATTACTTATGGATACAGGGCTTAGATACTGGGAGAAAACATCAGATATTTAATATGGAGTTCGATCCTGAGGAGGGAATCCTATGTATCCCTGATATAGTTGGAATCATATTCATTCTAGTTCAATTTGATCGAAGGTTACACCCTAATGATGACATGTTATGTAGAGGTAGTGGAAACTATTATAATGTCCTATGATGCCTTCCTGACCTAGCCTGGTGTTCTACCTTGACTAGCATGATTTTCCACATGACATGTCTTGATTGTCTATGTGACACATCGAAGGACAAATTTGACAATCCAAGTTATATAGAAGATATATCAAGAGGAAATCACATGATCATGTTTGATTTTCTGAGGGACAATGAATAATCTGAATTGAATGTTTGAAGGCCATTTTGTGAAAAAATATGACTTTTCTTGAGGGCAGGACAAGACCTAGCCATGTTTTCTTGGTAGCCATCGCATGATATCGACTAAAATTTTTATTGGAAATCACATGATCCAACTGAATTTACCTTTTTTCAATGATAATGCTAGATGAAACACATGGATGGTGTCATAAGAGCTAATTTGACATCTCTATAGTGTTCATTATGGTTTTTATGAAGGATGTCACAAGATCAAGATTACTTATCCATGTGATGTTGATAAAGCCAATAGACAAGCTCTAGTGTCATTGCGAGATGAAATTGATATTCACTATCTCTAATTTATGATTATAGAGACATTTCTTGTGGACATTACAAAGTCTGGATAGGGGGTGTATAGGGTTTTACATGACTTGGGCGGCATACCTTAGGGAACCATGTGACCAACTCTAACATGTACATGAGACCTTACATGATCCAAATAGTAAACTAAATGACGATCATGTGATATGGGTGACATGTATTAATTTTTTTGGATGTGTTGGGTGGTTCATGAAATGTAAATAAGTTTCAGTTTATATAATCATCAAAAAAGTATCACATATTTTTAGTTCTTGTTCAAAAAAATTTTTTGCCCATGTTCCATATATTTTTTAAATGTTATCTTATTTAAGTCTTGCATTATTTAGTAGATATTTGTGATTTTCCTTCCATAATATGACAGAATAATTTGTGGGATCTATGAGTGAAAATGGTATGTTCCAATAAATTACCCATGATATCATTGGGTTTTCTCCGAACATTTCAATGTTGAAAACCATTGTTATTGAAATATTTACCAATCCATGATATCTAATCTAATTACTAGGGGTTCTAATGTGAGGATCCAAGGAATAATATTTTCATTCCAGACTGGGTAATTTATAGGCCCCACCAAATTGATTTTATGTCACATTACGTACCTCATATTACAATTTTATATGATGGATTCTATGGTAGGAAGTAATGTTATGTGTTTCTTATGTTTCTGTTGTCGGTCATCCCAAGGGGTGATGCATGATTTTTAGTTATCATAAGATCATCCTATCAGTTCCCCATTTATTTATAATTTTCCAAATAAGTGGATATTTCTTATTGAAGTGGAAATGTAGGGGGGGTTGTATTGTTAGGTTGATATGTCCTGGGAAATTCTCAAGATCAATATTATTTTTAATGGATATTTTGCTGGTATAATATTCTTTATATGAGAACTTCCTTGAGATAGTGTTGTCCTGACTATTATTCGTTTTTAAATAATAGGGGAATATCAAGAGGGATTCTATGGGATCATGCAGACAAGTTTAAGGGGGTGCCATGGGATCAATGGGGATCATATGGGATGCAAAACCCCATTCACATGATACCAACATATCATACCATTACAAGAAGATCCATGTATTTGCCTTTTTATTTTCATTTTTTATTTTAAAAAGGTTGGGGTCTCATGACTTTGTATTTTTTTGGTCAGAGAAAGCCACTCTACATATTGGTAATGTGTCTTGAGACCAATAAAGGTTCATCTCGTGATGAATAATTATGAACATGGAAAAACATTTTTTTCTTTGGATCCTGAGAGGAAACTCATGATGTCCTGAACATGTCTGAATCACTTCATGTGATGAGGGTGACGTGTCAGTGGGATATGGAATGACAATATGGGCTTGTCCCTATGACTTATATTGTTTATTGTGATCATTATGGGTACATCGCATAAAGATTTTGTCTATGAAATGATCTCATATTTTGGAAATTTTCTTTCTTATTTTATAAGTATTTTTATGATGGTTTATAAGTCGTCTACCTGCTGAGAAGTATCATGAAGTGGGGGAGATTTTATGGCTCCCTCCACTTGATATTAGATTGTCTTGGATGCCTTCATGAGAGAAAATTGGCTCATAAAAGGGCCTTTGTGAGATACCATGTAGTTTTTGCACATTTAATGACCATATGCATGACCTTTTGAAGAACATTTTATCGTGCACCTCCTAGAGGTTCACATGATTCACATGATCCAAGAAACATTTTTGGTAATTTTATTTGTGGATAAAATTATACCCATATCCAGGTTTTTCAGACCATGTGGATATTTTATTCACATCTCAATGGAGTCAAAATTATGATATTGAGATTATTATTAAATTAATGTATAAGCTACTTTTGAGGGTAAAAAGCCTAAATTTATGAAGATGGTTTTTATAAATTTTCATGATGGAAAAAAATCCATATGTGTTATATTTCATCCCTTTAAGGTTTCTTATGAAATTATTTATTAAAACCATTCTGAATTTAATTATATTTCATAGGTAAGAAAATGATTTTTTTTAATCACAATAATTAGTCAGAAAATATAATTTTAAAAATATATTCATAGTAAAATTGTTTCTTTATTTTTAATTTATATACCTTATTGATATTTTTATTCTCATCTAATATTTTATAATTTTTTCAATACATTTGACTAAGGACAAGTACCAAGTAAAGATGAAAATTTTGATGATGTGTCATGGATGAAATTATTTTTATTTTAAAAATTTTATTTATGAAAACGATCATACTAAATAGATTCTTACTCTTAATAATTTATGGGTTTTTATAAAATATTTATGACCTAAATATATTAATATCTAAACCTAAAAGATATTTGTGAATGAATAAAATTTAATTATAATTTTATGTAACTATAATATATAAAGATTAAGTAAGGTATTTTAGTTGTTATCATATTAGGGTTAAGATAACATTACAAATTATAATGTTTTTATTTGATATTAACTAAATAGTTATTGATTCCATCATTGGTTAATAATACTATGGTTTATCAGAAGCCCAGAGCAATGAATAGTATTTTGTGGCATTAAGTGATCATATTTTTAGGTGATTGATGATATTTTTGGGTTGAGTTATTTATAATACTTATGTCTAATGTGAATGGTAATTTGAAAATAACATCATTACATTTTAGGGGAAGTAAGTGAAAATTTATGATATATCCTATATGGAAAAAACATTCAATAGTATCGAAGTTATTAATGTTCGTTTTGAGGAATTATGGTTAATATATTAAGAAATTTTTATGGGTATTTCCCTTATAAGAACCAAATTTCATTTTATCATGAAATAATTATTTTTATGTTTTAATAATGAGATTTTAATAGATTAAACATCAATTATCATGATGAAATTTAAGGTATATCATAAAACTTATTGTATCGTACATATGATTCAATCACCAGTATATTTAAAAAATATTTGACTACTGATTTTCAAATCTTTTTCAACATCCCAATCATCTGAATGATTAAATTTAATCTATCATATATTGTTTCATTTATCCAAACATTATATGTATAATGGTTTTTCATTTAATTTATATAAAAATATCAACTCATCCATATCATAGCGCAAGAAAATTACAACAATAGTGTTGACTATTTTTAATATTTATAAAGACATAATGTTGTATATAAATGTGAAAATCCATAGAATAAAAGAATATCCAAATATCTAGAATTAAAATTTTAATTTTTATAAGGTTCTATGTAAGTAACATGATGGAGTTGATATTGATGAATCATATAGTCATATTCCATATCATTGATTTGTATGATTAATGTATTAATGAATAAAATGGAAAAGAATTGTCAATGATTTAAAAAGTAGATTAAATGAATGATGTTTTTATTAGTGATATAATTATTTTTTCTAGTTATTATGAGAATCATAAATCTCATTGGGACTATTTTATTGTAGATCATGTTTTCAAAAATTGGAAACATATGTCCGATAGAATTGATACCATTGAAATTTAATCTAACTAAAAGGTAATTTTTTGAGAACATTAATTTTTGAGAATATCATAAAGGGATAAATAAACATTTTGGATAAATATTTATTTATGTTAACAAAATTATATCTTCTTAATATTATTTGATTCTTTAGAAAAAAATGAGATATATATAAAAACATTGACATTAAAAAGTTACATGATGATTGATTAAAATTTGTAGGAACCTTATCAATTTTTGGGGAATGCTATATCAATTAAATTCATATAGTAGTGTTAAAAGGGAAAATTTTATATCAGGATACAGCTCATTACACCTCTAAAGGCTTATGTGATGGAACCCATAATATAAGTTTCGCATCTGTACATCACCAACCATCAGCAAGTGAGTTGTATTAGTTAGTGTAAAATTATAAATAATTATTATAATTATTTTGGGAATATATAATTTATCATAAATATAACTACCATACTAGAATTTGATTTGGTGATTATGTGATAAAATATAAGAAAAATATCTCTATTTTTTTTGAAAACTATATGTTCAATGTAAAATGAGTCTTATGGATTCTTATTTGAGGATTAATTTTAGAATTTGTTGGAGATAATTTATTATTTTAATGTGTTTTTATAGTGATTGAGGTCATTTAAGGAATCTATTTCCATATACAGGATAATATATGACAATGTTATGTATATTTTTGTTTTGAAACATTAAGAGTGATTTTAGTGATTTGGAGGTAAATTTTGTAAGGTTATGTGATAAAAATAATTATATTATTTTTTATTTCAACCTCATTGATGAATATTTTGTATAATTTTATAGATATTTATTTATATAATTATTTGATTGACTTTGGGTATTACTTTTTTATTTTAGAGATTAATGTATTATTTTATCGTATAATGGTTTATTTATTTTGAGAATAGTCCTACCTTTTAGTAACATGTTTGGTTTTAGATGATTTATACATAAAGGATAAATAGATTTTTTTGGATGACATGAACTTTTAGTATTATTTTATTATTTAAAACATAAATAAATCTTTAATCCTAATCATTTAGAGAAAAAGTCGATGTAGGGGAAGAAATTGATTAAAGGTTGAAATATTATTATTAACAAAGTATATTTTCTTATTTTTTCTTATATTTGGTACACTAATTCCTCAAATATAGGAAAATAATATTGAACCAAAAAATATCATATTATATTCATTTCTAATATATTGATGGTAATTATTTAACCTAATTGGTTTGTAGTTTTTTGGTTGTCAACTTTCTTATGATCATTCTCATTCTTGTGATCAATAAACTATATAATAATGAATTATTGTATAGAAAATATTATTTTCTTTGATGTCCATATTTACACATCACAAAAATATTTGGCCATTTCTAAAATTACTTCTTTTTTATTCCTGATGACCGTCATATTAAACATTCTAACTATTCAAGAAGAATTTTTATTAACCATTTTTATGATGTGGGTCTTAAAATTTTATTATCACATGGAAAACAATGATTAACGAGTTGAGGTTGAAATTTCAAGGCTGAAATTTCTTAAAGGGGTTGATAATGTAACACCTTGAGACTTTTCCAAATAAAATATTATCGGATAGTATGATTGTCAAGCAATTCTAAGCTTAGTGGAACCATGGAATATTATTATTTAATTATAACTAATATTGACCAACTATTTAATTGGTAGGTATAAATAATATTATCCATATTATGAAATTTATATATAGTATTTAATAAATACAAATTTATATATTATTTCATTGGAAATCGGAACTCAATGTTGAGAAAAGTCATTTTATTCTCCAAAAACATGTCTTCTTAAAAAATGATTTTTATACATTTTTTGTGATTAAATTAAAATTAATTTAATTATATTTTATAAAATAATGATTATAAAATTAATATTACTTTTGAAATAAAAATACCATATTTTTTATGCTGAAATTTTGAATGCTTTCTAAGAATATTTATTTTTTGGTAAATAGTGAAAAAATACTATTTTTTTGAAAACTATGTTTTCTATTATGGTATTTACAATGTAAAAATATATTTTTGATTAGTTTTCAAATTTAACTTCTTAACTTTGTCTTAAAATAATCAATTAATGGTTTTTAAAATGAATTTTATACTTTAATTTTGTATAACAACGTTATATACATAAAAATGATTTTTTGGAAAACTATTTTACATTAAATATTTCTGATTTAATATTTTCTTATGTTCCACAACATATGGTTCAAGATATTTCTTTAAATGATTCTAGTTTTTTGAATTATATGATATTAATTAGGTTAATAATACCCTTTTATTTTTCTATGAATAGTACCATTAATAATTTTTGTTATCATCATAAATGGTATATCATATAATTAAAATTAAAAATAAAATGATAAGGATTAATAATTGAATATAAAATTTGAAATAATATTTTTGAGTGTGTATATACCATAAAAATTGTCCGAAATTTTAATATAATGTCTTTCTTCAATTAGGACATGTTTTTGTGATCTAATATATTTAAGTGCATATGAAACCCAAAATTTCACATTGTTGCTTTTAATAACTAGATTATTTTAAACATTGTAATAAATAGAGAATATAATCAGTTTTAATTATTAATTTGGAATAAAAATGGATTTTTCATCAATGAAATTTATTTTCTATTTCTAGTGATGCAATAATGACCATAAAATATAACACAATATTGATTTAGTAATTATTTAATTGATTTTTTAAAAAAATTAAATATGTTAAAAATATGAATTGAATAAATAATTGAGTTATATTATTTGGTAAACATTATATATTATAGTATTTTCTTCATTGGATTATAATTCCTTTTTTTCTTATTGATATTAAATTCAATGTAAATAAATCAATCTAAAATTTTCATAAATGATATTTTATAATAAATAATATTTAATTAAATTATTTAAGCAACCCAAAAATATTATATTAATTCAAGTGAATGGTATGTGGTTTAAAAAAACATCATTGGTAATTAATGAGATGTTTATATTTTTATAGTGACTATAATAACCCTTTAAGAATAAAGAACATATTGTATAATCATAGTTATCAAAAGGGTTAACAAAGGGTTAAAACAAAAATATATGGATAAAAATATCAACAAAACCATACCAAATTTATTTTAAGATATTCTATTTCTCATATTAATTATATATTTTAATGTAAACAATTTTTAACCATATATACATTGAAATTAATTTTTATTATTTTAATCATTTAACGAATTGCATGATTTCTCATCGCCTCTCCTATAAAAGGGAACACTTTTTCTAATTTATTCACATTTCAAAAAATTTATATATAATCTATTTCCTATCCCAATATAGTCATAACATCCGTACATACAAAATAGAGATATTAATTGGGAAGAATACCACTATTGATGGTCATAAGGTGTAAATCATAAGATATTTTTTGAAGAATGGGTATATCACCTAACCGAATGTTTTTTAATTTCAATATTCAGCTCCATTAAAAATTATAAACCCTGAATATATAATAATTATAATATTTATAATATAATTTTATGTTATTTTTTCAACTCAATAAACTATATCTATCTCCAACCTCTATAAAATGGAAAAGGCATTAATTCGTGTGTATAGTGGGATACAACCCCACATACAGATGTAATTCATCTTCCATCACTTCCTTTCACATATTTTTATAATGATGGAATAAATATATATCATTTTGAAAAATTTAAAATATCGCCTAATTTATTATCATTTCATTCATTGAATAATGATAATATTGTTTGTGTATGCATGTGGACTACCACCTCTAATAAGAGATTTGATTTTTTTTCAAAGAAACATCATATAGATAATATATATCATCTTTTTTAAGTAAATAATATTTTATTTCGGATATATTTATAATTCTATAAATTTAAATTAATATTTACCTTTTTTAATAATGATCATTGAAAAATGGAAATGTTACTCAAGCATTTTTACAGCCCAACATCTCTATGATTGAAATGAAGTTAATTTATAATAAATATAATTCATTATTAGTTTTAAATGTTTAATTTTGGTATAAATTGATAATTAATTCATCATTATTATTCTTTATTTTATGTAATAATTACCACACTGATCGTTGTCAGCCTAACAAATTCATTTTGGACTTTTGAGCTGAATATCATCAAAACATCTAACTTGAACATATTTTATTAATTAATTGATTAGGAAATTATGAAGGAGATAATAAAAAATGAAAAACATTCATACGAATTTAAATAATTATATTTTGTTTATTTTTAGGAAGATAATGAACATATGTGACTACTCAAGTACATGGTATGGGGATATCTTTTAGAATAATTATTTTTAATATTCCCTTACAACTATCTCTCTTTCCTCTCCATATATTAAAAATTAATTTACTAATATATTTAAATAGAAATAAAATAATAACAATGGATTTTTTATGTATAATTTATTTTTATAATTTGTTGTAAAATGTAAAAATTTTAGGTACATTTTTTTAAATTATTTACAAAAAGCCAAATGGAATGCTATATTTTAATGTATAAGAATTTAAATAATTTTTTTTCCAAAATAATATTTATTTGATTTTTGGATTCATTTATATTATTCCATGTATTATTAAAATAAATACTCTCCTTCAATATTTTTCAAATATTTTAAAGAATGTCTATCTATGGATTGGATATTTCAATATATCAATTTATTTATTAGAAGTAAAATGTGTATCTTGGGAAATGAAATTTTTAATATGTAATGATTATTGGGAACTAATTATAATGATAGTTGGTTCCATTATTAACCAAGGATGGGATGTTCCAGGATAACCTCTACTTTCTTGGGTAATATTTATGTTTCAAAGTTTATAATCAAGGTGATTCCAACTATAGTTGGGATGGTTATTTGATGTGTAAATTTTATTGTTCCTCTAATTATAACTGTGATGGTTAGTCCATGTGAAATTTAAATATAATTATATTTATTATTGTGATGGAAATAAAATATTTAAGAGTTATTAGAAAATGATTCATGAATTACCTATACGAATTATCTATGTTTTATATGGGTTTTATGGAAATATAATGATTTCAAATGGTAAGATAAAGAGATTATGTTTAATGGAATATACATTCTACTGTTTAATGGTTAAATGAATAACATTGTGAAAAAAATATATTATTCTATTTTAATGAGTGAAGAGAATCCTTTAAGATTTTTATTATTTTTTTCCATTAAGATCACTTATGAAATTTTTCAAGATAATATTTGGGCAAAAATGTTGACTAGATGGGTGAAAAATGATTATTTTGAATCTATAAGTTTATATTGAAAATGAAACTTTGTATAACTATTCATCAATTAACAGTATATTTTTTCTTTTTTATTCCCCTTATAATTTATTCTCATCCCACATTTAAAAAAAATCATAGGGATTTAAGGATATGTATGGACACAGCTCAGGTAAAGATGAAAATTGTAAATATGTGTCAGTAAAATAAAACATGTTCCTTTTTAAAAGATTTTTTTTATAAAAAAATGGATAATATATATAACTGTAAAAATTATAATATCTGGGTATTTTGTGTAATATGTTTTACATAATTCTCTAAAACTCTAAACCTAAATAATCATTTCAAATGAATGAATCATAATTATAATATAATTTTACTAGTGTATGTAAGGTTTATGGTCATATCATTATTCTAACATTTGGAAGAAAGAAACAAAAAATAGCTTAGGATGGAAATTTTGTAACTACACATATCATCCATGAAAATATGTGTTATCGTTTGAGTAATTTTTGTCATTTTGTGTTTGATTTTAATTTTTATCATCATTTACCAATACCATGATGACTATTTCATTTTTGAATTGCTAACATATTTTTGTGACCAAACCTAAAATTGAACTTATAAATATATTTGGATCTGATGATTCAGAATTTTATATCCTTTTTAAAATATTCATAATGGATAAGTTGTCAATATTATTTTTAATATGTGTTTTAAAATTAAATGAATACCCATTATTTGAAAATTACTCATTTAGGAATAAAAAAGGACTTATAAAAATCTAATATAATATTTAATCATATGAAATTAATAATACATTGATTAATAAAATCTATTCTCATTTCATTAATACCAAATAAAAATCACAATGGTAGCTTTCAATTAAATTATTTCAAGAAATTAAAGTTCATTTTTTCCAAAATCACTATTATTTTCTCTTCACCGAAAAATAATTTGTTTTATAAAAATAATATAAATCCATCATATTTCTATTATGACATGAAAATGTTAAAAATTATTTCCATTTTGAAACTAATATTTATAAAAGTGATAGAAATTAATTTTGATATTTTTAATTTTTTTAGTAAATTCATTTTTGATGAAAATGTTTTTTAAATAATAAAATGTATTTATTTTGATTATCTTAATAATATATATTGTTAATGGAATGTTATTTCTTTTGAAAGGTAGTATAATATACATGTTTTATTATATTCCTTTACAAATATTGATTAATTTATTATATAAAGATAAAATTAATGTGCGAATATGAAAATATATATTTGAAAATTGCATATTTTACCTTAGAAATATTTTATTTTCATTTAAATCATACTGATAAATAATTTATTATTGGTCAATAATTTTACTAAGGACAAACATTATACATAAATTTCATTATAAAATTATTATTATTAATACATTATAATCCAATAGAGAAGTAATAATGTTCGTAAATAATTAATTATATATATCGATTTGTTCAATCTAATTTTTGTCTAAACCATATGCTATCAATTATATTATTTGAATTAAATAAATTATAAATTGTTTTAGATTCAATTTTTTTATTAGTTAAAGAAATTTTATTCTCAAAATTTTATAATTTTTTTAAGAATCATTTTTTATCTATCAAAAAAATATGTATTGTAAGATGATTCATACAATCATGAAAGGAAATAGTGTTCTAAAATTTAAAAATACATATATTGAAAGTCCAATTACTGAAAAATTAGAAAAAATTTCCTTTTTAAAATATGAGATTTGAAATATGAAAATATTTTTAAAGAAACATAACTAGGTTCTAAAATAACAAGAAAATTAGTGGGAAGTGAAAATAAGGACTTGGAAATGAGATCCATTTATGAGATAATGTTATACATTTATGAATGTTATACATTCATCATAAATTATTGTAAAAGAATAACATTTTAAAATTCATGATTCTTATCAGGAGATGTGTTATTCTTATAAAATCAATATATAGAACATGAGAAAATATACATTATTTATTTACTTCCATTTCATATGAATAATTTCACTAGTTTTATGTGCACTGATATATTTTTTCAATTTTATCTCATTTCATATTCCACACAATGAATAATAAAAATGAAGTTTTTCCCTAATGCACTAAATTCCACATCTAAAACATATTATGATCAATAAATTCATGAAATTTTATTTCACCTATTATCCATTAATGAAAATCATAAATTAGTAAAAAACCTAATAAAATTTACAATATGAATAAACCATTATATGTAGAAGTACTACATTAATCATAAAAGGATAAACAATAACACCAAAAGGTCAAAATAAGTAATTCCATAAATTAAAATCATTAAAAATCATCCAACTATTCTAGAAGAAAATTGAAATCCAAATATTATAATGATTTTAGGAAAAATTATTCCTAGATCAAAAAATCATATTTCTACAAATAATATCAATACTCAAAATTTCCCAAAACCAAAATTTGTGATATCTAATCATATTATAAAAAAATATTCCAGTATACTCCTTAAAAAAATAATTTATATATTCATATAAAATATATCTCAAAAGATATTGGGAAAATAAAATACCATATTAGTTAATAAGATTTCTATTTAACATATTTTTATTATTTTCTGAATATAGTGAACTTCTTTCTAAAGTAACTTTAATCCTTGAGTGAAAAAAAATTCAATCCCATGGTCATTTATATAATAAAATATATTACCCTCAAATATATTAATCATTTTATGACTATTTACCAGAATTACCTCAACAATAAATATTATATTAACCCTACTTGGTACAAATACCATTCAACTTATGTCCCTAAAATATAAAAGCATTATTAATAAAACAAAAAATTCTCTAAAATAAAAGTGAAATTAAAGGGTTAAATGTAAATGAAACATCAACTAAAACACATTAAATATCTGTAAAATTAATCCCATCACATAAAAAATACAAAGAGAGATAATTTATTTTAAAATATTTTCATCCTTAAATTTTTATTCCCTTCAATAAATAAGACTAGATCACAACTCCTAATATCCAGTTGGAAGACCCATCAATAACTCAACATTATTCATAGTCTATTGACTTTGATTTATCATATTATTCATAATAATTCCCTCATAAAAATGAAGATATTAATCACTTCCTAAAATTCATTGATATAAATATATTCATGTTTCATAACTTAATCATAACAAAAAAGTTAAATTAATCCATACCTTTGATATGTTATTTATAATTCCCACATTTTCAACATAAGTAGTATTATGAATTTATATACCATTTTATATATTTTATTATTTATCCACTAATATAGGTTAAATGTAGTATATTGGTTTGAATATTTTACATAACCTCAATTTTTAAATAAGATTCCCTATCCTATGAGTTATTTTCTTAGGTACTTATTCCTACATTTATAACATGTAAGAAATTAAATAAATTTTATGATATGGTATATATGAAATGATTTTCCACAAATCACCATTTTTTATTTTTTTATCCATTAAAGAGGAATTATCAGTTTCATATTTTTCATAATATATTGAGATATAAGATTAGTCAATACAACCATAAGCTTTACTCCAATGCCAAACTAATTTTTTTTATCATTTTGAAGAAACACCTAATTTTCCTTCTCAAACTTTTTTAACTTAGTTCATTTTTGGTAATATTAATTAATTAAACATAAAATTTGTAGTGATATTATATCAAATAAAATCTTAATAAACCATCTTATAAAGATAAATAGTGATATATACTTAACTATGTTTTAATATATTCAAATCTTCTGATTCATCCAAAAAAGAAACTCAAATATTCAAAACATAATGACCTTTATGTTTTTATAATACATAAAAATTATGATCTAAACCCATTATATTAACCATGGATATTTTATAAATATTTTAAATTATACTCATTAAATAACTTACTAATCTCTAAATTTACCCCAACCATTTATCTGATTCTAATTTTAAATCCACATATCATAAAAAAAATTACAATTAAATTATTTATGAAATTTGTTTAAATTATTCATAGTCTCATAATACAATATGTTTATAATTTTATATAATTAAGAAAATAAATATATTACATAGGCAATAATAAAACAAATTGTCCATTTTTTCCACAAAACGCGATTCTTATGTTAAAATTCCGAATTTACTAATGTACAACATTATTCATTCAAAAAAATCCATTATTAACTGCTATAATTATTAATATTTATTAATAATACTTTGACCATATAAAAAATATTTTAAAATATAATATGATAAAACATCATTGTAAGGGAAATTAGAATAATGAAAAACTATTAATCTATTAAAAAACATGAAAACCAATGAAAATAATTAAATTTTTCAGAAAAACAGTTTTCACATGTTAAAAAAACATATCCAAAAGTTAAAATGAATCTTTTATAAATTAAAACCATTTAAAATATTATTAAAAAATATTTGGTCAATCTTGAAGAACCTAATAAATCATGGAATGCGTTTTAGAAAACATACACATCCCTACTAAATGGTTAAATAATTTATTACCCTAGAAAATAATAATATTAAAAAAATATGAAGTATATATAAGGTATATTAGATAAATATATTCATGGCCCTTTTTCAATAATGTCTAACCCATTTCAAAATAAATTATTCCCAATTAATATCATACGTTAAACCTACGTGGTTATATAACTCATTTTTCATTTTTTAAGACCATTTATTACCTAATGTATTCGAAAGCTATATCGGTCTCACTCATCATCATGATCTATATTCCTATAAAATTTCATCAATAGTAATTACAAATTACCATATTTTGAATTGAAAAATAATAAAATTTTACTTTTTAATCATAAAACCCCTAAAAATAACATTTGAAACCACAATAAATTAAGTTAAATTTTTACATAAATAAATATTCTATATTTTCATATATTTTGAAAAATCAATAGGGGAAATATTAACATATTAAGAAGAATAGGAAAATATTTTAAAAACCAAAAAAAACATAAAGACAAAGCTTTATACTCACTATAATGGTGGTAAATGATGTTGAATTCATATATATCAAAAACATTCAATTTTCACTCTTATAAAGAAGAGAAAATGATGTATATGGTAAATGTGAGAAACATTACAATTAAATATTTCTTATAAAAGTAAACTATAGTGAGAAAATACCTTTAACAACACTTGATTTATTAATAATAAAATTCCTTGAAAATATTTAAAAACCTGGATTTGGAGGAAACATGTTTTAAATGAATATGTTATAATGGGTTCTAAAGAAAACCCCCTTATAACATTAGTAACTTTTGAATAAAATTTAAACTAAAAAATTGAACATGAAAATGATTTATTAAAAATATTATTTTATGTTGTTAAATGTTAATATATATCTATATGGTAGTGCATACCTAATAAAAAAATGTTGGTCGTAGTGGATACTCAAGAGGGGGGGTGAATAGAGTTCCAATTAAAATTTCTGTTAAAATATTGTCTATTTAAAATCCCCCAATTTATAAACCATGTTAAACTGTCGTGAATTTATACAGATTGTAAATGTTCACTTAGCTTCTCAAAGATTGATTAGGTCTCAGTTAATTTAACCACAAGATTAAACTAACTTTTGAAACTAACCTAATGATTTACAATAAGTGTAAACACTTGCTAATTTAACTATCAAAGTAACTTTAAAATGGATTTATATTTCAATGTAACAACAGTGGAATATAAAAGATATATGTAGTATACTATAAACTTAAACTAAATATGCACAGCAGATATAACAAGAGGTTCAGTCTCAAGCCAAGACTTAGTCCTCTTAAATTTATATAAATTTGATCCACACCCTTGATCGGGGTTAACAACAATTTACAAAGTTGTCCAGGCCACACAGGGACCTCTACCACAGTTCTTCATGGGAAACAAAATATATTCCAACCACACAAGGACCTCTTATATAGTTGACATGGGTAAACAAGAGTTAAGAGTTTTGGAGAGAAGATTTTGATATCCTCCAATTCAGTGCATGATACAATGTGTGTGTGTGTGAGATATACAGAGTACACCACACTTCTTGAAAGTAAATAAAAAAATAACATAGAGAGAACAGATAAGAGTTTAGAAAGATCTAGTGATTAGCAATGCAGATCTGGACTCGTTCGATTTAGCAGAAAAGATTCTGAGTCCTTCTCTGGTTTATCTATTGAAAAACATAGTGTCGTAGTATAGCTTGTGTTATATAGGAGTGAAAATGATCTCTTGATTAGTCATGTGTTCTTCAGTGGTGTTGGATTGCACTCATGAGAGTTCTTTGAAATTCTTTCAATCTCCTTCTTGATCAGGATTGTTCTTTTTATTCAGCACATTGCTCTCAGGCATATGTAAGTTCTTCTTTTTGTATTGTCACACTTCCACGTGTGTACTACATCTCAGTATTCCTTATATTCCACAAGCTTTGGCTGTAGGAAATGATTCCTTTTTCGTAGGTACGAGATACGATTTCCTGACATGCCAACAACTATCATTAAATAAAATTAATTTCATTAAAAACATAAAATATGTCCATTAGCATTATTTAATTAATATTGACAAAAAGTTACGAAACGGTATCACAGTGATTATGTAAATGGTGTCTTTTTCACGGTATATGCTCCACGGTATGTGATTCACTGTGCCTTCTTGTCATGGTGTCTAGCTCACGGTGTCTCAGTCACGGTGTGTCCTTCACGGTGTTTGGGTCACGGTCTGTCCTCCACGATGTCTGGGTCATAGTTTGTCCTTCACAGTGTCTGGGTCACTGTGTGTCTTTCATGGTGTCTGGTTCAAAGTTTGTCCTTCACGGTGTCTGGGTCACTATTTTTCCTTCATGGTGTATGCCTGACTGTGACTGTGTCTTGTACACAGTCTGTCTTACTATGTCAAACATCACAGTGTCTCTATACATAGACAAATATATGTATCTATATTTAGACATTGATATGTAGAATATGGATTAATCTTAACCTATAGAGATTAATAGAACTTGAATCATAATGGCTTGATAATATAAGTGAGATTTTTGATCATGCATTAGACTTGTAAATACTAAAGGGAGTAATAAACATCAATAGTACTTGCTATCATTAAAACATGATGTGTAGTTATTATTGAGATTAGAGATGATTAACATGACGTTCAATTAAGATTGATATTAAGTAACATTAATATGATTTGTGATCCTTAAAACAATATTAATGCATGAGGATTCCAAAAATATCTCCCTTTTTATGATAACAAATCATGTATAGGTAAAAATATAAATGAAATGAAACAAAATAACAAACTCGACATGTAGAATATGAATACTTGTACTTTTAATTATGTGTACTTGTTTCTCCCCCTTTTGGGATTATCAAAAAGCAGAGAAAATGAAGTGAAACACTGCATTTTCCATCAAAAAGGTTCAGAATAAACATACAGGAGAAATAAAAACAGTAAACAACAAATGACATCCCATCAAAAAAAAGAAAACAGTCCCTGGAATCTTCAGGGATCCGCCTTTTCCTTGCCTTTATCAATAGTAGGACCTGGGGCTGATGTAGAAGAAGGCATATATGTGGTAGACAAAGAGGTTAAGGGTAGACCTTCAAAATAGATGGAGCCAAAGTAGGAGCAGTAGAAGATCTAGGCTGCGGTTGGTCAAGAATGATTGGTCGGATATGAGAAAAAGCTTGGCTGACTATCATGGCAGTTGAGGCATGGGTAGGTAGACCAGTTCTAAGGGGTGAAGCAACTAGAGCAACTATATCAGTACTCTTTACAAGAAGATACGGCTTCAAAAGATTTATGAAATCAGTAATGATTTCTCCACCATATTGCATAGCTTTTTCAAAATAGTCCTTATTCTCCATGAATTTGTCCAATAGTCTGGTGAACTCTGTAAGCTTCTGAACTTGAGCTTTAAAAGCTTGAGTTATAGGAGGGATTTTCAGGTTTTCCACAATATACTTAAAGTAATTTGTCATGTCACTTTTGGAGAAAATACGAGTGAGATAAAATTCTATTTTCTTGGTGATCTCTTGTTGAGCATCATTGGCTACCATAGAATGAATTATAACCAAGTCCAATGCTCAATCACTGTTCATAACCACTTCTGACAAAGAAGACAGATCCAAACCACTGAATGCATTCTGAAGTTCTTCCTTGATTATGGATCTCAGCAGAGAATCATCCAAAAGAGATATAGAAGGTTGATTAGAAGCAGGAGAAGCCTTGACAGCTTTGGATAGAACATTGAGCTGTTTCAGAACTTTTTTCATGCATCCAGTGTAATCATATGTGAACTTATTCAGATTATCTACAAGATCCTTCATGAGTTCTATCATTTTTATGGGTCTTTTTACAATCTTCTCATCAAAAGATAGTAGATATTGATACACATGAGACACAATCTCTCTTGAAAGGGTGGAATCAGTTGGTTCAGGAGAAGCAGCAATAGGTGCAGGGGCAGAAACTGGAGCAGGCTCTGATCTCAAAGACAACTCATTCTACAAGTTTCATACCATACTTTTCAGGTTTGCAACATCAGAAATCAGCAGCTTATTTTCTACTCTGACTTCTTGAATTTCTCATATCATCCTTTGTTGAAAATGAAATATAATATTTTAGAAGAAAATTGATGCATCTTATTGACTCAGTTGAGTTACTAGACAAGGTTGAGTGGATAAGATCTTCTCAACTCTAGCTAAAAGAGTCACTCCAAAGACTTTTAGATCATCTTTAGTTACAAAGGAGTGTTGCTCGGGTAAGAGTGTAGGTAAAGGTAGTGGGGCAGGTTCTGGTTTCCGTTCAGTGTCATCTTCAGACTCAGATTCCAATTCAGATTGAGAATGGGGCTTTGGTTCTGGTTCAGGTTCTGGATGAGCTACAGACATTAATTGAAACAAAGAAGAGAGATCCATTCCAGTTGTAGTTACTTGCTCTGACTCATTCACATCATAAAATCTTGGTAAAACATATCGAGTGTACACAGAGTATGACTCATTACCAGGTTCAGATTCATATTCAACAGACTTGGTTGGACTAGTCTCAAGGTTTTGAGGTTCCTCCCCCTCAAATTGTGCTTCTATTTCAGAGACTATAGAATCAGAAACATAGTCAAGATCCATAGGATAATCTCTAATCTCTTCAGAAAACTCTTTCCATGCTGGCTTAAAGGCAATTTCCATCCTCTATTCAGTAGAGGGAATTATCTCAGGAACCAACTGTTCCATAGGCAGTGCTTCCAGATTGACTTGATTTTCAGCAGGGAGTTCTTCTACACCAGCAGACTCTTCCATGGATTTTTTCTCTGATTCTGTTACTAAAGAATCTCTTACATCCTCAGATTGGATATCCAGATTTACAAATTCTCTAGAAGCAGGAGATTCTTCCTCACTAAGAACCACCGAAGGTTCCACAATCATTTCCTTTTCAACAAAAACTTCATCTCCTTGAGGTATTTCTGCTCTTCTCTAAGTGGTACATCAGCTGCCACTTCCTTTTCTTCTTCAGCATCTGAGTACTCAGCCACTTCATCTGGTTCCAAACTAGGATCAGCAAGTTTTTTAGGTCATCTGGGATAATCAATAGGATTAAACTTCTTATACAATTGATCATTATTCTCAACCCATTGCTTCTTCCAGGGGTTCCAACTAATCTTCATCCTTATGATGATAGGCTTAGATAAGAAGAAATCATAGTCCTCTAAATTTTCTTCATTCGGTCCAACCATCCCTTTGGAAACTAGCATGGATGAAATCATCCTTGAGTAAAACAAGGAGGTGGATTTGGAAGTGACTTTAATTATCTCACAAATATGGTTAATAACATACTTTCATAGGTTGATCTTATGGACATTCTTCAATAGGTAAATCAAGAACACATCCTGATACGTCATTACAGCAAATTCCCCTTTTCATGGATTGATCAAATTCTGAACAAATTTGAATAGTAGTCTAGTTTCCCCATCAAGCACTACAGATATATCCCATCGCTGGGTGCCATTACAAGTTAAGGTTCAAAAAGAATTTTCCAGATCAAATATGTCAGATGATGGAGGAGGGTCTCTCTGGTAGTCTTCACAAACTCCTTCATGTGGAATTCTTAGGCATGCAGCCCACAGCCTCGAAGTGAAAGAACACTTCTGACCATTGATCCAGCTGGTCACCAAAACGTTTTCTCTAAAATCAAAGGAAAACATCACATATTGGTAGAATTGAGATACCAATCTCGGGTAAATCGGTCTATCTTGTCTAGAGAATCATTCAAGCCATCCTTGTTCTTTTAAGACATTCAAGACTAACGACATGCTAGACAACAGCCACTCAGGGAAAATCTCTTTTTCAGGTACAATAGTACTGCTTACCAGGTCTGGGTTAAGAGGACCTTCGGGAGCAATCCTCTGTATTCTCATCGGTTTCCTAGAGCGGCGCTTCTTAGATGAGGGTGAAGTCAGACGCTTCATCCTAGGCATCCACTGAAGGTTCAGGCGAGAGAGGAGAAGGTTTTCAAGACTGAGAAGATTCAGGAGAGAGTTTGGGTAAGTAATCGAATGAAACCCTTAGGTTTTATCATTTGGGAATGTCAAACGTCATAAAAACAAAAATGCGGGAAATCAAATATCAGTGAAATAAAAATTACCGCGATAAGGGTTAAAATAAGAGTATAAATAATCATCACGGTCAGACCGTGAGTAGGCATTATGGTGTGATGAAAACCAGTCATCACGGTGAGACATTTGGTGGTATTCACGGTGAGAAAGTGACCATTCTCTGTAGTCACGGTGAGACAGTGAGTTGACAGACCGTGAGCACAAGGTCTTAACGGTGAGACTGCATGCATGAAACAGTAACTGTAAAACAGTGAGCATGAAACTGTAAAGTAAAATACAGAAAAGTATTAAACATTAATATCTGTAAGATATCTATTTATTATTAATCCTACCAATATCATGTATGATGTAGTCTAATCTTTCAGAATTTAATAGTTTAGTGAATATATCAGCAAGTTGATATTCAGTACCAATGAATTACAAAGTGATATCACGTTTTTGATAATGATCCCTCAAAAAGAGATGTCTTACGTCAATATGTTTTGTCTTAGAATGAGAAACAGGATTCTGAGAAACATTAATAGCACTTGGGTTGTCACAATTTATTGGGACATGTCTGAATTGATATCCATAGTCTAGTAATGTGTGTTTCATCTACAAAATTTGTGCACAACAACTTCCAGTAGCTATGTATTCAGCTTCTATAGTAGATAATGCAACAAAATTTTGTTTTTTTGCAACACCATCATACTAGAGACTTTCCTAAAAGGAGACATGTTCTAGAGGTTCTTTTTCTATCTAACTTACATCCAGAAAAATCAGCATCAGAATAACTAACTAATTCAAATGATTGTCCTTTGGGATAGAACTGTCTTAAATTGGGATTATGCATGAGGTATTTGAAAGTTCTCTTCAAAACATTTAAATGTGACTCTTTAGTGTTTTCTTGAAAACGATCACACATACACACACTAAAAATAATATCAGAACGACTAGCAGTCAGGTGGAGTAGACATCCAATCATTCTTCTATAAGTGGTTTGATCAACAGATTTACCATCTTCATCAAGATCCAACTTACAGGTGGTACTCATGGGAGTGTCACTAATTTTTGTGATATCCAATCCAAAACGTTTTATAAGATCTCTAGTATATTTACTTTGAGTTAAAAGAATTCCATCATCATTTTGAAATATTTGAAACCCAAGAAAGAATTTTAGTTCACCCATTAAACTCATTTCAAATTCATTTTTCATCATTTTAGAAAAATCAGTACATAAGGAATTTACTTAAGATAAAAAAATAATATAATCTACATAAATTTTTACAACTAAAACAACTTTAGAAATTTGTTTTATAAAAATATTAGGGTCAGTTATACCTTTTGTAAAACCTTTGGAAATTAGAAAAGTACTTAACCATCATACCAAGCTCTTGGAGCTTGCTATAAACCATATAAAGACTTTGTAAATTAAAAATATGATTTGGAAAATGAGGGTTTGTAAATCCAAGTGGTTGTTCCACAAAAAATCCTCAGCAATATATCCATTTAAGAAAGCACTCTTAACATCCATTTGATATAGTTTGTAATTTATATATTCATCATACACAAGAAAAATCATAATAGCTTCTAATCTGACTACTGGAGCAAAAGTATCCTCATAGTCAATTCTTTCCTCTTGACTATATCCTTGTGCAACTAGCCTAGCTTTGTTTCTAACTATGTTTCCAGATTCATCTACTTTATTTCTAAACACCCATTTAGTGCCTATTGTGAAAGTGTCCTTAGGTCTTTCAACAATATTTCAAACTTTATTTCATTCAAACTGATTGAGTTCTTCTTGCATGGAAATCACCCAAAATTCATCATTAATCGCATCATCAATGTTTTTAGGTTCAAGCTTTGACAAGAAGTCATGATGTTCAAACTGATTTCTAAGAGAAGCTCTAGTCTATGTCCCCCTATCCAGATTTCCTACAACAGAATCTAAAGGATGATTTTTTAGAATTCTAGTTGATCTAGTAAATGTAGGACAAGAAATTCCAAGCTCTTCTCTAGGTTTGGGTTCATTAGAAGCAGATTCATGAATAAGTCCAGAACTGGTTGTCTTTATAGCAGGTTCTTTAGATATTTCATTAAGGTCCAAAACACTCAAATGTTCATCAAGATTTTTAAGAGAAGTTTTAGACACATGTGGATTAGATTCATCAAATTTTATGTGAACAGATTCTTCCACACAGTTGGTTCTCTTATTGAAAACTCTATAGGATTTTCTGGTTATAGAATATCCAAAAAATATTCCTTCATCACTCTTAGAAGAAAATTTATCAAAATTATCCTTAGTTTTAAAAATAAATACTTTGCAACCAAAGGCTCTAAAGTAATTGAATTTAGGTTTTCTATTGTTCCAAAGTTCATAAGAAATCTTTTTATGATCAGGTCTAATCAAGACTCTATTGATGATATAAGAAGATGTATTTACAGCTTCAACCCAAAAATAAATTGGCATGTCATACTCATTAAGAATTTTTCTAGCTATTTCTTGAAGGGTTCTATTTCTTCTTTCTACTATACCATTCTCTTGAGGTGTCCTAGAAGCAGAAAAGTTATGACTATAGCCATTGTGTGAGTAATTGGATTCAAATTCGTGATTATCAAACTCACAACCATGATCAATTCTTAGAGTTTTAATCTTATGTCCACTATGATTTTCTACAGACATGGAGTATTTAACAAAATAAGAACAATCTTCACTTTTGTGAGCTAAGAAGTATACCCAAGTATATCTAGAAAAGTCAACTACTAGGACATAGACATAGTGCTTCCCATTTAATCTAGAAAATCTATATGGTCCAAACAGATCCATGTGAACCAACTCGAGAGGTTGAGAAGTTGAGACTTATTTCTTTGGTTTAAAAGATATTCTGTGTTTCTTTCCCTTTTCACAGGTATTACACACTTTTTCATTTGGAAACTCAAGTTTGGGTAAGTCTCTAACTAAGTTATTCCTAGTCAGTTTTATATGTGAATGGATGTTGCAGTGTCCTAATCTTCTGTGCCAAAGCCAAGACTCTTTATGAAAAGCATTTAGGCAAGTAACATTTTGCTTAGATAAAGAATTTAAATCAACTGTATAAACATTTTCCTTTCTTAAAGAAGAAAATACAAAAACATTCTTATAATTAACAACAATTCAAGAATTATTTTAAAATTTCACATTAAAAAAATCATCACACAATTGATAAATACTTAATAGATTATATTTCAGTCCATCAACAAATAAAACTTTAGAAATTAAAACTGAATCAGTGTTACCAATTTGGCCTAGGCCGATGATCTTTCCATTAGAATTATCACCAAAGGGTACATAGACTCCATCAACCTTTATTAAACTCTTGAAGCATGAGTAATCCCCAGACATATGTCTTGAAAATACAATATCAAAATACCATGTATTTATGTAGGAACTCTTCAAGCAGGTATCCTATAAAATAGTTTTAGATAGAATATGATTTTGGTACTTAGATATTCTTGGGTCCAGATAGGTTAGCAATCTATGATTTTGGTACCCAAATTTGTCTTATGGGTCCTATATAATTTAAAGAATCAAAAGATTTTGAGAGATAAAATCTATTTGATTGATAAATATATGAATAAATAGTTGAAGCATATGAATGTCCAGAACTAGAACTAGCAGTATTCGGTCCAGATTTGGGAATAAATCTATTCTTAGTAATCTATCTCTGTCCAGGATTGTAGCCTATTCCAGTAGTGTATATAGGTACCACTTGCATTCCTAAAATTTGAGTTAGTGTAACTTTCCATTTGTGAACTTCTCTAAGTCCTTTCTAAGTTGCTCATTAGAAATTTTCATTTCAGTGTTCTCTTTTAACAGTTGATCATTTTTCTCTTTTTCAATAGTAAGTTCAGTTTTAATAGTTGTAGTGAGAGCATGTTGTTTCTTCAATGATTTGTATTTATCCTTAAGTTTATTGAATGTCTCTTCTAGCATATTTAAATATTAAAATAATTCCTCACAAGTCATGTTTTCAGAATCCGAATCATATTCTGCATCATCTCCATAATAATAAGAATTTAAAACAGGAGTATCTAAGGTTACCTCAGATGTGATTGTCATGAAACACATGTTTACATGTTTCTTTTCAGAATCAGACATTTCAAATTCACTTGTGTTGTCTTCAGAAGCACTCCAGGTAGGCTTCATATATTTCTTGTACTTACTGTCCTTGTAATCATATTTCTTCTTTGACTTTTAACTTTGGTCGGTCTGCTTTAATGTGTCCTTTTCTTTTGCAATCATAGCATACAACTTCGTCACTTTTATCTGGCTTTTTTCAATCCTTCTTCCAATGTCCCTTATTGTCATACTTACCCTTGTAATTTTTTTTTCTAAAAAATTTCTTCTTCCTATAAAATTTCTTAAACCTTCTGGATATCTGAGCCATTTTAGCATCACTATCAGAGTCTGAGATTTAACTTATTGAACTGCCAATTTTTATTTGAGCTTTTTCTTTTTCCATGTTCTTTGAAGCAGTAGTCTTTAAAGCCACTGATTTTCTTTTTGGTTCATCCTCTTCCTATTTATTCACCTTGAGTTCTTCCTCATAAATCATAAGCTTACCAATGAGTTCTTTGACAAGTAGAGCAGCAATGTCACATGACTCTCTAATTGAAACATATGTGCCTCTCCATCGGTCTGGTAGACACCTCAATATCCTTATAATTAGTTCCTTTGCTGGAACAACCTTTCCAAGTGAATTCATTGTATTGACTATCTCATTGAACCTGAGATACATATCTGAAATGGGTTCATCTGTTTTCATTTTAAAATTATCATATTTAACAGTATATGTATTCAATCACATTTCTTTAACATTAGTTGTTCCTTCGTGAGAAACACCTAAAGTATCCCAAATTTCATAAGCAGTTTTGCAAGCAGATATTTTGTTAAATTCCTCATCTCCTAAAGCACAGTACAAATCATTCATAGATTTATAGTTATTATTGTAATCAGTCTTTGTAGTGTCATCCCAAGTTGTTCTTTCAGTTTCCGGAATTTTATATTGTGATTCTATAGCATTCCATATATCAAAACCCATACTTTCCAAATGAATTTTCATTTTCATTTTCCACTGAGCATTGTTCGTACCATTAAAGAAAGGCCGCATGTTAGTAGCAGCACCCTCTAGTCTATTATACATAACTAGATTTTAGAAAATAAATTTAAAGAGATAAAATTTAGAAATATCATAAATTCAAGATCTTTAAAGATGAAACTAAAATCACAGTTGAAAAACAGAGTATTTCAAAAATCCTTAAAAAAACAACCTCTGATACCAAATGTTGGTCGGAGTGGATAATCAAGAGGGGGGGTTAATTGAGTTCCAATTAAAATTTCTGTTAAAATATTGTCTATTTAAAATCCCCCAATTTATAAAACAAGTTAAACTGTAGTGAATTTATACAGATAGTAAATGTTCATTTATCTACTCAAAGTTTGATTGGGTCTTAGTTAATTTAACAACAAGATTACACTAAATTTTGAAACTAACCTACTGATTTACAATAAGTGTAAACACTTGCTAATTTTACTATCAAAGTAACTTTAAAATGGATTTATATTTCAAAGTAACAGCAGCGGAATATAAAAGATATATGTAGTATACTTTAAAGATAAACTAAAGATTCACAATAGATATAACAAGAGGTTCAGTCTCAAGACGAGTCTTTGTCCTCTCAAATTTATATAAATTTGATCCACACCCTGGATCATGGTTAACAACAGTTTAAAAAACTAACCAGGCCACGCAGGGACCTCTACCATAGTTCTTCGTGGGAAACAAAATAAAGTCCAGGCCACACAAGGACCTCTTCCATAGTTGACGTGGGTAAACAAGAGTTAAGAGTTTTGGAGTGAGGATTTTGATATCCTCCAGTTCATTGCATGAGACAGTGTGTGTGTGTGTGAGTGAGATATACAGAGTACACCACACTGCTCGAAATTAAATAAAAAAATCACATAGAAAGAACAGATAAGAGTTTAGAAAGATCAAGTGATTAGCAATGCAACATTGGACTCGTTGGATTTAGCGGAAAAGCTTCTGAGTCCTCTGGTATTTCTATTGAAAAACAGAGTGTCGTAGTCTAGCTTCTATTCTACAGGATTGAAAATGATCTCTTGATTCGTCGTGTGTTCTTCAGTGGTTTTGTATTGCACTCATGAGAGTTCTTTGAAAGTCTTGCAATCTCTTTCTTGATCCGGATTGTTCTTTCTATTCAGCACAGTTCTCTCAGGCGTATGTAAGTTCTTCTTGTTGTATCATCACACTTTCACACATGTACTGCAGCTCAGTCTTCCTTATATTCCACGAGCTTTGGCAGTAGGAAATGATTCCCTTTTCGTAGGTACTAGATACGGTTTCCTGATATGCCAACAACTATCATTAAATTACATTAATTACATTAAAAACATCAAATATGATTGTTAGCATTATTTAATTAATATTGACAAAAAGTTAAGAAACAGTGTCACAGTGATTATGTAAATGGTGTCTTCTTTACAGTATATGATCCACAGTATGTGATTCGCTATGTCTCCATGTCACGGTGTCTAGCCCACGGTGTCTCGGTCACGGTGTGTCCTTCACGGTGTCTGGGTCACAGTTTGTCCTTCACGGTGTCTGGGTCACGGTTTTTCCTTCACGGTGTCTAGGTCACGGTTTGTCCTTCACGGTGTATGGATCATGGTTTTTCCTTCGCGGTGTCTGGGTCACGGTTTGTCCTTCAAGGTGTCTATCTGACTGTGACTGTGTGTTGTAACCAATCTATCTTACTGTGTCAAACATCACGGTGTCTCTATACTCAGACAAATATCTCTATCTAGATTTAGACAGTAATATGCAGAATATGGATTAAGCTTAACCAGTAGAGAGTAATAGAACATGAATCATAAAGTCTTGATAATATAAGTGATATTTGTGATCATGCATAAGACTTGTAAATACTAAAGAGAGTAATTAACATCAATATGACTTGTTATCATTAAAACATGATGTGTAGTTATTATTGATATTGGAGAGCATTAACACCATGGTCAATTAAGATTGAGATTAAGTAACAGTAATAGGATTTGTGATCATTAAAACATGATTAATGCATGAGGAGTCCAACAAAAAATATACCCATTTTTTTAAAATTTCATTTGTCTAAAAACGGAAATTGAGATAATTAGTCCCTTAATTTTAGTCTTTCCCATATTTGTATATTAACTAATTATAAAATAATTAAGTTATATTAGTTTTATATTTTATTGAGACACTTTTTCCAATATTATCTAACAAAATTTTTTATTTTATTTCATTTATTAACATCACCTATTTAGTTACTAAATCAGTTGTGTTTACATAATATATTTTCAAAACATTCTGTTAATAATCCAAAAAAACGTTCATTTGTTGACCATGGTAAAAGGGACCTATTAAATATCATCTAGAAAACATTAATCAAGATATAATTATTATTTTAATAAATTAATTAAATTTTTTTAGTAATCAATTAAATTTTTATAAGAAAAATGAATCAAATCAGTTTATTGTGGTGGTAGTCCACGCATATGCAGGAGTGATGCTATACTTCTCTAAAATGTGGAAGGGTCAAAATTTAACAAATATGTTAAATATATATATTTAAAATTATTTTATTAATGAAATATATTTTCCTAAATATATTATACTCACCATCCATGTCAGGAGGGGTTGAAAAAGGGAATGAACTTCTTTATGTAGATGCAAGTCCACTAGTATGCACGAGCAATGTTATAATTTCTCATATAATGGAAAATGAGATGAAAAATATTAGAAACATAAATAAAATAATGTTTAAAAATAGTTAAGATGATTAGGTTATCAAATAAATATGAATAAAGGTTATTTTAAGGGGGAGGGAGTGGAAATAAAATTGAAATGACTTTATTAAGATTTATACCTCATATTTAAGAAACCTCTTTAACGTATACCTTACACCTTCTAGGATTGAAAGTTAGTGAAACCAAAAAAAATGGGAAAAGGTGAGGGTGTTTGAAAGATTATTTTCGTATATATTTTTTAAAACTAATTTATCACAATGTGTGATGAGGATATTATGGATATTCTCTTTTATAAGTGTGGTGGGTAGACATCTAGTAAATACATGTAATTATAGTATATAATACAAGTTAAAATCGTGTAAGATGACTCCAATGTGTCTTATATTTGAATATAAGGATGATAAATTATAATGAGGACCAAATTACAATATTTTTATATCACTACGGGAAAAGTGGTTTTTTGTGACGGTTCAATTACGACGGGAATATATACTATCACAAAAGGTCTGACGAAATATGTATTTGAGATGGGAGTCTTTTCTCGTTGCAAATAGTTGGTTAATTGCGACCGGAATAGGTGACCCGTCACAATAGGTTTCTCACGGTTTGCGCACTAAAACACGGGAAGGGTATTTGTGACGGGGACGCACCCCCCGTCGCAAAATCCCGGCGGCAGTAAATACCATTTGTGACGGGAAAATCCGCCCGTCGCAAATAGTTTGTCGGCAGGTGTGTATTTGCGACTGGACTCATCCCAAATACCCATTTAACCGCCGATTGTAATTAATGTGGGTGAGCGTATTTGCGACGGGCCCCATTGCAAATAACCCCGGCACAACTAATCTAACCTATATATACCCTACCCATTTTTTTTCAAATCACTCAAATCTTCCTCTCCCTCTCTCTTCCTTCTCCAGTATTATGGGAAAAAAATTTAGTTGAAATTTTTTATACGAGAGCAATTGGAAGGCGCCAATACCTTCAGAATATCAATGTTTAAGGTATTTATATTTTATTTTTTTTGAAGTTATTTTATTTTTTATATTTATTTTTATTGTTGTTTATTAGTTTTAATTAAATTAGATTTAAATTGATTTTTATTTATATTTATTTTTAGTAAGAAATTGATCTTTTTAGTAATAATTATAAGTAATTATTGTTAATTTGTAATAATTTGAGATTATTATATATAATTAGCAGAATTTTTTCAGGATTAGATATAATTAGGGATAATTAGGGGTAATTGGGAATAATTAGGGGTAATTAGCAATAATTAGGGGTAATTAACAATAATTAGGGGTAATTAGCAATAATTACGGGTAATTAGCAATAATTGGGGGTAATTAGCAATTATTAGGGGTAATTAGCAATAATTGGGGGTAAGTAGAAATAAATAGGGGTAATTATAAATAATTAGGTGTAATTAGAAATAATTATGGGTAATTAGCAATAATTAGGGGTAATTAGCAATAATTAGGAGTAATTAGCAATAATTATTATTAATTATATATAATTAGTAATAATTAGATATAATTAGTAATAATTAGATATATTTAGTAATAATTAGATATAATTAGTAATAATAAGATATAATTACTAATAATTAGATATAATTCGTAATAATTTGTAATAATTCGTAATAATTAGTAATAATTGGATATAATTTGTAATAATTTGATATAATTAGTAATAATTGGATATAATTAGTAATAATTGGATATAAGTAGTAATAATTGATAATAATTAGTAATAATTGGTAATAATTAGTAATAATTGGTAATAATTGGTAATAATTGGTAATAATTGGTAATAATGGGTGATAATTGGTAATAATTAGTAATAATTGGTAATAATTAGTAATAATTTTTAATAATTAGTAAAGATTGGTAATAATTAGATATAATTGGTAATAATTAGATATAATTGGAAATAATTAGGGATAATTGGTAATAATTAGGAATAATTAGATATAATTAGATATAATTTGATATAATTTGATATAATTTGATATAATTTGATATAATTTGATATAATTAGATATAATTAGATATAATTAGATATAATTAGATATATTTAGATATAATTTTATATAATTTTATATAATTTTATATAACTATATATAATTAGATATAATTAATATAATTAGTAATAATTAGTAATAATTAGTAATAATTAGTAATAATTAGTAATAATTAGAAATAATTAGTAATAATTAGTAGTAATTAGTAATAATTAGTTATTATGAGGTATAATTAGGTATAATTAGGTATAATTAGTAATAATTATAAATAATTAGTAATAATTAGTAATAATTAGTAATAATTAGATATAATTAGTAATAATTAGTAATAATTAGATATAAATAGTAATAATTATTAATAATTAGTAATAATTAGATATAATTAGTAATAATTGGTAATAATTAGTAATAATTAGATATAATATGATTTAATTTTCCTTGATTGGTTAATCATCTTTCATGTAGTGTTTCAATAGGACAACCCAAGTCATGCCCTTATCGTCTATAAGAATTCTCTCACATGACCCTTTACATAGACCATTCTTAATTGAAAATTTAAGGGAAAGATACTGATGTCCCCTCAAACTTTTAAGGAAAAATAATCTATGTAAAGGGAGTGAGATGATTCTTAGAGATGAGAACAACATTACATTAGTCATCCAATGGCAACACTACTTGCGAGGTAATCAACCATGCAAGGAAAATTATAGAGTTTACATTGGACATGGCTGACAAAAACTTTTTATTTTTCATGACCTGACAATTGGTGACCCTTTGAGATTTGAACATGTTAAGAATAGAGCAAAGCCTTTTGTGAATATTGATATTTTTAATATTTAATAAATTGTTTATTATTTTAATAATATTAATATTTTTTTCATAAATTTTGATAATATAATTTTTATATTAGTAGTAATTAGATATAATTATAATTAGTAAATGAAAACTTCTTGGATAATGAAGGGAAAATTTGTAATCATCTTCACAACGATGATTAGCAAATTTCCTTTCATTATTCAAGTAGTTTTCATTTTGATAAGTATAGTTAAGTATTGCTAAATTAGTAACAATTAGTAATAATCAAGAGCAGTTCATAGCTCAGAATGACCTTATAGAGAGTTTGCAGAAGAAGCAAGAAGAGATGTCTCAGCAACAGTAGCAGCAACATCAGCACGGGGAGGAGATGTGTTGATGGCAGTAGCAGCAGCAATAGAATGAGGAGGGGATTCGTCGATGGCAGCAGCAGTATCACGAGCAGATGGAGTACATGTGTAGTCTAACTCGTAGTTTAGGGATGGAGTTTCCTCCACCAGCTCCTTCAGCTCCTCCACCTCCTCAAAAAGATGACCCCCCCAAGTGATTTTTTTATGTCAAAAACATTTGAATTTAAATTTTTTGTAATATGAACTAATTACAGTTTCTGTCTCTTATATCGTTGCGATTATTACATAATTCAATTTTTAATATTTTAGGATTCGTTTTTGTGAATATTGAGAATTTTAATATTTTTTATTTTTTTTATTATTTTAATAATATTAATATTATTGTTTTATTAATCATAATTTTATTAAATATATTTTTTTGTATTATATTTTGTTTGTATTATATTTTTTAATATTTTTTTATTTTACTAATAATAATAATAATAATATATTTTTGATTTTTATATATTTTTTTGGGAATAATGAGAATTTTTATATTTTTTTTTATTTTAATAATATTAAAATTACTTTTTCAATAATCATAATTTTATTAAATTTATTTTTTAAAAATTTATTTATTATTTGCGACAGGATCTGTTGCGATGGGATCCCGTAACAAATAGTCTAAATAATTTTTTCTTAAAAAGGGTATTTGTGACGGGAGTATTTGTGATAGGCCCGTCGCAAATAGTCTATAAAAATATTTTCAAAAGGTATTTGTGATGGGATTACGGGCCTGTCGCAAAAAAGTATTTGTGTCGAGCCCGTCGCAAAAGAGCTTATATATATATAAAGTATATAATTGAAGACTTATTTCGGACGGTGAAGTTTCCCTTCGCAAATAATATTTTTTGCAATGACGTTTTCTGCAACTGGCTATTTGCAATGGGGCCCCGTCGCTAAAGCTTATTTGCGACGGGATCCCATCGCAAATAACCCATCTCATGTACCTTGAAATCTAGTAGTGTATTTTTATGTTTAATTTTAAAAATTATCTATTGGCTTAACCAACCCTGTTAACATTTTTTTACCTTATCCATTATAAGAACCTTTTCAATCCTTTAGGGGCATCAAGGTATTTTTTAGAATTTAAATTTTCTCATATATAGATTTTTTATGATATATTGAAACATTTCAAATAAAATTGATCTGTGATGATATTTTTAGGATTATATATGTATAAAGAAATATTTAATACTGGTTAATCTCATTTTTTGGACTATTCCCATAATCTAACTGAAAATGTATCAAGATAAATGTAGATTTAAATAAAACACTAAAATCATCATTTATAATTAATATTTATTTATTAAATTATTTTAATATAGTATATCATCTAAATATTATTATTATTATTTTAATTTAAAAACTATTTATTTTATTTTCCAATTCATCCTAGCCATTGTATTATTGCTGCATAAGAATTTTAAAATAATGTAATATATTTAAAAATTATAAAGATATTATTGACATATAATAAAATTATTATAAATCATTATGGTCAGATGTTTTTTTATTATATATTTACTGTTAAACAAATCAGAATGACATATTAAATATATAAAATGTGGTGAATTTCATTTTATTAAATATAACACGTCCTTATCATTACATCTAAATAATATTTCAATGGAATGCCCAAAAAATACTAAAATTTTTATTATGGGTTTAGAAGAATCACAAACACACTAAAATTTGATATGGTATAAGTTATTCTTTCATTTTTTAATTAATTTCATATTTTAATTTACTTTTCCTTCACATATAAAACTCATTTCTTTATGTCATTAAATAAATTTTCTGATGAAAAAAAAAGAATTTTCCTTAAGATGAATTTTTAAAATTATTATTAAAATTTTTAAATCTATTGTAAAATATTATATTTCCATAATTATTAAAAAATACTATTAATATATGTTTTTAAAATGCATTCATAACCCATTTTTAAAATAATAACAATTTTAAGTATAAAAATGAACATACACCAAAATGATATGTAATGAGGATTAATATGAAATTAGTTCAAAAATATATAATAAAATAGATATTAAATTACCTTATAAACAAATCCAAAACCCATTGATAGTTTTGTATCGATTAATTTAAATAATGTAAACGTATATTTTGTAAAAATCATCAGTTTTACCTATTCACGCAAAAGAAAACCTATATGAAAATTAATATAATATTAATTATAATATTATAATAAGATTTTGTTTTGAAAAAATATTTCCATTTTTTTGAATTAAATTAATTTAAGGGTCAAAAAAAAGTTACAACATGCTCATTCAAAATTCAATTAAGTATTAATGATGAAAATTTATTTGTGAAGGATAAATAGAATTTGTTATCATACCATTATTAATAATGATATTTTATTTAATATTATTTAATTATTTTTTATATATAATAGTATTATTTAATTAGATTTATTTATGAATACATTCAAATTTAATATATTTTGAAAATAATACATTGGAACAGAAAAATTGTTTCATAAAACATATTTATTTTACATTCGATGAATTTTATCCTCAATTCCCCACTATCTATAATAAATATTGGATTTTATTATGATTTTGTTAACTAAAAATGTTGTACATATATTTTATAATATGGTTATTGTTAATCCAAATCTCTCAAACCAATGGGTATGTCACAATAATCATATTTAAATAATAATGTTTTGTAGTTCATTTAAGATCGATGTGGCATATTATATGTGCATTAGAATATCTAATTTGATGAAAAGAATTTATAATATATTTTTTGTATCATATATTATTTGAGAAAAGATATAAATTGGTGTCATATTAGAGTCTAAACTCATCTAATGATTTCTAAAAAATAATCCCATGAATTGGGTTGAAATCTATATACATTTCAATTTTATATTAAGAGATTATATAATAAGATCATAAATAAGGGATATTATTTTTATGTTACATATATTTTCAAAGTTCATGAAAATAATACAACATTAATCATTTGAAAATAAATATAATGTTATATGTTTCTCAGAAATATAAACAATAAAACTGCTTTAGTTTTATGATTAATGGTTTATAGTGGATCAAACAAAAAATAAAGAGAATTACATTATATACGAAGATAAAAAAATTTATTCCATTTAAGATGTTTGAAGTTATCATAATTAACCATAGGTTATGTAATTACAATTAGAATTTTATTTATTCACATAATTAATCACATACAGTCTGATTATATATCAAAATTATTCATCCCTTTAAGCATAAAAAATTATAATTTCAGTTTTAATGTTTTCTGCCTCCCATTCTGAGCATAAATTATATATCCATTTGAATTCATTATTTTTTTATTTTGTTACTTAGTAATTTTTTTTATAATTTTTCATATTATGAACTTCATGGGAACAATCATTTCTTCTAAATTTAAATGGGTTCCAATTTTAATCGTTATTTAATTCCACTTAAACATCATTAAATTAATTCTTATCCATAAAGGGATTATATTATCTAATATATATAAGGAAATCAAATTTATTCAATATGATATTAATTAATTCATAGATTTTCTCATACTGTAAAATTATTTCTTTTATAAACACATTATATAAGTTAAATCTATAAATGTGATTTCGTCTCTAATATACATATTTTATTTAGGATTACATTCTATAATATAAAATATTTAACATAAGTAGACACATAAAGAAATATCTTTATTTTTTACATTTTTAACAAGAAATTATGTATAACATCTTAAATTAAAATAGAAGGGTATATCCTAGTGTCATTAGTCCACTTTTATGAGAAAATTGAAGATTAAATTTCATTATATTTTAATAATTTGTAGTGTTTATTCTTCCATATAAATTTATTTTTGAGGCATGTTGATTCCACTTACTATAAGTGACAGAATTTACCTATAAGTGAATTTTTTTCTATGAAAGAGTAATTATTTTTTTGAATATAAAATAAGATAAAACATTCCTCTTAAATTTTTAATCATCACAAAAAATATATAATTTATCAAATCAAATATTAATTCTATTTTAATCCTTCGAATTTGCAAAAAATAATTTCCTCAAAATGTATTTTACATAGATTTACCCCCATCAGAATATGGGAAATGAATCTAAACAATGATATCTTAGATTTGGGGTATATTCTAATTATGATTCAGATGAATGAAATATCTTCCCATGATTTTAGGAGGTGAAAATATATACAATTAAATCCTTGAATTATTATATAGTCACAGACTAATGAATTTCTCATGTCAATTTGGTTAATGTTTTTATACTATTACTGATTTTATAAAATGTCATATTTGAGTGAAATGTGTCAAAAGATATATAAATTACACATATTAATTTTAGATAAAAAATATTAATTATGTTTCATCATTGATTATTATCATCATCTATTAGTTAATGACCCAAATTTAAACCCCATGATTAATCATTATGTCAATATTCTCAAGTTCATAACCTTACGGAATAATGACTCTAGAAGAAAATTTGTAATTGTTATACATTTACTCTTCAAAATATAGATTTAGGATTTTATGTGATATTTTCACAATACATTTCTTAATAATCATATATATAATAACATTTTGGTTATAAAAATTGTATAATTTTTTGATGTACACGACACTATTTCATATTCTTTCTATTGTATTTTCACCTCCTTTAAAATTGAATATTTATTTCTTTTAAAATTATAGAGGTAAAAGATATCATTATTTCTAATATCCTAAAGAATAAAATTTATATAATTTTGTATAATAATATATAGGTTTTACATAATCATAAATATCTTCTTAATCACCATGAAGTTTTAAAATCATCAACAGAATAATTAAAATAGAATATGATTTGTTATAATTCACTTAAGGGGAAAAAATATACCAAAATGATATTTACAAAAAATAATCAAAGCCTGTCTCATAAGTGCATCAAAAAATAGTTCCAATCAAAATATAATTAAAAAACTGTTGATCCAGAACCAAGAGGGATCATAAATTGGTATCAACATCACCCATATTATAAGTAACATGAAATGGAAATAAATAAAACATATAGATAGACAGGACAATGGAGTTCTCCTCCTCAACTGCATACTTGGCCGATATATTTAGCATGTTTTCACCTCACTATAATTGTGATTTACATGAATCTGAATGGATTCTAAATTAATAATATAACCCTTCAATTAATTGAAAATATTCTAGGGAACTGAGGATGATTGGTTCATGAGGTGATTTCTCACCAACATGGGGTTTCATTGAATACATATATCACCACATACAAAATTTATAAAATAATTCCCCATAAGAATTATATCCCAAATATCTGATTAAAATTAATTAATGGCAACAACTATTTTTAAAAGAAACCCATTAAAAATTCCCCCTCTTATTCTACTGTTATAACCATAACATGGATAACAAGATACCACAAAATCATCTCTATAAAAATTAATTTTAATCCAAACATGGAGTGATGATATCCAAATAATATAATTTGGCTGAATAATATTACGAGGAACACTATTCCCACCTAAGAGACTATGAGAAATGATCTTATCTACCATGTGGTGAAACCATATATTTTTCAATTTATATTTCAAAATGATTTCCACAATTATTACAAAATCTTATCATCTTCATTGGGTGTTATCAAAATCAAATATAATTGTATTCTAAACCATCCATATATTATTACATGTTATGATAATATATGAAGATAATAAATTATTCTCATACTTATTGAGATCTGGGAGGAGCATCACACCCTTGAAATTAGTAAGGATTCCTTAATCTATAGATTTATAATTGAGAATATTCCCACAATGGTCCCAATGATTCTTATATAAATATAATCTAATTAAAAGATGGTGCTTCTCTTCACCAGTTTTTTAGATAATAGGATTAGTAATTGGAATATTTCAGACCCTCTCACCAGTAATATTCCATATAGAAGAATCATATTATTCTATCTCTTTTATATAAGGAGGTTTTATTATATACAAATAAATGAACTAGTAATAATCCTACTCTAGCATCATAAATCATCATCAGGACCACAGAAATATTTGTATAATATTATTTGGCAGCATTTATATGTATGGATGGGTCAAAAAAGGCAATGTGTTATTCTTGATATGAGATGGATTGAATTTACTGCATTATATTAAGATATGTGATAGATTTATCTTGTTTAATAGTTGTTAAATCATTAATAATGGACAAGCTAGTAAGCTCAAAGGATAATTAAAAATAGTCAGTAATCAATTAACTGGTCTGGGTTATAGTCTATAAATTTAAATTGGATGAAAGTGAGGGTATCCATTTTGGTAGTCATTATGATATCATTATATTGTCCCCCAGTAGAAGTTTATAATGAAAATTCTATAAAGAACTATTTTCCAATATATAATATTCTAATTATCAAGATTCTATGAAACATATATGAGGCCTTTATAGAGTTCATAATAATAAAATGTGTATACTGTAACCCAATAATGATAAAAAACATAGATATTATTTATTGTAAATCCAGAAAATCAACATGATTTACAAATTTATTCCACTAATATATGATAATAATCCTTTAATGGATAAAACTAGACCATATGATGTTTTAAAAATCAATGTAATTTTGGTTTAAAAAATCCATTTGAAATTCATAATCATAAAAATGGTCAAAAAACATATTGTTAATCATGGAGTTTAGAATGAAAATTATTCCATCATTCTATAAGGTCATTCCATTCCAAACTAGAAATATAATATGTGATATTTAATGAAATACAGTACATATTAATTATGTTAGCCCTACCCATGAATAAAGGTATTACCATGTAGGTGATTGGAAATTATCCCTATATGACATGATGAAACTTTTTTGTAGTCCTTTCCCTTATTGTAGACAACTCTTTCCAAAATATTACTATTTAAAAATTATTAATGATAACCAATCAAAAATTCTTATTAAAATAGTATGATTTATTTTTAGTGAAATTCTAGGAAGTATTATAATCTTCACTAAAGATGATAATATGACCATCATGGAAAATATGAGAGAGGAATATCATATTTATTAAAGCTGTAACGTGGGTATGATTCTTTACATCCATATCTATAAGGATTCATCTAATAAGTTAATCCTAAAAAACCAAATAGGAGGTCTGAGAAAGGTTCACTTTGTCTAACTCCCCTATAGAAACTTTGAAACCCTTAGGCATTTCATTAATTAGATTATAAATCTTATAACTCTATAAAATGTATTTTATAAGTAATATGAATTTAATTAAAACACCATAATATTAATGGATCATTAAAATAAAACCCCACAACATTTTATCAAATGATTTATGAATATTTGACTTGAGGGATATTTTTTCATGCTAATAATTATTTTAAATCAAATTGACACCATATGAGGTAATGTAGATCTAATATAAAACATTATACTCTCTGTAAAACTAAAATTATTTGAATATATAAGTAAATGTTACCATGTTATGTTCAATGGATTTACAAAAAATCCTTAGAAGAGTGTTTCCAATGATAATTGGCAGAAATTATATCATTTCCATCACACGAACAATTGTTGGGATGAGTCTTATTAGTTGATCATTAATACCAAGATGAATACATCCCATTATAAAAATTTATTTAACTACATGTTTTACCTATAAGTTTAATATATACATAAATTTGATGACAAATATTTCAATGAATCAATGAAACATTAATGTTCTATCCAAAATTTATGGAAGATTACAATATTTTATCTCCTCAATAAGTGGAGAAGAAATTACAAAAGCATTCATCTTATTAATATTAAACAATTAAGAAATATTGAAATGGTGGATTATAATTATAAAAACAATAATTAATAAAAAAAATTAAATAAATAAATAATGGAATATCTAACATTATCATGATATGTGAGTACACATTCATTAATAATAAATGACTTTATTTTATTCTTCACATTCCTTTCTGTATGAATAATGTAATAGAACAAAGAATTTTGTCATGTTTGTTGAGCCATTGGATCCTTACTTGATCATTCTAAATGGTATATCTCATATTAAATAAAGAATATGGTTTTATTATCACAATTTATTTCCTTATTATGTATAAGATCCAATGAATAATTTTCGTTATATAGATCAAGGAGCTCATATTTAACATTGGATATTGTTGGATCAAGAGTATAGAATTTTTCCTTGCCCTATTCCTAGTTTTTAATTTGGTCCATTAAATATATTGAGAAATCCATTTGAAGACATCCCCATTTTCATGAATAATCCATGACTATGAAATGATAGTCATGTAGTCAAATAGTGTTAAAGAGAATTTTTAGAGGTGAAAGTATTGGGTAATTTTATTCCAATTCCATATCGTCAAAGAATACTTGAGTAGTGATTAATGTGGATTATTTAATGAAATTTACAAGTAAGATATAGTATGGAAACTTCCCTATGGAGGTATATGGATGATCTAACATATTTTATAGCTTTTTATCCCTTCATTTTATGTCTTCACCAATTATAGCATGCAATAATCATACTTTTCTCAAAGAGAAGAAAATAATTAATAAATACATTGTATTATAAAGATTATAATATAGTGAAGATGAAGAAAATATTCTCCTCATCATTTATGATATATTTAAATTCCACTAGAATAGTCCATTTTTTTAGAAAACTATCTAGATTTTTATTATCGGTCCTTTTAAATGTCCTTTCTTTGAATATAACACTAAGAAGAGCATACAAATAGATAAAAATTGATTAATTACCATTTATAATCATGATAGAGATATATTGTTTTCCCATATTTCAATACTAAGGATAAAATATCCAACATTGAGTACCCATAGAGTTTAAAAATTGATTATTTTATATTATAATACATCCAATCATAAGAAATATTACCCCAGTCAATAATCTTTGTAACATCCTGACCTGGGCGAAACATGTTAGTTATCCCATTATAGTTCATCATGTGACCTCATATGTGCCTCCCTACATACCAGAAGCATCCAACAAATAGTGAAGGTCTGATATTTACTGTATAGAGACAATACTATCTCTATCAAAGTACCACAATATAGGAAATAGAAAAACAATAGCCTAAAGATTAAAATAAATTACCAATAATCAACCACTATTACAATAATAAATCCCAAAATATGGAAAATGACCATAAAATAATATATTATATATGTCAATCAATATATGTAGTTTCAAATACAATCATAAAATAAGACACACAGACAACTCACAGGTGGGTCCCAATATCATGTCTGGTTCCCTCATCAATGCTCCACATCGAATCCTAACTCATCCATATCCCATAAGTCTCATTCCTTTATCATGACCATTTTTCATGAATTATATTCATTAATTGACAAGGAATATTAAATAGGGTATGATTACAACTGAATAGGACTACACTAATGATGTCAAAACCAATATCTTGTCTATAATAGTGCATGTTTCTATATAAATAAATATTAAAAATTAAAAAGTAAATAGATTTCACATTTCAAATTCCTTAATTACATACATAGTCCCCTAGGTTCATGGTTAAAAATACACCAATCATACACACATCAACCAATGTTGATGTATGAACCATCTTCCATAGGAATTTCATAAATAATTATTTCATGGGATTTCATTACTCGTTTAATTACAGTTTCACAGTAATACATTGGGGGCCTATAAAATTCATTTTGAACAATAAAATAATTTGGATATGTTATCATAAACAACTAATCATTGATCACCTGAATATAAATATATATAAATATATATATATATATTAGTGGTCTCGAGATTGAGTATATCACCCCATCAGTATTTAGATTAATAACTCCGAACCCAAAATTCGTTTTTCAAATGAAAATAAATATATTGCTCAAGGACCTAGAGAATAATTAAGGAACCCAGTAGGAATTTTGATTATAATTCCTTGACCCACAACTCAGTGTTCACATCATTCACAAACATGACATATCTTGGTTGCACATTCATAACCCATTTATCAACCATTTCCATGAACTATTTTTCAATCAAATTTACAAACGCTTTTATCAACCATGCCTCATGGATTTAATTTAATTCCACACACCTGTTATTTCAAATTTCAAATTTAATAATTAAAATTCAATGATTTTTGGCACACTCCATGGGTTTCCATCAAGCCTTTCTCCTCAACTACAATGGGTCTAATGAGATCTTTGAAGGGTATCATAATTACATGGTAATGTAAACACATTAATTTAATTTAAATTATTTTTTTAAAATTATCAAAATAAATGGAACAACTATAATATTTTATCATAATCAATATTATTTTCAAAATAAAATTTACCACCTACCTCAATATCATTGATAGATGCTAACGGTGTGGTTACTATCAATTTGATGTAGAAAAATTCAATTCACAATGACAATTGAGATCTAGGATCAAAACCTATGAACAAGGCCCAATGAAATAATATTTATCAGACTTTATATCTAAAACATAGGCAACATAAGAAAAATCACTCCCCCATAATGGGAGAGAGAGGAATCCAAACAATGACTAAATCACATACAAAAGGGGGGTTGATCATTCCATTAGACCTTTTCTTTACAATATAATACATTCAAGGATATATTGAACCCTATTAGAAACCTCCAAAATCATGGTAAATCACATTTTTTCGAGTGAAGGTGATTAGGGATAATAACCAATGGGGTTGAGAATTAATTTATAGAATCTTTGAAGGTTTAAATTTCATGTACACAGTTTCTTTTGTGAGGTCACAAGGTTTTCTCAATTTCGTTCCTCAACTATGTTCTCCTAATATATAGGGATAATGGTTTCTCATAAATGGAACATGTTTTGAATTTTTTTCACAAAACTAAAAATTACATCTATTTTAGGGTTAACGGTTTTGGGAGGGAGGCCATGTGGTTTGTTAAAACCTTGATCCAACTCCTATGGAGAAAAAAGGGGTACACTAATTCTTAGAGGAAAATGTATGATTCTCCCTAACAATGAGCCATCAATTCATACACCCATGCACATCCAAATTTATCCATATTCACAAAAAACATTCCCCTGAAATTTCCGAATCAATTTAATATCAAAATTAGTGTAAGAGAATACCTAAAATGTGTAGGACACACCACTACAAAGGTCGGGATCTTACCAACTCTAAACCATATAACAAATCTTCCTTGAGATGTAATCATGCATATCTATAAGATTATGAGTCAAAAAATTTAGGATAATGATCATACATATCTTCATATGTCTCCCATGTTTCCCATTGAACATGGTCATGCTGCCACATCACTTGGACTATTGTCTTGATCTTTCCCCACGATCCATTTTCACTAATATCAACAACATGAATCATATTCTCTTCAAATTATGAATCAATATAAAGATCAAAATCATCAACATCAGTCATAAGATAAGGGTTGGGGTGATAATTATTGTTAAATTCCATGTGAAAAAACTATACAAATAATTATACCTCAATGGAAGAGATAATCAGTATGTCACCATTATGATCCTCTATATAATCTCAAAATTTCTAACAATCTTAGGAGCCAACACTCCATTCCTATGAACCATAAAATGACATAGTCTCAGAAACATCGAGAGAAATAAAAAATCACCCACTGTAAAATCAAAGGTTTAATGACTTTAATAATAATATGAATTATGCCTACTCTTATCCATAATAATATGTTTCTATAATAGATAAACTATATCTGATGTATCATGCTTGAGATTCAGTCTAAAAACTCAGATTCACTTGCCTCCATCAAAAAAGGTTAATATGAATGTACTACCATAAAGTTACATATGTGATTCTATTTGAACGGATTCCTATTAAATATTATTAAATGTGAACTCAGAAAGTGATTTTTTATCACTGATACCCCAAGGTCCAGGATAAAAAATAAAAATACAACCTCTCTCTCCTATATAGTATGATATTATTTCCTCTCTATTTGTGGGTGAAAATTCATACTCATAAACAATAAGGTACCCAAACCTTCTTTAATACTTTATAGAATCATGAAGTAAAATGATTATTATAATATTAAAATATACTATGTGGATCCTTGTGAAAAAATTCTATATCTTAATATTTATCTCAACTAACTTGACTATTGTAAAAGTTTTTTTGATAAGAGGGAAATTTTATACCTTTGTCAATCGGTTCACGATAACCAAAATTGTGTCATTCTTCTCAGGCTTCCTCTGAATACCCTCTATTAATTCTATTTTAATTTTGTCCCACATCGACTCATGAATGGGAAATATATATAACCAACCACTAAGACGTTGATGCTTGGACTTCACATGTTGCAAGGTGTATCATCCTTTCATCATACTGGAAATCTCATTTTTCATGACTATCCAAAAATATTTTTAACGTACGTCATAGAATATTTTTGGTCAATATCGGTTTCACAACCCACTTCGATTCATGAAACTCAAACATCAATTCCTCAAACATAAATCTTCGTAAAACAACACCATTTCCAAAATAGATGATTTTATCCTCATTTATCATCATATAATATGAAGGTGACTCTCACTCTTCATAGATTTACCTCAAGGAAGAGCACATCAGTTCTTTATCTTATTATATATCATCTAGATAACAAGTTAGGACTCAATGGATAAGGACATGAGTTTCATTAGCTCTTTGCCTTCTTAAACCTAAATATTCATCTCAAAAAGGAAGGTCATCATTTTTAACTCAAAACTGGACTCCTGAACATCCTAAAATTGTTTCATCTTACTCAAAGTGTCAATATCACTATTTCACTTCCCATTCATGTATTCTAGATCTATTTAAAAATAATTCATATAATCAACCCATATCCACTATAGGAGAATCAAGTATCACCATGAAATGATAAACATGAATATTTTATTATTGGTGTACAACAAAAACATTTCTAATAGTATGTAGTACTACTACCACATTAAGTCTTTAACTACCCAGGATATGTATATATTATGTGTAGGGTAATTATGATTTTGTGGCCTCAACTTCCATGACCGATATTCCATAACTCGATCTCCTAACATCATGACTGCTCAATGTATGATACTGAACACATCACAAAACACTATATACTCCTTACCCTATTTTGGTAGTATCAAGATCAGTTTTATAGTCAAAGTCTTCTTCAAATCCTGAAAAGAGTATTTACATGATCTAAATTATTCAAACAAGATCCCCTTCCTGGTCATACCAGAATGTAGTGCATCCAAACAAAAAATTTCATAGATAAATATCAGATAATTACCATCCAATAACATAAATAATCAGATTTCAAAATCATTTTTGGGATACTCTTAAGAAACCACTACCTGAACTTTCTCTAGGTCCATTGGCACACCTTACTCAAAGATGATAGGACCCCAGAAATATACCATGTCGATCTAGAATTGAGACATATATATATCTGGCTGTATAGTCATTTCTCTCTCAACGTACTCTAGATGATTTCAATATGTCGGTCACGGTCATCATGAGTCGTATATTACTCTATGATGTTATATATAAAGACAAAAATAAACTAATCTTGCAACATGTGAAATATTTAGTTCATCATGTCCATAAAAATATCCAGAGCATTCGTCATCTGAATGGAATCAATATGAACTCATATATTCAATACCTACTTCTAGATTTTAGTTTTTGGTATCTCATAATGTTTAACTATCAACTAATGATAACTCAACCTCATGTAAATGTTACAAAATATAAAATCTCCTTGAAACTAGATTAAGATTTCATCAATATTGAGAATAGGATATTGATTATTCAATGTCATATGGTTCATCCTGTGATAATAAAATCACCAATATAGTGTCTTGTAATCCTTCTTAGAAAAAAAACCAGAGATTCCAAACATGACATGCCTGGATAGATAAATCCATTACCCATTAATCATACTAGTTGATTCTTATGTTCATAAATAATTTTAAGTAAAATTTGGTGGTGGTGGAATATAAACTATTTCATCTCCAAGAATTATCACAGTTTTATTATCATGATCTCTCTTAGGTTGAACCCCTAAGAAGTAATTAGTAATTATTTCCAAAAATAGGTCCACTAGGGATAGAAAGTAAAATGGATTTTCCCCCTGATCATCAAATAATGGCTTTGAAACTGGTTGGTGAGCTCCACTGGTTGCTGGCGAACTAGTCATACATGGTCTTCTTAAATATCATATTCTCTATGATGAAAAAAATTGTTACCCTTATGAGAAATAAATGAAACTTTCTTATGTTAACAAGCAATATGGTTTTTGTATGATACCAACTAGTCTATACCCAAAATCAAATAAAAACATGACATATCATATATGTAAATATCCCAAAGAAAAAAATACTCCCCAACCTCAAGAGAAAATCACTTACATAAACAAATGTCCTTTGACCATACTCTTAATAGTGTTTTGATCCCCATAACCCCACTCAAAAAACATATTCAAACCATTAAAAATATGATAAGATATAAAATAATGATACGATAATGTATCTTATTAGGCATTAGATAGAGTAGATTCTATAATAATAATATCTTTGATTGTTGATGGACCATCCTTTCAACCCATAATTACATGATAAACTGCATGACATTGTCCAGAACCTCTTCCCTATGATATATTATGATCCCCCAAAGCTACACCATATCGCTAATATGGGTTCTATTTCCCAAAAATACCTTGTACACTAACTCAACATCCACAACAATAAGAAATCAACCTACCTGACTAATATTAGGTAGAAGGTCGCCTTATAGTTCTTAGATTTGGAATATCTCATGAGTCACTACCTATTAGTTTAGGGTTTTTGAAATAACTTTGTAAGTGACCCACCCTACCATAGTCTCCTCACTCGTATTACACGTAGTGTTTTTTTTGAATTATAGTTTTTTGACTAAATTAAATTTCTATGATGGGTTTCATTGTATAGTACACCAAGTTATTATTTATTTATAGGCAACAAGGATTCAAATTTTCAATATTCATAACACTTATATTATCATGTGGTACATAAAACAATAATTTCGGCTTGTGCTACAGACAACATTGATTTTCTTTGATAGCTTGTGTCACCCGCAAGACCAAGTTTTACCAATGTAAAATATACTAATATTAATATTAATAATATATTACTAATGTTATATCCTCTCCATTGGAATAGTACTTAAGAATAAGAATAAATAAATAATGAATATATGGTTTGAAAATATTTATAAAATGAATCTATTGGTTACCAATAAATTATAAATTATATTGAAAACTAATTGAATATAATGAAATTCATTTTCTAAAGTACATTGTTTCTATGAAAAAACACATTTTATCTTAATTAATTAAAAAAAACAATTTATATGAATGATTTTTATGGTAATTATATATTATATATTAAAAAATATTTAATACTCACTTTATGTGTTTTTCCGAAATGATATAGGAATAAATAAAACTATTGTCATAAAAAGATATATTTTTCTAAAAGATTGTTTTGCATACTCTTAATGGTAGTATTTTATTAAAAATATTTTTTACACATTATAATTTTTTTACAAAATAAATTATCTCGTTGAACATGTAATATCAAATTTTACATTTTGTGTATTTTTTTTATGTTACTGGGATGTTTCATTTTTTGTTTAATATTAGAAAATAAAAAAATTTAATTGAAAACTAAATTTTTGTTTAATCTATTTATGTATATAAATTATATTTTAAATTGGATTTAAAATATATATAGGTCAATAATAAATTAATTAATACAATTTTTTCATTAGAATTAATTTCATATAGAAGTTTCATATAAATTCTTATCATTATTTTGACCATTTTCACATTAAAAACATCTTTATAACATCCCATATTTGGAATTAATTTTAAATTAATTTCACCAATATATATGATTAAAATTTAGAAAAAAATTGTTAAATATTTTGAATAAACATAATTTATAATTTATATAAAGGTAATATATTATTATTATCAAAAATATTATAGAACAAAATTATAATTAATTACCACGATTAATGTTAAAATGAATATAACTGTTATGGAATATTTAACCTTATGGGGAAGAATGACCTATAAATGTGTATAAAAAAAATTTATTTAAATATTTTGACCATTGAACTTATGTTGTAAAATTTTAAAATTTCTGGGGGCACAAGATATAAGGGAGACCTCTCAATAGTGTTTCCCTTTTGGTAATTACAGGAATTCCACTCATAGTACACTATAAAAGGTATGTCACTCCCTCCCTCTTCTTGAAAACAATAAATCCCTTTGTATCATACAAAAATAGAAAAAAATAGTGACCCAATATCCATTCTTTGATATGGGAAGAATCACTTTTGGGACAAATGAAACCAATGTGGTCCTTTTGGGAGAACAAAAAGGACTTACCAAATGAATAGGTAACATTCTTCAATTAGAACTATGTTTCCTTAATGTATCCAACACTAAAAATAATCTTATTTCTTAATTATATAGTCACCTTAGTATCCAAAACAAACTGAGTTTTTTTATTTTAAATAAAAAATTTACTCTTTCATGCACTTACATTAAATGGGATATACTATCATCGTTCATCTTTATTGAAGACTACACCCTCACAAACTGATGTAATTCATTTTTTCATTAGCACCTATAAAGGTTTAGAATAAGGATAAAACTAATATTTTCAAATGATATATATTATATTTATAATTTATTTATTGTTATATTATTATTTTATAACACATTTCTTTATGATTTCACATTTTTGTTGTACGGTAACATCATTTTTGAATGTGTGGACTACCACCTCCTTAAAAAGATGTGTTTCATTCACACATTGCATTGAAAATATTAAGGATGGGTTTAATAAATATATGTGACATTAATTATATAATAATTATAATAAAATTAATATATATATATATAAACATTTATGTATTTTACTTTCATTATTTTAATACAACTAGGAAACAAAAACAACGTCCATACACACATATGACCAACTGTCTACATGAACAATGATTTTTTATTTCGTATTTCTATATTTTATAGAATATTATAAATAAATATATATGTACTATATAATATATTAATATCATTTTTAATTTATTTAAATAATAAAATCATGATATAAGTAAGAGGATCAATAATGACAAGTCAAAATAGGTACAAAAAACAAATATGTTATTACGCGAAATATAACATTAACACGAAATTGTTAATAAACATGTTATAAAAAGTTATACCTAAATAATATGTGGAATTATATATTTAAATATGGTTCTATGATATATTTATACTAAACTCATATTTATTTCATTAGGATTTTTAACCATTGCGATGAGATACAAGACTCACTTTAAACATCTCACATCAATTTCATTGAGATATATGATATATTCACCACTTATTATTGTTCTGTGGTGTATATAATTCCCTATTATATGTTATATAATTAAATTAAATTATTAAATTCTATTAAAATATTCCATTAATGTCATTATTTCATGGATCTCATGATTAGAATGTTACTCAATTAATAAGGGGAAATCTAGTCTCACTTTTATTTCTACGAGATTTAAGTTACATTGACCTCTCATTTCATTGGTATAGTGTATATACCTGCCATAAATTTATAAAAATATTTTAATAATTAATTTTTTTACTATTTTCATATAAATTTGAAAATATCTCTTTTATGGGGATTGTGGCTCAAGTGTTACCATGTCAGAAAAGTAATTGTGTCTCTATTTTCCTTTTGTGAGACACAAGACATGTTATTAACCTATATTACTTAATGAGGTTTATATACTTCCCTTATTAATTTTTTATCAGGAATATAACTATTTTAAGGATATTTTAATATAAATTTAATTTAATTCACTCCTAGTTACTATGAATAAAATTTTCTAAGGTGGTAAAAAAAATTATAAAATCTAATCATTTATTAGGATTATTTAAGATGATTCTTTGATTAATTAAATCTTTTGATCCATATACCATGAACTAGCTTTAATTATATTATCATGTGGTTATTTATGATAAATTCAAGTATTAGTCTCATTTTTTCACCCTTTTTAACTTATGATTATTAAGAAAATGATTTACTAAAAATATGACCTTATTTCTATCTTCGGTCGAAACAATGTATTCTCCCAAAACATTATTTTTTTAAAAAGGATTTTAAAAATGATTTTAAATTATATTTTAATATATTTTTTAAGGAAAATTAATTTATAAATTCATTATGTTTTAATTGGTATTTAATATTGTTTTCAAATTCTAATTTATATGTTTTCAAGGTTATTTTCAAAGAAAAAGGTTTTAATAATTTTTTATGATTTAAAATTTTATTTTAATAATAGAAATATAAATATATTCAAGAAACCATTAAAATTAATTTTAAATATTCATTCATTAGTTCTCAAATTGGGTTTTAATGAAAAGTATTTTGATAATTTTTTGTGTCAAAAAAAAATTATTTTCAATAAATGGTTATTTAACATAAGAAATTCCCAATGATTCCTTTTTTAAATCCTTCTCCATCTAAGATGAAATACAATTATTTAGTTTATGAAATACTATGAATAATATCCAATGACCTCATTATAGTTTTTCATTTAATTTATTATTTTTATGTTCAAATTGTCTTTACGAAAACTATTACACTTACATGGGATATACAATTAAAAAATACTTGTAAAACAATCTTCTATTCACAATTTATTGTATGAAAAAATGATTATAAAAATTATGTTTTACAGTGTTTATGATATGATTAAATTTTTATTATAAAAATATCATTTCATGGGTTATGATGTGATGTTTATAAAAAACACCACTTTTATGGATCATTGTATGATGAATGTTTTATTATCTTTTTGCTTATGGATGCATGATTTTATTTCGTAACGAGTGGTTCCTATATATCCCTCAAATTCATTGGGTAACGACAAAGGATATATGATCTCATAGGGTACATGGGTTGTATCTCATTATTGAAAAAAATATGTGTTATAAAAGTTGTAGAATAAGCTTGAAAATAGTAGGGTGTATGTGTTGTTTCCCAATACCAATAATATAATATAAAGGTTGTAGAACAAACCCAAAAAATAGAGGGTACACATGTTGTATATCCAGACCAAAAAAAGATAGTACACATGATGTAGAACATTCCTGAAAATAAGAGGGTACAAGGGTTGTATCCCAATCCTAAAAATAAGAGGGTGTAAAGGTTATTGACCAATACCAAAAAATGGTACACAGGTTGATAACCTAAGCCGTAAGTAGGTACATGGGTGATTAACCAAAGATTGAGTTGTTACGAAGCCCTTGGTAGGTATCCTTGACATAATATTTTCTATGATTTCATATCTATCAAAATTAAATGTATTATTCCTATGTTATGTTTTCATGGTAATCCTCTTGATTCTCATATGTTTTTTGTCTTAGGATCAACCAAAAATTATGCCATGATTTTTTTATACAATATTTGATATGCATAGAATGATATTAAAATTTTATTCTCAGGTCCTGAGAACATTATGTTATTGTTAATCTTGCATATCTCCTATAATAATTTTTTCTATTATTTTTTACTCACAGTTCCTTATGTTTTATTTCCTCAGGTTATGAAGAATAGTTTTATGTAGGACTACTATATGGAATGATATTTTCAGAAAATCTTTATGTTCTTTCTCCATGTTATATAATATTTAATTACTTATTACCAAAGTCACTAAACTAATATGGTCTCCATGAATGTACTTTTATAATACGGTTCATATTTATCAAAAATGATGTGACATTCATGTATATTAAGCATGGGTCACTATATTTTTTATCAAAGGAAATGTTTAGTCAGCATTTGGAAACTAGTTTGAGAGAACATTAGTGATAAACACATGGTTACTATAAAGTATAATTCTAGGTATACCTCTAATGATTATGTTATTTTGTAATAGATTTAAAATAAATTTACATGATTCAGGCATCCTATTAGTAATATTTCATGTTTATATTGTTTTTTTCAATGAAAAGGAATTCTTTCACAATGATTTCTCATATTAGAAAATTTTTAGACCCAGAAGGAATAATTAAATCATTGAATTATTAAAATGTGTAATATTTGGGAATTAGGAAAATCAATGTCCATAGTGAAGATTTAATGAAGATAATTCAAAATGTGGCATGAGTATTGGCCAGGAAACTGATGATATAGAGACATGGAATGACATGTGAAAGGTATGGGATGTTAAAAAAGTATTTTTTTACATTAAAAATTATAATAATAATAAAATTGAGGTTGAGTTACCTTAATAAATTATTCATATTTTATATTCCAGGAAATTGTTATTAAGCAACAATATAACGAATCTAATGTAATGGTTTAAGAATAAATTTTCATGGTTTAAGTGTATATGCATTAGAATAAAATAATTTTTTTCTATGAACCATATAATATATATTTTAATTTTAAATTTAAAAGGATATTTTCATTTTTCCTAAATACATATAAAATCAACTTAATAGAAATTTTATTTTTTTTATTAAAAGATAACCCTTATTATATTCTTGATGTTGAAAATATTGTGTTTATCTTGGATAAAGAGATGATTGATATGGATAATATAAATTGGATAATATTTATTATCATGAATATAGTTATTTATTAATTTTAAACGTGTTATATATTATCATGGTTGAAGATTAAAACATTTTTTTTATTTAAGAAATATATTAAATAATATTTGTAATGAGAAAGAATTCATTTTTTCAACAAGTTTTTGTGGTAATTAAATTTATTACCATGTTTTCAGAGAAAATGTGATTATTATATTCCCATGTTTTTTACATTACATCCTAGAGATACTTTTTGATATACAAGAGATCAATTTTAGTCTTTTTTTGTGAAATTTAGAACCCTTATTTCAAATATTTTGGACTTTTGAGTTTTCAGAAGGATTACAAGGTTAACCATATATAGAATGGTTTTATTTATACATTTAATGTCATTTTAGTGATTAAACTATTCATCCACCATTGATGATTTATGCTAATTAGATAATAATTATTCTTAATTTTTATTTTATTGATGGAATGACTAATCGTTCTATGTATGGAACTTATGATCTTTTAGTTCTTCAGGGAAAATATATTCACCTTCATTTCATGGTGTAAGAGTTGAATTGGAAATTGATCAAGGTATAACCAAAGGTTAATATTTTTCTTATAAAATGCAATTAAATAAATTAAGTATATCTCATTGTAAGAATTATTCCACTCTAGGAAAAGGATATTGAAACAAAAAAATGTTATCCTAGTACCATTATTTTGGATGAACCATGTGGTCCCTTATATCATCTATAAATTATGGATTTATGATTGTTAGATTTTTCAAGAACACCAACTTTTATTTATTATTTTTCTCTATTACTATCCAAAGTAATGTTTTTAATTTTTTAACACTTTTAAGAGAAAAGTTAGAACCTAAATAGATAACAAGTTCAAACAAAAAAAGAGACTACTAATTTATTTAAGATTAGTTTGAGCCGATTGGAATCAATCTCTATAAAAATTTCCAGGGGAGAGTGTTTACCCGATTGTAATAATCTTCTTCTAAGACATCTTCATAGTGATATTCTAAGTAGTCCCACAATTGCATGTATTCCTCTTTTTTAATATTCCCTTTATTGAAACCTTTAACCAAAATACGGTCTTGCTTCTCAAAAAATATCCTTTAGTGTTTTTGCATTATTTTTATCTTCTATATACGTTTTTTTCACTTCCCACATATGTTCCCCTATATGGAATCTTATTTATGTGTTACTTTAAAGATTAATTTTGATTCCAACGTTCCCCTTTAAAAATATGTTTCAGAATTATTTTTTTCAAAGTGGGTTTCAACGAATGGGTAATTCATGTTTTAATCATTTATTTACCCCTATGAATATATAATTTTAAATTCATTTTAATAGGGGTATAATTTAACACCTATTGCTTTTATGAATATTTTGTTTCTAATAAATTCACTTATATTTATGGATTCCATTGCACACAATATCATATTATTATTAATTTATATGCACATACAATAAATATTTAAATATAACATACACATATATTAACATGTTGAACACTCAATAGTATATTTGAATTGTGTTCTACACAATGAAATGTTTTTTCGATCACTTTTGCTATAAAAAAGACCATGTTTTACAAAACTATAATATATTATTGGTAATATTATTAAAATATTATTATAGCTATAACCAATCCCACTGAATGGATGGTTAGAATAAAATTAAATATGTTATTAAAATATTTTTTACCCGTGCACATAATATAAATCCATTGGTTGGGAATTAATTATAAGTTGTTATGGGACTATTGTAAAACAATGAAATTCCTTTCCTGAAAAAATTTATTTCTATTCCCCAACAGTTTAAATGTCAACAAATAAAACATCCCACATTTATGAATTAATTTCAAGAAAATTATATATTATAAATTAAATAATATATTCAATAATCATATTATGTGATTTCAATACATGACAAAAGAATAAACCCAATTTTAGGCATAAAATGTTGTATTTTTCTAAAAGGTGGTTCCTTCTCCTTTTAATAAAAAAAATGTTTTAAAATTATTTTTTGAAAATTTTATAATTTTAATATCATAGAAAAAAAATCCTTTATGGAATTAGGATATAAATTTAATTTGGAAGAATTTTATTTTTCTTTGAATTTTCATTTTTGGATGAATTCTGAAAAATACAAAATTTTAATTGAAAACAATATTTTCATATAATATATTTATATAGTTAATTTATATTTTAAATTGGATTAATATTAAAATTATCTTAATAAGACATCAATTAATCAAATTTTGGTCTTTTAAACCAATTTAAAATTAAAATTTTATAAAAAAAATCAATCTTTTGAAAAATTTCACATAAAAACCCATTGTATCATCCCATTTTAGTTATTAAATATAAATTTAATGCCACAAAATATTTTATTGAAATTTGGAATTATGGATTAAATATTTTTAATCAGAAAAATATATAATTTATATCAAGGTAAACTTTGTTTTTGACAAAAATGATTTGTGAACTCAATTAAAATTTATTACAATGATTTGGATGAAAATAAGTTTACTTAGTGGTTAAAAATTAATCATATGGGAAAAAATGACCATGAAAATTTTTGAAATACCATTGTATGGAAATATATAAACCATTTATCATATTTGGTAGGTAATTTACCATTATTTTAGGCACATTATGTAAGGTATACCACTCAATAGTGCCTTCCTTTTTGAATTTACAAGAATTCCACTCCCCCTCCACTATAGAAGGATCTCAACCCCCTAAATTATTAAAAAATAAAAATACAACTAGATAATACAAAAACTATCCAAAAAATTTCCAAAAATATATCCTTTCAACCTATAATCCTAACTTTTATCAAAAAAATCCAAGTTCGTTCATTATTGTATACTAAAAGGACTTACCTGAAGAAGAGATAAGATTCTTCAATAAGAACTTTTGTTTAATTTCTCTATCCGAACCATAAATTATTATTATTACATGATTAATTAATAAACTCAATAAAATAAGTAAAATTATAAATTTTTTTGTTAATGGTATGATCTAATCCTTCACACACTTCCATCAAATGGGATATACACTCATCATTCATGTGGATATTAGACAACCTCTTTCAGAACTGATATCATACGTTCTTCTACTACCACATCTCAAGGATGGTAATAATGATGGAAATACTATTTTATATGATATATATGATATTTATCATTTCATTATTCTAATGTATGTATTTTATAACACATACCTTAATTGTTTCCATTTTCAGTATATGATGACAATGTTGGGGGACATCTGGTCTACTGCCCCTCAAAGATATGTGATGTTTTCCCACTTTACATAAAATGTATTAAGGATGGATTTAATAAAATGATGTGATATATAAATAATAATAATAATAATTCAATAATAATATATATATTCATATATTTTAGGTACATTCATTCAATACTAAAAGAAAATAGAAATAATATTTATGCATATGTGTGGCCTACCTTCCCCATGAATGGTGTATTTTTCTACCTATCTATGTATTTTATATTATATTTTAAAAACATATATTCAGAATATATGTGATATTTATAAAATTTATTTCATTCTGTAACTAATTAATTCATTATCAATGTAATCATATCAGTAATAACAAGTCAAAACATGAATGAAAAACAATGTGGTTTTCACCTGAAATGTAACATTAACATAGAATTGTAAATAAATGGGAAATAAAAATTCATAAGTAAGTAATATGTTGTATTATATATATGAATATGATTTTATATATATTTATAGTAAATTATATTTATTATATATGTGTTTTGAATATGTATTATGAGATTAGCGACATAATGTCATGGTTTTCATGTCACAATTTTACTTCTGTTAGATATATGCTATATACACCAATAATTATTATGATGTGGCATACATAATAACCTTTGAAATTTTATATCATGATTTTAATTTATTTAATGAAATTATGTTCTTTGATTAAATTAATTATTTCTTGGGTCTATAGATTAAAAAGTTACTCTTTTTCTATGTGGATTTATACACTCACTTTTATTTACCTTAGGCTTATGTCATATTCACCACTCATTTATTCAATTTCATGTATATATTTCCCATGAAGATTTTATATGATGATTATAAGTAAATTAATCATTATTTAAATATAAATTTTATGATATATCTTTCATGGTATTTATGTATCAAATGTTACTAAATCTATAATTTATTTTTTCCCCAATTTGATTTCGTTCAGACAGATATCATTTAATGAAAATATATTTTTTGAAAAAAGTGTATATACATCATTTTGATACGTTATATCATTAATATAATTAATGTAATTATATTTCAAGATTAATTTAATGTTATTATCTTGTTGTTACTATAATTAAAAGTTAAAAAAGTGGTAATAGTTTTTTGATATAATATCATCCTTTATCAAGATTGTTTATAATTATTCATTAATTGATGCAATATTTTGATCCATCTCCAAATAAATCTTCTGAATATTTTTATACTCTGGTTATTCATGTTATATTTGTTTATTGGAATATTTTTTCAACTTATTGATTGTAAATATTTCTAATAATTTTTTTTAAACAATTCTACATTATTTTTATCTTCAATGTAAAATACATTTTATCCCTAAAAAACCTTTATTATAAATGTTTATAATAATTTATTTTTAATGATATTTCAAGCTCATTTTATTGTAAAAAATATTATAAAATTTTTATGCTTTAAATCTTGTTTAAGGTTGTTTTCAAATCATACTTCATAAGTTTTAATTGTTATTTTCAAAGAAAAGGGGTTTTAAAAGGTTGTATAGTTTAAAAAAGAATTATTTAAATAGGAATGTATATTTTCCTCAAGAAAATTTAATAATTGTTTCTAGTTTTTTACATTGTATTTTTTGAATTTAGTATTAAAATAAATGTATTTTGATAACAATTAATTTCTTAAAAAGTTATTTTTATAGAAAGGTTATTTTACATCAAAAATTTCTCTAAGTGACCTTTTAAAATCCTTATCCATATAAGATTACATCCTATGATATAGTTTATTCTTTACTATGAATATTATCCAAAGAGACCATTATTATTATTTATTTTAATGGTTTCTATTTTATATTGCACTTTTTTTATGAAAAATGTTATTCATCCATGTGTCAAAAAAAGATAAAATTATTGTGAAAGTTTTTTCCTTTCATGGTGTATTCAATTATGATATGATTATAAATCCTATATCATTTCCATAAATTATGATATGATGAGTTTCTTAGTATACCAATTTCATTTAATGTGTCATGGTATAATATTTTATTGAATACATCTATTTTTAATGGTCAAAATATGATGAATGTTTTTTATGTGTTTCAGAACATGGATGTATGATTTTATAATGTGATAGTTAGGACCTGTATCTCTCTCCAATTCAGTATGTAATGATAAATTCTTTTTGAAATCATATGTTACACATGTTGTATAATAACATTGGGAATAATAGGATATATGGATTATGTTGCATGCCTAGAATCAAGATGGTATATGGGTTTTATTACTAGAAAAAAACATGAGGGTATCTGAGTTATATACTAAGCCCTAGAACAATAGGGTATTCCATTTATATCGAAATACCTAATACAAGAGGGTATATGGGTTGTAGCCTAAGTCTAACAATATAGAGTGCATGGGTTATATCTTTCTCCCAAAAACAAGGGGGCATATGTGTTGTTGCTGAAGAATGAAAACATGAGGGTACATGGGTTACAGACCATGAAATAAGAACAAGAATGTACACAAGTTGTTATCCAAAGATAGAAGTTGGTACATGAGTGATTAGTCCAACACTAATATAACATGAATATATTTGTATGTATCCTCGATATAACATTTTATATTCTTATGTGAAATCCAAAATTTCTTGTCTTATTCCTATCGCATGCATTAATGTATTATGATATTGATTTCCATATCATTCATGTCTTATGAGCTACCAAAATTTATACCAGGACTCTTGTATATGATATTTTATATGTGGGGTATTATCAAAAAATGTTATTCTCAATCCTAATACACATATTTCAATGTTATGTTTATTTATCTTATTTATTTATCCTTATTGAAGATTTTATATCACTCTTTCTTAAATTTACTTTTCCTAGGTTATGAATAAATATTCATGTGTAGGAGTTCTATATGGTTAGATCATTATGGGAAACTTTTATGATCTCTCACAATGTTTGAAGAATTAATTACATGATTTTAAAGAAACTAAACTATTATGGTCCTCATTCACGTACATTGGCAATGTTATTAATATTTATCTAATATGATGTCATATATAAATATTTAATGTTTGGGTCTCTATAAATCCACCAGTAGTCCTGGAAAATAGTTGTAAATGTAACCTGACATACCCCACTTTTGGCAGTGTTCTCATATACTTATCTAATAACTGATCACTCTATACAGACACTCTATTTTCAATTTCCCGGGTTGACATTCTCATATTGATTCTTATTACTCATGAAATATTCACTTGATGGTCATACAACTGAAACCAGCTACATTATAGTGGAACCATCCTTCGAGTTTCAATACAAAAGGAGAACATGATTCACCACACCATAAAACTTCTTAAAGAAAGATATGTTATCCTAGGACATATTCTCACATGTATTTACATCATGATTATTTTTTCCCACATATTTAACATATATTGAAACCACTAAAACAAAGAACTAATAATATGTGAAATGACTAGTATAGTATATCATAGACAACACCCCTGGGTCCACTGCATAAACTATATTGACATATCCTTCCTTGGTGTCTCTAGGTAAATGTATTCCAAGAACATATCGTGGAGGTATTTCCATTCCATGTTATCTATCTTCTCATATCGTGTATAAATATCCCACCCATATTTTGTTCATACACAATATATATAAGATACTAACCTGAGACTCTTCTCCATTGGAGTCTCTAAAATGTCCTGGAGTGTCTAGATAGAATCAATCTGGTCTCAGGTCCCCCAATTTAATGAAGGTTGGATATTTATATATGTGTAACTCCCATGTGAGGTCATATATATTTGACACAACCTGCCCTAGTTATCTATCCATAAACTGTATAATGTGTGAAAACATCACATAGAACATATATTCCACTCATTCACCTGGAAATATAGGATCCTCTAGTCCCACTATTAGAAGATCATTTTCAGTTATGTCCTCCTATAATCATATCATAAAATTTAATCATAGAGGCATGTATATACATCCTAAAAAACACATGATAGGAAACATAGAAAATAATTATAACAATTAAAATATAGGCATTCATATATTCATATAATAATTCTTCCCCCACAGTCTACTACAAAGTCATTACTGAGGCACTATTCTTACCCTCAACCACACCTCACAAGGTTCATGTCTAAAATAGGGTAAACCAAAATCATAAAATAATTTTTCCAATAAAAACAATTTTATAAATTCCATATTAACACATTTAAGACCGTTTTAACAATTTTAATTCATACGTAGGAACTATTTATTTTAAATTACAAAATTAAATAAAATAATTAGTATTTCAAGAACTCAACTGAAGACTACTTTAATAGAAATTTCTAAAATTATGTATTTCATATAAAATAATAAGTTCCTAGAATTAAGAATGAACAATCAACTATAGTGACATGTTATTCTATGAGGTAGATCTCTTAAAATGATAACACCGCACAAAAATTGTGTAACTCTAGGTGAAAAAGCACCCTAATATAATATAAAAATTCTAGAATAATAATCCCTCCATTATTACATGTGTTTCACCAAGTATATTGGTTAGCTACTCCCTTGTAAGATCTCATTACCCATGATTGACCCATCCAAGTCTCATGTCCACTATTACCATGTAATACATCAACTAAAATGTAATTAACAATACTCTAATACCACATTGTAACATCCCAACCCAAGTTACAAATGCCAGTTCCTTGAGTCGGTTTATCACATAACCTCATGAACACCTCTTTGAATGCTAGATGCTCTTGACTAGAAATAAGGGTTTGATATGTAGTGTGGGGAGAATATACCCTCTTTATCAAAGTAGAACAATTGAAAAAATAAATAAAAAATATCCAAAATATAATAATAATTTACCAATAATAAACCAACATCTTTTGACTAAATTAAAAAAAATCCAAATAACCATTATCCAAATTAGTAAATATGACATTCCATATATGTTCCATGTTTTAAATTTAGACCCAAATAAGGTAACACTGAAAACTAATAGGCTGGTTTAGACATCATGTCTGGTTCCTTTATCAATGCTCCATCCTTAATGACAAACCATCTATTTAACATTGGGATATTTCCATTATCTTTTAATACAAACAGGAATTATGTTTGTGTACCGATCAGCAATCATGGGTAGGGTGTGAGTACCAATCATTAGGCACCCAATAATGACATCTAATGAAATATATAGTATATAAAAGTTTGTATAGATTTATAAAAATTAAAAAAATGATAATGTAAATTTTTTCAAATTTAATATTCTTTAATTAAAAACATAGCCCCTCGGGTTCATGGAGACACCTAAACCAGTCATACCTACTTTATCCAGTGTTGGAGTCTGAACCATACACCACAAGAATTTCACATATCATTCTATCATGGGATTTCATTACATATTTGATTCCATATTCATATTTATACATTATAGGACTAGTGTAGCTCTCTAGAACTTCATGGGTACTTGGTGCAGTAGTCCCTAACCCACAACATAGTGAAAACATGATTATATATATATATATATATATATATATATATATATGGGTCCTAGAGTAGTATTATTGAATCCCAAGGGTATTTGGAGCAGTAGTCCCAAACCCAAAACTCAGTGTTCACACACACACAAACACACACACAGACACACACATATATATATATATGAGGGGCCAAGACCAGTTATATGGAACCTCGTGAGTTTTCACGGTAGCATTCCATGACCCAAAATTCGGTTCCCACATCATTCGAAAACATCACATCCCATGGTTCCACATTCATATCCCATTTATCAACATTTCTAAAATAGTTTATTTAACCTAATTCATACACTGATTTTGAACCATCCATCAATGATTTAATTCAATTCCATACACCAATTATTTTCATTTTCAAATTTTATGATTAAACATAAATGATGTTTGGTACACCCCATGGTTTTCAATCAGGCCATTATAATCATATCCAATGTGTATAACATGATCCTTGAAGGAACTCATAATCACTTTAGAAAATAAATTCGTTAATTTAATTAAAATTTAAATTTATCAATAATTAAAAGTAGTTGCTTAATTTAACAATGTGAACCATAATCAAGACTATGGGAAAAAAATAAACTAGACCACCAACCTTGATATAGTTGATAGATTATCAAAAAAATCATATCCCTCAATTTGATGTGGAATAATCCAATAAAGAATAGTGGAGGTGATATATGATAAAAAATAGGACCTAAATCCAATGAAACTAGATCCATCAAATCAAAGATCTAAAACATCTAAAACTCATGATAAATCATTCCTATATATTGGTATAGAAAAATGGGAGATAAAAAACCAAATGTGGAAGGAATCACTTACTAAAGGAGGGTTAATCCTTTAACTATATATTCTATTAAAAAAGGAATCTAGTGAATGATATTTAGAACACTCTTTAGAAACTCCAAATTAATGGATGTATCCTAATGTTTTGTTAATAATATTAGGAATCATAACAGTGGGGTTATTGAATTTTTTTACAAAATACTAAAGGGATTAAATTCCAATATCATGATTTCTAGGGAAGAATCTTATGTCTTGACAAACCGTGTATGGTAACCATGTTACTCTATTGTCTGGGGTGAATGGTTTCTCTTATGTGTATCATGGTTTACCAAAACATACCCCTATCATTAAAATAACCTTTAATTTTTTTATTACAATTTGGGTAGGGGGAACATAGCATGGAAAACCATTCTCCACTTCTTTTGCATCCACAAAGGGCTAAGAAATATCATAGGGAATACCACATGATTTTTCATTTCCATAATCCAATTGTGAATAGCCCCATGGGATTCTAATTTTCCCCAAATTCAACTAAAAAATACCCAAGACAATCATAATCCAATGTATAATAAAATTATTCTAAAATTAATAAATAAAAATGTGTACAAGATACCTCCCAAAATGGTTGGAATTCCAAATTTTAATAAAAATTTATTTTTTCTATATCATGATAAATGCCGATAACCACCGGTTAATGTTAAAAGTTTAACTTTTAGAGGACTAAGGATGTTTTTGTTGTATTTATCCCTTGTAAATTAAAAAAATTAATAATTATATGGGATTTAAATTTTACCCAATATTAGGTAATCATATTTTATAACACATCTGAGGGTTCCTTATTTCATTTTTCTTTTCCCATATTTCCATGTTGGGAAGAGTCTATGAATTCATCACCTTATTAATATAAATATTTTAATCTTAACTAATATAACATTCATCCATGAATGAAAATGGATCCTTATAAACCTCATCATCATAGAAAAAACCACATATGGTTCAATGTTTTTTTCCAAAAATCACCTTACCAGGGAAAACGTAGTGGTGGATCTCACTATAGATGCCTTGACTTCTAGAATCTGAATAATCTACTCCGTATACATATAATGGTAAATGATATCCTATAGAAGGAACCTCATAATAGGTTTTTAACTAATAGAAATAGGGATGTTGGAGGTATGATCCTCTTACCATGGAACTATACTGTGTGTCTGTCCCACACATATTGACAAGAGATGTGGAAGCAATCACAACCATCATTGGTCCAGAATCCTCTAAATTGTGGTACAATTGATCTGTAAAAGATAAAATGAACATCTAATTAATTGGTTAATGTGTGGATGTTGAATTTATTATCCAAAAATATCATAGTAATTATGTTTTTCACGTGAGTGGATTCCATGATATCAATTGTAGGAGAAGCCTTTAAAGGAAGCTACATATGTGATCCAGTCTAAATTCTCCCTAACTATATTCCATAATTTCATTCCCTACCATTGAATTATCAAAAGTGGCGAATTTAAGTATGGGAAATACATTATGAGAATATTTAGATTCTTTCAAAATATATGTCCTAATAATAGGGATACATGACTATTCTCTAGATATGGAAATAGATTTACCATTTTCCTTGGACATAACATACAATATTTGGTATTCAGCCTCTAGAAAACAATTAATGTTATTGAAAAAACCTAATAAATTGGTCCTAAAACATTAACTATGAACATGACCAATAAAATTTCAATCGGAAAATAATGGCGGCGGCCTCTCTTAGGAATCTATTAATCCCATGGTTTCCTACATGGTTTTTAGAATAAAATCTTTCATCATGGTGGTTGATAAGTTAAAATCCATTAATTGTACATATGAATACCTACCAGTCTCATGATCTACCTTTATCAGGGTACCCATCATAGAATAAATATCCCATAATATAATAAGGTAAAAATAGAATAATATGAGACCATGAAAATATACCCCAACATATTGATGTTTGTTGGGAACATTAGACAGATTGAAATTGATTTCCCAATCCTCTATTTGTAGAATTCAAATCCTTAAATTGAAAGTGATGAATCCCCATATTCTCCATTTTAAATTGTATTAGGGGAACATAATGAGGTATAACTAGAACCATAATATACGCATACATCAATAAGAAAACCCATAGACATCAATAGTACATTTTATCAAGTCGGATATAGTCCATGGGTAATCTCTATCTGGATTGATAGGAAGAGGGATGGTGAAATTTTACAAAAATCCATATATTCCTTTATTGTATCTAGGATCATGTTAATGTGTAATACTGAACCCTTCCTGGTAATACTCTTATACATGAAGAAAAATAAGAATTAATCCCTATAATTATGATTCAGGACAACATAAGAAGTAATTTTATGATACACAAGATTATATATTTCATTAGTTTGATACCTAGGGAGAATAAAAGTATTATAAATTATATTTTTTCATCCAAGCGTGGTTGGGTCGAAATATGGGGATTCAAACCTCGTGGATTTTGAAATTAGAAAAAATCACAAGTAATTTCCAACCATCCTTCTTTCTACAATAATTAATAATAGTTATAATTATTATTATTATTATTATTATTATTATTGTTATTATATATAGTGGTTAGGATGGATTAAAAATTAAAATCACAAGTAAAAATACCCTATATTTCAACATGAGATAGAACAAACATACCCTAAATTGTTTCTCCTCTATTAGGTGGTCCCTTATGAGAATTAAGAATATTAATTATTAATATTATAAAATGAATGTATGTATTAGGGTTAAAAAAGAAACAACGTAAATAATGAAAACAACTAAATATTAATGTTTAGTCTCAAAAACATGTCAAGGAATCCATTAAACCTATCACATGAACTCATCGGTTGTATGCCCCAATGTGTATTCTTTCTCCCCATTGGAATAAAACATGTTCCAATGAATTAATGAAAGACTTATAGATTGATTTTAAAATTTGAATACTAAAAAAATTCAAAACAAACCAATTTACTTCATTTATATAAAACATCACAAAATTTATATGTTATAATTATATAAAAAATGCTAATATACAAGTCTAAAAACATTTTTAAAATTCCTAACCAAATACCAAAGTTGTAAGAAATGGGAGTGGACTAAAAAATGGAAAATAATCATCCATGTTTCATGAAGGACACCCCCACTATGTAACCACAATCAATGCATGAAGTGAAGATTTTACAAAAAATATAACTTCTATATGAGGCCATTCCTTTAGATAAATCAGAAAAAACAAGGTTCATATACACACATAGGGTGTGTGTAAGGTGTTAGATCACATGCCCATTAAAGTCCCATGATGATTTAGATGCTTAAAAAATTTAAGATTAATAAAATTTCTATTAATGGAAAAATTAATGTATTTTTTTCAATTTTTTTATTTTTATAATAAATTAAAAAATCAGGAAAAAAGAATAAAATTAAAATAGAGAATAAGCAAATGGAAAACCCCTATGAAGACCGATAATTTAGGTACCAGGATCATAATACATATGGTGATCTATAATATAAATAAATATCCTCATTCATGAGATTGTTGAAAGGAAAAAAATTGAATGTTCTGAAGGTATCTATAATATTTTTATTTTTTAACTTGTGTTATAGTGTAATTCTACTAGGGAGATGTGGAAGTATCCAATCTAATTCACCAAACATACAAGTCCAGAGTCCACCTTCCTTAGTTCCCTATGTTCTAATTCTCATTGTTCTATTTTCAAACCATACCAATAAAATTCCATTATAACACTTATTATCACATCTAAGGAAAACAGTTCCCAACCATTTTCGTATAGAATAACAATTCATAGATCCCTACACACAACAACCCCTTTAAAATAACCCATTTCAAAAAAACTATTTTAAACACTTTTTGAAAAAGAGGAAAACAAATTTAATGCATCAAATTATAAAATAAAATAAAACCAATTACATTTCCTATTTATATAACCTCCAAATAATTGAAAACCACACGAGAATATGGGAAGGTATCACGGGAAATAAAGAACACACTAGAAATATCAAAAAAAAAATTAATATTAAACCCACTATAGGTCACTATAAAAACTAAATAGAAGCAAACTCAAGGATGATATATGAATATAATAAGTAGAAAAGAGACAAGAAACACAAATTAACATTGATGGTGGAATAAATATAAAATCAATGAAGTATTTTTGATAAGTTTTAGGTGGATAATTAGAGAATAATTCCAAGGGTAAATAGAGTAAAATTGGGGAAATGAGAGGTAACATGTGTTAAAATTAGAGGGGGGAAAATTAGAAAACTATATTTATTATAATGTGAGGAAGACCATGCTATTTGTTATAATAGTATAATAAACTCTGCGATAATGGTGTGGGAGCCTCTATAAAAAAATGGAGTATACACTATTAAGACCCCACAGTCCCACAAATGGTCTGCCTAACCATATGAGAATTACTGTTCCACTACCAAGCCTCACATGATTTTTTGGAGTTCGGGAATAATTTCTATAAACTATACGCTAATTGGGTACATCCACTATCTCTGATAATTTTAAAAAATTTAAATAAAAACACTCAAAATTTATTGAATAATATATTAACCTAATACAAATGAAAATAACCTGAAAATGGAACCCTCTGTGCATCACAATTCCATCCCCATATCAATATCCTCCCATGTAAAGTAAACCTAGTGTTTAACTAGAGAATAACAGAGGGTAATGATCATGTATCCAAGATATGTGTTTCTATATCTCATGATCCTCATTCACCTGATTCCATATGATGGAAAATAACATAATTAATTTCACCTGGTGAACATTCACTCAAGAATCCAAAATATGAAATGGCTACTTGATTACATAATTATCAGGTTCCATATTATTCTCTTACCAGATCAATACATGGGAAGATTATACATTTTAAATTCACAATTGTGGGATATTGAAATTTTTATGAACTAATTTCACTAGAGAAGGAATCACAAAGAGGTTTTCGACCATAACAATCCTCCTATAAATCCTGAAAGCTATGCCATACCATGGAGTATGCTTCCCCTACATCCCAGGATGGAGATAATACTTTTGAGTTGTTACATTAAAAAGACCTATCCACCCATTAATAATTATAATTCTAAGTATTAATGATAATGTTATGATTTGTATTCGATTTTAGATATTATAAAATGATACCTAATAATTTGATTATTAAATGTGATCTGCAGAATGATTCATAGTCCCACAAAAGTGGTCTCACAAACTTTTTATATCATATTGGAGACCAATATGGTATACTATATAGTTATTCTAAGGGATCCATTCTAATTTTGAATCTGTATTAGTACTTTTATGAAAATTCCACTATCCCACGGTGATTATCCCATGAGTTTCTAAATTCAACACACAAGCCTGAAACATAAATTCTAGAATCTAGTTTCCCATTCTATCTCACCATCCAGTTGAGGATGTTATGTTATAGTATACTTAAATCATAACCCCATTATCTTATAGAAACCTTCATTGGAAAATGAGTTAAAATGGGGGTCTCTTTTTGAAAATACAGAAGACATATATGACCACAGATTTTCATACATAAATATTACATTTTTCAGATGATGTTTAAATACGTTTAAAAAGTAAATTTTTGAGTTATATAAGTTTTTTGTTTCTTTGGATACTAGGTACAAAATATTATAACATGGTGAATAGTCATCAAAATATCCCATAACGATCTTCCCCTTCAGTATTATTCAATACCAAACCCTTCTTAAAACCATTACTCGTAACCTAGGAAAAGGAAGCATGACAAATGTTCTGAAAAAAAAATAAGGATAACAAGGACGATAAGTATGAGTAAAAATATCATAAGTCTTTGATAACATGATCATAACAATGGAAATCATATCCTTCATATCAATGGTCATAAATGTGAATCATGGCATGAATATTGATAGTTTCTAAGACATGAATCACAATGAAATCAATGAAAAAGTGGTACAAGAGAATAAAAATGGAATATGTCATTGAATTGTGGTATACACATCAGCTAATAACATTGTAAACATGTGTAAATAGAAAAAGGTCCACTCATTATGTTATTCAAATGAAGTCATGGCCTTGTATAAACTAATGGAAATGTATCTAGGTCCACACATAACATTTTTGAGAAGTTATTAGGTTCATAGACAACCTTATTAACATTTAATCACATTCATTTTATAACATTGGGGGCATGTAATTAGGTTCTCACATAACATTGTGAACATATAATCAGGTTCATGCATAACATTATGAACACATAATCGGGTTCATGAATAGGTGAACACATCTCATGGGTGGGACACAACACAATCACTACTAGATCCACATCTTACATTACTGGTTTAAATTCTTATTCTATACATGTATATATAATTAGATATATAAATCACTACCCAATTCATTAGAGGGAGATATAGTTCCAACCCATCTCATAATAAAAACTAAATTTATGTGTTCTAAAAGATCCTAAAAATTATTCATTTCATACCAAATAAAATTAAATGTTTATTATAATCATTTCACCATATCAAAACCTATTGAAAATAGACTTGTTTCATAACTATTTCATCAGAGGATATCCCATGAAATGAAGAAGGTTTTATACTCATGTCCTCATGTTATAACCCATTAAATAGATATAATTTTTTTACAAAAAAAATAATTCATTCAAAACCTAATCCATTTTTAGAAATAATAATATTATTATCCATGGATAATATCTCTAATAAGACATATGCAACACAAATTGATGTCTTCTTAGATGAAAAATATTTTTGAAATATCATTTAAAACATTTCATGATAATAGTATAATTTCCGCATTGAAATAAAATTTTTAAAATATATAACACATTGAGAACATTTTATTTTTAAAATAACATTGAAAACTAATGAAGTAATATTTGATAATAATTTAGAAAACATTTTATACATAATACATTTTAAAAATCCTTTTTCTGATAATAACCTTTGAAAATTATAGTGGAATCTTAGAAATAATTTTAAAAACATTTTACTACATAATTTTTTTTGAAATAATTTGCATCAAAAATACACAAAAAATATCATTTAAAAACATTTTGATCCCATTTTGAGAAATCTCTTTTTTTAATAAAACTAATTTCCTACAGAAAATATAATAAATCATTGATTTTTTTAAAAACATTTTGTTAATTATCATAAGTACCAAATAGTGGGAAATGGTGTAATTACATGAAGGTACCATGAATAACCACATGAGATAAAATTTCAGTATAATTCATGAGAGATATATCATATTATTTTATCATTAGAATCATAACAATAAATAATCACTATAAATGGTGAGATTATAATATTAAATCATTGCCACATTGGTAACTTTGTATTGTAATACCTATGAAGGGATAACATAAAATTTACCATATAATATCATGATTATAATGAAATTAATTATATCACATTTAAATTTGTCCATGTATACATCTTTTTAATGAATATTGGTGCATAACATAATATACATCATAGTGAAAAAAATTAAGGCAAAAACCCCTTACCATTTTGTTATATTTTTAACCATAATCCCCATGAAATAGATATCCAAATGTGGATATGTAAACAATAATAAATTTATGTATAATAATAATAATAATAAATTCATGGGACATATATACACCACAAAAAATTAACAAATTGTGAACATGGAATTTTTCTCACTTAAAGTTAAAGTTTGATGGAAATATAATACCTCAATTCTATTCTTCCATCGTAATCATTCCAACTTCCTGTATAATAAAGATAATATTATTATTAAAATATCATATATCCATATATATATATATATATATCAGATCATATATAATTTTCTTATAACATTTTATTAACTATTTATTAACTATTTCATGTAAGCATCATGTTTTGAGTAATAATTGCATTGTGTTTCTTATAATCTTTGCCTTGTTATTTTTTGTCCTTTTACATTTATTATGGTTATATTATCTAAAAATTCATATAAATGAAATAAATATAATAAATATTCAATATATATGTATTTTTAGTAATCTATAAATATTAGTGATGGGAAATGATGTACACCGTTCATGGAGATGGAAGGTCGTATGAATGAATTAATGTTATATCCATTTTCTTATCATATGGAAATAATGAAAGGTAACTGATGTATACATACATATATATATATATATTTATTTATTATAATTATATTATCATTTTTTTATATTTTTTACATTGGTTTATTAGACACATCATTAATAAATTCAATGTAATTATTGAAGTATTCATGTCACATCATGAAGCTGTAGTCCACCTTTCACATGAATAGCACTGTCATATTCCCACCTAAAACAAAGCATGATTGTATGTACAACATACAAATTATAGAAGAATAATATCATCATAAATTCAATATATATCAAATATAATCTATGAATCCATCATTATTACTAACCATCAATGGTGGTTATGAAAAAATGAATGACATCGGTTAGTGATATGGTAGTCCTCCATACATGCGAATGATGACTTTGCAACCCATTTGATCAACATGTGAGAATTTTTAGGTAATAACCCTAAAATAAAAACAATTCAATATATAAAATATATTTAGGTTATTAAATGGTCATGGAATAATAATAATTGAATAAGGTGAAGGATGATATAAAATAAAGATTCTTGTTGATTAAGATATTATGTCATGGTTTGGTCATGAAAAATGGAACTATATGTGAGAAGAATGGAGGGTAGTGAGTTCCCTTTTATAATTATTAAGGCTTGGAATACTTTTAAATACCCAAATAATTAAGCTAAATTCTTTCCATTATCATAAAATTATAATAATTACCCTTAGAATATAAAATTGGTGGTATGAAAAATTTTAAATTTTAATTAAAAAAAGCATTATTTTTTTCAATTCCACAACATTTAATCATTACACTCCTGAGAGATTCAATGAATTATACTAATAAAAAGGATTTAATTACCAAGGTTTAAAAAAACTAGAAAATAAGGAGAAAATAGATTAATCCATCATTTAAAAAACCATGCCCTTATTAAATTCTTATCCACAGACACATTTCAATATAATCCAAATTTCTGTTCTATTTTTCTGAATAGAATATTAATTATTGTAATTAACATTTTTACAAGTGGAACTATAATAAATTACTCTTTTTTATATTTCTTACAACAAATGCCCATTTATATATTTATTTATACAACACAATTGAAATTATTATATGTCAATTTTCCATTCATCATATGATGTTCAGTATTCCACTCACCTAAATCCATTCATTTATGAAAATTAGGGACCACATTTTTTGAGTTCTGTTTTTGTTATGTTTTCTTGATCTGTAATGTGTCATAATATCATATGGGATCCTAATTTCCAATTTTAGAAATTTTTCAACAACCATATGTAAATGTAATTTCGTTTTAATCAATGATGTTTTATATTTTACCAAGTGATATTTACTCAAGGAAAAAATTAAAAATTCATTCTTCCTCATTATATAATAATCATTCCACAAATTTGTCACCATTTTGCAATACTTATCACTAATTCAAAACAATTATTTCCCTTAATGTCATAGAAAATCATACATAGTAATTATATAAATTAAACTATAGTACTAACAATGAAATCATAAAAAATAGAATGAAATTTTTAAGTAGGAAAGAACATTCTATCCTAAAAAGGAACAAAGAATATCTAAATGTATAATAAAAACCATGAAAAAATAAACATATTTGTACCACTCCCCAAGAATTTAATTTATTTTACAAAAATTTATGGTCCAAAAATAGAATAAAAAATTAAATATATAAAGAAGAAAGATTTATTTTCCATGGGGAAACGTGATTTATGGTCCTAGAAACTTCCCAATTAGATATGTTATGGAAAATAAAAATTTGAAAAAATTATTGAAATCATAATAAATAAAAATAAATAAAATGATAATGAAATGGGATTAATTTATTTAGAACCCCCAAGAGGGTAAAAGATTTTTAGTTCCCAATAATAGGTTGTTTCATAAGGTTTTTTCACAATATAAATGTGGACATGGTTTCTTTCTCATGAACCCCCATTTATGTATTCTTCAATCATCATTATATAGATTCAAATAGTTGAAACCCCCCAATAAAAGTTAAAATTTTACCAACCCCATGAAATTCAAAGATATTTTTAGGGTTAAGAAAAGATATATACTGTCTTTATTGATATTCAGGTTTTCCACTTCCATTATGTATTTGATATAGTGTTAAAGAGGTATTCACATCAACATTGGATCATTGGTCAATTATTTATTTTATTTTTAATGGATTCTTCAAAAAAATGAATATAATAAAAATATGAATAATAAATATAAAATCTATCCATTCAAATATATAAACATTAAAATGGATTCCTTATTATAGGACCACTAGATACTTTGTCTCATCATGTTCATCTTCATAATATTTTTTTCTAAAACAAATATATTGGAAATGATTTATCGATTTTTCATTTTTAAAGATGAGGAAATCACATACCATTTCATGTTGTATGAAATATAACCAATATTAGTCCTAATATTTTTGATATACCATAAATAAATTATCCATAATGTTTTCGCCAATAACCTCATCAATTATTGGATGATAGAAGTCAAATGGATATTCATGTAATTCCTTCTCATCCGCCACAGTTCTCCAACGTGAAGAATTAGTTGGTATATTTCTTTAGTCACTCGTTCTAGTTTTTCCTTCTGTTTATACTCTTAGGATACATTGATGTATTTTTTAACCAATTTCATGTACTCTTCAACATATTCTGTTTATTATGTAATTTCATTTAAATGGCCTTATTTTTATTCTCAATCCATGGATTTTTCATTTCAGGGATAATAATTTTTATTGGAATACATTGTCGACTTTTTTTCATTTGTTAATTTAAATATATAATATTAATTGAAATATTATGAATAGTGATGTTGAGTGATGGCCACATCAATCACTTTAAATGACACCATGTTTTTAAATATCAGTCGTAGTAATTTACCAAAGTAATTACTTATTTTACTAAAATATAATTGTGACTGACCATGTTCATATCGTTTAAGGTTTTTTCAGCCATTAAATAACTATTCATAATTCACTTATTATATTTTTTATGTTTTTTATAATATATAAACGTATATGATATATGAAGGTTGGTATTTAAAATGAGATAATGAAAGATAAATATGAATTGGAGACAAAATGAATGAGTTATAAAGAAATGACATGGTCCTAGTTTTTTCTATATGGGTTCCCTCATTATCTTAAAATAAAGTCTAAATTCTCTTAAATAGTTTTTCACATCATACATGAACTATAACTCGATATTATGATTTAAAAATATATAATTACATTTATCTTATTCATCATAAAAACCATATATCATATATTGTTCAAGAATGATGAATTCACCTTAGTCTACAACATGAAATCTTCCCTAACATGACACCATATTATAATTTTTATCCCACAAAAAAACTACACTCCATTGTATGATGAGAATTCATAATAGAATGGAGGAAATATTAATATATTAGAGATAATAATGAGTTATAGAGACATTATAGGGAGTAGTGGATGATCACCAAAACAACAAATAATAATTATCTCTCTGTCACTATAAATAGAATTAAAATATTAAGAATTAATGAGATATAATTCATGAACACCAAAAAAAATATCCCCTAAGGAAATCTCTTGGATAATTATATTTATTTCTAACTCTATTATATATAAAAACCATTAGATTTTTTTTTATATTTTTATATTCAATAATCAACCCCAACCTATTTTATTTAGTTTTAATATTTATAAATGCACTAAAAATACTATATGTTATTAGTAATAGTTTTTTATTGGCTCTGAAATATCATAAAGTGATAAAACAATGGAAAACAAATGATTTACACTAGGAAAATGAACTATATTTTTTTCCACAACCCATGAATAGTTTTCATAGTTTACCTTATTGAATTCATTGATTTTGAAAAGTGTCTTGAAATCTTTCTCCTGGATGGTTTCTTTTTCACTTTTGATGAACATTGATAAATAAGTGTATTTGGATATTAACATACATTCTTATAAACAAAAATATATATGAATGTATTTATATATATATAATATTATAGGATGATTTTTTTATTTTTTTGTTTTAAAATTATTTTTGTTTTCAATGTAGATCAAAAAATGGATTTTCAAAGGAGACATTATAAATAAACATCTTTGGAATGTTTCCCATTTCAAAAAGAAGTTTGGAATGGTATTAAAAATATTAATTTTTTTCAAATGGATTCTTAAAATATATTAATGGTTTTGCATTGTATGGAATGATTTTAACTATTATTACATTATCTAAAATGATATTCTCACCAATGGAGGCCATCTTTTGTTTATGTAATAATGATGGATTAGTTCAAAATGGGATTCACATTTATAGATATATTGAAGTGGGATGGTGATATAATATTGTTTTCTATCATTTATGGTTGATTGTTTATATATGTTTCTTCATATAAAATCATTATTATCATAACTAGAATCTTGGGGGACTTAATGTGGGGTGAAAAAAAAGATAACACAAATTCATGATTAGATTTAATAGATCTGCAAAGGTATTGGAGGATATAGGGATACACCATCTTTGAGGAAATTTTAGATAAGCTGGCTTGCTACTGATTGAGGAGAACATCAATAGACCCGAAGATGGTTCTAAACAGAGAACATATCGAGTGTTCTAAAAATGGTAATGGGAATTAACGATGATTATCTATAAATATTGATTTATTTCTCTAGATTTTGGTTTAATTACCACATTACATTTTTATGGAAACATTATAGAATGATTCCCTAGTTCTTCTTTTATATTATTTACCATCTTCAATTGATTTAGTTCATTGATTTATTGATGTTTTCATTGGTATTATTTTTTCTTCATTTGTTGTGGTTTAATGTTGTTTACAAAAAATTATATCTAAAGTGTGTATTAAAAAAATATAATTAAAACTTCATTAAAATGTTTATTTAAATTATTTTTGTTTATTTTAAAAAAAATATTGTGAAGACTCTAGATTTTTTATAAATTAATGAAAACAAAAATTTCAATTATTTTATGTTCAAACTATAATTATTTTCTTAATTTAAAGTAGTAAATTTATGGTAGATCTAGTTATTTCATTATAATATTTTTTTCCTCATACAATAATTGTGCTTCTTGATGATGGAAGACCCGATAATATTTTTCATGTGTATTTTCGATTATGGGATCACTCATATAGTGAGTTATTTTTGTGCATCGATATTGAACTAATAATTCACATGAATATTATGTTATGTAATCAGTTTTATTTTGATTCTCATTATATTTGTGTATATATAATACTATATTTTCTTTTTTCTATATTTTATACTGAGAATTTATGTTGTGTATTTCATTATGAAGTTATTATTCATTCCGAAAATGTTATGTTTGACATGATTATCTTTATATCAATTTCTTTATTAACGGATATCAAAATTATAAAAATGTCATGCCAGAATTTTAGTAGAATTATTTTATTTTCCTATTTGTGTTTATTAGGGAAAATCATTAAAAGTTGTTTCTTGTGATTCCTTTGAACAAGTTATTATCCTAGGGATATTAGGGACGCACCCGGAGTATGCCCTGAGCTGGATCAAGAGAGCCAGTTTGCTACATTATTTCCAAATTAGAATAAATATACACCCATTTTGGATCTTGATTTTGTATCCATATGATTTCAATTTAGATCCAATTGAATATCATTAATTAAATTAGTATTTATTAAACATTTATTTCAACTTATTCTCATACTGTTGAAAAAAACAATTATTCTTTTCAATTGTTATTTTTTTAATTTTTCCCATTCTTATTTTTTTATATATTATATCATACAAAAGGAGGAACATCTATCTCAAAAAATATCAATCCATGATTATAATTATTATTAGGTCCATTAGTTAATTTTTATCATTTTCTCATTTTTCTTATTATTTTAATTTTGAAAGATAGGATTCTATTTCTATTTTATTTGATATCATCCATACCGAAAAATTTACACCTTATCCCTATCCATCACCCATTCTTAAATAATGTCTCAATTACTAAGCCACCTCCATATGAAAATGCATGATTTACCAGATTCACACATGGAATGGGAAACCTTGATTCATTAATGAATATCGAAAGCATAGAAAACATCGATAATAAATTCATATAAATATTTTAATAATCACTTAATAAAAATGAAACATTTATTCTTATTACCACTTTAGAATTAGACTCATTTTCCTCCATTAGTAGCATTATTCAATGGGAGATCCCATATTTCGTTCACATCATCCATGAATCATAAATCAATCGTTTCATATCATTATGAACCTTGGGTGTTCATCAACTCAACATCTCAAATGAAAAATATACCAACACAAATCCCTAGAAATGATTAAGATCTATAAAAAATAATATCAATGATCACTATATTTAAACCATATAAATCTTCAAGATGAATAATTCTCTATAATGGAATCTTATTAAATGAATTTGTATATGCATGTCAAATTAAAATCAATGAAATGGTCTTAAAAACTACGTTTTAAACCCTGTCCATTTTTATTATGTAAGAGGATTATTTGATTCATTATGTTTATATCAATTTTTTAAAACTAGATCCCATTTAGATATCTCAAATGTGGATCTTCACAAATCAAGTCCAATCACATCTTCTGCATTACTCAATTTTGTTCTATTACAAGACATTGTCTTCGATCGAACACCAATTTCTCCCATAATAATGTTTTATCTAAAAATATTTAAAGAATATTTGAATTTTATTATGTTTTAAAAAATAGCAGGACTAATTAATATCAAGATTTGAAAATTGGGGTGAGGGGTTCCCATATATTAATGGAACCCCATTTATACTTATTTAAAATTGATATATTAGAGGGAATAATAATATTTTGTATGGTGCACCTCAACTTCCACACATCTTCTTTCACATGTTTGATAATGCACAATGTAGCTCTTTTATGAAGCATTTTTTACCTTGCATTCCACATCGGTGTGAGGTTATTGGATGTGAATTAATTTTTATGGCAGTTTAACATAGTATACTAGTTTTTGACAATACCTAAAGCATAGATTATGTGGTTCATTGTATCACACTGAATGGGTTTTTTCTGTACTATCGATTGGATCAGGCATGATCTAATAGAAATGTACATTCACTACCAGGTGTGATCGGGGTCATTTATTCAGTTTGGTGTACTCATGTAGACTATTACAATTCAGTTAATTCCTAAATTTCCACAATATGTTTGTGTTTATATCCAATGAGAAAGATTCATTATCTAAAAGGTGCAATATAATTCTTATAAAACTATCTATTGGATGGGAAAATTACTTCCAATAATTCGAATTACTATTCCAAAAACTCCTCTAAATATTAAAATTTATCTCAAAACTTTTGCATGAATGATTTTTTATTACTACTCAAAAGTAATAACTGCCCATATATCTCTACATTACATTGTTTTTACAATTTATACTATCTTCTATGTATATTTATAGAGTATTTGTCCATCAATATTTCCTAAAGTGGATTCTTTATTATCAAATTTTAATTATGATGTACTCGTGGATATTCTAATATATATAGAATCATCATAATATGAATAAATGAGCTCCATTTACTACCATAAAATAATTTTTCAACCAACTACCCACTAATTATCCCAAACGATATTAATATTATATAATTTTTCAACATGAATATGAAATGATCAATGGTTAATTGAAGGTGGAGAAATTAGATTGGAACAATTATAATAGGATTTTAAAAGGAATTCACATTATACATACAACACTCAATGTGGTTTAAATGCTTTAAATTTCAAATCCCCATAAATCCAAAGATGATACACTTCATGTTTACTACAAATGGAAAAAATTTGAGATTTATGATCAAATATGTTGAAGTCATAATCTCTATGATTTAGTTGATGATATCTTCGACACATACAAACAGCTTATATATATTCCTCAATGAGATTATATGAGAGATACCCTAAGGGGGAGAATGTAAATTTGGAACTCATTTCCAATTGAAAATCTTCTTCCTTTAAAACCACATTAGCATATTGATCCCAAACTATTAAAATAATGGGACACATTTTTTAATGGTTGATTTAATATCACCCTATGAATAATTAATTTGCACATCCTCTCACTTTTCATAAAATATCATTAAAGGATAAAAATTAGTAACAATTTCTAAGAATAATATCACTTATTGTTATAAATGAAACAGAATTTATAGAATGGTTTCTATATATTGATTATCTATAAGATTATTAACGTTTATTGTTGAGTCAATAAGGTTTCCTTTTGACTTTTCCATTTCTTTATGTTTTAAAAATCCCAAAAACAATATCTTATTGAAAATCATATTCCCCTTAGGATTATTTTCATAAGGAATGTTTCTCTTATATAATAATAATTTTATCTGAACCTTTGTTTCCATTGTACAATTTTATAATCCCACTAAATCAAACTCATTTTAAACCTAATCTGAAAATTTGGATTTGTATCAAAACATCAAAATCTTATAACCTTGGATATAGAGTGATCTTTTTGAGACTCTAAATTTTCTGAAATTCAGACACTGAATTATTTTAAATTTAGACTATGAATTCAATGAAATCCAAATTCCAAATTCAATGAAATTCAGAATCTGAATTCTTTGAAATATAGAATCTGAATTCACTAAAATTCAAATTCTGAATTCTCTGAAATTGAGACACCTGATTTTTTGAAATTCATACTTCTAATTTTCTAAAATTCAGACATTGAATTCCTCAAAATTCCAACTGCAAATTTCTCAAAATTCAGACTATGCATACCCCAAGAAATTAGACACCAAATTCTTTTGAATTCAGATTCTGAATTCATTGGAATTCATACTCCAGAATCTTTAGAATTCAGATACCAAACTTGTTGAAAATAGAGTCCGAATATCCATGTCTTATAGATTCTGATTTTTTATATGAATAGACTCAGAATTATATTTTTCTTTATCTCTGGAAATTCAGAACTTGGTTAAGCTACCTCATTTTCCTTACACATGTTTTTATTATAAAACTCTTTCGTACAATATATTTCTAACTTACCGTTGGTTGAGTGACATGTGTATAGTTCCCTCCAACATTCAAGGAAAATTATGACTGTTGGAGGAGGGAGACGAAAATTAAAGTTTTTCCTATAAATAAGAACTCATATGAACGAGATCAATACCTTTCCATCAATCTAGAGATTACATGGTGTTGAGTGGTTTCTAGAGAGAGAGACTCTCAAGCTTTGTGTGGATCTTAACATCTTGTTCAGCTTGCTTCTTGCGACTCTGATTGTTGATGAGTATAATGGAGGGCTTATGGAGATATAAAGATAAAGGATACCACTACCATAATGATTGAGGGATTTCGGGGATGGAAAGATATATTCTGATATCCTATCGAGTGTTTACCCCGGTATGGGCAAGATAAACATTCCTGAAAGTATAAATCAAGGTACCTTTATCTGAGGTTTTTGGTTACCCAACCCTTTGCGTCAAAAGATTTATTACTATTTATTTTCTTTGTTTCATGTTTTATTTCCACAGTAATTTGATAAAGGAAGGAAGTATAACATTCTTATACTTTCTTTTACTTGTATTTACTCTGATAATTATTATTCTATATGCTTTAAGGTAGAAACTTTTTCTGTGTAAACTTTTCTTATGTAAAATTTTTGGAACCATATTTTTGGAACCTAAGAATTTTGGTCTCATATAACTATTTTAGAGTTTGTGGATTTATGTTGTGACCATGTTAAACATAGTTTTCCTTAAAGTTAAAAATGAATGTTTTCAAAACATACAATTCACCCCCCACACCTATAATTGAGCATCTACTTACACTATTTTGATCCTAAAATTGCTATCAAAGGAGGTCTTTAAAATACTTATATTCACATATAAGTTTTCTTTCTCACATATTTTTAAGATTCTTATTATTTTACATTTATTGATTTAGATTTTCATATAGATTTTTCTTTTTGTTTATAATTTGTTTTTCTATTAACATGTTTTTGTGGAAAAGTATATTATTATAGAATGGATGGATTGCATGTTCATTCTATTGATAATATAAATCCTCCCAAACCATCTATTTTTTATGGTAATAATTATGAGTATTGGAGAGATAGAATGAATATTATTTTCATTAATACTATAGTAGACAATTTTTTTATGCTTATTGGAGATTACAAAATTACAAACAAGGAAGTCAGATCCTTTACCAATCATGAAAAATAATAATCTCAATTAAATAACAAGGTAGGAAATACATTTTTGTGTTCCATGAACAAGAACATATATAGTCAAATATATTCTTGTAAAGTTTCCAACAGCATCTAAACAAACATGAATTTACAAATTTCATAACTTCAAAAGTGATTGAGACAAGAAGAGCTGTGTTGAGAGAAGAATATCATGGATTTTTATTTCTTAATGAAGAACCTATTTTCGAGGTTCAACAAATATTTATGACCATTTTAAATAGTTTACAATCTATGGGAGAGAAGGGTCATAACTATGAAGATCTTGTGGAAAAGATAATTGACATCATGCCAAATGAGTGAAAATTAAAAAGAAAATATATTGATGAGAATGGAAAGTATCTCGAATTACACTTGATGAGATATTTGGAAATCTTCATCAGCATGAAACCATAAAGAAAAGAGCAGTTGATATGAATAAGAAGAATAAAATCAATGGAAGTTTAGCCTTTGCTACTATTAAATCTGAGACTCCGAAAAGGTTTACAAGATCTCAGTCTAAGAAAGTCATTGTTCTATCTGAGTTAAGTGGAAGTGAAGATTTTGAAAATGATTTTCCTAATCTTTTCTCAAAGGATGAAAAAGATCGTGGGAAAGATATAAATTCAGTATAGATATATATATAAATAAATAAAGGACAAACAAGATTCATTAGTTACTTTATATGAATGTAAAAGAGTCGGATACATCCGGCCTGACTGTCTCAAGCTTAAGAGAAAAGACACGATTGATAAGAATTATGAAAGAAATAGGAAAAAGCATTACAAGACTAAGGTTAAGAATATTTTGAAAGTAAATGACACAAGGAATGCCAATAGTAGTGACTCATCAGATGAATCATCAAATTGTAAATCTTATGGTCAGTTGAATATTGGTCTACTAGCCAAAATACCAATTGAAAATCATTGTCCTTTGGATAAAGTACACAATACTAAATCCTTAACCAATATGTCTTTAAATGAAAATTTTTCTAGTAAAGAATATTATGAATCTTCAGATGATGACTCATCCTCATTTTAATATAATACCTTACCTTCATTTGAATAAGCCTCTAGATTGTCTATAATTCATGAAAATGAAAATTGTAAGATAAAAAATAAGCTATAGAAAGAAAATTCTAGAATTTTGGTTTTAACTAAATAAGATTCATATCTTTCCAAATATCTTGATCAAACTTTGAGTTTTTTTCTAAAAACCTTAAGGAAGTTATTTTTTATAAGGATTAACTTTCTAATTATCTGGAAAATGTAATATCTATTAAAAATATTTTAGAGGCTAACACTATTTCTAAAAATAATATCCTTGAGGATAATAACTTGGTTATTTAACTAAAGTCGGAAATATTTTCCTTAACGGAATTCATGTCAAACATTACCTCTCATAAGGAAATCTCTGACAAGATTTATTCTCAAATTCATTCATTAAATAATCATTCTGGATTAGTTTATACACATTTGAAAACTATTTTTATTAATAATTATTTTTTTCCCCAATGCGCACCATTTTGTACTAAATTTCAGTGTGGTGGACATTGAGAGAAAAATTGTCCTTTAAACAAAACCCAACCTTTAGGTTTTCATAAATATTATTTTTTTAAGAAAATATGTATTCCTAAAATCTTATATTATGAAATTTCCAGAAATACTAGAATGTTTGGATTCTAAAAGTATAACACTTTTATTTTTAGGAATGTAAAGAAAGTAACAAAAGCAATACATTATACATGGATAATAGATGTTCCCAGTATATAACTGGTTACAAAAACATCGGTGAAAATATTATCAAGATGACATAAGGAAAAGTATCTTTTGTAGATAATCATTAGAGAGAAATTATTGGCATATATAACATTCTTCTTCTTGAAAAAACTATGATTTAAAATGTTTTATTTGTAAAAAGTCTAAAAAAAACCTCATTATCATATTTAAATTATGTGATGAAGTTTTTCTTGTGAATTTTAAGAGTGATAAATTCCATATACACAATTCTATGGAAGATTCTAAAAACATTTATTTCAATTGATTATTGAATATTTTCATTCACGAACCAAATAATTGGGGGGAAAATACAGTGCTCTTATTTCTTGTCAAACAGATTCAATAGGTAAACTCAAGACCTAAAATATTTATGAATAATAAAATTAAATGTATACCTATATTTATACTAATTAAATTAATGATTATACCTTTGATTGAAAACAAACAGGAAACTCTAGTCTATGAAAAGCCTCTCTCCTTCTCAAAAGAAAAGATCAACAAACTATACTTATAATTTTTTATTTTCCCTATATAAAATTATAATAAAATTATAAGGTATATGTTAAATTTTATAATATGAGATAACGTGTAAATATCCAAATTACTTACCTGATATAGTCATCGAACAAACCACAATTTAACCAGACATTATGATGTTCCATATCACTCTCTTCAAGGATCAATGTAGCCAATGTATAAGACCCAAAAATTCCTCATATTTGGGAAAGATATGGGAATGAATGCTCAATTTCCCCATAATAATCATCATCATTTATCATTGGCCAGTTATTTTAAGTGATCACATCAGACAAATACATTGAACAAAAATCCATTTGTTTTGGATCCGGATAACCTCTCACAATTCAACCTTCAAGATAATTCTCGTTTTGGACATATGATTTCATTATTCACATATATTTTTTCAGAAGGATGCATCCCTCAAAAATAAACTGGTCCACCAAGAAGTGTTTCAGTTGGAAGATTTACAGTTAAATATAGCAGGTAGGAGAAAAGTATGTTGAAAAAATTTCCCATCTCACAGAAAATTAAAGGCACCTCCTACTACATTTTTATCAACAATACCTTGGATAACATTTTAGAACAAAGGTATCTAAAAAATGGGACAAGAAAATCACTATCATCCTTACATTATTGGATACAAAATTCTGAATTACTATTGGAATCAATTCATCAATAAGGATGTGATAATCATGTGTTTTTAGATATTTTAGTATTAAATCCCTTCTGTTGACTCATTTAGATATGTTGGTATAATAGCTCTAAGGAACCATTATATTCTCCAATAATTCCATTAATTGATCTTTCTTTGATGGTTTTATCACATTATAAGCATAAGGAACTTTCCATATTTTTCACTGATATGAAAAGGATGAATTTCTAGTTGAATACCCAAATCCAACAAGTCCCAACGAGATCAGAAGTCATATATAGTCTTCCCCTTGATATTTAGAAGAATTAAAATCAACATTTCACATTTAATTTTCTCAATGTGCATTACGTCTAAACAATGACATAACAAATTTATAGACCAATATGAAAACTAAAAAAAGATACTTCTCTTTTTTCACTTGTAAGTGGATTCAATGTCAACATTATTCCTCTTTTTAGATATTCTATAACCTTTACCTAATGAAAAACTGAAAAATTGCAATTTTATAAGCGTGTAACTACCTAACATACATTGATGTGGTTGTTCAGTTTCAACAGTATAATCAAAATTCTGATGATTCCTTCAGTATTGGTGATCCATTGGAAAGATTCATCAATACCCCATAAAACTGGAATAATGATGATATTTAATCCTTCTCGGTCAGGTATTCTTCATACATACAAGACATGACATTTTTCCCTTCACAGTCTAACCATACATCATTGCATAAGTAGGGAAATCATTTGTAGTCTATATAAGGGAAGCATGCATCTGAAATTTATTTTCTGAAGAAGAATTGAATTTTATGCACACCCATATCCCAAAGATGCAAACAGTATGATTTTTATTCAAATGAATTAAAACTATCATAGGATACACCAAATCTGACATTAAAACCCTGATCTACAAAATCAGGATGTTGTGCATCAAATACCCTCCATTATAATCCATCTATTGGATGAACTAGTTCATTATTACCTTTAATTATCTCAACATCATGCCATCAAATATTGGCTTATATTTCTATTGAAATGAATAGATTTTGATGTCTAGGAATCAATAGAAAGTACCACCTGACTTTTTATGTCACACGAGATGGTGTTCCATCTACATTTACCTTCCATCGAGATGTTCCACATTTTTATAATCTTTACAGTTAGTTTTTTGCTCATAGAATAAATTGTAGTCTTTTATACAATCATTTACTTTATTAGTAGAAAATACATGCTACTAAATTGAATTCTATTCATTATAATAATTTGAGGGAATATCCACACCAACAAGAATAATTTCCTTCAAAAAAATTATAATATAATCAATGGTGGTATTCGAAATTTCATACATGGTTTTTCTATAATATAACCACATTAAAAATTTCAAAGTGGTCATTTTAGTAAATTCTTAATATAGATGAGTTTTGGTGTCATCTGTTAAAATTTTTACAATCTCAACATCATCATATTCAGACATTTTCTCATGTGTATTGAAATCATTGCCTTCTGGAACAAGTATATTATCTCTCCCATGATGATGTACAAATGGAAACCATTAAAATATGAAATTCTCCATACCAATTATTTATTTTCGTTAATGAATAGTAGAAGATTGTCATGTCTCTCTGTGGTGACACCAAATAGAATTATTTGTTTGAAATACAGCTTTTATAATATTATAGCTAACTACTTCATGGATTAACCACGGTCTTACAATATAATTATAGAATGGAAACAATATACAACCTCCATTTAAATAATTGTGAAATGGAAAATCTAAAAAATAAACCAAATTCTTTTGAAACTTGATTGAAATCTAATCTGTAAGATACATCCAGCTTCTATCAATTCTATTATAGGGGGACAAAATTATATTCCAATCAAAAATGTAAACCTTAAATAAAAAAATTCATTACAACCAATTTTAATATTAAATCCATCCAAACATACTTATAGAAATCAAAATAATTAATAAGATAAATTCCATATGCTATAAGTGATGACTACACATAATGAACCAAGGTGGGTAGCCATAACATTTAAGAATTAACTATCATGGTCACTGTCCAAACACCCCCCCCCCCAAAATATCAAGTGGAAAAATAAACTGGACTAAAATGAAAACAACAGTAATTTTCGTAATGTTTTATAAAATAAAATAAAAACACATAAAAAGTGTGTGAAATATTGGAACAAATTCATATTAGGCCTAATGTACAAATGTATAAATGAATGATCTATAAAATAAACACATCATTTTTCAGGTAGTTCATTAGTCCTAATAATCCATTTGTCCATTATCCCTATAGGAATATTGGTCATTAGGGCTACATGCCAATTGGACATTATACCATTAATCCTAATGGCCAATTGGCCGATTAGGCCTAAAGGCCAACGGGTCTATTATACCTAATGGTTAATTGGCCTATAGGCATAATGGGGAATTGGTGATTTGTCCTAATGGAAAATTGTCCTATATGTCCAAATGGACAATTCTCTTATAGGCATAATGGAAAATTGACCACTATTCGTAATGGCCAATAGGCCTATATGCCTAATAGAAAATTGGCCTATTAGTCCAAATGGACAATTGGCCTATTGGCCTATTAGGCCTAATGGCCATTTTTCCTATAATCATAATGTCCAATTGGCCTTTAGGCCTAATGGAAAATTAGCATATCGGCCTAATATTCCTAATGGAAAATTATCTTACTTGATCAAATGAACAGTATACATATTAATCCTATAGGCGAATTGTCCATTAGGCCTATAGGCGGATTCTACATTAGGCATGTTAGGTTTATAGGACAATTGTCCATTAATACTAATGGAATAATGTCCAATTTTCTATTATTCCTAATGGAATAATTTTAAATTTTCCTATAGGCCTAATAGGCTACTTTTCCATTAGGCCAATAGGCCAATTGGACATTATGCCATTATGACTATTGGCCAATTGGTTATTAGTCCTAATAGGCCAATTGCCCATTATGCATAATAGAGAATCGTCCATTAGAACTATAAGGCTAATGAAAAAATGTTCAATTGGTCTTTAGGCCTAATTTCCAATTGTATTATAGGCCTAATTGCCAATTGGCCTATTAGTCCTAATGGACACACAATTCATGGAATACCTCTGTTGAAAAACAACAATCCATGCCAACACAATTACAAAAAAGAAATATATTCATCAAAAATTATAAACACACAATTAATGGGATACCTCCCTTCATATTTTGAAGCCAAAAATATAATCAAAACATGAAAACCCACCTTTAACACACACAAAAATAACCCACTTTGAAAGCCTTTTCTTACATATAATAAAAAAACATGTTTTTTTCATTATTAAAACAACCCATATAATTTTATAAAACATAGGGAGTTGATAAAAACCATTTCCCATCAAGATACCATTTCAATCAGGAAATTCCATCCATTTTCCTCATGATAAAAAAATATAAATGAATGCAATACAAAATTATCAAATAGATAAAATCCAAGCTAGGTTGAATTAAATAAAACACTTGAAAAATATTAAAATCCTATATATGAAAAATAATATGAGAGAATAAAATTTCACCTCTCAAAAAGCGCAACAAAAAATTTCTAGACAAAGGGTGGGGAGGTCAGAATCACATTAAGAGGGTAGTGGGGTGGCCGAAATCATAGGACAGTATGGGGTGGCTAATGTCACGAGAGGAGGGAAGGTGGCCAATGACCTCCGAGGATGAAAGGTGGATTAAATTTCCATTATGAAGGGAGGTGGCTATATGAGGTGGCCTAATGAGAGGGCATCTGGGGAGTCATGGAGGTATTAGGGATTGATTGAGGAGGAGGGGAGGAGTATGAGTAGCATTGAAATAAATTAAAACCTATAACAATGCATTCAAAAAACATTTGTATTGACCAACCTGTACCAATGGTTTCTTAAAAACCATTGGTATAGGCTTTGTTAGGTACCTCAATACCCATGGTTCTTCTAAACTGTGGGTATAGATCTATTTGGATAGTTCCCTTTTCTAGTAGTGTTCATTTTATGTTTTCAATGATTTTTTAAAAAAAATATAAAGGTTTAATGTTTTAAAAATAATTTTCAAATAATAAAGAATATTTTCATCAAGAAATTATTTCAAAATATCTTTCCAAATTATTTTCTGTCTAAGATGACGTCCATTGATGTTACTTATACCCTTATAAAAATGATCCAAATGTTTCATTCATATACTTTCTTGAATGGTTTATGTTTTGATATAATGATGATTATGACACCAATTTCTATTTCAGGGGTTATATACTATTGAGACGTCTTATTTTCATGGGTTATCTATTAATGAAATAATTATCAAACCTATAGTTTTCCATATTTTATGATGTGATGAAATGTTAGTGATTCCCATTTTATTTCATGGGTTATAATACAATGTTTATAAAACCCATCTCCTTTTATTGTTCATGATATGATTAATTTTTTATTATTTTTTGGAACATATATGAGTGATTTTATTAGGATATAGGTGGTAACAATATCTCCATCCAATGCATTGGGTAATGATTTATATCTCATGAGAGAATGATTTGAATCCATTCAACGCGCTTGAAATACTATGCAGTGATGTGGAAACTCATTCCATTAAAAGAAAACCACTATGACTGGAGATGGTGGTGTGTCTCACCCAATAGGTGGTCACCATGAACATGGATGGCGTGGAAATCTGATTTACTATGGGAATATGGAAAAACTCGATCCCTTTAAATGAAATAACTACGCCTAGAGATGATGGTGTGACCCACTTAGTAGGTTCAATTCCCATGAAGTTCCCTGATAAGTTCTAGAAATGTGACTTGGCATATAGGTATTGATATCACATGTTTATGTATGTCACATTTCCATGTCGTATTCCTATGATATTCATTCAAGGGTTATGTTCTCTGTTTCCTTATGATTCATGTCTTATGAACTTCCAATATTTGTTACATGATTAATTTTTATGATCTTTGATATAAAGGGTATAATCTTCTAATGTTTTGATCACAATGTCATAGCATTACCCACATGTTTATGCTTACATGTCTCCTTTTTCCTCCCTTAATAATCATCTAAGATCACATATTTATAGGTTTCCTTCCTCAGGTTATAAAGATATTTATTATGTATGGTGTATCTAATAAGGGTGGTAGTCAATAAGAAACTAGTGGAAGATATAAATCATTTATGTAACAGTATTTCTGTTTTCATGTAACCAATTTCACTATACTAGTATTGTAATTGGGTGTCTATTTTTATAATGATTTAATTATTCTACAAATCTATGTAATGTATATGAACATTAATACTGTATTTTTGTGGTTTTATTAGAGAAAAGGTTTAGTTAACCTTTGGAATCTAGGATGAGAAAACCTTAGTGAGAACTATAAGGACATGTCTTGGAATAAGTCTAAGGATAATGAAAAATATAGTAAAATGTCCTAGAATTTGGTAAAGGATATAGTAAGAGGCTTCATAGAAATAAGTCCATGTCTGACTACTATAATTGGATGTGGCTCTGGAATAGATGTACCTAGGAGTAACAACTAAGACAAGATTTTCTAGACCTAATGTGGGTAATCAGGTAGAGGAAAATGGGGCTTTCTACACATCTAGTTTGAAACATCAGGTGGATATATTTTGGGAATTAAAAAATCTTCATGAACAATCATAAATAATTTAAATATAAGTTGGATATGAATAACCAAGAATAAACATAAGTTTTCCTTGATTAAGGAAGGTGTTATCAAATAAGTTGTTTTTATGATTATGTGATTACTCACCAGGAAAATCATTTCTTACTCAATTCTTCTTGGTTTTAGTATATGGAGGGAATTAGAAGGAACTGGATTAACATTGAATATGATGGAAAATTTGTACCTGAGCAGCCAAATTGTATGATCACTCAAGTTAATGTTGTTTTTATCATGCCTAATTAGTTTTCAAAAAACATAACCCATAATAGTTAACTTGACAAACTCTCGTACTCACCAAGGAATAGAAGGAAAGAGTTCACAGAGAGTTTTGGTAATGGATACGATAGAGGAAGTAAGATATTGTATACTTTATTTTAGGGATGTGGAAAGAATCACTTAATTTAATTTCTTATAGGAATGAGAAGATATTTAGAATAAAGAAAAGAAGGACACAAAGCAAGTAACTACAAGGGAAAATGAAGAGTTTGATTAAATAAATGAATTAGAATATTGGACTCCCTAAGATATCATTGATGGATAAATGTTTTAATTTTGGAATAAATTGTCATTATGAAACTAAATATACAAACATTAAATCTCATGAAGGGAATCAAGAAGGTGGTGTGAGTAATGGTATCATTGATTATGAATTAAAGACTAAAGATGAAATGTTAATGGAAAGATTTATTAATTAATAGGATGATTTATCCTTATTATGGATTATGGATGAAGTGGAATAATCTAAATTTTTATGTATTTGTATTTGATAATTATGTTATATGAATTATAAAATATACATGGACTATTCTGTTTATGTTTTTTCACTCAGTATTTATACGTTTGTGTTGAATGTTACTGATGTACTAGTAATGTAATTTAATGATAAGGTGATATTTTTACTAAGGTAAGGTAACCCTAAAAGTGGTCTTTATATTAATATAATGTTATTTGGAAAAACATATGTGGGATTTGAATAAGTAAATTATATGGTACGGATTACCATGGAACTAATTAAGGACTTTTTGACATATGGTTTATCCAATCATTAATAAAGTATATGAAATTTTTTGATTTAAGTAATAGATCCAATATACAATTGAACATGTTAATATTAATGTTTTCAATAAGTATTTATGGTAATTTAGGTCATTATTTTGTTTTAAAAGAATACATGATTAATATTTTCACATGCTTGGAATGTGACAACCTAGAGCTACTTTGTGATATTTTTTGAATCAATGTTAAGCTAATTTCATAACGTTTTTCCTATAATTTTAGATTTTCATATTTTAGAAGGGTTATAAGGTTAACCATTCAGAAAATTTTTAAGTTGAAGTTTGGAGGAAGTATTTATGTATTGAGATTGTATTTAAAACCTTAGTTAAAAGGCTCTTTAGTGATTAACCATATTTCAAGGTTGTCTATCGTATTTATGTTGGTAATTAAATTAGTTTGGTTTTAGAGAATAACATCATGTATGTCGGGGAAAAACCAATCAGGTCCAGCAAGATCGTGTGTCTTGAACCCATGACCGAAGGATGATAATATTTTCATGCCTACTTGTAGCCTACGTGATGTCCCAATTAATGTGTAATTATATTTTATGAACAAATATAAACTAGTAGAATTAATTTTTATGTTTAGTGATTAATTTATTAACAATATGGATTATATATAGTATTTATAGATAAATAGTTATTCTTTTTATTTTTTTAGTAGGCCTTACGATCTACTAAATGTGTATTTTAGTACTTCCGGAAACAATGTGAATTTATAGATATCTATTTCATGAAGTAACGGATGAATTAGAAATTATATTAAATCACAACCAAATAATGAAATTATTTGTATAGGGATATATCAGGAATGTATATTTCCCTATGTTATTGGTCATTAAAGGAATTACTCAATGTTAGGGTAATGATAAAAAATGTGTTATCCTAATACCTTAATATTTTTTGAATAGGTATCTTTTTAAATCATCAAATATTTTTAACTTTGAGGCCCTCAACTTTTCTTTAATTATTCACTTGTTGGTGATTGATGAACTCAGTCCCTCCCTATAAATATTTACTCCATTCCTCTATGTCCAATATTCACTCCCAACCTATGTTCTCCTATGAGAAAACCTAGTTATATGTTACTTTGGGTAAAAGTTATGGTTCTAACTTTCCCTTTTTAAGGGAAGTTTTAATATTACTTTTTTCTATGTGTACTTCTATGAATGAAACATTCTAGTATTAAACCATTGATTGCCCATATGATTTTTGTGGGTTAGATTCATTTTAAGGGGGTATAATGTAACAGCTTTAGATTTTTTGAAAATATTTTTCGGAATTAATTTAATCTTTTTGATATTTTTCATTTCATGAAACACTAAAAATATATTATTTTATATTAATTTAATATGTTTGGATTGATTTATATGAAAAACCAAGTTAATCATTCACTACACACAAAATAAATTTTATTTTTATCTACACGGAACACTGAGGATGGCTTGAATTACGTTCAACAATGACATTCCTCGATGGCTTATGTGAAATGAATGATTGAGTTTTTCTGAATAATGATATATTATTTAATATAAAGTACCCATAAAATTACTAGTTATTAATAGGGTTAAATAAATTTTGAAAGTACAGTTTTTAACCAAATATAAAATGAATTCATTGGTCACAAATTAATTAGAAATGAAAATGAAAACCGATTGAATATAAAGGAATATATTATTATACCCACAAAATTATTTTACCTAATAAATAAAATTAAATGAAATTAAGTTATGATATTAATTTAATATATATTTCATATATTAAATCAAATATTTTTTATATTTATACAAAATATTTTATAGACATAATATAAGAACAACCCCAATTTTATACTTAAAAATCTATATTCTTATAAAGGCATTTATACCAACTTTTAATGGAAAACCCATTTTAAATATAATTTTTCAAAATTTTATATATTTAATATCTCAAAATAAACTTTATCTTTGAAATTTTAACATAATAATTTGTTTGGGGTGTTGGGCGGAGAAAAAGGGAGTGATGGCAAGAGGGGGGGTGAATTGCCTTTTAAAAAAAGATTAACAAATTAAAAATCAAAGTGAAAGTTGCAGCGGAAATAAAAGAGGCAAGACACAAAATTAATAACGGTGTTCGGCCAAAAACCCGGCCTACGTCTCCGCTCCCAACTAAACCATTGAGAGATTCTACCGCTTGCTTTTCAATGGTTTTAGCAAGAAACCCACTAGGCTTTGAGGTAGCACTAGAACCTATTACAGCTTGCTTTTGGTGGTTAAGCATGAACCCACTTGCTTTTAATGGTTGAGCAAGAACCCACTAGCCTTCTTACAGGTGAAGGCTAGCTCACCTATGACACAAGCCTTTTAAAAGGAAAGGCTTGAAGAAACCTCTTCACACCTTAGTGGTGATGTGAAACCCAAAAGAGAGAGGAATAGAAAAGGAGTTGGGGTTTGTAGGCACAAACCCAATTTGAAAGCTCAAAAAGATAAATACAATAAAACCCGTAATTGGAGAAGCCTTGGGCGCCTTTGATTGATAGGAGAGTTTGAAGGCCGCTTCCAAGCTTCTTTGGTGGTGCTCTTGGATGTGGAATTGGATGGAGCACTTGGGGTTCCTTGAGGTGGCTCGCCGGAGGATTGCCGAATGATCAACAAAGTGTCCTTGGGCTTGGTTTTTGTTCCGGTTGGTGTCTGGGGATTCCTTGGCCTTTATTTATAGGCATGGAACCCTTGGGGAGTCTTCGGAGCCGTTGTAAAGGGCCTCGGAGCCGTTGGAGGCCAAATGGGAGTTGAATGGTCAAAGCCAACGGCTAGTTTGACTGGGCTACCGGCTGGCCGGTGTAGGGCCACCGACTGGCCGGTGCCTTGGATGTTGAGAAGGCCTTCTGCCCAGGCAGCACCAGCTGACCGGTGACAGAGCCACCGGCTGGCCGGTGGTGAGGCAGTAGCTATCACTGTTGCATCAGGTTGCCACCGTCTGGCCGGTGACAGAGCCACCGGCTGACCGGTGGAACCTGGCAGTGGGCAATGCCTCTGCCAGGTCCACCGGCTGGCCGGTGCTATCACACCGGTTGGCCGGTGGACTGAAATTCAGTCCACTTCTTGATTCTTTCTTGGGCCATTTTCTTGGCAACCTTGTGCCTATCATTCAAAAACACTTCAAACAATATTAGACAAAAAATAAGGTGATTGTGATCATGAAAATCAAACAACGAGGGGAACGAGAGGTACAACAATCTCCCCCTATTTTGATGATCACAATCACCAAAACAATTAAAGTAAAAACAAAAATTAAAGGCATGCTTTTAATGAATAAATTGAAAATAAATGCTAAGCATGATCAAAAGGTTTCTCCCCCAATCAATCAAGAAATTCTCCCCCTTTGTGATTATCAAAATAACACGGGGCATAAAACTTGATTGAGGGAAAGGGTTTGAAAAACTAGATATGAGAATTGAAAAATCAATTGAGATTTTTGAAATTGAAGTGAAAATTTGAATAACAATTTGAATTGAAAGTTTTGAATCAAAAACCAATTGAAATTTGAAATTTGATACCAAATGAAATTTTTGAAATTGAGAGTTTTGAATAAAAAATGAATTGAAAATTTAAATTGAAAAATGAATCGAAAGAGATTTTTAAATTTAAGAAAATTTCTCCCCCTAAATAAAACAAAAGATCATCGGGGAAACGAAACTATTTTTGGCCCGGAGAGACTCGCCAAAAGGGATTTTTCAATCCAAATTTGTTTCATGGCGGGTCTTCTCCTATAAAACTCGTCCGAATAAAAAATAGATTTGGGTTGACCGTACCGGGCATTTTTGCAATCACACTCATAAATGAGGTGCCCGGGGTTTTTACAATAATTGCAAAATTTGTTTTGAGAGCTCCCCCTTACAAAAATAGTAGGAGCATGGGAAGAGGAAGCTTGCTTGGAATAGCCAAGCCCTTGGGTGGTTCTAGAAACACGTTGGGAACCTAAGAGTTTGGTCAGATTTTGTTCCCCTTGGGTGAACTTAGCTAGTGATTCCCTTAGATCTTTGATGGTTGATTCCATGGAATCAACATCGGGAAGATTTTGGATTTTTAGGGAGAGTTCCTCCTTCTCTTTGAGAAGTTGGTCTTTTTCGGAGGAAAGATTTTTGAAATTATTTTTCAAAGCAACGAATTTTGACGAGAGTTCGTGAAAACCATTTTCTAATTGGTCTCGCACATGTTGGAGTTCTTCGTATGACAAATGATTGAAAGAATTAGAAGAACTAGAGGATGAGGAAGAAGAGTCGGAAGAAGTTACCTCGTGAAATGCCATTAGGAATTTGTTACCTTGGTCGCTCGAGGAGGAGGAGGATGATGAAGAGGAGGTGTCACTCCATGTCGCCTTGAGGACCATTTTCTTTCCTTTTTCCTTTTGCGTGGCCCGTTTGTTGTTGAGTGGGAAATCGGGCTTGTAATTGCCCTTTTCGCCGCACCCATAGCATTTCACCTTGGGCTCGACTTTTGCGGTGGATTCTTGCTTTCGCGCCTTGCGAGATTTCTTCTTCTTCTTGTGCTTCTTCATAAATTTGTGCATTTGGCGGGCGAGATTCTCCATTTCCGAGTCGCCGCTTGATGATGAAGAAGATGAAGATGATGATGAGGAGGAGGAGCTTACTTCTTTTTGTACCTTGAGGGCGATGTTCTTTGGTGTCTTGATTGGTGTGCCCTCCTTTTGAGCTTGCCTCCTCAACGTGATCTCGTAGGTCATTAGGGATCCAATGAGCTCCTCGACCGGCATGTTTTTGAAGAACCCATAGGATCTTCTTGACCATCGTTTCTACAGAAACATCATCACCATGGGACTTTCTCCCATTGCAAACATCAGTAAAACGCGTAAACATTTCAGTAATAGATTCAGATGGATGCATGGTAAAAGACTCAAAATCTTGACGATACATGTCCAATCGAGTATCCTTGACTTTGTTGGTCCCCTCATGGGTAACCTCCAAAAGTTTCCAGATTTCATGTGAGGAGGTGCATGTGGACACTCGATTGAATTCATTTCGGTCAAGGCCGCAATGTAGAGCGTTCATGGCTTCGCCATCAAGCTCGAAATTTCTAATATCGGCTTGGGTCCATTTGGATTCGTCTGGGGAAGACAAAGAATAACCTTGCATGACAATTTTGTAAATAGGATATCCTATGCTTCTTAAAAAAGTGGTCATGCGGGTTTTCCAATAATTATAGTCGGTCCCATCAAAAAATGGAGCACGACCCAAAGAAAAGCCTTCGGGGGCGAAAGAGGTTGAAGCCATCAAAAAAGATCTTGAATTTGAAACCGGTTAGGGTATTACTCAAATTTTGCCTTTGATACCAATTGTTGGGCGGAGAAAAAGGGAGTGATGGCAAGAGGGGGGGTGAATTTCCTTTTAAAAAAAGATTAACAAATTAAAAATCAAAGTGAAAGTTGCAGCGGAAATAAAAGAGGCAAGACACAAAATTGATAACGGAGTTCGGCCAAAAACCCGGCCTACGTCTCCGCTCCCAAATAAACCGTTGAGAGATTCTACCGCTTGATTTTCAATGGTTTTAGCAAGAAACCCACTAGGCTTTGAGGTAGCACTAGAACCTATTACAGCTTGCTTTTGGTGGTTAAGCAAGAACCCACTTGCTTTTAATGGTTGAGCAAGAACCCACTAGCCTTCTTACAGGTGAAGGCTAGCTCACCTATGACACAAGCCTATTAAAAGGAAAGGCTTGAAGAAACCTCTTCACACCTTAGTGGTGATGTGAAACCCAAAAGAGAGAGGAATAGAAAAGGAGTTGGGGTTTGTAGGCACAAACCCAATTTGAAAGCTCAAAAAGATAAATACAATAAAACCCGTAATTGGAGAAGCCTTGGGCGCCTTTGATTGATAGGAGAGTTTGAAGGCCGCTTCCAAGCTTATTTGGTGGTGCTCTTGGATGTGGAATTGGATGGAGCACTTGGGGTTCCTTGAGGTGGCTCACCGGAGGATTGTCGAATGATCAACAAAGTGTCCTTGGGCTTGGTTTTTGTTCCGGTTGGTGTCCGGGGCTTCCTTGGCCTTTATTTATAGGCATGGAACCCTTGGGGAGTCTTCGGAGCCGTTGTAAAGGGCCTCGGAGCCGTTGGAGGCCAAATGGGAGTTGACTGGTCAAAGCCAACGGCTAGTTTGACTGGGCTACCGGCTGGCCGGTGCAGGGCCACCGGCTGGCCGGTGCCTTGGATGTTGAGAAGGCCTTCTGCCCAGGCAGCACCGGCTGACCGGTGACAGAGCCACCGGCTGGCCGGTGGTGAGGCAGTAGCCATCACTGTTGCATCAGGTTGTCACCGGATGGCCGGTGACAGAGCCACCGGCTGACCGGTGGAACCTGGCAGTGGGCAATGCCTCTGCCAGGTCCACCAGCTGGCCGGTGCTATCACACCGGTTGGCCGGTGGACTGAAATTCAGTCCACTTCTTGATTCTTTCTTGGGCCATTTTCTTGGCAACCTTGTGCCTATCATTCAAAAACACTTCAAACAATATTAGACAAAAAATAAGGTGATTGTGATCATGAAAATCAAACAACGATGGGAACGAGAGGTACAACATGGGGTAAATGTTTGGTATTTTCCGGTGAAGTCTAGTTTTTTAATGAATAGAGACAAACACTAAATATTAGTTCAAAGATGTTTTTGCATATAATTTATTTACAAGTTTAAATTGAAATTTAAAATTGTTTAAAATTTTAATTTGATCATATTTTTATCAATAAATCCAATTTTGGTCATTTTAATTAATTTTACATTGAAATTGGCTGTAAAAACAAAACAGTCCTTTGGATGTTTTTACATTAAATACATGCATTGCCATCTCCTCTACAGGTATAAATTTAAATTAAATTGTGAAACTATTGTAATTTTAATATAGAAAAATGGATTCCATATTTGGAATCATCATAATTTATAATTTCTAGTAAGGTTAAATTAATTTTTGACCAAAAATATTAGTGAATCAGTTAAAATTAATTACAGTTATTAAGGTAAATTTATGCCAAAAAAGGGAATAAACCTTACACTTAAGGGCCCAAATGACATATAAACATGTAAAACACCAATTATCATGACATGGTTAGTCCAAAAACCTTACATTATTGATATTTTTTGGTTTTTATGGTTTTTATTAGGTGAAAATATGCGTTTACCTAACTTGTTTTAAAAAATGTAACTGTGTCCTTTCCCTTCCCTATAGATGGACACCACCTCCCCCACTTCCTCACACCTATAAAATACATAAGATAAAACAAATATTCCTAATATACTTAAAACCCCCTATATTACTCCTTTAATCCTCACTTTTGGAAAAAATAGTTCCAAGGAAACCCTTTTGTGCAAACTAAAAGGAGTTACCTGATTAAGAAGTAACACCCTCCCTCAAGCTCATTTATTTTATTTCCATTATCAACTCCCTAAAATAATTTTATTAATTTATTTTATAATAAAACCAGTATAATAAATATACTAGTGTTTTTTATTCTAATATTTTGACCTAATCTTACACACAATTCCATCTAATGGGTAAGGTACATATTGTTGACATATATGGCAAACTGCCGCCTCACAAAATGATGATTGTTCATTTTTCCTTTACCATCCCTCATGGTAGAAATTATGATAGAAAATATATTTATATGTGATAAATATTATATTTATAATTTCTTTATTATTATTTATGTTTTATTTATAACATACCATTATGCATTTCATCTTGTCTAAATATGATAATTTTGTTTGAGGATGTGTGGACTACTGCACTCTCATAGTGATGTGATTCATTCACACACTACATGGAATGTATTAAGGATATTTTTAGGGAACCTATATGATATATATTACATAATAATTCTACTTTAATTTTATTATATACATATATTACATTTAATTTCATTCTTTCAAAGAGTCAATAAAACGGAAGCAGCGTTCAACAGTACATATAGCCTACCATCTCTATAAATGTTGTATTACATTTCATACTTCTATGTTCTATAGATTATTATAATAAAAATATACTAAATATTAATGATATTTATATAATTTTTTACATTGTATAAGTCATTATATAATTATAAGGACCCAAGATATAACAAATTAGGATACAAGTGTAAATGAGAGCGAATATTACCCGAAGTGTGACCTTAGCATGCAATTGTCAAAAAGAGGGAATATAAAGTAATATTACAACCATATATTCTCTTAGATATGAGAATATGTTTATTTCAAATATTTATAATAAAATTACAATTATTATACATGAGTTTTGAATAAGTACTATGAGAGACAGGACACGTGGTGAGGGGATTTCACCTCATTTTTTATTTTCATGAGATACATGACTTAATCATACCTCATATAATTTTTGTGGTGTGTATTCATACCAAGGATGTATTATGTTATTATTATAATTTAATTTATGGGTATTTACTTCTCCAATTTAAGATATTTATTTCATGGGGTTTATCTTTACCAAATCGGTAAAGTGATTTTGTATGAATTTTCCATCTTTTCGACACATGCCATGTTATGAACCTATATTTGTTTAAGAGGTGAATATGCTACCTTTAAAATGTTACATAATGGTTATAATTATTTTAATTATGTTTTAATGTTCTTTTTATTTTTTTCTTTCTATTTTTTTATGATCTAAAGTTGCAAATTTGGTAGCGGTTTATGGCTACCATCTCACCATTTATCTAGATTGTTTATGATTATTATCTCATTGACAAACAAATATGATCCATATCTTAAGAAATACTATGAGTATTATCACCCTATGTTTATTAATGTTATATCTAAATAATAGTACCAATTTCTCACTCTTTGGTATATAAGATGGTCAAGAAAGTGTTTTTTAAGAAAGTTTGACATTACCTCTCTCTTCGGTCAGAAATATATGTTCCATCAAAACCATGCTTTAAAAATTGTTTTCCAAGAATATTATACTATTCTATAATATTTAAAATAATTTTTTACCCTTTTTTCTTTTTTTGATGTTTTCAAAGGAATCTTCTTGTTTCTTTCCAAACATGGAATTTTTTCTATCCTTTTTAACATGAAAAATGTATGTTCTTTTTACATTGTATTCCATGTATGGATTTACAAGGCATTATTTCAATAAAGATTCATTTTCATTTTTTAAATGTTAATTTTTAAGAAAAAAGTTTTGAAAATAATTTTCAAGGAAAATTGTTTTTGAATAGTTTTCAATCTTATCTTATAATATTTCAAGGAAAATACTTTCAAAAAGTTTTCATGATTCTTTTATAAGTTTTCAAGGGGAAAGGATTTAAAAATTACTTCAATCCTTTATTTTAGTATTTAATTAATTATCAAATAAAATGATTTTCTAAAGGATTTATCTTAAAAAAGAATCTCAAATAATAGGGGATTTTTCCCTCATGAAATTTTACACAAATATCTTTCCAAGATATTTTCTATCAAATATGTTATCTTATTATGTTACTCATGCCCTTATTGGAAATAATCCAAATCTTCCATTCATATATATTATTGAATGGTTTATGTTTTGATGGAATAATTATTTTTACACTAATTTCTATTCCATGAGTTATATTATTTTCAAAACACTTCTTTTCATAGGTTATTCTTTAATGGAATGATTATTATGTCCCACCTAATAAGTGGAGTCACCATGAATATGGAAGATGGGGAAACCCAATCCACTATGTGAAGATTGGGAAACTCGATCCCTTACAATGAAAGAACTTTGATTAGGGATGGTGGTATGTCCCACCTAGTATTTGTAGTTCCCATGAAGTGCCTTGATAAGTTCTAATAATGATACTTGACTTATAGGAAATGATATCACATGTTTATGTATTCTATAATCCCATGTCTTATACCAATGATACGATTTCATGGATTAAGTTCTTCATTTCCTTATGATTCAAGTTTTAGGAACTGCCAAGATTTATTCCATGATTCTTGTTTTTGATCTTATATATATATGGTATAACCTTCTAATGATTTGACCACATTACCATACCCATATACTCATGTTTATTATTATATGTATCCCATTTTTACCCTTACAAAGCATCTGATCTGACCCATTTTTATGAGTTCTTCCACAGTTTATGAATATGTTTTTTTTTGATGTGTCAAAGATGGTTTCTAGTTAATAAGAACATAGTTGGAGATAATGTATCTCATTTATGTACTAGTTTTTTTTTGTTTCCATGTTTCCAAAGGTACAGGACTAGTATGGTCGTTTTGTGTCTATTTCTATAACTATTTAAGTATTCCACAAATGTTATTTAATGTCTATGTATGTTAAGATTGGGTTTTTATACTAACTTTTCCATTAAAATATATTTCAGAATTGATGAACGCTTATTATATCACCATATTATGTTCTACCTAATCTCTATGAACACATACTAAGTGTAATTTCCAATAAACATAATAGAATCCCACTACATATCAATTTATTTAGTTATAATTGAATCATGTCTGCACCTAACTCAATTATTTGCAACCAAATCTCCCATATACTATTCAAGGATAAGGAACAACATGTCTAACATCCAATTCAAGGATAAGCAATTCCATTTAAAATATTTGACATCAATAAGAAGGAACACCATATATAACCTCTATTTCAAAGGTCAAGAACATCTTTCCCTGCCTATTGATATTTTAACAAAAATCATAATCAAGGTCCAATAATAATAATCAAGTTTACGTAATAACTATAATGATATTAAAGGGAATAATAGATAATTTAAAAAATCTAACTAATATGTACTTAATATTCATGTTACTATGAAACTATTGTTCATTTTATTTATAGTGGATGAGTCAATCCCTCCACATGGGGGTCTTTTTCCATAGGCATGTGGTATGGGGGATAACCATGGATTCCACCAATTTCAATAATTTTAATTAACTTTCTTATTAATTATGTATAATTAAACACAACTCATAAATTGGTTTTAATAAATAACAATACATTTAAATAACCGCACAATAAAGAGTGGTTTGGTTTAAGTAGAGAACCTACAATGATAAAATTTGGGTCTCGAGGACAACCAATTCAAGGAGAAAAAAAATTTACCTAATAATAATTTTATATTTAAGCTAAATCACATGGAATTTCTTATGAATTTCATGGGATTGTAGAATATGTACATTCAAACTATTATAGAAAATATTTGGACTACATACATTATATAGGTAGTCGACTACTCATCCCTTATCAGCTTAATATTCAAATGAGAATACTACAAAGAAAAAACACAAAAAATTCCAAATAAATAGTTAATATTAGATCACAATGATATAATATTGGATATTTAAAGGTAAAATATGAAAATAAAAAAGGATAATCATAGGCTTACTTTTTTATATCCTACATGATGAACGATGGTCAATTCCAAGCTCATATCAGGATTATGGATCAATGTCTATATTGATAGAAAGAGAGAGTTAAAGAAGATGGGGTTTTTTCTATAATAAATTAATGAAAAGGTGGGATAATTTTTAAATAATTTAGGATAAAATATTCCTTTACCACAATTTAAATAGTTCCAATAGTTTGGTCGCAAGGTAAGACAGATGGTGAAACAACCATGCTCTAGCACTGTCCCATAAAACATGGATTCACATTGAAAGGTCCATGGATAGATAAACTGTTCATATCCGAGGATATGATACGATCCATGTTCTATTACCCCTTTCATTCTAGGGAATGTTTATCAGAAACATTTGACCAACAGTGTTAAATACACCAATAAAAAATTGTTCTTTTTTCCCTACCATGTGACTCCCCTCACATGGGTTTCTAACCTTTGTGCCTTCCTCCTTTGGTCGTATGGTTTTATTGGCCATGAATAATGGTTTAAAAACATTCCTCCCTATTCTTGGGGTTACATGGTTCATGCACATGGTTAGAAAATCCATGCACTAAATGTGCACCTCAATTTTCCCATCCAAAAACCATATCCTCGGGATTAAAACAAGACTGAACTCTCTCAATGCCCTCTGGGATTCTTTAGGAATAAATATATTGATAAAATAAAATTTTTAACCAAATTTAAATGAATATTTTACATCACCAATATTTAGTATCCTTTAACCACCACTCCTTAGACAACACATCCCTAAGTTTCTCTTCTAAGGTTAGTTAAACATAATTTGAAAATAAATCCAAGCACTAATTAAATACATTTGATTAGAACTCCCATGTATCTTCCTTTACATTCCCATATTTCCATATCACCTAAAATAGAGTGTCTTACTTTTTTTTGAGTGCCTTCATTTTATAATCAACAATTCATATCTTTTACTCCTCAAAAGAAACATTAACATCCAAATAATACTCACCAGGATCAAGAATATGTGATGGGATAGAATGATAACTACATAAATGAGAAACATAAATAATTTTGAGCATAATATTGTATCTATGAGAGATTTCTATCTGATATGAAACTTTTTTGACACCACTCTAATGTTTGAAAATGTATAGTGAATCTAGGCGGTCGCTTACCCTACTACTTAATTAATCAATTCACTAGTCTAGTTGAAAGATGTAAGACTCGATTCCAAAACTTGAACTCCATAAGTCATTAATGGTGATCATAATAAGACTTATACTTATATTTTGGTATATAAATATCTTTTCTAATAAGATGTACCATATCTAAAGTCTTCTATGTGAGATTAGACCCTAGTAGTGCTACGTCTCATGCCTAGAACTAGTATATGGATGGAAGAAATGACCTCCCATATAAGGCCCCACAAGGATCCATCTATATGGTTTCAAGAGAATAATTATTATATTTGAATTTTAATAGAGTTTAGTTTTTATACCGAGAACATGAAAATTCATGGACACTTTCTCAGAGCATGTCCTCTAATACTTTAATCATATGCGTAGACTGGCCATCATTCTATGGTTGATAAACTACACTTAGAAGAACCCATAAAATAAGAGGTTTCGAGAATAAATTCCGAAACTATAATGTAAAATTAGAATTATAATCAGATACAATAGTAATAGTGATACCATGAAGAAATATAGTACCTCAGATGTTGAGCCTTCTAATCCCATCAATAGAGAAGGTCTCCCTAATAATAAATAAGTTAGGGAACTTTATATGTCTACCAATGATCAACCATACTACAGAACTACCTTGAGGTGGACTTGGAAGACCCATCACGAAATATATAGTGATATCATCACATTTGGACTCTATAATGGTTAATGACTGTAAAAATCCAGTATGTTGATGGTGCTCTATTGTAACTTTTTGGAAGGAGGAACACCATGTAACAAAACATTACATATCCTTTTTCATTGTAACACCCGAGATTTTTATGAGTAATATTTTGTTTTTATATATCATCAAAGGAATCTTTCACTACACACTTTCTTGGCTTACTTTACATGAAATCACGACCTTCCTCGATAGCTTGCCTCGTACGCAATACCGAGTTTCACTAAACAACGATATGCTATTAAAATATTATTAAAACTAGTCGTTATGAATAGTAATAACCACTTTTTGAAATTTTATAAATTTTATTTTTCAAAACAGACTTCATTTTTGGATTCGGAATACCGAAATTAGCCTAGGGTGAAATTTTGGTATTTTTCTGAAAACTTTCAATTTTTGATGAATAGTGAAACCACTAAGTGGTAGGTTAAAAACTGAATTTTTGCATAAAACTTAATTTTACCGCTTCTGTGAATGGAATTTTGAAAATCCGACAGACACGGTTGATATCAGTAAGTAAAATGTGGTTCAATGAGATAAAAATAATTTTTTTGGTGAATAGTAACTTTTTACTTTTTTTTACCACGATTAATAGTAAATAGGGTAACTAAGGGTAAAAATGATATTAATATTACCCTAACACATGTCCTCATTCTATTGGATAAGTTTAATTCGACCAAAAACAAACTTAGGAATAAAATATGACCATTTAGGCCCACTTGGGTTAGATTAGGACATTTATAATTAATTTATTTAAAGAAGGGTTAAAATAGTTAAAATCAAAGTTTAATAAGTAAATCATTTTTAATATGGGGTTATACATAAGATAAAGTAGACTATAAATATTCATTAGAAAGATAAAAATATTTCATACATAATGGTATTTTATTTGTAATTTTTAGACTTTAAATAATTTAATTTATTTATGACACAATGATGATGTAGTAATTATATTATTAATGAAATATTGACATAATTGATGTTATAAACACCAAAATAAATGTAATTTGAGACTTTTTAGGGATTACACTAATTTTCTAGGTTACTATGATATATTAGTGTTGATTTAATCAACTTGGTTCGAACATATAATTATGTTATGACTTTCACAAAAATCATATATCAAATAGTGTCAAAATTGACACAAAATAGTTTTTAAATCAAATATTATATTACTAATTGTTATTTTATTCCTAAAAATCTAAGGTTCGGCCAAATGACTTAGATAAGGATATATATATTAATAATAAACAATTTGGGGTTCGTTTTGCATGTTATAATAAGTGTATTAACCATATAGTGAAAGAAAACAAAAAGACACGGTAAAAGTTAAATTATTTAACTTAGAGTTAAATCTAATTGATAAGGTTAAAATAATACCCTAAACTTGTCTAAATCCTATTGGTTGATAGGATTTCGACCCATCCCCACTTTAGCTTCAAAATAAGACCCTTTGGAACCATAATAAACCGATTTTGACTTTAATATAAAATAATATTTTGAGATATTCCTAAGGTGCCCCTCTCCTCCCTTATAAAAGGGCACCTCCTCCCCCTCCTCCTCACACCAATTTGAGCACTCAATCTCGGCCAAACCCTGCCATTTTCTCCTCTCCACTTCCCTAGAATAATCCTATAGGTCCTGGTCTTCTTTAAAGACCAATCTTAGTTCCCTAAGTGGAGGATTCAAAGAGGCGTTTCAAAGAAGAGGTAATATCCATTACCGATCTTTTCAATTTCTTTCTTCTTCAAACTTCTTCTTCTTTAGTTGTTTCATGATAAAGTAATAACATCAGTATTACTTACATACTGATATGTTATTATAAATATGAAACAACCCTAATTCACCTTCTATCCATCCTACGGAAAAATGAAATCACCGCGCACGGAATACCGTCTCCACGTCGTGGTGTAATCTATTTTCCACCATCACCTTACAAGGATGGGTATAATGGTGTAATGAGTAACTATTTATCATTATTATAAAGTAATATTGATACAGAAATAATATATATATATACTCCAATACAGTTCCACGATCATAGGAACGATATCATCACTCGTGCGTACGTACGGAATACCGTCTCCACGATGTGATGCGACTCGTTCTACATGATCATCATTACATAGTAATTATATAAATGAATTGAATGAATAAATATGATATATGTTACACTAATACCATTCTGGATATAAGTTATCTATAACCTTAAAAGAAGAATAAGAATTTATTCGGCAAAACAAGAATAAGAACAAAAGGCAATAAGGACCCAAGTAACAAGTAACAATGAAATATTACTAACAAGAAGCTAAGAATATGACCATATATGATATCATATCAACATTTATGATTCTGGAATAAGTCAATAACATTATTTAAACCATTATACAGGAGCTTCGGACACGTACAAAGCAAATCGGACCTAAGGTAAGGGGAAATATCACAATCTCATTTTTATCCGAGATTGTTTATACTTTGGTATTTACTGGGGTGTATTTTATCATCCACATCCATGTCCCTCAATATGTAATATTGTTTCCATCCACTTAAAATATTTTAAATCCAATTTTACCCTTCAGTGAGTTTTTAGTAAAGAATATGAAAGGAATCTTTTGTCGTTTTTCGTACGAGGTACTTTTTGACTTTTCCGACAAAGGTACGAAGAATGTTTTTTTAACTTATATGGCATGAATGGATTTTTAAAAACATTATTTCCAAGAATCTTCCTTTACAAGTTTTCAAGTTTATTTTTAATCAACTTCTTTTATTTTAAAGTCGTATGACATGTTATGAAAGGAAAAATGTTTTTGAAGTAGAAAGGATATTTTCCTCAAGAATGGAGTTCAAGTATTTTATCAAAATTATTTTCCATCTAAGATAATAAAAGGGTTCTGTTTTTATCCCTATTATTAAATGGATTTGATTATGTTGTGATGGAAATATTTTTATGAATTCCTTTATCTTATATGAATTGTTTTATGATGTCATGTTGTTTAAGAATTCCATTTTTATTACATGGGTTACGCTATGATGTATGGTTTATGATTATGTGGCACACATAAGAAAGGATTCATTATAAGATTGGTGGGACCTATATCTCCCTCCAATGCATTGGGTAAATATTTTATATCTCATGAGATAGACATGGCTGGAACGGTAGGTTATACCGGTTCAGTGAAACAGGACTGGAACGAGGGTGACTCGGTTCAGAAAGGGACTCTGTCCACTAAGATAGTCTTGGAAATGAGTCATGACAAACAAGAAATGATGTTCCATGATTATGTGTGCATGCCAAAAAGTTTCAAGTTTCATGTTATGATTATGGGGATCTCATTTTCACTTCTATGATTTATTCCATGTTAAGATATTATGATCTCTTTTGCAGGTTATGATTTTCAAAAAGATATGATATGATTTTTATTTCCTTTATTTTCCCTTGCTGAGCATTTGAGCTCACCCTTTTATGTTTTCTTTTCCCCGGGTCAAGAAGATGGATATTAAGTAAAATATGCTAAAAGGGACCCTAGATATGATGAAATAAATGGGAGACACTGTAGAAGATTTATGAACCAGTTGTTTATGTTTCCCAGTTTCTAAAGACACTATACCTATATGGTCCTTTTTGGTTTTGTCATATTTTGTAATAAGTGTGCTTCAATTTTGAAGTATTAACAATGTAGGTAAAGTATGGGTCGTAATAGTTGGTATCATAGGAAAGGTATAGTCAACATTTGGAAACTAGGATGTGAAAACCATAGTAAGAACCCTAAGGATAAGTCTAAGAATAGAACACAATCTTAGTTTTTTAGAAATGGCCATGAATACCCTAGGATAAGACCTTAAGTGTGAAATTTTATCCTTGATTATGTGGTTTTCCTATTATAATTAGTGCTTCTCACACTATTCTTCTTGGTTTTAGTCAATGGCTGGAACCCGAAGGAACCGTGTTAATGCGGAATGCGATGGGAAATGCAATGATTGTTTCCCTGAGCAACCAAACGATATGGGAGCTGGAATGCAAAATCTTGTAGCCATGCTCACACAACTTTTTCAAGCTATGAATCATGCAGGACTTCCAAACGAGCAAAGGAAGGAGCAACATTCTCTTGAATCCTTCATGAGGCAGCGTCCACCTTCTTTCAGCGGGTCTACTGATCCATTAGTTGCTGATCAATGGATTAGTACTACTGAAAAGATATTTTCAGTTCTTCAATGTTCTGAACATGATAAAGTCATCCTAGCGGTGTATCGTTTGGAAGGAGATACTGATCAATGGTGGAATCTTATTAAGAATACGAGGCAAAGGGATGAAATTGAGTCTATGGAATGGGATGAGTTCAAGAACTTATTTTTCAATAAGTACTTCCCTCGTATTCTCCGAACAAAGATGGAGAAAGAGTTTCTTGAACTGAAGCAAAGGGATGATGAATCTTTTTTTACCTATGAAGCAAATTTTACAAGACTTGCAAGGTACGCTTCTGGTATTATTATCCAACCTGAGAGTAAGATCGATCGATTCTTTAGTGGATTAAAACCAAGTCTTCGAAGGGCGTTAGCCATAAGGGACTTCAATAGCTACAAGGAAATCGTTTGATGTGCTCTCAAAGTTGAGATGGAGATTGGAGTAACCCATCAGTCACATGGGTTTGAAAAGAAGAGGAAGATGGAATTCAAAGGAAAATCTAAAGAGAACACTGAAAAGAAGATGAGCTTTCCCTTATGCTCAAAGTGTGGAAAGAAACATGGAGGGAGTTTTCTTAAAGGGACAAGTAAATGTTTTAAATGTGGAAAGGAAGGTCATCGGGCATTTGAATGCCGCGATAATGGGAAGAAGATGTCTAATGATGCAAACAAATGAAGGGATACATAGAATGAACCTACTACACTTCAATGTTTCAAGTGCAAGGAGATGGGGCATTATGCCAATCAATGCCCAAATCCAAGGATTGATGATGATGGTCGACGTCAACAAAATCTTAAGGCTAAAGACAAAGGAAAGTCACATGCAATTTATATCAGCGATGTGGAGTACGATAACGAAGTGGTAAAAGGTAAACTTACCATCCACTCTAAAGTAGCAAATGTTTTATTTGATTCTGGATCCACCCACTCTTTTATTTATGAAAAATTTTCTAAGGGTATCACTGTATTACCCCAACAATTAGATGTTGAGTTAGCTGTGACAACACCTAATGGCACAACAGTCGCATCAAAAGTTTATAATTCTTCTCCGATCGAAGTTTGTGGGAAAGTGCTTCCTGAAAATCTTGTGATCCTTCCTTTAGTGGAATTTGATGTTATTCTTGGCATGGATTGGCTTTCTCTACATGGAGCTCATATCAATTGCCAAAGAAGGGAAGTCACATTTCATATTCCAGATCAATCTACGATCGTCTATCAATGCAAGGATGAACATAACCTTCCAGTGGAAATTTCTTCCATCTTATGGGTATTGATTTCACTAAATGAAGGTTATTTATCTCAAATGGTTGGTGAGAAACTCATGATTAAGAATATGCCCATTGTACGGGAGTTTGATGATGTCTTTCCAGAGGAATTACCGGGTCTTCCACCAAATCGTGAAGTTGAGTTTTCAATAGAACTCGTACCGGGTGCTTTGCCAATTTCAAAGACACCTTATAGAATGGCCCCAATTGAGTTGCAGGAATTGAAGAAGCAACTCCAAGAGAATCTTGATAAGGGATTCATACACCCTAGTGCGTCACCTTGGGGAGCACCTGTTCTATTTGTTAAGAAGAAAGATGGATCAATGAGACTCTGCATTGATTATCGAGAACTTAACAAGATCACTATCAAGAACAAATATCATCTCCCACGCATTGATGACTTATTTGACCAACTACGCGGAGCTCAATACTTTTCCAAGATTTATCTTCGTTCAGGGTATCATCAATTAAGGGTCAAAAGGGAGGATATACCAAAGACGGCTTTCCGTACAAGGTATGGAAACTATGAATTTATAGTGATTCCATTTGGTCTTACTAATGCCACTGCTATCTTCATGGATCTAATGAATAGAGTCTTTAGAGACTATCTTGATCAATTTTTGGTAGTCTTTATAGACGATATTCTTGTCTATTCAAAGAGCAAGGAAGAGCATGAAGATCACTTGAGAATTATATTGAAGACCCTGAGAAAGGAGAAGCTTTATTCCAAATTTACCAAGTGTGAATTTTGGCTTCAAAAAGTTGCATTTTGGGTCATATAATCTCAAAAGAGGGGATATCTGTGGATCCAGCAAAACAGAGGTTATCGAAAGATGGTCAAGACCAACAACAGTAACTGAGATCCGAAGTTTTCTTGGTTTGGATGGATATTATCGACGTTTTGTAAAAGATTTTTCATGATTATCTAATCCACTCACCAAGTTGACTCAGAAAGGAGTTAAGTTTGTCTGGACAGAGGAATGTGAAGAGAATTTCAAGGAGTTGAAAAGAAGGTTATCCAGTGCACCTGTGCTCACACTGCCTTGTAGTGGAGAAAGGTTTGTGATCTACAGTGATGCATCCAAGAAGGGATTGGGGTGTGTTCTTATGCAAAATGATATGGTGATAGCTTAGGCCTCACGACAGCTGAAAATCCATGATCAAAATTACCCAACACATGATTTGGAGTTGGCTGGGGTAATCTTTGCATTAAAGATTTGTAGGCATTACCTTTATGGTGAAAGGTGTGATATTTATACTGATCATAAAAGTTTAAAGTATATTTTCACAGAAAAGGAGTTGAATATGCGTCAAAAAAGATTGTTGGAGCTGATTAAGGATTTCGACTGCTCAATCCATTACCTCCCTGGGAAAGCAAACAAGGTGGCAGATTCATTAAGTCGACAAGACCATGCTAGTTTATCCATGATGAGGATCACAAAAGATCCAATATTTATGGATTTACAAAGGATGGATCTTGGAATTATAATGGAAGGGGAAAAATCTTATCTTTCTCAAATGAATGTTCAACCATCTATACATGTGAAGATTAAAGAGGCACAGAAAGAAGATGTCGAGTTACAAAAGAAGGTGAGAAATGTTCCTGAATTCAACCTTGATTGTGATGGAATAATAAAGTTTAGGAATCGGGTTTGTGTTCCTCCCATCCCCGAATTAAAGAAGGAGCTGCTGGATGAGGCTCATAGTTCATCATTCTCTATTCATCCTGGAAGCACGAAGATGTATAGGGACCTAAAAAAGTACTTCTGGTGGGATGGCATGAAAAGAGATGTTGCTGAATATGTCTCTCGATGCTTGGTTTGTCAACAAGTTAAAGCTGAGAGACAGAAGTCTAAGGGGATGTTACAACCATTACCCATACCCGAATGGAAATGGGAAAACATCACTATGGACTTTGTCACATGACTTCCTAAAACATCCAAAGTCAATAATGCTATTTGGGTCATAGTTGATCATCTTACAAAGTCTGCACACTTCATTGCTATTATAGAGGATTTCTCTCTAGATCAGCTTGCCAGGATATATGTAAAGGAAGTGGTAAGATTGCATGGAGTACCACTTTCTATTATATCTGATCGGGATCCGAGATTTACCTCGAAGTTCTGGCGAAGTCTTCAGCATACTCTGGATACAGAGTTGAGTTTCAGCACTGCTTATCATCCCCAGACAGACGGTCAGTCTGAGAGAACAATTCAAACCCTAGAAGATATGTTGAGAGCTTGCTCTATGGATTTCAAAGGATTTTGGGATCAACACCTACCTTTGGTAGAATTTTCTTATAATAATAGCTTCCACTCCAGTATTCAGATGGCTCCTTATGAAGCTCTCTATGGAAAGAAATGCAGGACTCCAACTTGCTGGGATGAAGTTGGGGAAAGAAAGCTATTAGGACCTGATCTCGTTACTGAAATGGCAGAAAAGGTCAGATCTATTCAACAACACATAAGTGCAGCTCAGAGTCGACAGAAAAGTTATGTCGACAACCGAAGAAAAGACCTAGGGTTTGAAGTGGGTGATAAAGTGTTCTTACGAATATCTCCCTGGAAGAGGGTTATGAGATTTGGAAAGAAGGGGAAGTTGAGCCCTAGATATATCGGTCCTTTCGAAATACTGGATCGTGTTGGGAAGGTAGATTACTGATTGGCGCTTCCACCAAATCTCTCTCAAGTTCACGATGTGTTCCATGTATCTCTCCTGAGAAAGTACATACCAGATCCTTCACATGTACTCAGCTCAGAAGTTGTACCGCTGGAGCAAGATCTTTCTTATGAAGAACAGCCGATAGAGATTCTGGATCGTAGCGAAAAAGTCCTACGAAACAAGACCACATGCATGTTGAAAGTTTTATGGAGGAACCACCAACTTGAAGAAGCTACATGGGAGCTTGAGGATATGATGAGGGAGAAGTATCCTCATCTGTTTGATACAAAGTGACGAATTTCGAGGGCGAAATTATTTTTAAGGGGGGTAGAATGTAACACCCGAGATTTGTATGAGTAATATTTTGTTTTTATATATCATCAAAGGAATCTTTCACTACACACTTACTTGGCTTACTTTACACGCAATCACGACCTTCCTCGATAGCTTGCGTCGTACGCAATACCGAGTTTCACTAAACAACGATATGCTATTAAAATATTATTAAAACTAGTCGATATGAATAGTAATAACCACTTTTTGAAATTTTATAAATTCTATTTTTCAAAATGGACTTCATTTTTGGATTCGGAATACCGAAATTAGCCTAGGGTGAAATTTTGGTATTTTTCTGAAAACTTTCAGTTTTTGATGAATAGTGAAACCACTAAGTGGTAGGTTAAAAACTGAATTTTTGCATAAAACTTAATTTTACCGCTTCTGTGAATGCAATTTAGAAAATTCGACAGACACAGTTGATATCAGTAATTAAAATGTGGTTCAATGAGATAAAAATAATTTTTTGGTGAATAGTATCTTTTTAATTTTTTTTTACCGCGGTTAATAGTAAATAGGGTAACTAAGGGTAAAAATGATATTACTATTACCCTAACACATGTCCTAATTCTATTGGATAAGTTTAATTCGACCAAAAACAAACTTAGGAATAAAATATGACCATTTAGGCCCACTTGGGTTAGATTAGGACATTTATTATTAATTTATTTAAAGAAGGGTTAAAATAGTTAAAATCAAAGTTTAATAAGTAAATCATTTTTAATATGGGGTTATACATAAGATAAATTCGACTATAAATATTCATTAGAAATCTAAAAAGATTTCCTACATAATGGTATTTTATTTGTAATTTTTAGACATTAAATAATTTAATTTATTTATGACACAATGATGATGTAATAATTATCTTATTAATGAAATATTGACATAATTGATGTTATAAACACCAAAATAAATGTAATTTGAGACTTTTTATGAATTAAACTAATTTTATAGGTTACTATGATATATTAGTGTTGATTTAATCAACTTGGTTCGAACATATAAATCTGTTATGACTTTCACAAAAATCATATATCAAATAGTGTCAAAATTGACACAAAATAGTTTTTAAATCAAATATTATATTACTAATTGTTATTTTATTCCTAAAAATCTAAGGTTCGGCAAAATAACTTAGATAAGGATATATATATTAATAATAAACAATTTGGGGTTCGTTTGTCATGTTATAATAAGTGTATTAACAATATAGTGAAAGAAAACAAAAAGACACGGTAAAAGTTAAATTATTTAACTTAGAGTTAAATCTAATTTATAAGGTTAAAATAATACCCTAAACTTGTCTAAATACTATTGGTTGATAGTATTTCGACCCATCCCAACTTTAGCTTCGAAATAAGACCCTTTGGAACCATTATAAATTGATTTTGACTTTAATATAAAATAATGTTTTGAGATATTCCTAAGGTGCCCCTCTCCTCCCTTATAAAAGGGCACCTCCTCCCCCTCCTCCTCACACCAATTTGAGCACTCAAGCTCGGCCAAACCCGGCCATTTTCTCCTCTCCAATTCCCTAGAATAATCCTAGATGTCCTGATCTTCTTCAAAGACCAATCTTAGTTCCCTAGGTGGAGGATTCAAAGAGGCGTTTCAAAGAAGAGGTAATATCCATTACCGATCTTTTAAATTTCTTTCTTCTTCAAACATCTTCTTCTTTAGTTGTTTCATGATAAAGTAATAACATCAGTATTACTTACATACTGATATGTTATTATAAATATGAAAAAACCCTAATTCACCTTCTATCCATCCTACAGAAAAATGAAATCACCGCGCACGGAATACCGTCTCCACGCCGTGGTGTAATCTATTTTCCACCATCACCTTACAAGGATGGGTATAATGGTGTAATGAGTAACTATTTATCATTATTATAAAGTAATATTGATACTGAAATAATATATATATACTCCAATATAGTTCCACGATCATAGGAACGATATCATCACTCATGCGTACGTATGGAATACCGTCTCCACGATGTGATGCGACTCGTTTTACATGATCATCATTACATAGTAATTATATAAATGAATTGAATGAATAAATATGATATATGTTACACTAATAACTTTCTGTATATAAGGTATCTATAACCTTAAAAGAAGAATAAGAATTTATTCGGCAAAACACGCATAAGAACAAAAGGCAATAAGGACCCGAGTAACAAGTAACAATGAAATATTACTAACAAGAAGCTAAGAATATGACCATATATGATATCATATGAACATGTATGATTCTGGAATAAGTCAATAACATTATTTAAACCATTATACATGAGATTAGGACACGTACAAAGCAAATCGGACCTAAGGTAAGGGGAAATATCCCAATCTCATTTTTATCCGAGATTGTTTATACTTTGGTATTTACTGGGGTGTATTTTATCATCCACATCCATGTTCCCTCAATATGTAATATTGTTTCCATCCACTTAAAATACATTAAATCCAATTTTACCCTTCAGTGAGTTTTTATTAAAGAATATGAAAGGAATCTTTTGTCATTTTTTCGTACGAGGTACTTTTTGACTTTTCCGACAAAGGTACGAAGAATGTTTTTTTAACTTATATGGCATGAATGGATTTTTAAAAACATTATTTCCAAGAATCTTCCTTTACAAGTTTTCAAGTTTATTTTTAATCAACTTCTTTTATTTTAAAGTCGTATGACATGTTATGAAAGGAAAAATGTTTTTGAAGTAGAAAGGATATTTTCCTCAAGAATGGAGTTCAAGTATTTTATCAAAATTATTTTCCATCTAAGATAATAAAAGGGTTCTGTTTTTATCCCTATTATTAAATGGATTTGATTATGTTGTGATGGAAATATTTTTATGAATTCCTTTACCTTATATGAATTGTTTTATGATGTCATGTTGTTTAAGAATTCCATTTTTATTACATGGGTTACGCTATGATGTATGGTTTATGATTATGTGGCACACATAAGAAAGGATTCATTATAAGATGGGTGGGACCTATATCTCCCTCCAATGCATTGGGTAAAGATTTTATATCTCATGAGACTGGAACGGTAGGTTATACCGGTTCAGTGAAACAGGACTGGAACGAGGGTGACTCGGTTCAGAAAGGGACTATGTCCACTAAGATAGTCTTGGAAATGAGTCATTACTAACCAGAAATGATGTTCCATGATTATGTGTGCATGCCACAAAGTTTCAAGTTTCATGTTATGATTATGGGGATCTCATTTTCACTTCTATGATTTATTCCATGTTAAGATATTATGATCTCTTTTGCAGGTTATGATTTTCAAAAAGATATGATATGATTTTTATTTCCTTTATTTTCCCTTGCTGAGCATTTGAGCTCACCCTTTTATGTTTTCTTTTCCCCAGGTCAGGAAGATGGATATTAAGTAAAATATGCTAAAAGGGATCCTAGATATGATGAAATAAATGGGAGACACTGTAGAAGATTTATGAACCAGTTGTTTATGTTTCCCAGTTTCTAAAGACACTATACCTATACGGTCCTTTGTGGTTTTGTCATATGTTGTAATAAGTGTGCTTCAATTTTGAAGTATTAACAATGTATGTAAAGTATGGATTGTTATATTCATCCTCGGCCACCAAGACTAGCAGCATAATTCACAGTACATATTTGGGAGTCTAGTATTTATTGACTAACTAGAAGCATGACCTTCACACCTCAGTTCATCTCAAACTTCTATAGGAAACCAAACATGCACATGAATGCTCAAGATATTTTCCCCAATATTGACCCAACCTAGCAGTGATTTCATACATGAGACACTCTCTCATAGGACCAATACCTTAGGATATAATAGCTATATCATATTCACTAAATATATAATTGTATAATCCAATTATAATGATGCGTTTAAATTCTTCCTTTTTCGAAATTGTAACTCTAAATTATTCTCCGAAAAAAAATCTCAAAATCCATTCATTACTGGCCTCTAGAAATGCTTTTGTATGAGTCATCCCTCTTAGATAATCATCCACTACATTTCTTTTACTAATTGAGAAGATGGTATGCATGGATTGGATTTCACGAAGACCAGAAAAATGGAGGCTGTGATGCTTCGTGATTACATCAAAGATTCGCGGACGGCAGAGTTGAAGAGAATCGTGGTGGTGAAGGGCTTTGCGAGGGAATGTCGCGGAGAAGGTGCGAAATAATGTTGATGGTGATGCTCCGCGATTACGACGAGATCCGCGATCCAAAAATTGCTGAGGTGCTTCGCGATTTGGACAAAATTCTGGCGGAAACTTCGGAGCTTCATGATTTGAGATGAAATGGCGTTGACTTCGCGCGGAAGGGTCGAGGGTTGGTGGAATTGCCTATAAATAGAGGCCGACCCCCTCGAGAGAAGTAGAGATAATTTTCAGATAAGATCTTTTTTCCTCGGATTGTGAAGGTGGTTTGCGTAGCTAGTGTGCTTCGTGAAAGAGAAGCTCTGCGGCGGCTATTGTAGCTCCGCGAATGTTGTGAGCTCCACGTTGGCTTAGTGAGCTTCCCGAGGGACGTCGCTCTGTGACGGATTGAGCATCACGAGAGTGCTTCGTGAAAGTGTTTTGCAAGAGTGCTTCACGAAAAGGCAGGAGCTTCGTGAAGGCTTATTTGAGCTTCGCAAAATTAGAAGCCTAGCGAAGTAGGGTGCTTTCCGAAGGTGTTTCCAAAGTGAATTGCCTAGTGGTTAAGAGGCAAAGTGGTATTCAGCAGTGGATGAAAGATGGACTTTAACAAAACATCTATCAACAGTTAAGGATGTGTGCATTCATGCAAGTGAAGAGACCTACAGGTCTATAAACTGTGAGTGGATTCCCTTCCAAGTGCAGTGAGGATAGGAAGAGGAAAAACGTTATCCTCTCCACCGGCAGTGATCTAGAGAGAGAGAAACAGGGAGTGACCCTTGGAAAAGTAGTGAGATGAACCTAAACTTGTAAAGGCAGTGAGCCTGGGACAGAGTGACTGTGCCCGAAAATTGTAATCCACAGCTAGTGAAGTTTAGTGGACTTGGTATGACCGGCAACCTTTCAGAATATGCTCCTTGGACGTAGCCCTTAGCGGTGAACCAATTAAAATTGTTGTGTCCTGTTCTTTCTTTACTTTCTATTTATATTGTGCAACAAGAAAGAGAGAGAGAAGAGTGTTTCGGTTAACATTGAAACAAGATCAGAACGGGCTTTAATTTTAATTTAGTCATACCCTGATTCACCCCCCCCCCCTCTTAGGGTATTCAGCCTTATGGACCTAACAATTGGTATCAGAGGGAAGGGTTGATATTTGTTCTTCTCTCAATGGAGGTCACTAATCATAGAGGGATTCCGATATTCAACGAATGTAATTTTCAGATATGGAATAATCGAATGCAACACTATTTCCGATCATTGGGAATGGATGTGCTTTCAGCAGCTATGCATGGTATCACAGCTGATATTACTAGCGGTTCATTATCAGAAGATGAGCATGAAGAGTTGGATGTTGATGCCAAATCACTCAATGTCTTAGGGGGGATCCCTTTCCAATACCATCTATATAAAGGTTATGTCATTCAAAACGTCACATGCCATGTGGGAAAAGCTTTTTAATATTTGTGAAGGGGATACAAAAGTCAGAGAGGCAAAGCTGCAAGTATTGTGGAACAAGTATGAAGATATGAGAATGAACCCGAATGAGTCTGTTGATGCATTCTTTGACCGGGTAAATGTTGTGGTAGAAGACATGTGAGGTCTTGGTGAGAATATCTAAGACATTAAAATAGTAAAGCGTATCTTGAGAAAACTTCCACCTCGGTTCAATTCGAAAGTTTCTGTTTCGGTGAAAACTTCGGAGCTTCGCGATTTGAGATAACGTGGCGTTGACTTCGTGTGGAAGGGTTGAGGGTTGGTGGAATTGCCTATAAATAGAGGCCGACCCCCTTGAGAGAAGTAGAGAGAATTTTCATAGAAGATATTTTGCTCTCGGATTGAGAAGGTGGTTCGCGTAGCCAGTGTGCTTCGCGAATGTTGTGAGCTCCGCGTTGGCTCAGTGAGCTTCGCGAGGGACGTCGCTCTGCGGCGGCTTGAGCATCATGAGAGTGCTTCAAAAAAGTGCTTCGTGAGAGTGCTTCACAAAAAGGCAGGAGCTTCGCGAAGGATTGTTTGAGCTTCGCGAAATTGGATGCCTAGCGAGGTAGGGTGATTTGTGAAGGTGTGTCCAAAGTGAATTTCCCAGTGGTTAAGAGGAAAAGTGGTATTCATCAGTGGATGAAAGTTGGACTTTAACAGAGCATATATCAACAGTTAAGGATGCATGCATTCAGGCTAGTGAAGAGACCTACAGGTTTATAAACTGTGAGTGGATTCCCTTCCAAGTGCAGTGAGCATAGAAAGAGGAAAAAGGTGATCCTCTCTAATGGCAGTGAGCAAAAGAGAGATAAACAGGGAGTGACCCTTTGGAAAGCAGTGAGCTAACCCTAAACTTGTAAATGCAGGGATCCTGGGACAGAGTGACTGTGCCCGAACATTGTAATCCACATCTTGTGAAGTTTAGTGGACTTGGTACGACCGACAACCTATCGACGTATGCTCCTTGGACGTAGCCCTTAGAGGTGAACCAAGTAAAATTGATGTGTCATGTGCTTGATTTAATTTCTGTTTATATTGTGCAACAAGAATGAGAGAGAAGAGTGTTTCTCTTAACAGCGAAACAAGATCAGAATGGGCTTTAATTTTAAATTAGTCATACCCTAATTCACCCCCCCTCTTAGGGTATTCATCCTTATGGACCTAACAATTAGTATCAAAGGGAAGGGTTGATATTTGTTATTATCTCAATGGAAGTAACTAATCATAGAGGGATTCTGATCTTCGATGGATGTAATTTCCAGATATAGAAGAATCGAATGGAACACTTTTTCTAATCTTTGGGAATGGATGTGTTTTCAGCAGCTATGCATGGTATCACAGTTGATATTACTAGCGGTGCATTATCAGAAGCTGATCATGAATAGTTGGATGATGATGCCAAAGCACTCAAGGCCTTAGGGGGGATCCCTTTTCAATCCCATTTATACAAAGGTGATGTCATGAAAAATGTCACATTCCATGTGGGAAAATCTGTTGAATATTTATGAAGGGGATACAAAAGTGAGAGAGGCAAAGCTTAAAGTATTGTGGAACAAGTATGAAGATATGAGAATGAACCCGAATGAGTCTGTTGATGCATTCTTTGACTGGGTAAATGCTGTGGTAGAACACATGCGAGGTCTTGGTGAGATTATTAAAGACATTAAAATTGTAGAGCCTATCTTGAGAAAACATCCACCTTAATTCAATTCGAAAGTTTCTGTTTTGGATGATAAAGATTCGAAAGAGCTGACATTAGATAACCCGCACAACACTCTTGTTGCGTATGAATTGAGAAATGATGATAACGACGTTGTGGAAAAGGGGAAATCCAAAGAGGTGGCATTTAAGGCCATGAAGAAGCTTACTATTGAAGATTCTCAGGAGGAAGAAAAAACAGATGAGGTGATGTCATTCCTTTCTTCAAATCTGCAAAGAGGAAAAGGAAAGTATAAAGGGAAACTTCCACTAGCATTCTTTCGATGTGGAGTGGTTGGTCATCTTGCTGCAAGATTCCCCAAAAACATTCAAGAAAAAAATGATGAAGATAAAGTTGAAAATCCCAAGAAGAAATATTCAGCCTATGTGAAAGGGAAGAATCAGTTCAAGAGAAATTTATTCAAGAAGAAGAATCTTCTATCACAAGAAATAGATAGTTCAGATGAGTCTGAGGATGAAGAGGTTGAAGAGTTTGAAAATTGTAAAGATCATAGTCAAAATTCTGTGGTAGCGGTCATCGGTAGTTCTCAGGAGAAAGAAGAAACTGATGTTGGAGAAGAGGAAGAAGAAGTTGAAGGAAGAGTTGATATGGAAGCTGAATTAGAAGAAGCTGTTGAGGAAATAGATGTTTGGAGATCAAAAACGAAGAAATCCAATAAAGTTGTTCATGATGCCAAACTCTATATGCAGCAGCTGGAAGATCAGAAGTCTGAGTTGATGGATGAAATTGAAAAACTCAAGTTATCAAAAACAGAAAACTCAAAATCAGTTAGTGAGTATAAGATCCAGATTGAAGAACAGAAAAGGGAGATCGATGGATTGAACAGAAAAGTGAAAGATCACGTCAAACATATCGAGGAACTTGAAGAAGAAGTTTTCAGTCTACGGAGAAAAGTTAAAGACCAGGAAAGGCCTTTGATTCCCAATATATTCTTGGGAAAGAAGATCATTCCAAATACAGAAAAGATAAAATAGGAGCCCAGTAGTTCAGCAGGAAAGAAGCAGCAATTGAGCTCAATTGTTAAGGATGATTTATGTCTTGATCATAAAGAAAAATCTGTAGAAATTGAAGTCAGACTGCAAGCACCCGTCCTGAGATTGAAGATTTATTTGGGCACAAAGCAAAATTAGAATATTCAGAGATCCCAAGGGGAAACTCAGAGTGATGAATTGTCATAAAGGAATGCACCATATATCAGATGCTATTGTTGTGGGAAGATAGGACATTCACAGAATGTGTGTTCCATAGCCCAGAGATATCAAATGGAACAAGAACAGTGGTGGTAGCGAAAAAGAGAACGGTTTTCCAGAACATATTTTGAAGGACACTATTTCTGGTGTGGAGGATTTGGCAACATGGCTAGGTACTGTACTTCGACCATTCAGAGAAATGTGCCAAAGAAGAATCAAAATGTTCACAAGTTTCATATCAATAAACCGACAGGTGAGTTAAAAATGCAGAATAGATTTTCTGCTTTGTAAGATGAGGCTGGTCCATCATACTCTGAGAAAGAACATAAGTCTCAAACCATTCCGATTGTGAAAGAAAAAGTATGGACCAAGCAGAAGAAAAATGAGATGGTCATGGTGGCGGAGATTGCCCTTAAAGTATCATATCGTTCTGGTGTATGGATCCTTGACAGTGGTTGCACATCACACATGACAGGAAATAAGGATCTTATTACAGCCATAAAATATGACAAAGAAAGAGTTTTCAAATTTGGAAACAATGAATGCCTGAAGATTGTTGGCTCAGGAAAAGCCAGGTTTGGGGGAAAAGAAATGAAATGTGCTTATGTCTTGGTAGTAGAGGGTCTTAGTCATAACTTTCTTAGTGTCATTCAACTGTGTGACTCTGGGCATTCTATCCGATTTACCAAGAATATGTGTGTTCTGAAAGGAAAAGATGGGGTCGTTGTTCTGCAAGGAAAAAGGAAAAAGGTAAATCATTATCTTATAGGTGGGGAAGAAGATACATGCCATTTATCGAGAGAGGAAAAAACCAGCTATGGCATAAGAGACTTAGTCATCTATGCCAACCATCCATGGATGATCTGGTGAAGTGTAATACTGCTAGAGACCTTCCCAAACTCTCACGTGATCGCACTCATATGTGTGATGCTTTCCAACAAGAGAAAATCATTAGAAAAACATACAGGCCAAAGGAATAGAAATCAACTAGAGTGCTCAAACTGGTACATGCTGATGTATGTGGACCTATTTCACCAAAAGCTATAAATGGGAAAAGGTAATATGTCCTTTTCATTGATGACTATAGCAGAATTGCCTGGGTATTCATTGTTAACCATAAGATAGAGGTGTTCAGTTTGCATTAAGAAGTCTAGGAGGGAATCAGAAATGATGCTTGGGAAGAAAATTCTGAAGTTTCGTACTGATAATGGTACGAAATTCACAAACAGTCAAGTTGAAAACTATCTCGAGAAACATGGGATAAGGCATCAAGTTCCATCAGTAATAACTCCCCAATATAATGGAGTGGTTGAAAGAAGAAATGGGATCATCAACAACATGGCTAGAAAGATGCTTATTGATAAAGACCTACCAGAGAAATTTTGGAAGGAAGTAGTTTTGACATCAGTCTACTTTTCGAACAGGTCTATGTTGTGTCTGAAGCAAGGAAAGACTCTGTATGAACTGTGGTATGGAAAGAAGCCAACATTGAAATACTTTCGAATCATTGGAATTAAGTGTTTCATTCTCAACAAAGAAAATCACAGGAAGTTTGAGGCATGAGGAGATGAGGGGATATTACTTGGCTACTCAGGGAAAAGAAAAGCATATAAATGTTTCAACAAAAGGCTGGAAAATTTTTTGAGAGCAATGATGTCACTATTGTTGAAAATGACCAGAATACTCAACAATAGAGTGAACAGTTCCTGGATAAAAGTGATGATGAGGTAAGAAACACAATGGGAGAAGAAGTGGAAGAGGCTGACTCAGAAGAAGATACTGATAATGAACAAGAAAGTGTCAAGTCTGTGTCTACAAGGAAGCCAAAGAGTCAAGCTGAAATTAATAGGAAGAATACCATTGGTGATCAGACAGCTCCAATTCAGACTCGAAGAATGAAGTCATTACAAAAAACATCATTTTTATCTCAGGTGGAGCCGGAATTTTTTTCCGATGCAGCTGAAGATGAAAACTGGGTTTAGGCTATGAATGAAGAGTATAATCAGATTGAGAAGAACCGAACATGGGAGATTGTTTCACGGCCAGTAGACAAGAATTTCATCGAGACTAAATGGGTTTATCACAACAATATGAATGAATATGGCACAATGATTCGAGACAAAGCACGACTAGTGTGCAAGGGATACTCCCAGATAGAGGGAATAGATGATGATGAGACATTTGCACCGGTTGAAAGTCTGGAAATGATCAAACTATTTTTGGCCATTGGAGTGCAAATAAAGTTCAAAGTGTTCCAGATGGATGTCAAATATGCATTCTTAAATGGAGTTCTGGAAGAGGAGGTGTATATTGAGCAACCAGATGGTTTTTTCATTCATGAGGATGACAACAATGTTTGCAGGCTGAAGAAGGTGTTGTGTGGGATGAAACAAGCACCAAGGGCATGGTACTCAAGGCTTGATCAGTATTTGAAGAATCTTGGTTTCCAACGTGGAGGATTTTATTACAATCTTTATTTCAGCATTGACAGTAATCAAAGGATGATGGTGCTGGTGTATGTTGATGACATAATTTTTGGCAGATCAGATGAAGCTCAGTGCAGACAGTTTTCTGAATTCATGAAAAATGAGTTTTAAATGTCAATGATTGGAGAGCTAATGTTTTTCCTTGGTCTACAGGTGACACAAGGAAAGAATGGAACTTTCATTTCTCAATACAAATATGCCAAGGAGGTTCTAAAAAGGTTCGGAATGGATAATTCCAAGGAGATAAAGACTCCGGTTTCCACCCGGATGAAATTATCAAAAGATGATGATCGCAAATCAATTAATAACACAGAATACAGGAAAATTATTGGAATTCTTTTGTACATAACTGTAACAAGGCCTGATATTGTTTTTGCCACATGCCAAGCAGCGAGATATCAGAGTAATCCCAAGGAGAGCCACATGCTTGTAGTGAAAAGAGTACTTCAGTATATCCAAGGCACTGTGGATTTCGGCATGACATATACTGATAAATCTCAGACAGAGTTATTGGGATATACTCATGCAGACTGGTCCGGTTCAGCAGATGATAGAAAATCAACATCAGGTGGTGCATTCTATCTTGGTGGGTTATATATTTCTTGTCTAAGCAAGAAGCAATATTGCATTTCGTTGAGCACTGTGGAAGCTTAGTATATTGCAGACACTCAAGCATGCACACAGTTATTGTGGATGAAGTAGCAGCTTGAAGATATGGGAGGTGAAGTGAAGTCTCCGATCGGAATCCAGTGCGATAACTCAAGTGCAGTAAATCTCAGAAAAAATCCCGTCCATCACTCTAGGACAAATCACAATGAGATAACGTATCATTCTATCAAGGAGAAGGTTGAGTAGGGAATCGTGAAGTTGGAGTATGTGCCTACAGAGCTATAGGTTGCAGACATTCTGACAAATTCCTTACCCAAGGAAGCATTTGAAATACATCGACTGGCTCTGGGAGTTCAGTTGATTCCCCGCACTTGAAATAGTGTGGATGTGGGACCACCCCCCCCCCCCCCCTCTCCCTGAGGTAAGATGTGTTTTTTCCCTAATGTGCTGCTATGTGTTCTTTACTATGTTTCAGAATACAAAGAAGTGACCTTTGGGTTCGTTGACAAAGGGGGAGAAAATAGTGATTGTTCAAGGGGGAGACAGTGTGGCTATTTGAGATATCATGATAGATACAGCGAGAAGCTGACTAGTGGAGCAGCCAGATATGGGGAGAAATGAGAAAGGGAGAGAGTTTTAAATCTGAAGATGCTAGAAGTGATCGATCACAGCATAGATATCACGATAGCTGAGGATCGTGATAAAAGCATAACAATGGTGTTGGAATGGTGAGAGAAGGTTTCCGGCTATCACGAATTGGTATCACTGAAGTTCAACAATTGGTATCAATTTAAGAATTGGTGTCAGGTTGGAATCGACAATTAGTGTTTTACATGAAGTGATTCATTGATGAACTTTTCATACTACTCGTGTTTCTCATGCCAAGAATTGCTCATGTAGTCTTAGAGTACGTGTTAAGTGAATCCTTGAATGTTATCATATTCGCAAGAGGTGAATGGTGGTAGCGACTGGAAGAATACTCAGTGAGGTATCAACATGAAAAAATTCATTCCGAGGAGAGTTATAAATAATTGTTAACAAACCCAAAGGGGGAGATTGTTGGGAAAAAAATCTCTCAAGGTAACATTGCAGTATTTTTGGGTTGATTGTGTTTGTTGACAAAGCATGTTTCCATGGAGAATTGTCAAGTCCCCGAAAATTTGTTGACAATCCTTGTTGACAAAGAACGATGACAAAGGAAAGGACGATCTGGAGGTGGTACAAAAGAGCAGTACAAGGTGGCACTGTTTCCCTGTGTTTGCCAAATTTTTGGGGTCCAAAATTTGGAGTTTGGTGAGCATCGTGAAAATAGGATTTCAATGAAGATCATAATTTAATATGGCAACGACATGAATTTCGCGAAGATGGGATGCATGGATTGGATTTCGCAAAGACCAGAAAAATGGAGGCGGTGATGCTTCGCGATTACATAAAAGCTTCGCGAACGGAAGAGTTGAAGAGAATCGTGGCGGTGAAGGGCTTTGCGATGGTGCTTCACAGAGAAGGCGCAAAATAATGTTGACGGTGATGCTCCGCGATTACGACGAGCTCCGCGATCTGAAAATTGCTGAGGTGCTTCGCGATTTGGAGAGAATTTCGGTGGAAACTTCTGAGTTCACGATATGAGATGACATGGCATTGACTTCATGCAGAAGGGTCAAGGATTGGTGGAATTGCCTATAAATATAGGCCAACCCCCTCGAGAGAAGTAGAGAGAATTTTCAAAGAAGATATTTTCCTCTCGGATTGCAAAGGTGGTTCGTGTAGCCAGTGTGCTTCGTGAAAGAGGTGCTTTGTGGCAGCTATTGTAGCTCTGCGAATGTTGTGAGCTCCGCATTGGCTTAGTGAGCTTCACGAGGGACGTCGCTCTGCGACGGCTTGAGCTTCACGAGAGTGCTTCGCAAAAAAGCAGGAGCTTCGCGAAGGATCGTTTGAGCTTCGCGAAATTGGAAGCCTAGAAAAGTATGGTGCTTTGCGAAGGTGTTTCCAAAGTGAATTTCCCGGTGGTTAAGAGGAAAAGCGGTATTCATCAGTGGATGAAAGTTGGACTTTAACAGAGCATCTATCAACAGTTAAGGATGCATGCATTCATGCATGTGAAGAGACCTACAGGTCTTTAAACTGTGAGTGGATTCCCTTCCAAGTGCAGTGAGCATAGAAAGAGGAAAAAATGTGATCCTCTCCACTGGCACTGAGCTAGAGAGAGAGAAACAGGGAGTGACCCTTGGGAAGCAGTGAGCAGACCCTAAACTTTTAAAGGTAGTGAGCCTGGGACAGAGTGAATGTGCCTGAACATTGTAATCCACAGCTAATGAAGTTTAGTGGACTTGGTACGACCGGAAACCTATCGGCGTATGCTCCTTGGACATAGCCCTTAGTGGTGAACCAAGTAAAATTTATGTGTCATGTGCTTGATTTACTATCTGTTTATATTATGCAACAAGAAAGAGATAGAATAGTGTTTCTCTTAACAGCGAAACAAGATCAGAATGGGATTTAATTTTAAATTAGTCATACCCTGATTCACCCCCCCCCCCTCAGGGTATTTAGCCTTATGGACCTAACAATATTCATAGTATTTAGTTCAAATCAAACTGAGTGAATATGAATTTTATTATATTTTTTTTCATTTATACCTTGAAACACTACCAAAAAAATAATTCATCCGAAAATGAAAAAGAAGATTCCACATCTGCTAACTCAAGATCAAGTGTTGGGAAATTATATTAATGAGGTCTTAACTAACAAGGCATTTAGACCATAACTCACTCACCCCGCATTATAACTACTCTCTTCGAAATGCCTAATACCTGGTAATAAACCGTATATCTTATACCTATCTTTGGAAGAATCATGATTGCTTCTGAATTCAATCTTCTTTTTAACTCCAACAGGGCTTTCTTATATGATTCAGGCTATATAATTTTTATTCCCTACTTGGTCAAGCCAATAATAGGTTATTAAAACCATGAGAAATCTATAATAAATAATATATAATCGATATTTATCCCCATGAAACACTATATATAAAAGATATTATTAGGCTTCCCACATGAAACAACAACTCTCAATTTATCAGGATCAGTAGGTACTCTTACATTTGAGATAATGAGACCTAGGAATTATTCCTTATTGATCCATATGAAACATTTTTTTCATTGAATATAATCTATTCTCTGTCAGTTTATTTGATACGATGCCATGGTGTTTGGAATGATACTATCAAATTTTTTAAAACATGATGATATCGTATTTGTAAACCACTATTAAAAAATCATGGTAGAGGTGGAAACCTGATTCACCAAAGTGATAATGATTGTAGGTGAATTTATTAAGTAATTATAAATACATTTTAAATAGAGAAACCATTTTCTCAAGAACTATTTTTATGAAAACAAATATGTTTTACTTCAATAAATTTAAAGACCCAATTTTATTAAGTAATTATAATTTAATATATATTTTTTATATTCAATAAACTATTTAACATTTACCTTCTGTGTTTTCTACACAAGAGATATGAATATTTCCAATTTTAAGTTTAAAAGTGCATTTCTATAAAACAATCAATTTTATCTCCCTTTGAAAAATAATTTTATTATTAATTTATGACATTTTTTGAAATTTACCATGATAATATTTCATTTTTTAAATCAAATTTTCAAAATTATTATATGATGATTTTTTTATAATTTTATGAAAAGATTTATTTTTTATGTATATTAAAAAAATGAAATGTAATTGAAAAATTTATTTTCATTTAAATTATTTATAGAGTTTTATTAGATTTTAAATTTTTTAAAATTTAAAATAGTAAAATAATATATAAACTAAACAAATTTAGATCATTTGAATCAATTTCATGTTCATATTTCCTATAAAAACATTGTAATCTTTAGAACATTTTTCTTTGAAAAATGTGCTTTCTTGTCGCATATATGGGACTAATTTCAAATTAAATCAATAAATTTGATTTATAAATATGGATTAAGTATTCATAATAATAATAATATATATCATATGATAATTTTAAAATATATCTTTTCCAAAATAAATTGTGAAAATACAAAAAAAATAATTAACACAGTTCATGTAAAAATGGGTTTATAGGGGGCTAAACTAAACAAATAAGGGTTAAAATGAGCTATAAACTTTCATAAAAATATTTTAAATATGTATTTAGACCCTATAATTTCTATGGATATATAATAATATATTTTTTATCCTTTTTTAGTGTTAAAAAATATGTGTAAACCTTTTTCTATTCAAATCATTACAAGTGTTCCACCCAACCCACTTATAAAAGCCCACCACTCTCATCCCCACTTAAATTATTAAATCCTTTTTATTTATAAAATAACTTCCTAAATCACTTCCCAAAATTCCTAATCTTATACTATATTCCTTATTTTTGGTATAAATCTATCCTATGATGGCTTTTAGTGAAAACCTAAAGAGTTTTACCGAAGATGAGGTAATGTTATTCAACGGGCATGTTTATTTTATTTATCCATAGACCTTATTTAAATATTATTTAATAGTTATGATATAATAATATCTATATAATACATATAAAGATATGTTTTTATGTTAATTCAATTACATATTAGCATCCCCACTTGTATCAAATGGTTTATGAAATCATCATTCATGTGTATAGTGGACTACTACCTCACAAACCAATGTCATTCATTTTCCATTAACAACTCTCATGGTTGGGTATGAGGATGGATATAAAGAATTTATATTACATTTTTAACATAATTATATCTCTACAGTAATTATATCATATTTAATTTTTTTACTTTCTTTTCTATATGACATACAATAACATCACTCCTATGTAAAGATGATTACAGCCTCACAAAGCAATGTGATTTGTTTCATTATAATTATTTACATGGTAGTTAGTATGTATATAATTAATATATGTTATATTAGGGAAATATTTATAATTATTATAAGATAATATATGATTTTATATCTTATATTTTCACTAACTGAAAGATTAAAATATTATTCATGTGTGTGGGTACCATCACCTTCATGAAGCGATGTGACTCTCTCTTTTCATCACTAAAACTCATGGATGATATGTGTGATGATATTTAAAGTAATAATAATATATTTATTATATTTTAAAATCATAAAATTATAAAATATTACTTACCTTCTTTCCATTATAATCTCTGAAAATGGAATTGTTACTCATGTGTACACATGGCATATTATCTCCGAGATTGTAACGTATATCATTTATCAAAACCATCATTAAGGATTTGTATTAAAAATTATAATGTATGTATAAATATTATAATTATTTCATGATTATTATCTTGTATTTTATGGAACTATGATCAAAGTAAGAGGACTGAATATAAGAAATCAAAACATATATGAAAAACAAAGTGGTTCTTAACCAAAGAAGGAGTTTAACAAGGAATTGGTAAAAAAATAGACATTGAAAGTTCATAATTACATGAAATATGGTATAATATATATAATTAATGTTCAATAATATTTTTTTAATTAATATATATTTATTATATAGGATTATTTAACATTTAAAATGGAAGTTGAGACATAAGTTAAGGGATTTCTTGTCTCTCTATTATTTTTCGGAGACATATGAAAATTCACCGCATGTTTCTTCTTTGTGGTATATATAATTACTATTTTAATTTTAATATAATTATTCTATTTATTTTCATGATATTTAATGTTTCATTTATTGTTAATAATTATTTGGTCTTGCCATTCAAAATATAACAAATTTGTAAGGGATTTCCATCTCAGCTCATACTTCTATAAGAAACTGCCCATATTCACCACTTATTTATTTTATGTTGTCAATATAATACTAATTAATTTATTTGATAATTTATATAGAGATAATTAATGGTATTTACATATCTATTTTTGTATCTCTATTTCATAGGGTATACAGTTAAAAAGTTATCAAATCAATAATGGATTTTTTTTCTCAATATGTATTCTCTGAAACATATTATTATGGTATACACCTATCTTCTTTTACAAGGTGTTCACACTCCCCCATTTACATGTAATGTCATTATTTTATTTATACTAATGAAATTTTAGTTTTAAATTAATGAGGTTCCATCATGGGGCTTATGTTTCAAATTTACAAATGTGGTAAATATTTTATGTTACTATCTCATCATTTAATCATGATTATTTATGAATATATTTTTTATAATAAATTATTATAAACCATATCCTAATAATCTCATCAAATTTCTTCCCCAATACTTATTTCATGAGGATACATGTTTCCCATTCATGTTTCCCTCTTTATGTACACTAGAGTTTAAAAATAATGTTCCTAAAAAATAATCCTTTCGGTTGAAAACCCTTTTTCTTCCAAAACCTATTTTAAAGAAAACAAAAAATGTTTTTATCATATTCTGAATGATTTTATAGAGTTATTTTTACATTTTTTTTACATTTTTTTAAAATATTTTAAAGAAATATTCATGTATTTTTCAAAAAATTACCCTTTGTATTTTATTTAAATTGTTCAATGAATATTTTCTTTAACGTGTACAGCATGAATAAAATTTCACACAATCATCACATATATTTTCTTTTTATATTACATTATATGTTTTGAAGGTTATATTCAAATAAATCTTTTAAAAATGGTTTATGTTTTAAAATAATCAAATTTAGAAGGTTAATTTGGGTCAAATAAATGTTCCAAATGATCTTAAAAACTAATTTTCAATCTAAGATGACATTATTTGATGTTACAAATAATTTAATATGGTTATTATACATGTATAACATTAATATTATTTCTCTCAATGGTTTTTGTTTATGATGAAAGTATTTTTATGAAACCTATTTCTCTTCCAAGAGTTATGCCATGGTAAAATTATTATGAATCCCTCTTCTTTTCATGGGTTATGCTATGATGAAAGTATGTAATGATTATAAAACATGTATCTTTCCCACAAGTTAATATATGATGAAATGTTTATGAATCCCATTTTCATTTTATGGGTTATGATATGATGAATTTTAAATGATCGTGAAGAACACATATATATTATTTTAATTATTTTATGGGTGGGAACTATACCAACCTCCAAGGAATTGGATAATTATTAATGGTTTTTGAGCTCAAAAGGTACACAAGGGGTTATCCCAAGCCCAAAAAAAGGTACACGGGAGCTCATATCATTCCCAAAGTAGAACCATGGGTGTTTATCCCAATCCAAACATGTTATGAATGTCTTGTTGGGTAGCATTGACTTATAATTTTATATGATTATGTGTATGCCACAATAATATGTCTTATGATGATGTTATGGCCTTATTGAGGATTTTCTTTATTTACCTTATAATTCATGTCCTATGAACATACAATCTTTATGAAATTACTAAATATTATGATATTTTCTATTATGGGAAAGTTTTTCAAGGGTTATTCACATGTTAACATACCCTTTTGTTCATGTTATTATTATATATCTCCCTTTTTACCCATACATAGCATCTGAGATCACTATTTCATGTGTTTCATTTTCCTAGGTTATAAAGAAATGTTTTAAATATGGTATGTTTGTAAATTTTACTAAAGGGGGTGATCTTTATGGGTGAAATTGAAGGTAATTCACCAAATTAAACGGTTTTTTCCAAGTATTTAAAGACACTAAATTATTATACTCCTCAAGCATGTGTTTGTGAAATGTATTAAATATTCATCTAAAATATGTCATATATATATTAGGATATTGGGAAACTATAGTTGATATTATAAGATAATTTTAGCTAACCTTTGTAAATTGGGAGGGGAAAACTTTAGTGAGATCCCTTGGTATATTTCTAACAAATTTTTTAGGGATGCCACTTAGGATAAGTCTAAGGATGAGCCAATATTTAGTAAAATTTCCTGGAATTTTTTAATGTATATAGAAAGTGGTTTCCATAAAATAAAATTCTTATCTGGATAATATAAATGGATGTCTCTCTTACATAGAGATACCTAGGGTTAATAACTATGAAAAGGTCCCATTGATATGGATGCATTTCCACATGGTGCACAGCAACGGGACTTGCTACACGCTTAGTTTGACACACCTGGGGGATATTATTTGTAAATTCACAACTCTTTATGAACCATACTATTTGATTTAAATAGATGATGAATATTAATTATTTAGGATAAACCTAAGGTTTTATAGATTAAAAATAAGGTGTCATGATTTAGTAATCCAATATGTGATTTTAATGATTATTTGGATTCCCTTTATGATTATCATTTCTCACACAATGATTTTTAGTTTTAGCCAATGGGGGGAACCAGAAGGAACTAGTTTAACATTTAATGTGAGAGAAAAATTATGATGAGAATTAAAATGGAATAATGTTCAAATTGAAGGATGTTGTGATTATTCCAAATAAGTTATCCCATAATATGATTTACAATGTGCACCAGAACAAACTCTCGGACACACTAAAGAAGATAAGGATGGAGTTTGATAAGAGATCAGGTACTTAATACCATAGAGAAAAGAAGAATTATTTTCCAATATGTTAATAATGTATAAATACTCACTATAATGAATGACTTGGAGATACAGGAAGATGTTTTTTGGAAGATAAAGACACAATGAAAGTGACTACAATTGAAAAAATGAAACTTTTGGTTTACATAATTGATGAGAATAATGGAATCTATAATGTTTCAAGGACTATTGAAAATTTAAATTGCCTAAAGTATGATAATTATGAATATAGATTTACTAATTAGAAAAATAGTAAATAGAATCATCAAGGTTGTATGATTAATGTTTTTTTTTATTTATTGTGAAGATACTACAAATGATATATAAAAGGAAAGAGGTATTAAGGAATAATATAATGAATCATTGTCAATGGTTTGAGAAGGAAGTGGGATTATTGAAGTATTAATTTATTTGAATTCATGAATTATGTTACATGAATCATCAAATATAAAATTTTTGTTTGGAATAATTTAATCATTGAGGATTTTCCAAAATACGTTGAAAGGATTTGATTACATAGAAAAGTAATTTAAAGTAAATGTGATATTCATAGAAAACACATGACTAAGGGAAAGATAACCATTAACATTTCCCTTATATTGATAAAATTATTTTGGTATAATAAGGTGATTGACATGGATAATGTAAATTTTATAGTATCAATGACATTAGAACTAATTAATGATTTAGGGAAAAAAATAGTTTTTATTATCATTGATATAGTTTATATAATTATTGGATTTATGGAATATATTCAATAATCTATGGTTTATTGATATAATGAGGAAGTATTTATGTTTTCGCTGAGTTATTATAGTAATTATGGATATCAAAATGTATCAATAGAATACATGATAATGGTATTAATATATTTGATTTGTGAAAATCAAGAGCCACTTTATGATATATGTGGGATTATTGTTAAGTTGATTTTTATAAATCTAGTGACCTTATTTACAATTTTTTAATTTTTAAATGGTTATTTGGTTAACCATTTATGGATTTTTTTTATATTATACTTTGGATGAGGTTTTAGATATTAACATATTATATCACCATATGAATATTTACCCATAAGGGATAATAAGTGTTATCCCTTTTAATTATATGTAGAAGGAATGAATTATGATTTTTTTATATTATTTAGTTCTTGAAACATGAAAAATTATTCTCTTATAATAAGATATGAAGTGGATATTGATCAAGGCACCACCAAAGGTTGAAATTGTGGCTATGAAATAAAAAAATATTAAGTAAGTACATTTTCATATGTTATCATTCTGGAAGGAAAAGGAATTATCCAACATTAGGAAAAGGATCCTGAAATGAAATTTTTCCCTTTTATAATACTTTTTTTATGATATCAATGGCAATTTTAATTTATATTTGGTTTATGGTTTCGTGGTTGTTAGCCTTCTCTGAATCTCCCATATTCTTGTGATCAATGATATCTATCACTCTCTATAATTATTTACTCTTTAATTCCATGTCCATATCTTTGAATTTCACCCATGTTCTTCTATTTGGAAATCTAGTATGTGATATTACACAAGCCATTGAAAAATAAATATATTTTTATCAAGAATGTTTTTAACTAACCCTTTTATAATGTGGTTTTCTGTGAATGAATTTCAAATGTTAAACCATTGATAACGTAGATGAATTTCAAGGGAAAAATTAATTTTAAATGGGCTATACTATAAAACCTAATGATTTTTTGAAACAATTCTTTAAAATAAACATAATAATTTTATTATTTTTTGTTACATGTAACACTAAGTTTTGTTTACGTTACACATAAACATAACACTATTTTTAAATGAAACATTTCATATTATTAGAAATTTATTATATAATAGTTATCACATAGAAATTGTAATGGAAATTATGAATATGATTAATTAAATTATAAAAATATATAATTTAAAAATTTATATAAAATGAATTCTATGGTTACCAATTAATTAAAAATGAAGATAAAAACTATTTTAAATTAAAGGAAATATTTTTCTGAAAACTATTTTTAGGGAAAAAAACCAATTTTACTTCATTAAATTAAAAAAAAATTATTGAATAATTTTATTGAAATTTAGAAATTGTATATTCAATAAAATATTTAACATTCACTGTATTTGTCTTCCATAACAGAGATAATAATTAATCCAATTTTACACATAAAAATAGTATTATTCTAAAAAGTGGTTTTTCCGCCTTTGGCACAGTGATTTTAAAACAAAATAGTTACCATTAAAACATTAATTTGACCAAATAATTATAATTTTTTAAATCATAATTTCAAAATTATCTATGGGTGAATTTTTCAAAAAAATTCAGAAAATATTAATTTTTTAATTAATAGTAAAAAAATTGTTTTAATTAAAAATTTAATTTTAATTTAAGATATTTATAAAATTAAAATTAGTTTTTATATTTGTATTAATATAAAATTTGTAAAAATATATATATATCGATTAATAAAATTTAAGATATTTTAATCATTTTAATTTTGAATTTTGATATGAAAACTTTGTAAACTTTGGAATATTTTCTCTTTGACAAAACAGCTTTCCCATCAGGTTCGAGGGATTCATTTCAAATTATATTTTGAAACTTCCATGAGTGAAATTTTGATAAATAGATTAAATACTTTAAATTAAAATAAGTTATATTATTTAATAAGGAAATATTTTTTTTTAAATGAATACTGAAATTAGTAAAAATTAATTATAGTGGTTCAGGAAAAATGTGTTCACCATGGGTTAAACTAAACTTTTTTGAGTTAAAATGACCTAAAACATGTAAAAAATATATTTTATGGAAATATTTAAACCATATAATTTTGATAACTCTATAATACTCTATTTTTTATAATTTTGTAATGTGAAAAAAATAGGTATACATTTTTATTTTCAAACATTTACAACTATTTGACTCACCACACATATAAATGGCCACCCCATATTCTACCCTCTTAATACCATTATGACCATTTGGTTTTGAAAATACCTACCCAATAATTTCAAAAAATCTTAAATCTAATTAAAGAAGTATTATTTTTCACATATATAAAACCTAGGAATGATTTTGATGCAAACCTAAGGAGTTTACCCGAAGAAGTCATAATGTTCCTCAACAAGCATTTTTATTTTATTTCTTCTTCCACCTGATTAAATTATTATTTAAATATGATTATATTATAACCTCACCATCTTAAATATACATATATATTTTCATTTTATGGTAATTACATACAATAATCTACACTTCCAAAATATGGGTTATGAAATCATCATTCGTGTGTGTTGTGGACTACCACCTCATGAACAGATTTCATTAGTTTTTTCCATTAACACCTCTCACAATTGGGACTGATGATGGCTATAAATTATATATGTGATATTAATTATATAATTAAACATATTTATTAATTAGTTTATATATAAAAAATTTTACATTCCATTCTGTATGGGATAAGATAATGTCGCTCTTGTCTACAGCAGACTGCCGCCTCACAAAGTGATGTGATTCATTTTTCAGTAATGCTTTACTTGGAGGAAAATAATAAAGGATATAGTTAATGAATATATTCTATATAAATGAAATAATTATGAAATTCATGACATTTTTATCATTATTAAAATTAAATATTTTATTTTATTTCTAACCATTTCACTCACTGAAATATGATAATATCGTTCGTGTATGTGTGGATAACCACCTTCACGAAGCGATGTGACTCTATCATTTAATCACCAAAAAAATGGGTTCCACATATAAGTATATTAAAAATAATAATTCTTAATCTATGATATTATTATAATTATGGATATATAAAATATAATTACTTCTATTCTATAACGATCCTTGAAGATGGAAATGTTACTCATTTGTATGTATGGCATGCCATCTCCATGATCATAACATACTTAATTTCTCCATAATTTCATTCATGATTTCTCATAAAAGTATAATTTAATTATATATTAAAAAAATCATGATTATTATTATTATATAATTGAACCCTGATCAATGTAACTGTATTAAAAATAACAAATCAAAACAATAATGACAAATATTATGGTTATTAACTGAAACAAAATTTTAATAATGAATTGGTAATAGACATGTAGTGTATGGTCATAATGAAATCCTACATGTTATAATATATATAATTAGGTTTTTATAAAATATTAATATTAAGAATATATTTAATATATAGTAGGTTCAAACATATACAAAGGAATTTGAGTCTTAAGGAAAGGGATTTCTGGTATCTCTTTTATTTCTGGAAGACATATACAAATTCACAAACCATTTATTATTTGTGGTGTATATAAATAAAATTTTACATTTAATATCTTAAATATATTTATGTTCATGATATTTTGTGTTTCATTTATTTTTATTCTTTTTTGGGGCTTATGATTCAAAAGTTAACAAATCAGTAAGGGATTTCCGTCTCACTTTTTACTTCTATGAGACACATGAAATATTCACCACCAATTTATTTTATATGATATTTGTAATTTCCATGAATAATAATTTATAATGATTCTCATAATAATAAATTTTATTTAGTTATCAATTTTAGTATCCCTTTTTTATGGGGTTTCTGGATCAAAAGACGAATCGGTAAGGGTGGTTGGTCCCAATTTTTCTTCATTAAGGCATATGATTTTGTTATTAACCTATCATATTTTATGAATTTTTTAAATATTCCCATTGAAATTTAACTTCATTATTTTATTTATCCTCATGGTATTTTATATTTAATTTTATATGGTTCGTTCATGGGGCTTATGTTTCAAGGTTAGCAAGGTTGTCAACATTTTGTGTTATAATATAATCATTTAATCTGTATTTTTTATTATTATTTTTTTATTGAAAAAATACTATAATACCTATTCCATGAATCTTGTGAAATTTATTATACTCTATTTATGTCATGAGGATACATGTTTTCTCAATAATTTTCCTCTTTTTATGTGATCAAGAGTTCAAAAAGGTTGTTTTTTTTTTAAAATATTCTTTTTGGTTGAAAACCCTTTCATAACAATCATTTTTTCTAAATATTAATTCAAAAATGTTATTATATTAATTAAAATTACATATTATTGTAATTTTAATACATGTTTTAATTTTAAAAAAATGAAAGGATTCTTCTGGTAGTTTTACAAAAAAAAAGTTAATTTGGCCTTTATCGAAAATGTAAAAGGAATATTTATTTTAACTTATATGTCTTCAACAGAATTCACCACCATAATAACTATTATTTTATTTGGGGTTTCATGGATATTTTTTATGGTTATTTTTAAGGTATTTCATAAATTTCTATTTTGTAAAAACTATTTTTCAATGTTAAAATGTTATTTTTCTTCAAAGAAATGTTCGATGTTATATTTCAAAATCATTTTCCATATAATATAAGATTATTTAATTTTAATATTAATTTACTAGGGTTATGATCTTGGTATAACATTATTTTTATTTATTTAATGTTTTTATGATTCTTATGAAACGATGTGTATGGAACTCATTTCTCTTCTTCAGTTTATGCTAAGATGAAATTATTATAAATACCACTTCTTTTCACATTTCATCCTATGATTAAATAATTATGAAGCTTATCTCTTTTCCAATGGGAATGATATGATGAAATGTTTATAAAACCGATTTTCATTTCATGGGATATGATATAATGATTTTTTTTGATCTTTGGGCACAAATATGTAAGATTGTCATTATTTTATGGGTGGGACTATATCTTCCTCTAATGAATTTGTTAGTGTTTAATGTTATATAAGCTAAAAGGGTAAATTAGAGTTTCTATCAACCCTTAAATACGTTAATAAACAGTTCATACCAATCTTGAAGAAGGAACAAGGGTATTTATCCCAAGACAAACATGTTATGAATTTCTTGGTTGGTAGCCTTGATTTTACCACTATCCTACAATAACTTATATTCAGTGGCAAACCTATATGTATTCTTTTTTATTCTTCTGTGTATGCCACAATTCTGTGTATTCTGCTAATATTTTCCTCTTGCATACCATTTTCATTGATTCCAATATAATTCATGTCTTATAAACTTCCATTCTTTATATTTGGACTAAATATTATGATCTTTGATATACAAGGAATAGTTTCAAACATTATACTCCAAAACCCTTATGTTCATGTTATTCTTATGTATCTCCCTTTTTTACCCTTAATGAGCATCTAAGATCAACGATTTTTATGTTTCCTTTCCCTGGGTTATGTAGAATGGTTTCAAGTATGATTTGTTTTTTAATATTTCAAATGGGAAGATATTTGTGGGAGATGTTCAAGATATTTCACCAAATTAGAATATTATTTACCTAGTCTCCAAATACACTAAACTATTATGGTCCTCAAGAATGATTTTGAGTATTGTAATGAATATTCATCTAAAAATATGTAATATCTATGTATGATATTCATGTGTCACCATATATCATATAAGGAGTAATCGATATATCAATTTCTACATGATTACGATTAGTAATGAACTATGCCTCTCTCTTAGGAGGTATCCATGTAAATTCATCTGGGAAAACATCCCTAAAATGATCAACAATAGGAGGAAAATGGTCCCACAAACATTGTAATAATTAATATGTGGTCTTGAAATCTACAAAATGACTCTCCCTGTCTCATGATTATCATATCCAGATCGAGTTTTTTAGACCTACCACTCTCCCCTGTAAACATAGAAATGACATTTAGGTGATTATAAGGACATAAAAAGATGAAAAAAATTGTATGTTAAAAATAGGGAACTATCCAATCCATCTCGATAATTACATCAAACACAATCATTATAAGAATGAAATTGTTCTATATGAAAAAGTAGCGTCATGTATCATGGTGAATTACTTATATCAGATAACACTCTATGATTTGATTCCCAAAGGAGTATCAAGAGTCATCACTCCATGTAAATATTCAGTCTTAAGGCCATAAACTCTCATAATTTTCTTATAATTAAAAGAGTGTGATGAACCATTTTGAAAAAAATAATATTATATAGTATAGGATACTAAAATCATAATGTGTAATGTAGATGATCTGATTTCCTTCTACTCAACTATAGACTTAATTGAATAAATATTTCCCGATCTACGGCCATAAGATATAGTCTAACCTCTCTGAGTAGACCCAATGAACTTATGTTTCATGACTAGTGTCTAGCTTCCTCATCCATGACTACTTTTTGGTCCAGAATGGTGGGTAGTACCTCATATTTTTTTATGGTTAGATATTTATCTAGATCCGAAACATGGAATCAATGTTGATCCACTCCCAATAGAAATTATAGGAAAGGTTCTACAAAACCACTGAAAATGAAACATTTTTCATCATGTATGGTAATCAATAGGAACTATTATACCCTAGGGATTTATATTACCTAGCTTCCCACACTAATGGTATGACACTTAGCTACCACAGAAGATATACAAACTACCACTTCCATAAATAGAAACCTCCATGCAATGATTCCTTCCACTGGTCAAATTAATTCTAGGACTTGGTGTTGAACTGCTCTGGCCCAAACCTTGAATATCCCTCAAAAAATATTTCAGTGATGAGGTCCAAGTTCATTATCCTAGGCATGGTAGTAAACCTGAATATGTTCAACTATGATTATATTTCATACCTAACCCCATCCTAAAATCTCTCATCCTTAGAAATCTCATCACCTAGATTAATTATTTTAGAGCACTAATACTCAATTCAGTGATTTTAATGGTCCATAACATGAATAGTGTCCAACAGTTGGTGTATATTCTCCCTAGCTTGATCATATCTCGTTTTTTTGGGGTTTAAGTAATCATATATGTTTGTTTATAAATCCATCCATATCATATCTCGATATAGATCTATATACCTGAAAAATCTTACCATCTCTTTGAATAACTAAAAATCATGTAATTAAGGAGATTCACTCTTCTTTTAGGAGGTGTGCCTATAATATTGAAGGTAAAAACATAGCCTCCAGCCATTTATTAGTGGTATGGGTAACTCCTTCCTAAAAAAGTAAGAGGGTACTACTTCAAAAACTCCCTAGTCAACTCCCCCAAAAAATGGAAAGATCATGGTGATCGATTTATATACTTCACTATCTATATGAAACACTCTCAAAATTATGAATCATTACCCAGATCAAAAAGTTAATAAGATTCTGAAGGTGTCACGGTATGAGGTAATACCGGTTGCATAGGTCCCACCACTACCAAAGAAAGGTTCCCAACACCCTCTTAGAATTTGACTCGAGGCTTTCATTGTGGAATATATCTTCAATGAAAAAAACCTTCCTCAAAATAAGATCTAATAAAATAAAATATCAGAGATAAAAACAATATATGAAAGCTATTAACCTTTACCACACAAGATTCAACACCCAACAACCTCATCCTAAATCTAAGTCTAAGTGATATAGAAGATCATGAAGAGTCATAAGATACACTCCCAGTTGCACACTACAAAAGTTGGGTTTGGGTAAAGTTCTCTATTTCACCAAAGTAGTTCCAATATATGGAGTGTGAATTTGAAGTTATAGAGGATAACACAATTTATGATACAATTGGCATCCACATTTAATAGTAACTATTAAATTTAAATTTTATAGATTGGGAGTTCATAAAAACAAAAACACACTTATTTATATATGGGAAGGTATATTTATATGAGTATCCATTCCTATGTTATAAAGTCCAATTATTTTTAAGATACAAATACCCCTTCATGTAACTGAAACAAAACCTTTAGATTTAGTTTTGGAATGTAACAAGTCTATACATTATTTATCAATTTGATAGATCAAAATTAAAAATTTATAGAGGATATATAATTATAAATTATAATTTTAATCCACTTAATCACAACTAACTAATGTTTCTGTCCATGTAACCTCAGTTATGTACTTGAAACATATGATAATTGGGTAATTAAGGATCAATTATTAGTCTTATGCAAACATTTTAATATCCAATTAATTATCCCTTTATATGAAATAAATGTAAATACATTTACTGATATACAAATCAAGGAAAAAAATCAGATTGTATGAAATGCACAAAATAAAGTAAACATGTCATGGAATATGCATTATATATTAATCAATAAGTTTCTATAAGGATGAGGAGACAATACTTCCTTAGCATACTATTCCACGGGTAAAACATAAAATCCTTAATGATAATAAATTAAAAAATTATTCTTCATCCCCAATAGGTATAATTATTCAATTTTAATATTTGAATATTTGGTAAGCGAGTCCTATCTTATGAAAAATGGAATTTCCCTTGTACATGAGTTATCCACTAGTAGGAACAAGCTAATTACCAAATTCTGACATATACAAATCACCATTATACTATCCCAAAATAAGAATTCAAAAAAACATATTATATAAATTATAACATCCTGGCCATGATTCATATGTATTTGATTGGTCTTGTTATTCGCATGGCCTAAATCACTCCTCCCCATACATTGGATTATACTGACTAATAGTGAGGGTCTACTATGGTTTGTTGGGGAGACTATACCCTCTATTATCAAGCTAACATACAGATAGATGATAAATAGAATAACAGAATAGATATATAATAATAATAATAACAAGGTATCCGAATATAGTAATATCCATAAGGTGAATAGATATTCAAAAACAATATCTAATTTCATATAAAAAATGATAATGTCATGATACTATAAAAAAATTGAGTAAAGGGGAACATGAATCATACATATATAGTATATGGTATATAAAACTACAAAAAAATTCCAAAATGTATCTCCAATATCATTGCAAGCACAAGATCAGTCCTCTTATCCCATACTCCATCATTTTATAGAAATTTTTTGTTTTATATTTGGACACTTCTCATTGTCCCTACCTACACCCATGAATTCATTCCAGAGACCAACAGGAAACCCTAATAGGATATAGGTAAAACTCATTATGTAACATCCTGACATTTTGTTAAATATATTCTTTAAAATTAATTTAAATTCTTAAATAGATTTATTTTCACAAAATTCATAGTTTATCTTGCATTATATTCCACACCAAATTTATCATTCATTTCATGTAACATCAAGTTTCATCGACAACTTCTGTAACATGTAAGGTCGAGTCTTACCAAACAACAATGTAATATTTACATTATTATTTAATATAATAGTTATCACATATCCATTAGAATGGTGGTAATGAATGAGAATAAATAAATTATGAGAATATATTTTAAATATGTTTAAATAATTAATTATTTGGTGAAATTTTAATGAGAAATTAAAATTAAAACCTAATTGAATATAAAGGTCATGTTTTATGAAAAAACAATATTTTTATGCTCATAAAATAGTTGTATGTTAAAAATGAATTTAATCACTATTATTCAACAATAATTAAATAATTTATATGTTATATATTCAATAAACTATTTTTTAACTCATTCAACAAGTTCTATGGGCATAAAATTTGAATAAATCTAATTTTAAGAATAAAATATTGTATTTTTTCTAAATGGAAGTTGAGTCACCTTTTAATGGAATACTTGTTTTAAAAATTTTATTTGAAACTTAAATAAATCCTATTTTACAAAGTAAACTTCATTTTTTAAATCTTAATATAAAAATTTACATAGGGTTATTTTTTTTCTAAGTTTCATGTTTTGATGAACAGTGAAAAATACTAGATTTTAAATTAAAACTTATTTTTCATATAAATAATTTATAGTGTTAAATTATATTTTTAATAGGTTTTATATTATAATTAGATAAATTTTAAATCATTTAATCCAATTTATTTCATTTAAATCAATTTCAAAATGATATTATATGTAAATACATTTCAAACTTTTTAGTTTTTTACATTAAAAACATACTTTCTCTTTCCATCTATAGAAATAATTTTAAATTAAATTCTACCAAAATGTGATTTTAATTGGGAAAAATTAATTACATATTTAGAATCATGATAAGTTATAATTTATTGTAACACCTCAATCCCAATTACCCAGAGTCAGTGCATGATTACATAATATTGGCATGATCACAAAAGATCAAGTCTCAAAAGACCGATTAGTTTACTATCTTGGGAAATACTAGATACATTCATAAGGTTTACATTATATCATGAAATCGAAAACTACAAAAACATTGTTTCCATAGACAAAACTGAGATCCCATAGTCTATCCCTATAGGTCAGTTATAAAATACTTCTTCACAACCTGCAAAAAATAAAACATAGAAAGGGGTGAGCTTAGATTCTCAGTAAGGATAACAATATAGCAGAAAATTTCATAAATAAGTATAAACATATAAGGTAATGCATAATATTAAAATAATAGCCTTTTAATCAGAAACTTCATCATAATATGGCAACTATAAATAAAATAATTACATTTACTTTCTCACATCTATATTCTACTAGTCGAATAATAACATGCAATATCAATAACAACTTTCATAATAATGGAATGCATAATGCCAGACTATCATAACCACTTAATCAAGGCCTTATTCCAAGACTAAAAATAAGATTTTGTCAAGGAATTTTCCCAAGACAATAGTTTGTCTCATGATACCTACTGATGCATTGAGGAGATATAGTTGGCTCGACCCGTCACTTACTAAGTCCAATGCATACCTCATATGAACAGGTTTAAACATAACATAAACATTTGTATTAAAACTAGCATAATAAATGTCAATACTTTCTCCATAAACCATGAATGGTATAAAAATAACACATCCATAGTCAAACATATCACAAAAAATTCAATAAAATATGGATGTTTTGTATCATAATAGATCAACTTCATTTAATCTTAAAATCCATCAAAGGATGTTGACATAGATGAAATCAAAACTATTTGAGAGAAATATCTCTTTTTTGAAATCATTTAAAAGTCACAAATTATAAAAGAAACATTTTACTTTGAAAATATTCTTATAATATTGTAAGGAAAGCTTCGACTATTTTATAATGGGGAAGAATTGCCGCACCCACCGTATAAGTTAAAAAAAGACATTCTTACCTTAATTTTGTCAAAAAGGTTAAAAGGACCTTGTTTGGAAAACGATGAAAAGATTCATTTATAAAAATATTATAAAATTAAAACAAGGGAATAAATGAAATTAACCCATAGTCTATAAAATAGTAAGAATTTTTTGAAATACATTTTTAAGAAACATAGATGTGGATGAAAACAGGTCCCAATAGACACTTACGTAATAACAACCTCGGATAATAAAGAGATTGTGAAATTAACCCTTACCTTGTAATTTACCTTGATCGAGGGTAGGTTAACCTCCTGTATAATAGTTAAATAATTGTTATTAAATTATTCTAGAATCATATATATAAATATGATATCATATATGATCTTTTAATATTGCTTTGTTAATAATATTTTTGTATTATCGTCGTTTCGGGTGTTCACTTACTCGTTTTATTTTATATGTTTTGTTAAATAAGTCATGTTTTTTATCCATAGGATGTATATTATTCATATATAGAATGATATAAAGTCCTTAAACATTATTTTTAATTATCAAATGACAATTATTCTTGAATGGATATGATGCGGAATTAATCTCATCGCGTTCGTGGAGACAGTAGTCCGTACGTATGCACGAGAGACAATATCATTCTTTTGATATTAAAATCATATATAATGGGATGGTATATCATATATACAGAATCATTATAATTTTATATTTATTATTTACTTAAATTACACATCATTGTCATACCCATCCAAAAAATAATGTTTTGAGTAACAATTACACCATGACGTGAAGACGGTAAGACGTACGTACGCATCTATGGTGACATGTCATTCAAAGGATGGATAGAATACTGAATATGGTTGTACCATATTTATAATAACATCAAAGTATATAGAAGATACTGGAGGTATTATTTTATAATGGAAATAACAAAAAAATAAGAAGCGGAAGAAGAAAGGAACTTGAAAGAGGGTGGTGAAAACATTACCTCTTCTTCGGGTTCTTCCTTTTGATTTGATCAAAAGGGCTCATTAATATGGATTTATGATCAAACTAAGTCCTATATGTTTAAGTGAGTGAATATGAGAGGATATTTGGGTAGGTTTTGGCCGATCCAAAAGGCTTTGAAGGTGTGAAATTGAGATAAGAGGGAGTTCCCTTTTATAAGAGGGGTGAGGGGCACCTTAGGAAAAGCTGGAAATATTATTTTATAATAAATTCATGTTTGGTTTCTAATGGCTCCAAAGTGGATTATTTAAAGTTTAAGGTGGGGATAGGTTGAGAACCACTCAACCAATAGGTTTTAATACTAGTTTGGGTCACTATATTAACCTTTTCTTTTTGATTTAACTCTTACTTAAATAGTTTGACATTTACCATGTCTCTTTGTATTTTTATATTATATAGTAAATAAACTTACTATATACTTCCAAAAGACACCCAAGTGGTCCATTAATTATACACCTATCATTATATAAGTTATTTGGCCGAACCTTATATTTTTTGGAATATAATATTAATTAATAATATAATATTTTTTTAAAAAAACTCATTTTTGTCAATTTGGACACTATTTAATAATTGATTTATTTTAAAGCCTTAACAAATTTATTAATTCTAAAAAAATTAATTTAAGTAATACTAACATTTCATATTAACCAATAAAACTTTTTTATGTCATAAAAAATATTGAAATTATATTTATTTTAACATTTATAATACTAATTATTTAATTCATTCATTAATAAAGAAAATACTGCATCATTATTGTGTCATAAATAAATTTAATTATTCAATGTCTAAAAATTATAAATAAAATTACATTATGTAGGAAATATTTTTAGCTTTAGAATTAATATTTATTGTTGAAAATATAACATATAAAACCCTATGTAAAAAAAAGTTTCTAAAAGATATATGCTTATGTCATTTTTGTATTTAATTTAACTTAATTAATATAAAGTGTCATTATCACTTACAAGTGACTCCATGGGGTCCCAAAATTGACCCAAAGATGACCACGGTCGGAGATGTATCAACCAGTAGGGTTAGGACACATTTTAGGGTAATTTAATATTATTATAATATTATTTTTTACCCTTATTTACCAGATTTACCCTTTAACCATGGTAAAAAAAAAAATTTACCGAAGTAATTATTCAAAATGAATAAAAAAAAGTTACCTATTTAAACAATATGGACCTCCTGATTCCATATATGGAATCAATGTTTCTAAATTTAAAACACATAAGTGGCAGAAATTAATTTAAAATTAATTTCCGTTGTCAAAACAAAAAATGTGTTTTTATGAAATAATAACTATCAAAAGATTGACACTTGTTTATGTCAAATTTAAATGTTAAATTACTTATAATTTCCTAAATTTTATTAAATGAAGAAAATATAATCAAATTATACTTCCAAACCATTAAAATTCATAATTTATCTCAATTAAGTATTTCGATTAAAAAAGTTGTTTTTAATTAAAATTTAGTAATTTTCACTATACATCAAAATTTGAAAGTTTTTAGAAAAATACAAAAAAATCACCCTAAGATAATTTCAATATTTCGAATCCAAAAATTAAGTCCATTTTGAAAGATAAAATTTATAAAATTTCAAGAAGTGGGTATTACTATTCATAAAGGCTAGTTTGATTGGTTGTGGTGTGTTAGAACTCGAAGTTGCGTACAACACAAGCTACTATATTATTCAAAGAGAAGTATATCGTGGAAGCTTGGGGTGTTACATTCTCTCCTCCTTCAAATAATTTCATCCTATAAATTTATAGAATATTACTGCATAAAAAGACTTGGGTGGTTCTTCATCACAAGTTCCTCGGGTACCCACGTTGCCTCTTCCATATTATGGTTTCTCCAGAGAACTTTTACCAAACGAGTCGTCCGGTTTCTCAACACATATTATCTAGTATAAAGAAACCAGATGGGCTCTTCGTAATAAGATAGATCGGGTTCTAGTTCTACTTACTCATAGCTGAGTACATGCGTTGGGTCAGGAATGTATTTTCTCAACAGTGATACGTGGAACACATCGTGAACTTTGGAAAGACTTGGAGGCATTTCCAAATGGTAAGCTACAACCCCAATTGGTTCTAGAATTTTGAAAGGTCCGATGTACCTGGGACTCAATTTAACTTTCTTATCGAAACATATAACACCCTTCCTTGGAGATACCTTCAAGAAAACATGATCTCCTACCAGAAATTCCAAATCCTTCCTACGGTTATTAGAATTTCTCTTATACCTACTTTGAGATACTTTGATGTGGTTTTGGATTACCTTCACCTTTTCCATCGTTTCATCCACCAGTTCTAGGCCTATAAGTTTTCTTTCACCAACATCATCCCAACAGGTTGGTTTGTGACATCTCTTTCTATATAACACTTCATATGGCGCCATCTGAATACTTGAATGGAAGCTATTGTTATAGGAAAATTCCTACAGAGGTAAATATTGATCCCACATACCCTGAAAGTCAAGTGATAAAAATCTCAACATATCTTCTAAGGTTTGAATAGTCCATTCTGATTGTCCATCAGTTTTGGGGTGGTAAGAAGTGCTCAAACGATGTTCTTCATCCAAGGACTTCTGAATACTCTTCCAGAATCTTGATGTAAAATGCGGATCACGATCAGAAACAATTGATATTATTACTCCATGAAGTCTCAAAACTTCATTAATATATAGCCTTACTAGATGTTCAAGTGGTAGATCTTGTCTTATAGTAAGAAAATGTGCTGATTTGGTAAGACGATCAATAATGACCCATATTTCATCATTCCATCTAGGAGACTTTTGTATCCCAGTGACAAATTCCATCGTAATATTATACCATTTCCACTCAGGTATGGGAATAGGTTACATGACTCCTCTAGTTTTTTTCCTTCTATATTTCATGTGTTGAAAAACCATACATCTTGACACAAAATCAGCAATCTCCCTATTCATGTTGTCCCACCAAAAATGTTCCTTCAAGTATATATACATTTTGGTGCTCCCATGGTGTATAGATAAATTGGAACTATGAGCATCATCCAACAATTCCCTTTTTAGATCAGGTATATTGGGAACACAAATTATCTTCCCAAATTTTAAAATTACTTCTTCATACACAAAGTCACTCAATCTCCCATCATTCACTGCTTTAATCTTCTTTTGAAATTCTTCATCATTGGTCTGAGAACTCTTAATCCTTTCTTGTAAAGATGGTTTGGAAACCATGTGAAAAAGTATCGATGTTTCACCTTCAATTTTTATTCCCATATCAAACTTTAATAGATCTATGAAAATTGGATCCCTTTGAACTCTAATTTGGTTCAAAACTCCATGATCATTTCTGCTCAAAGCATCTTCCACCTTATTTGTCTTCCCTGGGTGGTAGTGTATCGTGAAATCATAATCCTTGAGTATTTCAAGCCATCACCTTTGCCTCATGTTGGGTTCTTTCTGTGACAAAATATACTTCAAACTCTTTTGATCGGTATATATCTCACATTTTTCACCATAAAGATAATGTCTCCATTTCTTCAAATCAAATATTACAGCAGCTAACTCAAGATCATGAGTAGGATAGTTTTTCTCATGAATTTTTAGTTGTCTTGATTCATAGGCAATAAACATATCATTCTGCATAAGGACAGATCCAAGTCCTTTTTTTGAAGAATCACTATAAATAACAAACCTATCATTCCCCGATGGTAGAGTTAATATAGGATCATTGATTAATATTCTCTTCAGTTATTCCAAACATTCTTCAGAATATTTTGTCCAAATAAATTTAACCCCTTTACGTGTGAGCTTCGTTAATTGGTTAGCCAATCGGGAAAAATTCTGGATGAAATACCGATAATAACCAGCTAAACCAATAAAACATCATACCTCAGTTATACTCATCAATGCTGGGAATTCTTGGATTTATCTTTTCTTAGACGGATCAATAGAGATTCCATCCTTAAAGACAATATGGCCACGAAAAGAAATCTCCTGAAGCTAGAATTCACACTTTCTAAACTTCCCATATAATTCATGTCTTCTCAGAGTCTTCAATATAATGCACAAGTGATTTTCATGATCTTTGTAGCTTTTGGAGTATACCAAGATATCATTAATAAATACCACTTCAAATTCATCAAGATATTTCATAAAAACTCTATTCATTAGATCCATGAAAACATAAGGTGCTTTAGTAAGCCCAAAAGGCATTACTGTAAACTCTTAATGCCCGTACCTGGTTCGAAATGATGTCTTAGTAATGTCTTACTTCTTCACACACAACTGATGATGTCTAGATCAAAGGTCAATCTTTGAAAATTATTGAGCTCTATGCAGTTGGTCAAATAAATCACCAATGCTAGGTAGCAGATACTTGTTATTTATTGTTATAGCATTGATTTCCCTGTAGTCGATACATAACCTCATAGATCCATCTTTCTTCTTAACAAAAAGAATAGGGGCTCCCCATGGAGAAACACTAGGGAGAATAAATCCATTATTACTCAATTCCTCTAGTTGTTTCTTTAGTTCCACTAATTCCACAGTGGCCATTCTATAAGGGTATTCAATATAGGGCTTGAACCAAGAATTAAATCAATGGAAAACTCAATTTCTTGTTCGGGAGGATTTCTAGTTAAATATTCCGAAAACATATCTACATATTCATTCACAATAGTTACATCCTCTATTTGAACATTCCTTTACTCACCCATAGTTATTTCATTCTGTTCCTCCCCGATAATTGAATTTAGTTGAGCTACTGGGGTGGATATAGATAAGAATCATGTGGTGATGATTCTTCTCTAATGATAAGGTGTTCTTTATCATTATCATCAAAAATCGTATCCTCCTTCTTTTTAAAATAAATCTTCCCATAATGGTCCGAAAGCCAATCCATACCGAGGATTGTATCAAATTCAATCGTGGGTATATGATCATATCAGTAGATAACGAATGTTTATGTGCTCTAATGGGGACTGATTCACAAAAATTTGTTGTAGTGATACTTCCCTTATGAGTTTTGACTAACAACTCCCTTGTTAAATCAAATTGGAAATATCTAATTTTCTTAGAAAAATAGGAAGATATGAAACAATTTGATGATCCAAAATCAAATAAATCATTTTCTAAACTTGAGGAAACCATTAAGTTACATGCAACCATGTTTTTCGGAGCTTCTACCTTAGCAGTAGTGATAGCATAAGCATGGCCTTGATCCCTTGGCCTTTTTTGAGGAAAGTTTTGTTGAAGCTTAGGAAATTCACTTTCATAATGTCCCATCTCCCTACAATTGAAGCATTGAAAATTGGTAGCTTCTTACTTCCACTTTCAATCACGAGCTTGGTGGCCTTTTTCACCACAATTGTAACAGACTCTCATTCCCTTCAAGAAAGTACCGAGGTGTTTCTTTCCTCATTTACTGCAGGATGGATATTCAACTATTCCCTTCTTTTCATTATTTACATTTCCAGAGTGATCAGCAGATATCTTCTTCTCTTGATTTGCTTTAAATTCGTAAGACTTAGAGAATTCATTTTCTGTCTTGATAGCACGTGAGACAATATCTTCATATGACGAGAAGGATTGTGAGACTAATGATCGACGGAGAAACGATTTTAACCCATCAAAGAAACAATCAATCTTACTTCTTAGGTTACGTATATAATCTGCAGCATGCCTTGTTAACCGTGTAATGTTAGACTCATACTTTGCAATATTCTCGTCCTCCTTTTGCCTCAGACTCATAAATTGTCTTTCCATATCTGATCGATGGTCATGAAGAAAGTATTTTTCTAAGAAAATATCTTTAAACTCCCTCCATTCCATATTTGATACTTCATCATCTTCCTTCATGTCTTGAATCAATGAACACCATTGATCAGTATCTCCAGTGAGGCGGTAAACTGCCATAACAACTTTTTTCCTTTTCCTACTCTCCAAGGCGTGGAATATTTTATCTAAGGAATTTATCCATTTCTCAGCTACTAGTGTATTTTTACCCCCATTTAATGTTGGTGGTTTTTGCCTCATGAAGAAATCTAACATTGATCCTCCACGCTGCGGATCAGGGTGCTCCATACGGGTAAGGTTATTATTCATAACCTGAGTGAGTTGCCCCAGTATGTTGATAAGATGATCAGCACCAGTTATATCACTAGATCCACAATAATTTTCTTGAGAAAGAGGGAAATCCCTACATAGAGTGTGTTCATTGATACAGTTTTTATTCCTTCTACTACGCGCCATTTCTAAACAATGGCATAAACTAGATTAGTTTATGAATTGAAATACATAATTCCAAAATTGTAAAAAATGTAACGTGAATTTAACAGTTTTTGGATATAATCCATAATCATAAAAATGTTTTCTTTGAGAAAATATATATTCATAAACCCTTCATAATAGTTTGTAAATAAAATGAAAATTATCCTAAGTATATCCCCTAGGAGTGTCGTAACCAAGAGTGCAGCAAGGCCCATTATCGTGCACCAGTTCTCGTTTGAGTCTTGCTCAAAGCGGTGTTTTCGGGTTTTACCCCTAGGTACATCTGTGCCAGAGCCTCCTCTACCTTCTCGTATCTAGAGAGGGTTTTATTATTTAGAAAACTCAAAAAATCTCTACAATACCAAAATTCTAGGAAGTTCTTCTATACTAATCCTCAAAGTACATCTTTGGTCCATGTGCTCTAATAATATTTTATCTAAATCTAACTTCCAAGGTTTGTACTAAACATCCTCTGATACCAACAATAACACCCCGACCCCAGTTACCCAGAGTCAGTGCATTATTACATAATATTGGAATGATCACAAAATATCAAGTCTTGAAAGACCGATTAGTTTAGTATCCTTGGAAATAGTAGATACATTCATATGGTTTACATTATATCATGAAATGGAAAACTACAAGAACATTTTTTCCATAGACAACACTAAGATCCCATAGTCTATCCCAGTAGGTTAGTCATAAAATACTTCTTCACAACCTGGGAAAAATAAAACATAGAAAGGGGTGAGCTCAGATGCTCAGTAAGGATAACAATATTGCGGAAACCTTCATAAATAAGTATAAACATATAAGGCAATATATAAGACTAAAAAAATCCTTTTAAACTTAAAATTCATCATAATATGGAAAATATAATTAAAAATAATGTCGTTTACTTTCTCACATGGATATTCTACTAGTCGAATAATCACATTCAGTATCAATAACCACTTTCATAATGATGGAATACATAATGGCGGACTATCAAAACCACATAATCAAGGCCTTATGCCAAGACTACAAATAATATTTTTTCAAGGCCTTGTGCAAAGACACTATTTTTTCTCATGAGACCTACCAATGCATCGAGGAGCTATAGCGGGATCCACCTGGCACTTACTAAGTCCAATGCATTCCTCATATGAACAGGTTTAAACATAACATAAACATTCTTATTAAAACTAGCATACGTAATGTCAATACTTTCTCTATAAACCATGAATGGTATAAAAATAATACATCCATGGTCAAACATATCAAAAAAACATTCAATACAATATGGAAGTTTTGTATCAAAATAAATCAACATCAAATAAGCTTAAAATCCATCAAACGATGTTGACATAGATGAAATCAAAACTATTTGGGAGAAATATTTCTTTTTTGAAATCATTTTAAAGTAACATAATTATAAAAGAAAACATTTACTTTGAAAATATTCTTATAATATTTTAAGGGAAGCTTCTACAATTTCTTAATGGTGGAAAATAGCCACATCCACCGTATAAGTTAAAAAAAGAAATTCTTACCATAATTTTCTCAAAAAGGTTAAAAAGGACCTTGTTTGCAAAACGACAAAAAAACCCATTATAAACATATTATAAAAGTAAAAAAAGAGTATAAATAACATTAACCCATAGTCTATAAAATAGTAAGAATGTTTTGAAATACATTTTTAAGAAACATGGATGTGGATGAAAAGAGGTCCCAGAAGATGCTTACGTAAAAACAACCTCGGATAATAAAGAGATTGGGAAATTAACCCTTACCTTGTACTTTCCCTTGGTATAGGCTAGTTTAACCTCCTGTTAAATCATTGTTATTACATTATACAAGAATCATATACATAAATATGATATCATATATGATCTTTTAATATTTCTTTGTTAATAATATTTTAGTATTATCGCTGTTTTAGGTGTTCACTTACTCGTTTTCTTTTATAAGTTTTGTTAAATAAGCCGTGTTTTTTATCCATGGGTTGTATCTTATTCATATACAGACTGATATCAAGTCCTTAAACATTATTTTTAATCATAAAATAAAAATTAGTCTTGAATGGAACTGATGGGGAATGAATCTCATCGCGTTCGTGGAGACGGTAGTCCGTATATAAGAACGAGCGACAATATCATTATTTTAATATTAAAATCATATATAATTGGATGATAAATCATATATACAGAATAATTATAATTTTATAGTTATTATTTACTTCAATTACAAATCATTATCATACTCATCCAAATAATAATGTTTTCAATAACAATTACACCACAACGTGGTGACAGTAAGTCGTACGTACGCAAGTATGTTGAAATGTCATTCAAAGGATGGATAGAATAATGAATATGGTTTTAAAATATTTATAATAACAACACATTATATAAAAGATATTGGAGTTATTATTTTATAATGGAAATAACAAATAAATAAGAAGTGGAGGAAGAAAGGATCTTGAAAGAGGGTGGTGAAAACATTACCTCTTCTTCGGGTTCTTCTTTTTGATTTGATCAAATGGGATCCTTAGGTTGGATTTATGATAAAACTAAGTCCTATAGGTTGAATTTAGGGAAGATAAGAGGATATTTTGGTAGGTTATGTTCGAGACCAAAGGATTTGAAGGTGTTAAATTGAGAGAAGTGGGAGTGCCCTTTTATAAGAGGGGTGAGGGGCAACTTAGGAAAAGCTAGAAATATTATTTTATAATAAATTCATATTCGGTTTCTAATCGCTCAAAAGTGGATTATTTAATGTTTAAGGTAGGTATAGGTCGAAAACCCCTCAACCAATAGGTTTTAGATAGGTCTGTGTCACTATATTAACTTTATCTTTTTTATTTAACTCTTAGTTAAATAGTTTGACATTTACTATGTCTCTTTGTATTTTTATATTATATAGTTAATAAACATACTATATACTTCTAAGAGACCATGAATTTTTCCATTAATGATACAGATATCATTATATAAGTCCTTTGGCTGAACATTATATTTTTAGGAATAGAATATTAATTAATAATATAATATTTTTTTTAAAACTCCTTTATGTCAATTTTGACACTATTTAATAATTGATTTTTGTTAAAGTCATAATTAATTTATTAATTCAAAAAAATCATTTAAGTAATCCAAACATGTCATGTTAACCAATAAAAAACTTTTATGTCATAAAAAGTTTAAAATTATATTTATTTTAACACTTATAATACCAATTATTTGATTATATCATTAATATGGAAAATACTACTTCATTATTATGTCATAAATAAATTTCATTATTAAATGTCTAAAAATTATAAATAAAATACCATTATGTATAAAATCTGTTTATCTTTCTAATGAATATTTATAGTCAAAATATAACATATATAACTATATTTAAAAAGTGTTTTTCTAAAAGATATATGCTTATGTCATTTTTGTATTTACATTAACTTGATTAATATAAAGTGTCATTATCACTTAAACGTGGCTCCATGGGATTCCAAAATCGACCCAAATATTTCCATGGTCGGACATGTATCAAAAAATAGGGTTAGGACACGTTTTAGGATAATTTTATATTATTATAATATTATTTTCTTACCCTTATTTACCGGATTTACCCATTAACCGTGGTAAAAAAAAATATTTACCGAAGTAATTATTCAAAATTTATAAAAATAAAAGTTACCTATTTATACAATTTGAACCCCCTGATTCCAAATATGGAATCCATTTTTCTAAATTCAAAACACAAAAGTGGCAGAAATTAATTTAAAATTAATTCCCGTTGTCAAAACAAAAATCGTGTTTTTATGAAATAATAACTATCCATAGATTGACACTTGTTTATGTCAAATTTAAATGTTAAATTACATATAATGTCAAAAAATTTATTAAATGATAAAAAAATAATCTAATTATACTTCCAAACCATTCAAATGCATAATTTATCACTAATAATTATTTTGATTAAATAAGTTGTTTCTAATTAAAATTTAGTAATTTTCCCTATTCATCAAAAATTGAATGTTTTTAGAAAAATATAAAAAATTCACCCTAAGATAATTTTGATATTCTGAATCCAAAAATGAAGTCCATTTTGAAAGATAAAATTTATAAAATTTCAAAAAGTGGGAATTACTATTCATAACGGCAAGTTTGATTGGTTGTGGTGTGTGTTAGAACTCGAAGTTGCGTACAACACACTCAACAGTATTATTCAAAGATAAGTGTACCATGGAATCATGGGGTGTTACATTTATAGTAAGTTCAAGTTAGTTTGATACCAACAATATTAGTGAAATAAACTAAAATTAATTACAATGATTAAAGAAAAAAATGAGTTTTTCTAGTTATTAAACATTAATCTTAAGGGGAAAATTGAACTATAAACTTGTAAAAACCCCATTGGATGCCCATATATAGATAATATCCCTAGTTTTATATAATTTTTATCACTATTTTTGGAATATTCTATATGGAATACCTCCCAAAAATGTTTACCTTTTTTTATTTATGATAATTTCACTCCCCCTCCACTATAAAAAGAAACCCACTCAAACCAAATCCTCACACCTATAAATCCATTTGTCTCATCAAAACCCTACCCATAAAATCTCACAAAATCCATCATCTGATACTATAATACTCAATTTGGAGAGAAATAAAACCAGGTTAGTGCTTTGGTGAAAATCAAAAGGAGTTACCCAATGAAGAGGTAACATTCATCAATGAGCACTTTTTCTTTATTCCGTTCACCACCCCTTATGTAATGAACCAGCTTGGGTACCCTGGTGACTTGATAACCGAGATATCCTTGACATGTATTGAAGGGAATCCCTGATCCTCACAGGTTTTAAACTAGAACTTGACATCATATAACATGCAAGTGGGAAAAAATTTTCCACAAAACATAGTGGAAGTAAAAGAAGCAAGACCATATGCATATCAAAAGAAAACTCCACTAGAAGTAAAGTTATAGAAAATATCAAGGAAGAAATTCACAAATTACTACAACCCAAAGTGCGAAAATGGGAATAAATCCCCTAGTTCCCTAAGGACATGACTCAACAAGACCATGGTTCAGAAGCTAAATCCACCTCCAAGAGATCATTTCCCTTTACTCGAACCTGGAAGAAGATAGTCTACAAAAACCTAAAGGAAATTTTAGGGTGTGAGCCTAATCCCATTAATATACCACCAAATATTTCATAACAGATTAAAAATAATGATTATCCAAAGGAAAACTTTCAAAGTTTCAAAATGAGTAGGTTTGGAATTTTAGAATCACATTTAAAAAACATTCAATACATTTTAAAATGATGGGAAATACTTTTAAAGAATAATATTTACATTAAAATAGATGGAATATTTGTAAAATAATGTCTTAAGTAAACCATTTATATAAAATAGTTTATATAAATTCAGCAAGCATGTAAACCGGTTCAAAAAACATTGGCATAAATTTATAACTCAAATATAAATAAACAAGAGAACAACACGGTTTTCTGAAAAAAAAAGGTACAATAGAATTAATCAGCTATATAATTGTTTACTCTAAAAGTGATCATAGAAAAATGAGTATACTTGTGTCCCCCTAGCACCGAACAGAAGTGACTCATCACCCTCTCATCAGGGATATGACCCGCCCCAGGTACGTTTTAGAACCTTTCCATAGCATAGAGTGTATCCAAATAACTCACCAACTACCTACATCTTGAATGTGTTATTACTTGATGTGTAATTTATTTTAACACTACCTAAATACAATAAATCCGATTTTTACATTTCAAAAATTCCAATCTCTTTCCAATTAAAACCAAAATAGGTTTTATTAAAAAACAAGCCTCTTTCACGAGATAAAACCACTGGGTTTCAATAAAATAATTTTAATCCATTTTCATGACTTCGAAATCCATTCAACACAAATTCCAACCTTTTCAAAATTAATTTTTTTCAATTAAATTGAAATTTTTAATTGAAAACATTTCCATCAAATGCATAATTTAAAATCAACAATTTAAATCAGCCACTTTCCAAAATTCCACCCCAACTCAATGGAATTGGGGGATTTCCACATTTTTATGCCAAAACCATTTCAAGTATCCTAATTAATTGGAATTAGGTTTTATAAAAGTAATAGAAATAAATATTAGGATATTATATTTAAATCAGTAATTGAAATAAATCCAACAATACTATGGTAATCAATTTGGAAAAATTAGGATGGAACCACCTACCTCAAAGACTGGGTTGCACACACTTGAAATTGAAAAACAAATAGAAATGAAACCCAATTCCATCAAAGAAGGCCCAATAATCTAATCTGCATCATTATTGATTCAATTTAGAAGACAAGGGGTCAGCAGATAGAAGAAAAACCATGAACGTCAAGATCAGACATCTTGCACGCCCCAACTAATGAAGGAAAAGGCCTTCAGAATTAGATCTCACAATAGATATAGAAGAAGACAACCATAATCCTATAACATAGATTAGAATATCCAATAACATAAACGATGGAGTTATCATGATTAACCTAAAGAAATAACCGAAAAGGAAAGTTAACCGGAGAGTCCCACCATAGACACAGTGACAATCCAGAGCTGATCAGAACAATATAGAAGGAGGGAAACCTATGAAAAATTCCTAAGTAGGGTCTAGGGTTGAGAGAGACAAAGATCCTATGAAAGTAATGAAAAAAAACAACTGCACGAAGGACTTAAAGCTGGGCACAGGTCGAGTCACGACATGTACCCCTTGGTCACATCATGTATGAAACATTGGATTAGTACACAAAAAAACCCATCACTATGGGTTAAAACCCAATATTTAAACCCTACATGACATTTACCTCAGGTGCACGATATATACCTACTCATAGCATGATATCCCACCTTCACGACTTGTACACAATAGCGAGTAAACGACGTGTACCTTAGGTACACAGCGTGTACCTGCCCTACAGCCTATAGAAAGTCCAGAAAATCTATTCTCTAGAATTTGAACCAAAATGGAACTTCAAAAAAGGGAAAACATACCCGATCAATGTATGAGTATGTTACAGCCTCCCCATCATAAAAACTTTTTCCCCCGAAAATCTTATAAAGAATATTCCATTCCAAAGAGATAAGGCCACTTCTCTCTCATCAATGCCTCATGTTCCCACGTATCATGACTTTCATAACCATGCTTACATAGTACATGAACCCAATGTATCATTCTCCCATAAAGTACCTTGGCCTCTAAATCAACTATCCCAACTGGTTTTTCAGTCAAAGATAAATCAGGCTCAATCTCAAGATTACTCTAGCTCAAAATGTGTGATGGATCAGATAGAAACATTCTCAGCTGAAATATATGGATCATGTTATGTATCGATGTAAAATGAGGTGGATGTTAAAAATAGTACACAACCTTATCCACCTTCTCAATAACATAAAAGGTCACACAAAGTGAGGAAAAAGCTTCCCTTGTCTCCCCAGAAGTTAATGACCCAACAAGGGTAAATCCTTCAAGAACACCTGATCACTAACTAAAAAATCCAAAGTTATATGGCATCGATCAACATAAGACATACATCAGATTTGTGCTATCAACATTCTCTGGTGAATCATCTGAATCTTAGTTTTTGTCTCTTACTCCAAGCTTGGTACAACCAAGGAACTTTTACCAACCTTTTTCCAACACAATATATATTTACAAGGTCGGTCATACAAGGCATCAAAAGGTTATATTCTAATTACGTACTAGTAATTTTTTTTGTAATAAAACTCAACCAGCCCTAAGTGATCATCCCAAGCCCCACTAAAGTCGAGAACATAGGTGCGAAGAATATCATCAGGAATCTGTATAGCTCATTCTATCTCGACATCCATTTGTGGTTGGTAGGTCGTGATCAAATGGAACTAAGATCAAAGTGCCTCTTGAAGGAATATACAAAAGCTGTAAGTAAATTGATGATCCCTACCATAGAATATATCATACAAAACATTGTGAAAGTGAACAATATTATTCACATAGAGACTTCCCAACTCCACAACCTTGGTTGTATCTCGAATGCGTATGAAGTGTGATGACTTGGTTAACCTATCAATCATAACCCATATTGAATTCTTATTTCTCTGAGTATGAGGCAACCTGACCACAATATACATAGATATCTCATCCCACTTTTATTTAGGGACAGGAAGTGGATAATGTAAACTAGAAGGTTTTTTATGCATGGCCTTAACATTCTGGCACGTATAGAAATGAGAGGGAAACTCAGCAGTGTTTTTTCAAATTCTTTACTACCAAAACTACAACCTCACATCCTAGAACATCGTAGTGGTCCCAAGGTTCACATTCCATTGGGAGTTATGTAAAACTCCCATCACCACATTCTTTACAGATAATGGAACAATGATGCAGTTTTGATAACATAGAACACCTTATTTGTAGAACGAACATAGGGAAACTATATCTTCACAATAAATGGATTTTCTAATTCTATAGAACTCATAATCAAAATGTTGATCATGAATAATAAACTCGATAATTGAATATGTCAACTGATTTCTGGATAAAGAAACCTTAGCCCCTTCCTATTGAACTCCAATATGAAACAGTGTAAAGAGGTCCATAAAATTCCACTCTTTTGAGGATTCCTTCACTACCTGGGTAGGAAATTTACTACTCAATTCATCTGAAAACACATTCCCTTTCCCTAGGGTATAGTCGATGTCAAATTTTAAAGGCTTAAAATATTCCACCCAAACCCTCTATATAAGATTCAAATATTTTTTAGAGAAGATATAACTTAGGATTTTGTCGTCTTAATACACTGTAAACCATTCACTAAAAAGGTAGTGCTACCAACTCTTATGTTTGTGCATCACTGCAGCATGTTATATGTCATGTGTAGGATAATTATTCTCTTGTGTATTAAGATAATGAGATCCATATGCTACTACATGATCACCCTGCATAAGAACATAGCCCAAGCCTAAACCTGATGCATCATTAAAAACCACATATCCATACTCAGATTCTGGAAGACTCAATATCGGCATAGTAGTTAATAGACATTTTAGTTCGACAAAAGAACTCTGGAATTTATCATTAAATGTAAATTTTACCCCCTTCCAAGTCAAAGTAGTCATCCGAGAATCCAACTTTGAGAAGTCTTTCACAGACCTACGGTAATGTCTGGCTAAGCCCAAGAAGCTCTGGATCTCGAAGAAATTTCATGGTTGCTCCCAAATCATAATAGCTTTCACCTTCTCAGAATCAAATGATATACCTCATTCTGACAACTCATGTCCTAATAATTTCAATTCATGAATCTATAAATCATATTTTGGAAGCATGGCATAAAGGTGGTGATTTCTGAGTAGACTTAGAACTTTTCTAAGATGTTGCACATGATTCTCCTCAGACATAGAGTAGACAAGACTGTTATCCACAAAGACTACCACAAAGGTATCCAGAAACTCATGGAAAATATTGTTCATTTAATCAATGAAAACTATAGGAGAATTTGTTAAACAAATTGTAATAACAAGGTAATCTGAGTGGTCGTACCTACTCTAAAATGATGCTTTTTTAATGTCAGAATCTTTTATCCTCAATTTATGGTAACAAGATTGAAGAACGATCTTCAAAAACCACTTATCCCCTCTCAACTGATCAAAAATATCATCAATATATAGAAACATTTATTTTTTGTTTATAATAAATCAATTTATATTTCGATAATCTAAAATTAGGAGAATAGGACCATTAGATATATTGGTGAAGAGAACGAGTGCTTCCCAAGGTGACACACTCATGAGAATAAAGCCTTTCTCACGAAGATTGTCCAACTAAGACTTCATCTCTCTAAATTCATATAGAGCCATTAAATAAGAGGGAGTAGATAATTTTTGAGTTTCAGGCATTAAATCAATAGAAAAATCAACCTCTCTCACCAATGGAAGACTAGATAAATCTGAATGAAAAATGTAAGAAAAATTGTTAATGATTTGAGGGAGTTAACCACTCATTGAATCCCACTCCCAATCATAAGAAATTTATTATATCACTTCCTCAAATTTTGGATAGGAAGGTCTAGGTCTACTCAACCATGGGTCCCAATATCCAGGGAAAATAATAGGCATGCCACTGATTTTAGTAAGGTTGACCAGTCAAAGATAAAAATAAATCCAGCCTTTATTGGAAATGATCCAATTAATCCCGAATATGATGTCAAGTGATTTCATATCAAGAACTAGAAACTATAAGCTAGCTTCACATCTAATATAGAGAAGAGACAAGAAGGACTATGGAGACCCTACACTCTCTTCATACCAAGGGGTTTAGTAATATTTATTGCACATGATTGTTACTCCATAGAAATATTAACCTTATTAACGATATGGGTTGAAATTAAAGAGTGAGATGCACCTTTTTCAAAAAGAGTAGTCACTAATGATGATTCTATAGTGATAGTACCCCTCACAGTCATTGGACCTGTGTTTGCTTCTTATGGAGGCTCTTATACTATGTAAAGAATCTTTATTTAGGATGCCTACGATTGGAGCCTTTTTGAAAGTGAATAATTTGATTGCCCTGCAGTTTTAAGAGGTTCTGATAATCCTATCCCACTACTTAGAGTAGTGAAGTGATGGAAGAATCTCCATAGGTTTCCTAAATGTTCGCAAGAACTACAGTACTTGGGTACCTCAGTGTGAACCCTATTATAATAACATGGATTCCCACACTGATAGAAAACCAAAGAAGTTACTCCTAGTGTTGTAGGAGGTCTTAAATGACTCTTCCTTTCAGAACCATCATGCTTCTCTTTTCCCTTGAAGAAAACAACACTACCACTGAGAGAAAAAGGAACTACCATCAACTTTGACTACATATCTAGGTCAAACTCATCAATCATCACCCTATCCAGCACATCAACATAAGTGGGAATCATCAACAAGAAGACCTAAGAATGGATATCCGATCAAATTCCCAATTAAATCCATCGATCCTTCATCCTTTTATTAGATTCAATATCAAGATAAAACTGCACCAGCTCAGCAAAGCGATTTGAATACTCAGTCACAATTCTGTCAACTTTCTCAATCTTCAATAACTCTGTATCCTTAAACAAAACCATTAAATCTAGATATAACAAGTTTTTCAAAAAAAAACATGAAGTATTTACACTCTAATACCTCATTTTTCCATATCATCACCATCATGTCCCACTATCTAATGCTTAGTCCTTTTATCATGAAGGTGGCACAATTCACCTTGATTGGGTCAGGTGTCTCTAAGAACACAAATAGACATTCTATTTTGATCAAACATTACTCATTATTTTGAGGGTTAGTGGAGCCCTTAAATACTGTTGGGTTCTGGTGAAGGAACTCTTGAGAATGATTCCAAAGAACATCCCCCTGAGGATCCACGGTTAGAAACTGATTAGGAAAATGAGGTGGTTTATATCCTAGATCTTGGATAGTGAGAACAAACACCTCAACTAGATTTGAATAAACAATGGGATTTAATCATTGAGGTTCACCAGAAACCTACACATGTAACTGACTCACATGTCTTATCAAAGGTATGATGATACACAACATCAGTAGTTAAATGAAAGACATTAGATTAAGACTCAATCTGAGTAAAAAAGATAGAATAAAAATTCTCTATACAAGGAACAAATAGTATTTGGATTTCTATCTATCCAAATATCAATAGATAAAAGACTAGAAGTAATCCAAAAATATGTATTTCCCTAACCAACCCAGGTGACATAAGGTTCATTATTGTGAGTGATGGACAAGAACTCAATCACAACTACCTTCTAAGTTGAGACAAGATACTCAAATATATACTTTCATCAAGGTAATACGCTTAACAGCCTCCAATAATACCAATTTTTCAAAAACCAACCCAGGTACCCTAGTAATCCAATAACTGATCTGGCCTAAACATGTCCCAAAGGGAGTTCAAAATACCCATAGGTTGGTGACTAGAACTTGGAATCATAAAACATGCATATGGGAATGAATTTTCCACAAAACATAGTGGAAGTAAAATAAGAAATATAGTATTCATAGCAAAAGAAAACTACACTAGGAGTACAGTACCAGAAAATATCCATGAATAAAATCCCAAAGTACTACAACCCAAAGTACTAAAATGGGAAAACAACACCTAGGTCCCTATGAACATAGCTCCCCAAGACCATGGTACAACAGTTGAATCCACCTCCAAGAGATTCTTTCCCTTTGCTTGAACCTGGAAGAAGAAAGACTACGAACACCCAAAGGAAAATGTAGGGTGTGAGCCTAAGCTTAGTGTGATACCACAAAAGATTCCATAATAGATTCCAAATATAGATTATCCAAATAAAATCTTTCAAATTTTCAAAATTAATAGGTTTGGAATTTCAGAAGAATATTTAAGAAAAACATGTTATACATTTTCCAATGATAGAATATACTTTTAAATCACATGCTTTACTTTACAAGAGATAGAATATTTCTAAAACACTGTCTTAAGTAAAAAATTTATATAAAACTATTTATATAAATTTAGTAGTCATGTAAAGTAGTTCAAAAAACATTGTCATATATTTATATTTCAAATATAAATAAGCAAGAGAGCAATATGTTCATCTCCATAAAGGTATAATAGTATTAACCAGCTATAGGATACATACTCCCTAAGTGATCTTAGAAAAATGAGAACACTCACATCCCCCTAATACTAGCAAGAGGTGACTCATCACCCTCCTATTGGGGATGTAACCCACCTCAGGTATTTTTCAGAACACTTTCATAGCGTAGAGTGTATCCAAATAACTCTTCAACTACAAAAGGATTTCATGTGCTCTTACATGATGTCCATTTTATTTTAAGACTACATTAAATACAATAAATCACACTCTTCTATTTCAAGAATTACAATTTCTTCCCATTTAAAACCAAAACATGTTTTATTAGAAAACATGCATATTTAATAAGATAAAACCATTGGGATTCTATCAAATCATTTTAATACATTTTCATGAGTTTAAAATCCATTCAAAAACAATTCCATCCTTTTCAAAATTCATTTTTCCAAATTCATTTTTCAAAATTAAATTCAACAATTTAATTAAAGACATTTCCATTAAATTCACAATTTATATTGAAAAATTTAAATCATCCACTTTCCAAAAACCTACTCAAACTCAATAGAATTGGGGGTTATCCAAATTTACATGCCAAAACCATTTCTAATATCCCAATTCACTGGAATTGGTTTTTATCAAAGAAATTAAAATAATGTTTAATCAATTGAATTTAAATCAGCAATTGAAATAAATAAATAAATATAATGGTAATCAAATTTTCCAAATTGGTAATGAACCTCCTATATCAAATCTCATGTCATACATACCTGCAACGGATAAACCAAAATAAACGAAACCCAATGCCATCAAAGAAGACCCTAGAATAAAATCTACGTCAATATTTATTGTATTTAGAAGTTAATTGGTTGGAAGATAGAAGAAAAACCATGTACCTAATGAATGGACATCCTCTACACTGCAACTAATGAAGGATAATCCATTTAGAATGAGATCTCACAATAGATCTATAAGAAGATAATAAGAATCCTCCAAATTAGATCATAGGATCTCATAACGCAAAGTTAGGGCACTACCATGATTAACTGTAGGGAATAAATGGATAGAACACTTACCGAGAGAGTTGCACCATAGATAAAACAATGATCCAAAGGCAATCAGATCAATCTAGAAAGATGGGAGCCTCTAAAAATCCAAGGAATAGTTTAGGGTGGAGACAAACTAAGAGCTGATGAAAATAATGAAACAAAACAACCACATGCGTGACTTAAGGCATGGTTTTGGATGAGTCACAATGTGTACCCCTTGGTCATGTCGTGTATGCCATGTTGGATAAGTAGACTGAAAAACTAATCCCCACAAGTTTAAAACATGATATTTAAACCCCACTTGATGTGTATATCAGGTACACGATGTGTACCTTCTCACAGTGTGATATCCCCCCTTCACAACTTATACACAACAACTAGTACATGACATGTACCTCAAGTACACGTCATGCACCTACATTGAATCCATCAGAAAGTCCATAAAATCACTTCTAAGGACCATGAACCAAAAGAGGACTTAGAAAACGAGAAAACTTACCCGATCAAAGTATCGGGATGTGATGCCTTTGGTTCTTCTTATTAAATAAATATATAATAACCTCAATATAAAAAATATACTAAGATGATTTTATGTTAAGTTTAATACCTAGAAATACAAATACATCCACCAAAGGGGTTTTGAAATCACCTTTCATGTGTACGGTGAACTACCGCCTCATGAAATGATGTCATTTTTTCCTTTACCACCTCTCATGGTTGGGTATTATTACAAAAAATTATGTTTTTATATGATATATAATATATTTATTAATTTTTCATAACTATAGAATTTTTATATAACCCATAATTTCATGCTTCCATTTTGTGGGTATACGATAACATCGTTTGTAGACGTGTGGGCTACCACATCCTCATATCGATGTGATACATTCACACATTACATGGATTGTATTAATGATGGTTTTAATAAAAATATTTGATATAAATGAAATTTATATGATATTCAGGAAATAACTATGTTGTTGTAAATATAATAAATCATTTTCTATATTACATTTTCACTCACTAAAAAAGTGACAACGTTGTTTGTAGACGTGTGGACTACCGCCCCCTCAAAGCAATATGATTCCTATTATATCACATGAATTATATATATAATTATATACAATTTAATAATATGATATTTATGATATAATTATAATTTAGTAAAGATAATTGTTACTTACATTCTTTTTATAAGTATTATTGAAAAAAATGGGAACATTACTCATGCATACATACGGACTACCATCATCACGATTATAACATTTCTTCACTTTTCATAGCCATATTTTATGATTATTTTAAAAAGAATAATTTATGAATAATATTATAATTATTTCATACTTATTATTCATGATATGTTTAAATAATGAAGTCATTTACTATAGTCAGTAAATCAAAGTTGGTTTTGGCTCATAAGACGGATACGGTCAAAACATCGGACATAAAAAATATTGATTAAGTAATTGTATATCACAGGTTTATAAGTGAAATAAAAGTAATAATAAACTTATAACAGGTTCCAAACCAAGTAAATAATTTGATTAAGTCAATTATTCATGAAGATAAAAGAAATCATGACAAATCAAACTCAAGGTAAAAGATTTTTTCCATAATATAAAACTATTCAATTAAAATAAATTATTATTTGTAATTCATAAAAATGTGAAACTTCTTCAAAAAATACATAAAACTCACTCCAAGTTAATTTGGATACTAAAATATCAAAAATGATGTTTATTTGGTCACATAACAAATTTAAAAGTGTCAAAAAATAGTTTAAAAATAAGTGCATAATTAAAAGGTGATAAAAATATCATATTAAATAACATAATTAATAGTTTGTTATTGTTTGGTATAAATTTTTCTTTCATGTAGTCAAATATTTCAAATAAACACATTGGTGTGTTTCATGTACACTATTAAACATAGAATCCCTTTTATTCTAAAATTACTATTTTATTCATAAATATTAATAAATATGAAAAAGGTGTATTCTATCATTACCTAGGTTGTTAAATCCATCCCCCCTTTTTGAAATTGCATCCTCACAATTTTATTCACATATAAAATAAGTGGGGATATTTTTCCCTCATATAATTTTTAGATTCCCATTTTACCACTTTAATGATATATTTTTTTCATGAAACCTTAACTTAGTGAATTATATTATTTTTCAAGAAAATCTCTCTTTAGTCAAGAATTTGATCTGGTTATTCCACATAAGAAATTTTCTCTTCTAAATAAACTACTCCAGGACTCAAAATATGATAATAATCTGGTTCATTATTCCTTAACATTGAAACATGAAATGATTTGTGTACCTGGGATAAACATGGAGTTAAAATCACTCAGTAGGAAATTGATCTAACTTTCTTTAAGATTTCATATGGTCCAATGATCTGTCGACTTAGCCTCCCCTTCTTACCAAAATGCACCATAATTTTCTATGGAGAAAATTTTATAAATTTGTGATCGGCTACCTAAAAAAGAATCATTTCTCTAGTTATCCACATAACTTAATGTCTAATTTAATTATTTTCAAGTGTCGCTAAATCAAATGAACATTACATATTTTTTCCTCTACCTACTATGGTCCTATCTCCTTTCTTTCTCCAAAATCATCCCAAAAATATTTTGTTCGAAACTTCTTTCCATATAATTCCTGAAAATGTTCCATATGAATACTATAATGAAAACATTTATTATAATAAAACTCAACTAAATAAATATGTAGATGCAATCTTTCCTAGTAATCTATTTAGAAATAATGAAGCATATCTTCCAAGGTCTAAATCACCCACTCAGACTGTCCATCATATTGAGGATGAAAAGATATAATGAAATTTCATTCATTACCCAACAACTTCTAAAGTACCTTCTAATAAATAATATATGAACCTAGGATCAAGGTCGGCTACAATGGGGATAAGAACTCCATGTAACATGGAAGTATCTTCTAGATACAAATGAGAATGTGGATCTAGAGACATTGTACCTCAAATGAGAACGAATTGTGTAGTTTTAGTTAATTAATCAATAATAACCCAAATTTCATTATAACATTTAGAAGTATTTGGAAATCATTCCCTAAAATCCATTGATATGTTCTCCCATATACACTTTCACACTAGAAATATTTGAAGCATCTCATTTGGTAATAGTAATTCTACTTTAACTTGTTGAAAATTCAAGAACTTCATAATAAATTTTATAATATCTCATTTCATTCCATCTCACCAGTAATACTCTAAAATGTCTCTATACATCTTAATGTTTCCATGATGAATGGAAAATGGAGAACTGTGAGATTCAATCAACAACACATTCCCTAAATGTGAATCATAAGGAATGAATAATATTTTTCCAAATCCTAAAACACTGACTTCATCAATTTTAAAATCGAGAAACTTATCATTATTAATTGATTCTACCTTTTCATGAAAATATTTATCCACCATTAGAGTCACCCTAATTGTTTCTCACAAAGTTGACTACACTAAAACCTGAAACAAAATATAGGATGTGTAACAAATGGGCCCCACTAATAATACATATACCATACCATAACATGGTCATCAGGTCTCGACCTTCCAGGCACCATTATTTTCTCCACAGTCACGTGGTCCTCACCCTGGGGCCCACCCACAAGCCTGAATGGGTCATCTACTAATGGTTGACCTCATATTCCAACACATGTTCTTTATAACAAAGTCGACTACACTAAAACCTAAAACAAAATAGGGTATGTGTAACAAATAGGCCCCACTAATATTACAGACACCCCATTATAACATTTTCATTGAGTCATAGCCTACCAAGTATTACCAGTTTCCCTATATACATGTGGTCCCCACCCTGTGGCCCACCCACATGCTCGAACGTGTCACCAGACAATTGATATTACCCACATGCCAAGAAATTTTATTTTTATAGTTCTTTTTTCTCAACCACATACACCCTAGGAAACTTCCCAATGTTTCAGTCATCCCGATCACTACTCCAAGCCAATCATGCTTAATTGTGGAGTTATAATCATGTAGGCTCCCAGAAAGAAAGGTAAACCTTATTTACATGAGTCATATAATTTATTATTTAAACCATTTTAAATTTTGGGGTGTTACAGGATGTCCCTACATCCATAAATTCTAATCCTTGGTTTATTAAATCATTAAACAAAGGGTCAAATTCTAAACATTACATGGTTAATTTTTCATTACCTTTTCAACTCAAATCATTATAAACCTTGTTCTCTTTTCCAAGAAGATAATGAATAATTCAATCATAATACTTTATGAGTTCTATACAAACTATTTGTATCATGTTTAACTCTTTATGAATGAATGTGTATTTAAAACTTTTGTGATTAGAATATATTTCACACTTCACTCCATAAAAATAATGCCAGTAAATTTTTATTTCCAAAAACAACACCTAATTATGAATCAATTGTAGGGTAATTTCATTCATGATTTCTAAACTATTGTGAGGTATAATCAATTACATTTTCATTATGAATCAGGAAATAATCATGTCCTTCTAAGGAAGCACCATTATAGATGAACAAATCTCCATTTTTGGAAGAAAGGGCCAAAACTGGGGCACTGATCAATATTCTTTTCGGGTTTTTTAAAAAAACATCAAATTTTATTGTTTAGATAAACCTAACTCCCTTTAGTGTTCAATTAGTAAGTAGTCTAGATAACTGATAAAATTCTTCAAAAAAACGTCAATAATAACCTTTTAATCCTATAAAACTATTATTTTTTATAAAATTAGTAGGTCTTTTCCGCTCTTCAATAACTTTTGTTTTATTAGGGTCAACAATTATGCCATCTTTAGAAACTATATGACCAAGGAATGAAACTTTTTACAATAATAATTCACTCTTACCCAACATTCAATATATTTTATTTTCTTTTATGGTTTGAAAAAATAATCATTATGTTCCATTCAAGTTCCTCAGGGATTTTATAAAATACCAAGATATAATCTAAAACACAACCACAAACTGATTAAAAAATTGATAGAAGACTATATTTATAAGCTTCATAAGTATATAATGTTCATTAGATAACCCAAATGACATAAATACAGACTCATAATCCCCATATCTAGTCCAAAATTATTTCTTAATAATGTTATCCTTCTTCACCTTCATCAGATAGTACTGAGATCATAGATTAATATTTGAAAAACACTAAGCCCCCTTGAGCTGATCAAAGAAATCAAAAATATGAGGAAATGGATTGTTTTTCTTAATATTGATTTTATTCAAGTCTCTATAATCAATGAAAAGCCTCATGGAACCATCTATTTTTGTTCAAATAAAATAAGAGCACCCCATAGTGAAGTGCTTGGTCAAATGAAACCTTTATCAAGAAATTCTTGCAGCTAGTTTTTCATTTACAAAAGTTCTACTTAATCCATTCAAAAATGGGATTTCAAATAATATTAGAAACATATACTAAAACAATAGAAAGTCTGTCTTCCTGATCAAGAACAATGATAGGAAAATCATTAGGAAAAAATCCATAAATTCATTTACTACTCGGATTTCAATAATAGAGATAGTTAATTTATTTTCCAAAACATGATCTAGATAACATTCACTATCTTATTCAACCAATTTATCGTCTTCTTGGTATTTTATCAAAGGTATGAAATCATTGAATGAAACTTTCTTGGTTTTAAAATCTAATTTAGCAAGATAAAATGAAAGCCAATCCATACCTAAAAATTATATCAAACTCAACTATGGGAAGCTCAACAAGTTTTTTAGGAAAACCCTTAAAAATAATAAGAATAGTAATATTCCAATAAATCTTGGTTTCTCTAATAATCACAAACTATGTTTTTACTAAAATTTTATTCTTACTTTCATACAGAAATATACTCAATTTTCTAGAAAATTTATCAGAAATGAAAGAATGCGATGATCCGGAATCATACATGGTATTGGAATAATTTTAATAAACCAGTAGCATACTTGTAACCACTTCATTTGATAGCCCACTGTTAACCATGGTAGTAAAAAAAGTTTTTTAAATAACCTTTCTCTTTTGATCGTGATGGTATCCACCATAAGTAATCAAATTTGGACACATAATGGCATAATATCGTAACTTATTATAATAAAAACATCTTACCAATGGATTTTTATTTCTTTCATGATAATATTACTTACATTCATGAGCTATATTACTAAACATACCACATATAAAGAACATACCATAATTTGAAATACATTATCCAAGATGATTTTTACTACAATTATCACAATATGGGAATTGGGTTTTCTTACCTCTAAACTTATTTTATGAATAATTTCTCATTTCTTACCAACTTGACCTATTTTTTTCTTGTTTTCATGGGACATGTGATCATCATAAAACTCAATTAATAACTTCTCAGAACATCTAACATGTTTCTCATATCTCTTGAACTCGCGAGAAGACAATTCACTTAGATATCATAGATTTAATCCTGAGTAAAACTGATTTATCTTACTATAAATATCTCAAAATAATTGGTATGCACCTATCTAATTGAGTGAAGTTTTCTTCAAATGAATTCACTGAGTCCGTGTCCTTTTTCTAAATTCTGTGAATTTATTTCCCATCATAAGTCAAACATCCATATGAAAATATTTCTCAAGTAAAATATTCTTAAATTCCTCACATTCCAATAATTCTTTTCACTTTATCTGATATTATTAACCATTGACCACCACTGGTCTGATTCACCTTCTAAATGATAAATTGTAATAGTTTCCTTTCAGTGATTTGAATAAACTATGACATATAATATCTTTTCAATGGAATTAATCCATCCTTCCGCTAGAACTAGGTTAAATGATCCTCTAAATTGTTGGGTATTTTTTCACGTAAAATTATCCACTATCATCATGTTCTTCTATTGTAGATCTGGTTACTTCCATGCACAGACACCAACACTCTTTGAAGTTTGTTTCAATGGATCCATCATAGTAACAAACTACTTAGTTCCTATTCCAATTATCATAGAATGATAATTCATAAATATATTTTCCTCATGGGGCAATACATATTTCTTTTTACTTCTGCAAAAAACCATTCTGAATAAAAATACTTGTTATTAAGTGACATGGTAATCTTAAAATGATATATAAATTCATATTAACCATAAATTTTAATATTTAAAGGTCATGGTTCTAATGTTAATCTAAAATCTAAATTTATTAAAACATTTCCTTTGATACCAATTTTAAGTAATTAGCCTTAAACATTACATAATATTGAGTTTATTTCATGAATTTTACTTTATTTATCATTGAGTATCCTTTCAAGTTTATAGGTTTAGATAATTAGTCCATAAGTCATACATAACAAAACCAAAAAATATATAGTGTACACTTCTGAATAGTATCCAGTTTTCTTATAATCTAAAAATTTTAAAATAAAGAATTATATCTTTTATGAAAACTCTTAAGAAATTTCATTATGATTTTTTCCAATATCTTACTCATCCTTATGTACTATGAAAAAAATCAAAAAACATGGGATGAGAATAAAAATATCAGTATGGGATATAAAAATAATGGAACTTTTATTCCATTGATAAATTTAAAACCCATGAATACTTTATCCTAAATTAATACTTTTCACCATTAATAGGTAGTAAATACTTTGTAAATAACCTATTTTCCCTCCCTTTTTTTATCATAATATTACCATAAAATCCATTTAAATCATAGAAAACATATGAAGGTATCTTAGGACATTAATATATATTTCACTCTTATAAATTTAAAAACCATGTGGTCAACTTCCATACATGACACTCTTATGAAATATCTATACGGCTGACTTCCATACCCAATGCATTAGAGGGATATCACGGACCCACCCGTCAAATGTAAAAGTACCATAATATAATCATAAAACATAAAATAATTTAATTTTCGATATTTGAGTCATAATATTTCTTTGTAACTCCTAAAAAAAGATTTCAAGTTATTGAAATAATCAATCCAATTTCAATAACAAAATACCAAAAAAAAGAAAAGGTGGGTTTCTTTTTATTTAGAAAACAAGAAGCCTTATTGATGAATCAAAATACCAAAATAGACATAAAATGTAACCAAATATTACAGCAGGTTTATGTTACCTAACCATTAAGAATAACCATTTACACCATTCCTTATACATGAATTTCATGGGCGCCAAGATTTAACAGAAACAGCCTAGTTGAATTATTGAGGACTTAAAATGTGATGCATTGGAAGATATTTCACACTTAGTATTTAAAGGTTTTTCTTATGTCATACCAATATAGCATACATATCATTAATATTAAACCACTACATCTCATATAATCATTATAATTTCATTTTTTATTACTTTTTGTATGCAAGTTTATAATGATTTATTTTTTTAATCCTATTCTATACATTGAGTTAATGTGTTCACTCCACATTAATGTGTAACACTTGACATGATGTACTAGTTTGTGCTACTCTCCAAAAAAAGAATCCAAACATATTCCTACATATCCAAATTCATATAAAACATAAGATAAATGAAATTTTTATATAAAGACATAAAGTTATATGAGTTTGAAAATCTACACATTTGTTATATCAAAGTGGAAGTTAACCAACCCTACACCATTATAGAATAGGGTATAATCCTCCCACATGGTGGGTAGTATGACACAAATTCCTTCTCCCTATAGAGACTTTACTCCAGAGAAAATTGAATTCATGATATCTCTAAAAAAAAATATTTATAAACTATATCAAACAACTATTTTTTATCTCATTACTCAAATAAAAAACTGATGTCAATGTAGATAAAAAATAATAATATGGATTCATAACTTGAATGTAATACAAGTATCTATCTCTTAAAATGAATTTATAATATAAATTTAATTATATAAATTATTTAAAATCTATAGACAATATATAAACATTAGTAACAGAAATGAATAAACAAATAAATAAACACTATTTATTTTCAAAAACATGATAAATAAATGTGAACTTTTAATATTTTATTTAGTATTGAAAATTATCGTTTTCTAGTTCCTAATACATATAATTTATGAAAAATTTAAATATATTACAAAAAATATAAAAAATAAAAAATGATAACATTTTTAAACAAGATGTATTTTATTACTAAGAAAAAAGTTATCAACCAAAAAAAATCAGCTGATATAGGTGAGAGAAGCTTGTGAACCTCCCATATTTTATGATATAATACTGAATTGTATAATCTAAATCATTTAGTTGTTTAAAATAATATTAAGCATGTAACACAATCATATTTTTCAATATAAAGGACGTCACAAATATGCCAAGAAACTCTATTTCTCAGAAAACCTATACTGAAATGGATTTTATGATATCTTATATTGTAAACAATGAAACATTTCAAATCCAAAATATTTTTCTATATCGTACATTATGATATAACATAGTCATATATTATGGATAATAAAAATTTAATAATTTCAATGTATTGTAATATATTATACAACTAAAAACCTATTATGATGTGTACTTATTCAAAAAAACAATTATATTAACACATTTAATCTTTTAAGAAAAAGGATCTCATATCACTAATGGGTTTTTGGGTATCATCACATGATTTATGGAAGTTAGAAACAACCCAATAAATAATCATGTTATATCATTAATAATCTATCATTAAATATTTAAAAATAACAGTGTACTTATAAAGTTGTTTTAGTGGCATCTATCTTCTTTTTTAGTGGATTATGGTTTGATGATGATCATGAGAGAAACAAATATTTTATTTCTAACTTTATATGAAATTTTTTATCCTATGGATCCCATAATGATTCTTAGGGACCCTTGATCATTGAATGGGTATTATACCCTCTAAAAAATTGATAGTTGGTGATCAAATAAGAATATAGCTTAATTTTTCATGCCACCATTAAGGTTGAAGTCCAATGATGTGAACCATATCCCTCATATAAGCCTTCCCTGAATCTATTAAATAAATAAGAATGTCTATCATGTGACAAATCCAAGAATAGAACATTACTACTCATTGGATTTTATTCATTAAACTTCAATTATTTATTTATATGCCTTAAATGACCCATCACATGGAATAATACCAAATGAAAAATCATGTGGTAGTGGATATGGAAGATGCATGCATCTTAGGTAACAAATCGTAAAGTCCAATTATACTATAAGATATAAGTGGAAATGGTATAACAATACACTATTACGATTCGTCTCAATTGTATGGTATGATATTTATCTCATATATATCACACCATATAATTCAAGTCATTCATAAAATAAGACTAGATTATTTTAAGTGCATATCCATCTATATATGTGTTTTTATGTTTCATGTAATTTATAAGAATGGGTTGGGTCATTCGTGAAACTAGGAACAGAATTACTTGTGGTTTCCAACATTTGTGTGGTTTTGAGGAAACATAGTCCCACCGGTATAACATGAGTGGTGTATAACACTTTCATGGTTGGTATGGGATGCACTATTATGATTTGGGTGATATTGATAGCTATAGTTAGGGTTATGATGTTTCACATAGTTGTGTTTATAGGTTATTGGTGATTTTTTCACACCATGGGGATGAAGTCATTAGGGTCATGAAAGACATGTCCCATGAGGTGGTGTTGACCACTATATTTCTTCTAGGTATACTGTGTTTTTGGGCGTCTTTGGTTGGTTGGGGTTGAACATTATTTCACATGGGGGTTACATGGTAGGGATATCCGTGAGATTTGGGTAGTGACTGTTATCCTGGGGTGGGAGTGAGTTCTCGATATTCATGGGATTTTTTGATTTTTTGGGCATGTAGTTGGAATAGAAAATAATAGACAATAGGACTTATGGAATGGAATGGGGTGTGTCTTTAATTTTTCATTGCTAATGTATAGTAAATGGTTGTGTGTAATATTAGTTTTCATGCATCATTATGTGGTATATAATTAGTTTTAAGGCTAAGGGAAACTTCCAGTATGAAAAATGTTAGGTACATCTCTTACTATGACACAAGATGAAGCAGGTAAAAAAGATCACACATGGGTGGTCAAGAACATAGTGAAAATTTTGGATGACTGTTCTGGTTCCCATTTATTTCACTTTGTATATACTCATATATATAAATATAATATGGGTAATCCTTTTTTGTGACCTATTATTTTCATACTCACACCCTATATGGACTCTCTATGATGCATGAAGACATTGTGGTTTGAGTAAAAGGAAAATATAAGAACTCAACATTTTGATTTAGTGTCAAGAAGTGTAGTGGATGCATGGGATGGACATTGTTCAATTTTAGATCAAGATATGTTGGATCCTTTCAATCAATATTTGTTTGTTTTTTGGACATATTTGTATATGATTGACAAATAAATGATCCGGTTTATGTTTGTATAACTTATTTTATGTTGTATATGTTTATTTTTCATAACTTTTGTTATGTTTTAGATTTTTATATTAAATTATTACTGATATGTTTCCTCCATAGTTATATTTTTTAAGGTTAATTATCAGAGGGTATAGTCATCCCACTATTACAACTATGAAAATTTTTGTATGTTAATGGCCTTTAGGGTATGTAGAGGTGCTCCTGAGGTCCAGTGGCACTCTGGATTGGGTGTTGTTCAGGATATTTGGGTTGGGAACACTAAAAAGTGGTATCATAGTGGTTTGTTATAAATGATATTGAGTGGGATTCTATTAATTATTATCTTTATTGTGGATGTATTTTAAGGATATATCAGGAATTACGATGGATTTCGTGTTGTATACCTAGACAATACAAGTAAGGGATAATGTAAAAGTTTCTAAGGATACTATTATTTTTGTTTTGGTTTTCATGATTACTATTGAGTCATTTGATCTTGATAAATATATGATTTTTCTATTTTTGAATTATTATGTGATTCTCATCCTCAAAAGGAAATAGGTGGTATATATGAATCAGGATAGACATATATGGATCATATGAAATTTATATGCATTCTCGTGACTTCCAATCTGATTCTATAAGGGGTTTGGTTGTTTAATGTGTCAGCAACAGCTTATATGGTTTTTGGTCATATTTCCATTTGGTGGTATTGTACTCAACTAAACCAAGTTAACAATTCCTTGTATTGTTAAGTATGTTGATCATGTGTGTGTGTTGTGTACGTGATACCTAACCTTGATACAGTTAGGTGAGTCCATGAGCTTGGATGATACGGGGTATGTATATAATTGGTAAGTGAATGGGATTGTGATATGTGCTTCCTATTACAGCATACCCGATTTTCAACATCATTGTTTTTATATGTATGTTAATATTTGTATTTGTTAATCAATAATATGTTTCCTCAATCACCTCTTTTAAAACATTAGAATGGAGGAGATATGGTGCTACTGATGTAACACCACCGTTTTCCAATGAACATTTTCATAATTTTTCATTAATATAAATGTAAGTCCTAAATTAATTTCATTATTTTACTAAACAAAATATTTCTTAAAATATTTATCACTCATGTTATACATTTTTATATTTTTAAAGTATAATATAAATTTATGGATTTAGAAAAATTATGGCTCACAAGCTGAGCTACAACTCGTCATGACCAGCAAGGCCATGGGGCCCAAACCCATTAACAAAGGGTGACAAGGGTGTATCATCTTGGACCAGCCTATGTGCAACCATGCTTCCATATAACAAAATTTTGTATATTTTCTAACATATATATGATTCTTTTTAAAATTATATTTTTATTTGACAATTATATTCCTTTTAAAAATAGTTTTATTTTCACATCATCTTAGTAATTAATTTATTATAGTTTAGTAGTCCACAAATTTTCATACATTTTTTAATTATCAAAAAAGTATAACATATAACCAATGGAGGTACTTTCATAGAAAAATTTATATGAATCAAGATAAAATAAATGGTTAAATATAAATAATATGTTATTGTTAATTTCTAATTTATATTATAGTTCATTTTATTTATAAATGCTTTTATTTTATCTTTTTATGTGTATATATTTTTTTAATTTAAATTTCTCATTTTAGAAGGCTAAATAAAATATTTCATAACAAAAATATAAATAATTGTTTTTTCATTAATTTAGAAAAATATATTTATTGAACGATCATTTCAAGTAAAATACCCACTAATACAATAGGTAGATACACAAAAATACTATTACATTTCATAATAACATTACACATCATCTGTTTATATGAACTATTACAACTAGAAATAGTAAATAGATTTACACATAGAAGAATATTAAATTCACTAGAAGAGTCTTTATAGGATTTAATTTCCACCATAAATATAACTCCTTCCATAATCAATATAAAACGAAAGAGATGCACTATAAAAATGATTGACATTATCAACATATGTGTAAGAACAATTTTAAAATATGTAATGAATAATGTAGTAAGAATGATGGTGTTTTTATATGAAACTATATCAATTTGACATTATGAAAATTTTAAAATGCATCTAATAGAATTTTTTTACATTATTCAATAATTTAATTTTTCATCATAATTATTTGTAATGAAGATTCAATAAAGAGCCTTTAGGATTACGAAGGATGAAATCAGATTTAAAATTTTGAAAACTATAAATATATTTAAATTACATTAAAAGTATGTTTTTTGATGAATTTAAAAGTTTTAAATAAATTTTATTTTCATTAAATAATCATATAAACACTTTTTTAATGAAAATATAAATTTATGAAGTCCTAAGTAATTTTAATTAGAGTCTAACATTTTACTATTTCATAAAAACTATTAAATTTAAATAAATGAGTATTTTTATTTAAAAGATAAATTTATCATATTAATATAATTATTTTTGATAAAATAAATATCACATTTGGATTCATCACGTCATAATTAACTTCAAGTGAATTTTTATGAATTTTATGACAAATTTTATTTTTTTCATAAAAAGTGAAAATAGCATTTTTTTTACAAAATACCATAACTGTTATGATATAACCATGATATGATCATGATTTAAAATTTATAAATTCTTTATATTGATCAAAATTAAATTATTTAATAACATAATTAATAATCTGTTAAATTTTTTAAACACATCCATAACATTTTTTATCTACAATTCTATCTTTTCTAAAAAACCATTTTTAGGTGTTATGCACTAAAGAAGCCGGAATCAGCCGAAGGACTCAGACCGAACATCATGGAAAACCGAAGGTGAATTTGGACCAAAGCCACTGGTCTGGGACTACCTAAAAGGCCACATGAAATAGCCAAGTAGCACGAGTAAAACCGTCCCTTGGTGTGTAAAATGTTGCGCCAAAGAAATCCGGTGGGCGCCATAAGGAAAGTTTAAAACCGGAAGGAAAGTTGTGCACTGCCAACTAAATAAAATGGTTTTCTTCACCGAACAAGTTCCAAATTCACTTCGTGGCTCCTTCTCACCTATAAATAGAATGTAACCCCCCTTGCTTGTCGAGCTGAAGAATATAAACCATCTCCCCTGCGTGGAATTCACATCTTCTATACGCTAAATATGCCTTTTAGGAATGGGATTTTCTAACATAGGTCTCCCAGGGGTCTACCTTCACATGGTACCACTAGGGATTGACCCTAACCCAATTCTTTAAGTGTTGGTCCACTTGCGCGTATATCCTTGGAATTGTGCACAAACCCTTCCACTTGTGTCGAAGCCCTTCCACTTGCGCTCCATCCCATCCACTTAAGTGCAACACATCTACCCCTCTTTTGTGCAAACCTCTTCTATTTTCCCACACTCCTTGTTTTCCTCTCAAACTGGATGTTTACATTCAACATTCCCATCTTTGTGCGCCTATTGCACACAAACCGCTCCTTTTTCATGCAATCCCTTCCTCTTGTGTGTGCCTTTTAGCATGTGCTCGATGTTGCTCTTACGAACACTGTCTTTTGGCACTTATTACACCCAAAATCCCTATGTTACATACCCTTCCCCTGTACAACCCTTTAGGCTTGTACGAAGAGATTTCAAGATCCCTTTGGAGGTGCTTCATGTTGCGTTACATAGCCTTATGCTTCTTCTCATAGGAACGCTAACAGCTATTGCTTCTTCACATCGCAATGCTAATTTGCGGCCCTCAATGGATCACTCCACGACACCCCCTCAACATGGAATTACCGATGCCTTCCCTTCCCCATGGGTGGGAGATTATCAATTATGTAAGTCCTAGGGGTATGGAGTGAACTCACCTCATCCGAGCTGTAGGACAATAAACTACCAAGCACCATTGTCCTCAGCACAAGTCATTAAACTGTGACCATGCCCCATGCATCAAATGTGGGGCGCCCCATCTTGGACATTTTCTACGCCTGCTCGTTTCCATAGGAGAGAGATCTTCCTCACATGTAATGATATCCTCTCTACCGTAGTGGCACATGTCCATGGTAAGGGAAACCATCTTCGGGTAAGCCCCTATCCATTCTTGTTGGGGGTAGTTTCCCTGCTTCCCCACCTCTCTTCTTCGGTGCCAATGACCATAGGGGAGGATAGGCACCAGAACCAACCTCTCTTCCATGCCAAATCCCTCTGCGCTTTTTCACCACCGAGCCTCCATCCTGGATCAAGTCCCAATATCCATCTCCATTGGCCACTAACCATGTGTAATACCTTGTTTTCTTTTTGGGTGGCTAACCTCGTGTAATCCCCAATCCACTTCCCACATATGCACCTTTCGTGACGTGATCATCAAGTCTTTTATGTCTCTTGTTTCTCACACCGATCATGACTCATGTGGGCTTTGAGTATGCATTGACCATGGAATCCTCTTTGGGCCACCCTAGAGTGTAATCCCCCAACACTGCCCCAAAATACGTTGACATTGATCCTTACCAAGGCATGGTATGTAGGAATCATCCCTGAGGTTCAATACCAACACTTATCTGTCTCGACCCCCTTCATGTCGTCTCAGCAACACCATCTCTAACTACATGGACATTGATCCCTGCCAAGGAAAGGTGCGTATGAAGACTCCCTATGGTTCAATCCTAACACCTATCAGTCTCGACCCCCTTCACATTAGCTCACCAACACCATTCTGAACTATGTGGACATTGATCCTTGCCAAGGAAAGGTATGTAGGATGCATCCCTAAGGTTCAAGCCCAACTCCCATTAGTCCTGACTACTTCACATCAGTCCACCCCCATCCTACATGATGTTAAAGTGTATCCCCCTTTTTTATCCCACATGACACTAAATCATCCCCTAATCAGCGGTAATCCATTGTTAACCCCAATTAGCGGTAATCTATTGTCAACCACAATCGATGGTAATCCATCGCATTCCCCAATAGATGGTAATCAATTTTAGTCCCCTTTGATGGGACCCACATCTCTAATCCACCCTTGAGCTTTAGACCAACCTTGGGCTACTAACCACGCGTCAGCCCCCGCATGACATCAGGTTGTTGTCCCCCTGTGCACACCCTGATTCCAAACCTCATCCTGAACTATGTGGACTTTGATCCTTGCTAGTGCAAGGTATGTAGGAAGCCTCCTTGAGATTCAAGACCATAACCCATGTCTCATTCTGGTCTTTCCCTCAATCCTATGTGTTTTGAGAAAGTCATGCTCTTACCCGGAGGTTCCACTTCCTTCAGCTCCCCTCCATACGGGTCACCTCCTGAGGTTTCTCATCGCCTCACTGAACTACACAGACTTTGATTCCCTTCCACAGGGAAATGTAGGAAGTCACTGGGAGGCTAAATCCCAAATTCATCGTATCCCTCGTGTCGGCTCCATCTCACTCTACATCAACTCTCAATAATCCACGCCCATCCTGATTCCTACCCGAGCCACCACATTCTAGTGAAATCATGCCACCCACTTTCTCGCTGATCCCAGCATTTGTGTTCCCTTTTGGGGTCGTACCCACCTAATCTACTCTTGTCTGTGTTTTCATCATTCTTATCTATCATTTATAGATGTTAAACTTGCGGCATACCCTTTGTTAAACATGGTAAGATGAGGAAAACCTCAGAGACATTCCTATGGCATATAATTCCCCGCATTCGACGTGGAATGCCTCGGAATTCTACACCCTCGAGAAGCCCAATCATAAGGGAAGGAAACGATGATGTGCCAGTGTTCCAGCATCCAGACACGCTAATGATATCCAACGTGACTACTCCCACGAATGAAGGTTTCTTCCCTAACCGGACCCCATAGAATGTCCTGACAGAAGTAATGTAATTAACCAGCATCCAAGAAGATGTGGCACATGGAAGAGTTTCAGTAACAATATCTTAATCTATGGGGGAGACACGGACAAGGTGTCATGTTTCGAGGAGGAATCCACAGAAGGATGAACTAATGTCCCATCATCCGGTTTTGATCAAGGAGAAAACGTCCTTGAATAAGCGATGGATGTCGCCTGCCTTTGGAAAGAGGTAATGCGGGGCTACAGCAGCGTGTCCTCTATAGATGGATGCACACTCCCTAGTAAAAGCATCAGAAATAGAAATGGTAAACCCGACGTGAAGTTTTTCTCCTCAATGTGTAGATTAATAGAGTTTGAGACATTAGTGGACTAGTGTGTCATCAGATCCAGTTATCTGATGCCAGGTCGCGCCAAGAAAATAGTGGGCCTGGTGTAAAACTCTCCAGAAGTCAAGGAAGTTAAAACGTTGGAAATCTCGATTTGTGGAATTGTCATCACAGATCCTTCTTACCATCCATGGATGATGGAATGGAATTGGGGCACTAGGCGTCTATTTCCTTGTTTCAGCACTAATGGTTTAATATCTATTCCTTTCTAGACCCAAGATAACATGTCCGAAAACCGATCATCTCCCACCTACGGATGCATGGTCAAGGGAAACGTCACCATGGAAATCCTGTGTGACTTCATTTCCCCCATGGTACCCTCCACTCCCACAGCTGTGGGGAACCCACGCCCCATCTCCCCATCTAAGTTCATTCGGTGAAGGGTGATAAATGACCTTGTCTAACGATACGAGGAGGAGGGGATCATCCCAACCAGGGGCATGGCCTGACTGGACCTGGAGGCATTTGTACATCATTGCCACCACCGCCCCTAGTGTTTGTGTAGGGAGCCACCACAACCCACTCTAATGCACAATTGTTTCAGAATCCTCTCCCCAGAACACTTCAATGATTCCCTCCCCTATGTCGATGAGGTGGGGGATGTCTGGGCCAGCTCGGTCGGGGTCCCGTTCTAGCAGTTCCCAAGGAGGCCCCCCACTAGGTTGTGACAGCACTACCACCTATCCTCATTGGTTGTGGACCTGCTAAGCCATGTTCTTGCTCCACCATCCCTAGATCGGTTGACCCGATGCCAGCGTTGGGCGCAGGCTGAGGAGGAAGCCCGCTGAGGGGAATCAACATCAAAAACTACCCTGGATCATGCCACCACAAATTTATAACATTATTTCCCTGTCTATTCCGAGAAAGGGAATACAAATACTCGGCCCAGATTGAACCCCCAACCGCCCCATGGGCAGGCAGGGTCGACTCTCCTGGTTGTCGGCGTAGGTAGTGCCCACAGCGGACTGACCCGTGGAAACGAAACCTAGTACGGAGGTCCTCCTCGTTCCTCCACCATTGATAATGTGGGTCCTCTCTACTTCCATGATTAGTGTGGATGTCACCCTCATACAACCTTCAATCCAAATGAGGTCCTCCCCACAGCAGTGACACTCAGTACGAAAGCCTCTTTTGTGCTCATGACATCGGGTATGGAGTCGCTCCTCCTTCTACAGGCCTCTGGCATTGAAATGTTATATATCTAGTCAATATATGGCATGGGGGCCTTCTCCATGTCCTTACAACAGCCAGTGAAGGTCCACCTAGACCCAGCAATCAGAGGTGTGAAGGCCAGCCTCACTTCATTGGCACCCAGCACGGAGGTCCTATGGGTGTTCTGCTTGACCAGTGTGAGGAGCCTCCTCTGTCTCACACTGCCAGGGGAAATAAGCATGGAGGTCCTACCCATGCTCCTACCAGTTATGACGGAGGTCCTACCCGCTCCATAACTTCCCACGAAGATTCCCTCTTCACATCATCCAGTGGACATAGAGGTCTTCCCAGTGTTCCCTTTGACATCTTCCCAGGTGTTCCTTCCACCCCATCTCACTCAGGAGGAATTCCTCTCTGCCCCAGCACCAATTCAGCCGAAAGACCTCCCTGAGCAAGGAATCTACCATGTCCCAAAGATCCATACCGAGGTATCAAGGTGGGTTTTCACCACTATAAAAAAGAATATCGGGAAGATTCAGACCGAGATCAAACTTTTCTACTTCTCAGATTCTGAGGTGGAATACGACTCAGCAATGGAACCCTCACCATGATCCTCTATGTCATGGGTCGGGGTAGGAATGAGGCACATCATCCTCATACTTTCGGAATGCAAGGTCCACCGGATCCCTGCCTACCTCTATAGATACATCCTAGAGGACAATGATTTGGCATCTCCCCAGGGTCCGACCATATAATCGCTACCATCATCAATAGGGGAATTATCTACCTCAACCGGACATCACAACGAGTTATTTTTGGGACCGATGGTGAATGAGAAACAATATGGTCCAGCGCTAGCAGCCGTAGTCCCTATGCCAAAAATTACAGTCACCAGCCCATCTTATCGTGATGTGGGGGCCAGGTCACTAAACTCTTCAGAGGACAGCTCGAGATACGGTGTCTTGTCAACCCTCTCACCGTATTCTCCACCGGCCATCCTTCCATCTCGGTGATCTGATTTAGTACTGCTACCAGTTCCCAACCTTCTATAGTTGAGGAGTGGGGCAATGAAGGGCTAGACCCTGAGTCTGAGCTAAGGAGCTAGTGGGACATTCTTACAGCATTCCATTTCCTGGAGATGTTTTGGCCACTCGCAGAACCGAATTTCAGTGTGCCAGAATTTCTCACCTAGGATGAAGTTGGATGCTTTTTCCAGACGACATGTTTTTGTCTTCATCATCGATGAGTGGCCTGCCCCATGATTTGGGCACACATCGAAGACATTGGTCAACAATTCTATTTGGTTGATTTTTCCGCACTTCTCATGGCCCAATGCCCTGAGTCACTAGGCCGCCATAGGACCCTCTAACAAATATGAATCAAAAGCTTTAAACTTCTCTGAAAGATTATCAAGGAAGCTTCCCCCCATGTGTAGATATGTGGTTAAGAGTAGTAAGCGGTCCTACATTTTATTTCTATCCAGCGCCAACCCAATTTTCCAGGCGATATTTAGGATATTCCTCCAGGAAGATTCATGGTTAACATGGCTAATCTATCGGAGGAAGAGATAGAGACAGAACTCTTTAAGGAATACTTAGCCCCTAGGGGAGTGCCACACATTTTGGACCCATCAGGAAGGGTTACACTCTAGTAGAGAAATCTACTGGGTCTTCCCATACCCACCGAGGCATTGGTCCTCAGCCAAAATCTCAACATGGGTAAAGGGAAACTTGGAGCTGTCCAACTGTCCAACCAATTTGGCTAAGTACAAAAGAAGGAGGATGATCCCGAAAAATCTGTGTTGCATCAAAAAATTGCAGAGCATAAAAAGATTGTCGATGAACTCCTTGTTGAGTGTGTTGTGGAGCAACTACCAAACTACGGTGATCATCAGTTGGGGAAGTAGGGGAAGACGAAGCTTCCTCTAAGTGAATCATCTCCAAGTGACCCTGACCATCCTGCTCACACAGATAGGGTTGAGGCTGGAACTTATGGAAAAATGGTGCGTTATGTTTCCCCAAATCCATCGAAGCGATGAGATAATCCCCCATATCTAGCTCAAGTTCCCCCAGCTACTCCGTAAGTCATCCCACCAAACGTTCCATGAGTTATTGGTCCTTTCTATCATGTTAAAGAGCTTACCAATGCACTGGTGGTCATGGATCCCCATCAAGATAGGAACCCCTGGCCAGATGATCCCATTTTAGCACTCATTTATCACCTTGAGGCATTCAAAACATGAAAAGTGAAAATCCAACCTAGTGGAAAGCCATATCCGACGTGGGTGGATGATATGATAGAACCCCCAAGTTTCGGAAATCCCACCTTCTCCACCATTAATGGGACGGGTGACCCACTACAACATCTTTCCCATTTCATTTCATGGTGGGGACCCATTCTGGGAACTCCAGCATAGCAAGAGGCCACCAAAATCTAATGCTTCGTACAGACATTTGAAGGGCTTGCATTTGTTTAGTACAGCCAGCTACCAATCAGATCAGTAGTCAGTTGGGAAGATCATCGTAGGAAATTTCTTTACCAGTTCAGTTCCACTACTCAGAAGATGAGTATTTTGGACCTCTCCAAGTTCAAGAAGAGGCCTGATGAGCGCGTCATGGACTTTGTTTCCCAGTAGAAAGGGCTCACATACTCCCTTGAGAAAATGCTGACTTAGAAACAACTACTAATGATGTGTGTGGGGAATGTCAATATGGAACTGGTCCCCACTCTGATCACCTAAAACTACCTCAGGGGATTCTGAGACTTCTATGATAAGGGCCAGTGCCTAGAGGATGGCTTACAACAAGCCAATCAAGAACTCTCATTGCATCCTACGATTACCACAAGAAGGGCTGCTAAGGCAGAGCCCAAAGTGGTAGCCAAAATAGAGGCCCCTAAGAAACTAGAGTTGTTACCAGTGGAGCCACCTCGATAGCCTCACCGAGGCCCTCCACCTCAAGAACAGCCTCCAGCCCAGTAGAACCCACCTCATAACTGACAGGCACCCCCACACAATGTGACGCCACCGCCCAGGTTATATAACCAGGCTTCGGCTCCTTGAAAGGATCTTATATCCCCTCGTCAGGGTCAGGATCCCATATCCCTCTTACTAGATAGGAGAAACCGGACCTACTCATTTAATGATGCTTAGGTCTCTAGCTATTTTTGAAGTGCTTTAGAACAGGGGATTGTACGTTTTCCTAAATTTTGGAGGCCAGAAGAGGTGGGTCTCATGGATCGCACCAATTACTACCCCTATCACTAGATCCTCAGACACACACTTAAACAGTGATATGTGTTTAAAGACTAACTACATGACCAGGTTGATAATAATGTAGTCAGATTGGGCCAAAATTCGGCATATGTGGCATTTGTATCCGTGAATCCCGATTGTAGCAGTGACAATGAAGGAGAATGGAACCAGGTTTCTAACTGTGGGTCCTTGAATTTCGGTGACTATATGGATCATAAGGCAGTTGCTCATGCCCATGGAATTATCTGTGCACATCGGAATCAACCTAACCTTCATAAAACATCGTTTCACCCACATCCATTACCTATATGTCAATGGGTAAGTCGTCCTCTTCCCAGAAGAGCAAGCATCGGTGGCGCAAGGTAAAACAAAGTCCCCCTCCAATGACGTCATCCTCTCGTACTCTTTGAAACATCATGCCCCCATAGATGGATATTCTTTCCATAATTCATCCAGTAGTGGATTAATCTTCAAGTGACAGTCAAGGGAATGTCATAGTTAACACCGTAGAGCCGGTAAACCCCTATATGATTTATGATGGTGTGGATCACCAGGTGATTCCTCCCAATGTTCCCAACCATCGTCAGCATCTACATAACCATGGCAATATGGGTCGTTGAAGTTCCCCAGTCAGTACTTCCAGCTAGGATGTTCATGCTACCAAAACCATACATCAGACCATGTGCAGAACTCATCTTGTGCAACCTTCTCATCTGATGTCATCAGGCCCAACTTCCCCACCATTTGTGCTTCTTGATCAGGCAGAGCCACCTCGATTGCGCTGTGATCATCCACACTCTACTACAGACTGGTCTTATTCATCTGGATCTCATCTATTAGTCACTCCACAGACTTAGAGTAGTAAGAATTGGGATATTCCAAGCACCAGTCAGTCGTCGGTCTAGCCAGAAGGGCCCTCCATACCTCCTGTTACAGAGCGACCTCCTATAAGTAGAATCTCACTCCTGGCATGGAAGTATGATGTCCTCAAACAACTTTCAAGGATTCTAGCAAGGATCTCCATCCTTGAGTCCCTTTTCCTGTCAGAAGATATGCATGAATCCCTCACCGAGGATTTAAGAATCTCCCTCTAGTTCAATATGAAGGTAGATGTGGGAGAATTCATCCATGTTGTGGCCGTCGAGCATGCTGAATGTGAATCCATCATCTCATTCATAGTATAATATGAAGTCTCTCCCTTATAGTGGAACATCCTACCACTATAGAACTCCATCCATTTTAATGGCATGGTGATTCATCCCTGTCTTGTCGACACAGGCTCCGAGATTAACATAATTCCGACTCAGACACTGTGAAAACTGGGGTTTTTTGAGGATGATTTGATTCCCTCCGACCTAAAAAATCAAGGTTATGATATGAATGAATATAAATCGGTTGGAAAGATCCACATGAAGACCTAGTTCTATGGCCTAGTTTCTAGCACCGAGTTCATGGTTGCATCTCTGGACACTGCTTATAATGCGTTGATGGGAAGGTCCTAGCTCCACCTGCATGCAACAGTTCCTTCATCATATCACTAGTACCTAAAGTACTCCCTTAATTGTAGAGTGTTTATACTTTAAGGTGACACATATCCCTTTGCCTCTTGTGATGTGTTCTATTTGTATTTCGACTATTATAAGATCAAGGATAAGAAGATTCGGGCTAATGAGGTTGAGTATGCTCCGGCTACGACTGACCCGTGGACAGATCTAGATGCTGCCTATATGTTTCCAATCCACTGATTGGAGGCTAAAACCATGAACATGAGACAATGATTGTTGTTTCTATAATGATGGGGGAGAAAATTCTGGAATCCAAATGACGCTGGAAGATCACCTCTTACTACTGCACAAATCAGGCTCGGGTGATCCCAGAGCCCCCTACACCCATAAGGTTCTGGGATGTCTACCCCATGGCAATATTAATATAGAATAATTTCTTGTTTTTCAGTCTAGGATAAACTGGATCAAGATGATTCATCGCCATTTCTTCAATATCATCAAGTGTGGCCCCTTGGGTCGAAGACTATATGGGATCAGATCGACAGCCTTCGTCGTTATGTTTTTGACAGCACAGGAGTCCCCCGATGCAGTTTCCACCACCGCTCATGCTGGTACCAATCTCCCATCGGGATCTGTTGACTCAAAGGAAACTCCTCCTATCGAGGATCCCTCCTCCATAAGTGAATAAGAGGATTTATAGGATTCTCCACCCACCTATGAAGAGGGTGTCTCCACCACAGTAGATGAATTGGTACAGGTGAACCTCGATAGCGAGGAGGACCTGAAACCCACTTTGATCAGTGAAACTATGCTCCTTGAGGAGAACCAGTAGTATGTGGAATTCCTCAAACAACATCGTGATTTATTTTCTTGGAAATATAATGAAATATCAGTGTTGGATCCCTAGTTAGTCTCCCACCACCTTGGCCTCCCAGAAAACAATTGCCGGTTTAAGCATCCTCCCAGAAAGATGAACTTTTCTCATTGTTCCATGGTTGAGGTCGAAGTCAATAAGCTCATCATAGAAAATTTGATTAAGGAGGTACAGTAACCCAAATTGCTATCCAATATTGTGCCAGTCAGGAAGAAGAACAGATAGATTAGAGACTTCATCGACTTCCAGGATCTCAACTTTCATTGCTTGAAGGATGGTTTTACCCTCCCAATGACGGAATTGTAAATTGGCACTATAGCTGGCTTCCAAGACCTATCCTTCATGGATGGGTACTCTGGGTATATCCAGATCTGAATGGCTCCTCAGGACGAGGATTCTATGGCCTTTAGGGCACCACAAGGTACTTTTTATTTCCAAGTCATGCCCTTCAGTATAAATAATACAGGTGCCACCTATCAACGGGCTATGCATCACATATTTAAGTCGATCCTCGGGACACTAGTTTAATGCTACGTATACAATCTAGTGGATAAATGTCACTAGTGTCAAGACCATCTCAAAGGTCTTGAGAAAGTTTTTGGCTTCCTTCTTTCCCGCCACCTGAAGATGAACCCATTGATGTGTGCTTTTGGGGTCACCTTTGGGAAGTTTCTTGGCTTTGTTGGCAGATACAGGGGCATCAACATCAACCCAGAGAAGATCAAGTCCATTAGCCAGATGTCTCCCCCAAGCAACATTTGGTAGCATCAAGGCTTCCAAGGCCACTTATCCTATATACGCTGATTCATCACGAATTTGGATTGCAAATTTAAGCTCATTTCTCACCTCATGAAAAAAGGCATTATCTACCAGTTGGATGAAGAATGTCAAACTGCTTTCAAGGAAATCAAGTAGTATCTTCTCCAGCCTCCGGTCATAATGACACACATTTCTGGAAAGTCATTGGTCCTTTATGTGATCACTCTAAAATGATCTCTTGGTTCCCTCCTCGCCGAGAAGAACAATGAGGGAACATAGAATATATTTTTTATCACAGCCACGAGATTCTCGATATAGAGACTGGATACTCCCCTATCAAGAAAAGATGCCTTGCTCTGGTATTTTCAATACAGAATCTGCGACATTACATATAAAACCACGAGGTACATCTAGTGTCTTGAGTAGATCCACTGAAGTAAATCCTGAACCACCCCATGCTGATAGGTCTTCCAGCTCGGTGGGCAGTAATCCTTCAGCAATTGAACATCAGGTTTGTCCCTCAGAATTCTATTAATGGGAAAGAACTTGTAGACTTCCTTTCCTCCCATCCATCTCTTATGGACCCATCCCTAGACCATGATTTTTTTTATGAGACAATTATCTCGGAAGACCAAGCCATCCCATGTTAATAAATTCACTTCGATGGAGCTTCCCAGAGCCCTACCGACAGAAATCTCAATGACCCTAGGCTCTAGAGTTTAGGCATGGGTATCTTCTTTATTACCCCAACACAATCCATTATGCCATATTCATTCTTGTTATCACAAGGCTGCACCAACAATGAGGCAGAGTAATAGGCTCTCATCACTGGACTTGAGCTGGCCCTCGAGATTGATGTCCCCCACTTGCATGTGAAAGGGGGATCTGAACTTGTCATCAAGCAGATCCATGGTGAATTTTTTGTCAGGAAGCCAGAGCTCATACCATTGTTGTAACGCACCCTCTAGGAAATAGACTAGTTCCCATCACCGCTGGAAGTTACCCATGTCCATCGATCCCAGAACGGTCAAGCCAACGCCCTTACTAGCCTAACTGCATCACTTACAGATCCCGAATAAGATGAGTGGATTATCCATGTGGCACACCGAAGAGTCATCACTCCCATCAATCCAGATGACAATGAAAACCCATAGGTGAGACACCTTACCAGACGTGCCTCCACGTTAGGACCTCCAGGTCCCCCAGATGTAGAGATTGAAGTGACTCTTGACTGGAGAGCCTCCTTTGTTGAGTACCTCAAAAACAGTAATCTCTCAAAATATTGAGATGATCATGAGCAAATCTGACACCTCGTGTTACAGTTTACCATTTTGGACAGTCCTGGTCTTGAGAAAATCCTATAAAGCACGGGTTTGATGGATTTATCCTCCATTTAATTCAAGGAGATGAGATTTCTAAAGTCATGCATGAGGTTTATGCCAGTTCCTGCGGGGATAATCAGACCGGGAAAAAACTATCTCACCAGATCTAAAGACTAGGATATTTTTGGTCATCCATGATCTGTGACTGCATCGAGTTTTCCAAGAGGTTCCATGCATTCCAAATCCATGCCATATTTTTCCATCAGCCGCCAGAGCCTCTCTACATAGCCAAGTACTCTTGGACCTTTTCATTCTGGGGACTCGATGTCATGGGACCATATCCACCAGTGATAGCTCACCAATTCCGGTTCATCCTGGCCACTATAAATTTATTTTCCAAGTGGGAAAAAGTGATTCCACTCAAGGAGTTCAAGGCCTGTTAGATTTTTGACTTTGTGGGCTCTAATATCATTTATTGGTTTTGAGTCCCTCACGATGTCCTCTCATACAATGGCCCCATCTTTTGGGCAGTAGATTTGATGAAATTTTATGCCAAATACAGCATCTGTTCTAACCATACCTACCACTACCACATGCAACAAATGGGTAGATATAGGCATTCAACAAAACCCTCCCTAACATTATACCGAAAATGGTTGGTCAGAACAATAAGAGTTGGCTAGGAAATCTCCCCAATGCCCTCTGTGCATATCAGATGAAAACTCATAATTCCACACAGGTGACCCCATAATCCCTGGTGTACAGAATAGAGGCCTTCCTACCCATATAGATTCAGTTTCCTTCATTACATACAATTTTCTATGATCAGCAAGCACCAAATAAAGTAGTTGAAGTGCATCTGGCTGAATTGGAAGCCCTTGAAGAGAACAGTCTGCGTGCCCTACACAATATAGAGAGGCATCAGAACAAGATATCTAGATATTTCGACAACAAAGTTTTCCTTCGCCCTTTTTTGCAAGGTTACATGGTGTTGGCCTTTATAACTCCAATGATACCTGTGTAGAAACCAACCAAATTGGAGCCCAAATGGGAAGAACCATATATCATTCACGAGGTTTATCCCAATGGCGCATACTCCCTGGTTACCTTAGATGGTGAGTGTATAACTCCTCTCACTAGTGCCATGTTCCTCAAGTGGTACTTTGCCTGAACAAATGGGATCCTACAAGACCATAATCTTTTGTGTCCCGTACAAAATTAAACTATATGTCATCCCGCGTGACGTTAAACTATATAGGTTCCTATATGCTTTTAAACTATTACATCATGCACGCTGTTAAACTACACTCTCAGAACAACGTATGGCTTGATTCCCATCCTCATGGGACACATAGTAAATCTTGGATGTGATCCCAGTAATAATTTTTCTCTTTTACTACCACCCTTGGGTGTAGTTCTCTTGGAGGATCCCACATGGTGTAGAGTAAACTCCTTTGGCCCCGTTAGAACTAGGTTTATAATGACTGCCTCATGTTACCCTCTCATTCTTCAATTATCCCTCACCATCACTGCATAACGGTAAACTTCATGGCCTTTTCAGAACTACATATGGCTTGATTCTCATCCTTATGGGGTACATAGGAATTCTTGGATATTTTTTATCTGTAGGCCCAGCCCCAAGATCTATGATCACACCCTTCAGTCTGGCCATTCGGCCTAGATACCTCCCTAATTTCATTGTGTGGTGTAGGATCGTGTCATCATTTCACAGTAGGTTTTTAATAACCACACTATGTGTCCCCCCTTCTGGGTGGTCATCACTCGCCTCGTCCTCACCACATGACGTTAAACTGCATTGCCTTTTCAGAACTATGTGCATCTTGATTCCCATCCTCATGGGATACATAGGACCACCTGAAAATCTAGTCTTTGGGTCTAGCCCTATCTATTAAAAACCTCCTTATCATTATGGCCTCTGGTCCTGAGTCCTTCTAGGGGAGAGGTATACTCTGTAGTATGTGCTTATATCCCCATTCATGTTGGGTTTGTAACAACCTCGCCAAGTACCTCTTTCTCATGAGATCCCTTCACTCCCCAGTTCTACACTTATCTTTTCAAGTCGTCTTCTCTTAAGTTGGGCCCCACGACCCTCTCCAGTGATTCACCAATGTGCCCAGGAGTACTCTGGTTCAGAACCTACAGTTTCATATTCTACCTAGACATGCTCTCGCCCATTTTTCTGGCTTTTTGTCCACTTCATTTGGGTTTTCATCATCTTTCACATCTGAAGGGACCCTCAAATAGCATGGATACTTGGAACAAGGTCGCTCCTACCATTTCAATCCAACATCCTTGAGGGTTTCGAACAAAAAATTTATACAAATATCACATTGCTAATATAGTCAGTGGTTACCGCCCGTTTGTTGTTCCCATTCCAGTTCACATGATATAGATACTATGTTTCGAACACAGTCAGTAGTTATCCTCCATCATCATAACTACCCCATAAAGCCTTTAATTTTGGTAGTGTGATTCACATAATTTTCCACCCCATCATGTCCAAGTGGAATTTCGACACTCTTGGTACTATCCCTCAGTGCACCTTTTCATGTTAGGAGAAAAATCTGTAGTAAGGCATCATTCGGGGATCTACACCGATTTCCCCTTTACATGTATCCCATGTGTTGTAAAGACCTCTTCCTCCCTTGTTTCCCACACTAGGTTTGACTCACATGGTCTTATGTATCATATTGAGGTCTGTTCTCACTTGGAAGAGTTTCTCTTCCCCTTGGTCTGACCTATAAGACCTTAAACTAAGATCTCCTTATACTTACTCTCTTTAGAGCTGTGTATCGCTTGATTCCCATCCTCATGGGATATGTAGAAACTCCCAAACATCTCACCTTTGGGTTTAGCTCAGGTTCCACTAATTATCTCTTATGTTCAGACTATTAGGCCCCAACTCTTATAAGATTGTGTGGTGTGGCATATAAGGGATTATTTCCTTGTTCATGTAGGGTTTGAAATAGCCTCACCATGTACTCCCCTTCTAAGAGCTAGTCCCTCCTACATCTTTTCTTGCATGACATTAAATTTTATGTCGTCTCATAGGATGTTAAACTTTATATGGTCCTACATGACATTAAACTATTACATCATGCATGATGTTAAAATGCACTCCAAGAACTATATATATCTTCATTCCCATCCTCATGGTATATGTAAGAACACCTAGATGTTTCGTCTATAGGTCTAGCCCTATATTTTCTGACTTTTTATGGCCCCTCAGCCCAATGTTTCTTCCTTAAAATTGCTTGTCGTGTGATGTGGACCTCATCCTAATTCACGTCAGGTATGCTTTATCACATCATGTGTATTCCCCCTATGGTCCAACATGACTTTAAATTTTTTTTCCTATATTGTATGAAGTTAAAATGCACTGGTTGGTCCTATCACACGACCCTAAACTGTGACAATATCGTCCTGGCTACACAATGAAAAATGGCACTACGTCGTGATGTCCTCAATTTAGGGGACATCATGCTGGGTATTGGTCACCCACCATACCATGTTTAAATTCCTACATGCGGTTTAATTCCTACAGTGATACCAAGATTCTCTGTCCTAGGTTTATCACTTTACAAAAAACACACATCTGCCCTAAAGGACAAACAAGATCTATCAAATTATGATTCTTTTGGTGAGAGGGCTAGACCCGCATGACCTTATTATCCCTCGAATTGGTAACTTACCATGATATATCTATAACTATTTATGGATTGATTCCCATTCTCATGGGGTATATAGGAAAGCTTGGGCACTTTGCCTCTAGGCCAGACTAACTTTCACTTTTGGTCCCTCAACCTAAATGCTTCCTAGGGAGTACATTTTGGTATGGGCATAAGTCCTCATTCACATCGGGTTTTATACTTACCACACCATGTGTCTCCCTCACTCCTTTCCATCTATGGTCTATGCTCTATGATCATAAACTAAGACTACTCCGTATCCTTGATGCAAGATGTTAAACTACACGACATCTTCCAGAACTATGTATGTCCCGATTTCCATCCTCATGGGATACATAAGAATTACTAGGCATCTTGCCTTTGGGTCCAGCCCTTGAAATCTTAAATCTTGCCCCCAATTTTTCTTCCCCCTGTCTCGAACTCTTTTGGGGAATCATGTAACTGCATCTCTACCCTGAAAATGTTTAGGATGCCCAATAATAATTATGGAATGCACTAGTTTCCTTGCCATATAGTATTCCCCCCTAACATTATTGGTCTCTAACCATGTAGTTCTTTAATAACTATGTTTGCTTGATTCACATTTACATGGGATACGTAGCAACATCTGGGCATTTTTCCTCGGTCCCAACCCCCATGTTCATTAGTCCTTATAGCCCCTCGGCCCCAACCTCCATCCAGTTCATATGAAATTGAAATATTCAATTCATCATCCACATTTGTTTGATGTGTTCCAAATTCTCACCAGAGAGGTCATGTTTTTATGGAATCCTGCCTTTTTATTACATAACTTTTCATTACATTTTACAAACAGAGGATCTTTAAGGTATAGTGTCTTGGAAATCAGGAACATAATACATGAAAACAACATAAAAATTTCTAATAAAACACTGGTAAAGATTCATCATAGGTTCATCCTATGTCCAATTACTGCATCTCATATCTTGAAGACATACATCAAAGAAAATGGTGAGTATAAGGCTCAGTAAGAAAAGAAGTGAAACAGTTGACATGTGATCTTGAGAAATATTAATAAGAACATGATAAAAGTCATAATGGCATGAGAAATGGAAGAATAGGAATATAATATTAAAAATAACTTGAATCATAACTTGAATACGCGGTTACAAAATTTCATTTAGACATTCATGAACATATCACTAAGGTTTATCCCCGAGGTGTCATAAAAATTACCAAGGTTATTCACCAAGGTATCGTGAAACTTGTCATCTCTAGAGATTAATTTCTTTACCCAATGCATTGGAGCACTATCAGGGTCCACACATAATATTTATTTATATAAATGTGATCCACATAGATCATAATAAAAAATTTCATAAATAAACCATAGAGAACAAAAGAAATGGGTTTCATTTCAAAATTGTAGAGTTTTAAAAGTCAAAAAATATCATTATGTCATTTATAACACATGGAAAGGGAGTGAGGGTTATATGTATGTCAATTCAGGAAAAAAATATATATTTTTTTTATATTTATGAACACCCATAGAAACAAAATAGGTCTGGGTATTCAAATAAATAAAACAAGAGGGAAAGTGAGAGAAATTTTGAGGTGAAATTTCTGCAGCATAACGGCTATATATCATGGTTTTATAAAATAATAAAAAGAGAGGGTACAAGGATCTCCCATCCATAAATGAAACATTTTCAAGTAAAGTTATATAGTAAAAATAAATAGGATCATGGTTTGGATGCATGAATGACACACCACATGAAAAGGAAACTTGAAGGGAAAGAGAAAGCATGATTTCTTTTATGAAAATTTGACAGCCTAACGGCGTCACATAAAATTTCGGAAAATAAATTAATGAGAGTGGAAAGTATCTATCATAATTTGGAAATGAAATGGATAGTATAAATGATATATAATAAAAATCCCCCTCATAATAAAATGGAACTATAAGACATAATATAAAGGAAGTCATGACTTAAAAGAAGAGGGTGAAAGGTTCCCTTACCTTGAAGAGTAACTTTGAAACTTGATGTTTGGGAACTTGGGAGGCTTTAGGGAACCATTGGAGGACTCCTTGGGAGGTAAGGAGACCAAAAAATTGTTGAATCAGATTCATTAATGAAATGAGTGAGGGAAATGGATTGGTATTTATAGGAAAAGTGAGGGAAAAAATTATTAATTTCCAAGGGACACCCTATCGATGGTATTTGCAAAACCATGGGCTTACCCTTGGTATTTGCACATGGTATTGGCCAATTAGAACACCTAATAGCATATATCACTACTACTAAGTCGACCAGAAAGATTACATAATTATTACATCATTAATGATGTCATTAAACACCTGAAACCCAAAACTGTATTTTTAATATTCACCAAAAATTCAATGGTTTCAGAAGAATCCAAAAAATTAACTCTAACCAAATATCAATGTTATGAATTAAAATATGAACTTATTTTTATGAAAATAATTTTCTATATATTTTTAATTTAATTTTTAAATAAAATAATTATTTATTCAAAAAAATACAAATTTAAAACAATAACTCATTTTGTAACACCAAAAAAAAAAGAAATTAAGGTCCCATAAAATTATCGTATAACCATAAGAAAATAAAGTAAAAATTTATGATTAAATTTTATAAAATTAAAATTCCATTTTAAATTAATATATTAATTATAAAATTTTAAATAAAATATTTTTGACATACAGAAATCCCCAAACCTAATCTATGATCATTTTTTTTCACTTTTAAGATGTCTAAAATGTATTTATACATTCATGGGTGAATTTTCTATTTTTTGGTCGATTTAATATTCATTACTATTCATACGGGTATGTTACTATTCATACTTACTATTCACTAAAAATTAAGTTGATCTTATTAGACTCTAAATTTCTTACCGAACACAACTATAGAAGACCATTTTTTTAAAATCAATTCACACTATAAATTATTTAAAGAATACAAAAATATTTTAAAATGGCCCTTTTTTCGTAAATTCGTCAATAATATACATCCTATATTTATCCAGATATTTGAAATTAAAAAACTTTACTATGATAAGAAATAAACATATTTATTAATATAAAAGGATTACACAAAGCAGCTAAGTTCTCATTACATAGCCCCTTATTACACCAGCGTAGGACCTAAGTGTAAGGTGTGCTATGGTGATAGAATCATGGGGTGGATTCAACAACATTGCCTGAGTGGTAATTTCTATTATCTTAAACTTCTCCCTTTGGCGATTCTGTTCAAGCTTCATATTTTGAAGTTCGGCTTGGGCTGGGTCCAGAGCAAAGCCCAGTGATGCTACCTCCTTCCCATGATCTGATAGATGGGCTTCATATGGCCCGAGTCTACTGGATAATGCCATTGACTCTTCTTTCTGTATTAATTAACCAACATCATTTGAATTTATAAACAATAATTGTAACGTTAATAGTTTAGTTTCCAATGGTCATATTGATCAATGGCCATATAATAGTGAAACCCAACAGTCTCATTTAATTATATTCACTTCATTAATTAAAGGGTATAGTTTTGATGAGTATAAAATAAAATAACACACAAATTTAGGAAATAAATATTATTAAAAATTTCGGGCTGTTACATTCTTCCCCGCTTAAGAAATTTTTCCCCCGAAATTATAACTCATATGCTAAGAATAGAAAAGTTGTGGGTACTTCTGCCTCATAGACACCTCTAGTTCCCGTATGGCTTCCTCACTTTTTTGGTTCCTCCACAACACCTTAATAAGGTGAGTATTCTTTTTTGCATAGAACCTTGTCTCTATGATCCAAGATCTCTATCAGCTGCTCCTTATAAGAGAGTTCATGTTCCAGTTGTACCACCTATGGATTTAGTACATGTGAAGGGTCAGATATGTACATACTCAAAAGGGATACATGGAATACATCATGAAATTGTTATAGATTTCGAGGAAGTGCAAGAAAATAGGCCACTACTCCCACATGATCAATGATTTCATAGGGGCCAATGTACCTAGGTCTATGCTTCCCTTTTTTCCCAAACCTCATTACTATCTTCCAAGGTGAAATACGAAGAAATACTTTGTCACCAAAATCAAACTCTAAGTCCCTTTTGACGGGTTTTGGCATAGCTCTTTTGCCGACTCTGAGCAGCCTTAATGTGTTACTGGATGGCATGGACCTTTTCTGCCATGTCTTGCACAAGATCAGGCTCCTGAATCTTTCTCTCACCAGCTTCATCCCAACAAGTAGGAGTTCTACATCTATTCCTATATAGAGCTTCATAGGGTGACATTTGATTGCTCGAGTGGAAGCTGTTGTTTTATGAGAACTCAACTAAAGGGATATGTTGATCCCATCCACCTTTAAATTTCATTGAGCATGTTCTCGGCATGTCCTCAAGTGTTTGAATAGTACTTTTAGATTGTCCATCAGTTTGGGAGTGATAGGATGTTCTAAAATTCAATTTACTGCTCAGAGATTGTTGAAGACTTCTCAAGAATTTTGATGTGAACCTTGGATCATGATCAGATATGATAGAAAGTGGAACTCCATATAGCCTTACCACTTCCTTCACATAAATACTGGCAATTTGATAAAGAGAGAAATATTCCCGAATAGAGACAAAATGGGCAGTCTTGGTGAGATGGTCCCCAATAACCCATATCACATTGTTTCCTTTAGAAGTTCTTGGGAGACCAGTGACAAAGTCCATAGTGATATTTTCCCACATCCATGCTGGTATGGGTAGTGGCTGCAATACCCCTTTAGGAAGTTGTCACTCTACCTTCACCTACTGGCATACTAGGTACCATGAAGTGTAGTCAGCAATCTCCCTTTTCATATTATCCCACTAATAATGATCACGAAAGTCCCTATACATTTTTGTGCTAACAGAATGTGTAGAGAAAGTATATCTATGAGCTTCATCCATCAGCTCCTTCTTTATTTCCATAATAGATGGAACACATGGTCTCGTATGAAATTCCAGTACACCTTCTTGATCAATATTGAACTCAAGAAACTTCCCATCCTTTATAGCCTCAAACTTCTTCTGTAATAAAGGATCTTCTTTATAAGCTTTCTTGAACTTCTCTAGTAATGACGGTTGAGAAATAATTTGGGTTAAGGTTGATGATTTCCCTTCCATTATAATTTTCATGTCTAGTTTTACTAGGTCAATGATCAAAGGATCTATTTTAGTCCTCATAATGGACAGAACAACTGGGTCTTTCCTACTTAATAAATTAGCGACATTGTTTTCTCTTTCTAGATGATAATGAATTGAACAATCATAGTCTTTGAGAAGTTACAACCATCTCCTTTGTCTCATGTTCAATTCCTTTTGTGTGAAAATATAATTCAAACATTGATGGTCTGTGTATATATCATATTTCTGCCCATAAATATAGTGCCTCCAAATCATCAGAGAAAAAATAGCCACAGCCAACTCTAGATCATGCATAGGATAGTTCTTCTCTTGAGTCTTCAACTGTCAAGATTCATAAGTAATGAATTTTTCATTTTTCATGGGGACACACCCAAGCCCTTTCATAGATTCATCTCTAAAAATAAAGAATCCTTCTCCACTTGAGTGTAGAGTTAACATGGGTGCAATAATCAATCTCTTCATCAGCTCTTGGAAACATTCCTCACACTCCCTTGTCTAGATGAACTTGACCCCTTTTCGAGTTAACTAATTTAATGTATTAGAAATTCATGGAAAGTTTTTCACAAACCCCATATAATATCCCACTAGTCCAAGGAAACTACGAATCTCAGTTATTTTTGTAGGCTGAGGCCACTCCTCTACAACTTTTGTCTATGAAGGTTCAAATGTGATTCCTTCATTGGTAACAATGTTCCCAAAGAAAAAAACTTATTGTAACCAGAATTCACATTTACTGAACTTTACAAAATCCTATCCTTCTATAGAGTTTGCAAAATAACTGTTAGATGATCCTCATACTCCTCATTACTTTTGGAATATATCAGTATATCATCAATAAAATCTACCAAAAATTTATCAAGGTATTCCATAAATACTCTATTCATCAAATCCATAAAACTAGCAGGTGCATTATTCAGTCCAAAAGGAATAATAACAAATTCATAATGCCGATATCTAGATCAGAATTGGAATATCTTATTTCATCACCCTCAATTGATGATAACCATATTGAAGATCAATCTTAGAGAATAATTGAGCCCCCATTAAGTTGGTCAAATAAGTCATCAATTATTGGAAGAGGGTATTTTTTCTTTACTGTGATCTTGTTCAGTTCTCTATAATCAATGCATAGCCATATCCATCCATCCTGCTTTTTCACAATGATAACAGGTGCGCCCCAAGGAGACACACTCGGTTGGATAAACCCCTTATCCAAAAGATCTTGGAGTTGTTTCTTTAATTCCTCAAGCTTCACATTTTCTAACCTATACGTGGTCTTTGATATCGGATGATATCCATGAACGATTTCAATGCAGAACTCTACCTCTCTTTCTGGGGGAGGTCCGAGTAACTCCTCAAGAAATACATCAATGTATTCCTAGACGATGGGGGCATTTTCTATTCTTAAACTCTCATATCCTTCTTCTTCTTCATAGATCAACTCCATAAAGAAGGATATATGGGGTTATTCTAGATAATGATCAGGTTGATATATCTCTCCTTGGAAGATAACTGTAGGTTTTCCATTCAAGACGACTGATATTTCCTTACTTCTTCATTTATCTTTTCCTTATACTTTAAGAGCCAGTCCATCCCAAGTATATTGTCAAATTCCATCATGGGAATGACTACTAGATTTGAGATAATATTGCTTTCACAAAAGTAAGTACTATAGTTTCTAAACACTGACGATGCTTGGATAATCCCACCAGGAGTCTTAACTGATAACTCTATTTTTAGCAAGTCGGGGGTTGATTATAAATTCATTGAAAACTTTGAGAAATAAAGGAATGCATAGAACCAGAATCAATCAAAGTACTTACTAGATTTTAGAGAACAACAAGATTACCAGCTACCACATCATTTGGAGCTTCTACATCAGCTGTCATGATAGCAAAATCATGACCTTTCTCCCTTGGCCTTTTCTAAGGATAATGGTGGTTCCCCTCCACTACCCTCAGATTTGTATAGTGATTGGAAAAGTACCCAAGTTGTCCACACTTAAAGCACTAGACATTAGGTAGGGCCTGCACCATCTTCCCCTTGTCATTAGTGCTTGGAATTTGAGGTTTCTCCTCACTATTACAATTCCTTGCAATATGGCCATCTCTTCCACAATTGTAGCATTTCCCACTCCCGAGTAGGCAGTTCCTCAAATTCGTCTTCCCACATTTATTATGTATGGTACATTGCACTTGCTTCCCCCCTATTCCCTTATCAAAGGTCCTCCCAATGCTGGGCTCCATCGATCTCTTTTTTTCATTTGATTTATTAGATCACTGTGTATCACCGAACTCTAGCTTGACTTTCATCGCACTCCGAACGATCTCCTCATAGGTATCATAGTCTCGGTTGGCTAGATTCTTCCACATATGAGTTCTCAGTTCACTGAAGAATCTATCAAACTTAACATTTGGATCCATGAAAAGGAAATAGGTGTAACATGAAATCCTTGTGATGTTCATCTCATAGCTTCCCACAGATTCATTCTCTTTCTGATTTAGCTCGAGAAACTCATTCTCCATTCTTGTTCTCATCGATCGAGTGAAATACTTGTTGAAGAAGATCCCTCTGAACTCCTCCCACTCCATAGCTTCAACTTCCACTCTTGGCCTTGTGCATTTAATTATTTCTCATCACTAGTCAGCTTCTCCCTCTAAGAAATAGACAGCTAGGTTAACCTTCTCTTGTTCAGAACATCAGAGCACATAAAAGATCTTCTCGATAGAGCTGATCCACTGTTCAGCAATCAATGGGTCAGTAGATCCAATGAATGTTGGTAGTCGTTGACGCATAAAGGATTCAACAGAAATTTATTCCCTTCATGGTGAGATCAGTCTCTCACCTTGATTCAAGTTATTTCCCAAAAGTCAGTTGGTTCATCATTCACATGAAAGTTTCCATTCTGGATTCCATTGGAGGGTCGTCTGCGCATGGTCCATTGCAGTCACCATTTTCATGATTCCTGTTATTTACTTCCATTTTATAAAAGAATAAAACCTTAGTGATAATCTTATTTCATTTACGATTCTTTTAACTATAAAGGATTTTATGTCTTAAAACTTCTTTAAACAATTACATTTCTCTGTAAATCGTTCATATTTTTTCATAAAAATCTTATGATTGACAAAACATATCCCTCGGGAGTGTCATAACCAAGAGTAAAACAAGGCCCATTATCATATACCAAGATACCTCAGGTCAATATTGAAACTCCTTGTTGGAGTTTCCACTCCTAGGTACCTCTGTTCCAGATCCGCCTCTACCTACTCGTCTCCAAATAGTAATGTATTTGCTTGATAAACTACTTACTCGATACTCACCAAAATACAAGGAAGTTTTCCTATTTTTAAACTTTTCTATAGGATTCTTCCTAATGTTTTCATAGCCTAATATCAATAAATAACTAAACTATCCTTTGATACTAACTATGGCATCCCGCCTTTTTATTACATAACTTTTCCTTACATTTTACAAACATAGGATCTTTAAAGTCTAGTGTCTTGGAAATCAGGAACATAATACATGAAAACAATCTAAAACATTATTCTAAACAACTTTTAAGGCTTCATCATAGGTTAATACTATAAACAATTACTGCATCTCGTATCCTGGAGACATACATCCAAGGAAAGGGTGAGCAGAAGGATCAGTAAGTAAAACAAGTGAAGTAGTTGACATGTGATCTTGAGCAATATTAATAAGAACATGATAAAATTCATAAATTCATGAGCAATTGAAGAATAGGAATATCATAATAAAAATGACTTGAATCATAACTTGCATATGTGGCTACAACATTTATTTTAGACATTAATGAGCATATCACCAAGGCTTATCCCCGAGGTGTCAAAAAAATTACCATAGTTATTCACCAAGGTATCCTGAAACTTGTCATCTCCAGAGATTAATTTATTTACCCAATGCATTAGATCACTATCAAGGAACACCCTTAATATTTATTTATCTAAATGTGATCCAAATAGCTCATAATAAAACATACCATAAATAACCAATAGAGAACAAAATAAATGGGTTTCATTTCAAAATTGTAACATTTTAAAAGTTAAAAAAAAGATCATTATTTCATTTATAACCCATGGAAAGGGAGTGAGGGTTATATGTATGTCATTTACAGAATGAAATATATATATTTTTTTATATTTATGAACACCCATAGAAGCAAAATAGGTCTGTTTATTCACATAAATAAAACAAGAGAGAAAGAGAGAGAAATTTTGAGGCGAAATTTCTACAGCATAACGGCTATATATCATGGTTTTAGAAATAAATAAAAAGAGAGGTGACAAAGGTATAACATCCATAAATGAACCATTTCTAAGTATAGGGACATAATAAAAACATATAATATCATTTTGTGGATATTTTAATGGCACACCACATGAAAAAGAATCTTTAAAGTAAAGAGAAAGCACAATTTCTTTTACAAAAAATCGGTAGCCTAACGGCGTCACATAAAAATTCAGAAAATCAATTGATGAGAACAGAAAGGGTCTATCATAATTTGGAAATAAAATGGACAGTAGTAAATATATATTAGAACAAGCCCCCTCATAATAAAATGGAACTATAAGACATAACATAAAGGAAGTTATGACTTAAAAGAGGAGGGTAAAAGGTTCCCTTACCTTGAAGAGTAACTTCGAAAACATGAAGGTAGGGACCTTGGGAGGCTTGAGGGAACCTTAGGAGGACTCCTTGGGAGGTGAGGAGACCAGAACATAGTTGAGGAGGATTTTGGAATGAAATGAATGAGGGAAATGGCTTGGTATTTATAGGAAAAGTGAGCAAATAAATTATTAATTTCCAAGGGACACCTCATCGGCGGTATTTGCAAAACCATGGGCTTTCCCATGGTATTTGCCCATGGTATTGGCCACTTGGGACACCTCATAGAATATATCACTACTCATATGTTGACAAGAAATCTTACAACATTATTACATCATTAATGATGTCATTCAACACCCGAAACTCAAAACTGTATTTTTACTATTTACCGAACATTCAACTGTTTTAGAAAAATCCAAAAATTTAACTCTAACCTAGTATTGACTATCCAAATAAAAAAATGAACTTCATTTTATGAAAATAATTTTCTAAATATTTTTAATTTATATTTTAAATAAAATCCTTATTTATTATAAAAAATACAACCTTAAAACTATTACTCATTTTGTAACACCTTAATAATGTAATCAAGGTCCCATAAAATTATCATATAACCATAAGAAAACAAATTAACAATTTATGATTAAATTTTATAAATATAAATTTCCATTTTAAATTATTAAATTAATTATAAAATTGTAAATAAAATATTTTTGAAATATAAAAATACCAAAACTTAAACTATGATCATTTTTTCACTTTTAATATGTCTAAAATGTATTTATACATTCATGGGTGAAGTTTTTTATTTTTTGGTTGATTTACTATTCGTTACTATTCATACGGGTATGTTACTATTCATACTTACTATTCACTAAAAATTAAGTTGATCTTATTAGACTCTAAATTTCTTAATGAACACAATTGCTGAAGACAATTTTTTGAAAATCAATTCACATTATTAATTATTTAAAGAATACAAAAATAATTTAAAATACCCCTTTTTCCCGAAATTCATAAATAATATACATCCTATATTTATCTGGATATTTGAAATTCAAAAACATTTCCATGATAAAAAATAACAATTTTTATTAATATAAAAGGATTACACAAAGCAGTTAAGGTCTCGTTACATAGCCCCTTATAACACCAGCATAGGACCTAAGTGTAAGATGTACTATGGTGATAGAATCTTGGGGTGGCTCGAACAACATTGTATGAGTGGTGATTTCTATCAGCTTGAACTTATCCCTTTGGAAATTTCATTCAAGATTCATATGTTGAAGTTCGGCTTGGGCTTGGCCCAGAGAAAAGCCTAGTGATGCTACCTCCTTTTCATGCTTCAATAGATGGGCTTCATATGGCTCGAGTCTACTGGATGATGCCATTGACTATTCTTTTTGTATTAATTAACCAAATCATTTGAATTTGTAAACAATAATTGTAACGTTGAAAATTTAGTTTCCAATGGTCATATTGACCAATGGCCATATAACAGTCGAAACCCAATAGTCTCATTTTATTATACTCACCTCATTAATTAAAGGATATAGTTTTTTTGAGTATAAAATAAAATAACACACAAATTATGGAAATAAATATCATTAAAAAGTTTGGGTCATTACAGTTTGAATGTAAGTTTTATCTCTGATCAGACCGATGCTCCCACCTCATGTGTTTCCACAACAATGGCATAATTTCAAGAGTGTTGGACTCTAGACAAACAACCAATCACTCCACTCTCCATGCTTTGTGTTCCCTTTATTTGGATCCTCATTTCCTTTCTCATATGAAAGAACCCCTTAATAGTAAGGAATCCTTGCCTATGGCTCACCTACTGTCCTAGGTCAGTGTTCTAGAAGACTAATGGATAAAATTTTGAGTCAGGTCCCATGTTTTGAACATGGTCAGCAGTCGACCCTCGTTTGTTATCCCCATATCAAGATAACACAAAAGGGATGATGTGTTTAAAACACATTCAACAGTTATCCTTCATTGTCACGCTACCTTTACTGTGTTCCGAATTTTGGGTACCATGAATCACACTTTCCAATCTCCTATACTTGGATTGATACAAACACCCATGGAGTTACCCCACTCGTACACTAGAGTACATATGGAAGATGGAAATTTGACTATTCTGATAGCTTCATTTTCTAGTCAGGTCTCCCCTTTTTCTTACTGAAAGCCTAGATGGGTTTTTTATACCCTAGATTCCCAAATTATGGTTGGCACTCCCACATTCAAATGATGTGATGGCATGACCATCCCTTTTTTCTCACATCAGGAACAACCCATGTGAGCTTAAGGATGGAATGATAATTATTTCACAATTGTGGTTGGAATGCATTAAACTAAAGAAATGTGTGAATAATTAGTTCATGCATGCAGTTCAGATCAAGCAGCAGTAAAGAAGAATAATTTTATGAGTTTTTTCAAAATAGGGCCCTTATGGATCAACATTTTTGATGGATTGTTCCAGTGTTTCCACCTTATGACTTGTGGCCTCCAGTATTGCTTCATGCCCCCTGAGATCCTTCTCTCCATTAGCAGCTACGAAGCATAAATCATTAGCCCTGGAATGTGCCCACGATTGTTATGTTTGGAGATCAATAATTTGTCGATTTTCATGCACTATCTTCTCCCGAGCATCCACCAGTTGTGCCCCCAATTGTGCGATGAGCTCGGAGTGGTTTGAAATGAATGTATCCCTTTCTTTCGCTTGCTCTTCAAGGTGTGAGACCACTTGTTCCACCTTTAATAATTCTTGAGTATTCTCTAACTCATTCTAGCACCGGGAAATACCAAAACATTGGAAATTCTCTTGTATCATCTCCTCTATGTAATCATGGATCATTACATAAATATGGTGGGCATCTACCCCTCCAGTGCAGAGAAAGCGTAGCCAGGTGCGGAGTGATCCCCTCTGTTTTAGCCATTATGATTTTGGCTGACTGGGGAAGTGCTTGATAAACTTCCATCCCTTGTGCCATGTCATGTGGCTCTCATCAACTAGTTCTGAATCAGAGTCATCTATCTCCTCAGGATCTGTAGGCTTATAGTCGGGGAAAGCAGCCAAGAGATCAATGGAAGGGTCTTCTTCTGGTATTTCTCCCAAGGAATTAGTCTCTTCAACATGTGGGAGGCCTTTATCTCTTGCCTCAGTCTCAACAAATTCTCCCCCAATTATATTAGACCCAACCCTAGTATTAATATCACCGATGTACATAGCCATTTTCTCATGTGATGTTGGGGCCAGCTCAGATTGATAAATATATCCTAAGTGGGTCGGTACGTTCGACATTGGATCATCTGCAGATGGACTGGATTGAGTGGCACATAGAGCCCCCTGTTCTATGATTACTGTACAAATAATAAACACCCTGATTATCTGATCTCTCTAACACAATATACATGCATTTGAGTGATCAAACATACAAGATCTTAGAACATCATCCTCAGGTGCTTTCATTTCCGTAGGAGTTGTCACTATAGGAGATCCTTCAGGGCTTGTCAGTTCAATAATGGGTGTCGGCTCCCCATATTGTTCTATCGGAACATCCTCCCCCACTATGGGTGGAGCTTCTTGACCAGATCCAATATGTGTTTGAATAGAATAAAGAAAATTTGATGGAATATTACAAGTAATGAAGAGAGGAAAATCTAGGATAAGGACTAAGTCATACCTCAAGTAGCTCATTTATTTCTATATCAGAGCCAACAATCTCACCACTCTCTTGAAGACTCCCTTGGTGGGTTGTCCCCTAGGAGCCTCCACCTCCAATATCCTCTTCAGCTTCCCCTATTTCTTCTACCTCACATTTTCCCTCCACTTATTCTGACTCATTTCCCTTAGACTCCTCATCATCATCATCATCTTCGAACAACATTCTTTCTGGATCATGCTCCTTACCGAGCATTAACTTCACCATGAGAGGTGGTTCCTCACACAGACCCCACTGGTGTGCATATGTGTCCACTACCATCAAATATTCATGTCGACGATGGAAGTTAACCCTTTCATCAATCTGGATGAGTCAAACTACTAGAAGCTAGATTCCCTCTCGTACTATCTTTTTTAAATGGGATTTAGTGCCCATTGACTGTGACAGGGTCAACCAGGATGACCATAGCATATGGAAGATTGTTTCCTCAGAAGGTTAAATCAAATACCTTATCTTCTTCCCAGGAATCTCCCTAGTCGGTCTGTGAGGTTTCTCACGATACCCACTCCCTCCGGACGAAGAGGGCACGACCACACCATGTGATGTTCTCCGTAGCTGAAGTCTTGGCCTATTCCAACCTAGCTTCCTAACCTGTCCCCAGACTTTCCACCTTGATGGTGGTTTTTCTACTCTCTCACTACCCAAGCTCCACACTGGCTTCCTTGAGCTACCAAATTTTCTTTATTAGTATTCCTTTAGGATATGCTGCCACCCAATGTTCAACATATTTTGTTGAGAGGTCGACATCAACTCGAATAGGGGGAAATGTAATTACCCCACCAGAGTCGTATGTTGTGAACATCAACCACATTTGATAGAGAACACAAGGATGTTTCTCCTCTTTGACATCTGTATACACCCTCTTCGGCATCTGTTGGAGGCATCGAAACTGCCTGAAAAATCTTGACGGCGCATAAGGCTTGCAAAAAGTCTTCTGATCGACTTGGGCCACGAGCACCCCACCTCTACGGCTCTATAAGTATAATCTTTTCTCTGATGATCCTTTCCCGTAATCGATTATCTGGCCAGTAAGGGTGGGGAACATATTGAAGGTAAAATTGGTGTGATTTCATATCCTTATCTTTATCCCATCTTTGTTGAGTGTCAACAGCATGACCCCGACAATGTTCAACAAGGAAGGTCACAGGTCATTACCTAGGGGAAATGGAGTTTGGGAAGGTTTACCCAATATAGTGAGCCACGATCCAACCATGAATGATTTTTAAAGGGCCATAGATCCTCCTTAGTGAGCCCCCTCTCAAAATATTTCCCAGGATGGCAATCAGTCAGGACAGTACAGGGACCCCCAAATTGAACCTCTGGTTGGCTACCATAATGTCGACCATCACCAATGTTGCGGGATGGACTCCCATCCTTATGTCCCTTACTAGAAACAGCCACCCACTTAAGAATGTTTTAATAAATCTGGGGTATCAAACATTTGGGTCCCATCTCTCATCCACACTAAAGCCCTGAGATTGATATTCCCCTTCCTCCGGGATCTTTTGGTATGATCTGCTTTTTCTCCTCTGTGTCATAGTCAGACACCATCTTCATCACCCTAGATTCTTGATATTTGGGTCTTTCTTTAGAAATAGGATGAAAAACATTTAATAGGCAATGTTATTTAGAATTTCCTTTACCCCCAGTCTCTCATTGGCCAGCTCCAATAGGTGCCATGTTAGGATGGGAGTCTGCGACCAGTCTCCCCAGATGTTCTCTATCGGAAGAAATTAATCATACTGGTGCCCATCCAAAGGGATGCCCCTAATGAAATGAATATTCCAAATACTGAGACCAACCTCCCCATAGTGTAGATGGAAGGTGTTAGTATCAGGGGACCATCAGGTAAACAGGTCCGGTCTAAGTTCTTTCTAGCGGTGGAAATGGAACTACAACGTCCACACCGCCTCGAATAGCCCGATGTTCCACAGTTCTGCCCTGAAATGATCACATGATTGGCGTACCCAATAGGAACAGGCCCACTCACTTGTGAAATTGCCTCTAGACCTCAATTACTAGTCCTGTATCTAGCCCTTAGTCTCATCAGTGATGCTCTGTCTAATGGTACTTGCATAATGGGTCAGAGAGTCCTTAGCGACCAGTTCGCCTCCCGAGATGGTTCTGGTCCATGGATCCAGAACATAAATGGCCTTGTGCCTAGTTTCTCTAACAGGATGGCCATTGTTTTTTATGTTCTATCGGTGAAGATCATCCTCACAAGTCATCAATGACTATTGTGTGTCGAATTCAAATCCTAGCACCGAGAAATCCTCCAAAATATAGAAGTCCCATATCAGTAGGATGTCAGATAGAAAATAATCCTTCTGGGCATGGGTTAGCATGTTTAAGAGAGTTTGATTACCAGATACAACTTTTTGTACTCCATATACTTCAGGGTTTGTGACTATCTCAGCCCTCCGAGCATCGTACACAGCTTCTCTTTTAGTATCACTTGGATCAGCAACCATTTTATTTTGGTAAAGTCTGAAAACTTACGACACAAAAAAGTCTTCACTACGCATGAAATATTATAAGAATGCATGAAAAACTAAGGAAATGGCTGGAAAACTAATTTTCCGTGAAAAATCATGACCAAAGTCAGTGGATTCCGCGCAACAAAGGTCATATTGCATGCAAAGTTGGGTGGTGCTTTCCGAGCACGAGCGCAAGAGATCTTATTGCGTGGGAAACTTTGTACAGACCATGGAAACCCTCAAGGTATTTTATAGGTGTGGGGTGTGTTTTCCACGCACGCAAAAAATCTTTACATGCACTTGAAGGGTTTTACGCAAACCACTACAGGAAAGGGAATTTATCTTGGTGTTTCCCTCGGAATCCAGCCTTCGCACCCCCTCGCTACTCGGATTTTGAGGGGAGGGGGAATTTGTAGACGCCAGAATACACCAAAGGCCTCAGACTAAAATTCAGGGAAAATTGAAGGAGAATATTGACCAAAGGCACTGGTCTGGGACTGCTCGAAAGGCTGTGAAAAATAACCTCGGAGCATGCGTAAAACTATCATGTAGTGCATAAAATATCATGCCAAAGAAATATTATGTGCACCGCACAGAATGTTACACGTCGTGTGGACGCTAACTAAAGAAAAGGGTTTTCCACATCGGCCGAGTCCCATGTCCCCTATGTGGCTCTCGATTGCCTATAAATAGTAGGGAACCCCCTTTCTTCTTAGGCTGAATAATATGAACTGTCTCCCCTATGCGGAATTCAACTCTTTCGCATGAAAAATATGCCTTTCAGGTATGGTATTTTCTGCGACATGTCTCCCAAGGGTCCACTATCGCACAGAACCACTAGGGATTAACCCTATCCCAAGTCCTTATGTGTAGATCCTCTTGCGCGCAAACCCTTGGATTTGTGTGAAAACCCTTCCCCTTGAGCATAACCCCTTTCACTTGTGTGCAAGCCCTTCCACTTGGGTGCAAAACCTCTGCCCCTATTTGCCTACAAACCTCTTCCATTTTCCTGAAATCTGTGTTTTTCACTCATCCCATCCTTTTGCATGCAAGAGTCCCCTCTTTGCATGCCTATGGTACACAAACCTCTCCTTTTGCGTGCAATCCCTTTCTCTTTTGTGCGCAATTTAGAATGTGTTTGATGTCTCTCTCCCAGACACCATCTTCAGGCACTTATTATACAAAAAATGCCTATGTTACACACCCTTCTCCCGTACATCCCTCCAAGATTGCACGAAGTTATTTAAAGGTCCCCGAGGTGGTGCTTCATGTTACATTACATAGCCCAATGCTTCCTCGCATAGGCACATTAAAAACTATTACTTATTCGCATGATCACGTAAACATTGTCCCCTCAATGGATCACTCCACAACACCCCATCACCATGGCATTACTGATGCCTTCCCTTCTCCAAGGGTAGGTGAGTATTATTTATTTAAGTCCTAGGGGTACAGAGTGAACTTGCCTCATCTGAGATGCAGGATGCTAAACTTCCAAGGGCCATATTCCTCAGCACATAACATTAAATAGTGACCTCTCCTCATACATCATATGTAGGGCGTCATGTCATAGAAATTTTCTAATCCCACTCATCTCCATGGGTGTGAGAACTTCCTCACATTGAATGAGATCCTCTCTACCATAGCGGCTCATGCCCGTGAGAAGGGAAAGCATCTTGGTGTAAGACTCTAACCTTTATTGCGGGAGGTAGTTACCCTGCTTCCCCTCCTCTCTTCTTTGGTGTCAGAGACCAGAGGAGGGGATGGGCACCAAAACCCTCCTCTCTTCTATGCCTAATCCTTATGGGATTTTTTGGCACTAGGCCTCCATCCTAGAGCAAGTCCCAATATCCATATCCTTGGGCTACTAACCATGTGTAAGCCCGTGTTTCCTTTTTGGGCAGCTAACCATGTGTAAGCCCCGCTCCACTTCCCATGGACGCACCATTAGTGACATGATAGTCAAGTCTTTGTAGCCTCTTTTTTCTCACACCGAGCATGACTCACATGGGATTAGATAAGCATTGACCACTTCATCCTATTCGGGGCCCCCTAGAGAGTAATCCCCAACACCATCCTAAACTACATGGACTTTGATCCCTGCCAAGGCATGGTATGTAGGAAGCCTCCATGAGGTTCAAGACCAACACCTATATGTCCCGACCCCCTTCACGTCGGCACACCAACACCATCCTGAACTACGTGGACTTTGATCCTTTCCAAGGTAAGGTATGTAGGAAACCACCCTGAGGTTCAAGACCAACACCTATTGGTCCCGAACCCCTTCATGTCTGCTCACCAACACCATTTTGAACTATGAGAACTTTGATCCTTTCCAAGGCATGGTATGTAAGATGCCTCCCCGAGGTTCAAGCCCAACTCCCATTAGTCCTGAATACTTCACATCGGTCCACCCCCATCCCACATGACATTAAACTGTACACCACTTTTTTTCCCACATGGCACTAAATCGTCCCCCAATTAGCGGTAAGATATTATCAACCCCAATCTGTGTTAATCCGTTGTTAACCCTGATTGATGGTAAGCTGTCGTGTTACCCAATCGACGGTATGCTATTATAGTCCCCTTTTTTTGGACCCACATCTTCGGTCAGCCCTCAAGCATCATACTAACTTTGGGTTCCAAACCACGCATAAGCCCCATCATGTCATCGGGTTGATATCCCCTTGTGCACACCCTGATTCCATACCTCATCCTAAACTACGTGGACTTTGATCCTTGCCAAGTCAAGGTACGTAAAAAGACTCCCTAAGGTTTGATCCCATCACCCATGTCTCATTATAGTCTTTCCCTCAAGCCTATGTGTTTCGAGAACGTTATTCCCCAACCTGAAGGTTAAACTTCCTCTAGGTCCCCTCCATATGGATCACCACCTTAGGTGTCCCATCACCTCACCTAACTACACAGACATTGATTACCTACCATGAGGATATGTAGGAAGTCGCTTTGAGGATCAATCCTAACTTCACTATCGCCCTCACATTGGCTCCATCTCTCTCTTTATCTACTCTCAACAATCTACGTCCATCCTAAATCCTACCCAGGCTACCACATTCTGGTAAAATCATGTCACCCACTTTCTAGTTGCTCCCAGCATCAGTGTTCCCATTAAGGGTCGCACCCACCTGATCCACTCTCACCATTGTTCTGATCAGTTTGATCCATCTCCTCTAGAAGTTAAAATCGTGCAATACCCTATATTAAACATGGAAAGCTGATGAAAACCTTAGAGGCATTCATGTGTCATATAATTCCCTACATTCGACGTGGGATGCCTTGAACTTCTGCGCCCTCAAGATGCCCTATCATAAGGGAATGAAACCTAGATGCGCCAGTGTTCCAGCGTCCAGACACACCAATGATTTCCAACATTACTTTTCCCTCAACCGAAGGTAGCTTCCCGGACTGGACCCCTTGGAATGTCCAGAAAAAAGAAGTGTAATTAACCAGCATCCATGAAGATATGGCACTGGGAAGAGTTTCACAAACAACATCTTAATCTATGAGGTAGACCCAGACTAGGGACGAGTTCTAAGGAGGACTCCATGGAAGGAGGAACTGACATCCCATCATCCTATTTCAATCAAGGAGCCACTGTCCCTAAATAAGAGATGGATGCCACCTGCCTTTGGAAAGTGGGAATGCAGGGCTACAGCAGCGTGTCCTCTACAGAGGGATGTGTGTGCCCCGATAAAAGCTTCGGAAACACGCACATATAAAATTAGAATTAATTATTATCACTGTTATAAATTTTAAAAAAAATATTTATTTCATATTTGGAATTATAATTTTAAAATTATTAAATAATTTCAATTTTTTTGGAACAAAATAGTTACTGTGGTAAAAATGAGTTGCCACGTTATAGGTAAAATAATGTAAATGGTTAAAATTAAAGGGTTAAGACATATGATAACTAAAACTGAAAACATTTAATGGGATTTTAATGAATTGAAAATTTTAATCAAATTTATCAATATTTTTTATCAACTAAAATATTTGGAATTAATGTCATCGAAAATTGGGTATCCTGAATAACAAAAAAATCATTATTTTATCTCTTAAAACTACCCCTCCCCAAGTATAAATACCCAATAATTTACTCCTCCATCTCTACACTAAATCCATTGATCATGAATAAATTCTAAATATCACTCTAAATAGTTTCTAAATGGGTTTTATGAGGTTATAATGATTCTACCTCAGGCTTTGAGAAGAATCCTCCCAATGTAAGGTTTTCCTCAATTCTCATCCTTCATTTGTATATAAAATACTTTTGTTACAATGACATTTTAAATTAATTTTTTATATAATAAAATTATTATTATTACAAGTTATTATATTATATTATACACATTTAATGAGATTTTATTTATTCCATCTCATTATAGCCTTTACCAATGTCATTACTCAACCAATATAAGTGTTCCTCACCCCTCCTTTCCCATTACACTTTTGATCCCTTTAAAATTATTTTAATTTTAATAGGAAATGTTATTAATAATTATTTAATAATTTTATTAATTTTTAATTAATGATATATCACTATTAAATCTGATTATAAAAACTTCATAAGTCATTATAATGCTCATGGTCTCCCATAGCCATAAAACTATCCTAAAATTGGTAAACAAGATTTTGTGTCATTTTCCAAGAAATGACATACATATATAGATACTAAAAGTGGATGTGGACCTAGATAATATTTACTGAGGTATAATAACCCCAAAAAATGTGTATTTGGTATTAACTTAATCATCACCTAGTGTACAATAGAGGCCTTGATGCACACCAGGTTTGACACTCCCAGAAGATTTTTTTCGAGAATCCACATGATCTTTATGATCTATAATAAAGGAATGAATATATGGTTTGAGATAAACCTTATTTTGATGAATGTTCAATTATTTAATATTTTTTATTATCTCTTTAATAGGGGTACAAAACATTACAATGTGAAAATCTTATAGTTTCCAAATGGATACTCACCTAAATAGCCACATTAATTCTTTATTGGGGATTATTTTCCACTAAGGTTATTATTTTCATGTTCTATATTACTCTATATATTTATCATGTTTTTTACTCTTATTATATATTTCTATGTTTATATGTACACATGGTATGGTGTAAATATGATATCTATATAGAATGATGTATCACTGCCTTGGTCTTTCCTTATCATCAGTTTTTTAACTTCTATTCCAATATCATTCCCGTATGTATACCCTTATATGATTATTCTTATTAAAGTATGTTCAACTAGATACACATCCATGGATTTACTACATAAATTATTTACTAAAATGTATACAATTTTATCAATATGGTTTCAATACCCCATTATTATTTATCTTGATTGAAGGGTATTTATATAGAGGGATGTTTACTTTCATTGGATACCCATTTATTTTCTATGGGTTCATGCTATGATTATTTAATGATTTAGGAATGTTCTTATTATATGTCACACAAGAATTAATACAAATGATGTTTTATGCTAATATTTTTCTAATTAATTTGGAAAAATAAATATCTAGACCTGACATGTCCATAAAACCTTGAAAACACATCTTAGTAATGTTTTATGATAACATGGTCAAAATCAATAGTAATATGTTTTACGAAACCCTAGAGATGAGATGTGGTGATATGTCTATGAATTTATCATGTTTATATTATAGCCACATTTCCTTTTTATTCTTCATGTACTTGGGATCATGTTTTTTCTTACAAACTTATGATCATGTTATTTTTCATGTTATTATGACCATGTTATGACTATTTTTCTCATGTTCATATTATCATATCATATCACATGTTTACCCATGATGTTTATTTATGATTTTTTTACATTTTTATCTCCTACAAGGATTTATAACTCACCATTTTATAATTTTTTCCCATTTCCCTTCCAGTTTCAATGAAAGGTATGCATATAATAGAATTGCATGTGTAGAGAATCTCTATAGAAGAAATGTGTATATACCATGGTTTTAGTTGTAAATGTACCTAGTCACCAATGACATTGATCTTTGGATCTTAAGAGTTTTTTTAATTCCTTTCATGTATTAAAATGAATTTATGTTTATAAGTAGAACCAAAAAAATAAGGTCTAGGGTGTCTTAATTGGTGTTAGAGTGGAGTTTTATTATTTTTTAGAATTAGGATTTGGAATATTTTAGAATATATCCTTAGATAGATAATAATGTTCACTAGAGGATTAGCTTAAGTATAACAAGTATGACCCAATATATTTAACATCCCCTAGGTATTTATAATATTTCATTTCTATAGATGATATTTAATTGAACAGTTGGGTTTAGTAAGTGTTCATTAAAGAGTAAAATTGTAAGTACGTGGTTTATTTAAGGGTGGTATAATAAAACATCCAATATTTCCAATAAACATTTTTATAAATTTTATTTAATATAAATATAAATCATTTTTTAATATCTTTATTTTAATAAACTAAATATTTAAAAAAATATTTATCACCTTTGTTGTAACACCCCTAGGTTAGTGAGACTGAAAAGGAAAAATGTTACTACCCATGTCAAAAGGTACGCCTTTATTTTTGGGAGCCTAACTAATTAGAACTCCAAAGTTATGAATTATTATCTTGGGGTAGTGATCAAGATGGGTGACCTTGTACGAAATTTTTCATGGTCTTTGAAAGTGAGGACAAATCACACAAGAAATAACATGTGTTGGCCTATGGGGACATTCCCTAGTTAGATAAGTGACCCCTATAGATAATATACTTTGATGTGATGGGAAGAAAACCAAGGTATTAAAAAGACCCATGTGTTCAAATAACTAGGTTCATGTCTAATGGATGGTTGGGTTGTAAAAAATGGTATCATATCCCATAACCATATGAAAGTGAAGTGGCACTACCTGGGGTTGAAGTGTGGGGTCCAAAATAATGTAATTATGTTTTAAATGGGGGAGAGTGTAACACCATTAGAAAAGTGGTAATTAAATTGATAAATGTTACTACCTATTTCAATAAGGTGAAACGTTATTCTTGGTATTATACTAGATATTAACTCTATAGTTAATCATGATTAGCCATTAGTAGTGATTAGGATGGGTGACCTTATAGGATTTTTCTCAAGGTGTGTGAAAGTGGGGACAAAGCACACAAGAAATGATACGTGTTGGCCTATAGGAGTATTCACTAGTCAGATAAGTGACCTCAATGGGTAATAGCTTGTAGTGTTCTAGGAATTCAACCAATGTATTACAAGAGACCCATGGGGTCTTATAACTAGGTTTCTAGCCTGTGATGGTTGGGTCTAGACAAATTGTATCATAGTTAATACCAAGCCAGAAGTGCAGTGACACTACAGGGGTTTGATGATTGGGGTTTCGAACAAGGATGTCATTATTTAAATGGGATTAGAGTGTAAAACCCCTATAAAATTTATACATAAATGGATAAATATTGTTATCCATGTCTACAAGGTGAACCTTTATTTTTGAGATCCTACTTGATTATAACTCCATAGTAAAGAATTCTTGGATTGGAACAGTGATTGGGATGGGTGAACATCTAGGAAGCTTATTACGGTGTGTGCAAGTAAGGTCAAAGAACATAGGAAAGAAAATGTGTTGTCCTGTGGGTATATTCATTAGTCAAATAAGTGACCACAGTGTGTAATAGTCTATGGTGTGTTGGGAGGGAAATAAAGGTTTTACAATAGACCCATAGGGTCAGATAATAAGGTTCATGGCCTATTGATGGTTCGTTCATGACATTTTTTATATTTTTACAAATTTTTTATGTATAATTGAAATTTATGGTTTTAACAAAAGTTTTGATCATAGGTTGAGCTACAACCCATCACATATGGCAAGGTCACATAGCTTTAACCCATGACCAATTTGTAAAAATGGCATATCACATACCAATGGATTGTATTCTTCCCTACTTTGGTCTTCTATCCTTATTATATTCATACTTATATATATTATTATATACCTGATTCTTCTTATATGTATAATTTTATTTTATAAATACATTACTTTTTGTAATAGAATTATTTTCACATCATCTTAGTAATTAAGTCATTGTAATTTAATGATTAACAAAGTATGATGTATGTTTTCATTATCATGAAATTATAACATATAACCATTATTTATACTGTCATATGAAATTTTATGTGAATCATGATAACATAAATGATTAAATATAATTAATATGTTATTATTCATTTTTGATTTACATTATAGTTAATTTAATTTTTAGATGTTTTTATTTTATCTTATTTTGTGTATAGTTTTTATAATTTTAAATTTGACTTTAAAAAGGTTAAGTAACATGTTTCATATTAAAAATTAAATAGTATTTTTTTAATTTATTGATAACAATATATTTACAAAATGATCACAATGAATAAAATATTCACTAATACAACTGGTAGACACACAAAAATAATATTTTCATAAGAACATTACACATAATGTATTGTTGTGAACTATTATAACTAAGAATAGTAATGGGATATACAAATATAAGGATAAAAGATTCACTAAAAGAAACTCAATATTCAAAAATTCCCCAATAAATATCACTCCTCCCATAATAACTATAAAAAGAAAGAGAAGCATTATTATAATGATAGACATTGTAAACATGTGTGTAATAACCTTTATAAGCATTATAGTGAATGATGAAGTTAGAATGATAGTGTATTTATAGTGAAATATAGGCATTCATAATTATAGCCATTGGATAATATAGATGATAGAAATTGTGACTTTTGTTCAGTAAGTAATTTGGTCAATATTTTTCTTGGTTATGAATTTGAAGAAAATCAACCATTCGTATTATAAAAAAATAAACCAAATTTATATTTTTTTTAAATATAAATATATTTAAATTACATTAAAAGTATGTTTTATGATAAATCTGAAATTTTGAAATAAATTTTATTTTTATGAAATAATATTATAAAAAATTAAAATGTTAATATAAATTAATTATTTCTTACATAATTTTTATAAGGGTAGATGGTTTTTTATGTCATAAAAACAATTAATTTTAAATAAATGAATATTTTTATTTTAAATTTAAAATTATCATATTTATATAATTATTTATTAAAATTAAATATCATTTTTACTCATCACATCAAAATTAACTTAAGGAGAATTTTTGATAATTTTCTGACAATGTTTATTTTGGGGTAAAAAGTGAAAATATCATTTTTTTTTACAAAATACCATAAATATTATGATATAACCATTAAATGATAATAATTTAAAAGTTATTAACACTTATTATTGGTAAAAATTTATTCAGGAAATAACATAATATATAATGTGTTAGATTTAGAAACAAATACTTAACATTTTGGATCTATAAATTTTTCTTTTATAAAAAAACTATTTTTATTTGTTATACACGCATCATATTAGAATTAATTTTTATCAAATTTATTAATATAATATATTAAAATGGAATTTATATTTTTAATTATAATTTTAAAATTATTAAATAAGTTCAATTTAATTTTTAGGCACAAAAATGTTTTCATGGTAAAAACAGTTAACACGTTATAGGTAAAATATTATAAAAAGGGTAAAGATATAAGAAAACTAAAAATGAAAATTTTAAATGGTTGGTTGAGGTTTTTATCATCATTAACCAGAATATTCAAAATTTATTATGAATACAATTCACTGAAATTAATTCCTCCAAAAGTGGTTATCCATAATAATAAAATAATAATTATTTTATCCCTTAAAACTACCCCTCCTCAAGTATAAATACCCATACATTCCCTCCTCACTATACAAAAAAATACATTGATCATGTATGATATATGAATATCCCTATTAGGATACTATAAAATGTGTTTAAAAGTTTATAATGATTCCCTCTCTAACTTTAAGAAGTATCCTCTTAAGGTAAGGGTTTCCTCAATCCTCATCTTTACATTTCATGTACAATATTTTTTCATAATGTGTAGTAAAATTTATTTTTTTATTGACATGAATTTAATTATAAGTTAATATATTCTGTTAAATATTTTTTTATGATATTTTATTTATTATCACTCATTATAGCCTTCTCATAAGTTGTTACTCTGCTAAAATAATTGTTCCTTGTCCCTCCTTTCACATTATCATTGTAGTCCATTTTAAAAATATTTTTATTTCGTTTAGAAATTTTATTATGCTTCATTATTATAATTTATTTACTATTCTATCAATTATAGATCAGTATTACCTCTCATTATTCTACCTTCATAAGTTTTTAAAATGCTTAAGTGTTCTCATAGCCATAAAACCATCCTAAATTTGTCAAATAAAAGTGTTTGTGGTTTTCCTAGTAAATACATATTTTTCTGGATACCAAAATAGGATGTGGATATATCACACATGTAATAAGGGTTAATAGCCCCAAAAATTTTTATTTGGTATTAACTAGATCTTTAGCTACTGCATGACAAAGAGGTCTTACTGCACACCTAGTTGAACACTTCCATAGAATTTTTTTGGATAATATTTATTCTCTTTATGATCCATAATAAAGTATTAGAATATATGGTTTAATATACACCTTCAAATGATGAATGTACCATTCCTAACTATTTTTTAACCACTATTCTATATGGTTAAAACACATTACAGTGTGAATATATTATAGTTTTTAAATGTATACTCTCCTAGAAAGATACAATAATTCATTGTAAGGGATTCTTTCCCACTCATGTTGTAACCAATGTTCATGTTATCTATCACTCTCCATATTTCCCATAGAATTTACATTTATTCTCTATTTCTATCTTCCTATGTATATGTCGTATAGTGGAAATATGATATCTATAGAGAAGGATCCATCACTGCCTTTGTCTTTCCCTATCATCAGCTTTGCATAACTTTTATTCAAATGACTATCGCTTATAAATACTATTATATTATTCTTCTTATTGAAGGGTGTTCACTTAGATAATCATCCAGAAAATTATTAGTGAAATTATTGATTAAAATATATACCATTATTTCTATACGATATTAATTCTTTATAATTTTTTATCTTTATTAAAGAATATTCACTTATAGATATACTTACTTTCATTCGATTCCCATTTATTTTACAAAGTTCAATTCTAGGATTATTGATGTATTTATTAATGTTTATCTTATATGGAACACATTAATTAAGTAATATGTATGGTGCACCCTCATAAAACTCCATTATATTGGGTAAAGAATTAATCTCTAAATATGACATTATCATGATACCTTGGAAGCATTCCATGGTAATTTTTTATGATACCATTGTCAATAGACATTATAATATATTTTACAACACCCTGGTGATCAGATTTAGTGATATGTTTTTGAATTTATTATGTTTATGTTGTAGCCATATTTCCATGTTATTCTTCTGGTAGTTATGATCAAGTTATTCCAAATATTCTTATGATCATTTTACACCTCCTATTATTATGATCATGTTATTACTTCTTTTACTCATGTTCATATTCACATATCATTCCTCATGTTTTACCCATGTTGTTAATTTGTGCTCTATAGTCATTATTTATCCCTTAACATGATTTATAGCTTACCCTTTTCTTATGTTTTCCCATTTCCCTAGAAATTATAATGAAATGGATACATATAAAGAAATTAAAATTGTGGAGAATCATTGGAGTGTATTGTACCATGTGTTTAGTAATAAATTTACCTACTACACAAAGAAAAAGAATATTTGATCTTGGGAGTTTTTTGTAATTCGTGTGATTTATTAAAAATTAGGTATGTTTAGAACCATATCATGATGTTTGGGTTTGGGTAATATCAATTGAGGTATGTATTAGATGGATTCCTAGAGTTCTGAGATGAGAATTACATACAAGTAAAGGTTTTGAGGTACGTAGGTCAGCTATATAGTCTAATGGAGTTGTAGGAGTGGATTAATAATTCGCTCGGTATAGGTCTAGTATAAGATATATATATATATATTTTATCCCTAATCTCTGGGATATGAGTCATTTATGTCATATATGATGAGTGAGTTTCTTTATAATCATTCATTATCCAGGGAGTGGGACTATTATAGGTATTCGAGTACTGGATCAAGTTGTTAAAGACATTATTTTATTAGATCGATACACTGCCAGGGAAGGGGTAAATTTTTTCTATATATATATATATATTCTCAAGAGACTAGTTAAATATTGGTGGACATGTAGGTATAGGCTAGTAGGAATAATTTTATCTCTTAGAAGGACTACAGAGAGAGATTCTTTTAACACTTCTTTTATGAAATGATGTGGGAGGACTGGGCCTATGAATTCATGAACTGGGAACAAGGAGTGGAATCAATCATGGACTATGTTATGTGGTTCACAAACATACTTTATCAATAGTCAATAGACAGCTGGAATTAGATACATGAGGATACCCAATAGGTTGGCTAGGGTAGAGGATCGACATTGTTATCATATAGTGGGTCATTAATTCAGTACTACTGTCGTGGAATAATTGGGGATGTTTAGACCTAGTGTGATAAACTAATAAAGGAATTACCATAATTTATCTAGATGGTACATCTAGGGTAGTTTTGTAAAATCATCTCACATACAAAGGTAGTACCAAGAGTTGTATCAAGAGGTGGTAGTTCGGATTCATCTGGAAACTCATTCAATGGTTGTGGATAGGATACTAGATAGTGGGGCTAGTGGGTGGTGTAAAATGTGACTCCATAGGGAGGTCAGGGATCTGATGTTCAAGGATTGGGATAATTTCATGTGATGGGTCTGACATATTTGAGAAGGCTAGAGAGTGGTTTCCTGTTATAGGTATTCTATGATCATGTTGGTTTTTGGTTTTTTCGGGTGGATACTGGTGAACAGTATGAATTATGTATAAGTGGACCAAATAGTTGTAGTTGTTTCCCTATAACAAATTACTTTGTACTTTGGATTACCTATATATATTAATGTTTGTTAATATTGAATATCTTATCACATGATTATTATTCATCTCCATTACATTAGTGTGATAATTTCCTTGGTATATCAATATTAATAAAAGGACATAGTCATTCCTTACTATGATGAGATCCTTGAAGTGTTATAATGTATTCCTAAATATAGTCTTAAGGTCAGGGTAACATTTTATCATGGGAAACACAGTTTTCTTGATTTTCAGGTTCATGATAATCATAAGTGTAAAAGACTTCATATAATGAAGTTCACACTTTTTTTTCTATAATATGGGTGATTATGAGGATAGACCCTCAAGTATAAATTCAAAATGTTTATGTATCATTTGATATTATTATATTGTAATGTGTGTATTGATCCTTATACTTTAGTATTATGATTAATACATATTGGGAGGCATATAATTTGATGTATTTCTCAAAATTGTGATGTCATATGTTCATGGTGAAGTAGGATACATTGGTTGCATCATGAATCGTATGTTATTAATGAATAAGTAAATAAAATATTTGTCCATTTTATAGTTGTGGAAGATGGTACATTGTCCCTTTAATTTGAATGAAACATTAGAACTAAAATCCTTGGTAATGATGGATTTATGGGTTCATTTCAGATAGTTTAATAAATACGTATCAATAATATAGTATGATGACATGAGTGTGAAACCTTCTTGATGAGATATTGTGATAAAAGTATTATAATATATAGTGAAAGTTCATATGTGGTTTTCATCAGTGTGATATTTACTTCTTCCTCTATGTGTGCCTTTTCATGTTTCTAGATGTTGATATTAGAATTTGATAAATCTCACCTAATTTCTCTAAGGAATAGGCCTAAAAGTTCAAACACTTGGTTTTTTCATTGATCTATGTTAAATTCTAATTGAATTTAACAATTTAAATAGATTTTATTCTATAAAATTATGAATATTATTGATTTAGTATATATTAATCACAAATATTCTGTCACTATTTTATGAGTGAGTCAAATGTTAAATAAATATTTATTTATAAGACTGTGAAAATGATATTTTTATATTTATTTATCTAATAAATAATATTTTTTATTCATGGTTCAAAAAATGTTGAGTATGGTGAATGGGAAGAGTTAGGATATGGGTAACTGAACTGATATACTAAATTCCATTTAACTAATTTTAATTTATATATTATTATTTGTTTTATCTATAAGACATGTGTGCATCAAATAAATATTATTAATATTATTATTTTATGTGGGGATCACTAATATAATGAATTTTTTGAGATTAATAACTCTCTAAACCTAACTCTATTTATACCCGAATTTATCATTTTTTTGTGCTAATGTTAGAATCATTATTTTTTACAACATTTCTCCTCCCTAAAGATTTTTCTCCATTAACAATGTCTTTAGGTTTTACTCTCAAGCCTAAGAGAATCATTGTCCTCCTTCCTTCTCAAGACTAATAGATAGTAGATACTATCCTCAAATCCAATTTATTATATTATGATCAAGAAAAACAACTCAAGAAGATCATATCTTATGATCTTGCACTCAACATTTCATTGATGTCCTTCAGAGATCGAAGTGCATGTGTGAATCACCACTATAAAGATTCTATTTTGGATATTATAAAGGTAATGTTGGTGATACCTTTTCAATGATAGATATATCTTAGTATACAATAAATAATAAACTCAAGACCAAGGTATATTTCATAATTTAAATTTAATTCATTATAAATTTTACGTGGAAAGATCCTTGCACTAGTGTTCTGGTATTCTTTTATCTTGTTTTTCATGTTTATTCATGATACATGAGGATTCATCATCATGTTCCTATGTATTATTTATTGATTATAATGAATAAATATCATTATGCATGGGCCTAACTAGCTTTCACTATTCCAAGAACATTCATGTTGAATCAAAGTGATCATGTTCATATTTATAAGTATTTAATTGTTTTTTCGTTGATTATTGTAATTTTTTACCTAGTTTTCATATAAATTATAATTCATGATTCATAATATTGATATAACATGTAAATTTACAATTATATAAGTTATAATAGACCAATAAAAGGTGAATATTGCATTGAGATACTATATGGAGGTTCTAGAGATCCTGGATGTAAAACATGGTTACACGGTGTGTAACATGATTACTAGTCGTGTATCCCTATCAACCCCACATATGTTTATGGTTTCATAAATCAAAACATGTTTTGTGGGAGATATTTATATAGAGTGTAAATTTATATTTATTATCTTGTGTGAATATTTAAAATTGTTACACAATTTATAGGTTACATAGTTTTCAACTATCATACACATCATGTAACACCAACATGACATAGTGGTCATCTAATTAATGGATGTGGAGTAAAATAAATTCACACGATGTGTGTTTAACGAATTAAAAATGAAATGGAATCTAGTTTTATTACATGTAATGTATCTAGAATACACAATATGTAACATCATATTATTTCACATGGATTACACACCAAGTACCTTGGCATGTAATTCTAAACTGGAAAGAGGGAGTTAAACATTGTGTAACTCATACCAACTTACATAGAGTACACTCTAAGACAGCATATACATGAAATAAATAAATAATGGATTATACAATTAATTTTAGGATTTAAACTGAATAACATGGAATTTAGCTAGTGTAAACATTGTGGGATAGGTTATTATAGATTATTAAATGCCTAATTAATTTCACATAAATTTAGAACTACATGTTGTGTGATGGTTATATACACCATGTATGTTACATAAGAATGTAATCTGTGAATTTCACATAGGTTGTATGCATGCCTACATACTATGTAATTGAGTGGAATTCTCTATATGCTATATATCATGTGAATTAATTGTACGTGACTTCTAAATGCATCGAATAATTTTGATGGATATTGATTGTACCACGATTCACTATGTCATTTTCACCCTTACACAATTGTATTAAACTGAATTTGTATTGTAAATTCAAAAACTAATAAAAAATTGTATTCCATGTTTGAATAATTTATTTTGTGTTTTTAACTGTTAAAAAAAATTTACTTGTTTTGATGATTTCATTGTAGGAGGAGGTGATTTGGAGGACCCATGATGATGTCCAAAAAAATGGGCCAAACTGCGCAAGATCCATGCACAATAGTGGATGCATCTGCGCACTGCTCTTGAACCGTGAAACCAAATGGGATGAAATTTTGTGGACTGGTCCAAAATTCATTTAACAACATTTCATATGAAGGAACCCAAGACTCATTCTACCATATGGTAGCCAAACCTACCATATCTGTCTACCACACTGAATCTGCATTAAGTCAAAAGTGGTGTGCTGCGATATGTCCATATTTAAGGCTCTAGGTGTCCAAATTTTGAAAATATTTATGTTGATAAATTCAAGAGATGGGGATATAACTTTTTTATTTTAATAAAAGCTATATAAGGCTGTATGGAGGTCGAAACCCATGTGATAAATGGTTTTATGAAATCCATGTGATCAAAACACCTTCCCATTTTCCTATAAAATGGCACCTTGAGCTCCCCATTTGTAAGTTCGAACTAGGATCCAAGATCTACCATTTTGAGTCCTATAGGAGTCTCTTCATCATCCTAGAAGTTTTGGATTTCCCTATCCTCCTAGGGGGATCAAGGATGAAGAAGGAGTTCCACCCAAGCCTCCTCCCCCTCTCGATGGCGAGCTAAACGGTGGACAATCATTTCGAGTGAGCTACAAAACATGGGAGGGAGTTCCATAACATGTTATTATACTAGTTTTGTACAATTTGTGTGTTGAAAATTGAAATTATTTTGTATCTTGACATGCTTCCCCCGGATTACATTTCATTTGATATAATTAAGTGGAATGCTTTTTATTTCAACACCGATTGGGTTGAGATTTCAAGTGGGAATCTTGGATTGTTCCGATTGGAAAACACAATAATCCTATTTATCCCACACATACATAATATTTAAGTATTCTTTGGTAGAGATTTTATTCTATGTTTGACATCCAAATCTTGGAAACATGATTTTTGTGTTAAGGGGTGGTTCTTTAAGTATCATTTGAAGAGGCAAGAGGGAAGTCAAGATCTTAAGAACCTTCAACCAAAGAATTATACAAAACCATGTGAAATTTTTAGAACAATAAACTATAAAACATGTGTAGTGAGATTGAAATGATCTTATTCTCTAATAATTATTTAAACACCACCTTTATTTATCAACTATTTAACTCTTTAATTAAGTAATTTAAATAAAATCTATTTTAACCCCCCCCCCCTCTTTTAGTAATTCTAATTAAAAATACATACTCAAAACCAATCAACTATAGTTGAGAGATGGCCTTGGGTATTCCATAAACTATAAATAAACCTTAAAAACATAATAAATTTGATGTGTCACAATAGCACAGTCAAATTTTGGCATTGTTTCAATGGAGCGGTTTTGTTTTAGTGCATTTTTTGATAATTTTCTTTGTAAATTTTTGATTGTTTGTTTGTTTAATATTATACCTTTACAATTAATTTTGTATTATAATTTATTTATTTTGTAGGTTCTCTGTATGGCACGTTCTACTTAGGGAGACTTACTACCTTTTGAACCCTAACTGGATAGGATCCAACATCAGTGACCCCGAGAAACACAAGAGGAACCTTTGAAGGAGGACGCACAAAACATCAACACTCATCCTGATCCTTCTTCTTATTCTTTGGAAACCCACATTAAAACTGAAATTAATGTGAATAACATGGCTGAAAACATTCTAACACTAAAATAACTAACCTCACATGATGTTGATATCCAACCCAGTTATATTCAATTACAAGGTGAGGCACCCAATTTTGAACTAAAATATGGTTTAATTCATCTATTACCAAGATTCCATGGACTTCTTTGAGAGGATACACAAAAGAATTTAAAATAATTTCATACTATGTGATCTACATTAAAACATGAAAATTTGGATTAAGAACAATTAAAGTTTAGGTCATTCCCTTTTTCATTAAAAGACACAACAAAATATTGGTTATATTATGTTAATTCCCCAATAAAAGGTTGGGTGGACATTCAACGCCTTTTCTTTGAAAAGTATTCCCCAACCTCTTGAACTACAAAAATAAGGAAATAAATATGTTGGATAAGAAAATCTCAAGGGGAAACATTACATGAATATTGGGAACACTTTAAAAGGTTATGTTCAAGTTTCCCATACCACCAAATAAGTGATCAACATTTAATTCAATATTTTTATGAAGGTTTAATCCCTACTGATCGAAATATGATCGATGCTGCTGCAGGTGGTGTGCTATTTGATAAGACCCCAGTTACTACAAGAACCCTAAATGCGAACATGGTGTAAAACACACAAAAATTTGGTTCAAGTTCTAATGTACCGATTCGAGGTGTCCATGAGGTGAAAAGTACTAAATTCGAGAAGAAGGTGGACACAGTGTTCGAAGAGGTAAGTACCCTTCTTAGACAACTTGAACTTTTCCAAGGTAAATACCAATATCCTCCTCTCATCCATTGTGGAATATGTTCTTCTCACACCCACTACTCTGACCAATGTCTTCAATTGAGGAAAACATCTGAGAGTTGTGAGGCAATATTTCCAGGTCGCCCCTATAACCAACCCTTTAGGCAAAAACCTTACTTTCCATCCAACCCTGGGTGGAAGGAGAACCAAGCCTATAGGAAAGGGGTGTATTCAAACCAACTTCAACAATAGTGGAACTAACAGGGGCAGAGTATTCATCCACCACCACCACCCAGAAATCCCCACCCACTCCAAAGGCCTTTCCAACAAACCCATCCAAAACATGATCCCAGCCTAGAAGATATGATGAAACATATGGATTAAAACAAAATCCAATTCAAACAAACCCCTCCAAAACTTGATCCTAGACTAGAATATATGATCAAAAAAATAGATTAAAATGATATCCAATTCCAACAAACCACTCAGGCAGCTATACAAGACATCAAAACCAAATTAGGCCAACTAGCTAACTTAGTTAATGAAATTGAAAGTCACAGATCAGGTAAAATTCCACCTAAACCAGTAGTTAACCATATAAATAAAGTAATTGTTAGTTCCATCACCCTTAAGAGTGGAAAACTACTAGAAAGTAAAATGAATCCTCCATTAGATTCATCCCCTCCTACAGAAACCTCCATCTCAACCATTAAAATTTTTCCAAATGTTGAAGAACCTTATCCTGAGAGAAGACCTTCCAAAGGAAAGAGTGTATATATTAATGAGTCACCTAGCCCAACCATTCCTCTTCCATTTCCTCAAAGGGAAACCAAACCAAGAAAACAAAAGGAAACTGAACTTGGTAAGGAAATATTGGAAATTTTTGAGAAAGTTAATGTTAACATCCCATTGATTGATGTTGTGAAGAAAATTCCACGATATGCCAAGTTTCTAAAGGAGATGTATGCACATCGAAGGTGACTTCGAGGTGATGATAAAGTGAGCTTGGTGATGAATGTTTCATCATTGATAGATTCATCCATTCCCACCAAGTGAAATAATCCTAGAACATTCTCATTTCCATGCACTATAGGGGAGTATTCTTTTTTCAATGTTATGCTTGATTTAGGTGCTTCTATAATTGTGATGTCGCACTCTATTTACTCTACATTGGAGTTCGAGGAACTAAAGCCCACATGAATTATTTTTTTTCTGGCTAATCAGAGTACTGCACACCGCTCTAGTGTGTTATAAGATTTTATTGTGAGGGTCCAAACTTTAATTTTTCTTGCTGAATTTTATGTGCTTAAAATGGAGGATGATAGGATGAATGGACATGCCCCGATTATATTAGGGATAACCATCTTGAAAACCACCAAAACCATAATTAATGTCCACAATGGTACATTATCTATGGAATTTGGTGGTGAAATAGTCTATTTCAACATCCTTGATTCCATGAAGCACCCCTCAGAAGAACATTTCTCTCTCTCTATTAATTCAATTGATGTACACCCTACCCCTGAAAAAATAAATTTTCTTTCAACTAATCCCATTTCTCAGTTTTCTTCATTGATTGAAATTCTAAAAAATGAATCATGCAATGATTGTTGTAGTGGATTATAAAAATTTTATGCAAGTTTATTAATTGATTATTTCTTGAACACTGAGGATCCACTGACCATCGATTATACTGTTAAGCTTGTATAATCTCATTCCTCTATTGAGGGTGATACCATTGAGCAGTTAGATGTGATCAGTGACCTATAACTTTCACACACACTCCCATAAATCCAAAATCTACTGGAATTGAAACTGAAACAATTGCCTCAAGATTTAAAATATTCATATCTGGTGAATGGAAACAAGTTGCCCCTCATCATTGCTAGTTCACTCCCTCCTGAGCATGAATTGTGACTGCTTGAACTTTTGAGGGAGTATAAAAAGATTTGGGATGGAAACATGCTGGAATTCCTAGTATTATCCCATCAATTTTTAAACATCATATTTTATTAAATGATGAGGCTAAACCAGTGAGGCTTCCACAATGTCGACTGAACCTAGACCTCCTAGAAGTTGTGAAAAACGAGGTAATAAAATTATTGGCTACTGGAATAATTTACCCCATATCTGATAGCCAATGGGTCAGTCCGGTTCAATTTGTTCCTAAAAATACTATCCTTACAGTAATCAAAAATGAAAATAAGGAATTGGTTCCAACTCGTGTGTATAATAGTTGGCGTGTCTGTATAGACTATCGCTGACTAAACCAACACACTAGGAAGGACCATTTCCCTTTTTCATTCATTGACCAAATGCTAGAGATGCTTGCAGGTAAGTCCCACTACTATTTACTTTATGGGTATTATGGATACTTTCAGATCCATATTTCCCCCGAGGATCAAGAAAATACAACCTTCACTTTCCCCTTTGGCACATTTTCCTATAAAAGGATGTCATTTGGTCTGTGCAATGCTTCGGGTAATTTCTAATGTTGCATGATTAGTATTTTTTCTGATTACCTGGATAATTGCATGGAAGTATTCATGGATGATTTCACTCTTTATGGATCCTCTTTTGATGAATGCTTTTGTAGTCTTGGTTCAGTCCTACATCACTATATTGAAATGAATCTTGTATTAAATTATGAGAAATTCCATTTCATAGTGCGACAAGGTATAATTTTTGGGAATGTCATTTCTGGGGATGGTATCTAAGTAGATAAATTAAAAGTGGATGTCATTTATTCTTTACCATTACCCAAAAATGTATGGGATGTGCGATCTTTCCTAGGTCATGCTGGATTTTACCATCGTTTCATTCGTGACTTTAGTAAAATTTCACTCCCTCTCTCTCATTTACTCCCAAAAGAAAAAGAATTTCTTTTTGATAAATAATGTGAATAATATTTTGATAAGTTAAAATAGAGTCTCATGTCACCCCTGGTAATCCAACCACCTTAGTGGGATTTTCTATTTGAGCTCATGTGTGACACCTCTAACTAAGAATTTGGGGTAGTCTTGTCACAAAGGGTCGATTGAGCTCCACATTCCATTGTCTATGCCTTACATACTTTGGACCCTGCCCAAGAAAACTACACCACAACTGAAAAATAATTCTTTTCCATTTTGTTTTCCTTAGACAAATTCAGGTCATACCTTTTGGGGTCCAAATTCATTGTGTTCTCAGACCATTTATCCCTCTGGTATCTCCTTAAGAAACCGAAAGCAAAACCACGTCTCATTCGTTGGATGCTCCTCCTTTAAGAATTTAATCTATAAATTAGTGATAAAAAAGGAGCTGAGAATGTGGTTGCTGATCATATCAATAGGATTCCCCCATCCTCTTATAATAACATATTCCCCTGTATTCCTATAAATTATATGTTTCCCAATGAGAAATTGTACCGAGTGAAAGATTTTATTCCTTGGTATGCAGAAATTGTAAATTATTTAGTAGCATCTTTCATTCCTACTGATTTCAATAAAAACCAAGACAGTCATCTTATAAATGAGTCTCATTGGTACATTTGGGATGACCCCTACCTCTGGTGCATGTGTAGTGATAAATTCTTTAGGTTTTGTGTTCTTGATAGCAAGTTTTAGTCTATTCTTAGATTCTGGCACACTCTTGCTTGTGGGGGCCACTTTGGTCCCCAACAGACTGCTCGCAAGGTCCTTGATTCTGGTCTCTTTTAGAAAACACTTTTTTGGGATGCTAATGATTTTTGAAAATCTTGTTCTCATTGTCAAATAATGGGGAATGTCTCTAAAAAATGAAATGTCTCCATTACCATTTCTCTTTCAAGAAATTTTTTATGTTTGGGTTTTTGAATTTGTGGGTCCATTTCCTAATTCCTTTGGAAACTTGTACATTCTTCTAGCGATCGATTATGTGTCAAAATGGGTAGAGGCTCGATCTAAAAGGATAGATGACTCCAAAATAGTTGTGGAATTTTTGAGAACTCGGATCTTTTGTATGTTTGGATTACCTAGGTTCTTTATTAGTGACCAGGGTATCCATTTCGATTTCCGAACAATGAAATCACTTTTGCGTCGGTATGGGGTCAGTCAAAGTGTGTCTACTGCATATCACCCATAGACTAATGGTAAAGCCATGGTGTCAAATAGAGAGTTAAAATAGATTCTTGAAAAACCGGTTCAACCCAATAGAAAAGATTGGAGTCTTCGACTTGATGATTCATTATGGGCCTACCATACTTCTTTCATAACTCCCATTAGAATGTCACTGTATCATCTTGTGTTTGGAAATAATTGTCACCTACCTGCTGATATTGAGAATTGGGCCTATTGGGCCATCAAACAATGAATTTATAATCTTTATGGTGCAGGTTCTCAAAAGAAGTTGAAAATTAAAGAGTTGGAAGAAATAAGAAGAGATGCATATGAAATCTATAAAATTTATAAGGAGCAAACCAAGGCTACCCATGAACATATTATGATTTATCGTCAGTACCACATTGGGTAGAAGGTCCTCCATCATAATTCAAGGCTTAAGTTTTATCCAAGTAAGCTTTGTTCCTGCTAGTTTGGCCCATACACTGTTATTAATGTATCTCCATTTGGTTTTATTAACGTTAAAAATGAAAAAACCAAGCAAACTTTCACTGTCACTGGGAAATGGCTGAAGCAATTCCATGAAGCCCTTCTAGAGATCCATATGGAGGAACTCCATGTTAAAGAAGCAAAATACTAGTGAAACACATCATGTTTTATCCTTCCTTCTCACATTCTCAATTATTACAGTGAAGACACTAAACATTCTAGGTGTGGGTGGATGGGTACATTCCTGGGTTAGTTAGGAATTTTCATCTTCTTTTTTTATTTCTTCTCTTTTTCTCCTTCTTTATTGTATTTTCACTTTTTTCCATCTTTCTAGGTTCATTAGGATATCCATTTTCTTTCTCCTTTCTTCTTTTTTTTCTTCTTTATGGTATTTTCATTTTTCCCCATCAAAAATTTCAAATTTCCATGATTCGGTGACCATAAAGGGGGAAAAGTAAAAATACCATAATGAAGGTGAAAAAGAATATTTGTATGAATTTATCTTCAGTGAGTGATTTTTAGTGAATTGGTTTTATTTGTTGATGATATAAATGGTTGTATCATTTTGAAACTTTTGATAAAAATGGTGCCCCTTTTGTGAATAGTTTAAGGGAAAATTGTGTCACTTAATCTCTCCACGCATTTTTTTCACCCAACCCTGAAGTGTGAAAAAATTATTACTTAATTTAAGGTAAATATAAGTTGGGTTGATTTTTCTCAACTTTCCAAAATCATTATTCCATACATTCGTTCCTTATCAGATCTATTTCATTACTCTACCAGATTGACCTATGCATGAGTACTTTTTATCTAACTGTTTTATGCACCCAAAAAATGGGTTGTATATTTTGTAGGTAAAAAACCACCCTTCATTGACCTTTGATCTTATTATAACTAATACAATTAATGTCGTGAGGATATCAAACATGGGTTGGGAGAAAAGTGTGAGTTTTTTTCCAAGTGAAACTTTTGAAAAAATATAATAAATGAGGGGAGTGATGAAATGTACAACATATAATGATATCTAGGTCGGGAGCTTATGGTTTTACTTTTGGTAATACATAAGTGAGTGGGTCTTGAAATTTTACTGAAAAGGATGTGGGGAACTTTCAGTGGAAAAGATCTTGTAAGTAGACAATTATTAAAATAGCTTATATTTACTCGTTAAAAAGTGGAAAGAATAGCATGAAATGGTTTTCACACACACATGTGAAGAATTAGTGACATGATTAACTTTTGAATTATTTTCTTTGATTGGTATCATGAATCCCTTGGAATTTCATTTTGATATAATTTTTGAGACATCTTTTTCAATGATTGTTGATAATTACTCCTCGGTATAATTTTTGATTTGATCACATTTCTAGCAGGAATTAGATTTCATTGAATGTTAAATCCTTATGAAGTTTTAAATGTCTACGTGCATAATTTTTGGAAGTATGACTTTTCCTAGGAGTGAAAAAGTTTAGGTGTGGGGGTGTGATCGTACCACGATTCATTGTGTCCTTTTCACCCTTACACCATTGAATTAAACTGGATTTGTATTGTAAATTACAAAAATAATAACAAATTTTATTTCATATTTGAATCATTTATTTTATATTTATCACTTTTAAAAAGGTAAATGTTACTTGTTTTGATGATTTCATTGCAAGAGGAGTGATTTGGAGGGCCCATGATAATGTTCAAGAAAAATGGGCCAAACTGCGCAAGATCCATGCACACCGGTGCACTCATCCGCGTTCTGATTCTGAACCGTGCATCCAAATGGGATGAAATTTTTTGGTCTGGTCCAAAATTCATTGTTCTTCATTTCATATGGAGGAAATGAAGACTCATTTTTCTATCTGGTGGCCCAACCGACCTGATCATTCCATCACACTGAATCTTCACAAAGTCAAAAGTGGTGTGTTGTGATCTTTCCATATCTCAATATCTAGGTGTCCAAATTGTGCCCAACATTCGGTGGAGACATCCAAGAGGTGGGGCTACAACTTTTTTATTTTCTTAAAAGTGATATAAGGTTGTCTGGAGGTCAAAATTCATGTGATAATTAGTTTTATGAAATCTGTGTGCTCAATACAACCTTCCCATTTTTCTATAAAATGGCACCTTGGAATCCCCATTTGTAAGTAAGAACCAGGAGCCCAGATCTGCCATTTTGGAGTCATATAGGGGTCTATTTATCAAATTATAAGTTCTAGAGGCCCCTGCTCTCATAGGGGGTCAAGGATGAAGAAGGAGTTCCTCCCGAGCCTCCTTTCCCTCTCGATGGCGAGCTAAACGGTGGACGATCATTTCTAAGAAGCTACACAAACTTGGGGGGGAGTACCATCCCATGTTATTCTACTGGTTTTATATAATTTGTGGGTGGAATATTTCACATTTTTTTTATCTTGACATGCTTCCCCCTGATTACATTTCATTTGATATAATTATGTGGAACTCTTTTTATTTCAACACCGATTGGGTTGAGATTTCAAGTGTGAATCTTGGGTTGGTCTAATTAGACAACACAATAATACTATTTATCTCAAACATACATAATATTTAAGTATTCTTTAGTAGACCTTTTATTCTATTTTTGACAACCAAATCTTGGAAACATGATTCTTGTGTCAAGGGTTGGTTCTTTAATCATTTGAAGAGGCAAGAGGGGAGTCAAGATCTTGACAACCTTCAACCAAAGAATTAAACAAAACCATGTTAACTTTTCATAACAATGGACTATAAAAGATGTGTAATGAACTTTAAATGGTTTATTCTCTCATAATTATTAATAAAACACCTTTATTTATCAACTATTTAACTCTTTAATTATGTAATTTACTTAACATCTATTTTCAACCCCCCCCCCCCATTTTAGTAATTCATATTAAATATACATACTTAAAACCTATCAAAACTCCTTGGGATTCAACCTAGGGTCTTCCCTATACTATAAATCATCATTGAAAACATAATCAATTTGATGTGTCATGACAGCGCGGTCAAATTTTGGGACCGTTGTTGGGGAGCGCTTTGGATTTAGTGCATGTTTTTGATAATTTTCTTTGTAAATTTTGTGAATGTTTGTTTGTTTTATCTTTTACCTTTAAATTTATTTTTGTGTTCTAATTTATTTCTTATGTAGGTTATGTGTATGAAGCATTCAAATCAGGGAGACTTACAACCTTTCAAACCCGAACCAGATATGATCTTACATCAGTGACCCCGAGATACCCAAGAGGAACCTTTGAAGGAGGATGGACAAAACATTAACACTCATCCTGATCCTTCTTCTTCTTCTTTGGAAACCCACATTAAAACTGAAATTAACGTGAATAACATGGATGAAAACAATCTAACACTAAAATAAATACCCTCTCCTAATGTTGATATCCAACCCACCTATATTAAATTACAAGGTGAGGCACATAATTGTGAACTAAAATATGGTTTAATTCATCTATTACCATGATTCCATAGACTTTCTGGAGAGGATCCACATAAGAATTTAAAAGAATTTCACACTGTGTGTTCTAAATTAAAACCTACAAATGTGTATGAAGAACAAGTAAAGTTAAGGGACCCTTTTTCATTTGAAGACATAGCAAAAGATTGGTTATATTATGTTAGTTCGCCAATAAGAGGCTAGGAAAACATGAAACCCTTTTTTCTTGAAAAATATTTCCCAGCCTCTCGAACTGCTACAATAAGGAAAGAAATTTGTGGGATAAGAAAATCTCAAGGGAAAACATTACATGAATATTGGGAACACTTTAAAAGGTTGTGTTCAAGTTTCCCACACCACCAAAAAAGTGATCAACTTTTAATTCAATATTTTTATGATTGTTTAATCCCTATTGATCGAAATATGATCAATGTTGCTGTAGGTGGTGCACAAGATGATAAGTTCCCAATTGCTACAAGAACCCTAATTGAGAACATGGCGCAAAACACACAAAATTTTGGTTCAAGGTCCAATGTACCGATTCAAGGTGTCTATTAGGTGAAAAGTACTGAATTCGAGTAGAAGGGGGACAAAAAGTTCAAAGAGTTAAGTATCCTTCTTTGACAACTTGCTCTTTCCCAAGGTAAATCCCAATCTCCTCCTACCATCCATTGTGGTATATGTTATTCTGACACCCACTACTCTGAACAATGTCCTCAATTGAGGAAAACATCTCATAGTTGTGAGGCAATATTTCCAGGACACTCCTATAACTAACCCTTTAGGCAAGAACCTTATTATCCATCCAACACTGGGTGGAAGTAGATCCAAGCCTATAGGAAAGGGGGGTATTCAAAATAACCTCAATAATAATGAAACCAACTAGGTTAGAGTATTCATCCACCACCACCACCCAGAAATCCTCACCCACCCTAAAGGCATTTCCATCAATCCCCTCCAAAACCTAAGCCAAGCCTAGAAGATATGATGAAACAAATGGCTGACAACAATATCCAATTCCAACAAACCACTCAAGAATCTATACAAGACCTCAAAACCCAATTAGGCCATCTAGCTAACTCAGTGCGTGAAATTCAAAGTCATAGATCAGGGAAATTTCCCTCTCAACTAGTAGTTAACACTAGGGATAAAGGAAATGTTAGTTCCATCACCCTTAGGAGTGGAAAAACACTACAAAGTAAAATGATTCCTCTATTAGAGTCATCCCCTATTGAGTAAACCTCCATCCCAACCATTAAAAATGTTCCAAATGTTGAAGAACCTTGTCCTGAGAAATTACCTTCCAAAGGAAAGAGTGTGTATATTTATGAGTCACTTAGCCCTACCATTCCTCTCCCATTTCCTAAATGGGACACCCAACAAAGAAAACAAAAGGACACTGAACTTGATAAGAAAATAATAGAAATTTTCAATAAAGTGCAGGTTAATATCCCATTGATTGATGTTGTGAAGAAAATTCCATGGTACAGCAAGTTTCTAAAGGAGATGTGTACAAACTGAAGGAAAATTAGAGGTGATGAGAAAGTGAGCCTGGGGAGGAATTGTTTAGCATTTATAGAGCCATAAATTCCCACCAAGTGCAATAATCCTATAACATTCTCAATTCCGTGAACCATAGTAGAGTATTCTTTTTCCAATGCCATGCTTGATTTAGGTGCTTCTATAAATATGATGCCTCACTCTACTTACTCTACATTGTAGGTCAGGGAACACAAGCCCACTAGAATTATTGTTCAACTAGCTAACCGGAGTACTGCACACCCCTCTGGTGTGTTAGAAGATGTTATTGTGTGGGTCCAAAATTTAATTTTTCCTCCTGACTTATATGTTCTTAAAATGGAGGATGATAGAATAAATGGACATGCCCCAATTATATTGGAGAGACCCTTCATGAAAATCACCAAAACCATAATTAATATCTATAATGGTACATTATATATGTAATTTGGTGGTGACATATTCCATTTCAACATCCTTTTTTCCATGAAGTACCCCTTAGAAGAACATTCATCTCTCTCTGTTAATTCAATTGATGTACTCCCTACCCCTGAAAAAACAACTTTTCTTTTCCCCGATCCCCTTTCTGGGTTTTATTAATTGATTGAAATTCTAGGAAATGATTCATGTAATGATTGTTGTAGTGGATTAGAAAAATGTCATTAATTTTTATTAATTGATGATTTCTTGAACATTGAGGATCCACTGGCCATTGATGATACTGATAAGCTTGTAAAATCTCATTCCTCTATTGAGGATGATACCATAGAGTAGTTAGATGAGATCAGTGACCTCTCACTTTCTAACACGCTGCGATTAATCCAATATCCACCAGAATTGGAACTGAAACAATTGCCTCAAGATTTAAAATATTCATATCTTGAGAATGGAAACAAGTTACCCATCGTCATTGCTAGTTCACTCCCACCTAAGCATGAATTGAGACTGCTTGAACTTTTGAGGGAATATAAACAAGCATTGGTATGGACACTTGCTAACATTCATGGTATTATCCCATCAATTTGTACACATCATATTTTATTAAATGATGAGGCTAAACTAATGATGCAGCCACAACGTCGACTGAACCCAAACCTCCTAGATGTTGTGAAGAATGGGGAAACAAAATTATCGGATGTTGTAATCATTTACCCCATCTCTGACAGCCAATGGGTCAATCCTCTTCAAGTAGTTCCTATAAATATTGGTTTTACAATAATCAAAAATGAAAATAATGAATTAGTTCCAAATCATGTGCAGAATAGTTGGTGTTTCTGTATATACTATCGCCGGCTAAATCAACACTCTAGGGAAGACCGTTTCCCTTTGTCATTTATTTACCATATTCTAGAGAGGCTAGTGGGTGAATCCCACTACTATTTCCTTGATGGGTATTATTGATACTTTCAGATCCATATTTCTCTCGAGGATCAAGAAAAGACAACCTTCACTTTCCCCTTTGGTAAATTTTCTAATAAAAAGATTCCATTTGGCTTGTGCAATTCTTCAGTTACTTTCTAACGTTGCATGATTTGTATTTTTCAGATTTCTTGGAGAATTACATGGAAGTATTCATGGATTATTTCACTATTTATGACTCTTATTTTGATGAATGTTTAAGTAGTCTTGGTTCAGTCCTACATCACTGTATTGAAAAGAATCTTGTATTAAATTATGAGAAACTCCATTTCATGGTGAGGCATGGTGTAGTTTTGGGGCATGTCATTTCTGGGGATGGTATCCAAGTAGATAAATCAAAATTGGATGTCATTTCTTCCTTACCATTCACCAAAAATATACAGGATCTGTGATTTTTACTAGGTCATGCTAGATTTTACCATCGTTTCATCCGTGACTTTAGTAAAATTGAACTCCCCCTATCCCAGTTACTCCAAAAAGAAAAAGATTTTTTTTATAAATAGTGTGAAGAATATTTTAATAAGTTAAAATAGAGTCTCACATGACCCCCGGTAATCCAACCATCTCAGTAGGATTTACAATTTGAGCTCATGTGTGACGCATCTAACTATGCAGTTGGGGCAGTCTTGTCACAAAGGTTCGATCGAGCTCCACATGTCATTGCCTATGCCTCACGTACTTTGGACCCTTCCCAAGAAAAATACACCACAACTAAAAAATAATTCCTTTCCATTGTGTTTTCCTTGGAAAAATTCAGGTCATACCTTTTGGGGTCCAAATTCATTGTGTTCTCAGACCATGTAGCCCTCCATTATCTCCTTAAGAAACCGGAAGCAAAACCATGTCTCATTCGCTGGATGCTCCTCCTTTAGGAATTTTAACTAGAAATTAGAGATAAAAAAGGATCAAAGAATGTGGTGGCTTATCATATCTGTATGATTCCCCCATCATCGTACATTGACTCATCCCCCTGTATTCATATAAATGATATGTTTCCCGATGAGTAATTGTACCGAGTGCAAGATGTTATTCCTCGGTATGCTAAAATTGTAAATTATTTAGTAGCATATTGAATTCCTACTGATTTCTATAAAAACCAAGCCAGTCGTCTTAAAGATCAGTCTCGTTGGTACATTTGGGATGACCCCTACCTCTAGCGCACGTGTAGTGATCAAATCCTTAGGTGTTGTGTTCCTGATAGTGAGTTTTATTATGTTCTTAGATTCTGCCACACTCTTGCTTATGGGGGACACTTTGGCCCCCAATAGACTACTCACAAGGTCCTTGATTTTGGTCTCTTTTGGAAAACACTTTTTTGGGATGCCCATGATTTTTTTAAATCTTGTCCTCATTGTCAAAGAATGGGGAATGTCTCTAAAATAAATGAAATGCCTCAACTACCGTTGCTCTTTCATGACATTTTTTATGTTTGGGGCATTTAATTTTTAGGTCCATTTCCCAATTACTTTGGAAAATTGTACATTCTTCTGGTGGTCGATTATGTTTCAAAATGGGTAGAGGCTCGAGTAACAAGGAAAATGATTCCAAAACATTTATGGAATTTTTTAGAACTCAAATATTTTGTAGGTTAAGATTACCTAGGTTCTTCATTAGTGACCAGGGTTCCCATTTCTACAATCAAACAATGCAATCACTTTTGTGTCACCATGGGCTCAGTTATAGAGTGTATATAGCATATCACACACAGACCAATGGTCAATCCAAGGTGTCAAATAGAGAGGAAAAACAGATTCTTGAAAAAACAATTCAACCCAATAGAAAATATTGGAGTCTTCAACATGATGATTCATTAAGAGTCTATCATACTACATTCAAAACTCCCATTGGAATGTCACCCTATCATCTTGTGTTTGGAAAGTGTTGTCACCTACCTGTTGAGATTGAGCATCAGGCCTATTGGGCCATCAAAAAATGCAGTTCTAATATTTCTGGTGCAGGTTCTCAAAGGAAGTTGTAGATTCATGAGTTGGAAGAAATGAGAAGAGATGCATATGAAAACTCCATGATTTATAAGGAGTGAACCAAGGTTTCCCATGATTTTCTTATACTTCATCATCAGTTCTACAGGGGGTAGAAGGTCCTCCTTTATAATTCAAGGCTTAATTTTCATCCAGATAAGCTTTGTTCCTGCTGGTTTGGACCATACACTGGTATTAATGTATCTCCATTTGGTTTTATTGAGATTCAAAATGAAGAAACAAGAAAACCTTCATTGTCAATGCGAAGCGGTTGAAGTACTTACACAAAGCCCTTCCAGAGTTCCAGATGAAGGAAATCTATGTTCAATAAGCAACATACAAGTGAAACACAACAAGTTTTATCCTTCCTTCTGACTTTCTCAATTATTATATTGGGGACACTACACATTCTAGGTGTGGGGGATGGGTATATTCCTAGGTTAGTTAGGATTTTTCATCGTCTTTTTTTTCTTTCTTCTCTTTTTCAACATCTTTATGGTATTTTCACTTTTCCCCATCTTTTTGGGTTTATTATGATTTCTATTTTCTTTCTCCTTTCTTCTTTTTTTTTCCTTATTTATGGTATTTTTATTTTTACTCGTCAAAAATTTTGAAGTTCCAGGATTTGGTGACCATAAATAGGGGAAAGTAAATATACCATAATTAAGGTGAAAAGGAATATATGTATGAATTTAATATGTGGTAGTGATTTTTGTTGAATTGGTTTTTTTTCAATGATATAAATGGTTGTATCATTTTGAAACCTTTGAGAAAAATGGTTCCCTTTTGAGAATAGTTTAAGGTAAAATTATGTCAGTTAATCTCTCCACGTTTTTTTTTCACCCAACCCTGATGTGTGAAAAAATTCATACTTAATGAAAGGTAAATATAAGTTAGTTTTATTTTTCTCTACTTTCCAAAATCATTTTTCCATACATTCGTTCCTTATATGATCTATTTTAATACTATACCAGATTGACCTATGCATGTGTACCTTTTATCCGACTATTGTACGCCCTAAAAAATGGGTTTTATATTGGGTAGGTCAAAAACCACCCTTCCTAGACCTTTGATCTTGTTATAACTATTACAATTAGTGTCGTGAGGAGATCGAACATGGGTTGGGAGAAGAGTGTGAGATTTGTTCTAATTGCAACTTTTGAAAAAATATAATAAATGAGGTGAGTGATGAAATGTACAACATATGGGGATATATAGGTTGGCAGCTTATGGTTTGAATTTTGGGAATGAATAAGTGAGTGGGTCTTGAAATTTGATTACAAAGGATTTGGGAACATTTAGTGGAAAGTATCTTTTATGTAGACAATTATTAAAATAACTTATATTTACTCATTAAAAAGTGGACAGAATAGTATGAAATGTTTATCACACACACACGTGAATAATTAGTGACATGATTATCTTTTGAATTATTTTCTTTTATTGGTATCATGAATCTCTTGGAATTTCATTTGGATATAATTTTTGAGGCATTTTTTCAATGATCATTGAGAATTACACCTCGGTATAATTTTTACTTTGATCACATTTGTATTAGGAATTAATTTTCATTGAATGTTGGAAATATGAATTTTACCAGTAGTGCAAATGTTTAGGTGTGGGGGTGTGATCGTACCACGATTCATTGTGTCATTTTCACCCTTACACCATTGTAGTAAACTAATTTTTTATTGTAAATTCCAAAAATAATAACAAATTTCCTTCCATGTTTGAATCATTTTTTTATCACTGTTAAAAAGGGAATTTTTACTTTTTTGATGATTTCATTGTAGGAGGAGGTGATTTGGAAGACCCATGATGATGTCCATGAAAAATGGGCCAAACTGTGCAAGATTATTGCACACCAGTGGGCTCATCAATGCACTTCAATTGATCCGTACATCCAAATGGGCTGAAATTTTTTGTTCTGGTCCAAAATACATTGTGATACATTTCATATGAAAGAACTCAAGACTCATTTGGCCATCTGGTGGCCCAACCGACCTGATCTGTCTAGAACATTGACTCTACATGAAGTTAATAGTGGTGTTATGTGATCTATCCATATCTCGGTATATAGGTGTCCAAATTGTGCCAAACGTTCGGTGGAGACATCCAATAGGTGGGATACAACTTTTTTATTTTCTTCAATGAGAGATAAGGTTGTATGGAGGTCGAAACCTATGTGACAAGTGGTTTTATGAAATCTGTGTGCTCAAACAAACCTTCCCATTTTTCTATAAAATGGCACTTGGGGTCCCCATTTCTAAGTTCGAACCAGGAGCCAGGATCTACCATGTTAGAGTCCTAGAGGAGTCTCTTCATCATCCTAGAAGTTCTGGAGGCCCCTATATTCATAGGGGGATCAAGGATGAAGAATGAGATCCACCTGAGCCTCCTTCTCCTCTCGATGGCGAGCTAAACGGTGGACAATCATTTCGAGGGAGCTACATAAACTTGGGAAGGAGTTCCAACACATGTTCTTATACTGGTTTTTTATAATTTGTGTGTTTAATATTTCACTTATTTTTATCTAGACATTCTTACCCCTAATTACATTTCATTTGATATAATTAAGTGGAACTATTTTTATTTCAACACTGATTGGGATGAGATTTCAAGTGGGAATATTGGGTTGTTCTGACTGCACAACATAATAATACTATTTATCTCACACACACATAACATTTAATTATGATTTGGTTGACCTTTTATTCTTTGTTTGACAACAAAATCGTGGCAACAGGATTGTTGTGTCAAGGGGTGGTTCTTTAAGCATCGTTTGAAGAGGCAAGAGGGGATTCAAGATCTTAACAACCTTTAATCAAAGAATTAAACAAAACCATGTTAAATTTTCAGAACAATGAACTATCCAAGATGTGTAGTTAATTTGAAATGATATTATACTCTCATAATTGTTAATACACCACCTTTATTTATTAACTATTTAACTTTTAATTAAGTAATTTTCTTAAAATATGTTTTCAACCCCCTCCCCCCTGTTTCATTAATTTTTATTAAACATAGATACTCAAAACCTATCAACGCTCCTTGAGAGACAACCTTGGGTAAGCCCTAGACTATAAATCAACCTTAAAAACAAAATCAAATTGATGTGTCGTGACAATGCGTTCAGGTATATGTTGTGTTGACTCAACCTGAACTTCATGCACAAAAGTAATTTTAAATAAAATAATTTATTTAATTTATTTCAAAACTATTGTTGATGGGTATCTTATTTATCTTTATTACATCATGGATTAATAATTAAAATAATTAATTAGTTAATTAATATAACCATTAATTATTAATTCAATAGAACATTATATTTATTAAATTGAGATATTTTAAATAAATTCTAAACTGTTTTAATGTGATGTCATTATTAGTTATTATTGATCATGATATTTGAATGGATAATGTATGTGTTGGGTTTTTATTTAATTCAATATTATTTCATGGGATTTATATATAATAAAGTTTTATTAAATTAAATATTATTGAATTTTCTTATTCCCTTCCAATTATTATATTGGAATTTTGTATCTATAGTTTATTTATTTAACCCATACCCCTAGTTCCCCTCACCTGCATGTGAGTAAAACATTTAAAGATGGACCTTCAAGGATATGAGGGGGTTCAGAACCCTAACTAAGGTGAAATAAACCAAAAAGATATAGAGGATGGTGGTGGGATTTTGTAACTTGATCCAATAATAACTTATGGAGTTTTCCTCCTAAGGTCCTTGGTTAATTTATTTTATACTCAGTAAATTAACCATTATAGTTCTCTTGATAAAGTCAGTCAATATATTTTATTTTTTTGAATTATTTTTTGTTGTTTTGTTTTTTTGTTTAATTCTTAAAATGTTATCACATTAAATAAATAATATAATTATCATGAAAGATAAAATAATGTAAATGGATTTAATTATATAAAAAAATTAGGCACATGATGAATCAAATATATAAAATCCATATAATATTAACATGACATGTAAAGGATAAAATAATGATTTTATTCATAATTATTAAAATCTATTAATGAAATATTAATTCAAAGTCCTTCAATTACTTATGTAATGAATGGAACCATATTTCAAGGTAATTTTCTGATCAAAGTTAAATTTATTTAAATTTTCATGGATTTATAACTATTTTTTTGGGTCAAATTAATTGAGTTAGAATCAAGTTTTTACTACTAAAGTTGGGATCTATGCAACTTGGAATACAATTTTGCGATATTTCAAGTCAGGTTTTCGGGATGGGGAGTTCACTCAATGAATCAGGGAGATGAAATCCTCATGTTTTAAATACTTCCTAACTTAATACCATTGAAAAACTTTTGATGAAAAAAATGGTTATGAAGAGTGAAATATGTATCTTTTACCTAATAATTTCTATCTGATAGAAAATTATGAGTCCAATGGTGAGGGTATGTGGTGTAACACCATTTTATTTTTTATCCTTTAAATAAATACAATCATTAATAACCTATTTCATACACAAGAAAAAACTAAAAAGAGTTGTGACATATTTATTATTAGGAAAATTTAAGAATAATAAATCCTATATAAAATTTAAAAAATATTTGTAAAATTCATACAAAATGTGATTAAGAACAATTAATTTTTTAAAAATTAATATTTCAATATATATATATATCTATGTTAAATATTCATTAAAATGTTAAATTTTAAATTTTATAATTCTAATTTTAAAAAATTAAATTCATTTTTGAATTCCATGTAATAAAATTACCTTTGGTTAATTTTTTTAGTTTTTTCTAAAATAATTGATTTTTAGGTGAATAGTTAAAAAATATTGATTTTAAAAAAGCTGCCACTTTTATGAAATTATCATAAAAAAGAACGTATTAAATGTTTTTAAAAAATTTTATAATATATATATATATAATAAATAATTTAAAATAACTAGGTTTTATTTAAAAATCCCATATTCATCATTTTGCAAACCTGAGTAATTTTTACTCTAAAAACTATTCTTATTCACTAATATTCAAAATTACATTTCATCACTTATAAAAATAAAATCTAAAAAATTATTTGAATTTTTTAGAACAAAATTTTCATATTATTTAATAATTTCAATTTTATTTTTGGGTATAAAATTTTGATTACAAAGATTAAAATCAGTGACCCTGAAAATGGAAAAAATATTATTTTTCAATAATTATTTCCATAATATTGTGTGATTTTTTAGAACAAAATTAATTAATTAATTATTAAAAATGATCCAAATATATTTTCTAAACCTATATATAAATATATTATCACTCTTCCAAATATTAATCAAAACTAAATAAGATTAAGAACACTTAATGGTAAAAACAACATTTTTCTACAAAATCGTTTTTCTATATATTAAATGTATAAATTTTAAAGTTAATTTTATTTTATTTAGAAACTGAATTCGATAAAATAGAGTTTTTATTTATGTTTATAAATCCCAAATTTTATAATATGGGTTATTTGGTATTTTCATTAAAACATCTATTACTTGGTTAAAAAATACTAGTTATCTAGGTGGAAACAAAAATGGTAAAATGTAAAACCATAATAGTAAAATACTTTAAACATGTTTTAAAAAAATGTTAAAATGATAGGTGGGGGATTTATATACCTTATATCACCTAAAAATTCATTATTTCTTACATTTGGAACCATTTTCTTTTTGAATATGATCATTTAATCATTGAAAAATAATGGGTGTGCAGAAAAATGCCATTTCCTTCACTTATTGAAGGGGAAACTTCAACCACTTCATTACACACCCATTACATTGAATTTATTCTTGAAACTCAGCTATTTTTTATCCTCCAAGAAATTTCTCTCATGTTCATAATTCCCTATTCACCATAAGTTATCCTAATCTCTTCATTTCTAATGATACTTTCAAGAGAAAGTTCAAGGTACCAATGTGAGTATTACTTAAACCTTACCTTTCCTTATTAATATTTCTCTTATAAAACTTCCTTTACCATAGTAATATAATTAAATAAGTATCATCATCATATTTAATTGTTATTATATTAATGTAACAACCATTATTTATTCTTTTTCATCCACTTTGAAAAATAAAAGAACATAAATCATGTGTTGTGTGGACTTCCATCTCCAAGAACTAACATTTTTTATTTTTATCTTGATTTTATTGATTTATCCAAACTACTAAAAATATGATTCAAAAATATAAAAAAATAAAAAATATAATTATTATTCTATAATAATGATATTAAAAAATTCATTAAACATACTCACACATCGAGGTATAACATGTTTATTTTAGGGGTTAGTTTTACCACCAACATAAATAGTGCTACAAAACTCTAGCTTGGATGAATATGAGAAATTAAATAATACTATTATTATAATTTTATTATAAAATAATGATTAATTATTTTTTGGAAAGTTTGTATTATGTATTTAAATTTTTATTAAAATGACATCTTTTATCACTAAAATTAATGAAATAAACTGACATTGATTCAATTTTCACACTAGCATAAGGAAAAACAATATAATAAATAAATATAATGTGATAATAAATTTTTTACTTTAAATAAAATACATATTAATAATTTTACTAATATTTTATCTAATAATCTAAATTTTACAATTCAGAATGATAGACGCATGCGTAGAATAAATTAGGAACAAGGTAAGGCCTTATGCTAACTCATTTTTCTTCAATTGAGTTACACATTTTCTTATTGAACTCTATTGTTCCAATTTTGATTTATTCTACCAAATTATTGCTTTATATTTTATTACCAGTTTATATTTTAGGGTTCAAAATTTGTTCCCTAAAACCTCAATATAAAATGATTCTTACCTCAATGATTATGTTTCATGAAAGGGGTTTCTTGTCTCAATTTTCACCCCTTGAGACATATTTCTTATTATATACCATGTTTTCTTTTTTATGTTTTATTTTTCTCAATTTTCTATTCTATGAGACATTTTTGAGATTATGCACCGTATTTTATTTTATATGGTCTATTCACTACCCTAATACCTTCATGTATAATGAATATATTTCATTTCATTATATTTTAATTCCATGGTATCCCTCTCATGTTCTTTTGAATCTCACATTACCATTACCGTAAGGGTGTTTTCATCTCAATTTTGTTTCATTGGGATATGATTTAAATTTCCCAACTTGTATACTTTTTTGGTGTATATATCTACTTTAGATTACTTTTAAATTCCTTTTATACTATTTCACTTTGGGGGATTTAACCTATGTAAATCCATCACTACCTTTATATTTCTAAATTATTTTTAGTTATAGGCATGATTTTTCTTCTAATGTATTTCCTCTATGAAAATCTTGTTCCACATTACATTGTTTGAGTATAAGTTACCTAGAGACCATATATATATTGATTGGGTAAATTTTTGACTTAACTATATACCCCTTTCTCTATATAGTGTTAGTTATAAGGATGCTCACATAGATATTTTTTCCATTTATTGATTGTGGAAATATTAAAAATGTGTATACATGTGATTCCAATATGGATGTTTATTGATTATTAAATAATATTTTTTATTTATTTTATATATGATTCATTCCTTCATATATTCATTTCATTATACTTAATTAGATATGGGTGGAGCTCAATATAGATAGCCCCTTTATGCATCGATTGGTTTCATGAGACAAACTAGCTTGAGTGTTTTGTTGTATACCTACCCAAAATAGAATATTTCTCAAACACAGGGCATTGATGGTAATATCATGATGTACAATACCATTATTTCTTATATTATATAATGTAATTAGCTATTATTAATTATGAATTTCACCATTAAAGAACCATTTATTTTTATCCTTGAATTTATTTACTCATATTTCACCCATGGATATGTTATGATAATAGTTTCTTTTGATTATGGAATTATTTTTATTTTCTATTCATTCCATATTATTTATAGTCATATTTTACTCACTTATGATATTTGATTTATATAATTTATGTTTACTGTTACTTAGAGTTTGAGATCACCCCTTCTTATTTTTCCATTTCTCCAAGTTATGAATAAATTTATCAAACATGATATGTGTAATATAATAGATTATGTGGAGAATATTATGGCTGATGTTGAAGAATTATTATAGAATAAATGGTTTCTTATAAAATAGAAAAAAAATATTTGATGAAATATACAAAAAAAATTTAGTTAAAATTTTTTCCAAAATATTTTCAATGTTAAACCTAAAAGGTCCTTCAAATGTTTGTAAATCAATATTTATTGATAATATTGTAATTATTGTTGGTTAAAATTTGGTCACTTCGGTTTGTTTAAAAATTTGAATGTAAATAAGGTGTTTATGAGCACTATATTCTAAGAGCATGGGTCTAGGGAATCAGATTTTATACTTCATAAAATATTGGAAGACTTAATAAGATAATCAAAATTAGTTCATATCAAATTTTTGGGTATCAAATAATGTAATAAATATATACTCTTATATTATTTCAAAAAATGACATCATCATCATCCTTTAATTACTTACCATATATATTAGATAAAAATAACCTCCTTGCAAGAAGTAACTTCTAGGATTCGTCCAAGCGTTTGTGCAATGTACTATACCAGGAAAATAAGATTTACATATTGGAGTCCTCATATCCTGATATTCCTACTAAGGAGGAAATTGGTTATTATATCTCTATATTTGATAAATAATTAGATGATATTATAGATGTATAATGTTTAATGTTATCAATCATGCATAATTATCTTCAAAAGACACATGATACCATGTATGCATACACTATGTTAGCCAATAATCATGATCTTTATTTGGAGAGGGATAGACAAGAGTAGTATGAGGATTCCAATGTACTCTTTATGAGAAAATGTGGATATGGTGTGTAGTTTGGTCATCATGTAGTCAGGATGACTGACTATATTGAGGTATTTGAGATTTATGGGTTTAATCTACCCCGAAAATTGTACATGAATATTATACAAGCATCACTCCTTCAAATATTCTCTATAATAGTTGTAAATTTTAATATGAAAAACATCAAGAAGTTTCAATTATTTATTCTTAAATTCATTATCCTAGTTGATAAGGATATGAAGCACAAAAAGACATCAATGCCTATGGTGGATAAGATGAAGGCTAAGGTGAAAGGCCCTAAGACTAACCCCAAGTCCAAGGCCTCTTCACAACACCCATGCAAGGGGAGGGAGATAAAGGTAAATGTAAGGGATAAAGATTTAATTTGATATTTATGTTTTAATAAGGTTCACTGGAAGAATAACTACCGCATTTCAAAGAAGCAATAAGAATCTTTGAGTGAATCCATTATCAAGTGAAATCTCTCTATTTCTAAAAATTGGTAAAAAGATACATCTTGAGGTGTTCATATTTACATCCAATTATAGGTATAAAGTATACTAATATTTGTTTCATGAGGTGAGCAATATATATGGGCTTCCAATAGAGTTAAACTCATTGTGGTGTCCATTAGATACCACCACCTCATATTGTGAAAGGTAATGATCTTGGTTTTGAAAACTATTGGTTTTCTCCATATGTTACCAAAAACATTTTTTATCTTCTATTTATATGTAAGGTTTTATATTCAAAATTTTGAATAAAATTTTATTCTTTTATAAATATAGAATATTTTATAGTAAGTCGCATCTTAATAATGGTGTTTATGTGTTAGATGATACAAACGGAGTGTTTGTAATCGATAACGAATCAAGTTCAAATGAATCATATAATACCCAATTGTGGAATCACTAGAAAGGTAATGTACATAAAAATGTCACAATATATTTATATCAATATGGATATTTTGATTATTTTAAACTAAATAAAACTTGTATATGTCACACTTTTTTTAATGAAAAATGACCAAATCTCTATTTAGTTGAAAATGTGAAAGGGACAAAGAGCCCGTTGAGCTGGTTCATAATGATGTGTGTGGACTATTTTCTATTGAGTTGAGGTGTGGAAACTAATACATAATAAATTTTATATATAACTTTATTATAGAAGGATGTGTCTACTTAATAAGGATTAATTCAAATTCCTTTGAGAAATTCAAGGAATGAAATATTAAATTTGAGTACCTTATTGATAAAAAGATAAAAAAAATGGGATCAAAACACAGTATAGAATATCTTATACAAAAGTTCATTAATTATTTATGGTATTTTTTTGATTCTATCCTAAATCACTCCTTATACACCATAATGGAATTGTTTAACTAAAATGAGGAACTGAACCATGTAAGACATTATGAGATAAATGATGATTCGTCCAAGTCATTCATTATCCTTTTAGAGAAATTCATTATAGAAAGTTACATACACTCAAAAATGAGTACTAACTAAAGTGGTAAATAGAGTTATATTTTAATTTTGGAATGTAAATAAATCTTTTTTCACATTTAAGATATTAACGATTTGAATAATTTGTTAAGGTCTCTCTAAGTAATAAACTTAAACCCATAGGCATAATCTGTATATTTATAAGATACCAAAGGAAAATAAAGTTTCTTAGTTATATGAAACCTTATATAATAAGGTTGAATTGAATAGACAATACACATTCCTTGGGAGGGATATTGTCTTAAAATGAGATAGTGGGGCCGATATAGACTTCGATGAAGTCAAGGATCAAGATGCACAAGAGTTGGTATAGGAACAGATCCCAAAAATCCCAATATAAGAGTACAATACTAAGACACAAGTACTACGTAGGATCACAATAGACGTTAGAGAAACTAAGAATATATTTTTTTCACCAAGGATGGGGAGTCATTATTAGTTGAAAATAATGATTTTGTGACCTTTAAAAAAGTAGTTGGTTAAACATAAGACACCAGATCAAAAAAAATCCAGGAATTATAAGATGGATTTAAGGAATCAAATCCATGTATAGATTTTTGTAGATACTATGATGGTTATAACCCCCATTGGTTGAAAATGGGTTTTCAAGAAGAAAGTAGACATGGATAAATAAGTCAATACCTATAAGTAATGGATGGTTAAAAATTGTTTAAACAAAATCAAGGCATAGAGTATGATGAAAATATTTCAATGGTTTCAGGGCCAAAATCCATCATAATTATAATTTCTATAATATAATAACATGGCCATGATATTTAAAAAATATATGTTCAAATATATTTCCTTAATTTAAACCTTATAAAAGATGTTTATATATCACAACTATAAGGGTTTATGACTCCATATATTTCTAATAAGGTATGAAAGTTGAAGATACCTATTTATAAAACAAAGACACGTTCAAGTTCATGGAACATTAAATTTGATAAATCCATAATAGAATTTGGTTTCATGAAGAATAAATGTGATCATTTTTTAAATAAGTGGTATAGTGGGATTGCATTTTTTTTAATAATAAATTTTGATGATAAATTACTTATTGGAAAAAAGATACCAATATTACGATCCATCAAGACATGGTTGAATACATGATTATCCATAAATTAATTAAGTTAAGAAGAATATATTCTTGGGATAAATATTTATCTTGATAGATACAATAAGTTACTTTACTATGTCATGTTTCATACATTAAAAATATACTGAAGATATTCAGTATAGAACAATCCAATTGGGGATTGTTTCAAATGTCACATGGTATTCATCTCTCTATTAAAATGTTTATTAAAACACATGAAGATAGATAGAGGATGAAAAGTATTCCATGAACTATAGTGATTGGGTTAGTCATGTATGTCATGCTATGTACTATACTAGATGTTTAATATGCAATGAGCATGATAGGAAGATATTAGTTAGATTCAAGAGATCACTATTGGATGGAAGGAAATACTATCCTGAAATACCAAAGACTGAGGATATATCCTTGTTTATAGGGGGTATGAGGAACAAGTCATATGGGGATATACATATTCTAGTTTCTAGATAGATTGAGATGATTTGAAATTATAATTAGGATATGTAATATCCCTCAAAAAAGGAGTTGTGATCTAGAAGATCTCAAAGAAAATAAATGGTCATCAATTCTACAAGAGAGTCTATGTATATTGTGGATTATAATATATCTAATAAATATTATAGATAAACATTTTTTATAGGATCTTGATGTGGAACGTAGTAGTAATTATTTTATCACACTATACTATGACAATACTACAGTAGTGACTCCATCCCATATCTATAGATGAAGCAAATATTTAGGAAGTAACATATATTGAGTTATATTTATCATAGAAAATATGTTCAAATGATAAAAGTATATATATAGAAAAACATGGTGGGTCCATTGACTAAATAATTATCTCAGAAGAAGCATAACTATTATGTGAGAGTTAGCAGGCTCAAGGTCATTAGTAGTTATCTCTAGTGTAAGTGGTAGTCTATTGGAGTTTGTTTCCTAGAACCAACTACTTTGTACTTTGAATTACCTTTATATATTCAAATATTTTATTATTAAATATTTTATCACATGATGACTTTTCTGCTATAATAAATTAATGTAATAATATAAATAGGATTTCTACCACATATAAAATACATAGTTGTTATATGTTATGATGAGATCCTTGAAGTGTTATGATATATTCCTAAATATTGTCCTATGGTCTAGACAAAAATCTATGATTTGATATATATTATGTTTTTATTTCATGTGATTAATACACATAATCATATTAGACTTCATCTCATAAATTTCACACTTGGTAATCTCCATGATGGGTGATTATAATGGTGGAACAGAAAATAAAAATCCCACATGTTTACATCTAATTGAATATTCAAGTATATTAACATGTTTAATGATCCTTATAATTTAGTATTATTTCTAATACATATTAATACCTGCATATTTTGATATATTTTCCAAAACTATGTCATCCTATGTTTATCTAGAATTAGGATGTGTTGGGTGTGTCATGAATAATATGTTATTAATGAATAAGTCGAGAGAGAAAAATTTGATTCCATCTTTATGAAAGATGATGCCTTGAACTTTCGATTGGAATGAAACTATCAAACTAAAATCCATGGCCATGGTGTATGGATGGGTTCATTTCAGATAGTAAAATAAAGACATACCAATCATATAGATTGAAGACACCAGTTTGAAAGCTCTTTGATAAGAGATATCATGATAAAGAGATTTTTTTAAACATTGAGTGTTTATATGTGGTTTTTTCAGTGTAATATTTAATTATTGATCTATGGATGAATTTATGTGTTTCTAGATACTAATATTGGATTTTAGGAAATCCCAGCTAATGTCACTCAGAAAGTGGCATCAAGGGTTACACATGTAGGGTTCCCTTTAATCATAGTTAAATTTTATTTTAATTGAACAAATTAAAATAAATTGTATTATCTAGGAAGAGAAATAATATTTATTACATAATTATTTATCATAGATATTCAGTCTCAATTTTATGAGTGAGTAGAAAATAATAATATTTTATTCATAATAAAATGAATAAGATATTTATTTATTTATTTAAATAATTAATAGTATTATTATTTGGGGTCTAGTAAATGCGAAGGAAGGTGTAAGGGATGAGTTAGATTTCTTGTATCATAAATAAAATAACAAATATCAATTAAATAAATATTAATTTATTTATTGATATTTATATTATCTACAATACAGATGCATAAAATAAATAATATTATTATTATTATTACTAGACATGGGGTTCTTTATGTATTATGATAATAGATAAGGGAATTTGTGAATTTATTAACTCTTTAAATTTATCTTAATTTATACTAAATAGTTTCATTTCTTTATTGGTGTAAAAATCATTCATTGTATATAACTTTTATCCTTGGTAGAGATCTCACTCCATGAAGAATGTCTCTTGGTTTTCCTCTCAAGCCTAAAAGAATATTCTAACTCCTTCCTCTTTCTCAAGTCTAATATAAAAGAGAGATAAACCTCAAAAACGAGGGATGGTATTGTGGTCAAATCAAATAGTGAAATATGATCAAATCATATATGCTAGAACTCATCACTCTATCATCATTATTTAGAGATCATGGTGCATGTGTGAATCACCATTATGGGGATTATACTTTGGATCATCTTAATGAAATGATGGTGCAACCTAGATAGGGTTAGATTTACCATTATATACACTAAATAATTAACATAGGATCACGGTATCTTTCTTATAATTAATTAGGGTAATTATAAAATTAACATAAAAATATCCTCTCTCTACTATTCTGGGATTATTTTATCTTGCTTCATCGAGTTTATTCATGAGACTTGATAATTCTTCATCATGTTCTTATAGATTATTCATTAGAAACAATGAAAAATAATCATTGGACATGGTTCCAAACATCATATACTATAAAATGACCTAATTATAGGGATTTGAGTTTTGGTTTGGATTTAGGGGTGATGCACTATGTTATGAGCTATAAGTCCATGTCTTAAGGTGGTGTTGGTAGAGGAATTGTATCATGAGAAGTCAGGACACACCTAAATGGTTCTTTTTCCTATTTTGTTTGTTTTAATTAATTTATTAGATTAAATATTTAAATTATTACTTATCCTCATTTTTTAGATAACAAGTTGGGAGATATCCCTTTTCTCATTCTCTAATTCCCCTCTATTAACCAAGTGGGATATTCATTGATTGTTATTTATTCTTCATTTATTTTTTCAAAAGTATTCATTTCAGGTAGGGTTCGATGTTATCTATCATTAATTGTTGTCTTTTTCACAATTTTGGTGTGTTTCAAATAAAATATCCATTTTAGGATATTTATCTAGTTTCTCAATCTCTTCTTCCTTAGATCTAATCAAGTTGTGGGATTTGACATGCATGCCTCTGGTAGTACTAGGTAGGTGGTTTCATAATTTTTCATATGATATATTTATGTTTATGCATCTTGTGATTTAAAAGTGAGGGAAGGTTAATTCATATGATAAAAAATGGAACCACTTGTGGTTTCTATCATTCATATAGGATTTATAGATGTATTCTCATGTGAAATTCTAAGGCACATGAGCCTCAGCCCAGTTGGTGAGGACTCAATAGGTGCATCCAAGAGACTTGAGATCAAATCTGTGTGGAGGTATATTTCCGGGTACTATAGCAGTACTGTAGTAGCACTGCAGCAGGCACTGTAGTACTCACTGTTCGGTATTGTAGCAGTTGGAACTATTCATCCATCTAGGCCTTCGAGCCCCAAGTTTGGCCCACGGGTTCTGCAAGGCTTTCAGGCCACCCAAGGCCTTCTGGCCAGTTGTCTCTCAAGGCCTTCGAGCCACATGAATGCAAGCCCCAGACACACTAAAAAAAGGAGAAACCCCGGAAGAGGATTCAGAGTAGGTGCACTCACCAGAGTAGAGCCAAATGGATTGTCAGAATGAGAGGGTATGGCTATGTCATCGGTACCAGCCTATGCTTCCACGGGAAGCCCAGCCAGACGATCATGCAAAGGTGGAGAGATACTATCAGGATGCACATTCTGGGTAGGGGCAGTTCCTTGTAGGTAGTCTAGTTGAATTCTCTAAGACCATTGGGTCATGTAATATCCTAAGCCTACGGGCCATGTAATCTCTGAGCCTACGAGGCTTGTAAGGGTTCCCCCTCATCCCTTGAAAGGGGGGTTATCAAAAATCAATAAAAATGAAGGCCTTCAGGCCATTCAGGAATGTGGGAATCTAAGGGTTACACCAAGTATATATCTTTCTCTTATTTGATATCTTCTTGGATTTTCTAGATAGTATCCACATGTGAAAAGTTTTGTTACATTTGAAGTTCTTCTTGATGTTTTTCCTTTAGAATGTAATGAATGTAGAATGTGTGCATGTAGTCAGATGTATGCTCCCTAGTATGATATATATAACATCCCCATCTTACTTCACTATAAACAGTAACCATACCATGTTTCCCTAAGACCTCTAGCATTCTGATCCATATGCCAGAGGAGGATGACTAACAGTGGAGGCCTAGGGTAGAACCATGGGGAGACTATACCCCTATATCAGAGTTTGAAATAATAGATAAAAACAAAACATAATCTATGAACAATAAACATCATAGTACATGGAAGAAATAAAACAAAACCATCAATAATAAAAGAATGTAGAAGCATACAATCATAAAATCTAATGATCATTCCAAAACTCACCAACTAATCTATCAATGGGCCAATCATTTATAAAAATAAATAAATAAATAATAAAAATATGTGTAGGATCTACTTCCATCCCTAAGACTCACCTAATCTTGGCCACGAGACCCCATCCTTGTTTTCCCAATCAGTCATATAACTCTAGGTTCTAGCCTGACTTGAGCCTACGATCAGTGAATACTACTCCATTACCCAATTTTCCAAGACTCCCAAGTAGGATGTGAGTACATGTTAATAGGGAACCACCAATGAGGTCCCATATATACTAGAAAGAGGTAGGGCATAAATATGTGATTTAATCAAAATATAAATAAAACATGATATGAAAGTATAAATAAATAACCATTGTTGGTCATAGGGTTCTAATGTGAAACCTAGGATCAACCAAACCCTTCTTCAACTAGTTTCAGAGTGTGTTTGAGCATGTCACAAAACTGTTCCAACCAATTCTATTCCCATGGATAATTCCTATGAATAATTTCTAGAAAATATAATAGTATCTTATAAAATGGATGATTCCTAGTAGTGTTTCATAATAAATCGAAATAAATCCTAGAAGCCTCCTGGTAGTGCTGTATCCCCTACCTTGATTCAAAGGAATAGTTCCAAGGCAATCCAAATCAATCCTAAAAGATGTATGGTAGGGCCGCATCCCCTACCATGATTTAAAAGATAAATTATAAAGAAATCCAACAGTATAAGACATAATATCCAGATCCTTGTATAATGTCCTCGTCTTATTATAGTAGTAGGTATGAAGGCCTTATCTAAGTATAACATCCTATAAATCCCATGTATATAATAAATATTAGTGTTTGGTATGTCCCACACAAATCATTTCATAATATGAATCTCATAAGGGTTATCCCACCATCAGAACTCATCTCACATAATCATGTTCAACCTCTCAAGTTCATGACTTTAAATCATTACTACGGTCATATAAGGCTTACCAAATAATTTTGGGTTCTAAGTTGATTCCATCAATCATCACCACTCATTCTCATATAAACCCTCTCTAGGGTAAATATATCACTGGAGTACCTATTGGGATCCCCTAGGTCACATAAATCATGGATACCACTTATAGGTTCCTCTATCTTTCCCCTAAATCATATATCAACACCCATCACTCAAAGGACAAAACATCCATCGATGCCATCATAATCATCACAAGGCCTCATCGGCCCGGTAGGTAAACTCATATCATTATCACTCAAGGGAGATGGACATAAGACCATCCCCTTATCAAGTCACCCTTAGTCAGTCAACACATACAACCTATCAATAAAACTATATATTTTTTACCCACCTAGGTAATCTCATTTCAGTGGGGTAATAACACTCACCCCAATCTTATCTCACAAACCAAATGGATCTAAGTAAACAATTAGTTCTCACATAACCTACTTGGGTTGACATCCCAAACCTAGAATCTCTATTACAAGGAGGTGTATAAGGATACTACACTAGGTCCACTCAGTTATGTTCACCTTTTAAATTTATATCCCTCAGGGTCCATGTGTTACAAGTCATTAATTTATAGTAAAGTAATTGTTCATCGGTGCACTACGAAATCAAGAAAATGAACAATGGTCTATCACGGCCCTTTAAACTTTGTTCAATACATACATTCCATTATTAATAAAAAAATAATTTAAAATTAAAGGGTTTAATCTCCCTTAGTGGAAATAATGCATACCATATATCAAGTACACATAAATAAATTAATATACCATTGGGTTATTCTCAAGGGACCACCAATCTCAATTGAATCCCTTTCCTTTAATGCAATCTTGACTACCTCCCACACTCTTATAAGTGTTTCTTCAATATCATGATCACTTAGCTCAATACACAACATCACATAATTAATTATAAATCATTAATAATTAATTATTCAATTCATTTGAAAAATTCATAATTTACTTATAAATTAATTCATTTAGTTATAATTTCTGAAAAAATCATCAGACATCCTTGTTGGGAAGAAACCATGACCAACCACTCATGAAAGGCCCACGACATACACTTGACCCCATCTTGGTAAAATCCATGATTCACAACATCAATTCAATATCCAATTTATTTCAATATTGGATAAAACCATAAGTAAATGCATATGATGATATGCCTCTACTGAAATGACATAAAATGATGTGAAGACACCTTATCAGGATTCCCTCTCGACAAGACACAAGAAGGACCCATTTCTCAGTGATGATTTCACTATAAACCTATAAAATCATTACCAAATATTTAAAATTAGGTGGCCCAAATTATAGGTGAAATAAGAGGATGAATGATGAAAGAAAACAAAGGGGTATACTCACCTAAAACACCAAGAAATTGACACCAAAATCACACCAATACCAAGGGGGAATCAATAAAAGTATAGGGAGGAGGGGTGGTTAGTTCTTGAATGTGGGAGAGAATAAATAGGTCAAAGGTGAATAAAAATTAAAAGGGTAAATGTTCATTTTCTCATATGTAATGAGTTTCAGGGTTTGTTCATACAGTTAACCAAATTGTACACTAACTACGTTGTTGGAACTATCTAATTACCCCACCCTCACATGCTTGGTCTTCATGGTCAGATAAACCATGTTAAAACTATGAAAAATTCCTCCCCACAAAATTATCAGGTCCTACATTTTTTATATCAAGCATTTGGTTAACATGCGCCTCAATCCCAATACAAAATAAGCCACGCTATTACTATACATGGTTTCCTCAAACCATGTAGTAATCGTGCATAGGGGTAAAAACCTTTTACAACTTCTAAAATTTAACTTAAAACTCTAAATAATCACTGGATAACCCAAAGAATCTTTCAAAATTCAATCCATATCCAAAAACAACACCTCAAATTGTTCTAACTCTTATAATTTCAATTCAAATATCAATTTTCAAAATGACCCCTTCCCCCGAAATCCAAAATTTTAAATTCTCCAAAAAAATAGTAAATCATAAGTAGTTGGGTTTTAAAACCTCCCCAACATAAAATTATCATCCACAAGAATCCCTAATGATCCTTAATCCTAATTCTTGATCTACCATGGTCATCAATTAATACTTAATTCACCCTATTATAACCCAAAATGTGGAATAAGCTTGTGCTATGTAACTCAAAACATGTGACACACTATTCATAAAAAGTTATGCCGCCACTCATCAAAATCACTGAATCAAAAATATGGTACTGAATGAAACCTATATATACTGATACACCATAGTTTCTTTAATCAATTCATCTTTAGGAATTCTGCAGTGACCCCTACTCTAATAGACTAGGGCTAGTGAATTACTTTATCACATTACCATAGATACAAGGAATCAAATCCTGAAGGAACAATCATTTTAGCTGTTTTATAGAACCAGATAAATAAATGATCCCCATTTTATATTGGGAATAGATAATAAAACACCATTCATAACAATATCAAATGAACATCATCCTTAAAAACTCATTCAAATATTTCTTCTTCCTACCATAGGTAAAAGAAACAAAATAAGGGTGATCTCAAATGCTTAGTAAGGGTTATGTACATCAGGAGATATCATGAATCAATAAGAATAATCAATATTTAAATTTAAATAATGGAACACACCTTCAATTTAAATAACTTCTCTATCATGGTATAATAAGGTAGAATCAATATGGAAAGGTAAATAACAGAAAAAAAATCAATTTAATCAATAAACTGATAATGAAATGCATCCATTGATAATATCATAGAGAAAATATCATGGATAATAATAATAGATAAATAATCGATGAAATAAATACTTAATTATAGGACATAATGTTTTCATGCCACATTATACCTTTACTTTCAAGATCTATGGTCAGGAAAGTTTAAAACTATGAGGTAAAACACCATTTGATTTTTCTAACTTATTTGTCTCATCAGACAATTGATGTATTAAAGGCCTATATATAATCGAGCCCCACCCATGTATTTAATTTCCAAATCATTTCTTATTTATTTAATAATTTATTTCATTCATAAAAAATTTGTCTTATCATCATATATTCTTATTGAGTAAATTATACATGTTTATCAATATTTCCCCAGTCAATCACATAACATTAAAAGTAAACAATGATTGTAAAAATGGTATAATGTTTAGGAAATAATCATATACATCATACAAGAATATTTAAAATTAAGATAAATTTAATTTCTAATAAAAAATAATCATAATAAAGTGATTTTTCTAGAGATATTTAACAATCACAAAAGAAAGTGAGAGTGCACAATAACTTTTACCACTTAATAATTTTAAATTAAAATCCCCTTGGATGAAATAGAAAATATAAAAAATTAAAATATAATGAACTATGAATGAATCATGATATTAAATTTCAAAGGGTAGTATATACACAATATAAAATAAATTAGGTGCATAACATTAAATTATTTCCCAATGAATGTAAATTGAGATGAAGTCCCTTAAAAAGATCATATCATTGAAGTAGAGATTAATAAATGAATTGCTTATGTGTATCAAATTTAATTCCATATAAAAAAGATTAAATACAACATAAAATTATAAAAGTTCCTTACACACATAATCTAATCAGGACATAATCAATGAAGTATAAGTTTAACCCAATGAATGGAAGTTGAGTTAAGAAATACCTTATCTTATGCTTCTTTTTTGTAAATTTTTCTTTAGCCTCATGTATAGTGGTTTTAAAAATGTTATTAACATATATTAGAGCCATATTAATATTTATAATGGAAATTATGATCCTTTTATAACATATTATTACCTGATCATTAATAATCATTCATAGTTTTCATTGTTTCAAGTGTTAATTGCCTTATATTCTTAGTCAGGCTTTGTCATGAAAGTTCTAGTTCTTGTGCGTATTATATAGTTTCATCATCTACAAAAATAATATTCATGAAATAATTATAATATTTATACAACTATTATAATTTTAATATGAATAATTTTATATGGTTTTGAAAAATGAAGTATGTTATGATCATGGAGATGGTAGGTCATACATATGAATGATTAATGCTTCCATTTTTCATTGATCATTGTAAAAAAGAGGTAGATAATAATTTATCTATAAAGAATGATAATAATATCATAAATACCATTTTATTTATTCATGTATACTTATATAAATCAACCATGTTATGGGGTGATGAAAAGAGAGTCGCATCGTTTCGTGAAGGTGATAGTCCACATGTACATGAATTGCATTATCATATTTCATTAAGTGAAAAGGTAAGAAATAAATGGATGTATATTTTCATTTCAGAATCATATATATTTCACTAATATCATAATTATTTTATTTATATATCATATGTTTATTTAATTTATCCTTATAATCTTCCATGTAAATCATTAGTGAAAGTGAATCACATCACTTTGCGAGGCGATAATCATCGTACACACGAGCGATGTCATCGTATCTCCTACGAATGGATAGTAAAAAAAGATATATATGATATAATTACTCCATATGTGTCAATATATTATAAATATCATATATATGTTGTCATGACCCCATCCCCATAAAGTGAGCCCCTCCTGGGCCGGCAATGGGAGAGAAGAGATAGTGACCACTGAGTCCTGCATCCACTAGGCCTCGGGTTGGCGACTAGCACTGAGGGTATAATAAACATAAAAATGGGAGGAATTTACCTCTAATAAAAACACATTCATAAGAGAGATATACAACATAGACCAACCAAATCCTTCTCATAATACAATATAAAATAAAAACCATGTACAAAAATGTAATTTCATGCAAGAACTACTACAACTAAAAGGAAACTGCAAGTACCAAAAGAAAAGTAAGGACAGTAGAGACCAAGAAGTACAAGCTATTAGTTACCATACTAATCTTCAAACTACTCAAAATTGACTAAAAATAGTTTATATATTTGTAGGGTGATTATAAAAATATACGTAGTGTGATTCTCCCCAGAGCCTCTCATGAAAAAGGTAAAGAAACTATGATCAAGCATAGTGAACAACAAGTAAAACTAACTTGTAACCTAAATAGGTATAAAAGGTTACCATCCTCATCATGGATACTCTCACCAAGTATCACATATAAGAGAATATTATATAATAACTAACATAAAGGGTACCCAACTACTACTTCCCCCTAGTTTTCAACTATACCCCAACTTCACACGTCCTGAGCGTCTCTCTCTAAAAAGGCTAACCCGCACACACCTAGGTGAATCATTACAACATGCACCATGTGTAACACAACACCACATACACATAACCAAAAGTAACTAGGTAGTTTCAAGGAGCCACTATATCCCACATAACATGTATCATACATCAAGTATTATACCTCAAGCCATCACAGCTAATACACCACATAAAGATCCACAATCCATCACAACTTATACAAATTAGACCTATAGCAATCCTTAGGAAACTATATCCACAAGACATGTGTGTGAAATAAACACATGCCATTACATCCCTCTACACACATATTTGGGTAAAACTAATCATTGTGCATACCATCGAAAGTAACTACCATGAGAAGAGAGCGGGGCCAAAGGGGGTAGTCAGTCATCCATCCTCCCACAGAGTTGTTTGGGAAAACACCCCCCCCCGGGGGGGCATAGAATCCCCGGGGTGTCAGTTTCCATAACTGAAAAAGTGTATTAGCATATAAAAACACAAAATTTACATGATATAATACATCTCACAACCACACTATGGGCATTACCTAGTCTCAGACTCAACTACAGTGTCTCTAAGACTCCCAACTACCACTGCTAAGACTATATATCCTATAAGCACACAACCATTTAAAGAGATAAATTATATAATCTTAACACTTTTCATCAGTTTCACTTTGCGTTAATTAATTAATTTCCATTAATTAACCATTAAAATTTTCCTCATTACATTACATTATAATTACAACCAAAGTTCTATGCCCTCTAGGCATAATCAAATAGAGTCCACAACTTTTCATAATTATAACCTATTCATTTTATCCCCAAAAGCTCTAACCCCATGGGTTATACATTTATTAATTTATTAACAACATTACTTTCTATATTACTAGGTACTCTAGGAAAACCTACTAATATACCAAACAAGGAAAGAAACCAAACACATCCATTAACTTCAAGAAATCGGGAAAGAAAAGAAAATAAACAAACAACCTTCTCATCATCCACACAACATATTTAAACAATAATTCGGCTTTAATATCAATAGGTAAGCCCAGATTCAACCCATTATGTCATATTTGGTGTCATTCAAGAAATTCACATGCATATCTGATACATCTCTCCACTCTAATCATCAACTACTTCCACAAAAAATTGGGCCTCCCTATCCCTCATACCACAACATCCCTCTAGGATCATCCATCCCAAGATCATGTCACATTCGGGCCTCTCTTCCCCACATACCACAATAGCCCTCCAAGATCATCCATACCTGGATCACATCACATACAGGCCTCTCTACCCCACATACCACAACATCCCTCTAGGCCCATACATCCCAGGATCTCATCACATCGCAATCAGTAGGAAAACAAACATAGTAACCGGGCATTAAAATAATTTATTCAGACTTCACACAAAATAAGCTCTCATGGCTCCAAAGAATATGTAACTATTCCTTCAGAAGAAATCAGGAAACTATTTCCGTACAAAGGCATTATTTATTATCACACAACTAATTCTTATTCTATCTTGAATTAACTGATTCATTATCACAAGTTACAACTATGGGAAACCTAAGAAACAAGATATCTCAACCTATCATAAATTAATTAAACAATTGATTTAACATGCCCTTTATTATTTTATCAATCATATTCAACATGATTCAGGTTTATTAGCTAGTTAAATTAAACATGCATACTTGCATAAATCTTATTATCATCAAATTACAAAAACAACTAGATTCATTAAACATACCTCTTTAATTCCTTATCCAATAACTTATCAATTAATTTCAACTTTACGTTCTTTTACAATTTCCATCAAGAACAACCTGATAGACCATGGATAGTGTATATATTTAAAGGCCCATAAAATTCAAGGGAAATTTTTTTCTTAATTTTCTTTGGGATTTTACAAGAATGCAGTTTCTGATGGCACCTGATTCTGTGGCCTAGTGTGCCCGGAATCATTTTCCAAAGTTTAGCTCAGGTACGTTTAGTGAACGAACGAGCGGGTTTTCCTAACTTTTAAACCGGTGCTCAGAATTGAAATCTGAGGGCACCGATGGAACCTCAGCGCCGGTAATTTCTTAATAACACCTTTTCAAGAGTTGTGTTTTCTCGGGTGAGGTTATTAATTAATTGGGTTAAATAAAGAATAAAATAAAATGTTGTGCAAAAAAAATTATTTTTATTCTATGTAGCGATAACCTAGGCATGGTGGTTGGAGTGGGACCCACAAATATCTTAACTCCTAGGTAGGATATTAATGAGGTGGGGCCCACACGAGCCCCATCCCCCTTTATTTCATTTTTACCTCCCACGTGCATTTAATTTGGTAACTCACCTGCACCCCCTCTTAATTGCCAAGTCAACACTCGCGTTTAAATGGATTGTTAAACGACTCATTATTTGGTCAACACTCGATAATTAAATCGTGTTTTAATTTTGAATTTCAAAAACAGATGGCATGAGTAATAAAATAAGGCTAGGCCTAATTTTATTATGGTTGTTGTGTTGTGCGAGAAGATTTGGGGAGTAATTACTCCAGTCTTGAAGAACGTCCTTCCTCGTTGAAGAATGTGAAGAACGATGAAGAACTCCGGCCTCCGATGAAAGAAGATGAAGAACGAAAGTTCCTCGGAGATCGACGACGTGACGTCGTGTACCGCGAAACTGACGATCCTCTTCCTCACGACATCTTGTACCACGATGCCCACGATCCTCTTCCGCGACGCCGCCTACCGCGACATCCCTTTCCCACAAAAAACTTCATTCAACAACGCTTGAGGTAGGGGTTAATTGTTTTGCCCATGAATTATTCCTTTGTCGTTCATCGACTTCTATTTGGGCCGCCTGCTATCGTAATAACGGGAGGAGGTCGGACCGCATGAACACGACCGACCCTCCTCCCCCCTTTGATGATTGTGTTTGTTGCGGTTCGATAGAAGGCGGCACGGTGCAACGGCACCGCGCGGAAGCATGGGGAAATGTGGCGAAGATTTGCGGCGCCGTCACGCCACACCGTTGAGGCCAAACGAACCCGTGGCTGGAGTCGGGCCGTAGTGAAGGGGCATGGCACCGTCATGCCGCGCCGGAGAACCACAAAGACACTGCGGCCAGATCGGGGCCGCGGTGGAGGGGAGCGGCGCCGTCGCGTCGCGGCGGTGCAAGGCGGGGCGGCCGGAACCGCCGGTGCCGGCACCTCGGAGGGGCTGGAACCCGGCGGTCCCGTGCCAGCAGCACCGGCCGGCCGGACTGGGCCGGCTGGATTCCAAGAAACAGGGGGTCGTAACCCCCGGCTGGCCGAAGGAGTATCCCCCCACGTGGGGGTCGCGGTCTCTCAATCAGGGGGGCAGTGCACCCCCCTGTTCCGCTCAGCTCAGTGTTGGTCGAGCTGGCCACGCGGACCGTGAGAGCACACCAAGCCACCGGCTGACTAGGCCGAGCCGGGCCGCACCCTAATGGGCCGGACTCGGACCCAGTTCGGGTCGACCCGGTTCGGGCCGACCCCGGGGGTCTCGCGTCGGGTCGGTCTGGGCCCAAAACCCCCTAAAAACGGAAAGGTTTGTTCTTTTTCCCATATCTTGGGCTACGGACCATCGATCGATGCACCGTCAGTTGTGATGCGATCCATGGATAGAGACGGTAGTTTCGGTATATTACATTCAAGTTTTTGGAGAACTTTGGGTATGGCCGGGTTGGTTCGAACATGAAACCAACCGGGCCCTCGGAGCGGAAACGCTTATAACTTGAGCTCCGGACGTCCGATTGACGTGCCGTCGACTTTTTCAGATTCCTCTTAGTGAGATGTACATTTTGGATTACTCCGCTCGAGGTTTGGATTTAGTTGGAGTGTGGTCAGGTTGGTTTTGACTTAAAAACCAACCAGGCCCCTGGAACGAAAAGGCCAATAACTCTCAGACCGGGCGTCTGATTGACGCGCTGTCTGTCACATTGAGTTCCTCTTGTCGAGATGGGACTTTGAGATACATAAACTCCAGACTATGTGTCAGTTGATGTATCGACCCCTTGGCTCATGGAGCGGACCCTCCCAGAAACAAGCAAGCTGTGTGCAGGAACCCTAGAGCTGGTTGTGACTGCGATTGTGATGACTGCACTGAAATCCTATGTGGGTTCGACAGCAATGAAGACCGTACTGAAATCCTATGTGGGTTCAGCAGTGATGAAGACTGTACTGAAATCCTATGTGGGTTTGGTAGCGATGAATAACGTACTGAAATCCTCTGTGGGTTCGGCGGTGATAAAGACTGCACTGAAATCCTATGTGGGTTCTGCAGAGATGAACATCGTACTGATATACTTCGTGGGTTCGGCGGTGATGAAGACTGCACTGAATTCCTATGTGGTTTTGGCAGCGATGAAGACCATACTGAAATCCTCCGTGTGTTCGACGGCAATGAAGACTGTACTAAAATCCTAGTTGGGTTCGGCAGCTCAGCTGGTTTAGTATCCTACATGGGTCCCAGCTTAGATGAATCAGTGGCTATATCTGATCATCTCTACCACCGAAGAAGTATACCTGTGTGAGATGAGTCTTGACTTCAATAAATATCTTCAATATGATTGACTTGCTATCCTATGTGGTTTGGGTTGTACTCTTATGTGGACGTGATCGAACTTGGGCTCGGATGTTGGAGCCAAACTGGAATTGATGACTTAGGTATATGTACGGGCATATACCTAAGTAGTAGTTGTATGTTACTTTGTGATTGTATCTTTCCTTTGTGGATTACCCATTGTGGATTCTAGGAGACCTTCGGGGGTCTCGGGGTCCCTACTTAGTAGCGTATACTCACCCCTGCATGGTCTATGCTCGCACTACGTTGTGTTGGATGCAGACGACGGACAACGCTGATCGTGGTTGAGGCTTGTGGAGCAAGTTGGTACCTGGAGGTGGACCACTGGGCGGGACGTACACGGAGCAGACGGCTGGACCCGAGGAGCTGAGGAGGCTATATGTACCCACCCTTCAAGTAATACTTCTAGTGGACGACTCGACGTTGCTGCTTTACTTTCAGTTGTTGCACTTTCCTTCCAGTTGTACTTTACTTTCATTTTGGGTTTGTATTCTGGCACACTTACTTTTACGCACTACTTTTGTACCCAGTTTTACTTAGTGTTTACTTCTGCTTGCTTCCTTTGTGGTGTTTGTTTACTTTATAAAGGCAATGCCTTCCCCTTTTGTCGGGATTCACGCCTTGGTGCTAGTCGCCCGCCCCTAGCCTATGGGAGGCGGGCTTGGGGTAGTCACGACACGGGTGCCGAGGACGGGTCGTGAAAAATTGGTATTAGAGGAGTTCGGTTCTACTATAGAACTCAGGACTCTGATCTTTCTTCTATGTGAAGCAATACTGTTAAGGGTATTGAGTGTGGTTATCAGTCCAGGGAGTCCAGTGTTGTTGCGGCGGCCGACGTATCCGTACACCAGGACCCTGACTTCTGATTTTCCGACTCAATGAACGAAAACATTTATTGCATGTGTGTTTCAAAAATTTTCTTTGTGATTACTTTGTGTCAACTCACCAGGTATACTCTTTGACCATGGCGCACCTGTTTTTTTTTTGGGATGGCCCCATGACGGCAGCCAGCTAGGGTTCCGAGCGTTGTGCGAGACGACAGCCTACCGAGCGACGAGGCCTCGGTGTAGGGCCCTTTAACAGCGAAGGCACTGGTGGTACCTCTACCCTCCGAGCCACTGATGCTACCAGCCCTATCCACTAATAGTGCACGTCGCCTTAGTGCACTCCATGAGTTTCAGCGTCAGAGACCGCCCAGGTTCCACAGGGAGACAAACCCTCAGGCAGCTGAGGATTGGCTGGAGGCGGTTGTTCGAGTTTTTAGGTTAGTGGGGACACCAGCTGACCTCATGGTGATCCTCGTAGCAAGCCTCCTGTATGCGGTAGCAAGAAGATGGCGGAGCATGATGCTCCAGGTGCACGACGAGGCATCACTCCTCTGGATAGACTTTGAGAGCCTCTTCCTCTTAGAGTTCATCCTAGCCACCCTCTGTGCTATACGCATACAGAAGCTTCTACAGCTGCGGTAGGGCAGCATGACGGTCGCCCAGTACTCAGTGAGATTTACCGATCTCTCGCGCTATTCGACGGACATGGTACGAGACCCATTCTTTTGGGCCTAGACCTTCGAGCAGGGACTGAGGCATGAGATAAGGGCATCGATGATCTCCCTCAGCATTCTGACACAGGAAGGAGTACTGGAGTGAGCTCTTCTCATAGAGAGCTTTCTTGCTGATCCTACACCAACAGTGAGACCTTCCGCAGGGCAGCACGTAGCAGAGTCGTCTGCAGCTGGCAGTCGACGGATGTCACAGGGGTCCAGGCGGACCAGACCATCAGGCAGACAACCTCAGGACACTGGCTCAGAGGTGTGGGGCACAGGGCATAGAGCCATCCTTCTGAGGAGGAGGCAGTTCTACGCATGCGGCAGGCAGGGCCACATGGCTCGTGACTGCCCGACCCATCGTGCAGAGGAGCAGTAGACGGTTGAGGGGCCACCCAGGAAGAGGTAGATGGTCGACCGTGGTGGTCCGCCGAGAGAAGGCGGACGAGGCAGGGGAGCTGGCCGAGCAGCAGGTGGTGGGCGACACTTTGAGGCTTTTCCACCACCACCACCAAGAGGTCCACCCCGACCATAAGGAGCTGGCGGGCAGGGACAGGCTCAGCTTTAGGTAGCAGAGGCCTACGACCACGGAGCGCCAGAGATGATTCAAGGTACTATCTGTGTCTACTCCACCCTTTCTGCAGTTCTTATAGAGACAGGAGCGAGTCACTCTTTTATTGTCGCTGCCCTTGTTCGGAGCTCGGAGATTCCGACGGAGCCGTTGGCTCTATCCTTATGGCTAGAGACTCCTACGGGAGTAGACTCGATGATTACGCACTAGTTCTGGCAGTGTGAGATTACTCTAGGAGGAGAGATATTCGGCAGGGATATTCTTGTAGCAGCGTCGATGTCTTATGACGTCATCTTGGGCATGGATTGGTTATCTACCGTCCATGCTCAGATTGACTGTATTATGTGCAAGGTGCGGTGTGTACGCACTGATGGGAGAATTTTTACCATCACCAGTGATAATGGAACCTTTGCAACGCAGGATGGACTCACGCAGAGAAGAGGATAGCCCATCAATCATCAGTTTGATAGCCTTATCCTAGGAGCAGTTGACGTGCAGAGTCCTAGTTTTCCTGTAGTGGTGGATCAGTATGCGGACATTTTCCCCGATGACGTTCCATGACTACCTCCTCGCAGAGAGGTAGACTTTTATATTGACATGTACCCTGGGACAACCCTGATATCCACTCCAGCATATCAGATGGCCCCATCTGATCTTCGAGAGCTACGGGTACAGTTGGAGGACTTGCAGGGCAAGAGATTCATCTGACCTAGTGTTTCACCCTAGGATTCCTCGATATTGTTCGCCAAGAAGGCGGACGGGAGCTTACGACTTTGTGTCAACTATCGTCGCATGAACCAGGTGACCGTGAGGGACAAGTATCTGCTACCGAGGATTGACGACCTCTTTGATCAGCTCAAGGGAGCACGGTGGTTCTCAAAGATAGACCTTATATTAGGATATCATCAGCTCAGAGTTCGAGATGAGGACGTGCAGAAGACGGCCTTCAGATGTCAGTATGGCCACTATGAGTTCTTGTTTATTCCTTTTGGCATAACCAACACTCCAGCTGTGTTCATGAGTCTCATGAACAGGATCTTTCATCCATACCTCGATTGATTTGTCGTGGTCTTCATCGACGACATTTTGATATAATCGACCACTGAGGAGGAGCACGCCTACCACTTAAAGGTTGTACTGGATACACTATGAGAGCACAATCTTTATGGTAAGATCTCAAAGTGTCAGTTCTGGTTACGTGAGGTCCACTTCTTGGGACACGTCATCTCTGATGTGGGAGTTGAGATGGATCCATCGAAGATCGAGGCAGTTCTAGCTTGGGAGCCACCCAGGAGCATGGCGGAGGTGTGGAGTTTCTTGGGGCTATCTGGGCACTACCAGAGATTTGTACCAGACTTTTTCAGAGTTGTGTCACCACTATCACCTTTGAAGAAGAAGGGGAAACCCTTCGTGCGGTCAGACAGATGTTAGCAGAGCTTCTAGGAGCTGAGACATAGATTGACCAGCGCGCCTATCTTGAGGCTACTGGAGGAGAGAGTAGGGTACGTAGTCTACTACGATGCATCAGGGACCGGACTCGGATGTTTCATGATGCAGGAGAGGGCTGTGATCACCTATGGATCACGTCAGTTGAGGCAGCATGAGCAGAACTATGCTACCCATGACCTGGAGTTAGCAAGAGTGGTCTTCACTCTGAAGATGTGGTGACACTATCTAATGGGCGAGTGCTTTACAGTCTACTCTAACCACCAGAGTCTCAGGTACATCTTCTCACAGAAGGACCTGAATCTGAGAAAGTGGTGATGGCTCGAGTTCCTCCAGGACTATGACTTTGAGATAGTCGATACTCCTGGAAATGGGAACGTAGTAGCCGATGCTCTCAGCAGGAGGACGGGCATTCAGCTACTCGAGGAGGTGATGGAGCAGCTAGCCGCTTTTCAGATATCCATCGTGGATAGAGATGGATCATCCCTTCTTCAGTCACCCATAGTCACTCCTCCACTACTACAGTGAGTCGGAGAGGCACAGCGGGAGGACGCTGACTGTGAGACGCGGCGTGCGCAGATATCCTCAGGACAGGAACATGATGGATTCTCTATAAGAGGAGAGCACGACGTCCTTTTCAGAGGATGTACCATGGTACTAGTTTCTTTACAGGAGGATGTGTTGAGAGAGTTTCACACTTCCCCGTTAGCGGTACATCCAGGAGTGGCGAAGATGTATCAGAATCTCAAACGACAGCACTGGTGGCTAGGTATGAAGAAGGTTGTGGCAGAGTTTGTTTCTCGATGCCTCACCTGCCAGTAGGTGAAGGTAGAGCACCATGTACCAGCAGGCTTGGTATAGTCCTTGGAGGTCCCGAAGTGGAAGTGGGATGGGATATCTATGGATTTTGTGACTGGACTTCCACGTACTTTTAGAGGTCATGACTCCATTTGGGTGATTGTCGACCGACTCACCAAGTCAGCCCACTTCTTACCCATCAGAGAGCAGGGCTCAGTAGAGAGCTTGGGACGTCTCTACGTTCAGTAGATTGTACAGCTTCATGGTGTGCCATCATCTATCGTCTCCGATCGAGATGCTCGCTTTACTTCCTGGCTTTGGAAGGGGTTGAAGGAGGCATTCGAGACGTAGCTACGTCTGAGCACCGCCTTTCACCCTCGAACGGATGGTCAGACGGAGAGGACCATTCAGACTCTCGAGGACATGCTTCGTGCATGTTTCCTCGACTTTGGTCGCAGCTGGGAGGACCATCTACCCTTGGTGGAGTTCACGTACAACAACAACTACCACTCCACCATCGGGATGACACCATACGAGGCATTGTACGGTCGACCATGCAGATCAACTCTGTGATGGACAGACCCTGGGGAGTCATCACTTGTGGGACTGGAGATGGTCCAGGCCACGACAGAGAAGGTCCAGGTCATCCAGGAGCGGATGAGGACAGTTCAGAGTCGTCATAAGTCTTATGCTGATAGGAGGCGGAGGCCATTAGAGTTCAAGGATGGAGACCATGTTTTCTTGCAGGTCTCACCTCGACGCGGATTATGGAGATTTGGACGAGGTGGCAAGTTATCTCCATGCTTCATCGGACCATTCCAGGTTCTCAGTAGGATAGGCGAGGTGGCTTATCGCCAAGCTCTACCACCTCAGTTGCACCGGGTGCACGACGTCTTCCATGTATGTCAGCTGAGGAGATACGTGCATGACCCGACGCATATCATCGACCATGGGGAGTTGTACATTGACAATGGGGTGACTTTTGCGGAGGTCCCTATGGAGATCGAGGATCGACAGAAGCGGTTCCTACGTGGGTGGTCAATTCCTTTAGTGCATATCAGATGGTAGCACGGGAACCTCCAGGAGAGCACTTGGGAAAGGGAGGATCAGATGCGTGCACAGTACCCACATTTGTTTCCCTAGTTTATGATGTATCTTTACAGGGACATAAATCCCTGAGGTGGGAGTAATGTAAAGACCCGTAAAATTCAAGGGAAATTTTTTTCTTAATTTTTTTTGTGATTTTACAAGAACGTAGTTACTGATGGCACCTGATTCCAAGGCCCGGTGTGCCCGAAATAATTTTCCAAAGTTTAGCTCAGGTACGTTCAGTGAACGAACGAGCGGGTTTTCCTAACTTTTGAACCGGTGCTCGTAATCGAAATATGAGGGCACCGATTGAACCGCAGCGCCGGTAATTTCTTAAGAACACCTTTTCCAGAGTTGCGTTTTCTCGGGTGAGGTTATTAATAAATTAGGTTAACTAAAGAATAAAATAAAATGTTGTGCATCAATTTTTATTTTTATTCTAAGTAGTGATAACATAGGCATGGTGGTTGGAGTGGGACCCACAAATATCCTAACTCCTAGGTAGGATATTAGTGAGGTGGGGCCCACATGAGCCCCACCCCCCTTTATTTCCTTTTTAACTCCCACGTACATTTAATTTGGTAACTCACCTGCACCCCCTCTTAATTGCCAAGTCAACTCTCAAGTTTAAATGGATTGTTAAACGCTTCATTAATTGGTCAACGCTCGATAATTAAATTGTGTTTTAATTTTGAATTTCAAAAACAGATGGCATGAGTAATAAAATAAGGCCAGGCCTCATTTAATTATGGTTTTTGTGTTGTGCGAGAAGATTTGGGGAGGAATTACCCCAGTCTTGATGAACGTCCTTCCTCATTGAAGAATGTGAAGAACGACGAAGAACGCGCGGAAGCATGGGGAAATGTGGAAAAGATGCGTGGCGCCGTCACACCGCGCCGTTGAGGCCAAATGAACCCGCTGCCAGAGTTGGGCCGCAGTGAAGGGGCGCGGCGCCGTTGCGCCATGCTGGAGAACCACAAAGACACCACGGACGGAGCGGGGCCACGGCGGAGGGGCGCGGCGCCATCGTGCAATGCCGGTCGGACAAGGCCGTGGCTCGAATCCGTGACGGTGCAAGGTGGGGCGCTCGGAACCACTGGTCGTCGACACCTCGGAGGGGCGGGACCCTGACGGTCCCATGGCAGCAGCACCAGCCGGCTGGACAAGGCTGTCCGGCTTCCAAGAAACCGGGGGTTGTAACCCCCAGCTGGCCGAAGGAGCGGCCCCCCAAGTGGGGGCCACGGTATCTCAATCAGGGGGGCAGCGCACCCCCCTATTCCGCTCAGCTCGGCGCTGGCCGAGCTGGCCACGCGGACCGCGCGAGCACGCCAAGCCACCGGCAACCCAGGACGGGCCGGGCCGCGATGACCGGGCCGCGCCGACTGGGTCGGGACACGCCCTAATGGGCCGGACCCAGACCCGGTTCGGGTCGACCCAATTCGGGCTGACCCAGGGGGTCTCAGCCCGGGTCAGTCCGGGCCTAAAACCCCCTAAAAACGGACCTTTTCATTCTTTTGACCATATCTTGGGCTAAGGACCTCCGATCGATGCACCGTCAGTTGCGATGCGATCCTTGGATCGAAACGGTCGTTTTGGTATATTACAGTCAAGGTTTCAGAGAACTTTGGGTATGGCTGGGTTGGTTTGAACACGAAACCAACCGGGCCCTCGGAGCGGAAACACTTATAACTTGAGATCCGGATGTCTGATTGACGTGTCATCAACTTTGTCGGATTCCTCTTAGTGATACGGACCTTTTGGCTTACTCTGCTTGATATTTGGATGCAGTTGGAGTGCGGTCAGGTTGGTTTTGACTTAAAAACCAACCGGGCCCCTAGAATGAAAAAGCCAATAACTCTCAGACCGGGTGTCTGATTGATGCGTCGTCTGTCACATTGGGTTCCTCTTGTTGTGACAGAACTTTGAGATACATCAACTTCGGACTACGTGTCAGTTGATGTATCGACTCCTTGGGTCGTTGAGCGGACCCTCTCGTAAACGAGCAAGCTATGTGCGGGAACCGTAGAGATGGCTGCAACTGCGACTGTGACGACTGCACTGAAATCCTATGTGGGTTCAGTAGCGATGAAGATAGTACTAAAATCCTCATTGGGTTCAGCGGTGATGAAGACTTAACCAAAATCCTATGTGGGTTCGGCAGCGATGAAGACCGTACTGAAATCCTCCGTGGGTTCGGCGGTAATGATGACTGCACAGAAATCCTATGTGGGTTCGGCAGCGATGAAGACCGTACAGAAATCCTCCGGGGGTTCGGCGGTGATAGAGACTGCACTGAAATCCTATGTGGGTTCGGCAGTGATGAAGATCGTACTGAAATCCTCCATGGGTTTTATGGTGATGAAGACTGTACTGAAATACTATGTGGGTTCGGCAGCGATGAAGACCGTACTAAAATCCTCCATGGGTTCAATGGCAATAAATACTGCACTCAAATCCTAAGTGGGTTCGGCAGCTCGGCTGGTTTAGTATCCTAAGTGGGTCCCAGCTTAGATGAATCGGTGGCTATATCTGATCATCTCTATCACCGAAGAAGTATACCTTTGTGAGCTGAGTCTTGACTTCAATCAATATCTTCGGTATGATTGACTTACTATCTTGTGTGGTTTGGGTTGTACTCCTATGTGGACGTGATCGAACTTGGGCTCGGATGTTGGAGCCAAACTGGAATTGATGACTTAGGTATATGTATGGGCATATACCTAAGTAGTAGTTGGATGTTACCTCGTGATTGTATCTTTCCTTTGTGGATTACCCTTTGTGGATTCTAGAAGACCTTCGGGGGTCTCGGGGTCCCTACTGAGTAGTGTATACTCACCCCTACACAGGCTATGCCCGCACTACGTTGTGTTGGATGCAGATGATGGACACTGCTGATCGTGGTTGAGGATTATGGAGCAAGTCAGTACCTGGAGGTGGACCACTGGGCGGGATGTACACGGAGTGGACGGCTGGACCCGAGGAGCTGAGGAGGCTATCTGTACCCACCCTTCAGGTGGGACTTCCAGTGGATGACTCGACGTTGCTTCTTTACTTTCAGTTGCTATACTTTCTTTCCAGTTGTACTTTACTTTCAGTTTGGGTTTGTATTCTGGCCCACTTACTTTTCCGCACTACTTTTTTACCCATTTTTACTTAGTGTTTACTTTTGCTTGCTTACTATGTGGTGTTTGTTTACTTTATAAAGGCAATGCCTTCCCCTTTTGTTAGGATTTACACCTTGGTGCTAGTCGCCATCCCCTGGCCTATGGGAGACGGACTTGGGGTAGTCACGGCACGGGTCCTGAGGATGGGTCATGACAATATATGACACTATCTAGTAAATCACAAGTCAAACCGTCATCATGATGCAAAGTAGAAAATTCATTATGCAATCGATTCCATTTCTTTAATCTAATTAAAGTAATTATTAGGTTAATTTTATTGTGATACAAGGGGATATATTATGCTAACTATATGATTTTAAGTAAATAAATATAGAACCAATGAATCCCTTACCTCAAAAGGTCACGGACATTATTCACATGATAATGGACCATACAGAAGATCTCTGATAAACTCTCACGTAATAACTATATCCACCTAAGGATTTCGTGGAATATCCTCACCAACCAACAATAAAGATAAAACCCATCAAAACATGGGAGATCATCCTCTATCACATGGAAATATAAACTGGAGGAAAAGAGATCAAATTGTGATAAACCTTTATAAAATGAAGGAAAAAACACACCTTGAATCAACCTAGGTCACCATGAATCGAAGATAGAAGATAGGAATCGATCCTTGGTGAAGGAATCCCCAAAACATTGAAGAGGGGGTCACTAGGTATCCTAGAGTTTATATAGATCCACTGTATCCATAGGGTTTGATAACCTAAGTGGCTGGAATTTTTTTATAACATATAGTATCAGGGAGTTACATGATGTTTAATCCCCTTTCATGTCATGTAATCCTCATAATTTTATTTTCACCCAAAAATGTGCCAACTATTCAATTTATTTTTTATCAAACCTCAATATATTACATGTCTTAAGATACTCTATCCTGGAATATAAATTTTCATGACATGAAATCCTCCCCTACTTCCCGCATGCAGTATCAAAACTCCTCCATAATTATTTTGAGCCTCCTATGAGCACCTCGGTCTTTGGAAACATGCATAGGGTTGATCCATGTTGATCAGAGCCCTTACATTAGATAGCTATCAAAACATTATCATCCTCGAGAATCCAAAATAAGACAAATAGGAAACAGAAAAGGGTTTTCTCGAACATCCACCCTATGAGATACCCCTCATAACTCTTTCTACTACAAGAGCTCCAGCACCCCCATCCAAGTAGAAGGGGCTCAACATAGTGAGTAGATGAACTACTCGTTGAGTCTTTACCACCTATTTTAAGATATTAAACCCATCTAAACTCAATAATATAAACATGTAAAGCATTTGTAATACCCCATGCATCTTTTCCTCCCATGGAAAGAGAGTAAGACACAATAAGTAATAAGAGAGAGAGTTGTCTCATAAACCAAAAAAATGTCTATAATAACAAAATGAATAGTGTTACAAGAGAAGAGATAAACATAAAACATATCGGGGTGTTGGGATTGTATCTGTGACTCACAATCCTTGGTACTCTCCTCCACACCACCATGTTTCCACCAGACATGAATCAAGAGGATAGCACGCCCCCACAAAACCTTCTCCTGGTGTTCCTAGATCTCTACAAGACACTCCTTGAAGGTTGCATCATCATCAACATTGATCTCTCCATAATAGATGATGTGAGAGTCATCATTAATATAATTAAGGATCTATGAAATGTTAAAAATATCATATATCCAACTCATCTATGAGGTAAGTGTTATATGATATTTCATCTCTCCTACAAAATCCAAATCCTCCAAAGGCCCAACAAACTGAAGAGAAATATTACTCCCATGACCAAACCTTCACTGCCCATGATGGGGATTAACTTTCAGAAACACATGATCCCCAATGTCGAACTCCAAAGGCCACCTACAATGATCATCATAGGATTTTCGAAGATCCTGCACTACCTTCATCCTCTCGTGAATCACTAGAACCATTTCTATCAGATTTTGTACCAGTTCTATCTTGAGAATTGTGGACTCTCTGACCCAATTCCAGAACAATAGAGAATGGTAAGTTCGTCCATAAAAGGAATCAAATGGTACCATACCCATGGTGGAGTGAAAACTATTTTTGTAAGTGTACTCTACTGTTGGAAATTTCCTCATCCACAAACCTCCAAAACCTAGTACATAAGAGCACAACATACCTTCATGAGCCTGGATGGTATGCTCTCTCTGAACATCTGTGTGTAGATGAAAAGTATTACTAATGAATAACTAAGAGACAAAATCATGATAGAGACCTCTCTAAACCCTGGAGGTAAAATGAGGATCTCAATTGGAAATGATTGATCTCAGGACCCCTTGGAGTCTCACCACCTCTTCCAGATACTGCCTTGACAAAACCTGTACTGATCTCGACTCCTTGATTGCAACAAAGTGGTTTTTTTAATTAAAAAATCCACTACCACACATATATTATCATATATTACCTGATCTCATGTAAAATCAGTAAAAAATTCCATTGTTATGTTATGCCACTTTCACTTAGGAACATATAATGACTATAGAAAACCAATGGGAACACATTGCTCGATCTTCACCTTTTTGGCAGACCAAATATCGAGCCCGAAACAATAATACTACACTATTAAAACCAAGACACCAAAAATGAACACTCAAAGCTCAGTACATATTTTTCACACCATGATATACCTCTAAAGGTGAACTATGGAACTCTAAGAGAACCATATCACGTGTCGCCATAGGAACAAAAATCCTTCCCAAAAATAGAACTCGATGTTTTTCATCCATAGAACAACCATCAGGGGCCTCACCACAAACAACATGGTCTCTCTATACCTCCAATTCAAGATCCCACAATGGGGATTCCGCCACCTTCTATACTAGATTTGACTACACCATCATATAAACAATTCAACATCTGCTGCCGAATTCTCCCATATCTTGGTGTAATGATGAATTTTCTTCCATTACTCTCTTGGAATCACCTGATTCATGCAGTACATAACTACTTGAATTCATACTCATCCCAAAATCTAAAAACATTACCTTTCTAGGTGTATATCAAATCTTGAAGTCATAATCCTAAAAGAACTCCCTCCACCGACATTGATGCATGTTCAAGTCATGTTGGGAGAAAACATACCTTAGGCTCTTATGATTAGTAAATACCACAAAACGCTCACCTATAAAGTAATGTCTCCACAACATCAAGCAAAACACCACCACTTCCAACTCGATATTGTGGGTGTCATAGTTACTCTCATGTGGATGTAACTTTTGAATCCCATAACAAATGATTGATCTCTTCTGTATCATAACACAACCCAATCCAAGACATGAAGAATCATAGAAAAGTTAAAACTGATCTCCAAATGCTCATAGAAAAATAACTAGAGTACTTACCAAATTATCCTTCAGACACTCCAATGTTTTCTAACACTAATCAGTCCATAAGAATGCCTGATCCTTTCTAGTAAACATTGTCATATGAGTCTCAACCATAGATAAATCGGCTACAAACCTCCCATAATATCCTATGAGACCAAGGAAACTTCTCCCCTCTTCCATTTTCTTAGGGACTAATCAAGTCCCAACTACTTCTACCTTTAATAGATCAACTACTACTACCGACTGGGATAAAACATTCCTCATTAAATGGACTTCTCAAGAAAAAAAAATCACACGACATAAACATCCCAAACTACTTATCATGGAGAAGAACTCCAAAAATGGAACACAGATACTTTGAATGCTCCTCCTCAGATGCGGGGTACACAAGGATTTCATCGATGAAAACTACCATGAACTAATCCATGAACTTAGGGAACATAGCATCGTTAACCCCATGAACACAGTTAGATCATTTGTTAAACCAAAATTCATTATAATGAACTTGTAATGCCCATGAAAAAAATGAAAAGAATTCTTCAGGATATCCTCATATTTTACACACATCTGATGATATCCTGACCACAAATCAACATTAAAGAACCAAATTTCACCCTTCAGTTGATTGAATAAATCATCAATCTATGGAATATGGTACCAATTCTTCACTTTCACTTGGTTTAAGTGATGATAATAGATACTCAAATGAAAACAAATATCATCCTTATTTACGAAAAAAATTGGTCCACCCCATGGTGACACACATGGAAAAACAAAACCGCACTTCAATAGATCATCTAACTATATATGAAACTCTCACAACTTTGAGGGAACCATCCTATATGGAGAAAACGAGATAGGGAACATACCTAGCTTTAGTTTGATCTTGAACTCGATTTCTTGTCAAGGTAGTAATGCTACAACCTTCTCTAGATATACATTAGGGAACTCTTCTATGAACCTAGGAAACATTGACTGCAAAACTTTTGATAGACTCAGCATTAGATTATCCATCATGGATGGAAAGGATAGAACACACCTCTGACCCATCCAATGGTCTTTCTCACCAACAAACACTATTTTATATCTATCAGCATTGAAGAACCAAAACTTCCTATAGAATAAACCCATGATAGTCTCCCCTGAATACAACCAATACATTTTAAGGATTATTTCATATGGTTGTATCTGTAAACATAGGAAATCTTCCCAAGAGTGGTGTTACCCCAGCACTTGATCATAGTCTTCATATAATTTAAACAAGTTAGCTTGACCTTCAACTGGCATACTCAACACATGGGAACTAGAAGTCCCTCTACCTAAAGTACCAAATCATGAAAAAGGGTATGTGAATTGAAGGAGTGTGTCACTCATGGATCAAACAAGACATTCACCCAAGTAGAAAAGAAGAAAAGGGTACCTCATACGACATCTGGATCACCTGGCATTGGAAATGCTAAAGCATGAATCTAACCATGATCTACTCTATGACCTCTCTCACCCAACTGAAAACCACCTTCATGATTTCACTCTACTCCCTAAGGATGGGGAGTGTCCCATGGCTATCCTCTTCCTACCTAATCTAATCTTTGTTGATCCAAAATTTAAGGATCCTATTACTTCTACCTCGGCTAGAACTATCAAAATGGAGGAACCTGAAGAGGAACAACTGGTGCATGCTGACCACTCATAAAGATACGGAACTCTCATCATGGATGACCTCATCCTTCACAAGAAAAACGTGCACCTGATCTATTAGCATAGTCATGAGAGCCACTGCCACTAGATAAATGATAGATAGGGGATGGTACCTACCTTGAATGATCAAAATATCTTCTATCCTAAAAACTAGGAACCCTATAATGCATCTCTACTTAGTGAGAAATCTTGATGACTCCCCTCTAATGATGATCTTGTTCTGGAAAACATCATATCAATGACCTCTTCTCTTTCTAGTACCTCGAGATATGTCTTCAACATAAATGGCTTAACCTAGTGCTAGATCCCTAGATGCAAAGACTCCTCAAAATACCTCTCCCTAGCCTCCTCATCTTGAAATAGGTCCAAAGTATATCACAAAAGGTTCCCAAAATAGATCCCTAACTCTCACACACTAGAACTCACCTACGGAATGGTAAATCGCTCCTTGAGACTACTCACCTTCATGGACAAAGAAAGAAACTTGGATCTAAACTCTTCTTCAAACTCCTCCCATGAGACTATTGACTCCTCATGATCTTAAAGGAATAAAAACCACCACTACCTCACTAACACATGCAGCAGTATCACAACCAATGATACATGGTTCTCCTTCTGAGCACAGACCAAACTAAAGGCTATCTCAACCCCCTCCAACCATTCTTCCATGATGGAATCTGAAATGTTGCCCTCATACCACTATAGAATCTGGAACTAATGCTCTAAGATTCTCCTCCTCCAAGTTTCATCATCAAAACCTCCACTCTGTAGCGATGTACTAGCATAACCTCCTGAAAATCTTCTTTGAGAGCCTAATGAGGACGTCAACCTGGAGACATTCCTATAAAATATTAAATATTTAGATCTCCTAAATATGGAATATGGAAGGATTTGACATTAATTAATTATTTTATTTCATTAATTTTATGTTAACTAATCCCAATATCTACCAATTAAAACATAGGTGTAATGAAAAATGATGCATGATCCTTTCCTAGGTATCTAGCCTCTAACCAGTATCCCCTTGTTTAGTAGACACTATAAGCTTAAAGGTCCATGCATCAAATCATAGGGGGGATAAATACTTCTGTCTCAGCTGTTATCATATTGTTATAGTGCTTGATAAACTTAGTTAATAATGTTTCCCTACCATTACCTGAAACCTCACATGTGCCTAACTCCAAACTTTATCATATCCCTCAAACAGCCCTCTAATACCACTCTGTCAAGACCCCCTCTCCACAAAGTGTACCCCTACTAGGCCGGAAATGGTAGATGAGAGATAATGATCCCCCGAGTCCTGATTCAAGTAGGACCCAGGTTGGATACTAGAACTGAGGGTATAATAAACATGCAGATGGGATGCATTACCCTCTAAGAGAAACACTTGTAAAAGAGAAAGATAATAAGGAATCCAAAACTACTAGAAAAGTTCCCTATACCCAGGGTTTCAAACTATGGGTATATCCCATGAAAGAGTTGGTATAGTCTATACCCACGATTTGATGAACTGTGGGCTCCTGAGGCATCGGGATTTCCCTATACCCACAGTTTTACAGAAACTGTGGGTATATCCCACTAAAATGTCAACTTCCCCATGGTTTTGGTAAATCGTGGGTATACATATATGCCCATGGTTTACAGAACCATAGGTACACATTCTACAGAAGAAATTAGATACCATGGTTAATTCAACAGTGGGTATAGAGGGTTCTGCAGTAACATATTTACCCATGTTTTAAGAACCGTGGGTATATAGGGTTCTACAATATTATATTTACCCACAGTTCTCAAACTGTGGATATAGTGGGTTATCTGAGAAATAGCAGCAACCCCCCTTCACCCCTAGTACCACCTGCACCTAGCCCCACATAAATAATAGTTTCTCCCCCCATGCACCCCCAGTACCACCTGCACCCTGACCCCATGCACCCAGCCCCCCCCCCCCCATTGGACACCCCCTGGACCACCCAATGGACACCCCCTGGACCCCCCCCCCCCACCTACACCCCCACTAACCCTCCTGGACCCCCCCCCCCCTCCTGGACTCCCCCATGCACCCCCAGTACCACCTACACCCAGAACCCCCTCCCCCACCCTTGTACCCAGCCCCACTACCCCTTGCATCCAGCCCCCCCCCACCCCACCCACCCACTAGACCCCTATGGACCCCCACCCCACCTGCACCCCCAATGCCCCCCTCCTGGACACCCCCCCTTCACCCCCAGTACCACCTACACCCAGAACCCCCTCCCCCCTGCACCCAGCCCCGCGACCCCCTGCACCCAGCCCACCCCCCCCCCCCCACACCTATAGCCCCACTATCCACACCCCCCCCCCCTCCCCACTGCACCCCCCAGTACCACCTGCACCCAGAACCCACTCCCCCACCCCTACACCCAAGCCCCACTACCCCATGCCCCCCCCACTACCCCTTGCACCCAGCCCCACTACCCCCTGTACCAAGCCCCCCTACCCCCACCCCCTGGTGAAACCACTGTGAAATAATGAAAACTAGAATGAGAAAATAATGGAACCACAATGTATTTTATTCACCAGTTAAAACATAAGCAGAGCTGACCAAAGTGTTCAAAGAAGAAAAAAATTCATATCAGAAAAGTCCTGAATATATTTTTAACGAAAAAGCTTCACAATCATTTATCTTTACTATTTTTGGATGCTTATCTAAGCTGTTCATCAAAGATGACACTTGATAGAGAATCTTTAAAAGAAATTTCCTCATAGTCTGGATGAGACACATCTACTATATCAGTCCATAAGATAGTATTTTTTACCTTCTCTTGGATGGGTGGAATGTGGTCTATAACCTCTCTACCAGAGGAAAATAATTCAAAAACAAGATCATCTAAATGGGGGATTATTGCAACCAAGGCTTGATTGGTGGGATTTTTGGAAAATATATGAGGTATGAATGAGGTATGTTTGATTAAAGAGGCATGGGATTTGTCAAGAATAATTGAATGAAGATCTATTGCACGAAGATGTGGTGAAAATTTATATATGAAGAGTGAATTATATGTGTTAACATAAAGAAGAAGTATTGGAATTGGATTGAGGGTGAAGGTATGCATGGAATAATTTCATAATGAAATGACATTCATGATTTAGAGATATTTATATATTTTGGTGTCTTGAGTTAGGGATTAATCCCCCTACTTCTGGGTGCAATATGTTTGAATGTTAAAATTCTTACAAGGGGAATTAAGTATTTTCCTGCAGATATTGACTAGTAAATCCAGAGAACCCAATTATCAGGAGGTATTTACCGGTCCTTTTCCAGATGAGTGGAATTCCTTGGAAAAACAAAACTGTGTGGGGTGGCTCTAAGAATGAACGAAATCTTCATAGAAGAACCAGTGGGAATATTCACCCTGTTCCTAACATTGTATCAGAGAATGAAGGTATCTTCAGAAAATCTCATGTATTTATTTTGAAGATATTGTTGTATTTAGGGTTGTGTGGCACTCCACTCAGGGTATCTGATAAAGGAATAACTGTCCTGCCCCAGGTAGCAATCCGCTAACAAATCCTGAGCCCTGCCATGAGGTCAATGAAGGTTTTACTGGGAATTTAATACCAAACTATCTAGTGTATGGTAGAGTATTTTTGGCACCAAGGTATTCCTATAGTTGCATTGGGATGGAGTTTAATCATCAACTCAAAAAATATACAGTAGCTCATGATCTGATATTACATTATAAAATTGGTTATGAATGTGAATTTCCATTTATTAATCCCAATGCATTATCATTTCACCACCTTTTATACCTATAGTATTTTCAAAATCAATATATATTGAATAGTATCTCATATCTACTCATTATAAATTCCAATTTCCTCAATCCTTATTCATGGGAATTCACAATTCATTTATATACATTATCAATCCCTCCCTAATTATTGTTATTTATTATGTCTTCCCATGGTTTATATATAGACTGTGATATTGGAATACTAGGATGAACTAAAGTGGATGGGCTACACCCATGGGCGTAAAAAAGTGTTCGAGCATTAAGGAATCACCACTTGGGAACGATTTCCCCCAAAAACAGTTAATTAAAATAACAGCATAAAATAAATAAAATTTTTGCATGACCCATCCGTATGTCGAACATCCATTCCAAAGGAAAAGAAAATAAATAGAAGTAACATAGTAAAAGCTGACAAAAATGAAACACACAATCAATCCCTCAACTACCCTGATCTCCCTATCCTGTAAAGAAAATCGTGTAGCCGCATCCAGTGCCCTTCTGGCCCCCTTCGAAGAATATAAGTACCCTTCATCCGTATAAAGAGGTAAAAGTCCTAAGTGGCTGATGTGATAAAGAAAATAAAATAAAAACTCAACTACAACATACTTGTCTCCTATGATTGAACAAGTTATCACCCAACATATAAGAACCACAATGCCTCAGGGGTCCAATCATGTTCTTCCAAGCAGGAGAGAAACATATCCATGCTTTAAAATGATATTTTCAAATAACAGAGTCCTATTAATTGAGAATCACTCTTCTAATTAATGGTATATAATCAGTTTGGCTCGAGTTTCAATGCCTCATGGGTTCTTTTCCCTGGACATACCCCCCCCCCAGCACACCCCCTCCCCCTTCCACACCCACTTACCCTTGCCCTCTTCCCCAACAACAGCCCCCTTGAATACATTTAAACCCCCCCCCCCACCCACCCAGCACACCCCCTTCCCCCTGGACAGACCCCCCCCCCCAAGCACATCCCCTCCCCCTTTGAACACCCCCACTCTCCCCTCTATATAGAACCCACTTGCACCCCCCCCCCCACACCCACTTCTAGATATCCCCCCTCCCTTGGCTCCCTGCCACCTCCCTGCACTCTCCTAGACTGCCCCCCTCCCTACACCTGCACACTCCTAGACAACCCCCTCCCCCTGCACCCTTCCCCCACCCCCACCCCCTACACACACCCCTACCCTCTTCCCCAGTACGCCCTACCCTCTTCCCCAGCACCACACCCCACTAAATACTTATAACCCCCCCCCCCCCCCCGCCCAACACACCCCCTCCCCCCTTACCCCCTTCCCACATCACACACCCATGCCCTATTCCCCAACACCAGCCCCCCCATACCCACCCCGTGACACCCCCCTGTCCACTTCCCCAACACCAGTGAGTGGGATGCTCATTTCATTGCAGATAGAGCTTCAGTAGCCTTCTTCCCATGTTTACTAGATTTTTCACCCTTGTTTTTCCCAAACATATGCATTATGAAAAGGTGTTTGTACAAATAATGTTTCTATGAACAATTCCAGTGTAAGTATATCTAGTCTAAGAACTAATAGTGTAAGAACTGCTACTGTAATGATGTTAGTATAAACATTGCTAGTGTGAATACTACTCCTGTAAGAAATTCTAGTGTAATGTTGATACTAATGAATCCAAATGTGTATATATGTAAACTTTTCCAATTAAAACATTTTTGTTAGAATGGGTTTCTAGTGTAAGCACTAATAATATAAAGATTACAGTAGGAGTTGTGCTAATGTAAGCAATTATACTTAACCACTAGTCATCTTATTCTAGTGATAATAATGAAAATATGTATTTGAACCTGTTTTTGATGGTGTCAAATATTGGAATATTGGGATTGATCATCAATTTCCTTATGTTTAATGCTGCTACTAAAAATAAAAAAACTTGCATAATAGGATTGGGAAAATTATTAGATGTTTTATGTTATAGAAATTTAAATATTAAATAATATAATAGTAATAAATAAATAATATTTTAGCTCTCACATGTTGGAATACCCAAAAATGGTCATCTTTTCCATTTTTAAGAAAATATTTCATCACATAGTCATATATGTTGATATCATCACACCCTGGTTTTCTTGTTTCCCTACACATGTACATAATATAATTAATATGTTTTTAATACAAATTGAAAGGTGTTTAAATAGTATTCATAATTCATTTCTATAGTTTAAACTGGTTGTAGAGTTCATTATGCATACTCATTCATTTGAATACAAATTGAAAGGTGTTTCTTTTATTGTGCTATGAGCAATTTGAATGTAATATTCATTTTATTTTAAACAATATACACACATAGATTACTAAATAAAATCATAGATAGAAAACAACCAAGATAATTATTTGAAGACACACCTAAAAACACCCATTAGTGAAACATACCTTCCGAAAAGACAAGATCCATGGAATCCCATACCTGCAACCCATCTGCAAATAACATCATGAAACCAAACACATTCAAAGATCCATTCATACATGAGCTTATAAAATTTTCATGAACACTGAGTTGCATAGCCAAAAAACACAAAAATGAAAAAAAAAAAACCATGGTCGTATAAAAAGAATTACCTTTCATACTTTTTTACCTCTAAATCTCAGTTGTCTATCAAGAACATCATGCTTCAGGGTTTTGACAAGATCAAATGAACTGTCACAATATTTCAGACATACTGAAAAATCATTACATTTTTTTCTTAAATGATAAACAAAATAATCACATGATTATCACCGTATACATGAGCTTATAACATGTTCCATGTTTTACAGAAACTGTGTGATTACATCTGATCTGAAATTATTTTAAATAATATTATGTGTAACTTCATAAACCAAGAAAAACCCAATGTAGAGTAAAACAAATGCAAGAGTACATGCAAGAATGCAGTGAGCCAGCCTAACTTTATTGTTATTGATGATAGGCTTGTATTAGAAAGGTGGAGAAAATAAAATCATCTTGGAAAGATAATAATGGAATCATATAACATGTTCTACATTTTACTTTATGATAAATTTTATATAATGATCGGGTAAAGACAATCCTTTCTATCATGAAACTACCATACAATTGATCATTCAATTCAATTTATTTACATGTCACTTCATTACATAAGGTTCCATTAATGATCATTTTATCCCACTCAATGAAAACTTACAAACATGGCCAAAAAATTTGTATCAACATTCAAATAGAACACAAATGTAGGGAGTGGGGGATAAGAGGGGCATACCGACAAACAATTGATGAATGCTCAAGTAGATTCGAAATTCCCAATTAAGCAAAAAAAATCCATTTACACAAAAATTGATAGAAAAATATACATATGGTTTAACAGATTTTCACCAGAAATATTGCGATTTCCTTGCTCACTGAATCTCTTAGTAGTGGGAAACCCACTTCCCACCCCCCCCCCCACCTGCACCCCCACTACCCCATGCACACAGCCCCACCCCCTACACCCATCCCCAACCCCCACCTGCACCCCCACTACCCCCTGACCCCCCTTCCTAGACTGCCCCTCCCCCTACTCCCCCCATCAATGAACTCTCTTTAAATGCCCCCTCTCTTCCCCATGTACACTCCTGGATAACCCCCTCCCCCTGCACCCCTGCCCCTTCCCCCCCCCCCCACCCACCCCCCGCACACACCCCCACCCTCTTTTACAGCAACCCCTGCCCTCTTCCCTAGTACGAGCCCCTCTCATTGAATACTTGTAACCCCCCCCCCCCCCCCACACACCCAACACCCCCCCCCCCTCACCCCCCTTCCCACAGCACAGACCCCATCCCTCTTCCCCAACACCATCCCCCCACACTGTCCCCAGAACACCCCCTATCCTTTTCCCCAACACTAATTAGTGGGATGTTAGTTTCGTTGCAGACAGAGCTTCAACAAGATTCATCCCATATTTACCAAATTTTTCACCCTTGTATTTCCCATACATATTCATTATGAAAAGGTGTTTTATAGGTAATGTTGCTACGGATAGTTCCAGTGTAATCATTTCTAGTCTAAGAACTAATAATGTAAGAACTACTACTGTAATGATGTTAGTATAAACATTGCTAGTGTAAATACTACTCCTGTAATAAATGCTAGTGTAATGTTCCTACTAATGAATCCAAATTTGTAAATTTGTAAACTTTTATAGTTAAAAAAATGTTGTTAGTATGGGATACTAGTGTAAGTACTCATAATATAAAGGATATAGTAGAATCTATTCTAATTTAGGCAATGCTACTTAATGACTGCTAGTCTTTTTCTAGTGATAATAATGTAAATATATATTCCAATCTATTTTTGTTGGTGTCAAATATTAGAATATTGGGATTGATCATCAATTTTCTTGCATTTAATGTTGCTACTAAAAATAATAGAACCTTCATAATAGGATTGGGAAAATTATTAGATGTTTTATGTTATATAAATTCAAATTTTTAAAAATATAGGAGTAATAACTGCCTAATATTTTAGCTCTCACAAGTTGTAATACCAAAAAATGGTCATCTTTGGCTTTTTTAAGAAAATCTTGCATGACATAGTCATATATGTTGATATCATCACACGCTTGTTTTCTTGTTTCCCTGCACGTGCATAGAATAGAATTAATATGATTCGAATACAAATTGAAAGGTGTTTAAACTGTATTCATAATTCATATCCATAGTTTAAACTGGTTGTAGAGTTCATTATGCATATACATTCATTTGAATACAAATTGAAAGGTGTTTCTTTTATTATGATATGAGTAGTTTGAATTTAATATTCATTGTATTTTAAAAAATATACACACATAGCTTACTAAATACAATCATTGACAGAAAACAACCATGATAATTCTTTGAAGACACACGTTAAAAACACATCTTTTTGAAAAAAAAACCTTCCAGAAAGACAAGATCCATAAAATACCATACCTGCAACCCAGCTGCAAATAACGTCATGAAACCAAACACAGTCAAAGATCAAGTCAAACATGATCTTATAACATTTCCATTAACACTATGTTGCATAGCTAAAAACACAAAAATGAAAAAAAATAAATCATGGTTGTATAAAAAGAATTACCTTGCATACTTTTTTCCTCTAAATCTCAGTTTTCCATCACGAACATCATGCTTCGGGGTATTGACAAGATCAAATGAACAATCACAATATTTCAGACATCCTGAAAAATCATTTCATTTTTTTCTTAAATGATAAACAAAAGAAGCACATGATTATCGTTGTATAAATGAGCTTATAACATGTTCCATGTTTTACACAAAGTGTGGGATTACATCTAATCTAAAATTATTTTAAACAATATCTTGTGTAACTTCATAAACCAAGAAAACCCCAATAGAGAGTAAAACAAATGCAAGAGTACATGAAAGAATGTAGTGAAATGGCCTAACTTTATTATTATTGATCGTAGGATTGTATTGGAAAGTGGGAGAAAATATAATCATCTTGGAAATATAATAATGGAATCATCTAACATGTTCTATATTTTACTTTATGATAAATTTTATATAATGATCGGGTAATGCCAATCCTTTCTATCATGAAACTACCATAAAATTGAGAAATCAATTCAATTTCTTTACATGACATTTCATTACATACGGTTCCATTAATGATCATTCTATCCCATTCAATGAAAACTTACAAACATGGAAAAAAAATTATCAAAATTCAAATAGAATTCATATGTAGGGAGTGGGGGATAAGAGGGGCATACAGACAAACAATTGATGAATGCTCAAGTAGCTCACAAATTCAGAATTAATCAAAAAAAATCTATCTGCACAAAAAATGATAGAAAAATATACATATGGATTACCTGATTTCACCAGAAATATTGTGATCGCCTTGTTCCTTAAATCTTCTAGTAGTGGGAAACCCACTACCCCCCCCCCCCCCCACCTGCACCCCCACTACCCCCTACCCCCCCCCCCCCAGCACCCAGCCCCACCCCCCAGCACCCATCCCCCCTAGCACCTAGCCCCAACACCTGCACCCAACCCCACCCCCCTACACCCATCCCCCTCCCCCCATGCACCCTTCTAACAAAGCCACCTATAACCCTAAAAAAATCTCTAGCATGTACCATATCATTTAGGGAATTGGGATCTCAAAAAAATCAACCAGTTCAATCAATAGTACAACTTCAGATTTCACAAAATGCAAATTTTAGAAATACCAATTGAGGAATATATTCCTTTTTTACCTACATTAATTTAGACGTGTCAATTTAATAATTTATGAAAAATAAAGAGATAATAAATGGAATATAATGTCACTATATGGGATATCATTTAGATATAAGTATTTTATGGGAGTAAGGGAATCACTTACCCATATTAATGGATAAGGATTCTAATGCTAGTTTTATGTAAATTCATGTGAAAATTTATGCAGAACTTTTCAGAAGAAAACAAATTATCTATTCTCATCCATACAAAAATTCAATTCAAGTTCTTAAAGTACATACATAAGTCTCCCTAATAAATCAAAAACGGAGGGGATTAATATCCCCTCCATCACCAATATCCCCATGTCCATGCCCATCATCATAAACATCATCATCTTCATCAGCAGCAACATCATCATCATCCTCATCACCAACAGCAGCATCATTAACATCCTCATCACCAACAAGAGTATCAGAAACATCCTCGCCACTAAAAATTCTATCCTCACCACCTCCATTGCCACAACTACCCTCATTGTCATCACTTGAAACTTCATTTAAAGAAAGCATTGATTCCATATATGATTCAAATGTAGCAATGGCCTCTGATGGAAGCGACTAACTCAAAACTGCCATAGCTTTCATGAAATGTTCGGTCATCAGCTTACTTCTTTCATGATCTTCTAAAACTATTTTTTTGTCCTCAACTGCTTTAGCATGAGAGATTTCTAGCTCAGAGGTTTGGGAGGCTTGATAGGAGCACGACGACAACCAATACTTAGAGGGTATAATTTTTTTCCCGGGTCGACATCGTACTCTCCCCAGGTGCTCCTCACCTATTACCTGACTTAAATGATCTTGTGGCCTGAAGTTTTCATCTTCATTTACATAGAGGGCCTCTAAGGTAGAATATTGAAATTATAAACCTATTAAATTATGAATTTCGTATAAATATTTAAAATATAAATAAAAAACCTTACAATTTTATCTTATGTCTGTGAATTTACTGCACTTCTATCCTTTTTCTTTCTACTAGAGAAAAATAATTTGGCATGAGGTACAGGGCCTTCGATGCCCAATTTAGCTTACTGAAAATGAGAAATGCACAAATCTAGATTAGTAACATATATGAGAAATGCACAAATCTGGCATATGTCTATTAAATAATATTTTCAGTTGAATATCTTGTATAACATCACAATACCCAGTTAAAGTACCTGGTGCTTTTCATGATCGGGCATTGTAGTGTGCCCCAATGTGTGAAAATATATCATTGAATCCTTATTCTTTATGTTTTGCTCTTACACTTCCTAAATAAATTCCAATACAAGTAATAAGAATTTTATTTTATTTTTCAACCATTAAAGATTGATATTACCTTAAACTTAGTAGTCTTCCAATGTGAAATTATTTTTTCATATTGAATTTTTGGACAATCTGGGAATATGGGTACCCCCTCTAAGTCAGTACCAACCCTTCTCTTACAACCAACATACAACTCATGCTTGTATGAGAACTATAACTCCCCAACATCCATCATCATTGTTTTCTTAGCAGCTTCTCCATCAGGAATGTTAAACCAAATCTGCAATGAACTTGTTATTTCATTTAAATACACCAATAATATAGATATGACTTTATATAATTTTCTTACCCATATTTTCTCCCATTATTTGTCCTTAATCTATTTACTGATACGTCTCTCTGACACCGGTTCCACTGGAATGATATCATGATACTTGGCCAAAATGTCCATGAAACTTCTACACTGCGTTGCAGTTGGACCTACTATCTGATTTTGTCAATTGTAATCCACCATTAGCTGTTTCTAGCGATTCCAAACTTCCTTCATCTGAGTGTGCCTACATCACCTAGAAGAATATACCACTGAATAAGAAAAAGAGGGGGGGAAGAAAAATTAATTCATGGTACAAAATGACAAAAAAAAATTATATAATTTGAAACAATTATAATAAAAAACCATCTTCAGATTGCTTAATATACTATGATGGATCTGTGGGCTATCCTGACTTAGCAGCCTCTACAGGAAGTGTCTGTTCCAGTGCATGCTCTGGGTGACCTTCATGCACTGGAGTGGAAGCTAATGGAATAGACTCATCATATGCTGGCTGGACGGTAGGAATTGGGTTCAGTATAGATATGGCATCTTATGGGTAGTAGGATGGGGGATACATCATTGAATATGGATATGGTAAAGGTGTAAACATCTGTGGAGGCAGTGTAGTCATTGTATCAGAAGAATAGGTAAAATGAGATGATGAAGGCATTAGTGGGATCATCCTTGAAGATGGAAAAGACATGGTAGGTGAATAAGAGGGTAGCTGATATGATGATGGAGGCATGGATAAAAACATCCCCGAAGACTCAAGGGGAGGATGGAAAGGTGTGGCAGAAGGGGTGTCTGATGGTAGGTCGGTGTTGAAATGGGTATGACGGGCGCTCCTTCTAGGTCTAAGAGCATCCCCACTCATACCCATTCTAACCAGATTATGACTCAAATCCAGTGGAACTGAATGACCCTAAAAAATTTGATAAAGAATATTAACATGAAATTATACGTAATGCAGAAAAAAAACATTACAATTATAATACTCACTAATGGAAGTGAAGGAAACGCACGCTTAGGCCTTGGTCGATCGGGATCAAATAGTCGATTCCTTCGACCTTCTGTAGTATTTCACATAATATACATAAGAATTAACTTTAATGTTTTTAGAAATAGTTTTTACAAATCATGCATACAACTTACATCTGCCAGCAATTCATGAGAGGAACCAATTTGAGTTCTTTTAATTACTAATTGTACAAATGATTACAAGGAAATGAATAACACGCTTTTTAAAATTACATTACCAAGTTATATATTTTTTAAAAAAAATATTTAAACCAAGTTTTGTACATTGAAATAAATCTGATTTAATGAAACGACACCAGAAATTAAAAAAAATATTTCATTCCAAACTGAAACATAATTAAAGTAATTACAATAGTGCTAACTTGAGAAACTCATTTCAATATAAACTAAATGAATAGTGAACATATATGGTTGCTTCTATATATTACCAACCACTAATTTAGGTTCAACATCAACTCTCACAATGGGAAATTTTGATCCATCAAATTCAATATTTTTTCTAACACCAACAGGGATGTCAATGGTGGAAATTTCATCACTAGCATCAGGAAAAATATGCATGGGGATTATGTCATTAATGACACCATAATCAGGTATCAGATGATATTTCACATAAAACACTTGTTTAGCCATTGATTCCAAAATGTATGGTTCATCGGTACAAAGGCATTGACTCATATCAATAAATCTGAATCCACAGTCATCAATAAATGTACCATGTCGTCTCATTGAATCAAACCATTTACATTTCATCATAGTGACTCTACCTTGAGATTAGTAATCCAATAACAATATTTTATCAACGAGCCCATAATAATACACATATTCATATCAAGGAAAACTATCTGATACATTGTCATAACAATCCGTTGTAGCGGTTAACAGAACACCATCATGTTGTGTTCTCATTTTCACCACTCGATCCGTTGTAAAAAAATTATACCCATTGATTATTAAAAATTTACATTCACGGTCCAAAGAATTAGGACCAAAAGCCAAAGATCTCAATTCTTGAGAAATGGAGTCAACAGGTAAACTCAACACATGAAAAATATATGAATAATACAATTAAATGGATATCTATTTTTTAAAATAATTAAAGTAATGGTAAAACATTTTATTTCAACCAAGCAGAAAACTCTAGGCTATGAAAATCCTCTCTCCTTCTCAAAGACAATGATCGATGAACTCTACTTATAATTTTTCTATGTTACCTACATAAAATGATAATAAAGGTATAAGGTATATGTGAAATTTCATAATATGATATAACATATAAATATCCAAATTACTTACTTGATATAGTCATCGAACAAACCAATGTTAAACAAGACTGTGCGATGTGCCATCTCCCGCTCTTCAAGGCCCAGTGTATCCAATGTATAAGACCCAAAAATTTCCTCTTATTTGTGGAAGAGATGGAAACGATGGCTTAATTTTTCCATATTGGTCATGTTCATTTCTCATTGGATGGTTATGTCTTGTGGTGACATCAGAAAAATACATTGAACAAAAATCCATACATTCTTGAGCCAGATAACCCCTCACAATCGAACCTTCAAGATAATTCTTGTTTCAAACATTTGATTCCATTCTGCACATATTTCATTCAGTAGGATACATCTACCAAAAATCAACAGGTCCCCCAAGAAGTGTTTCAGTTGGAAGATGAACTATTTAATGTAACATGCAAGTGAAAAAGGATGGAGGAAAAATCTCTTCCATCTCACATAAAATTAATGGCGCCTCCTGCTGAATTATTATCAAGAAATAATTGGATAACCTTTTAGCACTAAGGTCTCGAAAAAATGGCACAAGTGAATCACTGTCACCCTTACATTATTGGATAGAAAATTCTGAATTACAATTGGAATCAATTCATGAAGAAGGATGTGATAATCATGATTTTTCAGATATTTTAGTTTCACATCCCTTATGTTGACTCATTTAGATATGTTGCTGGAATAGCCATCGAGAACATTGATATTCTAAAATACTTCCAAAATTTTATTTTTCTTAGACGGTGTAATCACATAAGAAGAACAAGGAACTTTCCATTTGTTTTCACTGATACACATAGGATGCAGTTCTAGTCGAATAACCCAATCCAACAAGTCTCGACAAGATTGGAAGTCGTCTTTGGTCTTCCCCTTGATATTCAGAAGAATTTCAAGAAACATTTCACATATATTTTTCTCAATATGCATTATATATAAACAATGATGTAACAAATTGGTAGACCAATAAAGCAATTCAAAAAAAATACATTTCTATTTCCAATTGTAGGTGGTTGCAGTTTCAACATTCTTCCTATTTTTAGATTTCAACTGACCTTTACCTAATGAAAAACTGGAATCTTTTAATTCATTAATCACATCACTTTCTGAAATACGTTGAGGTGGTTGTTCAGTCTCAACGGTATTGTCAAACCTCCAACGATTCGTCCTGTATTGATGATCCATTGGAAAGAAACATCGATGCCCCATGAAACTAAAACTACGACGATATTTAATTTTTCTGAATTGTGTATTCTTCATACAAACAGGACATGATAGTTTTCCCTTCGTGCTCCACCCAGAAATAATTTCATAAGAACAGAAATCATTTGTGGTTCATAGAAGGGTATCACTCTTCTGAAACGTATTCTTTGAAGGAGAATCTAATGTCCACACACCCAAATACAAAAGTTGTTTCCACTCTCTTATTAAAGGCTGAAAGTAGACATATATATCATTACTGGGATCAGAAGGTCCAGATATCATTATACTCAATAAAGTGAATGGTTTTCTCATACACATCCACGGAGGAAGATTATAAACATGAATAAAAACAGGCCACATGTTGTGAGAAGTAAGCATCTGACCAAATGGATTAAAACCATCATAGGATAGACCCAACCTGACATTACAAACCTCAGATGAAAAATCAGGATGTTGTGCATCAAATGTCCTCCATGCTAATCCATCTGAAAGATGAACCAACTCATCATTACCTTTAATTATCTCAGCATCAATCCCTCGCATATTGGATTATATTTCTACAAACATGAATAGATTTTGATGTCTGGGAATCAATGGATAGTTCCACATGACTTTTTGTGCCACACGATATGGTGTTCCATATGCATTTTTCTTCCATCTAGATGTATCACATTCTTTACAGTCAATATGGTTAGTTGTTTCCTCCCAAAATAAACTACAATCTTTCGGAAATGCATGAACTTTATTAGTATAAAATCCAAGTTTCTTAATTAACTTCCATGCATTGTAATGATTTGATGGAATATATGCACCATCAGGAAGAAATTCCTTCAAAAATGTAATAATGTAATCAATAGTGTTATTAGAAATTCCATACATGGTTTTCTCATGATATAACCATATTAAAAATTCTAACATAGTCCTTTTAGTACATTCCTGATATACTAGAGTTCTGGAATCATCCAATAAATTTTTCACTCTCTCATCATCATATTCATTATTTTCCTCATGTGTATTGATATCATTTTCTTATTTCACGGGCATACTATCCTTCTCAGGATGGTGAGAAAATGGAAACTGATATAATATCAAATTCTCCATGCCACTTCTTTCATATTGTTCATGACCATTAGAACATTGACACGTCTCTACATGGTGATACCAAACATAATTGTGTGTTTGATCCAAATTTTGTTATATGGTAGCTAACTTCTTCCCAGCATAACCATGGTCTTCCAACACATTTATAGAATGGACATTGTGTACTACCTCCATCTGAATCATTGTAAAATAAAAAATCTAAAAAATTATCCAAATTATTTTGAAATGCGGTTGAAATCCTATCAGTACGATACATCCATCTTCTATCCATTCTATAATACGAAAAATAAAAGTTATCTTCTGATCAATAATGAAAACTATAATTAAAAAAGGGATATGTACTTTAGAAAATAAAACTATTAGAACATAAAAACATAATTGTTAATTCACATTTGTATTGGAAGTGCCTTTATTTTTATAACCAATTTCAACCCTTTCAGTATCAGAGATAAAATTATTACCTTTATCCTATAAAGGGATGATCAACAAGGTAAACCATAATGGGCCAAGAAAGGTTTAATGTCTATTATAGAGTGGTATGTGTCATTATAGTTGAACTAAGGGAGTGATAAAAAAATTTCCTCCCTTAGGTGTAACATAAAAAAATCATCTTTTAACATTAAAAAACACCCTTAAACATGGGTTATTTCATTTAAAAATAAAGGGAGAGATAAAAAAATCAGCCATCATCAAAAATATTTTAAATGGGCCCCATATTAAAGTAATTAAAAATTTTCCATGGGAAAAATTTTAATTCAAAGAAAGAAAAATTTTAAAGAAAACCACTTCAACTCTAAGAATTAATAAAAATCATTTAGATAATCTATATAAAACAATCATGGGTATCAAATATTGGTATAAATATACTAGAAGATGAATTTAATAATCAAAATCACTTCATGAATTTTTTTAATAAAATAATTACCCAAAAACACCTACTGCATACAAAGTGGAACAAGTCACAATAAGACTCTTAAAAATTAAAAGGACATTTTGGTAAAATAAATGAATTTAAAATCAATTGAAAAATATAATACACGTTTTTAGATAAATATCGAACACTAAGTTCTACACACACCATGATTAGGGTTCTCATAAGAAATGAAAATGAGGGACATTGAAGTTAAATGACTAGGGGAGTCTCCCTTGGGATTTAGGTAATGTCTTCTGTACCAAATGTCATCGATTACTGTATTGGATTATTATGATGTACCCTAATTTAATTTTGAATGATGGGTTAACTGAATTTGACTTGATCTATTTGGATGGAATACCTCCATCATAAGCTATGGGTTATAATACTATCATTCTCCTAAATGTCAATGATGGTTCCTTGATTTTAGAATAGAAGAATGGATTAGGAAGAGTGGAAAGGCTCACCTATGAGTTTTATGGAAAGATAATGCTATATTTCTCCTTCACATAACTTTTTTCAAGTAACTCAAATAATTAACAAGTCATAATTCAAAATCATATATATTTTGTGATCATTTTAATTTAATTAATATTTACCCATTTATTATAGTCAAATATTCACATTTTAAATCAACTAAAATAATTTAATAAATAATGAAGATCTTAAATAAAATAATAATAGTTTATAAACTTCTTTGAAATATCAAATTCTCATTTTTACCATAATTTCATAAAAAAAATTATTAATCAAATAATTTATTAATTCTCTAATATTTATTTTCTCATATGAGTCCCCTTTATTAAAACCTCAATTATATATTTTTTTATTTTTAGGAAGACAACATTTATGGGTATTTGTGTTAACCCACATAAAAAGGTAAATCCAGACATGAAATTAAATTATATAGGGCATCATTAGACCTATCTAAAAAATTGAAATATTGGAGTCTTCCACCCTATATAATCTGTATGTAATATAACATACCCTATTTTTTGGATCATCTTTAATAAGGTTCTCAAAGAAATATACCATCTTGTCCTAGGTCTTAATAAAACCATCCATATTAATATTTACTTCATTAAATAATCAAGGAATTTTTTTTTATATTGTTTCTTGATCTACTATTTTTATTCCTCATATGTATCAAATTCTATCATTTTATTTTATATTCAATCAACATGATCTAGTGAAATATTGATGGTCAATGTCCCTATCTATTCCTTAGAGTATATAATAAGATCCAAATTATATTTTTTGGATCAGTTCCATATTTTCATCTATGGTCCAACTAAAAACCCTTAAATGTGTTTGCTGTGGTAGAATGCTTTCCCTTAGAGAGGATTTCAGGTTTAAGTTCTTTGTATGTTATTGTCTTCGACAATTGGATTTAGGTAAACTTATATGTTATTCTACCTATATATTCTCCCTTCATTCTCAGTTTGGATTTGATCTTCTAAGGACACTGAATCTACCTTAGGAACGTCACTTAGAATAGGGTTTCTAGGCTCAATGGATTTTTTCTCCATCCCCTTAATGCTAGTAAATGTTCCCATTGATATTATTACTATAGGTTTTTGAAAAGATAATAATCCCTACACCTCCATAACTTCTTCCCTTATTTATACATTTTTTATGATTTGATGGTTTTTTTATTCACATTACATTTCTTCTTCAGAAAAGGTTAATGAAAAATACATATATTGAGGATATCACACCCCATAATGGTGGTGGGAATACCAAGACTATTTGATATATAGATAGAGAATCTTATGCCCCAAACCCATGGGGTAAATTTATAACCCTTCTTAGGACTGGTGAGATGAAATTATTCCCTGGTGTAAATTTATCATCAAGGAGGGATTCTATTTTCCAAGAATTATTAATAGATAGACATGTTTACTATAATGATGATACGATCGACCATGCAAGATTTAGCACATTCCACATATCTATCTTTAGAATTAGCTCCACCATCGTGTCCAATGTGTATGGTCACTTTTATGGTACTGGTGATATGTAAAAATATAATCCTGAATGAATATTTTGGGTCACCATATAGTCTTGGTATAGGTATACGATGTGTTCCCAAGCTAAATATCATATATCCCTTAGGAAATTGATAGCCCATGTACAAAACCCAAAAAGGGGAAGTAGAAATATGACTATAATATGTGTGGAGAGGTGAACATGGTGTGTAGGATCCATAGGAATAGTTGTCAGGTTCTCCATATTCACAGGTCATGTTCTATCAAGGAAAAATGGAATGTGGTATTAAACCTCAAGGCTTGTGAGGGTACTCAGGCTTCCTAGGTGTATATTCCCTATATACAAAAAATATCTAGATAATGGTAACATATTGTCTAATTTAACAACACAAAGTTTGGTATTTAACATATCCTATAATCCCTAGCTATCGTACCTACCAAAGTACATGATGTGTGTTCTTTCGAATGATACGCCATTTAGTTGGGTTCTAAGATCTAAACATTACTATAGTCCTGGATTCATTTCTACTTCCTCTTATTTTTCTTCATATATCACTTGAATTGCCTTTGTCTATGATAAAAATGATAATTCCATCTCTGTGAAGTGGTTTCTATCATTTGGTACCTGGATTTATGATTCGTATCACAATCTTGTTGATGTGTATATTGTTATTCATGAAGAAATCCCAAATCCAGACTCCCCTATCCCATTTTATCTTATACTATAATCCATCCTCATGCTAAAATTCTACATGGATAACACACAATGTAAATATATGGATCCTATTTTAATTATGCAATAAAATCAATCTGTGATATTAGTTGAATAATCAGCTAAAATCTAAAGTTAGTGGTGAACATGTAAAGAACAGTGGGAGAAATAGAAGAAACCACCAGAATGGAAATGATGATCCTATATGATCAAGAACCATCTACGTTCGCATATAATAAATAGAGAAATAAGTAATTTATAGTCCCAATATCATTTATCCCAATATCATAATTTCAAGAAAATATCATAAGTTAAAAAGGCCATCTGCTACCTGAATATTGATTCAATTTAAAGAAAATTATTCCATGTTCAAATCAAGAAAAAAATGGGGATAAATTCATATATATAAATTCCATACCATGATGGTGAAATGGTGTTGATTTTATTCTACTTCACAACCAAATAACTTTTTATCAACACCACTAAAAAACAGATATTTCTTCCCTAATTTTTCATCACCACTAAGCCCTCGCTCCATCTTCTTCTTCCTATCCCTCTAAGGTTCATGTGGTCATAGAAAAACTGACCCTAGGGAGATTTAATAATATGGATTAAAAAAATAAATTCATGGGTTTCTCAGTATAATGACCAATTAATTAAATAATTAAATTATTTAATTAATCATCTCATGACGAAAGACACCCAAGAGTCCCAATTAAAATGAATATTAATCCATGAATATGGTAAAATTCACATTTTATATTCAATATCTATCTTGGGTTCTCAATATGATACTCTATTTAAAATATATAAGAAACTTTAAAAAAAATACAATGAGTGGACTAAAAATAATATAGTATATTTTTATATTACATATGAAGATCCTTGACACTCTATTTTATATAGAAAAGCACACATGGGGTAAATATCACAATATGGAACCAAAGAAACCTTCAAAAAATTGTCAAGTTTCCTACTATAGAAAAATTACCTTTTTACCCCTAATAATGTATTAATACTTTTTTTTAACATAAAATTCATCTAAGTATCATCCAATTAAAACTAAGGTCAATACACCTCCCTACTGGTTTCCACTACTTGCATAACTACCCCTATATTAGAGTATGTTAGAATGGATTCCTATAAAGAGATGGGTCACTCTATAACGGTAATTCTAGAAACCTGTGAACAATTTCTGACCCTATTTTGTGAATTACATGTATACCCTCTCCCACTAAAAAGAGTGGTATCATTAATACAAGGAAAAACTCATTACAGAGGAGGCTAGTGAGATTCTCTCTCCCCTCACCCCACCCCATGAGGGAGAACTACTACCAAAATATCCTTCCACAAAATTGAGTAAAAATTTAACCAAGGATTTCTTAAAGGTCCTTCCATTACTTCATGCCATCATAGGATTCACAAAAAATATCAAATTTACTCTTTATATTAAAACTACTATATATCTAAAGGTGGATTAATAGACCCCCCATCCCAAACGAGATTCCTAGACTCACTACACCATAATTAGTTGGTGAATTCACTACAACACTAGTAAACAGATTCAAGGGGGATCCTTTCCACCCCTTTCTCTCCTGCTGAAGCCACCACCCAACTCGCAAAGCAGTGGAAGAGCCTCCATCCTTAGCTCCAGAACAAAAATAGATAATTCTAATTCAATAATAGAATTAGTAATAAACTCTATAGGACTATCAACATTCATCGGTAAATGGAAAGGAATTATATATCAAACCACTATATGAATTTTGAGACATCAATCCATGTGATTTTCCAAATGGTCAAAGTGATGGAAATACATAGTATTACCTTCATAAAAAATCTTAGGGATTATACTAGTACCATAATAAAAAATAATCTAAATGAAATCTTAGAGATTTTGTATAGTCTTGATTAAATACATAATCTAGCCTAAATGGGTTGCTTCCTTGTCATTTCCAACTAATCAGCCAATAAGAACACACTAAATGCATCAAAAAAATGCTTAAGAACTCTGAAATTCTTGGAATAGAGATGAATTATAGGGATTTAAATAAATAAAATACAAAAGGAATATATTTCAATGCATGAATAACCAGATTCCAACACATCAAAAAATAATATAGAGGCTGAAAATCATGAAAGATATGAGACCAAAGAACCCCAAATTTCTCTTCATCCACTCATCTAATAGAAAAAGAGTGGGTCCTAATGCTCCCTAGCATCACAGTTTTACTCTAAACCTCACTCTAGGTTTACTTGATGATAAAACACATATATTTAATTCAGTTATAAGCTTTATATTGAAAGCAGTATAAGTTTGAGAGATGATATCTCAGAAAACCAACTCAACAGAAGAGATCACAACCACTAAAAAAACAAGGATAAGAAATTTCATACCTAGATGTCAGATCTAGGGGCAGGGAGGCGGAGGTCGGGATGGGACATTGTTGGAGCTGGGAGAAGTTGAAGCAGAGGCCAGGGCCGGGAGGAGAGGGAGCCGAGAGGGGGGCATCGCTGGATCTTGGGGCAGGGAGGTGGAGTCCAGGACATTGAGGCAGAGGCGAAGGCCTGGAGGGAGGGAAGGAGTAGATGTGGAGGCCGGGGAGGCGAGGAGATGGTCGGGACTCAGTGTTCAGATGGCCAGGAGGTGGAGGTCGATGAGGGGAGGAGAGGGTCATGTGGCGAAGGTCGGATGGTTGGGAGGCGGTGGCCGGGGAGGGGAGGAGAGGGCCAGGAGTCAGGGAAGCAAGGAAGAAGAAGAGGGCGATGGAAGAGAGGGTAAGGAGGAGCATGATGGAAGATTGGAGGAGCGTGATGGAAGGGGTAAGAGGAGAGTGATGGTATTCAAGGAATCAGGTATAAGTTTCCTATGTTTTTATTAAAAAGTGGGAATAGATAATAAAAAAGTGATATCCCCACGGTTTAGAAAACCCATAGGGATAAATGCATGGGGAAAGATCCCCTTTCCATTAGTGAGAAAAACTCCTGATTAGACTAAAATATTAAATAAAATCCAAGTACAAAAATTTAATTTCATTCAAGAACTACTAAAACTGGAAGAACTGTAAATATAAAAAAAGAGTAAGGTTGACAGTGACCACAAATCTCAAATAGCTCCTATTAAACCCAAAGCTAGTTGTAACCATCCTGATATCCAACCTTATCCAACTGGACTGAAAATTTGTTTTTATATACATTGGGTGATTATAATAGTATACTCAGTTGGATCCTCCTTGGATCCTCTCATAAAAAAGGTAAAGAAATCATGCTCAAGCACATTGAACAACAAGTGAAACTAAATCATTATATAAATAGGTATACTAAGTTCCCAGACTCACCATGGGTACTCTCACCAAGTATCGTATGCAAGTGAATATGATATAGAAAATAACATCAAGATTACCCCATTACAACTACCCCACTAGTTTTCCACTTTACCCAAAAATTGCACGTCCTGAGCATCTCTCTACAAAAATGATATCCTGCCGACAACTGGGTGAAGAACCAAAACATGAACCTCATGAAAAACACCAACATGTCCACGTAAAAAAAAGTAACCAGTTAATTTTTGGGATCCACCATAGCCCACATAATGTGTATCATACATCAGGTATTATATCTTAATCCATAATATCCCATACAGTGAGTAAGGATCTATAATCCATTAGAAACTATACATTTTATACCTATAGTACTCATTAGGAAACTATATCCAGAATACATTTGTGTAAAATAACTACAAGATATTACATCCCTCTACACACATATATAGGTAGAACTAACTGTCATGCATACCATCACAAGTAACTACCAAAATAAGAGATTGAGGCCAAAGTTGGTATTCATCCATCCATCGCCCCATTGGGATGTTGGGGAAACACCCCCCCCCCCTCCCCTCTAGGGCTCAAAATCCCCAGGGTTTTAGTTTCCCTAACCGATAGGGTGGATTAGCATATAAAAACAAAAAATGCACATGATTTAATATAGCTCACAATCACATTATGGGCATAACCTAGTCTTTGACTTAACTACAACTAACATCTCTCAGACTCCTAGTAGCCATTACTAAGACCATATATCCTATAAGAAAACAATCATTTAAAGAGCTGCATTAAGTTATTTTATTTCTTTTCATCGGTTTCAATTTATGTTAATTAATTAATTACCATTAATTGACCATGAAAATTTTCACACATTACATTACATTATCATTACAACAAAATTTCTACGCCCTTGAGGCATAAGAAAACTGATTCCATGACTTATCAAAATTATAACCTCGACATTGCATCCCCGCAAGCTCTAACCCTATGGGTTAAACATTTATTCATTTATTAACAAAAATACTTTCCATATTACCAGGTACTCTAGGAAATCATTCTATGCTACCAAATAAGGGAAGAAACCAAGCACATCCATCTGACTCAAGCAGTGGGGAGAGGAAAGTAGCTAAACAAACAACCTTGTCATCAACCAAAAAATAGATTAAAATAGGAATCCAACTTTTATATCAATAGGTAAGACCAGTTTCAACCTGCTCTATCATCTCTAGTTTCATAACCAACACCCACATGCATATCTGATGCATCTCTCCACTCCAAGCATCAACTGCTACCACAACAACAGGGCCGCTCTACTCCATACCGCAACATCCCTCCAGGCTCATCCATCCCAAGCTCACATCACATCTGGGCCTCTCCATCCAACATAACACAATATCCCTCTAGGCTTATCCATCCCAATCTCATGTCACATCTACGCATCTCCTCCCCATATACTATAACATCCCACAATTATCATCCATCCTATGAACTCATCACATCACAAGCAGCAGGAAAAAACATAGGAACTGGGATCTTGGCCCTAAAACAAGGACTTTAGCCTTCACACACAATGGGATCTCATGGATCTAAAGCATAAGGAACTTGGAATTCACAAGCAAACAGGAAACCTAGGACCTTCAAAGGTGTTATCTTTTACCACAAAATTTATTTTTATTCCATCTTAAATTAACTGATTCATTATCATAGTTTCCAACTATGGTTAACCAAATAAAAAATCTATCTCAACCTATAAAAAATTAATTAAACAATTAATTTAACATTCCTTTAATTTTTTTATCAACAAGGATTAATATTCTTTAGGTTCATTAACCAATTTAATTAAACATGCATACTTGTAACAATTTTATTATCATCAAATTACAAAAACAACAACCATATTCCTTTAACATAACTCTTTAATTCCTTTACCAATTAATTATAAATTAATTCCAACATTATGTTCTTTAACAATTTTCATTAATAACAACATGCTAATCTAAGAAAGTACTATATATCGCACTATCTAAAAATCAACATCCAAACCGTTATCTTAGTACCAAGCAGCAATGCCACTAAGTGATCAATAACAATTATTTAATATAGTTCAAGTAATTATTCGTTCAATTTCATTTCGATCTAAGGGGATAAATTATGATAACTCTATGATTGAATTTAAATAAATAGAGAATCAATGAATCCCCTACCTCAAAATGTTGTCGATGTTCTTCGCATGAGAATGGACTATGAAATGGATCTCTGATCGCCTCTCCCACAAGAACTTTACACACCTGAAGATGTCATGACACATCCTCACCACCCAAAAACCAAGAAAAATATCCATTAGAAACATGGGAGATCATCCGACATTGCATATAAAGAAGAACTAGAGGAAAAAGAGATCAAATCGAGATAAATCGCTGGAAAAAGAGGGGTAAACACACATTAGATCATCCCGAGTCGCCAGGAATCCAAGATGGATGCTAGGAATCAAACCCTAATGAATAAATCCCAAAATAATTGAAGTGGGGGTCGTTGGGTCATATAGATTCAAGAGATATCTATTACAGTTGTAGGGTTTGAAAACCCAAGCAGCTGTAAATGTTTTAAAACATATAGGATCAAGGAATTACATGAAATGTAATCCCCTTTCACATCATGTAATCCTCATAATTGAGTTTTGACCAAAAAATGTTTCACCGCTTTACATTATTTATTTTTAAAACATAAACCTATTAAAATTCATGAAACCTTATTTCATGTCATGTAACATTTCACAACGTGAAATACTTTCCTACTTCTAGCATATAGCAGTTGAACTCCTCCATACTTCTTCTGAACATCCTCAAAGAACCTCGGTCATTGGAAACAAGCAAAGGGTTGATCCAAATGGGTTTGATCCCTTAAAAACACTTTAAATACATCATCATACCCAATCATGAGAGTTGGTAATGGAAAAAATGAATGATATTGGTTCGCGAGGAAGTAATCCTCTATACACACGAATGATGATTTCGTAACTTAGTTGATGGAATTGGTGTTAGGTTTAGGTAATTCCCTTAACATAACAGAATATTAGTATATTGAAAATATTTTTTTATATAGTCATTTTTTAAAAATAATTGAAGGAGGTGGATGAATAAATAAAATAAGAACACTTGTTGAAGAACGTTACCTCTTCTTTGAGTATCATCCTTAGGTTTGCAAGAAATCCTTCTTAGGTTAAATTTATTCCAAAATAAGGATTTTATAATGAGAGGAGGTAAGTTGGGAAGTTATCTTGTTAGGTAGTTCCCGAAAAAAATGGTTATAAGGTGTAAATAAGAGATGATAGGGGGGAGGCCTTTTATAGGTGTGGTGAGTGGTTCACTTATAATTACATGAAAAGAATAAATTCTATACAAGGTTTTTTCATATCACAAGGCTCCAACAATTTACCATTATAGATAATATAAGGTATAATGTCTAAATATATCCATAAAATATATTTTAGAAAAAAAAAATTGGTTATTTTAAGCCTTATCTTTTTAGTTTAACTTCTTGTAAATCCATTTTTACCTTAAATGTAGTATTTAATTTTTACTATTTTCACTTTTAATTTTGTAAAAATTTATTTTGAATTATTATAAATTATAAATTAGAATTATTAAAAATATTTAATCCGTTTTTTCCAAATTAGATTCATTTAATTAGAAAATTTTAATTAAAAATTATTCCTATAGATGAGATGAAAAAATGTGCTTTCAAAGAGAAAATGTTCAAAAATTTACTGGATTTTTATATCAAAATTCCATATTAAAATTATTCAAATGAAATTAATTATATTAAATTTTATAAAATTGATTTAATTTTACTTAAAAATAAATTAAAAATGTAATTTAATATTACAAATAATTTAAACATAAAGTCAGTTTTAAATTAATATTCAGTGTTTTTCACTATTCTTTGAGAAATGAAACATTTTAGGGAAAAAATCACCCAAAGATATTTTTAAAATTATGATTTAAAAATGATTATTTTTTTAAAATAAATCATATAAAATTTCTAAAAATTAATTTCAATTTATGGGCATAAAACATTACAAAATCTTTTTTTAGAAAAATATATTTTTTAAAAGAACTTCTTTTACTTTCAACTAATTATTATTTTATTTATAAATAATAAATAACCGTAATATTAATATTTTAGTTATTAATATTTATATCTTCCAGCTTAATGTATAGTTTATAATGGTCATGTTTAAAAAATATTTTAATAATTTGTTTTCATTTAAACTTATTGTTGTATGTATCGCAAGCTCTCAACAAAATAAAATTTATTCTAAAAGAAATAGATTGTAAAGTATTGGGGTATTGCACTTAAGGAACTCCTTACTATAAGCCTATAATCATTAGTAAATTTTGAGACATGATGCTTCTCACCATAACAATCACATATTGAAACAAATTCTCAGTGGTCCATCAACCCGGTCGATGTGGATTCCAACTTAATACACCCACATATACATGAAAACATTGGTCAAACCTTCTAGGGATAAACCATTGCAAAAACACTCAACAACACCTACTAATGCACCATCTTATCACTAAATTATAATTAATTAAATATTTAATGTGCCTCGTGGTCATAAACACCCACACTGAATACTGAACATAAATTTTTGTGTAATTACATCGTTGGATCCTTGACCCGCAAAACCACTAATCATACTCTTACCACAAGCACCAAAACACCATCGATCAGACTCGTTCTCAGAACACATAAAATTCATCCTAATCCCGGTTCCAACACATGTACATCAACTAAAATAATATCAAACCCACACATATGATATTCATAATGGAACTAGATAAAATTAGATAAACCTACTCACCAACATTTAAAATCCCCCTCATTTTTCCAATGACTAGTCTTATCACACCCAAAACCCTACCAACATGACATCATATCTCTAAGATCCATGATCTATCCATTACTGTATATAATTACTAGATATGTTTGACACTATCATACCCATGATCTAATGTGAAACATCAAATGTAAACTACTCTTAACTCATTAAGAACATCACCCTCAACACCTAATGAAATTCCATTTATAATGAGGATCATACCCTCTAATAGAAAAGGGTTCATTCCACACTATATGTATTTATTTTTACCACTCCTCATGAAAAACCTCAACATGTTCCATCCTAATGCATGCCTACCAATCTATGTCAAGGAATATAATTGGGTTCACTGCACCATAGTACCCTAATCCATTTCTAATGTCATCTCTCACCACAGTGGGATAATTACAAACTCATAAAAAACTGAGTTATCATGGTCACAATGATTCATTGAGTATTTCAATCCTTAGATCACACATGGCCACTCACTAACCCATAAACAATGACACCACACATAACTAATGTGCGTACCATCATAGTCTCATCTAAACTAAATAGGTGTACACCCTAGTAAAACCCTATCAAAGACCTCGATATGTGATCCCATGAGTCGCATATCAGTATACCTAGGTTCACACACCAATATGGATAAAACTTCCCATTACATTTCAGTATCATAAATCCAAAAGCACCATCAACACACCTCTTCAAAATCATTTCACTTATTCCATGTTCTACCTCATGATCTGTTGCAAACCAACATCTTCTTAGAACTAGAAAAATATAACAATGCTCTTATTAAACTCCAAAAGAAGCGCCTAGAATCAAAAGTATTAGGAACTCAACTGATCCTTCCATCTAAAACTTTATTTGATACTTTACAACCTAAAATATGAAATAACCTCATGTGCCTATTCCATATACCTGATAGAACGTCATGTGAACCAGTCAAATAACTCAACGCATCTAAACATGATTCCCATATCAATGGTATTAAAAAATCCTAGTTAAACCCTCCCTTAAGTTTCTCTTATACATATCATAGTTTATTTCATCCATAAATCCAAGCTCACTAGTATATTGAGTCATACCTCAGAGTCCATGGGATCACCCAGCTATCCCATAAGTCATGTCTCGCATAGGCCACAACTCATGGGAAACATCCATTCCTCTATATCAACTATCAGAAGGTATATTACATGCCAAACTACCCATATCTACTGTTCTCACATACACATATCTAGATTCACATACCAAATCATCAGCTTAATAGGGAACTGATTCTCATTGAACATCTTATACAAGACTACCCCTCAAGAATCATGATCCAAGGTTAATCCTCACTAGGTCTCGATATATGGTAGCCACACCCTTGAGGATCATGTCCTCATACAGGTACATATATATATATAAAATTACATAGCCCCATCACTATCATTGTCAACTATACCATATCCATATGGTTGGGTTAAGTATAATCCCACCAAGATGCAAAATAGAAAAATTCCATATAGATCTTCTATTGAAATTTTAAATAACCAAATATTTTTTTTATTTTCATAACACATACCATAATCACCATTAAGGGGTATATCACTAATGAAAAAATTCATGTACCAACCTACTAGGGTCACTATACCTCCCTTTTGTTGAGAGACTATATATCTATCATACAAAAGCATCTACCTAAAAGATCCACATGACATTTCATAAAATGTAAAATATACTACGGTCCTACTGAGTAGAATACCACCATCATGTTAGAAAAAGTCATAAAAAATTTTTATGAAAATTTAAACATTTGTACCCTCTATCATCCATGAAATCAGTCACACACAAGTAGGCATGTGTATAATAACCCAAGATAAACATACATATTTATTTCATTATTTTACAAGAATAATCATTCCATGTCATAAATAGTCACAAAAATTATAGAAATAAAGTTTTAGTGACTTTGAGAACTAGATAAATAAGAAACACATGTGACCATTTCTCCATAATCTAACCACACTAAATTCCCTTTTAAACTTATCATAAAGAAATATTCATCATCATAACATAGGGACTGTAAACATTAAAAAATGTGATCCCAAATGCTTAGAAAAGTATGTAATGGATCGAAGGCCATATATTTTTATTTATTTATTTTGGATAATACCATTTTAAACTATATTCAGAGAGAACCATTAGATGATTTGTAGGAACAGTGGAACAAGCATGACCATGGGAGACATTATCAAAATACTATAAAGGGATAGATCATAAGTAGATGAGGAGGCATGATAATGGGATAAATTTATTATTAAATGATCATGTAATAATAAATTTTTTTCCTTAATTCATGATAAAAGGACTTGTAAAATCAAATGAAAAAACATATACCATTGAATATATGTGTGGAATCATGAGAAATTGAACAGGATTCAAGGATCTTAATCATAGGCGCAAAGTTATGACATAAGAGTGTGACATAAACATAAACATAGAAATCATATATCAAGGCTACCCACTAAGACATCTATCACAAAGTAGGCTTGGTATAATCACTAACATACCTTATTGGGATTGGGATAACCCTATTATATACCCTTAGTCATGGGATAAAACCTCTCAGGCTCCCCTTTACCAATGTACGTTCTTGGGTTGTGGATAACCCTCCTATATACCCTTAGTTATAAGATGAAACATCCTGTGTACCCATTTGGTTTGGGATAAATCCTCCCATGTACACTTTGGATTTGGATAAATAATATCTTGTACCCTTTGGCATGGTATACATACTCTTTTGTACCCTTTGTCTTGGGATAAATTCTATCATGTACCCTTTATCTAGGGATAAATACTCATTTGTACCCCTTATATTGGGATAAATCCTCTTTTGTACCCTTTAGATTCGATAAATCCTTTTATATACCCTTTTTAACTCAAGATATATAAAAATTATCAATGCATTGGAGGAATATATAGGATCCCACCCTTTAATCATCCATAAATATAGTTTCACTTAAAAAGGATATTAATTCATCATAAATAACCCATGGAAATAAAAATGTTTCTTATGAAATTTCAATATGGTATCCCCAAAATTGACAAAAATAATTCAAATGGTTGATCCCCAAAATTAAATCACCCTAAAAGATTATTTCATAAGAACGTTTATACAATGATATAAGAAAAATTACATCCTTTGAAATAAGTCATTTAGAGATAAAGAAAAATTTAACTGAAATAAAAAAATATTTTTGTATAAAACACTTTTAGCCTTGGATTAAGTGACTTTTAAAATTAATTTTTGAAAATTCCACTTCTGATAAATTAAAAATAATTCATTTTAGAAATAATTATTTGGACTTAAATCTCAATAATTAAGTCTTGGAAAAGTCATAAATGTTTCAAAAAGGTTATGTGAGAATTTTTTTAAAACTTTTAATTTCAAAAATAATCTTCAATAGCGTATCCATGAAAATACATAATGGTTGTCAAAGTAAATGTTTATTTCATTATAAAACATTTGGTTTTGGAAGGATGGAAAATATTTTTATCATTTTGAAATTTTTTTATTGAAAATACACATCATAAAATATTTAGTAATGCTTCCCCTTGAAAATAGGTATTGGAAAATAGGATGGTCGCATGAGATAAAACATAAGTGGAGTTTGAAAATTTAATGGAGAACATTGGAAGGAACAGAAAATATAGGCATGGAGAGGAAACCATAGTTAAAGTGGATGGTAATTATTATCAATAATAAAATACTTTTTATGGGAAATTTATTCATTGAGGAGGAAGATTTGAATGAAAATTTTAATTTATCCAAAGATAAGGGGAATTTCTATTAAAAAAATCATAAGGTATAATAAAAACAATATTTGAAGAAATAAGTTCAAGAAGAGGCATTAACTCAATGATGAAAGTTGAGTTAAAAACACCCTTAAAACTTTAGTATATTTTAAATAGAATTCCATATAAATAAATAACATTATATGTCTATTAAATATCCATTAATTACATGAATATGTTAAAAGAAATTCATTAGTAATTAATCACACCATATTAAATATTTCCAGGTGAACAAAAAGAAATATTCCTCAAGAAATTAAATTTGATTCAAAAAACCCTTACATTAAATTCCTACTTACTTGATCACACTCAAACCATCAATATAACAAACATAACTATATTAATCACTGATTTTTTAACCATATTATTGTCAATAAACCTTTATAATCTTAATTTAAAATTATTTTCTTCATTCATATTAGTTATCTATTATCTATTTTTAATATCACGTGCTAGTAATTTTGATCATTTTGAACTAGTTTCATAATTACAGTGTTATTATTCACTATTCTCTAAAATTTCATCATTAAAATTTATAAAAGGTACAGGAATTGATGTTTTATAATTATTTATCATGTTATAATTTAATTCTATTGGTTTTTTTGTTATTTCCCTTAAAGATGAATTTTTTATGATCATGTTTCGATGATTCTTAATTGTTGAAGAGTGTTTTCTAAATTAATTAGATAAATTATAAAACTATTATTATAGAATAGAAAAATGATTTATTTACTTACTTATATCATATATTATTATAAATTAAATTCTCATATTCATACATGGTATTAATTTATATCATTTTTCAACTTGGTGGTTAAACCAACCCAAACAAGAACATACAATAATTAATAGATGAATATGAAGTGATTTCGTTGTAATATATTTATACTAGTAGAATAATTATCTTATTTATATACTATTGGTGTGATATATCACAATTTTAAATAATTAGAGGAATGATGTAACCTATAAAAAGTTATCACATAATATGAAAATATCATTTTTTTCTCTTAGAATTCTCTTTTGGATGGTTGGATTTACCATGGTTGTTTATTTCCCATATTGTTAATAGGTTTTCCAATTTCCCTTTTTGGAAATATTAATAATTTCATAAACATCATATTTATATGTTAAACTCATTCTCTTGACCATTCATTTAAGGTTATGATTAATGGAAAAATTGAAATTGATTGTTCCATTAGGTGGTAGTCCACGTCTATGCATGGATAGGGAATTTATGTTCCATAGAATATAGAAAATTATTAATATGGTTTATAATTTAACAATATTAAATATGTTATAAATATCATAACTATATATTAAAATCACTATTAGTGTCATCGTTTTATTTCAGGGAAGGAAAATAAAAAATGCAGCATCCTGGTGGTAGTAGTCCATAAAACACACGAATTATAGTTCCTCTTTTCTCAATAGTAATGTAAAGGAGGTTACTGGTCATACAATAATTATAATAACATACTAGTATACTAATAATACTGACTTTATAATTTTAAGATAGTTTTTGACACTCATTTATTTCACATCTATAAAAATGTGTCAAAGGAGAATATATTATAAGGAAAAGAAGAAGTAAATTGAAGAAGGAAAAGGATCGAATGTCCAACAAAGTTAAATCATGAAGGTGAACTTAAGAAGCATCAGTGTGTAGGGTACCTGTGAATTATCCTGTGTAACCCACCTACACATCATCCAGCATGGCACCCCTGCATTACACACCTAAGCAAAATAGTCCCTTCTCCCAGGGTCACATATTTTCCTATAAATAGGAACCTGGGGTCTACATTTTCATTGAAGAAATTTCATGAAGGCCTCCCAATGCTCTAATCAAACTAGTCCACACCCAAGCCCTATAAAACCTTCTAGTTAGTCCTCTTAAACCTAAAGAAGATGAAATTAAATAGGGTAGTGAAATTAAATTCTTCCCAGAGTTTAAAATACACCAAATCTGTATGAGGCACTCTATCCCTTATGGTGGACAAAAACTAGCATGAGGTCCCCTTTCCTAACTAGGGATAGGTGAAATACACTTATGGGAACACCTATGGAGACTCTTGAAGGCTTGAACAAAGCCTCTTCCATTTTTTGTTTCTGAGGTGGTTTCTTTCCAAAGGTACCCCCACCTCTCTAATGTACACCTGAGTTAATCTCCTCTTGAACAAGCCTCCGTTTCCTTTCCAAGGACAACCTGTGTGGTTTGGACTTAGAACTCCCTAGAATCTATCATGTTCTAGCCTCTGATCAGGCCCTCTTCAAGGCCATCCATGATAGGTCCTCTCTTACTTTGGATCCCTTTTAGGAGAAGTAAAAAATTAAAACACTAAAACCTATAGATTTTAAAACCCATGGGAAAATTCACAACATCATGTATCTCATTTGGATTTTTATTTCTACAGTTAAAATATTCCCACACTTTTCCTACTAGGTGGTTAGGATCCTTGAGGTGTGTGTGTATTTTTATTCCCATAGTCCTGAGGACCCCAACACTAGGAACAGTTTTAGACAGTTCTCGGTCTCTAATACTAGGGTTAGGACCATGTCCTACCCTTGTCATATCTAAGACCCAAATTCTCTCGTTCCAAGTGGGGAGGATAAAGAATACCCTTTCTTTTCCATTTAACATATAATGAGATTCTACTCTCCCATTTTAGAACCAATTTTAGGTAATCCCTCTTAGAGTAATCCCCTAGCCTTTCTTGTATGAGGTTACATTCATTCTTCTTCACGCCCCCTTGTCTACTAGGTCAGAGAGGGGATGGGAACCAAACTCTTCTTCTCTATCCCCTATACCCTCAACCTATTCTACCTGTAGAGGAGGATAAGGGTAGTTTTCCATATCCTTGAATTCCTCTTGTCCATCACATTCAAGCATGGCTCATTCTGACGTGTTAGGATATAGAGGTCAGCCTCAATCATGGAATCCACATAGTTAGATTCATGTTTCGGTAGATAACATTCTTTCATATATTCCTCTCACATTCCTTTAGAGTGACTCCCTATGAATGAGTCCTCAAGTCCATATATCCAAACTCAGGGAAAATTGGATCATCTGGTTTCTTTGACCTTCTGTTGCCTCTTATTTCTCACACCGAACATGACTCACATCGGTTTCTTGGTAGATGGTGGTCATGACATTTACATGATCCCAAAACCTCCTAGTCTCTCCTTTTTAAGGGTAAGACCCATTCATATTATCCTATGGTAATCCTCCTCTCGGGTAATGCCCAGATGAATCCATCCATGGGCCACCTGCTTGGTATAATCCCCAACCTCTCAACAACATGGGCATCCTCATTAGGAGTAAGACCCAGCTATACTAGTCCTAGGGATACATTCTAAGTGTAATACACAACCAATTAAGGGAATCCTCCTTAGGATTAATCCGCAATAATAAACCACATTCACAAAGGAAACTTTAGTGTGTATTCCCTATCCTTTCCTTGAACTATGATAACTATGATTCCTGTTATAATTAATATACGTAGGACACTAACCTAAGGCTCTTACATAGTGGGACTCCTCAATAGGTGTAAGCCCTGAACAAGCCACCAAATCACAATGATATGAAACATAAATCATGACCCCCTTACCACATGATGTCTTTTTCAAGTGTAAGCCCTAGATTAATCCTTTAAAAAGGCCACACTCCCCTGCAAGACAAACTGAACTATGTGGTCTTTGATTATCATCAAAATGGGAAAAATAGGAATCATCCCTAAGGACTAAACCTATCACCCTATGTCAACCCTATTCTCTTTGGTCCACATTCCCATTGGGTTCTAATTCAGTATGGAAACTCATACCCCTTCCATGTTCCCTGGGATACTTTGGCATAAGTCCCATACTAAACATCAGCTAAGCACGTTCCTCCTAGGTGTTTGTTCCACATAACAATAAATTGTATGGTTATGTCCTTGTCACATGAAATTAAAATGTATGATGTTCCCATTAAGTGGCATAGAACTACATGGGTTACGATTCCTTTCACAAGGATATGTAGGAAACCCATATATGGGTCTAATCCTAACATCAAAACAACTGTCATCTCCTTGGATTACGACACACTCTAGAGTGCCTCACTGTATGGCTATAAAACCATCATTTTCATAATAATGACCATAGAATATGTAGTTAGTACATAAGGGAATTCCATTGATAGAGACCTTTGATACATACAGATATCTCTATTAATGAAGAAACTTTGATACATACAGATGATTCTAAGTGATATACATGCTAATAATAGTTTTTTAACTCTAGGATGATCCATATCATACTTGGGAATTAATAAAGGATCTATGAGCATATTATAAATCTATAAGAGAATCTCAAAGTAGGATATAATTTCCCCCAAATTTTTTTGATGAGCCTGATCTCCCATCCCCTCGACTAATGTGAGTTCTTAAGTATCATTGGAAAAACATACCAGTGAGTGACTGCCTTTGGAAAGAAGGTCCCTGAGTCATTACATATATAGAACCATTGGTAATTTATGGTTCTATGAACAAAACCAATTAGAAACCATTAAGAAATAGTTAACATAATGTGAATTATTACACACAACTCAACCCACTACAATCAATCATCAGGTGACCAATTTTATAGGGGGTAACAAAAATAGTGATCCCGATGTGAATCCTTAACCAAGATAATAGTGTTACCCACCTATCAGACCCCTTTTTCTCTCAAATTGGAAGAGGGGAAAACAAAATAATCAATCATACAAGTGATTATTCAAATTACATGCTTATTTAATGGGGTTTTAATATTTTTGTTTGTTATATATCTAAGAAATTCCTTTCAGAACTCCCCCCAATCAAATGGTGTTGTATCAACTCTCACTGATGCATGTCCCAGCTATTACTAAGGTTAGATCTTCATCCATGTAGAGGATGCCATCCCTGACCCATCATCTTCAAAGTTGGTTCTCAAACATTTTTGTCTGATATTACCATAATAATGGTAAAATACTAACTTTGGAGGCCACCCGTAAGGCCCTTTAGCTCACTAATCCCCGCCACTCATTCCGTAAGTGACGGAAGGTGGTCCTAACACAAACATAACTAACTATTGTATTTAACCATTTCGGGAGCCTATCCCCAAAACGCAGCAACCAAACCCTCCCTTACCTCTTAGAGGTGGATCTAGAGTCCACATAAAGCCTTATCCAAAAGACACATAATTCCCTATCATGGGATCCTTCCAACATTTTCCACCACTAACACCGCACGGTAGTGAACCCCCAACATGATGAGGTTGTCATCCTCGGCCATCTAACTCAGGTCATTCAGAAAGAGGCATGCAAGACGGCCCTCTAGGGGTATAAACCAATCAATAGGGAGTGAGGTCACACCTGTGACCCCTCTAAAAATCCAGCCATCTCAATTCAGTGGAAAATTCAGAGCAAAAAAATACACCCACCAACTCTAATTTAGCCTTCTAGAAGATTCTCCTTGAGTCATTTAAGGAAGATCATTATTAAAATATGGTTTCCAAATATGATAATGAACATACACCTACCAACAATAATCAATGCTACCATCAAACTCATCTAACAGCATCGAAGAATCCCACCATCCAATTTTTGCTACAAATCACAAACAGGCACACACAACTATCAATATTCATCAATCCTATCAATAGTTTTGTTTGGTAGCCTCTAGAGAAGTTAGTTAGAAAGTACCAGTAACAAATTGGGGTAGATTAAACTCTATTATCCCAAACATGAGTAATTTAAATATCCATTATCAAGAAATAGAGTATTGGAGGAGGCACATACCCCTAATCCAATTGTGTATTTTAAATATATCCTCATTCTAACTATTTAATCCACCAAGCATATACTGGAAATGGTAAAGTTCACAAAAAATCCATGCCCATGTCCAATATACTTTCCATAACATGATAGCGGTGATGAAAATAGTGATATAAGGATAGACACATAACTCTTTCCCCAAAAGTTGGATATCGGATTATCATATCACTCTAGAGAAGACATACACCTTTATTCTTTTCTAGGAGGGTCTTGGGGAAAACTCCCCCATACTATATAGATAACTAGATCAGGAATATTGACCCAATCCAATTGAATTTAATCATGATATACTAATATCCACTCCAAGGTAGGCGCAAACACCTTCCCATTAATTCCACTCCCCCTTCAAGTGTCTCTAGTTGTTTGTAATATGGTATCTAAAAATAATCCTCACTAAAGACAACTGAGAAAAAAAGAGTTTCTCTATGATCCTTCTCTACTGAAAACTAGAGTTCTTGAAGCCCACATACACTTATCTATGGAAAATCAAGATCCAACCCTCCCATTACCAAATAGGGGGAGTAGAAGCAGTAATTCTGAAGGTCCTCTCTAAACACTTTACTATCAAGGATTGCTTTATGAACACAATTTTATTGATCATGAGAGTACATCTCCTCATGAGATCCATGATCACCATCTTCATGGTCAAAATATTAAAGAGCTAGAGGTTATTCCCCTTACTATAACACAACATGGTGGTCCTTCCCATGATGGTGTTTGCTATGAAAGTTCTCTCTACATTAATATTTCACCTTGTAAGGAGAATTCTTCAATTGGAAAGGTAGTGATGAGAAAACCATCCTATCATGAGGCACTTATGAAAACAAGGCCCGTAATGTATGATGCCTTTTAATTGGTAGGTAAAATACTTTTTCAGTCAGAAGACATCCCAAGAAAATGGTCATTCTCTGAACCACCCTTGGGTTACTTACCTTATAGTTTAATAGAAAATTTCCCTACCAATATTATTTCTTATGATAAGGCGATGGAAAATCGTCCACTTTTGTCAAACTAGGTAGAGGATTGTCTGGAAAAAGATGAAGAATATCTACAAAATATAAGGAAACAACTAGGTAAATATGACATTCCATTCATGTTCTGGCCTTTAGCCACCACTAAATACAACATTCTAGAGTCACTGTCAGAATATTGTGTTCACAACACCCACCTCAACATATTGAAAACTCTTTTTCACTTGAAAGAAAACATATTAAATTATGATGAGGATTGAATTCATGTCAAGTTAATACATTGGTTTCAATTAAAATTTTACTTGGAAGCTATAATAGCTTTACAACATCCAAAGATCAAGAAATAAAAAGGATCCCTTCAATGTTCATGATTCATCACATTAATTATATTGCAACAACTGATCACATGTACCCCATCTAGGGTTCATATCAAAGGATTGGGTGTACATGGATCATTACATATCACTGTGCTTCTTAACTAGTAAGTTACACTGAAGATTTTAACATATAATGTTATAGATTTAGGGTGGTTTAAACAAACTTAATTCATTCATGATAGAAGACACGATCAACAAAAATAGTCCCCGACTAACTCTCATCAATGTTGGGTTAGAAGAGAGAAGGCTTTTGAGAAACATTTTCATAAAGCATCTAATAATGTCCACCAATCCTCCCATTTAGGATAAATATATCATAAAATAATTCAAATGTTGTAAATAGATCAATTTTATTTGGAAGTAGGATATTTAAATGCGTTCCAAATGATACACCCAACACACATTCGAACAAAAATCCATAGAATCAAAAGGGAAGCTACAGTAGTAGTAACCATGATAATTTAGGAGAATCCCCATCCCATAGGTCTCTAGTATTTTATTATTCCAACCATCGATTTCAGTAAAGAGGGCTTAAAGAGTTATGAAGTGGAACATAAATAGCCTTATCCCTCAGGGATGGGAGCTTTTTCACCTTATCAACCCCCTCATCATGGGGAATCAATAGTCTATTGGTTAGGGAAAATATTATAGAATGGATCCTCTCATTTCTGTCCATTCCATAATCTGGAATGGAAACTAGGGACATACATGAATGAACTATCTATAGATTCCATTTTGATTACTATCTACTAAGCATCTCCTAGGTAATCGGAAAAGGAGAGTACAAATCCTCATGGAGGCTGTAGAAAAATACATCATCATAAAAACACTGATATAATTCTATCAATGAATTTTTCATCAATTAATGTCATCAAAACCACCCTCAAAGATTCTGTAGAACATGAGGCCAATTCAATGGAGTAAGAAGATAAATTTATAGGTCATACTATGGTCCACATCAAAAAAAATTAAGGAGATGATCTTACTCAAAACCAAAGTATTTCCCTAGATCTAGGTGTTCCCTCAGACAATCCATCATTACTCCAGAAAAAGGTATCAAATAGGGAAAATTTTAAGGATTAAATTATGTCTCACCTACCTCTTAGAATGGTTAATACCCTGTCTATGGAGGATAGATTTTCTCAGTAGGAGGAGGAGATGAAATAATTGAGAAGACTCAATTCAAAATTACTATGTGGAATACTTACTAGTGAATATATTCTGCAGGAAAATCCTTAACTCATACTTCCAGTTGGTGCACCTCAACAAAGAGGGGTTTCTTTAGTGACTAAAACAAATCTAGAACATCCAATCAATGTTGGATACCATCCACAAATATATTCAGATCCCATAGTAGCAGTTCGAGAATACCCTCTATTAGGTGTTCAACCAGAGCAAGTTTAATAACATCCTTACAGGCCTGGGCCTATAGGTTAAACATGATAGAAACTAGAAGTGCCACCACTGATGGTCCTACCAGCTTCTGTACCTATTCAGTTTTTGACTGCCGAACCTTTTCAAGATCAAGATCATCCATACATTCCTCGAATTCTAATAAACACTATTAAGTCACTAATGGATCAATTAGAATCTATTGAGGAACAATATGCACCAATATAGCCAGAAAATAAGCCTTAACCTAAATGGGTAGATCCGACTCTTCCCCCACCAAACTTTGGAAACCAAAATTTCTAATTTTTAATAGATTAGGATACCCATAGTAGAACCGGATCCATTTCATCTCTCGATGTAATCCCATGATAGAGGCCTCTGAATAATAGAAGGTGTTGAAACTCAAGGGCTTCGTTTAATCACTATAGGATCTAGCTTTATTTTGTTACACTAGATTACAATCTCAGTCAATCAATGGATGGGAAGACCTCCATAAAAATTTTCTCTTCTAGTTCATATTAAAGTTACAAAATACAATAGTATTCAATAACTCAAACTATAAAAAGAAAGGTAATGAAAGATTATTGAATTTCATTTATCAATGGAAAGGTTTGACATACTCCTGAACATACTTCTCCGTCAAAAATAATTTTCCCCATATTTATAGAGAATTTTCAAAAAACGTTTCATACACCACTTATCCCTATAAAATATACAGAAGGGCTTTGTGACCTTTCTGAAATCTCTCAAAGAGTGGACGACTCCATCATGGAGATTAAATCAAAGTCTTGAGAAATTTCATCAACTCAATAAATGGGGGTATGGAGCGCATAGGCCACTACAGTTACACTTAATCAATCTCATGTACCTGCTCCCACCTCAAAGTCTTCACCATACCATGGAAATATACCTCTCGATCATCAGTAACAATTCCTACCTTGTCAGGATGATTAAATAGAATAGAGGAAAAATAGTTTGAGAAATTGAAAAACAAGTTCTATTCTTTTTTAAATAAAAAGTCTCTGGCTACTTCATCTCAGAATTGGAAAAAAACTTAGCCAAGTTTCCAAATCCTAGGAAGCCCAGAAAATAAGGTAATAAATATATCCCAAATTATTTCCCCTTCCATAAAACTTTGGTGAACTACATCCAATAATATTTTTTATTTCAAAGACATCTTTCCAAATATGGCGGACTCTGGGAATGTTAGTCTAAAAAATCACCTACTCAGGTTGTGTATGTTTCCTCCACTAATATGAATGAGGAAAATGAATTAAAATAAGAGAGAAAGAGTATGTATAATTTTAGTGTCTGGATGGTCATAAAAATGATCAAACAAAATCATTATACCCTCTAAGCATAGCTAAAATAGCCAAATGTTCTCTTAACCACTTCCCCTACAACACATCAACTTTATCAATAGATGAGTCCTATGAAATCCATTATTCCAAAAATCCACTTGGATTGAATAGAAATAAGAAAACAAAAAATGATGATTCAATACCAAATCTTAATTTTTCCTAGACTTTACTGTAATTCATGCCTACACTCCTTAAAGCATAGGCACTGCCCCTCCAGTATAAAAAGAGTCGACATGTCAGACAGAATCTTAATTAGATGAGGAGTTTATCTTTGGCTCCATTAATGTTATTCACCACATGGATCTCTTCACAAATAATGAGATAATTATAAAACTTATGTTTCTATGCTTTATTGGGGAATTGGTGGAAGCAGCCATCAGATTTGAGGGTACAGGGGACGACACACTCATTCTAGGAGTCACTACTTTAACCACACCCCTACTTGAATCGTCTACACAACCAAAACTCATAGGAAAAATATCCAGTGATCATAGAAAGAATAAAGGAGTTCTTCCCTCATACATGATAGGGTTTTACCTGACATGATCATCATAGAATACCAGTTGGAGGATACGCCACTTCTAAATCATCCTTGGTATTTAGGCAAACTTTGTAGGAATAATCCACCATGATCAAAAACACCTTCAACTCCAATTCCAAGGGATGACCCATCTACATCATTAATAAAGGTTCTCAAAGAAACTATAAAATAACATCCTCATATTGGGAATCATATACCTTTAGACTAGAAAAATTATTTCTAAATAAATTATCCTTGGTTCTGGCCAATTTGTCAATCCTAGATGCTTTGTGTCTATCAAAAGATCTTCAGGAAGCACTTATCGAGGCCTTGTCAAGCCTTTGGGAAATTGAAGTCGAGGTTGTGGCAGCTGAGGTATATCATATAGATAATGATCCTATAAAATTTCATACGGTCATATATTTCACAGACGAGGATTAGGATGTTTTCATACAAGGAAACATCTTGACCTTGTCAGTATCTGACAGGATAAATGATATTGACATCTGATGATCCCTGAACCACAACTGCTTAGTAGTCAACCACATCCCAATCTGAACACACCACTGTTGGGGTTTCAATGAATCTCACTCATCCTCGCCCACCCTAAAGTTACTGGGATATGATAACAATGAGAAAATCTTCTTATAGAAATCAAAATTAGGGCTCATTTTTGGAATATTATGTCTGACATAGAATTCATGGTTGTTAGATAGGATACGTCCTTTAACATTATATTGGGAAGACCTCGGCTACATCAGCATGCAGTTATCCCCTAATCATACCAAAAATGCCTGAATTTTTGTATCAATTAGGAAATTAGGAAATTTCATGGTGATAATGCCGCATTAAAATCGTAAAAATTACAACACATTAACGCAAAATTATACCATAAAGAAGGGAAATAGTCTATAGATGATAATGTCACTCAGATCAATGTCCCAAATGGCTTAGAGATGATCCTAGGTAACTATTTAAAGGATATCAGTGAAGATTATGTGGTCCCCATCAACAAATTTGAATAGGTGGGTTCAAATTTGAGCACGCATTCAGTAACGTCAGTGATGTAAATTATGACAGTTGAGCCTCATTACATTGGATAAGATGTCAAATCACCAAGCAGTAACAAAAACCTGGATCAAAATTTCTTTATTCCATCCCCTAAGCTTCCAAAAATAACTATTTTTTCAACTATGCTAGAATAATTTGTCACTTTAATGGGAGAAGATGGAGTTTCTCATTATCAGTCACTCATCCCCCCTTCAGAGCTCAAAAAAGGCCATGCTTCATCGATTGAGCTTGATATGGTTGCTTCATCTTCTGGATGTCTGAATTATGAATGTCTGAATTATGAATTATCCCTTAACTCCATAATTATTTCTTTACCTCCTACATTACAATGAAAATCATAAGAGGTAAATATTGGGGAATAAGAATAGAAGAAATACCTCATAGATTCCTCCCCAGCATTTGAGGAGGGTGTCTCAACAACTGTTGATGAACTCAGGGAGATAAATTCAGTTACAGATGAATACCCACGAGAAACTTTGATCCTTGCAACCATGAATTATAAAGAAAAATAGATATATATTCTTCCTTCATAAAGACATATTGGGTTTTTTACCTATAATTAAATAGAGATTACACGTCTTTACCCTTATGTGGATGCCCATCACTTGGTTTTTTCATAAGACCATCGAGGGTTCAAATAGGAACCCAGATGAACAAACCCAAATCATGCCTCCAAAATTGAGGCTGAAGTGGATAAACTCATTAAAAATGAATTCATTAAAAAGGTATAGTATCCAAAATTGATAGTCAATATTATCATTGTAAAGAAGAAAAACAAGTAGATCAAAGTTTACATTAATTTCATATATCCCAACCGGTATTGTCTGAAAGATAACTTCTCATTTCAAATCGTGTAACTCTTTATTGATGAAACAGATGACTATCAAGACCTCTCCTTCATGGATAGATATTCAGGAAACAACCAAATATGGATGGAACCGTAAGATGAAGAAGATACGACCTTAAAATCCCCCTATAATTTATACTTCAATTAGGTAATTCACTTTGGATTAAAGAATGCCAGTTCCACATACCAATGAGATATGCATCACATATTCAAACATTTCTTGGGTAAGTTTGTTGAATGTCATGTTGAATGTATAGTGGTTAAACCTCGACAACATTCTGACAACCTTATTGACTAGGATACCATCTTCGACAATCTAAGACAACATAGCCTAAAAATTAACCCCTTAAAATGTCCTTTTCGGGTAACCTCAGGGAAGTTTCTCAGCTCTGTCATATGTCATCATGGAATCAAAGTTGATCATGAGAAAACTAAATCTATAACTGGAATTTAACCCCATAGATAACTCAAATAGTTGAGAGGACTTCATGGAAACTTATATGAAATCCAACACTTCATATCTAACCTTAAAAGAAAGTGTTTTCCCTTCACTAGATTGATAAAGAAGGGGGTCACATATTAATGGACCAGTGACTTCCAGGAAGCATTTTAAAACCTCAAGAAATACCTCTGAAGACCACCAGTGTTAATGAAGTCCATTTAAGAAAATACTCTCATTATATATGTGATGGACTAGGAGCAATCATTGGGCACCTTCCGTGCACAAAGGAATAATTTTGGGAATGAAATAGCCTTTATTATATTTGTTGAACCATGCTTGATGTTGAGAGTCATTATTAAGATATTAATAAGATCATCCTATAATTAATATTTGTAGTTAAAATATTTAGACACTACTTATAGAAACATGAATGTAGAAACCCAAAGCTTAACGTACATGGACATTACATTAATTTTGCGTAATACTTAATACATAACAAAAACAGACACCAAAGGACCGTAATAGTTTAGTGTCTTTGGAAACTTGGAACATAATCTTCTAATCTTGCTGAAAGATCTTCAACATCTCCCATAAAGATCTCCTTTTTTTCTTACCTAAAACCTTTCTTTTTATCCTAGGGAAAAGAAAACATAAAATGGGTGAGCTCAAATGCTCAGTAAGGGAAATCATAGAGAACATAAAACATTCCATAAACATTTGAACGCAAAAACTTGAACATAAAATCAAAACATCATAATCTTGAGCAAAGACATAAATCTTGGAAGTACGTAAGGCATATATCATAAAGGAACATCAATCATTATTAAATAGCATGGGAATGAAACATGTAATTGTGGCAACCATTAAGCACATGATATGATTTCTATAGTAGCCAAGGAATTGCTGCCAAGACCATCTTAGTGGACAAAGTTCCTTTCTGAATCGAGTTCACTCCTCGTTCCAGTCCTGTATTACTGAATCGGATTAACTTACTGTTTCATACATGTCTATCTAATGAGATATAAATATTTACCCAATGCATTGGAGGGAGATATAGGTCCCACCCATCTCATAATGAAATCATTATTTTGTGTTCCACAAAATCATAAATCATACATCATAGCATAACCCATGTAATAGAATGGGATTCTTAAACATCATGCCATCATAACATAATCCATATAAAAAAATGGATATCATTTCATCATAAGAAAAATAAAACCATGTAAATAATGGAGACATTATAATTGCAACATAAACATATTAAATAATGTCATTTTAGATGGAAAATAGTTTTGATAAAACACTTGAAATGAATTCTTGTGGAAAATATCCTTCCTTCTTCAAAATCATTTTCTTTTCACAAAATGCCATGAAATTTTAAAAGAAAAGGATTTTGTTGAAAATAATCATGCAATATTATAGAGTAATCTTCATGAAAATGAGGCGTTATGAAACCGTAAAAATCCATTCACATCGTATGAGTTAAAAATAACATTCTCCTCGTACTTTTTTTAGAAAAGTCAAAAAGTTCTTTGTGTGGTAAACAAAAGTAAGATTCCTAAAATAACATGTGGTAAAATTTAAAAATTGGTAAAAAGGCGATTAAAAATACATGAAAACATTTTTATAAAATAGGTACATGGATGATAACAAAAACCCCAGTAAATACTTATGAATAATCAATCTCGGATAAAAACGAGATTGGAAAAGTTATCCCTTACCTTAGGTCTGATATGCTTCGTACATATCTGAACCTCCTGTATAATGATTTAAATAATTTCATTTACATATTACAGAATCATATTCATTTTAATTATAATCATATATGGTTCAATTATGACTTTATATTACCCGTTCTTTTGTAAATTCCATGTTAAAGCAGTGTTTTGGGTAAAATCGTTTTATTTATCGTACGTGTTTGGAATTGTTGTTCATGATATTATTATTACTTATATCATTATTTAATTACTTATAGAATGTAAATAATTATTTTTATATCATATATATTCAGTATATATATATAATAGATAGATGAATGAAATGAAATACACCGTTCATGGAGACGATAGGCCGAACGTACGCATGAACGTTGTTTTCCTTTCTTTATTGACTTGAATGGAAGTAAGTAGATGACATATGTAGAGACCCAAAGATTTAAGTACATCGAAATTACATTAATTTTGCAGAATACTTAATACATAGCAAAAACAGACACCAAAGGATCGTAATAGTTTAGTGTCTTTGGAAACTCGGAATATAATCTTATAATCATGGTGAAAGATCTTCAACATCTCCCATAAAGATCTTCCCCTTTTATTTTCTTACCTAAAACTTTTCTTTAAATCCTGGGGAAAAGAAAACATAAAAAAGAGTGATCTCAATTTCCTAGTAAGGTTAAACATAGAGAACATAAAACAATCCATAAACATTTGAATGCAAAAACATGAACATAAAATATAAACATCAAAATATTGAGCAAAGACATGAATCTTGGAAGTACGTAAGGCATATATCATAAGGGAACATCAATCATGATAAAATATCATGGGAATAAAACATTTAATTTTGGAAAACCAATACGCACATGATATGATTTCCATAGTAGCCACGGTATTACTGTCAAGACCATCTTAGTGGACAAAGTCCCTTTCTGAATTCAGTTCACTCCTCGTTTCAATCTTGTAACACTGAACCGGATTAACATATAGTTCCAGCCATGTCTATCTCATGAGATATAAATATTTACCCAATGAATTTGACTTAGATATAGTTCCCACCCATCTCATAATGAAATCATTCTTACTTGTTCCAAAAAATAAACTTAAAACATTCATTATAACCCAAAGAATAAAATGGGTTTCATAAACACCATCCCATCATCACATAATCCATATAAAACAAATGGATATTTCATCATAATAATAGTGAAAACATGTAAATCATAGAGAAATTATACTTGAAATATACACATATGAAATAATGTCATCTTAGATGGAAAATGGTTTTGAGAAAACACTTGAAATGAATTCTTGAGGAAAATATCCTTTTTTCTTCAAAATCATTTTTTTTCACAAAATTCCATGCAATTTTAAAAGAAAAGTATTGTGTTTAAAATAGTCATAAAATATTATAGAGTAAGATTCATGAAAGTGAGGTGTTATGAAACCTTAAAAACCCATTCACGCCGCATAAGTTAAAAATAACATTCTTCTCGTACTTTTGTTGGAAAAGTCAAAAAGTTCCTCATATGGTAAAAAAAAGAAAGATTCCTTCCATAACACAAAGTAAAAGTAAAAGAGGGGTAAACATGAAATTAAACATACATGGAAGAATATTAAACACTTTATGAAAAATATTTTATTGGCATGGATGAAAAATATAACCCCAATAAATAATTACGTATAAGCAATCTCGGATAAAAATGAGATTTGAAAAATTATCCCTTACCTAATGTCTGATATGCTTCGTATGTATCCGAACCTCCTGTATAATTATTTAAATAATTTTATTTACTTATTAGATAATCATATTCATTGTTATGATATCATATATGGTTCAATTATGACTTTATAATACCCGTTCTTTTATAAATTTCATGTTAAATTAGTGTTTTGGGTAAAATCGTTTCATTTATCGTACGTGTTTCGATTTGTTGTTCTTGATATTATTATTACTTATATCATGATTTACTTACTTTCAGAATTTAAATCATGATTTATATGTCATATATATTCAGTATATATATATATAATAGATAGATGAATGAAATGAAATACACTATTCATGGAGACGGTAGGTCGTACGTACTCATGAACGTTGTTTTCCTATCCTTATTGACTTGAATGGAATTAATTATATGACATAACTATATATATAAATAAATCCAGTAGAATTATTATGTCATATATTTCATGATTACTTATTATATATACTTTATAATCATTCTTGAATTGTTAACATGGAAAATGAATCTCATCGCGTCGTGGAGATGGTAATCTGTACGTATACACGAGCGGTGATATCGTTCCCATATTTATTTAATGGAAATGTAGTGGATGATATAATATCATAGAATCATTATGATGTTATAATAATCATATATAGTTATTCTTTACACCATTATACCCATCCAAGTAAGGTGGTGGTGTAAAAACAGATTACACCACGGCGTGGAGACGGTATTTCGTACGTATGCACGCGCGGTGATTTCATTTTCCATAGGATGGATAGAAGGTGAAATGGGGTTGTTTAATATTTATAATAACAAATCAGTATATAAGTAATACTTATGTTATTAATTTATAATGAAAAAACTAAATAAGAAGAAGTTGATGAATAAAGAAACTTCAAATAATCGTTAGAATAGATTACATCTTCTTCGACGCACCTCCTTTAAAATTATTATTAGGGTACTAGAGTTGGTATTTTGAGAATACCAGAACCTATATGATATAACTATAGAGGTTTAGAAGAGTAATTGGCAGGTTTTGTCCGAGCTTCAAGGCTCAAAAGGGTGTGAAGAGAAGAGGGAAGGGGTGCCCTTTTTATAAGGGAGGAGAGGGGCACCTTAGGAAAACATAAAATATTATTTTATAATAAAGTCATATTCGGTTTTTAATGGCTCCAAATTGATTTATTTCAAAGATAAGGTGGGGATGGATCGACATCCTCTCAATAAATAGGTTTTATACATTTTTAGGTTACTATTGTATCCTTAGAATTTAGATTTAACTCTATGTTAAATAATTTAACATTTACCGTGTCTTTTTGTTTTCTTACACTATATGGTTAATAAACTTGCTATAACAAGACAAACGAACCCCAAGTGGTTATTTATTAATATATATATCTTTATATAAGTCCGTTGGCAGAACCTTAGATTTTTAGGAATAAAATAACAATTAATAATATAATATTTGTTTTAAAAACTATTTTATGTCAATTTTGACACTATTTGGTACTTGATTTTTGTGAAAATCATAAAAGCATTATTAGTTCAAAAAGGGTTAATTAAATCAATACTAACATGTCATATTATCCTAGAAAATTATTTTAATTCATAAAAAGTCTAAATTTACATTTATTTGGGTATTTATAACATCAATTGTGTTAATATTTTATTAATAAGTTAATTACTGCATCCTCATTGTGTCATAAATAAATTAAATTATTTAATGTCTAAAAATTATAAATAAATAAAAATTATGTAGGAAATATTTGAATCTTTCTAATGAATATTTATAGTCGAATTTATCTTATCTTTAACCCTATATTAAAAATGTTTTATTTATTAAACTTTGATTTTAACTATTTTAATTCTTCTTTAAATAAAATAATAATAAATGTTCTAATCTAATACAAGTGGACCTAAAGGGTAATATTTTATTCCTAAGGTTGTTTTTGGTCGAATTAAACTTATCCAATAGAATTAGGACATGTTTTAGGGTAATAATAATATAATTTTTACCCTTAATTACCCTATTTACTTTTAACCGTGGTACATAAAAGTAAAAAGTTACTATTCACCAAAAAATATTTTTATCTTATTGAACCAAATTTTACTCATTGATATTAACTGTGTCTCTCGGATTTTTGAAATTCCACTTACAGAAGCGGTAAAATTAAGTTTTATGTAAATTTTCAAACTCTCCTAGGAGGTGGGTAAAAGACGGTGAAAAGTTCAATAAAATTTTTATATGTCTAAAATTCTTATAAAATGACTCCAATTAATTACATTGAAATTATATAGGTATTATGTATCAATTTGGACCTAAAATAAATTTAAATAAAATAAATATTTATTTATATAAAAATTCGGTTTCTAAATAGTAACCCAGTGTTTTCTCTATTCATCAAAAATTGAAAGTTTTCAGAAAAATACCAAAAATTCACCCTAGGATAATTTTGATATTCCAAATCCAAAAATGAAGTCGATTTTGAAAAATAAAATTTCAAAAAGTGGCTATTACTATTCATAATGGCTAGTTTATATAATATTTTAATAACATATCATTGTTAAGTGAAACTCGGTATTGCATACAACACATGTTATCGTGGAAGGTCGCGATTGTGTGTAATGAAAGCCAAGTCAGGGATGCATGTATTGCAATATCTTTTTGGTGTAGCGTACAACACAAGACATCAATGAAATTAAAAAGAATATTTTTCATAAAATCTCAGGGTGTTAAATTCTACCCCCCCTTAAAATTAATTTCGCCCTCGAAATTTTTCGGGGTTATAAATGGTTTACTACTAAAAATTTTGTTTAATAGAAACCCAAATCGTAAAAAGGAATACCAAAACATATCTTTAAAAACTAAATTATGAAATGTAACAGTTACCCAAATTAACTAATCACTGGGTTTGCACATAGGATAACATAGTTGAAAATATGGATATAGAAGAGAAATCTAACCATCATTTTCTGATGGTGAGTGGTAGAGAACATGGCTATGAAAAATCCAACAATCACAAATCCATAAATTTGTGATTATCTAAGGTACCATCTGATTCATCGGATATAAGGGCACTAGGAAAACATTTTTGGTTTTCAAGATCATTTCCCTAAAGTTGAAGAATTTGAATTAGAATAAATATTAACTTTATTTCGGTATAATCTCACCATTGTTCGTGCCTTAAACAATTTACACTTCATCTCTTAAAGAAATGAAGACGAATTTTTCATTCGTGAGGTGTTAGAAGATCATGTGATAGAATGATGGGTCATTTCAAATGTCTCAAACAAAAGGTTAGCAAAAGTTATCAGATATACATAAGTCCATCTATGGTGAGGTTAATCGTATATGATTCCAAAAATGGACTTATACTTCATCTATCATACTACTTAATGTAATAAAACTAATTTCTACTAACCAGGGACTTCCTGTAGGCCAGTGATAGGTGATTAAGGCATGTCGCACTTCAGTTGTGGGTTCGATTCCCACAACCTTATCCAACGTGACGGGTTGTCTCCCGTCCTGCAGTTTGTCCCTTTTTCTAAAACTACATTATAATAACATTCCTACAATAGAAAAAAAATTATCTTATGTCTAACTTAATTCATTCCAATATTTAGGCTTATAAAAAATACTTAGGTCCAATCTCATAGTATAAAGAAAACAATTACTAGAAATTTCATCTACCGAGCATGTGAATACCATCATTTATCCCCCATATATCATACGATATATCTTGTTGGTCACATTACAAACATGTGAATACCTTAATCATGTATTCTCTTGAACCATAGTGAAAACATGAATGTTGTCACAAGGTAACTCATTCCATATACCAAAATCCCAAAAATTCTATATACTCAAACCATGATATCACTTTTTCCTTATATTAGACGTGAGCTCATTAATACTATCAAAAATTTCTTTATCTCCTTATCCCTTCTTTATGTGCATATCATTTACTTTCAAAAATATTTGAATCAGTTTTCTTGGTTACTGGTACCATATAATTATCAAAAACCACAATAAACCATTACATAGATATTCCAATGTTCCAAAATACTATAAATTAGATTCCACAACATTATTTTGGAATCCCTTTACATAAACACATAATCATTCCCCCACACCGTTGTCATACTCAACATTTCTAATAGTGATTGCATGTGACTTCCCTTTGTCCTTTTCCTTAGGAGGTTGCTCACGTTGATCATCATTAACCCTTGGATTAGGGAATTGATTAGCATAATGCCCCATTTCCTTACACTTGAAGCATTGAAGTGTTGGTGGTGCGTTATCTACAGCCTTTTCTTTATTCACATCATTTGAAACCGTTTTTCCATTACTTATACACTCAGCTGCTCAATGGCCATCTTTTCCACACTTAAAACATTTTCTAGTCCCTTTAAGACAATATCCACCATGCTTCTTTCCACACATTGAGCATAAAGAAACATTTATCTTCTTTTCACCATTATTCTGAGATTTCTCCTTAAACTCCATCTTTCATTTCTTTTCAAAACCATGAGATGGATATGTAACACCAACTTCCATTTCTACCTTGATAGCACAATGCAGAATTTTTTCATAGCTACTGAAGTCTCTTATATCTAATTCCCTTCGAAGACTTGGTTTTAAGCCACTGAATAATCGATCAACTTTACTTTTAGGTTAGATGATAAAGCCAGATACATTCCTTTCAAGCCTTGTAAAATTCTCTTCGTATATACCAACAGATTCATCATCCTTTTGCTTAAGCTCAAGTAAATCCTTTTCCATCTTTGTTCGAAGAATACAAGGGAAGTATTTATTGAAAAATAAGTTCTTGAACTCATCCCATTCCATGGATTCATTTCATCTCGGGGCCTTGTATTCTTAATTAGAGTCCACCATTGATCTGCATCACCTTCTAAATGGTAAATAGCTAGAATGACTTTTTCATGATCCGAACAGTGAAGTATGGAAAATATCTTTTCAGTGGTACTTATCCATCGTTCAGCAACAAGTGGATCAGAAGACCCACTGAAATAAGGTGGATGTTTCCTCATGAAGGACTCAATAGAATATTGTTCCCTTCTCTGCTCATTTGGAAGTCTAGAATGATTCATAGCTTGTGTAAGTATAGAAATAAGATTTTTCACTCCATCTCCCATAACGTTGGTTTGTTCAGGAAGAAAATCATTGCATCGTCCATTACATTGATCAACACGGTTCCTTCGGGTTCCAGCCATCATCTAAAACCCAAGAAGAAGAGTGTGAGAGGCAAAAATCATGCTAGGGAAAACAATATAATAAAGGGGGATTAACTTCAATATTTAACATCTTAGGTATATTTATAGGATCATTACCGTAATTCTAGGACTATAACCTATACTTATACTTAACATTAGAGACATCCCTAAACATACCTTAGAAATATATATAGGGATCATGCAAAAGTTTTCGAATCCTAGTTTCCAAAGGTTAACTAAACCTTTCCTATGATACCAACTGTAGAGACCCAACCTTTGATGTACATGGAAATTACATTACATTTCCAGAATACTTAATACATAACGAAAAAAGACAGCAAAGGACCGTAATAGTTTAGTGTCTTTGGAAACTCGGAATATAATCTTATAATCTTGGTGAAATATATTCAACATCTCCCATAAAGATCTTCCCCTTTTATTATCTTACCTAAAACCTTTCTTTAAACCCTGGGGAGAAGAAAACATAAAAAAGGGTGATCTTAAATGCCCAGAAAGGGTAAACATAGAGAACATAAAATAATCCATAAAAATTTGAATGCAAAAACTTGAACAAAAAATCTAAACATCAAAATCTTGAGCAAAGACATGAATCTTGGAAGTACAGAAGGCATATATCATAAAGGAACATCCATCATGATAAAATACCATGGGAATAAAACATGTAATTTTGGAAAACCATTAAGCACATGATATGATTTCCATAGTAGCCAAGGTATTACTACCAAGACCATCTTAGTGGACAAATTCCCGTTCTAAATCGAGTTCACTCCTCATTTCAATCCTGTAACACTGAACCGGATTAACTTAACATTCCAGAAATTTCTATCTCATGAGATATAAATATTTACCCAATTCATTTGAGGGAGATATAGGTCCCACCCATCTCATAATGAAATCATTCTTACTTGTGCCACAAAATAAACTTAAAACATTTATCATAACCCAAAGACTAAAATGGGTTTCATAAACATCATCCCATCATCACATAATCCATATAAAACAAATGGATATTTCATCATAAGAAAATTGAAACCATATAAATAATAGAGACATTATACTTGGAACATACACATATGAAATAATTTCATCTTATATGGAAAATGGTTTTGAAAAAACACTTGAAATGAATTCTTGAGGAAAATATCCTTTCTTCTTCAAAATCATTTTCTTTTCACAAAATTCCATGCAATTTTAAAAGAAAGGTATTTTATTTAAAATAGTCATAAAATCTTGTAGATTAAGCTTCAAGAAAATTAGGTTTTATGAAACCGTAAAAATCTTTTCATGCCGCATAAGTTAAAAATAACCCTCTTCTCGTACTTTTGTCGGAAAAGTCAAAAAGTTACTCATATGGTAAACAAAAGAAAGATTCCTTCCATAACACAAAGAAAAAGTCAAAGAGGGGTAAACATGACATTAAACATACATTGAAGAATATTAAACACTTTATGAAAAAAAAATTATTGGCATGGATGAAAAATATAACCCCAGTAAATACTTACGTATAATCAATCTCGGATAAAAATGAGATTTGCAAAATTATCCCTTACCTTATGTCTGATATGCTTCGTATGTATCTGGACCTCCTGTATAATGATTTAAATAATTTTATTGACTTATTAAAGAATCATATTAATTTTTATGACATCATATATGGTTAAATTATGACTTTATAATACCCGTTCTTTTATAAATTCCATGTTAAAGCAGCATTTTGGGTAAAATCATTTCATTTATCGTACGTGTTTCGATTTGTTGTTCTTGATATTATTATTACTTATATAATGATTTACCTACTTCTAGAATTTAAATAATGATTTATATATCATATATATTCAGTATATATATATATAATAGATAGATGAATGAAATGAAATACACCGTTCATGGAGACGGTAGGCCGTACGTACGCAAGAACGATGTTTTCCTTTCCTTATTGACTTGAATGGAATTAATTAGATGACATAAATATATATATACATAAATAAAGTAGCATTATTATTTCATATATTTCATGATTACTTATTATATATACTTCATAATCATTCTTGAATTTTTAACATGGAAAATGAATCTCATCGTGTCGTGGAGACGGTAATCTGTATGTACGCACGAGCGATGATATCGTTCCCATATTTATTGAATGGAATTGGAGTGGATGATATAATATCATAGAATTAGTATGATTTTATAATAATCATATATAGTTATTCATTACACCATTATACCCATCCATGTAAGGTGGTTGTGGAAAAATATATTACACCACGGTGTGGAGACGGTATTCCGTACGTACGCACGCGCGGTGATTTCATTTTCCGTGGGATGGATAGAAGGTGAAATGGGGTTGTTTAATATTTATAATAACATATCAGTATATAAGTAATACTTATGTTATTACTTTATAATTAAACAACTAAATAAGAAGAAGTTGAAGAATAAAGAAACTTGAAAGAATCGTTAGAAGAGATAACCTCTTCTTCGACGCACCTCCTTTAAACTTCTTCTTAGTGAAATAGAGTTGGTATTTTGAGAAGACCAGAACCTCTATTATATAACTATAGAGGCTGAGAAGAGTAATTGTTAGGGTTTTTCTGAGCTTCAAGGCTCAAAAGGGTGTGAAGAGAAGAGGTAAGGGATTCCCTTTTTATAAGGGAGGAGAGGGGCACCTTAGGAAAACATAAAATATTATTTTATAATAAAGTAATATTCGGTTTTTAATAGCTCAAAATTGATTTATTTTGAATATAAGGTGGGTATGGGTCAAAATAATCTCAACCAATAGGTTTTATACATGTTTCGGTTACTATTGTATCCTTATAATTTAGATTTAACTCCATGTTAAATAATTTAACTTTTACCTTGTCTTTTTGTTTTCTTACACTATATGGTTAATAAACTTACTATAACAAGCCAAACGAACCCCAAGTGGTTAAATATTAATATATATATCCTTATTTAAGTCATTTGGCCTAACCATAGATTTTTAGGAATAAAATAACAATTAATAATATAATATTTGTTTTAAAGACTATTTTATGTCAATTTTGACACTATTTGGTACTTGATTTTTGTGAAAATCATAAAAGCATGATTAGTTCTAAAAAAGTTAATTAAATCAATAATAAAATGTCATATTAACCTATAAAATTATTTTAATTCATAAAAAGTCTAAAATTACATTTATTTGGGTATTTATAACATCAATTATGTTATATTTCATTAATAAGGTAATTACTGCATCATCATTGTGTCATAAATAAACTAAATTATTTAATGTCTAAAAATTATAAATAAAACACCATTATGTAGGAAATATTTTTATCTTTCTAATGAATATTTATAGTCTAATTTATCTTATGTATAACCCTATATTAAAAATGTTTTAGTTATTAAACTTTGATTTTAACTATTTTAATTCTTCTTTAAATAAAATAATAATAAATGTCCGAATCTAATCCAAGTGGACCTAAAGGGTAATATTTTATTCCTATGGTTTTTTTTGGTCGAACTAAACTTATAAAATATAATTAGGACATGTGTTAGGGTAATAATAATATCATTTTTACCCTTAATTACCCTATTTACTTTTAACCGTGGTAAATAGAAGTAAAAAGTTAGTATTCACCAAAAATTATTTTTATCTTATTGAACCAAATTTTACTCCTTGATATTAACCGTGTCTCTCGGATTTTCAAAATTCCACTTAAAGAAGTGGTAAAATTATGTTTTATGTAAATTTTCAAACTCTCCTAGGTGGTGGGTAAAAGACGGTGAAAAGTTCAATAAAATTTTTATATGTCTAAAATTATTATAAAATGACTCCATTGAATTACATTGAACATATATAGGTATTATGTATCAATTTTTACCTAAAATAAATTTAAATAAAATAAATAATTATTTATATAAAAAGTCGATTTTTAAATAGTAACCCAATGTTTTCACTATTTATCAAAAATTGAAAGATTTTAGAAAAATACTAAAAATTCACCCTAGGCTAATTTTTATATTCCGAATCCAAAAATGAAGTCCATTTTGAAAAATAAAATTTCAAAAAGTGGGTATTACTATTCATAACGCCTAGTTTATATAATATTTTAATAACATATGGTTGTTTAGTGAAACTCAGTATTGCGAACAACACATGCTATCGTGGAAGGTCGTGATTGCATGTAATGCAAGACAAGTCAGGGATGTGTGTAGTGCAAGCTCCTTTTGGTGTAGTGTACAACACAAGACATCAATGAAATTAAAAATAATATTTTTCATATAATCTCGGGGTTTTACAACATACATATATATACATAAATCCAATAGCTTCATTATGTCATATATTTCATTATTATTCATTATATATACTTTATAATCATTCTTGAATGGTTAACATGGAGAATGTATCTCATCGCGTCGTGGAAACGGTAATTCGTACGTTCGCACGAGCGATGATATCATTCCCATATATATTGAATGGAATTGGAGTGGATGATATAATACCTTAGAATCAGTATGATTTTATAATAATCATATATAGTTATTATTTACACCATTATACCCATCCAATAAAGGTGGTGGTGAAAAAACTGATTACACCACGGCGTGAAGATGGTATTCCGTACGTACGCATGCATGGTGATTTCATTTTCCTTAGGATGGATAGAAGGTGAAAAATATTTGTTTCATATTTATAATAACATATCAGTATATAATTAATACTTGTTTTATTACTTTATAATGAAACAACAAAAGAAGATAAAGTAGAAGAAGAAAGAAACTTGAAAGAGTCGGTAGAAGAGATTACCTCTTCTTCGACGCACCTTCTTTAAGCTTCCTCTTAAGGAAGTAGAGTTGGTCTTTTGAGAAGACCAAAACCTCCAGAATGTTGGTACAGAAGTGTAGAAGAGAAATGGGAAGGTTTTGTCGGAGATTCAAGGCTCAAAAGGGTGTGAAGAGAAGAGGTAAGGGGTTCCCTTTTTATAAGAGAAGAGAGGGGCACCTTTGGAAAAACTCAAAATATTATTTTATAATAAAGTCATATTCAGTTTATAATAGCTCCAAAATGATTTATTTTGAAGATAAAGTGGGTATGGGTCTAAATCCTCTCAACCAATAGGTTTTATACAAGTTTAGGTTACTATTGTAACCTTATCATTTAGATTTGACACTAAGTTAAATAATTTAACTTTTACCGTGTCTTCTTGTTTTCTTACACTATATGGTTAATAAACTTACTATAACAAGCCAAACGAACCCCAAGTGGTTCATTATTAATATATATAACCTTATATAAGTCATTTGGATGAACCTTATATTTTAAGGAATATAATAACAATTAATAATATAATATTTGTTTTAAAAACTATTTTATGTCAATTTTGACACTATTTGGTAATTGATTTTTTTGAAAATCATAACAGAATGATTAGTGTAAACAAAGTTAATTAAATCAATACTAACATGTAATATTAACCTATAAAATTATTGGATTCATAAAAATTCTCAAATTACATTTATTTGGGTATTTATAATATCAATTATTTTATTATTTTATTATTTAGGTAATTACTACATCATTATTGTGTCATAAATAAATTAAATTATTTAATGTCTAAAAATTATAAATAAAATACCATTAGTTAGAAAATATTTTTAACTTTTATAATGAATATTTATAGTCGAATTTATCTGATTTATAACACTATATTAAAAATGTTTTAGATATTAAACTTTGATTTTAACTCTTTTAACTCTTCTTTGAATTAAATAATAATAAATGTCCTAATCTAATCCAAGTGGACCTAGATGATAATATTATATTCCTAAGGTTGTTTTTTGTCCAATTATACTTATCCAATAGAATTAGGACATGTGTTAGGGTAATAATAATATCATTTTTACCCTTAATTACCCTATTTACTTTTAACCGTGGTAAATAAAAGTAAAAAAGTTACTATTCACCAAAAATTATTTTTATCTTATTGAACCACATTTTACTCCTTGATGTTAACCGTGTCTCTTGGATTTTCGAAATTCCACTCACAGAAGCGGTAAAATTATGTTTTGTGTAAATTTTCAAATTCTCCTAGGAGGTGGGTAAAAGACGGTGAAAAGTTCAAAAAAATTTATATATATAAAATTATTATAAAATGACTCCAATGAATTACATTGAACTTATATAGGTATTATGTATCAATTTTTACCTAAAATAAATTTAAATAAAATATATAATTATTTAAATAAAAAGTCCGTTTTTAAATAGTAACCGAGTGTTTTCACTATTCATCAAAAATTGAAAGTTTTCAGAAAAATACCAAAAATTCACCCTAGGATAATTTCGATATTCTGAATCCAAAAATAAAGTCCATTTTGAAAGATAAAATTTATAAAATTTCAAAAAGTGGGTATTACAATTCATAACTGCTAGTTTATATAATATTTTAATAACATATCGTTATTTAGTGAAACTCGGTATTGCGTACAACACATGATATCGTAAAATGTTGTGATTGCGTGTAATGTAAGCCAAGTCAGGGTTGCGTGTAGTGCAAGACTCCTTTGTTTTTTCATATAACAGAATCCAACTATATTTCATTTATACATTTAATATATATATATATACACACTCATTGTTGCGTAGAATAACTACTATCAAACGAACTTGAAATTGTGTGTAACATGATCCAAGAATAGTGTTACGTATACTGCAAGCTAATACGGTCTTGCGTATAGCGCAAGATAATCTTGGTGTAGTATACAACAGAAGATATGAACTAAATTAAAAGGAATAAATCTCATAAAATCTCGGGGTGTTACATTCTACCCCCCTTAAAATCAATTTCACCATCAAAATTCGTTGGAGTTATAAATGGTTTACTACTTGAAAGTTTCTTCCATATAAACCCACATCGTAAAAAAGAATACCAAAACTTATCTTTAAAAACTAAAGTATGAAATGTAACAGTTACCCAAAGTAACTAATCACTGGGTTTCCACATAGGATAACATAGGTGAAAATATAGATATGGAAGAGAAATCTAACCATCATGTTCTGATTGAGAGTGGTAGCGGACATGGATATGATAAAGCCAACAGTCACAAAGCCATAAATTTGTGATGATCTAAGGTACCATCTGATTCATCAGATATGAGGGCACTAGGACAACATTTTTGGTTTTCAAGATCATTTCCCTAATGTTGAATATTTTTTTGAATGAAAAGGATTACTTACTTGATTTTGGTACAATCTCACTATTGTTTTTTCCTTACACAATTTCCACTTCATCTCCTAAAAAAATGAAGTTGAATTTGTCTTCTGTGAAGTGTTAGCAGATCATGCGATAGAATGATAGGTCATTCAATCTGTCTCAAACATAAGGTTAGCAAAAATTTATATACATAAGTCCATCTATGGTGAGATTAATCGTATAAGGTTCCAAAAATGAACTTATACTTCATCTATCATACCACTTAATAATATAAACCTAATTTATACTAACTAGGGACTTTTGTAGGCTAGATGTAGGTGATAACGGCCTGTTGCACTTTGGTTGTAGGTTAGATTCCCACATCCTCGTCTGACGCGATGGGTTGTCGCCCGTTCTACAGGTTGACCTTTTTATAAAACTAAAACATTACAGAAATAATTTCGAAAAAGTTCTAGCCTTAAACAATACCATCTGATGTCCGACATAACCCTTTCCAATCTTTAGAATTATCCAAAACACATCTATCCAATCTCATAGTATAAAGAAAACTATTACAGTAAAGTTCACATAACAAGAACTTGAATACCATCATTTATCATACGACATATCTAGTTGGTCACATTCCAAACATGTGAATTCCTTAATCATTTATTATCTTGAAACAGAAATTACCATAAAACCTTAGTGAAAACGTGAATGTTGTCAAAAGGTAACTCTTTCCACATACCAAAATCCCAAAAATTCTATATACTCAAACCATGATATAACTTTGCCTTTATATCAGTCATGAACTCATGAATACTGTAAAACATTTCATTTTCTCCTTATCCCTTCATTATAAGCATATCATCTTCTTTCCAAAAATATCTCAATCACTTTCCATGGTTACCGGTACCATAAAATTATTGAAAACCACAATATACCAATACCTAAATATTCCAATATTCCACGATACTATATACAACATTATTTTGGAATCCCATTACATAAACACTTAATCATTCCACCATATCGTTGTCATATTCAACATTTCCAATAGTGATCGCATGTGACTTCCCTTTGTCCTTTTTCTTAAGAGGTTGCTCACGCCGATCATCATTAACCCTTGTATTATGGAATTGATTAGCATAATGCCACATTTCCTTGCACTTGAAGCATTGAAGAGTTGGTGGAGTGTTCTTGGTAGTCTTTTCTCTATTCACATCATTAGCTTCCTTTTCCCATTACTTTGACACTGAACTACTCGATGACCTTCTTTTCCACACTTAAAACATTTTCTAGTCCCTTTAAGATAATCTCCACCATGATTCTTTCCACACTTTGAGCATAAAGAAACATTCATCTTCTTTTCACCATTATTCTAAGATTTCTCCATGAACTCCATCTTTCATTTCTTGTCAAAACCATGATATTGATATGTAACACCAACTTCCATTTCTACCTTGATAGCACAACGCACAATTTCTTCATAGCTACTGAAGTCTCTTATAGCTAATTCCCTTCAAAGACTTGGTTTTAAGCCACTGAAGAATCGATCAACTTTACTTTCAGGTTGGATGATAAAGGCAAATGCATACCTTGCAAGCCTTGTAAAATTTGCTTCGTATATACCAACAGATTCATCATCCTTTTTCTTAAGCTCAAGGAACTCATTTTCCATATTTTTTCTAAGAATACGTGGGAAGTACTTACCAAAAAACAAGTTCTTGAACTCGTCCCATTACATGGATTCAATTTCATATTGGGGCCTTGTATTCTTAATTAGAGTTCACCACTAGTCTACTTCACCTTCTAAATGGTAAATAGATAGAATGACTTTATCATGTTCTGAACAGTGAAGTATGGAAAATATCTTTTCAATGGTACTAATCCATTGTTCAGCAACAAGTGGATTAGAAGACCCATTGAAAGAAGGTGGATGTTTCCTCACGAAGTACTCAATAGAATATTTTTCCCTTATCTTCTCATTCGGAAGTCTAGAATGATTCATAGCTTGAGTAATTATATCAATAATATTTTTCACTCCATCTCCCAAAACATTGGTTTGTTCGTGATGACAATCATTGCATTTCCCATTACATTGATCGACACGGTTCCTTCGGGTTCCAGCCATCGTCTAAAACCCAAAAAGAATAGTGTAAGAGGAAAAAATCATGCTAGGGAAAACAACATAATAAAGGGGGAGTACCTTCGATATCTAACATCTTAGGTTTAATTCTAATATCATTAATATAATTCTAGTACTATAACCTATACTTATACTTAACCTTAGGGCCATCCCTAGACATACCTTAGAAATATCTATAGGGATCTCACTAAAGTTTTCGCATCCTAGTTTCCAAAGTTTAACTAAACCTTTCCTCTAATATCAACTGTAGAGACCCAAATCTTGATGTACATGGACATTACATTAATTTTTCGGAATACTTAATACATAACAAAAACAGACACCAAAGGACAGTAATAGTTTAATGTCTTTGGAAACTTGGAACATAATCTTCTAATCTTTGTGAAAGATCTTCAACATATCCCATAAAGATCTCCTTTTTTTCTTACCTAAAACCTTTCCTTTTATCCTACGAAAAATAAAACATAAAAAGGGTGATCTGAAATGCTCAGTAAGGGAAAGCATGGAGAACATAAAACATTCCATAAACATTTGAATGCAAAAACATGAACATAAAATCTAAACATCATAATCTTGAGCAAAGACATAAATCTTGGAAGTACGTAAGAAATATATCATAAAGGAACATCAATCATTATTAAATAGCATGGGAATAAAACATTTAATTGTTCCAACCATTAAGCACATGATATGATTTCCATAGTAGCCAAGGCATTGTTGCCAAGACCATATTAGTGGACAAAGTCCCTTTCTGAATCGAGTTCACTCCTCGTTCCAGTCCTGTATTACTGAACCGGATTAACATACCATTCCATCCATGTCTATCTCATGAGATATAAATCTTTATCCAATGCATTGGAGGGAGATATAGGTCCCACCCATCTCATAATGAAATCATTCTTTCGTGTGCCACAAAATCATAAATCATACATCATGGCATAACCCATGTAATTGAATGGGATTATTAAACATCATGCCATCATAAAATAATACTCATAAAAAATGGATATCATTTCATAATAAGAAAAATCAAACCATGTAAATAATGGAGACATTATAATTGCAACATAAACATATTAAATAATGTCATTTTAGATGGAAAATAGTTTTGATAAAACACTTGAAATGAATTCTAGAGGAAAATATCCTTTCTTCTTCAAAATCATTTTATTTTCACAAAATGCCATGTAATTTTAAAATAAAAGGGTTTTGTTGAAAATAATCATGAAATCCTGTAGAGGAAGCTTCATGAAAATTTGGCGATATGAAACCGTAAAAATCCGTTCACACCGTATAAGTTAAAAATAACATTCTCCACATACTTTTTTCGGAAAAGTCAAAAATTTTATCATGTGGTAAAAAAAAGTAAGATTCCTTTAATAACATGTGGTAAAATTCAAAAATGGGTAAAAATTACATTAAACATACATGAAAACATTTTTAGAAAATAGGTACATGGATGATAACAAAAACCCCAGTAAATACATACGAATAATCAATCTCGGATAAAAATGAGATTGGAAAAGTTATCCCTTACCTTAGGTCTGATATGCTTCCTACGTATCTGAACATCCTGTATAATGATTTAAATAATGTCATTTACTTATTATAGAATCATATTCATTGTAATGATAATCATATATGGTTCACTTATGACTTTATATTACCCGTTCTTTTGTAAATTCCATGTTAAAGCGCCGTTTTGGGTAAAATCATTTTATTTATCGTATGTGTTTGGACTTGTTGTTCTGGATATTATTATTACTTATATCATGATTTACTTACTTCAAGAATTTAAATCATTATTTATATATCATATATATTCTGTATATATATATATAATATATAGATGAATGAAATGAAATACACTGTTCATGGAGACGGTAGGCCATACGTACGCATGAATGTTGTTTTCCTTTCTTTATTAACATGAATGGAAGTAAGTAGATGAAATAAATATATATAAATAAATCCAGTAGAGTCATTATGTCATATATTTCATTATTATTCATTATATATACTTTATAATCATTCTTGAATGGTTAACATGGAGAATGTATCTCATCGCGTCGTGGAGACGGTAATCCGTACGTAAGCACAAGCAATGATATCGTTCCCATATTTATTGAATGGAAATGGAGTGGATGCTATAATACTTTAGAATCATTATGATGTTATAATAATCATATATAGTTATTATTTACACCATTATACCCATCCAAGTAAGGTGGTGGTGGAAAAACTGATTACACCATGGCGTGGAGACGGTATTCTGTATGTACGCACGCGTGGTGATTTCGTTTTCCATAGGATGGATAGAAGGTGAAATAGGGTTGTTTCATATTTATAATAACATATGAGTATATAAGTAATACTTATTTTATTACTATATAATTAAACAACTAAATAAGGGGAAGTAGAAGAAGAAAAAAACTTGAAAGAGTCGGTAGAAGAGATTACCTCTTCTTCGACGCACCTCCTTTAAGATTTATCTTAAGGAAGTAGAGTTGGTCTTTTGAGAAGACCAGAACCTCTAGAATGTTTCTAAGGAAGTTTAGAAGAGAAATGGTAAGGGTTTTTCCAATCTTAAAGGCTCAAAAGGGTGTGAAGAGAAGAGGGAAGGGGTTCCCTTTTTATAAGGGAGGAGAGGGGCACCTTTGAAAAAACTCAAAATATTATTTTATAATAAAGTCATATTCGGTTTATAATAGCTCAAAAATGATTTATTTATAAGATAAAGTGGGGATGGGTATAAAGCCTCTCAAAAAATAGGTTTTAGACAAGTTTAGGTTACTATTGTAACCTTATCATTTAGATTTAACACTAAGTTAAATAATTTAACTTTTACCGTGTCTTCTTGTTTTCTTACACTATATGGTTAATAAACTTACTATAACAGGCCAAACGAACCCCAAGTGGTTAATTATTAATATATATAACCTTATATAAGTCATTTGTATGAACCTTATATTTTTAGGAACATAATAACAATTAATAATATAATATTTGTTTTAAAAACTATTTTATGTCAATTTTGACACTATTTTGTAATTGATTTTTTTTGAAACTTATAAGAAAATTATTAGTTCAAAAAAAGTTAATTAAATCAATACTAAAATGTAATATTAACCTATAAAATTATTTTAATTCATTAAAAGTATCAAATTACATTTATTTGGTTATTTACAATATCAATTATTTTAATATTTCATTATTTAGGTAATTATTGCATCACCATTGTGTTATAAATAAATTAAATTATGTAATGTATAAAAATTATAAATAAAATACGATTAGGTAGGAAATATTTGTATCTTTATAATGAATATTTATAGTCGAATTTAACTTATGTATAACCCAATATTAAAAATGTTTTAGATATTAAACTTTGATTTTAACTCTTTTAACTCTTCTTTGAATTAAATAATAATAAATGTACTAATCTAATCCAAGTGGACATAAATGATAATATTATATTACTAAGGATTTTTTGGTCGAATTATACTTATCCAATAGAATTAGAACATGTTTTAGGGTAATAATAATATCATTTTTACCCCTAATTACCCTATTTACTTTTAGCCGTGGTAAATAAAAGTAAAAAGTTACTATTCACCAAAAATTGTTTTTATCTTATTGAACCACATTTTACTCCTTGATGTTAACCGTGTCTCTCAGATTTTAGAAATTCCACTCACAGAAGTGGTAAAATTAATTTTTGTGTAAATTTTCAAATTCTCCTAGGAGGTGGGTAAAAGACGCTGAAAAGTTCAATACAATTTTTATATATCTAAAATTATTATAAAATGACTTCAATGAATTACATTGAACTTATATAGTTATTATGTATCAATTTCTACCTAAAATTAATTTAAATAAAATAAATAATTATTTAAAAAAAATTGGTTTTTAAATAGTAACCCAGTGTTTTCACTATTCATCAAAAATTTAAAGTTTTCAGAAAAATACCAAAAAATCACCCTAGGCTAATTTTGATATTCCGAATCGAAAAATTATGTCCATTTTGAAAGATAAAATTTATAAAATTTCAAAAAGTGGGTATTACTATTCATAACAGCTAGTTTATATAATATTTTAATAACATATCATTGTTTAGTGAGACTCGGTATTGCATACAACACATGATGTCGTGGAAGGTCGTGATTGCGTGTAATGGAAGCCAAGTCTAGGTTGCATGTAGTGAAAGTCTCCTTTGTTGTTGCATATAACAGAATCCAACCATATTTCATTTATACATGTAATATATATATATATATACACACACTCAATGTTGTGTAGAATAAATACTATCAAACGAACTTGAAATTGTGTGTAACAAGGTCCAAGAATAGTGTTACATATACTGCAACCTAATATGGTCTTATGTATAGCGCAAGATAATCTTGGTGTAGCATACAACAGAATATATGAACGAAATTAAAAAGAATAAATCTCATAAAATCTCGAGGTGTTACAATGAAGTCTAATTGGTCTCTAGTAATTACCCACTGAAATTTATCCTCAGTTTTCCTATGTTGATAGGACATATATAATGGTGAGAATTTTTTCTATAGATATTTGATATACAATTTGTTCCACAAAAAGTAGTGAAAGGCCAAGCTTTGGAATATTTCCTTGGAAAACACCCATCTATAGAATAAATGTCATTAAATAAAAAATTACTAGGTGAGGAGATATTTTATATTCAAGATGGCCCCAAACCTAGTAAATGTATATTGATAGTGCATCTAGGAGCCTAATAGGGAAGATAATGTAAGACCCTGAGATCAATAAATTTAGGTTAGGTATTTTTTATATTTCCTTAATAAAGGAGGTTTTACCTTACTCCTTGTTATCTAAAGGTTATACCAACAATGATGTAGCTTGTCTATAATGTCCTGAATCAGATGCCACTAAATCAGTGCTCCAAGCTAGTGGTTTACTGGGCCTCAAGCATGCCTCCCCGTATGTCAGAGGCTTCCGACTAGTAGTGAGGTTCTAGGATGTGATAGTGGGGAGACTATGACATCATATTAGAGTAAGAAAACAATGTAAATAGCTATGTATCATACGTATTAGAAAGTAAATAGAGTTCAGAAGTAGTAACAACTAAAATAGAACATGATGTAATAATAAAAGAAATTTTGTAAAGCCCCAAATAGTTATCCATACAATACAACACTTGTCACCCACTAGGCCAACCATATAGATACAGAGTACAAAAGAAACTAAAAGTAAAAGTATAAGGCTTTACTACTTACTCTGAATCAGGCCACATACCTAGTATCCAAACACTATTGAACTGCAACATCCCAATCAGAAGAACCACACGAGCAGATCTTCACAATCATTAAACTCTGGGCCACATCTCTATCCACGATTTAACTCATGATCAACCAAAAAAACATACATAAGGTCTACATGTACACTGAGGTGAATGTGTAGGGGTGAGAAAGAATATTAGTATGCCACACTAATAAACAACCTATAAATGTGATACAATAAATTTATGTAAAATAAACTTCTCAACCTCACTAAGACACAACTAAAAAGGTAAGTAAAACCAAATGTGAAACCACGGTCAAACCTTGGGTTCGTAATTCCAATCAACTAGGAATGTTCCACCATGGATGTCCAAATATATAGGTGTATTATGTATGTATAGTCCCAAACCTATTCATACATTCATAGATATGGCATTCATGAGTAAGTTAATAAAATAACATAAAACACAACAACATTTGATCCTTAGGTTTGTAATCCAAATAGACATAACCTTGCTTCATCTCATGGCTGGAATATCAGATCAAATCATCTTAATATATATAAATATGAATATATAGATTATAACTAGCATGGGGCAAGAATTACTCCCACCCATAGTAAGAATAATTGGCATGGGGTAATAATCCCTCTTATCCAAAGTAAGTATAACTAGAATGGGGTAAGAATGCATCTGATCCATAGTAACTATAAGTATCATGGGGTAAGAATTCCTCCCATCCATAGTATGTATTACTGGAATAGGGTAAGAATGCATCTAATCCATAGTATGTATAACTGGCATGGTATAATAATGCTTCTCATCCATAGTATGTAAAACTTGAATGGGGTAAGAATGCCTCCCATCCATAGTAAGTATAACTGCCATGGGCTAAGAATACCTCTCATCCATATTAAGTATAACTGGCATGGGGTAAGAATGACTCCCATCTATAATAAGTACAACTGGCATGGTGTAAGAATGGATACCATACATAGTAAGTATAATAGGAATGGGATAAGAATGAATCACATCCATAGTAAGTACTGATAAAAGGTAGCACGTACGGGCATCCCAAAGAAAGGGAAGATGCCTTGCATCAGGCTCAATAGCTGGATGCCAGGAAACACCTCTGGACATCCCAAGAAAATATATATTACAATATATATATATCTCGGATCAACAACCAAGTCCCGGGTAGTACCTATGGGTACACCAGTAAAATATTAGACATAATATGGATCAGAAGCTGAACCCTAGGAAAGAACATCTGGGAATCACAATGAGAAAAATGGATCCTAAGAAGAACATTTGGGAATCCCAATAGGAAGAAAAAAACCTCATGTCAGGCTCAACATCCACTAACCAAAAAGTACCTCTAGTAAACATCATATCATCAACAATAACAATTTCAAATATATAAACAAATGAGTGAGGGTGGACCAAATGCCCAACCCATCACTCCAATCATAGCCCCCTAGGATTTCCAGTTCAGTATGGGTTCTAAGGTGAAACCCGCTACTATCTCTACCCAAACATGACGTACAACTCTGGATCTGTCAAATAATGGTCACCCACTGGGTACCTCAATCCAAACACTAAAGAGGCATCCTACATAGGATCCTCAGAATGATAAACAAGTACAAGGATCCTATGAGGGAATCCCTAGATTAATATTTAACAAAATATATCCCTTATAGTATCTTTATAAGCATTTGGTCTCACGACCTCATAGGCCAGAAGGGCACGTCTCACAAGGGGAATGTCCTCAAAATCATAGGTCATGGGAGATAGCTCATAGCTCATATCAATTCAAGGTCTCAATAAGGTTGGTCCAAACACACAACCTATCATTAACCACAAGTCTCACTCTCAAGACACAACTGGATTCAAAATCTAGAGGAATGACCTCTCCATTCAGATAAAATCCCCAAAACATCCATTATGATTCCTCAAAACACTCCACAGGTTTCACCATCATGATTTGTGCAGAAAACCACTTAGAATAGACTACTCTCAGGTCCAATTCTAACTATGGGGCCCGAAGGCTTGAAAACCCTACAAAGGATTGAAAAGGGGAATTACATGTCGTGCCCCCCCCCCCCAGTACACAATGTGTACTCCTGCAACCCTACATGGTCATGTACTCCCACCGGCCTAGGCATGTTGATGCCCTAGGTACACAGTGTGTGAAATGGGTACATGATATGTACCCTAAACGTGGTACATGCCTGCATCCCTCAACCGGTTTGGCCATCTACTTCGTTAGTCTGTGTACTTTTACATGGTGTGCTACATGCATGGGGTCTGACCATGTATACTACATGACCATGTACCCTTACACGGGTAGCCATGCCCGGGTACTCAGCTACATGACTGAGCACCCGTACACAGTGTGTACACCCCTTTACATGTAATTTACTCTTTAAACATCATCTTCCCTAAATGGGAACAACATGCGACATACCACCCTAGACTACATGCCATGTTATCAAGTTTTCCCAAAAAAACACTCTAGATCACCCTGAAACCCCTATTTAAACCTCCAAAATAATAGATCAGGACACTGGGGTCCATTAGCAAGCCTAATAAAGATTTAAAAACATGAAAAGATTCATTTAAAGGGTTATTGTAGTAAAAAATTCAATGAACCTACCTTTAGGGGGAAACCGCTGATGTTTGGCTTGATTTTGTGGTCCACAATCACTGTGTGTTGATCCAGCATGTTGAAGGCTTCACGATAGTTCCTCCCTCTCTTCCACTCTCTATATCTTTCTCCCTATTCTACTTCTATCTTGATCAGGTGGAATAGGATCCCTCAGAGTGTCGTATGTGAGAATCAGAATGAATAAAGAATGAAAAATGAAATGAAAGAAAATAAATAAAAAATAGAAAAGAAAAAGAAAACAGGGTTTAGGCTGGCCACGACACCCGACTCAAGTTTATGCCTTGACTAGTCTAAACTCCCTATTATAAACACAATAGTAGAGATGGAATCTCAATCAAATTCCCCGTTAAAAAATCATGACCAAAAAACATGTACGAACAATTTAATATTTAATTTATTAAATATTAATTATTAATTATTCCTCAAAAATTTGACTAGATGATATTTCTACCAAACATGTATCCTAGGGAAAATACCTATTTTAGGAACAATATAGTGGTTATAAAAATTATCTAATATCATATTCCAATGAAAAAGACTATTTTACCCCTTTATAAGCATCTAAAAGAAAAAATTCAAATTTCTGCTCAAAATTGCAGTCTGGAAATACATCGGTCCATACAAACACCCCACCATAAACCTTATCATCCCTAAGAAGCCTAGTGAAAATACCAGTAGCCATGATCTCAACTCAAGCATCTACAAAACCAAGCGATCTAGACTTCCCAATGAATAGCTTCAAAGCGTCAACAACTATCTTCTATACAGATGACATTTAACTGCGACGGATATGGTAGTCCCCACCATAGGAATACCCTTATCTCCATCTCCCAAGAAAACCATGATCTCAACATCCCATGAAAAATTCCGAAGTTTAATTTAAAATGATCTTCGCCACCCTCAAACAGTCGATGGTGCCCTCCCCACCACATGGTGTACCTTACACTTCTCCTCAAGCGCAATCTCAATATGTCCTTTTCCCCACCAGGGAATAACATTTAGAAAGAAAAGAAGATTAGAGTAGGGCTAAAGATCTCTCAGAATACTCAAGATGAATCAAGATAGATCATAATAATCTCAAATAGTATAACACTAAGATCACGTTGAGGGAATGTACGGCTCCCTCCGAGCCATGATCACCATCCTGTCAAAACCTGGTCAGGATTAACCATAGTTCAATCATCTCATAGTACCTGATTCATTTCATGATTTCACCCCTTTACGGAGGAACATTCCACACAAATTTCTATATCAAAGACCATAGAAGTTCTGGAAAACATTGGTCCACATCTCAAACCTCACCACTCACTCTTTTAAATTTAAATGATACCACATGCAACCAACATGTATCTTTATCTCCCAAATTGTACTAGAGTGATTCATCCATTATAAATCTAATCAGATCGTGCTACATAGCATGTCAGTTTCACAAACTAGAAGTTTCCTTAGAACTCCTCTTCAAAATATAACAACCCACCTATTCCATGATTTATACCATGACTGCCAATTACATGGCATCATTCTATTCATGGGCATCTACCCACACCTTAACTACATTAGAAATAGCAAAAACATTGGATGACCAAGATAATCACCTAAATAGTACTTCCTATTGAAGCTAGTCTCAAAAAACAAGCACCTGAGGTGCTTCATCAAGAGATGAAGACATGGCCTACGAGGGTATGATCCTCTTCGAGCATCATTATATGGAACTTCTCCCTAGAGTTCACAAAATGAACAAGGAAGAAAAAATGAATGAGCACTCACCAGGAATCCATATACGGTAATACCCCTATATTTCCTTTTCAAAAGAAAAGTCCTGGTATCCATCGGCATCGTACTCAGTGATCCAACTAGATAACCATAGACCTGAGAAACAATACCCAAAAGGGGTTAAACAAAAGGCATCACATGCCATATCGACCTACTAGGTCACTGCATCTCCCATGCACGAGAACTGGGTCATTATCCTCAAAGCAAATGGCCTCAATATAGATCCACATAACCTCATATCCAAACAAACTATAGATGTTTAAGTAGTCCAAAAAGGCGTGAATTGTCAGTAAAATCACACACTAGTAGGCCTATATGATGTGAATCCTACATGCTGAATATGATACAGATATGCCTTTTTAATTTTCCAATGAAGATTCAAAATCTATCCTTGGCCTCTTGCTAATGGTCAAGATCCATATAACAATAGTAAATAATAACAACCACACAACATGTGCACCACTCAAATAGAAAATCATATACAACTATGATATCGTAGATCATAAAAATAATACCATACCCAAGAAACTAGGGCTTCTTACCAAAACAAGTGTTCTCGACACACCAGTCTGATATCAATTAAAGGTTCTAACACATTCCTAATACTCATGTCGATCATATCCCAAATAGTATATACTAGGAAAAGAACACCATTGATTCCACTTTGTAAAATCAATCCCAAATTCCACTAAACCATTTCTATGAGCATGTGGGTTACTAGGCCTCAAGAATGCCTCCCTATACACTAGAAACTACCAACTAGAAGCAAGGGACTAGGGTGTGATAGTAGTAATACTATGACCTCATATCAGAGTAAGAAAACATAAAAAATAGTTAAGTATCATAAATAGCAGAATGTAAACAGAGTGGGGAAGAAGATGAAACTAAAATATATCATTATTTAATAATAAAAGAAATATTGTAAAATCTCGAGCTACTATCTGTACAATACAACATTGGTCACCCACTAGGCCAACCATTTAGATACAAAGTACAAAAGAAACTAAAATTAAAAGTGCAGGGATATACTGCTAACTTTGAGCCAAACCATGTACCTAGTCTCCAAACACTATCAAACTACAATAGGTCGATCATAAGAACCACATGAGTAGCTCCACTCGATGATGAAACTCTATGCCTCAGCCCTATCCACCATGTAACTTGTACTCAACCATTAAAGGGAATATAAGGTCTACACATATACTGAGGTGCATGTGTAGGGGTGAGAAAGAATCTTAGTAGGTCACCCTAATAAGCAAGCTATAAATGTGATGATATAAGTGTGTACAAAAGAAACTACCCAGCCTCAGTGAGACACAACTAAAAAGGTAAGTAAAACCAAACGTTAAAACCACAGTCAAACCCTAGGTGTGTAATCCTGGTCAACTAGCCAAGTTCCACCATGAATGTTCATATCTATAGGTGTATGTTGGTATATTCTCATAGATATATATACATTCATAGAGATGAAATTAATGAGTAATTGAATCAAATAACATAGAAACCAATAGCAGTTGATCCTTGGGTTTGTAATCACAATCAACATAAACTTGCTTCAGCCCATGGTCGGAATTTTTGATCAAGTCAACATAATATATATAAATATGGATATATAGATTATAACTGGAATGGGGTAAGAATTCCTCCCATCCATAGTAAGTAAAACCGGCATGGGGTAAGAATGCCTCCCATCCATAATATTAATAAATGGCATAGGGTAAGAATGCCTCCCATCCATCGTAAGTATAATTGGAATGGGGTAAGAATGCCTCCCATCTATAGTAAGTATAACTAACATATGGTAATAATTCATCCCATATATAGTAATTATAATAGGCATAGGGTAAGAATGCCTCTCATCCATATTAAATATAATTGTCATGGGGTAAGAATTCCTCCCATCCATAGTAAGTATAACTGGCATGGGTTAAGAATGCCTCCCATCTATAGTAAGTATAACTGGAATGAGGTAAGAATTCCTCTCATCCATAGTAAGTATTACTACCATGGGGTAAGAATTCCTCCCATCCATATTAATTATAAATTCTTGGAAGCACATTTGGGCATCTCAAAGGAAAGAAGGACACCACACATCAGGCTCAATATCTGGATACCAAGAGAAAAATATAGACATCCCAAAAATATATATATATCACAATATATATGTTTGTGTGTATATATATGTATGTATATATATCTAGGATCAACAGCCAAGTCCCAGGTAGTACCTTGAGTTACACTAGTAAAATATTAGAAATAACCAAGCTCAGAAGCCGAATCCTAGGAAAGCACGTCTGGGAATCCTAATGAGAAAAACATATCCTAGGAAGAATATCTGGGCATCCCAATAAGAATAAAGACACCTCACGTCAGGCTCAACATCCACCAACCAAGAAGCACCTCTAGTAAATATTGTTGCATCAGTAATAACCATGTCCAAGATATAAACAAATGAGTGAGGGTGGCTCGAACTCCCAACCAAACACTCCAGTCATTGCCCCAACAGGCTTACCAGTTTGGTATGGGTTCTATCATGACACCCGCCACCATCTCTACCCAAAAATGACATACAAATCAGGGTTGGTCAAACAACGGGCACCCGCTGGGTCCCTCAAGCCAAACACTAAATAGGTATCCTACACAGGATCCTCAGAATGATACAAAAGTATAGGGATCCTACAAGGGACTCCCTAGATCATCATGTAAGATAATACATCCCCCAAGGGATCCTTAGAAGCATATGGTGTCATGAACTCATAGGCCAGAAGGGTACATATCACAAGGGGAACATCCTCAAAAGAATAGGTCACAGTAGATATCTCATAGATCATCTCAGGTTAAGGTCTCAACTAGGTTGTTCTGAACACCCAACCTATCATTCACACCAAGTATCACTCTCAGGAGACAACTAAATTCAAAATCCATAGGAATTACCTCTTAGTTTATATGGAATCCTCAAAAACCCCATTAGGAGTCCTCGAAATTCGTCATAGGTTTCACCATCGTGATCTACATGGAAAACCACTCAAAATTGAGTAATCTCAGGTCCAATTCGAACTTCGGGTCCAGAAGGCAGGAAAAACCCCCAAAGGGTTGAAAATGGGAAGTACAAGGCATGTCACCCTCAGTACACAGTGTGTACTCCCATAGCCCCACATGGTCATGTACTCCCTTTGGCCTAGGCGTGTAGACTCCCTAGGTACATGACATGTGAAACGAGTGCACGGTGTGTACCCTACACATGGTACATGATCGTGCACTTTAATTGGCCTGACCATCTACTTTTCCTAGTCATGTACTTTTTCATAGCATGCTAGCCACACTGGGTCTGACCGTGTATGCTACACAGCCATGTACCCTTATACAAGTAGCCCTTCTCAGGTACTCAGATACACAGCTGAGTACAGTACACAATTTCTACACCCCTATACATGGAATTTACTCCTTAAAAACTATATTCCCCAAATGATAAGAACACACGGCATGTCACCCTGGACTACATACAATCTTATTGGGTTCTCCCAAACCGAAATCCTTTGGATCGCTCGAAAACCCCATTTAAATCCCAAAATCAACATATCAGGCTACTAGGGGATATTCAAAAACTATAAATTCTAAATTTAAAGGGCTTATATGTTAAAAGGATAAACGATCCTATCTTTTTTCGAGAACTGTCGAAGCTTGGTTTGATTTCACGGTCCACGGTCGATGTATGTCGATCCAGCACGTCAAAGGCTCAATGATGGCTCCAACCTCCCTTCCTCACTCCCTATATTTTTCTTCTCCCTCTCCTCTCTCGATCACATGGTGTAGGAGACCTAGGAGAGGTTTACATGAGAATAGAAATGAAGAGTGAAAGAAAAAAAGTAAAGAAAAAAAAAGAAAAGAAAAAGAAAAGGTGGTTTGGGAAAGTCCCAGTGCCCAACTCGAGTTTATGTCTCGCCTAGGATAAACTCCTCTTTATTGAATCAATGGTAGAGACAAAATCTCAATATGAATCCCCATTCTAAATTTACAACTAAATGAACCTATGTGAAAATTTTAATTTTATCTTATTAATTATTAATTATTAAATATTCTGCTAAAATTTGAATAGCTTATATTTCTATCAAACTCAAGTAATAAGGTAAAAACCCTATTTTGGGACCAACAGAGTGGTCATGAAAATTATCTGAGATCATTTTATAGAGAAAAAAATACCATTTTAACCCTTTACAAGCATCTAAAAGAAAAAAAACAAATTTCTACTCAAAATCACAGCCCTAAAAACATTGGTCCGTACAATATCAGACCCTCATTGTAATACTTGCACTGGAACTCCATATACCAATGGACAACCTAGAGTTGAGAGGTGATTCAAAATTGGTAATAAATTAGACCAACAAGGATAACACCATCAGAAAAGAATATATAGTCCCCCTTCTTGACTATGTATGAAGGTTAATGGAAGAGTTCCCCTCATAATCAATATTGACTCATGTCCTATTGTCACAGAATTTCTAGGTAGATGCATTAAAAAATGCAGCTATAACATAGGCAGATCTAAAATAGAACAAAAAAATCATCAACCTTTCCCATCATCAAATAGTCTCCCCGTTTTTGTTCAAATAAAAATGGAGGAGATCAACGAAGTCATCTTTATATCTGAGTTGTACAGTCCTACCATGGGATGGATGATTCACATCATGTAATACCTCCAAGATGAAGTACTCCCATCAGAAATAGCTGGGAAAGATCAAATTTGATGATAAGACGTTAACTTCACCATTTATGATGGCCTAAATCACCAAAAATTCCTCTATAAATGAGCCCTTAATGTATTCCTTGTCATATGGGTTGCTGGAGAAGATACTATGGCTATTATGGAAGAAGTACATGTGAGAGCCAATGGTTCCCACCAGTTAGGGTACAGTATTTATGATAAAATATGAAGGATTTGATACTTATGGCCTTCGATGACATAGGATTTCATAGAATTCCCCAAGAAATGTCATTTCTACCAAGTACATGCCATCTTCATCCACAAACCCCTAGATTTTTTATATATATATAAATACTTGTGGCCATTTTCCATATAAGGAATGGATTTTGTGGGGTCATAACCTCCATTTATATCCAAGTTGTTCAAATACATCCTAAATGCTATTGATTTCATCCTAAAATTGGAAGAGGCTATACCCCTCAAAGAATTTGGGGCCAAAATAATTGTTAGTTTCATCAATGCTAACATTATTAAAAGATTTGGTGTCCCTCATTAAATACTAATCAGAAATGGAACCAATTTCTATTCTTTTGTGGTAGAAAAGCTATATCAGGAGTACAATATCAAATCCAACCATTCAACCCACTATCATATAGTAGCTAATAGACAGATAGAGGCCTTAAATAAGATCCTGTCAAACAAACTCTAGAAGATTGTGGACAAAGATAAATATTATTTTCTTCAAAAGCTCTTTCATGCCTTATGGGATTATCAAAATAAAACCTGTACCACCACACAAGAGACCCTGTACTCATTGGTATAAGGAATAGAAGCATTATTATCCATTGATTTTCAATTTCCATCACTCTATATTTCCATCTATGACCAACTATCTACAGATGAGAAGTCCCGAAAATGGCTAGATGAATTGGATCAGCTTGATGAAAAAATATTTCACACCATGAATAACTTGGAATTGTATCAGAATTTGATAGCATGGGTCTTTAAAAATATGGTCTACCTCTATTAATTACACTAAGGAGAATTGGTACTAGTCCATAGGACTCCATTGATACCAGGAAAGAAGCCTCCAGATCTTGAGCCAAAGTGGGAGGGACCTTACTCCATACACAAAGTCCGCTCTAACAGAGCTTATTCCTTAATCTCAATGGATGGGGAAATCATTATGACTCTAACCAATGCAAGGTTCCAAAACAAGTATTTCATGTAATCACATAAAAAATCATCATAGCTGTAGGATTTTAAATTGTATAGTGCCAAATAACATCCCATATATAAGATGTTAAACTGCTTAGTAGGTCTTTTTCACATGAAATTAAAAGGCATGAGGTAATTTACATACCACGTGATGTTAAACTATTTGGAATCGTCGTCCTTTTCATATGATGTTAAAATTCATGAAATATGGTCCTAGTCATATGACCTAAAATTTAAATACACCATTTTTTCTCACCACATGACATTAAACTGCCTGTTTAACATCCCTCTCATTCGATGATATGAAACCCCCAAATAACATCATGTTAATACACTCTTCATGGTCTATTAAAAATGGACCTCTATCTCGGGTGTTACTCCCAATCACACCCATATAACCCCTGAATGGTTTGAGATACCTTCTTGACCAAACATGAGGAATAAAATATGGGAATCTTCCATGCATAAGCCCCACTCACGTCATTTCTACTTGATAGTTGAATTTGGGCCCCCTTTGCAGGTATAATCTGCATAATTTTCACATCCTTACTATAAGATGACAAATTGCACCACCAACATCCTCATCATAAGATGGTAAACTACACGATCTATCCAAGAACAACATGTGGCTTGATTATTTCTGTAGTGAGATATGTAGTGAAACTTGGGTCATATCCCTTGGTCTAGTTTCAATATTTATTTCACATCAGGTTACCCTCGTCCTTACCACAAGACATTAAATTGCACGTTCAATTTTCTTACCACATTATGATAAAATACAAAGTTCTTCAAGAACTATGTATGGATTGATTCTCATTCTAATGAGATAAGTAGTGATGCCAATATCTCTAATATCAGGTCCAACTGTGACCACAAAGAAAAAATTCATTTTTCATTGTGTATAGACCATATCTTCATAGGGAAATTTTCTAGAACATTTGTCTTGATTCTCATTACAATGAGATGTGCAGTGATACCTAGACCTCAGGTCTTGGGCCCAACCATTATTCTGGAAAATTTTTAAAACCCCCTTCCTCCACTTCAAATCCTGATTGATGTGGTAAAAAAATTTCAAGAACTACATGTGGCTTGATTATCATTCACATTAAATTCATATTGATACCAGTATCTCTAATATCGAGTCCATCCATAGTAAAAAAAATCCCCATTCCCTTCATATGAGTCATACAAGTACATTGAACCGTCCAAGAACTATGTGTGGCTTTATTGGCATTCTTATGAGATACGTAGTGATTCCATGATTTCTATCCTCAATCTGAACTACAATGCTTCCATTCTTTCATGAAATTCCATAAACATCCTCACTGTATGATGCTAAAATACATGGTATTTCAAGAACTTCATATGGATTTATTCTAATCCTAATGAGAAATGTAGTGGCACCCAGATTTTTATCCTTAGGCCTTGTCGTGACATTTATGTTCTTCCAAAATGGTTCATCCCCATCCTCACTGCATGACATGAAAATGCATGGGGTTTTCTAAAACTATTTATGGCTTGATTTTCATCCTGATGAGGTACCTAGAGATGACTATATCATATCTCTTATCCTAGTCACCACATAATCTAAATTCCCTTATCCTTCACTTATATTTCCCTTGTATCGTGGAAGAAACTTTTTTCACTCCTTGTTTCTCACACTGAGCATAGATCACATGGGATTCGAATGTTTGGTAAAAATATTCCCTACATAAGTGAGGAATATCAATTCATATTGGTGTTAACATGGTTTTGTATGAAAGAACATAAAAGACAGACCAGATTTCCTCCTTACATGATAATAAACTATATGATTTTACTTAATAACTATGTGTGGATTGACTCTCATTTCATTAAGATGCTTAGTAACGTTCAGATCCTTAATATAAGACCCATCTACAAAAAATATAGAGAAATCCCCTACCCTCCCATGTATGAGTCAGATATACATTAGGGGATCTAATAAGAGTTCTTACCCTACACATAAACCTGTATAAAAAACCCATGTCCTCCACACATGAATTCAATCAGTGTGGGGAACCTTTATTCTTAGAACTACATGAGGATTTATTCTCATTCTATTGAGATATATAGTGAAACCTAAGAATTAATTCCTATTCCCAGACACATTGTAAAGAAAAATGCCCTTATTCTACATAAAAATAATGATCTATTCAAGAGATTTTATTTTGGGTTCCCACAATAAGGGGTCTTCTAAGGAAATAGAGGTGTCCTCCTTCTAAATATGATTCAAATATATATATACATATATGAAAGGGAATCCAAAATCATCTAAAATATCAGTCCAAATGATTCCTTTTCACTGGTACATATCCTTATTCACCTCATACTCCTAATATTGAACACTTTCATATCTAAATAATCATTCATTAGCTTTCGGTGGTAGGATTTTTTATACTTGAGAGCTCTTTTAACTGACTATGATCTAAAACTCCCAATTGGACTTAAATAAATTATCCCATGAAAATATTTTTCAGCCAAAGGATACCACTATTTGACTATGTTGTAACATGCCCTAGTTGAATTTTTACAAAACAACCCACAAAATGGGTTTGTTAAATAGTGGTAACTTCTCTCTTGGTAGAAGCATCTTATATCCTTTTAATCTTTGATGTCATTATGTTAGAACCGGTGATTCAAATTATATCTACGGTCATCCCTTGAAAACTTGTCCAGTATCATTTCTATCAATCTGAAAACCCTCAAGAACATGATTTAAAACTTCCTCCTTCTTGTTCGAAGTATGTAGGAATGATATTGGACTGGCAGGAAACATATCACCTGTCATTTCTATATTAATTTGGTTCTAGTCATAAGATCTAAAACTACAAGCACCACATTTCCCTATGTCAAACCAAACCTTCATAAGAAACTTGTTTTCCATTCATGGGTAATTTTGACTTAAAATGCTACTTCTATATTTGGGTACTTTTCCTTCCACAAACAAAAATCTTTGCTTGGGAAATTCCAAATCTCAAAAAAAATTCATTGAATTTTAGTGATAGAATGTAGGAATTCCTGCAAAATTCTTTTAATGACTATATTTTAACACACCCCAGATGGACTTGCATAAAGTATACCATGAAACAGTTTTTTCATCCAAGGTATTCCACTATTGAAAAATTAGTAATATTCCCTTTTTGTATTTCCATAAAATAGCCCAAAATGGGTTTTTTGATCAATGGTAAATTTATCCTTGTGATATAAAACATTCAATGTCGTCATCCCTTACCCCATACCACTCTTCACATACAGGGATTTCTGAATTGTACCTTACAGCGTTCTCCTCTCACACACGAATATGGTATCAAATATCTATATAGTTTACAAAAAGTGGTAGAATCATTAACCTTTCAGTAAATGTTAAGGACCTTAAATTATATCCCCCCAAATGTCCTTACTTCATGACTTTAATCTACATAACATAATTTCCACTCTCTATGACCTTAAACTACATATCATAACATCTTAATAACAATATGATAAATTGGAAAACAACATCCTTACTGTAAGATGTTAAAATAAATGTTCAATGTCTTGGTCGCATGATATTAAACTGCATGATACTTTAACCCCTATCATAAATTTTCCCTTACCCCTAAAAATGGCTATTTAACAAAATGTTCCCTTCTTCACACAATCCAAAGTCTTGTAGGGGCAGTTTCTTATTCATGGATAATGCCAATACAAATGATCCCTCCATTATCAAACATCTTCCCTAGGAAAAACCACTCATCTTGGTATTTATAAACTTGAATCTCCATAAACATCTTTTGGTCACCAGCAGTAGAGTGTCAAAATTCCTGAGAACTACTTTTCTTGAGTATGTTATAATATTCCCTAGTTGGATTTTCATAAAATCGCCCATAAAATGGTTCTGTTAGTCAAAGTATTCCACTATTTTACAATGAAATAACATGCCCCATATTTCCTTGCATAAAGTATCCCATCAAATTTGTTTATCAACTTGTAGTAACTTTTTCCTTAGGAGATACCTCTTCTATTCCCAAACATCATGTTTTAGATTTGGAAACCACAAAATTATGGCCAAAAATTCCCCTTGAGTGTATCTAAATAATGTTAGAACATTCTTCTCCAAAAATACTTGATTGGATTATCATTCCAAAATTTATGGTCAATGTTGTTCGACCAAAAACACCATCCGCACTAGTCGTTCTTGCGTGACTTTAAACTAACCAAAAAATAAGAGACATAGCACTCACCAGATTGAAAATATTAAAAGGGAACTCCAGACAAAAAAGTAATGTCTCATATCACTATACTTTAACTCCATGTGATTTATGATAAATCAAGCAATGAAAAGAAATATGCACAAAATGTGTTAGGATGAAAACCCAAAAAAAGGAGGTCTAAGAAAAATTCAAATCATGTCTGCTAAGTCACCACCATATTGTGCTTAGGAAATAAAATAGGGTGATGTCATAAAAAGAAACAATGTGCGTGGGGTTATATGTATGACCCTAGAAATAGTCAAACTACACTGGATGGGCTCCATAGATTAGGAAAACTTTAGAGAATCTTCTCATCCCTATCATTGTGGTTGCGACTAAGTGACGTAAATATATTTTTCTATGAAAATTAGTTTCAATGTTATGTTATGATCATAGAAAGAAAATAGGGATGAATACATAGTTGATTGGAAACAAAATTATTTTCATTTATAAAACAAATTCGGAGGAGCATCCTCAAGATGGAGTATCTCCATCATACTTTACAAGAGACCATCAACAAAACTCTTCATTTTTTGGATTTCCTCGCGATACCCATCGTCTACATTTTGGAGATTAGTCAACCAAATGGCTCCAGTCTCCCTGTCCTAGAAAACTGATTCTACTGCTTGCTGTAATGGAATTTAACACTTCATTTTCATCTCTCTATAATGAATAGTGGAGCTATACGAGATCCCGCTGAGTGGCATCTAATTCCTACTGAAATCATGACACATTAATGGTTTTCTCAATAATTTGTTGTTTACATTCTTCTAGCTTCTTGGTATGGTTGGCCTCTGCCTAGGATAATGCGGCCTAGAGATCGTCAGCATTGATGAGTATATTCACCTCTATGAGGTCCAGTTAAATCTGATTCTCTCACTCCCATTTGAGAATGATATCTTTCAAATCATAATGAATCATGTGGTAATCAAATCATCCATATCCCAGCATATCGAATAGGGATGTAAGTTAATGGATTCGAAAAGGTAGGTCTTCAATAGGTGTCTTAGAGATTATTTTCTAGATATCACACCAATATCCATGACATGTGATGTGAAGAGAAATTTATATATTTGAATCCAACTTGGAGCCACCATCATAGAGAGAAATGTACTCTAGGATCAGTGTACTTATTGAAACACCTTGCCCTACTCCCTCCTGATAAATAACATCTTTTTGTTCAAGTAATCACTACATTGGTATAGAGGATTTTCCCTCAGACCCAACCACATAAGTTCATGGAATTGGATAGTGGGAAATTATCATCATTAGCCTAAAAAGTGATAGCAGGTATAAAAAATAGGGGATTAATAGACAATTCATTCAAACTCACCTAGTGAAGGGTCATTAGCTGAAGAATATTCCTCCCTAGCATCTCTGACATTAGTAGTTTGAATGAGGACTTCTTACTAAGGATCACTCTCTGAGGTCTACTCGAAACTCACCCAAGATAGATCTAGAAGATTTCCCATTATAATATTTGCTTGTGTCAGTTCTCCCTCAATGGTGAGATTGGGATAGACTTTTATGTATTGTTCATGAACCATCACTATGAAATTTTACATGAATGGATTTGTGCATATCAACCAGTCAGGATCATAGAATTAAGGATAAACAAATTTGTTTCATAAAAAATAAATACTCACATCCATTCAATTCACTATTAATTGCCTCAAATTTTTTCATGTTAGTTGGAAGATTAATATGTTCCATAATTTTGTCAAAGTTCATGCAGAGATTTATCATGGTATGTGTTAACAACCCAAGATCTATGGTAATATCACCCATGGTGATTCTAAAAATATTTAGCTCAAGACCTGATACATCACACTCTTCAGATGACTTCCGACCCCAAATAGATTCCTTGGTAACAACCGTAACATCAACATCAGTCGTCACAGGATCCTATGGTTCATGAGATTGACCCTAAAATATCATATTGAAAAAAATCATTAGTCATATTTTAAATCCTTGTGATACACATTTTATTTTACCAGAATCCTCCTCCCCCTCTACATTGGATGGGTTAGTGATGGGATTATATGTTTTATCCTAAACCATTAACACTTCTTCAGTTGAGGGAACCGAATCACCAGTATGGATATATTCTTGATTAAGATTTCCCTCCTCAATTCTTGGAGGATCTCTTGTAAGACCCTCGAAATAGGAGAGGAAAGGAGATTTTGCAATCCCTAAAAGGGATATATTTTTATTCCATTTAATTAGAGTTTAGCGATACTTTAGAGACCTACCATAACTAGAAAAGTGTTTAGCCAAGGATTGTATAATTTAGAATTCATTATTTTTCAACAGAAGATGAATAGAATTAACCTCAACAAATATAGGTATCATAGTGGAAAATATAGTTTCCCCTATCATATTAGATTCCATTTTTTTTACCCAAATATAGAACTCCCAGTCCATTAGATGAATCATTAATCCCAAGCGGGGTGCTACTTGGGCCATATTTTGGTAATATAACCTCAGTTGATTCCCCCTTAGCCCACTGCAAATAAAAATGGCCTTCCCCTTAATTAAAATGATTTATTATAGATAAAATAAAGTATGAAAATAATAGTAAATGAAAAAGGAGGACTCACATCCTCATGATTTGTTTGATCTATCCATTCCTCAGAATATGGTTGGTAAACCCCTTTGAAAACACTCTTTCTCACCATGTCCTCCACTTTTATCATGGTAGGGACCCATTCGGTAGTTTCATAAATGATCATATCTATTTATGAGATATAAATCCTCCCCTTAGTGAGATTAACCTCTTAGTAAATATTATGTGGGGCTCGAGCATCTATTATTCCTAGAATCTATAGCTCAGTGCGAAGAACCGACTATATGATTTTAGCATCAGAGGACATTTATTTCCAAAATTTAAATGCATATAGTTGTAATAATTCATAGGCCATCCCATACTTCTATGAATTTTATTCAATATCCTTGGATTTCAAGGGATTACAAACCCTATCTATCATAGAATAATGATGAGAAAATGGAACTTGGGTGTCTTCTTGGCAGTGTCGACTGGATCGTCTAGGTGAAATCTCAATTGGTATATACCTTTTGATTAAATCTGGCAAATTGAACCTTGAATTATGTCATTTGGGAGAACTTGGGACCTTTTCATAATCACCTCATAAAGGGGATGAATCATTTTTTGGGGGATAAGAAACATCTTTTATAGGATCAAAAGCCTTACTACCCTACTTTTGATTCTTGTTTGTATTCACAGTACCGATTTGAGGAATAGCTTCTACCAACACTCCCTTGGGGTATGATGCATTATAGGACTCGACATTCCAAGATGTCAATCCATTAGTTTGATACACTAGAGTTCAGTTAATTACCACTTGAGCGAAATCCATTTCTATAAGTATCTATAGTGGTCGTGCTACCATCAGATGCTTTTTTGATTAGACACGCACTATAAGAGATATGGTTATTTTTTTAGGAACTTGAATTGGAGTGAAAACATATAGAAGCATAGGCATCAAATATAACTTCATTATCAACATAGGTTTCTAGAAATACATTCCTAAAGGCTATCATGTATAGTCTTAAATCATTTGCATCCTTATAGTCGTTGGTAGATCGATTAGTAGGTAGGTCCCCATATGGGAAGAATTTTATCTCCTTGAACTAACATAGCCTCAACAAGGTCTCAATGGGATTCAGGGACAAATTTAGAATTTATTAAACAGCCAGAACATGCAATTAAAACTAGCTCTCATGAATCTCGACAGTACTCAACATGACATAGGACCTAAATTGGGCTAAAACCCATCCCCACAGTACCTAAAATAGTCTTGAGACTCTGAACTAGGCCTTCCCAAAATGAAAATGTAGTATACTTTGGTAAATATTTTCCAGCATGGGGACTTCCAACCCCACATTCTTCTTCTTGGTTGTCTTGGTCATCACAAAAAGTGTCTCTAACCTTATACTATCATGGGAATCATGGAAAACTATCTAGTAAACTCTTATCCACATGGATAAAAATCCTGGGAGACATGTCTTCATAGGTACACTCGACTTTGGATTGTACCCCCATTGGTCATACTTCCCTTTCTCTAAAGTCGGTCAGAATATACTAGGATTTCTCTAATTAGCCATATTGGGACACCCACTTGAATGTTTTCAAGTAGGTACTTCCCACTCTTTCTCTAAGAAATTACTCACCCACACATCAGGATGGATATCCCTTTTTAGATGGGGGTTTCCCTTCATAATATCTTGAACTATTTTCAGTAGCTCGTGCTCTAGAGATGGTGTCCTTTCAGCGTTATCCCATGTTTCCCTTGGAGGGATGAACTCTTCCTACATATATCTAAGGATTAGAGCCCTGAAGACCTTGTGGACATCTCATAAGATGATACCAAATTCCCCATACATCAATTATAAATTTTTATTATATGGGATCCATCATATTAACATCTTGGGGATAAACTTGATGTTATTATATACAAAAAATTTCCCCACCCAGCGAGCCTCATATATTTTGACATATTAAATCTCCTTATTAAACTCAACACAAGTTTGGTGCGCCCAATATGCTCACATCCACTCTATCTTAGCACCCCCTCCCTTGGCAGAAGTATCATAATTTCCTCCAACCCTTTGGATGATCTATCTAGGAATCACAAAATATAGACGAATAACAGTGCAGATTTAATTCGTACATGTGAAGCATTAGATATAGATTACACTGTCTATGGTGCATGAAACAATCTATGGAGTAATTCCCTACATTAATATATGCACCCATGCTTGAAATATTAGTGATAGTGAATTTTTTTTAATCTTGAAACCAATAGAGAGGATTATAAGTATTTTAATCAGGTGTAAGGACCTCCTTTAGATGAACATGGCCATAATGTGGTAGATAATTACTCTTTGGAAAGTCCTGATGATATTTCTTTACATGTCCCACCAGATCGTATAGAGTAGTATCACAAGAATCATAGTAGTATTGTCCTGCATATTTTAGAATCTCCTCAATGTGATTCTTATCTTGTTCATTAGAAAATCTAGTCTTATTAGTGTCTATTAAACCTGGAAATGAAATATCAAGGGTTTTTTAGGGACAAGTTAATTATGAGAAAAGTATATAAAAGGAATAAATCCGCAAGGGCATTAATTCACACAGGGTACTAGATCAAGTGCCTCATGCAGGGTACTCACTCAAGTACCTCACACAGGGTACTCACTCAAGTGCCTCATAAAAACCATCACCCAAGGTCCCTGTGAAAGTCCCTAACCTTGGAGTATTAATCACACAGACAGATATGCATTGCACGAATGGTGCTTTTATAAGGAAGCCTAAGGGGGAAGTATGTGTGGGAAACTAGCGAGGTGATACTGATGATGTTGATGTGTGAGGGTCATCCATCAAAATAGTACCAATGTTTATAGGAGAATATGCCTCTCTATATGGATTGTGTGTGAACCCTGCCTATGAAGATAACCTATATGGACAACAAGAATGAATTACCAATGTATATGACTAGCGCAGAAGACCATTGTGATCCATTCTCCCTTTTCATCCCATTACCTCAGGATCAAAACCTTTTCTGAAAATCGGATCCAATATTGATGGGGGGTTTATTCACACTCCATTTTGTCACATGGATGAAAAGGTTTAAAAGGAAAATATATTTTAAGTAATAGAAGAATAAAATGAATAAGGACAAGGATTATAAGTCTACTAAAGGTTGTTCACACAGGTCCCCTGAGTAGTGTCGGCATGTATGGTACTTATGCATCAGCCTGTGTGACCCACCTGTGCATCATCCAACATGGAACCCCTATGTTACACACAGTATTAAAATAGTATCTTCACCTAAGGTCCCATATTTTCTTATAAATAGGACCTTGAGGTCTTTAATTTCACAGATGAAATTTCTCGAAGGCCTCCCAATGCTTTACTAACCCTATTCCTTCACCCATTCCCTCTAAAACCTTTTAGGTAGTCCTCTAAAACCTAAAGGATATGGAATTAAATAGTCATAGTGAAATTAAATTCCTACTAGGGTTTAAAATACACAACACCTGTGTAAGGCACTCTCTCACTTGTGGTGGATGAACACAAGCATGAGGTCCCATTTCCTAACTAGATACCTATGTGAGAAAATTTTGGGAACACTTATGGGGACCATTTAAGTCTTTATCAAAGCCTCTCCCATGTGTTGTTTCCTAAGTGTTCCATCTTCCAATGTACCATCACATCGTCTAGTTACACCCGAGTGAAGATCCCACTACATGAGCCTCCATTTTCTCACTTAGGCCTTCATATGTGGTACTCCCTTGGATCTCACTATACTCTATCCTACGTGATCCTCTGATCAGACCCTCCTCAAGGTCATCCATGGTATGGACCCTCTTAATTTGGGTCTCTTTTCTAAGGACTAAATTAAAACCTCCAATAAAACCATTAGACTTGCAAAACCAAGGGAAAAAGCACACCAATATGTCTCTCATTTTGGATTTTTATTCCTATGGTCAAAAGTTCCCCACACTTATTCTACCACACGTTTGGGATCCTTGGGGTGTGTTTTGATCTTTATTCACATTTTTATGAGGACCAAGACCTTGGGAACAGTTTTAGGGAGTTCCTAGTCTCAAATACTAGGGTAATAACCATATCCTAACCTTGTCATCTCTAAGACCTAGATCCTCCGGTTCTAGGTGTGGAGGGTAAGGATTACGCATGCTTTTCCATTCAATATGGAATGAGATACTCCTATCCCATTATAGTACCAATTTTATGTAATCCCTCATATAGTAATACCTTAGCCTTTATTTCATGAGATTTTACTCCTAATCCACCTTTCCCCCTTAGTTGATGGGTCAGAGAGGAGATGGGCACCGGAGTCCTCACCTCTCTCTCTCATATCCTCAACCTATTCCACTAGTAGAGGAGGATAAGTGTGGTTTTCAAGATATTTTACTTCCTTTATTCCATCACATTTAAGAATTACTCATCCTAAATCATGAGGAAATAGGTGTTAACCGCAATCATAGCATACACACATCTTGATGCATGTTTCATGAGAGAACCTTTTTTCAGATCTTCCTCTCACCTTCCTTCAAAGTGCCTCCCAAGGTTTGATTCCTCAAGGCCATGTATCCAAACTCAAGTAAAAGTAGATCATGTGGCTTCTTGAACATTCTTTTTCCTCTTGTTTCTCACATCAAGCATGACTCACATGATCTTAGAGGTAAATAATGGTTAGGACATCCACATGATCCCCAAACCTCATGGGCTTCATTTTCAAGAGTAATCCTCAATCATATTATCCTATGGGATTCCTCCTCATGAATAAGCCCCAACTAAATTCATCCATGGGCCTCTGACTTGTTATAATCCCCAACCTATCACCAACATGGGAATCCTTGTTAGGAGTATTCTCTAACTATACCAGTCCTTGGGCCTCATTCCAAGTGTAATCCCCAACCAATTTTGGGCACCCTCAATAGGAGTAATCCCCAATCATAACCCTCATTCACAAATGCAACCTTAGAGTGTAATCCCTAACCATTACTTGAACTACAGGAACTATGATTCGTGTTATAATCAGGAAATATAAGATACCTACTTAAGTCCTGAGCTCAATGTGCCTACTCCTTAGGTGTAATCCCTAAACAAGTCTCTAAATAAACATGAGATGAAACTTCACTCATGGACCCCTTTCCATAGGTTTTCATTTTTATTATTAAATCCCGACTTAATCTTATAAAAGATACACACTCCTATACAAGACCAAATGAACTATGTGGTCTTTGATTCTATTCCAAATGGGATATGTAATAAGCATCCATGAGGTCCAAACCCAATACCCTATGTTGACCCTATCTACTTTGGGCCACATTCTCAGTAAGGTCTAATTCAACCTAGAAACTCATACCCCTTCCAGGTTTCCTGAGTCTCTTCATTATAAGTCTCACACCAAACTTTGACTAGGCACCTTCATTGCCACATGATGATAAACTATATAGTTAGGTCCTTATCACATGACCTTAAAACGTATGATGTGCCCTATTAAGTGGCACAAAAACTACATGTGTTCTGATTCCTTTTACAAGGATATGTAGGAAAATAATTTATGGGTTTGATCCCAAAATCAAAATAACTCTCATATCCCTAGATGACAACACACTCTATAGAGCCTCACAATGTCTCTATAAAACTAGTATCATCGTAACAATGACCAAAGAATATCTAGTTAGTACAAAAAGGGATACAATTGATGGAGAACCTTAGATACATATAAATATCTCCATTGTTGGATAACCTCAGATACATAAAGATGATTCTAAGTTTTATAGATGATAATAATTGATTGTTAACTCTATGGCGACCCAAATCATACTTGTGAATTAATAAAGGATTCATGAACATATCTTAAATTTATATCAGAGTCTCAAAGTAGGCAATAACTCCCCCCAAAATGGTGTGTTGAGCCTGACCTCCCATCCTCTCAACCAATGTGATTTCTTAAGTATCATTTTCCAAAAATTAACAATAAGCACCAGCCTTTGGAAAGTAGGTCCTTGATTCATCACAGATATAGAACCCTTGGGTGTTTCTTGTTCTGCAAACAAAACCCATTGAAAACCATTCATAAATGGTGAACCCAATATGAATGATTACAGAAAACTCAACCCCCTACAATCAATCATTGGGAAACAAATTTTACAAGGGAAAAATGGTTTAATGAATTTTTTGGAATGATAATTTCACATAAAGAAATAGAAGTGACAAAGGAGCGGTTATAAATTTATACCCCACTTCCTGGATTATCTCCTCTGTAAATGGGGTTAAGCCATTGAGGGATGATATTTAAAGAAAAATAAAACCTATAAATGGTGTATAGGAATCTTAAAGAGAGTTTTTGATATATTTTGGTCTAAATAAGAGGTTTGTGGTGTGACGGGAAGTGAGGAGATGATTCTGCCTTTTATAAGTAAAATAGTGGTGGAATTGTTTTAAAATACCCAAAAACTTTTTATAATGGGAAGTCACTCTCAAGGAAAGTGGCTCAAAAATTGAGAAATAATGGATATAAAATGTTATAAGGTCAATAAAGGCATCAAACACACATTCCATCACATTTTTAAAATCGATTTTATGTTATTTACTCTTAGTTTTGACATTTACCATTTTACCTTTTAACGCAGAAACTAGTTTTTACATTAAGAAATTTTACTTTATTCTTACAAATAAAATGGATCTATTTATATAATTTAGACATAATGATTATAAATTTGAAATCAATTTTATTATAGTAATTTTCTAAAAGTGATAAATATTAATTTTAAAATACTAAATGTATAACATAATAAATAAAATGTTTCTGAAAAATATAACATAAGTTAAAAAATGTAAAATATGGGTTTGTAAATTAAAAAAAATTATAAATTATAAATTATATTATAAAATAAATATTTTGAATTATAAAAATGTTTCATGAATTTTCAATTCATAATTATTTACTAATAATATCATAAAATTCATGTTATTTTTAAAAATGGTATTTTTCACTATTAAATTTAAAAATCAATTTTTTTAGAAAAGACCCAAAAATTAACCCCAATAAAATTTTGAAATTATAAATAAAAAATAGATTTATTTTTTAAAAATTAAAATTATAAAATATATATATAGTTATTTATATAAAAATAAAAAATAACATTAAAACTATATTTATTGAAAAAATCTCTTCTTAAAATTCAAATATATTTAATCTTATTTATTATAAATTTATAATAATTGAATATTGAAATAATAGTTTAAAAATATTAATATTACATGTTATAAAAAACTTATAAAGGAGATCAATTTAGTTTATTTGTTAATATATTAAACCCCTTTTTAAATGGTTTATCAAAAGGAATCCTTTTGAAAAAGATTAAAGAAAAATAGTAATATATATTTATATTAATTGATTATTTTACTTTTATCTACCTATGATTATATTATTTATGTAATTTTATTATGTATCAGTTAATTTCAGTTGAGAATTTCCTTAGTTTTTTATTGCATGTGACCTGATTTATTAAAGATGGTATTAATTTATTGGATCGCATATCTCGGGTTGTTACATTCTACCCACCTTAAATAAATCGCATCTTCACAATTTTAATTGTCACTTAATAATGAAATTAGGTAAGGTTATTATTAACATATTCATCATTTAGGATATACCTTCTAATATGACATTAACCTTACTCCCATAGGCAATATCAAGTTACTAATATTTTCTTAAAAAATATTAATCATTCATATAATCATGCACCTCAATATATATATACCTTAATCATAAATTCTACATAAAATATATTTCCCTAACCCATTTTAATATTTTAGACATTAAACCATAATTAAATAATATATTCCTCTAAAAATAACTCAATATTTAACCCTCAAATGGTATTAACTGCTAGTTTTTATGGTCACACACTTGTCAATACATGTTATAATCCAAAAAATGAGATAAATTTTTCCAAAAATATTTTAGATCATTTTTTCATTAAATAAATAATCAATTACAAAGATATAAATACATTATAACTCACTTTTATAAAATTTAATCAATCCTTTATTACCTTATCATCAAACATATATTAAACCTAATATTTATCCATACCCCAATCATGTTTTCTCCATTAGTTATCTAAAAAATATTAGCTTTCCAAAAACCAATTTTATAGGTTATTAAAACCATTTTATATAAGTTTCCAAAACTTTAAAGAAGGGATAATGAATAAAATCCTTATATTTTTTACATAATCCTCATAAATTTATAATATACTAAAATATCATCGAAAAATATCACTCAATAAAAATAACTAAGAGTATAAAGATTTAATTTCTAGTATGATATAAACCTCACTACCTTAGATAAGACTAGGAAAATTCCATTTTCCATAATAACATTCATATACTAATATTCTAAACCATTTAAGTATTCTCCCTTATTTAGTTATAATGCATAGTGGTTTCTATATACATACCATTCCTAGCTCCATTTTATTGATCTTGTTTTGACAAAATACTAAAACCAAAAATATTTTTCAATAAAATAAGATTGAACGATCATATTAGTATGAAAAATCAATCCTAATATTTATTATCTAACTAAACATGCATTTAATCCTTTGATACTTTTAGTTTAATTGATAAATACTTTATTTTAACATAAGTTATCCATGGTTATATTACCATTTGGTCCTCTAACTTACCTTAAAGATGTGATAAACTCCTTCATAATGGTTTGTAAAGATAATGTGATCAACCAAAGCATGTATTTTGAGAGTTTCTATCAAATTGTTCAGTATTATCCCCACTCATCATGAACTATAGTGAAGATTGAGTTGATACTTAACCATAATTCTCAGGGTGATTAACCCTAGGTTCATTTGTGCCACAACTACATCCACTTTCCTGTATCCATAAAGGGATGTAATTGCTAGGAGAACCATCCAATATCTACTTTAACAAAACATTGATATGTCATCCAATACATATACTTATCCTTACAGTTTTCACTAAGTTTCAATAATCTGAATCCCAAAAAGAACTAAACTTATACAAAAAAGCTAAACCCTACTCGGATACCAACTATAACAATCTAAGCTAAAAATACATATTTATTTCATTATTTTACATTAATAATCATTCCATCTAATAAAATATCATAAAAATGAGATAAAATAAATGTTTAGTATATTTGAGGGCTCGCAGAATAAACAATGCATGTGAAAATTTATCTATAATTAAACCATGTTGTACTCTCTTATTGACTTCCCATATGTTACTCTAATCTTTATAACCTATGGAAGGGAAACATAAGAAATTAATGAGCTCAAATTCATAGTAAGGGAAATATTATCAACATGTCATCAAGAGTTAGATCATAATAATATGATGAAACATGGTCATTGGAGAAATATTTTATTAAAATAACATAAAATGACAATCATTTTCAATAAGTCCTCATATAAGGACATGTTATATCAAATGAAAAACATATACCATGGAAAAGATGCATGGAATAATGATACATTAAACATGAATCAAGGATATTAATTATAGGCACAAGCTAATGACAAAAGATTATGGCTTAAATATAATCATATAAATAATATTTAAAGGATACTCACTAAGCCATTTAACACATAGAAGGCTTGTTATAATTACAAGTGTACCTTCTTAGGCTTGGGATAATCCTCTTATATACCCTTGGGCATGAGATAAATGTAACAACTAGAAAATTCATTATTAGATTAATAAAATAACTCTTTATTTATAATGAATATTTTATTATATTTCACAAGTGAATTACATATAGAATATATTAAAAAATTAATATTACATGTTAAGTAATAATATGGATTACTATAGCTAAAAATAGTATAAGGATATAAAATCCAAAAAAAATAGTGACCATGCAATGGTGTACTCTATAGAATCAAGCTCAACCAGGACAATTATACATGCCATAAAAACTATTAAAATAAAAATTAATATTTTTAATATAATATAAATTATCAAAGGAATTATAAAAACCTTTGGTAATGAAGTATTAAATGTTGATGTTTTGTAGTAAATATAAAGGATGTTATCATAAATATGACCATTAGAATAATAATGTCACATTACTGTTACCTAAATTTTAGTAAATATGAAAATTTGGGATCTGTCCATTAGTAATAATGATACCATTATCATTGGTGTTTATAAAGGATAATATAAAATAATAATTAATATAGAAAATAAAAAAACAACCTCAACAAGTAAAGTCATGCCTTTTGAATCCCATTTTTCAGAACTAGGGTGGTAGTTAGTGTCACAAGGTTTCAACCCTGAACAAGCCCTATAAGATCTTCAATAAGTGATTATTTCAAGAAATTTCATGTAATATAAGTTCAAATTAGTGTAATTGATCCCTATTTTAACATTAGTTGAGTTATCCCATGAAACTACCACCAGCGTACACCTTAACCTTTGGGTGCATGATAGTGTAATAAGGTGTTATATATATAGAAATTAGTGTCATAAAATTTTAACCTTCATTTCATAAAAGAAATTGTATTTTCATTAATCCCATTTTAGTACTATCTTATTTAACAAAATATATATGAATTAGATATGAATTTTATAAATATATTTTTGGAAAAAAAACATAATTGTATTTTTAGAATACATATACAATTTTATTATAAACTCGAGTATTGTAAATAATATTTAATTTTATGAAATATAATTTTTAAAAAAACTATTTAGTTAGATATTAATGATAATATAATTTTATTATGTCATAGGGAATTTTTATAAGTTTCAAAAAGTTGATTATGTCGTAAAAACTATTATTTTTTCATCAAATAAGGATTTTTCATTTAAAAGTTAGATTTCAAATTTTTAGATAAATATTTTGATAAAAGAACAATATAATTTATATTAGAACATAACAGTTAATATGTGGTGAAATTTTTTGAATTTTCTAAAAACATTATTTTTCAGTGAATAGTAAAAATAAATTTTTGTGTTTTATTTATGTTTTATGAATTTATATATTTTTAATAATTATATAATAATTAAATAAATAAATAAATAAAATTATTTTTTTAATATTATTTTAATGGATTTGAATCAATTTCCATAACTATAACAGGATTTCTAAAGTCTAAAATAGACATTATGACTTTAAAAAGTATATATTTTTTGGAGAATTTACATTTCCATGTCCATTGTTATATTAAAAAATTATTTCTATTATAATGGATTGAAATCTTAAAAAACATGACTCAAATTTCAAAAACCATGAGAAACCCCCATGGCTAAGACAATGGTTTTTCATTTTACACAACCTGGAATTCTAAGAAAAAAATTTAGAAACTATTAAATAGTTCCTCCTCTTTTATTATAAATACACACCCACTATCACATTCATCTTAACTGAAAATAAATTAAGCATGGAATTTTTATCATTTAACCACTCTCTATACACCCCCCAATGTTTCCCCAAATTCTTAATGTTTCCCTCTCCAAGATTTGGGAAGTTACTTGCCAAGGTAAGGAAACTTGCCTCTTCTTCCTTTTCATTCAAGTTCATATTTTGTGGTATGCCTTATAAACGTTAAATTAATTTATTTTTATACACATTTATTTATCCCATTTCTACCAAAATATTTTTTTATCAATGGTAGAAATTTTCTTATTATTATTTCCTTTCCTTAATCCACGTTGTATATCACATTTCTTCTGAATCATTTCTTGATTTTCTCTCTTTTACATGAAATATTTTTATATTATGAATACCTAAATCCCTTCATTATCCATGGGTATTCACCTATATATAAATATAATTTATTTATTATGGTATTTACATCTATGAAACCCATATTTCATTTTCATTGGTTAAAATTGATGTAATGTTCAAGTCCATAAGCACTTTTGTACTCAATGATTTTATATGAAATCCATTATTTATTCACCTTTGGTTATTAAAGAAATGATGTATTAAGATCAATGTGGATAGCATGAATTAATATATTTGAAGGGTTTTCAATGATATCACTCCAATGAATTGTGTAAATAATTAATCTCTAGAGATGACATGTTTTAAAATACCTTGGTGAATAGCCTTGGTAATTATATTTTATGATGCCTTGTTGAAAACCCTTGGTGGTATACTTAAGAATGTCTTATTTTTATATTTTAGACACATTCCCATGTTATGTATCAATTTATTATGATTATTATCTCATGTAATTCTAGATGTTTTATCTATGATAATCATTCATGATCTGTTTCAATTGATTATCCCTTATTGGGATTTATGCTCACCCATTTCTATTGACGCATGTCCCTAGAAAATTACTTGTAGTGAGGTAAACTAGGATGGAATAACAAAGGGGTCTTTCAAAATTATTAAAATATGTATATGTTTATGTCTTTATTATGTAATTAATGTATTATATACCTAATTTCTAAGACAATAGACCTCAAAATATCCTCCAAAGTTATTAATCTAATATTTTGTTCAGAAATTGTGTTAAAATTCATGTATTAAAAAGGTGGGATTCCATAGATGATATCAGAGGTAAGGTTTAGTTATTTGTGGAAATGAGGACAAGAAAATATTAGTAAAACCCCTGGGATAACCCGAAATATATAAAAACATCCTTAAATTTTGGTGAAATATAATATGAGTGGTTTCGAAGTAATGAAATCCTTATCGGGATGCTATAAGTGGATGTGGCTCTGGAAAAGTTGTAACTAGGGGTAGTAACCCTAAAAAAGGTATATTAGGTATCAACTTGATATTCACCTAGTTTAGGACAAAGATGTCTTGTTGCCCACCCTATTTGACACTCTTGGGGGAAATTCTTTTTTAAATCACATGTTTTCTGAAAACCATTGTGAAGAATATATAGATAATGTAAAGATTTCATTATGATTGTAGTATATCATCCCAAAAGTAAGATATTAGAAAATTTTAGGACTAATTATTTATAATTGTTATTACATTCCCAATATTAGCAAATTTTTCCCTTAGGTTTTATTCTTCTATAAAATGAAGGGAAATAGAAGGAATCGTATAAAAATGGATGCAATGGTCAATTTGATGATGACCTTCCTGGTATAGAGGTAGATATAGTTGAAAACATCATTATAGTGATGAATCAGTTAACTCTAGTCATGAATAAAAACCTAATCTACGTAGATCATTTGGCTTCACCAAGTATAGAATAATTGGTAGTTGAATCTTTCATTCATCAATGACCACTTGTTTATAGTGGAACTTCAAATCCACTGATTGTAGAGAAATGGATCAATACAACAGAAAATATATTTCTTGTACTCTATTTTTTCTAGTAAATACAATTTTGTATTAGTATTATATCACATAATAGGGGGATCCAATCTGTGGTAGACACTAATCAAAAACACAAATCCAATGGATGAGGAGGAATACATAGAACAGGAAGACTTAAAAAATCAATAATTATTTCTCTCATAAACTCCAAACCAAAAAGGATATGGAATTACTTTATTTGAAAAATATGAAAATTAATATGTAGGGAATTATGATATGAACGTTTCAAGACTTTCATGACACACTTCAAGCATTTTAATCAATTCTTATAGGAAGATCGACAGATTATTTTGTGAACAGAGACCCCATATATGGAGAGAATTATTAGTATGAAACTTTAGTAGTTATGAGTTGACAGTAATATGTGATATCAATATTGAAATGGAGTTTGGATATGCCCAGTAAACTCATGTACTAAATTATAAGAATATAGGTATGTAAAAAATTGGAAAGAATATATATAGGGAGAAAGTATAACATCCAATGTGAAATGAATGTGAGAGGAATAATTTTGGGAATTTTCTAAAAGGAAGTGGAAAGTGATACAAGTATGGAAGAGATAACCATTTATCTCAAAACAATCATATATATTTTAAACCTGGTCAACTTAATTCCAATGAAAATGAGAATATGGTGAAAGAACATGGTATCATGCAATGATTCACGTGTGGGGGCATGGTAATTTCACTAATCAATGTCCAAAACAGAAGATGGTGGAGGGTAACCACCATAAAAATTAGTATAGGACAAGTAATAAAGGTTATTCATTCACAACCACAATGGATGAAGTACATGATTCAAATTATTTTGTGGTAGGTACTATCATCATACACTCAAATCTAGAAAGTATATTGTTTTATTCTAGTTCAATATATGATTTTATTTCATTCAATTTTTCAAAGAGGATCAAGTTAAGTTTTGAAATTCTAGTAGAATAGTTTTCTATCAAAAATAGTAGAGGAACTATTCAGGCATCAAAAATATATAGGGATTTACCCCCATTAACTTTGGTGAATGAAATATCTAAGCAAACCCAGTGGTCATTCCAATGGTGTAATTTAACATAATACTTGAGATGGATTGGTTGTCAAATTATACTTTAGACATTTGATATATAAGTAATAATATCCCTATTATCTTGATGGTAAACCCCATAATTTTCATTAAATAAGAGATATCCAAGCCTGAGACTCACCGAGAACCACCTCATATTTCTTTATTTATGGAATTTATTGGTGAAGAAGTAGAATAAATAGAATGTCTAAAGGTTGGGTATGTACCCATTAATTGGGAATATATTGATTTATTTTCTAAAGAGTTACCTGGTACACCCCCCCCCAGAAATAGATCTAGAGTTCTCAATTAAACTCATACCCAAAACTAAGATAATATCTATGACCCCATATAGAATAGAATATATGGAATTAGAGGAATTAAATAAATAACGTCAAGATATTTTGGAGAAGTGTTTCATTCAACCAAGTGGGTCTTCTTAGGGTGCACATATTATATTTGTAAAGAAGGATGGATCATTGTGGATGTTCATTTATTATAGACAACTTAATGGGATTATAATGAAGAATAAATATTTTCTTCCAAGGATTAATGATTTTTTCACCAGCTTCATGGGGCCCAATTATACTCAAATATTGAACTCTGATCAGGATATCATTAGTTGAGGGTGAAGAAATGAGATGTCCTAAAGTCTTGTATTCAAAGAAGATATTGGCATTATGATTTTATTGTTATTCCCTTTGGATTAACTAATTGTCCTTCCACATTAATGGAACGAGCATGAGGATCATCTAAGGGTCATATTCCAAACTCTGAGGATAGATAATATTTTTGATAAATTTAGTAAACGTGATTTCTATATCAATAAGTTATATTCTTGGGGCACATCATGACCAATAAAGGAATCAAAGTGGCTCCAACAATGATATATGTCATATAAGAGTGTCTACTTCTTACAAAAGTAATTTAGATTCATAGTTCCCTTAGTTTAGTAGGATACTATAGAAGGTTTTTGAAAAAAAAAAATATTTTTATTCCACTAACCATGTTACCTAGAAAAGAAGTTAATTTTATCTCAACAAAGGAGTGTAAGGAAAGTTTCCAAGAACTGAAGAATAGTTTTTTTAGTGCACTTGTGACAATACTACCCTATGTTTGGGAATGATTTTTTATCTACAGTGATGCATATTGAAAAGTTAGTGGACATGTGATCATGAAAAAATGAAAAATTGATTTTCTATACATCGTGAAAATTTGAACAATCGTGAGAAGAATTATCCTATAGATGAACTGGAGTTAGATGCTGTCATTGATTCACTTAATATATGGAGACACTATTTTTATGGGGAAATTTTTTATATATATACATAAACCACTAAAATTTTAAGTATATATTAACATAAAAGTAACTTGACATGAGACAAACTATATGGTCAGATATTCGTAAAGACTATTATTGTTCAATTCATTATCATCCCATAATAGAAAAAAAGTTGTATATTCATTAACCAGTAAAGATTCAGGTTTTCTTTTAATGGTAAATATTGAAGGAGATACATTGATCAAGGACCTAGTAAAGTTGGATATGGGAATCATAAGGTAAGTGATTTCATCAATCCTATACCAAATTATTTCTTATATGTAAATATTAGATAGGATAGATAAATCTCAAAGATATGTTCCTTTTATTAAAATGAATATAGAGGCTATGAAAAATATAAAGTTCAAGAAGGTGAAATAAAATTTGGTACAAGGATATGTATATTATCTATTGTAGATATAAAGAAGTAGATGATGTATGAAGCTCATGGATCTAAATTATTTATACATATTAGAAGAAATAAAATGTATAGGGACCTTCAAGATCATTATTGGTGGGATAATATGAAAAGGGATATTATTCATTACACTGCATGGTGCTTGGTGTGTCAATAAGTAAAGGTGAGGTGATAAATTCCTAAGGTGGTATTACAACCACTACCCATACCTATATGTAAGTGGGACAATATCACTATGGACTTTTTCAATGGCCTCCATAATACATTCAAGGGAAAAATTATATATGGGTAATCATTGATAGATTAAAAAATTCTATTTAACATCCCCCGATTTGAATCTCTCTTATGTGACCAAATCAGGTTGGTTACTGGACCTCAAGCATTCTTCCCCATAAGCCAAAGGTAGTCGAATAGTAGCGGGTGTGTAAAGGACATAGTGGTGAGACTATGACCCCAAGAAAAGAGTTATAATACAATGGAATTAAAAAATATAAATAAATATTAGAGTAATGTAAATAGAAGAAATAGTACACCATATAACTTGAAGGTAAATAATAAACTAATAAACCAAATAATAAGGAACCATGTAATATCGGGTCAGAATATAACTAAATGTAAGACTAAAATTCCTGCATACCAATGACTATGCTGAGAAAAATAAACTCAAAATAACCTAGTCTTGAACATCATGTTAGCTCCACCTCTAAGCTCTAATCTATCCAGCAAGAAACAATCAATATTAATGACTCTTTACCTTTTCCAAACCTACATCCATGTAATCTTCTCGGATACTAAATAGTGGCACAAATATGGTGTGAGTAAAACTTAGTTGGTCAACACCACCATTTCTAAGACATACTAATATGATAATAAGTGCATGTAATAAATTAATAAATAGGTGTATATATTAATTAATTAATACAATACAAAAATCAACCATCTTCGGCACCATGATAAAATATCTTTGAGCATGTACCAAAACCATTGCAACCATAACCAAAAATCCATGGAATAATCACATAATTAGGAAAAATCCATATGCATACTCATTAAAACACAACTGAGTCAAGACCTATAATAATTAAAGAAAAACTAGGCCAATACCTTTATATAATCATTTCACTATACCAAGAAAATCCCTTTATATAATCATTTTGACATACCGAGTCAATCCCGTTATATAATAATTTTAGCATATCAGGCCAAGCCCTTTATATAATAAGTTCAGTACAACTAGGATGATCCCTTTATATAATACTTTCATGATGAATCATAAACCAAGATATACCAATAAGAATAAAACATATTACACCATAATCCACAAGGTTCAATTCAATAAATTACCATTTATTTTTCCATCCCTTTTAATTTATCAAGTTGTTCTTAAACCATTATTATTCCAATGAACACAACCATATCATATCAAGAATCACTGGATATTTAAATAAAAAGTAAGACATTTTTCTAGGTAGATATATCAAAATCAATCACTTAAGATCTCATTTCTTGATAAATAATATTTTACATCATTATCCAATTCATTATTATTCTAGGGTAGGCTCACCCTATGGGTAGATGCAAGCCAGGTAATAACATTATTGGATTCAAATTGATCCAAAATTATCCTAACACAAGATTATTATTACTAATTATTATTTTAATTAATGTTCATATTATGTCGATGAAATGTCACAATATTCAACATACTTAATAAATTAGAAATATACCATAGGTATTTGTGTTTGACTAACTTCATTTAACTAAATATTCAAGTAACACTCTCTATCGAGAACACCAACAATGAATGAAGGTGAAGGAGATCACAAGGAAAAATCTAGATCACGCCAAATTAAAATCCAAAAAAATAAAAAATAAGAGATTCCACCACTATAATTGAGAACAACAAGAAGAGATGGGAAAACCAAAGAAAACCCACTCACTGGAGGTTTATTTCTTGATCAGGATATCCATAAGGGAATAGTTCACTCCAAAATCACCTAGAGTTTCCCTATGATTCAAGAGATAAGAGTTTCAAGTGGATGATAGAATAATTACTTGCACAATATTGCCTTAAAACTTCTAATCGTGAGAAATACATGGTGTGTAACCCCTTCAGGTTGCGTATTTCTTGATTAATGAGGTACATAAAAAACACATCACCTCGGGTTAAAATTACACTAATAAATAATTACATTATGTGAACCAACTTTACAGTGTGTTACCAATTCACATCATGAACCATTTCACGAAATCTCCCAATCCACAATTACATGATGTGCAACAGGTTCGTGGAATTTAAATTCCCAATAGACATCACTCAATATAGCTTCAATGGAAGAGCCTGAACCACCTCTAAAACATTAAAAACTAATGAAGAACCCTCATAATCCCCTTTAACATGTTTATACTTGGACTCTATTAAATTTAAAAAAAATTACATCACCAAACGTTTGGTAATTTTCCCCAAGAAATGCTCTCTATTCCCAAAAACAGACTCAATCATCAAGGTTTTAAAAGAAAAACCCCTCTAAACAATAAGATTAGCCAAAAATAAAATAGGGATATACCCAAAGAAATATAGGATCACAAAACCACCCCCATAATATAACATCTCATCCCCAAACTTCTCCAAGAATCGTTTTGGGGTCTCATTGAACAAGTCTAGACATTGTGCTCACATATCAGACTCCCTCTCCTAGGTCTCCTCTTGAACACGCATCTCCTACCACTACACTAAAACAAGCGGTATAGTATTTATTCGGAGATAATTATCACTATGGTCCAAAATAAATATCTCATTCTCCTATCTAAATGCATTTAAACCAAGATTGACTTCAATAATTTCTACCATGTGATAAAGTTCAGGATGATATCTTTGAAGTTGTGACATGTGAAACACAATTTTCATGGCATTATAGCACTGTGGAAGGGCTAATTGGTATACTATTGGACTAACCATTTCTATTATCTCAAAAAACTTAAAAAAATAGGTTCTTTAATTCCCTATTTCTTTATATGGAATTGACCCAACCTAGGTGAAACCCAAAGGAAAAAATGGTGACCAAACTCAAACTACAAATGTCATCTCTATTTATCAACATAATATTTATACCTACTCTATGCAGTCACCAACCGCCTCCTAATCAAATGAACCTCATTAAATTTCTCCTACAAAAGACTAGGTCCAAAAATCACTAACTCTACTTACTCCAAAAAATAAATAAGTCAATATCATGGCCTTCCATACAAGGCATTGAAAGGTTCCATTTGTATTGATGTATGGAATCTATTATTATAAGTGAACTCCATGAGTTCTAAATGCTTCTCCAACAAACCATCAAAATCTAAAACACATTCTCATAAAATATTCTTTGGAATCTAAATAGTCTATTTATATTGGCCTTCATTCTGGGATGATAGGTTGTTCTCAGAAGAACCTATGATCCAAGGGCCCTCAAAAGACCCTGATATAACTGATCTGTGAAACAAGTATCTCTATCAGATATCATACTCCTTGGAAAACCACATAATTGAACAATATCCCACACATAGAGACTACCCAAATCATCAACATTAAATATATCCCTAATAGGTAAGAATTTGGATACCTATGATATAAAATCAATGATCACCCATGCCACATCATTATTCTGAGGTTTCCTAGGAAAACCTATCAAAGAATCCATTGTTACTTCAACCCATTTACATTCAAGAATATTATTAGGAAACAATATCCCAATAGGCCTCTAATTCTTGACCTTTACTGGATGATAGGTGAAACATCTCACCATGAATCCATCTACCTCTTTCATTCTTAGCCATCATTAGTATATATGGAAACCATGATAGATCTTTTTCTAACCTGGATGTACCTCCCACCTAGAGTCATGAAACTCTCTTATCATCTCCTCTCTCAAACCCATAAGAACCCATACTTAGACATAGAAAAGGAAAGAATATTTGCTACCTAGTGACTATCCTGATGGTGTCTCCCCATTATATAAGCTCCCTCTCAGAGCTAAGCCCTCTAGATCAGATAACTTCTCAGCCTTGATTTGGTCCAAAATCATGGGTATAAAAGATGTTTAAGTTAGAGCTACTCATCATTGGGACTCCTAAGTAAATATATTCATGTCTATAAGGAGTTAAATCATCTTCCAATCATTATAAAACTTTTACACTGCCTCGTTATATACCTTATGACTTAAGAAATCATTAATGGAATTTCCATTTCACAGTGTGTAAGCCAACTCAAAGTTGAAATATAGCATATACTCAACCCTCGTCCTCTTCCAAAGTTTCAGGTCCCATTGATAAAAGATGTAATTAAGGATTTTATGTTCTTTTTACACCACAAACCTATATCCCATAAGATAATGTATCTAATATCTCAGGTAATGTACCATTACTAATAACTCTAGATCAAGAGTAGGATAATTCCCCTCATGCAGTCTAAGCTTTCTGTAGACATAAGAAACCACTTGGTCCTCCTGTTTCATCAATAGTCTGAGTCAAACTTTAGATGTGTCATAGTACATGATATATGAATTACCCATCACAGGTATGGTGAGCATTGATGTTGAGGTCAACCTTCTCTTTAACTCTTGAAAATATCCATTATAAGCATCTAACCAAACAAACTTCTCCCCATTCATGGTCAGCCCAGTCATCGATGATTCCAAATTAGATAATTCTATGATAAAACATTGATAATAACCTCTTAAATGAATAAAACTATGAATATTGAAGAAATTCTTGGTTCTCTCCCAAGTTACTAGGGTTTCAACCTTCTCTAGGTCCATTGACACTCTAACCTCTAAGATGACATGGACCAAGAAGTGAACATTATCAATACATAAACTATATTTGGTTAGCTTGGAATAAATTTAATGCTCTCACAATGTTCTAAATTCAGTGTTAAGATATTGGGCATGATTATCTACGGACTGGGAGTACACTAAGATGTCTTTAACAAAAACTACCACAAACTGGTCTAGAGAAGGATGAAAGATCCAGATCATCACGACCATGAATATTGCCGATACATTTGTTAAAACAAATGAAAATACTAAGAACTCATAAAATCCAAACCTAATCCCAAAATTAGTCTAAGGTATGTCAGATTGTCTCACCCTCAACTGATGATACCCTAATCTCAAGTAAATCTTATGAAAAATTTGGGTACCTCTCAACTGATCTAAAAGATCATTGATTCATGGAAGGGGATACCAGTTCATTACCATCATATTTTTTAATATCTAATAGTCCACACATAATCATAAAGTCCAAACTTTATTCTTGGAGAAATGAACTGTAGAACCCCAAGGTGATGTACTAGGCTATAAAGAAACCTTTAGCTTCCAGATCTTCTAATTGTGCTTTAAAAAAACAAAGCTATGTTGATTCAATCCTATAAAGAGGAATAGAATCTAGCTCTGCTCCCAGAACCAACTCCATCATTAACCCAATCTATATCTCAAGTAGTAAGCCATAGAAATCATCAATAAAGGAGTCATAAAAATGGTATGCCACTGGAGTAAATATATCTTACTACATTTCACCATTGTCTAGAGAAATACTTTCTATCTAATCCATGAGATAGTCCAATCTACACTGAATTAGTCCTGCATAACCATCCTAAATATTTCTCTCACCTTGGTGAAAATAGCTACCTCTTTTTGGAGATAGAAAAGTAACTCTCCTATGGTAATAGTCAATATGATCCAGATATAGTACTAGACAATACATACTAATAATCAAATCTAAATTTGTCATTACTAGCACAAACAACTCCCAAAAAAATGGTAACCACCAATTTCAAGAGAAAATTCCTTGAAAACCCAACTATGTATCGTTGGTTCAGACAACATCCAATATTTATAGAATCAATCCCAAATTGTTTTCAAAAATTCATAAAAAAATGAATGTGATGATCCTATGTCAAAAAAATGTAAGAAAGGGAAGAAGATATAAGAATCGAACCTCCGGTGGTAGAAAGTCCTACATCCAAACTAGTCCGAGTAGACTACATAGAATGCTGCGAACTATCCCCTATGTCCAGGGCTCCATTATGAATGCACTATACTATTATCTCTATATAGTATTACTACTATTTTATTGGGGTAACACATCCCATATCTCGACATGAATGTCTAGTGGAACTCCATATACCAGTTTAATCAGGCGTACTTAAATCCTTCATAGACTCTAGTATCTATCTTTTTCCCCTTATGCTACTCTAATAATACATTCCCCTACAAAATATTTTTAGGTGTCCCATATTACCATAATAACAGCACTTCAAAGAAGGGTACAAACACTGATGCCTCTTTTGTCCAAACGTTCTATAGTTATAACACTACAATAGAATGCAATCCTGAGATAGATACATACTTCTTTAACTACTCTACCTTATATTTCCTTGGAAATAACTATTGAAGTAGTGATCCTTGCCTCTAGAAGAAGAGATACCAGTTCACTCTATTGAAATAACTTGGCCACTACTTGAGACCTATCTCAAATTCCCTTCCATGATGAGTGTCCAATTCATCACAACTAAATAGCTACTCGGGCAAATAATGTTCACCTGTGACTTGATCTCATAGAAATTTCATCCCCAAAATGTCTCATCCTTGAGATATAATCATATTATAGGGATGGAAAAAAGCACTGAAACTCCTTGAAATGTCCAATGTAGTTCATCACTAAGATACTCTTCTGTGTTGGGTGAATAAACTTGTGAGCCTTCTCATCCCTCAACATCTCGGGATACAAGTGTCTTAAAACTTATCCTTGAAATCATTCAAGGATTACTCCCCTTACTACCCATATTGCTACAGATTTTCTTACCAATGCTATTCAGGTTCACAAATCATGCATGTGGAAACATTAACCCTACTAACTGTGGGTGTCTTGAGATGGTTAAATATCTTCTAAACTAACTCAACCCAAAACTCGAATTCATGAGGGCCTCCCTCCCTAGTGAATGTAGGAAGATGATGCAGCTTAAAGTATCTCATCAACTCAGACATAAATGGTATGGTGTGAACAATCTCTCTCTCCATGGATCACATTACCCTCAGGAATCTGTTGTGAAACTGAACATCCATATGAACCTCAGGAACTATAGGAAGATTTAGTTTATCTATGTTAAGATTGTATTTAATTCTACTCTCTTAATGTTCATTTAAAATATCAACCATAATCATTTTATCTATAAACAAATAAACTACTTAGAACACTAGATAACATCAAATTAAACCTCAATAGGTGGCAATAATAGAGATCCACTAGCTCATGTTCTATCTAAACATGGATTTATAATGATTTACCATGACATAATAGTTCTTCCATTTCATTTATCAATCATACCAAGTATCTAATTTCATAGTTCATATAGGAAAAAATATTATATAAAATAAATATTTCCCTGTCATGAACAATGCATGTCAATATATATCCTTTTGTGCCTATCAAGATGTATGTATACTCATTTCACGCCATATCGTGACACGAGTATAAATATTAAACAAAATAACATCCAATAGCATGTGAATCACCCAATTTGAAATAATATCAAATGTGAAAAGTGATCATCATGAGTAATAATCCCATACTTGGGCACTCATATTTTCCCCCATGCATGTGTTAGCTACACCCATCCACAAGCTCATTTCCAAGTCCCAAAACTTTTTTTTCTACCTTTCTACCTTTCCCAAATAGTAAAGTAATAGAAAATAAAAACATTATCCTCTGATAACACTTTTTAATGTGCCCTAATCCATCACTCTTACACATGGATGAATTAGGTTTTTAATATACATAAAGTTGACCTCCTTATATGAAAAAATGTTTCTGACTAGTAGTGGGGGCGTAGAGAACATAGTAGGGAGACTATACCACCTCGTACATAGTTGCAACACAGTTGAAAAAAACAATATAAATAAATATCAGAGAAATAGAAATAGAAAAAATAGTAAAATATACAACTAGAAGGTAAATATTAAACCATAAACCAAATAATAATGAACCATGTAATGTTAGTCTAGAATGTAACTAAATTTAAAAATAAAAGTCGTACAGAAAAAAGATCATGATGACACAAATAAAATCAAAAGACCCTAGTCTCAAACCCCATGTCAGTATCATCTCCAAGCTCTAACACATCTAGTAAGAAACAATCAACAACAGGGTCACTTTACCTTATCCAAACCTGCATCTATGTAGTCTAATCAGGTACTAAATGGAATCCTGAATAGTGTGTGAGTAAAACTCAATAGGTCAACACTACTTTTTCTAATCAAAACCAGACTAATAATAAGTGCATGCAATAAAGTGATAAATAGTTTTATTTTTTAATCAATTAATACAATATAAAAATAAACCTAATTCATCACTACACTAGAATATATTTGAGCATGTAGCACAACCATGACAACCATAACTATAAATCCATGTAATAGTCATATAACTGGGAAAATCCATTTTCAAATGCATTACAGAACAATGCGGCCAATCCCTATAAGAATTACAGTATAACCTAGTCGAGGACTTCATATATGAATTTTAGCCTATTGGGACAATCCTTTTATATATGTATTTCATCATACTAGTTTAAGCCCTTTATGTATACATTTCAGCATACCTAGACAATCCCTTTATATAATAATTTCAGCACAACTGAGATGAGTTATTTATATAAAAATTTCATCTTGAATCACAACTCAGGACATAGATGTAATAAAAACACATATAACATCATAATACACAAGGGTCAATTTATTCAATTACCCTTTATATTTCATTACCTTTTTATTTATTATGTTGTTCTTAAACCATTATCATTCCAGTGCACACAACCATATCATATCAAGCATCACTGGTAATTTTAGTAACAGTTAATCCATTTTCCAAGGTGAATCTATCAGAATAAATTACCTAATTCCACATGTCATTATAAAACATATTTTAACCCATTATCCAATTCATTATTCTTTAAGGATAGGCTCACCCTATAGGTACTCGCAAGCTAGGTCGAAACACTATTAGATATAAAGGGATCTAAAATTTTCCTAAAACATAATTATGATTACCAATTATTCTTTTAACTAATTTACATGTTGTTTCGGAAGAATTGTACAATATTTCACATACTTAAATAGTTTTAAATAGGCCATAGGGATTTTTTTGGGACCAAAAATATTTAACTAGAGACTCAGGAAACACTCTCTTATAAAAATACCAATGAGGAATTAAGGTGAAGCATATCACAAGGAAAAACCTAGATCAGACCATATCAAAAACCCAAAATAATCATGGACAAGTGATTCCACTACTACAATAGAGAAAAATAGAAAAAGAGGGGAAACCCAAAGAAAAACCACTCACTAGAGGTTGAAAACTTGATCAAGACATCTGAAAGGGAAGAAATCACACCAAAATAACTTGGAGTTTCCCTAGGATTAGAGAGAGAAGAGATTCACAAGGATGAGATATGAATTATGCACATAGTGTGGCCTTAAAAATGTTGAGTCCAAGAAATACATAATAAGTAACCCTTTCACATCAGGTAATTCTTTATTTATGAGGTACGCCAAAAAAAGTGTCTCCCCAGGTTAAAATATCCCAAATAAAGCATTAGACGATGTGAACCAGTATCATGGAATTTAACCACTTCACATAATGAAATAGTTTATGGTGTCTACCTGGCCGCATTTAAACATTTTGTAACATGTTCATGTGTTCTCAATTCCCAATACATAGTACTCATTCTAGCTTCTATGGAATAGCCTGAATAACCTCTGAAACCATCCAAACTCATTGAGAACCCTCTTCATCCACTTAAATATATTTATTTTTGGACTTTATTAAATTCAAACAAACATGCACCCCAAAAATTTTGGTCAATTTTCCCATCAAATGATCTTTATTCCCAAAAAGGGACTCGATCACCAATGTTTTATAGAATAAAAAGTAAAAATGAAATAGTATCAGCCAAAACTCGGAGGGATGTTCCTAGAAAAAGATGGTATCTTAAAGTCTACCCATTTCATTTCCATAAGATAGGATTTCTCTCTAGAGTTCCTAGCTCGCCTCTATATTTATGAATTAGTGATAATACATGCATAAATATTGTTGATTATTTCTGACCGAGGTCTAATATTTACTTCTATGTTTTGGATGATCCTTCAAAATTCTATGAATTCATACATAAAAATTATCATATACTATTATCCTCAAACTAATGGGCAGTCTGATAGGACTATTAAAACTTTGGAAAATGTGTTATCGGCTAGCTCACTTTATTTTCAAGGGAGTTTGTATCAATATAATCTACTTGTTGAATTCTCGTATAATAATAATTTATGTTCAAGCATTCAAATGGACCATTTAGAATATCTCTATGAAAAATGGTTTAAAACTCCAACATGTAGGGATGAAGTTGGATTAGGGAAACTATTGGGAATATACATCGTGAAGGAAAGAAAAAAAAGATACATGTGATTGAGAAACACATCAAGGCTTCTCATAGTAAATAGAGAATTTATTCTAACAACCAAAGGAAGGTCATAGAATTTCTTTTCAGGGGTCAGTTTGTTCTCAATATATCACCATAGAAATGAGTTATGATATTTTAAAGGATGGGGAAAATGACTACAAGGTATATTGGACCATTTGATATTTTGGAGCATTTTGGAATGGTTTCTTACTGAATATCACTATTTCCAAATCTTTCAAATGTCCATGATATCTTTCACATGTCCTTACTGAGAAATTATATTTCTGAACCATCACATATACTTGATATTAATGGTATGGAAGGGGAAAATGACCTTTCTTATGAAGTGTAACTGATCCAAATTATTTAAATAAGTGAAAATATTTTCAGAAATAAGGTTAAATGACTTTTTAATGTATTGTAGAGAAATCATAAGTTTGAAGAAGCTACTCAGGAACCTAAAGAAGCAATGAAGGAAAATACCTCCATTTTTTTAGGTGTGATTCAACTTTCGAGGATGAAATTTTTTAAGGGGGGTAATGTAACATCCTAAAAATTCTTTCATTGATTAATAAAAGACATTTTTAAAATTAATAATGAATTTTTTATAATATTTCACAAAATAAGTACACATAAATAATATTGTAAAAAGAATATTACATGTCAAGTCTTAATACTGATTACTATATCTAAGACTAGTATAGGGATATAAAAACCAAAAAATAATGATCATGCAATTGTGTACTCCATAGGATGGAACTCTATAAAGAAGATTATTATTTCTATATAAACTATTTAAATAAAAAAGGGGAATGTTAATAATATAATATATTTTATCGAAGTAATTGTAAAAAATATTAGGAATGAAGTAGTAAATGTTAATGTTTGGTGGTAAATATATAGGATATAATCAGAAATGTGACTATTAGGATATGACTATTACATTACTGTTACCTAGGCATTGGTTAATATAACCATTTTTTAATATGACCATTGGTCACTATGACCATTGGTAATAATGATACCATTAGAATTAGTGTATATAAAGGGTAATGAAAAATGATAATTGATGCAGAAAGGAGAAACAATTGACTCAACCTGTGAATTCATGCCTTTTGAAGCCCATTTTTCAAAACATGGGAGGGAGTTAGCGTCATTGGGATTCACCCCTGACCAATCCCAAGACAATCTTCAATAAGTGAGGATTAAACAAAATCCTCTACACAGGAAGTTCAAATTAGTGAAGAATGCCGCTAGGTCAATGTTAGTTGAGATAGCCCATAAAACTACCACCATCAAACACATTACACTTAGTTTATATATTGGTGCAATAATGGTTTATGTATCTAAATTATAGTGACATAAAAGTGTAAAATCATTTTTATAAATGAAATATTCATTTCAACAATCACATTATTAGTACTATTTTATTTAATAAAATACATATGAATATAAGATGTATTTGATAAATAGATCTTTGGATACAAATAAAACATAATTTTATTTTCATAACATATATACAGTTTTATTATAAAATCGATTATTCAAAATAAAAATTGTTTTCCTGAAAGAGTATTTTAAAAACCATTATTTAAATATAAATGATAATATAATTTTATTATGACCAATGAAATTTGTATGTTTTTCAAAAATTTGACAGTGTTGTAAAAACTTGTATTTTTCAATAAATGAGGATTTTTTATTTAAAAGTTAAAATTTTAATATTTGAAGAATTGTTTTGGTAAAATAAAAATTATATTTTAAATCAACATGTCAAAATTAGGTTAGGGATAATTTCTATGAATTTTCTAAAATACTTTTTCAGTGAATAGTAAAAATAAAATTTTTTGTTTTCAGTATATTTTATTCCTTTAAATATATGTAATAATGATGTAATAATTAATTAAATACAATCCATGACTAAAAAATATGTTATTTTATTTATATTATGTGCTTAAATGGATTTAAATAAATTTATAGACCTTTATATGGCTTTCCAAAATCAAAAAATTGAAATTATAATTTTAAAAACTAAATTTTGTGGGAAATATAATTTCCCATGTAGAAATAAACATTAAAAAAGGATTAATTTATAATGTATTAAAATATTATAACTATTTTCTCAAATGTATAAAACCATGAGAAAAACCCATATTTAAGCTAATGGTTTTTCATTCTCCACACCCTGTATTTCTAAAACCAAAATTCAAAAAATGTTAAACAATTCCTCCTCTTTTACTATAAATACCCACCCATTCTCCCATTCCCCTCAACTAAAAATCTCTTAATCATGAAATTATACTTATTTAACTTATCCAAAATCCCTCAAAGGTGCCTATAAGTTCCTAATATAGTTTCCCAGTCCTTTTACTCATATTATTACATGATTTTTAAACATAAATATTTGACAAGTACAATCGTAAAGATTGTGAGGTCTAGTGTCTTTAGAGAATGGGGTTTATATTACATCAAAGTAACTTAAAACATGGAATACCTATTTTATTCTCCTTAATTAGATCATAAAATAAATTTAATATCCTAAAACTATATGGGATAGCCTAGGTGAAACATAAAGAATGGTGTGAGTAAAAAAACCTAGTAAGGGAATAAATCTGATTAGGAAACATAATATGTGAGTCAAAGGTATAAAATTATCTCATATAATAGAGGTATCATGATTAATATATTATCATAATAACATAAATAACATTTTATAACAAGATTATTTTGTAACACCTCAATATTCAAATGTAAGAACATTGTATTTGATAGCACATATCACATGCATCACCAAGCCCATAATGGAATATAATACCCCGAGACTTTACAAAATATTTACTATTTAAAATAAATTAAATCTATGATATATATTTAAATGCATGTGATATTGATTTACTGTGAATCACAAACAACAACGAGTTTCTTCAATGGTGTGTGTTACACACAAGACCATGTTTTAACCGAACAACAATATATTATTAAAATTTTAGTATTTAACGCAATAAGACTTAACTTAATGATTAAATTATAATTTATGAAAAGTATTAACTAAATTATAAAAATATATGGTTTAAAAAATGTAAAATTAATTCATTTACAACAAATTTATAATAAATGAATATAATAACCAATTGAATATAAAGGAAATGTTTTTTATAAAAATCTATTTTTATGCACCCCAATGTGGTTTACCTTAATAAATTAAATTAATTACTATTAATAGGTGATTTTAATTAAATATATATATATTATATATTCAATGAAATATTTTTTATACTCATACAATTTATTTAGAAGTCATAAGAAAAGAACAAACCAAATTTTATGTATAAAAACTAATATTTTTTAAAAGGAAGTATTCCGGCCTTTTAATGGAGAACCCATTTGAAATAAATTTTTTGGAACTTTTATAGACTATATTTGTCAAAATAAACATAATATTTTAAATATAAAAATAAAAAACAACTTAGGTTGAATTTTTTGTATTTTTAGTGAAGTTTCATTTTTTTCTAAATAATGAAATATACTAAATTTTAATTCAAAAATAATTTTTTATCTAACTTATTTTCAAGGTTAAATTATATTTTTAATTAGTTTTAATGTTTAATTGTATCAAATTGTTATTAATTAATCCAATTTGGGTCATTGGAATCAATTTAACTTTAAAATTGAATATAAAAACATAGAAAACTTTTGAACATTTTTACTTTAAAACCTGTTTTATCGTCCCATCTGCGTGATTAAATTTAAATTAATTTCTATCACTTATGTGATTATAATTTATAAAAATGGATTAAATATTTGGAATAAAGATAATTTATAATTTATAATAAGTTAAAATTATTTGTTTCCAAAAATATTAGTGAAAGTAATTGAAATTAATTACAATAATTAAAATGAAATTAATCTTAATAAGGGAATAAACCTTAATCTTAAGGGCCTAAATGACCTATAAAACTTTCAAAAATACATTTTATGGAAATATTTAGAACCTATACAACATTTTATATAATTTTTACCATTATTGGATCTACTTTCAATGGGAAAAATGTGTGTGGAATTCCTTTTCCAAAATTTACTGGAGTGTCACTCCTCCTCCACTATAAAAAGGCCTCCTCTCCTCCCACTTCCTCACACCTATCAAGACACTTTTTATCAAATAATATCTTCCAAAATAGATCCTAAAATCCCTCCCATTATCATATAAACATACCATTGTGAATAAATCCATCCAAGGAATCCATTTGGTGCAGACCAAAAGAAGTTATCCAAATATGAGGTAACATCTTTCCTCAAGATATTTTGATTTATTTCCATTATACACAACCTTAAATATTATTATTACATGATTATATAACAACACAAGTATCCTAAATATAATTATTTGTTTTTATGTTAATTTGTTTACCTACACTTATGCATACATACATCTAATGGGTAAATAACTTACCGTTTTTGTGTACGGTGAACTACCACCTCACAAAACGAAGTTCTTCATTTTACCTTTAGTATCTATTATGGTTCAGAATTATGATGGAAAATATGTTTATATATGTTATAAATGAAATTTATAATTTCTCTAAAATTCTATAATTCTTTTAGAACACATAATTTTATGCACTCAATTTTGATTAAATACAATAACATAGTTTGAGGAAATGTGGACTACCACCCCCTCGAAGCGATGTGATTCATTCACACAATACATGGAACATATAAAGTATGGTTTTAATAAAACTATGAAATATATATGAAATATATATGATATTATAATTATAATATACATATATATCATTTAGCTTCCATTCTTTTAATATGATAAAGAAACAAAAGTAGCATTCATGTGTACGTACGGCCTACCATCTCTATGAACGGTGCATTTCATTTGCTATCTCCAAATATTATGAAATATTACAAATACATATATACAGAGTTTATATGATATTTAAATAATGTTTTAAATTATTTATATGATGAAACCACAGTATAATTAATATTAATAACAAGTAATAAGTTAAAACATACTCAGCAATCTAGGGAATTAACACCTGAAATACTGAAAATAAGAAAAGATTATTATCAAACCAGTAATAAGATATTTTAAGAAGATAATATATGATATTATAAATATGAATATGGTTATTTGATATATTATTTACACTCTTAAAAACCATTATACATTAGTTTAAATCCCATTAACACTAAAGGAAATGAAAGGTAAGGGACTTCGTCTCATTTTACATTCCATTTATACTTATTTGTTGTTATGAACTAATTCACTTTTATATGGTGTATATAATTCCATTTGACATAATGTATCATGAATTAAATCATTATTAATATATTATAAGATTATTTAATGTTATTAATTCATGTGAATTATGATTTAAATATTTTATAGTGGTAAGGGACACTTTGGAATGTTTAAATTTTATTTCCCACAAGAATGCTTTTTTCAATGGTATTTCCATTTATCAATGTCAAAAATCCTTATTATTATTTATCATCCATAAGGGAATAATTGATAAATCCATATTATTAAATAAATACAGTTATTTTCTATGGAATATTATTTATTTTTATTATTCAATATGAGGAATTCTTTGGACCGACAATGATGGGTGGGGCTTAAATTTTATATAACCCCTCAATAATTCGATATATTCTCATGACACCAATAATTTGGCCAAATTTAATGTGTTTTTATCCATAGTTTTAACCATATTTTGAAAGGTCTTTATGGTATATGTTTTCATGTGCCTCGGATATGATGTCTAATAATAAAGTATTTCCTTCATAAATATTTCAGTTATCATTATTAATATCTATAAGGTTTTCATACAATAAAATATATGGATGTATTATATTCTCAATTTATTGATTAAATGGAATTTTTTTTAGTTTCTTACCTTTCTATATTTCCTTATCAAGTTATTTGAATTTCATGTGTTATGAGTTATTTACCTTGTCATGTTGGTTTATTTCCATTGATTCATTATTACTTATGCTTTACCTACCCTTATTAATAATTTAAGCTTTACCTTATTATGTTTACTTTCCATGAGTTATGAAGAATAAATATTTAAATAATAATTTAATGATTCAGTTCATTTCATTCTATTTTGCATCATGTTTGTATTTTCTATTTCCCAATGTATTATGGGTATCATGTACGTAATCTGGCTTTCCATGACTTCTAAATTGATCGGTCATTCGGGATTTGATTCCTTATAATCGTTCCAATGTAATAAAATAATGCACCAGACTTAGGATTCTAGGCTTGGGGAATTACAGGTTGTATAAAAGGGAGTTTATTAGAAACCTTGGAAACAATATTTAGAAAACATAGATTAAGAAACATAACCCTAAGTTATAATTTGAGTATTAGTATAGAAGATAATCCTAGAATTATGGTAAGGTATAGATTATGTGGGTATTACTAGAAATACATCCTTTTCTAGATACTATAAGTGGATGTGGTTCCGACATAGATGTACCTAGGAGAAACAACTCCAACAAGGTGTGTCGGGCCTGACTCGGTGTAACTTGGTACATGAAAATGGGTCTTAATATACACCTAGTTGGAATCACTTGGGGGATATTCTTAGGATAATTATCATTTCCATTAGCAAAATATATGAAGGATTTAAAAGATAATATATACCTAAAGAAATCATGTTTATTATTATGATATTATTTATGTAAAACATTTTCAATTTATGATTAGTGTTTCACTAGTTTTGGGATTATAAATTATATTACATAATGTTATGATCTAATCCAGTGTATTAAATTGTTTATAAATGGCACTAAGATGGAATAATGGTATCAGTACTCATTGAAAATGTAGAGATTTCACTACTAAGGAAACCAATAAAACTAATTTTGGAACTGAGAATTTTATGGGAATTTTAGGAAAGCTTAATCAGGTTGTGACACATAACCTTACATGGATAAAAAAATCTATTCAACAATGAGATTCTCAAATATTGGAGAACTTTATGTAACCGAGGCCCCAATTATTCTGTGGGACTAATAACCTAATGGTGGATGAAAATGGATTAAGTATTTGGAGAATATATTTATGGAATTGGGATGTGGTGAAAAAGGAAAAGGTAACACTTTTGGTGTATTATCTCCAAGGTAATGTTGATCAATGGTGGTCATTGATCCAAAATACTAGGGAGGAAGAAGAAATAGAACTTGGGGAATAGGAAACATTTAAGGATACATTCTTTGATAAATACTTCCCTCATGATAAAAAAATATATATGAATATAAATTTTAATATTTTAAGGAAAAAGGAGGAAGAAAGTGTTGTGGAGTATGAATCTACCTTTACCAGGTTAGTAAGGTATGCTACAGATTTCATGTGCAACACATAATGTAAGATTGATCAATTATTTAAAGGAGTTAAGAAAATTATTTTAAGGGCACTGGTGTCTCAAAAAATTTCTTCATATGATGAAATATTTTAATGTTCTATCAACATAGATAAATAATTGTCCAAGTCCTATGGGTTAAAAGGGAAGTAAGATAAGAAGATAGTGGAAGAGAATATAACAGATAAATGGAATAAGGGAACGAAGGATTTTCCTACATGTGATAACTATCGAAATAATCAGCCTAGTAAATGATTGAAAATAATGGGAGTATTTTATAAGTTTGAAGAAAAGGTTCGTCAATAAATATAATGGAATATAAAGAAAGAAGGCATTACTACCCAATGTTACAATTTCAAGGAGATGAGACACTACGCAAATTAATTCCCCAAGTGTCAAGATAATATACCTCATAAGAAGCTAAGGTTTTAAGGTCCAGAACATGTTATTAACACATCCAAAGTATAATAATTAATGTACTTATGTATTTGAATCTAATAAATATGTTTTAAAAGTATTTTATTTATGATATTTTTATCATATTATTTATGAAATATATAAGGATTGTAATATAGTAATTTTTTGTTAAGGACTTGGGATCATATATTGAATTGTACAAAGAAAATATATTCAATATAAAGTAAAACGTTTTTAAATACACATGGTTGAGGGAAATATGACTCTTAATATGTTACTAATGTTAAGACAATATTGTTTGGACAAAGAAATTATTGGTTTAGATAACGTAAATTAGATAAGTACTAACTACCTTGGAACTGAATATTAATTTATTTAAAAAGTGGTTTATGCTATCATTTATGGATTTTAAAACACTTTTAGATTTTAGGAATATATCAATTAATCTATAATCTACTTAATTAATAAGGAATAATGCATGTTACCAATAAAGTATTTTTGTAATTCGAGTTATTACTATATTTCAAGAGAATATATGATGAATATGTTCACACATTCGGTATGTAATGATTAAAGATATACTTCATGTTGATTTAAGTCTAATGGTAAGTTCATTTTTTGAATTTAGTTACCTTCCTTCCAAAGTTTTGGATCATAATATTTTCGAAAATTTAACTATTTATAAAATTGTTTAAGATTATATTTGGTTGAGGTTTTAGAAACTGATGTGTTTCTTCACCCTTTGATAAAACTTACACTAAGAGATGAAGTAAAAATAGTTCAAGGAGTAACTAAAGGAAAATATTATGTTTATATAAATTTATATTTTCTTATATTTTTAGAGTGTGATAGAATTTATAAACAATATAAAAATGGTCAAAAAATGTTGCCCCATTATCCTTATTTTTTATGATATCAATGACCATTATTCTCACCTATGGTTTATGGTTCTATGGTCAAAAAATTTTATCTGAACATGTTCTCTAGCACTCTCCATCAAAACATAATTGTTAGATTTTTCTTATGTATCCATGTTTCTATCCCCCACTTATGTTCTCCTACTAGGGAACCTAGTTACGTGACCATTATACTTCCCTTTATCTCTTATTAAGAAGATATGTTATTAAAGATATTCATAATTTGGGTTTATAAACAATAGTTTATTTCCAAATATCAAACCCTCGAGTACAGATATCAAGTTTAAAATGTGAGGACATAATTTAATTAAGGTGGTTAGAATGTAACTCCCTAAAATTCAAATGAACATTGTATTTGATAGCGTCTGTCACATGAATCACTAATTGTGTAAGGGAATATAATACCCCAAGACATTAAAATATAGTTAATATTTTAAATAAATTAAATATAAAATATATATTGTAATGAACGTGATACTGAGTTAGAATGCATCATGTTAAATTATGAATTTCTTTAATGGCTTGTGTTACATGCAAGACCCGATTTTAACTGAACAACAAAATATTATTAATATATTATTATTTAATATAATAAAACTTAAACTAGTCGTTAAATTAATAGTTATTAATAGTATTAACTAAATTTTGAAAATATATGGTTTACATAAATGATTTAATTAGCTGTTAATATATGATTTCATTAGTTACTAATTGATTATAAAATTAATATAAGAACCAATTGAATATAATGGAAATGTTTTTCATAAAAATCAATTTTATGCACCCAAAGGTGTTTTTCCTTAAAAATTAAATTAATTGTTATTACTAGATGATTTTAATGATATATATATATATATATATATATATAATAAAAAAATTATATTCATCCAATATATTTTATAGGCATAAGATAAGAATAACCCCAATTTTATGCATAAAAACTAATATTTTTATAGAGTTAGTTTTAACACCTTTTAATAGAGAACCCAATTTAAATCACATTTTTTGGATATTTTATAGACTATATATGTCAAAATAAAATTAATCTTTGAACTAGAAATATATAAATTATCTTAGGTCGGATTTTTGGATTTTTTTATAAGGTTTTATTTTTTAATAACTAATGAAAAATACCGAATTTTAATTCAAAACTGCTTTTCATATAATTTATTTATAAGGTTAAGTTATATTTATAATTGGATTAAATTTTTAATTAGATTTAATTTTTATTAATTAATCCAGTTTGGGTAATTTTAATCAATTTAACTTTGAAATTGAATATAAAAAAATAGCAAACTTTTGAATGTTTTTACTTTAAAAACTTGATTTGTCGTCCTGTTTGGGGATTAAATTTAAATTAACTTCAGCCACTTTTGGAATTTTAATTTGGAAAAATAGATTCCATATTTTTAGTAATCATAATTTATAATTTTTAATAAGTACAAATTGGATTTTGACAAAAAATATTAGTAAATATAATTAAAATTAATTACAATAATTAAAGTGAAATTAAGCTTAACAAGGGACTAAACCTTAATATTAATGGACCAAATTACCTAGAAACTTGTCCAAAATCTATTTTATACCCATATTTAGACCCTATACTCCCTTTTATATAATTTTTATTATTATTTGATACACTTTAAATGGTAAAAACGTGGGTGGAATTCCTTTTCCAAAAATTACAAGAGTGTCGCTCTTCCTCCACTATAAAAATGTCTCCTCTCCTCCCACATCATCACACCTATAAATCCACTTTTTATTGACTAGTATCTCCCAAAATATCTCCTCTAAATCCCTCCCCACATCTTATAATCCTGCCCTTGGTCAGAAATTATCCAATGATGTCATTTGGTGAAAACCAAAAGAAATTACCCAAAGAAGAGGTAATATCTTTCTTCAAGATATTTAGTCTTCTTCTATTATCCACCCTATAAAATATCCTTATTATATGATTATATAAGAAAAAAAAGTATCCTAAATATACTTAAAATTTATAATATTATGGTTTCAAACTAAAATTACACACACATCCATCTAATGGGTAATGAACTTTTCATTTATGTGTACAACGAACAACCACCTCATGAAATGAAGTTGTTTGTTTTTCCATTACCACCTATAATGGTTTTGAATTTTGATTGAAACTCTATTTATATATTTTATATATTATACTTAAAATTTCTTTATACTTATTTAATTCTTTTATAACACATAACATTATACACATCATTTTGTGTAAATACGATAACATCATTTGAGGAAGTGTGGACTACGACCCTCTCAAAGTGATGTGATTCATTCACACAATACATAAAACATATAAAGGATTTTTTTTAATAAAACTATCAAATATATATGAAATATATATGATATTTTAATTATAATATACATATATATCATTTACCTTTCATTATTTTAATATGAGAAATAAATGAAAGTAGCATTCATGCGTACGTACGGTCTGTCATCTCCATGAACAGTGCATTTCATTTCCTATCTCCAAATACTATGAAATATTATAAGTAAATATATAATGAGTTCATATGATATTTAAATTATTGTTTAAATTATTTATATTATCTAACCATGGTCTAATTAATAGTAATAACTAGTAAAAAGTTAAAACATACTCGATAATCTAGGCAATTAAGACCCAAAATAATGAAAATAATAAATTATTGTTATCAAATGGGTAATAAGATATTATAAGAAGAAAATATGTGATATTATAAACATGAATATGGTTTTTTAATATTTTATTAAAACTCTTAAAACCATTATACATAAGGTTAAATCCCTTTCACACAAAAGGAAATTCATGGTAAGTGACTTCATCTCAATTTACATTTCATTGAGACATAATTGTTGTTATGCATCAATTCACTTTTATATGGTGTATATACTTCTATTTTACAAGTTTTATAATGAATTTACTCATTATAATTATATTATAAGATTATTTAATATTATTACTTCATGTGAATTATGATTCAAATGTTTCAAAGTTGTATAGGACACTTTGAAATGTTTAAAGATTATTTCCCTCAAAAACGTTTTCTTCAAGGGTATTTCCATTTATCAATGTCAAAAATCCTTGTTATTATTTATCCTACACTGGGGGATAATTGATAAATATCTATTATTCATTAAATATGGTTATTTAATAAGTCATATTATTTATTTTGATTATTCTATATGAGGAATTATTTATACTGGTAATGATGGGTGGGGGTAGAATTTATATAGCCCCTTGATGCATCGATAGGTTATCATGAGATGAATAAGTTGGAAAAATTTAATGGTTTTATATTAGTAATTTTAACCATATTATGAAAGTTATTGATGGTATAGTTTTTCATGTTCCTTAGACATGACGTACAATAATTAAGCTTTTCTTTCATAGATATTTTAGTTATCATTGTTAATATCTGTGAGTTTTTTATATGATAAATATATGGATGAATTCTATTATTTGTTTATTGATTAAATAGAATGTTTTTAAATTTATTACCTTAATATATCACCTTATCTAATTATTTTAATGTCTTTTTTTATCATTTATTTACCTTTCCATGTTGGTTTATTTCCATTAATTCATTATTGCTTCATCTTTACTTACCCTTACTATGAATTTGAGAATTCCCTTATTATGTTTCCTTTCCCCAAGTTATTAAGATGAAATATTTGAATAAGCATTAAAGGATTCAATTTATTTCATTTTATTTTGTATCATGTTTTTATTTTATATTTCCCAATGTATTATGGGTATCATGTATGTAATCTGGCTTTCCCAGACTGTTAAACTGATCGGTTTTTCAGGGTTTGATTCCTTATAATCATGCCAATGTAATAAAGTAATGCATCAGATATGGGATTCTGAGGTCAGGTAATTAAAAATTTCATCATAGTAAATTTTGTAGAAACATATAACTTGAAATAAACATGAGTCAACTCTAACTTCCAAGACAACATCACATGGTGGACAAAGTCCCGTAATGGATTAGGTTTACTCCCAAATACCATACATGACTCTTCATGAGACTAAAAATTTATCCAATTCATTAGAGAACTATCTATGAGGACCCATCATAAAATTTTCATTATATATTTGTTCCACACAAAGGAATCAATCATAAGTCATAACATAAGAATTTCCCATGGAATGAAAATGGTCTACATAATCTTACTTCATATCACAGTCAAATAAATTTTCATAATAATGAAATTTGAGAAATCAACATACGGAATATAGTAACCTATAAAATTAGGGGACAATAATATATTTATATATTTTAAATACATATATACATAATTTTAGAATCATTCTATAACATTAAATAGAGAGAAAAGGTGATTTAGAGAGAGAAATTTTATAACCTGAAGGAAAGGGTGGTTTAGAGAGATCCCTTACATTGAGGATGATTTGTAATGTTTTTTATTCATATTAATGAATAATAAACTTATGTTAATTATTTTCTTTATTAATAACCTTTTAAATTTTATTATTCATTTTATTTTATTTGTTAAATTAACCAATTAATTACATGTCAAATGTTTTAACGATAAACAGCTCATATGTCCAAAATCACTTTGGTAAGTTGACTGAGATCAAATTGATTATTATTTAATCATATAAATAATATTAACAATAAAATAATTATATTTTTTATACATAATTTATATTTTTTAAACCATCCATGAAATATGGTTATAAAAAATGAACTACACTATAATCATGGAGACAGTAGGTTGTACGTATGCATGAGTAACATTTCCATTTTTCAAATATCATGATGGAGAAAAGGTATATGTTATTTTATATTTACAATAGGGAAATCATATAATAAATTTCTTATTATATATATAAATTTCCTTACAAATACCATCCATGTGTTGTGGTAATAAAAATGAATCACATCCCTTCACGAGGTGGTAGTCCACCGTACACATGAATGATATTATCATTTACTCAATAGGTGATAAGATAATAAATTATATGATATATTTCTTTCAAAAATATTTATTATTAAATTAATATCATACATCAACATAAAATTATCCTTATTACCTTATATGTAAATCATAAGTGAAAAAATGAATCACGTCACTTGGAGAGGCGGTAGGTCGTCGTACACATAAGCGATGTTACCATATTCTCTATGGAATGGAAAGTATAAAGGTATATGTAATATTATATTTCAATAAGTATAATTATATCATATATATAATATATAAACATTAAATATATCATTATATAAAACCATCATAAGTAGTTATGGAAAACTAATTACATCTGTTCATGAAGCAGTGGTCCGCAGTACACACGACCAATGATTTTGTTTCCCATTTGAGGGTGGAGGAAATGGTTATAGGTAATTCAATTAACATAAAAACATCTCAATATATGAAATATACTGAGGTCATTATATCTTTTTGGTTTTATAATATTTTAAATATTTTTAATAAGAAATAAAATAAAATGCTCAGTTAAGGACCTTACCTTTTCCTCAAAGAACTTCTACAGGTTAGCACTAAAATCCATTCTAGGTTGGATGTTTTGTCAAAAAAGGATTATAGGATGATTTTAGGGAATTAAGGAATTTATCTTTATAGTTATATTCATATCCAATTAGTTTTAAAATTGTAAATAGGAGAGAGGAGGGTGGCTATTTATAAGTGGGAGGAGGACACACTTGGAATTTGTTAAAAGAAAGTATTATACCCACATTTATCTCAAGAAAAAAGTATAAAAAAATTCAACATTTTTAACCTTATAATATTTAATATTGAAATATGTCCTTTAAACAATAATTATGTAAGTTTTTTTAAATTTTTTAATCCATATCATTTTAGTTTAACCCCCGGTAAACCCATTTTAACTCTAACTATAGTAATTAATTTTTACTATTTTTTCTATTCATTATGGTAAAAAAATTAAGTTAAACATATTAAATAATATAAATTTTGATTATTAAAAATATTTAATCTATTTTCCAAAATTAAACTCACATAAGTGGTAGAATTTAATTTGAAATTAAACCCGCAGACGTATCGAAAAAATGGTTTTCTAATAAATTCATTTTTCGAGGAGAAGATGATCTTATAATAACTATATAATAAGTAATCACAATTAAAATAATTTAGATTATTATTTATATATATATAATTTTTAAATTTCATTAAATAAATCATAATTAGTGGTTATTTTAATTAATTAAAAAGGAGAAACATTATGCACTTTAAAATTGTTTTCAAAAAGGGTTCTTAAGCATAAGAATAGGCTTATACCAAAATCCAGTATAAAAATGATTTAAATTTAATTAATTGTATGTAAAATAAATAAATAATACTTATGTTAATTTTAAATCAAATTAAAATAGTAATGGGACTCAATTAATTAAAAATTAATGATAATTTTACAAAAATCAATATTTTTTACTATTCACTAAAAAATTAATATTTTATGAAAAATCCCAAAATTTCACCCGATGTTTATATAAATATTATGGTTTAAAAACAAATTTCACAAAATAATATTTCTAAAATTTAAAATATTCATTATACTATTTTCTCACAAAATTAAATAAATAACATTTTTGAGTAAAACATATTTTTTGAATAATAAATGTCTTTATTAAAAGTTGAGTGGAAATTTACTAAGAATTTATCAATAAATTTATATTAAATAGGAAATTTATATACATTTAATTAATTAATTAATACTATTTATACATTCCCCTTTAATTTTTAGGTTATAGTGGTTATAAATAATCATTGTTTGCTTAGGCTCAATGTTACATGTTGCATATGCTATCGAACATAATTTTTTATTTTTAAAAACTCGGGGTGTTAAATTCTTCCCCCCTTAAACAATTTATCCCTCAAAATTTTATATTACATAAAAAGGTAAAAACATGTGAGGCTACTTATTTTTAATCACCTCTTCTAGTTCCCATGTTGTTTCCTAGAACTTTTGGTTTTACCACAACACTTTGACTAGGTAAGTTATCTTGTTTTGTAAAACTTATCTCTATGATCTAAGATCCTCACTAGATACTCCTCATATCAAATTTATTTCTCTAATGGTACCACCTCTAGATTTAGTAAATGTAAAGGTCCTAGTATGTAATTCCTTAACAGGGATATATGGAAGACATCATGTAATTTAGATAGATTATATGGGAGTTCTAGTCAGTAGTGCACCATTATGATGCAATCAATGATCTAAAATGGGTTAATGTATCTACGAATAATATTCCCCTTTTTTACAAACCTCATAAAATTATTCTATGATGATATACAAAGGAACTTCTTATATCTAACCTCAAACACTAGTTCTCATCGACAATTGTCTATATAGATCATTTTTTGACTTTATGTGTCTTTAATATGACACTGAATGGTTTGGGACTTCTCTATCATCTCTTAGGAAAGATTAGGTCCCATCATCTTATTCTCTCCAACTTCATACCAACATGTCAGAGTTTGAAAACACTTCCTATAAAGATCCTCATAAGGTTCAATTTTAATTATATAATGTAAACTGTTGTTATATGATAACTCTACTAGGAGAAGGTGATGATCCCAGCATCCTTGGAAATAAATTAAATAATACCTCAGTATATCCTCTATATTTTCAATAGTTCTCTTAGATTGACCATCCATATGAGGTTAATAATCAGTAATGAAACTAAGATATATATCCAACTCTTACTGAAGGATTCTCTATAACCTTTATATAAACCACATATCTCGATTAGATACAGTATATAGTGGAACTCCATGAACTCTTACCACTTCCCGTATGTATATCTTAGAGAGTTTTTCAAGAGATAAATCTTTTTTATAGAAATAAAATGTGTTGATTTTCTAAGCTAATCAACTAAAAACTAGATGGAATTATTTTTTTTGGATTTTATGGGCAGTTCTAGGATTAAATCCATGGTAATATTTTCCCATTTTCATACTTATATGGGAAATGGTTGCATCATACCCTTAGACTTTTTTCCTTTAGTGTTGATTTTTTTCATATCAAAAATCAAGATAAAAATTCTAAAATCTCCCTATTCATATAATCTCACACAAAGTTTTTTATCTCTAAACTTCTTAGTACTTCCTAGATTAATAGAGAAGGATAATTTATGCACATCCTTGATAAGATCCCTCTTAAAATGTGATTTTTATGGGACACATATCTAAGTTCCAAACCATATAACTCCATCTTCATAAAAGTTGAACTCTAGAATATTCAATACCTTTTTGTAGCACCTCATCATCTTTCTGGGCCTCCTTGATTCTCTTAAAAATGGATGGTTTAAAAATTATTTGATAAAGGTAGGATGAAGATACTTTTATTATTCTCATATAAATCCTTTTTAAATCTAAGAATATTGTATGCTACTCAAATCTCATCATTGATAAAAAATTTTGGATTATTTATACATAGATTATCTTCTGCCTTCTTCTCTTTCCCTATATGGTAATTTATTGAGCAGTCATAGTATTTTATCAACTGTAATCATATTCATTCACACATATTAATATCCTTCTATATGAACATATATTTTAGGATCTTGTGATCTATATATATTTCAAAATTCTCCTCAGAGAGATAATGTCACCATATCTTCAATGAAAAGATCACTTTAGCCAACTCTAGGTCATTCATGGGATAGTTATGATCATGAAATCTCAATTACCTTGATTCATAGTCTATCACTTTATCATTTTATATTAGTACACATCTCAAACCATTCTTTTATGAATCATTTTAATCCATAAAAAATTCGTTAGTAGGGGGAATCATAATTAATGGTGTAGTGATAAAAAAATTTCAAATCCTTAGCACTACCTTTGTATTCACCAGTATAGAAAAAAAATTATTCATTTCTGATTTATGTTGGTTATTGAGCTTTAAAATCATGATAATTTCCTAAAAAATTATTTATAACACCTAACTAGTCCAAGGAAACTATATATCTCCTTTATATATGTTGTTCTTTCCCAGTACTCGATTTCCTTTATCCTATAAGGCTTCACAGATATACCTTTTTGGTGAAAATATTCCCCAATATTGATACTTCCTTCATCTAATACTTATATTTAATCTAATTTTCTTATATATTATCCTTTATCAAATCCCTTATCATAGTATTCAAATTATCATCATACTCCTCCTTTCTTTTGGAGTAAATTAGAATATCATCGATAAAGACTATCGAGATTTTTTTGAGGTAATCTATAAAGAATATATTCATTAGGTACATAAATATTTTTGGGGAATTTGTGACTCTGAAATTTATCAATATGAAATCATAGCATTCATACCTTGTTCAAAAAGTTATTTTAGGAATATTCTCCTTCTTCACTCTTAACTAATTATATCATGACTGAATATCCACTTTAGAGAAATACTAGGCTCTACATAGTTGATTGAAAATGTCATATATATGTGGTAGGGAATATTTTTTATTTATCATGATTTTTTGGAGTTCCTAATAATAAATGAAGAGACACATTGGCATATTATTTTTCTTAATAGAGAGGACCGATACACTCAATAGTGAAACACTTTAGAATATAAAACCATTTTATAGGTTCTCTTGTAACTACTTCATCATCACTTTTAACTCAATGGTAGTCATCCTATAAAGATAATTTGATATAGGAATAGATCTCAGTGAAAGATTGATTGATAATGGATCCTCTCTATCAGGACGAATAACAAGAAACTCTTCCAGCAATATATTAGTATAATCCATCAAAATGGGCATGTTTTCAAGCATGATTCGCTCATTTGACTCTATAATTTGGGATAGATATGATTTCTCACTAATAAATAATATCTATTCTTGAACATAAGATTATAGGGGAGATTCATCCTCCCCCTTACACTTGTATAAAATCAAAGGGTGACTTTTGACATGGAGAGTGATCTCCCTCACTCAAAAGTTGATGTTGGATTTATATAAGGATAGCCAATCCATTCCCAAAATAGAATTAAAATCCACTAAAGGAATTAAGATGAAATTTTATTAAATATTAATTCCATAAACAATGATAGGGGAGGAGTTATATACTTAGGATACAACAGTCTCTCTATTTTTGTTCTCATAGATAGTTCAACCCCTATGTTTTGAGGTGGTGTTTAAACAGTTCTACTATACTTGAAAGATATTAAAGAATACATAGAATTAGGATAAAAAATTATATTTTCTATTCTTGAATAAATAGCTATAATGACTATCACCACATTTTTTTGGTGTCCACCTCATCCTTAGTGATAGCATATGGCCTTCTTTTCTTCATTGGAGGTTTTTTCAATGATTTTCTTTGAAAATCCTTTGTTTAAGATATCAGATTTCATAATTACCATGTTCCATGTAGTTAGGACACTATAAGGTAGGAATAGTTCTAATATGAACCTTATTTTATTCTTTTTAACTAGTTGGATTATTCATTTTTAAATGGCACTGATTAGTCTGATGCCCATCTTTTGCACACTTGAAGCATCCTATAATTCCCCTTAGGCATTTTATGGAAATATTCTTCCCAAAATTTGGAAATGTAAATATTGGGCTTTCTTTCCTCCATGGGATTTATTTTTTAATATTCCCAATGGAAACTCTATTTTACAATTTTTATCTCCAGTTCCATAAGATCACTGAGAGTCACTGATCTTTATATCAACTTTGAGGCCACAACGAACAATATATTTATTAGTTCCAAAGTCTAGAATTGTTAATTGTTTTTATAAACTCGTCTTTAAACCAATAAAGAAAAATATTTAACTTACCTTATGTTTTTATGAAAAACCCTAAGTCGTACCGTGCAAGCCTTGTGAATTTTTCCTTATAGACCCTGATAGACTCCTATTACTTTTTCTTGAGACTGATGAAATCCCTCTATATTTTAAGATAGGTAGTTTATGGAAAATATTTATTGAAAATATTTTATTGAAGTCCTCCAATTACATATAATAAATATCATATTTGTGCTTTTTTTCTTAATTAGTGTCCACCATGGATCCATATTTCTCTAAATGTGATAAATGACCAACACAAATTTATCTTACTATGTACATTGGATTATTGAGAATATATTATTAATGGAATTGATATATCATTTGACAATAAGGGGATCAGAAGAATAACTAATGTTATGGGGCATTTGTCACATAAAATACTCAAGTGCAACCTAATCCTTCTAATGATAAGTATGGAATTCTCTATGATTCATTTTATTATTAATTAATTAAGCTAGTTAAGATAGTACTACCACGAATTATCTTAGTTCCCAAGCCCATAAGATTAGGGATATCATTGGGGAAATCATCACATTTCCTATCATTTTGGTTTTTTGGAATGGTTTATCCTATTTTCCAACATTATCTAGAAGCACAACAAGATGAGAATATACTAACATATAAGATGAAAACTTAAAAACATGGGATGAATAACTTATAAATTATAAGTATATCTTGGATTATGAGTCTCTATGATTCAATCTCGGATGTCCATGGTAATATTTCCTATTATGGTTTATAACCTAAAAATTTGTTAAAGTACTTCATAATGGTTCATATATATATTTTTAATTTTTAAATTATATCCCCTAAGAGTGTAAAACTAGGTCCATAGTAAGGCATGTTGTTGTGTATTGGGTAATACTCGAGTTAATACTGATATTACTTTTTGGATTTATTAACCTTAGGTATATATTTTCTAGAGTCATTTCCACTTTTTGTATCTAAATAGATATGTAATTTTTTAGAAACCACTCACTCTATAGTTCACCAAAATTACAAGATATTTTTTTATACTTAGTCTTATCCTTAGACTTATCCCAAGGGTATTCACTAAAGTTTTCTCAGAGTAATTTAAAAATATTAACTAAAAATTTTCAATGATACCAACTATAGTAACCCAATCCTTTTATATATATTATTACATGATTTTTAAACCTAAATATCCAACAAGTACAATCCGAAAAATCATGATACCTAGTGTATTTGAAATACTATGTTTATATTACATCAAAGGAACTTAAAACATGGAATCCTTATTTTATTATCCATAATGGGCTAGTAAAATCCATTTTAAATCCTAAAAATATAGGTAATACATAGATAAATGGGTGATCTAAAAATATAATAAGTGAATAAACTTAATTAGGAAACATAACATGTGAGTCAACAGTATTACATGATATCATAGAAGAGAAGGATTGTGATTAATCTCATGGAATCATAATATAAATAACATGGTATCATAAGATAATGTAATCATAGGAAATGTAGAAAAACATATAATATAAAATAAACCAGATTCAAGTCTAAATTTTTAAACAATATCACATGGTAGATAATGTCCTAAAATAGATTATGTTTACTTCTTATTTCCAAACAGGGCAACACATGAGAATAAAGATTTAAAAAATTTATTGGAGTGCTATCTAGGATCACCCATAATAACATATTCATTATCTATATTTTCCACATAAATGAATCAATAGTATATCCTAATAAAATAATTACCCATGGAAAGATAATGGGTTGAATAATCCTGCTTTATATCACAATCAAAGGAAATTCCATTATAAAGGCATTTGATAAATGGTCATAATGAATGTATTACCCCATAAGAGAAAGGTAGAATAATATAGGTATATATGTAACAGACATATAAACATAATTTTAGAATCATTCCATAACATTAAATATATATAAAGTTATTTAGATAAATAAAGTTCATAACCCGAAAGAAAGGGTGGTTTAGAGAGATCACTTACCTCAAGATAAATTTTTCACGAGCATTATTTATATTCCAACATAATAAACTTATGTTAATTATTTAATCTATTAAGAATCTTTTTCAAGTTTATTATTCCTTTTATTTTATTTTTTACCATTTCATAATCATTTACTTAACCAATTAATTTCACATCATGTGTTTTAAGGATAAATGAATCATATTTCTGAAATTACTTTGGTAAGTTGAATAAGTTCAAAGAGATTATTATTTAATTATATACATAATATTAATTGGGAAATAATTGAAATTTTGTACATAAATTATACTTTTTAAACCATCTATAAAATATGGTTATGAAAAATGATCTATGTAGCAATCATATAGACGGTAGGTCATACATATGCATGAGTAACATTTATATTTTTTGAAGATCGTGGTTTAAATAAGTTAAGTATTGTTTTATATTTAATAGATGGTAATTATATAAAAAGTATCATATTATTTATTTAAACTCCCTTACACATTCCATCAACGTGATGCGGCAATAATAATGAATCATGTTGCTTCGAAAGTCGGTAGTCCTCCATACACATGAAAGACGTTAACATTTATTAAATGGATGATAAGATAAGAAATTATATGATATATATCATTTATATATTAATTAATATGTCATTAATATCAAATATCAATATAAAATTAATCCTTATTACCTTCCATGTAAAGTAAAATTGAAAAAATGAATCACATCGCTTCGTGAGGTGTTAGTTCGTCATATACATGAGTGACGTTATTGTATTCCCTACGAAATTGAAACTAAGTAGGTATAAGATATATTATAATTATATAATAATTAATATATCATAAATATCACATATAAATACTATATACATCATTATATCCAACCATGAGAATTAATGATAGAAAAAAGAATTATTTCGATTCGCGAGGGGGTAGTTCGCCTTACACCTGATCAACAATTTAATTTCCCATTTGAGAGATGAGGATATTGTTTTTGTTAATTCAATTAAAATAAAAATATATAAATATATGTAAGATATTTCTTTTGTCATATCAGATTTTTTTAATAATATTTCATTTATGTGGAATAATAAATAACATCAAATGCTCGGTTAAAGAAATTACCTTTTCTTCTAAAAACTTCTTTAGGTTTTCAAAATAAGCATTTCTAAGTTGGAATAATGAACAAAAAATGCTTCAAGACTTAGGGTAGGTAAGTAAAGAGTTTATTTTTGTAGTTATTTTAGGAACCAATGGTTTTTGGAAATGTGAAGAGGAGAGAAGATGGGCATCCTTTTATAAGTGGGGGAGAGGACACGGATGGAATTTTTGAAAATAAATAATTACACTCATTTTTTTCTCATGCCACATGGATCCAAAATGGACTAATTTAGCACCTTAGAAGATATAAGGTTAAAATATGACCATAAAATTAGAATTATAAGAGTTTTTTTCATTTTTTAACCCTTGTATTTTTAGTTTAACCCCCAGGTAAACCCATTTTATGTTTACCATGGTCATTAATTTTTATTCTTTTTTCTATTCATTATGGTCAGAATTAAGTTAAAATTATTAGATAACATAAATTATTATTATCAAGAATTTAAGATCAAATTTTCAAAATTAAAATCACATAAGTGGCATAATTTAAATAAAAATTAACCCTAGAGACATGTCAAAAAAAATTCCAAGAAATACACTTTTTAAGAATAAGATGATCATATAACAACTATATAAATGGTAATAATAACTAAATTAATTTAAATTAATATTTAAAGATATATAAAAACTATAAATTTCATTTAAATAATTCCTCATTAGGGGTTAACTTAATTAATTAATAAAGAGAAACATTATGAACTTTAAAACAGCTTTCAGAAAAATACATTTTTAAACCTAAGAATAAAATTCTACTAAAATCATGTATAATGATGAATTAAATTTAACTAATTAGATTTAATATTTATAAATAACACTTATATTAATTTTTAATCAAATTAAAATAATTATGGAACTTAATTTATTAAAAATTAATGACAATTTTATAAAATTATGTGTTTTTACTATTCATTAAAAAAATAATATTTTCTAAAAAGTCAAAAAAATAACCCAAAGTTAATATATATATATATATATATGTTGATTTAAAAAATTATGTTCATTTAATAAATTAAAATTTCTAAAATTTCTAAAAAATAATTATAATATTTTATCACAAAAAGATATAGAAATCATTTTTGAAGAAAGATGTATTTTTTTTGAAGAATAAATGTCATTATTAAAAATTATGTGATTATTTAATAAGAATTTATTAATAATTTTATATAAAATATGGAATTTATATATATTTCATAAATTATTTATTACTATTTATACCTTCCCCTTTAAGTTCTATGTTATAATGGACAGAAATAATTATCGATCATTTAGGCTTGGTGTTGTGTATCGTATATGCTATCAAACATAATTTTCCCTTTTTAAAAACTCAAGGTGTTACACATAATGTAGCCCACTCAAAAATTTAGGAAGTTACTTTCCAAGTTAATAGAACCCACATTTTATTTTTTTTATTCATGTACCTCTTTTGTGGTATGCCATATAAAGGTTGAATTACTTTTTTATGGACTTTTATTTATCCCATTTCTTCTAAAATAGTGTTTTATTAGTGGAAGACATTATTTACCTCTCATTATTATCTTTCTTTAATCCACATTGTATACTATAATGCTACAAAAATTTATTTATTAAATTCCTCTCTTTTACATTAAATATTCTTTATTGTAAATACCCAATCCCCTTCATTATCCAAGGGTATTCATCTAGGAATAAACATAATTTATTTATTGGGGGATTTATATGTATGAAAACCACATTACATTTTTGTGGGTTATAATTGATTTAATGTACAATTTCTTAAGTACTTATGTACTCAGTGATTTTATATTAAACTTATTCTTTATTCTCCATAGGTTATTGAAGAAATTACTTATTTAGATTTATATGGCTCACATGAATTAATATAAATGAAGGGTATGTCCTGATAGTGCTCCAATTATTTGGGTTAATAATTAATCACAATAGATGACATTTTTTACAATACCTTAGTGAATTACCTTATTAATTTTGTTTTATGACACCTTAGTGACTAACCTTGGTGATATTCTAAAAAAATAATATTTATGTTGTAGTCATATTCCCATGTTATGTATCAAGTATTTTTTATTATTCTCTCATATTATGCCTCATGTTTTATCCATGATGATCATTTATGGTCCATTTCATTTGTTTATCCCCTACTAGGATTTATGATCACCCTTTTCTATTGAAGTATGTCCCTAGGAAATTACTTGCAGTGAGGTAACATGGCATAGAATTAAAAATTATTCTTTTAAAAATATTAAATAATGTTTATTTTTATGTTTTTATTATTTAATTAATGTATTATATACTTAGTTTCCAATAAACTAGACCTTAAAAGATCCTTCAATGTTATTAATGTAATATTTTTTTAAGGAATTATGTTAAAATTAATGTATTAAAAAGGCGGGATTCTATAAAAACAATTCATGTGTACCCATTTGGATTAGGATAAATCCTCTTGTGTACTCTTTTTCTTGGGATATATCCACCCATATACCCTTTATATTGCGATAAATCCTCTTGTGTTCTCTTTGGCTTGGGATAAATCCACTCATTTACCCTTTTAATCTCATGAGATATAAACATTACCAATTCATTGGAGGGCTATAAAGTAACCCATATGTAAATCATCCATACATATAGTTCCACTGAAAAATTCATTAAACACATCATAAATAATCCATGGAAAGAAAAATGGGGTTCATAACATTTTCACATGGAATCACGAAAATAAACCTTAAGAATGTAAATGGTTGATACCCAAAATTAAATCACCCTAACAGATTATTTCATAAGAACATTTAAATGGTGATACATGAAAAAATAAATTGCAAGGAAATAATTTCTTTAGAGATAAAGAGTAATATGATAGTGAAACCATAATATATTTTTGTAAAATAATATTTTAACTTTGTAATAAGTTATTAAGTTGTGGGTTAATTTAAAAATTAATTTTTTTAAAGGTCACTTTTTAGAAATTAAAAAAAAGGCATTTTCAAAATCAATATTTAGAATGAAATCTCAATAATGAAACCTAAAAAAATATATAAGGGTTTAAAATAGATGTAGTAAAAAATCATTTACTTTAAAAAATAATCATCAATAATTGATACTTGAAAAATAAATAATGGTTATCAAAATAAATATGGAGTGTAAGATAAAACATTTTATTTTTAAAGGACATAAAACCTTTTTAATATTTTAAAATTCTTTTTTTGATAACATGTAACATAAAAAGTGGTAGGAAAACATCTCTTCAAAAATTGTTATAATAAAATATGAATGTCACGTGAGAAAATAAATAAGTGGGGTTTCCAAATATAAAGGTTAAAATTGGTGGGAAAGGAAAATATAAACAAGTAGGGGAAACTATTGTTATAGTTGATGTAACTTATTCTTAACAATGGTATATTATTTATGGGGAATAAAATCATCAAGAAGGAAGATTTAAATCAAAAGTTTCATTTCCCCAAATATAAATTGAATGTATGATTAAATAAAATCATAAAGTGGGAGAAACCAATCTTGGAATAAATAATTTCAAGAAGATGCATTATAACTCAATGAATTGAGTGTAAGAGTTGGTGTCCTGGAACCAACTGATTTTACTTTGATTACATGGATATTTAATGTATTATTACATATTGTTCATTGTTCTGCATGACTATAATGTAATAATATACTAGAGTATTTGTTGCATTGATAAGGTCATGGTAGTTCCCTAATATTATGATAACCTTTAAATTCTATAACAATATTCTGAAATATAGTTTTGTGGTTGGATGACATGTTATGATGAAACACATAGCATGCAGACTGTCAGGTGCGAGTACTCGTAAGCAGATGAGACTTCCTTTCATGAAATTTGCACTTGGTAATATCTAAGATAGAAGATTATGAGAATAGACCTACTGGTAGGAATTTTTCATGTTTTTGTAACACCCCAAGCTTTCATGGTACATTTCCCTTTGAATAATGCAATAGCTTCCATTTTACGCCACTTTGAGGTTCTAACACATAGTGACCAATCAAACTAGCTGTTATGAATAGTAATACCCACTTTTTGAAATTTTATAAATTTTATTTTTAAAAATGGACTTTATTTTTGAATTCGGAATATCTAAATTATCTTAGGGTGAATTTTTGGTATTTTTCTGAAAACTTTCAGTTTTTGATGAATAGTGAAAAACACTGCGTTATTGGTTAAAAATGACTTTTTATTTAAATAATTATTTATTTTATTTTTATTAATTTTAGGTAAAAATAGATACATAATACCTATAAAATTTCAATGTAATTCATTGGGGTCAGTTTATAATAAGTTAGATATATAAAAATTTTATTGAACTATTTACCGTCTCCACGTTGTGGTGTAGTTTGTTAGTCAAACACTTCATTATTTTGGATGGGTATAATAATGAATATAACTGATGTAAATAATAAATATAACATGTTAATGATTCTTTATATATGATATAACATCCAATTATATACTATTTCACCATCAATATAATGATATTGTCGCTCGTGCGTACGTATGGATTACCATCTCCACGAACGCGATGAGATTCATTCCCCAATGTAATAATTCACGAAAAAATTTCAGTTTATGATTAAAGAAAATTATTAACATAATATAATTTTGTATATGAATCAAATACATCATATCCATAACAAACATGGCTTACATAACCAAGCATATAAAATAAAATGAATCAGTTAACACCTGAAACAATGATACTACTAAAATATTATTAACAAAGAAATATTATAGGTTCATATATGATATAATATTTATGTATATAGTTCTTTTATAATTTAATAACAATGATTTTATTATTATAAAAAATGTTAACTTACCCTCGACTAAGGAAAAGTAGAAGGTAGGGGTTAATTTTACAATCTTTTTATTATCCGAGATAATTTTTACATAAGTATCTACAATGAACTCTTTATCATCTACATCCATGTTTCTTAAAAATACATTCCAAAAAAATTTACTATTTAATATACTATAGTTTAAAGTCATTTATACCCTTATTTTACTTTTTATAAAATGTTTATAGATAAATACATTCTTCATTTTCCAAAAAATATCCTCCACGTCCATTTCAACAAAGTTAAGGAAATAATGTTTTTTTAACTTATACGGAGGGTGCAGCTATTTTCTGCCATTATAAAATTATCGAATCTTCCCATACAAGATTATAATAATATTTTCAAAATAAATGTTTTCTTTCAAAATTATATGACTTTTAAATGATTTCAAAATGGAAAGAGATATTTCTCTAAATTGTTTTGATTTCATCTATGTCAACATCCTTTGATGGATTTTAATATTATTTGAAGTTCATTTATTATGATACATATCTTCCATATTTTATTGAAGTATTTGTAATATATTTGAATGTGTATGTGTTATTTTTATACCATTCATGTTTTATGGATAAAGTATTGACATTTTGTATGCTAGTTTTAATAATAATGTTTATGTTATGTTTAAAACTTTTTATATAAGGAATGCATTGGACTTAGTAAGTGACGGGTGGATCCTGCTATATCTCCTCAATGCATCAGTAAGTCTCATGAAACAAACTAGTGTCTTGGCACAAGTCCTTGAAAAAAACTTATTTTTAGTCTTAGCACAAGGCCTTGGCTATGTGGTTATGAAGTCTGGCATTATGCATTCCATCATTATGAAAGTGGCTATTCATATTGCGTGTGATTATTCGACTAGTAGAATATCCATGTGAATAATTAAATAGAATTATTTGATTTTATCTGTTCCATATTATGCTTAAGTTTATGTTTAAAAGGATTTTGTTTTATTCTTATACATTTCCTTAAATGTTTAAGGTTATTTATGAAATTTTCCACTATATTTTTATCCTTACTGAGTATTTGAGATCACCCCTTTCTATGTTTTATTTTTTCCAAGATGTGAAGAAGTATTTTATGGTTGACCTATAGGGATAGTATAAGGATATAACTGTATTCAAAAAGGGACAAAATGTTGTTGATGTTTTTATTTCATGATGTAATGTAAAACTTATGAATGTATCTAGTACTTCTGAGGCTACTAAACTGATTGGTATTTCAGGACATTATTCCTTGTATCATGATAATGTTATGTAATAATGTACTAACTCTGGGTAACTGGGGTTGGGCATTATAGTTTTGGTGTCAGATGAAGTTTAGTACAAACCTTGGAAGCTATATTTAGAAAAACTCTAATTAGAAAACATTAGCCTAAGATATACTTTGAGGATTGGTAAATAAGAACTTCCTAGAATTTTGGTAAAGTAGAGATTTTGGGAGTTTTCCAAGAAATACATCCCTTTCTAGATATGAGAAGGTAGAGGTAGCTCTGGCATAGATGTACCTAGGGGTAAAACCCTAAAACACTGCTTTGAGCTAGACTCGAATGGGAACTGGTACACGACAAAAGGCCTTACTGCATTCTTGGTTACGACACTCCTGGGGGATATTCTTAGGATAATTATCATTTTATTTATAAACCATTATGAAGGGTTTATGAGTATATACTTTCTCAAATAAAACATTTTTATGATTATGGATTATATCCATAAACTGTTCAATTTATGTTAACTATTTTGAAAGTTTGGAATTATGTATTTTGATTCATAAACTAATCTAGTGTATGACATTGTTTAGAAATGATGCCTAGTGTAAAGAATGGAAAATGTATCAACTCATGTAATCTGTTTAGGGATTTCCCTCCTACCCAAGATAATTATAGTGGATCTGATGAAGCAACCAGTGCTGATCAGCTTATCACCATACTGGGACAACTCACACTGGTTATGAATAATAACCATACCCATATGGAGCTCCATGGTCCACAATGTGGAGAATCAATTTTAGAATGATTCATGAGTAAAAAACCTCCAACATTCAATGGTACTAAAAATCCATTAGTATCCAAGCAACCGATATGTTCCTTAGAAAAAATATTTCACGCTTTGGGGAGTAGTGAAAGGGGAAAAGTTGTCTTGGCAGTTTATCACCTCACGGGAGATGCAGATAAATGGTGTTCATTAATCCAAAACACAAAGGAATATTATGAAGTATCAAATATGTAATAGAGGGAGTTTAAAGAGATTTTCTTATAATAATTCTTTCCTTGTGACCATCGAGTGGATATAGAAAGACAATTTTTGAGTCTGAGGAAAAAGGAGGATGAGAATGTCACAAAGCATGTGGCTAACTTTACAAGGTTACCAAGGCATGCTACAGATTATATACCTAACCTAAAGAGTAAGATTGATCGATTCTTTAATGGGTTAAGACTATTTCTTCAGCGAGCATTAGTATCAAAATCCTTCTTATCATACGAAGATATTTTCTCATGTGCGATAAAGACAGAAAAGGAATTCTATAAGTCTTATGACTTTAAAGTAAATAAAGAGAAAAAGAGATCTGTTGAACACTCTGGAAATGAAAATAAGGTGAAGAAGGGAAAGGTTGAATATCCATCCTGTGGTAAATGTAGAAAGAAACACCCTGGTACTTTCCTGAAGAAAATGAGAGTCTTTTACAAGTGTGGTGAAAAAGGCCACCAAGCTCATGATTTCAAGGGAAATAAAGAGGTTGTCAATGTTGAATGCTACAATTGTATAGAAAATGGTAATTATGAAAATTAATGTTCTAATCTCGAAGGGAACTTACCTCAGAAATGACCAAGGGAGAAAATCCAAGCTTATGTGATCACTACTACTGAGTTTGAAGCTCCAAAAAGATGTGGTGGAAGGTAATTTAATGGTTTCCTCAAGTTTAGTCAATGCTTTATTTGATTCTATATCATTACATTGTTTCATATCTTCCTAGTTTTCTAAGAAAATTATTTATTTTCAATTTGACTTAACAAGGGATTTTTCAGTCAAAACACCTAAGGGAAGTATCATCACAACAAAGTTTTTTGAATCAGTTCCCATTAGAGCATATACATGTTCTTTACCTACTGATATCATCATCACACCCATGATTTAATTTGATATAATCCTTGAAATGGATTGGATTTCAGACCATGATGTGAAAATTTATTGTAAGAAGAATGAGGTTACAATTTTTGATGATGATAAGGAGTACCTTATCTTTAGAGAAGAAACATCACCACCGGATTCTTATCTAGATCCACCCCCTATAGCTCTACTAAATTCAATTATTAGGGAAGAAGAGAATGAAATAATTATGGGTGGGGAAAAGAATGTTCGAATAAAGGATGTACCTATTATGCTGGAATATGTTGATGTGTTTCCGGAGGATTTACCTGGACATCCTCCAGAACGAGAAATTGAGTTTTCTATTAATTTAATTCCTGGTTCACGGCTCATATCGAAGACCCCATTAAATAATGATCATTGTGGAATTATTGGAACTAAATAAACAACTAGAGGAATTTAGTAATAAGGGATTTATTCTCCCTTGTGTTTCTCCATGAGGAGCCCATGTTATTTTTGTTAAGAAGAAATATGGATCTATGAGGTTGTTTATTGACTACAGGGAGATCAATGCTATAATAATAAAGAACAAGTTCCCCCTACCTCTCATTGATGATTTATTTGACCAAATTCATGAAGCTCAATATTTTTCAAAGATTGACCTTTGATCTGGATATCATGAGTTGTGTGTGAAGAAGTAATACATTCTGAAAACATCATTTCAAACCAGGTACGATTATTAAAAGTTTATAGTAATGACTTTTGGATTGACTAATGCACCCTCTATCTTCATGGATCTAATGAATATAGTTTTCAAGTAATATCTGGATGACTTTGTAGTGGTATTTATTGACGATATTTTGGTATACTCAAAAATCTAGGAAGATCATGAAAATCACTTGACCATTATCCTAAGGAATCTTAGAAGAAATGAATTATATGGTAAGTTTTTTAAGTTTGAATTATGTCTTCAAGAGATTTATTTTCTTGGACATATTGTCTCTAAGGATGGAATCTCAGTTGATCTTTAAAAGACCAAGGAAATCCAAGAATGGCCAGCACTGATGAGTATAACTGAAGTATGCAATTTTATTGGTTTAGCAGGTTATTATCGGCATTTTGTTCAGAATTTTGCTCGATTGGCTAACCCATTAACCAAGCTCACTCATAAAGGGGTTAAATTTTTTTAGATAAAAGAGTGTGAAGAATATTTTGAAGAACTGAAGATAAGATAAGTTAATACTCTTATCTTGGATCTACCATCGGGGAATGATGGGTTCATTATTTATAGTGATGCTTCAAAGAAAGGACTTGGTTGTGTCCTTTTGCAGAACAATAAAGTTATTTCCTATGCATCACAGTAGCTAAAAAATCATGAAAAAAACTTTCTCACTCATGATTTTGAGTTAGCAAATGTAATCTTTGCTCTAAAAATATAGAGACACTATCTCTATGGAAAAAATTTTGAGATTTATACTGATCAGAAGAGTTTAAAGTATATTTTCTCACAAAAATAACTCAACATGAGGCAAATTCAATGAATTGAAATACTCAAGGATTATGATTGCATTATACACTACCACCCTGAGAAGGAAAATAAGGTGGAAGATGCTTTGAGCAGAAATTATCATGGAGTTTTGTAGAAGATGAGAGTTGAAAGGGATACTATATACATGGATATAGTAAATATGGATATGGGAATAACCATGGATGGTGAAACATCAATGATTTTTCAAATGGTTTCTAAACCATATTTACTAGAAAGGATAAAAAGTTCTTAGACTGATGATAAGGAATTTCCAAAAAAATATTAAAGCTATGAATTGTGGGAGATTGATTGAATTCATATATAAAGATGGAATTTGAAATTTGGGAAGTGACTTTGTGTTCCAAACATACCTGATCTAAAAAGGGAATTGTTGGATGATGCTTGTAGCTCCAATTTCTCTATACACCCTGGGATCACCAAGATGTATAGAGATTTGAAGGAACATTTTTAGTGGGACAACATGAAGAGGGATATTACTAATTTTGTGTCAAGACATATGGTTTGTCAACAAGTGAAATCTAGAAGGCAACATCCTAGAAGAGTCATGCAACCTCTTCCCATACCTGAGTGGAAATGGGATAATATTATGATGGACATTATCATGGGGATACCAAAGACTCCTAGAAGGAATGATGAAATATAGGTCATTATTGATCGTCTTATCAATTCATCACATTTTCTTGCTATAAGAAAAGATTTACCACTTGAACGTATGGAAAGACTATATATTAATGAGGTTTTAAGACTTCATGGAGTACTCCTATCGATTTTTTTTATCGTGATCCCCATTTTACATCAAGATTATGGAAAAGTCTCAAGAAATCCTTGGATACTGAACTTCGTTTGAGCACTGCCTACCACCCTCAAACCGATGGACAATCAGAATGGATTATTCAAACCTTAGAAGACATGTTGAGATCTTGCTCACTTGACTTTCAAGGCATGTGGGATCAATATTTACCTCTAGTAGAATTTCCCTATAACAATAGCTTCCATTAAAGTATTCAGATGGCACCATATGAAGTGTTATATAGAAAGAGATGTTGCACACCAACTTGTTGGGATGATGTTGGTGAAAGAAAACTCGTAGGCCCAGAACTTGTTGAGGAAACAATGGAAAAAGTGCAGATTATCTAAACCCACATCAAAGCAGCCCAAAATAGGCAAAAGAGATATGTCGATAACCGAATGAAGGATTTGAAATTTCAAGTAGGAGACTATGTTTTCTTGAAGGTATCTTCATGGAAGGGTGTTATACATTTCAGTAAGAAGGGTAAATTGAGTCCCAGGTACATCAGACCTTTCAAAATTCAAGAAAAAATTAGAGTTGTTGATTATCATTTGGCAATGCCTCCAAGTCTCTCCAAAGTTCATGATGTGTTACACATATCACTGTTGATAAAATACATGCTTGACCCAACGCATGTACTCACCTATGTGGAAACTAAACTGGAACCTGATCTATTTTATTGTGAAGATCCTTTCAAAATTCTTGATACCAGAGAACAAGTGCTGAGAAACCAGATGACTCATTTGGTAAAAGTTCTATGGAGAAATCATAAGATGGAATATGCAACTTGGGAACCCGAAGAAATTATGATGAAGAACCACCCGAATCTTTTTATACAGCAATATTCTAGAAATTTTGAGGAAAAAATTATTTTAAGGAGGGGAGAATGTAACACCCCAAGCTTCCAAGGTACGTTTCCCTTTGAATAATGCAATAGCTTGCATTGTACGCAACTTCGAGATTCTAACACACTACGACCAATCAAACTAGCTGTTATGAATAGTAATACCCACTTGTTTAAATTTTATAAATTTTATTTTTTTTTCAAAATGTACTTCATTTTTGAATTCGTAATGTCAAAATTAGCTCACGGTGAATTTTTGGTATTTTTCTGAAAACTTTCATTTTTTGATGAATAGTGAAAAACACTGCGTTATTGGTTAAAACCGACTTTTTATGTAAATAATTATTTATTTTAGGTCAAAATAGATACATAATACCTATATAAGTTCAATTTAATTCATTGAAGTAATTTTATAATAAGTTTAGATATATAAAAATTTTATTGAACTTTTTACCGTCTTTTACCCACCTCCTACGAGCATTTGAAAATTTGCATAAAACTTAATTTTACCGCTTCTATGAGTTGAATTTAAAAAATAAAAGAGACATTGTTAATATAAGTAAGTAAAATTTGGTTCTATAAGATGAAAATAATTTTGTGAATAGTAAGTTTTGACTTTTATTTACCACGGTTAAAAGTAAATAAGGTAATTAAGTGTAAAAATGATATCATAATTACCCTAACACATGTTCTAATTCTATTGAATAAGTATAATTAGACCAAAAAACAACCATAGGAATAAAATATGATCCTCTCTGGTCCACTTGGATTTGATTAGGACATTTATTATTATTTTATTTAAAGAATATTTTAAAAAGTTAAATTTAATGTTTAATAGCTAACCCATTTTTAATATAGGGTTATACATAAGATAAATTCGACTATAAATATTAATTATAAATCTAAAAATATTACCTACATAATGGTATTTTATTTATAATTTTTATACATCAAATAATTTAATTTATTTATGACACAATGACGATGTAGTAATTACCTTATTAATGAAATATTAAAATAATTCAAATTATAAATATCCAAATAAATTTAAATTGAGACTTATGATGAATTAAAATAATTTTATAGGTTAATATGACATGTTAGGGTTTATTAAATAAATTTTATTATAAGTGATAAAGTTTTTATTTCTTTCAAAAAAATTAAATACTAAATAGTGTCAAAATTGACATAATAGAGTTTTTAAAACAAATACTATATTATTAATTGATATAATATTCCTAAAATATAAGGTTCAGACAAAGGGTATATATAAGGTTATTTATTTTAATAATTGAACAATTGGGGTTCTCTTAGCTTGTTATAGTAAGTTTATTAACCATGTAATATAAAAATACAAAGAGACATGGTAAATGTCAAACTATTTAACTAAGAGTTAAATCTAAAAGATAAGGTTAATCTGATGACCTAAACCTATCTAAAACCTATTTTTTGAGATTTTTGCGACCCATACCCACCTTATACTCGAAATAATTCATTTTTGAGCCATTAAAAACCGAAAATTATTTTATTATAAAATAATATTTCAAGATTTTCTTAAAGTGACCCTCACCTCTCTTATAAAAGGGCACTTCCTCTTCTCTTAATTTCACACCTCCAAAGCCTTTTGTCTCGGCCAACCCCTACCCAAATATCCTCAAAACTTTCCTCCATTCATCCTAGAGGCCCTAAATTGGTCAAAAAGTCAACATAAGGATCCCTTTTGATCAAAACAAAAGGAAGAACCCAAAGAACAGGTAAATATTTCATTACCTCTTTCAAGTTATTTTCTTCTTCCACTTCCTCCTTCTTTGTTGTTTCCATTCTAAAATAATAAATCTGGTATATTCTATATACTTTGATGTTATTATAAATATGATACAACCATATTCTTTATTCTATCTATCTTCTAAATGACAAAGTCACCATACATGCCAACGTACGGCTTACCGTCTCCACGTCGTGGTGTAGTTTGTTATTCAAATACTTCATTATTTTGGATGGGTATAATAATGAATATAAATGATTGAAATAATAAATATAACATTTTAATGATTCTTTATATATTATATACCATCCAATTACATACGATTTCACCATCAATATAATGATATTGTTGCTCATGCGTATGTATGGATTACATTCTCCACGAACGCGATGAGATTCATTCCCCATCATAATCATTCCAAAATAATTTTCATTTTATGATTAAAATAATGTTTATGAACATAATATAATTATGTATATGAATCAAATACATCCTATCCATAAAAAACATGGCTTACGTAACCAAGCATACAAAGATAAATGAATTAGTTAACACCTGAAGCAATGATACTACTGAAATATTATTAACAAAATAATATTAGAGGGGCATATATGATATCATATTTATGTATATAGTTCTTGTATAATTTAATAACAATGATTTAACTATTTTACAGAAGTTTAATGTACCCTTGACCAAGGAAAAGAAAAAGGTAAGGGTTAATTTCACAATCTCTTTATTATCTGAGGATGTTTTTACGTAAGTATCTACTGGGACCTCTTTGTCATCCACATCGATGTTTCTTAAAACTATATTTCAAAACATTTTTTTAATATTTCCTAGAATATGTGTTAAAGTCATTTATAACATTTTTTCCTTTTTATAAAAATTGTATAAAGAAATCTTCCTATCGTTTTCGAAACAAGGTCTTTCACAACCTTTTCGACAAAATTAAAGAAAGATTGTTTTTTAACTTATACAGTGGGTGCGGCTATTTTCCACTATTATAACATCATAGAAGCTTCCCATAAAAACTTATAATAATATTTTCAAAATAAATGTTTTCTTTTATAATTATATGACTTTTAAATTATTTAAAAATAGAAACAGATATTTCTCTAAAAAGTATTGATTTCATCTATGTCAACATCCTTTGATGGATTTTAATCTTGTTTGAAGTTGATTTATTATGATACAAATATTCCATATTTTATTGAAGATTTTGTGATATATTTTATTGTGTATGTTTTATTTTTATACCATTCATGGTTTATGGATTAATTATTGACATTTCGTATGCTGGTTTTAATAAGAATGTTTATGTTATGATTAAACCTTTTTATATGAGGAATGTACTGGACTTAGTAAGTGATGGGTGGAGCCCACTATAGCTCCTAGATACATCGGTAGGTCTCATGAGACAAAATAGTGTCTTGTAATAAGGCCTTGACAAAATCTTATTTGTAGTCTTGGCACAACGCCTTGACTATGAGGTTATAAATTCTAGAATTATGCATTCCATCATTATAAAAGTGGCTATTGATATTGCATGTGATTATTAGACTAGTAGAGTATCCATGTGAATAAGTAAGTGGAATTAATTGATTTTATCATTGACATATTTTGTGGAAGTTTAAGTTTAAAAGGATTTTGTTTTACTCTTATACATTTCCTTCAATTTTTATGTCTATTTATGAATGTTTCCGCTATATTGTTATCCTTACTAAGCATCTGAGGTCACTCCTTCCTACGTTTGATTTTTCCTAGGATGTGAAGAAGTATTTTATGGTTTACCTATAGGGATAGGCTAAGGATATAAGTGTGTTCAAAAGGGGAAAGAATTGTTGATGTTTTTATTTCATGATGTAATGTAAAACTTATGAATGTATCTGGTACTTCTAAGGCTACTAAACTGATCAGTCCTTCAGGACATGATCCCTTGTATCAAGCCAATGTTATGTAATAATGCACCAAATATGGGTAACTGAGTTTGGGGAATTACAGGTTTGGTGTCATCAGATATTTTTATCTGTGAGTGTGTGTAATTATCATTAGACATTAAGATTATCATTAATATGTGTCACGGCTTACACACTTTGATTTACTAACGAAAATCATCACGCAAATAGTTGGCGGAAAGTAGGGTATGATGGGTGTATCGCGAGTGACATGTTATTAATGGATATGTCGAGGAAGGATTTGTCCCTTCTATTTATGGAAGTTGATATCTTGGCCCTTTGATTGAAATAGAACCATCGTGCAAAATTCCATGGCCATGGTGTAATGACAGGGTTATTTCATGTATTCAAAGAACAACCTATCAAGCATAAAAGTTGATGACACAATCATGAAACTTACTTGATGAGATATTGCAACAAAGGGATTATATTACACAGCGAGCATTTGTATGTCGATTTCATTTTTGCGACTTTACGTTCTTTCTCCAGGGTGCCTTGACCCGTTGCTAGACATTACTCTTGGACTTTAGGCAAGCCTGCCTAATTCCAACAAAAAAGAATCCTAGAGGGTCACACACTAAGTGTTTTTGGTGGACTCAGTTAAATTCTGTTTGAATTTAATTAATGAAATAAATATTATTCTCAAGACTATGGAATAATTTTATTCAATTTAAAATGATCGCATAAAATAAATAAAATATATTTGTTTATTTTATTGAACATTTATTAAATATTTATTTACTAGTTTCTAAATAAAAAATTTATTTAAGATAATAAATTATTTTTTTATTTATTCAGTTGTTCAGTAAATGGAAGTGGAGTTCGAGTGGACCAATTCCCGTTCGGTAGTAAAATAATTATTTGCAATACAGTAAATAATTATTTATCTAGTTAGAACAAATTAAAATAACGTTACTATTATTTTGTGACGCGGAATTTTATTTATAATTCCATTTTGCACAAGTTGGCATACTATAAATAATGACATAGTATTATTATTAAATGCAAGGTTTTCTCTGTGTTCATTAATGTATTTAATTGTTGCTATGAAATTAAATATTGTAACTAAAATTTCATTTATATAAATAGGAAAGTACCCCTATTGTGCAATACACCACACCACATGCCTGGTGAATTGAGAATTGTTGAGACAAAAAGTTTCTCTCTCGATTCATCTTCTATGCCCTCTTAAGAACAAGAGACATTCTTCAAGGTCGAAGAACAAGTGATCAAGAATGTCCGACATAATACACTCGCTTCACCATACTAGCACCCAGAGAATGAGCAGTGTCGATCAGAGGCCATCGGAGCACGTGTGGATCACCGCTAGAGGGATTCTAGTTTGGATCCTCACAAGCACAACGTGATAGTTCGGAAGGGTCAATCTGGATTATCAACATCATCAATGAAGAAAAATAACAAAGACACAAGTATTATTTGTCTCTATGAAATTAATTAAATTAATTATAAACATGATGTGCAAGATCCTCTATAAAGGTTTCAGGCCTCTTTACTCTTTATCAAAATCTTTGATTATATTCCATGGAGACTAAAATTTATTGCCGTATTGATCCTGTAATAATCATTGATCATGGTAAAAACAAAAATTGAGTGTCATCCCAACCACGCTTCTACTGCGCTCAGAACCTTCAAGTGGTATCAAAGCAGTTACATCATAGTTTATAATTATTAAAATATTTCATTGATGAATTACGTATTTAATAATTTAGCTGTTTCAATTCAAGTTAATCATTCTGCAAATCTAAATCTTGAGATCTATTCATCCTCTTTCTTTTCTCGTTCACTATACAGAAATGATCTTTTCTTTTAATTTTGATTAAAATAAAATAGAGGATCTCATCCGGAGGGGACAATGCTTCATGCCCGTACAACACCAGAACACAGGCCGTTTATTCGGCAGTACACACCGTATAGTCAAGATTCAATGCATTAGACCATTCCTCCAAACCATGTCATGTGTTGGAGTCTTTCTAAGTCTTAAATGACTTTGTGTGTTGACCAGGAACAAGTGGAATGTGGTTTCCGAATTACACGTCATGTGGACCAATGGACATGGTGTGTAGTCCCTTCAGGTTAGCGTTAGACCGTGTACCTCGTACATGGATTGCCCAGATGGAGACCGTGTAATGAGTAACTATACGGAAGGTGGCCCACTGGACACGCCGTATACTCCGAAGATTTCTGAAGTACACTCAAACGTCGTTCCCTCGAGCATGTACTTCGGATAGACGGTGAAAAATAGTTCACACCGTGTAGTTGGAACTACACGTCGTGTACTCATCCAAATTATGAAGATTTATTAAAATTTATTATTACATTATACAAACCCTTGAGACGTGTACCATCGTGCAGATGTAAATTTGAAGCAAAACATGTGATAGGTGTTTTATATATATGTGTTTAATTTAATAGTTGTGTAATGTTCATTCCTACTCATTGGGTAGTTATAAATAGGAATTCACCGGGTTGCCTCCAATATACAAGTTACGTAAAAATATAATTTTAAATGAATTTATTTTTTTTAAATTATGATGGATGAGAATCTCAAAGAAAATTCATAAAAGGATTTAAGATAAAAGGATTGATTAATTGAAGGTGATAATTAATAGATTTGATCGTGATTTATCTTAAACGAGAATGATTAAAGAATTGAATGCTATTTTTATTTATTCATAAACATTGTTGCATGTATGGATGATAATGAGCTATACCAAGACCTTTGTATGTGGATGATTTCATTTAATTTATTTATTTAAATTAAATGTGTTGGCCTGTGAGCCTTATCCTCATTAATATATAGAGAATGTGTTCCCAAGGTTTCTTTTATGTAAACCACCTTTTTACCCCTCATTTACAAGTGAGTTAAAAATGAATATGTAATGGATTGAACTCCCAAGCTAGTGGAGGCGGTTCAAGCTAGAGCCAAGATGAAACTAACACCAAGAGATACAGAGGTGGGCAGGCGGAAGTTGTAAATGCAAACCCAAAAGGTTCAAGTTGTTTCTCCCCTAGGCCAGGGTTAGTTTATCAATATATAGATAAAATAACCATTAGAAAAACTCATGATCATGCCATTTACTTTATTTTATTTCTTTCAGTTTCATGGTTTATCATTATGGATGTGTTGTCACGATCACATAATTAATGAATTAAACAAGCATGCAAGATAAAACTAAAATAAACCAGACTTATTCGTAAATATTATTAAGACATGGATAATCACTTAATTAAGTTCCACTTAATATTAACAAGCATGTGATAATGATAATAAGAAATTCACGCATAACAGATAAAAATCCCTCAAATAAAATATTAAGTCAGAACAAGCCTTTCTTTACTTGATTAAAGGGAAAAACTCAATAAAACTATGTGTTTGACCAACCATTGTCAGGACACATACTTTTATACAGGAATACCTTATGAAAGGTTTCATGTTGACTTAACCATATTACCTCAAGAGGAATATCCATTTCTATACTTTGAGTAATATTAGCGGAAAGAGTTGAGAAAATCCAAAGTCATGATTTCAGGATTGGGTAGTCCACTCAATATATAAAGGAGCTACAATCCTGCAGTTGGCAAAGACCTGCCTACCTAAATACCTTTTAATATCTTGACCAACCCTTTTTGGGGTTATGCGAAGGGGAATATGGATCCTTTCCACTGGAATGTCATGACAACTGGACATTCCGAGTTCAATGGTGAAGGTCATTGGGACTTGATAAAATAGTGGGAGACTTTATAAAATTTATTATTTCTCATAAATTTTAATCAAGAAAGTACTAATGATCCGATCTTTTAATTGTAGAATAAAAATGACAAGCTCATCAAACACACTATCCATACGATCAATTTTGGATAAAGACAACATCCTCACCGGTAGTAACTTCCAAGAATGGTTTATAAACCTTTGGGTTATCTTACACCATGAACAGAAGTCTTACATGCAGGAGTCAGCATTACCTGATCTGCCTACCAAGGATTCAAGTGATGAGGATTTCCTGGTCTATGAGAAACATATGAATAACGTTTTTGATCTTAAATGTTTGATGTTATCATAAATGTATAGTGAGATCATAAAATCTCATGAAAGCATCAATGATTATAGCATGCTCGAGAACCTCCATGGTCTTTACTAGGAGAGAGAAAGACAGAAAAGGTTTGAGATCTCTAAGTCACTCTTTTATTGTAAGATTGGAGAAGGTGCCCCGGTTGGGCCTCATGTAGTCAAGATCATTGGCTACATTGAGCACCTGGAGGTTCTAGGGTTTAAACTCCTTGAAGAACTGGGCATTGATCTCATTCTCGCATCACTCCATTAGAGCTTCTCTAACATTGTTATTAATTTCAATATGAACAACATTGAGAAGTATCTATCTGATCTTCTTATCCTCATTCTCTAAGTGAACAAAGATATGAAGTGTGAAAAGCCTTCTATCCATATGGTGAATAAGAGGAAAGGGAAGCCGAATAGATTTAAGCCCAAAGCTTCTTCATAACCTTCAAAGAAAAGGAAGATCAAAGGGGAGGCAAGGTAATAAGAGGTTTTTTCTTTCGCATGTGGCAAGAAGGGCCACTGGAAGAAGAACTGCACCCATCCTAAGAAGAAAGAGGAAGCTTTAGGTGTGTTTTTTATCAAATGAAATCATTATTTTTCTACAAATTGGGTATTAGATACAACTTATGGTGCTCACATGTGTATCCAAATATAGGAACCAAGTATATTCAGGAAGATTGATCTAGGGGAGGTAGATCTATGAGAAACAAATAGATCCAAACTTGCTGTTGTAGCTTTTAGGGACTACCACCTCACATTTCCAACTAGGATGGTCTTGGTGTTAAAGGGTTGTTTTTTATGTGCCTTATGTAACCAAAAACATGATTTCTATATCTAGACTAGATATAGATGGATTTTTTTCAATTTTGGTAATGAATGTTGCTTCTTTTATAAAGATATCATTTTTTTTGGCAGGGCACATTTATACAACGGCCTTTATGTGTTGGATTACACAAACCAAGTAATGGTAATCGTTGACAAAGATACTTCACATGACTCATACCACACCCAAATTTGGCATCACCAGCTAGGTCTTGTAAATGAGAAATTCTTTAAAAAGTCACACCAAGATGTATATTTGGATTCTTTTGATCTAAAACCACTTGGAATATGTCATACATGTTTACAAGGCAAAATGAACAAAGCCCCATTTGGTGGGAAAGGTGAAAGGGCTAAAGAGCTTCTTGAATTGGTTCATATCGATGTGTGTGGACCATTTCCAGTTGAAGCAAGGGGTGGGTACTCATACTTCATTACTTTTACTGATGATTTTAGTAGATATGGATATATCTACTTAATGAGGTATAAGTAGGACTCCTTTCATAAGTTCAAGGAATACAAGAATGAAGTTGAAAACCATCTTGGTAAGAAAATTAAGAAACTCTGCTTAGACTAAGGTGGGGAATATCTTAATCAGGACTTCATTGATTACTAATGAGATTTTGGGATCCTATCCCAACTCACTCCTCCTTAAACACCTCAATTGAATGGTGTAAGTGAAAGGAGGAACCACACCTTGTTAGACATGGTGAGATCAATGATGAGTCATGCAAGACATCCATTATCCTTTTGGAGATATGAGTTACAAATAGCGACACAAATACTAAACCAAGTACCAACTAAATCGATAAATTGTATTCCATATGATTTCTTGAGTGGAAGAAAAGTCATGTTATCGAATTTACATGTGTTGGGTAGCTAAGCGTTTGTTAAGGCCTCTTCAGGTAATAAACTCACACCTCAAGGCACAAAGTGTACCTTTATATGATATCCCAAGGAAACAAGGGGATATTGCCTATAAAACCACCTAGAAAAAATGTCTATAGTGTCAAGAAATTCCATATTCCTTTAGAGGGAGCACATCTCCAAAATAGATAGTGGGAGCAAGATAGACTTCGATGAATTTGAGGCTCAAGGTGCACAAGAGTTGGTATAGGAACAGATTCCACAAAGCCTTGTGGAAGAAGAATCTCTTCCAGAGACACAAGTACTGTGTAGGAGTAAAAGAGAGGTTATAAAACTATAACGGTATGTTTTTCTAGTTATTGAGGATTTTGACTCCTTATTAGTTGATAATAATGATCCTCTAACCTACAAGGAAGCAATAAGTGGCACAGATATTTCCAAGTGGTAAGGATAAATGAATTCTGAAATGGATTCCATTTACCAAAAACAAGTTAGGATTTTGGTAGATCCTTCAGTTAATGTAAATAATGTTGGTTTCAAATGGGTATTCAAGAAGAAACTGGACATGGAAGGGAAAGTCAATACATATAAGGCATGAATGGTTGAAAAAGGTTTTAAACAGAATCAAGGAATTGACTTCAATGAAACCTTATCACCAGTTGCAATGCTAAAATTCATCAGAATTGTACTTGATATTACGGCTTACCATGACTATGAGATTTGGAAAATGGATTTCATAATATCAATCCTTAATGGGAACCTTCAAGAAGATGTATACATGACACAACCTGAAGGGTTTGTGACTCCAAAGGATGCCAATAAGGTATGAAGGTTTCAGAAATCCATTTATGGATTAAAGCAAGCATCCAGAACTTGGAACATTCATTTTGATGAAGCCATAAAAAAAAATTGGTTTTATCAAAAAATAATGTGAGCCTTGTGTCTAAAAATTGTTTAGTGGGTGTACAGTCTTTTTCCTAATAGTATATGTTGATGACAAATTACTCATTGGAAACGAGATACAAATCTTGCAGTTTGTTAAGGCATGGTTGAATCAATGCTTCTCCATGAAATACTTGGTTTAGGAAGCGTATATTCTTGGGATCAAGATATATCATGATAGATCCAAGAGATTGATGGGCCTAAGTCAAAGTACATACATTGATAAGATACTAAAGAGATTCGGTATAGAACAATCCAATAGGGCATTGTTGCCAGTGTCACATGGAATTCATCATTATAAGAAAATGTGTCCTCAGACACATGAGGAAAGAAAGATAATATAAAAGACTCCATACGCACCAGCAATTGGGTCAGTCATGTATGGCATGCTATGTACTAGGCTGGATGTCGCCTACACATTGAGTGCAGTAGGAAGATATCAAGCTGAACCTGGTGACCACCATTGGATGGCAGTCAAGACTATCCTAAAGTATCTGAGGTGTAAAAAGGATGTGTTCCTGTTTTATGGAGGATATGAGGAAATAGTCATCATAGGATATGCATATTATAGTTTCCAGACTGATCAAGAAGACATGAAGTCACAAATGGGATACATATTCACTTTGAATGGAGGTGCAGTGAGCTAGAAGAGCTCAAAGAAGAGTGTGGTCGCAGATTCTACAGTAGAGTCCGAGTATATCGTAGCTTCTGAGGTAGCTAAAGAAGCAGTTTGTATATGAAGCCTCATCCAGAAGATAGATGTGATACCTAGCAGTAAATATCTCATCACATTGTACTGTGATAATATTGTAGTGCTGGCTCTTGAAAAAGAGCCAAGGTCACATCAGCGAACGAAGCACATACTTCGGAAGTATCATCTCTTGAGGGATTTTTCTTAGTGAGGTGAAGTTTCAGTGGGAAATATTTCCATGGAAGACAACATGGCATACCTCCTGACTAAAGCCTTGAATCAATAGAAACATGATCATCATGTGAGGTCCAACAGACTAAACGTCGTAGGCAGTTGGCTCTAGTCCAAGTGGGAGTTTGTAAGAGTTGGTGTCCTAGAACCAACAGGTTTTACTTTGATTACATGGATATTTAATGTATTATTACATATTTTTTATTGTTCTACATGAAAATAATGTAATATTTTCCTAGAGTATTTTTTGCATTGATAAGTTTATGGCACTTCTCCATTATGATGATAACCTTGAAATTATATAACGGTTTTCTTAAATATAGTTTTGTGGTTGGATGACATGCTATGATGGGACACATATCATGAAAACTGTCAAGTGTGAGTACTCATAATCAGATGAGACTTCCTCTCATGAATTTCGCACTTGGTAATCTCCAAGAGAGGAGATTATGAGAACAGACCTGCTAGTAGGAATTCCTCATGTTTTGGTGTCATCGGATACTTCTATCTGTGAGTGTGTGTAATGATCCTTACACTTTAATATTACCATTAATACATGTCACGACTTATGCACTTGGATTTACTAATGTAAATTGTCATGTATATAGTTGGAGGGAAGTATGGTATGTTGGGTGCATCATGAGTGACATATTATTAATGGGTAAGTCAAGGAAGGATTTGTCCCTTCCATTTATGAAATTTGATATCTCATCCCTTTGATTAAAATAGAACCATCTCCCGAAATTCCATTACCATGTTGTAACGACGAGTTTATTTTAGGTAGTCAAAGAACGATGTATCAAGAATTAAAATTTGATGAAACAATAAAGAAACCTTCTTGATGAGATATTGTGACAAAGGGATTATATTACACAGTGAGAGTTCATATGTGGATTTCATTGTTCCGACTTTACGTTATTTCTCTTGGGTTCCTTGACTCGTTTCAATAATGTACTCTTTGTCTTTAGGCAATCCCTCCTAATTCTAATGAAAAAGAATCCTATAGGGTCACACATTAAGTGTTTTTGGTGGTACCGTTTAAATTCTATTTGAATTTAATTAATGAAATAAATATTATTCTCATGACCATGGAATAATTTTATTTAAGTTAAAATGATCGCATTAATTAAATAAAATATATTTGTTTATTTTATTGAACATTTAATAAATATTTATTTACTAGTTTGTAAATAAAATATTTATTTAAGGGAATAAATTATTTATTTATTTATTCAGGTGTTCAATAAATGGAAGTGGAGTTCGAATTGAACAATGTCAGTTTGGTAGTAAAATAATTATTTACAAGATGGAAAATTATTATTTAACTAGTTTCCACAAATTAAAATAACATATCTATTATTTTTTTACGTTGAATTTTATTTATAATTTTGTTTTGCTTAATTTTGTGCACTATAAATAATGGCGCAGTATTATTTTTAAATTCATTGGTTTTCTCTAAGTTCATGAATGTATTTAATTGTTGCTATGCAATTAAATATTGTAACTCAAATTCCATGTATATGAATAAGTAAGTACCCCTATTGTTCCAAACACCACACCACACGCCTGGGGAATTGAGAATTGTTGAGCCAAACAATTTCCCTATCTAATCCTCTTTTATCCCCTCTCAATAATGAGAGACATTCTTTAAGGTCAAAGAACAAGTGATCAAGATTGGCCGACACAAGACCCTCGCTTCACCGCGCTAGCACCCAGAGAATGAGTGGAGTCGATCGGAGGCCATCAGAGCACATGTGGAACACTGCTAGAGGGATTCTAGTTTTGATACTTACAAGTGCAATGTGATAATCCAGAAGGTTAAATCCAGATGATCAACATCATCGACAAAGAAAAATACCAGACACAGGTATTATTTTTCTTTATGAAATTAATTAAATAAATTATAAACATGATGTGTAAGATCCTCTCTAAAGGTTTTGGACCTCTTTCTTATTTATCTAAATCTTTGAATATATTCCGTGGAGACTAGAATTCATTATTGTATTGTTCCCGAAATAATCAATGATCATGGTAAAATCAATATTGGGTGTCGTCCCAACCACGCTTCCACTGCGCTCGGAACCTTCAGTGAGTTGAGTTAAAAAACACCCTTACAATTTCAATTTCATTTGAATCAAAGGAAATTTAAAGAAATAGCTCGATATGGATCTTCAAAACCCGTGAATTATATTAAAATGGAAAAATAAATTCATTAGTAAGTAATAAAACTATATCAAATATTTCATGGTGCACAAGAAAAAAATATTTCTCAAGAAATTAAATTTGACACACGAAACCCTTATCACTAATTCCCATTTAGTTAATTTCACTCTAGCATCCTGTATAAAAAAACATAACAATATTAATAACCTATTTAATAACCGTATTCAATTGCCTAAACTTTAATAAACTTCATTTAAAATTATTCTCAACAAGTATATGAGTTAGTTATTATCTATTTTCAATATCTGGTGTGAGTAATCTTCATCATTTTGAACTAGTTTCATAATAGTAGTATTAGTATTCCTTTATCTACAAAATTTAATAATTTAAATATCATAAAAGGTACCATAATTTATGTTTTAAAATTATTTTTTTATATTATAAAGTCATTTTATTGGATTTTTTGTTATGATCCATAAAGATGAATTTGGCAATGAGCATATTTCAATGATTCTTAGAAATCGAAGGGTGTTTTACAAAATAATGAGTTAAAATTTTATATTACTATTACATAACCAAAAAATTATATACTTATTTAAATCATATATTAATAGAAATTAATTTTTAATAGTCATACATGATAGAAACTTATATCAATGTTCAAGTAAGTGGTTAAACCAACCCAAAAAAAACATACCATAATTAATGGATGAATATGAAGTGATTTAGTTATAATATAATTATAGAAACAGAAGAAATATATTATTCAGTGTTTATTATTATTATATATCATAATTGGAAATAATTTTAAAAATAATAAAACCTATAAGAATTTATTACATAATATGAAGATATCATGTTTCCCCTCTTCAAGCACTCTTTTGGGCAATTGGATTTACTATAGTTTTTTATTGTTAATATTGTTAATAGGTTGTCAAATTTGTCTTCAAAAAATTTAATAAATTAATAAAAATAATATTTACCCATTAAAACCATTTACACAAGAAGCCATGTATGGTGTTGTAGAAAATAAAAATGAAAATCGATCATTCCATAGAGGCAGTAGTCCACACGTGCAGATGGATAATGATTTCATGTTCCATAGAATGTGAAAAAAATTTAATATAGATTATAATTTTATAATATAAAATATTTCATAAATACTATACATATATATTGTATTCCTAATTAGGAACACCCATTAAATTTGGTGCAGGAAAATGAAACACATTGTGTCGTGGAGGAGGTAGGCCACACAAATCATGAATGGTAGTTTTTCTTTTCATAATAGAAAAGGGAAAGGGGGTTAATGCTTGTACCATAATTATAATAACATAAAAGTATACTAATGATACTTATTTTATCATTTTAAGTTGTTATAATGTAATTTTAGGGAGAATAAGTAGATATAAACAAATAAACAATATAATGGATTCATTATAAATTTATACCTAACTTCATGGATTATCTCTTTTGTAAAGGGGGTTAATACTTTGATAGATTTTATTTTGAGAAAAATGCCTCTTTAAGGTGTCTAGGAATGTTGAGTATAGTTTTGAGTAGAATTTTGTCTAAACTAAGTGGGTTGTGTGATTTTAAGTTGGGAGTGGAGTGCTCCTTTTATAAGTGAAATGGGATGGCATTTTTTGTAAATACCCAAAACATTTTAATAATGTGAAGTCACACTCAAGGAAAGTGGAAAATGTTTTGAGAAATAATGGATATAAGAAGTTATGAGGTTGATAAATTCCTAAACTACACATTCCTAGACATGTTTAAAACATGTTTGAATTCATTTACTCTTAGATATTTACTTTTACTATTTTAGCTTTTATCATGGTAATTACCTTTTTCCTAAATAAATTAACCTTTATAATTAACAATAAAATGGTTATTTTTTTATAATTTCTACCCACTAATTAAAAATTTTAAACCCATTTTATTTTATTAATTTTCTAAAATTGATAATAATTAATTTAAGATAATAAATGTATAATATATTAAAAACAAAAAAAATAAGAAATAAAACATAAGTTCAAAAATGTCAAATATGGTATTTTTAAATTGAAATAAATGTTTTTTAAATTATATATTCACTAATAAAATATATATTTGGTATTATAAAAATGTTTCATGAATTTAAAATTCATACCTATATAATAACAATTCCATGAAATCATGTTATTTGTAAAAATGGTTTTTTACACTATTCACCTAAAATCAATGTATTTAGAAAAAACACAAAAACTAACCATAAGAAATTTTTTAGGTTCTAAATTAAAAACATACATTATATTTATTGAATTCAAATTTTAAAATATATATTTATTTATTTATATAAAAACATAAAATAAAAAAATTAAATGAATTCTTAAACTTCAAGTGTATTTAATATTATTTCATATAAATTTATAAATAATTGAATATTTAAATAATAGTTTAAAACATTAAATATTACCTATTAAAATATACTTTTAAATTATATTATTTTAATTTATTAAGGTAATATATTATATCCTATTTTTTAAATAGTTCTTCGAAAGGTATAATTTTTTAAAATACTAAATAAAAATAATAATATGATATTATTTTAATTTATTATGGTCCTTTTATCTACTAATTATTATATTATTCATGTAATTTTAATATATCTTAGATTGTATCATTTAGGTTTTTTATTATTTTCATGTTTTATGTGACATGAACTATTGAATATAGTGTTAATTTAAAGGATCCAAAATTTTAGTTATTTGAAGTATGTCATGTGAATCCAACATAACAAATATGATGCATAAACACCAATATTTTTCCATTGGTACAAGATCCAAAATCCAATAAATCATAAGTCCAAAAATTCACAAATCCAAGTGCATTACACTTGGTGAAAATCATTTAACCATAAAATCATAAACTAAGAACAATAACCCCGGATCCCTAGTATCCTACACATCCCATCATTGAAGGAGTTTTTAATAATTCCATCACAAGCTACAATACATTCCTATATCATATTTATACTATATCCCTAAATATTAAAACGATATAAAAACTTGGATATATTCTGTGATATCAGTCACATAAGATATGATACCACTTTGTGATATCCCCATCCCGAATCACTCTAAAGAGTTATTGGACCGATTCACCGCATCACATCAGGTATGACTCATCATATTCCATAGGATTTTGATAGAAAATGGGGGTTTAGGGTAGTAATTTGGGGAGAATAAACCCCCATATTAGAGTGCACAATAATAGAAAATAACCAAACATCATCCATAAACAATGAATAACATATTATACAAAAGAAATAAAACAAAACCATCAATATTAAAAGAATGAGGATGTATAAAATAATACAGACTCATGGTCATTCCAGTATTCGATAATTGATCTCCCCCTAGGATTATCACATATACAAATAAATAAAAAATAATAATAATACTTTGAGGCTCTAATATCATCCTCAAGCCTCACCACATACTTGTCACCAGACTCCATCCAAGTTAACCCACTCAATATAGAAACTCTGGCTCTCTACCTAACATGAAACAAGGATCATTGAATATTTCTCTAGTACACTAGGGTAATGGATGCCAGAGTAGGGTGTGAATAAAACTTAGTAGTTTACCACAAACATGATCCCATACGTAACCAAAAAATTCAAGGTTTACACATGTGATATGCATAGAATATAAATAAAACATAGTGTGAGGGAAATAACAAATAACCATTATTTATTCTTAGGTTCAAATATGATGTGAATATCGACCCAAACTTGGTTTTTATAGTGTTTAAGTTTCTCTAATCATGTCATATTACCATGATAAAGAATATTAGTTCCATGGCCAATTCCGATGAGAAAATCCAAGGAAATCCTGTAATATTAATTCCAAGGGATGATTCCTAGGATCATATCCTATACAATCTAAATCAATCCCAAATTCTACCTAGGAGGGTCACATCTCCTAACCCCATTCCAATAAAATGGTATAAGGAAATAAAAATCAAGCCTGGAGGCCACATGGGAGGGTTGCATCACCTACCCAAATTAACATGAGTAATTATAAGTTAATCCAATAGTATTATCCTCAATAATTGAATTTTAAGATAACATCCTAGCCATCCCATAATATTAGGCATGAAATATGGATTCAAGTAGAACATTCAATTCATTTAATGTATCTCATGAATCTCAATGGGTAGTCTATCCCAACCAAAACATCTCATAAATTTCATCTCATAAGGGTTGGACCACCATCCAAACTTATCTCACATTATCATGTTCAACATCTCAAGTGCATGACCTATAATTGTCACTATGGCCATATAAGGCTCACATCATCGATTTGGTTTCTAATAAGACACCCACAATCATCACTACAAATTTTCATACACACCATCTCTTGGTTCAATATCTCATTATTGAAACTACTAATGTCCCCTAGATCACATCATGCTTGGAAACCCCTTTTGGGTTCTTATTTATTGTTCCCAAATCATGTGTAAACACACATCACTCAGAGAGAATAATATCTCTTATCATTTTCATAATCATCACAAGGACTCATTTTCCGTGTAGGTAGTCTTGTATCAGTGTTACAAAAGGAAAATGAGATCAATTCCATCTCTTTCCCAGGTCACCCTAGGTTATACCACAAATACAACCTATCTATAAAACTACACACGGGATTCCCTACCAAGTAATCTTATTTTAGTGGGGGGATAATTCTTATCCCATGGTCATCTCACAATCCAAATAGAAATAATGCATTACTTAGTTATCACACGGCCTACTTAGGCCAAACATCTGAAGCCCAAACTCTCTTTTATAAGGAGGTGTTTAAGGATCCTACACTAGGGTCACTCTATTATGTTCATTTCATTTAATTTATACCCCTTGGGTTCAAGGTGTCACAAGTAATGTATTTATAATCAAGGAATCATCCATCTGTGGTCAGGAAAATCAATCAACTGTACAATGATCTAATGTATCCCTTGGAACATTTCTCAATCCAAAAATTTCATTTTAAATAAATTGTTCATTTTAAATTAAAGGGATAAATATCTATTAGTGGTGAGATCACATACCACATTCCAAAAATATATAAATAAATAAAAATATCATAGGGATGTGCTCAAGGGATCACCTACCTCAATTGAATCCATTTCTTTAAAGCATGTTTTATCTCTGCTCAAGCTTGTCCAAGTGTCACATCGACATCCCTAAAACCAAGATCAAGAAAATAACATCCCATAAGTAATTATAAAACATTTATAATAATTAATTAAATTCATATTAACAATTCATAACTAATTTAAAGATTAATTTAATTTGGCAAGATGCTTGAAATATCATAGGATGCCCTTGTGACATCGACCCTATGGCCAACCAAAAGAGGAAGGAACATGGAATACTCCCAACACCATATGGAGGAAAATAACTAACACAAAATAGGAATTCAATATCTAATTTATAATAAAACCCAATTAAAATTAATTTAGAGACTTACATTCATTGAAACAACATATGATGGTCTGTAGAAACCATCTTAGCACACCTTTATAATGAACCAATATTTTAGTACTAAATTCCTTTTAAATAAATACTATTTTTAATAGCTTGTTTCACACATGAAATTGAACTAAGATAATATAGTTATAATTTAAAATAAAATTATTTAATTTTACCATTATAATAAATATGATAAATTAGATAGTATAAATAAAAGCAACCATATGATGAAAACTATATAAAAAGGATATGTGATGGTAGAGAGTACTGTGAATCTTCCTTATGAAGTTCACCTATCTGAGCATAGAAAATGATTTGGTGTCCCTAGGGTTTTCCCTAGAACAATAAAAAGAAAATTTCTTAAAATTATGGAATTAGTGAAATTATTTATGAGAGAAGTTCAAGGTCATGTAAATTACCATGAGATCCATGTCGGTGGATTAACCACTCACAAATAACACCATTGTTTACATTATACTTAGATATTTTGTCAATATCTTGTGGTGTTATGTAACTAGAACTAGATAAATATTAACTTGTGATTAATAATTTAATATTTTATTTATCACATGTATTATTTATATTTTTCATTTTTACTTTTAAAGAAAACTAATGTTTATTTACTAATGCATTGATAAAATTTACTGGATCACTTTATTCTAAAAAAATTAATTTTTATAAAATATACTTTTTATTTGATTTATTTAATGAAACTAAATATATTATAGATAAAATATATCATTGATATTAATAATATAGTAATGTTAATATAATTAGTAATTTAAATTAAATACACTACTGGAAAATAACCCTATACCCATGGTTTTTCCAAAACTGTGGGTATAGGGATTGGATGGGAACCTATACCAACATTTTTTGTAAAACCATAGGTATAGGTTTTAAATTATCACCTATACCCACAGTTTTTAAAAAATTGTGGGCATATGGTTTTTTTCAAGACCTATACCCACAGTTTATTCAAAAAATGTGGGTATAGGTCAAACCTAAACCTATTGTTTTTCTACACCATGGGTATAGGGTTTTTTGAATCTCTATACCCACAGTTTTCCAAAACCATGGGTATATTTTCCCATATTAAGGTGGGAAAAAATATTTTCAAGAGGACCAAATAAATTTATAGGAACACTTATTTCCATAGTTTTCCACCTATAGCCATGGTTTAGATAAATATATATATGTAAATATAAATTTATATATGAATAAGTAAATGTGTTGTAGTGGTTAGGTGCGGGAATTATATACAGGTGGTCTAGGGATCGAAACTCGTGGCCAAATTTTTTTTAAACCTATACCAACAGTTTTGAAAACCGTGGGTATATGGTTAATGGAACGATGACATACACCTATTCCCACGGTTTTGAAACCATGGGTATAGAATTTTCAAACTCTGGGTATAACTTAGAGCTATACTGGCAGCTAAACTTCCCATAATTCCCAAAACCATGGTTATAGCCTATACCCACAATTTTGTGGGCTATACCCACGTCTCAAAACCGTGGGTATATGTGCCTTTCCCAATAGTGATAGGAGTAATAATAGTTAATTTTTAAAAAATTATTTTCCAATAAAAATTGTTTTCATTATATTTTTAATTTTTTATATAAAATTTATATTTTAGAATTAAAATTTTAACAAATTAACTACATTTTTATATTTATAAAAACAATATTATCCTATGATCAATTTTTGTGATTTTTCTAAAATAATTGATTTTATATGAATGGTAAAAAAATATAGATTTTACTAAAATGATAGCATTAATGATTATATAAAGAATTAAGTATAAATTAAGAACATATAAAACATTTTATATAATCAAAAAAATCTTTATGTAGTGAAATTATGAATTTAAAAAAACTATTTTGGATTTAGAACCCCCATGTTTAACATTTTGAAAATTAAGCAATATTTTTATAATAAAAAAAATTGTATTTTTCTTATGATTATGGTTTCACTATGTGAAATTAGGTTTTGGATTTATTTTTAAATTTAAATAACTCTAATTTTGTTAATAATAAACCTATTAATTTCATTTAAATCAAAAACAATCATTATTTTATCCTAAACATATTGTTTATCCATAAAAATACATTTTTTTTCTAAAAATGGGTTTTTATTCATTGCATGGACTAATGTTAAAATTGATTTTTATTACACATAGAAACTTTATTTGAAAAATATATCTAAAATTTTTAATCAGTAGGTATAAATTATTTAATAATTACTATTTTATTTTTATTCATTAAGAGTAAATTACTTAGGTAACAATTAATTACCATAATGAAAACCAGAAATGGTAAAAGTAAAAAAATATAAGACTAAAAGACTAAAAAATTTGTGAAAATGAATTTTTAAGAGATTATATACCTTACAAAATCCCACACTCCATTGTTGTTTAATTTTTCTCCACATACCATGTGAAACATGTCCTCTATTTATATTAAAAAGTTATATTAGCAAAAAAATTATTCCCTTCACCTATAAAAGGATATCACCTCCACACCATTTCTTTACTCATTATAAAGAATTATCTCATCCCTAAATATTCCCAAGATTCCCTAAAACTCTATTCTCATTTCCTTGAATCCTTGGTATTTCTAAAATACCAAGGTGAGGATTTTTAATGTGTTACCCAAGGGGGAACATCCAATGGGAGAGGTAATGTTCTCAACCAACTTCTCTTAATTATTTTATTCTTATACAACCTAAAAAATATTTTATCAATAAAGGTATGATAAAATAATTATTTAAAATATTATGATATTATATTATATTTATGGAATATTCATTTTTCACATTCCTCTAAAACAATTTGAAAATGATTACATTATCATGCGTACGTGTGCACTACCACCTCTATGAAGGGCATGCTGGATTATTCCCCACTACATTGCATAGATGGTTATAAAATTTTATTTAAAATATTAATATTATATTTATAAAATTATTAGGATTATAAAATTATAAAATGTTTCTTATCTTTCTCTGAGTCTATGGAAAATGAATGTGTATCTCATGCGTACTTGAAGACTATCACTTCCACAAAAGCAAAGCATTTTATATTTCACTCTAGTATTTTATTATATATCAAAATCTATTAAAATTTAGTTCAATGATTTATTAAAATATAAATAATATAATTATAATTATTTCATAATTATATTATTCTAAAAGAATAACATTTTTAACTATACTCATCCATTGATTATAGACTGTTCTTATTTGGGTCAATTTAACCACCAACAAGAACAATGATAAAAAATTATATCATGGTTAACTAAGAAAAAATAATTACTGATGATATTTTCAAATATTAAGTAAACAAATAATTTTTGGTTTTTGAATATTAATTGTATTATTTAACCCTTTATTAAAATACCACCACCAATTCGGAAAAACATCCAATACAAGATCGTCACCAAATTCGTCGTCATAAATAACTAAAATAGTTATGAAATGAAATTATAACATTAAAATTTATTATAAAACATATATTATAGTACTTATTATTATCTCATAATTATTAACATTTAATCTTTTAAAAAACTCAACATTAATATTCTGAAACAAAAACTTAACAAATAATTGAAACTAGTCAACTTATGATGATAAAAATAAAATACAAATAACTATTATATTTTTTATAAATTATTATAAAATAATTTTTTAAATGTATTTTGGTTTTAATAATTATATAAAATAGGTTATTTATACATTTATTTACTTTTATATAGGAGTTTAGAACATGTTCATCTAAACGAGATTAAATATAAGGGTGTTTCATCTCAATTTCCTTTATTTTAGTCATGATTTGTTTTATATGCCTAATTTCAATTAAATGGTGTGTGTAATTCATATAGGATATATAATATCATAAAATTTATTTTATTCATGGTATTTCAATTTCAACCTCTCTATTTAAATGGCTTTTTAATAAAATGTTTCTTAATCCGTAATGGGTATTTCTTGACTCAACTTTTTTTATTGGTTCCTTTTTTACTATTGTTTTAAAAAAAATTATATTTTATTATATGATGATACTGTAATTCCTTATATCTATAGCAATAATGAAATTTTTAATTCAAATATTTTACTTTGATGAATTTATTTCTCAAAGAGTATTCCTTTACTAAGAATAATTACCATCCTCTTTAAGGAAGTTTTATCTTCCAAGTCCATATTTTCTCTTCCCAACAATATTATCATTTATATTTAGAGACCTAATTATGTGTTATCTCATTTAAATATCATATTTCCCTTTCTATTTTTTAAAAATTAAGTTTTCTTATCCCTTTTCATGTTGTAGGTTATCAAAAAATAAATTTTAAAATATTAAAAAGGATTTTCCTTTAAAGTTCATATTTTTATCTTCCACTCTACATTTCCTATAGAAAAACATTAAGTTTTTTTTCAAGGATCCATAATTAAATATTTTTTATAAAATTAAATTTTTTCCAAATTGTTTACTTTCCCTTATTGAAAATTACTTTTAAATTTGACCCATAACTTCATGTTTTACCACTATGGTAAAAAAATTCTGAACACTTTGTAAAGTTTCACTCACTATTATGTGAATTACACTTTATGAAGATTCCATTACATGTTTTAAATTTTTTTCAGAATCACTTTAACTCTTAATTATTTTTAAAGTAAATATAAATATGTTTATATTTTTCAATATTAAATTTTTTATTTTATAAAGAAATTATTGATTTTAAAATTTATTTTAAATGAATGTGTTTTAAAAACAAGTCTTAAATGATTTTATTAATTCTCAAATAATGTTTTCTAAAAAATATCCCTTTTATAAAACTTTTGTTCTAGAAAAATAGGTTTTAAAAATTAATTTAAAAAAAATATCAAGATCAAGTATTGAATTTTAAATAAAACATTTTTAAAGAGATTTAAATCATTTTAAAAAGGGATATTTCTTTTGTTTTTTCAAATTGATTTATCCAATAATTTTAAAATTTTATTTTACATATATACCCTAAAATATATAACTCATATGGAGTTACGTTTTATGAATTGACTTCAAAATTCTTATGTGAAATACTTCATTTGTGTGATTAAATATTTGGTGTCTACTGATCTACTTATGATATCATATTATGTGATAATATTTAGAAATGATATGAATCCCATTTTATTTCAATGAGTTTTTATGATATGATGAATTATTGGTATCTTATGGAACATGTTTTTATTAATGATGATTTGTGGGATCCAATATCTCCCTCTAATTCATTGGTTGTTAAGGTTTTATATCTCATGAGATAATGAATAGTGCACATACATGGATTTTTTCACAATATAAAGTGTGATCCTTAATTGATTACACTCACAACATAAAGGGTATGCCTTCTTATATGTGCTCATAAACAAAATAGGGGCCTTCTTGTATATTTTTTCAAACTAAAGGGTGAGCGTTCTTGTATTACACTAAAAAAAATAAAATATGATCCTTCTTGGATATTCTCACAAAACTAAATGGTGGGCCTTCTTGGATATGCTCACAAACTAAAGGGTGGTCCTTCTTAGATATGATAAAAATATGATGATTTTATATGCATATGTTTGTTCCAAAGTTTATTTTATTCTTTATTTCAAGGGAATGTTATATTTATTTTCCATATGTCTATAATTATACCCCATGACTCATGATTATTATCTCATGAATCCAAACTATTTTTATAAGCTATAATTTTCTTTATTTGTAATTATATGTCCTTAAATTATGAATTATGGAGAAAATTTTTTGCTCTATGTTCTTTTTAATAATATATTTATCCCAACTCATGTTTTCTCATATTCTTATAATTAAACCATTAATGGAAGGATGATAATTTTTCACCTTACTAGGAATTTGAGCTCACTCATTTATTATGTTTCCAATCGTCATGTTATAAATATTATTATACCTTATGATAAGTGTAATATCTCATGTTTGTATGGGTTTGAAAATCAATCAGAATTTTAATTTTCATTTATAGGATGAGTTGAATTTTGGTCAAATATTTGTAATAGAATTCTAATAACTGTAACATATAAACAAGATTTTTTATATGTGGAATAAATCTTTGAGGGTGACTCATGTGTTTGAGTGATCCATAGGGGCTTTGGGTTCAGTTTTGGAAGTTTTACAGAACTTTTCCCAGAGAGCACGTTTTGGGGTGCATGGTTTAGGGAGAACTTTGTGACACCCTAAGCCTTTGGTCATTTTTAAATAAATTACATCTGATAATATTTATCTCACATATTTATATCTTAGTTAATTTAAATCCATAAAAGTTTTTGGAAGAGACTATTAAACTTTTGTAGAGGGGTTATAGAGTTACCCACATGGCTGGTGTGTAGTTTGGAAGACCATTCACTATAAAGTGCTTGATGAAATTCCATCCCCATGGTTGGAGCAAGGTTTCGAAAACTATGTGTCCCATTAAAAGTGTAACACTTTGACCCTATGAATTTTTAAAGAGAATGCCCTCTTATCTCTCCACCTCCTTCTTTTATACGGTCATCCTTCTACATCTCCTTTGGTTCCATCTTCCCCTGTAATTTAGCGTGTGTTTTGAAGCTATTGTTCAGCTATTTGAGGTATTATTACACCTCTATTATCCTATATTATTCTCCTTGTACATTATTATTTAATTTTGGTTTTTCTCAATTAGTTATTTTTTTATGATACCACTAGATCGTGTTGGAATCAGACTCTGGTAATGGGGATTTCACTCTACCTTAGAAGAGGGTGGCCCAAGATGTCTTCTTCATGTCGTTGCGCACTGTTTTGGTGAGGTATGTCACCAAAGTTAATTTTATAAGTTTTTTCCATAAAATTAAAAATAAATGATTATGGAATCTATGTTTCATATTATGTATTTTTCATGGGATGAGTTTGGGACTATGTCATGGGTTGTTAGAAATCATTTAGTCATGGTTCCTATATGATGAGATCAGATAATGAGAATTTGGTCATTATGCCTATTTGATTAAAAGGGTTTGATTCATTATAATTTTTTGGAATTAATTAATTATAATGTAATTATAATTAATGAAATCTTGTGGTTTGGTTTTGATATAGGACCTATGAATTCTTAGAATATTTTAGATTATCTTTAGAGGGTCTTAGAAAATGTTTTCACCCCTTGGAGATAAATTAGAAAATATTTGGTAAAAGGTAGGTGGTCTTGTATACATTACCTATGAAACTTATGCCTTATTATGTTCCATTATGATAATTAGGTTTGCCACTAAGGGCGATGCACTAGGTTAATTTAATTAAATTAAATGTTTTAATTAAATTAAATTGTTTTAATTAAATAAAATTGTTTTAATTAAAATGAATTAGCATCAAGGGTCAAAAACAAACCATGTGTGCTAGCTTTATGCCTTGACTGATAATGGTAGAGACTAATAATTTAAGACATTGTATGGCCTCTAGACTTATTGTGTCGCGAGGTCAGATCAATGAGGACCACTGACTAATATTAAGGGTATTGAGACTCCTACAAGCTAGAGTCAAGGGAGGACATGGAGATTATAGGTTGTGTGGGCCTTAGAGGATTCCTTTTATAGACTTTGATCCATTTGGGCACATTGAGATGATAAAGGAATAAGTGAGCCTCTTTTATCTGATGTGACTGGGCCTGGGTGGACAGACCTAAGGTATAATAGGATCAAATTTGGCATTTGACTGGCTCAAATAAACCCTAAGGATTGATATGGGCCATGGGCCATCTCTTGAATTTTTCTTATTTGGAACGACCTCATATAGCCAGTGAAGTCATGATTCTTGATGGTTGATGTCATGTAACATCACATCATAGAGCATCAGTTGTTGACCCGAGATCGCGATATGACTATCATAGAAGGGGTCCCCAAATTCATGAGGATATGGTTGGGGCTACCATGGATTTTGAGCTCATATGTTACATGGGAGGCATGGTCATCGCTACATGGTCAAAAGAACTCCAGCACTAGTAGAAGAAGGTACAGTAGATTAGGGTCATCGACCTAAGGATTGATATTATTTTATTTAATTCTGGTTGTTACCTTTTAATTTCAACTAATCATGTCACAAGAACATATCACAGATTATACTGGCTGTTATGTAACCGAATTGGTGGTTACCAAATAATTTTTCCATTCAAACCCTTCTCAGGTCACCATTGCACCTGGGTACCCGAGCTGATGTTCACTTGGTTATAAGAACAGGTTGGGGTAAGGCCAGAGATCAATTATGTTTGATAAAATAGGATAGCTTGGATAGTATCAGGATATTGGATAATTTTTATATCATATATTTAGTGGATCCCTTTTGTTTTTTTAATTTTATTATAGTATGTATATGTCATTTTCCTAGTGGTAAGTCAGTATATGTATGTCACGGTTATTCAGGAACTTATCGCATTTCATTTATTATCTAGTCTTGTTAGATTTATTGATTCCACTTCAATTTTATTTTTGATTGATGATGTTAATTTATTTGTTTCATTATTTCACACTATAATATAGGGGGTATAGTCTCCCCATGGTACCACCTTAGACACCAAATACTAGTCTGAATCATCAGGCATAAAGGGAGGAAAACTTGAGGTCACGTGGTGAACTGGTCCATATACTATTCAGAGAGTGATCTAGGGAGGGATGAAAAATGTAGTATCAAATCCTTGTTTTATTTTATTTTTCTTACAGGTTTTGGGTTTATTATATTGGATATTTAGGAGCTTCTCATACACTGTGATGTATATCATACCGGTGCATCGAGAACACTTGGTATGGTAAGAATTCCAAGTCACAATAAGTTGGGATTTTAATTTTAATTTTTGATGTTACATTTTTATATGATTTTCACTTTGATATGTGCATATTGGGATTAGATTTTTATGACTTTTTATGGATTTATGGATCTTATCCCATTGGTAAGAGGCCAATTATTTTTTTGATTCTTGGATTTTTGAGGTAGTATACATACCATTAATCATATCATGTATATATGATACAAATGTTATAGGCCTTATGGTGTGTGATTTCCCTAATGATAGAGGATCAGTAGTTTAAATTGTTAAAAACTGCTCATAAGGGGTATTCATGTATAATTACTTAGTGTAATTATACTCAATTAGGAAAAATTGTATATATATTTCATTCTAATGTAAGGTCAAGTGGAACTATGGTGATACACTCGAAGTTGAGGATGATGATGTAGTCCTCATGCATGGGAGGTGTAGTGAACCTAGTGGGTCATTAGTGGTTAGGTTCGGTTAACTTAAGGTTATAATAAAAACCTTTATGGTGTTTCCCTAAATAGATTGAAATTTCATTTTACTTGACTGAATTATTTGGTTATGTTTCCATTGGTCTGAATCATTTTGGAAAGTGTCGTGTACATATACCTACTATCCAATTCATCGTGATCCCTTAGCAGACAGTCGATGTGCAGATGCTCAGAGAGGATGGGTGCCTGGTTGTGGGAAGATAAGTTAGTATGTGATAAATTTCATATATTAAGGCCATGTAGATGGTTGTTTTGACATGTTGATGTCATTTTTTGATATGGGGTGAATATATGAAGTCATGTGATACATGACTTCGGTGAGATACTTGAACAATGGGATAGGTTCTTAGTCTTAGTTACCCTATCATGTGACCTAATAGGTAAGGCTGGGTGGGAGTCCTAGAGGCCCTTATCATGGACTCAAACCCAAGTGAGACAATAGTTGGGATGATTGGGTGTGACCCTTAAGAGGGTTATCATATTTTATAATTTTCATTAGATATGGAAGCACGTTTGGGTAAATCAGTGTATGATACCAATTCATGGGATGTGCTTAGTGTTTTGTGATGAGAAACATTGGTGTTCGTTCTTTAGGTATCAAAGAGTAGTTTTGAGGATGCGACTAGAGTGACATATAGCCCTGTACATTTGGATGCTTTGAGTAACATAGTCATATCACTGGTAATCTCCCATGAATGGAATGATTTCAGGTGGTGGATAAACATTTGGATGAGGTTGGAATTCCTCAAAATGAGGATGAACACCAGTGGTTTTAGGCGAAGTCTATTGGTGAACGGTTGTGGGATGAAACATGGAACTGGTAGAGTGACCAATTTTGAATAGGATTTATGAGATAGATCCTAGAATTTTGAGATTTATATTACATTTAACATGATTATCTTGGATTTTGTGTAGTGAAATTCACATGATCATGAGTCGGGTGTGTGAAATGAGTGATCGTCATGAGCGAGCTGAGGATTGATGGAATTTAGACAAGGCACTTGTGGGGGGGTCATGGCCCGAAGCATCGAATGAAATAAAGGAAGTTCCTTGTCCTGAGGGATGTTTTTGAAATGGATAAGGTGTAGTGATATAATTGACCCTAATGTGGTATAATAGAATCCATATGGTGGTTATCCCACCTTACGCTGTTGAGAGTGCAACCCTCATTTTGGATGAATTTCAACGAGTGTTATGGGTAACATTACCTTGGGATGGGAACAGCTGATAATTTGGTATTACTTGTTAGTAATCATGAATTAGTGGGTTTTATCTATTACATTCATTATGTATGGTGAAATATGGGTCATAGGATATAGCGATCCGTTTCTTATCTCGGTGGTGAGATGAAAAAGATTCTACTATGGTTCAGAGTGGGATTTTGGTCATAGGAAAGTGACCATCCCATGAGAAAGGTCATTAGAGAAGAAATGGCCATTGGAAGGTCATCTTGTAATTCTAGTGTTGTAGAATAAATGGTCCCAAGTGATATTGCTTTCCTCAGTGAATGCTGAATACAATTTGGATGCGATATCGGGAGTCATCTGATTGTGTATCGGATTAGGGGTTTATTAGTGCTTGGGGTAGGATCATGGTGACTAGAGTAGGAATTAGGTGATCCAACCTTATAACTACACCCTAATTTGGGTTGATTATTTTTTTGGTTATATCGTGATTATCTTAGGATGCCTTAAGGGGATGGAGGCATTATGATTAGTTTTTTGTGATGCAACATAGGGTAAAGTCAATCATTTTCAAGGAAGGTCATCCAGAGGTGGTTATATTTGATACATATCATATAATTAGTTAAAATTGGTTATAAATCACATCGGTCATATCTTTTGGGATGCGATGAGTGTATTTAATAAATTTTTTAGGGCCTTTTAAAGGAAAATTTGTGCAGCTGGCCTCTGAGCATGATCAATTGGGATTTGACCAATTCTGATTAGAATTGAGAAATGAGAGTGGAATTCTCATTTTGAATCATTGTGGTATATTGGAAACCATTTTTTTGTCATTATAAGATGTTTATAGATATCATATAAGAAATTATTATGGTGAAATCATTAATGTTTTAGAATTTTTTATCACAACCTAAGTCATGTGGTGGGGTAAACTGTGGGCTAGATGACTAATCAGATGAATACGTGGTTATTTCTTAGGATATAAGGTCTTGGGTAAGTTCTTTCTTAGTGTTTTATTAATGGTTATTATTTTTGGCTTCTATTTTAGTGGTTTAAGTGCCTTATGTTAAAACTGGTTCTTTAGAGGTGTGTTGGACAATCAAAGTTTCAATGTGGCTATTTGACTGAAAAATCATGACCAAGATAGGTTGGGAGATGTGTTTGGATAACCACAAAGGCTTCTTAGGGATGAAAAGTGTTAAGGTGGTGAGGTTATAATATCTAATGATTATATGAATTGGAATTCAAGAGGAATTTTAATTTTCAATTACTAGATGGGTTGAATTTTTATCAGAGATTCAAAATAGAATTTAGAGAATTATAACATCTTAAAGTGATGTTTTTAGATGTGGAATGAGTATCAAAGGTGCCTCAGGTATTCAGGTGAGTCTTAGGGGCTTCGGGTTCAATATCATGAGTTTTTTAGAACTATTTCCAAGGAGACAATTTTGGGTGCATGGTTTAGGGGAAACCATGTGGAACACTAATCCAATGGAATTTTTTAATTAAATTCCTTCTAAACATGGTTAACATGCATGGTTAGAGCATGTCTAAGGTAAAATTGGGTGAGGTTTAAAATTAAACTATATGATTGTTGGAGAGGAGTTTAAAATACATCCTCATGGATAGTGAATAGTTTGGAAAACAATATATATTGAATGGATTGAGGTAGTGTCAACCACATGGTTGGCACATGGTTTGAAAAATAAAGCGTCCCATTAAAATTGGGAAAAGAAAAATTTTCCTCTATTGGGACCAAGTTGGATGGAGAAAGAAGTTTGGAGAGTTTTTTTTTGCAGAGTGTTGTCTTTTATTTTCAAATAGGATAAATCAATTCACTTTGTAAAATACTTGGAAGATTATGATGATTATTTTCTGATTTTTATTTCACAAATATCATAAGTTTAGAGAACTTGTGATACAAGACTTATGAAGGATAGGGGGATTAGAGAAGTGTTTTTGGAAAAGGAAATAAAGTGGGGTGTAAGTCAAAGAGTGGAGCGCAAGTATAAGTGGTGCGCAATTTTATTGTGCGTGCAAGTAATATTTCAACATCATTGCATCAAAATATGACAAAGGATTGAATGTGGAGTACAAGTGATGGAGCGAAGCACAAGTGAAAGAGTGGTGCATAAGAAGGAATGACGTGCAATTGTATGTGGCACACAAGTCACCAAAATTCCTATAAATAGATAACTAGCCTCCTCATTTTTCCAAGCTCAACACTTAAGAGAAAATTTGAACTCTTATTGTGTAAGTAGTAGAATGTGGCGCACAAGATGAAGTTTTGCACATGTTAGGAGTTATTTATAAGGCGCACAAGCTGAGAGGCGCACAAGAAGAGTGTTGCGCAAGTAGAAGTGGTGCACATGTTGTAAGAGGCGCGTAAGAAGGGAGTTGTGTTCAAGAAGTGTGTTGTGTATAAGCCAAATGTGGTGCACAAGTTGTAAGTTGTTCACATTAGTAGCGTGCAAGTAGTTTTTGGTTCACAAGGAGGAAGGCATGCAAGCAGGGCAGTGTTCAAGTAGAGGCATGCAAGCAGGGAGGTGCGCAAGTAGAGTGGCACGCAAGCAGTGAGGCGTGCAAGCCGGAAGTGGCACGCAATCTGTTTGCACCAGGACGTTCTTAACAGATTTTCTGTAGTAAATTGAAGAATTGTTTTGAAAGAGTTTATTTGTGACATTTCATTAAGAATCACAGAATCATTACATTACCCTGTTTGTGCTAAGAGGGAGCACACACACTATTGGATTGTTTTCAAAGTTCTACACGAGAGTAAGGGCATATCCAACTCACTGTATTCCACATCAAAGGTTTTTTTGTAGTGGATTGTGTGGTACTGGATTATTTATGTACCATACCAAGGATGTAACTACTCTTGTTGATTAGTGAACCTTGTAAATCTTATGTTCCTATGGTGGTGTGAGTTCAGCAGGGAAGAAACTCTTTAACAAGGGGTGAAGGTTGTTTCAAAAAGAAGGAAACATAAAAAGAAAATTCATATCATTGATTCACCTCCTCCACCATTCAGCGATACTTAGATCTTAACTGGGAACTATAATTGGTATCATAGGAAAGGTTACCTTCATTTGTTCTTTACTACAGTTTTTAAGAGAAGTTGTGATGAAAAATCTAAATTGCGTGAACAATAAGGGGATTTCGATATTTTATGGAAAGAATTATCATATCTGGAAATATAAAATGATGCCTTATCTTATGCATCTTGGGTAGGAAGTTTTTGAAACTATAACTGATGGATTTCCTCCTATTTATGACAATGATCCTCTTACACCTATCAATAAGAAGAATCTTGAAAATTATAGAAGAGATAAAAATGCATTACTCTCATCTCTTTCTGAAAGTGATTTTTTAAGAGTGAAAGGTTTTGCTACTACTAAAGGAATATAGGATAAGTTGAAGAACATCTATGAAGTAAATAAAAAAATTAATAAGAAAAATCTACAAATCTAGAGTCTGAAGTATGAAGACATGAAAATGTGAGAATCTGAATCTATTTTGGAATTCTTTACCAGCATAAATGACATTGTCAATACAATCAGATGTCTTGGTGAAACATTGGAGGATTCTATAGTTGTTGAAAATATATTGAGAATTTTTCCTAACAAGTTTGATGTTAAAGTGTCTTCATTAGAATATAGACACTGAAATGTTATCTCTACGTAATTTTTACAGAACTCTCATTACTTATGAAATGAGAAGGGAGAATACTATGAAGAGAAAAACAAAATCTGATAGAGAAATGTCATTCAAGGTTGAAAATAGAGAGAAGTCAAAGAAGACTCTTATTGAAGATGATGTTGGTGAATCTGATTCTAAATATGAGGTATTTAAAAATTTTGATGAAATTTTATCATTGTTTTCTATGAATGTGAAAAGAGGTACATGGAAATACAAGGGTAAAATTACCTTGAAATGTTTTGAGTGTGGAGTCGTTGGTCACTTTCTGGCTAACTTTCCTCAAAATAATAAAGAAGAATATAGTGATGATGATGACAGAAGGCCAAGAAGGTTGTGTAAGAAACAAGCTGACAAAGATAAATATTTTTCAAATGGGAAGGATAAAACGTTATTCAAATCAAAAAGAAGAATATTTTTATCTAAAGTTGAAGATGAAGAAGATAGCGAAGTTGAATCCAAGAAATCATTTTCTAGAAAAAATAGATAGAATACCTTTATTGTAGCAATGAATAATGAATATTATAGGATCAATAGTTCTGAAGAAGAAGAAACTAAACTTGAATTTCATCTGAAAGAAGATTTGAAATAATGTTTGAGGAAGATCAGAAGGCTTGAGAAGGAAAAAAGAAGTTGATAAATGAAAATTAAACATTGAACAATAAATAAGGTTTTCCTAATGAGGAAATCGAGATGGAAAATGAGATTGATGATCTAAATAATTCTCTTGAGAATGAAAAGAATCGTAATAATTATCTTGAAGTAAAGATGAAGGGAAAAGAATAAGAGTTGAAACATCTCTAACAGAAAATTTCTAAAGCTAATGAAATAAATATTAGTTTCAAACAATCTATCTCATAAGTTAGTGAATGTTATATTAAAAATGTACCAAATAAAGATCCACAAAATTTGCCTTCAAAGTTTGATTGGAATGACAGAACTAGTTCTGATAAGAACAAAGCTGGAAAGACTATGTATGTGGCCTAAGTTAGCAATGCTGAAAAATAATAAGTACACAAAAATCCTAAGTTTAGAAATATTTCTAATACTTCTAGTACTAATAAGTTTGAACAAAAATCTGATCTGAAGAAGAAAGTTATGATTAAAAATAGGAAGGTTGATGCTCAGCAGAGTCCTATTAAGAAGGTTATTGAGAAGCATGTTCACAACTCCGATCAGTATAGAAGTTTTAGAGAGAAATATTCATTCTATGTTTATTGATGGTATTGTGGTGGATTCGGAAACACTTCAAACATGTGTTGGTTCAATCAACAACATTACAATTATTCCACAAGTTATGGAAGACAAGGTTTGAGGGGGAGTCAATCCTCTCAAAAAGGGAAGTATGAGAAGGAAGTTCAGAAGAAATATGAGAAGGCTAGTGTGAAAGTTAAAAATAGGTTCCACCCATTAGAAACTATTTGTGAATAATTTGAACAACCTGGACATCTTGTTAAGGGATGTCTTGTTTCGTTGCTAACATAATAAAAGGTTCTTAACAAATCTCAGAAGATGGAGGTGAAGAATGAAAAGAAATAACATAAATCTCTTATTATTGAAACCACCTTGAAAGCTACAAAAGGAGAACATCCATGGATTCTTGATAGTGGGTGTTCTTCTCATATGAAAAGATACTTAAAGTTTCTGAATAATTTTAAAGACTTCAAATAAAGAACAATTGCATTTGGAAATAATGAATCATTGAGGATCAAAGGTGTTGGATCGGCCATCATCGGGAAAGAAAAAATGAAATCTAGGAAAACATTATATGTCAATGGGTTGAAACATAATCTACTGAGTGTTTCACAACTCTATGATGAGGGAAACAAATTTATCTTCAAAAAATATTGGTTTTTTTGTGAAAATTAAATATGATGGAAAGGTAGTTACAAGAGTCCAACATACAAAAGGGAGCTTGTTCCAAGTTGGTGAAGTATATAACTCTTGTTACATGGGTATGGTGGATGAAAATCAGTTATGGCATAAAATTCTGGGACATATGTGTCATAGAAACATGTGTAAGTTATCAATTCGAGATAGTGTCTGAGATATTCCTGATTTATCAAGAAGAATAGATTGGTGTGGCACTATTTGTGAAAAAGGTAAGATTACAAAATCTATTCATAAGAGAGTTAAAATTCATTCAAAACAACCCTTGGAACTTATACAGTATGATATATGTGGACTAATGAGCAAGAAATAAACAAATGGAGATAAGTACTTAATTACTTTCTTTGATGACTTTACTTGCATTACTTGTGTTATGTACATGAGACATAGGTCATATGATTTGAAAATTTTTAAGAGTTTTAAGAGGAAAGCATAGAATAAATGTGAGTATTCAGTGAAGAAGTTGAAAAATGATAATGGTAGAGAGTATAATAATGAAGAGTTTGAAAGTTACCTCGATAAACATGGAATTCGGAATGAGTTCAGTTCACCATACACACCTCAACAAAATGGGGTTTCTGAAAGAAAGAATAGAAGCCATGTTGAAATGGGGTGAACTATGATACTTGAACATGGTATCTATCATTATTATTGGAGACAATCCATGAGTACTGCGGTGTATATTCAGATTTTATGTTTCTACATGACACACTCAGATATGACTCCATATGAAATGTTTTATGAAAAAACTCTAAGTTTGAAACACTTAAGAGTTTTTGGGAGTCCATGAATCATAAAGAAATGGGTGTAAACCTTGGAAAGTTTGAACAAATAGGATATGATGGAATTTTTCTTGGCTATGATCTAGAAGGAAGAGGATATAGATGTTTCAACAAAGAAATAGGAAGAATCGTAGATTTTTATAATGTGAAAGTTGTTGAAAATGTTTAGAAAGAAAGGAAGACTTTTGTTGATATAGAAGTTGAGAAGAACAAGGAAAGTCTTGTTAATGATTCTGATAATGCTACCAACTGTGGTAATTCGACTCCAGAAGAAGAATCAGACTCAGCAATTTCAATTGAAGAGGATGAAATTTGAATAGCCCATCCTAGGTTAAGGAAGCAAGTGGAGGCTCATAACATTAGTGGTGATCAACATCAGAGGCTTCAAACAAGAAATGTTGTTACACATACTTCTTTATATTCAAAAGTTGAGCCAAATGATGTGAATGAATCTTTTGAGAATCCAGAATTGATTCATTCTATGAATGAAGAACTCGATCGGATAGAAAAGAATGATACTTTGGAACTCATACCCAAGCAAGATGAAAAAAATGTTATTGGTACAAAATGGGTTTTCTAGAACAAGCCAAATGAAGAAGGAGAAGTGATAAAAAACAAGGCAAGACTTGTTTGCAAAGGTCACTCACAAATTGAAGGTGTTTAATTTGTTGAGACTTTTGCTCCAGTGGCTATATTGGAAACAATTAGAATATTTCTTGCTATTGTTGCACAATGAGGTTACAAAAATTTTGAAATGGATGTGAAGTCCACATTTCATAATGCAAATCTTGATGAAGAATTTTACATTGAACAGCCTTGTGGATTTGTGGTTGGGAAAGATGAAATTTATGAGTGTAAGTTGAATAAAGCCCTGTATGGGCTAAAACAGGCTCCAAGGGTGTGGTATTTCAAACTAGATACTTGCTTAAGGAAGATGAGTTTCAAGAAAGGCAGAGTTGACAGCAATCATTACATCAAGGAGTGTCAGGAGTCTTATCTCATTATAATTGTTTATGTAGATGACATTATCTTTGTTGGAAATGATGAAATATATTGTGAAAGATTTTCTAAAGATATGAAGAAGTTTTTTGATATGTCCATGTTAGTAGAAATGAAATAATTTCTTGGGTTAAAATTCTAACAAAAGAATAAAAATATTTTTCTTTCTCAAGAAAATTATTCTAAGGAAATTCTAAATAAATTTGGCATGGAAAATTAGAAACCAATTTTCACACCAATTTCAGTGGGAACAAAGTTTTCTAAAGATAGAGAAGGTAAAGAAGTTGAAAAAAATAGTTTCGAAAGCTTATTGGAATTTTATTATATTTGACTACCTCAAGACCCAACATTGTTTATGTTGTTAACTTATGCACAAGGTTTCAGAATTCTCCAAAGGAATATCATTTAATTGCTCGAAAGAGGATTCTCAGATATATCAAAGGCACAATGAATTTTGGAATCAGGTATGATGGCGCAGAAAATATTGATTCGTTTGGGTATTCAGATATTAATTGGGCAGGAAATGTTGATGATAGAAGATCCACATCTGGTATAGTTTTCTTTCTGGGGAAAAGTTTTGTTAGTTGGAATACAAAGAAACAGAATTCAGTAACTCTTAGTATAGATAAAGCTGAGTATGTTTCTGCCACTCAAGATTCTACCCAACTTATGTGGATGAATACTCAGTTGGAATATCTACTTGTTGAAGTAAAGATACCCTTACTCATGGTTTTTGATTATCAGAGTACAATAAATATTACAAGGATATGGTACAACATTCTCATTAAAAACACATTGACATAAAGTACCACTTCATCAAAGATCATGTAGAGAATAATGAATTGATGTTGTAGTACATTCCTATATTGGAACAAGTTGCTGCCATATTCACAAAACCTTTATCGAAGGAACCATTTGCTAAATTGAGGTTGAACATGGGTGCACAACCTCATTCTCAACAAGATTGAGGTATGTGTGTTTTTCCCCTCTCTCATATTACCTCTGGATAGTGTTTTCAAGGGGGATAATTGTTTCATAAAACTGTCCTTATGGTAGCATGCATAAAGGGGGAGTTGTGGGTAAGCTGTGAATCCAGAATGTATGTGTGTGAACTATTCTAACTTTTTGTTGGAGTGGTTATAGGAAACAATTTTTTTGTATTCCATGAAAATTTAAGAAGTGAATAATGATGAGGTAGAATATTGGAAGATATTCTGAAGAAGGATGAGGAGATATGATCATGAAATTCCATAGTCACTACTTTTAGACAACATGGTTTTGGTTGTCAACAATTATTGTTTCCTATAATGAGTTAGATCACGTAGGTTTAGAAGTATTAATAAGTAATCCATTTCTTGAGGTTAAAAAGTTCAGTGATTTATGAATCTTGGTTGACAAAAAAATAAAAATGGGGAGATTGTTGGGACTAAGTTGGTGGAGAAGGAAGTTTGAAGAGTTTTCTTTTGCAGAGTGTTGTCTTTTGTTTTAAAAGAGGATAAATTAATTCACATTGTAAAATATTTGGATGACTATGACGATGCTTTGCTAATTTTTATTTCACAAATATCATATGTTTAGTGAACTTGTGAAGAAAGACTTATGAAGGATAGGGGGAGAAAAAAGTTTTTTTGGAAAATTAAATAAAGTGGTGTGCAAGTGAAAGAGTGGTTCACGAGTGTGGCATGAAAGTATAAGTGGTGTGCAAGTGTATGTTGTATGTAAGTCATATTTTAACATCATCACATAAAAATATGGAAAAGGAAAGAAAGTGGTGTGCAAGTGATGGAGCGGCGCTCAAGTGATAGAGAGGCGTGCAATCAGGAACGGCATGCAAGTGTATATGGCGCGTAATTCACCAAAATTCATATAATAGATGACAAGCCTCCTCATTTTTTCAAGCTCAACAATTAAGAGAAAATTTGAGCTCTGATTGTGCAAGTAGTAGAAAGTGGTGTGCAAGCTAACGTGTTGCGCAAGTCAGGAGTTATTTATAATTCATTCAAGCTGAGTGGCGCGTAAGGAGAGTGGCGTACAAGTATAAGTGACACACAAGTTATAAGAGGTGCGCAAGTAGGGAGTTTTGTTCAAGAAGTGTGATGTGTATAATCCAAAGGTGGAATTAAAGTTGTGAGTTATGCACATTAGTGGTGTGCAAGTAGTTTTTTTCACTCAAGTAGAAAGGCGCACAAGCAGGGTGATGCGCAAGCAGAGGCGCACAAGCAGGGTGGTGAGCAGGCAGAGTAGTGCGCAAGCAGGGAGGAGTGAAAGCAGAGAGTGGCGCGCAAGCTGTTTGCACAAGGATGTTCTTACCAGCTTCTGGGTAGGAAAGTGAAGAATTTTTTTGAATCATTTGATTTTTTAAAGTTAATTAAGAATCACAGAATCGTTACATTTACCTATTTGTGCAAAGTAGGAGCACACACACTATTGGATTGTTTTCAAAGTGCTACACGAGTGTAAGGGTGTATCCTACTCATTATATTCCACATCAAAGGATTGGTTTCTAGTGTATTGTGTGGTATTGGATTGTTTTTGTACCATACCAAGGATGTAACTACTCTGGTTGAGTAGTGAACCTTGTAAATCTTGTGTTCTAATGGTGGTGTGTGTTCAGCAGGGAAGAAACTCTTTAACGGGAGGTGAAGTTTGTTTCAAAAAGAAGGAAACATAAAAAGAAGATTGGTATCACTAATTCACCCCCTCCCTCTCTTAGTGATACTTAGATCCTGACTGGGAACTACATCCTCTATAAATTATTAAGGGGAATCACCCCTTTTCCCTTCCCCACCTCCTCACACATGGTCATCCCTCCTCCTCTCCTTTGGTTCCTTATTCCCCCTTGATTTGGGGTGGGTTCTAAATCTACTATTTGTTGATTTAAAATTTTATTCCACCTATGGTGGCCTATTTTATTCACCTTGTTCCTTACACTTTAATTTTAGTTTCTCCCAATTAGGGATTTTGTTATAATCCCACCAAATCATGGTGGAATTAGACACCAATGATGGGACAGGGAATCTTGAGATGTCATATACACATCACTATGTGTTGTTTTAGTAAGATAAGTTGCAGTGGTGAATCTTTTAATGTTTTCCCTTAAAAGTAATTATAAATGGTCATTTAATTGATGTCACCTGTTGGGTATTTTTTCTATTATGAGTTCAGGAGTATGTAGTTAATTTTTGGAAAGCATTTAGTCATGGTTCCAACACTATGAGATCATTTGGTGATAATTTGGTAATTGTACCTATTTGAATAAAATATTTTAATAAATTATAATGTGATTATAATTAATTATTTGTGTTTTCTAAGTTGTGATACTAGGCCTAGGATGTCTTGGATGAGTCTAGATGAGATTGAACGGGACTTGATAGATGTTGTTAGGACTTAGTGACAAATTGAAAAATATTCGGTAAAAGGTAAAAAAATCATACTTTCCCTATAGAATTTATGACTTATTATGTAGCATGTAGATTCTCAAGATCTCTAATGAGGGAGATATCCTAGTTAATTTAAATAAATGTATTATTTTAATAAAATTAAAATTTTTTTAATTCAAATTAATGAGAGAAATGGGTCATGAAAAAACCCTATATTCTAGCTTAATTCCTCGGTCACTGATTCCAGAGATTGAGACATTGGGACACTCGATGGCCTCCATACCACTTTTGAGGTGAGATCAGACCTTCAAGACCCACTAGACAATGCACAGTGTCTTGAGACACCTCTAAGATAAAGGTGTGGGTATAATCAGATCTTATAGGCTATGTGGGAATTAGAGGATTACTTTTATGAAATTTTAACCATTCGGGGTTATTTAAACAAGGATGTGATGAGTGACCCTCTTTATTCTAATGTGACTAGGCCTAGAAAGATAGACCATAGATAGAATGAGGCTTGGGTTGGTGAGTAGACCAACCCAGAGTGATCCTAAGGACCAAGATGGGTTGTGTTCTATCTCTTAACTATTGACCATGTGGAAATACCTCATGTAGCTAGTGAGGCCATGCTAAACTTTGGAGTATGTAATGGAATATCACATCATTGAGCATCCAGTGTTGACCCAGGACCATGACCAAGACCAATGGCCTATGAAAGGGTGCCTCTATTTTAATAAGACTAAGGGGACTCAGTGGGTTCCCCATTTATAGGATTAACCTAAGAGGGTATGTATGTACAAGGGTAGAGATAGATGTGGGTGTCACATATAACTTGAACCAACATGGAATCCTGATTATACTGATATGGTGATCACATGCATGAGTGTTTAAACAGCCCTATGTTTTTCTTCCTGAAAATTTGTGTAATATTCCCTTATGGAGATGTGAGATGGTTGGGATTATATGGATATGGAGTTAGATATAGTTGGATCTTACATGGAGTTGAATCTCAAATCTTGAGACACGTTATATTTGGGGCTCAGATACATATAGGAGCCTCTGGGGATTTGGATCCAAGATTATTGAACTATATCAGGTTATGTCTTTGGATTCATGATAATATTGTTTGGTTATACAATGGATTTGGATCCCAGATGATAGGATTGTCATGGGTTGCATCCCTAGAGTCATGAGGATACTGATAGGGAAAACCATGGATTTGGATCCTAAATGATAGGATTATCATGGAACAGTTCCCCATAGACCTGAGGATATGGTTAGGGCTGCCATGGATTTAGAACACACATGTTAATTGGGAGGCATGGTCATCACGAATTTATTAGAGATACCTCATCACTGGTCAAAGCAGGAAAGTTTGATCAGAGTCATAGACCTAAGGATCGACAATGATTTTCTTGTTTATGTCAATTACATTTTTATTTTAGATGAGCATGTCACATGCACATATCATGAAAAATGTTGGTTATTAGGTTGATACATTGGTAGTTCCCTACTAAGTTTTTTACTCACACCTTTCCCAGGATAACAATATACTTGGGTACCTAATCAGACATTCACGTGGTTGTTGGCACAGGTTGTGCTAAAGCATGATCGGGAGGGACAGCTTAGATGCTATCACAAGAGTGGATGTGGTTTGGATCATAGATATAGTTGAGACCTTTTGTTTTATTAATTTTATTTTGGAATATATGTATCACCAACCCAGTTGGTGGTCATTGAATGTATGACATGGTTATTTGGGACCTTACTACATTTTATTTATTATCTAGTCTTATTGTATTTATATCTTTCACTTCCAATTTATTTGTGATAGATGGTGTTTTATTGTTTATTTCCTTATTTTTCACTCTAATATAGGGGGTATAGTATCCTCAAACTCCTTAGATACCCACTTCTATTCATTAGCCTTGGGCATACGAAGAGGCATTCCTGAGGTCACATGGAAAACCATTCCGGATACTATTCATAGAGTGAGTTAGTGCAGGACATTATAAGAATTCTAGAAGGGAGTATAGTGTGGCTCAATTATAGAGAAATGTTTACAAGTATTGTTAAATAAGTTTCTTATGTATCTAGTTCTTAACAATACTAAACCTTTAGTTCTTGGGATCATGATTTTTTATGATATTTAATTCTTAACTTATGGAAATGACATAAAATAAAGATATGTTCAGATTGGTACATCTAATATTTTAAAAAAACATATGTTTAAGGTAAGTGTTTTAGCACCAAATATGGGAGTGTGGGTCTATGGCTCCTCATTTGGTATCTTGTAAATGTTTATTTTTTTCTTAGGATTTGTTTAGTTATTTTTGGGGATTAATATTAGATAAATTTAGTGAAAACCCTAAGGATAAATCCACTACTAAATATTTGGGCTATAGCGACAGCCATTGGCGGTCGCTCTAGGACTCCAAAGACCGCCTAGCGACCGCCATTGGTGGTCGCTTTAGGTTCGTCGCAATAGGCCAACAGCGACCGTCAGTGGTGGTCACTCTAGGTGGCCGAAATTCTGGCCTACAGCGACCGCCTGGCGGTCGCTGTGCTATTTTATGGGTCAACATTAGCGACCACCAATGGCGGTCGCTATAGGTGGCTGAAATTCCGGCCTATAGTGACCACCATTGGCGGTCTCTAATGTTGACCCGGCAGCCTATAGCGACTGCCATAGGCGGTCTCTAGTCTGGGAAAAATTTTTAAAAACAAAATTCACAGTTCATATAAATGAAATATTTTTAAGATTAAAAATTTGTTTTGTTATAATAGAAAATAAATAAAATACATTTAATTAAGGTTATTATTGAAAGAAAAATATATATATATATATTATTAAATAAAATATTTTTCTTATTCATCCAATAGGTTTGTTAAGAATATGGTAATAATAAATCAAATTTTATGCTTAAAATTTGTATTTCTCTAAAAAGGTAATTTTACTATCATTTCAGGATTTTTTTTTCTTATTTTGTTTAGTTTGTGAAATTGTTTTGTTGTCTAAAAAGGAATGTTCTCCATGCGCACCGCACGTCTGATGGGTTTTCTGTCTCCTCTTACACATCACAAATAATATTCCTATTGTTTTCATGTGGTTTCAGGTCATTCGGAGCACGTTTGATCCGAATTCGACCGTCTCACGCCGTTTTGTTGTTTTATGACTCTAGAAACGTGTTTCCAATCACCACGGTCAAACGACACCTTCGATTGATGTGTCGTCGGCCCGAACATTTCACAATTCACACAACGGATGTTTTTGTATGATTTCATGGCATTCTGAGGTCGTTCGGGTGGTTTTGACCCCTCAATGCGCCTTTTAGCGTGCGCCGAGGTGCTGAAAACGACACAATCGGTCGTACCGCGCGGATCACACGTCCTATGGGAATTATGTCTCCTCCTACATGTCACAAATAATATTCCTATTGTTTTCGTGTGGTTTCAGGTCATTCGGAGTACGTTTTCTCTGAATTCGACCGTCTCACGTCGTTTTGGTGTTTTATGACTCCGGAAACGCGTTTCCGGTCACTGCGGTCAAACAACACCTCTGATTGATGTGTTGTCTACCCAAACATTTCAAAATTTACACAAAGGCTATTTTCGTATGATTTTATGGCATTCCGAGGTCGTTCGGGTGGTTTTGACCCCCCAATGCGCCCTTTTAGCGCGCGTCGAGGTGCTGAAAACGACACAATCGGTCGAACCGCACGCACCGCACGTCCGATGGGCATTCCGTCTCTCTATACACATCAAGAATAATATTAATATTTTTTTCTTTTGATTTTAGGTCATTTGGAGCCCGTTTGCTCCAAACTCGACCGTCTCACGCTGTTTTGGTGTTTTGTGACTCCGAAAACGCGTTTCAGCTCACTGCGGTCAAACGACACCTCCGATTGACGTTTCGTCTGCCCGACCATTTTACAATTCATACAACGGCTATTGTCGTATGATTTCAGGTCATTCCGAAGTCATTCGTGTGGTTTTGACCCCCCAACGCGCCCTTTTAGCGCATGCCGAGGTGCTGAAAACAACACAATCGGTCGTACCGCGCACACTGCACGTCTGATGGGTGTGTAATCTCCTCCTACATGTCACGAATAATATTCATATTGTTTTCGTGTGGTTTTAGGTCATTAGCAGCACGTTTTCTCTGAATTTGACCGTCTCACGCCATTTTGGTGTTTTATGACTCCGGAAACGCGTTTCCAGTCACTGCAATCAAACGACACCTCCGATTGACGTGTTGTCTACCCAACCATTTCACAATTCACACAAAAGATGTTGTTGTATGATTTAATGGAATTATAAGGTCGTTCGGGTGGTTTTGACCACCCAACGCACCCTTTTAGCGCGGGTCGAGGTGTTGAAAATGACACAATCGGTCGTACCGCGTGCACCACACGTCCGATGGGCGTTTCCTCTCCTCTTACACGTCACAAATAATATTCCTATTGTTTTCAGGTGGTTTTAGGTCATCTGTATCACTTTTGCTCTGAATTCGACTGTCTCACGCCGTTTTGGTGTTTAATGACTCCGGAAAAGCATTTCCAGTCACCGCGGTCAAACGACACCTCCGATTGACGTTCCGTCTACCCAAACATTTTACAATCCACAAAATGGATGATGTCGTATGATTTCATGACATTCTGAGGTCGTTCGGGTGGTTTTGACCCCCCAACGCGCCCTTTTAGCGCACGCCGAGGTGCTGAAAACGACACAATCGGTCGTACCGCGGGCACCGCATGTCCGATGGGCATGTCGTCTCCTCCTACATAGCACGAATAATATTCCTATTTTTTCGTGTGGTTTCAAGTCATTCGAAGCACGTTTTCTCCGAATTCAACCGTCTCACGCCGTTTTGGTGTTTTTTGACTCCGAAAACGTGTTTCCGGTCACCGCGGTCAAATGACACCTTCGATTGACGTGTCGTCTACCTGAACATTTCACAATTCACACAAAGGCTATTTTTTGTATGATTTCATGGCATTTCGAGGTCATTCGGGTGGTTTTGACCCCCCCAACGTGCCCTTTTAGCGCGTGTCGAGGTGCTGAAAACGACACAATCGGTCGTACCGTGAGCACCGTATGTCAGATGGGCATATTGTCTCATCATACACATCACTAATAATATTCCTATTGTTTTCGTGTGGTTTTAGGTTATTCGGAGCAAGTTTTCTCTGAATTCGACCGTCTCACGCCGTTTTGGTGTTTTATGACTCCGGAAACACGTTTCCAGTCACCGCAGTCAAACGATACCTCTGATTGATGTGTCGTCTGCCTGACCATTTCGTAATTCACACAGCATCTATTGTGGTATGATTTCATGGAATTCCGAGGTTGTTCGGGTGGTTTTAACCCTCCAACATGCACGTTTAGCGCACGCCGAGGTGCTGAAAATGACACAATCAATCGTACCGCGTGCACCGCATGTCTGATAGGCGTTCCATCTCCTCCTACACGTCAAGAATAATATTCCTATTGTTTTCGTGTGGTTTCAGGTCATTCGCAGCACGTTTTCTCCGAATTCGACCATCTCACGCCGTTTTGGTGTTTTATGACTCCGGAAACGCATTTCGGGTCATCGCGGTCAAACGACACCTCTGATTGACATGTTGTCTACCCGAATATTTCACAATTCACAAAACGGCTGTTTTTGTATGATTTCAAGGAATTCTGAGGTCGTTCGGGTGGATTTGACCCCCCAACGCGCCCTTTTAGCACGCGTTGAGGTGCTGAAAACGACACAATCGGTCGTATCGCGCGCACCGCATGTCCGATGGGTATTCCGTCTCCTCCTACACATCATGAATAATATTCCTATTGTTTTCTTGTGGTTTCAGGTCATTCGGAGCACGTTTTCTCTGAATTCGACCATCTCACGCCGTTTTGGTGTTTTATGACTCCGGAAAGCGTTTTCGGTCCCTCCGGTCAAACGTCACCTTCGATTGATGTGTCGTCTGCCTGAATATTTTACTATTCACACAACGGTTGTTTTCGTATGATTTCATGGCATTCTGAGGTCGTTCGGGTGGTTTTGACCCCCCAACGAGCCCTTTTAGCGCGCGCTGAGGTGCTGAAAATGACACAATCGGTCGTATTGTACGCACCGCACATTTGATGGGCATGTTGTCTCCTCCTACATATCACGAATAATATTCCTATTGTTTTTGTGTGGTTTCAGGTCATTCAGAGCACGTTTTCTCCGAATTCAACCATCTCACGCCGTTTTGGTGTTTTATGACTCTAGAAACGCGTTTCCTGTCACCGTGGTCAAATGTCACATCTGATTGACATTTCGTCTACCCAACCATTTCAAAATTCATGCAGAGGCTATTTTCGTATGATTTCATGGCATTTTGAGGTCGTTTTGGTGGTTTTGACCCCCCAGCGCACTCTTTTAGCGCGCGTTGAGCTGCTGAAAATGACACAATCAGTCATACCGCGTGCACCACATGTCCGATGGGTGTGTCATCTCCTCCTACATGTCACGAATAATATTTTTATTTTTTTCATGTGGTTTCAGGTCATTTGGAGCACGTTTTCTCCGAATTCGACCGTCTCAGGCCATTTTGGTGTTTTGTGACTCTGGAAACGCGTTTTCGGTCACCACGGTCAAACGACAACTCCAATTGATGTACTGTCTTCCCAAACATTTCACAATTCATATAACGACTATTGTCGTATGTTTTCATGGCATTCCAAGGTCGTTCTGGTGGTTTTGACCCCCAACGCGCCCTTTTAGTGCGCGCTGAGCTGCTGAAAACGACACAATCGGTTGTACCGCGCGCACCGCACGTCCGATGGGCATGTCGTCTCCTCCTACACATCACGAATAATATTAATATTATTTTCGTGTGGTTACAGGTTATTCGGAGCACGTTTTCTCTGAATTCGACCGTCTCACGCCATTTTGGTGTTTTATGACTCCGAAAACGCGTTTCTGGTCACCGCGTTCAGACGACACCTCCGATTAACGTGTCGTCTGCCCGAACATTTCCCAAATCACACAACGGATATTGTCGTATGATTTCATGGCATTACGAGGTTTTTCAGGTGGTTTTGACCCCCCAACGCGCCCTTTCAGCGCGCACCGAGGTGCTGAAAACGACACAATCGGCCGTACCGTGCGCACCGCACGTTTGATGGGTGTGTCGTCTCCGCCTACATCTCACGAATAATATTCCTATTTTTTTCATGTGGTTTTAGGTCATTTGGAGCACAATTTCTCTGAATTCGACCATCTCATTCCGTTTTGGTGTTTTATGACTCCGGAAATGCGTTTCCGGTCACCGCGGTCAAACGACACCTTCGATGGGCATTTTGTCTCCTCCTACACGTCACGAATAATATTCCTATTATTTTCGTGTGGTTTCAGGTCATTCGGAGTGTGTTTTCTTCTAATTCAACCATCTCATGCCGTTTTGGTGTTTTATGACTCCATAAACGCATTTCTGGTCACCGCGGTCAAACGACACCTCTGATTGACGTGTCGTCTACCCGACCATTTCACAATTCACACAACGGCTGTTGTCGTATGGGGGGAGGGCTGACCGGGGTGCGGGGGGGGGGGGGGCTGTGCGGGGTGAGGGGGGGATCTCCGGAGTGCAGGAGGGTTGTCCGGGGTGCGGGGAGGGTTGTCTGAGGTACAGGGGAGGGGGCTGTTCAGGGAGCGGGGGGGGGCTGTCCGGGGTGCAGGGAGGGCTGTCCGACATACAGGGAGGCTTGTCTGGAGTGCGGGGAGGGCTGTCCGGGGTGCGAGGAGGGCTGTCCGGGATGCGGGGGGGCTGTCCGGGGTATGGGGGGGTTCCAGGGTGCAGGGAGGGTTGTCTGGAGTGCGGGGAGGCCTGTCCGGGGTGCTGGGGGGATGTTCGGGGTGCGGGGAGGGGTTGTCCGGGGTGCGGGGAGGGCTGTCCGGGGTGTGGGGTGGTTGTTCGGTGTGTGGGGGGGGCTGTTCGGGGTGCGGGGAGGGCTGTCTGGAGTGCAGGGGGGGGGGCTATCCGGGGTGCGGGGGGGGGGGCTGTCTAGGGTGCGGGGAGGGTTGTCCGTGGTGCGAGGGGGGGATGTCCGGGTTGCGGGGAGGGCTGTCTGGGGTGCATGGGGTTGTCCGGGGTGCGGGGAGGGCTGTCTGAGGTGCGGGGGGGATTTACGGGGTGCGTGGTGGTTGTCCGGGGTGCGGGGGGGGGGGGGGGGGGGTTGTCCGTGGTGCAGGGGGGGCTGTTCGGGGTGCGGGGAGGGGCTGTCTGGGGTGCGAGGGGTTGTCCGGGGTGCGGGGGGGTTGTCCGGGGTGCGGGGAGGACTGTCCGGAGTGCGGGGAGGGCTGTTCGAGGTGCGGGGAGGGCTGTCTGAGGTGTGGGCGGGCTGTCCGGGGTGCGGGGAGGGTTGTCCGGGTGCAGGGAGGGCTGTCCAAGGTGGGCTGGGGACTACAAATTGTGAACCTTAGCTCATTCATCACAAACAAGTTTCATGGTTTATATTAGGAATCACATGGTTTTTTCAAAAATATTACAGAACATGAAATTGAAAACATTGAAGAATTAAATGAACAAAAAATATCCAAATCATTGATCAGTTTCATTGTTACTTCTCAATCCGTGCACACAAACATTTCATCAGGCCAAAACACACATGATACCCCCAAATCACAAAAATCTCACTAGAAGCCCAACCTAAATATCAATAACAACCCCACCATTAAAAATAGAAACACAACTCGTGAATATGATGCGTCATGCGTGGTCATGACTACTACCTCCATCAGGTGGGTCAAGGGCCTACAACAAAAAAAACATTATGAATATTTTCATAACAAAAATAATATATATTAAATAAATAAATACATTATAAACCTACATCGTCTGATCCCCTGCACCATCACCTGGACACACATATTTTTGCAGTGCTCTAACCTCAGCAATCAATTGCGCATTTACCTCCTCAGAAGCGTGCAACTGTGCCTCAAAATCTGACAACTATTGTGTCATCTGAGAAACAGTAGGACTGACAACCGCAACACGTGGCACTACAGAATGAGGAATCCCTATTCTATAGGTCAAACTATATCAATGCATGTCCCAACAAATAATGTGATGAAAGATCCCATCACTTCGCATGGGAAGTTGTCATTGTTCCTCTGGAAGATGTTCTAACTCAGCTTCAAATTGAGCCTGAAAAATATTTAAATATATATACATATATTAATATACAAATTTTATGTAATTATTGGTAATGAGTACAAGCACTTACTATCAATGATACATCCCCTGGATCATTGCGATCACGAGTCCTCATCCACACCGACATTTTATCAGTCGGTGCACCTTGCTCCCGCAACTGTATATGAATATAATATAAGTACAAAACCATATTAATTAATAAATTAAAAAATGAATAATAAATACCTCATGTCGGATTTGAGACACGTGATGAATCCTGATCCTGTGAGGTGGTCCCTGCAACGCTCGATTCTTAGAATGACGTGTTGACACATCCTATATTCAATTCATTCAAATTTCAAACAAATCACACATTCTTGAAAATATATATACCAAAATAAATATACAAACCGCAACACCCTCAGTAGACCAATATGCAAATAAATCACGCCACTGAGCCGGGAGGACACCTCTTGGGACTTTTTTCAGAATTTCTAGGGCACCCACATTTGGTACCCAGTGGTCCCTCTTGACTTTACCTTTATAGTCTTTCCACATCTTACGGAATTTTCTCATACACACTGGCCGAAACTCATCGGGACATACTTTCAAAATTTTCTATTAAAGAAAAAAACCACATATGTTATTATTGTTTATACATAGGGAATAAAGTAAAATGGTCTTCTTACCTGAACCTCCCTCCAAATACGATCTAATGTGTCCTGAAGGATAGAAGCCCAGTCAAGAGTGGTCAATGGAAATCGATGTGGGTCATGTATGATATGACCCATCTGACAAATAAATGTAGGGGAATTCTATCCCATAGGATGAAATACCTCATCAAATGAAACATCAAAAGTCATATCGAAATTCCATGATAATATGCCACGACCAGGGACTCTCTTACAAGAGGAAGAAGCAGTCGAGTCTGATCCTGTTGAAAACAATTTTATATATAATTTGACAGATGTTATAAATATATATATATATATATATGTTTATCAATTACATAAAAAATAGATACAATGACATTCAAACATACCTTGACCCTGAGACGTAGATGCCTTAGATGGATGATGTGGATCTGCTGCCTCTTCCCCTTACATGCCTGCAGTCATGGAAAACATTAGTAAGGGGACTATCCAAAGTGTCCAAATGATAAATTGGATTGTTTTAAAAAAATAAAACTTTTATAGTTGTTAATCAAACAAAAGGGGATTGAATAATTAGTTGTGAATGAATTTTAAAAAATTATAAAGTTAAAAAAACAGATATACAAATTATGTACAAAACCAATCAATGCATAACCAAATTTCAAATTGAATTAATAAAAATTAAAACAGCACATGAACCAAATGAATAATACCACAAGCGGTGGGGGTGCGGCGAGGGAGGGGACCAAGACAGAGGGGATGGGGGTTGGCGGTGTTCGTGGGGGGTGTCCGGGGTGCGGGGGGGAGGGCCGAGGGGGCGGAAGTCCGAGGGCGGAGGCCGAAGGGCAGAGGGGTTGAAGGCTGGAGGGGCTGGAGCCCGAAGGCGGGTGGCAGGAGGGCAGAGGGAAGAGGGAGGCCGGAGGGCAACCGGAGGGCTGTCGGAGGGCTGTTGGAGGGCTGCCGGAGGCGGGTGGTGGGAGGCCCGAGGGAAGAGGGAGGCCAGAGGGTGGCCGCAGGGCAGAGGGCGGCCGAAGCCAGAGGGCAGAGGTAGAGGAATCCCGGAGGAGATGGAGGGCAGGGCGGAGGGCAGCCGGAGGGCAGACGACGGAGTGCGGAGGCCGACAGGGTGATGGGGGACAGCGGTGAGGGAGGGTGCATGGTGATGGGGCGGGGTGCACAGCGACGGGGGAGGGCAGCGAGGGAGGGAGCATGGCGATGGGGGAGGGCGCGTAGTGAGGTGCGAGAGGAGGAGGGTTCGGGGGGCACTGAAGTGGCAAGGCGAGAGGAGGGAGAGGAGGGTTCGGGGGGTGCTGAAGCCCCCCTTTTTTTGGGAAAACCTAGCGACCACCAGTGGCGGTCACTATTGGTTACCTATAGTGACCGCCAGTGGTGGTCGCTATAGGTAAGGGGGCTCCGAAGCCCAGTTTTTTAGTAGTGATCTAAGTATAGGATAACATCCTAGAATTTTGTTAATGTTTTGAGTATGTGGTTTTCCTATCAATTACATCCATGTATCGATATTGTAATGTGGATGTGGTCATAGAATAGATTCACCTTGGGTTAATCCCTAATTTTGTATCAACTAGATCTTAACTTTGTGTAAGATGAGTAGAAATAAAACTATACACCTAACTAGACACTCCCAAGGGATACACATTGGTTGATCATATGATCTTTATGAACCATTAGGAATTATTTAAGAACATATTTATAGTATGATTACTGAACCTGATAGGAAAGTGATTGTAGAAACCCTAGTTTAAACTGAAGGGGTTATGGTTTGATCCAATTGAGTCATAGTTGAAATGATAGTATCATAGGATGAAATAAAGGTTTCATAGGAAATGACATCTTAGGATTGAGCTTTCATGTTCATATGATCATTTACTATGATTTTATTGCATACCATCATACTCATTTGGGTTTTAAAATTTGTTTGGAAGTAAGATATTGAAAATGAAGCTGTAAAATGTATGTCTATAGAAACTCCTAATACTTAGCAATAGCATCATATTTTGAATAAATGGTTGATAATCATAATATAAGCTTATTATACCTAAGAAAATATGTTACTTAGTACTCCCTAATATAGATAGTTTTATATCTCTTTAGAAGTGATATCTTGAGTAAAGATTATTTTTTAAATACACTTAGGTATTGTTATTAGTAAGTGGCAATTAAAATTGTGAGGATGCAATTTATTTAAGGAGGGGATAATGTAACACCCTAAGATTTTATTTTTAATTTCTCTTTAAATAAATACAATGTTTAATAGATTTCTTCACACATGAAACCAAAATAAAATGAAATTTTAATGCTTTAAAATAAAATTATTAATTTTTTTAATACATAATCTAAATTATAAAGTATAACTAAAAGTATCCACACTATAAAAACTCTTCGTAAAGGATAAGCAATGGATTCGAGCAGTATGAGTATTCCTTATAAATCTCACCTGTATGATCTTGGAAAGGAGGTTCCTTCACTGGGGTTTTCCCAAGAATAATACCAAGATGAACACTATCAAATAAAATATGATGAAAATAAAATGTGATATAATTTCAAAATCATGTAAATTTCTACAGGATCCATGCTAGAGGAATCACCGCTCGTGACTGTCATAAGAGCTTAACTTAGGCTTAGACCTTACGCAGAGATCTTTAGGGGTTAGAAACTAGAAATTAGGATGATATAAACATGTAATTATTGATTTAATAATTTATTCATCAAATTTATTTTATAAATTTAACATTTTTTTCATTTAAAAAAATAATGTTAATTTATGAGTGCATTAATAAAATTAACAATATCATTTTATTCTTAAAAATATATTTTTTTCTAAAATTGGATTTTTTGAATTTTTTTTAAAGAAACAAAATATATTATAAATATAATATATTTTTCATATGAATAATATATTATCACTAATCTAATTATTAATTGATAGTAAATAAGAGTAAAAAAGTTAATATTTCAAAAAAATGTTATTATCCTATGAAAATAGTTTCCATTGTATTTTTACATTTTTATTAAAAATTTAAATTTTATAATTTTAATTTGAAAAAATTAAATTCAAATTTGGATTTATAATAAAAATATTATCCTATGAATAAATTTCTGGGATTTTTCTAAAACAATTGATTTTTATGTGAATAGTGAAAATACAGTTTTTTCTAAAACCATAGGGTTTATGACTATATTTAGAAGTAAGTGTAAATTAAAAACCTATAAAACATTTTTCATGATAAGTTTATTTATTGAGTAAAATTATACATTTAGAAATACTATGTTGGATTTATAAAATCCATGTATAACATTTCGAAAACTAAGCAATATTTTTCTAATAAAAACTATTTTTAGTCCTTTTAATCTAATTAAGTTTTCACTATATGAAATTAGGTTTTGGAATTATTTTAAAGTCACATAAATATACTTTTGTTAATAATACACCTATTAATTTCATGAAAACAAATAAATTTGATACTTTTTACCTAAACATAGAATTTATGATTAAAAATAAAAAATTTCTAAAAACAGGTTTTTGTGTGTTATATGTGCTAGTATGAAAATTAATTTTTCATACACAGAGAAAATATATTTGATAAAATTCATTTTTTATTTTTAATTAGTAGTTCCAAATTATTTAGTAATCCCTATTTTATTTTTAGGCATTAAAATTAAATTACTTAAGCAAGAATTAATTACCATGGTAAAAACAAAAAATAGTAAAAGAGAATGATCTAAAAGTAAAATTCAAAAAAAACATGTTTAAAATATGTTTAAAATTTAATTTTTGAGGTATTATCTATCTTACCTCGTCCTAAAATCCATTATTTCCCACTTTGGCTCAACATGTCATGTGAAACTTGTTATCTTATTATCTTAAAAAGTTATATTTACAACAACACCCATCCATTCACCTATAAAAGGAGATCACCACCACTATAAGGGGTCGGGCCCTGGTATCCAATCTCTTCTTGAGTTTTGGGAGATTGGAGGTACCTGGAGGATATTCCAAGGAGTTTGGAGGGTAAATGGAAAAAATGAGGTACCACTTCCATTTTTGGAAAGGTTGTGGCATGGAACCATTGTCTATGCCACAAGTCCAGCTACTATGGTATAGAGGTCCATGGTGCAGTGTAATATAAATGAAGGAGGAAAACATAGGATACTTCCTTTTAGTTATATATATTCCCTAAAGTCTAGGTTTTAGTGTAGACTATCTATGCTTTGTGACATGGAGTGGGATTTCGGTATAGGATAGTCGATTGGCTGCAATGTGGGGGACCTAGTTATGATGTAGTGCTCTGAGGGGCATTTTTCCAATATAGGGGTAGCTGCAACATAGAGGTCAAGCTATGTCGTAGCCTCCATTTTGGTAAGGGGGGCCTATGGAATGGTAAATTTGGCCATGTTGTAGTATATCCCTTACGTATATAGGATCTGTGTTATAGATCTAGCCAAGGATCTAAGGATTACTTTAACTAGGGGTTATGGTGTAGTGTCCTACCATGTGCCATAATATTCCATGTGTTAAGAAAATTTGTAGCTTTTTTTGAGGGGCTATTTCATAGCCCTTAGTTTTTAAGTTGGACTATAAATACCCCAAATGCCCATCTAAACCATATTTTATCCCATATCTTCCTCTTGATCTCTACGCACCCTAAAGTGAATTTCAAAGGATTTGAAGCCTCGTTCAATAGGGATTAATCTTTGGCTTCCCAAGTTCACTTCATAGTGATCTAATCTGAGTTCTACCATTAATTATTATGGTTTCTTCATCGTTTGATATATTTTCCTACTTTTTTATCTTCCCTGGATATGGAATTTGTTCTCCATCATTATAATGGTGTTTATTTTGATTTTTTTGTCAAAGTTGTGGCATAGAATACTTGGAGGGATGCAATTTTCATGTGGGAGCGGTGATGGAATATATGTTTTCTTTTTTTGTTATCATTTAAAGAGTAATGATGAATTGATATAGGATGTTTTTTGTATATCCTTTTATTTATGTGATATCATAAAGTGATCATGATTTATCTTCTTTGGGTGGTGGTGGAATTAACCCTAATAAAGGATAAATCATAAATTAAAGGAATTATTTTATGGTTAGTGATCATTTGAGTTCTTTCACTATGATAACATCTTGCCTCTTGATTTACTATATTGTGTTCTGTCTACCTTATATTATTTAGCATGTTTGTTATGCTTTTTTTAGAATTTTGTTATGATTTAGGTTATCATGTGTTAAATGATAAAATAGGTAAATAAATTAAAGTCTGTAATTTGTGGGTTGGCTAAATAAATTAAAGATGAATATTTAATAAAACTTTTGTTATTTTAATTTTATGGTAACCAAATTGATGCTTAATTCAAGTTTAATAGAAGTTTTTGTTATATTTTATAATGTAATTAAATAAATAAACTAATAAATAATTATTTTTTTGGATAATGATAAAAGTAATGTTAAATTATTATTTTTCCTCTAACATGTTTTTGAAGCTAGAATCTATACTATGAAGAATGTTTAAATAAATGATGGCTTGTTATAACTAATTCCATAGGTTACCCATAGTCGTAACGACTAATAATTGAATCAGATAATTCAATATTGAATAAAACTAATTTTTTGATAAAGATAATTGTTTGGGGTAGAGAGTACCTATTTTCTAATGAATATTGAATGACTTGTGTTTGTGGTTGAGTGATCCCATTTACATATGAAGGATAAATTCCTTATTTTTGGGAAAAGTTTCCCTATTGAACTTGTTGGTTTTTTCACTTATATTTGTTTATGGATGTGGTCCTTTTCATATGATGTGATGCAAGCTTAGGATGGATGATGAGATATGGGTGGGGTGCCCAATGTTGTAGTAGCAGTTGACACATGTGGTGGAGAGATACATGGTGATGTGTGTGATGGTGTAATGGATGGAACCAAGATTATGGAATAGGTTTATGCTAGGATTACCCATTATTGTTATGAAATTTAGATGTTTTCTTGTTAATAAATCTATTAAAGCTCAGGCATCCAGTTTTATTATTTTTCTATATTCCTTTCCCCACTGATTAAGGTTTACGGATGTGCTTGGTTATGCATCTCCTTTGTGTTAGCCTAGGATATTTCCTAGAGTTCCTAGAATTATGGAATGGTAAAATAATAATAAATTTTTTAATATATGGGGTTAGTTCTAGATGGAATGCTGAAAATATATTAATGTTGAGAGTTCATGGAATCTATTGGATTATTCCTAGAAGGCATAAACCACACATTATTGGTTGGTGAAATGAAAATTGGATTAATATTGATGGTTAATTAATGGTTATGAAAAAATTAATATAATTTTAATTGTTAAAAAGGAAATAAGTAATTTAATGAAGGTCTTCTTAAAATTCTTGTGTTCTTATAGGATATTTAGTCCCTAGTAGTGGAAGTCAGGTGTCTGAGTGATGATGGTTATTGTTGATCTTAGTACTAGGATAATGCATATAGTGTGGTTGTGTCTATATTATATCCTATACATTTTTTGATTTCATACACTACCCCACCAATGTTGGTAGGGTGACTAAAACCAAATAGACTCTAGGTGGGTGTTTTTTCAATCATCCAGGTTGGTTAGGTATAGATAGATGAGTGCCCCCACTGGACCCACTCTCTTTTCTTGGTAGTATTATATGCTAGTATGAATAGTGGTTAGTATCCCATATATTTGTGTAGAGGGTTTCTGTATCTTGTGGTTGTTTCAAATACATTTATCTCTGGATAAAGTATCCAAAGGATTATTATAGGTATGATGTGTATGTGTTGTGATGGATCAAGGTGCATACTCTATGTATGGGCATAGATGGCTTGAGGTATAATACTTGATGTATGATACATGACATATGAACTATGGGAAATCATAGAAACTACTCAGTTTATATATCGATATGTGTATGGGATGATTCAATTATGTGATGCATGAGGTAAATGTTATGATACTTGATACCATGTGTCTTTGGGATGAATTATTTTGGAGAGAGATGGCCCTGAACATAAAATTTTAGGGTAGAAAGGAAGACCTATGGGAAGAAGTAGTGGGGTACTCTTATTTTATTACTATACTACATTATCTCCTGTACATGATACTTAGTGAGAGTTAGTCGTGGTGAGGGTGGAAACTTAGTATTCTTTTTTAGGTGAGGTTTTTGTTTCACTTTTCATTCACTAGGATTTAGTATATTTTATTTATCTTTTTCAAGAGAGGATCTAGGGAGGATCCTACTAAGTATACCTATTATACTCACCAAATGTATATATAAACTATTTTTGAGATAAGTGAGAACAAGTTGGATATTGGTCTGGATATTACTAGATCATGGTTTTGTAGGATTTTTTTTGTGATTCATATTTTTTGATGACTTTATCTTTTGGGTACTTCTAGTTTCCTTTCTAGTTGTTTTAAACTTTTATTATATTACATGTTTTTACTTAGTATTTTTTTTATTTATCTAAGTAGGAGTTGATTTGTGTACTTTTCTTATCTCTCACTTATGTATGTTCTCTCATTGGGTAATACCTTTTGTTTGTATGTTTATTATATCCTTGTTTATTATCTTTAATCCACGTAATATTAGAGTCAAGATTTATGTGGTCACCATCCTTCTTCTCTCATTACTAGCCTGGGAGGGTGCCTTTAATGGGAGGTGTCATTATATAGTGGTATAAAAGATTCAAGTTGAGGTATAAGATGGAGTTTAAAGGTAGGACCAAGTGAGGACTACATGAGTTGGTAGGCCAACAGTTTCAAATACATTTAGTAAGAAAAGTAAGCATGAGATACTAGCTAAGAAAATAATATTTAGGGCCCCTGTGATCTGATTCATGGACCTTTAAGTTGATCGCACCTATTAAAAGAAATGATACTTGTTTCAAGGTTGATACCTAAGAAAGGATCATACATCATTATTCTTTATGCCTATGTTTGAAATGTGTAGACCTTGGTATTAAGTTAAACCTTAAATAAATAAATAAATAAATAATCTTAAATATTTCATATTACAGATTTATGAGTCTCTAACCATTTAATCTTTTGCAGGTATGTCTCCAAGTTGATGTACTTTTTAGGTTTATACAGTGGTCGTTTAGAAAAAATTTCCACCTGATTATTATATATTAGGGTTTGATAATGATGACACTTGGAGGTGGGCACTCTTAGAGTTTTAGAACCATACTCTGTAGAAGTTTAAGGGCTCTACTTTAGAATTGGTGATAAAATATTGGTTGGAGGAGGTTGATATTGATTTTCGTTGGATATTTTTGCTAAAGGATCACTAGTTTTGTTGGCTATGATGATACTACAATGAACAGTGAGGTGGTGTTAGATCTTGTTCTTCAAAAATTTTGAGGAGTTGGGAGTCTTGTGGGATAAATTCAGGGAATAGTTCTGAGTAGAATTTATTTATTTCTCCATGAAGGCTATGATAAGGGAGTTATAGTGTGTGGTAGTTTAGCATCTATTTTAGGACCCTTCTATGATATGATTCTAACATGTTACCAGATGAAGATGTCATGTATAGGCATTTTGAAGAGGCTTTGTGTCCAGAGATCCATCCCAGGTCACCCCATTAATTTTATCAATATATCTTGAGGTGTTAGAAAGTGAATATGTTTTTAAGAGGATTTTTGGATAGAACTAGGTTATCATGATATGAATTCATTGAGATTTCTCATGATGTAGAGCTACGGTCCGGGTTCCTGATTTTATGGAAAGAAGAGAATTCAATCATATAGAGGTAGGTATCATCCCTCATAATAAAATTTATCTAGGTTTATAGGCTTTTAATCCTTTTAAAAAGGACAAAATTATTTTTTTATGTGGAGGTTGAGGTTATCATTGTGGAGAGTGACTGACCTTTTTGAGTAGGCAGCACGTGCCAAGTGTTTTGCTTTAGGTTCCTTCATTGAGGAAGCAATGACATGATGCTCCATATTGAGATTGGAAGAGATGAGAAATGATAGATAGAGGATAGTCATATGATACTCCTTATCCTTAGAGAGTATATTATGCCTATGGAGTTGGTCATCATCAAGTTCAGAGAGGTTATTGATAAGTTCATGGTTAGTTTCATTATCTAAAATTTCTTGGGTTGGGAAATGCATATGTCATTCGAGGTACCCTTTAATTTTTTTATACTTGGGTGATTAATTTGTTTGATTTGGGATCCACACACTTCATCATATCACCTTCTATAGTCTATGTTTGGGACTTGAGGCGGATAGGCTTTTAGTTCCTTTGGTATTGACTTTTCTAGTTAGAGGTTGAGCTTGCATGTATGAAGTATGTAGATATTGTGATCTATTTTTGGGATAGCACCACTATTGTGGATACTTACCATGTTTACAGATAAAACCATATGATATAATCCTTGGTATGGACTGGTCATATTTGGTAAAGGCTATTGTGTATTTCTTTAAGAGATAAGTTGTTTTTTATGATGTTGATGAAGATTGTATCATGTTTTTTGGTGAGAGAGACCCTCGAATGGTTTAGAGGCATGTTCCGTAATTGTCTTCCTTAATGTATGATATGATGCTGACTTCATCAGAGGTTCATCAACAGAAATTTCATAGGGTTATAAAAGAGTACCATGATGTTTTTACTAAGGATGTTATATCATTAACCTCTCAAAAAGAGATCGAGTTTGGGATAGAGATATAGTCAGTCTCTTCTCCTATCTCGATGTCTCCATATAGGATAGTTCCTTCTGAGTTTCAAGATATTTTGGTACATCTTGATGATCTATTATAGTAGTGTTTTTGTTTTTTCAAGTGTATCACCTTGGGGTGAACCCACTTTGTTCATAAAGAAGTTTGATGTTCATTTTCATCTTTTTATTGATTATTGTCACTTTAATCAAGTGATAGTGAATAACTACTATCTAATTACACAAATTGACTATTTATTTGATTATTTGAAAGGATCAAGTTGGTTATTAATGATTGACCTATTGTTAAGGTATCATCAAATGAGGTTAAATGATGGGGATTTCTTAAATACCATTTTTTGATGTCTTCATGGGAATTAATAGGTTTTGGTCATTTCATTAAGTGTAAATAATGAACTAGCAGTGTTCATGGGTTTAATAAACATAGTGTTTAGAGAGTTCTTGTATTATTTTGTGGTGGTTTTCATCGATGAAATCCTTATGTACTATGTATCTGAGGAAGAGAATAAACAGTACCTATATGCCATTTTTTTAGTTCTTCATTATTATCAAATATTTGGGAAGTTTTCACAGTGTGAATTTTGGTATTGTGATGCTTTTTTCTTTGGGAATATTGTGTCCTCACAAGGAGTAGTTTTGGATCCTTCAAAGATAAAGGTAGTTGTTTCTTGGGAAGTCCCCAAGACTATTAAAAAGGTGAAAGGTTTCCTAATTCTTTATGAATATTATAATAGTTTCATATCTAATTTATAATCAATTGTGAATTTTATGAAATCCTATACCGTAAAGGATTTGGTGTTCTTATGGACTGACCAGTGTTAGGAATATTTCGAGTACCTGAAGGAGAAGTTCGTTAGTACTCCAGTCCTTTGTTTTCTAGTATAGGGAGTTTAGTTTGTGGTTTTCTATGACACTTAATTTTTTGGTTTAGTTTGTGTTCTACTATAGTAGATATCAGTTGTTTCTTATGGGTATTGACGGATATGTCCCCATTAGCATAACTATTCAACCCATGATCTGATTTTGAGTTAGCATCATTTTTGTTTGACTTGATATTGTGGTGAAATTACCTTAGTAGTGAGTGTTTTTTAATTTTTACTGATCATAAGAGCATGAGGTTTGTATTCTCCTAGTGTGACTTGAACATAAAATAGTGATGGTGGATTAAATTCTTGCAGGATTATGAATTTGAGATTTTGTATACACCAAGAAAGGTAAATTTTGTGGATGATTCTCTAAGAAGTAATTCATGTGGTGATGTTGTGACTGAATCTAGAGATTATTGGGGAGTGATGTAGGAGAACTCAATGATGCATCATGATATGGGAGAGTATTGACATAGAGGTTGTATTTTATAGATAATGGAGAAGTCATATTTGGTGTGGCAGATAAAGAAGTCCCCGCTATGGGATTTTGCGGTAGTGGTCTGGAGAGACCAATTTTTGTTTGGTAATTCACTTAATGGTTGTTCTAAGGATTATCAACACTAGTTTTTTGTTTCAAGGAAATATTGTCATCCCACTTTTAATGTATTAGATATCCCTCTATTATTTCCATAGCTCTCCCTTTAAATTGCATCCTGGTGTGACAAAGATAAACCAATATCTAAGAGAATAGTTTTGGTGGCCTTTGTTGAGGCATGAATTTGCAAAGCTTATGTCCCAGTATTTAGTCTATCATAAAGTGAAGTCCAAGAAATATGTTCCTAGTGGTTTTCTCTAGCTATTAGTTATTCCCCAGTAGATGTTGGATGGAATCTCAACGAACTTTTTTTCCATTTTACCTCGAGCTCCGGGAGGATTTGATGTTATATGGGTGATATTGGATCATTTGAAAAAATCATCTGACTTAATAGTGATGACGTGGTAGAGCTTAGTGGATGTTTCTTCAAGGTAGTTTTTGGAGAAGGTTGTGAGAATCCACGGAGTCCTGAGGATCATCATCTCTAATTGTGATTATTGTTTTCCCTCCATGGTATTGATAGGTATTCCAATATGATTTTGGTTATTAGTTTTTCCTAATCACTGTTTATAATCCATAGAAATATGGTTAGAAAACACATATCATCCAGACTCTGGAATACATTGTTTGTTCATGTGTCTAATATTTTGGTGGTTCATGGATGAGGCACCTACTTTTGGTTGAGTTTTACTACAATAATAGTTTTCACTCCACCATTGGTATGGAAACAATTGAATATTTTTATGGATGAAATGTATGTTCTTCGTTGTACTATATTGGGTTTGTAGAGTCATCAATTCTCAGGATGGAGCTAGTGAAGAACATGGTAGAGATGGTTTAGATAATTTTCCGAAGGATGGAAGTAGCATAGGATCATCAAAAGACCTATCATAATTATAGGAGGAGAAATATGGATCTTTATAATGGAGATCATATGTTTATTAAGGGGACTCCTCGTCATGGGAAGTGAATATTTGGACTTAGGGGTAAGCTTTATCCCTATTTTGTTGGGCCTTTCAAGGTTTTTGCTCATATTGGAGCTATGGTGTATCAGATAGCACTCCCCCTAAGGATGAGTCAAATATGTGATGTTTTTGACATGTCGAATCTCCTTTTTATCATCATTATGACTCTTACATCATTGATTGGGTTGAGATTGAAGTTTTATGATGAAAACTTTTTTGAGTGGCCTATGGAGATCCAAGACCACTAGGAGAAGGTGTTTCATCCACATGTTATTCCCTTGGTTAATATATATTGGTGTAATTATGGAATGTAGGAGAGAACCTAGGAATTTGAGTCATATATATGTGCTTAGTACCCTCAATGTTTTGTTTTTTATCTCTTATCTTGTAGAATTTATCTTTTAGGGATGTTTCCTATATCTGGTTTAAATATGGTTTCCTTTTCTTGGATGTTTAATGGGTGAAATTTCTCTTGTTTGATAGGTATCTCCCCCAAGAGAGTGTTTTAGAGATGGTTGTTGTTTTTGTGTGGTTTTGTGATTTTTCCTCTAAGTGAGGTGGTTTCTCCTATGATGGATTGATTCTTGAGAGGTATCTCATAGGGTGGTCTTTTGGATGATCCTTTTTCCATTATTTTCTCTCTGGGTTTTTTTTTGAATTATTGAGGATAGGAATGGTTTGAGAGCAATCTAATGTTGGGGATCAGATCCTATTATCCCATCCCTTTGTGAGTTTTGGGTTATTGGAGGAACCTAAATGAGATTCCAATGAGTTTGAAGGGAAAAGGGTAAAAGGGGGTTCCACTTCCATTTTTTGGAAAGGATGTGGTGTAGAACCTTGGGATAGTCCACAAGCCCAGATATTGCAATTTAGAGGTTCTTGTTGTAGTATAGGAGGGATCAAGGAGGAAAATTAGGCTACTAACTTTTTAGGCATATTTGCGTTGTGGAGGTTAGGTTGTAGTGTATCCTAGTTGAGATTTGTGTTGTGTAGAGAGACTGTGGCATAGGCCAGTCAAGTTTTGGTGGTGTGAATGACCGGGTTGTGGTGTAGTTCTCCAATGGGTGTTCTTCCAATATGGGGGTCGTTGCAATGTGGGGTATAAGTTATTCCATAGGCTCCATTTTTTTGAAGGGGGCATGCAGAATGGTGGTATTGTCTATATCATAGTATATCCCCCTAGATATATACGATTTGTGCCATGTATCTAGTTGTGGATAAAATATGCACTTTCTCTAATGGGGTTTTAGTGTAGTGTCCTTTCATACACCTTAATATTCCTTGTGTTAAGTAGTTCTATGTCATGGTTTGAGGGGCTGCATCATGGTCCTTTGTTTTAAGTTATCCTATAAATACCTCAATCCCCCATCTAAACCCACTTTTCTATCATCTCTCTCTATCCCTAGATTCCTTGGAGTTCTTTTAAAATTACCTAAAGTCTTGTTTGATAAGGATTAATCTCATCTTCTTAAGTTTAATCTACAGTGATTCAAGGTGATTTCAACCTTTTATTATTGCATTTTCTTCTCCATTAGATCTGTTTTCCTCTCGTGTTATATTTCTATGTTATAGAGGTTGATCTTCATAATTCTAATGGGGTTTATTTTTATGTTTTTAGCATATTTTTTGTATGGTGTCCCTAGAGGGATACAGTCTTCTACTAGGAGATGCAATCGAAGATCTATGTTATTGTTCCATTCTCTTATGAAGGACAATAACATCTTGATGTAGGGGATTCATTTATTTTGCTTTTATTTACATTAAATTATAAATTTATCATGAGTTAGCTTCATTTTTTGGTAGTTTAATTAATCCTAATTAATGAAAACCCAAATAATAAAAATAATTGGTTTATGTTTAAGGATCATTTTTGTTCTTTCCTCATGATAAAGGTTTGACTATTGATTTACTAGATAGTGTGTTATCTATATTATGTTGTTTATTATGTTTTTTTATGCTTCATTTATAATAACTTTATGATTTAGCTTGGAAATTGTTATTTTTTTAAATTGAAAAAGAATCTAAAGTTTATAATTTTTTGTTTGGATAAAGTACTTAAGGAGGCATGTTTGATGAAACTATTGTTCTTATAACTTGATGGTAATCAAATTGATGCTTAATTCATGTATAATTGAATTTTTCTTCCATGTGTTAATGGAATTTTCAAAAGAACCTAAGATATAATTTTTATTGTGGATAATTATACAATTATTTTCAAATGAGAATTATTCTTCTCATAGGTTTTTTAAACTAGAATTAATGGTATGGAGTATGTTTAAATAAATGATATCTTATTATATCTGTTTCATTAGGTTACATTTAGTCATAACATGTAATAATTGAATTGTTTAATTTAAGATTGAATAAAACTAGTTTTTTGATAAAAATAGTTTTTTTTGTCTGAGAGTTCCTATTTTCTTATGAAGGATGAATGCCTTGTTTTTGGGGCTGAGTGAGCCCATTTTCATATGAGGGAAAAATTCTTTAATTTAAGGACAAATTTCACTTTTAACCTTTTTGGTTGTTTAAGGAATTATATGTTTTTTATATGAGCCATGTTATATTATTTGATGTGAGCCTAGAATGGCTGATGAGATATGAGTATGGAGTTTAAAGGTTGTTGTAGTAGTTAATGTCTATAATGGTGAAATTCATGGTCATGTGCATGATGGTTTCAGAGAGGTAATCAGGATAATAAAACTAATTGAATCTATTATTACCTACTATTATGATAAAAATATGGATGTTTTATTATTAATAAATATGTTAATATTCGGGTGGCTATTTTTCTAATTTATCTGTATTCCTTTCCCCACTACTTAAGTCCACTGGATGTTTACTTGAGTTTAGGCAGCTGGATTTCTTAGTTAGGTATATCTTTTTTGGTAGCGTAGGATGTTTAATTGAGTTCTAGAATTATGGTATAGTAAAATAACAATAAAACTTTTAAACCATGCTGTTAGATATGGATAGAATACTAAAAAGATGTTAACCTTTAGAAATCATAGACTCTGTTAGATTATGCCTGGAACACATAGACCTCAATTTGTTGGTTAGTGAAATGAAACTTGTATTAATTTTGATGGTTAATTAATGGTTAATGAATTAATTAACATAAATTTAATTTTTAAAATGGAAATAAGCAGTTTAATGAAGTTCTTCTTAAAATTCTTGTGTTCTTATAGGATATCCAGTCCCTCTAAATGGTAGTAGGGTGTCTGAGTGATTGTTGTTGAAATTGAGAATATGACTAGGTTAATTCCCATAGTGTGGTTGTGATCTATATTATATCCTATATGTTTTGTGATTTCATATCTTACCCCACCCATGTTGGTAGGGTGACTAAGACCTGGTAGACTTTGGGAGGGTGTTTTCCCATACATCCAGGTTAGTGAGGGATGTATGGATAACTACACCCTCTAGCCCCGCTCTCTTATCTTGGTTATATTATGTACTGGTTTGAATGGTAGTTTGTTTCTCATGTATGTATATAGTGATATATAATTTCTTGTTGTTATTTAAAACACATGGATCTTTATATATAGTATCCAAATGATTATTATAGGTATGATGTGTATGGGTTATGATGGATCAAGTTCCATAATCGATGTATGGGTTGTGATGGCTTGATGTATAATACTCGATGTATGATACATGACATACAGGATATGGTGGGTCTACAAAACTACTCAGTTTCTATATGTATATGTGGATGGGTTGATGTAATGATGTGATGCACAATGTTCATGATATGATACTTGTGCCTAGGTGTATTTGGGCTGTTTTATTTTGGAGAGAGATGGATTAGGGCATACAATGTTGAGGCGGAGCAAAAAACCGGTCTGGAAGTAATAATGGGGTAACCTTGTTTTATTACTATAATACATGATATCTTGTATGAAATACTTGGTGAGAGTTATCCATGGTGAGGTTGGGAATTTATTATGACTATTTAGGTGATGATTAATTTTCACTTTTTGTTCACTGGGATTTAGTATTCTTTCTTTATCTTTTGCATAAGAGGCCCTAAGGGGGATCCTGTTGAGTATACCTATTATGTTCACCCTTGGAATATATAATTTATTTTTTAGTTTAGTAAGAGAAGGTTGGATATTAGGCTATATATTACTAGTCCATGGTTTTTTAGGGGTTTTTTAGGCTTTATGGTCACTATCAAGTTTATCTTTTAGGTACCTATAGTTTCATTTAAAGATGTTTTAGTCTTTCATGACATTACATGAATGTAATTGGGATTTATTTTATCTATCTTAGTAAGAGTTTATTGGTGTACTTATATTATCTGTCTATTTTTAATGTTTCCTTAGAGTTTAATGTCTTTCATTTTTATTTCCATTATACCCTTGGTACTTTTCACCAACCTAAGGCCTATTGGAGGTAGGATTTCGGTGGTTTCCATCCTCCTTCTCTCATTTTTGGTTGAGGAGGGGTACCTTTCGTGGGAGAGGGTTATGACATCCACCCCATTTATCAACTCATTATAAATAATTAAATAATCTAAGACTCTACCCTAGTCTCTCCTAAACTCTATCCCCACATCCTAGAATCATTTTTCTTTCCAAAAGACCAAGATAATAATCCTTAAGGTGTTACCCAAGGGAGAACATCCAAAGGGAGAGGTAATGTTATGAACCGAGATCTCTTAGTTATTTTATAATTCTACCCCATAAAACTTTATTTATCCATGGAGTTATGAAAAAATTAGTATTATTGATTTTATTAAATGTTATTAAACTATGTTAATATCCATTTTTCACTTTCCTCTAAAACCATTTGAAAAATAAAGACGTCATCATGCGTTCATGGGGACAACTTCCACCATGAATAGTGTGATTGATTTTTTATTATCGCATTATATGAATGGTTATAAAATAATATTTAAAGGATTAATATTTAATTTAACACATTGTTAATATTTTTAAATTATAAAACTTTTCTTATCTTACTCTTGATCTATGAAAAATGAATACATCGCATGTGCCAACATGTGGATTACCGACTCCAAAAAAGTGACGTATTTCATTTTTCGCTCTAGTGTTTTCTTATAAATACAACTCTCTTAAAATATGTTTTTAAACTTAAATAATATATAAATAATATCATTATACTTATGAAACAAATTATATTATTAAAAAATAACCACTTTCTTAACCATACACACCCATTAATTGTAGCATGTTCTTGTTTGGATTGGTTTAACCAACTACATGAACAATGTTATAAATTTATATCATGGATACCTAAGGAAAAAATAATTTTTGGTGATATTGTACAATAATAAGTAAACAATTTTTTATTTTGGTTCTATATTCTTAATTGAAATATCTTACTAGTTATTATAAAACCACCCCTCGCACATGAAAATTACTAAAACAAGCTCGTCACCAACTTCATCATCAAGAATCGTAACTAAAATACTTATGAAAAGAAATTAGAACATTATAAATCATTATAAAATATCCATTATAGTACCAATAATGATATTTTAATTATAGAATATGAATATATAAATAAAAAATGACATTTTCATTACGAAACTAGTTCTAAACAAACAATTAAAACTATAAACATCTGATAATGAAAACAAAATATAGCTAAATAATATATTTATAATGAATTAATATAAATGAATTTTATAAAATTTTATAGGTATGGATAAAATTCTTAAATAGTTGGTTAGTATAGTTAATTTTTTATACATGATGTTATATGACATTCAGCTATGCAGGAATAAAGGTAAGGGTGTTTCATATCAATTTACTTTCTTTGAGACATGTTTTTTTTAATACACCTAATTTAATTTAAATGGTGTGTATACTACCTTTTGGATATATAATATCAGTAAATATCATTTATTCATGTTATTTTAAGTTCAATATTAATCTCTATCTTTCAAGAGGTTTCTATTAAAATGATTCTTAATCTGTAAGGAATTTTTTTACTCAACTTATTTTCTAGATTATTTTTTTACAATGGTTTTACAAGTTGGTTCTCTTATATTATATTATGATACTATAATTCATTATATTTCTAGGTAAAGTGACATTTATAATTAAAATAATTTTATTTGACGAATTCCTTTCTTAAAAATTATGTCTTTGTTAAGAATAATTTGCATCCTCTTTGATGATGGTTTCTCTTTTATGCCCATATTTTCTCTAATAAATAATTTTCTCCTTTATATTTGGAAAATTAAATATTTGTTATATCATGTGACCATAAAATTTCTCATTCCCTATTTTTATAATGAAGTTTTATTATCTTATTTTATGATTTGGGTTATCAATAAAGATATTTTAAAATATTAAAAAGGATTTGTCTTTCAAGTTTGTATTTTTATCTTTCTGTCCACATTTGATATGAAAAATACAAATTTTTTCAAGGCTCTATTAATAAATATTATTTAAAAAATTAAAAGTTTTCAAACAAAAATTACTTTACCTTTTTTTTAAATGAATTTTGAATTTCACCCATAATTATTTATTTTATTACTATGGTAAAAACATTTTAAAATAAAATTGTGTGGTTTCATTTATCATTATAAGAATTATTATTTATAAATATTAATTTATAAATTTTAAAATAATTTTCCAAATGATTTCAAATCTTAATTATATTAAAAGTAAAAAAAGAAATATTTTTATAATTTTCAAAATTAAAAGTTTAATTTTCTGAAGAAAATTTTTATTATTGAAAACCATTTTTGGTTTTAAAGGTTTATTTTAAAATATTTTATCAGGATAAAATTATTTCATTTTAAATAAAAAATAAAGATTTTTGAATCATTTTATAAGGGGATGTTTCCTCTTTATTTTCAAAGTTATTTATCTAATAATTTTAAAAGTGTGTTCTATATCTATACCCAAAAAGATCTAACTCCTCTAGTGTTATGTTTTATGAATTGACTTCTAAGTATCTATGTGAAATACTCCTTTTGGGTGATTTAATATTTAGTTTTAATGGAACTACTTTTGATATCAAGTTATGTTATTTCATTAGGAAATAATATGAATCCCTTTTTCTTTCCATGGGTTTTCATGATATAATGAATGGTTGATATCTTATGAAAAAAATATGTATGGATGATAATAGGTGGGTTTCTATATCTCCATCCATTAGATTAGTTAAGGTTTTATATCTCATGAGATAATAAAGTGCGAATATACTAGGATTTTTTCACAATATAAATTGTGAACCTTCTTGGATTATGCTCATAACATAAAGGGTGAGACTCCTTGGATATTCTCAGAAACTAAAGGGTGGTCCTTCTTGGATATGATCACAAACTAAATGGTGGGACTTCTTAGATTACTCTCTTATAAAAAAGGGTGATCCTTCTTAGATATGATCACAAACTAAAGGGTAGTCTATATTATATATTCTCACAAAATAAAGCCTATAATTTCTTAGATATGTTGAAAATATAATGATTCCATTTTATTATGTTTATTACAAAGTTTATTGTTTTGAAATTTTTCAAGGGAATGTTACAATTATTTTTCATATTCCTATTATTATAATACATGGATCATGATTATCATCTCATAAATAAATACTCCTTTTCAAGGGTATATGTTTTTTTATTTGAGATTGCATGTCCATTTATCATGAATTATGGATAACGTTTATTGTTCCATATTCTTTTTAATAAGATATTTCTCCCCTTATCATGCTTTATAATTTGATTATGATCTAACCCTTGATGAAATAATGATACTTTTTTATCTTATTAATAATTTTATCTCAATAATTTCTTATGTTTCCATTACTTGGGATATGAAGATTAGTTTAACTTACGATAATCCTATAAGGGGGTATAGTGTGGTTCAATTATAGATAAATGTTCATAAGTGTTGTAAAATAAGTTTCTTATATATCGGTTTCTCAAAGAACTAAACCTTCAGTTCTTGGGGAGATGTGTTTATTATGAGATATAATGTTTAAATTAAGTAAATGATATAAAATAAAGATCTTTTTATCTTAGTACATATCACTTGTTATTAAATACTATGTGTAAAGTATGTGTTTTAGCACCGGATTTGGGAGTGTAGGTCTAGGGCACCTCATCCCCTCACCAAGCCACATGAATCACTATCATTGTTGAACTATTTCACTATAATCTAGTGAACTTTTTAGCAAAACCCCTAAATTTGATCACCCAAATTATAGGGGAAATAAGTAGAGGAATAATATAAGAGAACTGAGGTTTCTATTCAAATTAAATGCTAAGAAATTGACACCAAAATCACCCCATGACCATGGGGGAAAAAGATAAAGGAGATGGAGAACAGGTGATGGGACTATGTGTTCAAGGGAGAATAAATTGAAGAGATGAATATAAAAATTAATAAGGAAAAATATTCATTTTATCCTCTTAAATGGGCCATAGGGTTTGGTCATATGATTAGCCAAACCATGCACCATCTGTGTGGTTTTCACGTTCCAAGAACCACCACCCTCACATGGTTAGTGTACATAGTCAGTCAAACCATGTATCAACCATTAATAACATATCTGTACAAAATTTTCCGGTCCCTCATGGTTTAACTAAAATCATTTAGGGATCATGCGCCACACCCTTAATCCAAAACAAGTTTCCTAGTTACCTTACATGGTTTCCCCTAAATATGAGGTAACCGTATGTAGGGGTAAAACCCTTTTCCATTTTCTAAAAATAAAACTGAATCTCCTAGACTCACCTAAGAGTATGAGGAATCTCTTAGTCCTCGATACATATCAAGAAATATCACCCTAGGAAACTCTAAATCTAAAAATTTCAATCTAAGTCTCAATTTTTTAAATGACCCCAACTCCAAAATTTTAGAAAAACAAATTCTACCTGAAAATTATTACTCACAAATTATAGGGGTTTTACAACATTGATGGTGATGATAATTGTCATGGGTTTCATGGTATGTACCGGTATTATGTGGGAAATGTTAATCACCATGGACAGGGTGATGATGGTTTATCGAGTTCTATCCATAGGTTGTCAGTGATTATCTTTCACCATGGGGTTGTAGCTTTTGGGGTTCTGTGTACATAAGATATATCCCATGAGTTGGTATTAACCAGTATATTTGTTTTTTTATCCTCCATAGTTGATAGGCTTAAGTTGTATGGATTTTAAAATCTATTTGGAGGAGGGATGTGCTATAGGGATATCCATGAGATATGGGTGGTGATTAAGATCACTGAATAGGAGTGAGTTCTCACCACTCTTCATATTCTTTGTGCTTCTATGATGTAAATTGGAATGGGAAATTATTGACCATGGGACTTATTTCATGGTATAAGGAGTGCATTTATGGAATTATATATACTGAATTAAAATTAATTTAGATGATTATGAGTCATCATGTATCACCATATAGTATAGAATTTGTTGAAAGGATAATAGAGCTACCAATGTGATAGATTATGGATTCATCATCCCACTATGGAACTAGATGAATCAAGAAAGGATCTCACTTTTGGATTATTGAGTATAGAGTGGATTAGAATGATGATCGTTTTGGTTTCCCTTTGTTATAATTTCTATACACTTATATATGTATGGATATTATCTAGGGATACCATTAGTGGTGGTATACTAAGTTCGTACTCACACCTAATATGATCCCTTCTAGAAATTGGAAAACTTTTTGGTTTATGGAATATGAAAAGTTAAAAATATCATTTTTAGAGCTTAGTGGATAGAGGTGTAGTAAATACATGGGTTGGACATTGTTAGATTTTATTATAGGACTAGTTGGATCCATGATTCCATGTTGGGTTGTCTTTTGTTTCTTTTGGATATGTCTACATGTGATTGGCCTATGGGAAATCTATTTTATATTTGTAGGACTTATATGACATTTTGAATGTTTATTTTTTATACCATGTGTTATTTTTTATATTGTTATATTGACTAATTTTTGATATTTTTCCATTATTTTTATATTATTTTTATTTAATTATCAGAGAGTATAGTTTCCCCATTATCACCCCTTAGACCCTTGACACTTTTTGGTATCCTGTATCATACGAGAAGGTGCACTTAAGGTCTAGTGGAACACCTGATTGGGTGTCATTCATAGGATCTAAGTTAGGTACACTATAATAAATGTTGATAACTAAACTGAAGTGTTAAATGATTTATAAAAAATTTCTCGACTTCCTATAAATTTGGATAATAGATTCGATGATTATAGTATTAATGACTTTAAGTTTCATACAAAAGATCAAGGGTTTAAAAAACACAAAATAATAGTATATTTATACTCACAGAGTTAGTATACTATGTAAAATTGGTATCTATCATTGAAAAAAATCTATTATAGAAAATTGTTATTTGATTTATTCAAATTCAATTGGGTAAATGTTTAAAGGTAAGCAAGGAGATATTTTTTAAATTTGACTTCTATTAAATTATCTTTCTTGATCCATATTGGTGATCTTGGAGACCATGATCTATATATATTTATTCACACTCAAAAATAGTATACTATGATTATAATTTATAGGAATATCAGTTTTTTATTGTTAACAAGAAATAGATAGACTTGTATGAAATTATGGGTGAATTTGAATAAGTGTTTTGTAATAGTGAACCCCATCAAGAATAACAAAATTCAATTTTTTTTCCCTAAAAATATTGAAAGAATTATCCTCACAATAGAGGGTGAAGATAAAGAATTCATATTAACAATGGAGTTTGATAACACTATATATAATGAATAATAAGTAATTATATATTCAAATAATTAATTTCAATAAAAAATTAATTATGATATTTTTCTTATCTAAAATATTTTTTTTAATGTTGAAATTTCTTGTATAAAATAGCGATATAAATAATCTTTTATTTATTATATAATAATAGTTCATAAAATTAAATAATTATAACTCATTTCAAATTTATTTATATCTCATATGGACTTATTTTTAATCTTATATAGTATGGATTATTGATAGAAAGCTAGAACATCATGTTCAAGCATCAAAAAAGAATCTAGTAATTATTTTATGGCTTAAATCGTCATTATTTTTTTATTACATTGTTATTACCTTCATTATTTTATATTATTTTATTTTTTATAATTTATACTTTTTTACTTCCAATATTTTTTATATGTTACAACATGTTTGTAATATAGAAATGTTTAGGAAAATGATTTATATACTCTATTGGATCAACCTCATAGACTACTCGGGAACCATAATTTCATTCAAAGGGTTATACATATTCTCATATAGTAGATATATATTTTGAGTCAAAAAATATCCCAACTAATGTGGCTACTATAATATGTGATACACCTATGTTGAGTGAGAATTTGGTAATTCCTCCACCTTCATAAGTATACTGTAGGGTTACCCTTATTTATATGTATTTTTATATAAAATTATCTATTATATATTTATACTAATTACTAAAATCATTTTTTGAATGTATAAAAATAACATGAGGTGAGATGCCAATATAAATATAATATATGTATAAGGAATAAAATAATTTAAAATAGTTGTCATGTTTTAGGAATATGAGGTACTAAATAGAAATTTTGTTACAATATATAGGGAAATCATAGGACCACTATCTTGTGATATGGTGTCACACCCCGACCGCGGACGTCCGTAATTTTCCTTCTTTCTTGGTCTCGGTTTAAATTTTTCGAAGATTAATTGTGATTGGTGGTTTCACGTCGGTGCGCGGTCATCGCACCGCTAGCGGTGATCGTGCATTCGGCCCGGGTGACGATGTGTCCACCCGGCATTTTAAATATTAAAGTTTTTACGTTGTCTTTTTGTTATTATTACTATTTGAGTTGCGTTATTATTATTGTAGTTTTTTTTATCATATTAGTAATGTTATTATTATTAATGTTATTATGTTAATATTTTGTTTCTATTATTATTATTATTATTATCATTATATTATGTTGTTATTTTTATTTTTATATTATGCTATTATTACTATTTTTATTATTATCATTATTATAATATTATTATGCTTATATTATTATTATTATTATTATGTTAATATTATTAAATTATTATTATATTAATATTGTTATTACTATTATATTATTATATTATGATTATTCTAAATTGTTATTGTTATTAGTATTATGTTAATATAATGATATTATTATTATCATTGTTGTTATTATTGATATATTATTATTATGCTAATTATATTATTAGTGTTATTGTCATTATTATGACTATGTTATTATTATTTTATTATTATTACTGATATTAACTTTATATATTGGTTACTACTGTTATATTATTATTATTGATCGTTGAACCCGTTCTACGGTCTTCTGTTTTAGGACCCACGCGGGGCTTTTTCGACAGAGTGCCATCACTGCGCTTTGTTTTCAAGGTTCCGCCGTCTCCGCGCCTCAGTTTTGAGAGTGTTGGACTTTATCACGTGGCTTCGGACACACGTCGTGTCATCATGCCTTGGTTCCAAGGTCGTTTTACGGTCGCGTTTGGATCTTGAGGTAGGTCTCCCATCACACTCGCCTTTAAATTTAGAATTTATTTATTCCTTGTCTTTTATTGGATTTCAGTAAATTTAAAAGTATTATTAAGTAGTAACTTATAATGTGGTTTGCTCTGCTTATTTCTAGCATTTCAATGGAAGTAGTTTTTTTCTCGGTTTTAACTGTGTATGTTTTCCTGAAGATACTACTAAATGAGTTCATTATGAAATATGAAGATCATGTTGAATTGGGTTCTGAAGCGGTTTTGGTGTGTGTAAAATGGTAGGCGTATTGGTTATGGAAAATGGTGTTTTTCTTTGAACCTCGATTAGAGGAAGTGTCGTGTGACCTTTAAACTCGATTTTTGGAAACATTAAATGTGGTTCTTGGTTGTTGAAAAATGTTTTCCTTTGATGCGTGATTAAAATTCTGGATTTAATTTGAGAAATATTATTCTTTCAAAAAGTGTTTAAAGGCCCGTTTGGCTCTTGATAAAAGTGGGGTGCGTTTGGAACCTGGAAAATGATTTCTTACTTATGACACCAGCGTCTTTCAGGTTTGAGATGCTAATTTGAGTTTCTTAAATAATGTTCTAAGTGCGTTTTTGGTTTTCAATGGTGTGGTGTACGTCATGTCCCTTTGGAAATGTTTTAGTGTTAAATGTTCAAAATGTAAATGATATGGCGGCCCGGTTGGCACTTTAATAAATGTGAAGTGATTATACTTATACGTACTTGTGAGGGCATTTCTACAGGGGGACTTCCCTTCGAGGGTTGTCGTGTAGCAATGTCCATGTAAGGGGTTGGCAAGTGCGGTGAGATGAGTCACGCGTGCGCGGGTCTCCCACTTACACAGTGTTACAAAAACTACTATGGGTTCCTGGGCGTCTTGTAGATTATCGAGTGACGGTTGCTTGCTAACCCTGATTAGACGGGTTGGTACCCTCTGGAGTTGTGGACAGGCCAGGTGGGATGTGCCACTGGTTGGCTATTAGGGCGGCCAGTTGGTTATTGACTGTGGAGTACCATGCCGGCAGTTAGTCTGAACCCGAGTACATCCAGGGGTTTTCTAGGGATGTTCAGGATCGCCCATGGTTATTGCTGATAACCTCTGGTTTACTTTTTCTTGCACTTGGTTTTCCTTGCCTTCTTACCTTTACTTGCACTTGTTTTCCCTGCTTGTTTGCCTTCAGTCATATTTCACAGCCTATACTGTTAGACTTTAGGAAAAATGGTTTTCAAATGAAAATGCTTTATTCTCTTTGGGTTAGATTTGAAAATGTAACACTTTGCTTATTAGATTGAGCTTAAAACTAATGAAATGGAACTAACTTTCGAAAAGGAATAAGGGAAATGTCTCGTGTTTGATTTCCAAGTAAAGCATTGTGAAAACTTACTTTTATACATTATAGTTCAAACCTGGATTATGTAGATTCTTTATTTACTGGCGGGGCATTGGGATTTGTTGTGGGGCTCACCTACTGAGTACTTTTGTGCTCACGCCTATCTTTTACCATTTCAGTCACAGGTCTTCTGTTTTGAGTCGCTCAGTGTTGGAGTGAGGTTGCTCTCTAGTTGGGTGGTGACCTGAGAGGTCACATGGAGGTACGTGGTTGTGTGGTTTTTACTTCTTTTCCGCTGTTAGTGTTTATTTATTCTGTTTTCTATTTACTTTTGTTTTGGGCTGAAATCATTCCCAACGATCAAGTCTTAATGCCCGGCACTGGTTGCCATCCCGGGGGGATCGGGAACGCCCCTCGGGACTTGCCGCGGACAGGCTCGGGTGACCGGTTCAGGGTCGACCCGGGTTGGTTCGTGACAAAATGGTATCAGAGGGAGGTTCTTGTTATTTGGGTTGTCCGGTAGAAGGAGATTAGGACTGTCGGAACTCGAGGGGTAGGTACGGGAAGAGCGTCGCGAACTCTTGCTCGCACTGATCCTCGAGTTACCAGGGGTAGTTCGGGGATTGTGTCCTTGTCTTTCCTGGTTTGTCTTGGATTGAGAGATGATAATGGAGGCAAGCCGACGTTACATCGTAATTTCACATGGAGTAGTGACCCATGTGGAGTTCGAGTACGTGGTTTGAATTCCTCCTAGTGGTCGACGCTGACTTGGGACATGGCCCACTACCATGTCGCCAGGTTGAGTGTGACTACTAGTCCCTCATTTCAGTGATTGATGCAAATTTGGTTGCTGCTTTCGTTTTGGTTTGTGTGAGTGCATTGTTGGAAACGAAAAAGGTTTTTGAAAAATTGGATTGGTTCCTTTTAAAGGACTTTAAATATATGAAATGGGTTTTAAAACTGAAATCTCTTGATTTGGAAATCTGTTGCTTTCTTGGAATTGGATAAGAATGATTTGGATTGAAACCTCGGTTCCTCTTTATGAACGTCTGCACATGTGTGAGAATGCATGGAAAGTGTGTGTTGATGCACGTATGAATAGAATGTGGATAAAGACATGTGCAACGGTTCATGAGATTACCTGGGTGTGTATTTGAAATTAAGGGCTTGACCTTGTTTTCTAAATTGGTTTTAAAGAGGAAATGGTTTTGGAAAGTTTTTGGTTTGAAAGTGGGTTGGTTTTTGGAAAGTGATTTTGAGAAAGGGTGGTTTTGAAATCAAAAATGAAAAGGAAATTTTAAGGAGGAGATTTTATTTTGGGTTGTGTTGTATTTGATTGGTCCTTGTGCTGACTGTTTTTGATAAAGGCGCTTTTATTGATGTTGCTTCGATTTGATGTTGATTTGGTTTGATGTGGGTTTTGGCCTTGTGTTTTATATGTCGCTCAGGAAATTCCACCCAGAAAGGTCTTTAAGGATTCGGATATGTCATGCCCAGTTTTTAGTCCTCCTCAGACTTTTCCTGTTCTCCATGGTGATCAGGGTCCGTTAGAGGCAGTGGAATGGCTCGAGGAAGTGGAATGTGTCTTTAGAATATTGGGAACTCCCGATAATGTTAAGGTTCGTGCAATTATGGAGTTGTTTGAGGGTCCAGCTCTGGACCAGTGGAAGATGGTTACCCCACCGCCAACGCAAGGTGAAATGACGTGGGATGTCTTCAGAACCGTTTTCATCCAATGGTTTGTACCTGAGGAAGTGAAGCTGGAGAAAAAGGGAGAGCTTGTGCATATTCAACAAGGCCAACGGACGGTGAAGGCATATGTTGACCATTTCAAGGAACTAATTTCCTTTTCTCCAGATGTAGCGTCGCATGAGCTCATGAAGGCCTCTCTTTTCACTGGAGGTCTTCGTCCAGAGATCAAGGAGCGTGTCTTCCCTTCTAAAGACCTTTGTTTCGAGAAGCTGGTGGAGAAAGCTTTCTTGTCTGAGTTGGTTTCCGGTGTGCGGGTGGCTAATACTTCAGCATCCCCTGTTGTTCGTAAGAGTTCCCCCTCTGGTGAGGAAAAGGCGCGAGAGATACCTGTCCCCAATGAGTTATCCCCTTTGGTCCCAGCTTCCAGTTCATCAGATCATTCGATGGTATGCTTTCAGTGTGGTCGTTTCGGGCATTTAAAGCCGTCTTGTCGCAACCCTCCGAAGACGTGTCATCGTTGCGGTTGTCTGGGTCATCTGGAGAAGTTTTGCAAGAAGCGTTGCTTGAAGAGGAAGCTGCGATGGGAGAATGTCAGTACCTGACTGTGAGGCAGAAGATGCTTCAGCCATCAGAGCCCCAGCCACAAGTCTCGGGGTGAAGCTCGCGCACAGTCAGGAGTCCCCAGGGTTGTGAAGCCTTGGTCCAGGTTTTGTGTTCCGTGTTAGCAGTGGAACAATCAATATCTTTTAGTACTTGTTTTTCTGCTGTTAGGTTTTGACGTAGTTGTATGTTCATTATTTTACCATGGGGTTATCATGGACTTGTTTTATTATAATCCAAGTAGTCTGGTTTATGTAGATGTGTTGTTTTTCTAAAAAGTGACAATGGACTTGTTCTATGATAAATCTAAGCGGACTTGTCGTGAGAATGTAATATTCTAAATCGGGTGTCCTTCCAAAAAGTGTGTTTGACTCTAGTGTGGGTTGACCCCGTTTTAGTTATGTTGTCGATGTGATTATGCTTTGTGGACTTCGGTGGATCATGTCTCCAATTTGATGTCGGTTAGATGTTTTTCTATGGGTTTTCACTGGTGTTGAAGGTTGTTGACTCTGGTCGAGAATTTAATGTCTGGACGAAGGTGTTGCTTTTCACTCGTGCTATGAGAGTTGGTTTAAACCGGTTGGGAGTTCCCGCGTCGACCCCCTTTTCTAGGGTCTTCCTTTTAGATGGTCAACTTTTCTGCACGAGTTGAGCTCTTGTGGTGGGGAGAACCCCTTCGTGTTCTCCCCTCGATCTCGGACCCCAGTTTTCTCTTGAATCGGTCGGGTGTGACCTGTGTAGAGTAAGGTCATCCCCGAGAACCTCAGTTTTCTTCAGTTCCTTTAGTTCTGTTTGGGCATAGACTTGGTTTTTTGCTGACTTGTAACCTGGTGACTTTCTGGGGGCAGAAAGTGTCTGTGGTGGGGAGAATTGTCACACCCCGACCGCGGACGTCCGTAATTTTCCTTCTTTCTTGGTCTCGGTTTAAATTTTTCGAAGATTAATTGTGATTGGTGGTTTCACGTCGGTGCGCGGTCATCGCACCGCTAGCGGTGATCGTGCATTCGGCCCGGGTGACGATGTGTCCACCCGGCATTTTAAATATTAAAGTTTTTACGTTGTCTTTTTGTTATTATTACTATTTGAGTTGCGTTATTATTATTGTAGTTTTTTTTATCATATTAGTAATGTTATTATTATTAATGTTATTATGTTAATATTTTGTTTCTATTATTATTATTATTATTATCATTATATTACGTTGTTATTTTTATTTTTATATTATGCTATTATTACTATTTTTATTATTATCATTATTATAATATTATTATGCTTATATTATTATTATTATTATTATGTTAATATTATTAAATTATTATTATATTAATATTGTTATTACTATTATATTATTATATTATGATTATTCTAAATTGTTATTGGTATTACTATTATGTTAATATAATGATATTATTATTATCATTGTTGTTATTATTGATATATTATTATTATGCTAATTATATTATTAGTGTTATTGTCATTATTATGACTATGTTATTATTATTTTATTATTATTACTGATATTAACTTTATATATTGGTTACTACTGTTATATTATTATTATTGATCGTTGAACCCGTTCTACGGTCTTCTGTTTTAGGACCCACGCGGGGCTTTTTCGAGAGAGTGCCATCGCTGCGCTTTGTTTTCGAGGTTCCGCCGTCTCCGCGCCTCAGTTTCGAGAGTGTTGGACTTTATCACGTGGCTTCGGACACACGTCGTGTCATCACGCCTTGGTTCCAAGGTCGTTTTACGGTCGCGTTTGGATCTTGAGGTAGGTCTCCCATCACACTCGCCTTTAAATTTAGAATTTATTTATTCCTTGTCTTTTATTGGATTTCAGTAAATTTAAAAGTATTATTAAGTAGTAACTTATAATGTGGTTTGCTCTGCTTATTTCTAGCATTTCAGTGGAAGTAGTTTTTTTTCTCGGTTTTAACTGTGTATGTTTTCCTGAAGATACTACTAAATGAGTTCATTATGAAATATGAAGATCATGTTAAATTGGGTTCTGAAGCGGTTTTGGTGTGTGTAAAATGGTAGGCGTATTGGTTATGGAAAATGGTGTTTTTCTTTGAACCTCGATTAGAGGAAGTGCCGTGTGACCTTTAAACTCGATTTTTGGAAACATTAAATGTGGTTCTTGGTTGTTGAAAAATGTTTTCCTTTGATGCGTGATTAAAATTCTGGATTTCATTTGAGAAATATTATTCTTTCAAAAAGTGTTTAAAGGCCCGTTTGGCTCTTGATAAAAGTGGGGTGCGTTTGGAACCTGGAAAATGATTTCTTACTTATGACACCAGCGTCTTTCAGGTTTGAGATGCTGATTTGAGTTTCTTAAATAATGTTCTAAGTGCGTTTTTGGTTTTCAATGGTGTGGCGTACGTCATGTCCCTTTGGAAATGTTTTAGTGTTAAATGTTCAAAATGTAAATGATATGGCGGCCCGGTTGGCACTTTAATAAATGTGAAGTGATTATACTTATATGTACTTGTGAGGTCATTTCTACAGGGGGACTTCCCTTCGAGGGTTGTCGTGTAGAAATGTCCGTGTAAGGGGTTGGCAAGTGCGGTGAGATGAGTCACGCGTGCGCGGGTCTCCCACTTACACAGTGTTACAAAAACTACTATGGGTTCCTGGGCGTCTTGTAGATTATCGAGTGACGGTTGCTTGCTAACCCTGATTAGACGGGTTGGTACCCTCTGGAGTTGTGGACAGGCCAGGTGGGATGTGCCACTGGTTGGCTATTAGGGCAGCCAGTTGGTTATTGACTGTGGAGTACCATGCCGGCAGGTAGTCTGAACCCGAGTACGTCCAGGGGTTTTCTAGGGATGTTCAGGATCGCCCATGGTTATTGCTGATAACCTCTGGTTTACTTTTGCTTGCACTTGGTTTTCCTTGCCTGCTTACCTTTACTTGCACTTCTTTTCCCTGCTTGTTTGCCTTCAGTCATATTTCACATCCTATACTGTTAGACTTTAGGAAAAATGGTTTTCAAATGAAAATGCTTTATTCTCTTTGGGTTAGATTTGAAAATGTAACACTTTGCTTATCAGATTGAGCTTAAAACTAATGAAATGGAACTAACTTTCGAAAAGGAATAAGGGAAATGTCTCGTGTTTGATTTCCAGGTAAAGCATTGTGAAAGCTTACTTTTATACATTATAGTTCAAACCTGGATTATGTAGATTCTTTATTTACTGGCGGTGCATTGGGATTTGTTGTGGGGCTCACCTACTGAGTACTTTTGTGCTCACGCCTATCTTTTACCATTTCAGTCGCAGGTCTTCTGTTTTGAGTCGCTCAGTGTTGGAGCGAGGTTGCTCTCTAGTTGGGTGGTGACCTGAGAGGTCACATGGAGGTACGTGGTTGTGTGGTTTTTACTTCTTTTCCGCTGTTAGTGTTTATTTATTCTGTTTTCTATTTACTTTTTTTTTGGGCTGAAATCGTTCCCAATGATCAAGTCTTAATGCCCGGCACTAGTTGCCATCCCGGGGGGATCGGGAACGCCCCTCGGGACTTGCCGCGGACCGGCTCGGGTGACCGGTTCAGGGTCTACCCGGGTTGGTTCGTGACATATGGTGACACTCCCCATAGATTATAACAAATAGACACATATTAATATTTTTTTGAATCATGAAATATAATACTAATTTAGTATTTCTTAATGATTAATTTAAATGGTGATATAAAAATTATTAATATAATAATTATGATTTATATTTTTTTTATTTGAAAATTTTATTTCATTTTGATCTTATTGGCTTGATTTTATTCCCAACGACATTAAAAACATGGTAGGAAATATAAGGACCTTGATTGGAGGTTATGGAATGAGTTTTATAGTGTGTCTCTTATAATTTGGTAGATATATGAAAAGGTGCATGATGGGGTTTCTTCAGGCCATTAGAAGATGTTTGTTGATATTAACAATGATACACTACATAATATATTATCATATTGTATAGTATCCTAGTAATTTAGATTCAATAGAATTATAAATGTTATTATTATAAATTTTTTCAGGATGTGTGCACTAAAAATGTATCAAGTTTATAAAAATAAATATTTCCTCACATAACTATTTATAAGAGTTTTTCAAGGAAAATATCAATATGGTTGTATTTTATGCATTATGATTTTTTTAACAATTTATTTTTAATTATTATTCATTTACTTTTTTTTATTGGTATTATTGTTAAAACTTTTGGTTAGAGTAATAGAGACATGGTTTCCCATTCATCATAAACTTGATTATAGTTTTGTGAATAAAAGTCAGACATTGGGGTAAATTTTTTCAATAAAAATTTAATATTATTAAATTATTGAGGATAAATAATAATGAAAAATAACTAATTAAATAATATTTTGAAGTTAATAAAATTAATCACAATATTATTGATATGTTACATTTGTAGGTTGAAATTTTGGAAGCATGATGTTCCAACCTTTAATAGACAACATTGATCTAATTAAATGATGAAATTAGATATTTTTAGTGAAAATGAATTTCATGAACATATGGAGGGGTGGGTTATGGACTAACCCTATTAAATTTACTTAGATTATAATTATATAATAGCACAAATAGAAATTTTTATTTTTAAGGAAAAATGTAACAACAAGAATGATAGAGACAAACACAATATGAGTGATGTCTAATAATGTAAATTACCTTAATTCTTGTATTTTATAGGATGAAAAGAAATGTTACTGATGAAATTTCAAGCCTAGTAGCTTATCCTCCATACATAATGTAAATATATATAATAAAATTGTAAAGTACATTGAGGTAAATTTTTTCAATTTCGATTTTTTATTATTAAATTATTATGGATAAATAATAATAATTAATAAATAATTAAATAATACTTTTATGTTAATATAATTAATAAAAAATTTATTGATATGTTGTATTATTAGGCTCAAATTTAGGAAACATGGGGTTTCAACCCTTAATGGAAAATATTTACCTTATTTAATGATTTAATTGGACATGTTTTAGGGGGAATGCATCCAATTCACATATATAGGGATTGGTTTTAGACTAACCCTATCAAATTTATTTGGTAAATATTAATTATCTATAATAAAAAATGGAAATTTTGATTTTAAAGGCAAAATGTATTAAAATGATTTATATAGAGAGACATAGGATGAGTGATGTCTAGCAATGTAAATTTTCTTAATTTCTATATTTCAGAGAATAAAAAGAAATATGCCTGATGAAATTTCCAGATTGTTATCTTATAGATAAAGTTAATATATTTAATATAAAACTATAATCTTATTTGAAATTTTAAATGTATTTTTATGTGATGCATATAAAATTTAATTATATAATTTTTAAAATTGGTCATTATGTTCGATCAACTTTGTATATCTACATGTTTTTGTTGTTTTATTACATATATGAATTAGTGAAGCTATAAGTTTTTCTAACTTGTTAATTTTTTTACTTATTTTTACCTTATAATGGTTACAAATTGAGATTTCTCTAGGACACCACAATTCCCAAAATAAATAAAAGAAAACACAAAACATATATATAATATCTACTATAAGAGGGATCAATAAAATAAAGTGTGCCTCAATTTCCATGTTAAATGCATCATAATGGTGAATATGATTGTGTTATGTCGATAACAACCAATGATTTCTTACTCCCAAAGGTATCCTCTAGTCATATGAATCATTGAATGCTTCGATGAACCAATTATCTTTCAAAGATATGTTAGCACCTCGTCCATGAAGATAAATGGAGAAAATATATTTAGAGTGAGCTTCGGGTTTCAATAATAATCCCTAGTGTATATAAAATTGAATCTCTAAAAATCTTTAAATTGAACCCCTTCATTAAATGATGTAGCCACTTAGTGTCCTAACATTTATTATGTTATGAAAAGGATAACTTTTGACTTTTTACCTTTGTAAAAATAAAAAGTGAAACCTCATTAATTAAGTGACTTATTAAATATCCTTTTAATATTTACTTAATCTACACATTATAATATGTTGTTTCATAGGCCTAATCAACCATGATGAACATTATACGAAATACATGTGAATGATATTTAATATAATTCATCATACACACCATGATGTAGTTTCAATTACCATTATATAATACCAAACAAGACATTGAAACTATTACCACATCATAGTTTATGCTTTAGTGTGTATTTTCAATAATATCTTTCCTATAATATATCCAACTAAGTTTATGAAAAACTTCACGGTAATTTTTTAATCCATCCAAACTCCTTTGAATATGATTATTATATAAAATCTTTCAGATTTTAGGCAACCACTTTATACAAAAAAAATTATCCACAATCAAGGCTTATTTTAAAACCCTAGGGGTCTTTCTAATATTATCCTTATGTGACATTACATAGGAATAATTGATTTGCTCCCCCTTGAATATGATCATGCCATGCCATCCCTAGGCACTAAAAATCACTGATGAGAGCCCTTGTGATGATATTTACTTAGAAAATGTAGACCCTAAAATGTGTAATCCCTTATGGGATTCCTAAAAAAATATTTATGTATATATAGGAAATTTTATAAGTTTGTGATTCTCTAAAATAGACTGACCAATTTAAATGAATACAATGCATTTCATCCATAAAAGTAGTTAATAACAGCACATGTCACCTAAATAAGCATGATCATATGTTTCCTCGCTCAAATTCAACCATGTCCTTAGATCTCATATTTTTTATATAAGGGTATAAATCCCATATTAGTTATTATAAACTAATAACAAGGTAAAAAATATACCATACCACCCCCTGATTATCACAACCTCAAGACTAGTGTAAGAAGGATATAAAATTATGAAGGTTCATAATCTTTTTATATTATCAACCATAGGTAATAGGGATTTATATAAAGCATAATCCCCTAAGTAAATCAATTATTGTGTGGAATTACATGTAATGGACTTTAGTAGTCCAGTCTAAATAATAGTTCTCTACTTATTATCTCATGATTATACTCCATATAATATATAGTATTTTACTCATGTTAATCTTTATGTATCATCATAATAGTCAGTACTCTATGACAGAAATTAGTTATAGAAAATTCAATTTCATACTTTAAGTGGGTTTTACCATTCCAATATTCATGTAAAAATACACAACACATATAAATAAATGATATATATGTATATATCCCTTAGTATAAAATCATTATAAAATTTTTATTTTAAATAAAAATTATATCCATTATCTCATGTATCTAATACCAAAATAATTTACATAAACTTTTTTGTTCTTCTATGTAAATATATTTTTCGATGAATCTTCTATATTATCTTATATAACCACCAAAAAATCTTAACATTTTCTCTATCAATTATCAATCAATGATATGGTTTTTGTAAATGATATATTTGGCCCTAAAGTGAGACTAGGGTTCTGTTTATTAATAAATATATCTATGTTTTACATGGTAAATCTTGATTTCTATAAAGACACTAATAACCACCACAAGTCCAGTGATGAACTTCTTTATCTAAACAAATTCCATTACCACATCTGATACAACAATTTAATTCACCTCTAGTTTTGAATCCTCAAAAAAGGGTTATTTGGAAATCTTATAAATAATAACTCCACCATTAAAGAAAAACATAAAAATAAATTTTGATCTTTCATTGTCCTAATAAATTTAAAACTAGTATTATTTTAACCTTTTACAATTAACTTTTACTTGACTTTAAATTCCATGGATATATCCTTAGTTATTCTATAGTACTTAAGGATGTTCTTTATAAAAATATAATGACACTCACCAGGATTGGAATTGTATATTTTAGTTATTCTCAAATCATAAGTGACATTTGGTTGAGAACACAACACCACATACATGATAGGTCATATATCATATGTATAAAGAATCTTATCCATGTTTTTGTTTCTAACTCTTTAGAAGTATGTCGAGTTTTTTAAGACTCAATCTATGAAACATTGGTAAAGACACTTTATTAGATTTATCCATGCTAAAACTCTTTATTATATTACCAATATTAGGAATCTAAAATAGTACAATTATCCTTTTAGATATATCTATATAAATCTATGTTCCTATAATATAAGATTTTTCATCAATGTCTTTCACTGAGAATCATTTTCCCAAACATAACTTCATAGAATTTAATGATTGGATACCATTTATAATGAGTAGTATTCCATCTATATACAACACTAGAAATTCCATTGAACTCCCACTAACCTAATTTTATATACAAGAATCATACAATTTTTTTATAAAACTAAACTCTTTGATTATATCAGGAAATTGGATGTTCCAACATTTAGAAGCTTGTTTTAATCTATAAGTGGGACACTAAAACTTTAATACCTTAGAAGTATCATCTAGAACTTAAAAACCTTTAAGTTATATAATATAAAAATCCTTGACTAATTTTCCATTTTGAAATTTTTTTTATATCTATATGATATATCTCATAATCATAATTAGTTTTTATGTAAAGAAATATATGAATCGACTTTATCATCTTAATTGGTGAAAAGGTCTCTTCTTAACTAATACCATGAATTTTATTTTACCCTTTTTCACCAAGAGATATTTATTGGTTTAAATTATTATATTCATGTAAGATTTATTATGGTAAACTAGCTTAAACTCTATGGGTATTTCCCCCTCAAGTGAATCTACCATGTTCCAAAAAAATTAATGTATATGGATTCCATCTCTGATCTCATGACCTTTAACCATTTTTTTAAAAATTGGAAATCTCAATGGCCTTTAGAAAAGTAACAATATCATCAAATTTGAACTTCACTTCATACATATTTTTTAGAATAAATCCATATTTTTCAATCACTTGGTAAATCCTTCTAGAATATTGTGGTTCTTGTATAATCTAAGTTGGTTCTACTTCCATAAAATATTATGGATTTGGCTCACTATCCATCATAGAAACAATTCTAGTTTATTGGATTTGAACTTATCCAAGTTAAATTTTCCTCTCATTGAATCCCCATTTAACATATTCCATATTAAGTAAAATACCAATTCGACCAACAAACACTTTTTTTAGTAATATTATATAAATAATATCCCTTAGTTTCCTTGGGGTAATCAACAAATAAGCACACTTTTGATTTTACTGTTAATTTTATCTGAAAACAAACATCGTACATATACTTCACAAAACCAAATATTTGTAAAATAAAAATTATGAAACCTCCCAGTTTATATCTCATGTGACTCATTTATGAATGAATTATATGGAATGTGATTTTGTAGGAATTTGTTTAAGTAGGTTTGAATCAGTTTTCTAAGAATACCATTAGAATTATATAGAATTGTGTTGGACCAATTGTTATCCAATGTTCCCCATGGTTTTTTATAGGTGACTAACTTCCATGTTGGTACTAACAGGCATTGTGCATATTCCTAAATAAGGAAATGTTGTGGAACCACATATACCAAGACCCACATAGGGAGAGGGGGAGTTTAAAATGTGATTTATAAATATTAAGGAAACTCCCCCAATCATAATGCCTTTTCCAAATTGGGTAGGATTCCATACAAAAATAAAATTGCATAGTTGGGACTCCCAAAGTTCATAATATCATGTTTGAGGGGAGGGAGGGTCTTATAAGTAGCATCAAAGCGCTAGGGGGAGCTTCAAACAACTTGGGTAACACTGGGGGAAGATATTTGGACAAAAGGATTTCCAACACTCCATGTGGTTCATAATAGGGGACTAACCACCCTACTGATACTATTAGGAACTGCGTGTAGTTCTAAATAAAGAAATTTTGGGGTGAAGAACCCTTGGGACGTTTAAATAACTCCATGGATTTTAGAAATTTTTTAATACTTATTGATTGTTTTATTTAATGTTAACCAAGTTTTTTAAGTGTTTTTTAGAATATTCTTAATGATTTTAAAGTTATTGTGGTGTTTGGAAGGGATTATGATGATATTTAATTAATTATATAATTTTTAATATAAACCTAGAAAAATGGAAAATTCCCCATATAAATTGATTCAAAACAAAGGCATGACATAAGGGGGACCACACCATATTATTGGATTTATGTATGGATAAAGATCAATATAGGGGGGTTAACATAAGAGTGATTGTTGTATAGAGATCAACATAAGGTTCACCAGCATTACCAAGATCCACATAAGAGTACATCAACATAAGTATTATAATATCCTTATATTCAGGTTGAAATTTCTGAATTTTGATATTTTAAATTAAATGAAACCTAATGATACTAGATTTTTTCCTCAGTGACTAAAACATCACTAGTGAATCATAATTCAAGAAGTTTAAAGAATCTATTATTATCAAACAAATAATATTGATAAACTAGTTAATAAAAACTATATGAGAAAGAACTCAAAAAAATTTATCTTTTTTTAATAATAATACAGATGTAAATAAGGTGATTCTTTATCGTTCCCTATTTCTATAATCACGTGATAATGGAATTATAGTGATTTAAACCAATATTTCATGAGTGTGGAATATTTTAAAATATAGTACATAAATATCTGTTATTATAAGACTATAGTTTTTCTAGGAATATGTTCATACAAAATAAAAATGATACCTTTTGAGTTTTTTATAAGATCAAATGGGGTTCTTCTTGTAAAGATTTTTTAGTGAATAAAATATATTTTTACAAGAATTTTGAATGCTAGGATAATTTTTATAAATCAACATAAATATAATTTTCGTGTTTTAAATCATTTTATAAGTTCATTTATAATAGTGGGGTACCCAAATGTTGTTATTTTATGATCATTCTTTTGGATGGAATCATTAAAATATTATATGTATTCTATTTTTGGCATGCTGATTCTGATGGGAATAGTTTAGTGATCACAACTAAATATCATTTAATTTTATCATGGAGTTTGAAAATTATAAGTGTAGGGTGGATAAAATATCATTATTGTACAAAAAATACGGTAAAAATTTTAGAATGATTTTTTCAAAATAGATGAATAAGAAGTAGGGCATGAAGCCATGGTTGGGTGTAATCTAAAAAACTAGTATTACTCATGCTAATAGTGTTGAGTCAAGAAGGAGAAAAATAATAAGTTCCTTAAAGATTTTTTATATAGTGAGACATAGTAATCAAGATTCCTTCTTTTAATTCTTAAAATAGATCATTTGTGCTATATTTATTAATGAAGGGAGTCTGAGTTCATCTTAATTTCATCTACTATCTCAAAGAATAAGATCACTCATCATTTGTTGAAGAAACCTATGTGTGTTGAAGATCTTTCTCAAGTGGTGGTTTTTGTTATCATTGTAACTGTTGGGATACTATGGTATTCATGGGATCCATTGCATGTGATATAATGCATGGGTTACAAGATTATACTTGACCCAAACACTTATAATTTATAAAACAATTCTAGTGTAAAATATTTAGACTCAGATAAAAACTAACTGCAACAAGGATTAAGCTCTCACATTAAGGCCAAATATTATAAAATTATTATGTGTATTTCTCTTATTTAATTGTTTTCACATATCATCCAAGGATTATTTTAATAATTTAAGTAATAAAATCAAATCTTAACCAGTAATAAAGTTTAATTTTTTAAGGAAAAAAGAAATTTTAAAAGCTGGGAGACACTAATTCACCCCCCTAGTGTAACCACTCGGTCCTCTAGCACATAAAATTGGTATTAGATATAAAAGTTACATCTATTATATTATCTCATTGTGAAGTAATATGGATAATTTCATATTTTTGAATAGTATATGAGTTCCTACATTTGATGGAAAAAAATTCATCACTGGAATAATAAAATGTTTCATACTTATTTCCTTTGTTTATTTAAGTTCTTGATGCAGCTACAGTGAGATTTCCACCTGTTAAAGTAGGTGAATAGATATCTTTTATTGATAAAATAAATCTTAATGTTGATGTTAAGGCTATAAATTCCATTCTTATGTCCCTTTCTGAAAAAGAGTTTATTAAAGTAATGGGACTACAAACTGCTAAAGAAGTATGAGATAGACTTAAAAGTAGTTAGGAAAAGCTATAGATTTTGAGAATTAGGTTTAATGACATAAATGTGACTAAGGAAGAATATATTGATTTCTACTTTACCAGATTCAATGAGATTGTGATCAATATAAGTTTCTTTTTGGAAAACTAGATGGTACTGTTTTTTGTGAAGAAAATCATAAAAAAATTCATTTCCCAATTTTGATCTAAAAAATCTCTAAAAGATAGGGAGAATATTTTAATTGATGAGATGCATAATATTCTTATATCCTATGAACTTAAATTTAAAAACAATTTGAAAGATGATATGGAATTTGAATCTATAATAAAGTTAAAGTTTAAGGAAGAATAACCTAAAGAGTCTAGTGATTTTGATGATGATGATGATGAGAATGATGAAAATTAAAAGAGAGCAATTTCCCTTATCTCCAAAAATGTTTGGAATGGAAAATATAAATATAGCAGTATTCTTCACTTAAAATTTTTGAAGTACAAAGGAATAGGACACTTCACTGTAAATTGTTCTAAGAAAAAGCCTTTTTATTTTGAGTATGTTTAACCTGTTGAAATACACAGAATGAAGAAGTAGGAAAAATACTATAAATTAATGAGAAAAATATGTGAAACAAATAACATTCCAAGATGGAAGAGGAAGATTTTGATGAGTAAATAATAAGATAAAGACACTTTATCATGTAGACAATCATAGGATTAAACATGAAAAAAAATATTTACTTTATATCATATGTGGATAAGAAAAAAACATCCTCATGATGTAAAAAGGAAGGTGAAGAAGAAACATGCATGGAGAATATGATCAAATTTGACTTAGAATTTCCACGACTCATCCTAGTGGGTCTTGTTCTAATGCTCCCCAAGCCTGCCTCCAATAGGATAGGGGTTAGTGACTAGAACTGAGTAGGAATATCACTCACATGGGAGGCATTTCCTATGTACATGTATGCACACACACATCTCCAAGCCCACAAAATACTAAAATGGAAAAAAACCATCAAGTAGAGAATCCATGCATAGCACTATATCCCAAAACCAGAGTATAATAGAAAGTAAAGTAAAGTAAAGATATCCAAAATACAAGCCCACCAAAAAGAGTCTATAAACACAAATCCAACCTGAAAGAAAAGGTACAGGGACTATTTTATATAACTATAGGAACACCTCAGTTTGGTTGATCTCACAAAGCACTGTCTATTCTTGGTCCTCCTAGGACGCCATCAGAAGTTCGATTGTCTGCACAAGACACAACATGTGAGGGAAAATTCCATGTAGGGGGGGTATAAAAATACACTATAGGACACCCTAAAACCATAAAGAAATATAAAAAAGAAAATTACAGTCATCTCTACACATGTATATGTCTACAGAACTTATAACAAGAATATCCAAATATAATCAACCAATACACATAGTCTAGAGGTAAGTCATAACCGCTGCATTACAACCCTAGGAATTCAGCTCCAATATTCCATGAACCCATCATTTGGGAGAACACACTCTTAATTCTGATAGCACTGATGACGTTTGTCTAAGAGGTACTACTCATCAGGCCTCGCCCTGAAAAAATACACTGATAGATTTGAAGAGAGAGATATGATATGACATATGAGGATCACAACAAAGTTCATGGGGTTATACTAACAACCCAATCTGGATTAACCAGCCAAGTAGAGGATCGGTGCTCACGCAGTATTTGACACGTTGACACCGAGAACTCCACCTAGGGCATGAATAATGAATAGAGGATCCTACCTCAGACCTCTAAGGGGATTCCAAAAACTCTATATACGAAGTCCTCCTAAAGGGATCAAAGTCCTATAAGTAGGAAATGATTCATACCTACCTTCAAGGAAATGATAAATAGAACAAACCCTAAAGAAATTTTTCCAAGATATAGAGGAAAAAATAATAAAGCCATGTAGAAAGGGGTACACAGTGTATAGTAGCATAACACCTTTTATCCCTTGACCCCAGGTATTGTCCATGTACAACGGCCCATGTCTTTAGAACATGTCATGTGGAAGAGGGGTATATAGCATGTAGTAAGGGTTACACACTATGTCCTTCCATCTGGGTTCCTCCTGTGTACTCTGGTCGTGTTCCAATAAATGGAATCATTCTGTGTATGGCTGCCCATGTACCAGTACATAGCGTAGCCCATGTACAAGTACATGGGGTAGCCCATGTACTCAGTCCAGGCCATGTAGTGTGGTGGAGTACACACCATGTAGGAAACTCGTGTACTCCACCCTGTGTCTATGTACTTCTCATGTACATGTCAAGTTTTCCAACAATGAACACATGTCATGTAATCGGGACTACATGTTGTGTGCATTGGGTTTTCCATAAACTTGTCTTCTTCTACTTTACACCTTGGCCAATATTCCAGATCACATTTTTCAGGTCTGTTCACCTAGAAACTCCATATCTAAGGTATTTTCACCACCCTAACACCAAATCAATGTGTTTAGGGCCTTCAATAGTCTCCAAAATATGATTTAATCCATCCCAACACAACTCTCCCAAAGAACAGGTTCCTTTAAATCACTTTGATCCATCCACCACTATTGTCGTTGCACCTCCGTTGAGTTGTCCCGATGGCACATCTTCAGTTTCACATCGTTGCACTAAGAATTGAAGGTGCAAAGATCGCTTTTTCAAATTTGGTGGAATAATGAATAATGTGAATCAAGAACCTAAGAAATTGGGGGAGAAAAAGAATAAGGAACAATCCCGAAAAACAAACATTGGATTTTGTTTATTCCAGCCTCAATCTTTTCCCATAAGAATGATGAACAAATAAAAAAAACTCTAGATCCAAATCCTGATAAACCCTCAAATATCATCACATCCCATAAGTACGATCAATCCACAGGCTAATCTATTCATGTATTATTCCATGTTCATTGTAGTAATCAATAATGGGAAAGAAGATTATAAATAACACATTATACCTGGATTTTGGATTGCTTACTGATGAAGATCGGTCATCGCGTTGTCTTTGTTCTTAGTAGATCTCACCAATGACTACGAGGTTCTGACCAATTAAAGAAACCATGTGTTCCTTTGAGTTTCATCTTGACATGGATTACGAATATTTGTATAGGGTTGCAATTTATCTCCAAGGTTTATTAGGACTTTTCAAATATTGTGTAGATGTGGTGAGGTGGAATACCACTTAGCTCTACCCCCATAGTTAGATCGGGTATGTGACATATTCCATGTGTTATAGCTGAGGAGGTATGTGCATGAATCCTCACACGTCATCAATTGGGGCGAGATGGACATTGAGGATGGAGAAACTTTTGCTGAGTACCCAGTGGAGATCGAGGATCGACATGAGAGGATCCTTCATGGGTGATCAATTCCTTTAGTGTGTGTATTGTGGTAGCATGAGAATCTTTAGGCCATGTCGTGTGGGGGAGTACACGTCGTGTAGCCAACTGTGTACTCCACCCTATGTTCTTATACTTACCATGTACACTATAATTTTTCCAATGATAAAAAAACTCCATGTAGTTGGGACTACACGCCGTGTGTATCAGGTTATCCAAAAACCAATATTATACCTCCACACACCTTTTCTAATCTTCTAGATCTCTTTTTTGGGGGGTTTTTTCACCTTGAAACTCCATATATAAGGTTTTTTCACCACCCTAACACCAAATCTATAGGTTTTAGGCCTTTAATCGTCTCATAAATCTGTTTTAATCCTTCCCAATGCAACTCGCTAGAATAATTGATTCTTCTGAAAAAAAAATTATCCATCTACCATTGTCGTCATCGCACCTCTATCGATTCATCATAATGTTGGATCTATATTTTCAGATCATTTCACTAAGAATCAAATATGCAATGATCGATTGTTAAAAGTTGGGGGAAGAATGAAGAACATGTGTCAAGAACGCAAGAAATCTAGGGAGAAAGGAACAAGGGATAATATTGAGGAACAAACCCCAACCATTGTTTGTTATGGACTAAATCAATTCCCATAATAATGATGAATGAATAAAAAACAAATATGTAGAACCAAATCGTGATAAACCCTGCAAATATCATCCCATCCCACAATTACTATCAAACTGTGGGCTAATTTGTTCATGGAGTAGTCCACGTTCATCATAGGAATCAAGAATGGGAAATAATAATTGAAATAAAACAACCTACCTAGATTTTGGATCACTCACTGATGAAGATCGGTGACTACATCGTCAATGTTGGTGAGATCTACCAAGAACAGCATTTATTGATCTCTGATCTAAAGTTTTATCTTTGCCTGCTGAGAGGATTCTTTAGATCTCTATCTCTAGGCCCTCTAGAGGATTCCATGGTTATAAGCATAACCCTAGATCTCTTCCAAAGGTTTTCTTTAAAATAAACATGTCGATGCATTGTTACATCAAGGAAATAAAAATAAAATAAATTTTTAACAGTTTATTTTATTCATTTAAAATGCATGTGACGACTTTCTACAATCAACCCATGACAACCAATATTAAGTCGTGCCTAAAGTAAATCCACTCTTCTGAATGCAATGGTGTCCTCAGATTTCTGATCTACGTACCCATTTAGAAGTTATTCAAATTTTTCAGGAAAACTACACATGTGTTCTATTTAATGTTTTAATATTTTTCAAGCAATTGTTTTGGTCACACCGGGCCTTGGAATCGCATATCGTCTCAGTTCCTAGTCTTAAATTTAATCCATATAATATTTATAAATAATACATGGAAAGTTTGGGACATTATAAAAATCAAGTATTGAGAAAAACATAAATCTTAGGTAGAAGATTAAAGGTTTTAAAAAACTAATAGAAATAAAGTTTAAATAAATTAATAATCACTCAAAAAATAGATTAAAATAATTAAATAAATCAATAAATTCAAGATGTAGTCTGATGAGAATGAAAATATCATGATAGTCCTTGAAAAAAATATCTTATGTTGAAAGAAGAATAAATGAGAAACACTACTACAAAAAAGACCTTTAACAGAACTAGAAAAGGCCTTTATTAGTACTAAAAAACTAATAATAGAAGCATGGTCAAAAACCTAAAACCTTTAAAAGAACTTTTTTAGTGCTATTAAAGTCCACTTTTAACAGTTCTTTTTTTAGTTTTGTTAGAGGGTGACTTTAATGGTTATTTTTTAGCACTAATAAAGGCAATGTTGTTAAAGGGGGTAAAAAAATTCAGACACCTATGTGCTCGGCCCCTTTAACAGCACTTCCATGACCCCTTTAATAGTTCTCCACACCCCCTTTATCAGCACTTTTCACCCCACCACCCCTTTTATCATCACTTTTTTAATTTCCAGCCTCAGGAACGCACGCATGGATTTGAAACTTGCACCTCTCCTTCAAAGATAGTACTCCTTTACCACTACACCATGTTGTTGTTTTTTGTATGTTTAATGATATTTCTGTTTAGTTATATATATATATTTACATATATTTATATAATTATTTTAAAATAAATTTTTACAATATATGTGTGTGTATGATATATATTATATTTATTTAAATATATTATATATTATATTCATTTACATATATTATATATTTTATTCGTTTACATATATTAGATTATGATATATATATATATATATATATATATATATATTTGTTTATTAATACACACACATATGTATATATAAACATTATAAATATATTTTTATAATGTAAAAAATTGTTAGATTTTGTTTTAAATACATTTTTTGAATATGTGTTTATTTATATATATTATAATTTACATTTTTAGGAAAATATGTCGATGTATGTATTTATATGAGTGATTTATTATAATTAAATATAAGAAAACATGTATAAATTTAATTATAAATAAAATTACATAGTGAAAAAATGATAGAATTTAAAAACCATAATATCAATATGAATGTATGACTTGGGAATACATTCAGTACCTAGTGAAAAGGGCAAAAATACCCCTTTAAATGAGGTTCAAAATCCATCGAATGTTAAAAAATTGGGGTACCCTGACTAAAAACAATATTTTAGAGGTCTTATAGGCCTTTTTCCTTTTAAAATTTTTACAAAGTTTTACCTGCGTTATTAAGTGCATAGAGATCATATAAGGATTTGATTTCATATGTTCTAGATCCCAAACGGACACCAGGATAAAAAGTTATGGTAGTTTGAAGTTTGAGTTATATTTTCAACTTATTTTAGAAATTTTTTAAAAAAAAATTATCTTTGTTATCTTCAAATTGATATTAAATTACTAGTACTCAATAATAATCAAATTATTAATTAAAAATATTTTTTTAGTAATTTTATTGTCCATTTTCACTAAATATCTTATATATAAAGTGTAAATGCCCAGTTACCTTATCTAAAATATATTTCAAAAAATGTATATTATATTTATATCAACATAAATATATTCATATATTAATATATTATTTTTAATAAAAATTAATTTTGTTTAAGTATACTTTTATCAACACTTGTAAAAAATCATTGATAAAAGTCCCCATTTATCATCACTTTTTTAAAAGTGTCGATATAGGGTTGGACTTTATTAGTGCTTGTAAAAAAGAATTAATAAAGGTGAGTATTTAACAGTGATTTTTTAGCATTGTTAAATACCCCCTTTAATAGTTCTCTTTTAGTGCTGACAAAGGGGGTCTTTAATAGCATTTTTAGCTAGCACTATTAAAGCCCTAGAGCGGGATAAACCTAGTTTTGTAGTAGTGAAAACTAGAATCAAAATCAACTAAAAATTGAATTGAATTTATAAAGGGTAAAATAATTCTTCAAAAAATTGAAGTTAAAAGATGGATCATCTACAATATATAATATTTCTAGCACATCAAATATAGTTAGAATTGTACCTAAAATTTTATAAAAAGTTGAATCTAACTTGACTAACTGTGCAGGTCACCACTCAAAATATGGCCAATTTTACCCCATAAAAGATGATTAGAAACACTCTTATTCTAATAAGGAATTGATAATAAATCAATAAAAAAACCTTCTTCAATAACAAGCTAGATTAGATAAATTCTTGATAGAAAAGATAAGAATCCAAAATGAAATTTTCTGGACAAAACAACGACTATAACAGAATATTCAAATCCAGTAGAAACTGTTAGTGCTATAGAATATTTGTAAAAAAATCTAATGCATTATGGTATAACATTTCTCAACCTAGAAGAAGTCATGAATCTAGTGGGAGAATCTATGAAGTTAAAAATAATGAATATCCAAAGAAGAATATTGTTGGAAATAAAAGTATCTCATGTTTTCCTACCCAAAATAGGTTTGAAATTTTAAAATAATTTTTCAGAAGATATTAGAAACTATTACAATGAGTTGATAAGTGTATGTAAAATCTCTTAGATAGTTATCATATATAGAAAAGGGGAAATAATTTCAAAAGAATAAGAGTGGATAGAAGTCATTCATAGTGAAAGTGGAACTAAAGGAAATCAATAGATGAAATCCATGGATCCTTGATATTCAGTTTCTTCACACATGAATTTAAACACCAAAATATTGAAAATATATATGATAATAAAGTAAGCGTAGTTACATTCAGAAATGATCGCTTTTTTATAATCAATGGTGTTATAACTGTATAGATTGGTTCAAAAGGACTCAAATCCAAAAATTTGTTATTTTTTGAAGGGTTGAAACATAATATGCTTAGTTTTATCCCATTGTGTGATAAAGGAAATAAATATTTCTTTCAAAAAAAACTCATGCATCATAAAAAGTTCCAAATATAAAGTATTTTTTATAATATGTTAAAGAAAAAGTGGGTACTTGTTTCAAATCAATGATTTGCTTAATTAATGTTATATAAGTGTTGAGGATGAAAATTATTTATGGCACAAAAGACTTTTCCAACTAGACTAAAGTAATATTAATAATATTTTCAAAGATTATGTTTTTAGAGATCTTCCCAATATTTAAAAGTAAATATAATTGTTTTGTAAAAAATTATCAAAGGGTAAGATAGTTCAAGGGACACTTACAAAATTTTATATTCAATCCACTGGATCTTTAGAACACATATATTTAGATGTGTGTGGTTCCATGTGAAACAATTCAACCAAGATTGATCTTTATTTCATTACATTAATTAATTAATATACCTAGACGAAAACAAATCTTTATGAATCATAAATTAGTGGCTATTTAGATGTTTAAACTCTTTAGAATATAAATTAAGAAGGATATTAGTGTCTATATGTATAAGTTGAGTGTTGGATTAGTCTATAAATTCCTTATTTTAGTGATCTTAAATAATGTTTCTTTTATTATGAAGGAATTATTTTTTTTAATTAAAAATGTGTATTTTTAGATTTATATGAAAATAATACTAAGTATCAGATCAACCATGAATCCATACAAGTGACCATGAGTCAAAAGAGTAGAAAATATCTAAGTTCTCAAGAAACTATAAGATTAATTGATTGACCATATGAAGGATTTTAGTGATCATATGAAGTATTTGATTGATCACATGAAGTAACTTGTAATTATATATAATTTTAGAAAAGGGTTAAAGAAACTGGATGGCTAAGTGATCGACTATGGGCCTATTCAATTGGCCATGGTGGTTTTCTCAAAAACTCCATAAATAACTATAAGAGTAACCAAGTGGCCACAAGTCCAAGTGAAGATACCATATTGTATATTTTTTTATGACATTCAAATCAAAAATTATTGGTTTTACTACACATTATTTTAGATCAACTGCATTATGAAGTTGAGTGACTATATAATAAAGTAGAGATTTTGGAAAATTTTGAAGTGGTCATATGGAATTCAAGAGACTGCATGTCCAGATGATGTAACTACACATTATATGGATCAGTCACATGGCCTATAAAGGGTTTTATTATCAATGTTTTATCTAATTTTTGTAGAAATCATGGAGAATATAACATGGAATGTTTTAAGAATTCATTTATAATGTGGAATTATAATTTAATAATATATATTCAAACCACTTTAAATGATGAATTAAATGAAATTTAATAATCATTTAATGATACTAAAGTTTATGATGAGTATGAGTATTTATAAAAATCATTCTCCAAACTATCATTTTTAAGGAATACTTCTTTTAAAGAAGACAAAAGTTAAAGGATATGACATGTGTTTCAAAACACAAAAAATTGTTATGTTCAACAACTTAAGACACTCTGTTTTCATCTGTACTTCACTGTAAGATCAGAAAAAATATTCCAATCATTTATTTTTATCTCATATATTAAGTAATACATCGAGAATAGAAAATACCATTATATAACAAATGAACATCAATCTAACACTACATCAAACTTTCTTTTCTCAATTTATTTGTTTTATATTACTTTTGAGTTTTTCTAGAATCTATTTTTATATATATTAAATAACATAGTTCTATATATTATAGAAGAGTTCTCTAATACTCCTTTCATTAATTTATATTTTTTATCCCATAGAAATTATATAAGTGGCTATGTGATGGCCTAGGTATCCCTGCATGATGTTGTAACTTATAACCAATCTTGGTTGTGGGTCATCCTATTTATTCTAATAAGATTCTTGATAGTGGGATACTATCAAGTGAAGAGTATTAGGTTTTATCTTGAAACTAAACCTCTTTTTTTATAATTCTATTATGTGTTTTAATTTAAAATTGATCTGTTTTACAAACTATTTTTAAATCTATTTTACAAAATTGTACATTGATAGCTAAATTTTACTAGTGATGTATCTATTATTTAATGTGAGTCAATTAATCTTGAAAGATTAGGATAATAATAATTTATTCTAACTGTGTTTTGATCAATCTATTGAGTGGTTATTTTAAAGTATTAAATTAGATATTCCTAATATATTAGTTAATAGGGTGTTTTCTAAATTGGGGTATTTTTTTTGTAAATATGTTTTTAAAAATAATGTTTATTGGATACTCCTTTCACTTACCTCTTGAGTTATCCACTTTGAACAACATTTAGTATCAAATGTTGTTCATTTTTTTCCTTTGCGATTTTTGTATTAGATCTTGGTCAACTCACCTGGACAATATCATTATTTTATTTTATTATTTTAATTCTAGAGTTATGGATAAATCTAGATCTGAAGGTTATGCTACAAATAGGCCACCTTGTTTTAATTTCCAAAATTATGTTCATCATAAAATAAAAATGAAAATTCATTTGGATCTTGATATCTATACTATAATAGAATAACAATATATAAAACCAAAATCTACCAAATATGATTGGAGTGATTCCACAAAAGCTGCTTATGATTGTAACTATAAATATATAAATGATTTGTATTTTTCTTTAGGAGAGGATGAATTTGAAAAAATATCTTCTTATGATACTACTTTTAAAATTTGGGATACTCTTTCTATATATATTTAAGGAACTTAAAAAGACAAATAAATTATATTAAATACTTATTTGATTAAATATGATACATTAAATTTAAAACCTAATGAATATTTTTATGATATGTATCTCAGGTTCAATAAAATTACTAACAATGTGTTTTCTTTTAGACAAAAAGTGGATGACAAAGATCAAGTTTTGAGGATATTGAGATTTCTACCTAATCATTAGATAGGAACTACTATCACCATCAAAGAATCCTATGACATTAGAAAATTACCAGTTAATAAACTGATTGGAAAATTAATGACATGTGAAGAAGGGTTTAAAGTAACTAATGGTAATGTTTAAACCAAAAAGTAAATTACATTTAAATCATATCAATCTAAATCAAAGTAAATTAATAAATTTGTGAGTACCAGTGGAAGTAAAGATGATTTAGATAGTAATGAAGAGATGGATCATCTAGATATAATGTTTAAAAAGTTTTATAAAAAGGATAAGTTTTTCATAAAATCAAATTTTAAAGGAAAATATGATAGTAAATGAGATTGTAATGAGGGTAACTTTTTGGAAGTTACTTTATATGAGTACAGGAGAAAAGAACACATCAAATATGATTCTCCACAATTGAAATTAAAGAAGAAGTATGAGGATTGAGGAAATAAATACAATAAATTCATGAAGGAAACTTGGAGTTCTTCTAAAGACGACTCAAGTAACTCAGGATTATACAGAGATGATTTTTATGAGAAAGAAAAACTATACTTTATAGGAATAAAACCTGAGGTCAAAATGTAAGTCTCCAACCTTAAACATTACATAATCTTTAATTAAGTTAATAATTATCATTGAGGTTCTTTTCAGTATGACTCATCATTCTATGTAACATGAGATTTTATAGAAACCCATTGTTCTGTGTCGGGTAGGCCATCGAACATATCATCCCCTTTAAATTAAAATTAATATTTAATTGAAAAATATTAATAAATATGAAAATATCATATTCTTTATTTACCTAGGATGTTACATACTTCCCCCCTTTTGGTAATTGCACCCCCAAAATTCTATTCACATATCAAATAAGTGGGGGTATTTATCCCTCATATAATTTTTAGATTCCCACATTTCCTCTTCAATCATATGGTTTTTCCACAAAACCTTTACCAGATGAATTACCTTATTCCACAACACTTGCTCTCTATGGTCAAGAATCTAGACTAATTTTTCCTCATAAGAAAGGTTCTCTTCCAAATCAACTACCTATGGACTCAAAACATGATATGGATCCAACATATACTTTCTCAACAGAGAAATGTGGAAAATATTGTGCACCTAGGATAAACTTGGAGGTAAATCCACTCTGTAGTAAACTGATCCAACTTTCTCCAAGATTTTATATGGTGCAATAGACCTCAGACTCAACTTTCCCTTCTTTCCAAAATGCATCACAATTTTCCATGGATAAACTTTGAGGAAGACATGATCACCTACATCAAAATAAATATCCTTCCTCTCATTATCTGCATGAATTTTATTCTTGCTCTGAGATGTTCTTATGTGCTTCTAAATAAGTTGAACTTTTTCTACCATCTCTTCTACCAATTTTGGTCCCATCAACTTCCTTTCACCTACTTCATCCCAAAAAACTAGAGTTCAACACTGCTTTATATATAATGCCTCAAATGGATCCATCTGTATACTAGAATGAAAACAGTTATTATACGAAAATTCAACCAAAGAAAGATGCATGTCCCAACTTCCCTAGTAATCCATTGATCAAGCATGTAACATATCTTCCAATGTCTGAATTTTTCATTCTAACTTCCCATCTGATTGTGGATAAAATGATATACTAAAATTTAATTCAGTACCCAATGACTTCTGAAGGCCTTTCCAAAAGTTAGAAGTAAACCTGGGATCACAATCGGATACAATAGATAGGGGAACTCCAAGAAACCTGAATATATCTTTAACATATAACCGATAAAGTTGATCTAGAGACAAAGTATCTCTAATAGGAATTAAATGAGTAGATTTAGTCAATCGATCAACAATAAACCAGATTTCATTATTACCTCGAGAAGTCTTTGGTAATCCCATGATGAAATCCATGGATACATTTTTCCATTTCAACTTTGGCACCGGTAAAGGCTAAAGAATCCCTTTCGGTAACTGCTACTTTGCTTTAACCTATTGACAAAACAAACACTTCACAGTAAAGTCAACAATATCTCTTTTCATTCCATCCCACAAGTAATACTCTTCAAGATCTATGTACATCTTAGTACTTCTGGGATGAACTAAAAACAGAGAACTATGAGCTTCACATAACAACTCATTATTCAACTGTGAATCACAAGGCACACATAATCTCTTCCCAAACCATAAGACACAATCTTTATCAATGTTAAATTTAGGTAACTTACACTCCTGAACCAACTCTACCTTTTTCTTCAACTCACTGTATTCCTTCTGTGCTTGCTTAATTCTGTCTGATAAAGATGATTTCCCTGACGCCTAAAACAAAATAGAGGAATCTTCTACACCAATAACTTCTATACCAAAGTTCATCAAATCATTAATCAAAGGATATTGTTCCAAATATAAAATGGTTAATGTAGCATTACTATTTCAACTCAAAAAATCATCCAAATTATTTTCCTTTCCTAGATGGTAATGAATCGTGTAATCATAATCCTTGATTAATTCCAGCCATCTCCTTTGTATCATGTTCAATTCTTTCTGAGAAAATATATACTTAAAAATTTTTGTGGTTAGTATACATTTCACATTTTACTCCATACAGATGATGCCTCCAAATTTTTAAATCAAAAACAATAGAAGCTAATTTAAAATCATATGTAGGGTAATTTAACTAATGAGGTTTCAACTAATGTGAAGCATAAGAAATTACCTGATCATTCTACATTAGGACACAACCAATTCATTTCAATGAAGCATCATTGTAGATAAAAAACTCACAATTTTTGGAAGGCAGTTCCAAAACTAGAACATTCACCAATATTATTTTCAATTCCTGAAAACAATCATCACATTATTTTTTCCAAATGAATTTAACACCTTTTTGAGTTAACTTAGTCATTGGGATAGATAACTATGCAAAATTTTCAACAAACCTCTAGTAATAACCTGTTAAAACAAGAAAAATATAGATCTTGGTTATTTTTGTGGGTCTTTTCCATTCTTCAACAACTTTTGTGTTAGAAGGATCAATAGTTATTCCATTTTTTGAAATAATGTGACCAAGGAATAAAAAATTTTATAACCAAAACTCACACTTTATGAATTTTCCATAAAGTTTCTTTTCTTTTAAGGTTTGCAAGACAACCCTTAAATGAATTTCATGATCCTCTTTACTTTTGGAATAGACCAAAATATGATCAATAAACACAACCACAAAGTTATCTAAGAACTCACAGAAAATTCTATTCATAAGATCCATGAATACAGCAGGTGTATTGGTTAAACCAAAAGGCATAACTAAAAATTCATAATGGCTATATCTAGTATGAAACATAGTCTTCAGAATGTCTGATTCCTTTACTTTCAACTGATGGTACCCTGACCTCAAGTCAATATTTGAAAAATACTAAGATCCCTAGAGCTGATCAAACAAATCATCGATATGAGGAAAAGGATAATTGTTCTTAATGGTGATGTTATTTAATGCTCTATAATCAATGATAATTCTCATTGAACTATCTTTATTTTTAACAAAAAAGATAGGATCACCCCATGGTGATGTTCTAGGTCAAATGAAACATTTATCTAATAACTCCAACAATTGCTTCTTTAACTCTAAAAGTTTAATTTGATCCATTATATAAGGGGTTTTGAAATTGGGTTAGCATCAAGAACTAAGTCAATGGTAAATTCAACCTCCTGATCAGGTATTATACCAGGAAACTCATCAGAAAAAACATCAAGATACTCATTTACCACTGGAACATCATTAATCAGAACATTTCCTTTTTTTCAATAATATGTGAAAGGTAACATTCATTTCCATCTTTTAAAAGTTTCTCAGCTTCCTGATATGTTATCAAAAGTAAGGTTTCATTATTGTACACAAACTGAAAATATTTCTGAAAGGAAACCTATTTAGCTTTGTAGTCAATCTTAGCATGATAAACGGAAATCCAATCCATTCCCAAAATAACATCAAAATTTAATAGAGGAAAAACAATAAGTTTTACAGGTAGATTATTTTCGCCCTCAAGGACAGAAAGGTTCTTATAATTTCTTTTTGTCTCAACATTTCCTTCTAGTGTTTTTACCATAAGTTTGGGATTCATATCTTGATATGGAATTCCCAATTTACTAGAAAATTAATCAGAAATGAAATAATGTGTAGAACCTGAATCAAACAACACATTGGCATAATCTGAATAAATAAATAGTATACATGATACTACTTCATTCGATTTCCCAACATCTACTGAAGTAGTTGCAAATGATTTCACCACCCATTTCTACTTGTATTTTGGATGATTTCCCCCAGTTGAGTTCTTCGTTGGAAACTCATTTGCATAATGACCCATTTCATTTCACTTAAAACATTTTAATATCATTACCCTGATCTTTTGTAGTGAAATTACGAGCCATATATCTCATTTTACAACATCGGTAGCACTTACCAGAATTCAAAAGACATTCCATATCATTCTTTTTACCACAATTTCCCAAATTTTAAACTTAATTTTCTTACCATTATACTTCTTTAAGGAGTTCTCACCTTCCATATGCCACCTCTTCCTCTTATTTTATTGTTTGTAAAAAACACTTGATCAACATCAAACTCCATTTCCACATTCTCTGCACATTGAAAAAGTTTTTCATAACTTTTGAACTCACGAGAAGATAAAGCCCTTCGATACTTTAGCTTTAATCCTGAGTAAAAATGGTTGATTTTACTATCAAGATCTTATATGAAATTTGAAGCATACCTTGCCAGTCGAGTGAATTTTTCTTCATAAGCAGACACTGAGTCATCCTCCTGCCTCAATTCCAGGAATTATTTTTCCATCCTAAGACGAACCACCTTAGGAAAATATTTATAAATAAACATACCTTTGAATTTATCCCAATCAAGAGCATCAATATCCTCACTATACCTAATATTTTTCACCATCGACTACACTGGTCGGCTTCACCTTCAAAAAGGTAAACAGCAAGACTATCCTTTTGAATTTTTGAACACCCCATGACTTCAAAAATATTCTCCAATGCTTTAATACACCCTTCAGCTAGCACAGGGTTAGATAATACTCTGAATTATGGGGGATGATGCCTCATAAAATGCTCTACTAATAACATGTTCCTTTGTGGTTGATCTGGATGATCTTGTGCATGGATACCACCACCATTTATAGCATGAGTCAATTGTGTTATCACTACAAAAAATTGCTCATTTCCGATTTCAACCATCTCAGGTTGCTGATTTGGAAGGTTGTTTTCCTCTTGATGTTGTCCCATCATAGTTGACATGTTTCCTATACGGAAAACCATTATGAACATAGAAATATCTTAGGCAAAGCAACATGGTAATTTTTAAATGCTATATCCTTTCAATATTAACATAAATTAATTTATGGATATTAATTTAACAATACCCTAAATCCTAAAGTCATCTAAACTGACCTCTTATACCAACTATAAGGCCCCAACCATAAACATTACATAATCTTGAATTAAGTTAATAATTCTCATTGAGAATCTTTTCAGTATGACTCAGAATTGGGTGCAACATGCGATTTCGGATAAGCACATTGTTGTGTGTTGGGTACGCCATCAAACATAGCATCCCCTTTAAATTAAAATTAATATTTAATTCATAAATATTAATAAATATGAAAATATCATATTCTTTATTTTCTTGGAATGTTACAAAAAAAGTATATTCCTATTAATTTTGCAAATAAAAAATTTGATGAATATGAAATGTCTATAGAATACTTATTTTAATATTATAATATATGAGAGTAAGCCTTTAATGAGTTAAACAATAAATATAAAAACTTCAAGAAACAATATTCTTTTTATACTAATTTAATGTACTATATTGGTGTTGAAAAAGAAAACAGTGATATACTGTTAAAAGAAAACAATGATCTTAAATCATCTCATAAACAAATCAAGAATTATCATGAAAAGTTCACTCACTTAAGAGAAACTTTGACCATGATACTTATTAAGCAGACCACACCAAAGTATACAACTAGAATCAGTTACCAATCTATTCCAAAGAAAATTTATAAGAATAACTTTTGTCCTAGTTCAAGTTATTCTAATTTTGTAAAAAAAAATTATATACTTATAGAACTAAGAAGGTGTTTATATCTAAATATCTTAAATATTTTTTTATATTTTTTTATGTGATAACATTTATAGACCTAATAGAATCTGGGTACCAAAATAATTGCTCAATTATTTTTTTATATGAAAAAATCTCTAAGATTACCCATAAAAGATTATTGAATATGGAAAGTGGATACTCCTTACATATGACTAGGAATTTCTCAAGTTTTAATAACCTTATAAAGGTTGATGGAGGTCATATAACTTTTGGTGAAAATTCTAAAAGAAATATTATAAGACTTGGTAAAATTGGTAACTATGGATCTATTTTAATTTTTAAATTTTTTCATGATTATGGTTTATATTATAATTTACATAGTATTTATTAATTGTGTGATAATGGTATTCATGTTAAATTTGAGTTAAATGATTATAATATTTATGATTTACAATAATTCATTAGTTTAAAAGGGGACAAAAGAAACCTAAGAAACCTTAAAACCATCATCCCTCACTATGAAGATATCTCTGGTTAACATATCAATTGGATAAAATCATTTATTTACTTTGGAAAAAACTATACCCCTAGGTAGAAAAGTTGCATTAAAAATATGCTTGGTATTCAGGAGGGCTTTATCCCTTTCAATTATCTTGGGGTTCCCATTTTTTGGGGTAGACCCAAATCGATTCATTTCTCTTCCATTGTTGATCAAACTCTTCGACACCTCTCCTCTTGGAAAGGAAAAAAATCTCTCAATGGTAGGGAGAATTTTCCTTGTTAAATCCACAATTATTTCTAAACCGGTCTACTCTATGATGATCTATAAATGGCCAGCTAGTCTCTTAAAAAGTAGAAATGTTTCCATTAAAAACATTGTCTGGATGGGAAGCACTTTGCAAAGGAAATTAGTAATCATACCTTGTTCCACATGTAGTAAAACTATTGAAAAAGGAGGTATTGGAATTAAAAACCTCACTAACTTTAACCATGCCCTCCAGGTGAAACTCACGTGGAATCGCATTTGTAACAAGTCGCCTTCCATAGACTTTCTTCGAGCTTGTTTCCTTGGAAAACTTCGAAAAAACACACCTAATTATCTTACGTCCTCCATATGGCCATCCAATAAATTTACCTTCAACTACATTATTTCTAATTCTAGATGGATGGCCAACATAAACTCAAATTTGAATTTTTGGCTTGATAACTGGACTGTAACACCCTTGATTTCCTTAATTTCTTCCTCACAACTCCTTGTGCATACTAGTGACACCATTAAAAACATCATGAACACACAAAATACTCCCTTTCCTAAAGAGATTAAAACTATTGTCGATAATTACCATTTCTTTGTTAATGAGGATTTCCTAATCTGGGAACCTTCACATAATGGGATACTTGACTCGAAGAGTTTTTAAAAACATTTGTACACCAATGATATGAACAACTTTAGCTGGATTAGAAACTTCAATAAATCCAAGATTAAACCTTCAATATTTACTGTTGTTTGGCATATTTCTCATGGTAGGATTCCAACAGACTTCTGTTTACAAACCTTTGGAATCAACCTTTGCTCTAAATTCCTTATTTGTAACCAACATCGTGAAGATATTAACCATATTTTCCTTTATTTTGATATGGATACTGCTCTTTGGAATTATATCTTTGACATCTTTGAATGCAACTGGTTGTTTTGTAGCTCTCTAACCTCTCATATTCAAAAATGTCTGGAGAAATACAACTCTCAAAAAATCAAGAACCTCTTTGTGGAAGCAATTGTAGAGCTTCTGCATCTGATATGGTATGGTAGGAATGATTATACCTTTCGCAATAGTTCTGTCAATCTTAATGCAGGAAAAATGAGAATTATTATCGCTACCCAAGAGGCAGCCTCGATACAGAAGGATCAGTGTAAAAACTCGGTCAGAGATTTGGTGATCCTATGACGCCTTGGGATTGTAGGAAAATTTCCTCACGCTAAATTCATGCTTGAAGTTTTTTGGCAGCCCCCCCCCCCCTATAGGATGGATAAAAATCAACGTAGATGGTGCCTCTAAAGGCAACCCAGCCCTAGCGGGTTGTAGAGCCATCTTTATAAATCATTTGGATCAAGTTCTCGGTTGCTTCTATGGATCATGTAGAATTGCTACCTCCCTTGAAGCTGAGATGCTCAACATCATTCACACGATCTCGTTTGTCAAGCTTCACAACTGGAACAACATATGGATTGAAAGAGACTCCACCACTATCATCCAGGCAATCTGGAAGGGTACCATCCACCTGGCTTGGAAGCTCACTTCCCGCTGGACTGACTGTCATCACTCTCTCTCCTCCCCCAACTTCATTGATACGCACGGTTACAGGGAAGCAAACAGAGTTTTTGATGCCCTTTCCAACATGGGTGTTGATAAGGAAACTACCTAGAGAGATGATCTTCCCCTTGACCTTCTTCCTCTTTATATGCGGGATGTAAACAAAATGCCTTCCTTTAGACTTGTGTAACCCCTTTCTTTTTTATAATAAATTTTCTGTTTTGGTCTTTGACTAGAACACTACCTTTTAAAAAAAAATTAATTTATATTATTGGATTTATCAAGATGTTTCTTGCTTAAGTGCCTTTAAAATATAATCTTGGTTTTATCATAGAATAATTTTCTACTACAATTTAAACACTCTTATAAATCTCAATAAGAAATATTTATTTAGGTATTTTCCCGGGATAGAATTTCCAAAATAAAAAATATACAATCCTTATTAGAAAGGTGAGAAGTATGAAATTTATTTGAAAACAAAAAAATAGGTTTCTATCACTAAACCCCTTAAATTGGTTCATATTGATTTTTTAGACCATATTAATTTTATATTATATAAATAAGGAAATTTTTTTATGTGATTATTGGTGATTATTCAATATTCACATGGGTATATTTTCTAGCTCACAAAATTAAATCCTATAGATATTTTTCAAAATATGTTTAATTTATATAAAAACTTAGTGGGATTACCATTAATACCTTAAGAAGTGATAATGGTCCTGAGTTTGAAAATCAAGTATTTGAAATTTTATGTGCATAACATGGTTATAAAAACTATTTCTCTACCCCTAGAACTCCTCAACAGAATGGATTGGTTGAAATAAATAATAGAACGCTTCAAGAAATTTCCCAAACTATGATTAATGAGTATCACTTAACTATCTACCTTTGTGATGAATCCATTAAGAAAACTTGATATATTATCCAAAAGGTTCTTATCATACCTCTTATAAAGAATACTCCCTATTAATTGTTTAATTGTATAAAATGTAAGGTAAATTGCTTTAAAGTCTTTTCATGTAAATTATTTATTATTAATACAAAATAGAATTTGGGAAAGTATTCTCCAAATAGTTATGAAGGCATTTTCCTAGGTTATTAAACCTATATAAAATCCTATAGAGTCTTTAATAAAATAACTAAAGTTGTGGAAGAATAGGCACACATAAATTTAAATGAAACAGATCTACATGATCCTAAGACTTATCTAGAAAACCATGCTGATGAATGTAAAATTTCACTATCAAGAAATATCTAAAGTATTTTGACCAATGTGTTGATTCACATGTTGAATATTTAAAATATGACCAATCTGACCATCCTATTTTTGAGTAAGACTTATAATAAATGATTACCTCTATTACTAAGTCTATTAGAACCCATAGAGATTATCCTTTAGATTTTTTTTGTTGGAGGACTAGATAAAGGAACTCAAAATAGAGATTCTATTAGAAGTTAGGTAGAACATAAAACCTTCTTATTACATTTTGAACATAAAAACATTAATGAATATATCAATGATGCATCTTGGGCCACAGATATGAAAGAAGAGTTAAATCAGTTTTAAAAAAATAATATATAGAAACTAGTGGGAAAACCTAAAATGACTATCTAACTATTAGAACTAAATGGGTGTATAGAAAAAAGGTTGATAAATCTAGAACCATAGTTATAAATAAATCTATGTTGGTTTCATAGGGTTGTAGTCAATAGAAATTAATTTATAATGAATAAAAATTTCACCCATATCTAGACTTGAATCCATTATAATACTACTTTCTTATGTGGTACATCTAAATTTAAAACTATTTTAAATACATGTCAAAATTTCATTCCTTAACGGTTATATTGTTGAGGATTTTTTTGTTGAAAAACCCCTAGATTTAAAAATCCCCATTTTTTAAATTATATTTATAAACTTTCTAAATCCCAATATATTTTAAAATGGGCTCCTAGATATTGGTATGATAAGCTCATTTCCTTCTTGATTTTTAAAGGTTTTTCAAAAGGGATAGATGATCCTACACTATTTATGAAAATGATTGTAGAAGATATTTTAGTATTTCAAATATTTTTTGATGATATTATTTTTGGTTCATCCAAAAAATATTTGTGCATTGAATTTTAAAATCAAAATTAATTTGAAATGAGTTTAATGGGTGAGTTAAATTTTTTCATCGGTTTTTAAATTTTCAAAAACAAATAAAAAATTATTTTAAATAAAATAAAATAAATAAAATATCATTCAAAAAAATTATATGGATAGTACAAAAGGAATTGATACACCCATGATTATAACCTTTAAGATGGATTTAGATGAAACTAAGAAACTAGTTGATCATATCACTTATAGAGGTAAGATTAGAAGTTTACTTTACTTGACTACTATCTAACTTGATATTATTTATAATGTTTTTGTGTCTGACCACTTTGGAGAAAACCCAAGATAATATCATTTAAATGTTATCAAAATAATTTTTAAATACCACGATAATTCAATTAATTTTATATTGTTTTATTATAGAGGATATTATTTTAAATTAGTTAGTTATTCTAATGTTGATTTTAGTGGTTATAAGTAGGATAGAAAAATAACCTCTAGAACATGTGAATTTTTGGGAAAGTCTCTATTATCTTGGAGTATTAAGAAAAAAACCATGTTTTATTATCTACTACTGATAAAAAACACATAGCTATAAAAAGTTTTTTGTGCAAAAAATATTTGTATTAAATACACATTTCTAGATTGTAGATATCATTTTAGGTAGGTCCATATAAATTTTGATAACACAAGTGCTATTAATATATCTAAGAATATTTTATCTCATTATAGGACTAAACATATTGATATAAGACATAACTTTTTGATTGGTCATTTTCAAAAAAGGGATATAACTCATAAATTAATTGGCATTGAACATCAACCTTTTGACATCTTTACAAACCCTATGAATTGTAAGAGATTCAATTATATCATATATGATTTGGGAATGATAAAATATGTTTAATTATACTATTTTTTATATGTTATATTTTTATTTTTTGTTCATTTATGAAATTTATTTGATTAATTTTGATAATTAATATGTAATATTAAATTTCTTATTAAATTGAACATGTGGTCGATCAAAATATTCACACGGTTGATTAAAGTTTCCTTATTAATATTTGAATACATTTTATTGTGCCTATTTTTTTCAAGCTACAATATGTGTTTTAATTATTTTAATTATTTTAATTGTTTTAAGTATATTTCATTTTATTCACATGACTTACTATATATCAATCTATAAATGAAATTAATTGCCCCAAATTAAAATATGAATCGTCTCATTCCTTTTGAACCTAAACCACAACTTGGTATTAATGAAACTCTAGCCTCCAAAACCTATAATATCATTCAATATTGACTAGTATTAAGTTTTATCTTGGGGATGTTTTTTCATAATCCTTTATCACCTCTAAAAGGTCAAAATATAGTACCAAAGGAATCATAAAGCCATTAAAGTGAAACCTTTATCTCAAGAAGTAGTTCCAGAAAATATAATTAACTTAAAGTGGATTAGATATAGTCGGTCCTTAGTGTAGAGATTTATGTTATAGGAAGGATGGAAAAATGGTTCATGGATGGTTACAAACCCTTACACCCTCATTTGGTAAAAGAGTTCTATCTAAATATTCATTTTGAAGATGAAGAAATATAGGATCATATTCAAATAGTTATTGATGGATAATAACACATATTTTATTCAAATTTATGGTCTATAAGTCTTGAATTACCTCAAAAAAGTGATTATGAAAATTTTCAAATATTTTATCCCATAAATAATACCCACTATGATTTTGAAAGTTCCTTGTAAGAGGTGAGTGGAAATAGAACTCCAAGAAGGCTGAATGTTATTGAGTTTAGTGGTGAATTTTGGTTATTTATAAAGTTAAATTAATATTTTATTTATCCTAGAAAAGGTTATTTAAATATTTTCAATTGTCTAGATATTTTATCTCCCTATTTAATAATGAAAGGAGTGTAGATAAATCTTTCCATATTCCTCATGAGGCATATGGATTAGTTTAGTGTTACCTCATCTTGATTTAAATTTTATATTATCCTAAGTTTATCTCTAATTTATATAGCCTAAAATACTAGTTCCTAAAGGGAAAAATGTATAATTCCATAAATGGTATTTTTAAAAACCAAACCACATATAAAAGGATAAAGGTAGTTTAGAACCCTTGGAAGAAAATGTGGGTTACAAATGATGATAATTTGTATGATAACTATAATCCTTTAAAGAATACAACCATACCAAGAGATTCAATTGATCCAAGTTTATAACCCATTCAAGTGGTAGAGGATTATTAAACTTCCTAAGAATTTGATGAGGATGTGTAAGTGGACTTTAATGAGTAATCATTGATGTATTTTTATGAATATTGGCTCACTCTCTAGGGGTTGTAATAATTAAAAGATCAATGGATGTAGTATAACCTCCTAGGGAGTAGAGTACTCTAGGATTTTTTTTATTTAACATAACCTTAATAACTCTGGAAGTGATAACAATGAGCCTCTAGTAACAGATAGTTCACTTTTTCTTGAGATAGTAGGAGCATTGATTTTTGACTCATATCCAAGAATTTTTTTTTGAATATTATGATAGTTCAATTCAAGAGATTTAAAATCCTAAGTATAACTCCTTAGATAATTATGGGTCTATGTTGAGACCCTCCGATTTGGTTTTCAGTTACTAAACTACTAACCCTTATCCCTCCCTACCGACTGCCTCTATCCCCTCTTCTTTTATTACTTTAATTTACATTATTCAGTTCAAGAATGATCTTTTGGAAGTTTTGAGAGAGATGTTTCTCAGTTTGGGTAGTGCTAGAGAATATTAAAATAATAAAGATATTTCCTTTACCATTGTATGTGTTATAGATTATATTCATCCAAAACTATTTCTCTAAGTAGATCATATAGATCAAGTTATTAATGTATTTATACTACTGGTGGGATCTCTTTAAGTATATTTAATAGATATGTTGGTTAATATTTACTAGAAGTATCTCACTACTATCAATAATTATTTTAGAACTCCTAATCTTCCTCCTAATTCTCCTCATACATCTATTTCAACATGTGAAGATCTTATTAGAATAATTTTGAATAAGTAAATATAAATTATTCTAGATATTTTCAAGGATGAAAAGAATATAATGAAAACGGATATTGTTGATCATGGGTAAAAGATGTTTGACATGGTTAAAGTTGATACAGCTAAGACAGATAAAGAAAATTATGTTATTAAGGGTGAAATCAAGTACTATCGTAATTTTATTTTCACTATGGTTGATTTAATTACACATTTTATATCTTTTGATAGAGATCTAAAAATGAATACTCTAACCCAAGTCTTTAAATCCATTGTGGAAAAGTTATCGGATATGGATCCTTTGTTGGATCATTTTATAACTAATAAAGATGAGTTTGTGTAGATCATGAAGAATAGATCAAGATATGTATCAGAAATCACTTGTCTATTTAAAAGACACCTTTACAAAACTAGAACTACCATACTTTCCACTTCAAATATTCCTATAACTAGTGCATCAACTGCTACTAATCCAGTATGTACACCTCCTACAACTCACTTTCATCTCATTTTTCCTAAAAAAATTCATAATATCAAACCTATTTCTAAAGTAATTTTGATTACATGAGTTCCTTCTTATCCTTATCCTACTTCTTCACCTTCTCATTCTTTATACAAGGACAAAGGCAATGAACCAATTGACCCTTCAACCATTAGAGACTCTACAAATTTTGATTTGGATTAAGGCCTCTGGTAGGGAAATTTTAAATTTTAATAACATTTTGATAATCAATTCATTCTATTTTATGCATCATCTTGTCAATTTATATCCTATATTTTTTTGTTTATTTTTTTTCTCTTAATTACATCATCTAATGTATTTTTTTTATGTCTAATTTAGCATTATCAAACTCTCCTATGAAATTTTTTTTATAATCCCAAAATTGGTAGTAAATCTTGAATGTAATGTTATGGAAGAATATAATTTTTTTACATGATTATTTAGTTAATTTTTTGTATTTATTTATTTCATGATTTTGATCATAAAAAAGATATATTGTTGGATTAGTCCAATAATCCCTTCTTTTAATGATCTCAAATCATGTCTATTTTATTATTAATGAATTTTATGTTTTGTGTTATCAATGTGTATCTTTTGGTTTATATAAAAATATTCATAAGTATCAGATCAAACATGAAGCCGGATAAGTGAATGTGAGTTAGAAGAGTAAAAAATATTTAAGTGCTTAAGTGACTATAAGAGTGATATATCAACTGTATGGAGGATTTTATGAACCTCATGATGAAACATAGAACTCTATGGAATTTTAGCAATGTTTTGAAGCAACCACACTTCTAAGTGATTAATTTTGTACCTATTTGATCGACCATGGTGGTTTTCTCATAAACACCTCAATTGAATACAAGAGTAACCGTGAAAACATAAGGATAAGTTAAGTGACCATATGGAATATCTATTATTTCAGTCAAATATTATATTATTTGATTAAACTCACATTGTTTATGATTGACCATATGATGAAGTCAAGAAACCAAATGACTGAGTTGGGTTTTTGTCAAAGTGTTGAAGTGACTATATAGACATTGAGCGATTGTATATTCAGATGAAGTAATTGTGCATTATATGGATCGACCATGTGACCTATTAAGGGTTTTTATCAATTTTTCATCTAAGTGTTAAATAAATTATAGAGAATCTAAATTGGAACACTTCAAACAACCATGTATAAATTGGAATTATATTTTAATAATATATATTCCAACCACCTTAAGTGATGAAGTAAATGTGAATTCAAAAGAATTTAATGCTCTCAGAGTTCATGATGATTATGAGGATTTATAATAATCATTTTCTAATATATCTTTTTAAAAGGAATAATTATTTTAAATAACACCAAAGTTAAAGGAAATATAATATATATAAAAAACATGAATAGTTTCTCTGTTTAAACAACTTATGACACTCTTTATAAATTTGTTCTTTACTGAAAGATAAAAAAAAACTTTTTTCAATCATAATTTTCATTTAACTACTAAATAAATACATCAAGAATATAAGAGACCATTTTAGAACAATTTAACTTTGATATAACACTACATCAAAGTTTCATTTATCCCTTTCTCTATTTTATACTAGTTTTCAATTATTCTTGAATCTATTTCTATATTTGTTAAAGAACATACTCTTATAGATCATATAAGATTACTTTGATACTATTTCCATTATTTCCTTCATATTTTTACTCCCATGGAAATTGTGGAAGAGTATGTGTAATATATTGGATATCTTTACATGTTGTTGTAACTTATACCTGATCTAGGTTATGGATCAACCTATTTATTACAATAATCTTGTGTCATATTGAGACTAAACCGCTTATTTTATAGTTCCATTATGTTTTTAAGTTTTTATTACTCTATTTTAAAGACTATTTTAAAATCTCTTTTTCAAACCCATACTCTGATAGCTAACTTTTATTAGTGATATATGTATTTTTTAATAAAAGTAGTGTAATCTCAAAATAATAAGATAATCTCAAGTTATTATAACTATATTTTGATTAAAATCTTGAGAAGTTATTTTAAATAATTAAATTGGGTATACCTACTATATTAATTAACTAGGTGTTTTAAAAACTAGTGGATTCTGTTTTATTAATAAGTTTTTAATAGTAAGTTTTTTTAGATACTCAATTCACACCCCTCTTGAGTACACCACTCCAAACAACAATGAGTTGTGATAATGAAAAGGAGTAAACATCAAATAATTTTGAGATATATCTAGAAAATCATGTGATAAAACATCAGTATAGAACATCATACACCCCCCCCCCCCCAAATTGTGTGGATAAAAATAAAAATATAATCATGGAGGGGATAGGAAGAAACATTCCAATTGAAAACCAATTGTAAAATTTATTTTGGAGGGAATCTATTTTTACTACTGTGAACATTCAAAAAAGGTGCTTATTGAGACTTAAAACTCACAAGACACCATTTGATATTTCATACAACATGACACTAACTATAAAATACTTTGAATCATTTAAAATCCCCTATAACATGAAGATAAAGAATAGAAATTTGGGAAATTTTGGAAAAAAATAGAAGAAGATACATTCAGGGGATATGTTTATAATGGAAGTGGGTAAAATACTAAATTAAAAGTCAAAAAAAAGATAGTTGTATGTTTAGATTTTAAAATCATTATAAATAATCACAAAATAGATGTTTTTATTAATCCTAAATATAAAACTACTAGATATTTAAACATAAAAAATTCTAAAAAATAGATTATTTAACAAGATGGAAATGAGTAGGTTGTGGTTGGTGTTAACTCAAATGGGACTAGTGATGAATATTGTAGTGAAAATTAGAGGTAGAGGAATCAAAATTAAATAATCATATTTATTTGGAAAATATTATTGGCCAGCATGATGAACCTATCCAAAATAGAATGTGGTTATTACTTGAGAACAAAACCACTCTTATCTCTCACATTTAACCTCAAATTGTTTCTATGGAAGATAATTATAAAGAACAAATTACTTTCCTGAATAAGGATCTTGATAAAATTGAAAAGAACTCCACTTAGGAGCTAGTTCTAAGACCTAAAAATAAAATCATAATAGGTACCAAGTGGGGTTTAAAAAATAAAGTTAATAAGAAAGGTGAAGTTTCATGGAATAAGGAAAGTATGGTTTTCAAGGGGTATTTTTAGATGGAAGGATTTTAATTTGAAGAAACCTTTTCACTAGAGGAAATAATTAATCCCATAATGATTTTATTTTCATTTTAAGCCTATATAAATTATAAAATTTATCAAATTGATGTGAAATAATTCTTTCTAAATGGCGATCTTGAAGAATAGGTGTTCTTTAAATATCCTAGGGATTTTCTTCTTAATAAATATGGAATTAGGGTGTGCATTATTAAAAAACTTTTTATAGTTTAAAGTAGGCCCCAAGAGATCAATATGACAATATGTATGTATTACTAATAATCATATATTTTTAAAATATTAAAGTTTATGGTAATATCTATATGGAAAATCTATCCATAGGTTCTCTTATTATCATAGTATATGTGGAAGAAATTATTTTTTATGTGATAATGAAAATATCTATAAATAATTTATTGAGAAAATTAAGTGGCATTGTGATATATCCATATTGGTTGAAATGTCATATTTTCTAGGGTTACAAGTCATATAAGGAGAAGATCATGTTTTCTTATCTTAATAAAAATAGTCTAGGGGATTATTCAAGAGGTTTGGAATGTAGGTTTGAAAATTTATTTCCACTCATGTAGTTTTTGGCACTAAACTGACCAAATATGAGGCTGAAATTATGTTAATAAAAAAGAATATAGAAAATTTATTTGAATCATTCTATATTTAAAATCTTAAAAACCTGAAATAATATTTATTGTGACACTATGTACTAGATTTCAAAGTGATATTAATGAATTTAAAATGTTATCAACTAAGAGAATCTAGATATATATCAATAATATATGGATTTGGTCTTCTCTATATAACCAATTCATATTTGAATTTACAAGTCTTTATCAATTCTAGATAGGTAAGGGATTTTGTTAATAGTAATTCCAATTTATGTGGAATATTATTTCTTAGTAAAAAAATTATGTCATTTCATAGTAAGAAGAAAAATTTAGTGTTATTGAGAATGGTTGAAGCTGAATACATAACATCTCTGCATGCTTATACTCAAATGATATGGATGCATGTACAACTAGCTTACATGAGAGTTGAGGTGGAAAAACATTATTCATTTCTAGTTAGAATAAAAGTGTCATAGGTATTTCTAATAACCTGTTTCAACACTCTAGGTCAAACCACATTGATCGTAGATATAATTTTATTAAAGAGATAGAGGCATTCAATGATATGAATCTTAAGAATGATAGAACTAAGGAATAATTTATAGAAATTTTTAACAAATAATTTACAAATGAAAGGTTCTCTAAATTAAGGATAAAACATCATGTTCAGACTTCCCTAGTGACTTAAAAATTTTTGGAAGAGGCTCCCCACAAGTATTTGGATTTATTTTTCAAATGGGGAGAGAAAAGTGACAAAACTCTTAATTATAAAAAGGGGATAATATTTTAAAAGGTGGAGTGTGGATTATTTTTATCCAAAGATGTGGTTATTAAAAAAATTGGGATAATTTGTGATGAGTTGAGGGAGATTATATAAAAATAATTTTAATCATGTGATCAAAAGTTTCATGTCCTGAAGGGATGAAATTATCTCAAAGACACGAAATTAACCTATGGTGTGGTTTCAACATGAAATTAATTTGAGATAGGTTGTGATTTAATGATTCTTGAGTGAGTTTACTAAATTTTTTTGATGAGTTTTAGTAGCTTGAGGAAGATTCAAAAAGAGTTTAATAATAAATCTAATGAGAGAGACTGAAGATCCCAATGGAATCTTAGAGAAATCCATGGGTTTGAGAAATTTTTAAAGACTTATTGATTTTTTAATTTTTTATCAACCAATTTTTTGAAGTGTTTTCAAGGTTATTCTCAACGTTTTTGAAATTATAGATATTTTTTGAAGATATTATGATGATATTTCATTAATTCTTTAGTTTATAAGATGACGTTGAAAAAATAGCAAAGACCCCACATAAAGGGATTCAAAACAGAGGCACTATGGAAGATGATCTAGTCCATGTAAGGGGATCGATGTCCAGATATATCTCAATGTTAATGGAAACCATGAAATAGTGGTCAATGTATGGAGATTGATGTAAGGGTCACCAGTATTCCCAGGATCTGTGTAAGAGTACATAAATGTAAGGATAATCTTATCCTTATGTTCAAGCTAAAATTTCTAGGTTCTTGATACTTTGAAGAAAATTTTAATGAAACTAGAATTTTTATTAAATGATTAAAAAAATAATTTGGATTTAAGTATTTTAAAGAATCCATGATCCTCATATCATGAAGAATGATAACATAGTTTAGAATAACTGGATGAGAAAATACTCAATTTTTTATCTATTTTTTAAGAATAATGTATATGTAAATATAATAATGATTGGTTGTTCCTTATTTTTGTAATCACATGAGAATAGTATTGTATTGATTAAATCCAATATTTAAAGAGTGTGGAAAATTTTGAAAATAATATTGAAATATTTGATGTGCCACAACAACAGTTTTACTGGGTGTTTTTGTATATATAAATTAAATGATTTCTATTGAGTTTTTATGAAGATATAATGTGGTTCATCTTACTGATATTTTATTTTTTTTATTCAAATAATTGGATATGAGGAGTTTTAAATCCAATAAAATTTTTGTTACTCAATGTGGAGATCTTCAGAAGCACACGTATAATAGTGGGATACCCAAATGTGCTTATTTTATAATCTTGTAATAGTTTGGCGGCATAAAATTATTATTTTTATTCCATTTTTGGAATGTTTATTCTGATGGGAGTAATTTATTGCACTTGGATGGAGATCTATTGAGTTTATTGAGGTGGTTGAAAATTAGAAGTGAGGTAAGGATAAAATATCATTTTTTAAAAAAATAATACAATAAAAAAAGGTGCAATTGAGTTTTTTGAAATAGAAGGAGGAGGAGATCCTAAAGTTGAGTTTGTGTGTGATATGAAAACTTATTTTACTCATGTTTACAATGTTGAGCTAAAAAGGAGAAGAATAATAATACACTCAAAGGGTTTGTATATAGTGATAAATATTATTTCATATACCTTCTTTCAACTCATTGGGTAGAGTTTCTAGGTTATATTTCTTGAATGAGTGAGAAACATTTCTTGTGCATTTCATCTACTAGCTTGATCAAGAAGATCACTCATTATTTACTGAAGAATCCTATACCTGTTCAGGATCTTTCTCATGTGGTATTTTTTTATCATTATAAATATCATGAGATAGAAGTATTTTTTAGAGGAAGTACATGTACTGGGAATAATGGGTTGTATGATGATATATGATCCAATCACTTGATATTGATAAAAATATTCGAGTTTAAAATTGGGGGATTGGGATAATAACCGTCTGTAGAAATAAGTAGGATCTTGAATTGAGTTTGAACCTTATAAAATTATTATATTCCTTTATCTTCTTTAATTACTACACATATCACCCAAGGATAAGTTTAACTATTCAAGTAATAGAATAAGATCTTAACAAGTCACATAGGTTAATTTCTAAAGAAAAAAGAAATTGTAAAGGTTGGGCTAAACTAATTCAACCCCCCCCCCCTCGTGTAGTCATTCATTCTAATAGAACTTACAAAAGTTCATGCTAACTCATTATAAATTGAAATATTTCTAAAAATTTATGATTCCTCTCCACATACACACCATTCCATTGTGGTTATCCAGGAGAAGTGAATTTTGAAAAAAAACATAATATTCCAAATGATTAGTAAATTCTTATATCATGTATCCCTTAACACATTGAAAATTATTATTTTATTCATTTTCAAGAAAACCACTTTTAAGGGTTGTGTTGGAACCCAAACTGGTGTGAAACAACATCATAAATTTAAACTTCAATGAGAAACATTGAACCATTCTAACAACAACCTTAAATGATTGGACTCTTGTACTTTTATTAGTTTATTTGTTACTTTATATCTAAATACTTCAAACTTTTCAGTGGTTTCAAATTATTTCACATCAAACACACATAACCATATTAACTAAAATCATCAATAAAGGTTAAAATGTAATAATACCCACCACCTCCTTGGGTAATCCTCCACATACATCATTATGTGTATTATCCAATAGTTTACAAGCCCTCTCACCTTTTCCACTAAAATTTCCTTGTTAATTTTTTATAATAAATAAGACTTTCACTTGTCAAATGATTCATAATTTAATAAGTCCAAAAATTCATTTCTATGATGTATTTGAATTCAAATCACATTTATTTTTCCAAGGTTATAATTCCAAAGAAAATTAGAGTTATAATCAAAACCTTTACCTTTTTATCTTGAATATTATATATATAATTATTCATATCCAGAATGTTTAAAAAATTCACTATATTCCCAATTCCATAAAACAAATAATTCATATATATTGAATAATTATTTTTTTTAAATCATGATCTAAAATCCCCTCTTTTACAAACAAGATATAGAAATCAATTTTTTATCTATTCATAGAAAATAGTAACACTTTTCTAATTCTAGAACTAATACACTAGGTAGACTTAGATTATAACTATTAGCTTCCAATATGGAAATACTTTCCCCATTTCCAAAACATATATCCACTTATCATTTCATCAATTCACTCATGTTTCTAAACTTTTAGTTTTTAGAACAATTGTTTAATGCACACCTAGTGTACAACACCGATGATTCGGAATTATAGAAATTAATTTTTATAAGACCAAATCATATTTTTATTCACATAAAGTAAAAATATAAGAAAAAATTAAGAAAAATTATATAGGGAACCATGGAAAACTATGGGGGTATGAAATGATGGAGGTAGAGGTAATCCCCACTCACTGGGTTCACCCCCTCAGTGGGTAAACAACCAATGATAGAGAAGCAAGTAATCTGAACTCCTCAAGTGACAATAGAAGAAAGAAAATCAGAAACTTGTTTCACATATAGTCATGTGTGAAGGAAATTCATGTGATTATTGATAAGTCCCCTACACCTATTTTTGAGCTATGAAATTGACCAAGGGGTGGGACCAAATCCATGTAGATAATTATTAATAGTAATGGGATCCATTTCAACCACTATAAGAATGATATTTTTCTGGTTGTATAGAAGGAGACCTATAAGCATCATGTAAGCTTCAACCTATAGAGAGCCTTCACTTCAAAAAATTTCAATGAAATCAAGTATATAAGATTATATAGGACCGTGAACAATACCATTTCCCCACATAACACCCATGTTACAAGATCCAACCATGTTGAGATTAAGACCTGAAAGGTGAGGATGCTAATGGACCCACCAGCCCTGGGTAGCACTAAGAGCATGGTGCATGTTCATTTTTTCTTCCAAAAATGGTATAAGGGAGGATGAATCTTACCAATTATTTAGGAGCCATATAAGATCGATCAAAAGGCTCTTGATTATGATAACAAGGGTTGTTCTAGTACAAGTGATCCCATTATGATGCGCGTTATTTATCACCTTCCAAATACACCAATAACCTACATAGAGAATCAAAACTCTAGCCTTATTATTAGGGTTATAGGTTTACACTCCCAAAAAATAGATATTGAGAAAAGAAAGACCTGATGGCTCTTAATAATGGATACTGGTAAATTTATTGAAAGAGTTTCACACTGAGTGTGCCCATTCCCTGTTTAAGAATAGGTGGTCTAAAATATCTTCTCAACGATCACTGTAATAGGTGCACCTAAACAAAATGTTAACACCTATATACATGATGCTCTCATCTGTGGGTAGAGCATGGTTCCTAACATACCATATAAGGAATGTTAACTTCACAGGGATCACCTTACACCAAATTCAAGATTATATGGATTCATCATCACTCTAGGGAAATCTTTAACACAGAAAGTTCCTGATGAAGATCCCATGAAAACACATTTATCTGGATTGAATTTCATTAAAATGAGGTAAAATATAGAACACCAATTATTGTCCATAATTGCATGAGTGAATCATGGGTACATGCTTGCTTCCTTGAATGTTATGTCTGGTATTGCGAAACTGGGGAATCCAAGCTTGGTGTCGACCCAGTTATGTTTCCAGAAGTTAATATCATCCATGATGATGATCTATCATGTGTGGATTTGAAGAGTTTAGATATAAGGTTAAATCATAGACCACAAAGAATAATAACTCCCTCTCATCATGCCCATAAAACTACCATAATTTTTCCCCATAAACTTGTGCCAAAGTTACCATCCCTCAAGAATCTCTAACATAAACTTTGCATGAAAACATTTCATCGTGTCATATACATTCCTAACATTGATTCCTACCTCCTTAATAGGCTTATCCAACCTAGCCCATGAATACTAGTAGTGTTTTACATCAGAAATAGTATCCTAAATGAACAAATCTAGGATGTTATCAACGCCATATAATACTCCATTAAGTGCCTTAATATTATAAAGAACGTGAATGGGGATAGAGGAGAGGATGTTGTTAACCAGGATTATTTTACCTTTAAAATATAAGAAATGGTTTTTTCCAATTCATGATACGGTCAGTTATTATATCATTGTTTATAAAAGATAATTCATGGGTGGCATAACCTAACCATTACATGTTAAATATCTTTTCATGTGCTTGATTTAGAAGGAATCGCTATCATAAATTAAACCTTAAAGGACTACACTTAAGTCAGTAACAAGGTCAAGAGTGACCCCTAAAGCCTGACTTCAATAGACCATTGGGTGGATACTAACACTATGGGTATAAATCAATCAATATGAGAGGCATTACATTTTTTAAATAATAATTAATACCCTCAAACAAAATATTATTCATATAAATGGATAAAAAATGTAGAAGAGAGTCAATAATAATCAATATGAACACTATAGAATGAATCTAAGGATAAAACACCAACAAAGTATTCACCTACTCTATGAAATTTCATCATGTGTCTAAACTAATGATGCTCGACACAAACCTCAATACAGTCATAGAAGTCTAAAAAAAGAAAATAACAATAAGGTGAGAAAACAATTATACTTAATAGGTTTCTTCTCTAACCACTCATGTATTAAGATAATAGACATAGTAAAGTATCAAGGAAATATATATTTAACTATAATTACAACTAACAAAAATAATAATATTAAAATTTTCATGAAATCATCAACACATGTCATCCACCTCATCAACCCCATAATTTTTACTTCATCACTATGTGTAGAACATGAATTAGCATCTCATTTTATCCACATTACTAGAGAAAATATCTACGACAAAAACTATTAGTTACCACCATGTGAGGGATATATAGCTATAAAAACAATAATTTCATGGTGATATAGCTTTAATAACAAAAATTATATCTATGGTGAGAATATAATACCCCTCTCAACTAGATAATCCTATGGGAATAACACATCCCAGACACCACCACAATATAAGTGAATATAACATCCCTTAGATTATAACAATAATATTATAAAATAAGTTTAGTATTATTAATATTATAATATCAAAATCATTTAATCTAATAACATGTCATCAATCCTAGAAAGTATACATAATCACATTTAACATCAGAACTATAATCAAAACATAGAAATCATATTAGTTACTCATTCTTATGATTCGTAAATTAAATGATCACACAAAATCCACATATCTTTGGAAAATATATTTCAAACAAACTTAAATATGATTCACATGTTAACTATTATCCCCTACTTATTTATCTCATAAACACCACTATTCATGAATTACCAACTTATCATAAATTATAACTAAATCTAGAAAGATACATCAATAATAATAGATCTTATATTAAATATGGTATAAATTATATAATGACATAAAAATAAAAATAATAAATTTCTTCCAAAAAAATTATACTCATTCATTTAAAAATTTCTTACTTTTAATTGATGTTAATTATTCTCATTTTTAGTTCATTACATTTACAGTATAACAATATAATTCATATTTCCATGTCAAATATTATTATACTCTTTCCCCATCCCATTGTTTATATTAATATTTCTTTGATATCAAGATAAGAATAAATTATGTATCATCACATCAACCAATTGAACTAATTTAATTTAAACACATAAAATAAAATTTAGATTCCCCTTCTTAAATAAGAATCTCAAAAAAAATTCTAAAGGATGAATAATCAAAAAATTCAACACCCCCCAATCATCTTCCCCCTTATTAAATAATTAAATCTAAAAAATATAAATTAAATCATATATAAGTCCTCCCTTATAAACAAAAACCAATTGTTTCCATAGGCTCTTAAGAATAATTAACAAGAGAAAAGAGAATAAATAAGATAGGAATAATACCTTAGATCATAAAAAATTTATATCACAAATCTAATGAATCAAGGATCTACCTTGGTAACCTGAAACTGAGCCTCTCATCCATCAAGGGTTTCAATAAGAATAAGGAAACCAAATAAGAGAAAGGGACACCTCAAATTTATATTTAAATTTTTGTGGTAAAAATAATTATGTGGTGATCCTTAACCATGTCCTGGTTTTTATTAGTTAACAGTGATTTGAAAACGATGATGTTATATACCCATTTAATTCTATATCCATTTCATTCATTATAATGTAACCTGACTATAATAATGGTGTGGATATTAAAAACCATAATTATATTTCTTTCAACATTCCATTGATCATGATAAAATTGGGTATAGTGTTCAAGCATTACATTTTTCTATCATGATCAAAACATTTCCCATTTTATTCCTCCCCATGGAAACCCAAATCTCCCTCAAAATAAAACTCCAGACAATGGATTGAAAATTTTAGGCACTTTTCAAACCACATCATGGTTTATAGATAATGACATAGTCCACTCCAAAAAGGGACAACCTCAACTAAATTTCTCTATTATTGAAAAAAGATACACTCTTCCATTAATGGAGTTATAGCTATAGGGAACCCAAGAAAACCACATTGTGGTGAAGATTAAGTATGATGTTTTTTCATCTAAAAACTAAAACACATAATTTTTCATCCACCATTCACTTCTAAACTCAATTTCACCATCTCCAATGCCACAAAATCACAAATTATGGGTCCAAAAAAATCCATAAATCTATATTATATAACTTTCAAATGATTCTTATTCTAGAGAATCAAAATAAACTTTTAAAAACTAAAAAAACTCCAAAAACATAAAAACTACATGAGATACCTCTCAAAATGGAATCTCTATATCATATAGGCTCAAATGAATTATATAAAAGTAGAAAGAACCACCAATTCATCATAATTATTAAATCCACTACAAGAATCAATTTTTAAAATAACACTAAATACTGAGCTTATATCTATGACTCTATCTCCCACTTACATTACTCTAGGCCATCATGACTCTATAAAGAATGAACCTAAGGAATGAATTATCCAATCATCACCTTATCCTAATGACCTTAGTTATCTATAGATCAATCTATAAACATCACACCCTCTAAAATATCAGACTAACCCCAATTGATGATGTGGGAATCATCATGAAGATACCTCCAAAGTTGTGATACATGAAATTAATCTATTTGAAGTGTGAGTTTCAACCTATATGATACCTTGATAACTCATTGTAATGCCTCAAAAGGTATATCAAAATACAAAGGAATCAAATTTCCTCTACCAAACCTATAGTGACCATATAAGGATAAACCATTAATAAAATATTATCAATAACCTTGAACTCCAAAGGCATCCACCACTGACTAAAATATGAATTTTAAGGCCCTTGATCATATTTTTTCCTCTAACTAGGAGAAAATGTATTTATAACATCGATGTTTTAACATTAGTTATTTAATATCCAATATTGAAAATATTTTTTTGTCATTTATTAAATAACTAAATTAAAATATAGTAAATGGGTATTTTTAACATCTGTTATTTTAAAAATCGATGTTAAAAATGTTTTTTAGAATATTTTTAATATTGTATATTTCAAAAACCAATGTTAAAAATATTCTTAAATATTTTTAATGTCAGTTTTATAAATAACCAATGCTAAAATTGTATTTTTTATGTTAATTATTTTAATAACCAATTATAAAAATATTCTATAAAATAGTTTAAATAGAAGTTATTAAAATAACAAACATTAAAAAAAACTCTAACACATAGATTATTTTTTTCACTTTGTTCCCATGGATTTTAACTTTTCCTCTTACAAATTCATCTCAACAAATATGTAAAATTCATTTTTTTATGAATTTTGATCACATTTATTTAATTTGTGCCTATAAATATATTGAATTTTGAAACATTTCTTCTATTTTCATCCAATATATTCATTTATCCCCGGATCTTTAAAACTTTCATGCCCATGAAATATTCTCCAAAATAAAATTATCGCTTTATTAGTCATTCATAAATTCTAAATCATGATTGAATATTCATTTAAAATATGAATAGGGTGTCTTTGATTTGAGAAATGGTGGAAATTATTTTTATAATGATGAAGAAATTTGTTTGAATATTTTGATTTTTCAAAGATCCTTACAAAGAGAGAAATCCTTGGGATAATTTATTTTATTCTGATCTAATTATTTTCTAATGATTTTATTGATATTTATTAATTATTATCATTATATATTGGATCAATAATTATATTTGTTTAGTTTTATAATTGTAAAATAATTATTCTATCATACAAAACACTTATTTTTATTGTTCATTCCCCAAAAAATCATGTAAAGTTTTGTATTCTCGTATAATTGTTTTTAAAATTATCATGGTTTTTTACATCAGTTATTTAAAAATTAACATGAAAAATGATCTTTCACAATGATTGTTTTAAAATAAATGTGAAAAGAGATTTTTTACAGCAGTTATTTTTAAATAACCAGTGTGAAAAATTATTGGAATTACCTTTGTAAATACTTTTAAATTTTTGTTCTGATGAAAATCATTAAAAATATATTTATTATATCTCTTGGAATAACATTACTTCAAAAACCAATGTTAAAAACATAAAAACCTATTTTTTCACTAGTTTCTCTTAAATCACTTGTTCCTCTTCTCTGTCACACTCTACACTAAATTTGGATAAATAATCATTGATTCTTCAACATTAGTCTAGTATAAAGTTTATCTACTCTATCACCCCAATAATACCACAAAGGGTGTCATTAAAATATATAAATAATAGTTATTATTATAGTAAAAATGAACAAATATAAAATGTTTCACCCAAGGTCTACCAAAATTAAGAAAACATGAATGCAACATGTCCCCCAACATTTATATCTTCTATTCTATCTTCCCATCCATTTGAGGATAAAATATATTGATAAGGAATAACTGAGAGCTAGAATGAAGCAACCATCCTTTCCATACTCCGGTGATAAAGTGAGGATCTCAGTTATAAATGATCGTCCTTAGAACTCCATGAAGCCACATCATCTCTTTCATATACTATATTTTTAAAAAAATCCTTTATAATTAACTTCTTAACTTATGTAAAATTAATATACTTCTTAAATAGGTCCATAATAGCTCAAATAGAATAATATCCCCAAAATACATGATACAGTACCATAATGAAATTTATAAATAAATTCTCTCATTTCTATAAAGGAACCTCCATAGGTTGTAAAAATCTTGCATGAACTCGATTCACTTATTTAAATATTTGGAAAACCAGGCACTGAGATAAAAAAAATTCATTGACCTCTTCATACTAGTCCAATATAAACATTCCTTTATAGCATGATTAATCTGAGAAACACCAATATGTACTACTAAAGGTGATCTATAGAACTCACATAGAACATTTTCTCATATATTATTTGGAACAAATAAATTTCCATGGAACAACATATGGTGTTCCCCATCATCTGAAAATAATCAATATAACATTACACTATATGTAACTAATACATGACAAGTATGTAATCATATGGATATATATCTGATAAGAAAAAGTCATATCTCATTGAACTTCAACCAATCACTAACTCATAGCCAGATATCATCTCAACCGAATTCATATCTGTTTGTTCTGTATGATCACTTTTCTGGCACACATTCTAAACTTCCACTGAGGATTGACAACAAACACAAACCATACTCCAATTCATGCATAGAACGACCATGGCTCCAATAATATCCCCCTTTGGGTTTTTTGTAAATCAGTAAATAAATTCAATAGAGCACCACCCATAGGAAAAACACAAATTCAAGAATCAACTCAGCCAACACTCTAAGTCTACATGAGAAATGCTCGATGTAGAAAACAAGAGAGGAATCTTGAATTGGGTTCCCGCCCAATCCTATCACCAACACTGAATTATCAATGTGTCACAAAAGCATTACATGCCTAAATTTATTCCTTTCTCCCCCATTGAAAATAAACCCAAAGACCGGTAATTGTTCATTGTTCAGCTCAAACCACACTCCCCATAGATAGTATCTCCCCCACAAACCTTCATCTCATCCATAAATAGATTAAAAAAATTAACATAACTAGGGAGAGGGGAATTTTGTAACCTCCTTATGCACTAGGAGGTTGGTGAACACTGAGGCTCAACTGATGCTTCTCAAATATATCTACTGATAGTGGCTTAGTCAGGATATCAGCCACTTTCTCATCAATTCCCATGTGATCCATTTTAATCACACCTTGCTCAAATTTTTCTTTGATAAAGTGATACCTAATTTCAATATGTTTTGTACAAGAATTCTGAACAGGATTCTTCGTAAGATCAATTGCACTCTTTTTATCATAGTAAATTACCATTGGTTGCTTTACCTCATCACCAATATCTGTTAGTTGTTGCTTCATCCATAGTAGTTGAGTCCATGCCTTTGTGGTGGAGATATACTCAGATTCAGCAGTACTAAGAGAAGTACTTTCTTGTTTCTTGCTCAACCATCTAACACATTTATTTCCAATATAGAATGCTCCACCACGGTTGGACTTTCTATCCACAACATCACCATCCTAGTCAGCATCAGAAAATGCTGATAATTCATTGTCCCTTCCTACAGCAAAGTATAAGCCAAAATTGTGAAAACCTTGAATATACCTCATGATTCTTTTTATTGTTGTCGTATGTTCCTCCTTTGGATTACTCCGAAAGCGGGCTACAAGACATGTGGAAAAGACAATATCTGGTTGTGTCACTGTTAGGTATAGTAGGGTCCCAATGATCCTCCTGTACATGGTGGGATCTACAGAGGTCTCATCCTCATTCTTTCCAAATTTAGTTCCAACTGCAATCAGAGTTGACATTGGTTTGGTGTCTTGCATATTAAACTTTTTCAGCAGCTCTCTTGCATACTTTTCCTGAGAAATGAAAGTGTAATCCTTATTTTGAATCACCTACAGCCCCAAGAAATATGTGAGCTCCCCAATCATAGACATTTTTAATTCTTATTTCATGTGATTGTCAAATTCATCCACTGATTTCTGCCGGCTGCCACCAAATATGATATCATCAATGTAGACTAGAACCATGAATTGATCTTTTGGATAATTATTCACATATAGACTGTGATCTACTCCTCCTCTTTTGAATTCCAGATTCTTGAGATAATAATCCAGTCGGGAGTACCACGCCCGTGGTGCCTGTTTCAAGCCATAAAGTGCTTTATTTAGTTTGCAGACCTTTGTTTCAACAATACCAAGAAGAAACCCCACTGGTTTTTCAATGTAGAATTCTTCTTTGAGTATACACCATTTAATAATGTTTTATTGAAATCCATTTGATATACATTATATCCTCTTTGGAGATCCACAGTAAGGAACATCCTGATTGACTCCAGTATAGCCACTGAAGCAAAGGTTTATTCAACATCAACACCTTCAATCTGGGAATATCCTTTACATACTAGTCGAGCCTTGTTTCTAATAACACTTCCATGCTCATCAAACTTGTTCTTGAAGATCCATTTTGTACCAATCACATTGTGACCTTTGGGTCTTTGTACAAGATCCCATGTCTGATTCTTGTCAATCTAATCTAACTCTTCATTCATGGATTTCACCCAAGATTCATCATTTGTAGCTTCTTCAAATGAGGATGGCTCCATGGCTGACAGAAATGCAGATTGTGTGTTATTCCTCATCCTCCTTATTTTTGTGGGTGCATTCTTGTCTCCAATTATGTTAGATGGATCAATATCATCTCTTCGATTTCTCCTGTGAGGTTCAGTCGCATTCTCTCCACCCAATATTTCCTCTTCAGATTCTTCTTCTAAGTCAATATCATGATGTGAGCCCTGAGTGTTTTGTACACCTTCCTCTATTTCTATATTTGTATTTACTCCATGTTCACATTCATCTACATCTTCTATCTCATCGGCATTGGTATTATTGGAAGCATTTTGGGTTTTCCCTTCAATGATCTTAACATAATTGCTTTCCAAAATCCTCCCCAAGTGTTTATTGAAACACTTATAGGCTTTGCTATTCATTGGATACCTAAGAAAATTTCCTTCATCAGCATTGTCACCAAACTTCCCTTGATTTCCTTCTTTATTCCGGATGAAATTCTAGGACACAATTCATATGGTGTCTTTGTTTCTCCCATATAAAGCCTTGTTCAATTCTTAATTTGTACTGCAGATTCAACAGCTTCCTTCCAGTAATGGCGAGAGATACCACTCTCAATCAGCATAGTCCTGGCCATATTTTTGACCTGTCGATTTTGGTGCTCAACAACTCTATTTTGCTGTGCAGTTCCCACATCATCTACCTCATTCTGTATTCCATGTTTTTATAGGTAATTCTCAAACTCAATAGACGTGTATTCCCCTCCATTATCAGATTGCAGGACTTTTATTGTCCGTCCAGTATCATTCTCGTCAATTCGGTGATAAGTTTTCATGCAATCAAGTACTTGTAACTTCCTATGAATCACCATTACACAATACATTCTACTATAATCATCAATGAAAAAGATGAAATACATCTCTCCATGAGTTTAGAAAACATTTATCAGGCCACATACGTCTGTATGGATGAGATCAAGAAGGCGTGATGCCCTTTTCTTCTTTGGTCGATATGAATTACATACCATCTTCCCCCGTATGAAAGCATCACAAGTATTTTCCCATTCACATTTCAGAATAGGGATATCCATGACAATCTTCAGCTTAGATATCTTTTCCATGTCTTTTTGGTTAATTTACCCCAGCCTTCGATGCTAGAGGTTGTTTTCTTCTTCAACAGACAAATAGCAAGAGTTTACTTTGTTGTCAACCTGATATAAGTTTCCATCTGTTCTACAGCCTTTCATAATAAAATTCCCTGTTTTTTCCTTTATAGTGAAACATTTTTGGTTGAATGTTACTATGAGGCTTGAGTCACAGAGTTGACTTACACTGAGGAGATTGTGGCGTAGACCATCCACATAAAGAACTTCAGTCTTCTTCAGCTCTCTGTTGGTGAGAGCAGTATTTCCACTACCTTTAATCTTCAAAGCACCATCATTACCAAACCTTACTTTCCATCAACCTTATTTTCAATGATCTTCAAAAGTTCAGCATTTACTGTCATATGTGAAGAGCATACACTATCAAGAATCTAGGTGTTGCTGCTCTTTGTAGATTTGAAGGCTACTTCTGCAAGATTGGATTTCTTGATCTTTCTTTTTTGTTTCCAAGAGATATTGGATTGAATATAAGATATTGACGGACTTCTAATGATTTCTTCCACAAAATCATATTCTTCATACCCATACTCTTCTTCCAGAGGAGAAAACATGTTTGTGAGATCAATACCATTAGAAGGATGAATATTGACTCATTTCTAAGATTTTTATGAATCTCTTCTATCAAATATCTACCTTCAATACATAGATTTATAGACAAAGTTAGAACAATGAAAATAGTATCCATAGAAACTATTTCTTCTATAAGATGGAGGATGTGAAGTTAATCTCCTTTGTTGATGTCCCAGATCTTCCCCATTCAAGTAGATCCTTGCCTCTTTGAAATATGACGTGGGGTGGCCCGGATAGCCACAGAACTGACACTTCATGAAAGGAAATGTCTTCTCACTTGAATTTATCCTCACACATTCTTCCTTGGGAGAATAGTTGGATTGTCTGTCATTTCTGAATGTTTGAGGATAATTTTCAGTTCTCCTTTTAGTTTTAATTGAAGGTTTCTTTTTCAGAACTTCAGGCAATGTTTCAACATGTCTAACTTTCATCTTTTCTTTCTTTTGGCTCTCTTCACTTCCAGCAGTTTATGTCTCATCTTCACAGCCAATTCCACTCTTTCCCATGCAAGTGGGTCTTTGATCACTCAATATTTTTCCAACCCCATCTGAACCACACTTGTCTCTTTCCAGTAATTCTGCATCTGAGAATCTTCCGAACTGTATTTTCTTCCTTGATTCTTTTTAAATTGATTCAGTCTCAATTTTACTCCTAAGAGTAACAACTTCCTCCTCAAGACCCTTAGCAATCTTGTATTTTTTCTTCCAGTCTGTATTTGAGGTCATTGATGACCTTTCCCTTCTCTTCAATTCTCAGCTTCAGATCCACTAAATCATCATTTCTTTCAAGGATTTTAGACTGTACTTTCACAAATTCTTCCAGTTGTTCAATTTTAGCATCAAGATGATCAACATATTCAGTTGATTCCTCTACAATTGATTTCCACTTATTGATACTCTTACATTTCATCTTCAGATTGCTAACAGCATCCTTAAGTTGCAACTCAGGATTGCCACTAGTTTTTAACTGATTGTATCCACCATTATCTTCTTATTTTTCAACAGTGGCCATCATGGAAGCATGGTTTCCAGTTTTCAACTTTGGTTCTTCTTCTTCACAGAATTCATTATCATCATCTTCCTCTTCATAGAAAAAACTCTTCTTCAGTATTTTCTTTCTAGATTTGAAGTCTCCTTTCTTGAAAAACCTTTTCTGAGGCTTCTCAATGTTTTTAGAATAATTATCATCATCATCAATATTTCTTAATCACTGAGAAGCAATGTGCCCGACTTTTCCACAATGAAAGTAAGCTAGAGGTAACTTCCCTTTGAATTTCCCTTTTCCCTTCTGGAACTTCTTGGAAATGAGAGAAAGAATTTATTTTTCCTCATCATATTTACCACTAACATCTTTTGAAATTTTTAGTTTCTCCATGGATTTGAACGCCATTTACTTGCTTACTCATATAGTAGCATCTTCTAGTTTGACTCTCATTTCATATGCCACTAGGCTGCTCAACAGATCATCCAAAGAAAGTTTGGAAAGACCTCTTTCCTCAAGGGCTGACACCTTTGCATTGTACAAGGGTGGAATTATTCTTAATATTTTCTGTACAATGTCAACATCTTTGATTTCTTCACCTAGACCCTAAATTTCTACAACCACTTTAGTAATTCGATTGAAGAAGGAGTCTGCATTCTCATCAAGATGCATCTTCATATCATCAAACCTATTGTGTAGGACTTGTAGTTTCGCCTCCTTCACTTTGCTATCTCCTTTATAAATATTTTAATGTTTATACCACATGGACTTTGCTAAGTTGAAACTCATTACCTTTATATAGATCTGATCAGAAAGGTCTGCGGTGAGAGCATTCTGCGCTTTAGCATCAGCATCAAGAATTTTCCTATCGGCATCCATCATAGCCAGCCCTATTGGATCAGCAACATGTATACCTTGGATAGTGGAAAAAAGGACTTCCATTCCAAGGTATCTTAGATGATATCTCATTCTATTATTCTAGATCTGTAAATTACTTCCATATAAGAGAGGAACTCCTCGGACATTGACTACATTCTCCATGACGACAAAGGATAGATTCAACACCAGCAACCTCCCTCTGATACCACTTGTAGGACCCCGGGACACCCTGAGAGGGGATGGGTGAATCAGGGTGACAAATTTTTCTTTTAATGTGATGGATCTTGTTCCCATGTTGGTAGGAACTTGTTAAACCTATCTGATAAAAATGATTAGAAAGCAAAAATTCACATGCAGAGAGATGACACAGAACTTTATACTTGGTACACCACTAAGGGCTACGTCCAAGGAGCATACGCCGATAGGTTTTTAGTCGTACAAAATTCCACTAAACTTCACTAGGTGTGGATTACAAAGGTTCAGTTACAGTCACTCTGTCCCAAGCTCACTGCCTTTACAAAAGTTCAGGGATAGCTCACTGCGTCCCTCGGGTCACTCCCGTGGACTCCCCCTAGCTCACTGCCTTTGGTGAAGTCCCACTCAGTTTATAGACATGAAGGTATCTTCATCTTCTCTAATAAATACACCCTCTTTTGTATGTATATTCTCTGTTGAAGTCCAACTTTCACCTGTAGATTGATCTCACTTTGCACCGAAGGTATCGGGCAATCTTCCAACTTTCGTGCAGCTCCAAAAAGACCAGCATGCTTCAACTACACCTAGCGCGATTCTCCAAGCCTGGTGCACAAGTTTCAAGATGGCGCCCAAGTCTCGGCATGAAATTCCAAACCGGCGCGCAAGTTCACCTCAACCACTTGCGCGACACTCACATCCTTTTATGCCCAAACTGATTTTGGCACGCAACTATGAACTATCGCGCTTCTTCAAATCCAGGTGATAAAGTGTCACCAAACCACCTACGCTACACCTCCTTCACCAACTCCAAACCTGGGTGACTCAACCCCTTTCTCGCCCAAAACACCTTGGACGCACAGCAAAAAACTGTCGCGCAACTTCAACCTGTGCGACCCACCACCACTTGCGCGACCACAACACCTGCGCGTCGGGAGCTCTGATTTTATCTAAGTCTAAACTTCATGTATAATGATGAGGGGTTGACCTCTATTTATAGGCATTTGGATATCCTACGCGACGGTGTGCAAGTCTTCCCTCGGAGCGCAACTCTCTACCGCGCAAGTCACTTGTGCGACCAAACATAAAACTTGGGCACCCTTCTCCCTTTGACATATTTTCATTTTCTGATCTTGAAAAACAAAAGGTGCGCAAGTTTCCTCTCCTTCAAGTCAATGGCGTGCAAGTCTCTTTGTCAAAAACCACTTTTCTCCATTTTTTGATTTTTAGGCCCAAAAATATTTCAAAAACTGGAAAACGGTGCCACCTTCAATACTGTTATCTGCTTGTTCTATATGATCAATTTGTTGGCACACATTCTGAACTTCCACTGAAGACTGTCAACAAACACAAACCATACTTCAATTCATTCATAGAATGACCATGGTTCCAACATCCCTATCATTTGTAATCATCACCATGACCAACCCATCAATCACCATCTCATGTTATCCACACATCTAACAGTTATTTCTCTAACCAAAATAAACACCCATCACCATGATAGGAAAATACATCTAAAACAAAAAAACAATTGTATGTTGATATGGATACAACAAAAACAATTCTATCTATGTTTGGAGTACAACATCCCTCCAATGATGAATATGTTTCCTAAATCGGTAGATACATTTGATGTTTTTAAGGCTATATCGTAGTGTATGATGTACATATATCATATGGTATGGAATATTGAAATCCTATACGTGTCATATATCTTTATTTTTATATCATAAATCCCTATCTATATTATATTATAAGTTATGATACAATGGTATCATATTGCTATTATTTCTACCTTTAAAAATTTCATATTTTATAATATAAGTATATCACAATTGTTTTGATATAAAACAATCATATTATATGATTGATGTGATTGTAAAATAATAATTGTTAAAGTTTGAAAATATTTAACAAAAGGATGTCATTTACTATATGTTTCATAAGCTGAAACATATGGGAGGATCAATGTTTCTTTTTTAAGAAAAAAATGTATGAATAGATAAGGCATTTACTCATATGTTTCATAATGTATATATAAATTATATAGAGGATTAGAGAGTGAATTTAAGGCTTATAATAGGACGAAATAACCATTAAGTTGTGGTTTGAGTGGTCCTTAAGAAATATTTTATTAATTATCTCACTCAAAGATCTCTCCATCCTCCTTTATTTTTCACTCAAGATACTAGAGTATCATGAATGAAAGGATGTTCCTATCCAAACTATTGGGTTATTAAAGTTATCTTATGGATATAACTTGGAAGGAAGAGTCCTTTGACTATTCCTTAGTGATATTCATCAACCACTATGATTAAAAATTTAGAGTTGTAACTATTTTTGGGGAAAGATTTATGTTATTCATTTAGCTTTACATGGTTTAAATTTCCATAGCATGGTGACTTTTGGAATTTGAGGTTTCTAAAGCCTTTCAATACTTAGAAAAAAAATTAGACCCATAGAAACCTGAAAGTGGTATCAAAGCTTCACCATGTTTCTTCTTTCATAAAATCATGTTGGAAAAATGAAAAGATTATATACCATATTGTATGTCATTTTGGATATCGTAAAAAATGTTATAGAAAATGAAGTATGGATTTTTTTTATAGTATGTGATATCATAAACCAAAATATGACTATGTTATATGATATAGGATATCATAAAAGAAAACATGGTACAAATACTTTTGTTTTTGATATATTTTAACATGCGATATGGGGTGTCATATAGGATGATAGCATCAGTTTGTGCATGAAAGAAAAGCTGCATATTGTCAAGGACATATCAACTATATAATCAATTACAATATCCTAGGTGTTGAAATGATATGTCATATCTGGTCATTAAATATTATAAAATATGATATATGATGAAAAAAGTTGGATCTTACTATATTTTAGGACCAGTAGGGGCCTAGATACCCTAAGAGGGGGGTGAATCAAGCTATGGATATTCTTTTTCAAAGGCCTTCCTTCCCCACTGGATCTTGACCTCTTTATTACAAGGGTCACTTTGTTTGCACTTGTGTGTTTATTATGATTATTTATTTTCTTATTTATCTGATGATGAAGCTTTAAATGCAATGCAGGGAAGTAAGCAGGCAGACACAGAGATTTTTACTTGGTTCACCCTCACTGGGCTACGTCCAAGGAGCATACGCCGACAAGTTGTTGGTCATACCAAATTCCACTATTCTTCACTAGATGTGGATACAAAGGTTCGGGAACAGTCACTCTATCCCAGGATCACTGCCTTTACAAGGTTTAGGGTCATCTCAATGCTTTCCCAAGGGTCACTCCATGTTTATCTCTCTCTGTCTCACTACCGGTGGAGAGGATCACCTTCTTCCTCTTCCTTCACTCACTGCTCTGGAAAGGATCCACTCACAGTTTATAGACCTGTAGTTCTATTCATTTTCATGAAGGAATGCATCTTCTTCTGTATGTATATGCTCTGTTGAAGCCCAACTTTCACCCGTAGATGAATCTCTCTTTTCACCGAAGGTATCAGGCAAACTTCCAACTTCCACGCAGCCCGAAAACACTGCCAGAAAATCAACCTTACTTGGCGCGCAAGTCTAAGCTGGTGCACAAGTATCGGTGTGCAAGTCTTCTTCAACCTCTTGCACGACTCAAGTTTCTACAACTCCAAACCTGCGCGACTCACTTCCTTCCTCGCCTAAACCACCTCAGGCGCGCAACTAACACATGGCGCGCAACTTCCAACATTGGCGCACAAGTCTCACTTGCACGACACACCACCACTTGCACGACCACCACACCTGCGCGATGGGAGCTCTGAATCTTTAAAGTGTTAAACTCCAGTAAAGAATGAGGAGGGGTGGTCTAGTATTTATAGGAAATTTGACCACCCTACGCGGTGGCGCGCAAGTCTCCCTTCGGCGCGCATGTCTCGATGCGCAGGTCTCTTCCCCTGCAAGTCACTTGTGCGACCTAATTCCAAACTTGCGTGAACCTCTTTCCTTTTCCATATTTTGATCTTCTGATCTTGAAAAATCATAGGTGTGCAAGTTCTCAAGCTTCCAAGTCATCGGCACGCAAGTCTCTTTCACGGTGCGCAAGTCACTTGCGTGACACCACCAATACTTGCACGACACTTATCCCTTTGCCATATTTTGATGATCTGATCTTGAAAAAAATATGGCGCACAAGTTTCCATTCCTTCAAGTGCATGACACGCAAGTCCCTTTTCCAAAACCACATTTCTTCATTTTTCAATTTTCAGGCCCAAAAATTTGGCAAACACTGGAAAACGGCGCCACCTTGTATCTGTTCTTTTTTTACCGCCTCCAGATCATCCATTCTTTTGTCGACATTCTTGAATCAAACATGGATCGTTGATCACAACTCTTGAACTCAATATTCCGTCATGAAATCCCCTTTGTCAACAAATTTGTATGCCATGGTTTGCTTTGTCAATAATCACAGCACAGATGTCCACTTTTTCAACAAACACAATCACCTCAAAAATGATTCAATGATGCCTTGAGATATTTTTGCCCAACACTATATAGCGTATATCATAAAATACAATATACATGAAAAATTTTATTTTTTATATTTTCAATTATGAATTGAATTATATAATTTATAAATATTTTATAAATTATAGAAAAAAGGATTTCAAGATATTTATTTATTTTATAAAAAAATTATAAATTAATTAATTAAAAGTTATTTATAATTAATTATTAAATGTTTATGAAACATTTAATCAATAAATACCTATTATATTAAATGTTAATATTAAATAACTTTTTTATTTATATGGAATGAATTTTATTTTGGATATAAAGTTTTTATATAGAAATTATAAGTCCAATTTATAAAGTTTCTATAGATTTTAAAATTAGGATAAATATAAAAAAATGGTTTATTTTTAATATTATAAATTTTTAAAAATAATTAATTTGAAATGTTCAAATTAAAATACCATATTTTAGGAAATTATTTAAACCATATCAAAGGTATTTTTGATAATTTATATGATTAATATTTAAATAATATTAAATATGTGATATTTAGATTAGGGAAATTGTTTACATAATATAATTGGGATATAAAATGTTTATATTTCATTTAATATCATATATTTAAATATAATTCAAAATAAAAGGATCATATGAAGGATTTTATATTATAAATAAACATAAAGTGTTTATATTTATTTAATTATGGAATTTCTACAATGCATGGCTAAATTATTAAGTTCTTATAATTAACTTTATCTATGATTTTTTCATGAATTTTTTATCTCATGTTTAAGTTTAATATTTATTTATTTATTTATTTTATTGCCTATTTTATTCATGAATATAATTTTTATATTATTGATTGATGAATGGTTTGGTTTGAATTTATAAAATTCTTATATAAATTGTTATACATGCATATATATAGTTACATACTAGGTATGATAATTGATTTAGTTTTATTCTACCTTGACTATGACTTGTATTGGGTTATGAACTTAAATTTAAAGGTTTGTTATAGTTTATATATATTCATTGTCAGAATTTTGATATAATTGAGGTCTCTCTTGATTAAAGTAACTTTGGGTAGATGGAATTTGGGTCTGACTGCTCGCAGGCCTAAAGGCTATGTAATATCTAGGAAAGTTGGGGTTTTCCATCTATCACTATAAGATTACTCTTATTGGGATTGTTATTTTAATATGATTCTGTGTATTTTCATGAATTATTTTCTTATACCTTATGAGTATGATTCATTTTGACAAGTATAAATATACTTGGCTTTTAATTTGGGTTAGTAGTGCAAGTTATGAGTTTTGTAAAGAGTTACACATCAATACGCTTTGTTCATATAGATCTGGTGGATAGAATAGGATTATAAAATAAATCATTAGAAACATGAATACATATAAATGGAATACATTATATAATATGGATAGATTAAATCCCCTTAAAATTATAAATTCTATATTCCTTATAAAGAAAACACTTATCCTAACCTCAATCATTCAACCGGGTTGGTTCTTCCAAAGTAGAGTGACCCTGAATTATCTTATGTAAAGAAAGAAAATAATGGGTGACCTTGATAGAATTTGGTTCTAGTTTTTTGTGTTTGTTTAGGTCACACTTATTTGGGAAACCCTAAGAGTTAGGATACCATAGGAATGGTGTTGGGTTTATCCATATTATGGATTGGGCAAGTAGTTGTCTGATCAATCATCCAACAGTTATATATGATATGATTAGAATGATGGCCTGTATAAATAACTAAGTGGTGAGAGGAATGTCAAAGCAAAATCATCATGTAGTGAAAAATAGATCGTGGTCCACTATGGATATAATGAATTTAAAATGGTTCATAATTTTAGTGGGATCATATTTAATAAAATTTCTTATTAAATGATTGTAAAAAATTATACTCATCATAAAAAATATTTTTTTATAGATATAATGGAATTATCATCATCAAACATGAATTTCATGTAAATCCTTGAAAATGGAAGTTTAATGTAAGTGAGTTCTTAGACAGGTATAAAATATTAAGAATTTTTTTTAGTAAGAAGTAAATTATAAGTGTGAGATTAATTCCTTCCTGAGTAACTAAATGTTAAAGTTATCCAATAAGAGGATCTAAATTCCTATAAAAATCGTATTGGATTAACATGAGGTTTCAAAAGTGGTGGATTCAAGATGACTGGTGGAAATTTAGTCTCCACCCATGTTGTTAATAATATTGGGTGTTGATGGCTTAGAGAGACTAAAGTTTTCCTTTAAGGCTCATTATGGATAAGGAATTCATTATGTGATCATTGTTCGAAATGTTCTAACAAATTGAATGATTTTCATAAAATTTTACCCTCTTTATTCAATGTGTTTAGGATAAATGAGAATAGCATGGGACATATAGACTCTTATATTATGTTCATAGTACTGAAGGGTGAGATTTTAGTCTATAAAAGAACATTAGATATGTAAAATAGTGGACTCAACCATTGAAACCTAATGGAGGTTACAAAAATAAAGGATAATGTTTCAATATGATAGAATTATACAGGTTACCTGAATAGATTTAAGAAACTCCATGGAGATTCCATGTTAGTTTGTAGTGTTATATAAATTAATTATTCAAATTTTAAGGGTATATAATAGAAAATATATATTTTAATTTTTTTTAAATATATAAGAGTTAAAAATCAATGGAAAATTGATCAAGATTATAATATGGATTAAAATAATGAAGCAAAGGGAAACATGATCATGATAAAGAAAAGGGTTGTTGAATCATAATTAAGGGTTGTCTAATCATGATAAGGTATATGTTGTTAAATCATGGAGTTTAATGAAAATAAAAATATCAATCTTGTATGGATATAAATAAAGGGTATATATTTTTACCTCATTTATATTATATGATAAGAGTAATTTTATATTAATATATTTTTTATGAATGGTATGAGACGGTGGGTTTTATACATATGGTTTATGATTCATATTATTCTATAAAATGTTTGAAAAGGATACAAGGATATAAGTAGTTCTATCAGAGATAAAAGATTTTATCTAAGATATTTGTTAAAATCTGAGGGATGTGATGCCACTATCCATTTGTGGAATTTTTTAAAGAATTAAATGTTCTTTTCAAACAATATCTCTAAACACATAGAATACTATATTTGAATGGAAATAATGTTTTGTTTGTTAAATATTCCACTAAAAGAAAATAATATTTATTTCCCAACATAAAATAATTTTTGTGTCTTTTCATGATATTAGGGAAATAATATAGTGTCTAAGGGGTTAGTAGAGGTATATTTGGACTTATAGAAGTTCAAATTACAAAAAAAATAAAATATTATTTCATCAAATTTTAGAGTGAATATCACTTAATATCCTATGATATTTTAGGTTATATCGTTAAAGAAAAATTTAAAGAGTAACATTTAGTTACCTTAATGAAGTAAACATCATTGTATATCTCATAGGAGTTTAGGATGTGTTAGTAAGGAAAAATGTAAAGAGTTACATATCATTACCAAAGTGATTCCAAGGGAAAAAATATTTATGTGAAATTTTTAAGAAATATGATGATGATGAACATAAAAATAATTAAAGTATACAATAGAAGTTATTAACTTCATAACATTTGATGTTTTAAAGTTAAGGAGTTGAATACTTGGTAAAGGAGTTTAAAATTAAGAATATGATTCCTATGTCTCACCATTACTAAAACTAACTTTTTTCATAGATTTTACTCACTAGAATAATTTATACGGTTTTATCAAATGATCACATAGAGATATTATAGGGATTACATAGAGATGAAATGAGTTAATAAAATCCCAAAATTAAAGCAAACAAAAATCCTCTCTAGTGGCCGATCATATATTATATAATTATATAGGCACTTATGTATGGTTTTTAAATATTTTTAAAGGATTTTAGGAATATAAAATGTATCATGTTATAAAAAATATAGCCTCCACTTTATCTTTCATTAATTTCAGTTACATATGATATGTAAAGTGAAATGATAATTAACCTCTCAAAGTATGAATTTGAGTTATCCCTGAACAATATTCTTCATGGAGTATTATAGGTTGGGATGAAATTTAAGGTTAGTGTGAGTATGATTTTATATAGAGATATGGAATATACTCATGAGGCACAAAACGAGTTTTATGTGTAGGATAACCCCCCCCCCCCCCACCCCCCACCCCCAAGCATACCACAGGGAGTGCCATACACTATGTTATTGGTATACTAGGGGTGCATGTTTCATATTGGAATTTCACCATACCTAAGGTTGGAAAGATACATAGTGTGAGAGCCTTCATAATTTTATACCTTTATTATGAAATTTGTGAGGCTTATATGATCAGAAGATGTTTGTGTATGTTTTCAATCATATCATTAGTTTAGGCTTAATCGATATGGAATTTTTCCTCTCATATGATGATTATAGCATATGGGCCCTTGATTGAGATAGACTAGGAGAGTTTCCAGTCATTCCTAAATGAGGTATGTGATGTGATTATCTATTTTGGGTATGGGAATTTTATGTGATCATCTGATTAGATGAATATAATTTTATGTATTAATTAACTTGTTTAGTATATATTTAAATAATCAAGAATGCATGAGTAAGATATATGGTATTGACATGCTTTGTGTCCTGTATTTACTCATTTTCTTTTAAAAGTAACCATATGAAAAATTCATTCTTGTATATGATACAATTAGTGGACACATGAATTGAGATACATGTGTTTGATAGAGATCTTATCAGATCCCTTTATAGCCTGAGTAGCACTAATGCATTTATAGAGGCCTCTATTTGCTTACATTTATAAATTAAGAAATTCATATGTGTTTTCAATGATACAAAGTACTATGGAGTTACATATTGTAGTGTACTAAATGGGGATTTAGATTTATTAAACTCCTAAAGATACTCTGAAAGTGTTTTAGATTTTATCCAGAAGGAGTTTTGGATGGATATCTATAAAGTATTTCATATGATGTGATACATAATGAATTTAATGATAGATTTCCAAAAGTATTTTGAAAATACCCAAAAGAAGTTTTGGATATAGTTTCAAAAGTTATTATATATTATACAATATAATATGAAATTGTATAAATTTTATGAGGATTTAGTGAAAGTGGGAAATTTATGAAGATATACTCTAAATACATAGAAACATGTAATGTGTTTAAAGATATATCATAGTGTATGATATAAATATGTAATATGGTATAAAATATTGGAATCAAATACATTTCTTATTCCTTTATTTGGATATCATAAGGTTCTATATTTTGTATATCGTATGGTATGATATAGTGATATCAAATCACTACATACACATATTTATCATAATGAATCATCATTGCTAGGAGCAGAGACTCCTACATATTGGATTTTCAGTTATCCTCCATGGATTTGATCTTCTCCGCTTATTTAATTTGATGTATTTTGGGGGTGGCTATGATCTCCATCTCCTCTCCATCAGATCAGGTGGCATCGTGTGTTTAAGATTCTTGAAGATTTCTCCTGCTTCCATTTCTATATAGATTTGAGTACTGGAATTTTCATGATTTTATTTTTTGTGTGTGCTTCTTAGATTCACTCATACCTAGATATGGTTTAGATCCAGGATATGTTAGTGTTGATTGATGATAATGTGAGAAAGTGGTTCATGTTTTGGTGGTGGTTGATCATCAGGTGGAAAAGGTTCATCATATTTCCCGGTCAACGGTGTTCGTAGGCCAGGCGGTGGATTTGATCCCATTAGGAAATGATGTTTGGTGGTTTGGAGGGGAATTTTGGATTTCAATTTTCATCCAGGGTTCGTGCATGGAATTCCAAGGTGATCACGAATAACAACATTAGGGTTTACATGGATAATGGTTTGTGGGACATTCCTACCAGTGGTCCTATGATTAGCGGTGGATTCTGAAAGGGATGGATGGCCAATCGACAATTGATATGACTCGATGTTCTGTGTCTGATTAGATGGATCTATTCTATCTTGATGGATGGATGGTTTCATTAGGTTACAAATATCTTTAATAGTATTGAATTTTTTCTGGTTTCATTAGGTTGGTGATGCAGCTTCTTGCAGGTATTGCTGGCTAGGTGTCCTCGAAAGAGGGATGGGTGTGTCGACACCCATCATCATCCATATATCTTCATTTTGGATAGATGGGTTCCTTGATGTTTAATTTTTAGGTTGTTTTTTAACTAGTTATATATTATATCAGGTTTAAAGTGTTGTGATCTCATTACTAGAAATATGACCTATACCAACGGTTTTGGGCAAACCGTTGGTATAGGTCCCAAAATCAAAGAACATATACCAACGTTTCTCAAAACCGTTGGTATAGTTAAATGTATTTTTTATGGAATCTTCTTACCGAGAACATTATATAAATAAAAATTTAAAATAATCATGATAATACATATATATATTTATGAAATTATGTTCAAAAAAGTCAAGTTAGGTTAGTGGTTAGGTCGTTCAATAATAAACCGTAGGTACTGGGTTAATAATAAACCGCAGGTAATGGGATCAAAACCCATTGAATGAGTCTTTTTTTGAAATACATATACCAATAGTTTTATGGAACCATTGGTATAGATTTTTCATATTACTTATATGAACGGTTTTGAAAACTTTTGGAATAGACCTATCCTCACGGCTTACTTGGCCACGGTTCTTCAAACCATTGGTGTAGGCTATACCAACGGATTGGAGGCCTATACCAATGGTTCCAAACCGTTGGTATAGGGTATTTTACCAGTAGTGGTTCCTTACAATCATTGTCAGGTGGGTGGCTCAAAAAGAGATATGGGTGTGTTGGCACCCATAATTCAGTCCTCCTTCCATATGATTGTGTGGGTGGGAGGATTTCTCTACCATTTTATGTTGGTCCAACACAACACATATTATTATCAGGGGGGTTAACATATTTACATCATTGTATTTCACCATTACATTATCTTTCAGGGGGTTGAAGAGACTTTTTCAGATGTTTTTCTTTATTTTTTTCATTCGTTTTAATTCTTCGGACCTTTAAGTCCTTTGGTTCATGATTATATAAGGCACTTTTTCCTCTGTTCTTGTAATGGGTTTACTCTTTTCCCAGTTTTCAAAAGAGGATTTATTTTTTTATATTAAATAAATAGCTCTAGTCCCTCAACCTGTCAAAAAAATATAACTATAGTCACTATCTTTAAGAATATCTTATTGCACTATATAAATAAATCATGGTTTTTTTGATATGGATCAATTGTATTATATGATTGATGAGGTATTTGAATGTTAATTGTTAACATTTGGTAGTTTTTTACATAATTCTATCATTAATTAGATGTTTCATAAGATGAGGCATATGAAAAGATCAATGGTTTATTTGTATGACAAAATGCCTGAACAATTGAGTAATTTAATCATATATTTCATAACATATGAGTAAATTATATAGAGGCTCGAGTAGAATATAAACAACCTAAAAAATAAGGAAAACACCATTGTATATTAGTTATAAATATCCTTAAGAAATAATCTATATATTTTCTCACTTGAATATATCTGCCTCCTCCTTTTCTACGCAAGATATTATCATATCATGAAAGAAAGAATAGTCCTGCCCAAACTATTGGGTGATTAAAATCTTCTCATAGATACACCGTGAAGGGAAAAAACTTTCCATTATTTCTTACTGATCTTCATCAACAACTGTGAATGTAGAATAGGTGTAGTATCTATCTTCTGTGAAAGGTGTATATACTTCATTTATATTTACTTGGTTTAAATTTTAAGAGCATTTTAATATTAGGATTTTTATATTTTTAATGCATTATGATGCTTAGAACAAGTTTTTTTATCCTTATAAACATAACATTAATAACATCATCCTTTAAAAAACCACATCCCATGCCACTATAAAGTAAGGGAATACAACATCCCTAAGATAATCACAATAATACTTCCAAATAAGTTTAGTAAAATAAATATTATAATATCAACATTATTTAATGTAGTAACGTATCATAAATCATGAAAAGTATAAAAAATCACATTCAATATCACAACTATAATTAAAATATAGAAATCACTTTGGTTAATCATTCCTTTAATTATTTAATTCAACAAGAATACAAAATTTACATTTCTTTTGGAAATCTATTTTGATCACCCTTGGATATACCTCAAACATCAACTATTATCCATCACTTATTTCTCTTATAAACATTATTATTCATTAATTACCAATATATCATAAATTATAACTATTTCTCACCAAATACATCAATAATAATTGATTTTATATTAAAAATGGCATCACTTTATATAATAACATAATAAGAAAAATAAATAATTTCTTTCACATGAATTACAACCAATTATCTTCTAATTTATTACATCTCATTTGTGTCAAATATTATCTTTTTAAATTAATTATGTTTACCATCTTCCAATATAATTCATATCTCTATGTAAAATCTTATTCTACTCTTTCTCCATCCCATTGTTTATGTTTTTTTCTTTAATCTCAAGAGAATAATAAATTATTGATCATTACATTAACCCAATTATAAAAATTCAATTAACATTTATAAAATAAAACTTATCCCATTATTTAATAATAATCTCAAACCAATAAATCTAAAGGATGAATAGTCAAACTCCAATACAACATCCCCTAATTTTGTCAATGATGAATTACAATTGAACCTAAATCAAACCATACGTCAATACTTCCTTAAATCTATGGAAAAACCGATGCTATAGGTTCTTAAGAATAAAAATCAAGAGAAAAGAGGAATAATATTATAAAAGTACTTTAGATCAGGGAAACTTGATCGTATGAAGCTAAAGACTTAAGTATTTACCTAAACTACTAGAAATATGAGCTATACTGATGATTTTATACCAATTTTTTGAATAATAGTTTTTATATGTATGTATATGTCCATCTATACCAATGTTTTGGTGAAACCATTGGTGTAGGTAATTTTTTTGGACTCTTATACCAACGGTTTGGGAAAACTGTTGGTATAGGTATGTATATGTCCACCTATAGCAACAGTTTGTCCAAACTATTGGTATAGGTAATTTTTTTGGGCACCAATATCAATGTTTTAGATAAAACCATTGGTATATGTAATGTTTATAGACACCTATACTAACTGTTTTCCCAAACCATTGTTATAGGTTCCCTATACTAACAGTTTTTTCAAACCATGGGTCTAGGTGGTTCTATTATTTATGAATAATAATAATAATAATAATAAATACTTCAATTTAAATTTTTTTTATACATACATACATATATATATATATGAATATATAAGATGTTATAGGATAGTGGTTAATTCATTGGAATATAAGCGGGATGTTATGGGATCAATACCCAGCATTGGATATTTTTTCAATTGAGGACCTATACCAATGGTTTGACAGAACCATTAGTATAGGTATTTTCTTTGACATTACCCATAATAACGGTTTGAGAACTATTGGTATAGGTCTATATTGAAGTATAATCACCCATAGGTCACCCAAACCATTAGTATAAGATATACCAATGGTTTGGGGGTCTATGCCAATGGTTTCAAACCATTGGTATGTCCATTTTTTTCTAGTAGTTCTAAGTTTCCCAAAACCACTAAAATTCATCCTCTCAATTACCTAGGGTTTAAATAATAATGGTGGAACTAGATGAGATATGAGGGTTGTCACACCCTAACATTGAATTTCTATATTATTTTTTATTTAATTAATTTTTAATTTTTTTATTGTATTTAAGGCCTGAACATATTTAAATTTTAATGTTTTGTAATTTCAGCATAGGTTCATGGTTAGGGAGTGGTTAATAGAAAATATGCACAAACCTTGAGATTGTATCTATCCTTTGTAAGAGTCAAATTTAATGGTTGGCATGTAGTTTTTCTAATATTATTCCCTACCCATGTGATTTGTTTCATCCCTCCGATAAGGATCGTATGATTAGAACATATCTTAGAAAACCAAGTGGCTAAATTGTGTGTGATTCCCAAATTTAAAAAAAATCTTTTTATTATTTTAAGTATTATTTTTTTCTTTTATTCTCTCCCTCCCACCCTCTTTCTTTCTCAGTTATCATGATCCCCCCATGGGGATTCCCCTCATGTACACCACTCCCTTATCATAGCCTCCTCACCTCTACCTTTTCTCCTCTGATTTCAGGTGAAATATCCTCAAGTTAAAGTTTCTCCACCATCATCCCCATCTATTTCTTGCTTCTCTTTCTCTCCCTTAATTTATCTCATTACAACACATCATAGACCAAACCCAGGGTTGGGGTTTCGGTTTGACTCTCCAGTGACCTGATTTTAATAGGGGGTTTTTTATTCATAGGATTCATTTTGTTCTTTTGAGTCTCCTTTTACCTTTTTGTAGTGGTTTTAGGCATTTTTTGTCAAAGTTAGTGAGTTCTAGGTATGTTTCCCCTTGAATTTAACTTTAAATTTAATAATCTTTCATGGTTATGTTATTAATCCTTCATTTTGATATCAAATGGAATTAATAAATATGTTATAGTAATTTTTTAATGGAAAATCAAGTTTTACTTGATTTTATACTTCAACTTAAAGGTTTCTAATATTGGTAATCATGTTAAAATATATTTTTTTCAAAATGATCATGACCTTTTGAGTAAAATACCCAAATGGACTTGTAAAAGGTTAATGTGAATAAAAACATATTTTTGGTTTAAAATAGAAATGTGATATTACTAAAATAGTATTTTTATAAGTGTTTATATATATATATTTGTGCTTGTGTGTGTCTATTGGTTTCACATATATATGGGTATCCATTTATGCGTGTGTGTGGGTAAAAATTCACATGAGAATTTTGAATTTGTGAAATAGTATATATATATATATATATGAGTAGGTGTATATGGGTAGAACAATAAAAAGGTAACTTTTAACCTTAATATTGATGCTCACTTTGGTTTTATAAATGAGTTGGAAAAATATAAATTTTAGTATGATTTAAAAAATGTATTTGAAAGACCTATTTATCATTTTTTAAATAATGATTTTTCAACTTGATGATCTTGATATTTTTTTGTATATCACTTTGGTAATTTAAATTTTTTCCCCTTATATTAAAAAATGTGAATGTGTTATTTATCATGAATTTATCATGTTTGAATTGAAAGTGTAAATGTGATTTGACATAAAAGGGGAAAATAGAGCACATGGGAACCCCGGGTGATTAGGTGGGTAGACTGGGATAAGTACGCTAGGCGGAGTACTTCATCCCTTATTTGTGTACTACACTAAAGCGCTAACTAAACTATATGATGATGATATAAATTGGTTACTTCTAGTTATTTGGTTTCATCCTCCTCAATGAATCGTGCACGTGAATTGTTATATGTGGTTTAGTAACAAAGAGTAAAAGGATCCTGTTACCCTAACCCTGGTGACCTAGATATTCCCATTGTGTTTGATCTATTTATTTACCTTTTCTTATTTTTTTCAAATATAATTAAATGGTTAATTTATGTTAAGTGAAGTGTCTGTTTTAAAATAATTTTTCTCTCATTTAATGTTTGAATGGAATATTTTATCAAAAATACATGGTCCTTCAGGTTTCAAAAAGATATTTCCTTTATAAAAGAATGATAATTGTTATCTATTTTATAAATAAAATCAACAAGGAATAAACTTATTTTCATAATTGTATTTCAAACTAGCATAAAAGGGATCCATTATTTAAATATTATTCATGGTATGTGGTTTTATTTGGCATTCATACTAAGTTTTATACTCACACATATCATATCATTTTACTTTGAGGATCTGGTTTTATTTCCTCCCATAGGGCATTGAGGTATTAGTTATGGATAGTGACTTATATAGTGACATGGAGGTGTGTCAATAATTTATTTATTTTAATTTTTACTTTATCAGATAATCTATTTAGGATTTTATTTCTTTCTAAATATGGAGGGTAGTTATATCTCTCGAAGTTCGGGAGAGCACTGGAGGCAGATTCATTTTTCCTTGTAGGGGTGGGCGATTGGGGGTGATCAAAGTATTTGTTTTCATAATTTTTTTTAATACTTTTATATTATATGTTTTTTTAATTTATTCTTGTATATTCGATTTGGATTGGACATCCTACATACAGATGGGTCATTCTCCTTTTTATATAGTCATTTAATTCTATTTATTATGATAAATCATTCCCATTTAGTTTACTTTGATGCATGGCATTAGTTTCTAGCCTGTGGGATCAAGAATTCCCCTCAAGACATATATTGGACCAGATTGGGTGTATAAATTATGGGGTGGATATGGTTGGTTCATGAAAGGGGTGTCTCAAATTTATATTTAAACCTATTTAGGAAAAACCATGGTGCGGTGAACCTAAACAATGTCATATTTTTTCTTGGTCAATGATGATATAAAAACCAATGAACCATAAAATAATGGATTCCCTTTAATTCTCATGTTATTTCATTCATAAAAATATGGATTGACTACAACTAGGATGTGGCTACTAGTAACCATGGACATTTTTATTCTATATCCCTTTGAAAATGATTTAACCATTATGTAGCACTTACCATACCACACCATTTTTCTACCATGATCAAAACCACACATGTTTCCATCCTCCTCATAGAAACTAAAAGATTCCTAAAAATATAGTTTCAAACCATGACATGAAAAATATGGATTCTTCCCAAAAAACACCATAGTTTACATATCATAATGTATTCAATATCAAAAATGGATAACCTCGACTCAAATTCTCAATTTCTAAAAAAAATAGTCATTCCACCATGACTGGAGTTACAATCATGGGAAAAATAGGAAAACCATGTTATAGTTAAGAATAATTATAGTTTATTTGCCGCCAAAAAACTCAAATTCTCATCTTTTCATCCACCATTAACCACCAAACTCTATTCCACCATCTGAAATACCAAAAAACCACAAAGTAGATGTTTGGGAAAATCTAATACTTTACAATATCACACGTAGTATTTCCATGGTTTTATTAGTCTCACTATTTCCATATTCATCGTATATATATCATACATAACTATTTTATCTCATAAAATCTTTATATTTCATGTGGTACCTCTATGATTGAATTATTTTAATGATTTAGTTTTTATATCATATTCCTTAAACAAAGTTAACATATTATAAAAAAATAGTGCATAACACTTTATAAAACTCATGATTCATGTAACTTGCATAATATTATAAGACAAATATATCAAAACATATCCAAATGAATATCATGAACATGGTATATTAAACCATTTCACAAAGTACGTAGATTCATATGAAACTTAAATCCTCACAAGATAAAGTATGGTGTGATAGGTAACAAAGCCCTGTTTTTTTTAGACAAATACTAAACACCCATTCCAGTGAGAAGACTATCCCAAATTACCACAATACATAAATCAATACTCAAGAGAGACCTCAATTACAATACATCTCTAACACTTGATATGATTAAATCATAACCATCACTTATTATTTAATTCATAACTTAAATAAAAAATCATAGTCTTTATTGAATGAAAACTAAATATTTATGTCATACCGAGCATGTAACTCTCATATGAATGACATGAAAATTATAATAATTAGTTTAAATAATTTAAACTAAAGTTTAAAACATTAATAAAATAAAAAATTTAAATGCATGGATAGTAATTTCCTAAATAACTGAATAAATCAAATATTTAACCTGAGAAATAACATCTTTAAATAATTATAATAGTCAAAACCACTTTTGATATTTTCTAAAGACACACAGAAGTTTTTTGAGAAAAAAATATAATTTTTTATAATACACCTCCATGAACCATAATATGGTTTCTCCTTCTAAACTATTTTGGAAAAATAATTGTTCAAAATCACTGTCATGAACCATAATGTAGTTTACCCACAAAAACAATTTTTTTCTATGGTCATACCATAAACCGTTACTTATTAACATTTTATACATCATGGTTTTTCCTTATGAAATCTAATTTAAATAAACTATGATAATTTTTGTATAGAAATGATGATGTAAAAATATTAAATTATGATACTCTATTTTATAATAAGAAAACCAAGTTGTTTTTCCACAAACACACCAATTTTTTTAAAGTATCTTTAAAATACAATGTGAATTTGTAAATCATGTGGTTTTATATAATAATATTTTTAAACCATGATTTGTTTTGAAAACCATGATCATGGTTTCAGAAAAACAACAAATTGGTTTTTATTTTCAATCTCTATCATATTAATTTTTCACCATCACTCACTCAGATGCCACTAAAGAATCTCTATACCCAAAATTACCAAAATAAAATACAAATATCATACATAAGATTTACAAGAAAAATAATTAATAAAATTAAATGAAAAATTATAAAATGAAGTGTACCTCACTGTTAATAATGAATCCACAGAAATTTTGTGTTTTATTTTGTTCCCTTAGTAGCAATGAATGGGTTCTCACCTCTAAGGATAACCACTGGACACTAGAATCACTAAACACTTTGGTAGGACACATCTTCTTTGAAGATGTGCCAAAGCCTCTTCCATGAAGGTAAATGAAGAGAATATATTTCAAATATCTTTTTGATTTAAACAATAGTCATTAGTGTGTAAAAAATAATGTTTATAAAGTCCCTTATCAGAACACTTTCCTTGAATGAAAGAGATTCTTTGATTCCTAATGTTTCATATGTTATGAGATAAAAACTTTTGTTTTTCTATACTTATAACATTTATAATGCCAACCTCATTAATTAAGTTATTTTTTAAAACTTTTTTAACATTCACTTAATTTATACATTATCATAGGATGTATCATAAGAGAAATCAAACACGATAGTTATTATAGGAGAGCCAGTAAAATGATATTCAATATTATTCATCATATACATCACAAAGTGTTTTTAAAAACCATGATATAACACAAACCGAGGTGTGGTGTCTCTTACTACATCATGGTTTATTATTTAGTGAATATTTTCAACAAGAATAATGATTCATTTTAAGAATTATTTTAATTTCCCCCATTAAAATAATTCTTGAATTCATATCATTATTTATATATATGAAAAACTAGTAGGATGAGCCTAAATTAACTGGTCATGATTTTTATATAGGCCATAATTTATAAGCTCAGCCCATTTTTCAAAGGGTCATGCCAGCCCACGGGCAAGCCTATTATATTTTTATTTTTTTGGTAAATCTATAAATATGATACAGACACACACACACAACACACACACACACACACACACACATATATATATAAACCAATTATAAACAATAAATATCTTGGGTCATGTGGTATGTAATCCCTATTACCCTTCATGTAGATTTGAGGATCAAAACTCCATGAAATAAATTTTTGTGGCCCCTTATCGATATATGTACACAAAAATTGAAAAAAACGCAAAAAATAAAACAAATTAATGGATGGGAAGAAGCGAGATGGTGGGATAATGGGGAAAGGATGGGTGTCCAGGAAACATTAGGGTAATAGGTATTCCAAAAAAATTAACCATGACCATGGGTTGGGATGTGAAAATATGGTATATCCTATATGGACATAGGTTTATTTTGATAAAATCCATTTAATCCCATTTTTTAAACCAAAAAATATATTTAGGCCCGACACGACTCATACCCACTGCTTGCTCAAAAATTCTATGAGACCATTTTGGCATATCTAAATATTTATTTTCATATGTTTTAATTTTTTTATATTGGTAATTATATTCATTAATATTGATCTGGGGAGTTATATTGATTTTTCTAATTTGATTATATCAATTTTTTCATTTTTACATCCATGATTGATAAATCTTACATTAATGTTTTAATTGGTTTTATTAAAAAGTGTGTAAGTGGAAATTTATATTTTAGTTTTAATTATATGTTGTTTCTATTATAAATAAATTTTTAATTGTGTATTCCTACTAAAATGAGGACCTTTTGACTTTATTGTAGGTATTGGATAACAGAATCACAAAAGGAAATGATTCATGACATTTTTCATATGATAGTCATGATAAATTATAGTTTCTTTCCAAATGTTATCATGATCTAAACTTTAATTTTATTATTTAATTTTTGGTTTATATCTAAGGTCTTGTTTTCTATATAGGAAAGGAAACTAGGGAAAGGGAAACAGAAAATGAACCATGATTCTTGTTTCTTGTTATGCCTAAATGGAACTAATGGTTCCTTTAAACAATAGAACTAGGATTCCATCCATAGGTGGGTGGAACTAGCTAGAGACAATAGAAGCCATATATTTTGGGAACATATATCCCTATTAAATGTTTAAAATTTTGAATATATCCCTTTTAAATTATGATAAATCTATACATGAGGGACCCCTATACATTTTTTATTGTTTCTCACTCTGGTATTCCAATCTTACAACTCCATCACAGCACTGCAAGGACTCCACTATAGATCCGTAAGAATTATATTATCACATATAAATGAACTCCATAGACTACACAACTCCATTATTGCAGTGTTGTTACTATAAGATATTTCTTTTAGGGACTATCTAATGGACTGAGATTTACCTGATGTAAGGGAAACTCCAACCCATTACTTCATTTTGAAGTATGGTTACTCTAAAATGGAGTATAAAGAGTGAAATCAAATCCAACTCATTCACTTCATTTCCTACTATAAAAAGAATATTCTTTGAATATCTCTAATTTTTTATATTTTAAATAAATATTCATCATTCATTATGTTGATAAAATGACCAAAAAGTAAAAAAAAATATAGTTCATGAACAATGTCGTGCCAAATATGACGTTGTACTGTAGAAAATATTCAATTTTTCATAGTGTATGGCATTGGGTTGGAGGGGTTTTTTATGCTAAGATGGCATTTTTTCTGCTCCATTGGAGATGGTCTAAGCCTTTCTTAGTTGGTTCTTGAAGTGAGTTGTTTTTTTTCCTTAAAATCATTTATTCCATATTTCATTTGACAAAAGATAATTAATTTTTCATTGTTGATTTTCATAAGATGATTATGGCGTCATTTTTAGTCATTCTTGATGGATTTTTCCCACTTATATTTGAATAATTTTTCAAATACATTTTAAAATTTTATATAATTCATGGGTTATGTTTGTTTACCCATTCAATGAATTGTTTGAAAATATTGTTTAAGTTCTAGTGTAAATGAGAAATCTCATCCATATTATCTACTTGTAAATTACTATTTAAAGTATTATGTTTTCTCTATTTTGTGATTAATTTGTAAATTTCATCATAAAATTTTATGTAATTGATTTTATATATAGATTAATAGAAGAAAAAATTAATTTATTTATAGAAGTTTTTTATTTATTTATAGAGTTTTTTTAGTTTTTCCCACCTTGTTTATTTGGAAATTTGGTATATGATTACTACTAGTATGAAAGGTTGCCATTTTTTTACATTAGTTGGGTTCTTTAACATTGGTTGGGGTATTATTTTCAGTTTCATAATTATTTATAATTCTTAATTTTTCAATAATACATCAATATCATCATAAGAAAATACGGCACTATATAAATTTTGGTGTTAGTTTATATGTAGAAATCACACAGTACAAGCATTTATTTTAATTATATGTGCACACACTACTACAGAAATAGTTTTACATAGTGCCACCCTTTAACGGTGCTAAAAAAGCACTAATAAAGGGGGAATCTTTATTAGTGATAAGAAAAGGAATTCATAAAGGTACCCCCTTTATAAGCACTTTTTTAGAACTTTTAAAGGGACCCCTTTTATCAGTGCTTGCTTTTAGTGGTGATGATAAAGGGTATATTTATTAGTACTTTTTTACTAGCATTGATAAAGGGAATATTTCAAAAAAAATTAAAAATAATATATTTAATATATAAATATATAAATATATTTATATTGATATAGATATAATATATATATTTTAAATATATTTTAGATAAGTATAAATAGACATATACACTTAATATATAAGATATTTAGTAAAAAAAGGATTATAAAATATTTAAAAATATTATTAATTAATAATTTTCTAATTATTATCAAGTAATAATCATTTAATAACAAATTTAAGAAACAAAAATAATAATAATAATAAAAGATCTAAAATAAGTTGAAAACGTAAATCAAACTTCAAATGGCCATAACTTTTGATTCGGGTGTTCGTTTGAGCTCTACCACATAATAAATCAAATCATGTGATGATCTCTACGCATTGGTGATAGAAAAACCCTTTTATATGTTTTTCGAGGCTAAAAATACTTAGAAGGTCTCCAAAACTAAGTTTTTAGTTAGGATGCCCAAATATTTTAACATTCGATGGAATTTTAACCTCATGTAAGGGGGACTTTTTTCCTTTTTTGTGGGGACTAAATTTATTCCCATAGATTACATTCATATTGATATTATGGACTTGAAATTTTATCATTTTTTTACATTTATTTATAATCAAATATATAACAATATATACGAATTTTTTATATATTCACACATAAAAAATAATTTTATAAATAATTAATTAAACGTATTTACATATAAAATATATTTCTCAACATATAAGCCTTATCTAAATAAAAACTAATATCCATTTTATGTAAAATACAAATATATTAATATTTATATACCAATATAGTGTGTGTGTGTGTGTGTTAGTGTGTGTTCGTATTAACAAAATGATATATATTATCTGTATATTCAAACATTTGTATATACATATTAATATATAATATATATAAATATGTATAATTATACTTACAGATACACATATATATAATATGTGTGTGTGTTTAAGTGGTATATATGTATTTATTTATTTATTTATTTATTTATTTATAAACACGCACAAAAATATATATATTTTGTAAATGTATTTAAAACAAATATTATAAATATATATTAATATATAAATAAATATATAGATAAAACAATATCACTATATATATATAAAAATAAATAGATATAAATATATATTAATATACAAATAAATATATAAATATAACTAACTATATATATATATATATTGATATATATATATATATATTAATATAACTATATATATATATTTATATACGAATAAATATAACTAAATAGATATACCATTAAACGAAGAATGAAACAAGATGGACGAGAGGCAAAGATGCATTCGCACAAGGGAGAGGTCTCGAGTTCAAATTCAAGTGGAGTCAGAGGTGCACGGGTAGGTGTGGGGGAGGGGGGATAGCGCTATTAAAGGGTGGGGTGGTGTGATCCTAGCACTATTAAAGGGGTGTTGGGGGTGCACACGGGCAGGTCTTCCTAGTGCTATTGAAAGGGGGTCAATAATTGTTAAAAGGTGGTGGGACTACCCAATGATTTACAAAAAAACTATTTTTTTTTAAAATGACTTTTTCAGTGCTTTTTTTAGTGTTGATAAAAGGGCCCTTTATCGACACTTTTTTAGCACTGATAAAAGGGAACCCCCCCCCCCTTTAATAGAACCTCAATTATCAGTGCTTTTTTAGAATTGATAAATGATTTTTTTTAGGTTGGATGGCTCCCTTCTCCCCCAGCTTTCCCCATCCCGCACTTAACTTCATCTAGGGTTTCTCCCGAAACCCTTCTCTTTGGGGTCGGTGGTGCATCTGAGCATCATTTCCTCTCCTTCACTCAATATCTTCCTTCCTTTCTTTTTTCCTCTCGTATCCTTCAGCCTCTCGGTTACCTTCTTCGTGTCGCTTCTTTGGAGGCATGGTTTTTGTCGCTGCTAGGTTTTTGATACCAAAGATGGTGGTTGTTGTTGAAATAGTGGGTGCCCTATGCCCAACTATTCAGTGCTTCTGATTACCATATCATGTATACAATTAGAGATACATGATGTCATCTTACCATTATAGTGTTGAATTTTATGCATCCACCATTAAAAAGGTAATGTCCCAATGTTAATTGTCATATCAAGAGGTTGTAGCAATTCCTAGGATATAATGAGAACATTAAGATACTATGACATTAATCTAAAATATATGTTCTATGTTCTAGATACATATTACTAACTAGACATAGTATATGTTTTACTATCATGTTTTGGTGGATCATAATCATTGAGACTTATTCTCGTGAATTTTGCACTTGGTGATCTCTAGTAATGAGATCATGAGGACTGACCCGCTAATAGGAACACCACATGTTTCGGGTGTCATTGGATGTTCATTTCTAAGAAAATGTGTAATGGTCTCCTAACTTGAGATCATTGCCAATGTATGTCATTTTATTGCGTACTTTGATGTAATATTAAAATCATGGCAATGAAGTCATGGTGAGGTAGTTTGCGTTGGGTGCATCATTGGTGGCATGGAATTGGTTGAATAGTCAATAAAGGATTTTTCACTTCCAGGTTATGGAAGTTATATATCTCAGGGCATGTTGATATGGATGGCAGTAACTTTGTAAGACCATGGCCATGGCAGTCGAGGTTAAATCCATCCATTTAAATCAATAAAAAATAAATAAAGAAAAGGGTGATGATATGTGAGTGCGTCCTGCTTTATGAGATATTATAGACGAAGAGATTATATTACACAGTGCATGTTCATAGGTTGGTTTTCGCTGCTGTGACAATCCTTATCTCTTCAAGGGACATGATGGGTTGCTATATCCGGCTCTTAGTCTGTGAATATTATTCATTGTTGTCAAGATAAGGGCCTAGAGGGTCACACACAATAGTGTATTCAATAATCTTCCCTATTCAGTTGAAAAGGGGTTTTGGACATGGTGGGCCCCACTACTCGGGTCCAGGATTTCTCTAAAGAAAAATGATCACCAATTAAATAAATAAATCCATATTATTCGAGTTTAGAATAATGAGTATTGAATTTATTTATTAAATGTATTTACAAGTTTTAAGTAAATACATGAAAAATATTAATTGACGAATATTAAATTATTCAAGGTTCAACTAATATTTATGGGCATGACGAGTCTAGATAATGAATAATTTATAATCACATACTATTTTAATATATTACAAGTGAGTGATAATAATATTTATGACTCGAATTAGTAGTCATAAAATGCCGTTGATAGTGCGATAAGTATTTGGGGCTGGTGAGGTGATATCGGGTATTTTAATTAACCACTATAAATAGAAGAGTATGAGCTTTTGCCTAGTAATATTCATGGTGCTTCTATCTACTCTCATCTCTCCCATGATCTAGAGAGAGAGGCTCTGAATCCAAGTAGTATGGATCAAGAACCCTCTCAGGCATCACTAGCGAAGCGATGCGGTGATCATTGGAGCATTGAAGGCATCGTCGTAATTCTATGCTAGCACCCGGATTATGAAGAACGGTGCTCCCGCAAATTTCTTGAAGCACGTGTCAATGATCTAGAGGTGTTCGATGTCGTATTCTTCAAGCAGTGATCGCCAAGGATGATCAGACATCACGTGTGGATTCAGAATTAAACCAGGTATTTTATGGTGTATTTTTGTGATTAAAATCCTTCATCTGTGGTCCTTAGAAAAGACTGGGCTATTGTGCACCAACGTCGACAAGTTTGCGTCGATCGTTGGTGGAAATTTTTTTAAAACCCACCTATTTGGGGCTTCCACTGGATGCCTAATTCCATAAAAGTGGTATCAAAGGGACACGTGTCTATTTTAAGCCAAATAAATTAAATTTTCATTTAATTTAATGAAAGGCATCGATACAGTTCCAACGTCGTAGATGGAATCAGATTCGGACATCAGATGGCTAGTCTGCGGTCATCTAAAGTTTTGAATTCAGATTCAAGAATGAATTTTGTTGATGTTTTGTATTTCAACCGGAAATTTTGTGGTCGAAATACTCACTACAAAATAGTTTAGAATAGATATTATTTCCTTAAAAATAATTATATTATTATAATAATAATTTATTTGATTTTATTATAATAATAATATTAATTTTCTTTTGATAATAATATTAATTGCATTATAATAATATTATTATTAAAATAATATCATTATTTTTCTAAATCCTATGCATGAGGAAAAAAAGGGGAGGGGAAATACTTGCAAAGAAAGTCTTGTTTCAAAAAAAAGGGGGAGATGACCCACCTTTGTGGGTCACTTTTTAAAAAAAAATAAGGTAGGGTTGCAAGACCTGAAAGCATGTCTTTAAAAAATAATAAGAGGGGTCGGACCAGAAAATTTGATCAAGATAAAGAAAAGAAAAAAAATAGAAATGGCCATAGGGTTGGGGGGCCGATCGGCCCCCCTGTTCCTGTAAAGCACGCAGCATCCTTGTAGGGATGCGTCCTCCCCGCCGCGCTGCAGCAGAGGCACACAGCACCACCTCGGAACCTCTCTCCCTCCTGCCGGCCTGGGTCCCCCTCCTCTACTGCTTAGCTGAGGCAGCCCAGCAGCCTAGCCTCCCTTTCCGTGGAGGCGAAGCAGGGACCGGCACCCCCTGGCCATCGGCTCCAGCCTCCTCCCAGCCACCTTAGTCACGGCAGCCTTGAGGACCCTTGTGCATTCAAGGCGCACCCAGGACACCTGGCACCTCAGAGTCCCCCCAGTCTAGTGCCTCCCTTCCACCGTGCTATAGTGCACTGCGCTTGGGTCACCCCGGCACCCCATCCACCTCCTGCGCCATGCCTCCCTGCCGGATCCGCCTGGAACCGGTGCCCGACTAGCCCGCCTCCTCCTGCACCTTTTCAGGTAGGGATTTCCCACCAGACTAACCCTCTACTGTCAAAACCCACTTTCAGACAGCAGTGGCCACCCACCCCTTGATCGCCGCGGGGGACCCCAGGCCGCTCCGACTCCAGTTGGCGCTTCGGACTAGCCACCTCCCTTCAGCCGCCTGTGGACCGGCACCCCGCCAGACCGCCCCTTTCCAGACACCCATGGTCATCTTCTTACCGGACTATGTAGCACCCCTCCAGCTCTCATAAAGCTCAACATAGGGAGTTAACCCTAACCATAGTATGGGTTTTCCCTAAAATGGGCATATGCGGGTCTGCCTAGTCCAGAATGGGCTTGGATGAAACTACATGCCCCAGATCACCCCTGCATGGGGTTGGCAAGGCCCGAGATGGTCCTATGCATGTACATCCTGACCAACACAGGCCTTCTTAGGGTTTTAGGGGCCCGGTTTTTTAAATTTAATCAAAAGTAATTAAAATAATTAATTTCATTACAGTTGATAATTAAATTAATTAAACAATAATTTTTGGTTTAATAATTTTGCGGCGTACTTAATTTAATTTGGAGTTTAATTAAATTAATTAATTATTTATTTATTTTTTAGTTTTAAAATTAAATTAATTCGTAAATATTGGATTAAAAATATGAGTGAAGTTTGTAATTCAATTAAATTCCCTCAAGTTTATTTTTAATGCAACTTTAATTTTATTCTGTATTTATTTAATATATGCGAGTTTAATGCATATATGACTGATCGTGAGCCTTAGATCGACCAATGTATGTCTGGTGCTTTTTATTTAATTATTTATTTAATTATTTCATGCAGTTTTGTAATAATTATTTTAAATAAATAAAAGAAGATATCTGTGTCGTCTCAAGTGTCGTTATATGTATAAGGGAATGTTCGCCCATTCTCAGAGTTATAATTTTATACCCTAAGACCCCCTCACATGTGTGCGAGTACTGTTGTATAATGACAATATGAGGCATGACTTACTTTGCGCCAAGTGACGGCGACACACCAGACAGAAGTTAGATGCATTGGATGAGAAGCTGTTTCTATTCAAGTTACAAGCCATGCAACTAAAGGTATTGTCCCTAGGGTCTCGGTTGGTCTGTTATTCACTCAACGGATAAACCATTAGAATCGGATCATGATCAGGTTTTTCATTTTATTTCTACATGGTCTATTATTTTTTGAATGTGTAGTTATAACATGATCACATAGAATAATAATAAACAACCATGCAAGATAAAATGAACATGTAACGCGATGAAATTTATATTTCTTGCACGGTCAGTTGTGAGTGCGATTACATAGTACGTGCTTATAAAAATAAAAAATGACTTCTTTCATCACACTAAAAAAAATAAAACCCTCAAAAATATATTAAGTCAAAAATATCCTTCTGTCATTCCAATTTAGACGAAACTGGCTATTTGAGGTGTTGGTCATGTCATAGCTGAGGGTGCCTCTTACTACTGGGGAGTCCTTATAAGAGTGATGGGCTGACTTAACTAAAATTGCAGCAAAGTAATTTCCATAGCTAGCTTGTTGTAATTTTAGAGGCAAGTGTTGAGTAAATCAAGTTCTGATTTTATGAAGTTGGGACTTCACTCAACAGATCAAGTAACCGCAAGTTAAAATAGTCGGCCAGCCAAAATCCCACCTAGAACCCTCCAAGTAGTGGCGTAGACATATCTTGTAGACTATGATGGGTGGTTTTGAGATCCTTGCCACTAGAATACTCAAGTGATAGAGTATTCCGATTCTAGCACAGAGGGTTCTAGAATCCGATAAAATAGTGGGAGACATTAAATGATTTAAGTAATTAATCAAAATGTCTAAACTGATAATCCAAATAAAAGTCACTCATCTAATAAAATACATTTTTGTAGAAAAATGGTAAGTTATACCACAAGTTTAAACTATGATAATTTTGGAAAAAGTAAATTTCCTCACTGACACGAGTATCCATGAATAGTATAGGCACTTCTGCATAGTACTATGATATAGGAAACTCAAGGAGTCGGTGTCCCCAACAATATTAAACTACCTCAAGAAGTGAGGGTGAAACTTCTTATAGGATACTAATGTAAAAATAATATGACAGCTATATCATTATTCTTCCATTAATGTCTTATGTCAGTTACAGTTGCTACACCTAGATATGGATAATATAACATAAAGTCTCATCACCGAGAAGTTTTCAAGGAGAAAGTGAAGCAATGATATGAATAAGGATAAGTTTACACCAGAATTTGTAAATTGAAATATTGATCATGATCTTTAAATATACCCCTTTCTTATATCATTTTCACCCCTCTACTCAAGTGTCATTTTAAGTTATAAAACAAACAAGTATTGAGTAAACACTTCATTACCAATCTAGGTAAGGTTTACCAAGTGAATAAGAATAAAAGACAGTTAAGTTTTAATTATTATGGAAAATAAATTGAAAGAAAATGTTAAAAGGTCAAAGGAATTTATTTCCAATGACACATTTGTGACATCCTTTAATTAATGAGGTATTAACAAAGGTTATTTTCATTGCATATTATAAAATGATATTATGGAAGTTTAAAATCAATAAACTGATTTAAAGAATCAAGTTGATGCTTCTACATCAGGCATATTCATCAATGTAATGTTTCATTTTTACTACTTGGGTATTTAATACTATATTCTTTTTATATATGTTTTTTTAAATACAGTTACCAAGTAAGTATAGAAACCTTACTAGAAGTTAGGTGTATTCTCTGAGTGGATGTTAAAGAGTGATACCTAGGCCAGTGGTGAGAAGTACACAACTTCTTTAATTGCCAAGTGAAATATTCATGTTTAACTATTATTCAGTATAACCACAAACAGTAATCGCATATGTCCTTGGACACAAGGAGAAGTTATTTCAGGTTCTGGAATGAATTTTTTTTGGTAAACTCAATCACTAGTTCAGTAATACATGAATCACAGACAATTAGTGATGAATATAAATGTAAGACTTATACCCAGTTGTGATAAGATAATTCTTTGTCAAGAAATACTAAAAGTGTACATCATCAATATGTCAGGTATGGTATTTAGTCTCGGCATAGCTAAATACTTTTGGTATTATCAACATCTTTAGTTTAGACAAAGGATACTTTAGAAATAAAGGTGTGTCAAAAAGCTTTTGGAAATAGTTCAACAAGTAAGTGTGAACTATTCCAAGTATAAGCTAGAGGTATATATACTTCATAAGATTCCTTTAAGTAATTAAGGAATAATAAAGTGAAGTATATGAATGGTCAGAAGATATGAGTTGATTTAGGTTGGAATACCAAAGAATATCTCGACCAAGCATTCATCAATCATGATAATGTAGCGTAGAGTAATTCCTAAACGCACATTACCTGATCGAAATCATGACATTGAGGTTAATGAGTATGATTAATGATGAAGTCTTACATTTCAACATTGATCAACAAAATTTAGCATGGATTAGTTCATAAATGAATGTTTTATACATCAGAGTCATGATGTAAAGAATATCAACATTGCAACTTTTAAAACATCCATTATATTTCATGAAATGATTTGAAAATAATGACGATATTCCATAATAATATTCCAAATAAAATGAAAAATGGATATAATATGAGTCATAGTATGATGTAAACTCATTATGTCATAAGTATATGTGTTTGGATGAAAATATTTTGTTCAGATACAAACAAACTTGCATCAAGATAAACACATTGTGCGTCTAAGGTTCTTATCCTAACAATTTCTTAGGATTTTACACAAATCCATAAGATAGAAAAATTGTAGTCACGTAATAGAATACACTTCTATATAAGGGTGCACATATCTATTAGAGAGTAGTGGGAGCTATATTAACTTGTGTTTAGTTATTTCTCAAGATTCAGAAATAGTTGGCATAGGAACTAATTCCACAAGTGCATGTGGAACAAAGTATGTTCCAGAGACACATACTGCGTAGGAAGGATAAAACCATGGTGATGGTTTTTATATTCACCACGGTTGATGATCTATTATTCAATGTGAATACTATTTTATATAAGCAAGAAGTATATGGAAATTAGTTAAAATTGATAACACTAACTAAAATTCAATTAATGTATTCCATGTATCAAAGTGAAAAGGGGCTTATTATTTTGAATATTGTGGTGGGTATTCAAGTGTGTTAATACATGGATGGAAAAAGTGTAGTACCAATAAGTTTTTGATTGGTTTTACCAAATCATTATGCCTAAATCCATTAGAATTTTACTTATCATAGCTAATATTTATGATAAAATTATTTATCATTGGATGTCATGACCACCAATCATGGATAGTGTATGTACGACGCAACCAGAAAGGGGTGGTCACGTCACATAATGATAATATAGGTTTCAAGTTACTTAAATCAAGTTTAGGATTAAATTAAGAATCATGATCATTGAATATACATTTGAAATAAATTATTTCCATGTGTCTAAAAGAGGTTAGTGGGAGCGCCAATGTTTTCCAAGAAGAAATATATTCGCCAACATGTGGAAAAAAACATTGGTCTCATAGTTAGTTAAGACCAAAATGAAATTTACTCTTTAGTGATTGAATTAAAGTAGCAACCTAAGTTCTAGGGAACAAGATCTACTGAGCTAGATATATATGTTTCTTGGTCCTATTAAATCATACATATAGTGACATTGTATTAAAAAATACAAGTTGGAACAATTCAAGAGATGAATTGTTACCTGTGTCACAGGGCATAATCTCTTCAGGTTGACATGTCTAGGACATGGGCATAGATAAACATGTTGATTTGAAATCCATACGTTGAAGTGATGGATCAATCATGCATGCCATAATATGTACGGAAATTGAGATTTCCAAGACATACTTTATAATAGGCAAATGACAGTTATATTCAGGAGCACTGTAAGAAATGTAGTCAGAACTATCTAATTATACTTCAGAAGGTACAAAATATATATACATAGTAAGTGGAGAATAAAGGATACTAGTTTTCGAGGATACAAACTAGTATTCCATAGATCAATGTGATCTACTATTGTAGTTAGGATAAATACCATGAGTGAATCAAACTTATATAGTCTTGTGGTAGCCATACCTACAAAGACAGAGTATGTTGCAACTTCTAAGGTAGCTAAGAAGCAGATGTGCAATAATTAGTTCCAGTTCTTGGAATCACAACTGATAATAAAATTATTATCATAATGTAAATTGTGATATTTTTACTAGCCAAGATGTCAATCTATGACAGTGGACAAACGGGACATACTCGGGATGCCATCTCTTGAGAAGTTTTAGACAAGGAGATGAGATCGCTATAGCAGAATATCCACACGGTAAAACCATAGCGGACCCGGTAGATAAAGCTGTTACTCATCAAAAACATGATTTCATCATGTGAGTAGATAACAATTTTGGTTAGCAAGTTGGCTCTAGTGTAAGTGGAAGTGTTGAAATAGTGAGGTCCATAGACCCAACTATTTAGTGATTTTGATTACTATATTGTGTATACAATTAGATATACATGATGTCATATTACCATTATAATGTAGAATTTTCGGTGTCCACCATTGAAATGGTAATGTCCAAAGGTTAATTCCCATATCAAGAGGTTATAGTAGTTCCTAGGCTATAATGAGAACCTCGAGACACTATGACATTAATCTTAAATATATGTTCTATGGTCTAGAAACATCTTAATGACTAGACACAATAGATGTTTTACTATCAAGTGTTAGGGGATCATAAGCATTGATACTTCTTCTCATGAAATTCGCACTTGGTGATCTCTAGAAGTGAGATCATGAGGACTGAACTGCCAATAGAAACACCACATGTTTCAGGTGTCATTGGATGTTCCAATCTACAATCATGTGTAATGGTCTCTTGACTTGAGATCATTACCAATGTATGTCATTTGATTACGTACTTTGATGAAAGACAAAAACCATGGTAATGAAGTTGTGGGAAGGTAGTTTTTGTTGGGTGTGTTATTGGTGGCATGGCATTGGATGAATGGTCAAGAAAGGATTTTTCGCTTCTAGGTTATGGATGTTATATATCTCAGGCCATGTTGATATGGATGGAAGTACCTTTACAAGACCATGTTCATGGCAGTCGAGGGTAAATCTATCCAGTTAAATCAACAAACAATAAAGCAAGAAAAGGGCAATGATACATGAGTGCAACCTGCTTTATGAGATATTATAGACAAAGAGATTATATTACACAGCGCATGTTCGTAGGTTGGTTGTCACTGTTGTGAAAATCCTTACCTCTTCAGGGGTCATGATGGGTTGCTAGATCCCACTCTTGGTCTATGAATACTATTCACTACTATCAAGATAAGGCCTAGAGGGTCACACACAATAGTGTATTCAAGAATCTGCCTTATTCAGTTGAATAGGAGTTTTGGACATAGTGGGCCCCACCACTAAGGTCCAAGATTTTTCCAAAGAAAAACAATCACTAATACATTAAATAAATTCATATTATTCAAGTTTAGAATAATGATTATTGAATTTATTTATTAAATGTATTATCGAGTTTTAAGTAAATACATGAAAAATATTAATTGATGAATATTAAATTATTCAAGGTTCAATTAATATTTATGGGCACGACGAGTTGAGTAAATGACTCATTTATTATCACATAATATTTTAATATATTACAAGTGAGTGATAATAATATTTATGACTCAGATTAGTAGTCATAAAATGTCTTTGATAGTGCGATAAGTATTCTAGGCTGGCGAGGCGATACCGGGTATTTTAATTAACCACTATAAATAGAAGAAGAGGTAATTTTTCCAAGTACCATTCATGGTGATTCTCTATCCTCTCCTCTATCTCATGATCTAGAGAGAGAGGGTTTGGATCCAAGTAGCATGGATCAAGAACTCTCTCAGGCATCGCTAGAGAAGCGATGCAGTGGTCGTTGGAGCATCGAATGCATCATTGCAAATCTGTGCTAGCACCCGAATTATGAAGAATGGCGCTCCTGTGGATTTCTTGAAGCACGTTTAGATGATCTAGAGGAGTTAAATGTCATATTCTTCAATTAGTGATCGCCAATAATGACCAAATGTTGTTCGCAGCTTTGGAATTAAACTTGGTATTTTACAGTGTATTTTTGTGCTTAAAATCCTTCACGCATGGTCCTTGGATAAGACTGGGCTTCTGTTCAGTGACATCAAAAATTTTGTGTTGATCATCGGTTGAAAACTTTTTAAAAACCACCTTTTTGGGGCTTCTACTGCATGCTCAGTTCCAAAAGTTGTTGCATCCCTCATCTGCTTCACCCCAAATCTGACCTCGTGTTCCATCACTCCTATCCAGGTCGGATCTAGAGCGATGGGTACTCAGTGGTTTTTGGAAAAGAGGATTGGTGGTCGAGCGATTTTCAGGTGCTCATGTGTTGGCATGATCTTGGTTTTGGATTCTAATTTCAGTTCAGACAAGATGGTGTCGCTTGGAGGCACCGACTACACTTATCCCTACCCTAACTCTGAGGACCTCTTTTCCTCTCCGAGTTGGAGATGGAGTGGTGGTTCCACAAATTTTTTGGGAGGTTGTATTTGGAGATGGTTTATGCTTCTCACACGACTTTTTTTTCCTAGTTTTGATGAAGATTTGTGTGTTTCTTCTTCGGTGGTGGCTTTATAGGAGGTTTATTTGGTGATGTTTTTTACTTCTGTTTCTGATAAGGTTTTGTTATGGATTAGTCATGCCTCAATGATGGTGTGGTGTTCAGATGAGTAAGATAATGGTGGTGTTAATCCAATGATGGTTTGGTGTTAGGAATTAGCTAAATCATTGGATGACGTTGTGGCATTTCATGATTTGAGTATGGCAGAGACAATGAATCTTCCTTTAAAGGAGATGAAGGGATCTGGTGAAGCTCATCAGTGATCTTGTTTGATGTGGATAGGGTGGTCATTTCATTAGGCATGTGACTCAAGGCAGGGCAAGAATCAAGGTGGCATAGAGATCATATGACCAATTTATCAAGTTGTATTCTAATATCTTGATTTTTTAATTTCAAATTTTATGGATTTTTGATAGGTGGAAGTGGCAGTAGGGTTTTCTTGTAGTGGTTTTTGAATTTTGATTTTGGATGTTGTATGTTGATTGTCTAAGTGGGGTTTTGTGGTTGATATGTGGAGGTTTTTTTTATGGTTCCCACTTTTCCAAAAAGTGGCTTCTTAATAAAATAAAAAATGGATTGTGGGTAAAGTCTTTTTTTAGCATTGATAAAACCCAATTTTGTAGTAGTGATATTATATATGGGAGAATAATTGTATTGGTATTGATCCCTATGTTGTCAAATTTTATGACAGGAGTAAATATTTAAAGGGGTGGGTTTTGTAACATCCCCTGATCTAAAACTCTCTCATGTAGCCAAATCAGGTTGGTTACGAGACCTCAAGCACACCTCCCCATACGCTAGAGGCTTCCGACTAGCAGCAGGGGTGAGATGAATATAGTGTAGAGACTATACCACATGGTACAAAGTTACATCATAGTGTAATAATGATTAATAAATAAATATAATAGTAACATAAAATATTTGAAATAGTATATAAAACGACTGGGAAGTAAAATGAGGAACCAATAATAATGAATCATGCAATGACAAGCTGAGATGTATCTAAATGTAAACCTGAAAACAATAAAAATAAAATAATCAATTGACACAAATAAACTCAAAATACCCCGATCTCAAACCCCAAGTCAGTCCCATCTTCAAATTTCATTCCATCTAGCATGAAACAATCAACAACAAGGTCACTTGCCTTATCCAAACCTACATCCTTGTAATCTACTCGAGTACCAAACGGTGACCTGAATTGGGTGTGAGTAAAACTCAGTTGTTTATAACTACCATGTATAAAAAGACCAGTCTGATAATAAGTGCATGAAATAAAGTGATAAATAGGTGTATTAATTAATCAATTAATACAATACATAAATCATCTTGCTTCAGCAGTATGCTAGAATGTCTCGGAGCATGTAGCACAACCGTGTCAACCATAACCATAAACCATGGAACAATCACATAACTATGAAAATATCACTATATAATCATTTCATCCTCTGAGAAAATCCCTATATATAAATATTTCAGCATGAATTGGGTAAATCCTTCTATATAATCATTTCAGCCTCTCAGAAAATCCTTATATATAAGCATTTCAACATCCCAGGGAATATCCCTATTTATAATAATTACAACATCACCAGGAATAGATATATATATAATCATTTAAGTATCCATTAGTCCAAGCCCGCTAAATAAGCATTATGACATCAACTCAACAAGTATAACATCAAGGATATCACATTATCACATCATAAGCCTCAATAGTTAATTATGAAAATTACCATTATCCTTTAAATTACACTTTTTATATATATCAAATTATCAAAATGCATATAAATATACCATAATCTATGATAAAAGTGATCCTATATCAAGAAATCACTTAATCTCATGTAATGTTAAACACACATTGAACCATTAGTAAATTAATTATTAATCAAAGGGTACACTCACCCAAAGGGTAGCCACAAGCTAGGTCACAACTCCATTGAATCCAAAGGGAACCAAGGAATAATCCAATTTCATGTTATAATATCATTCATTATTCATTTAATTAATTTTCACAATGTTGTGGATCGATCACAGTATTGTATATACTCAACAATTAACATACCATAGGGTTGGAATTTAGACCACCTACCTTTATTTAGTGATTAAGAAACACCAACAAAGGGATTTCCAATAGAGGATGGATGCAAAGGAGTTCTATAAAGAAATATAGATAATCCAAACAACATGATGAACACTTATTTCTATAAGAGAGATCAAAATAACACACTACTTTGAAAAAAGAATGAGTAATGGATAAGTAAACCACAGAAAAGGGACTTATCATGGATCAAATACCATACTATGATGTATGGAATGGATGAAATTTCTCTAGAATCATCTAGAAAATCACCTAGTCTTGAGAATAGTAAGGTTGCACTAAAATAATGAAAAACATAAGTGTTTCAATCCATTAAGACTTCCCAACTTTCAACTTACATGGTGTGTAAGTACATTAGATAATGTGCAATTCTTAATTATGAGGTATGCCAAAATTCACATCGCCCCAAGTGATTTTAACCTTTCTCAAACATTACACATCGTGTAATGTATATTCACGATGTATAATCCAGTTCACACAATAAACCTATTCATGGACTGTATCCCTTTTATAGATTCTTCCCAATGGTAGTTACATGATTTTTAATACTTTTACAAGACATGTAAATGCCCTGCAAATAGATTGAAGTCTCGAAATCCTTAGAAGAGCCTGAACCACCTCTAAATCCTTCTAAACTTATGTAAACCCCTCGTGATCCCATTTAACCCATTTATAACTAGAATCCATTAATTCAAACAAGAATAAATCCATGAACTTTTGGTCATTTCCCCCAATAGGAATCGTTATCTATGTAAAATACTCAACAAATAGGGTTCAAAGACAAAGGAAAACTCAAATGAAAAAATATTAATGAAAAACTCAAAGAGGGACATACCTGGTAAAAGATGGGATCTTACAACCTCCCCACCATATAATATCTTTTTCCTAAGATTCTTGAAGAATCACTTTGGGGTATCAATGAACAATTATATCCATAGTGATATCATATCAAACTTCCTATCTCATGTCTCCTCTTGAAAACACCCATGCCACCATTGCACTCAAACCAGAGGTATAGTTCTTCCATGGAGATACTCTTCACTATGGTCTACAATATGTATTGGATTATTTTCAAAGGATGCATATACAAAAAACTCAACGTCCTCAATATCTATAACAATAAAATGGTTAAGATAATATCTCTAAATTTGTGATATGTGAAAAATTTCATCCATGGAACTATAGATCTATGGAAGGGATAATTAGTACACAACTGAAACAAACCTATCTTCTATATCAAATGGACCAAAAAACCTGGGTTCTATATTTCTATATTTCTTAATACGGTGTTACCCCAACCTAGGTAACACCGTTAGGAAAACATGATGACCAACCTCAAACTCCAAAGGTCATCTATGATGGTTAGTGTAAGATTTATTCCTTCTATGCATGGTTACCAACCACCTGCTAATCAAATGAACCTACTCAGATGTCTCCTACATGATACTAGTCCCAACAAACATTGAATCACCAATCTCCAAACAATAAATAGGTGAACATCATGACCTACCATAAAAATCCTCGAAGGGTTCTATTTGGATCAATTCCTAGAAGCTATTATTATATGAAAACTCCATGAATGCCATATGTTTCTCCCATGAACTAATGAAATCAAAAACACAATCCCACAACATATCCTACAGAATCTAAATGGTTTGATCAGATTGACCATCATTCTAAGGAGTATAGGTTTTTCTCGGAAGAACCGGTAGTATCATAGCCTTCTAAAGACCCTACTAGAACTGATATGTTAAACAATTATATCTATTATAAAGGACACTTCTTATAAAATCATAAAACTGAACTATCTCATGCATATATATTCTACCCAAATAATCAATATTAAAGGTTTCCTTGATGGGAAAGAAGTGATCTACCTTTGTCACTCGATCCATGATCACCCACACTAAATCATTCTTATGGGTTTTCCTAGGTAATCCTATCAAAAAATACATAGTGACATCTTCCCATTTACACTATGGAATATAAAGAGGATTCAAAATCCTAGTTGTCCTATGATGCTTAGATTTCACCTATTGACAAGTGACACATCTCAGCACAAATTTTCTTATCTCCTTCTTAATTCCAGACCACTAGTACTGTCTCTGGAGATCATGATACATATTTTTCATAATAGGATGTACTAACCATATAGAACCATGAAACCCTCTCATCATCTCCTCAAAAAATCCCATATGAACCCATACTCATCCATAGAAAAGAAGAGAATTTGTGTTTCCCATAGATCATCTAGCTGGTGAATCCCACTATATAAGATACCTCTTAGAACTAAGACCTATGGATCAGATAAATTATCTCGTAATCTAGTCCAAAATCATGGGGATTATAGACACTAAAGTCATAGATACTCATCTCTAAGACTACTGAACATCTATTTGTTTTCTAAAAAGAGTTTTATCATCTTCCACTCATTGCAAGACTCATGAACTACTTTTTTTTGTCTTCTATCTCACAACATCGACAAAAATGTTTCCCTTTATTGGTGTATAAGCCAAATCAAAGTTGAAATATTGTAGATATTCATACCACCTTCTCTTCTAAAGTTTAGGGTCTTGTTGAGAAAAGATGTGCCTAGAGATCTTTTGGTCTGTTTACACCATAAACCACTCACCCATAAGATAATGTCTCTAGAATCTCAGGGAATATACCACCACTTATAACTCCATATTATGAGTAGGGTAATTCCTCTTAGGTGGTATCAAATTTTTGGATCCATAACAAACCACTTAGTCCTCCTTTATCATAACTGCTTTGAGTCCAACTCTAGATGTGTCACTGTACATGATATATGATTTACTTAGCACAGGTAAATTGAGGATTGTGTTGAGGTTATCCTACTCTTCAACTTCTAAAAATATCTCTTGTAAGAATTAGACCAAACCAACTCCCCCAATTTCTTATTCATACCAAACATCAGTGCTTCTAAATGGGAAAAGTACAGGATAAAATGGTGGTAATAACCGGCTAAACCCAAAAAACCCTGAATATTAAAGACATTTTTTGGTCACTCCCAAGATACAATGGCTAAAACCTTCTTTGGGTTTACTGATACTCTAGTATCCAAGATATCATTGCCCAATAATTTCACTTTATCAATATATAAACTAAATTTTGTTATCATGGTGTAAAGATAATTCTCTCTCAATGTACTCAAGACAATGTCAAGATGTTTGGAAGGATCATCTACTGATAGGGATTACACTAAGATTTCATCAACAAAAACCACCACAAACTGATCTAGAAAATGATGAAATGTATCATTAATCAAGGAAATGAAGACCTCTAGTGCATTCGATAAACCAAAATACATCACTAAGAAATATTACCGGCCATATATGCTTCAAAAATTATTCTGAGGTATGTTTGATGCTATTAACCTAAACTTGTGGTATCCTGATCTGAAATTGATCTTAGAGAATATCTTATAACCAATCAACTAGTCAAAGAGATCATTAATACATTGAAGGGGATACTAGTTCTTGACTTTCATCTAGTTCAATCTCTGATAATCGACACATAAGTTCATATTTCCATCAACCTTCTTGGAAAAAAGAACTGGAGAGCCCCATGGAGATGTACTAGGTTGTATGAAATATTTTTCTTCTAAGTCTTTCAATGTAACCTTTAACTAAAAAATCTTTTTAGATGATATTCTATAAGGAGGTATAGTAACTAGCTCTAATCCCACCACCAACTTGATCATGAACTCAACCTCTCGTTTGGGTAGTAATTCATATAACTCATTAGGAAATAAATCTTGAAATGGTATACCAATATAGTAAAATAATCATGTTGTATTCCCCTATCATTTAGAACTAGTCTTGTTATTTTTTATGTAAGACAATACAATCTATACTAAATTGGTCCTATGGGACAAGCCTAAAGTTTCCACTCACTCTGGTGGATCTTCACCTTGTTTAAATGAGTCATGTCATTTATTCATTTAACCCTTTAACATTCTAGGGTGTTATATTAACCTATGTCTTGATCTCATAGTGAATCCCATCCTGAAAATGTCTCACCCTAGAGATCTAATCAGCTACTAAAGATAGTGAAAATCACTACAAGTCAATGTAATTTATAGAATATTCCCTCACTAACACACCCTCCTATGTTATATGCATGAACACACAAGACTTTGTATCCCTCTATTCCTCTAAATATAAGTGTCTCAATAAATTCACCTCAAATTCATTCCAAGATAAATCCTTTGGTTGTCTAGTTTGATCTAGAATATCCCACCAATGCTTTGCAGGTCCATGAATCATGTATGCAGTAAGCTTCACCCTCCTATTTTCTGATGTCTTGAGGTCCTTAAAGATCATTTGAACTAAATCAATCCAGAACTCAGTTGTAAGATCCTATATTTTTTTAGGTATTTCCCTATTTGATTTTTTTAGTTGAAATTATTTCATTGGGTTTTCCTTTATATTTAAGCCTCAGGGGCTAAGTATTATTCCGAGATGGAGATCTTTTTTTAGTGAAAATGACCTAAAGTTCAAGGATGTATGTTTTTTTAATTAATGGAGTTTTAATATAAACATATTGAATGTTTTTAGGATTCTTTACCATGCTTTGAGATCTTTGAAGGTGGTTTAGGTATTTTTTGTGGAAACAAGATTGAAAACTATCTACGGAGAATTTATACACTATGTATATGTTACATGATGTGTAACTGCCACCAGACACATGTCATGAACCAATACAGGGAGTGAAGTGGTTACATGTCATGTAAACTATTCACATTGTGTAAAAGTAGAGTAGAATAAATATTAACTTGAGGGGATGGGTTTTTTAACAGAACTCTTAAGTGGTAAAAACATAATGTGAAAGGGTGTTACACATCATGTATATATTAGGATCATTGGTTTTAAGACTTGAATGATGATGTAATTTTCATTATTCTTCCATGAATCCTTCCTTATATCAACCTAGGATGAATTATAGGTGATTTTGGAATCCTTTCCTCCATTCCAGACATACTATTTATGCGATTGATCCCTAGTAAGTCTTTGGATTTGGTTTCCCCCCCCCCCCCTCTTCCATTTTTCTCCATTAGGGTGGTAGAATCCTTGGACTGTTTTTTGTTTTGATCTTGACCTAGGTTGATTTAGGTTCTTCTTGCAATCTTCTATACCTTCTTTTTCATTGGTGTTACCCTTTGTAAGTGTTGTGTTAATTTTCAGTTAAAGGTAGGGGTATAAAACTAACCCTATGGTCTATTTAATTTTGAAGTAAATGAAATATTGTGATTGTTACAATGTAACATGAACTTTGATTAATTTATTCATTGATAAATGGTAAATCATGGATTGGAATTTTGGTTGAATCCCTTTGGATACAATAGTTAATGAAACCTGGATTATGGATACCCATTGGATGAGAAAACCTTGAAGAGTAAGAACTTGGAAAATGGTTTAAAGTGTTTTTATCATGACATGATACCTTAGGTGATTTCTTGATATAGAATCCCTAGGTAATGGGTTAGTTTCTTATAGACATTACTATTTATCATTTGATATATAAATGAAATTTAAATTGAAATAAAAATGGTAATTTTCATAATTAAACATAGAGTCTTATGATTAGTATATCCTTGTTGTTATTAATTTTTTAGTTCATATTGTATTGATTATATAGTAGGATATGCCTTGACACATGTTGTAATGCTTATATACCTAGTTAATCCATGACACATGATGAAATTCATATATACCGTGTCATTCCCTGACACTTGTTATACTGCTTATATATTTAGTTATGTCCTGACTCATGATGTAATGCTTATATACCAGGTTATTGCCTAACAGATGCTAAAATGCTTATATATCTTGTTATTCCTTGATACATGATGAAATGATTATATAGCTGGCACTTCCTAGGTTTGTGTATTTTTCCATAGATATATGGATATGGTTATCATGTTTGTGTTACATTCCTAGATACATTCTGGCAGGGTTTTAAAGTAGGCTATTTGGATATATGAATATGGTTGGGATGGTTGTGTTACTTTCTCAAAGACATTCTGGTATGGTGTCGAAGTAGGTTGATTGATGCATCATATTAATTGATTAACTAATACACCTGTTTATTAATTTATTTCATTCACTTATTATCAAACAAGTTATATTTAGACATAGTGGTGTTGACCTAATAAATTTTATTCAAACCTTACTCTAAGTCACTATTTGATACCCGAGTAGATTACATGGATTAAGGATTGAACAAGGGAAAGGGACCTTGTTATTGATTGTTTTCTTGCTAGATAGGATAGATTTTGGAGATGAGACCGACATGGGGTTTGGGAACAGGTAATTTTGAGTATTTATTTAATTATACTCATATTTTATTTTTTATTACTTTAAACATGAAATTTAGTTACATTCTATCCTATCGTTACATTATTCCATTATTATTTATTGGATTATTCAGTTGGCTTTTATTGTTTGGTTTATTTTCTGTATTATTTTGTTTTTACTATTTCTGTTACTCTGATATTTCTTCTTATATGATTATTTTGCTATGTTGTAACTTTGTACCATGGGGTATAGTCTCCCCACTATACTTATCACACCCTCTTCTAGTCAGCAACCTCTGGCATATGGGGATTCATGCTTTAGGTCTTGTAACCAACCCATTATGTCCATGTGATAGATTTACGAATTAGGGGAAATTAAAAGGTGGTATCATAGGAGGTTTCTTTTCTATTTATTTACTATTTTTGAAAGGTATAAAGGAGACTAAGATGTGATGGGGCTTGGTAATGATCTTGTGCTTAGGAGTAGCTAACCCTTGTATGGGGGGAAATATGAGTTCCAAGGGATGGGATTATTGTTTATACTTTTCTCTTTTTACAGTTGTTGTTATTTCACCTTGGATGATTTGACATGTTGTGTGAGGTTATTATTTTATGATGTTATCTTGAGATTTATACTTAGGGTCCAGTATGGAATGAGATAAGTATGAATGCATCATGACAGTCACATTGGGATATATATTGACATGCATTGTTCATGATAGGGACATATTTATTACATTTTTTATATACTTGTTTATTTAAAATTTGATATAAGATACATGTTATATCTGAGAAATGAAATAAATGAATTGATATTTCATGATAAAACACTTGTAAGAAATGTTTAAAGAGAAAAGGAGTCAGTGTTTCTCTATTTTTTCACCTGATGAGGTTGACCATGTTATGGCCACTGTTTTAAGAAGTTTGTTTTTCTTGTAGAGAAAATTCCACCTCATCATATTTGAGTTGAGCTTCAAGAGAGTGGAAATAAAAATGCTCCTAAAGAAGCTAATTCAGAGATTCTTGTACCTCCTTCAGATCATATGGATTTTTAGCTTCAAAAAAGATTCCTAAGGGTCCTACAATCCATGGAATGGGAGACTGTTCACATCATTCCTTTGATGTCTCATCTGGCGAGAGTGATCCATCTACAACATCTGCCTATTTTTACTAGGGAGGGATACCTCCGGGAAGCTAAGTTCTAGATCGAGTCAATCTAGATAATCTTTAAGAATCTCAATCCATATATAGATAGGAGGTTGAATCTTACTTTATATATTCTTCATGGACCAACCAAGCATTTGTGGGACATTTTGGATAAGGATGGGCAGTAAGAGTAGTAATCTTATAATGACTTTGAGATAAAGTTCCTAAGACATTTCTATCCAAATATGTTGAGGGATGAGAAGTATCATTAGTTCATGCACCTAACACAAGAGGGGATGTCAGTGTTGGACTAAGTCAGATGCTTCACCAACCTACAAATATTTTTCCCATATTTATCTTATGATGAGATCTTCAAGGAGAGATTTTTTTAGGATGGTACTCTCTATGAGATCAGTTCACAAGTGAATGTTTTCCATATGAGCAATTTCAAGGTTGTGATAAATTCATCACTCATCATGGAAGGGGATCTGAGAGAGGCCACAAGTAGTGTTCAGACTATTTTAGAAGGAAGAACTGGAAACACTTCTTCTAGTGAAAAGAAACATCACTACGATAGTTTTCTCCAAGGCAACTAAAGATATAGTATTTAGGGAATTAGGTCTCCATAACATGATTGTGTTCTGTTGTAATGTTATCGGTGTGGGATTATGGGCCACATGTTTCTTAGTGCATGTACCCAACTTTGGAGTGTCAATCTTGCAGAGGGTTGTGCCACCTACATAGGTTTTGTAGGGTAATGTAGTAATAGAGTAGTGATAGGGGATCAGGGTAGGTACTGAAGTCTGGGAATGACTCAGCATCTCCTTAGTAGATGGGTGTCTAGATTTCCACAAGACTTTCTAGTAGTGGAAAGGGATGTGGTACCCTAGTGCAAGAATGGAAATACTGGGAAGAGGGAATAGCATGGGGGAGTCAAACTTGATCCCAGGGTAGAGGGGCTAGTCATTTTCATGCTATGAAAACTACTCCGGCTATTGTGGATGCATGGCCTTCTATTGTTAGAGGTATGATTCTTGCATCATCTACCCTTTCAAGTTTTTTTTTTGATACAAGGGATCATATTATTTTTTAACTTATAGTTTTGTAAATAGTTTGTGATTGTATGTGGAAATATTATATGGTGTTTTGACCAACAGTACACCATTGGGAGTGAGTTTAGAGAATTTAAAATGTTTCAAGGCATGTTCTCTAGAGATTGGTGGTTACCATTTCTTTTGGGAACTATTTTAGATGGAAATGATAGCATTTGATTTGATTCTTGGTATGGATTGGATAGTTCCATACCAGGATCATATCAATTGTTACTAGAGGAGAGTTACATTTCTATCCCCAAAATGAGGTAGATATTCTCTCCAGGGTGAGTGAAATCATCAGGCTTGTCATGCAAGACCAATTTAGTGTACATTGGATTGTCACATGCCTTAAATAGCCGTTCATTCTCTAGATAATAGTGGAATTCATCATGATTATTTTCCTCCAACGGTATAACATTATCAGGATGTATTTATTGATAAGTTTTATAACTTTCTACCCAAGTGATATATCATGTTAATGATCGAGTTGGTGCTTGGAGTAGAGTTAGATTTTATCCAGCATTATATGATGGCACCAGTTGAGCTTCAGGAGTTGAAAGTTCATTTAGATGATCTATACTCTAAGGGTTTCATATGACCTAGTACATATCCATAAGGTTCTCTAGTTCTTTTCAGTAAGAAAACTAATTGGTCTTTGTACTTATGTATACATTATCAGAGATTAAACTAGATGAATATCAAGAACCTGTATCCCCTTCCATGTATCGATTATATATTCAATCAGTTTAAAGGTGATAAGATATCATCCAAGATTGATTTTATATCAGGATACCATCATTTGAGGGTGATTCCATTGGACATAGCTTTGACTTATTTTAGGATCAGGTATGGATTGTATGAGTTCATAGTGATTCCATTTGATTTGATCAATGTACCGGCGATATTCCTGGCCTTGATGAATCAGATCCTTCATCCTTTTCTGGATTAGTTTGTGGTAGTTTTTTCAATGATATCTTAGTGTAATCATAGTAATCATATGATAATGCCCTACATATTGACATCATCTTGAGTACATTGAGATAGCATCAGCTTTATTCCAATATAACCAAATGTAGTTTCTAGATTGATAAAGTGAACTTCTTGGGCCATGTCATCTTAGAGGAAAGAATTTCATTTGACCCAGAAAAAGTTGTAGCCATGGTATCTTAGAAGCATACTAAGAATTTATTTGAGATTTAGAGATTTATGGGTTTAGCAGGTTATTATCAGTGCTTTATCTAGGACTTCTCTCATCTTCCAGCACTGGTTTCAGGGATGACCAATAAAGGGAAGAATTTTTTTTGGTCAGATTATTACAATAGATATTTTCAGGATCTCAAGAGTAGGATGACCTCATAACCTATCCACACTTTTCCTATGCTGGGTAAATCCTATACCATGTACTATGATATATCCAGAGTTGGACTCGAAGTAGTCATGGTGCAGGATTATCGAGTGGTTGCATATGGATCCAGAAAACTGAGACTGCATGAGAGGAATTAACCTACTCATGATTTAGAGTTAGCACCGATGGTACATTCCCTAAGATGTTGGAGGCACTGTCTTATGGGTGATAGGTTTGTATTATACACAAACTAAAAGATCCTAAGGTACATATTTTATTATCAGGACCTAAACATTCATTAGAAGAGGTTTTTCGAGTATCTACATTCTTTTGAATTTGAGTTAGGTTATACATTTGGAAAGAGAAATGTTGTTGTCAATGATTTAAGATGGAATATGCGAATAGAGGTAGTTGGGGAGTCTTATGATGAGTGGAAGGTGATGGAACTCTTTGAAGACATGCATCTAGATGTTCAGGAGTCTCAGGGATGAGAAGCTCTAACTTAGACATCTGTTATACCCATTATTTTGGATCGGATCAAGATAGAGTATTTATCTAATATGGAGGGCTAGATACTGAGAGAAATATTATATGGTGGGGAGATACCATTGGGATGTTCTCTAGGAAGTTGAAATTTCATTATTTTCTATGGATGATTATGGGTTCCTATGAGCTTACGTGAGGAGCTGATAAGAGAGTTTCATGATTCTAGATGGGAGGTAAATCCAGTTTTGATAAAGATGTATTGTGATCTCCATATATAGTACTAGTGGTTAGGAATGAAGAAATAATTATCAATGTTTGTGGTGATATTTTTCACTTGTCAGTGGGTGAAAGTCAAGCATCAGAGGCCATCTAGGATTTTTCATCCTCTTCCCATTTCTACATGGAAATGGGATGATGACACTATGGATTTTGTGATAGGATTACCTGGGATAACCCCTAAGAACAATGTACTATGGGTGATCATCGATTGACTAGATATGGTAGCCCACTTTTTTCCTATCAGGGAGACCATCATGATTAATGGTATGGTTATTATTTATATGTGCAAGGTAGTTCGGTTTTATGGTGTTTTGAGGAGTATCATTTTTGATAGAGATCCCCATTTCACATCACAGTTCTTGCAGGGTCTTCAGAAGGATCTAAGATTTTTGGTTCTTCGGATCACAGCCTATTATCCTCAAACTAATGGTCAATATGAGCAGACTATTCAGGTTTTGGAGGATATTTCATGATCTTTTTCTTTGTATTTTGGTGGTTCATGAGAAAAACATATGTGACTCATGGAGTTTTCATGTAATAATATATTCCATGCATCAATCCATGTAGTACCTTTTGAGGCTTTACATGGAATTCGATGTCATTCACCTATTTGTTGGTTGGGGGTATGTGAGTTAGTGGTTGTTGGGACTAGTCTCATACAAGAGATGTTTGAGTAGGTTCAGTTTATTAGGAGGTGGTTGGTAACCATACAGAATAGGTAGAAATCATATGTTGACCATCGAAGATAAGATCTAGAGTTTGGGTTGGTCATTGTTTTTTCCATTGGTTATTTTTAAGTTAGGGAAATTCTGTGTTTGGAAATATATAAAGATACTGCTAGGGTCTGTTAGTCATTTTATATAGTGGATAAGTTCACTCCAGTGGCATACTAATTATCTCTTCCATAGTGATACACCCCCATGCATGACATGTTTCACGTGTCATGGCTTTAGAGATATTATCTTAACCCTTATCAGGTGGTGTACGTTGAGGACTTAAATATTTGTGTTGATATATCCTTTGAGGAGAATCCAATATGGATTTTGGACCGTGTTGAGAAGTATATTTAAGGTAGGACTATATCTTTCATTCAAGTGTAGTGGAATCACGGGCATGTTCAGAAGGATACCTGGGAGAGGGAGTCTGATATGTGAGTACAGTGGCTAGAATTGTTTGTTGATACCCCACAGTAATACTTAGAGCAACATAGAGATGGTATATTATATGGTGGAGAGGTTGTAAGATCCCATAATTTTTTATTTATGTCCCTCTTTTATTTTTTTCATTAAAAGTATTTCGTTGGGTTTTCCTTTGTCTTTTAGCCTTAAGAGATGAGTCTTGTTCGGAGATGGAGAGTCTTTGTTCGGGGAAATGACCTAATGTTAAGGGTTATATATTTATTTTAATTAATGGAGTATTTATATAAGAATGTTAAATGTTTTTATGGTGGTTTTCCATTATTTATAAGGCTTTCAAGGTGGTTTGGGTATTTTTTTGTAGAAACTAGACTGAAAACTATTTCCAGAGCATTTACACATCGTGTACTTGTTAAAAAACATGTAACTTCCACTATACACATTTCATGAACTAGTATAGGGGTTTTAAGTGGTTACATATCATTTAAACCATTAACATCATGTAAAATATGGTTAGAATAAATATTAACCCAAGGTGATGGGTTTTTTATCATAACTCTTAAGTGGGAAATACATGACGTGAAAGGAGGTTACACACTGTGTATATATCAAGATTAGTGGTTTTAAGGCTTCCATGTGGATGTAATTTTCATTGTTTTTTCATGAAACAATCCTTATCTCAGCATTAGATAAATTCCAGGAAATTTTGCAAGCCTTTCTTCCATTTTGGACGTCCTGTTTATGTGATTTATCCCTAGTAAGTCTTTGGATTTGGTTCCCCCCCCCCCCCTCTTCTATTGTTCTCTATTAAGGGGGTGGAAACCTTGGACTACTTTTGGTATTGATCTTGACCTAGGTTGAGTGAGGTTATGCTTGATATCTTTTACACCTTCTTTCTCATTGGAATTACCCTTTCGAAACACTGCATTAATCATCGGTTAAAGGTAAGGGGTTTAAACTTAACCCTATGGTCTCTTTAATTACGAAATATATGTAGTATTTTTATTATGAGGACATTAAATGTACTCTAATTAATTTATTCATTGATAAATAGTAAATCATGGATTGAAATATTGGTTGGATCCCTTTGGATTCAATTTTTTATGTGACCTAGCTTATTGCTACTCATTGGGTGAGAGAACCTTTAAGAGTAAGAACTTGGCTAATGGTTTAAAGTATGTTAAGAATGATGTGAGACCTATTGGATTGGTATATATTGATTCGTTCTGGATGACTATTGGGTTGAATTCTTCTGACCCATAATATTCACCAGGTTGCAAATCCGTGGCTTGAGCTCTACAGTGATCTCATTGGGGGTTGTAGTAAAAAATGCACCCTTGCTCTGGGGGTCTGGGGGCTGAAGCGACCCAACCCAAATTGGGGGGTACTATAGTAACTCTAACTAACTGTATCAGATTTGACCATCCAACTCTGATAGGGAACTGTAGCGGTGTAGACTTTTGGAATGACTACTGTAGCTCTGTAGAATTCCATCTGCAATCCACTATAGCACCTTGGACTTTGGTGGCCACGACATTATAGCTATAAATACTTCCAACCACCTATCACTATTGCATAGTGTAATTTTTGTGTGGTTAGTAGAATAGTGTTTTATCTTCTTTATCAACCCATTTCGGGCTAGGGTTTCTGTGTGTGTGAAGCAATGATACTCCTTGTAATTTTTTTCTCCTAAAACTAGTGATATTTATACCTCTCCATGGATTTAGGGATCATTTCCTTAACCAAGTAATCTTTGTGTCCTGTGTGATTATTTTTTCTCTCGTTGTGACTCCCGACATTTCTACAAAAAGACTTTAGGTGATTTCTTGATATAGATTCCCTAGGTAATGGATTATTTTCTTATGGACAGGACTGTTGAACATTTGATATATAAATTAAACTAAAATTAAAATTAAAATGGTAATTTTTAAAATTAACCATATAGACTTGTGATATTGTTATATATTTACTGTTATGACTTGTTGAGTTTATGTTATAATGATTATATAGAAGGTTATGCCTTGACATATTATGTAATTCTTATATACCAGGTTAAGTTCTGACACATGTTGAAATTCTTATATACCGATTTATTCACTAAAACATGTTATAATTCTTATATATTGGGTTATTCCCTAAAACATATTATAATGATTATATACCATATTATTCCCTAACACCAGCTGAAATGATTATATATCAGGCTATACCCGGATACATGCTGAAATACTTATATAGTGGTCTTAGTCTAGGTTTGTGTAATTTCTCCATGGATATATGGATATGGTTGGCATGGTTGTGTTACATGTCTAGATACATTTCAGTATGGTGCTGAAGCAAGTTATTTAGATTTATGGATATGGTTGGAATGGTTGTGTTACTTTCTCAGAGACATTCCAGTATGGTGCTGAAGCGGGTTGATTAGTGTATTGTAATAATTGATTAACTAATACACTTATTTATCAATTTATTACATACACTTATTATCATACTGGTTATATTTAGACATAGTGGTGTCGACCTACTGAGTTTTACTCACACCCTACTCAGGCTGTCGTTTGGTGCTCGAGCAGATTACATGGATACAGGATTGTACAAGGGAAAAGAACCTTGTTGTTGTTTTTTTTTCTTGCTGGATTGGCTAGATTTTGGATACGGGGTGGACATGGGGTTCAGGACCAAGGAATTTTGAGTCTTTATTTGAGTCTCATAGACTTTTATTCTTTATTACTTCCACCATGGCATTTAATTACATTTCAACCTATCATTACATTATTCCCTTATTATTTATTGTATTATTCAATTGGATTTTATTGTTTGTTTTATCCGTTGTATTGTTTTTTTAATATTTCTGTTAGTATGATATTTACTTTTATATGATTATTTCATTATGTTGTAAATTTTTATCATGGGGTATAGTCTCCCCGCTATACTTATCACACCCCCTCTGTTAGTCGGTAGCCTCTGGCATATGGGAAGGCATGTTTTAGGTCTCGTAAACAACCCATTTTTTACACGTGAGATAGTTCCAGATTAGGGGATATTACATGGCTACCTTGGGGCCTCCCTCCTTAGTGAACAAAGACGGTTGTTGCAGCTGGAACTCTCTTTTCATCTCAAACATTGAAGGAATAGTGCAAAAATTCTCCCTTTCCATGGATCGCATGACCCTTAAGAAGATATCAGAAAGTTGAACCTACATCTAATCCTCATGAGCTATAGGAAGCTCAGACTCAGTTTCATTAAGAGTATACTGATTTCCACTCTTCTGAAACTTAACTCAAAGATGACAAGGACGCATTTTCTCTATAATAGAAACACACTCCTTGGAACACAGGCTAAAAACAAGGTTAACCGCAATGGGTGATAACAACTGAGAACCATTGGATCATGATATCCTTAAACATGTATTACAAGTGTTTTAACATGAAATAATAGTTCTTTCATTCCATTTATCATATATATAAGGTATCTAATTTCATAGTTCATATAGATAAATATTTCACATGTATTAAATATGTCCCTATAATGAACAATTCATGTCAATATACATCTCTATGTTCTTATCATAATGCATGTATACTCCTAGAACGTTATATCGAGCCATGAGTATAAATTTCAAGAAACAATACCATCATGAAACAATAATATCACACAACATATGAATCGCCTTTGGTGAAATAAAATCATACTATAACTAGAGAACATCATGAAAAACAATCTCATCCCTTGGCACTCATATTTTTTCATGTACATGGGTTAATTACTACCATGTACAAGCTCATTACTAAGTCCAAACACAAACTATTCTCCCATATAAATTTTCTAAATAGTAAATAAATAAAAAATAAATGAAACATACTCCTTTGATACCACATTGTAACATCCCCCGATCTGGAACTCTCTCATGTGTCCAAATCAGATTGGTTACGGGACCTCAAGCATGCCTCCTTATAAGCCAAAGGCTTCCGACTAGCAGCAGGGGTGAGATGAATATAGTGGGGAGATTATAACCCTAGTATAGAGTTACATCATAGCATAATAACCAATAATAAATAAATATCATAGTAATCAAAAATAGAGGAAACAATACAACATAAAATGGGAAGTTAAAGTAGGAAGAAGTAACCAATAATAATGAATCATGTAATGAAAAGTTGAGATGTAACTAAATGTAAAATGAAAAACAATAAAAATAAAAGAATTATTTTACACAAATAAACTCAAAAGACCCCTTTATGAAACTCCATGTTAGTAATATCTCCAAACTCCATCCCATCCAGTAAGTTACAATTAATAACAAGGTCCATTTCTCTTTTCCAAACCTACATCCATGTAATCTTATCTGGTACCAAATGGAATCCTGATTAGGGTGTGAGTAAAACTCATTAGGTTAACACCACCATGTCTAAGAAAAATCAATCATATAATAAGTTCAAGCAATAAAATGAAAAACATGTGTATTAATTAATAAATTAATACAATATATAAATCAACCTAATTTGAAACTATGCTAAAACCTCTGTGAGCATGTATCACAATCATGCCCACCATAACCACAAACCATGTCATAATCACAAAACTGGGGAAAATCCCTTTGTATAAGTATTTCAGTCTCTAGGAAAATCCCTATATATAAGTATTTCAGTATTGACTAGGCCAATCCCTCTATATAAAAATTTCAGCCTCCGATAAAAGCCCTATATATAAGCATTTTAGCATCACCAGGAATATATCTATATATAATCAATACAGCATCGCTTAGGCCAAGACCTCTATATAATAATTTTAGCCTCTAAGAAAAGGCCTATATATAAGTATTTAAGAATCACTAGGAATAGCCTTATATATAAGCATTACAACATCACCATCCATAGCCCTATATATAATAATTTTAGAATCCACTAGGTCAAGAAAAATATATAATCATTACAGCATCAACTCAACAATTCATAACAGAAATGATATCATAATATCACATTATAAGTCTCAATGGTTAATTATGAAAATTACCATTTTTTTTAAATTTCACTTTCATTTATATATATAATTATCAAAAGTCATATTAATATCCAATAATATATGATCAAAGTGGTTCTATATCAATAAATCACCCAATCTCATGTCATGCTAAACACACTTTGAAACATTATCCAACTCATTATTAATCAAAGGGTTCGCTCACCCAAAGGGTAACCACAGGCCAGGTTGCAACTCCATTGAATCCAAAGGGATCCAAGGAATAATCCAATTTCATTTTTTAACATCATTCATCGTTCATTTAATTAATACACACAATTTGGTGGCATAATCATGGTATTTTACATACTCAATAACTAACAGACTATATGGCTAGGATTTAGACCACCCACCTTTATTTGGCGATTAGAAAAGCCAATAAAGGGATATCCAATGGAGGATGGACACAAATGAGATATATGGAGAAACTAAATTATCCAAACAACACTATAAAAAACTATTTTTTAACACCCCAAGATTTTATTATATGTCACTTTTTAAATAAATTTAATCTCTTCAATTGCATAATTTTCACATGATTTTTATTACTTTCTATGAGAAAATAAATATAATTAATTTTTTAAACTTTTATAAAATGTGTTTGATAAAATTAAAACTCATTTTTGGATTCATAATTTCAAAATTATTTGAGGATAATTTTTAGATAACTTTTAAAAAAGTTTAATTGTTTAGTGAATAGTAAAAAAATATTGATTTTTATAAAACCCAAATTTTATTTATATTTAAAACTCAATTTATGATTTTAAATTATCCTAAAATTAACTTAAATACTTTTTATTTTTATATAATATAACTAATTAAATTTAAACAATCTTTATATCATATTTTTTATAAGTACATTTTTTTGCATAAAAATACATTTTTCAAAAAACAGTTTTTCATTGTGTTTTGACGGTTTAATTTTAAATGTAAATTTAAAAATTATGTGTTTTAAATTTTTAAAAATGGATTCCATATTTGGAATAAAGAGGTCTAAATTATGTTAAAAGGTAATTTTCATTTTTATTCATTAAAATTTTACCTTGTTAATGAAAAGTATTACAGTATAGGTAAAATAATGTAGCGAGTTAATGTTAAAAATTAAAAGCTTAAAATACCTAAAAATACAATATTAAATGGGTGGTTGATTTTTTTATCATCCTTAAGCGGAATTTAAAACATTAATTATCGTATAAATTCTTTGAAATTAATTCCACCCAAATTTGTTTAGCTTTAAATATAAAATAATCATTATTTAATCACTTAAAACCACCCCTCCTCAAGTATAAATACCACCCCTCACCACCCACTTCCTCCTTTAAAGCCTTGAATACTTTAAAATATTTTTAAAAACCTCTCCTAACCACTCTACCAATTTACTTTTGCTTCTAGTAACACCCAAACACAATTTCTAGGTTCATTAAAGGGTCCTTCAAAGGGGTGATATTCAAGAGGTAACTTTCTCAAACAACCTCTATTATTTTTTTTCCCTTTTCTACCTTCTCTTAACCTAATTCACCCATCAAGTAATAATAACTATATTATTGCATATATAATTTAATGTTATATTTATAATGGAATATATTTTATTCACCATTTTTCTTATCTATTCTTATTCAAAGGAATGAAACCATTGTCCAAATTATGAAGGTTAATAATCTCTATAGATAATGATTTTTCATTTTCCATTATTGCCTTCAAGTCTGGTCATAAAAGTACTATTATGGTTAAATAATATTTTAAAAGTTATGTTATAGCCTATTTAATGTTATGAAACTAATATATATACATAGTAATAAAAAAAATAACTATTTTGTGATGGTCGTAAAAACTGTCAAAATAAACATTTGTCGTTAACGTTTTATCAAATGAATCATCCTAATACCATAAATATAAATGATATATGAGACTATTTAAACTTATGGAAGTACATTAATACCATATAATTTCACTTCTATAGTTTTATTTCCATTTTATAAGAAAATCCATAATTATACACAAATGAACCGACCATGAAACCATGAAACAAACGCACCCGAAACAATAAAGATAAAGAAATGTTATTAATGAATGGGTGGTAAGATTTTATAAAATAATAATATAAGGTATTATAAATATTATTATAGTTTTGTAATTAATTAATAACATTATTTAAACCTTTATATAGAAGGTTAAATTATGCAAAACTAAAGGGAATCATGAGGTAAGGCTTTCTCATCTCACTTTTACTTCTATGAGATATATGCCTTATTCAGTACTTATTTCTTTTGTGTAGAGTATATGATAACATTTGAAATATATAATCATTAATATTATTATATTCATGGTATTAAATGTTGTATTTTATAATTATTACTTGTATGGTGCATACAATTCGACTGATTATAAAGTGGTAAGAGATTTCTTAACTCAATTTTCATTCATTGGGTTAAACTTATACTTCATTGGTTACTCCATGCTAATATTATGTGTGAGATGAATTTGGATTATGTTATATTGTATTTAAACTTTTATTATGTTTATTTACATCTAATACACATAATAAATTCATTTTATTAATTCTCACTTCAATGATATGTTATTTATAAGGGACTTTCTCTCAAAATTTATCTCTTTAAATTTTCTCTTAAAACTCTCTTTTTATTCCATGTCCATGTTTTATAAAATTATTTATAAAAATGTTTTTACAAATATATTATGATTTTTTTAAATTCATTTTTACTACTATTTTAATTTTTACAAAATGGTTTCAAAGGATTCTTTTTTTCATTTTTTAAATGATGTTCTTTGTGAATGTTTTGAAAAAATATGGAAGGGATGTTTTTTTAACTTATATGACATGAGAATATTTTTCCACAATCATGATGCCTTAATGATTTTATGTTTATTTTAAAATATTATAAGGTTATTTTCAAAGAAAATTTTTTCCTTTATAATTGTACAGCTCTTTAAAAATAAATGATTTTAAAATAGAAATGTTATTTTTTTCAATAATTATTTCAAGTGATCTTTCAAAAAAAAATATAAGATAAAATTATTTGATGTTGCATATTATTTACTGTGGATTATATTAAAAGATACTATCCTTTTTCTTTTTATTGTTTGTTTATATTTATTATGACAAGATATTTATGAAACCTTTTTTTTTCACAGGTTATGTTACGATGAAATGTTTATGAAACTCATTTCTTTTCATGGATTTTGATATGATGAATGATTTATGTTATTGTGGAACACATAAGTATGATTTTAATTATGTGATGGTTGGAACCTATATATCCCTATAATTCATTGGTTAAATATTTATATCTCATGAGATAACAATGTGAAACAAGTCGATGGGCTTGATCTACTATGGGAAACAGGTGTATCCTGGTCAACTATAGGAAACAGGTGCGTCCTGATCCACTATAAGAGACAGGTGGGTCCTAATCCACTATGTTGATGGTATTGGTAGTTAAACTTGACATATGGAATGGTTTTCTATATTTATGACTGTTCCACACTTTTATGACATGAGATTATGAATCATGATTGATTTGTGATGATTTCTCACTCTTATGGTCCATGTTTTCTAAAATGATAATGTTTATGCCATGAATCATGTTTATGGACTATGAAAGGTTGGGTATTAACTTCATAAGTTATTATCATTATCACATAACATTATTCTTATCTTATGATTTCATATGATCATAGATTTATATCTCTTATGTTTATCCTTACTGAGAATCTTAGACCACCCTTTTATTTTGTTTCTTTTCCAAGGATATGAATAAAGGTTTTAAGTATGATATGTCAAAAAGGTTTTTAGTTATTAAGGAATAAAATGGAGACAATAAAGATGTTTTATAAACCAGTTGTTTATGTTTCCAAGTTTCCAAGGATACTAAACCCATACGGTTCTTGCATGGTCTTATTATGTTATATAATGAATATTCATCTATTTGGGTATAATATCTATGTATGAAAAGTATGGGTTGTTATATGTTTCTATAGTGAATATCAAAATAACACACCATTTTTTATGGAAGAATGAGGAATAGAGAATAAAATCATAGCAAAGGGACTTACCATGGATAAAACACCAAATTGTGATGTCCAAAAGAGATGAAATCACTCCATAATCTTCTGAAAAATCACCTAGGCTCAAGAGGAGGAAGGGTTGTGCTGAAAGAATGTAAAACATAAGCATTACAAGCACTTAAAAATCCCCAACCCATGACTTAAATGAATTTTAAATACATTATACATCATGTAATCCTTAATTATGAGGAATTACAAAATTCATATCGCCTTGGGTAATTTTAACCCTGCTCAACATTACACATTGTGTAATGTATATTCACAGTGTGTGATCCATTTTATTCCATAAATCCATTCATGGCCTGTATCCTTTTCACGGATTCTTCCCAATGAAAATTACATGGTGTGTAATACATTTACATGGTGTCCAAATTTCCTACAGATAAATTTAAGCCTCGAAATCCTCAAAAAGATCTGAAACCACCTATGAAGCCTTCTAAATTTATATAAAACCCTTGTAAGCATGTTTAACCCATTTATATCTAGACACTATTAATTCAAACAGACTTAAATCCCTAAATTTTAGGTTATTTTCCCCAACAAGGCTCTCCATCTCTAAACAATACTCAACCAAAAAGGTTCAAAGACAAAGTAAATCCAAATGAAACACTTTTAACAAAAAACTCAAAGAGGGGTGTACCAAATAAAACATGGGATCTTACAGTGTTATAGTAGGTACATCTCATATTATAACCTAATTTAATGAATAAGAAAACATTTTATAGGTTATGAAAATTTCTTGATAATGAAGGTGGTTTGATGATGATAAAAAATGTGCTTGTTGATGAACAAGTGTCATTTTTTCTATACACTACTACAAAATGAGTGATAAAAAATTCTACCCTTTATCAGAACTAGCTGAAAGAACTAATAAAGGGGGTGACATTATTAGTATAAATTAAAATCACTAATAAAGGTACCTTTATTAGAGCTAAACAAAGTGTTGATAAAGATTCCCCTTTGTCAACACTTTTTTATCACTCATAAAGGGGATCTTTATTAGCACTTTTTAGCATTGGTAAAAGGTGGCCTTTATTGGAACTACTTTAGTGATAATAAATGATATATTTCATAAAAAAATTATATCATTAAAAATTCGTATATTAATATATTTATATATATATAAAAATAATATATTTTATTAAATATGATTTATATAAGACTAAATATGCATTTACACTTAATATATAAAGTATTTAGTGAAAATTGACTTATAAAATAATGTAAAAAAATAATATTATTTAATAATTTTCTAATTATTACTAATTGATAGTCATTTAATAACAATTGGATGACATAAAAATTCAATAAATTAATGAAAGGTCTAAGATAAGTTGAAAACATGACTAGAACTTCAAATGGACATAACTTTTGATCTGAGTGTATGTTTGGTCTCTACCACATATAAAATCAAATCTTGTGAAAAGATCTATTATGTGGTGATTTATGGACTTTATTTAATGTTTTTTGTGGTAAAAAATTCCCAAAATACCTGCAAAACTAAGTTTTTTTTTCGGGGTGCCTTAATTTTTGAACATTTGATGGAATTTCAGTCTCATTTGAGGGGAATATATTATATTTTTTTATGGAGACTCAATTTATTCTATGATATTACACTCATATATATATTAAAATGGTTAAATTTTACCATTTTTCATTTTGTAGTGTTATTTATAATTAAATATATACATATTTTCATGAATTTACATATAATAAATCAATTGTACAAATAAAAATTTATACATATTTACATAAAAATATATTTTTAAATATATAAACCATATGAAAATAAATATTTATTATTCATTTTATTTAAAATAAATCATTTTTCGTTTTATTTACCTTATAAATATGCATTGATATATATATACATGTAAAAGTGTATATATGATGTTGATATATAAATATGTTTGTGTTGGTAAACAAATATATATATATATATATATTAATATATATAAATAAATACACACACATAAAGGGTACCTTGCATATATATTTTATATATGCATATTTATATATTCATAAATATGATATAATAATAAATATATATTTATATAAATAAAATATATATATATATCATATTTTTTATAATTATAATTAAATATATATATTATAAAATATAGTGATATGAATTGTATAGATGTGTGTGTGTGTGCGTGCGTAGGTTTGTAAGTATATATGTATATATGTGTATATAGTATAAAAATATAAATATAAATATAAATATAAATATGTGTGTGTCTATGTGTATGTGAAATATTAATATAAATATAAATACATGTGTGTGTGGTGGGAGATATAAATATGTGTATGTGTATGTGTGTAAATATGTGTGTGTCAATATTGTGTAAATACATCATATAAATATATTTTTATAAATATATTATTATCATTAAATATATAATGTAAATCTATATAAATGTACATAAGATAAATGTATTTAAATATATTATAGAAATATATTATATAAACTCATTTACAATAAATATTTATAAAAAATTTATATGTAAATATATATAAACATATTTTAAAAATGTATTTAAAATTAATTATAAAAATTTATATAATTATATGAATAAAAATATAAATAAAAAATAATTATGTGTGTGTGTTTATATATAAATATATATATAATAAAATAGTAAAGAATTCTATATGGAGTAGTGGTAAATTCATTGGGAAATGAACGAAGAGAACCGGGGTTCGAATCTATGTGAGCAAGCAGGGTTGAAGATGGCATGTAGAAGCGCTAATAAAGGGTGGTGAGAGTGTAGAGAAAGGGATGATAAATAGGGGTTGGGGCCCCGAGTGTAGAAAAAATTGGTGTGAGAATACTGATAAAAGTGGATTTCAAGGCACCCTTTTATCAAAGAATTTAAATATATATATATATATATATATATATATTTAGACTTTTATCAATTCTTTTGTTTTGAATTGATAAAGGTTGTGATGGTTTAAGAGCGCTTAGCATTTCAAAACCTTTTAGCAATGACAAATCCCATTTCTAGCGTTGTTAAAAGCATGAACCTACTATTAACCAAGGTGAAAAATCCTCCAGTTCTGGAATCTCCAGACTCTAATTTTAGTGAACCTAAACCTACTAATGAACCTAAAACAACTAGTCCTTCCTTTTCTAGATATGTTAGAACTATCAAGAACCATCCCTTAGATGTTTTATTTAGAGACTTAGATAAAGGGACATGGACTAGAGCTTCTCTTAGGAGCCAGTTTGTGTAGAGACCCGAAGCCTGACGTATATGGACATTACATTACTTTTGCGGAATACTTAGTACATAACAAAAACACACACACAAGGACCGTAATAGTTTAGTGTCTTTGGAAACTCGAAATATAATCTTCTAATCATGGTGAAAGATCTTCAACATCTCCCATAAAGATCTTCTTTTTTTTAAACATAAATCCTTTCTTTATGTCCTGGGGAAAAGAAAACATAAAAGGGTGAGCTCAAATGCTCAGTAGGGGTAAAAAAAATAAATATCAATCATGTCATATTCATAAGAACATATATTTTGGAAATCTTAACCTGCAAAAGAGATCATAATTTTATAACATGGGATAAATCATAGTAGTGAAATGTAATCCCAATAATCATAACTTAAAACATGAAACTTTGTGGCATACGCACATAATCATAGAGAATCATTTCTTATTAGTCAAGACTCATTGCCAAGACTATCTTAGTGGACAAAGTCCCTTTCTGAATCGAGTTCACTCCTCGTTTCAGTCCTATTTCACTGAACCGGTATAACCTACCGTTCCAGCCATGTCTATCTCATGAGATATAAAATCTTTACCCAATGCATTGGAGGGATATATAGGTCCCACACATCTCATAATGATACCATTCTTATGTGTGCCACAAAATCATAAATCATACATCATTGCATAACCCATGTAATAAAAATGGGAATCTTAAACATCATGACATCATAAAACAATTCATATAAGATAAAGGAATTCATAAAAATATTTTCATCACAACATAATCAAGTAAATGTAATAATAGGGATAGAAACAGAACCCTATATTATCTTAGATGGAAAATAATTTTGATAAAACACTTGAACTCCATTCTTGAGGAAAATATCCTTTCTACATCAAAAACATTTTCCTTTCTTAACATGTCATACAATTTTAAACTAGAAGAAGTTGATTAAAAATAAACTTTAAAACTTGTAAAGGAATCTTCTTGGAAATAATGTTTTAAAAATCCATTCATGCCGTATAAGTTAAAAAAAACATTCTTCGTACTTTTTTCGAAAAAGTCAAAAAGTACCTCGTACGAAAAATGACAAAAGATTCCTTTCATATCCTTTACTAAAAACTCACCGAAGGGTAAAATTGGATATAAACTATTTTAGAAGGATATAAATATTACATATTGAGGAAACATGGATGTGGATGATAAAATACACCCCACTAAATACCAAAGTATAAACAATCTCGGATAAAAATGAGATTGTGATATTTCCCTTACCATAGGTCCGATTTGCTTCGTATGTGTTCGAACCTCCTGTATAATGATTTAAATAATGTCATTGACTTATTCCAGAATCATACTCATTGTTATGATATCATATATGGTTCACTTATGGATTTATATTACCCGTTCTTTTGTAAATTCCATGTTAAAGAGCGTTTTGGGTAAAATCGTTTCATTTGTCGTCCGTGTTTTGACTTGTAATTATTCATATGATTACTTAGATCATGATTACATAATTCCAGAATATAAAACATGATTTATATATAATATATATTCAGAATATAATAGATCAGTAAATGGAAAGAAATACACCGTTCCTGGAGACGGTAGACCGTACGTACGCATGAAAGTTGTTTTCTTTTCCTTATTGAGTTGAATGGAATTAAGTAGTTGACATACATATATATACACATAAATACAGAATCATTATTATGTCATATATTTCATTATTAATTATTATATATACTTTATAATCATTCATGAATGGTTAACGTGGAGAATGAATCTCATCGCGTCGTGGAGACGGTAGTCCGTACGTATGCACGAGCGATGATATCGTTCTCATGATCGTGGGATTGTATTTGAGTGTATGTATACTATTTCAGAATCAATATCACTTTACAATAATCATGTATAGTTATTATTTACACCATTATACCCATCCAAGTAAGGTGGTGGTGGAAAATAGATTACACCACGGCGTGGAGACGGTATTCCGTACGTACGCACGCGCGGTGATTTCGTTTTCCGTAGGATGGATAGATGGTGAAATAAGGTTATTTCATAATTATAATAACATATCAGTATATAATTTATACTGATGTTATTACTTCATAATGAAACAACCTAAGAATAAGAAGTGGAAGAATAAATAAAGATGAAAGAATCGGTAACGGACATTACCTCTTCTTTGAAGCGCCTCTTTGAGATCTCCTTTTAGGGCACTAAAATTGGAATTTGAGGAATACCAGAACCTCTAGGATGTTTCTAGGGAAGTGTAGAAGTGAATTTGGCATGGGTTTTCTGAGATTGAAGGCTCAAAGTTGTGTAAGGAAGAGAGGGAGGAGGTGCCCTTTTATAAGGGAGGAGAGGGTCACCTTTGGAATAACTAAAACTATTATTTTATTATAAAGCCAAATTCGGTTTTAAATAGCTTCAAATTGATTAATTTTGAAGATAAGGTGGGTATGGGTCTAAATCCTCTCATACAATATAATTTACACAAGTTTAGGTTCCTATTTTAACCTTATCATTTAGATTTAACATTAAGTAAAATAATTTTACTTTTACTGTGTCTTCTTGTGTTCTTATACTATAAGGTTAATAAACTTACTATACAAAGCCAAACGAACCCCAAGTTGTTTATTATTAATATATATAACCTTATCTAAGTCATTTGGCCGAACCTTAGATTTTTAGGAATAAAATAACAATTAATAATATAATATTTTTTTTAAACACTATTTTATGTCAATTTTGACACTATTTTGTAATTGATTTTTGTGAAAATCATAACAGAATTATTAGTTAGAACAAAGTTAATTAAATCAATAATAACATGTCATATTAACCTATAAAATTATTTGATTTCATAAAAAGTCTGAAATTACATTTATTTGGGTATTTATAACATCAATTATGTCAATATTTCATTAATAAGATAATTACTGCATCATCTTTGTGTCATAACTAAATTAAATTATTTAATGTCTAAAAATTACAAATAAAATACCATTATTTAGGAAATAGTTTTGGCTTTCTAATGACTATTTATAGTCAAATTTATCTTATGTATAACCCTATATTAAAAATGATTTACTTATTAAACTTTTATTTTAACTATTTTAACCCTTATTTAAATAAATTAATAATAAATGTCCTAATCTAATCCAAGTGGGCCTAAATGGTCATATTTTATTACTAAGGTTGTTTTTGGTCGAATTACACTTATCCAATAGAATTAGGACATGTGTTAGGGTAATAATAATATCATTTTTACCCTTAATTACCCTATTTACTTTTAACCGTGGTAAAAAAAAGTAAAAGTTACTATTCACCAAAAATTATTTTCATCTCATTGAACCACATTTTACTTACTGACATTAACCGTATCTCTCAGATTTTTGAAATTCCACTCACAGAAGTGGTAAAATTAAGTTTTATGAAAAAATCATTTTTCTTAACTACCACTTAGTGATTTCACTATTCATCAAAAAATGAAAGTTTCCAGAAAAATACCAAAAATTAGGTCTAAGATATATTTGATATTATGAACTCAAAAATTATGTCTATTTTACCAAATTCAAAACATATCAGTTGCATTAATTAATTTAAAAATTAATTCCCGTCGTCAAAACAAATAGTGTGTTCTTAAGAGATAATAACTATCAAAAGATTGACACTTATTTATTTCTGGTTTAAATGTGAAATTACATCCAATGAACAACATTGTATTAAATTGTAAAAATATATTCTAAATATACTTTAAAACCACTCAAATTAATAATTTATCACTATTAATTATTTTGACTAAAAAGGTTGTTTTTAATTAAAATTTAGTAATTTTCACTATTCATCATAAAATGAAAGTTATCCAAAAAGTACCAAAATTTCACCCTAAGCTAATTTCGATATTACGAATCCAAAAATGAATTCCATTTTGAAAAAAAAATTACAAAATTTCAAAAAGTGGTTATTACTATTCATAACGGCTAGTTTTAATAATATTTTAATAGCATATCATTGTTTAGCAAAACTCGGTATTTCGTACAACACACGCTATCACGGAAGGTCGCGCTTGCATGTAATGCAAGGAAAGTCAAGGATGCGTGTTGTGCAAGCTTCTTTTGGTCTAGCGTACAACACATGACATTAATGAAATTAAAAAGAATATTTTTCATAAAATCTCGGGGTGTTACATTCTACCCCCTTAAAATGAATTTCGCCCTCGAAATTCTTCGAGGTTATAAAAGGTTTACTACTCGAAAGTTTGTTTAATAGAAACCCACATCGTAAAAAGGAATACCCAAACTTGGATTTAGAAACTAAAGTATGAAATGTAACGGTTACCCAAATTAACTCATCACTGGGTTTCCACGTAGGAGAACATAGGTGAAAATATGGATATGGAAGAAAAATCTAACCATCAAGTTCTGATGGAGAGTGGTAGAGAACATGGCTATGAAATAGCCAACAATCACAAATCCATAGATTTGCGATGATCTAAGGTACCATCTGATTCATCAGATATAAGGGCACTAGGACAACATTTTTGGTTTTCAAGATCATTTCCCTAAAGTTGGTGAATTAAAAGAAATACTTACATGCTTTTGGTATAATTTCACTGTTGTTCGTGCTTTGAACAATTTCCACTTCATCTCTTAAAGAAATGAATTTGAATTTTTCATTCATGAAGTGTTAATAGATCATGTGATAGAATGATGGGTCATTCCATCTATTTCAAACAAAAGGTTAGCAAAAGTTATCAAATATACATAATTCCATCTATGGTGAGGTTAATCGTATATGATTCCAAAAATGAACTTATACTTCATATATCATACCGCGTAATAAAATAAAACTAGTTTCTACTAACCAGGGACTTCCTGTAGGCCAGTGGTAGGCGATAAAGGCCAGTCGCACTTCGGTTGTGGGTTCTATTCTCACAGCCTTGTCCGATGTGATGGGCTGTCGCCCGTCCTGCAGGTTGTCCTTTTTCTAAAACTATATTACTATAACATCCCATCAATAATATCAAAAAAAGTTCTATCCTAACTTATGTCCAACATAATCCATTCCAATCTTTTGGCTTATCTAAAATACTTCGGTCCAAGCTCATAGTATAAAGAAAATGATTACTTGAAATGTCACATAACAATCATGTGAATGCCATCATTTATCCCCCATATATTATAAGATATATCTTGTTGGTCAAATTACAAACATGTGAATACCTTAATCATGTATTCTCTTGAAGAATGAATACCCATTAATTGAACCATAGTGAAAACATGAATGCAGTCAAAAGTTAATCCAAAAATTCTATATACTCAAATCATGATATAACCTTCTCCTTATATCAGTCATGAGCTCAGGAATACGGTCAAACATTTCATTTTCTTGTTTTCCTTTCATTATGCGCATATCATCTTTTTTTCCAAAAATATCTCAATCACATTCTATGGTTACCGGTACCATTGAAAACCAAAATAGACCAAAACATAAATATTCCAATATTCCATGATACTATATACAACATTATTCTGGAATCCCATTACATAAACACTTAATCATTCCACCACATCGTTGTCATATTCAACATCGCCAATGGTGATCACATGTGACTTCCCTTTGTCCTTTTCCTTAAGTGGTTGCTCATGTCGATCATCACTAACCCTTGGATTAGGGCATTTATTAGCATAATGCCCCATTTCCTTGCACTTGAAGCATTGAAGTGTTGGTGGTGCATTCTCTACAGTCTTTTCTTTATTCACATCATTAGAAACCCTTTTTCCATTACTTCGACACTCAGCTGCTCGATGACCTTCTTTTCTACACTTAAAACATTTTCTAGTCCCTTTAAGACAATCTCCATCATGCTTCTTTCCACACTTTGAGAATAAGGAAACATTCATCTTCTTTTCACCATTATTCTGAGATTTCTCCTTGAACTCCATCTTTCGTTTCTTGTCAAAACTATGAGATGGATAAGTAACACCAACTTCCATTTCTATCTTGATAGCACAACGCACAATTTCTTCATAGCTACTGAAGTCTCTTATAGCTAATTCCCTTCGAAGATTTGGTTTTAATCCACTGAAGAATTGATCAACTTTACTTTCAGTTTGGATGATAAATCCAGATGCATACCTTGCAGGCCTTGTAAAATTTGCTTCGTATATACCAACAGATTCATCATCCTTTTTCTTTAGTTCAAGAAACTCCTTCTCCATCTTTGTTCGAAGAATACGAGGGAATTACTTATTGAAAAATATGTTCTTAAACTCGTCCCATTCCATGGACTCAATTTCATCTCTTTGACTCGTATTCTTGATAATATTCCACCATTGATCAGCTTCACCTTCCAAACGATATACTGCTAAGATGACTTTATCATGTTCAGAACATTGAAGAACCGAAAATATCTTGATCCATTGTTCAGCAACAAGTGGATCAGAAGACCCACTGAAAGAAGGTGGACGTTGCCTCCTGAAGGACTCAATAGAATATTGTTCCCTTATCTTCTCATTTGGAAGTCCAGAATGATTCATAGCTTGTGTAAGTATAGCAATAATATTTTTCACTCCATCTCCCATAACATTTGTTTGTTCAGGAGGACAATCACTGCATTGTCCATTGCATTGATCAACACGGTTCCTTCGGGTTCCAGCCATTTTCTAAAACCCAAAAAGAATAGTGTGAGAGGAAAAAATCATGCTAGGGAAAACAACATAATAAAGGGGGAGTATCCTCAATATCTAACATCTTAGGTTAAATTCTATGATCGTTACCGTAGTTCTAGTACTGTATCCTATATGTATACTTATCCTTAGGGACATCCCTAGACATACCTTAGAAATATCTCTAGGGATCTCACTAAATTTTTCGCATCCTAGTTTCAAAAGGTTGACTAAACCTTTCCTCTGATACCAACTGTAGAGACCTGAAGCCTAACGTACATGGACATTACATTACTTTTGCGGAATACTTAGTACATAAAAAAACACACACACAAGGACCGTAATATTTTAGTGTCTTTGGAAACTCGGAATATAATCTTCTAATCGTGGTGAAAGATCTTCAACATCTCCCATAAAGATCTTCTTTTTTTAAACCTAAATCCTTTCTTTATGTCCTAGGGAAAAGAAAACATAAAAGGGTGAGCTCAAATTCTCAGTAAGGGTAAATAAAAAAAATATCAATCACGTCATATTCATAAGAACATATCTTTTGTAAATCTTAACCTGCAAAAGAGAACATAATTTCATAACATGGGATAAATCATAGTAGTGAAATGTAATCCCAATAATCATAACTTAAAACATGAAACTTTGTGGCATACACACATAATCATAGAGAATCATTTCTTATTAGTCAAGATTCATTGCCAAGACTATCTTAGTGGACAAAGTCCCTTTCTGAACCGAGTTCACTCCTTGTTTCAGTCATGTTTCACTGAACCGGTATAACCTACCGTTCCAGCCATGTCTATCTCATGAGATATAAAATCTGTACCCAATGCATTGGAGGGAGATATAGATCCCACCCATCTCATAATGATACCATTCTTATGTGTGCCACAAAATCATAAATCATACATCATTGCATAACCCATGTAATAAAAATGGGAATCTTAAACATCATGACATCATAAAACAATTCATATAAGATAAAGGAATTCATAAAAATATTTCCATCACAACATAATCAAGTAAATGTAATAATAGGTATAGAAACAGAACCCTATATTATCTTAGATGGAAAATAATTTTGATAAAACACTTGAACTCCATTCTTGAGGAAAATATCCTTTCTACTTCAAAAACATTTTCCTTTCTTAACATGTCATACAATTTTAAACTAAAAGAAGTTGATTAAAAATAAACATGAAAACTTGTAAAGTAAGCTTCTTGGAAATAATGTTTTAAAAATCCATTCATGTCGTATAAGTTAAAAAAACATTCTTCGTACTTTTGTCGGAAAAGTCAAAAAGTACCTCGTATGAAAAATGACAAAAGATTCCTTTCATATGCTTTAATAAAAACTCACTGAAGGGTAAAATTGGATATAAACTATTTTAGAAGGATATAAATATTACATATTTAGGAAACATGGATGTGGATGATAAAATACACCCCAGTAAATACCAAAGTATAAACAATCTCGGATAAAAATGAGATTGTGATATTTCCCTTACCTTAGGATCGATTTGCTTCGTATGTGTTTGAACCTCCTGTATAATGATTTAAATAATGTCATTGACTTATTCCATAATCATACTCATTGTTATGATATCATATATGGTTCACTTATGGCTTTATATTACCCGTTCTTTTGTAAATTCCATGTTAAAGAGCGTTTTGGGTAAAATCGTTTCATTTGTCGTCCGTGTTTTGACTTGTAATTATTCATATGATTACTTAGATCATGATTACTTAATTCCAGAATATAAAACATGATTTATATATAATATATATTCAGAATATAATAGATCAGTAAATGGAAAGAAATACACCGTTCATGGAGACGGTAGACCGTACGTACGCATGAACGTTGTTTTCTTTTCCTTATTGAGTTGAATGGAATTAAGTAGATGACATACATATATATACACATAAATCCAGAATCATTATTATGTCATATATTTCATTATTACTTATTATATATACTTTATAATCATTCATGAATGGTTAACGTGGAGAATGAATCTCATCACGTCGTGGAGACGGTAGTTCGTACGTACGCACGAGCGATGATATCATTCTCATGATCATGGGATTGTATTGGAGTGTATGTATACTATTTCAGAATCAATATCACTTTACAATAATTATATATAGTTATTATTTACACCAGTATACCCATCCAAGTAAGGTGGTGGTGGAAAATAGATTACACCACGGCGTGGAGACGGTATTCCGTACGTACGCACGCGCGGTGATTTCATTTTCCGTAGGATGGATAGATGGTGAAATAAGGTTGTTTCATAATTATAATAACATATCAGTATATAATTGATACTAATGTTATTACTTCATAATGAAACAACCTAAGAATAATAAGTGGAATAATAAATAAAGATGAAAGAATCGGTAACGGACATTACCTCTTCTTTGAAGCGCCTCTTTGAGATTTTCTTTTAGGGCACTAAAATTGGACTTTGTGGAATACCAGAACCTCTAGGATGTTTCTAGGGAAGTGGAGAAGGGAATTTGGTAGGGTTTGGCCGAGCTTGAAGGCTCAAAGTGGTGTGAGGAAGAGAGGGAGGAGGTGCCCTTTTATAAGGGAGGAGAGGGGCACCTTTGGAATAACTAAAACTATTATTTTATTATAAAGTCAAATTCGGTTTTAAATAGATCCAAATTGATTCATTTAGAATATAAGGTGGGTATGGGTCGAAATCCTCTCATCCAATAGAATTTATACAAGTTTAGGTTCCTATTTTAACCTTATCATTTAGATTTAACATTAAGTAAAATAATTTTACTTTTACTGTGTCTTCTTCTGTTCTTATACTATAAGGTTAATAAACTTACTATATGAAGCCAAAAGAACCCCAAGTTGTTTATTATTAATATATATAACCTTATATAAGTCATTTGTCCGAACCTTAGATTTTTAGGAATAAAATAACAATTAATAATATAATATGTGTTTTAAAAACTATTTTATGTCAATTTTGACACTATTTTGTAATTGATTTTTGTAAAAATCATAACAGAATGATTAGTTCAAAAAAAGTTAATTAAATCAATAATAACATGTCATATTAACCTAGAAAATTAGTTGATTTCATAAAAAGTATGAAATTACATTTATTTGGGTATTTATAACATCAATTATGTCAATATTTCATTAATAAGATAATTACTGCATCATCTTTGTGTCATAAATAAATTAAATTATTTAATGTCTAAAAATTACAAATAAAATACCATTATGTAGGAAATCATTTTATCTTTCTAATTACTATTTATAGTCGAATTTAGCTTATTTATAACCCTATATTAAAAATGATTTACTTATTAAACTTTGATTTTAACTATTTTAACCCTTCTTTAAATAAATTAATAATAAATGTCCTAATCTAATCCAAGTGGGCCTAAATGGTCATATTTTATTCCTAAGGTTGTTTTTGATCGAATTACACTTATCCAATAGAATTAGGACATGTGTTAGGGTAATAATAATATCATTTTTACCCTTAATTACCCTATTTACTTTTAACCGTGGTAAAAAAAAGTAAAAAGTTACTATTCACCAAAAATTATTTTCATCTTATTGAACCACATTTTACTTACTGACATCAACCATGTCTCTCGGATTTTTGAAATTCCACTCACAGAAGCGGTAAAATTAATTTTTATGAAAAATTCATTTTTCTTAACTACCACTTAGTGATTTCACTATTCATCAAAAAATGAAAGTTTCCAGAAAAATACCAAAAATTAGTCCTAAGATATATTTGATATTATGAACTCAAAAATGATGTCTATTTTACCAAATTCAAAACATATCATTTGCATTAATTAATTTAAAAATTAATTCTCGTCTGCAAAACAAATAGCGTGTTCTTAAGAGATAATAACTATCAAAAGATTGACACTTGTTTATGTCTGGTTTAAATGTGAAATTACATCCAATGAACAACATTGTATTAAATTGTAAAAATATATTCTAAATATACTTTAAAACCACTCAAATTAATAATTTATCACTATTAATTATTTCTACTAAAAAGGTTGTTTTTAATTAAAATTTAGTAATTTTTACTATTCATCAGAAAATGAAAGTTATCCGAAAAGTACCAAAATTTCACCCTAAGCTTATTTCGATATTACGAATCCAAAAATGAATTCCATTTTGAAAAACAAAATTTACAAAATTTCAAAAAGTGGTTATTACTATTCATAACGGCTAGTTTTAATAATATTTTAATAGCATATCATTGTTTAGAAAAACTCGGTATTGCGTACAACACACGCTATCGCGGAAGGTCGCGCTTGCGTGTAATGCAAGGAAAGTCAAGGATGCATGTTGTGCAAGCTTCTTTTGGTCTAGCATACAACACATGACATTAATGAAATTAAAATGAATATTTTTCATAAAATCTCGGGGTGTTACAGTTTGAACATCAATATTTCTTGTCACAGCTTGAACCTAAAAACATTAATGATGCAATCAATGATGAATTTTGGGTAATGGATATGCAAGAAGAGTTGAATCAGTTTGAAAGAAATAAAATTTGGAATCTAGTGGATAGACCTAAATACACCTTGACCATAGGCACTAAATGGATTTTAATAAACAAAGTATATGAAGCAGACACCATTGTGAGAAATAAGGATATATTGGTTGCACAATGATGTAGTCAAGAAGTATGTATTGAATATGAAGAAACCTTTTCACCAGTTTCTAGACATGAAGCCATTATAATCCTGCTAGCATATACAGCTCATCTAAATTTTAAATTATATCAAATGAATATCAAAAGTGAATTCTTAAATGGGTATATAGTTGAGGGTGTTTTTATTGAACAACCACCTAGTTTTACAAACCCTCATTTTCCAAATCATGTTTTTAAGTTAACAGAGGATTTATATGGTTTAAAACAGGCTCCAGGATCTTGGAATGATAGGCTAAGTACTTTTCTTATTTCTAAATGTTTTATAAAAGGTATAGTTGATCCTACTCTCTTTATAAAAATAATTTCTAAAGATGTTTTAGTAGTTAAAATATATGTTAATGACATTATTTTTGGATCCTCAAAGAATTATTAATGTATTGATTTTTCAAAAATGATGCAAAGTGAATTTGAAATGAGTTTAATGGGAGAACTCAAATTCTTTCTTGGACTTCAAATATTTCAAAATAAATAAGGTATTATTTTAAATAAAATTAAATATACTAAATATCTTTCAAAAATGTTTGGCTTTGATAGTAAAAAAAGTAGTGATACTCTAATGAGTACCACCTATAAGTTGGATCTTGATAAAAATGGTAAAACTATTGATCAAACCGCTTACAAAGGAATGATTGGAAGTCTACTCTAGTTGACTAATGGTAGGCCTGACATCATGTTCAGTGTGTGTATGTGTGCCCATTTTCAAGAAAACCCCAAAGATTCTCATTTAAATATTGTTAAAATAATTTTCAAATACCTCAAGTATACTACCAACTTAGGATTGTTCTATCCTAGAGGACAACCTTTTGATTTAGTAAGTTATTATGATGCTGATTTTAGTGGTTGTAAGTTAGGTATAAAAATCACCTCTGGAACATGTCACTTTTTGAGAAAGTCTCTAGTATCATGGAGTAGTAAGAAGAAAAATTTGGTTGCATTATCTACTACTAAGGATAAATACATATTTGTTGGTAGTTTTGTACTCATATTTTGTGGATTAAACACACTTTACTAGATTATGGATACCAATTTAGACATGTCCCAATAAATTGAGATAATACAAGTGCTATTAACATATCAAATAATCATGTTTTTCATTCTAGAAAAAAACATATTTATGTAATACATCACTTTTTGAGAGATCATTATCAAAAAGTTGATATAACTCTAGAATTTATTATCACAGAACATCAGCTTGATGATATATTCACTAAGCCATTAAACTCTAAGAGTATGAGTTACATCACACATGAATTAGGGATGATTAATCTGTAAGGACCTACTGTCAATAATTCTCTGTTAAAACTTAGTGTGTATGTATCACCGATAGGACATTGACAAAGTCATGTTGATTTCAGCAAGTGTCATGCTATGTCATGATGACACTGATAGTGTCTCACAGACAGTTGTCTCACTAAAATCAACATTGATGTCTCACCGATGCCATTTTATTGCTGACACCAACACTAATGTCTCACCATTGTCTACTCATTGATGGAACCCACTGTCTGTATCTGTTTTATTTTACCAAAATGATGTAGTTTTGTTTATTTCATTTTATTTTAACCCAGTTTACTCGATTTATGACTTATAAATCCATAAATGATAAAATTGAGTTGATCCATCATATTTATTACTATTGGACTTCCACTCTCTCACTCTTACCCTTACTCTCTTTTACCTTAGAACCATTAACCTTTTACCTTAAAACGAACCTTCAGAATGGATAGAGTAAAGAGCGTCTTCAAAGGATCTAAAGATGATTCGCAACCTATGAAGAGACAGAAAAAAGAATCGAGCGATTCTAAACCTATTCATCTGCAGCATGAAAACTATGTATTAATGCCTGAGAAGGAAGTGTCTGCCAAATGGTTATTATCTAGTAAGTCACTTCTATTAAGAGTGTTAAAAACTCAAGGGTGGTTAGATTGGTTTTCAAATAATTAAAGGTTGTATTACTCTAATCTTGTGCATGATTTTTATCTTCATTCGGAGTTCATTCTAGAAGGCAGTGAGATTTATTGGATCAAATCAGTAGTGAATATAAGGATAGTATCTTTTTCTTCAAGTTGTTGGGAAAAATGACTCAATGTACCACATAAAGGAGTCTTTAATGACTTCCTGGGAAGTAGTCCACCCACCAATGAGTTGTTTTTCTATGTGATAGCTTTAAGGGAGCAGACTAGTAATAAGGAACACAGAAGGCCTATAGATTCAGATTTATATGGAGAAAGTAGACTTTTATTTAAGTTTATCCAATACTAGTTATGTCCTAGCAAAGGGGACTTTACCTCACTGAAATATCGGGATGTATATATCTTTTATTTGCTGAATAAAGGGTATAAATTGAATCTATATATGTATTTTATAGTCCATATAAGTGAAATGATAAATCCATATTGTAAGACTAATTATTTTTTCTATCCAAGAATGATATCTAATGTGCTAAAGGTAAGAGGATATGTAGGTGAGAATGAATAAACCATTTCTGCTTTTAGTGGAGTTTGCTTAAATAAGGAAATTTTCAAGAGAATGAAAATAAATTGGAATCCCTGGAAGAGGGAGTGGGTTGAAGATAATGAGAAGCTTTATGAAAATTTCAATCTTGTTGAGCATCCTACTAGGATGAGAGATGTGACTGATCCTGGTCTAGGACCAGATGTTGATGTTGTCTATTCTGATAAATAAGAATATGAATTTTCTATAGAATAAGGGTTTCTTATAGATGATAGGAGTGACCCCAGATATTATTGAAAGTCCAAGGGTAATGTCATATGGTCAAGCAAGTCCCCCTATAGATTTTCCATCAAAGGAACCTATTTTGGATGATGATGATGAGACTGAATAATCTAGTAATGTGAAATATAAAATCATATCAAATGATTCAGAATAGGAATCAAAAGAAGAAAAAGAAGAAGTAGACAGAGAAGAAGAAGAAATTGGAAGTGGATCTAATAGTGAGGAAGAAGGGGATGAAGAATCTGGTGATAAAAGTGTAGAAGGTAATAGTGCAAGTGAAGGAGATGAATATGAGCATGAAAGTGATGAAAGTGGTGAAAGTGACAGTGATTTGGATTATCCTGGTGATGATCAAGGTGCCAATTTATAATTGGATGGTCCTGAGAATCAAGAACAGTTTGTTGAACCTCCTGGTCCAGCAGAACCTGGTACTGAGGTAGAAGAACTGGTTGAGATTGGAAATTTAGATAAAGCACTGGTATTCCCAGTACCTCAATTGGTATATGTTAGAAGGAGACCTCAAGTTTAGGGGTAGAAACAAGTGAGTGGAGATAAAATTGATGGGGAGCCTCAATCTAGATAAGTGGGAGTTAATACACTCACTCCTCTAGATGCTTCTGTGTTATCTAAGTGGGAAAAATTCCATAGTTATATTTCTCTCAGTCTGGATTATTTATATTTAGATGATGGGGAGAGGATAGTTGTTTTAAGAGGATCAGTAGTTGAGGAATCTCTTGTAGTTTCATCTGCTTCTACTTCCACACCCTTAGTGTTTTCAGTGAAAGATAATTATGTCACAAAATCATATTTTGAAATATTTAAGGAATAAATGTTAGATATTGTGAGATTAATCCCTCAAGACCAACCTGCACTGGTAGCACCAATTAGTGAGAATGATGCAGACTTGATTGTAGAAAGAGTTTTTTCCAAGCTTGAACCTCGGTTAGTATTAGTTTTTCAATATATTGAGACAGTTTGTCCTAAGGTGTCTGATGAAATGGTCAAGCTTGTAGCTATTGTTATCCAACTTCTCAGTAAATAAAAATCCACTATAGACCAAGCTTGAAAAATTCATGACATCTCTCCTAAATCCCCTACTAAAGATGTTATTCCAACTCTTGATTTGGCCCTTCTAAATTCAATAGTCAAGGATGTAGTGAATAGTACCTCAACATCTATGGCTCCACCTCGCTATATTCCTCTTGTTTAGTCTTCAGATAGTGAGTTGATTCGAACAGTGGTAAGGGAAGAACTTCAGTCGGTCATAGTCTATTTAGATAGTGAAAGCCCGATCCATCTAAGTCAATATGTGAGATATATTATGTAAGGGGAATCTAGCTCAAAAACTCTTGTATCTCACCCACCAGACATAGATATAATCATAACTATCATTAGATAAGAGATTAGAACCATGATGGGTGGAACTGATTGGAAAATTCTATCAAAAATCAGGCAGAATAGTGATTATATCTATGACATGGTCAAATTTTATTCCAATAAGGCTATATATTCTCAAGAGGAAATCACTAAGAAAGTGGATTTTTATTTCAAGATTATATACACAAATCATTAGTTAGACAGCCACTTCAAGTTTTTAGTTGATATCCTAAGAATTCCTCTAGTGACTCAAGCCATCAGAGATCAAGTGAAGTTGCTCAATGAGTTTATTCCAACAATTTCATAGTTCATTGAGAATAAGGAAAATTTCACAAAATCTATGCATTATAGTGGGGAGATAATCATGGATTTTATCAAACTTTTTAATCCTTATCTACATATCCAAAGTACTGCAATTGTTGACCCTCCTACCACTCCTATCAGACCACCTTTGGAACCTGCTATCTTTACTTCTGCCATCATACCTTCTTTGACACTCTCTCCAAGTCAAGATTTTAGATAGATTTATCCTAACGTTTTTAAGGAACTTACAATCCCTCCTTCCTCCACTAGTCCTAGCTTGGACCCTTGAGTCCTTATTGGAGTTCCTTTTCTCTCTCTCAGAATTAATTTTGAACCTCCAGCCACTACTTCTACATCTACTACTACTAGTGTTGCTTCTGATATGGAAAAGGCCCCACTGAATTCCTCTTTGAAGAAGAAGAAGTAGTTTCAACCACTTATTTTATAGGGATTTATTTTTCTACATTTGAACTTTAATATCCAATGTAATTCTCATTACTAATGAAATCTAGTCTCTTTTCATGCTCTGATTATTTATCTTCTTCCTTGATCTTTATTATTTAATGAATTTACTCTTTTTGATAATCCCAAAATGGAGAGAAAAGAAGAAGAATTATGAATTTAAATATAGAGACATTATTGCCATATTTTCACTATGAATTTTCCCTCTTTGCACTAATTTTTTATGGGAGATAGTAAGAAGAACACCTACTTTCATTATTATGACTCAACTGGTTGTACTTTATAATTCCATGATTTGTTATAATCAAAAAGGGGGAGATTTTTTTCCCTCTCTAGTTTTAATAATAACAAATCATGTTCAATCATGTTAATTTATGTTAAATCATGTTAAACATAAAAAATGGCTACGTATGAGTCACTGACAGTTAAGTCACATAATAAATCACCGACAGATATAAGACTGAGTCACCGAAAAAATATATGAGTCACTGACAGCACAGATGAGTCACCAACAGAACAAATAATTCATTGACAGAATGATTCACTGATAGAAAAAAATTAGTCATCGACAAAAAGACTCAACTACAGAACAAATGAGTCACTAAAAGAACAACTCACCGACAAAACAGATGAGTCACTGAAAGAACAAATGACTCACCAACAGAACAACTCATCGATAAAACTGACTCACCGACAGGAGTCATTGATAGAAGGAGTCATCGATAGAAGGATTCATTTACAAAAGGAGTTACTGACAGAATGAGTCACTGATAGAAGGAGTCACCGACAGATGGATTCATTGATAGAATGACCTATCGTTCAATAATTAGAAAATTATCTTTACTCTTAAATTCAAAATTAATTATAACATTAATATTTATGAAACTCAGTACTAATTATTATATTAATGAACTTATTTGTCTTTTCTAGACATTATCATAGAACAGTATGAGGTACAAGGAATCCCACATGCCTATTGTCGACCTCTATAGTATAAAAAGAAATCACCTGAGAAAAAAGTAGAAGTGTGCGATATAGACATAACTTATATAGTAAAGAAAGAGACATACACGAAGAACTCTCATTCTATCTAACTATGAACAAGAAGGATTTTATGAGAACCAAAGTCTCAACATTCTTGCAACAACAAACTCTAGTGAAGAGAACCTTCGAAAAGCATCTCACCTCACTGGAAACCAAAACATAGAGCTTCTATGACACTCTCTTTTGGTGTCTGTTTGTAGAAGAGGACTCCAGTTCCACATCTTCTTTACTCAAGGAGTCCATAAGCATCAAGAACATCACTCAAAGCATTCTAAACCCTCTATCATTATTTGTGCTATGTTGTGTATAATTTTACTACTTTTCAAGTAGTGTCTATGTTTGTAGTATAACCACACACTGTCTCCTGAGCTAAGATGGAGGATACAAGATATCCTCACTCACTCATCTTTCTACGCCATTTTTCACCCATGTATAACTGTGGAAGAGGTCCCTGTGTGTCTTGGTTGTATTTGTTTTCCAAAAATAACTGTGGTAGAGGTATTGTTGACGTGGACAGCCTTGTGTGCTATTTTGAACCCCAATCCAAGGTGTGGATCAAGTTTATTAATATAAATTGTTTGGTGTTAGGAGATCACCAAGTAGAAAGGATAAGGTCTCTACTTGAGACTGAACCTCTTGTTTTATCTGTTGTGTTTTTCAAATTTATTTTTCTATATTTTCCTACATATTTTGGAAAACTAAATATTACTTTGATGGTTAATATTAGTTAGTGTTTATACCTATTTTTGATTTAGTAATTTACTTTCAAAAGTTATATCAATCATTCAAATTTCTGTAACTTAGAATTAATAAATATTTTGAGAAATTAATTAAACATTCAAAACACTTATGAATCTACTACTTTGGTTATCTGGGATGTTTAGATTTTAAATTAGGGTAATTTTTAAATAATATTTTTAACTGAAATTTTTGATAGGAACTCAATTCACCCCTATTGAGAGTTTTACTCTGACCAACAATTAGGATACCTATGATATCTACAAACATTCACATCAACACATGCTAATAATTGATTACTAATCTGGGGGTAACCAATCTTGTACTCAGATTTGGGAGGGATTCACAAACATGAATCAAATCTATGAGAGAGTATCAAGTAGGCAATAATTCCATACAATGGGGTACGATAATCCTAACCTCCCATCCTCTCAACAAATATAACTTTATAAGTGTAATTGGTAAGAAACCTTAGTGATCTTATGCCTTTGGAAAGCAGGTCTATAACAACATATGTTATCATGAATATATAAATCATTGGGTGTTTTTGGTTCCATGAATAAACCCCATTGAAAACTATTTGAAATAAGAATAATGATCTAATGGGAAGATTGCGCAACCACGTTCAGCTTCTCATGATCAACCGTCAGACCACTCATGCCTCGCATTTCAGGTCCAAACACTCATGATTATACAAACATACAACAATTTCTCTCCCACTAGTCCAATCACATATACAAAATAAACAAAATAAAATAAAATACACAATTGGTCTTACTTCCATCCTCAGGACTCCACAACTCTATCTCCAAATACTTGTTGAGCTTCCCCAGGATGATCCATTAAACATCTTATGATCAAACTGAAAGTAAAACTAAGGTATGTATGTGAACTAGGGTGCCTCTGTAGGGTATGAGAAATATATATTTATAGGGTATCTCAAATTTACCTTAGTATAATCCATCATATATGTGTATGCACGTGGAAAATAAATATGTCACACAAACACATCGGACATCATGGGTTAACTTGACCACCATGAATCCCTATATGTCAGGTCACCATGTGCTCACTTGGACACCATGATACTCAACTATACTTGCTTTGATGTTATTCCAGAATATAGTTGTCATCTCGTTTCATCAAACCTAATACACATCCCATACTCAAAGACTTAGGGTAGGCATCATCCAAGTCATCAACCCACTACCTAAAGGAATAGGGAATGGTCCTACATCCAACTCCAAACCCACTACCTTATCACTCAAGGTAGGGTCTATCATACACATATTGTGACATACCATGACCCAGCCCTCTCACCCAAGGTGGTCCACTAGCATGACCAAAGCCTACTAAAGGCAAGGTCCCCCTTCCCAACCTAAGCCAATTCAAGGAATGGTTCTCATTCATGAACATGAGGACTCCATCTCACCTATGACAATCCAACCAATGTCGTATAAATCATGGAATGGATGGGCCTAAAGATCCCCCCACACACACTAGGCCCATCACCTATCACAAGCACAAGCACTTAAACACACATGCAAAAGGAAACAAGTCATGTATCCCATTACACAAGCTCACCAGATCACCGCCTAAGGACTAGTCACTCAAACCTATCCTTTCATCCAAGAATATCTCATCTCACCCATTAGGGGGTCCACTAAATTTCCTAGATATATCACGTTCACTGCTCATCAATATAATATTTCACCCATCACCCATCGATGACAAAGTTGCATGTAATCTCCTCCTTTCCCAAACCTCACGGCCTAATCAAACCTCATTAAACCTGGTCCCACTACCCAAGAACTATCCTAAGTTATCCCACTTTAAACCCTTTGGAAACTTGATTCCAAGTCTCAAACAATTCCCTTGAACCATATCTATGTCCCATATCACATATCCTAAGGGAGATCTCTCATATTGTCACCTGGTGGAAACCCCTCTCTGTTATGCCTCGTCTTTCACTAAGGGACTCATCCTAATCGCATCATTTGTCAAGACTAAATCCACCCTCAGGTGGTTTATCATCACTTAGTGTGGTACATATGATTGTCTCGCCATTTTACATTAGGTATAAGCCTCTCATGCCTTCCCAACTAGCACTAGTGAAACCAACCTAGGATACTTACATCACATCATATATCTTGAGGCCACCCAAGGTCTCTCGATAATTCCATCAACACCCTCTCCCCTTGGCGATATAGTCATCAGACAATACCAAACACTAAAATCTATAAAGTTCACTTAACTCGAGCTTTAGAGGACCAACACCATCTTATCACTTTTTCCAGGGTTCTCTCAGTCCTTATTCTTCTACTTGGTCCCATGTAATGTAAAAACCCATAATTTATATATAGAAATTTCCCTTCTGAATATATATGTGTGTCATATAAGGTAATATAGATGATAATAACTAACATCACCTTATAATTAATTCAGAGCACAACATTTTTATAATATTACCTTGGGGATAAAAATCTAACTTGTGGTATAATAATAATAATATAGATATATTTTAGGTATTAAAATTCATTTTCAATAAAAATTGTGCTTTAAGAACTTATATATATAAATAATTTTTATCATTTATATAGGTTTAATATAATAAAATTACTCATATTTTTGAATTAATCATGTGAAAATAAGATTAGTATAAATTTTTGGGTTTTTTAAAAGTAATTTATTTTTTGAAAAAATGGTGACTTTTTTAACATTATCGGTATATATGCGAGACTTGGAATTTATAAAACATTTTAATTGATCAACTATATATCTAGGGAATAATTTTATGAATTTTAAATATATTTTTAAAATTTTTTAAAACTTATTTTTAACCTTATAAAACAAAAGTAATATTTTAATTCTAATAAAAAACAGGTTTTGGTCTTTTAATTTAATTAAAATTAATTTTTTTGAAAAATTAGGTTTTAACTTGATTTAAAAGCTTCATAAAATTTATTTGTATTATAATAAACAAATTTATTTCTTAAAAATCATAAAAATTGATAATATTAACCCATACTTAATTTTTAAGCTTAAAATGAACTTTTTTTAAGAAATAGTTTTTACATGTTATATACGCTAATACTATAATTAATTTATATAAATCATGAAAATTTTATTTTATAAAATGGTTTCCATATCTGAAATAATCATGTTTAAATTAGTAAATAAGGTCAATTTTAATTTTTCCTATTAAAATTCATTTTTGAGGGTGAAAGTGGAGTTACCGTGGTAAAGGTAAATTAGAGTAAAAGTGGTTTAACAAAGTGAAAATGGTTAAAACATATAAAAACCATGTGTGATATTGTATGGTGGAAGGGGGTTCGACCTTATCTCTTTCCATGCACCATTTTTGTCTATTTTTGGAGTCTTTGGTCTTGAATAATGGAGAAATTATTGAAATGTAAAGATATTTTACATAAATGAAACTCTCTTTACTTATAAAAGGAGTGCACATCATCCCCATTTATCCACTCATTAAAAAGAATTTGATTAACCAAATATCTTCCATTGTATCTCCTTAATACCATCCCCACACCCCTGAATCCTTGATCTCACCAAAATACCAAGCTAAGGAGCCTCAAGGAGTTACCCAAGGGAGAACTTCCAAGGGAAAGGTAATGCCCTCAAACCAACTTTTCTAAGCACTTTTCTTATTATACACCCTTCAAGTCCCCTATATCAATGAAGGTATGATAACACTAGTATTGTTACTATGCTCAAAATTTTATTATGCTAATGGAATATCAATTTTATACTTTCCTCCAAAATCATCTAGGAAAATGAAAATGTCATCATGCATGTGTGCGAATAACTGCCTCCATGAACGACATGTTTTATTTTCTAAGACGACATAATATGGATAACTTTAAAAATATATTTAGTATGTAAAATGATATTTTTCACATCATTAATATTATGGAATGATAATATATGAAAATATATAATTAATAAAAATAATAAATGGTGATCATAACTTTAACCACCTTAAATGGACTTACCAAGGCACCTTTTTTTAATTTGGATCTATTTTAGGATAACCCTTAAAACTGTATAAGTATTTGAAGATCCTTTGGGATTTTTTTTATTTTAACAAAGATTTATTTTATTGAAAAATAACTTTTTTTAAAAGAATATTTTTGTAAATTAGGTGAAATATGTGTTGCTGAAATTTTTTAACTTGTTTTGTAAGAAGTTGTTATGAGTCTGAATAAATCAGAAGTTTTTGAAATGAAGAAAGTTAGAAGTTTTTGGTAATAATATTCCGAATTTTTGTTGTGATGTTGAGTTTGGATGTTATTAAAGTTATTGATAAGAATTTTTAGAACTTTTCAAATAAATTTATACGATGCTTTATTGTTATTTAAAGTTTTCAACATCATGAAAAATATCATGATATAAGTTAATGAAGGGAGGTGTTGAAGTTCTCAAGGAATTGTTTTATAGACTCGAGGTTTTCCTAATGCAGATCATCAGATTAAGAAGAACTAGATGTAGAAGTTTTTAGAAGATAAAAAGTTTGAAATTGTTGAAGTTTGAAGAAATTTAAAGTTGTTGATCGAATACGATTCATCAGATGCAGGTCATTAGACACCCTCGATCAGATGTGAATGCAATTTCTAAGTTTTGAGTTGTTGTGGTGTTTCAAATAATAAGAAATATGAAGAAGAATAAATTGAATATCTTTGAATAAAGAAGTAGTCAAAAATCTCTAAGTGTTTTGGTTGTTGAGTTTGTGCGGTTCTCGAAATATTAAGAAGTTATAAGTTGTTTCTCTATAGAAGTTGGTCGGATGAAGAATTTATTTGAGTTTTCTATTGTAATGATATGATCAGATAGGAGGCAGTTTCTAAATTTTTGACAGCAAAGAGTTGTTGACACCGATTCAATAGAAGAGTTGATTGCACCAATCCGATAGAAGAGTTTTTGACATCGATCTGACAGAAGAGTTGTTGACATTGATCTGTGATAGGAGTTATTGACACTGATCCATTGTACCTAAGAAAAGACAAAGGGGGTGTAATATCCCGCCCCATCTCATTGGTTCGAGAGGGTGGAGGAATGTTACTTGGCCTTAAGCGACGTTCCCAAGGCACCAAATTCTAGCAATAAATGCAGAGGGCTTTGAGAATAAATTGGGGAACGATTTTACTTTGAGATACAACCAACCAACCAAATAATCCACTAACAAAAAACTATATGATGCATGTCGACAAAATATCCAAACCCATACAATACCAAAAGACAACCAACTAATCCATAACAATCTCACATGCCAAATACAACCAAGCCAAAGTCAGAGTACCCAACGGAAAACTACAACAAGACTCCAACAGAACTAGGACATCATCCATAGCTCCACACCAAGCTCCATGCTCCAAGATCCATGATCCAAGCACCACAACATCACCAAATCATCATGTTGAACTGCTAGAAAAATGAGATGCTTTACTCTTACATGTGTCTCGGAATACAGCATCTACAAAAGCACTCAAGTTCCAAAGCAGGGGGTGAGTACAAATGCTCAGTAGGTTTTTCCCAAATGACTTTCCTACACACGCCACTAGGATGAAACCATTGGCACATTTATATAAAGCAGTTTATATAAAACATTCAATAGTGAAACAACTTACAACAAGCCAAACACTTCTTTCACTGCATCAAAATTTGTATTTAGCAGTGGTTTTTTTTTCATTTAGCAGCATTTTAAACTACCACTAAATCATTCTGTAGCAGTTTTAGAAAATCGTCGCTAAATCATGTGTCGGGAAATAAATAGCGGTGGTTTTTTAAAACCATTGTAGAATGATTTAGCGACTTTCTAAACCGATGCTAAATCTATAACAACTCAAAGTTTCATTAATGGAAATCCCTCTTGATCTAATTAAATGTCTCTTTATGTAAAATATTTATATAAAATGTCAACTTCTTTGGTTTTTTGTTAATAATTGTTATCGTTGCTTTTATAGCCATTGAACAGTGATCACATGATTAGTATAAATATAGGGCTTTAACAAATCCAATTTACTCAGACAAAGGAAGTGATGGCCTCATCCAGTATAATTGCTCCATATGAAGCCCATTTGTCGGAGCTCGGAAAAGAGGTGGCATATTTGGGCTTTTATCTTGACCAACCCAATATGAGCTTCATCATGTCAAGCTCGAACAAGACCGTCTACGGGAAAAGTGGAAGTTGATAGAGATTACCACTCGAGCAATGTTATCTGAGCCACCCCAAGAGTCTGTCACCATCGCACACCTTACCCTTAGGTATTATGCGGTTTGCTTCAAGGGGTTATGTAAAAAATCACTTGTATTATGTTCATGTATATTATTTTTTTTATATAATAATGAATATACCTTCTTGTCATTATTGACACTTTGTAAATAGTTTTTTTTAAGCACAAATAGTATTTTTTTTAGTTAATATTCAGATAAGAAATCTATTTTGATGAATTAATGGATTTTTGAATTAAATAATAATTTAATAAAATATTATTATTATTATTAAATTATTTTTTATTAAATATAAAAGATCTTATAATTTTATGATTGCAATTTTAATTTTTATTAAGGTTTGAAGGCCATTTTTTGTCAAAACCCGTGAATTTTCGATAAATGTCGGTTTTTATTTTAAAAGTGAAAATTAACATATTTAGAAAATTATTTAGATAAAATAAATTTTATTTCTGGAATCAGGATGTCAAAATTATCCAACGGTGAATTTTTCATAATTTTCTGAGACAGTCAAATTTTTGGGTAAAAATTAAATACCGTTTAAATATATAATGTGTTTTATGACATCATAATGACCCAATAGTGATGTAATAAAATAATATAAGATTTATGTTCGGACAATATATTTTTTACCATTAAAATAATGTGATTTTGGGTTTGTTTGACTTATTTTACAAAGCATTAATGGACCCCTCAAGACTTATTAAACATCTAGTCTTTTTAAATTATTTTCCATGGGAGTGTGACTCACCTCCACATAAGCAACCCCATTATTTTAAGAAGTTCAGACTTTGGCCTTATAAAATATTTTTTTCCTCTTACCCTTTCCAAAAACCATGGGCAAAAACCATGAGCTGATTTGTGGTTTGGATTAGTTTAATGTAAGGGGTCCCAAACCTAAATAATAAAGAATTCACTCACCTTTCCTATATAAACCCACCCAAGCTCTCACTTCCTCCTCACTCAAAGCCTTTGGAGTTTGTCCAAACTCTTCCCTAATCTCTCTATAATCCTCCCAAGGTGCCCCAAGCTCCCAATAATCCTCTCTCAAGCCTCTCTCAAGCCTTTGGAAGCACACTTCCAAGTAAGGATTTTTCTTCCTTTCACTTTTTTTTGTCCAATTTTCTTAATATTGTTATGCCCTTTTAATTTCAATTATAAATGTTGGGGTATGGTTTCGCACCTCCCCCATACTGCCCTCTTATTGTTTTAATGATGGGATACCCCTTTTCCTCTCATTAAATGCCTCTCATGTACAACCGTTACTATGCCGAAATTCTGAAAGGAACTTCTCTCTCTTCATTTACATTCAAGCAATACTTTTGTATCATGAATCTAAATTCCATTACAATTGTTTGGACATATATCTATATGACCCCCTTACTGTCCATTTCATGTAAATATGATGAGACACCCCTTTCTCTCTCATAAACCATTTTTATGAATTCTTATATCATGATGTTACGCTACTGAAGTTGCACCAATTTTCTAAGCCAATACCTTTGCGTAGTGAATACCATGCCCATTTCTCCATCAAGGGTATTAACCTTTATACACATTTACTTATTGATTATAAAGTTTCATGTATGAATTTCATATTTATTTATCATGGAATAAATTATTATGTTTAATGAATCCATGTTTTATGATCCATGTGGCACACTTATGCATGAAATGAAATGTTTAAGAAGGGTGCGCCCTTATAGCGCTCCAATGCATTGGGTAAAGTATAGTATCATGATACGTCATGTGCAATGGGTGTTGAATCATGCTAATTCAAGTGCAACTAGGGTTTACTCGTGATTCATGTGCAATGAGAATTTATTCATGCTCCATGTGCAATGATCCTTGGCTCATGCTAATTCCATGTTAAGTGTTGTTGCCACATTTCCATGTTATGATTATCATGCTTTATCATGCCTTTATGTTCATGTTTCTCTTGTGATCTATTGATATGCCTATTGTAAAACAAGTATTGTACTCCTCATGTATTCCATGTTTATTCCCTTACTGGGCTTTATAGCTCACCCATTTTCTTATGCATGTCCTCAGGTTATCCCATGCAATGCTAAGTACGAGGGAATGTAGTTGTCATGTAAAGGAAGTTTTCAATAAAGATGTTGTATTTCATGTTTTAAGTTGTTATGTAATGATCCTAAGCCCCAAAGACACTAGACCTCTCGATCTTCTATGTTGTATCAAGTGAATAGCTTATGTAATAAATCATGTTTAATTTTGTAATAAAAGCAGGGTTTTCATAAAATCATTCTTTATTTTTTTGTTTTTTTGTTTTTTTATTTTCGTAATTTATTTATTTATTTATTTATTTTCATAATTAATTAATTAATTTTTTTATTCTCTTATTATTTATTTATTCATTTGTTTATTATTTATTTGTTATTTATTTATTATTACCAGGCTCATGCCCATCTCTATGCACAAGTCTATGTCCATTCACATGTCCATGCCATATATAGAATTTCTCTGTTGGGTGAGATTTGAACCCCTTACCTCTTGCTTATATTCCAACAACTTTACCACTCCGGCAGGCTCTTCATGTGGTCAATAAATCAAATTTAATATACTTATATATATATATATATATATATATTAATTGGAAAAAATCCATAACAAATAGATACACACTAAATAATTATTAATCAATAATTATTAATCAATAATCAATAATTAATAATTAATAATTAATTATTAATTATTGATATTTAATAATTACTAATTACAAATTACTAATTAATAAATAGAATATAAATGTATAATAAATAAAGAAATATATAATATGGAAATAGATGGTAAATAAAAAATAGTAAATAGTAAATAGTAAATAATAAGTAGTAAATAATAAATAATAAATAGTAAATAGTAAATAGTAAATAGTAAATAGTAAATAGTAACTTGTATATAATAAATACTAAATACTAAATAATATATAATATATAATATATAATATATAATATACAATATATAATATATAATATATAATATATAATACATAATATATAATACATAATATATAATATATAATACATAATGTATAATATCTAATATCTAATATATAATATATAATATATAAGATATAACATATAATATATAACATATAATATATAACATATAACAAATAATAGATAATATATAATACATAATATATAATACATAATATATAATACATAATACATAATATATAATGTATAATGTATAATGTATAATATATAATATATAATACATAATTTATAATAGATAATTTATAATATATAAAATATAATACATAATAGATAATATATAATATATAATAAATAATATATAATATATAATATATAATATATAATATATAATATATAACATATAACATATAATATATAATATATAATATATAATATATAACATATAAAATATAATATATAAGTAATGTATAAATAATAAATTAATTAAAAAATAATTTAATATATGATAAATAAATAATAAATTAATAAATAATAGATAAATAAATAAATAATAACTAAATAAATAGTAAATAATAAATAATAAATAATAAATAATAAATAGTAAAAAATAAATATTTAATAGTTAATATTTAATAATTAATAATAACTAATAATTAATAATTGATCATTAAGAATTAATATTTAATATTTAATATTTAATATTTAATATTTAATATTTAATATTTAATATTTAATATTTAATATTTAAAAATTAATATTTAATATTTAAAAATTAATAAATTATTAAGAAATTATTAATAAATAATTAATTAATATTGAATTAATAAATAATAAACTAATAGTAAATTAATATTTAGTAAATAAAAAATAAATTATTAAATAATAAATAATAAGTAATAAATAATAAATAATAAATAATAAATAAATAAACACATAAATAAATAAATAGATAACTAAATTAATAATTAATAATTTATCCTAACTAATAATTAATAATTTATAATTACTCTTTAATATTTAATATTTAATATTTAATATTTAATATTTAATATTTAATAAATAAATAATAATTAATTAATTAATAATTAATAATTAATTAATAAATAATGAATAAAGAATAAATAAATAAATAATAAATGAATAATAAAATAATAATTAATTAATTAATTAATAATTAATTAATAAATTAATAATTAATTAATAATTAATGTGTACATAATAACTAAATAATAAATAAATAAATATTAAATATTAAATAAATAAATAATACATAATAGATAATAGATAAATAATTAATAATTAATAATTAATAATTAAATAAATAAATATTAATTATATAAAGAATAAATAAAAAAATAAAAAAATCGTAAAACATTAAGAACCTTTGTAAACCATAAAAACACTAAAATGACCATAAAATCTGATCCAGAACTCCTTTTTTAGCACCATAACCAGTCAAATTGAAGATCATGAAATGTGCTTCGATATGATATGTGGTACAGGCTGAACAGACACTTGGGTCAAATGTTATAACTGTTTGAATTTTAAGAAATTAGGGTATCAAACTAAAACCACTATTTCGGAGGCCTTTTGGGACTTTATGGTGGAATAAAAAAGGGTATAATACTCAAATAGTTGGTACCGAACCTAAACGGCATAGATCTTATCGTAGGTTTCGATTTGATATGTGGTAGAACCCAAATGGACACCCAGATTAAAATTTATGGCAGTTTGATGTTCGAATCTGATTTTCAACTTTTGAAATTTGAATATATATTTTTACTTTGATTATCACATGATTTAAATATCACTTGGTTTTATCTCATTTGATAAGATTCGATTTGACTGGTTCTGGAGCTGAAATGGACTCCTGGATTAGAAGTTATGGTCATTTGATGTTGTAGTCTGTTCTTCAAGTTATTGAAGATTTGTTTTCAGTTTCAAAATATTATTAACTAATAATTATAAATATTTATTAGTTGACACATTATTGTAGAGACCCTAATCTTGACATACATGGACATTACATTACTTTTGCAGAATACTTAATACATAACAAAAATAGACACACAAGGACCGTAATAGTTTAGTGTCTTTGGAAACTTGGAACGTAATCTTCTAATCGTGGTGAAAGATCTTCAACATCTCCCATAAAGATCTTCCACTTTTTGTTTCCTTACCTAAAACCTTTCTTTTAATCTTGGGGGAAAAGAAAACATAAAAATGGTGAGCTCAAATTCTCAGTAAGGGTAAGCATGGATAAAATAAAACATACCATATACATTTGAACTTAAAAACATGAACATAATGTTTAAACATCAAAATCTTGAGCAACGACATAAAACATGGAAGTACATAAGGCATAGATCATAATGGAACATAAATCATGATAAAATAGCATGGGAATAAAACATGTAATTGTGGCATCCATTAAACACATGTAATGATTTCCATAGTAGCCAAGGCATTGCTGCCAAGACCATCTTAGTGGACAAAGTCCCTTTCTGAATCGAGTTCACTCTTCGTTCCAGTCCTGTAATACTGAACCGGATTAACTTACCGTTACAGCCATGTCTATATCATGAGATATAAATCTTTACCCAATGCATTGTAGGGAGATATAGGTCCCACCCATCTCATAATGAAATCATTCTTACTTGTGCCACAAAATAAACATACATCATTCATAATAACCCAACAAATAAAATGGGTTTCATAAACATCATCCTATCATAAAATAATCCATATAAAAGAAATGGATATCATTTAATAATAAGAAAAGTGAAACCATGTAAATCATATAGACATTATACTTGAAACATACACATATGAAATAATGTTATCTTAGATGAAAAATGGTTTTGATAAAACACTTGAAATGAATTCTTGAGGAAAATATCCCTTCTTCTTCAAAATCATTTTCTTTACACAAAATGCCATGAAATTTTAAAAGAATAGGATTTTGATTAAAATAGTCATGAAATATTTTGGATCAAGCTTCATGAAAATAAGGCTTTATAAAACTGTAAAAATCTGTTCGAGCCGTATAAGTTAAAAAAAACATTCTTCTCATACTTTTGCTGGAAAAGTCAAAAAGTACCTCGTAAAAGAAAGATTTCATACATAACATGTAGTAAAAGTCAAAATGGGTAAAAAGGAAATTAAACATACATGAAACCATTTTTATAAAATAGGGACATGGAAGATAAATATAACCCCAGTAAATACTTACGTATAAGCAATATCGGATAGAAAACAATTGAGATTTGCAACATTATCCCTTACCTTAGGGCCGATATGCTTTGTACGTATCCAAACCTCCTGTATAATGATTTAAATAATGTCATTAACTTATTACAGAATCATATTCATTGTTATTATATCATATATGGTTCACTTATGACTTTATATTACCTGTTCTTTTGTAAATTCATGTTAAAGTAGCGTTTTAGGTAAAATCGTTTCATTTGTCCTTCGTGTTTTAACTTGTAATTATTCATATGATTACTTTGATCATGATTACTAACATCAAGAATTTAAAACATTATTTATATATAATATATATTCAGAATATACATATATATAATGGATCGATAAATGGAAAGAAATACATCATTTATGGAGATGGTAGGCTGTACGTACGCATGAACGCTGTTTTCGTTTCCTTATTGAATTGAATGAAATTAAGTAGATGACATACATATGTATATACATAAATCCAGTATCATTATTATGTCATATATTTCATGATTACTTATTATATATACTTTATAATCATTAATGAATGGTTAACATGGAGAATGAATCTCATCGCGTCGTGGAGACGGTAGTCCGTACGTACGTACGAGCGATGATATCGTTCCCATAATTATTGAATAGAATTGGTGTGGATGTTATAATATATCATAATCAGTATTATGTTATAATAACTATGTATAGTTATTCTTTACACCATTATACCCATCCAAGTAAGGTGGTGTTGGAAAAACAGATTACACCACGGCGTGGAGACGGTATTCCGTACGTACGCACGCGCGGTGATTTCGTTTTCCGTAGGATGGATAGAAGGTGAAATGGGGTTGTTTCATATTTATAATAACATATCAGTATATTATTGATAATTATGTTATTACTTTATAATAAAACAACTAAATAAGAAAAAGTTGAAGAAGAAATAAGCTTGAAATAATCGGTAGAAGATATTACCTCTTCTTCGACGCACCTCCTCTAAACTTCTTCTTAGGGCACTAGGGTTGGTCTTTTGAGAAGACCAGTACCTCTATAAGGTTTCTAGGGAAGTGGGGAAGTGAAATGGGTAGAGTTTGGCCGATCTCCAAGGCTCAAAATGGTGTGAAGAAGAGAGGGAGTAAGTTCCCTTTTATAAGGGAGGAGAGGGGCACCTTTGGAAATCTTAAAAATATAAATTTATAATAAATCTAACCCCACTTAAAAACCTCCAAAAATGAATCATATTCGACTATTTAATAATATAGGGTTTTAATCTCATCAACCAATAAAATTTATACATGTTAGGAATTTATTTTAAACATTATCAACTTGATTTATCCTTATTTAATCAATTTAATTTTATTTGTGGTAATAACATTCTAAATTTTAAATTATAAAAAATAATTACTTATTTTTTATGAATCGTCCATAATTGGATAGTTAATAACATTATAGACCATATAAATTTAAATTTATAATTTTTAAATATTTTTTTGATTTTTAAACAATTTTATAATATGTTATTTTTATAAAATAACAATAGTGTCAATTTTGACACTATTCATTTATTTGAATTTAAATAAAATAAATACAGAAGATATGTTCAAACTAAAAACTTTAATATATTCATAAAATTTTATATGTATCTATAAAATTATTGGAGCACATTAAATAGTTCATATAATATTTATTTTATTATTTTTAAAACCATTTATTTGGTTTATCTCCTAATAAAATAATTACTACAACATTTTTGTATAATTATTTAATATACTTATTTGTTGCATAAAAATTAAAAATAAAATCCTATGATGAATATAAATCTATTAAATTTCACAATAATACTTTTAATTGAATTTATCATCTTAAAATCACAATATTTAAATTGTTATATTTATTAAATTATGAATATGACAACTTTGGCATCATTTAAAATAAAATAATATAAGTGTCATAATCACTTTTATAAGACTTCAAACGATTATATATTAGGTAATTGGATGATTATGGTAGAGATATACACTACCAATAAGTTTTTTTCAGGTTTTAGGGCATTTTAATGGGTATTATTATTTCAATAAAAACTATATTACTGATTTTTCACTTAATAAATAATTTCTGCATCATTAACGTATCACCACTAATGACAATTATTTAATCCATAAAAATTCTAAATAAATTATCATGATGTATATAATTTTATTAGATTTCTGGAGACTATTTATGTTCGAAGTTTTATGATGTTTATCACTAAATTAAAATAATTATACTTCTAAGATTTAAGAGAGTGACATGTTGTCACTTTCTTTGGTTTTAATAATAATTAAATTGTTTTCATGGTCAAAAGTCCATAAAATGATTCTAATCCGACCCTTAGGTGATATGGGTCTACTTTTAGTCATCCAATAGGATTTTGGAAGGTGTTAGGGTAATTTTATAATCTTATATTTACCCTTAATTACCCGATTTACCTTTAACTATGGTAAATAAATTTTACCGTAGTTACTATTCATAATGCCCAAAAATAAAAAGTAGCCTATTAAAATAATTTGGACACACTTATTCCAAATATGGAATCCATTTTTCCAAATTCAATACAAAAAATTTTCAGAAATTAAATTAAAATTAATCTCGTTGTCGAAAGAAAACGGGTTTTTGTTTAAAACATTGCAAAAGATTGAATTGATTTAACCTACGAATTCAAGGTAAAATCAATGCTAATGACATAAATTATATTAAATGGTAAAAATATATTCTATTTATACTTTAAAACCATTCAATATTATAATTTAACCATATAAATTATTATGATGAAAAAAGTTGTTTTTAATTAAAATATAGCGTGTTTTTACTATTCATTAAAATATGAAAGTTATCAAAAAAATATCAAAACTTTATCCAATGTAAATTTTTATATCATGATTCAAATTAATAAGTTTATTTTTTAAAATTTAACTTATAAACTTCTCAAAAATTATATTTAAAATGGGTGTGCCATCAAAAGGCGGCAAAACTGCATTTTTTGAAAAATACTTATTTTACCCGAAAAAATTTATTTTGTTCTCATACCATGTTCTAGAAAATGTGTAAGATGAATAATAATGTTATAAAATTCAAAATGTAGTTAATAATATTCATAATGTCTAGTTTATAATAATATTATAACCATATATCATTGTTTAGTGAATCCCGGTATTGCGTACTACACACGCTACCGAGGAAGGTCGTGATTCTGTGTAATGAAAGCCAAGTTAGGGTTGCATGTTGTACAAGACTCCTTTTTTGTTGCGTATAAAAAAATCAAACCATATTTCATTTATACATTGAATATATATATATATATATATATACACACTCAATGTTGTGTAGAATGACTATTATCAAACGAACTTGAAATTGTGTATAACACGATCCAAGAATTGTGTTGCGTATACTGCAAGCTAATACGGTGTTGCGTATAGCACAAGATAATAATGGTGTAGCATAAAACACATGACATCAAATAAATTAAAAATAATACTTATCATAAAATCTCGGGGTGTTACAATTATAAATAATTATAATTATAAATAATAAACTATATTTGATTATAAATAATAATTAATAATAATAATTAATATATAATAATTTTTGTACATTTTTTTTTCAATTATGTGGTAGTTTTGAAAAAACTACCGCTAAAAAAATGTAATTTTTTTTGAATAAATTTTAAAACATTTATAAAAAACATTTTAAAAACATTTAGCGGTGGTTTTTCCACGGTGGTTTTCAAAACCACTGCTAAATTTTTAATTAAAAAAATTTAATTGCGGTTTTTGAAAACCACTGCTAAAACATTGTTTTCTTGTAGTGTTTACCAATACATTTCCACCCAAATTCTCAAAACACACAAGAAATCCAAACAACCATGTCACAAGAAATTTCACTATTTTACATTAGCACAACAGATTCCATTTTGCAAGCACCACACAACAAGGCAACCAAAACAGTGGAGCTTCCGTCCAACCTGTTCACAAAATTTCCAACTAGTGGTACTTCCTACCCACTTATCCTCTGATGCTGGTCCTTTCATCCACTATCCATCCCCTCTTTATAGTGGTACTTTCTGCCCACTTCCACACAATCCACATAAGCCATAACACTTAATCAACCAGCAAGCACTAAACACCAAGGCCACACAAAATCACACCATCATTCTCATCACATGCCAATTCACTTCAATAAATCACCCCTTTATTGAAAACACCCTTTAACTAATTTTCCATGCCCAACTACATTTTAATAAACAACATCTTTATTGAAAACCATCTTTCACAAAACATTTTTCACAATCAGCCACCAACGATTTTAAAATCAACATTTTAAAATCACACAACAAGCCCATTTTTGTAATAATAACTCATTTTCCCCAAAATCCCCAAAATCACCACCAATTGGATTTCCAACAAGATTCACACATAATTATCACAATTAATTTCAATAAAAACAAATTAATTATACCAAAACCACTAGTTCTAACCAAGTGGAGTCGAGAGAGAAGTCACCTACCTTTAGGGTTCTGGTAAATTCGACCCCCAAGAAACTGCACCCAAATCTGGGTAAACACTCCACAAAAACTACTCTAGATATCCTTCCCTATCATCAAAAATCCTTGAAATCAACACCCAAGGCAACCAAACCCCTAGATCTACACAAAACAGGTGTAGATCTAGAAAACTGAGAGAGATGGAGATGTAGATCTAGAGAAAACCACAAAGAACCATGAGAGGAGACTTACCCGAGAAGAACTGCCTTCAATCCACCAAGAAACCCCTTTCATTTGCTTACAAAATGAGTGGGAGAGCCCCTCAAACCCTTGAGAACTAAAAATACAGAGTGAGGATCGAGTGGGAGAGAGTTTGGAGTGAAATGAGGCAACCCTGAGGGAGCTTGGATTTAAAAACCCTGTTTTTAAGTGGTCGTACGGTTAGCCCGCACAGTTTAGAAAACCGTGGGCATTCCACTACCTCAAGAGAAGGGATTTTCATGGTTTTATTGCATGGTTTTTCAAATCGTATGCAGAACATGTGAATCCCACTGTCTCCCCCTGCACGGTTACCTGGAGAACCCGCACGGTTTTCCCCTAACCATGCTCAAACCGTGTGCCCTTAAAAATTCCTCCAAACTTATCCAAAACCATTCCAAACTCTCCCAACCTCTTCCTAACTCATCTCAAGCGCTTTAAACACATAAAAATGCATAAAAAAGGCTACATACCTCAAACTAGGGGTGTTACAGGGGGAGATCAAGTTCAATCAGAATCTATTCTCCGAACAGACAATATTGAAAGCTGAGTGATCAGATACAAATGAGTAAAGAGAGCCTCCAGAAAAGAAGTTATCAGAAATGTTTGAGTGGATACTAAAGTGTTTGTAGGAAACTAAAGTCTTTAAAAGTTTTAAAATTTTATCCAACCATTTTTAGTTGGCTCGAAACATCGGAGCGAGCAATTATATTTGTTTTGTTTTTCAATGGGTCAGGAGAAAAAACTTGTTCTGTATTTAAATTGGATTAAGAGTATCAGAATGATCAAAATTGTTTGAATTTTCCAAATTAGTGTTTTATAATTGATGTTTAGGAAATTTGAGAAGAGTTTTAAAGATTTAATAAGTTTCTAGAAGACACCAGAAGATATGGGAAAGTTTGACATGTTCAAAAATGAAATTAAAATGTGAGTGAAATCCAAAGATTTGGAATTTGAGTGAGTAAGAAAATATTTTAGTTTCTCACCCTTACTATTTTTGTAGCACCTATAAATAGAGGTGGAAATTACATCATACTCTAACACTATTCACCCATGTGAAAAATTTATCATGTTGCAGAATTAGTTTCATAAGTGAGTTTTCCAACTGATTTAGTTTCTAGTTGAAGTATATTTTATAGAATATATTATTCTGATCAGAAGATCATTCTAATACAAGTAAAAATTACCAAACTGAGGGGATCAAACTGAGGGTATTGTTCTAAGATTTAAGAAGTTTTTTGAAAAGAACATATTTTTTTTACAATAATATTAGAAAGGTTTGGATTTTCACATATTGAGAATTGGGTCATCAGACTTAGGATACCAAATTGAAGCCATCAAACACTGGAAAAGTGAATTAGATACTGGTAGATCAGGATGAGATTCCGAATAGATTTCTTATGGATCAGTTTGAACAAGTTTCATATTTTTTCTGTGGCTCAATTTTTTGTAAGAAATTTTTTTAAAATTACAGGAGTCAATATAATCATTCCAATCAGGAGATAGAAGTTTTCTAAGAAAATTTGACACAAGTTGTATTCACTTATTCACAATAGTAAATTTTCATATACCCACAGGAGTGGCTATTTCAAGGATGTATGTTCTCACATTGAGTCAAAACCTTGTAAATTGTGTGTGCCTTTTTTTATTTTCCTTTTCTACATACACTTGATTTTACTAAAAGTTGATAAGGATGTAACTCTAACAAGTTGCGCGGGTAAAATTTGCTAAAGCTAAAAAATTTAAAAGTCACCAACTGATTCAACCCCCCCCCCCAATTGTTCTATGATCATTTGGAACTTCAATTTGTATCATAGGTAGGTTCTCTTATTGAATCCTTATCATATATAATCTCAATTCTATCAAAATTAGAGGAATCCATACATTTGATGGAAAAAAACTATTATTGATGGAAAACAGGATGATTCCATATCTTCTATATCTTGTCCTAGAAGTTATTGATGATGATACAATTGTTCTTCCATCTATTAAAAAAGATGCTTCGAGGTACTGTAGTAGTACTATTCACTGAGGGGCCCTTTGGGCCATAAAATGGGCTTTCAAGCCTAGTATTCAGGCCACTTGGCCTTGGGCCTTCGGGCTATGTAATGGGTCTCACTCTACCCAGTCTCAAGAGGTCTTTGCTTTAAATAATAAAATGAGGATTTGAAAAAAAAAATGCTCCCATGACTTTTACTGACAAGATAAATATTGAAGTTGATGGAAAATCTAGAAATTTTATTCTTATGTCTCTCTCAAAAAATGTTTATATGAAGGTGATGAATCTCAAAACATCAAAGATTGAAGGATAAAAAACTATTGATAAGTACTTCACCAGAGTAAATGAAGTTATTTGCAACATCAAATTTTTTGAAGATGGCTTGAAAGATTATACTATTTTGAAGAAACTCATGAGAAACTTTCTGAACATGTTGGATTTTAAAATTTTTGATTTAGAATGGTGATTTATCTCTAGATGAACTGTATAACTTTCTTATTTATTATGAAATGAAAAAATCTCCAGTTTTCAAAAATAATGTGAAATGTGAAATGGATTTTAAAGATATGAGAAAAATAAAAAATCAAAATGTTAAAGATGTAGATATTTTTGATTTCAAAGATAAATAGGATGATGGGTTAAATGAAAAATTCATGTCTCTTATCTCTAAGAACTATATAATAGGAAGAGGAAAGTTTTGAGGAAAAATTCCTCTCAAATGTTTCTAGTGTTGTGGAATCGGACAATTTTCTATGAATTTCCCTAGTATAAAATTGGAGAATATCGAGATTATTCTGATGAAAAACCTCAATGGAAGAAGTGGAACAAAGGTTCTAATGAAGAAAAGTCATAAAAAACATAAAAATAAAATTACTAGAATCAAAAGAATTTTTTTAAGTAAGAAAGACGAATCAAACTCAACTAAAAACAATTCTTTAGAAGATGAAATTTCATAAAAGTTCAGAACATTCATTGAAAATTTTGAGAAAAAAAAAGATTCCTCATATCATGAAGAAGGAGGAGGTGAAGAATCTTAAAAAGAGTATCATCTTAGATTCGAACTTGTTGTATGTCTTGAAAAAAATAGAACTCTCAAGAAAGAAATCATAATGATGAAGAATGATAGTGGAAAAGTTATTAAAGATAGAATATATGTTGTCAAGAAGGAATAATAATACATTCAAGAGATCTTAAGTTACAAACTGATAATTGATGAAAAGGGAAAAATGATTGAAGATCTAAATAAGAAGTTGGAAACTAAGTAATATGAAGTTAACAAGTCTTAATCATAACTTCTTAAGGCCAAAAGTTTTTTAAGAAAAATGAATAAAAATTTTAGAAAGGCTTCGAAAGTAAAATATGAATCATTTAAAGCTATAAAAAACCTCTCTCCAAGAATCGGGTAAAATCTATACCCACTAAACTAAAAATATCATCTGATTTTTCTAACATTTTAGGTATGAAGAAAAGTGTTTGGAAATATTGGGTTGATAAATGATGTGAAAAAACTATCACATCAACAAAATTTGAAAATACTCCGGAGAAGATATCTCTCACACGCCCATAGGTAACTGAAGTTGAAATATGTTTTGAACCTCAACAATCTTATTACAGGGAGAGATCATTATTCTATAGAAAACCAAGATCTGATGGGTTCTGTTGGTGTTGTGTAATTTATGGGAATAAAGCTTACAACTGTTGGAATAACATGTCTCTGCTAAGGAAGATGTTTGAACATGGTGAAAGAAATGGTTGAATTATAATGAGGAAATTTACTAAGTCACAGGAAGTGAGAAAAGTAAAATCTCAAGATATTAGAAACATTCCAAAAAAAATTGTTTTAATTATCTAAATAAAGTTTGTAGAATATGTGATCAATTGGGTTAATTTACTGAAAAATGAATGAAAATCCTTCTAGGATAAGTTTCTTATAATAGAAAAGAAAACAAAACTGAAAAGAAGAAAGTTGAGGAAATAACTTATTTTGCTGAGATGAGTTTGAAAGCTATAAAAATGAACAAACCATGGATAGTTGGTAGTGGTTGTTCATAACACATGAAAGGTGATTTTAAAATCTTAAAATATTTTGAAAATCATAATGGATTAGTTGTTACATTCGGGAATGATAGTTCCTCAAAAATTAAAGGAATTAGAATGGCTGAGATTAAAGTAGAAAATTTGAAATATAAGAAACTTCTATTTTTTGATGGGCTAAAAAATAACTTACTTATAGTAAGTAAACTTTTTAATTATGGAAAAAACTAATATTTAGACAATATTTTTGTATCATCAGAAGTGTGGAATATAGAAAAGTTATTACAATACGAGAAAGAACTGGTGGAAATCTATTTCAAATTGGAGAACTTGACAACTCATGTTATCTAAGTGCTGAAGATGAGAATAAGTTTTTGCATCGTAGAATTGGCCACCTTAGGTAGAAAAGTATGAACAAAATTTCTAAATTTTATTTTGTTTGAAATTTTCCAAAATTGAAGATAAAATAATAAGATGTTTGTATGACTTGTCATAAAAGGAAAATGACTAATAAAAGTCATAAGAAAGTTGAGATTCAGTATACTAGACCTCTTGAACTTATTCACTCTGATTTATGTGGGTTGATGATATATCATTCAACAAAAGTATATTTTTACTTCATTTCTTTTATTAATGATTTCACTTGAATGGTCAACATCATGTTTATGAAACACAAGTAAGAGGGTGTAGAGATGTTCAGATTCTTCATAAAAGATGTTTAGAGAGAGATGGGTGTTTACATAAAGAACTTGGGAACAGCTAATGGAATAGAATTCACATTCAATGCTTCGGAATATTATCTGAGAATACATGGAATCAAATATCAATATAGTGCTCCCTACACTCCACAATAAAATAGATTAGTATAAAGGAAAAAATAAGAGTTTAGTGGAAATGAGTATAATCATGTTACTAGAATATAAATTTATAAAGTTATACTAGATAAAATTTATTAGTGTTGTTGTACATGTTCAAAATATATATTTTCTAAGTCCATAATTCAACATGACATCTTATGAAATGTGTTACAACAAAAAACTTTCATTGAATCACTTAAAAGTTTTTAGAAGTTAATGCTTATTAAAAATAAAAAATTCAGATATCAAAAAATTTGATGAGAATACTAAAGATGTAATTTTCATAGGCCCAATGGAAGAAGTTACAAATGTTGGAACAAACATTTTAAAAAAATTGATAGATTCATATGATGTGAAATTTATTGAAAATTAAAATTCCTTAACAAAAATTTTTGAGAATGTTGAGGAAGAAAAATTGAATATCTCCAACAAGAATGAAAGAGAGTCAAATCAGATACATCAAGAATCAGATGAATCATGTGACGAATAAAATGATACTGGAAGAGAAAATTTGAAATTTTACACCTTATACAAACATGTTTAAACTAAAAAAAATATTGTGAATCGGAAAGCTCCAGTTCATACAAAAAGAATGTTGAGATTAGAAATCATACATCACTCATTTCACAAATTAAACCAGAATCAGTTTCAGATGTCATTGAATACAAAGAATGGGTTGATGAAATGAATTAAGAGTTGAATTAGATTGATAAAAATAAAACTTGGGAACTTGTTCCATCACCAACAAATAAAAATGTTATTGGAACAAAATGGGTGTACATAAACAAGTTGAATAAACATGGAGAAATGTCAAGAAATAAAGAAATACTTGTTTGCAAAGGCTATGCACGAGTGAAATTTATGGATTTGGAAGAATATTTTTCCCTCATTAAAAAATTAAAAACTATTAGAATGCTTCTAATAGTATTTGCATGTCGAAATTACAAAGTTTATAAAATGGATGTAAAGTCATCTTTTCTAAATAGTGAAATTTCAGAAGAAGTTTTCATTGAGAAACCTTGTGGGTTTATAATTGATAATGATGGAAGAATAGATTGTAAATTGAATAAACCTTTGCATGGTATAAGACAATCTCTATGTTCCTGGTATTCCAAACTTGATTGTTGTTTGAAAATTTGATTTTTTCTAAAGGAAAGGTTGACAACAACTAGTATGTGAAAGAAGTTAACTTTAACACTCTAATCATAATTGTTTATGTTGATGGTATAATTTTTACTAATGATGGAGAAAAGGTTTATAAATAATTTTGGAGTAAATTAAGAACTTTGAGATGTTAATGTTGGGATAATTAACATTCTTCCTTAGTTTAAAAGTTCAGTGAAATGAAAAAAATACATTTTTATATTTCAAGAAAAGTATGTCAAGAAATTGTTAAATAAGTTTGGTATGGAAGAATCCAAAGAAGTATCAACTCTTATTTTAGTTAGCATAAAGATGAGTAAATATTAAACCAAAAAATGTGTGAATTAGAAATAATTTTGAAAGAGTTGCTTTACCTCATAGCCATAAGACCTAATATTGTTTATTTTCTGACTTTGTATGATAGATATCAAATTACATCGAAATAATCTCATATATTGGAAGAGAAAAAGAATTCTGAGGTGTTAAAGGAATAACTCAACATGGATAATTGTACAAAATAAGCTGTGACCTGAACTTTTATGGTTATACTGATATTGATTAAGCTAGAGATTACAATGAAAGAAAATCAACTTCTAGAGGAACATTTTACTTGGGAGAATGTTATGTGATTTTTCATTGTAAGAAACAAAGTTCAGTAACTTTGAGTACAGTGAAATCAGAATATATTGTTGCTACACAAGTGTGTACTCAAATGTTGTGGATGAAAGTTCAGTTGGAATATTTGAAAGCTGGAGTTTAAAAACCATTGAAGATATTTTGTGATAATCAAAGTGCAATTGATCTTTCTAAAAATATTTTCCAACACTCAAGATCAAAACATATTGATATTAAATATCACTTCATAAAAGATAAATTTGTTGGTGGAGATGTTTTGATGAAATATATTTCAAGGAATTATCAAATTGATGATATTTTTACAAAAGCAATGTTGAAAGAGAGATTTGTGGAATTAAGGCTGCAATTTCATGTTCATCCTCCACCAAATTCTTCCTAAACATATTAAGGAATCCCCCCCCACTGTTCTTTGAATTATATTGACAATGGGTCATATTTGTACAACATTATCCTATAAGGGAGGGGGTTTTACTTTCCTTAATTAAATGAATATGAAGGTGTGGTTATCACAAAATGGGTAAGAGAAAGATAAAAGTGAAGGGGGTTATATTAACATGGGTGCAAATTTTCTTGTCACCGGGGGATGGAATTTCTTCAAAAACATTACTTTATCCAATAGTATGGTGTTAGGACACTCTCTTTTGAGAAATTTTGTGTTTTGGTAAAAGTCAAAAACTTGAGTTGTTCACTAATATGAGTTGTGAAAAAGACTTAGTGTTGAAAAATGATGAGTTGAAAATTTTGTTAATGAGAGTAATGAGAGTAGTCAACAAATCCAAAGTAGGGGATTGAAGATTCATTGTGATGCTTTTGTTTTGACAAAGTTTTGTTTTTTTGATGGGTAACGTTGTGTAAAATAATATTTTTTTAAATCTGGTGAAAGATGTGTTTCTGAAATCTTTTAACTTGTTTACTGAGAAGCTGTTGTGAATCTGGATGAATCAGAAGTTTTTTAAATGAAGAAAGTCATAAGTTTCTTGTAATCAGATTCAGAATGTTTGTGATGATGTTGAGTTTGGAAGTTATGAAATTTGTTGATGGGAATGTGTAGAAATTTTCAAATAAAGTCATATGATTCTTTGTTGTTCTTTCATGTTATAAACATCATGAAAAATCTCATGATATAAGCCATTGAATAAAGGGGGATGTTATAGTTCTCAAGATATTTTTATCTGAACTTGAGATTTTTGGAACTTGAGGTTTTCCTTATTCATATCATCAAATTGAGAAGAACCATACTCGGAAGTTATCAAAAGACAAGAATTTTGAAGCTGTTGAAGTTTGAAGAAATGCAAGGTTATTGATCGAATGTGGTTCATCGGATGTAGGTAATCAGACCCACCCAATTAGATGCAAATGCAATTTCCAAGTTTTGAGTTACTGTGGTATTGCAAATGTCAAGAAATATGAAGAAGCATCAATCGTAGATCTTTGGATAAAGAAATTTTCAAAAAGATCGAAGTGTTGTGGTTATTGAGTTTGTGCAATTCTCAAAATATGAAGAAATTAAAATTTGTTTCTCTAAATAAGTTGATCGGATGAAGAAGTTATTCAATTTTTCCATCATACTGATCTAATCGGACAGGAGGCATTTGTTGAGTTGTTGATTCCAAAGAGTTATTGACACTGATCTGAAATAAAAGTTGTTGACACTAATCCAATAGAAGAGTTTTTAACACCGATTCGACAGAAGAGTTATTGACACTAATCCAACGGAAGAGTTGTTGACACTGATCCATTGTTACCTAAGAAAATATAAAGGGGGAGATCAATTTTCATCAGACTATATTCTCTGGATAAACAAGATCGAAAGTTGAGTGATCAGATATAGATGAGTAGACAGAGCCTCCAGATAAATAAGTTTTCATAAATGTTTGAGTTGTTACTAAAGTGGTTACAGACAACTGAAGTCATTAGAATTTTCAAAAATATAGTCAATAATTTTCAGTTGGCCTAGAGCATCGAAGCGAGCAATTATATATGTTTTTTTTTCAATGGGTTAAGACCAAAAATTTGTTATGTATTTCAATTGGGTCAAGAGTGTCGGAATGATCAGAAAACCTTTGGACTAAATTTTCCAAATCAGGGTTTTCGGATTGATTTTTAGGAAATTCTAGAAGATTTGTGAAGATTCAAGGAATTTTGATAAGATGCTAAAAGAGATGGGAAGGTTTGACATGGTCAAAAATGAAGTTCAAATGTGATTGAAATTCAGATATTTGGAATTTGGGTGAGTGGGGAAATATTTCATTTTCCAACCTTTACTATTTCTAGAGAACCTATCAATAAAGGTGGAAAGTACATCGTACTCTAACACTTTTCACCCATGTGAAAAATTTGTTACATTGTATAATTTGTGTCAGAAGTGAGTTTTTCAACGGAAGTAGTTTCAAGTTGAATAAGATTTTCCAGTTCAGAATATTCTGATCAGAAGATCGGACTAAGCTAAGTTATGATTACCGGGCTGAGGGTATTGATCTGAGCTTTGAGAAGTTTTTTGAGAAGCATGGATGTGTTTTATAGTTAGATCAGAAAGGTTTGGATTTTCATAGATTGAGAATTGGGTCATCGGACTAAGGCTATCGGACTGAATCCATCGGACGTTGGTGAATCAAATAGAGGCAGATCGTACTGAGATTCCAGGCAGATCTTTGATGGAGCAGCTTGAACAAGTTACATATTTTTTTGTGGATCAATTTTTTTGTAAGAAAATTTTTTAAACTAACAGTATTCAGTATAATAATTCCTATCAGAATATAGAAGGTCTCTAATGAGATTTGTCACAAGTTTTATTCACTTTTTCATAATAGTGAATTTTCATAGACCCACGAGAGTGGACGTGGAAAGGATGTAGGTTCTCAAACTGAGGTTGGACCTTGTAAATCATTTGTGACTTGTTTTATTTTCATTTTCTATATGTACTTGAGTTGATTGAAAGTTGATAAGGATATAAATATAACAAGTTGTGGGGGTTAAATCTACTACAGTTGAAATTTGTAAAAGGAAACAACTGATTCACCCCCCTCCCTCTCTCAAATGTTCTACGATCCTTTGAAACTTAAATATTATTATAATGGAATAAAAAAGGACATAAACCTCTACAATTCTGGAGGTCATGATGTTATTTTACTACATCTTTAACCAAGATCAACAAACCAAAAGTGTTGTGAAGAAATTAACCAAACAACCCTGAGTAACCGATTGTAAGCGGAAACTATATTAAAAATAAATAAAGATAATAAATGGACATTAAAAAATTAAATATAGATGAATAAGTTTTTTGGGTATATATTTAATGAACTTAATTTAATTATTCAGGAAGTTAAGTGCAAGTGAAAAGAGCATTCAGACATGAGGTAAGGGATCTTCTGTACCTCCCTCATTACTTGTTGATTACACGTTCTCTTTCTTTTTATCCATTTTATAAAACCTTATTCTCATGAACTTCTTTTATTTTTGTATATATCTCTTATATATATACCTATTTAAATATCCTTTTCATTTCTAGTATTATACATGTTTTTAGTTCCTTTCAAAATTCTCACATGTAAGTAAACCTGTTTTAAGGGAACTTTCATGTTTCTTGTCTCATGTTAAGAATAACCACCATAAAATGTTTTCAAACAATGAATAGATTTTTAAAATGCATCATTATTTTATGGATAACATTCTTGGTTCAATTCTAGTTTTATGGAAAATAATAAGATCCTTCATTATTTAAAAAACCTTCATTTCACAAAGTGTCACCCAAGTGGTTCATTTTTATTCTTTCTTATCCTAGATCCTTCTCATGAATTTTCTACATTGGAACTTCATGTTAAAGAATTGTATTCCTTTTTCAATTATGAATGTTAAAAACGATTTAATTCCTTCTTCTCTTGGAAATATTTATGATTTAGCATCTAGTTATGCTATAAATAAGAATTATGAAACTCACTTCCTTCTCATGGGTTTGATCATGCTTATGATTTATGTATGGTTTTTTTCTTCATGTGGAACACATATGTATGATTTTCATTATGTAATGGGTGGTCCTGAATTATATAACCCTCCAATTCATCTAGTGAAGCTTTATATTCATGAGATGTTATGTGTGGGATTAGGGAGTGAACATAATCCACTATGGTACTTTGTCCACTACGTTTATGGGAATGGAGAGTGAACTCAATCCATCATGGGACTTTTTCCACGTTATGATGATGATCTTGAGAGTGACCATTGACATGTCAGGTCTTATGTTGTTGTCTCATATTCCATGATTCCATACTCTTATGTTTTCATTTCCTTATGCCATGGTTTAATGCTTATGATAGTTCTCTTTGTGATATCATGTTACGTCTATTGACTCTCATGTTTTGATTATTTTCAATGTTTATTCCCTTAATGGGATTTCTAGATCACCTTTTTTCTTAGGTATTTTCCCCATGGTATCCTATAGAGTTTCAGAAGATCTATGAGAGTTAGGATCACTATATATATTTTTAAATAAATATGTTGTTTTTATGTTTAAGATTATGTATTTATGTATCTAATATTCTAAAGACACAAAACTCTAGATAATTGGAATATATTATTGGGAAATTATTTTATAAATCATGTAATAATATGTGTTTAAGTATTGAGTCGTTGTATGCAACATACGTGAAAGAAAGAAATCATGCATAAACAGACATATGACTTTGTATTAAAGTAACCACCCACCTTTGTAATAGAGTTACCATCCTCTTCAAGATCTTCATGCTCTTGATCAAGCCCTTTCATGCCTCTTCCAAGCTCATACTACCACCCGAGCCCATATCTCACACCATACCACATAAATAATTAATTATAATAATTTATAATGAATTATTTAGTTTAAACCAATGAGGTATAATCCATAGAAAACACAATGAACATCACCATTACACTGAAACCACACCCGATGTCATGCATTCATCCTCGCCCGATTCCACAATGCTCTAGTGGATTTGGCACTGAAACACTAGTTGAATCACACAAAATTAGTGTCTAGAAATTAGAAACCAAAAAGGCAGACAATAGAGGGATTAATGCACCTTAAACCATTGCAGAAACGCCACAAGAACATCATCCAGACATGGGGGATCCATGAGAGGAAGAGGGAGGAGAGATCCAATTGTAATGTTCCTCTCTCAATGCCTCTCGACCCCAAAAACATGAGGGGGAAACCCTAAAAGGATTGGTTTTACTTCAATAAAAAACAAACTTGGGCCTTGTTCGCGGCATGACCAGGAGGGTCGCAGCGCAAAGGGCCCCTTTATCTGATAAATTCACAGTAGCACCAGAAGGGTGACAGGGTGAAGCACACAGGGAAGTAGGCATTGTCGCCCTCTTTTGTAGTGAAAATACTTGTTCCTAGTGCCCTTCACGGCACAAAGGTCTCAAAGTAGAGGGGCCTCCCTTGTCCATTCCTCTTCAGGGTGAAATCTACCTAGGTTGCAGTGTAACTAGTTGTAGGCTGCTGAAATTCAAGAGTTGACCACCCTGACCCTATTTGACGCTTCCCTGAGCACTTAAAACACCATTTGTTCCTTTTTCCACACCCAAAAACATCTCCTAAAGATGTTCCAACCCTCGTATTTATGACCTGAGACTCAATTGGCCCAATAACCCTTGCTCTGGGACCAAAATTTAAATTTCCTATGAATTTCACAACTCATGATGGAGTGGTTCATTACATTTACTACATGCAATTTTCCCACGGTTGGATGTCATTTTTTAAGATTTCAAGTGACTTTCTGAGCTCTCACTGACAGTTGATTTTCTCACTGTAACGATGTATATTTTTACTTGAAGAAGATTAAAAACAATGTCAGTTGATGCGCAAATGCTGTTAACAAATGGAATGACATTCAAATTTAGTAAATAATTTCACTAAAATACAAAGTGGAATCATCAAACTTGACCAATAAAGTCATGGAAATAACCAAGAAATGCAATGCACTCTTCAACATAGAGTAACAAAGTTGTGGAAATAAGAAACAATTACAGAAGCTTATTCTAAAAAACACTTCATAACTCAATACAATCATAAAAAATGAAAGATAGTCTTTATAAATGATATTTAACGAAATTAACCCAATGAAACAATTCACATGGCCATTAATTGATTCCTTGATTGTAAAAAAGAAAAATAGATTGCACCATATTAACTAGTTTGACACAACACATGAAGTTACCAACAATAAATAAATTCATTTCAAAGTAAATAAAGAATACTACTCAATTTGATACAATAATAACATTAGAATACGGTCTTCAAACATGACATTAAAACAAAATAAATTCAGTAACTCAATTTAAAAATCAATTATACCTGAATACATAATTATTTAATTGACTAAATTGAACTAGTATAACAAAATGATTGAAGAAAAAAAAATTAAAACAAAATAAACAACCGCGCATAACCTCCATTTCATAAGTAATAATCCCAATAAATAATTTTCAAAACCAATTTACCAAAGACAGCATTACAAAATGACTGAAACCTAGAATAAATTCTTGAAATGGGAATATCAAGACTAACAAATCAACACATAAATTCTAGTAATTATTAAATAAAAACATATTTCAATAATTTTGAATCAGTCTTCCAATATAAATAGTTGCATCAAACTACAACACAACTGTATTCCATTAAATTGGCAGTGTCCACTTAATTTCAAAATATATACATACTACCTTTAACCTTAGTCAATCGATACTGAGAAAACATAAATTATAATTTGACAACGGTAGAAATAAAATAACAAAAACTACTTATAACAAAAATTTTAAATCCATCACATTAACCCAAGGCAGCCAAAAGATCATGAAATTTATCATTGATAGTGTTTTTTTTCCACCTTAATCAAATACATTGAATATGTAGACATCACTAACTAATTATTGATGTAAAACTGATTGATAGAAAACTCAAACCAAACCTTTCACCAGAAATTTATAAATGAAAGTATCGGAGTTTCCACAGTGAGAGAGAAAGAAATCTAAATACATGTCTCAGATGATTGGAACACTCGAGATTTGTCCACCAGCCAACGGGGAAAACCCTGCTTATTTTTAACACAATAACTTTTCTCTAGAAACTCCAAGTTTCAACCACAATAGAGGAATGATGACAAGTTCATTTCCCCGACTGAGATAATTTGGCATTGTCGTTTCCTCTTGCAGTCGGCCATTGGTGATGATGATCAAGTTGGAGCTGGGTTTCTCCCAAAATCATTTTAGAGGGAGGATAGTCGAACACAATTGAATATTATGATGAAATTGAAAATATAATAAATTAATTTAATTAATTTTAAATGAATTTTAAATAATTAAATTTTTATTTCCATTTTCAAGGCATAGCTCATGGCACTGTGGAATTAAAATTCCACTTCCTTTACCTTTTTCATTGGGTGAATGACATTTAAGGACCAAAATGATCTCTTAATTTTATTTAAGTACCTCCTTTATTTTAGACTAAGGTGAAATCTAATTTCAATTTAATATTGTTAATCTTTTAGGACGTTTTGGCATTTTTCTATTTTTTTGTCCCAAAATAGTATTAACGGTTTGTTTTGGTCCTCAACTATAATTCCCTCTTTTTCATTTCCATCAAATAGCTTTTCTCCATACCAAACAATGCTTAAATTTTCATATTTTTTACTATTAAATAATTTCAATCTGTTTGTTTATATTTTTCCATTAAATTTTTATTTATTTAGCTGGTTATTTTTTTCTTTTCATCTCCTTTTTTCACTTCTCTTATTCTTTTTCTTATTTGTTTAGGGAGGTTTCAAAATCATCACTATGTTAATTTTCTATGTTTTTTGAACTCCTGGTAGCAACAGTTAATAATCATCACTTATTATTTTTTAATTAAAAATAATAATATAAAACAAATTATCACTAAAATATGGACAGTGTTATATGAAGTGGTTATAAAAGATACGATAAGTAAATTTGGCAGCGGTTTAAATAGTAACTAAATATGAAAAAAAACTGTTAATATTAGACTTTCATATAGTGATTTATTTAAAAAAATAGAACAAAACACTGTTAACATGCATTTTTATCATTTGATTTAGTGATCAAACGCATGAAGGGAAGATTGGGGGTGTGGGTTCTCATCCTGGTTCTTATAGGGGCTTCCTTGATCAGAGGAGAGAAAACCCTTGGATTTAGGGGTTTTCACCGGAGAACACTGATAGGAGAGGGACTCTGATAATGCTTCTTCATTCAATGAAGGGGGAGGTTTCAGGACTGCCCCTTGGGTGGCTGGAACTAGAGCCACGCTCTGTTGGTTATGGTTGAAATGGAAGTGTTGTGATGGAGGGCAATATATTAAAATTTCTTTTAATAATCATTTCCCGAAACCAAGAGCGAGGATCTTGCACATAAAATTTATAATTAATTTATTTAATATCTAAAGAAATAAATATATGGGCTTAGAAAATTTATTCATTGATGATTTTTGATCATCTGAAAAGGCCCTTTGGGATTGTCTTCATTACACTTGTGAGGATCCAAGGGTATAATCCCTCTAGTGTTGATCCACATGTGCTTCAATGGTCTCCGAGCAACGTCACTTGTTCTCTAAGTGCTAGCACAATTAATCGAATGTCTTACATTGTTCATTCTTGATCGCTCGTTCTTCGATATTGAATGAATTATATCTTGGGTTTCTCGTTCTTTAGAGGGAGAGATGAGGAGTCTAGAGAGAATTTTGTGTGTGCAAAAATTCTCTATTCGCAAACTTGGAATTGGTTTTGAATGCTTTATACAATAGACATAACTGTCTATTTATAGAGCAGAGATTTCAGTTACAAAATTTAACTGTATAACAGCCATTAAATATAATTATAACCATTAATGAAATCTCATGCCACATAATAATAATAATAATATTATTATTATTATTTTGTGGTGTGCCAACTTTCACAAAATGGATAAATAATATTTATCGACTCGTAAATAATTATTTTATCACCGAACACGATCTTTGTCCATTCAAACTCCTCTGCATTTATGGAACACCTGGATAAATATTTTTTTCTATTAAATAAATATTTTATTCACAAACTAGTAAATAAATATTTATTAAATATTCAATAAAACAAATAAATATATTTTATTCACAATCTGGTGAATAAATATCTATTTAATTGATGTGATCAATATAACTTGAATAAAATTATTCCTCAGTCTTGAGAATAATATTTATTCTATTAATTAAATTCAAATAAAATTTAATCAATATCAATAGAAAAACGTAGTGTGTGACCCTTTAGGATTTTTTCTTGTTGGCATTAGGCGGGCTAGCCTAAAGTCCAAAATTACTATCTAGAAACGGGTCAAGGCACCCCAAGAGAAAGAACTTAAAGTCACAACGATGAAAATCATATATGAACACTCACTGTGTAATATAATCTCTTTGTCACAATATCTCATCAAGAAGTTTTCATGACGGTTTCATCAACCTATATGCTCGATACATCATTCTTTGACTATCTAAAATAAACTCATCATTACACCATGACCATGGAATTTAGGGTGACGGTTCTATTTCAATAAAAGGGTCGAGATATCAACTTCCATAAAGATGGAAGGAACAAATCATTCATTGACTTATCCATCAATAACATGTCATTCATGATGCACCCAATGTACCTTACTTCCCACAAACACATGTCATGATGGTTTTCATGAGAAAATCTAATTGTGTGAGTCATGACATGCATTAATGATAATCTTAAATTCTAAGGACCATTACACACACTCACAGATAGGAATATCTGATGACACCAAAACATGTAGAATTCCTACTGGTGGGTCTATTCTCAAAATCTCTTATCATGGAGATTACCAAGTGAAAAATTCATGAGAAGAAGTCTCTTCTGCTTATGAGTACTCACACCTGACGTTCTATATACTATGTGTTCCATCATAGTATGTTATCCAATCGTAGAACTATATTAAGAATATTATGATAGCACTTAAAGGTTCTCATCATAGTGGGGAACTGTTATGACCTTATCAATGTGACAAATACTTTAGGAAATTATTATAATAAATTCATGTAGAACAATTAATAATATGTAAAAAGATGTTTAATTTCATATTTAATATATCAAATATTCATGTAATCAAAGTACAAATAGTTGGTTCTAGAACACCAACTCTAACAAACTCCAATTTTGACTAGATCCAACTACCTACATCTTTCAGTCTGCTATACCTCACATGATAATCATATTTCTTCTGATTTAGGGCTTTACCATGGGGTCTCTGATGTTGTCTTCCATGGAAATACTGCTCACTGCAACCTTACCTCTTTGAGAAAAATCTCTCAAGAGATGATACTTTCAAAGTATGTGTTTCATCCGCTAATGTGACCTTGGATCATTTTCAAGAGTCATCACTGTAGTATTATCACAATAGAGTGTGATGAGATATTTATTTCTAGGTACCACATCAAACACTTAGATGAAGTTGTGCATCCAAACTACATCTTTAGATTTCTCAGAAGCTGTAATATGCTCGGACTCTACTGTAGAATCTACGAATGCAACCTGCTTTGAGCTCTTTTAACTCACAACACTTCCATTCAAAGTGAAGATTTATCCCATTTATGACTTCATGTAATCTTGATCAGTTTGGAAACTATCATCTACATATCCTCAGATGACTAGTTCCTTATCTCCTCCACAAACTAGGAATATATCCTTAGTACACCTCAAATACTTAAGGATAGTCTTGACTACCATCCAATGGTGGTCACCTAGATCAGATTGATATCTGTCTACCACACTTAATGCATAGGTGACATATAGCCTAGTACATATCATAACATATATGATTGACCTAATTCCTGATGCATATGGAATCATTACCATTCTATTTCTTTCCTAATGGGTTTGAGGAAATGTTTTCTTAGAAAGATGAACATCATGTGATGCTGGAAACAATCCCCTATTGGATTGTTTCATACTGAATCTCTTCATTATATTTTCAAAGTGTGTACTTTGACTTAGTTCGAGCAACCTCTTGGATCTATCATGATGGATATCAATCCCAAGAATATATATTGGCTCACCCAAGTCTTTCATGGAAAATAATTTATTCAACCACACCTTAACAGACTGTAAGACTAGTATTTCATTTCCAATAAGTAATATGTCATCAAAATATACTATTAAGAAAATGAATACACTCCCACTAAACCATTTTTAGACACAAGGATCGCATTTTAAATTGATAAAACCAAATTCCTTTATGGATTCATCAAAATTAATGTTCTACTACCTAGATTCTTTCTTCAATCCATAAATGGATTTTTGAAACTTGTATATCTTATTGGAATCCTTTGGAGTCACAATCCCTTCAAGTTGTGTCATGTAGACATATTCCAGAAGGTTCCCACTAAGGAATTCTATTTTCACATCCATTTTCCAAATATCATAGTCATGGTAAGTCAAAATGACAAGTAGAATTATGATGGATTTCATCATTGAAACTAGTGAAAAGGTTTTGGCATAGTCAATGAATTCTAATGGATTTCATCATTATTTACATCTAATGGAGAATATATCAAAATCCAGACACTACTAGAAATTCAGGCTATAACCACAGACCTATATCCATGGTTTTATAGGTATGTGGATATATCCTATTTATAGCTAGGATTCAATTAAAAAACCATGGAAACCTTTTTTTAATATGTTTTGGGCTCCTATACCTCCCATGATATACGACCCTACTCCCAACCCTCAACCTCTCTATGCCCTCCTCCTCGTCGCGTCCATTCAACGATGTCGCTCCTCTTCTCGGCTGACTCTGTTCACAGTAGCCACCCCACCTCCTCCCCCTTCATTCCTCTGACATGGGTATCCATTACCCATTAGAGTTCTCCTATCTATGACCATCCTCCCCTAATTCTACCACCCAAAACATCCACCCCACTGATGCTGCTCCAAGACAGCCACCCCACCTCCTCCCCTGACACATCTCTGACGCATCTACCCCACCTCCATGGGATCATCCTCCTCCTTTAACGCGGGTATAACTTAATTTTTTCCTAATTGAATACCATTTGTGAAACTATTGAATCTATGTATTTTTGTGTGAAATCAAGGGAGAATTATTATGGTGAGTATAGAGATAATTATACATACTTTTGGTACAGTATGTTGAAGGGAAGTTCCAGTGGTTTCGTTTTTTTTTTCACTGTGCCTTTTCATATGAGATCCCTATGGATAAAAGTGGGAATTCTGGTGTTTTTTATAAAATCATAGAGGATCATAGTTACAAATGTTTCTCAATAAGAGATATAAAAACATTATGTTCAAGTATCTTAGGATCTCTCTATATTGATGATTATTGAATATAGTGGGAGTTACTCAATTGGTGTAATGGCATTGGAAGATAGTGAGGTCAGGGTTGATTAGTTTAATAGAATAGATTTTAGATTCTAGGGAATGAAAATTGAATATCTTATTATTCAAAAGGGAATGGAGTTTCCTTTATCCGAAGTTAAGCTAGTGTTGATAAAAAAAGAATAATGGGATCACTTGGATAAAAGGAACTGGTGATAATGAATATGCCTCTAGAAGGGAATTTTTCTTTCAATATTTAGGAAAAGAAAACTATAGCAAAAGTACTGAATGAACTGTTGGATATTTATGAGAAATATATAGCTTTGAACAACATGTTCATGATGGGAAGGCTATTCAACATAAGGTTATCAAATGGAAGACTAGTAAATCACTTGAATTATTTCAATATGATATGAGGGCACCTTGAATCAGTGAAGTTTAAGTTCATGGATGATGTATGATCTTTCTTAATACTGTCATCACTATTGGAGAGTTTGGATGTGGTGGTTATTATAGTATATAACTCTTTTGAAAAACACACATTGTGTTTGACAATATCAGGAATTTGATACTCAATGAATAAATTCATCAAAGGAAAGTCCAAGTACCATCCAGTAATGTTATCAAGAACTATGCGTGAAGATGATCACCTCAATAAAATAAACTCTATTAGTAGAAGATATCAGAAAATAGAAAATAGGATAATATCCAAGAAATTTTTGATATTATTTCCCTATCACTCTTTAAGTGAGGGAAGAAAGGATATTACAATAAGAAATATAGGAGTTGTAGTGAAATATCTGAAATATTGTCAACTTTTAGAATCTCAAATTCTACTAGAACAATAGAAGGAGTCATCCAATTGTCTCTTAATATTAATATTCTGATGAAGACATAGATAGTTGACTTAGTTTCATTATTTTATTCAATAAAAGATAAGATATGTATTAAAAACTATGTATCTAGAAGTTTTTTAAATTTACATTAAGTGGATAATGAAGCTATGTAGATCGCTAGAAAAGGATATATGAACATCCAAATGAATAATTTAGGACTCTTGAAACTGATGAATGTTATACATATCATAAGTCTATAAAATATATTAATTTATTTTGGAAAACTAGAGGAGGGTGGGTAGGGACCTACCTTTTCTAATTAAGTATGAAAAGTTACTCAGGATTCTATGGTGGTTACAAAAGGAGTAATTGATGGAAATATTTACTTGAATGGAATCCCAAACATGGTTGGATTTTCAATATATAATGATCAGAAAGTTTGGAATTTTTGGATTGGTAATCTCAAAAAGAATAATATTAATATTATATTTAAAAAAAGGAATACCAAATCTTGATCATATGAACATTGTAAGATATGAAGTCTATGTAGTGGGGAATCATAAGATGTTTTCCTTTAATTTAGATGGACAAAATCCTTGGATTAAAAAGTTAGAACTAGTTTACACTAATGTTTGGGAACATTCTCCTATTTAGTCTCTTGAGGGTTCAAATTATTTTGTAAATTTTATTAATTATTCAATATGAAAATTTTGGAATTACTCTTTGAATAATATTCCTAGTGTTTTTCAAGTGTTTATTCAATTGAAGGTCATGATGGAAAAGGAGAGAATTCAGAAGTTGTGATGACTAAAATATGATAATGGTATTGAGTACACAAAAAAACTTGTAGAACTTATCAAAAACAAGGGGTAAGGCATGATAATATGTTTCCTAAAAATCTATGGAAAAATGGAGTACTGAAACGATGAATCATAAGTTAACATAGAAGTCCAAAAGCATGATATATAACTATGAAATTTCTAAGGGAATTTGGTAGAATCCCTCAATACAATGATATATATAGTCAATAGAAGTCTAGCATCAACAATTGGGATAGAAATACCAAAGGATTTTTAGACCTATAAAAGACCAAAATTTAACCACCTCAAAGTCTTCACAAGCTTGACATACATGTATATTGGTACTAAAGACAAGGAAAATCTTGATTTTAAGTCTATAGTTTTTTTCATTGGGAATGGTTATGAGAATTTTGGCTACCAATTTTGGGAAAAATACAAGAAAAAAGTCATTATAATATATTCTATTCAATGAGGAAGTTTTATAGAAGGACCATAACTTAGTGGAGAAGGAAGTTGTGAATAAATCAACTATCAAATTCCAAGTGGATTTGAGTAAAAATACTAATAGATTAGACTCGAATGGCCCAAAGGACTTATTTTTTATTGATTTTTTGATAACCCCCCTTTAAAGGGATGAGGGGGAACCCTTACAAGGCCCATAGGCTTAGAGATTACATGACTCGTAGGTCTTAGGAAATATACAGACTATACTTGGAACTTCTCCTCCCCAACTTCTTCATCGTGATATCAGCTCTCCACCTTCACATGGCTTGTTCAGATAGGCTTCCCATTCATGCACAAGTTGGTCCTAATGGCAATTCCATACCCTCTCTTTCTGAAAAATCTGTTTAGCATCTTCTCTGGTGAATGCTCCTACTCTGAATCCTCGTCTGGAGTCTACTCCTTATATAGTATATCTATTTATTTTTAAGCACAATTTCATATGGCCCGAAATCCTTGAGGTCTCCTAAAGGCCTTGAGGTGTCTCGAAATGCCTTGAGGTGTCCCGAAAGCCTTATTGGCTCAAAGGCCTTGGGTGCCCCGATGGCCTTAAAGGACCTGAGGCCCAAACCGGTGGCCCGAAATCTAAATAGATGAATAGTTTTGGCTGCTACAATACTGAATAGTGCCTGCTACGGTGCCTGATATAGTACTATTACAGTACCCAGAAATTTTTTCTTCACCCGGTTTTGAACTCGGGTCTCTTGGATTCACTTTTCGAGTCTTTACCAACTGGGATGAGGCTCTTATGCTACTAATATATTAGAAAAACTGGATAACTTAGATGAAATAATCATAAGTCTAGTGGTGATATGAAAGGAATATTATCCAAAAAATTCAAAGATTTTGGAATCTCGAGTGAGAGAACATGAAGTTAGGTATCTAGAAATTAGACCACTAGAAGTTTAGGTACTAGAAAAATAACTGATCTGAGTAGAGAAGTGGAACTGATAGAGTTGAGGAGGTCAACCAAAATAGTAAATTCAGTTTATAGATTTAATTATGACATGGAATTTCTTAATTTAATGGATGTATGATAAATTGAATACTTTGATGATGTGGTACCCATAAATGAATAAAAGTAATGGAAGTTAACAATGGATTCCAAAGTAACTTTATTGAATATGAATGGTACATTGAAATTTATTGATTTACTAGAAGGTAAAATCGAACTCAAGTATAAATTGGATTACCAAATAAAGGAAGAGGATAATGGAAAAAAAACATTATAAAATATGAATGGTGGGGAAGGGTTTTCAACATAAGTAAGGTGTTGAGTTCATAGAAATACTTTCATTGGTAGTAAAGTATGAAATTATCAGAACTATGCTAAGCATAATAGCATCATAAAATGTATTTCTTGAGTAAATGGATGTAAAAATCACACTCCTTCATGGTGATTTAGAATATGATATATATATATATAATAACTAAATTTTTTATCATTTTAAGGGAACTTGAATTTGATTTGTAAGATAAATAAAGGTCTCTATAGGCTAAACAAGGACCTTTAACAAAGGAATATGAAATTTGATTCATTCATGTTAGAAAAAGGTTTCAACAAGATAAATGATGTTCATTATTGTTAATGGATACAATGGGAAAATGGGACATTTATCAAATTTATTTTATATGTGGATGAAATATTAATAGCTGGAAAGGATGCTGGGAAAATTAAGATACGTAATTATAACATATTTGAATTATTCTAGATGAATGATCATGGATAGGAAAGAAATATTTTTGGGATGAAGATGTAGAGAGATGGGAAATATGGTATATTAGTGTTATCTTAAAGGGAATATATATAAGAAGTCATCAAAATATTTATGATGAACTACTGTAATCTAGTATCTACCCCTATTTTCACTCATTTCAAATTATCTATTTCATAGACACTATAAATGGAAGTTTAGTCCAAGTAAATGGGGATATTACCATATGAATCAATGGTTGGAGGTTTTATGTACATGATGGTTTATACATGGAAATAAATTATTCATGTAGTGTGATTTGTTAGTTGTCATATAGAGAATTTGAATAAAGTTCATTGGGATTCTATGAATAAAATCATTTAGTACTTAAAAAGAGAGAGGGGATAGTGCAAGGGGGATGGTGCAGGGGGGAGGGGTCATGCAGTAGGGTGGGGTGGTGTAGTAAGGGGAGGGGGAAGGGATATGCGGGGAAGGGGGAGGGGATAGTTCAGTAGGGGGTGAGGGGTAGGGGCTAGTGGAGCAGGGGGGGGCTGGTGTAGTAGGGGGGAGGGGTGGGGCTGTACTGGGCCTGGGGGAGGGGGAGGGGCTGTTGTAGTAGGGGGGAGAGGGAGGGGGAGGGGCTGGTGTAAGGTGGGGTGAGGGAGAGGGGCTAGTGTAGCAGGGGGATGGTGCAGTAGGGGGAGGGGATATATAGGGAAGGGGGAGGGGTATTTGTGCAGTAGGGGGGAGGGGGAGGGGCTGGTGCTTTAGGCAGTTTGGGTCAGTATTGGTGGTTGTGTCCAGTGTTCTTCTCCACTACCCATTCTAGCTAACCCACCATGATCAACCCCATTTTGGTCAGTCTTGATGTGGATTTCAAGGAATCTTTTTAAGGTGTTAGAGGGGGACTGGTGTCAGTATAAGTTTTTTTTCTTCATTGTGGTTGGTTTCTTCATCACCTATGTTTGGTTCTTTGATTTCTATTTGGTTGTTTTTATGGGATGATTTCTTCCTTCATGGTCAATGACTAGAGAGCGTGCATATTTTGAAGCTACTGTATTAAATGGGAATGGACGCTTCTTCCCTGATCATGTTCCCCAAGTTTATCACTTTGACTGTAACATGTCTTTGATTAGCATGCCTTATTTTTTTTCCTTCCACACCCTGCTTGATCAAATATAGTGTTTTTTATTGTAACTATATTACAAGAAAATAGTTATTCTTATTCCCCCCTCATGGTGGTAGGTTCATGCCACCCTAGATATAGAAGGTATATCTCTATTTTAAGAGACTAATACAATAGAAGGTATCCATGTTACTAAAACTATAGGTTTTCACCTGAACTTTTCATGTTTATGTTGCCACTGGTATATCTCTACTTTAGCTGACTACTAAAAACTGATCTTGATATTATGATCTCCAAGTCCCTACAAACTGATAAATATGTTGTTCTCCAATTACAGTAATTGAATTGTGATTCTATTATTCCATGAGTGTTTGAAATAATCATCAATTAAGGCAAGATTTATTCAAGGGGTACTTCATCGATGTTTATAGGTAATTTAATTTGGTCTACATCAGTGTTTTAGTATTTTCTTCACATATTATTAATACAACATATGTTTTATAATTTTCCTACTAATAATATGTAATAAAAATGACATGATTTGAGAATTATAATTTACCTTTAAACTATTCTTTTAATCACAATGAACAATGTTTACATCAATCATCAATGTTTATAGATAATTTAGTTATGTCTCCATGAATGTTTCATTAGCATTTTCTACATTTTATAAGAATATTATCTTACATACTATTATTTTTTGGCTCATTTATATTAAAATGGAGTTTCAAAAAACCTTCTTAGTTATTATTTTGTCAAATCTATAAGCAATTTATGTGTAAGTATACAGGTATTTCATAATCACTAGCATTTGTAGTGTAAAGTCAATAGTGTAGATACAATAACATTTTTTTAGTTCAATTATATTTAGTAGATTCAGAAGCATTTGTACAATCTATAATCATACTATCTGACTTGAATAATATTATTTATTTTCTTTAATTATATGAAACTATAGTTTCAAAAGGCATACTTAGTTTTTATTATGCATTGGATGTAGTACAGTTTTAGTAGAATATGTTTTCAGTTTATAGTAGGTATTATGTGATTCTTTGTAATCCATTTTCATGTTTTTTTTGTTTCTTACAGCTTCAATTAGTATCTCATTTCAATTTTACTTTCCATGAGGCAAAATTTGAGTAGTATTGGACCTAATTCTCTTTGTTCAAACATTTTTTAGATTTCTTATTAAACTATAATGGATGGGGAATGTATATGATTCCATGTTCCATTAAATTGTTTTATAATCCTCTTTTAAAATACTATGCCTTTTATCATTTTAAGGATTAGAGATTTATAAGTTTCTCATTAACATTATCGAGGAAGTGACTCAGATATTGTACAGGTTATTTTTAATGCGAGGAAATGTTGATATCTATTGAATTTTTTTCATTTATAGGATCCCTTCTTATATCATTTAATCTTTTTTGATGTATGAGAGTTGCACATACTTTATGAAAAGATGAGATATCATATCGCTGTGATTTTTTATGAATGATTATGGTTATAAATAGGTGATTTTTATTAATTTCAGGTGAGTAATTGTATATTTTTCTAGCAATTTGGGTATTTTCTGTGTACATTCCCTCTACATCGTGCACCATTAGTAACTGTTTATTCTCCTTGGTGATGTCATTGTTTGGTTTTCAAAGTACCTAAAAGGTTGTATTATTTTATTTTTCATTTAAATTTGATGTTGGTAAACATTAATGACATTATATTGCGGTTTATCCAAAATATAGTATAATTAATATTGAAGGCAGCTATTTTCATACTATAAGTTGTATGCATACAGGTTGTTCCTCTAATAGCATGCAATACATGAATTCTATAGCATAAAAATTATTACAAAATATTACTTTTAAAGTACAATATATTCCTTTTACTCATATTTTTTGTGACTTATTCTCCTCTATGGCCCCTCTCATTGATATAAATAGTACATGTTCACTTCTAATCGGGTCATTACCTCAGTAGGTTAGTAAATTTTGTTCACTTTAGAAATGGTACTATTTAGAAGTGAACATGAACTGATTATAGAATTAGTATACTAAACTACAAAATCAGTATACTAACCTACTGATAGAAGTGATCATTTATTATTTCTATCAAATGAGCACTTTAAATTATACAAGTGAACATGTATATTTTCACTTCATAAACTATACCATTTTTGAGTGGGTTTCCTCCTTAGATAGCTCCATGACATAGGTTTTATCTTTGAAGCTTGTGTAAAAATCACCTTTCATATCTCTTATCTTCAAATTCATTGAATCTTAATTATAGATGTAATTATGATGTTTATATAATTTAATAATGGTACAACATCACCTAAATTTAATCTTTTCATTAAAATAACCATTCAAAAAATTATTTGAATTTTAATATTTAGAATGACTTTATAAGTCATACAAAGTAAAAAATTCATATATGCATGAAACCTTTATGCTAGATATAGAAAATTAACTTCTTTAATAGACCGACAATGTCTGTTTATTCCATGATACATATTTCACTTCCCACTATTTTATAAACCTTTACACTAGATATAGGTTTAGTGAACTATATTTCTTTCTATTAATTCATATTATTCATTGTCCAAATTTTAACTTAAATTTTCAATAACTTTCATAATATCCTTTTGATTATTAGACAAACATTAGTTATTACTATTAAAATAAGTTTCTCATTGCGGTCATTAAACTCCATGCTGCATTTTTCTTGAAATTCCACATCGTATTACGCTGCTCATTCTTATGCTGACATTATATGTTTAAGCCTTTGATTTACTATTGGTCGTGATTGTTTTACATCTTTTTATTAATATTTTGATGCATTTAATTAATTTAATCCAAAAATATATTTATTCTTCATATATGCTATTTTATTATTTGTCATATTTGGAATGTGTTTTTGGGTGTTTTTTTTGTTTATGTATATATATATATAAATTTTTTTTAGTTCTTATAATCACCCTTGATATGCTTTAGGGAATTTTAGGATCAAGTTTGAGTAGCATTTGAATCATCCAATAAGTCGCATCATCAAAACACTCGAAATTGGATTTATGGCACAAATCATGACGTGACCATAAACATTGTGATGCGACCACATTCTTCAGGACTCAAAAAGGTACATCATGGTGTGATATGACAGTTTCAAAAAACTGGTTACCTCCCAACTACTCAACTCCTAAGGGAATTGCGGTGTGATCAATCTCCATTACGATGTGACCACTCAAACCTTAACACCTCAGGGGAATTGAATTTTAATTTCCAACTACACTGTGGCATGACCACGAGTCGATACAATCATCTCTATATGATGCAACTACCTTTTACCCGTGATAATTGATTTTTCATCCATGGACCATTGCAGTGTGGTCAAATTGCGGTATGATCAATGTGTCATGAACCAAATATGGTCGCTATCAAAACTGACACTTGAATCGGTCCATGGCAAGTCCTGAGGGGTGTTCCTGATCCCCACGGGTTGTCACAAGTTCCCGAGTATCATAAAAAAAGTGTTTGGGAATGATTTACCCAAATTTAGAAGCATTAAACAAACAAAAACAATAAATAAACTAAATCTGAAAATTTAATCCAAATAAGACTTTAATAAAATTAAAAACTGAAATACATGGTTTTAGATCAATCCCAAGAGGGCCACAACTCAAAAGTAGCAGCAAAAAGAAATCAATCTCCACCACACGGCAAGGGTCCATCATCCCCAAGCCTTATCCACAACATTACACCAAGAATGGAAGCTAACAACCTGAACTACTAATACTAAAATCTTTTTCTCTACCTATGAAAAATATTACCAAGTGTACTTACACCCAAGGGTGTAAGTAAGGTGTGAGCCTAAGCCCAATAGGATTCCACCCAAAAGATTCCATGTGATAAACATTATAAGATAAAAGTCTTGCATGTTTTCATAATCAATAAAAGGTAGCAAAAAATTTCTAAAGGATGAAACTTTAAATGATAACATTTTTCAAGGGGAATATTTGAAATAATGAACACTTTTAAATAAAATTCACAATCTACTGAATTTTCCATCCAAACACACTGTATACTGATGGTGAGTATCATATATTCAATGATCACTAGTCACATAAACACCCCTAGGCACTAGCTAGATGTGGGGCCTAGGTACCTCGTATCTCGGTGAAAATTAACCATAATAAATATCCATTATTGTGAAAAATCCACTAGTAGGGAACATACCCATAACCTAGTGGTTCCCAACATCATCATAATAGTTTAGTTAGTGTCATCATCATCAAACTTGTTACGTGAAATAGGGACTGAACCACTCCAGATCACTATAATACTAGTACATGTTTGCCCACCTAGATACCCAAGTTTCCCTCCTTGTGCTCAATCAAGTTATACATCTCATAAAATATCATTTTCACATGAAAATTTGATCGCACTGTGATTCACTATTTCATTTTCACTCTTACACCACTGTGCTAAACTTGTTTTGTATTGAAAATTATAGAAATAATAACAAATTTTACTTCATGTTTGACTAATTTATTTTTGTATTTATCACTGTTAAAAAAGTAAATGTTACTTTTTTGATTAATTCATTGTAGGAGGAGGTGATTTGTTGGCCCCAGAGATAATCTAGAAGGAAATGGGCCAAACTGCATGACAACCCATAGACATCTGTCCACTGTTTTAAACATTATAAGAATTATGTGTCTCCAAATGGGATGAAACTTTGTAGTCAGCTCAAAAAATTCATGGGATACAACTCATCACAAGTAAATGAAGCCCATTTAGTCCATCTAGTGGCCCATCCAAACCATTCTATCTAGGGGATAGAATCTGTACGAAGTCAACAAATGTATTCAATAATTTGTCAATATATCGGGTTCTATTTGTCCAAATGGTGCCAAAATTTAAGTGGATATATTCAAGAGGTGGTGAAACATATTTCTAGTTTTTTACAAAGCAATGTTTTATTGTATAGTGGTCTAAAACCATGGGCCAAGTGGTTTATTGAAATTTGGGGGCTCAAAACCACCTTCCAATTTTCCTATAAATTGGCACCTTGGGCTCCTCATTTGGAAGCTCGAACCAGAAGAAAAACTCTACCATTTTGGATTCCTAGAGGAGTATTCTCTTCATACTAGAATTTATGGAGGACCCTATCCTAATAGGGGGGTCAAGAATGAAGAAGGAGTTCCACCCAAGCTTTCTCATTCTCCCAATGTCGAGATAAACAGTGGGCGCTCATTATGAGGGAGCTACATACATGTCAAGGGAGTTACAACCCATATATTAGCTACTAGTTTGGATTTATTTTGGTATTGAAACGTTTCTTTCCATGTACCTTACATTATTTTTTATTTGAATTCTTATTTTGATGCATGTGATTGATTTGCTCTTAATTTCTAACTGATCAGTGTGAGGTTTTGAATGTGTGACTTGTGTTATTCCAATTGGACAGAACAAGAATCCTTTTTATACCAACTTTCTTGAGATTTCAATCTGATTTGGAAGAAATTATTCCATGAATAAGTTCTGGACCTTTACAATATGATTGTTATGTCAAGGTTTGGTTCTTCAAGCAATGAAATAATGGCTTAGGAATTAATCAGGATTCCAATTAATTTCAACCAAAGAATTACTCCAAAACTAAATGAATCTCTAAGAACAATGAACTTTAAATGTGTGTAGTGAAATAAAAATTACCCCTTTGTCTCATATTTTTCAAAATAAAATTATTTTTTCATCTATTAGACTCTTTAAGTTAAGTTATTTTCTTTAAACTGTTTTCAAAATCACCCCCCCCCTTAGTATTTTTTATTAAAAACACATACTCTAAACCTATCAACACTCCTTGAGAGACAACCTAGGGTCTTACCTATACTATAAATCAACCTTAAAATCATAATCAATTTGATGTTTCATGACAACACAGTCAAATTTTGGCACCATTTTCGGGGAGCACTTTGGTTTTTAGTGCATTTTTTGATATTATTTTTTGTAAATTTTGTGAATATTTATTTGTTTTATCTTTTAAATTTACCTATATTTTTGTGTTCTGATTTATTTCTTTTGTATGTTCAATTCATTTTGAACTCCAATTTAGGAGACTTATCACATTTTTAACTCAAACCAGAGAGGATATTACATCAACGACACTGATACATAGAAGAGAACCCTTTTAAGGAGGATACACAAAACATCGACACTCTTCTTGATCCTTCTACTTATTCCACTAAAACTCACATTAAAACTAAACATAACTTGCATAACATGGATAAAAGTAACTAGAAATTAAAATAACTAACCTCACCTGATGTTGATATCAAACCCACATATATTCAAATGAAAGGTGAGGCACCTAATTTTGAACTAAAATCCGATCTAATTCACTTATTTTTAATATTTCATGGACTTACTGGAGAAGATCCATATAATCACGTAAAATAATTTCATACTATGTTTTCTACATTAAAATCTGTAAATATGGATGAAGAATAAGTAAATCTTAGGGTATTCCCTTTTTCATTATAAGACACTGCAAAAGATTGGTTATATTATGTTAATTCCCCAATAAGAGGTTGGGCGGACATGAAATGCCTTTTTCTTGAAAAATATTTCCCAAAATCTCAAAATAAAACCATAAGGAAAGAAATTTTTGTTATAAGTCAATCACAAGGGGAAAAATTACATGAATGTTGGGAAGGCTTTAAAAGGTCATGTTCAAGTTTCTCACGCCACCAAATAAGTGATCAACTTTTAATTCAGTATTTTTATGAAAGTTTAATCTTTATGATTGATGTTGTTGTAGGTGGTTCACTAGTTGATAAGACCCCAATTGTTACAAGAACCTTAATTGAGAACATGGTGCAGAACACTCAACAATTCGGTTTAAGGTCTAGTGTACTCATTCGAGGTGTCCATGAGGTGCAAAGTACTGAATTCAAGAAGAAGGTGGACATGGAGTTCGAAGAGGTAAGTAACCTTCTTCAACAAATCACTCTTTCCCAATGAAAATAAAAATATCCTACTCCTATCCATTGTGGTATATGTTCTTCTTACACCCACTACTCTGACCAATGTCCTCAATTAAGAGAAACTTTTGAGAGTTGTGAGGCAATCTTTCCAGATCGCCCCTATAACCAACCCTTTAGGCAAGAACCATACTATCCATCCAAAACTAGGTGGAAAAAAAATCAAGATTATAGATAAGGGGGTATTCAAAACAACCTCAACAATAATGGAACCAACCGGGGCAGACTAGTCATCCACCACCACCACCCAGAAATCCTCAACCACCCCAAAGACCTATCCAACAACACCCTCCAAAAATTGAGCCTAGTATAGAAGATATGATGAAACAAATGGCTTCCAATAATCTCCAATTACAAAAAACCACTCAGGAAGCCATACAAGACTTAAAAACCTAATTAGGACAACTAGATAACTCAGTGGGTGAAATTCAAAGTCTTGGGTCTAGTAAACTACCCTGACAACTAGTAGTTAACCCTATGGATAAGGGAAATGTTAGTTCCATATCCCTTAAGAGTGGAACTCGGCTTAAAATCCAAATGACCCCTCCAATAGAGTCATCCCCTCCTAAGAAAACCACCATCCCAACCACTACTAAAAATGGTCCAAGAGAAGAAAATACATGTCCTGGGAGAAGTCATTCCAAAGGAAAGAGTGTGTTTGTTGATGAGTCTCTTATCCCAACCATTACTCTTCCATTTCCCCAAAGGGGTACCTAACCTAGTAAGCAAAAGTAAACTGAACTTGATAAGTAAATATTGGAAACATTCAAACAAATGCAGGTTAAAATTCCCTTTATTGGTGTTGTGGAGAAAATTTCAAGATACGCCAAGTTTATGAAGGAGATGTGTACACACCGAAGGAGACTTTGAGGTGATGAGAAGGTGAGATTGTGGAGGAATGTATCAGCCTTGATAGAGCCATCACTTTCCACTAAATGCAATGATCAGAGAACGTTAACAATTCCATGCACCATAGGGGAGTATTCCTTTTCTAATACTATGCTTGATTTTGGTGCCTCTATAAATGTGATTCCTCACTCTATTTACTCATCATTACAGGTCGAGGAATTGAAGCCCATGAGAATTTTTGTTTAACTTGAAAATTGGAGTACTGCACACCCATCTGGTGGGTTATAGGATGTTACTGTGAGGGTGAAAATTTTAATTTTTCCTATTGACACTATTGGAAATTTAGGCTATTGACACGGTTTCAAACCATGGCTATAAGTCCCAAAACCGTGGCTATAGGTTATAGCCACAGTTCAACGAATCATGGCTGGTAATGGAGTCACTATAGGGAAAGACCTATAGCCATGGTTTCAAACTGTGGGTAAATCCCTATAGACATGGTTTTAAACCATAGCAGAATATTAAGCTGCACAAATCCTATAGCCACAGTTTAAAACTGTGGCTATATAGCTTTAGCCATGGTTTAAAACCGTGGCTTTAGGCTTATAGCCACAGTTTAAAATTGTGGCTATAGGGCTTCACATTTCATAAAAAAAACCATACCCCCCCCCCCTGAACAGCCCCCCTGGGCAGCCCCCTTGCACCCCCCCCCCCTACACCACCATGCCCCCCTACACCCCCACGCCCCCCTGGACAACCCCCTTGCACCCCTCCCCCCGAACAGCCCCCTTGCACCCCCCTGGACAGCCCCCTTGTACCCCCCTGGACAGCCCCCTTACACCCCCCCTAGACAGCCCTTGCACCCCCCTGGACAACCCCCCCTACACCCCCATGCCACCCCTGTATAGCCCCTTGTAGCCCCTGGACAGCCCTTTCACCCCCCCTGGACAGCCCTTGTACCCCCCTGGACAGCCCCCTTGCACCCCCATGCCCCCCTGGACAGCCCCCTTGCACCCCCTGGATAGCCCCTTCCCCCCCCCCCACCCCCCCCCCACCCACTCCTACAGTATCCCACCACCCCACCCCCTCCCTGCAGACCCCCCCCCTAGACATCCCCCTCCCCCCCCACTCCTGCAGTAGCCCCCCCCCCCCCTCCCTACACCCCCCCCCCCCCCTCATGCAGACCCCCAGCACACCCCTCACCCCACCTTGCACACCCTCCCTGGACAGCCCCCTTGCACCCCCTATACATCCCTTACCCCCCCCCCCAGACAGACCTTGCACCCCCCTAGACAGCCCTTACACCCCCCCTGCAGCCCCCCCCCCCCCCCTCGTGCAGACCCCCCCAGCACACCCCCCACCCCACCTTGCACACCCTCCCTAGACAGCCCCCTTGGACAGCCCTTGCACCCCCCTCGACAGCCCCCCTTGGACAGCCCCTTGCACCCCCTAGACATCCCTTGCACCCCCCCCCCCCCCAACTCCTGCAGTATCCCACAACCCCACTCCCTCCTTGCACCCCCTCCCACCCCACCCCACCTTGCACACCCCCCCACCCCACCTTGCACACCCCCCTATGAGTCAAAAAAATCTTTGTAGATGCTCATGGTGTCTCAAATGAGAGAATAAGGGGTATGGATTAAAATGTAAAACATAAATGCAATAGTGTCAAACAAGCTATATAAGCATAAACTACCACTATGAGTTTTCGCAGACAGCGCACCTCCATTGGAGGGGTTTTATTACAAAACCATGACTTTTTTATCATACAAAACAATTATTTTAACTAACACTTGATCAAGAATTTCAATTTAATATAAACAAGAAGAATCAAGAAGGCAGATAAATGCAATTTAAAAAATTCTTGAATTAAAGAGGCTAGGAGAGGGCTCACTGCCAGCTGTATTGGAGGGTCCACCTCGACTGCTGCCCTCTTCCCAAGCCAGGAATAAACCTTCCATGGTCCTAGATCATACCATTCACTATCATCATGTTAAAAAGAAAATATCATATGAGGACGAAAGAAATAAATCCATGCTGCCCAAGGCTGATTTAAAATCCAGAAGTGCATGCATGAAGAGTCCATCCAAACTTGGATCTAAATTGGAAAGGACAAACTGGTTGAGAAAATTTTCTCAACCCAATAGCTCACATTGATGAGCAAGTACATCCAAATTAATCCCTAATTATTTATTATTTTTTTTGTTATTATTGTGCCATACAATGCAGGGAATTGAAGGTGAAACAAGTTCTCAAGAGGAGAGAAAATGAAGGGAAGTAAGCTGGAATAACTATTCCAGATATGAAAAAAAGTCACCATCTTGGTATGATTTATCAAATGGTATTCCAAAGAACAATAGAAGGAAATATCTTCCTTGATGGAGTGAAGATAGTGTGTCTCCTTGATGGGGAGATGAGTGGAGAAAACCCTTGAGAAGCTGCCAGACTTATTTATTCCATGAAAATCTGGAATTTATGGAAAGTGCTTGAAAAAATCATTGATGAGGTATGCATTTCTCTCATCCCTATTAATGAATGAGTAATGTCTGATATTAAGGGGGGAAATTGAATTAATCAATGCTAAGAAGTTGAGGAAATTTGAGATCTCAATGCTGATTTCTAAAACTTTCCACATGTACTTGAATGTTTTCAACATGTGTATTTAGATGAGTGCAAGATCTCAGGTTGTAATTCCAAAAAGAATTAAGATATCAATTGGCATCATTTGGTTTCAACTTGAGCACATCTAAACAAACCCTAAATGAGTAATGGTAATTAGAATCATTTGGTATCATGTTCACACCCTTTCCCCCCCTATACACCCCACCTCTACCCCTCGTGCACACACCCCCTGCCCCCTGTGCACACCCCACCCCCACCCCACCCCCCCCCCCCCCCCGCACACCCCACCCCTACCCCCCTGCACACCCCACCCTTTCCCCCCTGCACATATTGGTATGATTTATCAAATGGTATTCCAAAGAACATCAGAAGGAAAGATATGCCTTGATGGAGTGAATATAGTGTGTCTCCTCGATGGGGAGATGAGTGGAGAAGACCCTTGAGAAGCTACCAGACTTATTTATTCCATGAAAATCTAGAATTTCTGGAAAGTGATTGAAAAAATAATTGATGAGGTAAGCATTTTTCTCATCCGTGTTAATGACCAAATAAAGTCTGATATTAAGGGGAGAAATTGAATTAATCAATGACAATAAGTTGAGGAAATTTGAGGTCTCAAGGCTGATTTCTAAAACCTGCTACATGTACTTGAATGTTTTCAACATGTGTATTGAGATGAGTGCAAGATCTTAGGTTGTAATTCCAAAAAGAATAAAGATATCAATTGTAATCATTTGGTTTCAACTTGAGGACATATGAACAGCCCCTAAATGAGTCATGGGAATTAGAATCTGTTGGTATCATGCACACACCCCCTGCCCCCCCTACACACCCCACCCCTTCCCCCATTGCACACCCCACCCATGCCCCCCTGCACACCCCACCCCTGCCCCCCCTGCACACCCCACCCCTGCCTTGATGGAGTGATTTATCAAATGGTATTCCAAAGAACATCATAAGGAAAGATCTGTCTTGATGGATTGAAGATAGTGTGTCTCCTCGATGGGGAGATGAGTGGAGAAGACCCTTGAGAAGCTGTTAGACTTATTTATTCCATGAAAATCTAGAATTTCTAGAAAGTGCTTGAAAAAATCATTGATGAGGTATGCATTTATCTCATCCTTGTTAATGAATGAATAAATTCTGATATTAAGGGGGAGAAATTAAATTAATCAATGACAAGAAGTTGAGGAAATTTGAGATCTTGAGGATGATTTCTAAAACCTGCTACATGTACTTGAATGTTTTCAACATGTGTATTGAGATGAGTGCAATATCTCAAGTTGTAATTCCAAAAAGAATGAAGATATCAGTTGGCATCATTTGGTTTCAACTTAAGGACATTTGAACAGCCCCTAAATGAGTCATGGGAATTATAATTAGTTGGTATCATGTTCACACCCCTACCCCCCCTGCACACCCCACCCCTGCCCCCCCCCCCCCCCCGTGCACACACCCCCTACCCCCCGTGCACACCCCCCCTACCCCCCCCCCCCCCCCCCCCGCCCGCACACCCCACAACTCCCCCCCCCTGCACACCCCACCCCTGCCTTGATAGAGTGATTTATCAAATGGTATTCCAAAGAACATCAGATGGAAATATCATCCTTGATGGAGTGAAGATAGTGTGTCTCCATGATGGGTAGATGAGTGGAGAAGACCCTTGAGAAGCTTCCAGACTTATTTATTTCATGCAAATCTGGAATTTCTAGAAAGTGATTGAAAAAATCATTAATGAGGTATGCATTTATCTCATCCCTGTTAATGACCAAATAAAGTCTGATATTAAGGGGGATAAATTGAATTAATCAATGATAAGAAGTTGGGGAAATTTGAGATCTCAAGGCTGATTTCTAAAACCTGCTACATGTACTTGAATGTTTTCAACATGTGTATTGAGATGAGTGCAAGATCTCAGGTTGTAATTCCAAAAAGAATGAAGATATCAATTGGAATCATTTGGTTTCAACTTGAGGACATCTAAACAGCCCCTAAATGAGTCATGGGAATTAGAATCAGTTGGTATCATGCACACACCCAATGCCCCCCCTTCACACCCCACCCCTTCCCCCCTTGCACACACCCCCTGCCCCCCCTACACACCCCACCCCTGCACCCCCCCCCCTGCACACCCCACCCCTGCCTTGATGGATTGATTTATCAAATGGTATTCCAAAGAACATCAGAAGGAAAAATTTTCCTTGATGGAGTGAAGATAGTCTGTCTCCTCGATGGGGAGATGAGTGGACAAGACCCTTGAGAAGCTACCAGACTTATTTATTCCATGAAAGTCTAGAATTTTTGGAAAGTGCTTGAAAAAATCATTGATGAGGTATGAATTTATCTCATCCCTGTTAATGACCAAATAAATTATGATATTAAGGAGGATAAATTGAATTAATCAATGACAAGAAGTTAAGGAAATTTGAGATCTCAAGGCTTATTTCTAAAACCTGCTACATGTACTTGAATGTTTTCAACATGTGTATTGAGATGAGTGCAATATCTTAGGTTGTAATTCCAAAATAATGAAGATATCAATTGGCATAATTTGGTTTCAACTTGAGGACATTTGAACATCCCCTAAATGAGTCATGGGAATTAGAATTAGTTGGTATCATGCACACACCCCCTGCCCCCTGCACACCCCACCCCTGCCCCTCCCCCCCCCCCACCCTATACAGTCTCTAGTGACTCATGCTACAGAGCTAGTTTACTAAGGATTTTATTAGATTGTTCTCATTTAAGGTGGAAACATTCTAAATTCCATGACCAGACATAATCAGGTGTTTTATCTCCCACATCCCCCACCCTTTCTATGTATTACAGGCATGTAGGATGAAAATGATTGGATAGACAACAACAAGTGCATTTTTTCTCGAGTCCAGAAATTTGTGTATGAGAGAGTGATGCTAGAGACCTCCATTTTCCATAAATAAACCATTAGATGGTGGAATACCATTAATCAATATAGAAGATGATATGATCATTCATAGAAAACATTCATGGAGGTTTTCCATGAAAAATAAATTGCTAACATTCAAGGAGGTTTTTCATAGAGCTGCTATGATTTGCCCAATTTTTGGCTGCAATAAAGGCCCAAAAGGATCGTATGTTCTAGATATTCCACCATCTGGATATCAAACTATAGGTAAGGATATTGTATATGACACCATACCCAACCGGATCGGGCTACACCAATCCAATAATCTCCCTTGTTTCATCCCTTGTTTCGGGTTGGAATGTTGGTGGCAACGGGTTGAAATGAAGGTGGAAGGGGGCTAGTGTGGGCTGTATGTGGATGGAGTAGGTCCAAATCATAGAATTATCATGGCGTGACTGCGGTGTGACCGCGGTGTGACCGCGGAATGACCATGGCATGACTGAGGCATGTTGGCCTGGTCCAGCGACATCTACGGGGCAGCATCTTCTAGCCAGGAGCGAAGGGAGCGGGAGGAGGCGGGGAAACATTCTGGTCATTGCCCCGTTGGTATAAATTGTGATTATTCAGTATCAACATTGATCACAAGACTCATGGAATACTATCACTGTGAAACATTGCGGGGTGTCGTCCCAGAGCAGGGCCAAATCACAGCATTACCGCGGCGTGACCGCGGCGTGATCGCAGTGTGACCGCGGCGTGACCACGGAATGTTGGCCCAGTCCAGTGACATCCACGGGGCAGCATCTTCCGTCCAGGAGCGAAGGGAGTGGGAGGAGGTGGGGAAACATTCTGGTTGTCGCCCCTCTGGTAGAAATTGTGATTAGTCAGTCTCAACATTGATCACAAGACTCATGGAATACTATCACTGCGAACTGTCGTGGGTTGTCGTCCTAAAGCAGGGCCAAATCACGGCGTGACCGCGATGTGACCATGTCTTGACCACGGCGTGACCGCGACATGATCGCGGCTTGTTGGCCCGGTCCAGTGACATCCACGGGGCAGAATCTTCCGTCCAGGAGCGAAGGGAGTGGGAGGAGGTGGAGAAACATTCTGGTCATCGTCCCATTGGCAGAAATTGTGATTAGTCAGTTTCAACATTGATCACAAGACTCATGGAATACTATCACTATGAACCGCTGCGGGGTATCGTGTTGGAGCTGGGCCAAACCGTGGCATGACCATGGTGTGACCGTGATGTGACCACGGCGTGACCGCTGCATGTTGGCCCGGTCCAGCGACATCCGCGGGGCAGCATCTTCTGGCCAGGAGCGAAGGGAGTGGGAGGATGCGGGGAAACATTCCGACCGTCACCCTACCGGCAGATGATAGAACATATCAATTATTTAATATGCTATAACAGGGGATCAGCAGTGAAGGTTTTAGTGAGCGGCACAATGACGCAACTTCTAAAGGGAAACAAAACAATGGAAAAGAATCATACACCCTACACAAACCATTTACAAATTCATTCACTTTTCCTAAACATGGAATTTTATTTATAATATTCTAAGTGTGAAAAGGAAAGTGTCATGGTCAAGGCATATACCTACTCGGGCAATGTCATTTAAGTTAAACGAGTATGATAAGCCGATTTATATTATTCAAATAAAACAAAAACAAACTATCCATAAAACAAACACCAATAAGAGGTATATGAAAGACTCAAACCAAATCTAAACATGATACAAATAACTATCACTACTCTTTGGTTTAGAAGACAGCGCACCTACGTTGGAGGGGATTTATTATAAAATCATGGAATTTCTTTATCACACAATTGACTTAATTATATTTAACATTTATTCTAAAACTCATCAGCACAAATCAAATGCAATAATTTAATCAACTAGATCAACATAACTATCATTGTGAGTTTTTGCAGACAGAACACCTCCGTTGGAGGGTTTTTATTATAAAAACATGAATTTATTTATCAAATGAAACAATTATATTAAAGAACACTTATTCAAGATATGCAATTCAATATAATTAATCAGAATTAAGAAATAAGCTAAATTTAATTTAAAGCATTCTTGAATTAAAGAGGCTAGAAGAGGGATCCTACCTCAAGGTGGAACCAAATCGTCCACTTCGGCTCTTGGAGCTTTATAGCTAAAAGTTTCTACTCCCCAACTGGGTATACTCACCTTCACACACATGCAAGGACACCTATCCCCTATGCACACACCCGCATGGCAATGAGAATGTGCAAGGGGATCCTTGCACATATGCTTATATGCATATACCAGTCTCCACTCACTTGTGTATGCATTTATATATATATATATATATATACATGGGCACACATAGACCCATACGTGCATAATCACTGCCATGGTTGACTATACATGTAACGAGAGAACCCACATACATATACTTTCTTACCTATGCACACGCAGGCGAGTCAACCTTAACTTGGCTACTCGAAACCAATGAGCAGGGATCAATGCACTACACAAAGGATATTAGGAACATTAAAACACATAAAGGATGCTACATAACCAGTGAGAAACTAACCAATGGCATTAAATCCTTACCTCGATTGGGATAACCAAATCCACCCGAACCAACACGAAATGATCCAACGCCCTACTGAAAACATAATATGGTGTCAAAAACACTGAAATCCCCAAATACATGAGGTGTGAGACAAGTAGTAACCATATAATCTTACCTCGAATCAAATCTAGCAGACTGAATCAATCTGAACCCCATTTTCCCCCCTTCATAGAATATAATTACCCTTTGTCCACAAAAAAAGTAAAATACCTAAGTGGCCAATGTGATAAAGAAAATAAAATAAAAACTAAACTAAAACATACTTGTATCCTGTGACTATACACATCACCTCCCAACATATAAGAACCACAATTCCCCATGGGTCAAATCATGTTCCTGTAATAAAGGGGGAAATAGATCCATGTTTCAAAATGATACTATCAAATAGTACATTCTTATTAATTAAAAATTATTCTTCCTATTAATGGTATATAATTAGTTTCGCTCAAGTTTCACCTTAATTTGGTTTTGTCCGATACAAGTTTTTATCCCACCCGATAATAAAAGTTTACTAGAGGACACAATTTCTAATAAAATAGAATATATCATAACAAAAAATAGATCCACACCTATGAAGAAGGTTTAACATGATAAGAAAGAATGTTTGATCATATAGTTTGATGAGTTATAAAAGGATAAACCAAAAAAATAAAAAACATTGAGAGTTCTCTAATTGCTCAAGTGAATATGCAATTTTCAAACAATAATAAACATGTGAAAGAATAGAAAACGATGTTTCCTCAACATAAATGTTTATAATGTGAGAAATAAGAAAGATCAAAGAAAATCAAACACTTTTGAGCTACAAATAAAATTGCTATAGTGTTGAGAAAAAATCCTAATAACTTAGAAGTTAATAAACCCACCTTATTACCATAATTGTTTATCAAATGACACAATTATTTTAACTAACACTTGATCAAGAATTTAAATTTAATATAAACAAGAATAATTAAGAAGGCAGCTAAATGTAATTTAAATTCTTGAATTAAAGAGGCTAGGAGAGGGACTCTACCTCAAAGGAGTCAAGCCACACTCGGCACTTGACACTTTTAATCAGTGACAACTATAAGAATATCCATCCATCCTTCGGGAATATGCACCTTTTCATATAAATAAGGATGCCCTAACCCCTATGTATTTATCCTCATGGGAGTTCGGGCATGTGAGGTTATTCTCCTCAACAAGATCCAAAACACACTATAAAAATATAAGGAACCCAAAAATCACAAAATCCCTAATTAAAATTGGACCAAAGAATAAAAACAGAATAAAACTTACCCAAATATAATGTTGAACTCACTATCTTCGATGGTGGTTGATTCATGCTCAAATTTACCCAAGAGATGAAGGTAGAATGGTCATTGTAGTTTATCTTGGGTTATCGAATCCTCAGAGACCTAAGAATTAACCTACAGACACGTAAATTTTATGGATTGTTTTTGGATATGAAATGGACAAATTGGGTTGATTTTAGATGGGTTTAAGGTATCAATAATAGATTTAAGTTAATTAATATTATGAGAAACTGAGTTGATCCTAGGTTATTGCTCGGGGTGGATTGAATGAATTATTTTTTTTACAATTTCAATTTCATTAACTTGAGAAGGATTCATGCAATGAATTAAAAATAACCTCATCAATTACTGATTAAATACCTTCACAAACCCATTCTAATCACCTATATACTTGTAGGATCATTTTCATGAGCACTCGAAATTAAAGGATCTAATTATCACATAAAATTGGGGCGAATAAACTCAATAAGGAAGAGGAAGAGAGAAAATCATTGAATGAAAGAAACTCAAATAAAAGAAATTAATAACATTTAGATAGTGATAAATAACATCCAATCCAGACCCTTGATACTCCCTTTGATCAACCCATAAAATATCTATCCCTCCATTGATGACATGTTCTCAACGGAAGCGGGAAGTAGACTTACGAGGGTGGAATTGAAGAAGTAAAAACAACAAAATAATGATCACTCCACCATTGTGTGAACAAAATCACAAGGTTTGGTGTGAAAAATTTCAAATAAAGAGGAAATTATATAAAGGTGATATTAATAAGAATATAAAAAGAGAATAAGAAGAATTTTTATTGAAAACTAAGGTGATTCGAACAATTTACATGAGAAGGAAGAACGTTACAAAGGCAAATTGGCAGCATAACATTAAGATGAAAAAAAATCTCAAAGATGAAAAACACCTCCACCACCACTAACTTAAATAGGAATTTTGGGAGCCTTGGGTTGATCTTCCAACAGTAAAAAGCATCCCACTTGATTATGGTAGGCTTAGGGTGGTGGAAATCTTGTGGAACTTGGACTTTTCCACTCTTGACCCGAGGTGGCAGCCAGCTTGCAACCACCGAACAGACGCATCGCAAGGAACTTCTAGATGGCAGAATTAGAGTGGGAAATAGATAAAGAAAATGGATATCAGGATTTATCCTAACCTCCTGTAAAATTTGGGACCATTTGGAGTTTTGAATCTAGAGTTATGGCCGATTTAGTGGAATAATATTCTGGGTCGCAGATTCTGGCCCAGATTTTGATATTCTATTTGGACCGCCTTAATTTCCATCATGAGAAGTTGAATTAGCACTTTCTCCTGAATAATTATTTATTCCTATATAATTTTTTTATAATCCCATGAAATTTGGGATTCATTGGGTCTGTATTATGGGCCCCACATTCTCATCATTGGGCTGGTGTCCAATCTGCCTTCTCTAGAATTGCTTCCATTCATCTCCAAATATCCCCATCATCCTTTATGAATACTCCATTAATCCCTGAATAAAAAATGTTCATATTTAAGTTTATATATAGTTCCTAAAATATCAAATTAAAATATGGATAATTAAAATCCTTAAAATCAGATGAATCATTGGGCCTAAATTGGTGTACATTAGGCATGAAGTGCACAAATGATAAGAAAGGATGTTCAAAATTAAAATCCACTAACTCAGGACCATAAGATCAAAAATGAACATTGAATACCATTAAAATGTAATTAAAATATGTATTTTTATTGGCTAATCACACCCCCACCCCAACTTTAGATTTTCTAGTCCCGAGCAAAATGTATCTCAACAATATGAAATTCGAATTCCCTTTTCCAAAAACATTTTAATACACAATGATCACCAAAAACCCTTATACCAAAAAATCATGAAACCCGTCAAAATATTTTAATACAAGATAGTTTCATAAGCATATCCCAATCCCAAGCCCATTACTTTATTCAAATTCAACGCCATATTTCATCCAATATCAATTAAGAGTAATGATGTGTTGTGCATCGCATTAGACATGGGGGTTCATCTTTATTCAAGAGGAAAATGATGGAAGTGCTAGGTGGAATAACATTTCAATATTAAAATGAGTATTCAAAAAAATTATTGTATTTTTTTTTAAAAAATTTCCATGGTAATTGAAATTTCACTCAAAAGAGTCAACCCCTGTAGCGAGACTTTGCCGATGACTCCCAAGCTCAAAGACCTTAGGGAACCAAGTGAATCATACATACTTGGGCATCATCTTGAGTTAACTCAGTCAAAAACAAATTCAAATTACCAAAAATAATGATAAAATCACTAACTCTGGGCCAGAAAACTATGAAGTCATGATCCCCAAGTGTCGAAAGCCACGCATTAGGTCATTTTATTTCTCTACACACAAATTTATTGTTTTTTATTTTTTTTAATACTCATATTAAAACTAAAATGATCACCAAACCTATACTATTTATTTGGGAGACCCCATGAACTCAAACTAATACCCCACTATCCAAAGGACGTGCATTGTGGTCTTTTTTTTATTTGGATGAAAATATAAACGATGAAATATCACATTGGACAGCCACACTTTCCAAAATCTATGATCATGAAATAATACAAGGATTAAAATCAGAATCGGGGCATGCTAAATTATTTGATATTTAGTTTCAAATTGTGCAATGTGTATTACCATGTTCAAAGTTAAAGGAATTTTTCCTTCCATTTACACATATTTTTTTCAAATCGTTCATTTCTTTACACAAAATCATTTTTTATTTTATCTCGCCCCCCAACTTAAAATAACACTATCCCTAGTGTTTAAAGAAAAGAAACTTTAGAAGGGGTAGAGTTAGATAAGGGGAGTTCAAAATGGAAATTGAAAATATGAGGATCATGGAATGAAGTCACCTGGTGGTTGAAGTTGAAGTTCTTGCTGCTCCAATTTAGTCCTTTGATATCCATGTCACTTGCAGAGTTCCCTAGTGGAAAAAGGAAAAAACAAACAAACAAACAAAACAAAACAATATATATATATATTTATATTTATAAAAAAAGTAAAATATAAGTATATATATAAAAATTATAGAATAAGGAATCACAATAAGTTGTAGGTCAGTGGTAAGTGTGCGTCCCTGCCTCCCTTCGGTCCCAGGTTCGAGTCCCCGCGGCTTCGCCGGTTGTGACAGGGTTTTCCCCATGACCTACATGTGGCATTTTAATTTTATTATTATTATATTTTTATTTATTTTTTTTTATTTTTTTTTTAACCTATAAACACATAAAAATAAAATAAAATAAACTGATGATACATTGTCTTCTTTTCAAATTTCTAGGTAAGGCATTACTCAAGGATCACACCACGTGACACGGATGAATATGGAGCTCCCCTTTCATACCCATACATACTTATAATATAAGCACAGTTCAACAGTATATATTTTTTTATCAAAATGATTCATTAATCCTATTTGAAAATAAAGATGATTCAAAAAGATTGGAAACATGGAAACCACGAGTTGCCTCCCGTGTGGTGCTTTTGTTTAATGTCATTAGATCGACTTGAACCCCCCAACTTATCCAATACCAACTTTTAACATTTTAAGGACCACATTTTTCACCACTTATACTAGGTTGAGATTGATTCTATGTTTATAATTTGTTTCATTCACAAACCTATGTTCTAAAATGAGTGGGTAAACCCAAGGAATATCATAAATGGTGGATCTAGTTGTTTATCTAGTCTTGACTAAGACATCAATGATCATTACTACATTATTAGTTTAAAGAGAAGAATTAATTCCATCAGAATGGTCATGGTTATACACTATGAAGGGATACTTGAGAGAGGAAGGAAGAACACTAATTTTGAGCTTGGTTTGGATAGGAAATTCAGAAATAGGTTTTCACTTTGAATCAAACTCAGTTTCATTTTCAAAATTTCTCAACAGAATCGGTTCTTTTTTAATAGAATATTCAACTACCAAATTGGAATGATCAGTGTTAGGAATGGTTATGGACTCAAAGTTTGTGATTTCTCTTAATGGTTCATTGATTGGTGTTTTTGAAAAATCATCAATGGAGTTATATTCATGAGACTCAATCCATGATGTCAAGTTCTCCTATTTTAAATCCAAAAAATCAATTTCCTCTTGATTTAAAGACCCTTCAAAAATTACTTTATCCTCTTTATCTATACTAAATCCAAAGGATGGTTATTCAATAAATTCATGAGAGGTTTGTGGGAGAAAAGAGTCTTCTATCAATGACGAGGAAGGGAAGCATGAGTGGGAATGGGTTCCATAACCGTCTCAAGGTTTTGTAGTTCTAATATCAATAATGAAACCTCAAAATTAATTATCTCCATTTGTTAACATAGTTTTTTAAGTAATGGATGCGGATTAGGATGGAAAGGGGGTTAAGACAGATGGTCTATTCCATAAGGATAATTGAGTTGTTGTAATTCCATAGGAGGATGTTCTTATTGGCCTTGTTGGGATTGGAAATCATTATAGGTTGGAATGTTTTTTGAATCATAGGGGCTGAAACATTATGGCTCAATTGTTTATTTGTTGTCCCACTAATATAAATTAAGATGGTCATTGTACATCATAACTGGTGTGGGGTAGTCAAAGTAGGGAGAGGTTCCCCGTGTTTGGATTTGTTCAAAATTGTCTTCCATAGGAGTGAGAGAGTGAGAAAAGAGAAGTGGGATGAAAAAAAAGGATGATAGTATCTAAGATAAATTACTTAAGTCCCTGTAAATGGCACCAAAATTTGATTCACGCTCAAATTTACCCAAGAGATGAAGGTAGAACGGTCCTTATAGTTTAGCTTGGGTTATCGAATCCTCAGAGACCTAAGAAGTAACCTACAGACATGTACATTCTATGGATTTTTTTTTGCTATGAAGTGGACAACATGGGATGATTTTAGATGGGTTTAAGTTATCACTAACAGATTTAAGTTAATTCAAATTATGAGAAAATGAGTTGATCCTAGGTTATAGCTTGGGGTGGATTGGATGAATTATTTTTTTTACAATTTCAATTTCATTAACTTGAGAAGGATTCATGAAATTAATTCAAACTAACCTCATCACTTACTGATTAAATACCTTCACAAACATATGATAATCACCTATACACTTGTAGGATCATTTTCATGAGCACTCCAAGGTAAAAGATCTAATTAGCACATAAAAGTGGGGCGAATAAACTCAATAAGGAAGAGGAAGAGAGAAAATCATTGAATGAAAGAAACTCAAATAAAAGAAATTAATAACATTTAGATAGTGAGAAATAACATCCAATATAGCTTATTTATACTCCCTTGTATCAACCCATAAAAGATATAACCCTCCATTGATTACATGTTCTCAACAGAAGCGGGAAGTAGACTTACGAGGGTGGAATTGAAGAAGTAAAAACAACAAAATAACGATTACTCCACCGTTGTGTGAACAAAATTACAAGGTTTGGTGTGAAAAAATTCACACATTGAGGCAAAGGTATCAAGATGATATGAATAATAATAGAACAAGATAATAAGAATAAATTTTATTAAAAACTAAGGTGATTCTAACAACTTACATGATAAGGAAGAACGTTACAAAGACAAATTGGCAGCATAACATTAAGATGAAAACAAAGCTCAAAGATGAAAAACTCCTCCACCACCACTACCTTAAATAGAAATTTTTGGAGCCTTGGATCGAGTCTCCAATAGTACAAAGCATCCCACTTTATTATGGTAGGCTTAGGGTGGTGGAAATCTTGTGGAACTTGGACTTTTCTACTCTTGACTCGAGGTGGCAGCCATCTTGCAACCACCAAACATAAACATCGAAAGGACCTTATATATGGAATAATTAGAGTGGGACATAGAATAAGAAAATGGGTCTACAGATGTCTAATAACCTCCTGTAAATTTGGGTCCCATTTGGAGTTTTGAATCTGGAGTTATGGCTGATTTAGTGGGATCATATTCTGGGCCGCAGATTCTGGCCCAGATTTTGATATTCTATTTGGGCCGCCATAATTGCCATCATGGAGGCAGAATTAGCACTTTCTACTGAATAATTATTTGTTACTCTATAAGTTTTATAGAATCTCACGAAATTTTTGATTCATTGGGCCTGTATTGTGGGCCCCACATTCTCATCATTGGGATGGTTTCCAATCTGCCTTCTCTATAATTGCTTCCATTCATCTCCAAATGTCCCCATCATCCTTTATGAATCCTCCATTGATACTTGAATGAAAAATGTTCATATTTAAGTTTATATAAAGTTCCCAAAATATCAAATTAAAATATGGATAATTACAATCCTTAAAATCAGATGAATCATTGGGCCTAAATTGGTGTACATTAGGCATGAAGTGCACAAATGATAAGAATGGGTGTTCAAAATTAAAATCCACTAACTCAGGCCCATAAGATAAAAAATGAACATTGAATACCATTAAAATGTAATTAAAATATGTATTTTTATTGGATAATCAGTGGTGGATAAAACTATCCTCATCATAAGAAACCACCTGTAAGGAAATAGTGGGAAAAGAAATGTGATATGACGACTTCTTATATATATATATATATATATATGATCATTGTGTCAACTATTCATGATAAATGATACATGAATCCATAACCAACAATGAAAAAATAATATTCAGATTGATATGTACATCCCAATACTAAATAACATGATTATTAATAAAGAGTAAAATTTCAAAAACACCCATTCATCAAAGAAAAACACATGCCAAAACATTGACTTTACAAAAGCACACTTTCTCGTTAAAAAATACTATATTACATAAGGAATAAAAACTCTTTTTTTAGAAACACATTTTTGAAAAACATAGCATGGTGAACCCAGCTTCTCCCCCCTACACACACATCACACACCCATCACAACCCATGCACACCCCTCCCCCTCCACTGCACACTTCCTACCCCCTGCACACACTCCCTCCACCCCCTGCACATTCTCCCACACATCCCCTATCCCTGTACCCTACACACCCCCTGCACACACCCAGCACACACCCCCTGCACACCACAGCACACCCCTCCCCCCCCCCAATGCATGCTTCCTTCCCCCTATATACACTCCCTCCACCCCATGCACCCTGCACACCCCCTGCACACTCTCCCACACATCCCCTGCCCTTGTACCCTGCACACCCCCCTACACACACCTAGCACACACCCCATGCACACCACAACACAACCCCAGTACACCCCCTCCCCCCTCTAATGCACACTTTCTTCCCCCTGTACACACTCCCTCCACCCCCTGCACACACCCCCTACCCCTGTACCCTGCAAACCCCCTACACACACCCACTGCACACACACCCTCCACACCCCCCTGCACCCCCGCCACCCCCTACACACCCTCACACACCTTTACACAACCACAAAAAAACCCCAAAACAACCCCTGCACACCCCCTTTAAAGTCTAAAATAAACCACAAACCAAAAACTAAATTCAAGGTTAAATAGAGCCTAAGAATTTCATTTCTCCAAAATTCAAATCAAGAATATCAAGAAGAGGGGCACCAAGAAATTGGATACTTCTATCTACCTAAAAAATGATTCATTGTGCATATTTGTTTCTAACCACATATAAGATGCTTCATGAAAAACTAAAAATTCAGATTCGATATAACTTCAATATGTTAAAGATGAACTAGGCCACCCAAATCCAGATTCTAGTAGGGTCTAGACAACCAGAATATGCATTGTTGGAAACACTACAAGAAATCTATCCCACTTAAGTGAGCTGGATAATTCATCCCTACTGAAGAACCATGATACCAAGGATACTTAATTGTGTTTCTCATAGCAATGATACTCATCCATAAAGATCTTATTTCTTGATAAACATTGTAAGAAAAAATGAATAATCAATATTTTTTTATTCCAAAACAATTATAACTAAGGTTAACTATATACTCTGAAGAATTAAAATGGTAGAATTCATCAAGTCAAAAATGAGAAAAAACCCAAAGCCATTTTGTGTCATTATTGGACTGATTAGTATCAAATATCTAGTATCTCATCTTGTTAAGAGTAGCAAATTTCTCAGAAAAGATCCTATTAGGCTTAAAAAGACCAAGAAGACCAAGCTTGTGTTTTTTAACAAAAAGATTAAGAGAACTAACTATTTTAGGGTTATCTTATCCCTGAAAATTCCAGAACATAATCTTTATTTAAACATGGATTTGGAGATAGATCTCCCTTTCTTCTTAACACCATAGTTTTTGTTACTGGTTGATCTCCTGAAAGCAATAGATTTTTTCCCATACCTACTTATAATAAAACTTTCCTTGCATGACGTTTTTGTATTGGGATAGCTCAATTCCCTTCCTTGGTCTGATACAGTAGTGAAAAGTCCCTTTGGATTACCTTTAGAAGTAAAACTCAAACTGGTATTAATCTGATGAGTGATACAAGAATTAACTCTATTGAAAATTAGAGTTCCAGTATTGACTCCAGGATTAACAAAATAAGTAGATCTTTGTCTTACTATTTTATTACACTTTGGATCGTTTTGAAATTTAGTAACCTTCTATTGTATACAACTCCCACTATGGGATGCATTGGCCTTATTGTTGTCTCTAGTTGGATTGATTGTATGTCCCTATTTTAGAATATCAGTAGACAGAGGAGTCTGCCCAGACCTGTATACAACTCTCAGACCTATAGAATCCATATTTATGCTAGTAGTTTCCAAATTATCAGTAGACAGAATAGTTTTCCTAGGCCTGTATGCAACACTCATACCTACAGAATCCATGTTTATGCTAGAAGATTCCAAATTATCCTTGAAAAGGGTGTTACTTCCCTCCTGTAAAGATAAACCAGTCTGAGCAATACTAGTTTGGGAAATAAAAATTGGTTCCTGTATATTAGAGATACTTATGAGTTTCTCATCTGGAAAATATTCAATAAGAATCGTAATATATTGATCAAATTCAATATAGATGGACTCATCTTCCTTTTCTATAAATCCAGAACATTTAGCTTCACCACTAGCATCCTAGAAAACAACAAATGCATTATTATTGCCAGGCTAGTAGGTTTCAACTTCAACATGCTTAACAGGGGTGACATTACAATGATCACCTTTATGAGAATCAACAAGGCACACAATATCATAGGCAATTTCAATAAAAAATTCATCATCCCCACTATTTGTAACTCCGTCATAAGCCAAATTACTACTGGAAGGACCAGGTACATACAGATTAGTGGTGGGATGAGATAAATCGGCATCTCCTTCCTCTTAAATAACAAGAGAGGCCCAATATTTACCATTGATGTTTTTAACATCAAATGTACTTGATTGTTTTTTCACCCATTTACCAGGTCCATCTTTTCTTGGTGGATCGTATTTTTTTTAGGGCAGTATCTTTTCCCTTCTTCCTCCTACTAACCTCTTTCCAAGTATTAACATCAGAAGGGGGCTTCACTTGCTTCTAAATGACTCTACAGTTAGAGATGTTGTGTTCAAAAATTCAGCAGTAATCGCAAAATGGGGAACATATTCATACTCTACCCATACTTCAACCTACGGTCATTAGCAATGAAATTGATGGAGTCTGACATCTTGGTATCAAAATCAGTATCAACCAAGATTCTGACATATAATCCTAGCTCTCCATGAAGAATGCGTTGATCCAATTTCAGATGAATTCCAATAAAATTAGCAATATCATTCAAGATTGTAGGGTGCCAATACACCTAGTTTAGGCCATTTAATCTAACCTATATTTGAGCTGTTGAATTCCTTTGATTGAAAGGGTCGAAATTAAAATGTTAATCATAAATCCTCAGTGCGCCAGGCTTCAAATTAACATTTCTAATCTTACGCACTGATTCGAGGTCATCCTTACTCTTCATCAGAATATGGAAGAAACCTCTTCCATTCATTTCCTCCCCAGCAATGTGAAATCCTCAATTTTAGATCTTCATTGGGCCATGGTTTTCTCATTTGGAATACAAAATACATCCAAGAATTCAGAATTTACACCTATCGATTCTCTGTTGAAGAGATTCCGGATTAGAGATGACTGAGAAACCACTACCATCCAATTTCTTGAAACAAGGAGGTCTGGGGAGGTCATCCTTTATGACATTAACACCATGAAGTGCATCTACAAAGGAAATTCCTTTTTTTACGAAGTCCTTAAATCTCCTGTAAGATTTAGGTTTTCAATCAGATTTTTCTCAATTTCTAAAGATTCACGTACCAGATCCTTGAAAGAGCATTCCCACTCTAGGAGAAATGCAACCATGATCAGAAGGAAGACTAGAACGAAGAAGAATCATTGCATCGATTCACCAGAAGACTTAAAAAGAATTTTTTAAAGGGTCTCCTTTATTGAACAGGCTTGTTAAGGAGGGGTTTGTTTTTTCATTTAAGGACAATGGAATGCAGGTTGAATTTTAGTTACTTAATATGGTACATGGGAATGAGGTTTGGCTGGATCAAGCTTATAATTGGGAAAAGACAGTTCTAGACTCAGATGTTGCAGCTCTTGTAACTAGTGTTGTGGCTGCAGATCACTCTAAATCTACCCTACCAAATGTCATTTGGTTCTTTAGGGAGAGTATTATTGAGGAAGTATTTGGTGACTTAGCACCAAATACTGAACTTGAAACCCTCCTTCACCCACCCCTTCACCCACCCTCCCCCTTGCACCCCTCCTTCACCCCCACTACCCCCCCCCCCCACCCTACTATCCCCACCCCACTACACCCCCACCCCACTAAACCCACCCTATCCCCTGCCCCCCACTGATATGAATAGAACCAATATAATATAACTAATGGGTCCCTAACCAAACTAACCTAAACTATAAAAAAATATTTAATTTCATTAAATGATATCTCTAACTCTTCTTTGTTTTTTAATTTTTAGAAAAAACCTTTTTTGGGTTAAGTGTGAACGAACACAATAGATTAACAAAATATCCACAAATAAATTACAGACATGAACCTAAATTCAAATTCTAAAATTAATCTTAATAAGTAGTTCAGTCACGCACCATAGGATTTGGGAGGATATAAGACACATCTCGAGATCTATGTGAGAGCTGATATCATGTGACAACTAAAGCTCTATGTCATAAGTTACTATCACCATTATTCTATCCCCATTTATATCAATCAAATCATTATTTCTAATATGCATCACCTCATTAAAAATTCCATACCAATGATACTGAACACCACTACTCCTGAACCTGTTTCCCCTGAAATTCCATTTTCATCATTGAATAAAGAAAATCATGATACAACAATAGACAAACCATCATAAAATTCCACATGATTATAACACCCAAAATGACCTTCACCAATGATAACATCAACCAAGAATACAAACCATGCTGATCCAAATACTCTAACTTAATAAAACTAATCAAACCAAATTGATTCACTAAACTAAGAAGAACCAAAAGATATGGACTTAAACTAAATCAAATAGAATTGACCTGATCTAAATCAAATAGAACATATATCTAATACTTCTAGAAATGAGAAAACCAACCTAGTTTAGAAAAAACCTAATAAAATCTACAAGGCTCTAACTAAATCAATGTAATCCAAACAAATTGATTCACTAAAATAAGAACCTAAATTTATAGTCCTATACTAAACCAAATAGATTTGGACTAATCCAAAATAAATGGAATTAAACTAACACTACTATAATCGAGACAACCCAACTTAAAATCGTATCATCATAACTTCTGATTTCTAGCATTTTCATGTTTAAACTCTATAAGACAATCAAACCCAATGAAAATCAAAAAAAAATCAAAAAAATCATACCTAATGCAGTAAGTGAGAAAAAATAAACTCTATCAAAGATAAATGTGACAATTAATAAGAAAATAAATCAAAAAAAATGAATCTTACCCAATGAAAATTGAAGAGGCTGTGGATTTAAAATCAAAGAAACCCTTCTCTAAGGAAAAAATCACAAGGCATGTGAGGAATTAGAACCATCCTGGTTCATATGTATGATGTTTTGCATTAGATAAAATCAAATATAATTGAAACCACAACATCATAAATAGAATAATTATTTGAGGAAATAGAAAACAAACCCTAACACACCCTACCTCAGGCCACTCACAAGCTGTGAATCATGGACCGCCCACCGGTGAGAATTAGAGGGGCGCTTGGAATGTGTGAATACTGAAAAACCATTACACATTGGTGAGTCGAGGAGGAGGGTGGCCTAAAGGTGAAGGCAGATCTGTAGCCGCATCAAAAGAAGAGGATCGCGGGGAGGTTAGGTGGTCGCATTGTTGGAGGAGGATCATCCCGAGGTTGGGTGGTTGCATCATCGTCGGAGGATTGTATTGAGGTTGGGGGGTCGCGTCATTAGAGGAGAATCATCCAGAGGTTGGGTGGCCGCATCGTCAGAGGAAGATAGTGGGAGGTTGGGTGGCACCATCGGGCGAGGACGAAGGTCGGATGACGATCGAACAAAAGCCATGAGGAATAGTCCGCGAGGAAGAGTCCGCAAGGAAGAGGAGAAGGGTTTTGAGGCGAGTCAGCGAGCGAGAGAGGAAAGGTGGGAGGGAGGTTGAAATTATGTGGCTAAAGCCACTGTTTTTTAAAAACTGTGGTGATATAATAGGATTTAGACATGATTTTTTTAAACCATGTCTATATAAGTGTGGCTAAATCTTAAAATTCTAGTAGTGTGATTTTTATGTGCTAAAAATGGAATATGATAGGATGAATGGATAGGCCCCAATTATATTTGGGAGACCCTTCTTGAAAACGGCCAAAACCATAATTAATGTCTATAATGGTACATTATCTATGGATTTTGGTGGTGACATTGTCCACTTCAATATCCTTGATTCCATGAAGCAACCCTCAGAAGAACATTCCTCTCTCTCTGTTAACTCTATAGATGTAATCCCTTCCCCTAAAACACTTATTTTCATTCCATGAATCCCCTTTTTGAGTTTTCATCATTGATTGAAATTATAGGAAATTATTCATACATAGAATGTTGTAGTGGTCTAGAAAAGTGCCATGCATGCTTATTAATTGATAATTTCTTGAACACTGAGGATCCAATGACCATTGATGATATTTCTAAGATTGTAAAAGCTCATTCCTCATCTGAGGATGATACCATTGAGTAGTTAGATGAGATTAGTGATCTCTCACTTTCACACACACTCCTATCAATCAAAAATCCACCTGAATTGGAACTGAAACAACTACCTCAAGATTTAAAATATCCATATCTTGAGAATGGAAACAAGATTCCCATCATCATTTCTAGTTCACTCCCTCCTGAGCATGAATTATGACTGCTTGAACTTTTGAGGGAGTATAAACCAGCATTGGTATGGAAACTTGCGGACATTCCTGTTATTATCCAATCAATTTGTACACATCATATATTGTTAAATGATGAGGCTAAACCAGTGAGGCGGTCACAACGTCGATTGAACCCAAACCTATTATATGTAGTTAAAAAGTAAGTAAAAAATTATTGGATGCTAGAATCATTTACCCCGTCTCTGAAAGCCAATGGGTCAGTCCCGTTCAAATAGTTCCTAAAAAACTGGTCTTACAGTAATCAAAAATGAAAATAATGAATTGGTTCTAAATCATGTACAGAATAGTCGGTGTGTCTGTATAAACTATCACTGACTAAACCAATACACTAGGAAGGATCATTTCCCATTGCCATTCATTGACCAAATTCTATAGAGGCTAAAGGGGAAGTCCCATTACTGTTTTCTTGATGGGTATTCTAGATACTTTCATATCCATATTTCTCTTGAGAATCAGGAAAATACAACCTTCACTTACCCCTTTGACACATTTTCATATAGGAGGATGCCATTTGGTCTGTGTAATGCTCTGAGTACTTTCTAGCGATGCATGTTTAGTATTTTTTGGATTATCTAGAGAATTGAATGGAAGTATTAATGGATGATTTCACTATTTATGGATCCTCTTTTGATTAATGTTTGAGTATCCTTGGTTTATTCCAACGTCACTATATTGAAAATAATCTCATATTAAATTATGAGAAATGCCATTTCATGGTGCGACAAGGTATAGTTTTGGGACATGTCATTTCTGGGGATGGTATTCAAGTAGATAAATCAAAAGTAGATGTCATTTATTCCCTATCATTCCCCAAAAATGTACAGGATGTGCGGTCTTTCCTAGGTCATGCTGAATTTTATCGTCGTTTCATTCGTGAATTAGTACAATCGCACTCCCCCTCTCCCGATTGATCCAAAAAGAAAAGGAATTTGTTTTTGATAAATAATTTGAGTAAACTTTTAATAAGTTAAAATGGATTATCACATCACCCCTGGTAATCTACCCACCTCGGTGGGATATTCCAACTATGTAGTTGGGGCGGTCTTATCACAAAGGGTCAACTGAGCTCCACATGTCATTGCCTATGCCTTACGTACTTTGGAACCTACCCAAGAAAACAACACCACAATTGAAAAATAATTCCTTTCCATTTTTTTTTCCTTGGAAAAATTCAGGTCATACCTTTTGGAGTCCAAAGTCATTGTATTCTCAGACCATGCAGCCCTCCGATATCTTCTAAAGAAACCGAAAGCCAAACCACGTCTTATTTGCTGGATGATCCTCCTTCAATAATTCAATCTAGAAATTTGAGATAAAAAGGAGCATAGAATGTGGTGGCTGACTATATCAGTAGGATTATCCCATCCTCAGACATTGACTTATCCCCCTGTATTCCTATAAATGATATGTTTCTCGGTGAGAAATTGTATCGAGTGAAAGATGTTATTCCTTGGTATGCTGAAATTGTAATTTATTTGGTATCATCTTTCATTCCTATTGATTTCATCAAAAACCAAGCCAGTCATCTAAAACATGAGTCTCATTGGTACATTTGGGATGACCCCTACCTCTAGCACACATGTAGTGATCAAGTACATAGGAATTGTGTTCCTGATAGTGAGTTTCAGTATGTCCTTAGATTTTGCCACACTCTTTCTTGTGGGGGCCACTTTGGTCTCCAACATACTGCTCGTAAAGTTCTTGATTCTGGTCTCTTTTGGCCAACAATTTTTCAGGATGCCTATGATTTTTGTATATCTTGTCCTCGTTGTCAAATAATGAGTGATGTCTCTAAAAAAATTAAATGTAACAAGAACCATTTCTCTTTAATGAAATTTTTGATGTTTGTGGTATTGACTTTATGGGGCCATTTCCTAATTCCTTTGGCAACTTGTACATTCTTCTAGTGGTTGATTACATTTCAAAATGAGTAGAGGCATGATCTACAAGTACTGATGATTCTAAGGTAGTTGTATAATTTTTGAGAACCCAAATATTTTGTAGGTTTGGATTACCTAGGTTCATCATCAGTGACTAGGGTTCTTATTTCTTCACCTGAACAATGCAATCACTTTTTCATCGGTATGGGTTCGGACATAGAGTGTTTACTGCTTATCACCCACAAACCAATAGTCAAGATGAGGTGTATAATAGAGAAGTAAAACAAATTCTTAAAAAATGGTTCAATGCAATAGAAAATATTGGAGTCTTAGACTCGATGATTTATTATAGGCCTACCATACTACTTTAAAAACTCATATTGGAATGTCACCCTGTCAGCTTGTGTTTGGAAAGAGTTATCACCTCCCTTTTGAGATTGATCATCATGCCTACTGGTCCATCAAACAATGTAATTCTAATCTTTATAGTATAGGTTTTCAAAGGAAGTTGAAGATTTAGGATATGGAGGAAATGATAAGATATACATATGAGAACTCCATGATTTATAAGAAGTGAACCAAGGCTGCCCACGACCATCTCATCCTTTATTATCAATTCCACGTTGGGCAGAAGGTCCTCCTCTACAATACAAGGATGAAGTTGCATCTAGGTAATCTTTATTCCTTCTGGTTTGGACTATACATTGTTACTAATATATCTCCATTTGGTGTTGTTCAAGTTCAAAATGAAGAAACCAAGCAAACCTTCACTGTCAATGGGCAGCGGTTGAAGCACTTCCACGAAGCCCTTCTGGAGTTCCTGATGGAGGAACTCCATGTTCAAGAAGAAACATACCAATGAAACCCACCAGGTTTTATCCTTCCTTACCACATTCTATTTTATTATAGTGAGGACACTGCATGTTCTAAGTGGGGGGGATGGGTATATTTCTAGTTTAGTTAGGAATTTTCATCATTTTTTTCTCTTTATTTTCTCACTTATTGAATATTATTGTCACTTTCCCCCCTATTTTATCCCACTATTTTGTTATGGAATATTAATTTTATCATGTAAAAAGATACCCTCTTTAAAATAATTCCAACTCATTTTTCATTCTTGAGTCGATTATGTGGAAAATTCCATTGTTTTTAGAAAAATGTTTTTCAAATGAATATTGATATGGAATATTTTTTTAGAATTTATATTTTCAAATCATTATTAGATGTTTAATAGATTTTTGAATCCCATGCCTCATTAGCACTGAATAATATTTTAATCCCTTGCCCAAGAGACATTCTAATCCCTTTATTGCATATTATTCCTTTTAATCACTTTCTTGAGAGTCTCAGGTGATGTAGAGAAACTAGAACTTGCCTGGATTTTGTTTGAATCCATAAGATTCAAGTGTGCTGCATTCATAATAGAGGTCACCATTCATTGAAAATCCCTTTGTATAATTAACCTCTATTTTTGGCCACCTTGAAATTTTATCCTTATTAACCCTTAGAGACCATGAAATTCCTATTAGGTAGCCACATTACAATATTATTTATCCCTACCTATCCATATCTTATGTACATTATTGTTTTACTTTCAGAAAGTGTATGGGAGAGTGTGTTTCCATGGGAATTATCAAGAATGAATCATTGTTATGGGTTGATAGAAAGGGTGCCTACATTTTCCTTGGGCAGTGGGTTCACAAGCCATATTGTATCATTGTTTTAAAAAAATTCTATCTTTATATCCAATGAAAATTCTAAAAAAAATAGTTATGTACATTGAAAAAAATAGAACAAAAAGAAAAAAAATGGAGAAAAGAGAAAGATTATTCATTATTATTCATTGATCAGCTATGACCAACACAAATGCACAATGGGGATAGTGAGTTGTAAGTGATACACTTTGTGAGGGGATGAGTGTGTACATTCATTGTGAACACTTGATAAATTTTGACATGTTTTGTACTTAAGAGATTAAACACTCCTCTTCTTCCTTAGATTTTTTTATACATTAAATCTTACCAACCCTTAAACCTCAGAACAACCTGTTAGAAGTATTCTTGAGTAGCACACTAGTTTATGTCAGTAGATAAATTAGAATATTGGAAAGCATATGATAATATCACATGAACTATATAAAAAATAATAAATCCACTTTAATATATTCCTTGAGTGAAGAGTGAAAATTTCTAAGTGAGGTAGGCTACGACATGTTTCATGGGTGAATAAATGAAGTTGAACAAATTCGAATGTGAGAGAAGAAAAATGATAGGAAAATTGATTTCACAAACGAGACATGATGAATTTAATTTTAAAATAATCTTGTAACTTTTCTCACTATTTATTTAGGAATTATACTTGTTTATGATATAATACTTTTCCCATGACTGTAAATGTTTAGGTGTGGGGGTGTGACCGCACTGCGATTCACTGTTTCATTTTCACCCTTACACCAATATGCTAAACTTGTTTGGTATTGAAAATTATAGAAATAATAACAAATTTCACTTCATTTTTGATTAATTTATTTTGTTTTTATCACTATTAAAAAGGTAAATGTTACTTGTTTTTATGAATTCATTGTAGGAGGAGGTGATTTGGAGGCCCCAGAGATGATCCGGAAGGAAATGGGCCAAACTTCATGGAATCCCATGGAAATCTGTACACTTTTTTGAACATTACAAGAATTTAGTGCCTCCAAATGGGATGAAACTTTTTTTTCCACTCCAAAACTTCATTTTCTACAACACATCTCAAGAAACTAAATCCCAGTTCGTCTATCTAGTGGCCCATCCGAACCATTCTGTCCAGGGGACAGAATCTGCATGAAGTCAACAAATGTGTTCTGTATTTTTTCAATATCTCGGATTCTATTTATCTAAATGGTGAAAAAAATTCAGTGGATATATTAAAGAGGTGTGTAAACATATTTATAGTTTTTTTCAAAGAAATATTCGACTGTCTAGTGGTTGAAAACCATGGGACAAGTGTTTTATTGAAATCGGGGGGCTCAAAACCACCTTCCAATTTTCCTATAAATTGGAACCTTGGATCCTCATTTGGAAGTTCGAACCAGAAGAAAATATCTAACATTTTGGAGTCCTGGAGTAGTCTCCTATTTATCCTATAAGTTCTTGAGGCACCTATCCTCATAGGGGGGTCAAAATGATGAAGGATTTCTACCCGAGTTTTTTCCTCCCAATATCGAGCTAAACAGTGGGTGTTCATTGTGAGGGAGCTACGCACATGTCAAGGGAGTTCCAACGCATATATTAGCTACTGGTTTGGTGTGGTTTTCATGTTAAAAAATTTCTTTCCATGTACCTTACATTATTTCTTATTTGAACTCTTTTTTTGATGCATGTGATTGATTTGCTCTTAATTTCTAACCAATCGGTGTGATGTTTTGAGTGTGTGATTCGTGTTGCTCCAATTGGACAGCACAAGAATCCTTTTCATACCCACTTTCTTAAGATATCAATCTTCTTTGGAATCCCTTATTCCTTTCATAAGTTCTAGACCTTGACAATATGATTGTTATACCAAGGTTTGGTTCTTCAAGCAATGAAATAATGGCTTAGAAATTAATCAAGATTCCAATTAATTTCAACCAAAGAATTACTCCAAACCTAAATGAATATCTAAGAACAATGAACTTGAAATGTGTGTAGTGAAATAGAAACAACACATTTGTCTCATATTTTTCAAAATACACTTATTTTTTCAACTATTAAACTCTTTAAGTTAAGTTATTTTCTTTAAATTGTTTTCAAAATCACCCCCCCCCAGTATTTTTTATTAAAAACACATACTCTAAACCTATAAATGCTTCACACTCCTTGAGAGATGACCTAGGGTTTTCCCTATACTATAAATCAACCTTAAAATCATAATAAACTTGACATGTCATGACAACGCGGTTGAAATTCCATTTCCAAAACACACACACACACACCAAAAAGCCCACAAACATGTCACATAACACTCCATTCACATTCAAATTCATTTTAACATCATACTCATACAAAACATATCATAAACATGTTTCATACCCTTCCTACAATTTAATAAAACATTTCAACAATTCATAAAATGTTATCAAAATGTTTGACATCACCAATCATCATTTTCTCTTTCAAAACCCCGTTTTAATAGCATACACCCACCAAAACAGTACATAAAAATCTTTTTCACAATTTGTATAACTCAATAAACCATTTACAATTTTCATAAAACACTTTGAAGAAGCATAACAATTTTTTCCACATAAAACCTATTCAAATACCCTCTTTTAAGGGCAAAATCACACCAAAACCCTACCAAACCAGATTTGGCATCCCAAGCCACATTTAATAAACCATTTTCATATGTTATAAAATGATGCCAAATGACACCACAAGAGTTACACAAGAAAAACACGCCATTTAAATTAAAATTGGAAATTTAAAATTAAACACTCAACCAATTCCATCAAAAATAGGTTTCTCGCCACACAAAACATATTAGGAACATTCTAAATAAGTAAATTAAGCAAGCTAACTTATCAAAGAATTCTTACACATGGAATCACCTACCTTTTGTGTAAAAACCCCCAAATATTTGTGTGAAACTTCAATCGCACCACCACCACACCACAAGAGAGTTAAAAAGAACCTAAATCCACAATATTGGATCAAGAAACCCAAAATCAAACCCTAGGTATGAAACTCTAGTTTCTGGACATTTGGAACTTCAAGAAGGAGGGGAGAAACCTTAAGGAAATAGAAGGAACAAGATAAATATTCACTTACTTGAGAAACTTTGAAGAAATCACCCCAAATACACCAATAGTTGAATCTCCAAGCAGCCAAAATTGTAAGGTAGGTTCGAATAAGACTGAGGAGGTCGAGTTGGGACTAAAATAGTGGAAAAGAGTAAAAAATGAATGATTTATGAAAGAAAAAAATCTCTTTTTAAATCTAGATGATTTGAGAAACCTTGAAGAAATTAACCCTAATCCACAATGAATATAATCTCTAAAGAGGGAAAATAAAACATGGGGGTGTGCCTGGGGTTTGTGGGCTCAAGTGAGAGGTGAAATGACTAAAAAATGTTAAACAATGAATGAGATATAAAATAAATAAATTATTTCCTTAAATATAGAAATGAGCTCACAAGTTGACCCAATGACTGAATAAATCACCAAAATATACCATTATTACGAGTTACTAAGGGGTTCAAATGGATATGGTGGTTTGAATAGGTCAGGGTAGGACAAGTGGGAATTTGAAAGGGTAAAAAATGTTGAAAAATGAAGGAGTTATAAAAGAAAAAAATTTTGTTTTTAAATCTCGAAATGGGCTCATGGTTTGGCCCAAATCCTGAAGAAACCACCCCAATAAACATACCCCACAAAAGGTGCCACTAGGAGTGTCACAAATTCAATTCCAAGACACCTCATCCTTATACCTTACCTTTAAAAAAACAAGGCCAAATACTATCCAAGACTAATGAATTAGATCAAGAACACTCGAGACACCAAATCTAATCCCGGAACACCTGGAAACCAAGAGAAAACTAAGATTCAAAATAAGATTCAAAAAAATCATGGAATTGAATATATGGGTGTGAAAATTCTCCCCACCATAAAGCTTTATTCCCTCAAAAATCCACAACAATGCCAAATGAAAAAACAAAACCTAGCTGGTAGTCTAAGATGGACTCCCTTACCAAGTTTTCTCACCCCCAAAAGGCCAAAACACCTCTAGTTGATCAATCAAAGGAAGTGATACTCTCACCAAGCAAAATTTACCCCACTTACCTAAAACGGTCAAACATGTTAAAACCACATCCCATTGGGCATGCTCCAATACCACATTTACCCAAGGAAGAAATTGGTGGTTAGATAGCTCTAAACGAGACTACCTACTGCCATTCCAACACCAGGAAGACAATCAAATTACTAATATGGGGAGACCCGAATGGACTCCCCACCATAATATCCAACTTAATTTCCCAAGACAGAATTGGGACACCCACAGGGGGATACCAAACGGACTCCCCACTGTAAGGTATAGACTAAAATTAGACATATTCCAAAAGAAACTATATGAGACACATGGTGGGTCTCCCTACCATAAGAACCAACCGTCTTTACCAACTAGCATGGGTTGACACAAAAAAAACCCCCATGAGATCAAATCCCCACTACAAAGGGGGGGTCAAACAAAGAAACTCCAAACCATCAAATACACTCCATTATTAACCACTTCTATGGGAATCACCATACTTGACTAATCCCGACTAAGAAAGAGATCAAAAAGAGCCTACTAGGTTATTCATACATGAATAAATACACTAAGGGTTGCACCCACAGGGGTTCAAGCACTGGGTTTGTGAAAACAAAACCATCCTACCCCCCTAAAACAAATGAGGGAATTCTCCACCAATATAGATTACAAACTTGATGGATAAGGTCCCTATGTCCCTTTCCACCACACAGGACCACTTGACACGAAACAACCACATCAAAAATTCAAAATCTCTCCATATTCCACACTGGAGATGGAAGTGAAACCAAGATTCATTACACCCCTAGATATTTCCTAACTGTGTGAAAAGATTCAATCCAAGGCCTATTAATGGAGCCTTGATGTTTGAATCATCTTCTACACTGTATTTAGAAGATAATGATCACAAAACCCCATGAAAATCACTAGCTCAAACAACACACCTTTACCCAAACAGATGCTTGGATGATTCACATGCATAACCTCTTTCACCCCGAAAAAGAAACAGCAGAAGGAAAATACACGGAAGACATCTTCACTTAGAACAAGGAATTCAAAATTCTCATAATATAAACACACTTTTACTTAAGAAGAAGCCCTTGAAAGGTTCCGCAACATCCACCTTTTCCCTAAAAAGAAAACACAACACAACAAGACGCCACTGAACATGACCCTTGAAAGTGACAAGGTCATTACCAGGAGTGAAACCTTGAACAAGGATCCAAGTAGCATGAGATTACCGCAAGTAATCATAAAAACCTCGAACGACCCAATTTTTTCACACTAGTTTCCCAACATGAATCCTTGCCTCAATGAGACCGACGAAAGAACCAAAGGCCCTTCAGGACATCATTCTATACTAATGAACCTATACTTTTTTCACCTTCCTCACTATAATTCCCCTTCACCACTTTCAATAAAACTTGTAGACATAATGGTGTCAAACTTTACCTTTAAAGATTTAAGGAACTATAGCAACATAAGGAACCAAGATATATTTCAACTTTCTAAAACCACTCTCCTGGTACACAAGGATCCACTTAACCAAAAAATTATAGGGGTAGACCCAACCATAAAACCCAGGAATAGAGTCTGTGCATTGATCAACTGGAGGTCCTGCCAACGGTGAATCACATGTGGCTGCACTTCAATCATGCATTAACCCTTTATGGGGGCGTACCCTAGCCAACAATAAATTCCAAGGACCCAACCAAGATTTCCCTTTGGTTAAAACATACCACAAACCAAGTCCAAACACATGAGGAGATAAACCACAGGGGCTTCTGGATTCATTTCTCACAAAGGTCCACCAATCAACACTTCAACCCAACTTACCAACAAAACAAAAACCCAAAACATCATTCAAACAAGAGGGGTTATCTAACTAAATACACCCTACCACAACATTAAAAAAATAATACACACCATCCAAACCGATCATCAAGACATCAAATTTTCCTTTAAAATCATCTCTTTGAAAATAAATGGGTCGGAGGTTGGTTCATCCACCAATGGTACCCCATGGGCCTCACACATGCATGTTTCCATGCCACACTAGGAACCCTCCTCATATAGATATCCGCACTCATCTATTAATTCCCTTAACCATCCATCTTCCCATGTAAATCCATGCATGTGGTCACTCACAGAAATACCAAAGGTTAAAATAAACATTCTTTCCACTTTTCAAAACCAAGACATTCAACTGACACTTCCTTTTTCTCCAAAATGCAAACCAAAAAATCAAAACCCAATTCAAATCATACAATACTTCTCATAAAAATACTAAACATTAATTAAAACTCACTTTAAATTCATACAAATTACTTTCAAAACACCTTATCCCATTTCAAAACACTTGAGGTTTTATGGAAAACTCTATTTCTTAAACACCCATTCATTTTGAAACTCATTTATCCCCATTTAAAACAAGTTCCTAGCAATTCATGAAACTTTTCTAAATCCCACCAATTACCAAATAAAAATTCATCTTCAAACTCCACACATAAATTCCAAAACACTTCATTCTATTTAAAACACTTTTCAACATCTCAGAAAACTCTATTTGAAATTGATTTTCAAACCCCACCTTAACATAATTCACCCTTTCAAAAGAGGTGTAAACACACCATTTATTCTTTTAAAACCATTATGAAATTTCATTTCTACCCTTTAAGAAATCAAACCATTTCCACTTTACTATAAAATCATTTCACAAAAATTCACACTTCTTAAAATCAAGTCATCATTTTTTTTCTTTAAAACCAAGTTTCCAAAATTCTAAAATAAAAATAAACAAGAAAATTTGAGGGAAAATTAGTGCTGGAAAGTGGCTTGGACATATGGTTGGTAGCTATAAAATAATAAATTTACCATCATGGAGAGTGTTATAAGGAAATATCCCTGGATCCACATGGCTTTTCAGGCTCTGTGATCTCATTGAGACCATTAACCCAACTCTCTTTTCATTTCCCCAATCATCGAAGAACCATGAGAACAAAAGAACTCAGATAAAACCCAACTTCCCCTAGAGAAATGAATACTTTCATGTGGTGTGCTAGACCAGAACACTACTCTTAATTGGGATTTCAATACTTGACAATCCTAGATCTGATCTACCCAGACTCTTTCCCAAAAGAACATGACCCAAAAAGAGCAAACCTCCTTTGATACCATTTTTTCACGAACCAAATCTAGTCGCCATCAAAACCAATGCTCAAACCAGTCCATGGAAAGGAAATAGAGGCATTACCGATCCCCATGGGCTAGAAAAAGTGCTAAAGTATCATAAAAAAGTTTTTGGGAATGATTTACCTAAATTTATAAGCATTAAGCAACCAAAAACAATAAATAAACTGAATCTGAAAATTTAATCCAAACAAGCCTTTAATAAAATTCAGAACTGAAATACATGGTTTTATAAAAATAATAAGAGGTAAAAAACTAAAAATTAGCATCAAAAATTACTCAAGGGCCACCACACAGAAAGGTTCCATCATCCCCAAGCCTTCTTCATAACACCACACCAAGAATAGAAGCTAACAACCCAAACCACTAGCACTAAAATCTTTGTCCACACCTACGACAAAGATTACCAAGTATAATTACACCCAAGGGTGTAAGTAGGGTGTGAGCCTAATCCCAATAGGATGCAACCCAAAATATTCCAAGTGATAAACATTATAAGATAAAAATATTTCAAGTTTTCATAATCAAGAAAAGGTGGCAACAATTTTCTAAAGGATGCAACTTTAAATGAAAACAATTTTTAGGGGAGCTATTTTAAAGAATGAACACTTTTAAATAAAATTAAAAAGATACTGAATTTTTCATCCAAACACACCGTATATTGATGGTGAGTATCGTATAGTCAATATGCACTAGTCACGGGAACACCACTAGGCATTAGCTAGCTGTGGACCCCAGGTACCTCGTATCTCAGTGAAAAGTAACCATAATAAATATACATTCTCATGCACGATCTACTAGTAGGAAACATACCCATAACCTATTAGTCCCCAGAATAATCGTAATAGTTTAGTTATTTTTTCCATCTTCAAACTTTCTATGTGAAACAGGGACAAAACCACCCCGAATCACTAGCATACTAGTACACGTCTGCCCACCTAGATACCTAGGTTTCCCTCCTTGCGCTCAATCAAGTTCCATATCTCATAAAATTCCATTTTAAAATGAAAATTCCATTTCCAAAACACACACACACTAAAAATTCCACAAGAAATTCACATAACACTCCATTCACATTCAAATTCATTTTAACATCATACTCACATAAAACAGCTCGTAAACATGTTTCACGCCCTTCTTACAATTTAATAAAGCATTTCAACAATTCATAAAATGTTCTCAAAACATTTGTCATATCCAGTCATTTTTATCTTTCAAAACCCCATTTTAATAGAATACGCCCATAAAAACAGTACATAAACATCCTTTTCTCACTTTTTATAAATCAGTAAACCATTTACAATTTTCATAAAACACTTCCAAGAAGTATAATAATGTTTTGCACATGAAACCCATCAAAACCCCCTCTTTCAAGGCCAAAAGCACACCAAAACCCTAAAAACTAGATTTTTAATCCCAATCCACATTTAATAAACCATTTTCATATGTTATAAAATGACGCCAAATGATACCACAAGAGTTACACAATAAAAACACACGATTTCAAGAAAAATGAAACTTTAAAATTAAACGCTTCACCAATTCCATTAAAAATAGGTTTCGCACCACAAAAAACATATGAGGAACATTCTAAATAAGTAAATAAAGCCAGATAACTCATCAAATAATAATTATACATTGAATCACCTACCTTTTGTGTCAAAACCCCCAAATCTTTGTGCGAAATTTCAACCGCACCACCACCACACTATAAGGGAGTGAAAATGAACCTAAATCCACAATATTTGACCAATAAACTCAAAATAAAACCCTAGGTATTAAAACCTAGTTTCTTTAAATTTGAAACTTTAAGAAGGAGTGGATAAACCCTAAGTGAATGGAAGGAACAAGAGAGGAATTCACTTACTTGAGAAAATTTGAAGAAATTTCCCCAAATACACCAATAGTTGAATCTCCAAGTAGACAAAATTGGAAGGGAGGTTTGAATAAGGATGAGGAGTTAAAGTGGGGACTAAAATGGGGGAAAAGAAGTAAAAAATTAATTATTTATGAAAGAAACAAATTATCTTTGTAAATCTGGTTAATTTGAGAGACCTTGAGGAAATTCACCCTAATCCATGATGAAGATGGGCTCAAAAGAGGGAAAATGAAATATGGGCGTGCGCCTAGGGTTTGTGGGCTCGAGTGAGAGGTGGAATGACCAAAAAATGTTAAAAATGAATTAGATATAAAAGAAATAAATTATTTTCTGAAATATGGAAATAGGATCACGGGTTGGCCCAATGCCTGAATAAATCACCCAAATCCACAATGATTATGTGTTCCTAAGGGATCCAAATGGATATGTTTGTTTGAATAGGTCAAGGGAGGCCAATTGGAAAGTTTTTTTTTTAAATAGGTATAGTCAGAAGCAGAGCTTCTGACCGTTTATTAAAAGAGTGAAAGAAAGTACAAGAAACGGCGAATGGGGTCATACAACCACTAGGAGGCCAATTGGAAAGTGTAATGGGTGAAAATGTTGAAAAATGAAGGAGTTATAAAAGAAACAAATTTTGTTTTTAAATATATAAATAGTATCATGATTTGTACCAAATCCTGAAGAAACCACCACAATAAACATACCCCACAAAAGGTGCCACTAGGAGTGTCACAAGTTCAATTCCAAGACACCTCATCCTTATACCTTCCCTTTAAAAAAGGTCAAATACCATCCAAGACTTCCAAAACTAATTACTTAGATCAAGAACACCTGAGACACCAAATATAATATCGAAACACCCAGAAACCAAGAGAAATCTAAGAACCAAAATAAGATTCTAAAAAAATCATGGAATTGAAGATCCGTGTAACGACCTAAAAATTCATTAATGAAAATTCCTCTTGGTCTATTTAAATGTATTCTTATGGTTATTTAAAACTTATTCACTTATTTGGTTTTATGTTTTGGATTTTAAAATACCATTAATAATTGTGACCATTTCTAATATAGTCATTGAACAATGATCACATGGTTAGTATAAATATAGGGTTTTAATAAATCCAAATTACTTAGACAAAGGAAGAAATGGCCTCATCCAGTAGACTTGCCCCATACGAAGCCAATTTTTCGGAGCTCTGAAAGGAGGTGGTTTCATTGGTCCTCACTCTTGACCAATCCCAATCCTAGCTTCAACACATGAAGCTTGAACGGAACTGTATACGGGAGAAGTGGAAGTTGATAGATATTACCACCCGAGCGATATTATCCAAGTCACCCCAAGAGTCTGTCACCATTGCGCACCTCACCCTAAGGTCTTATGCGGGTGTTATAAGGTTTTATGTAACAAGACCTTAGTACTATGATTATGTGCATTATTTTTGTATATAATAAATAATATACATTCATTTTGTTATTGTTACGTTATAAATAGTTTTTAAAGCACAAATAGTATTTTTAGTTAATATTCAACTAAGAAATCTATTTTGATAAATTAATGTATTTTTGAATTAAATAATATTTTAATAAAATATTATTATTATTATTAAATTACTCTTATTAAGTATAAATTATCGTATAATTTTTATGAATACAATTGTAATTTTTATTAAGGTTTGAAAGCCGTTTTTGTCAAAACCCGTGAATTTTCAATAAATGTCAGTTTTTATTTTAAAAGTAAAAAATTCAGATATTTAGAAAATTATTTATATAAAATGAATATTATTTTTTTAATCAGGATGTCAAAATTATCCAATGGTTAATTTTTCATAATTTTCTGAGATAGTTGAATTTTTGGGTAAAAGTTAAATATCGTTTAAATATATAATGTGTTTTATGACATCATAAAGACCCAATAGTGATGTAATAAAATACTATAAACATTATGTTCACAAAATATACGTTTTACCATTAAAATAATTTGATTTTAGGTTTGTTTTATTTATTTTACAAAGCTTTAGTGGACCTCCAAGACTTATAAAACATTTTAGCTTTTTAAATTGATTTCCTTGAGAGTGTGACTCACCTCCACATAAGAAACCCTATTATTTTAAGAATTTAGGACATTGGAATTATAAAATATTGTTTTCAACTCCCCTTTGGAAAAAACTGTGGGCAAAAATCATGGGCTGGTTTGTGGTTTTGATTAGTTTAATGTGTGGTGTCCCAAACCTAAATAATAAAGAATTCCCCCTCCTTTCCTATATAAACCCACCCAAGATCCCACTTTCTCTTAACTAAATGCCTTTCTAGTTCTTCCGACTTCTTCTCTCCTCTCTCTATAATCCTCCCAAGGTTCCCCAATCTCCCCAGAAGCCTCTCTCAAGCCCCTCCCAAGCCTTTGGGATCACACTTCCAAGTAAGGGATTTCTTCCTTTCTCATTTTTTTCTAATTTTTTTAAAGTTATTATGCCCATTTATTTTAAATTATAAATATTGGGGTATGATTTTTTACCTCCCCCATACTGCACTATTTATGTTTAAATGATGATAGACCCCTTTTCTCTCTCATTAATGCCTCCTATGTACACCTGTTACCATGCCGAAATTTCATAAGGAAATTCTCTCTCCTCATTTACATTCAAGAAATTATTTTGTATTATGAATCTAAATTCCATTAAATATGTGGGGACATGTATCTATATACCCCCCCTTACTATCCATTTCATTTAAATATGATGATACACCCCTTTATCTCTCATTAACCATTTTTATGAATTCTTACATCATGCCATTACGTTGCCGAAATTGTACCGATTTTCTAAGCCAATGTCATTGTGTAAGGAATACCATGTCCATTTCTCTATCAAGGGTATTCAACTTTATGCACATTTACATGTTGATTATAAAGTTTCATGTATTTATTCCACATCCCTTTATCATGAAATAAACGATGATGATTAATTCCATGTTGTATGATCCATGTGGCACACTTATTCATGAAATGAAATGTTTAAGAAGGGTGTGCCCTAATAGCACTCCAATGCATTGGGTAAAGTATAGTATCATGATATGTAATGTGAAATGGGTGTTTACACATGCTAATTCAAGTGAAATGAGGGTTTACTCATGCTTAATGTGTAATGAGGGTTTACTCATGCTCTATGTGCAATGAGCCTTGGCTCATGCTAATTCCATGTTAAGTGTTGTTACCACATTTCCATGTTATGATAATCATGCTATATAATGCCTTTATGTTCATGTTCTTTTATGCTCCAATAATATGCCTATTTCCTAACATGTATTGTATTATTCATTTTATGCCTTGTTTAATCCCTTACTGGGCTTTATAGCTCACCCCTTTCTTATGTATGTCCTCAGGTTATCCCATGTAATGCTAAGTATGAGGGAATATAGTGGTAAAGTAAAGGAATTTTTCAATAAGATGTTGTGTTTAATGTTTTAAGTTGTTATGTAATGTTCCTAATCCCTAAATACACTAGACCTCTCAATCTTCTATGTTGTATCAAGTAAAGGTTTTATGTACTAAATCATGTTTAAGTGTGTAATAAAAAGCAGGGTTGTCATAGTTGGTATCAAAGGATAGGTTTAGTTATTTTTGAGATTATAAATTAGAAAACCCTAGTGAAGCCTTAGAGACTAGGCTAAGTGTAAAAACCCATCCCTATGTTTTGATGAGTATTGAGTAAGTGTTTCATCAAGAAAATACATCCCTGTTTGGATACAATCAGGTAGATGTGGCTCTAGCACAGATGTACCTAGGAGTGAAAACTCTGACAAGGAGTTTCAGGCTTGACTTAGGGTATCTTGGTACACGACAATGGGCCTTTCTGCACTATTTTTTACAACACTCCCGGTGGATATTCTTTGGTAAATTAACAAGATTAGTATGAACCATTATTAAGGGAATTTAAAAAAATGCCTCTAAGAATACATGTTAGAAAGTAGATCATGGATAACATAGATTAAAGCTTATAGATTCATAAGTTAAGGAAATAAAAGTAATTTATAAATCATCCATTTTTGTCTTTGGATTACCCTTTATGTGTTACCCCTAAATTTCCTTTATTCTAGCCAATGGCTGGTAATAGGAGGACTCATGCTAACAACTGATGTGAAGATCAATGTGATGACTATTCTAATGAGATCCCCAATCTGATAGGATCGGGAATCGTGAACTTTGTCACTATACTCTCTCAGTTAACTCAAGATTTGAATAGAAACATGGGTCAAGAGGAATGTTCATCCCCCCAAGAAAGAAAAAGTCACTATCGAAATCTTCATGAGACAAAGGCCTCCTACTTTTAATGGATTATATGATCCCTCAATCACCGAACAATGGATCAACTCCATTGAAAAGATCTTCTCCGTCCTTAAATGTTCCGAACAAGAGAAGGTTATTCTGGCTGCTTATCTTATGGAGGGTGAAGCCGATCAATGGTGGACATTGATAAAAAAATATTAATCCTATGGAGGAGATCAAGGTGTTGGAATAGAAGGATTTATGGAAAAAAAATTTCAATAAATATTTTCTACGCACCCTCCAACTTAAGATGAAAAGGGGATTCCTTGCCCTCAAGAAAAAAATATGACGAATATGTCGAAGCGTATGAGGAAAACTTCACAAGTCTTTCACGATACACCTATGGATTTGTCGTTACCCCCCGAATGCAAGGTTAACCACTTCTTTGGTGGGCTGAAACCTAGCCTGCAGAAAGCCATGGCGATCCGTGACTTCGACAGCTATGAGGAAATTTTCCGATGTTCCCTCAAGGTCAAAATGGAGATCAGATAATCTCAGGGGTATCATGGGGATAAGAAGTGTAATATGGACTTCAATTCTGGTGGTCTGATGGATAAATCCAACGGTGATAAGAAAATCCAGCACCCCACTTTCCAAAGGTGTGGAAATAATCATCCCGTAAATTTCCTGAAAGGGGAGAGGAAATGCTTTATGTGTGAAAGAGAAGGGAACCTAGCTGGTAAATGCCGACAATAAAAACCTACAGCTGGGACAGAGGAGAGGAACACTCTATTAGATCCTCAATGCATTTTTCATTGCTTCAAATACAAAGAACCATGGCACCTTGCAAATAAGTTCCCTAAGCCAAGGGTTTTTTTTAGGAAACCAACAACCTCTAAAGCAGCAAGGGAGAGCTTTTTCCATCACTACCACCGAAGTGAACCCCGAAAATGAAGTGGTGACAGGTATGCTAGTTATTCATTCAAGAATGGTGAATTTACTTTTTAATTTTGGTTCTACGCATTCTTTTATATCTCGAAAGTTTAGTAGAACAATCCCGACACCACCAAAAATCATGGAAGTAAAGATGTCGGTGAGTACGGAAAATCGGGAAATCATTGAATCCCATGAATATAACTCCTCCCCTGTCATAATTTGTGGATTGAACTTCCTGGTGAACCTCATCATACTCCCTCTGGTGGAATTTTATGCAATTCTCAGCATGGATTGGATTTCCTTATATAGAGCCAACATAAATTGTCGTGAGAGGGAAATCACTCTCCATGTGGAGAATCAACCCCTGATTCTGTACAAGTGCAAGGAGGAAGATGAATATTCTTTAGTTCCATCATCTCAATCATGGATATTAATACTCTATGAGCATGCGTATCTATTTCATATGATTGAGTCTAAGAAAGAAACCATCCTTGAAGACATGCCTATTGTGAGGGAATTCGCTAAAGTGTTTCCCAAGGAATTGTCTGGTCTCCCTCCTAGAAGAGATGTTGAATTCTCAATTGACCTTATACTTGGGGTGTTAACAATATCCAAGACTCCATATAGAATGGCTGTTGTGGAGCTTGAGGAGTTGAAGAAAAAACTATAGGAGAATCTAGATAAAGGGTTTATATGTCCAAGTGCTTCACCATGGGGTGAACCATTCCTCTTTGTCAAGAAGAAGGATGGGTCAATGCACCTTTGCATTGATTATCATGAGCTCAACAAAATCACGATAAAAAACAAGTATCCTCTTCCATGAATTGACGACTTGTTCAATCAGCTGCATGGAGAACAATACTTCTCCAAGGTAGATTTGTGGTTGGGATATTATCAAGTGAGGGTGAAGAAGGAAGATATCCCCAAGATTGCTTTTTATACAAGATATGGGCACTATGAATTCATAGTAATGCCTTCCGAACTCACTAGTTCCCTAGTAATATTCATGGAATTGATGGATAGAGTTTTTATATATTAGCTCGACAAATTTTTGGTTGTCTTTATAGATGATATTTTAATATACTCCAAAACCAAGGAGGATCATGAGAAGCATCTAAGAACTGTACTAGAGACCTTGTGGAAGGAGAAGCTATATGCAAAGTACATTAAGTGTGAGTTATGGTTTAAGGAGGTCTCATTCTTGGTTCATATCATCATAAGCAATGGGATATCAGTGGATCCCTCCAAGACAGCTATAATTGAGGGATGGACAGGTCCAACATTGGTAACGGATATCCTTAGCTTCTTGGGGTTAGTTGGATATTATCGCCGATTTGTGAGAAATTTCTCATGATTTTCCAACCCTCTTACTAAGCTAACTCAAAAGGGAGTAAATTTTTCTTAGAGTGATGAATGCGAAGAGAGATTCAAGGAGTTGAAAATGAGGCTTATCACTACACCCGTGCTCACATTACCCATGAGTGGAGAACTTTTGTGGTATTTAGTGATGCTTAGAATAAGGTCCTAGGTTGTGTGTTGATGCAGAATGATAAATTGATATCCTATGCCTCAAGGAAGCTAAAAATCCATGAGAAAAACTATGCCACGCATGATCTGGAGTTGGTGGATGTGATCTTTGTGTTGAAAATCTGGCGACATTGTCTCTTGGGGTGAAGTGTGAGATATATACTGATCACAAGAGACTCAAATATATTTTCACACATAAAGATATTAATATGCGCCAATGAAGATAGATATAACTCATCAAGGATTATGACTGCTCAATCCATTACCACCCTAGGAAAGCGAACAAGGTGGCAGATGCTCTAAGTAGAAAGGATCCAATGATTCTATCATTGATGAGAATTTATAAGGATACAATATTCTTATATTTTCATAGGATGGTCATGGGAATCATTAAGGGAGGAACATCATCAATACTTTCTCAAATGATTTCTCAACCATACCTCTTGGAGAAAATAAAGGATGCTCAAAGAAATGATGAGGAAATTATAAAAAGGGTGGAAGCTATCAGAAATGGGAAATCCTCATAGTTCATGGTTGAAAAGGATAGAATTGTGAGATTTGGGTCACGATTATGTGTACCATCTGATCCAAAGATAAAGAAGGAGCTTTTGAATGACTCACATAGATCAAACTTCTCTATTCACTTAGGGAGCACAAATATATATCGAGATCTCCAAGAAAAATTTTTGTGGGACAATATGAAAAGGGATATTGGTGAATATATGTCAAATTTTTTGGTATGTAAGCAAGTGAAGGCTGAGAGGAAAAGGTATAAGGGGATGATGCAACCACTACCTATACCAACATGGAAGTGGGACAACATTACTATAGACTTTTTCACTGGACTTTTAGGGACATCCAAAGGAAACAATTCTATATGGGTTGTTGTGGATCGTTTTATGAAGACAGATCACTTTATCGTGATTCAAGAGGACTTCTCATTGGATCAACTTGCACGAATTTACATCAAAGAAGTGGTAGGGCTGCATGGAGTACCACTATCTATTGTATTCGATTGTGATCCGAGATTTACCTTGAATTTCTGGAAAAGTCTCCAACATGCTCTAAGCACTGAACTAAACTTTAGTATGGTCTATCATCCTCAAACTGATGGCCAATCTAAACTAACTATTCACACACTGGAAGATATGTTAATATCATGTTCTATGGACTTCAAAGGAGGATGGGACCAACATCGTCCACTAGTTGAATTATCCTTCAATAACAGTTTCTACTCAAGCATCTGAGTGGAACCATATTAATCCATTTATGGGAAAAGGTACAGAACACCAGTGTTTTGGGATGAATTCGGTGAGCGTAAGCTGCTAGGACCTAAAATGGTTGAAGAAATGGTGGAGAAGGTGAAAACAATTCAACAGCATATCAAGGCCGCCCAAAGTCGACAGAAGATTTATGTGGATAACTGTAGATGAGACCTTGAGTTCAAAATTGGAGACATGGTGTTTTTATGCATATCTCCATGGAAGAAGGTCATGAGGTCTGGAAAGAAGGGGAAGTTAAGTCCTAGGTACATTGGCCCCTTTGAAATTCTTGATCGTGTTGGGGTTGTGGCCTATCAACTAGAACTTCCACCTACCATGGACAAAGTACATGATGTCTTTCATGTATCCCTATTAAGTAAGTACATACTGGACCCTTCACATGTACTCTCTTCAGAGGTAATACAGCTAGAGAGTGATCTTTCTTACGAGGAGAAACCAGTGAAGATCTTAGATCGTAAAGAAAAAGTTCTACAAAATAAGACAATTCCACTCATCAAGGTGTTATGGAAAAACCACAAGTTTGAAGAAGCGACGTGGTAATTAGAAGAAGTGATGAATTTGAGTTACCCATGTCTATTTTAGTGTGGGAAAAAAATTGAGGGTAAAATTTCTTAAGGGGGGAATATTGTAACGACCCAAAAATTCATTAATGAAAATTACTCTTGGTCTATTTAAATGTCTTCTTATGGTTATGTAAAATGTATGCACTTATTTGGTTTTATGTTTTGGATTTTAAAATACCATTAAGAATTGTGATTTTTTCTAATATATTCATTGAATAGTAATCACATGGTTAGTATAAATATAGGGCTTTAACAAATCCAATTTACTCAGATAAAGGAAGTGATGGCCTCATCCAGTAGACTTGCCCCGTACGAAGCCCATTTTTCGGAGCTCAGAAAGGAGGTGGCATCATTGGGCTTCACTCTTGACCAAGACCAAGCCGAGCTTCAACACATGAAGCTTGAATAGAATTTCCTACGAGATAAGTGGAAGTTGATAGAGATTACAACCCGAGCGATGTTATCTGAGCCACCCCAAGAGTCTGTCACCATCGCACCCCTTACCCTAAGGTCTTATGCGGATGTTATAAGGGGTTATGTAACAAGACCTTATCACTGTGATTATGTGCATTATTTTTGTATATAATAAATAATATACATTAATTATATTATTGTTACATTGTAAATAGTTTTTAAATCACAAATAGTATTTTTAGTTAATATTCAACTAAGAAAACTATTTTGATAAATTAATGGATTTTATAATTAAATAATATTTTAATAAAATATTATAATTATTAAATTACTTTTATTAAGTATAAATGATCATATAATTTTTATGAATATAATTGTATTTTTTATTAATGTTTGAAAGCTATTTTTGTCAAAACCCATGAATTTTCCATAAATGTCTGTTTTTATTTTAAAAGTAAAAATTCACATATTTAGAAAATTATTTAGATAAAATGAATATTATTTTTGTAATAAATACATCAAAATTATCCAATGGTAAATTTTTCATAATTTTCTGAGACAGTTGAATTTTTGGGTAAAAATTAAATACTGTTTAAATATATAATGTGTTTTATGACATCATAAAGACCCAATAGTGATGTAATAAAATACTATAAATATTATGTTCGTCCAATATCTGTTTTACCATTAAATTAATGTGATTTTAGGTTTTTTTTTATTTATTTTACAAAGCTTTAGTGGACCCTCCAAGACTTATAAAACATTTTAGCTTTTTAAATTGATTTTTTTGAGAGTGTGACTCACCTCCGCATAAGCAACCCTATTATTTTAAGAAGTTATAACATTTTCCTTATAAAATATTTTTTTCCAATCCCCTTTTTCAAAAACCATGGGCAAAAACTGTGGACTGTTTTGTGGTTTTGATTAGTTTAATGTGTGGTGTCCCAAACCTAAATAATAAATAATTCTCCCTCCTTTCCTATATAAACCCACCCAAGCTTCCACTTCCTCTTCACTCAAAGCCTTTGGAGTTCGTCCAAATTCTTCCCTCCTCTCTCTAGAATCCTCCCAAGGCACCCCAAGCTCCCAAGAAACCTCTCTCAATCCCCTCCCAAGCCTTTGGGATCACACTTCCAAGGGATTTCTTCCTTTCTCATTTTTGTCCAATTTTTTTTAAGTTGTTATGACATTTTATTTTCAATTATAAATGTTGGAGTATTATTTTTCACCTCCAACATACTTCCCTATTTATGTTTTAATGATGAAATACCCCTTTTATCTCCCATTAATTCCTCCCATGTACACCTATTACCATGCCAAAATTTCGTAAGGAATTTCTCTCTCCTCATTTACATTCAAGCAATTTTTTGTATTATGAATATAAATTCCATTACATATGTTGGGAAATGTATCTATATTCCCCCCTTACTATCCATTTCATGTAAATATTATGAGACACCCCTTTCTCTCTCATCATCCATTTTTATGAATTTTTACGTCACGCTGTTACACTGCCGAAATTGCATCGATTTTCCAAGACAATGTCATTGTGTAGTGAATACCATGCTCATTTATATATCAAGGGTATTCACCTTTATACACATTTACTTATTGATTATAAAGATTCATGTATTTATTCCATGTCCCTTTATCATGAAATAAATGATGATGATTAATTCCATGTTGTATGATCCATGTGGCACACTTATGCATGAAATGAAATGTTTAAGAAGGGTGTGCCCTAATAGCGCTCCAATGTATTGGGTAAAGTATAGTATCATGATACATCATGTGCAATGGGTGTTTACTCATGATAATTCAAGTGAAATGAGGCTTTACTTGTGCTTCATGTGAAATGAGGGTTTACCCATGCTCCATGTGCAATGAGTCTTGGCTCATGCTAATTCCATGTTAAGTGTTGTTGCCACATTTCCATGTTATGATAATCATGCTATATCATGCCTTTATGTTCATGTTATTTTATTCTCCATTGATATTCTTATTACCTAACATGTATTGTATTCTTCATGTTATGCCTTGTTTACTCCCTTACCGGGCTTTATAGCTCACCCCTTTCTTATGTATGTCCTCAGGTTATCCCATGCAATGCTAAGTACGAGAGAATGTAGTGGTCATGTAAAGGAAGTTTTCAATAAGATGTTGTGTTTCATGTTTTAAGTTGTTGTGTAATGTTTTTAATCCCCAAAGACACTAGACCTCTCGATATTCTATGTTTTATCAAGTGAAGGTTTTATGTAATAAATCATGTCTAAGTGTGTAATAAAAAGCAGGGTTGTCATAATCTGAGTGAAAAATTTCTTCCCAGTGCAATTTTATTCCTTCACGATGCAACCTTCTCCCCCACACCAAACAACAAGAACTAAAAATTTCATGGCCAAACCATTGCAGTGTGATATTCATGTCGCAAAGGCCCAACTAAAACATCTTTACATTTTAGAACCATATCACAGCATGACTGTATACATTATAGTGTGATATGTTCTAACTTCACCAAACTTTAATCTTATGCAGGAATATCATGACCGACTTGATGACTTCCCTTGCAGCATGATTGTCTCTGCAACACCAAAAATTCTTCAAAATTTTACCCTTCAACTCCAATCTTATTTAAATCTCTTCCAAACATCCAAATATTCTTCACCTCTTTGAAATTATCCAATTCCACTTGAGTTTGAATATGATTCATATATTGACTGATGCAGGGGGCTGGGGGTAGCAGGGGGACTGGTGCAGGGGGTAGAAGGGGTAGCTGGGGGCTAGGGGCAGTAGGGGGACTGGTGTAGGGGGGCTGGGGGCAGCACTTGAAGCATGGAACTTCCTATTATAGCATTAGAGTTTCCAGGAAAACTAGTACAGACTCAAGCTTGAGTCCATACACACCAGATAGCAGCTTATGAACTCTGGTTTTCCCAACTATATGATGTCAGTCTGGACCTTACAGCTCAACCTTATAAAGTATTTTCTAAACTATATGATGGGTCTATTTGAATCTTATGGTCACAACCTTTTTCACTATAGACCAACCTTCTGGGATATACCATCATTTTCTTTATTGATTAGAAACTCACTCCATCACCCATGTCCTCCAAGAAATATATTATATGCTCATTAAAAAATACAATCAGAAACCAAAGTGAACTTCAATCCACCCATTATATTTTTTATCAATACATTGTACTCCCATACACCATAGATACATGTAACACCCCAAGATTCCATGGTTCGATTCTATTTTAATAATGCAATAGCTTGCATTGTACGCAAGTTCCAGATTCTAACACACTGCGACCAATCAAAGTAGCCGTTATGAATAGTAATACCCACTTTTTGAAATTATATAAATTTTATATTTAAGAATGTACTTCATTTTTTGATTTGGAATATCAGAATTAGCCTATGTTGAATTTTTGGTATTTTTCCGAGAACATCCAATTTTTGATGAATAGTGAAAAATACTTAAAAACAACCTTTTTAATAAAAATAATTTATAGTGACAAATTATAATATTGAGTGGTTTTAAAGTATAATTAGAATATAATTTTACCATTTTATCCAATTATGGTCATTAGAATTAATTTCACTTTGAAATTGGACATAAACAATTGTCAATCTTTTGATTGATATTGTTTCTTAAAAATACGCTATTTGTTTTGACAACGGGAATTAATTATAAAATTAATTAATGAAACTTATATGTTTTGAATTTTTTAAAATAGAAATCATTTTTGAATTCTGAATATCAATTATTTCTTAGGGTGAATTTTTTGTATTTTTCTGAAAAACTTCAATTTTGGATGAATAGTGAAACCACTAAGTGGTAGTTAAAAAAACTGATTTTTCCTTTAAATGAAATTTTACCACTTCTATGAATTTAATTTCAAAAATCCAACATACATGGTTATAATTAAGAAGTAAAATTTGGTTCAATGTGATGAAAATAATTTTTCGTGAATAGTAACTTTTGAGTTTTATTAACCGCGATTAGAGGTAATTAGAGTAATTTAAGGTAAAAATAATGTTATAATAACATGAAATTACCTTGAAAAATGTCCTAATCTTATTATATGACTCATGGCCGACAAAGAAAATCCATGGGTCAATTTTTGGAACCCCATGGAGCCAATTGGGTAAGATAATGACATTAATACCTTTTATTTAAAGTAAAAATAAAAATGTCACAAACATGTATTATTTTACTAAAACAATTTTTATAAGGGGTTATAAAAGTCATATTTTTTACTATAAATATTCATTAGAAATATAAAAAGATTTCCTACATCATGGTAATTTTTTTATAATTTTTAGGCATTAAATAAATAAATTTATTTATGACACCATGATGATATAGTGATTACCTCATTAATGAACAATTTAAATAAAATGAAAAGATAAGGTAAAATCTAAGACTTAAAATTGTCTAAAACCTATTGGATGGGTATATTTAGAACCCTTATCACCTTATCCTATAAATATATCATTTTGGGACCTTTAAAATCCGAAAATCATTTCATAATAATGTAACATTTCATGACTTTCCAAGAGTGCCCCTCCTCTCCTCTTATAAAAGGCCCCCACCTCTACCACCTTACTCACACCTTCAAAGCCATTTGGCTCAGCCAACCTCTGCCGAAATACTCTCTCAACTTACCTCTCTTACTCCTAGAAGCCTCACTTTGGGCAAAAGTCTTCCCAAGGAAGCCTTTGGCTCAAATCAAAAAGAGTTACCTGATTTTAAGGTAATGTCTTCTCTTATGTTCTTTTGTTTTATTTTGCTTCTCCAACCCCTTAAACTCTTTTTATTCCTTTATTTTGTAACAAAACCAGTATCTTCAATATACTAGGATTTTTTATGAGAAGTATTTGATTTACACTTACAGACACCTTCGTCTAATGGTTAAAGAACATACTATTTCTGTGGGTTGCGAATTATTGCCTCACGAAACAATGATTGTTCAATCTTCTTTTAACACCTCTCATGGTGGCCATTAAGATGTAACTATATTTATATATGATATATATTATGTTTATTTTTTCCTTATGCTTCGGTATTTTTCATTTATGGCATACCTTTATGATTTCCATTATGGGTAAACGCGATAATTTTATTTTAGGAAGTGCGGACTACCGCCCCCTCAAAGTGATTTGAATCGTTAATTCCATATGTGGGACGTATAAAGGATATAGTAAATGATATTATATATGATATTATACTTTAATTATAATATAACTTTATATAATTATGATTTCATTCCATTAAATACGAAATAGGAATGAAAGTAGCGTTCATGCGTACGTACGGCTTACCATCTCCATGAACGGTGCATTTCATTTCTTACCTCTAAATGTTATGTAATATTATAAATGAATGTATATACTGGATATATATGATATATATGATATCTACATCATGAATATAATTCTAGATATAATGGATATTTTACCACAAGAACAACTTATAAATATAAGAAGTTTATTTTTGACTCAAGTACCAAAGATCGACAAAATGACCGTTATTAACTTAAATAATTACATAATGTTCATAACATGGTAATAAGTGATATAAAAGGAATAATGAACTTTAAAAATGTTCTTAAGAAAGTAAAAATTAACTCTAGTTTATTATTCAGGAGGTTAAAGAACGATCGAGTCAAGTCGGACACGAGGTAAGGGACTTCGTCTCAATCTTCTTTCATTGAGACATATTTTGTTTTATACACAACTTTATTTTATACGGTGTATAAACCCCTTTGACTATTACGTTTATTCAAAAGGAATATTTTTTATACAAATCATTTTACTAAATGACAAAAAGGAATGTTTTTTTGTCGTACGTATGCGGCGACAACGACTTCTCCGCTGCCGTAACCATTATTTGAGTTTCGGCTTCCTCTACAAGCCATAACTTTTTTTAAAATGAAAAATAAATAGAAAGTTTTACTTTTCTTTTATTTTGGTATTGAAAATGGTTTTATCATATAAATGTGTTGTAATGATATCTTGTGATTTAAATGTGGAAATGTTATGTTTCCATTATGCATGTTTTATGTGATACGATTATGTTATGGTTTATGATATGTTTAAACCTTTTCATATAAGGAATGCATTGGACTTAGTATGTGATGGGTGGAGCCCGTTATAGCTCCTCAATGCATCGATAGGTCTCATGAGACAAACTAGTGTCTTGGCACAAGGCCTTGACAAAATCTTATTTGTAGTCTTGGCATGAGGCCTTGACTATGTAGTTATGATAGTCTGGCATTATAAATTCCATCATTATGAAAGTGGTTATTGATATTGCATGTGATTATTCGACTAGTAGAGTATCCATGTGAATAAGTAAATGGAATTATCTAATTTTACTTTTTCCATATTATGCTGAAGTTCAAGTTTAAAAGGCTTTTGTTTTAGTTATACATTTCCTTAAATGCTTATGTTTATTTATGAAAGTTTCCGTTATATTGTTATCCTTACTGAGCATCTGAGCTCACCCCTTTCTTTGTTTTATTTTTCTCAGGATGTGAAGAAATATTTTATGACTGACCTACAGGGATAGTCTGAAGGGGATATGGGTGTAGACTATGGATACTATGTTATTTTATTTTTTCACTTTATGATGTAATGTAACATTTATTAATGTATCTAGTGTTTCCAAGGCTACTAAACTAATCTATCTTTCGAGACTTGATCTTTTGTGATCATGCCAATGTTACGTAATAATGCACCGACTTTGGGTAACTGGGGTTGGGGCGTTACAGTTGGTATCAGAGGCAGTTTAGTACAAACCTTGGAAGCTAGATTTAGATAAACTATGATTAGAGCACATTGCCCTCAGATAGACTTTGAGGATTAGTATAGAAGAACTTATTAGAATTTTGGTATTATAGATATTTTGTAAGTTTTTCGAGCAATACATCCTTGTATGGATACGAGCAGATAGAGGCACCTCTGGCACAGATGTACCTAGGGGTAAAACCCAACACTGCTTTGAGCTAGACTCGAACGGGAACTGGTGCACGACAATGGGCCTTGCTGCACTCTTGGTTACGACACCCTCGGGGGATATGCTTAGGATAATTCTCATTTTCTTTACAAACTATTATGAAGGGTTTATGAGTATATACTTCCTCAAAGAAAACATTTTTATGATTATGGATTATATCCATAGATAGTTCAATTTATGTTAAGTGTTTTTCAAGTTTGTTATTATGTATTTAGATTCATAAACTAATCTAGTTTATGACATTGTTTAGAAATGGTACCTAGTGAATGGAATGGAAACCATATCAATGCACGCACTCCATGTAGGTATTTCCCTCCTGGTCAAGATAATTATAGTGGAGTTGGTGATACAACTGGTGTTGATCAGCTTATCACCATACTGGGATAACTCACTCAGGTTATGAATAATGACCTTACTCATATGGAGCACCCTGATCTGCAACGTGGAGGATCAATGTTAGACCGCTTCATGAGGCAACAACCACCAACATTCAATGGGAGTACAAATCCCTTAGTATCTGAGCAATGGATAAATTCCTTAGAGAAAATATTCCATGCCTTGGGGATTAGTGAAAGGGAAAAGGTTATCATGGCCGTTTACCGCCTCATTGGAGATGTTGATCAATGGTGGTCATTGATTCAAAACACAAAGGAAGATGATAAAGTATCAAATATGGAATGGAGGGAGTTCAAAGAGATTTTCTTAGAAAAATACTTTCCCCGTGACCATCGAGCAGATATGGAAAGGCAATTTCTGATTCTGAGACAAAAGGAGGATGAGAATGTCGCAAAGTATGAGTCTAACTTTACAAGGTTAGCGAGGCATGCTATAGATTATATACGTAACCCAAGAAGTAAGATTGATCGTTTCTTTGATGGGTTAAAACCATTTCTCCGTTGAGATTTAGTATCACAATCTTTCTCAATGTATGAAGATATAGTCTTATGTGCTATCAAGATAGAAAAGGAATTCTATAAATCTTATGAAAATAAAGTAAAGAAAGAGAAGAAGAGAACGGTGGAACAAGAGACAGATAAAGGGAAATAGGGAAAGAAGGATTTTCCATTATGTGATAATTGTGGGAAGAATCACCCCGGTACTTGCCTAAAAGGAATGGGAGTTTGTTATAAATGTGGAGAAAAAGGTCATCAGGCTCGTGATTGTAAGGGAAAGAAAGAGGATATCAATGTTGAATGCTAAAATTGTAGGGAAATGGGGCATTATGAAAATGAATTTCCTAAGTGTCAGGGAAACTTACCTCAGAAAAGGCCAAGGTATCAAGGCCAATATTATGTTGATACTACAGTTGAAGTGGAATAATTAATGTATTTGTGTTTTTGGACTCAAGGATTATATTCTAATTATAAGAATAATGTGAAATATATATAAGGATTGTACTGCAATACTTGTTGTTTTCATTAAGGTTTTAATATGATGAAGGTAATCATATTTTTAGTATGTGACAATAAGAGAAACTTTACTTTGTTTGGGGAATCTGATGTTACAATTGATTTTGGAATTTAGAGACCTTTTAGAGAAAGTCTGGACAGAGGTATTTTGGATAACTATAAAGGTTTGAATGGATTAAGTTTAACTTTGGATAGTATTGTTTAAGGTTAAAACATTTCTGAAGATTATTTTTGGAATATTATAATACTATAGTTTTAGGAAAAGGACAACCTGCAGGTTGGGGGATAACCTGTCACATCGGACAAAGATGCAGGAATCGAACCCACAACCATAGTGAAACAGGCCTTTATTACCTACCACTAGCCTACAGGAAGTCCCTAGTTATTACAAAATAGTTTTCCTAATCTAAATGGTATGTGTTAATATTTTGAACCTTGTACGATTAGGATAAATATAATATTTTTGAGTTCTATTATCTTTTTGAGTGAAAGATGAGTTTGTGGTAGAAATTAGTTGAAGGTTGAAACTCTACTTGTCAAGCATATATATATATATACCTATCTCTTATTTTATGAATAAATTAATTCTTAAACTTTAGTAAAGGGATATTAAAACAAAAAATGTGTTGTCCTAATACCTTATTTTTTATTGAACTGATGATATTTTAAATCAACATAGATTGAAGGATTTGAGGCCCTCAATTTTACACTTGTTTGTGATTGATGACCTCAATCACTCCCTACAAATATTTATGTTTTTCCTCCAATTATATGTCTCTAATTTCCACCAATGTTCTCCTAATCGATATCATAATTTGGTGGTGACTTTTTCATTTCTCTTTCCCTCTTATTAAGGCTAAATTTTATTAACCTTATTTCTGATGTGGGTTTTCCACAAAGGTATTTTATACTTTCAACCTTTTATTTTCGAAGAACAATTTCAAATTGTGAGGACAAAATTTATTGAAGGAGGGTAGAATGTAACACCCTAAGCTTCCATGGTACGCTTCTATTTCAATAATGCAATAGCTTGCATTGTACGCAAGTTCGAGATTCTAACACACCGCTACCAATCAAAGTAGTCGTTATGAATAGTAATACCCACTTTTTGAAATTATATAAATTTTATATTTAATAATGGACTTCATTTTTGGATTCAGAATATCGGAATTATCCTATGTTGAATTTTTGGTATTTTTCCAAGAACATCCAATTTTCGATGAATAGTGAAAAATACTTAAAAACAACCTTTTTAATCAAAATAATTAATAGTGATAAATTATACTATTGAGTGGTTTTAAATTATAATTAGAATATAATTTTACCATTTTATCCAATGGTGGTCATTATAATTAATTTCACTTTGAAATTGGACATAAACAATTGTCAATCTTTTGATTGATATTGTTTCTTAAAAACAGACAATTTGTTTTGACAACTGGAATTAATTATAAAATTAATTAATGAAACTTGTATTTTTTGAATTTTTTAAAATAGAAATCATTTTTGAATTCGGAATATCAATTATTTATTAGGGTGAATTTTTGGTATTTTTCTAAAAAACTTCAATTTTTGATGAATAGTGAAACCACTAAGTGGTAGTTAAAAAAACTGATTTTTTGTCTAAATGAAATTTTACCGCTTCTGTGAATTTAATTTCAAAAATCCAACATACATGGTTATAATTAAGAAGTAAAATGTGGTTCAATGGGATGAAAATAATTTTTGGTGAATAGTAACTTTTGAGTTTTATTAACCGCGATTAGAGGTAATTAGAGTAATTTAAGGTAAAAATAATGTTATAATAACATGAAATTACCTTGACACATGTCCTACTCTTATTATATGACTCATGGCCGACCAAGAAAATCCATGGGTCAATTTGTGGGACCCCATGGAGCCAATTGGGTAAGATAATGACATTAATACCTTTTATTTAAAGTAAAAATAAAAATGCCAAAAACATGTATTGTTTTACTAAAACGGTTTTTAGAAGGGGTTATACAAGTCATCATTTTGACTATAAATATTAATTATAAATATAAAAATATTTCCTACATCATGATAATTTTTTTATAATTTTTAGTCATTAAATAAATAAATTTATTTATGACACCATGATGATGCAGCGATTACCTCATTAATGAACAATTTAAATAAAATGAAAAGATAAGGTAAAATATAAGAATTACACTTGTCTAAAACCTATTGTATGGGTATATTTGGAACTATTATCACCTTATCCTCAAAATATATCATTGTGGGACCTTTAAAATCCGAAAAGCATTTCATAATAATGTAATATTTCATGACTTTCAAAGAGTGCCCCTCCTCTCCTCTTATAAAAGGCCTCCACCTCTACCACCTTACTCACACCTTCAAAGTCATTTGGCTCGGCCAACCTCTGCCCAAATACTCTCTCAACTTCCCTCTATTACTCCTAGAAGCCTCACTTTGGGCAGAAGGCTTCCCAAGTAAGCCTTTGGCTCAAATCAAAAAGAGTTACCCAATTTTAAGGTAATGTATTCTCTTATGTTCTTTTGTTTTATTTTGACTCTCCAACCCCTTAAACTATTTTTATTCCTTTATTTTGTAACAAAAACAGTATATTTAATATAATAGTATGTTTTTATGAGAAGGATTTGATTTAAACTTACACACACCTTCGTCTAATTGTTAAAGAACATACTGTTTATGTGGGTGGAGAATTACTGCCTCACGAAACGATGATTGTTCAATATTCTTTTAACACCTCTCATGGTGGCCATTAAGATGTCACTATATTTATATATGGTATATATTATGTTTATGTTTTCCTTATGCTTCTGTATTTTTCATTTATGGCATATCTTTATGATTTCCATTATGGGTAAACGCGATAATTTCATTTTAGGAAGTGCGGACTACTGCCCCCTCAAAGTGATTTGAATCGTTAATGTCGTATGTGCGATGTATAAAGGATGGAGTAAATGATATTATATATGATATTATAATTGAATTATAATATACCTTTATATCATTATTATTTCATTCCATTAAATACGAAATAGAAATGAAAGTAGCGTTCATGCGTACGTACGGCTTATCGTCTCCATTAATGGTGCATTTCATTTCTTACCTCTAAATGTTATGTAATATTATAAATGAATGTATATACTGGATATATATGATATATATGATATCTAAATCCTGAATATAATTCTGGATATAATGGATATTTTACCACATGAACAACTCGTAATTATAAGAAGTTTATTTTTGACTCAACTACCAAAGATCGACAAAACGACCGTTATTAACTTAAATAATTACATAATGTTCATAACATGGTAATAAGTGATATAAAAGGAATAATGAACTTGAAAAAGGTTCTTAAGAAAGTATAAATTAACTCTAGTTTATTATTCAGGAGGTTAAAGAACGATCAAGTCAAGTCAGACACGAGGTAAGGGACTTCATCTCAATCTCCTTTCATTGAGGCATATTTTGTTTTATACAAAACTTTATTTTATACGGTGTATAAACCCATTTTAATTTTACATTTATTCAAAATGAATCTTTTTTATACGAATCGTTTTACTAAATGACAAAAGGAATGTTTTTTTGTTGTATGTATGCGGCGACAACGACTTCTCCGCCGCCGTGACCATTATTTGAGTTTCGGCTTCCTCTACAAGCCATAACTTTTTTTAAAATGAAAAATAAATACCAAGTTTTACTTTTCTTTTATTTTGGTATTGAAAATGGTTTTATCATATCAATGTGTTGTATTGATATCTTGTGATTGAAATGTGAAAATTTTATGTTTCCATTATGCATGTTTTATGTGATACGATTATGTTATGGTTTATGATATGTTTAAACATTTTCATATAAGGAATGCATTGGACTTAGTATGTGATGGGTGGAGCCCGCTATAGCTCTTTGATGCATCGGTAGGTCTCATGATACAAACTAGTGTCTTGGCACAAGTCCTTGAAAAAATCTTATTTGTAGTCTTGGCACGAGGCCTTGACTATGTGGTTATGATAGTCTGGCATTATGCATTCTATCATTATGAAAGTGGTTATTGATATTGCATGTGATTATTCGACTAGTAGAATATCCATGTGAATAAGTAAATGGAATTATTTCATTTTACTTTTGCCATATTATGTTGAAGTTAAAGTTTAGAAGGCTTTTGTTTTAGTTATACATTGCCTTAATTGCTTATGTTTATTTATGAAAGTTTCTGCTATATTTTTATCCTTACTGAGCATCTGAGCTCACCCCTTTCTATGTTTTATTTTTCCCAGGATGTGAAGAAATATTTTATGACTGACCTGCAGGGATAGTCTGAAGGGGATATGAGTGTAGACTATGGATACTATGTTATTGTAGTTTTTCACTTTATGATGTAATGTAACATTTATGAATGTATCTAGTGTTTCCAATGCTACTAAACTAATCGGTCTTTCGAGACTTGATCTTTTGTGATCATTCCAATGTTACGTAATAATGCACTGACTCTGTGTAACTGGGGTCGGGGCGTTACAATACATGTTAATATTTATTTGGGCTACCATTATTATGTGACTTATTAATGATTTTTTTGCATATGTTCTGGGTCTATCTCTTGAAAAGCCTAACTAATATTTTTGATGTGTTTTGTTTATTTAAAAAGATTAGTGATTTTAAAAATGGATTGTTGAAGCTTTTATGCAAAGTGTAATTTTATTAACGTTGTGCTTGATTTCCTACCCGTTCCAACTTTAAATAAACAATTATTTCTGGAAATAATTTTAGTGTTATCTTTTTCTCTGTATTGAATTTTTCAATGTTTATTTTTTTGCTCTTAAAATGTTTTTTGGTGGATTAGTTTTTTATTGTCAAGTTTATTTTGCAAAGTTTATTTCTAAATTATTTGATTCAACTCTTTGTTCTGCTTTGACCATATAATGGGGTAGATAAGAATTCAGTTCTTTTGATGCTAATAAACAAAATGAATGCGCATGAAATGAAATGGATTGTCATGATCATTCTTAAAGGTGTTTCCTATTTTCTTATAATGATTCTGGTCTGTGTTCCATGTATTATTTTTTGACCATATGGCGGTTTTTGGTTTGAGGTGAAGCTGGATTTTGATTTTTGAATTTTGTATGTTGTATGTTGATGTCGAAGTGGGTTTGTGCGGGTGGTTTTTGAAGGTTTTTGTATGGTTTCCACTTTTCCATAAAGTGGATTTCTAATAAAATAAAAAATGGATTGAGGTATTTAACGTTACATGTGACTTAAGGCTAGTTTTTGAAAAACTAAAAGATCATAATCATTTTCATAAACTACAGGTTTGTCGCAACGCTTGAGAATTTCTTATTCTATACCTCTCTAGATACCTTATGTTTTTTTAAAGTTGAGGGGTGAACCCATTTCATTGAACACAAAAAAGAAATATCTCCTTTTGAGGACTGGGAAAAGGAGAAACCCATTACAAGGACCAAATAAGAAAGTAAAACTCAATAGGGAACAAAGGCCTTACATGGATCCAAATTCCAAATAAGAAACGCATATCAGAATCAGAAATAGCAAGGAGTCTTTTTGCCCCCACCTTTCAGAAATTGCAACAGTGAAATCCATCAAAGATGATGCGCCACCCCCATTGCCAAGAAGTGTGACGTCCTGGCAACACAATCAAGGCAAAGCACTCCTATATCCCACACAAAAATGTAAGAAGAGGACTGGACGATAGATGCCAGCACACCTATCTCTCTTGCAAGCCGCCCGCCTGACGATGCAAGTGAGGAACTCACTGCACAATCAACCTGATGCAGTGCAAAACCAAACAAAAAACACCGTGCAGAAAAAAACAGAGCAACCATCCATCCAAATGATAATATACAACTGAATTATGGGTGTCAACACACTCATCCCTCTTTCAATGTCTCCCACCCAACGCCATCTACAGGAAATAGATACACATGCCAAATGCAAATAGACAATGACCAGATCTCACATAAACATCTGAATCTCATCTAGCATTCAGTTCCAAAACAATATGGAGAAAACAAGATAGAAGAGAAAAGCAATGAAAAACCCGAAATCAGTAGAGGAACATCAAAAACGCAACAAAAACAGCAGGAAAACCAAGAACCAAAACTCGATCCCAAGAGTCTATAGGGAAAATCCACACCCAAAACAAAATCTTCCATGGCAGCAAAGTCATCCATCCAGCAAGACCAACAGAACATCCCAAGAAGGTATAAACCAATGCATCATGGTAGCATTAATAAACCAACTCCCCTACATAATCAGAACCCACATACCAGTATCAATCCATCCGAAGTCACCACTCAAAGGATCTCAAGCTGACTCGGATTCCTTCACCATCGCACAGAGGAGCATTGAAAACTCCGCATGAAGAAGCACCACCACCAGAATCATTACGCCGATGCTCAATCCATAACAGTGGTGCTTGGATCCTGAACCAGATCTGAGGGTAGAGACGGGCCGCCAGTCCATAGCAAGATGAATGATTCCACCATCCACAAGGCCTAGGATAGAGGTCAAGCAAAGAGCGCTTTGAAACCCACCGGAGATCTTAGAGATGAAGATCAAAAGAGTAACCCACTTCCGCGAGAGCTTCCCGGTGAGAAACAAAAAGGCGCATCAATGAAGGATGAAGGGAAAAGGAAAACGTCCAAGAAGCATGGTCAAGAAGAAGGAGTGGCGCTAAAGATTGAAATGGAAAAAGGAATATGTCGATGAAGAGGATCGTCAGAGATTGAAGCTGAGGCCAGATGTAGACGCTCGGTTAGGGGAACATCAAAAACACGGAACCCTAAGGGCGTTGTTCTCTTGGGGAGTGTGGCACCATCCTATGGCTGCCTTATATATTTATGTTTATTTGATTTGAAAGTATTTCTATTATGAATTTATGTGTGTTCTGTCTTGGTTTCATTATGAAATTCTATAGGGATGCACATGCATATTACCACAAGTATGGTAAGTGATGCATGTTGCCTTAATGATAAATTCTTGATCTATGATGTGAGAAAGGTCCTCATGGAGGGGGATGAATTTTGGTGTTTGTTTATAAATATTTTTGGTATTTATTTGAATTTTAATATCATTTTATACATACCTAACATAAAATCTATGTGCCCATTTCTAGTCCTAGCCATTTCTTCATGTGCATATTTTATTTAACATGTTGTGATTAGTAACAATCTGATAAATTCCCACATGCATGGATGTCCTACCAATTCAGTCCTACTAAGTCACTTCAACATTGTTTTTTGTTTCATATTAAGGATATTGAAGTTGGGGGGACTGGTAGGGGTGGGGTGGGGGGGACTGGCAGGGGTGGGGACCTAGTAGGGGGGACTGGCAGGGGTCAGGGGGACTGGAAGAGGTGGGGACCTAGTAGGGGGGACTGGAAGGGGTGGGTGGGGAGGAGACTGGAAGGGGTTACTAGTATGGGAGGGGGGATTAGAAGGGTTGGGGTACTGGCATGGGGGGGGGGACTAGTAGGGGTGAACTGGTAGGGGTGGGAGGGAAAAGTGGAAGGGGGAGAGCTGGAGGGAAAACTGGAAGGGTGGGGGTGGAACTGGTAGGGGGAACTGGCAGGGGGATACTGGTAGGGGTGGGATGTAGGGGAGATTGGCAGGGGTACTGGCAGGAGTGGGGGAGGGTTGTGTCTGGGGCAGGGGGTGTGTAGGGGGGTGCAGGGGAGGGGGTGCAAGGGGGTGTGTAAGGGGGTAGGGGTGTGAAGGGGGCAGGGGGTTTGTGCAGGGGAAGGGCAGGGGGTGCAGGTAGGGTGTGCAGGGGGTGTGAAGGGGAGGGGGCAGAGGTGTGATGGGTTCCATTGTAAGGGTAGGGGGTGCATGGGGTAGGGGGTGTGATGGGTTCTGTTTTAAGGGGAAAGGGGAGGGTGTAGGGGGTGCAGGGGTGTGCAAGGGGGGTGTGCAAGGGGCAGGGGTGGGGTGCAGGGGTGTGTAAGGGAGGGAAGGGGGTGCATAGGGGGTGTGTGAGGGGGGTGCAAGGGGGTTCGGGGGTGTGAAAGGGGGAAGGGGGTGTGTAGGGGAGGGGCTGAAAGGGGTGTGTAGGGGAGGGGCTAGGGGGTGTGCACGGGGGGTGTGAAAGTGGGGTTCAAGGGGGTGTAAGGGGGAAAGGGGTGTGAAAGGGGGTAGGGAGCATGATTTTGTTTTTTTACAAAATTTACATCATATATCCATGTTTTAAACCATGGCAATATACCTATATCCACGGTTTAGAACCATGGTTATAGGTCCACATGGTAGATGTTATATCCATAGTTTCAAACCATGGCTATAGGTTTTGTTCCACGGTTTGAAACTGTGGCTCTAGTTGTGGAACCTATAGCCTTTCCAATAGCATCCACAGTCCACTAAACCATGGATATTACCTATATAAACAATTTTTGGACTTATAGACATGGTTTATAACCATGGCTATAGCCTAAATTTCCAGTAGTGAGACTTGGTTTTGGTACATGGAATCCATTTCATAATTCATGGCTTCTTGCCACTTGGAAACATTCGTGCCACTTACTGCTTCTTTATAGGTTAGACGATCATTATTATCAACTAATAATGATTTACTGTCCTCAATAACTAGAAAACCATACCATTCTGATTCTCTAACCTCTCTTGTACTCCTATGCGGTACTTATGTCTCTCGAATAGTTTCTTCTTCTATGGGGCTTTGTGGAATCTGATCCTATACCAACTCTTATGTGCCTTGAGCCTCGACTTCATCGAAGTTTATCTCACTCCCACTATCCCTTTTGGATATCTGCTCCATCTCAAGAAATATGGTGTGTCTTGCCACTATAACCTTTTTTTTATGGGTTGTATAAGTAATATCCCCTTGTTTCCTTGGGGTATCCTATAAAGGTACACTTTGTGCCTCAGGGTGAAATTTTGTTACCTAAAGAGGTATTAACAAACGCTTCTCTTCCCCACACATGTAAATTTGATAGCATAGTTTTTATTCCACTCCAAAATTCATATGGAATACCATTTATCGATTTAGTTGGTATTTGGTTTAGTATGTGTTTTTTTTTGTAGCGCATATCCCCAAAAGGATAATGGAAGACTCGCATGAATCATCATTGATCTCACTATGTCCAAAAAGGTGTGGTTCCTCCATTATCTTACACCATTCCACCGAGGCGTGTAAGGAGGAGTGAGTTAGGATAGGATCCCAAACTCTAGTAAGTAATCAATAAAGTCTTGATTAAGATATTTTCCACCACAATCTGAGAGGAGTTTCTTAATCTTCCTACCAAGATGGTTCTCAACTTCATTCTTTTACTCCTTGAATTTATCAAAAGAATCTGACTTATACCTCATTAAGTAAATATATCCATATCTATTAAAATCATCAGTAAAAGTTATGAAGTATGAGTACCCACCCCTTGCTTCAATAAGAAATGGTCCACACACATCAGTGTGAACTAATTAAAGAATCTCTTTAGCACTTTTACCTTTCCCACTAAATGGGACTTTGTTCATTTTTCCTTATAAACATGTGTGACATACATCAAGTGGTTTTAGTTCGAAAGAAGCTAAATACCCATCTTGATGTAATTTTTTCAATCATTTTTCATTTACATGACCTATCTGGTGATGCCAAAGTTGGGTGTGGTATGACTCATGTGAAGTAACTTTGTTATCAATTATCATTACTTGGTTCATGTAATCCAACACGTAAAATCATTATGTAAATGTGACTTTCCATAAAAAATGTTATCTTTATAAAAGAAGCAACATTTATTTCCAAATTTGAAAGTTAATCCATTTGTATCTAGTCTAGATACAGAAATAATGTTTTTGGTAACTAAAGGCACATAATTACAACCCTTTAAAACCAAGATCATTTCAGTTAGTAATGTGATGTGGTAGTCCCCAATAGCTACAACGATAAGTTTAGCTCTATTGGATGCACATAGATCTACCCCCCCTCGGTCAATTTTTCTAAATCTACTTGGTTTCTATATTTGAATACATATGTGAGCACAAAAATCTATATCTAATACCCAATTTGTAGAAATATATAACTTTCACTTGATAATAAATTCACCTGAATCTTCCTCTTGCTTATTTAGCTGGATGTAGTTTTTCTTCCAGTGACCCTTCTTTCCATATGTGAAATAGAAAACATCTTATTCTCTTGCTTCCCCTTTGATCTTATTCTTTTTGGAAGGGCATGAAGAATCTTTGGGCTTAAATATCTTTTCTTTCTCTTTCCCTTTGTTCACCATAAGGATAGAAGGTTTTTCATGCTTCATATATTTATCTACTTGGTGAAGGAGGATAAAAAGATCTGGAAGAGACTTCTCAATGTTGTTCATATTAAAATTCACAACAAAGGTGGAGAAGTTCTAAAAGAGTGATTCCAGGGTGAGATCGGTGCCCAGTTATTCAGGGAGTTTAAACCCTAAAACTTCTACGAACTCAATGTATCCAATGAGATTGACTATACGAGACCCAACCGGGGAACCCTCTATAATCTTACTCTGAAAAAATACCTTGGAAATCTCAAATCATTCATGTCTATTTATCTCCTGGTAAAGACCACAAAGGTTCTCAAGCATGCTATACACATCCATGTTTTCATGAGACTTCATGAATCCACTGGACATAGATGAAATCGTCAAACATTGAATTTCTATCACATAGTTCATATGTTTTTTGTAGTCTAGGAACTCTTCATCACTCACCTCTTGAGCAGGAGGATCATACATTGAGGATTCTAGCATGTAAGATTTGTGTTCATGGTGTAGAACAACCTGAAGGCATCTAAACCACTCCTGGAAGTTACTGCCAGTGAGGATATTGTCTTTATCCAATATTGATAGTACAGATATTGTGGATGATGAGATTATCATTTTATTCTATAATTAAAAGAGCATATTATTAGTACTTTTCTTGATTAAAAATTTCATGATAAATAATAAATTGATTGATTTTATTAAATCTCCCACTATTTTATCAAGTCCCAATAGCCCTCACCTTTGAACTTGGAATGTATAGTTTCTAGGAAATTCTAGTGTAAAGGATCCATATTCCCCTTCGCATAACCCCAACAAGGGTTGATTAAGCTATTTTGAAGGTATTTAGATAGACAAGTCTTCGTCAGCTGTGGGCTTGCATCTCCTTGATCCATTAAGTGGACTCCCCAATCTAGAAATCCTGACTTGGATTTTCTCAACACTTGCCGCCAAATTAAACCAATTATATCAAGGGCTACTCCTCTTGATGTAAAATGGTTAAGTCAACCTAAAACCTTCATAAGAACTCCCTTTATAAAAGTAAGTGTCCCAAAAAGGGTTGGTCAAACACATAGTTTTATTGATATTTGATCCTAATCAAGTAACAAAAGGCTTAGTCTGACTTAATATTATATTGAGGGATTTTATTTTGTTATGCATAAATTTTTATCTTGTTTTATCCTTTACATGTTTTTTTATTATTTAAGTAGATTTTTACTTAATTAATTAACCATGTTTGGATAAAACATTTACGTATAATAAAATTTATTTAAATTCCATCTCTGCATATTAATTCATTCATTTATGTGATCGTGGTCTTTCATCAATAAATATAATTTTAATGCATTATACAGAAAATAAATAATTAATTAAATGACTCGATAATGAGCTTATTTGATGGTTGATTTAATGAGTAGACATTAAATCAACTTATGACATAGGGGAAATTACTCCTTATGTTGAACTTGACATGAGCTATAACATTCCACGTGTCCACCTATGTATCACCGAGTTGGCATCATTATGGTTCCATCTTGAACCATCTCCATGCGCCTTGGGATGCTCCATTAATTATAAATATTTATTACTCACACACAGGTGAGGGAAACCAAAGTATTGGTTAAAGGGAATTGTATAAATATCCTTGGACATGCAGGTCCTATATAATAATGGAGGGAGGGATGACTCACAGACCATATTTTAATTTAATATTAAATAATTGAAAAACCATGAAATAAATTTAATTAAATAAATTTCAACACATACATAATTCTTGGTCAAGATCATGATCAATTATACATGCAACTAATATGTAAGTAAATGGCTAGCATTAATTTCTTTATTTGTTCTTTATTATTAAGATAAATGCACTTGTATTAATTAATCAATAAATTAATTGATTCCCTTTCATCTTAATTATCATCTGAACTTAATTGGAGATACCCATAAATTTTGAATTCATGAAAAATAAACAATAGAATCATTAATGACATATTTATTACAGTAAATTAATTGAGCATTTTAAATTTTTTAAAACCATTATTAAATTGTCAAACAGACAATGGTGTTTCAATAAATAAGATAAGGTTTTAATGCTGCAATTTTTCAAATTTAATGTAATTTTAATTTTTTCCATTAATGGGAGACTACATGGAGTGTATATCTAGTTACACGCCATGTACCTCGATTATCATATATCCAAGTCACACACCTAGAGCTTCGGAGTGTTAACTCGGCCAAAATACACTGCGTGTACATGCCAGCTACACACCTTGTATCTTCTTGTCACGTGCCAAGTTAGCCCAGTCAACACACGATGTGCAATAAAAGTACTGAATGTTTTAAATTGCTTGGATAATCTAGATACAATGCACATGAGTATACGGTGTGTTCTTCAGCCACATATCGTGTAACCTAACTTTATCGGCCAAATATTTGGCACTTTTTTATGGAATCTCTGGTCATTCTTCATTTGTTCTTAAATCTCTAAGTAAATGAAACATTGAAAAAACATGATTAATATGTCGATAACATGTTAATTCAAATTGTATTAAAGAAATAATAACATGAAATAAAAATCTAATCATGATTGTGCATAGATCAACAATCAAATAAATAATTATAAATTTAAATATGACCACTTTGATGCCACTTGTTGGTTCCAGATGCAGCAAAAGCATTGTGTTAGAGGGTGATATATTAAAAGTTATTTTAATAATCATTACCTGAAACCAAGAGTGATGATCTTTCATTTCAAATTTATAATTAATTTATTTAATATCTGAAGAAATAAATACATGGGATTAGGAAATTTCTTCGTTGATGATTGTTGATTGTCCGAAAAGGACCTTTGGGATTACCTTCGTTTCACTTGTGAGGATCCAAGGGTAGAATCCCTCTAGTGGTGATCCACACATGCTCTAATGGTCTCCGAGCAATGCCACTCATTCTCCAGATGCTAGTGCGGTGAATGAAATGTCTTGGGTTGTTCGTTCTTGATCACCCGTTCTTCAATCTTGAAGAAATTCTCTCTTGGGTTTCTCATTCTTGAGAGGGAGATAGGAGGGGGATTTGATGGAGAATTCATTATGCATAACAATTATCTATTCCCAAACTTGGAATTTGTTTCGAATGGTTTACATAATAGATATAGTCGTCTATTTATAGAGCTGAGATTTCAGTTACAAAATTTAATTGCATAACATCCATAAAATATAATTATAACCATTAATAAAATCCCATGCCGCATAATATTATTATTATTATTATTTTTTGGTGCATCAACTTGCGAAAAATAGATAAATAATATTTACCGACTCGTAAATAATTATTTTATCATCGGACACGGTCTTGGTCCATTCGAACTCCTCTTGAATTTATTGAACACCTGAATAAATATTTTATTCTCTTAAATAAATTTATTATTCATAAACTAGTAAATAAATATTTACTAAATATTAAATAAAATAAATTAATATATTTTATTCAAAATCTGGTGAATAAATATTTATTTAATTTATGTGATCAATATAACTTGAATAAAATTATTCCTCTGTCTTGAGAATAATATTTATTCCATTAATTAAATTCAAATAGAATTTAATCAAGACCAACAAAAACACTTAGTGTGTGACCCTCTATGATTCTTTTTTGTTGGAATTAGGAAGGCTTGCCTAAAGTCCAAAATTATTGTCTAGCAACGGGTCAAGACACCCGAGAGAAATAACTTAAAGCCTCAATGAATACAACCACATATGAACACTCACTATATAATATAATCTTTTTGTCACAATATCTCATCAAGCAGGTTTCATGACGATTCTATCAATTTAAATGCTCGATACATCATTCTTTGATTATCTAAAATAAACTCATTGTCGCACCATGACCATGGAATTTAGGGTGATGGTTCTATTTCAATCAAAGGGCTGAGATATCAACTTCCATAAATATAGAAGGGAAAAATATTTCTTTAACTTATCCATCAATAACATGTCATTCGTGATGCACCCAATGTACCCTACTTCTCGCCAACATATGGAATGAAGGTTTTCATCGAAAAATATAAGTGTGTGATTAATGAAATTAATTAATGATAATCTTAAAGTTTAAGGACCATTACACATGCTCGTAGATAAGAATATTCGATGACACCAAAACATGTAGAATTCCTACTGGCGGGTTTGTTCTCATAATCTTCTGTCTTTGAGATTACCAAGTGCGAACTTCATGAGAAGAAATATCATCTGCTTATGAATACTTGCACCTGAAAATATATATATAATGTGTCACATCATAATATGTTATCTAAATTCGGAACTATATTAAGAATATTGTCGTAGAACTTTAAGGTTCTCATCATAGCGGGGAACTACTATGACCTTATCAATGCGACAAATACTCTAGGACATTATTACATTAAAGTCATGTAGAACAATGAAAAATATTTAATAAGATTTTTAGTTTAATATTTAATAAATCAAATATTCATATATTCAAAGTACAAATAGTTGGTTCTAGGACACCAACTCTAACACACACCCGGCGTCATCTCCCCGCAGCACACAAAGGCAGATCTTGAGGTTGTTCGATGGTGGACAACCCCTGGTTCTGGGGGTTTCTGGTTCACTGAGAGAGAGCAGAGATGAGAGGGACTCTGGTGACGTGTTCTCTATTCACCAGAGGAGGAGCAACATCGAAGGATTCCTTTTTTTAATCCATGGTTGTAGAGTGATTTTTGACAAGCTCTTGTCACCCGCTATGTTGCTGCACGCGAAGATCAACCATGGAGATGCTGTTAGTTCTTATTCTCGAACTAGGGGAAAAAAGTTAGGGAAGCATTGGACCTAGACAAGGATGGATCTGGAGGATGATTTTGAATTGAAAATGATGGTTACAAATAGAATCAAGCATGAAGTATCATGATAAGGTAATATTGATCCCCTGGTAAGGGGGGCTCAGTTTTGTTTCTAGTTTCTTGTTGGTAGTTTTTTTAATTCTTGTACATGTTGGTTCATTTATGTTGTGTAGCATATGCCATTGTGTCCATCCAGATTGGACAAATACATCACCTCCTTGAACTCAGCTTGGTCATGAGTCCTTTGTGCAGAAATATCCTCATTCTTAGATAGTTTCCTTGCTCTTGTTATTTTGCTTCTTTGTACTCCTTTGTTATTGCATAGTGTAACGTCCCCAACCTGGAAGCCACTAAACCAGTGCTCCGATCCAGGTGGTTACATGACCTTAAGTGCACCTCCCAGTATGCCAAAGGTTTCTGACTAGCAGTGGGGGTCCAAAAATAGTCAATTGGGGAGACTATACCCCTTTTTTATCAGAGTAATCCACAAAAGAAGATAAAAAAATAATGGAATAACAACCAATAATACCATAGTATGAATAAACAACCATTCCCCAAATGGGTTACAACCATGTCCAACAGTAAATATTCCATGCCATGCTACAAGTGAAAAAGTGAACAAAACCCAAAATGATGATAATCTGCAAAATCCCAAAAATGGTCACAACACCAAGTCTGTTTCCTCCTCCACACATACCCATGCCAACCCAACTCCCTATAAAGAGAATTTTCCCTTGCCCTGACCTGCAAACATGAAGTCTTCTCGAGTACCCAACGGAGGCCCGAGTAGGATGTGAGTACAACTCAGTAGGACTCCACCAACGGTGTCTACAAAATATCTGGTATAAACAATTGTGTATGAAAATGGGAAATGAATAATAAATTACAATAAAATATTAAGTTCCCTTAACCAATTTATGTACATTACCAACATTTATTACCCTTTTCATATCTTACCATTTCATCCCATTTCCCATCACTTACCATTTCCAACACATTTGTCATGGGTTCATCAAACACAACAAGTTACATGGGCTTAAAGTACACAATCACAAGTATGAGGAAAATACAATGTTATCCTATCTCACTATGAATAACTTCCTCATGACAACCATATCCTTACCTCGAAGCCTCAGTCCGGGTGGATGCAACTGTTAGGGGAATAGAGCCTCAGTCCCCTTCCCTAACCCATGCATTAGGGGTGGAGTTTAGAGCCTCAGTCCAACTCGACCCATGGGCATAGATCCTCAAGTAAATACTCCACTCTACCAAGCCATGTACATATTCTATACATATATGTATATCCATCAACCATTCACACAACATCATAACCATTGCTCAAGGCAAACATAAATCATAACAATAACATGAGAGTTAATACCATGCCTTAACCTGTTAACACATTTACCACATTTCACATCATTTAGCCACTTATCCTGATTTCCCTTTTATTATGCTTATCTCACTAATCATTCATTCATTGTGCATATCTCACTAGGCTTTGTTTGTTATGTATAACTCACTAGGCTTCATTACCAGACTCATAATCCATTCCATTATGGTATTTAATCATTTCCACATATTAAACCAATATCCCTTAGGTTATTACTAATCCTAGGTGCATCACCTGGCTTCTATTCCAACACAAACAATCACATCAAAATGTTTATCAAGGGCTCTGCATAAATACTCAACAATCTCACTTGTTCTTCATAAATCCCTAGGTCTGAGAAAGTCGGTGCACCCCATGGGTGGCCCTAGATTAGTCTCATCACCCTTGACACATCCCATGGGGATCGTGAGGTTTTCCATTTACCTTCTTAATAACCATTTTACCTAAACATTCCAAGGGTGATCAAAACATGCCAAGAGACACCCAAGAACAAAGCCACACATGCACAAATCTACAAATAAACCATGGGATATAACTTGTAGACCACCTACCTCGATTTCATGGGTGAACGCACTCTTAATAAAGCCCTTAGATTCTGTATCAACCAAACTTTGAATCTTCAACCTAAATATCACCCAAAGAGTATAGTTTTAGAGCTTTGGAAAGAGGGGAAAAGAAGATACAAACCCTAAACTCAAAAGAGAAGCAAGGATGAGATTAGCCTTACCCGGAGCTTCGATCCACAACCAACGGCACCAAAAACTCCTTAGAAATGAAAGATGTTGATCTCTTGGAGCCCTTGGGATATTTGGTTCGTTCCTAGGATGAAGATAGGTGAATGGGGAGGAAATCCCAAGTTGGGGTTAAAAATCCCATAGTGGAAAAATTGTAAAAAAATTTAAACGTTTCTAGGCCGCACGGTTTACCTGCACGATTTTCCAAACCATGTGAAAACTGTGTAGAGGCCACTATCCAAAATCACACCTCCTACACAGTTTCATGGGTTGTCTGCAAGGTTAGCACTAACCGTGTGCAGACTGTGCAGCCTACCCAAAAACCCCTCTTTTCTCCATTTTTCGTGTTCTAAACCCTTGGAACACCCCCGAGCCTCCACAAGGACTTGGGTAAGCACTCAATTAACCAAAATAGTATATTCAAACCAAAACTTAAATGAGAGCATACATTTCCAAGATCTGGGATCTTACAACCTCCCCACTTTATAATGGCTCATCCTCGAGCCTAGCTTCCAAGCTTCATTGCACTTCTGAGGAAAAGAGATCAGGCCACTGAGCCCACATATCTAATTCCCACTCCCAAGTTTATTCCAGAACCTTCTCATGTTTCCATAGTACTCGCACTAATGGAACAACCTTGCCCCTCAAGACTTTCTTACTAAAATCCACCACACAAACCAAATTCTCATCAAAGGATGCATCAGCCTCAAGCTCAACATCCTCAACACCCACCACATGAGTTGGGTCAGGGTGATGTCACCAAAGCTGTGACACGTAAAAAACATCATCCATCCCTCTATACTGTTGTGGAAGATCCAATCAGTATGCCATTGGCCTGATCCTCTCTACAATCTCAAACGAACCCACATACCTGGGCTCCAACTTGCCCTGCTTCTGAATCCGTCGATGACCCAACCTTGGCGACACCTGAAGGAACACACTATCACCCACCTCAAACTCAAGAGGTCTAAGTCTCTGATATACATATGACTTGTGCCTAATCCGAGCCATTTCCATCCATTTCTGAATCAACTAAACTTTCTCTGAAGTCTCCTACACGTGACTCAGTCCCAACAGCTCAGATTCACCGGCCTCCAACCAACACAGTGGAGATCTACAGAGTCTCCCATAGAGAACCTCAAACGGTTCCATCTAAACTGTATCCTGAAAACTTTTGTTGTAGGAAAATTCAATAAGTGGTGGGTGCTTCTCCCAGGAACCACAAAAATCCAACACACAATCCCTCAACATGTCCTAAAACACTTGGATTGTATGCTCCGACTGCCTGTCCGTCTGCAGGTGGAAAGCCGTACTCAAAAGAACCTGCATACCAAGTGCCTTCTACAACCCTTGCCAGAAGTGCGATGTGAAACGAGGATCACGATATGAAACTATAGTCTGAATTACACCATGAAACCATACTATTTCTAGAACATACAACTCACCCAACTGGTCAACTGTGTAAGTCTCCTGAATCGGTAATAAATGAGGCACTTTTGTTAGCTGATCCATAACCACCCATATTGCATCATTCTTATGCAGCGTCCTCAGAAGACCCACCACAAAATCCATCATCACATAATCCCACTTCCATTCCGTAATGGGAAAAGGATGTAACAAACCACCTGGGCATTGATGCTTGACCTTCACTTACTGACAGGTAAGACACCGTGCCACAAAGCCCACAAATTCCTTTTTCATTCCTAGCCACCAAAACTGTCTACGAAGATCATGATACATCTTGGTCAAACTAGGATGCACTAACCATTTCAATGCATGTAGCTCACACATCAAACCTTCCTACATGTATATTGGCACAACCACATGACCATGAACACAAACAACCCCATCCACACTGACGACCCAACCATAAGGTGACTCCACACCTTTAAGTATTTCCTTCATGGACAAAAATTACGGATCGTTGAGCTGACTTTCCTTAACTCGGCTCAAATGCATCAACTCTACCATCACGAAAGAAAGATTCACCTGACCATTTTCCTCTCGAACCTCAATGTGCATCTCTCCAAACAAATCCATCACCTTCCACTCGGTGTAGGATTCCTGAACCATCTGGTTCTGAGCCTTCCTGCTCAAAGCATCAACAACAATGTTCCCTTTCCCCAGTGTATATACCATCTCAAAGTCGAAAGACTAGAGATACTCAACCCATATTCACTGGTGAAGATTCAAATCCTACTATGAAAAGATATACTTTAGACTCTTGTGATCGGTATACACCGTGAACTGTTCCCCCAACAAGTAGTGCCTCCAGCAGGAATACACTACTACAACTAACTCAAGATCATGAGTGGGATAATTACACTCATGGGGTTTCAATTTCCTTGACCCATAAGCCACCACCCGCTCATCATGCATCAACACAGCCCCAAGCCCGATACTAGATGCATCACAAAATAGGACATAATTCTTACCTGGCTCAGGTAAGATCAAGATCGGTGATGTCATCAATTGCTTTTTCAACTTTTGAAAGGCATTATCACAAGCCTTGGACCACTAAAACCTAATTCCATTCTTATTCAATCCAGATAGTGGTGCTTCCAAATGAGATAAATCTTAGATGAACCTCCGGTAATAGCCGGCTAAACCCAGAAAACTCTGAACATCTGAAACACTCCTAGGCTACTCCCAAGACACAACAGCCTGCACTTTCTCTAGATCCACCAACACACCTGACTCAGAGATGATGTGACATAGAAAATGCACTTCTCTAATCCAGAACTGACACTATGATAGCTTGGCATAAATCTGATGCTCTCTTAGTGTACTCAGAACGATGTCAAGATGTTGGACATGATCGTCATAGGTTTTCAAGTACACCAAGATGTAGTCAAAAAATAAAACCAAAAATTGATCCAGGTAAGGGTGAAAGATTCGGTTCATCAAATCCATGAATACCTTTAGTGCATTATTCAAGTTGAAAGGTATAACCACAAACTCAAACAACCTGTACCAACTCCTAAAAGTTTTCAATGATACGTCAGAAGGTCTCACCCTCAACTGGTGATAAACCGATCTCAGATCAATCATAGAAAACACTGATACACCCCTCAACTGGTCAAATAGGTCATCAATTCTAGGAATAGGGTACTGATTTTTCACCATAATATGATTTAACTTTCGATAATTGACACAAATCCTTAACGACACGTCATCCTTCTTTGAAAAAATCACAGAATATCCCCAAGGATACGTACTAGGACGTATGAACCCCTTACGCTCCAAATCCTCCAGTTGAACCTTTAACTCCTGGAGTTCTTCAGATTCCATTTGGTATGGAGGAATAAAAACTGGATCCACTCCCAGCAGCAACTCAATCATGAACTCAACATCCCTCTCAGGTGGAAACCCCGAGAAACTCTCAAGAAACACATCCTGAAACTGATCCACTACTGGAGGGAAGACAAATTGTTTCCCTCTTTCATCATCGAGCACAAGATAAGGTACTTGAGCCGTGAGCCTATCCAGCTGCTGACAAAACAGTCTTGCATGACCTGCTCGAACATCCCACTGTCCACGATGGACATAAGTGTCACCCTCAAGTGACCTGAATGATACCTTGTGAATATAACAATCTATGCATGTCTGATACAACACCAACCAATCCATACCCAAGATTAGGTCAAATCTCGACATCTCGATAATGAACAAGTACCACAGAAAAAGATACATGCCGAATTCCAGAGAACATCCCTTACACTGCCTAATATCTTCATTTCACACCCCCAACGGAGTGCTAATCGACATAACCCCACACACACTCTCCACAGAAAAAACCCAACACTACCACAAGATGAGCAAAAATAAAAGAGTTTGTGGAACCAGTATCAAACAATGCACTAGAAAGCGTAGAAGCTACAAGGGTCATATCTCGAACAGTCAATGGCCCAACCTCACCATCATTAGGTGCCGACTGAACTACATGAAGCTTAGTTTCCCCTCTACCATGGGCTCTAACCTATGTGCCCTGGATTGCACTGCCCTGCTGACGTGGGTGATCCTACCCTAGTGTTCCACATCCACTACCCCTACCATTACGGCTCGTGGGGCTCCAACTGCCCACCTAATAAGGATCAACTGATCCCTTACCTCCACTTGGAATCTGTTTGTCACCAACATCCATACTCACCTGCTGAGGGTTCCTGTAGAACCTCTACACATGTCACAATCTGTCACACGACCGACACTCAATTGGAGGTTAAGGACACTAGTCATGCATGTTCCCCAGCCTGCCACACTGATAGAAAAATACTTGATCACCATCCTGAGAGGTTGACCCTCTCTTTTGACCACCTTGCACACTTACACCCTACTGAAAACTTCCAAAACGATGCTTCTGTCCCTTAGAAACTGTACCACTTGTCTGCCCAGCTGGCACGACAACCCTACTACCCAAATCTCCCTTCAGGTTTCCCTCTAAGATCAGCACTTGATCCACTACCTCTGTAAACCTCTTCAAGTAAAATATATTCACCTGAGACCTGATCTTGTGTCTCATCCCATCCTAGAAATTCCTTGTAACTGCTACCTCATCTCCCGCCAATGCGGGAATAGAGCGTTGTAGGTCAGTGAAGCGGCCAGCATACTCCATCACCGATATCGATCCTTGAGTAAAACTTATGGACTTTGTAGCCTGCTCTTTCCTCAAAGTCTCTAGGTAAAAATGTTCCAGAAACTTTTCCTAGAAATATTTCCACAACATCCCCTCAGCCTAATCAGTCTGAACCAGGATGTCCCACCAACACTTTGCCTAGCCCCGTAACATATAAGCTTCCAACTTGACTCGCTTCCCATCATGAGTCTCTAGATGATCAAGTATTGTCTGGACAGACTCTATCTAGAACTCTGTTGTCTATGTCCCACCCTCTCCAGTAAAGGTCGAAGGATGCTGCAGTTGAAACTCTCTGGTCAACTCAAACATACTCGGTGCAACCCACCCTGGGTCCCGATCCATCATCTACATAAAATGAGCCAAGTTCCCTCAGAACTGCTCTTCTCTACTTTCCCGGATCACCACATTCTATTTCTCCTCTACTGGAGGAGTGTTCTTAGCAACATCCTCTTGTTGACCAACTGGCACTCGACATCATGGTGGCATTTCTCTACATTACCAAACATGCAGTTTAGAACACATACCATAAAACTTTCACAACTTCATAACAAGAAGACTCCTCACTGTCCACAACAACCCACCATACATTCACCATACCAACAAACCTTAACATTCCGAAAACACCACCCTGACCATCCCTATCGCGGGTCATGGTCCACAAGGGGAAAAAACCATACACCACCACAAGGCTCATACAACATGTTGCAAAAACATTTTTAATTAATTAAAAACCCTTAATTACACATATTTCATTAATCATCACTTATCATTATTTTATCTTCACCCATTTACATTGTTTCTTTTATGACATTTTTCCTTTTTTAATTACCAAGATGCAAGGTGCATTCCATCTTTCATGCCTCACACACCCAACCTGTGTGTGCCTACCATGATTCATGACACCTATCTCTCTCTAGGTGCCTACAATGATGCATGAATTCACAACCTCATTCCATTGAGTCCACGATCCAAATATCATAAAACCATCACATCACACAACACATGCATCACCCAATGGCGAAATATCATCAACTGTAACATCAAACAATACAGAACAACAATTCCCACCCTAGGTGACTTGGGTTTTCCCTCAAACATGGGTTATCTAATCCCAAGAATGAGTTCATTGCAAAGGCCCAACACATCCTAACTCTCGTCTATCATCCCAAATAACAAGATTACAAAGAAGGAAAAGAAATACCTCCTCTGATACCACTTTGTAACATCCCCAACCCAGAATCCACTAAACTGGTGCTTCGAGATGGGTGGTTACATGGCCTTAAGCACACCTACCTGTATGCCAAAGGTTTTTGACTAGCAGTAGGGGTCCAAATAGTCAATTGGAGAGACTATACCCATTTTTTATCAGATTAATCCACAACATAAGATAAAAAAAGTAGATGAATAACAACCAATAATACCAGAGTATGCATAAACAACCATTCCCCAAAATGGGGTACAACCATGTCCAACGGTAAATATACCATGCCATGTTATAAGTGAAAAAGTGAACAAAACCCAAAATGAATACAATCAAAAAAATCCCCAAAATGGTCTCAACGCTAAGTTTGGTTCCCCCTCCACGCATACACATGTCAACCCAACTCCCTATCAAGAGCCTTTTCCCTTTCCCTGACCTGCAAACATGAAGTCTTCTCAGGTACCCAATGGTAGCCCGAGCAGGGTGTGAGTATAACTCAGTAGGCCACCACCAACGGTGTCTATAAAATATCTGGTATAAACAATTGTTCATGCAAAAGGGAAATGAATAATAAATGACAAGAAAATATTAAGTTCCCTTAACCAGTTTAGGTACATTACCAACATTTATTACCCTTTTAATATCTTACCATTTCATCCCATTTCCCACCACTTACCATTTCCAACACATTTTTCATGGGTTCATCAAGAACAACAAGTTACACGAGCTTAAAGTGCACAATCACAAGCATGAGGAAAATACACTATTATCCAATCTAATTAGGACTAACTTCTTCATGAAAACCATATCCTCACCTTGAAGCCTCAGTCTAGGTGGATGAAACTGTTAGGGGAATAGAGCCCCGGTCCCTTTCCCTAACCTGTGCATTAGGGGTGGAGTTTAGAGCCTCAGTCCAACTCGACCCATGGGCATAGATCCTCAAGTCAATACCCCACTCTACCAAGCCATGTGTACATGATATACATATATGTATATCCATCAACCATTCACACAACATCACAACCATTTCCCAAGGAAAACATAAATCATAACAATAACATGAGAGTTAATACCATGCCTTAACCCGTTAACACATTTACCACATTTCACATCATTTAGCCACTTAGCCCAGTTCCCCTTTTATTATGCTTATCTCACTAAGCATTCATTCATTGTGCCTATCTCACTAGGCTTTGTTCGTTATGCCTAACTCACTAGGCTTCATTACTAGACTCATAATCCATTCCATTATGGTCTTTAATCATTTCCACATATTAACCCAATATCCCCTAGGTTATTACTAAGCCTAGATTCATCACCTAGCTTCTATTCCAACGCAAACAATCACATCAACATGTTTATCAAGGTCTTTACATAAATACTCAACAATCTAACTTGTTCTTCACAAATCCATAGGTTTAGGAAAGTCAGTGCACCCCATGGGTGGCCTAGATTAGTCTCATCACCCTTGATGCATCCCATGGGGATCGTGAGGGTTTTCATTTACCTTCTTAATAACCATTTTACCTAAACATTCCAAGGGTGATCAAAGCATGCCAAGAGACACCCAAGAACAAAACCACACATGCACAAATCCACAAATAAACCATGGGATATAACTTGTAGGCCACCTACCTCAATTCTGCTAGTGGACGCACTCTTAATAGAGCCCTTATATTCTAGTTCAACCAACATTTGAAGCTTCAACCTAAATCTCACCCAAAGAGTATGGTTTTAGAGCTTCATAAAGAGGGGAGAAGAAGATACAAAGCCTAAACTCAAAAGAGAAGCAAGGATGATATTAGCTTTACCTGGAGCTTCAATCCATAACCAACGGTACCAAAAATGCCTTAGAAATGAAGGAGATTTATCTCTTGGATACCTTGGGAGATTTGGTTCATTCTTAGGGTAAAGAGGGTGAATGGGGAGAAAATCCCGAGTTGGGGTTAAAAATCTCAGATGGAAAATTTGTAATTTTTTTTAAATATTTCTAGGCCACACGATTTACCCACACAGTTTTCGAAACTATGCGCAAACTATGCATAGGCCACTATCCAAAATCTAACCTCCTACACGGTTTCCTAGGTTGTCTGCATGGTTAGCACTAATCGTGCACAGACCGTACGACCTACCCAGAAAAGGAAAACCCCCTTTTCTCCATTTTTTGTGTCCCAAACCCTTAGAACACCCTCGAGCCTCCACAAGGACTTGGGTAAGCACTCAATTAACCAAAAAAAGAGATTCAACCCAAAACTTAAATGAGAGCATACCTTTCCAAGATCTGAGATCATACACATAGTAAAGATTCTGATGACTATACCCTGTGCACATAGGCCAAATTGGCCAAAGAACGTTACATATATGTGTCCCTTTTATTACTTTCTGCATTTGATTCTTCAACCTATGTTGTTTTGGGTTTTCAAAAATAAATGTGTGTTTATGTTTTCCCATGCAAAAACATGTGTTTTTATTATTATTATTATTATGCAAGTTTTTTGTGGGTTGTTCTATTCCTGGGCCTTCTGTTCATTGGGTATGTTCTAGACGTTGACCTGCGGGTACTTGGGATGCCTATTTCATTGGCCCGCCTTACCACCCCGTTGCCACCGTGGCAATTCGCCTTTGCTGCTCCCTGCTGGTCGTTGATGTTTTGTGATCTGGTGTCTGTGGTTTCATTATTTGTGTTTCTCAGTATATTTATTTGTTGCTACCTGTTTACCCTTAGATGTCAGCGTGTCCTAGATAATTCAGGATCTGTTTCAATCGCCTGGATTTCTCGATCCTTCGGCTCACATTCTGTCTGCCGCGTGGCTCCTTGTTTATTATGCTTGTCAAGGCATCACCATGATTCTGTGGTGCCATTATTGCTACAGTGCATGGGTGTTTTCATTCGGGGGTGTGGTTCATCATCTTCAACCCGTGAGTTTGAGAGCATTGAGAGAAGGTCCCTAGTGTTTTGAGATATGTCTCCTGTGTAGGTTCTGGGCGCAGCGTAAACGCGTTGGTGGGTTTTCCCAACATTAATTTTAATGTTAACAACATTCAAACCGAGATCCATTGTGATTTAAAACGCCAGATCTTCGAAATAGAATGAAGAACAGAAAAGAAAATAGGAGTCTTAGAACCGTTGAGATAGGATCATCATAAGTTGGTTATAATTAATTTAATTAATTCATAAGAATTACCTCGATGGAATTCTTTCTTCATTGGAGTATCTGATCACAATCCTATGATCCATCGTTGCATCGTAGAATCCAAGTACAGGATTCCTCTAGTGGTGATCCACATGTGCTCCACGTATCTCTAGACATCGCCGAAGGGATCTCTAGGTGCTAGCGTGGAATAACCTTCGCTTGTGATGTCCGCCTTCTACCACCTTGATCCGGTGGAGGATCTCACTCTCGTAACTTGAAAGCATTCTTGGTGGAAAGGGAATTCTCTCTTAGCTTGAGAGTATTTCCAAAATCCATTGTGCACAATAATGGCTCTCTCTCTATGAGAATAATGTAATTGGGATTATAATACTTAGAATAATAAAATGAATTAATTGCCCGAAATCATTTAATCATTTCATTTAATTCTTAGTAATACCCCATGTCTTAATAATGACAGTTGACCATCGTTATTACTTGACATGCGCCCAACGTATTACATTTAATATCATTTAATTAAATAAACAATATTTTCTCATGAATCTCGAAAAACAAACTACACTGCGTGTATATAAATATACACGGCGTGTACTTTTATTTTTCATTTTTTTATTTCCTCCACCATATTTATTAGACCTTGAGTAATGGATATTTATTTCTTAAACAAATGTAACTGCATTACTCGCTAATATATATATTATTTCACCCACAATATATTCTCTTGAATAACTAGTGTCGAAATAAATGCGATCAGGAATCCTTAAATAATTATTAAACCACATTCGGGAATAATATTTATTTAACTTGTTAAATTAATATTTAACTGAGATACATGGACACACTTAGTGTGTGACCCTCTAGGACTCTTTCTCGGTGGCATTAGGCGGAGCCTGCCTAAAGTCCAAGGTTAGCGTCTAGCAACACGCCAAGTCACCCATAGAGAAAGAAGTTAACGACTCAATGAGTTGTCACCTCCTACGAACGCTTATCGTGTAATATAATCCCTTTGTCTTGATATCTTCAATCAAGTGGGTTTCATGCTAGTGTCATCAACTCATGTGCTCGATTATTCTTTCTTTGACTTCCCGAAATTGAACTCGCTCATACCTTACCATGGCCATGGATTTATTTAGGCTATATCAATTTCATCAAAGGGCCTGAGATATCTACTTCCGTTATGGAACAGAAGGGACAAATCCTTTCTCGCATTATCTATTAATACAGTATTACTCGTGACGCACCCAACGTATCCTACCTCACTGCAAACAGTGTGTCGTCATAGTTTTCATCAATACATCTAAGTGCGCGATTTGTGATACCCATTAATAATAATCTTAAAGTCTAAGGACCAATACACACGTTCGCAGATAGGAACATCCAATGACACTATGAAATGTGGATTTCCTACTGGCGGGTCTCATTCTCATAATATCCTCTTGGATATTACCAAGGGCGCACACCATGAGAAAGTGCCTCAAATTTTTATGAGTCCTCAACCCTAATGACCTATATTATTTTTTTCCCTCAAATAATATCATCCGGCCATAAAACATATATTTAAGAATAGTGTTATGGCACTTCCGGGTTATCATCATAGCAGGGATCCGCTATGACCCATTAATGCAACAGCTGTCCTTAGGACATTATCACATGCATTTTCACATAGAAGAACAATCAAGATGTGATAAGACTTTTATTAATGAATAAACTAAAAATTAGTTGGTTCTAGACCACCAACTCCAACAGACTCCCACTTGGACTAGAACCAACTGCTAACAACCTTTAACCCGCTAGCTCTCACGTGATATTCATGCTTCTGCTGAGATAGTACTTTAGTCATGGGGTCTGCCACGTTCTCTTCTGTGGACACTCTTCTCACTGCAACTTCACCCCTTTGATAGAAATCCCTCAATAGGTGATACTTTCGGAGTATGTGCTTTGTTTGTTGATGTGACCTTGGTTCTTTTGCAAGATCCACCGCTGCAGTATTATCACAATACAATGTAATGAGATCTTTACTGCTAGGCACCACATCAAGCTCCTGGACAAAGTTCCAAATCCAGACGGCTTCCTTGGATACATCAGAAGTCGCTATATACTCGGACTCCACTGTAGAATTGGAGACAAATGGCTGCTTTGAACTCTTCCAGCTCACATCTCCTCCATTGAGACAGAAAACATATCCAGATTGCGACTTCAGATCATTCTGATCTATTTGAAAACCAGCATCAACATACCCTCTGATGAAAAGCTCCTCGTCTCCTCCATACACTAGGAACATATCTTTAGTTCTTCTCAGATACTTAAGGATAGTCTTAACAACATTCTAATTTTTTTCTCCTGGATCTGATTGATATCTACCTACCATGCTCAGTGCATAGGCAACATCAAGCCTGGTACATAGCATCGCATACATTATGGATCCTATATCCGAGGCGTATGGGATATTGCTCATCCTATCTTTCTCTTGTTGTGTCTGAGGACACATTTTATTAGAAAGATGTAATCCATGTGACACTGGAACCAATCCTCTCTTGGATTGTTCCATACTAAATCTATTTAGTATCTGGTCAATGTATGTACCCTGACTTAGTCCAAGAAGCCTCTTGGATCTATCACGAATGATCTTGATCCCTAGAATGTAGGCTGCTTCACCTAAATCTTTCATGGAGAAGCATTTGTTCAACCAGTCCTTAACTGACTGTAAGGTTGGTACGTCGTTTCCAATAAGCAATATGTCATCAACATATACTACTAGGATAACGACCACATTCCCATTAAACCGCTTATAAACACATGGCTCACATTCATTCTTAATGAAACCAAATTCCTTTATGGCTTTATCAAATCGAATATTCCATGACCTAGATGCTTGCTTCAATCCATAAATGGATTTTTGCAACTTGAAAACCCATTTGGCTTCATCTAGTGTCACAAACCCTTCTGGTTGTGTCATATAGACATCTTCCTGAAGGTTCCCATTAAGGAATGCTATTTTGACATCCATCTGCCAAATCTCGTAGTCATGGTAAGCTGTTATGTCAAGTATGATTCTTATGGATTTAAACATGGAAACTGGCGAGAAGGTTTCATCATAGTCAATTCCTTGACGCTGTTTGAATCCTTTATCCACTAGCCTTGCCTTATAGGTGCTAACTTGACCTTCCATGTCCATCTTTCTCTTGAATACCCATTTGCATCCAACAGGCTTTACATCAACTGGCTCATCAACCAGAACCCAAACTTGGTTCTGATACATGGAATCCATCTCAGAATTCATAGCTTCTAGCCATCTTGCAGCTTCTGAGCTTTCTACTGCTTCCTTGTAGGAGAGAGGCTCATCATTGTCCAACAATAATGATTCACCATCCTCAGTGACTAGGAAACCAAATCTCTATGGTTCCCTTACCTCTCTTGAGCTCTTACGCAGTACTTTTGTTTCTGGAACCTCTTCCACGGGGTCCTGTGGAACTTGTTCCTGTACCAACTATTGTGTATATTGAGCATCAACTTCTTCGAAGTTAATCTTTCTCCCACTATCCTTCTTGAGGATGTGCTCCCTCTCAAGAAAGACGGCTTGTCTGGCGACAATCACTTTCTTGTCTTGGAGGTTATATAGGTAATATCCTTTCATTTCCTTGGGATATCCTATAAAGATACATTTCATGCCCCGGGGTGCTAGTTTGTTGCCTGAGAAGGCCTTAACAAACACCTCGCATCCCCATACATGTGTGTGCAACAAAGTGGGTTTCCTTCCATTCCATAACTCGGATGGAATTCCATTTTCCTCCTTAGTTGGTACTCAGTTTAATGTGTATGCTTCGGTTTGTAATGCATATCCCCAAAAGGATAATGGAAGATCCGCATGACTCATCATCGACACCACCATGTCCAACAAGGTGTGGTTCCTCCTTTCACTAACACCATTCCACTGTGGTGTATAAGGAGGAGTGAGCTAAGATAGAATCTCAGACTCCCGTAGAAGATCTATGAACTCTTTGTTCAAATATTCTCCACCTCGATCCGATCGAAGCTTCTTTATCTTCTTACCAAGCTGATTCTCTACTTTATTCTTGAATTCCTTAAGTTTCTCTAAGGCTTCTGACTTATACCTCATTAAGTAGACAAATCTGTATCTACTCAAATCATCAGTAAAAGTAATGAAGTAAGAATATCCACCTCTAGCTTCTACTGGAAATGGTCCACATACATCCGTGTGTACCGATCCTAGAAGTTATGTGGCCCTTTCACCCTGTCCACCAAAAGGCATCTTGGTCATTTTACCTTGTAAACAAGCGTGACATCTATCAAGTGGTTTTAGATCAGTTGAGTCTAAATAGCCATCTTGGTAGAGCTTTTTCAAGCGCTTCTCGTTCACATGACCAAGGCGGTGATGCCACAACTGGGTGATGTATGAGTCATGTGAGTCTGTTTTGTTATCGATTTCCAACACTTGGTTTTCGTAATTTAATACATACAAACCATTATTCAAATGTGCCATACCATAACATACGTTGTTCTTATAAAAGAGACAACCCTTATTTCCAAACTTGAAAACAAATCCATCCATATCCAAATAAGATACAGAAATTATGTTATTGGTAACACTAGGCACGAAATAACAGTTTTGTAAAACCAAAATCATGCCAGTTGGCAATGAGAGGTGGTAGTCGTCAATAGTCAACGTAGCCAGCCTTGCGCCATTGGCAGCTCGAAGATCCACCTCTCCTCTGGCGATCTTTCTAAATCTACTTGGTTCCTGCATTTGAATATAGATGTGAGCCCCAAAAGTTGTATCTAATATCCAATGTGTAGAAATAGAAAGATTTCACTTGATAACGAACACACCTTTAGCGTCCCCATGCTTCTAGGTGCAGTTTCTCTTCCAGTGGCCCTGCTTGCCACATGCAAAACACACCGCCTCCCGTTCCTTGCCCTGCCTCTAGATCTTCCCCTTCTTGGAGGGACGGTGCTCAGGGGCTTCAAACCATTTATAAGTCTTTGGCCCATTTTCCTTGTCCTTCCTTTTCTTGTTCACCATAAGGATCGCGGGTTTGTCATGCCCCATGTCCTTATCTACCTGGAGAATCAAGGTCAGAAGCTCTGATAGACTCTTCTCATTGTCGCTCATATTATAGTTGACAATGAACCTAGAGAAGGTCTTGGGCAGTGATGATAGGATGATATCTGTACGTAACTCATCTGGGAATTTATTCCCTAAGATGTCAAAGCATTCAATGTAGCCAATAAGCTTGACTACATAAGGCCCAGCTAGCGCAGACTCTCCAAGCTTAGTTGTAAATAAAGCATTGGAGATCTCATACCTCTCATATCTTTCCTTCTCTTGGTAGAGATCCTTAAGTTGAGACATCATGTTATACGCATCCATGTTTTCATGTTGCTTCAAGAGCTCATTGTACATGGCTGATAGCATGAAACATTGGACATATGTGGCATCATCCATGTGTTTCATATAGAGAGATAATTCCTCATCACTATCCTCTTTCCCAGGCGCAACTGGAATAGGCTCTTCCAGCACATACAATTTCCTTTCGTGGTGAAGGACGATGCGTAAACGCCTCTGCCACTCTTGGAAATTGGTTCCGGTGAGAAGGTTTTCCTTCTCGATTATGGTGCGCAATGATATGTTTGAAGTCATTTTCTTGTCTTTTCTACAAATTAAGATGAGCAAAGGTTTAGTAATTTATTACAAAAATTGAGACAAATAAATAAATTAATACTTATTAGTCTCCCACTATTTTATCGAAATCCAATAGCCCTCACCATTGACTTCGGAATATTCTGTTGCCTGAATATTCTAGTAGCAAGGATCCATATTGCCCTTCACATTACCCCAACTACGGTTGGTCAAGAAACTTGAAGGGTTTTAGGTAGGCATTCTAAATGCCAACTACATTAACTCGCAACTCCTTGATCCGCTGAGTGGACTCCCCAATTCTGAAATCCTTTTTATTTTGGATTTCCTCAACCTTTGCCTCTTGGTCACACCAAGTCCTATTGTGGCAGTCAACCCTTGATGTGAACCAAGTCAAGTCAACCCAAAACCTTGAATTAGAATTCCCCGATAATTGAAAGCACCCCAACTAGGGTTGGTCAAGCACTTTGAACTATGGTTCGATTCTAACCAAGATTATGGAAGGCTATACCGACTTAATATTTCTTTTGAGGTATTTTATCCTTATACGTAAATTGTCATTTTATTATCTTTGATTACATGCTTGTTAATATTAAGTGGGATATACTTAAGTGATTAACCATGTCTAAGATAATATTTACGTATAAGCTGGTTTTATTTTAGTTCCATCTTGCATGCTCGTTTAATTCATTAATTGTGTGATCGTGACAACACACCCACAATAAATAAACCATGCAACTGATAGAAATAAAATAAATGGTATGATCATGAGCTTTTCTATTGGTTATTTTATCTAGCGGTTGATAAACTAACCCAAGACCTAGGGGAGAAACACCTTGAACCTTTCGGGTTCGTGTTTACAGCTTTCCACCTATCCACCTTTGTATCTCCTTGGATTGGTTTCACCTTGGCTCCTGACTTGAGCCGCCTCCACTAGCTTGGGAGCTCCATCCATTACATATGCATTTATCTCACATGCATGTGAGGGGTAAAAAGGGGTTTTTATAAAAAATAATCCTTGGGTGCGCAGACCCTACATATTAATGAGGAGATGGCTCGCAGGCCAACAAATTTAATTTAAATAAATAAATTAAAAGAAACCATTCACATACAAAGGTCTCGGTCTAGCTCATGATCATCCATACATGCAACGTTATTTACACATAAATAAAACTAGCATTCAATTATTTAATCGTTCTTGTTTAAGATAAATCACGCTCGAATTAATTAATTATCTTTAATTAATAAATCCTTTTATCTTAAAACCCTTTTCTGAATTTCCTTGAGATTCTCATCCATCATAATTTTAAACAAATAAATTCATTAAAATTATCCTTGTACGTAACTTGTACCTTGGAGGCAACCCGGTGAATTCTCGTTCATTACACAGATGTTAAATTAAACACATATATATAAAACACCTATCACGTGTTGTGCCTAAGATTTACGTCTGCACCATGGTACACGTCTCAAGGTTTTGTATAATATAACAATAAATTTTAATAAATCTGCGTAATTTGGGTGAGTACACGGCGTGTAGTTATGACTACACGGCGTGTACTTTTCTTCACCGTCCATCCGAAGTACACGCCCGAGGACAGGGCGTGTTAATGTACTTCAGAAATTTTCGGAGTACACGGCGTGTTCTGTGGGACACACGCCGTGTAGTTTCCATGTTACACGGTTTCCAGTCGGGCAAGCCGTGTACGGGGTACACGGCTCAACCCTAACCCGAAGGGACTACATGCCGTGTTCATTGGACCACACAGTGTGTAATCCGGAAACCGTGTGCCACCTGTTTCTGGTCAACACACGGTGTCTTAAATTCTTAGAAAGAATCCAATACACGACCTGATTTGGCGGATCATTCAATGAATTGAACCTAGACTACACGGCGTGTACTTCTGAATACACGCCGCGTATTCTGGTGTTGTACGGCCAGAAACGTTTGGCTTCTTCGGATGAGTTCCTCTATTTTATTTTAATCAAAATTAAAAGAAAAATTTGTTTCTGTGAGGTGAACGAGAAACGAGGGAGGAGGAACAGATCTCGAGATTCAGATTTCCAGAACTATTAAACATGAATTGAAATAAATAAATTATTAAATGCATAAATCACTAATGAAAAACTAAATAATTATAATCAACGATATGACTGCTCTAATACCACTTGTAGGTTCCGGGCGCAGCAGAAGCGCGTTGGTGGGTTTGCCCAACTTTAATTTTAATGTTAACAACGTTCAAACCGAGATTCGTCACGATTTAAAACGCCAGATCTTCGGAATAGAACGAAGAACGGAAAAGAAAAGAAGAGTCCCGGAACTGTTGAGATAGGATCATCATATGTTGGTTATAATTAATTTAATTAATTCATAAAAATTACCTCGATGGAATTCTTTCTTCGTTGGAGTCTCCGGTCACGATCTTGTGATCCGTCGTTGCGTCATAGAATCCAAGTACAGGATTCCTCTAGTGGTGATCCACACGTGCTCCACGTATCTCTGGATGTCGCCGAAGGGATCTTCGGGTGCTAGCACGGAAGAACCTTCGCTTGCGATGTCCGCCTTCTACTGCCTTGATCTGGTGGAGGATCTCGCTCTCGTAACTTGAAAGCGTTCTTGGTGGAAAGGGAATTCTCTCTTGGCTTGAGAGTATTTCCAAAATCCGTTGTGCACAACAATGGCTCTCTCTCTCTATGAGAATAATGTAATTGGGATTATAATACTTAGAATAATAAAATGAATTAATTGCCCAAAATCATTTAATCATTTCATTTAATTCTTATTAATACCCCATGTCTTAATAATGACAGTTGACCGTCATTATTACTTAACATACGCCCAACGTATTACATTTAATATCATTTAATTAAATAAACAATATTTTCTCACGAATCCCGAAAAACAAACTACACGGCGTGTATATAAATATACACGGCGTGTACTTTTATTTTTCATTTTTTTTATTTCCTTCACCATATTTATTAGACATTGAGTAATGGCTATTTCTTTGTTAAACAAATGTAACTGCATTACTCGCTAATAAATATATATATATATATATATTATTTCGCCCACAATATATTCTCTCGAATAACTAGTGTCAAAATAAATGTGATCAGGCATCCTTAAATAATTATTAAACCACAGTCGGGAATAATATTTATTTAACTTGTTAAATTAATATTTAACTGAGATACATGGACACACTTAGTGTGTGACCCTCTGGGCCTCTTTCTCAGTGGCATTAGGCGGAGCCTGCCTAAAGTCCAAGGTTAGCGTCTAGCAACACGCCAAGGCACACATAGAGAAAGAAGTTAACACTGTAATGACGTGTCACCTCCTACGAACGCTTATCGTGTAATATAATCCCTTTGTCTCGATATCTCCAATCAATCGGGTTGCATACTAGTGTCATCAACCCATGTGCTCGATTATTCTTTCTTTGACTTCCCGAAATTGAACTCGCTCATACCTTACCATGGCCATGGATTTATTTAGGCTATATCAATTTCATCAAAGGGCCTGAGATATCTACTTCCGTTATAGAACAGAAGGGACAAATCCTTTCTCGTGTTATCTATTAATGCAGTATTACTCGTGACGCACCCAACGTATCCTAACTCGCTGCGAACAGTGTGTCGTCACAGTTTTCGTCAATTCATCTAAGTGTGTGAGTTGTAATACTCATTAATAATAATCTTAAAGTCTAAGGACCAATACACACGTCCGCAGATAGAAGCATCCAATGACGCTATGAAATGTGGATTTTCTACTGGCGGGTCTCGTTCTCATAATATCCTCCCGGATATTACCAAGGGCGCACACCATGAGAAGGTGCCTCAAAGTTTTATGAGTCCTCATCCCTAATGACCTGTATTATTTGTGTCCCTCAAATAATATCATACGGCCATAGAACATATATTTAAGAACAGTGTTATGGCACTTCCGGGTTCTCATCATAGCAGGGATCCGCTATGACCCATTAATGCAATAGTTGTTCTTAGGATATTATCACATGCATTGTCACGCAGAAGAACAATCAAGATGTGATAAGGCTTTTATTAATGAATAAAGTACAAAGTAAATGGTTCTAGACCACCAACTCCAACAGCCTGCACGTCACCATCCTAACCCCATTCTAGTGACCTCCGGTGGAGAACTCAGCTCTCGCGAGTTCTGAGGAGACCACTTCAGATTCCAGAACATTTGAACCCGGTGGAGCTATGTGTTTCTTTGGTGCTTCTTTGTTGTGAGCTTGTTCTTTACTTTCTTGTTTAGTCTCTTTGTTGTATGTTCTTAGTTTCTTTGCTGGTCTGGTTCTCAGAGTATGGTGTTGCGTGCGGGAGTCCGTCCAATTTGGGGGAGTACTTCGATAACTCTGAGCCAGAGTTCATCACTGGCTCTTGGGGCAAAGAGGTCTCTGTTCTCGGATAGTTTCTCTGGTTTGTGTATGTGGGTCTGCTTTTGTTGCCCTTCTCTATTTGTATGTGATCTGTTTATTTCGTTTTTCATAATAATAAAGAAAGCGTGGTGGTGTTCTTACCGTGGAGTAGGACCATAAGGTCCGAACCACATAAATACTTGTGTTCTGTTTACTTTCCAGCATTTTCATTTTCTATTTCTTTGACATTGATAATAAAACAATTCTTATTTGTTGCGTTTACTTTGAACAAGATTTTGTAAACCTGTACCGATTCCACAACAAGTCGTATCAGTGCCTGTATTTGTTTTTATTTTACAATGTCTGTTAAGTTTGAAATTGAAAATTTTAACGATGAAAATGATTTTAATCTATGAAGAGTTAAAATACGTGCTTTGTTAGTTTGCAATGGTCTTGCTAATGCTTTACACGGTAGCAAGAAACCCATAGTGACTGTCACTGATGATGGTCAGTCCACCACTTCCTTCGTAGAAGTTGATCCTAGTATACTCGAAAAGGCTCACTGTACTCTTATGTTAACCCTAGGTGATAAGGTTTTGCGTGAAGTTGCACACGAAACCACTGCTAAATTTATTTGGCATAAACTCAAACACTTGTATATGACTAAATCCTTGCTTGGGCATTTATACAAAAAGATGTGGTTGTATGGTTTTAAAATGGCCCTCGGTTCTTCTGTGTTAATTCATGTTGATGAGTTTAATAAAAAAAATAGATTTAGCTAACATTGACATTGAGGTTAAAGACGAGGATCGAGCTTTAATTTTGTTAACTTCTCTTGATGATTCTTTTAATTCGCTAAGAGACTCCATGATGTACGGTAGGGATTCCATTGCATTAGAGGAAGTTAAGTCGGTTGTTCTGTCTCGTGATCTTCAAACACATGGTTTGAAGGAAGAGATGAGTGCTGTTAAGAGTGAACATTGGCTTCTGTATACTAAGACTCCTATGCAAAACAAGGACAGGAAAGATAATAACAGATTTAAGGGATTTTGATGTTTTGAGTGTGGCAATACCGGCAACATAAAGTGTTACTTTCCTAACCTAAAAGATATAGATAGTATGACCCAGACACATGTGGTATGTCCCAGTTATGACACTGCAAAAGTCCTTTAGTTTGTAGCCCCTTTGTTAGAACTAGACATAGGTTCTGTGTTGTTTTTTCTTGCGTTCCTAGGACTGGCTCTACTTGTCTTTGTGGGGAAACCACAGTTGAGAAAAAGGTTTTGTTTTGTGGGCTGGTCTAAGTTGTTCGGGCTTAGGTGGAGAAGTTTTTCTTTTCCTGTATACTTCCTATTTTGTGGTTGTTGTGAATTGTTTCTACTGCTTTTGATTACTATTGCATTTTGAGCTTTGCTTTGTTTTATTGTTCACTGTATTTTTTTACCCCTGTGAAAGGTTGTTTAAATTGCAGGTATTTGCATTTTTTGGGGGAGCTGTTTTCAGATAAAACAAAGTTAATGTGGGGTAAGCTTTATAATAATGTGGTTGCTTAGATAGTTTATTTTCTAAGCATGTAATAGCATGTTAGCGATAGATGTGTAGTGTGGGTAGAACATGTGCCACTACTGGCACATGCTAGGTGATATTCATGCTAGGTGGAGATTTGTTGTTTGGGGTTTTCAAAATTAAAGACGTGTTTATGCTTTCCCATGCAAAAATGTATGTTTTTCTTATTATTATTATACACGTTTTTTTTGTGGGATGTTCTGTTCCAGGCCTCTGTGTGGGCTTTTTGTTTGTTGAGCTTGTTCTGGACGCTGACCTGCGGCTGCTTGGGCTATCAATTTCACTGGCCCGCCTTGTCACCCCGTTGCCACCGTGGCAATCCGCCTTTGCTGGTCCCTGCTGACCGTTGGTGTTTTGTGATCCGGTGGTTGTGGTTCTGTTGTTTGTGTTTCTCAATATGTCTATCTGTTGCCGCCTGTTTACCCTCAGTTGTCCGCATGTCCTGGATAATTCGGGATCCGTTTCAACCGCCTGACTTTCTTGATCCTTTGACTCACCTTCTGTTTGTCGCGTGGCTCCTCGTCTGTTACACCTGTCAAGGCGTCGCCTTGGTTATGCAATGCCATTATTGCTGCGGTGTGTGGATGTGGTTTGTCGTCTTCAACCCGTGAGTTCGAGAGCGCTGAGAGAAGGTCTCTACTGTTTTGAGATCCGCCGCCTGCACGTCGCCATCCTGACCCTGTTCTAGTGACCTCCGGTGGATAACTCGGCTTTTGCGAGTTCTGAGGAGACCGCTTCAGATTCCAGAACATCCGACCGTGACAGAGCTATGTGTTTCCTCGTTGCTTCTTTGTTGTGAGCTCGTTCTTTACTTTCTTGATTAGTCTTTGTGTTGTATGTTTTTGGTTTCTTTGTTGATCTAGTTCTCGGAGTCCGGTGTTGCGTGTGTGAGTCCGTCCAGTTCGAGGGAGCACTTCGCTAACTCTGAGTCAGAGTTCATCACTGGCTCTTGGGGCGAAGAGGTATCTATTCTCGGCTAGTTTCTCTGGTCCGTGTGTGTGGTCTGCTTTTGTTGCCCTTCTCTGTTTGTATGTGCTCTGTCTATTTTGTTTTGCATAATAATAAAGAACATGTGACTGTGTTCTTGCCGTGGAGTAAGACCATAAGGTCCAAATCACGTAAATACTTGCGTTCTGTTTACTTTCCGGCATTTTCGTTTTATGTTTTTTCAACATCAATAATAAAATGATTCTTATTTGTTGCGTTTACTTTGAACAAGATTTTGTAAACCTATACCGATTCCACGACAACCAATAATGTTGAACGTCGTTGTTGCTTGAATTTATTGAAACTATTGAATTTCATGTTTGTTGTTGTTACTTATTCTGAAATTGTAAATCTGATTTATGAGAATAAATCGAAAGTTTTGAATTGATATAATAGTCACTACAAGTTTGTGACATGTTCACTGTTAAATCAATTTATAATTTTGGTTATTAAAATTTGTTTTACAAATATATTCATGTTTATTCGTTTCATATTATGGAACTGAAATATAAACATGAGCTTTAGATTTCATATTTTAAGATTCTGCGAACCAAGATTAAATCCAATGGATCCTAGCTAGTCGAATGAGACTGCGTTGCGAAGCGCAACCCCCCAACATATAATGAAACTTGAAGTAATAGGTAATATTTTGAAGTTGATATAATTAATAACAAAATTGATGATATTATTGCATTAGGGTAAAATTTAAGAAGCATGAGATATGAATCTTTCACAACCAACTTTAGTCTCCTTGATATTGGACAAGTTTTAGGTAAGGTGCGTTGGTAATGTGCGGAGCGATGGGTTCTAGACCAATCCCATCATTGTATGGGGTTGCGATTTATGTGCCAAAAATAATAATAAAATAACATACTTCCATGTTTAGTCATTGTCATGATTAAAATTTTATTTCATTATGTAATTTGGGAATAATGTGAATTATAGTTTGTATCATGATGCAAGCATTAATATGAAGTACAATTTTTTTCAACGCCATGTGGCGGTTATAGAAACCGCAATCATTACGTCAATTGGAAAAATATAAAATGCGTGAAGTCATTAAAAATAAATAATAAGAAATTAATAAAAACCACATGTTTTCTTAAAAAAAAACCTATAAATAAAACATCATGTGATTTGGTGATTATTTTAATGATTTAACACATGATTGATTATAAAACTCAATTAGTATACAAATTAACCGTTTTATTGTTTTTTCTAAATAAAAAGAATTAAAGTAAAGTAAAACTCAAGATCCTAATATAACACGTGGTTAATTCATTTGATAGTTAATAGAAAACCAGTATCTTACTGATTATATATAAAATATGTAATAAAAAAACGCAGACATACTTTTTTATACAAAATTATTAAAAATCACCCGTGTACTGTGATTTAAAAAAATATGAAAAAAAGATAAATAACACGTGTTTGATTAAAAAATAAAAAATAACATGCATTCCATCATCTATTACATAATTAATAAAAAAAAATCGATAAAAATCACACTGCATTCAATATAATTCAGTCAGGAAATTTTAATTTGTAATTAAATGATAATAAGAAAATTCATTTGATCCCAAATCAACATCGTAGGTGTCAGTGGCATGATAAAAATATTAATTTCAAAACAAACCATTCCTAGATTGAATCACTTGCAATTTATGAACTATACCATAATAAATAAAGTATATTAATTATGAACTATACCATAATAAAAATATTAATTTCAAAACAAACCATTCCTAGATTGAATCACTTCCAATTTATGAACTATAAAGTATATTCTACACTTTCCATGCCTTTTTTTGGCACAACCAATTAATGTTCCATCAAAAATACCAACCCAAATGAATCCGCATTTCCATCACTAAATTTCATTTATGAAAAACTAGGCTCCAGATCCAACATTGACCAATTAAAATGGAGCAGGCAGGGAGAGATTATCCACAGAAAAACAAACAGTTGAACAGAAGTCAATACCCGAACCATACATTCCTCGTGCTGTGAAGGAAAAACACAGCAGGAAGGACACGGAAGGTGCGCTCTTGACTCCCTAAACCAATCATGATCCAAAGAAAAAGAGAATCTGAATCGTGTTCTTGCCTTGGAAGGTCAGTCAAATACCTTGCAAGCCAAGAACAGCGATCATGGAACCAAAAAAAAAATCAAAAGGGTTGCCCGGAAGAAAAAAATCTGAAATCTTTTCAGGTGGTAGGTTGAAGATGATAAAGCGCAGTAAATCAGCTGACCTCCCATCCCAGGCCTCCTTGATGGCAGAGAGAGAGAGAGAGAGACGATTCAGGCGTTGGAGCAATGTAGGGCTGCTTTAATTTGCTTCACGGTGTTGCCGATGAGGCTATTCACCGAGGCCAAGGACTCGCTATGCCACCTACCAGGTGGCAGGCTGCTCCCCATTATCTGAAACGCTATCGTCAGCAGCGACCCGCCGCCCCCGCCGCCTGAAGAGGAGCTCGAGGAAGCTGCCCCCGCCGCCGCGGCGCCGCCCCGCTCAGCCGGCGAGATGGCGAATCCCGACGGCAGGAGGAAGACGCACGACGTGTCCTCCCCGCTCAACGCCAGGTTGACGGCCTGCACGTCCACCGGACTGTACACCACGAGGGAGCTCCACGCGTCCGTGCAGCTCTCCTGCAGCATCAGCGCGTCGTTCTGCCCGGCGTTGAAGGCCTGGTGGGTCGTTCCAGAAAAACAATCATTCAGTCGAAGGAAAAAAGACGTCCAATGGAGGCGAGCAGGAGATCCAGAAGAGCCCAGAGAAATCCTACTTTCAGGACGGAGACGCAGTTTCCGGGGACCCGTCCAGTCGCCAGGCTGCGGACCACCAGCACGCCTTCAGACAGAAGGTCCCACTGATGCCGAGTCCGCTCGTCCCTGAAGAAGTTGAAGAGATTCTGCGGGGAAACGGGGAGCCAGATCGTGGTGGCGGCGCTGAAGATGACGCCGCAGGGCCGGCAGGAATCCGGGCACGGGTGAGCGGAGAGCCTGACCCCGACCTCGTTCATCCCGGGGAGGGTGGCCCAGCGGTGCTCCTGGGACGACCCCAGGCCCGCGCAGAAGCTGCTCACCATCCTCTGCGCCAGCTGCATCAACTTCACCTTCTCGACACTCACTGGAATCAAGAAGCCGTCAGTTTCAGAGCCGAAAGGCTAATGAAGGATCCCCCCCACCCCGCCCATGGAAATACCTCGTGCTCCGTGATCGTGAGGCGAAACGCTGGTCTGAAAGGCCAGCCGCCGCTCGCACATTCGCTGGAGCGCGGCCAGCCATCTCTGGGCGCCGAACGCCAGCCCCCGGCGGAGGAGATCCGTGAAGATCCGCGGGGCGGGGCTTCTGTCTTCGATCTCGACGTGTTCGACCCACGTAACCTGGACGAGAAAAACGTCAAAGCTCAGGCAACCCATTAATGGCGTCTGTTCGTGAAATCCGAAAACAAAGATCGTCGACCTGGGACCACCCCTCGGCCTGATCCTGGATCAAGCAGCCGGAGGGGAACCGATGACACCGGCCATGGGAATTGGGATCATTTTCCCGTGAAAGTGCTACATCGTATGAAAAATCCACGATCGCCCACAGGCCCTCCTCCACTTGACGACAGTAACGAAAGAAATAAACCTCCCGGGACGGCAGCAATGGCGACAGAACTTGCAACACTCCGCGCATCTGCAGATGACAGCCAAGCTTCAGTGCGAAGGGAAGAGCAGCAGAGCAGTAGAGCAGTCGTGAACGGATTGATTACCATCAGCAAGGAGCCGTTGTGAGCGCCTATGATCGCCGGCGAAACCACGTCGACCGTTCTTGCCGTCGCCACTATGGTCGGGAATATCTCAGCCCATTTGCTCTGCAAGCCTATTTCGTTCAGACGGCCGGTTTTGAAGTTAAAACGATGAGAGACGAGAAAAGCTCACCGAGTCCATGAAAAGATCCACCAATGACGAACTGTTCATCATGACGGAGCGCGAATCTCTGGACGCCTCGACCCGGGCATTGGAGAATTTCGAAAGGCCATGGGCCCTGGGGAACAACTTCTCGTAGTTCTCGAAATCAAGCTCGTCCCTCCCGTCCTCCGGCGACTTGAACCACAGCAGCCCGCTCTGGTGCGACAGCCTGAGGAGTTCATCCAGCGCATTGTCAGCTATGGTTACCATGATGGACTTGTCCACCGCCATGCCGCCGAGCGGCTGCAGCTGCAGAGCGGCCAGGCCGGATGAATTGCCGGGGAGGAGGTCGAGATCCAGAGAAGGGGCGGCGGCCAACATATGGCCACTGTAGCTCCCCATGGACAAATCCAATGAAGACATGTGAAGGGGCTGGACTGGGGGGAGCTGTGCGATTGGCCTCCCAATGTATTTGGCAGCCAGGCTGGAGAGCCTGTCGAGCTGCAGAACAGCGTATTATGTAGTGAGAATCCAAAAACAAAAAAGAAATGTTACCTTTTGAATCATCAGAGACTAACCTCATCCTTCAATTGGGCATTCTCGATTCGCAGTTTATGTTCATCGAAATAGGAATCTTCTCCCATGGGAGGGCTCCCGCAGGATGGGCAGATCACATTCCTCAGCGCCTCTCTTATTGCTATGTTTTCGCATCTAATCTTATCGTTTTCAGCCCTGAGAACGCAGTTATCGGCCTTCTCCTGCTGAGCCTGCAAAAAACCCTCAATAGAAGGTTAAACAAGAAACCCGATTTTTAACGTAGGTCGCGAAGAAGACGAGCAATGCTAGGGTTACCTTCGACTGGGTTCTCCTGTTTTGGAACCAGAATTTGATCTGGCGGGGAGCCAGCCCCAAATCCCTACTCAACTGCAGCCGCTGCTTTTCGTCTGGATGAGGACACGACTTGAACGTTCTTCGTTCCCAAAATTAAAGAGAGAGAAATGAGGAAGACGATGAAGAATAAAAAAGCAAGGACAATCAATGAGGCTCTTAGATAGAGTATTACGTACGATTCGAGCATCTGAATCTGGGCAGCGGTGTGCCGATGGTACCGCTTCGTTCGCTTCTGAGCGTCGGAGGAGTCACGGTCGCCGCCGGAGCCTCCTCCGCTGGAACCGCCGACGCCGGAGAACTCCATGCGCACTAATTTCCTCTTTATTCTCCGATCAGAAACCCCGGAGGCCTTCGCCGCGACTGCAATGGCGAGAAAAATGGCGGCCGGCGCAGCTCCGTCTCTGCGAATCCGTTATACCCGCCCCCATGGCAGGGGAGGGAAGGAAGAAAGAAAGACAACCCGATGCGGGTGCGCGACGGGGAGAAGGGAGAAGAAGAAGAGACGAGAAAGGGTTTGGAGAAAGGGGTTTACAACTTTACCACGAGGGTATATAATGGCGGCATGGAGCATGGTCAAAACCCGAGACCCATGTCGGAGAGGCGAACCCGGCTCCCATATCGCAGATACTGCGCGTGATCCAGGGGCGGTAAAACACAAAATCTAAAGAAATACAGGAGAAGAGGGGAGGAGCAGCAGGAACAAAAAAGGAAAGAGGAGGAAGCGGGGAAGAAAGAGAGAGATCGGCGCAGTGAATGGAGGGTTTGAAGGCGAAGAATGAACAATAAGGGGGAGGGGTAATTAATGTTGGGGGAGAGGGTTTTCGCGGCTTTCTAAGGAGAGAGGGAAAGAGAGAGAGATGAACACAGTACTGGAGGATGGGGAGCTCGTCCTCCTTCTCGATTGCCACCCACCTCACCCACCGATCAGCCCACCCAGTCCAGTCCCCCTCTGTAATTACACAGATATAAACGGACGGATTTATTATAGCCCCCTGCCTCGCCCCCTGCCATTAATTACTTCTTCGCCTCCCCCCACTTCCGATCCCTGATTCCTTGCCCTAACACGGTCCAATTTCCCTCTTCTCCCCCTTCCGTTTCACCATCGCTAGCCAAGCCGCGTATCGCCATTTTCGGAGCAGCCCACCGCTCCGCCATGGGCGCCGATCGATCCTCCACCGTGCCCAACAGCACTAAAAATCTCAGATCTCTCGATCTCTCGCGTCGCGTGCTCCCTCTCTCGGTTACGTCGTGGACTAGCATCGTCGGCCGGAGCAGTGGCGCTCGGGATGGCCTCCGTTGATCGCAAAAAAGCCCGGCCTGCCCGCGGCTTCACGGATTTTCTCACCGTTTGGTCGGGAAATTCCCCGGCGTCCGGGGCCGGCATGGGAGGGGCGGCAGCGGCGGACGCGGCTTTCCCCGAACTCCGAACCGAACGAACCAACCACCGTCATCGCCTCCGCCGCTTAACGGAAGATGATTCCTCTTTTACTTGAAGCTCACTGAAACTGTGCCAGGAACATATTTTAAACAAAGGGAATAAATTATGTTGTGTAATGACCATAGATTTTTTTAGTCTCATAAAATAAAATATATAATTAAAATCATGTTGATGAATTCAACACAAAACAATCTTTTATTATGGAATACAACACACAAAGAATCATGAAAAGTATATCATAAATCATTTAAAATTTTAACCAGGCAACTTGATTTAAAATATTCCGACCTCAAGCTCGACTACTACGTCTTCAACGTGTCAGAGGTGAATTATTAGCAAAATGAATAGAATTAATTCCTAGGAAGAACAAGTTCTTTGAGCAATGTCGTTTGAATTGATAAGATCAATGCCTTTTAATTAAATAACATGAAACTTCTATATATAACCATGCAAAATTGATATAAATTGACACTCATCACATTATAACAAAATCGTTACAATAGTTAATGAAATTGACAATTACAAAAGAAACACAAGTAGCGCTAAATGGTCAATGATCACTCTATTGGATGCGATTCTCCACCACCACCAACAAAATGGTTTATCCTTGACACACAAGGCTGAATATGGTCATTAATCCACACCATGAGCAATGTCCCATGTCAACCTACAACTCAAAATAAAAACACAATTGCATGTGCATTGAACTACCCATGTAGAGGGTGAGTATATTAACATACACAAGAGGATTTTCCCAAAATACTTCTCATTATTATCAAAAGTAAACCAAGTTGCTCATTAATATGCTTGAAAATAAATAATGTTTAAAATCGAAACATTCAATTTAAGGGAGTTGTATAACATTTAGAAAAATCATGCACGCGCCACCATTCAAGATAGAAACATTTAAAATAGTTTTTCAGATACTAAAACAATTCACCTTTTGGCTTCATATGGCAAACAAAACATGATTGGGGTGAAACCCACTTATCTATAATAAAAAATGACAAGGCAATAATAAGCATCACAATGGATAAAAACAAGTTAGGACCCTCATGAGGACACATTGCACCCACCACAACCCGATTCATCACCCACCACCACTCAATTTTGTCCACTAGAAAGGAAAACTAAACCTACAACATGACCCCCACCTCCGATCCAACCAAGAGAGGACAACCACTCATGCAGTATGGTCGTTGTTCATGCCCCATCAATTCCTGGCAATATGAATCATGATTTAATCATTCACGCCACTTATGGTGTCTTCAAATTCATGTAAATCAAATGGTATTTCAATCCTCTCAAAATTATAATTTAACCCACAAGAAAAATGTATTTCACATTCAACAAAAACACCCAAAAAAATCCAAGTTAGCAAACACCCACATTAATCTTCATAAGAATAATACTCTTTAAAACATCTTAATCAACCCAAACACATACCCTATGAAGAGAATAAATTATTTTAGAGGAAAACACTTAAAGATCAACTCAAGTTTTATTTGTAAAGACACTTTTAAAACCATCAAAAAGTACCTATAAGGATCAAACAAACCATTTAACCCATTTATCCCAAAAAACACTCGAGTGAGACAAGGTTTAACCCAAAAAACAATAAGAGTAAGGAATCACCTATATTAAGTGTTTCATAAAACTAAACATTGAGTATCTTGACCATAAGTTCATTCATAAACACTTAAAAATCACAAATAAATATTTTCAAAAATTAAACAAACCATGCATAGGGTGCATGTTAATTTTGAGTGAATGAAACCTTATCGGGAAGTCATACAACAACTACCACTACTACAAATATTGATATTTGGAATTTTTTATTAAATATATGATGTTTAATGACTTTCATATATAAGGTCTTTATATATAGAATATGATGATTTTTTAACCATCAAATATTTTTTGACATTAAAAGATACATGTAGATGCCCAGATTTTCTAGGGCCACTGCTTTGTTTTTTCAGGTGTTAGAGGTGTTGGAGTAGAGTTTAAAAGTGGTTTGGGAGTGAAGAGATTAATTTTTGTCTTTTGAGGGAAACCATGCCATGGTGGTGAGCTCATTATGTTGTGGCGTGTTTGGGATGGTTGTGGTTTTGGTAGTGGTCATGGTGGCTAGTCATTTTTCTGAGAAAGTGAGGTTGGAGTTGATTTCAACCATTTTGAAGGAGTTTAAATCAAGGTGGGAAAACTATGACATGGTGGTGCCTGTATTTGTGATCATGGTTTGAGTTTAGTTTTAGAGAAATTCTTATCCACTCCAAGCAGGGAGGCAACACCCGTTTTTCTGGTCATGGTGGATTATAATGTGTCTTGGCAAGGACCACATCATAGTATTGTCACGGGGCTTTAAAAAGGAAGGAGGAAAATGAATATATTGATATGTGATTTTTTGTGGTGGCATGTGGTTAAAAGAAAGAGACAGGAGGACTATATTGTAGTCTGGTGGCACTACGTTGTGGTCTTGGTTAGAGTATTTGAGGGAGTGAAATGACCAACAAGATTTAAGGGTGTGAGAAATTTTAAAGGTCATTGTTTTCAGATCCTCTTTGATCGAGCTACACCACAACGTGGTTTAGTCTTACCACATCGTGGTGTGCTTATCTCAAGTTTTATTATAAATTCAAGACATCCCTCTTCCCTGGTTCGATTCCTTTTCCTTCTCTCAAACCCTAGGCGTCCTTGTGGGTTAATTTTGGTTGTCTTTGATGTTCTTGGTGGCCCTTAAACCCTAAAACTTCATGTGGTTGAGATATCTTGATCCAATGCACCCTTCTCTTCCCTCTTCTTTTTGTCTTTCTTGTTTTTTCCTTCTCAAAGAAGCTGCAAAATAGGTTTTTATTGGTTTTGATGAATTTTGGTAAAGGGATTGATGGAGGATGATGTATGATACATGAGATTTCTTATTGCTAATGTGATAAAGTCATGTTGTTTCTCTACTATAGTAGTGGAAGTGGTTTTATAGTAGTTAGTCTATTATGGTGGAGGAGATTGAAATGTGTTTATTTTTTATGATTATAAAAAGGTGATGTTATGGGCCGTTTGTGTGGTTTTTTGGTGTAGTAGTGAGGTGAGGTTGTTGAGGTTGGTGTTACATAGTTTCTAAGGGATGTGGAATCATGTGAAAATGATAAAATGAATTGGAATGGGAATGAGTTATATTGAATAAATAAGGGTTGGATAATTTGTAATGAAGCAGTGGAAATAATACAAGGTAATGAAAAGTAAAAGGTAAAGAATGTGATAAATGTTAGTGGTTAGAATTTGGTGTGGAAAATAAATGAATATGGTTTAATAATGAATATAGTGAAGCACGCGAGCCTCAGCCCAGTTGGTGAGGTCTCTCTAAGTGCATCCACGAGACCCAGGTTCGAAACCAGGTGAAGGCATAATCGTGGGTATTGTAGCAGGCGCTGTAGTAGCACTATAGCAGTCTCTACAACAGTACTGTGTGAGCACTATAGCAGGTAATGTTCGGTACTGTAGCAATCAGAACTATTCACCTTGGGCCACCAATTTGGGCTTGGTGTTCTTAAGGCCTTCAGACCACCCAGGCCTTCGGGTCAGTAAGGATTTCAGGACACCTTTAAGGACTTCAGGACACCTTTAAGTCTTTCGATCCACCTTTAAGGCCTTCGGTCTGACCGGGTCGGACCGGACCCAGATCCTTCTGGGCCCAGTTTCACTAAAAGAGCCATAACTTGTGGTCCGGGCATCCGCTTGACGAACAGTCTGCAGAGATGGGATCTTTGGAGCGAGATAGTCCTTTTGGTATAATTAAATTGAGTTTTGGTGAAATTTAGAGTATGGCCAGTTTGGATCCAACTTGAATCAAACCGGGCCCTCGGAACTAAAATGCTTATAAGTCACAGACCAGGTGTCCGATTGACGCGCCGTCTGTCACGTTGAAACCCTTATGACATGACGATCTTTTGGGATACTTCTTCATGGAGCTTCATGGCGGTTTAGGTATGACCTATGGCTTGAGGAGCGGATCCTCCCGGAATCAAGTGTGCTTTGAGCGGGAATCCAGTGGTTGGCAGTGAGACGGAGGTTGGAGACAAATCATATGGAGGTTAGTACCGAGCGATCCTGTGTGGGTCAGCACTTATCGATCCTGTGTGGGTCAGATCATGTGTGGGTCAGTGCTTAGCGATCATGTGTGGGTCAATGCATACCGATCCTGTGTGGGTCAGTGGGGGTTAATATCTATCAATTCTGTGTGGGTCAGACTCCGTATGGACTACAGTAGTGCCTCTCGACAGAATAAGATGATCTAACTTCTCGACTAATCATCTTTACTTCTGTGCTTTACTTATACCTAGTGTGAGCTGAGTCTTTACCTTTGTGGTACTCTCATCTTTATGGTGTTACCTTCGCGGTGTTACCTTTTTGGTACTTTCACCTTCGTGGTGTTACCTTTGTGGTACTTTTACCTTCATGGTGTTACCTTTGTGGTACTTTTACCTTTGTGGGGTTACCTTCGTGGTGTTACCTTTTTGGTATTCTTCCTTTGTGGATTAGTTGTTAAAATGGCTTAAAAGTTGGATCCTTAAGTTTTCCTCATAAATGAGATGAGTATATTTTGATAACTTAGGTATATGTATGGGTATATACCTAAGTATAGTTGATGACTGCTTCATGCTTTGTGATTGAGGTCTTGCTTTGTGGTTTCTCCTTTGTGGAACTCTGGGAGACCTTCAGGGGTCTCGGGGTCCCTATTGAGTATCGTTATACTCACCCCTTCATGGGATACGCCCGCACCTTGATGTGTCTTGTACAGACAAAGAACAATGTTGATCGAGGCTGAGGGAGCCAGGACTGGACGGTGCTCCGAGGTGGACCATTTGACATGACGTGATGCAGTGACTACTGATCGTGAGCTGTATCTACCCTTCAGGTAGGATCCTCGATGGATGATCCATGACCTATTTTCTCTTTTCAGCTATACTTGTACTTTTCAGTTGGGCTTGTATTCTGACCTCTTTACTTTCAGTACACTTTTACTACAACAGTTTACGTTGTGGTTGTTTCCTGTTATGTTCTTGGATTGTGTGTTTGTACAGGTTTAAAGACAATTCCTTCCCGTTATGGGGATATGCCTTTCTAGTGCTAGTTTCCAGCCCCTGGCCTATGGAAGGTGGGCTTGGGGTAATCATGACACGGGCCCCGGGGTACGGGTCATGATAAAGTGGTATCAGAGGAGTCGGTTCTACTGAAGAACCAGGACTATGATATTTTTTATGTGGCAATAGTGTTAAGTGTTATGAGTGTGGTTTTCAGTTTGGGGAATCTAGTGTTAGTGCGGTGACCGATGTATCTATACACTAGGACCCTGAATTATGATTTCTGACTCAGTGCACGAAATCACTGATTGCATGTGTTTTTGAAAAGTTTTTCTTTTGATTTCTTTGAGTCATCTCACCAGGTATAACTTATTTATCACGACACACCTATTTTCTTTCAGGATGTAGCAATGTTGACAACCAGTTAGGATTCCAGAGAGAGTACACGATGATGAACCACTGAGCAATGAGGCTTCAGTGCATGGCCCTCTTACGACAATAGTACCATCAGGTGGTGCACCGGTAGCACCACCACCCGTTGGGTAGAATATGCCACTAACCCCACCAGTAGAGGGTGCACGCCGACTAAGCGCGTTACATGAGTTTCATCAGCAGAGGCCTCCGAGGTTCCGAGGTGAGATGGATCCGCAGGCGGCTAAGGACTGGCTGGAGGCTATGGCCAGAGTTTTTCGCTTAGTCGGGACACCAGCTGATCTAATGGTGATCTTAGCTTCCAGTCTCTTCCAGGGAGCAGCTGGGAGATGGTGGAATCTGAAACTTTAGTTACACGACAAGGAGACCCTCACCTGGTCTGACTTTGAGGGATTTTTCAGGTTAGAGTTCGTCCTAGTGACTCTACGCTCAGTGCGTATACAGAAGCTGTTGCACTTACAGCATGGCAACATGATCGTGGCCCAGTACTCAACAAGGTTCACTGATCTCTCCTTCTACTCCATCGACATGATGCAAGACCATTTATTCAGGGCTCGAACCCTTGAGCAGGGTCTCCGATGGGAGATTAAAGCATTGATGATATCACTTAGCATTCTAACGCAGTATGGGGTGCTAGAGCGAGCACTTTTGGTGGAGACCTTCCTAGCTGAGAAGGCACCGACAACGAGAGCCACCACCGAACATCAGGTAGCGGAGTCATCCGCAGTAGGTAGTAGGTGAATGACACATGGGACCAAGCAGGATAAACCTTCTGGTGGGCGACCTCAGGATACGAGGTCGGTGGTGAGGGGTTCTCGGGACATAGGAGGAAAAACGATGAGTAGACAGTACTACTCGTGCGGTGGGCAGGATCACATGGCTCACAATTTCCCGACTCACCGTACAGACGACCAGCAGACAGTCGAGGGACCGCTGAGGCAGAGGTAGAGGTTCAAGCGAGGAGGTCCGCAGGGCAGTGGACATGGTAGAGGAGCTGGCCATACAACAGACGATGGGTGGTGATTTGAGGTTCTATTGCCACCACCTCTAGGTGGACCACCCCGACCACAGGGAGTAGGAGGACAGGGACAAGCTCAGCTCCAGGTAGTTGAGACCTATGACCACGATGCTCCAGAGCTGATTCGAGGTACGATCTTTGTCTAATCCACCCTAGTTGTAGTACTTATAGACATAGGTTCCAATCACTCTTTCATTGCCACGACTCTCGTTCGGGGCTCAGAGATTCCAGTGGAGCCATTGGATCGGTCCTTATGATTAGAGACTCCTACAGGAGAAGATTTGACGATTACACACTGGTGCCAATAGTGTGAGATTACTATAGGAGGTGAGAGCTTCAGCTGGGATCTTTTGGTAGCAGCGTCAAGGCCTTATGATGTCATCTTGGGTATGGAATGACTATCCATAATCCATGTTCAGATTGACTGTATTAGGCACAAAGTGTGGTGTGTCCACAAGGATGGGACTAGGTTTTCCTTCATCGGTGAGAAGGGAACCTTTTTCGCACATGATGGACTTTCCTGGAGGAGGGTGCAGCCGATCACACATAATTTGGCTATCCTTAACCTCAGAACAGTTGATGTCGAGAGTCCGAGCTATCCTGTAGTGGTGGACCGGTATGCCGATGTCTTTACTAATGATGTTCTAGGACTACCTCCACGCAGAGAGGTAGACTTTTACATCGACCTGTACCCCAAGACGATATCAATATCTACACCATCATATCAGATGGCTCCTGCGGAGCTTCATGAGTTACGAGTAAAACTAGAGGACTTGCAGAGGAAGGGGTTCATAAGTCCCAATGTTTCTCCATGGGCAGCCCCAATTTTGGTCACCAAGAAGGCAGATGGGAGTTTGAGACTCTGTGTGGACTATCGGTGCCTGAACCAGGTGACTGTGAAGAAAAAGTATCCACTTTCAAGAATTGATGATCTCTTTGATCAGTTGAAGGGAGCTCGATGGTTTTCGAAGATAGAACTTAGATCAGGCTTTCATCAGCTCAGGGTACGAGACGAGGATGTGCAGAAAACAACCTTCAGATGTCGGTATGGACACTATGAGTTCTTGGTTATGCCATTCGGCATGACCAATACCCCTGTAGTGTTCATGGGACTCATGAACATGATCTTACAGCCATAACTCAATCACTTTGTGGTGATCTTCATCGATGACATCTTGATATACTTGGCATCGGAGGAGGAGCATGCCTATCATCTACAGATAGTTCTGGATACACTTCGAGAGTAGTAGCTTTATGATAAGCTCTCGAAGTTCCAGTTTTGGATATGAGAGGTCCACTTTCTGGGACACGATATCTCAGAGGCTAGAGTTGTGGTAGATCTAGTGAAGATAAAGGTTGTGCTAGCTTGGGAGCCACCCAGGAGTGTGATTTAGGTGAAAAGTTTCCTAGGATTGGCTGGGTACTACCAGAGATTCGTACCTGACTTTTCCAGAGTTGTGGTACCCTTTTTATCATTGAGAAAGAAGGGACAAACCTTCGTATGAACAGAGAGATTCCATCATAGTTTTCAGGAGCTGGGTCAGAGACTGACGAGTGCCCCTATCTTGTGGCTACTAGAAGAGAGCGTTGGGTATGTAGTCTACTGCGACACATCATGGACTAGACTTGGATGTGTCCTCATGCAGGAGTGAGAAGTGATTGAGTATGGTTCTCAATAGATGAGAAAGCATGAGAAGAACTATGCTACCCATGACCTGGAGTTAACAACAGTGGTCTTTGCACTGAAGATGTGGCGACACTACTTGATGGGTGAACGATTTACTATTTACTCTGATAATAAGAGTCTCAGGTATATCTTCTCATAGAAGGACCTGAAACTAAGACAATGACGTTGTATAGAGTTCCTCCAGGACTCTGACTTTTAGATAGTCTACACTCCTGGGAAGGGGAACGTAGTAGTAAACACACTCAGCAAGAGGTCTGGTCTATAGTTGCTGAGTGAGGCGACACAGCAGCTAGCTGCATTGCAGATATCCTTTGTGGATAGTGATAGAGCAACTTGCCTCCAATCTACGACTGTCACTCCCCCACTTCGTCAGCGAGTTTGAGAGGCACAACTTGGGAATGTTGACTGCGAGGCTCGATGTGCTCAGATATCCTCAGGGCTGACACCTGATGAATTTTATGAAGGTGGGGAGCACGTCATCCTCTTCAGAAGACGTACCATGGTACCAGTAGCACTGCGAGAGGAGGTGTTGAGGGAGTTACATATGTCCCCTATAGCGGTACATCTTGATGTGGTGAAGATGTACCAGGACCTTCAGTATCAGCACTAGTGGCCTGGGATAAAGAAAGCAGTGACATAGTTTGTTTCACGATGTTTCACTTGTCAGCAAGTGAAGGCTGAGAATTAGGTTTCAGTAGGATTAACGCAGCCGCTAGAGGTGATAGAGTGGAAGTGGGATGATATCTCCATATACTTTGTGACAGAGCTTCAACGTACATATAGGGGACATGATTCCATCTAGGTGATCATTGACCGACTCACCAAGTCGGCCCACTTCCTACCTATCTGAGAACAAAGAGTAGTAGAGGGCTTGGGATGCCTCTATGTACATGAGATTGTATGACTTCATGGGGTTCTAACAACGATCGTCTCTGACCATGACGCATGTTTTATATCCTGGTTGTGGAAGAGATTATAGGAGGTGTTCGGGACTCAGCTACGTTTGAGCACCGCCTTTCATCCTCAGACGAATGGTCAGACAGAGTAGATATAATAAAACACTATTTTTTTGAATATTTTATTGATAATAAATGGCACAATTTCCTCATATTGTGCTAAATATATTCATTTATGAAATATTTGGGATTAGATCATTCATTTGAAAATTTGATGAAAATTTCAGTTTTACCCTTTTAAAATGAACTCTAGTATTTCACACATAAATATTTTAATATAACTTATTTGAACTTAAATTTTTTTAAAAGTGTTTATAACTTAATTTTATACAACTTTTATTCATAACACTAGAGATAAAGAGTGCATTTGGATGGATTAAATGATCCATTAAGTCAATGGTGGGCTAGACTTGCTAGAATGGACATGGGTTCTGTATTTAGGACATAACCTCTTCATTTGTGCTTGGATTAGGTCTAAATTTTGAGAGGAACTCTAGGATTTAATTTCTAACAAATAATAATTCTAGAAGGAGATATGATTCATGAGTTTTTGTGGTCAAATGGGAGGTGAAAGTGGGATTAAAATATTTGGATGAATTTTCCCATTCACACTTGAAACCACTTGTAACCTAGCCTCCCCTCCCCTCTATACATTAGAGTTTTTCTCATATGGAGGGGTTGGGACATGTATTAGGAGATTGGAGGCAGAGGATAATTGGTTTCACCCAAATTCTACAATCATTGTAAGAGGGGTATCTCTTGAAGCAAAGATCCCCTCATCGAAGCCTTCTTCTCTTCATCATGTTGTAATGTTTTCATTTATGTAATAAAATTCTTTGTTCTTATTTTATTTCTTCTCTTTTCTTATGTTTTGTTCAAATTTATTCTTATATTAATCTTCCTAATTGGGTTGGAATCAAGAGTGGAGACAATATTTGATTCTACCCTTTCAATCTTTTGCTCATGAAAAACGTCTCCATGATGACCACACCTCCCATGGAAGAGTAGTTTTCTAGTGATCGATCCATCTTCTACCTTATTCATTTAATTATTTTGAATAATTGAGATAATATAATTAATATAATATGATCCATTAATAGTTTTATTAAATTATAAGAAACTAATAAAGCAATTGAACAATTAACACAAAAACATGTGAGGTTGAGGTTTTGTTTAAATTGTGAGAGCGCAAACTTAATCGGTAATACAAGACCACAAGGGATAAGTTTGTAGAGTTAAAATATATTACCTAAACAAAATTCATCCTCATTATATAGAATGGAAATGTGCCTTAATTTATCACTGACCATAAGCTAACCTTAGAACATTAATCAAAGCAGGGTGCTGCGATTGCATGTTCCGAAGTTAGCCTAGAGTTAAATTCACTTCATCTTTGTGGTAAAGTTAATTCTCATAGGGTTGGGGATTTAACAAATTAATGGATCATAATTAAGTGAATGTTAATTTAAATTATAATGATAAATAATTAAGTGAATAGGTAGAGTTAGATTGATTACGCCTTTTAAATATTGTCTAAAAAAACATCTTCTTGTTGTGTATTTTTAATCAAACTTCATTTCAAAAATTAAAACAAAAAAATGCAATCTTCTTCTAGCAAACTTCTTCTAGTTTTACAAACGATAAACAACCACCATCCTTACAAGTAGTGTTTTTATTCTCTTCTATTTTATTTTTAGAATTCCTTTAAGAAGTTGTTATAATTTTCTTCCTCCATTGAGAGACGACCTTGGTCAGCCACTCTGTTGCACCTAAGTAACCCAAAACTAAACTTCATTTGAAAGCGCCCATGATAGCACCTTTCAAGACCATTCATACACTAGAGAACATGCTTCATGCTTGTGTCCTAGATTTTGGCTATATTTGTGAGGATCACTTGCCCTTGGTAGAGTTCGCATACAACAACAACTATCACTCCACCATCGGTATGTCACCATTCGAGGCCTTATACGGCTGACCTTGTAGATCACCTCTATGCTGGACAGACCCAGGAGAGTCAACAATTATGGGTCTAGAGATGGTATGAGCTACCACTGAGAAGGTGCAGATCATTCAAGAGTGGATAAAGACTGTACAGAGCAGGCAGGAGTCTTATGCTAACAGGAGACAAAAACATTTGGAGTTTGAGGAGCGAGACCATGTCTTCCTATGGGTCTCACCTCGATGAGGTTTGCGGAGATTTGGAAGGGGCGACAAGTTATCACCGATGTTTATTAGACCATTTTTGATACTTTGGAGGATTGGCGAGGTGGCATACCACTTGGCACTACCACTGCAGTTGGAGAGGGTGCACGTCATCTTCCATATATCGCAGCTGAGGAGATACGTGAATGACCCATCGCACATCATTGACTGGGGTGAGCTGGACATTGATAATGAGGCGACATTTATGGAGGTTTTAGTGGAGATTGAATATCTACGGGAGTGGGTCCTTCATGGATGATCGATACCTCTGGAGCACATTCGCTGGCAGCATGAGAACCTCCAGGAGAGTATTTGGGAGCGGGAGGCTCAGATTAGTGATCAGTACCCCCATTTGTTTCCTTAGTTTATGATGTGGCTTTCAGGGATGAAAAGCCCTAAGGTGGAGAGAATGTAAAGACCCATATTTCCATGTATTTTTTAATTATATGAAATTATTACGAGTCTGTGAAAATTAACGTCCCGTGATTCTAAGGATCGGTGTTCCTGGAATAAATTTATGAACTTTTTTTAAGGTACGTTCAGTAAACACGCATGCAACATTTTCTATATTTTTGAATCGGTGCTTGGATTAAAAATCTGAGGGCACCGTTGAATCTGCAGTGCCGATATTTACTTAAGGGAAGATTCAATTCGACCATAGTAGGTTGGTAGAAAAAGTTAGATTTTGGACATTTAAAAGAATAATAAAATAACTTTGTTATTTTATTTCTTTCTTTTATTTTCCTCCAACGGACAAGTAGCAGTGGCAGGACCAACGATGTGTCAAGCCATTAAATGGACTGACTCCTCAAATCCTTTGTAACATTGTTGTTGGAATTAGTAAGGTTCCTATTAAATGAAACCCCATTAATTACAAGTGCGTTACTCACCCTCCCCCTCTCTTATTTATATGGAGCTTGTGGAGGAGTATTGGCACGACTTCACCAAGCGACGAAGTTCTAATAATGTGTCGCGACGCCAACCACTTAGAGGACGTGACCAGTACCAGCAGGTGGTGATGAGCGTCACCGATCAACGAACACCAACTCTTCTTCAAACGTGACATTATCCAATGATCTTGAGGTAGGGTTTATTTATTGTCTAAATTCAAGAGTTAATATATCATTATTCTTTCCTCTCACTATCAAGCTAACGTGGAGGGCGCGGACCAAACGAAAAAGGCCCAGACCCTCCGCCATTTTTTTTGGAATTTGGAGAATTCTTTACGAGCATTATATTCAGGTTGGATGAAACCCAGAATGCCAGGTGATGGTAGTGGCCGACAACGGATGACCACGGAGGAGATGGCAGACAGTCGTTGCGCGCCGCCGAAGGAGGAGGTCGCGGCTGAAGCCACGGTGGGCGGAGACGGCGGCTGGCTTGGGCCATTCGTGAATGTAATGCCCCGACCCCAGTTACCCAGGGTCGGTGCATTATTACATAACATTGGTATGATCACAAGAAAGATCAAATCTCGAAAGACCGATTGGTTTAGTAGCCTTGGAAACACTAGATATATTCATAAGTTTTACATTACATCATAAAATGAAAAACTACTACAACAACATAATGTCTCAATAATCCACACTCATATCCCACATAACATCCCTGCAGGTCATTCATAATTTACTTCTTCACTTCCTGGGAAAAATAAAACATAGAAAAGGGGTGAGCTCAAATGCCCAGTAAGGATAACAATATAGCAGAAACTTTCATAAATAAGAATAAACATTTAAGGCAATGTATAACTAAAACAAAAGCCTTTCAAACATGAACTTTCAACATGGTATGGCATAAATAAAATGAAATAATGCCATTTACTTATTCACATGGATATTCTACTAATCGAATAATCACATGCAAAAATCAATAACCAGTTTCATAATGTTGGAATGCATAATGCCAGACTATCATAACCACATAGTCAAGGCCTCGTGCCAAGACTACAAATAAGATTTTGTCAAGGCCTTGTGCCAAGACACTATTTTGTCTCATGAGACCTACCGATGCATCGAGGAGCTATAGCGGGCTCCACCCGTCACTTATTAAGTCCAATGCATTCCCATATGAAAAGGTTTAAACATAACATAAACATTCGTATTAAAACTAGCATACGAAATGTCAATAATTTCACCATAAACTATGAATGGTATAAAAATAGCACATCCACAGTCAAACATATCACAAAACCTTCAATACAATATAGAAGTTTTGTATCATAATAAATCAACTTCAAATAATCTTAAAATCCATCAAAGGATGTTGACATAGATGAAATCAAAATTCCTTTTAAAGAAGTATCTCCTTTTATTTTAAAATCATTTAAGATCCATATAAAATAAAACATTTTCTTTGAAAATATTCTTATAAGCTTGTATGGAAAGCTTCGACGATTTTATAACGGCGGAAAATAACCGCACCCGCCGTATAAGTTAAAAAAAACAACATTCTTACCTCAATTCTGTCGAAAAGGTTAAAAAGGACCTTGTTTTGAAAACGACGGAAAGATTATTTTATAAACCTCTTATAAAAAGTCAAACAAGGGTATAAATGACTTTAACCCATATTATTGTAAATAGTAAAAATGTTTTGAAATACATTTTTAAGAAAACATGGATGTGGATGATAAAGAGATCCCAGTAGATTATTACGTATAAACAACCTCGGATAATGAAGAGATTGTGAAATAACCCTTACCTTGTACTTTTCCTTGGTTGGGGTAGGTTAACCTCCTGTATAATGGTGAAATAATTGTTATTAAATTATACAAGAATCATATACATTAATATGATATCATATATGATCTTTTAATATTGATTTGATAATAATATCTTAGTATTATCGCTGTTTCGGGTGTGAACTTACTTGTTTGCTTTTGTATGTTTTGTTACGTAAGACATGTTTGTAAAGGATAAGTTGTATATTATTCAAATCCAGAATGGTATCAAGTCCTTAAACATCATTTTTAAATCATCAAATGATAATTATACTTGAATGGATACGATGGAGAATGAATCTCATCGCGTTCATGGAGACGGTAGTCCGTACGTACGCACGAACACTACTTCCATTTAATTTTTATTTTAAAAGAATCGAATACAAATGATACATAGGTATATTACTATTATAGTATAATATAATATTTTATACATGTTATTTAAGTTCATTAACACCATCCTTTATACGTTCCATGTGTGGTATGAACGAGTCATATCATTTTAAGGGGGCGGTAGTCCGCACTTCCTCAAATGAAATTATCGTATGTATATACAACATGAAACGAATAATGGTATGAAATAAAATGGAATTACAGAAGCTTATATATAAAATATATATCATTAATATCATATTTAATTATAGTGCCATCATAATGGCCACCATGAGAGGCGGTAATATGTATTTGAACAATCATCGTTTCGTGAGGCGTTAGTTTGCCATCCACAGAAACATTATGTTCATCATCCATTAGATGGAGTTGTGTGTATGTGTAGTTTGAATCCTTCTTATAACAACATCCTAGTATATTGAAGATACTGGTGTTGTTACAAAAGAAAGGAAATAAAAAGAGTTTGGGGGTTGAAGAAGCAAAATAAATGAAAATAATTTAAGAGAAATCGTTACCTTTAATTTAGGTAACTCACTTTGGTTGGAACCAAAGGACTTCTTGAAATGCTTTCTGCCTAAGGGGAAGCTTAAAGGAGGAGGAGAGGGATGTGGGGAGCTTAGTTGGGCAGAGTTTGGACGAGCCAAGTGGCTTGAGAGGTGTGAAGAAATGGAAAGGAGGAGTGCCTTTTTATAAGAGGGGTGAGGGGCACCTTTGGAAAAGCTAGAGATATTAGTTTATAATAAATTCATAATCGGTTTCCAATGGCTCCAAAGTTGACTATTCAAAGGTTAGGGTGGGGATAGGTCGAAAACTACTCAACCAATAGAATTTAGACAGGTTTGGGTACTTATATTAACCTTATCTTTAAGTATTAACTCTAAGTTAATTAGTTTCACTTTTACAATGTCTCTTTGTATTTTTATATAATATGGTTAATAAACTTACTATATACATCCAAGAGACCCCCAAGTGGTCCATTAATGATTAACCTATCATGATATAAGTCTCTTGGCCGAACCTTAGATTTTTAGGGATTTAATATCAATTAATAATATAATATTTGTTTTAAGAACTCTTTTATGTCAATTTTGACACTATTCAATAGTTGATTTTTGTGAAACTCATAACAGATTGATTACTTCTAACAAAGTCAATTAAATCAATCCTAATATATCATATTATCCTATAAAATTAGTTTAATGCATTAAAAGTTTCATATTATATTTATTTGGGTATTTTTAATATCAATTATTTTGATTTTTCACTATTATAGTAATTACTTCATCATCATTGTGTCATAAATAAAATAAATTATTTAATGTCTAAAAATTATAAATAAAATATAATTATGTAGGAAATCTTTTTATCTTTCTAATTAATATTTATAATCTAAAATAAAACATATATAACCCTATGTAACAATTGTTTTTCTAAAAGATATATGCTTGTGTCATTTTTGTATTCATTTTAACTTAATTAAAATAAAGTGTCATTATCACTTACAAGTGGATCCATGAGGTCCCCAAATAGACCCAAAGATGCCCATGGTCGACCATGTATCAACAAATAGGGTTAAGACACGTTTTAGGGTAATTTAGTATTATTATAATATTATTTTTTAACCCTTATTTACCGGATTTACCCTTAACCATGGTAAATAAAATATTTACCGCAGTAATTATTCAAAATGTCTAAAAATAAAAGTTACCTATTTACACAATTTGAACATCCTGATTCCAAATATGGAATCCATTTTTCTAAATTCAAAACACAGAAGTGGCAGAAATTAATTTAAAATTAATTCCCGCTGTCAAAACAAAAAACGTGTTTTTAAGAGATAATAACTATCAAAAGATTGACACTTGTTTATGTTCGGTTTAATTGTAAAATTATGTCCAATGACCAACATTATATTAAATGGTAAAAATATATTCTAAATATACTTTAAAACCACTCAAATTCACAATTTATCACTATTAATTATTTTGATTAAAAAAGTTGTTTTTAATTAAAATTTAGTAATTTTCACTATTCATCAAAATATGAAAGTTATCCGAAAAGTACCAAAATTTCACCTTAGGCTAAATTCGATATTCCGAATCCAAAAATGAAATCCATTTTGAAATATAAAATATATATAATTTCAAAAATTAGGTATTACTATTCATAACGGCTAGTTTGATCGGTTGTGGTGTGTGTTAAAACTCGAAGTTGCGTACAACACACGCTACTGTTTTATTCAAAGGAAAGCGTACTGTGTAAGCTTGGGATGTTTCATTTTAAATTTTTTGATGTCCCCATTTAGTCAAAAAGTATAAAATATTGTATTTAAAAAGGTTTTACTATTAAAAGTTGATAAAAGTGTAATACTGAAAATGAATCTGTTCTTGCATTATGACTAAGAAAATCATAATATGGATTCTAAAATTATAAGGATTATATAAAGTTTAAAATTTAGTTAATAATATTCATAACCTCTTTTGAATGGCTTTTTCCTTTGGTAATTCATGGTGTGATTGAACTCGGTGTTGCGTGTAGTGCATGTTATTGAATTATTTTGAAGAAATAACACACTATGAAATCTTGGGGTGTTACATTCTCCCCTCCTTCAATAAATTGCGTCCTCGCAATTTGAAATTGTTCTTCGAAAATAAAAGGTTGAAAATAGAAAATATATTTGTGGGAAAACCCACATCGGAAATTGGGTTACTAAAATTTAGTCTTAATATGAGGAAAATAGAAATGAAAGGGTCACCACCAAATTATGATCTCGATTAGGAGAACATTGGTGGCAATTAGAGACATATAATTGGAGGAAAAACGTAAATATTTATAGGTAGTGATTGAGGTCATCAATCAAAAACAAGTATAAAATTGAGGTCCTTAAACTCATCAATCTATGATGATTTGAAGTACCATCGGTTCAACAAAATATAGGGTATTGGGACAACACATTTTTGACGTTTCAAAATATCTTAGTTGAAATCCCACATTGAAAAATGAATTAATGAGGCCTCTATTTAAAATAAAGAGTCGAAAGTATGAAGATTACCGAAAATAACACATACTAGGGTTCCATGTAGGAAAATATGGATATGGAAGAGAAATCTAACCATCAATTATCTGATGGAGAGTGGTAGAGAACATGGCTATGAAAAGGCCAACAATCCCAAAGCCATAAATTAGTGATGATTTAAGGTACCATCTAGGAAAACATTTTTGTTCTAAGTTGCTTTTCATAATATTGAGGAATTTATTTATGAGATTGGCTAAGATCATAAGGATATATAATTACTTTATAATTAGAGTTTTATCCATTAATAAATTTCTACCACAAACTCATCTTTCACTCCAAAAGATAATAGAATGTAAAAAAAAAAATTCTATTTACACTATTCGTATAGGGTTCCAAAATAAACGAATTTATAATTCATCTACATGATCTTTTAATAAAAACTACATTATTTAATCCAGGACATCTCATGGGCCAGTGGTAGGTGATACACCCTTGTCGCCCTTCGGTTGCGGGTTCAAGTCTCGCAGCCTTGCCGGACGCGACGGGTTGCCGCCCGACCTCCGGGTTGTCCTTTTATGGCAATCCAAAATAATCCAAACTAGAACTATCCAAAATACTTCTGTCCAAACTCACAGTCTAACATTTATAAGGAAGGTAAACATAATATAGATCTTTTTTACCCCGTAATAGCATATGAATACCTTCATCATGTATTACCATATTCCTTATTGATTACATTCATGCTCCCTTATTCCATATAGAATGCTGGATATACTTCATTAATCCAAAAATGTTTTAAACCCCAACAATGATGGAATATACAAATCATTAATCAGTTCCAAGGTAGTCAAGAATATCCAATATAATTTATCCAAAACAATCACATATTATTCCAAAATCACTACCTCAGTATCAGAACTATATTATGATTTATCATTCTCTCAACCATATATTTTCCAAAAATTTATCCTTCTATTGAGTCACTTTTCTTTGTTCCACACAATCTCAAGTCCTTAATGAAATAGTACTGAAGTACAATACTTATATACTCCATAATTATTATAACAAGTACATTGTTGATACAACACTCAATTGACATAATCAACATAAGAACTCTAATCATTCCTCTTCATCTGTGGTAGTATCATAACTTGATTATTATCCAATAACATCATTTGCGGCATAGTCTGATGACTGGGACATAGGTTCGCATAGTGTCCAAACTCCTTGCAAATGAAGCATTGTACATTTAAAACCATTTTCTTACCCTTGCAGTCACGTACTTTGTGCCCTTTTCCTCCACACTTATAACAAACTCCCATTCCTTTCAGGAAAGTTCCAGGGTGTTTCTTTCCACAGTTACCACATATGGGAAAATTCTTCTTTTCCCTCTTCCCTTTATCCATCTTTCTCTCTTCCATCCTTTTCTTCCCTTGCTTCCCTTCAAAGACATAGGACTCAGTAAACTCTTTACTTATCTTATCAACACATGATATTATTTCTTCATATGATGATAATACATGGGAGACTATTTCTCTTATAAATTCTAGCTTAAGACCATGAAAGATATGATCCTTCCTTCTCTTTGGATCATGTGCATTTCTGGATTTCCCATTCCTTCTACTAGGCACCATTTCTAAACAATGGCATACACTAGATTAGTTTATGAATCAAAATACATAATCCCATACTTATAAAACACTTAACATAAATTGAACTATTTATGGATATAATCCATAATCATAAGAATGTTTCCTTTGAGGACGTATATACTCATAAACCCTTCATAATGATTTGTAAAGAAAATGAGAGTTATCCTAAGCATATCCCCCGGGAGTGTCGTAACCAAGAGTGCAGCAAGGCCCGTTGTCGTGCACCAGTTCCCGTTCGAGTCTAGCTCAAAGCGGTGTTTTCGGGTTTTACCCCTAGGTACATCTGTGCCAGAGCCGCCTCTACCTGCTCGTATCCAGACAGGGATGTATTGCTCGGAAAACTCGCAAAATCTCTACAATACCAAAATTCTAGGAAGTTCTTCTACACTAATCCTCAAAGTTCATCTTAGGTCTACGTGCTCTAATCAGAGTTTATCTAAATCTAGCTTCCAAGGTTTGTACTAAACTTCCTCTAATACCAACTGTAACGCCCCGACCCCAGTTACCCAGTGTCGGTGCATTATTAAATAACATTGGTATGATCACAATAAAGATCAAATCTCGAAAGACCGATTGGTTTAGTAGCCTTGGAAACACTAGATATATTCATAAGTTTTACATTACATCATAAAATGAAAAACTACTACAACAACATAATGTCTCAATAATCCACACTCATATCCCACATAACATCCCTGCAGGTCATTCATAATTTACTTCTTCACTTCCTGGGAAAAATAAAACATAGAAAAGGGGTGAGCTCAAATGCCCAGTAAGGATAACAATATAGCGGAAACTTTCATAAATAAGAATAAACATTTAAGGCAATGTATAACTAAAACAAAAGCCTTTCAAACATGAACTTTCAACATGGTATGACATAAATAAAATGAAATAATGCCATTTACTTATTCACATGGATATTCTACTAATCGAATAATCACATGCAAAAATCAATAACCAGTTTCATAATGTTGGAATGCATAATGCCAGACTATCATAACCACATAGTCAAGGCCTCATGCCAAGACTACAAATAAGATTTTGTCAAGGCCTTGTGCCAAGACACTAGTTTGTCTCATGAGACCTACCGATGCATCGAGGAGCTATAGCGGGCTCCACCCGTCACTTATTAAGTCCAATGCATTCCCATATGAAAAGGTTTAAACATAACATAAACATTCGTATTAAAACTAGCATACGAAATGTCAATAATTTCACCATAAACTATGAATGGTATAAAAATAGCACATCCACAGTCAAACATATCACAAAACCTTCAATACAATATAGAAGTTTTGTATCATAATAAATCAACTTCAAATAATCTTAAAATCCATCAAAGGATGTTGACATAGATGAAATCAAAATTCTTTTTAAAGAAGTATCTCCTTTTATTTTAAAATCATTTAAGATCCATATAAAATAAAACATTTTCTTTGAAAATATTCTTATAAGCTTGTATGGAAAGCTTCGACGATTTTATAACGGCGGAAAATAACCGCACCCGCCGTATAAGTTAAAAAAAACAACATTCTTACCTCAATTCTTTCGAAAAGGTTAAAAAGGACCTTGTTTTGAAAACGACGGAAAGATTCTTTTATAAACCTCTTATAAAAAGTCAAACAAGGGTATAAATGACTTTAACCCATATTCTTGTAAATAGTAAAAATGTTTTGAAATACATTTTTAAGAAAACATGGATGTGGATGATAAAGAGATCCCAGTAGATTATTACGTATAAACAACCTCGGATAATGAAGAGATTGTGAAATAACCCTTACCTTGTACTTTTCCTTGGTTGGGGTAGGTTAACCTCCTGTATAATGGTGAAATAATTGTTATTAAATTATACAAGAATCATATACATTAATATGATATCATATATGATCTTTTAATATTGATTTGATAATAATATCTTAGTATTATCGCTGTTTCGGGTGTGAACTTACTTGTTTGCTTTTGTATGTTTTGTTACGTAAGACATGTTTGTAAAGGATAAGTTGTATATTATTCAAATCCAGAATGGTATCAAGTCCTTAAACATCATTTTTAAATCATCAAATGATAATTATACTTGAATGGATACGATGGAGAATGAATCTCATCGCGTTCGTGGAGACGGTAGTCCGTACGTACGCACGAACGCTACTTCCATTTAATTTTTATTTTAAAAGAATCGAATACAAATGATACATAGGTATATTACTATTCCAGTATAATATAATATTTTATACATGTTACTTAAGTTCATTAACACCATCCTTTATACGTTCCATGTGTGGTATGAACGAGTCATATCATTTTAAGGGGGCGGTAGTCCGCACTTCCTCAAATGAAATTATCGTATGTATATACAACATGAAACGAATAATGGTATGAAATAAAATGGAATTACAGAAGCTTATATATAAAATATATATCATTAATATCATATTTAATTATAGTTCCATCATAATGGCCACCATGAGAGGCGGTAAGATGTATTTGAACAATCATCGTTTCGTGAGGCGTTAGTTTGCCATCCACAGAAACATTATGTTCATCATCCATTAGATGGAGTTGTGTGTATGTGTAGTTTGAATCCTTCTTATAACAACATCCTAGTATATTTAAGATACTGGTGTTGTTACAAAAGAAAGGAAATAAAAAGATTTTGGGGGTTGAAGAAGCAAAATAAATGAAAATAATTTAAGAGAAATCGTTACCTTTAATTTAGGTAACTCACTTTGGTTGGAACCAAAGGACTTCTTGAAATGCTTTCTGCCTAAGGGGAAGCTTCAAGGAGGAGGAGAGGGATGTGGGGAGATTAGTTGGGCAGAGTTTGGACGAGCCAAGTGGCTTGAGAGGTGTGAAGAAATGGGAAGGAGGAGTGCCTTTTTATAAGAGGGGTCAGGGGCACCTTTGGAAAAGCTAGAGATATTAGTTTATAATAAATTCATAATCGGTTTCCAATGGCTCCAAAGTTGAATATTCAAAGATTAAGGTGGGGATAGGTAGAAAACTACTCAACCAATATAATTTAGACAGGTTTGGGTACTTATATTAACCTTATCTTTAAGTATTAACTCTAAGTTAATTAGTTTCACTTTTACAATGTCTCTTTGTATTTTTATATAATATGGTTAATAAACTTACTATATACATCCAAGCGACCCCCAAGTGGTCCATTAATGATGAACCTATCATGATATAAGTCTCTTGTCCGAACCTTAGATTTTTAGGGATTTAATATCAATTAATAATATAATAATTGTTTTAAGAACTCTTTTATGTCAATTTTGACACTATTCAATAGTTGATTTTTGTGAAACTCATAACAGATTGATTACTTTGAAAAAAGTCAATTAAATAAATCCTAATATATCATATTATCCTAGAAAATTAGTTTAATGCATTAAAAGTTTCATATTATATTTATTTGGGTATTTTTAATATCAATTATTTTGATTTTTCACTATTATAGTAATTACTGCATCATCATTGTGTCATAAATAAAATAAATTATTTAATGTCTAAAAATTATAAATAAAATATCATTATGTAGGAAATCCTTTTATATTTCTAATGAATATTTATAATCTAAAATCCAACATATATAACCCTATGTAACAATTTTTTTTCTAAAAGATATATGCTTGTGTCATTTCTGTATTCATTTTAACTTAATTAAAATAAAGTGTCATTATCACTTACAAGTGGATCCATGGGGTCCCAAAATAGACCCAAAGATGCCCATGGTCTACCATGTATCAACCAATAGGGTTAAAACACGTTTTAGGGTAATTTAGTATTATTATAATATTATTTTTTAACCCTTATTTACCGGATTTACCCTTAACCATGGTAAATAAAATATTTACCGCAGTAATTATTCAAAATGTCTAAAAATAAAAGTTACCTATTTACACAATTTGAACATCCTGATTCCAAATATGGAATCCATTTTTCTAAATTCAAAACACAGAAGTGGCAGAAATTAATTTAAAATTAATTCCCGCTGTCAAAACAAAAAACGTGTTTTTAAGAGATAATAACTATCAAAAGATTGACACTTGTTTATGTTCGGTTTAATTGTAAAATTATGTCCAATGACCAACATTATATTAAATGGTAAAAATATATTCTAAATATACTTTAAAACCACTCAAATTCACAATTTATCACTATTAATTATTTTGATTAAAAAAGTTGTTTTTAATTAAAATTTAGTAATTTTCACTATTCATCAAAATATGAAAGTTATCCGAAAAGTACCAAAATTTCACCTTAGGCTAAATTCGATATTCCGAATCCAAAAATGAAATCCATTTTGAAATATAAAATATATATAATTTCAAAAATTAGGTATTACTATTCATAACGGCTAGTTTGATCGGTTGTGGTGTGTGTTAAAACTCGAAGTTGCGTACAACACACGCTACTGTTTTATTCAAAGGAAAGCGTACCGTGTAAGCTTGAGATGTTTCATTTTAAATTTTTTGATGTCCCCATTTAGTCAAAAAGTATAAAATATTGTATTTAAAAAGGTTTCACTATTAAAAGTTGATAAAAGTGTAATACTGAAAATGAATCTGTTCTTGCATTATGACTAAGAAACTCATAATATGGATTCTAAAATTATAAGGATTATATAAAGTTTAAAATTTAGTTAATAATATTCATAACCTCTTTTGAATGGCTTTTTCCTTTGGTAATTCATGGTGTGATTGAACTCGGTGTTGCGTGTAGTGCATGTTATTGAATTATTTTGAAGAAATAACACACTATGAAATCTTGGGGTGTTACAGTGAAGGAGGTGGCAGCGCGCCGTCACGCACCGCTGGAGAAGGGATCCATGAAATACAACCGTGGTGGACAACAGTGACCGACATCGACTGGCCGTAGACGGAGGTGAGCGACGCGCCATCGCACGCTGCTAAAGAAGGTTGCGGCTCGAAATATGTGATGGAGGGTTGGGTCTCATGGGCGGCCTGGAAGTTCCAAGAGGCATCGTCACTCTGCCTTCCAAACAAGGGAGAACGCTCCCCTCGTTTCAGCTAGGGCGAGCCCCGCACCAGCGGTCCGTGCCTCCAGTAGGCCGCGCCGCTCCTCAACCCGGGCCGCGCGAGCCCCTCCTCGGGCCGGGCTGCGCAAGCCCCAGTGGGCCGCGCCTTCAGTGGGTCGCGACCTCTATGGGCCAGGCCACGCAAGCCTAGCGAGACACACCGCCCATGCGAGCCGGGCCAGGTCGGTCCGACCGGGTCGGATCGGACCAGGACCCTTTCGGGCCCAGTTTCGCTAAAAGAGCCATAACTTGTGGACCTAACATCCATTTGAAGAACTATCTATGGTGCTGGGATCCTTGGAGTGAGATATTCATTTTGGTATAATCCACTTGAGTTTTGGAGAAAGTTGTAGTATAGAAGGGTTGGATCAAACTTGAATCCAACTGGGGCCTCAGAACTAAAACACTTATAAGTCACAGACCGAACGTCCGATTGACGCGCCGTTTGTCGCGTTGGAACCCTTATGAAATGGTGGTCCTTTAGGATACTTCTTCTTGGAGCTTCTTTATATAATCCTACCTTTTTATCACATAAACATTCATTACATTTTACAAAACTGAGGATCTTTAAGGTTTAGTGTCTTGGAAACCAGGAACTTAAAACATGAAAACATAAAACATTCTTCTTAAACACTTGAAAGGCTTATACTCATGTTCATCCTAGGTTCATTACCGCATCTCATAACCTGGGGACATACATCAAAAGAAAGAGAGAGAAGAAGGCCCAGTAAGGGAAACAAGAGAAACATTTTACATGTGAACTTGAGATACTTCAATAAGGTCATGAAAAGAACTTTAAGGCATGAGAAAGAAATCATGAGATATATAAAAATAACATTTTTCATAACTTGAAGATGTGGCTAAAAAATTTAATATTGACAATAATTTTGTTTCACCAAGGTCCATCCCCAAGGTTTCATTAAAAATTACCAAGGTTATTCACCAAGGTATCAGTCTAAAAAGTCATCTCTAGAGATTAAGTCTTTACCCAATGCATTGGAGCGCTATCTGGGCGCACCCTTGACATGTCTTTATTATCACGTGATCCAAATATATCATCATAAATAATTTCATAAAAAACCCATATAGCATTAAGGAAATGGGTTTCATTTCATAATCATAACGTTTTAAAAACTGCTTTAAAGACATGATCTTTATGTCACTTTAAACCCACGGAAAGGGAAATCAAGTTTCATGTATGTAAATCCCAGAATTTAAAATAGAAAATTTTGATATATATGTGAATAACCCTATAGAAATAAGAGCTTTGGGTATTCACTTAATAACATAAAATAATTTTGAGATAAAGAGGGAGACATTTTGAGACGAAAATTATGCAGCATAACGGCTATGATACATGGTTTTAGAAAACATTGAAAAGAGAGGGGACATGGGTCACCCACTAAAAAATGATACATAAAATAGTAGGGGAACAGAATATAAAGTATTTAAGAACATGGTAATGAAATTTTAATGATATACCATATGAAATGAAGAACTTGAAAGGAAGACAAAAAAAATAAGATTTCTCTTATGAGAATTCAGCAGCCTAACGACGTCACTTAAAACTTCCAAAAATGGATTGATGAGATCAAATCGGGTCTCTCATCATATGAACATAAATGATCAGTATGATAGATATAGATATCATACCCCAACATAATGAAAAGGAACTTTAAAGACTTGACCAGAAAATATAACTTGAAAAAGAGAAGGGTGAACGAATCCCTTAAAAATTCGGCAGCCTAACGATGCCACTTAAACTTAAAAAAAATGATTTGATGAGATCAAATAGGGTCTCTCATAATATAAACATAAAATATCAGTATGATAGATTTAGAGATCATACCCCAACATAATAAAAAGGAACTTGAAAGACTTGACATGAAAGTAGATCTTGAAAACAAGAAGGGTGAAAGAACCCCTTAGAAATTCGGCAGCCTAACGACGCCACTTAAACTTCAACAAAAATGAATTGATGAGATCAAATAGGGTCTCTCATCATATGAAAATAAAAGAAAAATATGATAGATATAGAGATCATACCCCAACATAATAAAAAGGAACTTGAAAGACTTGACATGAAAGTAGATCTTGAAAACGAGAAGGGTGAAAGAACCCCTTAGAAATTCGGCAACCTAACGGCGCCACTTAAACTTCAACAAAAATGAATTGATGAGATCAAATAGGGTCTCTCATAATATGAAAATAAAAGATAAGTATGATAGATTTAGATATCATACCCCAACATAATAAAAAGGAACTTTCAAGACTTGACATGGAATTAGAACTTTGAAAAAGGAGAAAGGTGAAAGAACCACTTAAAAATTCGGCAGCCTAACGGCGCCACTTAAAACTTCAAAATACTGAATTAAAGAGATCAAATGGGGTCTCTCATCATATGATCATAAAAGATCAGTATGATAGATATAGAGATCATACCCCAACATAATAAAAAATAACTTGAAATACTTGACAAAAAAATAGAACTTGAAAATGAGAAGGGTGAAAGAATCCGTTACAAAAATTTCGGCAGCTTAACGGCGCCACTTAAACTTTCATAAAATGAAATGATGAGAGTAAGAGGGGGTCTCTCATCATATGAACATAAAAAGGAAAGTATAATGAATATAAAAGAACATCCTCCAACATAAGAACATGGAGCATAAAAGAAATGACATAAAAGATATTACTTGAAAAGAAAGAGAGAGGTCAGATCCCTTACCTTAAACGTAACTCTTAAAACTCAAAGGTTGGGACCTTGAGAGGCTTGAGTGAACCTTGGGAGGACTCCTTGGGAGGTAAGGAGACCAGAACTTCGTTGAGAATGATTTTGGAGTCCAAAGGATGAGAGAATGACTTGGTATTTATAGGGAAAGTGAGGGGACAAGGCATTAATGACCAAGGGACACCTCACAAGTGGTTTTCTCAAAACCATGTGCTCTCCCATGATATTTCCCATGAAGTTAGGCCACAAGGGCCCCCCAATACAATAATTCATCACCTTTGGTTGGCCAACCCATAAAATATCTCATGACATCATCATGACATAGTTATGATGTCATTAAACATACCGAAACCCTAAAACTGTATTTTTACTATTCACTGAAAATTCAACTTTCTCAGAAAAATCCCAAAATTTCACATTAACCAAATATCAATGCTCTGATTTAAAAAATGAACTCCATTTTATAAAAATAATTTTCTAAATATTTTTAATTTATTTTTTAAATAAATACACTATTCACCGAAAATTCATTTTTTTCAGAAAAATCCCCAAAAATTATCTTAACATAATATCGATGCTCTGAGTTCAAAAATGAAATCCATTTTATAAAAATAATTTTCTAATTATTTTTAATTTAATTTTTAATTAAAAAACACTATTCACTTGAAAAAACTAATACTTGAATAATAATTTATGAAACCGTTATTTAACCATTTTATTGAATCACATTACTTAATCAAGGTGCCTAGATTATATTAATACTTTCATTAAGTGAGATTACTAATCCATTTGGTCACATTACTAATCCTAAGCATAAAGTCACTATTCATAATTTACTATTCATTAAAAATCAAGTTGATCTTATTAGACTCTAAATTTCGTACTGAACATAATTGTAGAAGATAATTTTTTGAAAATCATTACACATTTTTAATTATTTAAGGTTTACATAAACATTTTTAAAATATCCTTTTTCTAAAATTCATCAAAAATATGCATACTATATTTATCCGGTCATTTGAAAATTCATAAACTTCATCATAAGAATAAATCAAATTTTTTTATTTAAAACAAAGGATTACACAAGGCAGTTACGGTCTCCTTACATAGCCCCTTATCATACCAGCATAGGACCTAAGTGTAAGGTGTGCTAAGGTGAGAGAATCTGAGGGAGGCTCGGCCAACATCGCACGAGTAGTAATTTCTAACAGTTTTATCTTCTCGCGAAGGTGATTCCATTCTAACTTCACATGATGAAGTTCGGCTTGGGTTTGGTCCAGAGCAAAGCCCAGTGGTAATACCTCCTTCCCAAGTTCTATTAGATGGGCTTCGATTGGTCCAAGACTACTGGGTGAGGCCATCAAATCTTATTTCTATATTAATTAACCAAGATTACTTATATTTAGATACAATAATAAAAACGTTTAGTTTCCAGTGGTCATATTGACCAATGGTCATATAACAGTCAAAAACCCAACGGTCTCATTTTAATTATACTCATGTTATCAAATGAAACATTTTTGATGAGTATATAAAATAAAATAAAATAACACAAAAAATTAGGAAAAAAGATTTATTCAAAATTTCGGGTCGATACAATCTTCCCCCTTAAGAAATTGCGTCCTCACAATTTTTAAAATTGGGTTTTGAAATTTCATTGAATGTCCCACATCGGAAAAAGAGTCAGTAAAACTATTACTTTAAAAGAAAGAAAGGGAAGTACAAAGGTCACCCGAGTTAACCCACACTAGGATTACATGTAGGAAAACATGGACATGGAGGAGAAAACAAAGGGTCAAGTTCTGAGGGAGAGTGATATAGAACATGATTAGGAGAAAGTTAACCATAAGAAAATCCCAAACTTATGATGAGTGTAAACGGTATTTGATTACCTAGTAGGAAACGTAAACCAACAATGTTTTTGTTTTACGTTCCTTTTCATAATTTTGAGGAATTCATTTACTACATAGAACAAAAATATAAGGAAATATACCTACCTTCATGTAGAGTTTCATCCTTTAATAAGTTTCTACCAAAACCAATCTTTTCTCCAAACGATGAGCATTCAAAACTACTTGGTCTGATCAAAACACAAGAATAATCTTCTAGAGAATCACGTATTCCACAAAAGAAAAACTATATATCTTTAAACATTTATCCCAAAAACAGAAAGGGTAAGATAAAACAACTCTTCAAAAAAAAAAAAAAAAGATTCCCATAGGAAGGGAAACTACTTTTAAATCTTCAAAGTTTCACGGTACTACCCAGAGTTCATCATAGACAATTCTGTAAGTAAATATCCTTAAAATTCCTCAAAATAACCCAAACTAAGATTGAAACCCAAATACAAGAAGGACTTGATAACATAGTCTTCCAAGATAAACTTTATCATTCATCTCCAAACAACATCAACCAATCCTAACATCTTACAACCCAAGTAACTAACCTAAACATATTTTCCCAAGATTGGTCAATAATTTCCATAAGTAACCTATAATACCATAAGTTCACCTTAAATTCGTTGATTCTTCAAAATATAATTCAACCTTTACTCCTCAAAGAAAATACTGTAGTAATATATTTAACTCGATCATATAGGGTTCCCAAAATAGTGAACGTCTTCCAAAATATTTATCATCTTTTAATCCCCTAATCATTTCTGTCATATTAATATGGAAATCGTCACATTTTCTATCACATTGGTTGTTGGGACATGTTCTTACATTTCCCACCATTAACTAAGAAGAGAAAGTATAATTAAGGGCTTAAATACTTAGACAACAATCATGAAAAGGAACTTAAATCATATAAGGATAACTTGTAGAAGAAAAGTATACCCTAACTTGTTATCCCCTAGGTTTCAAAGTAGGTTATACATGATCATATATCCTTATGTGAATCTTTATTTTATTTTATCTTTGTTCCTTTAATAATGGTTCATACTAAGCTTATGAATTTACCAAAGCATATCCCTCGGGAGTGTCATAACCAAGAGTGCATCAAGGCCCGTTTTCGTGTACCAGTTCCTATTTGAGTCTAGATCAAAGTGGTGTTTTCGGGTTTTACCCCTATGTACATCTATGCAAAAGCCACCTCTACCTGCTCGTATCCAGACAGGGATGTATTTTCTTGGCAACCCCTTACTCAATACTCGCCAAAATACCAGGAAGATTTCTTATATATAAAAATTTCTATAGGCTTCTTCCTAAAGTTTTCATATCCTAATTTCAAAAAATAACTAAACCATCCTTTGATACCAACTATAGCATCCCGCCTTTTGATCATATAAACATTCATTACATTTTACAAAACCGAGGATCTTTAAGGTTTAGTGTCTTGGAAACCAGAAACTTAAAACATAAAAACATAAAAAATTCTTCTTAAACACTTGAAAGGCTTCTCCTCATGCTCATCCTAGGTTCATTACCGCATCTCATAACCTGGGGACATACATCAAAAGAAAGGGTGAGCAGAAGGCCTAGTAAGGGAAACAAGAGAAACATTTTACATGTGAACTTGAGATACTTCAATAAGGTCATGAAAAGAACTTTAAGGAATGAGAAAGAAATCATGAGATATATAAAAATAACATTTTTCATAACTTGAATATGTGGCTACAACATTTAATATTGACAATCATTTCGTTTCACCAAGGTCCATCCCCAAGGTGTCATTAAAAATTACCAAGGTTATTCACCAAGGTATCAGTCTAAAAAGTCATCTCTAGAGATTAAGTCTTTACCCAATGCATTGGAGCGCTATCTGGGAGCACCCTTGACATGTCTTTAATATCATGTGAGGCACATATATCATCATAAATCATTTCATAAACAAACCATATAGCATTAAAGAAATGGGTTTCATTTCATAATCATAATGTTTTAAAAACTGCTTTAAAGACATGATCTTTATGTCACTTTAAACCCACAGAAAGGGAAAGCGGGTTTCATGTATGTAAATACCAGAATTTAAAATAGAACATTTTGATATATATGTGAATACCCCTGTAGAAATAAGAGATTTGAGTATTCACTTAATAACATAAAATAATTTTGAGATAAAGAGGGAGACATTTTGAGACGAAAATTATGCAGCATAACGGCTATGATATATGGTTTTAGAAAACATTGAAAAGAGAGGGGACATGGGTCACCCACTCAAAAATGATACATAAAACAGTAGGGGAACACAATATAAAGTATTTAAGAACATTTTAATGAAATTTTAATTATATACCATATGAAACTAAGAACTTAAGGAAGACAAAAAAATAAGATTTCTCTTATGAGAATTCAGCAGCCTAACGGCGTCACTTAAAACTTCCAAAAATGGATTGAAGAGATCAAATAGGGTCTCTCATAATATGAACATAAATGATTAGTATGATAGATATAGATATCATACCCCAACATAATGAAAAGTAACTTGAAAGACTTGACCAGAAAATATAACTTGAAAAAGAGAAGGGTGAACGAATCCCTTAAAAATTCGGCAGCCTAACGACGCCACTTAAACTTCAAAAAAATGAATTGATGAGATCAAATAGGGTATCTCATAATATGAACATAAAATATCAGTATGATAGATTTAGTGATCATACCCCAACATAATAAAAAGGAACTTTAAAGACTTGATATGAAAGTAGATCTTGAAAACGAGAAGGGTGAAAGAACCCCTTAGAAATTTGGCAGCCTAATGGCGCCACTTAAACTTCAACAAAAATGAATTGATGAGATCAAATAGGGTGTCTCATCATATGAACATAAAATATAAGTATGATAGATATATAGATCATACCCCAACATAATAAAAAGTAACTTGAAAGACTTGACATGAAAGTAGATCTTGAAAACGAGAAGGGTGAAAGAACCCCTTAGAAATTCGGCAGCCTAACAGCACCACTTAAACTTCAACAAAAATGAATTGATGAGATCAAATAGGGTCTCTAATAATATGAACATAATAGATAAGTATGATAGATTTAGATATCATACCCCAACATAATAAAAAGGAACTTGCAATACTTGACATGGAATTAGAACTTTGAAAAAGGAGAAAGGTGAAAGAACCACTTAAAAATTCGGCAGCCTAACGGCGCCACTTAAAACTTAAAAATACTGAATTAAAGAGATCAAATGGGGTCTCTCATCATATGATCATAAAAGATCAGTATTATAGATATATAGATCATACCCCAACATAATAAAAAAGAACTTGAAATACTTGACAAAAAAAAATAGAACTTGAAAATGAGAAGGGTGAAAGAATCCGCTACAAAAATTTCGGCAGTCTAACAGCGCCACTTAAACTTTCATAAAATGAAATGATGAGAGTAAGAGGGGGTCTATCATCATATGAAAATAAAAAGGACAGTATAATTAATATAAAATAACATCCTCCAACATAAGAACATGGATCATAAAAGAAATGACATAAAAGAGATTACTTGAAAAGAAAGAGAGAGGTCGGATCCCTTACCTTAAACGTAACTCTTAAAACTCAAAGGTTGGGACCTTGAGAGGCTTGAGGGAACCTTGGGAGGACTCCTTGGGAGGTAAGGAGATCAGAACTTTGTTGAGAATGATTTTTTAGTCCAAATGATGAGAGATTGGCTTGGTATTTATAGGGAAAGTGAGGGGACAAGGCATTAATGGCCAAGGGACACCTCACAAGTGGTTTTCTCAAAACCATGTGCTCTCCCATGATATTTCCCATGAAGTTAGGCCACATGGGTCCCCCAATACAATAATTCATCACCTTTGGTCGGCCAACCCATAAAATATCTCATGACATCATCACGAAACAGTTATGATGTCATTAAACATACCGAAACCCTAAAACTGTATTTTTACTATTCACTGAAAATTCAACTTTCTCAGAAAAATCCCAAAATTTCACATTAACCAAATATCAATGCTCTGATTTCAAAAATGAACTCCATTTTATAAAAATAATTTTCTAAATATTTTTAATTTATTTTTTAAATAAATACACTATTCACCGAAAATTCATTTTTTTCAGAAAAATCCCCAAAAATTACCTTAACATAACATCGATGCTCTGAGTTCAAAAATGAAATCCATTTTATAAAAATAATTTTCTAAATATTTTTAATTTAATTTTTAATTAAAAAACACTATTCACCTGAAAAAATTAATACTTGAATAATAATTTATGAAACCGTTATTTAACCATTTTATTGAATCACATTACTTAATCAAGGTGCCTAGATTATATTAATACTTTTATTAAGTGAGATTACTAATCCATTTGGTCACATTACTAATCCTAAGCATAAAATCACTATTCATAATTTACTATTCATCAAAAAATCAAGTTGATCTTATTAGACTCTAAATTTCGTACTGAACATAATTTTAGAAGACCATTTTTTGAAAATCATCAAACATTTTTAATTATTTAAGGTTTACATAAACATTTTTAAAATATCCTTTTTCTAAAATTCATCAAAAATATGCATACTATATTTATCCGGTCATTTGAAAAATAATAAACTTCATCATAAGAAGAAATCAAATTTTTTTATTTAAAACAAAGGATTACACAAGGAAGTTACGGTCTCCTTACATAGCCCCTTATCATACCAGCATAGGACCTAAGTGTAAGGTGTGCTAAGGTGAGAGAATCCGAGGGAGGCTCGGCCAACATCACACGAGTAGTAATTTCTAACAGTTTTATCTTCTCGCGAAGGAGATTCCGTTCTAACTTCACACGATGAAGTTCGTCTTGGGTTTGGTCTAGAGTAAATCCCAGTGGTGCTACCTCCTTCCCAAGTTCTGTTAGATGGGCTTCGATTGTTCCAAGACTACTGGGTGAGGCCATCGAATCTTCTTTCTATATTAATTAACCAAGATTACTTGTATTTAGAGACAATAATCAAAATGTTTAGTTTCCAGCGGTCATATTGACCAATGGTCATATAACAGTCAAAAACCCAACGGTCTCATTTTAATTATACTCATGTTATCAAATGAAACATTTTTGATGAGTATATAAAAAAAATAAAATAACACACAAAATTAGGAAAAAAGATTTATTCAAAATTTCAGGTCGTTACATTCTTGGAATTTGAGGTATGACCTATGGATTGAGAAGTGGATCCTCCCGGAATCAGGCTTTCTTTGAGCAGGAATCCAGTGGCTGGTAGTGAGGTGGAGGTTGGAGACAGATCATATGAAGGTTAGTACCGAGTGATCCTGTGTGGGTCAACACTTACCAATCCTATGTGGGTTAGATCTTATGTGGGTTAGCGCTCAACGATCCTATGTGGGTCAGCGCATACCAATCTTGTGTGGGTCAGATTCTATGTGGGTCAGTGGGGGTTAGTACCTATCGATCCTATGTGGTTCAGACTCTGTATGTACAGCAGCAGTGCCTCTCGATAAAATAAGATGATCTAACTTCTCAAATAATCATCTATACTTCTGTAATTTACTTATACCTAGTGTGAGCTGAGTCTTTACCTTTGTGGTACTCTCACCTTCGTGGTGTTACCTTTGAGGTACTTTCACCTTTGTGGTGTTACCTTTATGGTGTTACCTTTGTGACACTTTTACCTTTGTGGTGTTACCTTCATGGTGTTACCTTTATGGCACTTTTACCTTCATGGTGTTACCTTCGTGGTGTTACCTTTGTGGTATTCTTCCTTTGTGGATCAGTTGTGCAAATGGATTAAAATTTGGAGCCTTAAGTTTTCCTCATAAATGAGATGAGTATCTTTTGATAACTTAGGTATATGTATGGGCATATACCTAAGTAGAGTTGATGACTACTTCATGCTTTGTGATTGAGGTATTTCTTTGTGGTTTCTCCTTTTTGGAACTCTGTGAGACCTTTGGGGGTCTCAGGGTCCCTACTGAGTATCATTATACTCACCCCTACATAGGCTATGCCCGAACCTTGTTGTGTCTTGTAAAGATGACGTACAATGTTGATCGAGGCTGAGGGAGCCAGGACTGGACGGTGCTCTAAGGTGGACCATTTGACGTGACGTGCTGTAGTGTCTACTGATCGTGAGTTGTATCTACCCTTCAGGTAGTATCCTCAGTGGACGATCCATGAGCTATTTTCTCTTTTCAGTTGTACTTGTACTTTTCAGTTGGGCTTGTATTTTGGCCCCTTTACTTTCAGTACACATTTACTACAACAGTTTACTTTGTGGTTGTTTCCTATTGTGTTCTTGGATTGTGTGTTTGTACAGGTTTAAAGACAATGCCTTCCCATTATGGGGATACGCCTTTCTAGTGCTAGTTGCTATCCCCTAGCCTATAGAAGGCGGACTTGGTGTAGTCACAACACATGCTCCGAGGGACGGGTCGTGACACAAATCCTTCCTCGACTTATCCATTAATAACATGTCATTCGTGACTCACCCAACGTACCATACTTCCTACCAATATATGGCATGAAGGTTTTCATCAGTAAATCAAAGTGAGCGAGTCATGACACGCATTAATGATAATATTAAATTCTAAGGACCATTACACATGCTAGCAGATAGGAATATCCGATGATACCAAAATATATAGAATTCCTACTCCGGGTCTATTCTTATAATCTCTTGTATTAGAGATTTACCAAGTGAAAACTTCATAAGAAGAAGTCTCATCTATTTATGAGTACTCACACTTAATGTTTTGTATACTATGTGTCCCATCATAGTATGTGATCCAACCACAGAACTATATTTAAGAATATTGTCATAGCACTTCAAGGTTCTCATCATAGCAGGGAACTGCTATGACCTTATTAATGTGACAAATACTCTAGGACATTATTACATTATAGTCATGCAGAACAATAAAAAATATGTAATAATATGTTTAATATTTAAATACATTAAATATTAATGTAATCAATGTACAAACAGGACATCAACTCGAACAATGAGATGTATGTGTGGCCGCACTATTATTGTTGTTGTGTAGTTGTAGTAGTGGCTTGTTGTCACATACCTATTTTTATTTATCTCTTTTATTTTGTTTTATATTTTTTTCTTTGTCTTTCCTCTTTAGTATCAAGTGTTTCAGATCAAAATTTCTAGTTTTGAGTTGTTTTTATTCTATTGAATGGTTTGTATGCACGATTAATGAGTAACCATGTGACCTCCTGATGCTGAGTCCTTTTCTAGTTCATTTTTAATTTTCAAGATTAGGGTTGCATGAGTAGTGCATGGTTATATTCAAATCATGAAGATCCCAAGAGTAACTGTGCGGGTCTTGGGTTTTCCAATATGAGGTCACACGACTTAAGCATGGTTGGCCCAAACTGTATGAGAATCATGCACATGGATCTACGGTTTTTGACAGAACCAAACCACACGGTTGGTGCACAGTTTCCCAAACCGTGCATCCAAACCATATGGGTGTCCTATGAGTCTAGTAAGGGGCACACAATTGGTGCATGATTTTCCCAAACCATGCGGCCTAACCATGCACAATGTCTAGGTTTATTAGAAAGGCTAAATTATATTTCTAACCCTTGGTTTTAACCCAAAACGTATCTTTTCCTCCCCTATTGGATCGTGCAACCCTAGAGAGGCTTCTCCCCTCTTCCTTATGCCTCCCACCTCCTTCCATGGTGATTTCAAGGGGATTTTTTAAGCTTTTGGGTTATTTCTCAAGGTAATACATTCCTCTCTTATCCTTCTCCCATATTCTATTTTCTTCTTGGTTCCTCTTATCCCTTGGTTCCTATATCCTAGGGTTCATGTTTCTTGGTTTCTAAATTAGGGGTTTTGTCATGTTAAGGTTCAACTTGGATGTTCTTGCCTCTCTAGACCTTTGTAGAGTTATTCCAGATTTATGTTGTCTAAGCATTGGAGTTTGAGGTAGGTCCCCTTATGCATTGGCCTTTGAATTTAATGAATCATTAATTTCTTGTCTTTCACATTGTTTTTTTGTACTAATTAATATCTTATAATTCTTAGAATATTTATTTTATGTGAAATTAAGTGAAATTATACTTGTATTTAATTGTATAAAATTGTTTTACTAAACTTCACATTCCTAATGTTCAAAAAAATGTCTGATTGGCCTTTCGAAGTGATTTGTGGTTTCTACAATAATGTTTTGGATTTTTAAATGTGTTTTGGTTCCTAAATGGTGATTAGTGTTTCCAAAATGGATTTCAAAAAGGGTTTTTTTGGTTTTATAAGTGGTGTGTTGGGTTATTCTGGAAATTGTATTTCGTTCAAATAATGTGAGGCCTGGTTAGTACCTTTGAAAATGAGTTTTATTTTAAAAACTTACCTTTGGATATATCTCATACCTAGTTGGATGATAAATATAATGGGAGGTCCTTATCTTGGTACTTCTCTCACATATTGATGGTTGGAGGGCAAGGGGTTATTCCTTGGGGTGATTCGGGGGTGACTTTTGGGTGTGTAACTCATGTGGTGTCTTGTGTATATGTATTTATTGTTGAATCCCTTTGGCTCACCCCCAATTTATACATGACATGAGAACCTAGAATAGCTATCATAATATCTAATAACACACACTGCATTAGTTTAGGATTATTCTCTGGCTAGTGGATCTTAGTATGGACTTGCTCTGATTTTGGATTATGCCCCTCGGTTAGGCCAGGAAGGGTACAATCAAGCATGAGGATTGTTTGATTTCATCATGCATGCTGATATGATGAATCATGAGACAATATGTTCTAGATTATTCCCCTGAGCTCCTAGGTGTCCCCATTATAAATTTTGGGCACAATGGAAGTGCGAGAGGGATGGTTCCCAACTTTAGTTTTTTCTATAATCGATGATCAATCCGGGATCAATACAATGATGAACGTCAGTATCCACAAAATTGAATCAAGTATTTAGATAAGGAACAGAAACCCAAAACCAAGAGAGAGAGGATTGATATATTTTGATTATAATTAATTTAATTAAATTAAAGAATTACCACAAAAGTGATTATTTCTTTGTTGATGCATTCAACCACAAATCTGTAGTGCGCCTTCGTTTCATTGTAGAGATCAAGGGTAGATATCCTCTAACGGTGATCTACACGTGCTCTGAAAATCTCTGGACTTCGCTGAAGGAGTCTTAGTGTGTTAGCACAGAATATCCTTGCACTTGTGTCATCCACCTTTGATCGCCTTGAGAACCGCTTCCAAAGCATTCTCCTTGATCCAGTGGAGGAGGACCACTCTTGTTCTTGAGAACATTCTTAGAGAAGAATGAACTTTCTAGGCTCAAGATATTTTCTCCAATTCATTGTGTACACCCACAGTTGGCTCGCATGTGTGTTACCCCTTTGGCTAATTAGAGAATAATGTAATGGGGAATTTAATTCACTAGGTAATCATAAAATAATTTGCATAGGATCCTTAATTATTTTATTAACCAAGTGAAAACCCCCATATAAAATAACAATAGACATGTTATTATTTCTTGACATGTGGTTAACTTGAAAGTTACAATCAAATATTATTTTAATCAAATTATATTTAATATTATCATTTCTCACCGGACCCAAAACTTGGTCTGCCAATCCTCCTCAATATTTATCAGGCCTTGAATAATGACTATTTATTTATTAAATAAATATAACTGCATTATTCGTTGATAAATAAATAAATATTATATTTACTAAAATAGAAAATAAATATTTATTAAATATTCCATCTGAAATATATTCTCTCAAATAACTAGAGAAGAAATAAATGCGACCAGACATACATGAATAATTATTAAACCATAAACAGGAATAATATTTATTCAACTTTTTAAATAATAAATAATATATTATTTAATTGAGATACTGGATACACTTAGTGTGTGACCCTCTATGCCTATTTCTCAGTGGCATTAAGCGGAGTAGCCTAAAGTCTAAGGATAGTGTCTAACAACACGCCAAGGAACCCATAGAGAAATAAGTTAATGCTGCAACAACATATCACCTCATACAAATGATTACCATGTAATATAATCCCATTTTCTCGATATCTCTAATAAAGCAGGTTGCATGTAAGTTCCATCAACCCATGTGCTCAATTTCTTATTATTTGACTTCCTAAAAATTGGACTTGTCTATAGAACACCATGGTCATGAATTTATTTAGGACATATCATTTCTATCAAAGGGAATAAGATATCAACTTTCATTATGAAATATGAGGGACAAATCCTTTCTTTCATTATTTATTAATGTAGTATTACTCATGATGCACCCAAAATATCCTACCTTTTCATGAACATATGTCATCACAATTTTTACCAATACATCTAAGTGCATGAGTCATAATACCTATTAATAATAATCATAAAGTCTAAGGACCAATACACATGTCTGTAGATAGGAACGTCCAATGACACTTATAAATGTGGACTTTCTACTGTAGAGTCTTGTTCTCATAATATCCTACTGGATATCACCAAGGGCGTACACCATGAGAAGGTGTCTCAAAGTCCTATAAGTCTCCACCCCTGATATCTTGTATCATTTGTGTCCCTCAAATGATATCATCCAAATATAGAACATATATCTAAGAATAGTGTCATGACACTTTCGGGTTCTCATCATAGAGGGGAACTGCTATGACCTTTTAGTGCGACAGCTACTCTTAGGACATTATCACAAGAAATGTTAAACATAAGAATAATCATGTTGTAATAAGAAGTTTATTGATATCCATCCAATGAATATATGTTTATCATAAAGTAAAAAGAAGTTGGTTCTAGGGCACCAACTCCAATAGAGTCCCACTTTCACTAGAGCCAACTGCTAATAATATTCATTATGCTAGCCCTCACATGATATTCATACTTCTGTTAAGATATGCCTTTAGTCAAGGGGTCCACTAAATTCTCTTATGTGGATACTCTGATCACTGTAACTTCACCCCTTTGATAGAAATCCCTTAATAAGTGATACTTATGGAGTATGTTCTTTATCATTTGATGTGACCTAGTCTCTTTTGAAAGAGCCACCACTGAAGTATTATCAAAATACAATGTGATAGGATATTTACTTCTAGGTAACACATCAAGCTCCTAAACAAAGTTTCAAATTCAGATGGCTTCCTTGGATGCATCAGAAGCTGCTATATACTTAGAATCCACTGTAGAATTAGTGACAATTGGATGCTTTGAACTCTTCCAGCTCATAGCTCCTCCATTGAGACAAAAAACATATCCCTATTGTGACTTAAAATCATTCTGATCTATCTAAAAACTAGTATCAACATACCCTCTGATGACAAGCTCCTCATCTCATCCATACACTGAGAACATATCCTTAGTTCTTCTCAGATACTTAAGGATAGTCTTAACAGTAGTCCAATGATGTTCTCCTAGATCTTCTTGATATCTTCCTACCATGATCAGTTCATAGACAACATAAAATCTAGTACATAACATGACATACATGATAGATCCTATCACTGAAGTGTATGATATATTAATCATTCTATCTTTCTCCTGTTGTGTCTGGGGACACATTTTCTTAGAAAGATGTAAACCATGTGACACTGGAACCAATCCCCTCTTATATGTTTCCATACTAAATATATTTAGTATCTGGTCAATATATATACTTTGAATTAGTCCAAGCAGCCTATTGGATCTATCAAAAATGATCTTGATCCCTAGAATGCAGGCTTCTTTGCCTAAGTCCTTCATAGAGAAGCACTTGTTCAACCAGTCTTCAAATAATTATACAACTGGTATTTAATTTCCAATAAGTAATATGTCATCAACATATACTACTAGGATAACAACCAAATTCCCATTTAACATTTTGTAGACACATGAATCAAATTCATTTTTAATGAAACTAAATTCTTTTACGGATTCATCAAATTGAATGTTTCATGACCTAGATGATTGTTTCAATCCATAAATTGATATATACAACTTGAAAATCCTTTTGGAATCACCTGGTGTCACAAAATATTCTGGTTGTGTCATATAGATATCTTCCTGAAGGTTTCTGTTAAGGAATGCAGTTTTGACATCCATTTTTCAAATCTCATAGTCATGGTAAGATGCTATGGAAAATATGATTCTGATGGATTTAAACATGGAAACTAGTAAAAAGGTTTCATCATAGTCAATTACTTGATTCTGTTTAATTTATTTAGACCCTATCCTTACTTTATAGGCACTTACTTTACCTTCCATGTCCAGTTTCCTCTTGAATACCCATTTACACCCAACATGATTTATATCAACTGACGCATAAACCAGAACCCAAACTTGGTTATGATACATGGAATTTATCTCAGAATTCATAGTTTCTATACATCTTGTAGCTTCTGAGCTCTATACTGCCACTTTGTAAGATAGAGTTTCATCATTTTCCAACAATAATGAGTCACCATCCTTGGTGACAAGAAAACCATATCTCTCTAGTTCCCTTACCTCTCTTAAAATCCTATGAAGTACTTGTGTTTTAGGAACTACTTATTCCATAGGGACCTGTGGAACTTGTTCCTATACCAACTCCTATGTATATTGAGTATCAACTTTATCTAAGTCAATCTTTCTCCCACTATCCTTTTTGAGGGTTTTCTCCCTCTCAAGAAAGACATCTTGTCTAGTGATAATTACTTTATTGTTCGAGGGGTTGTATAGGTAGTATCCCTTCGTTTCCTTGGAAAACCCTATAAAGATACACATCATGCCCCTAGGGTGATAGTTTTTTTGCATGAGAAAGTCTTAACAAATGCCTCGCATCCCTATACATGTGTATGTGACAAAATGGGTTTATTTCCACTCTATAATTCGAGGGGAATTCCATTTTCTACCTTATTTGGTACTCGATTTAATGTGTATACCATAGTTTGTAATGAATATCCCCAAAAGGATAATGGAAGATCTCGATGACTCATCATCGACCTTACCATTTCCAACAGGGTATGTTTCCTCCTTTCACTAACACCATTCCACTGTGGTGTATAATGTGAAGTGAGTTGAGATAGAATCCCAAACTCCCATATAAATTTGATGAACTCTTGGTTAAGATATTCTCCACCTCAATCCGATAGAAGATTCTTTATCTTCTTACCAAGATGATTCTCTACTTCATTCTTGAATTCCTTGAATTTCTCAAAGGACTCAGACTTATACCTTATCAAGTAAATATATCCATATATACTCAAGTCATCAATAAAAGTTATGAAGTAAGAATATCCACCTCTAGCTTCTATTGGAAATGGTATACACACATCAATGTGTACCAGTCCTAGCAGCTATGTGGCCCTTTCACCCTATCCACCAAATAAAGGTTTGGTCATTTTCCCTTGTAAATAATCATGACATCTATCAAGTGGTTTTAGCTCAAAAGAGTCTAAATAACCATCTTGAAAGAGATTTATCAAATGCTTCTTGTTTACATGACCAAGATGGTGATGCCACAACTGGGTGTTATATGATTCATGTGAACTTGATTCATTATCAATTTATAACACTCGATTTTAGTAATTTAATACATACATACCATTATTTAAATGCACCATACCATAACATATGAAATTCTTATAAAAGAAATAACTTTTATTTCCAAACATGAAAATAAACCCATCTGTATCTAGACTTGATAGATAAATTATGTTTTTTGTAACACTAGGTACATAATAACAACCATGTAAAACCAAAATCATTCTTGTTGAAAATGTGAGGTGGTAGTCACTAATGACAAGAGTAGCCGACCTTGCACCATTGGTAGCTCACAGATCCACCTCTCCTCTAGCAATTTTTTGAAATCTACTTGGTTCCTGCATTTGAATATAAATTTAAGCACCAAAAGTTGTATCCAATAACCAATATGTAGAAATGGAAAGATTTCACTCAATAATGAATTCACCTTTGTCCCCCCTTTCCTTTGGGTGCAGTTCCTCTTCCAGTGGCCTGACTTCCCACATGCAAATCATACTACCTCCTTTTCATTTCCCTACCATTGAATATTATTCTTCTTGGTTGGATGGTGTGTAACACCCCAGGTAAATAAAGAATATGACATTTTTATATTTATCCCTTTTTTTGAATAAAATGTTAATATTAATTTAAAGGGAACGAAATGCTTGCTGTCTTACCCAATACGCAACAACGAGTTCCTTTGAAATCTTACGTTGCACTCTAATAATAAAATAAAATTATTTTAAATGTTAGTTAACACATAGCCGTTGTATTGGTAGGAATGAATAGAAATAACTAAAATATGATTATATAGTTTTGTTAAATGTTTTTACATTTATCCAATAAATAATAAAGGCTTAAAATATGAAAAGAATTCAATTTTAGGCATATATACTCTAATTTTCACTAAAGGTCCACTTATCAACTTTTGATGGAGACCCATCATTAAATATAGTTTTGGTCACTCTTATAAATTCTATTGGACCAAATAAAATTCTTCTTTAGAATCGAGACATCAAAATTTACTTTGTGTAAATTTTTGGTATCTTTCCGAAAAAGTTCATTTTTTAATGAATAGTGAAAAATGTTGTATTTTAATTCCAAACCTATTTTTAATCTAATTTATTTATATTATTAGATTATCTTTTGAATTGTTTTTAAAGTAAAACTAGAATATATTTTTACCATTTAATCCAATAGTGGTCATTGGAATTAATTTCATTTTGAAATTGGACTTAAACTAGTGTCAATCTTTTAATAGATATTGTTTCTTAAAAACACGCTATTTGTTTTGACAGCGGGAATTAATTATTAAATTAATTAATGAAACTTATATGTTTTGAATTTTTTAAAATAGACATCATTTTTGAGTTTGGAATATCAAATATAGCTTAGGGTGAAGTTTTGGTATTTTTCTGAAAAACTTCAATTTTTGATGAATAGTGAAACCACTAAGTGGTAGTTAAACAAACTGATTTTTTGTTTAAATGAAACTTTGCCACCTCTGTGTTTTGAATTTCAAAAATCTGACATACATGGTTGTCATTAGGAAGTAAAATGTGGTTCAATGGGATTAAAATAATTTTTCGGTGAATATTAACTTTTATGTTCTTAATCGCGATTAGAGGTAATTAGTGTAATTTAAGGTAAAAATAATGTTTTAATAATATGAAATGACCTAGAAACATGTCCTAACATCATTAGATGTGTCATGGACGACCAATAAAATACATGGGTCAAATTGGGGACCCAATGGAGCCACTTTGGTTGGAAAATGACATAAATAACTTTTTATTTAAAGTTAAAATAAAAATGTCACAAGCATGAGATGTTTCACTAAAACAATTTTTAAATGGGGTAATACAAGTCATATTTTTGAATATAAATATTCATTATAAATATAAAAAGATTTCATACATCATGATTTTTTTTATAATTTTTAGACATTAAATAAATTAAATTATTTATGACATCATGATGATGCAGCGATTACCTCATTAATAAAGGATTTAAATAAAATGAAAATATAATGTTAAAACTATAACTTAAACTTGTCAAAAACCTATTAGATGAGTATATTTCGAACCCTTACCACCTTATCCTCGAAATAAATTAATGTGGGACCTTTGAAATCAGGAACTCATTTGAAAATAAAGTAACATTTTGTAACTTTCCAAGAGTGCCCCTCCTCTCCTCTTATAAAAGGCCCCCACCTCTACCACCTTACCCACACCTCTCAAGCCTTTAGCTTGGCCAAACCATAATAATTTTGTCTCTCCACATTCCTCTCTTACTCCTAGAATCCTCACTTTGGGCAGAAGTCTTCCCAAGGAAGCCTTTGAGCTCAAATCAAAGAGAGTTACCCGATTTTAAGGTAATGTCTTCACTTGTGTTCTTTTGTTTTATTTTGCTTCTCCAACCCCCTAAAATCTGTTTATTCATTTCTTTTGTAACAACTCCAGTATCTTAAATATACTAGGATGTTTTTATAAGAATAATTTGAGCTACACTTACACACACCTACATCTAATGGTTAAAGAACATACTGTTTCTGTGGATGGCGAATTTCTGCCTCACGAAACGATGATTGTTCAACACTCATATAACACCTTCAAAGGTGTCCATTAAGATGTCACTATATTTATATATGATATATAATATGTTTATGTTTTAATTAAGCTTCTGTATTTTTCTTTTGTGTCATACCTTTATGGTTTCCATTGTGGGTAAACACGATAATTTCATTTTAGGAAGTGCGGACTACCACCCTCTCAAAGTGATTTGATTCGTTAATGCCATATGTGGGATGTATAAAGGATGGATTTAAAGTTATTATATATGATTTATGTTACATATAAATGATGAATATAATTCTGGAATTAAAATATACATACCTCTCATTTAGTTTTAATTCCATTAATATGACATAGAAATGAAAGTAGCGTTCATGCGTACGTACGGCTTACCGTCTCCATGAACGGTACATTTCATTTCTTATCTCCAAATGTTATGTACTATTATAAGTACATATATATAATGGATATATATGTAATATATTACATCTAAATTATGTATATCATTCTGGAATTATAATATATATATCTCTCATTTTGTTTTAATTCCATTAATATGACAAAAAATGAAAGTAGCGTTCATGCGTACGTACGACCTACCGTCTCCATGAACGGTGCTTTTAATTTTTTATCTCCAAATGCTATGGAATAGTATAAAATGAATATATACTGGATATATATGATATTTAAAACATCAATACTATTCTGGATATGATGTACCTATAACTACATGGAAAGTTCTTTTCCAACAAGTTCGATTTTTACTCATGTACCGAACATCGACAAAAACGTCTGATATGAACTCACTTTATTAACCAATTATTATAACATTATAATATGTGATATTAACTGAATAATAATCTTTAAAGTATTTCCTTAAGAAATTATAAATTGACCAAATTTTATTATTCAGGAGATTAAAGAACGATCGAGTCATGTCGGACACGAGGTAAGGGATCCTACTCTCTTTCTTTTTAAGTACACTCTTTTATGTAATTATTTTTAAGTTCATCTTTCTTGTGATTGGGATGTTATTTTATATTAATCTTACTGTAATTTTTATGTTCATATGATGAGAGACCCTATTCTCTCTCATCAATCCATTTTGGAAGTTTTGAGTGGGGCCGTTAGGCTGCCGAATTTTCGTAAGAGATCTAACCTCTCTCTTTCTTTTTAAGTACTCTCCTTTATGTCACTTCTTTAAGCTCCTATTTGTTATTTTGGGGGATGTTCTTTTATATTCCTCTTGATTTAAACTTTATTTTAATATGATGAGAGACCCTATTTGATCTCATCAATCCATTTTTGTAAGTTTTAAGTGGCGCCGTTAGGCTGCCGAGTTTTCGTAAGGGATTTTTCATCTCACTTTTATTCCCGTGAGATTTATGCTACATTTGCCACAATTTCCTTTGAGTGGTGTATGTACTGCCCATTATTTTACTCATTGTGTAATATAATTTCATTTATGAGTATTTATATCAATGTTGTATTGTCCTTCTTTCACAGGGTGTATGTTTCGAAAGATACCCATGTCGGTAAGGGAACCTTTCACCCTCCTCTTTTTTAAAATACTTATTTTGTTATGTCTTTTAATTCACATAATATTATGTTGGGATATGTTATTATATATCCTTATTGATTTAAATTTTATGTCCAAGTGATGATATACCCTTTTTATCTCTCATCAACTCTTTTTCTGAATTTTTAAGTGACGCCATTAGGCTGTCGAATTTTTGCAAGGGAACTTCTTAACCCAATTTTTATTCTTTGGGATAAACTCGTACTCCTTGAATATGTCATTATATGAATATGTGTGAATGTCCTCTGATTTTTTTTCACTTAATATCTACTTATATTTGGTGTATTCGTTTGTCACACATAATTATTTAATTGATTTATCCTTAATCCAAGGATACCGTCTTTGTATGAGACTTCATCTCAATCTCATTTCATTGAGGCATATTTTGTTTTATACACAACCTACTTTTATACGGTGTATAAACCCCTTTGACTTTTAAGTTTATCAAAAATGAATCTTTTTATACGAAGAGTTTTACTAAACGACAAAAGGGAATGTTTTTGTCATACATATGTGGCGACAACGACTTCTCCGCCGCCGTGACCATTATTTGAGTTTCGGCTTCCTCTACAAGACATACCTTTTTTTAATGAAAAATAAATACCATGTTTTACTTTTATTTTATTTTGGTATTGAAAATGGTTTTCATAATGTTTTTATATCAATGTGTTATATTGATATCTTGTGATTGAAAAGTGGAAATGTTATGTTTCCTTTATGCATGTTTTATGTGATACGATTATGTTATGGTTCTTGGGAATTATTATGAAGACGGGTGGTTCCATGATAAACTAAGGGCGGGTGAGCCCGATATAGCTCTCCAATGAATTGGGTAACGCGAAGGAGTTAAGCATTAAGGTTTCTCCAAAGAGATTTAGGGAATATACTGTGATGGGTATTCCAAACGTAACCAAGAGGGTTACTCCCTACGTAAGAATGTTATGAATTCCTCAAGTTACCTTTATGTCTTATGATTTATATGATTTCTTCATGATTTTATGAGGTATGTTAAAGTGCATATGTTTTATGGGTAAAGTATGATTTCATTCTTATGTATATATGTACTCATGTTTCCTTTCCATACTTTTTATAACACTTACTGAGCTTTTTATACTCATCCCAAGTTTTTGAAATTTTTTTCACAGGTCAAGGGAATGGTACATGATATGATGATAGTGTCAAGGAAGTGTCAATAAAGAATCCATGTTTTATTTTAAATATCTTTCCGTTGATAGGAAAAATTAATACTATCTTTTATGTAACCACTTTGTTTAAATGTGGAATGTAATGAAAGTTTTATGATCTAATTCTCTGAAACTCTAAACCTGAAAAGATCCTCAATGTGTAATCTTGTAATAACTCAAGATTAAGTAAGGTTTAAGGTCGGGGCCTTATAGTTGGTATCAAAGGTTGGTTTAGATAACTTTAGAGGTTAGGGTATTCTCTAAGCATAAGTGACATTACCATAATGGTTAGGATTTTAGAAAGAGTCCTAGTTTTAGATAAAGTGAATGAGTAAGTATATCTTAGTGTTTACCTTCATCATTAGTACATGATGGTTTTGTTGATATACTCACACTGACATTTCTGTTTTTAGAATGGATGGATCTAGTAGGCACCAAAGAGACAACAAGTTTGAAGGAAACTGTGGTGGTTCTCTGATTAAGATACTAGATAAAATGGGGGATTCAATGAGGAAACTTGTGGTTGTTCTAAACCAACTATCAAGGAGTCATGATCAACCAATTGAACCTTGGTATGATCTTTAATTCATCATGTATGAGATGACCAATCGATGTGGAAGTTCAAGTAATAATTATAAAGGTAACCATTAGAGTTTATATGATCCTTACTTTTGAGGTAATTATGGGTTATTATATGTTATGATGGAAAATGAAAGGCATGAGGTAAACTTGAGGTTAAAATATGTTATGATTATTTTTGAAGATTTTATCTCATTTTGGGGAATTTTTTAAGAATTATATAGTTTTGGAAAAAGAACAACACACAGACCATGTGACAACCCGTCGCGTCGAAAAAAGCTGCGGGAATCGAACCCACAACCAAAGTGCGACTGGTATTTATCGCCTACCACTGGACTACATGAAGTCCCTAGTTAGTTTGACTAATTATTTTTAGTTATATGATTTTAAGAATCAAGAGTAATTTTATTTTGGGTTATCTATGGAAATGATTAACCTATCATCGAGGATATGTGATTAGGTTAATTAATTTTCAATATGAGACTTTAAGAGCAACTGATGTTGTTTGGAGATAAATGTTACGATTTAACTTGGAAGACTATGTGATTAAATCTTTCAAATATTTGGGTTTAAATCTTAGTTTGGTTTACTTTGAATAATTTTATGGATATATGTTTATTGAATGGTCTTTGTTGAACTTTGGGTATTTTTGACAAATTTTGGAGATTAAGAATAGATTTTTTTTATAAAGAATTATCATTTTTGGGTATTATCTGATCTTGTACTAACCATTTTGGTTTTGGTTTTGGTTAAAGTCTAAAGACATGGGAATTATATAGTTCTATTTTGTGGATTAGGAGATTCTCTAGAAGTTGATTATAGTGAACAAGTCTTCCTAAATACTCGTCTTTTGGAGAAAATATGAGTTTGTGTAAGAAATCTAATAAAAGTTGAAAGTCAACATGATAAGTAATTATGTTTCCTTATGAATAAATTCCTCAATAAAAATTAACTTAAAACAAAAATGTTGTCTATTAACTTTTCCTACTGGGGAATCTAATACCGTTTAACCCATCACAAGTTTGTGATTTTCTTGTGGTTAACTTTCTCCTAAACATGTTTTCTATCACTCTCCCTCAGAACATGACCCTATGTTTTCTCCTCCATGTCCATGTTTTCCTACATGGAATCCTAGTATGGGTTAACTCGGGTGACCTCTGTACTTCCCTTTCTTTCTTTTAAAGTGATAGTTTAATTTACTCCTTTTCCGATATGGGACATTCAATGGAGTTTTCAATCCCAATTTTAAAATTACGAGGACGCAATTCCCAAAAGGGGGGAAGGATGTAACACCCCAGGTAATTAATAATATGACATTTTTATATTTATCCCTTTTTTTGAATAAAATGTTAATATTAATTTAAAGGGAATGCTATGCTTGATGGCTTACCCAATACGCAACAACGAGTTCCTTTGAAATCTTACGTTGCACTCTAATAATAAAATAAAATTATTTTAAATGTTAGTTAACACGTAGCCATTGTATTGGAAGGAATGAATAGAAATAACTAAAATATGATTATATATGTTTGTTAAATGTTTTTATATTTATCTAATAAAGGATAAAGGCTTAAAATACGAAAAGAATTCAATTTTAGGCATATATACTCTAATTTTCACTTAAGGTCCACTTATCAACTTTTGATGGCGAACCATCATTAAATATAGTTTTAGTCACTCTTATACATTCTATTGGACCAAATAAAATTCTTCTTTAGAATCGAGACATCAAAATTTACTTTGTGTAAAATTTTGGTATCTTTCTGATAAAGTTCATTTTTTAATGAATAGTGAAAAATGTTGTATTTTAATTCAAAACATCTTTTTAATATAATTTATTTATATGATTAGATTATCTTTTGAATTGTTTTTAAAGTAAAATTAGAATATATTTTTACCATTTAATCCAATATTGGTCATTGGAATTAATTTCACTTTGAAATTGGACTTAAACTAGTGTCAATCTTTTAATAGATATTGTTTCTTAAAAACACGCTATTTGTTTTGACAACGGGAATTAATTATTAAATTAATTAATGCAACTTATATGTTTTGAATTTTGTAAAACAGACATCATTTTTCAGTTCGGAATATCAAATATAGCTTAGGGTGAATTTTTGGAATTTTTCTGAAAAACTTCAATTTTTGATGAATAGTGAAACCACTAAGTGGTAGTTAAAGAAACTGATTTTTCATTTAAATGAAACTTTTCCACCTCTGTATTTTGAATTTCAAAAATCCGACACACATGGTTGTCATTAGTAAGTAAAATGTGGTTAAATGGGATTAAAATAATGTTTTGGTGAATAGTAACTTTTATGTTCTTAATCGTGATTAGAGTTAATTAGTGTAATTTAAGGTAAAAATAATGTTTTAATAATATGAAATGACCTAGAAACATGTCCTACCCTCATTGGATGTGTCATGGCCGACCAAGAAAATCCATGGTTCAACTTGGGGACCCCATGGAGCCACTTTGGTTGGAAAATGACATAAATAACTTTTTATTTAAAGTTAAAATAAAAATGTCACAAGCATGAGATGTTTCACTAAAACAATTTTTAAATGGGGTTATACAAGTCATATGTTTGACTATAAATATTCATTAGAAATATAAAAATACTTCCTACATCATGATATTTTTTTTATAATTTTTAGACATTAAATAAATTAAATTATTTATGACATCATGATGATGCAGCGATTACCTCATTAATAAAGGATTTAAATAAAATGAAAAGATAATATTAAAACTATAACTTACACTTGTCAAAAACCTATTGGATGAGTATATTTCAAACCCTTACCACCTTATCCTTGAAATACATTAATGCGGGACCTTTAAAATCCGAAACTCATTTGAAAATAAAGTAACATTTTGTAACTTTCCAAGAGTGCCCCTCCTCTCCTCTTATAAAAGGCCACCAAGTCTACCACCTTACCCACACCTCTCAAGCCTTTGGCTTGGACAACCCCTGATAATTTTGTCTCTCCAAATTCCTCTCTTACTCCTAAAATCCTCACTTTGGGCAGAAGTCTTCCCAAGGAAGCCTTTGATCTCAAATCAAAGAGAGTTACCCGATTTTAAGGTAATGTCTTCACTTGTGTTCTTTTGTTTTATTTTGATTCTCCAAACCCCTAAAATATTTTTATTAATTTATTTTGTAACAACTCTAGTATATTCAATATACTAGGATTTTGTTATAATAATAATTCTAGCTACACTTACACACACCTACATCTAATGGTTAAAGAACATACTGTTTCTGTGGATGATGAATTTCTGCCTCACGAAACGATGATTGTTCAACACTCATATAACACCTTAAAAGGTGGCCATTAAGATGTAATTATATTTATATATGATATATAATATGTTTATGTTTTACTTAATCTTCTATATTTTTCTTTTGTGGCATACCTTTATGGTTTCCATTGTGGGTAAACACGATAATTTCATTTTAGGAAGTGCGGACTACCGCCCCCTCAAAGTGATTTGATTCGTTAATGCCATATGTGGGATGTATAAAGGATGGATTTAAAGTTATTATATATGATTTATGTTACATATAAATGATGAATATAATTCTTGAATTAAAATATACATACCTCTCATTTAGTTTTAATTCCATTAATATGACATAGAAATGAAAGTTGCGTTCATGCGTACGTACGGCTTACCGTCTCCATGAACGGTACATTTCATTTCTTATCTCCAAATGTTATGTACTATTATAATTACATATATATAATGGATATATATGTAATATATTACATCTAAATTATGGATATCATTCTGGAATTATAATATATATATATCTCATTTTGTTTTAATTCCATTAATATGACAAAAAATGAAAGTAGCGTTCATGCGTACGTACAACCTACCATCTCCATGAATGGTGCTTTTAATTTTTTATCTCCAAATGCTATGTAATAGTATAAAATGAATATATAATGGATATATATGATATTTAAAACATCAATACTATTCTGGATATGATGTACCTATAACTACATGGAAAATTCTTTTTCAACAAGTTCGATTTTCCCTCATGTACCGAACATCGACAAAAACGTCTGATATGAACTCACTTTATTAACCAATTATTATAACATTATAATATGTGATATTAACTGAATAATAATCTTTAAAGTAGGTCCTTAAGAAATTATAAATTGACCAAATTTTATTATTCAGGAGATTAAAGAACGATCGAGTCATGTCGGACACGAGGTAAGAGATCCTACTCCTCTCTTTCTTTTTAAGTACACTCTTTTATGTCATTCCTTTTAAGCTCATCTTTCTTGTGATTGGGATGTTATTTTATATTAATCTTACAGTAATTTTTATGTTCATATGATGAGAGACCCTATTCTCTCTCATCAATCCATTTTGGAAGTTTTGAGTGGCGCCATTAGGCTGCCGAATTTTCGTAAGAGATCTAACCTATCTCTTTCTTTTTAAGTAATCTCCTTTATTTCACTTATTTAAGCTCCTCTTTGTTATTTTGGGGTATGTCATTTTATATTACTCTTGCTGTAAACTTTATGTTAATATGATTAGAGACCCTATTTGATCTCATCAATCCATTTTTATAAGTTTTAAGTGGCGTCGTTAGGCTGCCGAGTTTTCGTAAGGGATTTTTCATCTCACTTTTATTCCTATGATATTTATGATACATTTGACACAATTTCCTTTTAGTGGTGTATGTACTGCCAATTATTTTACTCATTGTGTAATATACTTTCATTTATGAGTATTTACATCAATGTTGTATTGTCCTTCTTTCACGGGTGTATGTTTCGAAAGATACCCATATCGGTAAGGGAACCTTTCACCCTCTTCTTTTTTAAAATACTTCTTTTGTTATGTCTTTTAATTCACATAATATTATTTTGGGATATGTTATTATATATCCTTATTGATTTAAATTTTATATCCAAGTGATGAGATACCCTTTTTATCTCTCATCAACTCTTTTTCTAAATTTTTAAGTGACACCGTTAGACTGTCGAATTTTTACAAGGGAACTTCTTAACCCAATTTTGATTCTTTGGGATAAACTTGTACTCCTTGAATATGTCGTTCTATGAATATGTGTGAATTTACTCTGATTGTTTTGCACTTAATATCCACTTATATTTGGTGTATTTGTTTGTCACACATAATTATGTAATTGATTTATCCTTAATCCAAGGATACCATCTTTGTATGGGACTTTGTCTCAATCTCCTTTCATTGAGGCATATTTTTTTTATACACAACCTACTTTTATACAGTGTATAAACCCCTTTGAATTTTACGTTTATCGAAAAGGAATCTTTTTATACGAAGAGTTTTACTAAATGATAAAAGGGAATTTTTTTGTCATATGTATGCGGCGACAATGACTTCTCCGCCGCTGTGACCATTATTTGAGTTTCGGATTCCTCTACAAGCCATACCTTTTTTTTAATAAAAAATAAATACCATGTTTTACTTTTATTTTATTTTGGTATTGAAAATGGTTTTCATAATGTTTTTATATCAATGTGTTGTATTGATATCTTGTGATTGAAAAGTGGAATTGTTATGTTTCATTTATGCATATTTTATGTGATACGATTATGTTATGGTTTTTGGGAATTATTATGAAGACGGGTGGTTCCGTGATAAAATAAGGGCGGGTGAGCCCGATATAGCTCTCCAATACATTGGGTAACGCGAAGGAGTTAAGCATTAAGGTTTATCCGAAGAGATTTAGGGAATATACTGTGATGGGTATTCCAAACGTAACCAAGAGGGTTACTCCCTACGTAAGAATGTTATGAATGCCTCAAGTTACCTTTATGTCTTATGATTTCTATGATTTATTCATGATTTTATGAGGTATGTTAAAGTGCATATGTTTTATGGGTAAAGTATGATTTCATTCTTATGTATATATGTACTCATGTTTCCTTTACATACTTTTTATAACCCTTACTGAGCTTTTTATGCTCATCCCACATTTTTGAAATGTTTTTCACAGGTCAAGGGAATGGTACATGATATGATGATAGTGTCAAGGGAGTTTCAAGAAAGAATCCATGTTTTATTTTAAATATGTTTCCATTGATGGGAAAAATGAATACTATCTTTTATGTAACCACTTTGTTTAAATGTGGAATGTAACACAAGTTTTATGATCTAATTCTCTGAAACTCTAAACCTGAAAAGATCCTCAATGTGTAATCTTGTAATAACTCAAGATTAAGTAAGGTTTAAGGACGGGGCCTTATATGGTGCTCAGGGGATTTATACTATTTATAAGTCTTAGTCTTTTTTGCCTTGTACTTCATCTTCTTATTCACTATAAGAACTACAGCTTTTTCATGCCCCATGTCTTTATTGACTTGGAAAATCGGGGTCATAAGTTCCGATAGGCTCTTCTCATTATTGCTCATATTATAATTCATAATAAAACTAGAGAAGGACTTGGAAAGTGATGATAGTATGAGATCTGTACACAACTCATCCGAGAATTTAATCCCTAAGATGTTCAAACACTCAATGTATCCAATAATCTTGACTACATATAGCTTAGCTGGCATAAACTCTCCAAGATTAGTGGTGAACAAAGAATTGGAGATATCATACCTATCTCGTCTCTCCTTCTCTTGATAGAGATCTTGAAGGTGATATATCATTCTATAAGAATCCATTTCCTCATGTTGCTTCAAGAGATCATTAGTCATGGATGATAACATGAGGAACTGAACATCTGTAGCATCATTCAAATGTTTCTCATACACAAAGATCTCATCAATCACCTCATTTCTAGGTGAAATTGGTAAAGGTTCTTCTAATACAAATAGTTTCCTTTCATGGAAAAGGATGACCCTAAGGTACCTTTTCCACTCCTGGAAATTAGTGTCGGTGATAAGTTTTTACTTCTCGAGTACGGATAAAAATGATATGTTTGATTCCATTTTTAATTATGTTTCTAAAAATAATATGAATAGAGTTCTATTACTTTATCTGACAAAATTAAGATAAATAAATAAATAAATATTTATTAGTATCACACTATTTTATCGAAACCCAACAACCCTCACCATTGGCTTCAGAATATCATGTTTCTTAGAAATTCTAGCAGAAAAGATTCACATTTCCCTTCACATTACCTCAACTTTGGATGGTCAAGCAATTTGAATGGTTTTAGGCAGGCATTCCAAATGATAACTGCATTAACTTGCAGCTCCTTGATCTGTTGAGTGGACTCCCTAATCCTAAAATCCTTAATTTTGGATTTCCTCAACCTTTGCCTCTTAGTTACACCAAGTCCTTCTTTGGTAGTCAACCCTTGATGTAAAATAAGTCAATTCAACCAAAAAACTCAAATTAGAATTCCTCAATAATTGAAAGCACCTCAACTTTGGATGGTCAAGCACTTTGAATTATGATTCGATTCTAACTGAAGTAATGGAAGGCTATACCGACTTAATATTTTATTGAGGGATTTTATCCTTTATGCGTAAATTTCCATTTATTATATTTTCACAATATTATTAATATTAAGTGGGATAAGCTTAAGTTATTAACCATGTATTAGATAATATTTACGCATAAGACAATTTACTTTAGTTCCATCTTGCATGTTTTTTTAATTCATTAATTGTATGATCACGACAATACATCCATAATGAATAAACCATGCAACTGATAGAAATAAAATAAAGGGTATGATCATGATCTTGTTCTAATGGTTAGTTTATCTAGTGTTTGATAAACTAACCACTAACCTAGGGGAGAAACACCTTGAACCAATTAGGTTTGTGTTTACAGCTTTCCACCTGTCCACCTTTGTATATCCTTGGATTGGTTTCACCTCAGATCCTAACTTGAACCACCTAAACTAGATTGGGAGTTCCATCCATTACATATGATTTTACTCATATGTAGGTGAGGGGTAAAAGGGGGTTTACATAAAAGAAACTACAAGAACACATGCCCTAAATATTAATGAGGATATAAGACACACATTCCAATAATTTAATTTAATAATAAATTAAAAAGGAAACCAATCACATAAAAAGGTCTAGTCTAGCTCATGATCATCCACATGCATACAATGAATTATACCTTTAATAAAACTGGAATTGAATTCTTTAATCATTCTTATTTAAGATAAATCATGATCGAATTGATTAATTAATATCTTTAATTAATCAATCCCTTTATCTTAAACCTTTTCTAAATTTCTTTGAGATTCCCATCCATTATAATTTTAAAAAATTAAAAAATTCATTTAAAATTAATTTTTTATATAAATTGTACCTTGGAGGTAACCCAGTGAATACCCGTCCAAAACTACCCAAAATGTATTATACTTGTATACACTTTATTCTTTATGACATGTAGCATGCACATATAATTATAATTGTAATAAAACTCATGCATGATGTGAAGATCTTTGAACATTACATAGATGTTAATTAAACACACAGATATATATATATATCAAACACTATCACATGTTGTGTCCCAACTTTATGCTCACATGAAGGTACATGTCTCAAGGGTTACATGATATAATAATAAATTTTAAATCTATGTAATCTGGAAAAAGTGCATGACGTGTAGATCCGACTATATGGCATGTACCTTTTTCACTGTCCATCCAAAGTACATGCCTAGGGAAACTACATGTGAGGTGTACTTTAGAAATCTTCAGAGCACACGACATGTCCAGTGGGCCACACGCTGTGTTGACTCCACGTTACATTGTCACCGATTGGCTAATAGGTGTATTGGATACATGGCTCAACCTTGACCCAGAAGGGACTACATGCCGTGTCTAGTGGGCCACATGACATGTAGTCTGGATAACCATTCACAAATATATCCTGGTCAACATGTAGTGTAAGAATTAAATACACCGCGTGTAATTAATGCACACAGAATGAGTAATTTACGAACTAATCCTAATGAATTGAAAAAAACTACACAACGTGTAGATCCAACTACATGGAATATACTTTTGTGTTACTTGGAGAGAACCCTTGGAACCTATGGACGAGTTCCTCGATTTAATTTTAATCAAAAAAATTAATTGTTTCTATTAGATCTATGAGAAATGATAGAGGAAGAACAAATCTCATAATTCAGATTAAAATAACAATTAAACTTAAATAAACAAACTAAATTATTAAAGTTAAAATCATCAAAAAATTATTTAAATAATTATAAACAATAATATACCCCCTATGATACCACTTGTAGGTTTTGGGAGCAGTGGAAGCGTGAGAGGGATGACGCCCAACTTTAATTTTTTTCCATAATTCATGATCAATCCAGGATCAACACAATGATGAATGCCAATATCAGCGGAATTGAATCAAGGATTTATAAAAAGGAATAGAAACCCATAACCAAGAGAGATAGGATCAACATATTTTATTTATAATTAACTTAATTAAATCAAAGAATTAACTCCAAGGTGATTCTTTCTTCGTTGATGCATTAGAGCATAGATATGCAGTGCGCCTTTATTGAATTATAGAGATCAAGGGTAGATATCATCTAGAGGTGATCCACACATGCTCCACGAATATCTGGACATTGCCAAAGGAGTCTCTGGGTGATAGCATGGAAGATCCTTGCATTTGCATTGTTTGCCTTTGATCACCTTGAGAACCACTTCCAAAGCATTCTTCTTGATATGATGGAGGAGGACCTATATTGTTCTTGAGAACATTCTTAGAGAAGAAGAAAATATCTAGGATCGAGAGAATTTCTCTAATTCATTGTTCAGAACCACAATTGGATCACCTGCATGTTGCCCCCTTGGCTAATTAGAGAATAATATAACTAGGAATTTAATTCACCAGGTAATCATAAAATAATTTTCATAGGAGCCTTAATTATTTTATTAACCATTTGAAACTCCCCATGTCAAATAATAACAACAATGTTATTATTTATTGACATGTGATTAACTTTTGAGTTACAATAAAATATTATTTTAATAAAATAATATTTAATATTAATATTTATAACCAGACTCAAAACTTGGTCCGTCAATACTCCTCAATATTTATCGATCCTTTAATAACAACTATTTATTTATTAAATAAATATAACTGCATTATTAGTTGAAAAATAAATAAATATTATATTTACTAAAATATAAAGTAAATATTTATTAAATATTACATCCACAATATATTATCTCGAATAACTAGTGATGAAATAAATGCTACTAGACATACATGAATAATTATTAAACCATAATTGGGAATAATATTTATTCAAATTATTAAATAATAAATAATATATTATTTAATTGAGATACTGGTTACACTTAGTGTGTAACCCTTTAGCCCTCTTTCTCAGTGTCATTAGGCAGAGCTGCCTAAAGTCCAAGGTTAGTGTCTAGTAACACTCCAAGGCACCCATATAGAAAAAGTTAATTCCCCAATGACATTTCACCTCATTTTAATGCTTACTGTGTAATACAATCCTACTGTATCGATATCTTCAATCAAGTGGGTTTCATGCAAGTGCCATTAACCCATGTGTTTGATTTCTCATTCTTTTACTTTCTAGAAATTAAAATTTCCTATAGAACACCATGACCATATATTTATTTAGGCTATATCATTTCCATCAAAGGGCCTGAGATATGAACTTACATTATGGAATAGAAGGGATAAATCCTTTCTCACATCATTCATTAATGTAGTATTACTCGCGACACACCCAACATATCCTACCTCACTGTGAACATATTTCGTCATGATTTTCACCAATACATCTAAGTGAACGAGTCATAATAACAATTAATAATAATATTAAAGTCTAAATACCAATAAAATATCTGCAGATTGAAATATCCAATGACACTTATAATTGTGTATTTCTTACTGTCGGGTCTTGTTCTTATAATATCCTAATGGATATCACCAAGGGCGTACACCATGAGAAGGTGTCTCAAAGTCCTATGAGTTTCCACTCCTAATAGCTTGTATCATTTGTGTCCCTAAAATGATATCATCCAATTATAGAACATATATCTAAGAATAGTGTCATGTCACTTCTAGGTTCTCATCATAGTGGGGAACTGCTATGACCTTTTAGTGCGATAGATACTCTTGGTACATTATCACATGAAATGTTAAACAGAAGGAAAATAATGACGTGATAAAGAGTTTATTGATATCTATATAATTAATATATATTTATCATAAAGTAAAAATATGTTGGTTCTAGAGAACCAACTCCAACACCCATGTTCTCGAACACTTAATTATCACAATAGATAACTTAGGTTCCTATTATGGTATGATTGCCTGTGTACTATTTTCTCATTTCCCTCATTGTATTGTCATTACTTCCATATCCATAGTGTTTCTTTGATAAAATATAATGTTTGGGTTTTCTTTTGGTTTTTATAAATTATATTTTTAAAAACAATGTTTCTCACTCCCTTCCATTTTCTTTACCTCTCTTCATCACTTTTCTCTTAAATGATCAAACCTCCTCCTTTTAGAAAGGAAGGCTGTTTTAAATGAAGAGGTAAATAGATCATGTTTTTTTTAAAATAAATTTATGAAAACCTATGTTTATATATTTTATTTCAAAATAGCAGTAAATAAATCTTTTATTTAAAGTAAATTTATTGGGAATAGGTTACTTGGTAATGCCTATTAGAAATGGCCCAAAGGCCTTTATTTTTTTATTATTTCTGATAATAAACCTTTAAAGGGGTGAGGTGGAACCCTTACAAGGATTTAAGGCTTAGAGATAATTACATTAACCATAGGTCTTAGAGGGAATAAATCAGACAAGACAACTTAGAATTGTTCCTCTCTAGCATATGTCATGATATCAGCACTCCACCTTTGTAGGGCTGGTCAGCTAGCTGTCCTATGCAAAGCTGCACATACCTAGTACTGATGGCAAAGCCATAACCTCTCATTCTTCCAATTTCATTTAGCTCTGATCTAGTGAATGCGCCTTCCCTAAATCCTCATCTGAATCCTTATCCCTTGTAGTCTAACTAGTACATCTGCTTTCATGTGGCCTGAAGGCCTTGAGGTGGACCTAAGGCCTTAATTTATCCCTAAGTACTTGAGAAACAACTGGCCCAAAGGCCTTGGGTGGCCCGAAATCCATACAGGACCCGAGGACCAAACCAGTGGGCTACTCTTTTGAATTTATACTACTTTTGTTTATTTATATTGGGTGAAATCATTCCCTCTATCACTCGTTGTTTCCCTTAGTGATTTTCGCCACCCTGGGGTGATCAGGAATATGCCTCAGGGATGTCACAAGTCTGTTCAAGTGACCGGTCTGGGGTCGAACTAGGTTGGTTCATGAAAAATGGTATCAAATCATAGTTTCTTTAGAGGACATAGCTTTTAGAGTGACCTTTTTTATTTGTGTTGTCATGGTAGAAGGATTAAGAATGTTAAAACTTGGGGTGAAGGTATGTGTATGGAAAAAAATTTCTATGTTAAATCTTGGGTTACCATGGGAAGTTGGGTTTTGAGTTCTTGTCTCTTGGTTTTAGTAGTCATTTTGGAATGAAATGGGAGTTTGGATAGAAGTTTCTGGTGAGACCGTAGGGCTTGGAAAGCCATGGATATTAGGAACATGGTCATAAAAGAATCTGTGATGGTGGCATGATTAGCATATGGCCTTCAACCATATGGAAAATTTACCCATTGACACTACTCCCCCATTGTGATTTTATTTTAGGTTTTATTAATTTCAAAATTGTTTTGAAAACCTTGTTTTGAATTGTGAAAACTGGATTTAAAATGGTGATGTTTTGGTTCTTGGAAACGATGAAGGATTTTTTAGGTTTATTTAAATAAAGACTTGGAAAAAAATTGTTTATAAATAAAGTGAATTTTGTTAAAGTGGGGTTTAAATCAAATGATTTTTGATGAAATGGGGATTGTTTTATGATGAGAAAGTGGTTTTAATGAGATAGATTCGGTTTTTGGATGGAATTCAAGGGGTTTTCATGGAATGAAATGGATTGGAGCGTGGAATTTGAAAATGTTCTTCAAATTGGTGGTTATTTAGCTTTTTGAAAAAAATATTGGGAAGTTTTTGGGTTGGTTTCCTTTTTCATGTTTGGTGTTTAATTGTGGTAAGTTTTGGGTGGTGAGTTGGCTTTTATCGAGTTCTTGGTTTTCTTGTTGTTTAGAGTACTACCCCACTAAAGATTCAATGGAAATTTGACATGAAGCTATGGGTGGTCTACCATTAGAGGACCCTCTAGTTGATCAAACTAAAGACTTCCTCCTTGAGTATTAGAATTTTAACCCTCTTCTATTTTATGGCCAAGCAAATCCTTTTGAATCAGAAGAGTGTATGAAGAATATCGAAAGGATATTAAATTTTATTGAGTTACCTAAGTCTATAAAATTTAAGTTTTATACCTTTGTACTTGAAGGTATGATTGGGAAGTTGTGGAAGTTGGTCATTAGGACCAAGAATTGGTAAGACCTATCCTAAGAATTCTTTAAGTCTTTGTTCATTCGACAATACTTCTTTAAGGCCATAAAGGTGGAGAAATCAATGGAGATGTGATACCTTCAGTATGGTGATGGATCGATGTTGGATCCCATTCATCATTTTTTGGATCTAGTCCCCTTTATCCTGGATTTAGTCAAGGATGATTCTATGAAAGCCCGACATTTTGAGAATGGGCTTCATCCTGATCTTCAGTCGAGGGTGTCAGAATTCGGTCTAAACTCCTTTTTTGATGTGGTGAGGAAAGATATTAGGATTGAGACCATGTTAGTGGGGGTGATAAAGGTTTTCAATCCTACTTAAATATCTGTAATTTGTCAAGGGAATTCTAGTAAATATATGGGAAAGTGTCCTGGAGTTGATTACGCTGATGGTGGAATTAAGAGGTCTTCTGGTCTTTCGTTAGCTTCTTATGGGCATATGACCTTGGCGTGTCATCAATGTGGCAAGACAGGTCATAAGAAGCCTTTGTTTCCAAGTGATCTAAATACCTATCATCCTTGTGGTTGTTTAGGACATACCCTGAAGTTTTATAAGGGTGTCTTTCTAAAGAAGAGTGCATCCAGATCCACTCTCTTGAAGAATCTCACAGCTCAATTGGATGAACATGTAGCTAGTGCAAGTTCTTTTTAAGGATTTTTGATGTAAATTGTTATTTCATTGTAATGTTTGTATCTGGTGGTTCCACATTTTGTTTAGAATGATAAAGGATGTTGTGTATCTTTTGAGAATTTATATTTTAATAGAATCACCTTTTTGGAAAATTCTTAATTTCTTTATCTTGGAGTGAAGTGTGTCTCATCATGTTTTATGTTCATTTGTTCCTTTTTAGGGTTTGTGTGTGGTTTTTCATGTTAAAAGTTTTGGTTTTTGATTGGTGGTGTTGAATAGGTACTCGATGACAATTTTTAAATGGTGGGGAGTCCACCATGGCCTCCCGTGTTAATTGAAGTAATCCCTTGCCTTATATATTGTTCCTTAACTTGTTTTTCTTCGAGGATTTTTTAGGTGGTTAGTCTTGTCCTCTTGAGTTGTCTGGATTTGAGTTTCCATTTCCTTGGAGTATATTTGGATTTTTTAGTATGCATGATGGTTTTAGTGGTAGTGGGTTATTGGGTTTTGTGGTTGGGGATTATCATCATCCTTCGAGAATTGGTTTTAGTTCAATGTTTTTTGGGGTGGGAATGAAAGTCTTGTCCTGGTGGTGCTCAAGGTGTTCTTCGGTTTTAGGAGTTGAATCTTATGGGCATGTAGACCTTTGTCTTTCAACCCAATAAAATAGAATATTGAGGATTTATGGGGGGTAGAAAACATTATGGTGGGGCATCCCTATTTTTATTTATCTCTTTTATTTTGGTTTATCTTTTTGTCTTTGTATTTCCTCTTTATTATTAGGTGTTTTGGATTGAAGTTTTTAGTTTTGATATATTTTTATTTTATTGTGCTGTTTGTGTGAACAACTAAGAAGTAATTGTGTGACCTCCTAATGTTGAGTCATTTTCTAGTTCATTTTGAACTTACATAATTAGGGTTGCACAGGTAGTTCATAGTTAGATTCAAACTGTATGGATCCCAGGAGTAACTGTGTGGGTCTTGGGTGGTCCAGGATGAGGGAACACGACTTGAGCACAATTGTCCCAAATTGCGCAATAATCATGCGTATGGATCTACAAATTTTGACAGAACCAAACCACATGGTTGGTGCATGATTTCCCAAACTTTACATCCAAACCATGTTGGTGTTTTATAAGTCCAATAAGGGGTGTACGGTTGGCACACAGTTTCCCAAACCGTGCAGCTTAACCATACACAATGCTTAGGTTCATTAAAAATTCCAAACTACCTTTTTACCCCTCTCAGTTTTAACCCCAAAACACCTATTTTCCTCTTATCTTAGATTGTACGACCCTATGGAGGATTCTACCCACTTCCTCGTGACTACCACCTCTTTCCATTGTGATTTTAAGTGGATTCCTTTACGTTTTGGGGTGATTTATCAAGGTAATTTCTTCCTCTCTCTTCATTATTCCTTCTTATTCCATTTTCTTATTAGTTCCTCTATTCTACGGTTCATGTTTCTTGGTTTATAAATTAGGAGTTTTATCCTGTTAAGGTTCCTATCATATGTTCTTGACTCTTTAGACCTTTATGGAGTTGTTATGGGTTGCTGTTGTCCTAGCACTGAAGTTTGAGGTAGGTTCCCTTTTTCATTGGCCTTTAAATTTAAATAATCAATAATTGATTTCATTTCACACCATATTTTCGTACTAATTAGTGATGAAAAATTCTTAGAATAATTATTTTATGCGAAATGAAGTGAAATTTTCCCTATATTGAATTGTATGAAATTGTTTTACTAAACTTCTCATGCATAGTGTTCGGAAAAATTCCTAGTTGGCATTTTCAAGTGATTTGTGGTTTCTAAAATAATTTTTTGGCTTTGTAAATGTGTTTTGGTTCCTAAATGGTGATTTGTGTTTCTCAAATGGATTTCAAAAAGGGATTTTTAGTTTTATAAGTGGTGTGTCAGGTTCTTATGGAAATGGTTTTTCATTTAAAGAATGCGAGGCCCGATTGGAACCTTTGAAAATGAGTTTTATTTGGAAAACTTTCCTTGGTATATATCTCCTACCTAGTTGAATGCTAAAGGTAATGGAAGGTCCTTGGCATGGGACTTCCCTCACATATTGATAGTTGTAAGACAATGGGTTATTCCTTGGGGTGATTCAGGGGGAAACTTTTGGGAGTGTAAATCATGTGGTGTATTGTGTATATTTGTTTATTATTGATCCTCTTTAGCTCACCCACACTTTAGACATGACATGGGAACCTAACATAGCTAGAGGAATATCCAGAAACACATGCTGCACTAGTTTAGGATTATGATTTAGATAGTGGACCTTAGTATGGACTTGCTCTGCTTTGGTATTACACCCCTTAGTTAGGCTAAGTAGGGTATGAACAAGTGTAAGGAGTATTCTATTTCACCAAGAATGTTGATATGATGGACCATGATACAATATGTTCTATATTTTCCCATATATCCTAGGTGTCCCCATGTTCTACAACACTTAATTATCTAGATCGAATAACTTAGGTTCCTCTTATGGTATGGTTTCTTGTTACTATTTTCCCATTGCCCTCATTGTGTTATCATTTCTTCCCTATCCATGGTGTGTCTTTTTCTAAAAGAGAATTTTTGGGTTTTCTTATGGTTTTCATAAAGTATATTTTGAAAAACAATGTTTCTCACTCTCTTTCATTTTCTTTACCTCTCTTCCTCTATTTTCTCTTAAATGATCAAACCTACTCATTTTGGAAAAGAATAATGTTTTAAATGAAGAGGGAAATGGGTCATGATTTGTTTTAAAAATAAATGTATTAAAATCTATGTTTATATATTTTATTTCAAACTATAGGTAAATGAATATTTTATTCAAAGGAAATGCATTGAGAATAGGTTACTTGGGCATACCTATTGAGTTTTAATACTCACACCTATACTTTATTCTTGTTTTTAGAAATATGTGAAGGAAAAATGATTGGATTCCATCTCCATGGTGTGATATTGGGTTTTGGGTTTGGTGAGTGACTCGTGGGTTCACACAGAGATCTGTTGGATTTTTAGGTTTGATTTGGTTTAATTTTTGGTTATACTTTATTGTTCTCATTGGTTACTTTATTTATATTGGGATGAAATTTTGTATTTACTCTAATTTTTTTATTTATATTGGGAAAAATTGCTCCCTCTATCTCTCATTGATTCACTTTGTGCTTGTTGCCACCCTAGGGCGATCAAGAATGCACCTCAGGGATGTCACGGGCCAGCTCGAGTGATCGGTCTGGGGTCAACCATGGTTGGTTCGTGACACTTGTGTTGTGTCTAGAGGTGGAAAATGTTGTTGTTTTTGTTAGTTTTGGGCATAGTGAAATCATTTATCAGGGCTGATACCGACTCAGTATTTTTTAGATTCTATGGATCATTTTTATATTGTACAAGATTTAAACATCATGAGTACTAATTTTTTTCTAAAGAATATTGACAAAGAAGATCTCTAAAACTAAGAGAATATATTTTTCACGTTAAATTTATTATAAATTTAAATAAATTCTAAAAAAGATTACCTCGGTCTTGAGATCTTTGTTTGATGAAGATATTGATCATCTAAAACCCTTTTTGTTCAACCATTATTTCTCTTGTAGGATCCAAGTGCAGAATCCATCTAGCAGTGATCCACATGTGCTTCAATGATCTCTGAACAATGCCAATGGATTTATGGGTACTGGCATGAAAAATCGACCATCTTACAATGTTCATCTTGACCGCTTCGATGATTCCTTCAGGCTTGAAGAATTATCCTTGTAATCTCATTCTTGAGATTGGGGAGGAAGGATAATCTCTAGATCATTTTTCAATCTTGAGAGAGAGTTGTAGATTTCATTGTGCACAACAATTACCTATATTGATCAAAATCTACAAAATAGAAATAATCATCTATTTATAGAGACATGGTTAGGGTTTAAATATTATTTAATTGCACAATGAACCTTGAATAATATATTAAACCTTATATAACCCTATTCCATGTAATAATAATAATATTTTTATTTTCTCTTAGCGTGTGCTAACTAGCGTGATAATAAATTTTATTTTACCGTCATGAAAATTAATATTTATTATTGTACACAATATTGATCCGCTAGTCCTCCTTGGTATTTATCAAATACTTGAGTTAATACTTATTCATTAAATAAATAAATATTATATATTTTCATAATTAAATAATTACCTTGAGAATAAATATTTAATTAATTTATGCGATCAATAAATCCTAGATAAAATTATTCATCGGTATTGTGAATAATATTTATTCCAAAAATCAAATTCAAATATAATTGAATTGAAATCAATAAAAAAAATTAACGTGTGATCCTATATACTTCTATCTTATTGGAATTAGGAAGGCTTGTATAAATTCCAAGATTACTATCTAGAAACGGGTCAAGAAACCAAGAGAAAGAAGTTAATGTCACATCGAAAATAGCCACATATGAGCACTCACTATGTAATATAATATCCTTATCACAATATCTCATCAAGAAGGTTACACACCCATTTCAACAACATCTATGATTAATAAATCTTTTATTGACTATTTTAAATAATATCATCATTACACCATGACCATGAAATTTAATGTGACAGTTCAATTTCAATCATTGGGTCAAGATATCAACTTCCATTAATAAATAATGGACAAATACTTCCTTGAATTATTCATTAATAACATGTCATTCATGATTCACCCAACATATCTTACTACTTGCAAACATATGATGTCACAATTTTGGTTAGTAAATCTAAGCGTGTGAGTCATGAGATGCATTACTTATGATCTTAAAGTCTAAACACCATTACACACACTAGTATACATGAATTACCAATGACACATAAACATGTAGAATTTATACTAGTAGGTCTGTTATCATAATCTCCTGTATTGGAGATTACCAAGTAAAAAATTCATGAGATAAATACTCATCTTCTTATGAGTACTCGTACCTAACAGTCAACATACAATGTTCCCCATCATAGAATATTATCTGAACATAGAACTTGGTTAAGAACATCACCATGTAATTTCAAGGTTCTCATCATAGTGGGTAACTACTATGCCCTTTTCAATGTGACAGATACTCTAGGACATTATTACATTAAACTCATATCGAACAATGAACAATATGCAATATGATGTTTTAATTAATATTCACTTCTTTGAATATACATGTAATCCAAATTACAAATAGTTGGTTCTAGAATAAAAACTCTAATAGAATCCTACATGGAGTAGATATAACTTCCAACAACTTTCAATCTTCTATACCTCACATGAGGATCATATTTCTATTATGTTAGGGATTTAGTCAAGGGATCCACCACATTGTCTTTCATAGTGACTCTACTCACTGTAACTTCACCTCTTTGAGAAAAATCCTTCATGAGATGATATTTCTGAAGTATGTTCTCTATCCATTGATATGATCTTGGCTCTTTTTCAAGGTCCACCACTGTAGTATTATCACAACATAGTGTGATAAGATCTTTACTATCAGGAATCAAATCAATATCTTGGATGAAGTTTCACATCCAAAATACTTTTTTAGCTACCTCAAAACCCACAATATACTCAAAATCTATTGTATAATCTATGACCATGACATACTTTGAGCTCTTCTAGCTCAAAAAACCTCCATTAAGAGTGAACATATATCCCAATTGTGATTTTAGATCATCTTGATCTATTTTGAAACTATCATATACATATCCCTTGATGAATTTCTCCTTATTTTCTCCATATACCAAGAAAATATCCTTAGTTCACCTCAAATACTTAAGGATAGTCTTGACTTATATCTAATAGCGGTCACCTGGGTCAACTTGATACCTTTCTACCATGCTTAAGGAATACGTGATATCTAACCTAGTATATAAAAAATCATACATGACTGACCTAATCACTGATGTGTATGGAATCCTTACCATCCCTTATCTCTCCTCACATGTATGAGGGAACATTTTCTTGGAAAGATGAATGCCCTATGACACTAGAAACAATACCCTCTTGGATTGTTCAATACTAAATCTTTTCAATATTTTGTCAATGTACATACTTTAACTTAGATCAGGTAGCCTATTGGATTTATCACATTGAATATTGATCCCAAGAATATACACTGCGTTACCCAAGTCCTTCATAGATAAGAATATATTCAATCAGTATTTAATAGACCGTAAGACTGGTATTTCATTTTCAATAAGTAGTATGTCATCGACATAAACTATTAGTAAAATTACAACACTCCCACTAAACCATTTATAGTAACACATCTCACATTCATTATTTATGAAACCAAATTCCATTATGGTTTTATCAAACCAAACGTTACATGACTTGGATGCTTGCTTTAATCCATAAATGTATCTTTATAATTTCATACCTTATTGGCGTCCTTTGGAGTCATAAAACCTCCAGGTTTTGTCATATATAAATATTCCTTAAAGTTCCCATTAAGGAAGGTCATTTTAACATCTATCTTATAAATATCATATCAATGGAAATATATTATGGAAATTATAATTCTGATAAATTTCAACATATAAAATTGGGAAAAGGTTTCGTTGTATTCTTTTCTTTGACACAGTTTAAACCCTTTTGTAACCAATCATGCCTTATAAGTAATAAATTTTCCATACATGTCTAGTTCCTCCTTGAATACCCATTTACAACCAATGATATTTACATATAATGGGGTATCTTACAAAATCTAGAATTGTTTTTGATACAAGAAATCCATATCATAATTCATAGCTTCTTACCACTTGACAACATCTATGACACTTACTACTTCCTTATAGATTATAGGATCATTATTATTAACTAATAATGAGTCACTATTCTAAGTGACTAAAAAACTGTATCTTTCAAATTTTATAATATCTCTTATACTCCTGTGTAGTACTTATGTCTCTAGAACTTACTCTTCATTGGGGATTTTTGGAATCTATTCCTGTACCAACTCTTGTGTACCTTGAGCCTAGACTTCATCAAAGTCTATCTTGATCTCACTATCTCTTTTATAGATGTTATTCCTTTTAAAAAATATGGCGTATCTTTCCATAATTACCTTTATCTATGAGGGGTTGTATAAGTAATTCCCCCTTGTTTACTTGAGGTATCTTATAAAGGTACACTTTGTGCCATAAGGTGCAAGTTTGTTACCTAAAGAGGCCTTAAAAAACACATTGTAACCACACAAATATAAAATTGACAGCACATATTTCCTTCAACACCAAAGTCCGTATGAAATACCATTTTTTTGATTTATTTGGAACTTGTTTTAGTATATGTGCTACTATCTATAACGTATGTACCCAAAAGAATAATGGAATAATCACATGACCCTTAATTGATATCACTATGTCTAATAAGGTGCAATTCCTCCCTTTACTTACACTATTCTATTAAGGTGTATAAAGAAGAGTGAGTTTGAATAAAATACCAAACTACCATAAATAATCAATGAAGTATTGATTATGATATTCTTCACCAAGGCCTGAGTAGAGTTTCTTAATCATCTTACCAAGTTGGTTCTCAACTTTTTTATTGTATTATTTGAATTTATCAAAAGAATATTACTTATACCTTATTAAGTATATATATCCATATCTTCTAGAATATTTAGTAAAAGTTCTAAAGTATGAGTACCCACCCCTTGATTCAATTAGAAATAGTCCACACACATTGGTTTTAACTAATTTAAGAATCTCCTTAGACCTTTCACCTTTCCCACTAAATGTGGATTTAGTCATGTTTCCTTGTAAACATTTGTGATATTCACCAAGTGGTTTTAGTTCAAATGAATTTAATATCCATCTTGGTTTCATTTGATTAAATTATTTTTGTTTACATGACATATCCAGTGATTCCATAGTTGGGTATTGTATGAGTCATGTGAACTAGTTTCATTATCGATTTACATTATTTTATTCATGTAATCCAACACATATAAACCATTATTTAAATATTCCATACCATAACATATGATTTTTTATAAAAGAAGAAACATTTATTCCCAAATTTGAAAATAAATCTACCTATATAAATTATGGATAAAAATATAATGTTTTTGGTGAATGAAGGTTCATAATAACAATATTTTAAAACTGATATCACTACCATCAGTAATGTGAGGTGGTAGTCCCCAACATCCACAACAACAAGTATGGATTTTTTAGTTGCTCGTAGATCTACCTCACCCTAGGAAATCTTCTAAAATCTATTTGGTTCCTATATTTTAATACATATGTGAGCACCACATGTTGTATATAATACCCAATTTGTAGAAATAGATAAATATTACTTGATAATGAATGCGCCTGAAGCTTCCCCTTATTTATTTGACTGAGTATAGTTTTTCTTCCAGTGGCCCTTATTTCCACATCTGAAATAGACAACATCCTGTTACCTTGCTTGTCCCTTAAACCTTCTCTTCTTGGAAGGGCGTTGTGAAGAAATTTTATACCTAGAGATCTTCTCCCGACCTTTACTTTTATTCACCATAAGGGAAGAAGTATTTTCATGCTTTATATCCTTGTCAACTTGGTGAAGTGATGTGAGAATATCTGGGAGAGACTTCTTTATGTTTTTAATATTGAAATTGATAACAAAACTAGAAAATATCTAAGGGAGTTATGAAATAATGAGATTGGTGTGAAATTATTTAGGTATATTAAACCCTAGAACCTTTAGGTGCTCAATATAGCCAATGATTTTGACTATGTGAGGCCCAGTTGTCACACCTTCTCCATGTTTTATTTGAAATAACACCTTGGATATCTCAAACTGTTATTGTATTTATCTCTCATGATGAAGACCATAGAGATGCTGGAGCATGATATATAAGCATACATTTATTCATGTGACTTCATGAGTTCATTATACATAGATGAAATCATTAAACACTAAACATCAACCACATCACTCGGGTGTTTATCATAGATAGAGAACTCTTAATCAATCACCTATTTTGTATACATATTAGGAATTGAGGATTATAGAACACAATACTTCTATTCATGCTTAAATACTACCTATAGGTATCTAAACCATTCTTAGAAGTTACTACCAGTTAGAAGATAGAATTTCTCTAGAATTAATCACCAGGATAATGTGGTTTATGATCTTTTCATTATTCTACAATATTAAAATAGTATATTATTAGTACTTTACTTGATTACAAATTATGTGAGACATACAAATAATTTTAAATTTTATTAAGTTTCCCACTATTTTATCAAGTCCTAATATCCCTCACCATTAGACTTGGAATGTCTAGTTGCTCAAAAATTCTAGTGGTAAGGATCCATATGCCCCTTCTCATAACACAAGAAAGGGACCAGTCAATTAATCCAAGGTATTTAGGCATGAATGTATTTTACAACTTCGGGCTTGAAACTTCTTTATCCATTGAGTGGAATTCTTAATCCATAAAACCTATATTGGGTTTTCTCAACACTTGTCTCCAAGTTACTCCAAGTCTAGCAAGGGATACTCCTATTGATGAAAAATGGTTAAGTTAACCATTTTTTTATGAGAAATCCCAGATAAAAGTGAGTGTCCTAATAAGAGTTGTTCAAACACTTAGTTATATGGTTTTATTCCTAGTAAAGTAATGGAATACTTAGTGTGACTTAATGTTAAGTTGAGGGATTTTCTTTATTATGGGCAAATATTTATTATTTTATCCTTTAAATGTATTGTTAATATAAAGTGAATTTTATTTTAGGGATAAACCATGTTCTGATAAAAAATTTATGCATAACCCATTTATTTTAATTCCATATTTACATATTAAATCAATTATTTATGTGATGGTGGTCATGCATCCATAAAGTAAATCATATATAGAAAAAAATAAAATAAATAAATAAATGACACTATCATGATCTTATCCAATGGTTGATTTATTGAACAACAATAAATAAACATATGGCATAGGGGAAAAACTCCTTGGGTTGGTATTTACATGAGTTGAGGAATTACACATGTACACCTATGTATCACTCATGTTAGTTTCAACTTGGTTCTGTCTTGAACCACATCTGTCTCAGCTCCACCTTGAACCGACTCTATGTGACTTTTAGATAATCCTTTTATTACATATGTTTTATAACTCACACATAGGCGAGGAGAACCAAAGGATTGGTTAAAGATAATTATATAAAACAACCTTAGACATGCAGGTCTTATATAATAAAGGTGGGAGATATGACACAAAAACCACCATATTTAATTTAATAATAAAAAAATAAAAAACCATGTGATAAATAAAATTAAATAAAATCATCACATACATAGGTTTGGTCAAAGATCATGATTGTTCATACACATGAAACAACTATGAATTTAAAATATATATTTATCATTCATTTCAATTCATTCTTTGATAAGATAAAACACACATAAATTAATCTGATTAATTATATTATTAATCAATCAATTCATTTTATATTATTCTTTCCAATAGTAATTGAGATTCCCATCCACTGTGATTTTAAATAAAATAAATAATTTAATTTTAGTTAAAATTCAATAAAATTAGTACACAACTTTGTACTTGGAGGAAAATCGACAAGTTCCATTCCAAGCTACTCAATATAGTTCTAATTGTATACAATGCACTCATACAACATATTGTGCACACAAAATGTTTCATAATTTCATGGTGTGTACCACCAATTTAATACCACATAGAATTCATGAATATTATGTTGCCTATATAATTTAAGGTGTTGATTATTTAGTATGCAATTCCCATTCATTAATTATAGTTTTGAATATTACACAAAATTAATTAATAATTTAATATAATAAAACACCTAATGAAGGACATGTACAACTAGTTTAATGACTCATGGTATTGGGGTTAATGAATTTTAATAAAGTAATTAATTAAATTTAATATTTCCATGTAAATAGGTAAAGTATGCTACGTGTTCAAGCCACCCACACAATGTGTACTTTGGTTTGTTGGATATCTATAGTACACACCTAGTGACTCAATGTGCACTTATTGTGAATATTTATTAAGTACATGGAATATAGAAAGGATACACAATGTGCACTTCAAGTTACATTGATGATATCTTATATGCATCGCATATTAAATACACCAGGTGTATTAATTACACGACATGTATCAACCCCATGTTTTCCATTGTGAAAACACGTGGACTACATGGAGAGTATGCTATCTACATAGTATATAGACCAGTAAATATGTGTGCCACCTTGGCCTGAAAAATACATGGTGCATTAAATGCACATGATATGTATTTATTACATGAGTACCTAAAGTCCACATGGGTTTCTTGGTGCAATGAACAAGGATACACAACATGTGACAAAGGAGTACATGCCGTGTAGCCCTGTGTTATCCAAATAGAGTTCTTGGTACCTATCTATGAGTTCTTAAAATGAAATATTTTTTAATTATTAACAAATATTGGTTGTTTAATTTAGAAAATAAGAGGAATAAGAAGATATATTGATGATCGGATGAACATCAAATAAAAATTGAAATGAAATTTAACTTTTAAATGTGTAATATTCAACAATAAAATGAATAATTATAAATTTGAATGTAATTACTTTGATACATTTTTTTGGTTTAGGGCACATTAAAATAACTTATCAAGGTTGATCCTGACTCAACAATTTCCAAATTCTATGGATCATTAATAAATTATAATAGACATAAATGTCATGGCCAATAGAATTTTTCCAAAGCATATTGACAAAGAAGGTCACCAGAACCAAGAGAAGATCATTTTCATGTTAAATTTATAATTAATTTAAACAAACACAAATAAATATTACCTTAGTATTGAGATATTTCTTTTATGAAGATGTTGATTATCTAAAATCATTTTTGATCGATTATTATTTCTCTTGTAGGATCCAAGTGTAGAATCTCTCTAGTAGTGATCCACATGTTCTCCAATGATCCTTAAACAATTTCAATGGATTTATGGGTTCTAGCATGAAAAATCAATCATCTTGTAGTGTTCATATTGATCATTGTGATGATTCCTCTAGGATTAAAGAATCATCATTGGAATATCATTCTTGATATGGAGGATGAAGGAGAATATATAGACCATTATTTTGTTTTGATAGAGGGATCTAGATTTCATTGTACACAACGATTCTCTATATCAATCAAAATCTACACAATAAATATAATAGTCTATTTATAGAGATAGGGATATGGTTTAAATATTATTTAATTACACAATGGAACTTAAATAATATATTAAACCTTATATGATCCCATGCCATATAATAATAATAATAATAATATTTTCTTATGGAGTGCGCTAACTGGTGCAATGATAAATATTATTTTACCATCTTACAAATTAATATTTATCACTAGACACAATCATGGTCTTCTAGTCCTCCTTAGTGTTAATAAAATACCCAAATAAATATTTATTCATTCAATAAATAAATATTTTATATCCTCATAATTAAATGATTATATTGATAATATATATTTATTTAATTTATGCAATCAATAATTCATGAATAAAATTATTCCTCGATATTGATATAATATTTAAAAAAAAAATTAAATTCAAAAAGAATTTAATTGAGTCCAATATGAAATAATTAGTGTGCAACCCTCTAGGATTATTTCTCATCGAAATTAGGTGGTCTTTCCTAAATTTCAATATTACTATCTAGAAATGGGTTAAGACACTCAAGAGAAAGAAGTTAACGTCAGACCATCAACAACAACATACAAGGACTCACTATGTAATATAATACCTTTTTTATAATATCTCATCAAGCAAGTTACACACCTATTACATCAACCTATATGCTTGATACTTCTTTATTTAACCATTTGAAATAAATTCTTCATCACACAATGTCTATGGAATTTAATACGATAGTTCCATTTTAATCAAAGGGTTGAGATATCAAATTACATTAATATAGAATGGAAAAAATACTTCCTTGAATTATTCATTAATAACATGTCATTTGTGACACACCCAACATACCATACTTCCTGAAAACATATGAAATCATGATTTTAGTTAGTAAATCTAAGTGCACAAGTCATGAAATACATTAATTATAATCTTAAAGTCTAAAGATAATTACACACACTCATAGATAGGAATAACCGATGACATATAAACGTGAAAAATTCCTATGGGCCTGTCTGTTCTCATAATATTTCATCTTAGAAATTACCAAGTTTGAATTTCATGAGATGAAGTCAAATATGCTTAGGATTACTCACCCTTGATAATAAACATACAATGTGCCCCATCATAGAATGCTATCTGACTGCAGAACTAGATTTAAGAATATCATCATTTAATTTCAAGGTTCTTATCATAACGGTGAAATATTATGCGCTTTTCAATGTGACATATACTCTAGAAAATTATTATATTAAAGTCATGTAGAACAATAAACAATATGTAATTAGATATTTTAATTAATATACACTTATTTGAATATACATGTAATCCAAAGTAAAAATGGTTAGTTCTAAAATGCCAACTCCAATAGTTATTCGGTAATGATGGTGTAGTGATGGGTTTTTATTATAGTAGAATTTTGATTGGAAGTGAACCCTAGGCCAGGAATGTGCGATTTACATATCTCCAATATAATTTTTAGTTCTAGGTGTACCCCCAAAATTTAGGATATGAGGGATAAAGATGACTGACTACTCCCCCGCTCTCTACTAGACATAATATGATTATATAATGATGTTATGCCATAGTGATGTGGTGATATGACAACAATACAATGATGTGGTAGTGATGTGGTTATGAGATAGTTATTCGATATGCGATTGTGGTATATGGTGTGTGGTTGTGGCTATGAGGTGATATATAATTATGATATGTGGATATTAAACAAATAAGAGTGTTGGGAGAATATGTCATTGGGATGTGAGGGTGTCATGACCTGACCCACTAGGGCCTGACTGCTCGGAGGAAAGTTGGGTGTGACCACCCAAAGCACACCTACAATAGGATAGGGTTTGAAGACAAGCACCAAGAAGGAATAAATGAAACAGGAGTCCTTTTCTTAATGTACATTTATGAATACACCCAACAGTTTCTATGAAAAAGTGCAGAGGAATAATAAAAAAACTAAAACATCTAGATTATAACCATCCATGCAGTAACCACTAGGGAATACATCCAAGTTTGATAGTATAAAGACAAATTTTAAAGGGAAAAAATATACACCCAACTAGAAATAGGGTCTCAAACTAATAATAACTAGAATAAAGGGAAACCAAATATATCCCAACTCCTGATCTTCCGGTCTGACCACTTTATACGGTCAATGCACCCAAGTAGCACTAAGCTTCACTGATGTCATCGCCGATCTCCTTATCACCTGTATAAGACATGTGAAGGAAAATCCCATAGATGGGTGGGTATATAAATACCCAACAGGACACCCTAAAAACAATAAAGGGATCAATAAATAGATAGAATATAATTTAACTCAACCCATAACAAGAGGGGAACAAAAACCCAATACATATATATGCTCATAAAGAAACCTAGAAGAGAGAGGAAGATGATCTACATCTCCATATCCCACTTAAGTACAACAAGTATTCCTAAAACTCTAAAAGTCTATCTTTGATGCCCAACATCATGCATAACCTCACAAGAATCTATGTGGAGGGGAACACCCCCCCACACTATGCTCCATAGTCGAGGGAGCCACAACCCCAATGGAGGACCCGCTCCCTACCGAAGCTCGAAGATGGGGGGGGGGGTACCACTCCGTAGATAGAGGACTCACTCCCAGATGTAGTGTGGGGGAGTACCAACTCTACTTATGTAAAGAGCATGGGGGAACCACTTCCTAGTGTGATAAGAGAGTACCGACCCCAACATCAATATAATGATCCTTCCCTGAGCACTTTCATCCTCAAGCATCGCCTGAAGAAGCATCATTCTCAGAAAACCTCACATAATATCTCATATTTCACAATAAAGTCCACAATTTCATTCTACATGAAAAAACAATCAGGATAGGCTACTCACGAGAAAAAATCTGAGCCCCAAATAAGGATATATTATAGGAATATTTTATTGGGAGAATTACATGGGGTGTGATTTTTTTAATAAAATCATATAACATTAATGAAAAAGATCAGTAGAAGTACATGTGCAAAGCCATGAAGGTAAATTGTCCAACCAGAGCTGGGAAGTATTGAATGGGCCTGAGGCCGCTAGCTGATGGTCCACGTTGTTACCTTCCATTTTAGTGAAAGAAAAGGTGCATAAGGAGAAGAATTAGAGAAGTGAGAGAATTATCCTGATGATAATTCCAAAAGACTGGAGTCTGCCTTCATTGTGATTAATAACATCGATTATAGTGAGACAGTCAGACTCAATGATGATATCACCCCATCCACATTCTCTAGCGAGCATCAAACCAGCAAGGATGGCCGTAGCTTCAGTAACTGCCGGTTCTCAGAATGCCTGATGTGGTTCATATTTAGCAGCAAGGATTTTCCCTAGACGATTTCAGGAAATGAGGCCAAGGGAGACAAACCCATCCTTTGGGAGAGACGCGTCCACGTTAATCTTGAGAATCCCTTCCGTTGGGGGAATCCGATGAGTGGGATGGGAGGGAGAAACACTCGGCATAGAAAACCCATTGTGGCCTTTCCATCCCTCAATCCAAGAAGTTGTCCGATCAATCCAGAATTTGGTGGGTTTGTGAGCTTGATGAAAAACAACATCATTACGCAGGACCCAAATAAACCAAGCCAGAGTGCAAAGTGAACCAGCATCTGCCGGAGAGATAGAGGAGCACCAATGCGTCAGAAGATCGGGAAAGTCGGAGGCCAATGCCAGCGAAGCAACTGGAGCCAGGCCCCATTGATTCCAAATTTCCTTAGCTCCCAGGCAGTAAATGATAGCGTGCAGAGGGGTTTCAGGAGTATTTGGGCAGAAAGGGCAAAAAACTGTACTGGCCATATGTCGGTGAACGAGAAGGCTCATTGTTGGGAGAGTGCCTATACAAACCTACCACTAAAATTAACAAATTTTAGGGGGGACATTGAGCATCCAGATCGATTTCCAAGGTCCCTCATCTCAGCCGACTAAGTGGGTTCGAAGAGAAAGTCTGTAGCCGGATCTCACCGTGTAGTCGCCCGAGATGTCATTGATCCAAAAGAGATGGTCAGGGCCTGCATCTGGAACCCAGGGAATTCTAAGGATAATTATTTGATCTCTTTCATTAAACCATCCAAAGATCTTTTCCAAACACCACATGGGGTGTGACCTTACCTCATCACTTGGGCATGTTCTCCCCTAAACATGGCTTGGAAATCCATTTCATAATACACGACATGTATATGCAATACATGGCATGTCTCAACCACCCAGGGATTACTTGTGCTCTTCCGGCCTGTGCTCATGTACATCGGCCAGTGCCCATGTACATGGTCGTGTCTAGGTATTCTGGCCGTGTCCGAGTACACAAATGTGACTATGAACTTTGGTCATGACCATGTTCCTTGATGCTTCCATTCCCCTGTACTCCTGGAGTAAGCCCGGAGCCACCAACATAGGGCCACACAACGTTTATATCAACATGCACGATATGTGATATTTATCTTGACTGAAAACCTAGCCTTCATATCCAGGGGACTACACAATGTGTGTTCTTCTGGACTACATGATGTGTAGTCAGGTTTTTTATAGGAAGCAAATATTTTTCTTCATGCAATGTCTTGATACACTGATTCCACCATAAGTCCCTCTATTTGACCATATAAAACCAAAGGAAACACCTCTAGTCATTGATTCCTTGCCTCCAGTGGCCGTACATTATAATCAAATCACCCGAAATTGAACTATCATGCCTCTCATTACCATGCCAGATCCTAGATCCATGAAGAAATCACCACAACCCATAATCTATCCCAATTCATCCAAAAATCACAATCCTGCACATCATTTATGCAACCACCACAAATATGGGGTTTGATCATGGTTGAATACTCCACAATAATGTCAAACCGTAACCCCATGAGACAATGGTGAATAATGTGAATAACAGTGGGAAGAAATTCACATAAATAAAGTAAATCCACAATAAGATGAGTGTTCTTGGAAAACAATCATGTAAACAGGTTATCCAAGGGTGATATCATGGCATATAAAATATAAATTGATTTAAAAAATTCAATTTATTGATATGAGCTCATGTTAAGGGTTTGAGATCACAGATCAATAAAATAAAACATACAAATCCATGATCAATAATTTAAAAGGGTTAAAATACATAAATAAAATAACCTACCTTGATTTAGGATCAATCATTGGTGAAGAGAGAACTCACCAGCGCTGAAGAAGATCTGCTATGTTCATTTTTTACCTCTCAATTCACCTCGATCTGATCACCATTGTTCTCCAGTCCCGATCCTCCAATGAATGATGATACCTACACCTATCTAATTGCTTAGGGTTATGTGGATAACCCTAGATATTTTCTATAACAAAACATTTATAGAGAGGGAAATAAATTAGATCATTTAATTAAAATAAATAAATAAATAATTTATTTTATTAAACACACTCACCAACAGTCACCCCCATGGAACATCCAATGCTGACCAACCTTATGTCGTGCCTAGGGTAAACTTCACATTATAGATTCAACACCGGTATTAGATTTTCCATATGAGGTATCTAATAATGATAAACCCATTTAAACCAAAATAATGCATTTGCATGAATTAAAATATATTAATATTTTTAATATATTAATTATGGGGTACTAGGATACCCAAACACCATGCTTAATTCGAGGATAAATCCAAATATATATATAGAAATATTCAAAGGATTAATCAATTAAAACCATATTTGTTACATTATCTCCTCCTTCAAGTATTTTTTTCCTTAAAAAGAAAAAGTTAAGAAAAAAATGTAGGGGTATTGAGTCCATATTTAACTCTTATTATCTCTTGGTCTCTTCTACATGATCTTATGCTACCAAAGCACATGAACCAAAGGGATGGTCCATCCACACAAGATCTAATCCTACTGATCCTTGATCCCCAACATGTACTCCATAAAGGTAACTCTATCCTCGATGTCTAGATTTCCCCAGTAAATAAAATTAATTGGATCATGGATGTATCTCCTCATCTGAGAAACATGGAAGACATCATGCACTCGATCCAACTATGGGGGAAAGGCTAGGAAGTAAGCAACCTCTCCAACTCTCCATAGGATCTTTAATGACTTTGCGAACCTCAGGAAAAATTTTCCTCATCGTACAAACCTTTATAATACTTATTTTGGGGAGACTCTCAAGAAAACATGGTCTCCCTATTTAAACTCCAAGGGTCTATGATGTTGATCTGTGTAAGATCCCTATCTTCTGTGGTATTTACTTATATGCTCATAGATCACTTGAACCTTCTCCATTATCACCTACACCATCTCTAGTCCCATAATAGATGCCACTCCAATCTCAGTCCAGTATAAGGGTGACCTGTAGCTTATCCCAAACTATAACACCCCAAGATTTCATAGTATGACATCTATTTAAAGTAATTTAATAGCTTATATTACATGAAACTCCAACTTGTCTTGCGTTATATGCAATATTGAGTTTCTTCGAAAAAACACATTATTATTATAATTATTTAAACGATATATTTATTTATCAATTAAATATTGTAATATGAATAGTAAAATGTAAATTTTAAATTATATTTATAATGTTTTCAAATAAATAAAACATATTTATAATGAAATGTATAAGTTTTGTTAAAATAGTTATATATTTAGAAAAGCTATGTTCTTAAAAGAACTACTTTTATGTCCTTTGGTGAACAATAATAAAATTAATTTTAGACACTCTTAAGAATTGAATTTGGTAAAATATAATTTATTTTTTAATTCATAATATCAAAATTATCTTAGGCTGAATTTTTGGTATTAGTTTGAATACATTCAATTTTTGATGAATAGTGAAAAATACTGCATAGTACATAAAAAATGACTTTTTATTTAAATAAATATTTTTAATTTAAATTTATTTTAAAGTAAAAAATTGATACATAATAAATATATTAGTCCAATGTAATTCATTGGAGTCATTTTATAATAATATCAGATATATAAATTTTTATTGAACTTTTTAACGTCTTTTACCCACCTTCTAGGAACATTTGAAAATTTGCATAAAACGTGATTTTTCCACTTCTATGAATTGAATTTAAAAAATCCAAGAGACATGGTTGACATAAGTAAGTAAAATTTGGTTCAATAGGATGAAAATAATTTTTGGTGAATAGTAACATTTGAATTTCATTTACCACAGTTAAAAGTAAACAGGGTAATTAAAGGTAAAAATAATATTATAGTAATATAAAATTACCCCAAAACATGTCCTAATTCTATTGGATATTTGTTTTTATACAAAAATAAACCTTAGTACAAAAATTTAATCCTTTTTGATTCACTTGGGTTAGATTAGGACATTTATAATATTTTTTAAAGAAGAGTTAAAAGTGTTAAATTCAAAGTTTAATAAATAAACCATTTTCAATATAGGGTAATACATAAGATAAATTAGACTATAAATATTCATTAGAAAAATAAAAATATTTCCTACATCATGGTATTTTATTTATAATTTTTAGACATTAAATAATTAAACTTATTTATAATACAATGATGATGCAGTAATTACCTTATTAATGAAAGATTAAAATAATTGATATTATAAATATTAAAATAAATGTAAATTTAAACTTTTTATGCCATAAAAAAATTTTATAGGTGAATATGACATGTTAGGGTTGATTTAATGTATTTTTTTTGAAGTAATAAAGTTTTTATGACTTTAACAAAAAACAAATACTAAATAGTGTCAAAATTGACATAAATGAGTTTTTAAAACAAATACTATTTTATTAAATGATATAATATTCATAAAAATATAATATTTGGAAAAAGGAATTAAATAATTTTATATATGTCATTAATTAACCACTTTTGGTTTTCTTGGCATTTTATAGTAAGTTTATTAAACATATAGTGTAATAATACAAGAAGACATAATAAGAGTTAAACAACTTAACTAAGGGTTAAATATAAAAGATAAGGTTAATATGGTGATATAAACTTATCTAAAACCTATTTATTGATAGGATTTAGACCCATCCCTACCTTATCCTCTAATTAAATCCATTTTGAGCTATTATAAACTGTAAATGATTTTATAATAAAATAATATTTCAAGCTCTTCCTAAAGTGCCCCTCACCCCTCTTATAAAGGGTACTTACCCTTCTCTCAAATTCACACCTCCAAAGCCATTTGGATCAGCCAAACACTGCTAAAATATCCTCCAAAATATCATAAAATAATCCTAGAGACATTACTTTGATCATAAATCCAACCTAAGGATCCCTTTTGTTCAAATCAAAAGGAAGCACCCAAAGAAGAGGTAATTATTTTATCACCTCTTTAAAAGTTATTTTCTTTTCTACTTACACTTTATTTGTTATTTACATACTAAAATAATAAATCTAGTAACTTATACATACTGGGATGTTATTATAAATATGTTACAACCATATTCATTATTCTATCCATCCTATTAATGACAATGTCACCATATGTGCATATGTATGACTTACCGTCTCCACATCGTGGTGTAGTTTTTTATTCAACACTACATTATTTATATGGGTATAATAATGAGTATAGTTAATTTAAAAAATTAATATAAAATGTAAATTATTCTCTATATGTAATATACCACACAATTAAACACTATTTCACAATCAATAGAATTATATTTTCGCTCGTGTGTACTTACGGCTTACCGTCTCCACGACGCGATGAGATTCATCTTCAATGATCACCATTCAAGAATTTTTATAAATAAATAAATATATATATATATATATTTATTAATTATGAGGTATATGAAATAATATTTATACTAGAATAATATATATTTATGTAGATAAATATATGTCGATTACTTACTTCCATACTATACGATAAGAAAACAGAAACAACATTCATGCGTACGTACGGACTACCATCTCCATTAATGGTGTTTCTATTTCATATATCTATCTATTATACATATTTATATTCTAAATATATATGACATATAAATCATGTTTTATATTTTGGAAGTATGTAAATCATGATCTAAGGGATATGACCACGAATAAAAAATTAAAACACATACGATAAAGAAAGCGATTATTACCCAAAATGTTACTTTAACATGGAAATTATTATTAAATGGGTAGTATGAAGTAATAAATTAATTATATATGATATAATAAATATTAATATGGTTTTATTAAAATTTAATAAATTCTATGGTCATTATATAGGTGGTTAAACGTACCCTTGACTAAAGGAAAGTACAAGGTAAGAGTTAATTATTCAGTCTCATTATTATCTGAGATTGTTTATGTGTGAGTATTTACTAGGACATATTTATAATCCATGTCAATGTTTCATAAAAATGTTTTCAAAAGTAATATTTTAATATTTTTTGTAAGGGTCTCTTTAGAAATATCAGCATTTTAAATGCTTTAATGATTTATTTTTCTAAATCTTTTTAATTATTGTCCATGTTTTAAAAATTATTTTAAGGATTTATTTATATGGACACGATTGTTTTAAAATGTTAATTCCTTTCAAAAGTTTCAAAGTTGTATGGGAAAATTTTATTCAAAAATATATTTTAAATTAATTCCTTTAAAAATTTTGTGACTTTTAAATGATTTCATGAAAAAGGGATATTTCTCTCAAAGAGTTTTACTGATAATAACCAAAGATTTTTTTTATTAAAGAAAAAGAAAAATACTGGAGGAAGGAGATACACGACACAAGAGAGAAGTCATGGGGTTCTAAAGTAATGGAGACTGAGGGAATCCCCAATGAAAAGATCCATGCTCCCAGACAGAAGGGATCCAGGATTATAGTAGCATGTGAGCTTGTCACTAGGGCCTGCCTTAGAGGCTAGATAATCTGCAACCCTATTGCCCTCCCACTATGTGTGAAGAATCTCCAACTAGGAGGAAATGAGACAACAAAACTTACAGATAGTATATGTGATGCACCATGGTGTAATGCCTCCGCCTTGAAGAGCATGATGAGGAGCTGTGGAATCAGTCTCAATGACCGATAGGGTGATATTCCTCTCACTGCAGAGAATAAGTCCAGTGAGCATTGCTTTCACCTATTCTTGAATGGAATTGTCGCTCCCATATAAGGTCAAAAAATCTATGATTGTAGACCCATTATGGTCCCTGACAATACCTCCACCTCACATGACCCCCATCCCACAGGCGCCATCTGAGTTGAGCTTGAAGCCGATGCTAGGTGGGATCTGACGCACCCAGTGTCCTTACAGGGTTCTAGGAATGGGAATTCTGGCCGCTGATAAGTTCCTAAAAGAGGGAACTCCTTCTCCGCTCTTAAAGATACGAGCAAGATCAACAATCACAGACTTCATTATGAAGAGGAGCGCTACCTGCGTAATGATGATACCCTCATGCCTCATATGATTCTGGGCCTGCCAAATGTTCCAGCACCCTGCCAGAAGGATTTCCACCCTTTCCTTATTTTCGATGATAGAATCAGCCCCCTGGAACCACGCTTGCAGGAAGACGATGATTCTAATGACCTAGAAGCTGCTAGAAGCACCGAAGACCTCCCATATCGCACGAGCCCATGTGACTTCAAAGAATAGCTGGGTTGTGGATTATTCCTAGCTATCAAAATATCAAGAACATTTGGAAACCAAGAAAATTACACATCACTTCACATTATCATCGGTGGAGAGGGCCTGGTTCCGAACACACCACAAGAGGAATTTCAGCTTGGATGTGACTTCCTTACACTATAGTAGGTCGCCCCCCTAATCTATTGCTGAGGAATTTACTAGAAACGGTCGATATCCCTTGCTAGAGAAAACACCTACCAGTGAAGCATAAAAAATACAGTGGTCTAGGTCATCATTCAGAATAATGGACTCAAATAATTTTCGCTGCATGTCATCCAAAATCGCGTTGATAAACTGAGGGTAGATGTTGGCCTGCTTGAAAAAGATATAAGGGGCCAGACACTTGTGGAAGGATAATTTTGTTCCAGCCCAATTGTGGTGCCATAAAATGATGTCACCCCTCTCAATAATCCATATATTGTGTGCCTGTAGAGTAGCAATGTGCGCCTAGACAGTACGTCATAGAGGAGATTCAGTCCCCCTAACCGAGTCCAGATTCCTATCGTACTTGTTTTGAATGAATTTTCCCCATAGAGTATCCCCCACGATGGCCTCCCATGACAGTTTCCCAAGAATAAATCCCATGGTAGTAGCCAGATCTTTCACATTAATGCCTCCCTCTTGAGCAGGTCTTTCCAGTCTCTGCCAGGATTCCCAATAGAGTCTCTCGTCAAAGTGTGCATCCCATATAAAAGAGTTGAAAATATTTTCAATATTATGTAATACAACCTTTGGGACCTTGAGACAAGAAAGAACATGAATGTGAATCTAAGAAAGGACATGATTAACCAAAGTAATCCTGCCACCGAAAGAGAGAAATCTGTTTTTCCAGTTAGAAATATGATTAAAGATTTTAGACACAATAATGTCAAAATGATGAACCTTGAGACTGGAAGAATAGATCAGAGCACCAAGGTAGTAAAAAGGAAAATATTTTATGAGAATACCCAGGCCTTGTTCCACTTTACTCACCCATCTGCCCGAGTAGTTATTAGAAAAAATAAACTACTCTTATCCCTATTAACATGTTGTTCACTCCACTTCCCATAGGTCTCCAAGATCATGTTGATGCCCCGGATGGACCTTTGAATAGCATTAAGAAAGAAGATAGAGTCATCAGCAAACATCAGGTGAGAAATTCCATTGGAGGTAGGCCTGTAACGATAGGGAATGGCAACACCAGTAGTAATGCTCTTCTTGAGGAACCGGGAGAGAGAATCTTGGGAAATGGAAAAGAGGCTTGGTGATAATGGATCCCCTTGCCTTAACCCACGCATTGATTTGTAGAAACCATAGTAGGTCCCCAAGAATGAAATGGAAAACCTTGGCGAGCTAAAACATCTAAACGTTAAGTCAATGGACCAAGAGGAGAAGACCATACAATGCAACACTTTGATGGTGAAGTTCCACTCAAGGATATCATAGGATTTCTTCATATCTATTTTGAGAATCATATTTGAACCAGTCACTTCAGCATTGATGTCGTGAGCCATCTCTTGGGTCAACCCAATCACACCCTGGATATCTATCCCTTTGACAAAGCCGTGCTGCTCCAAAGATATCCATTGAGGAAGCTAATGTTCTATCTGTCTATTAAGAACTGTAACCAACACTTTGTATGGGAAATTGCACATTCTGATAGGTCTAAATTTATTGAGAGAGGATGGGTGCTTGACCTTGGAAATAAGGACCAGCTTGGTGACGCTAACCACACATGGGAGGTGACCACCTCATAAAAAATCTCTGAAGGAATTAGCGAGGTCTTCCTTAACCAGATCCCAATATGCGATATAGAAAGATACAGGGAGCCCATACAGTCCCGGGGAACCCTTTAGATTGAGATATTTAATAGCCTCAAGAATATCCTCATCATCCGGACTAGAGGAGAGAATGGAATTTTCCTGGATAGAGACCTGGAAAGGGATAACTTCAAACAGGTCCTCATTCTCCAAGGGATACCCATCTTTCCTATTAGATATGGGGCCAACTAGCAGAGTAGAGAAATGGGTCATAACCATGTCACCAATCACTGTAGGGTTATCAATGTTGGATCCGTCTTGCTGAACAATGTTTGAAAGTTTCCTCCTTCTTCTCTCCTAAATACAAGAATTAGAATAAGCATAATTTAAGCCACCCTCCCATAGACACTTGACCCCAGCCTTCTCTCAGGAGAGGCGTTCCTGTAAGAGAAGCAACTCTGTCAGAATTTCTTTCTTATGAACAAGCACTCCAAACATAGACTCATCCCAAACACTCTCCAATGAAATTTCTAGATAGTTGATCTCCTCTTTGATTTCATCTAAGTCCCACAGATGGGAGGGATGATTGGTGCTCCACTGATGAAGGTCATCTCTTAGGCATCGAAGTTTATTGTGTATCTTGGTCCAGTTTCTACCCTGAGTAGGCTTCTCCCATGAATATTGCACAGTCTAGAGGAATCCATTGAAACCAGACCATGAGTGATGGTAGAGAAAATGGTCCCCACAACTTGTACCAGGTGAAAGTGAAACCAATAAGGGAGAGTGCTCCGAAATCGCTCTGGCCAGGTGGGTGACCTTTGTAGCTGGGAAGGCCGAAAGTGCACTACAATTATCCAGGAAACGGTCAAGGCAACACCACGTATGCCAACTCCCCTTTTGGTTGTTGCACCAAGTAAATTGGTCTCCTATATATCCCATGTCCATGATACCTAAATTTGACAAAAAGAATGCAAACTCCAAGCTATCTCTCCGAGGAAAGTCGCCTCTGCCTTTCTCTTCTATAACAGATCCAAGATAATATTGAAATTGCCGCCAATAAGACATGGCTTGTCACCAAGATCAAAGGAGGTGAGAAGATCCAATGACACTACAAGATTGACACAAACATTGGGCTGCCATAAGATCTAGATGTGTTGATTAATAGATTTAGTGTTTAAATAACCACGCACTTTGATTCTACTGGCGCAATCCTTAATTTTAGATGCAGACAACTTTAGCTCGAGAACAACAAAGATAGATGCATGAGACTTAAGGAATTATGACGAGATAAAATCTGTTTTCACATGTACACCCAGTCCACGCGCGTTCCACACTATGAAAGAGATCATTGAGCGTTGGAGAGTCTAGCTTGGGCCTCAGACTTCTTTGAGCCAATTATACTGGATGAGTGTCCAGGAGACAACAACCTTGATTTAGATCAGATAATCACCCTAGTGGTGCAAGGTGATTAAACATATGGAAGGGGATAAGGCCCACCTAGCTCCTAAGCTAGCAAACTAAATAAGTTTGTTAAGCACAATGAAGATATGGCGAGAGGGGGAAGAGCTTGGGGAGGACCCAAAATAGATAGGCATCTAGGGGGGGGGGTAGAAGTATTGGGCCTAGGGAGCCATTCATCAACCCCATCCCTAGCAGGAGAATAAGGAATGAGAGCCATGAAGGTATCCAAATAGGACTCTAGGTTCAAGGAATCAGAGGAAACAGTCGGGGTACACTCAGGAGGATAGGGGCAGGATGCAGGCACGAAACCAACCGAACCTGCACACTTGACATCCTGGGCCAGGGGAACATGAGAGGGGATCCTAGGATTATATGAGGGCCCTGCAAATGAGAAAGTAACCAACTGAGGATCGCCTGGAGGCTACCGAAGCTTTTTTCAGACAGAAGGGGAGTGACCCTAGAGACGACAGGCCATGAAAAATTTTCCAAGACCATGATAGATAATCTTCTACCACCATGAAAAGGAGTCCCCCAACTGAAGAAAAATACGATCCAGCTGAGTCTGCGAGAGATCCATCTCAACACAGATTTTAGATGAGGAAGAATCCAAAAGCATAAAGGTAGAGACATCCGCACTCAAGAAGGATCCGATGGTGTCTCCAATGCCACGCAAGAAACCTAAGTCGAAGAACGGAAGGGGGATGCTAGGTATAGAGATCTAGGATGCCTCTTTGGGGGAATATAAACCATGGTGGACCTCCAAATACCATATAAACAGATGAAATATCCATCTCCCCACTGATCAGACCCGCCTCGACCACCCCCACACAAAATCATCCCTGGAGGCAAGCACAATACAGAATGCCTTTCTAGAGAATTCAAAAACCCGAGCCACTTCATCGAGACCCCAAAAGTCCACAAAATTCCTGAAGAAACCAATGGAAGGTTTATCCACACCAAATCGAGCCACCAAGGTCCATCGATGGAGATCAGCAGCTTCCGTGAAGGACACGTCCGAGAAGGAGACCGCTGGGAACACTCCCTCCTTTCCCTGGTGAGCAGAACCGACATGGATCTCTAGGAAGGTGGAAAAAAGTGTGGGGGCCAGGAAAGGTTGTAAGAGAACATCCTTGGAGGATGGAGTAGAAGGAGGATCCAAGACCGCAGTAGGATCTGGGAGATGAGCCTGAACATCGCTAGAAGAAGAGAGGGGGGCCGTCAGAAGATTAGGTGAGAGATGAATAGCTGTCATCACCTCAATGAGATGAAAAATTTGAAAAGAAGGTGGTGCATTCTATGCGTACTCAGAGCCGAGATCTATAAGGAATATTTCTTTTCAAGAGTTTTACTGATCATTTTCAACTATGTCAACATCCTTTACTGGATATTATTCTTGATTGAGGTTGATTTATTATATAAAATCTTCTATATTGTATTGAATGAGTTATGATATGTTTGACTGTGGATGTGCTATTTTTAAAGAATTCATGGTTTGTAGTTAAATTATTGACATTTATTATGCTAGTTTTAATATGAATGATTATGTTATGTTTCACCATTTTCATATGAGAAATGCATTGGACTTAGTAAGTGATGGGTGGGGCCCACTATAGTCCCTCGTTTCATCGGTAGGTATCATGAGACAAACTAGTGTCTTGGAACAAGGCCTTGACATAATTTATATTTAGATTCTTGGCATGAGGCCTTGACTTTGTTGTAACACCCTGAGCTTCCATGATACGCTTCTCTTTCAATAATGCAATAGCTTGCATTGTACGCAAGTTCGAGATTCTAACACACCGTGACCAGTCAAAATAGCAATTATGAATAGTAATACCCACTTTCTGAAATTATATATATTTTATATTTCAAAATGGACTTCATTTTTGGATTCGGAATATCAAAATTAGCCTATGTTGAATTTTTGGTATTTTTCTGAGAACTTACAATTTTTTATGAATAGTGAAAAATACATAAAAACAACATTTTTAATCAAAATAATGTATAGAGATAAATTATACTATTGAGTAATTTTAAAGTATAATTATAATATATTTTTTCCATTTTATCCAATGGTGGTCATTAGAATTAATTTCACTTTGAAATTGGACATAAACAATTGGCAATCTTTTGATATATATTGTTTCTTAAAAACACGCTATTTGTTGTGACAACGAGAATTAATTATAAAATTAATTAATTCAACTTATATGTTTGGAATTTTTTAAAATAGACATCATTTTTGAATTTGTAATATCAATTATAGCTTAGGGTGAAATTTTGGGATTGTTCTGAAAAACTTTAATTTTTGATGAATAGTGAAACCACTAAGTGGAAGTTAAAAAACTGATTTTTCATTTAAATGAAACATTACCACTTATGTGATTTGATTTTCAAAAATCCGACATACATGGTTGTCATTTGGAATTAAAATGTGGTTAAATGGGATTAAAATAATTTTTTTGGTGAATAGTAACTTTTAAGTTTAATTAATCGCGATTAAAGGTAATTAGTGAAATTTAAGGTAAAAATGATATTATAAAAATATTAAAATACCTTTAAACTAGTCCTACCCATATTTGATGAGTCATGTCCGACCAATACAATCCATGGGTTAACTTGGGGACCCCATGGAGCCACTTTGGTAGGAAAATGACATTAAAAACTTTTTATTTAATGTTAAAATAAAAATGTCACAAACATGAATTGTTTTACTAAAACAATTTTTAAATGGGGTTATACAAGTCATATTTATGACTATAAATATTCATTAGAAATATAAAAAGATTTACTACATCATGATAATTTTTTTAAAATTTTTAGACATTAAATAAATTAAATTATTTATGACACCATGATGATGCAGCGATTACCTCATTAATTAACGATTTAAATAAAATAAAAAGATAATGTAAAATATAAGACTTAAAATTGTCAAAAACCTATTGTATGAGTATATTTATAACCCCTATCACCTTATACTTGAAATATATAAGTTTGGGACCTTTAAAATCCGAAGCTCATTATATAATAAAGTAACATTTCATGACTTTCCAAGAGTGCCCCTCCTCTCCTCTTATAAAAGGCCCCCACCACTACCACCTTACTCACACCTTCAAAGCCTTTTGGCTCGGACAAACTCTTCCACAATACTCTCTCAACTTCCCTCTATTACTCCTATAATCCTCACTTTTGGCAGAATTCTTCCCAAGGAAGCCTTTGACTCAAATCAAAAAAGAGTTACCCGATTTTAAGGTAATGTCTTCTCTTATGTTATTTTGTTTTATTTTGCTTCTCCAACCCCTTAAACTTTTTTTATTAATTTCTTTTGTAACAAAAAAAGTATCTTCAATATAATAGGATGTTTTTATAAGAACTATTAGAGCTACACTTACACACACCTACATCTAATGGTTAAAGAACATACTGTTTCTGTGGATGGTGAATTTCTGCCTCACGAAAAGATGATTGTTCAACACTCATATAACACCTTCAAAGGTGGACATTAAGATGTAACTATATTTATATATGATATATAATATGTTTATGTTTTCCTAAATCTTTTTTATTTTTCATTTATGGCATACCTTTATGGTTTCCATTATGGGTAAACACGATATTTTCATTTTAGGAAGTGCGGACTACCGCCCCCTCAAAGTGATTTGAATCGTTAATGCCATATGTGGGATGTATAAAGGATGGAGTAAATGGTATTATACATTATATTATAATGTAATTATATTATAACTTTATATAATTATAACTTCATTCCATTAAATACGAAATAGAAATGAAAGTATCATTCATGCGTACGTATGACTTACCGTCTCCATGAACGGTGCATTTCATTTCTTACCTCTAAATGTTATGTAATATTATAAATGAATGTATATAATGGATATATATGATGTATATGATATCTAAATCATGAATATAATTATGTATATAATAGATATTTTACCACATGAACAGCTTGTAATTTTAATAAGTTTATTTTTGACTCAAGTACCAACGATTGACAAAACGACCGTTATTAACATAAATAATTACATAATGATCATAACATGGTAATAAGTGATATAAAAGGAATAATAAACTTGTAAAAGGTTCTTAATTAATTATAAATTAACTCTAGTTTATTATTCAGGAGGTTAAATAATGGTCGAGTCAAGTTGGACACGAGGTAAGGGAACTTCTTAACCCAATTTCCATTCTTTGGGTTAATCTCCTACTTTCAAATTATGTCATGATATTATTATGTACTATCTTGTATTTATACTTTCTTTATGTGTACATATAGTGAATACACATAATAGATATATTTTATTTAAAAAATGATCTTTTTAAGGTACTTCGTCTCAATCTCCTTTTATTGAGGAATATTTGGTTTTATACTCAACTTTCCTTTATACGGTGTATAAACCCCTTTGACTTTTACTTTTATTCAAAAAGAATCTTTTTATACAAAGCGTTTTTACTAAACGACAAAAGGAATGTTTTTTCTTATGTATGCGGTGACAATGACTTCTCCGCCACCGTGACTATTATTTGAGTTTCAGCTTCCTCTATAAGCCATTACCTTTTTTTAAAAATGAAAAATAAATATAAAGTTTTAGTTTTCTTTTATTTTGGTATTGAAAATGGTATTGAAAGTGTTTTTATTATATCAATGTGTTGTATTGATATCTTGTGGTTGAAATGTGGAAATGTTATGTTTCATTTATGCATATTTTATGTGATATAATTATGTTATGGTTTATGATATGTTTAAACCTATTCATATGAGGAATGCATTGGACTTAATAAGTGACGGGTGGAGCCCGCTATAGCTCCTCGATGCATCGGTAGGTCTCATGAGACAAACTAGTATCTTGGCACGAGGCCTTGACAAAATCTTATTTGTAGTCTTAGCACGAGGCCTTGGCTACGTGGTTATGATAGTCTGGCATTATGCATTCCATCATTATGAAAGTGATTATTGATATTGCATGTGATTATTCGACTAATAGAATATCCATGTGAGTAAGTAAATGGCATTATTTAATTTTATTTTTGCCATATTATGCTGAAGTTCAAGTTTAAAAAGGCTTTTGATTTTGTTATACATTGCCTTAAATGTTAATGTTTATTTATGAAAGCTTCCACAATATTGTTATCCTTACTGAGCATCTGAGCTCACCCCTTTAAATGTTTTAATATTTTCCAGGATGTGAAGAAGTATTTTATGAATGAACTACAGGGATAGTTAGAAGATGATATGAGTGTGGACTATGGAGACTTTGTTATTGTAATTTTCACTTTATGATGTAATGTAACATTTATGAATGTATCTAGTGTTTCCAAGGCTACTAAACTAATCGGTCTTTCGAGACTTGATCTTTTGTGATCATGCCAATGTTATGAAATAATGCACCGACTCTGGGTAACTGGGGTCAGGGCGTTACAGTTGGTATCAGAGGCAGTTTAGTACTAACCTTGGAAGCTAGATTTAGATAAACTCTGATTAGAGCACATAGCCCTAAGACATAATTTGAGGATTAGTATAGAAGAACTTCCTAGAATTTTGGTATTATAGAGATTTTGTGAGTTTTCCGAGCAATACATCCCTGTCTGGATACGAGCAGGTAGAGGCGGCTCTGGCACAGATGTACCTAGGGGTAAAACCCAAAAACACTGCTTTGAGCTATACTCGAACAGGAACTGGTGCACGACAACGGGCCTTGCTGCACTCTTGGTTACTACACTCCCGGGGGATATGCTTAGGATAATTCTCATTTTCTTTACAAACCATTATGAAGGGTTTATGAGTATATACTTCCTCAAAGAAAAAATTTCTTTTTATGATTATGGATTATATCCATAAATAGTTCAATTTATGTTAAGTGTTTTACAAGTATGGAATTATGTATTTTAATTCATAAACTAATCTAGTTTATGCCATTGTTTAGAAATGGCCCCTAGTGGGAGGAATGGAAACCGTATCAATGCACGTACTCTGTGTAGGTATTTTCCTCCTGCTCAAGATAATTATTGTGGAGCTGGAGATACAACTGGTGCTGATCAACTTATTACCATACTGGGACAGCTCACCCAGGTTATGAATAATAACCTTACTTGTATGGAGCACCCTGATCCGCAACATGGAGGATCAATGTTAGACCGCTTCATGAGGCAAAAAATGACAACATTTAATGGGGGTACAAATCCCTTAGTAGCTGAGAAATGGATAAATTCCTTAGAGAAAATATTCTATGCCTTGGAGAGTAGTGAAAGGGAAAAGGTTATCATGGCGGTTTACCGCCTCACTGGAGATTCTGATCAATGGTGGTCACTAATTCAAAACACAAAGGAAGATGAAGAAGTATCAAATATGGAATGGAGGAAGTTTAAGGAAATTTTCTTAGAAAAATACTTTACACATGACCATCGAGAAGATATGGAAAGACAATTTCTGAGTCTAAGGCGAAAGGAGGATGAGAATATCGCAAATTATGAGGCCAACTTTACAAGGTTATCAAGACATGCTACAGATTATATACGTAATCCAAGAAGTAAGATTGATCGTTTCTTTGATGGGTTAAAACCATTTCTCTATCGAGCCTTAGTCTCACAATCTTTCTCATCGTACGAAGATATTGTCTCATGTGCTATCAAGATAGAAAAAGAATTCTCTAAATCTTATGACAATAAAGTAAAGCAAGAGAAGAAGAGAACGGTGGAACAAGAGACAGATAAACGGAAAAAGGAAAAGAAGGATTTTCTATTATGCGATAATTGTGGGAAGAATCACCCTGGTACTTGCCTAAAAGGAATGGGAGTTTGTTATAAATGTTGAGAAAAAGGTCACCAGGCTCATGATTGCAAGGGAAAGAAAGAGGATATCAATGTTGAATGCTACAATTGTAGGGAAATGGGGCATTATTCAAATGAATGTCCTAAGCGTCAGGGAAACTTACCTCAGAAAAGGCCAGGGGATCAAGGATAATCTTATGCTGTTACTACAATTGAAGTAGAATAATTAATGTATTGGTGCTTTTGGACTCAAGGATTATATTCTGGTTATAAGAATAATGTGATATATATAAGGATTGTACTGCAGTACTTGTTGTTTTCATTAAGGTTTTAATATGATGAAGGTAATCATATTTTTGTATGTGACAATAAGAGAAACTTTACCTTGTTTGAGGAATCTGATGATACAATTGATTTTTGAATTTAGAGACCTTTTAGAGAAAGTCTGGACAGAGGTATTTTGGATAAATATGACGGTTGTAATGGATTAAGTTGAACTTTGGATAGTATTGTTTAAGGTTAAAGAATTTTTGAAGATTCTTTTTGGAATATTATAATACTATAGTTTTAGGAAAAGGACAACCTGCAGGTTGGGGGATAACCCGTCGCGTCGGACAAAGCTGCAAGAATCGAACCCATAGTGCGACAGGCCTTTATTACCTACCACTGGCCTACAGGAAATCCCTGGTTATTACAAATAGTTTTCCTAATCTAAATGGTATGTGTTAATAATTGGAACCTTATACAATTAGGATAAATAGAATATTTTTGAGTTCTTTTACCATTTGGAGTGAAAGATGGGTTTGTGGTAAATATTTATTAAAGAATGAAAGTCTACATGACAAGTAAGTATATTTCCTTACGTTCTTAGTAAATCTCCTAAATAAATTCCTCATCTTTATGAATGGTAACTTAAAACAAAAATGTTGTCGGTTAACTTTTCCAATTGGGGAATCAATTATCGTTTAACCAATCACAAGTTTGTGATTTTCTTGTAGTTAACTTTCTCCTAACCCTGTTTTCTACAACTCTTCATCATACCTTGATGGTTTTTTCCCTCCATATCCATATTTTCATAGAATCCTAGTATGGGCTATCTCAGGTGACCTTTGTACTTCTCTTTCTTTCTTTTAATGTGATATTTTTATTAACCCTATTTCCGATGTGGGTTTTCCACAAAGGTATTTTATATTTTCAACCTTTTATTTTCAAATTGCGAGGACGCAATTTATTGAAGGAGGGAAGAATGTAACACCCCTAGCTTCCACGATACGCTTCTCTTTCAATAATGAAATAGCTTGCATTGTACGCAAGTTCGAGATTCTAACACACCGCGACCAATCAAAATAGCCATTATGAATAGTAATAACCACCTTTTGAAATTATATATATTTTATATTTCAAAATGGACTTCATTTTTGGATTCGAAATATCGAAATTAGCCTATGTTGAATTTTTGGTATTTTTCTGAGAACTTCCAATTTTTTATGAATAGTAAAAAATACATAAAAACAACTTTTTTAATCAAAATAATGTATAGTGATAAATTATAATATTGAGTAATTTTAAAGTATAATTATAATATATTTTTACCATTTAATACAATTGTGGTCATTAGAATTAATTTCACTTTGAAATTGGACATAAACAATTGACAATCTTTTGATATATATTTTTTCTTAAAAACACGCTATTTGTTGTGACAGCGGGAATTAATTATAAAATTAATTAATGCAACTTATATGTTTGGAATTTTTTAAAATAGTCATAATTTTTTAATTCGGAATATCAATTATAGCTTAGGGTGAAATTTTGGGATTGTTCTGAAAAACTTCAATTTTTGATGAATAGTGAAACCACTAAGTGGTAGTTAAAAAACTGATTTTTTGTTTAAATGAAACATTACCACTTCTGTGATTTTATTTTCAAAAATCCGACATACATGGTTGTCATTAGGAAGTAAAATATGGTTCAATGGGATTAAAATAATTTTTTTTGGTGAATAGTAACTTTTAAGTTTAATTAATCGCGATTAAAGGTAATTAGTGAAATTTAAGGTAAAAATGATATTATAAAAATATTAAAATACCTTTAAACTTTTCCTACACATATTGGATGAGTCATGGAAGACCAAGACAATCCATGGGTCAACTTGGGGACCCCATGGAGCCACTTTGGTAGGAAAATGACATTAAAAACTTTTTATTTAATGTTAAAATAAAAATGTCACAAACATGAGTTGTTTTAATAAAACAATTTTTAAATGGGGTTATACAAGTCATATTTATGACTATAAATATTAATTAGAAAGATAAAAAGATTTAATACATCATGATAATTTTTTTATAATTTTTAGACATTAAATAAATTAAATTATTTATGACACCATGATGATGCAGCGATTACCTCATTAATTAACGATTTAAATAAAATAAAAAGATAATGTAAAATATAAGACTTACACTTGTCAAAAACATATTGGATGAGTATATTTAGAGCCCTTATCACCTTATCATTGAAATATATAAGTGTGAGACCTTTAAAATTCGAAACTCATTATATAATAAAGTAACATTTCATGACTTTCCAAGAGTGCCCCTCCTCTCCTCTTATAAAAGGCCCCCACCACTACCACCTTAATCACACCTTCAAAGCCTTTTTGCTTAGACAACCTCTGCAAAAATACTCTCTCAACTTCCCTCTCTTACTCCTAGAAGCCTCACTTTGGGCAGAATTATTCCCAAGGAAGCCTTTGGCTCAAATCAAAAAAGAGTTACCCGATTTTAAGGTAATGTCTTCTCTTATGTTATTTTGTTTTATTTTGCTTCTCTGACCCCTTAAATTTTTTTTATACCTTTATTTTGTAACAAAAAAAGTATCTTCAATATACTAGGATGTTGTTATAAGAAGTATTTGAGCTACACTTACACACACCTACATCTAATGGTTAAAGAACATACCGTTTCTGTGGATGGCGAATTTCTGCCTCACAAAACAATGATTGTTCAACACTCATATAACACCTTAAAAGGTGTCTATTAATATGTAACTATATTTATATATGATATATAATATGTTTATGTTTTCCTTAAGCTTCTGTATTTTTCATTTATGGCATACCTTTATGGTTTCTATTATGGGTAAACACGATATTTTCATTTTAGGAAGTGCGGACTACCGCCCCCTCAAAGTGATTTGAATCGTTAATGCCATATGTGGGATGTATAAAGGATGGAGTAAATGGTATTATACATTATATTATACTGTAATTATATTATACCTTTATATAATTATAACTTCATTCCATTAAATACGAAATAGAAATGAAAGTAGCGTTCATGCGTACGTACGGCTTACCGTCTCCATGAACGGTGCATTTCATTTATTACCTCTAAATGTTATGTAATATTATAAATGAATGTATATACTGGATATATATGATGTATATGATAACTAAATAATGAATATAGTTATGGATATAATAGATATTTTACCACATGAACAACTTGTAATTTTAAGAAGTTTATTTTTGACTCAAGTACGAAAGATCGACAAAAAGACCATTATTAAAATAAATAATTACATAATGCTCATAACATGGTAATAAGTGATATAAAAGAAATAATAAACTTGAAAAAGGTTCTTAAGAAATTATAAATTAACTCTAGTTTATTATTTAGGAGGTTAAAGAACGGTCGAGTCAAGTCGGACACGAGGTAAGGGAACTTCTTAACCCAATTTCCATTCTTTGGGTTAATATCCCACTTTCAAATTATGTCATGATATTATTATGTACTTTCTTGTATTTATACTTTATTTATGTGTACATATAGTGAATATACATAATAGATATATTTTATTTAAAAAATGATCTTTGTAAGGGACTTCGTCTCAATCTCCTTTCATTGAGGCATATTTGGTTTTATACACAAACTTCCTTTATACGGTGTATAAAACCCTTTTAATTTTAATTTTATTCAAAAGAAATCTTTTTATACGAAGCTTTTTTACTAAATGACAAAAGGTATGTTTTTTATTACGTATGTGGTGACAACGACTTCTCTGCCGCCGTGACTATTATTTGAGTTTCGACTTTCTCTATAAGCCATAACTTTTTTTTAAAAATGAAAAATAAAAATAAAGTTTTATTTTTCTTTTATTTTGGTATTGAAAATGGTTTTGAAAGTGTTTTTATTATATAAATGTGTTGTATTGATATCTTGTGATTGAAATGTGGAAATGTTATGTTTCCTTTATGCATATTTTATGTGATATGATTATGTTATGGTTTATGATATGTTTAAACCTATTCATATAAGGAATGAATTGGACTTAATAAGTGACGGGTGGAGCCCGCTATAGCTCCTCGATGCATCAGTAGGTCTCATGAGACAAACTAGTGTCTTGGCACGAGGCTTTGACAAAATCTTATTTGTAGTCTTGGAACGAGGCCTTGGCTATGTGGTTATGATAGTCTGACATTATGCATTCCATCATTATGAAAGTGGTTATTGATATTGCATGTGATTATTAGACTAGTAGAATATCCATGTGAGTAAGTAAATGGCATTATTTAATTTTATTTTTTCCATATTATGCTGAAGTTCAAGTTTAAAAAGGCTTTTTATTTAGTTATACATTGCCTTAAATGTTAATGTTTATTTATGAAAGCTTCCGCAATATTTTTATCCTTACTGAGCATCTGAGCTCACCCCTTTCAATGTTTTAATATTTTCCAGGATGTGAAGAAGTATTTTATGAATGACCTCCAGGGATAGTCAGAAGAGGATATGAGTGTGGACTATGGAGACTTTGTTATTGTAGTTTTTCACTTTATGATGTAATGTAACATCTATGAATGTATCTAGTGTTTCTAAGGCTACTAAACTAATCGGTCTTTAGAGACTTGATATTTTGTGATCATGCCAATGTTACGCAATAATGCACCGACTCTGGGTAACTGGGGTCGGGGCATTGCATTTGTGGTTAAGATGTCTGACATTATGCATTATATCATTATGAGATTAGTTATTAATGTTACATGTGATTATTCAAATAGTATAATATCCATGTGAATAAGTAAATGGCATTATCTGATTTATATTTTCCATATTATGATCAAGTTTATGTTTAAAGAGCTTGTGTTTCATTTTTATACCTTTCCATAAAAGTTTTTGATTATTTATGATAGCTTCCGTGATATTTTTTATCCTTACTGAGAATTTGAGCTCACCCCTTTCTTATGTTTTATTTTCCCAGGATTCCAAGAAGTATATTATGATTGTTATTTAGGGTTATTCTAGGGAAATAATAAAGTTCTCAAGTGATTATATATGTTGTATTTTATGTTATAAATTGTAATGTAATGTTCATGTATGTTATATATTTTCCAAGACTGCTAAACTGATCGGTACTTTGGGACTTGATACCTTGTAATCATTCCAATGTATTAAAATAATTCATTGGCTCCGGCCTAACTGGGGTTAGGGTGTTACAATTGGTATCATAGCAAGTCTAGAAATAACCTTGGAAACTAGATTTAGAAAAACTATGATTATAGAACATTACCCTAAGATAGACCTTGAGGATTTTTATAGAAGAACGTCCAATTTTTTTGGTAATATAGATATTATGTGGGTTTTCCAAGAAACACATCCCTATCTGGATACTACAAGTGGATGTGGTTTTGGCACAGATGTACCTAGGAGTGAAAACTCCGACAAGGAGTTTTGGGCTTGGCCCAAGGTATCCTGGTACATGACAACGGGCCTTACCACGCACCTAGTTTGACACTCCCAGGGGATATGATTAGGATAATTCACATTTTATTTACAAACCATTATGAAGGATTTATGAGTAAATATGTTAGTAAATAAACCATTTTTATGATTATGATACTAAATGTGTAAAAATATTCAATTAATGTTGATAATTTTTCTAGTTTTTGGATTATAAATTATGATATGATCTAACCTAGTGTATGTAGTCATTTAGAAATGGCACCCGGTAGAAGGAATGAGAACTCTAGCAATACACATGCTCCAAAGTGTAAGAAGGATCATATCTTTTATGGTATTAAGCCAACATTTAGAAGGTAAATAATCTCCCACATATTCTCATCATACGAATAAATAGTATCATGTGTTAATAGGATAAGTAATGAATTCTCTAAGTCCTATAGATTTGAAGGGAATAAAGAGAATAAGAGTATGTCAGAGAAAAGGATGGATAAAGGGAAGAAGGGAAAGAAGGATTTTCCCACATGTGATAACTGTGGAAAGAATCACCTTGGTAAATGATTTAAGGGAATGAGAGTTTGTTATAATTGTTAAAAAAGATACACTAAGTACGTGATTTTAAGGGTAAGAAAAAGGTTTCAAATGTACAATGATTCATCTGTAAGGAGTTGAGACACTACACGAATCAATGTACCAATCATCAGAGCATACCCCAAATGATGCTATTGGATAATAATCATGTTATGATACTACCATATATGAAGAGGAATAATTAGTGTTCTTATATTTTTATTAATGAATTATGTCATTTGAGTGTTGTATCAATGATGTACTGGTTATATGAATTATGGAAATAAATAAGGATTGTAATGCAGTACTATTTCATTAAGGATTTTATATTGTATGGTACCAAGTAAAGTGACATAGTTTCAAGTTAAACATTTTGAAAAATACATGGTTGAAGGAAAAATAAACCTTAATATGGTTCTGATACCAAGGTAGTGATTTTGGAATAAGATATGATTGATTTGGATAAATTATATTGGATATTCTTAACTACCTTGGAACTAATTAATTGTTTGTTTACTCCATCATTGTTAGAGTTTACAACATTTTTGGATTTATGAAGTATATCTGGTATTCTATAAGGAATAAGGGAGCATGAATGTATTCAATAAGGTTTTATGTTAATTCAAGGTGTTACCATGTTTTAGGAAAATACATGATGAAGGTATTCATATGTTATTATGACGAAAGATATATATTCATTATGTTTACCTCTCATATAAATTTTAAACTATGAGTTTGGACACAAGTACTTTGGATAAGTCTAAAGGTTGGAATGGAGTAAGTTGAGCACTTGATATTTTGTATAAGATTAAAGTATAATTTATTGGGTACTCTGACCTAACCTTTTGGATTTCAGTAAACATATATAGGATTAATAAAATACTTGTAGAATTTATGATTTATCAAATTCACTTTAGGTGTAAAAAAATCATTTTTGAACATTCATTTCCTAGTGTAAGGGATGAAGTGAAAATAGATCAAAGCATAAACAAATGACGAGATTATGATTATGACAGGTAATGAAATCAAGTATGTCTTCTTGAGTTCTTATCTAGATAGTAAATTAATCAATACTCTTAAAAAAAGAGTATATAAAAAAACGTGTTATCCTAATACCTTATGTTTTATTGAACTGATTATACTTTAAATCATCACAGATTGATGGCTTTGAAGCCCTCAATTTTATATTTTTTGTTCACTTGTTTGTGATTGATGACCTCAATCACTCCCTATAAATATTTAAGTTTTCTCTCTATTTATGTGTATCTAATTTCCAAAAATGTTCTCCCATTCAAAATACTAATTTGGTGGTGAATATTTTCATTTCCCTTTCCCTCTTATTAAAATTAAAATTTATTAACCATATTTTCGATGTGGGTTTTTCACAAAGGTGTTTTCTATTTTCAACCTTTTATTTTCAATGAACAATTTCAAATTGGGAGGATGCAATTTATTGAAGAAGGGGAGAATGTAACACCCTAATATTTCATAGTACGTTATCTCTTTAAAGTAATTTAATAGCTTGTATTGCACAGAACGCTGACTTGTCTTGCGTTATATGCAAGATTGAGTTTCTACGAAACAACACATTCATATTATAATTATTTAAACGATATATTTATTTATCAAATAAATATTGTAATATTAATAGTAAAATGTAAATTTTAAATGTTATTTATAATATTTTAACATAAATAAAACATATTTATAATGAAATTTATAAGTTTTGTTAAAATAGTTATATGTTTAGAAAAGTTATTTTCTTAAAAGAACTAATTTTATGTCCTTTTGTGAACAATAATAAAATTAATTTTAGACACTACTAAGAATAGAATTTAGTAAAATATACTTAATTTTTGAATTCATAATATCAAAACTATCTTAGGCTGAATTTTTGGTATTTTTATGAAAACTTTCAATTTTTGATGAATAGTAAAAAATACTGCATAGTAAATAAAAACTGACTTTTTTATTTAAATAATTATTTTTAATTTAAATTTATTTTAAAGTAAAAATAGATACATAATTCCTATATTAGTCCAATTTAATTCAATGGAGTCATTTTATAATATATATATATATATATATATAAATTTTTTTATTGAACTTTTAAACATCTTTTACCAACCTTCTAGACACATTTGCAAAATTGTATAAAACGTAATTTTACCACTTCTGTGAATTGAATTTCAAAAATAAAAGAGACATAGTTGAAATTACTAAGTAAAATGTGGTTCAATAGGATGAAAATAATTTTTGGTGAATTGTAACTTTTGAATTTTATTTACCACGGTTAAAAGTAAATAGGGTAATTAAATGTAAAAATAATATTATAGTAATATAAAATTACCCCAACACATGTCCTAATTCTATTGTATAATTTTTTTTAGACAAAAATAAACCTTAGGACAAAAATATGATCCTTTTTGATTCACTTGGGTTTGATTAGGACATTTATTATATTTTTTTAAGGAAGAGTTAAAAGTGTTAAATTCAAAGTTTAACAATAATTTTTTTTAATATAGGGTTATACATAATATAAATTCAACTATAAATATTAATTATAAAGCTAAAAATATTTCCTACATCATGGTATTTTATTTATAATTTTTATATATTAAATAATTAAATTTATTTATTACACAATAATGATGTAGTAATTACCTTATTAATGAAAGATTAAAATAAATGATATTATAAATATTAAAATAAATGTAAATTGAAACTTTTGATGTCATACAAGAATTTTATAGGTGAATATGACATGCTAGTGTTTATTCAATGTATTTTTTTAAGTAATAAAATTTTTATGACTTAAACAAAAAACAAATACTAAATAGTATCAAAATTGACATAAATGAGTTTTTAAAAACAATACTATTTTACTAAATGATATAATATTCCTAAAAATATAATATTCGACCAAAAGACTTAAATAATGTTATATATGTAATTAATGAACCATTTTAGGCTCTCTTGTCATTTTATAGTAAGTTTATTAACCATATAGTGTAATAATACAAGAAGACATGGTAAGAGTTAAACTATTTAACTAAGGGTTAAATATTAAAGATAAGGTTAATATAGTGACATAAAATTGTATAAAACTTATTGGTTTATAGGATTTATACCCATACCCACCTTATAATAGAAATAAATCCATTTGGAGTTATTATAAAATGAAAATGATTTTATAATAAAATAATAGTTCAAGATCTTCCTAAAGTGCCCCTCACCCCTCTTATAAAAGGGTACTTACCCTTCTCTCAAATTCACACCTCCAAACCCATTAAGATCAGAAAAAACCTGCTAAAATATACTACCAACTATCCTAAATTAATACTAGATTCATTAATTTGATCCGAAATCCAACCTAAGGATCCCTTTTGTTCAAATCAAAAGGAAGCACCCGAAGAAGAGGTAATTATTTTATCGCCTCTTTCAAAGTTATTTTCTTCTTCTACTTACTATTTATTTGTTATTTCAATACTAAAATAATAAATAAAGTACCTTATACATACTGAGATGTTATTATAAATATTTTATAACCATATTCATTATTCTATCCATCCTATGAATGACAAAGTCACCATACGTGCGTACGTACGACTTACCATCTCTACGTCGTGGTGTAGTTTGTTATTCAACACTACATTTTTTGGATGGGTATAATAATGAGTATAATTAATATAAATAATGAATATAAAATGCTAATGGTTATTTATATTTAATATACCACCCAATTAAAAAATATTTCCCCATCACTAGAATGATATTGTCGCTTGTGCGTATGTACGAATTACCGTCTCCATGACGCGATGAGATTCATTTTCAACGACCACCCTTCAAGAATCTTTATAAAAATATATATATTGATTAATTATGAGGTATATGAAATAACATTTCCACTGGAATAATATATATTTATGTAGATAAATAGATGTCTATTACTTACTTCCATACTATTCGATAAGAAAATGGAAACAACGTTCATGCGTACGTACGGACTACCGTCTCCATGAATGGTGATTCCATTTCATATATCTATCTATTATACATATTTATATTCTGAATTTATATGACATATAAATCATGTTTTATATTCTAGAATTATGTAAATCATGATCTAAGTGATACGATCAAGAATAACAAGGTAAAACACGTACGATAAAGAAAGCGATTATTACATGAAATGTTACTTTAACATGTAAATTATTATTAAATGGGTAGTATAAAGTAATAAATGAATAATATATGATATAATAAATATTAATATGGTTCTGGTATAATTTAATAACATACTATGTTCATTATACATAAGGTTAAACGTACGCTCGACTAAAGGAAGGTACAAGGTAAGGGTTAATTCCTCAATCTCATTATTATCCGAGATTGTTTATTTGTGAGTATTTACTGGGAAATATTTATCATCCATGTACATGTTTCATCAAAATGTTTTCAAAAGGAATATTTTAAGGTTTTGTGGAAGGGTATCTTTTGAAAGATCATCATTTTAAATGTTTTAATGATTTATTTTCTAAATCTTTTTAATTAATGTCCATGTTTTAAAAATGATTTTAAGGATTTATTTATATGGAAACGATTGTTTTAAAATGTTAATTACTTTAAAAAGTTTCAAAGTGGTATGGGAAACTTTGATTAAAAAATTAATTTTAAATTAACTCCTTTATAAATTTTGTGACTTTTAAATGATTTCATGAAAAAGGGATATTTCTCTCAAAGAGTTTTACTGATCATTTTCAACTATGTCAACATCCTTTACTAGTTATTATTCTTGATTGAGGTTGATTTATTATAATAAAATCTTCCATATTGTACTGAATGAGTTATGATATGTTTGACTGTGGATATGATATTTTTATACCATTCATGGTTTGTAGTTAAAGTATTGAAATTTTGTATGCTAGTTTTAATTTTAATGATTATGTTATGTTTCACTATTTTCATATGAGGAATGCATTAGACTTAGTAAGTGGCGGGCGGGACCCACTATATCCCCTCGATGCATCGGTAGGTCTCATGAGACAAACTAGTGTCTTGGAACAAGGCCTTGAAAATATTTATATTTATAGTCTTGGCACGAGGCCTGGAATTTGTGGTTAAGATGTCCTACATTATGCATTCCATCATTATGAGATTAGTTATTAATGTTACATGTAATTATTCGACTAGTAAAATATCCATGTGAGTAAGTAAATGACATTATTTGATTTATCTTTGCCATATAAATGCTGAAGTTTATGTTTAAATGGATTGTGTTTCAATTTTATACCTTTCCATAAAAGTTTATGATTATTTATGATAGCTTCCACTATATTGTTTATCCTTACTGAGCATCTGAGCTCACCCCTTTATTATGTTTTATTTTCCCAGGATGCCAATAAGTGTATTATGATTGTTATACAGGGTTATAATAGGGTAATAATGGATTTCTCTAAGTATTATCTATGTTGTATTTTATGTTAGAAATTGTAATTTAATGTTAATGTATGTAATATATTTTCCAAGACTGCTAAATTGATCGGTCCTTTGGGACTTGATTCCTTGTAATAATACCAATGTATTAAAATAATGCACCGACTCTGGGCTAACTGGGGTTAGGGAATTACACATACAGGGCCTCAAAAGCTACCATGATGATAGTGGAATGATATATGTTAATATAAGTAAACTATAATAATTGAAAGTGATCCTACCATCTCTAGATGAAGTGTAACACACAGACCCTCAGTATATCCTAAAACACATTGATAGTTTGCTTGGTCTGGCCATAAGTCTAGGGGTGAAATTCTATACTCATCTGCAACTGGATCCCAGAAGCCTCATGAAGGCCTCTCTACAACCATGATGTAAACCAAGATTCACGGTCAGAGATGATCATTGAGGGTATACCATGAATCCAGATGATCTACAACATATAAAACTGCCCCAAACTCTCAACTAAACCCTACTCTCAGATCTAAAGAAAGTGTGCTGACTTGGTGAGTTAGTCAAAAATCACCCAGATACCATTGTGGCCTCTTGCTATCCATATAATACCACCACAAAGTCCATGGATATTCCATCCCATTTACACTATGGGATCTCAAGAGGCTATGTAAAAACTTCCAAAACATGTTACTCAACCTTCACCTACTAACGTGTGAGAAATAGAGAGACAAACTCTGCTATTATCCACCTCATGTTAGACCACCAAAACTACTACTGAAGGTCCTTGTACATATTTTCCACACCAGGATGTACAACCAAGGGGGAAGTGTGAAACTCCCTAATCATCTCCTTATGCTTCGTGATCGAAACCACTATCTATCCCAAGTAAAGGATGATGTGCTCCCCTCCTTCATAAAATCCATCTGGTGAATCTCCTAAGGATATATAGTCATGTAGAACCTCATAGTTAATGTATCTCAACTGAGACTCTCTCACATATTGAATAAGTAGAGGAGTATCCACCATCAATTGAATAAAAACTACACCCCTATCCTCCACTGGGGTTAGCTGTAATGAAGTCAACTACTCAGATTCCTCATCCACCAAGTGATAATGAGTCTTCCTACTAAGGGAATCTTGAACCACATTTTACTTCCTAGGAGTATAGAATATCTCAAAGTCATACTCTAGAAGAAACTTTAACCAACTCCCCTGTCATAGTTTAAGATCTCTCTGAGTGAATATGTACCTAAGACTCTAGTGGTATGAGTAAATAACAAAACACTCACCCAAAAGATAATGTATCTACATCTTTAGAGTGAATACTATCACTACTAGCTCTAGGTCATGAGTTATGTAGTTTGAATCATTGGATCTAAACTAACTTGACTCATATGTTATAACTTTTTTACATTTTCATTAAAAAAACCAAACCCATATCTAGAGGCATCAAAAAATAGTACATACTCCGATCCCTCTTCCAATAGTCCCAACATAAGAGCACTGTTAAACCTCATCCTTAGCTCCTTAAAGGCTTTATGACACCCCTCGATCTAGGTAAATGAATTACCTTTCCACATTAGGGTATTAAAAGGGGATACAGTCCTTGATAATACTGGAATGAACCTCATTTAGTACCCCACTAATCCATAGAAACTTCACACCTCTGATACACTATTGGGTAGCTCCCAAGAAATCACCGCATCAATCTTCACTGGGTCCATAGATAAACCATGATAAAATATTTCACTCCCTAATAAGTAAAACTCATGGATCCAAAATGATCACTTTGAGAGCTTATCATAAATCTGGCTATCCTGGAGTAAGTCCAGGACTATCCTCAGATACTCTTCATGATCCTACTATGATGCAGAGTAAATTAGTATGTCATCTACGAAGACAACCAAAAATCAGTCCAAGTATGGATGAAAGATCTAGTTCATAAGAGCCATAAACAAAGTGGGGGAATTTTTCACACCAAAAGGCATCACCAAGAACTCATAGTGTCGAAAGTGACATCGAAATGTCATCTTTGAATATCACCCTTGTAAACCCTCAACTGATGGTATCCAGACCTAAGATCGATCGTCAAGAACCAACTCACACCTCTCAAATTATTGAAGAGGTTATAAATACTCGATTTGGGGTTCTTTTTGTTTATTTTTACCTGGTTTAGGTGATGATAATCATCACAAAGACTCAGTCTCCCATCCACCTTTTTCATGAAGAAAACTTGAGATACCTAGGGGACACGCTGAATCTGATGAAACCCTTCTCTCATAGGTCCTTCAACTACACCCTCAACTCTTAGAGCTCAGTAGGGGCCATCTTTATGATGAAAAATATATCAGTGTGGTTTTAGGGTTTTGGTCAATGTATAAATCCATCTCTCACTATGGAGGTAGTCCCACAACATCCTCAATGAAAACATCCATATATTCCTCCACCACTAAAGGAATTTAGATACTTGAAGAGATAGCTTCACCAAGGGATAAATTCACCGACTAATGGGTAATGAGTTGTAACTTCTTTCTCACGAGTCCCACCCACTCATCTATGCGATCTCTCTCATCCATAAAGGATAATTTCATATCATCTATCCAAAGGCATCTAACTAGTATGTGATGACTCTAAATATGGGCTCGAACCATGGATAACCATTCCATACCCAAGATGATGTCATAAGGTTTCATCATTATGACCAAGATGTCCCATGTAAAATCTCTCCACTAGGCACTAGCTCGTACTATTAACAAATATGCAATATCAAAGAATCACTCCCTATAGAAACATCTAGCTGTAGCTATTGGGATAAGGTTTAAAATAGAATATCTGGATCTCACACAAGGTAAAATATGATGATGGAATGACTCACACCTATTTTTACTAGTACTATGAAAATAGTATAAAATACATAGATCGTACCTTGAATCATCTCATGCGTAACCTGATTATATCCCTCCATAGCTTGCAGATGCCCATGGACTCAATCACTATGTCTATGGGTCCAACATGGGTTAACTAGTGGTGGTAATAAAAGCATATCATAGTGTCACACTCCACCATAAGATCCTCCCTATGAATCTCCACCTTCTCCTTTGTTTTCACCACCTCCCTGGGGCCGACCTAACCATGCATGGGAGATCCTTGATCACGACGCTTCCTCTACTATGGTGGTCCATCCACTGTCTGGCTATCCTTCTCAGCATGATGGATTAGTAAATCACATTACATGTGACCCCACCCATTACAATAATAACATCACCCTCACCTGTCTGGATGGATCCTATATGAAATCCCTAAGTCGCATCTCCACACACATGAGTCCAAGAATGATAATGACTCCTCTGTCGAGACCTTGACATCTGACAGCTGCTCGCCACTACAGATGACTTAACCACATTATGTCAAAAATCAGATCCAACCACTTGAAGTCCCTCTACTATGAATCTCTCAATCACCAGAGATCTCTCTAGTACTCAATCATAGGTCATAAGGTACAAGGATACAATAATGGAACTAATGTCTTTGTGATGACCATGCTCAAAACTATATACTGAGAAGAAACCATATTTCACTATATAAAGGGAGTAATGTGTGAGGTCACTGAACCTCATGTTTTACTCAGCGATTGATATGTCACCCTGATACAACTCAAGAAGCACCTAAATACATTTGGAGAATAATAATGATGGGTAATACTCATCATAAAGCAGATACTGGAAGCATGTCCATGAGAGTGTTATCTCATCATGGATTAGCATCACTAGACTCCACCAACACCCTACTTCCCTATGAAGAATACTACTTGAAAGCAAAACCATCTAATCAGTCAGGGTATGAAAAATCCTGAAGGCTCAAACCAATGAATCAAACCAAACATCCGCTACTTATAGGTCTAGCTCATTGTGGAACATCAGTGGTATCTGATGCTAAAAATCACGTAGCACACTAAGCCTGTGCATATCATCATATTTATCTATCAGTACTATCCAAAACTCGATAGGTGTGGGAGTTTCTCCCTACCCACCTAGAAAAAACAACTCATGAGATGGCCTCTGAACTGAGGCCTCATCACTTAATGGATCGTCATCATGTTTCTGTTTCAGTGACCTGACTAGCTATCTTTATGGAGGAGTCCTAAAACTGATCAAGATGTACTATATTTATATGATCATATATATATATGGGGAGATAAATCAAGAAATTTATTCAAAGGACTTAATCCTATATGATGGATGTACCAATTATTCCCTACAATTGATGTCTTGGTATGCCGATTTGACAATCAGGTAGTTAGAGTCCTAGTGAATAGATATGTTGATTGCCACACCAAAACTAGATTACCTAGCTTAAAATCCATACTTGAGACACTCTGACATCATTTCCCTAAGTTACAAACCAATCCTCACCATGGATTCCACTCTAACACTGACCTAAGGAAGAACTGCTCTGATACCACTTTGTCATGAACCGAACCATAGAGGATCACCTGGCCAGTGGAAAGTTGAGTGTGACTACCCCAAGATTGCCTCTAATATGATAGGGGCTGGTGACAAGTTCCAAGAAGGCGTAACTGAAATGGGATGACTTTACCTAATGTATCTATATGCACACAGCTAACCTTCTCCTTGAAAAAGTGAAGAGGAATAATAAAAAAGGCTGCAACATCTAGAGTATAACGATTCATGTAATAACCTCTAGGGAATACATTAGAGTACGATAGTATAAAGACAAAGTGTAAAGGGAGTAAATAAATTCCTAACTAGAAGTGGAGTCCCAACCTAACAACAATTGGAATAAAGGAAAAATAAAAAGATCCCTACTCCTAATATACTAGTTCGACCACCATATGAATTCAATGAACCTAAGTATCACTAAGCTGTACCGATGTCACCACTAACCTACCTGTCATCTGCATAAGAAAAGACATGTGTGGGAAAATCCCACGAAAGGATGAGTATATACATACCAAGTAAGATTATTGGAAACCATAAAGGGAGCAATAAAAAGATACAATAAAAGTTAGCTCAATCCATAGAAAGAGGAAAAAAACCCCAATTCATATATATGCTCATAAAGAAACCCAAATGAGAGAGAAAGGGGATATCCATCTCCATAGACCAACTAAGTACAATGAATCTTCCTGTAGATCCAAAAGTCCATCTCTAATTCCCAAAATCATGTGACACCTCACAAAAATATATGTGGAGGGGCCCACACCTCACCACTTCACTCCACATTTGAGGGATCCAAAACCCTAATGGAGGACCCATTCCCCACTGGAGATCAAATATGGGAGAGTACTACTCCATAAATAGAGGGACCATACCCTAATGTAGTGTGGGAGAGTAATGAATCTACCTAAGTAAAGAGTATGGGGGACCTTCACCCTAGTGAGATAGGGGAGTACCGACCCTAAAATCACTCTGATGATCCTTCCCTAATCACCACCATCATCAAGCATCACTTGAAGAAGCATAATGCTCAGAAAATCAAACATCATATCTCATACACCACAACTAAGGATAAAATCACGTTTTATATAAAAAATCATTCAGGATATGCTACTCACAGGCCAAAATATGAGTCCCAAAGAAGGATATATGAGAGAAATAAGTTTCTGAGATAATTACATGATGTGTAATTGGGGTCACATGGCATGTAACCTTGCCTCATCACTTAGGCATGTTCTCCCCTGAACATAGTTTCAGAATCCATGTCATACTACATAGTGTGTACAAGTGGTACAAGAAGTGTCTCAGCCACTTGGGGCATGCCCATTCTCTTCTGGCCCGTGACCATGTACGTCAGCCCATGCCCATGTTCCTAGGTATTTTGGTCATGTTTGACTACACGGTCGTGCCCATGTACTTTGGCTATTCCCATGTTCCTAGCAGTTTCCTTGGTTGTGTACTCTTGAAGTAAATTCCAAGCCACTAACATTGGTTCACACAGTGTGTATATCGACATACATGGCATGTGATATTTATTTCACCTGAAATCCTAGCCGCTGCAGCCAGGGTACTACATAGTGAGTGTTTTTCTAGACTACACACCGTGTAGTTAGGTTTTTCATATGTAGAAAATCCTATTCTTTTATAAAGTTTCCTAATCTACCAATCCCACCTCAAATCCCACCATTTAATCACCTAAAACCAAAGAAAACTACTATGACCATCAATTACTAGCCTCCGGTGTCTATAAATCAGAATATTATCACTCATAATCAAACCTTTATGCCTCTTGTAGCGCTTCCCATCGCCATAATGAATCTTAGATATATGAATAAATCACCCACTACCCATAATCCATCCCAATTAGTCTGTAAATCACCATCCCTCATGTCATTCATGAAACCAATATGAATATGAGGTTTCAATCATGCTCAAACCTATCCCAAAAACATTGAACTGCAACCTCATAGGCCGATGAAGAAGAACATGAAGAACATTGGGGAGAAATGCACATAAACAAAGTAAATCCATCATTATCTAAGAGTAATAATCCAATGATATGGTAATCAGGTTATCCAATGGTGATATATTGTCATAAAAAATATAAATTGATTTAAAAAATTCAATTTATCTATATGATCTCATGAAAAGGGTATAAAATTGTATATAAATGAAAGTAGATATCAAAATTCATACTTAACAATCAAAAAGGGTGAAATTCCATAAATAATATGCCCTAACTCAATTTATGACCGATATTTGGTGAAGAGTGCATTCACCAATGGTGAAGAAGATTTTCTATGTTTTCTTTCTACCTACATATTTACCTTGATCCGATCATTGTTGTTCTCCATCCCGATTCTACAATGAATAATGATCCCTCCACCTCTCTAATATCCCTGGGTTATGCAGCTAACCCTATATATTTTCTATACCAACATATTTATAGAGAGGGAAATAGATTAGGTCATTTAATTAAAATAAATAAATAAACAATTTATTTTATTAAAATTGCCAACCAACGGTCACCTCACACGAAATGTATGACAATGACTGACCTTATGTCATGCCTAGGGTAAACCCTATATTCCATTTTCAACCATGGTCTTAGATTTCTTATTCAATGTATCTAATAATGGGAAAACCATTTAAACCAAAAAGATGCATTAATATGCATTAAAATATATTACTATTTTAATATATTAATTCTGGGGTCCCAAGACACACAAAAACCAAGTCAAATATGAGGATAAATCCAAATATATACATAAAAATATTCAAAGTACTAATCCATCCAAACCAGAGTCATTATAGAGGGAGACTTAATCGGCTAGGTAGTAGGCATGAGGTAACTTCTTGATACATTTATTTTGATGCTTATTATATTATTATACTTGTATATGTATTTGGTGAGTGATACTTAGTGAGGTTAGGGTTAGTGTTGACCTGAGATATGTAATGAGTCACTTTCTCTATTTATTCATTAAGACTTTAGTATTATTCTACCACATTTACATGATATTTTCTGGGGAGGAACCTACTGAGTAAAACTATAAAATCACCCTTATCTTAAATATCATATTTTTATAGTTTTATAGGGAAAATTTGGTGTCCAAGATAAACTTTAATTGCATGTGGTGTATTAGTTTGGTATAGTCAAAGTTTCTATCATAAGAGTTATTCTTGGTATTTATTTCGGATACTTTGTTTATGAAGGAAATTTCATGCATTACTATGAGATTATGGATTTTATATTATCATTGTAGTTTTTTTATGGTTGTTTTATATATATTTCATGGGATTTAGAGGATAATTCCTCCCACTATGTGTGTTTTATACCCTCATTGATACCTGTAAACTCATGGCCTATTAAAGACAGGCTTTAGGGATCACTTCTAACTTCACTATCAGCCCGAAAGGGGTGATTGAAGAGATTTGAGCTAATTTTTCATGTTGTTTTTCAATGAAAATAACCCATTTATTCTTTATTTCTAGGGATAAATAATTCAATTTCAATAAATCTAAAATTACCAGACATAACTCTAAAACATGCCTAAAATGAGATTTTTTTGATTATTTTATCATCATGTATTTTTAATGACAATGATTTATTTTTTTATTTTTTATTTTTATATATTTTCAAATAAATATTGGTCTAGGAATCCATACAAGAACATATCAGTTTTTCAATTGGTTGCGTAAGATTAAATAAGAAACAAGTCAAGCTATAGAACAATAAATGTGGAGTTTCACAGAGCACATAATATTAAACTATGATCACTTAAGATCAACTCATTATTTCATAAAAGTAACTGAATAATTCAAGGAGTTGCATAAGAATAATATATAGTTTCATAAGAATAACTCAGTAAGATATAGAGAAATGTAAGGTTTTTAAAAATTTCTATGAGAATGAAGAATTTTCATGGCCATGTAAGATTAAGAATAAAATATTATAGTCCATGAAAGATTAAATTTGAGTTTTAGTGATTTAAATATGATTAAATAGAACATCCATAAGATTAATCCTATTCAAAAAATAGTGACATAGGATTAATAATAGCCCATGTATTGTTTTTCAATTGCCAATATCAACCAAGAAAATTATAGATGTATGAGTGGATCTTGACCATTGATGAATATTAAGCTCCATGTGGAAACCATGCATGATGAGGAGATCATAAGTATATTTTTCATACACCCAGTCTAACCCAATTGGGGTAGTATCAAAAAATCCACATGGAGGATGATGGAGGAAAGAGGAGAAAGAAGATAAAGGGTATTGAAATCCACACAAACCTAAGGATTAGTGAAGAAGAAAGATACCTCTAGGCCTCCCTGTATACATGGAAGTATTACAAGGAATATTTCATGTCCACATAGTAGTGATCTTAGCACTCAAATATTTATTATTGTAGTTATGTAATGTAAATTGGGGTTGGGTAATAATGGTTCCCTCCTAAGGGACATTCTAGGATTCCAGGAGATTGACTCCTTAGACACAAATTAAGATTTATTTTGATTTTATATATTTCATTTCATCCTAAAAACTCATAATTCCCCCTTTGTTTCTCACTTCCATACCCATGGAAGGATATCCTACCATGGTTAGTCTAAGGCCGATCACCATTGTAATTCTTGATTTTGTTAATAACATTTACATGAATTTTCTTACTTTGATTTATCACAATGAGGATTTATAATGTTGAGTGATGGTGGTAGGTGAAAATTTCCCACCTATGTTATTCTATGTGTTTTATTCTCTAAACTAATGGAAATCATAATTATACCTTCCTCTATCACTTAGTGTAAGTAATAGACTAGGTGTTTGAGGAGTGAATGGTCTGTGAAAGTGGCTAGGTAAGATGGAGTGTGCACTAGTCTATCCTTACTTAAAGTATACCATGAGATTGGATGTAGTTAAATGAGATTAATGTACCTCTACACACCCAATTAGTGTAAAATGGAAGTCCTGGGAACAAAGGAGTTGATGTATAATGAAATTAATGCATTGAACTCTTAAAATAGAATAATATTGGTGGTTAAGGTTGATGGTCTTAATAGAAACATATCATATCCATACTAGTAGAATAATCCAAATATAATTACTAATATATCATCATAGAATCAATAAGTAAATTAAGAACATGATATAAATAGGTGCACCGCATATCTAGTAAGCTCCATCTTGATAGAGTATATTTTAAGGAGATCAATTAGTGAAAACTAAAAGACTCTTTCCTCCATAGGTAATATACTGAACACTAGAAGATAAATGGAGAGCAAGGATAAAGTGAACTTCAAATTATAAAAAATCATTAAACAACCAATAAGAGGATACAATCCTTTATACAGACTCACCTCATTCAATGAAAGATAATGAGCATCAACTACCAATGTCAGGAAACTGGCATACGTTACCATAATATATTCCTATTGGTTTATTATAATCATTGAACATTTCAATGATTATAAATATGTTTTTTATTCCATAAATGAATCATCCTAATGGATCATAAGGAAAATTTCTCAAAATACGTGGTAGTTTTCATGCACCCAAGATCTCATATCATAGGCTGAATTGTGTAATAAAATTTTAGAATCACATGCCTATAATAATATTGTTATATCTTTGGTTGTGATGTGCATCATATTCATATAGAAGATTATGACCAAAGTTGAATCATAAAATATTATTAATCTATTTTAGTACATATCATACAATCACCCACTTGAACTAAAATATCATAAATACTTTAGGTAAAAAATTTACAGCTCTTTGTGAATATATCCAAACTCATTTGTGTGAAGTTTTATCAAACTCTCTTTATTTAGAAACAAACACTTTGTCCAAAATTTAAATCTTTATTGATTAACTATGTAACCCTATAGTTTTTTCATAGCATTGAAAAAAATATGAATTCCCTATTTTATATTTGTAAGAAAATAGAATAATCTATAAAAATTAAATGTTACTCAAACTACAAAGGGGTCTATCTTGATCTCAATAAAACAAAATGATATCTCTATATAAATATGTCTACCATAAGATGTATCATATACATCATATATATATTTATATAATCTATTTATCCATGAAATAAAGTGACCACTTTTCCTAGAACATGTCAATATAGTATATGCCATCTCATACATTTTCGATTATCCAAAATAGGTTGACCAATTCAAATTAACACATAACATGTCATTAATCTAAGTAGTCAAGCACATAAAATGTCACTAAACTAAGCATGACTATGAATTTACTTAGTATAATTAAATCGTGGGACTAAATGTATTTTCTTATCTTATAAGTGGGAAAATCACATCTCGGTTGAAATTAATTTAATATTTAATAAAAAATATACCTAACTACCCCCAATTAAATCATCCTCAAGGATGGTTAAGAAAGGTATCAATATATAAATGTTCACATGCTAAGTATCTTTTAAACCTCAGGTAACAGGGATTCATAATAAGTAGACAACCCTAAGCATATCAATAACTATATTTCATTCCATGTGAAGTACATTTACATGTTAGTCTATATAACAAGTATCTACTTATTATATCACAAGTCTATTCATTATATTCTATACGTGATTATACTCCTTCCAATCTTAACATATTATTACAACCCATGATACCCCATGATGATCATTTATTAGGGACAACTCAAAGTCATTATTTGAAGAGATTTTATCATTCCACTATTCATTTAATATATAAGATCTCATATTTTTCCAGGTTCCCCCCTCTTTGAGTTTTTTGTTTAAGTCTTGATGGCTGAGTCTTGTTCGGAGATGAAGAGCCTTTGTTAGAGAAACTGAATTAAAGACTAGGGATGAATGTTTTTTTAATTAATTGAGTCTAAAAATAAATGTGTTAAATGAGTTTATGAGGGTTTTCTATGCTTGTAAGGCTTTAGAGGTGTTCAGAATCCTTATGCTAGGAAAAGTGGGTTGGAAGTTGTCTGTAGGTGAATTACATGCCGTGTGAAGGTATTATACACTGTGTAAAATCTTTTGGACACATGTCGTGAAACAAATATAGGGAGTGAACTGGTTAAATATAATGTAATCACTACATGTCATGTAATGTTTGGGATAATTAAATAATACTCCAAGGTGAAAAGTTTTTCAGTATATCCCTCTTAAAATAAATTCACAACATGTAAAAGAGTTACACATAATGTAATTTCCCAAACAACAATTTTAAAGGTTTTGTGTTGATGATTTGTTTCTCATTATTTCATTAAGCCTCTTCCTATCAACCCTATGGATTCTTCTAGGTAATTTTGGAGCACTGTTATTGATTCTAAATGTCTTGATCATGCATCTAATCCCTGGTAAGTGGTTTTAGTTAGGTTTTCCCTTCTCTCCCTTTGTTATACAACCTTTTCGGTGTTATATATAGACCGTGTGCATTATTGGTTTTGATCTTGATCATTTATGATATAAGAACATTTTTTCAATCATCCATGACTTTGTTCTTATTGTTTAATCCTATTGGAAGCATTGGTTTATTGTTAGTTAAAGGTAGGGGGTCTAAACCATAACCCTATAGTTTGATAATTGTCGAGTATGTGCAATATTGCAATAGTACCAACATATTGTGTGCCAAATAAATTAAAAATAATGAATTGGATTACTCTTTGGATTCAATTTGGATCTAATTGGTTATTAATTTGGCTTCTGGCTACCGTTCGGGTGAGAAAACCCTTGATTACAAATAAATTCTTTAATGGATTAAAGTGTGTTTAGCATGACATGGGATTTGGGTGTTTGATTGATATAGATTCACCTCAACTTGGATTGTTTATTAAGATAACTGACATGTTATTTTTTATGACCAAATGAAAAATGAATTGTGTAGTTTAAAGATAAATAGAAATCAATATAATTAACCACTGAGCCTTATGACATGATATTGCGTTATACTTGTTGTTATGACATGTGTTGTGATTTATATGCTGAAATGCTTATATAGGGAATTTTCCTAGTTTACATGATGAAATATTCATATACCAAGATATGCCCTGAGAAATAATGAAATGATTATATACTAGTCTATGACCTGAGACATTCTAAAATGCTTATATATCGGGCTATGCCTAGTGACACATGCTGAAATGCTTATATACCAGACTTGACCCTAATAAATGATGTAATTCTTATATACTAGGATCAACCTCGATTGATTACTGAAATTCTTATATAGCAGGTTTGACCCATATATTTGTGTGATTCATACTATGGTTATATGGTTATAGTTATGTTGACATGGTTGTTAGACATGCTCAGAGATATTATGACATGGTGCCAAGTTAGGTTATCTCTTACCACAGTTATATGGTTATGGTTGACATAATAATGATACATGCTTAGAGATATTACAACATGGTGTCGAAGTAGTTTGATTTGATATTAATTTAATTGTTTAATTAATTAATACACTTGTTACATTATTACATGCACTTATTATCATAATGGTTATGTTTAGAAGTGATGGTTTCGACCTAATGAGTTATACTCACACCTTATTCGGTACACCATTTGGTACCCAAGAAGATTACATGAACGTTGGACTGGATAGGGTAAAGGTACCTTTCTATGTTCTCTCTCTCTTTTTTAAATCTTAATAGCACTATCATCATTGGATAGGGACCTTGCTTTTGATTGTTTCTTACTGAATGGGATGGAGTTTGGAGACGAGACTGACATGGGGTTTGGGACCGGGGACTTATGAGTTTTTATTTGAGTCGGATAGTATTTTATTTGTATTATTTCTACTATGAAATTTTTTTATATTCTAGAAAAAATTACATCATTCCTTTATTATTTATTGGATTGTTCAATTATATTATATTGTCAGATTCCCACTATATTGTATTATTTCCATTATTTTCGTATTCTGATATGTAATTATTTATTATTATTGGATTATTCTACTATGGTGTAACTCTATAACTAGGGGGTATATTCAACCCACTATACTTATCACATCCCCACTTCTAGTCGGAAACCTTTAGAGTACATGGAGGTGCTCTTGAGGTCTTGTAACCAACCCTTTCTGGACACGTGAGAGAGTGTCAGATCGAAGGATGTTACAAAGTTGTATCAGAGGCATCATGTTTTATTTTCTATTTATTTATTATTTGGGAAAGGTATAAAGGAGACTAGGATGTGTCAATAATTGGTAATGTCCTTATGCATGGGAGTAGCTAACCCATGTATGGGGGAAAATCCAAGTGCCCAGTGGTATATTGCTGTTTATACTGTTCTCTTGTTATAGTCGATGTTATTTCACCCTAAGTGATTCTCATGTTGTGTGAGGTTATTATTTAATGATGTTATTGGTTCTTGAGATTTATAATCATGGCCTGGTATGGCATATGACGAGTATTCATTCATCAAGATAGGAACAATGGGATATATCTTGGCATGCATTGTTCATGATAGGGACATATCTATTTCATGTGATATATACTTTACTATTTGAACAATGATATAAGAAACTTGTTATATATGTTAAATAAAATGAAATAAATGAACTATTATGTCATTCTAAAACACTTCTAAACCATGTTTAGAGAGACCGAGAGTTAGTGGTTCTCTGTTGTTGTCATCATTTGAGGTTGAATTTGTTATATCCAATATTATAAGGAGTATGCTTTTCTTTTATAATAAATGATTCCCCATAATCTTTGAGTTTAGAATCAGGAGAGTGGAAATCAACACACTCCTAATGCAGCTGAGCTGAAGCTTCTTGCAGCTCTTGAAGACGAGATAGATATTTAGCTTCATGATACACTACTAGAAAACTAACCTATACCAACGGTTTGGAACCGTTGGTATAGGCCTCCAAACCATTGGTATAGCCTATACCAACAATTTAGAGAACCGTTGCCAAGTAAGCCGTTGGTATATGTATTTCAAAAAAAAAAACATCCGTTGGGATTTGATCCCAGGACCCCTAGTTTATCATTGAACGACTTAACCACTAACCTAACATGACTTTTGTGAACATAATTACATAAATATATATATGTATTCTCATAATTATTTTAAATTTTGATTTATATAATATTCTTGGTAAGAAGATTCGATAAAAAATCGAAGGACCTATACCAACGGTTTTGACAACCGTTGGTATAGATTTTGAGTTTGGAATTTCATTCTGATTCCTGGGGGACCCTTTCCCAACGGTTTGGACAAACTGTTGGGAAAGGGTATGGCTTTCCCAATGGTTTGGCCAAACCGTTGGGAAAAGTGGCCACAAAGGGGACTTTTCCCAACGGTTTGGCCAAACTGTTGGGAAATCCATACCCTTTCCCAATGGTTTGGCCAAACCGTTGGGAAAAGTGGCCTCAAAGTGGGATTTCCCAATGGTTTGGCCAAACCGTTGGGAAAGGGAACCTATAACAATAGTTTTTACAAACCGTTGGTATAGAAGCATTGGGAAAAGTCATATTTCCAATAGTGATATCTTCTTGAGGGTCATGCGATCCATGGAGAGGGAAACTGTTTGCACCATGCCTTTAATGTATGAGAAGATAAGAGAGTTTTAACTGTATCATCCACCTACATTCATTGGGGAAGGAGGCCCCCAGGTAGACGAGTTTTGGATCAAGTCTATCCATATGATCTTTAAGCATCTAGAGATACCCACATATAGGAGGGTGAAGCTTGCTGTATATATGATTTTTAGACCTACCAAGAATCAGTGGGACAATTTAGAGCAGGTAGGGCAGTAGGAGGAACTATCTTGGAAGGACTTTGAGACAAAGTTCCTAAGTCATTTCTATCCCAAGACCTTGAGGGATGAGAAGGCTCATGAGTTCATTCACTTGACATAGTAGGTCCTTTCAGTGTTGGAATACATTGAACATTTCACCAACCTATAGTTATTTTCACCATATTTATCTACTGATGATATATCTAGCGAGAGAAGTTTTTATGGTTGACTTTTCTATGAGATCAGGTTGTAAGTGAACGTGTTCCGTCTAAGCAGTTTTCAGGTGTGATGATTCTGACACTCATCATGGAAGGAAATATTAGAGAGGCCTCAAGAATCATCCATATTGTTTCAGTAGGAAAAACTATGAACTCTTATTCAAGTGCAAAGAAGTATTGTTATGATAGTTTTTTATAGGGTAGCAGTGGATAGAGAATTTAAGGCGGTGGGAAGCCATATTAGGTACATGTTTCATTATAGTTCTATAAGTGTGGAAATATGGGCTAAAATGGACTCAGTGTCCATAACCCAATTTGGAGTGTCATTATTGTGGCATATTGGGCCACCTATAGAGGTTTTTTAGGGGTATACAACATCCAAGCTATGGAAGGGGATCAGGATAGGTACTAGAGTATAGGAAGGACTCCGATACTCCTTCATAGATAGGTAGCTGGAGTTCCATGGGACATTATGGTCAAGGAAAGGGATGTGGTACTCTAGTTCAAGAATGAAAGTACTGGGTATATGATATATCTCAGGGGAGTCAGGTTGGATCCTAGGGTAGAGGGGCTGGTCAGCTGCATGTTATACAGACTACTCCAACTAGTGTGGATACAAGACCATATACTGTTAGAGGTATTATCCTTATATCATCTACCCTTTCTTGTGTTTTTTTGATACATGATCATCAAATTGATTTTTTATCCATTATATTTGTAAATATTTTATGCTTGGATGTGAAAATATTGGATGGTTTTTTGACCATCGACACACTGTTGGGAGTGTTTTTAGAGAATATCAAATGTTGGAAGATGTGTTTTTATATATTGGTGGTTACTATTAATTTTGTGAACCATTTGTGATGGAAATGAAAGACTTTGATTTGAATCTTGGTATGGTTGGTTAGTTCTATACTAGGATCATATATACTATTACCATATGAGAGTTACCATTTTATCTCAAGAAGGAGGAATTTATTCTCACTAGGGTGAGTGGGATCTTCAGGCTGGTCGTACAGGACCAATTTAGTGAAGATAGGATTGTATCATAGATAATATATCTAATATATATCTAGATAATGGTGGAATGTAGTAGGATTATTTTCCTCTAATGTTAGTCTATTTTCAATATTTTTTTCCTGATAAGTTTTACATCATATCGATCGAGCAAGAGATTGAGTTAGTGTCAAGAGTAAATCCAGTTTCTATCTCTCCTTATATAATGGAACTAGTAGATCTTCAGGAAATTAAATATTAGTTAGAATATCTAGAATATAAAGTTTTTATATGGCCTAGTACATCTCCATGGGTTTATTCTATTCTCTTCTCCCAAAAGGATAACGGGACTTTATGCTTATGTGTGGATTATCAGAGATTGAACCAGATTATGACCAAGAACTGGTATCCTCTTTCGTGCATCAATGATATCTTAGACTATATGAGAGGTTCTTATATCTTCTCCAAGATTGATTTGAGATCATGATACCATCAGTTGAGGGTGAGACCATTGGACATACCTCAAACTGCTTTTAGGAATAAGTATGGATTGTATGAGTTCATAGTGATGTTGCTTGGTTTGACTAACACACCAAAAATATTTGTGGCCCTGATGAATATGATATTTCATCCTTTTTGGGATTAGTTTTTAGTGGTTTTTTTGATAACATCTTAGTGTACTCCCAGTCAAAAAAAGATAATTCCAAACATCTTGACATTGTCTTGAGTACACTGAGAGAGCATCAAATTTATGTCAAGATAACCAAATGCAGTTTATAGATTAATAAAGTGCACTTCCTAGGCCATGTAATCTCATAGGAAGGAGTGTTAGTGGATACAAATAATTTTTCAGCTGTGGTATCTTGGGAGTATCCCAAGAATGTCTTCAAGATTCAGAGCTTTCTGGGTTTAGCAGGTTATTATCGATGTTTTATCCAAGAATTCTACCATTTGGAAACACTGATGTTTGGGCTGACCAAGAAAGGGGTGAGGTTTGTTTTTTCAGATTCTTGTGAGAGATATTTTTAGGATATAAAAGGAAGGATGAAATTAGAACCTATAATCACTTTACCTATACTGGGTAAAGCATATATCATGTGCTATGACACATTTGGAGTTGGAATTTGAGAAGTTCTAATGCAGGAGGATTGAGTGGTTTCTTATGGTTCTAGATAGCTGATATCACATTATAATAATTATCCTACTCATTATTTAGAGATAGTAGAAGTGGTATATTTTTTGATATGTTTGAGGCATTATCTCATAGGTGAGAGGTTTTTTGTATATATGGACCATACGAGACTTAGGTACATATTTTCTCAGTGGGGCCCGAATCTTCAGAAGAGGAGGTGGGTCAAGTATCTATAGTCTTATAACTTTGAATTGGATTATAAACCAAGAAAGGTAAATTTCATTGATGATACATTGATCTAAAATATGAAGGAAGAGGTAGTATGAGAGTCTTGTGATGAGTGGTGGATGATGGACCTCTTTGAAGACATGCATCTTGATGTTCATGAGTCTTAAGGATGAGTAGATCTAACTTCGACATTTGTTATACTCATGATTTTGGACTAGGTAAAGACCAATCATTTATATGATCTAGAGGGATTATTTCTAATAGAAAACTTATATGGTGGGGAGACACAATCAAGATGGTCTCTTGGAATTGGAAATTATCTTATTTTTTATAGCCAAGTATGGGTTCCTACGGGCTTGCATGAGGAGCTGATGAGAGTGTTTCATTCTTATAAGCGGACGATATATCCTAGTTTGAAAAAGATGTATCATGATTTACATAGACAATATTAGTGGTCAGGAATGAAGAAGGAGGTAATCAGATTTGTGGTGTTATGTTTTACTTGTCAGTAGGTGAAAGATGAGCATCAAAGCCCAACTAGGTTTTTGCAACCATTTCCCATTCCTGAGAGGAAATGGGATGATGTCACTATGGATTTTTTGATAGGATTACTTAGGAAAAACCATAAGAATGATGCTGTATGAGTGATTATAGATTTACTAATGAAGGTATCCCATTTATTACCTATCAGGGAGACCTTCATAGTTAATGATCTAGGCAATCTTTATGTGTGTGAGGTAGTTCAATTGCATGGTGTTACAATGAGAATCATTTCCGAAAGAGATCCTCATTTCACATCATGGTTTTGGAAGGGTCTTAAGAAGCCTATGGGATCATAGGTTATTTTAAGTGTAACCAATCATCCTTAGACCACTGGTCAATCTAAGAGGACTATTCAGATTCTTGAGGGTTTGTTATGGGTTTGTGTTCTGGATTTTGGTGGTTCATGGGATTATTATATGACACTTGTGGAGTTTTCATATAATAATAGCTTCTGGAAATTATTTCATATGGCACCATTCGAGGATTTGTATGGTAATACATTCTATTCACCTCTTTTTTTGGTTGGAGGTAGGCGAGTCAATGCTTGTTTAGACTAGTCTTTTATAGAAGACGTATGAGAAAATTTAGTTGATCAGATAATGGTTAGTGACCACACAAATCATGAATAAATCATATGTTTCCCATCAGAGATGAATTTTTAAATTGAGTTTGGTCATCAGGTTTTCATTTGGGTTTTTCCTAGGTTGGGGCAATGTCGTATCAAGAAAAAGGGGAATCTAGCACCCAAGTTTGTTGGGACATTTGAGATAGTGGAAAGGTTCGGTCCAATGGCGTACCAATTATCCTTTCCATAGTTCTATAGTTCCATGCATGATGTATTTCAAATGTCGTAGCTTTAGAGATATTATTTATACCCTTCTCATGTGATATACATAGTAGACATAGAATATAGTGTTGATAGGTCCTTTGAGGAGAATCTGACACATATTGTAGACTGTAGTGAGAAGTATATCTAGGGTAGGGATATTCCTTTAGTTTGAGTGTAGTGGATGCATCAGAGAGTTCAAGAGGAGACTTGGGAGAGGGAGTTTGATACATGAGCATAGTGTCTAGACTTGTTCACCGAGACCCCAAAGTGATGCTTGGAGTAGCTTAGGGACGAGCTATTATATGATAGAGAGGTTATAAGATCCCATATTTTTCTAGGTATTTCCCTCTTTGAGTTTCATTTGATCCTTGGTGGCTAAGTCTTATTTGGATATAGAGATCCTTTTTTGAGTAAGATGACTTAAAGTATGGGTATGTATGTTTGTTTGAATCAAGGGAGTCTAGGTATAAAGGTGTTAAATGTGTTTACAATGGTTTTCCAAGATTGGAAGGATTTGGAGGTGTTCATAATACTTATGTTATGAAATGGGGGTTATAAGTTGTTCTAAAGAGAATCAAACACCATGTAAAGGTATTACATATAGTGTAAACTCTTCTAGACGCATTTTTTGAAACAAATATAGGGTATGAACTGATTACACATCATGTAAGAACTACACATCATATAATGTTTGGGATAATTAAATAATACTCTGAGGTGATGGGTTTTTTTGGCATATCCCTCTAGAAATAAATTTACGATGTTTAAAGGAGTTACACTCTATGTAATTTTCCAAGAATCAATTTTAAAGGTTCCATATGGATGATTTGTTTCTCATTCCTTTATATAGCCTCTTCCTCCTGACCCTAGGTAACCTTCCAGCTGATTTTGGAGAACCTCTCTTTATTCTGAACATCCCAATCATGCATTCAATATTTGGTAAGTGTTTTTGGTTAGGTTTTTACTTCCCTCCCTTTATTATTTAGTTGATGTGGTGTAATCTCTTCACTGTGTGCATTTTTGGTTTTGATCTTGATCAGTTATGATCTAGGAACCTTCTTACGATCATCTGTGCCTTCATTATTGTTTGTTAATACTTCTAGAAGAATTGGTTGATTGTTTGTTAAAATAGGGGGTCTAAACCTTAACTCTATAGTTTGATAATTACCAAGTATGTGCAATCTTGAAATTTTTCCAAAATATTGTGTGCTGAAAAAATTAAAAATAATGAATTGGATTATTCTTTGGAGTCCCTTTGGATATAATTGGTTATTGACATGGATTTTGGTTACAATTTGGGTGAGAGAACCCTTAATTATAAATGAATTGTTTAATGGGTTAAAGTGTGTTTTGATTGACATGAGATTTGAAAGTTTTCTTGATATAGATTTACCCCATCTTGCATTGTTTGTTGATATAACTGGAATGTTATTGGTTATGAACAAATGATAAATAAATCATATGGTTGAAAGATAAATGGAAATTGACATAATTAACCATTAATACTTATGATGTGATATTGTGTTATCCTCACTACAATGACATGTGTTGTGATTTCTATACTTAAATGATTATATAGTGCAGTGACCCACTTTTCATGTTGAAATTATTATATACCAGATGATGCCTAGAGACATGATAAAATGATTATATACCAGTATATGCCCTCAGACATGATGAAATTATTATATAGTGGGATATGCCCAGTGACATATGATTAAATTCTTAAATACTGGACTTAGAACTGATAAATTCTATAATTCTTATATACCAAGATCAACCCTGATTGATTAATGAAATGATTATGTAGAGGGTTTGACCTAGATTTTTGTGATTAATACCATGGTTATATGTATACAATTATGTTGGAATGGTTGTGAGACATGCTCAGAGATATTCTGACATGGCACAGAGGTAGGTTATGTTTTACCATAGTTATGTGGTTATGGTTGGCATGGTCATGAGACATGCTTAGATATATTCCAACATGGTGCTAAAGTAGGTTTATGTGATATTAATTTAATTTTTCAATTAATTAATACACTTATTTATTTCATTATTTCATGCACTTATTATCATACTAGTTATGTTTAGACATGGTGGTGTTGACCTACTGAGTTATACTCACACCCTATTCAGGCCTCTATTTGGTACCTAAGCATATTACATGGAAACATGATTGGATAAGGGAAAGGGACCTTGTTGGTGATTTTTACTTACTAGATGGGCTAGAGTTTGGATAAGAGACCTACATGGGGTTTGAGACCAAGGACTTATGAGTCTTCTATTATTTTATTTTTATTACTTATAGAATGAAATTTAGTTACATTCCAGCATGACATTAAATTATTCCTTTATTATTTATTAGATTATTCAGTTGTCTTATATTGTTGTTTTTCCACTGTATTATATTGTTTCCATTATTTCTACACTCTTATATTTAATTATTTATTATTATTGGATTATTTTTCTATATTGTAACTCTATAAACAGGGGATATAGTCTCCCTACTATACTTATCACACCCCGCTGCTAGTCGGCAGCCTCTGGTGTATGGGGAGGTGTGCTTGAGGTCTCATAAACAACCTTTTCTATCCACATGAGAGAGTGACAAGTCAGGGGATGTTATATAATATACACAACACACATGATTTAATGATAAATACTATTTCTTTTATTATAAAACTATGATACAACCCCATTGAAAACAATCATTACATCCAGTTTATCATGTGTTTAATACTGAAAGACTTTACATGACCCCAATGATTCTATTTTATTAACATCTTTATCAACTGATCTTCTATATTCTGACATGTTTCTACCCAATATATCATTACATCACCTCCCTCAATAATATCTCAAATGATATGGTATTTATAAAGGATGTGTTTGATCCTTTGGTGATATTCGAGTCCTTGTCTCGAGTAATAGCTCCATTATTGTCACAATAAATCTAAATTTCTCCCTCAATGCTAAGAATGGATCATAAGTTCGGTAATGAACTTATTGATCTAAATATATTACTTTTCACCATCTAATGAAGTGATGTACTCTACCTCTGTTGTAGATTCAATGATGTCTTTTTTGGAACTCTTCTAATTAAAAACTCCACTATTTAGAAAAAACAAGAAACCGGATTAATATCTCATTTAATTTTGTTAGATTGGAAATTATCATCAGTGTAACCCCATAGAATGAGCTCATACCCACCTCCAAAGACCAAAAAATATCCTTGATTCATCTTAACAACTTAATGACGTTCTTTATAGAAATCCAATGTCTGTTATCAAGATTATATTGGTATCTACTTGTTATTCTTAGATCATAAGTGGCATAAGGTTGAGTAATTAATAAGGTATATATGATAGATCCTATTAAAGATGTATAATGAATCTTATTCATCCCTTTTAACTCTCTAGAATTATATAGAATCTTCTTAAGATTCATTCCATCAAACACTAGTAAAGATCTCCTCTCAGAGTTCTCCATGAAAAACTAATTTAGAAATTTACTAATTAATGTGTTCTAACTCAGTCCAAGAAACCTATTAAATTTATCTAAATAGATATTTATACCTGGTTGTTAGGCAACTTCACCCATGTCTTTCATTGAGAAATACTTTCCCAACCACACCATTATATAATTTAAAGTTGGTATATTATTTCTAATAAGTATTATTCCATCCACATACAGTATTAGAAATACCACAATGATACCAATAATTCTATTATATATAAAAGAATCATCAACATTCTTCATGAAACCAAAAGTTTTACTGCATTATCAAACTGTATCTTCTAACTATGAGAAGCTTGATTAAATCTATAAATGGACTGTTGTAAATTTCAAACCTTAAAATGCTAATTTGATACTTCAAAACCTTTTATTTATATCATATATATATATATATATATATATATATATATATATATATATCCATGACTAAATTATCATTAAGTAAAGAAATTTTGACAACCATATGTTATATCTCATAATTATAATGAGTTGTTATGACAATAAATATTCGTATGGAATTTCTAGAGAAAAGGTTTATTTATAGTCAATACCATGATTTTTTATAACCTTTTTCTACTAGTTTAGATTTATAAGTAGACACTCTAACATACATGTTAGTTTTCTTATGAAAACCCCACTTGGAACCTATGGGTATCACACATTTAGGTGCATCCAAAAAGTTTCAAACTTGATTAGTGTACATGGGCTCCATTTTAGATTTTATAGAATTTATCCATTAAATATAATTAGAACTTTCAATGTCCTCTCTGTAGGTAGTAGGTTCATCATTTATGGACATTAATTTATTATCATTTTCCATAAGAAATCCATACCTCTCTGGATATCAATGAATCCTAATATATATTTTAGGTTCTTATGTAAAATGATTTGGTTCGTAATCCAAAAATATTTGTGAAATCCTCTCAACACCCATATCAAGACCACTTCCTATTTTTTTGGTTTTAAACTTCATCATGTTCAACTTTCCTCCCACTAAATACACTATTTATAAAATCATTCTCAAGGAATGTAGAGAATCAGGCCACAAACACTTTTTTCTTAGTAGAACTATAAAAATAAAATCCCTTAGTTTCTTTGGGATAAAAAATAATAATAATTTATTTGACTTAATTTCACAAATCAACCCAAGATACATCGAACCAATCCCTAGGTTGGCCCTTCACATATCCCAAGGAACATTCCTGATCACCGTAGACTAGATAAAAGTAGCATGAGAACCAATCAAAGAAATTGGGAATGATTTTACCCATAATATTAATGATAAATTAAAGAGACTAAAATAATAAACCACATGATATCCAGTTAAAAAATATAAAAAAAACATACATCCCAAAACATGAATACACTATCCAATATTAATGATGAAAAAGATACTAGAAAAAATAAAAAATGATATAAAAAACATGACTAACTCCATATGACACATGAGAACCTTCAGGTTCCACCATCTCTATTTATCCTTGACCAATCCAATGATACAATTTCTAAAATAGAAGAGATTAAATCCACACTCACAAAACATATTAAGAGAATACGATCTATATAAACCTGAGGTTGTATATAGGGTGTGATCATAAAAAGATCAATTGGTTTCTACCCCACACCCCATGTAAATATATTACTAAATGAACCATAACATGCTAGTTTGAATTAAATATGTTAAAGTAAGATTTTATTTTTATTTAAAACATATCACAAGGAGGTATTACTTTTAAAAATGTTTCTATAAGAAATGATATTATAAACATGTTCAGTAGAAACCATTATTAAAAAAACAAATTAAGAATCATGGGATATAACTTAGGTACCTAAGGTCATGAAAACCTAAGACCTCTATTTCCACATCTTTATCTTAAAGTAAATATCTATGGGAATTATAGGTTTACACTACAGAATAACTAAGGGAGTTATATGAACCAAATAAGTATAAAAGGGACTGTCAAGTCCCATAATAAATAAAAAAGGGAGCACCATTTCCCAAACAAAATAATTAAGGGAGTTCCATTTCATATAACACTCATCCTAAGAACTAACTATATACCCAAGGATTCCCATGAAGTTTGTTTTTTTCTATAATTATTTACCAACCAAAAACCATTCATGAAACCAACCCCCTTTTATCAAAATTAAAATATGATGACAATTCATTGAAAAAAATATGATTTACCATTTCGAGTTTTCAACCAATAAAATGGGGTTTCTAAAAACTACCATCCAACATCAAACATAACTTAATCCATAGATTTTTTTATGAAAAAAACGTTGATGGACCTTTGAAATCCATAGAAAACTTTCAAAGAAAACAATTCCATGAAATTTCATGGAAAAATAGTTTAGAAATTTCATCAGACACTTTATAGACATCAAAATAGGAATGGTATTTTATAAACATATAAACATTCTCTTTACTATAAAATTTGGATCCAAAGAGGAAATAATAATATAATTTACAAAAACAATCAATAAAAAAACTAATATAAATTTTATACTACTCATACTAAATTTTAAATAAAACAAGAACATATGATTCAATAGGTAAAGAGGTTAATGTAGTCCCACATACATTTAGAGCCCCTTGAATAATTTGTAATAAGAATTAAACATATATTACTACCCTTAAAAATCTAATAAATCATTAAAAATAAATTTGAGACTGAAAATCATAAGAATAAGATATTCTTTTGGGACCCTAAAAGTGAAAACTCTTATCAACGAGCTGTGGGTTGAGTGTGAACCCTCCAACTGAGTGCAGATGACATGTAAAAGGCCACTATTACTCCTAATATCAAAATAACCATGATTTTAATGGGTTTCAAAATGTCATATAGAAACCACCATTACAAAAGAAACCCAGTTAAGGAATAAGTTAAGATAAAAAGTGGAAAGAAAGAATAAGGATATGAGGAAAGAGTGAAATCTTACCTTTGGATTCAATGTAAAGTTATGGAGAAATCCCTAGGAGGTGAAGAGAGAAAAATAATGACACTCTTCCCTCCCTTGGTGGTGCATACATGTATGGTATGAGGAAGAGGGGATATACACCTCTCTATATGGATTCCTCTTCTAACAATAATATAATGAAAATTAAAATTACAAATTTAATATCTAAAAACTTCTAGATTTGTGATTCCACTTATTTTTAATTATCTAAATAACATATTTATTATTAATATTCCATATTAATGTGTTTTTAAAAATAAATATTCATATAATAATATACTAACCCAAAATATACCTCATACTTCGCAACATATATACATTATAAGAAAACGTAAATTAAATATTTAAAGTAATATAAATTAATTACATGATCACATAAAACACTTAAAAATATTCTAATAACAATCTAATAAATAATAATAACACATCTTGAGAAGTCCTAAAATGAAATTTTAAGTCTTGAATCAAATTCAAGACATCCATGGTCACCTTGGATGATCACTGAGATTATGAACATTGAATTTTCAATACCTAAAATTTATTTTTTTTTAAAAATCTCACTATTTAATATCCCTTTTTATCATTGAAATTAAAATATATAAAAAAATGAAATTTGGGATGCATAAATTATCCCTATTATAATGATTTCCATCCCCAAAAATCCCCTCATAATTTTTTTTTATTTGATTAAAGAATAATTCGTCATTTTAAAAATATCATAACATAATAAATCAATTTCCTTTATAATAGATTTTTAAGCTGAAAAATTATTTTCACCAACAAGATTACAATTATAAACATGACTAAATAATTACACATGATGGGTCCATGGGGTTATACACCATATATCTATTTGATATTTCCCACCATAATAAGACACCCCATAATCAATAAATTTTCACCATAGACCCATTACCTTATTGCTTTTCATCCCATTAGAAACAAATGATATAATAATGATTTTATTTTCATAATAAATTCACATATACTTTGAATAAAACAATTTATTTTGGTAAAAAATATATTTAATAACATCCTTTTATTTATAAATATAATTTAGTATATAAAAACCCAAGTTTGATATAAGAATAGTCATGAAAATTTATATTTAATGACTGATATTAGTAACTCAAATTTTCCATTGAACATGGAAAATTTGAACTCTATTTTTTTTATTTTTATGGACTCATAAGACTATTTTTACAAATAAAAAATGGGTTACGGGGTCCCCCTAGTATTTGAATTCATGGAGATTGTTGTAAACATCAATTTGATAGCTCACAGAGCTCAAATGGACCCCCGAATCAAAATTTATGCTTGTTTGAATTTGTAATTATATATTAAACTTATATTAGGAAATTTTAAGTGTCAAAAGACCATAAAAAATAATATAAGTGTTTATAGGATTAAATAAGGGACAAAAATAGGTTTTCTAGGTTTTTTATACATTGCATGGGTACTGTTCATGGGAACTAGATCATGCACTATACCTGTGCATAAACTTGTCAGTGAATGAGGACATTTTTTTGAACATGAATGGGTAAAATTAATTCTTGTTAAATTTACTCATGCAACTCACCACCACTTTAGAAAATTTTCCCAGTTACCCATGCACCCTAGCCATGCATCACTTATGAATGTGCCAAAAATGCCAAGTTTGAGCCTGTTTTTCAAAATTTCAACCCTGAAATTTCTAGAGTCCTTATAAAAATAAAAATATATTTATTAGAGTCCCAATTTAACACTTTAAAATGAGTTTCAATGAATTATCATCACTCCACGATTCATTTCATTTAAGAAATACCCCAAATTCCATTATCTTAGAGGTCATTCAAAGAAATTGATGGAAAAAAATCATAATTATCATCCAAAATTATTCAAACTAAAACCCAACATGTCTATTAGGACATATAACACATAGTTAAAACATTAATTACAAGTTTAAAATCCATACATGGACCAAAAAATCCCATATCACTCAAACATCATGTGACCAATGAAGAAAAAATAGTCTTACATTATACTTAAGAACAAAAAAACCTTGGCATAAAACTTCAAAATAAGGATTAAAATTTCAAACTAAAAGACCTTATATAAATTTAATTTGATAAAACCTAGGAATTTTTTTTAAAATTCCCACTCAACCAAATTTTACTTTCAAAATAAAATTTTAAAACAGAATAAGAAATTTCATGGGAAATCCACCAAAAAAACATCCTTAATATAAAATTTCATTACACACATGAATGAATTTGAATTCAAAACACCCATAATACAACCCATTCAAAATTTTGAAATCACTTAAACTAATTAATCCATCTAAAACTCAATTTTGATCCATTTAAATGAATCCCAATTAATTTATCATTCTCAAATAATATAAATTGAAACTTATAATTTATTAAAACATGATTTTTTAAAATAAAACATAACTAAATGGGCATCTATATCTTAAAGACAATTCCCATTCAAAAACTTTCCACACAACAACTTAAAACCAACCACCATTTTCAAAACCTCCCCAACAATACCATATACTTTTATTTAACCGAAACAATTAACCCATATATAACCATCCAAAATCCAATTAATAAGGGGATTAAACCTTAAATATTAGTAAATAATCAACCCAGGACTCATTTTAAGAAAACAAGAAACAAAATTTAAACAAATATATACAACTAAAACAATTTACTCACACTAAAAAATAATTTAATTAAGAAAAAAATACTCGCTTATCCTTGATATATTTTTTATAAGTTAACTCAATTAACTAAAAAATAAAACCCATTTACATTAAAATATAATCTTATATGTTTAAAAAAATTTAATTAATTAATAAGATGATCTATTATTTTCATATGTAGTAGTTTTAAAGAACAAAAAAAATGATAAATATAAGGTTAAATACATACCTTGATTAAAAAAATCAAATAACCCTTAATAAAAATCTAAACATTAAAGAACACAATATAATAATTTAGAAACCATATAGAAATCTTCCCTTCATAATAGGTTTTAGGGTACCTAAATGAAAACCCACCCATTACACTTGACTAAGGCAATTCTACTATAACCAACTTGAACCCAATTAATAAAGAAATTTCATATAGTATTTATAAATAAAACTCATAAAAAAAGGAAACCAAACATTAATTATTTAAAAAAAGTTCCAGTTTTAATATTTTATATTTTTTGAAAAAACTCACCCATGAAAAGAAACAGTTTAAAACACAACTATTCAAACTTTTAACTACCCAAAATCATTTTAAAAAAAATATACAATTACCATGAAACTATTAATTTGAAAAATATTCTATGAAAACTTTATTAAAAATTCCTCAAGTGCATGATTATTCAAAATTTTCATACCAATTATAATTACACATATAACACACTAATACATAAAATAAAATTCCACCCTCCCACCAATTTGGTTTCCATATAAATAACCATTTTAAAAAGTTATTTATTTATCCCTATGAATTTTAAATTGACTTAGACTCCACTTAATTTTATAGAATTCTAACACAAAAAATAAAAAAAAACTATACAAAAAATTAAAGAAAAAAAATCAAAGTGAACATGATGCAATCCTAGTAAATAAATGAAAATAAAAAAATGAATATTACTAAATAAGATTAAAATACATAATATCCCTCTTGAAGTTCATAATTAAATACCTCTAAAACACACATTAAATTATTTTAATTAAAAACCCATTTTTAAAAACAATTTACATTAATGATAATATAAAATATTTAGTTTTTTCATATTTAAAAGTATAATGACATATAGAATTTACACATTCAAATAAAATTTTTGAGGTTTAAACATAGAAAAATAATTCATAAAAAATGAGAATCCAATCCAAAAAAAACCTAAATGTTTAGAAAAATATATTAAAATACTTATCTTGTTTTCTAAGTTTTAAAATACCCATTCTATTTAAAAAATTATGAAACCATTTCCATTTAAATATTAAACAGACAAACACTATAAATTTCAAAAACATTTATTAATCAACCAATAACTATATACACATATCATTGAATAATCAAAGAATACACACATAAACACACAAAAACACATTGATAAATACATAACCAATCATATCCAAAATAATAACCATTTAAGATACATTAAATGATTATTAAGGGATTTTAATTAATCAAAAAAATTCATAACATATTGAATGAAATGAGAAATAAAATCATTCTCCTTGAACTTAATTATTCAAGGAACGTTACCAAGGAAAAATAAAAGAAGAGGAAACCCAAAAAATATTTGAATGAAATCACTCAATCCCAAAGATCCCTAGTAGCATGAGATTCTTACATAAAGTGGGTGATCACACTTTTTTATGGTTTACTTCCCAAGTTACATTGATACTACCACTGCTTACCACTGACCCAATGACCACTCATGCTTGAATACTATTTTTTAATGAACTAAACTAAGCTAGCTCGACCAGGTACCTGATTTACTCTATGAAATGGATCAAGGCATATGTTCTTGATAACCACATGCTAGAATTGAGTTCCATGGGAACCAACCATAGTTATTTAAAATGATTTATCCCATAATACCCACAATAAATAAAATATAGTAAAATAATGAGCATAATTAAATCCAGTTAATAACCATAAAAAAACACATTCCAAAACATTAATAAACTATATGATATGACTATTGAAAAAAACATTACAATAAATAAAAAATGATATAAAAAACACGACTAACTCCCTATAAAACATGAGAAGATTCATATACCACTACCTCTATTTCTCCTCAACTAGGCCAATGGTCCAATTCCTAAAATTGAATTTTTGTTACTCTCACCTACAATATAGATTAATATAATATGATCTACATATAATTAGAGGTGTATATAGGGTGTGAGAATAAAAATTCCAATAGGTTTCTGCTCTACACCACATGTAAATCCCTTATTAAATGAACTATTATGAACTAGTTTGAACTAAATATATTAAATTAAGATTTGAATTGTATTTAAAAAATATTGCAAGGATTTATTAATTTTAAACATGATTTTTTAAGAAATTATAGTATATGAATGTCCAATGGAAACCATTTTTTAACAAAAATAGAATTAAGAATCATGGATATAACCTAGGGACCTAAGGTTGGGATACCCTAATACCTCCATTTCCACATCTTGATCTTGAATTAAATCCTCGTGGGAGTTTCATATCCACATTGTGGAATAACTAAGGGAGTTACATAGCCCAAAGAAGTATCTATGGGAGTTATTCATCGCATAATAAATAACTAAGGGAGCACCGTGCCTTTAACTAAATAAATAAGGGAGTTTCATGCCCTATAACACTTATTATAGGACCCCACCTAATAACCCAAGTCTTCACATGAAGTTTTTTTGTCTATAAATTTTTATCAACCACAAATCATTCATTAAAAGAACCCTCTTTCATCGAAATTAAAATATAATTATAAGGAATTAAAAAATACATGCATTATTATTTCAAGGTATCAATCAATAAAATGGGGTTTTAAAAAAAATTACCATCCAACATCAAACACCACTTAATTCATATAGTTTTTTATGAAAAATAATATTCATGAACCTTTGAAATCTATATTAAACTTGTATACAAAAAAATTATATGAAATTCTATGAAAATATGGTTATACATTTGATTTAAAACCTTTTAAGAATACAAATAGGTAAGGAATTTACTTTCCAATTTGAATCGAAATAGGAAACAATAATATAATTTAAAGAAACCATCATTAAACACAATAATATAAATTTTATACTATTTAAACCACATTTGAAATAAAGAAAGCACATATGATTCAATAAGTGAAGGGATTTACATAGGGTCACCTACCTTTAGTGATGTCTGAATAATTTAAAATAAGAATTATACATCTAATAATATCCATAAAAACCTAAGAAATCATTAATTAGAGACCCAAAATCAGAGGAATAATACTATCTCTTGGTCCCCTAAAAGTGAAAACACTTAACAATGAGCTATGGGTTGATCGTGAACCCTCAAAATTAGTGTGGATGACATGTATTACTCCAATATTACTTCTAATAGAAAAATCTCCATTATTTTCAGGAGTTTCAACTAGTCATGGTGAAACCCCCTTTACAAATGAACCCTATATGAATGTAGAAGTTAAGAGAAAATATAGGAGATAAAGAAGAAGAAGGATATGAAGGAATAAGGGAAGATTAACTTTGGATTACATGGATGGTGATGAAGAAAGCCTTAGGTGGTGAAGAGATAAATCTAAGGAGACCCTCCTCCCTCCCATGGTGTAACATCCCCGACCCGGTGACCACTATCTGGTGCCCTGATTCGGGTTGTCATGTGACCTTAGGCATGCCTTCCCATATTCTAGAGGCTTTCGATTAGAAGTGCAGGTCTATGGAGGAATATTGGGGAGACTATAACCACTTTTTGGAGTAATTAACAATAGAAAAATAATATCAACAGATATAATAACCAACTGAAAAAAATAAATAGACAATATGAGACATTGCCAACAAGTAACCAAGTAGCACTTTCTATAACAATAAGATGAATACTCTACATTCCAGGTAGTCATACAAATAAACCAAAGTTAAAACTACCAAAATACTCAAAAATCCTACTTGTGTCCCAACCCGATCCTGAAATCCCATTCCCCGACCAAACACCCCATGAACGAACCACACATCAATTCCCTCTTCTGAACCTATACCTAAAACAAGTAGCGTCTTCTCAGGTACCCAAGTTCCATGGAGGCCCAAGAAGGGTGTGATTAAAACTCATTAGGTCACCCCCAATAGTGTTTAAGAAATAACTAGTCTATATAATAGTGTATACAAATAATCAAGTGCAATAATAAAATAAGGAAACAAGGAAACCATTTAAGTGCTCACTAATAACTATTTAATTCATTATGTTATCTATAGTCAACCAATATACTAAACTAAATCTAGTAATATAAAGGGCCTAAGACATAGTATAGGGGTAGACATACATTCCAACATAAAGTGAATTAATTAATCACAAATCAATACATACTCATTAGTTAACAGTATTTACTCTAACCATTACCACCATTATTTAAAATTATTCACTTATACCATCATCATCACTAAGTTAATTTTCATCACATGTTCATGGGTTAAGAATTTACATAATTCACATTATGGCCTAAGCCAATAAATTACCATGCATAAGGGAATAAATCAAGTATCCTATCACACTAGGAAATAAAATTTCAATAACAAATACAACACACTTACCTTAGAGGCTCAGTCTAGGTAGTCTCATCAAATGAAACCATTAGTGTAATAGAGCCTTGGTACCCTTCCCTAACCTATGCATTATTGGGAAGGGTTTAGAGCCCCAGTCTAACCCGACCCTTGGGTGTAGATCCTCAAGTCCAATACCCCACAAAAACCAAGCCATGTGAGCATTTTTAATTATCAATTTACCACATATACCATATCACAAACCCTACACAATCAATAAACATAACATAAACATTTAAAATTTCATTTAACACATAAATCATCCTTATGCCTTAACCCATTAACACATTTACCATTTATTTATATTAGGCCATCTAACCCATTTAACTTTCCCATGCCTTAACCTATTAAGCATATTCAAAAATTTGCATACATTAGCCTAGATAGAATATTTAATAATTAATAAGTAACTTAGCACAATGAATTTATTCCATTTCACCATTTTTAAATCATGATAAACACTCCCTTATGCTATATATTCGACTAAACTCTTTCATCATTTGGTTAATCTCATAATCATGTTAACATGCCAACATACTCATTATGGGTTATATTTCACTAACCCTTATGTTATTTCGATCACTATGGACCCCTCATACATTTTAAACTATTCCATGGCATAAAACCCAATTTAATACACATTTGAAATCATTTTGAAGCCACCCCTTAAAAAATGGGCTTTCTTATTTAGAAAAATAAAGCATGACCCAAGGATTTCCTTTCCATTTTCAACCATTCAAAACTATCATTAAGAATTTTCACAAGGAAAGGGGGATACACCTCCATTTCAAACCATCATTTGAAATAAATTAATAAAAATCCCCCTTTTGAAATCATTTGAGGCCAAAACCTCCTTAAAAAGAATTACTCACTTTCAAACATCATTTTCCTTAAATAAATATATAATTGGGTTAAATCCACAAAATACACCAAAAAAACCCATTTGAACATATCCTAAGAATTTAAAAGAGCTAACTTATAGTCATTCCAACTAAAACATTAGCCATACCCAAATATCCTAATTCAATTTTCTACATATCCACTCTCATAATTACTCTTTCTCAATTTTTACCAATTTTACTTACCATTTTCAAGGGTTTGGATCACCCCATGGGTAGCCCTAGGTTTAGTATCACTCACCAATGGACCCAATGGGGTATGCGAAGGGTTTTACATGTCAAAATAAGGTCCAAATCATTCTACAAAATCAAAGAAAAGGGTGAGAAATAAGGAAACACATTGGAACAACCACATACACATATAAAACATAGAGACTATGGGAAAAAGATTAAATACCACCTACTTAATTCTCAAAGAAGATTATTAGCCCAAAAAAATCCCTTTATTCAAACTCAAACACCATTTAAATCCCCAATATATAATTTTTTGGAAAATTGAGGGTTTTAGGGCTTTAGAATAAGAGGAGAGCTTCTACAAGACCTAATCCAAAAAATAGAGCAAAGATGAATGTTAGGCTCACCCAGATCTTCGATTCACACCCAAACACACTTAAAATGACTAATAATTGAAGTATGAACACCTATTAGGAAGGGTTGGAGGGTTTGTTTCATCACCCAAGTTGTAGGGGGTCGAATGGGGTGAAAAATTAGGGAATAAAGAAATAGATTTGGGAGGGAAAGACATTAAAACCACACTTTTTAATGTTCTCATGGTTTCCAAACTCTGTGACAACAGTGCAGTTACCTCTGCATAAGAGGGTACAAATAACACTATTTCTTGGGAGCACCCACACGGTTTGGAAAACTATGTGGTGGCCGTGTACTAGCCTCTGTCTTACAGTGCCTCCAAGCTATATAGTTTCCTAGGCCAGGTGCGCGACTTTCACTAACCATGCGCCAGCCATTCCCTTCACACCATTTGACCTATTTCCATATATTTTCATGTCCTGAATCCCTAAGATACCCCCAAAAATTGTTATAAATCAAATAAAAACTTCATTAGACAAAATAAAATTGGTTTAACCAAAATTGAAACAAGTACATACCTTCACAAAAGGTTAGGATCTTACAACCTCCCCACTTTATAATAGCTTGTACTCAAGTCGTACTTCTAAAACTTACTGATCCTTTAAGACCAATGGTCAGGCCATAGGGCCCACCTATTAAATTTTAATTCAAAGACTTTCTACCAAACACAACCACATCGCCACCACACTCAGGCCAAGGAAACAATGTAACGACCCAAAGTTTCATTAATGGAAATCCCACTTGATCTAATTAAATCTAAACTTCTTTGGTTTTATATTAATAATTGTGACCGTTGCTTTTATAGAAGTTGAACAGTGATCACATGATTATTATAAATATGGGGCTTTAAAAAATCCAATTTACTCAGACAAAGGAAGCGATGGCCTCATCCAGTAGAATTGCTCCATACGAAGCCCATTTGTCGGAGCTCGGAAAAGAGGTGGCGCCCTTGGGTTTCACTCTTGACCAAGACCAAGCTGAGCTTCATCTTGTCAAGCTAAAATGGGACCATCTACAGGAAAAGTGTAAGTTGATAGAGATTACCACTCGAGCAATGTTATCCGAGCCACCCTGAGAGTCTGTCACCATCGCACACCTTACCCTTAGGTCTTATGTGGCTGTTTTAAGGGGTTATGTAACAAATCGCTAGTACTATGTTCATGTATATTGATTTTTTTATATAATAATGAATATACCTTCTTGTCATTATTGACACTTTGTAAATAGTTTTTTTTAAAGCAAAAATAGTATTTTTTTAGTTAATATTCAGATAAGAAATCTATTTTGATGAATTAATGGATTTTTGAATTAAATAATATTTTAATAAAATATTATTATTATTATTAAATTAATTTTTATTAAATATAAATGATCTTATAATTTTATGAATGCAATTGTAATTTTTATTAAGGTTTGAAAGCCATTTTTGTCAAAACCCGTGAATTTTCGATAAATATCGGTTTTTATTTTAAAAGTAAAAATTAACATATTTAGAAAATTATTTAGATAAAATAAATGTTATTTCTGGAATCAGGACATCAAAATTATCCAACGGTGAATTTTTCATAATTTTCTGAGAGAGTCAAATTTTTGGGTAAAAATTAAATACTGTTTAAATATATAATGTGTTTTATGACATCATAATGAACCAATATTGATGTAATAAAATACTATAAGCTTTATTTTAGGCAAATATATGTTTTAATATTAAAATAATGTGATTTTGGGTTTGTTTTAATTATTTTACAAAGCATTAATGAACCCCTCAAGACTTATTAAACATCTTGTCTTTTTAAATTATTTTCCATGGGAGTATGACTCACCTCCACATAAGCAACCCAATTATTTTAAGAATTTATGACTTTGTAATTATAAAATATTGTTTTCATCTTCCCTTTTCCAAAAACCATGGGCAAAAACCATGAGGTGATTTGTGGTTTGGATTAGTTTAATATAAGGGGTCCCAAACCTAAATAATAAAGAATTCACTCACCTTTCCTATATAAACCCACCCAAGATCCCAATTACTCCTCACTCAAAGCCTTTTGAGTTCGTCCAACCTCTGCCCTACTCTCTCTAGAATCCTCCCAAGGTGCCCCAAGCTCACAAGAAGCCTCTCTCAAGGCTTTGGAATCACACTTCCAAGTAAGGGTTTTTTCTTCCTTTCACTTTTTTTGTCCAATTTTCTCAATATTGTTATGCCCTTTTAATTTCAATTATAGATGCTGGGGTATGGTTTCTCACCTCTCCCATACTTCCCTCTTATTGTTTTAATGATGGGAGATCCCTTTCTCTCTCATTAAATTCCTCCCATGTACACCCGTTACTATGCCGAAATTCCGAAAGGAACTTCTCTCTCTTCATTTACATTCAAGCAATACTTTTGTATCATGAATCTAAATTCCATTACAATTGTTTGTACATGTATCTATATGACCCCCTTACTTTCCATTTCATGTAAATATGATGAGACACCCCTTTCTCTCTCATCAACCATTTTTATGAATTCTTATGTCACGCCGTTACGCTGCCGAAATTGCACCGATTTTCTAAGCCAATGCCTTTGTGTAGTGAATACCATGCCCATTTCTCCATCAAGGGTAATCTACTTTATGAAAATTTACTTATTGATTATAATGTTTCATGTATGAATTCCATATAACTTTATCGTGGAATAAATGGTTATGTTTAATGAATCCAAGTTTTATGATCCATGTGGCACACTTATGCATGAAATGAAATGTTTAAGAAGGGTGCGCCCTTATAGCGCTCCAATGCATTGGGTAAAGTATAGTATCATGATACATCATGTGCAATGAGTGTTGACTCATGATAATTCAAGTGCAACGAGGGTTTAATCGTGCTTCATGTGCAATGAGAATTTACTCATGCTCCATGTGCAATGAGCCTTGGCTCATTCTAATTCCATGTTAAGTGTTGTTGCCACATTTCCATGTTATGATTATCATGCTTTATCATGCCTTTATGTTCATGTTTCTCTTGTGCTATATTGATATTCCTATTGTCTAACATGTATTTTACTCCTCATGTATTCCATGTTTATTCCATTTCCAGGCTTTATAGATCACCCCTTTTTTTATGCATGTCCTCAGGTTATCCCATGCAATGCTAAGTACGAGGTAATGTAGTGGTCATGTAAAGGAAGTTTTCAATAAATATTTTGTATTTCATGTTTTAAGTTGTTATGTAACAATCCTAAGCCCCAAATACACTATAACTATTGATCTTCTATGTTGTATCAAGTGAATAGATTATAAAATAAATCATGTTTAAGTTTGTAATAAAAGCAGGGTTGTCATAGTTGGTATCAGAGGATATGTTTAGTTATTTTTAGTATTAGGATTAGAAAACCCTAGTAAAGTCTTAGAGACAAGACTAAGTATAGTAAAAACATCCCTATGTTTTGGTAAGTACTGAGTAAGTGGTTTATCAAACAAATACATCCCTGTCTGGATACGAGAAGGTAGAGGCGGCTCTGGTACAAATGTATCCTAGGGGTAAAACCTGAAAACACTGCTTTGATCTAGACTCAAATGAGAACTGGTGCATGACAATGGGACTTGATGAAATCTTGGCTACGACACTCACGGGGGATATGTTTTGATAAATTCACAAGCTTAGTATGAACCCTTATTAAGGGAATTAAAAAAAATTCCCCTAAGAATATATGTTAGAGATTAGATCATGAAAAGCCTATATTGAAGCCTATAGACTCATGAGTTAAGGAAATAAAAGTTTATTTATAAGTCATCAATTTTTTTCTTTGGATTACCATTTATGCGTTACCCCATAACTTTATTTTTATTCCAGCCAATGGCCAGTAATTGGAGGACTCGGGCTAACAACCGATGTGAAGATCAGTGTGATGACTGTACTAATGAGATGCCCAATCCAATAGGAGCGGGAATCGCGAACTTTGTCACTCTTATCTCTCAGCTAACTCAAGATTTGAATAGAAAAACAGGTCAAGAGGAATGTTCAACCCCCCCTAAGAAAGAAAAAGTTGCTATCAAGAGCTTCATGAGACAAAGGTCTCCTACATTTAGTGGATCATCTGATCCCACGATCGCTGAACAATGGATCAACTCCATTGAAAAGATCTTCTCTATCCTTCAATGTTCTGAACAAGAGAAGGTTCTCTTGGAAGCTTATCGTATGGAGGGTGAAGCTGATCAATGGTAGACGTTGATCAAAAATATGAAGCCTGAGGAGAAGATCGAGGCATTGGAATGGAAGGATTTCCGAAAGATGTTTTTCGATAAATATTTTCCGTGCACCCTCCGGCTTAATATGGAAAGGGAATTCCTTTCCCTCAAGAAAAAAGACGAAGAATATATTGGAGCATACGAGGAAAACTTCACAAGGCTTGAACGGTACGCTTCCGGCTTTGTCATTACCCCCGAATGAAAAGTTGACTGCTTCTTTGGTGGGCTGAAGTCTAGCCTATATAAATCATTAGCGATCCGTGACTTCGACAGCTATGAGGAAATTGTCCGATGTTCCCTCAAGGTCAAAATGGAGATCAGGGAATCACAGGGGTATCATGGGGACAAGAAGCATAAGGTGGAATTCAACGCTGGTGGGCCGATGGATAAATCCAACGGTGCTAAGAAGATCCATCACCCCACTTGCCAAAAGTACGGAAAGAAGCACCCTGAAAATTGCCTCAAGGGGATGAGGAAATGCTTTAGGTGTCTAAGAGAAGGGCACCTAGCTGTTAACTGTCGGCAAGAAAGACCTGTGGCTACGAGAGAGGAGAGGAACGCTCCTTTTGAACCTCAATGCGTTGTTCATTTCTACAACTGCAAAGAACCGGGGCATCTTGAAAATCAGTGCCCTAATCCAAAGGTTTTCTAAGGCAACCAACAACCTCCAAGGTAGAAAGGAAGATATTTTTCCATCACTTCTGCCGAAGTGAACCCCAAAAACTAAGTAGTGATAGGTACGCTAGTTATTCATTCAAGAATAGCGAACATACTTTTTGATTCGGGTTCTACACATTCTTTTATATCTCGAAAGTCTAGTAGAACAATCCTTACACTACCACAAATCATGGAAGTGAAGATGTCAGCGAGTATGAAAAATGGAGAAATCATTGCATCCCATGAATATAACTCCCCCTGTTATAATTTGTGGATTGAATTTCCCAGAAAACCTCATCATACTCCCTCTGGTGGAATTTGATGCAATTCTTGGCATGGGTTGTCTTTCCTTATATAGAGCCAACATAAATTGTTGGGAAAGGGAAATCACACTCCATATGAAGAATAGACCCCCAATTCTTTACAAGTGTAAGGAGTAAGATGAATCTCCTTTAGCTCCATCATATCAATCATGGATATTACTGACCTATGAGCATGCGTATTTGGCTCAGATGATTGAGTCTAAGGAAGAAACCATCCTTGCAGAAATGCCTATTGTGAGGGAATTCGCTGAAGTGTTTCCCAAGGAACTTCCTGGTCTTCCTCCTAGAAGAGATGTTGAATTCTCAATTGAACTTATACCAGGGGCTATACCAATATCCAAGACTCCATATAGAATGGCTATCGTGGAGCTTGAAGATATGAAGAAACAACTACAGGAGAATCTGGATAAAGGATTTATACGCCCAAGTGCTTCACCATGGGGTGCACCAATCCTCTTCGTCAAGAAGAAGGATGGGTCAATGCGCCTTTGCATCGATTATCGGGAGCTTAACAAAATAATGATAAAGAACAAGTATCCTCTGCCACATATCAATGAATTGTTCGATCAGATGCGTGGAGCACAATACTTCTCCAAGGTAGATTTTTGGTCAGGATATTATCAAGGGTGTAGAAGGAAGATGTCCCAAAGACTGCTTTTTGTATAAGATACGGGCACTATGAATTCATAGTAATGCCTTTTGGACTCACTAATTCTCTAGAAATCTTCATGGACTTGATGAATAGAGTCTTTAGAGATTACCTTGACAAATTTGTGGTAGTCTTTATAGATGATATTCTAATATACTCCAAAACCAAGGTGGATTATGAGGATCATTTAAGAACTGTACTAGAGACTTTGCGCAAGGAGATGCTCTATGAAAAGTACATCAAGTGTGAGTTCTGGTTGAATGAGGTCTCATTCTTGGGCCATATCATCACAAGAAATGGTACATATGTGGATCCCTCCAAAACAGATGAAATTGAGGGATGGATGAGGCCAACATCGGTAATGGATATTCGTAGCTTCTTGGGGTTAGCTAGATATTATCGATGATTTGTGAGAAATTTCTCACAATTTTCCAATCCTCTTACCAAGCTAAATCTAAAGGGAGTAAAGTTTTCTTGAAGTGATGAATGCAAATAAAACTTTAAGGAGTTGAAAAAGAGGCTTATCACTATGACCGTGCTCACTTTACCCACAAGTGTGGAACCTTTTGTGGTATTCAGTGATGCTTTGAAGAAGGGCTTAGGCTGTGTGCTGATGAAGAATGATAAAGTGATATCCTATGCCTCAAGGCAGTTGAAAATCCATGAGCGAAACTATCCAATGCATGATCTGGATTTGGAAGCAGTGATCTTTGCCTTGAAAATCTGGCGGAATTATCTCTATGGGGAGAAATGTGAGATATATACTGAACACAAGAGTCTTAAATATATATTCACACAGAAATAGCTTAATATGCGCCAGAGAATATGGATAGAGCTCATCAAGGATTATTACTGTTCAATACATTACCACCCTGGGAAAGCGAACAAGGTGGCAAATGCCCTAAGTAGAAAAGACCCAACGATTCTATCAATGATGAGAATTGATAAGGATCCAATATTCTTAGACTTGATGAAGATGGACATGGGAATCATAAATAAGGGAACATCACCAATCCTTCCAGAAATGATTGCTCAACCGTCTCTTTTGTAAAGGTTAAAGGATGCTTAAAAGGATGATGTGGGAATTCAGGAAAAAGTGGAAGCTATAGAAAAAGGAAAATCCTCGGAGTTTAATGTTAATGAAGAAGGAATTGTGCGATTTGGGAAAAGACTATGTGTTCCCTCAAGTACGGAGCTGAAGAAGGAACTTTTGGATGATTCACATAGTTCAAATTTATCTATTCACCCAAGGATCACAAAGATGTATCGAGATCTCCGAGAAAATATTTGGTGGGATAATATGAAGAAGGAGATTTCTGTATATACATCAAAGTGCCTGGTGTGCCAGCAAGTGAAGGCAGAGAGGCAGACGTCTAAGGGGATGATGCAACCATTTCCCATACTAGAATGGAAATGGGAGAACATCACCATGGACTTTGTCACTGGACTTCCGAGGACATCCAAAGACAATAATGAAATCTGGGTTGTGATGGATCGTCTTACAAAGACTACACACTTCATTGCTATTCGGGAATATTTATCATTGGATCAACTAGCACAGATATATATCAGGGAAGTGGTAAGGATGCATGGAGTACCACTATCTATTGTGTCTGACCGAGATCCAATATTCACCTCTAAGTTTTGGAAGAGTCTTCAACATTCTCTGGATACTCAAATGAACTTCAGTACGGCCTATCATCCTCAAATTGATGGCCAATCCGAGCGGACTATCCAAACACTTGAGGACATGTTGAGAGCATTCTCAATGGAATTTAAAGGAGGATGGTATCAACATCTTCCTCTGGTTGAGTTCTCTTATAATAACAGTTTCCACTCGAGCATCCAAATGGCACCTTATGAAGCCCTGTATGGGAAAAGGTGCAGAACACCGGCATGTTGGGATGAGGTTGGTGAACGTAAGCTTCTTAGACCAGAAATGGTTGAAGAAATGGTGGAGAAGGTGAAAACCATTCGACAACATATCAAGGTAGACCAGAGTCGACGGAATAGTTATGAAGATAACCGTCGACAAGACCTTGAGTTTAAAGTTGGATACATGGTTTTTTACGCATATCTCCGTGGAAGAAGGTCATGAGGTTTGGAAAGAAAGGGAAGTTAAGTCCAAGGTACATCATCCCCTTTGAGATTCTTGATCATGTCGGGGCTGTGGCTTATTGACTAGCACTTCCACCTACCATGTCCAAATTACATGATGTCTTTCATATATCCATCTTAAGGAAGTACATACCGGACCCTTCACATGTACTCTCTTCTGAGGTGGTACAATTGGAGGATGATCTTTCTTATGAGGAGAAAAAAGTGAAGATCTTAGATCATAGAGAAAATGTTATATGAAATAAGACAATGCCTCTTGTTGAGGTATTGTGGCGAAACCATAAGTTTGAAGAAGCGACTTGGGAATCGGAGGAAATGATGAAGCTGAGTTACCCACATCTGTTTTAGTGTGGGAAAAGGAAATTTCGAGGGCGAAATTTCTTAAGGGGGGAATATTGTAATGACCCAAAGTTTCATTAATGGAAATCCCACTTGATCTAATTAAATTTCAACTTATTTGGTTTTATGTTAAGAATTGTGACCATTGCTTTTATAGCCTTTGAATAGTGATCACATGATTAGTATAAATATAGAGCTTTAACAAATCCAATTTACTCAGACAAAGGAAGTGATGGCCTCATCCACTAGAATTGCTCCATACGAAGCCCATTTGTCAGAGCTCGGAAAAGAGGTGGCATCCTTGGGTTTCTCTCTTGACCAAGCCCAAGCTGAGCTTCATCATGTCATGCTCTAATGGGACCGTATAAGGGAAAAGTGGAAGTTGATAGAGATTACCACTCGAGCGATGTTATCCGAGCCACCCCAAGAGTCTGTCACCATCACAAACCTTACCCTTAGGTCTTATGCGGCTGTTTTAAGGGTATATGTAACAAATCACTAGTACTATGTTTGTGTATATTATTTTTTGTATATAATAATGAGTATGCCTTCTTGTCATTATTGACACTTTGTAAATAGTTTTTTTTAAAGCACAAATAGTATTTTTTAGTTAATATTTAGATAAGAAATCTATTTTGATGAATTAATGGATTTTTGAATTAAATAATATTTTAATAAAATATTATTATTATTATTAAATTAATTTTTATTAAATATAAATGATCTTATAATTTTATGAATGCAATTGCAATTCTTATTAAGTTTTGAAAGCCATTTTTGTCAAAACCCGTGAATTTTTGATAAATGTAGGTTTTTATTTTAAAAGTGAAAATTAAAAGATTTAGAAAATTATTTAGATAAAATAAATTTTATTTATGGAATCAGGACATCGAAATTATCCAACAGTGAATTTTTCATAATTTTCTGAGATAGTCAAATTTTTGGGTAAAAAATAAATACCGTTTAAATATATAATGTGTTTTATGACATCATAATGACCCAATAGTGATGTAATAAAATACTATAAGCTTTATTTTAGGTCAATATATGTTTTACCATTAAAATAATGTAATAGTGGGTTTTTTGACTTATTTTACAAAGCATTAATGGACCCCTCAAGACTTAATAAACATCTTTTCTTTTTAAATTATTTTCCATGGGAGTGTGACTCACCTCCACATAAGAAACCCCATTCTTTTAAGAAGTTCGGACTTTTGCCTTATAAAATAATGTTTTACTCTTACCTTTTACAAAAACCATGGTCAAAAACCATGATCTGATTTGTGGTTTGGATTAGTTTAATGTAAGCGGTCCCAAACCTAAATAATAAATAATTCACTCACCTTTCCTATATAAACCCACCCAAGCTCACACTTCCTCCTCACTAAAATCCTTTGGAGTTCATCCAACCTCTGACCTAATCTCTATATAATCCTCCCAAGGTTCCCCAAGCTCCCAAGAAGCCTCTCTCAAGCCTCTCTCAAGTCTTTGGAACCACACTTCCAAGTAAGGGTTTTTTATTCCTTTCACTTTTTTTGTCCAATTTTTTTAATATTGTTATAACCTTTTAATTTCAATTATAGATTCTGGGGTATGGTTTCCACCTCCCCCATACTTCCCTCTTATTGTTTAAATTATGGGAGACCCCTTTCTCTCTCATTAAATTCCTCCCATGTACACCCGTTACTATGCCGAAATTCTGAAAGGAACTTCTCTTTCTTCATTTACATTCAAGAAATACTTTTGTATCATGAATATAAATTCCATTAAAATTGTTTGGACATGTATCTATATGACCCACTTACTTTCCATTTTATGTAAATATGATGATACACCCCTTTATCTCTCATCAACCATTTTTATGAATTCTTATGTCACGCCGTTACGCTACCGAAATTGCACTGATTTTTTAAGCCAATGCCTTTGTGTAGTGAATACCATGCCCATTTCTCCATCAAGGGTATTCACCTTTATGAACATTTACTTATTGATTATAAAGTTTCATGTATTAATTCCACGTTCCTTTATCATTGAATAAATGATTATGTTTAATGAATCCATGTTTTATGATACATGTGTCACACTTATGCATGAAATGAAATGTTTAAGAAGGGTGTACCCTTATAGCGCTCCAATGCATTGGGTAAAGTATAGTATCATGATAAGTCATGTGCAATGAGTGTTGACTCATTATAATTCAAGTGAAACTAGGGTTTACTCGTGCTTCATGTGCAATGAGAATTTACTCATGCTCAATGTGCAATGATCCTTGGCTTATGCTAATTCCATGTTAAGTGTTGTTGCCAAATTTCCATGTTATGATTATCATGCTTTATCATGCCTTTATGTTCATGTTTCTATTATGATCTATTGATATGCCTATTATCTAACATGTATTTTACTCATCATGTATTCCATGTTTATTCCCTTACTGGGCTTTATAGCTCACCCCTTTTCTTATGCATGTCCTCAGGTTATCCCATGCAATGCTAAGTACGAGGGAATGTAGTGGTCATGTAAAGGAAGTTTTCAATAAAGATGTTTTATTTCATGTTTTAAGTTGTTATGTAATGATCCTAAGCCCCAAAGACACTAGAACTCTCAATATTCCATGTTGTATCAAGTTAATAGTTTACAAAATACATCATTTTTAAGTTTGTAATAAAATAAGGGTTGTCATAAACAATCCTACCTTGAAGAAACTTCCACTGTTGTACTCCACAACTACGAGTCCATGCTCCTCAAGGATGAAACCACCTAAACTCCTTATTACCAATGTCAACATAAGAAAAAGGTCTGGGTAATATCACTGAACCACCTCACAAAAGGATACTGACAAGGTATTAAATTACCCTGAGAGATCTATCTAGAACACCCTCAGTCCAATCCTCTCTACATTTCATGGTCCAAAACACTTGACACCATCATACCTGATTTTAAAATGTCCATAGGTGACCCAAGATCAGCATCATTAATGGGATATGTATATTCTGAACATGCTTCTCGACCAACCCTGGTCTGCAACTTGAGGCACAATGGCCCCACCCCATTTCCAAACACCCAAATTACACCCAAGAATAACCTTCATCTCATGGAACTCAATTATTCAAAACCCAAGCCAATGCCCATAAACAAACCCAATTCACCAAGATGGATTCTACCCATGTCCATATAACTTTTACTACCACTCACATCATCAAATAACTACTTTACTGATATGGTTCTCTACACCATATACTTTAGCTCTCCACCTCCACTGCTGCATTGTGTAGGGCTCCTCCATCATCACTAAGGAGACTAACAGAGCCTCAACTTGACTTTTGAAACATTACCAATGCGTTTTACAACACACCATGCCTAAATATCCATAGAAAATCCACCAAACACTGGTTCCCAACCTTTCCATCTAGACCACCCATATTAAACACACATCCTTCATCCTTTTCTCAACTGAAGACAAGTTGGTTATTCCTAAAAACACTTTTCATATCAGAGTGCACTTAACATCTCAACATTAACCAAAGGTGAATCACATCCCACCACATCCATTCCCTTTTTCCAAGATGATTTGGTCCATCTCGATTGACTCACTCTGTTGGTTCCCAAATTACACTGTTGGATAGTCTTACTCTACTTGGACATGATGCATTATCACTTAAGGCATATCTCATCGTCTGTGCACACCAACTAGAGTCCATTTCAGACATCTGATGGAACTTCCCACCATATCATCAACTGCTTCATGAACTGATGTTGGTTCTATATCACTCACCAACGTGTCTCCAATACAACTCCCAGTTCACCTTTGAAACTATCCAGAGTCTGAAGCCATCACTTGGCATGATCTACCACTACATACAAGGCCCACATGGACTTCATAAGGAATCAAAAAATGACCTTACAGACTTCTCATTTCCATCCTGATGCCACCACATCCACTCTATAGTATGCTCCATACATCCATGACTGACAGAACACTCCCCACCTTGGGATTATTGTTCTTACCAGTTTTCTCAATCCATTTCAAACACTATAGACCATGATTTGATCACAATATGAACCTAAAACTTGTACTTGGCTATCCATACTTTCCCAAATAACGAAACCAACATCAAACACTACCCGTTATCAACTTTTGAAAATGACACCCCTAAAATTCGTTGACATCCGACCCATCCCGAGGACCTTTCTCAAAACCAGTCTATGGTGTTCTCCCCACCACACGACTCCACCTATTTAACCCCGAGAGCATAAAATATAAGGTGTACTATACCCAAATTAAACAAATTCAAGTCACTAGGAATAAATCCAGTGCCTTCTCAGCATACCCAATATGATGTTAAGATATTGGACAAGATCATAACTAATGAAAGGTATGCCAAAAAGTTGTTGATAAACACAAACAAAAAATACCAATCACTGATGTCACCTCCCACTAAAGGGATAACTTAACCTTATACAAGCCTTGGTGTTCCCTGCACACAAAAACTCATCCGCATTCAAACACCACAACCCAAAAAGAGACTTCAAGATAAAATTCACTACCACTTCAAAAACTTATTACAAGAATTTACAACCCAACATTTACCTTAACACTATTTTTGTTACCCCACTCAAGTTCTTCTAGCACTACCCTGGTGATTTACATGGAATGCATCGATCACCACACCGAACCACAACACAAATGCTTCACACATAACTCGAACCTCCCACTATGATTACACATAAATACAATGAGAATTTATCCTAATCCACCTGACCATTCATCTCAAAGACATCACACATTTCCAAAGGAATCCCACTTCTAGATCTCCTCAAAGTACTCAAGGTCTCACACCTTCCTATGACCACACTGAACCTAACTATATATTACATGGATCACACATCACTAGAGATATTCCCAATGCCCACTCACTCAACTGACCATGCCTCATGGTCCGTCAACCTCATTAAACTTGAGGCATTCTCAACATTATCATCCAACCAGAAAAACACCATACAAGCATACCCAGCCACATTATCACCACCACCCCAGGTGTCAATTCTATACCAAAAGCATCCATCTATTCCTTGTTGACCCCTATCTTGATTTCCAAGATCAACATAGATTCCCACATCAACCACCATAAAGGGAAGAGGGTAAGACTCCTAATGAATTTTCCTCTTCCCAAAAATGACCTTACATCCAACCATAAGAACTTAAACACCTACTAAGAAAGGGACTAAGGAATAACCCTACACTTTTACAACACAAAATGACACCAACCATGCATTAATTCCACTTATAACATAACCACTCGTGTTTTGAATCTCAAGGCACCTTCAAAACTGGTCCAACCTTCCTTGAGGATAACCTCAATCTCCAAAACTATCAAATCTCAACCACTGCTCGAGTCACATTTCCAAAACCATTTAATTTTCTTCATATCCTTTTAGGCTAAAATTTTTCTAGGAAACACTCTATGTGTACCACCTCCAAGGTCTAAAATGTTTACCTATGTCATATGCACCCAAAAGAACTAATAACCCAAACAAAATATATCACAGGTCATCCTAGAAGATCAAACAATGAAAAATCCCTAAATTGGAGTTATTTAAAGAAAATTTCATCAGATCCCTCTATAATCCATACACACCAAAATTCAACCAACTCGCTGCTCACTGTGACACTCCTTCCCAAATCCAAAATATATTGCATCTAACACACCCCAAAAAACATTTACTCTAGGACTCATGACAAGAAAACCCTCACACATATGTCAGCACCACGAGACAAACACCCACCATAGGGTCTAAAACACAACTCGCATGATTAAAACCCATAATAGTTACAACATCCACATTTCTGGACAAAAAATAAAATCCGATGATCACAAAATCATCTAGGGAACAACAAGCACATACTTTTTTACCATTAAGTGAAACCCAACAAAGTTCCATGTCCCAAAACTAAGGTCTCAAACTAGGTCACTCTCCCTACCCAAACCTCCTATACACAGGGTACGATCACAACACTAGGGAAAACCATTTCAAAAATTACTACCAGTTACATCATGTTTTATATCTATTATTAATTAAAATTTACCAATTTAAACCAAAGTTTTCTTATTTGAAAACTTTATATTTTCAAAACTCCAAGGATTTACACTTTCAAAAACCTTTTTATTAACCTAAAATTTCAAAAATCCAAGATTTATTTAAATTAAAATTTCAGAACATCTTCTTTATTAAAAATTTAAAATGAAAAAAACAAAATTTACCAGAAGAAAAGTACACTACCAACACATGAATCCCAAAGTACTATCAATCACATGCAATATAAAGATGACCTTCCAATCCTATGTTCCTAGCATGATGCATGAACTCAAAAAAAATCTCTTTCCATAATGGTCCAAGAGATAAAACTCATAAATCGATACTATCATGTCCAAGTGAGCCAATCAAGGTGGAAATAAAAATCAACCATAAAATCACAAAATCAAACACTAATTTCCACCCCTGGAAATTGGATTTTCCCTCATATGTGGGGTTGTAGGAACACAAGTAATAGATCATCACCAGACACCAAAAATATCCTAATATCCTATCTACCATACCCCAAATAGTAAGATAAAAGACCTTATCTGATACCACTTTATAACATCCCCAACCCAGTGGCCACTATCCGGTGCCCTGAGCTAGGTCATCACGTAACCTAAGGCCTGCCTCCCCGTATGCCAGAGGCTGCTGAATAGTAGTGCTGATTTGTGGAGGAATTTTGGGGAGACTATACCTGATTTCTAGAGTAAGTCACAATATAAAAATAATATAAAAATATATAATAACTGGTAGGAACAAATAAGTACACAAAATTTAAAATTTCTAACAAGTAACCAAGTAGAACTTGATATAGCAATAATATGAATACTCTACATGCCAGGAAGTCATACAAATAAATCGAATCTAAAAATACCAAATGACTCCAAACTCAGACGTGAGTCCCAACCTGATATTGAAATCCCATGCCCCAACCAAAAAACCCATGCACGAACCACATGTTAGGTCCCTATGGTCAACCTGTACCTGAAATAAGTAGCATCTTCTCAGGTACCCAAGTGACATAGAGGCCCGAGAAGGGTGTGAGTACAACTCAATAGTCCACCACCAATGGTGTCTATGAAATAACAAGTCTATAAAATATTTTATTTAGATAATCAAGTGCAACAAGAAAGAAAGGAAACAAGGAAACTATTAACTACTTACTAATAACCATTTAATTCATTATGTTCTATAGAGTCAACCAATCTATAAAACTAAATCAAGTAACACTGGGGACCTAAGACATAGTATAAGGGTAAACATCCATTCCATCATGAAGGGCATTAATTAATCACAAATCAGTACACAATCATTAGTTAACAGTATTAACTCTAAGTATTACCATAATTATTTCCAATTATTCACTTATACCATCATTATCACTAAGTTAATTTTCATCACATGTTCATGGGTTATGAATTTATATCATTCACATTAGGGCCTAATCCAGACAATTACCATGAATAAGGGAATAAATCAAGTTTCTTATCTCACTAGAAAATAACATTTCAATAACAAATACATCACACTTACCTTGGATCCTCGGTCTAGGTAGTCTTATCAAATGAAACCATTAGGGGAATAGATCCTAAGTCCCATTTCCTAATCTGCGCATTATGGGGTGGGGTTTAGAGCCTTAGTCTAACTTAACCCATGGGCGTAGATCCTCAAGTCCAATACCCCACAGCAATCAATCCATGAACACATGATTATTTATCCATTTACCACATATACCATATCACAAACCATATATAATCAATAAACATAACATAAAAATTTTACATTTAATTTAACATATAAATCATCCTTATGACTTAACCCATTAACACATTTTCCACTTATTTAGCATAGCCTATCTAACCCATTTCCCTTTCCCATGCCTTAACTTATTAAGCATATTTAATAATTTCCATACATTATCTAAAATAGAATATTCAATAATTCATATGTCACTTAGCATAATAAATTTATTTAACTTAATCCCTTTTATATCATACTAAACACTTCCTTATTCTATATCATCAACTAAACACATTAATCATTTGGTTCATCTCATAATCATGTTAACATTCCAACATACTTGTTATGGGTTATATTTCACTAAATCTTATGTTAATTTGATCACTATGGTCCCATCAGACCTTTTAAACTATGTCACGGAATAAAACAAAATTTAATACACATTTGAAATTATTTTGAAGCCACCCATTAAAATACGGGTTTTCATCTTTATAAAACTAAAGCATTCCCTAAGGCTTTCTTTTCCATTTTTAACCATTCAAAGTAATCATTAATAATTTTTACAAGGAAAAGGGGAAATACCCCACATTTAAAATAATAATTTGAAATAAATTAATAAAAATAACCTTTTTTAAATCATTTGGGGTAAAAACCTCCTTTATAAACATTACTCACTTTCAAACATCATTTTCCTTAAATAAATCTATAATTGGTTTAAAGCCTTAAAACACACCAAAAAAACCCATTTCAACACATCCTAGGCATTTACAATAGCCAAATTATATTAATTACAACTAAACCATTAGCCATACCTACATATCCTAATTCACTTTACTACCCATCTGCTCTCATAATTCCACTTTATTAATTTTTACCAATTTTATTTACCATTTTCAAGGGTTCAGCTCACCCCATGGGTAGTCCTAGGTTCAATCTCACTCACCAATGGACTCAATAGGGTCAATGAAGAGTTTTACACCTCAAACTAAGGCCCAAATAATTCTCCAAAATAAAATACAAGGGGTCGCAACAAGGCAACACATTGTCACAACCAAATACACATATAAAACATTGAGACTATGGGAAAAATCTTAAAGACCACCTGCCTCATTCTTGGAGTTGATTACTAGCACAAACACATCCATTGATTTTAGCTCAAACACCCTTTAAATCCCCAACATATAATCTTCTAGAAAAGTGAGGTTTTTAGGGATTTATAAGAAGTGGAGTGTTTTTAAAAAACCTAATCTAGAAAATAGAGAAAAGATGAGTTTTAGACTCACCTAGATCTTTGAATCGCACCCAAACACACTCCAAATGCCTAATAATCGAAGGAGGAGAACCTCTTATAATCCTTGTAGGGTTTGGTTCATCATCCAAGCCATAAGGGGTCGAATGGGGTGAAAAATAATTAAAGAAAAAAATATATTCAGGAGAAAAAACGGTAAAAACCCACCTTTTAATGGCTACAAGGTTTTTCCACACAGTTTCCAAAACCTGTGCCAACCGTGCGGATACCTCTATCCAAGAGGGGTGAAGTTTCATAGTTTCTTGGAAGCACTATCATGGTTTAGCAAACTTTGTGGTAGCCATGCACTAGACTCTATTTGAAAATGTATCAAAGCTGCACAGTTCCTGGGCTAGGTGCATGGTTTTCAGTAACCGTGCGCCAACTATGGGATTCACACTATTTGACATCTTTCCCCCTCTTTTCATGTCTGGAATCTCTAGGATACCCCCAAAAATTTCTATTCATCCAAGTTCCACTTCATTAGCAAAAAAAAATAGGTTTAACCAAAATTTAAACAAGGGAATACCATTATGATAGGTCACGATCTTAGACATGGTGATGTGCACATGTATAGGAGGAGGAATAGGGGGTTCCCCCCTCTTTACATGGATTCATTATATACTAAAAATGAAATAAAAATAAAAATTACAAATTTAATATATAAAAACTTATATATATATCATTCTACTTATTTTTAATTAACTAAATAATAACTTTAATATTAATATTCCATGTTAATGAGTTTTAAACATAAATATTCATATTATACCATACTAACCCAAAATATACCTCATAATTAGAAACACATATACATTATAATAAAACATAAATTAAATATTTAAATAAATAATAATTTATTATATAATCACATCAAACACTTCAAATTTTTATAATAATAATCCAATAAATAATCATAATACATCTCGATAATCCCTGACATGAAATTTGAAATATCAAGGTCAAATTCAAGACATACATAGTTAACTTATACAGTCACTGATACCATGAACATTGGCCATGAAACACCTAAAATTTATTATAATTTTTTTAAAAAATTACTATTTAACTTACAATTTATCATTGAAATTAAAATATACAAAAAATAAAAATTGGGGTGTGACACTTAGTATTAAGTTTATGAGAAGAAAAACATCATAAATATGATTCAAAACAAAAAATATTCATAAAAGATAAAATGGGTTGCCTCCCAATCCATATATTATATGTTTTATTTATAACTAATTTAGATGGAATGTGGTTAAGTTTGAATATAATAGTTTCTAGATCATATCCCTAAAATGGAATAGTAAGTTCACACTACCTCGTCCTCAATAGATCCATGTACAATATTTAATGATACCTAATCTTGAAAAAACCATTCTATTATGGTGTTTTAGGTGGAGTGAGTTGGGAAATAGTTCCATAATATCTTAAACATTCTATAAAATCCTAGCTCAAGTATTCAACACCCTGATCAGATAGGATAATATTAATAGTTTGTTCGAGCTAATTATATAATTCATTATAAAATTATTTGAACTTTTCAAATGTTTCAAACTTATGCCTTATTAGAACCACATAACCATACCAAATAAAGTCATTAGTAAAGGATATGAATTATTTGTACCAACTAATTTCTTATATACTCATTGATCCAAATACATCACTATATATAAGATCTACTAGTTCACTGACTCTTTCAACATTTCTACTAAAAGGTAATTTGGTCATTTTTTAATTAAGAAGATTCAAATATTTCAAATAATATAGAGTCTAATGATTCAAAAAATCTAACTTTATTGAACTTTTTAACACATTTATCATTTATATATCCATGGAAAAATGACAAAGATAATTTTTTTACATCCTATTACTATATTTGAGGAATGAACCTTGTTTTATTGTTTGGTCTCTTTGTTTTCATATTGATATCTACTTTTTTAATCATTACTTAGTTATATATGGTATTTCCTAGGTTTGTTTACCTTGTTTGAGAATTTTGAGGGGTTAGGGGTGTGAGTTGATCCTAGGATGAGAGTTTGGGAGATGTCTGAGAGTTTTAACATGGGAGTGGGAATGATCATGTAGATAGAAAATCTACAGGAGGACCACCGACTAGATAGTGTGAGGCTAGAATTGGAGAGTTCCTAAAAAAACTCCATCGGCTATATGGTGGAGTGGATAGTGGGACATGCATTATGCCTAGCCCACAGACCATCTGTTGGGCCTTATAGTGGCCTAGGAATTATTCTAGGCACTACCTACCATCTGGTGGAGGCCACTGACTCACCGATGACATCAAAGGGGAAGAGAAAACCTAGGGTATCACTATAACTTTATTTTTTTAATATCAATTTTAAACTTAATCCTCTACCATGAATTCTATTTGAACCTAAACACCATGTAGGATCTCTAGAGATTATTTTTACTCTCTCAAATTTTATTATTCATAGATCAAAGTGCTGGTTGGTATGTTGTATCTCTTTCAATAAGTGTGATCTTCTTAGAATGTGAATTCTACTTCCCTCCTCTATTTTCCTCTTCGAGTGAGGTATATTATCATGTCATTTATTAATATAGATCTTTAATAGATGTATTTTATTTCTAGGGTTCTTCCTTTATCCTTACATCCAATAAATCTCCATTAGTGGATCCTAAGTTGGGTGATCATTGATCTTATGATTGAGGTAAGTGTTTTTATAAGGAAATATCTATCAATTGAAACCATTGTTTCTTGTTTAATTCAAATTTATTTTCCAATTAATTTACAAATATTGTTTTGAGTCTTTGATAAATAATTTTGAAATGGAATAGTGTGTGTGTGTGTGTGTGATGAAATCCATTTGAAAATTTATTTTGATATAAATTGTGATTTTTAAAAAAATGATCTTGAAATGAAATGATTAATTTGAAGTATAAATTAAATGATGAATTTTGAGAAAAAAGACAAGAAATGTTCGATGATTTATAATGAAATTAATTGATTTTAGAGGCATGAGTTTTTTCTAAAAAACATTTGATATTGGGTTATGAAATGATATAAATTGTTTTGACACTTGAACTTGGGTATGAATGATATGATTGATTGAAATGATTTGAGATTGTTCAAATTGAATGATATCCCCATGTATGATTTATTACCTTGAAGCACATGGGCTCATGGATAGTTAGGTGGAAGGATATGCATGCTAGGTAAACTTATATCTTGTAATGTCTTGATAATGAAAATGAAACAAAACTATCATTAGGGAAGAGAGTTTATTATTTGGGATTCTAACCTATTCCCCTTAGGCTTGAGATCAAGGGAGTGTGTGTACAATCGAAGCTATATTTTACTGAGATTATATGGAACCTTATGATCTGTACTAACCCTGAGTGTTATTACTATGGTACTATGATTAATAATGATTGAAAATTATTTATACATTTTAGTGTTTATGAAATGATTTACACATGTCTATTTTGATATAAATGACTATTCATGCCCGATTTGACAAATATTCTTATATCTACCTATTTTGAAGGAAATACAAATTTTACTTGCTTTATATTATCCATTAAAATGTTTTATTAATAAATTTTTTATATAGAGTATGAAATGATTTCTATGTGATGTTTTAATTAAAATTAACCGTATTTGGTTTACTAGATATGGATTACTTATAAAATTCTTGGTGATATCTTACCAAGATTTATTTCTCACACCCTACCTTTACCTCTGAGCATTTATATCTTTTATTATGCTAGGTCCAAGAAAATTGAAAACACCACTCAGAGGTGGTGGGTGTGTTTGATTAGTAGGACTTTGGGAGTTAGCAATGATTAGTGTAACATATGATCCACTTTTTACTTAGGGATCTTATGATGATGTCATTGTGGTTTATCCGATGAAATTGGTTGATGTACCATTTTGAGATTTGTATCTATCTACTTTTTTTACTTTTTTCTTAAGGAGTTTATGGTATATTAACTATTTATTGTTTTTTATCTACCTATTTGTCTTGATGAGTTATACTTATAGAGAAATTGTTCCCTATTGTTTGTAATTGATGTATAGGCACTAGTCTCCAACCTGTAGGGATTGGGAATTCCCTTTTAGCCATATAAGGACTGGTTCAGGTACTGTTTTGGTAGGTTATCTATGCTAGTTCATGAAAAAATGGTATCAAAGGCGATGGTTCATTTTTTCAATGTTGGTATATAGTTTGGGATCTCTTGGTAGATAAGATACATGATTATCAGGACTTATTGGGTAGGTTTCAAGTGAGTTACTAATTATATCTTATCGTAACAAGCCTTAAGTTATTTGGGATTTTGGGAAAATTTGACTTTTGAGGAAGTTTTTTGATCTAATTATAGACTTTTTATTAAGTTTTTATTTGATTATTGTGTTTCCTAGTTGAAATATGATTGATTAAGTTGATGATCCTATATATCTTTAATGAAGTTTACCTTATTATTTGTTTATTTTTTATAGTACCATTTCCCCAACAAGTCATTTGAATAGACCAAATGAGGGATCTGCTAATAAACCACATAAAAAAACCCTCTAGTTGATTAGAACCTTTAAGAGGTTGTCATGAATACAGTCCAAAATATGGGCCAAGTAACTACACCTGTTCTTGTGAAGGCTGTAGAGGTTGTACCCTGGTGGAATGATAACAGAGATTGTGCCCAGTATTTCCTTCATATGAAACCAACATATTTCTAAGGTACCAATGATTATTAGAAGGTGGAAGATTGGTCAAAAAAGGTCAAGAAAATATTTGAGTTTTTAGAGATGCTAGATTCAATTGAGGTGAAATGAAGTATCTTTAAACTTGAAGGGATCAATATATGGTGGTGGGATTCCGTAGTTCTGACTAAGATGAATGTTAGATTGGAGTGGAATGTCTTCAAGGATATTTTCATAGAGAAATTATATATAGAATCAATGGTTTTGGTTAAGTTTATAGAGTTCCTTAAACTTCATAAAGATAAATGGATAGTGACCTAGTATGCCAAAATTTTTTTCGAGCTTGTTAATTTCTCACCTGAGGTGGTGTTAAATGAGAAGCTAAAAGCTAAGAGGTTTAAGATGGGTATTCATGAAGATATCTGATCCTTGGTTTTCTTATTAAATATCACCTCATTTTATAATATTTAGGATATATATTTGATGGAATAACTTTAATTTTCTATAAATTTGGGTTTTATTGGATTTAAACCTACTCCTAGTGGTAGTGTGGGTGGTCCCTTTAAAGGGAATGTGAATCAAGATGAGTCTCATGGTGGAAACCGCAGTGGTAGATCTCAATAACTGAATTTTTCTAAATCTTCTATAGTATCTAGTAAAGGACCACTAACTTGTTTCCAATATGGAAAATTTGGTCACTCAATGTGATATTTCATGAAGGAACTAAAGATCTGTAACTCTTTTGGATGCTCAGGTCACTTATATATATTTTACAATGTGTTTACCACTATGTGTAGCAGTATGAGCTCAAAAATACTGGTAAGATCTAGGATGCAATCATATGCTTCATGAACAAAGGGGTTACAACTATATTAATCTGGAATAAATATTCTTCATATAATGAAAATGGATCTAGGGAAAGTTGATATGGTACTTATGACTATGAGAGGTACCATTACCATTGCTACATATTTAGTGCCAACTTTATTTGAAACCAGTGCCTCTCATTCCTTCATATCTACTTGTATTTTGTAATTGTTGAATATTATTACAGAGATCATGATTTATGTTATGGAGATTTTTATGCCTCTTGGGGTGAAGAGAGAGTAGGTTTTATGATGTTATTCTTGTACATTGTATTTATCTAAAATTGATATTTATTGGGATATTTTGGTACTAGATATAAAACCCATGGATTTAATTCTTAGGATGGATTGGTTGATCAATCATAAATATCATATTGACTGTTATTTTCTGAGGGTCTCCTTTACCGACCTCAATGGGGTGTACTGTGATTTTTAGGGAGAATGGTACCCGGGGTCAAGTCAAGCTAGACCACATCTTCCAGAGTTGGGTGGAATGATATGTAGGACCCCGTGACACCATGCGAGGGGAGGGGTGAATCAGGGTGTTAAATTTTTCTTTTAAACTGATGGATCTTTTTTCCACATTGGTAGGAACTAGTTTAACCTGTATGATGGATATGAGAAGCAGTCAAACAATCCCATACAAAAAGATGACACGATACTTTTTACTTGGTTCACCACTAAGGGCTATGTCCAAGGAGCGTACACTGACAGATTGTCGGTCGTACCAAATTCCACTATTCTTCACTAGTTGTGGATTACAAAGGTTCAGGAACAGTCACTCTATCCTAGGCTCACTGCCTTTACAACTATTCAAGGATAGCCCACTGTGTCCCTCATGTCACTCCCGTTGACTCCCCCTGGATCACTGCCTTTGGTGAAGTCCCAATCAGTTTATAGACGTGAAGGTCTTTTCAATAGATTTGCATTGAAGTCTTTGCCACTACTTAGGACGAGACTCTTCTTGCATCGAAGTCCAGAAATGATGCACTTGTACGCACTAAACCACTGAACCGAATAACCAGAACTTGCAAACAAGTTTCACTGACAATTTCACGCAACACCAACCCTTTGTGCACAAGACCCTACTATTGCACACAATATTTCCTTTTCACGCAGAAAAATATTTCATGCAGAAAAAACCTTTTTCACGCAGCCCAGAGTTTTCGCGCAGCCCAGAGTTTTTGTGCAGCTTGGATTTTTTGCGCAAACCAGATTATTTTCACGCAGCGTGGAATTTTTCTCGCACCTGGAATTTTCCACGCAGCTCAGAATTTTTCGTGCAATCCCCTTTACACGAACCTTTTATGCCCATCAGACCTCAGATCTTCTCTAAGTCTTCAACTGTATGGAATGAGGGAGGTCACCTCTTATTTATAGGCTTCTCAGACCCCCATGCGCAAAACCCCCTGTGGCGTGAAAAACTTCTCATTGGGCATGTAATATTTCACACAAGTACTGTTTTTCGCGCACATCTCCATGCTTTTCGTGAAGCCCATGACTTTTCCATTTTTGGATGTTCTGATTCTGAAAGACCTTTTGCGTGAAAAATCTCTTTCCACTATTTTGCGCATCCCGCCGTTTTTCGCGCATCCCACTGTTTTTCACGCATCCTGCTGTTTTTTCGTACACGCCTCCTTTATTTCACGCACCACTTCCTTTTTGCACGCACCTCCTCTTTCCAACAACCTATGTCTTCATTTTCCGATTTTCAGGCCCAAAAATTTGGCAAACACTGGGAAAAGGCACCACCTTAAATACTGTTGTCTTCTTGAACTGTATGATCACTTTACTAGCACACATTCTGAGCTTCTACCAAGGATTTACAACAAACACAAACCGTGCTCCAATTCACGCAAATAATATCCATGGTTCCAACATCCCCCCCTTTGGGTTTGTTGGCAATCACAAGATAAATTCAATAGAGCACCATCCACATGTAAACCTAAAACGCAAGAATCAACTGAGACAATGCTCTAAGTCTACGTGAGCAATGCTTGGTGTAGAAAACAAGAGGGGAAACGTGAATTGGGATCCCATGTTTTGGAGTTTTCAATGACGTCCAAGAAATTATTTTAAATTTTCCCAGAAGCATTACATGTTTAATGTATTCCTTCTTATCCTATCACCAAAATCTCATCATGATACCAAAATATCATCATGATACAAAAAATTTCCTGAATTTATTCCTTATCATGATACCAAAAATGTCATGAATTTATTCCTTCTCCCCCATTGGAAATAAACCCAAAGATCAGTATTTTCTCACTAAACATCTCAATACAGCCCCTGGATAGTATCTCCCCCACAAACCTGCATCACATCCATAAACAGATTAAAAGCAGTTAACATAACTGGGGAGAGGGGTATTTTGAAACCTCCATATGCAGTGGGAGGTTGCTGGACACCGATGTTCAACTGATGCTTCTCAAACACAGCTGCTGATAGTGGCTTGGTCAGGATATCAGCCAGTTGCTCATCAGTTCCCACATGATCCATTCTAATCACGCCTTTCTCAACTTTATCTTTGATAAAGTGATACCAGATTTCAATATGTTTTGTATGAGAATGCTGAACTAGATTCTTCGTAAGATCAATTGTGCTCTTGTTATCACAGTAAATCACCATTGGTTGCTTCACCTAATCACCAATATTTTTTAGTTGTTGCATCATCCATAACAGTTGAGTGAATGCCTTTGTGGTAGAGATATACTCAGCTTCAACAGTACTAATAGAAATACCTTCTTATTTTTTGCTCAACCATCCAACACATTTATTCCCAATATAGATTGCTCCACCACTGGTGGAATTTCTATCCACTACATCGCCAGCCCAGTCAGCATCAGAAAATGCTGATAATTCACTGTCCCTTCTTGCAGCAAAGTATAATCCACAATTGCGAGTACCTTGAATATACCTCATGATTCTTTTTACAACTGCCATATGTTCCTACTTTGGATTACTCTGAAAGCGGGATGCTAGACATGTGGAAAAGACAATATCTGGCCATGTCGCTGTCAGGTACAGTAGGCTCCCAATTATCCTCCTGTACATGGTGGGATCTATAGAGGTCCCATACTCATGCTTTCCAAGTTTGGTTCCAACCACAATCAGAGTTGAAATTGATTGGGAGTTATTCATATTAAACTTCTTCAATAGCTCTCTTGCATACTTTTCCTGAGAAATGAAAGTGTAATCCTTCTTTTGAAGCACCTGCAGTACCAAGAAATATGTGATCTCCCCAATCATAGACATTTAAAATTCTGATTTCATGTGATTGGAAAATTCATCCACTGATTTCTGTCTGCTGCCACCAAAAATAATGTCATCAATGTAGACTAGAACCATGAACTAATCTTTTAGAGAATTCTTCACATATAGATTGTGATATACTCCTCCTCTTTTGAATTCCAACTTCTTGAGATAAGAGTCCAGCCGGGAATACCATGCTCGTGGAGCCTGCTTCAAACCATATAGATCCTTCTTTAGTTTTCAAACCTTTGTTTCATTAGTACCAAGAAGAAAACCCACAGGTTGTTCAATGTAGACTTCTTCTTCGAGTACACCATTCAAGAATGCTACCTTTACAACCATCTGATATACTTTATATCCACTTTGGAGTGCCATGGAAAGGAAAAGCCTGATTGACTCTAGTCTAGCCGCTGGAGCAAAAGTTTCTTCAACATCAACACCTTCAATCTGAGAGTATCCTTTACATACCATTCGTGCCTTGTTTCTGATAACACTTCCATGCTCATCAAACTTGTTCTTGAAGATCCATTTTGTATTAATCACATTGTGACATTTGGGTCTCTTGACTAGATCCCATGTCTGGTTCTTGTAAATCTGATCTAACTCTTCATTCATGGCTTTCACCCAAGATTCATCCTTTGCATCTTCTTCAAATGAGGATGGCTCCACAACTGATAGATATGCAGATTGTGTGTTGTTACTCATTATTCTTGTTTGTGTTGGTGCAATTATATCCCCAATTATGTTAGATGGATCAATCTCATCTCTTTGATTTCTCCTGTGTGGTTCAGTTTCATTTTCTCCGTCCAAGGTTTCTTCTTCAGATTCTTCTTCTGAGTCAACATCATGATGTGACTGTTGAGTGTTTTTCCCACCTTCCTCTATTTATGTATTTTTATTTTCTCCACGTTCACTTTATTACTCACTCTCTATCACATCAGCATATGAAATCCTTGAAGCATTTGTAGTTTTATCTTCAATGATCTTAATATCACTACTCTCCACAATCCTTCCTAAGAATTTATTGAAACACTTGTAGGCTTTTCTGTTCATTGGATACCCAATAAAAATTCCTTCATCAGCATTGTCACCAAACTTCCCTTGATTTCCTTCTTTATTTCAGATGAAACATTTGCTTCCGAAAACATGAAAGTATTTTAACAAAGGCTTCCTTCCATGCCACAATTAATATGGTGTCTTTGTTTCTCCCATATAAAGCCTCGTTCGATTCTGAATGTGCACTGCAGCTTCAACAACTTCTTTCCAGTAATGGCGAGAGATACAACTCTCAATCAGCATAGTCCTGGCCATATTATTGACCTGTCGATTCCGATGCTCAACAACTCCATTTTTCTGTGGAGTTCTCACAGCAGCTACCTCATGTTGTATTCCATGTTTTTCTAGGTGATTCTAAAACTCAATGGATGTGTATTCCCCTACATTATCAGATAACAAGACTTTTATTGTCCGTCCAGTATCATTCTCATCAATCCAGTGATAAGTTTTCATGCAATCAAGTACTTGTCGCTTCCTATGAATAACCATTACACAATCCATTCTACTATAATCATCAATAAAAAGGACAAAGTACTGCTCTCCATGAGTTCCAGCAACATTTATTGGGCCACATACGTATGTATGGATGAGATCAAGAAGGTGTGATGCCCTTTTCTTCTTTGGTCGATATGAGTTACAAACTAGCTTCCCTCATATGCAAGCATCACAAGTCATTTCCTGTTCACGTTTCAGAATGGGGATATCCATGAAAATATTCAGCTTAGATATCTTTTCCATGTCTTGTTGGTTAATGTGACCCAGCCTTCGATGCTAAAGGTTGTTTTCTTCTTCAATAGACAAATAGAAAGAGTTTACTTTGCTGTAAACCTGATATAAGTTTCCATCTGTTCTACAACCTTTCATAAGAGAATTCCATATTTTTCCCTTTAGAGTTCACCCTTTTTGATTGAAAGTTACTATGATCCCTGAGTCACAGAGTTGAATCACACTGAGGAGATTGTGGTGTAGACCGTCCACATAAAGAACTTCAGTCTTCTTCAGCTCTCCATTGGCAAGAGCAGTATTCCCACAAGCTTTAATCTTCAAAGCACCATCATTACCAAACCTCACTGTTCGATCAACTTTCTTTTTAATGTTATTCAAAATGCCAGCATTTCCTGTCATATGTGAAGAGCATCCACTATCAAGAATACAGGTGCTGCTGCTCTTTGTAGCTTTGAAGGCTACTTCTGCAATATTGGATTTCTCGATCTTCTTCTTTTCTTTCCAAGAGATATTAGATTGAGTATAATATATTTATGGCCTTCTAATTATTTCTTCCACATAATCAGATTATTCATACCCATAATCTTCTTCCAGAGGAGAAAACCTATTTGTGAGATCAATACCATCAGGAGGGTGAATATTGACCAGTCTCTGAAAGTTGTATGAATCTCTCCTATCAAATATCTTCCTGCAAAACATAGCTTTATGGCCAAAGTTAGAGCAATGAAAATAGTATCCTTAGAAACTATTTCTTCTATAAGATGGAGGATATGAAGTCAGTCTCCTTTGTTGATGTCCCAGATCTTCCCCATTCAAGTAGCTCCTTGCCTCTTCACAATATGACATCGTACGGCCCAGATAGCCACAGAACTGACACTTCATGAGAGGAAATATCTTGTCACTTGAATTTCTCCTCATGCCTTCTTCCTTGATAGAATAGTTGGATTACCTATCATTTCTGAAAGTTTGAGGATAATTTTCAGTTCTTCTTTTAGTTTGGATCGAGGGTTTCTTTTTCAGCACTTTAGGCAACGTTTCAACATGTCAAACTTTCATATTGTATTTCTTTTGGCTCTCTTCACTTCAAGTAGTTGATGTCTCAGCTTCACAGCCAATTCCACTCTTTCCCATGCAATCGGGTCTTTTATCACTCAAGATTTTTCCAACCCCATATGAACCACACTTGGCTCTTGCCAATAATTCTACATATGATAATCTTCCAAAATGAGTTTTCTTCTTGCACTCATTTGTGTCTAATTGACATTCAATTTTACTTCTAAGAGTAATAACTTATTCCTGGAGACCCTCGACAGTCTTGTACTTCTCTTCCATTTTGGATGAAAGATCATTTATGACCTTTGCTTGTTCTTAAATTCTAAGATTTAGTTCCGCAACATCATCAGTGCTTTCAAGGATTAAAGACTGAACTCTCAATAGTTCTTCTAGTCGTTCAATTTCTGCTTCAAGCTCATCAACATATTCTGATGATTCTTCCACAATTTCCTTCAAATTATTGCATCTCTTACATTTATTATCAAGCTTGGAAAATGAATACTTAATTTGAATCTTTGGATCACCATTATGAGTAATCAGATTATCTATGCCTTTATTGATCGAGGGTTCTGACTTTTCAATGGTAGCCATCATGGCAGCATGGTTTCCTGTTTTAAATTTGGGTTCTTATTCTTCACAAAATTCAATATTATAATCATCCTCTTCACAGAAAAACTCTTATTCTGTATTTTCTTTCCAGATTTGAAGTCTCCCTTTTTGAAAAATCTTTTCTGAGGCTTCTCGACGTCTTCTGCTTCGTTCTCATCATCATCAAACTTTCTTTGGCACTAAGAAGAAATGTGCCCAACTCTTCCACAACGAAAACATGCCAGAGGTAGCTTACCTTTAAATTTAACTTTTCCCTTCTTCAGCTTCTTGGCTATGAGAGAAAGAATTTATTTTTCCTCATAATCTTCACCACCACTATCTTCTAAAATTTTCAGTTTGTCCATGGTTTTGAATGCCATTTCCTTGCTAACATGATTTTTAGCTTCTTTGGGTTTGACTCTCATCTCATATGACACTAGACTACTTAGCAGATCATCCAGAGATATTTTATATAGATCTATTTCTTCAAGTACTGAAACCTTTTCATTGTACATAGGAGGAAGTCTTCACAAGATTTTCTTTACGATATCAATTTCTTTGATTTACTCTCCAAGCCCTTGAATTTCTCCCACTACTTCAATGATTCGATTGAAAAAAGAATCTTCATTCTCATCAGGATGAATATTTAGATCGTCAAACCTGTTGTGCAGGACTTGAAGTTTTTACTCCTTCACTTTGTTATCTTCTTCATATATATTTTCAAGTTTATCCCACATAGAATTTTCTGAGGTGCAGCTCATCACCTTTAGATAGATCTGATCAGAAAGAGCCGTAGTGATAGAATTCTGATATTTAGCATCTGCATCAAGAACTTTTCTGTCTGTATCAGTCATAGAAAGAACTATTGGATCAATAACATGTATTCCTTGAACAGTAGAAAAGAGGATCTCTATTCCTAGAGATCTTAAATGAGATCTCATTCTGTTCATCCAAATCTGAAAATTACTTCCATCGAAGAGAGGAATTCCCCTAGCACTGACAACATTATCCATTACAAAAAAGTACAAATCAAACACCAGCAACCTACCTTTGATACCACTTGTAGGATCCCTGGACACCATGAGAGGGGAGGGGTGAATTAGGGTGCCAAATTTCTCTTTTAAACTGATGGATCTGGTTCCCACGTTGGTAGGAACTAGTTTAACATGTATGATGGATATGAGAAGCAGTCATACAATCCCATGGAAAAATATGACACAACACTTTTTACTTGGTTCACCACTAAGGGTTACGTCCAAGGAGCATACGCCGAAAGGTTGTCGGTCATACCAAATTCCACTATTCTTCACTAGTTTTAGATTACAAAGGTTTGGGAACAGTCACTCTATCCCAGGCTCACTGCCTTTACAACTATTCAGGGATATCCCACTGCGTCCCTCGGGTAACTCCCATTGACTCCCCCTGGATCACTGCCTTTGGTGAAGTCCCAATCAGTTTATAGACGTCAAGGTCTTTTCAATAGATATGAATTGAAGTATTTGCCTCTTCTTAGCACGAGACTCTGCTTGCATCGAATTCTGGAAATGATGCACTTGTACGCACTGAACCACTAAACCGGATGACCAGAACGTGAAAACAAGTTTCATTGAAAATTGCACACAACACCAACCCTTTGCGTGCAAGACATTACTATTGTGCACAATATTTCCTTTTCACGCAGAAAAATATTCCACGTAGTAACACCCTTTTTCACGTAGCCCGGAGTTTTTACACAGCTCGAATTTTTCGTGCAAACCAGATTATTTTCGCACAGCGCGGAATTTTTCGCACACCCAGAATTTTCCGCGCTTCTCAGAATTTTTCACACAATCCCCTTTACGTAAACCTTTTATGCACATCATACCTCAGATCTTCTCTAAGTATTCAACCATCCAGAATGAGGGAGGTCACCTCTTATTTATAGGAATCTCAGAACCCCATGCGCAAAACCCCATGTGGCATGAAAAACTTCTCATTGGGCGCGTAATATTTCGCGCAAGTACCGTTTTTCACACACATCTCCATGTTTTTCGTGCATCCCATGCCTTTACCATTTTCGGATGTTCTGATTCCAAAACACCTCTTGCATGAAAAAACTCTCTCCACTATTTCGCGCACCACTCTATTTTTCACGCACACCGCTATTTTTCGCGCATCCCATTGTTTTTCGCGTATCCCACTGTTTTCACGCATCCCGCTATTTTTCGCGCATCCCACTTTTTTTTTCACACACGCCTCTTTTATTTCACGTTCCACTTTCTTTTTGTATGCACCTCCTCTTGTTAACAACCTATTTATTCATTTTCTGATTTTCAGGCCCAAAAATTTGGCAAACACTTGGAAACAGAGCCACCTTCAATACTGTTGTCTTCTTGAACTGTATGATCACTTTGCTGGCACACATTATGAAATTCTACTGAGGATTGACAACAAACACAAACCATGCTCTAATTCAGGCAAAGAATTTCCATGGTTCCAACATGATATCCATGTTTCCTTTGAACCAGAGCATGTTTCTTTATGTGATAATCTTCCTATAGTAGAAGATGAGTTTCCTGATGTGTTTTCATCTAACTTTTCTAGTTTTACACCAGTGAGGGAGGTGGATATTTCTATTGAATTGGTATTAGGTACCCAACTTATTTATATTACCTCTTACAGAATGACACCAACTAAACTAAAGGAGTTAAAGACTAAGTAGGATGAATTGATGCCCAAAGTCCTTATTCGACCTAGAGTGTTACCTTGGGTAGCTCCTATTATTTTTACTAAGAAGGATAATAGTAACTTTCACCTCTATGTTAATTATTAAAAGCTAAATCAGGCCATAGTTAATAAAAAATATCCATTTTCCTATATTTATGATTTATTTGAACACCTTGAAGGGAAGAAATGGTTCTAAAAAATTGATCTTTGGTCTATTTATCAACATATTAGGATCAAGGAGTTTGATATCTCTAAGACAACCTTCAGGAGCAGGTATGAACATTATGAGTACCTTGTCATGCTATTTGGTTTGAAAATTCTCTTACTGTTTTTATGGAATTGATGAATATAGGTTTTTCATCAGTACCTAGATTTTTTTATAGTGGTATTTTTGGATGAAATATTGTTTTATTTTAAGACCAAGTAGGATCATATGCGTCACTTGAGATATGTTTTGGACATCTTGATAAATCACCAAATTTATTCCAATATTTCAAAATGATTTTTTGGATTTGGGAGGTAAAGTTCTTAGGACTCATGGTTTCTGAAAATGGTATTTCAGTTGATACTGAGAAGGTAAAAACTATTATGAACTAGTAATAACCATGAAATTTCATTGAGATTTAGAGATTCTTGGTCTTGGTAGTGTATTATAGCTAATTTATGACAAATTTCTCAAAGTTAGCCTCTATGTTGACCCCTCTCACTCAAAAGAGAGTAAAATTCATTATGGGATTCAAAATTTTAAGCTTTATTTGATGATCTAAAGCATTATTTGACTTTAGATCTTGTGTTTACTCTTCCAGAAGTTGGGAAAGGCTATGTGGTTTTCTATGATGAATCAGGTTTAGAATTGGTATTTGTTCTTCTATATATTGATCATGTAATGGATTATAGTTCTTGTCAGCTTAAGCCTAATGAGAAAAACTACCCCACACATGATCTTGAACTTTAAGCTATGATGTATTCTCTAAAGAGTGGTCACATTACATTTTTAGAAAAATTTTACTATCTAATATGATCATAAAATCTTGAATTATATATTCTCACAAAAATATTTGAATCTTCAACATAGGTGATGTGTGGAGTACCTGCAATCCTTTGATTTCAAAATTTCTCACACTCCTAGAAAAGGGAATTTTGTTTCTAATGATTTGAGTTGGAACCTTATATCGTAGGTTATGAAATAATCTTATAAGGAAAAGAATCTGATGGATCTCTTTACTCATATTCATTTGGGAGTCTGAGAGGCTAAGAATAAGGTTGTTTTGTCAAGTGTTCTGTCAACATCCTCACTTAACGAGATGATTCTCCAGGAATAAAATCTTGATGATGAGTTCTAAGAAATTAATAATTCTTTATATGGTGGGTAAAACATTGGACAATGGTATTTATATTATAATGGTATTCTTTACTTTTTTATCCATCATGTAGTTTTTTTTCCTACAAGGAAGGCTATGATAGGGCATTTCCAAAATTCCTAGTTGTCGGTACACCAAAGCACCATGAAAATGTTTTATGATATGAGGCATAATTTTTGGTGGCCATGTATGAAATGAAACATTTCTAATTATTTTTCTCATTTTTATAATTGTAAAATGATTAAATCCGAGCATCAGAAGCCTTTTGGACTACTTTAGCCACATTCCATTCAATCTTGGAAGTGGGAAAAGATATAAATGTATTTTGTGGCTGGGTTTCCATGTACCCCTCAAGGAAAAACTATGATTTGGGTGGTGATTGAATGATTGACCAAATAATCTCACATTATTCTAATTCATGATATTAATATAGTTTATGACTTGGGGTAATCTATATGTGTAGAAGATCATTAGATTACATGGAGTTATGGATGTTATAATTTATGATAGGGATCCCTGGTTTACTTATTATTTTTAGAGAAGTCTTCAAGAGGTGATGGGATCCTAGGTAAAGTTAATTAAGATGTTACATACTTAGATATATGGTTAGATGGAATGGGTTATACAGATTATTGGGGACATGATTTGTACTAGTGTCCTTGACTTTGGAGGAGATTCAGATTTCCACTTGGGTATGGTTGAGTTTTCCTATAATAATAGCTAATAGTCATCCATTAATATGGAACCCTTTAAGGCCTTGTATGGATGACCTTGTAGATATCCACTTATTTAGTGAGAGATTGGTGAATCTCCCCTGATCTAATATTGTTTTTTCTAATATATGATGAAAAATATTCATTTGATTCAACATAGAATGATAAGGGAACAAAGTTTTTATAAATTCTATGCCAATTTTCATTGACACCTATTGGAGTTCCTGGTTAGTGAATTAGTGTTTTTGATAGTTTCACCTTGGTTGGGTCATCGTCAACTTAGAAAATAGAAAAATATAGCACCGAGATATATGGGACCATTTGATATCATTGAGAAAATTAGAAAGGTTGATTTCCCTTGGGATTTTACACCTCTTATAAATTTTATCCATAACATGTTCCATGTGTCACATCTTAGAAAGTATCTATTTGACCCATCTAATTTCTTCATTAGGTTGTAACTTGATGTAAAACCTGGTTTATCCATGACTAATCATCTAGTTCATATTTTTGATTCTCAAATAAAGGTTCTTCATGGAAAATCTATCCACTTAGTTTATGTTCTTTAGAAACATGGTTCTGAATCTCATGAGTCATGGGGGAATGGGGCTTTGATGAGAGAGCGGTGACCTCACCTCTTATTGGACAAGTCTTTTGATTGAATTTATGGGGAAAAAATCATTTATGATGGGTATATTATAATACCCTATTAAAATTATTCAGGTAAAAACCTTGTTTTACTCTTGGTTATCTTTATTTTCATGTTAATATCTAGTTTTCCATTGTTCCTTGGTTATACCTACTTTTTCTTGTTTTTTTCACCTTTTTTGAGAATTTAGAGGGGTTAAGGGTGTGAGTTGATCCTAGTTTGAGAGTATAGTTTGAGGTTGTAATTCGTTGATCTTGTTTGAATGGTTATGGAATGTCTTTATTATATAAGGCATTGTGATTGGGTGTTTTGGTGATGCATAAATGTGTAAAACTGATAATTTAGAATAATTATACAATAAGGGTCCAATTATTTTTTCATCTTATAAATAGGAATGGCCGAGGGTGAAACTTTTCAATTATATTTTGGATCAGGAATGAGGAGTTGTATTGGGTTTTGACCAATGTAATATCCAAGAGTTGGGTGCTGTGTGTTGGAATATTAATGAGTGTCTCATGGGACATCGATATTTTAAGAAAGATTAATACAAGTTCTAAGTTGAAAACTTAATTAGGTAACAAAAGATAGGCATAGAAATGATAGTGTTTAGCTGGTGGTGGATTTGTATAAGATTGTGCTCATAGTTCAGTTATGAGGATGACCTATGTTGGGTTGGAAACCATGGACTAGTGAGTGTGTGGTGCTCATTTAAAGTAGTTTTGTAGAATGTATAAAGTGGCATGTTGACAAAACCAGTGAGTGTGGGTACAGTTATAGATAAAAACCAACATGAGGGTGACAATTTCTTCTTTTTGTTTTAATTAGATGGTCCAAGGTTGGTTACCAGTAGTGTGGGATGATGGTCAAGTGTTTAGACTGAATTTATGTATTGGGAGGTAAGATGGTTGGGTGAATGATTATATGATACTTTGGTGTTTTGATATGGAGTTATGGTGTTAGTGTTGAGGAAAGGTCTTGAGTTTTAGATATTCTTGGAAGGGATACCATGCTCTGGATGAGGTTACGAGTGAGAGTAGTATAGTGTAAACTGGTGACATAAACCCATGAGGTGTGATGTTAGTGAATCAAGAGTTCTATGATACCACTGGTGTTATAACATCAGGTTGTAATTGAATGCTTGATCAACATTGTGGTGTACGTGTTAATGGGGGTTAAAGAAGTGAATTTGGTTAACACGATTATGGTATAACCATAACCAGTGAAGAATGCGTGTTTCATTCATGGTTTGAGGAATAGTGTAACTTGTGTGAATAGATCAGTGATGAGATATCATATGGTGGTGTGATTTTAAAATCCTATATTCTTATGGGTTCTCGGTTTTGATATAAGTTTGAGTTTTTGATTTGTGGATAGGTCATTTTTTCTACTAGAATTTAGATTCAAAATTTGAAGGTTGTAATCCCTCGAAAGATCCATTTTGGACTAGTAATGAATCACTCTAGGGGGTTCAGAGGTCTCATGAGTTTCCTAGTGGTATGAGCTCAAATTTATAATTTTTGGATTTGTAACATGGGGAACATGGTTAGTGTATAGTTAGTTCTAACCACAAACCCCAACTTTATGACCTAAAATGTATAGAAACATAGTTTTTTAAACTATGTGAAGGGTCCCTAGAAATAGTGTAAATGTTTGTAGTAAATTACAGAGTCATGTAGAATGGTTGTAACATGTTTTTTAAAAACTTGTTTTGTAACCATGCGAGAAGGCATGTTCTGGACTGTGAGAAAATCACTACTCGTGCATAATCTTTCAATTAATGCGACCAAACCATGTTCCTGTTTAAAAAGTGAAAAATTAAAATTTTTCCTTAGACCTATTTTGAAATTTAACCCTATTTTGGGATCATCTTTGGCCAGTTGTTGTCAATCAAATCCCTCCCCCTCTTTCTTACAAATATTGCATGCTTCTCCTCCAATTCCTCACCATTTCAGCATATATCTATTACGTTAGAGAGATCTTAATGAATCCAACACTCCAATGGACAATTTTATTATTTTTTACTTTCTAAAAAAAATATCCCACCATTTATGTGGGTTACACCCTATTTTTAGAGTATTTTTTTTATTCTTAAATTTCTTCCATTTCATCTCCAGCCAAAGGAAAATACCAGATGAGTGGGTCTCTTTGAGGTTAAGGTAGGTGGTCTAAATGATTTTACCTTGAAGTCTCACTATCATATTGAATTTTGAAATGTTAGGTCAATTAAACTCATCATATGTTTGACTGAATAATTAAATTAAATTTATTATTTCTATTTTATACCTCATAAACCTTATTTGGGTTTAGTAAAACATGATGGATCAGGTTAAAAATTCTTTAAATAAATTAATGTTTCGATTTTTTCTTGTGAATTGGGTGTGGTTGATTTAATTGGGTGGTCTAGGTATTCCCTTTATAAAGTAATGAGTTTAATTTTATTTAAAATTTCCTATAGATATCCTTAAGAACCAGTAGTGCTTATGGCCTTGAATTTTTAATTTTTTTGAATTAAATTTAAATTGTACGATAGGATATTGAAGTTTAAAAATCTAATTTTTAGTTGAGTTAAATGGTTGGCATGGCCCAAAGTATTGAAATGGTTTTTATGTGAATTGAAAAAAGTAGTGAATCTTAGATTGGGCTGTTAAAATTTTTTAATGTTTAAAAAATTTATGTAATGACTTTTTGATATTATTGTAATTTTATGTGAAAATTGGATTAAATTGGGAAGTCCCTTGGATTCCATATTAAAACCATGGGCATGGAATGGCTTAGAGTGATTTATTGGATTAATCATGATATTTGTTGGTGTGGAATGTCATGGGTAATCCTTGGATTCCACTAGGGTATTTATGTGAATTTTAGGATTGAAAAATAACTTGGATTCAATGAACTCCAATGCTATGTAATTATTCAAGTTAATCAGTAGATTATGCATAGATTCATTTCCATGAATTACCTAGGGTGGATGCCCCCTATATTTAGGTAATGTATGCACTTTTATAAGTCTATGAATCAATGTTGTTGGTTATTGAGGGAATCCCTTGTTTAATTCCATAGGTTGATATCCCCAGATTCAGATCAAGTATCATCGGTATGAAATGCCTCAGGTGTGATATGGGATTCCAATCAAGTCATGCTTCAGAATGTAAAGTTTGTACCCTTGAGTTTAGAATAGACTATTGATTTTCATGGATATTGTTGAGAGGGAATACCCATATGAGTCAAGTGGATTCATCTTGGGCCACTAAATTATAGTTTTCTTGGTAATGTACCTTGGAATTGAGTTGATACATGATGCTTCAACTAAGACTAGAGATATCGGTGTTGGATGAACCATGCAGTGTTATTTGGGGTTATCCCCTTGAGAAATGAGGCCTGATGGGGTCTTGTTTACTTATACATATCATTATTATTCTTGATTTATTTATTTATTGCACACCCTTATGATTTACACTCATAAACTATATTTGTATTAAACATAATTAATGGTGGCTTATTGAGTTGTAATCACACCCTTCTTGGGACACCATGGCACTTGGGTACTTGAGAAGACAATCCTTAGGTGTAGGTTATAGGTTTAGGGCATGGACCATGGTTGAAACTTTATGGTTGCGTGGCTAGGATGGAGTTGGGTAATGGGATATTAGAGAGAGCTAGGGACTTACAGAGGTCATGATGATTTATAGTCCATGCCTTTTTGTATACTTTTGGATTATTTTTATTGACCTATCTATTATACACGTCTTCTTATATGTATGAAGAATCATTATGATATTGTGTGGGATGAGATTGGGTTATTTATCTCCTAAAGTTTATTTATCTAGATGTGAAGTTTTTCCATGGCCTTGTATCTATTTTATTTATTTAATATTATATTTCAAACTCTAGTAATAGGGGAGTAGTCTCCCTAAAGTAACCTCATAGGATATCATTGCTAGTCGACATCCTTCTTCTAATGGGGAAGTGTGCTTGATGCCATATAATACATTGGCCTATGACACCGGTACATTGGATTTTGAGTTGGGGTGATACATATGTAAAACCCATCACATGATATTGACTGAAGATATATAAACATTGAATATAAATTCAACTTTTCTGAGAACCTGGTGGAAATTGAGGATTTGGAGGAGAAGATCCTTTATGGGAAAACGATTACCATTGTGTGAGTTCAATGCTGTTATAAGAAATTTAGGAGAACTCATGGTAAATTGATAAATATATGAAGACTTAGTAACCTCACCTAATCAAGCATTTCTTGATTTAAATCCTTGATGTTTAGATGAGTGCAAATAATTTATATTTTAAAATTAAACCATTTTAAGATTTTAAATATTGTTTTGAAGCATCTCATGGATTCATCACAAAGTTTCATCCATCCTTTATAATAAAAATCAATATATTAAAAATATTAAATATATTAAATCAAACACATGCATAATTTTAGAAATAATTTTTTTATCTCTTGAACAGATACCTAGAAGGGAAAACCCAGACCGATTTTGAATCCAAAACATGGGTTTTACCCTTGGCAATACATAAGCACAAGAATTTTTAGTAGAGTGTGGTCATTGTTAGACTAAAAATATAATCAATTCAATAAATATATTTATTATTTATTTACTTTTATAAACCTAGTAGTACTCTATATAAACCCTTTTATTCCAATTATCTTGGGTTATTCGTATAACCCTGAGAATTGAGAAGTAGGAAGAGCTTAACTATGGGGGAATATTTGATGATAAATGAGGGGATACATGGATAAATTTTTAGATTCAATAGAACTCATTAATGACCATAAAATTAATGGGGATCACCAATGAAACTATCACAGACATTTTATTCACCAGCGATCAATCCAATCTTGAGGTATGGATTTGTTATTGTTAGAATATCCCCATTTTCCATGATTTTGATATAGGCATGGATCAACCACTTTTCCCATGGAATCCATGTTTAGATATTCATATGACCATTAAAATATAATATTTAAAGGAATTTTGAATTATTAATCTTTTATACTTGATTTATGATATTTCAACCCCATTTATTCAATTTACATTAACAAATGGTGGATAAATCGAACATGAAAATCATTGGTTCCTCATTTTTTTTGTTTTATGGATTTATCCCTCTGTTATATGTGTTCTAATCATTTAAGTTAATATTTCCAATAGTTCAACCATTTTTCCATGAACCCAATTCATTGAAATATTGAACATTGATTCTACTGATCATTTTTGCGAGTTTAATATCATGGATTATGATATAGAAGACGTTTGATGAGGGAAATAGAAATTCAAGGAAGGATCAAGTGATGGAGGTTTCATGAGGTAGTGTGTTGATGACATGGTAGATGTTTTGGATGAAATTTTTGAGGATGGGTGGCTAGAATATGGCCTTCAGTGGTGGGATGGCTCAGTAAATGCAGATTTCATGTGTTTTGAGTAAAAAATGCAGTAATATTGGTGGAGGCAGTGATAAACTAGGAGACATGTTGAAAATGTGAAGTTTCTGGAAATTTACCAACTAAAAAGTGTGTTTTTCAAAAGAGAACATGTCATGTAGTATGTTTGATATGATACTAGGGTTTTTAGATGGGGTTAAATATCACATGCTCATGTGAATTATACACACATCATGTGACACTTGACTGACTAGCTCAGTGTATACTAGGAGTACACACCTAGGAGACATGTGACACACCAAACTCCATGTGAGTAGATACACATGTTGTGAACCTTTGGTGGTATATGAATTAGGTAGATAATTTACATGCCAATTATCTCCATAGACATAGAACACCGTGTGACCCCTCTATATTCCATGTAGTTGGTACAGGACACACCATGCGGGATGACATAACATAACCAGGTGGGAAAATTGGTATAACATGTCATGTACCCCTAGTATAATCTGTGTAATTCCCCTTGGCCATGAATTTTATTGTAAGATGTAGGTTTCCACTTCATTATTCCTTTATGGTTAGGTATTTCACCCGTTAGGACTAGGATCCTCCTTAGGAGTCAGTATTTCACCCATGCCAGCACAGGGTGGGGATTCTCTATCTATGGAATCATTTAGAGTCATTATTTCACACACTTTATGGGGAATGGATCCTATATTTGTAGATTTGGTATTTTTTCCTTCTATAGAGCTCACATGGGATAGGGATCCTCCACTAGAGTCAGTATTTCATCAATATTAATGGGTCATGAATCCTTTGATATCATCTAAGATAAGGAATATATATGTTACTTGAGAATTATAGATTGAAATCTAGGACTATAATGTTTATTGTGTTGGTTTAATGATTGATACTGTACTCTTGGACTCAATTATCTTCCTGAGAATATCTAGATTTCTCTTCCTTGTTTACCATTTTAATTATGATCTTGATTCAACTCTATTTGATGATTTATGTTTTAGTGTTTCTAGGGAATCCTACTATGTATGTAAATACACACTAGGGGTATCTATGGGTTAGGTTTGTTCGGGTATGGGGGATTTTGGACTTGACCCAAGAAAAACTGGTCATGTCAGGTTAGTCAAATTAGGGTAAAAATGCAGTAAATAATAACAAAAAAATAAAATAAAATAATTGATTAAATTAAAACCAAAAATTAATATTTATTGATAAATATAACATAAATATAATGTAAATACGATGTTTTATAACTTTTTATATCATTTTATAACATAAATAAAACATTATATAATGTAAATAAAATACTATATTTACATTATATTTGTAACGACCCAAAGTTTCATTAATGGAAATACCTCTTGATCTAATTAAATGTCTCTTTATGTTTATATAAAATGTTAACTTACTTGTTTTTATGTTAAGAATTTTCACCGTTGCTAATATATCCATTGAACAATGATCACATGATTAGTATAAATATAGGGCTTTAACAAATCCAATGTACTCAGACAAAGGAAGCGATGGCCTCATCTAGTAGAATTGCCCCATACGAAGCCCATTTGTCAGAGCTTGGAAAAGAGGTGGCATCCTTGGGCTTCGATCTTGAACAATCCCAAGCTGAGCTTCATCATGTCAAGCTCGAACGGGACCATCTATGGGAGAAGTGGAAGTTGATAGAAATTACCACTTGAGTGATGTTATCCGAGTCACCCCAAGAGTCTGTCACCATCGCACACATTACCCTTAGGTCTTAGGTGGCTGTTTTAAAGGGTTATGTAACAAATCACTAGTAATATGTTCATGTATATTATTATTTTTGTATATAATAATGAATATACCTTCTTGTCATTATTGATACATTGTAAATAGTTTTTAAAGTACAAATAGTGTTTTTAGTTATTATTTAATTAAGAAATCTATTTTATTAAACTAAGGGATTTTTAAATTAAATAATATTTTAATAAAATATTATTATTATTATTATTAAATTAATTTTATTATATATAAATGATCATATGATTTTATGAATGCAATTGTAATTTTTATTAAGGTTTGAAAGCCATTTTAGTCAAAACCCGTGAATTTTCGATAAATGTCGGTTTTTATTTTAAAAGTAAAAATTAACATATTTAGAAAATTATTTAGATAAAATAAATTTTATTTCTGGAATCAGGACATCAAAATTATCCAACGGTGAATTTTTCATAATTTTCTGAGACAATCAAATTTTTGGGTAAAAATTAAATACCGTTTAAATATATAATTTGTTTTATGACATCATAATGACACAATAGTGATATAATAAAATACTATAAGCTTTATGTTCGGACAATATATGTTTTACCATTAAAATAATGTGATTTTGGGTTTGTTTGACTTACTTTTCAAAGCATTAATGGGCCCCTCAAGACTTATTAAACACCTTGTCTTTTTAAATTAATTTCCTTGGGAGTGTGACTCACCTCCACATAAGCAACCCTATTATTTTAAGAAGTTCTTACTTTGGCCTTATAAAATATTGTTTTCCTCTTCCCTTTGTCAAAAACCATGGGCAAAAACCATGGTATGGTTTGTGGTTTGGATTAATTTAATATAAGGGGTCCCAAACCTAAATAATAAAGAATTCCCTCACCTTTCCTATATAAACCCACCCAAGATCCCACTTCCTCCTCACTCAAAGCCTTTGGAGTTCATACAACCTCTGACCTACTCTCTCTAGAATCCTCTCAAGGTTCCCCAAGCTCCCAAGAATCCTCTCACAAGCCTCTCTCTATCCTTTGGATGCACACTTCCAAGTAAGTGTTTTTTCTTCCTTTCTCATTTTTGTCCAATTTTATTTAAGTTGTTTTGCCCTTTTAATTTCAATTATTAATGTTGGGTTATGGTTTATCACCTCCCTCATACTACCCTCTTAATGTTTTAATGATGTGAGACCCCTTTCTCTCTCATTAAATTCCTCCCATGTACACCCGTTACTATGCCAAAATTCTGAAAGGAACTTCTCCCTCCTCATTTACATTCAAGAAATACTTTTGTATCATGAACCTAAATTACATTAAAATTGTTGGGACATGTATCTATATGAAATAATTACTGTACATTACATGTAATATGATGAAGAACCCCTTTCCATCTCATCAACCATTTTTATGAATTCTTATGTCACGCCGTTACGCTGCCGAAATCGCACTGATTTTCTAAGCCAATGTCCTTGTGTAGTGAATACCATGCCCATTTCTCCATCAAGGGTATTCACCTTTATTCACATTTACTTATTTATTATAAAGTTTCATGTATGAATTCCATATTCCTTTATCGTGGAATAGATTATTATGTTTAATGAATCCATGTTTTATGATCCATGTGGCACACTTATGCATGAAATGAAATGTTTAAGAAGGGTGCGCCCTTATAGCACTCCAATGCATTGGATAAAGTATAGTATCATGATACGTCATGTGCAATGAGTGTTGAATCATGCTAATTCAAGTGCAACGAGGGTTTACCTGTCCTTTATGTGCAATGAGGATTTAATCATGCTCCATATGCAATGAGCTTTGGCTCATGCTAATTCCATGTTAAGTGTTGTTTCCACATTTCCATGTTATGATTATCATGGTTTATCATGCCTTTTTGTTCATGATTCTCTTATGCTCTATTGATATGCCTATTTCCTAACATGTATTGTACTTCTCATGTTATTCCATGTGTACTCCCTTACTGGGCTTTATAGCTCACCCTTTTCTTATGCATGTCCTCAGGTTATCCCATGCAATGCTAAGTACGAGGGAATGTAGTGGTTTTGTAAAGGAAGTTTTCAATAAAGATGTTGTATTTCATGTTTCAAGTTTTTATGTAATGATCCTAAGCCCCAAAGACACTAAACCTCTCAATATTCTTTGTTTTATCAAGTTAAGTTTTATGTAATAAATAATGTTTAAGTTTGTAATTAAAGTAGGGTTGTCATAGTTGGTATCAGAGGATAGGTTTAGTTATTTTTGGGATTAGGATTAGAAAACCCTAGTGAAGTCTTAGATACAAGACTAAGTACAATAAAAATGTCTCTATGTTTTGGTAAGTACTGAGTAAGTGGTTTATCAAACAAATACATCACTGTCTGGATACGAGTGGGTAGAGGCGGCTCTGGCACAGATGTATCCTAGGGGTAAAACCTGAAAACACCGCTTTGAGCTAGACTCGAATGGGAACTGGTGCACGACAACGGGCCTTGCCGCACTATTGGTTACGACACTCCTAGGGGATATGTTTTTGATAAATTCATAATCTTAGTATGAACCCTTATTAAGAGAATAAAAAAATTCCCCTAATAATATATGTTAGAAAGTAGATCATGAAAAGCATAGATTGAAGCCTATAGACTCATGAGTTAAGGAAATAAAAGTTTATTTATAAGTCATAAACTTTTGTCTTTGGATTACCATTTATGTGTTACCCCTAAATTTCCTTTTATTCCAGACAATGGCCGGTAATAGGAGGACTCGGGCTAACAACTGATTTGAAGATCAGTGTGATGACTGTACTAATGAGATGCCCAATCCAATGGGAGCAGGAATCGTGAACTTTTTCACGCTTCTCTCTCAGCTAACTCAAGATTTTAATAGAAACACGGGTCAAGAGGAACGTCCAAAACCCCCTAAGAAAGAACAAGTTTCTATCGATAGATTCATGAGACAAAGGCCTCCTACTTTTAGTGGATTATCTGATCCCACAATCGCTGAACAATGGATCAACTCCATTGAAAAGATCTTCTCCATCCTTCAATGTTCTGAACAAGAGAAGATTCTCCTGGCAGCTTACCGTATGGAGGGTGAAGCTGATCAATTGTGGACGTTGATCAAAAATACGAAGCCTAAGGAGGAGATCGAGGAGTTGGAATGGAAGGATTTATGGAAGATGTTTTTCAATAAATATTTTCCTCGCACCCTCCAGTTTAAGATGGAAAGGGTATTCCTTTCCCTCAAGAAAAAAGAAGAATAATCTGTTGGAGCGTACGAGGAAAACTTCACAAGGCTTGCACGATATGCTTATGGCTTTTTCATTACCCTCGAATGCAAATTTGACCACTTCTTTGGTGGGTAGAAGCCAAGCCTGCGGAAAGCATTGGCGATCCGTGACTTCAACATCTATGAGGAAATTGTTCGATGTGCCCTCAAGGTTGAAATAGAGATCAAATAATCACAGGGGTATCATGGGGATAAGAAGCATAAGGTGGAATTCAATACTGGTGGTCCGATGGATAAATACAACGGTGATAAGAAGATCCAGAACCCCACTTTCCAAAAGTAAGGAAAGAAGCACCCTGGAAATTGCCTCAAGGGGACGAGGAAATGCTTTAGGTGTAGAAGAGAAGGGCACCTAGCTGTTAACTATCAGCAAGAAAGACCCACAGATGAGGCATAGGAGAGGAACGCTCCGTTTGAACCTCAACGCGTTGTTCAATGCTACAAATGCAAAGAACTGGGGAATTTTTCAAATCAGTGCCCTAATCCAAGGGTTTTTGGAGGCAACCAACAACCTCCAAGGCAGCAAGGAAGATCTTTTTCCATCAATTCTGCCAAAGTGAACCCCGAAAACGAAGTGGTTACAGGTATGATAGTTATTCATTCAAGAATAGTGAACGTACTTTTTGATTCAGGTTCTACGCATTATTTTATATCTCGAAATTTTAGTAGAACAATCCCAGCACCACCACAAATCATAGAAGTGAAGATGTTGGTGAGTACGGAAAATGGGGAAATCATTGCATCCCATGAATATAAATCCTCCCCTGTTATAATCTGTAGATTTAATTTCCTGGTGAACCTTGTTATACTACCTCTGGTGGAATTTGATTCAATTCTTGGCATGGATTGGCTTTCCTTATATAGAGCCAACATAAATTGTTGGGAGAGGGAAATCACACTCCATATGGAGAATCGACCACCAATTCTTTACAAGTGTAAGGAGGAAGATGAATCTCCTTTAGCTCCATCATCTTAAGCATGAATATTACTGCCCTATGAGCAAGCGTATCTAGCTCAGATGATTGAGTCCAAGGAAGAAACCATCCTTGAAGAAATGCCTATTGTGAGGGAATTCGCGAAAGTGTTTCCCAAGGAACTACCTGGTCTTCCTCCTAGAAGAGATGTTGAATTCTCAATTGAACTTATACTTGGGGATTTACAAATATCTAAGACCCCATATAGAATGGCTGTTGTAGAGCTTGAAAAGCTGAAGAAACAACTACAAGAGAATCTGGATAAAGGGTTTATATGCCCAAGTGCTTCACCATGGGGTGCACCAGTCCTGTTCGTCAAAAAGAAGGATGGGTCAATGCGGCTTTGCATCGATTATCATGAAGTTAACAAAATCACAATAAAGAACAAGTATCATCTCCCAAGAATTGATGAATTGTTTGATCAGCTGCATGGAGTGAAATAATTCTCCAAGGTGGACTTGCGGTTGGGATATTATCAAGTAAGGGTGAATAAGGAAGATATCCCCAAGACTGCTTTTCGCACAAGATACAGGCAATATGAATTCATAGTAATGCCTTTCGGACTCACTAATGCTCCATCAATCTTCACAGACTTAATGAATAGAGTCTTTAGAGATTACCTAGACAAATTTGTGGTAGTCTTTATCGTTGATATTATAATATACTCCAAAACCAAGGAGGATCATGAGGAGCATTTAAGAACTGTACTGGATACTTTGCACAAGGAGAAGATCTATGCAAAGTATAGAAAGTGTGAGTTCTGGTTGAAGGAAGTCTCATTATTTGGCCATATCATCACAAACAATGAAATATCTATGGAGCCCTCCAAAATAGATGCAATTGAGGGATGACTGAGGCCAACATCGGTAACAGATATCCGTAGCTTCTGGGGATTCCCGATTGTCCAACCCTCTTACTAAGCTAACTCAAAAGGGAGTAAAGTTTTCTTGGAGTGATGAATGCAAATAAAGCTTCAAGGAGTTGAAAAGGAGGCTTATCACTGCGCCCGTGCTCACTTTACCCACAAGTGTGGAACTTTTTGTTGTTTTCAGTGATGCTTCAAAGAAGGTCTTAGGATGTGTGCTGATGCAGAATGATAAATTTATATTCTATGCCACAAGGAAGTTGAAAATCGATGAGTGAAACTATCCAAAGCATTATCTGGAGTTGGCGGTGGTGATCTTTGCCTTGAAAATCTAGAGGCATTATCTCTATAGAGAGAAATGTGAGATATATACTAATCACAAGATACTTAAATATATATTCACACAGAAAGAGATTAATATGCTCCAGAGAATATGGATAGAGCTCATCAAGGATTATGACCGTTCAATCCATTACCACCTTGGGAAATCGAAAAAGGTGGAAGATTCCCTAAGTAGAAAGGATCCATCGATTCTATCAATGATGAGAATTGAGAAGGATCCAATCTTCTTAGACTTGATGAAGATGGACATGGGAATCATAAAGAAGGGAACATCATCAATCCTTTCACAAATGAATTCTCAACTGACTCTTTTGGAAAGGTTAAAGGATGCTCAAAAGGATGATGTGGGAATTCAAGAAAAACTGGAATCTATCAGAAAATGGAAATCCATAGAGTTTAATGTTAATGAAGAAGGAATTGTGTGGTTTGGGAAAAGACTATGTGTTCCATCAAGTCCGGAGCTGAAGAAGGAAATTTTGGATGACACACATAGTTTGAATTTCTCTATTCACCCAGGGAGCACAAAGATGTAATGAGATCTCTGAGAAAACTTTTGGTGGGATAATATGAAGAAGGAGATCACTAAATATACATCAAAGTGCCTGGTGTGTCAGTAAGTGTAGGTAGAGAGGCAGAAGTCTAAGGGGATGATGCAACCATTGCCCATACCAGAATGGAAATGGGAGAACATCACCATGGGCTTTGTCACCGGACTTCTAAGGACATCCAAAGGAAACAACGCAATATGGGTTGTTGTGGATCATCTTACAAAGACTGCACACTTCATTGCTATTCGGGAGGATTTCTCTTTGGATCAACTGGCACAGATATATATCAAGAAAATGGTAAGGTTGCATGGAGTACTACTATCTATTGTGTCTGATCGAGATCCAAGATTTACCTCTAAGTTTTGGAAGGGTCTTCAACATGCTCTGAATGCTGAACTGAACTTCAGTACAACCTATCATCCTCAAACTGATGGCCAATTCGAGCAGACTATCCAAACACTTGAGGACATGTTGAGAGAATTCTCAATGGAATTTAAAGGAGGATGGGATCAACATCTTACTCTGGTTGAGTTCTTTTTATAATAACAGTTTCCACTCAAGCATCCAAATGGCACCATATGAAGCCCTTTATGGGAAAAGGTGTAGAACACCGGCGTGTTGGGATGAGGTCAGTGAATGTAAGATGCTTGTACCGGATATGGTCGAAGAAATGGTGGAGAAGGTGAAAACCATTCAGTAGCATATCAAGGCAGCCTAGAGTCGGCAGAAGAGTTATGCAGATAACCGTCGATGAGACCTTGAGTTTAAAGTTGGAGACATGGTGTTTCTATGCATATCTCCGTGGAAGAAGGTCATGGGGTTTGGAAATAAAGGGAAGTTAAGTCCAAGGTACATCAACCCCTTTGAGATTCTTGATCGTGTTAGGGATGTGGCCTATCGACTAGCACTTCCACCTACCATGATCAAAGTACATGATGTCTTTCATGTATCCCTATTAAGGAAGTACATAACGGACCCTTCACATGTACTCTCTTCTGAGGTGGTACAATTGGAAGATGATCTTTCTTATGAGGAGAAACCAGTGAAGATCTTAGATCGTAGAGAAAAAGTTCTATGAAATAAGACAATGCCCCTCGTCAAGGTGTTGTGGCAAAACCACAAGTTTGAAGAAGCAACTTGGGAATCGGAGGAAATGATGAAGTTGAGTTACCCACATCTGTTTTAGTGTGGGAAATGGAAAATTTCCAAGGCTAAATTTCTTAAGGGGTGAATATTGTAATGACCCAAAGTTTCATTAATGGAAATAACTCTTGATATAATTAAATGTCTCTTTATGTTTATATAAAATGTCAACTTCTTTGGTTTTATGTTAAGAATTTTGACCATTGCTAATATAGCCATTGAACAGTGATCACATGATTAGTATAAATATAGGGCTTTAACAAATCCAATTTACTCAGACAAAGGAAGCGATGACCTCATCCAGTAGAATTGCCTCATACGAAGCCCATTTTTAGGAGCTTGGAAAAGAGGTGGCATCCTTGGGCTTCGATCTTGACCAAGCCCAAACTGAGATTCATCATGTCAATCTCGAATGGGACCGTCTACGGGAGAAGTGGAAGTTGATAGACATTACCACTCGAGCGATGTTATCCGAGCCACCCTAAGAGTCTGTCACCATCGCACACCTTACCCTTAGGTCTTATGAGGCTGTTTTAAGGGGTTATATAACAAATAGCTAGTAATATGTTCATGTATATATTTTTTTGTATATAATAATGAATATACCTTCTTGTCATTATTGATACATTGTAAATAGTTTTTAAAGTACAAATAGTGTTTTTAGTTATTATTTAATTAAGAAATATATTTTATTAAATTAAGGGATTTTTGAATTAAATAATATTTTAATAAAAAATTAATATTATTATTATTAAATTAATTTTATTATATATAAATGATCATATAATTTTATAAATGAAATTGTAATTTTTATTAAGGTTTGAAAACCATTTTTGTCAAAACCCGTGAATTTTCGATAAATGTCGGTTTTTATTTTAAAAGTGAAAATTAACATATTTAGAAAATTATTTAGATAAAATAAATGTTATTTCTGGAATCAGGACGTCGAAATTATCCAATGTTGAATTTTTCATAATTTTCTGAGAGTCAAATTTTTGGGTAAAAATTAAATACCATTTAAATATATAATGTGTTTTATGACATTATAATGACCCAATAGTGATGTAATAAAATACCATAAGCTTTATGTTCGGACAATATATGTTTTAACATTAAAATAATGTGATTTTGGGTTTGTTTGACTTGCTTTTCAATGCATTAATGGACCCCTAAAGACTTATTAAACACATTGTCTTTTTAAATTAATTTCCTTGGGAGTGTGACTCACCTCCACATAAGCAACCCTATTATTTTAAGAAGTTCGGACTTTAGCCTTATAAAATATTGTTTTCCTCTTCCCTTTTCAAAAAACCATGAGCAAAAACCATGGGATGGTTTGTGGTTTGGATTAATTTAATATAAGGGGTCCGAAACCTAAATAATAAAGAATTCCCTCACCTTTCTTATATAAACCCACCCAAGCTCCCACTTCCTCCTCACTAAAAGCCTTTGGAGTTCGTCCAATGTAACACCCGAGAATTTTATGAGAAATATTTTGTTTTTAGGTTATATAAATCATCAAAGGAATCTTTCACTACACACAACACTAGCTTGGCTTGCTTTACACGCAACCACAACCTTCCTCGATAGCTTGCGTCATACGCAATACCGAGTTTCACTAAACAACAATATGCTATTAAAATATTATTAAAACTAGCCGTTATGAATAGTAATAACCACCTTTTGAAATTTTTTAAATTTTTATTTTTCAAAATGGACTTCATTTTTGGATTCGGAATATCGAAATTAGATTAGGGTGAAATTTTGGTACTTTTCGGATAACTTTCATATTCTGATGAATAGTGAAAATTACTAAATTTTAATTAAAAAAAAATTTTTTAATCGAAATAATTAATAGTGATAAATTATTAATTTGAGTGGTTTTAAAGTATATTTAGAACATATTTTTACAATTTAATACAATTTTGGTCATTGGATGTAATTTCACATTTAAACAAGATATAAACAAGTGTCAATCTTTTGATAGTTATTATCTCTTAAAAACACGCTATTTGTTTTGACGACGAGAATTAATTTTTAAATTAGTTAATGTAATTGATATGTTTTGAATTTGATAAAATAGACATCATTTTTGAATTCATAATATCAAATATATCTTAGGCCTAATTTTTGGTATTTTTCTGCAAACTTTCATTTTTTGATGAATAGTGAAACCACTAAGTGGTAGTTAAAAAAACTGAATTTTTCATAAAACTTAATTTTACCGCTTTTGTGAGTAGAATTTCAAAAATCTGAGAGACACGGTTAATATCAAGGACTAAAATGTGGTTCAATGAGATGAAAATAATTTTTAGTGAATAGTAACTTTTTACTTTTTTTACCACGGTTAAAAGTAAATAGGGTAATTAAGGGTAAACGTGTTATTATTATTACCCTAACACATGTCCTAATTCTATTGGATAAATGTAATTCGACCAAAAACAACCTTAGGAATAAAATATGACCATTTAGGCCCACTTGGATTAGATTAAGACATTTATTATCAATTTATTTAAAGAAGGGTTAAAATAGTTAAAATCAAAGTTTAATAACTAAATAATTTTTAATATAGGGTTATACATAAGATAAATTCATATATAAATATTCATTAGAAATATAAAAAGATTTAAAACATAATGGTATTTTATTTGTAAATTTTAGACTTAAAATAATTTAATTTATTTATGATGCAATGATGATGCAGTAATTATCTTATTAATGAAATATTGACATAACTGATGTTATAAATACCCAAATAAATGTAATTTGAGACTTTTTATGAATTCCAATAATTTTATTTGTTAATATGACATGTTAGTATTGATTTAATTAATTTTTTTCGAACTAATCATACTGTTATGATTTTCACAAAAATCAATTACCAAATAGTGTCAAAATTGACATAAAATAGTTTTTAAAACAAATATTATATTATTAATTATTATTATATTCCTAAAAATCGAAGGTGTAACACCCCGAGATTTTATGAAAAATATTCTTTTTAATTTCATTAATGGCTTGTGTTATACGCTACACCAAAAGGAGCTTTCACAACACACATCTATGACCTGTCTTGAATTACACGCAATCGCGACCTTCCACGATAGCGTGTGTTGTACGCAACACCATGTTTCGCTAAACAACGATATGATATTAAAATATTATTAAAACTAGCCGTTATGAATAGTAATAACCACTTTTTGAAATTTCGTAAATTTTATTTTTTAAAATGGACTTCATTTTTGGATTCGGAATATCGAAATTAGCTTAGGGTGAAATTTTGGTGATTTTCGGATAACTTTCATATTTTGATGAATAGTGAAAATTTCTAAATTTTAATTAAAAACAACTTTTTCAATAGAAATAATTAATAGTGATAAATTATTAATTTGAGTGGTTTTAAAGTATATTTAGAATATATTTTTACAATTTAATACAATGTTGGTCATTGGATGTAATTTCACATTTAAACCAGTTATAAACAAGTGTCAATCTTTTGATAATTATTATCTCTTAAAAACACGCCTTTTGTTTTAACGGTGGGATTTAATTATAAAATTAATTAATGAAACTTATATGATATGAATTTGGTAAAATAGACTTCATTTTTGAATTCAGAATATGAAATATTGCTTAGGATGAAATTTTGGCATTGTTCTGAAAAACATCAATTTTTGATTAATAGTGAAACTACTAAGTGGTAGTTAAAAAACTGAATTTTTTCATAAATCTTAATTTTACGGCTTCTGTGAATGGAATTTCAAAAATCCGAGAGACACGGTTGATGTCAGTAAGTAAAATGTGGTTCAGTGAGATTAAAATAATTTTTGGTGAATAGTAACTTTTTACTTTTATTTACCACGGTTAAAAGTAAATAGGGTAATTAAGGGTAAAAATGATATTAATATTACCCTAACACATGTCCTAATCCTATTGGACATGTGTATTTCGACCAAAAGCAAACTTAGGAATAAAATATGACCATTTAGGCCCACTTGAATTAGATTAGGACATTTATTATTATTTAATTCAAAGAAGAGTTAAAAGAGTTAAAATCAAAGTTTATTTACTAAAACATTTTTAATATAGGGTTATACATAATATAATTTCGACTATAAATATTCATTAGAAAGATAAAAAGATTTACTACATAATGGTATTTTATTTGTAATTTTTATACTTTAAATAATTTAATTTATTTATGACACAACGATGATGCAGTAATTACCTTTTTAAGAAAATATTAACATAATTGATGTTATAAATGCCCAAATAAATGTAATTTAAGACTTTTTATGACTTACACTAATTTTCTAGGTTAATATGACATGTTATTGTTGATTTAAGTAACTTGTTTAGAACTTATCATTCTGTTAGAAATTTCATAAAATCATGTACCAAATAGTGTCAAAATTGACATAAATTAGTTTTTAAAACAAATATTATATTATTAATTGTTATTTTATTCCTAAAAATCTAAGGTTCGGAGAAATGACTTAGATAATATTATATATATTAATAATAAACAACTTGGGGTTCTTTTGGCTTGATATAGTAAGTTTATTAACCATATAGTGTAAGAAAACAAAAAGACACGGTAAAAGTTAAATTATTTAACTTAGAGTTAAATCTAATTTATAAGGTTAAAATAATAACCTAAACTTTTCTAAATTCTATTGGATGAGAGGATTTCGACCCATCCCCACCTTAGCCTCGAAATAAATCAATTTGGAGCTATTTAAAACCGAACTTGACTTTATAATAAAATAATATTTTTAGTTATTCCAAAGGTGCCCCTCTCCTCCCTTATAAAAGGGAACCTCCTCCCTCTCTTACTCACACAACTTTGAGCCTTCAATCTCGGCCAAACCCTGCCAAAATCTCTTCTCCACTTCCCTAGTATCATCCTAGAGGTCCTGGTCTTCTTAAAAGACCAATTTTAGTGCCCTAAAAGGAGGTCTCAAAGAAGCACTTCAAAGAAGAGGTAATATCCATTACCGATCCTTTCCAATTTCTTTCTTCTTCAACTTCTTCTTCTTTAGTTGTTTCATTATGAAGTAATAACATCAGTATCATTAATATAATGATATGTTATTATAAGTATGAAACAACCCTATTTAACCATCTATCCATCCTACGGAAAATGAAATCACCGCGCATGCGTACGTACGGAATACCGTCTCCACGCCGTGGTGTAAGCTATTTTCCGCCACCACCTTAATAGGATGGGTATAATGGTGTAATGAGTAACTATATATGATTATTATAAAGTGATATTGATACTTAAATAGTATACATACACTTTAACACAATTCCACGACCATGGGAACGATATCATCGCTCGTGCGTACGTACGGACTACCGTCTCCAAGACGCGATGAGATTCATTATCCATGTTAACCATTCCAGAATGATTATAAAGTATATATAATGAATAATAATGGAATATATGACATGGTAAATCTACTGGATTTATGTATATATATATATATATTTCATCTACTTACTTCCATTCAAGACAATAAGGAAAGGAAAGCAGCGTTCATGCGTACGTACGGACTACCGTCTCCATGAACGGTGTGTTTACTTTAATTTATCTATCTATTATATATATATATATACTGAATATTTATTATATAAAAATCATACTTTATATTCTGGAAGTAAGTAAATCATGATATAAGTAATAATAATGTCAAGAACAACAAGTCCAAACACCTACGATAAATGAGACGATTTTACCCAAAACGCTACTTTAACATGAATTTACAAAAGAACGGGTAATATAAAGTCATAAGTGGACCATATATGATATAATAACAATGAATATGATTCTGGAATAAGTCAATAACATGATTTACATCATTATACAGGAGGTTCGGACATGTACAAAGCAAGTCGGACCTAAGGTAAGGGAAAATATCACAATCTCATTTTTATCCGAGATTGTTTATACTTTGGAATTTACTGGGGTGTATTTTATCATCCACATCCATGTTTCCTTAATATGTAATATTATTTCCATCCACATACAATTGTTTAAATCCAATTTTACCCTTCGGTGAGTTTTTAGTAAATGATATGAAAGGAATCTTTTGTCGTTTTTCATACGAGGTACTTTTTGACTTTTCCGACAAAAGTGTGAGAAGAATGTTTTTTTACTTATACGACAAGAATGGATTTTTAAAACATTATTTCCAAGAATCTTCCTTTATAAGTTTTAAAGTTCATTTTTAACCAACTTCTTATAGTTTATAATTGTATGAGATGTTAAGAAAAGAAAAGTGTTTTTGAAGTAGAAAGGATATTTTCCTCAAGAATTGAGTTCAAATGTTTTATCAAAATTATTTTCCATCTAAGATAATATAGGGTTCTGTTTTTATCCCTATTATTACATTGATTTGATTATGTTGTGAGGGAATTATTTTTATGAAGTCATTTACCTTATATGATTTGTTTTATGATGTCATGATGTTTCAAGAATCCCATTTTTGTTACATGTGTTATGCGATGATGTATGATTTATGATTATGTGGCAAACATAATAAAGGATTAATTATAAGATGGGTGGGACCTATATATCCCTCCAATGCATTAGGTAAAGATTTTATATCTCATGAGATAGACATGGCTGGAACGGTAGGTTATACCGGTTCAGTGAAACAGGACTGAAAAGAGGGTGACTCGGTTCAGAAAGGGACTTTGTCCACTAAGATAGTCTTGGCAATGAGTCTTGACTAATAAGAAATGATTATATATGATTATGTGTGTATGCCACAAAATTTTCATGTTTTAAGTTATGATTATTGTGATTACATTTCACTGCCATGATTTATCCCATGTTATGAAATTATGATCTCTTTTGCAGGTTAAGATTTCCAAAAGTTATGTGCTTGATGTGATTTATATTTCTTTTGTTTACCCTTACTAAGAGTTTGAGCTCACCCTTTTATGTTTTCTTTTCCCCAGGATATAAATAAAGGTTTTAGGTATAAAAAAAAGAAGATCTTTATGGGAGATTTTGAAGATATTTCACCAGGATTAGAAGATTATATTCCGAGTTTCCAAAGACACTAAACTATTACGATCCTTGTGTGTGTGTTTTTGTTATGTACTAAGTATTCCACAAATGTAATGTAATGTCCATGTAAGTCAGGCTTAGGGTCTTTACAGTTGGTATCAGAGGAAAGGTTTAGTCAACCTTTGGAAACTAGGATGCGAAAACGTTAGTGAGATCCCTAGAGATATTTCTAAGGTATGTCTAGGGATGTACCTAAGGTTAAAGTATACGTATAGGTTATAGTACTATAATTACGCTAACGATAATAGAATTAAACCTAAGTTGTTAGATATTGAAGGTAATCCCCCTTTATTATGTTGTTTTCCCCTAGCATGATTTTTTCCTCTCACACTATTCTTTTTGGGTTTTAGAAAATGGCTGGAAACAAGATGATTCACGATAATGGAGGATATGATGGACAATGGAATGATATTCTTCATAATGAAATGGGATTTGAAAGTCCAAACATCATTATTATTCTGAATCAGCAATCTCATAATATGATCAATAAATTAAAATTTGGTAAGTTTCCTGACTCGGCTAATAAGAGAAAGATGGAGTTTCATGATGATCATAGAGGAAAGAAAGTTCAATTTCCCCTATGTAAATCATGTGGGAAGAGGCATCAAGGAGAATGTTTCAAAGGAACTGGAAGATGATTGGGTGTGAAAAAGAAGGACACAAAGCAAGTAAGTGCAAAGGAAAAGGTTCAGTTAACACCATGGATGAGGATAATGGTATTGCTACGACATCAACAATGGTTAAATGTTTTAAATGTGGAATGTACGGGCATTATGCAAACCAATGCCCTAAGGGAAAGTCTCATGAAGAGAATCAGTATGGTCGTATGGGAAGTATTTATGTTGATGATGATGAAGAGACTACAAATGATATGTGAGATGAAAGAATTGTTGAAGCTCGGTCAATGGTTTAAGAAGGTAGTGGAATGATTACATGTTTATCAAGTGTAATGTTGTATAAGTAATCTCATGGTACTATGGAATAAAGAGACATCTAAGGATTGTTGCACTATTGTCTTTCCTAAGTTTTTAAAGTGTATGATTAATGGTACTAGTAACCATGAAATGTTATTCAGATATTTTTTGGAAAGTAGATGATATGCGCATAATGAAGGAATAATAAGAGAATGAGGTATTTGATTGTATTCATGAGCTCATGACTGATATAAGGAGAAGGTTATATCATGGTTTGAGTATATAGAATTTTTGGATTTTGGTATGTGGAAAGAGTTAACTTTTAACTGCATTCATGTTTTCACTAAGGTTCAATGGGTATTCAAGAGAATACATGATTAAGGCCTTTGAATGTTTGGAATGTGACCAACAAGACATATCTTATGATATATGGGGATCAACGACAGTATTAAATCTCTGGTAATCGTTTCCACTATATTATGAGAGTGGACTGCAGTATTATGGATAAGCCTAAAGATTAGAATGGATTATGTTGGACATAAGTTAGGATAAAACGTTTTTCGATATTATTGATGGGATGTTATAGTAATATAGATTTAGAAAAAGTACAACCTGCAGGACGGGCGACAGCCCATCGCGTCGGACAAGGCTGTGGGAATCGAACCCACAACCGAAGTGCGACTGGCCTTTATCGCCTACCACTGGCCTACAGGAAGTCCCTGTTTAGTAGAAAATAGTTTTATTATATTAAGCAGTTTGATAGAAGAAGTATAAGTCCATTTTAGGAACCATATATGATTAATCTCACTATAGAATGACTTATGTATATTTAATAACTTTTTCTAACCTTTTTTTTGAGACAGATGGAATGACCCGTCATTCTATCACATGATCTGCTAACACTTCACGAATAACAAATTTAACTTCATTTATTTAAGAGATGAAGTAGAAATTTTCAAGGAACGAACAACAGTGAGATTGTACCAAAATAAAGTAAGTATTTATTCTAATTCAAATTCTTCAACTTTAGGGAAACGATCTTGAAAACCAAAAATGTTGTCCTAGTGCTCTTATATCTGATTAATCAAATGGTACCTTAGATCATCAAAAATTTATGGATTTGTGATTGTTGGATTTTCCATAGCCATGTTCTCTACCACTCTCCATCAGAACATGATGGTTATATTTTTCTTTCATATCCATATTTTCACCTATGTGGAAACCCAGTGATTAGTTTATTTGGGTAACCGTTACATTTCATACTTTTGTTTTTAAATATTGGTTTTGGTATTCCTTTTTACGATGTGAGTTTCTATTAAAGAAACTTTCAAGTAGTAAACCATTTATAACCCTGACGAATTTCGAGGGCGAAATTCCTTTTAAGGGGGGTAGAATGTAACACCCCAAGATTTTATGAAAAATATTCTTTTTAATTTCATTAATGTATTGTGTTATACGCTACACCAAAAGGAGCTTTCACAACACACATCTCTGACCTGGCTTGAATTACACGCAATCGCGACCTTCCACGATAGCGTGTGTTGTACGCAACACAATGTTTCGCTAAACAACAATATGATATTAAAATATTATTAAAACTAGCCGTTATGAATAGTAATAACCACTTTTTGAAATTTTGTAAATTTTATTTTTTAAAATGGACTTCATTTTTGGATTCAGAATATCGAAATTAGATTAGGGTGAAATTTTGGTGATTTTCGGATAACTTTCATATTTTGATGAATAGTGAAAATTACTAAATTTTAATTAAAAACAACTTTTTCAATCCAAATAATTAATAGTGATAAATTATTAATTTGAGTGGTTTTAAAGTATATTTAGAATATATTTTTACAATTTAATACAATGTTGGTCATTGGATGTAATTTCACATTTAAACCAGTTATAAACAAGTGTCAATCTTTTGATAATTATTATCTCTTAAAAACACGCCTTTTAATTTAACAGCGGGATTTAATTATAAAATTAATTAATGCAACTTCTATGATATGAATTTGGTAAAATAGACTTCATTTTTGAATTCGGAATATGAAATATTGCTTAGGATGAAATTTTGGCATTGTTCTGAAAAACATCAATTTTTGATTAATAGTGAAACTACTAAGTGGTAGTTAAAAAACTGAATTTTTTCATAAATCTTAATTTTACGGCTTCTGTGAATGGAATTTTAAAAATCCGAGAGACACGGTTGATGTCAGTAAGTAAAATGTGGTTCAATGAGATGAAAATAATTTTTGGTGAATAGTAACTTTTTTACTTTTATTTACCACGGTTAAAAGTAAATAGGGTAATTAAGGGTAAAAATGATATTAATATTACCCTAACACATGTCCTAATCCTATTGAACAAGTGTATTTCGACCAAAAACAAACTTAGGAATAAAATATGACCATTTAGGCCCACTTGAATTAGATTAGGACATTTATTATTATTTAATTCAAAGAAGAGTTAAAAGAGTTAAAATCAAAGTTTATTTAATAAAACATTTTTAATATAGGGTTATACATAATATAATTTAGACTATAAATATTCATTAGAAAGATAAAAAGATTTTCTACATAATGGTATTTTATTTATAATTTTTATACTTTAAATAATTTAATTTATTTATGACACAACAATGATGCAGTAATTACCTTTTTAAGAAAATATTAACATAATTGATGTCATAAATGCCCAAATAAATGTAATTTGAGACTTTTTATGACTTAAAATACTTTTCTAGGTTAATATGACATGTTATTGTTTATTTAAGTAACTTGGTTTGAACTTATCATTCTGTTAGAAATTTCATAAAAATCATGTACCAAATAGTGTCAAAATTGACATAAATTAGTTTTTAAAACAAATATTATATTATTAATTGTTATTTTATTCCTAAAAATCTAAGGTTCGGCCAAATGACTTAGATAATAGTATATATATTAATAATAAACAACTTGGGGTTCTTTTGGCTTGATATAGCAAGTTTATTAAACATATAGTGTAAGAAAACAAAAAGACACGGTAAAAGTTAAATTATTTAACTTAGAGTTAAATCTAATTGATAAGGTTAAAATAATAACCTAAACTTGTCTAAATTATATTGGATGAGAGGATTTAGACCCATCCCCACCTTATCCTCGAAATAAATCAATTTGGATCTATTTAAAACCGAACTTGACTTTATAATAAAATAATATTTTTAGTTATTCCAAAGGTGCCCCTCTCCTCCCTTATAAAAGGGCACCTCCTCCCTCTCTTACTCACACAACTTTGAGGCTTCAAGCTCGGCCAAACCCTGCCAAAATATCTTCTCCACTTACCTAGTATCATCCTATAGGTCCTGGTCTTCTTAAAAGACCAATTTTAGTGCCCTAAAAGGAGGTCTCAAAGACGCACTTTAAAGAAGAGGTAATATCCATTACCGATCCTTTCCAATTTATTTCTTCTTCAACTTCTTATTATTTAGTTGTTTCATTATTAAGTAATAAAATTAGTATCATTAATATACTTATATGTTATTATAAGTATGAAACAATCCTATTTAACTATCTATCCATCCTATGGAAAATGAAATCACCACGTGTGCGTACGTACGGAATACCGTCTCCACGCCGTGGTGTAAGCTATTTTCCGCCACCACCTTAATAGGATGGGTATAATGGTGTAATGAGTAACTATATATGATTATTATAAAGTGATATTGATACTGAAATAGTATACATACACTTTAACACAATTCCATGACCATGGGAACGATATCATCGCTCGTGCGTACGTACGGACTACCGTCTCCACGACGCGATGTGATTCATTATCCATGTTAACCATTCCAGAATGATTATAAAGTATATATAATGAATAATAATGGAATATATGACATGGTAAATCCACTGGATTTATGTATATATATATATATATATTTCATCTACTTACTTCCATTCAAGACAATAAGGAAAGGAAAGCAGCGTTCATGCGTACGTACGGACTACCGTCTCCATGAACGGTGTGTTTCCTTTCATTTATCTATCTATTATATATATATACTGAATATATATGATATAAAAATCATACTTTATATTCTGGAAGTAAGTAAATCATGATATAAGTAATAATAATGTCAAGAACAACAAGTCCAAACACCTACGATAAATGAGACGATTTTACCCAAAACGCTACTTTAACATGAATTTACAAAAGAACGGGTAATATAAAGTCATAAGTGGAACATATATGATATAATAACAATTAATATGATTCTGGAAGAAGTCAATAACATGATTTAAATCATTATACAGGAGGTTCGGACACGTACAAAGTAAGTCGGACCTAAGGTAAGGGAAAATATCACAATCTCATTTTTATCCGAGATTGTTTATACTTTGGAATTTACTGGGGTGTATTTTATCATCCAAATCCATGTTTACTTAATATTTAATATTATTTCAATCCACGTACAATTGTTTAAATCCAATTTTACCCTTCGGTGAGTTTTTAGTAAAAGATATGAAAGGAATCTTTTGTCATTTTTCATACGAGGTACTTTTTGACTTTTCCGACAAAAGTGCGAGAAGAATGTTTTTTTTACTTATACGACAAAAATGGATTTTTAAAACATTATTTCCAAGAATATTCCTTTATAATTTTTCAATTTTATTTTTAATCAACTTCTTTTAGTTTATAATTGTATGACATGTTAAGAAAAGAAAAGTGTTTTTGAAGTAAAAAGGATATTTTCTTCAAGAATTGAGTTCAAATGTTTTATCAAAATTATTTTCCATCTAAGATAATATAGGGTTCTGTTTTTATCCCTATTATTACATTGATTTGATTATGTTGTGAGGGAATTATTTTTATGAAGTCATTTACCTTATATGATTTGTTTTATGATGTCATGATGTTTCAAGAATCCCATTTTTGTTACATGTGTTATGCGATGATGTATGATTTATGATTATGTGGAACACATAAGAAAGGATTAATTATAAGAAGGGTGGGACCTATATCTCCCTCCAATGCATTGGGTAAAGATTTTATATCTCATGAGATAGACATGGCTTTAACGGTAGGTTATACCGGTTCAGTGAAACAGGACTGAAACGAGGGTGACTCGGTTCAGAAAGGGACTTTGTCCACTAAGATAGTCTTGGCAACGAGTCTTGACTAATAAGAAATGATTCTCTATGATTATGTGTGTATGCCACAAAATTTTCATGTTTTAAGTTATGATTATTGTGATTACATTTCACTGCCATGATTTATCCCATGTTATGAAATTATGATCTCTTTTGCAGGTTAAGATTTCCAAAAGTTATGTGCTTGATGTGATTTATATTTATTTTGTTTACCCTTACTGAGAATTTTAGCTCACCCTTTTATGTTTTCTTTTCCCCAGGATATAAAGAAAGATTTTAGGTATAAAAAAAAGAAGATCTTTATGGGAGATGTTGAAGATCTTTCACCAGGATTAGAAGATTATATTCCGAGTTTCCAAAGACACTAAACTATTACGATCCTTGTGTGTGTGTTTTTGTTATGTAATAAGTATTCCGCAAATGTAATGTAATGTCCATGTAAGTCAGGCTTTGGGTCTTTACATAAGGTTTGGCCAAGATACTTAGATCATTATACGTTTATCATTAATGGACCACTTGGGGGTCGCTTGGATGTATATGGTAAGTTTATTAACTATATAATATAAAAATACAAAGTGCCATGGTAAATGTCAATCTAATTAACTAAGAGTTAAAACTAAAAGATAAGGTTAATATATTGACCTAAACTTGTCTAAATTATATTAGATTAGAGTATTTCGACCCATACCCACCTTATCGTCAAAATATATCAATTTAAAGCTATTAAAAACCTAATTTGACTTTATAATAAAATAATATTTTTAGTTATTCCAAAGGTGCCCCTCTCCTCCCTTATAAAAGGGCACCTCCTCCCTCTTTTCCTCACACCACTTTGAGCCTTCAGGCTCGGCCAAACCCTGCCAAATTCTCTTATCCACTTCCCTAGAAACATCCTAGAGGTCCTGGTCTTCTTCAAAGACCAATTTTAGTTCCATAAGAGGAGGTCTCAAAGAGGCGCTTCAAAGAAGAGGTAATGTCCGTTACCGATTCTTTCAACTTTATTTCTTCTTCCACTTCTTCTTCTTTAGTTGTTTCATTATGAAGTAATAACATCAGTATAACTCATATACTGATATGTTATTATAAGTATGAAACAACCCTATTTCACCATCTATCCATCCTATGGAAAACGAAATCACCACGCGTGCGTACGTACAGAATACCGTCTCCACGCCGTGGTGTAATCTATTTTCCACCACCACCTTACTTGGATGGGTATAATGGTGTAAATAATGACTATATATGATTATTGTAAAGTGATATTGATTCTGAAATAGTATGCATACACTCCAATACAATTCCACAATCATGGGAACGATATCATCGCTCGTGCGTACGTACGGAATACCGTCTCCACGATGTAATGCAACTCGTTCTACATGATATTCATTGCATAATGATTATATAAATTAATTTAATGAATGAATATGATATATATTACACTAATAACATTATAGAAATGAGGTATCTATAAACTAAAAATAAAAATAAGAATTTATTCGACAAAACACGCATAAGAACAAAAAGTAATAAACACCCGAATAACAAGTAGTAATGAAATATTATTAATAAGAAACTAAGAATATGACCATATATGATATCATAAAAATAATTATGATTCTGGAATAAGTCAATAACATTATTTAAATCATTATACAGGAGGTTCATACACTTATGAATCAAATCGGACCTAAGGTAAGGGAAAATATCACAATCTCATTTATTCCGAAATTGTTTATACTTTGGTATTTACTAGGGTGTATTTTATCATCCAAATCCATGTTTACTAAATATGTAATATTGTTTCCATCCACCTAAAATTGTTTAAATCCAATTTTACCCTTCGATGAGTTTTTAGTAAAAGATATGAAAGGAATCTTTTGTCATTTTTCGTACGAGGTACTTTTTGACTTTTCCGACAAAAGTACGAGAAGAATGTTTTTTTAACTTATACGGAATGAATGGATTTTTAAAAAATTATTTCCAAGAAACTTTCTTTAGAAGTTTTCAAGTTTATTTTTAATCAAATTATTTTAGTTTAAAATTGTATGACATGTTAAGAAAGGAAAATGTTTTTGAAGTAGAAAGGATATTTTCCTCAAGAATGGAGTTCAAATGTTTTATCAAAATTATTTTCCATCTAAGATAATATAGGGTTCTGTTTCTATCCCTGTTATTACATTGATTTGATTATGTCGTGATGGAATTATTTTTATGAATTCCTTTATCTTATATGAATTGTTTTATGATGTCATGTTGTTTAAGAATCCCAATTTTATTACATGGGTTATGCAATGATGTATGATTTATGATTTTGTGGCACACATAAGAATGGTTTCATTATGAGATGGGTGGGACCTATATCTCCCTTCAATGCATTGGGTAAAGATTTTATATCTCATGAGATAGACATGGCTGGAATGGCAGGTTAAACCGGTTCAGTGAAACAGGACTGAAATGAGGAGTGAACTCGGTTCAGAAATGGACTTTGTCCACTAAGATAGTCTTGGCAATGAGTCTTGACTAGTAAGAAATTATTCTCTATGATTATGTGTGTATTCCAAAAAGTTTCATGTTTTAAGTTATGATTATTAGGATTACATTTCACTACTATGATTTATCCCATGTTATGAAATTATGATCTCTTTTGCAGGTTAAGATTTCCAAAAGTTATGTTCTTATGTATATGATGTGATTGATATTTCTTTTGTTTACCCTTACTGAACATTTGAGCTCACCCTTTTGTATGTTTCTTTCCCTAGGCCAGGAAGAAGGTTATTAAGTAATATATGCCAAAAGGGACTATAGATATGATGAAATAAATGGGAGACATTGTAGACGCTTTATGAACCAGTTGTTTATGTTTCCCAGTTTCTAAAGACTCTATACCTATACGGTCATTTCCTGGTTTTGTTTTATGTTGTAATAAGTGTGCTTCACTTCTAAAGTAATAATTATGTATGTAAAGTATGGGTCGTTATAGTTGGTATCAGAGGAAAGGTATAGTCAAGCTTTGGAAACTAGGATGTGAAATCCTTAGTAAGAACCCTAAGGATAAGTCTAAGCATAGAACACAATTTTAGTGTTTTAGAAATTGCCATTAATAACCTAGGATAAGACCTTAAGTGTGAAATTTTATTCTTGATTATGTGGTTTTCCTATTATAATTAGTTTTGCTCACACTATTCTTCTTGGTTTTAGTCAATGGATGGAACCCGAAGGAACCGTGTTAATGCGGAATGCGACGGGCAATGCAATGATTGCCCCCCTAAGAAACCAAACGTTATAGGAGCTGGAATGAAAAATCTTGTAACCATGCTCACACAACTTTCTCAAGCTATGAATCATGTAGGAATTCCAAATGAGAAAAGGAAGGAGTAAAATTCTATTGAATCCTTCATGAGGTAGCGTCCACCTTCATTCAGTGGGTCTACTGATCCATTAGTTACCGAACAATGGATTAGTACTACTGAAAAGATATTTTCAGTTCTTCAATGTTCTGAACATGATAAAGTCATCCTAGTAGTGTATCTTTTGGAAGGAGATGCTGATCAATGGTGGAATCTTATTAAGAATATGAGGAAAAGGGATGAAATTGAGTCCATGGAATGGGACGAGTTCAAGAACTTATTTTTCAATAAGTACTTCCCTCGTATTCTCTGAACAAAGATGGAGAAAGAGTTTCTTGAACTGAAGCAAAAGGATTATGAATCTATTGGTACCTATGAAGCAAATTTTACAAGACTTGCAAGGTACGCTTCTGGTATTATTATCCAACCTGAGAGTAAGATCAATAGATTCTTTAGTGGCTTAAAACCAAGTCTTTGAAGGGCCTTAGCCATAAGGGACTTCAATAGCTACGAGGAAATCGTTCGATGTGCTCTCAAAGTTGAGATGGAGATTGGAGTAACCCATCAGTCATATGGGTTTGATAAGAAGAAGAAAATGGAATTCAAAGGAAAATATAAAGAGCACACTGAAAAGAAGATGATCTTTCCCTTATGCTCAAAGTGTGGAAAGAAACATGGAGGGAGTTGTCTTAAAGGGACAAGTAAATGTTTCAAATGTGGAAAGGAAGGTCAATGGGCATCTGAATGCAGCAATGATGGGAAGAAGATGTCTAATGATACAAACAAAGGAAGGGATACACAGAATGAACCTACTATACTTCAATGTTTCAAGTTCAAGGAGATGGGGCATTATGCCAATCAATGCCCAAATCCAAGGGTTGATGATGATGGTCGACGTCAAAAAACTCTTAAGGCTAAAGACAAAGGAAATTCACATGCAATTTCTATCAATGATGTGGAGTACGATAACGATGTGGTGAAAGGTACACTTACCATCCAATCTAAAGTAGAAAATGTTTTATTTGATTATGGATCCACCCAATCTTTTATTTCTGAAGAATTTTCTAAGAGTATCACCGTATTACCTCAACAATTAGATAGTGAGTTAGCTGTGACAACCCCTAATGGCACAACAGTCGCATCAAAATTTTGTAATTCTTCCCCGATTGAAGTTTGTGGGAAAGTGATTCCTATAAATCTTGTGATCCTTCCTATAGTGGAATTAGATGTGATTCTTGGCATGGATTGGTTTTCTTTACATGGAGATCATATAAATTTTCAAATAAGGGAAGTCACATTTAATATTACAGATCAATCTATGATCATCTATCGATGCAAGGATGAACATAACCTTCCAGTGGAAATTTCTTCCATCCTATTGGTCTTGATTCCACTAAATGAGGGTAATTTATCTCAAATGGCTGGAGAAAAACTCACGATTAAGAATATGACCATTGTACGGGAGTCTGACGATGTCTTTCCAGAGTAATTGCCGGGTCTTCCACCAAATCGTGAAGTTGAGTTTTCAATAGAACTCGTACTGGGTGCTTTGCCTATTGCAAAGACACCTTATAGAATGGACCCAATTGAGTTGTAGGAATTGAAGAATCAACTCCAAGAGAATCTTGATAAGGGATTCATACGCCCTAGTGCGTCACCTTGGGGAGCACCTGTTCTATTTGTTAAGAAGAAAGATGGATCAATGAGACTCTACATTGATTATCGAGAACTTAACAAGATCACTATCAAGAACAAATATCCTCTCCCGCGCATTGATGACTTATTTGACCAACTATGCGGAGCTCAATACTTTTCCAATATTGATCTTTGTTCAGGGTATCATCAATTAAGGGTCAAAAGAGAGGATATACCAAAGACGTCTTTCCGTACAAGGTATGGACACTATGAATTTATAGTGATGCCATTTGGTCTTACTAATGCCCCTTCTATCTTCATGGATCTGATGAATAGAGTCTTTCGAGACTATCTTGATAAGTTTTTGGTAGTCTTTATAGATGATATTCTTGTCTATTCAAAGAGAAAGGAATAACATGAAGATCACTTGAGAATTATATTGAAGACCCTGAGAAAGGAGAAGCTTTATGCAAAATTTACCAAGTGTGAATTTTGGCTTCAAAAAGTTGCATTTTTGGGTCACATAATCTCAAAAGAGGGGATATCTGTGGATCTAGCAAAAACAGAGGTTATCAAAAGATGGTCGAGACCAACAACAGTAACCAAGATCCGAAGTTTTCTTGGTTTGGCTGGATATTATCGATGTTTTGTGAAAGATTTTTCACGATTATCTATTCCACTCACCAGGTTGACTTGGAAAGGAGTTAAGTTTGTTTGGACGGAGGAATGTGAAGAGAATTTCAAGGAGTTGAAAACAAGGTTATCCAGTGCACCTCTGCTCACACTGCCTTGTAGTGGAGAAAGGTTTGTGATCTATAGTGATGCATACAAGAAGGGATTGGGGTGTTTTCTTATGCAATATCATATGGTGATAGCTTATGCCTCACGACAGTTGATAATCCATGAGCAAAATTACCCAAATCATGATTTGGAGTTAGCTGCGGTAATCTTTGCATTAAAGATTTGGAGGCATTATCTTTATGGAGAAAGGTGTGACATTTATACTGATCATAAAAGTTTAAAGTATATTTTCACACAAAAGGAGCTGAATATACGCCAAAGAAGATGGTTAGAGATGATTAAGGATTACGACTGTTCAATTCATTACCACCCTGGGAAAGCAAACAAGGTGGAAGATGCATTAAGTCGACAAGACCATGCTAGCTTATCCATGACGAGGATCACAAAAGATTCAATATTTATGGATTTACAAAGGATGGATCTTGGAATTATAATGGAAGGGGGGAAATCGTATCTTTCTCAAATGAATGTTCAACCATCTATACATGTGAAGATTCAAGAGGCACATAAAGAAGATGTAGAGTTACAAAAGAAGGTGAGAAATGTTCCTGAATTCAACCTTGATTGTGATGGGATAATAAAGTTCAGGAATCGGGTTTGTGTTCCTCCCATCCCTGAATTAAGGAAGGAGCTGCTGGATGAGGCTCATAGTTCTTCATTCTCTATTCATCCTGGAAGCACAAAGATGTATAGGGACCTGAAAGAGTACTTCTAGTGGGATGGCATGAAAAGAGATGTTGCTGAATATGTCTCTCGATGCTTGGTTTGTTAGCAAGTTAAAGTTGAGAGACAGAAGTCTAAGGGGATGTTACAACCATTACCCATACCCGAATGAAAATGGGAAAACATCACTATGGACTTTGTCACAGGACTTCCTAAAACATCCAAAGGCAATAATTCTATCTGGGTCATAGTTGATCGTCTTACAAAGTCTGCACACTTCATTGCTATTAGAGAGGATTTCTCTCTGGATCAGCTTGCCAGGATATATGTAAAGGAAGTGGTAAGATTTCATGGAGTACCACTTTATATTATATCTGATCGGGATCCGAGATTTACCTCGAAGTTCTGGAGAAGTCTTCAACATACTCTGGATACAGAGTTGAGTTTCAGCACTGCTTATCATCCTCAGATAGATGGTCAGTCTGAGAGAACAATTCAAACTCTAGAATATATGTTGAGAGTTTGCTCTATGGATTTCAAAGGTGGTTGGGATCAACACCTACCTTTGATGGAATTTTCTTATAATAATAGCTTTCACTCTAGTATTCAGATGGCTCCTTATGAAGATCTTTATGGAAAGAAATGCAGGACTCCAACTTGCTGGGATAAAGTTGGGGAAAGAAAGCTATTAGGACCTGATCTTGTTGATGAGATGGTAGAAAATGTCTGATCTATTCAACAACACATAAGAGCAGCTCAGAGCCGACAGAAAAGTTATGCCGACAACCGAAGAAAAGACCTAGAGTTTGAAGTGGGTGATAAAGCATTCTTACGAATATCTCATTGGAATAAAGTAATGAGATTTGGAAAGAAGGGAAAGCTGAGCCCTAGATTTATCGGTCCTTTCGAAATACTGGATCGTGTTGGGAAGGTAGCTTACCGACTGGCACTTCCACCAAATCTATCTCAAGTTCAAGATATGTTCCATGTATCTCTCCTAAGAAAGTACATACCTGATCCTTCACATGTACTCAGCTAAGAAGTTGTACCGCTGGAGCAAGATCTTTCTTATGAAGAACAGCCAATAGAGATTCTGGATCATAGAGAAAAAGTCCTACGGAACAAGACCACTCCCTTGGTGAAAGTTTTATGGAGGAACCACCAATTAGAAGAAGCTAGATGGGAGCATGAGGATATGATGAGAGAGAGGTATCCTCATCTTTTTGTTATAAAGTGATGAATTTTGAGGGCGAAATTCATTTTAAGGGGGGTAGAATATAACACCCGAGACTTTAATGAGAAATATTTTGTTTTTATGTTATATAAATCATCAAAGGAATCTTTCAATACACACAACACTATCTTGGCTTGCTTTAAACTCAACCGCGACCTTCCTCGATAGCTTGCGTCATACGCAATACCGAGTTTCACTAAACAACGATATGCTATTAAAATATTATTAAAACTAGCTGTTATGAATAGTAATAACCACTTTTTGAAATTTTGTAAATTTTTATTTTTCAAAATGGACTTCATTTTTGGATTTGGAATATCGAAATTAACTTAGGGTGAAATTTTGGTACTTTTCGGATAACTTTCATATTCTGATGAATAGTGAAAATTACTAAATTTTAATTAAAAACAACTTTTTTAATCGGAATAATTAATAGTGATAAATTATTAATTTGAGTGGTTTTAAAGTATATTTAGAATATATTTTTACAATTTAATACAATGTTGGTCATTGGATGTAATTTTACACGTAAGCCAGATATAAACAGGTGCCAATTTTTTGATAGTTATTATCTCTTAAAAACACACTATTTGTTTTGATGACGGGAATTAATTTTTAAATTAGTTAATGTAACTGATATTTTTTGAATTTAATAAAATAGACATCATTTTTGAATTCATAATATCAAATATAGATTAGGCCTAATTTTTGGTATTTTTCTGGAAACTTTCATTTTTTGATGAATAGTGAAACCACTAAGTGGTAGTTAAAAAAACTGAATTTTTCATAAAACTTAATTTTACCGCTTCTGTGAGTAGAATTTCAAAAATACGAGAGAAATGATTAATATCAAGGACTAGAATGTGGTTCAATGAGATGAAAATATTTTTTGGTGAATAGTAACTTTTTACTTTTTTTACCACGGTTAAAAGTAAATAGGGTAATTAAGGGTAAAAGTGTTATTATTATTACCCTAAAACATGTGCTAATTATATTGGATAAGTTTAATTCGACCAAAAACAACCTTAGGAATAAAATATGACCATTTATGCCCCCTTGTATTAGATTAGGACATTTATTATCAATTTATTTAAAGAATGGTTAAAATAGTTAAAATCAAAGTTTAATAACTAAATCATTTTTAATATAGGGTTATACATAAGATAAATTTGTCTATAAATATTAATTAGAAATATAAAAATATTTCCAACATAATGGTATTTTATTTGTAATTTTTAGACTTAAAATAATTTAATTTATTTATGATGCAATGATGATGCAATAATTATCTTATTAATGAAATATTGACATAACTGATGTTATAAATACCCAAATAAATGTAATTTGAGACTTTTTATGAATTACAATAATTTTCTATGTTAATATTACATGTTAGTATTGATTTAATTAATTTTTTTTCGAACTAATCATTCTGTTATGATTTTCACAAAAATCAATTACCAAATAGTGTCAAAATTGACATAAAATAGTTTTTAAAACAAATATTATATTATTAATTGTTATTATATTCCTAAAAATCTAATTTTCGGCCAAGATACTTATATCATGATAGGTGTATCATTAATGGACCACTTGGAGGTCTCTTGGATGCATATGGTATGTTTATTAACTATATAATATAAAAATACAAAGTGACATGGTAAATGTCAATCTAATTAACTAAGAGTTAAAACTAAAAGATAAGGTTAATATAATGACCTAAACTTGTATAAATTCTATTTTATGAGAGTATTTCGACCAATCCCCACCTTATCTTCGAAATATATCAATGTGGAGCTATTAAAAACCGAATTTGACTTTATAATAAAATAATATGTTTAGTTATTCCAAAGGTGCCCCTCTCCTCCCTTATAAAAGGGCACCTCCTCCCTCTTTTCCTCAAACCACTTTGAGCCTTCAATATCGACCATCCCCTGCCAAATTCTCTTCTCCACTTCCCTAGAAACATCCTAGAGGTCCTGGGATTCTTCAAACACCAATTTTATTTCCCTAAGAGGAGGTCTCAAAGAGGCGCTTCAAAGAAGAGGTAATGTCCGCTACCGATTCTTTCAACTTTATTTCTTCTTCCACTTATTCTTCATTAGTTGTTTCATTATGAAGTAATAACATAAGTATCACTCATATACTGATATGTTATTATAAGTATTAAACAACCCTATTTCACCATCTTTCCATCCTACGGAAAACGAAATCACCGCGCGTGCGTACGTACGGAATACCGTCTCCACGCCGTGGTGTAATCTATTTTCCACCACCACCTTACTTGGATGGGTATAATGGTGTAAATAATGACTATATATGACTATTTTAAAGTGATATTGATTCTAAAATAGTATACATACACTCCAATACAATTGCACGATCATGGGAATGATATCATCGCTCGTGCGTACGTATGGAATACCGTCTCCACGATGTGATGCGACTCGTTATACACGATCTTCATTGAATAATGATTATATAAATGAATTTAATGGATTAATATGATATATATTATAATAATAACATTCTGTAAATGAGGTATCTATAACCTAAAAAGAAAAATAAGAATTTATTCGACAAAACACGCATAAGAACAAAAAGTAATAAACACCTGAATAACAAGTAGTAATGAAATATTACTAATAAGAAGCTAAGAATATGACCATATATGATATAATAAAAATAAGTGTGATTCTGTAATAAGTCAATAACATTATTTAAATCATTATACATGAGGTTAGGACACTTACAAATCAAATCGGACCTAAGGTAAGGGAAAATATCACAATCTCATTTTATCCGAGATTGTTTATACTTTGGTATTTACTGGGGTGTATTTTATCATCCACATCCATGTTTACTCAATATGTAATATTGTCTCCATCCACCTAAAATTGTTTAAATCTAGTTTTACCCTTTGGTGAGTTTTTAGTAAATGATATGAAAGGAATCTTTTGTCATTTTTAGTACGAGCTACTTTTTGACTTTTCCGACAAAAGTACGAGAAGAATGTTTTTTTTAACTTATACATCATGAATGGATTTTTAAAACATTATTTCCAAGAAACTTCCTTTAAAAGTTTTCAAGTTTATTTTTAATCAACTTATTTTAGTTTAAAATTGTATCACATGTTAAGAAAGGAAAATGTTTTTGAAGTAGAAAGGATATTTTCCTCAAGAATAGAGTTCAAATGTTTTATCAAAATTATTTTCCATATAAGATAATATAGGGTTCTGTTTCTATCCCTATTATTACATTGATTTGATTATGATGTGATAGAATTATTTTTATGAATTCCTTTATATTATATGAATTGTTTTATGATGTCATGTTGTTTAAGAATCTCATTTTTCTTACATGGGTTATGCAATGATGTATGATTTATGATTTTGTGGCACACATAAGAATGGTTTCATTATGAGATGGGTGGGACCTATATCTCCCTCCAATGAATTGGGTAAAGATTTTATATCTCATGAGATAGACATGGCTAGAACGACAGGTTAAACCGGTTCAGTGAAACTGGACTGAAACGAGGAGTGAACTCGGTTCAGAAATGGACTTTGTCCACTAAGATAGTCTTGGCAATGAGTCTTGACTAATATGAAATGATTCTCTATGATTATGTGTGTATGCCACAAAGTTTCATGTTTTAATTTATTATTATTGGGATTAAATTTCACTACTATGATTTATCCCATGTTATGAAATTATGATCTCTTTTGCAGGTTAAGATTTCTAAAAGTTATGTTCTTATGTATATGATGTGATTGATATTTCTTTTGTTTACCCTTACTGAGCATTTGAGCTCAGCCTTTTGTATGTTTCTTTCCCCAGGTCAGGAAGAAGGTTATTAAGTAAGATATGCCAAAAGGGACTATAGATATGATGAAATAAATGGGAGACAATGTAGATTCTTTATGAACCGGTTGTTTATGTTTCCCAGTTTCTAAAGACTCTATACCTATACGGTCCTTTCCTGGTTTTGTTATATGTTGTAATAATTGTGCTTCAATTCTGAAGTAATAACAATGTATGTAAATTATGGGTCGTTATATCCAAACTCTACCCTACTCTCTCTATAATCCTCCCAAGGTGACCCAAGCTCCCAAGAAGCCTCTCACAAGCCTCTCTCTAGCCTTTGGAAGCATACTTCCAAGTACGGGTTTTTTTCTTCCTTTCTCATTTTTGTCCAATTTTATTTAAGTTGTTTTGCCCTTTTAATTTCAATTATGAATGTTGGGTTATGATTTATAACCTCACACATACTACCCTCTTTATGTTTGAATGATTGGAGACCCCTTTCTCTCTCATTAAATGCCTCCCATGTATACCCGTTACTATGACGAAATTCCGAAAGGAACTTCTCCCTCCTCATTTACATTCAAACAATACTTTGGTATTATGAACCTAAATTCCATTAAAATTGTTGGGACATGTATCTATATGACCTAATTACTGTCAATTAAATGTAAATATGATGAATAACCCCTTTCTCTCTCATCAATCATTTTTATGAATTCTTATGTCACGTCGTTACGCTGCCAAAATCGCACCGATTTTCTAAGCCAATGTCATTGTGTAGTGAATACCATGCCCATTTCTCCATAAAGGGTATTCACCTTTATGTACATTTACTTATTGATTGTAAAGTTTCATGTATGAATTCCACATTCCTTTATCGTGGAATAAATGACTATGTTTAATGAATCCATGTTTTATGATCTATGTGGCACACTTATGCATGAAATGAAATGTTTAAGAAGGGTGCACCCTTATAGCGCTCCAATGCATTGGGTAAAGTATAGTATCATGATACATCATGTGAAATGAGTGTTGACTCATGCTAATTCAAGTGCAACAAGGGTTTACTCGTGCTTTATGTGCAATGTGGATTTACTCATGCTCCATGTGCAATGAGCCTTGGCTCATGCTAATTCCTTGTTAAGTGTTGTTGCCAAATTTCCATGTTATGATTATCAATATTTATCATGACTTTGTGTTAACGATTCTCTTATTCTATATTGATATTCCTATTTCCTAACATGTATTGTACTCCTCATGTTATTCCATGTGTACTCCCTTACTGGGCTTTATAGCTCACCCTTTTCTTATGCATGTCCTCACGTTATCCCATGCAATGCTAAGTACGAGGGAATGTAGTGGTCATGTAAAGGAAGTTTTCAATAAAGATGTCGTATTTCATGTTTCAAGTTTTTATGTAATGATCCTAAGCCCAAAAGACACTAAACCTCTCGATCTTCTTTGTTGTATCAAGTGAAGCTTTATGTAATAAATCATGTATATGTTTGTAATAAAAGCAGGTTTGTCATAATATTTCCATAAATAAGATGTTATACAATGTAAATATAACATTATATAATGTGAATATAAAATTATAATTTTATATAATGAAAATATAAATTTATATAATGTAAATATAATGTTAATATAATGTAAATAAAATGTTATATTTATGTTATAAAAACTTATTATTTATTTTTAATGATTATTAATTATTGGTAGTTAATATTTATTATTTAGTATAAATAGTTATTAATTGTTGGATTAGTATAAGAAATTCCTTGTTTCAATGTTCACAAATCATATTTATTTTATCAAGATTAAGTGTTTATTTACCCTTATGTACGTCTTACATGTTTATTTTTACCCTTAAGTCTTTTAATGTTTATTTTACCCTTAAATAACTCTCTTAAGTATCATGTTACCTTTACATAAGATTTATAGTACCATTACGTGAGCTTTGTAATCTTGGTTCTACCCTTACACAAGCTCTATATACCCTTAAAAACTTTATTATATAACCTTATTCAAGCTTTATAAATTCTATTTTACCCTTACATATGAATTTTCTTACATTTATATATGCTATATACTTTGTTATTTACCCTTATGTATGATTTTTATTATCCTTAATAAATCCTTATAAATTTTGGTTTACCTTTACGCAACCTATGAAAAATGTGTTTTACCTTTACACAACTCTTAACTATCCATCAAAAAACATATATAAAAGTGTTTTTATACTTATTAAAGGTTCATTGTAATATTTATCTAAGACAATAATGCTACCACTGGTTCAAATATGATACAATCAGTTAGAGTATACTACCTATAGTTGACATATTCTACCACCAGTGAAACTTTTCTACCACCAGAAAAAATTTTCTATAGGAAGATCATATTTGATACCATTAATTCAAATAATGCTACCACTAGATGGATATAGTACCTTCAGAATACCATACTAATTATAGAAGGAACTTTCTATTGAAATAGTGGGTGCCCTAGACCCAACTATTATGTGCTTTTTATTACAATATTGTGTAAGGTATGCATGATTTCTTCTTATCATTATAGTGTAGACTTTTCTGCATCCACTATTGAAATGGTAATGTCCAAAGATTAATTGTCATATCAAAAGGTTATAGCAGTTCCCAGGCTATAATGAGAACCTCTAGATACTATGACATTAATCTTAAATATATATGTTATATGGTCTAGATACATCTTACTAATTGGACATAGTAGATGTCTGACCATCAGGTGCTGGGGGCTCATAAGCATTGAGACTTCTTCTCATGAAGTTCGCACTTGGTGATCTCTAGTAGTGAGATCATGAGGACTGACCCGCCAATAGGAAAACCACATGTTTCAGGTGTCATTGGATGTTCCTATCTATGATCATGTGTAATGGTCTCATGACTTGAGATCATTTCCAATGTATGTCATTTGATTGCGTACTTTGATGCAAGACGAAAACCATGGCAATGAAGTTGTGGCGAGGTAGTTTGTGTCGGGTGCGTCATTGGTGGCATGTCATTGGTTGAATGGTCAAGAAAGGATTTGTCGCTTCCGGGTTATGGAAGTAATATATCTCAGGCCATGTTGATATGGATGGTAGTACCTTTATAAGACCATGGCCATGGCAGTCGAGGGTAAATTCATCCAATTACATCAACAAACAATAAAGTAAGAAAAGGGCGATGACATGAGAGTGCATCCTGCTTTATGAGATATTATAGACAAAGAGATTATATTACACAGTACGTGTTCGTAGGTTGGTTGTCGCTGCTGTGACAATCCTTATTTCTTCAGGGGCCATGATGGGTTGCTAGATCCCTCTCTTGGTCTGTGAATACTTTTCACGGCGGTCGAAATAAGGGCCTAGAGGGTTACACACAATAGCGTATTCAAGAATCTTCCCTATTCAGTTGAATAGGAGTATTGGACATAGTGGGCCCCACCACAGGGGTCCGGGAATTGTCCAAAGTTAAACGATCACCAATGCGATAAATAGATTCATATTATTCGAGTTTATAATAATGAGTATTGAATTTATTTATTAAATGTATTTACGAGTTTTAAGTAAATACATGAAACAATATTAATTGATGAATATTAAATTATTCAAGGTTCAATTAATATTTATGGGAGCGACAAGTCGGGTTAATGACTTAATTATTATCATGTAATATATTTTAATATATTACAAGTGAATGATAATAATATTTATGGCTCAGTTTAGTAGTCATAAAACGTCGTTAATAGTGCGTTAAGTATTCGGGGATGGCGAGGAAATACCGGGTATTTTAATTGAGCACTATAAATATAAGAGGAGGGGACTTTTCCAAAGACTATTCATGGAGTTTATCTCTCCTCTCCTCTCTCCCACATTCTAGAGAGAGATGCTCTGGATCCAAGGAGCTCGGATGAAGCTCTCTCTCGGGCATCGCTAGCGAAGCGATGCGGTGGTCGTTGGAGCGTCAAAGGCATCGTCGCAAATCCGCGCTAGCACCCGGATTACGATGAATGGCGCTCCCGCGGATTTCTTGAAGCATGTGTGGACGATCTAGAGGAATTCGGCTTCGGATTCTTCGAGCAGCGATCGCCAACGATGAGCAGACGTCGTGCACAGCTTTGGATTTAAACCAGGTATTTTACGGTTTAATTTTGTGCTTAAAATCCTCCACGCGTGGTCCTCGGCTTTGATCGGGCTGCTCTTCACCGACGTCGACAAGTTTACGGCGAATGGCAGTGGAAATTTTTTAAAAACCCACCTATTTGGGGCTTCCGCTGCACGCCCGGTTCCAACACTTTCTTTCTCCAATTTACTTATACTATCACCAGTTCATTTATGATAACAATAATATAAACATGATACTACCAAGCCATGTCTGCTACCATTAGTGAACTAGAAGAGTCTTATTACTCAAATTGAATCATGCTACCACAAGTTTCATTTTTTCTATTGTCAGTTAATTTTTCTATTACCAGTTGAAATCCTACCACCATAACTGTTTAGAATAAAATTGAAATTAATTATTCTAATGACTAGTTTAAGGTGTTTAATTCAATATAAAGACATGTTGATTTAAGAATGATTATTCTTAAATGACTACATATGAACATAAAGAAAAAGTCATAATTTCATGTTTTTACAATCAATATAATGAATTATATCATTTTTTATTATCCTTAAATGAATAATTAGATATTATAAAAAGATATAAAATCAAAGGATCCCCTCACACATAAGGGATAGATATTTTATTACTTTTATCACTAACTAATTGACTATTATTTAGTGCCTACTAAGAAAATAGAGGATTGTATAATGCTTCATATGACCCTTAGTTATTCACATAAAAAAAGAAATCTTGAAATGAACATTTGAAGTGTCCTCAAGGATAGATTTAAAGACAATCCAAAATAAGAATAAGAACAATCCTGATCATCTCGTACTTAATCAGAGAAAGAATAAATACACAATAATTTTATTAATATTTCTTTATTATTATCTATTTTAGTTTTATTTATGAGATATTATTAATTTACTAAGTACATTTAATATTACAAACACCTTCACTATATTAGAGAGTACTAGATACTCTCTCGTTATATTTTAACACTTTTTATCCCACATAGAACTGTGGAATAGGCTATGTGTATCCTGGACTGCCTAATGTGCAGTTATAAGTAAAAACCCAACCTAGGTTGTAGATCAAGTTTATTTTTTAGGAAACAAATTGGAAGAAGGTAACTGTCAAGTGAAGAGGAAGTATTAGATTCAGACCAAACCTCTTATTTTTATTCCACTATATATTTTATTGTTTTTTAATTTATTTTAAAAACAAAATTATTTTAGTTTTCAAAAATATTTTAAAAAAAAATACTATATTAGTTGGCTTTTAATTAGTGTTATATATACTGTGTTTAATATAATTAGTTTTATTTTAAAATTTAAATAAATTTTAAAATTATTTTAATTAGGATATGATTGATCCTTTGATAAATCTTTAATAAACATTAAACATTATATTTATACTGTTTAAATTAATTGGTATGTTTTCATAAATATATGGATTTAGTTTTTATATTATTTTTAAGTAGAAATTCTAATTTTAAAATAAATTCAACCCCTCTTGATTTGTCCAATGGGGAAAACATTTGGTATTGGAGAAACTTTTTTCCTTCTCTTTTCTTACCTTTAACCTTGATCAAGTTTTTAACACGATATTTTTACTTTATATTTAATATTTAATTTTTTATTATGGATATTACATCTGAAGGATATGATACCAAAAAACCTCCATAATTTAATGGTAAAAATAATTCTTAGTGGATGATTAAAATTAAAATCCACCTTGAAATCATGGTTTTTAACATTTAGTTATCTGTTGAGTATAAATAAGATAAACCCAAAACTGATAGAAAATAATGGTATTCTCTAACTAAAGTTTCTTATGATTCAAATTATAAAGACATGAATTCTTTATTTTTTTCTTTAGGAGATGATAAATTTAATAGGATATATTTGTTTGATATTGCTTATCAAATATAGGTTTCCCTTTTTATGTCTCATGAAGGAACTTATAATTTTAAGGAAATGATATTAAATAGATATACTCTCAATTATAATACTTTCAAAATAAAACCCACTGAATTTATCTCTAATATGTATCTTATGTTCAATGAGATCATAAATACTACGATTACACTTGGATAAACTTTGTTGGGAAAAGATTATGTGATGAGTATCTTGAGATTTATACCAGATTATTAGAGAGGTACTACAGTCTCTATTCAAGAATAATGTGATATCATCAAAATATAAATCAATGACCTAATTGTAAACATGATTATTTATGAATAAGTTTTTAAAGCGAATAATAATATGTTGAACCAAAGAGTAATTATATTGAATTTAAAGAATCACATTGAAAAGATAAGGAATTTTTAAAGATAGATAGTATAACTAGAAATGAAACTGATATAGACAATGATGAGGAAATATACTAGTGAGCCAGAGGGTTTAATAATTTTTATAGAAAGAGGAAATGATTTTATAAGTCAAATTATAAAGGAAATTATGATAAAAGAGAAAATTGGAGGAAATATTGGAAAAAGTATAATTCCTTTATTGATATTACCTATTATTAATGTAAGAGGAAATGATATATAAAATTTGACTATATAAATCTCAAGTATAAGAAAATATATGAGGATAAAGGTGAAATAAAAAATAATGTAATAAAGGCCACTTGGAGTGTATATTAAGATAGCTCTAGTGAATCAGACCCAAGTTGAGAAGATACAAATGAAGAATAAAATCTATGATTTCTAGATACTACATATGAGGTACCATTTAATTATTTTGATAATATACCCGATGATTCTAAAATAATGAATAAATAGTTAGAATAATAATATTCTATGCTAAAATATACCATTATTGAATAAGAATTTAAATAGAAAAATCTAAAAAATATTCATGTTCTATGTAGTGTAGATAAATCTGATCTAGTATAGAAAAAAATAAATAAAAATATGTTAAAAGAAAATAACAATCTAATATTAGTAAATGAACAACTTAAAAGGGATTTGGAATAGTTTATTCACAGCATAAAACCACTAAATATCATTCTATGTGAAAAAAAATCCAATATCAAAATTTATAATTCGGTATGAATATAGACATCAAGGGAAGCTGTATACAAATTATTTCATTCCTAGTTTGAAAAAAAGCTTTAGTTTCTAGGGAAAATACTATATTTGGAAATAACACTAACATTTTAGACTTAAAAACGTTTTTTTATCTAAATCAATGAAATAAATGCGGATACCAAAGGCTTTATCTGTTAACTTTTCTAGACCTAAGAAAATCAAGGAAGAAAAGTCATTTATCATTTAACTATATTAGAAAAAATGATTGAAAATATACATTAAAAATATATGGTATCTAGATAGTGGATAATCCATACATATGACCAGATACTATTCAATCTTCAATAATCTTATAAAATTGGATGGCGGCATCTCACTTTCAGTGATAATTAAAAAGGGAATATTCTTTAACTTCGATAAATTAATAACTCTGAATCTGTACTTATTTTTTAATTTTTATTTTCGTATCTTTTAAAATATAACCGAATTAGTATTTCTCAGTTATGTGATGATGGTTTTAATGTTAAATGTGAAATAAATTCTTGTAATATTTTTAATTCCAAACATGCTTTAGTATTTACTGCTTTAAGAAATGATAATTTCCATGCTGTTAATTTATATTACTTTTTTTTTTCTAAAAATGTTTCCTATTTGAGTTCTTTTCATAGAGAATCATGGTTATGGAATAAGATACTAAGACACTTCAATATGTACCCACTCAAAAAGGTAAATAATAATGGTTTATTCAAGGATCTACTTAAGCATCAATTCCTTACAGACAAAGTTTTCAATCCTTGTCTAAAGGGAAAGTAATAAAAAATATCTTTTAGATCAAATAAAGAGTTCTCTAACTCTCAATCACTATAATTATTTCATATATATTTATTTAGGCCATCTATAGTTTCTAGTTAAGATGAAAAAAATATGCTTATGTCATTGTTTAAGACTATTATAGATATACATGGTCATTTTTCATTGCTCATAAAAGTGAAGCTCCTTTTTGTTTTTCAAAATATGCCAAGTCAGTAAAAAACCTCAGTAGACTCACCTTCAAAACCATGACAAGTGGTCATAGTAGGGAGTTTGATAATCAAGAGTTTTAATCTCTCTAATCACAGTTTCACCATACTCACAATTTCTATATACCTCAAATACCTCAATATAATGGGGTTGTTGAAAGGATAAAAACGAATCTTTTAGAAATTAATGGATAATGCTCAGTGAATATGACTTACCTATCTATTTTTGGGATGAAGATATTAATAAATATTGTTATATAATTAATATATTTCTTATCAGACCTATCTTTAAAGAGACTCCATATGAATTATGGAATGGTAGAAAACCCAAATTAAGTTACTTTAGAGTTTTTGGATGAAAATTATATATTATAAATACATAATATAATTTGGAAAAAATTTAAACAAAAAACCATGAAGTAATTTTTCATAGTTATTTAACTGCTAATAAATATTGTAGAGTTTTTAACAATAAATATAAAGTTGTGGAAGAAACTATTTATCTCACATTTGATGAGACAAATCCACTTAAACTCAAAACTACTCTATAAAATCTTGAGGATGATATGTAAAATTTTTATATCAATAATACCTCTAATGATTCTGATATTTCTACTGGTTTTCCTGATAAATCTCCTATAATATACCATCAAATACCTCCTGACCTAAAATAAGACTTAGAATATCCAAGTAATTTAGTCCCTAAAACTATTAAAACTCTCAAAAAACACCCCCTAGATACTTTTTCAGGAGACTCAGATAAAGGTATTGAAACCCAAACCTCACTAAGAAACCAAGTTGAATATGAAGACTTTTTGTCCCAACTTGAACCTAATAAAATTAATGAATTAATCAATAATATAAATTAGGTAATGGTATGTAAGATGAAATGAACTAGTTTGAAATAAATAAAGTTTGGGGATTAGTAGATAGACTTAAATACAACCTTACTGTTGAAACTAAGTGGGTATATAGAAACAAGGTTAATGAGTCTAGAAAAATTATTTGGAAAAAATATAGATTTTCTCCACAAGTATATAGTCAAGAAGAAGATATTAACTATGAAGAAAACTTTTCACCAATAGCCATAATTGAGGCTACCAGAATAATTATTTCTTATACAACACATTTTAATTTCAAACTATATCTAATGGATGTCAAGAGTGAATTTATAAATGGTGATATTACTGAGGATTATTTTGTTGAGAAACCACTAGCTTTCAAAATCCTCATTTTATAAATCATGTTTTTAAATTAGTAAAACCATTGTATGGTTTAAAATAATCTCCCAAAGATTGGTATGATAGGCTCAATAATTTTCATTTTTTTAAATGGTTTTACAAATGGTGTTTCTAAACCTACTCTTTATAAAAATATTTTTCAATGATGTTTTAGTAGTTTAAATATATATTAGTGATATAATTTTTGGATCATCCAAATACTCCTTGTGTATTGAATTTACTAAAATAATGAAAAATTAATTTGAAATGAGTTTAATGGGTGAGTTAAAATTATTTCTTGGTTTTTAAATTTTTTAAAACAAATATGGAATTGTTTTAAATAAAAGAAATTATGTAAAGGATATTTTTAATGTTTTCGTATGGATAAAACCAAAGTTAGTAAAACTCATATGAGAAAAGAAGTAAGTTAGATATAGATGAAACTGGAAAGTTAGTTGACTAAACTACTTACTGAGGTATGACTGGAAGTTTACTATACTTAACTACCAGTAGACCTTATATTATGTTTAGTGTGTGCATGTTTTCTCATTTTAAAGTAAACCTAAAATAATATCATTTAAATTATATGAAATAAATTTCTAGATACCTCAAAAGTACAACTAATTTTATACTTTTCTACTCTAGAGGACATGAAGTCGAATTAGTCAGTTATTCTAAGGATGATTTTGGTGTTTGTAATTTAGATAGAAAAATAAATTTTTGAACACTTATCTTTTTAGGAAAGTATCTTGTGTCATTGGGTAGTAAGAAACAAAATTATATTACATTATCTACTATTAAAGTTTAATACATAGCTTCCGATAGTTACTATGATTAAATTTTGTAGATAAAACACACCTTACTAGAATATGTTTGTGAGTTTAGACATGTCCTTATAAACCATGATAATAAAAGTGTTATAAACATTTCTAATAATTCTATGTCTCACACTAGGACAAAATTATTAATTTAAGATATAAATTTTTAAGAGGTCATTTTCAAAATGGTGATATAACTCTTGAGTTATTTAGTACTGAACATTATATTGATGAAATATTTCTAAAGACATTGAATATAGAGAAAATGGGATATATCAGACATAATATTGGAATGATAAATTTATCATACTCTTCTATTTTCTTGAATTATTTTGTTTCTAGTAGAGTTAATCCATAAGTCTGGTTTCTACCATTATCTTTCTACTATTATCTTTATACTATTTTTGTTCCTCCATTTCATGATTCTATGAGATTACTATCTTTGATTTGTACCATTAGTTAGTAATTTATAGTTTCTACCATTCTATGTGGTACCATTGCTAATTTTTTTATTTAACACATAAATTCTAAATTTTATTTGATTTAAAATATTATTAAATTTAAAATTATTTTAAATCCATAAATGATACAAATCTTATTTAGATTATAAAAAGAATATTATTTCATGCATGCCTTTAAACCTCTTACTTTATCTCTCGAACCCACAAAATTTGACCTTATACCTTCAATCATAATGTCTCTATAAAAATGGTGAGAGTGAAGTATGTTGTTGGTTTTATGGATAGATTGTAACCTCATAAGAAATATAAAGGTGAATCCAGTCGACCTTTCAAGCTAAGAAACCCTATTATTTCATTGTGAGTAGTAGTGGATGAGAAAGAGATAAATTATACTTGGATGGAATCTAGAAAGTCACTTTTTTATAAGGTTATCCTTAAACGATAATGGTATAAGTGGTTCTAAATGAATAAGCGAACATTCTATCCTAGATTGGTTCATGATTTACATCTGTTTTATTCATTTAAATTTATAGGTAAGAATGATTTTATTAGAACATTGGTAGATGTAAATAAGCTAGTTTTTTCTTCAAATTAATGGTATAAGTTATTAAAAGTTACCCAAAAATAAATCTATGAGGATTATTGGGGTTCATATCCCATGAATCGTAATAATTTCTTCATCAAACACACCATTCTTGAAATTATGGGGGATGATGTTGTGAGAAGGCCTATGACACTGGAATTAGTTGGTGAGTTTTGAATTATATTCAAGTTTATCCCACACATGTTTTTTCCCAGGAATGGGGAATTTAATATTTTAAGGTATCAAGATATATTCCTTTTTTATGAGAAGAGTACATGAAATAAACTTCTATTAATATCTAATGGTGCATACGATGGAGCTATGAAAACCTACCTCTAGAACCAATTCATTTATCTATACTAATTTGTTTTCTTCCTTGTTAGAATAAAAAGGGATTTTTTTGTGAAGGATATTAGAAGGTGAATAATTATGGTGGTTTTTTATTAATCTAATCCACTTGTAAAATAAGGAATGTTAATTGGAATCCTTGGGTGAACAAGTGGGTAGTGGATTTTGAGTGGCTGTATGATAAGTTTAACCCTACGGAGAATGCTTTAAGGATAAGATATTTGGTTTATCCTAGCTTGGATCCAAATAAAGTATTGGTTTAATCTTCATATTAATAGGTGGATGATGTTAGTTTTGAAGTTGAAAAATAATATAAGGAAGTTGGAGATGAAGAAAAAAAGAATAATATTCTTTTTAGTTGAGGTAAGGAGTGACCCTAACACTATTAGAAGCCCAAATGTCTCTTACAGACCCCCTAATTATCCTATTTACTTAACTTAGGTAACAATAATGGAAGCAGTGATAACATGAAATATATAAACAACAGAATATTGAAGGTAATAAACAACTGGAGCACATATATAAATGATTCATGATACATTTATCTAGGAAAGCATCCAAACAAGTCAAAATGATGGAATAAAGTACTAAACCAAAGTAAAAAAAGAAATCAAATAAAATCCAGCCACATAGTAAGCCTCAACTTGTTCTCATGATCTCCAAATACACAACTATCAAGTACCTAAAGTAGAAGGGCACTTGCCCTTATCTATACCTACAACAATATAATATGTTTGGGCTCAAAAGCATAACCCAAACAGGGTGTGAGACGAATCCTAGTAGGAAACCACCCAAAGATCTGTTCCTAACAGTAAGTGAATATATATGCAGACAATAAGCAAAAAGAAGCAGTAAATAAAGAAGTACTTAAAAAAGTAAACAATCCTATAGTTTCAATTGCATTCGTTTTCATATATCAAGTAAGAAGCTAATAAAAAACAAGTAACCCTATGGGAAGTACTCACATCCTAACCCCTCTAGTTCAACCAATCAAACACAATCAACCCTCTGGGAAGAACTCACAGTCTAACCCCTATGGTTCAGATTTAGGAAAGACTCTCTGAGGAAGAACTCATTGTCAATTCCACATTTGGTCTTTTATTGGTAAACTATAGATAATCTTTGGAAGAAATCAACATCCAATTCCCCCTATGGTCTCGTAATGTGGATCTATATACACTTGGAGGGATCAATCACATCCATCCCCCCCTATGGTCTCACAACGTGAAAAGTAAACAGACACTATGGGGAAGACCTCAGCATCCATTCCCCCTATGGTCTACCACACCAGTTCCCACAGACCTGTGTAAGTCAATCATGCACAGTGATGTTCAACAACCAAAGTAAACCTTAAGAACTACTTGGCTAACAACATTCAATAAATACTTGGCTAAAAATCTACAAGCATATAACATCATCAGATAATATCACTCCATTCTAACAACACTAGGCATGGGAAACAAGTAGCCTAATCAGCAAGGCTAGACCAAATGGTAAAAATAAAAACAAACATGGGAAACACATCCATAGCAAGGAAAATAACCCTATTCACAATCAAACAACCTCTACTCAGAAACACAAGTCATAATAGGCATCAACAAGGCTAAAATCCCTAAACACGTAATACCCTGTTCTAGGGTATTGGGCACTTTTGCACATAATATTAAAATACTAACTACCTAAAGGCACAAACCACCTAACTTGTCATTGTACGATCGATATACTCCATCATCGGACCTTGAATAGGCCTATAACGACATATATCTACAAAAATGTCAAAGATGTACATCCTTTATTATCTCATGCAAGAGGAGAAATACAGAGAAGATGCTCTAGAATAAGGAAGAAATCACCGTGGCGATTCCAACAAAATCGACGATAGTTGATTTAGAGAACAAACGACGAGTCGTAGGCCTGAAGAAGATTCGTCAGTATTTGTCACTCCTGGATGAGACAGACATATAGGAAGAAATTTTCATCCATTAGAAATAACCTCGATTCGATATATTAATTAAAAAGAAAATTACAAAATGTGTTATTTAAATGTACACGGGGTGTACTTGCCTTAACCAGCCTCCACATTAGGCGGTATCTAGGTCACCCCACACAGCCATGTACTTGGCCGTTACACAACCAACACATGGTCACCCACAATAGATGATTACATGATGTGTAATCAAAAGTACACGACATGTACTCCTTAAATTTCTAGATTCTCCTCTTTTCTAAAAAACTCCAGAAAAGAAAAACCATACCTAAAAAGAAGGTTCGAGTTCTTAAAAACTTCCCACCTTAAAGAAATTTGTCCAAGAATTTCCCTAAGAAGGTGGAGTAGAAGAAGAATCCTTGAATAGATCTAGCCACTGTGATCACACATCGGCCTCCCTCTCCAAAGTCTCATCTCGTACTCGCCTGTACTGACATAGCACTCATACTAGAGGAACAAACCAACCACAAAGAACCTTTTCACTACGATCAAAAATCTAGATAGGTTGATCCTTTAATGAGGCATCCACCTCTAACTCAAGATCCTCAAGTTGAAAAACATGATAAGGGTCTGATAAGTAATGTCGTAGCTAAGAAACATGGAAGATGTTGTGCATATCCTGATATCTCTAAGGTAACTGCAACTGATAGGAAACCAGCATGACTCTATCCAAAACCTCAAATGGTCCAACATATCTTGGAGAAAGCTTACCCAACCTCCTAATCCTACTGTGTACCAACCTCGGTGTGAAACAAGGGAAAACTTGATCTCCAACCTCAAACTCCAGAGGTTTTCTCCATCGATCAACATAAGAATTCTGTCATGACTGTGTAGTGACAATCCTCTTCTGAATCAACTCTATCTGCTCTGTGGTCTCTTGGACAAGACGAGGTCCCAACATAGCTGCCTCTCCTACCTCCAGCCAATATAGGGGTGATCAGCATGGCCTACCATACAAAGCCTCATAAGGTTCCATCTAAATATTTTCTTAAAAACTATTATTGTAAGAAAACTTCACAAGAGGTATGTGTTTCTTCCAAGAACCTCTAAAATCTTGGACACATGCTCATAGAATGTACTCCAGAACCTGTATCGTACGCTTGGACTAGACATCTATCTGGGGATGGTAAGCCATACTCAGAAGTTCCTGTGTACCCAAAGCCCTCTATAGTCCCTGCTAGACCCGAGAAGTAAAACATGCATACTAGTCTAAAACAATGAAGTGTAGAACCCCATGTAGACGTATAATATCTCTTAGAACTATCCCTTAAGAGTCTGATAGCCACCTAATTCACACTCGATCAAGTAGAGTAGAGTTAATAGCTATAAAAGAAAGACACTTTTACCCTTGTCTATCGTGAACCTCTAAATGCATCTCATATAACAGATCCATAAGCTGCCACTCACTGCTGGCCTCCTGAACTGCCTGTATTTGAGTCCTCCCACTCAGGGCATCAGCCATTGCATTGACTTTCCCAGGCATGTAGGAAATGTCAAAGTCAAAATACTAAAGGTATTCAACCCACCTTCGCTATCTCAGATTCAGATCGTGCTGAGTAAAGATGTACTTGAGACTTTTGTGGTTGGTGAAATCCACAAGATGATCTCCCAAAAGATAATGTCTCCAACAGCATAAGGCATGAAAAATTGCATCCAACTCAAGTTCGTGCTTCAAGTAATTCCTCTCACGTTGCCTCAACTAAAAAGAACCATATGCAATGACTTCTTCCCTTTCCATAATCACTACTCCTAGCCCGATACCTAATGAATCATAATAAATAGTATAGCTCTTTCCCGGATCTGGCAATACTAGTATCAATGTTGAATTCAATCTCCCTTTCAACTCCTGAAAGGATGACTCACAAGAATATGACTACAAGTAATTCACACCCTTCTTAGTCAGGCTTGTCAGTGGCGCTTCTAAGCATGAAAATTCCTATATAAAATGTCTGTAGTAACCAGAAATCCCTAGAAAACTCCATACCTCAAAGATTTTTTTTGGCTACTCCTAGGAAACTACTACTATCACTTTATTTGGGTCTATTGATAATCCTACCTCTGAGATAACATGACCTAAGAAGTGAATTTGGTCCATCCAAAAGAGGCATTTTGAGAGATTATCATATAACCGGTTCTCTCTCAATGTACTCAAAATGATCTCAAGATGGGTAACATGGTCATGTCAAGTTTGAGAGTACACCAAGATATCATCCACGAAGACTACCATGAAAGAATCAAAGTATGGATGGAACACTCAGTTCACCAGTTCCATGAAAACAGCAGGCGTGTTCGTGAGACCGAACGACATAACCACATATGTGTATAGACTATACTTGCTTTAAAAGGTTATAAGAGGTATATCTGATGGTCTAACGCGAAACTAATGATAAAAGGATCTCAAGTCAATCTTTGAGAACACCCAGGATCCTCGAAGATGATCAAAGAGATCATCAATCCTCAACAAGGGATATCAGTTCTTGACCGTCAACTAGTTCAACTTCCGATAATCCACACAAATTCTGAGGGTACCATCTGCCTTCTTCACAAAAGGGACAGTCGAACCCCAATGATAAGTACTGGGTCAGATGAAACCCTTTGCCTGCAACTCCTCCAACTGATTCTTAAGTTCTTTTAACTCTGGTGTAGCTATCCTATAGGGAGGAATGGACACCTGTGCCTCTCCTAGCACAAGCTCAATAGAAAATTACACCTCTCGCTCTGGAGGCAAACATAAAAAGTCTGCTAGGAAGACATCCCTGAAACAATAAACCACTAGAGGAAAGTATATTTATGAATTCCCCTGGTCATCCATATATAGACTAGAAATATGGGCTATAATTTTTCCCAGTATATGATGCTTGGGTCCTGCTCTACTCGCCTGAACATCCCATTCACTCTTATGTAAAAAGGATCTTCCCTCTGGTGACATAAAACTCACCCTACAATGATATAAATCAATAAAAACCTGGAAGGAAACTAAGCAGTCCATTCTGAGAATGAAATCATAGCACGTAATATCTAATACATAAAGGTCCCATGAGAAGTGACACCCACCAATCTCAATATGTCACTCCTTGCACTGATGCACACTATTCATTCTAGTCCCCAACAGTGTGTCTAGCATTAAGAAATAAGTAGAAGTAAAGATATAGAGCCCAAGGATCTCCACATCAGAAAAAGATATGAAACTATGGGAAGCACCTATATCGAAAAGTGTATAATCTAACACTGAGGCAACAAGAATTATACCTCGAACTATAGAGGGTATGAGATCCTACTCCTACTGGGTCTGCTCTACTATAAAAGTCTGGCCTGCACCATAGCCCTACGACCCTGCCTGAACACCCTGAGATGATCCACCCTATAGTCACTGAAAGACTGGAGACTGGCTACCATGGACGCGACCTCCACCTTGGCCCGAATATCCAAAAGAACTCCAGTTCCCACACTGATGAGAAACTGGTGGTCCTGCTCTTGTACGAGGAGTCAAAAAAGAACCTATATCACTAGTTGCTGGTGAGAAAAACTGACAGAAATGCTGAAGATGACCCATATTTCTGCAAGATCGTCACTAAACTAGGTCTCTCAAGAAATATGGACTCATATTCCTACTCTTCCCTCACTGCTAGCACACCACATGGCCACCAGAAGAAGTATTCCGCCTACTCGAATCTCTGCGCGTAGAATCCCTACGACACTTCTTGCTGTCAGTATGAGGGGTACTAACTATGGATGTCTATCCACCTTGGCTCACAGATCTAGAATCCCTCATATTTCACTCCGTGATCATCACATAGTTGAATATAGAGGTGGTGTAAGTCAACTTGAAGATGTTCACCTGAGATCAGATGTCGTTCTTGAGACCATCCTCAAACTTCTTTAACAGGAATAACTCATCACCCCCTGGAATGGGTGTGAAGCACTGTAGCTCTATGAAGAGAGAAGAATACTCCATGATTTAATGTGTACCCTTATCTAGACTCATGAACTCTTGGGCTCGATCGGCCCTCAAAGTTTCCAGGTAGAAGTAATCATAGAAGGCACACTGGAACTCATCCCAAGCCATAACCTACTAGCGTCCCACCAGTGAGATCACACCCCACCATCTCTTGGAGGAATACTATAGAATGTACTTAGTGAGCTTCACCCTCCTCTATGGAGGCATATCTAGATGCTCAAAGATAAAAAGCATGTCCTCTAACCATTATTCTATAGTCTGAGGTCGTCCATCCACTGAGAAAGTAGGAGGAGGATGCTGCTGAAATACCAACATCAAATATTCCATAGACGGGGCAGGAGACAATACTCCTCAAAAGGTCTAAATGAACCTCATAAATCCCTCTTGGAACTGTGCATTGGAACCTGTGTCCGGGATAACGACTGGTGCCAAGACGGGCATGACTGAAGGATCTACTGGAAGTTCCTGATCTACCATGTCCGATGTCTGGTCACTACCCTATAACTACCATACAACCATAGGAAGTCTTGGTGGAATGACTCTGTAAGGTCAAACAAACACCTTAGATCAATATTAATAAGGGATAAAACATAGAATTTCAATAAGGGGATGAGATAAAGAAAGTAAACAAGATTTATAAAATGTGGATACACAACATGTAAAACTCCTACACGGTGTGTTACCTTAAGCTTTCACATGGATGTATACTCCTGCCAACCCTGGTCGTGTAACACCCCATACATACAATGTGTTCTCGGAAGACACAACGTGTTCTTGAATCATTTTACCCTGCCTGAGTTCTTCTACACGACTTAACCCACATGGTTCTCCTAGAATAGGACTACACGACATGTTTGTGCCAAACACAGCATGTACTAGAAAGAACTTCACCAACCTGTGTTGTTAGTCACATGGCTGGTTACACGGATTACTCTACACAATGTGTTTTTTATAGACACGGTGTGTACTAACTACCCATAATCCACCCATGTCGTTGGTCACACGGATGGACACATGGTCTATACACATGACGTGTATGTCCGGTACACAACGTGTTCCACCAAGGATTTTCCAACCCCGTGTTTCTGCCCACACATCCAGTGACACAGTTAGATACTACACGATGTGTACATACAACACATGGAATATAATTAATAAAAATAGTTCCTTCCTGAATAGAAGGACACATGGTGTGTATTCTATAATACACACCATGTATTTTGGGTTTCTCTGGATAGTAAGCCTGAGAAACTACTACGAAATCCCATAAAACACTAAAACGAACATTTAAGTTCCAGATTCAAATTTTTTGGGGCCTATACTCCCTGAAAATAAAAGTTTGTCATCTTATACATGTCATATACAAGTAATAACAATGCAATGATTCACCAAATTCTGATTTATGAGGGCCCATAACACATCAATAACCAAAGTTTGGCATTCATTTAGATGAAAAATTACACAAATCCAATACCCTATAAAATAGTAGGTATTCTATAAAGGCATCTATCATAACAACATGCATATCTAGCACACCATCTATCACAAAAACATGAAATCAGTAATGTACCCTAAATGGCATGACAAGAATGCATGACATGTGATCTCTAGAAAGTGCTTATATGATGCATGAGATGGAATACCCTCATTTCATCAGGTTTCAATAGAAATAAAACCTCAATAATATCAATAATAACAACACAAAACATGTGAATCACCCAACGGTGAAATCAAATCAACTAAAATAATTGAAAAACCAAAAAAATTGCAATAATCGAGGTAAATCAGCTTTTCCCTGTATACGAGTTAGATACTCCCAGACACAACTTATTACCATGTACCTATTCTATCTTATCCCTAACTATATGCTCTAAACAGTAAGTCAAGAAGAAAATAATTCCTTTGATACCAATTTGTAATGCCCTAGTTCTGGGTGCCACTTAGAGGTGCCCCATACCCGATTGGTCACATGGACTCAAGCGTATTTTCCCAAATGCCAGAGGCTACCAACTAATAGTGAGGGCATTGGGTGTGATAATGGGGAAACTATTCCCTCTTAGGTAGAGTAATGCAGTGGAAAGAAAGAAATAAAAATAATAGAAGCAATAATAACATGCAATAAGTAAACAATAAAAGACTGAAAGTAATAAACAACTAGAACACATATATAAATGATGCATGATACATATTTCTAGGAAAAGTATCCAAACAAGTCATAATGCTAGAATACCGTAATAAACCAAAGTAAAAATAAAGAAAATAAACTCCAGCAGCATCACAAGCCTCATATTGTTCCCATGCTCTCCATCTCCACAATAATCAAGTACCTGAAGTAGAAGGGTGCTTTCCCTTATCTATACCTGCATCAAAATAATCTATTTGGGCCTAAAAGCATGACCCAAATAGGGTGTGAGATGAATCCCAGTAGAAAACCACCCAAATATCTATGCCTAATAGTAAGTAAATATATATGGTAGGCAATAAGCAAAAATAAGTAGTAAACAAGGAAGTACTCAAAAGTAAACAATCCTACAGTTTCAATTGCATTCATTTTAATATATCAAGTAAGTATCTAATAAAAAAAGTAACCCTTTATGAAGTAATCATAGCCTAAACCCTCTGGTTAAATCAATCAAACATAAGAAACCATCTGGGAAGCACTCACAGTCTAACTCCTCTGGTTCAGATTTAGCAAACACTCTTTGAGGAAGCACTCATCATCAATTCCCCCTGTGGTCTTTTATCAGTAAATTACAGACACTCTGGGGAAGAACTCAACGTCCAATTCCCCCTGTGTTCTCACAACATGGATCCACAAACACTCCGAGGGAGCACTCACATCCATCCCCCTATGGTCTCGCAACATTAAAATTAAATAGACACTCTAGGGAATCCCTCAACATCCATTCCTCCTATGGTCTACTACACCAGGTTCCCACAACCCTGTATAAGTCAATCACGCACATCTATGTTCAAAATCCAAATTAAACCTTAAGAACTACTTATCTAATAGCTTTCATGAACTACTTAGCTAAAAAACTACATGAATATAACAACATCTGATAATATCACTCCATCCTAATAACAATTGGCATGGAAAACAAGCAGCCTAATCGGAAAGGCTAGAACAAATGGTCAAAATCAAAACAAACATGGGAAGCAAATCCATAGCATGTAAAATAACCCTATTCAAAATAAAAAAACCTCTACTCAGGCACACAAGGAATATCATGCATCAACAGGGCTAAAATCCTTAAACACACAATACCCCATTCTAGGGTGTTGGGTACTTTTGCACATAATATTCAAAGACTAACAACGGAAAAGAACAAACTACCTGCCTCAGCGTTGTACGATTGATATACTCTAGCATCATCCCTTAAATCAGCCTAGAATGATGTAGATCTATAAAAAGGTCAAAGACATACATCCTTGATTATCTCACGCAAGAGGAGAAATCAAGGTAAGAGGCTCTAGAAGAAGGAAGAACTCACTGTGGCGATTCCAACACAATCGACAATGGTTGATTTGAAGAATGGATGGCGAGTCGGAGGCCTGAGGAAGATTCATCAGTATCTGTCGCTCCTGGACGAGATGAACATAGAAGAAGATGTTTTCATCGATTAGATGTGACCCCAGTATAATATAACAATTAAAAATAAAATTACACGGCGTGTTCTTTAAAAGTACACAGTCTGTACTTGCCTTAACCAGCCTCTACTTTAGGAGGTCTCCAGGTCACCCCACATAGCCATGTACTCATCCATTACATGGCTAACACATGATCACCTGTGGAAGCTGGGTACACAGCATGTAATCTAAAGTATACGATGTATACTCCTTAAATTTACAGATTCTCCTTTTTCTCAAAAAAACTAGAGAAGAAAACCCATACATGAAAATAAGGTCCAGGTTATTACAACTTATAAGGAAATATTATTGAAAGATGACGAGGATTCAAATACTAAAGTTTCAAATTCTTCTCATCTTAAATAATTAGATTAAAGAGTCTTGATAATTTCATTGCTTCATCAAAATGAATCCTTATGTGATGTTGATGGGGGAAGATGATGATGAGGAAACAAAACCTTTCTTGACAATTTCTGAATTTTTAGAGCTGTTAGTGGTGATTGGGATAACACCTCTTAATGTTTATTATTTTTTAAAGTTGTTGGAAGATGATATGAGACATATGAGTTAGTTTCAGATGAGGATGATATAACTTCTAATAGAGAGAAGTCCCCTGGATTAGGAATTATTGGTCTTACTTATTCTAACTCTATTGATGATAATGATTGAGACACTCCACATGAAAAATAGTGGGACTTCCATTTTAGTTTATTAGAGAGATCCTATGGGATATTTGTTAGAAATAATAGTCCAGGAATACCTTTTAGAATCTTTTCCTTTGAGGTACATTCTAGTAACATGAGACCAATGGAAGAATGTACGGACCCAATTTTTTTCTTGTAAGACTTTGAAATATTTCTATATATATGTCTAGATCGAAGCACTGAGACAATGTGCGATTATGTGGCCCAGTGTTCCCAAATTACTTTTATAAAAATAATAAATAAATTTTATATTACGCACACATAGTTTCTTAAATAAAATGGGATAAATCTTAAGAGGAAGATCAAATCATAAATATGATACCACAGTTGAGTTAGGGATGTGATGTTTACCCTAGGTGAGACCTAAAATAGGTTGGCGTAGGGTGTTCAAATATCCTTCCTATTGGAGGCACATTCAGTGGATTTATTAATTATTTAAATTAATTAATTAATTCATTTAACCTAAAAATTTTCCTATAGATTTATTGTTATAAAAATTTTCCTAGGGTTAGTGTCATAATCTCAGGGCCATAAAAATAGTCTTCTTCTCTCCTTCTGTTGGCGGATCATATCGAACGATGAAGAAACTATGGATTAGAGTAGACTAGGATGTAGAAAATGTAAAAAATTCCTTCAATCATTGGAGAACATGTTATATAATGGATAAAGATCCAATCTCTAGGTAGGACTCATAGATTTGTGTATTTCACTCAATTTTGTTAAATTGATTAAGTATATCAACACATTCCTTTGATCTGTGCCAATTGTGGCCTTTGTATGTGAAAATGTACCAAATATTCAATTTTCTTTAGTTTTTGTAACCCTATATATCCCCGTTCATGATCATTGGCCAAGAACACTTTTAAATAATTTAATAAACATTTGTTATTGTAAATTTACCCTCAATTTCTTCACATTATTCACCGGTTGGACCCCATGATCCTGGTTCGACATTGTCTGGTGGTATCGAGCCTGATCAGACCCCTAAAATTGTGATGAAACCACATAAGAGGGACAAATCGATGAATCAAGAATAGTTCTGGTTTGTTTTCAGGATATGGGTGATATTTTTGATGATTAGATATCAAAACTCCAATGACGGAAGGATCAAAGGCATATGAGATGTGCAAAAAACCTTTGAGGACCGATGAAATGGATTTCCAGCCACCGGATGGCTAGAAACAAAAGATATGGGCTAGATCCACCGATTATAGACGGTGTGTAGGAAAGATATGTAGTGGAATGATCATATCATAATTCCAGATACCATATGTGGTTTTTGGAAAAAATCATGACTACATGCTATGTAGTTCGAAGAACACATGGTGTGTTGGGCCCTGGCTATGATGGCAAGGCTTTAGAGGATTATAAGTGTCACACACCATGTAAGACCTACACACACCATGTGACCTCATGCTAATGGACTTAGAATGTACTTCGGGAGTACACAGGCCTAGGCATGGCTATACATTCCATGTACCAATGTAAAAAGACATGAGGTAAAGTACTTATAAATGAATTGGATACACAGACATAGCCAAGCACATGGGAGGGACCCTGAGTGTCATGGTCACACCATGTATATCCCATAAATTATATGTATACCTATAAGGTAGGTGATTCATGTACCTATAGGGACATGAAAAGGTGATATAATGTGACCAAATTCCGTGTGGGTCCCATCACATGCCATGTTCCCCCTGGTTCCTTTCGAGTAAACTTCAAACCCTCATATCTCCTTCATTTAGACTCAGATTTGGACCTGTGAGTAGCCTATATTAAGTGTTTTTTCATGTAGAACATGCTGGTTAACTTGGTTGTGTATTTTGGAATATAATGTGAGATATTTATGGAATTAATATTGTTTAGCTGACACTCGATGTTAATAGAGATCACACAAGTTCATGAGAGGCATTCTGAGTAGAACCCTCTAGTTGGGCTAGGCATGGGTCCTCAATGACTAGAGTGGAACCCTCTAGTTGGGATGGGAACGGTTCCACTACAAAATCATAGATTGTAACCCTATAACTATGTTGGGCATGGATCCTCTAATGATTCCTATAGTGGAACCCACCAACTGGGCTGGGAAAGGGTCCTCTACCACCTGAGTGGAACCCTCATATTGGAACATGGCATGGGTCCTTTGTCGAATCTTAGAGTGGAACCCTCTAGCCGGGATGGGCATGGTTATTTTACTATAAGAGTGGAACCATACTATTGTAATAGGGTTTGAGTCCTTTACATATACACTAAGTGGAACTATTTTATTGTACTAGGGTATGGGTCCTCTACCAAAAGATTTTGGCCCCTTTACTATGCGACATAATGATAAAGCATGACTGGAATTGGATGGTTTCTTCTAGGTAGACATGCCAAATGATGGACATCATTATTGGACATATGGAACTGCTATCAACTATTTTCTTTGGATGAGTTGTGAGATGGAGACCCCCTTTATCTCTCATTTAGGATTGTTTTACTGAGTATATATATATCTATATCCATGCCTTTGGATTTGGTTACCCGCCTACTATGGGTTTTAAAAACACGTGAGGTATACCACATACTTTCTATGTTTATATTCTCATGGTTGGATTAATTTACTCTCCTACTATGGGTGGAAAAGACTTGATGTGTAGTTCATCTACACACCATGTTGATCCCCTTATGCTTGTATGAGGTTACTCTTTCTCTTGATTTGGGTGGAGCTACATCCTGTTTGTTATTTAATCTATTTTTATTCCTATTTTATCTCTTACTACTCCCCCTTAATATTTCGGAGCATCCTACTGGGTATGTATATACTCACCCTTGCATGATATTTTCCCGAATGTGTCATATCTTATGCATACGACGGATAGGTCGGTGGTGACTTTAGAGGATCATAGTGTCATGACCCGACCTAAGCCAGTGATCGACCTGTAAATACCCAATATTTCCTCCATAGTACAGTAATGGTGACAAGTTCCAAATTCATAACTATCTTGGGGAGGCCTTGGCCTAAAAACCTCCACCCATGCACACATCCATATCGATGAAAAAGTGTATAGAAAAATAATAAAAGATGAAACACTACTATAAATTAAAACAAGAGTGAATTAACCTCTAAACAATAAAAAATTATGGTAGAAAAAGATGAAGAGTAAGGGGGAAAATACACTTCCAATTAGAAATATATTCTAACCCGAAAAAAATAGAAAAAGTAAATAGCTTAAAGATCCTAGCTTCTGAATTCCAAGACATGACCACTGTACACGGTCTAAGAACCCAGTACCCCTAAGCTCAACTGTAGTCACAATAGACCTTTCTTTCATCTATATAATTCATAATATGTGCCAGAAAATCCCATTTAGGGGTGAGTATATACATACCCAGTAGAACTCCCCAAAATATGTAGGGGGGATCAGTAAGAGATACAATAGAAGAGGAAGATAGTAGATAGAGGAAGTTAAAGTGAAAGAGTATAGCTCAACCCAATAAAGAGTGAAAGTAATCTCATCCAAACACATGTGGATAAACATGGTGAGTAGATGAACTACCCGTTGAGTCTTCTCCACCTATAGCAGAAGAGTAGACTCATCCAACCATGAGAATCTAAACATAGAAAGAATGTGGCATACCACGTGCGTCTTTGCCTCTCCTAGAAGAAGAGTATCTAAATCGAAGGTGTGGATATAGAATATATATATATATATATATATATATATATATATGCTTAGTCAAAGAATACCAAACAGAGAGAGTAAGAGAATCTCTATCTCACAGCTCAATCCAGGAAGAAGAGTAGCCAACAGTTCCAAAAGTCCATCAATGATGCCCAGCATTAGAAGCATCATCCCAGAAGTAATTGTACAAGTATAACCATGCCTCGTCACTATGTCACACAAAAAAGTAGGCACAAACTCAAAGTCAAGGACCTACACCCTGGTACAATAGGGGGTTTCACTCTGAAGGCATTGAGGACCCACTACTCAGCTCAACTAGAGGGTACCACTTGGAAGACGTTGAGGACGCACTTCCTAGCTCTACTTGAGGGTACCACTCAAAATGAATTAAGGACCCATTTCCCAACTCTACTAGAGGGTACGACTCAGAAGGCATCGATGAATCGCTTCCCATCTCTACTAGAGGTCACCACTCGGAAGGCATCAAGGAACCACAACTTAGTTATACTAGAGGGTACCACTCAGAAGGCATCAGGGACCCACTTCCCAGCTCTACTGGAGGTTACCACTCAGAACTCGTTGAGGACCCACTACCAAACTATACTGGAGGGTACCACTCGGAAGGTCACTGGTGATCCCACCTAATCAGTTCCATTATTGTGAATCTCCTAAGAAGGTGTTGTTCCTATAACATTTCATATCGTATCTCAAAAACTTCAACTTTGGGTACCATTGAATTCTATATGAAAATAAACTTAGGATAGGATTCTCGCGGGATAAAATACGAATTCAAATGAAGGAGATATGAAAGTTTGAATTTTTATAAGAAAAAAACTAGGGGTACACAATGTGTGAGGGGAACCATATGGAATGTGGTCCCGTGCCACTACCTATCTATGCCCCACGTCAGTACATAGATCCTGACCATGTAGGAGAACACACCATGTAAGTGAACTACACGACATGTCAAAGCTACCCGGGGACCAGGCTGTGTGCTACTGGCTGTGTCCATGTACCTTTATCCCATGTCCACGTACTTTGGTACATGGTGTGTAGCTTCACACAGAATTATACCTATGTACTCAAGCCATATCCTTGTACTCTGTCATGGTTTCCTGCCCGTTTGATCCTTCACATGGGGTTTCCAACCGGTATAGGGTACACGACATGTAAGTGAGGACTACATTCCATGTCATCCTTAGATTTTTTGAAACCCTAGTGCCATTGCTGGGGGGGAGGGGGTATAAAGTGTGTGTTAATCCTTGAAAATGATGTGTAGTTGGGATTTCGATAGAAATCATAGACCCAACTTCCAGGTTTGAATATTCTCACACCACCATTGATCTCACCTCACATCTGTCTCGAATAAGCAGATCTATCCATAAATAACGAATATTGGCCTTTGTTTTCCAGATAATGGCCACTTCTCACCATCAGGGGTTCCTCCGCTTGTCTTGAATACTTCCAATGTTTCTTTGTTTTATTTCATGATCTTTAATCACCAAAACGATCATCCTAAGATTTCAAAAATCTCAAATCTATGCTTTCTTCGTTGATCCATTCTTGTTTCATCGATCCACCTTGTATCTGGGGGTCTGATTGAGCTCAATACATATCGACAATTATCAAACCAGTACCACGAGGGGAAATTAGTGAAGAATGTGAAGAAAAAATGGAGAAAAGAACAAAACCAAATGTTTAAAGATTGATTACAAGCATTATTGGCCAATTAATCAAGAACATGGAAACCAAGATCAGATAAACAATTCAAATTAATTTATACTTCAATACTCGAGTGCATGAAAGATATATAATTGGTGTAGATCCAAGGAAGAGGATAGATCTGCACAACCATTTAATCAAAAGGTAATATCAACATGAATCGATGAGTCATACCTCGATTACAAATTGATCGTTGACGAAGAATAGATCTAATAATGATTTGAGATAATACGTTGCATTCGAAACATCCGGAAATGCTCTAATATTGAGTTATCATTTGATGAGACCACCAATAGAAGGAAATAAAGAGCTCTTAGAAAATTTATAGGATTATGATGCTAAACCTGGGTAATTTTCCATGATGATATATTTATAACATTTTAGTTTAGGTTAAACAAAAAAATTAATTAGCTTAATTAATTAATTTAGTCTGTTGAATGTACCGCCAATGAAAAAGGGATATGAGCACCCCACATAGACTCATTTTATGTTCCACCTAGGGTAAACGCTGCATTCTAGACTCAAATGTGGTCTCATATTTCTGATCCAATATACCTTTTAAGAGTTATATCATTTTATTTAAGAATCTATTCATATGTAATATAAAATATATTTAATATTTTTATAAAATTATTTCCAGGAACACCAAGCCTCAGAATCACATACCTTCTTAGCGCCCAGCTCTAGAAATATATATAGAAATATTTTAAAGTCTTATAAGGAAAAAATAGGTCTCTAAATTATTACCTCCTTCAATATTTTCAACCCACAAAGAAAAAATAAAAAAAAAAACTTGGGATAATGACCTTGAACTTGGATCTCCTGCTCCTTGGAACTCTCCTGCAAAGTTCCTTACTACCACAACATGCGAACCAAAGGGATGGTCCGTCCATGCAGGGTTCGCTCCTGCCGATCCTTGATCTCCACAGAGTGATCCGCAAAGGTGGATCCATCCTCAATGTCCAGATCTTCCCATTTGATGATGTGCATGGGGTCATGCATGTATCACCTCAGTTTTGACATGTGGATGACTTCATGCACCCGATCTAGTTTTGGGGGTAGGTTGAGCTAGTAAGAAACATCTCTAACCATATGAATGATCTCTAACAACCCTATAAACCTTGGGGATTACTTGAATCCCCAATTTAACCTCCATAATCCTCGTCATGGGGAGACTCTTAGGAAAATGTGGTCTCCCTGGTCTAACTCCAAGGGCCTACAATGGAGATCTATGTAAGATTTATGTCTGTTATTGGCTGTCATCATCTACTCATGGATGACCTGGACCTTTTCTCCATCATCACCTACACAGTGTTTGGGCCCACAAGAGACGACTCTCCAATCCCTGTCTAGGACAAGGGTGAACTAAAGGGTCTCTTGTATAGGGCCTCAAAATGTTCCATGCCAATGATAGAGTGGTAGCTATTGTTGTACAAAAACTCCACCAAGAGAAGGTGATCCTCCCCGATCTAGCTGAAGTCTAACATGAATGCCCTTATCATATCCTCCAACACATGGATAGGGGTGAAAGACTATAATAATCTGTATATGGGTCATGAATGCATCCTAAAATACTTTCCATAATCATGATTTAAACCACACATCACGACCAGAGAAAATCATTGAGGGAACCCTGTGAAGGAAATCGATCTATCGGAGATACAACTACCCCAAAATCTCCACCAAAATCTTCTCCCTGGCCGCAAAGAAATGCACCAACTTCATGAGTTGGTCAACTATCACTCAGATGGTGTCATGGATCTTTTCTATGTGTGGAATCCCTATGAAAAATTCCATGGATATGCTATCCCATTTCCACTCCGAGATCTCAAGGGGATGGAATGGAAATGCTGAAACTTGGTGCTCAACCTTCACATTCTAATAGGTGAGGCACCGAGAGACAAAATCAACTATGTTTTATCTCATGCCAGACCACAAAAACCACCAATAAAGATCTCTTTACATCTTACCCACATCGAGATGTACAACTAGGGGAGAAGTGTGGAACTCTCACATCACCTCCTCCACAACATGACTAGAACCTCTATCCACCCCTGGAATAAGATAACGTGATTACATCCTTTAGAATATCCTTATAGTGCATCACATATAGATATCTCATCATGAAAGACCTTGCAGTCAATGCATCTCACCTGAGACTCTCTCACACAATCAAGGAGTGAAGGAGTCAATGCCATAAACTGTAGAAAAGATATACCCTCCTATTCCATCAAGTTCAGCTGTAGGGAAGATAAATGATTTGAATATTCATGAACTACATGATCCTGATACATCCTACTAAGGGAATCTTCTATAACTTTTCACTTTCTTAGAGTATAGACTATGTTGATGTCATAGTCATGTAGGAACTCCAACCAGCGTTGTTGTCTCAGGTTCAAGTCTCATTGTGTGAAGATGTATTTGAGACTCTGGTGGTATAAGTAAATCACAAAGCATTCTACTAGAAGGTAGTGTCTCCACATCCTCAGGGTGAATACTACTGCTACCATCTATGGGTCATGAGTCATGGAGTTCCATTCACGGGGTCTCAATTTCCTTGATTTGTATATGATGTGTAACATCCCCAACCCAAAATCCACTAAACTGGTTCTCTGAGATAGGTGGTAACATGACCTTAAGCGTGCCTCCCCATATGCCAAAGGTCACTGACTAGCAGCGGGGGTCCAAAAGGTCAATTGGGGAGACTATACCCCCTTTTATCAGAGTAATCCACAATAGAAGATAAACAAAATAACATATTAATAACAAATAATACAAGATCATGCATAAAAAACCATTCCCCAAAATGGGTACAACCATGTACAACAGTAAATATTCCATATCATTCTAAAAGTGCAAAAGTGAACAAAACCCAAAATGAAGACACACTGCAAAATCCACAAAATGGTCTTGGCACCAAGTCTGGGTCCTTCTCCATGTACACCCATGCTAACCCAACTCCCTAGAAAGATCCTTTTACCTTCCCCAAACCTGCAAACATGAATTCTACTTGGGTACCCAATGGGAACCTGAGTAGGGTGTGAGTACAACTCAGTAGGCCACCACTAACGGTGTCTAAAAAATATCTGGTATAAACAATTGTGCAAGAAAAAGAAAAATGAATAATAAATTACAAAGAAAAGATTAAGTTCCCTTAGTCGGTTTAGGACCATTACCAATATTTATTACCATTTCAATATCTTACCATTTCATCCCATTTCCCATTACTTACCATTTCCAATACATTTAACATGGGTTCATCAAGTATAAAAAGTTACACAGGTTTAAAGTACACAATCACATGCATGAGGAAACACACTGTTATCCTATCTCACTAGAACTAACTTTCTCATGTCACCCATATCCTCATCTCTAAGCCTCAATCCAAGTGGATGAAAACATTAGGGGAATAGAGCCTCAGTCCTATTCCCTAACCCATGCATTAAGGGTGGAGTTTAGAGCCTCAGTCCAACTCGACCCATGGGTGTAGAACCTCAAGTTAATACCCCACTCTACCAAGCCATGTGCACATGCTATACATATATGTATCCATTAACCATTCACACAACATAACAACCATTGAACAAGGAAAACATAAATCATAAAAATAACATAAGAGTTAATACCATGCCTTAACCCATTAACAAATTTACCACATTTCACATCATTTATCCACTTAGCCCGATTCCAATTTTATTATGCTTATCTCACTAATAATTCATTAATTGTGCCTATCTTACTAGGCCTTGTTCATTATTCCTAACTCACTAGGATTCATTACCGAGCTCATAATACATTTCATTATGGTCTTTAATCATTTCCATGTTAACCTAATATCCCTTAGGTTATTACTAATCCTAGGTGAATCACCTAGATTCTAATTCAATACAATCAAACATGTTTATCAAGGATCTACATAACAACACAACAATATCAACTTTCCTTTATAAATCCCTAGGTCTATGAGAGTCGGGACACCCCATGGGTGTCCCTAGATTAGTCTCATCAACCTCGATGCATCCCATGGGGATCGTGAGGGGTTTCATTTACCTTCTTAATAACCATTTTACCTAAACATTCCAAGGGTGATAAAAAAATACCAAGAGACCCAAGGAAAAAACCACACATGCACAAATCCACAAATAAACCATGGGATATAACTTGTAGACCACCTAACTCGATTACATGGGTGAACAAACTCTTAATCGTACCCTTATATTCTTCTTCAATCAAACCCTGAAGCTTCAACCTAGATCTCACCCAAAGTGTAGGGTTTTGGAGCTTTGGAAAGAGAGGAGAATATGATAAAAATCCTAATATCAAAAGAGAAGCAAGGATGAGATTAACCTTACCCGGAGATTTAATCTGCAACCAATGACACCAAAACAGCCTTATAAACAAGGGATATTGATATCTTGGAGATCTTGGGAGATTAGGTTCATTCCTAGGGTGAAGAGAGGAGAAATGGGAGGAAATCCCATCTTGGGTATTAAAATCCCAGATGGGAAAAATTGTAATTTTTTAAAAGTTTCTGGGCCGCACGGTTTACCCGAATGGTTTGAAAAACTGTGTGCAAACCATGCGGAGGCCACTATCCAAAACCCACCTCCTGCACAGTTTCCTAGGCTATCCGCATGGTTAGAACTAACCCTGCAAAAATCGTGCGACCTACCCAGAAAACCCATCTTTCTCCATTTTTTGTGTCCCAAACCCTCAGAACACCCTCGATCCTCCTTAAGGACTTGGGTAAGCACTTAATTAACTAAAAAAATAAATTTAAACCAAAACTTAAATGAGAACATACCTTTCCAATATTCGGGATCTTACAACCTTCCCACCTTATAATGGCTCGTCCTCGATCTGAGCTTCCAAGCTTCATTGCACCTCCAAGGAAAAGAGATCAGGCCACTGAGCCCGCATATCTGATTCCCGCTCACAAGTTTCTTCCTGTACCTTACCATGCTGCCATATTACTCGAACTAATGGCACAAACTTACCCCGCAAGACTTTTTCACTATGATACACGAAATGAACTAGATGCCCCTCAAAGGATGCATCAACCTCAAGCTCAACATTCTCAACATACACCACGTGAGTTGGGTCAGGGTGATACTGCCAAAGATGCGACACATGAAAAACATCATCCATCCTGCTATATGGATATGGAAGATCTAATCAGTATGCCACCAACCCGATCCTCTCCACAATCTCAAATGGATCCACATACTTGGGCACAATCCTTCCCTGCTTCCGAATCCACCGTTGACCCCACCTTGGCGACACCCAAAGGAACACACTATCACCCACCTCAATCTAAGGAGGTATACACCTCCAATCCGCATATAAATTATGCCTACTCTGAGCCATTTCCATCTATTTCCAAATCAACTCAACTTTCTCTAAAGTATTCTTCATGAGACTCGGTCCCAATATCTTGGATTCATTGGCCTCCAACCAACACAGTGGAGATATACATGACCTCCTATAGAGAGCCTAAAATGGTTCCATATGAACCGTAGCTTGAAAACTATTGTTTTAGGAAAATTTAATAAGCAACTAGTGATTCTCCCAAGAACCACCAAAATCCAAGACACAAGCCCTCAAAATGTCTTCCAATACTTGTATTATATGATCTGACTGCTCATCCATCTATGGGTGGAAAGCCATACTCAAAAGCACCTGAGTACCAAGCACCTTCTGCAACCCTTTCCAGAAGCGTGATGTGAAATGAGGATCACAATCTGACACTATAGTATGCGATACACCATGCAACCATACTATTTCCCGAACATACAACTCACCCAACCAATCAACTGTGTAAGTATCCTGGATCAATATGAAATGAGCCACTTTCATTAGATGATCCACAACAACCTAGATTGAATCATTCTTTCGAGGTGACCTCGAAGGACCCACCACAAAATCCATTGTCACATCATCCCACTTCTATTACGGAATGGTAAATGGATGTAACAAACCACCTGGGCATTGATGCTCGGCCTTCACCTGCTGATAGGTAAGGCACCGTGCCACAAATCCCAAAACTTCATTTTTTAATTTTCAGTCACCAAAACTACTTACAAAGATCATGATACATCTTGGTCAAACCAAGATGCACCAAACATTTTGATGCATGTAACTCATGCATCAAATCCCCCTGCATGCATATCGGAAAAAACACACGACCATGAACACAAAAAACCCCGTCCGCACCGACGACCCAACTAGAAGGTGGGTTCCTTTATGGAAAAAAATTCAGGATAGTCAAGATGACTTTCCCTAAATCAACTAAAAAGATTCGACTCAACTTCCACAGAAGCAAGAGTCACCGGACCATCCCCCCCCACACTTCCAGGTGAATCTCTGCGAACAAAGCCATCACCCTCCACTTGGTTCTAGATTCCTAAACCTCCTGGCTTTAAGCCTTCCTGATCAAAGCATCAACAACACTGTTCCCTTTCCCCAGTGTATATACCATATCAAAGTTGAAATTTTGGAGATAATCAACCCATATTAGCTACCGAAGATTCAAATCCCGATGTGAAAATATATACTTTAAACTCTTGTGATCGGTATACACCATGAACTGTTCCCCCAACAAGTAGTGCCTCCAGAACTTTAAGGTATACACTGATACAAACAACTCAAGATTTTGAGTGGGATAATTACACTCATGGGGTATCAATTTACTCAACACATAAGCCACAACCCGCTCATCTTGCATCAACATAGACCCAAACCTGATACCAGACGCATCACAAAATAGGACATACTTCCTACCTGGCTCAGGTAAGATCAAGATCAGTGCGGTAGTCAATTGATTTTTCAACTCTTGAAAGGAATTATCACAAGACTCAGAACACTAAAACTTAATTCCATTCTTGTTCAAGCCCGACAGTGGTGCTGCCAAGCAAGAGAAATCCTGGATGAACCTCTGGTAATACCTGACCAAACCTAGAAAACTTCAAACATTTGAAACACTCTTGGGATGCTCCCAAGACACAACATCCTGAAATTTATCTAGATCCACTAACACAAATTCCTCAGAGATGATGTGACCTATAAAATGCACTTCTCTAATCCATAACTAACACTTTGATAGCTTGGCGTATAGCAGATGCTCTATTAGTATACTTAGAATGATGTCAACATGTTGGGCATGATCAACATGAGTTTTCAAGTACACCAAGATGTCTTCAACAAAGACAACCACAAAATGATCTAGATAAGGATGAAAATTTGGTTCATCAAGGACATGAACACTGCAGGTGCATTGGTCAAGCCAAAATTCATCACCATGAACTCAAACAACCTATATCCACTCCGGAAAGCTATCAGCGGTATGTCAGAAGGTCTTAACCTCAACTGGTGATAACCCGATCCAAGATCAATCTTAGAAAACACTGATTCAGCCTGAAACTAGTAAAACATGTCATTAATTATAGGAAAAGGGTACCAATTTTTCACCGTAATCTAATTTAACTTCCGATAATCAACACACAGCCTTAACAACCCATCATAATTCTTTGAAAAAATCACAGGAGATTCCTAAGGAGACGTGCTAGGATTTATGAACCCCTTATGCTCCAACTCCTCAAGTAAAAACTTTATCTCATGGAGTTCTACCGGTGCCATTCGGTATGGCAGAATAGAAACTGGCTCCGCTCTCAGCAACAACTCAATCGTGAACTCAACATCTCTCTCAGGTGGCAACCCCAAGAAATCCTTAGGAAACACATCTTGAAACTAATCTACTACTGGAGAGAAGAAAAAATGTTCCCCTCTTTCATCATAAAGCACAAGGCAATCTACTTGAGCTTTGAGCCTACCTAACTGCTGACAAAATGGCCCCGCATGACCTACTCGAACATCCCACTCTCCATGATGGACATAAGTGTTACCCTCAAGTGACCTGAATGATACCCTGTTATGGTAACAATCTATGTGAGCACGATACAAAACCAACCATTTCATACCCAATATCAGGTCAAATCCTGACATCTCTAGAATGAACAAGTCCCACAAGAAATGATACCCACAGACTTCCAGAGCATATCCCTTACACTGCCTGATATCTTCCTTTCCCACCCCCAATAGAGTGTCAATCAAAAAAAACCTGTACTCAATCTCCATAAGAAAACTCAACGCTACCACAAAATGAGAAAAAAATAAAAGAGTGTGTGGCACAAATGTCAAAAAACTCACTAGAAATCATAGATTCTACAAGGATCATACCTCGAACAGTTGATGGCCCAACCTCGCCATCACTAGGTGAAGATTGAACTGCATGAAGCCGATCTGGCCCTTAACCCTTAGCTCAAAACCCATGTGCCCTACACTACACTTCCCTACTGACGTGGGCGATCCACCCCTAGAGTTCTACATCCACCACCCCTACCAGTATGGCCCATGGATCTCCAAATTCCTGCCTGATATGGACAAACTGATCCCTTGCCTCCGCTTGGAATTTCCCTAACACCAACATCCATGATCACCTGCTGAGGGTTTCTGCAGAACCTCTGCATGTGTCCCAATCTACTTCATGACTAGCACTCAACTGGAGGTCGAGGACATTGGCCACACATGTGACCTGACTTACCACCCGAGAGTAGAACAACTGATTACCACCCTGATAGGATGGCCCTCTCTTCTGACCACCTTGCACACTTCCTCCATATATAAAACTTCCAAAACGATGCTTCTGGTCCTCAGAAGCTGCACCACTTGTCTGCCTAGCTGGCACGATAATCCCACTACCTGAAGCTTCCTTTAGGTTCCCTTCTGAGATCATCACTTGGTACACTACCTCTGTAAACCTCTTCAAGCAAAAGATATTCACCTGAGACCTGATGTTATGTCTCATACCATCCTGGAAACGACTTGTAACTTCTCCCTCATACCCTACCAACACTGTAACAATGTGTCGTAGGTTAGTGAAGTTTCCAACATACTCCATCATCAACATCGATCCCTGAGTCTGGATCATGAACTCTACACCCTTCTCTTGCTTCAAAGTCTCTTGGTAAAAATGATACAAAAAAGTTTCCTAGAAATAATTCCACAACATACCCTTAGCCTACTCAGTTTGAGCCAGGATGTCCCACCAACACTTTTACTATCCCCACAACGTATAAGATTCCAATTTGAATCACTTCCCAACATGTGTTTTTAGATGATAAAGTATTTTATGGACAGACTCTATCCAGAACTCTGTTGCCTTTGGCCCACCCTCTCTAGTAAAGGTCGAAGGGTGATACAGCTAAAACTCTATGGTTAGCTCAAACATACTCGGTGAAACATGCCCTGGGTCCCGATCCATCATCTGCACAAAACGATCCAAGTTCTATCGGAACTGCTCTTCTCTACTTTCCTAGATCACTACATTCTCTTTATCCTCTGCTGGAGGAGTGTTCTCAGCAACATACTCTTGTTCCCCAACCGACGATGGACGTCATGGTGGCATTTCTCTACATTTCCAAACATGAGGTTTAGAATACATACCATAAAAAATTCATAAATTCATAACAAGAAGGCTCTTAACTATCCACAACAACCCTTCACATTCCAAAAAAATCATCCCAACCATACCTACTACAGGCTATGGTCCGCAAGGGGTAAACAACCATACACCACCACAAGGCTCACACAACATGTTACAAACAACATTTTTAATTCATTTAAACCCTTAATCACACATATTTCATTAATTATCACTTGTAATTATTTTATCTTCACCCACTTACGTTGTTTAATTTATGACATTTTCCATTTTAAATTTTCAAAATGTAAGGTGCATTCTATCTTTCCTGCCTCACACACTCAACCCATGTGCGCCTATCATGATGCATGCCACATATCTCTCTAGGTGCCTATAGTGATGCATAAATTCACAACCTCATGCCATTGAGGACATGATCTTGATATCATAAACCATAAAATTACACAACATGTACATCACCCAATGGTGAAATATCATCAACTCTAACTTTGAACAATCAAGAACAACAATTCCCACCCTGGGTGACTTGGATTTTCCCTCATACATGGGTTAGATACTCCCAATCATGATCTCATTACCAAGGCCTGACACATCCTAACTACCATCTACCATCACAAATAACAAGATTACATAGAAGGATAAGAAATACCCCCTCTGATAACACTTTGTAATGTCCTCACCCGGAAACCACTAAACTGGTGCTCTGATCCAGGTGGTTATATGACCTTAAGAGCGCCTCCCCATATGCCAAAGGTTTCCGACTAGCAGTGGGGGTCCAAAAGGTCAATTGGGGAGACTATACCCCCTTTTATCATAGTAAGACACAATATAAGATAAACAAAATAATGGAATAATAATAAATAAATCAAGAGCATTCATAAACAACCATTCCCCAAAATGGGTACAACTATGTCCAACAGTATACATTCCATGTAATGCTACAAGTGAAAAAGTGAACAAAACCCAAAATGAAGAAAAATTGCAAAATCCTAAAAATGGTCCTGACACTAAGTCTGGGTCCTCCTCCATGTACACCCATGCCAACCCAACTCCATTGCAAGAGTCTTTGACATTACCCTAACCTGCAAACATGAAGTATGCTGTGGTACCCAATGGAGGCCTGAGCGGGGTGTGATCACAACTCAGTAGGCCACCACCAATGGTGTCTATAAAATATCCAATATAAAAAATTGTGTATGAAAAAGGTAAAGGAATAATAAATTACAAAGAAAATATTAAGTGCCCTTAGCTATTTTAGTTCAATTACCAACATTTATTACCATTTCCATATCTTACCATTTCATTCCATTTCCCATTAATTACTATTTCCAACACATTTAACATGGGTTCATCAAGCACAACAAGTTACAAGGGTTTAAAGTACACAATCACATGCATGAGGAAACACACAATTATCCTATCTCACTAGGAATAACCTCCTCATGTCACCCATATCCTCACCTTGAAGCCTCAGTCTGGGTGGATGCAACCATTAGGGGAATAGATCCTCAGTCCTCTTCCCTAACTCGTACATTAAGGGTGGAGTTTAGAGCCTCAGTCCAACTCGACTCATGGGCATAGAACCTCAAGTCAATACCCAACTCTACCAATCCATGTGACCATGCTATACATATATGTATCCATTAACCATTCACGCAACATCAAAACCATTTCCCAAGGCAAACATAAATCATAACAATAACATAAGAGTTAATACCATTCCTTAACCCATTAACACATTTACCACATTTCACATCATTTGGCCAATTATCCTGATTCCCATTTTATTATGATTATCTCACTAAGCATTCATTCATTGTGCCTATCTCAATAGGCTTCGTTCATTATGCCTAAATCACTAAGCTTCATTACCGAGCTCATAATCTATTTCATTATATGAGTGATACTGATGTTATTACTTCATAATGAAACAACCTAAGAAGAAGAAGTGGAAGAATAAATAAAGATGAAAGAATCGGTAACGGACATTACCTCTTCTTTAAAGTGGTTCTTTGAGACCTCCTTTTAGGGCACTAAAATGGGTCTTTGAAGAATACCAGAACCTCTAGGATGTTTCTAGGGAAGTGGAGAAGATAATTTTTCAGGGGTTTTCCGAGCTTGAAGGATCAAAGTTGTGTGAGGAATAGAGGGAGGAGGTGCCCTTTTATAGGGGAGGAGAGGGGCTTCTTTGGAAAAACTAAAAATATTATTTTATTATAAAGTCAAGTTCAGTTTTAAATAGCTCTAAATTGTTTTATTTCGAGGATAAGGTGGGGATGGGTTGAAATCCTCTCATCCAATAGAATTTAGACAAGTTTAGGTTCCTATTTTAACCTTATCATTTAGATTTAACATTAAGTTAAATAATTTTACTTTTACCGTGTCTTCTTGTGTTCTTACAATATAAGGTTAATAAACTTACTATAAGAAGCCAAACGAACCCCAAATTGTTTATTATTAATATATATAACCTTATTTAAGTCATTTGGCCGAACCTTATATTTTTAGGAATAAAATAACAATTAATAATATAATATTTGTTTTAAAAACTATTTTATGTTAATTTTGACACTATTTAGAAATTGATTTTTGTGAAAATCATAACAGAATGATAAGTTCGAACAAAGTTAATTAAATCAATACTAACATGTCATAGTAACCTAGAAAATTAGTGGAATTCCTAAAAAGCCTTAAATTACATTTATTTTGGTATTTATAACATCAATTATGTCAATATTTCATTAATAAGATAATTACTGCATCATCTTTGTGTCATAAATAAATTAAATTATTTGATGTCTAAAAATTACAAATAAAATACCATTATGTAGAAAATATTTTTATATTTATAATGAATATTTACAATCGAATTTATCGTATGTATAACCCTATATTAAAATTTTTTTAGTAAATAAACTTTGATTTTAACTCTTTTAACTCTTCTTTGAATTAAATAATAATAAATGTCCTAATCTAATTCAAGTGGGCCTAAATGGTCATATTTTATTCCTAAGTTTGTTTTTGGTCGAATTACACTTGTCCAATAGAATTAGGACATGTGTTAGGGTAATAATAATATCATTTATACCCTTAATTACCCTATTTACTTTTAACCGTGGTAAAAAAAGTAAAAAGTTACTATTCACCAAAAAATTATTTTCATCTCATTGAACCACATTTTACTTACTGAAATCAATCGGGTCTCTCAGATTTTTGAAATTCCACTCACAGAAGTGGTAAAATTAAGTTTTATAAAAAATTCAGTTTTTTAACTACCACTTAGTGGTTTCAGTATTCATCAAAAATTGAAAGTTTTCAGAAAAATGCCAAAAATTATGCCTAAGCTATTTTTGATATTATGAACTCAAAAATGATTTCTATTTTACCAAATTAAAAATATATCAGTTGCATTAATTAATTTAAAAATTTATTCCCGTCGTCAAAACAAAAGGTGTGTTTTTAAGAGATAATAACTATCAAAAGATTGACACTTGTTTATAATTGGTTTAAATGTGAAATTATATCTAATGACCAACATTGTATTAAATTGTAAAAATATATTCTAAATATACTTTAAAACCACTCAAATTAATAATTTATCACTATTAATTATTTCGATTGAAAAAGTTGTTTTTAATTAAAATTTAGTAATTTTCACTATTCATCAAAATATGAAAGTTATCCGAAAATCACCAAAATTTCACCCTAAGCTAATTTTGATATTATGAATCAAAAAATGAAGTCCATTTTGAAAAATAAAATTTACAAAATTTCAAAAAGTGGTTATTACTATTCATAACAGCTAGTTTTAATAATATTTTAATAGCATATCGTTGTTTAGCGAAACTTGGTGTTGCGTACAACACACGCTATCGTGGAAGGTCGCGATTGCGTGTAATTCAAGCCAGGTCAGAGATGTGTGTTGTGAAAGCTTCTTTTGGTGTAGCGTATAACACAAGACATTAATGAAATTAAAAAGAATATTTTTCATAAAATCTCGGGGTGTTACAACTATTGATTCCCAAGGCCGATTCCATATCTACTCTTGCCTCAAGATTTATTTTCCCCTCTCCCAATCAGTATGGAGCCCGAGTATCCAAGGAGGTTTATAGATTTGAGATTCAACCGGTCAATGGTGTTACAAGAGTAACTATTATTCCATTGGATTCCAACTACACTTTTCTCTCTCATGTTCATTCTAACACAACTATGGTATGTATTGATGATAATGTGGTTGATTTTTTTGCTGGTTCTCATGATTTGTTCTTGTTGGTGGATTTATTGATCATAGTTCATATGGTTCCATGGGGATGATGATCCTAGATTTTTTTTACTGACTGACGATGGTGGTTCCAGTGTGTTGCAGACGACGATGTCGGTGATGGATTGCTTCAGGTGATGGTGAAAATGACAACATGTAATGATTTTTGATCAAATGATGTGACTTCAAATGAATTTTGTTTTTTAGAATAAGTGTAGTCCTCATGATTATATATGTATGTGATGTTCAAGATCTGTTTCCTGGTGGGCATTTGAAATTAAAATTTTTGAAAGTCGTTTGAATTTTGAATTTGAAAATTAGCTATGTGGTTTGATGTTAAGAACTATGATTTTTGGAATCTATTATGGCCTATATGGTTTGATGGAGATCTTTCTATACTAATGGATATACTTTCTAACTGTTGGGTGATGGGATGCATCCTCCTACTCGTAGAACCCACTTTCCCTATCATGAGATCTCTTTCTCTAGAAAAGGAGAATCTCATCCTATCAGTGTATAGGAATCTGAATTATCTATAGTGACATTAAATATGGGATAAAACCATATATAGACAATAAATACTCAAGATGATGTCATTGGGTTCCATTGTGATCACTAAAAGTTCCCACATGAACCTCTCTCTACCAAGTGATATCTTACACCACCGAAAGATGAAAGATATAAAAGAAACATTACCTATTGGAACCTCAAGCCAAATTTTATGGTCTAGAACCTCAAGTAGGAGATTTATCACTCAAACCAGAATTATAGAGATAAATAAATGACTATAACATATGTCTACTAACACCGATGAAAGAGTAGAAAACACACCGATCATACTTCTGATCATCTTGTGTGTTGTGGGGTTGTAAAACTCCAAATCCTATAACTATCCGTGGCCCCGACCACTAGCTCCCTGATCCTTACATGGGCCGCTTGGTGGTAGTGGTGGAAGGATCTCATAGCATTTTCTAACACCCGTATCTCGTACCGATCCTCTTCCAGCTCCACCTCTATGGGACCACCCTATCCATGCATGGAAGATCCCTAATCACAGTGCTGCCTTTTCTATGGTAGTCTATCAGCTATATGACAGTGTTTCTCATCACATATAGTCAGTATGTCATGCTCTATGTGACCTCACCCATCATAAGTAAAGTACTTCCCCTCTTTGGGATGCTTTGGTCCTCTGCACTTACTTCGAACACGTTCCTAGGTCTGATCACAGAAAGTTATCTTGTGCCAAGATCATAGTGCCTGGTATCTGCTAGCTAAGGTAGGTGACTTGGATCTTTGGTTCCCATGACCAGCTTCAGCTTTCTAGTGTAACTTTGAAAAAAATATCTCTTTCACTAGTGCTCTCTCCAACACCCCGACATAGGTGTGGATGCACAAGGGTACAATGCTAGCTCAGATCTCTCAATAGAGTTCTTGTTCAAACTTTCATTCTTAAATGTATCCATACCAGATCATGTTAATTGAGTACCACATAAGGTATATGAGACTCAATGTATACTCATCCACCATCATCCATCCCTATCACATCTCCAGAATCTCATGAATCTAGACTGATCTCAAAAAAGAGGGGTAGTACTTCTCATAGAATAGCTGTCAGAAGTTGGTACATGAGAGTCTGGACTCATTGTGCATCTGCATACCAAGGCTCCACAAAAGTCTAGTTGCTCCATGAAAAATTTTGTCTTATAGTTCCACCAACTAATATATCGGGGTCTAAAAAAGACTTAAGATACATACCAATGACTCTAGCCAATCCTCTGATGCCTGAGGATCTGGCTCACTGTGGAACCTCTGTGGCCTCTGATGCTGAAGCTCACAGAGTGCACTAAGCCTATACGCATCCTCAACCTAATCTACTGGAAAAATTTACTGCATGATAGGGGTGGCATTGATACCTTCCCACCTAGAGAAAGGGGGTCATATGATGGAATCATAACTGATGCCTTATCGCTCAAAGGGTTATCGTCACGAACTAGAGTTGGTATCCTGGATGGATTTCATCACAGAGGCATCCTAAAAGTTATTAAGGAGTACTGAAGTCATATGATCATATATATATATATATATTAAAACAATAATGGGTAGATGACTCAAGAAGGACAATCAAAGGCTCAATCAAATATGATGCATGTACCATTAATACCTGAAAAAAATGTCTCGTCATACTGAGTCAAAAAGAAGGTAATTAAGGTCCCAATGAATGGATACGTCAGCCACCACACCATCACTAGATTCCCTATCCTGAGAAATGAACTCGAGACACTTATAAACTGTTTCCATAAACCCAACCAAATCCTCTTAAGGGGATACATCCAAACAAAATGTCAAGGAATTAACTTCCTCTAATACCAATCTGTCATGACCTGACCCAAGACAGGGCTCGAGACGCAACTACCCCAAGCCCGCCTCTATAGGCCAGGGGGTGGAAAAAAGAAATAAAGGTATAACTATATCAGGGAGGCCTTTGATGAAAAAACCTGTACACACACAAACAACCATATTGATGAAAAAGTGTAGAGAGAAATAATAAAGGATGAAAAACTGCTATAAAGTAAACCAAGCATGCATGAACCTCTATATAGTATAGAATTATGGTAGTTTAAGCTGAAAAGTAAAGGAAAAAATACACACCCATCTAGAAATATGTCCCAAACTGAAAAAACTGGAAAAATTAATCAACTAAAAGACCCCAGATCATGAATCCCAAGCTACAACAACTATACACGGTCTAAGAACCCAATATCTATAAGATCCTCTGTAGTCACAGTCGACCTGTTCATCATCTGCATAAGACACAATATGTGTAGGAAAATCCAATGTAGGGGTAATTATATATATACCTAGTAGGATGACCCAAAAGTTTAAGGGGGGATAAATAAGAGATACAATAGAAGAGAAATATAGTAGATAAAAGAAGGTATAGTTAAAGATTACAACTCAACCCAACAAAGAGTGAAAGTAAGATCATCCAAAACTAAGAGGCTAAACACGATGAGTAGATGAACTACCTATCGAGTATTCACCACATATAGTAGGAGAGTAGAATCATACAACCATGAGAATCTAAACACAAAAAGTACATGGCATACACCGAGTGTATTAACCACTCCTGGAAAGAGAGTATCCAAATCCAAGGTGTGGATACAAAAGGAAGATATATATTTTTCTAGTCAAAGAATCCCAAAACCAAGAGATTAAGAGGATATACATATCATAGATCATCCTAGTAAGAATATTAGCCAAAAGTTCCAAAATTCCATCAATGATGACCAAAACCCAATGTGTCTTACTAGAAGTAACTGTATAAGTCTAACCACACCTCGTCACCGTGCCACACAGCCGAGCGGGCAAAAAATCAAAGTTGAGGATCCAAAAATTGGTAAAATAGGGGGTTCCACTCTGAAGGTGTCAAGGACCCACTTCCTAGATCAACTAGAGTATACCACTCAGAATATGTCGAGGACCCACTACCTAGATCTACTTGAGGGTACCACTTAGAAAGAGTCGAGGACCTGCTGCCCATCTCTATTGGAGGGTACTACCCAGAGGGTGTTGAGGACCCATTTCCCATCTATACCAGAGGGTACCACTTGAAAGGAATCGGGGAACCACTACCTATATCTACTATATTGTACCACTCAGAAGGCATCAAGGAACCACTTACAAACTCAATTAGAGGGTACCACTCAGAAGGCGTCGAGTACCCACTACCCAGCTCTACTAGTGGGTGCCACTTGGAAGGTCACTGGTGATCCTTCCTGATCACAACCATCATTGATAATCACCTACGAAGGTGTTTTGATCATAAAATTTCATATAGTATCTTGAAATACACAACCAAGGGTACTAACACGTTCTACTTAGAAAAAAAATCACAATAGACTGCTCGCAGGACAAAACCTGAGTTCAAACGAAGGACATGTGGAAGGTCAAAGTTTCCAAAAAAAAGGAAACTAGGGGTACCTAGTGTATAAGAGAACCCACATGACATGTGTTACCTCCACACCGCATGAAGGTGTGTAACGCCCCAACCCCAGAAGCTTAGAGTCGGTGCATTATTACATATCATTGTCATGATCACAAAAGATCAAGTATCTAAAGACCGATTAGTTTAGTAGTTGTGGAAGTACTAGATACCTTCATAATGTTTACATTACATCATAAAATGGAAAACTACAACAACATTGTTTCCATAGAAAACACGGAGATCCCTTAGACTATCCCTGTAGGTCATTCATAATATACTTCTTCGCATCCTGGAAAAAATAAAACATATAAAGGGGTGAGCTCCAATGCTTAGTAAGGATAACAATATAGTGTAAACTTTCATAAATAAGAATAAACATTTAGGGAAATTTATAAGACTAAAACAAAATCCATTTAAACTTGAACTTCAGCATAATATAGCATAGATAAAAATCAAATAATTCCATTTACTTATTCACATGGATATTCTACTAGTTGAATATTCACATGCAATATCAATATCCACTTTTATAATGATATAATGCATAATTCTAGACTTTCATAACCACATAGTAAAGGCCTTGTGCCAAGACTAAAAATAAGATTTTGTCAAGGAATTTTGCCAAGACACTATTTTATCTCATGATACCTACCGATGCATCTAGGAGCTATAGTGGGCTCCACCCGTCACTCACTAAGTCGAATACATTCCTCATATGAAAAGGTTTAAAAATAACATAAACATTTGTATTAAAACTTGCATACGAAATGTCAATACTTTATCGATAAACCATGAATGGTGTAAAAATAAAAAATCCATAGACAAACATATCACAAAGACCTTCAATACAATATTTAAGATTTTTTTCACAATAAATCAACTTCAAACAAGTTTAAAATCCATCAAAGGATTTTGACATAGATGAAAATGATTTGTAAAAATCTTTGAGAGAAATATCCATTTTTCATGAAAACATTTAAAAGTCACAAAATTTAGAAAGGAAGAAATTTATAGAATTTTTTTGAATAAAAGTGTCCCATACCACTTTGAAACTTTTGAAAGGAATTAAAATTTTAAAAACATCCATGTTCATATAAATAAATCATTAAAAACCATTTTGAAAACATGGACATTAATGAGAATGATTTAGAAGAATAAATATTTAAAACATTTGAAATGATGTTTTAGTAAAAAATTACCTTAAAATAATCCCTTTGAAAAATCTTTCATGAAATATGGACATGGATAATAAATATGTCCCAGTAGATACTTATGTAAAAATAACATCGAATAATAAAGAGATTGTGAAATTAACCATTACCATGCACTTTCCTTTGGTTGAGGGTATGTTTAACCTCCTATATAATGACCATTGTTTGTTATTAGATTATACAAGAACCATAATCATATTTATTATATCATACATGATTCATTTATGACTTTATAATACCCATTTAATAATGATTTTCATGTTAAATTAACATTTTGGGTAATAATATCTTTCTTTATTGTACATATTTTAACTTGTTATTCTTGATCATATGATTTAGATCATGATTTAAATACTTCCAGAATATAAAACTTTATTTATAAATCATAAATATTTAGAATATAAATATTTATAATATATATATATATGAAATGGAAAACACCGTTTATGGAGACGGTAGGCTGTACGTACGCATAAACGTTGTTTCTTTTTTCATATCGTAATGAATGTAAGTAAGTGAATAAGATATATGTAAGTACATAAAAACACACACACACACACACACAGATATATATATATATATATATCCAGTAGCATTATTATGTCATATATTACATACTTATTAGTAATATATATTTTTATAATCGTCGATGAATGGTGAACTTGGAAATGAATCTCATCGCGTCGTGGAGACGGTAATCCGTACGTACGCACGAGCAACAATATAATTTCTATAAAGGTGTGGTATTGTATGGTATATTAATTTTATAGAGAAATTAGAATTTTATTTTCATTATTTATATACATATTACTCATCATTATATCCATCCAAATAAGATAGTGTTGAATAAAAAATTACACCACGGTGTGGAGACGGTAAGCCGTATGTACGCACTCATGATGAAATTATCATTAATAGGATGGATAAAATAATGAATATGGTTATGAAATATTTATAATAACATTACAGTATATATAAGGTACTGAATTTATTATTTTGGTATGGTAATAAAAAATAAAGAGTAAGTGGAAGAAGAAAAGAACTTGAAAGAGGGTGGTGAAATCATTACCTCTTCTTTGGGTTCTTCCTTATTATTTGATCAAAAGGGCTCCTTAGGTTGGATTTATGATGAAAATAAGGCCTCTAGAATTAAGGGATGATAGTTGGGAGTATATTTGGGTAGGTTTTGGACGAGCCAATATTAACCATATCTTTTATATTTAACTCTTAGTTAAATAGTTTGACATTTACCATGTCTCTTTGTATTTTTATATTATATGGTTAATAAACTTACTATAAAATTTCAAGAGAACCCCAAGTGATTCATTAATGACATATATAATATTATTTAATCCCTTTGGCCGAACCTTATATTTTTAGGAATAGAATACAAATTAATAATAAAATATTTGTTTTAAAAACTCTTTTATGTCAATTTTGACACTATTTGGTATTTTGTTTTTTCTAAATTCATTACGACATTATTAATTCAAAAATAATTCATCTAACCAACCATAACATGTCATATTAACCTATAAAATTAGTTTAATTCATAAAAATTCTCAAATTACATTTATTTCGATATTTATAATATCAATTATTTTAATCTTTCATTAATACGGTAATTACTGCATCATCATTATGTAATAAATAAATTTAATTATTTAATGTATAAAAAATATAAATAAAATAAAATTATGTATTAAATATTTTTATCTTTCTAATGAATATTTATAGTCGAATTAATTTTATGTTTAACCCTATATTAAAAATGGTTTAGTTATTAAACTTTGAATTTAACACTTTTAACTCTTCTTTGAATTAAATAATAATAAATGTCCTAATGTAATTCAAGTGGACCTAAAGGATCATATTTTATTCCTAAGGTTTTTTTTGGTCTAATTACACTTATCCAATAGAATTAGGAAATGTGTTAGGGTAATAATAATATCATTTTTCCTTTAATTACCCTATTTACTTTTAACAATGGTAAATAAAAGTCAAAACTTAATATTCATCAAAAATTATTTTCATCTCATTGAACTGAATTTTATTTACTGATATCAACCATGTATCTCGTATTTTCAAAATTCAACTCACAGAGGTGGTAAAATTAAGTTTTATGTAAATTTGAAAATGCTCCTAGGAGGTGGGTAAAAGACGGTAAAAAGTTCAATAAAATTTTTATATATCTAAAATTATTATAAACTGACTTAAATGAATTACATTGAACTTATATATGTATTATTTATTTATTTTTATCGTAAATACATGTAAATAAAATAAATAATTGTTTAAATAAAATGTTGGTTTTAACAATAACTTAGTGTTTTTCACTATTTATCAAAAATTGAAAGTTTTCCGAAAAACACAAAAATTTCACCCTAAGATAATTTTGATATTATGAATTCAGAAATTAAGTCTATTTTACAAAATTAAAAACATATAAGTTTAAATTATTAATTTAAAATTAATTCTCGTTGTCAAAACCAAAAAGAGTGTTTTTAAGAAATAATAACTAACAAAAGATTGATACTTGTTTATGTTCAATTTCAAAGTGAAATTATTTCCAATGAATAAAATTGGATTAAGTGGTAAATATATAATCTATTTACACTTCCAAACCATTAAAATGTATAATTTAACAATAAAAATTATTTTGATTAAAAAAGTTGTTTTCAGTTAAAATATAGTATTTTTCACTATTCAACCAAATATAAAAGTTATCAGAAAAACAACAAAAATTTATTGAAACTAAATTCTTATGTTATGATTTTAAAGAAGAAGTTTATTTTTTCAAATTTAATATATAAAAGTTTCAAATATTATATTTAAAAAGGGTTCTCCATTAAAAGGTGGTAAAATTGCATTTAAAAAAAATACTTCTTTTATCTGAAAAAAATGGATTTGTTTTTTATTTTGTCTAAGAAACTCATAATATGGATTCTAAAATTATAAGGATTATATAAAGTTCAAAATTTAGTCAATACTATTCATAACCACTTTTGAAGTGCTAGTTTTGGTATGTCGTGGTGCGCTTGAACTCAGTGTTACGTGTAGTGCAAGTTATTGAATTACTTTGAAGAAATAACGTACTATGAAATCTTGGGGAGTTACATTCTTCCCTCCTTCAATAAATTGTGTCCTCATAATTTGAAATTTTTCTTAGAAAATAAATGTTTGAAAATAGAAAGTACCTTTGTTGAAAAACCCACATCCGAAATTGGGTTAATAAAATTTAGTCTTAATAAGAGGAAAAGGGGAATGAAAATGCCACAACCAAATTATGATCTCGATTAGGAGAACATTGGTGGAAATTAGAGACACATAATTTGAGGAAAACGTAAATATTTATAGGGAGTGATTGAGGTTATAAGTCAAAAACAACTGTAGAATTGAGGGCCTCAAATCCATTAATCTATGATGATTTAAAATATCATTGGTTCAACAAAACATAAGGTATTAGGATAATTTTTTTTTAGTTTTAAGATCCCTTTCCTAAAGTTTAAGAATTAATTTCTTCATAGAATAAGAGCAGAAAAAAATATATACTTGACAAGTAGAGTTCCATACTTTAACTAATTTCTACCACAAACTCATCTTTCACTCTAAAAGATAATAGAACTTAAAAAAATATTCTATTTATCATATTCGTATAGGGTTCCAAAAAGATGAATTTATAATTTATCTACCATAAATTTAAAAAAAAATACATTTTTCAATCTAGGACATCACGTGGGCTAGTGGTAGGTGATACACCAATGTCATCCTTCGTTTGCAGGTTCAAGTCTCGTGGCCTTGCCGGACGCGACAGGTTGTCGCCCGACCTCCGGGTTGTCCTTTTTATGGAAATCTAAAAATAATCTCAGACTACAATTATCCAAAATACTTCTATCTAAATTCACAGTCCAAAATTTATAAGGTAAACACAATGAAGATCATTTTTTCCACGTAATAACATGTGAACACCTTCATCATGTATTCTTCTAAAACACTGCAACATCCTGAATTACCATAAAACCTTATTTATTACATTCATGCTCCCTTATTCCATATAGAATACTGGATATACTCCTTCTATCCAAAATTTTTGTAAACTCCAACAATGATGGAATATACAAATCATTAATCAATTTCAATGTATTCATGAATATCCAATATAATTTATCCAAATAAATAATGTATTATTCCAAAATCACTACCTCAGTATCAGAACCATATTATGGTTTATCTTTCTCTCAAAAATATATTTTCCAAAAATTTAACCTGTTATTGAGTCACTTTTCTTGGTTCCACACAATCTCAAGTCCTTAATGAAATGGTACTGCAGTACAATCCTTATATACTCTATAATTCTTATAACATGTACATAATTAATAAAATACTCAAATGACACAATACTTTAATAACTACGTAAGAAATCGAATCATTCCTCTTCATCTTTAGTAGTATCATAACTTTATTATTATCTAATAGCAACATTTGGGGTATACTCTAATGATTTGTACATTGATTTGCGTAGTGTCCCAAATCATAGCATATGAATCATTTTACATTTGAAACTTTTTTCTTACCCTTGAGATCACATACTTGGTGTCCTTTTTCTCCAAACTTATAAAAAAACTACCATTACCTTCAATCATTTACCAAGGTGATTCTTTACACAGTTATCACATATGGTAAAATCATTCTTTTCCCTCTTCCCTTTATCCATATTTATATCTTCCATCATTTCCTTCTCTTTATTCTCTTCAAATCCATAAGACTCAGAGAATTATTTACTTATCTTATTAACACATGATACTATTTATTCATATGTTGAGAATACATGGGAGACTATTCCCTTCTCAATGTTGGCTTAACACCGTGAAAGATATGATCCTTCTTACTCTTTGGATCATACATATTGTTTGAGTTCACATTCCTTCTACTGTGCACCATTTCTATACAATGGTATACACTAGGTCAGTTTATGAATTGTAATGAATAATTCCAAACTTGTAAAATAACTAACAGAAATTGAAAATTTTATGGATATAATCCATAATCATAAAAAAATTTCCCTTGAGTATGTATATACTCATAAACCCTTCATAATAGTTTTTAAAGAAAATGAGAATTATCCTAAGCATATCACCCAGGAGTGTCGTAACAAAGAGTGCAACAAGACCCATTATCGTTCACTAGTTCCCATTCTAGTCTAGATCAAAGTGGTGTTTTCGGGTTTTACCCCTAGGAACATCTATGCCAGAGCAGCCTCTACCTGCTCATATCCACACATGGATTTCTTTCTTGGAAAACTCACAAAATCTGTAAAATACCAAAATTCTAGGAAGTTATTCTATACTAATCCTAAATGTCTATATTAGGGCTATGTGCTCTAATCAGAGTTTATCTAAATCTAGTTACTAAGGTTTGTACTAAACTTCCTCTAATACCAACTATAGCGCCCCGACCCCAGAAGCCCAGAGTCAATGCATTATTATGTATCATTGACATGATGATAAAAGATCAAGTCTCGAAAGACCGATTAGTTCAGTAGCCTTGGAAGTACTAGATACCTTTATAATGTTTACATTACATCATAAAATGGAAAACTACAACAACATTGTTTCCATAGACAACACTGAGATCCCATAGACTATCCCTATAGGTCAGTCATAATATATATTTTTTGCATCCTAGGAAAAATAAAACATAGAAACGGGTGAGATCCAATGCTCAGTAAGGATAACAATATAGCGGAAACTTTCATAAATAAGCATAAACATTTAAGGAAATGTATAAGACTAAAACAAAAGCCTTTTAAAATTAAACTTCAGTATAATATAGCATCGATAAAAATCAAATAATTCCATTTACTTATTCACATGGATATTCTACTAGTCTAATAATAACATGCAATATCAATAGCCACTTTTATAATGATGGAATGCATAATGCGAGACATTCATAACCACATAGTCAAGGAATTGTGCCAAGGCTACAAATAAGATTTTTTCAAGGCCTTGTGCCAAGACACTAGTTTTTCTCATGAGACCTACCGATGCATCGAGGAACTATAGCAGGCTCCACCCGTCACTTACTAAGTCCAATGCATTCCTCATATGAAAAGGTTTAAACATAACATAATCATTCGTATTAAAACTGGCATACGAAATGTCGATACTTTATCTATAAACCATTAATGTTGTAAAAATAATACATCCACAGTCAAACATATCACAAATACCTTCAATAAAATATGGAATATTTGTATAATAATAAATCAACTTCAAACAAGTTTAAAATCCATCAAAGGATGTTGAAATAGATGAAAACGATTTATAAAAATCTTTGAGAGAAATACCAGATTTTCATGAAAATATTTAAAAGTAAGACAATTTATAAAGGAATACATTTAAAGACATTTTTTGAATAAAAGTATCCCATACCACTTTGAAACTTTTTAAAGGAATTAACATTTTAAAAACATTCATGTCCATATAAATAAATCCTAAAAAACCATTTTGAAAACATGGACATTAATGGGAATGATTTATAAGAATAAATATTTAAAACATTTGAAATGATGTTTTAATAAAAAATTAACTTAAAATAATCCCTTTGAAAAATATTTCATGAAACATGGACATGGATAATAAATATGTCCCAGTAGATACTTACGTAAAAACAACCTCAGATAATAAAGAGATTGTGAAATTAACCCTTACCATGCACTTTTCATTGGTTGAGGGTACATTTAACCTTCTGTATAATGACCATTGTATGTTATTATATTATAAAAGAACCATATTCATATTTATTATATCATAACTTTATACTACCCATTTAATAAATATTTTCTTCTTAAATTAACATTTTGGGTAATAATCTCTTTCTTTATCGTATATATTTTAACTTGTTATTCGTAATCGTATCATTTAGATCATGATTTAAATACTTATAGAATATAAACCTTATTTTATAAATCATACATATTTATAATATACAAATTTATAATAAATAGATATATGAAATGGAAAACACTATTTATGGAGACGGTAGGCCGTACGTACGCATAAATGTTGATTCTGTTTTCATATCATATTGAATGGAAGTAAGTGAATAAGATATATGTAAGTACATAAATACATATATATATAAATATATATATCTCCAATATCATTTTTATGTCATATATTACATACTTATTAGTAATATATATTTTTATAATCCTCGATGAATGGTGAACTTGGAAATGAATCTCATCGCGTGGTGGAGACGGTAATCCGTACGTACGCACATGCAACAATATCATTTCCATAAAGGTGCGGAATTGTATGATATATTAATTTTACAGAGACACTGGCATGTTATTTTCATTATTTATATACATATTATTCATCATTATATCCATCCAAATAAGGTAGTATTGAATAACAAATTACACCACGACGTGGAGACGGTAAACCGTACGCACACACACATGGTGACATTATCATTCATAGGATGGATAAAATAATGAATATAGTTGTCCCATATTTATAATAACATGAAAATTTATATAATTTATTGGAATTATTATTTTGGTGTGGTAATAACAAAGAAAGAGTAAGTGGAAGAAGAAAAGAACTTGAAAGAGGGTGGTGAAATCATTCCCTTTTTTTCGGGTTCTTCCTTTTGATTTGATCAAAAGGGATCCATAGGTTGGATTTCTGATCAAAATAACACATCCAGGATGAAAGAAGGATAGTTGGGTGTATATTTGGTCCGGGTTTGGCCGAGTCAAATGGCTTTGGAGGTGTGAATTTTGGAGAAGGGGATGTGCCCTTTTATAAGAGGGGTGGGGGCACCTTAGGAAAAACTTAAAATAATATTTTATAATAAAATAAATTTAGGTTTATAATGGCTTCAAAATGTATTATTTAAAGTCTAAGGTGGGTATGAGTTGAAACACACTAAAAAAATAGGTTTTATATAGGTTTGGGTCACTATATTAACCTTATCTTTTATATTTAACTCTTAGTTAGATAGTTTGACATTTACCATGTCTCTTTGTATTTTTATATTATATGGTTAATTAACTTACTATAAACTTCCAAGAGAACCCCAAGTGGTTCATTAATGACATATATAATATTATTTAAGAAACTTGTCTAAGCCTTAGACTTTTATGAATATAATACCAATTAATAATATAATATTTGTTTTAAAAACACTTTTATGTCAATTTTGACACTATTTGGTATTTTGTTTTTGCTAAATTCATAACAGCATTATCACTTTGAAAACAATTCACATAAACAAACATAACATGTCATATTAACCTAGAAAATTAGTGAAATTCATAAAAAGTCTCAAATTACATTTATTTGGATATTTATAATATCAAATATTTTAATATTTTATTAATACGGTAATTAATGAATCGTCATTGTGTCATAAATAAATTTAATTATTTAATGTATAAAAAATATAAATAAAATACCATTATGTATGAATTTTTTTATATTTATAAGGAATATTTATAGTCAAATTTATCTTATGTTTAAACCTATATTAAAAATGGTTTAGTTGTTAAACTTTGAATTTAACACTTTTAACTCTTCTTTGATTTAAATAATAATAAACATTTTAATCTATTCCAAGTGGATCTAAAAGATCATATTTTATTAATAAGGTTGTTTTTGGTCGAATTATACTTATACAATATAATTAGGACATGTTTTAGAGTACTAATAATATCATTTTTACCTTTAATTAACCTATTTACTTTAACCCGTGGTAAATACAAGTCAAAAAATACTATTCACCAAAAAATTATTTTCATCTAATTAAACCAAATTTTATTTACTGATATCAACCGTGTCTCTAGGATTTTTGAAATTCAACTCACAAAAGTGGTAAAAATAATTTTTATCTAAATTTGTAAATGCTCCTAAGACGTGGGTAAAAGACGGTAAAAAGTTCAATAAAATTTTTATATATTTAAAATTATTATAAGCTGACTCCAATGAATTACATTAAAATTATATAGGTATTGTGTATTTATTTTTACCCTAAATAAATTTAAATTAAATAAATAATTATTCAAATAAAAAGTTGGTTTTAAACAATAACTTAGTGTTTTTCACTATTCATCCAAAATTGAAAGTTTTCAGAAAAATACCAAAATTTAACCCTAAGATAATTTTGATATTTTGAATTCAAAAATTAAGTCTATTTTACAAAATTAAAAACATAGAAGTTTCATTTATTAATTTAAAATTAATTCCCGTTGTCAAAACCAAAAAGAGTGTTTTTAAGAAATAATAACTAATAAAAGATTGATACTTGTTTATGTTCAATTTCAAAGTGAAATTATTTCCAATTAATAACATTGGATTAAATGGAAAAAATATAATCTATTTATACTTCCAAAACATTAAAATTTATAATTTAACACTACAAATTATTTTGATTAAAAAATTTGTTTTCAATTAAAATATAGTTTTTTCACTATTCACCCAAATATGAAAGTTATCAGAAAAACAACAAAAATTTATTGAAACTAAATTCTTATGTCTCGATTCTAAATAATAAGTTTATTTTGTCAAATTGAATATACAAAAGTTTCAAATATTATATTTAAAAAGGGTTCTTCATTAAAAGGTGGTAAAATTGCATTTTTAAAAAAATACTTCTTTTATCTGAAAAAATAAATTTGTTTTTTTATTATGTCTATGAAACTCATAATATGGATTATAAAATTATAAGGATTATATAAAGTTCAAAATTTAGTTAATACTATTCATAACCACTTTTGAAGGGTTAATTTGGTATGTCGTGGTGCGCTTGAACTCAGGGTTGCGTGTGGTGCAAGTTATTGAATTACTTTGAAGAAATAACGTACTATGAAATCTTGGGGTGTTACATTCTTCCCTCCTTCAATAAATTTCTTCCTCGCAATTTGAAATTGTTCTTTGAAAATAAAAGTTTGAAAATAGAAAATACCTTTGTTGGAAAACCCACATCGGAAATTGGGTTAACAAAATTTAGTCTTAATAAGAGGAAAAGGGGAATGAAAAAGCCACAAAAAAATTATGATCTCAATTAGTAGAACATTGGTTGAAATTATAGACACATAATTGGAGGAAAAACGTAAATATTTATAGGGAGTGATTGAGGTCATCAGTCACAAACAATTGTAGAATTGAGGGCCTCAAATCCATCAATTTATGATGATTTAAAATCTCTTTGGTTCAAAAAAACATACGGTATTAGGATAACACATTTTTAGTTTTAAGATCTCTTACCTAATGTTTAAGAATTAATTTATTTATAGAATAAGAGGAGAAAAAAATATATACTTTACACGTAGAGTTCCATCCTTTAACTAATTTCTACCACAAACTCATCTTTCACTCTAAAAGATAATAGAACTGAAAAAATATTCTATTTATCCTATTCATATAGGGTTCCAAAAAAATGAATTTATAATTCATCTACCAGACCCTTAAAAAACTATATTATTCAATCTAGGACATCACGTGGGCTAGTGGTAGGGGATACACCCTTGTCGTCCTTCGTTTGCGGGTTGACGTCTCGCGGCCTTTCCGGATGCGACAGGTTGCCGCCCGACCTCCAGGTTGTCCTTTTTATGGAAATCCAAAAATAATCTCAAACTAAACTTATCCAAAATACTTCTGTCTAAACTCACAGTCCAAAATTTATAAGGAAGGTAAACACAGTGAAGATCCTTTTTGCAACGTAATAACATGTGAACACCTTCATCATGTATTCTTTTAAAACACTAAAACATCCTGAATTACCATAAAACCTTATTGATCACATTTATGATCCATTATTCCTTATAAAATACTGGATATACTCCTTCTATCCAAAAATGTTGTTAACTCCACCAATGATGGAATATAAAAATCATTAACCAGTTTCAAGGTAGTCAATAATATCCAATATAATTTATCCAAATCAATCATGTATTATTCCAAAATCACTAACTCAGTATTAGAACCATATTATGGTTTATCTTTCTCTCAACCATATATTTTCCAAAAATTTCACCTGCTATTGAGTCACTTTTCTTGGTTCCACACAATCTCAAGTCCTTAATGAAATAGTACTGCAGTACAATCCTTATATACTCTATAATTCTTATAACATGTACATCATTAATACAATACTCAAATGACACAATACTTTTATAACTATGTAAGAAATCTAATCATTCCTCTTCATCTTCGGTAGTATCATAACTTTATTATTATCCAATAGAAACATTTGGGGTATACTCTGATGATTTGGACATTGATTCGCGTAGTGTCCCAACTCTATGCAAGTGAAGCATTATACATTTGAAACTTTTTTCTTACCCTTGAAATCACGTACTTGGTGTCCTTTTTCTCCACACTTATAAAAAACTCCCATTCCCTTAAAGAATTTACCAAGGTGATTATTTCCACACTTATCACATATGGGAAAATACTTCTTTTCCCTCTTCCCTTTATCCATCTTTATATCTTCCATCCTTTTCTTCTCTTCCTTCCCTTCAAAGCCATAAGACTCAAAGAATTATTTACATATCTTATTAACACATGATACTATTTCTTCATATGTTGAGAATACATGGGAGACTATTTCCCTTCTAAATGTTGTCTTAATACCTTGAAAGATTTGATCCTTCTTACTCTTTGGATCATACGTATTTTTGGACTTCACATTCCTTCTACTGGGCACCATTTCTATACAATGGCATACACTAGGTCAGTTTATGAATTGTAATGAATAATTCCAAACCTGTAAAATACCAAATGTAAATTGAAACGTTTATGGATATGATCCATAATCATAAAAAAAATTTCCTTGAGAAGTATATACTCATAAACCCTATATAATGGTTTGTAAAGAAAATGAAAATTATCCTAAGCATATCCCCCAAGAGTGTCGTAACCAAGAGTGCAACAAGTCCCATTATTGCGCACCAGTTCGCGTTTGAGTCTAGCTCAAAGTAGTGTTTTCTGGTTTTACCCCTAGGTACATCTGTTCCAGAGCCGCCTCTACCTGCTCGTATCCAGACATGGATTTATTTCTTGGAAAACTCACAAAATCTCTACAATACCAAAATTCTAGGAAGTTCTTCTATACTAATCCTCAATGTCTATCTTAGGACTATGTGATCTAATCAGAGTTTATCTAAATCTAGTTTCCATGGTTTGTACTAAACTTCCTCTAATACCAACTGTAAGGCCCCAACCCCAGAAGCCCAGAGTCGGTGCATTATTACATATCATTGGAATTATCACAAAAGATCAATTCTCAAAAGACCAATTAGTTTAGTAGCCTTTGAAGTACTAGATACCTTCATAAGGTTTACATTACATCATAAAATGGAAAACTACAAAAAACATTGTTTACATAGACAACACTGAGATCCCATAGACTATCCCTGCAGGTCAGTCAAAATATACTTCTTCGCATCCTTGGAAAAATAAAACATAGAAATGGGTGAGCTCCAATGCTTAGTAAGGATAAAAATATTGCAGAAATTTTCATAAATAAGCATAAACAATTAAGGCAATGTATAAGACTAAAAAAAGCCTTTTAAAATTGAACTTCATCATAATATAGCATAGTTAAAAATCAAATAATTCCATTTACTTATTCACATGGATATTCTACTAGTCGAATAATCACATGCAATATCAATAGCCACTTTTATAATGATGGAATGCGTAATGACAGACTTTCATAATCACATAGTCAAGGTCTTGTTCCAAGAATACAAATAAGATTTTGTCAAGTCCTTGTGCCAAGACACCAGTTTGTCTCATGAGACCTACCGATGCATTGGGGAGCTATAGAGGGCTCCACCCATCACTTATTAAGTCCAATGCATTACTCATATGTAAAGTTTTATACATAACATAAACATTCGTATTAAAACTAGCATACGAAATGTCAATACTTTATCCATAAACCATGAATGGTGTAAAAATAACACATCCACAGTTGAACATATCACAAAGACCTTAAATACAATATGAAATATTTGCATCATAATAAATCAACTTCAAACAAGTTTAAAATCCATCAAAGGATATTGACATAGATGAAAATTATTTGTAAAACTCTTTGAGAGAAATATCCATTTTTCATGAAAACATTTAAAAGTCAAAAAATTTATAAAGGAAGACATTTAAAGAATTTTTTTGAATCAAAGTGTCCCATACAACTTTGAAACTTTTGAAAGGAATTAACATTTTAAAAACATTCATGTTCATATAAATAAATAATTAAAAACCATTTTGAAAACATGGACATTAATGAGAATGATTTAGAAGAATAAATATTTAAAAAATTTGAAATGATGTTTTAGTAAAAAAGTACCTTAAAAGAATCTCTTTGAAAAATCTTTCATATAACATGGACTTGGATAATAAATATGTCCCAGTAGATACTTACGTAAAAACAACCTCAGATATTAAAGAGATTGTGAAATTAACCCTTACGATGCACTTTCATTTGGTTGAGGGTACGTTTAACCTCCTTTATAATGATCATTGTATGTTATTAGATTATACCAGAACCATATTCATATTTATTATATCATACATGATTAATTTATGACTTTATACTACCCATTTAATAATTATTTTCATGTTAAATTAACATTTCGGGTAATAATCTATTTCTTTATCGTACATATTTTAACTTGTTATTCGTGATCGTATTATTTAGATCATGATTTAAATACTTACAGAATATAAACATTGGTTTATAAATAATATATATTTAGAATATAAATATTTATAATAGATAGATATATGAAATAGAAAACACCATTTATGGAGACGGTAGTCCGTACCTACGCATAAATGTTGTTTCTATTTTCATATCGTGTTGAATGTAAGTAAGCGAATAAGATATATCTAAGTACATATATATATATATATATCTAGTAGCATTATTATGTCATATATTACATACTTATTAGTAATATATATTTTTATAATCGTCGATGAATGGTGAACTTGGAAATGAATCTCATCGCGTCGTGGAGACGGTAATCCTTACGTACGCACGAGCGACAATATAATTTCCATAAAGGCGTGGAATTGGATGGTATATTAATTTTACAGAGACATTAGAATTTTATTTTTATTATTTATATACATATTAATCATCATTATATCCATCCAAATAAGATAGTGTTGAATAACAAATTACACCACGACGTGGAGATGGTAAGCCATACATACGCACGCATGGTGACATTATCATTCATAGGAAGGAGAAAATAATGAAAATGGTTATTCCATGTCACGAACTAGGCCTAGTCTCCATCCGACCCGGCACCCGACCCAGTCCGCGGCAAGGCCCGAAGGGCGTTCCTGATCCCCATGGGCGGGCACAAGTGCCCGGGTATCAAAAATAAAACTTGGGAACGGTTTACCCGAGAAAATAAATATAAAACAAAAAAAAACCTAAATAAATTGAAACTAAAAGAAGAAAACCAAATAGCACCTTATATTAAGTTCAGACTTAAAGTTAATAACTTGAAATAAAAACCCAAAAGAGGCTACATCAAGGAAAAAAACAAAACTTCAGAAAAAAACCTCCGTGTGACATGAGGAGTCACATCCCCAAGCCGCCACCACCAAACTTCAAGGGGAAACCAATAAAACTCGAACCATCACCGCTAATCCCGATGCCTCGACCTGAAATACAAAAGAAATAGAGTCTACATACACCCAGATGTGTATGTAGGGTGTGAGCTAAAATCCCCATAGGATGCCATCGAGAAAAGGTTCCACACATAATTATTAAATAAAAAATATATTTGCAGTTTTAACTATAGAAAAGAGCTAAATGCTTGAACAATTTTAAAGAAAATGGGATTAGGGAAAATAGTTTCAAATGGAACAACTTAAATTAGAACACACACACCCTTACTTTTTAAAATAACCCATGTGTCACACTGATTAGCGTAAAGTAACCGATGAGCACTAATATGGGAGAGGCCACATGGGTGTTAGATAGCTTGGGCCCCTAGATCTTTGTGTATCAGTGAAACGTGGCTTAGAAGGTCATGACCCTCAGAAAACGTTGCATAGAAGACCATAACCCTCAGAAAATCATACGTTTAGTTAGTGTTGTAGTTATCAATCCTGCTAAGCGAAACAGATCCAAATCCACCCCTATATCACTAGCCCACTAGTCTAGTCCACCCTTCTAGCTACCCGGGCTTCCCTCTTTGTGCTCAAATGTTTCAGAGTTCATGTCATTTCATATTCATATACTCAAACCAAACAAGAAACTACACACGTGAAAACCACTATTTTCACATAAAAAAGCCATTTGAAATAATATGCACACTAAAATGTTTTCCAAACACATTTCACACTATTGACATAATCTAATAAACCTTTTAAAAAGTTTATAAAACAATAGAAAAAAAGTGTCACATGGTTTTACACACAAAAAAGTAAGTATTTATAAATTCAAAACACATTCCAACATTTCATGCACTCAAATACAATTTAAAGTATGGCCTGCACCACCCAACAGTTTGATGAATATCCTTATACCACATGTAAGACACTTTTACACAAACTACACAACCTAATAAGCGAAAAACAAAAGCTCATGATATAATTTTAAAGAAGTAACTTGGCATCACCAATTAACCCACAAAAGACCTTATTTTATGATAATATGCACACGACACTATGTTAAAAATATAATTCACACTAATTCCACAACATAATAAGCTAACCGCAGAATTTAAAAAAATCACTAACAACTCAATATGAGTTTTCAGCAGAAAACACACACACAATATAAAAATGCTACCAAAGAATTAAGATGAAATCAAACATCAAAGAAGAACAATTTCACACAATGAAAATTAATTAAATAACATACTAAATTAAATAAACTTGAAAATTAATTTAATCAGATAATAATTAAGAGTGGAACCACCCACCCTGATGTAGGAAGCATTGTGGGCTTGGTGCGAAAATCCCGTCGCACAATGAACGCACTGCAAGAAACCCCTTAAACAAAACACCACAGAATTTCATAAAAAAAATTATACCAAAAACAATATAAAAACTAACCATAACACCACCAAAATTAAAAGGATGAACAGTGAGGGACTTCACACCTATGAAGAGGGGTCTGAGAGGTCGGCCGGAGGTCGACGGAGTCTGCCAGAGTTTGCATGGCATAAAAGAAAACAACAGGGGATATCATCGGTCATTTGGACGAATAATGAGAGTGGTGCATGGCCTAATGAATGAGGGTGAGGGAGGGTCGTCGGTGCATGGCGGTCTACCAGAAGAAAGGCGGAGGTGCTGCACATGGGTATCCTGCTGGAAGGAGGAGGGAACAACCAGGGAGCGGACTGAAGGGAATAGCGCCAGCTGGAAGGAGTAGGGGAAATGGGAGGCGGTGCAAGGGAGATATGTGCATGGTGAGGAGGTCGAAGAAGCGGTGCCAGAAAGAAGTAAGAGGGTCCAGCTCGAGAGCGGTGCATGCTGGTTTTACGGGAGGTTCGGCCAAGAGGAAGGTGGAGCGAGGGAGGTGTGTGCGTGGTGAGGAGGCCGATGGGGATGTGCTGCGCCGATTCGAATGGACGACGCCGGAGGTCTGCCTTTTCGGACGAGAGGAGGGCGCTGCGGTGCCAAAAGAATGGGAGAGGTGCTGCTCCGGTTTTTCAGAGAGAGAGAGGAGAGCGACGCGGTGTTAAGAAGGAGGGGGATGCGAGCACGAGTGCCTGGATAATAAGAGGAGGGGCACGCGTGGTCAATATAGAGGAATGGAGAATGCCGGCCAGAGGGAGCAAGGGGAATGGGGGTGCAACGGCTAGGGTTTCAGGGGAAAGAGGTCCGCTGTGCAAAACAGAAGGGAGGGGAAGGAGTTCGTGCGAGAGAGAGGGAGGGGGAAAAAGGAGAGAAGAAAAAAAGGAGAAGAAAAAAAAAGAGAGAGAAAAAGAAATAAAAAAAAATGAAAAAATAACATAAATTAACATAATCATAAAAATAAATGTAATCCAATTAGTAAGTTAATAACTTTATAATTGTAAGAAAAATATTAAAATCCTATGTAAAGAATTTACACAAATAATAATGATAATTTTAATATTAATATTAATATTATCATTATTAAAACAACACAAATAAAATATTCTTTTATATTTGTGACCACAACTCATTACTAATAACCTAATTAAAATATTAACATAAATATTAATAGCACTAATGATAAAACTAAAATAATATAACCAAAAAAAATGATAATATCATTTTTAATTGAGGTTGGACACTGGGAACGGTCACATGCGTGGTCATGCATACGGTCACGTGCCCATATAAGATCCCAATTTCTTTCAAAATACAACCGGTTCAAAACGCAACTCAAAAGTAAGACCCAAAATAATTAAAATAGAAATAAAGCGTCGGGTCGGGGTGTATATCGCTTTAGAAAATCGATGCGGCTTCGACCGAGGCATGCCCGTGTGTCGACTACTGCTAAGAAAAGCATTCATTTATCATCAAAATGCAAAAACCTCATCATGCCTGGAATGCACCTCGACGAAACAACTAAGTTAGATAAAGGTAGAAATTAAAATCATTATCGATGTACGAAGTCGGGGTGTAACAATTCTCCCCACCATGACACTTTCTGCCTCCAGAAAGTCCCAAAATACTTAACCATGAAAATATTCCAAGAAAGACCGCGAAGATACCTAAAACAAAACACAATTGCCCAAGTCCAAGCATTCAAAACGCCAATGAACCGAAACATCAGAGATCTCAAAACCAGAATCACCAAGAAAAATAGCCAACAATAATAAATTCACCTCAAACAGAACTACAACATGGAATAGCCCGACCCCTAACTTAGGGATCACCAGGGTCGCTTGAGATCCCCAAGAACGCTTGTCAAGCTACCCACTACTCAAGCTATCCAATTATCATGGTCGAGGTTGGGTGGAGCATAAGTAAGGGGTTTCACTGCCAAGTACACTTTGAAAACAAAGTCTTCCACCAGCTCTCCCTATGGTGGTCTCCCCACCATATTAGGGTTGTGGTCAAACATTGGTTCTCTAGACCAAAACAACTCACCATCCTAGACAAACATCTAACACTGGCTTGGCCATCCAAGCTACCTAATTTTAAACAACCGACACAAGAGGGGATGTCGTCAAGACTCGAGGTGGGTCTCCCCACCATTTTATAATTTCCCAACACCACGGAACCCGTGTAGGCATTCACAGTTTACTTTGAGTGATATAGACTGAACTCTTCATCATGAACCCACCAATATAGGTCGAACTACACGAATGATTTCTACACTGGCCAAAATTCTGTCACATGAGATGGTTTTGATATAAAAAACTCCTAACCTAGCGGCAAGATGGACAGACGCACGTTAATCCCACAATACATGAGAATATCTGAAACGAGTACGATTTCGATCCATAACCGACCACAAGAAGGTTCACAGAGCACGCCCTCCAGCTTTACAAGAATATGGATTTTCCGAACCTCTTTAAGGCCCAAGAGGAACTCCCATAAACTAAGACTGCAACAAGGATACACGGCCTTCATACCCATCACAAAAAAAATCCTTCATAGGTGATACCGCAATAAGGAAATTTAAGTTGTCCCCATTCATCGTTGTGGACTTAAGTCGGACCAAACTCGTACGTGCAAGATTCACCCCGAGACCTATAGCTGGGGACCTGATGTCTGAAGCATCTACCTCCTCACAGTTATAAGATGACCACCTATGACTGGGACTTCCTCTGATAAAAAAGTAACTTGCATACCACTCCTTGTCCCCCAAGTGGACACTTCGTCGACATACCAACTAATAATTGCAGCAAACGACTTAGGGTGTCTGACTGACCACACTAGAGGTATGAGATTGAGCGTTCTGTCAAACGCGCGACACAAACTGAGGAGAGGGGAACTCCAAGAACAAGTCCCTTTGGTTCACACTGTTCATCGGATGAGGGTCCTACTCTTACCACAATATGGACAGGACCAACAACTATTACGCACTTTAAGTTGATTGTTCCACACAACCTCTGTAGAACATGAAACCAGATCATCAAAAAGTTTAATGCACCTCAATCTCCACCTGTTGATTGGTTGAGAACCTATGAGATCCACATATTTATCTCACCCTCACTTACTTAGGTACAACCATGGAATGTGGTTAGTCTTAAGGATCGCTCACAACATCCCCATTTGCAACGAAAACGGAACGATTACCATTTGCTAGTGTAGTCTCGCTCCTCCAAACACACTTACGACAACTTAAACCCAGACAACTTTTGGAGTTCCTCAAAAACTAGAGACACTTATAGCTTTCCCAAAGCATTCAACGATATCCAACTAACCTCGATGTCTACGAACAATCAGCACCACCGAGCGAAACCCAACTCCGCCACTCCACTCGGTGTCTGGGCTGAGCCAAGAACTGAGAGACTTGCTGGAAACCCATGGGACATTTCTAGGGGGAATATCCCAAACAAGAAACACAAAACAAACTTCAAAAAATCCAAACACATCACAAATCAAACAATTTCAATTTAAAACATCAATTCATTCTTAAATAAAAACACCTTCTTGAAAACCCAAACATAGTACAAAAAAACCCAACAACTATTTTGAACCCATCGCTTTCACTCCAGACTCAAAACCATTTTCCAATTCCAAAACCATTTAAGCACAAAAAACCATTTGAGAGAAAACCCCACTTTTTAGGAAACAAGATGAAGCTTTTAAAATCAATCACTCACCAATGATTTTCCTGAATGCCTCATAGATTTTCGTTTCCATGCCACCCAGGCACCCATCCACACAATCCACCAACTATACATTAATCACTTCCACATGCACATGCGAGAACCCATAGGAATACCACTGAAAAAGAAACAAGGCTCTTTCTCTTTCAAAATAAAACATTCCCAATATTCCGAAAATAACTTTTTCCAAACCATTTAAAAAATTCAAGAAATATTTTAAAAATGCTTCCCATTTCAAAAAGAACTCACTTAAATTTCTAATAACCCAAGAAATTCTTTTATAAATTCAACTTCAACAAATCAATGCCAAATTCCCAAAATAGGGTCCAAAGAAATGCACCCCAAATATCATGCCAACCGCACACCAAAATAAAATAAGAGCAACACCAAAGTCTGATTCTCATTTTAAAGGAAAACAATCTCGCGCCAATCCCAAAATTGAAGCAAGATATCACAAACATTAAAGAACCTAGGCAGAGGACTAGTGGTCATGTCTAACCCGGCTACATGGTTTAGCATACCATGCCCTAGTCAAGCACCAACCACTAGGAGTGTCGAACCGTACTCTCGGGCATCACATGGGTCACCACTCCAAGTGAGACCACGCACAGTACCAGTTTACTCCTATTTTCATCCCCCATCCACAAAGACCAAAGCCAAAACTTAAATCCCAAACTACCCCTGGTTACTCAAGGATCGAAACGAGAAAGAGTTCACGATGCTCTTCCCACACCTACCACTCGAGTACTAACAATCCTATATCCAATTTACCTGACACTTCAAATAACAAGAAAAAAACCTCCTTTGATACCATTTTGTCATGAATCAGGCCTAGCCGCCATCCAACTCGACACATGACCCAGTCTATAGCAAGGCCCAAAGGGCATTCCCAATCCCCACGGGCGGGAATAAGTGCCCGGGTATCAAAAATTAAACTTGGGAACGATTTACCCGAACAAATAAATATAAAAAAACAAAAAGCTAAATAAACTGAAACTAAAAACAGAAAACCAAACATGCCCTTATACCAAGTTCAGACTTAATGTTAACAACTTTAAATAAAAACCCAAAAGAGGCTACATTAAGGAAAAAAAAACTCCAACACAAAACTCCGTGTGACATGAGGAGTCACATCCCCAAGCCGCCGCCACCAACCTGCAAGGGGAAACCAATACAACTCGAAACATCACCGCTAAGCCCGATGCCTAGATCTAGAATACAAAAGAAATAGAGTCTACATACACCCAAAGGTGTATGTAGGGTGTGAGCTAAAATCTCAGTAGGATGCCATCGAGAAAAGGTTCCATGCATAATTATTAAATGACACATATATTTTCAATTTTAACTAAATAAAAGAACTAAATGCTTAAACAGTTTTAGAGAAAACGGTATTAGGGAAAAAAGTTTCAAATGGAACAACTTAAATTAGAACACACACACCCTTAAATTTTTAAATAACCCATGTGTCACACTAATGAGCATACAATAACCAATGAGCACTAATATGGGAGAGGTCGTGTGGGTGTTAGCTAGCTTGGGCCCCTAGATCTTTGAGTCTCGGTGAAACATGTCTTAGAAGGCCACGACCCTAAGAAAATGTGGCTTAGAAGGCCACGAACCTCAGAAAACGTGGCTTAGAAGGACACAACCCTTAGAAAAGCATACGTTTAGTTAGTGTTGCAGTTGTCAATCCTGCTAAGAAAAACAAGGCAAAAGCCACCCCTATATCACTATCCCACTAGTCTAGTACACCCTCCTAGCTACCCGGGATTCCCGCTTTGTGCTCAAGTGGTTCAGAGTTCAGAGTTCGTGTCATTTCATATTCATATACTCAAACCAAACAAGACCCTACACACGCCAAAACCACTATTTGCACATACAAAAGCCATTTGAAATAATAGGCACACTAAAATTTATTCCCAACACATTTCACACTATTGACATAATCTAATAAACCATTTAAAAAGCTTATAAAACAATAGAAAAAAGTTTCACATGGTTTTAAACACACAAAAGTAACTATTTATAAATTCAAAACCCATTCCCACATTTCACGCACTCAAATACAATTTAAAGTATGGCCTGCACCACCCAAAAGTTTAATAAAAATCCTTACACCACATGTAAGAAAATTTTACACAAACTACACAACCTAATAAGCCAAAAACAAAAGATCATGATACAATTTTAAAGAAGTAACTTGGAATCACCCATTAACCCACACAAAACCTTCTTTTATGATAAGATGCACATGAAACAATGTTAAAAATATAATTCACACTAATTACACAACATAATAAGCTAACCACAGAATTTAAAAAAAATCACTAACAACTCGATATGAGTTTTCAGCAGAAAACACACACATAATATAAACATGCTACCAAAGAATTAAGATGCAATCAAACATCAAAGAAGAATAATTTTGCACAACGCAAATTAGTTAAATAACATACTAAATTAAATAAACTTGAAAATTAATTTCATCAGGTAATAATTAAGAGTGGAACCACGTACCTCGATGTAGGAATAATTGTGGGCTTAGTGCGAAACTCCCATCGCACGACGAACACACTGCAAGAGACCCCTTAAACAAAACACCACACAATTTCATAAAAAAAATTATACCAAAAACAATATAAACTGTAATCGAAACACCACCAAAATTAAAAGGATGAACAACGAGGGAATCGACACCTATGTCGAGGGGTCCAAGAGGTCGGACGGAGGTCGACAGAGTCTGCCAGAGTTTGCTCGGTATCAAAAAAAATGGGGGAGATCATCCGTCATTTGGCCGAATGAAGAGAGTGGTGTGTGGCCTGCTGAACGAGGGTGAGGGAGGGTCTCCGGTGCGTGGTGGATTTCCAGAAGAAAGGCGGAGGTGCTGTACATGGTTATCTAGCTAGAAGGAGGAGGGCACATCTAGGGATTGGATTGGATGGAAGGGCACCAGCCGGAAGGAGTAGGGGAAATGGGAGGCGGTGCAAGGGAGATGTGTGCCCGGTGAGGAGGTCGTAGAAGTGGCGCCAGGCGGAAGTAAGAGGGTGCGGCTCAAGAGCGGTGCACACTGGTTTTTCGGGAGGTTCAGCCAAGAGGAAGGTGGCACGGGGGAGGTGTGTGCATGGTGAGGAGGCCGGTGGGGATGTGCTGCGCCGGTTCGAAGGGAGGGCGCCAGAGGTCTGCCTTTCCGGACGAGAGGAGGGCGCTGCGGTGCCACCAGAAGGGGAGAGGTGTTGGTCCAGTTCATCAGAGAGGGAGAGGAGAGAGACGCGGCATTGAGAAGGAGTGGGGGGGGGTGCGAGCGTGAGTGCCTGGCCAGTAAGAGGAGGGGAACGCACAGTCGACGAAGAGGAAGGGAGGGTGCTGGCTGGAGGGAGCAAGGGGAATGGGGGTGCAATGGCTAGGGTTCCAGGGGAAAGAGGTCCACTGTGCAAAACAAAAGGGAGTAGAAGGAGTCTGCGAGAGATAGAGGGAGGAGGAAAAAAAGGAGACAAGAAAAAAAAGGAGAATAAAAAAAAGAGAGAGAAAACGAAATAAAAAATAATAATAAAAAATAATAATAAAAAAAATGAAACTAAAAAAAACAACATAAATTAACCTAATCATAAAAATAAATGTAATCCAATTAGTAAGTTAATAACTTTATAATTGTAACAAAAATTTTAAAAGCCTATGTAAATAATTTGTAAAAATAATAATGATTATTTTAATATTATTATTATTATTATTATTATTATTATTAAAACAACACAAATAAAATATTATTTTATATTTACGACCACAATTCATTATTAATAACCAAATTAAAATATTAACTTAAATATTAATAGTACTAATTATAAAAATAAAATAATATAACTAACAAAAATTATAATATCATTTTTAATTGAGGTTGGACACCAGGCACGATCACATGCGCAGTCACACATACGGTCACGCGCCCGTATAAGATCCCAATTTATTTCAAAATACAACTGGTTGAAAACGCAACTCAAAAGTAAGACCCAAAATAATTAAAATAAAAATAAAGCATCGGGTCAGGGTGTATATATCTTTAGTGAAGTGATATGTCTTCAACCGCAGCATGCCCGTGTGTCGACTGCTACTAAGACAGGCATTCATTTTTTAGCAAAACACAAAAACCTCGTCGTGCTCGACATGCACCTCGACGAAACAACTAAGTCAGACAAAGGTAAAAATTAAAATCATTATCGATGTACGAAGTCGGGGTGTGAAATTACATATTTATAATAACATCAAAATATATATAAGGTACTGGATTTATTATTTTGGTATGGTAATAACAAAGAAAGAGTAAGTGGAAGAAGAAACGAACTTGAAAGAGGGTGGTGAATCATTGTCTCTTCTTTGGGTTCTTCATTTTGATTTGATCAAAAGGGATACTTAGGTTGAATTTATGATCAAAATAAGGACTCCAGTATGAAGGGAGGATATTTGGGAGTATATTTGGGCAGGGTTTGGCCAATCCAAATGGCTTTGGAGGTGTGAATTTGAGAGAAGAGGAAGTTCCCTTTTATAAGAGGGGTGAGGGGAACCTTAGGAAAAACTTAAAATATTATTTTATAATAAAATCATCTTCAGTTTCTAATGGCTCCAAAATGTATTATTTAAAGGTTAAGGTGGGTATTGGTCGCAAACCACTCAACCAATAGGTTTTATACAGGTTTGGGTCACTATATTAACCTTATCTTTTATATTTAACTCTTAGTTAAATAGTTTGACATTTACCATGTCTCTTTGTATTTTTATATTATATGGTTAATAAACTTACTATAAACTTCCAAAATAACACCAAGTGGTTCATTAATGAAATATATAATAGTATTTATGAGCTTTTTATAAACCTTAGATTTTTAAGAATAGAATAAAAATTAATAATATAATATTTGTTTTAAGAACACTTTTTTGTAAATTTTGACACTATTTGGTATTTTGTTTTTGCTAAATTCATAACACCATTATTAATTTAAAAAAAATTCATTTAACCAACCCTAACATGTCATAGTAACCTAGAAAATTAGTGTAATTCATAAAAAGTCTCAAATTACATTTATTTGGATATTTATAATATCAATTATTTTAATATTTCATTAATACGGTAATTACTGCATCATCATTGTGTCATAAATAAATTTAATTATTTAATGTATAAAAAATATAAATAAAATAAAATTATATAAGAAATATTTTTGGATTTATAATGAATATTTATAGTCAAATTTATCTTATGTTTAACCCTATATTAAAAATTATTTAGTTATTAAACTTTGAATTTAACACTTTCAACTCTTCTTTGAATTAAATAATAAAAAATGTCCTAATCTAATCAAAGTGGACCTAAAGGATAATATTTTATTCATAAGGTTGTTTTTGGTCGAATTACACTTATACAATAGAATTAGGACATGTGTTAGGGTAATAATAATATCATTTTTACCCTTAATTACCCTATTTACTTTTAACTGTGGTAAATAAAAGTCAAAAGTTACTATTCAAAAAAAATTATTTTCATATCATTGAACCACATTTTATTTACTGATATCAACTGTGTCTCTAGGAATTTCAAAATTCAACTCACAGAAGTGGTAAAATTAAGTTTTATGTAAATTTGCAAATGCTCCTAGGAGGTGGGTAAAAGACGGTAAAAAGTTCAATAAATTTTTTATATATCTAAAATTATTATAAACTGACTCCAATGAATTAAATTGAACTTATATAGGTATTATGTATTTATTTTTATGCTATATAAATTTAAATAAAATAAATAATTATTTAAATAAAAATTCCGTTTTAAAGAATAACTCAGTGTTTTTCACTATTCATCAAAAATTGAAAGTTTTCAGAAAAATAACAAAATTTTACCCTAAGATAATTTTGATATTATGAATTAAAAAATTAATTTTATTTTACCCAATTAAAAACATAGAAGTTTCATTTATTAATTTAAAATTAATTCCCATTGTCAAAACCAAAAAGAGTGTTTTTAAGAAATAATAACTAACAAAAGATTGATTCTTGTTTATGTTCAATTTCAAAGTGAAATTATTTCCAATGAATAAAATTGGATTAAATGGTAAAAATATAATCTATTTATACTTCCAAACTATTAAAATTTATAATTTAACACTATAAATTATTTTTATTAAAAAATTTGTTTTCAGTTAAAATATAGTATTTTTCACTATTCACCCAAATATGAAAGTTATCAGAAAAACACCAAAAATTTATTGAAAATAAATTATTATGTCCCTATTATAAAGAATAAGTTTATTTTGTAAAATAGAATATAAAAAAGTTTCAAATATTATATTTAAAAAGGGTTCTCGATTAAAAGGTGGTAAAATTGCATTTAAAAAAAATACTTCTTTTATCTGAAAAAAATGAATTTGTTTTTTTATGTCTAAGAAACTCATAATATGGATTCTAAAATTATAAGGATTATATAAAGTTCAAAATTTAGTTAATACTATTCATAACCACTTTTCAAGGGCTAGTTTGGTATGTTGTGGTGTGCTTGAACTCAGTGTTGCGTGTAGTGAAAGTTATTGAATTACTTTGAAGAAATAACGTACTATGAAATCTTGGGGTGTTACATTCTTCCCTCCTTCGATAAATTGTGTCCTCGTAATGTGAAAATTTTCTTCGAAAATAAAAGGTTGAAAATAGAAAATACCTTTGTTGGAAAACCCACATCAGAAATTGGGTTAATAAAATTTAGTCTTAATAAGAGAAAAAGAGGAATGAAAAATACACAACCAAATTTTGATATCTATTAGGAGAATATTGGTGGCAATTAGAGACACATAATTGGAGGAAAAACGTAAATATTTATAGGGAGTTATTGAGGTCATCAGTCACAGAGAGGGATTTATTTCTTGGAAAACTCACAAAATCTCTACAATATCAAAATTCTAGGAAGTTCTTATATACTAATCCTCGATGTCTATCTTAGGGCTATGTGCTCTAATCAGAGTTTATCTAAATCTATTTTTCAAGATTTTTACTAAACTTCCTCTGATACCAACTGTAACGCCCCGACCCCAGAGGCCCATAGTCAGTGCATTATTACGTATCATTGGCATGATCACAAAAGATCAAGTCTTGAAAGACAAATTAGTTTAGTTACCTTGGAAGTACAAGATACCTTCATAATGTTTGCATTACATTATTAAATGGAAAACTACAACAACATTGTTTCCATAGAAAACACTTAGATCCTATAGACTATCCCTGGAGGTTAGTCATAATATACTTCTTCACATCCTAGGAAAAATAAAACATAGAAACAGGTGAGTTCTAATGCTCAGTAAGGATAACAATATAGTGGAAAATTCATAAATAAGCACAAACATTTAAAGAAATGTATAAGACTAAAAAAAGCCTTTTAAATTTAAACTTCAGCATAATATAGCATATATAAAAATCAAATAATTCCATTTACTTATTCACATGGATATTCTACCAGTCGAATAATCACATGCAATATCAATAGCCACTTTCATAATGATGGAATGCATAATTCTAGAATTTCATAACCAAAGAGTTAAGGCCATTTTCCAAGACTACAAATAATAATTTGTAAAGGCCTTGTTCCAAGACACTAGTTTGTCTCATGAGACCTACCGATGCATCGAGGAGATATAGCAGGCTCCACCAGTCACTTACTAAGTCCAATGCATTCCTCATCTGAAAATGTTTAAATATAACATAAACATTCATATTAAAACTAGCTTACGAAATGTCAATACTTTATCCATAAACCATGAATGGTGAAAAAATAACACATTCATAATCAAAAATATCAAAAAGACCTTTAATACAATATGTAAGATTTGTATCATAATAAATCAACTTCAAACAAGTTTAAAATCCATCAAAGGATGTTGAAATAGATGAAAATGATTTGTAAAACTCTTTGAGAGAAATATCCCTTTTGCATGAAAACATTTAAAAGTCACACAATTTAGAAAGGAAGAAATTTAAAGACATTTTTTGAATCTAAGTGTCCCATACCACTTTGAAAATTTTGAAAGGAATTAACATTTTAAAAACATTCACGTCCATACAAATAAATCCTTAAAAACCATTTTGAAAACATGGACATTAATGAGAATGATTTAGAAGAAAAAATATTTAAAACACTTGAATTGATGTTTTAGTAAAAAAATCCCTTAAAATAATCCCTTTGAAAAATCTTTCATGAAAAATGGACATGGATAATAAATATGTCCCAGTAGATACTTACGTAAAAAAACCTCGGATAATAAAGAGATTGTGAAATTAACCCTTACCATGTACTTTCCTTTGGTTGAGTGTACATTTAACCTCCTGTATAATGACCATTTTATATAATTATATTATAACAGAACCATATTCATATTTATTATATCATACATGATTCATTTTTGACTTTATACTACCTATTTATGAATGATTTTCATGTTAAATTAACATTTCAGGTAATAATCTCTTTCTTTATCGTAAATATTTTAACTTGTTATTCGTGATTGTATCATTTAGATCATGATTTAAATAATTCTAGAATATAAACCTTGATTTATAAATCATAAATATTTATAATATAAATATTTATAATAGATAGATATATGAAATGGAAAACACTGTTTATGGAGACGGTAGGCCGTACGTACGCATAAACACTGTTTCTGTTTTCATATCGTATTGAATGGAATTAAGTTAATAAGATATATGTAAGTACATAAATACATATATATATATATATAAATATATATATCTCCAATAGCATTATTATGTCATATATTACATAATTATTAGTAACATATATTTTTATAATCGTCGATGAATGGTGAACTTGGAAATGAATCTCATTGTGTCGTGGATTCGGTAATCCGTACGTACGCACGAGCGACAATATGATTTTCATAAAGGTGTAGAATTGAATGGTATATTAATTTTACAGATACATTATAATGTTATTTTCATTATTTATGTACATATTACTCATCATTATATCCATCCAAATAAGATAGTGTTAAATAACAAATTACACCACGGTGTGAAGACAGTAAGCCGTACGCACACACGCATAGTGACATTATCATTCATAGGATGGATAAAATAAAGAATATGTTTGTTCCATATTTATAATAACATAATAGTATATATAATGTATTGGTGTTATTATTTTGGTATAATAATAACAAAGAAATTGTAAGTGGAAGAAGAAAAGAACTTGAAAGAGGGTGGTGAAATCATTACCTCTTCTTTAGGTTCTTCCTTTTGATTTGATCAAAAGGGATCCTTAGGTTGTATTTATGATAAAAATAATTACTCTAGGATAAAGGGAGGATATTTGGGAGTATATTTGGTCAGGTTTTGTCCGAGACAAATGGCTTTGGAAGTCTGAATTTGATTGAAGGGGAAGTACCCTTTTATAAGAGGGGTGAGGGGAACCTTAGAAAAAACTTAAAATATTATTTTATAATAAAATAATTTTTGGTTTATAATGGCTCCAAAATGTATTATTTTAAGGATAAGGTGGGTATAGGTCTAAAACCACTCAACCAATAGGTTTTAGACAGGTTTGGGTCACTATATTAACCTTATTTTTATATTTAACTCTTAGTTAAATAGTTTGACATTTACCATGTCTCTTTGTATTTTTAAATTACATGGTTATTAAACTTACTATAAACTTCCAAGAGAACCCCAAGTGGTTTATTAATGACATATATAATAGTATTTATGCCATTTGGCCGAACCTTAGATTTTTAGGAATATAATACCAATTAATAATATAATATTTGTTTTAAAAACTCTTTTATGTCAATTTTGACACTATTTAGTATTTTGTTTTTCTAAATTCATAACAGAATTATTACTTAGAAAAAAATTCATATAACCAACCCTAAAATGTCATATTAACCTAGAAAATTAGTGGAATTCATAAAAAGTATCATATTACATTTATTTGGATATTTATAATATCAATTATTTTAATCTTTCATTAATACGTTAATTACTACATCATCATTGTGTCATAAAGGATCATATTTTTTCCTAAGGTTGTTTTTGGTTTAATTACACTTATAAAATAGAATTAAGACATTTGTTAGAGTAATAATAATATCATTTTTACCCTTAATTACCTTATTTACTTTTAACCGTGGTAAATAAAAGTCAAAAGTTACTGTTCACCAAAAATTATTTTCATCTCATTGAACCACATTTTATTTACTGATATCAACCGTGTCTCTCTAATTTTCTAAATTCAACTCATAGAAGAGGTAAAATTACTTTTTATGTAAATTTTCAAATGCTCCTAGGAGGTGGGTAAAAGATAGTTAAAAGTTCAATAAAATTTGTATATATATATATAAAATTATTATAAACTGACTCTAATGAATTTCATTGAAATTATATAAATATTATGTATTTATTTTTACCCTAAATAAATTTAAATAAAATAAATAATTATTTAAATAAAAAGTCTGTTTTAAATAATAACTTAGTGTTTTTCACTACTCATCCAAAATTGCAAGTTTTCAGAAAAATACCAAAATTTCACCCGAAGATAATTTTGATATTCTGAATGCCAAAATTAAGTCTATTTTACCAAATTCAAAATATAGAAGTTTCATTTATTAATTTAAAATTAATTCCCGTTGTCAAAACTAAAAAGAGTGTTTTTAAGAAATAATAACTAACAAAAGATTGATACTTGTTTGTGTTCAAATTTAAAGTGAAATTATTTCCAATGAAAAACATTGGCTTAAATGGTAAAATATAATCTATTTTTATTTCCAAATAATTAAAATGTATAATTTAACACTACAAATTATTTTGATTAAAAAATTTGTTTTCATTTAAAATATAGTATTTTTCACTATTCACCTAAATATGAATGTTATGAGAAAAACACCAAAAATTTATTGAAACTAAATTCTTATGTCCCGATTCTAAATAAGAAGTTTATTTTATCAAATTTTATATATAAAAGTTTCAAATATTAGATTGAAAAGGGGTTCTCCATTAGAAGGTGGTAAAATTTCATTTTTTTTAAAAAATACTTCTTTTATTTGAAAAAATGAATTTGTTTTTTTATTATGTATAAGAAACTCATAATATGGATTCTAAAATTATAAGTATTATATAAAGTTAAAAATTTAGTTAATACTATTCATAACCACTTTTGAAGGGCTAGTTTGGTATGTCGTGGTGCACTTGAACTCACTATTGCGTGTAGTGAAAGTTATTTAATTAATTTGAAGAAATAATGTACTATGGAATCTTGGGGTGTTACATTCTTCCCTCCTTCAATAAATTGCGTCCTCAAAATTTTAAATTGTTCTTTGAAAATAAAATGTTGAAAATAGAAAATACCTTTGTTGGAAAACCCACATATGAAATCGGGTTAATAAAATTTAGTCTTAATTAGAGGAAAAGGGGAATAAAAAAGCCACAACCAAATTATGATCTCAATTAGGAGAATATTAGTGGAAATTAGAGACACATAATTAGAGGAAAAAAGTAAATATTTATAGGTAGGGATTGAGGTCATCAGTCACAAACAATTTTATAATTGAGGGCCTCAAAGCCATCCATCTATGACGATTTAAAATATCATTGGTTCAACAAAACAAAAGGTATTAGGAAAACACATTTTTAGTTTTAAGATCCCTTACCTAAAGTTTAAGAATTAATTTCTTCATAGAATAAGAGAAGAAAAAAATATACACTTAACAAGTTGAGTTCCATCCTTTAACTAATTTCTACCACAAACTCATCTTTCACTCTAAAAGATAATAGGACTTAAAAAATATTCTATTTATCCTATTCATATAGGGTTCCAAAAAAATGAATTTATAATTCATCTACTTGAACTTTAAAAAAACTACATTATTAAATCTAGGACATCACGTGGGATAGTGGTAGGTGAAACACCCTTGTCGCCCTTCGTTTTCAGGTTCAAGTCTCACGGCCTTGTCGGACGCGATGAGTTGCCGCCCGACCTCCGGGTTGTCCTTTTTATGGAAATGCAAAAATAATCTCAAACTAAACTTATCCAAAATACTTATGTCTAAACTCATAGTCCAAAATTTATATGGAAGTTAAACACAATGAATATCCATTTTTCCATGTAATAACATGTAAACACCTTCATCATGTATTCATTTAAAACATTGCAACATCCTGAATTACCATAAAACCATATCGATTATATTCATGATCCCTTATTACTTATAGAATACTGGATATACTCCTTCTATCCAAAAATGTTTTAAACTCAAACAATGATGGAATATAAAAATCATTAAGCAGTTTCAAGGTAGTCAAGAATATCCAATATAATTTATCCAAATCAATTATATATTATTCCAAATTCACTACCTCAATATCAGAACCATATTATGGTTTATCATTCTCTCAACCATATATTTTCCAAAAATTTAACCTGATATTGAGTCACTTTTCTTGGTTCCACACAATCTCAAGTCCTTAATGAAATAATACTGCATTACAATCCTTATACACTCTATAATTGTTATAACATGTACATCATTAATACAATACTAAAATGACACAATAATTTAATAACTATGTAAGAAATCCAATCATTCCTCTTCATCTTCGTTAGTATCATAACCTTATTGTTATCCAATAGCAACATTTGGGGTATACTATGATGATTTGGACATTGATTCACGTAGTGTCCCAACTTCTTACAGATGAAGCATTGTACATTTGAAACTTTTTTCTTACCCTTTAAATCACGTACTTGGTGTCCTTTTTCTCCACACTTATAAAAAACTCCCATTCCCTTCAAGAAAATACCAAGGTGATTCTTTCCATAGTTATCACATATGGGAAAATCCTTCTTTTCCCTCTTCCATTTATCCATCTTTATATCTTCCATACTTTTATTCTCTTGCTTCCCTTTAAATCCATAGGACTCAGAGAATTGTTTACTTATCTTATTAACACATGATACTATTTATTCATATGTTGAGAATACATGGGATACTATTTCCCTTCTAAATGTTGGATTAATACCGTGAAAGATATGATTCTTCTTACTCTTTGGATCATACATATTATTGGAGTTCACATTCCTTCTACTGGGTTCCATTTCTATACAATGGCATACACTAGGCCAGTTTATGAATTGAAATGAATAATTCCAAACCTGTAAAATACCTAACGTAAATTGAAAAGTTTATGGATATAATCCATAATCATAAAAAAAAAATTTCCTTCAGGAAGTATATACTCACAAACCCTTTATAATGGTTTGTCAAGAAAATGAGAATTATCCTAAGCATATCCCCTAAGAGTTTCATAACCAAGAGTGCAGCAAGACCCGTTGTCGTGCACCAGTTCCCGCTCGAGTCTTGCTCAAAGCGGTGTTTTTGTGTTTTACCTCTAGGTACATCTATGCTAAATCCACCTCTACCTGATCGTATCTAGACAGGGATATATTGTTTGGAAAACTCACAAAATCTCTACAATACCAAAATTCTAGGAAGTTATTCTATAATAATACTCAACGTCTATCTTAGGGCTATGTGCTCTAATCAGAGTTTATCTAAATCTAGTTTCCAAGGTTTTTACTAAACTTCCTCTGATACCAACTGCAACGCCCCGACCCCAGAAGCCTAGAGTCAGTGAATTATTACGTATCATTGGCATGATCACAAAAGATCAAGTCTCGAAAGACCGATTAGTTTAGTAGCCTTGGAATTAATAGATACCTGAATAATGTTTACATTACATCATAAAATGAAAAACTACAACAAAATTGTTTCTATAGACAACACTAAGATCCCGTCGACTATCCCTGCAGGTAAATCATAATATACTTCTTCGCATCCTTGGAAAAATAAAACATAGAAACCAGTGAGCTCCAATGCTTAGTAAGGATAACAATATAGCGGAAACTTTCATAAATAAGAATAAAAATTTAAGGAAATGTATAAGAATAAAACAAAATCCTTTTAAACTTTAAATTCAGCATAATTTAGCTTAGATAAAAACCAAATAATTTCATTTACATATTCACATGGATATTCTACCAGTCGAATAATCACATGCAATATCAATAGCCACTTTCATAATGATGGAATGCATAATTCTAGAATTTCATAACCAAAGAGTTAAGGCCATGTTCCAAGACTAAAAATAATAATTTGTCAAGGCCTTGTACCAAGACACTAGTTTGTCTCATGAGACCTACCGATGCATCGAGGAGATATAGAAGGCTCCACCAGTCACTTACTAAGTCCAATGCATTCCTCATCTGAAAATGTTTAAATATAACATAAACATTCATATTAAAACTAGCTTACGAAATGTCAATACTTTATCCATAAACCATGAATGGTGAAAAAATAACACATCCACAATCAAAAATATCAAAAAGACCTTTAATACAATATGGAAGATTTTTATCATAATAAATCAACTTCAAACAAGTTTAAAATCCATCAAAGGATGTTGACATAGATGAAAATAATTTTTAAAACTCTTTTAGAGAAATATCCATTTTCCATGAAAACATTTAAAAGTCACACAATTTAGAAAGGAAGGAATTTAAGGACATTTTTTGAATCAAAGTGTACCTTACTACTTTGAAACTTTTGAAAGGAATTAACATTTTAAATGCATTCATGTCTATATAAAAAAATCCTTAAAAACCATTTTGAAAACATGGAAATTAATGAGAATGATTTAGAAGAATAAATATTTAAAACACTTGAATTTATGTTTTAGTAAAAAAGTCCCATAAAATAATCCCTTTAAAAAATCTTTCATGAAAAATGGACATGTATAATAAATATGTCCCAGTAGATACTTACGTAGAAATAATCTCGGATAATAAAGAGATTCTGAAATTAACCCTTACCATGCACTTTCCTTTGGTTGAGGGTACGTTTAACCTCCTGTCTAATGACCATTGTATGTTATTAGATTATACCAGAACAATATTCATATTTATTATATCATACATGATTCATTTAGGACTTTATACTACCCATTTAATAATAATTTTCATGTTAAATTAACATTTCGGGTAATAAAATCTTTTTTTATGGTACATATTTTAACTTGTTATTCGTGATCATATAATTTAGATCATGATTTAAATACTTCCAAAATATAAACTGTGATTTATAAATCATACATATTTAGAATATAAATATTTATAATAGATAGATATATGATATGGAAAACACCGTTTATGTAGACGGTAGGTCGTACGTACGCATAAATGCCTGTTCTGTTTTCATATCGTATTGAATGGAAGTAAGTGAATAAGATATATGTAAGTACATAAATACACACATATATATAAATATATATATATATCCAGTATCATTATTATGTCATATATTACATACTTATTAGTAATATATATTTTTATAATCATCTATGAATGGTGAACTAGGAAATGAATCTCATCGCATCGTAGAGACGGTAATCCGTACGTACGCACGAGCGACAATATCATTTCCATAAAGGTGTAGAATTGGATGGTATATTAATTTTACAGAGACATTAGCATGTTATTTTCATTATTTATATACATATTACTCATCATTATATCCATCCAAATAAGTGTTGAATAACAAATTACACCACGGAGTGGAGACGGTAAGCCGTACGCACGCACGCATGGTGACATTATCATTCATAGGATCGATAAAATAATGAATATGATTGTGACATATTTATAATAACATCACAGTATATATAATTTACTAGATTTATTATTTTGTTATGGTAATAACAAAGAAAGAGTAAGTGGAAGAAGAAAAGAACTTGAAAGAGGGTGGTGAAATCATTACCTCTTCTTCAGGTTCTTCCTTTTTATTTGATCAAAAGAGCTCCTTTGGTTGGCTTTTTGATCAAAATAATGCCTCTAGGATGAAGGGAGGATAGTTGGGAGTATATTTGGGAAGGTTGTGGCCGAGACAAATGGCTTTGGAGGTGTGAATTGGAGAAAAGTGGAAGTGCCCTTTTATAAGAGGGGTGAGGGGAACCTTAGAAAAAACTTAAAATATTAATTTATAATAACATTATTTTCGATTTATATTGGCTCAAAGATGTATTATATAAAGTATAAGGTGGTTATGGGTAGAAAACCCCTCAACCAATAGGTTTTAGACAGGTTTGGGTCACTATATTAACCTTATCTTTTATATTTAACTCTTAGTTAAATAGTTTGACATTTACCATGTTTCTTTGTATTTTTATATTATATGGTTAATAAACTTACTATAAACTTCCAAGAGAACCCCAAGACATTAATTAATGACATATACAATAAAATTTAAGACCTCTGGCCTAAACTTAGGTTTTTAGGAATATAATACCATTTAATAATATAATATTATTTTAAAAACTCTTTTATGTCAATTTTGACACTATTTGGTATTTTGTTTTTTCTAAATTCATAAAAGAATTATTAATTCAAAAAAAATCCATCTAAACAACCCTAACATGTCATATTGACCTATAAAATTAGTGTAATTTATAAAAAGTCTCAAATTACATTTATTTGGATATTTATAATATCAATTATTTTAATCTTTCATTAATACGGTAATTACTGCATCATCATTGTTTCATAAATAAATTTAAATATTTAATGTATAAAAAATATAAATAAAATAAAATTATGTAGGAAATAATTTTATATTTCTAATGAATATTTATAGTCGGATTTATCTTATTTTTAACCCTATATTAAAAATGGATTAGTTATTAAACTTTGAATTTAACACTTTTAACTCTTCTTTGAATTAAATAATAATAAATGTCCTAATATAATCCAAGTGGATCTAAATGATCATATTTTATTACTAATGTTGTTTTTTTTCTAATTACACTTATAAAATAGAATTAGGACATGTGTTAGGGTAGTAATAATATTATTTTTACCCTTAATTACCCTATTTACTTTTAATCGTGGTAAATAAAAGTCAAAAGTTACTATTCATGAAAAATTATTTTCATCTCATTGAACAACATTTTATTTACTGATATGAACCGTGTCTCTTGTATTTTAGAAATTCAACTTGCAGAAGCGGTCAAATTAAGTTTTATGTAAATTTGCAAATGGTCCTAGAAGTAGGGTAAAAGACGGTAAAAAATTCAATAAAATTTTTATATACCTAAAATTATTATAAACTGACTCCAATGAATTACATTGAAATTATATAGGTATTATGTATTTATTTTTACTCTACATAAATTTAAATAAAATAAATGTTTATTTAAATAAAAAGTCGGTTTTAAACAATAACTCAGTGTTTTTCACTATTCATCAAAAATTGAAAGTTTTTAGAAAAATACCAAAATTTCACCCTAAGATAATTTTGATATTATAAATTCAAAAATTAAGTCTATTTTACCAAATTAAAAACATAGAAGTTTCATTCATTAATTTAAAATTAATTCCCGTTGTCAAAACCAAAAAGAGTGTTTTTAAGAAATAGTCACTAACAAAAGATTGATACTTGTTTATGTTCAATTTCAAAGTGAAATTATTTCCAATGAATAAAATTGGATTAAATGGTAAAAATATAATCTATTTATAGTTCCAAACCATTAAAATGTATAATTTAACACTACAAATTATTTTGATTAAAATTTGATTTCAGTTAAAATATAGTATTTTTCACCATTCACCCAAATATGAAAGTTATCAAAAAAACACCAAAAATTTATTGAAACTAAATTATTTTGTCCTGATTATAAATAATATCTTTATTTTGACAAATTTAATATATAAAAGTTTCAAATATTAGATTGAAAAAGTGTTCGCCATTAAAAGGTGGTAAAATTACATTTTTTTAAAAAATACTTCTTTTATCTAAAAAAATGAATTTGTTTTTTTATTATGTCTAAGAAACTTATAATATGGATTCTAAAATTATAAGGATTATATAAAGTTCAAAATTTAGTTAATAATATTCATAACCACTTTTGAAGGTCTAGTTTGGTATGTCGTGGTGCACTTGAACTCAGTGTTGCGTGTAGTGCAAGTTATTTGATTACTTTGAAGAAATAACGTACTATGAAATGTTGCGGTGTTACAAAGTGTCCCTAGATGGCACAAAAATATTGATCATGTAGGAAAAATCACCATAGAGGTGGACTACATGGCGTGTCCATGCTACCCAGGGATCGGGCCATGTGCTGCTAGCCATGTCCATGTACCTTCATCCCATGTCCATGTACATCGGTACACGATGTGTGGATTCACATGGGATTACTCTAGTGTACTCAATACGCATCTGTGTACTCTTACATGGAGTCCCTCCCATGTGATCCATTGCACGAGTTTTCCAACCTGGATAGGGTATAGGGAATATAAGTGAGGACTACACATCGTGTCATCCTTTACTTTTCTAAAACCGTATCTCTGCAACTGAGGGTGGGGGGGGATACACACCATGTTTTCATCCTTGGAAACAACATATAGCCAGAATTTTGACAGAAATCCAAGATTTGGAATCCAAGTGTGAATCTTTTCACACCACCATAGATATCTCCTGAAATCCATCTAGGATGAGAAGATCTAGCTATAAATCACATATCTTGGTCATTACTTGCCAAAAAATTGCCACCGCTCGTCGTTGGGGGTTCGAATTATCATTCTACACACCGCCAATGGTTATTAATTTAATTTATTGATATTTAATCACCAAAACATTCATCCACACCTCACAATGATCCCATATATATACTTTTCTGGTTGATCTATTCTTGTTTCGTTGATCTACCATGAATCCAGGGGTCCGATTGAGCTCGATACCTTCTATAAATTATCGAATTAGGATGATGAGGTCCAATCGGTGAAGAAAGAAAATCAATAAAAGAGAAAATAAAAAAACAAAAGGTTTAAGTATTAATTCCAAGAGTTCTTGTCTAATCAAACAAGAATGTGAAAATTGGGGTTAGATAAACAATTGAAATTAATTTAGATTTCAATACCTAGGAACACGAAAGATTTTCAATTTTCATAGATCCAAGGAAGAGTATGGGTATTCTCAACCATTTAATCAAAAGGGAGTCAAAACACCAATTTTCAAGTCTTTCCTCGATTACAGATTGCTCGTTGATGAAGAACACATCCACCAATGATTTGAGAGAAGCTGTTGCGTTTACAGCATTTTGATATACTATAATATGGATTTTTCATCATTGTTCGATGAGATACACCAACATAAGGAAGGATAGAGCTCTTGGAAAATTACTAGGATTATGAGACTAACCTTGGGTAGCTTCACATGATGATATATTTATAACATTTCAGTTTAGGTTAAACAAAACAATTAATTAAATTATTTAATTAATTTAATCCATTGAATTTACCACCAACAAGAGAGGGAATCGAACACCCCATGATGATTCATTTTATGCCAACCCTTGGGTAAATGTCGCATTATAGACTCAATAGTGGTATCTTATTTCTGATCAAAGTTATCATTTAAGAGTTATCCCGTTTTCTTTAAGAAGTTTCATGCACGTAATATATAATATATTTAATATTTTTATAAAATTAATTCTTGGAACACCGGGCCTTGTAATTGTACTCAGTCTCAACTCCTAGCTATAGAAATATATATAGAATTATTTCATAGTCTTACAAGGAAAAAACTAGGTCTCTACACTTAGGGATACTGGGTGCTATGGACCACGTTCAATGGTTGTAGCTTAGAGATTAGGAGTTGGGATCTATTAGTAGTTTACTTTCTATTTTTTGTCATAATGGGATATATTTATGGTTGGGAATGTATTTTTTCCATTTAATTTTTGGTTTTCACTATTGTACTCTTATACTCCATAGAGGTATTGCATGGTTGGTTTACTTTCTAGATGTTTAATCTTTTTATTATTATTCCTCTACACTCTTACATTGAGATGGTTGGGTGTGTGTGTACAGGTACATTAGGAAAAGGCCCCCTATTTAGGTTATTCCTTTTGACGCTTGTCGCCACCCCTGGTATATGGAAGAAGGCTTAGGGTAGTGTTATCTTGAGCCTCGGTTAGGGTCGGGTCATGAAAAATTGGTATCAGAGAATTTCATTCCTTATGAGGTTCTCTGGAGTAGTCCCCTTATACTAATTTGGTTGGGTTTAGTTTAATAGTGTTAAAGTTTCTTGAGTGTAGCTCTTAGTATAGAGAATCCAGTGATGGTACGAGTGTATGATGTATCCATTCAGCAGGACCTTGACTACCTACTTGTCGACTCATCATTCTAAGACATTGGTTATAGGGATCAATGATACATAAAATTTATAGGATTGTGTCTTTAACTTTCATTCTTGAGTAAGATCCCCATTTTTGTTATATATGTATATATGTTCATCTGACCATGGTACATATTTATTAATTTCTGGAAGAATCCACAATGACAGCCTACTAGGATACCCATTTTGGATTGTGAAGACAATCCGATTAGTGATGAGGTCCCAGTTTAGGGACAATCCCTTAAGTTACATCCTCCAGGTAGACCAGTAGGAAAACCTCCACCCGTTGAGTAGTATATCATCCCAGTAGAGAAAGATGAGGATTTATGTAGGATTAGTACGCTCTGCAAGTTCCAGTGCCAGGGGTTGTTGATATTCCTTGACGAGCCAGATCCTTAGTCAATAGAGGATTTGTGAGATTCAATAGTCCATATCTTCAGGATTATTAAAACCCAAATGTATCAACTAGTTGTGATAACATCTAGACTTTTCCATGAAGAATCTGGGCACTGGTGGGGTCTTGTTACCTAGATACATGTTGAGTTGACACTCTCGTGGACAAACTTCCATCAGCTATTCTGTGAGGAGTACTACCCCTCCCATTTGATCTTAGTTTGAATTCAGTATCCTCTCTAGCTATAAAAGGGAAGGATGATGGTGGATGAGTATTAAATGAGCTTCAAAAACCTTTCCCAGTACTCCCTTGACATGATCCGTGATGGATACTTTTAAGTGCATATGTTTGAGTAGGGAATCCGCAGAGAGATCTGTGTCAGTGTGGTTCCCTTATGCATTCCCACATAGGGTGAGGTACTAGAGAGGGCACTAGTGAAAGAGATATTTTTGTTAGAGGGACACTTGGTAGCTGGATATGGAAGTGTGCATCACAGAACCCAGTCGTCTACAGTAGCTAGCAGGCTCCAGTCAGTAGGATCTCAACACAGGAGATCCTATCATGATTAGAATCAGATTCATGTTCATGTGAGATATGAACAATGTAGACAACCAATTCATCCCATATAGGGGTTATTTTTTTCTTGTCATGGATGAGGTCACATAGTGCATGGCTGTCCGACTAAACGTGCTAAGAAGAGTGGGCAGATAGTTAACTAACCGCCATGGTAGAGACAATGTAGTGATTAGGGATCTCTTAGGAGAGGGAAGGGAGCCCCCCAAGGGGGTGGATCTAGTAGAGGATGGGGAGGAGTTATGGGTGGTGGATGATGCTATTATATCCTTCCACCACAACCACTAAGCAACCCATGTTAGGCTTAGGGAGCTGGTGGCCGTGGTCGCAGAAAACTACAGGATCTAGAAGATTATGACCCCACAATGCATGAGATGATCATAGGTAGAATTTTAATGTTCTCTAATCTTGTTTTAGTATTTTTATAAATATTTTCTATCTATTCATTCATCTTTATACTATTTATGTGATAGATGGAGCTCCTAGTTGTAGTGAAATCCCAGAAACTTCATCTTGAGGTTCCTATAGGGAACACTTCTTTTGTATCTTTTATCAACCAGAAGTGAGATCTATCTCTTAGTGGTGAGAGGTTCACATGAGAGATTTTGGTTATCATTATGGAACCCTATGACATAATCTGGGGTATGGATTAGTTTTCCATGTTATGAGACTAGATTTACTATCACTAGAAACAAGTCAGATGCCTTCGCACTGATGGGCCAAGATTCACCTTTATGGGAGAGAGATATCTCACACCAGGACGAGTGGGTTTCATGAGTAGGAGGCGGTATCCCATCACACATCAGTTATCAAGTTATCACTTGGTGAAACATGATCTTCAGGCATCTAGATTCCTTTAGTTATAGAGGATTATATGAATGCCTTACCTATGGATGTTATGGGGATACCTTTGAGTTGAGAGATGATTTTTTGTATCTACTTGAATCCTGAAACTGCACAGATATCTTATGTGACATATCTGATGGATCCAACCAAGATCTGGTAGTTTTTGTTGCAGTTGGAGGATCTTCTAAAGAAGGGTTTCATTAACCCTAGTGTGTCCCCTAGGAATCTCTAGTGTTGTTCATGAAAAAGGTATATAGGAGATTGTAGATTTGTGTGGATTATCGTCACCTGAACCAGGCCATGATAAAGAACAAGTAGCCCTTTCTGAGGATTGATTGCCTCTTTGATTATTTTTGTGGCACGCGGCGGTTCATGAATATCGATCTCCAATCTAGATACCACCAGTTGAGGGTTCATGAGGATGATATTATAAAGCTAGAATTCCAATGTAGCTATAGACATTCCAAGTTTCTAGTTATGCCCTTTGGTGTGACAAATTACCCTTCCATGTTTATAACTTTGATAAACTAGATCTTCCAGATATACTTGGGCCAGTTTCTGGTCATATTCATTGAAAAAATAATCTTCTACTCTGCATCAGAGAAGGATAATGCAAAGAACTTGGGGATAGTTATAAATTTTCTTCAAGAGCACTGACTTTATGAAAAGATATATAAGTGCTAGTTCTAGATTCATGAGGTTCACTTTCTAGGGAATTTCATTTCTAAGAATGGTTTATCCATATACCCAATGAAGATTGATGAATCGATTTCTTGGGAGACACCCAAGAGCATGTTAGAGGTACACCGCTTTCTTTTATTAGAAGGGTACTATTGGAGGTTTGTGGTGGACTTATCTAGGACTATAACCCATTTGGCTATCCTGACTTAGAAATGATAATTGTTTATCTATAATGAGAGGTTACATAGGTCCTTTGAGAAGTATAGGCTGAGGATGAAGAGTGATCCTATGTTTAGACTACTAAAGGAGGGCTTGGAGTACATAGTGTATTATGATGCCCCAGCAGCTAGGATTGACTGCATGTTGATGGAGAGGCAAACAATTATCACATGCGGGTCAAAGAATTTGATACCTTATAAGGATAATAATGAAAATCATGACCTAGATTTGGAAGTTTTAGTATTTTCCCTAAGTATATAGAGGTACTACCTTCTAGAGGAGTGCTTTTTGGATTACATAGACCATTAGAGTCTTAGATACTTCTTCACATAGAGAGACTTGAACCTGAGATAATATCTTTGGTTGGAGTTACTGAAGGACTATGAACTCAATATAGTATATACTATAGGGAAGGGAAACATATTATAAAATGACCTTATCAGTAAGTCATAGTATTTATTGGTGTAGGAGGCTTCTATGTAGTTGGAATCCTCAAAGCTGACCTTTGTAGAGCTAGAGGGTATAAATTTTATTCATTCGATGATGTTGACTCTTCTGATTCTCAAGCATGTGAGAGAGCCCCAGCTAGGAGACATAGAATCTGAGATCTTTCATGACTAGATATCCATAGGAGACTCACCATATGTATATTTTTAAGGAGGGATTCACATCATATTTTTTCATGGATGAACGATGGTTCTAGTCATGATGTAGGAGGAGGTGATGAGAGAGTTTCACTTCTACCCTAAATGTATATCCTAGTGTGGGGAAGATGTATAGAGACCTTTAGTGGTATTTTTAGTGGTTCGAAATGAGAATAAGTGTTTTTGAGTTTGTATCTCATTGCCTCAACTGTTAAAAAGTGAAGGCTAACCACCATGTTCTGGCATGTTTGTTGCAGCCCCTTGAGATCCCATAGTGAATGTGGGATGACATATCTATGGACTTTGTTATAAAATTTTCGTGAACATAGAAGGTATATGACACTATATATGTGATAGTTGACCAAATCATGAAGTCAACACACTTCATTTCTATCAGGGAGTGGAGTTCGGTGGAGATGTTAGGGAAGTTTTATATATGAGAGATTGTTCACATTCATGGGGTTCCCTCGATGATTATCTATGATAACGACATGCAGTTCATTTTATGGTTGTGGAGAGGTTTGTAGGAGGAATTCAAGAACTAGATGAGTATGGTTACAAAATTTCACACATAGATTGATGGGAAGACCGATCACACTATCCATGTTTTCGAGGATATGCTGAGAGCCTATATGTTAGACTTTTACTAGAACTAGGAGGATCACTTTCCCTTGGTAGAGTTTGTGTACACCAGCAAATACCACTATACCTTCAACATGTGAAATTGCGAGGCCCTATATGGGAGACCCTTAAGGTCACCCTCATGTTGGAAATAGATTAGAAATACATCTTTTATGGTCCTAAATACGGTGTAGGTGACGATGAAGAAGGTCCATGTAATCCATGAGCGTATGGAAATGACCCAGATAAGGTATAAATATTACGTATATATTTTTTGTTTTCCCTTGTAGTTTGAGAAGGGAGACCATGTTTTCCTAGGAGTATCCCAATGATGAGGATTATAGAGTTTTGGAAAAGGAGGAAAGCTATCCCCAAGGTTTATCGGTCCATTCAAAATCATACAGAGGGTAGGTGAGGTTGCTTATCACCTTGGTCTAACCCTACAACTAGAGCAGGTGCATGACATCTTTCACATGTCATAGTTGAGGAGATACATGCACGAAACTATGAACATCATTGACTAGGGTGAGCTGGAAATTGAGGATAAATCTACCTTTGTAGAGAACCTAGTGGTTATCGAGGATCAAAACGAGAGGACCCTGTGTGGAAGAACCATCCCATTGGTTTGAGTGTTATGGCAGTATGGGAATGTACATGAGAGATCCTGAGAGAAAGAGAGCCAGATGCAGGTTCAGGCACTTCTTTCCGGCTTGTTGGTATCCAGGCGGAGAGGGATGCAAGTGTCAGAGGTGGAGTCTGATTCTGAGTCTCTAGTGAGGATGCTACAGGGTGGCCATTTCATTCCGTGGGACTTGATCTATCTCATTCGTAGGTTCAAGACATAAACTAATCAAGGCTGGGTTATTCACCATAGTTGGAGGGAGTCTAACTTTGCGGAAAATGCCCTCGCCCTCTTGGGAAGACAGGAGGAGCCACTTTTGATATTTGATAGTTTGAACTCCCTTCCCCTTGAGTGCTTTACTGTGGTTCAAGGAGACTCCCTTGGACTTCACCACTTTCGACCTCCTTGAAGGGAGGTTCTTTGTTCTCTGTGCTTCTTCAAATAATAATAATAAAAAAAAGTATTTATCGTCGATGTAGAGACATTTTTTTGACTTGTAAGACTTTTAAATATTTATACACATATTTCCAAAGCCACACATTGAGATGGTGTGTGATTTTGAGGCGCGTTGTGAAAAAAAAAAATAATTTTATAAAAATATTAAATATATTTCATATTATGAGCATGAAGTTTATTAAATAAAATGGGGTAACTCTTAAATGGAATATTGGATCAGAAATACGGAACCATGGCTGAGTCCAGAACAAGATGTTTATCCTAGGTAAAACCTAAAATAGGTTGGCATGGGTCATTCAGATATCCCACCCATTGATAGTATGTTCATTGGATTAAATAATTATTTAATTAATTTAACATAATAATTTTACTTTAAATTTGTAAATATGGAAATATTCTTAGGGCCTCATAATCCCGAGATCATTGAAATCTTCTCCTTCTCTCCTTCCATTAGAATATCATATCAGACAACGACAAAACTCTAGATTGACGAAGATCATGATGCAGTGAATGAAATGAATTCATTAAATTATTGGAGAGAAAATTATTCAAAAAATAATGATCCAATATCCATGTAGGACTCATCAATCGGTATATTTCTCCCAATTTTATTAAGTTGATCGAGTAGATCAATACCTTCCTTTGATCTGTGCAAATTATGTCCTTTGTATGCAATTATGTATCAGATATTTAATTATTCCATGGTTTTCTAACCATATATATTCCCATTATTTATAGTTTACTAAGAATACTTAAAAAAATCAATAAAAATTTATTCCTATTCATTTAACCCTTAATTTCTTCACGTTCTTCATTGGTTGGACACCACGATCTTGGTTCAATGTTTCTTGACGGTACTGAGCCTGATCAGACCCCAAAAATCCTGATGAAACAATTTTTGAGGGAAGAATAAAAGAATCAAGAATATATCTAGGATGTTTTCGGGATGTGGATGGCTGTTTTGATGATTGGAGATGAAACCTTCAATGTTGGAAGGATTAGAGGTGTGTGGTATGTGCAAAGAACCTTCAAGGATCAATGAAACTGATTTTTGGCCACCGAATGGTAAAAAATGATAGATCCAGATTAGATCCATTGATTTAAGATGGTTTACAGATGCTATTTGAGGTTAATGGACATATTTTAAGCCTTAATAATGGATCTAGATTTATAGAAAAATCCTGACTACATGCCGTATAGTTCAAAGAACACACAACGTGTCGAGTCCTGACTATGAATATAAGGGTTTTAGAGAATTAAAAGTATCACACTCCATGTGGGACTCCCACACACCATCTAAACTCATGCTGAAAGAATCATCATGTACTCTGGGAGTACATGTACATGGGCATGGCTAGGAACACTTTGTACCAAAGTACATGGACACAAGGTAAAGTAAACAAACATGGTTCAAATATTTAGATATGGACAAAAACATGGGTAGGAACCCATGTGGAATTGGAATTATATGTATATACCCTACATGAAATGTATACCTATATGGTAGGAAAGACGTGTAACTCCAGGTATATTTCCGGGTGATGGAGCTGGACCACATGCCATGTGGGTCCTCTCACATGCTGTGTACCTCTTGGTTCATTTTGTGGAAACTCCTATCCTGAGTGTTTTTCCACGTATAACATGATTATTCCCTTGTTTATAGATTTTGAGATATGATGTGAGATGTTCTGGGAATGAAGATTGTTTAGGTGATGCTCGACAATGGAATTTATCACACAAGATCACTAGAGGCATTCTGAGTGGAACCCTCCAGCTAGGCTGGGCATGATCCCTCAATGACTAAAGTGGAACCCTCCAACTAGGATTATCATTGGTCCTCTATAAAATCCTATAGTGGAACCATCCAGATAGTATGGGCATGGGCCCTCTATTAATTCCTAGAGAAGAACCCTCTAGTGGGTTGAGCATTGGTCCTCTACCACCAGAGTAGAACCATCCTGTTGGCATAGGGCATGGGTCCTCTATCGAATCTTAGAGTGGAACCCTCTAGATGGGATGGGCATAGGTCCTATATTACTAAAGTGTAACAATTTTATTAGAATAGGTTATGGGTCCAATATCTATCCACCAAGTGGAAAACTTCTGTTGCACTAGGGTATGTGTCCTCTACTAGAGATTATGTCCCATAAAACGTGAAGCATAGTGACGAGGTGTGACTTTACTTGGATGGTTTCTATTGGGAAGGTTCATGAGATACTGGGAATCATTGTTGGAATTTTTGAAATGTTGTAAAATATTTTTCAAGGATGAGATGTGAGATGGAGATCCCCTTTCTCTATCATTTGGGTTTCTTTTAATGAGAATATATATATACATCTGTATCCATGCCTTTGGATTCAGTTACTCTATTACCTTGGGTTGTGATGATGTGTGGGGTATGCCACATGATTTATGTTTTTATATTCTCATGGTTGGATGAGTTTACTCTCCTTTTATGTGTGTAAAAGACTCATAATACAGTTTATCTACTGATTGTGTAGAGCCCCTTGTGCTTGGACAAGGTTACTCTTTATCTTACTTTGGGTTGAGCTATATCCTGTTTACTATCAACCATCTTTCTATTTATGTTGTATCTATTACTACTCCCCCTTCATACTTTGAGGCATACTACTAGGTATGTATATACACACCCATATAAGGTATTTTCCCACACATGTTTGGTATTTTTATGATGAGAGATAGGTATATGGTGAATTCATAGGATCTTAGGGATACTAGGTGCCGTGTACTGCGTACGGTGGTCATAGATTAGAGATCGGGAGCTGGAATCTATTAGAAGTTTAATTTCCTATTTTTTTTTCAGGTTTGGATACATTTCATGTTGGTCATGTATTTTACCCTTTACTTTTTAATTTTCAATGTTGTACTTTTGTACACCATAGAGGTTTTTCATGCTTGGTTTACTTTCAATCTGTTACATATTTTTATTATTATTCTTTTTCAATTATGAATTGATATGGATGGGTGTGGGTATATAGGTACATTAGGAAAAGTCCTCCCATTTAGGTTATTCATTTTGATACTTTTTTCCATCCCTATCATATAGAGCTGGGCTTGGGGTATTTGCGACTCAATCCCTAGTTAGGGTTGGGTCATGAAAAAGCATCTCTAGTTCTTGATGAGGAATTTGGTCTTAACGATGTTGTTTCACCTAGAAGGAAGAGTTATTCACCTCCTAATTATTTTCCTTAGACCAGTTACCTAAAAAGAGGTGATTTAGATGCCTTTAAGTATAATGTGTTATCTGATCTTAGTGTATTTCTTAGAACTTCTACTTTCTAGGACAATATTCTAAATGAAGATGATGCTTTCTTGATAATATCATTGGATATAGATCACCTATAACCAAAAATATTTCTAAATATTTTAAATATGGAAATGGATAATAGAATATTGGGTAAGTATATTATAGTTATATAATCTACCATATAGGACATGAGAGTAAACATCACTCCATAGATCTATCAGTTCTTGTACGGATAGAATCCATTTCTATAGCTAGGGACTCTTCTTCCCAAGCTCCACCCTCTTCCGTTACTTCTTTTTTTGATGTTGAGTTGATTAGAACTATTATTAGAGAAGAGATACATGTTGTGTTGGAAAATTCCTCTACCTTTAATTAGGACGATCTCATAAAGATAAAATCTCATGGTGAGAACATATATAAGTTAAATAGATAATGTTTTAATAAAGCAGAAAGTGATAGGGACACTATAACCAAAGATAATAAATATCACCTATCTAATATTTTTACCAAGAATTAAATTAATTTTTATTTTAATTTTTTTTCTAAGAATCTAATAATACCTCCTATCAATAGGGAATTAAAGGGAAAAGTGTGTCAGTTAAAGGATTTAACACTATTTTTGAAGGTATATATGGAAGAAAAGACTAATTTTTCAATGATAATTGAGCATGGTGGAAGGATTATAGCTTAGTTTATGGAACCGATGGATCCCTTCACGTACACTTATAAGACATAAATCATTAAATCTCTAGTAATTACTATGAAAATTATAGTATCTTTCCTCATCTCATCACCTATTCAATCAACATCTATTTCTATCAGTCATTTTCGAATTACTCCTATTGAGGCGGTGAGACATTTGAGGAAAGTAGTCTTTGAATTTGTGTTTATACCTCTTGCACCTATTTATTCCCATACTCCTAAACCAACTACTATTGGAAAAGGAAAAGATCCAGTTGATCCTAACTCCCTTTGTGATAAGGATTCATTAGACTCAAACTATGATTTTATAGGCCCCTTTTTATTTTGAATTTTGATGATGTAACTAATTAAATTTGATATTAATGATACTTCAAAACTCTATATTATTTTTTATTTACTTTCATAAATTTTATCTTTTCTATAGATTTTAGATAATACCAAATGGGAATAAAATACTATGTGTTGATAAATAATGGAGATGAGTATAATTATGGAACTATTTTATGGAACTTTATCTTTGTTTTTTCTTATGTTTTTTCAAAAAATCTATAACATTAATTTTAATACCTCTACCTTCTTGAAATAAACTATTTTTGAATTTTATTTTCAACCATGATTTGTTATCATCAAAAAGGGGGGGATTTCTATCTTAGTCCATGTATTTCTTTGTTTTAATGTTCACAAATCATGTTTTCTTTATTAAGATTAAGTACTTACTTACCATTATGTAAGTCATACATGTTTATATTTATCATTATGTAATTATTTTAATGTTTCTTCTATCCTTAGATAACTATCTTAAGTGTTCTATTAATTTTATGTAAGTTTTGGGTTACCCATACATGAGATTTTTAATCTTGGTTCTACCCTTACATAAGCTCTATGAACCCTTACACATGTTTTTATCTACCCTTACACAAGATCAATAAATTCTAGTTTACCTATACATATGAATATGATTAACTTTATATTATCTATATAATTGTTTATTTACCCTTACATTTGAATTTTCATACCCTTATACAACCATTATAAATTTTGGTTAACCTTTACAAAACTATGAAAAATGTGTTTTAATTTTACACAAATCTTAGATAACCCTTACATAGTATATAAAAAAGTGTTTTTACTCTTACACTATGTTTTTTACATGATTTCTCTAAAAAAATATCACTACTTACTATTCAAATATTCTATTGTTAGTTATAGTATGCTACCACTAGTTAATATCTTCCTCCAATAGTGAAACTATGCTACTTCTAGAACAAAGTTTCTACCACCAGATTAGATTTTCCATTGTTAGTTCAAATTTCACTACTTTTAGATAGATATTTTATCATCAAAAGACTCTAACACTACTAAAATAAAATGTCTATAGCTAGTTCACTTCATCAACCACTATACCATTCAAGCTACTATTAGTACAAACATGATACTTCTAGGCTATGAATGCTACTGTTAGTGAAGATGATCTACTAATAGAATATTATTCTACCACTAGTTAAATCATAATACTTTTTGTTCAGTTTTTTATATTATCAGTTGAAGTTTCTACCACCAATTGAAATCATAATACCATAAGTGTTTAGAATAAAATTCAAATTAATTATTCATTTGGCTAGTTTATGTTTTTTAATTAAAGATAGATAAACATAGATTTTAGAATGATTATTATTAAATGACCACACAAACTCATTAAGTAAAATGTAAAACTTTCCTCTTTTTATACTCAGTATGAGAAATTATCTCATTTTTATTATCTTATAATGGATAATTAGAGATTATGAAAATCTATAAAATCATAGGAACTCTTCATGAACAGTGGCAAGCTAGTTGATTACTTTTACTACCGTCTGACTAGTTGAGCTTCAGTTCCTACTAAGAAGATAGATGATTGACCATTGATTCATAAAACAATTTTTTTTCAAAAAAAAGTAGAAATATTGAAATGAACATTCAAAGTTTCTTCAAGGATATATTTAAATATAATAAAAAAGAAAAATAAGAACATTGATGATCATATCCTACTTGATTAGAGAAAGAATAATTACACAACCATTTTATTAACCTTTCTTTATTATTCTTTATTTTAGCTTACCTTCATGCTATGATTACTATAATTAGTTCATTTAATAGAGCATGATCCTACACAGTATTAGATATTACTAGATACCATCTCTCCTATTTTTTTACACATGTTATCTCACATATAACTGTGGAAGTGGCAGCATGTATCCTGGAATGCCTTATGTAAAGTTTTATGTAAAAACATGATCCATGATATAGATCCAGTTTTTTTTAATAAACTACTTGTAAGCAGGTGATTTTCCACTAGAGAGGATTTGGTCTTGGATTGAGATTGAACCACTTATTTTTATTCCTCTATGTGTTCTTATTTGTTTACTTTAGTGATTTTTAAATTATTTTAACTAGGTTGTGATCGAGCCTTTGAGAAATCTTTCAAAAACATTAAACTATATATTTTTACTATTTTAGTTATCTAGGGTGTTTTTATAAACCATGGGGGTTAGTTTTAAATATTTTAACATAAAATTTAATTGAAAACTCAATTTACCCACCTCAAGAGTTTTCTATTGGGATTAACATTAATTATTATTAACCATTAGATATTATTACTAATTAATTATCAATTATTGGTTATTTTTATTAATTATTTATCAATAAATATGAATTTTTAGTTATTATTTGTAATATATACATATGGTTGGGTTGGTCAGGTCGGGTTGGGTAATAAGTTTTCTCACATAGGACCTGATCTGACCCAAACTAACTCGACCTGATTAGGTTGGGTCAGCTCAATCAGGTCAGGTTGGGTTTGGACACCCGTAATACCCACTTCAGAAAGATATTTTCTTGCACATGTCATGTATTATACAAAGAATAATCTATTCAATGGTGATATTTTTTGACCTAGAGAGGATGGTTTATAGTGGTGTTTGGAACCTTTGGTAGAGGGACCATACTTAGGGACTAGATTTTGAATGTTGGGATATTATTCTCTTTTGTTTTCAGTTTGGAGGTACTTATTGTTTTTTGGGCCAATATTTTTCCCTTGTGCTTTGGTTATGCTGTCATAATATGTTGTGAAATGTTAGAGGTTGTGCATGTATTTTTTTTCTAGTTGATTATTATTCTGTGTTACTCTAGTGTGTTCATATACTTGTGCATGTGTACTGGTGAATTAGAATAATGCCTCCTATATGCAAGATATTCTTACTCGGTTCTAGTCACCTATAAAGACATGGAATTTCTATGGATTTTTTTTATAAATACAAGGAAATTTTACAAGTCCGCAGTTTCTGATGGCACTTGATTCTGAGGTCCGGTGTGCCCGGTATCAATTTCTGAAGTTTTGTTCGGGTACGTTCAGTAAACCTACGAGCGAGATTTTATATCTTTTGAACCAGTGCTCAGAATTGAAATCTAAGAGCACCATTAAACTCGCAGCGTTGGTGATTTCTTAGTGAGACCTTCACCACAGTTGCGTTCTGACGAGAATGGGAGTTAGTTTTGGGGGCTTTTAAATTAAATTAAATAAAAATAAGGTTGTTACTTTATTTTTATTTGTGGTGGTTTAATCTTCCATGGGGAGGTTGGAGGTGGGGTCCACGACACCCTAACCTCCCATGGGATGTTATGGTGGTGGGGCCCACCCTCACATAACCTCCCTTGGGAGGATATCTTTGTTGGGGACCACACAAGCTTTAAACCTCCCATTAAAATCCTCATTTATGTGGGATGTCAACTCTCCACCTTCTCCCATTAATTTATGTGCCAACCCTCACAATTAATGAATTGAAATTCTTTTAATTAATTGGCACATTTTGAATTCTTTTGAATTCATGTTAACAATACAATAATAGACAAGGATATTATTTTATTTTGGTTGGAAACTCTCTCTTTTGGTAAAACCTTGGAGAAACTTGGGAGAACCTCATTCTCCCCATGAAGAACATGAAGAACATTTCTTCTGCCACCATCTTATTCCTTCTTCAACCAGGGCAAGAAAGGGAAGCATCGACACCCACGAAGAATGCCAACGACGTCATCTCGACTCGTCCTCTCCGAACTCTTCCTCCTACGACATTGAAGAATCGATGCCACCTTCCCGCGACTCCATCAACGATCACCGAACTCGAGGTAGGGGGATTTGAATTGTTTTTATACCCATTCTACGTCATTCAATTTATGGTTTGAGAACCGAATGATATCACCATAACAAAGAGGGTTTGGACCGCAGAAACACGGCCCAAACCTCCCCTTTTTATTGTTCCCGTTTGATGACGACGGAGGTAGAGCGTGAAGGAACCGCCGGTGCATGGACGATGGGTCGCCATAAGGACACGACACCACCGTGCCACGCAGAGAATCGAGCCGCAGCCAGGCGGGACGCGACAGAGCCGCAGGGGTGTAGTGCCGTCGCACCACACTAAAAGAAGGGGCCGTAGCCACGAAGGCCACGACGGTCGCATGGAGGGCAGGGCGCCGTCGCGCCGTGTAGAGTAGGGGAACTACGACCATAGGCCGAAGCAGACAGAAGAGGGCGGCCGGCTGAGCTGGCCGCCGGTGTGTGCTACAGGCGGGACCCACCGGGTCCTACGGTTCACCGAACCGACACCCAGCGCTGGTTCCTTAGGAAGATAGGGGCACTACACCCCCCCACGGCATGGCCAGCCGGGCCACGCAGGCAAGCCAGCCGGGCCGGGACACCACGGGCGGGGCCAGGCTGCCACGGGCCGGGCCACCTCGGGCCGGGCCGCCACGGGCCGGACTTCCATGAGCCGGGCTGCCTCGGGTAGAGCCACCCACTCGGTCCAGGCTGGACCTACAGACTGGGTTGGGTCGGGTCAGTCCGACTGGGTCGGACCAGACATGGACCCGCTACGGCCTATTTACACCTTTTTACCCATAACTTGGGCTATGGGTGTCCAATCGACGAACCGTCTATAGAGACAGAAATCTTAGAGAAGGACGACTATTTTGGAATACCCCCCTTGTGGCTTGGACATAGTTAGGGTATGGTCGGGTTGGTTTGAACCTAAAATCCAAACAGGCCCTTGGAACGGAAATGCCAATAACTCACAGACTAGGCGTCCGATCGACGCGCCGTTTCTTGCGTTGAGACCCCTATGACGAGGCGAACCCTTGATATAATTCATCATGGTACTTCATGATAATATATGTATCGACACTTGTCTTGAGGAGAGGACCCTCCAGGAATCAAGCATACCTGAGCGGAACTCTGTGGATGGCTTTTCACTGTTGACTGTTCCTGGATCATGTGTTGGTCTGACAGTTCCGATGACTGTTCCTAGATCATGCGTTGGTCCGAAAGTTCTAACTTCTGTACCTGGATAATGTGTTGGTCCAATAGAATAGATGGGCCTGGATCATGTGTTGGTCTGACAGCTCTAACGACTGTTCCTGGATAATATGTTGGTCCGACAGCTCTAACGACTGTTCCTGGATCGCGTGTTGGTCTGACAATATTGAATTCTGTTCCTGGATCATGTGTTGGTCCGACAACATAGATGACTCAGTGGCTATATCTGATCATCTGTACCTCTCTACAAAAGTTGTATACCAGTGTGAGCTGAGTAAGTAACTCTTATGTTTCCTCATGATTGATATGGGTCATTTGATAAACTTAGGTATATGTATGGGAATATACCTAAGTGGGATTTTCAGTTTATTTCATACTTTATGGTATATCCTTGTTGGATTTAGTGAGAGCTTGAGGGTCTTAGGGTCCCTACTGACTATCGTTATACTCACCCCTGCACGGGCTATGCCTGCACCTCATTGTGTTGGATGTAGATGACGGACATCATTAACGGAGGCCGAGTGCGCCAGGACTGTACTGTACCCAGAGGTGGACCTTACGACGTGTCGGTGCAAAGAGGAGTCTGACGGACGTAGAGCGCTGAGGAGGTTATCTGTACCTACCCTTCAGGTTGGATCCATGGTGGATGATCCAGGAGCATCTTGTCACCTTCCAACTGTTTTGTTTTTTCCTTGTACTTTACATTTGAGCTTGTATTTCCAGAACCTTTTACTTTCCAGCACTTCTTATATATACAGTTTTTTACTTAGTGTTTTACTTCCAGTTGCGTACTCTGTTGTGTGTGTTTCATTTTATAAAGGCAATGCCTTCCCAGTTTAGGGATTTATACCTTTGGTGATAGTCGCCAGCCCCTGGCCTTTGGAAGGCTGGCTTGGGGTAGTCACGACACAGGATCCAAGGACGAGTCGTGACATCACCAGCCCCTCTCCTGTTAGAGGTGGTATTGGGTTGGCACACTTGGCTTACTGCTAGTTAGGAGGGCCCTAATTAGTTTATTTGTGTCAAATTACAACAAAAATTAAATTTATCTATAACTAAAGAGGCACTTTCACTATGTACATAACCTTTAAGTGGTATCAAAGTGGTCTTATATCAATTTAAAATTATTCATTTATTTTTTGTTGATTTATGTATTCACCATTATCTTTTTAATTTTTTAATTCATTCTTTAAAATTCTAATTTCAGAATCTTATCGTATTCTTCTTCATTATCATAAATATTATTAAAATGTATTAATTATATATGAATAAAATATAAGTAATCCATTAGGAGGTACTAAGGATTCTAGATGGAAAACATAAGACAACATCATATGTAGCCAATTGGTATACGTCCTGTACCCGTGCACATTTACCCAAGACAAACCATGAGAAATATGGGTTGATATGCAGTAAATAAACATGGAATTTATTAGTATACACCATGTATTGACCAGGACAGACTTGAACCTAATTTTCTAGACTAAACAATGTGTAACTCGCTTACACGCTATGTAGTCCATGCATTTTCATGGTGGAAAACATGTAGTGAAAGATGTGTCATTTATTTATAACATATTGTGTGTGATTATCTACCATGTAACTCAAAGGTCACATGGTGTATAAGTCCTATACACACCATGTACCTCATAAATATCTGTGGATAACTTACCTGCCCAGTCCTCAGGTGTGTGTTGTGGATAAATGATGAAGATACATACACATTGTGTAACTAGTCTATACAAATCGTGTATACTACATATTTATGCATAAAATAAAATATATTAATTATTCCATTTAAAACTAATCAATACATTTTCTTTTTTTCATTTATTGATAGTTAATTATGTGTGAATGGTTATATATATATATATATTAAATGATTAATTAATTTCTATGTAATATTCATAACTACACACCATTTATAGTTGGAATATGCCTACTACTCCATGTTCATGAAAATCATTACATGCTATGTAAATAACATGTCTTCAAACATCATTTATTGATAGTACACTTCATGTAATTACATGAAAAAAATTAAAATTATATATTTTTTATGAGTATATAGTATATGAATAAAATAAACACTAATTATTTTTGATGGGTAATCATCATGTTTCCACTAAGTACATGTTTTTTACTTAGTTAGTTTTAATAAAATTAATTAATTTAATTTGATTAAAATTACAGTAGTTAAGAATATTAAGGTCAATTTTAAGGGAAATTTAGATGAATGGATGAATTAATAAATAAAGATAACTAATTTATTCAATCACATTTTATCTTAATTAAGAATAATTTAAATGAATGCCAGTTTATTAAATGTGTACTCATTGTGGATGATCATGAGCATATATGAACCATTATATGTGTTTGGGTTCTTTTAATGTAATTATTATTGGATGGGTTTTGTAATAATTATTTTATTAAATTAAAATGATGGCCTATGTGTCATACCCTCTTCTATTGTGTGAGGGCCTTAGAGACCATGTTTTCTTTTATGTAAAACTTTATAAGTAATCCTTTGGTTCCCCTAACCTATATGTGAGTAAAAAATTATGTAAAAAATTGACCTCCTTGGGTAATGGAGGTGGTTTGATTTCTATGATGAGGTGAAATCAAACCAGGAGTTACATTAGAGTATTGGTGGAATGCTTCAGCTTAAACCAAGTTATAGTTCAAGGAATTTTTCCCCTAGTCCCAAGGGTTAGATTATCATCCACTAGATAAACTAATTATTAGAAAATTTTATGATCATTCCACATTTGTTATTTCAATTATATTAGTTGTACAATTAATTATTTATGCTTATAGATGATTTATCATGATCACATAAATAAGTGAATTAAAAATTATGCAAGGTGAAATTAAAATAAAGTGGATTATGCATAATTTTTTTAGACACGATTTACCACTTAAATATAATCCACTTAATATTAACAAGAAAATAATAAGATAAAATGAGTTATTTAATCATAAATATAAAAATACATAAAATAAAAAGATCAAGTCATTGAATACTTATAATACTTATGTTAAGATCAAACCATAGTTCAAGGTGCTTGAGTGACCCAAGTCAGGGTGCTTTTAATTATTAGGGAATTTCATCTTGAGTTTTGGATTGACTTAACCAGTTCACATCAAGTGTTGACTTACCAAGAAGGAATTGGTGTAACTAGTAAGAAAGTGTAGAGGAAATCCAAATATAAGATTTTAGTATTGGGGACTCCACTCAGTAGATCAAGGAGTTTTGATTTAACATATTTGAAATGTTATTCCTACCTAAATACCTTCAAATAGTTTGTGAGGACCAATTATGGGTTAAAATAAGTTGAATATTTATCCTTGACAATAGAATATCCAAGATACATGATATTCCAAAACCAATGATGAGTTATATTTGATTTCAATAAAATAGAAGGAGATTAATAAATAATATTTATTAAGTTGTATCTTTTGGTAATCAAGATAAAAATACTAAAATATTCTTTTGATTAATGTAGACTATGGAAAGTGAAATTTTCGCAACACTATAGTAATTTATAGACAAAGTCAATGTCCTGTCATACACCAACTTACAAGATTAGTAAAGTTTTTTATATTATATTTCATTACTGAAGGGTTTATATTATGTATTGGAACCCCACACCTAATTTTCTAGATCAGATAGAAAGTGAGGGAGATAAGGATGACTATAAGAGATACATGTGGATGTTCTAGTTGTCTGTTGAATTAGGATATCAGTTGTGTTCAAAGTACTAAAAATTAAACATAATGAAATTTATGCTTATACCATGAAATATCATCACTTATCATTTAAAAGGATAAATATAGGCTTTTAGATAAATGATATTTTCACCATATTATACTAGTGTAAAATAGAAGAGGGTACTAAGTTATTGATCCTATCTTTAATATACTAAAGTAAATTGTTCAATTAGTGAAGTTTGAGATTTGATGTGGATAATAAATTATCCATTAATCCCATTTTAAAATAATAACCTTAAAATTTATCCTTATTTATCCATTTATGAGATGAATAGTATGATTGAACAAACGATAAATCTTTTTGATTAAGTTAACACTCTAGATTCAATTATAGTAAGTATGGTTTTCTTTTTAAAGAAATAATTGTATATTGTACATAGATTTATCAAATAATGTGACTAAAACCTAAATTAATTTTTTTTTAAATTTAATTTTTTTAAAGGAATTTCATTTTTTAATTCATCATGTTAAAATTATCTTAGGTTGAACTTTTTATATTTTCTAGAAATAGTTTATTTTTGGGTGAATATTGAAAAAATACTGATTTTTCAAAAACTATCATTTTTTGACCTTACAATGATATAAGAATAAATTTAAAGTTTATTAAAAAAAATTTATAGTCCAAATTTATATTAAATAATTAATATAATAAATATAAAATATAATTTTGAACTTATAAATATATGATTAACATTTTGGAAATCTAAATAATTTTTCTGTTCAAATAAAAACTATTTTTAGTTATTTTTTAATCAAGTTTTTAAAAGGAAACTCTTCTGTTAAAAAAATAAGTCTAATTTGATTTAAAATAATATAATTAATCTCATTGTAATCAATATTATAATTTATTTTTCTGTAAAATCATTTTTTGTACAAAATAAACATAAAAAACAGGTTTTATTAGCTTTTACAAAATTATATTAAAAGTAATCTCAACAAATTCGAGGATTTAAATCATGTAAAATGTATTCTATATTTTTAATAATCATAATTAATATTAGGTAATAATTTTAAATTACTTTTTGATCATAATAAATATTAACTGTGGTAAATATTTATAACATTGGTTAAGGGTAAAATGGGCTGAAAGGGTTAAAAATAAAGGGATAAGGCTTCAAGATAAAAAAACATTATTAAAACTCATTTTATGTATTGAATTTAAGCCTTTAAATTATAATGTACAAATATATAAAAATATGGAGCCACTATAATACGGAAATGAATTTACATTATTAAAATATTTAAGTAATTCCATGTGCCACCCTTCCCTAACTTATAAAAGAGAACCTATTATATTACTTTATTCAAAAACTTTTATCTCTCTATATTAGACAATAATAACAAAAAAATAATCCTAGATTCACAGCCTTGATTATAAATATTTTATTATTATTTTAATACCATTATAAGAAGGATTAACATGTAGGGTAAGGGAGGTCTCTCAAAGAAGAGGTAATCGCCTTTACCAACTCTTTTAAAGAAAAAATATTTTTATTCTTCTAATAAATATATCAAATACATCCTAATTTTATGAATCTAGTATCGTAAATATAATGATATGTTATCCACTATATATACTAAAGCTGGGTTGCTCCAGCCAGACTTGTCGCCTCCACAAGCTCCCACATCATCGATAAATAAAAATCATCCCGATATTACCCCCCAACTATCGGGCTCATCTGCCAAGATGAGTCCTCCGAGCTCGAGGCCATTCATTCACCTTGCTCTGTATACATGCTCTTCCATCCTCGCTTAGGGTTTTGACAGAACTCCATTAAGTCGGGTTCCAGACGACTTCCCTACGCCGCTTACCACCCCTGACCATTTCTTCATTCCCACCGTCCACACTATCCCACTCTCGGGGTTTTCCTCCAATACAAGATTAGGGTTCCAGTTGACTTCCCTCCTTCGCTTCATCTGTTCTCGCCCTCAACCTTATATGGATAAGACTCCTCCAATTTCGTTTCTAGGGTTCGCAGTCACGATAACCCTCCCTATATTTCTCCTACCGCTTGTCCTGTCGACTGAGGGTGCTCGCAACACTTAGCGACGGACTACTCGCTGCCCTTCATTTTCCCTCCCCAAGAACGCTCTCCGAATCCCCTCTCCCGCTCCCCTCAACGAATCCCCTATGAACTCGCGACAATGAATCACATGATCCACCAGGCCCCAGGCCCTCAACGAATCGCTTCAGCATCCACTGATTTCATAGGACATCAACCGATTCCTTTGAGATTGATTCAGGTTGGTAATTTCATCGCCTAATTTGGAGGTAACTGTGCATTTACCGAATGCTTCATCTACTGGGTTGCAAGTATTGGATTCCATGGATCTATGATTTTCGAAAGGTACGATTCACTAACTCTGCAGTTGTTTCCCACTTTCAAATACATGTTTTATATGGTGTTTTGGGTGTATCTTATGTGGATATAGCGTTCATATTATTTTCAAGATCCTATTTGGACTTCAAATAATCCTACTTATTTTCCCTTTTCTATTTTTGTTTAACTGACTTGGTTACGGCTTCATTCCCATTCACTTCTCTATATGGTTTGACATACCATGAAATTATACTACTTGGAAATAGAATCTTGGTGCCCCTACATTAAGATGGAACTGAAATTTACCTAATTACATACAGATATTTGAAACATTAATGTTTCAACATCATTTATATGTAAGTGTTTACCTATTAGTCATTCATATATATTTCCATAGGGTGTTTTGGGTGTTTCTTATATTGATGTAGAGTTCATCTAATTTTCAATATCATGTTTTCCCTTCAAATAATCTGACCATTTTTTATCTTTTCTGTTTGTGTTTAACAGAAATTATTATGCTCCCTCCCCGTTGAGTTCTCTGTATGGTTCGACATACCATGAATGTGTAGTGCTTGGAGATAGTATCTTGGTGCCCTTACATTAAGATGGGACTAAAAATTACATAATTACATACAGGTAGTTGAAACATTAATGTTTCAAGATTATTTATATGTAAGTGTTTCCATATTAGTAATCCATAGATATTTCTGGACTGCTTATTGAAGTGTTTCCCTTTTAGTCATTCATAGATATTTTCTGGACTACTTATTATACATCTCTGGAAATCTTGGGAGTTCGATCGGGGAATCCATGCATGGATGCGGCATCCGAGATGTCTGGATCCTCAACTATCTACTCTGTCGTCTTCTATAGGTATTTCCTCTACATCAAATAATTGAGAGAGATTTTCCACATTTGATCTTTTCCTTGGGTTTTTACATGGATGACTAATCTGATTCTTATGAAATTTATACTAATATTAACCTTATGCTAATGATTCATTTCTTTGGTTTGTTATCTTTCATTTTTTATCCATTTGTTTTCATACATATATGTTTTTTCTTCATAGTCTAATGAATATTAACTTTGTGTTCTATTTAACGTTAGAAATTACTTTTCCTAGGAAGCTTGTTTCTAATTTGCTAAACCAATTTCAAGATATTTTTAGTGGCCGAGAAACATTGGCTGGAAGCTTGCAAGGGTGATATCGACAACCCTGGTGATGAAAATTTTAATTACAACATAATTACTTATCTTTCTATGGAGGCCTAAATAGTTTCTACGATTGTGGAGAAAAAAAAGAGGCATATCCAGACTGGTATTTTATATTTTCATATTACTTTTCTGAGATTATGATAGGAAGAGGAATAAATTGGTCAGTTATCAATATTTTTGTGTTTGTGATTCACATTTCTTGAAGTGCATCTATTGATAACTATTATAAGTTTGATCATGTAGGTTTGTGACCACCATTCAATAATATACTTTTAATACACATGGCCTTAATGTTAGAATGAATTCATTTATTATTATTTCATGTATATCTATTCTTTTATGCCCTTCTAATTCAAGAGGATTAGATGTAGCAATAAAAACTGATGGATGACCCCATGTGATCTGAACATGATTGTGCAAATCATGATTCTAATACCATGTAATAATCCTATAATCACTTCCCTACATTGATATTCCAGAATCAATTATGTTTTAACCGCATCTTTGTAAATTGTTTATTTCATTGTACTGTTACAGTACTTGTCATTAGTTTCTCAATTTACCATTTCACTTTAACATTGTTGAGTTTTTTATGATTTTACTGGACTTTATCTCTAAAATTGTGAGCAAGAATTGACCAGATATTCAATGGAGACTACTAAGGAAACAACTATAAATAGGCTATTATAAGATTATTAATCTTTATATGATTTTTTTGTTAATTTTATTGTACTGTTATTCCCTAATGTACATGTTAGTATTTTCTAAATATAACATATCATGTTAATATTACTGAATTCTTTATGATTTTCCAGGACTTTTTTGCTAAACATTTCACCATAAATTGATAGGATTGGAGACTATAAGGCAACAAATACAAACAAGTTTTCCGATATATATTAATCATTATATGATATTGTTTTTTTAAATTACGATTCATTCACTAACTTCCAAATGGGTTCTACATGTACTATATCTATTATATTTACAAAATATAGGTACCTCCAAGCTGACTTGTCGCCTCCACGCTCAACCATGTCACCCAAAATACACTGCCATTCCCAATTTTACCCCAGCACCATCACGTGCTACCTCTTCAATCATTTCTCCCTGCACGACTCCTTCTATTCGGCTAGCTTTCTATACCTACTACTCTAACCACATTTAGGGTTTTGAGAGAGCTCTAATCAGTACACCAGAATCATTGTGCGACTCCTTCCATTATGCTCATCTCCTCATGCATACCATCTACCCTATACTACATCATCTTCACATCTATGGAACTCCTCCCCGTCACGACTTCACTCTTCCGATTCACCAGTTTGAAAAGATCCACCATTTTTGCTTCATCGTCATACTACATATTCACCAATATCGTTCTATGAAATCTACGAATGACACTGATTTTCGACAAAACAAATTCACCTCTTCGGATATTCAATTTTAGTCACGACAGTGTTGGAAGGTTCAATACAGATCTATCTCCACAAAATCGATATTCATGTAGCTCCTCAAGCCAGGTCAGTATACATAATATCCTATGCTTCTATGGGACATACAATTTTTTCGGAAATCACACCACACTATCCCTTCCAGAAGATTGAAAATGGTAACTCTTTCTACATTAATGTGGTCTGCATATTTATTTGATTTTCCATATATTATTAACATTTTACTCTTTTTTTGACTTATTGTCTCTATGGACTTCCCAGAAATCAGCTACTACATTTCAAGTACAGTTACTCCACGAACAATGGTGAACTACTATTTGACATTTTATATATCTTCATTCAATACTAGATTTTACAGCACTCTTTTACACCATTTACTTCTTGTACTTCTTTTATTGTTTTTGAAAAAATTGGGACGTGTCGTTCCACAAACAGTAATTTGATCTTCCATACATGTCTATGTTTTAAACTTTATGAATTTTATACATATGTCCGCATTATTTATTATTTGACTCCAGTAATTTATTCTTCCATTAAATGGAAACTATATTTTGAAGTATTTATTTATAGAATGTCTCATAAATGAACTATCTCATGCTTTTATTGTATTTCAAGAAATGAAAAGTGATGGAATAACCCCCATTGTGCTTACATGTCTTCTTGAGGTGGAAGATGATGATATATTGAGTTATTACTGTATATAACAGTGCATGTAATAAGATGAAAATTTTGAATATGATTCATTTACCTATTCAGGTACATGTTCTGAATGTTTATTGTTTCATATTTCTTTTCTATGTATCATTTAAATGCTGTTATTTCAATTAAATATAATTAATATAGTGAGGTTGTGCCTCAGGGTGATGGAATTGGTTTTCAGTAATTTGGTGGTGGCGGAATTGATGCTTCAATGATTGCAGCAGGTTTCAAGGGTAAATAATGTATTATTCTTGACAATTAATTTCATTTTCATACCATTTATTTTGACACTTATGTAATTGAAACCGATCATCACTATACAACAAGGTTTTAGCATACTGATACACTTTATATTGTTCAGGGCCTTTTCAAGCAGTGATTTCTTATTTCATGAGGGGAATTCATGAGAAGTAATTCATTGTTGCAATTGTGTCCCCAGCAATATTGTGATTTACAAGACCTGTGATAGAATATTAGTGTCTATTTTTTTGAGTTTGTTAGTAATAACACATATTAATTATTTAGTGTTTTAACTGAATCTTCTTAAACATTTTTGGTGTTGCAGATGAGAATGAAGCACACTGTCTTCTAAAGTTCTAATGGTTTTCTTCCACTAAATTGGATAATTTTTTCCCTGTAGTACACATTTTGAGGTGAGATGTACATTATGATTGTGAAATGGTGAGTTCTAAGGAATAATAAAGTTTAATTATTTGAGATTGTTAAAAATAACACAGGTTGAGGTGACCTGTATAATTTTTTTTTAATGTTTGTTGTATTTTTATTTTTTAGTTATTTACTACACACTTCTTATCAGATATCACTAGGTTTTCATTGATGTACACCTTCTATAAGGTATGCTATTATCTACCAGAACATTTATGGTATAGTCTTCTACTATATTATTATTATTTTTGTTTCTAATTATTCATTAACATTTCTCGTACAGTCTTCCCTTCCTATACTATTTTCACTCATCAATAGTGTTCTTCCTCACTGTGTTATTTGAATTATATGTTTTTTTAGTTTCATCTTGTCAATTTTATTTTTAAGCTATGTTTTTTACTACTCTACCAACAATTCCTTATTGGTATTACACAACTGATCGATGCATGTATTTTTGATAATTTACGTTTTATAGAATTTACAAACATTAACCCTCTTTGTTTGAATTTAGAATGTGGTATTTTCAAAATATATCATTTTGAATATAGTTTAAAATGTGGATACAAATACTGATGGTTCACTACATTAAGAACAACCACATATTTTTATTGGATTCTATCACCTTAACTACACTGTCATTTACTTTAGAATCATTAAAGAAAATATTTATATAGACCCATGTGCCCTCCACTCTTCCTCGTTGTCTATCCCCTTAACTATATAGTGTTTTCTTTCATGCTATCTAACTCTACTCTTTCACATTCCTTAAATTTGAGGTACTATAAAAACCACCCTATTTGAAACGAATTTTTGTTTATGTTTCCTGTAACTCTACTTCCAAAAAACACCCTCCTTAAACAGTAAGAAATTGACGGAATAGTCTATATAATTACATCCAAATGTATGATTTTCTATAGTTTTTTATACTATCCAGTCACAAATAATGACTTCACGTATGAATTTGGTCACAATATATTTCTATCCTATGATCCCTATACTGTGTATTTTTAGAACTTTGATTTTTGTTACTCCAACCATATTATATTTACCTGTTACATTGGATTTTCAAATTAAAATATTTATTACTATTTATTAATGTATATAACTGTATTTTCATCTGCAGGATGCATTTTCCTAGACAATAAAGAAGCTGAAGACATATTACAACCACAATATTTTCCTGCAGGCTTTTCAAATTCAATTAACTGCAACACTTCTTCAAACATGAACTTTATAAAATATTGTGCAATTAAAACATTGGTTTTTATCATTCTGCATTCAAATGAATCCTCTATGTTGTTCACATTTTTTATTATTGAAAAGAATCCTATAGTGATTGAATCTTTCAGTTTTAATTACACTTCATGCATTACACTGTATGACATGATTGTTATTGAAATAAAATAAGCAGTTTATGCTATAGACCCACTATGACCAACATGAAAGACATGAATGGTAATCCAAATACAATGAAATATCAATCCAAAATCAGTATTTACTTTGTGTCATTATTTCTATTATTCAAGTATTCTATTGGCGTGTCCATAATCAATCGACTATTGTACCATTATATTGTATCAATACACTGTGATTAGAAATTTATAAACATTACTATTATTAGGGTATGACATCGGTGAGAAACAGGTTGCACAATAATGGTGACATAATTGACTGCATTTCTCTTGTAAATGATGATCATGTCTAGTTTAGTTGTTAATGTACAGTTTTGTTGTAGAGCAGTTCCCAGTATTTTAATCATGTTTAGTTCTGTTTACCCTGTGAAATTCTGTTGTAGATCATTTTATCATGTGTTGTTCTATTGTAGATCATGGTACATCATTTTATTTAGATTACGAAGGAATGGAGGTAATTTATGATATGTTTGCAACACTAAAACTGGGTATTTTACAACTATAAATATTAATTATACTATAGTATGTGTTTTCTATTTTAATTCACCACTACTTTTATAAAATCATTTGAACCAACATTCCTGAATTTTTTAATGACATATGCATTTCCTCTGACTATAACATATAATGCATTTCTTCTTCTTTGTTATAAACTGTTAGAATTCTGATTCAATGAAATAATTTTTCATTATTAAGTAATACTTATTCATTAAACCAAATTCTTCATGAAGGAAAATCTGTTTACAGTGCTAAATGCTGATGAAGCGACCAAATATATGTAAGAATCTTTCCAAACTCCACTGCTACAATAATCCATGTAATTGAAAATCAATAATTATTCAGTTATTTTCAACATTGTATATTAAAAATCAGATTGCATAGTTAACATGTAAATTATGGACACATACAAACTGTGATGGAAACATTTGTCTTCCAGATAAAAGAACAGAATATAAACTGCTAAAAGGTAGTATTTATATTGTTCTTATAAAGTTATATTAATTTCTGAAACATTTCATATGAATCACTACTATAAATATATAACAACTAATGATTATTTTACCTCCAACTTAGAACTATGTCATGTATGGATGGAGCAGACTAAAAATCCATGGATGAAGGGGGCCTTTGCATACAATGTGACATGGTGAGTGTCACTTGATTGAGAAGAATACACCATCATGAAAGACTACAACAATGGTATATTCTCAAGAATTGGGTCATTTTTTTTTCAATTAATAGTTTATTTTACATGTATTAAATGTGAGTTTTCATTCGTTTTTTACAGTGCATGTACTCTCATTCAAGTAGTGGATGTTGTGGATCATAGACCTAGGGCCGAACCTGCTATCTTACCTATTGAGTTTTTTCGTTTTTATTGTTTGACTTTAATCCATAAACTCTTATAAATTCAAACCCTATGTCCTTTAATATATGTCTGGGTATTATTATAAAAACCCAAAAAATCATGCTTAAGAAAGCAGTTTGGCATGAAGTTGTGCTATTTTTTTGTGTTATTTTTATTCTGCACTCCTGATACCATTCTATTATTTATCAATCAGATGCTCAAATATTTACTATAATTCCAATTCTACATGGGTTTCTTGTGGAAGGGGGAGAATTGGTGGTGACCATAAAATTTTTGCAGCAAATATCATTCATTGGGAGGTAGTATAGGTACATCAAACTGGGGATATTTCTTATATTGAATGCGCCCATTAAAATGTAGAAGTTAAACATGGACAACTTTGGTTAGCTATGCAGATGCGTGGTGGAAAATTATTCAGGGAAATCCACAGTTTGGTTATTATGAAGTTCAATGCGTCTTTTGTGATGGGTCTTCTCTTAAAGTAAAGGACAAGTCTCTTCTGCTAGGATTTATGATATGAAGTCAGCACAAAATGGTTATTGCTGAAGTGGAATCTGCTTTGGGCCAACTGGTGAGTTTTCAACATGGTATAAAAAATTCTCCTTGGTTGGAAACTAATATTGTTATAAGGTGCAGAATATTGATCATTCATGATGTCCTCTTCAAACAGACCTTTAGGGAGGGTGTCTTCATTGTAGATGCATTTGGTCCTCAAGGTACTATCGCCAATAATTGTATCATTTATCATGAATAATGGTCCTTTCAATTTATGAATAACTCCAACATATTTTTAGATATATTTCCATTTATATACATATTTTTTAGCCTTCTAATGGAATTAGGCTCACTTATTGCAAATGATTATAAAACTCAACACTTACTATAAGAAGATAAAAAAAATAATGGTTTATAATATTTTGATGCGGACCATGAAGACAAAGTTCTCAAAGTCAGTTCTTATGAAGTGCTACCAAGAATGAAAGAAAATCATGTCCCTTCGTAAATGGTACCTTCTTGGATATTTCATCTGATACTTTTTTCATGATCACTATTTTATTGATGACAGAGATAGGTTGTACTCTAAAATTGATCTTGAATAATGTAAATTAATTTTGATGCATTTAGGCTTAGATGTTATGCTAAATTGATGGTTCTGGTGTAGCAATAGAGGGATTTATAAGCTCCTAGGTTGTTTGGATTTCCATAAACTTGATAAACAAACACGGTTTTGGGTTCTATAACATCTTATTATAATTGATATTGCACATTATGTAACTATCATTCCTAAAATTCCTAACATTAGTTCCTACGTAGTCAGTCTTTCTATAACTTTTATTCCTTATAGACTGTTACTCATTATGTAACTTTTCTTCCTCAATATCATTAAGTTTTATTCCTCCATTATGTATTTGTAATTTTTTTCAAATGTTTTCAATATTAATATGAATAAGTATGTTTGATAAATGACATTAAATTATTAATAATAAGAAATAATATTTAGAGTCGTGCACATTCACAGGCGGAGTACTAGTTATTATTATGATACAACCATTTTCTTCCTCTTTTACATCCTACAAAAAAATACACATCACTCGTGTATACGTATGACCTACTATCTCCACATAGTAGTGTAATTGGTTTAATTGAATAGTAATAAATATGGAACTAATGAACATATAAGATATTTATGTAATATTTTTAATTCTATAAATATAACATATCATTTACTTTCTTAACTTTCCACCTATTAAAAAATAATGTCGCTTATGTGTATGTGCCGAATACCACCTCTACAAAGTGATGTGATTCGTTTTTCATGTTCACATTTAATGGTTGATTATAAATATTTATATAATAAATATTTCTTATATTTATTTCATTATTATAATTTTTTATATTATTACACCATGATAAATATGAAATAACAAAAACTATCGAACCAAAAAATATATGAAAAATGAAATAGTTAACACTCAGAAATAATGATTTTAAATAGTAAGTATTAATTAAAGGGTTTTTAAATGTTATAAGTGAATAATATACGATATCATAATTATGTATATTGTAACATCCTTATATTTTTATGAGATATATATATTTTTTAATTTGATTGATGTATTGTGTTGTATGCTACACCAAGTTAAGCTTGCACTATACGCAACACCGGCTTAGCTTGCAGTATACACAACACTATTCTTTACATGTGTTCCACACAATTTCAAGTTATTTTGATAGAATTATTTTCATGAAATACTGAGTTTAAGTGAACAACTAAATATTATTATGTTACCTTATAACCTAGTCATTATAATGGTGAGTATGAACAATATTAACTTTCTTCTAAAAAAATATTTAAATGGAAATAATTGAGTTTATAAAATATTAAAATAACTATTTATGTTTTTTATTAATTTAATATATATAATATATTAAATCTAATGTTTAAAATTAATCTTATATACTTTATAGACATGATATAAGAACAAATTCATTTTTTCAGATAAAAGAAGTATTTTTCAAAATATGCAGTTTTGCTGCCTTTTTATGTCGCACCCATTTTGAATATAGTTATTGAGACATTTATATATTCTATTTAAGAAAATAAACTTATTCTTTGGAAGTGGTATATAAAAATCTACTTTGGATTATTTTTTTATATTTTTATGATAAGTTTTAAGTTTTGATGAATCGTAAAAATATACTAAATTTTAATAGAAAACAAAAATTTTCATCAAAATAATTTATGAGGATAAATTATATTATTAAATGTTTTTAAAATAAAAATATAATTTATTTTTATCATTTAATATAATTTTATCTTGAATTTTGATGTAAAAACATTTTAATCTTTTTCAATGTTTTAACTTTTAAAAACCTATTTTTTCATTCCGACAACAGGATTGATTTTAAATTAATTACTACAAATTCTATGTTTTAAATTTTTAAAAATTGATTCCATATTTAGAATCATTAGTTCCAAATTATATAAATAATATTTTTTATTTTTGGTCATTAGGAATAATAACTTGAGTAATTTTTATTAACACAGTAAAAAGGTAAATCAAGTAATTAAGGGTAAATATAATATTATAAAATAACCTTATCACCTGTCCTAATTTGAATGGATGAGTTATTTTATAACTAAAACATACTTGGGACTAAATAATACCCTTTGGAAGCCACTTGGATGAGAATATGACATTTAGTTTATTTTATTCAAAGAAAAGTTAAATTTGTCTCACTCAAATTTTAATAACTAAATAATTATTAAAATATGGTCATATAGAATATAAATTCAACTATAAATACTCATTTTAAATATAAAATGTTTTTAATTATCATTTTAATTTATTTTAGATTTTTAGAAAATAAATAATTTCCTTAAAGTATTATACATTGATGATGAAGAAATTATTTAATTGATGGAAAATCAATAAAATTTCTATTAAAATGATATTGACCATTAAAAGACACAAAAACTTGACCAAATATTATTGGTAGATTATATATCTACCATAATCATCTGAGTTTATAGTTATTAACCATTTTAATCTATATCAGAATGATTATGACACTTAATATTTTATATAAAGTGATGTAAAGTTGTTACATTCATGTTTTAATTAATATAACATTCTCAATATAAAATTTTATAGCATATATATTCGACTATAAGTATTCTTATAAAATATAGTGGATTTATCTTCATCACATTATTTTATTGTTAATTTTTACTCTAAAAATAATTATATTAAATAATTACACAAAACCAATGTAGTAATTATTTTATTAATGGAAATATCAAATATTTATTACTAAAAATACTAAAATAAATATAATTTGGGATAATTAATATATAAAATAAAATTTATATATGAACTTGAAACCATATAGATATAATAAAATATTTGGTTCGAGGTTAACATCTTATCTTGATATTTTTAAAAATCTATTAAATGAATAGTATCAAAATGACACTATTGAATTTTTTTGAAAATAATGTTCTATTAAATTATATAAAAATGATAATATTTTAAAAAATATAAAATAATTATGTTTAATCTACAATTTTATATATTGTTCATTTTTTGTATAATTGACATCAAATAAATAGTAATTTCACTATTTTAATATTGAATAATTTTTTACCTTAGTTAAAATTAAAAGAGAATAATGAAGGGTAAAACAAAATGATAAGGTTCAAAATGAAAACAAAACATATGTAAAAATAATTGGTTGATGAGATTACGACCTTATATAATATTATATTTAAAATTATAACATTTTAATGGGTTTTTATGGGGTTTGATTTTATTATAAATTAATATTTTTGGAGATCCCAAAAGTTCCCCTCACCTCAATTATAAAAGGGAACCTCCTCCCTCACCTATTCACTTCACTTTGAGCCTTCAATATTGTCCATACACTGACCATTTCAATTATCAACTTCCATATTAATATTATATATGCTCTTTTATTCTAAAAAGACCAACTCTGGTGATTTAAGAGGAGATCTAGCGGGGGTATGTCGATGAAGAGGTAATCTCCTCTACCGATTATTTTAAATTATTTCTTCTTGTACTTCATATTCATGACTTGTTTACATTATAAAGTAATAAATCCAGTATCAATTATATAATTACATGTTATTAAAATTATTTAACAACCATATTACACATTCTATGCATCCTATGAAAAATTAAATAACCATGTGTGTTTACGTACGACTTACCGTCTCCACGCCGTGGTGTAATATGTTTTTCACCACCACTTTACTTGGATGGATATAATGATGGGAATAATAACTATATATGATTATTATAACATGATATAAATTATAAAACAACATATATACCATCCACTTCCATACCATTTAACAATTATCAGAATGATATCATCGCTCATGCGTACGTACAATTAACCGTCTCTAGGATGTGATGTAATTAATTCTTCATGATATCAATTAAAGTATGATTATATAAATGTATAGAATGAATAAATATGGTATATATTATGTTAATATAATTTTTAAATGATATAACTATGACCTAAGAAGGATATCCAGAACTTATCCGACAAAACATGTATAAGAACATAGAGGAGTTCATACCTGAATAACGAGTAATAATGAAATGTTACTAACAAACAGATGATAATATGATCATATATGATATCATAAAAAAATTAATATAATTATTTAATAAATCAATGAAATTATTTAAATAATTAAATAGGAAGTTTGGAAACATACAAATGATATCAGACCTAAGGTAAGGGATTATTTTGTTTCACTTTTATTTCTATGAGACATATTCCTTTTACACCACCTATTTCTTTTGATTGGTGTTTATGCTGCCCATATGTAAAATCCCAGGTAATTATAGAATACTAAATTTTTATATATATTAATATTTATGATTTATATTAAGTTTACTTAAAATAGGAAGTTATGTCTGATAGCTTACTTGACACGCAACAGTGGGTTTCTCCAAAATCTTACATTGCACACAAGACTAAGTTATATTGAAAAATAATACATTATTAAAATTATTATTTTAAATGGGATTTATTGCCTAGCTGTTGTATTGGAGGGAATGAATATAACTGACTGTAATATGTTTACACATATTTTTAAAATGTTTTTATATTCATCAAATAAATTTTATATGCTTAAAATGAGAATGAATCCAATTTTAAGCATAAAATACTCTATTATTTTTAAAAGGTTATTTTACTCCCTTTTGATGGAAAACCTTTTAAATATAGATTTTAACAATTTTTTATATTTTATTTGACAAAAATAAACTTCTTCTTTGGAATAGGGACATCAAAATTTACTTTGGTGGAAATTTTGGTATTTTTCTCATAAAATTCATATTTTAATGAACAGTGAAAAATACTATATTTTTATTCAAATTTTCCTTTTTTATAATTTATTTATATTGTTATGTTATCATTTTAATTGGTTTTAAAGTTTAATTTTATTAATTTTTTATAATTTAATCCAATTTTGGTCATTGTAATTAATTTCACATTTAAATTGGACACAAACACAAGTCAATCTTTTGATAGTTTTTACTTCTTAAAAACCTGTTTTTTGGTTTTGAAAATGAGAATTAATATTAAATTAATTAATGCAAATTCTGGTTTTTAATTAAAAAAAATGGATTCCATATTTGGAATCATAATTTACAAATTATGTAAAGAGGTACCTTTTATTTTTGGACATAATGAATAGTAACTTCAGTTATTATTTTTACTTACCATGGTTAAAGGGTATATTAGGTAAATAAAAGTAAAAATAATATTATAATAATATAAAACTACCCTAAAACATTTCCTAATCTTATTGGACGAGTCATGGGTAACCAAAATAATCCTTAAGCATAATTTTTTGCATTTGGGAGCCACTTGAGTGTGATAATGACATGTTATAATAATTAATTTAAAGTAAATAGAAATAGACCCTAAACATGTATATTTTTACTAAAACAATTTTAATATTGGCTTATATAATTAATATATTTGAATTTAAATAGTAATTAGAAATATAAAAATATTTACTACATCATTTTATTTTATTTATACTTTTTATATATTAAACAAATAAATTTTTTTATGACACAATGGTGATGTAGTGATTACCATATTAATGAAAGATTCAAATAAATGATATTATAAATACTAAAATAAATATAATTTTAACATTTTGATTACATACATAAATTTTATTGATTATTATGACATGTTATATTTGAGTTAATTTAGTTTTTTCAAATGGATCAGGTTTTTATGAATTTAAAAAAAATAAATTACTAAATAGTGTCAAAATTGACATAAATGAGTTTTTTTAACACAAATACTATTTTATTAAATGATATAATAGTTACTAAAATAAAATATTCTTCCAACTAAATTTTATAATGTCAAAATTTTTATTAATTATCCACTTGAGGTTCTATTTTCATTTTATAGTAACCATATTAACCATATAGTGTAAAAATACAAGAAGACATGGTAAGAGTTAATTTATTTAACTAATGGTTAAACCCAACATACAAGGTTAAATTTGTGAACTAAAATTGTATAAAACCTATTGGTTTAGAGGATTTAGACCCATAATCATATTATCCTTAAAATATATCCCTTTGTAACTATTAGAAATCAAAAATCATTTTACAATAAAATAATATTTTAAGACCTTCCTAAAGTGTCCCTCCTACCTCTTATAAAAGGCCACCACCTCTACCCACTTAATCACACATATAAAGCCCCTTGTATCATCCAAATTCTATTCAAATAATATCCCAACATCAATACCTTCCTCCTAGAATCCTTACATTGGGTATAAGGCAATTCAAGAAAGCCTTTTCGCTCAAATCAAAAGGAGTTACCCAATTTAGAGGTAATATCTTTTCTCAAACTCCTTTCATATATATTTTTCATTATACAACCCCTAGCCTATTTTATTAAATTATTTTATAATAAAACCAATATAATGAATATAATAAGATGTTTTTATGCTAATTTTTTGACCTAAAATTACACATACATCTATCCAATAGATATAGAACATACTGTTTCTGTGTACGACAAACTAATAACTCCCGAAATAATGATTGTTCAATTTTCTCATAACACCTCTTATGATTGCAATTATGACGGAACTGTATTTATATATGATATATATTATATTTATATTGTCTCTATTCTTCTGAATTTTTTATTATAACATACCTTTATTCTTTCCATAATGCGTTAATACGATAATTTCATTTGAGGAAGTGTGGACTACCGTCCACTTAAAGTGATATGACTTGTTCATTCCATGCATTGAATGAATAAAGGACGGTGTTAATGAAATTATATAACATATATTACATATATATTATAATTTAATTATAATATACCTATGCATCATTAATTTTTTCAATCCTTTAATATGGAAAATAAATAAAAGTAGCATCCATGCGTATGTACGACCTACCGCCTCCATGAATGATTCATTTCATTTCTTATATCCAAATATTATGGATTATTATAAATAAATATATACTGGATATATATGATATTTAAATCATGAATACTATTATGGAGATAATGTACTTTTTACCACATATACAATTTGTAATAATAACAAGGTCATTTTTGACTCATGTACCAAACATTGAAAAAACATCAAATATGAAATAAAATAATTAACTAATTGCTATAACACGGTAATAAGTATTATAAAATTAATAATAAACTTTAAAAAGGTTCTGAAGCAATTATAAATTAACCTAATTTTATTATTTAGTAATATAAAGAATGAAAGAGACAAGTCAGATTTAAGGTAAGGGACTTCATCTGAATATCCTTTCATTGAGACATATTTTGATAATATAAACTACCTTATTTTATAAAATGTATAATTATACCCTATGAATTTTAATTAAATTCAATGTTTTTTAAAAGGAATCTTTTCAATAAATCATTTTACTAAATAAAAAAAGGAATATTTTTAACGTATGTGGTGACAACGACTTCTACACCACCGTAACTGTTATTTGATATTTGGCTTCCTCTATAAGCTTTATTTTTTTTAAAGGAAAAAAGAAATCCCTTATTCCATTTTTGTGTATTTTGGTATTGAAAATGGTATTGAAAATGGATTTACTACTTTAATATCTTGAAATTATTTCTTGTGATTGCAAATGAAATTTTATGAGTAAATGTTGATATTTTCAAGTCTTATATGTGTGATGATTATTTAATGGTACTTGTAAATTTGAAGGGTGGTTAAGTGATAAACCAATTATGGGTGGTTAAATAATAAACCAAAGATTTATGGTTCCATAATAAACCAAGGATGGGTGATTGTGTTATAACCTCAAATGCATTAGGTACGAAAGTCGGCCGTATGGCTATTCCATTTGTAAGAATGATATGTGTGGAAGTCGACTGTATGTTTATTCCATTTAAGTATGATTATGTCCCAAGTTTTATTTTATATGTTATCTGTGATTTCTATTGGTTTTATGGTAATATTTTTGTTACAAAAGGGTAAGAAATGATATTATATTTAGTGAATAATATTTACCACTTCATAAAGGTGAAAAGTATTACTTTATGATAATGTATTCATGGTTTACATGTTTTAGCATGATTAATAGTTTTCCATATTTATGTATCCCTTACTAAGATTTTTATTCTCATCCCAGGTTTGAAATGTTATTCATAGGATTTAAAGGAGAATAAAGTCAATAATGGGATTAAGAAAAATTTATGATGTTTAAACATGAAACAAGATCATGTTTCTTTTAATAGTTTTTGTTTTATGAATAAAATAGATAGCATGTAGACTTTTCTAATTTGTAATATTTGAGATATTATGTAATATTTATGGCATAATTCTCTAAATATCTAAACCTAAAATGATACTTTATGTGATTGAAATTAAAATTATTGACTTAACTCAAGATTAAGTAATGTCAAAGGCCAGGGCCTTATAGTTGGTATTAGAGTTCGGTTTAGACAACATTAGGTATTAAGAGTTTTTCTTAAACATATGGTAACATTATATGTCTATTATTTTGGTTAAATCCTTGTTCTATAACTTTTTCAGATCAAGTAAAGTTTGTTACTAATGTAATGAGGATGATCGTAAACAACATTCCTATATCATCCCAATGAATTTATTCAAATAATTATTGCAATGTCATGTCCAGATGATTTAGAAACTTTTTCTGAAATCCAACTCACTTGAAAGTAGTTTTTTGAGATATCAAACACCTCCACTATACCTCAATATCATATTGGATCATGAGTTGTTTCTAATCAAACCTTGTTTTCATAATATTTTCATATTTTCAAAAAGGTAAATATTATCAAGGCATTTTTAGATATTTTACCTTATCATAAGATTTTGAAGCATACTATGATTTTGAAAAAACTGTTGAAGAAGGATACCCTTACACAACCTATTTATATTTTGTTTTAAAATATAGTCTTTCAGCACATACTTATTGTATTTTAAAAGGACCATTTCATGAAAGTTTCGAGTCAAACTCTATCCAAATGTTTTATAAAAATCAAGTCTTATCTGATGTTTTGAAATTTTATGTCATACAATATTATTTTCCAAAACTATTTTTCTATGAACACCCATACGACCCAAGTTGTACAAGGTGTATTTGGATAAAGGAAGCACGTGATTTTGAAGAATATCTAAATAATTATGGAAATGCATAGACCTTATATTTATGTGAATTGAATGATGATGAAACCATGTGGAAACCGTGATCATGGTATGATGTTCTTTATTATGGGAATAGGTTTTTTAAATCATATGGTGGTGAAATAAAAAAATGTTAATATATATAAGACTTCATGAATTAAGATGTTTAGGTGATTATGAGTTAGGATGAAAATGAGTGGTATAAGATGACCTTTTAGGTTAAAACATGTATGGTCATTTTTGAGTATTATAAAAAGGGACAACCATCAAGATGGGGGACATCCCATCACATCCGGAAAGGCTATAAGAATCAAACCCACAACCGAAGGGTGACATGGGTGCGTCACCTACCACTAGAATATGTGAAGTCCCTGGTTAGTATGAATTATTATTTTTAGTTGAATGATTTTATAGATTAAGAATAAGTTTATTTGTGAGACATATATTTTATCAAATAGAAAACCATAGGATTGGAAAATGATTTGCGGATTAAGTGATTAATATTATTTTGGAAGATGTTTACTATTTTGGTAACTTTATATGATTAAGGTAAATATAATACTATGGGTTTTTATTTGAGGAGTAATGGTTGAATTATATTTGGAAGAATCTATGATTTAATTGTGAACCTATAATGATTTGGGTTATTTATAGAAATGATTAACCTATCTTAGAGAATATGTGATTTTGGAAATTACTTTTTGGTACAAGACATTAAGAGTGGTTTATGTTATTTGGATATAAATGTTAAAATTTATATTGGAAGACTATGTGATCAAATCCTTCTGAAATTTGGGTTACAGACTTAGTTTGGATTATTTTTAGGACTTTTAAGGATAGTTATTTACTGAAATTTGGATATTACTATTGAATTTGGGTGATTAAAAGTAGTTTTTCTTAATACAATGGTTTATTATTTTGTGATAATTGTCTTACCTTTTACTAACCATTTTGATTTTGGTTAATATAAAAAGATATGATAAATATATAGTTAATATTTTGTGGATTATTTTATTCTCTAAGTATTTATTATAGTGCTTCAGGTGTCAAAAATTCATCTTAAATACCCATGATTTGGAGAAAAATATGAGTTTGTGTGGAATTTTATTAACGGATGAAACTCTACTTTTCAAGTAAGTATAAATACTTATATTCCTAGCCAATTATGTAAATGATTTATACAAATACAGGAAAAACATATTGAAAACAAAAAATTTTATCCTAGTACATTATTTTATGATGAATCAAATAGTCCTTTAGATCATCACTAATTTATAGCTTTGTGATTGTTAACTTTTTTCTGATCATGTTTCTATCACTCTCCATCAGAACATCATAGTTTTTTTCTTCCATATCCACGTTTTCCTACATGTTAATTTTGTATGAGTTATCTCAAGTGACCTTATTTCCATTTCTTTATTTTAAAGTAGAATTTTTATTTACTCTTTTCTGATGTGGTATTTCAATGAATTAATTTTGAAATGTGAAACCTTAGTTATCGAGCCCAAATTTAAAATTGTGAGCACACAATTTCCAAAAGAGGGTAAGTATGTAACATCCCAGATAATTATAGAATAATAATTTTTCATATCTATTAATATTTATGAATCTTATATTAAGTTTAATTAAAATAGGATTCTATGTATGATAGCATACTTGACACACAACAGTGGGTTTCTTTGAAATCTTAAGTTGCACACAAGACTAAGTTATACTGAAAAATAATAAATTAATTAGTATTGTTATTTTAAATGGTCATTATCACCTATCCATTGCATTGGAAGTAATGAATAAAACTAACTATAATATGTTTATGTATGTTTTTAAAAATGTTTTTACATTAATCAAATAAATTTCAGAGACTTAAAATGAGAATGAATCCAATTTTAAGCATAAAATACTTTAATATTTTTAAAAGGTTGTTTTATCAGATTTTGACGGTGAACCCTTTTTAAATATAGTTTTTAAACTTTTATATGTTATATTTTACAAAATAAAATTCTTCTTTGGAAGTTTGACATCAAAATTTAATTTGGTGGAAATTTTGATATTTTTTTGATAAAATTAATATTTTAATGAATAGTGAAAATGCTACATTTTAATTCAAAAATTCCTTTTTGTATAATTTATTTATATAGTTACATTATCCTTTTAATTGGTTTTAAAGTTTAATTAGATTATGTTTTTATAATTTAATCTAATGTTTTTCATTTGAAGTAATTTCACATTTAAATTGGACATAAACACATGCCAATATTTTGATAGTTTTTACTTCTTAAAAACCCATTTTTTGGTTTTGAAAATAGAAATTAATTTTAAATTAATTAATGAAACTTATGTAATTTTAATTTGGAAAAATGGATTCCATATTTGGAATCATAATTTTCAAATTATGTAAATAGGTACCTTTTATTTTCGGATATTATGAATAGTAACTTCATTAATTATTTTTATTTTGCATGATTAAAGCGTAAATTAGGTAAATAAGGGTAAAAATAATATTAAAAAAATATAAAAATACCCTAAAATGTATCATAATATTATTGTATAAGTCATGAGTGAATACGAAAAATCTTTAGTTTGAACTTTTGGTATTTGGGAGCCTCTTGGGTGTGATAATGAGATGTTATAATAATTAATTTAAAGTAAATAGAAATATAACATAAACATGTATCTTTTTCCTAAAAAAATTTAATATAGGGTTATATAAATGATATCTTAGACTATAAATATTAATTATAAATATAAAAAATTTCCTACATTATGGTATTTTATTTATAATTTTTATATATTAAATAAATAAAATTTTTTATGACACAATGATGATGAAGTGATTACCTTATTAATGAAAGATTCAAATAAATGATATTATAAATATTAAAATAAATGTAATTTTAACATGTTTATTCCATCTAAGAATTTTATGGATTATTATGAAATTTTATATTTAAATTAATGTAGTTTTTTCGAATGAATAAATTTGTTATGACTTTGACAAAAATAAATTGCTGAATAGTGTCAAAATTGACATAAATGAGTTTATAAATGAAATACTATTTTATTAAATGATATAATAGATATAAAAATATAATATTCTTTAAAAGGAATTAAATAATGTTTAAAATTTCATTAATTATCCACTTAAGGTTCTATTGTCATTTTATAGTAACTATATTAACTATATAGTTTAAAAATACAAGAAGACATTGTAAGAGTTAATTTATTTAACTAAGGGTTAAAGCCAAAGGATAAGGTTACATTTGTGACATAAACTTGTCTAAAATATATTATTTGATAGTATTTAAAAAACTCATCATCTTATACTTTAAAAATATCACTTTTTAACTATTATAATTATAAAACCAATTTATAATAAAACAATATTTTAAGACTTTCCTAAAGTTCCCCTCCTCTATCCAATTAAAGGCCACCACCTATACCCACTTAATCACACCTCTCAAGCCCCTTAGATCATATAAATTATTATAAAATAAGCTCACAACATCCCTACATTCCTCCTAGAATCTTAAACCTTGGGTAGAATTCAATTCAAGAAATCCTTTTGGATTAAATCAAAAGAAGTTACCCGATTTAGAGGTAACGTCTTCTCTCAAGATCCTTTCATTTATTTTTTATCCTTGTCAAACCACATAAAATATTTTTATTACATTATTTTATAAAAAAACCAGTATCCTAAATATACTATGATTTTTTTAATCTAAGGGTTCTACCTATACTTACACACACCTCCATCTAATGGATATAGAACATACTGTTTCGGTATACGATAAACTACTGCCTCACGAAACGATGATTATTAAATTTTCTCCTACCACCTCTCATGGTAACCATTATGATGGAAATATATTTATATATGATATATATTATATTTATATTGTCTCTATTATTCTGTAATTTTTATTATAACATACCTTTATACTTTCCATAATGTGTAAATACGATAATTTCATTTGAGGAAGCGTGAACTACCGCCCCCTCAAAGTGATATGACTCATTCATAACATACATGAAACATATAAAGGATGTATTTAATAAAATTATGTAACATATATAACATACATATTATACTATAATTATAATATAACAATGTATAATTCAGTTTTCATTCCTTAACATGATAAAGAAATAAAAGTAGCATTCATGCATACGTACGACCTACCGTCTCCATAAATGGTGAATTTCATTTATTATCTCCAAATATTATGGATTATTATAAATATATATATAATAGATATATGTTATATTTAAATTATGAATAATATTCTGAAGATAATGTACTTTTAACCACATAGATAATTTGTAATCATAACAAGTTCATTTTTTGACTCATATACCAAACATTGAGAAAACGTCCAATATAAAATCAAATAATTAACTAATTGATATAACATGGTAATAAGTAATGTAAAATGAATAATAAACTTGAAAAAGGTTTTTAATCAACTATAAATTATCCTAATTTTATTATTCATGAATATAAAGAATGAACAAGAATAATCAGATTCATGGTAAGGGACTTCGTCTCAATCTCCGTTCATTGAGGAATATTTTGATAATATACACTACCTTATTTTATATGGTGTATAATTAACCCCTTTTAATGTTAATTTAATTCAATGGTTTTATAAAGGAATATTTTCTACAAATTTTTTTACTGAATGACAAAAGGAATGTTTTTAACGTATGCAGTGACAATGACTTCTCTGCCGCTGTAACCATTATTTGATAATTGGATTCCTCTAAAAGCTTTAATTTTTTTAAAGGAAAAAAGAAATACCTTATTCAATTTTTGGGTATTTTGGTATTGAAAATGGGTTTGAAAATTTATTGAACACTTCAATATATTTAAATGATTTATTGTGATTGCAAATGAAATTTTATGAGTGAATGTTGATATTTGAAAGTATTTTATGTGTGATGATTATATAATGGTACTTGGAAATTTTAGGGGTGTTTATGTGATAAAAAAAATATGTATGGTTATGTTATAAATTAAATATGGGTGGTTCTGTGATAAACCAAGGATGGGTGATTATGTTATAACCTCAAATGCATTGGGTATGAAAGTCAGGCATATGGCTATTCCATTTATAAGAATGATATGTGTTGAATTCGACCGTATGGTTATTTTATTTAAGTATTATTATGTCCCAAGTTACCTTTTATATATTATGTGTGATTTATATGGGTTTTATAGTAATATTGTTGTTAAAAAATGGTAAGTAATGAGATTATATTCAGTGAAGAATATTGACTACTTCATAAAGGTGAAAATTATTACTTTATGATAATGTATTCATGGTTTACATGTTTTAGAAAGGCTACAAATTTTTCTTCTTTGTGTATCCCTTACTAAGATTTTTATTCTCATCAAATTTTTGAAATGTTTCTCATAGGATTTAAAGGAAAATAGGGTCAAGCATGGGATCAAGGAAAAATTATGATATTTAAACATGAAACAAAACCATGTTTCTTTTAATAGTTTTTATTTTATGAAAAAATAGATATAATTATGAATTGTATACTTTTTAATATTTGAGATGTTATGTAATTTTTATGGAATAATTCTCTAAATCTCTAAACCTGAAAAGATCCTCGATGTTATTGAAGGTAAAATTAACGACTTGATTCAAGATTAAGTAATGTTTAAGGCCAGGGCCTTATACGAGGAATGTTTTTTATGATTATTATTAAGGTTATAATATGCATATAATTTTATTTATTATATGAGGAATATGATTTGTTTGATCATAAACTGATAAGGAATAATTTTAAAATCTCATTTTTACCTGAGATTTTTTATACTTAAGTATTTACTGGGGTATATTTATCATCCATTCCCATGTTTTATACATATATATTATAAAATATTCTTCATATTATTCAAATATTGTTTAAATTCAATTTTACCCATTGGTAAATTTTTACAAAATGGTATAAAGGGAATATTTTTTCTTCTTTGATATGATGTAGTTTTTGAATTTCTAACCAAAGTATGAGAAGAATGTTTTATTTTAAATTATAAGACATGAATGTATTTTTATGATTTCATAACACCTTATTTATATGAATCTTCTTTTATAATATTTAAAGTTAATTTTCAAATAAATTACTTTGTTTATAAATTTAATGGTATTTTAAGAAAAGAATTTTCTTGAATAAGAAAGAATATTTTCCTCAATAATTAATCTCAAGTTTTCAATAAAAATTATTTTCCATCTAAGATGAAATTATTTAATTGGGTTATGTTTCAAGTATAATATCCCTATTATTCCAATGGTTTTATTATGTTTATGATGAAATTATATTTACGAAATCCATTTGTTTTATATAAAGTATGTTATAATGGAATGTTTTTTAAGAAAAATATTTTATTATTTGGGTTATACTATGATGAATGATTTATATTTTTTTATAACACATAAGAATGATTTCATTATGATATGGGTGAGACTTATATCTCCCTCCAATCCATTAGGTAAATATTTATATCTCATGAGATATACATGAATGGAATGATAAGTAAATATGATTTAGTAATATTGGGATAAAACAACATGTAAATCAAATTCATTAATACATGGTTGGAATGAAGAGTGAACTTGGTTCAGTAAAGTACTTCTTCCACTATTATGGTCTTGGAAACGAGCCTTGGAAAATATGGAAATTGTTTTCTATGCTTATGTGTTTGCCACAATTCTGGGTTTTATTTCAATGTTATTTTCTCATTGATTATGTTAATTTATGATTTATGTCCTATAAACTTCTAAGATCTATTTCATGACTCAATATTTTTATATATGCTATACATAGTATGATTTTAGAAAGTTATATTCATGTTTTTACATTCTTATGTTCATGTTTTCTTTGATATTTTCCATGTTTACCCTTACTGATCATTTGATCTTACCCTTTTCATATGTTTTCTTTTACCCAAGATATAATGAAAGGATTTAAGTAAGAAAAATAAATGGGAATGTATTTATGGGATATTTTTAAGATATTTCACCAATTAGAAGAATGTGTTGCATGTTTCCAATGACACTAAACTAATACGGTCTTTGGGAATATTTTTGTGTAATGTATTAAGTATTCCACAATTTTTTTATGCAATGTCAATGTACATAAATATTGGGTCTTTAATTTTATTGTTCATGTATATAAGTATATTAAATTTAAGTTCATTATACAAAAGGATAAAAATAGTTACAATGTAATTCAAACATGGGGTAATGGTTTATTTCACAATCCCATCCTTATTCAGAATTATTTATGTTTATGTTTCCATTGGGGGAATTATATGATCTTTATATATTAAAACCCATATATTTTCTTATCTTATGGTTATTTATATAAATTAAAATTTTTCCTCTCATTTTAATTTATCTAGGTAATAAAAAGTCTAAAGGAATGTTTTTAAGGGAAACTGACTTTTTTTTCTATTCAGTTGGTAATATTTATCTTCCTTGTCAATATTTTTTAAATGATTTTAAGATTATTTTTACTATCCTATAATTAATTTTTTAATTGTTTTATAACCATGTTTAAATTTCTATAAATTTTTTTAAATGGAACCTTTTTTTCATTTTCCTAATGATGTAATTTTTACTAAATATGTGAACATAATATTTGTTTCAACTCTTACTACATGAATGATTTTATCATTATACTGATTATTATTTTATTTGAATCTTCTTTTAAAATTTTCCTTGTTTATTTTTAAAGAAAATTATTTTCCTAAAATTATGTTTTTTTAAATTTTAAATAAGTTATTCAAAAATGAAAAGTGTATTTTCCTCAAGAAATATTATAGTGATCATTTAAAATTATTTTCATCTATGTTAACATTGTTTGATAAAGCTAATAATTTACTGTGAATATACTCTAATGATACCAAAAACCTTAACTTTTTTGGTATACTTAAGATCATGTTGTTATATTTATTTATTGGGGAAAATATCAACATTTCATATGCAAGTTTTTCAATTTGAATGTTTATATTGATTATGTATTAAATTATTATTTACTACTTTAATATAATAAACGAATTAGACTTAGTAGGTGTGATTTGGGGCCCATTATATCCCTTTGATTCATCGATAGGTTTCATGAGACAAACTATTTTGGGTATTTGACCTATTAATTACCTATTTACATATGATGTATTGGCACAAGGACTTAACGGTAAAATTATGATGTTTGAAATTATGCATTTTATCAGTTTTAAACTATTATTTCTTATCCATGATATTATTTATATTGTTATATACTCAAAACATTTAGTCCCCTTTCAATGATATTTCTTATATATAACATTTTATTATTATTTATATCTACCATATTATTCATGATTTATTTATTCTTTGACATATTCCATTTTAAACATTCTCTTATTGCAAATTCAAGCTCAGGAAATTTCATGTTTTCCTTTCCCTAGGATATTATGAAGGGGTCTATGAATGATTCCAGGTACTTTCTAGAATAAGTAATAAAGTTATCACATGAATCTTTAAGATGTATTTATTATTTTTAGATGTAATTTGAGAATCATTTATGTTTATATTCTCCAAAGACTAATAAACCATTTAATCCTTTCAGATGATATCCCTTGTATTTTTTTCCAATATAGTAAAATAAAAACTTGCTTTGGATCACTAGAGGTGGGGTGTTACAATTGGCATTAAAGTAATTTTAATATAAAATTTGGGAACTAAATTTTAGGAGAACATAGATTTGGGAACGTAACCCCATAAAATAATATAAGGATATTTCTAGGTATAGGATAATATCATAATGTTTTAGAAAAATAGAGATTGTCTGATTTTCCTAGAAAATACATCCTTGTCTGGATATTGGAAAGTGGATGAAGTTGTGGCATAGATGGACCTCAGGTAATAACTCTAAGTGGGATAGATTAGGTATTAACTCATTCTTCATTAGTACACGACGAGTGATATTAATATTACACACCTGGATTGACTATAACATCCCAGATTTTATAAATGATAATTTTTTCTTAAAATGAATGTGTATTATATTATATTATACAATATTATACAGACAACACATAAAGAAACCAACAATAAATTATTTCATTAATATAAATCATTAAATTATTCAATGAGTAAACCAATTAAAATTCAAATTATTATAAGGGTACAAAAAATAGAAAGTAGAAAAAAATATAATGGGAAAATATGGATTTCCCCAACCTACTTGAAACACCCCTCCCATGAACAATAATATATAAAAGAAACAAAATTTAAGTAAACCAATCAACATTATAGAAAATTGAAATATAGAACCTTGAGAGTAATTGATTTTAATATTGGGTGATATAATTAGGTTTTATTTATAATATGTAATGCGACTGTTGGAATAATAACGTGACCATTGGAATAGTAGCATGACCATTGTGAATAGTGACATAATCATTAGAATAATAATTTAACCTCAAAATAATAAAGTGTGATATAAATATTATTTATCATGAGTAATATAATAAAATATAAATATTATAATGATGAAAATTAGAAAATTATGATGAAAAAACTCAAAGAAAATTTAAGCAGATATTTTAACAAACTATATTTTAAAGTATTTCGTAAAAATAATAATTTCTTTATTAAAAATTAAAATAAAATATGTCATAAATTTATTTGAATTAAATTAATATCATTTTTTATATCAGAACATAAAAATTGTATAAGTTATTTTTTTTTAATTTTAAGAAATACTTCAATTTTCAAGTGAATAGAAAAATATAGTTTTTCACGTAACCGATGTATATTAAATTACATCATTCATGATGTAATAATGAAGTAATAATTTATATAACTTAAGGTTAATCCCAAAAATATTTAATTTCATAAATGATTCATTAAAATACAAGACTCATTTTCTAAACCTAAAAAACAATTTCCAAAACCGAAAGTCAAAATTGATCCCTTAAAGTAACATTTTTTCCACTTTCCTTTTTAATAAACTAATTAATTTGAATTATAAAGAGTTTAAAAAATTTAAAAACCATTATATTATATTTATATATGATTTATATTGTCAAAAATTCACTCTTACAATTTTACCTTTGATATATTATTTTATTTAATATTTTATTCTAAAAATACCCCGCTGCTCAAGTAAAAATAACCCCTCTCCCTCCCCTTGTAAAATTACTCATCAATCTCTTAAAAAATATAATAATCTACCAAAATACTACCTCTTAAAACCCTTAGCATACCTAAGGATTTTATGGAGTAAACTAACTCCAAACATCATTGGTTTTTAATGTCGTACAAGAGAATCTACACTGAGGAAGAAGTAAGTTTCTATTAACTCTTCTATCTTTTTCTTTTTATATTTCTACGTTTTCCAAATTAATTTGAAAAAATATATTATAAAATTTACTATGTATTATTTTCACATTATATTAATTATTTTAACCTACTTTAAGTATTATAATTATGACATATATAAATTTCAAACTTCCATTTTACGCTCTTTCAACAATGTCCCGACAATAGTCTGTTAACCGCCAGTGATGACCTTTACAATTATTTTCTAATCAAATACATTATATATGGTTTTTATAAATTATTTAAGATATATAAATGTATAAATAAATGTATTTTAATCTTTCATAATTAATTATATTTAAGTATAAATAACTTTGAAAAAAATAGTAAAATCGAAGAAAAACAAGAAATTTTTAAGGAAAACATTATATCAAAATTAGTTCCCTATAGAAAAGAAAATTAAGAAATATAATCAAATGACTATAATTGATAAATATTGTTAAAAATAGAAACAATTCACTTATGGATCAATGTTTTAATAAATCTAAGTTTATTATCCATGAGGCACAAAAGTGATGAAATAAAGCGGGATTTAAGGTAAGGGGATTCTTGAACACAAATCCATTTATTTAGTTTATTACTCTTTGACATAATTTTTGATATCTATATTCCTCCATTAGTCCTTAAAAATACTTTCACTATTCTTAAATTTTATTTTAGGGATATACATGTTTCCACCTCAATTTATAATCCAAATATAAAGATTTTAATAAAAGATTGTTTCTTTACCTAAATGGGCTAAAGGACTTATTTTTTATTGATTTTTTGATAACCCCCCTTCCAAGGGATGATGGGGAACCCTTAAAAGGACCGTAGGCTTAGAGATTACATTTCCCATAGTCTTGTAGATATTACAGGACCTGTAGGTCTTAAGGAAATCATACAGACTATGACTACATGAAACCACCCCTCCCCAACATCTGCGTCGTGATTAACTCTCCACATATGCATGGCTATTTGGATAGTTGTCCTGTGTAGAGATGCATGGGCCTAGTACTGATAGAGAATTACATACCCTCTCATTCTTCCAAATCTGATTTCCTTACTCTGGTGAATGCGTCTTACTCTTGAATCCTCATCTGGAGCTAGTTCCTTATAGAATCTGTCTAGGAATCTGTATATCAGGTGGCCCTGAAGTTGTTGAGGTTGCCCGAAGGCCTTGAGATGGACTGAAATCCTTACTGACCCAAAGTCCTGGATGGAACAAAGGCCTTAAGGACTCCAAGCCCAAACCAGTGGCCCAAGGTGAATAGTTCCAGCTGCTACAGTACCTTCTGCAGTACTGCTACAGTACCTACTAGAGTACTGCACAATACCTGCTATAGTACTGCTACAATTCCTACTACATTACTACTACAATTCCTGCTACAATACTTCTACAGTCGGAATTATACCTCTTCCTGGTTTCGATCCTGGGTCTCGTGGATGCGCTTAGAGAGACCTCACCAACTAGGTTGAGGCTCATGTACAAAATACTTTTTCTTTCAGAACACATATTTTACTCTTATTGAGTTTTTTCTTGTTCAATCAAGAATGATGTTTTTTATTCCAAATATTTTTTCCCTCTTTCATTTGGGAACACTAATTTCATTCATGAAATTATTCTTGATGAAATCCTTATGAAACCCATTCCTTTCCATGGGTTATTTCGTGGCTATGATTTGTATAATTTCTATGTGGCATGCATGATTATGTAAATATTATGATGTGACGGGTTGGACCAAAATTATATATCCCTCCAATTCATTAGGTAATTTGATTTATCTCATGAGATAATATGTATTATGTGTTAACATGATTCTATCTTTGTTTAAAATTATGATGTTATTATTATTCACATATGTTATGTGTGAACATGATGCTATCTTTGTTTACAACTATGTATGGTATTTGACCATGATGACTTGATGTATCATTTTTATGTATTTTCACATTCCATTAATTTATAAAATGTTTCCTTCATGATGTTGATTATGATCCAATTATTATTATATTATAATGATGATTATTTTCACCCATGTGATATTGATTCATGTATCCCATTCCAGCTATGTTATCCTTAACCTTATTGGGATTTTATCTCACCCCTTTCCTTGATGTATATCCTCAGGTGACTACATGTATTAAGGATAATGTTATATTTTATAAGGATAAAGAAGAAATATTTAAATAAATGTTTATGTTTTATTATGTAAAAATTATTCATAATCCTAATTATCCTAATATACTAAACATTTCGATCCTTTAATGTATAACTATTATGTTTTTTATTTTTAACATGATGTAATAGTCATGTATGAACAAGTAGGGTCACATTAGTTGGTATTAGAGAATGATTTAGTTAATTTGGTAATTAGTATAAAAAACATTAGTGAAAACCATATGTATAAGTATATGTATAAGTAAAACATCCTAGAAGAATTGTTTTATAAAAAGGATAAACATAGGGATCCAATAAGATATTACTTTAGAGTTAATTATGAAAAATAATAAATTATTGATTCTTTATTGACATAATTTTTTTACAAACCCTTTTTATTTTAGGAAATTGTTGGAACTAGGAGAAACTATACCAATAAACCATGTGAGGGACAATACAAAGATTTCTTGAATGACATCCCCAACACCATGGGAGGTGGAATTCAAAAATTCATGGTAATAGTAGTAGTAGTTCATTTTTTATTCCAAAAGAAAAAATGAAAGGAAGAAAGAACCCTCAAGGGGGGAGGAAATGGTGAAGCCCGAGCACATCCCCCAACACAAAGGAGGCACATTCAGCAGGGAGAGAGAGGGGAGAGTTATAGAGGACGAGAGGGTCATCACTTCTACCCAAGAGGGCAAGGGAATATGCTGCGAAATTAGCCTCCCTCCAGCTGTGAGACAGACGAACTCCAAGTGGGATTACCATTTTGCACCTTCTGATAAATTATGTGAGTTCCCACGGAACCCCACACCACCCTTTCATAATCTTCATGAGGGTATCCGAGTCTGTTTCTATTTCGGACACGACCATTTTCTGCCTTCTGAATACCAACAGACCCGAGACCAGCGCCTGCACTTCTGCACACAAGGAGTTGCCAGGCCCATAATATGCACTGAAGGCGATGAGAACAAATCCATAAGAATCCGGTAGCACGCCTCCCCCCTCATGATCCCTCTCATGCATGACCCAGCAACGTTAAGTTTAAGTCCCTCAACCGGCGGATGCCATTTAACCCACTGACCACTTTTTTTTCGAAAACAGGGGAGATAAAGAAGGTTGTTAATCACAGTAGTTGTCGCTCCGCCTCTTATCTGAGAAGCAATCTCAAAAATGAGAGACTTGAGGCTAACCTGTAGAAAAAGCAGCGTCCGACTCTCACCTCTCCGAACCTGGTTACGTGCCTCCCAAAGAACCCAACACAGAGCCACAAGGATGATTGTTCTAACCAGCCGTTCCTGTTTAGAAGCCCCCGCACCGGAAAACCAGCACTCCACATAATCCTGTAGCGAGAATTATCCAACGCCTCTACATGGATTATACGTGAACAGGGACCAAAGATGCAGTGCCCATTGACTCTGAAAGAACAGATGTTTCGCCGTTTCGCACATGTGATTGGTGCAACAGAAGCACCTCGGGGCCAAAGTAACAACACAGAGTTGAACGCTGTCCTCCATAGGTAATGCTCTGTTTCTGATCCTCCAGAGAAGGAAATTAATTCTAATAGGAATATCTTTTCACCAGAGTGCTGGAGCCCAAGCATTGGAGCTGCTACTTTCCTGGACGATACTCCTGAAACCTTGTGGGTAGAACCTCCCTAAGCTAGATGCCGAGAAGCAGCATTTGTCAGGTTCATCACTCATGATAATATTTTTGAACACAGACATTTGGTTATCATTCAAAGAGGTATTTATCAAGTCGAAATCATCGCATGCATTACTGAAGTTAATATCCGGGGAAGGACAGTCGAGGTAACGCAGGGGTTCCCCTGACCAGTTCGTATCCCAAAAATTGATATTTCCAGCACCGATGACCCACCTTGCATGACCTGACAAAGTGTCGATGAGGGAGAACATACATCTTGCCAGCCTCGTGGAGTTGTAAAGACCCCTTGCTTCAAGCCCCGGGTAACGTGCTTTAAAGAATTTCGCCCACAGCGATTCCCCGACAATAATATCCCAAGCGAGACGTGCCTGCAAACTTTGGAGTCTACCCTGAATATCACGTAAGCGAACACCTCCTGCCTCCACTGATCTGGAAAGACGTCTCCAAGAAGCCCAGTGAAACCTTCCCTCCTCCTTGGCGTCCCACAGGAAGGAGTTGAGGATGATTTCCATCCTCTCCACCGTACCCTTAGGAGGATGGATCACCGAAAACACGTGCATGGGAATGGACGTGAGTACACTGTTAATCAACGTAATCCGTCCGCGAAAGGAGAGGAGCTTATTTTTCCAATTGTATATTCTTCCGAGTATACGATCAAGAATCGTAGAGAAATGAATCTTCTTAACGTGGCCACAGGAGATCGGAACCCCAAGATATAAAATGGGAAATGGCCGCCTACAACAACTCAGAGTTTTCTGGAATTCCTTTAAGCTTGAAGCTGGGTATTTATCAGAAGTGAAGAAATTACTTTTAGCAGGGTTGACGCACTGCCCACTCCATTTTTTGTAAGAGGAAAGGGAGTCCATGAGAGACTTCAACGATCTATTCGTTCCATTGATAAAAATCAGAATATCATCCGCAAACATAAGATGATAAATGACAACACCATTCCTCCCCCGGAAGGGAATCATGAGACCTGTGTCCATCCTATGCTTCAAGTTTCTTGAGAGTGCATCTTGGGCGATAACAAAAAGAAGTGGGGACAAGGGATCCCCTTGATGAACACCACGTAAAGTCTTGAAGAAACCAAAGGTCTTTCCCATTAAAGCAATGGAAATCCACGGGGAAGAGTAACATCTAAAGCAAATATCACAAAAAACCTCACTGAAACCAAAGTTCCGCATGACCCGTATGATGAAACTCCATTCCAGCGTGTCATACACCTTGTTCATATCAACTTGGAAGATGACATTATGACCAACCGATTTCCTGTTGATGTCCTGAACCAATTCATTAGCAATGCCCACCGCACCCTGAATGTTCCTGTCCTTGATGAAGCCATGCTGTTCCATTGAGACTAGACGCGGGAGAACCTTATCCAGACTACTAACAATAACAGAGACAAGAATTTTATAAGCAACGTTGCAAAGAAAAATAGTCCTGTACTGGCTAATGAGAGTAGGATCCTTAATTTTTGGAATAAGAACCAGTCTGGATGCAGAAATTCCCCTAGTGAGCGGACCACCCTTGAAAAAGTCCTGGATCGACTCCACAACAAGCTGACCAACAATCTCCCAGTGAAACTGAAAAAGCTAGCTGGGAAACCATCAGGACCAGGTGCGCTGTCCTGGGGAATTTTCCTGACAACCATCCCGATTTCCTCAGCCGAAGGAATGGAGGAGAGAGTAGAATTATCCTCCTGGCTAACTGTTGAGGGAATAAGGCTGAAAAAGTCCTTCGAAGCGTGAAACCCCCTCTCGAAGGAAGTCGCAGACTCCCCTGCCAAGATCTTCTCAAAGTGATCCATAGCAATCATCCCCGCAGAGTTCACATCTGAAGTGTAGTCTCCGTTTTCCATTCTCAGGTTGATCTTTCAACTTCTCCTCTCTTTAATGCAAGCATGGAAGAAATCACTGTTTCGATCCCCTTCCTTAAGCCATCGGATCCGAGACCTTTGTTTGAAATCCCTCTCCAAAGAAATAAGACTATCACGCAAGAGATTATTTTTATCACACAGAACAATGAACGCATTCTCATCCCAACAGTTTTGGAGAGAATCTTCCAATCTGTCGACTTCGATCCTGAGATTATCAATACCTTGGGCAACATCAAGTCTCGAGCTCACCCAGCTTTTCAAGTCCAATCTAAGACGTCTGAGACGATTCACAAGGACACCCCACGATCTAATATCATCACATTTGGCCCAAGACGTCTTGATAATAACTAAAAAACCATCGTCCTCATTCCATACAGACGAGTAGGCGAAGAAATCCCTCACAGCCTCCTCCCTCTTTATGTTTATTAAAATAGGACTGTGGTCAGAGAGCACCCGTTGAAGATGAGATACTAACGTCTTTGGAAATAAGTCCAACCCATGAAGGTTGGATAAACAACGGTCCAGCCGGCACCAAATTCACTCTGCTCCCTTACGTTGGTTGCACTAGGTGAACTTGTGCCCAGAGAAACCCAAGTCCAAGAGCCCTGAACTCCTCATGAAGTCATTGAATTCCATTATGCCACTAAAGTTAAAACCAACTCCCCCCTTTTTCTCAGAGATGTACGAAATGACGTTGAAGTCACCGCCAACGAACCAGGGAAGAGAGCCCATCTGTAGGTTCCCTAGGAGATGCCAAAGCTCCCTCCTCTTGGAAACCTCAGTTGCCGCATAGACAAAGGAAAACATCAAGACATGATTTGAGGTGGCAATCTTGGTGTTGATGCATTGAGACGAGAAACTCAAGATATCAACAGAAACATTACCTTTCCAGCCAATCCAAATATGAGGGTTCTCAGCACCGCCCTGGAAGAAGTTGGGGAAGCCCATTTTCTTGAAAAGAGAAAGACCTTTACTGGATACCTGGTTGGGTTCCAAAATAACAATAACTTGAACCAGATAAGACCTCGCCTTAGAAGCCAGCAAGGCACGCTTTGCTGGAGCCCCCAAGCCCCGAGCATTCCAGATAAGAATAGGGATCATCGCAGCAGGCCCTTCCGGGCACAGGCAGGTGAGGACAAGGAAGAGGGGGCCGACTCAAAGCGCCCAAAGACTTTGGATCTGGAACGGGTGACAGGGCCAGAAACCACTGCTCTGGGGGACGCCGGTTTGGGAGTAAGGACCACCTTCTTGAACGAGAAGACCTCCTCTTCCACCGGAGCCTTCCCTTTAACAATAGCATCACCAATAGAGAACAAGCCCGCCTCTCTCTGGATTGTGGGGGAGAAAGGACGACAATGCGGAGAGAGCCGCGAGATCACCAGTTCTTTCGTCGTCCCAGAAGGGGGACGATCCTCCTTAGCTAACCCCTCCATGTCCAGAATGAGACTACTCGCAAGAGTCTTCCGGATGATCTCTGGAGAGAGGAGGGAGGAGACCCAGAAAGATGAGGACGGAGGAGAGAGAAGCCTGGGCAGGCTCCCCAGAAGATCCAGAACAAAGCCACGCTCAAAACCTGACCTTCGATCTTGTCGGGGAGGGATCTCGGTCCCAGTACAGGGTGACCAGGAGATCAGATCCAGCGGCTCCGAGAGGGCCGAAAACCGTTCTGACACCGGAGACCGCACCCCCATGCAAACCTCTTCTGGTGCCCCGTCACACAAAGGAGAATTCAAATTTGAAAATGAAGCGGGCCGAACTGGGGACCCCTCGGGTCTACAGACGGGTGAACCCTGACCCGGTCTCGCCGGAGGCGGTTGACGGGATGAGCTCGCACCACCCTTCACCCTCCTACAGTCCGCAACCCAGTGCCCATGAATTCCTCAATGCACACAGAACTTTAAAGAATGATGAAACCTGACCCTTTGTCTCCAAGAGAAACCGCCGCTGGCCTGTAAGATAACCAAGGAGGGCGGACACTTAGCCAGGTCGTGTTCCACACAGATGCGGGGGGAGCCCGTGGATAGGAGGGACAGGGTAGCTACGTCCATGCAGAGAAAGGAACCCAAAGAGTTCCCCAGAGACTGAAGAATGGCAGGATTCTGGAAAGGCAGCGGGAGTCCTGGTAAGGAAACCCAAACCGCATCCGAGGAGGACTCTCGGCCAAAATGAAAATCCCAGGACCAACGATAAAGGGAGAAACGCCAGGCGCCACACTTTCTACTAGCACTGGACCATGCCCTCACAAAGTCAGGTCTGGAACCAAAGTGGATACTGAAGGCCGCACTAGAAAGCTCGGAGACCGCCGGAGGGCACGAGAGGCCCCAGGAGTTCACCACATCCAAAAAGAAATTCAGAGAGGGTTTTTTGCGACTGAAGCGAGCCACTAAAGAGAGGTCAAGAAGGGAGGCCACTTCCTGAAGTTCCTAAGTAGAAAGGTCCACCACCAGGCAGCCCTCCACCAGTCGGATGGGCCGTGACTCCACCTGGACAGGAGCCAAGCGAGGACGGATCTCCAGGGCCGAAGAGAAAGGTCCAGAAGCAACCACCACCGGGGGAGAGCCGCACAAAACCGACTTGTAGGAAGCCTTCTCCGAAGGTTGAATAGGAGCGGAAGCCAGGGCCGGCTCAAGGAAGGGCGCCGGTGAAGGGAAGGGAGCGTAAGCCGGAGAAGCCATTCGACCTGTATTCATGGTAATGAATACCCAATTATCTAAAGATATGAATAATAACCTAAACCATGTGGAATGTCTTCCTTCAAACAAGAGGTATCAAATATCCATTGGTACTTTATGTTAAAATGAACACTGAAATTTAGTGGATCTTCTGATCCACTTATCATGGAACAATGGTTTAACTTAATGTAGAATATATTTTTTATGCTCCACTATTCTGAGAAGAAGAAGGAGACTCTTTCCATCTATCATTTAGATGGAGAAGACGATCAATGCTGGGTGTTGATAAATAATACCAAGGAAAATGTTTAAATAGAATAGATGAATTGGGAAGACTTTAATAAAATATTTATTAACAGGTATTTCCCTATAACTCTTCAAAAAAAAACATGGAGATATAATTTGTAGAGCTGAAGCAAAAGGAAGGTGAATCCATCAAGACTTACAATGAAAAATTCACAAGGCTTTCGAAATATGGCTTGATTTTTGTTATCAACAATGATATAAAAATATATAGATTATTTAGTAGTTTAAAACCACACCTTTGAAAGTCTATAGAGATATAAGAATCCAAGAGTTACAAAGAAGTGGTTTGATGTGATATCAATGTATAGATGGAGTTTGGTGAGTCAACCCATGGTTTTTTAGATAAGAAGAAAATGATGGAGTTTCAATCTGGTGGGTCAAATGAAAAATGAGTAAAGAGGATTCAACTACCCACATATCCAATATTCAGAAAGAAACATCATGGTAATTGTCTCAAAGGGATGGGGAAATGATTCAAGTGTGGGAGATAAGGCAACCAAACTCTTAAATGTTGAAGAGACATGAATAAATAGAATGATATGATAGAGGAAAGGGAGGTAACTACCATTTCACCACCCATGGTTAAATGCTTCAACTATAGGGAGTAAGGGAACTATGAAAGATAGTTAAATAAACCATAGGTCCTTAAGGGTAATCAACATCAGAAAACACTAAAGACAATAGATAAAGGGAAAGATTATGCCATCACTACTACTGAAGTGGATCATGAAAATGAATACTTACAAGGTACACTCCCTATTCAATCAATAATGGTAAAAGTTTTATTTGATTATGGTTCTACGCATTCATTTATACACTACAATTTTTTTAGAACTATTGAATCAAATCACTAATACCTTGAAGTAGAGATATCTATAAAAACACATAGTGGTGCAATCATTGTTTCCCAAGTATTGGACTCTTCTCCTGTTAGCATATGTGGAAAGATTCTTCCATCTAATCTCATAATCCTTCCCTTGGTGTAATTAGATTTTATAATGGAAAGAGTTTGGATCTTTTTATATAGAGAACACATCAAATATTTTTAAAATTAATTATCCTTTAAAATTAAAAATCATCCAATACTCATCTAAAAATTCAAGGAATATCATGAATCTACTTTGAAAAATCAATCAACAATGTTGGTGTTGATACACTATGAAGAATAATACCTTACCCAAATGGTTGAGTAAAAGGAAAGTACAAACCTAAAAGAAATACCCTTTGTGGGGGAATACTCTGATGTATTTCATGAAGGGTTACCTAAAATATTCTCAGATTTTTAGGTAGAGTTCTTAATAGAAATTACAGCTGGAGTCACTCATATCTGATAATTACCCTATAAATGGCCCCAATCGAATTGAAGGAGTTAAAGAAGTATCTCTAAGATTATTTTGAAAAAGGATTCATATTCCCTAGTGAATCACCTTGGGGTGATAGTAATCTTTATAAATAAAAAGGATGGATCAATGGGGTTGTGTATCAATTACTGTGTGATTAACAAGATCACTATAAATAAAAAGCATCCCCTACCAATGATTTATTTCTTGTTCAATCAAATATAAGGGGATATTCACTTCTCAGAGGTGGATATTAATTCTAGATATCATAAAATGAAGATTAATTAGGAATATATTTAGAATAATTCCTTCCGAACAAGTTCTGAACATTATGATTTCATAGTGATGCCATTCAGAATTACTAATTCCCCTAAAATATCCATGGATTTGATGAATAGTGTATTTAGAGAATACCTTGATTTTTTTTGGTAGTGTTTATATATGATATTCTCATTTAATTCAATATCAATAAGGAACATGAAGAGAATCTAAAGATTTGGTGAAGACCTTAAGGATGGATAAAATGTATGATAAGTTAAGAAAGTGCGACTTTTGGATGCAACAAGTCACATTTTTTGGTAACATGATCACAAGTAAAGTAATTTTTGTAAACCCATCAAAGATAAAAATAATTGCGTAGTGGACCATACCCACTAGTGTCAATGAAATCCGTATTTTTCTTGGATTAGCAGGGTACTAACGATGTTTTGTGAGAAATTTGTCATGATTGAATTATAATGGAACATTTATTATTGAATTTTTACTTTTCCAGTTTTAGTGGTTGGTTATTTTTTGGGGATGTTTTGGGAGTTTTTAATGGAGGTTGGAGGTGAAATAGAGGGGCTACAGGGAATACACACCATGTATTTTTTACACAATGTGAAATGGTGGTTCATGGATAGTGTATCTATTTGGTTTATGGATTGTAAATCATCTAATGGGGAATCCCTAATATGGATTACACATCATTTAATTATAATTCACAACATTTATTAAATAAAGTATAAGGAAACTCATTTTTCGGTGATTGTTGGAAATTTTTATAAACCCATGGATTAGACGCTGTGTAATGTTTACACGATATGAGACTGGCCAATTATACGTTATTTTATAACTCTTCTAGAATAATTTCCATTCATTCAGCCACTCCCTCCCTCTCTTATTTTATAATAACCTTAGGAACCATTATGAGTCCTTTTTCCCCTCTTCTCCCAACTTTTTTCTGGTGGTTTTGATGGTTGTTCGTTATTAATAGATGGCAAGTCTTTCTCTCTTTTTTGTTGTTGTTTTATTTCATCCTTCACATAGAGATCCACTGTGATGATTTTGTTTTGGTTTGGTGTGTGATTTGGAATTCATTTTTTATTATCCTTTGGTGGGGTTTAGGTTGATCCATGATTTCCCATGTGAATTTGTGGTTTGGGGGAATTTCTTCTTCACCTTATGGTGTGTAATAAGTTAGAAAAGATTATTTTAGGTAGGGAATATCTTGTTTCTATTTATTTGATATCTTATGAGAGGAGTTTACTCTTGTTCATATATGGGTTAGGGATGTACAATATTAATCAAAGATAAATAAATGGTTAATTGAAATTTAAGGAAAAAGTGGAATGTTTCGCATGCTTTTACAATTTTATTATTATTATAATATTGTGAATTGTACGAGCATAATAAAAAAAAACATTACGGCCATTGGTGTATTGTTTTGTGTTGATTGAAAAGTGTTGTGGAACTCTTATTGTGAGGTTACTATGATATCAACCTAAAATGGAAAATTTACTAACCACTTATATTTGGCTAATGAAATGGTTTCCCTAGGATTATGTCTTATGTGATAATGCCCCTAAAATAAAGTAGAATTTGATAAGATCACCTGTTGAAAATATGTACAATGATCCCGATGTCTTATGATGTGTGGACATGATTGTGGGATGAAGATGTGTGTTTGTGATATGACGTGTGACTAATGGGTGAGATATGGCCATGATTTTAGGGTGGTATGATAGTGTTTTTTTTGTAAATTCTTTTAGGGTGGCAGGGTGATGGTTGTTTGGGTATTGTTTTGGGGTGGTGAGGTGGTGGTTGTCTGGATGTGATTTTGGGGTAGTAAGGTGGTGGTTGTTTGTCCATACTTTTGGGGTGGTTAGGTGGTGGTTGTTTGGACATGCTTTTAGGATGGCAAGGTGGTGGTTGTTTTTTTAGGATTTTGGTGGTGGTAAGGTGTTGGTTGTTTGGATGTGATTTTAGGGTGGTGAGGAAATGGTTTGATGTGAATGATGAGATATTTTTGATATGTGGTTACTTTGTTCTAGATGCACAGTTAGTGATGGAATAAATATTTGTTTAATAATGATTGAAATGTAAGGGTTTTGGTTTGGTTAATGGGATAAAAATTATAAATTAAAAAATAATCGATGGGCTATTTTCTTAAATGTGCACGATTCTAAAAAATGAAATGAATGGGTTGGATAATGATAATTTGTTAGTATAGTGATGTGGCATGTGGATTTATTGGTGTTATGCATTTAGAGGTGGAAGCAAAAGTGGTGATGTTGTGAGTTGGTCAGTGTTTGGTTGTAAACCCATAGGTTGGGTTTGTGTGTGGATCTACATATATAATTGTATACTGTTTTTAATTTTTATACGCACCCCAACCACATCGAGAACTTTGTTCCAACACCCAAATATTCACACGAGGGGTGTTTTTCCTAACATCCTTTGAGAAGGATAGATGGATGGGTACCTGATCTTTCTCACTCTCTCTACCAGGATAGGTAGGTATTGTAGAAGCTGTGATGGATGAAGGTTTGTTAGTACACTAGATGGTGGTTGTGATAGCCCATGTGTCTTTTGGAGAGTTTTGATGTGGTTTTTCTTAGAGGACAATGAGCCTAGGTTTCTTTGGATGAGATGTAACGTAGCCCAAGTGTGTACAGGTAGGATGAGATGGGATGTGGTGTCTTATAGTGGGGGTTATTCATGGTAGGATGAGAGCACAAGGTTGATATAATTCATTTTCATGATACCCTACTTCTCTAGTTATAGTTGTGGATATATTATGGCTCATGTGTTTTTGAGTGAGACGTGACATGGTCTTTCTTATGGGGAGGTGATCCCAGGTGTCTGTGGGTGTGATGTGATATGACCATGCTTGTGGGGAAGTGTGTTATATAGAAGAGATGAGAGTGATAAGATGTATGACATTGGGGTTTGAGAGTGGCATAACAGTGGGAAAGCGGTTCGGGGTACCCCTTATCGAAATTATTATTATTACGTTACTATACCTGGATTATATTATCTGGTGATCATTTCCGGGTAAGGTTGGGTTTGGTTTGTACACCTGTATAGTTGATGTTTGGTTTTGCTGTTTTCTCAGAAATACATTAGCATGCTTCTTTCACATGTGAAAAAGATACATTTTTTCCTTCTAAGTACACTTGTATACTCAATCTACATATATGAAAAGATTTACTAGTTTCCAGGAGTATTACATGAACCATTATAGACATTACTATCTCATACCTTTGTAAATATACTTTGTCACTACTTTACTTTTTTTTTTGGGTATTTACATTGGAGACTTTTATTTATATCAGTTTTATTTATACATGAATTTTTGGGATGGTTTTGGTTTCTTTTATATTATTTCATGGTGTTTCTTGTGGATGGTTCATCTTATCTCCTGATTCTATTTCACTATAATGGTTAATTCATCCCTTATAATGATATTTTATACCCACGGTTCTAGTAAACAATTCCAGGGCTACTGGAGGTGGGACTTGGGGGTCATTATCTCTCACCCCTCATTATGGTATATTTGGTTGAAGATGTTGATTACATAGTGGTATCAAAGGTGATGGTTGAGATATTGTATGGAGTATAGTGTTATGAACAGTGATGATTTCATGGTTTATCATGGAAACAATGCCAGTCGAGTTTGGTGCATGACATAGTCTAAGGAGACTGACTAGGACACAGGATTTAGGCCCCCATGATCCCATACATGGACTCTGAAATTATTTAATGACCAAGTTAGGTGGAACTATTTATATTGTAGAGACCTAGGATAGGTTCATGAATCCTAATGACTTGTGTTATTTTTTTAATTGGGTTGTTTTGGAAAGTTTAAAATAAATAAAGTTAATTAAAATGAATATAAATGAAATTAAATAATACTAGGATTAAGAAATTACTTTTTTCTTTTCAACTATGGATCTTTTTTATCATCCATGTGTGGATTAGGCATTTGAGTTTTATTAGGATGAACTAATTGACCACCGTAGGGTTGATTTGGTAGAGGAGGATGAGTTTTAGTAGAATAAGTTTCACGTTTTTTAGTGTAAATATTTGGGATAGTATGAGGGAATTTTTTTAGATGCGGAGAAAGAGAGTTGGATGGAGTAGCTCAAGATCCCTTTAAATTTTATTTAGGACCTGGTGGGATACTGGTTCCCTTTGGTGTCCATTCAGATGTAGGGAACTATGCATCAGTGGTGGATTCTATATCTAGGAGAGTGGAAGGAGGCATTTGTTTCATGGGAAGACTTTCATAAAGAGTTCTAGGTAGAGTTCCTTTCATTATATATGATGGAATTAAAGAGGCATAATATTATTTATCTTTAGAAGGGATGTATGTTAGTGTGAGAGTTTTGAATCAAGTTTAAGGAACTTATGTTATTTTCTCTAGATATCTTTCTATATGAGGTGTCTCATGCAAGACTTCTTGAGGATGAGCTCCATCATTATATCCAATGTGGAATTACCCATTCTACATTGCCAACATATATAGAGTCTTAGAATAAGGCATATGTGATTTATTGGATTCATTATTGAGGATGTTTTATGCAAGAGATGAACTAGTAGTGTTCTTTGAGGAGTGGATTTGTCAGTGGTAGGTCTCAGGTTCCAGGACCTTTGAGGTTTCGACCAGTGGGGATTCAACCTCAGAAGTTTACCTTTCATCCTTATGGGACCATAGTTTTCCATGATTTTTCTTGAGATATCTGGATAGTGTGTTTTGGTTTTGGGGTTTGTGTCTATCACCATAACCAATTCCCAGTAGCTCCCTGATCTTAGTTTTGTGTAGGTGGATAGGTTCTTCACAATTCTCAACATTAGCTGCTAGTGAGACCATTCAAGAAGCAGGGGAAGAAAGAATTTACTCCACCGAAGGGAAATAGAGTAGGTAGAGGTTGAAATTAAGATATTTGTTGTGTTTAGGGACCTCAACCTAAGCATGGTCATGGAGGTGGTCATAATTAGAGAGGTAGAAAATCTAGCCATTGTAATTTGAATATAGTGGAGGCTATAGTTCCATAGGGACCATAGATCATCAGAGGTATGATCAGTTTGTTTAGTACCCTTTTTATTTCTTGTTTGATTTAGGAGCTTCAAATTCCTCTGTTTTACCCACTCGATCCCATTCTTTGGGACTAGGAATAGAGAGGATTTCTTGGCCCCTAGTGTTGACTATGTCAGTTAGAGGCCAGACTAGCTTGTTTGATGTGTGTTGAGGGTGTAGGATGATGATGAGGCCACAACAAATCCATGAGGATATTTTATTTCTACACATGTAGATATACAATGTAATCCTTGAAATAGGGAATTCCTCTTCATGCATGAACGTAACGTGTTATGAGAGAAATTAGGGGAAATATTGGCTAATTCATTGAATGGGACTGCTCAGACCCTATCCAATGGGGACCTGAGGTTTGAATTAGAGTCAGAATTGAAGTGTTAGAGCCACTGATGAGGGGAATGTTTTTGAAAATCGAGGACACAGATAGCTGGATTTCATTCAAATTCGAGAAAATCCTAATTTTCTGCTTATTTTGTGAATGTCTCGACCATCTGGAAAGAGCGTGTGTCTCAAAGAAAGAGAATGGAGCAGGTAATATCATTCTTCAATATGGCCCATGGCTCCGGGCCAAAATGACTAGATATGCCTTCATCCCTGAGGCGGAAAAACAAAAGGATCACAAACTTCTCATGGTGGACCACACATGACAGGTGGGGATCGAACCGGGAAATATCATCATGCTTGGACTGCCATAGTTCCCTAAAGAGAGCTCAACCACACAGAGGAAAAATAGCATTTATCCCTCCCCCCTGAAGGACACCGCCTCAACACTTACAGAGCCGGTGTATACACCAAAAGATCTTGCAGAACAAAGCTCGAGGCCAAAGCAGATGCCCACTGAACCACCAGATCCTGACCTTGACCCAGAAATGACCATGGTAGACATCCTAACATAGGATAAAGATGGAAAGACAGGAACTTCACCACTAGGACCAATCACACGTCGAACCTGGAAAAGGGTACAACATGAAGTAAGTGATGGTAAACTGGAGGACCCTAAACCTGGGGACCTGAAAAGACGAATTGAAATATTCCAGTCTATGGGGAACTCCCGAAAGAGAGGGAAAACAAGGGGTGGAATAAAAAGTTCTGAGAACTCAAAGGTAGAGGCAGGTGAGACCCATCCCCACCTAGATCAATGATTTTCTTATGCTAGAACTGTCGTGGGCTTGGAAACCCACGAACGATTCGCATGCTCCAGTGCAATTGCACCCAAAATCGCCCCGATATGGTTTTCCTGTCCGAAACCATACTGGAAAATAGGGACACCACTAGTATTGCTATGAAATGAAGCTTCCAAGGTTGTCTCCCAGTCTCCAGACAAGGTCACTCTGGGGGACTCTGTCTCCTATGGAAGGATCACCTCGACGTCAATATTTTATCCTTCTCCTCGCACCATGTGGCTGCAACTACTCAGGCGGACCACACCCCTCCATGGACCTTTGTGTGATTCTATGGGTGGTCGGCCCATAATGAGAAGTGGAAATCTTGGGATCTCCTCTAAAAGCTTCGTCATGAGCTTTCAAGCCCTATTCTCTTCAGAGGAGACTTTAATGATATTATGTTCCATAAGGAAAAAAGCGGCAGAAATGTCCGACACTCTGCGTCGATGTCAAATTTTAAGGATGCAATCACTAGTGCAGACCTGGTTGATTTGGGATACGCGAGTAACCCCTTAACATGGTCCCGAGGTAATACGGATGGCACACGCATTGCCGAGCGACTTGACAGATTTCTGGGCTCAACAGATTGGATAAATCTCTTCAGCATGTTACACATCGGCCACATGACGCTCAACTTTTCAGACCACTTCCCAATTTTCATTGACTGCTCTCAAGGTGAACGCAACAAACAACCTAGTAGAACCTTTAGATTTGAAAGCTTCTGGTCAAAGGACCAGGAATGCGAAGATGTTGTCCGATCATGCTGGAACTGTACTCACGAATATGTTGGCCTCAATCTCCAACAGGTCACATCCGATCTGAGATCTTGGAGCAATAATAAATTATGTCATCCTGAGAGGCATTGTGGTTTCCTTGAAAAGAAACTACACAACCTACTCAAGCAACCCCCATCCAATTGTAATCTTACCATGATTGGTGCTACTCAAAGAGAGTTGGACGTGACCCTTCATGCGAAGGAAAGATTCTGGGCTATGAGGGCGTGAGATACCCACATTTCAGAAGGGGATAAAAATACCCAATATTTTCCCCAGAAAGCATCAGCTAGGCGTCGAAATTTTTTTATCAATTGCATCTCACAACCAGATGGGAGAAAAGTCTCAGACACTGATGGAATTCACGAAACTTTGACATGTTATTTCCAGAACGTCTTCAATAAAGGAAATCCTGTCATGTCGGATGAAGTGGAATAATGTATCAGACCATCGATCACCGATGAGATCAATCAGCATCTTACCAAAGATGTGACAGATGAAGAGATATGCCTGGCTCTGAAACATATTCACCCAACTAATTCCCCGTGACCGGACGGGTTCCACGACCTATTTTTTAAGCAATACAGGAACATCATCGGTCCTGACATCTGCAAAATGATAAGGAATATCTGGGTCGAGAGAACAAGCATTGCCTCCATCAATGAAACTGTCCTTGTCCTCATTCCCAAAATTAAGAAACCCAAGGCGGTCCTTGACGTTAGGCCTATCAGCCTTTGCAATTTCTCTTACAAGATCTTCTCAAATATCCTTGTAAATCGGCTGCGACCGCGGTTGTCTGATATTATCTCAGAAAACAAGAGCGACTTCATGGCCAAGAGGCTAATAACTGATAACGCAATTGTGGCCCATGAAGTGTTCCACTCTATTAAAACACGCTCCACCACAAAAAGAGGAACCATGGCCTAGAAACTGGATATGACCAAGGCCTACGATAAAGTGAAATAGAACTTCCTCAAAGTCATGATGCTGAAAATTGGTTTCTACACTAAGTGGATAGATATGGTCAGACAATGTATCTCGACCATCTCCTTCAAAATCCGGGTCAATGGGGAGCTCACTTGAGGATTCGTTCCATCCCGAGGCCTTCGCCAGGGAGATCCCCTCTCCCCTTTTCTCTTCATCTTGGTGGATAATGTATTTTATAACCTTATTTCCAGGGCTGCATCCACTAAATCTATTCATGGGGAAAAGGTATGCCACATAATTCCACCAGTGTCGCATATCTTTTTTACTGACGACTACCTCCTCTTCTCCAGAGCAACTATTAATGAATTTCGGGTGATCAGCCAAGCGATCCACCAGTACGAGAGGGCGTCTGGCCAGTCAATCAATCACGAAAAATTAGAAATCTCCTTCAGTGCAGGGGTGCCTCATACCAAGGGATATGATCTCTGTGCAGAAGTAGGCATACATATGGTTGAAAAACACCAAAAGTATATTGGGCTACCCACGGTGATTGGCCGGTCTGAAAAAGAAATATTTGCATCTCTGGTGGACAGGATTGAGAAGAAAATTCAAGGCTGGACCCCAAAAAGAATCTCAAAAGCAGGAAAAGAGACCCTCATTAAAGCTGTCATCCAGTCTATCCCCAGCTATTTCATGTCCCTGTTTATGATCCTGGTGGCCATCGTCAACCAAATCCAGACACGGACAACCAACATCTGGTGGGGGGAAAATTATGGAAGGAATAGCCCCCACTGGATGGCCTGGGAGAAACTTTTCATACTCAATTTAGAGGGAGGGATGAGATTCCGGAATCTTCTTCTCTTCAATGACGCACTTTTGGCCAAGCAATGATGACGCCTTATTAACCGTCCATCATCTCTCTGTGCACGGGTACTATGAGCTATGTACTTTTCCCATTCAGACATCCATGTTTCCTATCTTGGCCCTCGTCCTAGATTTATTTGGAGAATCATTTGAGGGGCCATAAAGCTCTTAGAAAAAGGACTGGGCTGGAGGATAGGGTATGGCTCATCTGTCAACATCTGTACTAATCCCTCGATGATCGATATGGAAGGTATGCGGGCTACATCCCACGCCCAACCAGGCTTTGAAGATGCCACTGTCAGATGTCTCCTTTCCGACCAAGGGACAAGATGGTTTTTGGATAAGGTTCATGAATGGTTTAATCAAAGAGACCAAAGAATTATCCTAAGCATCCCCTGGGTTCTAGACTCTGGCCCCGACCATCTCTTCTGGAGTAATGACATGTCGGGCGAATACATGGTGAGATCCAGATACAGACTTGCTCTTAGCAACCACCTAGTCGGCCGGAATGAGGGACCATGGAAATCGCGTTGAAAGCTCAATGTCCCCAAAACAATACGCCACTTTTGGTGGTAGGTATGCACAGGAACCCTGCCTTCCATGAGCCTTCTCGTTTACCAACATATGTCCAATACCATTTTCTTCCCTTTCTGCCAGAATATCCCAGAGACCCCGCAGTACACCATCATTCACTTTATAAGAGCTAAGGAAATTTGGAATAAATGGGGCCCATATCCAGATGCATCACTGGAAATGGCTTCTGATCTCCCTGCTCTCCTGATGCGCTGGTGCTCCTCTCTCTCATCGGCTAATGCAAGTTCACTCTACACCCTAGCCTGGATCATCTGGGTCCGGCGTAATGATGCTGTTTTCCATCACCTGCATAAACCTCATGAATTATGGACTGAACGGGCCACTTCATGGACTGATGGATGGAAACACCACAACAGAAATCAAATGCCAGATGTTCCCTCCTCCTTTCCCCCTCATTGGAACCCCCCCATTGGAATGGATTATTAAGATCAACGTGGACGTGTCTCTCCCCAAGGATGTACTTTTCTCCCTCGACCTCCTGGCCCGAAACCATATGGGGAATTTTTTTGCTGTAAAGTATGAATCACACGATGCATTTTGGGAACCAGCTATTGTTGAGGCTAATGCCAGCCTGGCAGGTTTGATGATGGCATTAGAATGTGGATGGGATGATATCAGCGTCGAGTCTGACTACCTCACCGTGATGGATGCCATTAACCACAACGACGACGAACTCCAGTAATTTGGCCTTATCATTAGGAGAATTCTCTTGCTCTTCCAATGATTTTCATTCTGAACCTTCTCCTTTACTAAAAGGGAAGAAAACAATGCGGCACACCAGCTGGTGGTATCATGCCCCTTCGCGGCCAACCAGCTCTGGCCGGACAATTTCCCTTCATGGCTTTGCATATGTACGTCTGCTGATATTCGTCATTAATGATATATGTCTTTTCTCAAAAAAAAAAATGTTATCCTTGACATCAAATAGTTGTATTTCATACATACTATTATTTACTACTTCTTTAGGAGAGTCGTGTTCTCGGATTTGGTAGGCCAGAATGTTGTTTTCATTTCCGAGTGCTGTTGTTAGGTGGGTAGTTGACATGTGGAGACCCTTATTTCTTTGATGGATTATTGTTCTATGGAATCAAAAGAGGATGGAATGGTAGAGGTTCCTAGGGTCATTGGGTAGTTTTTGGATTCCTTTCATGAGGATTTTGAGATGCTACCCCATTTATTTGATGTTGAGTTTAAGATAGACTTGAAGCCTAGTGCTTCTCTGATTTTGATGGCTCCTTATTGGATGATACCTTCTGAGTTGTTGTTGCTGAGGATTCAGATTGATGATCTTATGTATAAGGGTTTTATTCAGCCTAGTATATTACCATGGGGTGCTCCAGGTTTTTTCTCCAAGAAGGAATATGGTAGTATTAGGTTGTACATTGACTACCTAAGGTTGAATCATGTGATAGTCAAGAACCATTACCCTATTCTAAGGACAAATGATATTTTCAAACAGATGATAGGGGTGAGTTGGTTTTCTATGATCGATATGTGGTTTGGAAATCACCAATTGAGGGTGAAGGAGAGAGATATACTAAAGACTTCTTCATATAAAGGTATGTGTACTTCAAGTTTTTATTCATTCTGTTTAGTGTTACGAACTCACCATCTATATTTATGAGGCCTATGAACTCCATGTTCTATGAGTTCTTTTACTGATTTATCATTATATTTATCGATGATATCTTGATCTAATCGAAATCATAAGAGAATAATGATGATCATCTTATAGATATATTCTAGGTTATTTGATTCCACCATCTCTATAAGAAGTTTCCTAAATGTAAGTTTTAGAAATGATAGGTTCATTTAATTAGACATGTGGTGTCTCAATAGGGTGTGGCAGTGGGCTGATCGAAGACCAAAGTAATTATTTTTTATGCTACACCCAAGAACATGATAGAGGTTTATATTTTTCTTGGTCTTGTAGGCTATTATCAGATGTTTGTGCCCAATTTATCTTGAGTTGTATCCCTAATGAAATTATTTACCATAAAGGACTTGGATTTTGTATGTTTTGATCAGTTATAGATAGCATTTAGTTACCCAAAGGGGAAGTTGGTCAGTGCTCCAGTGATTTAGTTTCCTGAGGGTGTGATGCTTGAGGTGTTTAGTGATGCTTCCCATCTGGGATTAAGATGCATATTGATGTAGAAATGAGAATATATCTCTTATGTGTCTAGGTAGTTACTTCCCCATGAGCATAACTATGAAACAAATGATTTATAGCTTGCATCAGTTGTTTTTACGCTAAATTTGTGGTGAGATTACCTCATTGGGGAGAACTTTGTGGTCTTCAGAGATCAAAATAGATTGAGGTACATCTTTTCTCTATGTGATCTGAATTTGCGATAGTGGGGGTGGATGGATTTTATTCAGGATTTTGATTTTGAGATCTCTTATACCTCAGGAAAAGGGAATGTTATAACCCATGTCTTTAGTAGTAAGTCGTGAAAGGATTTCATTCAGGAGTCTGGGGATGTTTTGAGAGAAATGGGGGAGTTGTAATCCTTTCACTTAGATGAAAGGGTGTATGATGGTATAGGCTATTTATTTTAGATAATGGTGTAGTCTTCTGCGATGTGGTAAGTGGAGGATTCTCAATTGGGAGACCTAGAGATAGAGTCAATGCATGATCATGTTTTCCATGGTGATGTACTGGAGGGATGGTCAAAGGATGGTCAAAATCAGATGTTGTTTCATGGGATGTTGTTTGTTCCAATAGTGATTTAGGATGGGGTTCTTTTTGAGTTTCATAGCTCACCTTTGGAAATACACCCATGAGTTTCCCATATATACCATGGATTAAAGATGTAGATTTGGTGGACCAAAATGAAATGAGTAGTGGTGGAGTTTATGGATAAGTGTTTGGTTTTACAGTAGGTAAAGGCTAATAATCAGGTTCCTGGTGGTTTGTTACATCATTTGGATATTCCTGAATGGAAATAGAATGATGCCTCTATGGATTTTTTCATAGGGTAACCTAGAGATTCGAGAGGCTATGATTCTATCTGGGTGATAATGGATCCATTTATGAAATTGGTTCACTTCTTAATGGTCAAGGATTTGGGAACAATGGTTTATTTTCTTAAGAGGTATGTGGATGAGGGGGTGTAGTTTCATGAATTTCCGAGATCCATTTTCTTGTAACGAGACACAAATTTTACCTCAAGAGTCTGGAGGGGATTACAACATGATTTTAGCACTCAGTTATGCCTTAACACTTCTTTCCTCCCCCACACTGATTAAAAAATAGAGTGAACTATCCATATGCTGGAGTATACGTGTCTTGGACTTTAGCAGATCTTTTGTGTGAAACTTGACCTTGGTTTAGTTTACTTACAAAAATACCTATCACTCTTCCATTATAATGGCTCTATTTGAGGATTTTTATGGGAGATTGTGTCATTCTCTGTTGTATTAGATAGAGGTTGAGGAGGTAACAGTTATTATTCCTAGTGTGGCATCGAGAACAATAGAGAATGCTCAAATTATTTATGAGAGGATGAAAGTATCACATGACCAACACAAGTATTATGCTGATCTCAAGAGGAGGACCTTCGAGTTCAAGGTTGGGGCCCAATGGTTCTTGAATGGTTACCCTTGACATGGGAAACTGAGGTTTATTAGGGGGAGTAAGCTTTCTCTTGGGTTTTTTGGTACCTTTGTGGCGTTGGGGTGAGTCGGTGAGGTGACATATAAATTTGAATTGCTACTATGACTAGAGAGGATCCATGAAATCTTCTACATCTCTTAGCTTCATTGATATCTTCATGATGAATCCCATGTAATTGACTAGGGAGAGTTGGATATGAAGGATGATGTGAAGTTCATAGATCGGCCAGTAGAGATCTAGGATCACCAAGATAAGGAATTTCATGGACAAACCATTCCTTTGGTTCATGTGTTTTAGAGGATTGTTGTCATAGAGGAGAGTACATGTGTAACATCCCAAGTAATTAATGAATAATATATGTTCTTATCTATGTCTATTTATGAATAAGATAGTGTTTTAGAGGCTTAAAATGAGAATAAATCCAATCTTAAGCATGGAATACACTAATATTGTTTTACTGCCTTTTAATGGAAAACCATTTTTAAATCAAACTTTTGATAATTTTATAAGATATATTTGTCAAAATAAACTTATTATTTATGATTGGTACATTTAAATTTACTTTGGGTAAATTTTTGGTATTTTTCTGACAATGTTCATTTTTTAATGAATAGTGAAAAATATTGCATTTTACATCAAAACTGCTTTTTCATCTAATTTAATTATATGGTTAGATTATCTTTTAAATTGGTCTTAAAGTTTAATTTGAATACTTTTTTACCATTTAATAGAATGAGGGTCATTAGGATTAATTTCTCCTTGTAATTGGGCATAAACTAATGCCAAACTTTTCATAGATATTGTTTCAAAAAAAAACCCCCGCTATTTGTTTTGACAACGAGAATTATTTTTATATTAATTATTGAAATTTATGTGTTTGGAATTTGGTAAAATGGATTACATATTTTGGATCATAAGGTCCAAATTATTTAATCAAGACACTTGTTTTTGGACATTATGAATAGTAACGATGGTAATTATCTTTAATTATCTTGATTATTGAGTAATCAGGTAGTTAAGGATAATAAAATAATATCATAATAATAAAAAATGACACCAACATATGTCCTCATGCTACTGGTTGTCTCATGGTAGAACATTGGATGCCTTGTGCCAAACTTGGGGACCCCATGGAATCACTTTTGTGGGAAAGAGACTTGTTATCTTTTTATTTGTTTTAAAGAAAGTAAATATAACAAAGAATGTATCACCTGAGTAAAATATTTTTAATTTTGTCTAAATAGATGATATTTTAGACTATAAATATTCATTGTAAATCTAAAAATATTTCCTACATCATAGTAGTTTTTTCATAATTTTTAGACATTAAATAAATTAAATTATTTATGACATCATGATGATGCAGCGATTACCTCATTATTTAACGATTTAAATAAAATAAAAGGATAATGTAAAATCTAAGATCTAAACGTGTCAAAAACTTATTGTATGAGTATATCTCGAACCCGTATCACCTTATCCTCAAATTATATTAATGTGGGACCTTTTAAATCTGAAACGCATTTTCAAATAAAGTTACATTTCTTTACTTTCCAAGAGTGCCCCTCCTCTCCTCTTATAAAAGGCCCCCACCTCTACCTATTTACCCACACTTCCAAAGCCTTTGGCTCGGCCAAACCCTACCCATCTTGTCTCATCATATCCCTCTCTTATTCTTTGAAGACTCACTTTGGGCATAAGTCTTCCCAAGGAAGCCTTTGAGCTCAAACCAAAGGGAGTTACCCGATTTTAAGGTAATGTCTTCACTTGAGTCCTTTTGTTTTATTTTGCTTCTCCAACCCCCTAAACTCTTTTTATTTATTTATTTTGTAAAAAATTCAGTATATTCAATATACTAGGATGTTTTTATAAGAAGTATTCGAGATACACTTACACACACCTACATTTAATGGTTAAAGAACATACTGTTTCCGTGGTTGGTGAATTTCGGCCTCACGAAACAATGATTGTTCAATATTCTTATAACACCTTAAAAGGTGGACATTAAGATGACACTATATTTATATATGATATATAATATTTTTATGTTTTTCTTAATCTTCTGTACTTTTCATTTTTTTCATACTTTATGGTTTCCATTATGGTTAAACGCGATATTTTCATTTTAGGAAGTGCGGACTACCGCCCCCTCAAAGTGATTTGATTAGTTAATACCATATATGGGACATATAAAGGATAGATTTATGATATTATATATGATATTATAATGGAATTATAATATACCTTTATATCATTATGATTCCATTCCATAAAATATGAAATAGAAATGAAAGTAGAGTTCATGCGTACGTACGGCTTACCGTCTCCATGAACGGTGCATTTCATTTCTTACCTCTAAATGATTATGTAATATTATAAATGCATGTATATAGTGGTTATATATTAAATATATGGCATATAAATCATGAATATAATTCTTGAGATAATGGATATTTTACTACGTGAACAACTTGTAAATATAAGAAGTTCACTTTTGACTCAAGTACCAAATAACGACAAAACGACTGTTATTAACTTAAATGACTACATAATGTTCATAACATGGTAATAAGTGATATAAAAGGAATAATGAACTTGAAAAAGGTTCTTAAGCAAGTATAAATTAACTCAAGTTTATTATTCAGGACATTAAAGAACGACCGAGTCAAGTCGGACCCGAGGTAAGGGACTTCATCTCAATCTTCCTTCATTGAGGCATATTTTATTTTATACACAACCTTATTTTATATGGTGTATAAATCCCTTGGAATTTTAAATTTATTCAAAAGGAATATTTTTATATGAAGCGTTTACTAAACAAAAAAAGGGAATGTTTTTTTGTCGTACGTATGTGGTGACAACGACTTCTCCGCCGCCGTGACCATTATTTGAGTTTCAGCTTCCTCTATAAGCCATACATTTTTTTAAAGAAAAATAAATTCCAAGTTTTACTTTTCTTTTATTTTGGTATTTAAAATAGTATTGATAATGTTTTTATTATATCACTGTGTTATTGATATCTTGTGATTGAAATGTGGAAATGTTAAGTTTCCTTTATGCATGTTTTATATGATACGATTATGTTATGGTTCTTGGGCATTATTATGAAGACGGGTGGTTCCATGATAAACTAAGGGTGGGTGAGCCCGATATAGCTCTCCAATGCATTGGGTAACGCGAATGAGTGAAACGTTAAGGTTTCTCTGAAGCGATTTAGGGAATATACTGTGATGAGTATTCCAAACGTAACCAAGAGGGTTACTCCCTACGTAATAATGTTATGAATGCCTCAAGTTATCTTTATGTCTTATGATTTCTATGATTTATTCATGATTTGATGAGGTATGTTAAAGTGCCTATGTTTTATGGGTAAAGTATGATTTCATTCTTATGTATATATAAACTCATGTTTCCTTTCCATATTTTTATAACCCTTACTGAGATTTTTATGATCATCCCAAGTTGTTGAAATGTTTTTCACAGGTCAAGGGAAAGGTACATGATAAGATGATAGTGTCAAGGAAGTGTCATGAAAGAATCCATGTTTTATTTTCAATATGTTTCTGTTGATGGAAAAAATTAATACTATCTTTTATTGTAACCACTTTGTTTAAATGTGGTATGTAATACATGTTTTATGGTCTAATTTCTAAAACTCTAAACCTAAAAAGATCCCCAATGTGTAATCTTGTAATAACTCAAGATTAAGTAAGGTTTAAGGTTGGGGCCTTATAGTTTGTATCAGATGTCAGTTTAGATAACTTTAGGAGTTAGAATTATATTAAATGATTATCCAAAATTTCTTTATGGTCAAATTGAAGTGATATAGCATTTTAAGATTACCATGTCGCTTCATCTAAGACATGTTTTTTTAGAATGGTTTTCCGCAGAGGAAAAAGGGAAGCAGTGTTAGGAAGGCATACATAAGGAAATAACCTTCCGAATCAGCATCCTGAGATGGTCGGAATTGGAACTGAACAGTTTGTTGGAGTAATGGCACAGTTGACTCAAGAAATAAATGGCGGTGGTATCCATGCATGAGATCAGCCAGATCAACCGCAGAGGAACATGTCAGTGGTGGAACATTTCATGAGGCAACATCCCCCATCATTTAGAGGATCATTTGACCCTGTGATAGCTGAAGGGTGGATTAAATCACTGGAGAAGATTTTTGATGTCATGGGGTGTTCATGAAATCAAAAGGTTAGTCTTTCTATTTACCATTTGGAGGGTGAAGTAGATCAGTGGTGGTCGATGGTTAAAAATATCAGGGATGCTGATGAGATTGATGCTCTTGACTGGGATGAATTCAAAGGTATGTTTCTTGAGAAGTATTTTCCTAAGGATGTTTGACTTAGGATGGAAAAACAATTCCTGGAATTGATGCAAGAGGAAGACTCAGTGGCCACCTATGAAGAAAGGTTCACTCAATTGGCATGGTATGCTCCAAATTTTATCCGAGACCTTAATTGTAAAATCAATCATTTTTACTCAGGATTAAAGCCAAAATATCAAAGGGCATTAGCTTCTCGTGACTTCAAAAGTTATAAAAATCTTGTTTGATGTGCTGAGAAGGTGGAAATGGAGTTTGTCGATGATCAAGTGTTCTATAACAACTAGCAGAAGAAGAGACCGAGGTGGCAGGAGAAAGGAAAGAATTCTTCAAAAAGGTCTGACGGTAAGAAAATAAAGTTTCCAGTTTTTGATAAATGTTGTAAAAGGCATGCTGGGGAATGTCTTCTGAATTCTGGAAAGTGCTATCGATGTGGTAAGATGGGACATAAGGCTCGTTATTGCACTGAAACATATCAAGGTAATGGTAAGTCCAAATTTGATTTACAGTTAGTGAAATGTTTTAAGTTCAATGAGATGGGTCACTATGCGAATGAGTGTCCGACAAAGAGCTTGAGTGATGGGAAGCAGTTAGACTACAAGCAGAAAGGGGTGGTGAAATCCTTTGCAACTAATTCAGTAGATGTCGGGCCATCAAATGAATTTGTATCAGGTACTTTGTTTGTTTTTTCAGATTATGCCAGTGTGTTGTTTGATTCGGGGTCTACACATTATTTCATCTCTGAAACCTTTTCTAGTAAAATGGGAATACCATCTCAAGAAATGACTCATGAACATGTGGTAAAAACACATGGGGGAAATGTTGAGGCAAAAAGAATTTATAAGAATCTTCCTATCCTTATCTTTGGAAAGAACCTACTTACGAACCTTATTGTTTTACCTCTAGTAGAGTTTGATGTTATCCTGGGTATGGATTGGCTCTCTGTTTACCATGCTAAGATTGACTGTAGAGCTAAAGAAGTTTCTTTTCAGAAAGACTTTCAGTTTGTGTACAAGAATGAATCCTTACTGTTGACAACATATCTAGAGGATGAGAAACTTGTAAAAGATGGAAATTAATGTTACCTTGCACATATTGTTGAAAATAAGGGAACTGTTCAGATTAATGATGTGCCAGTGGTAAATGAGTATCCTGATGTTTTTCCTAATGAGTTGCCTATAATAATACCAGATTGGGAAGTTGAATTTACTGTTGACTTAGTTCCTGATGCTAATCCAATTTCAAAACCCCCTTATCGAATGACTCAAATTGAACATTTAGAGTTGCAGGAGAAATTGCAAGATTTATTAGAGAAAGGTTTCATTGGACCTAGCACATCACCATGGGGTTCTCCTATTTTATTTTTTAAAAAGAAAGATGGTTCTATGAGACTTTGCATTGATTATAGAGCATTGAATAACATCACTATTAATAAAAAATATCCTTTGCCTCATATCGATGATTTGTTTGATCTGCTCCAGGGAACTCAGTATTTTTCAAATATTGGCTTGAGATCGGGGTACCATCAGTTGAAGGTAAAGGAAGAAGATGTTCCGAAGACCACGTTTCGTACAAGATATGGCCATTATGAATTTGTAGTAATGCCTTTTGGGATAACCAATACACCTGCTATATTCATGGACTTAATGAATAGAATTTTCCATGAGTTCTTGGATAAGTTTGTGGTTGTTTTCATTGATGATATTTTGGTATTTTCTAAATGTAAAGAGGAGCATGAAATACATTTAAGGGTTATTTTTCAATCCTTGAAAGAAAAGAAACTGTATGGGAAATTCAGCAAGTGTGAGTTTTGGTTGCAACAAATTTCTTTCCTTGGTCACATTATTTCTAAAGATGGGATAACTGTTGATCCTGCTAAAACAAAAGTTGTTGAAGAATGGCCAAGACCCACAAATGTAACCGAGATCCGTAGTTTTATTGGTTTGGTAGGTTACTACCGAAGGTTTGTTAAACTTTTTTCACGGTTATCTAGTCCAATGACTAAGCTAACTCGGAAGGGTGTTAAGTTTATCTGGACAAAAGAATGTGATGATTGTTTTCAAGAAATAAAAAGAAGATTGGTGAATGCTCTAGTTTTGGCACTACCTTACATGAATGGTGAGTTTGTTATCTACAGTGATGATTCATTGAAAGGACTTGGTTGCGTCCTAATGCAGAATGATCAGGTAATTGCTTATGCTTCATGACAGTTGAAAACTCATGAGGTAAATTACCCTACACAAGATTTGGAATTGGCTGCTATTGTTTTTGCTCTAAAAATTTGGAGGCATCATTTGTATGGAGTAAAGTGTGAAATATATATTGATCACAAAATTTTAAAGTATATATTCACTCAGAAAGAATTGAACATGAGATAGAGGAGATGGCTAGAATTAATCAAGGATTATGATTGTACAATTCATTAACATCCGGAAAAGGAAAATAAAGTGGCTGATGCTTTGAGTCGAAAAAGTAATGCTTCATTAACAATGTTTCGTTTGGAACGTGATCCTTTGGTTAAGGATTTGATTAACTTTGGCATAGAAGTTGTTGGTGTAGGATGTTCTTCTGCTTTGTTTCAGGTATCAGTGAAATATTCTCTATCAGACAGAGTCAAGCAAGCACAGAAGCAAGACAATGAGTTGCAGAAAAAGGTAGATCTGGTTCAGAAAGGTAAGTTGCATGAATTCAACAATGATAGTGATTTTGTATTGTGATTTGGGAAGAGATTGTGTGTTCCTTGTGATTCATAGTTGAAGACAGAGTTGTTATATGAAGCTCATAGTTCTCTGTTTTCAGTTCATCCTGGTAGTACTAAGATGTATAGAGATCTTCAAGAGTATTACTGGTGGGATGGAATGAAAAGAGATATTGCTGATATTACTGTGAAGTGTTTGAATTGTCAGCAGGTTAAAGCTGAGCGGCAGTTACCGAAAGGGATTCTTAAGCCTTTACCATTTCCGGAGTGGAAATGGGAGAATATATCCATGGACTTTGTTGTGGGATTACGTAAGACATCTCGAGGTAATAATGCAATCTGGGTTATTGTTGATTGGTTGACTAAATCTGCTCATTTCCTTCCTATTCAAGATACTTTCTCTCTAGATCAACTTTCTCGATTGTACCTTAAAGAGATAGTTAGGTTACATGGAGTTCCCCTATCTATTGTATCCGATCATGATCCCAGGTTTACTTCTAACTTTTGGAAGGGACTTCAAAAGTCATTGGGTACTGAATTAAATTTTAGTACATCTTTTCATCCGAAATCAGATGGGCAGTCAGAAAGAATGATTCAGACTTTGGAGGATATGCTACGGGCTTGTTCGATGGATTATCAGGGAAGTTGGGACCAACATCTTTCTTTGGTTGAATTTTCATATAATAACAGTTTTCATTCTAGTATACAGATGGAACCATTTGAGGCATTATATGGGAAGCGGTGTCAAACTCCATCTTTCTGGGATGATGTGGGTGAAAGGAAGCTGATGGGACAAGAATTGGTAGAAGAGTTGGCAGAAATAGTTCTGCTGATACAGAAACACATGAGAACAGCTCAGAGCAGGTAGAAAAGTTATGCGGACAACAGGAGGAAGGATCTCTCTTTTGAGGTAGGTGATCATGTTTTTCTCAAAGTCTCACCATGGAAAAGTGTGATGCGATTTGGTAAGAAAGGAAAGCTGAGTCCAAGGTTCATTAGACCATATGAAATTTTGGAGAGATTTGGATCAGTTTCTTACCGAGTGGCTTTACCTCCGAGTTTATCTCAGGTACACAATGTTTTTCATGTTTCAATGTTAAGGAAGTACATATCAGATCCATCTCATGTTATGAGTCCAGAGGTAGTTCAGCTGGAAGAGAACCTATCTTATGAGGAACAACCGGTCTAGATTCTTGACCACAGGGAGCAGGTGTTACAGAATAAGGTGATTCATTAGGTAAATGTTTTGTGAAAAAACCACATGATTGAAGAGGCAACATGTGAATTTGAAAATGCAATGAGGGCCAAATACCCCCACTTATTCGATAAGTAAATAAATTGCGGGGATGAAATTTCTTGAAGGGGGGAAGGATGTAACATCACAAGTAAGTAATGAATAATATATTTTCTTATCTATGTCTATTTATGAATAAGATAGTGTTTTACAGGCTTAAAATGAGAATAAATCCAATCTTAAGCATGGAATACACTAATATTGTTTTACTGCCTTTTGATGTAAAACCATTTTTAAATAAAACTTTTGACAATTTTATAAGATCTATTTGTCAAAATGAACTTATTATTTATTATTGGTACATTAAAATTTACTTTGGGTAATTTTTTGGTATTTTTCTGACAATGTTCATTTTTTAATGAATAGTGAAAAATACTGCATTTTACATGAAAACAGTTTTTTCATCTAATTTAATTATATGGTTATATTATCTTTTTAATTGGTATAAAGTGTAATTTGAATATTTTTTTACCATTTAATCCAATGGGGGTCATTAGGATTAATTTTTCCTTTGAATTGGGCATAAACTAATGCCAAACTTTTCATAGATATTGTTTCAAAAAAAACCCACTATTTGTTTTGACAACGAGAATTATTTTTATATTAATTATTGAAATTTTTGGGTTTGGAATTTGGTAAAATGGATTAAATATTTGTAATCATAAGGTCCAAATTATTTAATAAAGACTCTTTTGTTTTTGGACATTATGAATAATAATGGCGGTAATTATCATTAATTATCTTGATTATTGAGTAATCAGGTAGTTAAGGATAATAAAATAAAATAATAATAATACAAAATGACACCAACATGTGTCCTAATGCTACTTGTTGTCTCATGTAAGACCATGGCATTCCTTGTTCCAAACTTGGGGACCCCATGGAATCACTGTTTTGGGAATGTGACTTGTTAACTTTTTATTTTTTTTAAATAAAGTAAATATAACACAGAATGTATCACCTGAGTAAAATATTTTTAATTTTTTCTAAATAGATGATATTTTAAACTATAAATATTAATTGGAAAGATAAAAAGATTTCCTACATCATAGTATTTTTTTCATAATTTTTAGACATTAAATAAATTAAATTATTTATGAAATCATGATGATGCAACGATTACCTCATTATTTAACGATTTAAATAAAATAAAAAGATAATGTAAAATCTATGACCTAAACCTGTCAAAAACTTATTGGATGAGTATATCTATAAACATTATCACCTTATCCTAGAAGTATTTCAATGTGGGACCTTTTAAATCCGAAACTCATTTTCAAATAAAGTAACATTTCTTTACTTTCCAAGAGTGCCCCTCCTCTCCTCTTATAAAAGGCCCCCACCTCTACCTCTTACCCACACTTCCAAAGCCTTTGGATCAGACAACCCCTACCCATTTTGTCTCTCCACATCCCTCTATTACTCTTTGACGCCTCACTTTGGGAAGAAGTCTTCCCAAGGAAGCCTTTGAGCTCAAACCAAAGGGAGTTACCCGATTTTAAGGTAATGTCTTCACTTGAGTCTTTTTGTTTTATTTTGCTTCTCCAACCCCCTAAACTATTTTTATTAATTTCTTTTGTAACAACTACAGTATAATCAATATAATATTATGTTGTTATAAGAAGTATTGGAGCTACACTTACACACACCCACATCTAATGGTTAAAGAACATACGGTTTCCGTGGTTGGCGAATTTCTGCCTCACGAAACGATGATTGTTCAATATTCTTCTAACACCTTCAAAGGTGGCCATTAAGATGACACTATATTTATATATGATATATAATATGTTTATTTTTCCCTTAATCTTATGTATTTTTTATTTTTGTCATACCTTTATGGTTTCCATTATGGTTAAACGCGATATTTTCATTTTAGGAAGTGCGGACTACCGCCCCCTCAAAGTGATTTGATTCATTAATACCATATGTGGGACATATAAAGGACGGAGTTATAATATTATATATGATATTATAATGGAATTATAATATACTTTTATATCATTATGATTCCATTCCATAAAATATGAAATAGAAATGAAAGTAGCATTCATGCGTACGTACGGCTTACCATCTCCATGAACGGTGAATTTCATTTCATACCTATAAATGATTATGTAATATTATAAATGCATGTATATACTGGATATACATTAAATATATGGCATACACATAATGAATATAATTATTGAGATAATGGATACTTTACTACGTGAACAACTTGTAAATATAAGAAGTTCACTTTTGACTCAAGTACCAAATAATGACAAAACGACCGTTATTAACTTAAATGACTACATAATGTTCATAACATGGTAATAAGTGATATAAAAGGAATAGTCAACTTGAAAAAGGATCTTAATAAAGTATAAATTAACTCAAGTTTTTTATTCAGGACATTAAAGAATGATCGAGTCAAGTAGGACCTGAGGTAAGGGACTTCATCTCAATCTCCCTTCATTGAGGCATATTTTATTTTGTACACAACCTTATTTTATATGGTGTATAAACCCCTTTGACTTTTATGTTTATTCAAAAGGAATATTTTTATACGAAGCGTTTACTAAACGACAAAAGGGAATGTTTTTTTTGTCGTACGTATGCGGCGACAACGACTTTGTCCACCGCCGTGACCATTATTTGAGTTTCAGCTTCCTCTATAAGACATACCTTTTTTTAATGAAAAATATATACCATGTTTTACTTTTATTTTATTGTGTTATTTAAAATGGTTTTGATAATGTTTTTATTATATCACTGTGTTATTGATATCTTGTGATTGAAATGTGGAAATGTTATGTTTCCTTTATGCATGTTTTATGTGATACGATTATGTTATGGTTCTTGGGAATTGTTATGAAGATGGGTGGTTCCGTGATAAACTAAGTGCGGGTGAGCTCGATATAGCTCTCCAATGCATTGGGTAATGCGAAGGAGTGAAACGTTAAGGATTTCCGAAGAGATTTAGGGAATATACTCTGACGGGTATTCCAAACGTAACCAAGAGGGTTACTCCCTACGTAAGAATGTTATGAATGCCTCAAGTTACCTTTATGTCTTATGATTTCTATGATTTATTAATGATTTGATGAGGTATGTTAAAGTGCCTATGTCTGATGGGTAAAGTATGATTTCATTCTTATGTATATATGAACTCATGTTTCCTTTCCATATTTTTATAACCCTTACTGAGCTTTTTATGCTCATCCCATGTTTTTGAAATGTTTTTCATAGGTCAAGGGAAAGGTACATGATAAGATGACAGTGTCAAGGAAGTGTCAAGAAAGAATCCATGTTTTATTTTCAATATGTTTTCATTGATGGGAAAAATGAATACTATCTTTTATTGTAACCACTTTGTTTAAATGTGGGATGTAATGCATTTTTTATGGTCTAATTATCTAAAACTATAAACTTGAAAAGATCCTCAATGTGTAATCTTGTAATAACTCAAGATTAAGTATGTTTTAAGGTGGGGCCTTATAACATGGGAGTAAGATACATAGGTTCTTTCCCAATACCCAGAGTTTTTTTGAGTTTTTTATTTTTTATTTTTCTTGTGATGTGATTTTTGTATTTTTTGTTTTATGATATGAGATATTTTTCCCTATTTTTTATGTTTGATGTGTGAGAAAGTTCCAACATATGAAAAAGGCATGACCTAATTCTTAACTGATACACATTATATCGTGATTCGATTAAATCCGTGTGGGTGAGACAGTGTCACTCAAAGTAGAGAGTATCTTGAAATGGAGGATAAAATTACATGATTTGTATAATTGGAGTAGTCCTATTATTTGGTTGATATAATTTTTGGTTTGGTCTATATAAAGGTTGTATGGATGTGTGGTGATGAGGTTGTGTGAGATGTTTTGTGGCCACTTGGTTTGCTGTGTTTTTCTGGTGGTAGAGTTTGAGGTATGATGAGATCCTTGAGAGGTATCTCATGGGGTGGTTGTTCAAACAACTTTTCTTCTAGGATTTGTTTTTGATTATTGAGGGATAGAATCCTTCAATAGGTATCTAATGTAATGAACTATTCCTTCCCATCCCATTACTTTTTCAATTTTTTTGTTTGGAGGTGTTTAAGGGAGGTTTTGGGATTTTTCGATGGAGGTTGGAGGTGAAACGAATATATTGCATGGAATAAATGTTGTGTATTGTTTACATGACATAAAATGATAGTTCATTACTTTATTAAATAGTTGGTCCAAAACTTTTAAATTGTATAAGGGGGAACCAGTGAGATAGATTACACATCATGTAAGTGGAATTCATGATGTGTTTTAAATGAATGGTGATGCAACACTCTTTTCGGTGAATGTTGGAAATTTTAGAGAACCTATGGATTACTCATAGTGTAATATTTACACAACCTAAAGATAATGTATTCCAATTAATTTTATTACACTTTAATATGAGTTTCATTTAATTCAGATGCTCCCTCTCCCATTTTTCCAGAACCTCATGCACCTTGAGGAGACCTTTTGACTCTCTTCTCCCCTATTTGTTTTGTTGGTTCAAATGGTTATTCATTGGTGATCAGTGGTAAACCCTTCTCTCAATTTTGGTTATTGTATTTCGTTCTTCCCATGGGAATCCTATACAATGATTTTTTTTGGTTTAGGTTGTGAGTTTGGATTCATTTTAATGATTATTTGGTGTAATGTAGGTTGATCCATGATTTTTGGTGTGCGGTTGTGGTCACTGGGCATTTCTTCTTCACTATGTGGTGCGCAATGAGTTAGGAAAGATTCTGTAAGATAAATAATCTCCCATTTATCTTTATTATGTTTCATGCAAGAAGGGTTTACTATTATTTATATATTGGTTATGGTTATGCTGGATTAATCAAAGATAATGAATTAGTTAATTGAATTTGAGGGAAAAAGGGAAATGGTTCTCATGCTTCTATAACTTTGTTATTATTATGATATTTTGAATTATATGGGCTTGATGACCTGCTGGATATTGTGGATTTTGGGGGATTTTTTGTGATTATTGACATGTGTTGTGTAACCCTTATTCCACAGTTATTGTGATATCACCCTAAAATAGAAAATTAAATAACCAAATATATTTCACTAATGAAATGGTAACCCCAGGATTATGGATTTTGTGATAATGCCCCTAAAATAAAATGTAATTTGATTAAATACCCCTTTTAAAATCAATAAATTGAGCTTAATGTGTTGTGATGTGTGTCCATGCTTATGGGATGATGATTTGTGTTTGCGATGCGATTTGGGGATGATGTGTGAGATATGCCCATGATTTTGGGGTAGTGGGGTGGTGGTTGTTTGGACGTTCTTTGGGGTAGTGAGGTGATGGTTGTTTATATGTTATTTTGGGGTAGTGAGGTGATAGTTTTTGGATGATATTTTGGGGTAGAGAGGTGGTGGTTGTTTGGCCATGCTTTTTGGGCGGTGTGGTGGTGGTTGTTTGGCCATGATTTTAGGGTGGTGAGGTGGTGATTGTTTGGCCGTGGTTTTGGGGCAGTGAGGTGGTGGTTTTTTGGACATTATTTTGTATTGGAGAGGTGATTGCGTGATGGATTTTATGATCAGTTTTTGATATGTGGTTTCCTTATTATATATGCCTAGATATTGATAAAATAAATAATTATTTAATAATGATTTAAATGGATAGGTTTTGGTTTGGTTAATGAGATTGAAATGATAAATGAAAAAATAAATTATGGGATATGTGGTTAAATTTAGATGATGCAAAATAATGAAATTAATGGGTTGTATAATGAGAATTGGTAAGTGGAGTGATGTAACTTGTGGTTTGTTTGGTGTTATGAATTTAGAGGTGGAAGAAAAAGCGTCAATATTATGAGTTGTTTAGTGTTTGGTTGTAAACTGGTAGGTTGGGTTTGTGTGTGGCTCTATGCATATACTTGTATATTATTTTTTATTTCTATACACACCCCACCCATGTTGATAACTATGTTCCAACACTCGTATTGTCATAGAGGGGGGGGGGGTGTTTTCTTAAAATCCATTGAGGAAGGATATCTAGATACCATCTATTTCCCACTCTGTCTTCTAAGAGAGTTGGTATTACATAGGCTATGATAGCGAGAGGTCTATTAGTGAACTAGATGGTGATTGTGATAGCCCAGGGGTCTTAATGCGAGTTGTGATATGGTTATACTTTTGGGGTGGTGAGACTAGGTGTCTTTGGATGATATGTGATGTAGCCTAGGTGTCTAAATATAGGATGAGATGAGATGAGGTGGATTATGGTGGGGGTCATTCATGGTAGGATGAGGACACAAGGTTTATGTCCTTCATGTTTACGATAACCTACTGCTCTAGTTATGGTTACTGATATATAATGGCCCTGGTGTTTTTGGGTGAGACGTGATGTGTCTGTGCTTGTCTAAGTGACTGCAGGGGTGATGTGATGTGACCATGTTTGTAGAGTGGTGTGGTATATGGAAGATATGGGAGCGCTAGGATATACAACGTTGGGGGTGTGATAGTGGTATATTGGTGGGAAAGTAGTGTGGGGTACCTTTTATTTATATGATTCTTATTAAGTTACTATACATGGCTTTAATTATTTGGTGATCATGCCTTGTTGAGTTTGGGTTTGGTCAGTATACCTATATTGGTGTTGTTTGTTACTTCTGTTTTCTCACGGGTAAATTAGTATGCTTATTTCACATGTGGAGAAGATAATTTGGTTTTCCTAATATGTTACTTTTATTCCCTCCATATTTATATAAACTTATTTTTAGGTTTCCAAGATGATTATATAGACTGTTTTGTACATTAATTGTTTAGATATTAGGATAGCTTTTGTGTCACTACTTTAGCTTTGTTAGGGGTATTTACTTTAAAGACTATTATCTATATAAATTTTTTTATACATGCTTTTGTGGGATTGTTTTGGTTTATTTTATATTATGTCATGATGTTTCTTATGGATGGATCATATTATTTTCTAATCCTATTTTACTATAGTGGGTAATTCCTACCATATCATGAGTTTTTATACCATCGGTTCTGGTCACCAAGCTAGGGTCTAATGGAGGTGGGACTAAGGGATCATTCTCTATCTCCCCTCATTTCAGTATCTTTAGAGGGAGTGGTCATGAAATTTATATCCCAGTAACTACATTAATATAGAAATGGGTAAAGTATGTATAGACCTAAGAATGTGAGGAAAGATTTAAGGAGATCAAGAAGAGGATAATCACTACATGTACTCACACTACCAATAAGTGGGGAAGGTTTTTTTATATAAAGCGATGATTTGAATAAAGTATTGAGTTTTATACACATGAATATTGATAAAGTGATATACTATGACTTATGATAGTAGAATATGCATGAGAAAAACTACATGACACATGATCTGGAGTTATTAGTTGTGATTTTTGACAAAACGATTTGATGGCACTATCTCTATGGTGAGGAGTGTGACATATATACTATCATAAGTGTATCAAATATAAATTTACCCAATATGGGAAATGCAAACAAGGTATATGATGCTCTAAGTAGAAAAGAACCTACTACTCTATCTATGATGTGAATTTAGAAAGACTTGATCTTTATTTATATGAAAGGGATGGATATAGAAATCGTAATGATAGGTAATGTATCCTACCTTTCCCAAATTATTACCCAATCATCTATCCAAAAAAAGATCAAGGAGGTATAATGGGAGAACTAGAGATTTAAATGATGGATAAAGAGGGTAATATTCATTAATTCCATATCGATGATATTGGTGTGATTTGATTTGGAACTTGGCTTTGTGTTCCTTCATCACCCAAGATAAAGAACGAGCTATTGGATAATGCACATAGCTTATCTTTCTCTATCCATACTAGAAGTACCAATATGTACCGTGATATTAGAGATAACTTCTGGTGGGACAACATGAACTTGGAGATTGTGAAGTATATCTCAAGATGTTTGGTATGTCAGAAAGTTAAAGTAGAGCAGAAGAAGTCCAATGGTATGATGAAACTATTGCCTATACCCATGTGAAAATGAGAGAATGTCACTATAGACTTTGACATTGGTATCCAAAATACATCTAAAGGAAACATGTATTATGGGTAGTAGTGGATCAACTCACTTAGACTACCCAATTCATCATTATTCGAGAATATTTCACACTTGAAAAAATTTCCAATATATATGTAAACTAATTGGTGAGGCTACATGGGATACCACTTTCAATTTTTTTATCATGATCCAAGGTTCACATAAATTTTTTGGGGAAGTCTTCAATATGATTTGAGTACTAAATTGAAGTTCAGTATAACCTATCACCCACAAACTAATATCCAACCTAAAATAACCATTCAGACTCTCAATGACATAGTGAGATCCTCATTAATGGAATTTAAAGGAGGATGGAATGAACATATCCCCTTAGTTGAGTTCTCCTATAAAAAAAGATTCGACTCAAGTATTCAAATGGATCCATATGAATCTATATATAGAAAGTGATTTAGAACTCCTACTCATTGGATAGAGTTAGAGAACAGAAGAAATATGGACCCAATCTTATGAAGTATATGAATGAGAAGATTAAATCCCTCTAAAAACATATAAAAGCTTCCCATAGTTGAAAATAGAGCTATACTGACAATCATCAAAGGGACTTGAGTTTGAAGTTGGAGAAATATTTTTCCTTCAAAAATCACTATAGAAGATATTCATGTGGTTTGGAAAGAATGGTAAGCTTAACAAAAGGTACATTTCTCCCTTTGAAATCCTTGACAACATAGTATTAGTGGCCTATCATATTTAACTTCCTAAAAAGTATGGATCAAGTTCATGTTGTATTACACGTATCTATCTTGAGGAAGTACATACCCAATCAATCACATGTTTTGAATCCAGAGGTGGTACATTTTGAGAATGAACTCTCATATGAGGAGAAACCAATGAATATATTATACTATAAAGATAATTTTCTATGCAAAAAGACAACTCAACTTGTCAAAGTGTTGTGGAAGAACCATAAGTATGAAGAAGCGATATGGGAACCAGATGAAACAATGAAACGGAAGTACCCTCAACTATTCTCAACCAAGAATATGAGTTGAAATTTTGGTAATGAAAATTCTAAAGGGGGTAATACTGTAACAACCAAGAGTTTATAAATGATATTTGTTTCTTGAATTGAATGCATATTATATTATATTATACAATATTATTCACACAAAAAATAGAGAAACTGACAAAAAATTATTTTATTAATGAAAATTGTGATGTTATTTAATAATAAACCCATTAAAATTATAATTAACACAAGGGGGAGAATAGAAAATATAAAAACTATAATGGGAAAATATAGATTGCAACAGTCTTCTGGAAACATCCCTTCCACGAACAAAACTATAGAAAAAAATATCAGTAAACCAATCCAAAATATATAAATTGGAAATATAGAACCTTGAGGGGAATTGATTTAAGTATTTGGTGAAATTATGAGGTGGAATCTATATGTGATAATGTAACCATTGGAATAGTAATGTGACTGTTGGAATAGTTACATGACCATTGGGAATAGTAACATGACCGTTGGAATAGTAATTTCTCCTCAAAATTATAAAGTGTGATATAAATAATATTTATCATGAGTAATGTAATTAAATATTATAATGTTGAAGAATAAATATCATGATTAAAGAACTCAAATAAATATAATCACATTTTTAATAAACTATATTTTAAATTATTTTATAAAAATCAAAATTTTTATATTAAAAATTAAAATTAACTATGTTGTAAAATTATTTGGTTAAAATTAATATACTTTTTGAAATCAGAATTTCAAAACTTTTAAAGGGTTATTTTTTTGGTAATTTTATAAAATACTTCAATTTTCAAGTAAATAGTAAAAATACAATTTTTCACGTAACCAATATATCTTAAATTATATCATTCATGATGTAATGGTGACCTAATAATTTATAGAAATCAAGGTTCAGAACAAAAATAATTATTTTCATAATTTATTTATTAAAATACAATAAACTCAATTTCCAAACCAAAAAATTATTTTCCAAAACCTAAAGTCAAAAGCGATCCCTTAAAATAAAATTTCTTTATTTTTTTTCACTTTACTTTTTAATAAACTAATGAATTCAAATTATAAATTGGTTTAAAGTCATAAAAACCATTATATTATATTTTCAAAAATTCACTATTATAAGTTTTACCTTTGATATAATATTTTATTTAATATTTAATTCTAAAAATTCCCCCTCCCCAAGTATAAATAACCCTTGTCACTCCCCTTGGAAAATATCACATCAATCTCTTACAAAAGAAAATAATTTACCAAAATAATCCCTCTCTATCCCCTTAGAATATATATGGAAGGTTTTTTAGTAAACCAACTCCAAATATCTAAGGATTTTTAGTGTTGTATAGGAGAAACTATATTGAGGAAAGAGTAAGTTTCTATAAACTCTTATTTCTTTTCCTTCTTCTCTTTCTATTTTTTCCCAATTACTTTCAAAAAATAAGATTATAAAATCAACTAGTCAATATGATAAAATTATATTAATGATTTTAACCTACTATAATTATCATAATTATGAAATATATAAATTTCAAACTTCCCTTTCATTATCTTTGGATAATATCCCGTCAATAGTTGGTTAACCACCAATGAGGAAATTGTGAATTATTTTCTTAGAAAAAACCCTATATCTAGTTATTATAAATTATTTATGATATATAATTTTATAAATATATTTATTTTAAAATTATTTAATTAATTATACTTAATTTTTAGATAAATCGAAGAAAAATGAATTTTTTTTATGGAAAACATGATATCAAAATGACTACCCTATAACCAAAGAAATTAAGAAATATATAAAAATGATCATAATTGATAAATAGTAGTAAAAATTAAAATAATTCACTTATATATCACTATTTTTATAAATCTACATTTGTTATCTAGGAATCTGAAAAGCGAAAAAATAAAGCGGTATTTAAGGTAAGGGGATTATTGAACCCAAATCCCTTTCTTTGGGTTATACCTCTTTCATGTCATTTTTGATATGGATATTCATCCAATATTCCTTAAAAATACTTTCATTATTTTTCCCCTTTCTTTTAGGGATATAAATTTTTCCACGTTGATTTATAATCTAATTACAATGATTTTCTAAAAAGACATTTTATTTCAAAACACATATTTTACACCTCTTGATTTGTTTCTTCTTCACTCAAGAATGATTATTTTTATGCCAAATATTTTTTAATATTTCATTTGGGAACCCTATGTTTCTTCATGAAATTATTCTTGATAAAATCTGTTGGTCAGAGTAAAGTACTCAAGTGAGGGATGAATTGAGTATCTATAAAAATTTCTGTTTGAAAAGATTTCTTAAAAAGGTTCCCCAATAAAAATAAATACAACCCAGTTAATCAGAGTAATACGGTTATGAAAGTTTGAATCTTTAAATAACTTCTCAGAAGACTGATTAATTCTTAGTAATCTTAACATCAGTTATTAATATTACTTTCGAATCTATTCTATTATGGAAAAACAATTACAACTTCTTTACAAGATTAAATATCAAAGTTGATCTAGTGATTTCTAAATTATACAGTAAAATAGAGAAAACTAAATTAAACAACACAGTGGATATAAAACAAGGGGTTTAGTCTCAAGTTGAGACCTAATACACTCCACTTGGTGATCACCTGCCACCAAGTAGTTTATATTAATAAACTTGATCCACACCCTCAATCGGGGTAAACAACAGTGCACAAGACTATCCAGGTCACACAACCTTTTCCACAGTTCTTTGTGGGTATAAAATACCAGGTCACAAAGGGACCTCTTCCACACTTATTCATGGGAATAAACAAGTGTAAAAAAATATGAGAGGAAGGATATCTTTTATCCCTCAGTTTAGTAAAGGATACGTTTTGTGTTTTAATAAATACACACACACTGATCAAAATATAAAAACAACACACAATAAAGAAAATATGATGAGATAAGGTTAGAAGTGCTATGAGTTTTATTCTATGTGGCTCTGGACTTCTAGGATGAATCAGATGTAAGAATCATGTCCTCTTGCAAGAAACAGAGTATCATAAGTCTGGTTCTCTGGTTTCCAGTTAGATCTGGCTCGTGTTCTTTATGGAGTTTTTATTTCTAAGATGTTCTTGTCTCTAATATATGGTATTACAGATTTTTGATTTGCTAATGATTCATGTTTTCTTTAGATGTATCTTGATGCATGTGTTGGTTCTTTTCTAAAGAATTCTCGCACTTTTGCTACTCTATCACGTGTATGTTTTTGGGCCACACTTTTCTTCTTATTATTGGAGTGCATGTGTTGGATCTGACATGATGCATGAATTCTGCACCTCATAACTCATACTATCAGGTGACATGTCTGCAAAGAAATATTAATTATGTCTATCAATTTAAAAGGACCCAAATATGACCATTATAAATTAAATAAAAAATGACAAAACAGATTAAAGAATAGTGTCACAGTTTGTCTGGAGACGACGTCACATAGAAACTATGTCACCACAAAATTGTTTCATATTATTTTCCTTTGAGTGATGAGATAGTCATGATAGCATAGTTGTATATAGATCAGGAACAGGTAGCACATATGCGATGTTAGGATCATGGTGCCTGGTCCTTTTCCAAACTTCAAATGGTGTCTGGTCACAATGTCTGGGTCACGGTGTCTAGTAACGGTGTCTGGGTCACGGTCTCTATTCAATGTGTTTGGGTCATGGTGTCTGGTCATGGTGTTGTGGTCACGGTATCTGGTCACGGTGTCTGGTCATAGTGTCTGGGTCACGGTGGTTGGTTCACGGTGTCTGGTCCTTTGCCAGAAAAACCAAAACCGGTGGTAGAATCATGGTTTCTCAAACTTATCCAAATATCTGTATATATACATAAGCAGTAATATTCACAGAATGAATTAGACTTATTCATTCATAAATAAAATCTTTATAGACCAAAGTTAAATATAGTTTACAATAATCAAAGATGATTTATAGAAATTAAGATCTTGAGAAAATTTATTTAGTGCATAAAGAAATCAACCATCTTTACACATGACATGAAATAGATTAAACAGGATATATAGGATTTTTGATAATTAAAACATGATTAAAAATCAGGGGTCCAACAATCTTCCCTTTTTTGATGATCACAAATCACATGAGTGAGATATCTATTCTTAGTGTGCTATGTGTCCCTTAGTGTATGAGTTTCTCCCCTTTTTGGGATTATTAAAAAGAGTACAAAAGTAAATAAGATAATAGTTAATAAGAGTTCACATTGCATTAGATGGAGAAATAAGTGTCATTATATACATTAGGTAACAAAAATACAAAAATATCCCTATCAAAAGATAGTGTTCATTATTCTTCATCACTAACTATCTTCTCTTTTCCCTTGGAAGCAACATTAGGAGAATCCACAAGAGCAGAGGTTGAAGTGAAAGATAGAAGAGAACCAATTGATAGAGACAGAAGTGGGAGACCTTCAAAAACATAAGGTTCCAAGGTAGGTTTGGTGTAAGACTAAGATAATTGTTGGTCAAGGATAACAGGTCTAATCTGACTCAGATCCCGAGAAACAGACATAGAGGTAGAGGAAAAGTTAGTGAATGAGGAAGGAGGAAAACCAGGCCGCAAGGGTGTAGCTTTAGGAGCCGTAATATTAGTGCTCTGCACATGAAGATAAGGCCTCAATAACTTGATGAAGTCAGCAATAATCTCACCAACATACTGCATTTCTTTCTCAAAGTCATCTTTTTTCTCCATGAACTTTAGTAGATCATTTTACCAAAGGTATGTTATTGGTGTCCCTAATTGTTTTACCCCAACGAGTATAATACTAGTAAGGGGTTGATCTACAAGGAAAAAGAAGTTATTCTTTTCATGCTTAACTAGTTTTTATTTTTGTTTTAGTGAAGTGTACTGAATTTAGAGTCGATTTTTTAATGTTTGGATAAAAAGGTAATTGAATTTAAATTTCTTTAGAAAATTACTTGACGGATAAACGAAAATATGAGAAATTAGTTTTGGTGAAAATATGGAGGGAAAATGCATTGGGGTTGTGGATTATTAAGAGTTTTTTTATTAAATATTAATTCTTAGGAGGTTGTGTTATTCATAATAACCGAACTCTTTGAGTTTAAATTTTTAAAAAGGTTTCCTTGGTCCGGTAAACTTATGTTTTGAGCTTAGGAGACCAACTCCTTGGTCTGATAGTTAGTGTTACACAGTTCTTTATTTGTCTTAGTCCATTTTTGAGTTGATGAATACATCCAATGATCATGAAAGTATTTATAGTTTTTCTTCTTTTGAATCCTTGAAAATTCAACCCTTGGTCTGGATCATAATTTTCAGTCATAAGATAAAGTGTTTAATGAAGAATAAGAAGAGGCTAACAGAACAAACACATTCATAAAAACTAATCTAAATTACAACTCTTTCATCACTTACAACCCCAACACACTGGGTTTTTAGTTAAACATAGAAGAAAATATAAGAATAGAATCCTCAATATCTGATGTGATCATCGCATAAACTTCGAGGAGAGAGTGGCTCTTCGGTAGAACGATATAATGGAGAATTAGTTAAATAATGCTTGCATGGTAGCAGAACTTACTTCTTTCATACCTTCCCCTATTTTCTCCACACCCCCTTGAACTGGAGGCCAAGGCCTCTATTTATAGAAAATAAAAGTACATGGCGTGTGGAAAAAGTACACGACGTGTAGTTTTGTCAACGCACTTTTGTCATTTTTTCCACCGGTAGGTGGCATAACACACCGTCTTTGACTTTGAACATGGTGTCTCCTAGTAGGTAGATGTAAATGGAATGTATCACCACCACACAAAGCATGTACTCTCTTTAATCGGCCACCAAATTCTCTTAGAAGGTAAGACACAACTTATAGATGCGTGTACATGGTGTGTAAACGTCAGCCGACCACATGGTCGTGTAGACTTCTTCTAAACCACCTACCACGTCTAGAAGAATATACACAATGTGTAGTGTTAGTACACGACATGTACATGCTTATGGTAACTTGGACATGTACTTATCCAAGGCAATATTTATTTGTGTCTGAATGTACATGATGTGCATAATTTACACTCCACGTAGTTGTAAATTTTGCTCAGTTTTCCCCCGGTTTGTGTGTTTGGACAGAAATCACCTAAAAATGAACATGATCACCAAAATCAAAGTATTTTTTCACTTATTAGTAGGTATTTTCTGAAGGCATTTTCTTATTTTCAATAAAGCACAAGGAAATGTATACACAAATCGGGTGCATCAAACTCCCCCATACTTAGTCATTTTCTTCCCCTCGAGAAAATCTCAACATCAAATTAAAAGAATCTATATTTTAAAAGGAAGTAATTCAGTTAACCATAAATTTAAATGATACAGTCACAAGAGAAAATTCTAAAAAGGGTACCAAATAGTTTCGATTGAAAATATATTCTAATCATGCCTCATATATTATTCAACTAACTACTTTCATCCTCTTTTAAACACATGTTTCAACCTTTCAAAAATAATCAATCCACTTGATTATCTACCTCACCAATAATATACTCAACACTCAAGATATTTTAAATCAAAGTTATGCTCAATCAAAGATATATACACTCTATCCATAGGTTTTCAAGAAATCTAGTTATCTAATTCAAAAAATTGATTTACAAAAATCATGAGGGATTTTCAATAAGGATCAGATGTATTTGTGGCTAAATGTTGGTAGGTAAAGATTTGAAAAATAACCTTGAGGCATGAAAAGGAGGTTAAATTATTTAAATAATAGTTCATGATATTCAAAGTTAAGCTAAGTGTGAAAACATCCTCAACAAGATCTGTCAAATTATCTCATCACCACCATCTCCTTAAGTTAAGTAGGGTTCACAAACCAATAAGTGAGTATAAGGTCCTTTTTCTATTATATTCTTTTAATAGAAAAAGGAGACCATTTAGAAATTCCAAAAATATAGGTTTGGAACCCTTTTTCGCCAAATTATCAAGAGGATCTCCCCCATACTTAATTTCATGACAATTCACAAAAATATGCCATGTACTGCCAAGTACTTCTTTTAAGATCAAGTGAATAATCATGCAAAATCATAAAATAATTAGGGCAGGAAGGGAAATAGGCTTGTAATATGGCTTCCTATAAAGACTGTTCATGGTTTATAGAGGCTTCACAAAGATCTAATGTAGGGTAGGTCTCAAGATAAAAGGGTTGAAACAATCTAATGCCTCAATCATTTTAATGTAATTCAAAAATCATTCATGTTTTGAAAATAAAAACATGAAATTTTTTGTAGTTATGTATATCCTAAGAATCTCTCAAGAAAGAGGGTATTAGAAAGAATATAATGAAGGGTTTAGAATACCTCTCAGGAGTGGGAAAAACAAATAAAGAGATAATCAGTTTGTGACTTGCATATAATTGATTATCCTAAATAATATAATTATCCAAGGGTAACAAGTTTAAATTTAAACTATATCAGGAATCATTTTAAAACACATGAACCAAAATAAGCATGCAACATTTTTTAAAAATTTTCCACTTTTAGCTTTATTTTTTAGAAATATGATTAACCAAAATTTCTTCATGTTTTCAAATATATCTTCCAATAATGGTGTCTCATAGATTATGATAAGGGAAAAGACTAAAGTGATCGAGAGATGCTCCCTCATACTTAATATTGCACGTGGTCTGTCAAGTTCCCTATAAAGATGGATATGGGAATTGGGGGGAAAGTGGAACAAAATGAGGGGAATGAAAGAAAGAAATAAATTGAGAAAGAAAAAGAAAACAACAGAAAACAGGAAAACAATACTCTCCTCGTGTCTAGGTGAAGGAAGATGGTAAGTGGTGGATAAGTGCATCCCAAAGCATGCCAGAGTACTTGTGACGGTTTTAGAGAGAGAACAATGAAAGCATACACAACATACACAGACATAAGATATCAAATATATATATATATATATAATGAAAAACATTTGTCTAAAAAACTAGTTAGGGGGTTTCCTCAGAAGAGGAATCATCCAGTACAAAAATATCCAGGAGAGAAGGATCCAGAGGCATGGAAACCAGAGGCTCAGAATCTACACTTGGAAGAGAATCCATAGGAGTCATAACTGTATGAGATGGACTCAAAATAGGAGGCTCAACAATAATCTCTTGATTGGAAGTAGTAGTGGCAGTAGCTGGGCTCTTAGAGGAGATGAGAACTAAATTTATGGCCAGTGTAGTAAACGATGGTGGAGCAGCAAAAGAAGGTCTAAAAGCCTAGGTAGGGGTAGGTGGTTGGGGTAGTATAATACCATGATTCTGAAGAAGAATCCCCAACATCTGATCAAGTCGGTCTTGACGTTGATCGATATTAACCAAGTGTTGCTCCACCGCAGCTAGGTATAGGGAAAAGGAGAGATCGAATGAGGGTGCAGAGGTAGGTGGGCCAGTAGAGTGAATAAAATAAGTAAGTTTAGAAGAAGGGGGGTGGGGTGGGGAATTTAGAAGGGGTGGAGAATGAGGAGAAGGTACATTAGTATGGGTAATAGGGTTAGCAGGTGGTCGGGGTGGTGCTTGGGCAATGATGTAAGCACCCTTGCTTTCAGACCAATCCCATTCGAAAAGCATGAGAAAGTCCATCTGTTGGGGGGAACCTAACTGGTCATGGGGAAGACAAGGCTCAAAAACTCCGAGGTGGTGGGTGAGGTAGGTGGCGTAAAACCCATCATTCAGGTTTCCTTGATTGGCAGTAAACATGGCATAGAAATAAGTGGCTGCAAGGTAAGGGAGGTCTGGGTAGTCCTGCCGGATGACACAGGCATGGAGCTCAATGTCATGGCCAGTCACGACCACCATATCCTCTTCATACATCATTAGTTTCCCAATGAGTTCTTTTACAGGTAACTTGATGATGTCGCATGAATCTTTAATAGAGATAGAGGTTTCTCTCCATTTATCAGGTAGGCATATGAGAATCCTCATGATTTGTTATTTGGTAGTGACTTCTCTTCCTAGAGAAATCATTTTTTGAACATTTCGTTGAACCTGAGGTACACGTCGGAAATAGGCTCATCAAGTTTCATTTTAAAGTTATCATTTTTAATAGTATAAGTATTAAGTGTCATTTGTTTCAAACTATAAGTTCCTTCATGTGAAATAGACAAAGTATCCCAAATTTCATGGGTAGTTTTACATGCATAAATTCTATTAAATTACTCATCTCCTAAAGAGAAATATAAATCATTCATGTATTTGCAGTTGTTATTGTAGGTAGTCTTGGTTGGGACATCCCAATTGATTCTATCAGTAGCAGGAATATTATACTCATCTATAATTGAAGACCAAATTTCAAAACCCATACTTTCTAAATGCATTTTCATTTTAATTTTCCATTGGGCATAATTGGTTCCATTAAAGAATGGTGGTCTCTTTGTTGCAGTACCTTCCAGTCTATTATATATAATAAAGAAATACTTTGAAAGAGATTGAAATTTATAATTAATAGAAATTTATAGATCTTTAAAGTACAACTAAAATCCTTGTTTAATAGGTTCAAAAATAGAGTCTTAACATGAATAACAAACTCCTTTGATACCAAATGTTGGTCAGAGTAGAGTACTCAAGAGGGGGGTGAATTGAGTATATATAAAAAAATTTATTTGAAAAGTTTTCTTAAAATGGTTCCCCAATAAAAATAAATATATCTTAGTTAATCAATGTAATACGGTTATGAAAGTTTGACTTTTTAAATAACTTCTCAGAAGATTGATTAATTCTCAGTAGTCTTAATATTAGTTATTAAAATTACTTTTGAATCTATTCTAATAAAGAAAAACAATTATAACTTATTTCCAAGATTAACTATAAAAGTAAATATAGTGATTTCTAAATTATACAGTAAAATATAGAAAAATAAATTAAACAACACAGTGGATAAAAAACAAGCGGTTCAGTCTCAAGACGAGACCTAATCCACTCTAATTGGTGATCACCTTCTACCAAGTAGTTTATATTAATAAACATGATCCACACCCTAGATTGGGGTAAAAAATAGTTCATAGGATTGTCCAGGTTACAAGACCTCTTCCACAGTTCTTCATGGGTATAAACTACCAGTTCAGACAAGGACCTATTCCGAACTTATCTATGGGAATAAACAAGTGTAAAAAGATATGAGAGGAATGATATCTTGTATCCCCTAGTTTAGTGTAGGAGATAGTGTGTGTTTTAATACAGACACACACACACACACACACTGCTCAAAAGATAAAAAGAATACACAACAGAGGAAATATGAAGAGATATGGTTAGAAGTGCTCTGAGTGTTATTCTATGCAGCTCTAGACTTCTAGGACGAAGTAGATGTAAGAATTAGGTCCTCTTGTGAGAAATAGATAATTGAAAGACTGGTGATCTAGTTTCTAGTTAGATCCGTCTCTTGTTATTTTTGGAGTTTATATTTTGAAGATGTTCTTGTCTCTGATCTATGGTAACACAGCTTTTGGATTCGTGAATTCTTCGTGTGTTCCTCAGATGTATCTTGTTGCATGTGTCGGTAGTTTTCACAAGAATGTTCGCATTTCTGCTACTCTATCACCTGTATGTTTTTGGGCCACACTTTTCTTATTATTCTTTGGGTGCATGTGTTGGATCCGATAGGATGCATGTATTCTGTACCTCGTACCTCATACTATTAGGTGACATGTCTACAAATAAATATTAATTATGTAAGTGCATTAAAAAGGACTCAAATATGAACATTAGAAATTAAATTGAAAATGAAAAACCAATTAAAGAATGGTGTCATAGTCTGTCTGGAAACAATGTTACTTGGAAACAGCGTCACCACGAAACAATGTCTTCTTATTTAACTTTGAGCGGTGAGACAGTCATGATGGAATATTTGTATAGAGATCAAGAATTGGTAGCATAGACGCAGTGTTAGGATCACGATATCTAGTCCTTTGAAAAACTTTGAATGGTGTCTGGGTCACGGTGTTTGGTCACGATGTTTGGGTCACGATGTCTGGTCACAGTGTATAGGTTACGGTGTCTGGTCACAGTGTCTGGTCACAGTGTCTGGGTCACGGTGTCTTGGTCACGGTGTCTGGGTCACGGTGTCTAGTCACGGTGTCTAATCAGGGTGTCTGGGTCACGGTGTCTGATTCATGGTTTCTGATCCTTTTCTAGAAAAATTAGAACTGGTGGTAGACTCACAGCTTCTCAGACTTAGCCAAATATCTGTATATAGACTTAAGCAGTAATATTCACAAGATAAATTAGACTTAATCATTCATAAAATAAATCATTATAGACCAAAGTTAAATATAGTTTAAAATAATTAAACATGATTTATATCAATTAATATCTTGAGAAAATTTATACACAGTATAAAGAAATCAACCATCTTTACACATGACTTGAAATAGATTAAACAGGATGTATATGATTTGTGATCATTAAAACACGATTAAAACATGAGGATTACAACAAAATCCTTATGAAACCCATTTCCTTCCATGGGTTTTTTCATTTCCATGATTGTTATAATTTCTACATGGCAAGCATTATTATGTAAATATTATGATGTGATGGGTGGGCCCAAAATCATATATCCCTCCAACAAATTGGGTAATGTAATGTGTCTCATGAGATAATGTGTATTTTTTGTTAAAATTATTCTAGATTTGTTTTCAGTGATGATGTTATGATTATGCACATGTGTCATGATTGAACATGATTCCAGATTTATTCACAAATATGTGTTGTATTTGACCATTATGTCATGATGTCTCATTTTTACACATTCCCACATTCGATGAATTTACAAATGTTTCCCTCATTATTTTCATGATGATCCTATGATTATTATATGATGATGATGAATATTCTCAACAATGTGCTATTGATTCATGTCTCTCATTTCTACTATGTTATTCTTCCCCTTACTGGGTTTTTATATCACCCCTTTCATTGATGCATATCCTCAAGAGATTACATGTATTGAGAAGAATATGATATTTTATAAGGATAAAGAGGAATTATTTAAATAAATTTTTAGGTTTTATTATGTATATATGATGTATGATCCTAATTTTCCCAATATACAAAACCTTTTGATCCTTGAATGTATAACTGTTATGTTTTTTATCTTAAAAATGTTGTAATAGTCATGTAAAAAAAAGTAGGGTTGCTATGTTGACATTCCCGAGGGATATTATTTTGTTGATTTACATGATCATTAAAAATCATTATGAAAAATCTGAAAAATATTGTTATTATTTGAAGATATTCCCAAAGATACTAAGATTATGATTATAAGATTAGATAATCATAAATTTTCAATTTATGTTAAGTTTTACACTAGATTTAGAATCATATACAATGAATTGAAATTATTAATGTTAAGAGATAATTAAATATATACCATTTTTCAGAAATAATGATTAATGAAAGGAAGGGAAACCATTTCAATATAAGTAATCAATATAGGGGTTTCCCTCATAGGGAGGAAAATAAAGCTAGATATGGGGTTAGATATGAAAAAATTGTAAATATATTAGGGTAGATGACTTAGGTTATGATTACTAGCCTTTCCCATTTTAAGTATCATGTTAAACCCTAAAATGGTTCAATAATGTTGGACTACTTCATGTGAAAACAACATCCATCATTTAATGGGACTACTAATACATTAGTAGTTGAGTAATGAATTAATTCCCTTGATAAGATATTCCTCACTTTTGGAAGTATCAAAAGAGAAAAAGTTATCATGGAATTTTATCATCTTAAGGGAGACTCTGATCAATGGTGGTCATTGATCTGGAACACTAAAGATTTGGAGGAAATAAATATTATGGTATAGAATACTTTCAAGGAGATATTATTTGAAAAAATAATTTCCTTATGATAAATGGGATGATATGGATATGTAATTCCTCAATATAAGGAAAAATTATAGAAAAATTGTGTTGAATATAAAGTTAACTTTATAAGGTTAATAACTCATACTGAAAATTATATACATAATACAAGGAGTAAGATTGATAGTTTCTTTGATGGGATAAGTCTTAGACTTCAAATGATTTTAGTCTCCTATAAAGTTTCTATATATTAGGATATAATATCAAGTTGCATCAAGACATAGAAAGAATTATCCAAATGTTATATTTTCTAAGGAAACAAAAAAAGAAATAGGTGTATGAAAAATCCAGAAAAGGAAATATGGAAAAAGGGAAGAAGAGAATGGTGGAATTTATAACTTTTAGTAATTTCCAAAAAAATACCATAGAACATGCTTTATTAGAATGTTATTTTAATTCATATTTATAGAGAAAGTCCTTTAGGATCGTTATTGTAATGGAAATAAAGAAGCTTTTAGGGTTCAATTCTTCAACTGTAAGGAGATGGGGAACTATACAAATGAACACAATAAGAATCGAGGTAATTTTCCTCAAAAAAGGTCAATAGATCAAGGAAAATCTTATGATATTACTAAAACTGAGGCTTAAGTTCCTAAAGATACAGTAGTAAGTACGTTGATCATAACCTCAAATTTAAATAATTATTTATTCTATTCTAGATCTTCACAATCTTTTTTATCTTCTATGTTTTCTATGAAAATTATATATTTCCCCTACAACTTAAGGAGGGACTTGTAAATAAATATTACCAATGAAAATATTAGCACAAAAAAGATATGTAAGTTCCTCCTATGAAAAATAGACTTACCCTATTCAAAAACGTGATTATTATAACTATAGTTTACATTGATATAATCCTTGCTATATATTGGGTTTCAAATTATAATGTAAAAATTTATTTCTGAGAGAAGAAGATTAAAATTTGTGATGGAGATGCTGAGTATCCAATCTTTATAGTGGAGAATACATCATATGATACATTTATGAATTGACATACAAAATCTCTCCATAAAGAAATACTTGGATAAGAAGACCAGATAAAGCCTGTGAATATAAAATATATCCTTATAATAGAGGATGTACCTATTATGTAGAAATACATTAATGTGTTTCCTTATGAACCACCAAGACACCCAACTAAGTGTGAAGTTGAGTTTTCCAATGATTTCATCCCTGATTAAAAACTTATATCTAAGAATCACTATTAGAAAACAACCATATAACAATGTTTTCAACCATGGGTATAGCCCCTAAAACTGTCATTATAGGTTATAACCACTATTTTAGGAATCATGGTAGTGGGAGGCATTGATATAGCTCTGAGATATACCCACAGTTTAAAAAATTATAAACACATTGGTGTATGAGAAATTATCCACCCTGTCAACATCCATATACCTATGGTTCTCAAATGGTGTGTATAGGATTTAAAAAATGCTTTGGCCAGATTCGAACCCTAGACTACCTATTCACAAATGACGTACCTAAACACTACCCCACATTTGGTTATGTGTATATAAATATATATTTAATTATATCAATATATATATATATATATTTAAAGCATGGCTATAGGAAGAAAACTGTGGGTGAAAGTTTTCCCGCGAAAATATTTTTGTTCCCACAAAAAATTTTCCTCACGCTTATAAGAGAAAGATATACCCATGGTTTTTGAGAACCATGGGTATAGGTTTCTAACCAAAACCTATAACCACGGTTTTTGGAAAACTGTGGGTATAGGTTTGACCTATACCCATGTTTTTTTGAACCATGGGTATAGGCTCTAAAAAATCCCTAGACCCATGGTATTTTGAAAACTATGGGTATAGGGTCATTTTTTAGTAGTGAAACCCTATAGGATGACCACTATGAAATTAGTGGACCTGAAGAAAAAAATATAGGAGTTATGTAATAAGGGATTTAAATACCCTGATGTTTGAGCATGGAGACCCACTATTATTTCTTGTTAATAAGAAATATGGGTCTATGAGTATATGTTAAATATACAAGGTAATTAGTTCCATTATTATAAATGATAATTATCATTTTAACAATATTTATGACTTATGTGATCAACATCAAGGAGCTTAATATTTTTCATAGATTGATTTTAATAGTGGGTATCATTAACTACAAGTAAATAAGGATGATATTCCAAAGACAATATTTTATATGAGTTATAGAAATTTAAAATTTATTGTAATACTACTTGGATTGAGTAATGAAACCTCTATTTTTATGGATCTCATCAATATAGTATTCATGGATTATCTTTATAATTTAACCGAAGTATTTGTTGATGATATATTAATATATCCTAAAAGCTATAAAGAGCATAATATTCATTTTCAAATCATTCTTAAGACTCTTAGAGAAAAAAAATTATATGGAAAATTTAGAAAATATATATTATCATTTCTTGAAGTTTATTTTTTTGAAAATATTGTCTCCAAGGATGTAATATCAGTGGATACTTAAAATACAAATGCATTGATTAAATGATAAACACCAATGAATATAAATTATCTTTTTAGTTTCCTTGGATTAATTGGTTTCTCTTGACGATTTATTGAAATGTTTTATTGATTAGGTAACTTGTTAACCATGTTGATGCATAAAGGGTTTAAGCTAATATGGTTAGAATAATTTAAATAAAGTTTTTAATTAAAATATAGAATATTGGTCAATGAATCAATATTTAATTTACCATTTGGAATGGATAAACTTTTGGTGTTTAGTGATTGATCAAATAAAGAACTTGTATGTATCCTTATTAAGAATTATAGAGTTATTTCATATGTGATACGGTAGTTAAAGATTCATAAATATAAATATCTAACCCATGATCTTGATTTGTTATCCATAATATTTACATTGAAGATATGGATGCATTACCTTTATGGTGAAAATATGAAATACATACTGATCATAAAAGTTTGAAATACATATTCTCATATAAATAGATTGACATGAGGTAAAGATAATATTTATAACTACTGAAGGATTATTATTTATCAATACACAACAACCCAAGGAAGGAAAATAATATGGTTGATGTGATGAGAAGGAAAGATCATGTAATTTTGAATAAAATTAGGATAGAAAAAAGATCCTATATTCATAGATTTGGTAAATTTGGTTAGGGGAATCATTAGGGAAGGGGAGACATCACATGTATTACAAATTATTTCCAAAAAATATGTATTATATAAAATAAAAGTTCATATCTTTATGATAATAATATTTAAAGGAATTTAATTCCCTAAATTATGGGAAGTTGTTAGACTTCATATATGAAGATGATATTTTGGAATTTAGAAAGAGTCTATATGTTCCATCCATTCCTAGGTTAAAAATTGATTTTATATATGAATATTATAGATCATATTTCTCTATACACCATGGTAGCACCAATATGTATTGGTATTTGAAGGAACATTTTTGGTGGGATAATATGAAATGAGAAAATATTGGCTGTGTATTAAGATACTTGATTTTTCAATAGGTAAAGGCTAAAAAACAACATCCTAAATGTTTCATGAAACCACTACCCATTCTTATATGGAAATGAGATAAGATAACTATACAATTTTTTATTGGATTTATAAATAATCCTAGAAGGAATGATTACATATGAGTTATTATAGATCATCTTATCAAGTCCACATATTTCCTTACTATAATAGAAGATACACCTCTTGATAACCTCAAGTGACTCTAAATTAATTAATCTTTTAGATTTACCTATTTCAATTATATATGATCATGATTCACAATTTATATCAAAATTATAGACAAGTATTTATAATAATCTTGAAACCAAGATATATTTGAGAACAACTTATTATCCTCTAACTAATGGTCAGTCTAAATGTACTATTTGAACATTAAAAGACATGTTGAGGTCATGATCTCTTAACTTTCAAGGTATGTGAGATCAGTATTTACCTTTGGGGTAATTTACATATAATAATAGCTTATATTAAAAAACTAAAATGGAATTATATAAAGTGTTTTATGGTAAGAGGTTTCATACTCTAACTTGTTGGGAAAAATCTGGTAAAATGAAGCTAATATGCCCAGATCTTAGGTTGGATACAATAGTGAAAGTGAATACTATTAAGAATCATAGTAAGGATTCTCAAAGTAGACAAAGAATTTATGCCAATAACTGAATGACGGATTTATAATTTCAAGTGGGTGATCACGCTTTATTGAAGATATATCCATGGAAAGGTGTTATAAGATTCATAAATAAAGGGAAAATATGTCATAGGTATATCAATCCTTTGTAAATTCTATAAATAATTAGAGCTATGTATTACTATTTTGAAATTTCACATAGCCTCTCTAATGTTCATGATGTGTTCCATATCACTTTATTAAGGAATTAAATGAAAAAACCAAAACATGTACTCACTTCCAAGAAAATATAATTAGAACCAGATTTATCTTAATATGAAGATCCTATCTAGATTATTGGCACTAGAGAACAAGTGTTGCAGAATCAGATGACACAACTAGTGAAGAAACTTTGAAAAAATCATACGATAAAAGAAGTGACTTGGGAATCTAAATAAGTTATGAAGAATAACTAACCATTTTTGTTCATGAGGTGATATTTTAGAAATTTCATTAATGGTTATTTAAAGGGGGAATGATATAACATCATATATTCAGTTATAGTAAGTAATATTTTATTTATAAAGTACTAGTAGCATAATACACACTAGTTTATTAAAAAATGAAATTAAAACCAAAATTACCAATTTTTTTATAAATTTAATTAAATTAAATGAATTTTATTTTTTCATTAAACATTTCAAAATTATCTTAGGGTGAATTGTTTATATTTTTATAGAAAATTTTGTTTTTTGAATGAATAGTGAAAAAATATCGATTTTACAAAAACTATCAACTTTATGATGTTATAATGGTATAAGAATAACATGAAACTTTATAAAATATTTTTTATATAACAAATATATGTTAAATAAGTAATATAATTCATATAAAAATAAAATGTTGAACTTATAAATATATTCTTAACATTTTGGAAATCAAAATAACTGTTCAAATAAAAAGTTGTTTTTTAATTCTTTTCTTTTAATAAAATATTTACAAGTTAAATTTAGTTTTAGGTTTGGGTTTAAATAAAAGTATGTATAATTTTATTTAAAATAATCAAATTAAACCCATTTAGTCAACATTATACAATATTTTATATAAAAAAAATTTTATGTTTAAAATAAATATAAAAAATAGTTTTTTTTGCTTGTTACAAACTTATATTAAAAGTAATTTGTTAAACTTATAGGAGTTGAATGATGAAAATTGGATTCCATATTTGTAATATTAGTAAATAATATTATTTTATAAACATTAATTAATTTTTTTTCAATAATGAATAATAATTATGGTAAATATTTATCACCTAGGTTAAAGGTAAAATGGGTTTAAAGGGTTAAAAATAGTGGGAGAAGGATTTAAGATTACAAAAAAACTTGATTAAAAATTATTGGTTGGATTTTATTTAGAACTTAACTATATAATATTAAAATATATGAAAATTTGGATCTACCTTTACAAGAAAAATATGTTATATAATTAAAATATTTTAAGTAATTCTATGGGTGTCCCTCCCCTAACTTATAAAAGAGAACCTCCGCTCCTCCATTATTCAAAATATTTGAGCACTATATTTCAGAAAATAACTACCCTAAAACCTTCCTAGATTACTAATTTTCATTATTTATCTTCTATTATTATTATAATACCATCCTATTAAGGCTAATGGTGTAATCCAAATGACTTCTCTCAAATGTTAAGTAATAGTTTTTACTATATTTTTCAAAGTTTACTTATTCATACACTTATTTTAAATATATTGTATCCACAAAAAAAATAATGAATCAATTATCATAAATATATATAATTATATATATATATATATATATTATTATTTTGGTAAAACCATTTTCTATCTCTTTTCCAACCCATGGAAAATGATAATATCACTCATGTGTACGTATGAATTACTATATCCATGTAGTGGTATGATTCATCACCACTTTTCATGAATGGTTATAAATATGTAAATAATGAATATATATGATATTTATAAAATAATTATGATTTTGTAAATATAGTATATCATTTACCATTTTTCACTTCCACCTGTTAAAAAATGACAATGTCGCTTGTGCGTGCGTGTGGACTTCCACCTTTACAAAGCGATGCAATTCATTTTTCATGTATACCTTTCATGAATGATTATAAATATGTATATAATGAATATATATTATATTTATATCATGATTAAAATTATTTATATGATGAAACCATGATCAATATACAAGGACCAAAATTACCAAACAAAAACATACATAAAAAACAAAATAGTTAACTCTAAAAAATGAAGATTTTAATAAAAAATTATCTACAAAAGGCTGTTTAAATGTTATTAGTTGAAAATATATGATATTATAATTATTTATATGATTCTATTATATAATTATAATGAATTTTGATTTATTATATATGATATTAAAATAAATTATAAATAAATTCAGACCTGAGGTAAGAGTTTATTTCACAATCTCATCCTTATTCAGGATTGTTTATGTTTATGTTTAAATTACTAGAATTATATGATATTTATATATTTAAACCAGTATATTTTTCTATACTATATTTATTAATATAAATTACAAGTTTTACTTTCATTTTCTTCTCTATAACTACTCAAAATTACTAAATAATGGTTTTAAGGAGAACTGGCTTTTTTTTAATTTAGTCAGGAATATTTTTCTTCCATATCCATATTTTATTTCAAAATATTTTCCAATTTTTTTTTAATATTGTAAAATAATTTATTAAATTTATTTTACATATATTTTATTTTTTGTAAAATGGTTTAAAATGAATCTTATTTTCATTTTCCAAATAACGAATTTTTTAACAAAGTGGTGAACAAAATATTTATTTTATTAATTTATGCATGGAGAATTTTCTTATTATTAGCAATATTATTTTCCTTGAATATTTATTAACATTATTCCATGGTTCTTTTCAAAGAAATTTTTTTTTGTAATATTTTGTAAATTTTTATATTTTAAATAAGTTATTTCAAAATAAAAAGATTATTTTCCTCAAGAAATGCTCATTGATCATGTAAAATTATTTTCATCTTTGTTAGAATCCTTTGATAAATATTTTTGATTTTATAGGGTTATAATCTAACAATACCATCCTATTTATTTCTCTAGATGTATTATGATAATGTTTTTATATTTATTGATTTGGGAAAATATTAAAATTTCATATGCTATTTTCTCAATATGAATCTTTATATTGATTATTTATTGAAATTTTATTCACCCCTTTCTTATTATGAATGAATTAGAATTAGTAAGTAATGATAGAATCCTATTATATCTCCTCAATACATTACTATGTCTCACAAGGAAAACTAGTTTGAGTATTTGGTGTATTACTTAACTATTTTCATATGATGTCTTGGAACATGGCCTTAATGGTAAGATTATGATGTTCAAAATTATAAATTCTATCATTATGAAACTATTTTTTTCTATTAATTTGATTATTTATGTTGATATGTCATCCAAGGTTTTAGTCCCATTTTTTTATATTAGTTATAATAAATATTTGATTATTATTTATCTCTTCCATTTTATTAATACTTTATTTATTCTATGATTGATTCTATTATACTCTTACCTTATTGATCATTTTAGCTTACTCATTTTTATGTTTTCCTTTCCCCAAAATACCATGAAGGGGACTATTAATGATTTCACAGATTTACTATAAGAAATAATAAATTTCTCACTAGAATTTTCAAGCTGCATTTCATGTTTTTAGATGTAATTTGAGAATGATGTATATATCTAGTCTCCTAATACTACTAAACTATTCAATAATTGGGCATAAAATCCCTTATATTTTGTTCCTACATAATAAAATAACCACCAGATCCATGTTACTAGATTCTGGGTGTTAATCTATGCTTCACCATGGAGATAATGGTTATAGGTAACTTTGCTCCACGACCCTTATAGTCAAAAACAAGAAATGAAAGGTTGAAAATACCATGACTATTTCATGGTAAGTGGTTCCTTTACAACATCATTCAATGAGACAAAAGGTTTATAGGTAGTGTGGTGAACAAGATGTTATTTTCATTTCATGTGGATAGAAAGTTCTTAATTGAATGGCCCAATGGCCTTAATTTTTTATTTATTTTTGATAATACCTATTTCAAGGGATGAGGAAAAACCCTAACAAGGACCTAAGGCTTAAGTGAAACATTACATGACCTTTAGGTCTAGAGGAAATCATCCCAAACATGACTACTTAGAACTACCCCTCCTTAGAAAATAGTATGATGTCAGCTCTCCACCTTTGCATGTCTAGTCAGATAGCTTTCCCGTGAAGATCTGTACAAGACTGGTAACGATGGAAATTACATAACATCCTAATATTACAAATCTATTTAGCTCTGATCTAGTAAATTAACCTTCTCTAAATCCTCATATTGGATCCTTATTTCTTATAATCTGTCTAGTTGCATCTGTATTTTTTTATGTGGCCTGAAGGCCTTGAGGTGGCTTGAAGGCCATGACGTGGCCCAAAAACCTTACTGGACCAAAGTCTTTGAGTGGAATGAATGCCTTGAAGGACTCGAGGACCAAACCAGTTCCTGAAGGCCCAAAAAAAATGAATAGATTCGATCACTACAATACCAAACAAGTCTTGCTACAATACTGAACAATACCTACTATAGTACAGAACATTACAAACTATAATACCAAAAAATACCTGCTATAGTACCCTATAAATATTCCTCCACCTAAATTTGATCTCAAGTCTCTTAGATGCACTTACTGAGTCCTCACCAACTTGGCTAAGGGTCATGTGCATGGATAGAAAGTTCATTTTAATAATTTCAATTGAAAAATATACAAGCAATCACATATACTTAAAATATATTTACTATAGTATATAATGTTTTATTTACATCATGGGTGTGTAATATATTTGTATTTAATACAATAATATAAGAAGTTAGGTGTGTTATCCTAGTTTTTGAGAAAGGGTTATTCCTATGTCAACAATGGTTAATATATAAAATCACTAAAAAAAGTAAGGTTTGTTCCCCTAGGTGCTTTGAAAGGGTGATTCTTTTATCATCAATAAGAATCCTATAATTTTAATAAGTAAATTATAATTATCCCAAAGGATAAAAAGTGTGATTATGATGTCAATAGTGATAATTACACAACATAATTTCTAATATTATTGATACAGGGTAAACTATTTGTTTGCATTAAGTATTACCAAAAATTTATCTCAATTTTTTATTGGACACAATAAGACATTATTTAATTTTTGAAATTAATGTTGTTAGGGTATTTTACACTTAATTAATAGTTCAATAATACTTAAATCACTGATACCCAATATCAAAAATGAATAATGAAATATAAAATATAAATATCTATACCGAGTTATGGAAATATAATTCTTTGTCAAGTAAAGAAAGGTTATTATCAAAGATATACCCTAGAGAGTATTTATTATATTTGTAGCTAAAAACTCATTAGGTATTACTAGTACACTTCCTTATTGAGTTTTAGATATGTAAACCTTTAAAAATAAAGGTATTCCATAAAGATTTTTCATTTAACTCAACCATATATCATGAACTATTATAAAGAAACTCCATAGGTAAATTCATATTATTTACATTAAATTAATTTAATAATTTTTTGTAATGATTAATGAAAGTAATTAACAAAACAAGTAAATATAATATCCAATATTAGGAACATACTCTTTTTATGTTTAAGAGGTTTTTTTCGAGTTCAGGATGTGTCAGACGCATTTTATAAGGTTCTAAAAAGAACTTGGGATGAAAAGTGAATATAGGGGACCACTGACCAACCAGTGGGAAGCCTTTGGCCAGCTGGTGGATTTGGAAAAAATCTATTATAGGGTTTTCCACCATCGACTAGCTGGTTATCTCCACTATCCTATAGGTAGGATATCCAGTATCGACTACAATATTTCAGTGGCCATCGGGTAACCGGTGGCGTCAGCTGGGCTGGAAAAGGAAAGGAATAATTGTAAATTAATTTCCCTAAAACCCTTAATTTACCCTATACTCATTCTTTTTAGAAAATATTTCAAACATTTCTCTTATAGAGCCCATCCCTTGGAATTATAGAGTTATTCAACCACCTTCTCTTTGAACATTTATCTCTGGTTGGTTGGTTTCTATGATTTCAAAAAGTTTTATGAAATACCTATTGTTATTTATTATATCTTAAATTATCCTTAGAGATAGAAGATGATCTAGGATATGCTTTCGGTTCATTTTTATCATATTATGATACTTCTTAAATCTACTCTATATCCCTAATGCGATTATCTTCTGGAAGATGGTTCTCTTGTTAGTTGTGGTGAAGATCATGAACTTATTGAGGCATGTGATGATATAACTTCTATCCCAACCGTTTTTATGGAAAATAAATTCTAATATGTGAGAATTGATTCTAGGGACTCTATTCATTATTCTTACAATCTATTTCTTCATGATGTTGGATCCTGTTGTGGGTGGTGTGAGACTAGAGTTTGAGATAGTTGGTTTTATCTATGTTCTATGTTCTATGAAATATTAATTATTTTAGTTTTATTAATGGGTTTATAAATAAATTATAATTATCCTTGAAAATATTTTTATGTTTTTTTTAATTTTTTTTAGAACAAAATTTTTCCTCTCATTTTGATAAAATAATTGTATTTTAAAAGAATTGAAAAATTGATTGAGAAAAGTATTTTAAAAGCATGTTTTTGATGAAAATGGTTGTTTACAATTGTTTCTAAAATGTTATAATACCTTTTTAAATTTATTTTAAATATTCTACACATGGAAAACTTAGGTACCTAGGTAGAGCGTTTAGTATTGGGACTTTTCCATTTTAATTGTAAGGGGATTCACCTTTTGGGTTTCTCTTCCATTCCTAGATCATAGATACATTAGATATAGGAATATGATCAATATTATAGGGGGTTAACTTTCTAAGGTGTTTCTGTATCCCGAGTTTATGGATCTGTTGACTCCATGGATTTTAGTTCTCACTAGGCATTGGTTTTTTATTGAGGTACAAGTGACCTAGATATCCTGATCTTTTTCTTCGTAGGGGGATTACAATTATTCTTCTGATTTATACTTTTTCCCCTTTTATATGATATGATGATTACTTTAATAAATTTAAATGGTTCAATAGAATTATGATTTGAAATTGAATTAACTGGATTTTGTTTTAGAAGTATGAAAAAAGGGAAATGTTTACCATTCTTTTGATATACAACTGTGTAACTATTTATCATGAATTTTTTTACTTTAAATTAAGAATATTATGATTATTTTATAGAGACTAGATATGAAAAAATTGCATGGGATCCTACCCATCCAATTATATAACACCCTGCACACTCCCCTAGGGGTTTGTAGACCCTATTTTACTATTGTAGGAAAGGGTAATGTTACATTGTGAGGAGGTGGGGTTTATGTCAGTTGGAAATGGGTATTTGGTGGTGAGATGGTTGGATGTTTCTAGTGTATCACATGTAGTATAAATTGATATCTTGGTATATTGTTTCTTTTGGTTATTTTATGGATAAGTACCTTAGTTTTACCATTATAATTTTGGGTTGTATCATTAAAATTAGAATTTTTTTTGAGAAGATATATTATTTATGGTTTTCTTTCTATAAGTATATTACATGCATTGTGTTTTAGGTTGGAAAAATCATTCCATTTGGTTGTTATTAATTTCTTGGGTGCTCTTTTCCATCCCCCGGGGATAAAGAATTCCCTTTAGGTATTTCCATGATCCATTTTGGACCCTAGTTTGATGGGTTATTTGGGCTGGGATGTGAAAATTTGGTATATGATCATGGTTATTATTAGTCTTGGGATATTTATTAATAAAATATAAGATTTTTAGGACATGTGGTATATGTTATAATGAGTTCGTCACCATATATTTCCATAATGATCCTTTATTCACTACATGACCTTGGATTTTTAGTCTCCTACATTGGTTCTTGACCTTAATCTCAGTTTTTTATTATGTTCTTCTATTAGAAACTTATATTGTCTCATTTTATGATCCTTTTATTCTATTTTTTTGTATGTATAAACATGCCTCCAAAACATATTCTAAGAGTTCTAATAGAGGGTGAATGTAGTGATGATACTTAATGGAATCCTCCCATGGATAATAATATATTAGAAGCTATTATACAAGTGATTTGTGTCATGGACCACAATGTACCACCTACTAATAATAAATCTATTGAGGTAAAACTAGGAGAAAGAGGAGACAAGGATCGAGTGAAAGACTTCATAGATGACAATCCCTTATCCTTTAAGCTTATAAATTACCCTCAATTGGTTGTGTAATTATAGGGACCTAGCCCCAGATAGCCCAGATCTAGCATCTGTTATCAATTAAATTAACATGATTAAAAGGAATAAAATTCCAAAGGATTGATTAGTTCAGTAGTCTTGGTAAAACAGATACAAAAATGAGAAAATAATAAAGTTATGATAACATTTTTATTTTTATTTTTAAATAAATAACTTCAAGGGTAAATTTATTAAATCTAGTAAATCCAAGAATATATTTCATAGTATGCTTCTTGTATTCATGGGGAAAGAAACATAATAAGGGTGAGTTCAAATGCTCAGTAAAGAAAAAAATATAGTGAAAGCAATAATGAATAAGTGAGAATAATAATTATGACATGGTAAATAACTGAACTCACATTCCATATAAATAATAAATCAAGAAGGAAGTGCATAAACAATATGTAAAGTTAATAAATATAAAAACATTCCATTAAAATTACTAGATAAGAAAAAATAAATATGGAAAGTTAAGAAACTAAAACACATGTAATTTTACCAATGAACTAAAAATTAAATGCATCTATATATATGTTGACACAAAATCTCATGGATGAATAAAAACTGAAACTAAATAAGGAAAATTATTTGTTAATGGACATCACGTATAAGGAATATGAAAACCTATACCATTAAGACCTTTCATAAGACAATTTAAAATTATGAATAAAAACTTGTTTAATTTGTGCAACTTATATGTCTCATGAGAACCTATTGATGCACCTAGGATATATATAAAGTCCAGGATCCACCCATCATTTCATTTCCAAAGTATTACTCATATAAAATAATCAATTTTATCAATATAACAATATGACTTATCAAATATCTGTATTGAATAAAAGATACAGATTTATCAATAATTCCCCAGTTAATCAAATAACTATCTAAGTAAACATTATATGTGAAATGATATATGGTTTAGGAAATAATAATATCCATCATATAAAAATATTGATATCAAATAAAAGTTCCAATGAAAAGTTATTATAATAAAATTATTGTTTCAATTTATTGTTAAAAATCACAAAAGTAAGTTAGATTGCGAATATTATCATTAAGAACATTCTTGAGAAGAATAATCTTTAAACATTCCAAATTGTCCCGTACCACTTTGAAACATTTAAATTAAAATCTATATAAAGGTATGACATAAAATGAAACTTATTATATCATTAGAATAATTAGATTCATGATATTATGTGTCAAAGTGAAGTATATACTCCCTATAAAAGTGAGTTGGTTCATAACAACAAATAAGTATTAATATAATGTAAATCAGGATGAAATACCTTACTTTGAGTTTCCTTTCTGGTGAACATCCTTTAAATTACTGTATAATAAACTTAAATTAATTTTATACTTACTTTAGAACCTTTTTCATGTTTATAATTAATTTTATTTCACTTATTACTATGTTTTTTATAACTACTTAAACAATTAAGTTTACATCAGGTGTTTTCACCAAATTTGATTTATGTGTCAAAAAAATATGGTAGGTCAATTAAGATCAAAGTAGTCATTATATAAAACATCCAGAATAATAATCCTGACATAATTATCATATTTATACATCAATTATATTTTGAAAAAAATAATTACATACGATTATGAAAAATGAATCAATGTTACAATCATGGAGACGGTAGGTTGTACATACGCATGTGTAACGTTCCCATTTTTCAATGATCATTATGAAAAAAAGGTTTGAAAAAAAATAATATTCATTAAATAATAATTATATCATAAATAAAATATATAATTATATATATAATTATTGTATTGTAAAAGGAATCACATCCTGTCGATGAGGAGGTAGTCCACACATCCAAAAATGACGTTATCACTATTTAAGTGTGTGTGTGTGTGTGAAGGGGTAATAAATAAAATGATATATATATATTATATTTATATAAATTTAATCATGTAATAAATATCTTATAGAGGTTTTTTATGACACATATTTTTAATTAAATCCATCCATTATATATTCCACGTACAATGTGATTGAATCACATTGTTTTTAGGAGGCGAGAGTCCACAGTTTCTCAAACGATGTTATCGTATCCCCACAAAATGTAGTGCATAATAGAATATGTTAAAAAATAATTAAAGAAGAATAAATACCATATATATATAACATATAACATATATAATTAGATTTTCCCTCATAATTAACACCATGATAGGTGGTAGAGGAAGAACAGACATTCATCGTTACATTAGGCGGTAGATCACCGTTCACATAAACAGTTTGTTCGTCACCTATTAGATGAAGGTGTGTGTAACTATAGTTAGAACCATTAATACAACAAAATAATAGTATATTATTTATACTAGTGTTATTATATAATCACTATTTAAAAATAATTGAAGGTTTGGAGGATTAAATGAAAGAAAATAGATCATTTGAAAGCGTTACCTTAAAAATCAGGTAACTCCTTTTGGTTTGTACCGAAAGGATTCCTTGGAAGAATTTATGCCCAAAGGTAGGATTAAAGGTTTATGGGAGGTATTTTTGGAATCTATTTGGGTAGATATTGGCCAATACTAATTGGTTTTAGAGGTTTGAGGAGTGAGGATAAGTTATGTCCTTTTATAGTGGAGGAGGAGTGACACTCTTATAATATTTTGAAAAAGGACTTCTTCCTACATTTTTCATATTTAAAGTGGGTATAATAATGGAAACAATTATATAAAATGGAGTATAGGGTAGATATATGTCTATAAAATATCTATTGGATAAGTTTATAGGTCGTTTTGTTCCTTATGGTAACCTTTTAGTCCCTTATTAAGCTTAATTTAACCTTAATTGTTGTAATTAATTTTAACCACTTTCACTAATATATTTTGTCAAAAATAAATTTATTATTATTATAAATTATAAATTTTTATTATAAAAAATTTGAAATAAATTTTTAAATATTTGAACCATATAAGTAGTATAAATTAATTTAAAATTCATCTCACAGGTGAGATGATAATGCAGGGTTTTAAAGTAAAAGCATCTAAAGGTTTTTTATGTTTTTTATAATCAATTTCAAAGTGAAATTAATTACAATGAACTAAATTTTAATTAATTTATATAAATATTATCTAATTAAACTTTAAAAAAATGAAAACTATAATTTAACCTTATAAATAAATTATATGAAAAATTAGTTTTGAAATAAAATTAAATATTTTTAACTATTCAGTAAGAAATGAAATATTTCAGAAAAATATCAAAAATTCACCATAACCTAATTATTATTTTTCTATTTTAAATATAAATTTTATTTTGGAAAATTAAATCAATTAAATTTTCAAAATTCATATTTAAAATGCGTTCTCTATTAAAATATGGTAAACTTGCTATTATAAAAATATAGGTTTTTATGTGTAAAATAGAGTTTGTTCTTATCTTATACTTATAAAATCTAATGGATGAATATAAAAAATATTTTATTTAATATATAAATATATATTTCATTGAAATAATTCACTAATTGTAATTAATTATGTTTATTAAGATAAAATTCCTTTGGTATCATAAAAATAAATATATTTCTTTTTTATATCCAATTGGTTCTTATTTTAATTTCTCATTAATTAGTAAGTCATGAATTAATTTTATATTTATATCAACCATAAATTTTCATAAGTTAGTTAATACTATTCATAACATCTAGTTTATATCTTATTATATTAAATAATAATATTTTAATAATATATTATTGTTTGCTAAAACTTGGTCTTGTGTGTAACGCAAGACATCAAAGAAGGCTGCTCTTGCATTTAACACACACTAACTCGGTGTTGCATTAATTGAAATATATAGGATATATTTTAAATACTAAATATATTGTAATTTATATATATATTATATTCCCTTATGAGCTTGGTGTCGCATGTCATAAACTTTATTGAATACAAGGTTCTGACTTTAGAATTTCATGGTTTTATATTATTCCCACCTTAATTAAATTACATCCTCACAATTTAAAATCTATATTAGTAATATATTGTTTGATATTTATTATATTGAAATTCTATATTGTGAGAAGGGTTCATAAAACAACCTCTATAAAATTCATAATGGGAAGGACAAAGGTCACATAAAATATGATGTAACTAGGTATCTAAGTAGGAGAACATTAGGGGAAAGTGAAAATACATACTTGGGGAAAAATCATAAATATTTATATGGAGTGAATGAGTTTATCAATAGAAAACAAGTTAATGATAAATAGAAATTTTAGGGCCTCAAATCAATAAATATTTGATGATTTAAGTGACTATTGGTTCAATATAAATTAAGGTATTAAGATAACATTTTATTTTGATGTCATTTTTCCTAATGTTGGGTAATTATTTTACTGACCAAGAATATAAGGAAATATTATTACATGATAGGTTTTAATTTATTATGAATAATCCTAACTTTTGGTTCTGCTTCGATCAAATTATAATTCATCCCTTTACTCCCAGAAATTAATTACCAATAATTATTTTTTATTCTCGAAGCACTGAAATATAAAATAATATGAAAGTTGGGGGTGTACCACTTTATTAAAAAAAGAGAAAACATAAAAACCAGAGGAGGGTGACCCCAGATGCCAATATGCACAAAGGCCCAAAATCAATGGCTCAAAGAGCCCAATGGGATACCCATTACAAATGAACTCAACTCAATAACTCAATCCAATTGAAAACCCTAGCTGCTTGATGAAATGCGGTCGCCGCCACCACCTACGAACCAGCAGTCGACCATCAGATGACCGAATCACACAGATTTACCATGCTCTACAACGGACCAAATCAGAAAACCAATCAATGACCATCACCGAGGCCACGAACACCACCATCAGAATCGTTGTCGCGCACTTGGTATCATGCCCCGCGCCACCGAGACCATCCGTCCCAACTGTCGCACCGTCGCCGCCTCCAACATGGTGAAGCGGCGTCGCTGCCTGATCCCATTCCCAAATCGACCATTGCATCCAGATCTATGCTCGAGATTTGAGAGCCCTTGAATCTGAATCCGTTTGGCAAAGCACCCTGCCGCTGAAGCTGAAATCTAGATCCATGGCTGAAGAACGGAGTCGCCGAAGCCAAAATCCATAAACGCATGCCATGAAGCCAAACCCAGATCCTCTGCAGAAGACCGAAGCTGCAGATGCCAAAACCTGCCGGCCGCCTTGGGCTCATCATACTAGTCTCCAAATCCCTTCCCTATTGAGAGCATGTGTTTTCCCCTTCAAATCGTTCCACCAGGGAAGCCATCCAAAGCCCTAGGGTGCTCCTGAGACAAGAGCTCCCGAGAGAACCCCCATTTCTCGAAGCACTGAAATATACTTTTAATGGATTGTAAGGCATATAAAAGGGTGAAAAGTTTAACTATTTGTCGCTAAATATATTACAAAACCAATATGGTTCATATATTAATATTTAATCATCAAAAGTGATACTAATGGTTCATCATTAACATTTATTTATCAAATTGTTTATATGAAAATGATGAAAAATTAACTAGGATATTGCGTAGGTTAGTGGTTGGCATGAAACCATTATCATCCTTTGGTCATGGGTTTAAGACCGATGAATTTACCATATTTGATTGGTTTTTACCCATCTTATAGGTTGTCTTTTTCAGAAACCATATTAATATAATTTCTAAATTAACTATGATGGACATCCTTGAATTTAGGTTAATCATTAAACATCCTTTGAACAAAGGTTTTAAATATGAACCTAACACATAAATAATTCATCCATTTATTTCCACATAGGTCCTTACTTGGTCTAGGGTTTATCCATAATATAATTTTTATGTTATCTAAATCATCACACCTTATGTTTAACCGTGGTCATTCATTGTCAAAATATTTCATAATGGTTTGTAGAGAAAATGTGAATTATCCCTAGCATATCCCCTAACAGTGTGAAACCAGGTGCACATTAAGGCCTATTGTCATGTACTAGGTTACCCTAAGTCTATCTCAGAACAGGTTTTTAGAGTTATTACTCCTAGATACATCTATGCAAGAACCACATCCACTTGTAGTATCCATATAGAGATTTATAGCTAGGAAGACCCACATAATCTCTACCTTTCTAAAATTATAGGATGTTCTTCTATACTTATCCTAAAATTACACTTTAGGGTTATGTTCTCTACCCTATATTTCATAAATCTAGTTTCCAAGGTTTCTACTAAACTTCCTCTGATACTAAATGTAGTGAACCGACACCAGATATCCCAAATTTGGAGTTTTCTATCAATTAAATTGGCATGATTACAAGGAATAAAATCTTAATAAATGATTAGTTTATTAGTCTTGGTAAACTAGATACATACATGAGAAAAGAATACACTAATTACTACATCATTTTTTCTTCTTTATAAATAAATAACTTTGAGGGTAACTTTATTCCATCTATTAAATCTCTGCATATCTTTCATAGTATTCTTCTTGGATTCCTGAGGAAATATAAATAATAAGGGTGATCTCAAATTCCCATTAAAGGAAAAATATAGCAGAATAAATATTGAATCAATGAGAATAATAATTATAAAATGGTAAATAACTGAACTCACATACTATATAAATAGTAAATTGAGAAGTAAGTGCATAAAAAATATAGAAAGTTAATAAATAGTAACAAATTACATTCAAATAACCAGATAAGTAAAAATAAATATGGAAAATTAAGAAACTAAAACTAATTCCATTTAATCAATGAACTTAAAATAAAATGTATCCATAGATATATCGACAAAAAATCTCAAGGATGAACAATAACTAAAACTAAATGAGAAACATTATTTATTAATGGAAATAATTTATAAAGTACATGGAAACCTATATCATCAAGACCTTTCAAAAGACATTTTAATACTATAGATAGAAACCCATTTAATTTTCGCAACTTATTTGTCTCATGAGAACCTATTGATGCATCAAGGAGGTATATAATGTCCAGGATCCACCCATAATTGCATGTACATATCATTAATCACAAAAGAAAATAAATTTTATCAATATAAAATATTCCTTATAAAATATTTTTAATGAATTAAATATATGGATTTATTAATAATTCCCCAGCTGATCAAATAACTGTCAAGGTAAACACCTTATGTGAAATGATGTATGGTTTATGAAATAATAATATCCATCACATGAAATTATGGATATTCAAAAAAATTTCCAATGAAAATTTATTATAATAAAATTATTGTTTCAATAGAAAGTTAACAATCAAAAAATTAGGTGAGACTGAAAAGATTATCATTAAGAATAATTTTTAGGAGAATAATCTTTAAACTTTCCAAAGTATCATATACCACTTTGAAACTTTTAAATTATAATATCCATGAAGGAATAAAATTAAATAAATCTTATAAAATCATGATAATAAGGATATTCATTATATTATGTGTCAAAGGTAAGTATATACACAATATAAAAGTGAGTTGGTTCATAACAACAAATAAGTATCAATGTAATGTAAATTGAGACGAAATCCATTACCTTGAGTTTCATTTTAGGTGAACGTAATTTAAATTCATATATAATGAACCTTATTTAATTTTATACTTTCTTAATAACCATTATCATTTTTATAATTAATTTTATTTCACTCATTATCATGTTGTGTCCAAGTACTTAAACAATTAAGTTTACTTCAGGTGTTTTGACCAAATTCGATTTATGTGTCAAAAAAAACTTTAGGAGGTCAACTATGGTAAATGGGTAATTATATAACATACCCAAAATAATAATAATTAAAAAATTATCATATTTATTCATAAATTATACTTTTAAAAACAACCATAACATACGGTTATGGAAAATGAATCAACGTTACAATCATGGAGACAGTAGGCCATACATATGCATAAGTAACGTACCGATTTTTCAATAATCGTTATGGAAAGAAGGTAAGAAACCCTAATATTTCCAGAATTATAATTATATAATAAATACAAAATATAATTATATATATATATATAATTCTTGTGGTGTAAAATTAATCACATCATGTCAAAGAGGCAATAGTCCACAAGTCTATGAATGACGTTATCACTTTTTAAGTGTGTGTGGGAAAGGGTAATAAATAAAATGATATATATATATATAATATATTTCTAGAAATGTAATAAGTCCATGAATATAATATAAAGGTTTTTATGTAACATATTTTTAAATAAAACTATCCTTTATACATTCCTTTTATCATGTGATTGAATCACATTGTTTTTAGGAGGCGGAAGTCCACACTTTCTCAAATGATGTTATTGTATCCCAAGAAAATGGAGTGCATAAGAGTATGTGTTATAAAATAATTAAATATATATAAATACCTTATAAATATCATATATAACATATAAAAATATATTTACCATCATAATGACCACCATGAGTGGTGATAGAAGAAGAAAAAATAATCATCATTTTGTGAGGTGGTAGTTTTCCGTTCACATAAACAGTATGTTCACCACCCATTAGATGGAGGTGTGTGCATGTGTATCTAGAACCCTAAATAAAAAAAATAAAAATATTTTTATAATACTGGATTAATTATATAATTATTATTTAAAAATAATTGAAGGGTTGGAGGAGTAAATGAAAGAAGAGAGATCGTTTGAAAGCGTTACTTTAAAAATCGGGTAACTCCTTTTGGTTTATACCAAAAGGATTCCTTATAAGACTCTATACCAAAATTTAGGATTAAAGTTATAGGGGAGTGATTTTGGGAAGCTATTTGGGTATATATTAACCAAAACTATGTTGTTTGAGATGTGTGAGGAATGGGGAGAAGTGGTGACCTTTTATAGTGGAGGAGGAGTGTCACTCTTGTAATATTTTGACAAAAACATTATTCCCACATTATTCATGATGAAAGTGGATAAAATAATGGAAAAATATTTGATCAAATTGCGTATAGGGTCTATATATCTCCATAAAATATCTATTTTATAAGTTTATAGTCCATTTTGGGCCTTATAGTTAGGGTGTTGTCCCTTATTATGCTTAATTTAACCTTAATTATTGTAGTTAATTTTAATTACTTTCACTAATATTTTTGGTCAAAAATGAAGTTGTTATTATTAGATATTATATATTATTATTATTACAAATATGGAATCCATTTTTCTAAATTATAATCATATAATTGATATAAATTAATTTAAAATTCTTCCTATAAGCGTGATGATAATGCTTGTTTTTAAAGTAAAAACATCCGAAATATTGCTATGTTTTTTACAATCAATTTTAAATTTAAATTGATTAAAATGGAATATATTGTATTAATTGATAAAATATTATTTTATTAAAATTTAAAACCAATTAAAATTTTAATTTAACTTTATAAATAAATTAGATGAGAAAGCATTTTTGGACTAAAATTCAGTATTTTTAACTATTCAATAAAAAATGAAACGTTTTTGAAAATTATTCAAAATTCACCCAAAAATAATTATTATGTTTATATTTTAAAGATTATGTTTATTTTGACATATTAAATCAATTAAAGTGTCAAAATTAATTTTTAAAATGGGTTCTCCATTAAAAGGCGGTAAAACCGCCTTTAGAAAAATATAGGTTTTTATGTGTAAAATTGAGTTTGTTATTATATGACTATCAAACCTAATGGATGAATATAATAAATATTTTATTCAATATATTATATATATTTAATTAAAATAATTCAATAATTTTAATTAATTTATTTTATTAATATAATACTCTTTTGGAAGCATAAAAATAAAAATATTTGTTTTTGTATCCAATTGTTTCTTAATTTAATGTTTCACTAATTGGTAACCCATGAAATGATTTTATATTTATATAAACAATAAAGTTTCATAATTTAGTTAATACTATTCATAAAAAATAGTTTATATCTTATTATATTAAATAATAATATTTAAATAATATATTAATGTTCGGTAAAACTCGGTCTTGCATGTAACGCAGGCCATCAAAGAAGGTTTCTCTTGCATGCAACACACACTGACTCAGTGTTTCATGCCTTGAAATATAAATAATCTATTTTAAATATTAAATATATTATAAATTATTGAAATATTATATTCCCTTATGCACATGGTGTCGCATGTCATACACGCTATTAAATACATGGTTCTTACTTTAGAATTTTGGGGTGTTACAAGAATTGATGGAAAATATAAATTAGGTCTTAAAATTACTAGATAAACCTAATTATTTAAATATGAAATGCATAATGTTCAAGATCGAGGGTCCTAATAAGAAATAGTGGGATTACTTGGTTTTGGAAAACCAATATGTTAGATCAAAGTGGAATAGCTTTAAGAAACTTTATTTTAGTAGTTATACCCAAAATATTTTATAATAATGAGGTAATTAGAGTTCATAACCTTTTAGTAGAGAGATAATTAGGTTTTTGAGAACAAAAAATATTTTATATAGTTTTTTTTCACCTTGGATGTGGTGATAAATGATCGTCTAAAAGTTTAGAAATACCTAGAAGGTTTGCGACCTAACATACAATCACAACTATATATGATAAATATTACCACCTATGGTAAAATTGAATATAGATATATGATGGTAGAAATGGATATGGTGGAAATATTATCTTCTATTGCTCTTCACTTCCACCTAGTGGTGGTTTTAGTGGCACATATGGAAATAAGAGAAAGTTTCATGATAATCGCAATAGAGGTGGAGGTGTTTCTTGAAAACGGGCATACTTTGAACCATATAAAACATCTAGTAGTGTTCCCCTAAAATTAATATCAGTGTGGAAAGTTAGGCATCACCCTATTGTATTATACCGAACCCAAGAAGAATTACAGTGTTTTTGGCCACCGAGGTCATCTACAAAGGTTCTACTATGTTTTTTACACACACTAATATGGTCTAGGATTTTTGGATATAAATGAAAAGAAATTGAAATAAAAAGATTAAAAATATATAAGGGTGTATATATAGGCCTCAAGAGTGAATCATATTCATATAGTGGGTGAGTTTCAAGTTTAGGTTGATGTTATCTCGACTACAGTGAGATGTACCATATTTTTTTTTATCTTTAACAAAAACTTATTTGTTTGATAGAGGTAAATAACAATATTTTATATATTATGTTCTTGTGAATGTGATAAATATTTTAATGGAGTTCATGTCCTTTGTTATAGAGTTGGTAATTCCTCTTGGATAGAGGAAATATTAGAGGTTTTATTTTTAGTCTTTTCCCCTTTTGATAACTGATGCAGAGTTAGACTGGGATTTCTTAGTTCTTGATCTAGATCTATTAGACATCATCATCTGGATGAATTGGATAGTTTTTTACCATGATGATATTGATTTATATGTTGGTTTTGTTCATCATTTTCTACCGATGGGAGTTGTTAGGTGATCCAAGGAGAGCGAGACCCAATGTTCAGTCATAAAGAACCATCCCTCCAAGAACTTAGGAGTATATTGTCTACAATTGTAGTTGATCCTGATAATGATTCCCCTATTGAGGATCTTTTATCATTTATTCAAGATTTTTTTGAGGTTTTCTTTAGAATTATTTTCTATTATTCCTCTATAAAGGGAGTTATAGTTCATAATTGTTATGGTGTTAGGTGAAAAATTGATTTTTATACCCTCTTACCACATGGAACCTATTAAGATAAAGGATATCAAGATCCATTTGGATGATTTTATGAAGAAAGGATTTATTTTCCCTAGTGTTTTTCCATGGGAAACCCTAGTTATATTTTTGAAGATGTATGATACTTCTTTTCATGTTTTTTTAATATCATATGCTAAACCAAGTAACTGTTAAGAATAAATACTCCTTACCTCATATGTATGACTTGTTTGATTAGTTAAGGGGGGGGGGGTGAAGTGGTTTTAAAAAATCATTCTTTGGTTGGGTTATCATCATCTTAGGGTTATGGAGTCTGATATCCCAAAGACCACTTTTAGAAGTAAGTATGAAAATTATGAATTTCTTATAATTCATTTTATTCTGACTAACACTACTATAGTGTTTATTTATTCAATAAAATAGATATTAAATTGTTTTCTTAACACCACTATCATTATATTTTTGTATGAGATCATAGTTTATCTATGATCTGATAATGAGCATGAGTACTATCTATTTTTTTCAAAAATCTCAAGGAGTCACTGTATTTATGGGAAGCTATTGAAATAAAATTTCTAGATCCAATAAGTGACTTTATTAGGGAATTTTATTTCCAAACATATTCTCTTAGTAGATCTTGAAAAGGTGAAGGTTGTATTTTTATTTGAAGAACCATTAAATGTCTTCGAGATTCAGAGCTTCTTAGGTATTATTGGATATTATAAATGGTTTATCAAGGATTTATCAAAGATAACATCACATTTGAATTCTATATCCAAGAATGGGGTGAAATTCACTTAGGACACTAAGGGTAAAACTTCTTTTGAAGAATTGGAATAGATTCTATTATCATAAATTATTATAATCTTTTTCAAAACTGGCAAGGGATATGTGTTGTATTTTTATTCTTCCAGTGTCAGTCTGGGTTGTGTGCTTTCAAATGATGAATAGTTTGTTGAATATAACTCTTATCATCCTTATCTAGGTGAGAAAAACTACCCCTGTCATTATTTAGATATCTCCACTATTTTTAATGTTCTTAAGGGTTGGAGACATTATATATTTGGGGATAGATTCATAGTCTTTTCTGATCATAAGTGTATAAGTTAAATATTTTCATAGAATAACCTGAACCTCAGGAATAGATGATAGGTTGGGTACATCTATAAAATTAACTTTGATTTTTCATATACCACAGGGAAGAGGAATGTCGCCAATGATGCTTTAAGTTGGGAAGTTCTATCTCATGTTGTCCAAGAATCAAAATGGGATTGGAACCTTATGGGGATTTTCACTCAGTTTCATCTAGATTTGTAGGATGATAATTTAGTATGGGTTTGATCAATATTAAATTTTCACAATCCTTCCTTGAGTCTATTATAACAATTATAGTATGATGAGTTCCAAGGAATTAAATAAACCTTATATGATGGAGATAAAATTTCTTCTTGGTCTCTATCTTCAGATGATATTATTCACCTCAAGAATCACTTTTTCATCCCATTATCTATCTAGAATTTAGTATTTCAGGATTGATATAATTCATCAGGTTATGTTCACTCTGGAACTAAGAAAACATCCTATGAGATGAGAGTAATTTCTGGTGGTTGGGTATAAATTGTGACACTAATGATTATTTTTCCCACTATTAAAACTAATAGTAGGTAAAGGAATAAAAATTAATGATATATAGTATGGTCCATCTTTATTTAGTGTAGGTTTGGAAATGGGATGAGGTGTCTATGGATTGCATTATTGGATTAGTATGGACTCACCAAGGAAATAATGATATATGGGCAGTGATCGATAAATTGTTTAAATTAGTGCATTTTATTCTTATTAGGGACACTAAAATGGTTGAAGATATGGGTAATCTACACATGAAGGAGATTATAAGTTTTCATGGGTCCCCTCTATCATTGTCTTTAATCAGGATATTCGGTTTACCTCCCAGTTCTGGAATAGTCTCTAAGAGGTAATGGGGACTCAGGCTAGATTGAGTAAAACATATCATTCACAAAAAGACGACCAGATTAAGCATGCTGTTTAGATTCTATAAGATATTCTTTATTCTTGCATCTTTTATTTAGATAGATAATGGGACAACCATATAGGGTTGATCTAGTTCTCTTAAAGTAGCAGTTACCTATTATTGGTTAGATGGATCACTTTGAAGATTTGTATAGTTTCTCATGTAGGTCACCTATTTGTTGGTCAATGCTGGGCTCAACCTCTTCTATGGAACTAAGTCTCATTCAAGAGACACCAGTGTATATCTAAGACATACGTTTATTCTTAGTAATAGATCAGATTTATTATAAATCATATGTGGATCATTAATGTTTTTCTTTAGAGTATTCTATTGGTTACTGGGGTTTCTTGAAAGTTTATCCCTAGTTGGGTCACTATCAACTTGAGAAATAGGAGAAGTTGACTCTAAGATATGTTCAACCACTTGGGATCAATTAGTTTTTTATCTAGATTTATTATTAATTTTAATTACCTGACCAGTTGATAGTTATTCTTGATTTTTTCCATATATACCAAATCATCAAGTACCACCCCAATCCTTCGCATGTTCTAAGTTAAGAGGATATTGATTTGGAGATAGGTGTTTCTATTATGGAGAAACTAGTGGAGTGAAGATCTGTCTTTGGGTATGTTTTTTTATTTTTTTTCAATGTTTGTTATTGGTTGTAAATGGTAGTTAATGAAATATAAAGATGTCTTAAATTTAAATTTGATGAATAAGTTATAAAGAAAGAAGTTTCAAAAGTACCCAAGATATCCAATCTTAATAAAAAAGTGAACATTTCTTATATAAATGGATGAAGAAGAATGTAATCAAGTATTATTATCTTAAGTAAGTTATTTTTAAGACTTTGTGTTAATAAATCTAATGATTTTTAAATAGGTCTTAAGTTAAAAATACATGTGTCACTAATTACATTGACTTTACAAATTGTTTTCAAAAATGAATAAGATGAAAATAAGTATGATGATTTGATTATTGAAGAGATCTTTATAATATGTATTCCAAAAAGTATAAGAATGAGTGTAATTAAGATAAGATTTCATAAATAAGTAATATTTAGAATGAATAACTCTTAAATAGGATGTTTGGGTATATGGATTGGAATTTCTATTTGAAATTCTTATATGATGGAATGTTACACTAGATATTTTCTAATCATAATTGAAAAAATAGGCCATCCAATCCAACTAAGGATCCATCTCAATCACCACATTGTGGGAGGAGACCTCAACAAATAAGAGGACCAAATCACTAATCTATCATGGTAGAAGAAGGTAGAAGGCACCTACATAGGCAGATAGAAGTGAAAGTGGGTGCAGAATGCACCCACAGGGTGAACACAGTGGCATGCTGGGGGGTAGTGGGATGAACTGCCCCATATGTGTGTTTGAAGTGTTGTGGGTGCCAAAACATGTTGTTGTATTGAGAGTGAAGAATCATAGAAACACTTATTAAGTGGAACTCGACATAATCACAAATCGAATGGGGACACAAGAAGTATTAACACTGTTCATATACATAAAATATTATGGATATAAGTATCACTATCCATTTTAACTAATCATAGTCATCTGATCACCATGATACTTGATTTTTTACCTCTATCCTCAACAAGGGTTCCTTTATTCCATAGTATTGCCTGCCGAATGACTCAAAGAAACAAAATGAGAATATATTAATGAGTTATCGAGATGAAAATGATGATAAATCTTACATATGATCTATATCTTTCATGAAAGTGAATATTAAAAAATGGAGCTTCATTCAATATGAAACAACAAATAATAGAGAAATGTTTGTAGAAGTGTTCATTCATAGAGATAAGGGAGAATCATGTGATTATTTTCACATAGACAAGATATACTGACCATGAAGAGAGAACCCAACTTCACATAAGAAAATACACCAAGTTTTTTGGCATAGAATATTTGATAGGTTCTAAAAGTATCAGGTGTTTTAAGATAGTATTTATATCTATTAAATCATAGAATCTATACATGGCATAAAAAGGAAATATAAGGTTATGAATGAATAAAGGATAAGCGATTATCCTCACCTATAAAAGGATAGTTATTGATCTAAGCCTAGATTATTGAAACCTCAAGAAATCTCATTTTCATTAGGAAAATAGAGCATATGTGAAGAAGCGTGAAAAAGAATCCAAGTCCCACAATCCTCTTGGATATGTGAAATAACCAAAAATTACATCGATGTCGCAAAGTGAGATCCAAAAATTCCTTTTATTTTTTTAGAAGAATAAGAACTAGAGGCCTTTGAAATGTGTTAAATAACCTCGAAGAGATTCACAAATAATTGGTATTATGAAGCTCTCTGATTTTATGATGAAGAAATAAGTCCACATTTATGTTATTAAGTTATTAACTCTCACAAATTTTTGAGAATTTTTTCATCATACAGAACCTTACATGAATAATCTGTGTGTATTCCATGGGCTTAAGATCTTTTCAATGAGAAGAAGAACGTACAAACTTGGGATTAGAACTTGCATGAATAATAAGACTCACACAACTGTTTATTGTTTCGTGAATATGAAGAAGGGACCAATGAGAATCCATGAATAATCTATATTATATAAGGAGTCTAGAAATATAATTCATAAAACACAATGATACAATGGAATTCATATAAGTTATATTTTATGGTAGAAGTTAAAAGGACTAATACACACTTTTGTATAAATTTTTTATGAAACATAAATATGTGCAAACCCATGAATCATAAGTGAATTCATTGATATACTAATCAACATAAAATAATTTTGAGAGTAAACATAAAAATAAAAAATCTTTAATAGTTTGAATATAACTATGCAATATAGTGTTATTAATTGAGAAGTTGTTTGAGAATTCAACACTATAATTTAATATCTCATGTTGTTTGTCAAAGAAAAAAGGAATAATAAGTAATTGTGATGATGTTGAGTTGAGTATTCATTTTTTGGATAATCATAAAGAAATTTTTTGATTCTATCAAGACTATATATTCATTGTAATAGAATAAAGTATAAATGTTTGACTAGATACTAGTTAGAGCTTTTATTATCATTTGGTGTTAGATGAACAAGGTGAAGAAGAAGGATAACCACTATATTATTTTAAACACTAATGAAGAATGGAAGTAGAAGAAAATGTGAGATAACTATTAATATCTTTTTTCACAAGAAGAAGAAGAAGATTGAGTATACTTCAGGTTATTATTGTGAAGAAGGAAAGTTCCTTTACCAGCACTGTGTAAGTAAAAATTGAAGAAACAACAAGAGAAAAACATAATAACATTATTAAATCCATCATAAGTCTCAATAGGTGGAATAATTTCACTGTGCCACAAACTATTAATAATGTGGATAAAGTATTTAGAGAATGTACAAGGAAATATACATGTGATATAAAATAATAACTATCAATTGAATATAGTTAAAAAAAAGTGAATGGTTATTCCATAATTACAGTAAACATGTTTAAAGGATTATTCTAGTGGTTGTGTGGTACTGGATTATTTAAAAACTATTCCATGGACTTGATACTCTTATTGAGTAGTGATCCTTGATAAAATATCATGTTCTATATTTTCATAATTTTATATACTTACATATGATAAATAAAATAGAATAATAGAATCAAGATCCTAATAGGTCTAAGAGGTAAAAGGGATAAATATTATAATTTTTGAAAACAATTCCTGCATTGATCCAACCCCTATCAGTGCTGATTGTATCTTTAAGTGGTCCTCTCATATAGATCAATGATTTTTAGATGAAATTATTATATAGGAATTCAATTTAGTTGGTCACAGTGTTGTGGAATCAGGGATCAAATTCTCATGAGACTTGAGAGCGTGAATCATCTATGAGGGAGCAGTAAACATATATCTTTCAAAATAATCCTCATTCTATATGACTTTTTTGGGGATATAAATTCTTATGGTGGGTAGAATTTTAATATATTGTTTTAGTTACATATTATTTTTATGTTTTAGAAGTTTTTTTTTCTGGTTTAGGAGGTGTTAAAGGCATTTCAACAGGTTCTCAAAATAACTTGGATAGAATGGTGGCTATAGGGATCCATCGACCAATTGGTGGGAGTCTATTAGATAGCTGGTTGGTTATCTAGTATCCACTACACTATTTCAATGGGTATTTTATAGATAGTGGTGGACTCTCGGTAGCCAGTAGTCTCGAGTTGTGTTGGATTAGGAAGGACCTAATTGTAATTAATACCCTCAAAAACCTTAATTAACAATCTAATCCATCTTTATCAAATCCAATTTGACTAGTGATCCTTAAGAGGCTTTCCCTTTGTGTTCTAGGCTTATTTGAACTCCTTATCTTGGAACTTTTATCCTCGATTGGTTGGTTTCTCCTCTTTTGAAAAGTTTTATGAAATCCCTCCCTTTCTGGTTTCTCTCTTCCATTATCCATGGAGTTGGCAGCATATATAGGATGAATTTTTGTGATCTATTGATCTTTTTTTATGATCCTTGTTCAATATCTTTTAGGTCTATCATGCGATTATCTTATGAAGGATGGTTCTCTTGTTGGTTGTGGTGGGGATCATGAGATTTTTGAGGTATGTGATGATCTAACTTCTCTGATAACCTTTTTTTTTTATCAAAACTCAATTATAATATATGGGAATCGATACTAGGTCCTCAATTCATTGTTATTTTTCTCCATTTCCTTTTGATGTTAGATCCCTTTATGGGTGGAATATGACATGAGTTTGAGGTTTGTGGTTCTATCTCTAACCTATGTTTTATTAATCATTAATGTTTTTGTTTATAAATAGTTTTCTAAATAAATTTCCATAATCAATGAAATTTTTATTACACATGTGTAATTTTTTAAGAAAATTGAATTTTTCCTTAATTTTGGTAAGAAAAGGTATTTTGAAATTATTGTGAAATAGATTATTAAATTAGGTTTCAAATAATTTTTTTATGAAATAGGTTTTTTGTAATTATTTGTGAAACATGATAAGCCCTTTTGAAATTGATTTGAAATATTCCACACATGGGAGTCATGGGTACCTAAGTAGAGGGTTTAGTATTGGGTTTTTTCTATTGTAATTATAAGGGGGTTCACTTTATGGGGATTTATTCCATTCCTATATCATATGTACATTGGATATAAAAACTTAATTAACATTGTAGGGGGTTCATTTTTTGGTTTATTCCTATATCCCTAGTTAATATATTCATTTAATCTTGGGATTTGAGTGTGCACAAGTCATTGGTTGTTTATTGAGGTATAAGTGACTTAGCTAGCTTGACCTTTGTTATCCTAGAGAGAATTACCTTTGTTATTTGTATTTTTAATATTTTTGGATTTTATATGATATGATACATGCTTTGATAACTGTAAATAATTTATTAGAATTATACTTTAAGATTTCATTAGTTAGATTTTATTTTGGAACTATGAAAAAGGGGATTTGTTTACCATTATTTTTATATAAAATGGTGTAACTATTTATCATGAAATTATTTACATTAAATTGAGAATATTGGGATTATTGCATAGAGACTTGATATAGAACACCTGGATGATATCATACTGAACCTTTTTAGATCACATGATACACACTCCCCTAGGGGTGTGCAGACCTTGTTTAACTATTATAGGAAAGGAAAAGGTTCCACAGTGAGGTAGAGAGGTTTATGTTAACTATACCTCAGTATTTGGTGGTGAGATGATGGGATCTTTCCCATGGATTCCATGTAGTAATAGTAGTTATCTTGTGATATAATATCATTTATTTTACTTTTTGGACATGCAACTTAGTGTAATTATGTGAATTTTGGTTTGTATAGTTAGTATTTCTGTCTTTTTTAAAGAATATATATTTCTAGTTTTATTTTTATATGTATATTCCATGTATATTGTTTTAGGTTAGGAAAGTCATTCCCTTTAGTTATTGTTGATTTCTAAGGTGCTAGTCACCAGCCCATGGGGATCCAGATCCTTCAAGAAAGTTCTTAAGAGAATTTATTAAAAAAGTATTCCTAAATCATTAAATATAGAGTAAAGGATTTTCCTAAACTCACATTACCACTTTCACATCATAGATATGGTGATAGTATAAGGTATATCGATAGTGAATCTTATATATATATTACAAGTATTCCATGATATACATGTTTCACAATATAATAGTGTAATAACTAACCATATTCTAACTAATTTGAATAATGAATTTATATAAGTTATGATATGATAGGAGTCCATTATCTCACAAACTATAGTGTTTTTATGATAATAATTTGTTAATATGACCTTAGATTTAAATGTACATTAAAGGAAACATGAGGTGCATCTTATTCAATTATTATATAACCTCCAATTCTATTTACTTCCCAAATATAAAAAGGTATTAATCATACCTATTACATTACTATGTGTAAATTACATATCTTTTGAGATAATGGGATATATAAAAGCTTCAGTTACATCATGGATCCATATGAACATGTGGCTCCAGATGCATAAGTTAGAATAAGAATAGTCAACTCCACATGTTTTATTAGTAGGAGTTATTCTAGAGACAGATACTATATAGGAAAGTTAAGACCACCCTATTTTGTGATATATATTATTTAGGAAGAATAATAATTATTATAAGAATTTGTAAGTGGAAACCTAACTATGATTTGTAGGCTCACTTTAAATTTAACATGGATTCCATGTTCCAGAATTCAGTTCCACATTTTTGGTTGATATAAAGTCATAGGTTGTTATTCAAGAGAAACCATACATGGATGGTCATGTTTGGACTGATAAAGAATAAATTATTAATGAAAGCTTTACAATATCTACAAAAAATTATATATTCACTGTAGTGGGTGATAATACCTTCTCACTAATGGTCATGTGAAATTTGATTCAAATGTTACTTTTCATGGATTTTCTATGATCATTTTAATGGTAATTTTATGTTAAGACTATGATTCTTGGAAACCTTATGGGTAATGTATATATGACACAACTAGAAGGGTTAGTGACATCAAGCAATACCAATATTATAATTAGTTTTCAAGAATCCATTTATGAACCAAAAAAGCATAATGATTATAAAAAATTCTTTAAAGTGAATGCATGAATAGGTGTCTATAATAATTTATTAGTAGATCAATAGTTTTAAAGGTAGATATATTTGAAAAAAGATATAAAAAAGCGAATATTGTTATGGTTAATTAAGAAGAAATTTAATTTTGACAAGATAACTTATGGATAAACCCATGTTCTAAGGAACAAGATATTATAGTATATATCAAGGGGCTTCTTAATATAATTCATTATAAATAACTAAAATGGTATTAAAAAACAAAATATGGAATAATACACTTGAATTGTTCAAGTTTCACAAGGTATTTTTATGATTTATAGACTATATATGAATAAATCAATTTGGAAATATATCTTAAAATACGTGATATGTAGACATGTTTGATTATACTTATACATAAATAATATAATACACATATAAAATAAGGCCAAGATAAATGTATAGGCTAGTAGTTAGAACTAACTAATAGTGATTGAGGAATAAAAATTGGATGAGTTCCTGGCAATTAGAGAAGTGGGAATACTAATTTTAGGGGATTTCGAAATACAATTCATTGGATTAGACTGATCTTGAATCACAAAAAGTCTATGTTAGTATGTAATATTAAAGTATATTACATTTATTATTTTAAATATCTTTTATGCCAAGTACATTACAAGTTTTGATGTAGCTTAAAAATAAAAATTGGAAACATTTTTTTCTACATTTTGGAGTTATTACAAGATAGAAAAATGAAGTCATATTATAAAAATCATTTAACAGTGATATTATCTATGATTTCAAGGATGGAACATGAAAAAGTATATACTGAATTATATAATCTCTTGGGGTATTTTCTCAGATAAATGAGGCCACAATAAGTAGATAAACCATAGGTAGCATGGTGGGATCTACAATTATATCCACATATTAGCATAAGTTTGTTTATAATATGAGGCTAACTTTTTGAGTTGTTAAATGTCGGATCTAGTGAAAGTGGGAGTTTGTTAGAGTTGGTTCCCTAGAACTAACTACTATGTACATACGATTACTAGAATATTCATGGTTTTTTATTTTAATATATTATCACATGATTATTATTCTACTTAGTGACATCTATGAGATAATGTTATAAGGGTTCCTATCATTCTAAAAGGTCATTATAGTTCACCACTATAATGATAATCTATAAGTTCAGTGAAAATATTCTTAAATAAATGTTATATAATCAGATAAAATTATTTTATGGGATAAAAATGATATAGGTTTTTAGGGTTAATGGGATCATAAGATATTGATAATTATTTCCATAATTTTCATCTTTGGAAATCTCTATGTAAAGGAGGTAATGATAACTTAAACCTCCGGTAGGAAATCTACATTTATACATGTCATTGGGTGTTTCTATATATGGACATGTGTAAAGGTACTTAGACGTTAATATTATTATTAATTAATATCATGAGTCACATACTTATATGTATTTATGAAAATAGTGATGACATAAGATCATGGTGAGTTGAGATACATTGTGTCTGCCTTAACTGATTTTTCATTAATGAATAATGTGAGAAAGGATTTCCCCTTATATTCCTTAATTAAAGTTGACATCTCATGCACTTTTATTGTAATAGAACAACCTGATCAAGTCCATGTCCACAAAATCAATTCCACATGTTCATTTAAAAAAAAATCGGATACAGATACTTTGAGGATATAGGTTGATAACACTAATACGAAACCTTCTTTATTAGAGATATCATGAAAAAGTTATTATATTATCTAGTTTAAATTCTTATGTGGTTATTGTTGTTGCAACATTTAACTTCTTTCTCTTTGGGTGCCATGATGTGTTATTAGATTCTCAACTTATACTTTTGGTGGTTCTTCCTAATTCCACTAAGAAAGGATATTAGTGGGACACACACTAAGTTTATTCAAAACCATAGTTAAATTATACTTGAATTCAACATGTTGAATAAATATTACCCCTATATGTTATTTAATAATTATTCATATTTATTTGATCACAAATAAATATTTGATTTTAATATATAATAAAAATTTATTCACTATTTTTTTGAATATAATATTTATTTATTTATCTATGAATACTGTAGAGAAATTTATTTATTTTTATAAATAAATAGTCCTTATTCAAGTACTGATAAAAATTGAAGAGGATTGGTGGACCAATTTTAATGGTCCTGAAAGAAATGATATGTTGAATATTATTTGAATAAATATTAATTTATTTATTCAAGAAATTAATATTTATTTATCCATTAGTTCAAAACATGTCAAGTAAATAATAATAATAATATTATTATTTAGGCATGCGGTTAACCGAGGATTAAGAGAGTTATAAGGTCCAATGTGAAATTATTTATTCTCTAACCCTATTTCAATAAATACCCAATTATGTTATTATCTAAATCTAGCAATGCCACTCTAATCTTCATGAATTACAAATTATAAAGAGCATTATCTCAATCCCTAGAGAGATCCTCTCTTAGAGTGATCTCAAGAACAGAGGGTGATCCTCCTTATCTACCCTCTCGATTCTAGAGAAACAAATAATCCTTCCACCTTGAAGAGATTATTATGGTAATCAACAATGAATGAAACATGAATTAGATTCTTCTATTCTAGAACCTAGGTATTTCGATAGTTATTTTAAGATGTTTGAAGAGTATGTGATAATCACGATTAAAGGAATTTTTTTCCTTCAATCGCCTCCCCACAATGATGGTACACCAATAAGTGGTATACCAAATCATCAACGAAAAAATAATTCCAACATGATGTAATTATTGATACACTAATATTAATTATAAATTATATGTAATGATCCTGAATTCTTGGTTTTAGTGTTAATTTCAATTAATTATGAAATTAATTCACTGTTCATGATTATTCATTTTCATGTACAACTCAAATTATTTTGTCTACTATAAATAAATCCAATTTAGATACTACCCAATAAGTAATTCCACTACATCTAAAACCTTTAATAGGTGGTTCCCATGGATGGTCACTTATATCAAGCATTATAGTATGTGATATGAAGAAGGAATCTGAATCGACATCCTCTAACACAATATGAACCACACCTTAATTAGGTGGGTCCCATGTCCGGTCACATTTCTACCAGGAAACCCATTATCAGGTGAACCAATCTAATATGAAAACACCACCTTAAAATATATCCCTCAACTAAAAACCGGTATACCCCATGGATCTCACCCAACTCACAACCTAAGAACTAGTCACACATGACTCATTCCATATCTTGATGCACGTATCATCATCCATCTACCCAAATGGAATAATAATCATATACTAGACCCTATCTGACAATTTGTGACACATTGAACTCATCTATGATCACATCAAACCTGTGAAGGCATTATCTAGGTTCAGCAAACCCCTTTGTGGTTACTACTCACTTGTAGTAACTCGTAACCAAATACCCATAGTGATATCGTAACCCACATGACCTACTCGACCCTAGCATAAATAAGCTAATATATATACTCTTCCAATTTCCCAATCAATTTTATAGTCTCAAATCCCCTATGCCATTCCCAATACCTGATGTAATCTTAATGATTAACTACCCAATCACCAAAACAATTCAATCGATCCATACCCAGGTCTAGTATCACATCCCCTTATGAGAGCTCTTGACATGAACCCTACCTCTAAAGGCAAACCTTTTGGTATAACAATGAAGAAATAGAGAAAATGAACCCTGAGTCTTGACTTCGGTAGTCCCTATGTTGACCACTGGAATCGAGGTCATAGAAATCTCACATGTGGAAGAAACTACTCTAAAAATATAAAGTAAAATCGAGATATAGGATACCAATTACCATGAAAATGCATGAAATAAAATAAAAATGAAACCAAAACCATCATATAATAAATGTATAAAGTAAAAAATACAAATACTCTCAAAATAAAATCCTAAAATAAATCCTAAGGTAGTGAATTAGAAATATATCCAATGTCAAGGATACTAATGTCCATCTCAGTCCACAAATTTCTCTTGGAAACCTAAAAAATAGTTTTTATATATATGTGGGGTTAGCATAACATATATACATCGTAGGATCATACCCAATTTCTCTTGTGAACATGTCAATATTGTATACAAATGCACTTGTGGGAAAAATTATAACCAATATCATACATCCTTGAACTACAATCTCTTATGTAGAATCCTTCTTGAATATGTCTAGGAAACGAAATCAGACAAAGAACCCCGTGTGCAACTAGTCATCACATACCACCCGAAGGCACTTGTGCAACCAAATCCTCCCATAACCACATCCAAATCGCCAGGTTAGTAATTTATCATGAAAATGAAGGAGATAAACCTAGTTCCCTCCTCCTACCATGCATAACCCTCAATATAAACTACCTTATTAACATCATGACAGAAAACCATAAGTTCACTATATTTAAATTACATCACAACTGGTACATAAGAAACTTGCATGAAGAGAGATAAAGGAATAGGGGGGTAGCCAACCATTTATCCTCATCATCTTGGATGTTGTAAAAACACCACCAAAACATTTTGGTGTTAGTAAAAATTGATCGATGTAGTTGGGGTTCATATAAAAATCATAATGAAATTAAAATATATAATAGTACCACACACATTCCCAACCTATGGTTTTGTAACAATAGGACTATCACAACTCACAATATACCAAAAAGGCCTAAAAAACTCCAACACATTATCATCCATATTCAATTCATTAAAAAACAAAAACAAGTCACCACAACAAGACACATTCCTTCTTTTCTTTTCAAGTTGATTCATTTAAAGATTTTATAATTACTCACCATATCCCTTTATCAAGACTATTCACCTAACATTTAATTTTAACAACATTAATCATACTTCTAATTTTAGTTCAAGTGTTCATTATCCATTCCATTCCAACCCATACCATTTTATTTTCATTGAAATTTCATTCCATCACTACTAGAAAGCTAGAACAACACAAAACAACACAGACAATCCATATTCCACATGTCAAGAAACCACACATCTCAACCACCATATATCATATCCACTCCATGTCATAACCACCACACATCTCAACCAACATACATCACAACCATCATACATCACAAATACCACACATAATAACCACCACACATCATAACAACCTCATATCACATTTTAGTTTTAATAAAGGGATTTCATCATATTTGTTTAAATATTTTCAAGTAAATTCTAATACAAATATGAGATTCCATGAGAAACCAATTTATTATATGGATATACATTCTTAAATATTTTCATGTGTGGTTATTAAATCAACAAGAACTACAAGATTCCAAAATTTAAAAAGCCAAAAAAACACAATGAAAACTCAATATAATCTAAATATGGAAAGGCTAGTAAGAATGATCAAACATCTAAGAAAAAAATGCCAGAAAAAATAAACTCATGTTTACACTTCAATTTCAGTTAAACCAATTAGTTATCTTCATTAAGTCAAAGAATACTATCTATTACAAGGAATGAAAAAGCATGATATTAAAACATGTACATATAAAGGACAAAATACAAAGGATACCATACATTAACAAAGTTTCAAGGAAGGAAAGCATGAAACTAGAGGATATACCACCACTAAATTCAAATACAAATAAATTCACCATCAGAGCCCCATTAAATAGAAGAGAACACCCACCACATAGAACTCCAGGGTAAAAAAGGATGTGAAGAAAGAAATTAAGGGAAAGGGAAGAGGATAGATTGTGCCTCATTTCACAAGACCCATTTTAATGATATAAGGGGTTAAGGTTCACAACAGAAAGACTAGAGTGGGATTAGGAGCTCTAAAAGTCACCCACGTCTTGAATGAAGAAAAAACAAATTGTAAAAAAGGAGGAAAATCCTCTTATTTATAATAAAAACTCGATAGTATCTACATGATGTGGTGAATAGTTGAAATAACCATGGTGGGTCTGTTTAACTAGTGATCTAAAACCCCAATACCAAATATTCTTTTTCAACTTACTTTGAAAATGAGAGTTAACCGCCACCATGAACTTGGTCATGGAATAGTATAATCCATGGGTTTTCTTAGATCTTCTTCCATGGATAGAGGCCATGCCCTATAACCCAAAACCTACCCATTTTACCCTCACCACACCCATGTCTACAAATTTTTGATCTTGGGTTTCTCATTTTAAATAGGAACTTCCATAAGGCGCAGTGCCTGATGCTACACCCTCACTTGGATTTTTTGGGCTGGACGTGGAGAACATGTAGAACATCAGACCAACAAAAACAACACTATTAATTCCCTAGGGCGTCATATGATTTATTTGTTTTTTCATAGTAGGACACACAAACCAAAATCAACTCCAAAATAGATTTCCAATATGATTCACAATCCATAGTGTCCCAAAAAAGGCTAAAACACTACTAAAGTCATCCAAATCACAAAAAAATCCCCAAAAAGTATCCAAGACTTATAAAAAACATAAAATAGAGTTTGGGAAGGTCTGTTTCATTACATTAGATACCTTTAAAATAATTATCAACCTTGATAATAATAGATGAACCAAAATCATATAAAAGAAGAAAAGTTTCCGAGAAACCAACTTGTGAGATACCTCTCAAGGATCTCTTTACAACTAAACCATTGCCACCATCTTCCAACAACAACAATCCGTTTCTTTTCCACACAACCACACTCTCCATCGTTCCAAACTCTATATAGATCAATCCAATAACTACCGTAACCATCACATAACACACCCCCAAACACAAAAATCCGGGAAACCCACCCTCTAAATATTGATATTGTCTTCTCTGGTCGGTATTGACTCACCCACATAGTTTTAAAACATGTCATAATAGAATTCATATTTATTAAGAAGGGTCTATTTTTACAATATTCATTTTCAAGAAACTTTAACACACATCATTAGAAAGAGAAAAAGGAATATTTCATAAATCAACAAGATTGAATCTTGAAATCATCAAAGTAAACAAATCAAGAAAAAATAGATCAGGTACTGAGAAAACATATATATATTTTTATTCCATGTACTCTCCTCCAATCCATGATTCTCTTGAAGAACAAGAACCAAAGGAATGGTTCATCCACATAGCACCTTCTCTCAATTATCTTAGATCTCTACTGGTCACTTTACGAATCTTGTTTCATCCTCGATATCTAAATACCATTAGTCAATGAAAAGAGTGTCATCATGAAGATATAAATGTATTTTATACACTTGGAATATGTCATCAATCTTATCCATATATGGAGGAATCACCAACTGATAATCTACCTCACCAATAGGCTCCAAAACCTCAAAATTCTTGAAAAATCATGGAAATAGATTTCTCCCCTGACCAAACCTTCACTACTTGTGATGAAGAGAGAAATTAAATAAAACATGGCCTCACACTATAAAATATAAGGTAATCTTCCTCTGATCATCGTAATATTTTTTTTAGTTTTAACACTTCCTCCATCCTCCATGAACTACCTAAAAATTCTCTATCATTCTCTTCACCACATCAGGTCTAAGGACAGATGCCTCACAAAACGTGGTCTAACATAATAAAGAATGACATGGAATCTAATAAAAATACTCAAACAAGATCATGACTATGAATGAGGGGTAGTATTTTTTATAAGAACACTCAAACAAAGGCAATTTCTTTGACTAGGATACTTTGAAGTCCAAAATGAATTCGCATAACATATCCTCAAATTATGGGATGGTCCACTCTATTTCTTCATCTTTATGAGGGTGAAAAGAAGTGTTGAGGAATAAATAAATGCTAAAATTATAATAAAATCCCCTTTAGACCCACTATGTAAAAATAACATCCCAATATGAGATAATAATCCTCAAAAGTCCATATTTCCTCATAATATCACCCATATACCTCATTTCAAAAACATTCACGGTGCCCGACTACTTGATTTCTATGAAGTGAGCCAACTTCATCAGTTAATCCATGATTACCCAGATAATATAATATACTCCCTGATCTTAGGGTAATCATGTGATTAATTCCATCAAGTTGTTTTCCTACTAACACTCAGGAACTTACATGGTATGAAACAAACTATAAGAAACATGATGTTATACCTTCACCCACTGGAAGACTAGACATCGAACCACAAAATCTGCCACCACCCATTTCATCCTGGGATACCAAAACTATGTCCTAAAACCACAATATATCTTATATAATCCTTGGAAAACAACTAAAGGTGATATTTAAAACTTATAAAGGACTCTCTAATACATCTCAATCGGGATAAACAACCTCCCATAGAACAACTTCTAGTTTTAACCATCCTACGACCATCCCTCTAGGGCATCACCATGGACAACATAGTCATGAATCACCTATACCTTTGAGCCTTCCCATCGAGACTTCTTAACCTACTACATCAGATAATATTTCACTTTAATCTAAAATAAGAAATTTCTTTCATCAAACACCCTTCCATCTAAGTGCAGGCCCACCACCTCCTCTTTTACCCTCCAAGCATATTAAAACTATTTAAAAACAACCTTTCATAACTTCTTAATCAGTTTATCACCCATTAAAATTTCATTCCCTAAGTTGTAGGAGATCTAAAATTCATATTCTCAAGGAAACTATAACCACATCTATTATCATAGATTTAGTTCAAACTGAGAGAAGATATACCTCAATCTCTTGTGATTGATAAAGACTACAAGGTGTTATCTAATGAGGTGATGTCACCACATATTTTGTGAAAACACAAACAATTCTAGATCTAGATAATAGGTGGAATAATTATTATCATGAGTATATAACTTTCCATACCCATATGAGATCACTACATTCTTATAAATCAATATTCATCCAAATACTAGATAGTAAGCATTATATAAAACCTCAAATACCACCACTTCATCTGGAAACTGAAGCACAAGAGAACTGATCAACCCCCCTATAGGTAGTAAAATATGGATTGAAAATGATCAATTCAAATGAATTTTTTCTCCTTCATATTCATAGTTTTATATAGTGCCACAATCCGTGAGAAATTAGACATGAACCTTTGGTAATAGACCATGATACCACGGGAACTGTGAACCTCCACAACATTATTGGGTTCTTCCCAAGTAAAAAATACTATGATCTTTGATGGGTCCATGACAATACCCTACTGGGACAACCCATTCCTTGGGAAATACACCTATTGAGTCCCAAAACATTACTTGGATAACATTCTATATAACTGATGACATCAAAGGATCTACCAGAAAACTCTAAGATGATCAACATGATCCTCCTATAACTTTGAGTAGATCAATATGTCACTATTTAACATGAATAAAAACCATTCTAGTAATTCTTGGAACATGGATTTTATGAGTCCCATGAACAAAGATGGTGAGTTTATGACACCAAATTATATGACCATAAACTCAAATTCCCATACCTATACTATAATGTAATATTCAGAATATCATTATCCCTTATCCTCAAGTGATGGTATCCTAACCATAGGTCAATATTAGAATACCAAATAGATCCCATTAACTATTCTAAAAGATAATTGATCCTTGAAAGAGTGTAACGATTTTCTAATCATCACCCAATTAAACATTAGGCATCGTATAAAAAGCCTCATACTATAATCCACCTTCTTAGAGAATAATAATAGATCACCCCACGATGACACACAAGGCTATTTGAAACACTTATGTATTATATCTTCTATATGAATCCTTAAAACCCACAACTCAGAGTGTGAAATATGATAAATAACTATTGAAATCAAAGAGAAACCCAACTACATCGCTATCCCCAACTCAATGTCACATCGAGGGGGTAGTGCCCCAACCTCTTTTGGGAATATATATATAAATTCATTGATGAATCTAGAAGACTCCACTATAACATCACTCACTGAATTCACTAAAAATTATACAATTAAGGAGAGAAATAGATCTAAACATCTAATACCAATTTTATGGCCTCATTTACTAATGAAAACTACATCTTGATCATCTATATATGAAAATACAACCTTCCTAAATAAGTAGTCGATAACCCCATTCATAGATTACAACTAATAAATGGTGACGATGACATCATATGATTGTATATATAGAAAGAAAATTTCTCCACATGATTGATTCTTCCCCATCATCATGCTACACTCTTCACACACATCAAACAGGCTGGTATGACCTCCAATTAGTGTATTCAACACTATAGGGATGAGATGACTCTCCACATAAAATAAAAAAACATGGATAAAGGAGGGTGTAATAAAGGATTGTGAGGATCCTAAATAAAACAAGGCACAAACAAGTGTATATTAAAATATTTTAATAACTTAAATGATCTATGACCCCTCTAGTAATGTCACCTATATAACATACAATGTTCTATATCTGGATTCTCTACATCATTTCTATTATCCACATCCATGAATATAATACGATCAGGATATCTGAAGTCAGGAAACATCCTGAGGTCATCCTCTGCTTACCCAATATCCTTTTAGTGGATCATAGGAAAAATTCCACTATTTTTTGAAATGACCTCACCGACAAATTATTCTAAGGTTGATACTGATCCTGACCACCTCCAACATGATGAGATCTAAAAATCACTAGGTAATGATACTGGTGATGAGAAAAACCCCTCTATAAATTAAACACTAGTCCAAATACCCTCCCAAAAACACCAAATCTAATATTCTTAGAAGAATGAAAATTATGCTATAATATTTCAATCTCCACTGGTCGGAAACTCAAAGGCCATGGTTCCTAAGATCTTCTACTATTAACTCTACTCATCAAATAACCATATTCATTCCCTTATTATAGTAACCATACATGTGAGCGAAAACATTAAATCACCTCCACATTCATCTTTACCTATAAATACCTCATAAACATAAAATGAGTAAATTCATATGGGATATAAGTAAGGAGTACCTCCTCAAGATACCACATATAAGATCCACTACTAACATGTTGTAGCTCACTTATAACTAATTACCAATGATACATAGTACTTCTCATATTCCTGAATCAGGATAAAGGAAATCTGAAGCCCCTCCAAATAGTTCTCTATCTCCATATGAGAGAAAATTACCTCACACTTCACTAAATCTTTCCTATAAAAATCAAATTTATTCTATCACTGATCATCCTCATCGATCAGTTTGACCCTCTAGAATTTAACAGGGTTAAAATGATTAACCTCACCAGCCTAAAACACATGAAGATGAAATCCAAGATCCATAATTGAAATGAAAACAAATATTTCATAAGAATTTATTATAAAATTTGTTAATTCTAATTAAATGAATACATTTTAACTTACCAAAACTAACCAATTTAAATAAGAACATAATAAATATTGATTCATGTAACTCTCCTAGGTCTCTAACCTATAAGAAAAACCAATTAAGTTGTCCATTATAATGACTTAGAGCTCTTGCATTGAATAATGGTGGGAAGTAAAATCATATATCCTATCCAATCCCCCTAGCCCAAGTCACACACTAGGATTGGGCAAAACCATTTCCCAACTATCCCATGAAATCCTCATAGTTTATAACTCAAATATCAATCATGTCTCTAAAACTATGACTTTAAAACTAATCTTTGATGAACTCGGCCTCCAAAGGTAAACCTCCTAGTATGTAAATGAAGGAAGAGAGATAATGACCATTAAGTCCTGACTTAAGTAGACCCTGGGTTCGAGCCTAGCATTGAGGGTATAAAACTCTAACATATAGAAGAAATTACCCTCAAAAGATAAAATAGGACCACGAGTTAGGATACTAATCAATAAGAAAGTACAAGACATAAAATAAAAAGGAAAACTAAAACCATTCCATAATGAATTTATAAAGTAAATAAATACATAGAGTCTCCAAATAAATACAAAAAATAAATCCAAAGTCTATGAATCAGTAACAACTCCAATGTAATGGCTTGTAATGTTTATCTTAGTCCCTAAAGTCATCCTAGAAACTCAAAAATACTTTTTATATGCTTGGGGTGATCAAAACATGTATACCTAGTAGGATTATACCCGAGGAATCTCATTCACATGTGAAACAATAATACTAATGAACCGGTGATAAAAATACCAACATGCATCTATATAGGTAAACTAATTAATCCAATCCTTACTATGGAAATATCACTAAATAAATTATCCAAGTATAATAAAACAATAAGAAGAATATTGATAAAAAGGGTGCCCCACACCACTTTACCAATGATTTTACACTCTCACACCCCAATGTTATATGTCATAATGATCCCATAACTTATGTACAATCCTTCCCAAAGACACCTAGGAAAATACATCACACTGAGAACCCCACACAAAACTAGTCATCCCATCCCACCTGAAGACACATGGGAAATCACATTCATCCATAATCGCTACCATATATCTAGGATAATAAGGTATGTAAACAAGAAATAAATCAACCCCCTGACCTCCTCCAGCCATGCATGACACCCACTATGATATAACTCATCAATCTAATCAAACCAAACCCTAAGTGAACTAGATATGTATGAAATATGTGACATCTCAGACCCAGTTCACTAAATAGTAACCAAACACAGTAGGCCACATGGCTTTGAGCACACATCCCCATATTCTAGAGGCTTATAACTAGTAGCGAGGGTCCTTGGTATAATAGTGGGGAGACTATAACCTCATTATCAGATTGTAGAACATCGGTATAACCATATCAGTGAATAGAGAATGAATATGAAAAAATAGAGTGGTATAATAATAAACATCCATCATATAAATAACCAAGTAATTTCATCCAAAAATGTTATATCCAAATGATGATCATTGCATGATATAAAAAAGATAGGTAATATATTGAAACATGCATCCAGTAAAATACATGTATCAAAAGAAAAAAAACTAAGAAATAACTATCCCTAGATAGAATCATGATTCATAGCCCAGTCATGTCCTTCCCTGCTCCTATATAATGATCAATCCAACATCATTAAGAAGGAACTTCTATTATCCCTACCCGTATTAATGAAGTATATCTAGGTACCACAACTCAGCCCAAAAAGGGTGTGATATAAACTTATTAGGCCACCAAAAATGATGTATAATAACATCCAGTTTATGAATATATAATAAAAAGTGTGTAGATAATAATAAATATGGAAATGAAGTGCGGTATACAAATAACCCAGAATGGTCAGGTTCCCATTGAACACCCATACTGTACTACCTACTTTAGCCTAAGATGGACTATTTCTAAGTAATTAATCAATCATGTTTGAATTATAATGAAGTATCAGGATCTGGATCATAGCCCAAACATCCCCATGTATCATATCCAATAGGATGTGTATAATAAGTCTATCAATAGAAAGTAAGGCTCTGACCAAATCCAAGATTATGCTTTGGTTTGGTGGGCGCATCATATAATCATTTAAAAATTATTCAATTTGATGCAACTTGAGCCCATACTTGGAATTCATAAGTTGTAACCCATGTATTTGTCCAGGCATAAGATGAACCAAACACTTTACAATCATATCCTAGGCATACCTTATAGGAATCTAGGCATTGCTCTAGGTGTAGTATAAATCCACTACCCACTAAGTCCATCCTTCACAGTTCATAAAGGGAGAAAAAGTGTCACTAAAGGAATATATGATAATCTATCCTCTAATTATATCCTTACATGTCCATATAAGAATCCAAGTATCAATCATGGCATAAAATAAGTATTACCTCTGAGTCCATCCTTATTAGTCCATAAAGGAGTCAAAGTATCACTCAAGCATATATGAGATAACTGCCAAATGAGTCCATCCATGGAATTCATATGACAACCCATGTGTCACTTAAGGGGAATAGTAATCATTCATTATTCATTTAATTATTTAATACAAAAGTGTCTATCTATGGAGATCTTAATTTGGAACCTATCTCTCACTCTCAAATATTATCAAGAATGGTCATGGGATCATAGACTATCTATACCATATAATAACATGTTTTAACCTTATTGTTCATCATAATTATAATAAATTAACTCGCGTTATAAGGTCATTCAAATAAAAATCATAGTCTTAGAAGGCCTAGCATCACACAAATCCTTCTATTCGTTTAAATTGAAAATTTCAATTTTGAAGACATCTCAAGAATAAGAAAGCAAGAATAATGAAGAGATTCCAAGGGACATGGTATTACTTTCCCACATTTATTCAATTAAATTTATAATTAAATTAAGTTATTTAACATCCATAGGGAAAGGGGAGAAGGACACACCTCAAAATGTGAATCAAATAAAAAGGCCACCCAAGGTGGTCAATTTAACAACACACCTAAGGGGTAGTTTAAATTTGAGGTCCTTAACCTTTAATCATTTATCAATGGTCCTTGTAGGTCATATAAGTCATGTCAACACATTTTAATTTAGGAATAAAATCATTTAACTGAAATACTGATAGAAAATCCAGTGCATTATACAATGTCATATATATAAAACCAAGAATTTGAGGAAAAAGAATGAGAACACCTACTTTATCTTAATAGAAGAATACTCATCCAACCTCAACCTTTGATTAAATATAGATCATAATAAAATGGAGGAACATATTAACACCCTAAAAAATATGGCATAATATCCTGCACCAAAATAACTCAATTGGTAAGAATGAAAATTTATAAATGCATAAGACGAATTAAGAACTCACTAATGCACATAAAATGAGATGAAGGATGAGTGATTCAGTGGTCAGATGATGAAATGTCACCTAATCCTAGCTTAGTATTGAAGAAGCTACAATGGGGGAGGAAAGATGTCTACTAGATAAGTAATAAGGAAAAGGGAGAGAGGGTTTAAACATATAATCATTAAGGAAAAAATGGTCATTTCCCCTTTAAAAATAGGGTTCGATAGTTTGGATGCATGGTTGTCTAAACCATTCACCAACTATGCAACCATATCTGTCCCATAACTTTGATCACAGGGTCATGATTCATGGTGACACAAACCATGTGTTGATCATACATTTTACACCTGTGAAAACTTCTTCAGCATTTACATGGCCATATGGCCTGGGTCACATGGTTTAGGAAAATTGTGCACTATCTGTTGTGCACTAAAATTCCCCACATAGTTTACTCTAACCATGTGAAATGGGAAGCATAGTTTTTACTAAACATGAGGCCCAACCCCATTTTACAAAAAGCTTCAGATCTAGGCTCTAAAAAATTCCTAGAAACCCCCTTTTCCACTATATCCTCACTAGGCATTCACATTAGCTAAAAACAAAGAAACAAAATTATAAATAAAAAGGTTCAACTCCTCATAGAAATTATACGATCTTACAATATTCCCCCATTAAATAAATTCATCCTATAATCACCCTTCCAAGGGTTTTAAAGCATAATTTGAGAATAACATCGACCACTAGGCTTGTACTTTGTACTCCTACTCCTAAGTATCATTCTCTGTACATGGTCGTGTATCTAGAGAACCCATACTAGAGGAACCAACCAACCTTGTATAACCTTAATTCCTCATTCAGCTATAATTTTAGGTTACTCTTCAAAGGAATCATCTACTTCCATCTCAAACTCATCAAGCCAAATAATATGTAACAAATTAGAATGATTTCAGAGAAGTTGAGATATATAGATGAAATCGTGCATGAACTAGTATCTCTAAGGTGACTAATACTGATAGTATACCATCCAAACTCTCTCTAGAGTCTCTAATGGCCTTACATAATGAGGTGATATATTCCCTTGTTTTTGAATCAATTTATGACTCGGTCTAGGTGGAACCCTTAAAAAAACTTGACTCCCCACCTCAAACTATAGTGTTCGATAACAATAATTGGAATATGATTTATATCTAGACTGATATGTAGACATTTACATCCGGATAAGATGAATCTTCTCTGAAGTCTCCTAAATAAGATGAGGATTCGATAACACTGCCTCTCCAACATCTAACCATAATAGGGATAAATGACATGACCTACCATATAGGGCCTCATAATGATCTATTTGTATGGTCTCATGGTAACTATTTTTATAATAGAACTTGGAAAGAGGTGAATATTTCCTCCAAGAACCTCCAAAATCAAGGACTCATGTTCAGAGCATGTACTCGAAAACCTATATCATATTCTTAGACTAACCATCAGTCTGTGGGTGATAGGATATACTCAAAAGTACATATGAATCTAGTTCCCTCTATAATCCTTTCCCGAATCATGATGTGAATTGAGCATCTCTATATAATATGATAGAATGTGGAATCCCATGGAGGTTTATTATCTTCTGAATATAGAGTCTCCCAATATCATCCACTAAAAGAGTCCCTCGAATAGGTAGAAAATTGGAAACCTATATCGACCTATCTATGATCACCCATACGACGTCACTTCACTAAGGTGATCTAGGTAGTCCTATCACAAAACCAATGGTAATGTTGCCCCATTTACACTCAAGAATAGTTAATGGATATTAAATCTCAACTTTCCACTGGTGTTCTACATTCAACTACTCAGAGGTGTCACACTAATTACGAACTTAGCTATCTTTCTTTCCTTACTTGACCACCAATATTGATGGTTTATATTATGATACATCTTTGTAAGACCGGTATGCACAACCCATATAAAGGCATCAAAGCCTTTAATCAAATCCTATCATATGTTTGTAGGAACCCCTACACATATGTGAATTTTCAAGATCTCATCCTCATCAATGATCCAACTAGGTGGAGGGTAATCACTTGCAACACTCTCCCTTAGGAAGGCCTCAGAATTGAATAACCACCTCATCTTCATTCTCTCTATAAGTGAATTGATAAATGATAATGATGAAAGTATAGAAAATCCATGATGGTCCTAAAACTCCATATACATCTTGAGAAATAAGGCTATAAGCCGCCACTTGCTACTAGCCTCCTGAACCACCTATGTCCGAGTCCTCTTGCTCAGTGCTTCAACAACTGCATTTTTGTTTCTAATCATATAATAAATCTTGAATGTAAAGACCCAGAATTTCAATGTATTTTTTCAAATATATGGGAATATTATGAGTTCGTAAAAATTGACGGTGCGTGATTCTAAGACTCGGTGTGCCTGGAATGAATTTCTGAACTTTTTTTCAGGTACGTTCAGTAAACGTGTGAGTGGGTTTTTGTAACTTTTGAACCGGTGCTCGGAATTAAAATCCGAGGACATTGTTGAACTCACAGCTTCAGTATTTGCTTAAGGAGACATTTACCTTGATCGCAGTAGGTCGAGGGTGGAAGTTAGTTTTTCACTTTTTTGTGGAAGAATAAAAATAAAATTATTTTAACTTTTTATTTTTCTTTTGAAACCTCTCTTCTTGAGTTATGAAGGTGGGGACCACCCGAACTAAAAACCCCCAATTTGAATTCTAGTGGTGGGGACCACCCAAACCAACATAATGTGGGAAAACCTCTCAACTCCCTAATTAATTAATTGAGCAAACTACAATTAATTAAATATTTCAACTTTAATTAATCGTTAATCTTATTTTAAATGAATATTATCCACTCATTTCATGGTTGGGGGAATCGTTGGAAAAGGGAGAGGATTATAGGGGATGGAACCTGGAGAAACTATTTATCCAATGAAGAACATGACATCTCCAATGAAGAACTTGCTCCAACGAAGAATGAGGAACCGACCTGAGCCCAGATCAGAAGTGCCTTGTGGAAGCAACGAACATTGACTCTTCAACGACTTCATATTCTTACTCACGTCTCCTCCTACAAAACCTTCATGGTAGTGTTTGTTGTTTTGAGTACCCCCTTACCCATTCTAGACGTTCTTCATGATTCAATAATTTTTGAGACGCTTGCTACCACCCTAATGCGGAGGGTGAAGGACAAAGGAACATGGCCCAACCTCTGCACAATCCTTTGAGGTTTTTTTATGTGATCTTTGTGATGGAGGAGGAAGATAAATGGTGCTGACGATTGGAACTGGTGGGACTTGTGAGTGGCGCCAGGCACCACGACCGGGCGCGAAGACGACGGCGGCGCAACCACGCCGCCGGAGAAGAGTTGCGTCCCATCGTCCGTGGCGAAGTAAGGGCGGCGACTGACACTCCGGCCTACCACAAAAAGGCAATAGAGGCGCACTTCCATGCTTCCTGGTGTGTAAGAGGCATGACCTTGTGCCATGGCGGCAAGAGGAGGGCGGCCAGCTCGCTACCGTCCACCGGTGAAGGCGCGGCGTGTGACTGCATCGTGCGTATGAGGGGGCTGGCCTTCCGGCCAGCCGCGGCAGGCCACCACATGACAGGATGCCGCATCGTGGGCTACCCCACTGTGGGCTACCCCGCACTGCGGGCTGCTGCATTGTGGGCTGCTGCACCGCGGGCCACCCCGCACGACTGCACCGTGAGCCCAGGGAGCCGGGTTGCGCCGGCGGGCCGGGCTGGACCCAGGGCCAGACCCGGTTCAGACCGGGATGACCCCAACCGGGTTGGGTTGGGCTAGGCCGGGTCAGGCCAGGCCGTTTCGACTGTGTTGGACCATACCTGGACTAACTTAGACTCTTTTTGTTCTTTTGGCTATATCTTGATCTGTAGGTGTCCGTTTGACTAACCGTCTACAGGACCAGAAACCTTGGAACGATATGTTACTTTTGGTATAACCCACTTGGGTTTTGGATAAATTTGTGGTAGGGCCGGATTGGATCGAACACGAATCCAACTGGGGTTTCTGGTCTAAAATCCCAATAACTTACAGACTGGGTGTCCGATTGACGCACGGTCTATTGTATTGAGACTCGTTTTACATGGGCGTCCTTTGGGATACTTCCTCATGGAACTTTGTGGTAGTTGGAGTATTTACCTATGGCTTGAGGAGAAAACCCTCTCGGAATCAAGCGAGCTGAGTGTAGGAACCCTGTAACTGGATGTAAGGTGAGAAATGGATCCTATGTGGGTCTGTGCTGTGGGATCCTTTGTGGGTCTGTGATTGAGGGTCCCACATGGATCTGCTCTAGGAATCCATGCGGGACAATTCTAGGATCCTTCATGGGTCTACTGTACTAGGATCCAATGTGGGTCTGATGATGTACTAGGATCCTATGTGGGTCTGATGATTTCAGATCCTATGCGGGTCTGCCCCGTAATAGAGTAAGATGATTCAGTAGTTACATTTAATCATCTCTATTACTGTACCTAAGTTATACCTGGTGTGAGATGAATCTTTACCTTTGTGGTAATCTTATGTGTGGGGTACCTTTGTGGTACTTACCTTCGTGGTGATACCTTTGTGGCATTATTTTATGTTGTGTACCTTTTTGGTACTTACCTTCGTGGTGATACCTTTGTGGTAATCTTATGCGTGGCATACCTTTGTGTTACTTTCCTTCGTGGTGATACCTTTGTGGTATTCTTCTGTGTGGCGTGCCTTTGTGGTACTTACCTTCATGGTGATACCTTTGTGGTAATCTTCTATGTGGAGTACCTATGTGGTACTTACCTTCGTGGTGGTTACCTTTGTGGTTTTCTTTCCTTTGTGGAACAATTTTACTTTAGCTAAGGGTTTGGGCCTTGTGTTGAGATGGGTTTACTTGATAACTTAGGTATATTTATGGGCATATACCTAAGTAGGGTTACCAGTTGCTTACATGCTTTGTGGTTTATCCTTTATGGATTTTCGAGACCTTTCCGGGTCTTAGGGTCACTAATGAGTATTGTTATACTCACCCCTACACGGGCTACACCCACACCTTATTGTGTTTGGTGCAGACGATAGACAACGCTGACTGAGGACGAGGGTACCCGGACTGCTGGTAGATTGCAGGTGGACCTTAGACGAGGCGTTCTGTAAAGGTGACCATTTGAGAGCTGTACCTACCCTTCATGTAGGATCCTTGGTGGGTGTTCACAAGAGTTGTTAAATTGCTTTTAATTTTTAGTTTTCTTGTACTTTCCAGTTGCACTTGTATTCTGGACCCTTTCACTTACTATACACACTCTTTTTAATATTCAGTTTACTTGTGTTTGTATCTTGTTTTTTTCTTGGTTGCGTGAGTTTACAGGTTATAAAGTCAATTCATTCCCAGTATTAGGGAATACACCTTTGGTTCTAGTTGCAAGCCCCGTGTTTGGGGTAGTCACATCATGGGCCCTGGGGGACTGGTCGTGACAAATTGGTATCCGAGGAGTCAGTTCTACCGTTGAACATTAGAATCTTATCTTTCTTTTAACGATAATAGTGTTAAGCGTAGTGAGTGTGGTTATTAGTTTAGGGAATATAATGTTGGTACGACAGTCGATGTATCCATACACAAGGACACTGAATTATGATTTCTAACTCAGTGCACGAAAACACAGATTGGATTGAGTTTTGAAATGTTTTCTTTGTGATCTTTTTGAGTCAGCTCACCAGGTATAACTTATTGACCATGGTGCACCTGTTTCTTTTTAGGATGCCTCCACACAGATATCCAGCTAGGGTTCTGAGTATAGTACGCGATGATAGCCCACCGAGGAACGAGGCCTCAGTGTCGGGCCCTCTTTCAGTAGGGGCAACAGCCGAGGCACCAACCGTACCATTACCCGTTGACCCACCGATGCCACCAACCCAAGCAACAGAGGGTGCATGCCACTTGAGTGCATTGCACGAGTTCCTGCGCCAGAGGCCACCCAGGTTTAGGGGTGAGATGGAGCCACAAGCAGCTGAGGATTAGTTGGAGCCCGTGGTGAAAGTCTTTCGAATGTTAGGGACACCAGCTAATCTCATGGTGACCCTTGCAGCTAGTCTTCTGTAGGAAGCAGTAGGAAGATGGTGGAGCTTGATGCTCCAGGTTCACGATGAGGTGAAACTTATTTGGGAAGACTTTGAGAGACTGTTTTGGGTAGAGTTTGTTCCAGCAACCCTTTGTGCAGTGCGCATACAAGAGCTTCTTCATCTGCAGCAGGGCATCATGACTGTGACTCAATACTCAGATAGGTTCATTGACCTCTCATGCTACACCACTAATATGGTACATGACCCATTCTTCAGGGACCAGACCTTCGAGCAGGGACTCAGGTGGGAGATCAGGGCTTCAATAATTTATCTTAGTATCCCGACGTAGGTGGGGGTGTTAGGGAGAGCCCTCTTACTGGAGAGCTTTCTTGCTGAGCAGTCACCAGCAGTGAGACCAACCATCGAGCGTCACGTAGTAGAGTCTTCTGCAGTTGGCAGCAGACATATGTCACAGAGGTCCAAGAGGACCAAACCTACATGTGGACGACAACAGGATTCAGGGTCGGTTTTGCGGGGCACTAGAGACAAAACTAGTCATGCGTGGAGCAAATAATGTTACACATACGGCGGGCAGGGTCACCTGGATCATAACTATCTGACCCACCCTACGGATGATTAGCAGACGGTCAAAGGACCGCCCAGGCAGAGATAGAGTTTTGACCAAGGAGGTCCGTAAGGATCAAAAGGATGTGGCATAGGAGCTATCTGTGCAGCTGGTAGTGGGCGACGATTCGAGGTGTTATCGCCACCCCCACCATGAGGTCCACCCTGACCAATGGGAGCAGGTGGAAAAGGGCGATATCCGCTCTAGGCAGCTGAGGCCTATGACCATGATGCTCTGGAGATGATACGAGGTACGATATGTGTCTATTCAACCTTAGCTACAGTACTTATAGACATAGGTTCTTGTTATTTTTTTATTTCCACTACCCTCATTCGGAGCTCAGAGATTCCGACGAAGCCATTGGCTCGATCCTTATGGCTAAACTCTATTATGGGAGCAGATTCGACAATTACGCACTGGTTCCGGTAGTGTGAGATTATTCTAGGAGGCAAGAGCTTTGGATGGGATATCTTAGTAGTGGCATCGAGGCTTTATGAAGTCATCTTGGGTATGAACTAGTTATCTATAGTCCATGCTCAGATTGACTATATTAGGCACAATGTGCGGTTTGTCTAGACGGATGTGACTAAGTTTACCTTGAATGGAGATAAGGGAGCCTTTACAGTACAATATGGACTTACCCAGAAGAGAGTGCAACCAATCACTTATTAGTTGGATAGCCTTACCCTCAGAGCGGTTGATGTGGAGAGTCCAAGTTATCCTGTAGTGGTGGACCAGTACATGAATGTCTTCTCTGATGATGTTTTGGGTCTACCTCCTCGTAGAGAGGTAGAATTTTACATTGACTGGTACCCCAGAATGACACTGATATCTACACCAGCGTATCAAATAGCTCCCACAGAACTTTGTGTGCTGCAGGTACAACTAGAGGATTTGTAGGAGAAGGGGTTCATCCGGCCTAGTGTTTCTCCTTGGGCAGCCCCAATTTTGTTCTCCAAGAAGGCAGATGGGATCTTGAGACTTTGTGTTTACTATCGGTGCTTGAACTAGGTGACTGTGAAGAATAGGTACCTAATCTCTAGGATTGATGACCTCTTTGATTAGCTGAAGGGAGAACGATGGTTCTCAAAGATAGATCTCAGACCAAGATTTCACCAACTCAGAGTGTGTGATGAGGATGTGTAGAAGAAGTCTTTTAGATATCGGTATGGCCACTAAGTGTTCTTAGTTATGACATTTGGTGTGACCAAATCTCTAGCAGTGTTTGTGGGACTCATGAACATGATCTTTCATCCATACCTCGATCGCTTTATAGTAGTCTTCAATGACTAAATTCTGATCTACTCAACAACTGAGGAGGAGCATGCCTATCATTTGTAGATAGTTCTGAACATACTACAAGAGAACTAGATTTATGGTAAGATCTCAAATTTCTAGTTCTGGATCTGAGTGGTTCACTTTCTGGGACATGTCATCTCGGAGGCTGGAGTTGCAGTGGATTCAGTGGATATTGAGGAGGTACTTGCTTGAGAGCTACCCAGGAGTGTGACGGAGGTACATAGTTTCCTGGGTTTGGCCGGATACTACCAGAGATTTGTGACAGATTTATCCAGAGTTGTAGAACCTTTACCAGCATTGATGAAGAAGGGGAAACCCTTTATGTGGTCGGAGAAATGCCAACAGTTTTTTCAGGAGTTGAGGAAAAAAATGACTAGTGCCCCCATCTTGAGGATTATGGAGGAGGGAGTTGGGTACGTAGTCTACTATGAAACATCAGGGACTAGGATCAGATGTGTTCTAATGTAGGAATGAGAAATTATCACATATGATTCTTGATAGCTGAGGTAGCACAAGCAGAACTATGCTACCCATAACCTAGAGTTAGCAGCAGTGGTCTTAGTCTTGAAGATGTGGCGACATTACTTGATGGGATAACATTTTATAGTCCACTCTAATCACAAGAGTCTTAGGTATATATTCTCTTAGAAGGACATAAACCAGAGACAGAGGCATTGGCTCGAGTTCCTCCAGGACTATGACTTCGAGATAGTCAATACTCCTGGTAAGGGGAACATTGTAGCAGATGCACTCAACAAGAGATATGGTATACAACTGCTAGGTGAGGCGATGAAGCAGCTGTCCGCTTTACGGATATCCTTTGTAGATCGATATGAATAATATTTTCTTCAGTCTCTTACAGTCACGCCCCCACTTCTTCAGTAAGTCAAGGAGGCGCATCATGGGGACACTGACTGCAAGGCTTGACATGTTCAAATATCCTCAGGGCAGGCACCTGATGGATTTTCTGAAGGTGGGGAGCACATCATCCTCTTCAGAGGACGTACTATGGTACCAGTGTCACTTCGGGAGGAATTTTTGAGGGAGATCCACACATCCCCTCTAGAAGTACATCCAGGAGTGGCGAAGATGTACCAGGACCTCCAACGACAGAACTGGTGGCTGTGAATGAAGAAAGCAGTAGCAGAGTTTATCTCCCAGTGCCTCACATTTCAGCAAGTGAAGGCGGAGCATCAGGTACCAGCATGCTTAGTTTATTATTTAGTGGTCCCAGAGTGGGAGTGGAAGTGGATATCCATAGATTCATGACAGGACTTCCATGTACACCTAGGGGAGTCAGCACTCGTGGGACCAGAGATGCTACGGGCTACCACAAGGAAGGTGCAGATTATCCAGGAGTGGATGAAGACTGCATAGAGTAAGAAGAAGTCTTATGATGACAGGAGACGAAGACCTCTGGGGTTCGAGGATGGTGACTATGTCTTTCTACGGGTCTCACTTTGATGAGGATTGCATAGATTTGGCTGGGACAACAAGTTATCTCTGAGGTTCATTAGACCCTTTCTGGTCCTCAATAGAGTTGGCAAGGTGGCTTACCACCTAGAACTTCCCCCTCAGTGGTACAGGGTGCACAATGTCTTCCACGTATCCCAGATGAGGAGATACGTTCAGGACCCATCACACATCATCGACCACGAAGAGCTGGATATCGACGATGGGGAAACATTTACAGAGGTTCTAGTGGAGATTGAGGATCAACAGGAGTGGGTCCTTCGTGGATGGTAGATACCTTTAGAGCGTGTACGTTGGCAGCACGAGAACCTCCAGGAGAGAACATGGGAGCGGGAGGCTCAGATTCGTGCTCAGTACCCCCACTTGTTTCCCTAGTTTTTGTGATGTGGATTTTGGGGATGCAAATCCCTGAGGTGGGGAGAATGTAAAGACTCTGAATTTCTATGTAGTTTTTTTAATTATATGGGAATATTATGATTCCGTGAAAATTGACGGCGTGTGATTCCAAGGCCCAGTGTGCCCAAAATGAATTTCTAAACTTTTTTCAGGTACGTTTAGTAAACGTGTGAGTGGGTTTTTATAACTTTTGAACCGGTGCATGAAATTAAAATCTGAGGACACCGGTGAACTCACAGTGCCGATATTCGCTTAAGGAGACATTCACCTTGACTGCAATAGGTCGAGGGTGGAAGTTAGTTTTTCACTTTTTTGTGGAAGAAGAAAAATAAAATTATTTTAACATTTTATTTTTCTTTTTAAACCTCTCTTCTTGATTTATGATGGTGGGGACCACCCAAAATAAAAACCGCCAATTTGAATTCTAGTGGTGGGGACCACCTGAACCCACTTAATGGGGGAAAACCTCTCAACACCCTAATTAATTAATGGAGCCAACTACAATTAATTAAATGTTTCAATGTTAATTAATTGTTAAACTTATTTTAAATGAATATTGGCCCCTCATTTTATGGTTGGGGGAATCATTGGAAAAGGGAGAGAAGTTTAGGGGAGAGAACTTGGAGAAACTATTTCTCCAATGAATAACGCACCATATATAACAAATAACTTTCTCCAACAAAGAATGGGGAAGCGACCCCGAGACCAGATTAGAAGCACCTTGCAAAAGAAACGAACACCGACTCTTAAACGACTTCATATTCTTCCTCGCGCCTCCTCCTACAGAACCTTCAAGGTAGGGTTTGTTGTTTTGAATACCCCCTTACATGTTCTTGATGTTATTCGTGATTCAAGAATTATTGATCCTCTTGCTACTTATCTAATGTAGAGGGTGTGATCCAAATGAACATGACCCAACCTCTATGCAATCCTTTGAGGTTTTTGATGTGACCTTTGCGATGGAGGAGGACGGTGAACGATGCCGGATATTGGCATCGGTGGGACTTGGGAGCAGCAGCCCGCACCACAGATGACCACGAAGACGGCGGCGGTGCAACCGCGCCGCTGGAGAAGAGCAGCGGCTTGTCGTCCGTGGCGGAGCAAGGGCAGTGGCCGACACTCTAGCCGGCCGTACGAAGTGGACAACGTCTCACGTCTGCACCACTCGATGTGCAAGAGCCGCAACATTGTGCTGCATCAGCAAGAGGAGGTCGGCCGACTCACTGTTAGCCGCCAGTGAAGGCGCGACGCGCGACCGCGCTGTGTGGAGGAGGGGCTGGCCGCCACACCGCGAGCTGCCCCTCACCACAGGCCGCCGTACCGCAAGCCTAGCGGGCGACCGCACCATGGGGTGAGCCACACTGGTGGGTTGGCCCGGACCCAGGGCTAGACCTGGGTTGGACCGGTTTGACCCAAACTGGGTCGGGTCGGCCCAGGCCAGGTTGGGATGGGTCATTTTGACCATGTCAGACTGGACCCAGACCAACTTCGACCTTTCTTATTCTTTCGGCCATATCTTGATCTGCGAGCATCCGTTTGATGAACCATCTAAGGCCCAATAAATCATGGATCAAGACGGTTCTTTTGGTATACCCCAATTGGGTTTTGGATAATTTGGGGTACGACTGGGTTGGATCGAACATGAATCCAACCGGGCCCTCGGGACTAAAAGGCCAATAACTTACAGACTGGGCATCTGATTGACGCACCGTATGTTGCGTTGAAACCCCTTTTACATATCGGTCCTTTGGGATACTTCTAGTGGAAGTTCATGGCAGTTGGAGTTCCAACTTGTGGCTTGAGAGGCGGACCCTCCTGAAATCAAGAGAGTTTAGTGCGAGAACCCTATCGCTAGCTGTAACATGAGAAATGGATCCTATGTGGGTCTGTGCTTTGAGATCCTTCGTGGGTTTGTGATTGAGGGTCCCACATGGATCCTCTCTAAGAATATATGTGGGAATGCTCTATGATCCTTCGTGGGCCTGCTGTACTAGGATCCTATGTGGGTCTGATGATATACTAGGATCATATGTGGGTATGATGATTTAGGATCCTACGTGGGTATGCCGCTTAAGAAAGTAAGATGATTCAGTAGTTACATTTAATAATCTCTACTACTGTACCTAAGTTATACCTGATGTGAGCTAAATATTTACCTTTTTGGTATTCTTCTGTGTGGCGTACCTTTGTTGTACTTACCTTCGTGGTGATACCTTTATGTTATTCTTCTGTGTGGGGTACCTTTGTGGTACTTACCTTCGTGGTGATACCTTTATGGTAATCTTTTGTGTGGCGTACCTTTGTGGTGATACCTTTGTGGTATTCTTCTATGTCACGTAACTTTGTGGTACTTACCTTCGTGGTGATACCATTGTGGTATTCTTCTTTGTGCCGTACCTATGTGGTACTTACCTTCGTGGTGGTTACCTTTGTTGTATTCTTTCCTTCATGGAACATTTGTACTTTGGCTAAGGGTTTGGGCCTTGTGTTGAGATGGGTTTACTTGATAACTTAGATATATGTATGGGCACATACCTAAGTAAGATTGTCAGTTGATTACATGATTTTTGGTTTATCCTTTTTGGATTTTGTGAGACCTTTGAGGGTGTCAGGGTCCCTACTGAGTATTGTTATACTCACCTCTACACGGGCTACACCCACACCTTGTTGTGTTTGTTGCAGATGACAGACAACACTGACTAAGGACAAGGGTACCAGGACTGAAGGTAGATCGAAGGTGGACCTTAGATGAGGTTTACCATAGAGGCGACCGTTCGAGATCTATACCTACCCTTCAGGTAGGATCCTTGGCGGGTGTTCATAGGAGCTGTTCAGTTGCTTGTACTTTCCAGTTTTTTTGTACTTTCTAGTTGGGCTTGTATTTTGGCCCTTTTAACTTACTGTACACACTCTTTTTACGATTCAGTTTACTCGTGTTCGTATCTTTCTATGTGCTTGGTTGTGTGAGTTTATAGGTTATAAAGTCAATGCCCTCCCATTATTAGGGAATACACCTTCAGTGCTAGTCGCCAGCCCTTGGACTATGAAAGGTGGGCTTGGGGTAGTCACGACATGGGCCCCGGGTGACGGGTCGTGACATTGAATTCGAAGGAATTGAGGTATTCAAACCACCTTCATTTCTTGAGATTCAATTGACACTGTTTAAATATATACTTGAGGCTTTTTTGGTCTATACACACAAAAAACCACTCTCCTAGTAAATAATGCCTCCAACAATTCAAGGCTTGAAAATATTGGCTAAATCAAGATCATGAGTCCATTAGTTCCTCTCATGTGGATCAACTAATGAGACCCATATTCCATGAATAAATTCACCTACATTAGAACCACTCCTATGTTGATACCTACTACATCAAAATAAAATATATTTCTTTTTCACAGATCTGGTAGAATCAATATCATATTGAAGTTAGTATCCCTTTCAGCTTCTGAAAAGTTACATCATAGGATTTTAACCATATAAAATTTATACACTTCTTAGTCAAGCCCATAATAGGTGATGATAAGAATTATAAGTCTTAAATGATGCACCTTAAATAACCTACTATCCCCAAGAAACTCTGTATATCAAATATCTTCTTAGGATTCTCCCACATAAATACAACTTTCACCTTTTCATGGTGAACTAATACTCCTGTCTATGAGATGATATGACCTAGGAAGTGAATATTATCCATCTAGAAGTGGGAATTTGTGATATTATCATATTAATTATGCTTTATGAGTGTATTCAAAATTATCTCAAGATGTTTGGAATGGTTTTCTTGAGTGATATAATACAACAAGATGTCATCTACAAATACCAGCAAAAAAGAATCCAAATATTGTTGGAAAACCCAGATCACCAGTTCCATGAAAAATGTTGGTGCATTCCGGAGACCAAAATTCACGAAAAAAACATATAGATTATAACTACTATGTAAAGATGCATGAGGTATTTCTGAAGGTTGAACTCACACATGATGATAAACTGATATCAGAGCAATCTTCACGAACACTTGATATCATTGAAGTTGGTCAAAGAGATCATTTATCTAGGGTAAGAGATATAGGTTCTTGACCATCAAAGTGTTCAATTTATAGTAATCCAAACATAAATTAAGTGTTTCATATAAATTCTTGGTGAAAAGGACTGATGGACCCCATAGAGAAGTACTGGGTCATATAAACACCTTTTCTTACAAATCCTCTAGTTTCCTTTTAAGCTCATATAAATCATTAGTATCCATACTTTAAATAGGAATGGAAACTGATGCATATATTGGAACTAGATTTATGAAATAATCTACCTCTCTCAAAGGAGGTAGTTCTAAAATGTTTTCTGGGAAAACATCTCTGAAATGATTAACCACTGGAGGGAAATCTACATGATGCATTCCTTGTTCATCCAAATATAATCTAGTAATCTCAGCTATCGTCCCACCTAGACCACAATTATTTGGTCCAAATCAACTATTCTAGAGATCCCATTCACCCTTGTGATAAAAAAACTTTACCTATGGTGATGTGAAGGTCACCCTTTAGTGATAGTAGTCAACACAATCATGATAGGAAACCAACCGGTCAATCTTGAGAATTATTCCAAACCTTATCATCTCAAGGAAAAAGATGTACCATATGAAATTACACACTCCTACCTCAAGGGGGAGCTCCTTACACCAAATTACACTCTCCGGTATTATTCCCAATGGAGTATAAAGTATCATCATTCTATAATAAAACTAAACATAGAGCGTAAGGCTCTCCACAAGAGGTACACATACAAGGAATGAGAAGAACCTGTATCAAAAAAGAGATGATACTAATGTAGAGGATACTAGAATGGTACCTATCATCATAGAAGGTCTGAAACTATTCTCCCCAAGTTTTGATTTTATTTTATATACCTGGCCTAATATTCAACCCTATGATATAACCTAAAAACCATAAAAAGGTCCTATTTATTGGAACTATAAATCTAGTTTCTAGATACCTCCACCACAACCACCTCCTCATCCTGATCAGTGAGACGTACTCCATCTCCATTTCTAACGAGAAGCTTATAGCCTTGATACTAAAAATAGAGTTGGAGAAAACCCCATATCACTGGATACTATTGGGAAATTTCTACAAAATCAATGTAGAAGGCCCATCTTGATGCAAAAATCGACACTCAATTGGGTCCCTCATGCAATGAGGTCTCATAAGTCCTGATATACCACACTGATGACACCTCATCTAGCCACCTGAGTATAGAACCTAGCTACTAATATCACCACATGGAAGCTCCATATTATGATTCTTACTATTGGTATATATAGTTCCTGATCTAGGTATCGAACCACCCTAACTTGCACCACCATCCTCTCTCATGTTTATGATTTATAATAAGTTCCTGAATCAAAATACCAAATATGGTAGTAATCTGAAAGACATTCAACTATGATTAAATATCATATATGAGGTCATCCTCAAATCACATTTCTTTATATAATTCTTCACCTAAAATAATAGGTGTGAAGTTATAGAGATCTATAAAATAGGAAGAATAATCCATGACTGATATGGAACCCCGCTCCAGGTGTATAAACTCTAAGGATTTATCTTCTATCAATATACCAGGATAGAAATAATCATATAAGGATGTATGAAAATCCATCCAAGACATATCTTGATGAAAATACATCTTATTAATAATTTCACACCATATATTGAAGAAATCAAGAAGCATATATGTAGAGAGATTCACTCTCCTCTCATGAGGTGTCTAGAGATGCTTCAAAGTCGATAGTATGGACTCTATCTCTGAATCAATAGCCTATGGTCTTTCATCCCCAGAAAATGTAGGAATAGTATGCTACTAGAACTCACGTATCAACTCTTCCATAGTTAGGTTATGTCATGGGTATACTTGAATGTTCTATATAAAGCATAGTAACCCATCTTGAAATTGGGAACCAATGACCATATTGGGTATAACCAGAAGCACCACAAGAGGCACTACTAAAGGTTCTACTAGTGACCCACAACATACCACCTTTAGGGTATGGTTGACGACCCTCCTAGCACATGAATCGAGGACGTTGTGGTGGAATGTCTCTATAAATTACAAACACACACCTCAGAACAATATTTAACAACTACAAATATATTAGATATAAGAATTTGATAGGTACAATACCTGCTAAATAAGAGTCACACACCTATTCCTAATCTTAAATCCAATTCTAGATGACCAACTAATCATAATAAAATAAAGATATGCTTCTTACTTCCCCCTACTGAGGTCCGGTCAGGGTTCAACTTCCCTTTTATATGTTCAAGGTCCCGATATATAGAGTTTCAATTATGATTTATATAGGAAAACACCCATTAAATTTTAATTGGAATTCCTATTTAATGATTTCCATTTCATTTTAGTACTCATTTTTATTTAAATTCATTTTCATTTATATAAAAATTCTTCAAATTGATTGAGCTATTTAGATTTTCATTCCCAATTCATAAGATCCCACACTCATTATAAATTGTATTGTGCCATCCATTTGATCCCAAACACTCATTTATCAATTCCTTGCATGAAATGTTAGCACAATTTCATGGACATAAAAATAAAGGCACCAAAACTTGCTACAAAAAATCCATGTAGTAATGTAAATGTGACATGGAATAATACATGACATATAAATCCCGAAGTTCCTATAAGGATGCATGATTCAATACTTACTTTCCATACCAGGTCAATGGGAAAATTATATAATTATAAGAAACATAAAATATCAAGTGCATCACTCAATGGTGAAATAAAGAAAACTCTAATAATAACAATCCATAGAAACATTACCCATCTCAGGTAATTTGGACTTTTCCTTTATGTGAGTTTTCTACTCCCAAGAAAAAATCATTACCAAATCACAACAAATACTATTTATCATTTATACCATCCCCAAAATAGTAATTCTAGGAAAATAAAAAAAGGAAATCTGTGATTCAACTTTGTAAAATCTTGGACCTGATTCACTAAATAGTGACCAATCCCGGTTGGCTATAAGGAATCAAGCACACTTCCTCATATGCCATAGGCTTCTAACTAGAAGCAAGGGCCCAAGTTGCAATAATGGGGAGACTTTACCCTCATGACCAGAGTTTAGAATAATGGTATAACCATATCTATCAATAGCATAGGTATATAAAATAGTTGAGAAGAAAATGAATAAATACCCAACATATAAGTAACCAAGTAATTTCATCCAATTGTGTCATATAAAAATGATGATCATGGCGTGCTATAAAAAATATAGGTAATGCATTGAAACATGCATCTTGTATAATAAATGTATCAAAAGTACAAAAACACCAAACAATAACTATCCACAAATAGAATCAAAATCCATAGCCTAATCCTATGATCCCCTTCTCATATGTAATGAGAAATCAATAATTAGAAAGTGGGTACTTACCCTTGTCTCTACCTGCATTCATGATGTCTGTTTGGGTACCATGAAGGCAACCCGAGAAGGGTGTCAGATAAACTCAGCAGGACACCACAAATGGTGTTTAATTCCATCCAGTCTATGAATATAGAATAAATAGTGTGCATGTAATAATTAATAAATAAATGAAGTATGGTATATAAATAACCCACAATTGTTTGAGTTCACATGGAACCCCCGACCTATGCTACCTTCTTTTTCATAAGACGAACTATCTCCAAGTAATCAATCAATCATGTTTTAATTTATAATAATGTATTGGGATCTATCCCATATCCCAACCACCCCCATGTATTATATCCAAAAAGATGTTTATAATATGGCCATCAGTAGATAATAAGGCTATGACCAAATCCAAGATTGTGATTTATCTCGGAAGATGCATCATCTAATCATTTAATCATTATTCAATTATATATAACATGATGCCATCTTTGGCATTCCTAAGTTGGAACCCATGTATCAATCTAGGTATAAAAACAAAAAAACACCTTAAAATACCATCCTAGGAATCCCTCATAGGAATCCTAGTATTTCTCTAGGTTTGGTATAAATACACTGCCCACCAGGTTCATCCTTGATAGTTCATAAAGGGAGCCTAAGTGTCAATCAAGGTGTACATGATAAGAATACCTCTGATTTTGTTCTTATCAATCTATAGAGGAGTCCAAATATCACTTGTGGAATAAAAATAATATTCCCTCTAAGTCCATCCTTGGAATTCTATAAATGAGTGTAAGTATCACTTAGGTGTATATGAGATAGCTTACAAAGGATTATATTTGTGGAATTCATATGAGAACCCATGAGTCACCCAAGGTGCGTAATAATAATAATAATAATAATAATAATAATAATAAATCTTTAGTCATTTAATTATTCAATCCAAAAGATTATCTCTATAGATATCCTAAATTGGAACCCACCTCTCACTCTCAACTAATTTTCAAGAATGTTCATGGGCCTAAAGTCTACCCATACCTTATAAGAACACATTTTAACCCAATTTGTCATCACAATTATCACCAATTAACTCACCTTAGATGGTGGATCAAATAATATCATGGAATTAGAAGTCCTATCATCAAAAGAATCCTTCAATTTGTTTAAATTTTCCCTTTCAATTATGAATACATCCCAATCATAAGTGAGAAAAATTTTACAGAGTACAAGGGACATGGTATTCCATTCCCACATTTATTTGATTCAATTTACAATTTAATAAATTTACATGAAATCCATAAGGAAAGGGAAAAAGGCCACACCTCAAAAGGAGAATCAAATACAAAATCCACCCATGGTGGTTTAATTACATTTAACAACTCACCCATTTGGTGGTTATAATTAAAGGTCCTTAACCTTTAATTATTTATTAATGGGTCTCATAGGTCATATAAGTTAAGCCTAACTATTTTAATTCAAGAATTAAATCATTTAATTAAGAGACACTTGGAAAATATGGTGCGTGACACGAAATCATATATATAACACCATGACCTTTATGGAAAAGCATGAGACTACATACCTTATATTTTTAAAAGAACACTCATCTAGTATCAGTCTATTATTAGATCCATATCCAAAGAAAACAGAAGAATAGACAAACTCCATGAAAAATTGGGCATAAGATTTTGCACCAAAATAACTCATTATAGGGGAATAAAAACAACAAAAGGAACAAGATAAATGAAGAAACCACCAACATTCATCCAATGATATGAAAAAAGAGTGATTTGGAGGTCGAATTATGAAATAGAACCCAAGACTATATTTGGATTTAATAAGCTTCAAAGGGGGATGAAGGATTTTTATTGGAGAAGAAATAAGAAAAAGAGAGAGAGGGTGGAAACGTATAAGAATTAAGGAAAAATTGTCATTTACCCTATAAATAATGGGTCACATAGTTTGGATTCATGGTTGGATAAAACATTCACCAACTATTTTCCCCTCTCTATCACAAACCCCCCCCCCCACACGGTCATGGTTCACAGTTAGACAACAGTGCAATAAACATTTGTTTTTGATCTATGAAGACATCTATATAGTTTTCATGGACATTTGGACTAGGTTGTATGGTTAGAGAAAACCATGATACCTCTACTGTTCAATAAAATTCCCCACATGGTGTACTCTAACCATAAGTAATGGGCTGTACAGTTTCTACTAATCGTGTGTCCCAACTGCCTTTTCCAAAAATCTAGGATTCAGGCTCTAAACAAGTACTGAACACTGTTTTTCCCTCCTTAGCCTCGCTAGGAATTCACATTAGGTCAATACCAAGGAATTGAACTAGAAATTAAAAGGTACCATACCTCATAAAAAATCTAGTTTCGAACAACATCACAAATTATGCATAAGAACCTTATTTGGAAGAGAGAGCAGGGAAGAGGGGGTAGTCAACCATCTATCCTTACCATCTTTGATGTTGGAAAAATAACCCCCAAAAAATTTGGCTATCATCATAATGTTCTAAACATGGGTGGGTGCATATAAAAATCACAATGAAAATATAATATATAATAGTCACACATAAAAGACTAACCTCTGGGTTTATAAAAAGAGCACTATCATAAGTCACAACATTACCACAATACCTAACAACCTCCACCACTTTCACCACCATGTATAAATACATTACATGACATAAGATATCCACCACCACTAGAAACATTCCTTATTTCCTTTTCAAATTAATCAATTTCTATATTTTCCAATTAAAAACTATATCCCTTTATCAATCCCTTTAATTTCATGTTTAACAATAACCACTTTAACTAAAATTTCCATTTTAGTTCAAGAGATTATTATCCATTCCTACCAATACCATTTTAGTTTTTTAATTAACATTCCATTATATCACTTCTAGGAAACTAACACAACACAACACAACACAACACAACACAACACAACACAACCCAACACAACACAACACAACACAACACAACACAACATAAATAGTTTATCTTCCTCATTTCAAAAAGCCTCACATCTAAAACACCACATATCATAACCACTCTATGTAATGTCCACAACATATCTTAACCACCACACATCAACACAACCACACATCAAAACCACCACACATTACAACCACCTCACATCACATTTAAGTTTTAACAGAGGGATTATATCACACCTATTTAAATATTTTCAATGAAATTATAACTCAAATTCAATATTCCATGGGTGAATAATTTATTATCTAAATATATTTTATTATAAATTTTCAGGTGTGGTGAGTAAATCAAAAATCACAACAAGATTCACCAATTTCAACATCCACAACAACATAATTAAAACTCAATATAATCCAAATCTCAAAATATTAGTAAACATGATCCAAAATATAATCCAAATCACAAAAACAAATAAACTTTTATGATTTCTTCCCTTACCCTTAAATTTTAGTTAAACTAACTAATTATATTCATTAATTCACATCATACTATCTGCCCAAATGAAGGAAAAACATAATATTACTAATTGTACATCTAAATGAGGATGTACAAAGGACCCCTACCTCAAGTAAGCTTCAAGGAAGAAATACATGAAACCAGAGGATAAAACACCACTGATCCTAAAGGAATCACCACTAGATTCATATAAACAATAATATACCATTAAAGGAACCCACAATAGAGGTGAAATCCCAAAATATTGAAAACTAAGGTAGAAAATGATGGAAATAAAAGAATAACTAGAAATAGAATGTGAGAAATCATATATCCATTCATAAGAATCATTCCAATGACCCAAGGTTTTAAGATTTACAAAATAAATAATAGATAGGGATATGGAATTATAGAATTTTCCTAGAGCTTGAAGGAAGAAAAAATTAATAAAAAAAGGAGACAGAGCCTCCAATATATAAGTAAAACCCAATGGACGCCAATATGATGTAGTGAATAGATGAAACATTTGTGGTGGGTATGATCAAAGCACGATATAAAAATCCCATTCCAGATCCTCATTTCTACTTGTTTTAAAAAAAATATTTGACCCCCAATATACACTTAACCATGATGTGGACAAATCCATGGGAATTCTTTCATCTTTTTACACTTTCATAGGATACACACTAGTGCCCATAACCTACTTATTTTACCCTCACCATGCACAAGGCTATGATGTGGTGATATCAGGTTTCCCTTTTCAGATAGGTTCCTACACAATACAACATGCTCAATGCCACACCCTCAATGTACATTTCAGTGATACCCGTGGAACACAAACTAACCATTAGGTGAATACTCCCAACACTAGAACTTCCCCAGGGCATGGTCTCACAAATTATTTTTCATTGGATCACACCCAATAAAACATTACCCTTAAAAACAATCTAATAATTTTCACAAGCAGTAGTTCCCCCCTAAAAAAACACTCCACCTAAATTCTTTGGAACACCACCAAAATCCCAGACATAACCTGAAATCCTCTAGAAAAACCGAATGTGATTGATGGTAAAGTCCAAGACATTGAATCTCTCAAGACAATCACAAGCAGGGAACCCTCCCAGTCACAATACATATTTCCTCAAAGTAATTACCTATATCATAACACCCACCAAGATTTTATCCCATTAATTAGGTGTTCCCAACTAAAAATGAGACATATAAATGTCTTACCCATAATACGTGGGCTTAATCCTCTCATTCATATGATACTAGACCTATGAGACCTAACCTAGGATACCCATAACTTATCTCAATCCCAAGACTTACCCTAGGCCTCTTAGAAGACTAACCTAAGTCACTATTTTTCCCTATACATTTTTCTCAAACACATATTCTCATGATGGCATGCACAATCATACATCAATGGTCTCACCCAAATTTACCCTATGTGTAGATGTGGTCACTTATAGTACAGGTAGGGCGTCAAATCCACAAATACCAAAGAAATGAACCTAATTAACTTGGATGTTTAGAAATTTGGCTATGAAGTTGAAAAATATTTTGGGTGAATTTATTTGAAGAAAAAACATGGTAATATTTGAATGAAAGGAACCAATAAATATGGGTTGATCATAGGTTGTTTCTAGGGATAGATTGGATGAATTTTTTTATAAAATATTTCCTCATCGATTTAAGAAATATCCACTCAATGTGATAAAAAAATACCCATAATTCACTAATTTAATCACTAAATAATTCCAAGGATAATCACCAATTCACTTAAAATATCGCTTCAATGATCACTCTATGAAATTTTATCTTACCAGCAATTAAAATATATAGTTTTTAAAATCAATAAAGGGGAATAATAAATAAATCATCAGATTGAAAATTAAATTTAAAGAAATAATTATAAGTTCAAAGAATATAGAATAACATATAATATAGTCCTAGTAAACTCTCTAAAATCAATCCATAATAGTGATAACCCTCCTTATATAAAAAAACCTCAATAGAATTTGGGAGTCAACTAAAAGAAGAAAGATTAAAGAATAAAAAAAATGAACACTCCCAAATTGTGTGAATAATTCAATGCTTTTTGGTGTGAATAAATTCACAAATTAGATAAATGGTATCAATATTTTAAATAAGAACATAAAATAAGAAAAATAAGAACTTTTATGAAGAAATTATAGTGATCTAATTCAACTTACAAGAGGAAAAAAAGTCATAAAAACAAACAGTATCATAACACTATAATTGAAACAAAATAAAATATCCTCCAAATTCCTTCACTATCAATGCCTTAAATAGGGATTCATGGAGCCTGGGAACACCCCCATTTGTCAAATTCATCCTAATTAGTTAGGTTAAGCATTAGTGGGTGGGAATTAAATATAATATTAACTTTTCAAACTTTAACCAAAAAAATCAAATCTACTTCGTTCCCCTCCACTTGAAATTATAGAACATCCATGATTCCTAGAGAATTTGTATAGGTCATCGAAGAAAAAAATGATTCCCCATATGTCATTTAATAGATGTAAAAACATCATCCTAATTGGATTTATCATTTGGATTTTATGGTCGAAACGGTGGGATGAATTTTGGGGCCTTGAAATCTTTACCATAATTTAGACTTCAATTTAGGCCATCTTGATCACTTTAAAAATGATTGTATTAGACTTAAAAAAAACTTTAATTAACCATTAATAATGAAATACAATATCTTCAGTTAATATTTCATCTTAATTGGATATTAAATGTGGGATCAACATCTATAGTAGTGGATCGATGGAAAATATATTTGGAAATGATATTATGTTTTTCTGGACCAATATGATCATATTCGTTTGTGAATCTGCCATTACTCCAAAAGGAAAAAAAATTTCTCACAACTTGATTAAATTGATCCTAAATTTTTTAATTAAAATCGTTGATTGATATTTCTCCACATGGTGATGCTAAATTAGGCCAAGATTAAAATATTTTAAATAATAATTTCACATATAAATAAAAATGAATTTCAAATTTTAAAATTCCTTAACATAGAATTTTATGAATAATGATGCACATGAAATCTCATCAACCATCTCCTAAGATCACAAAAAATTGATAAGCCTTTTACCATCGATATGAGGCCATAAATTTATAAAAAATAATCCAAATCAATTATAAATTTATTATAATTAATCAAGAAATTAAACCATTATTAATTCCATAACTAATTATTTGGACATAATCAATGAATTACTCATCACACGATCTCATCATGATTTAATCATAAGAAAAAGGGGTAAGCACCACCCTTGTCTTAAACTAATACCAATATCATTTAAAATAAACTCTTAATTATTTCAAATCATCCATAAAATTTACCCAAGTGATGTAAATCCATAAATAGTTCAAGTGAAAACACACCTCAACGAAACCACATATAGCCTAGTGTGTTAATCCTTCCATAAATTACATTATCCAAACACACCAAATCCCCATTATATTGAGGGGATTACATGATGAATCGATGAATTGTGGAAGAATAGATAAACCCCACCAGCTAAAATTAGAGAAAAATAAAAGATAAGGATAAGAGGGCTAACAATAGAGATAGACTTACCTTTACCCATGGTTAAATCTCATTCAATATAACAAGATTCACAAAGTGAAAGTGTAAGAAAGGAGGGGATGAGGAGATTGGTCTCCCCTTTGTTTACACGTCCATTAAAATGAATAATCCCGAAGGGGTTTTTAAAATTTAAAATTCTAAGATACCAGCCTTACCTTAGTTAAAATAAATCTAGAAGGAGATCCAATCACAACATTACCCTTATCCTCATGATGTCCTGATCATCCCAATCAATTTTGTAAAAGGTTGTAACCCTTACTTATTAAACCTTACATATCCCCCTTTGGGACCCTTGTGTATATCCTTAACTAAGGAATCTAACCATATATATGAATAGATAAATCTTACATATCATACAACTTTTTTTTTCAAATTACAAATCCTTTACATATCAACTTTTTCGTATCAGGGTACCCATACTCATGAGAACCCAATTTTGAAAACTCTTAAACATCTACAAAGTGACCCTTAAAAATCACATGGTAACACTTATGTAGGAACCTTATGAATTATAGATTACCCTTGTTAATAAAATTTTAACAATTAGATATCATATAGTTTCCACTTTTGTATCATACAATAAACCTTATGAAACCCAAAATTTAGCCTTATGCATCAGAGGGTGACTTTATGAGAAAACCTTATGTATTGAAGTGACCCATTAATATAATAGGGTAACCCTTATTATAGGATAATTTATGATTTTATAACCCTAAAGGATTGGAATAACCCGTATAAATCATATAGATGAACCCTTATGCATCCTCATATATATCCTTATCAATTTTTATTATCTGGATATGTAACTCTAAAAGCCTAGAAAATGTATTTGTAGCCTCATCAACTAATTTCAAATCGATATCATCCACTTTAATTCTTCTCAATGGACATAAAATGACATTAAGAATTTATTATCTCTCAATAAATGCTTATATCTTAATTTATAAATAATTTAGGACTCAAAACTTCAACAACACTTATAGAAAACTTCAATGATGGTGATTTCACAAATTTAGGATTATTTTAGCACATGTTTCAACCTTTCATCACAACAATACATTCAATAAATTCTCCTGAGATACCTCTTGGGCCTCTAAAAAATTTTAATTTTTTTTATAAAGATGTTTCAACTCATTGAATCTGGATCTAAATCCAGATTCTCAAAACAATCATTATTCTAAGACCAAAAATTCAAATTCCATCTAAAAACAATGACATATAAATTCATAGGTCATTATAGCTTCCACACTATAAGTTTTATAATCCTATAGAGTATCATGATAACATATCCCAACTTCTAATGCATTGATTGGAATCTAATTCCACTATGTTTTCTCATTTTCAAACTAAATTAGGCACAACTGTACTACGCATGAACAAAACCGAGATACACATCCCATTCCATGAAAATCATTGGTTTGGTCATAGAAACATATTAAATACATCATAAAAAATTAATCTAATGTGATTTATACCTAACCTAATGTAACAATATTAAATAACATCAGTCATTCATTCACTCTCAAAATATTTTATAAATTTTCGACCTCAGCCATAAGTGCATAATTAAATAACTCAATCATGATGAATTAATTCTCGGTGGCATTATATGATAATATTAAATCCAATGAAAAATTATGAACTTGAATCTCAATGAAGTTACACGGTTGGGTCCTTTAATAAGAAAATACCATAGTTTACTCCCCCCCTAAGCACGGACACACCCCCAATCAAACTCACTCTTTGACTACACAAAATTCCATGCTGAGTTTGATGCTAACACATAATTTTCAGCTAATGTCATATGTGAATCCTAAATCTGATTTTCACCAAGGAACCAAAATAAATTTGATTTAACTTCTCCCCATCATCCTCATACTATCTCAACCATCCACCATTCAGTTTCATAGTATCTATAACACTTTTGACATGAGGGTCATACAACTATGACAAATTCAATGCTCTACACCAGAGGATTATTCTCAAAATCACTCTCATAAACTAAAATTATTGATATCCACAACCCACACAATATCTATTATCAAATGTAATGACTATATATCACCAAACTTATCACATATGATCATGAATAAAAAACACCAACCACCACCCAAACTCAACTTACTAGGAACATAATCTTCGAAGTTCACCAAAATTCACCAATAATGAGAGTATGACCCTCTAATATCCAATGGTTCACTCTCCACTACATGGATACAATTATACTAATCTCCACATATTGACCTAAAAAAGTTCCATCATCACACATAAGTCATTATTCGTAATCCATGATCATCCCACCATACCATAGTGTTCTAGTCTATTAAAAATGTTACCCCTTACCACAAAGGAAAAAATTCCCATTATCATCAAAACCATAAGCCACCATGACAAGTAATGTCTCACTGATCAACTTAATCACCTCAAACTAACGGTTTCACCTTAACTGAGGCCCACTAATGTCCCACATCTCACCTTTTATCAATTGTTACAATAGGGTATTCATCACCACACCATCATAAATAAATCTATTAGCCTCCCTTGGAACCTATAAAATTACAAACTGAACCCTACATCGCCCTCTCTAATACTCTACAATAAAAGATAATTGAGTGTAACCAAGATACACCTACCTTCAAACATCATGAATTTCCTAGAAAATCCGTTCCAACCCTCACTATCCTCATCTTGGTAGAGTGAATCATTAATAACCCTCTAACTAGTTTTTGTTACACCATCCATATTTCTATAATCTAAAAAAAATGGGTACAATATCCCATATCACCTGATCATAAAATTGGACTCACACACCCATTTGTCACATCCAAGAAAACATAGGCTCTCATTCCTAAACAACTATCCTTGATTATATTAAATGTTAATATCATCTATAAAAAATCACCCTCAATGCTTAAATTAGAATAAGAGTGAAGAATCTCACTCATTATAAGGTCAACCACATGTTCACCCACTAATCAAGTATCATTATAAAACAAAAAGTCATCCACCCACACTCTACCCATCCTAAAACTGATAATATTGGATCATGATCTAGTATCCCATCAAAAACCAAACCCAAAACCAATAGGACTAGGCATCCAATCGATCCTTCCCTTTTCGAAAACCCATGGTACCAAAATCACTCTAAGCGTTTTACATAACAAAAGCACAAGGAATTACATATTACATTCATCTCTACATTGATAAGGTTATTCGACTCATGAAGAAAATCTATTCCCACTATGAACCATATCTCAAGCATACATCACCTTCTATGAACTATTGTCAAAGAATCCAATTCTTGAACCACCCTAGTAAGGTTTACTATATATCACTTTTACCAAGCTATTTAATAATCATTTTTAGAGAACATCTCTTAATATGATCCACATAACCTATCATAAAAAACATTATGATTCAAATAATTATAATTCCAACAATAATATAAATAAGAAATAAATATATATGTTTTTATTCACAATTTAAATTATTAATTCCTCAATCATTATAAAATTAAATCACCCATAATAACAAGTATGTATTGTGAATATTACATCCAAATATGATGCATGTACACATACCACTAGCAACTATGGTAAAATTTATAAATCTTTTTAATAAAAAAACACATCATACTTGAAAAAAATCTCAAATATAACAAAAAAACTAGGAACAAGAATCTCATAACCATAGTAACCTATATTTCCCATCAAATATGTGTTTATAAATCACTAAAATGAAATCCATCACAAACTATGACACATTACTATCTTTATCAATAGTCCATAAGAAGTAACAGTGAATAAAATATTTTCTAATACAATTTTTAAATGACCAAGATAAAATTACTTACTAGTATACTAGTCTTAGTGCCACATAACCTTAGGTGCACCTCACAATATGCTATAGGTTATTGAATAGTGGTGACATAATAAATCATAAATTGGGGTGACTATGTCATCGATATCATAACCATTAATAAATTATTAAATAATTAAGTAAAATCCACAATAGATAATCAATTTACATATAAAACAACAACATATCCATTATATTTAAAAATAAATGCATTCATACATTCATAAATCTTCAACTGATCTCCCAATAATCTGATCACATATATTGAAATATACCAAGGGTTAAGACATAAGGATGATATGATAAAACCCCTCACCTCACCTCAATCCTTTTTCTAATCTTTATCTAGTTGACCATCCTTGATCCACTATATAATATCTATGAAAACTAGTAGAATATACATAAGGTCTGTATGAACACTAGTGCACTAGTGTAGGGTGTGAGAAATACATCTTTTTAGTGTCTCACCATGTTCCCCCTAATATAATCTATTATATACATGTGTATGCATGAATAAAATAAATAACATAAATACAATATAAAATCATGAATTTTAGGTCATTGTGCTCTAACTAGGCCACAAAACACCCAACTATACCTACATTGGATGATGTTAGAACTCATCCACATTGTAGCGCAAACCTCGGTCCATACTCTAAAACTCAAGGTGGGATGTCATAAAATTTCCCTAAGAATACCCTATCAATCTGCATAGGAAATACCAAACCCTCATTTACAACATACCATGTCTTGAAAACTAACCCCTTTCTCAGTGTAATGTATCATACCATGTCTGTTGAAGCCTAAAACAGAGAAAATATCATCAAGGGAAAGGATAAATAGTTCCATACCTAGGCATGTTAAGAAAATTGGATTTCAATCAGACAATAGTGATCCTTATCATACCTATGGATGAGGAACACTCAGGTGGTGTAATTACCCTACCAGAAATCCTAGGTCCAATGCTAATCCCATATTGTACAACCTTATCATAGTTAGTGCACCATATAGATTTTAAATCTCAAGGTGGAAAAAAATGGAGCCACACTCTTATATAAACTGAACCAACCCTTTTAGGTTAGTTCCCATTAATAATCACATATAACAACATCATTGGAATTTATATCAGTTGGGAATCACCATATTAAACCTCTCACACAAGATAAACCACATTTTCTGTAGGTAGGTCCCATGGTTGATCACATATCTTAGTATATTATAGGAAGTGATATGATGAGGGAATAAAAACAAAAAACCTCCCATATAAGTTGAAACACACCATCATTTGGTGGGTCCCATGGCTGGTCATATATATTTTCAAATATAGTAAGTGATCTAAGGATGGAATCATAATATCTATCCTCTCACACAATATGTACAAAACTATTATGAGGTGAGTCCCATGGATGTTCACATTTTCACTAGTTAACCCATGAACCGGTGAACCAATCCAATATAGTAACACAACCTATAAATATATCCCTTTTAAATAATATAAATATCCCTTGAATCTCACCCAAATAACATCTTGGGCACTAATAATTGGAAAATCATACCACATCTTGATGCACAACTCATCATCCATCTACTCACATGGGATAAGTTTCTTATACCAGAACCTATAATATGGGGCATGACATACAAAAATCATTGGAGTTCCCATATCACCCATGAATGAATTCACTATGCTCCTCAGAACCTTATTGGTCTCCCATTTGTTTACACATCCATTAAAATGAAGAATCCCAAAGAGGGTTTTCAATTTTAAAATTCTAAGATACCACCCTTACCTTAGTTAGAATAAATCTATAAGGATAACCAATCACAACATTCCCCTTATCCTAATGATGTCCTGATCATCCCACTCAATTTTGTAAAATTTTGTAACCCTTACTTATTAAACCTCACATATCACCCTTTGGGACCCTTGTGTATATCCTTCAACAAGGAATTTAACCTTATATATGAATAGATAAATATTAAATATCATATAACGTATTTTCAAATTATGAATCCTTTACATGTCAAATTTTTCGTATCAGTGTACCCATACTCATGAGGACCCAATTTTGAAAACTCTTACATATCAACAAAGTGACCCCTACACATCACATGGTAACCCTTATATAAGAACCTTATGAATTATAGAGTACCCTTGTTCATCATAGCATAAATGTTAGATATCATAGAGTTTACCCTTTTGTATAATACTATAACCCTTATGAATCACAAAATTTAGCTTTATGCATCATATGGGGACCAATATTCCCAAACCTTATGTATCTAAGGGACCCATTAATATCATTGGGTAACCATTATGTATAGGGTAATTTATGATTTGATAATAGGGACATATTGTAGAAACCCTTATGAATATTCTAGATCAACCCTTATGTATCCTTATATATTTCCTTGTCAATTTTTATTATCTGGATATGTAACTCTAAAAACCTATAAAATGTATTTATAGCCTCATCAACTTATTTCAAATAGATATCATCCACTTTAATTCTTCTCAATGAACATAAAATGACTTTAAGAATTTATCATCTCTCAATAAATGCTTATAGATTAATTTCTAAATCATTTAGGACTCAAAAATTCATTAACACTTAGAGAAAACCACAATGATGATTCTTTCAGAAATGTATGATTATTATAGCTCATGTTTCAACATTTCACCACTACAATACATTCAATAACTTCACCTGAGATACCTCTTGGGCCTCTAAAAAAAATTCAAAAACACTTTATAAAGATGTTTCAACTCATTGAAACCAGATATGAATCCTGATTCTCAAAACATGCCTTATTCCAAGACCAAAAAAAATTCAATTTCCATCTGAAAACAATAACATATAAATTCATTGGTCATTATATATTCCCCACTATAAAGATTATCATCCCATAGAGTAACTAGATAACATATCCCAACTTCTAAGGAATTGATTGGAATCAAATTCCACTATGTTTTCTCAATTTCAAACTAAATTAGGCACAACTGCACTATGTATTAACCAAACCCAGATACACATCCCCTTCCCTAAAAAGTATTGGTTTGGTTGTAGAAACACATTAAATACATAATAGAAAATGAATCTTATGTGATTTATACCTAACCTAATCTAATAATATGAAATTACATCGGTCATTAATTCACTCTCAAAATATATTATAAATTCTCAACCTCACCCACAAACGCAAAATTAAATCACTCAATCATGATTAATTAATTCTCTGTTGCATCATATGATAATATAAAATCCTATGAAAAATTAGGAACTTAAATCTCAATGAAGTTACATGGTTGGGTCCTTGAATAACCAAATCCCACATTGTACTCCCCCCTAAGAACTAACATACCCCCAATAAAACTCACCCTTTCACTACACAAAATTACATCCTGAGCTTGATGCTAACAAATAGTGTCAAGCTAATATCATATATGAATCCTAAATGTGATTTTAAATAAGAAACAAAAAAAAATTGGATTTAACTTCTAAACAACATCCTCACACTATCTCAACCATCCACCATTTAGTTTTATATTATCTATAACCCTTTTGACATGAGGTTCATACAACTATGACCTATTCAATTCTCCCCACCAGAAGATTATTCTCATAATCACCCTGCTGAACTAAAATTATTGATATTCACAACCCACACCATATATATTATCAAATTTAATGAATATATATCACTAAAATTCTCACATATGATCACCAATAAAAAACACCAACCACCACCCAAACTCAACTTACTAGGAACATTATCTTCGAAGCTCACCAAAATTCACCAATAATGAGGGTATAACCCTCTAATATGCAATGGTTCATTCCCCACTACATGGATTCCATTATACTAATCCCCATGTATTGAACTAAAAAAGTTCCATTATCACACATAAGTCATTCTTCCTAATCCATGATCATCCCACCATACCATAGTGTTATAGTCTATTACTAATGTTACCCTTAACCACAAAAAAATTACCATAGTCATCAAAACTGTAGGCCACCATGCCAAAGAATGTCTCACTGATCACCTTAATCACCTCAAACTAACGGTATCCCCGTAAATGAGTACCAATAGAGTACCAAATATCTCCTTTGATTAATTGGTACAATCATGTATTCATCAACACCCCATCATCAATAAATCTACCAGCTTCCCACAAAACCTAGAAAATTACATACTGAACCCTACATCGCCCTCTATAATACTCTACATTAAACGAGAATTGTTTATAACAAATATAAACCTACATTAACACATCATGAATTTCCTATAAATTTATTTCCAACCCTCACTATCTTCATCTTGGCAGAGTGAATCATTAATAACCCTCTAACTAATTTTTATTACACCATCCATATTTCTATAATCGAAACCAAAATAGGTACAATATCCCATATCACCTGATCATAAAATTGGACTCACACTCCCATTTGTCACATCCCATTAAAAATATTCTCTCATTCCTAAAAAAACTAACCATTATTATCTTAAACGTTAATATCATATAGAAAAAATCACCCTCAATGCTTACATTAGAACAAGAGTGAGGAATATCACTCATTCCAAGGCTAACCACATGTTCATGCACTGATCCAGTATCATTATAAAACAAAAAGTCACCCACCCATGCTCTACCCATCCTAAAACTGATTATATAGGATCATGATCCACTATCCCATAAAAAACCAAACCGAAAACTAATAGGACTAGGAATCAGATTGATCCTTCCCTTTTTGAAAATCCATGGTTCCAAAATCAATCTAAGTGCTTTACATAAAAAAAGCACAATGAGTTACACATTCCATTCATCTATATATGTACATGGTTATCCAAATCATGAAGGATATATATTCTCACTATGAACCATATCTCCAGTATACCTCACCTTCGTTAAACTATCTTCAAAGAATCTAATGCTTGAACCACCCTATTAAGGTTAAATATACATCCCTTTTACCTAGTGATTTTATAATCATCTTTAGAGAATATACCCTATTAGGATCCACATAACCTATCATAAAAAACATTATGATTCAACTAATTATAATTCCAACAATAATATAAATAAAAAATAAACATATAAGGTTTTTTTCACACTTTAAATAATTAAATCTTCTATCATTAGAAAATTAAATCACACATAATAACACGTATGTCTTGTGAATATTACATTCCAAATATGATGCATGTACACATAACTCTTTCCAATATGGTAAAATGGAAAATTTATTTAATAAAAAAACACATACTACTTTAAAAAACATCTCAAATATAACAAAAAAACAAAGAACAACAATATCATAACCTTGGTAACACAGATTTATCATCAAATGGGTTTTCATAAGTCACTAAAATGAGATCCATCTCAAACTATGAAACATTAATATATTTATCAATAGTCCCTAAAAAGTAATAGAGAAGAAAATATTTTCTAATACCATTTTTAAATGTCCAAGATAAAATTACTTACTACAATCCTAGTTGTAGTTCCACATAACCTTAGGTGTACCTCACAATATGCTAGTGGTTATTGAATAGTGGTGACGTCCTAAATCATACATTGGGGGGACTATTTCATTGATATCATAGACATAAATAAATAATTAAATAATTAAGTAAAATCCACAATAGATTATCAAGTTACATATAAGACAATAACATATCCATTATTTTTAAAAAGTAATGCATTCATACATTCATAAATCTCCAACAGATCTCCCAATAATCCGATCACATATATAGAAACATACCAAGGGTTAAGACATAATGATGATCCAATAAAACCCCTCATCTCACCTCAATCCATTTTCCAATTCTTATCTACTTGATCATCTTTGATCCATTATATAATCTCTATGAAATCTAGTAGAATATACATAAGGTCTCTATGAACACTAGTACACTAGTACTCTAGTGTAGGGTGTGAGAAAAACATCTTTTTAGTGTCTCCCCAAGTTCCCCACAATATACTCTATTATATACATGTGTATGCATGAATAAAATAAATACAATATAAAATCATGAATTTTAGTTCATCGTGCTCTAACTAGGCCACCAAAACACCCAAATATACCTACTTTGGATGATTCCAAAACTCATCCACATTTTGGCACAAACCTCTATCCATACCATAAAAATTAAGGTGGGGTGTCATAAAATTAACCTAAGAATACCCTATCAATCTGCAAAGGACCCATAATAAAACCTCATTCACAACACACCATGTTTCTAAAAGTAACACCTTACTCAGTGTAAGGTATCATACCATGTCTGTTGAAGCCTAAAACAGAGAAAATACCATCAAGGGAAAGGATAAATAGTTCCAGACCTATGCATGTTATGAAAATTGGATTCCAATCACACAATAATGATCCTTATCCTACCTATGGATGAGGAACAATCAAGTGGTGTAATTACCCTAACCTAATTCCTACATCCCATGCCAATCCCATCTTAAATAACCTTATCAATGTTAGTGCACCATATAGATTTTAGATCTCAAGGTGGTAAAAAATGTATCCACACTCCTATATAAACTGAACCAACCATTTTAGGTTAGTTCCCATTTATAATCACATATAACAACATCATTGGAATTTTTATCAGTTGGGAATCACCATATTCAACCTCTCACAGAAGATAAACCACATTGTCCCTAGGTAGGTCCCATGGCTGATCACATATCTTAGTATATTATATGAAGTGATATGATGAGGTAATAAAAACAAACATCCTCTCATATAAGTTGAAACACACCATCATTAGGTGGGTCCCATGGCTGGTCACATATCTTTTCCATTATAGTAGGTGATCTAATGATGGAATCATAATATCTATCCTCTAACACAATATGTACAAAACTTTTATGAGGTGAGTCCCATGTATGTTCACATTTTCACTAGGTAACCTAAGAATTGGTGGATCAATCCAATATAGTAACACCACCTCTAAATATTTTCCTTGGAAAATAACTCATATATCCCTTGAATCTCACCCAAATAACATCCCGGGCACTAATCATTGGAAAATCATACATCATCTTGATGAAAAACTCATCATACATCTACTCACCTGGGATAAGTTTCTTATACTAGACCCTATAATATGGGGTATGACATACAAAAATCATTGGAGTTACCATATCACCCATGAAGGAATTCACTATATTCCTCAGAACCTTCTTAGTCTCCCCTTTGTTTGCACATCCATTAAAACAAATAATCCCAAAGGGGGTTTTCAATTTTAAAATTCTAAGATACCACCCTTACCTTAGTTAAAATAAATCCATAAGGAGTTCCAATCACAACATTCTTCCTATCCTCATGATGTCCCAATCATCCCACTCAATTTTGTAAAAGTTTGGATCCCTTACTTATTAACCCTTACATATCACCCTTTGGAACCCTTGTGTATCTCCTTCACCAAGGAATCTAACCTTATATATTAATATATAAATCTTACAAATCATACATATTTTTTTTTCAAATTATGAATCCTTTACATATAAACATTTTTGTATCAGCATACCCATACTCATGAGGACCTAATTTTGAAAAATATTACATATCAACAAAGTGACCATTACACATCACATGGTAACCCTTATGTATGAAACATATGAATTATAGAGTACCCTTGTTCATCATAGTGTCACAATTAGATATCATAGAGTTTACCCTTTTGTATAATACAGTAACCCTTATGCATCACAAAATTTAGCCTTATACATGAGTGGGTGACCTTTATGCACAATACTTATGTTTCTAAGTGTACCATTAATATCATAGGGTAACCCTTATATATAGAGTAATTTATGATTTTATAACCCTAACAGATTGGATTAACCCTTATGAATCATCTAGATCAACCCTTATGCATCCTCCTATATTTCCTTATCAATTTTTTTATTAGGATATGTAACTCTCAAAACATGTAATACCTACCTAACCCTACCCTTAAGAGGCTAATCAATATCCTATTCTGATTCTCACATCAATTTTCTAGTCCCAATTCCCATCCACTATGAAATTACCACACCCTTCAGGCATCTTGGTGACTCACTGGCCAGTCATCAAGACAATTTTCTCAATCCATACCTAGTTTTAGTCTCACATCTCCCTGAAAAAACTCTAAAGTACATAACCTTTAGTAAACCTTCCTATTAAAACTATATCTATACTTGAAGGTATTATCCCACACATAACACCCAAAAAAAAATATTTCACCCTTAAAAGGGAATTCCCAACAATGATTGATATGTATGGATGTCTCTCCCATCGTCCCCAGGTCTAAGTCTCTCATGTATGTGATACTAGCCCTAGAAGGCCCAAACAAGCTACCCAAAACCCATACCAGACCTGATACATACCTCAATACTTTCATAATATACAATGAAATTATTTTTCCCTTAGAGACACAGTCTTTGGGAACTTCGAAAATATCCGATGTGTAAAGGATCACTTTCTCCAACTCTCGGAGGCCCAATGATACCTTATTTCCTTACCTAGGCCACTCTCAATACCTATCCATTTAACTTGAAAAAATATTATCATGTAGGTATGAATAATAATGTATCAAAAATAATATGATTTATTATTTTAGGGACCACCCATATCATTATTGAGTTACCTGCTTTAAGCCAAGATTGAACTCCATCGTCAAATCTTACCCAAGAACAACTAACCATTGGCCATTAACGTGAGGCCTTAAATCTATAAAAAATCATCTAATTTAATTATAAATAAATTAAAATCAATTTAAATGTTAAACTAATATTAAGTAGATAACTAATTATTTGGAAATATCCAATTAATAACTCATTGGGAGATCTCTCATGATTTAGTCCTTGGGAAAAGGGGTGAACACCACCCTTGATATCCAGCCAAACCCACAGTATCCAAAATATCCAATTTATAAATTCAACAAATACATTCATTTTAATACAATGATTTAAATCTAGAAATAATTTAATAAGTGACACAATTTAATGAAATGAAATAAAACCTAGTGAATTTAACATTCTAGAATATCCACTATCCAACGACACCGAAGCCCCATCATCTCAAGACAATTCCACCACTCTTTGGTGAAATTATTTCCAAATACCTAAACCACACTATATGAAATTATAATAAAAGTTAGGAGAAAGATTAGAGGGTTGAGAATGGTGAGAAACTAACCTTTATATATAGAGAAATATAACCTAATATACCAAGAATCATGGTTTTCAATGAGAGGAAAGGAGGGTAAGAGGATCTTGACCTCCCATTTATTTACACATACATGAAAATAAAGGATCCCAAAGGGGGTTTTAAATTCTAAAAGGCCAAAATAATTTCCTTCATATATTAAAAGAATACCTGGAGGGGGTACCATCATGGCATGACCCCTATTCTTATGGTGTCCAGATCACCCCACTCAATTTTTGAAAATTCTAGAATCTTTACATATCCAAACTTACATATCAAACCTTGGGACCCTTAAATATTTCCATCACTGAGGTATCCACCCTTACATATGACCAAATTAACCTTATATATCATCCATTTTTTAAAAGACTAGAAACTATTTGTATCAACCACATGGTATCAAAGTACCCTTATATGTGGGGAGTCAATTATTATAACCCTTATGTATGAATAAATTGACCACTATGCATCATAGTGTATCCCTTATGCATGAAATTTATGCGTTAAATATCCCCATATGCATCACAGGTTAAATATCATGTATAACATAATTTACCATTATGTATCACATAGTAACCCTAATGTATCATAGAATTTACCATTACAAATCATAAGGCGACTTTTATGAATAACCATTATTCATCAAAGTGACCCTTACATATCATAGGGTAACCCTAATATAGGGTAATTTACCATTTAATAACATTGATATATCATAATAACCTTTAGAAAATATGTAAATCAACCCCAATGTATCAAACCTTGTGTATTCCCCTATCAATTTTCTAGTCCATATCTATAACTCCTAAATCCTATGAAATTCATTTTAAGAATCCTAAATTAATTTCGAATCGATATTAACCACTTAAATTCTTCTTAATATAAAACAAATGAAATTAAATATATATCAACTCTCCATAAATATTTTTATCCCAATTTCCAAAACATTTGGAACTCAAAACATCATAAAAACTAATCCAAAGTTGTAATGATGGTGGATTAACAATTTTCTAATTATTGTAGAACCAATTTTAGTATTTCTTTACTATAATACATTCAATAAATTGAACAATGAAACCACCTATACATTCGAACACATTTCGAAAATACCTCATTGAGATGTTTATACTCTCAGAATCCTGATCCAAATCTCAGTTCTCTAAACATCCCATGTTATGGCACAAAACATACAAATTTACACTAAAAAAATGACATTTAAATTAACATTTCACAACATATAAATTATAGATAAGTTATTCTGACCATCTATGGAGGCAGTGATATACAAATAATTGGAAATTTTTTCATAGATGATTAACTGATCATTAACAGCACTTCGACAAGAGAGGGAGAGAGATAGAGAGATAATACATATAAATTTTAAATAGTTTATAATAACTATATGCTGGAATAAAAATAATTATATATAGATATGTAATCTTCACTAATTTTTCATAAATATGGTGATAAATAAATAATTCACAACATTATCATAGGTTGTAAACTGACCATTAAAGTGACTTTGTAAAGAGAGAGAGAGATAGAGATGTTATGTCTACATATATTGTAAATAAAAATTTAAAGTAACTTAATATCATTAATAATATATTAATATACTAATTAAATAATTTTTAATGATTGGTTTATAAGTAGTAATAGAAATGGAGGATGAAAAATAAATAGAAAAAGATATTAAGGTTACCTTGTCCTTGAAGTTTCTCTATTCAAATACCCTTAATGACTTGAAATATTTCCGCATAGTAGGATTATAATAGTCTTAAGGGGATATATTTTGATAAAATAATTTTCATTGAGAAGGATTTTGGATGTGATTTTCAATTGGGGTGAGGGAGGGAGTTTATTATTAAAGGAGAAGGGTATTTTTGTTAAAATAATGAATACAATATTATTTCAAGACCAAGACTTGTAATAATGGTCTTATTTGACACCATGAATAGTATATCATTAAAAATACATGTTTTTATAAATTTGGAAATTTTACACTACTAAATTTAGCTTTTTATATAAATGATAAGAAAAAAATAAAAAATTGTTTTAATGGAATTATTTATCTATTTAGACTTTAAAAATTACTTATTAGGTTTGTAAATTGAGTTTATTGTTTTTAAATAAAATATTTATCTTATTAAATTTTTTTTTGGGTTGAAGAATTTTTTTATAATTTATCATGTCATTATTACTTGAATATTATGACATAAAACATGTAGTATTTTAAAAACTATATTTTCATTATTCAATTAAAATTCATGTTTTCTAAAAAATTACCAAAAAATAAATCTCATAAAATTCCAATGTAGTGATTCAAAAAATAAATTTTATTTTATCAAAATAATTTTCAAACACAACTTTTTTTAATATTTATATATTTATATTAAAATTAGTGTTTTAATAGAATATATTAAAATAAAATATATTAAAATATACAATTATTTTTGAATGGCTCTAATGACTTCATTTTTTATTCATTTCTTATAATCCCCCTTTTATGGGTTGAAGGGGAACCCTGACACGGACCATAAGATTCATGTTATCACATGACCTGAAGGTCATAGAGGAATTCATCCCAGACTATGACTACATGGAACTGCCCCTCCCCAGTGCTTGCACTATGATCATCTCTACACCTTCACATGGCTGTTTGGAAAGCTCTCCTATACAGAGATTCATAGTCCTATCTCCAATTCCAATTGTCATACCCTATCATTCTTTCAAATCCGATATCTATACAATGGTGAATTCACCACCTCTGAATAATCCTATGGAGATTGTTCCTTATAGAATTTGTCAAGTTTGCATCTACACATCATGTGACCCGAAGGCCTTGTAGTGGCCCAAAGTACTTGAGGTGGATCTAATGCCTTAAGGTGGCCTGAAATCCTTAGAGACCCGAAGTCCCGAGTGACCTGAAGGCCTTCAGGGACTTAAAGATAAAATCGGTAGCCCGAAGATGAATAGTTATGGTTTCTATAATACCAACTATTACTTGATACAATAAATGCTATAGTACCTTCTATAACACTACTATAGTACCTATAAATATGCCTCTTCTCAGATTTGATCCTTGGTCTTGTGGATGCACTTGAAGTGTCCCCACCGACCCGGTTGAGGATCATGTGCCATTAAAATATAAACTTATACTCCAATTGAGTTTAATAGTTTGAATATTTATTTTATACCATTATAAAATTTATATTTATTTACTTTATTCATAGTAAAAATTACTTAAAAGTAATTATACTATTATAATGGAAAACTTACTATTATAATGGTCATGTTACTATTCTAATGGATAGCTTACTATTATAAAAATTATATTTCCTTTATACTCCCTATAAATACCACTTATTTACTTCTTTCATCATTCACTTTGTTTTCTTTCAAACGACTCTATAAATTTTACAAAATTAAAACATATTTATAATGCTTTATTTTATTCCTAATGTATTATTCATGGGTGTGATATTTTTGGGGGAAGATGAACCTATGTATTATCAAATTATAATTATTTTATTATTTGTTTTTACTATCCCATTACACTATTTATAATTTTATGAGGTGTATTAATCATTTATATATATTATTCTACAATGAAACAATAAAATATAAAAAATTCATTTTTTGTTTTATGTAATGTATTTATGATTAACTTTTACATTTAATTTCATATTTTATAAGTAAAAATTAAATTTACCACCAGTTAAAAAAATAGTTATGGAATAAATATAATTTTTTTTATGGTTCATGCCATCAAAATAAAACATATGAATTTTATTTTTACCCCTATAAGTTAAGGGGGAAAATTTATATGCAAAAGTTGGGTTGTTACATTCTACCCCTTTAAATAAATCATTCTCTTGTAATTTTACACATTGATAAATACCTATTAATTTTTACTCTATGGTTTCTAACCATAGTAGTTACACTAAAACCATTATCAATTCATGATATTACTCAACTTTAATGGGGTTGAAATGCTTATATTATTTATTCATAATATCCATTCTTGAATTAGTTATCTAGAAAAAAAGGTTTTTTTAGCTAAGTCTTATACCTACATGTATATATATCATAATCCCCCAAAATAACTAAACTCTTTTTAGATACAAAAAATATATTCCCCTAGACTCACTATAGGGCCCCAGCCTTAAACCTTACTTAAACTTGAGTTATTACAAGATTACACATTGAGGATCTTTTCAGGTTTAGAGTTTTAGAGAATTAGATCATGAAACATGCATTACATTCCACATTTAAACAAGGTGGTTACATAAAAGACAATATTCATTCTTCCCATCAATGGAAACCTATTTAAAATAAAACACAGATTCTTTCTTGACACATCCTTGACACTATCGTCACATCATGTACCTTTCCCTTGACCTGTGAAAAGCATTTCAAAAACTTGGGATGAGCATAAAAAGCTCAGTAAGGGTTATAAAAATATGGAAAGGAAACATGAGTTCATATATACATAAGAATGAAATCATACTTTACCCATAAAACATAGGCATATCAAATCATGAGTAAATCATAGAAAACATAAGACATAAAGGTAACTTGAGGCATTCATAACATTCTTACGTAGGGAGTAACCCTCTTGGTTATGTTTGGAATACCCATCACAGTATATTCCCTAAATCTCTTCGGAGAAACCTTAACGTTTCACTCCTTCGCGTTACCCAATGCATTGGAGAGCTATATCGGGCTCACCCGCCCTTAGTTTATCACGGAACCACCCGTTCTTCATAACAATGCCCAAGAACCATAACATAATCGTATCACATAAACATGAATAAAGGAAACATAACATTTCCACATTTCAATCACAATATAACATTTTAGGATATTGAAATAATGAATCCATTCAAAAAGAAACCATTTCCAAAACCATTTAAAACATTTAATAAAGAGATTTTTGAATCAAAGTGTCCCATACCACCTTGAAGCTTTTAACATTTTAAACCATTAATATCCATATAAATAAATCCTTAAAACCATTTTGAAAACATGGATATTAATAATAACAAATAATTAAAACATTTAAAATGATATTTTGGTTAAAGGGGTTTTACCAAAATTAGAGACACTTGAATACAATAATCGAGGAATAACATTTTTTCAGAACATTATAATATCATGAGAATAAAAGGATTCATGATATAATACTCCAAAGGACAGTATATACACCATATAAGAGTGAATAACAACAATGAACCCTCAATAGAAATGTCAAATGTGATGAAATCCCTTATAAAGAAGGTATCCTAAAATTAAGGACAAATAAATTTCAAAAATATGTGTGAAAAATATATATACACCCAATATAAGTGGATATTAAGTGTAAAAAAATAAAAGGTCATTCACACATATTCAATGGATGACATATTCAATGACTACAAGTTGAACCCAAAGAAATCGAAATTGGGTTAAAAAGTTCCCTTGACAGCCTAACGGCATCACATCAAAATGAGTTGATGAGAGATAAAAAGTGTATCTCATCACTTGGACATAAAATTTACCTCAATAAGGATGTATGAGAACATATCCCAACATAAAAATATGTAAATTAAAAGACCCAATAAAAGAAGTCTTTTAAAAAAGAGGAGGGTGAAAGGTTCCCTTACCGACTTGGGTATCTTTCAAAACATACACCCCATGAAAGAAAGACAATAGGTCATTGATGTAAATACTAATAAACGAAAGTATATTACACAAAGAGTAGAATAATGGGCAGTACATACACCACTCAATGGAATTTGTGGCAAATGTAGCATAAATCTCACGGGAATAAAAGTGAGATGAAAAATCCCTTACGAAAACTCGACAGCCTAACGGCGCCACATAAAACTTACGAATATGGATTGATGAGATCAAATAGAGTATCCCATAATATTACAATAGAATTTACAGCAAGTGGAATATAAAAGAAAATCCCCCAACATTGCAAGGAGGAGTTTAAAAGAAGTGACATAAAGGAGAGTACTTAAAAAGAAAGAGAGAGGTTAGATCTCTTACGAAAGTTCGGCAGCCTAACGACGCCACTCAAAACATCCAAAATGGATTGATGAGAGAGAATAGGGTCTCTCATCACATGAACATAAAAATTACAGTAAATTTAATATAAAAGAACATCCCAATCATAAGAAAGATGAGCTTAAAATAAATGACATAAAAGAGTGTACTTAAAAAGAAAGAGAGTTGTAGGATCCCTTATCTCGGGTCCGACTTGACTCGATCGTTCTTTAATCTCCTGAATAATAAACTTGAGTTAATTTATAATTCTTTAAGAACCTTTTTCAAGTTCATTATTACTTTTATACCACTTATTACCATGTCATAAACATTATGTAATCATTTAAGTTAATAATATTTGTTTTGCCGATATTTGGTTCTTAAGTCGAAAGTGGACTTCTTACAATTACATGTTGTTCGTGTTGCCAAATGTTTATTATATCCAGAATTGTATTCATTATTTAGATATCATATATTTCATATATATCCATTACATGCATGCATTTATAACATTACATAATCATTTAGAGGTAAGAAATGAAATGCACCGTTCATGGAGACGGTAAGCCATACGTACGCATGAACACTACTTTCATTTCTATTTCGTATTTTATAGAATGGAATAATAATGATATAAAGGAATATTATAATTCCAGTATAATATCATATATAATATCATATTTCCATCCTTTATACATCCCACATATGGTATTTAACGAATCAAATCACTTTGAGGGGGCGGTAGTCCGCACTTCCTTAAATGAAGATATCGCGTATACCCATAATGGAAGCCATAAAGGTAAGACAAAAATGAAAAATACAGAAGCATAAATAAAACATAAACATATTATATATCATATATAAAAATAGTGAAATCATAATGGCCACCTTTGAAGGTGTTAAATGAGTATTGAACAATCATCGTTTCGGGAGGCAGAATTTCACCATCCACGGAAACCGTATGTTCTTTAACCATTTGATGTAGTTGTGTGAGAGTGTAGCTCGAATAAATCTTATAACAACATCCTAGTATATTGAAGATACTGGTGTTGTTACAAAAGAAGTAAATAAAAAGAGTTTAGCAGGTTGGAGAAGCAAAATAAAACAAATGAACATGAGAGAATGAATTACCTTTAAAAGTGTAACTCCTTTTGATTTGAGCCTAAAGGCTTCCTTTGAAAGGATTATGCCCAAAGGGAATCCTCTAGGATGAGGAGAGGGATGTGGAGAGAGTAAATGGTCAGGGTTTGGACGAGCCAAAAGCTTGAGGAGTGTGTTAAATGAGGTAGAGGTGGGGGCCTTTTATAAGAGGAGAGGAGGGGTACTTTTGGAATGTAAAGAAATATTACTTTATTTGAAAATGTGTTTCGGTTTCAAAAGGTCCCACATTGATATAATTCGTGGATAAGGTGATAAGGCTTCGAAATACACTCATCAAATAAGTTTTTGACATGTTTAGTTCATATATTTTACATTATCTTTCCATTTTATTTAAATCGTCAAATAATGATGTCATCGCTGCATCATTATTATGTCATAAATAATTTAATTTATTTAATGTCTAAAAATTATAAAAAAAATACTATGATGTAGGAAATCTTTTTATCATTCCAATGAAGATTTATAATCAAAAATATGACTTGTATAACCCCACTTAAAAATTGTTTTAGTAAAACATATCATGTTTGTGTCAATTTTACTTTTACATTAAATAAAATGTTATTTATGTCATTTCCCAACCAAAGTGGATCCATGGGGTCCCCAAGTTGACCCATGACTTTTCTTGGTCGGCCATGATACAACCAATGAGGGTAAGACATGTGTCAAGCTCATCTCATTTTATTAAAGCATTATTATTACCTTAAACTACACTAATTACCACTAATCGCGATTAAAAACTTAATTAGTTACTATTCACCAAAAAATTATTTTAATCTCATTGAACCACATTTTACTTCTTAATGACAACCATGTATGTCAGATTTTTGAAAATCAAAACACAGTGATGGCAAAATTTCATTTAAACGGAAAATCAGTTTTTATAAGTACCACTTAGTGGTTTCACTATTCATCAAAAATTGAAGTTTTTCAGAAAAATCCCAAAAATTCACCCTAAGCTATATTTGATATTCTGAATTCAAAAATGAAGTCCGTTTTACAAAATTCAAAACATATAAGTCACATTAATTAATTTAATAATTAATTTCCGCTGTCATGACAAATAGCGTGTTTTATGAAACAATAAGTATCAAAAGATTGACACTAGTTTAAGTCTGATTTCAAAGTGAAATTGATTCCAACGACCACTATTGGATTTAATGGTAAAAATATTTTCTAATTTCACTTTAAAACCAATTCAAAATATAATCTAATCATATAAATAAATTAGATTAAAAAGTTGTTTTGAATTAAAATACAACATTTTACACTATTCATTAAAAAAATGATCTTTATCGGAAAGATACCAAAAATTTACACAAAGTAAATTTTGATGTCCCGATTATTAATAAGAATTTTATTTGGTCCAAAAGAATGTTTAAGAGTGAACAAAACTATATTTAATGACGGTTCTTCATCAAAAGGTGATAAGTGAACCTTTAGTGAAAACTAGGGCATATACGCCTAAAATTGAATTCTTTCCGTATTTTAAGCCTTTATCTTTTATTGTATAAATGTAAAAATATTTAAAAACATATATAATCATATTTTAGTTTTTTCTATCCATTCCCGCCATTACAATGGCTACATGTTAACTACCATTTAAAATAATATTATTTTATTATTAGAGTGCAACGTAAGATTCCCAAGAAACTCGTTGTTGCGTGTTGGGTACGCCATCGAGCATAGCGTCCCCTTTAAAGTCATATTAATATTTTATTCACAAATATGGATAAATATAAAAATGTCATATTCCTTATTTACCTGGGGTGTTACATCCTTCCCCCCTTTTGGGAATTGCGTCCTCGCAATTTTAAAATTGCGCTTGGAAACATCCTTGAACGTCCCACATCGGAACAAGAGTCGGTAAAACAATCACTTTAAAATAAAGAAAGATAAGCACAGAGGTCACCCGAGTTAACCCATACTAGGATTCTAAGTATGAAAATATGGGCATGGAGGAGAAAACATAGGGTCATGTTCCGATGGAGAGTGATAGAAAACATGTTTAGGAGAAAGTTAACAATAAGAAAATCACAAACCTGTGATGGGTTAAACGGTGTTGGGTTCCCCAGTAGGAAAAGTTAATAGACAACATTTTTGTTTTAAGTTACTTTTTATTGAGGAATTTATTCATAAGGAAGCATAATCACTTATCATGTTGACTTTCAACTTTTACTAGATTCCTTAGTCAAACTCATATTTTTTCCAAAAGATGAGTATTTAGGGAGACTTGTTCGCATTAAGAGTACTATAATAAACTTCTAGAGAATCACCTAATCCCCAAAAGTGAACTATATACATCCAATGTGTTTAGGCTTTAACCAAAACCAAAACCAAAAAGGTTAGTACAAGATCAGATAATCCAGAAAAGGATAACCCCTTATAAAAAGAAAATCTATTCTTAATCTCCAAAATTTGTCCAACAAAACCCAAAGTTCAACGAGGACCATCCGATAAACAATTTGTCCATAAAATTCTTCAAAGTAAACCAATATAAGATTGAAACCCAAATATTTGAAGGATTTAGTCACATAGTCTTCCAAGTTAAATCGTAACATTTATCTCCAAACAACATCAGTTGCTCCTAAAGTCTCACATTGAAAAGTAATTATCCTAATCACATATCCTCCAAAATCAACTTACTCTTAATTCATAAAATCATATAACTAAAAAGAATCAGTCAAACTAACCAGGGACTTCACGTAGTCCAGTGGTAGGCGATAAATACCAGTCGCACTTTGGTTGTGGGTTCGATTCCCGCAGCATTGTCCGACGCGACGGGTTGTCACACGGTCTGCGTGTTGTCCTTTTTCCAAAACTATATAATTCTCAAATCATTACCCAAAAAGGGATAAAATCATCAAAAATAACCATAACATAATTTAACCTCAATTTTATCTCATTCCTTTCACTTCAATCATAACATATGGTAACCCATAATTACCTCAAAAGTAAGGATCATATAAACCCAAATGGTTCTTTATAACTATGTCCACAAAAGAAAAGATAACTATTACTTGAATAAAATTTGCCTATATTAAACATCAGGGTTACACATAATATAAAAAGTCTTCTAATGTAACCCCATCATCAAAAGATACTTAATACTCTTAAGAATTTCACCCTAACTCTTGAAGCCCTTATATGTTGACATCTTACTCATTCAATATTCTTCATGATCCATTATCCATTCCTTTCCAACTTAATCCAAAATACCTCTTTCCTACAAACAAAATCATGAATCATATCCTAAGATTCCAAAATAAGAAAACAATAGTCATGAAATAGTACATACCTTTGATTGGTCATTGTCAGTTTCTTCATCCTCAATCGGAATGGAATTAGGTATTGGTAAACGAATATTGGTACGCTCTTGGTGACCCCATTCACGAAACTTCTTCATAGGACATGTGTTTGCATAATGACCACGCACACCACATTTAAAACATTCAATTGATCCCTCAGAAAGAACTTCTTTCCCTTTCCTCGAGTCAACTGGATGCTTCCTTTTTCCATGGAAGGTTCTTGCTTTATGAACTTCATTTCCACATCTATAGCATATTTCTGTCCCTTTGAAACATTTTCCTAGGTGTTTCTTTCCACATCTTTGACACATAGGTTTTTGAACACACTTACCTTTATGATTATTACCTGTACTTCCGTAGGGATTTGTTTCTTGCATATATGATGCCTTAGAGAAATCTCCAAGGTTTAGGTGGTCAATCATGACTCCAGATAGTTGGTTGAGGATAATCAAAAGAGTTCTCATTGCAGCTCCCATAACATTCAGTTGCTTGCTCAAAAAACTGTCACAGTTTCCTTCACATCCACTGTTACTTTGGTGCCTGCTAGATCTGGCCATTTACTAAAACCAAAAAGGTCAGTGTGAGTATATCAACAAAACCATCATTTAATAATGAGTAAGATAGACAATAAGATATACTTACTCATTCACTTTATCTAAAACTAAGACTCTTTCTGAAATCCTAACCATTATGGTAATTGTCAATTATGCTTAAAGAATACCCTAACCTCTAAAGTTATCTAAACCGACCTTTGATACCAACTATAAGGCCCCATCCTTAAACCTTACTTAAACTTGAGTTATTACAAGATTACACATTGAGGATCTTTTCAGGTTTAGAGTTTTAGAGAATTAGATCATGAAACTTGCATTACATTCCACATTTAAACAAGGTGGTTACATAAAAGACAATATTCATTCTTCCCATCAATGGAAACCTATTTAAAATAAAACACAGATTCTTTCTTGACACATCCTTGACACTATCGTCACATCATGTACCTTTCCCTTGACCTGTGAAAAGCATTTCAAAAACTTGGGATGAGCATAAAAAGCTCAGTAAGGGTTATAAAAATATGGAAAGGAAACATGAGTTCATATATACATAAGAATGAAATCATACTTTACCCATAAAACATAGGCATATCAAATCATGAATAAATCATAGAAAACATAAGACATAAAGGTAACTTGAGGCATTCATAACATTCTTACGTAGGGAGTAACCCTCTTGGTTACGTTTGGAATACCCATCACAGTATATTCCCTAAATCTCTTCGTAGAAACCTTAACGTTTCACTCCTTCGCGTTACCCAATGCATTGGAGAGCTATATCAGGCTCACCCGCCCTTAGTTTATCACGGAACCACCTGTTCTTCATAACAATGCCCAAGAACCATAACATAATCGCATCACATAAACATGAACAAAGGAAACATAACATTTCCACATTTCAATCACAATATAACATTTTAGGATATTGAAATAATGAATCCATTCAAAAAGAAACCATTTCCAAAACCATTTAAAACATTTAATAAAGAGATTTCTGAATCAAAGTGTCCCATACCACCTTGAAGCTTTTAACATTTTAAACCATTAATATCCATATAAATAAATCCTTAAAACCATTTTGAAAACATGGATATTAATAAGAACAAATAATTAAAACATTTAAAATGATATTTTGGTTAAAGGGGTTTTACCAAAATTAGAGACACTTGAATACAATAATCGAGGAATAACATTTTTTCAGAACTTTATAATATCATGAGAATAAAAGGATTCATGATATAATACTCCAAAGGACAGTATATACACCATATAATAGTGAATAACAACAATGAACCCTCAATAGAAATGTCAAATGTGATGAAATCCCTTATAAAGAAGGTATCCTAAAATTAAGGACAAATAAATCTCAAAAATATGTGTGACAAATATATATACACCCAATATAAGTGGATATTAAGTGTAAAACAATAAAAGGTCATTCACACATATTCAATGGATGACATATTCAATGACTACAAGTTGAACCCAAAGAAATCGAAATTGGGTTAAAAAGTTCCCTTGACAGCCTAACGGCATCACATCAAAATGAGTTGATGAGAGATAAAAAGTGTATCTCATCACTTGGACATAAAATTTACATCAATAAGGATTTATGAGAACATATCCCAACATAAAAATATGTAAATTAAAAGACCCAATAAAAGAAGTCTTTTAAAAAAGAGGAGGGTGAAAGGTTCCCTTACCAACTTGGGTATCTTTCAAAACATACACCCCATGAAAGAAAGACAATAGGTCATTGATGTAAATACTCATAAACGAAATTATATTACACAAAGAGTAGAATAATGGGCAGTACATACACCACTCAATGGAATTTGTGGCAAATGTAGCATAAATCTCACGGGAATAAAAGTGAGATGAAAAATCCCTTACGAAAACTCGACAGCCTAACGGCGCCACATAAAACTTCCGAATATGGATTGATGAGATCAAATAGAGTATCCCATCATATTACAATAGAATTTACAGAAAGTGGAATATAAAAGAAAATCCCCCAACATTGCAAGGAGGAGTTTAAAAGAAGTGACATAAAGGAGAGTACTTAAAAACAAAGAGAGAGGTTAGATCTCTTACGAAAGTTCGGCAGCCTAACGGCGCCACTCAAAACTTCCAAAATGGATTGATGAGAGAGAATAGGGTCTCTCATCACATGAACATAAAAATTACAGTAAATGTAATATAAAAGAACATCCCAATCATAAGAAATATGAGCTTAAAATAAATGACATAAAAGAGTGTACTTAAAAAGAAAGAGAGTTGTAGGATCCCTTACCTCGGGTCCGACTTGACTCGATCGTTCTTTAATCTCCTGAATAATAAACTTGAGTTAATTTCTAATTCCTTAAGAACATTTTTCAAGTTCATTATTACTTTTATACCACTTATTACCATGTCATAAACATTATGTAATCATTTAAGTTAATAATATTTGTTTTGCCGATATTTGGTTCTTAAGTCGAAAGTGGACTTCTTACAATTACATGTTGTTCGTGTGGCCAAATGTCTATTATATCCAGAATTGTATTCATTATTTAGATATCATATATGTCATATATATCCAGTACATTCATGCATTTATAACATTACATAATCATTTAGAGGTAAGAAATGAAATGCACCGTTCATGGAGACGGTAAGCCGTACGTACGCATGAACACTACTTTCATTTCTATTTCGTATTTTATAGAATGGAATAATAATGATATAAAGGTATATTATAATTCCAGTATAATATCATATATAATATCATATTTCCATCCTTTATACATCCCACATATGGTATTTAACGAATCAAATCACTTTGAGGGGGCGGTAGTCCGCACTTCCTTAAATGAAGATATCGCGTATACCCATAATGGAAGCCATAAAGGTAAGACAAAAATGAAAAATACAGAAGCATAAATAAAACATAAACATATTATATATCATATATAAAAATAGTGAAATCATAATGGCCACCTTTGAAGGTGTTAAATGAGTATTGAACAATCATCGTTTCGGGAGGCAGAATTTCACCATCCACGGAAACCGTATGTTCTTTAACCATTTGATGTAGTTGTGTGAGAGTGTAGCTTGAATAAATCTTATAACAACATCCTAGTATATTGAAGATACTGGTGTTGTTACAAAAGAAGTAAATAAAAAGAGTTTAGGGGGTTGGAGAAGCAAAATAAAACAAATGAACATGAGAGAATGAATTACCTTTAAAAGTGTAACTCCTTTTGATTTGAGCCTAAAGGCTTCCTTTGAAAGGATTCTGCCCAAAGGGAATCCTCTAGGATGAGTAGAGGGATGTGGAGAGAGTAAATGGGCAGGGTTTGGCCGAGCCAAAGGCTTGAGGAGTGTGTTAAATGAGGTAGAGGTGGGGGCCTTTTATAAGAGGAGAGGAGGGGTACTTTTGGAATGTAAAGAAATATTACTTTATTTGAAAATGTGTTTCGGTTTCAAAAGGTCCCACATTGATATAATTCGTGGATAAGGTGATAAGGCTTCGAAATCCACTCATCCAATAAGTTTTGGACATGTGTAGTTCATATATTTTACATTATCTTTCCATTTTATTTAAATCGTCAAATAATGATGTCATCGCTGCATCATTATTATGTCATAAATAATTTAATTTATTTAATGTCTAAAAATTATAAAAAAAATACTATGATGTAGGAAATATTTTTATCTTTCCAATGAAGATTTATAATCAAAAATATGACTTGTATAACCCCATTTAAAAATTGATTTAGTAAAACATATCATGTTTGTGTCAATTTTACTTTTACATTAAATAAAATGTTATTTATGTCATTTCCCAACCAAAGTGGATCCATGGGGTCCCCAAGTTGACCCATGACTTTTCTTGGTCGGCCATGATACAACCAATGAGGGTAAGACATGTGTCAAGCTCATCTCATTTTATTAAAGCATTATTTTTACCTTAAACTACACTAATTACCACTAATCGCGATTAAAAACTTAATAAGTTACTATTCACCAAAAAATTATTTTAATCTCATTGAACCACATTTTACTTCTTAATGACAACCATGTATGTTGGATTTTTGAAAATCAAAACACAGTGATGGCAAAATTTCATTTAAACGGAAAATCAGTTTTTATAAGTACCACTTAGTGGTTTCACTATTCATCAAAAATTGAAGTTTTTCAGAAAAATCCCAAAAATTCACCCTAAGCTATATTTGATATTCTGAATTCAAAAATGAAGTCCGTTTTACAAAATTCAAAACATATAATTCACATTAATTAATTTAATAATTAATTCCCGCTGTCATGACAAATAGCGTGTTTTATGAAACAATACGTATCAAAAGATTGACACTAGTTTAAGTCTGATTTCAAAGTGAAATTGATTCCAACGACCACTATTGGATTTAATGGTAAAAATATATTCTAATTTCACTTTAAAACCAATTCAAAATATAATATAATCATATAAATAAATTAGATTAAAAAGTGGTTTTGAATTAAAATACAACATTTTACACTATTCATTAAAAAATGATCTTTATCGGAAAGATACCAAAAATTTACACAAAGTAAATTTTGATGTCCCGATTCTTAATAAGAGTTTTATTTGGTCCAAAAGAATGTTTAAGAGTGAACAAAACTATATTTAATGTTGGTTCTCCATCAAAAGGTGATAAGTGAACCTTTAGTGAAAACTAGGGCATATACGCCTAAAATTGAATTCTTTCCGTATTTTAAGCCTTTATCTTTTATTGTATAAATGTAAAAATATTTAAGAACATATATAATCATATTTTAGTTATTTCTATCCATTCCCGCCATTACAACGACTACATGTTAACTACCATTTAAAATAATATTATTTTATTATTAGAGTGCAACGTAAGATTCCCAAGAAACTCGTTGTTGCGTGTTGGGTACGCCATCAAGCATAGCGTCCCCTTTAAAGTCATATTAATATTTTATTCACAAATATGGATAAATATGAAAATGTCATATTCCTTATTTACTTGGGGTGTTACACTCACACTTTTGAATCTGGTGAAACTCTTACATAAATTACATGAGCATTAATCACAACAAACAATCATGGAATAATAAGTTTAGTATATTTGGTAACTAGGTACATATTAAATCATAAAATATATAATACCATAATAATATAATCAAAACATTCATCATATACCTCAAATAATATTACTAAACATTTCTCAATACATTCAATCACCTGGGGACATACATCAAAAAAGGTTGAGCTAAAAGTCTAGTAAGAGGGATGAAAGGGAAACATGGAAAAAATAATCATTGTGAGATGATAATATTTTAAAAATTGTTCCAGGTGATAATAATATTGGATAAAAATAAGTAATATTAGAGGAAAAATTTATATTAATATGAAATACCATGAGATCACCAAATAGTATCATAATCAAACCATGAGTCATAACAATGGAATAAGGAATAAAAAAATATCATAGGAATTTTTTAAATTAATAATAAGGAAACATCATAAGAATAAGTCAAGTATCACTACCAAGACATCATAACATTATGGATTAAGTTCACTATATCATGCCCATACATAACATTAAATATGAATTTATTTTCATCATGTCTATGAATAACATTGTGAACAAAGATACTTTTTCATGTATACACATAATCATATTATGAGATATAAAGATTTAACCAATGAATTGGAGCACTATATAATCATAGAACCACCACTCACAACCTAATATATTGAAAATATTTTTTCACATATAAATGAAAGGAATATATTGATCATAGGTAATTACATTATAAGAATATGTAAAACCCATAATTAAAAGAAAAAAGGGTTCATAATAATCGTATATGTTGATCGAAGTGGATACTCAAGAGGGGGGGGGGGTGAATTGAGTTCCTATAAAATTTTCTGTTAAAATTATTTCCTTAAAATTCCCCAATTTAAAAACAAAGTTAAAATATAGTGAATCTATACAGAGTGTAAATGTTCAATCAGTTTCTCAAAGATTTATTAGGTCTCAATTGACTTAATCTGAAGATTAAATTAACTTTTGAAATTAACTTACTGGTTTACAATAAGTAGAAACACTTGCTAATTTAAATATCAAAGTAGCTTTAAAATAGTTTTGTATTTCAAAGTAATAGCAGCGGAATATGAAATAAATATATAGTATTCTTATAGACTTAAATTATAATGCACAGAAAATTTAACCAAGATGTTCAGTCTCAAGCCGAGACTTATTCCTCTAAAAAATTTATATAAATTGATCCACACCCTGGATCGGGGGTAAACAATTGTCAACTACTGTCCAGGTCGAAATACCTCTACTGCAGTTCTTCGTGGGGAAAACAAATAAACACACAGGCTGTTCAGGTCTTACTCGATCTCTACCACTATCCATAGTGGGAAACAAAGGGTTATGAAGTTTGAGTGAGGATTTAAGAATCCTCCAGTTTAGCTTAGGAGATAGTGTGTGTATAAAATAAACAGGGTACACACGCTGCTCAAAATGTAAAGATAGAATCAGTAAAGGAAGTGAGAAAGAGTTTAGAAAAGCTCTAGTGATTGGAGGTGCTTCTCTGGACTCGTTTGGTTGGTCAGAAAAACATCTGAGTCCTTCTCTGGTTTCTGATAAAAAAACAGAGTGTCTTTTTCTTCTTTGATTCTGGGTACATCTTAGGAGCCTGAGTGCATAAAGTTTTTTTTTATAGTTCACTCAAGATGCAGCTTGTGTTCTCCTTGAAAATGAGTAGCTTCTTGTATGTCCAGTGTTCTTGGAGTATAGATTTTTCTTCTTTCTCAAATGCACCACATTTGAATGATATTCAACGCTTTTCTCTTTCACTAGTGTGCCTTCTTAGTTCCTTGATGCTTTTTGTATGCACACAGTGTTCTCTACTTCTCTTCTTTTCAGCTAGGTCTTTATCTTCCCTTTTTATAGCTTTCAGCTCTAGAAAAAAGGAATGATTAGTTTTTTCATGGGTACTTGGTACGGTTCCCTAACATGACAACAAAATTCATTAAATATCATTGAATGCATTAAAGACATCAAATGTAACCATTAGTTTAATAAGTAAATAATATTGAGAGTATAGAGTTTGGCTGGTTGGTCAATTAGTAGCTCGTGTTGGTAAATGTGTACCATAGACTTTGTGTAGCAGGTCATTCCATCGGTAGCTCTTTGATCTTACAAAGGTTTCTCTATATACCAGTGAATTAATTCCATCAGTTGCTCTAGTTCCATCAGTAGCTCGATGTATCGGTGACTGTACTTGTATCGGTAGACTTACTCTATCAGTAACTACATGTGAACTGGCTCTATCGGTAGAATTATGTCTATTGGTATCTCTTGTCTGTCAGTAGGTCTGGTGTGTCGGTTCATATCAGTCGCGTCTGTGTATCATTAGTCTGGTCGGTAGCTCATATCGGTAGCTCTTAGTGTTCTGTATCGGTAGACTGAATCTGTCGGTAGACTTGCTTACCGGTGGACTTATGCTTATCGGTAGAATTGTTCTGTTGGTAGCTCGATTTCTATCATTAGATCTGTACATATCAGTAACCTTATCTTATCAGTGACTCTGTCTATCGTTAGACTAAGTCTATCGATAGACTGAGTACTGGTAGCTCTATATAAGTAGCTATAACCATATTAGTGGCTTAACACTTCTGTCTTATGCAAAACTTATCCGAATGGGTTAGAATAACTTCATAACTCATATAAACATAGATAGACATAGATTAACATATCTCAGGTATTATTTTAATATTATTATCATCTTGATCACAGATTGAAAGAATTAATATATAGAAAATCATTAGACTGAGATTATCAAATTATATGAAAGCATAATTGGGATTATCAAAACAGGTGAGGTCAACAATCTCCCCCTTTTTGATAATCACAACCTATGATATTATCATTTTAAAAATAGTGAGCAGTTGTAATAGAGGATATGTCATTAAATGCAATTATATCAGAGAAACAGTATGTTATTGAACATAAAGGATCAGAGGTGGAAGAAAATGTGATAGTATCAGAGATAAAATTAAATGTAATGATATCAAAAGTAAATTTTAGTGGCATTAGAGAGTTAGAGAAAATGGTATCAGAGGATGAAATGTAACAGTATCATAGGAGTAAAGCATGATAGCTTTTCCTCAGATAAAATTTCTCCCCTTTTCATTAATATCTCTCCCCCTGGGTGAATATGTCTTCCTCTTTGATACTTAGAGAGTATTTATCTCCCTTTATAAAGGCTTGGTAAAATATTTCTCCCCCTTTGTGATAATCAAAAAGTGGGAAACCAAAGAGAAGAGGAATAAAAATAAAAATATGAAAAGAGATGAAAAACCAGTTTCATTACATGTTCCAGATAAGGTACAAAGAAATAAACAAAATAAAATGGATTCATATCAAACAGTCTAGCCACTAGTTTAATCCACATCCTCAATGTGAGATTTTCCCTTGGGAGCAAAAGAGGATTCATTGGAAGTGGAAGCAGGTGAGGGCTTAGTAATTACAGAAATGATCAAAGGAGGATGAGCCACAAAAACTATTCTTGGTCTGTACTGAGGAGTCCTTTGTGTGATCATAGGTGTGAGGCTTCTAATTGCTTGGGCAGGAGTCATCTGAACTGGAGAAGTAGTAGAGGGAGAGGCAGGAAAAGCAGGAGGGACAATTACTGGCCTAGCATCAACATACAGAAAAGGAAGCAACAGATTTCTGAAATTCATAATTATTCCTCCTCCTCTCTCTATAGTGGATATGAATTCATCCTTGTTCTCCTTAAACTTGTCCAATGCTAGAGTCAATTCCCCTAGCTTGCTAACTTGTTCTATGAAAGCTTGATTGATAGGAGGCAACTTCATATTTTCCAACAGAAGTTTGTAGTGATTGTTGAGTTGATTTTTGGTGAAAATATTAGAGAAATAGGAGTCAACCTTATATTTAACTTATTTCTAAGAGGCAGATGTTTCTATTATATAGTCTTGGAATATCTTAATTATTTCTCTAGCTGAATCTCTGGTAGAGAGCACAACTCAGCTCAGCTCGGATGAGTCCACAGAGCCACTGGTTGAAGCTGAACCAAGCTCCTCCTTCATCACAGCTTGAAACTGATTCAAATCCACGAAAGGTTTAGATGGAAGATAACCAATAGAGAAAGATATAGTCTCTTTGAATCTTTTGGTCAACTCACTGATAAGATTTTGAACTTGGGAATCCTGGGTTTTAATATGATCTTTCATAGAAGTTTTGAAACCTTCAAACACTGAAACCATCTTGCTTACCACAATCTTGACATAGGCTAAGTCCTTGTCTGCTTGGGATTTTGAGCTAATGTAATATTCCAAAGAGAAAACCAATTTCTTTAAAGCTTCATGATCCACTTCAAGTCTAGAAACTTGAGCCTGGAAGTCTTTAAATTCTTCCACTATTTCTGCCATGAAGGTTGAAAAATCTCAACCTAGAGAGAGTTCAAATGATCTTTCCAACATCCTCATCTCTTCAGAAAAAAAAGATTCATCTCAGTAACTGAGGCATTAAAAGATTTTTTCAGCTTATCCTTCATGGATTCCAAATCATCCTTTTTGATCATATCAGCAGGTGCAATTGTAGTGGGTACTCTTTCAGATGCTAAACTGACCACTGAGTCAGTCATGATCGATTGAACTGATGAGACCAGAGAAACTTCCATCTTCTTTACCTCTTCCACAAAACTGTCCTTAAGCTTTTTCTTTAAAGTATCCAGGTCATCCATTCAGACTACATCTTCAGGAAACAACTCAGATTCAATATTATAAACAATCTTTGGTCTATTGTGAGATGTCTCATTATCTGAATCTGTATAGTCTAAACCACAGACTACAAAACCTAGATCTTCTTCCCAATCTTGAATTAACGCACCCACTTTAACACTTCCAACATTGGTTTGATGCTCCCCCTCAATGGGTGCATCCTCAATTAGGATAACAGCATCCTCAGGAACATTCCCAGCAGAATTCTCAACAGGTCTTTCATACTGAGGAGAATCTTCAACTATCAATTCTTCATCTACAATAGAAGGAGGGTCTTCTGGATTAGGTAAGGGTATGTCAACCTCATTTTCATCCGTAGAAGGCACTAAGGATTGTCCAATCACTAGAATCAGGCTCAAATCAGCTGACAGAGATGATTCACTTTCATGAACATCTTCTTCATTCTCTACAACAGCCACTTCAACATCCTCTAAAGTAGCTTCTTCCTTATCTTATTTATGTTGATCTAGATCTTCAGGAGCTGGACTAGGAGGTAAGTCAGGATCTCCTCCTTCATCAGTAGATGACTCTTCCTCTTCTGAATCATCACTATATTCGGGCTCTTCTTTATATGGTCCCAGACCTGGATCCCTCACATCCTTTGGTCTCGATGGATGATCCACAGGATTGAATTTGTCATATACCTTCTGGTCATCATTGACCCATTCTCCTCTCCAAGGGTTCCAATTGATCATCATGTATTTTTGTAAGAATGGTATAGAGTAAGAGGTTTCCAACCTCTGATACCAATTGTAGGATCGAAATATAATATGAGATGCTCAATATACAAGAGGGGGGGGGGGTGAATTGTATACGTTAAAAATTCCTTTGGAACCTTTAAAGTTAGTTATGAACAACTAAAGTTTCCTTAAGAAAAGGAAAGGACTAAGTTTAACAAAGTTAAACTAAGTAGATTCACAACACCTCTAACACCGAACTAAACTTGGAAAGAGATTCCAAAAGCAGATTCCGGAAATATGGTTCTGGAAATTGAAACTTAACAAAAGTTACAATATAAGATTCTACCTTAAAGCGTATAGAATCTAAACTAATCAGAGTAAGTAAGGAAGTATAAGAAAGTTATACTTTCCTTAAGATACAAATTGCAGCGGAATAAAGACATGTAGTAAAACTACTAGTAACAAGATAATAGTCTTTTAACCCAAAGAGAAGGGTATCCAACAACCTTGGATAAAGGTCCCTTGATTTATACTTTCAAGCAAGTCTGTCTTACCCACACCAGGGTAAGCCCTCGATACGAAGATCGGTGTCTCTTTCTTGCTATCCCCGCAAGCCCTCAACTTCAAGGTAGTTGGCAACCTCTGTCTTTCTCAGCAAGAAAGCCCTCGATCTTTAAGGTAGTCGGCACCTCTGTCTTCCTATCCCCGGAAGCCCTCGAATGTAATCACCAACATTCGGAGTCACACGAAGCTTTGAGAGTTAATAAGAGACTCTCTCTCTAGAAATCACTTCAACAGCATGTAAGCTCTTTATCAACAATCGACATATGCATCAACAACGAGCTCTTTCAAATGAGATCCTATTTATAGGTAAGGTGGCTCCTCTCCAACGGTCATATTTTCCTTAAAGTTCGGAGGGACCTGTACACGTGTCACTTAGACAACGGTTAGTTTATAACAAAATGGACGACATCGTTTTATAACAAAACAAGTGTAACAGAAAGTACGACATCGTTTTAAACTCTAACATAAAGGTTCGGAATAGAAACTTCGGAGTGAAGGTTCGGAGTGAATAAATTCAGAGTGTATAAAACAATGATAATCAGATTCTGTTTAATAGGAGAATTCGGAATGAGAATTCGGAGTAGGAATTCGGAATAGGAATTCGTCATCAGAAATCGTAATGAGAATTCATCATTAGAATTCGTAATGAGAATTCGTCATCAGAATTCGTAATGAGAATTCGTCATCAGAATTCGTAATGAGAATTCTTTATCAGAATTCGTAATGAGAATTCGGAATGAGATTTCTTCATTAGAATTCGTAATGAGAATTCTTCTTCAGAATTCGTAATGAGAATTCGGAATGGGATTTCTTCATTAGAATTCGTAATGAGAATTCTTCTTCAGAATTCGTAATGAGAATTCAGAATGGGATTTCTTCATTAGAATTCGTAATGAGAATTCTTCTTCAGAATTCGTATCCTGAATCTGGAATAGAACTTAGTCAGAATTCATATCCGGAATTCAGAATGAAACTTCCTTATAGTTCTTGTCCAGAATCTGAATACTAAACAGAATGCTTTATATCTAAGTTTTAATGATTCCGAGAAAATGAATCCGAAACTCATACTTAAGAAAAATATGAATGAAAATATGATAAGGATAATTTTTCTTATAAAAGCGATTTTCCTTAAGAAAGCAATTTTCCTTATAAAAGCAATTTTCCTTAAGAAAGCATTTTTCCTTATAAAAGCGATTTTCCTTAAGAAATCATTTTTCCTTATAAAAGCGATTTTCCTTAAGAAATCATTTTTCCTTAAAGATAAGGTGTTTGTGATTTTCAAAACAAGAAGGAATGGAAAAGTCATAAGGAAAACCTTATTGACTCAACAATTTTCACACAGTAGAGGTGATACAAAAGTTATTCTTCACTAATACTGTCTCATCTTAAGACTCAGCTACCCCATTTACTTTAATCATCACAGAGATCAATTTAGCAAAGAATATGGCATTTGTCTTTGATTTCAGCCTCGTCATATCTTCCATTTGGATCATCAGCAATCTGCACAAATTAACCTTTACACAATTTCTTAAAAGGTACAGGAGATAGATATCCTGATATCTCAAATTGGAAAAGTCTCCTCTCCTTGGTATCAAAACATATTGAATGAATTTGAATAGCAATCTGTTCTCTCCATCCATTTATGTAGCAACTACTTGTCTTTGACTTCCATCACCAGTCAGCTCCTCCAAACCAGTCTGATAGTTGAAAATGTCACTGGTAGGTGGCATGGATCTCAAGACATATCTAGATACTCATTCATGTGGAACTTTCAAGCACTCATCCCATTCTACATATGAAAACGACATCTTTTTTCCATTCACAAAAGAGGTTACTCGATTTTCATTCTCCGATTTCTCAAAGGTTACAAAATCGTAAAATTGTTTCACTAATTTTGGAAAGTAGGGACCATTTTTGACTGAAAAACACTCTATCCATTTTTGATATTCAAGTACTTCAAGCACTAAGTATTTTCTAGGCAGCAACCATTCTACACAAATCTCCTTTTCAATCACAATAACTCAATTTTGCAGATGAGGATTCATTGGTCGTCTCCCTGACCTAGTTCCAGCAACACTACCACTACCACTTGCTTCTTGCTTGGTCTTCTGATTCTTTGTTTTCGGCTCAATAGAGTCATCTCTGACAGTAGGAAGTTTTGTTTTTTCCATCACTGGTTCAAAGGATTTAGGGTTCACTAAGGATTCAGGAGCTAAGGATTGAGGGTAAAGGTTCGTGGCTCGGTGGATTGAGAAGTAGCTCTGACTTTAGTTTTATCATTTAGGAATCATAAAATATATAAAAAAAATGAAATAAAGTAAAAATGATTCAGATTCTGGAGGCATACAGAAGTTTTTAAACAGTGCACTCATCGGTAGGGTCTATAAGTGAGAATTCCACTCAGTGAGGGTTACATCAGTGAGGTTTCACATAGGTGAGAATTTCACATCGGTGATAATTTCACATCAGTGAGAATTTGAAATCAGTGAGAATTACACATCGGTGAGAATTTCACATCGGTGAGAATTTCACATCAGTGAGAATTTCACATCGGTGAGAATTTCACATCAGTGAGAATTACACATCGGTGAGGTTTGCTACCGATCATGGTTAAACATACCTAACTCATGTCTAATGCAATTTAACCTATCTGAACTCAAAGGTTTAGTGAAGATGTCACCTAATTGATGTTCAGTACTTATAAACTCAAGAATTATATCACCCTTTTGGTAATTATGTCTCAAGAAATGATGCCTTACATCAATGTGTTTGTTCCTAGAGTGATACACAGGGTTCTTCAAGATATTTTTTGCACTAGTGTTGTCACAGTTGATTGAAACATGCTTAAAGTCATATCCATATTCCAAAAGAGTGTGTTTTATCCACAAGAATTTGTGCACAGCAACTACCAGCAGCTTTGTACTCTACTTCAGCAGGGGATAATGCTACAGAAATCTGGGTTTTACTACACCAAGATACTAAGGATTTTCCCAATAAGTGACATGTTCCTGAAGTTCTTTTTTCTATCCAACTTGCAACCAGGAAAATCATCATCTGAATAACTCATTAACTCAAAGGGTTTTCCTTTTGGGTAAAACAAACCTAAGTTTACAGTATGTTTAAGATACTTAAAAATTCGTTTAACAACAAGTAAATGAGATTATTTTGGATTAGCTTCAAATCTTACACACATACACACACTAAACATAATATCTGGTCGACTAGCAGTAAGGTAAAGTAAGCTTCCAATCATACCTTTGTAATTAGTTTGATCCACTGGTTTCCCAGTTTCATCTACATCCAATTTACAAATAGTACTCATAAAAGTTTCACTTTCCTTAATACTATCCAAACAATTTTTTTTTAAGATATCCCTTGTATGTTTACTTTGATTCAAAATAATACCATCTTTATTTTGGAAAACTTGAAATCCAAGAAAATATTTATGTTCTCACATTAAACTCATTTCAAACTCATTTTTCATATATTTTAAAAAATCAGTACATAAAGAGTGTTTGGAAGATCCAAAAATAATATCATCAACATATATTTTTACTATTAAAACATCTTTAGAAATTCTTTTAATAAAAAGAGTTGGATCAGAAACCCCTTTAGTAAAACTTATTGAAATAAGAAAACTACTAAGTCTATTATACCAAGGTATTGGAGATTGTTTTAGACCATATAATGCTTTAGAAAGTTTAAAAACTTGATTTGGAAAATGAGGATTAGTAAATCTAGGTGGTTGTTCAAAAAAAACATCTTCAATTATAAAACCATTTATTAAAGCACTTTTGACATCCATTTGATATAACTTGAAATTCAGATGAGATAAATAGTCAAGTAAGATCCTAATGGATTCTAATATGGCTACATGTGCAAAGATCTCCTCATAGTCTATACCTTCTTCTTGACTATATCCTTGTGAAACTAGCCTAGCTTTGTTTCTAACTATGTTTCCCAGCTCATCAACTTTGTTTCTAAAAACCCATTTTGTGCCTATTGTTAAAGTGTCCTTAGGTCTGTCAACTAATTCCCAGACTTTGTTTCTTTCAAAATGATTTAACTCTTCTTGCATATCCATTACCCAAAATTCATCATTGAGAGCATCATTGATATTTTTAGGATCTAGCTATGAATGAAAGGCTTGATGTTCAACCTGATTTATTAGAGAAGCTCTAGTCTGTGTCCCTCTTTCAAGATTACCTACAACAACATCCAAAAGATGATTCTTTAAAATCCTTATTGATCTAGTAAAGGTGGGACTAGAAATTTTAGGTTCATCTCCAAGTTTGGGTTCTATACCATCAGATTCTAGAATATGTCCAGAACCGAATGTTTTTACAGCAGGTTCTTTAGATTTACCGTTAAGTTCCAGAAAACTCAAATCTTCCTCAAGATTTTCAAGAGAGGTTTTAGGCTCATGTGGATCAGTTTCATCATACTTGATGTGAATAGATTCTTCCAAACATTTGGTTCTTCTATTAAAGTCTCTGTAGGCTTTTCTAGTTAAAGAATAACCAAGAAAAATTCCTTCATCACTCTTAGAAGCAAACTTATCCAGATTATCCTTTGTATTAAGAATAAAAACATTGCCACCAAAGACTCTAAAGTAACTAACTTTAGGTTTTATATTATTTCACAACTCATATAGGGTTTTCTTAAGAACTGTTCTAATTAAGACTCTATTAATAATACAAAAAGTTGTATTTATAGCTTCAGCCCAAAAGTAAATAGGCAGGTCATGTTCATTAAGCATGGTTCTAGCTATTTCTTAAAGGGTTCAATTCTTTCTTTCTACCACACCATTCTGTTGAGGTGTCCTAGGAGCAGAAACGTTGTGACTATAGCCATTGTGTGACCAATAAGATTCAAACTCTTGATTTTCAATCTCACGACCATAATCAATTCTCAGGGTTTTAATCTTAAGTCTACTAAGATGTTATACAGATTTGGAGTATTTAACAAAGTAAGAACAAGCTTCAATTTTGTAAGCTAAGATGTATACCCAAGTATATCTAGAAAAGTCATCTACTAGAACATAGAGATAGTGCTTCCTATTTAAACTAGAAACTCTTTAAGGTCCAAACAAGTCCATGTGAATGAACTCCAGAGGTTGAGAAGTTGAAACTTCTTTCTTTGATTTAAAAGAAACTTTATGTTTCTTTCCCTTTTGACAGGGATTACAAACTTTGTCATTTGGGAATTCATGTTTAGGTAGGTCTCTAACTAAGTTCTTCCTAGTTAATTTTATAAGTGAATAGATGTTGCAGTGTCCTAATCTTTTGTGCCAAAGCCAAGATTCTCTATGAAAAGCATGTAAACAAGTAACATTTTTCTTAGCTAAAGAATTTAAATCAACTACATAAACATTTTCATTTCTTAAAGCAGAAAATACTAAAGCATTTTGTGAATTAAAAAAATTATAGAAATAATTTTCAAATTTCACATTAAATCCATCATCATATAATTGAGAAATACTTAACAAGTTATACTTAAGTCCATCAACAAATAAAACTTTAGAAGTTAAAACTGAATTAGGGTTACTAATCTGGCCTAGACCGATGGTTTTTCCTTTAGAAATATCACCAAAGGTGACATGGCCTCCATCAACCTTTATTAAACTTTTGAAACATGAATAATCTCTAGACATATGTCTTGAACATACAATTTCTAAGTAACATACCTTCTTGTGAGAACTCTTTAGGCATGTTTCCTACAAAATAGATTTAGATAGGAAATGATTTTGGTACCCAGATCTTCTTGGGTCAAGAAAGGTTAGCAATCAAAGCTTTAGGTACCCATATTTCTCTTATGGGTCTCATATAATTCACAGAATCAATATATTTTGAAAGCTAAAATTTATTTGATCTATACCTATATGAATAACTGGTTGAAGCATTAGGATTTCAAAAACTTGAACTAGCAGTATTCTGTCCAGATTTAGGAATAAATCTACTCTTAATAAGCTGTCTCTGTCCAGGTTTGTAGCCTATTCTAGTAGTGTATTTTGGTGCCACTTGCTTTCCTAGCACTTGAGTTAGTGTATCATTTCCATTTTTAAACTTCTCTAAGTCTTTTCTATGTTGCTCATTTGACATTTTCAGTTTTGTATTTTCCTTTAACAGTTGAGCATTCTTCTCTTTTTCGATAGTAAGTTCGGTTTTAACAGTAGTTGTGAGAGCATACTGTTTCTTCAATGATTTTTATTTATCCTTAAGTTCATTGCATGTCTCTTCCAACATATTATAGTATTCAATTAATTCCCCACTATTCATGTTTTCAGAATTAGAATCAGAGTCTTCAGCATCTCCAGAATAATAGGAATTGAAAACAGGAGTATCTAAAGTAACCTCAGAAGTGTTGGTCATGAAACACATGTTGGCATGATTCTTCTTAGAATCAGAAACTTCAAATTCACTTGTGTTTTCCTCTAAAGCACTCCAAGTTGCTTTCAAAGATTTCTTTTAATTCTTGTCCTTATAATCATATTTCTTTTTAACTTTTAGTTTTGGAGAATCAGCCTTGATGTGTCCTTTACTTTTACACTCATATAAGACTATTTCATCATTCTAGTCAGCTTTCTTCCAATCCTTCTTCCACTTTCCCTTGTTATCATAATCTCCTTTGTAGTTAGATTTCTTGAATAATTTCTTCTTCCTATAAAACTTCTTGAATTTCTTGGCTATTTGAGCCATCTCAGCATCACTATCAGTGTCTGAATCTTCATTTGTTTATCTTTCAGTTTGTATTTTCATTTTATCCTTGTCTTTACTCTTAGATGCAGTAGATTTGAAAGCTACAGATTTTCTCTCAGGTTCATCATCTTCCTCCTTATTCACCTTGAGTTCTTGCTCATACATCATTAATTTTACAATAAGCTATTTTACTGGCAGTGCTCCAATGTCACATGACTATCTGATTGAAACAGAAGTGCCCCTCCATCGTTCTAGTAGACATCTCAATATCCTCATAATTTGTTCCTTAGCTTGAACAACTTTTCCAAGCGAACTCATTGTATTGACTATCTCATTAAACCTGAGATACATATCAGAAATAGGTTCATTAGTTTTCATTTTAATATTTTCATATTTAATAGTATATGTATTCAAACACATTTCTTTAACATTGGTTGTTCCTTCATGAGAAACACCCAAAGTATCCCATATTTCATAAGTAGGTTTACAAGTAGAAATTCTATTAAACTCTTCATCTCCTAATGAACAGTACATGGAATTCATGGATTTACAGTTATTATTGTAAGAAGTCTTTGTAGGTTCGTCTCAAGTTGTTCTTTCAGTTTCTGGAATTTTATATTGAGATTCTATAGCTGTCCAAATATCAAAACCCATGCTTTCTAAACGAATTTAAATTTTAAGTTTCAACTGGGAAAAGTTTATTCCATTTAAGAAAGGTGGCCGGTTAGTAGTAGCACCCTATAGTCTATTATCCATAGGTAGATTTTAGAAAATAGTTTTAAAGAGTTAAAATTTAGAACTAACAGAAATTTAAGATCTTTAAAGATGAAACTAAAACCACAGTTTAAAAACAAAGTATTTCAAAAATCATTAAACAAAAACAACCTCTGATACCAAATGTTGGTCGGAGTGGATACTCAAGGGGGGGGGGGGGTGAATTGGGTTCCTATAAAAATTTCTATTAAAATTATTTCTCTTAAAATCCCCCAATTTAAAAACAAAGTTAAACTGTAGTGACTCTATACAGAGTGTAAATGTTCAATCAGTTTCTCAAAGATTGATTAGGTCTCAGTTGAAATAATCTAAAGATTAAATTAACTTTTGAAACTAACTTACTAGTTTACAATACGTATAAACACTTTCTAATTTAACTATCAAAGTAGCTTTAAAATAGTTTTGTATTTCAAAGTAATAGAATCGGAATATGAAATAAATATATAGTATTCTTATAGACTTAAATTAAAATGCACCGCAAAGTTAACCAAGTGGTTCAGTCTCAAGCCGAGACTTAGTCCTCTCAACAATTTATATAAATTGATCCACACCCTGGATCAGGGGTAAAAAATAGTGCACTATTGTCCAGGTCCAAATACCTCTTCCACAGTTCTTCGTAAGAAAAAAAAACAATAGCACACATGCTGTTTAGGTCTTACTCGACCTCTACCACTATCCACAGTGGGAAACAAAGGGTTATGAAGTTTGAGTGAGGATTTAAGAATCCTCCAGTTTATCTTAGGAGATAGTGTGTGTGTAAAATAAACAGGGTACACACACTACTCAAAATTTAAATATAGAATCACTAAAGGAAGTGAGAAAGAGTTTAGAAAAGCTCTAGTGATTGGCAGTGCAACTCTGGACTTGTTTGGTTGGTCAGAAAAACTTCTGAGTCCTTCTCTAGTTTCTGCTCAAAAAACAGAGTGTCGTTTTCTTCTTTGATTCTTGGTACAACTTAGCATCCTGAGTGCATGAAGTTTTTATTGTAGTTCACTCAAGATGAAACTTGTGTTCTCCTTGAAAATGAGTAGATTCGTGTATGTCTAGTGTTCTTGGAGTATAGATTTTTCTTATTTCACAAATGCACCATGTTTGAATGATATTCAGATCTTTTCTTTTTCACTAGTGTTCCTTATTAGTTCCTTGATGCTTGTTGTATGCACACAGTGTTCTATTATTCTCTTCTTTTCAGCTAGGTCTTTATCTTCCCTTTTTATAGCTTTCAGCTCTGACAAAAAGGAATGATTAGTTTTTTCATGGGTACTAGGTACGGTTCCTTGACATGAAAACAGAATTCATTAAATATCATTGAATGCATTAAAGACATCAAATGTAACCATTAGCTTAATAAATAAATAGTATTGAGAGTATAGAGTTCGCCTGGTTGGTCAATTAGTAGCCCTCGTTGGTAAATGTGTACGATAGACTTTGTGTAGCAGGTCCTTCCATCGGTAGCTCTTGGATCTTGCATCAGTTTCTCTATATACCAGTGACTTCGTTGCATCAGTTACTCTAGTTCCATCGGTAGCTCGATGTATTAGTGACTGTACTTGTATCGGTAGACTTACTCTATTGGTAACTATATGTGAACTAGCTCTATCAATAGACTTATGTCTATTGGTAGATCTTGTCTGTCGGTAGTTCTGGTGTGTCAGTTCATATCAGTCACGTCTGTGTATCATTAGGCCGGTCGGTAGCTCGTATCGGCAGCTCTTAGTGTCCTGTATCGGTTGACTGAATATGTCGGTAGACTTGCTTACCGGTGGAATTATGCATATCGGTAGACTTGTTCAGCCGGTAGCTCAGTTTCTATCAGTATCTCTGTACATATCGGTAACCTTAGCTTGTCAGTGACTCTATCTATCGGTAGACTAAGTCTATCAGTAGACTGAGTACCGGTAGCTCTATATCAGTAGCTATACCAAGATTAGTGGCTTAACAATTCTGTCTTATGCAATACTTATCTAAATGGGTTAGAAGAACTTCATAACTCATATAAACATAATAGACATGGATTAACATATCTCAGGGATTATTTTAATATTATTATCATCTTGATCACAGATAGAATGAATTAATATATAGAAAATCATTAGATTGATATTATCAAAGTATATGAAAGCATAATTGGGATTATCAAAATAGGTGAGGTCAATAGTATACATCAAACCATAAAATCAATTTAGAATTAAACTATTAAATAAAAAAAATTAACATGAAATTTTAGGACATATACAAAAGGTGTGTTCATTGTAAATAAGAAAATAAAATTTGAGTTAATTTTTTTAAAGCAGTAATCCATTAATAGATAACTAGATTCAAAAGAGGTATTGAATGTTTTTTGGTAATATTTTATTCGATATTTTAATGAGAGACTTTTATAAATATAAAATCTATGTTAAAATGTAGAAAATAATTAAAATATAAGGAGTATATAAGGTTAGTATAATATTTTATACAAAAATTAGGAAAAAAGACAAAAAATAAGAAGAAATAGTTTCAAAGAGAATAAACAATAAGATTATACACTATATCATAGTTCACAAAAAGGGAATATTGAAAGTTTAATAATATCCCAGAAGGAATAAAAATTATAGAATAAATATTTATTGGTCATAATATTGGTCATAAAATATTAATGAGGAATAAGATAAGTGTGTCCCATATGAGAGACAATTTGGATGGAAAACCCCCTTATGAACTTTTTTGGTTATGAATTGAGAATAAATAATTTGAGATCACAATGAATGGATATTAAAATACCCCAATATTTTTAATAATAAAATGAATAAGAAAATTATCCTAGAAAATTAACATAGTATTTTTGAATGGATATTTTATAAATATAGTGAATCCCAAAGAGTATGATCAAGAGAGAGTCCCCTTATATATTTTTTATTTTAAGAATAACGAATCAATGAAGAGTAAAAAATAGAATATACTTTTAAATATATAAAAATTAATTTAAAATTTATGAGTATACATCCACATGGAATTATATACTAAACCTAAAATATTTTATATAGAAAAGGGAGACATAATCCAAAGAGTTGAGATTGAGGCTAGAGTCCCATTATCTCAGGTTATTTGTTTTGTGTTTTCAGGCTTATACCTCATGTATAATCAACTTATGTTTATTTTAATATTGATATGGAAGTATATTATATTAATTTATGTTATTATTTTTTAAATATATTCATTATAATTTATTTATTAACCTTTCTTTAGCGTTAAAATGTTTTAATGACATGTTTGTTTGAATTATCCAATTTTCATTTTGATTTCATGTTTTTTGTTCATTTTTATTTATACACTGGAAAAATTATCTCTAGAATTATTAAAATACTAATAATTATGTATGTATGCATTAAACATACATTACACAAACCATCTATGAAGATAGTGATAAGCAAATAATTGACAATATTTGCATAGTTTGTAAACGGATCATTAATGGGACTTTATAAAGAGAGGAAGAGAGATAATACATATAAATTATAAATAGTTTATAACAACTATATATTTACATAATAATAATTATATATATATATATATATATAATTTACACTAACAATCCTTTAATACAGTGACAAATAAATAATTGACTACATCCTCATAGGTGGTAAACCGACCAATAACAAGAATTTTCCAAAAAAGGGAGAAACAAAGATTTTATGTATACATATATTGTAAATAATTTTTTAAACTAGATTAATATCATTAATATATATCAAGTTAATATAATAATAATTATTTTTTGGAATTATTATTTTAAAATTTAGAATGGATGGAGGAGGTAAATTGAAGTTAAAAGGGAGAAAGGTTTCCTCAACCTTAAAGTTTCTCTGGAGGATTTTATGTTAAAACAATGAATAAAATATTATATCATGAACAAAACATTAGATGGTAGTATTATTTGGGATTATGAATATTATTTAATTAAAAATACCTATTTTTATGACATTAACTTCCTCCCACCACCAATCCTAGTTATTTATAAAAAAATAATAAAAAATAAAAGAAAATTTTTAGTGGAATAATTTATCCTTTAAAATTTAGAAATTTATTTTTTGGTTTAAAAATTTAGTTTATTAGAATTAAATGCATTATTTATCTTATTAAACATATTTTTTGGTTGATGAAAACATTTTAGAATGTATTATTTTGTTATTTTAAAAACATTATGTCATATAACATTTGGTATATGAATAACTATATATATGACATTCACCTAAAAAATTTATTTTTTCAAAATATCTCTTAAAAATAAATATTGGAAAAAATCAATGTGATGATTCAAAAAACGAAATTTATTTTAATAAAATAAATTTTAATCCTAGTTAATTTTAATAATAAAATTTTAATAATAAAATTTTAATATTAAAATTATTGTTTATAGAAAAGATATTAAAATATTTGTGATTACAAAAGGAACTTATACTCTTTTTAGATTTCATAATCTTAAAATTTATTTATAGTGTTCTAAAATTTAAATTTCATTACTCTATTATTATTATATAATATTTATATTTCATTTAACATTCTAATGGTTATGTTACTTTTCTGATGGATGGGTTACTATTCTAATAATTAGGTTTTTATTCCTATGGATATATTGACTTTATACAACTTATAAATATTACTTATTTCGTTTATTCATAATCTAATTAGTTTTCTCTCAAATTTATCTACACCTTTTAAACAAATTTAATTAATATTTATAATATTTTATTTTATTTTAATAGTATTTTTCATGGGTGTAATATTTCTTGATGTCTACGATATTATGGATTTTAAAATTGTAAATTGTTTATTTGTTTTTCATATCCCGTTTTACTATTTATAATTTTATGTGGTTTATTATAATTTATATTTAAGGTTATATAATTAAGTAATAAGATATCAATAATCTTGTTATGTGTTTTATACAGTTTATTTGTGTCTAAATTTTATAATTCAATTAATATTGATATGTAAACATGAATTTAATCATCAAATGAAAATATTTATGGAAGAAATATTAATGTGTTTTGGGTTCATATAATAAAAATAAAAAAATGAATTTTATTTTAACTCATTTAAGTAAAGGGAGAATGTTTTTATACAAAAATTGGATTGTTACACAAGGGTATTCAAATAAGAAAATAGTTCAATTCCCAAGACATTTCATAGATGATTCATTGGATTTTCTCTATTTAATTACATATTATAAACTCATACAATCTCCCTAAATTTTTCACTTCCATGTCCGTGAAAGGATATTCTCCAGTGTTTAGTCTGGTGGAGATCACAATTTAAATTTTTTTATTTATTAATAATATTTACATGTGTTTTCTTACTCTTATTCTTCACTTTGAGGATTCACAGTGTTGAGTGATGGGGGTTGTCGATAGTTGACTGCTACTTTTCTTTACCGTGTTTTCTTATATAAACAAATGGAACTCATAATAGAACCTCACTTGATTATATAGTCTAAGTAATTGACTAGGTGGATATTGAGTAAATGGTTTTTGAAAGTGTCCATGTAAGATTAAGTGTACACTGATCTCTCTCAACTCTAAGAATACCTTGAAGGGGAATGTGTTTCAGTGAGATCAATGTACCTATATACACCCAATGTGCATAGAATAGACTATATAAGAATAACATAGTTGATGTAAATTGAAATTAATGCATCAACCTATTAAAATAGAACACTGGAGGTGGATGAGGTAACAATTGGCCACTATAGATAATGATATTAAGATATAATTCATTTGATAATAATGATAAGATAACACTTTTGATCAAACAGGGAAAAGAAACACCTTCTCCAAAACTCTTATCTTTATCTGTATCTGCATCTGTATGCATTTAATTTTCTTATCCTTATATATCTCCCAAAATCCCATTATATTAATTGTTTTCATATAAAAATTACCAAAAATATAACAAAATGAGAAAATAGGATAACTTTGTGTCTTTTGATTCCTTTAGATAAAAACCCAAGGTCATCATTATGATTCATCCTTAGGTTATCAGTTTAATAGTGAGGAGGAATATGAAAATACTTAAACAAATGAGTTCTACTTAGGGATGGTCATAAAAAAGTGATATCATTTGTTTGGTTGAGAGATAATATGGAGTTTGGAGTTATAATATGGTGAGGATTGTATTAATTTTGTTGAAAAATAGTTTCATTTGAACTTATCACTTGATAAAGGAAAGGTAAACTTCATAAGACATAGAAAGAACCCTATGATCTGATGCAAGGACCTTAAGATTACTGAACATACTAAACATTGATCAATAATTATAGTGTAGAGACCCATGTGTGGTACATTTATTTTTATTGTTTTCATATATATTAGAACTGGGTAGTTTCTCAAAAAATTAAAATTAGAATTTTATAAATGAAGTCTATATATTGGGATTATGGGTTCTTGTTTATGTTTGTAAATATAGTTTGTTGAAGTTTTCCTCATGTGTTTTGTGTTGTTGATGTGCAATAATATGTTTTGGTGGATAGTAACAGGCTACTTCATGAGGAGGATGATTCATGGAGGATGAATTTGTGAGAATTTCTTTAGTTACTTTGGTTTTCATATATCAACCCTTATAATATTTTAAATAATATTTTTGAGACTATATTTAATGTCAGTAGGAAGTTGCAGGCATCATAAAACATCAAAATTAATATATAATAATAATATATTATTTGTTCTCATACATTTAAATTCTCAAGATAAATTATTTTATTTACAAATGGATCCTATGATAAGAAATATTAGACCCCAGTTGCATCTATGATGGAGGTTTTACCCTAGGAGTTCTACAATATGATTTCATATTAGCAGTTTTAGTGACTAACCCCAATGATAGGTAATTTTATAAAATACCATGATCCGAAGGGGTTTTCTATATAATTTTATTTATCTCCAATTCTTGGTTCAACAACCATAAAACATAGAGTAATAAATAAAATATATGGAGATATATTTTTAGATTTTCTTAGAACCCAAATATTCCAAAAAAGTTGAAATAAAAATATTCTCTATCTCCAATGACAACCTATATAGATAGGATCTTTATTAATTATTGATCCAAAAGTGTGGAAGGGATTTTTGATTACTGTTCCTTTGTTATTCATTATTTTTATACTAAATGAATGAATTTAACCACAAGATATTTCTGATTAAATTGATGTAAATTTTTTATTAATTTTATCTAACCTTCAGTGTGATTATAAAATCATGTTGTGGTGATTTAATCCCCCTTTTTTAAATTTTAATCCTTTTTTCATGAAATTTATACGGTATAAAAACTTTTATATGAACCTTTTTATTAGTGAGTACATGATTTCGATGATATATTGTAGAATAATAAGTCATTATTCTCTCTTTATTTATTTCCATCATTCTCTCTCCCTCAATATAATCACTCTCTTTACCTCCCCTATATGGATGATGGTCTATCGACCATAGTGGTGGATGGTAGTAGTGCAGAGTGGTGCACGGGTGAATGAAAAATGGAGAATAATGAATCAAAAATAATATGTTTTGATGTGGAAAGTTGTGATGGATATGGAAATTTTAGGCATGTGGCTACGGTGGCGGTTGGAGATGTCTAGGATTGTGAAAATGGTTAGGGTAGAGTAGAAAATGGGTGGTGTAGAGCTGACCGACTATAGAGACAACTAACATAGGCCAAAACCCCATTTTTTTTGTAATTGAGTCATATCATACTAGCTCTTAGTTTGAGAAACACATGGACCCGACCAATCATGTAAAACCAGGGAGTAGGTCCCACCACATAGGCTCGATCTAATGACCTATCCCAACTGGACCCGACTTACAGACCCCTACGGCCCTATTCAGGTCAAGGATAGATAAGATTAGCAGCTCAGGTCATATCTGACCTAGTCTAGATGGTATATACACTTTGGATCACTTGGGTTCCCCATGCCTATGTACCAATACACCCCCTTACCAGTTTTCCATGTTGTGCACCTAGTGGGTTTCACATGGCCCAAGTTTTTCATAAGTGGCGTTTTCCACAACTTCCTCACCATGTGTCATTTTTAGGGAAATGAATATCCCAGCCTAAGTATTTTTTGAATAGATTATATTTGAGAATGTTGTTTGGAAACATGAGTCTATTTATGAGGTGATATATGAAATTTTCATATTTAGATATATATGGCTAGTGACGAGGATCTAGAATGAGAATCGATGTGTTTAAGGGTCCATTATCACTCTCTCAACTATTGTTTCATACTACCATATGATTTTTGTTACACATAATCATTTTGTTCTACCATCATATGTTATGTACTATATAATGAGGAACAGGTTCTCCTTTTCAAATCTAGAGAGGCGATGAATATACTATTTGGATTGTTTAGATTTTTAGGGCTATGTATTGATTCTTTTATGGTTAGGTTTTGTAGAGTGGGACTTCCTTCTATGTTCGGATTTATCTCTTCCTTTAAATTTATATGGGTTTTAAGGGTTATTATTTACTTCTTAACTTTTTGGTTTTGAGTTAAGTGGTATTTTTTATTCCTTTAACGTCTTAATGTAATTCTACTTTGTATGTATATGCTCACACTTGTATGTGCATATTTTCCAACACATGTCATATCTTATGCAGATGATAGGTAGTTCAATGGTGACCTTGGTGGATCAGGAATTGATGGTGCTTAATAATAAATAGAGGTGGTTTTAGTGTTAGTGATCATATATGGATCTTATTCGAAATGGGGATCTTAAAAAGTCAACTATTTAGGTTTGATCTTCGAATAGTTTTTGGGTGTGTATATTTCCCCTCATTATTTATAGATCACATACTAGTTTATATTTTTGTATCTTAGTGGTTTCCACTTTCATTTTATATATTGTAGTTAGTTTCCTTTTATTAATTCTTAATTTTCATATCCTACACAGGGTTGTGTGTTGTGTATAGGTGAATTAGGATAAGGCCTCTAATTATTTGACATATGCCTACTCATAACTATTGACCAACTCCTAGCTAATCATATGTTGGATTAGGGTGACACACATGGATTACCATTACTTAGATGGGGTGTCGATTAGTTAGATATTATAAGAGTGGTATCCAATAGAGGTTCATTCATGGAAATAATTTTTGGATTTAATTTCATGAGTAGTTGGTTTTGGAATATCAGGAAATATTTTTATGGGGTCTCTAGTTTAGCTTTTAGGACAAGAAATCCAGTATTGGTGTCGAATCCACCATATTCATTTACCAGGATTCTAGTAACTTGCTTGTCATCTCAAAAAACCGATATACCAATCATAGGGAAAAATTGATATATGAATCATATAGAAATGGTTTATTCATTTCCATGTACTTTTTGAAACATATTCCTAGACATGATTTATTAACAATGGTCAATCTTGTAAAATATTTGGATTCTTCCACATATATATCCATAGAGTATTTTAAGTAAATGTTTTGACATTCCCTTATCAGTAATTCAGCCTCTTGTTCATGACTAGATGATTGAGGAAGCTACCATACAAAGTTCAAATCATGATATGTTCCCACCATACATGTGAGGAGAGGTACATCCACCCATCATAGAATGAGAAAACCCACCTTCTATATTTTAGGTGAATGTTTCTCTATGTGTTGAGAATCTAATTATTCCAATAAAACATGACTAGGATGTATCTAGGATGAGTGAATTACATGAGTTACAGTGATAGAGAATACCTTGGTTCTGAGGTGATCCTAACCCTCATGTTGTTGAGGAGTGTCTTTTGATGTTAATTTTAGTTTTCCACCATGTCATGACACTAACTGATCAGATTTCAATGCTTATAGCTCATGTTTATCCAGACACAATGATTCAATGGTTGTGTTTGATCATTAAAACCCATGATTATGAGAAAATTCCCATGGTTTAAGTTTAATCACATATTCCATAAGGAGCATAGCACCTATGATGTTGGGATTAGTTCACATCAATGTGGATTTGGAATTTTGTTAGGGTAGCATGTTAACTATTGAGTAAATGTTATGGTTCAATGATCTCAATAGGTACTCCCATGATATAATCCCCTATGGTTTATTCAAATAAGGGAATCTTGAGCATGACCTCTATAGAGATTTAAAATTATGATTTTTCCTCAGTGTTCCCACCTATTTCGGAGTTATATAGTAAGAATTGTTGATATAGAGTTTCCTAGTGGAGGGAAAGTAGATGGAAATTTCAGGTGGTGATCGTCCTATTATAGAGTCATTAGCCACTTATAATCAACCTCATGCATTAGTGTTAATGCATATGAGGTTGACCTTCGTGTAGTCTTAGACCTAAGGATAAATAGTTTAGGTTTCACGTAGAGGATCCGAACATGTAGAGGATAATATTTCCTATTTCTACAAAGGACATATTATTTTGGTATCTGACTTCGCAAATAGTTAGAAAAAGGTGGGTAGTCATGTGGTTAATGGACCTATATAACAAATTTAGAATTGTGATCAAGGACCTAATTTGGGTATCTAGGGTGGATTAAAGGGTGGTGAATTCGGAAGAGGTGTGAGATATTATTAAGGAGGAGGAGTTTGAGGTGGATGATGCTATGATCTTCTTCCACTACTTTCACCTAGGGTTGTCCATGTCAGGTTCAAATATCCAATAGTTAGTGAAGTATCTAGCTGTAGAAAATTATGTGTTCTGGAAAGGTATTTCCTGAAATGATCTAAGGTTTTATTTGTGTCTCCTTTAGACTAAAAATCATAATCATAGACACTATAATGATCGATTATTTTATTGATTCATATGTATTTCTATAAATTGATATTCCAGTGGATCCCCTAGACCAACCCTTGTAGATAAATAACACTACTTAGAGTGATCCCACTCTCACTAACATTTTTAGTGATTTGAGATACTGTATAGTGGAGAGTGGGGTTTTCGGTACCTCATGGTGGCTGGGATTAAGCTTTATGGTGTCATCTTGGTATGTTCTATCAATTTATACTTCATTTTTAGATACACTGCTACCATGGGTGAGTGATATGCTCTTGCATTGATGGATCGAGATTTAATTTCATGGGAAAGTAGGACCTTCAGTTGAGATGATAATGGGATATGTTTGGGAAGTAGTAGATGATCACCCATTATTTGATGAGTTTGTCTCTTTGTGTGATAAATAACTCAAGTGATTATTTTCCACTAGTATCGAAGGAGCACATGGATGTTTTCCATAAGGGTGTATCAGGATTTTACCTTCATTGGGATGATTAACTCTATATATATTATCACCCTAAACTAATTCAGTATATTTTATAGCTTATTTGATAAACTTGACTATGATTAAGGAGTTGATGGTGAATTTGGAGGAACTGATGGAGAAGGATTTTATCATACCCAGTGTGTCCTAAAAAGATAGATATAGTTCTCAAAGAATTCATATGAGAGATTGAGGCTTTATGCTGACTATCTCTATTTGAATCAGGTGAAATTCAAGAATAAGTACTGTTTTCTAAGAATCAATGATCTCTTCAACCATATGATTGGATTGAAGTTGTTTTAAAATATTCATATATCTTTGTACTATCATTAATATTGTTTTACAAGGCGGACATTCAAAATATGACATTCTGATGCTACTGTGACCATTAAAAATTTATAGTGATTCCCATTGACATGATGAGTACCCTAACATTGTTCATGGGCCTCAAGAATCAAATATTACATACTATGTTGGTTAGATTCATAGTTTACTTTATCGACAATATCCTTCTCTATTCAACATTATAGGAAATACATCCAGATTATATGGGGAATTTCATAAACTTACTTTGAGAGCGTAAAATGTATGATAATCTTGTGAAGTGTCAGTTCGTAATTAAATAGGTCTAGTTCCAAGGTAATTTCATCACATAGGGAGGATTTGGTGTGATTCTAATGAATATCGAGGACATGTTGTCATGGGATCCACCCAAGTGAATGTTTAAGGTACACAATTTCCTTGGGTTAGCTGGGTACTTTTGAAGATTCATATTATACTTCTCTAGGATTGTGTTCCCCATGATTGAAATTATCAAAAAGGGGAAACTATTAATTTTATCTAAGTAGTTACAGAGATATTTTGAGGAGATGAAGCATATATTGATGGTTTCTACCATACTAAGGTTTCCTAATGAGGGAGTCAAGTACATGATGTTCTATGACTCCTTTGGATCTTGGATCAATTCTGTTCTCATTCATAGTTTGGCGGTGATTTCTTATTGGTCCTAGAAGTTAAAACCTCATGAGAAGAACTATACAAACCATGATTTAGTGCTATAAATTATTTTGTTTTCCCTAAAAACATAGAGGGACCATCTTCTTAGAGTGTGATTTCTAGTCTATACGAACCACCAGAGTCTTAGGTATATCATTACTCAAAGAGATGTTAATATAAAAAAGGTCCTTGTTAAAGTTTCAATAAGATTAAAACTTCTAGATGATATATATTAGGGGGTAATGGAAATGTAGTGGAATATTAACTTTGTCAAAAGTCATATTCTTAGTTGTTTAGAGAGGCTTCTAAACTTATAGACTCATTGCAGTTTTCCTTAGTAGATGTGGGAGAAGTGAGCTATCATTAATAGATGGTGGTGACCCCACCACTTCAATATCATGTGGGGAAGTCCCAACTATGAGACATATATTTTGAAGTTTTATTTGACTGGATATGTTTAATATCTGTACTCGATGAATATTCTAAAGGTGTTGATCAAGTCATTCTTTTCTGGGGATGGAAAATGGTACTAGTCTTGTTGTGTGATGAGGTGTGGAGGAAGTTCAATAATTTAACCTTTCTTCTACATCTAAGAGTGACTAAGATATACTAGTACATTTGATTATAGGTTTTTTGGGAAATAATAAAGTAGAGTATTACTGATTTTATTTATTGATGCCTCACCTGTTAGCTGGTGAAGGTAGAGCATCACGTCCTAAGGGGTTTAGCCTAACCCCTTGAGGGTCTAGAGTGGAAGTGAGATGAAATATCTATGAATTCCATGAGGATGTTTCCATGATTAGGGAGATTCCATGATTCTATTTGGGTGATCATCAACCAAATAACTATGCGAAACAACTTCCTTGCTATAATGAACCAAACATGGTGGACCTGACACATCACCTAACCTAGCTTTCCACAAGGCCTAAAGCATATTACCAATCACCATAGTATCGAAACTGGTTCTAGGGAATCAACATAAAAAACTAGGGGGATTTATTTCATCTATAGATAATAATAATAATAAATAAATAGAAACAACCATGAATATGGAATGGTATATCCATACATTCAGTTACCAAACAAATAAAATAAAAAAGTGCTGATAAATAAATAAGAAAAACATAGTATAAACCAAGAAATTTACATATGATAGATAATCAATAAATATTATTACTTTAATATAGGAACATAAAAAATGATAAAAAACTAACATTCTTTCAACATGAAATAAATTAATAAATATAATAAGGATATGAAATACAAATTAATATTGGATGAATTGTCTTATAAACACTGGATCCAAAATAAATAAACAACCTAATTCATTTCTCAAAGATCTCCTTGTGACCCATGGTCACTCACCATACCCAAAATTTAATTTAGCCACCAATGAATGATATCCAAATAGAGATCACATCCTAGGAACCTATTTACAACATGAGAGTTTCACACACACACATATTTACACCCACACACATGAGTGTGTCTGAAGGGAGTGAGATAAATAGGCCCAAAATGATTTCACCAAAGAGTCATTGTGATTAATTTTTATAAAATATTAAACAAATTCTATTTTTAAAAACCTTATAAAATACTGTTTTCAAAATATAAGGCACAGTAAAAAAGAAGTTCCAAGAATGTAACCTTTTTCCAAAACCAAGGAATCCCTTTTAAAAAAAACACCTTCTAGTTTGAAATCCAAAATTCTAAACTCAATTTAATAAATCATAATTTCCATTAAACCTTATTTAAAAAACTATTTTGATAAATATCCTTCTTAAAAAATGTTTGAAAATTGAACTAGATCATAAAGAAATATATAAATAACTTAAGGTTCCATCACATTAAGGGGCATTGTAAAAAAATAATGAAAGGGGTTCCATAAAACCTAAACAAGAACAAGGGGTTAAAAAAAGTGCACAGTGAGAATCCCCTAAGTAATACCACCAGTACATGAGAAAGTATCATGGGAAACACTATAAGTACTAATGTGAGATGGCCTTAAACATACTGAAGATAATCCATTTGTCTTTAATATCCTACAATCTCACCGAGTTATGTTGGTTTAATTCCACAGTTTGATCAAGTCATATCGATTAGATCCCATAGTCTAATAATGTTAAAAATTTATTGTATCCTAGAAGAAATCCCTTACTTAGAAACTAAAGTTCCCAAGACATATCAAAGTGGAGGTGAGTTTTCAACAAACAACACGATCAACATATACACCAAAAATGAAAAAGGAAATAAGCCTAATCTATCCTCAAAAAACCTCTAATAAAACAACCCCTTTATCATTATTAAATAATCACATGATAATAATAACAATCAATGTATATCCCATAAATGGGGTAGAAGTCTATACAGGACAATGAATACCAAGAGGCTCACCACCAGGGTTCAAAATCATCAATGAATCATTTTATAAAATGCCAACCAGGACTTTAAATCATACATGGAAGGCCAAACCTTGATGAAACCATGAAACACAAACACAAACACACACACCATGAGATAATTCTTATGAAAATATAAATTTACCTTTAATTTCCTTCTATATAACCATTTTTCAAACCAGTGCTTGAGAAAATTAAATATTTCTTCCCTAAATTTCCCCACCTAGGTGTCACCTAAATACCAAAACATCATTATAATAAAATTACCCCTTAATACATTAATTTGATCATTTTTAAAATAAAAATTGGTATTATTCCCTTTATTTATCATCAATACCATTTCAAAATATCCAAATAGTAATTTTTATAAACACTTGGCATGCAATGATTTATTTCAAAAGGAATTAGTAAAAATATATTTAAATATTATTTATACCAAATCTAAAAATCCATGGGAAAATCTTATAAACCCATAAATTATCTAATAAATAGATAGATATTAAGAAAAAATGAATATATAAACTCAATAATTGAATGAATTTTTTTTAATAAAGTAATTACATAAAAATACCTACCTAAATCCAACTGAAAATAATTCGCAACACATCACCTTCAATGGAGGAATCCGAAACAAGCAAGGAAATGAAGTCTAATATCCCTAAATAAAAAAATCCCTATTGTTTTACCCATCATAAACACAAAATTAACCCCCATAGGAATTAAGTTTCATAAATGAAAGAAAAATTGAAGGGAATGGAAGAGTGAAAGATAAGAGAATAAGAAATGACAGATTTACCTTATAAAACTTCTTGAAATCAAGGAATAGGAGCCATGAAAGTAAGTAGGAGTAGAGGATATCTCCCAAACATGTGTCTCTAGGTTGTTCGAACAACAGAGGGGGAAAGAGAGGGAAAACCTCTTAAAAAATGGGTGTAGAACCAGAAAATAACATAATTAAAACTAAACATAGGCTAGTACTAGAATGAACTACCCATCACCGTGCAACCTATCTTCCAAGAATAATCATGAGATCACTACCTAGGTTTACATCATGACAGAAAATTCCATCATTGACGCATGATGACCCAATGAGAACCCCCTATGGAACTACAGAAGTCCATTATGAGTCCCCATAAAATTACTCCACTCCTAGTTTTAAGTCATAGTGTGACCACCTCTATCACGGTGTGACTTTTCCCTCACTCAAAATTTCACAATGGAAAAACCACTAGTCATGGAATGACCCACCTATCATGGTACAACCTCCTATAGTTCGGAGATGCATGTCACTAAACACACTCATCATGATATGAACTAAAAAATTCACGAAAATGATCACTATAGATATAAATAATAACTAAAAAATTAACTAAAATTTTCAAATTAACCTAAAAATATATAATATTGAATTCTATAATGACTTGGGGTTGTCAAAATTACCACCACTATGCCACTTTTTCCACCTGTAAATCCATGTTGAAATATAGTTTTAATAGAAATCCAAAATTCCCACACCCAAAGAATAATAGGTGGGAGGGTTGAGGAAAAATCCAAAGTGTCTAGTGAGGGAAAGTATTATATAATGCACCACTCACTCAAAATTAACAGAACAATTCCTCAAGAATCATTATACATTTCTAATAATAATCCAAACTATAATCACAAATCATGAGGCTCAAATATCACCGATACCTATAATATATTTCCACACCATTTATAATTATTATAAATTAATGAGATAAGGAATTAAAAATACCATTTAAAGGATATCACCCAACCAAAACATCTCCTCAAGACAACTTAATGTAAACAATAATCTTATATCAATTATAAACGACCATCCAATAAAAAATTTAAAACTCCAAAAGAAAATACCTGAAAATGGAATTCACAAATGAACCCAAAAAGTTCAATCAATGCATAATCATCATATAAAAGCATAATTTTAAATATAACTCAATCAAAAAATTCCTCAATAAGGAACAAATATGGTCACTACCTTTGGGTTGTAAAGAAAAAGAATAAATAATTCAGAACCCTAACACAAAGAACCCATCCATATAGAACCTAATAGAAAACAGAAACTGGGATCAATTTTGGTTTAATAATACACAATACCTTAGAAAGGGAAATAGTCTCAACTAGGGGAACTCATCCTAGTTACCCCAGAATATACCCAAGTATTCCCATGAGAAAATCCTTAATATCCTCGGCTCAAAACATGGACATAATTACATAAAAAACCAAAGGGACTCATAAATTTATGAGGCATGATTAAAATAATGATAATAAATATGTCTCCAAAATAATAATAGAGAAAATTTACAAAGAATACATGAATCAATAATTACCTCAAAATCATCATTTTGTTTTATTTAAATGAGCATAAATTACCAAAAAATAATCACATATGTACTAATTATATATGAGAATCATCCTAAACCACCTCCTCATGTGATTCTAGGAAAAATCCAAAAAAAACTAATTTTAATACCAGAAAAAGATATCTATTTGGAAATGGGATTTCTAAATGTTATCAGTGACTAGCTAGAGAAAGAACACTACTTAAAAAAATGATCGGTAAACATTTTCACCATAAAAATAAACAGGTGGTGATCCCAGAATTATAAGAACATTATAGGTTTTAGATATACCAACCAATTTAGATTTCAGTTAGAGTCATAAATTTGAAGGGTTACACCTAAATTACAAGAGGAATAACCCCATGGATCTTTCTTAGAAACAAACTTTCCACATGATGTCAGGACCACTGTGGAAGGAACATCTAAAAAAGACAAATCATGAATCTAACAAATTTATGCTTTATAAATCAAACCAAATTTTTCCTACAAAACTAAGTATTTTATTTAAAAATCACAAATGACCAAAGAAAAAGCATTGTAAAAATGTTCCATTCTTTTATGTGAACATAATCTAATAAATATCCTAAAAAATTATTTTAAAAAAGCACAAATGCTTTGAGAACATCTCATTTCCTTTATAAATATATCCTTTATTTCTAAAAACACTCCATGAGTTCCAATATAATGGAATGATTTTCCTGAAATTCACACATATTTTAAAAACATTTCTCTTAAAATCCAATCCCCTTTTAAAAACACTTTCAAAATTTTATAATGAAATGAACCACTTTAGAAAAAACCACTTGGAACATAAATAATTAAAAACAAAAAATATTATTATAACATACAGTGGAATTAGAAATACTCTAAGGATCCAAAATAAAAAATACAACTGGGTGAAAATGCTGATATATACTCAATCCAAAATAAATAAAAAACCTGATCCACCACTCCAAGATCTTCATGTGAGATATGATCACTCACTATACCCACAATATCCATTAGTGTACTGCACATGATATCTAAACACAAATCACTACTAGGGAACCTATATAAAACATGAGATCTGTACACACACTTGAGTGTGTATATAGGATGTGAGATAAATAGGCCCAATAAAATTCTACTAAAGTGTTTATTCAATTAAATTTTTTTAAAAAACCATTAATTATAGTTTAAAAATCATTATAAATATGGTTTCATGAATTTAAAAAATAGGTTAAAAAGTGAAAGATATTTAGACCTTTTCCAAAACAAAGGCAACCCTTTTTGGAAAAAATACCTTCAGATTTGAAAACAATGATTTTGAAACCAAGTGAATAAAACTTTATTTCCTTTGAAATATCTTTCACAACCCATTTTTATAAATATCATTTTCATGAAATGTTTGAAAATTAAATCAACTGACAAAGAAAGTAAATAATAATAATATGTACCATCTTTTCAAGAGGCATCATAAAATCAAACAACATTAATGAAAAGTATCACAAAACCCAAATGGGATTAAGGGGATAAAAATAGAGTGTGTAGTAGGAATCCCTTAAGTAATACCATAAATTAATGAGTTTTTTCATAGGAGAATCCCTATATCCTAATGTGAGATGGTCCTAAAAATACTCAAGAGAATCCATTTATTTAAAAGTACTCACAATATTTTATGGTCATATCAGTCAGCTCCCATACTATGATCAGGTCATATCAATTAGCTCCCACCATCTAATATATTCAAAAATGTATGTATGTCCTATATCCTATACTTTACTTAGCTACTGAGGTTTTTTAGACATTTCAAATCATAGGTGAGTAATTAATAAATAAATTGATCAACACATATATCAATAATGAAAATGAAAATAAAATACATCTCAACTATGATACCCATACACAGAAAAACCCCTTTATCATCAATCACACATCACATAATAATAATAATAAATGTAAGTCCCATAAGTGGGGTAATATTATATACCATACTTACAAAAAAGGGACCCACAATCACGGTGTGTAATCATCAACAACTCATTTTATTAAATACCAACCAGGCCTTTACAATACACTTATAATGTCAAACTTTGGAAAAACCACGGCACACACTCCATGAGATTATTTTTTATGAAAATATAAATGGTTCTTAAATCATCACATATATAAAAAGGTTTCAAACCATACCATGAAAACATAGAAGTTTTTGTCCATAAGAAAAAAATACCTCCCTTTGGATTCACCTGAATAGAAAAACATCATTTTTATAAAACCAACCCTTAACACATATATTTAACCCTTTTTAAAATAAAAACTAGACTAAAACTATTGAATTATCATTAAGACCATTTCATAATATCCATATATGTATTTTCAAAAAAACAATTAGCACACAATAATTTAGTTTAAATGGAATAACTTAAAATAAATTGAAAAAATATGTGTGCCAAGGCTAGAAAACTATAGAAACCATTTATAAATGACTCAAGGGTATTATACATAGATATAAATTAATAAAAAATAATTCTAGAAAATTATTTTTTTTGAAAATTTTAAAACATGTAATTTTATAAAAACACCAACCACAATCCAAGTTGAAATAATCTATAACACATCACCTTGAATGATAGAAGCTAAAATAAGCTTGGTAATGATCTATAGTAACCCCAAACCAAAAAATACCCATGATTAGACCCATAAAAACCCTAAATTATTACCCCATGGGAATTAAGGTTCTTGAAAAAAGAAAAAATGAGGGTAATATAAGAGGGAAGGATAAGATAAGAAGAAAGAAAAGACTTACCTTATAAAACTACATGAAATTGAGAAAGAGCAGATGTGGAATCAAAGAAAAGGATGATAGAGGTTCCTAGAGTGTGTCTTTGGGTCATAAAAATATGAGAGGAGTAAAAATAGGGATAATAACCTTAAAACTGAATGGGGTAAGAACCATAACATCACATAATTAAAACTAGGACATGTACAAAATGATGTGACCCATTACAGTGTGACCTACCTTCCAGGAAGAATCATGGGATCACTACCTTTGGTTTCACTATAGTACATCCATACCTCATTATATAATGATGACCCCACATTAATCCCATCATGTAATGACACATGGAAGTGGTGCCTCCAAATAAAAACAACCTAAAAACCTGGGTTTGGTCAGGTTCAACCTCCCTTATCCCAATGAAACCCTTCCATCGCTCGAAATTTCACCAAGTAAAAACCACTAGTCGTGGGAAAACCCACCAGTTAAGGCTTGAACACTTTCGGTTTGATTCTACAAGTCACCCAACACAATATTCATGGGGTGAACCACCCATGTTTTGGAACTAATAATTGTATAAAGAACTATAGAACAATAAAAGCACTTAAAAATTTAAAATTAATCCAAAATTATATAATCTTAAATATTATAATGAAATAGGTGTGTCACACTTATTCATTAGTATACTTTGGAAGAGATATTGGTACAATTATAAGTTGGATATACTATCGGGGTTCATGGGGTGAATTTGATCATCATTTCTAACTAAGATTCTTAATTTATGCCATGGTTATGGGGAGGCTTGTAGGAGGAATTTAGGATCCCGTTTTAGATGAGTAACAAATTCCACCCCTAGATAGATGGCTATACTGAGTGAATAATTCATTTTTTTAGGGATATGATGAGGGATCGTGTGTTATATTTTGGTTGGAGTTGGGAGGATCATGTCGGTCAATGTATGGTAAAATGATGGGGGGGGGAGGGTAAATTTCCCTTACAAAAACAAATAAATTATTTTTTATATACTAAAAAAATATTATTTAAAGTTTGAAGATAATTAAAACCTTTTTAAGAATTTAAAATGAACAATTAATATAGGAAAAATAAAAAATAATTCGTAATAGAATAACTATATATGATTATATAAGTGAAATCATCTAAGAATGTGTGATTTTTAAATTGAATGATCCAGAATATAAAAGGATGAAGTTATAAAAATAATTATATTAAAAAGACAAGGAAATAAAGAATAAAATAATTATCATGAATTGATAAAGGAATTTATATAAAGTTATTTTATATTACCCCATAACTATTAACCTAATTTTTATTGGTTTTATTGTATTAGTCCCTCGTATTTAACCATAACTGAGATAGAAGAATCCCCATTATTTTTCATTTCTTATATTATGAAACTGGAATATAATATGACCTATATTTTTAATGGATATATCTATAAAACTAAAAGTTAATTAATCTATTTCATTTTAGATGTTATGGTAATAAATATGATTCCCTCACTTAAAAAGGTAGAAAGCACCGAATTAGAATAAATTTTGTTATAAAGAGAGGATTTATAGAAAAATATTGTTTAAGAATATTCTTGGTTCACTAAAATAGAAATGAAAATATACTCTGAGGGAATGAGAATGATATTCAAGATAAATCTTTTTGGTAAGAAAAATTAAGGTATTGAGATCACAATAGAGACCAAGATAACTTTTGTGATTTTAGATCTTTAACATTTGATAATCATTGATAAGGTAAGAATGTGATTTTAATGACACCTAAAGGGTATATCTATAGTCTACAAATGATTTAGGAACATTCTAGAATAAAAATAGGATTAAATAAGTGATGAGGTACCAATTTGATGCATTTTGGACCATAATAAATGCGCTTTTGACTGGGCTATCCTCACAACACTAGGTACCCAGTAGACATCATTGAATTTGCCGGTGTGGTAGATGTAACTCTCTAGAAATCTAAAGAACCTATCGGATGTGTGGTGAGATATTAGTGGATAAAAAATAGAAAAATATTTCAAGGAAGGTTCTACCCATCACCATTAGCTGCTCGGTTCTCTTCCACCTACTATCTAGTGGAATTTTTCTAAATATAACATTCTTACCAAATGGAAATAGTTAGCTGATGCCCTAAAATGGCTAGCTAGTGCTTCCTGATACTCCCCAAATACCTCAATGGACTTTCATTATTAGTATAACATCTTTAATAGGTATCAAAACATCATTTTAGGAGTTCAATAATTCCACCAAGGCATATTCAAGTATTTTCCAATGCTTATTCATGATTCTAAAAATATTTCATTATGATCTTCTGTTAAACAATATTAATGCATGAAAAAATTAACTTTAAATATATCAAATGAAATAATTAGAAACCTTAAAGATTTTTGTGATAAATAAAACATAAAAAGTTGAGAAGTATAACAAGGATAACTTTACCTTGGAGGATTCCTCATAAAACAATAACTACCACGCCACCATTGGAATGTAATATTTTTAGGCCCTAGATTAGATACCTTACATCAATAAGGTAGATAATTCATTCTTTAAGGTTGTATAATGGGTTGGTTTTTATATTTTTGGAAGGTGAGTTAGGATTTCCCTAAGATTCATTGGTTTATTCCATATTCTACATAAAGTGGGTGGGGTTTCTTGCCCCCTAGAGTTACCATGAAGCTGGATCAGGTGCACAACGTTTTCCATGCATCAAAAATAAGAATATAAGTGAATGAATCATCACACATCATTGACTATTGTGATATAAATATTAAAGTTAGAGAAACCTTCTTAGAGGACTCAGTTCTGATCAAGGACATACATAATATGAATTTTCATGGACAAGCTAGTCCACTGGTGCACATCCTTTAGTAGTATTTGAAACTATATGAGAGTTTTTTGGAGAATGAGACCTAGAAGTGGAACTAATAATCTCACATTTTTTATTGTTTGATATTTTATAGGTTAAAATACTTCAACGTGAGGAGGATGTATTAAATTTGGTTTTAACTTCTGAAGCCAAAGAATATTTTAAATAACATTTTTGGGATTATTTGTAGAGATTTTGTGAATTTATAGACATAAAGAAGCCTCAATATTAATATATTAATAATAATATATTATTTTAATCTATGAGGTTCACATTCTTAGGAAAGAATATTTTCCTTAAAAGACATATCCTCAAATGGGAAATTCGAGAAGACGGTTGTGTGTTGGGCATGGTATTTTCTCAAGGGGTGTTATAACATGAGTTCACATCAATAGTACACAGGAAAGACCCTAGTGATAGGTATTTTATAAAATATCTTGAATCCTAGGATTTTTGTATATGAATCTAGTTATATCTAATTATAGGGTCAACCTTCATAAGCCCTGTAATTAAAGAGAAAAATTTAAAGTTATATATTGAGAGGATTATTGGGAGGACCTAGAGAATTTGTAGAAATCAAAGAACATATCAATTCCATCATTGATGAAAACTGACACAATGAAATCCTCACTAATTATCATTCTAAACAAAAGTTAGTGATTTTTTATTAGTGTTTCTCTATTCTTATTTAATTTTGTATTAAATTTATGAACTAAACAATTTCTCTTTGTGATTAAATTGGTGTATATTTTTTATTAATTATATCTAACCCCATTATGATTTTATAAAACCATTGGGATAATATAATACTCATTATCAGTCCATAAATCCATATTTCATGATTTTTAGGGTATATAATACTTTACCTAAACAAAGTTCAATGTTATTTCATAATTTTGATGGTGAATCGATGAATAAGAGGTCATTATTGTCCCTCACACTCTTATTATCCCTCTATATCTCTCTCTATATCTCTTATAGTATCCCATTATCTCTCTCTTACTCCATACTCCTCCATATTCCTCTCATGTGTGAATAAAATATCTCTAGACCTAGTAGTTCCTAAAGGAAGAGTGGAGTAGTGTAAAAGAGAATAAAAAAGGGAGGTGGATGGAATGGTGATGGAAGACTCTTGAGTGGAATCCTCTGAGAGAGAAAAAAACATATGGTAAGTGGATTCACCAGTTGTCTATGGTGAGTGGGTGGAAGAGTTAGAAAAAGGAGGGTATGATAGGGGAATCATAGAGATTGTTGTACGTAGTAGTAACTGACACAGATGGGATGATATCATGACATGGGTAAGAAAATGATGTTAGGGTAGCCACCATGGAATTGACCAATATAACTTTCCCACTGACCCTAGGATTAAAAGTACATGAGATTGGACACTCGATTTGGCCCAGAGAATAGATACCATAACATAGTCTTTGTTCAATGGCTCAGCAGTGAAATCCTAGACTAACACTACTAGAAAATAAGTCTATCCCCACGCATCTATACCCACAGTTTTGTTAAAACTGTGGGTATACAATGCCCCAATTTCATGATACAATTGGGCTTCCCCTATAGATTTCACATTTCCATTGGGCTCTCCCGCATGAACCCTATCCTCCCCTACTCGACCTCCTCCACTCTACCCTGTCCTCCCCTCCCCGACCTTAACCTCCTGACCTCCACCTTTGCCTCAATGTCCAGGCCTCCGCCTCTACCTCAACATCCTAGCCTCCGCCTCCACCTCAAAGTCTAGGACTCCACCTCCACCTCAATGTCCTGACCTCTGCCTCCCTGCCCCATACCCTCTCAGCTCCCTCTACTCCAATGATGTCTCCCCTCTCTCCTCTCGGCTCCCTCTCCTATGGTGACGTCCTTGCACGATCCGTGGCCTGGGGTTCCAAAAAGGATATATGATCACAGAGTGCCTTCAATTATATACAAGGAGAGGATCCATCACTAATCTAGAGTTCCAAAAGGTGGATATCATTTAAAGTTACTAAATTCAAGGTTTAAATATTTTCTAATCCTGATTCATTTCATTTGTTTAAGTATATATCACAAATTTTTCCGTGAAATATTATTAGTGAATGATAGAGTTTTTTAAAATTTAGGAATTTTATTGCAATTATGATCACATGAATTTAAAATCAAGGGGTATAAGTTATCAATGCACTATGAAAGAATACATTCATCATTATAATTACTGTAACCACATTGAAGATAATGATTTTATAATTGGGTTACCTTGTCTTTAAAATGATATCATATAATCAATATGGGGTCATTACTAAATGATAAATTGAATACTAATTTTTACTCCTTCTAAATGTACTAATATTATTCAAAATAAATCCATGCATATAAATTTAAATTTAAAGTGTAACATTTCTAAATATTTTGATACCAGTCATTGGGATTTTATTTTGTATATTCTTAGAGTTTTTCAAATGATTACAATAAATTTGTTGTTGTAACTTAAAATAATACCATATTTTTTATGTCTAATAATGGACCCACAATGGGTTATTTTAAATGATAAATGGGTGTAAGTCATGGTGTACCCATGTTTACATTGTTGTTTGGACTTAGAGAAGATTACCTAAGATTATTCTTGTGAAAGGATACCTAAATTGTGGTTTTTACACCTATCAGGACTTCAAGGTACTTACTTACCCCATTGAACCTATTTTATATTGATGACCTATTGATTTTATTTCAAGGGGATAAACATACACCTGAAACAAAAAAATAATTCTTTATGCAAAGTGATTGTGTTTATGGCAGTCTATAGCATAGAATAAATATTTTGTCTACTTTAAAAAATACATTTTATTTGAATGAAAAATAAAATTTTCAAAAAAATCAATGTTAAAATAAATAGTGATTAATGTTAAATACCTTTCAATTCCTATTTTTTGGTCTAGAGGTAAGGTTATCAACTTAGAGACCATAGTTTCCAAAATTATACTATAAATTTTTAAATTAACTACAATGTTTTGTGTTAGTGGAGTTGGTTAAAGTGTTAACTATCGATGGAGTAGGGCTCAAGTGATTTTGAAATTTAGAATATGGATTTGGGAGAAGGATACTTAAGATATTTTGGTGTGTTAAAAGTGATGTTTCATAGCTAAAGGGACCAATGTAAAATACTTGAATCAATGTTTTGGTTGTTGGGAAATTAAAACCAATTATGTTTTCATTAGTATAAGCCATCAGAACTGTGGGTAGAGGCCGCAAGAGTTTCAAAATCTATTAAATGGGTTAAAAATCCACATTTGAGAGCCCGATGGTTTGAATTGAAGATTTAGTGGTCTACTAGAACTCAAGTGAGGGCCACCGGAATCCCATTGGTTCCCAAAACCCCTAATTCATGTAGGGTAATTTTTTTCATTCCATGATAAATTTTATAAAAGTTATCCCCTCTACTTTATCCCTCAATTTTCTATATGTTATTAAGGATTCACCTTTCATTATCCCCTCTTGTACCTTGTATTCTCCATGATTTTTCTCCTCTATCACTTTACAATTGGTGAAACAAATGTGGTAGTGATTTTCTCTAAGTAAGTTTTATAACATGTAATTTTTTATTATTGGTTTCCCTATATTCTTCTTAGTGATTTTCCATAAATTCCCAATTTTTGTTATTTTTTTAATTTATTTGATTTTAAGTGAACAAGGATCAATCATACTATAATAAAAGATGGAAAAAACCCTATGGTCATGAGGTAGGTGGTACCCAGTAGTTTATCTCATTTTATATGCGTTTCCATGTGATGTATAATTGTGGACCTTGAGTAAGTGAGTATTATGGAATGAAAATTGATCCAATAACTTGATTGGGTATGTATTATTAGAACCATGAAATATATTCTACAAACGATGCGCCTTGGGTTCAGAGGTTTCCAAATATTAATTCAATGTAAGGGAATTATCAAAAATTTAAAAAAACCCCATGAAGGGTGTTTTCTAACAAGTTAAGACTAGGGATAAATTGTATGGTATAATTTGAGGATTTTGATCCTCATGAAGAGTAGTGATCCATATGAGTTATGGGGTGGTTTAAGATGAGTGTTCTTGAAAAAATAAGTTCTTCAGGAGAGATGAATTATGAGCATAGAATGCGATTTTTATATAAGGACCTATGTGGTCTTGTGTATATATGGGTGAGAATACAAGGATAGTAAATTTATTTTGTAGTCACCAATGTGTGTTTTTCCTAGGGGGAATCAGTTATAGAAATGAGAGTAATTATTTTTAAGGGTTATGTCAACATTAAAGGATGACTTGTGAAATTATTTTTGATTTCTTGTTCAGACTAAGGGTGGTCTCTAATGTTTTTAAAAGATAACTTACCATTGATCGGTGACCATAATGTTGGCCATGATTTGGGTTTTCATTGTGGCATTAAGACACAAAATTGATAAGTTGGAATATAAGTCACTATATAACTTGTTAGATTAAAGTTGTGAGTTCCTAGTATTTCTAGGAAAGATGAGCTCCTTGAAGGGTGGTTTAGAGTGATTGATTCATGATATTTGATATCCATTAAAAAATGGTTTGGTGGGGTTTCTATGTTATTACTTTCTGTAATTATGTCTTCTTACATGGACCTTTTTAGTATTATTTCATGATACTCTATTCATTACTAAGAAGAAGAGGGATAAATGTCAGCACACTATTTTGGGGACCCATCCTACTATGCAGTAGTGCTCATATGTCCCTATATTTATGAACATTATATTGAGTCCATATTTAATCCTATATATAGTTTCTACAATTTATAAGATGAAGTGGATATATTATAGGCTTCCTTGTCATGATCTTGTGGGTGTATTCCTTATCATGATCTTATGGGTTCCTTAATTATCATGATCTTGTGGATGGTCATGTTTCTAACCATATGAATTTTTATTCTAATTGAGGTCGAACCATTTCATAATAGTCATACCTCACTTGATCATTATTTTTCAAATTTCATACTATTGAACCTTTAAGTAAATAAATCTTGTTCAAAAATGTTGATCTTTGATTGGATTAATTAGGATGTGATTTATTTTTGGGGTATAAGTAGTGTTTAATGAAATAGTTCATGATTCTTGAAACTTATTAAGGTGAATTAATCATTATCTATGGATCATTGGTAGATGCTTTAGTGAATTTCTCTTGGATTATAGGTTATCATTAGTTTGGATTAGAGATAATGTTTCTTCATTAATTCTTGGATTAAGGAATTAATGATGAGACATTTCAATCTAGTTTAAATGGGTGGTATTAAGTTCATTTTAAGATGATCTATCTTTTACTTTTGAATTAAAAGCAACATAGTATTAATTTATCATATTACTCAATTTATCACTGCAAATCAATAGTGTAATTTAAAAAATTCTACTCAGATGAAGTTCAAATTGAACGAGAAGCATGTTAATTTAATTATGCTCATTTTTTATGATAAATCCATTATATATATTTTTATACTTGAAAATTTATATATCTTTTGGGGATTAGTATTTTCAATTTGATTTTATTTTCCATAGTTAGTTTCACTTACGATTATCTATAATTATTTTTTTGTTCTCAGTTAAATTCATTGAATTTATTCTCTTGCTCTTAATGTGCATTGCTATTGTCTCAAGACAATAATGTAGGTCGTGAAAATTTTATTTGGGGTGAGAAACAATTAATCATGTATATTGGTATGTTCATTTCCTGTTACCATGTTTTAAAAAATGAAGATTGATCCCCTTTGGGTAAAATGTTCTGAAACTCCTTCCACTAAAAAAGCATTCTGAATTCATCCCAAAACCAAAAACCATCAACATCAATTAAATAGTTGGTTTAGGAGAAGATGTTCACTAATAGCCTCTACTTTATGCTCAACATGAGGTTTTGGGAAGTTTGAGCCTTTACTAGGACATATTTTTTCATTATCCCTCCAACAATGTCATCAATCCTTAAAATCAAAAAGATAAATATCATTGAAATTCTTGAATGCTTGTTCCTTAAGGCCATATATTTTTTTCATTCATGTCCACAATGTCACTTTTACTCCCATTTTTTTATTCATGTATTTTCACATTTTCTATACTTTCCTTATAGAATAGTATTTTTCCAAATCACATTAACAACACAATTTGGAGCTATTATTCTGGGTAATGCCTCAAAATGAAATAACAGCTACTTCATAATGAGAATACTCAGCTCCTTCAATAGATGAAAAATTCTACTCCAAACTAGAAGACACTGCCATCTTAGTAGCACCACTGCAAGGTACTAGATATGGATTCCTGAGAATATTTTTTCTAGGTCATAGAATCCTAAAAATTTCTTTCCACATTATTTTAATGATCTTTTTTACTAACCCTTAGAATAATGGTGTAATATTTTATCATTGAAGACTCGAATTTAAAGTAAAAAATTGGTCACAAATATTATTGAGTACGTAATGCTGTTTTGTTGATATTACACATATTCAATGAAATTAGTGATTTTATCTAGTGATTCATCCACTAATTGGTTGCTAAAGGAAGTGTATTCCTCTTCTTATTTACTCATAAAATGTTTTCTATTTCCTCTAGGTAATTTTTTCTTGATGCCGCTAGACATGTACACTATTCTACAAAAGATGTCTACAATCTCAGGGTAGTGGTATGCTGTGATTTTTTTGTCTAAATAATCCTTCCAATATAATCTGTTTCCTCCTTGCTTGTAGGAAGTTGTTTTGAACCATGGGGCATTATGGTTCTTATATTGGGGTAGTGACTTGTATAGTCACAAAATACAGGTATGTTCTAGTTTAGTTTTTATTTTATTTTCTTTATCACATCGGCCACTTAGGACTTTTACTAATTTATATGGACAGAGGGTGGTTATATTCTACGAAGGGGTCCAGAAGGGCACTTGATGCAGCTATGTAGTTTTCCTTATAGGGGAGGGAGATCGGGGTAGTGTAGGGACTAATTAGTGTGTTTAATTTTTTTTCTACCATTGTATTTTGTCGTTTCTTTTTATTTTATTTTCCTTCAGTGTGGAAGTCTGACATACTGTTGGGTCTTGCAAACATTTATTTATTTTCTACTGCTATTTTAATTAATTATTTTTTGTGGAAATTGTTCCCGAGTGGTGATTCCTTGATGCTCAGACACTTGTTCCTGCCTGTGGGTATAACCCATCCACCTTAGTCTTTACTAGTATTCCTATATTAGAGTCTCTGTCTAGACCACAAGAAGGCCTAGGGAAAAAAATATTTAGGTAGGGATTGAGAATGTATAGGAATGAATTGTGAATTACAATTAATAAGGATCGAGGATATTAGAATTTATAATGAGCAGATATGGGAGACTATGCAATATATATTGATTCTGAAAATTCTATGGGTATAAAATGTGGTGAAATGATAATGAGTTTGGATTAATAAATGGAAATTAAAATTCATAAACAATTTGATAATGTAATATCATATCATGAGATACTATACATTGTTGGAGTTGATGACTAGACTACATCCCTATAAAAATATAGAAATATCGTGGTGCCAAAAATTTTCTATCACACAATAGATATTTTGGTTTGAAATTCTAAGTAAAACCTTCATTGACCTCATGGAAGGGATCATGACTTGTTAAAATATCGAAACCAGGGGCAAGGTAGTTATTCCCTTATCACATACCCTGAGTAGAGTTCCACACAACCCTAAATACAATAATATCCCCAAAATAAATACTTGAGGTTGTCTAAATCTACCTCCATTCTCTGATACAATGTTTGGAACAGGGTGAACCTTTCCACCAGTTCTTCTATAAATATTTCGTTCATTCTTAGAGCCACCTCACAAAGTTTTGTTTTTATGGGGAATTCCAATCATCTATAAAAGGACCGGTAAATGCCTCATGATAATTGGGTTATCAAGATTGACTTATTAATCTCTGTAGAAAAAACTAAATGCCCCTTGTAAGACTTTCAACTTTCAAACATATCACGCCCAGAATAAGGGTGATAAATCCCTTTTCTAAGACACCAAAGGTAGTTCCACATAACCCATATAAAAAATAGTTTCCTATTTTTCTTCTTCATACTCTGGTTTTACAAGTGTGGAAACCTTCACTGTGGTCAACTATGTGATCTACTAAAATATATTAATATCTATATTAAAACTCTCTCTTAGAACTCCTGAGAATCTTGAAATTTGAATATTTATATAAAAATATTTATTTAAGAACCCAGTCTGTTGAGTCTTCATTAAAAACATTCATTAAAATAAAATCTCGAATATCAAAACATTGCATTCTTCATTTAAGACTCCAAATACTATGGAATCTCTATTACAAAAAATCTTCATTCAAAACATCACAAGCATGAGGCCCGAAAAATTGATTCATGCAACCGTCTAACCCATGCAAGAGTTTCATTCACATGCTGCATGTTTTTTCTCATGAACTCTACCGGTTAGCCTGCTTGTCCACTCCTACAACCATAATTCCCATTCTATAATAGCTTCATGGAAGCTTCTGACACCCTGTACACCAATATTTATCCAATCCATTGAAATTTTGTGTATCCTCATCCTACTAAAGTTGTTAAAAAATTCTCTAGCATTCATGTATTTTAAATCAGTTCCAAATTTCAGATATTAAGATCAATTACAGCTTTAATATATCAGCCACCTCTTTAATTCAACGATTGAACATGATCCACATCCAATTTCCAACCTGTATTAACTTTCATCCATGCTCCAAACACATATCAATATCTCGAAATCATGAATTTCATTTTATTATGAAATTATTCCATGCATACCTTCACCCTCTGTCCTCTTCCAAGACTTCTTCTTTATGATAACACATAGAATGCACTCTTCATATATATATTTTCAACACCTCTTCATACAATATATATTCATGACATTATTCTTAACAAATACCAAGCCTCTTTAATCAAACATGCCTCATTCATACCTCATATATTTTCCACAAATCCAACTCATAAAGCCTTGGTTTCAATAATCCCCCCTTTGGATGATCATGTTCTTGAATTAGTTTCCTCTGGTATAGAGATTAGTGGCCCTATTCTTCCTATTAAAGATAAGGTGAAAAATACTATCTTATGGGATAATATAGTACAGGAGTCTCATCCAGCCTATAAGGAAATTTCTTTTAATGATGCTCTACAAAGGGTCATCTCTCATGAACATCTTGGAGAAGCATCTGATCATAGTAAAGATGAAATGGAATATGATGCACAAGATGAGGTGGATTCCAATTACTAGAAAGATCAATGAAATATTTTTTCAAAGAACCATAAAGGTAAGTCAAAGACAATGGTTTCCAATTTAGGGAAATCCAAGAGTAAACTTTTCAATTGGTTTCTCACTCCTCTCACCCTAATTTGTGGAAACCATTTCCGGTATTGCATTTGATGATAAGGATTACAATAAGAAATTTGGGGAATATCAACCTCCTATAGTAATTGTTTGCAATGTTAAATAAGTACCTATGATGGAAAATTGTTCGGCATAGGGAGGTAATTCTAATCTGGCCTCAGTTCTCTCTTTATCAAACACTTGTACAAGTACCTCTCATATGGACAGTACATGTCCAACTAGAAAACTAGTGAGTTGTGACTTATTAATTTTTCATATTTTGGATGCTCTGATTTCTTCTACTTTGAAGTGCTCTAATGGACTTGGAGGATCCAATCCACCACTAACTAGTACCACTGCTATCCTAGTTCTTGGATCACCTACTTTGCAGACTCAGACATCTACTCCTATTAAGGGTGGACACAACAAAGATTCCATTTTTTAACCCCTTATATTAATGTAGAATGGTTTTTGAATGCTATAGCTTTGTCTTAAAAGTAGTCTACTAGTTACAAAACTTCTCCCAGGGATAGTCATAGGGTTTCATCTTTTGATACTCCCATGATTGATAAGGCAGAGGGCACACTGGGCATAGACTTGAATCATCGTGTTAAGGGGACTCATAAATTAAAGGTGAGTATTCACAATTCCTTTTAATTGATAGTATCTAGAAGCAATGAAGAGGATGGGAAAGAAAACAACATGGTTTCAGGAGCTAAAGTAATGACACATCTCGTTGATGTGTCAATTATAGATGATGGAGATGGTCCATGGATAGTGGCTTCCACTTCAGAGAAGTACATTTTTCTTATTACAAGTTTAAAAATGATGTCTTAGTATACTTGAAATAATCTTCTGTACTATGCACTAGGATTCAACTTTCACAATTTGAGCCCTACGGTGTGCTTGTTGGGGGTTGCAAGGGGAAACACTCCCCTGATTTGAGGGTCTGGGGCCAAAAATTCTAGTAATAGTTGTGACCCAATTTGGGTTACGGTAGCAACCCAGTGCAGGAAGGCTAAATTTTTTTTGTGTCCACTATCAGAATTTCTTTGGATTTAATAATAGATAAATTATTATGATGCTTAACCATTAAGAATTTATTTAGGACATTTTTGATAAGAACTTTTTTCTTCTTTAAGCACTTTGGCTAGCTCTTCTTATGTTTTAACAGGTGAAAACAATGAATTATTGTTCCATTTTTTTTCATTCTGGTTTACATTGTTTAATAGTGGTTTCACAGGGGGTGGGTGATGTGTGAAATGAAGAGGGGGGGGGGGCTGGGTGTAGGGGGGTGTCTGAGGGGGGGGGGGGGGGGTGAAGGTTGGGGGCAGTTGGGGTGAAGGAGGAAGGTGGTAGTGGGGGTAAAAGGGGGTGTCTATGGGGGGAGGGGGTGTCTTAGAGGGGGGGGGGGGGTCCAGAGGGTGTTTAGGGTGTCCAGTGGGGGTGTCCGGGGGGGGGGGGTGTCCAGGGGGATGGGTGTCTTAGGGGGAAGGGGGTGTGGGGGAGAAGGGAGAGGGTGTGTCCCAGGGGGGGGGGTCCAGGGTGTGTCCAGGGGGTCCAGTGGGGGGGTGTCCCAGGGGGGTCTAGTGGATGGGGGGTCCATGGGGGTCTAGGGGGTGTCTAGGTGGGGTCAAGGGGGGTGGATGTCTTGGGATTCTAGGGTGGGGTGTCTAGTGGGGAGGGGGTGTCCAGGGGGTGTCTATGGGGTCCAGTGGGGGGGGGGTGTCCAGGGGAGGTACAAGGTGGTGTCTGGGGGGGGGTGTCAAAGGGGGTGTTCGGGGGGTTTCTAGCGGGGGGTTTCTAGGGGATGTTCAGTGGTGGGGGGGGGGGTGTCCAGTGGGGGTGTGTAGGTGGGTGTCTAGGGGAGAGGGGGTGTCCAGGGGGGTTCAAGGGGGTTCTGTTTAGGGGGAGAGTGGGGGGGTGTGAAAGGAGGAAGAGTGTGTGGTTTCATAGTGTTTCCATTTTCTGATAAGATCTCTTCTATTGTTTCACACTGGTTTGAATTATGGTATGCAAGAGAAAGGTGAAGCTAAGGTGGGAAGATGTTGTTTCTGGGAAAACCACATATACCCATAGTTCTCTAAACAGTGGATATGTGTGCTGTGAAGAAAAATATCTATACCAATAGTTTACTTAACCATGGGTATGTAATTTGTGCTGTAAAAATGTATAACCATGGTTTTCTAAACTGTGGATATAGATTTATACCCACGATTTAACAGAACCATGGGTAATATGAAATTTCAGTGGGCTATACCCATGGTTTTTACAAAACCCTGGGTATAGGGAATTCTTGATGCCTCAGGATCCCATGGTTCATGAAACCATGGGTATAGCCTATACCCATGATTTCATGGGATATACCCATAGTTTGAAACAGTGGGTAGTGGGGAATTTTCTAGTAGTGTAATCACCCTCGGTGGACAAATCCCATAGTGAGATGCGCCATGAAACATGTGGGTGCCTCATGATATTTCAATCCCCACACATTTAGTGTTCATGCATGCCAATGGAACACTCCCACTCTACTAATTCGTTGAGTGGAATACCCATAAGCTTTCATATGGCTCGATATTAACCCATGTGTCATTTTTCCACAACTTCTTATTTGTGTGATAGGTTTAGGAAAATGAATATCCTATCCTGAGAATTTTTACTTGTAGATAATAATGGAATAGTTTGTTTTAACATATCAAGATATTTTAGATGTGATATAGTTAGTTTTTATACTTAACTTCGTATGGTCAGAAATAGGGATTGAGTATGAGGGTTAGATAATTGAAGGGTCTAGTATATCAATATTATCTATTGTGTATGACTCTTATCTTTTGTGTGTTGTACTTGACTACAATATTCTACCCTATCATGATGTGTACTATCTAAAAAGGCCTGAATTCTATATTAATATCTTAAGGGATGTGATGAGACTTCTAGTTAGGTACTTCAGATTCTATACTATGTGTGTTGATTATCCTATGATTGTAATATGCCAAGGGAGCCTTATTTAGATATACCATTCTATCTATCTCTTAAATTATATATGGATTTATATGGGTTATTATTTCTTTCATATAATTATTGTTTTTATATTACTACTATTTTATTGTTCCTTATGGTTTTTTGGGCATCCTACTAGGTATGTATTTTTTCTTCCCTATGGGGACATATTTAATGTAAAATATCATATCTTTTGTAGATGAAAATATATTTGGTGGTGATGCTAGTGAATTGGGAATTATTAGAGCTTAAAAGAACTTGTTTTGGTAGTGGTTGGTGATTATATCTAGAGATTTTTATTTATGTCCGCCCTTTCACTTCAACTATTTAGGTTGGAATCTTCTGTCATTTGTTGTTCATGTATCGTGCCCTTATCTATTTATAGATTATGTATGGGTTTAACTTTATGGATCTTAGTTTTTGGGACATGTGTTTTATATATTGTAACAACTATACTATTATTTATTCTATATTATTATATCTTATGTAGGGGCGTTTGTTTTGTAAAGGTGAATTAGAACATGGACTCACATTATGTGAGGTATACCTACTTGGTTCTAGTCATAATCCCTTACCCTATCAAAGGAGGTGTCACACCTGTGATTTTTTTTCCAGTTATTCCTTTATTTTTTTAGAATATTATTTATCCCTTGAGTTCCATAATATTTTTTAGATAAAAATGGAGTTTTCGGGCTCAATAATAGGTGGATCAATATTGGATCACTGTTAAGGGAAACCATTCGCTAGCCTAGAAAAAACCACTTGCATGGGATAGTGGAACTGTCTAGGATGTACAACTTTCCAAACAGCCATGTACCATTATCCAGAAAACCATGTGGCCTCATTCCTCTTGGATATAGAGGGACACACAATTTCCTCTTGGTTTAGAAAACCATGTAGGCTAACCGTGAGACCTATCTTGGTCATTAAAAAGTTAAAAATTACCTTCTTTCCCTCTTTGGATTTAACCCTAAAACACCCTTAATCTAACCCCATTGGGATTTTAAGCCCTAGGATCCCACTCTACACCTTCTTGGACCACTTGAACATCAATCATTACATATTTTTCTCCTTTTATCTTGAATAAGTCATCAAGTATTTCATTTCACCCTTGGTTTCTCCATCTTTTTATGGTTATTCTTCCTTCCTTCTTGGTTTTTAATTTTCCATCATATTTCTCAACCTAGTAAGGGGTCTATATTTTGTTTTTGGGTGAAATCATAATGATTTTTTTGATATTTCCTTTATAGGATCTTTTTGAGGTGTGATTATAGTTTTTCACTGGTTACAAAAAGTTTTCAAGATTGAGGTATGTGGTTCCATGATTTTACATTATTAGATGATTTTGGCTTGCTTGATTTATTACATTAATGTATTATATGGGTTATTTCTGCAGATAGAAACATGTTTTAAAAAGTTTTTGAGATGCATTATGATGAAAGTTGGTTTTTGGAGAGGAATTTTGTAATGTTTCTTTTGTGACTCATTATGGTGCTTCATGAAAGTGTTCTATGCCTTGTGTGACAGGTTAAAAATGTGTTTTTAAAGAGATTTGAGTTCACATTTATTAAAATTTGGTTTTATAAAATAATTCACTGTTGTTACATGTGATATTATTTATTATACACCTTGAATGTGATTTTTTAATTGTAAAAGTGATGTGAAATTTTTTTAAAGTGGTTTTGGTGTGTGGTTGGATTTTAAAAATGTATTTTACCATGGGAATGGCTGGATTTTATATGTGATTTAATTTTAGTGTTTTCAAATGGGTGTTTGAATTGTTCATATAATGTGAAATATTTTCCCAAATGTGTTTTTATGTGCATTTGAAATGAAATTGGTTTTGTTTATGGAAATGGTGGTTTGCATTGGATCCTTAATCGTTAGATCAATGTGAAATGTTAAAATAGTGATTTCATTGTGTATTTGTGATTCTTGTAATCTATATGTGAAAGTGATGATTTATGTGATATGTGAAATGGAATTTGAGCATAAAGGGAATCCTGGGTATTTAGGTTGGCAGACTAGAACAACTGCACTAGTTGATTCGGTCGAGACGAGGCTCAGTTTCTGCTAGTAGGATTAACGATTACAACAGCAACTAAATATGTGATATGATGAGAGACCACTATATCTTGGGATGGTATCCCCTATAGTGACTCATGAATTTAAATGCTATTGGCTTTGGATTATGATTTGGAGGCCATTAGACCTTGGGATGGGATCCCCTCTAATGAATCATGCACGGGAATGATGTTGGTATTGGTTGGAGGTTTTGATCACTAAATTACAAGGTTTATTGGGTCTTACTAGTGCTAGATTACCTATGGGGATTTCTAGTGGTGATCTCTCGTGACATGATGTTTATGAAATGTGGTTCTAGAAACTGGTATATGATATACCTTGTGTACATGTTGTTTTGAAAGCAATCATATTTTGAGAAAAATGTTTTATTTAAAAGTGTTTACATGAGAAATGTTTTATTTAAATTTTTTTCTTGAAATTGTAACTTTGGAAATGTTTCATGTGATTTTATATGAATGAGCATGATTATTTAGCATCTAATTTTATAGAATGGATTTTTTTGGTGGACTCCTATCGGGTTTTTTCTCACTCCCAACATACACCATTGGGTGTATGTATACTTTGTTATATATAACCTAGGTAAAGGAAAGATGTTCGTTGATGGTGATGGTGGATCCAGTTTCTAGTGTTCTAATTCATGTAGGTGTTTATGGTGGTGGATGGAGAGTGATGTCCCTCTTATTACATGAAGGTTTCTGGAACGATTTTTTGTTTCCTTCCCATTATAGTATTTTGGTTTTGGTTAAAGTTATAAAACATTGAATCTGAAATTTATTTGAATCTCATTTAGTTATGTGATGTTGTATTATTTTGTTGGTTTGTTATGGTTATATTAATTGGTGAAATCATTACCAAATGTATGGAATTGATACCTAGACACTAGTTGATATCTTGAGGGGATCGTGAACACCCTTCGAGCCATTCCATAGACTGGGTCGGGTGTCAGGATGGATGTTACTCAAGTTTGGTTCATGAAAAAATGGGATCAAAGGAGGTTTTCAGCTTTTCCTTGGGCTATGTTATTTTCTATGAGTCTGGATAGACATGATCTATAATTTTTAGGGATTTAGGTTTGGTTATGAGTATGGTGTCTATCCAACACACCTCACAATGGACCTCAGGTTGGGATGGGATGTTGGAAAATTTGTTTGAATTATCCTCCAAGTGAGACATGTCAGATACAAACTATATATGTACATAGGGTGGGGGTGGAGTAGTTTGGTTTAGATTTTTTTACTGTGATGAATTTAGCTTTGTTATGATTTATGGAAGTTTTCAGATTAAATTATTGTTACTAAATTTTTTCAGAATGGTTTATTTATGGTTTTACTTGTTGTTGTTGCTTGATGCATCAAGATGCTTCCTTGGATATCTCCTATACAACCATGGGAAGAGGAAGGAGAGAGTTCTCCCTCACCAATTGACCAGAGACTAGTGGAATCTATGGTTTGGAATATCCACAATTGGGGTCATGGAGCAGGATTTGATCCTACTCATGTTGGGGAAGCTGAATAATGTCTTGGAAGGGACAAAGCTCAGGAGTTACACAAGAATAATCCACCTTATTTCTCAGGTATCATGGATCCCTATGAAGTTGAATATTGTCTTGAGAAAATTATGAGTGACTTTCTTGACACTCTTAGGGAAATAATGGTGCAGTTTTCTTCATTCATCTTAGATGGTCCTAGTCAGAAGTGGTGGGACTCAACTGTGAAAAATGGTTAGAATGATTAGATGAGTTGAAAATATTTCAATGGATTATTTAATGATTAGTATTTTCTTGATATTTTAGACTTTTCTAAGTTCCAAGAGTTTTTGGATCTTCACTAGGGAGACCAAACCATGATAGATTATGCTAACCACTTTATAGAGTTGGTTTAGATCACACTAGAGGCAGTCTCTAGTGAGAAGCTAAAGTATCAAAGGTTAAAGATGGGGAAGAGACCTAAAATATGATCTCACGTATTCTTGTTCAAGCTGAAGACATATACCGAGGTGTTTGATCATTCTATGATGGTTGAAATTGATCATATAGGCAAGTATAGTTTCTCTAGAGTAATTCAAGTAATGGGAAGTGGTAGTTCATCTAATAAGAAGAGGAAGAAGGAAGAGAAGGTGAAGTGGGGATGTTGTAGTTCAGGCCATCCTTCCAAATTAACTTCAAATATGGCTTTAGTTTCTAGGTCATTTGTGTTCCACCAATGTGATAAGGAAGGTAACATGCGATCAGGGTGTCCCTATCCACCAAAACCTTATCATCGTTTTGGAACTATGAGGCACTTTCAATGATTTTTCAAGGTTTCTCACCCATATCAGGGTGGTGTAGGGTCTATATCTTTCAACAGGATGTCTACTTAGTCAGAACTATACAGGATAGTAAGTTTTTGGTTTAGAGGTTGTGGAGGTAGGGATAAAAAATCTTCTGGGAAGAGTCAATTCAGTATAGACCTGCAAGTTAGCAGTAATTATCAGGCTTAGGCAGAGACGTGGTTGCATCATTCTGTGGATCAAGCTCCATCAAAATTGGATGCATGGCCTGCAGCAGTTCAAGGTACAATTCTTATTGATTCATCATTATTTTTTGTTCTATTTGATACTTGGGCCTCCATTTCTTTTATTTCTTCCCATATTGTGGATGTGTTAAAGCTTCCAATCTCAGTTATTCCTTATATAATGGAGTTGGATATGTTTATTGGTAAAAAGTGAGAGTAGGGTTTTAGGTGTCCATCTTGTGAACTCACCATGTAAGGGGTCGACTTTTTATAATATTTCCCCATTTTTTAGATGAACCTATTTGATGTGATCCTCATTATGGATTGGATGGTGAGTTTTCAGGTGCACCTCAATTACTATTGGCGATGAGTATTTTTATTCCACATAATGGAAGTACCTAGGTTTTTCATGATGAACGAGATTCTTGGTCAAGATGTGGTGGACCCCCACTTATAGAGTTGGAAAACCTTGTTCACTATATCCCTTTGCTCATGTTGGAGGATAAAGATAGTGTATCTGAATCTAGATTACCTCCTTGGGTGGATGAATTCCCATATATATTTCGAAAGTATTTCTCGAGTTTGATCTAGAGTAGGATATAGAGTTCACTATCGATTTAGTGCTGGGAATATAGCCAACATCCCTTCCCTCATTCTGTATAGACCCCACCTAGTTCATGGAATTAAAGGTATAACATGACTATCTGGAATCTAAAGGATTCATTCCATGGTGAATCTCTCCATAGGCCACCCCAGTTCTATTGGTGAAAAAGGACGATGGATATCTCTAGTTATGTGTCATTTACTGGAATCTAAATAAGGTAATTATCAAGAACATGTATACTTTGCCATGAATTTACGACCTTTTTGATCATTATAAGGGGGAAGGGTGGTTTTCTAAAATTAATATGTGTTCTAGGTATCATCAAGTCAGAGTTATAGAGGTAGATATTTCGAAAATAGCCTTTTGAAGTTGGTACAACCATTTTGAGTATTTGGTCAGGACTTCCAGGTTGAAGAATGCTCCAACTGTCTTTACAGTGCTTCTGAATAGGGTGTTCCATCAGTATCTTGACTTGTTTATCATGTTATTTGTGGATGAAATCATGGTATACTTTAAAATAGAGGAGTAACATGAGTTGAATTTGAGGGTTTTATATGCACTCTTTAGGATCATCGAATCTATGTGAAGTTTTTCAAGTGAAACTTCATGATCAATAAGGTTAAGTTTCTGGGTCATGTGATATCCAAATGAGGGGTTTTAGTGGACCCTAACAAGATCAGTGCAGCAATTTCATGGGTACATCTGAATAATGTTTTGGAAATCAGAATCTTTTTTGGGAATGGAAGGGTATTACATGCAGTTTGTTTTGGATTTCTCTCAAATCGCTTAATCCATGAATATGATTACCTAGAAACGGGTAATTTTTGAATGTATCCCATAATGTAAAGCATCCTTTGAGGAGCTTTAGTGGAGGTTGACCCCAACCCCTATTTTGATCCTGACGTAATCTTGAAATGGACATGTGGTTTACTACGATGCTGCTATTATGGGTCTTGGGTGTGTGCTGATACATGATAACCATGTGGCGGTGTATGGTTCTATCCAACTCTAACCAGATGAAAATAATTACCCAAACCATAAGCTAGAGTTAGTGGTGGTGATGCATGTCGTGAATATGTGGTGTCACTATATTTTTTGGGAGAAGTTTGTGGTTTATTCTGATAATAAGATACAGACCTACATTATCTCCCAGAAACACTTTAATTTGAGGTAGTTTCACGGGTTTGAGAATCTTAAAGTGTTCAATTTCATTATTCTCTATACCCCATGTAAAATAAATGTGGTTGTTTATTCCCTAAGAAGGAATGTGCTAGTACAAGAGTTGAAGGAGTCAAGTGATGAGTGGTACTTGATGGGTTTTTTTTCCTAATTGAATCTTGAGACCAAGGAGCACAGTGGAGGTGTTTTCTTTGTAAATGTTCAGTTGAAACTCTCCCTTATATAGTTGATTTGGAAATAAAATCTAAATGATGAGATATTCCTAAGTTCTATTATGTTCCAAAATTTTTGAGATGTTCCTTGTGAATGGTTGTTGTCTCCCGAGAGAGATTTTTTTCATTATAAGTCACTTCATTGTGATTTTTTCTTTGTGAAAGGTGGGGATGCATGATAGACACCAGTATTAGTGGTCCGTTCATCCTGGTTCCAACATGATGTTTTATAATGTTATTTGGATGTTCTGGTGGCTAGGTATGAGGTGGGATGTAGCTGGATTTTTATCACAATGTTATATATGTTAGTACGTTAAATCAGAGGACCAAAGGACATCTTGTTTTTTTAGATACTAACCATTCCAACCTTGAAGTGGTAAGAGATCACCATGGACCTTATTGTTGTCTTACCTCATACACACTAGGGACATAATGCTATTTGGGTAGTGATCAACCATTTGATGAAATCATCCCACATCATTCTGATTAGGGATTAAACCAAAGTGTATGAGTTGGGTCAGTTGCATGTTTAAGAGATAATTAGGCTTCATGGGGTTCCATAATTGATTATTTTAGATAGGGAACCTCACATTACCACATGATTTTAGGAAGGCCTTTAAAAGGTTATGGGTTCTCATGACAATTTGAGTATGACATACCACCTACAAATGGATGGGCAGATAGAGAGGGTAAATTAATTCTTGGAAGACATTCTCCAAGAATTTGTGTTAAATTTTGGAGGATCATTGGATATACATATGGGTTTGGTGGAGTTTTCATATAATAATAGTTATAAATAATTGATCTAGGTGTCTCCCTTTGGGGAACATTACGGTTGCCTGTGTCGATATCTTTTGTGTTAGGATGAGGTGGGAGATACCTTGTTGTTGGGACCGAGCCTTTTGAAGGAAATATATTATAAAGTCAAGTTGATTAGGAAGTGTTTTTTTGGAAGTTTAGATCCAAAACAAGTCTTATAATTATCAGAGGTGGTGAAATTTGGAGTTCTTTATGGGTGACTAGGTGTTCCTGAAAGTGAAACCTCATTTAGGTTATTGTCATTTGGGTAAGAAAGGGAAGATAATGCTAAGGTATGTTGGACCTTTTGATATCACCAAGAGGGTTTGTAAGGTGTCATAGAGGTTAGAATTTACCTCTATTTTTATTTTAATTCATAATTTATTCCTTGCATTTTAGTTGAAAAAGTATAATCTAGATCCGTGTCATGTGCTGAATTGGGAGGAGTTATAATTAGAGCCTAATTTATTAGTGTTTGAGTGTCTAGTAGGGATTGTGGATTCTCAGGAGAATTTTTTTTGTGGGAATTCCATACAGTTCATATGATTTCTTTGGAATAATGGTAGTGATGATAATGATACTAGGAAGTGGAAGTCATGGGTTGAGGACGAGTATCCATTTTTGTTCTTTAATATGACTTTGGAGTGACTTTATAGGACTAAAAGTTTTCAAGGTAGGGATAATTGTCACACCTATAAATTTTTTACAGGTATTTCTTTTTTTATTTTTAGTCTGGTATATGTCCCCTGAGTTCCTCATGATTCTTGGAGAAATTGGAGTTTTTTTCTTGGAAGAAAGTGGTGAATGGTTGGCGCATGATTAAAGGAAACCATGATCCAACTTAGAGGAAACTGTGCACTTGGGACAGTGGCACTATCCAAGACAGATAGCTTTCCGAACAACCATGAGCCATTTGCTAATAAACTATATGGACTTATTAATTTTGGAAAGAGAACAACTAACAGTTTCCGTACGGTTTGGAAAACCATGTGGCCTAACCATGTGACCTGTCTAGGTCATTAAAAAGTGGAAATTACATTTTTCCCTCTTCACATTTAACCCCAAAACACCCCTAATATGATCTTGATGGGATTTAAATCCCTAGCAGCTCCCTATACACCTTCTTAGACCTCTTTATCATTAATCCTTGGGTGTTTTTGGGCTTGGATCTTAAATAAATCACCATGTAAGTCATTTCAACCTCAGTTTATCCCTCTTTATAGGGTTATTATTCCCTCTTTGGTTTGTCCCTTTTCTAGTAGTTTTTTTGACCTAATGAGGGAATAATATTGTGTTTTTGGGTGAAATCATGATGGTTTTTGATCTATCGTTCCTTTATATGGTCTTTATAAGGTGTATTTGTTGTTTTTCATTGGTTATCAGATGTTTTCATTCTTTAGGTAGGTGGTTCCATGATTTCATATTATTAAATGATTTTTTCTTGCTTTCTTTCTTCCATGAATGTGTTTAATGAGTTATTTTTGTGGTGAAAAACATGTTTTAAAAATGGTTCTAGATACATATATGAGGAATGTTTATTTCTGGAGAATAAATTGGTTATTTTTATTGTGTGGATCATTATGGTGCTTCTTTAAAGTATTATATTCCTTGTGTGATTGTTGAAAAATGTTTTTTCAAAGATATTTTATGTACACATTCCTTGAAATTTGGATTTTCAAAATAAATGGGCATTGTTACATGCTAGATTCATTTTTGTGCACCTTGAATGTGATTTCATAATTGTGAAAGTGATTTGAAATGTGTTTTAAAGTGTCATTGACATGAATTTGGGTTTAAAAAGGGGTTTCCCCATGGGAATGGTTGGATTTCATATGTGATTTCCTTGTAATTTTTCCAAATGGTATTTTTGACTTGTGTAAGTAATCTGAAGTGTGTTACCAAATTATTTTGGAGTGTGTGTGAAATGAAAGTGTATTTTTATAGATAATGGTAGTTTCCATGTGATACTTGATTTTTGGATCAATGTGAAATGTGAAAATGGTGATTTACTAGTGTGTTCCTAATGCTTGGATTGTGTATGTGAAAGTGATGAATTACATGACATGTAAAATTGAATTTGAGTTGAAAGGGAATCCAGGGTTTCTATGTGGGAAGACTAGAAATAGTGTGCTACTTGATTTGGTAGGGTCGAGGCTTGGTTTCGTCTAGAAGGATTAACATTTACAACACTAACTAAATAGTGATATGATCAGAGACCACTATAACTTGGGTTGAGAACCCCTCTAGTGGATAATGATTGGAAACATTGTTGGTTTTGGATTATTATATATAGACTATTAGACCTTAGGATGAAACCCCCTACAATGGATCATTCATGGTAATTATGTTAGTATTTCTTGTACGATTTGATTAACAAGGTATGTAGTTTTAGGGTCCCACTGGTGCAATATTAACTATAAGGATTGCCTGTGGTCCTCTCTTATGATATGATGCTTATGTGATGTGGTGATATCCATTGATATTGAATATAACTTGTGTACATGTTAATTTTAAAGGAGTATTCTTTTGAAAAATGTTTTTCTTTAAAAGTATTTACTTGAGAAATGTTTTCCTTTCAAAAATTTTACTAATCTTTTATTTTGGAATTTGTTTTAAGTGTTTTTATATAAATGAACATGTTGATTTATCTTCTAATGTTATAGAATTGAATATTTATTTTGGGTGGAATATACTAGGCTTAAGATCATACACTATATACACCTTTGGTTGTATATACAATTTTTTATGCATGACATAGGTAAGGAAAAGATGTTCCATTTTAGAGATGGTGGATCTGATTGCTAGTGTTTCACTTCTTTCAGGTGTTGGTGGTGGTGGATTGAGGGTGATGTACCTCTTATTACATAGAGGTTTTGGGATGATTTTTTTGTTTCATTCCCATTATAGTATTCATGTTTTAGTTAATGTTGTGAAACATTGAATCTAGAGAATTGTTGTATCTCTCTTGGTTATGTGATGCTGACTTATTTTGTTGGTTTGTTATGGTTATATTCATGGGTTAAATCATTCCCAAATGCATTTCATTGATACCCATGTACTAGTTTCTATCTTGAAGGAATCAGTAATACCCTTTGGGCCATTCCACGAACTGATTCAAGTGTTGGGTTGGATGGAACTCATGTTTGGTTTGTGACAAGTGTCCTTGGGGTGGAAAACTTGGATTACAACCACCTAGGAGGGGTTCTGGTGGGCTGGTTCATGTCAAATTGGTATCAAAGAGAGGTTTAGTCCTAGGGAATCTTATGTAGGTCTGGTGGATAATGTATCCATTCACCAAGACTCTGATAACATTCTTTTTATCTTGGTATAATAAGGCACTGGTCCTTGATAAACAAGGCACATGCATTATATAAGAATAAGCCATTTATTTTAATGTGCTTCTTGTGTCATCTCCCAAAATGTGATTTATTTACCATGGTCCACATTTTGAAATTATAGGATTATATAACACATGAAACTATATATATATTTAGCCATGGATAGTATATTATCATACCAATTATTAAGTCTCTTATCAATGACTATCTATACAAAGAGGCTTCCATACAGGGTCCATTTCATGATGTTTTCCCACCAAGAGTTACGGGTATTTACCTCTAACTATTTTATTGAAATAAAATCCACCTTATTTATTGTAATTATATATTTAACTATATTTTGATCAGTTAATTATTCATGTGGTTTGGTATGGGGATTCACATAGGATAAGAAAATTTCATGAGTTCTAGTGAAAGATATTACCAAATTTCTATAGTAATCATGCCCATAGGGTGTCCAAGGATTGGATTGAGACAATAGTTTAGTTTTAAACCTTGTTCATATGCCTATTGATATGATGGAAGAGAGTTTAGATATTATTCTTCATGAAATATAGAGTCACATATGGTCTTTTATTATCCAGACCCATAATTACATGACTCTCCCCTGGTCTAAATTCTAGCGCCTTTTCTATGAGGAGTACTACATAACGAAACTGCGATCCTTACAAACCATGAACTATTGGAGTTTTAGTGGGGAATAATGTTAGTGATTTCTTGTGTTTCAAGGCCCACTGATCTCACGGGGTATTCACTTGATATGATACAAAATCAATTCTTTCATGCACAAAAGTTTACTCATGACCTCTACAGTGATACTCATGTAGGAATCACTCCCCTTAGTATCTCCATATATGTTAGAGTTCTAGAGTGAGTCTTGGTGATGGAAAGAATCTTAGGGGATAAAAAGTAGATGAAATGTTATAGTGGTATTAATCCTATATAATATTCATCAGCCTCAACTGGAAAAACATAAGGCATATTGTCATGAAATTGGTGGAAGGTGTGTGATTAGTCTTAAACCTTAGGATTAGTAGATCTGAGGTCACAAATAAGATCTATTCAGTCATATAATATGATTTTATATTACTATTATGGATATATCCATTTAGAAAATGACTAATTTACTAATCATTTATTGGAGGGATGTCATGAGATTGATGGAGCTCTTTTATAGTGGTAGCTTCATGAGTAGGGACCTCCATGGGGTGTCTAAGGTGGAGAATAGAGTGGTGTATTTGGAAGTGGTTCTAAAGAATCATGGGTACGAGGAGATGGAGGAGGTAAAAAATATAATCCTATTCCATTAATGCGTCCATTGAATGGTCTTAACCATGTTTAAGTAGTCGAAGGTAGGTATATGACTAGATGCATGAGATGGAGGGTTATGACTAGGAAGTGCCTAACATGATCCAAGGTATGATCTGCATCTTCAACACCCATACTCATACACATAACCATAAGAAATTTTTTCATTACTGTATCTTTAGTTTGAGATATTGATATTCTAGTGGATCCCATTTCCCAACCCATGATACTGGAGACTCCAACTAGGAGTGATCCCATGCTTACTCACATTTTATAGTTATGTGAGATTTCACATAGTGAAGGGATGTTTTTATGGGACCCTATGTTGGCTATAATGAATTCGTAAGATGCTACCCGTGGTATGGTATGAATATCTACAATACATTTTTGGATAAACTGATACCATTTGACATTTATATTCTCCCAAGAAGATGGATGAGATTCTTCTTCATGGGTGAGTGGGAACTTTAGCTGAGATGAGTAGGGAATGTTCATGGGAATTTTTAGGTGATAACCTATCAGTAAGGGAGTTAATCTATTTGTGTGATCAACATCTAAAGTGATCAGTTTTCAGAAGTTGTGTATCAATTTTTTACCTAAGGATACAACATGATTTTCTCCTCATCAGGATGTTAAATTCGATATTGATTTTCACCTAAATACAACTTTGAAAAATTCTTTAGCTTATCAGATGGCCCTGCCCGAGCTTAGGGAATTGAGGGTACAATTATAGGACCTTATGGAGAAGGGTTAAATCTTACCCATTATGATTCTCCTTGGAAAATTTGGTATTATTATCTATGAATCTGGGAAGGATATTGAGGTTTTGTGTTGAATATCACCACCTAAATAAGGTTACAATGAAGAATTAACATCCTCTTCTAGGGACCAATGAACTATTTAACCAACTGAAGGGAGATGATCAGTTTTTGATGATCAATATTATGTTTGACTATCATCATCTTTTTTTTATGAGGAGGGTATTATAAAGATGATATTCCAAGGTCTCTATGACCATTATATGTTTTAGTGATGCCCTTTATCTTGAAAAATGATCTGATGGGTTTTTGGGTCCCATGAATTGAATCTTTTAGCCTTCATTATAACAACTCATAGTTTTTTTCATCAGAAACATATGTATCTACTAAGAATAAGAGGATGAGCATGAAAATAATCATAGGATTATCCTATATATACTTTTTGTTCACCAGCAATAAAAAAACATCTCTAAGTGTTAGTTTTGGATTAGGAATGTCCAATTACAAGGTATTTTTATCTTAGAGGGTATATTTTCCATAGAACCCTTCAAAATTGATGTGGTTTTGGTATGATAGATAGACAAGAGAAGGTTTTAGGTTTAAATTTTCCATGGGTTGAATGTGTACTATCCATGATCCATGGTAGACTTTTCTAAGATTGCGAACTAAATTATAGATCTTACCCAAAATGGGAATCCATTCATTTGGTCTAAGTGGTGTTGGATGGATTTTGAGGAGTGAAATTAGATATTGATGAGTAATTCAGCCCCGAGGTTTCAAGATGATTGATTCAAGTACATGGTGTTATATTATTTCTTTATAGAAAGGATCTATTATGTGATAATACAGAGAAAGATGGTGATTGCTTATGGGACTCCAAAGTAGAAACCTTCTGATTCAAATGACCTCACTAATGATTTATAGTGAGCAGTGATAGTGTTATCCATAAAAAAATTGAGGCAATATATTTTATAAAAGTGATTAATGGTTTATATAGACTACAATAGTGTCATTTATATCTTTACTCAATGTGATATTAACTAGAGGAAAAGGAGTTCGTTGGAGTTCATAAAAAATAATAATTTAAGGTAGTGTATACTTCTAGGAATAGTAACTTAGTTGAAGATTCCCTTAGTGGGAAGTCTCATTATTATTTATTGAAAGATTTATTCAATTATTTGGCCTTATTGGAGATATCCTTAGCATATGAGTGAGGATTATCATATCTTTGATCATTGGTGGTGAACTCGTCACTTCTTCAACATGTAATAGAGTCTTATCATAGAGACATAAATTTTGAGGTTTTTCATGGCTGAATGTTCTAATGATATTTACCAGATAGATGTTACAATGGTGTAGATCACAACATCTTATTTTGAGTATGGATAGTGGTACCAGTCATACTACATAATGAGTTATAGTGGGAGTTCAATAATTTAGCCTTGCTTGTAAATACAAGAGGGGAGAAGATATATCAGAACCATGGGTACTGATTTTGGTGGGCATGAATGAAATAGAAGGTTGTTATGTTTATTTAGTTATGCCTTACCTATTTGTATATGAAGGCATATCATCAGTTATTAGAAGGGTTGATCCCACACATTAAGGTTATAATATCAATGTATGATAAAAAATTTATGAATTTTGTGATGGGGATTCTATGACCACCGAGACTCTATGAAATTATCATGGTGATAATTGATCAATAGATAAAGTCATCCCACTTCCTTACTATTTGGGAGTATATTTTTATGGATTGTTTTGGATTCTTGTACATGGATGAGATCACATAGTTTAATTAGGTTCCATTTATGATCATTTATATTCAATATTATATATTTACGTCCCATTACATGGAGGATTGTAAGAGGAATTTAACAAATATTTGGGGATGATTATGACATTCCACCCCTAGATTAATGGACAAGATGAGCAATCAATTTTGGTTCTTGAGGATTTTGTGTTAGATTTTGATTGGAGTTGGGAGGATCAATTTACCTTGATAGAGTTCTCTAATAGAAACAACTAACACTACACTATTGTAAAGTAACATTTTGAGGCCATATACAAGAGAATATATAGGTTAACCCTATAATAGATGGAATTTAGAGAGTCATCGTTGAGGAGGAGGAGTCGGTGTAGGTGATGAAAGAGAAGAATCTAGTGATCCAGGTGTGGATGGGGACTGATCAGAGTGGTCAAAAGTCTTACACAGACTAGACACAAAGGCCTATATAGTTTTAGGTGTTTTTTGGGGAGTAAATCTATCCTTGGGATTCATTAAAACATTCCAGATCCTATGTTGGGTGGTTGTGATTGTTTACTACTTGAAATGATTACCGTAACTGGACTAGGTAGACAATGTCTTCCACATGATACAATAGAGGAGATACATTAACTATCTATAAAGACCATAACCCCAGTAGTCTAGAGTAAATGGTTAATTTATTAAATTGGTTATATATATAAGTCATCACATCCTAAAAGACCATCTAGTTTTAGTAGTTTTGGAAAACTAGATATATAATTCAAACACACATTACATTTGAAAGATTAAAATAAAAATTATAATTTTATTTGATAAAAAATTATTACCTTTATAATGTCCTTGAAAATAAATGATAATACACTTACTAGAATCATGGGAAAAGGAAACATAAGAAATGGGAGATCTATAATACTCTATAAGAAATTTCATATAACAGAAGTTATTATAAAAAAATTAGGAATTATCAATATGGAAAGGTAAATAACTAAAAAACCTGCCATTTAATAATTAAATTGAACATGAATAATAATACTGTAGGAATAAATTATGATCAAAATAATTACATATAAGTAATAAAATTATCTTGAAACTTATATATGAATATTCTAACTAATCAAATAATCACATAGACATCAATAAATAGTCACCTAATAAAGGAATTCATAACATAGGGAATCATAAACATAATATAAAGGCCTAATTCCAAGAAGTATTACCTAAATAGTAAAAATATTAAAAAAATACCCAATATAGTTTGTCTCATGAGACCTACTGATGCATAGAGGGGCCATAATGATCCCCAACCATTACTTACTAAGTTCTATGCATTCCTTATATGAAAGGGGAGAAACATAATAAATGTAAACATTCATGTTGAAATATTAGAATAAGAAATTTTAAGAAATTTCTCAATAAATAGTCATAATCAAAATAAATATTTATATAGGAAAACAATCATATGAATGTTAATACATTCCCCAATCAATAAACATAATTTTTATCCATCCAGAGTTCTATGGTGAATGGTATGAAAATATTATATCCCATTTGAATTGAACGTAAAAATTATAGAAAAATAATAAGGATGGTATCATTAAAACACATTCCCAATGGATTATATGATAAATTGCGGGTTGTTTTCATTAATGAATATACATAGAATAAAAAATCTATTAAAAATATTCTTAAGGAAAATATTATCTTCAAATTTAAAATAAATTTCAAATACAAAGAAACTCCTAAATATCAGAAAAAATATTTTCTTAAAAATAAAATCAAAATCTTTTAAAAGATGCTTCAAAACATTAAGTGTTCATGATGGAGGGTAATTTTATACATGTAGTATAAGTTTTAAAACATTCTTTTCACCATATTGTAAAAAGGTTAAATGTACATCATTCAGAAACGACAAGAAGATACATTTCAAAAAAATGTGAAAATTAAAAAATGGATAAAAATATCTTTAATAAATCATTTGGAGAATGTTAAAAACATTTTTTATTTTTTTAGAAAACATGGATACAGAAGAAAAATGGTTTTTGAATGAAGAGAGAAATAAAGTTATCTTTTCATGAAATCATTTTCTCAATCATTTTAACTACCAAAGAGATAAAATTGGAAATATTACTTGAAAATATAATTAATAACCATAGGAGAAGGAAATATATTGGTTTTAAAATGGAGATATCAGGTAATTCCATCAAGGTAGTCTTAAACATAAAAAATCATCAATAATGATGAGATTGTGAAATAAACCCTTACCACTTTGGTAATTTTTTATTATTAATCCCCATGAAAAACATTAATTCATATAAATCATTAAATAAAATTAGTCTAATGTGATTCATGATATAAGATATCAAATGAGCAGTATATACACCACATAAAGGAAATAAGTTGTGCATTTGGCATATTTATCATAGAAGTAAAAGTGAGATGAGAAATCCTTAAATGATTTGGTAACTTTTGAGTCAAATACTCTTAGATAAAATAATTTTAATTATAGATTAATATATAATTAGTTAATAAGTATTTATGATATAATATTTATATGGAGAAGAATAAACATCATAAAAAATAAATTGGTGCATAACATTAAAATATGCCTCAATGAAAAGAAACTGAGGTGGAATACCTTACCTCAAGTATGATTAGCTTCATACATGGTTAAACCTCATGTATGATAAATATAAATTTTTTATAAAAATATTATATAATCATAATCATATATATAATAACATGTATGATTTTATTGTGAATTTTTATCAAATATTTATTAACAATTTTCTATTAAAGACTGTATTCTGGGTGACCACTACTTCGTTTTTCACATATGTTTTATATTGGTAGTTTCAGTACTTGTACATTGATCATGGTTACATAATATACTTAATTATAAACATGATATAAATTTCATATATATTCATTATATAATTATTTATAATTATCCATAAATTTTAGAGAAAGAAAAACGAGTTACACCATTCATGGAGACGATAGACCATACATACACATAAACGTTTTTTTTCATTTTTTTGAATGATGGAATGAATGAAATGTAGATAATATTTTACCTTTAATAATTAATTATAATAAATTATATATTCAATAAATCCATAATTATCACTTTCCATTTCAAAATAAAATGAAAAACTCATCACATCAATAAGTGGAGTTGGTAGTCCACATGTACACACGAGTGACATTATCACTTTTCCAATGGATTGAAAGGTAACAGGTTAGATGTGATAATATTCTAAAATCATTATAATTATGTCTTAAATAAAATATTTATACATCAAATCCATCATTATATTCATCCTTGAGAGGTGGTGATGGAAAACGAATTACATCAGTTTGCGAGGTTGAATTCCTCCTTCCACACAATTGAGTGTTTTATTTCCCATTTGATGGAATAATAAATTGATATAGGTCATGAAATTAACATAATAAAATATAATTATATAACAGATACCATTTTATTATTTAGGTATATTTTATGGATATTTTAAGAAGTTAAAGGAATAAATAAAATGAAAATTCACGGTTTAGAACTACAACACTTCTTCAGAAAACCTCTATAGTTTTATAACTAATGCTTTTATAGATTATGTTTATAATGAAAAATGACTCTAGGTGATGGGGATGGATTTAAGGAAGGCATCTAGTAGTAATTATCCAATCAAAATGTAAAGACCCGGAATTCCAATGGAATTTTTTTTATACATGGGAATTTTACGAGTCTGCAGTTTCTGACGACGCTTGATTCTGAGGCCCGGTGTGACCAGAATCAATTTCTAATGTTTTGTTCAAGTACCTTTAGTAAACATACGAGTGGGTTTTTATAAATTTTGAACTGGTGCTCAGAATTGAAATCCGAGGGCACTGTTGAACTCGCAGCACCGGTTTTTGCTTAAGAAGACTTTCACCTCGACGACGGATGATCAGGTATGAGAGTTGGTTTTTGGGTTTCACGTGGATTAATAAAATAAAATAAGTGACAACTTATTTTATTTTTGTTGAACCCACTCCATGTGGTAAAGTTAGTCAAAATCTCCACATGGGAGTTGGTGGTGGGACTGCCACACCCTAACCTCCCATGGGAGGATAATTGGGGTGGGGACCACCCGAGCAGCATAACCTCCCGTGAGAGGTTATGACGTGGGGTCCACACAGGGCTTAACCCACCAATTTAATGGGAGGGGAGGAAACCTCTCAGCTCCCCCTCATTAATGAGGGATAGCATCTTGGTCTCTAACTCCCCTCTTAATGAAGGAGGATAAAACCTTCCCAAAACCCCCAATTAATTGAAGGAAACCCCCTTGACCCTCTTCATGTTTAATTAGGTGGGGACCAATCGGGCCTCTAGCCCCCTCGAAACTCCCCAAATTTAATATGCCAACCTCTCGTGCAATTAATTTGGTGGAGGATCTCCTTTTTTTGAATTTCGAATAATTGTGCCAAGAACATGAACTTAATTAAGTGGGGCCCACATAATTAATTCATGCCGACGGGTATAATAAATTAAAATCTATTATTTTGGCACATTTATTCTCTCTTTAGTGGAGAGCATGGGAGAATATAATTCTCCAATGATGAACATGAAGATGCCGGTGGCAATGGTTCTTCCTCGGAACCCCGCTTCCGATGTGGGATCTCTTCGATGACCCTTCTTCCTTCCTCTTCATCGTCAACAGACCGACGCACGAGCTTGGAAGTGGAAGCGTATGGAGAACAGTGAAAACATCATCTTCCCCCGCGATGAACGAATTCCCGACAATTAAAAAGGTAGGGGTGTGTTTTAAGCTGTTTAACTCTTTATCCTCTCATGTTGAATCAACTTCATGAGCCGCTTTCTATTGTTCTAACGTGGAGGGTTTGGGCCAAACGAACACGAACCACCCCCCGAAACCTTTATGGTTTTGGAACCTTGAGTCGATGGTGAAGTAACGATGGAATGAAAATGAGGAGACGATGACAAAGACGACGAATAAAGGTCGTGCTACCTGCGGCCTCCGTGAACCGCACCGCCGGCCACACATCGCCCGACCATCCTACCCATGCGATGCCCGGTGTGCGCCCTGGCCGAAACCATGGCCTGCCCGGCCCACCGACACCCTTCCAATGTGCCCTACGCACTACCGAGGCACCCCATGCCCTGCCCGGCGCCTCGTCCACCTGCTCGGTTCCCAGGCCGTCTGCTCGGCACCTAGGCCGCCTGTGTGGCGCCCCCCGGCGCCCAGGCCGCCTGCCCGACGCCCCCCCTACGCCCATGCCGTCTGCCTGACACCCCCGGCACCCTGCCCGACGCCCAGGCCGCCGGCCCGGCACGCCCCGCGCCTACTCAGTGCCTAGGCCGCCGGCCCGGATCCTCCCAGCACCTTTCCAGCACCCCCGCGCCCATGCCGCCCTACCCGGAGCGTCCAGAAGCCCTGCCCGCCTGCCCCAGCGCCCTGCCCGACCCCCTGTGCCCTACCACACCCTTCCCGGTGCACCTGCGGCCTGCCCGCGCCACGCGTGGCCTGCCTTTGGCCTCTCGGGCCATGACACCAGAGCCGCGCCCCACGTAGTGCCAACCGAACCTACCACTGGCCTTCGGGTTGAGTTTCCCACGTCGTGATTTTCTGCCCGAATTGTCCACACAGTCTGCTGGTCTGGGCCCAGCAAACTAGGCTGAACTGAGCAGACTGACCCACCCAATGGGCCGGGTCATACCCAGCAAGTTAGTCCGGGTCGACCCAGACCAGGATTACCCAGACTGGGTTGGGTCGAGTCGGTCCGACTGGGTCGGACCAGACCCGGGCCCATACCGCTCCCTTTACTTTCTCGGGCCATATCTTTGGCACCGGACGTCCTTTTGACGAACTGTCAGTGGTGCTGGTATTCATGGAGCATAGACGTCCCTTTGAGTATACTCCACTGGTGTTCATGGTATAGTTGAGTCATGTTCTAGTTGGTTCATACACGCATCCAAACGGGCCCTCGAGACTAAAATGCTAATAACTAACAGACCGGACGTCCGATTGACGCACCATCTGTTGCTTTGAGACCCTTATGACGTGGAGGAACTTTGAGATAATTCTTCTAGAGACTTTTTGACAGTTAGATTATCGGTTTGTAGCTCGCGGACTAGACCCTCCCGGAGACGAACGAGTAGAGTACAGAGACCTAGTAGCTGGCTGAGACCTGACGACTGCTTGACCGATTCATTTCGGAGTGACTCGACTAGCCTAGTGGGGAGCGCTACTGTGTGAGGTGGGAGACCCATGGTAGAGGAGCACCACTGTGTGATGCTGCATACCCATGGTACTCCATAGGAGGAGTACCTCTATAGGCTATTCGGGGGAGCTTTACTGTGTGAGGCGGCATACCCCAGGTGGGAAGCATCTCTGTGTGACATTGTTGTCCCAATGTACTCGACAGGAGGAGTACCTCAGCAGTCTAAGGTTAGTGAGTAGTTTCTTGGAGTCACGACAGGGCCACTGTACTCGACAGAGGAGGAGTTCTCCAGCAACCATGGATTCGTTCATGAAAATCCTAGTTTGAGCTGAGTCAATGACCTTTGTGTTTTCTTCATGATTGAGATGGGTTACTCGATAACTTAGGTATATGTATGGGCATATACCTAAGTAATGGTTATCCATTGAAATCATAATTTTAGGTTTATCCTTATTGTAGTTTTGAGACTTTGAAGGTCTCAAGGTCCCTACTGAGTATCATTATACTCACCCCTACACGGGCTATGCCCGCACCCCGTTGTGTTGGATGCAGATGACAGACAGCACTGACCGAGGTAGAGTGTATGAGGACTGGATAGTACCCAGAGGTGGACCTCATGATAAGTCGATACCCAGAGGAGTCAGATGGACGTGGATCACTGAGGAGGCTATCTATACCTACCCTTTAAGTAGGATCCGTGGTGGACAATCTAGGATCTTCTAGACACCTTTAAATTGTTGTCTTTTTACTTGTAACTGTTTGTCCTTTCATTGTATTTTAATGTTGGGCTTGTATTCTGGCCCGCTTTACTTTTACTACAATTATTATACAGCTTTTACTTAGTGTTTTCTTCCTCTTGTACTCTGGTTGTGTGTGTTTATGATTTATAAAGGCAATACCTTCCCAGTTTTAGGGAATTACACCTTTGGTGCTAGTCTCCAGCCCCTAGACATTGGAAGGCAGGCTTGGGGTACTCTTGATTCGGGCCCTTGGGGATGGGTCATGAAAAATTCAATTTAGAGGAGTCTTTCTACCACAAAACGTATGACTCTGATATTTTTTTTTATTTTTGGTGAAGCAATAGTGTTAAGGGTACTAAGTTTGGTTTTCATTTCAGGGAGTGCAGTTTTGGTGCGAGCGGTTGACGTATCCATACACAAGGACCCTGAATTCTAATTTTCGACTCAGTGTACGAAAACACTTATTGCGTGTGGGTTTTCAAAAGTTTTCTTTAAGTTAGCTCAATCCAGGTCATCTCACCAGGTATAGTATTTTGACCGTTTTACATATGTTTCTTTTAGGATGCCTCCCAATGGATGACAAGCTAGAGCTCCGAGAGTTGTAAGTACTGACAACCTGCTAAGCGACGAGGCCTCAGTATAGAGCCCTCTTCCAGTTGAGGCATCAGCGGAGGCACCAGTGGTACTACTCCCTGTTGGGACACTGATGACACCTACCCCAGCAGAAGACGATGCATGACTCTTGAGCGCGCTGCATGAGTTATAGCACCAGAGGCCACCCAGGCTCTGAGGAGAGACGGACCCATAGGCGGATGAGGATTGGATGGAAGCTGTGGTGAGAGTCTTCAGGCTAGTAGGGAGACCAGAAGACTTTATGGTGATCTTTTCTACCAGCCTCCTTCAAGAAGCAGCATGCAGATGGTGGAGCCTGATGATTTAGGTAGACAACGAGGCGAAGCTGCTCTGGGAAGACTTCAAGAACCTATTTCTGGTAGAGATTGTACCAGCCACCCTTCGAGCAGTGCAGATACAGGAGCTACTGCATCTACAGCAGGGTAGCATGACGGTGGCGCAGTACTCAACGAGGTTCACCGACCTCTAACGCTACTCCAATGATATGGTACGAGACCCATTCTTCAGGGCCTAGTCCTCTGAGCAGGGACTTAGGAGAGAGATCACAGCTTTAGTTATCTCTCACATCATCCCGATGATGGTGGGGGTGTTGGAGTGAGCCCTCCTAGTGGAGAGTTTCCTTGCTGAGTAGTCTACAGTAGAGAGACCCACCACTAGCCGACATGTAATGGAGTCTTCTACAGCTGGCAGTAGATAGATGACGCAGAGGTCCAAGAGGACCAGACCTATAGGTGGTCGACCGCACGACTCAGGATCGGTAGTGAGGGGCACCCAGAGTGGAGATAGAGCCAAACCTATCAGGCAATGTTACTCATACGGCGGACAGGGTCACAAGGCTCATGACTATCCGACCCGCTACACGGGATGATCAATAGTCAGTTGAGGGACCTCCCAGGTAGAGGTAGAGGTTTGATCGAGGCAGTTCGTAGGGCGGAGGCGGACATGGAAGAGGAGCTGGTCGTGTAGCTGGCGGTGGAAGATGTTACAAGGTGTTTCCACCACCACCACTAGGAGGTCCACCCCGACCACAGGGAGCAGGTTGACAGGGTAGAGAACAACTTTAAGAAGTTGAGGCCTACGATCACGGTGTTCCAGATATGATACGAGGTACGGTCTGTGTATACTCCACCTTAGCTGCAGTTTTTATAGACACAGGTTCCAGTGACTCTTTCATTGCCACTTCCCTCATTCAGAGCTCAGATATTCCTAAGGGGCCGTTAGTCTGATCCTTACGGTTAGAGACTCTTACGAGAGCTGATTTGACGATCACGCACTGGTTCCAGCAGTGCGAGCTTACTCTAGGAGGAGAGAGATTTGTCTGGGATCTCCTAGTAGTGGCGTCAAGGCCTTACGACGTCATCTTGGGTATGGACTGGTTATCTATAGTCCATGCTCAGATCGAATGTATGAGTCAAAAAGTACGGTGTGTCCGCACGGATGGGACCAGGTTTACCTTCACTGGTGAGAAGGTAACATTTGCAGCGCAGGACGGAGTTACTCGGAGGAGGGTGCACCCGATCACTCACCAGTTGGCCTGCCTTACCCTCGGAGCAGTTGATGTGGAGATTCCGACTTATCCTGAAGTGGTGGACCAGTACTCGTATGTTTGCCCTGAAGATGTTCCAGGACTACCTCCTTGTAGAGAGGTGGAATTCTGTATTGACCTGTACCCCAGGATGACACCGATATCTACTCTAGCATATCGGATGGCTCCCACTGAGCTTAGTGAGCTATGGGTACAACTGGAGGACTTGTAAGAGAAGGGATTCATCCGAACTAGTGTTTCTCCCTGGGCAACTCTAATTCTGTTCGCCAAGAAGGTGGATGGGATCTTGAGGCTCTATGTGGACTACCATTTCCTGAATCAGTTTACTGTGAAGAACAAGTACCCACTCCCTAGGATTGAAGACCTCTTTGATCAGCTCAAGGGAGAATGATGGTTCTCGAAGATAGACCTCAGATCAGGCTATCACCAGCTCAGAGTTCGAGATGAGGATGTGTAGAAGACGACCTTTAGGTGTCGGTACGGCCACTACGAGTTCTTGGTTATGCCCTTCAACGTAACCAAAGCTCCACCAATGTTCATGAGTCTCATGAACAGAATCTTCCAGCCATACCTCGATCACTTTGTCATAGTCATCATCGATGACATACTGATCTACTCGACTACTGAGGAAGAGCATGCCTACCATTTTTAGGTGGTACTGGACACACTCTGAGAGAAGAAGCTTTATGGTAAGCTCTCAAAGTGCCAGTTTTGGATTTGAGAGGTTCACTTTTTGGGACACGTCATCTCAAAGGCTGGAGTTGCAGTGGATCCAGCAAAGATCAAGGCGGTACTTGCATGGGAAAAACCCAGGACTGTGACGGAGGTACAAAGTTTCCTGGGTTTGGCTGACTACTACTACAGATTCGTTCCAGACTTCTCCAGAGTTGCAGCACCACTTTTAGGCTTGACGAAGAAGGGGAAACCCTTCATGTGTTTGGAGAGATTCCAGCAGAGCTTCTAGGAGCTGAGGCAGAGGCTGACTAGTGCCCCCATCTTGAGGCTTCCAGAAGAAGGCATAGGGTATGTAGTCTACAACGACGCATCAGGGACCAGACTCAAGTGTGTCCTGATGTAGGAGCGACCAGTGATCACATATTGTTCTCAGCCGCTCAGACTGCATGAGCAGAATTATGGTACCCATGACCTAGAGTTAGTGGAAGGGGTCTTTGTCTTGAATATGTGGCAACACTATCTTATGGGAGAACGTTTTACCGTGTACTCTGATCACATGAGTCTCAGGTATATCTTCTCTCAGATTTAACTAAACCTAATACAACGGCAGTTGATTGAGTTCCTCCATGACTATGAATTAGATATAGTCTATACTCCTGGGAAGGGAAATGTAGTAGCAGATGCGCTCAGCAGGAGATCTGGAATTCAGCTGCTAGGAGAGGCAACGAAGCAGCTAGCCTCATTGCAGATATCCTTTGTGGACAGGGATGAATCATCGTATCTATAGTCTCTTACAATCACTCCCCCACTTCTTCAGTGAGTTAGGGAGGCACATCTTGGGGATGCTGACTATGAGACGCGACATTCTCATATATCCACAGGGCAGGCACCTGATGTATTTTATGAAGGTGGGGTGCACTTCATCCTCTTTAGAGGACGTACCGTGGTACCAGTTTTCCTTCAGTAGGAGGTGTTGAGGGAGTTACACACCTCCCCTCTAGCGGTAAACCTAGGAGTTTCAACGATTTACCAGGACCTTCGATGACAGAATTGGTGGATAGGTTTGAAGAAGGCGGTAGCAGAGTTTATCTCACAGTGCCTCACTTGTCAGCAAGTGAAGGCAGAGCACCAGGTACTAGCAGTCTTGGTTCAACCCTTAGAGGTCCCAAAGTGGAAGTGGGAGGGGATATCCATGGACTTCGTGACGGGTATCCCACGTACATCCAGGGGTCACGACTCGATATGGGTGATCATCGACCGACTCACCAAGTCGGCCCATATCCTACCGATCATATAGTAGGGCTTAGTTGAGAGCTTGAGATGCCTCTATGTGCAGGAGATAGTGCGTTTGCATGTAGTACCTTATTCTATTGTCTCCGACTGTGACACACGCTTTACTTCCTGGCTATGGAAGGGGTTGCAGGAAGCATTCGGGACAAATCTTCGCCTAAGAGCCACCTTCCGTCCTCAGACTAATGGTCATACCAAGAGGACCATCCTGACCCACGAGGACATGCTTTGTTCTTGTGTCCTCCACTTTGGTCATAGCTGGGAGAACCAATTTCCTTTGGTGGAGTTTGCCTACAACAACAGGTATCACTCAACCATAGGGACGAAACCTTTTGAGGCCTTGTATGGACGACCTTGCAGGTCACCACTATGTTGGACAGACCCAAGGCAGTCAGCACTAGTGGGACCAGAGATGGTATGAGCTACCACAGAGAAGGTGCAGATCATCCAAGAGCGGATTAAGACTACACAAAGCAGGTAGAAGTCTTATGTTGATAAGAGATGGAGAACTCTAGATTTTTAGGATAGCGACCACGTCTTCCTACGGGTCTCACCTCGGTGAGGCCTAAAAAGATTTGGTGGAGGCGGAAAGTTATCTCCAAGGTTTATCGACAGGAGCAGGTCCTGCGTGGATGGTCAATTCCTCTGGTGCGCGTTCGCTGGTATCACGGTAACCTCCGGGAGAGCACATGGGAGCGAGAGGCTCAGATTCATGCTCAGTACCCCCTTTTTTTCCCTTAGTGTGAGTTGTAGCTTATGGGGATGTAAAGCCCTGAGGTGGGGAGAATGTAAAGACCCAGAATTCTTGTGGATTTTTTTATACATGGGAATTTTACAAGTCCTCTTTTTCTGATAGTGCTTGATTTCGAGGCCCGGTGTGCCCGGAATCAATTTCTGAAGTTTTGTTCAAGTACGTTCAGTAAACGTACAAGTGAGTTTTTATAACTTTTGAATGGGTGCTCAGAATTAAAATATGAAGGCATCGTTGAACTCGTAGCGCCAGTTTTCACTTAAGAAAACTTTCACCTCGATGGCGGATGATCGGGTATGAGAGTTTCTTTTTGGGTTTCACGTGGATTAATAAAATAAAATAAGTGATAACTTATTTTATTTTTGTTGAATCCACACCATGTGGTAAAGTTGGTTAAAAGCTCTACATGGGAGTTGGTGGTGGGATCGCCACACCCTAACCTCCCATGGGAGGATAATTGGGGTGAGGACAACCTGATTAGCATAACCTCCCGCGAGAGGATATGATGTGGGGTCAACACGGAGCTTAACCCCCCAATTTAATGGGAGGGGTGGAAGCCTCTCAACTCTCCCTCAATAATGAGGGAGAGCCTCTTGGTCTCTAACTACCCTCTTAATGGAGGAGAATAAAACCTCCACAAAACCCCCAATTAATTAAAGGAAACCCCCTTGACCCTCTTCTTGTTTAATTAGGTGGGGACCGCCCGGGCCTCTAACCCCCTCGAAACTCCCCAAATTTAATATTCCAACCTCTCGTGCAATTAATTTGGTGGAGCCTTTCCTATTTTTTTTGAATTTCTAATAATTGTGACAATGACATGAACTTAATTAAGTGGGGCCCAAATAATTAATTAACTCCAACGAGCATAATAGATTAAAATCGATTATTTTGGCACGTTTATTATCTCTTTAGTGGAGATCTTAGTAGAATATAATTCTCCAACGAAGAATGCGAAGACGCCACTGGCGACGCTTCTTCCTTGGAATCTTCCTAGAAACCCCCCTTCTGATGTGGGATCTCTTCGATGACCCTTCTTCCTTCCTCTTTGTTGTCGAAGAACTGACACACGAGCTCGGAAGTGGAAGCGTAAGACGACCGATGAAAACATTGTCTTCCCTCAGGATGATCGAACGCCCGCCAATTAAAAAGGTAGCGGTGTGTTTTAAGTTGTTTAACACTTTATCCTCTCACGTTGAATCAACTTCATGAGCTGCTTGCTATCGTTCTAATGTGGAGGGTTCATGCCAAACGAACACGGCTTGAACCCTCCGAAACCATTATGGTATTGGAACCTTGAGTCGACGGTGAAGTAACGACGGCATGACAATGAGGCGATGATGACGAAGACGTAGAATAAAGGTCACGCTACTTGCGGCCTCCGTGAACCACGCCACCGGCTAAGCGGCGCCTAACCAGCCTATGTGCGCGCTACCCGGTGCACGCCTCTGCCAAAACGACGACCTGCCCGGCCTGCCAGTACCCCGCCCCGCACGCCCCGCGCGCTGCCGGCACACACCGCGCTCGGCCCGATGCCTAGGCCGCCTGCCCGACGCCCCCCCGACCACCTGCCCGGCACCCAGGCCGCCTGCCCAGCATGCCCCGTGCCTGCCCAGTGCCCAGGATCCCCGCCCAGCACCCCCCAGTTCCCTACCCGGTGCCCCCGAGCCTAGGCCTCCCTGCTCGGCACGTCCTGGTGCCCTGCCCGTGCACCCCGACGCCATGCCCACATAACCCAGTGCCCTGCCCGCACACCCCAGCTCCCTGCCCAGCGCCCCCGCGCCCAACCGTGCTCTTCCCGGTGCACCCAAGGCTTGCCCGCGCCCCGTGAGGCCTGCTTTTTTCCTCTAGGGACGAGCCGCTCAAGCCATACCCCTCGCGACACCAGCTGAACCTACCACTTTCCTTCGGGTCGAGTCTCCCACATAGCTACTTTCGGCTCAAATTGTCCACGCAGTCCGCTGGGTTAGGCCCAGTGGACTTGGCCAAAATGAGCAGACTGACCCACCCAACGGGCAGGGTCAAACCCAGTATGTCAGTCTGGGTTGACCTAGACCAGGTTGACCCGGACTGGGTTGGGCTGAGTCGGTCCGACTTGGTCAGACCGGACCTGGGCCCATAACGCTCCCTTTACTTTCTTGGGCCATATCTTTGGCATCAGACGTTCATTTGAAAAACCGTCAGTGGCACCGGTATTATTTGGAGCATAGCCGTCCCTTTGAGTATACCCCACTGAAGTTCGGGGTATATTTGAGTCTCGGTCTGGTTGGTTCGTACACGAATCCAATCAGGCCCTCTAGACTAAAATGCTAATAACTAACAGATCAGGTGTCCAATTCAAGCGCCGTATGTTACTTTGAGACCCTTATGACGTGGCAGAAACTTGATATACTTCTTCATGGGACATCTTGACACTTGGAGTATCGGATTGTAGCTCGTGGAGTAGACCCTCCCAGAGACGAGTGAGCAGAGTACAGAGACATAATAGATTGCTGAGACCTGACGACTACTTGACCGATTCGTTTCAGAGTGAATCGACTAGACCAGTGGGGAGCACTACTGTGTGAGGCGGCAGACCCATGGTAGAGGAGCGCCACTATGTGAGGTGGCATACCCGTGGTACTTGACAGGAGGAGTACCTCTGTAGGCTATTAGGGGTAGCGCTACTGTGTGAGGCGGCAGAACCCAGGTGTGAAGCATCTCGGTGTGACACAGCTGTCCCACACTACTCGACATTAGGAGTAACTCCGTAGTATAAGGTTAGTGAGTAGCGCCTCAGAGTCATGATAGGGCCACTGTACTCGATAGAGGAGGAGTTCTCCAGCAGCCGTGGTTTCGTTAATGCAAATCTTGGTTTGAGCTGAGTCAATGACATTTGTGTTTTCCTCATGATTGAGATGGGTTACTCGATAACTTCGGTATATGTATGGACATATACCTAAATAATGGTTATACATTGAAATCATACTTTTTGATTTATCCTTGTTGGATTTTGTGAGACCTTGAAGGTCTCGGAGTCCCTACTGAGTATTGTTATACTCACCCCCGCACGGGCTATGCCCGAACCTCGTTGTGTTGGATGCAGACAACAAACATCGCTGACTGAGGTAGAGTGTACGGGGACTAGACGGTACGTGGAGGTGGACCTCACGATGAGTCGGTACCCGGAGGAGTCAGATGAATGTGGAGCACTGATGAGGCTATCTGTACGTACCCTTCAGGTCGGATCCATGGCAGACGATCCAGGAGCTGCTAGACACCTTTCAGCTATTGTCTTTCTAGTGGTACCTATTTGTCCTTTCCTTGTACGTTACTGTTGGTCTTGTATTCTAGCCCCCTTTACTTTGAGTACAATTGTTATATAGCATTTACATAGTTTTTCCTTCCGATTTTACTCTGGTTGTGTGTGTTTACGATTTATAATGGCAATGCCTTCCCTGTTTTAGGGAATTACGCCTTTGATGCTAGTCGCGAGCCCTTGGCCTTTGGAATGCGGGCTTGGGGTAGTAACGATTCGGGCCTAGGGGGACGGGTCATGACACAAAAATTATTTTTAAGTGTGAATATGTGAGTAGAGGGGGTGACCTGCTATAAGTGGGGTGATGAACACATATAGAATATTTGAAACGAATAGAATTTACCCATGTCTTTCACATGAAAAAAGGCTCCACTATGGATCATTATAGAACCATAGATGATATAAGGTTGAAATATTTCCATACAATAGGAATTGGATGAGTGTTTTTGTTATTTAAACCATTATCTCCTTAGTTTAACCCCCAGGTAAACTTGTTTTAACCTTAACCACGATAATTAATATTTACTATTTTTACTATTCATTATGAAAAAAATTAAGTTAAACATATTATATAATTTTAATTATGATTATTATAAATATTTAATGAATCATTATAAATTTCATTCACATAAGTGGCATAATTTAATTTAAAGTGAATCTCACGGATGTGACGAAAATAGGGTTTTCCATAGGAAATTCTTCTATATGTATAAAAAGTTTTTATATTAAAATTTAATATATAATTAATTAAAATCAAATAAATTTGATTAATTATGATTTAATTGAACTAATTTTACTTTTAAAATAATTTTAAGAAAAATTTAACTTTGTAAATACCTTAAATCAAAAGGAAATTTTCCATAAAAATCAGTATTTGTATCACTATTTACTGAAAAATTAATATTTTTAGAAAATTATCAAAAATTAACTGTAAGATAATTTTTAAATAATTATTTAAAATATGAAGTTAAATTCTTTACGTAAATTTTATAACATTAGTAAAAATAAATTTTAAAATAAGTGCACAAAATGTGCAGAAACCATTTTTTAGAAAAATATAGTTTTTTAGCATAAAACTAAGTTCATTATTATTTGAAGACTAAATAAACTATTATATGTTTGGAAATTTTTTTAAGGAAAATATAATATAAAAATTTAATTAAAATCATTAACCATAGAGATTAATTTAATTTATGAAGATAAAAATACTTTGTACTCATATAAATAGTTTTTGAGAAACAAATTTCTTTTACATTCAAATGTTTTTTATTTTCATTTATACTTAATTGATAACCAATTAATTTATTTTATAATTGTTTAAACCATATAATTTTCATAATTTAGTTATTCAAATTCATATCATCCAATATTATATCTAGGTTATAATGGTCATTTAACATATTGTATAGGTTGTTTAAGCATGGTGTTGTGTGTTGTATACACTATCGAACATAATGTTATTATTCTAAAATATTATGGTATTACAATATCCATCACACATAATTTAATTGTATGATCTAGAAACCAAGGAAAAATAAACTTTATTGGAGTACACAGTAGAAATTAAGGAGTTCTAGGACAATATCTTTAGGAGTGAATTATTCTATAGGTGTGTGTTCTTTAATAATATGGGAATCATCAAGAGATCTTATGGGAAAAACATACCTAGTTGCGGGTCTTTTACCCTAACATTTTTAATTAGGATATACTTTTTTTGGGTTGAAAATATTTGAATGTGGGGATGATTTATTGACTTTGGTTTTCATTATTTAACTCTTAGAATATTTAAATAATATTTTTGGGGTTAGTTTCATAGTTGACATAAGGTTTTGGGTGTTGCGAAGCCTTAATCTTAAAATAATAATAATAACTTTATTATTTTTAGCTCACAAATTCACATTATTATGAAAAATAAATTTCCTTAAAAATGGACTTATATGAGAAATTTTAGATCACAGTTTCATTTAGGATGAGGGTTTTATGTTAATAGAGTTATAATTTGAGTTCACACCAGTAGTTTCCAGGACTAACCCTAATGATGATTATTTTAGTAAAATAATATGAATCCTCAGGTTTCTCTATATAATCATGCATATATCTATTTCATGGTTTGGAAGTAAACCCTATAATTAGTGATAAATGATCTAGAGGGATATATTTAGATGGTTTTGTGAGAACCCAGAGAATCTATGTAAATCCAATAATGGATCATCACTATTGCCAATGGAAAACTATAGAGATGAGATCTTTGAGAAAAATCATTCCAAATGTATGGTTGGGAATTATGATTATTAAATCAATGTTATTGGTGAATTTTTGATTTAATTTATGAATATAACTGCTATTATTCATGATAAAATATGGGTAGGATGTTCATAATTTTTCTATCCTTTTTTTTGTGATTATATATTCTCATTATAATAATAGAATCCTAATTATTAAACTATGAATCCCTACACCGTCAATGTTACAATGTAGAGAAACTTTTACACTAACTTTTTCTATTTAATTCCATAATTTATATGGAATATTGAAGAATAAAATACCTCTCTCTCTTTACCACTCTCTCTCTTCCTTATTTCTCACCTATTTATTTCTATCACTAACTCACTTACTCATTAACTCTCTCTATCACTATTTCCCCCTCTCCCCCCCTCTCCCCTATCTCCCCCTCTGTCCCAATCCCCATCTTCCTCTCACATGTGTACAATAGGCCACTAACCCTAATATTTGTCGATGGTAGCGACAAGCAGTGCAAGGGTGAATAGAGGTAGGAAATGTGTTAGTGTATAGCTCGGACTACCGACTTGAGAGAGAGGTTTGATCACTAGGTTGGAGGCAGTGAATTGAGTTATAGGTGGAATTACAAGTTAAAACACTACAATGGTGGTCTGTGGTGCATGGGATTGTGGCGCTCACTAAGGGATTCTACACAAAGAATGCTATAGAGATGGGTAGTTCGATAAATATCCCATCCCATTGGCCTTGGACTGGACTAGACAAGTTGGGCCCTCATAATGGGTAGTGTATATACCAAACCACCCAGCCTAGTGTGTGGGTCTTACAGTGTGGGATCAGAACTATTGACCATGATGACCGACTCAAACCATGACCAGGTAGTCCCAGTGAGTCTAGTCCAACCTAAAATGATCCTTCATAGTAATACAATGTGGAATACATAAGCATCTTGTCCACCTACACTTCTCAATTAGTATGGAGAACACTTCTCTCTATACCAGTGTAGTATGTATTACACCCATAGGCTACCACATGGCATAGTTTTTACCTATCTGGGTTTTTATGCAACTTCCATAACATGTGTTGGTTTTTAGAAAATTACTAACATATCCTCAGTATTTTTAAACATTGATCGAAATGGAAAATTCGATTTTACAATCCATGGGTTTTTGTGAGATATGATAGTACTTTTTTTGATTTAGCTTAGTAGGGATAATGATAATGATTGATCATAATGATTAGAGAATTTTAGGGTCTAATATATATCTCTCATATGTTATGTTATACTCCCATATAATATGTTCCACACCCAACTTCTATGTTTTATATCACAATTATTGGGTTCTCCTTTATGACTCTAGAGTGGAAACAAGGATATTGGTTGTGGAGTTCAAATTCTTAAGGCTATGTGCTGATTCTCATATAGATGGGATGTGTAGAGAGGGTATTCCTTTTATACCCTAGTTTATCTATTTCATAAAGTATTTTTGAATTTATATGTGCTATTATTTACTTTACACCTTCATAGTTTTGATATAAATAGTCTTTTATTTCCTCTATTGTTTTTATAGTTTACTACTGGTTAGATATATTATCACCCCAACATGGGAATGTTTTCATGAACATATCATGTCTTTTGAAGAAAACATGAATTTTAATAATGAACTTTGTGGAATAGTCCATGGTGGAGCTTGTTAAATCTTAGAGGATGTGGAAATGGTCGATGATTGTATATAGAGACTGTTTAGTTAAGGAACCTTTTCACTTTATCTATTTAGGGCAGTATCTTCTATTACTTATTTTTTGTGTATCTATCACATTTCTATTTCTAGATTATGTACTATATTACTTATTTATATCTTGAAATACCCCTTTGGATCTGTATAGACACCAGAGTGGGGGGGGGGGGGAATCAGGTGTTGCCAAATATTTTTCCAAATTATAAATATTCTTTTATTTTGTAAACCCCTTTAGAATTTGAACCCTATTACTGGTTAATAAAATAATAAATTTATTTATCTTAACCTATCAAATTTACTATATTATATACAATAATTTATTGAAGTATGAAACAAAATTTTTTCACTAGGTTTTTCCATAATGTGGGATACCTTTTCCTTACTATGATTGGGTTTTATAAAATAATAGATTCTCTATTATAATATTTTCATCAAATACAAGTGAGTTTGGGGTAGTTATAATCTTGAACCGATCTCAATATATTACATGGACCAGTCTTCACTATATTACACAACTTAAGATGAACAATATCTCAAAAGTTGTTTATACTAACATCCAACCAATTTTTATTACTTTCCAACCATCATCAAGTGGACCAATAGTAATCATAGTATTTCATTGTATCTATAGAATCATATATACTTCCTAAAAAATAGATCATTCAATCACATTCTAATTATTTAAGAACAAAGAATGTAATATGGTTTCTATAAAACACAACCTTACTTACTAATGTTATTTAGAATTTTTTTATTTTGTTCTCTTAACTCAAAATTGAACGATAAAAATAGACATAAAATAATCGATAAAAAATACTCTATCTCATATATTCTATCAAACTAATTTGACTTTATTTTCAACAACTTATGTGATACTGATTATCACAGAACATGATCATAAATCTTCTTCTTATTCTTTTTTTAAAACTTAAAGATCACTATGTATTGTATGAGTTAGTGTATGAAAAAGTTTTTTATTTTTCATATTTATTATTATTTTTATTATTATTATCCTTTTCAAAACCCAGATGGTGAATATTCTATTTCACATGATAATTATATCTTCTTCTTCTTTGAAAGTCTGAATTCTCTCATCACAATAACACACCTAGTCACATAAAACTCTCTCTATTTTCTTATATTTTATCTTTTTATTTGAGATAATTTATTTAATATATAGACTATAACATATTTTTTTGGGGCCTTTTATAAATTTCCATAAATTGAAATATTTCAAGATATATTGAGAAAGAAACAACTGATATATAGTAAACCATGATCTCTATATCTCTTTCTTCCCCAATGGTTGAGTCTAGAAAAAATATATCTACACCCTTATCTAATTTACTCATCATTTTTATTCTCATTACTCTATATATTCCATATTACTATAGAGAAATACTCTTCTCAAAATTCACAATTGAAAATTTATCATTTTTCCATTCCTCATGAAAATATAATCACATAACAACAACATTTATGGTATATGAATTCTTATTTATTGTGTGGGAACATCCAACATGAAGATGATGAATTCATCCCATTAAATATAAAAAAAATCACATATAAACTAATTAAACAATAATAAAAAGCATTTTTGATATTTATAAATTTGAAGAATAAAACATGAAACATAACTTTTACAATTGCAGATTTAATTAATTTTGAATTTCCTATTTTTCAAGAAATTTAAATTACTAGCCATCCATATCAGCTTGATATTATTTTTATTATTCATGAAGATTAGTTCTTCATCTTATTAGTTTGAATAATCACATTTTTTATATTAATAATAAAAACTTTTGACCCTTGCATCATGTGATTTCATTACCACTTTGACCATCAATTTGGAATTTCAAATATTATCAATTTAAATTCAAAATGTAATAGAATTATGATATTCTTATTTTATATTCATCAAATAAATATTAGATGATGGACCAATATAAATGTATGATTATTATAACATTAAATAAAATATATTTAATATTAAAATATCATTTATCTTCAAAAAATATAAATTTGGAAACTCATAAATTTTAGTATGATGATATATAAAATTTTATTAAGGAAATGATCCATACAAAAATAAGGATCATGATTATTTAAAACTAAAATATCATTATGTAGTTATTGGTGATCCTTATAAATATCATATTTATCCTTAAAAATTTTGTAATCATTTTTACGTAGTCATTTTGATTCTTATACAAATATAGATGTTCTTTATGCAAGTAGGAACTATCCATACGAAGCTGCTTCCATAAATGCGCACCTATGGATTCATGATTAAGTAATGGACTATGATGTTTACACACTCAAGTATAATCCTTATGTAGTATTAAATGTTTCTTACATAGCTCATGGAATTATCTCTACATGGAAAAATATATATCATTATGAAGAACAAGGTTCATCATTATTATTTTGGACTTTTTAAAATATTCCAAGACTTATAAATTATAGAATTATTAAAAAATCATTAAACACTTAAAATTTATTCAAGACATATCCAATCTTCTAAAAAATTATAAAATTAATTCAAATAATTATAAGATTTATTATAATTAAGAAAAATAATTTTTAACTTGTTCTAAAGTACCTTGATGCATATTCAATACTCAGAATAGAGTATTTTCAGAATTAATCTACCTTAAATATCCATACTTGACATTAGCCTTCATAAAACTTCATCCAAAGGTATTTAATCATTGATTTCAGCATCCATAAAGCTATGTAATACATGTATGGATACTCCAACATTATTCTAGATATTGTTTAACCTTTGAACCTATTTTAATAATCATAAAAAAAACTATACAAGATATCTGATATAGTTTGTTTAATAAATGGCCTCTCTTTTTCCTAGGACATGTTTTAGATAATGTATCTTTCCTAGTCTGCAACAATTTTTATAGAAATGAGTGATAGATCAAAAATTTTCTGATGTATGGGATTCAAACCTAGAATATTTTTCATCTTTTTCCATTTATGATATAACATAATTTTCTTTTTTGAAAACACATTAACTTTCCTTTATATTGACAAAAAAATAAAATATCATCTAGTGAAATCATTAGGGAACTTCAATATTCCTCTTTATATTTATTTCAATACTAATTTACCAATAAATTCAATAAATCTTTTCTCTCCCATATTTAATATTAATGAAAATATAATAATGTTTTTCTCCCCATTATTGACACTATATGGTAGGTTTAAATTTTTTATTATTTACCTTACTGTTATAAATAAAATGTAAGGGTATATCTTATTATATATTTACACAAAAAAATATTCACCACTTATTTTCCCCATCTTTTAACAGTATCTCCATTTCTTGAGAGATTTAGTCAATTCTATAAGAGAAGGCTGGGATAACATTTTCTATTAGATAATTTTCATGAACTAATGAACTATATATATTCTTGGAATAACCTGGTCTATAAAACAAAAGTGGTAAATCAAGAAAATAAATATGTTCATAAAACACCATAATGTGATAAAAAATTAGAAAACATTTTTTTTGGGGCCATACCAAATGATTTTAAATGGATTTTATAAACTTGTACCCTAACATAACAAAAACATCAAAATGTTTCAATAGAAGGAATGTTTTACACAATTTTTGTTGATGGTTACTCTATATTGATAACCTTATTCAATATGAATCAAAACATTGATCAAAATTTGAAAATCATATCCATTATTTACCTTTTTAGATAGGCTATCTTGATTTATAGATTTAAAAATAATTAATAAATCTACCGAAAATTTCCTTCTTTAATATACCCCTTAAGGGATGCTATCCATGCTACACCACGGTTGATTATTCTTTAAGAAATATTCTCTATTAATTTTTTATACTAGTTTTTTTTGGTTTCAATTTGAGATATGAAAAGAAATATATTGCAGGGAGATACCAAGTTAAAAATTGAATTATTCTTCATGATATATTTCTTTCTTTAGTTTTGTGGAAATAAAATCCTTTAATAACTCTTTTTCATTCTTCAACTAAAATTCTATTTTACATCGTGAACAACTACTAAAATATATGTGAATAAGGTGGATATTAAACAAATTTTTAATGTTTACAATAATGATGAGAGTTAGATATCAACCCAAAATATATTTCCTTAAGGATTTAATGTTTTTTGAATTCTTAATTATTTCATTATCCTTAAATTTCTAAATCTTATATTTTTTTGGGAAGCATGGTTTTCCTTTTATTTCCAGCTTTCCTATTACATAAAATTAGATTATTAAAATAAAAATCGAGGAACTTTAATTATTTTATTCTTCTTTAATCTTATTTTCCTTTTTCAACTAGTATTTTCATATTGTTATGAATTAATTTTTCAAATTTTCAACCATATTTTTAAGTGTAAATTATTTTCAAATAATAATAGTTTTAAAACTATAATTCCTTGATATTTCCCCTTAATATTCCATTTTTATAGGAAAAATAGTCGCATATCTAACAACAAAGTAACTTTTCTACTTTTACATTCCAGAAAACTTTTCCTTAGCCTTTGGGTTACATTTCTTTGGTATACTCTCATGAAATTAATATTATTTATTTAGGGTGTAAAAAAAATCCAATCAGGCTATCTCTCTCCTTGATGGATTCCATTTTCGGTTTTAGATTACTTCATTTTTTCTTAAAGTTGATATTTATCTTTCAATGATCTATGATGTGGTTTCTTTTAACATAGTATAATCAAATATTTGTTATATGTTTGAAAACCAATTCATCAATGCTCTTGGGTGTACACTTCTTAGGATTTTTATTTGTTTTCTAAGGAAGACTTGACAATTTTCTTCACTTACTTTTGTTTGTACTATGTATTTATTTTAAAATAGGTATAATATTTATACTGGGCTTGAATATTTCAATAATATTCATGAAAATTTAAAACTATGTTGTAAAAATATTATAATTCCTCAACACCATTAGTTGTGCATAAACCTATTTATTTGTTTTATAAATACAGTTTAATTTTTTTTAAAACTTTTTATTTGAGTGTAAACCCCACTTGTTAGGGCTCAATTTGGAGGGGGGGTGTTTTTATTAGAGATTACTAAACTCCACATTGATGATGTAGATGATTTTTTAAATTTTTATCCTTATATATTTGTATAGTATTTGAATTTTAAATCTAAACACCCAGTTGATTTTTTATGTAGAAATATATTCAAATTGATTATGGGTGACTATTTTATATGATCTGGTTGTGGGTTGACCAAGAGATGATTCCTAGTTATTTTTTAACTTATTTTAGTATTATTAAAAAAATAACATTTTTTAAGTTTGATATGTATAATTTTTCTCCCTTTTTTCTGATTGTGAATATCCATCTAAGGTGCCATCCATATTTTTTAGTTTCACATCCAATTTTAGGCACGTCACATTAAGCATGTACTTATGGTATTTAAGTGATTTAACCCTGAATTTACATTCTATATTAAATTTTTGGAAAATGATCATTAAGAAATTTATATGTCTCTTGTAAAGAAATATCAAACTCTCTCATCTGGTTGGATTTTACCACTAGCAGTTCGTATTTTATATTCACAAGAAATTTATGTAGTTCCTCTATATCATGGATCTATTCTTTAATTTTTTAAAATAAAACTTTCTCACAAACAACCCTTTTAAATTATTTACTAGTTAAAGAAAAATTATTCATTTAAAGTTGAGATAAATTCTTTCTTAAAATTTCTAGGTTTTTTGAGAGTGTTGAAACTATTTATATTTTTAGTGAATGAATATTCCATTACATTAGTATCTAAATCTAATAAGTATTTTTAAACTTTTATATTAATAATGTATAAAAATATGTATCTGGTAACTTAAATAGGTATTTTTTCATGTAATATTTTTTTAGAATGAAATTTAGTAGGGATTAATTAAACAAATATTTTTTATAGATTGAAATAGATTCACTAATGAAATAATAGTCAACATATTTTTAAATACACTTACAACTCTAACTACCTTAAAAAAGTGGTTTTCACTTCATCAATTTTGTACTATTTATCTATTTTTTGGTTTATCCTTTCTTCCTATTTTTCAATGTTTTAGGCTGAAATCACTTGTAACATGCATGTAAACTGATTCTTCCATCCAAGGATATTTTTGAACTATTCAAATATAAAATTTATGAAACTTTAATAAAAACTATCCTGGAATATAATAAAATATAAAATCATAGGGAACATTTTTTTAATATCAATTGAAATTTCTATTAGTACTGGCACAACACCTGATGGGATATGGGTTGTGAGTGGGGGGATAATTAAAGTGTTGATCTATCTTTTTCCAAATTCCTAATATTATTTTATCTTTTAACCCCCTTTGGTATTTCAACCCATATTATTAGTTTGGAAAATAATGGATCTATTTAGTTTACCTTATCACATTTACCATATCTAATGTATGAAAATAGTAAATTATGGAACATTGTATTTTGAAAAGGATCATCCATGATGTACAAAACCCAATCCATGTTATGACTAGATTTAAAAGAGTCAAAAATTATATACTATAATATTTTCATCAATCAAAAGTGGGTTTGGTGTAGTTACCATCCTGAACTAATTTCACCATATTTTACTAGTGTTTTTTTACTATATTAAAAAAGTGAAGATAATTTTTTTACTATTGGTTCTTTGTACTTGTATCCAACCAAATTTTCTCACTTCTAACCTTCCTAAAGTAGATCACTAGTAATCAAATTTTTCCACAAAATCCATAGAATCAGACCAATTTCATAAAACATAGAGTCTTTAACTTCCTTCTAATTCTTCAAGAACAAAGTATAAAAGTTTGTCTCTATAAAAAATATTGATTTATAATATTATTCACAATTAATTTTATAGGTTATATCTTCTAAAATTTCAAGGATCGTGACAACAAATTTATTTTAGAAATTTATACACATCAGTATTTATCTCAAATATACTTTTAATTGTTTATAACTACTTCTATGATACTGAGTATCACAATCCTTTCTCATTACTATTCTTATTTATCTTTTTCTAAAACCTCTAAGGCACTATGTATTGTAAGAATTTCTATACAAACCATATTCTTCATATTATTCTTCTAATTTTCTTAAATACCCAAAAGGTGTATATTTTTTAGCACAAGATCAGTTTTTCTTTTTCTTTTAGATCTTTACTTCTCTCAAAACACTCACACCCCAAGTCACATACAACTCTCTCGATTATCTTCTATCTTCTATTTTTATATTTTTATGTTCTATTTGATTTTTTGGAGGTCTTTTCTTAATTTATATAAATGGAATTATTATAAGGGATATCATGAATGTAATAAACTACATGTTGTGTCCCATAATCTCCTAATATATTATTTTTATCAATGTTTTCCTATAGAATAATAAAAACTCTACCCTTCTCCAATTTCCTTCTCATTTTTATTCTCAATTGAAAAATAATTCTATATATTATACAATAGGAATGAGAAATATTATTTTCTAAATATAACATTCAAAAATACACATTAAACAATTATTTATAACTATATAAAAATACAAAATAGTATCTGATGCATGAAACTTCATTAATTATTGCATGAGATAATCCATGAAACCTGTATAGATTCAAAATTGAGTTTATAAACTATAATATAAATACAAAATCACTCATAAAATCATTCAGCAAGAATAAATAATGGGTTATGATATTTATATCTTTTAATAAAAAATGAAATATCAATTTTTGTATATTTAATTAATCTATAATTTCCTATAATATAGGAAATTTAAATTTCAAACCTTACATCTTAACATGATATTCTTTTTCTCTCAAATGAAGATTAGTTCCTTATCTTATCAATTTGAATCAAAATATTTTTTGATCTTAAGAACACTAAAGTTTAACCATTTCATCATCTAATTTTATATCAACATTGATCACCAATATTGAATTTTAAATATTATTATTTGAATTTCACAATATAATTGAACAATTATCTTCTTACCCATTATTCTTAAAATAAATATTGGATAATGGATTAACATAGTTTTAAGATATTTTGAATATGGAAGAACAACTTTTTCATCTTCAAACATCATTTATATTTATAATATATAATTCTAGAAACTTATACATTTTAGTTTTTGGATTTTCAAATTTTCTTTAAATCATAATCCATATGAAAATAAGGATCCTGATTATACATATGTAGATGATACATACATAACTGTTGGATGATCATAACACCTATAAGTCTTAAAATTATGAATATTAGAATCTTTTTTACACATTTAGGATGACACTTTCATAGATAAAAATTATATTAACAAGTTAATTTCATATTTAGATAAATAGGTATTCATGCTTACATAGTGTACCATGATATTTATGATTTTGAGGATGATTATTTAAAGTGTTCAATGATTCTTGTGTAGGTCATATAATTATCCATATATTGCATAGAATTCATCCTTATGAATCACAAGGTTCATCCCTATTATTCTGTATTTTTTCAAATTGTTTAGGACATGAAAATTCTATAATTTTTTAAATCAACCTCGATCCCCTTTAAATGAATCCAGGAAACCTCCAATCTTCTCAAATCCCTAAGGAACTTTTAATCCTAGTGATTTTAAGATTCATTTTATATATTGTTATTAGTTTCCACTACTAAGAAACATTATTTTAACATTACTAAAATTGATCTGTTTCAGTAATTAAAAATGCTAAATACTTAAGATATATTAAAATCCCTCATCTTTTATCAGTACTAGAAAAATCATGGATAATGACACCCTTTATAAGAGCTTCCCAAAAGTGCTGATAAAAGACTCATTTATCAGTTATTTTTAGAAGCGCCAATAAAGGTTATCTTTATCGGTGCCTTTTTTTAACACTAATAAATGGCACCTCTATTAGTGCTAGATGAATCATTGATAAAGAATGCCTTTACCAGCACTAGATGAAGTAGTAATAAAGTCCATTCGAGATGCTATAGAGTTTTAGTCCTACAACAGCCACGAAACAAACCTATAAAACCAAACCTAATGAGAATACATAAAAAAGAATAGAAATATAAAAAAAATAAGGGACAAAATATAGAATTTAATTGAAATAAAATTTAAAACAGAAATAAAAGAAAAAATATTGTATTATAGACATTTCAAACATTGGTTTGTATAATTACATGAGTAAGTAAAAATTATCAAAGACATTAAAAAACATCAGCATTCCTTTTCCTTTAGCCCCCAACCCCTACCCCCGATCATGATATTAGTTTGTAAATAAACCACCCAACTCGTGAAAAATAAGGCACCTATATAAGAAAAAATTTCTCATGTTATTAAAACAATAAATAAATAAATTAAACAAAAAGAATCAATTTTAAAATAAAAACATATTCTTTGAGTAATATCGGGCTCACCATATATCATATTAAGGCGAGTCTGATTCATATAGATAACCAATGAATTTTGGATGATATTACTAAATTATTGAAACAATACGAATGCATTTTCTTGGTTTTGAGTATTTCACTTCTATTTTTTTTACTAAAATTTCAACTTTAAATAAAAATATGCACTTGGAGTCATACTAATCACACATTCAATAATATTGAGGTTTGACTATTTCTTATATGTAAAAAATTACTTATGGATCATTTTTAGAAATTATAAAAATAATCCATATGAATTTTATTGGTTTTGAGTACACCACTTGTGATTTTTACTAAATTTTCATTTAATGTGTAAATATGCACTTTGAGGCATACTGATCACAATGTGTGTTGGATTGATGTGTGGATGATTTCTACACATCAAAAAATTTTATGGATAATTTTGTTAATGTATAAAAACAATCCTAATGTTTTTTCTTGGTTTTGAGTATTTCATTTGTTTTTTACTAAAATATCATTTTAAACCAAAAACATACACTTGGAGGCATACCAGTCACATCATGTGTCAATTTGTCCTGAGAATGATTCATACACATCACAAATGAATTATGAATTTATTTTATAAATTATCAATACAATCCGAGTGTATTTTATCAGTTTTCAGTAAGTAAAACATGTTTTTGTACTAAAATGTCAATTTTAAACTAATAATGGACAATTTGTGTCATACGAGGAACACCATGTATCAAATTGAAAAACGAATGATTCCTACACATCAAAAATTCATAGTGGGTCATTTTCAAAAATTATTTAAGAAATACATATTCTTTTTCTTGGTTTTGGGTAAGTATATTTTATTTTCTACTGAAATATCAATTTTAAACTCAAAAAAACACAATTTTAGTAATACTAATCACAACATGCTTTGGATTGAGGTGAGAAGGATTCCTGTACAGAAACAATAAATTATTGATCATATTAATAAATTATAAAAACAATCTGAATGAATTTAATTGTCTTTGAGTAAGTCACTTATTGGTTTTAATAAAATGTTATTTTAAACTAAAAACACATAATTTGAGTCATACCCACCACGTAATGTTTCAGTTTGACATGATACTGATTGATACACATTAAAAATGAATTATGGACTATTTTACTACAATATAAAGATAATCCAAGTGTGTTTTATTAGTTTTTAGCGAGAGACACTTGTTTTGAAATAAGATGTCTATTTTAAACATATAACATAGACTTTGAGTCATATCGGGAACACCATGTTTCAGATTTAGGTGTAGCTTATTCTTACATGTTACAAATGACTGAGGTATCATTTTCATAATGTATCAAAACACTTCAAATGTGTTTTCTTGGTTTTGAGTATGCCATTTATTATTTTTTACTAAAATTTCAATTTTAAATAGAAATACACACTTTGAGCCATACTGGTCACACCATTTTTCAGATTGAGGTTTTAATGATTGATTCACATAAAAAATGACCTATGAATAATTTTTATAAGTTATCAAAATAATTCAATTGCATATTATTAGTTTTGATTATGTCACTTGTGGTTTTTACTAAAATGTCATTTTAAACTAAAAACACGCACTTTGAGTCATATCAGCCACACTATGCATCAGATAGATGTGTGTATGATTCCTATACATAAAAGATGACTTATGAATGATTTTACTTAAGTATAAAAACCATATGAATTTGTTTTCTCTATTTTCTAGTGTGACACATTTTTTACTAAAATATAATTTTATATCAAAGAAACACACTTGGAGTCATAATAGTCATATCTTGTGTTGATTTGATATGGTACTAATTACTACATATAAATAATATTTTTTGGATCATTTTACTAAAATATCAAGATAATCTGAGCATGTTTTCTTAGTTTTTAGTGCGTGACACACATTTTTGACTAAAATTTAAATTTTAAACTGATAACTGAAAACTTGAGTCATACAAGGTACACCGTGTATCAGATTTGGGGATGGTGGATTGATAAACTTAAGAAATTATGTAGGGATCATTATTCTAAAGTATTGAAACAATATTAATGAATTTTATCTTTTTTTGAGTATGCCACTTGTATTTTTTACTAAAATGTAAATTTTAAACTCAAAGTACACAATTTGAATAATACCGGTCACATTGTGCATCATATTGAGGTGCATCTGATTAATACATGTAAAAATGACTTATGGGTCATTTTTGTAAAGTATCAAAATGACCCAAATGTGTTTTCTCAATTTTATGTGTGTCACTTTATTTTTTATTTAAATAACATTTTAAACTGGAAACATGAACTTTGAGTCATACCAGTCACATCGTGTGTCAGTTTGATGTGAGAATGATTCTTAAACATAAAAAATGAATGATAGATCATTTTATTAATTTATCAAGACAATATAAGTTTGTTTTCTTAGTTTTATATGGTTAAAACATGTTTTGAACTAAAATTTCAAATTCAAACTGATAACATACACTTTGAATCACATCAAGAACACTGAATATCATATTGAAGTGAGATTAATTACAACATGTCATAAATTACTCGGGGATAATTTTCCTAAAGTATCAAAATAATACAAATATGTTTTCTCAGTTTTGAGAATGTCACTTTTATTTCTTTCTAAAATGTCAATTTTAAGCTCAAAAAACACAATTCATGTAATACCGGTCACACTATGTTCCAGATTGAATTGAGGCTAATTAATTCACATCATAAATTAATTATGGAATTTTTTCCTAAATTATAAAAATAATATGATTCTATTTTCTTGGTTTTGAGTATGTAACTTATTTTTTTTCCAAAAATTTTATTTTAAACTGAAAATACGCACATTGAGTCATAATGATCACATCACATGTCGGATTAACATATAGTCAATTCTTACACATCAAATATTAATTATGGCCCATTATTCTATAATATGAATTTGTTTTCTTAGTTTTGAGCATGTGAAATATGTTTTGTACTGATGTGTAAATTTAAACACATAATTACTAGATAAAAATGATAATTAAATTAACGTAAAAAATTAGATAAAATGATGATAAAATTAACTGAATAAGTAGTAGGAAGTAACTTCACCATGATGTATATATACATTCCGATTCCGTGTATTTTGTCTATTCATTTCTAAAAAACATTTATTTCCTCCATTAAACTTCTCCTTGAGAAACAAATCAAAAATAATATATAATATTTCTTATAGAAATACTTCACACCCCAAATATATTTCTAAGATCGTATCCCAAACTAGGTCAAAAAGATAGCAGGTAATCACGAAAATTTGATGTCTGAAAAAATTCCAACACCAAGGATGATTCCCAATTATATCTAAACAAATTTCCTTTTCCTTTTGAGTAAATAGATTGTTATAAATCTTAATATTATTAAGAAAATATAGACAAAAAATAGTTAATAAATATTTTTAATAGACTTTTAATTACCTCTTGAAGTTAGCTATTTAGGGATGCTAGTCTTCTGAGAGATTATGATATCATTCACAAATTTGTAAACATGATATCCACAATCATTGTTATTTTCTTATATAAGACACTATAGAAATATTGACCAAAATAAGAAAATTGTTTGAAAAATGTTTTGATAGTTAAATATTTCTGTATATACCTTAATTTGTTTTCATTTGAAGTAATCCATAAGATTATTATATTTAGTCACTGTGTTTATACCATTATTTTTCCTATATTTAGTGACCACCGTATCATAAAAACATTCTTGTTAAAATAAAAACTAAAATATATAATTTGATTTTTTCTATAAAATATTGATTTTAGTTCATTAAAAATTTACAATAAACATCTTGTGTGGTTAGTAGGATTAAAATTCATGCATTAGATCCAGAAAATAAATATTTGGGTTATCTAGATTGATTAAGATATGCATGAAACCCTTCATAAAAATATAAAAATAAGTAGAAATGAAAAAAATAAAAATATTTTTCATATGATTAGATTGCAGAGTTTTACACCTTCATTACATGCATCTAAAAGAATCCATCACCTATTATTTTTTTTCTCAAATGCCTCTTTTAGTGCATCATTTTTCTCATTAATTTCTTTGTACACCAATATAATTTCTTTCGTAGAAGTGGTAGAGGGGTTAATGAATCCAAATCATGATTAATTGGGTTTTAAAATTATATAGTATTAATATAAATTCCTATAGAAAATATGAATAGTTATTAAATTTAATGAACATATTATATCATTTTTTGGACATACGTATTTTGAAAATTTACCTTATTTATGTATTCAAAACTAAAAGTCCTAGACATTAATCACCAGAATCTCCTTCATAATCTCGAGACTAACCACATATGTAATGATATTTCCAAATATTTATTCTTTATATGGAATGTAAGACACATCCCCATCTTTTAATGTTATATCTACATGATGTGGTAATGATAATAAAGGTTTTAATAGAATTGGTGGGGATAAGGTACTCCTAGAAGGTCCTTTTTTATAGTCAATTTAGTATATTTTCTTGATCTTACCATCTATTTTCCCGTCACTTTATCCTTAAATAGTACCATACCTCACTTCAAAACTCTTTCATTTACTATTACATGTTTTTCATTTGAAATATTTTGTTAAACACATACTTCATGCATATTAATAAGATTATATGGCCATGTTATGAAAGTTATGATAACATTATTGACTGTTGTCTTATCACAATCATTAAGTGGAATATAAAACTCAGTGGTGGGATCTTGATATACCTCAATACCTAATCTCATGTTATCTTTTTGGAGATCCTTGTTTTGTAGAATGTCTTCTAGAATATTATACTTTGTACCCCACACAACAATGTGATGCATGGGTGTTGACAGATATAAGTCACATACAATGTTACCCAATATAATTTTAGTAATATAAAGTTATCATAAGTTGTTTGATTCAAATTTATAAGAAATAATAATTAAAAAATTGATTACCTCAATTAAGGTATTTGGGTATGGGGAATAACTAGACTCAAATCTAGCGGGGTTATTCAGTTGTTCATGTGCCGATCTTTGTTCCACCGTAGGTTCGCTTTGAACCATTTTCCTATATTAGTCTTTCAAACCAGATCATAAAGTAATATCTTAAAAAGCATCTATTTTTTTATGTAATCCTTTTATCATCTAATATGTAACTTCTTTTGGTTTTTTCCTCTTGAAATATGTTAAAGGAGATACTCTAATACCATCACCTCAAACGTGACCATATTTTTTAGTCTCTTGAAATATAATGAATGTTATTTATTCCATCATGGTCACTAAAAATTATTATTCCTAAACCATATAAAAACATATGAACATATATATATATATATATTTATTTATTTAATACTTTTAAAAATTATAACGATTTACTATTATTTCAGACTTACACATGTTTCCCATACTTCTTTTTCATGTTCAAAACTAGTTTACCCTCTTTATTTAAACAAGTCTCCTTCTATAGCATATGAAGTGGGATGTAAGTGGATTCATATTTTGATTAATCAATATTCATATAAAGAAAGGAACATATTTTGTTTCATATCACACAAATCTTTTATTTTGGATTTAAAATAAATAAAAATTTCCTCTCTAGTGAACCATACCCCATACTTTCTTTTAGATATGGGTACATTGTTATTGATTCATGTTATTTATTTTCATCACCCCATTTATATTTCATAAATTAACAATTTTGAATAAATTTTTATAAAATAAATAATGTAAAATAATATATTATTTACTACAATTCACCTGAAATGATTTCTCATCACGAAGACATATGAAATAATTCCATGTTTTCTTATTTATAATGTGTGCACAAGAAAATGGTGGGAGGGGATTTACTTTCCCCTCAGAATCCCTAAGATGAATCTTGGTATGAAGATTTTGGAAGTCCTTAAAGGGATTTTCCAATGGCCATTATGTAACATTTCTTATGAAAATTTTCTAAAATAAATGAAATTTTGAAGGAATAATGGAAATTAAATCAATATTTTATTATATTATTTTTTGATAAAATAGAGAATGTATATTGTAAAATTACCTTTATATATTCCCAAAGGGTTTCCTTCATTACAGACTAGACATGGCACCAATAATATATATCAATCAACACATCCATCCTCACTAACTGTATAAATTTATTAAAAAATGTGATGCTATGTTGTTATTATTTTTTCATCAACATGTTTTTGATCCCCTAAAAATTCTATAGTTTCAGAATTAACCACCTTTTATTCATGGTGATTTTTAACATCACGTGAAGAAGACATTGTATTAATGATTAGTGAAACATTTAATTTATATTATGTTAATATTGTAGAGAATACATAATATTATGAGGAAAATCACGGTATATTAAAAAAAATAACCCTCTCATTGAAATATATTTATACTTTTTAAATGTTGAAGGGATTTGGATCCTCTTATAGGAATACAAATCCCCTCTTAATAGTCCCCTATTTATATTCACCTCTAACAAATAAGAAATTTTTTATATTGGGTCCTTCATGAATTGACCGTAATCTCCCAATGAAAGGGCCATCCCCAATTGAATTTTCTTCTGACTCTATAGTTTTTTAGTCACTAGCACGATAATCGACTAGTTCTTGTTTTCAATATATGAGATATAAAATAATTTCACTACTTGTGATGCCATTATGAATGGATTGTCCTATTCCCATTCCACACTAAATTAAACTTTATGAATCCAATTTCATCAACTCTCACTGAAATCCTATTTTCAACCCATTTATAGTGAAAAATAGTCACTTTAAATGTTATATATTCCAACTTGTATATCTTTTTTATAATTAATAAATTCGAATTATTCCCAAAAATTGGATTTATATCATTGGAACCAGATATGTGCATCACTTCCACTACATGAGTAAATCCAGTTTTTTTCATCATTCTATGGTTATCATGTTCTTTTGTATAGAATATATAACCATTTATTACAAAAGCAGTATAAGATATAACATTTTCATTTGGTCCCATGACTATCCTATAAAGTCATTCAATAATTTAATTCATATTTTAATATTAATTTTTATTAATATTATCTCGGATCAATCATATACACTATTGATTTTGTGTATTTTAAATCCCACATTTATCCCTTGATGGATTCAAATATCTAAAAATAACTTTGTGAGATTTATTGTATAGACCAACATCTTCACTATTATGTAAAATGTAAAGGTGTACTTTCTCTTGATCCGTGATGGTAATTTTAACAAAATCTCTTCTGAAAATACCTTGACCTATAAGGCATCCACTATGATGATATTTTTGGAGACTGATAATATCAACATATGATAGATAATCAGTAATGAATTCAACAACTTCATCAACAATATTTCATTCTTCAATAAAACCTTCTAGATGAATTTGATTCTTGACATAACTTTACAAAATCTTCATATACCATTTAATGGGATACATTCATCTATAATGGATATCTCCACATAGTTTAACCTCTAAAAAAAGTGAACCATTAGGTGGACCACAATATCAAAGAATGATGGTGGGAAGAATATCTATAATTATTATAATATGACTTAAACTTCCTTATTAATGATTATAAACTTTTATAGGTCTATAAATTCATTGCATATGAATTTGAAAAATATGCAGATTCTGGTTGATGTTTGTCATAAATTTATAGACAAAATTCAATGTAATGATATGGGTATCAATTATTCCATCAAAATAAGATAGTCGTGTGATTTTATTCCCCAAAATTTCAAATTATTCGTTGTCGTGACATTATTTATATTTTACGAATACCCATATGGACCTTTTATACCATTAAGGAAAATTAGAAATTTCAATTTTTCCTATCTAGATTGAGTGTAAGATGCAGGTGGAAGAAAATCCCCCCATACCCTTCCCTGGTTCAAACTATTCTCTTATCCCCATGTCAATCATGTCCAACCTAGCCTTAATTCCATCTTTTGTTTTTAGAAACATTTAGTAATGTGCCTATAACACTATCAAATACATTTTTTCTACTTGAATGACGTTAATAAAATGTATAAAATATAAAAAATTACAATAAGTAAATTCAAAGAAAAATGGTATCTTTTTCCATCCTAATTTAATTAGATTTTTTGAAAATATTTTACCAAAAAATATTTCAATTTTTTTAATTTTTTTAATATTTAATCCAGTGTTAGTAGAGATGGTGTTGTACCTCGTTCAATATTCTCATTGAATTTTGTAATCCAAGATCAATATTTATGTTATGAAGGTAAAAAGGAACAATTTTATAAAAAACAGCCTTTATGGAATGTTTCAATCAAAATTGAGTGTGTGAATTCTTCATAATTGGGACACACCAACATTCCTTTAATGCTATAGACTAAAAATTTTCCAGAAGCTGGAAAGTCATTTATAATCCCTTACAATAGGTCCCTCAATGTGAATTCTTTACTTCTATGAACATCATACATTGTAACACGTGTATCCCACTTCAATTTTAGATCTTCAATTAATGGCACCTAATAGACATCAATATAATCACCAGGTTTTTTTGGGTCTAGATTTAAGCAGGTAAAATATAATTTTTCTGCACTTCATGCATAACCATGGTGGAAAGTCATAACTTAAAACATGATAGTCCATGTACTATGTGTACTAATATATACTCTAAAATTATTTATTCCATCCGTAGATTGAAAAATATGGATGTTTCTCAGCTCATTTACAAATTCAAGATACTCATAATCAAATTTCTTCCACTGAGGAGATTTTATTGTTTGACATAGTTTCCCATCATTAATTATTTTATCTGTATACCATGTCAATTTTTTCATGATTTTTGGACATCCATTTATTATTCTAAAACATGTAATGATATGAAATTTCTATACAACTTTCCACAGACTTGATTCATCTTTCTTGTACTGATCTATACCACACAGAGGGAATTTAATGAATGATTCATGGTCCTTGGAGAAAAATGTGAAATTATTGGGACAAAGAATTATTTTTTGGTGATTATTCCCATTGGATGTAGAATTCATTTAACACTATATGTTTTACAAGTAAGTTCATTTTATTTTGGTATCATATCAATCAGAAGAATAAGTATTTCTATAAATACGGTGTCTCCCCATTTTCTATTAGTCTTCAAATTATATTACTTCAATACAGAAAAAATGTTGTGTATATAGTATAACCAATATACAGTGGTCTCTTAGAAAAACTATTTAAATTCTCAAAAAACATTTTAAAATAACAAATTTTATCTTCTATTTCCATTATCATTTCTTCCAGACTATCTCTATCATTATTTACACTAGTATTCATATCAAATGATCCATAAACCATAGTTTCATCACAATCAGTATGAAAATTCAATTTTCCCCATGTTTAGTACAACATTTATATCTCTCATCTATTACGTGACAAATCAAATGTTCTTACAACTCTTCCAGACTAATTTCTATTGAATAAAAAAAATATATATAAAAAAAGGATTTGAGAAGGGACATATACATGCCCTATTGAACACTTTGTGAATTATTTAACTCCATATTCATACTATCTTTTCATAAGATTAGTATGAATACACTTTTGATTCATATCCATCCTACTAGGTTCATAAAATATTCAATTTTTTATAAAATATAAATAAATACACATAACATATTCATAATCAATGGGGAAAGTTATACATAATTATAATAAGGGAAACCAACATTTTATTATTTCAAATAATTTTAGTATTATTTGATGAAAATGGTTAATCAAATTTATTATAATAATTACTCATCTGGTGGTAGGTGTTATCCTATGAATTCATCGAAAATGATCACTAGTTCTTGATATGGGATGATTACTTCTCAAATTAGTTCAAGTAAAATAGGTTCAGGTATAGAAGAGACGGGGGTTGAGTCTCAAGAAAGAAAATAAAATAATAACTATTTATGATATGAAGATGATGAGGATGATAGTTATACCCTTAAATATAAATTTTTAGAAGCTAGGAGTTGGTGAAATACCAAACAAAATTTCTTAGTTTTTGCCTAAAGTTAAAAAAAGCAGCATAAACAGTTTGATCCCTACAAGGGGATCCTTGATTGGTTTGATAGTGAGATGGCCTAAAAATATGGTATTACAAACACTCATGTTGAGATATTTATTTCAATTTTAACTTTCAAATAAACACTTCAATTACATCATGAGAAGTAAAAGGCCTTTATTCTTAGGACTAAAATTTAGAAGTGATTAGCTTCCCTTGACAAAAGGTAGTAATTCTAGAATTGTTTTTAACCTTTCTAGGTTGGATTCCAAAAAGTGGGATGAGTTTATGTTTATTCATTTATTCAATTGGTATATGGTGGTCTAGGTGGTTTTTCATTGATAGTATGAGTGTATCATTTAAATATTGGTAAATTTACAGTGATCATCATATGTCAATGGAAAAATGCCACATATGATTAATTTGAAGATTCAAAAAAATTAGTGAGAAATTGAAATAATATGGGAGATTTTACCACTGAAAAGTATCAATAAACACTTGATCATTCTTTCCTTTAATTATGAAATCTTACAAATAATAGGTATCTAATTCAAGCTTGAATTATTCATCTCTCATTTATTCCCAATTACCATGTTCTAATACAATTTAAATCATAAATAAGGGATTTTAAATAATTATTTTATATATAATTATATTATATATTATTAATTTTTTTTAATAAAATGGTATTAGTACTAAATTAAATCAATTATAGACATATATTAATATAATAATCACTAATAAATAATTTTTAAAACAAAATTTATTTATTATTTGATGGAATATATCCCTTAGAAATTCTTGTTCTTGGTTTCCATTTAATTAAGACCTAGATGTATAAATTGGTTATCTCCATAATCTTTATTAGGGTAGATTTTACTTGACTTTTTTCATTGTTAATTAAAATTAATCAAATATTTATTTGTTTTTTAAAAAGAAATTAGATTGTTAATTGAGTTATTTCTATAATCATACATATAATCATTCCCATCATTTTTAAATAATTTTATTGGTTTTCTTAAATAATTATAATTATATTTTGGATGATTTTTTAGATCAAATAACACAAAAATATATAAAATATGGTGGATGAAATGTTAACTATGAAATAAATTGAGATAGAGTTTTTCTCTAATCACACATATCATCATTGTCATTATATTTTATGATAATAACATTCATTTCACAAAAAAATATTTATTCCTGATTGGTATTCTCACCTATATAATTACACATGTGTTGAATCAACAAATAAAGATACAAGTTTGAGGAAAATAAAAAATTGATTTAAATTTTATAGTGTGACATTAAATGTATCAATAAATATTTTCCCTACCCAATTCAACCACTAAGGCGTGTTAGAATTAATTCCCAAGAAACACTAGTATAACACTATACGATGATGTATAGAGTTCCTTATAATTTCTCTAGCATGGTCTGTATAAATATAACAAGGTTTTATACTTAGGAATTATTGTGTTAGTATTTAGGATGAAATGGTAAATAATAAATTCAAAACCATGTTATAATTTTATAATTGATTATCATTATTAATTTTTTTATGCTTTTTAGGTTCAGTGTTACACTTATTAACTCAAAAATCAACAAAAGGATTATATTCAACACTATATAAAAAAAATTCATTTAAGTGTCCATGTTTTAGAAGGGAAATGGTTTTATTAACTAGAAAATTTCTTAAAACCTTTTGAAAAATAAATAACGGTGGAAATGAGAAAAAATATAAAGTATATCATAAGAGAAACCATTTTAAGAATAAGTTTTTTTTTAAATTTCCACACTTTAACTCTGATAAAACCATTATAGTTTTCAAGTGTGATGTTTGGGTATATATATATATTGGTTTTCATAGTAAATAAATTGTTCTCTACTATTTAACCCAACTTTAAAATCACAATCGAAACACTCTTTACCATATTTAGAGTGTGGTTTGTTGAATGTTATTTTATTTAAGTTTAAGTGGGAATAAGTGAATCTATTTTTAGAATTTGTTTGAGATTAAAAGAAGTCCACTATAGTTATATGAAAATTAAAAAAGGTGATAATTTTAGTGGAGTACCTTAACTACATGTTTTCAATAAAATATAATGACTTTGAAACATACCCAATGGTTCCATTTATGACCAAGTATAAGTAATGGAAAAAGTATATGAAACATTAGGTGTATTGGTTATATGAAAATATCTAATATGAGAGAATATATTTTAATTTCAAGAAATATTTTGACAAATTTTAATATAGATTTGTAGGGGATAACTAAAGTTGAATTTTCAAATTATGGTTCACCCCAAATAATAAATAGGGGTGATTTCTATATAAAATCCTATGTAACCATTGAATAAAATTTAATGCTTTATATAAAAATATAATTGGAAACCACCTACTGATATTTTTAAAATAAATAACAAGTTTTATAAAACTATTTTGAAAACGGAGGTCAAACATGTAATAGGTATTGCTTGAGAATCACAAGGTGAGTTGATATCACCTAAAAATATTAATATAGATATTTAAAAATTCAAAATGATCATCTGTATACCATAAAACCATGGATCTAAATTTTCATAACAAAATAAACCATATCACAAAAAACCGTTTGATTGATGATAAGAAAATACTATTGAAAGTTAATGTAGTTCATACTATAAATTCCATAAATATTATATTATCCATACGATCTAAAAAAAATTATAGAAAACATACCACAAATCCGTCCCTAAATATTGAATCCATAGTGTAAAACATTCTATAATTTCATTTGATTAAAATTTTGATGAATGGATTTTAATAAACCCACCCAAACCTCCTTGAAGTAAAAAAACTAGTAAAAAAAGAGTAAGTCTCATGATCTATGGTTAATTCCACCATTTTACATTGGAATTTAATCTTAAATCATTAACTAAGGTACGAAAAATTAGAATAAAAGAGAGAATATGGAATGAAAGAGGAGGAGGGGAGAATACCTTTAGATTTAGTATGGAAATATCTCAAGGATTCACCTTTAATATAGTTGCAATAAGAGGGATAAAAACAGATATAATGGAGACCATGAGAGGGATCCTTTAAGATAATATGCTATTAGAATCATGGGTGATTAGATAAGCATATAAAAGGGGTAATATGTAAAATTAACATAAATCTGGCACTAATAAGTCAACCATTCAAGACATCAGTTACCATGTCTGGGGACACTGTGTACCCAATGGCACCCTCAAGACTTTTTTAGGGTCAGTGGGATCCCGATAGACTCCCACCACATACCTAGTTTCACTTGTAGTTTTAAACTATATATGTCACCCCTTAATAGGATCCTTTATCTACAAAACCCCTATTGAGACTCGAAACCTATCAAAAATAATTTATAATTAATCTCAAAATACTCAATACAAAATTTTAATCGTTAAATGAAAAACTACCCATCAATGAAATTGAAAGGTTAAATGAAACTGTATAATCGAATTCTAATTTCCAGGCACAAGATTATAATAGATTACTAATCATGGAAAACATAGAATAACTATTATATCCTCCTAATAATATGAATTATTATCCCTAAGAATTTCTAGGAGATATATAAAAAAATTTAGAAACCATAATGTTTAAAATCCATACACTGAAAAATCTACTAAACCTATGACACACATATCCAAATCAATCACATACCACCAAATCCAACCAATCCAAGATCCCAAATAATCAACCCATAACCATATTTCCAATACATAACTAAAAACACACCATGAATTATTCCACAAATCATTCATTATATTTATAATTCATAACCCCCATAATTGACACAAATCTATAAAATACTACAAAATTTTGACATCCATAACTATCCTATTAAAATTCATCCAAATTCCAGAATCTATATCCATAAAACCGCAATAAACACCAATAAAAAAATATATTTTCAAGTAAACAACAAACAAAAATATACACAAATAGAACCTGAACACCCTACAAAAAGAGACATTAAAAATTTAGAACCTGAACATAGCTAGGGTTCAAAGAGTAGTGTGAATTACTGAGATGAGAGAAATAAGAACCTAGATTAAAGATAAAATGAAGGCAAAGGAAACCAAAAAACCCACAAGGGAACTGAGATAATAAAACACCGCACTAACGCACATCGTGGAAATTGAAAAAGAAAGAAATAATAGAGAGGGAGAATAAAATAACATTCCTTTGATTCGAGGCTTGATTCATCTAAGAAAAGGTTAATGGGGAAGATAAAATTAATGGATTTATGCGAGAGCCTGTGAGGTGTGACTAAAATATGTTCTATTAGGGTTATTTTAAAAAGACCAGGAGGGATTTTAGCAATGATACCAAAAAATCACTATTAAAGAGGGGTTTTATCATTTCCAAATCAATATGCTCTGATAAAAGACGTCTTTATTTTAATTTTTTAGAGCTGAAAAAAATATATACTTTCATTGCTAAACAAGAGTTCATAAATGTCTTCTTTATTAGTTATAAAACATTAGTGCTGATAAAGATAAATAAATGATAAATATTTATAAATATATTTATAAATAAATATATTTCTAAATATATTTATAAATATTTGTATATAATTATAAATGTTTTTATATCATTATATTCATTTATATAATTAAATATATTTAATTAATATATATATAATTATAATTATAAATACATTAAATATATTCATTATTTATATATATTTATTTCAATTTTATAATTATTTAAATTTAAAATTAATTATTTATAATTATATAAATACTTATTTAAAAAATTATGTTTACTTATTTATAATTATAAATATATTTTGTTATAATCTATTTATCTCCAACTCTCATTCTCGGTGACGACGTAACTCGTTGGTGCTCTGGTGTTCGGTTTGGCGTGGCTCACCCCTTCTAATGATTATGTGGCTCGACACAGTTTCAACATGGCTTAGTTCGGTGCGTCTCGGCCTTTCCAGCATTGATAGAGTGGATTTATCTCGGTTCATCTAGCAGGACCTAGTGATGCCTCCGGTGGGCTTCCAGTGTGGATCTGCGTCAGATCTGTAGTGCCTTAGAGGGGGGAGGCTTTGAGTTTCTGCACTATTTTGATTTTTCATTTTATTATGATTTGGTGATGTTGGTGCTTTGTTCGATTGACTGTGAATTTTTTGGTATATTGGTTGTTTTTCTTCGATTTGTCTAGTTCATCTCTACCCCTCAAAGTTGATTTTATGTCCACCATGATTTGATTTCTTCAAAACCTCGTGAGGGTGCATTCATGGTTCTGATCGGAGAATATCCATGCATGGAGTACCATTTTTTGGTTCAGGAGGATCATGATTCCCTCATCATTTTCACTCCATTGGCAAGGTGATGGTCCATCCTGTCCTAGGTGATGATGGCTTGAACTCATGTTCCTTGGATTGTATTCTAGGATTTTGTGGCAATGGTGGTGGGGATGTCTCATAGAGTGAGGCATGGTCCATCCAGGATGGTCATTGATGGAGGTGCCATGGACTCATGAATGCTTCATGCTAGTGAACCCAGATAGTCTACAAGTAATTTTTTCAGATGAAGATTTAGAGATGGTCACCTCCATCATGAGTGGCTATTCAGATTTAGAAGATTGAGAGGGTATGGAACAACCATCAGTTCTGGGCCCGTGTATTTATGCACGTGACAACTTACTGAGCAGCCATGCACTAGTGAAGGAATGCTTTAATGATGTTGATGCAGGGAAGGGGTATTTCTACGTAGTCTTGTTCGGGGTTACAAGCCTCTTGATTTTTGGATTATGTTTAAGTCTCTTTGTCCTTAAAGTCATGTGGGGTTTCCCTCCTTTATCCTTAAAATGGGCTTTATCCAAAATTAATAAAAATTCAGGCCTTCGGGTCATTCAGTTAGTCATATATATTTATATAATTATATATATATATAATAAATAAATATGAATAAGAATATAAATATAAATATAAATATAAATACAAACATAGTAAATATATTCATTCTTTAAATATATTTATTATAATTTTATAATTATTTAAATATATAATTATTTATTTATAATTCTATAAATATATTTTTTAAAAATTATATTTATTTATTTATAATTATAGATATTTAATTTTATAAATATTGTAAATATAAATTTATAAATATATTTCTTTATAAATATTTCTTTAGAAATATTTTTTTTACATTATTACTGAATATATAATATTAAATATAATCATGTTTAAAATGAGTGAAATTGAATAATTAAAAATGAGTACACTTTATAAATATTGAAAAAATGAATAAGTTTTAATAATTGGATAATTTGTTAAAAAAACATGTATATTTATTGAAATAAAGATGAATAATTATTGAAGATATTAAATCAACGTAAATTAATATATATACATAAATATTATAAAATGATTAAATTCAAAAAAATAAAGCAATAAAAAAATAAAAAATGAATAAATAAAACCAATTTCTTTTGAGAGAGATGGAGGATGTGCCTCTTTTATTAAAAGAAATAAAAAATAACAGTCCATGAGAGTACAAGAAGATAAAGTTAGAAGCCCAAGCAACAAACTAGCTGCCTATCTTTTTCCTCAATTATTCTGTGAGTATCGTTTACTCTTCTCAGATCACATTCCATCCAATCCTTCTATGACCCCCCAGACCTCCCACTCGCCCCCTACTTGGAGGAAGTGATTACAACCTATGGAGTAAAGTCTAAACATCTGTGATATCAGAGTCAAATCTATATTAATTCTTCCCCTGTCATTTTTTTGGAGAGGCTTCTCATGTTACAATAGTCATCATCCCCTCAACCACCATTGCGTCAACTAGAGAAAGATTTTCTTTGTGTGTGTGTGTTTTTTTATAAAAATGTAATAATTAACTATTTGTATGTGTAAAATTAATGTAATTTTTTTTGATATATGTCAAATTTAAATATAAAACATCATTCAATTAAATGACCATTACTCAACACAATTAGTCAATATTTTCAATTAATGTTAATTTTTAATTATAAACCATTCTTATCTAAATATATAACTTATTTAATGTATGAATAAATATTTTTTATTCTATAAATAATATTTTAATAAATTATATATATATATATATAAACATATATGAATATATTTTTATATTAAAAAATTAAATATATTAATGAATAATAATGCTTAAAACCCATTAAAAATAAATAAGGCATTAATATGTTTTTAATTATTACATTTTATACAATTTTTATATTTATATTTAATATATATTATTTATACTATTTATAATTGATGTTTATATATATACATATAAAATATATTCATTTTTATTAATATTTTATTAATTTTTTTAAATAAATATGTAATATATTCATTTTTATGTTTTTTTGTTCAGTTATTAGAATTTATTCATTATATATATATTTAAAATATACTATTTATTAATATTTATAATATATATTTATATTCAATTTAATAATTTTTATTTATAATTATTTAATTAATAATTTTTTTCATATTTTTTAAGTTTTATCACTTTTAAATTTTATTTTTTAAAATATTTCCATTTATTTATTATATATATGTTTAAAATATATTATTTATTAATATTTATAGTATATATATATAGTAACTTCATTAATTAGTTATGAATAAATAAATTTTAATATTTTAATAATTTATAAAATTTTAATTATTTCAATTATTTTGTATTTGTAATATATATTATTTATTACAATTTATAACTATTTAATACACACATAGGCACACACACAATCACACACACACACACTCTCACACACACACACACACACTAAATTTAAAAATTTTTATTTATAATTGTTTCATTAATAATTTTTTAATAAATTTGTAATTTACTCATTTTTATTTTTTTATTCAATTATATCAATTTATTAATTTTATTTGTATATATTTAATACATTCTATTTATTAGAATTGAAAATTTATATATATGTATATAAATTTATTCATTTTTAAGAATAATTATTTAATAAATAAAATTTTAATATTTTTTAATTTACTATTTTTTAATTTTTATTTATTTAATTATTTTTATTTAATTATTTTTTATATCTATATTTAATATATAATATTTATTAATATTTATAATTGATATATATTAATTTTTTTAATAATTATTTAATTAATTAAAATTTTAATTTTTTTAATGAATTAATTTTTAGTTTATATTTGTTTAATTATTTCAATATTTTTGATATTTTTACTATTTTTAATTTATATATTTTTTTTAAAATTTTATTGGTATATATTTAAAAATGTGGGCTCAGAGGTGTATAGGCCCGGATGGTGGGGTAGGTGGGCCCACCCTGACATATATTGGTGGTCTAAACCTTGAGAATCAAAGTGTGAGACATGGTTTGTGTGGACCTATGGGACAATATGAGTGTGAGTGAATAGTTTATGGAGAATCCAATCTCTGCAATTGGCTTCGGAGCTTGCCATGATGTGAAATCGTATATAAAGAAGTGGTTACACTTGTGCTATTTTGATGTGGGAATCGCAAAAGGGATTGAGAGCCTTATCAGTGCTAAAAAATCACTGATAAAGCGTACCCTTTATAAGCTATAAAAATTAATTGATGCTGAAGTCAACCTTTTATCAGTTATTTTTTTGGTGTTGATAAAAGTAGCCTTTATCAATGCTTTTCAGTATCACTAATAAAGGCTAGAACAGTATATTGCACGTTTTGTATTAGTATTCTATTTATTTATTCTAAAGCTGTATGTTGTGTATAAGTTCAATATAATAGAGCCTTTTATTATGTGAGATATATCTACTTGGTTCTATTCACCAGCCCTTGGCCTTTTAGTGGTAGGATTGGGGTGGTATAATTGACTTATCAAAACCTATGAGGGGTTTTAGTTGGCTTGGTTGTGTCCATTTTAGGGCCTTAGTTTTTGAAGTATGAGAGGTCTATCTATGAACTGGATATTGATAGGTAGATATAGGATCTCAATACCATTTTTGTTTTAATTCACATAAGGAAGGAGCATTGAATCCAACTAGTTATTAGTTTATTGAGAGGTGCGAATTGGTGGTGGTTGGTTCTGTTTTTTGATGACTGAGATTAGTCAAATGTGTCATGGGAGAAGTAATGAAGCTAGTTGTAATATGATTTCCCATATTTCAAACTAAATAAAACATAACAAGAAGAATAAACCACCCTTTGTTAGGGGTTCTCAAGTGTCTGGGAGCTTGGGGTCAGGTTCATGAATCTACTTTACCATGTTCCCAGTATCCTTTCATATGAATAGGTAAGGGAATAACATTTAGAGGAGGTTTCACTTATGGAAGTCCAATATCATTCCACCCCAATAATGATGTTGATGTATTTAGAGGTGTTGATGAATACTGATTTGATCAAGAAGATATTGGAATGTATAAGTTATTTCTGAGAGAAAATTTACTGAGACTTCTTCAAGAGTTGTGCCATGGAAGATGGTTCTCATTTCTCTGGGCAGCCATTTTTTTGTCCAGTGGGGAGTAAATCTCAACATTATTATTCTCATTTATCTACATCTAGAATTTTTCGGGCTTCAACCTGGACCTTTTCTGTTGTTTTTTATGGTGGGTTAAAGTATTACTTGTTTTAGTAAACGGTCTTCTTTAGTGGTAAACATGGATCCGATGGTCTATTTTAGATACAACCTCAACATCACTTATGTTTGGTGACTTATAAAAAAAGGATCCTAGGGATTTTAGATTAAAAAAGGGTGATGGATAAGGTATAGGCATACCCTAAGATATTCCCCATCCTCAGGGTAATAGGTTAGATCATGGACAAGGTAGTGTATGCTATCAGGGATAAGAAGGTAAAGGATTAAGGCATGGTTAGTTGTATTCCATGGAGTAGTTAAAGCCATATAAAATGTACATCCTTTAGGGTATTATTTGTCCCTATTATACATTGGGATATTCCTTATTTAATTTATAAGATTTTTACACTTTTTTATCCTATGATAGTCTGATCATTAGGAATAATTTTGGATATAATTCTTGATCCCTTGGTGTTTTTTATTCCATATGGAGGTCAATTTTCATTGTTTGAGGTATTTCGTGTATGTTAATAACTGATGGGGTAGCATCAGTCATTGGGAGAGTTCTTATTTTTTCATATAAGACCATAAAATGTCATATCAAAAAGGCAATTATTGTATTATATTTATGATATTATAGATTAATATTAAAGTAAAATTTCTTTCATCAATATTTAAGATAAAGATGCTGTGCTCATTGGTGGTCGAGATCATCAAATGAATCATAGATATATGAAGCCCCTTTCATTGTAACCAGAAGTTTAGGTGATGAGTTTAGTGGAAGTGTAGAAGAAAGTGACTCTAAGGGCTGTGGAAGATTTTCCAATCAGTGTATAAGGATTCATTAACACTTAATAAAGGAAGTGGAAGAAATTTGAAACCCATAAACCCAAGGTCGAACATACTTATAATCCAAAACCATGTAAATATAAAATAAAGAATATCTATGTGTACCTTGCACTGATAGTGACCACTATAGTTTTCTGCATTCATATGATTGATGAAGAACACTTCTAGGTATCTAAAGGAGTCCTTCCTCTATGGTGAATCTATGAGATGAACCAAATAACATGATGATTTTCATGATCATCTTATTTTACATGATATTATAGTTTCTATCAATGATAAGGAAGGAGGAGGAAATAAATAGGGGAATGGAAGAACTGGAAGGAGAATAGGTATGCATGAACCACCAAGCTCAATGTCTCATCCTATTGTATATAGGTATCATGAAACTTTTGAGCCTTCATGCAATTTTTTAATAAATTATAAAACATACAATTAAATAAAATAGATTATGAATCTTATAACCTTTATCTATAATATTTTATCCCATGCATTTCATCTCACAAAATAACTATAATCAATTATAACTAATATGAAGGAGATATAAATCCTAACCATTTAATTTTTACAATCCGTACTAATCATGGGGTATTATGAATCATATGATATGATTTCATAAGACTTATAAATTTTCTATTCCATAAACTACTATAAACATAATTTACTGGCTTGAAATATATATTTCATTCCTTAATATATACACAAACATGGTATAAAATATTATTAATCTTCCATTCATTTCATACTATATGATATGTAAATTTCATGAACTATGATATATGACTTTATAATATATGTATTTCAATTTCTTACTTTAACTAAAGCATCATAGACTTCATGAAATATCACCTTATATTTTTTCATATACAGTGACTTGCGAAACCATACCAAAAAATATTTTTTGGATATATTCTAAATAAATTTAAAAAACGTATCATTAATTTAAAATTATATCATATCAAATGAAATACCTTGTGAATATATATCCATAATCCTTTTGGATAAACTCTAAAATATTTTCATAGAAACAATTTGAGTCAAACTGAATACCCATTTAGGAAACTTCACAGTGTGAACCCACTAAACATTATAACATTGATAAAAATATGAATTCCTTACATAAAAAAATATTCTCATCTACAAAATCATCGATGCTACTCAATATATAAAGGGATTAATCATGATCTCCCTCAAACACACGTATCTCTATACATATTCCCAATGATTGCGTTATATGAAAGAATGAATTTTCATATTATCCCTTTGTCTAAGACATTGAGCGACCAGGGGAAATAAAGCATGTCTGTCAAATATAACCTCCTCATACACTCTCAATTATCCATTTATGGAATGAAAAAGTTGATAAATAAACCACATTTCGGTCCTCTAATGGATGAGAACATCTCATGACCCTCATCCTATAAATAAGTACATCATATTAATTATATATGAATGACCATACACTTCATTATCATATCTCAACCAATGGCCCAAATGTGATACTAATTATACAAGAGGAGAAATCCCATCTTGGGTAGCTCCAACTGATGTCATAATCAACAACATAACCAACAAAACCCTAATTCACTAATCCTTAAGGATTACCTAATAAAGGTATCAAAGTATAAAGTTTCTCATATTAGGTATCTCTCTATCCTACAGTGTAGGGAATTCCAAATATGAACTATGAACTCCTAGTATATCAAATTCATAGTTATGCTACCCCATGCAGTATACTTCATGGGTCATCCAATGCTCAGAAATCATATTATGCCTCATGAGAATATTTTATATCTCAATAAAAGAATCCTACTCATTTTGACCTTAATAATTCATCAAAACCTATAATACTTCCTGATGAATAATGGTTAGGGATAACCCAAATTCATACTTTGATAGGTCAATTATCATTTCAATTTAAGAGTATATGTATGAAAAATTATATAATAATAAAGTGAATATTTAATTTTTCATAAAATGATATATTTCATATTCATAAAAACATTTAATAATTTTTAAAAAAACATTACATAAACAAATTCCTCATAATATCACATTTGAAAGACTTCCAGATTATATTTATGTCTACAATAATTTTTATATCCTATTAACCTAAGTATATCTCTATATAATTCCAGAAATTTATTTATGTGACCATCGTATAAAACCCTCAATCTAAATTCATTTTTTGAGTAACATCTCTGAAGTAATGAAGTTTTTATAACAGTGAGATTTATTAATCTTATTTGTAATGTTAAACTCCTTGAAATGGTATTCAAACTCATCAACATTATAAAATATAATATTACAATGTTAATAAATTATGGTGTCTATATATAGATTTTTCTAATTTCATAATCATCATTTTTAATGGATCATTTCCAAAAAAAATATTCCTTAAATGATTTTTAAAAAAATGTTACTATGTAAATTAATCTTTTACTGGTACATCCTAACCCTTTAAGAATGTCAAGTGACATTTAATTTTTATATTGATAAAATAAATATTTTATTGGTTAAATTTAAATTATCATGGTCAAAACATATTCTCACTTTCCACTTAGATACTTTAATCTTTTTTAAATACAATTTTAAGATACACAAAAATTTTATGTTATGAAATAACACTTATTTTCTTTAGTGGTAATATTTATGAAATAAATTATTTTTTGAATATATTATATGGTATTACATGTTTTTATAGAGTTACTATGAATATAATAAAATATTTTTAAAATTATACCCCTGATGGTGGTGGTATCGATTCCTTCATTATTTAATAAACATTTAGATAAACAAATTATTCTAGATTGAAATTATTTTATCCATTATCTTCATATTAATTATTTTATAGAATTTAATAAATTAAAAACCATGTGTACTAATTCCATCATATTATAGTTTTTAAAATAAATTGTTATTTATAAATAACTTCTCTTACCATATAAGTTAAATAAAATGAAAATTAACAATAATTTCATATTCAACTAAGCTTGATATATATTTTTCCTTTTTATTCAATCCATTATTTAATAAACCCTTTTTATTAATAGAATGAAAATTATAATATACTTTAATTGTTTCACCAATTTTGAACTCCATTATATTTTCAACAATTTTAATACATAAATTTTTCATCACACACCCTTTCAAAAAAATAATTTATTTCTATAAAACTGATGTTGTATATAAAATTTTATGTAGAGTTTGAAAAATATTTCTAAATTTCTGAGATAATCACATAATAAGGAAAAAATATCCATCTTTCTTGATATTTTCTTCTAGATTTTATTTACCATTACTATATTCTTGAAAAAACACAAGCTGGAATTTGAATAAATTTTTGTTCTTTAATTTTAAAAAGCGACCCACTTTTGCTATAAATAAAACACCTAAACCTGTACACTACATTCCTAGTTCATTTAACCTAAATAATTTTAAAAGAATAATGAAATAATTTCATGAACTCATTCACATTATAAAAAAATTTCCATTATTTATTCTAGGATTAATTTAATATCCAATCCTTAAAGGAAACCTCAAGTCCCTCCATGGTAATAACATGCCCAATAATATTGAGTATATGAGTGGAGAATAAAGTTCCTTAGGTTATCATGAATAAAATTATTTGTGAAACCTAATTTTATTAATTCAATTATTCTCATAATAATCTAGATTCCAGTGATTACTGAATTCAATAGTTTGTTACACATGAAGGGTTTTTTATAACACATGGACATTTATTTCTTAAGAACAACTCTTATGTTTTTTACACTAGTTAGTAGAGTTTTTACATTAACATTGTTTTTTTAATATTGAAATAAATGGTTTATTCAATTATAATTATTCTATTTATGTGTCTCCCTATTTCACTTTTATTTATTTATTTTCATTATTTCAGTAATTTATTTTATTTCTATATGTTTCAGGAATTAGAGTTTTGAAAACATAAAAAATAAGGAAACACCATTGGGAATACAAATAGTGCATGATTTGTGATAAAAATGCACCTAATACAAATGAAGTTGGAGGATATTTCTAGTTTTATATACATGGTTAGCACATGTTTAGTAATATTGTGTGTCACTCAATGAAATACAAGGTAAGTCTGAATTACTAGTGCATGGTTAAAGAATGTTTATAATAAACCATTTGGTTTATTATTACATCGAATGAGTTATATGAAATGTATAGTAAGGTTTAAATGTTGTTTTAGGGTTTGTGTATGGTTAACCCTAACCATTTTAATTTATACTATATAGGGTGTATTCCTTACCAATGATAATCGCATGGTTGACGCATGATTTCACAAACTATGCATACAAAATGTATGACTTTCCTTGAATTTTAAAATTTTAAAATGACAATTATCCCTTTTTCAGTTTATAACCCATTTTAATTCCTCATTCCCATTTAGAGTCTTTTGAAGATAATTACCACCCATTTCACTCAAACTCCACGATTCCATGGTTATTTTCCATTAAATATAGATGAAAACATCAATATAACTCTTGATTTCTATTGATTTACTCTTTCTATTTTATTTTAATATCATATTATTCCTTTTACCCTCATATAATCTTTTACTAGTTGTCCTAAATGGCCAAATATTTGTCTATTAATGGTTCTAAAATATAATCTCTTGTATTTTAGTGTTTTTATGGATCCCCTTATCCCTAATATCTTGTTTTTTTGAATAATCCAACAAGGTTTTAATTGGTTTTAGTTAGGCATATCTATATAATTAACTTTTCCTTAACATAATTTTGGTGCTTGAGTTTTCTAAGGATTTTTTCAACCATATTATGGTTTTAATAAATTATTAGGAAATTATTTATACTTTTCATTTTTTTCATGACCATTTATTGGAAAAAGTGAGAGTTTTCTATGGACTTCATATAACATTCATTTCAAACTAGTTTTATGCCTATAAAATTGTTTTAAAAAATGATTCAATGAGTTTTTTTAAATTATAATTAATTAATGAAGGAGGTTTAAAAAATAATTTTTCTCTAAATTATGTTTTTATGAATTGTAAGCACAAGTTTCTTATAAAGGCTTGTTTGGTTATCTTATTAATTATTGTTGTTATTATTAATTTTTTGGGAACTTTACTTATTGATTTTGTTGTTCTCCTTGATATGGTCATATGATGTTAGATATGTTATGAGAATTTATTTTTTAATGATTTATGTATGTGAATTCTTGTGTATATGATTTTATAACTAGGATAAGTTCTACTCCAGTTTAAGCTACCACACCAGCTAGTTCCCCTAGTAGAGTTCATTTACTTGCTATGGGATGTTACCAGATAAGGATATGAGGGTATGAGAATGTTGGGTTTTTTATTTATTCACTATAGGTTGATTAGTGTAATGAGATACAATGTCCATGATTACCGTTACTTTTATTTACAAGACCCAAAGTTTTGATCCCATGTTGAATTATTTTTGAGGGTGATCTACATATTATAATTTATTTTATGCTCCTCCTTCTTGATAAATCATTTACTTTGGTTTATTGATGATTTTTATACCATTATACTATTAGATATAATTTTGTTTCCATGTTATTACTCACCACTAAATTTATTTTGACTTTATAAATCTAAGTAAAAATGACTTGATTTATAAGTTAGTATTTTTTTTGGAGACAAACATTTTTGATAAAAATTATATTTTAAAAATAGTACTAAAATTTTTCATTGGGAATGTTATAATTTAGATTCATGGTTTTATCCTTTTAAAAATTTCTTAACACAATATATATATTCGTTGGGTGTATGTATACATGGTTTTATCTGATATAGGTAAAGGGAAATGAGACACTTCCTTTAGTGGTTCTTTTTGATGCCTTCTTAATCTTTGATGATGTGGTGATCGATGGTGATCATAGGTCATGAAATGCAAGATAATATAGACTTTTTGGAAATCCAATTAGAGTAATTTTGGGTTAAACATTTATTTAATACTTTATAATTCACTTTATTTTGGGTTTCATGTTTATATATACATGATGATTTGTATATAACTAATCCTAATTTACAATTTTATGGTTGGAATTTTGGTTATGTTTACAATTAAATACCCTATTGTATTTATTATTATTACTGAAATATTTTATTTAAATTTTTGGTTTTCCAATATATACACACATGAAGATGGATTATCATATTTGTCATGTAGTTTTGTATATTTTGGGGATGAAACTGTTCGTAATGGTACTATTTCATACCACCAGTGCTTATTGCTAGATTTTGTAAATTAGGAACACACATAAAGAATTATGGTGGATATAATCAGGTTACATAGTATGTTAGCATGGCCCCTTTTGTTATAATTTATATATAACATCAACTTTTATCAAAGGAGTGTAATTTTTTAAATTCATTTAATAAGTAATTTTATTATATTTTATCCCACCAAAATGATGGCCTCTTTTATACCCATCATATCCATTAGAGGTCCAAGATCCATATTTTTTCATTAACTACACAGGTTAGGCATGTAAATAATCCATCACTATACTTATTATAAAATCATGTCAATCATATCATATGTGACTCTTGGATAGTTGAGTTGATAACTCTTGAGCTGAATTCTTCATATAGATCCAGTCAACTCTATTCCCCTAGTATCTTAACGGTTATGGTTTATCAAATATGTGTAAACAAAATAAAACACCAAAACAAGAAATATAATGGTTTTAGTTACCACATTACATAATTTCCTTTCATAACACAATCCTAGTGAACCTAACATTTTCTTGGCCCACCCGGTTAGCTGATCAAGGCTTGAAAAGTATCACTATAAAAAAATCTAAATGTTAAATTTTTTGAGAGGATTTAATCTCACAATACTATCTCATTCATTACCTTTATATGTACTCTTCTAGTGATTTAGTTTGTAATACTATATCTTCTATCAAATTAATATGTTCAAAAATAGGCTGATGTGTAACTATTTACACAACCCATAGCTTGGTTACAAACATAAATTAAAATACAACTATATTTATACACGCCAAAATAAATAGTGTGCATAAGGTTCATGAAACCCTTCATAAAAAGTATTTGAATAATATTAAATCAATAAGCCCCAAAATATTGTGAATGGATATATAGATAGATACCCCACTTTTCTTGACAATACATAAGCCTCCAGGCCAACAACAAATCTGACCCAAAGTACCTCTAACCAAGGATACTTTACTTAAGATAGACCTAGATCCTATAAAAATTCTAACAGCCAATATTTATAAACTATAATCAACTTCCTAATACAAGATCAAACCCTAATATAAACCAAAGTCAATTTTGAATAGAACAAAACAAATTATCATACCTAGCATATAATTCCTTAGATGTATTCATGAAAATTTAATAAAGTAGTCTAACAATTTAAACTAAAGAATGCATCATAACTCATAATATATATATATATATATATTTGTGAATAAGACTAGGAATAAACTAAATTAATTAATAATTCATATATAAATACATGATATAAAAAATTTAAGAAAAATATATAAATTTAGCACATTATAAACGATTTATAATTTATCCATGCATTATAGAAAATCCATAATAAAATAAATATCAATAAATTATATTTATATATATTATGAAATCCATATTATACATTATAGGAAATTTATTATAAATATTCGATATTTTAAATGTAAACATTATAAATATGGTCTATTCATTTATAATGTGAATATTCAGAATATAATACATTTAATATTAGTTAAACCTTGATAATATCAATTAAGAAAACTATTTTTGATAAGTTTTATATAATTTACTAAAATAAAGCCATTTTAATTTGAAAATATTAAATTAATTATTATGAGCAGTCTATAATATTAAATATAAACATTTCTCATTTCTCATTTTTTTAATTTACACACATTTCATTAATTACACCAATAATTTCTATATAAACTATTTATATCTATAACAAAATTCATTTTATATAATTTAAAAATGTATATTAATATTAATATTTAATAATAAAAAATATGTATTTCCTAAATATTTCATAGAGTATTAATAATTAATTATAAAAATATTATAATAAATTAATTTATAAATTTTTTATAAATTAAATAAATATCCTAAAATATATTTTATGTGATTTATAAGAAATTTTTTAAAAATATAAATCAATTTTAAATTGAAATTTAGAAAAATATTTTTTTTCTTGGATATAATATCCTATGATACACTATATAATAGGTTTTGAGTTTGACTATAATCTATCTTATTGAATGATTGATAATATTTGGCTATGATATATCGTTTAGAGCCATTTAATTATATTTTATGGTTTGTATCGATATCACTAAGGTAACACAATACCATATTTTGTAAACTCAACATAATAAAATCTTGCCTTATGATTTCCTATATCATATGCTATGATATAATGAAAAACTAAATGAACATGATTTGTTGCTCCCTATGATATCCTATATCATTTGGTGTGGCCATATCATAATCAATGATATTATATATTGTATAGATTTTCTTAGCAAAAATTTCAGATCATTTTTAAAAATATGGAATATTACATTCATGTGATATAATTTTTATTCATTTTAAAATGTTATTTCCTTTATAAATGTTTATGGAATGGATCTAATAAGCTTTATGGGGTTTTAAATATCAGTTAACAATTAATTAAGATAGTGTAATAAATTACAAAACCCTTAACAAATAATTGATAATATCCTATGATACACTATATAATAGGTTTTGAGTTTGACTATAATATATCATATTGAATGATTGATAATATTTGGTTATGATATATCGTTTAGAGCCATTTAATTATATTTTATGGTTTGTATCGATATCACTAAGGTAACACGATACCATATTTTGTAAACTCAACATAATAAAATCATGCCTTATGATTTCGTATATCATATGCTATGATATAATGAAAAACTAAATGAACATGATTTGTTGCTCCCTATGATATCCTATATCATTTGGTGTCACCAAATCATAATCAATGATATTATATATTGTATAGATTTTCTTAGCAAAAATTCCATGTCATTTTTAACAATATGGAATATTACATTCATGTGATATAATTTTTATTCATTTTAAAATTTTATTTCCTTTATAAATGTTTATGGAATGGATCAAATAAGATTTATGGGGTTTGAAATATCAGTTAACAATTAATTAAGATAGTGTAATAAATAACAAAACCCTTAACCAATGATTGATAATATCCTATGATACACTATATAATAGGTTTTGAGTTTGACTATAATCTATCATATTTAATGATTGATAATATTTGGCTATGATATATCCTTTAGATCCATTTAATTATATTTTATGGTTTTATCGATATCACTAAGGTAACACAACACACTTTTTTATAAACTCAACATAATAAAATCTTACCATATGATTTCTTATATCATATGATATGATATAATGAGAAACTAAATGAATATGATCTATTTCTCCCTATGATATCCTATATCATTGGGTGTGGCCATATCATAATAAATGATATTATATATTGTATAGATTTTCTTAGAAAAAATTCCCTATCATTTTTAGCAATATGGAATATTATATTCATGTGATATGATTTTTATTCATTTTAAAATACTATTTCCTTTATAAATGGTCATGGAATGGATATAATAAGATTTATGGGGTTTTAAAGATCAATTAAAAATTAATTAAGAAAATGTAACAAATTAAAAAACCCTTAACCAATGATCAACAATTATTCAATCCTAAAACCATATAAAAATAAAATAAAGATCAGTCATGTACACCTTTCACTAACAATGACAACTTTTATTGTCTCTATTCACATGCATGATTAATATAACTTAAAGGAATCTAAAGCACTTCATTCTGTATGGTGCATCCATGGGATAAACTAAATAATTTTTTTTTGAGAAAGATCCACTTATTCTCCATGATTTTGATAATATATTATAACGCAAATAAAGGTGAAAGAAAGAGCTATGGGTATGGGAAATTGAAAAGAGAATAGGTAATGTAATGTACCATCCTTGGTTAACTTTATACACCACAAAAACCTATTTTCCACTATTCTTGAGGGACATTGTTCATATAAAATCCTTGAACCTACACTTACAGATCTAGTTAAAAAAACATAAACTATACATTATTGGATTGATATAAATAAATGTGATGCAATTTTTACTATCCAAAATTGACAACATCTAGAGGAATTATTAGACCAATTATATTCTCAACTATCTATTAGGTTTTGTTTTTTAGAAAATTAGGAAAAACAATTACATAAAATAATACCCATGACAAAAAGTTAGTTCGTTTCCCACTATAAATATATTTTAAAATTCTATATAATGTCTTATATAACTGGAATGAAATTACTCACACACAAAACCGTTATAGAAACAAAAAATTTAAAACCATTCTACTTAATATGGGGAAAATTAAACATAAAATTGATGAGCTTGAATGCTCAGTTGATATAAGCATAATAATTAACAATTGAATGTCATCAGTGAGCATTAGATTAGTATAAGGGTATGATGATATAATAAAATTTCATAACATAAAATGAATCATACCCATCAAAACCAGGATCCTTAAGAAAGTGACATGGAATAATTCTCTAATAATGTAAAGAGTCTTAGGAATTAAAAATCATGAGCTATGTGTTTTAAATCTTGATCAAAGGAAACATTAAAAAATCATATAAATCATAAATAAAATGTATTTATAATATGGAAAATAATCTCTATATAACTCTTATAATTACTCTAATAAGTGGAAAATACAATAAGGTCCAATTTCAATACAACCCTCCGAAGAACATATTAATTACCCAATATATTAGAGGGACATAATAGACACACCTATCCTTGGTTTATAACATAAATACTCATCTGTGGTTTATAATTGAACCAACAGTCCTTGGTTTATAATAGAACCTCCCATCATCATAAAGAAATTCCCAAAACTATAACATGATTAAAGTATATTGAGCCTATATTTCAACTTAAAACTCATATATACAACCATTATTCCTCTCATAACTTGATTAAATTCTAAAAAAGAAATGAGTTCCATGAAAATATCTTTAAAACAATCATAATATATCAAGATAAATATTTTGGATGATATTATAAAAAAACATCCTCACCAGAGTGTAAGTAATTTCAAGGGTTGTTTTTATTAGTAAATTGAAATATCATTAAAAATATTCTTGAGGAAAATAACAATTCCAATTTTTAAATCACTTTTTAAAAAAAATTAATTTTTTTTTGTGAAAATAATTTTAATTGAAAATAAAAATGGTTACATATAATGGAATATTCAAATAAAATTACAATCATTGTGGTTGGAAAATCTTCTCATTATGTAAATGTTAAAAAAACACTATTTTGATCTGGAAGTGGATCTATTTTATTTATTATCTCATGGTTTGGAAACATTCATCTCCTCTTTCTCAGATAGATCACCTATCCGTTCAATAGAAAGGGTGGCCCAATTTGGCCATTTACTGAAAAATATTATTCTCCACCACTATAACTTAGACATATCATCCTTATCTTTTCCAAGAAATTGTGATAGGGGATTCTAGATCCTTTTTGGTGGAGGGTTTCTCAGAGGTTGTCTTCTTTATTGACTCCTTTAATGTTGGAGGATATTTTTTTCCTATAAAAGCGATATCATGCCTTCTTTTATAACTTTATCTCTTTTTGGGGTATTGATGATCTTGTTAGTGTATCATCTCTGAATATGAAGGAATTTTCTGTGGCTATCTTCTCTAGGAAGGATTTTATTGAGGTTTGGTCTCCTCCCGGTTGGACATTGGGAAGATATACGTTCTCTATCTTTCATTGGATGAATGGGGTCCACTCAGGGTGTGATCCTCCTTTGGGGGATGTTTGGGTGAACATCCCATGGATTTCTCATCCTTTTTTCAACTAATATTTTCGTAGAGGAATCAGACACTCTATGTGCCCTTTTTCTGGGCATTGATGATAATTACTTGTGTCATAAAGAAACATATATCCCCCATATTTGAGTGGAGTTGTACTTATACAATCCCACTACATCACACATCTTTCTTTGATTGGGGGATTTTGTTTCCTGGATATAATATCAATTTTTCCCTCGATGGCCTAGTATTGTGAAGGGTGCCTTATTTAAGGCCACACCTTTTAATGTGAAATAAATCTAGAACATATTTAAATCCCCATATTCTAAGGTTTGATTTATTCTATGTTTCATATTAAATTAATTTGGTGTCTCATCAGCAGGGCTTGGCTTGTGAAGATCTATTTGTGTTTTTGGAGGATGTGAAGGGTGTCAATGATCATTCATCAATGAAGTTGGGTGTGGATTAGTAAGGCATGTATTGGATGGAACCAATCCTAATAATGAATTCCGAAAGACCTTATTATTTGGACCTAATGTTTCCTCACCAAACTAAATGTTTTTCATTATCATTCTCAGGAATCACTGGTTCCTTTATAGGGTCCATGTCATGCTTTGATGGATTATAATATTAGTTTTATTTTTGGATTTTTAACCTACATTCCTACTAATGTCTCTATAAATTTAGAAAAGAAGTTTATCCAAATCAAGGGAATTGATCTATCCTCACATCACTTAGTTCCCCACAAGCCCAATGATCTATTCCCCTAAGGAAAATTTTTAATTTATCTCTCTAATAGATTCAAAAATTTATCATATACTTTGTCTTTGATTATTATTTCAATTGATTTAGTCCAATATGCTGGTGATATAATCAAATTGGATAGTGTCTACACTAGAACCCATTCCAAATAGGAGTCTTTATTTATTTTTATTAATAAAGGTTCACTCTAACACCTGGGGTTAGAATCAACCATCTACTCCCTAAATGATCTCCCTCATTATATGGAATTTCCCAAGACTTGGATCTTAGGTGAAAACTAATTTTCTATTTATCGAAATGCTTCATAGTAATGCATCTCTTGTGGTAATTTTGAAACCCAATAATAACTCCTCCAAAATCAAGGATTTCAATTAGAAGTTATATCTACATGATTTCATTCATGGGGAACCTTATAAAAGGCAAATATGATTTTTTGTAAGAAAATAGTTTCTATAGAATGGATTGATGTTTCCAGCCAGCATATTTTTACTATGTATAGCTTTTCTAATAAAAGTTTCTTCATTTATTTTATATGCAAAATGTGTTGATGTAGTGAGGGAATATATATGGCTTTATTTGGTATCATTTAATAAAAGAGAGTCATCATGGATGGTTGTGGGTGATTTCAAAACCATCCTGGATTTGTCTAAGAAGAAATGTAGCTTTCTTTACCCTTGAAATTCCAAGAAATACTGCTCCACTTTCTCACCCACCAATGGTATAATAAAAACAAAGATTTTAGGTTGTGAATTCATGTGGTGAAATAACTAGAAGGGGAGTCAATTTACATAAAGAAGGATGGATGAGTAATTTTCTAATGAACATGCCTTATCCTTGTTTCCTCATTCTACTATTTTGAATCTTGTTTTATCTTTATCACACAAATATATTATCCTTATCAGCCTAAAATATGTAATAGATAACATCAATATTTATTCTTATCTATTTTTTGGTCAAATAAAACCATTTTACATAATGTGGTACCTATGTTTTGAAACAAGCCCATGTAAGAGAGTTTATGGTGTTTTTTTCACATTAAACTACAGATGTTAAAATTTGACATGCATATGTATAATATAAATCACATTTACTAGTTTTTAAATTTTGACTCTATGAAGGATGTTATTGAACAATTAGAGGAAATACTTAAGGAGATTTAGGATGGATAACTCATCGGTGGTCTTGTTAACCAAAATGAAAGCATTTAGAATCAATTTTAGAAGACGAAATGGTGGGTCATGAATGGTCCAAGGATAGGTGGATTAATTAAGGGGAATAAAACATAGTACATTTTGATGCCTACATTAGACAGAAGAACCAACCATGAATTCAAAAAATAAACATCAATGATTTTTCTTTCATAAATGATCTAGAGATAATGATTGATATGGATAAATCCTATTTTAAATATATTTTTACTGATGTTAATCCTTCATTCTGGAAGAGTATCTAAGGAGAATTTTTTAATTTTTTAATTTATTTCTAGTGTGGCTTATGAACCAAATAACTATTTTCTTAGTATTATTTATAAGGAGGATGGGTTTCGAGAGGTTTTCCTCTCCCTTAAACCTAAAATATTTCTTAGATCAGATGAATTTCCATGATCATTTTATGTGGCTTCTTGGGATCATATTAATAAGGATCTTGTGGACATCATTCAAGATTTTTTTGGGGTGGTGAACTTCCCGAACTAGTGTGCGTGAAAAATATGGTTCTAAATCCGAATGTAAAAGATCCATCATCCCTTAAAAAATTAGATAAATAAATATATTTAATTTAAAAAAAAGATTTTAGAAAGTAATATCAATAACATAATTAGTATTCAATTGTGAAAATGGATATTAGAGGAATAACACTACTTCATAATAGGAAGATACACCCAAGATACAATTGGTTTGGCATCATAATTGATTAGTGATATCAATCTTAAATCCCATGGGTCCAATATTTCAATAATGGTTGATATGGATAAGGTGTGTTATAGATTGAAGTTGATTTTTATTTTCAAGGTTATGAATTTCATGGGGCTTTCTACCTTGGCGGTGGATATATTTTTTTGGTTCTTGAGTTATCCTTGAATTTACATTTATCTTATGAGAATGAAATGTGGATTCTTTAAGTCGGTTGGGGGGATCAGGACGGGTGACCCCTTATCACCAAGTGTTCGAATTCGTGTGAAAGAAACCATCAATACACTTAATTATTTGTGCATCAATAATTAATCTATTCATCCTTTTCATTGTATGCCTAATATTAATAATATCTCTAATTATCTTTTCACTGATGATATGAAAATACTTATTAAAGGGATTAATTGGTATATTAGATATATTAACAAGTATTTGTAGTATTATAATTAATGGAGCAAAAAATTATTAACTGTGAAAAGTATTTTTTTAATTTCAAATCATTTTCTAGCGTGAAGGGATAATAATATTTAGTGGTCAATGGGAATTTTCAGAAATAATTTTACCATGGAGTATTTGGGAACACTGGTTTCTCTAGGTAGAGTGCGTAATTGTCAATTTTAGGGGTTAGTTAATAAAATCCATAACATCATAAACAATTGAAATTTTGATTTATCTCTTTCAGTGGATGGACTAACCTTGTTAATAGTGTGATTTAATCCATTCCAATTCCTGTTTGATTTATTTTATGGGTGACCAATGATAATTTGAGGAATATTGAAAATCTCATACTTTCTTTCATATAAAAGGAATAATCTAATGGAAGTTGTTACTAGGACTCCTGGGAGAGGCTAGTGATATTTTTTGAAGTAGGATGCATCAACTTGAGAAATGTTAAAGAATCCCACTATTGTATGCAATCAAAGTTGGAATTGGTTGATTTGGAGGGTATTTCACTGTGGGATAATTTTATTTCACATAAATATAGAACAAACCTAGATATGATCAAGGGTATCACATAGGGGATATATAAAAGGATCCATGAATACATTCAAAATATTTATCTTCACTCTTTATGGATTATTAGTCACAAAGATAGAAAACTTTTGAAGAAAAATTAAGAAGGAGATCTAGTGGGGTTTATGAGGTTTCAGACTCCATATATTTCTTTTCACCAAGAAATATTGTATCTAATATTTATCTGAGATATCTTTTAATCAATAGTAGCTTGACCTATTCTACAATATCATGTTGAATAATGATTATGATAGACTAGTTTGTATGATCTCTTCTTTGAGCCTATTTTCATCCACCGATTATTGTTTTTTGGCTCATGAAAATATTTATCGGGATGTGTTGGGAGGTTTCCTCTAGTGTAGTGATATCCCTATGATGTAAAACTTCATTTTATGAAACATTAGATCCCATTCCATCTATATTGGAAAGGAGGTCAGACATAAAGGGATTTTTCTTTCCTCTAAATGAACATGTTACATAATCACTAAGGAATAACATACCAATCATTTATTCTTACCAAGGGAATGAGAGGTTGAGGATTGGTGGAATATTGGTGAGATATAAATTTTTGGTTTTCTATAAGTACAATGCTGAATATTTTTTATGTAACTAGTTTCATAGTGTTAGAAATAATAAAAATGAATAGGAAATCAAAGTGAACTTCTTAGGTGAGTAATTTTGATGCATTTTGAATACTTGAATCAAGGTTTCACATTAGGGGATTCCTAAATATTGGTTAGATTTGGGGACTCTATCCTGAATCCTGGTGGTGGATCAAGTAGTTCTTCTAAAACAATGGCTTAAGGATCCTTCCCTACAAATGTTCATGGTGGTAAGAACCTCTCTTTCACTGACATAGAATCTGAATGCTTATGGAATATATGTTAAATGGATTTATCCAAGTGTTGATTTAAAACTTAAAATATATGGATCATTAATTAATAGTATCATATAGGGATGATGTACTATATTTGAATCTAGGGGATTGGTTTTTGTGGTATTCTCTAACTCGAAATGTTTTGGGGATTATCTTATTATGGAGGGATGCCGACTGCTCAATGGGATCTAGGTTTTCCTTGATAAGAATCTCTCACTAGTGTTAGTTGGAATATATTACTTAATTATATAATAATAATTACAAGAGAATTATTATCTTCTCTAGTCCATTATTTACCATATTCAGAGAACTAATCCCCTTAGTAACAATCAGGTGGAGGTAATTCACACATGACATGAAGGAAAAAAGGCACTAATTTCCATACATCTTGAAAAAATCTAGATTTAACATTCACTATTTTTTATATTATGATATAAATTCCCCTATAATGTGTTGGTCTAGTGATGGCTATTTCCCTTGGTCTTCATTATTCTCATCCTCCCTGAATTTATTTTGTCTATGTGGTTCTTTTGAATCTAAAATAAATTTTATACTCTTTATGATATGAGAGGAAATTTTAATATAAAATATGAACTACATTTTTAACCCTAAAAGAATAAAATAGACATGGTTCAAGAAAAATAATATCATATTATCTATCCCAATGGAACTTCAATCATAAACAATCTCGAAATAAGATGATATTTTATAATAAAAATCCTTTCCATTTTGGTAACTTTTGAATCCTAATCCAATAAAAGAAATAGATTGAAAATAAATATTTAATACCATCAATATAAGGATATCCATGATATAAAATGTAATGTATTAGTACATAAAACTCATAAATATGATAGGTTCATAACATAAATCTATTCCCTAAAGAAATAGAATTTGATATGAATAACCCTTACAAAGATCATATCATTTATTTTTCAATAAATAAACAGTGTGATTATGTTTAACAAATTTAAATCCACATAATCAAGTTTAAATAAAACATAGATCAATAAAATTATATCTCACACATAATCTTGACATAATATAATCAATGAATAAGTGATATAATCAAATGAAATAATATCGAGTTAAGAAACACTTACCACGTAGTAACCTTCAAGTAAGATCCACATGGATAAAATAATTTTTATAAAAACATTAAATACCAAGAAGTATGATGGATTCATGAAATAAAATGTAAAATGATAAAAATATATACAATAAAATGAAATTAGGTTCATAACATTCAAATATTACATAATGAAGAGAAATTAAGATGAAATCCATTTCCTTGAGTCTATAATTTCCATGTATTTCTTTTATTTCATTTATAATAAACTTATATAAATTATTTGATTTCTTTAGAACCTTTTATAGGATTATAAAGTTTTCATTAAACTATTTAACTCATTAATTTTAATGAAATATTTTATTCCTTAATTGATTATGTCCACACCAGTTATTTTGAAGATGGTTAATTCATAACTTCAAAATAGATTCGATATATTGACCATGGTCAAAGGGGTCATTATTACATAATCTTCAGAATAATAATCATTAAATAATAATCATTTTTATACATGAATTATAATTTTAAACCAACTTTGAAATTTTGTTATGAAAAATTATCTACGTTAAAATCATGGAGATGGTAGGTCATATATATGAAAGAGTAACGTTTTCAATTTTGAACGAACTTTATAGGGAAAGGTTACAATTATTTTATCTTTTCTGAATTATGGTTATATAATAGATATAATATCTTTCTAAATTTCTCAAATAATCCCATAATAAGGAAAACATATCCATCTTTCTTGATATTTCTTCTAGATTTTATTTACCATTACTAGATCCTTAAAAAAACACTAGTTGTAACTTCAATAAATTTTTGGTCTTTAATTTTAAAAATCGACCCACTTGTACTATAAATACAACACCAAAACCTGTACATCACATTCCTAGTTCATATAACCTCAATAATTTAAAATTAATAATGAAATCATTTCATGAACTCATTCACATTATGAAACAAATTCCAATATTTAATCTAGGATTAATTCAATATCCAAACCATAAACGAAATGTCAAGTCCCTCCATGGTAATAACATGCCAAATAATATTGAGTATATGTGTGGAGAGTAAAGTTCCTTAGGTTATCATGAATAAAATTATTTGTGAATACTAATTTGATTAATTCAATTATTCTCATAATAATCTAGATTTCAGTGATTAATAAATTCAATAGTTTGTTACACATGAAGGGTTTTTTATAACACATGGAAATTTATTTCTTAAGAAAAACTCTTATGTTTTTACACTAGTTAGTAGAGTTTTTACATTAACATTGTTTTTGTAATATTGAAATAAATGGTTTATTCAATGATAATTATTCTATTTATCTGGCACCCCACTTCACCTTTATTTATTTATTTTGATTATTTCATTAATTTATTTTATTTCTATAAGTTTTAGGAGTTGCAGTTTTGAAAACATAAAAATAGGTAAACACCATTGGGAATATAAATAGTGCATGATTTGTGATAAAAATACACTTAATACAAGTGAAGTTAGAGGATATTTCTAATTTTATATACATGGTTAGCACATTTTTATTAATATTGTGTGTTCCTGCATGAAATACAAGGTAAGTCCGAATTACTAGTGCATGGTTAAAGAATGTTTATAAGAAAACATTTGGTTTATTATTACATAGAATGAGTTATATGCAATATAGATTTAGGTTTGAAAGTTGTTTCACGGTTTGTGTATGGTCATCCCAAACCATTTGAATTACTACTATATAGGGTGTATACCTTACCAATGATAATCTCATGGTTGACGCATGATTTCACAAACTATGCATACAAAATGTATGACTTTCCTCGAATTCTAAAATTTTAAAATGACAACTATCCCTTTGTCAATTTATAACCCATTTTAATTCATCATTACCATTTAGATTCTTTTGAAGATAATTCCCACCCATTTCACTCAAACTCCATGATTCTATGGTTATTTTACATTAAATATAGATGAAAACATCAATATAACTCTTGATTTCTACTGATTTTCTCTTTCTCTTCTATTCTAATATCATATTATTCCTTTTTCCCTCATATAATATTTTACAAGTTGTCCTTAATGGCCAAATATTGGTCAATTAATGGTTCTAAAATATAATCTCTTGTATTTTAGTGTTTGTAAGGAACCCTTTATCCCTAATATCTTGTTTTTTTGAATAATACAACAAGGTTTTAATTGTTTTTAGTTAGGCATATCTTTATAATTAACTTTCTGTTAATATAATTTTGGTGCTCAAGTTTTCTAAGGATTTTTTCAACCATATTATATTTTGAATAAATTATTAGGAAATTATTTATACTTTTCATTTTGTTTCATGACCATTTATTTGAAAAAGTGAGAGTTTTCTATGGATTTCATATAATATTCATTTAAAACTAGTATTTTGCCAATAAAATTGTTTGAAAAGTTTCTTCAGAGAGTTTTTTTAAACAATAATGGATTTATGAAGGAGGTTTTAAAAAAATAATTGTTCTCTAAATTATGTTTTTATGAATTGTAAGCCTATGTTTCTTATAAAGGCTTGTTTGGTTATGTTATTAATTATTTTTGTTATTGTTTATTTTTTGGGCACTTGGATTATTGATTTTGATGTTCTCCTAGAGATGGTTATATGATGTTAGATACGGTATGAGAATTTTTTTTAATGATTTACATATTGGAATCCTTGTGTATATGATTTGATAACTAGGATAAGTGCTACACTAGTTTAAGTTACCACACCGGCTGGATCCCCTAGTAGAGTTCATTTACTTGCTATGGGATGTCACCCGATAAGGACATGTGGCTATGAGAAGGTTGGGTTTTTTAATTCTTCACTATAGGTTGATTAGTGTAATGATATACAAGGTCAAAGATTACCCTTACTTTTATTTACAAGACCCAAAGTTTTGATCCCATGTTGAATTAATTTTGATGGTGATCTATATATTACGACTTATCTTATGCTCTTGTTTTCTGATAACTCATTTACTTTGGTTTCTTGATGATTTTTATACCATTATACTGTTAGATATAATTTTATTTCCATGTTCTTACTCACCACTAAATATATTTTTACTTTATAAATCTAAATAAAAATGAATTGATTTATAAGTTAGTATTTTTTTGGAGAAATTTTTTTTTGATAAAAATTATATTTTAAAAATAGTACTAATAATTTTCATTGGGAATGTTATAATTTAGATTCATGGTTTTATCCATTTAAAAATTTCTTAGCACACTATATACATCTATTGGGTGTATGTATACTTGGTTTTATCTGATATAGGTAAAGGGAAATGAGACACTTTCTTTGGTGGTGTTTTTTGATGCCTTCTTAATCTTTGATGATGTGGTGATCAATGGTGATCGTAGGTCATGAAATTCTAGATAATATAGAGTTTTTTAGAATCCAATTAGAGTAATTTTGGGTTAAACATATATTTAATACTTTATAATTTAATTTATTTTGGATTTCATGTTTATATATACATATTGATTTGTATATAACTAATCCTAATTTACAATGCGATGGTAGGAATTTTGGTTATGTTTATCATCCAATACCCTATTTTATTGATTATTATTACTGAAATAGTTTATTTAAATTTTTTTTCCAATATATACACATATCAAGATGGATTATCATATTTGTGATGTAGTTTTGCTGATTTTGGGGGTGAAACTGTTCTAATGGTACAATTTCATACCAGAAGTGCTTATTGCTAGATTTTGTAAATTAGGAACATGTATAAAGACTTATGGTGGATAAAATCAGGTTACATAGTATGTTAGAATGGTCCCTTTTGTTATAATTTATCTATAACATCAACTTTTATCAAATGAGTGTAATTTTTTACATTCATTTAATAAGTAATTTTATTAAATATCCTCCCACCAAAATAATGACCTCTTTTATACCCATCATATCCATTAGTGGTCCAAGATCCATATTTTTTTATGAATTACATAGGTTAGGCATGTAAATAATCCATGACTACACTTATTATAAAATCATGTCAATCATATCATACGTGACTCTTGGATAGTTGAGTTAATAACTCTTTAGCTGAATTTTTCATATAGATTCAGTCAACTCTATTCCTCTAGTATCTTAATGGTTATGGTTTATCAAATAAGTGTAACCAAAATAAAACACCAAAATAAGATATATAATGGTTATATTTACCACATTACATAATTTACTTTCACAACACAATCCTAGTGAACCTAACATTTTCATGGCCCACCCTGTTGGATGATCAAGGTTTTGAAATGCATCACTATAAAAGAAATATAAATGTTAATTTTTTTGAGAGGATTTAATCTCACAATACTATCTCATTCATTCCGTTTATATGTAATCTTCTAGTGATTTAGTTTGTAATACTATATCTTCCATCAAATTAATATGTTCAAAAATAGACTAATGTGTTTAAAATACAACTATATTTATACACCACCAAATGAATATTGTGGATCAGGTTCATAAAAACATTTCATAAAAAGTATTTGATTCATATTAAATCAATAATCCCCACAATATTATGCATGGATATATAGATAGATACCCCACTTTTCTTGACTAGACATAAGCCTCCAGGCCAACAACAAATCTGACCCAAAGTCCCTCTACCCAAGGATACTTTACTTAAGATACACCCAGATCCTATAAAAACTCTAGCAACCAATATTTATAAACTATAATCAACTTCCTAATTCAAGATCAAAACCTAATATAAACCAATGTCAATGTTGAATAGAACAAAAAAAATTATCATACCTAGTATATAATTCCTTAGATGTATGCATGATAATTTAATAAAGTAGTCTAACAATTTAAAATAAAGAATGAATCATAACACATAATATATATATATATATATATATATATATATATATATATATATATATATTTCAATAAGACTAGTAATAAACTAAATTAATTAATAATTCATATATTAAAAGATGATATAAAAAATTTAAGAAAAATTCAGAAATTTAGCACATTATAAATGCTTATAATTTATCCATGCATTATAGAAATTCCATAATAAAATAAATATCAATAAATTAAATTTATATATATTATGAAATCCATATTATACATTATAGGAAATTTATTATAAATATTTGATATTGTAAATATAATGATTATAAATATGCACAATTCATTTATAATGTGAATATTTAGAATATATAACATTTAATATTAGTTAAACCTTGACAATATCAATTATGAAAACAATTTTTGATAAGTTTTATATAATTTACTAATATAAAGACTTTTTAATTTGAAAATATTAAATTAATTATTATGAGTAGTCCATAATATTAAATATAAAAATTTCTCATTTCTCATTTTTTTTTAATTTACACACCTTTCATTAATTACACCATAATTTCTATATAAACTATTTATATCTATAACAAAATTCATTTTATATAATTTAAAAAGGTATTTTAATATTAATATTTAATAATACAAAATATGTATTTCATAAATATTTTATAAAAAATAATAATTAATTATAATAATATTATAATAAATTAATTTTTAAAATTTTTATAAATTAAATAAATATCCTCAAATATATTTTAGTTGATTTTTAAGAAATTTTTGAAACATATAAATAAATTTAAAATTCAAATTTAGAAAAATAAATTTTTTTCTTAGATATAATATCCTATGATACACTATATAATAGGTTTTGAGTTTGATTATAATCTATCATATTGAATGATTGATAATATTTGTCTATGATATATCGTTTAGAGCCATTTAATTATATTTTATGGTTTGTATCGATATCACTAAGGTAACACGATACCATATTTTGTAAACTCAACATAATAAAATCCTGCCTTATGATTTCGTATATCATATGCTATGATATAATGAAAAACTAAATGAACATGATTTGTTGCTCCCTATGATATCCTATATCATTTGGTGTCGCCAAATCATAATCAATGATATTATATATTGTATAGATTTTCTTAGCAAAAATTCCATATCATTTTTAACAATATGGAATATTACATTCATGTGATATAATTTTTATTCATTTTAAAATATTATTTACTTTATAAATGTTTATGTAATGGATCTAATAAGCTTTATGGGGTTTTAAATATCAGTTAACAATTAATTAAGATAGTGTAATATATTACAAAACCCTTAACCCAAGATCAAATATTATTGAAACCTAAAACCATATAAAAATTAAATAAAGAGTAGTCATGTACACCTTTCACTAACACTGACCACTTTTATTGCCTCTATTAACATGCTAGATTAAGATAACTTAATGGAATCTAAAGCACTCCAATCTGTATGGTGCATCTATAGGCTAAACAAAATAAAATTGTTTTTGAGAAGTATCCTCTTATTCTACATGATTTTGATAATATATTATAATGAAAATAGAGGAGAAACAAAGAGCTACGGGTATGGGAAATTTAAAAGAGAATAGGTAATGTAATGTACCATCCTTGGTTAACTTGATACATCAACAAAACTTATTTTCCACTATTCCTGAGGGACATTCTTCATATAAAATCCTTGAACCTACACTTACAGATCTAGTTAAAAAACTTAAACTTTATATTTTTGGATTGATATAAATAAATGTGACCCAATTTTTACTATCCAAAATTTACCAACATCTAGAAAAATTATTATACCAATTATATTCTCAAGTATCTATTAGGTTTAGTGTTTTTGAAAATTAGGAAAAACTATTACCTAAAACAATACCCATGACATAAAGTGAGTATGTTTCCCACTATAAATATATTTTAAAATTCTATATAATGTCTTAAATAACTGGGAAAAAATTACTCACATGAAACCTTTATAAACACAAAACATTTAAAACCATTCTAATTAATATGGGGAAAATGAAACATGAAAATGATGAGCTCAAATTCTCAGTTGAGATAAGAATAATAATTAACAAGTGAATTTCATCAATAAGCGTGAGATGAGTATAATGGTATGATGATATAATAAAATTTTATAACATAAAATGAATCATACCCATCAAAACCAAGATCCTTAATAAAGTGACATGGAATAATTCTCTAATAAATTAAAGAGTCTTAGGAATCAATAATCGTGAGCTATGTGTTTTAAATATATTTCAATGGAATCATTAAAAACATATATAAATCATAAATAAAACATATTTATAAAATGGAAAATCATCTCTATACAACTCTTATAATTACTCTATTAAGTGGAAAATACAATATGGTCCAATTTCAATATAACCCTTTGAAGAACATATTAATTACCCAATATATTGGAGGGATATAATAGATACAACTATCCTTGGTTTATAACATAACTACTCATCCATGGTTTATAATGGAAGCACCCGTCCTTGGTTTATAATGGAACCATCCATCATCATAAACAATGTCCCACAAACTATAACATGATTAAAGTATATTGAGCCTATATTTCAACATAAAACTAATATATACAACCATTATTCCTTTCATAACTTGATTAAATTCTAAAAAAGAAATGGGTTCCATGAAAATATTTTTAAAACAATCAAAATATATCAAGAGAAAGAGTTAGGATGATATCATTAAAAAACATCCTCACCAGAGTATAAGTAATTTCAAGGGTTGTTTTTATTAATAAATTCAAATAACATTAAAAATATTCTTGAGGAAAATGACAATTCCAATTTTTAAATCACTTTTTAAAATAAAAAATTAAAAAAATGTTGTGAAAATAATTTTAATTGAAAATAAACATGGAAACATATAATGGAAGATTAAAATAAAATAACAATCATTATGGTTGGAAAATATTCTCATTATGTAAATTTTAAAAACAAACACTATTTTGATCTGGCAGTGGATCTATTTTATTTATTCTCTCATGTTTTGGAAACATTCATCTCCTCTTTCTCAGATAGATCACTTGTCCGTTCAATAGAAAGGGTGGCCCAATTTGTCTATTTGCTGAAAAATATTCTTCTCCACCCCTATATCTAATACATATCATCCTTCTATTTTCCTTGAAATTGTGATAGTGGATTCTAGATCCTTTTTGGTGGAGGGTCTCTCAGAGATTGTCTTCTTTATTGACTCCTTTAATGTTGGTGGATATTTTTGTTCTATAAAAGCCATATCATGCCTTCTTTTATAACTTTATCTTGTTTTGGGGTATGGATGATCTGGTTAGTGTATCGTCCCTGAATAGGAAGGAATTTTCTTATGGCCATCTTCTCTAGGATGGATTTTATTGAGGTTTGGTCTCATCCCGGTTGGACATTGGGAAGATATAAGTTCTCTCTCTTTCATTGGTTGAAGGGGGGCCACTTAGGGTGTGATCCTCCTTTGGGTTATGTTTGGGTAAACATCTTAGGGATTTCTCATCCTTTTTTTCGACTAATATTTTCTTAGAGGCATCAGACATTCTGTGTGCTCTTTTTCTATGTGCTGGTGAAAATTACTTGTGTCTTAAAGACACTTATATCCCCCATATTTGAGTGGAGTTGGACTTATACAATCCCACTACATCACACATATTTCTTTGATTGGGGGATTGTGTTTCCTGGATATAATATCAATTTTCCCTTGATGACCTTATAGTGTGAAGGGTGCTTTATTTAAGGCCACACCTTATTATGTGAAATAAATCTAGAACTTATTCTAATACCTATATTCTAAGGGTTGATTTATTCTATGTTTCATATTTGATGAATTGGGTGTATCATTAGTAGGGCTTGGCTCGTGAGGATCTATTTGTGTTTTTGGAAGATGTGAAGGGTGTCAATGATCATTCATCAATGAAGCTGTATATGGATTAGTAAGTCATGTATTGGATGAAGCCAATCCTAATAAAAAATTATGAAAGACCCTATTATTTGGGCCTAAAGTTGCCTCATCAAAATAAATATATTTCAGTCTCATCCTCAACAATCACTAGTTCCTTTAGAGGGTCCATGTCATGCTTTGATGGATTATAATATTAGTTTGATTTTTGGATGTTTAACCTACATTTCTTCTACTATCTCTATAAATATAGAAAATAAGTTTATCCAAAGAAATTGAATTGATCTATCCTCACATCACTCAGTTCCCCACAAGCCCAATGATCTATTCCCCTAAATAAAATTTCTAATTCCTCTCTCTAATAGATTCAACAACTTAACATATACTCTGTCTTGGATTATTATTTCAAACGATTTAGTCAAATATTCTAGTGATATAATCACATTGGATAGTGTCTACACTATAACCCATTCCATATAGGTGTCTTTATTTCTTTTTATGAATAAAGGTTCACTCTAACTCCTGGGGTTAGAATCAACCATATACTCCCTAAATGATATCCCTCATTATATGGAGTTTCCCAAGACTTGGATCTTAGGTGAAACCTAATTTTCTATTTATCTAAATGCTTCATAGTAATGCATCTCTTGTCACAATTTTGAAACCCAATAAGAACTCCTCCAAAATCAAGGATTTCGATTATAAGTTATATCTAAATGATTTCATTCATGGGGACCTTCTAAAAGGAAAATATGATTTTTTGGAAAAAATAGTTTCTAGAGAATGAATTGATGTCTCCAGCCAACATATTTTTTACTATGGTTAGCTTTTCTAATCAAATTTTCTTCATTTATTTTTTATGTAAAATGTTTTGATGCATTCAGGGAATATATATGGCCTTATTTGGTATCCTTTAATAAAAGAGAGTCATCATGGATGGTTGTGGGTGATTTCATCACCATCTTGTATTTGTCTAAGAAGAAATGTTGCTTTCTTTACCCTTGAAATTCCAAGAAATACTGCTCTAAGTTCTCATCTACCAATGGTATAATAACAAATAATATTTTAAGAGATGAATTCATGTGGTAAAATAACCAGAAGGGGAGTCTATGTACATTGAGTAGGATGGATGAGTACTTTTTTAACGAACATGCCTTATCCTTGTTTCTTCATTCTACTATTTCGAATCTTGTTTTATCTTTATCACACTAATATCTTATCCTTATCATCATAATCGCTGGAAGAGATAACATTAATATTTATTCTTATATATTTTTTGGTCATCTAACACAAATTTACATAATGTGGTTTCTATGTTTTGGAACAAGCCCATTTAAGAGAGTTTACGGTGTTGTTTTCACATTATACAACATATGTCAAAATTTGATATGAATATATAGAATATAAATCATATTTACTAGTTTTTAAATTTTGACTCTATGAAGGATGTTATTGAACAAGTCGAGGAAATACTTAAGTAGATTTAGGATGGATAAATCTTCAGTGGTCTTGTTAAAAAAATGAAAGCATTTGGAATCAATTTTAGAAGAATAAATGATGGGTCATGAATGGTCCAAGGCTAGGTGGATTTAGTCAGGGGAATACAACAGAGGACCTTTTGATGCCTATATTAGATATAAGAACCAAACATGTATTCAAAAAATAAGCATCAATGATTTTTCTTTCATAAATGATCTAGAGATAGTGATTAGTATGGATAAATCCTATTTTAAATATCTTTTGGCTGATGTTATTCCTTCATTGAGGAAGAGTATCCATGGAGAATTTTTTTAATTTTTTATTTTATTTCCAGTGTGGGTTCTGAACCAATTAACTCTTTTATTTGTATTATTTATAAGGAGGAATAGTTTTTAGAGGTTTTCCTCTCCCTTAAGCCTAAAATATTTATTGGATCAGTTGGATTTCAATGATCGTTTAATGTGGCTACATGGGATCTTATTAAGAAGGTTCTTATGAACATCATTCAAGATTTTTTTGTGGTGGTGAACTTCTTGAACTAGTGTGCATGAAAAATATGGTTCTGATTCCGAATGTAAAATATCCATCACCCCTTAAAAAATTAGATAAATAAATATCTTCAATTTTCAATAAAAGGCTTTAGAAAGTAATATCAATAAAATAATTAGTATTCAATTGGGAAAATTGATATTAGAGGAATAACACTACTTCATAATAGGAAGATATGCCCAAGAAACAATTGGTTTGGAATGAGAATTTATTATTGATATCAACCATAAATCCATTGACTCTAATATTTGAATCATGGTTGATATGGATAAGGTGTGTTATAGATTGGAGTGGATTTTTATTTTCATGGTTATGAATTTCATGGGGCTTTCTACCTTGGCGGTGGATCTATTTTTTTGGTTCTTGATTTATCCTTGGATTTACATGAATATTATGAGATTGAAATGCGGATTCTTTAAGTCAGTTGGGGGGATCAGGAAGGGTGACCCCTTATCACTGAGTGTTCAAATTCTTGTGAAATAAACCATCAGTACAGTTAATTTTCTGTGCATCAATAATTAAACAATTCATCCTTGTCATTGTGCGCCTAATATTATTGATATCTCTAATCATATTTCCACCGTTGATATGAAAGTATTTATTAAAGTGATTAATAGGTATATTATTTAGATTAAAAAGTATTGGTAGTATTATAATAAATGGAGAAGAAAATTATTAATAGTGAAAAGTATTTTTTTAATTTCAAATTATTTTCTAGGGGGAAGGGATAATAAGATTTATTGGTCATTTGGAATTTTCAGAAAGAATTTTACCATATAGTTTTTCAGAACAGTGATTTGTCTGGGTAGAGTGTGTATTTGTAAAATTTAGGGGTTAGTTAATAAAATCCATAAAATCATAAACAGTTGAAAATTTTGATTTATCTCTTTCAGTGGATTGAATAAACTTGTTAATGGTGTGATTTAATCCATTTATATTCATGATTGAGTTATTTTAAGGGTGACCAACTATATTTTGAGGAACATTGAAAATATCATACTTTATTTCATCTAAAAGCAATAATCTAATGGACGTTGTTACTAGGACTCAAGGGAGAGGCTAGTGATATTTTTTAAGAAGGATGCCTCAAATTGAGGAATGCTAAAGAATCCCACTATTGTATGAAATCAAAGCTGGAATTGGATGATTTGGAGGGTATTTCACTGTGGGATAATTTTATTTCACATAAATATAGACCAAAACAAGATATGATCAAGGCTATCACATAGGTTATATATAAAAGGATCCATGAATACATTCAAAATCTTTATCTTCACTCTTTATGGATTATCAGTCACAAAGATAGAAATTTTTTGAAGCAAAATTAAGAAGGATATCTAGTGGGATTTATGAGGTTTTTGACTCCATATATTTCTTTTCACCAAGAAATATTGTATCTAATATTTATATGAGATATTTTTTAATCAATATTAGCTTTACCTATTCTTCAATATCATATGGAATAATGATTATGATAGACTAGTTTGTACGATATCCTCTTTGAGTCTATTTTCACCCACTGATTAATGTTTTTTGGCTCATGAAAATATTTACCAGGATGAGTTGGGCAGTTTCTTCTGGTATAGTGATATCCCTATGATTTACAACTTCCTTGTATGAAATATTAGATCCCATTCCATCTATATGGGAAAGGAGGTCATACATAAAGGAATTTTTCTTTCCTCTAAATGAACATGTTACATAATCACTAATGAATAACGGACCCATCATTTGTTCCTAACAAGGGAATGAGAGGTTGTGGTTTTGTGGAAGATTGGTGAGATATATATATTTTTGGTTTTCTCTATGTACAATGATGAATATTTTTTATGTAACTAGTTTCATTGTGTTAGAAATAATAACCATGAATAAAAAATCAGAGTGAACTTCTTAGGTGAGTAATTTTGGTGCATATTGAATACTTGAATCAAGGTTTCACATCAGGGGATTCCTAGCTATTGGTTATATTTGGTGACTTTATCCTGAATCCAGGTAGTGGATCTAGTAGTTCTTCTAAAACAGTGGCATAAGGATCCTTCCCTACAATTGTTTTTGGTGGGAAGAACCTTTCTTTCACTAACATAGAGTCTGAATGCTTAGGGAATATATGTTAAATGGATTTATCCAAGTGTTGTTTTAAAACTTAAAAAAGATGGATCATTAATTAATAATATCATATATGTATGAGGTACCATATGTGAATCCAGGGGATTGGTTTTTATGGTATTCTCAGACTCTAAAAGTCTTGGGGATTAACATCTTGTGGAGGCATGCCGACTGCTCAATGGGATCTAGGTTTTTCTTTATAATAATGTCTCACTAGTGTTAGTTGGAATATATTATTTAATTATATAATAATCATTACAAGAGAATTATTCTATTACCTACTCCATTATTTATAATATTCAAAGAACTAAGCCCCATATTAAGAATCAGGTGGAGGTAATGAACACATGACGTGAAGGGAAAAAAGGCACTAATTTCTTTACATCTTGGAAAAATCTGGATTTAACATTCACTATTTTTTATATTAGGAGATAACTTCCCACATAATGTGTTGATATAGTGAGGGATATTTCCCTTGGGCTTCATTATTCTCATCCTCCCTGAATTTATATTGTCTATGTGGTTCTTTTGAATCTAAAATAAGATTTATACTCTTTATGATATGAGAGGAAATGTTAATATAAAATATGAACTACATTTTTAACCCTACGGGAATAAAATAGACATGGTTCAAGAAAAATAATATCATATTATCCATCCCAATGGAACTTCGATCATAAAAAATCCCAGAATAAGATGATATTTTATAATAAAAATCCTTTCCATTTTGGTAACTTTTGAATCCTAATCCAATAAAAGAAATAGATTGAAAATAAACATTTAATACCATCAATATAGTGATATCCATGATATAAAATGTAATGTTTTAGTACATAAAACTCATAAAATATGATAGGTTCATAAAATAAATGTATTCCCTAAAGAATTATAATTTTATATAAATAACCCTTACAAAGATCACATCATTGAATTTTTAATAAATAAACAGTGTGATTATGTTTAACAATTTTAAATCCACATAAAAAGTTTAAATAATACATAGATTAATAAAATTACATCTCACACATAATATTGACATAATATAATCAATGAATAAGTGATATAATCAAGTGAAAGAATAATGAGTAAAGAAACACCTACCACTTAATAACCTTCAAGTAAGATCCAGTTGGAAAATATAATTTGAATAAAAACATTAAATACCCATAAGTATGATGGATTCATGATTTAAAATGTAAAATTATAAACATACATACAATAAAATGAAATTAGGTTCACAACATTAAAATATTCCACAATGAAGAGAAATTGAGATGAAATACATTAACTCAAGTCTAGAATTTCCATGTATTTCTTTTATTTCATTTATAATAAACTTATATAAATTATTTTATTTATTAGGAACCTTTTATAATATTACCATGTTTTCATTAAACTATTTAACTCATTTATTTTAGTGACATATTTAATTACTTAATTGATTATGTCCACAATAGTTATTTTGAATATGGTTAATTCATAACTTCAAAATGGATTCGATATATGGACCATGGTCAAAGGGGTTATTATTACATAATCTTCAGAATAATAATCATTAAATAATAATCATTTTTATACATGAATTAAAATTTTAAAATCAACTATGAAATTTTATTATGAAAATTTATCTATGTTACAATCATGGAGATGGTAGTTCATACATATAGAAGAGTAGCATTTTCAATTTTGAATGAACTTGATAAAAAAAGGTAACAATTATTTTAGCTTTTCTGAATTATGGTTATATAACAGATATAATATCTTTCTAAATTTTTCAAATAGTCCCATAACAAGAAAAAATATCTAACTTTCTTGATATTTTCTTCCAGATTTTTTTTACTATTACTATATTCTTGAAAAAACACTAGTTGGAATTTTAATAAATTTTTGGTCTTTATTTATAAAAATCGACCCACTTGTACTATAAATACAACACCAAAACCTGTACATCACATTCCTAGTTCATATAAACTCAATACTTTAAAAATAATAATGAAATAATTTCATGAACTCATTCACATTATGAAAATATTACCAATATTTATTCTATGATTAATTCAATATCCAAACCTTAAAGGAAACCTCAAGTCCCTCCATGGTAATAACATGCCCAATAATATTGAGTATATGATTGGAGAATAAAGTTCCTTAAGTTATCATGAATAAAATTCTTTGTGAAACCTAATTTGATTAATTCAATTAATCTCATAATAATCTAGATTCTGGTGATTAATAACTTCAATAGTTTGTTACACATGAACGGTTTTTTATAATGTATTGAAATTTATTTCTTAAGAACATCTCTTTTGTTTTTTACACTAGTCAGTAGAGTGTTTACATTAAAATTATTTTTTTAATATTGAAATAAATGGTTTATTCAATGATAATGATTCTATTTATGTGGTTCCCCATTTAACTTTTATTTATTTATTTTTATTATTTCATTAATTTAATTTATTTCTATAAGTTTCAGGAGTTGGTGTTTTGAAAACATAAAAAATAGGGAAACACCATTAGGAATACAAATAGTGCAAGATTTGTGATAAATATGCACCTAATACAAGTGAAGTTGGAGGATATTTCTAGTTTTATATATATGGTTAGAACATGTTTAGTAATATTTTGTGTCCCTGTATGAAATACAAGGTAAGTCTGAATTACTAGTCCATGGTTAAAGAATGTTTATAAGAAACCATTTGGTTTATTCTTACATAGAATGAGTTATATGAAATGTAGAGTTAGGTTTAAATTTTGTTTCAGGGTTTGTGTATGGTTAACCCTAACCATTTTAATTACTACTATATAGGGTGTATTCTTTTCCAATGATAATCGCATGGTTGATGCATGATTTCACAAACTATGCTTACAAAATTTTTGACTTTCCTCCAATTCGAAAATTTTAAAATGAAAATTATCCCTTTGTCAGTTTCTAACCCATTTTAATCCCTCATTCCAATTTGGATTCTTTTGAAGACAATTCCCACCTATTTCACTGAAACTCTATGATTCCATTGTTATTTTCTATTAAATATAGATGAAAACATCAATATAACTCTTGATTTTTGTTGATTTCCTCTTTCTCTTCTATTCTAATATCATATTATTCCTTTTACCCTCATATAATCATTTATTAGTTGTGCTTAATAGCCAAATATTTATCTATTAATGGTTCTAAAATATAATATCTTGTATGTTAGTGTTTGTAAGGATCCCTTTAACCCTAATATCTTGTTTTTTTGAATAATCCAACAAGGTTTTAATGGTTTTTAGTTAGGAATATCTATATAATTAACTTTCCCTTAACATAATTTTGGTGATCAAGTTTTCTAAGGATTTTTTCAACCATATTATGTTTTGAATAAATTATTTGAAAATTATTTATACTTTTCATTTTGTTTCATGACCATTTATTGGAAAAAGTGAGAGTTTTCTATGGATTTCATATAACATTCATTTCAAACGAGTTTTATGCCTATAAAATTATTTGAAAAAATGATTTAAAGAGTTATTTTAAATTTTAATGGATTTATGAAAGAGGTTTTAAAAAATAAGTTTTCTTTAAATTATGTTTTAATGTATTGTAAGCCTATGTTTCTTATAAAGGCTTGTTTGGTTATGTTATTAATTATTGTTGTTATTCTCTATTTTTTGGGATCTTGACTTATTTATATTAATGTTCTCCTAGATATGGATATATGATGTTAGATATGTTATGAGAATTTATTTTTTAATGATTTACGTATGGGAATCCTTGTGTATATGATTTAATAACTAGGATAAGTGCTACACTAGTTTATGTTACCACACCAGCTAGTTCCCCTAGTAGAGTTCATTTACATACTATGGGATGTCACCCGATATGGATATGCGGCAATGATATGGTTGTGTTTTTTCTTTCTTCACTATAGGATGATTCGTTTAATGGGATACAAGGTCCAAGATTACCCTTAATTTTATTTAATAGACCCAAAGTTTTGATCCCATGTTGAATTACTTTTGAGGGTGATCTACATATTATGATTTAGTTTATGCTCCCATTCCTTGATAACTAATTAAATTTGGTCTCTTGATGATTTTTATACCATTATACTATTAGATAGAATTTTATTTCCATTTTCTTAATCACCACTAAATTTATTTCGACTTTATAAATCTAAATAAATATGACTTTATTTACAAGTTAGTATTTTTTTGGAGACAATTTTTTTTGATAAAATTATATTTTCAAAATAGTACTATAAATTTTCATTGGGAATGTTATAATTTCGATTCATGGTTTTATCCTTTTAAAAATTTCTTAACACACTATATACATCCATTGGGTGTATGTATACTTGGTTTTATCTTATATAGGTAAAGGGAAATGAGACACTTCCTTTGGTGGTGCTTTTTGATGCCTTCTTAATCTTTGATGATGTGGTGATCGATGGTGATCGTAGGTCATGAAATTCTAGATAATATAGATATAGAGATCATACCCCAACATAAAAAAAAGGAATTTGAAAGTCTTTACATGAAAGTATAACTTTGAAAATAATGAGAATGGTGAAAGAATCCCCTTAAAAATTCGGCATCCTAACGACGTCACTTAAGCTTCAAGAAAAAATGAATTGACAAGATCAAATAGAATCTCTCATCATATGAACATAATAGTTCAGTATTACAGATATAGATATCATACCCCAACATAATAAAAATGAACTTGAAATACTTGACAAAAAAATAGAACTTGAAAATGAGAAGGGTGAAAGAATCCGTTACAAAAATTTCGGCAGCCTAACAATGCCACTTAAACATTCATAAAATGAAATGACGAGAGTAAGAGGGGTTCTATCATCATATGAACATAAAAAGGACAGTATAATGAAGATAAAATAACATCCTGCAGCATAAGAACATGGAGCATAAAAGAAATGACATAAAAGAGATCACTTGAAAAGAAAGAGAGAGGTCAGATCCCTTACCTTAAAACGCAACTCTTAAAACTCAAAGGTTGGGACCTTGAGGGATTGGGGGCACCTTGGGAGGACTCCTTGTGAGGTAAGAAGACCATAACTTCGTTGAGGATGATTTTGGAGTCGAAAAGATGAGAGGAGGGCTTGGTATTTATAGTGAAAGTGAGGGGACAAGGCATTAATGGCCAAGGGACACCTCAAAAGTGGTTTTCTCAAAAGCATGGGCCCTCCCATGGTACATCCCAGAGAGTTAGGACACATGGGGACCCCCACACAATAATTCATCCTCTTTATTCTACCATCCCTTAAAATATCTCATGACATCATCATGACACAGTTATGATGTCATTAAACATACCGAAACCCTAAAACTGTATTTTTACTATTCACTGAAAATTCATTTTTTCCAGAAAAATCCCCAAAAATTACCTTAACATAATATCGATGCTTTGAGTTCAAAAATGAAATACATTTTATAAACATAATTTTCTAAATATTTTTAATTTAATTTTTAATTAAAAAACACTATTCACCTGAAAAAAACTAATACTTGAATAATAATTTATGATACTGTTATTTGCCCATTTTATTGAGCTCATTACTTAATCTAGGTGTTTAAATTATATTAAAACTTTCTTTGAGTGAAATTACTAATCCATTTGGTCACATTACTAATCCTAAGCGTAAAATCACTATTCATAATTTACTATTCATCAAAAATCAAGTTGATCTTATTAGACTCAAAATTTCTTACTAAACATAATTGTAGAAGACCATTTTTTGAAAATCATTACACATTTTTATTTATTTAAGGTTTACATAAACATTTTTAAAATATCATTTCTCTAAAATTCATCAAAAATATGCATAATATATTTATCCAAAAATTTGAAAATTCATAAACTTCATCATAAGAAGAAATCCCAATTTTTATTTAAAACAAAGGATTACACAAGGCAGTTACGGTCTCCTTACATATCCCCTTATCACACCAGTATAAGACCTAAGTGTAAGGTGTGCTATGTTGAGAGAATCTGAGGGAGGCTCGGACAACATCGCACGAGTAGTAATTTCAATCAGTTTGAACTTCTCACAAAGGCGATCCCGTTCTAGCTTCGCACGATGAAGTTTAGATTGGGTTTGGTCCAGAGCAAAGCCCAGTGGTGCTACCTCCTTCCCAAGTTCTGTTAGATGGGATTCAATCGGTCCAAGACTACTGGGTGAGGCCATCAAATCTTCTTTCTATATTAATTAACCAAGATTGCTTGTATTTAGAGGAAATAGTCAAAACGTTTAGTTTCCAGCGGTCATATTGACCAATGGTCAAATAACAGTCAAAACCCAACAGTCTCATTTTAATTATACTAATGTTATCAAATGAAACATTTTTTGTTGAGTATAAAAATAAAATAAAATAACACATAAAATTAGGAAACAAGATTTATTTAAAATTTCGTGTTGTTACACATATAATAGTCAGAACCCAATATTCTCATTTTAATTATTCTCACTTCATTAATAAATATATATAGTTTTGTTGAGTACAAAATAAAATAACCTAGAAAATCTGGAAACAAAATATTATTCAAATTTTAGGGTCATTACAAGAAACCTCCATGGTAGGGGGAGAATATCGGGCTAGAATTCCCTATGATAGAAAAACTCTATGACCATATACATTAAGTTTATAAGGGAAAATCCCCTTATAGGATCGTGGGCCCATTACAAGTATCATGGGGTTGGATAGGATCTCACCTAAGAGGTTATGAATACCTGAACATTTAGGACATCCTTAATTCTTGTTTCATACCATACCCGCAATGTGTCAATGGGGTAAGACCTGTTACACTAAAAGATAGAGATTTAATGTATTATATGAGCTGTTATGACCATTGTTTTTTTATAAAACATAGAATAGTGAGGCTAGGAAATATTTTTGACATTGGTAAGGCTAGTATCTTGGAATGGTCTTATATGATGTCACTTTGTGAGGGATATATTTCAACCCGTATTGAGCGGGTCACATTTTGGATTGGTATACATTGTATTAGTTCAATATCCAATTATTATATGTCTAATAAAGATTCCATCTCCCCATTTATATTAGATATAAGGATCATATGTGGTATCATTCAAATTTTGGATGATGTTTAAGAGATAGGAGACTGGTGCTGAGATAAACCTTTTTCCCAATAATACAACAATTAGTTTATCCTGTTGTTACATGAAGGATTAGATTCATTAAAATCCTAGTAGGAAATTATCAAAATTTGTAATTGAGGCCTATGAATCACCAAATAAAGAAAAAAAACTAGGCCTATAAAGAAACTATCTTTAAAAGTGATAACAACTCTAGAAGAACCATACAAGGATGATAGACGCTTACCATTCTTGGTTAAATCACCCACTGATAAAACAACATTAAACATAGTTCTAGATGGAGAGACTCCACCAAAGTTATTATTTCCCATCACAACTCATCGATAGATGGATTGGAGGATGTAAAACTGAGAGGCTGAGCTATAGGGTATATTTGTTCAATAAAATATACTTTTGGAAAGTTTTTTCTATATAACTACCCCAATTTTTATCATTTTAAAAGACCAAATTGAGGAAATCAAGGCCTTTTTTGAGACCTTGAGGAATATTTTGTCTAGCGTAAAGGTTCCAATATTCGACTCCCCACTAGTCCACTAAATGGTTGTTCAGGGAACATTTGAAATTTTTGTTGATGAATAGGGTTATTCCATTACAAAGGAAGTGGTATTTCTTGGATTACTACTATATATTTTTTATTTAATGGGGTCATAGTTCCATTGAAATTGTATTGAATTACTTTATATGTTAACATAGTGTGAGGATCTTAAAGATCATCCATCTATGCCACCCTAGGTATATTATCCCCATGGTTCGGCTGTGGGAAAGAAATTTGGCGGTGATCAGGGGACCGATGATGAAGGGTACCTTGGTTGACATACTTAGATGAGGACAGTGATTTCCTCTTATAAAGAAATAGTTTCAGATTCAAAACCTTCTCAAGAACCTTACTCTGAATGTAAGAAGATGAAAATGAATCGATCTTCATTGTTATGTCCTTATCATGTAGAATCCACAATTATGGAATTTCACTATTCTCTTGTCTTGGATTATTTTAAACACATTTTTATTCATAAAAAATGTGTAGGTCCCCATCTATATCACATAGAAGAGCCCATGTCTACTTCCATGAATATGGAAAAGTATTTGGTTTCTTCATAATACCCTTCTCTCTCAGGTTTAACACATCATGAAGTAGAAGTGGCTGAGGTACTGGTTCGATTGTGATAATTTTTTGTTGCATATGTTTCAGTGATCAAACCAAATGATCTGGCATGGGTATAAAAATTTATAAAGGATTCTAACAAAAGTATCTATTCTTCTACTGATTTATCCTTTATAGAAGTGAGTTTTGGATAATGTGAACACTTCTTAAATACTTGACACTTTACTTAATGTTTCACACGACTTGATGTTATCTTTTTATTCTTATAGTTCTCAAGAGTGGTGAACGACGCACATCTTCTGGAAATGTACCAGAGGTTCCACAAAGTTTCTCTTCATAGGTTATTGTTTCCTTTTCACCCAATTATGGGGTTGGGGAAGTAGATTTCACTACTTATGGACCAAGAAAGGTACATTTATAACCTTGGTCATATCCACTTGATTACTTGGTGATACCATATTATTCATCATGTAACTGATAAATCTCTATTCCCCTTTACAACACCATATTTTCCCTAATGTTTTGGGGATCTAGATATTTATTAATTGGGTGTTCATCTGACCATATCAACCAATATGGAGAGTCGTTCTCCTACCTATTCATCAAATAATTTGAGTATAACTCTTTCCCTAAGTGACCTGGTCCCATAATAAGTTCCCATTTTCAAAATGGGCTTGGGTGGAGGCCTAAGGTATGTATCATTCTATCAGTATATGAGGTTAAAAATGTAGAAGGATGTTTGGGATATAATTTTGGATACCCCCTAGAAAGAGTTAAAGGATCGTTAAGTCCACCTTTTTTTATGTTTCCTACCATTAGTTTCAAGGATTTCAATTATCTTCCCTTCAAGCCCTAGTAACGAAAGTTGTGTTGTTGAGAGTGTAGAAGAGGACCCTTGAATCGAGGGTGGAAGCTTCCGAGTCTTCCTCTTCAGTGAAGAAGAACAAGGATGAGGTTTTGGAGGGATCCTCTTAGTGTGCAATAGATGTAGCCACTCACTAGGATGTAGTCAATGCTGGGAAGTTTGAACTTTTCTGTTCTCATTCTGAAATCATCCGTATTTAGTATGAGATCATCCATATCCAGGAAGTGTTATCCATGATTAAACATGAATTATAGATATTGGATAAGGATATTATTTAGAAATAGAGACTTCTTAATGTTTTTGAAAAGGTACAGCTTGATGCCATTGCTAGGGAAGAAGATTTGCAATAGCATGTGAGGGAAGAAACTGAATCTTGTGATCAACTATGAAAATATATGATCTCTGTGGGGAAAATTCTTTCCAAACTCAAGGAATCATACTAGAATATGTTTTTATGGAAATGTACTTTTAAAATATATCTTTGGATAATATTTTCATTGGAGCAACTCCTATATTTGGAGATTCTTTCTATTTTAAGTTTTATCAGTGTATAGATTTTCAGAACTTTATATACATTGTCCAGTTTTTCTCTTCTTCATGAGGTGCATGTAATTATGATACATTAATATTATATGAATCATCATTGATACTCATCCCTTGAATAATATCAATTAAACTTTATTAACTCAATTTGAATGTTGAAATTCTAAAATATTCTTCTTGATAAATTCTCATGAATACCCACCAATATGAGATTCTTCATTGATAATCTCTTACATCTATATTAAGATCAACTGATTTGTAAAAGGATGTCTTTGGTAGGATATATATGTCTTAGATGGATGGTGATATTTATTTTATTTAATCTAATAGGCTTGTTGAGAATGGAGTGATTTTTTCTAAGGCCATTTGGTGGGATTACAAGCTGTTGTAGAACAAAATCACTAATGTGCTATAGTTTAGGGACTTTTTTCTCAGACCTTTAATTGATTTTTTAGGGTATTTTTTCTTGAACCATCCATTTATTTATATTAGGGTCTTTTAGCTCAGACCTTCCATTTCATTAATTTATGTTATTTTAGCCCAAACCTTATATCTCTTTAGTTTAGGGCCTTTTATCTTGGACCTTATATCACAATAATTTAGGTTCTTTTATATTGGAACTTATATTTCTCTAGTTTAAAGTCTTTTAGTTCCTACATTCTATTGATTTAGTTAAAGGTATTTTATATCATATATTCTATCAATTTATTTTTGTATCTTTTATCTCGGACCTTAAATTAAATAGTAAGGGTCTTTTAGCTTGGAAATTCTATTGCTTTAGTTTATAGTATTCTGTATCAGACCTTATATTACTTTATTTTAGGTTCTTTTAAATCTGACCTTCTATTTCTCTAGTTTTGGGTCTTATATCTTAGACATGATCAATGATCATGGAATATGGTTCAGACATGCCAGGAATGACCCAAAACCCTCTAAGGTGCTGGGTTATGCCATAGTGTTGGAAGGTCTCACAAGTATTAGAAAGACCATTTTTAGAGTGACTTATTTGGTTGATGGACATAGGCACATATGTGGGTTCCATAGGCACACATGCATAGTCAATAAAAGGGTCTCTTGAATCCGAGTTTTTTTTCTAGGGGATGTGGAAGATCTATGGAGGTATTATCAATTGAGGGCGAAATACAGGAGATAATAGGTATACCAAGATAGTTGGAATATGGGTGAGGTAATTCAAAACCTAAAAGTTTGAGTCTATGAATATAAAATGGGGACGAAATTCCAGGGATGACCCATAACACTCTAAGGTGTTAGGTTCCACCATGGTGTTTGTAGGGATCATAAGGATAAAATATTCTATCTTGAAAGGAGGAGATTCCTTTAGTAGGTTGGTCAAGGCCCTTATGCTTCTGTATCATGTTCAATAAAAAGATGACCTCCACTCCTTTCTAAGGGCCACTAATGATTTCTAAAGATTCAAAGGTCTAGATGATGAAGTAAGATATGTGAGGTTTGTCTATGCATGAAGGATTGTAGAATCCTAGGTAAATTTGGATGTTATATTTTAAATCTTGAGCCGTACTCCCATCGGTTTTGAGTTATGAGGCGTGGGACATGAAAGGGATAATAAATGAGTGTTGCATTCATTCTTTGAGAAAGGGTACAAAAGGCGGTGATGAAACATTGAGGATTTCAAATCCTCTTGTAAAGTTTTATAAATAGATTGTAAATCATGGTCCAATGTACTCAAGTTATGATAATGTTATGGTAAAATCATACCAAGAATGATCCAAAACATGTTGGGGTGCTGGGTTCTACAATAGTGATGTCTGGGATCACAAGGATCAGAAATCCATTTTTGTTGAGTGACGGATTTGGTTGAGGACCATAAGTGGATATGCAGAAGACATAGGGATACATGCATAGGCAAAAATGGTTCCTTGAATCTTGGAATTCATTATAGGGGCCTTGTAAGATTGAGTTGATCTGAGACACTCAAATCATGAAGCATGACTTTCAGAAAAAGTAATATCAATGAAGGGTTTCCCCACCCTAAAAGATTTTGTCACCGCATAGAGAACATATTCTCATGGTGGGGAGATGATAAAATCATTATTTTAATTTTTCCCTAAAACATGGGGTCAAGTGATCATATCATAGATTTTACTAGGGATATAATTTAGACCCTATGAGATTTATTCCTTATTCGTTTATGCCCTAATTTTGCCTAAACTCTGGAGATGATGTGTTTTGTGAGAAAAGACTTGATTTTTTTTTTCAGATAACCCTTTTTGGGTTTTTTTACCTATTAAGTTTTATGTATTTTTTACTAATAGTTTAAAGACTTGTGATTTGAATCATTATAGGTGTGATTTTAAGTTCTTATAGATTTGACCAAAGTACAGGTAGTTTAGTGTCGTGACATGCACATACCAAATATAGAGGATGATGCACATAGACTAATTAGGATACCCATGATCAATAGTATCCCAACATCATTCTAAGCATTAAATGAAAATGTTTTAAATCATGGATCATAGTTACCAAATCATGATTAATGATATAGGACAATAATAATAGGATTATTTTAGATCAATTTGAGGTGTAGAGTTTTTCCATGGTAATTTGAAGGATCACATGATTAGAAAGAACTTTTTTAAGAGCGGTACATTTGGTTGGAGACCATAGGATCATATTCATGATATATAGGAATACATGTGTAGTCATTTAAAGGGTCCTTGAATCTGGGTATCCTTTATAGGGTCCTTGGAAGATTTTGGTGATCCAAGGCACTCAAACCATGAGGTGTGGTTGATGAATTGAGTTGATTTTAAAAGATGATGAAATCATCTCATAATCTCGATGATCAGAGTAAGGATCTTGTGGTTCTTCAATAAGGGATAAAAATGCCTGATGGTTTGCACAGTTTATCATCATGTAGTGGGGATATATTCTGTTCAATTTAATTTCATGTGGAAAGAACATACATTTAAACGCATGGCCGGTTGTCGCATATCGACCGGTCAAGGTTCCAGTGCTCTGCTAATGTTTATAGCAACACTCGGGTCAAATCCTCGATGATAATACTTTTTTTATAGTCAGTTGTTTTTAGTTAATTGTATTTTTATTGGGGGATTTTTTTCAGAGATTACGAAATAAATTATGGATGATGTTTTATTTAAAAAATTTATAAATATTGGGGTGAGTTCATTATTGGGGATTTAAGCTTATGTTATCCTTGAGCTTTGCTTTATATTGCATTAAATTAATAACCACTTCACAAGATGATTTTGATCAGAATTCCCAAGTGTTAAAGATTTAATCCAAGCCATAAAATAACATAGTTTTCTAGTCATTACCATTACTTGTTTATGGTAGTGTATTTTTTCTTCCAATAATTCATTGAATCCACATGTTAAACAAAACATGTCATTAATCTATGACATATAAAGTTCAACATACACAATATTAACTCAAAGAATACTCATCGAGCAAAGGCTCTCAATCACTTAATATCCCCAAATTATAACTCACACCAATGGTAGATTTACTCATCCATTTAAATGATTAGTAATCTGGTTATAATTATTATGATGATAAATTAATAAGAGAAGGAAAATAAAGGGATAAGAAAATAGTAGTACGTCGAACACTCAGACAAACGATAATGAGAATTAAGAATAGAATTTCGATTGAATGAGGAAGAAAAATAAGGGATGGGGTTTCAAATTTATTTCAAAAATTTTAAGAGCATTAATATTTAAGGACATTGGGTGGATGATTAAAATAGAATATGAAGAAGAAACTTTCACTAAAATAGAATTACAAAAGCAACACTTACGAGATTACAAACGAAGAAAAACACAAAAGCGAGTGAAATCAAAAATAGGAGTAAAGGTATATCAAGTGAAAACAGGATTATGTCAGGTCCTCTCAAACATTTTTCAAGTATTTTGTCATACCAATTGATGCTCCTCTCTTCTGAAATTCTAACCCCTTGCAAGGAGAAGAAGGGGATGTATTTATAGTCCAAGGAAGTGGACTATTTTCATTCCCAATCTGTCCATCCACTTAGATATACGATTTGGACATCAAGACAACATAATATCAAGATATCTCTTTCTTAAAAGTTTAATATAATAAAGTTGGGTGACTACTCTAAAAATTTGGAGGCATTTGGACATATGGATCCAAATTTATGGCCAGTTGATTAAACAATTTTAATCTGTACATTTCAATCCATTATTTTTGAATTCCAGAACCTGAAAGGGTTATTGAATAAGAATATTCCCTCAAAAACGAATTATATATTCAACAAAGTCGGCTTCCTATATCTCTTATTTCACAATGAGAAATCTCAGCTCAGAATTATGTCAAGATCGGGATCCATGTCATCAACACTGTACTGATTTTAATTCCCAGCTAGAATGGTGGGCTGGACTTCAAAGAATTAGTTGGGACCCTTGTCTTTAGAGTTGGGCCTTGAAATTGTTATCTAACACTCCTTTAACTATACCCCGAACTTTGGAGTAGATTAAAATAATTTGGACTTCCTGATTGAGACCAGAAGTTAAATCTTCATGGCTGGTCCAGTTTCTTCAAAGATTCTGTAGGCCTCCTTGTATGGTCCATATGTGCCTTAAAATTGAAGAATTAGTCCATGATCCCTTCTAATGAAATTTTTTATATGGAATTATAAATCATAAAAAATAATAACCATACAATTTGGATCAGTAGGATGAGAGTTATAAATAATATAGCAAATAGACTCAATTGTACTACTTCTATAAATGATCAAAAATTATACTCAGTATTAAAATATTAATATTTCACACACATTATGAAAATTTCTTATAAAATCAGAAAATGGATTATATAATAATTCATGAAAATATTAATAACATAAACTCTCCCACCCTTAGTTTTGTGCATGTCCTCATGTGAAAAAAATATAAAAACATGAAAAAATCGTATTCAATCACCAAAAAATATTAAAATTTTGTTTTCTCCAATCAGGGGAGGTTTAGAATATTTCACTCATCCATTTTGAATTCCTCCACAAGATGTTACAGAAACAATTTTACAAAACTAATTCATTATTTCATGCTCAAATTTAGAAATGGAAAACGTGGACACTCAAAACTCAGACCTCTCAATATGATAAAATTAATTTGTGGAGGTTCACTCTTTCACCAACCAAAAGTGAAAAACGTAGAGTTTGAAAGAGCTCTCAGCTTCCAATACCTATCCAAAGTTCACAAGAATCAAGAATTCTTTTAAGGGGGTTTTCTATGGATATGGGATGGTAGGAATATAATGTCCATGATAGGGAAGAAGAGGGTTAAAACACCAACATAGAAAAACCAATGCACATTTTTTTGAAATAAAGCATGGAAGGAAATGAAAACACATATTTAGAAGGGAATGATTGTGTGAAGAAAGACACAATATAGGAAGTAAATATGAAGGAAATGAGAAGATGGAATATTTACAAAACACAAAACTTCTCACAATAAGAATATAATGCAAGTGTTAATTTTTTCTTTGTATTTTCAAAAGATGACCTTGAAAAAGATCTCACACTCATATCCCAACCCATGCTTGATCTCCTCATGACACTAATTGTAATAGTTATAACAAGATAAAAGGTTGAGGAAGAGTGATTTTTGACCTACCCAAAACAAAACCCATTGTTTCATTTTTTTCATCATTTTGGATTTTTTGAACACTTGTCAATAACATTTACAAAATTACATAAATGAAAGTACATTACATTCCCCAAAATACACTGAATGACAACCTATCGCCCACACTAAAATGGATGCTTTCCATCAAGAAGATGATAACTCATTGAAAATAAATAATTGGACACCCAAATAATGAAATCCAACCCCCACACTTAAATTTCAAAAAATTATGCAGTGAAAATCCAGGTTGATATTGGGTGGGAAAAGGTATTGTGTTTGTAATGTGGCTATCAAGGAAAAGGTTTTCATAGGATTGAAGGGGATTTAAAAAAGAGGATTAATGTATGGTTAATGGGTGGCTATTTGTATATTATAATTCTCATGTGGTTCCAAAAAATGAATCTATCATATTAATGCACACTAAAGTAGGAAATTCAGTTAGAAGGTCTACAAACTCAAGATTTGCAAATAGAGGTGAAAAACACTCATTTTTAAAATATGGCCATAGGTAGCCTTGGAGTTATAGATAATGTTGGTTCCCATGCTTGGGTAAAATCATTTTCCTAATAAATTATTCAACATTAAATATTTGTTGGTTTAGACACAAAATTCTTTATCCTAAGTCATGATGAAAATAAAAAATATTTGAGATGAAAACATGTCTTTTCACTCAATAAAATGTTTAGAAAAAATTTGAAAATTGGAGGGTGAGTAAGCATTACTATTGATTTTTCATATTGTTTCTTAAATTATTATTTTCTTGTTTTTTTATTTTTTTAGGTTTTTTTTATTTTTTTATAAAGACACACCCTCACAAAAGAGAAAGAGTAAATAAAAAACGTTTGATGAGGAAGGTGGTAAAAAAATGATAATGAGGGAGGAATAAGAATAAAGAGAGAGAGAGAGAGTTAAAGGAAAAAAGGTGACCCTAGTTTGGATTTGGTGGGTTTCCATCTCCATCAAGTGGTGGGTCAACTGTAGAAGTTGGGGATTCGATGGAAGTTGAGGTGGTTTTAGGGATGTGTGTCCTTTCATGGTGATGCTTTAACTGATTTCTATTAACCGTGAATGTCCTTTCGCAAGAGGGGTCTTGGACTTGCATTGCACCAAATGGGTAAACATTAGTAATAACAAAAGGACCTTCCCAACGAGAATTAAGCTTACCTGGGTGAATCCAAAATCGAGAATTTAAGAGCATTACCTTTTCAACTTCATGGAATATCTTTCTCATGATGTGTTTTTCATGGAGTACCTTGGATTTTTCATTGTAGAGAATAGAATTCTCATAAGAATCAAGTCGAATATCTTCCAATTTAGCCAATTGCAACAATCTTTCTTCACCTGATTTTTCAAGATAAGAAATACAATTTTTCACTGCCCAAAATGACTTATGTTGGATTTCAACTGGAAAATGAAATAATTTTCCAAAAACTAGCCTTAAAGGAGACATCCCAATGGGTGTTTCATATGCAGTTCGATAAGCCCAAAGTACTCAACCAAGTCTTTCAGGCCAGTCTTTTCTGGGGGGTTTTACAATTCTCTCAAGAACTCTTTTCACTTCTCTATTAGAAAGTTCAGCCATGCCATTTTTTGGGGGTGATATGTAGTTGAAGTTTTATGAACAACCCCATTATTTTCCAAAAGAGATTCCATGGTTCTATTACAGAAATGGGTTCCTAAGTCACTTATCAAAGAACAAGGTGTGCCAAATCAGTGGAAGATGTGTGTCTTTATGAACTCACTAACAGTATGTGAATCATCCTTTCAAGTGGGTTTGGCCTCGAACCACCTAGAAACATAATCAACCACAAGAAGAATGTATGAAAATCCATTGGAAGGGGGTAATGGTCCCATGAAATCGATGCCCCAAACACTGAAGATCTCACAGAAAATTAATGGCTCTTGGGGTATTTCATTTCTCTTGGAAATTGTGCCAAACATTTGGAAAGTGGGAGATGATTGATAGAAATCATGTGAGTCCTTGAAGAGTGAAGTCCAGAAGAATCCAGAGTCTAGGACCTTTCGGGAGGTCCTTTGTGGTCCAAAGTGGCCTCCCCCGGGAAGTGAGTGACAAAATTCTAATATGGAATAATTTTCATTTTCATAGACACATCTCCTTATTACCATGTTCTCCCTAGTTTTACAAATTTTATTTTCTTCCCAAAAATATTATTTTGAATCATTTTTAAACTTCATTTTTTGTTATTTTGTTGAATTTTCAGGAAAAACACCATAAACCCAGTAATTTACAATTGGGGAATACCATGGTAACTTTGGAGTGAGAAATGAAAGGTTCTCAATGGGGAATTCAGGATCAGTGATTTTAGAATGAGAATAATTAGAAATTCTACCCAAGTGATCAGCCACAGGGTTTTTTCCTGGTCTATCTTTTATTTCAAGGTGAAACTCTTGGAGAATTAGGATCTATCCTATTATCCTTGGTTTGGAACCACTTTTCATGAGTAATGACTTTATAGAAGAATGGTCTGTGAAGATGATGATTTTGGCACCTAAGAGATAGGGCCAGAATTTATCTAAGGCAAAAACCACTACTAAAAGTTCCTTTTCAATGAAATTATAGTGAGATTGAGTTTCATACAATGTTTTTGAGGCATAATAGATGGCATGAGAAATATTTTCTCTTCTTTGACCAAGAACAACCCCAAGGACTCTATCCGAAGCATCACACATCAAATCAAAGGGTAAGGACCAATATGGGGGTTGGATTATTGGGGAAGATGTTAGAGTAGTTTTGACTTCAACAAATTCTCTCTTGCAAACCTCATCGAAATGGAAAGTGACATCATTTTGGAGCCACTGAGTGAGTGGGAGGGAAATTTAACTGGAGTTATGGATGAATCCCCGATAGAAAGCATCATGATCGAGAAATGAACACATGTCTCGAATAGAAGCGGGATGAGGAAGTGATTGGATCATATCAATTTTGGCAGGATCGACTTCAATACCATCTTTAGAAACTATGTGCCCTAGAAGAATACCATTTTCAACCATGAAGTGACATTTTTCAAAATTTAACACAAGGTTACACTTGACACAATTTTGAAGGACTAGAGAGAGTTAATTCAAACAAGATTCAAATGACTCACCATAAATGGTGAAGTCATCCATGAAGACTTCCATGCAGTGTTCAATGAATTTGGAAAGGTTACTCATCATACACATCTGGAATGTTTCAGGAGCATTACAAAGTCAAAAAGGAATTCTTCTATAAGCATATGTTCCAAGGGGGCATGTGAAATTAGTCTTTTCTTGGTCTTGAGGTGTGATTGGGATTTGGAAGTAGTCGGTGTATCCTTCAAAAAAGCAATAGTGTGACTTTCCAGCTAATCGTTCCAGCATTTGATCAAGGAATGGAAGAGGGTAGTGATATTTTCTTGTTTCCACATTCAATTTCCTATAGTCGATGCACACACGCCATTTTTTCTTCACTCGAGTTGTGACTACCTCTCCTTGTTCATTTGTGACAACATTTATCCAAACCTTCTTAGGTACAACATGAATTAGACTAATCTATTCACTATTATAAATTGGGTAGATAATACCGGCATGAAGAATCTTGGTGATCTTTTCCCTAACTACCTCAAGGATGAGTGGATTGAGTCTTCTTTGTGGTTGTCTAATTGGTTTGGATGATTCCTCAAGATGGATGTGATGCATGAAAAGGGCAGGGTTGATTACTAGTATGTCATCTATGGTCCACCCTAATGCCTTTTTTTTTCAAATAACACTTTAACAAGTTAGGACTCCTCAGTTTATGTATGTGAGGAAGAGATAATGATAGGATAGGAGTGATCATGGAAAAGGAATGAATGTTTCAGGTGTTCAGAAAGAGGTTTCAGATCAGTCTCATATTTTATTTTTGGGTTAGAAAACTCGAGAATGGAGGAAGGGACTTCAGTTGCTTCAAATTCATTCTCCTTAATACTTTTCAAGGTGGAGAAGTAGATATTAGAGTTGATGTGGGATTCAAGAGATTTTTCATGTTCCTCTAGATTGATGGAGTCTATGAATGAGAGGTCCACATCAACATCACCATTTATGACTTGGTTAATCATGGTGAATATTTCACAATATCCTTTGTCATTAGAACATGAAGAACATGGTGGATTGGGGTTAAATTGACTCTTAGAAGTTTCCTCAGAAGCATGGATTGAGAATGTAGAGTTATCCCTAGATGGGTATCACATGGCTTGAAAAATGTTGAACTTGACCAGTTGGTCACCGAATTCCAGGGATAAGATGCCGGAATGGAAATCAATCTTGGTTCTCGCAGTCATGAGGAATGTTCTTCCTATAATTAGGGGAGATCGAGAAGAGTTCGTCTTACCTTCCATGTTAAGGACATAGAAATCAACAGGGAAGATAAGATCATTGACAAGAACAAGGAAATCCTCAATTATACCCTCAAGACTGGTTGTTCTTTGATTGGAAAATTGAATAACAACACCTGTTGGATGTAAGGGACATATACCATGCTTGGAGAATATGGATTTGGACATGACATTAATTGAGGCTCCTAGGTCTATGAGTGCATCATCAAAGTTGGAACTTCCAATTTGGCATGGAACCGTAAAGGTCCCTGGATCTTTTCACTTTATGGGAATAGACTCCTGGGTGGAAACATTTTCGAAGGTCCTAAGTTGCCTCTTGTGGTTACACAACTCCTTGAGAATATTGGCATACTTAGGAATTTGTTTTATGACATAAAATAGGGGAATGCTGACTTCAACACGTCTAAACATGTCGAGCATTTCAGGATCGAGTTCAAAGGACTTCTTTGGCTTAGATACGGCTTGATGAAATAGAATTGGGTTTCTAAGTGGAGTTGAAGGAGATGAGGGAATGGTTTCAGGTTCCTTTTCAAGTTTATTTTTCTTTTGATTTTCTAGGTCAACATTCAAAGGAGGGTTGGAGGACTTATCTTGAGGCATAGAAATTTTCATTCTCGATCTAAGTGAAATTTCACTTACATTAAACTTGGGGTTGGTTAATGGTTGAGCTGGATGTTGGGAATAATTGGATGGTTGCTGCTGACTTAGGTGGGATGCAAGTTGACCAATTTGGGTTTCAATATTTTTAAGGCTGGAACGGGTGAAAGAGGAAAGATCTTCAGCTGCACTTTCCCATGGTTTCTTGGAAGAAGAGGCTTGTCCCGGATTGGTATTGACTTGATATTGGTTCTTGGGAAATGGATTCTATTGTTTTTGGAATTGGGAAGGCTCAATAGGATAATGGAATCTAGGAGGAGGATTGTTCCTTTGAGGTTGAGGAATAAAAGGATAAGGTTGTTGGAAGCAACCAACCTCTTGACTGTATGGAAACTGGTTTTGATATTGAGGAGGGAATTTAGGGGAATGATAAATGGGATTCCCATATCTCAAGTTAGGGTTATAAGGAGAATATAAGGGCTCAGAGTGGGGTTGGTTGAAGTTTCTAACAAACTGACCTGATAGTTGAGGGTTGGTCTTCTGCTGAGCATATGATGTATTGAGCTCCATTGGCCCAGATGAATCGGATTTATCCTCTTGAATTTGTGGACATGTGTGAGTTGGATGAGATGGAGAGTTTTAAATTCCACAGTTTTTGATAGGTCCAAGAAACATTGATTATGGAGAAGACGAGGTTGGGTATTTGGATGTCACAGCTAGTTCCCGCACAAGACCTGTAAGTTCAGTCATCCACTCAGTCATCTTTTTCCGCTCAATTGATTGATTATCTTGAAATTATTTTACTTGAGCATGTGCTCGAGTATGGAAATGTTGTGTGTTTTCAGCCATGTTACTTATGAGATATCTTACTGCTTCATGAGTTTTATCAACAAGAGCAGCACCACTAGTTGCATCAATGAGATTTCTCTCCATTGCCAATAAACCCTCATAGAAGTATTGAATCAAGAGTTGGTCAGGGATTTGGTGGTGTGGACAGGTTGTAACAAGATTTTGGAACCTCTCCCAATATTCATTGATTGATTCACTTGGGAACTGACAGATACCACTTATTTCATTTCGGATAGAAGCAGTACGAGAAGAAGGAAAGAAGTTCTCTAAGAAGAGTCGCTTCATGTCATTCAATGTGGTTATAGAACCAGGAGGTAGGTAGTAAATCCCTAACATAGAATTGATAGCTAGGGATAAATGGAATGCTTGAATTTTTATTTGTTCGTTAAAAACCCCTTGAGGTTTGCTGGTAGATCACACAACTTAGAACTCTTTAAAGTGGAGATGTGGATCCTCACCTGCTAGCCCGTGGAAATGAGGGAGAAGATGAATCAAACCCGATTTGAGTTCGATATCAGATTATATGTTTGGATATTGAATACCAAGAGTTTGGTAATTCATATCAGGGGCATCAGGTTCTTTATGTGTTTGTTCCCTAGGATTGGCCATATCTAATTCAATTGGTTGGACAAGGACTGGTTATGGATTATTTGATTATCTCTTATGTTCCTCTTAAGTTGGCGAAGTGTTTGCTCAATTTCATGGTCAAAAAAATCCGAGGGATTGTTTGGAAGGCTATGGGGGATTTAAGAGAGATTTTGTAAGAACAAGGAAGACATGTTTTTATTTTTATTTTTTTTCAGTTTATGATTCTTAGGAGAAGACGTGTTTTTCTTTGTGTGTTTTTTTCATTTTTTTTTCAATATTGTTTTTTTGTTTTTTTACAATAAACATAAACTAATGACTACTTAAATCACCATCCCCAAAAATAGAGCCATTTGAAATGCATAGAAGATTTTTTCCTATCTATCTGTCAAGGTTCCGGTGCTCTGATAAAGTGTATAGTAATATTCGGGTCGATTCCTCGGTGATGATATTTTTTTATAGTCAGTTGTTTTTAGTTAATTGTATTTTGATTAGGGGGATTTTTTGAAGATATTATGAAATAATTTATGGATGATGTTTGATTTAAAAAATTTATAAAGAACATGGTGAGTTCATTATTGGGGATTTAAGCTTATGATATCCTTGAGCTTTGCTTTATATTGGATTAAATTAATACCCACTTCACAAGATGACTTTGATTAGAATTCACAAGTGTTAAAGCTTTAATCCAATCTGTAAATTAACTTAGGTTTCTAATAATTACCATTACTTGTTTATGGTAGTGTATATTTTGTTCCAATAATCCATGGAATCCACATGTTAAATAAAACAAGTCATTAATCCATGACATATAAAGATCAACATAAACAATATTAACTCAAAGAATACTCATCGAGAAAAGGCTCTCAATCACTTAATATCCCCAAATTATAACTCACCATATTGGTAGATTTACTCAACCATTTAGATGGTTAGTAATCTGGTTATAATTATTATGATGATAAATTAAGAAGAGAAGGGAAATAAATGGGTAAGAAAAGAGCGGTGTGTCGAACACTCACACAAACGATAATAAGAATTAAGAACAGAATTTCGATTGAATGAGGAAGAAAAATAAGAGAAGGGGTTTCAACTTTATTTCAAATATTTTAAGATCATTAATATTTAAGAACAGAGGGTGGATGATTAACATAGAATATGAAGAATAAACTTGCACTATAACAGATTTACAAAAATAACACTTACGAGATTACAAATGAAGAAAAACACAAAAGTGAGTGAAATCAAAGGGAGGAGGAAAGGTATCTCAAGTGAGAACTTGATTATGGATGGTCCTCCCAAAACTTTATAAAGGCTTTGGTCATCCCAATTAATGCTACTATCTTATGAAATGCCAACCCCTTTCAAAGAGAGGAGGGGGATGTATTTATAGCCTAAGGAAGTGGACTCTTTGCATTCCCAATATGTCCCTCCACTTGGATTGACAATTTGGACATTAAGACATCCAAATCAAGAGATATCTCCTTCTACAAAGTTTAAGATAATAATTTTGGATGACTACTCTAAAAATTTGGAGGCATTTGGACCTATGGATCCAAAGTTATGGCTGGTTTATTAAATAATTTTATTCTATACAGTTAAATCCATTCTTTTTGATGTCCAAAATGTGGAAGGGTTTTTTTTGAATTGGAAGATGCCCTTAAAATAGAATTATGTTTTCAAAAAAATCGTCCGCCTATATCTCCTCTTTCACACTAAAACATCTTATCTCAAAAGGATGTCTAGATCAGGAGCCATGTCATCACAACCGTAATAATTTTAATTCCAAACAGAGTGGTGGGCTGGACTTCAAAGAATTAGTTGGGCCCTTTTTTTAGTGTTGGGACTTGAAAGTTTTATTTAATACACCTTTAATTATCCCCCTATCTTTGGAGTAGAATAAAAGAATTTGGACTTCCTGATTGAGCCTAGAAATCTAATCTTCATGGCTGGTCCAGTTTCTCTATAGATTCTGTAGGCCTCCTTGTGTGGTCCATATGGGCCTTAAGATGGAATAATTTGTCCATGATCCCTTCTAATGAAATTTTTTATATAGAATTATGAATCTTAATAAGTAAAAACCATACAATTTGGATCAGTAGGGTGAGAGTTATAAATAATATAGTAATCTTACTCAATTGGACTACTTCATAAAATACTCAGAAATTATACTTAGTACTAAAATATTAATATTTCACACACATTATGCACATTTCATATATATTCAGTAAAGGGAGTATATAATATGTCATTAAAATATTAATAACATCATACATCATGCAGTTTATCATCATGTGATGAGAACACAAGCCATGTAGTTTTAATGTCATGCGATTTGGATGTTTGCCATGCAGTTTAATGTCACGTAGTAGGGATGTAGGAAATGGTGTGGAAAATTTGTGCATGAAATATTATGTACACAAGAAAACAATACATATATTTGTCTTGTACATTGGAATAAATTTGTTTGTGTGACTCCGATCCTATGCTGTTGGGGTGAATTTCTAATTTGTTATTGTAGATAGACCTAATATATTAGGTTTGCATGTCACAACATATCTTATGATGACAAGAATCAAGCCACATGTAGTAATTAAATGTAAAAAACTCTATAGGTCTAGACCGTGCATAGAGGTAGGAATTTTTTCGATTTTTTTTGTATATTGGACTAGGACTATAGATATAGACATCACTACATATCTAATTATGATAGGAATAAAAACACACATATTTCTTGAGGAATCATGTAGTTTAACATCTTGAAATAAGGACGTGGGATGCTTGACATAAAAAGGGGAACTATGGATGGACCCAAATAGAGAAATATGGGTTTCACTATTTTTCCTATGAAAATATAAATCAATAAAAATGAATTTCTTAATGTCCCATGTAGTTTGACTTCAAGTGGTGAGGATGAAGATAGACTGTCATTAAATAATGGAACTATTATGGCGGGACCCAAGGATGGAAGTCCATGCATCGCTATATATCTCATAAGAATGAGAATCAAGCCGCACATAGATCTTATATAATGTCTTCATTACACAAATCATGCCTATACAAATAGAGGGGGATTTTTTATATTTTTAGTGACTAGACCGATGATTTTAGATCAGGGTGCCGTTATGTATCCTGCGATGTCAGGAATCAAGTCACACATAGTTCTTAAACTCATGTGTGGTAGGAGACCGACACTAGAAATGATGTTCCTCTTAGGTGAGGTCCACATCAATGTATAGTTTTATGTCATGCAAGGGACATCGATCGTACAATTAAATATCATGTGGTGAGGAATCACGATATTCATTTTACAGTCTTGTATTTAGGACCCTGATGAGCCTGTCATAAGCTTCCAAGTGTTGTTTATATGGGGTAACCCACACTAAATAAACTAAGATCATGTGATCTATGATTAGTGTGATAAGAAAGTAATGAAAAGGGTACCTCTCATTATTAAGAGGTAATTAAGGATATAAATGTGTTATTTTTTATCATATGGTGGCTGAAAAAAGATATAAGATCAAGGTATCTCTACACATAAAATGGAAAATAAGAATCAAGACGTATTTAGTTCTTTAAATCCGATCTAGTTTAATATTTTGTGGAAAGGACATGAGATATGAATTAAAATGCCTTGCGGTAACAAATTGGATCCCCTGGTATGAAGGAATACAGAAACATTGTGGATTCATACAATGTTTTTCATGTGGTAAGGATAAGGGTCACCTGATGTGAAAGAAAAAGAATGTTGTGGTTGGGGCCAAGATTAGAGATTTGGGAATCACTACATATCCTATGATGGTAGGAATCAATTCATACATCTTGAAATACCATGTAGTTTAATTTCATTTAGAAATTAAATTAGTAGAGTAGTTTAACATCTTACGGTACAGACGTGCTTATACAATTTAACGTCATGTGATCATGGCTAAATTTGTACAATTTATTGCCATAAAGAAAAGATGAATGCTATAACTTAAACTGATGTGGATTAACATTTAATGATAGATATGAAAAGTATTTCTTGAGAAATCCCATATTAGTGGGAGGTGTGACACACTCCCTATCCAATGTGTCTAATGAGTAGGCTCCATTATGATAGACCTTATGTTTGATATATGGTCTTTCCCATTTGAGTTCCAGCTTAAGTGACTTATTTTCTTGTATAATTGGGGTCTTGATATCCAACACTAGTTCCCCTTTATGTAATGAATAAAGGAAAAAAATTACTCTTAATGGTTCATGAGATCGGATTATGATGGATGTCCAGATTTTTTAATGTGCACAAAATTCTCTCATTGATCTTCTCCAATTAATATGAGCAATTTTTTGATTTCTCATCATCTTATAGTTTTCTAATAATGGATATTCAATGAGAAGGTATATGGACATCTATGGGTAACACTGCATCTTTCCTCTTCAATAGTGAGTATGGAATTGCTTGTGTAGCAATACTCATGGTGTTACGGTGGGTCCATAAATCATGAAGGAGCTTGTCCGACCAAGACTTTCTATCCTTGTTCACTATATTATGGAGTATATTTGAAAAATTCATATTAAAAGCCCATACTAAACTTTTAATACTACATTATAGTGAAATGAATTGTTGGACTTGATATTGTACTCTTTGTATAGTTTCTTCAATTTTGTACAATAGAAGTTAGTGTTGTTGTTCGTCAATTTTGTGTGAGGGACCCCGGACCTGGTGATGATATCAGACTTTATGAAGCTAATAATTTTCTTATTCCTGAATTATTTGAGGTTTATTTCCTCATCCCATTTTGTGAATAATTCAGTAGACGTATGAATGTACTAGAAATGCTTAGCTATGGTATGGTGATATGGCCCTAGAATATCCATTCCCCAAATGAAAAATGGCATGGAATATTTTGTTGTTTTTAACAATTCCAAGGGTTGATGGATGAAGTTTTCAAGGATATGACACACATAATATTTCTTTATGTAGTCCACACATTCATGTATCATGGTTTTGTAGTAGTATCCCAACCACCTAATTTGGGGGGAGAGCCTATTCATAGATTTATGGGAGCTATAGGAGCCTACATGGACTTCCTCCATCATGGAGGAAATCTCACATTCTTCTATTTGTCTAAGTATAATTTTGTCAAAACCTTGTTTATAGAAGAATTTTTGTTCATTTGGACCATCAAATAGGGTAACTTTTGTTGCATGGCACAGATTCTATTCACTCACAGCTCAGTCTATCGAGAGAGTCTTGTTTTGAAGATAACCGATTTTCGGATCCATCTATCCAAATTTGTTAATAAATTCATCATGATTTGGGTCAATGTTGACCTGGTTGATATATTCCATATCATATATGATTATTAATGAAACCATTCATCGGTTTTTGATATGGAAGATTGCTTCCACCTAATTAGGTTTAGCTAAAATGAAGGCTGTATTAGCTAAAGCACAGTCGTGATCATTATGTGACCAGATAACATGATATAACATGGGCTCCAAAGGTAACTCTTTCATCAATACTGTAACGTAGATAGTGAGAGGGGAAATTTCTTCCTTTTTTATGGAATTTGATTCATTGATATTCTTTTTCACTAGTTTTGAATTCCAATAGATATTCAGGAAGACAATTTGTATTTGTAGGGCTAGTTCCAGCCTAGTAATGAGATCAAAGTATTCTTCCTCATTGTTTTTGTAGCATTCAGTTCGTGAAAAATATTGGGGAAAAACTATTCCATTGGGAGAGAAAAATACAATCCCTAAACAAAATCGATTTTTCCTAGGGTTTTCTATCATTTTTTTGATAGTCCACTTGGAGGCACCATAAAAATAAATCTCCAATGTCTAGGAAGTTTTATGGGAATATATTCACTCTTCATATAGAAGCTTTATGACCACCAATTTATTTTTTAGGGTAGGATGTGCTATGAGGAAATCAACTAGGGATTTCCCTTTCACCAAATTTTGGGATAGAAACTGAATGTTGTATTATTGTAGAATGACCACCCATTAGGCCAAGATCCTAGTCAATAAATGGTGTATAAGGATTTACTTGAACATGATGACATTAGAGAATAGTTGGACTTTGTGTTGCTGCAAGTAATTCCTCAACCTTTTCACTATGAAGATGAGTGCAAGGAAGTTCTTCTCGACATTGGGATATCCAGTCTCAGTAACTAGAACTATTATTATGATGTAGTAGAGACTTTCCTCACCCATCACATAATTTTTCTATACTTGTAGGTCAGCTAGTGAGTATTTTATGGAATACACATACAATTTGAGTGTCCTCCCTTACACCAAAGGCATCGAAACTGGTGGGTTCAGTAAGTACTACTTAATAATTTTGAAGGATTCTTTCCAGTCATCACACCATTGATAGGAGATTCCATTATTCATTTTCTTGGTGAAGGGGATAGATTTTCCATCTTGGTTGGCTATGAATCACTGAATATAAGTGATGTTATCTTGGATCCCCCTCAATTTTTTGATATTTATGGGGGGTGGCATTGCTAAAATAGAACTAATATTCACTGGTTCAACCTCAATTCTCTAGTGATGCACCAAAAAGCCAAGTAACTTTCCTGATGTTTCCCCAAGAGCACATTTTAATGGATTCATCTTTAGACTATGTTGTCACAACTTTTTGAATATTTTTTGATACTTTGTTATGTCATCACATCACTATCGAGATTTAAAAACAACGTCATCAACATAAAATTTGGATATCCTTCAAAAGAATTGTTTAAAGATATGATTCATGGAATGTTGTTATGTGTCACTAGAGTTATTTATCCCAAAGGGAATGACCTAAAAGAAAAATATCCCTTGAGGTGATATGAAGGTGGTGGATTCCTCAGCTTCATGGGCCATCTTTATTTGATTGTAAAATGAATACCTATCCGTGAAAGAAAGGGCTTGGAAGCTAGAAGATTTTTTGATTAGAAGTTCTGTGATCAAAAATAGAAAATTTTCCTTTGATAAATGCCAATTAACATCTCTTAAATCGATGAAGAACCTAATATCCCCATTAGTTTACTTGACCGAGATGATGTTGGAAATCCATATTGGGTGTTGAACTTCTTGAATAAAGTTGTATTTAATAAATTTGTGAACTTTTAACTCTACATTGGTGGCATGAGAGGAGTTCATCTTGTTTGATGCATACTTGAAGCCTCAGTGCTCCTCAAGTAAGCCAAGATAATGCATAGAAACTCCTGGATTAACTCTAACTCCAGGAAAACACATAATGATGTTACTTGAGAAATTTTATATACATATCTTTTTATTTGAGGTGCATGGTGACAGTAATCAGAGTATTCCTATGTCATCTTATGTTACTAGATTTATCTATATGATATCATTAAAGGTGGTGGAGACACCTTCCTCAAATTTGGGAGGGGTGTTCCTGAGGTCATCCTCAATTTCTCAGACTCTCAGTATGTGGAGACATTTTCAAATGAATATGGAAATCTGGGAGTATCTCCATCACTATCATGGTGAGGGAGGCCATGATAAGAGATATTTTCATCTCCTACCATTCGATTCATCACAAATTGATACCATAGATGATTGTTTTAAACTAACATGAGATAGGAGGAGCTTGGATCTTAGGGATCAGGATTAATAACTCAACTAGGATTATGGGGAGAACATAGTTGCTATCAAGCATACTCCAGGGGTTTTCAGGGACCGTTCCTAATCTATTAAGAGCCCCAACTAGTGTATCTCCATCAATCACTAGTTGTTTTCCTACCTTTTTAAAGAATATTTCTTCAGCATATGTGGCTTCAAAAGTTTCAAAGGGGTCACTATCTCCTTTTATTGTTCTGAATTTTCATTTAATGGGGGTATTTCAGACATTTATTGAATGTTTAAGGTACCTCCATGTGGCTATGGATCCAAGGCCTTATGAGTAAAACATTTTATGTGGTGTCTTTCAAAATATGAATAAAATCATATTTATATGTTAGATACCCAAAATAATTTCTGTTTTTTATCTTTTTAGAGGTCTCTCACCATGCTTATCGTATCCTTGAATGGTCATATTTGTGGGATAAAAATCCTCTTCAATATACCTTAAACATCATAGGGTTAAATTTAGGATGATATTGATCCTATATCCATTTTAAATTAGAGCCCCTAAAATGTTGACATCACTAACTCTTCCCAAAATATATAGGGGTATGATGTTCCCTTGAGTGAAATCATCCTAACAGTGCTCTATGAATGAGATGGTGACATGAAACTCCACTGACATAGTATCCGTTGGATAGACCTCAAATGTAGAGACTTATGTATAAAATTCCTATGGAATTTAGAGGGCTATAATGTGTTCCTCCCTAAGTTCTTTTGAAAAATTAATCCCATAAAGGATTTAGATCTTGGATAAAAAAATATAAAGTGGCTTTATAATGTCATAATTTTGTGCTAGAGTTTGATGATTCTCAATGTGGGGTATCTCATGGACATGTATCTCAAGGACTACAGAATTATAGGTTTATGGGCCAAGTTCTTGTGTATAGATTTTAGGGGAATCTTTTACTAGTGGTGTGGGTCATACATGTCGCTTGTTTTTTCTAGATTTATTAGATAATCAACTATGTATAGGTGGTCATTGATGAAAATTGGGGGTGGGCGACTTCTGGATGACTCCAAGACACCTCCAAGTCATTACTAGGATTTTTGGAGCACTTTATCATGGGCATATGCTACATATATGTCTTCTCTGGGGAAACAAACCTAATATCAGGTTAGAAAATTCCTATATTATCCTTTATATCCTCAGTTCCTATGCATGAGACCTCTCATTCCTGGATTATATATGGGGAAATTATATTCTGAGGCATATTCATGATGAAATAAGGAGTCTTCCACATGTATCACATTGAAAGAACCAAATATCAGCTATTTATCTAAGGATGATTCCATTGTTGGGGCAGTTCACGTACCTTAGATGTTTTAGGGAAGAAATATATAAGATAAAGTGCTTGAATCAGATAAGAATATAACTCCTCTTCTTAAGTTACTGCCTAATTTTATTGGGATCACCCATCCTTGGAATGAATAAATGGTGGTACCCCTTTTGGTGGTGGAGATATTAAGGGTCTTCACAACTGTTATCTATGGGTGGAATGAGAAAAATAAACTATTTTCTAAGTCATCCAGTCATCAAACTTCCATGTATAATTGGACATTAATTTCTTCCAACCATCCTATTATTCTGTTTTTAAAACTATTACGTAGGTCACCATCTCTGAGGAGTTATCTAACACCACCTATCCAGAATCAACCATGATTTGAAAGATGCATTTGAAGTTGAAGTAGTCCTGGATATTATAACCCAAACATATATGAAAAAGGTAGTAGTCGGGATGGTCAGTGAGGTTGAACTCATTAGGATTACTGGGATTCAGTAGCCTGAGAATGTTATTATCCATGGCTACTGTGAAATAATCAGGGAATTGTTGATTTCATAAGTAATATGATTTAATGATCCATTCCTCAAATCCTAGGTGACCCTGATTTCTCTATGATCCATGCTAATGAAAATTCCATGATTTTCACCACTTAACAAATGATTTTAGGTGGTCTAGGGTCTACCTGGGTTCCTAGATGGGCACTGGTACTAGCTTTAGAGTGAAACCTATATATTTTTCATTTCCTATACTTTTCCCCAATGATGAGGGCTTAACACAAGATTTGGTTTGGGTTCACTAAAGGGAATCTTAAAGATGTTGTTCTATTTTTGTTGAACTCACAGAACCCACCTAGATATTTCATTGTGATTAGAGGTGTCTGTATCCCATCCCAGACACATTCAACAAAGAGATCTATTAATTGTTCCTATGAGAATGGGATGCTGAGTGATTAGTTTAAACCCTTTCACTTGGCTATGAAGATAGTCACCCTATCATTTTTTTCATAGCTTAATGTTCATCGGGTTGGTGATTATAATTTTCCATATCATAGAGCTAAAATGATAAATTAACTAATGATGAAGGTCTTCCCACACTACAATTTATCATGCTGGAAAGTTTCTATACCAAACAAAGACTGGCCCTGTCAGATTCTACATAAAAAACCTTAGCTTTGTTTCTTTTTTTTGATCTAGAGGGCCCATCATCATACCACATTGGGATACAAAGTGTATGGTATACTCTTCATGATTTCTAGCACCATTAAAGTCAGAAGAGGAAGGATTTTGAAAATTGGGTGAAGTAATAGTGTCTTCCACCCATTCAAGATATGGATTCCTCTTAGGCTATATAGGTGCATGTTTCCCTTCTATGGATTCCATTTAAGAACCAATGGACTCAATGACATTTAGTAACTCTGGGGGTATTTTCATTTGATCAACCTCTATTCCATGAGGAGTGGAAGGGGGTCGATGAGGTGGCATCCCCTTTGTATCCAACTAAATCTCAATTTTTCTGAAGACCGAATGATTTCCTTAGCGAGGGAGAGTCTTTAACCACAATGGAGGGAAGTGATAAATTTTTTTTACTTCATCATCTATGTAGACTGGATTTCTGGATCTTGAGATATTCTAGTTCCAGATTTAACTTTTATTTGAAGAAAAAATATTATGGGAGGTGGGATATCGGCTCACACCTGAAGAAGATACTAATTGAGGATATTTCCCCTGAGTAGTTCCTAGTTGAGTTATCAAAGAGTTTTATTTCTATATCATATTGTGACAACAAGTCTTCCATGGGAGGAATCTCAAGTCTTTTGGGTGGTGGTTGGGATATGGCCACACATTTCCCCTTTTATTTTTTAGTGTTCTACATTGGAGGTGGAAAATCAGTATATGAAGGCACCAGATTTTGGATCATTCTATGCATTAAGGTTCCTGCATCCTAAGTTAGAACATTCAAATCACCCTCCACCCAGGGTATGTTTTCTGTGTTATGACCCTCTTCATTTTCATTTTCATTGAAAATTTCTTCTATATTGACAATGCAGACATTTATAGAGGCATATCACGTGATGATGGTCATACCATTACTTTTAACAAAATAGGATGATTTTTCACTACATTCATTAGGATTTTTTATTTGAATCCTGAGCCTTATTGAGCTATTTTGGCTTGTGAGCCCAATGAGACTTGATTTCCTTCATTGTAAGTTCCTACCATATTAGACTATGAATAGTTATTTTGATGGAGTTTCCAGTCATGATTGTTGAATGAGCCGTAACCAACAGAGGTTCCTCTTATGGTGGGATGAACATGTGGTATGCCGACCATTAATTTTTTCCTCCCGACCAAGTGAAGAATTATTATCTTTGTGGTGATGGTGATAATGAAAATTCTCCCAGCCCTATTAGGTGGGGGGCTATCCGGGGTCACAATTGGCATCAATTTGTATTTTTTTTGAATCTAATGATTCTAGTCAGGGATTTGATGATTCTTATAAAGGAAATTAAGATATAAATTCCCCCATCCCAAAAGGATGATGGTGATCTGGAAGCACTATTGAAATCCCAAGGACCCTCTTAGAAGGTTATGAAACTTGGTATGGTTATTGAGATATAAATTATCCTAGCCTAGTGGGATAGGGTTTGTTTTTAACTAATGAGGAAATGTCCAAAATCCTATTTTGAATTTTTGATATGAGGGGTGGAGGTAGTGGTAGATATTCCCCTAGTCCGATGGGTTGGGTTTTCTCCTAGACGACTTCTATGGTAGCTATTACTGCAACCTATTTCATATAACATATCCGTTTTCATGTAGGATCTAGGTGCGATGAAAAACCATGATGAAAAACATTATTTAGGAATTTTTTTGGAAGATCAAAACCTTGGTATTCATGTTTGAAATGAATTCGCATTGCTTCTAGGTTCCAAATTTGATGCCCTATTGACTATTTTATCCATTCTCCAATAATTTTTGGGCATTGTGGATACGGGGGAATTATGTTGTGGTGACCAACTATCCTGAGAGTTACCCAATCCATTGATTTCACCAAAGGATATAACATTATAGTACTCCAAGTTCGATGGGTTCTATTATTCCATGGGTGTGAAAAATTGTAATGCTTTATCCTATTCTAATCCTTGAATAGAGATGCATGATGTGGTTTCAAAGGTCAATTATCAAACGAATATAATGAAATGGTAGTAAGCCTATTGTAAATTTTCACTGTGATTTTATTAGTTTGGAACCCAGGCCATGACGATAACAACCAGGTCTAGATGAAAATAGAGTATCTTAATTACGTGACACTTGTATCATGGATAAGTATGATGTCTATACTTTAGTCACTAATGAGTAGATCACATATTCTGGCATAGATAAGGAATGAAATCCCTTTCTAGATCACCTAGGATCTAAATGTAAAATGTGGAAAGGGGACATAACATGATGGGGAGGTTGTTTCTAGATAACTCTCAATATTTCAATGTTGGATTCCTCTTCATCAAACTTACACGCCTGTATCTAGTCAGACCACAGAAGATGCTTCTTAGGTTCACCATTTGATTGGATTGGAGTGTTGCTGGGAGTTTATGGGGGAACAATATGCACTTGACCCCAAAGTTTCAAGAACCACTCTATAAGTAGCCAACATAGTTTTGAACACCACTTTATATAGAGGTGTCTAGGAAAGCATAATATTTCCTTTTTCGTGGGAGATATCGTTATGAGGAGGTTCAACACGGTGGATTTCAGGAGTAGAGTCCCTAAAATCCATCTTCACACTACCATGAGGAGGACTATCATGGTAATGATAATATTCTTCCCAGATTGAATAGTTGACATACCCATTTAGTGTTTTGAATATTTCACGATCGACTTTAAGAAAACTGTTATTGATCATTTTAGAAATATTTATCACATTATGTACCATGAAATTAATATTTCAACAAGCCTTTTGGAATTGTTTAGGGATATGGTCCCACTATATGATGGTCGGTGGAACATGATTATAACCACATGGTGTTGCAGGAATATGTACTTGAAACTAAGAAACTGTTGGAGTATACCCTTGTGCTGTCTCATTATTGATAGGAATACGAGCCTGTCTTGAGGTATGTGTTATTCTCACTTAGTGAGACTCAGTCAGGACGATAGTATGATCCTAATCCTGAGCCTTTGGGATACGCTATTGGTATTTCTTGGTAGGGACATGAACCTACCTCGAGGAATCTTCCACTATCACCTGGTGAGACCTTTTTGGAGCTGGAATATGAGCCTCATTAAAATATTCATTCCCTACTAGAATATGACGATGAACATTAGGAATGGTAGAACAGATATGAGGCTATTCCTGTATTACCTGAGAATGATGATGATGGAGTTATTCATCGACAAAAGTGGGAATATGTGCCTGGAATCTGTGATCTATTAGAATATGCTAGAAATATTCACTAACAGGAATAAAATCATGTCCCAAGGCTTATTTCATTATTAAATGGTTATCCATATGCAAAACATGGATATATGCCCGATCCTAGGCCTTTGGAGTATGCCAATGGACTTATTTGAGAGGAATATGAGTATATCCCAATGATTGTTCTCCTCTCACTTAGTGATCCTCAACCAGAATGGGGATATGAGCCTAATCATGGGAAATTGGAATATTCCATCATACTTTATCGATTGGCATGTGCCCCTATCCCGAGGCATGTGGTGCTCACACCTAGTGAGCCCCGGTTAGAATGAGAGCATGTGCCCGATCTGATACATCATACTTTATTAGATTATGTTGATAATACTCCTGTATAGGAGCAAAATGTGCAATAGCTTTGGGGTGTCCATTTTTTAATGATGAACAGAGTGTTGAGCTATCCTGGATGTAGGGATAGGATTATGCACCTATCCTTACATCTAAAATAATGTCAGAATATACCGATAGTGTTCTCCAACTGTTGATAAAATATATTGTCATTATAGAAAAGTTTGTGTAGGGATATAAGACTACACAAATTCTATATCTATTATGTTCTGGTGTACCTCTTCAATTAATGTCGAGATATACACCCACTTCTTTCCTCCATATACCTACGGAATAAGATGATGGACTTCAAGAATGAGGGGAGGGATATGTGCCTCCCCCATTCATGTTGCAAGAATATGCCCACAAACTTTTTTTGAGTGAGCATGTATATGAGCTTACTCATTAGTTACTTCTAGAATATGCCAAAAGACTTCATCTATGGGAGTAGAGATATGATCCTACTCACAAATATCCAAATAATTCCTCACTCTATATGTGTTCCTTTCTACCCATGAATGGTTGTCAGAGGTGGTATCACGTCAGGTGGTAACATTAGAAAGAAACTACTCGGTATCGGTGGGATAATGATAGGGATGGGGGTTGATAGGTTCCCTCCATGGAAGTACTTAAACTGGAAGGGATTCATTTTGGACTCTCTGGTTCAACATTATGAGAGAAAAAAGGTGGAAATATTCTCACTCTAAAAATAATCTCCCAAACTAGTTGGTTGTGGTGATGAGGGCCACTGGATTAATTTCAACTTTCTCTAGAAGATATGCACTCTCCAATTTCCATGATTGGAGAACATCACAGGTAAACTTCATGGTTGGGATTGCACTATGTTGATGGTACACCCGTACCATAATGTTCTCCACCTGACGTTGGAGCCATTGATAAGGTGAGATAATTTTCTGAACTATGAGGGTTGTAACCATAGGTGATTTACTGAATTGATTTACAAATGAAGAAGACATTATCTCAGATCAGGATACTGTTGATAAGAGCAGTATTTTCAGTCATTCATACAACATGGAACAAGGTTACTGATTTTTTAAATATCATTGGTATAATATTATCAATAATGTATGTATAGATAATACAATTGTTATTTTATTCCTGATCCGACCATTCTGCTCGCTACGACTTGTCAATGTGAGGATTGATTTATTTCATGAGAACCTCAATTATTGAGGATCAGCTAAAGGGTCATTATTCTCTTACTATCATTGATAGTGTAGGAAACACAATAAATGAATCTTGATTCATGATTAAAAAATCATTTTTGTATTTAAGATATTCATGTTGGGGTAACCATTTTTGTTTTGATGGGGAAGAGACAACCACTATGTGCATTTAGTTGGACCCGATAGATGATTATGGGTGCAGGTTTATTTCTTGAACAATCATTAACACATGGTCATAATTTTAATTCTTAATAGAAACTTCTAATATTTATGTCATCCATAAATAGGTACAAATCTTATTTCCAAAGGAAGGTGATCGATTGGGGTTACATGCCCAATGATACTTAGGGACTCACATTGGTCAATAGGATGAAAGGTTGGGATCATCACACACTATTTGAAGGAATTTTTTCATACTCCAGGACTCTCTTAAAAATTTAAGATACATTCATGAATCTCTTCCAAATACCGATACGATATCGGTTACCCTAACAAAAATGGTTTTGGGTTAATTTCCTCTGTATATAAAATATGGGGATCACATTTGCATATCTACCTATAAGTATCCGAGGTTCTTATTCCATTTCTTATTAATGAGTATCTACTTTTGTTATGAATCCATATAACCAATATCTTCATAATATTATCCCACAAATGGAGGTGGTTAACATTCTAAGGATGGGATTGAGCTGTTATGAGACATTCTACATATCCTTGTTATTGTAGGATTCAAAACCCATAAAGTTTTTTAAACATGGGTACTTTACCACCATAAGGAATGGACATATATGAGTTCTCTAAGGCATTCTATATTCAAGATAGAGTCATGAGGGGACAACCTATGTATCCTGATTATGGAAAGAATCACATTTTTAGTATTTAATTTGGTTCCTTAGTTCAATAAAGGATGAGTTAGGATAATCAGTCCATGGGAATGATTGGGTCCCAATGGTTGAAATTTCATATACATAGTAGAACCCACACCAAGGTGGATTATTATTTGATATTGAGCTTTATAGTGAAATTGTACATATCCAGGTTATTGTAGGAATCAACGTTCTTGTAGTTCATTCAAAACCTTGGGACTAGCCCCAAGATAGATACCCTCATATGGGGGGAGGTTTATATCATTCCATTTTTCAGGGCTTGTACACTAGAATTTCCCTAGATGGTGGGAATCTGTGATGGGAGTGACATGACTATTATAATTCCCTATGCCAACGTGAGCTCTGATTAGTGTGGGAAACAAGGGATAAAATGAAATTAGTCTCACAAAATAAGGATGAGGGGATTATGTGTTAGAACTACCCATATGATGTTTAATATGAATCTTTAGCCTTAAAGGGGAATCCTACATATCTTAGTTATGGAATGAATCAAATTCACAGTAGTTTAGATAGTTTCTTAGTCTGCTAAGGGATGAGGTAGAGTGATCAAACCATTGGAATTATTGTGTCCCAATGGTTGAAAATTAAAATTTGGGGGGAACTATAATAAGGTGTATACTCGCTTGAATCCATACATGGGACTTAGTAAGTCTTCGTACATATCTTGGGTATGAAATGAATCATATTCCTAATGATTCAATTGATTAGAGATTACATACTAACGTTTCCCTGGTCATTTTGTGGGGTTTTGGTGTAGTTGATATGATTATTGGAACTCTATTATCCCACGTGAGTCATGATTTTTTTGAAAACAAGGGATATAAATTAATAAATGTAATTTCTTATTGATGTAGGAGTTATTCACTAGGACTTCCCATAGAATATTAATATAGATCTCGAACCTCGAGGAGGCGTCCGACATATCTTGGTTATGGAAAGAATCAAATTCGTCATTGTTTACTTGATCATGGATTCTATATTGATGTTAACATTATAATTGCGACATATCATAGTATTCCTCTGATTGGAACTTACACTATGAGGTTTTGCTGTTGATCGGGGATTACAGACTGAGGACAACCAATGTTATCAAATATTGGGATTCCCTATTGACCATGTTTGCATTCCATCTTGACATGCGTTGATTGAATGCTTGCGATGCTTTGATTTCCTAATTGAAATATCATAGAGTGCATATATGAATTTTACAAAGACAATTGTATGATTTAGTTATCTTGTCTAGAGGCCTTTGAAAAATCCAGATGGAATGTATGATGGTTTTCACATGATCAAGGATGGCTTGTCTGGAGGACATCCCAAGACCTGGACGACTAGTCCTGGAAGTCATCATATGACCGAGATGACGTTTCTCGAGGGTGTCTCATGAACCATGTGACTTTCCCTAATGTCATGACAATATATATCTGACACACAAAAAGGTAATCACTAGAGTCATCATGACATGTCTTAGGGGGTGTTTCTTGTCCTAGATGGAATGTCTGGAGGGCATTGCGAGACCTGGATGGAATGCTCAGAAGGCATCATAGAGCCAATTGATATGCCTGTGTGCTACCTCGAGACTTATCTAGCTTGAATTGGTACCTCCATATGATTCTAGTGACACATTTGAAGGATTTTTTTTCGATTTAATGGCGATCCTAGAGGGTTTCATAAGACTTAGGTGGCATGCCCAAGGGGCACCATGTGACTTGAATTGAAATGTCTAGAGAAATTATATTGACCCAAATAGAATAAAAAAGGAGCATCGTGAGATCTAGGTGACATGTCCTGGTGCTATCACATGTCTTTGGTAGTTTATCCGAAGTGCATGAGGTTCATCATATATGTTCATTGGTCAAATCTTTCATATTTAGTCATTTTCAAGTCTTTATATCGTGAATGCCTTTGATTTGTCCAATTTTCAGCTTGTATTAAGTCTCGCTTGATCTAGCAGGTGTATGGTATGTTCTTCATATACCTTTCCAGAAGTCCTTCTTGTGATATATGAGTGATCAAATGAACCTCATGTGAATGTTTCATGATTTCTCTAGTTATTCACCAGTATCTTACATGATAGAGAACATGCGGGTTATGAGATCCACCACTTTATGAAATGCACTCTGGAACATGGATGTAAAAGGAAAAAATTCTCATCCATAGATTCATCGTATCCATCCTTTTTTTCATACTAGGGGGATGGGGATTTATAGGCCTCTCCACCCCAATTATTCACTACTTTGCACGATGCTTATTGCATGGGTCTAGGAAGGAGTCATTGAAGGCTTTGGCATCAACTATCTTCCTGAGCCTCTACCACAGATCACTCCAAATCCATCCCTTTCATTTCAACAACCATGATATCATCCCACCAATGTCTCCTTTATTTTATTATCTCCAATTAATAGGGATGTTTTGAGTCATTTAGGCATTCCAAAGGACTTTTATATCATCATATTGACATGTATAGGTGATTTCATGATATCAAAACACCTGTGAAAAGGAATTATCATGATCATACATGACTTGTATGGGACTTTTCATGGGACAAGGATGACCTATCAAGTGCCGTTCATGAGATCAGGCTATCTAATCAACGATTCTATCAAGACGATGTTGTGGATGGCCTTATTGTGTCACAAGGGTTTTATGACAATGAGATGATTTTTCCTCCTTTTATTTTTTATTTTCATTATTTTATTATACATAGTTTGGATGTCTTGAGAGATTTCCTGAGTATTGTCAAAGAAAAATACTCAACCTTATGGTGATCCATCATGTGACTAATAACGGTCTTATGGATATGTGAAAACATTTCATGGACAATTCCATATGTTTTTTCTTAGGGATCCAAAGGGGGAGTGCGAGATTTTCTAGACACACCCAAGGCTCTTGATGTGATGAGGAAGACATGTTGACGATCTTTCATTAGTTGAGGAAAACATTTTTCCAGGGTCTCATGGTGGCTTGCATATCTATTGGGTTGCATCGCCTGACTTTTATAACCATAAGTTGATCAATCATCCTCCCTATTTATTTACATTGTTTTTATTTTATAATATCTTGGGGGTCAATTTGAATTCTTGTATTGGGAATTTTTTGATATTTTTAATTCCCAAATTCTTTTCGGTGGGTTTTCAGGCTTGGTGAGTTCCTTGGGAGTTTGAAAGGGGTTTGAAAGTGGAAGGCTTCTAAAAACTTGTATTTGGAATAAAAGACAAGGGTGTACAGTTGGAACATGGTTTGTCTAACCATGTGGACTAAACAATGTGACCTATTTTAAATCGGAAATAGTTTTCTGAAACTATATGGTAAATTCCACGCAAGAATGAATTGAAGTTCATGTTTTTAGATTCCCCCACACTGTTGGTGCATGGTTTTTCAAATTGTGTGGCTAAACTGTTCGTGGGGTCTATCCTTTGGATAGTGAGAACCTCAAGGTTGGAGGATGGTTTTCCAAACCCTGTTGTAACCATATAGGTTTCTAAAGAGGCAAAAATATGATTTTTCTATCCAGTTATTTAATTGACATTCTCCTCATTCGTTCTCTCATATGTGCTCCTCTTCTTATGCGGTCTTAGAGCTCTCCCTTCCCTCTTCCTAGACTTTGGATTTTCATAGTTTTCCAAGCTCCAAATAATGATCCATTGGTGGATTTGGATTCTGTTGAGTAACTAATTCAATCCATTATATTATTTTCTTTATTTATCTCTCCATATGAAATCATAAATACATGAGATCCCCTTTTACTATTTCGATGTCATTTTTCTAAAACTCCATTTTCACCCATTTCAAATCGTGTTAGAGGCCTATATTCATTGAGAGATAGACTATGAGTTTTATATAGGTCATTCTTAGCTTTCCACTTAAATATATAGTTCTTATGGGGTGAATTGTTAAATATGCACATGTGGGTTGCAAAAGTGTGATGCTTAATTAATCAATTATTTTCATTAAATTTATTAATTTATATTATGATATATTGATCAGTATTCTCTAACATATTAACTTATACTAAGCTAGGTATGGGTAATTTTTCTAATTGGGAAATATTGGATGGTTTTTTAACTTAAAAAAATTAAATGTGACATGATTTCATTAGTTTCATGGGAATGTAATGGCTATGGATTCATGTATTGAGGTGACATTTATCATCTAGATTGATGCAAAATGGTTTTTCAGGATGAGGGTGTGGACCAAGATACATGGGGTGATGTTGATCAATAGGTTGAGGTGATGGGGTCGTTAGGCTGAGAGAATAGACCATATGACATAGGATGGTATTGACCATCAGACTGCGTTGATGTGGTCACATGTGGTAAAGACATTACCTGATGGTATATCTTAGGATGTTTTGGTGATTTTTATAACTGTTGTGCACCAAATTTTTTATTGGAGTCATGTGAAAAAAATAAGACTCATTTGAGGTGTTTTGAACACTGATTATGTGTGGAGGCCTTCCTATATATTTTGTATATTAGTATTGTGTAGGATATCTATTATGAAGGAGCTTATCACACTATAAAGCCATTGAAGATGGTGTTGAGAGAATAATTTATGGGATGAGTCTCACCATTATATTTAGGTCAATTGGAATAGATTATTTGAGGAGAGATATCTCCATGCGTCAGGGCATTAAGCTATTAAGGTAATGGATATTTTTTATATATTAGAGTAAAGACATCTCCAGGACTCAAGATGTTGGGATTTTAAGCCAATGATGACTTTTGAACAGAGCTTTAAGGGACCTTGTATTTACTAATTAGGCATACTAATGAAATTATAGAGACTCAATTGATGGAACATGAGGTGTCAGATGAAAAAAATGTGGTAGATTATAGGTATGTGAGTGAGATACCAAGGTTCTTCCGATACAACTAACAATGGATATATCATTACAGTCTGATGTTGGCCAATGTAGGTGAAACTTTCACATGTGGTTTTTGTGCACAAATGGAGAAATTTATTTATTATTATATAACAGTTAATAATATTCATTTATATATGAATGAATGATATTATTATAGATGTAACACATGAACATGTGGGTGTGGAATACTGGGTTCATACTCACACCTTACATGGACCCCTTGGGATAGGTGTATAATTTATGTTTTTGAGATCAAGTAAGGGATCTAGCTTGGAAACTATACCTTAGTGATTAGGGATGTACTTCGTTTCATGGGATAATTTGTAGTGGACCAGGTGGTTCCTCTACACCGAGATATACCTTTATTTGTGTTTTTATATATGTGAATATATTGTCAATAATGAGTTACCTTGAATATCAATTTTGTATGACCTAACATAACATGTGTATTTATCTACAAATGGTATTATAAATTGTGATTACAATCATGACTACTATTGTACATGAATCATTGTGTTTATTCTATCACTTACATTGTTTATGGTCCTCCAACTATTGTGTTATATATATACAGACCATTATTATTATTATTACCATAACTAGAGTGTATAGCCTACCCGCTATCTCCTAATATATAAGGACCTGACCTCAAAACATTACATAATCTTGAATTAAATGAATAATTAACATTGAGGATCTTTTAAGGTTTAGAGTTTTAGAGAGTCATGTCATAACATTTACATAACAACATGAATATTACATGTAGATAATTCTACTTAGTTTACATTTTTTTAATAAAGTAAAAACTCTTGAAAAAAAGAGTCATGTCTAGTTCCATGTTTTAGACATCGAGACTTTTCCTTGATCACATTGTTGACCCTAGTAATCTTTATGTCCTATTAAAGACATTTCAAAACTTGGGATGAGAAGAAAAAGATCAGTAATGGTTATAAAATAAGAAAGAAATCATTATTCCATCAATACATACAAAACATAAAATCTTTTAATTACCTCATGAAAACATAAGATTTATGAATAACACATAGTAATCAAAAATCATAAAGGTACCTATCTCATTAATATCATACTTACATTGTATCTATCATAGCTACATAGGGAGTTACGTTGGAATAACCATCATAGTATATTCCCAAAAACCTCTAAGGAGAAACAATCATGTTTACCTTCTTCATGTTACCCAATGCATTGTAGATCTATTTCGGGCTCACCTACCCTAGGTTTATCATGGAACCACCCATATACATAAATAATTCCCCAGAACCATAACATATTCATAACACATAAAACAAACATAATGGAAAGATGAAATTTCACATTTCAATCCCAATATATCATTTAAACATATTGACATATCAAATTCATTATCAAAACCATTTTCAATACCAAAATACATAAAAATTATATGGTATTTATTTTACTTTAATAAAACACTACGTCATGTTAAGGAATCCAAAGATTAAATAATAATCACAGTGGCGAAAATAGGTCATTGTCTCCGCTTACGTTAAAAAAATAACTCCTTTTTGTCATTAAGTAAAACTATTAATATAAAAATATTCCCTTTGAATGAAATGAAAATTAAAAGGGGATTATACACTGTATAAAAGAAAGTCATGTATAAAAGAAAATATTCCCCAATGAAAGGAGATTGAGACGAAGTCCCTTACCTCATGTCTGACTTGACCGGTTCGTTCTTTAATCACCTGAAAAATAAACTAAAGTTAAGTTATACTTGCTTAAGAAATTTTTTCATGTTTATTATTCTTTTTATATCACTTATTACCAGTTATAAACATTATTTAATCTTTTATGGTAATAATGTTTGTTTTGTCGATATTTGGTACTTGAGTCAAAAAATGAACACCATATAATTACAATTTGTCCTTGTGATCAATATTCCATTATCTACAGAATGATATTAAAAATTTATATATCATATATATCATATATATCTAGTATATATATGTATATATAATAGTACATAACATTTTGGAGATAAGAAATGAAATTCACCGTCCATGGAGATGGTAAACCGTACATACGCATGAGCACTAATTTCATTTATATTTCACAATTTAATGGAATTAAAACATAATGATACACTGTTATATTATAATTAGAGTATAATATCATATATAATATCTTTAAAACTATCTTTTATACGTCCCGTATATGGAATTAACGAGTCATATCACTTTGAGGGGGCAGTAGTCTTCACTTCCTCAAATGAAATTATCACGTTTACATATTATGGAAACCATAATGGTAGGATATAAATGTAAAATACATTAGCATAAACATAAAATAAACATTATATATATCATATATAAATAAACTTCCATCTTAATGGCCACCATGAGAGGCGGTAGGAGATAATCGAACAATCATCGTTTCATGAGGCATTAGTTTTCCATCCAAAAAAATGGTATTTGTTTCACCAATTAGATTGAGGTGTGTGTATGTGTTGGTAGAATAATTCTCATAACTACATCCTAGTGTATTGGGGATACCATTGTTATTATAAAATAAAGGAATAAAAATATTTTAGGGGCTGGAGAAGTAAAATAAAAGAAACAAACTTAATAGGAACTGTTACCTTTAATTTGGGTAACTCGATATTGTTTGAACCAAAATAGCTTCTTGAAGCGCCTTCTGCCTAAGGTAAGGCTTCTAGGATGAAGATAGGGATCTTGAGAGATTATTTGGGTAGTGGTTGGACGATCCAAGGGGCTTTATAGGTGAGAGGAATGAGTAAGAAGTGAGGGATTTTTATAAGGGGGAGGAGGGGCTCTTCAGGAAAGTTTAAAACTATTATTTTATTATAAACTTTACTTCGGTTTCAAAAGGTAAAAAAGTCATTAAAGTCAAAGATACAATGACTCATGGTCGAAATAAAATCATCTTATATTAATTGGACAGGTTTTGGATGTTGTTTTAATATTTATAATCTTATTTATTTAAATCCTTTATTAATGAGGTAAATACTGCATCATTATTGTGTCATAAATAATTAAATTTATTTGATGTCTAAAAATTATAAAAAATACCATGATGTAGAGTCGAAAATATAACTTATTTAACCACTTGTAAAAATTGATTTACTAAAAGAAATTTTTTATGACTTTTTTTCCTTTACTTTAAGTTAATTAAAATAAAGTGTCATTATCAGTCCCAAGTGGCTCCATGGGATCCCAAAATCAACCCAAATATGCCCATTGCTGTAAATAACTAATCCAATATGGTTAGGTAATGTGTTAAGGTAATTTTGTATTATTATGATATTCTTTTTACCTTGAATTACCCTATTTACCTTTAACTGCTGTAAATAAAAGTCAAAAGTTATTATTCACCAAAAATTATTTTCATCTTATTGAACCACATTTTAATTAATAATAAAAACCATGTATGTAGGATTTTTGAAATTCAATCCAAAGAAGTTGGAAAATTTCATTTAAATGAAAATTTCATTTTTAAACTACTACTTAGTGGTTTCACTATTCATCAAAAATTAATGTTTTTTTTGGAAAACTACCAAAAAGTAAGCCTGGGTTATATTCGATATTCCAAATTCAAAACTTATGTCTATTTTACCAAATTCAAAACATAGAAGTTGTATTTATTAATTTAAAATTAATTACCATTGTCAAAATAAATTGTGTGTTTTTAAGAAACAATAACTGTCAAAAGATCGACACTTATTTATGACCAATTTCAAAGTGAAATTAACTCCAATGACCCACATTGGATTAATTGGTAAAAATATATTCTAATTACATTTTAAAGCCAATAAAAAATGTAATCTAACCAAATAAATAAGTTATATTAAAAGGCACATTTGAAATAAAATACAGTAATTTTCACTATTCATTTAAAAAATGAACTTTTTCAGAAAAATACCCAAAATTTTCCCAATGTAAATTTTGAGGTCCCAAATCCAAATAATAGTTTTATTTTGTTCAATATAATATAGAAAAATGGCCAAAACTAGATTTAAATAAGGCTCACCATCAAAAGGCGGTAAATCGACCTTTTAGTAAATATTAGAGTATTTATGCTTAAATTTTGATTTATTCATATTTTAAGCCCCTAAATTTTATTGGATAAATGTAAAATAATTTAACAAACATTTAAAATCATATTTTAGTTAGTTCTATTCATTCTTTCCAATACAACGAGTTGGCCTTAACTACCATTTAAAATAATAATTTTATATTATTAGTGTGCAATGTAAGATTTCAAAGAAACTCGCTGTTGCGTATTAGGTAATCCATCAAATATAGTGTCCCATTTAAAGTAAAATTAATATTTAATTCACAAATATTAATAAATATGAAAATTTATTATTCTTTATTTAGTTGGGATTTTACATCCTTCCCCCCTTTTGAGAATTGCATCCTCACTATTTTTTTCACTTATCAAATAAATGGGGGTATTTATCCTTCATAGAATTGTCAGATTTCCACGTTGCCTATTCAACTATATGGTTTTTTCACAAAACATTTACCTGGTGAATTAACTTATTCCGCAATGCTTTCCCTCTATGGTCAAGAATCTTGACTGGTTGTTCCTTATAAGAGATATTCTCTTCTAACTGAACTACCTATAGGCTCAAAACATGAGATGGATATGGCATATAGTTTCTCAAAATTTAAACATGAAAAAATTGTGTACCTGGGATAAACATGGTGGTAAATCCACTCTGTATGCAAGTAATCCAAATTTCTCCAGGATTTCATAAGTTCTAATGAACCTCGGACTCAATTTTCCCTTCTTACCAAAACGGATCACACTTTTCCATGGAGAAACTTTGAGAAATACATGATCACCTACCTCAAAAGAGACACCATTCCTCCGATTATCCACATAACTTTTTGTAAGAACCCAAACCTTCTTTTCAAGTATGTTTTCATGTTCTGGTTGTTTTTGAGAAAAAGAGAAAATTCTTGAAATTTTCTAAGTACACGCCATGTACTTTAGGAGTATACGCCTTCTACTGCCTTTCTATAGGAGGTTGTGTGTTGTCCATGTAGTAGCCACACACATGGCCATGTGGGGTTGACTTGATGGCTTCCTAAAGTAGATTATGGAGATGGAGAGTACACGCCATGTACTTCAAAAGTACATGTCGTGTACTTTTTTTTTCATTAAACGCACCAGGGTCGCGTCTAATCACCAGAACTATCTTCTTTGAGGTTTTCTTCATTCGAGAGAACCTTTACGGCCAAGATCCTTCTCCAAGCCTCTAATCCTCCATCAGAACTTTGATTCTACTATCGTCGATTGTGTTGGGATCGCCTCAGAAAGACCTCTCTTCTGCTTGAGTTTTGTTTCATGATTCCTCTTCTTCCTAAAGTTATCCTTCGTTGAACATTGTAGATGTTTTTGTAGATCTAACACGTTCTAGGTCGATCCAAGGGTCGACGCCAGGTATATTGATCTCACAACACAGAGGTAGGTGGTTTATTCCTTTCCGTTCAATGTCTTTGAGTATTATGTGCAAATTCCACCTATACCCTTGAACGGGGTATTGCGTATTTTCCATTTTCCCTTGTTGTTTTCCTTCCATGATAGTTTGTTTATGTAGAGGTTAATTGGATATGAATATGTTTTATTGATTTGTTTTGGATGTATTGCCCATGCATGTTTTGTTTACGACCGTTTGGTCTTTCTTAGCAAGTTTGACTGCTTTGCCTATTTTCTATGCCTGTTGCTGTAGGATGGAGAGTTTGTATTCAAACATGCTTGATATATTGTAGACTATTTTTCTGAGTAGTTCTATATGTTTACTTTGGCCATATTTTACTCTATGCTTGTTGAACTACACATGGATGTGAGAACCTGGGGTAGTATACTATAAGGGAAATTGACTGAGTGAGATTACTCAGAGATTCTTTGAGAACTTTAGTCTATAAGGGGGATTGATCGAGGGAGATTCCTCAGAGTGCCTAAGACAACTTGGGGATATAAGGGGAATTGATAGTGTGAGCTTCCTTAGAGAGTCTTCGAATTATTTGAATGAATTTGTGAAATTAGGGTAATTGACTGAGTGAGCTTCCTCAGAGAGTCCTTGACCTTGGGGATATAAGGGGAACTGAATGTGTGAGCTTCCTCAGAGAGTCCTTGAATACCTTAGACTATAAGAGGAATTGACCATGTGATCTTCATCAGAGAGTCTTATTTTTACCTTTTACTACAAGAGAAATTGACTATGAGTGCTTCCTCAGAGAGTCTTTATATATATATTCTCATTACTGAACCAGAGGGTATATGATGTGTGTACTTCCTAGGGGATTAATGTGCTTGAATAGTTGTTTTGATATGTGTAATTGTTTCTGATGAGTAATTTCGTATTTACTGCTTCTGTACTTTTACCTACCATATTTTCATTTACTATTAGGCACAGATCTTTGGGTGGTTGGATACTGGGATTCAGTATCACACCCTGTTTGGGTCATTGTTTTGGTCCCAAATAGATTATATTGTAGTAAGTATAGATAAGGTCAAGCGCCCTTCTACTTCATGTACTTGACTTGCTGTAGAGCTGGGGAGCATGGGACCAAGCTTAGGCTTATGATGTTGAGGAGTTTTTTATATTTTTCTTTTTTACTTTGGTTTAGCACTATTTTTATTTCCAGAATTTTGACTTGTTTGGATGCTTTCCAAGACATATGTATCATGAATCATTTTATTTGTATATAAGTGCTCCAGCTGTTTCTTACTTTTAGTATTCTGCTGTTTGCTATTGCTGGATATTTATTGATTCCACTATTGTGTATTATTTACTTCCATTGTGTACTCTATCAATGAGGGAATAATTTCCCCACCATCACACCGAATCCCTCGATGCTAGTCGGAAGCCTCTAGCGTGTGGGGAAATGCGCTTGAGGCCATGTGACCAACCGGGTATGGTGCGTCACTGGGTGGCTTCTGGAACTGGGATGTTACAATGTGGTATCATGGGAATTATTTTCTCTTGACTTACTATTTGGAGCCTTTAGATAGGGATAAGATGGAATAGGTACTTGGTAATAAGTTGTGCCTTGGAGTAGCTAACGCGTGTACAGGGAAAATCCAATCTACCTCATTTATTGCAATTTTTCTGGTTTGCAATCTTACAATTGATTTGATTTCACCATTGGGTGACCCACATGTTTTGTACTATTACTGTTGATGTTATTGCTACTCTATTTCTGCTGCAACCTAATGAGATGAGGGTATGCCATCTCATGCATCATATAAGAACTTGTTAGAAATCACATGTCAGGTATTCTTGCCATGCCATCTAGGGTGCATTAGCGATTTCATGTTGTTTTGATAGATGTTGTGTAGAATATGCATGTTGTTGTGATAGATGCCTTGATAAAAATACATGTTGTTTGATAGAGTATTGTTTGTGTAATTTTTTGTTTGAAAGAATGCCAAAATTTGGTTCTTGAGGTGTTATGGGCCCTCATGGACCGGAAATTGGTGGATCATTCCCTGGTTTACCTTGTTTATAACTTGTATAAGATGACAACCTTGATTTTCGGGGAGTATGGGCCCTCACAGATCGGAATTTGGAACTTTAATGTTCATTTCAGTGTTTTTATGGGATCCAGAGTAGTTTATGAGGCTTACTATCCAGAAAAACCAAGAATACATGCCGTGTAGTTTTAACTACACACCCTGTGTTTTTCTGTTCGGGAAGAAACTGTTTTTCTTAAGTACACAACATGTACTTTATGCACATGCCATGAAGTTTCTAACCGTGTCATAGGCAGTGTGGGCAGAGACATGGGATAGGGAATTTCTTGTAGGAACACGCCGTGTACTAGTTGAACATGCTGTGTAGTCTGACCTAGGTACCCAGTCGTGTCGCGAACAACACAGGTCGGTGTTATCCCTTCTCGTACGTGCCGTGTCTGTATAGAACACGCCGTGTAGTGTCAGCCGTGTAGCTGGCCGTGTAACCGACAACACAGGTCTGTGTTATCCTTTCACATACACATCATGTCTGCCATGAACAAGCCGTGTAGTGTGAGCCATGTGGAAGGCCATGTCACTGACAACACGAGCTAGGTGAAGCTCATCTAAGTCAAGTCGTGTCTTCGTTGAACACACTGTGTAGTCTTGTCTTAGGAGAGCAATGTGTCTTATCCATGTAGAAGGACTTAGATAGGGAAGAAGGATTCAAGCACATGCCATGTGTTAAGACAACACACTTTGTGTTTGGGGTGTTACATGTCCAGTTTAGGCAGGATTACACACCCATGAAAATTACTTAAGGAAACACGCCATGTAAGAATTGTACACGCCGTGTAGTCATGTTTTGTAAAACATGATTGCTTTACTTATCTTGTTCCATTCTTACACTTATTTTTTCAGTCCTTGATAATCTTTATCTAAGTGGTGCACTTGACCTTGCAGAGTCATGCCATTAATACCTCCTCCAATTGTACGCTAGTTTCCAGACTATGAGCAGACACCGGACATAGCTGATCAGGGACTACGTGCAGATCCTCCAATCATGCCAGTCTTGGCACCAACCATTATAACATAAAAAGGTGATGATGCATAGTTCTGAGAGGGATTTTTGAGGATGATTCATACTTTTCAAGGAGCTCCACCTCCAGCCCTGTTGATGGAAAAATTGACGCGGGTCTTTCAGCAGCAGAATCCTCACATTTTCTTAGGGTATGGAGGACCTGAGGCTGGAGAGTCATGGATAGAACCCACGCTGATGATTTTCAAGCATCTAGAGATACCTCTAGAGAAGAGGGTGAAGCTCTCTACCTACATGCTTTGAGACTCCGGCAAGAGGTGGTGGGATGTGATCTCACATGCGGGACACTAGCAGAATATGGCTTGGGATGAGTTTTGGCGCATCTTTTATGATTACTTTTATCCGGAGACTGTGAGGGCCGATCGAGCCCGAGAGTTCATGAGTCTGGAGAAGGGTACTATTACTGTTATGGAGTATTCCTCTCACTTAACAGTGTTTTAGTGTTTCAAGCCTATTACAGGAGGTGATGAGTTGTTCCTTGTATGAAAGTTTGAGGATGGTCTGAGGTACAACATCCGATCTTAGGTGAACAGCTTTAGGTTGACATAGATATCCTCTATCATTAACCAGGCACTAATCACGGAGCATAATTCGAGGGATTCTAGAGTGGTGATCCAGGGCGGTTTGGAATCCAGAGTTAGTATGCCTCCTCTTGACAGCAGGATGTGCCGCAGGGAGTTTGTACCAGGAGATCAGAGTATGTGGGATGCATCGTATAGTAGCCAGGTGGTGTGATACCATGTGGGAATATTGAAAATATGAGGCCATGTTGCCAGAGGGACCTAGTGGAGTACCAATCTCGTGTAAAGATGGGTCACCTTAAGCACTTTTGTCAGTTTTTATCACATGCAGCTGGTGACAGTGGTTCTTATGTGACTCCTCCTTCAGAAGTATCACCACCAGTTTCTTAGCAGTCAGGGAACTAGAGTTCTTCCGGCTATTTGGGCTGAGGTTGAGGTTGTTATCAGGGTATCCAGTCACCCAATTTTCAATGACAGCAAGGTGGATCAGCTCAGAGTGGTCAGGAAGGGCCAGAGGGCCGTGGTGTAGGCCAAACTTTTGCAGTGGATAAAACCCTGCAAGAGCAGGATCCCATACCCTGTACTGTTTGAGGTACGATCTCAGTAGCCTCTATTTTATATTTTTATCATTTAAATACAGGGGCTTACCATATTTTTATATCTTTTACTGTTGGGGAGAGCCTTGGGATCTGCATCTTTTCTTCTATGGATATATTGATTCTAGACACTCTTTTGGGGACTAGAATGGTGAGTGTACATTTCTGCAAAGAGTTCCCTCTTGAGCTAGGTAGGTGTCACTTCTTATGGGACCTCTATGTCCTAGAGGTTACATGTTGTGATGTCATTATTGGGATGGACTGGTTAGTTCCCTTCTAGCCAGTCGTTGACTGTTATTGCCACAGGGTGAGTTTCACATCACCATAGGGTGTACCGTTTTTCCCTAAGGACAACTGGGATGTCCAGGTGAGCAGAGTGGGACCCGAGCATCACGTGTTGGGAGGCGTTACAGCTTAGATTGCTAGTATATATCTGGATGACTAGGAGAATTCATAATTATAATTTTTTTCCAGTGGTAGATCGTTTCAGAGATGTATTTCCATAGTACTTTTCATGTTTTCATCCAAAGCGTGAGGTAGGATTTTCTATTGAGCTAGTTTCAGGAGCAGCACCGGTGTCCATTACTCCTTATAGGATGGCTACACCTGAGTTGCAGGAGCTCATGAAGCAGTTGGAGGAGTTGCAGGAAAATGATTTCATCTAACCAAGTACTTCTCTTTGGGGTTTGCCTCTCCTGTTTGCACAGAAGGCAGATGGTACCCTCAGGCATTGTGTATATTATCTGATGTTGAAATAGCTAACTGTTATGAACATATATCCTTTACCCAGGATTGATGATCTATTTGATTAGCTTCGAGGATCCCAGGTGTTCTCGAAGATTGACTTGAGGCCCCGTTACCATCAGTTTCTTGTTAGACCATCAGATATACCTCTTACAGCCTTCTGGATCAGGTATGGACTATACGAGTATATGGTTATGCCATTCGGTCTCAGGAACGCACTTGTAGTTTTCATGGAATTGATGAACCAAGTGTTCCATCCATACTTGGATTCCTTTGTGGTGGTTTTCATGGGTGATATCTTAGTGTACTCTCAAACTCGACACAACCATGTTAACCATCTTGGGATTGTTTTAAGTACACTGAGAGGGAATCAGTTATATGATAATCCATCCAAACTCCACTTTTGGATGGATCAGATTCACTTCCTGGGTCATATTATCTCAGAGGCAAGAGTATCAGTAGACCCAGAGAAAGTGAGGGAATTTTTTTCTTGTGAGCAGCCGAAGAACGTCTTTGAGTTGCGAAGTTTTCTAGGGATAGATGGATACTACAGACATTTTATACAAGACTTTTCACGCTTAGCAGCACTGATGACGGGCCTGACTAAGAAGGTTGTGAAGTTCTTTCGGTCAGATTCTTTTGAGTCATCCTTTCATAAGCTGAAAGAGAGGTTGCCTTCAACACTGATACTAGTCTTTCTAGATCCTGGAAAGAGCTAAAATGTTTACTATGATGCGTCAAGTATCGGGTTGGGTGCTGTGATTATGTAGGAAGAAGGATTCTTTGCGTACGGGTCTCAGCAGTTGTGACCACATGAGAGGAACTACCTGACACATGATCTTGAGTGGGCTTCACTTGTTCAGGCCTTATGCTATTGGAGATATTATCTTATGGGAGATAATATTGTGGTTTTCACTGACCAAAAGAGTCTCAAGTACATCTTCACTCAGCATGACCTGAATTTGAGATAGCAAAGGTGGGTTGAGTACCATCAGTCCTTTGACTTTGAGATTGCCTATATGCCTGGGAAAGGCAATGTAGTGGCTGATTCATTAAGAAGGAGGACTTAGATACATACAGTTTAGGAGGCCAAAAGTGAGTGGCAGCTTATGGATCTATTCTCTAAGATGCATTTGGAGGTGCATGACAGAATGGGGAAGGTCTTTCTATTGTCTGTAGTGGTTACCTCTACTCTTCATTTTTGAGTTCGAATGAGGTAGCTATCAGATTCAAAAGTCCTAGTCCCAAGGGAGAGTTTTTCAAGAGAGGAACCTTTTCTAGATGTTCCATAGGCGGGGATGAGATCTTGCGTTTCCAGGGGTGTGTATGGGTGCCCGCAGACATACGCGAGGAGCTAATGCAGGACTTTCATTCCTCAGTTTGGGCAGTTCATCCTAGCGTTACCAAGATTTATCGTGATCTACACCATCAGTATTGGTGGCCAGGTATAATGAGGGACATTACTGGTCTCTTCATGAGGTGTTCCTCATATCAGTATATGAAGGTGGAGAATCAGCGGCCAGTAGGGATCTTATAATAGTTACCTATTCCTGAGTGGAGGTGGAGTGATGTTGCAATGAATTTCATGACAGGGTTGCTGAGGTTGCCTCAAGAGAATGATGTAGTTTGTGTTGTCATTGATAGGCTTACAAAGGATGCTCATTTCATGCCGATCAAGGAGACCATTAGTGTTGATGATCTGGGACGGTTGTACATCCGAGAGATTGTACGTCTACATGGAGTCCCACACTCCATTGTTTTAGATAGGGATGCTCATTTTACTTCTTGTGTCTGGCAGGGGATTCTTAAGGCTTTGGGTACATAGGTACTTTTGAGTACATATTACCACCCCCAGACAGATGGCTAGGCTGAGTGTATGATACAGGTGCTTGAGGACATGCTCTGATCATGCATCCTAAATTTTGGAGGTTCTTGGGAGAAGCACATACCTCTTGTGGAGTTTTCCTACAATAATAGTTTTCAAGCAACTATTCAAATGGCACCTTACGGGTCTTTGTACGGTAGGCCATTCCAATCACCTTTATGTTGGTTGGATGCAGGAGAGGAATATTTGATGGGACCTCATCTTGTTCAGGACACCACAGAGTAGATAGAGTTGATTCAGAATAGGATGACTACTGCACAGTCTTGACAGAGGTCTTATGCTGATTAGCGAAGACGACCTCTCGAGTTCGAGGTTGGGGATCATGTTTTCCTGCATGTCACACTGAGGTTGGGACATAGAAGTATTTAGAGATAGGGTATGCTTTCATCGAGGTATGTCGGGACAATTGAGGTTGTGGAGAGAGTTGGGACAGTTGCCTATCGGTTGCAGTTACCCCAAAGGTACCAGGCTATGCATGATGTTTTTCACGTTTCCCAGCTCTGATGTTACTTTTTAGACTCATCTCATGTCTTTAAACCTATGGAGGTTGATCTCGAAGAGGATGAATCATTTGAGGAGCATCATATATTGATTTTTGATCATAGTACAAAGGTTCTCTATGGTCGGTCTGTTCCTATGGTATGAGTGTTATGGCAATACGGGCGGGTACATGATGAGTCATGGGAGAGGGAGGTCGATGTATAAGAACAGTGGCCGGAGCTGTTCCAGGTTTCTTCTTCTACGCCACGCTAGGGAAATTTAGGGACAAATTTATTTAAGGGGGGAAGTTTGTAAGAGCATGGACCTTCTTTTCAGGAATGTTTTCCTTTTTTGTTCGTTTTTGAAAAAAAGAGGAAATTCTTGAACTTTTCTACATACATGCCGTGTACATTATGAGTACACGCCGTGTACTGCCTTGCCGCATGAGGTCTTGTACTGGCCGTGTAGTAGCCACACACACGACTGTGTGGGGGTGACTTGGAGGCCTCCTAAAGAAAAGTACGGAAAGAGAGAGTACACGCCGTGTACATCAAAAATACATGCCGTGTACTTTCTTTTTTTTTTCATTAAACGCATCGGGGTCACATCTAATTTTCAGAACCATATTATTTTAGGTTCTCTTCGTCCGAGAGAACCCGTACGACTTAGATCTTTCTCCGAGCCCCCGATCCTCCATCCGATCTCCGATTCGACCACCGTCGATTGTGTTGGGATCTCCTCAGTAATCTCTCTCTTCTGCTTGATCTTCATTTCATGATTCCTCTTCTTCCTGAAGTTATCATTCGTTGAAAGTATTAGATGTTTTAGTAGATCTAATACATTCTAGGTCAATCCAAGGGATGATGATGAGCATATTAATCTCAGAATTCCGAGGTAGGTGGTTTGTTCCATTCCGTTCAAAGTTTTTGAATATTATGTGCAAATTCCACCAATACCCTTGAACAGGGTATTGATTATTTATCATTTTGCCCATGTTGTTTGCCTTCCATGCTAGTATGTCTGTGTAGAGGATAAATGGATATGAATAAGGTTGATTTCTATGTTTTGGATGTATTTCCCATGTATGTTTTGGTTACGACCGTTTAGTCCTGCTTAGATAGTTTGGCTACCTTTCCTGTTTTCCATTCCTGTTGCTGTAGGATAGAGAGTTTGTATTCTAACATGCTTGATATGTTGTAGACTATTTATCCAAGTAGTTCTGTAGGTTTATTTTGGCCATATTGAAATGCTATTCTTGTTTACCAACAAAGGGCCGTGAGAACCTGGTGTAGTAGAATATAAAGAGAATTGACTGAGTGAGCTTCCTTAGAGAGTCATTGATCACTTTAGGCTATAAGGGGGATTGACTGAGTGAGCTTCCACAAAGAGCCTGGGACCACTAGGGGATATAAAAGGAATTGACCATGTCCGCTTTCTTAGAGAGTCTTTGAATTATTTGAATGACTTTGGGCTATGAGGATAATTGATATAGTGGGATTCCTCAAGAGTCCTTGACGTTGGGGTTATAAGGGGAATTGACTGTGTGAGCTTCCCCAGAGAGTCTTGTTTTTTACCTTTGACTATAAGGGGAATTGACTGTGAGCACTTCCTCAAAGAGTATTTATATATATATATATATATATTCTTATAACTGAATCATATGGGATAGGCTATGTGCACTTCCTAGAGGATTATTGTGCTTGAATAGTTGTTTTGATAGGTGGAATTGTTTCTATAGAGTACATTCTTGTTTACTACTTCTATACTTTTACCTTCCATATATTCATTGACTATTAGGAACAGATCTTTGGGTGGTTTCCTATTGGGATTCATTCTCAAACCCTTTTTGGGCCATGATTTTGGGCCCAAATAGATTATATTTTTGAAGGTATAGATAAGGGAAATCACCCTTCTACTTCCGGCACTTGACTTGCTGTTGAGCTGGGGAGCATGGGACCAAGCTTAGGCTTGCGATGCTGATGAGCTATTTATCCTTTTCTTTTGTACTTTGGTTTAGCACTGTTTGTATTTATAGCATTGTTACATGTTTGGATTCTTTCCTAGACATATGTATCATGCATCATTATATATATATATATATATATGTGCTCTAGGTGTTTCTTACATTTAGACTTCCGCTGTTTACTGTTGTTGGATATTTACAGATTTCACTATTGTGTGTTGTTTACTTCCACTGTGTACTCTTCCAATGAGGGCATAGTTTTCCCACCATCATAACCAATCCCTTATTTCTAGTCATATGACTCTGGCATGCGGGGAAATGCACTTGAGTCCATTTGATGAATCGGGTATGGGGTGCCTCTGGGTGGATTTCGCAACCAGGATGTTACACTTTTCTCCCTTCACCGAGCTGTTCTCATGTTCTTCTGAATCAACTGAACCTTTTCTTCCATCTCTTCAACCAATGTTTCTCCCATCATCTTCCATTCACCTACTTCATCCTAAAATGATGGTGTTCGACAACACTTTCCATATATTTCCTTAAATGGAGCCATATGTATACTGGAATGAAAACTGTTATTATAAGAAAATTCAACCAATGAAAGATGTTGGTTCCAACTTCCATGGTAATCTAGTGAACAAGCACGTAGCATATCCTCCAAGGTCTAAATTTTTCATTATGACTGCCCATCTAATTGAGGATGGAAAGCTGTACTAAAATTTAATTCGGTACCCAACAACTTCTGAATGGCTTTCCAAAATTTGGAAGTAAACCTAGAATCATGATCAGATACAATGGAGAGGAGAACACAATGCAACATGACTATCTATTTAACATACACATGAGAAAGTTGATCTAGAGACAAATTATCTCGAATAGAATGGAAATGAGAAGATTTAGTCAACCGATCAATAATAACCCAGATTGCATTATTACCTCGATATATCTTTGGTAAACCCATAACAAATTCAATGGATATATTTTCTTATTTCAACTCTGGCACCGGTAAAGACTGAATCATCCCTTTCGGTAATTGTCGCTCTGCTTTAACCTGCTAAAAAGTCAAACACATCACATTAAAATCATCAATAGCTCTTTTAATTCCATTCCACCAGTAGTAATCCCAAATATCTATGTACATTTTAGTACTGCCAAGATGAACTGAAAATGTCGAACTATGAGCTTCACATAACAACTCATTCTTCAACTGTGAATCACAAGGCACACATAATATTTTACCAAACCTCAAAACATAATCATTATCAATATTAAAATCAGGAAACTTACCTTTCTAAACCAACTCGAACTTTTTATGCAACTCACTATCTTCTTTCTGTCCTTGCTTTATTCTATCTCATAGATATGATTTCACTGACACCTGAAACAGGAAAGAAGAATTTCCTGTAACAACAACTTCTATTTCAAAGTTAATCAAACCAAAAACCAAAGGATCTCGTTCCAAATGTATCATGGTCAATGAAGCATTACTTTTTTGACTCAAAGCATCAGCCGCCATATTTTCCTTTCCTGGATGGTAATGAATCATGAAATCATAATCCTTGATTAATTTCAACAATCACTTCTATCTCATGTTGAATTATTTCTGAGTGAATATATAATTCAAACTTTTGTGGTCGGTATATATTTCACATTTTACTCCATAAAATGATGCCTCCACATTTTTAAAGAAAAAAATCAGCAGCTAATTCCAAATCATGTGTAAGGTATTTTAAATCATGAGGTTTCAACTGATGTGAAGAATAAACAATTACCTGATAATTCTGCATAAGGATACATCCAAGTCCTTTCAATGAAGAATCTCTATAAATAACAATCTCCCCATTTTTGGAAGGCAGTGCCAGAAATGGAGAATTCACCATTATTCTTTTCAATTCCTGAAAAAAAAATCATCACATTAATTTTTCCAAATGAACTTAACACATTTTCGAGTTAGCTTAGTCAGTGGAGTAGAAAATTGTGAAAGATTCTCAACAAACCTCCGGTAATAAGCTGGTAAACAATGAAAAATACGGATCTCGGTTATATTTGTGGGTCTTGTCCATTATTCAATAACTTTTATTTTAGGAGGATCAATAGTTATGCCATATTTTGAAATAATGTGACAAAGGATAGAAATTGCTGTAACAAGAACTCACACTTACTAAATTTCTAGAATAGTTTCTTTTCATTTAAGATTTTCAAGATAACCCTTAAATGAATTTCATGTTCCTCTTTAATTTTTGAATAAACCAAAATATCATCAATGAACACAACCAAAAACTTATCCAAGAACTCATGGAAAATTTTATTCATAAGATCCATGAATATAGTTGGTGCATTGGTTAAACCAAAAGGCATAACTAAAAATTCATATTGGCTATATCTAGTACAAAATGCGGTCTTCAGAATGTCTGCTTACTTTACTTCCAACTGATGGTACCCCGACCACAAATGAATCTTCAAAAAATACTGAGCTCCGAAAAGATAATCAAACAAATCATCTATATGAGGAAAAGGATACTTGTTATTAATAGTGATGTTATTAAATGCTCTATAATCAATGCAAAGTATCATTGAACCATATTTCTTTTCAACAAACAAGATAGGAGCACACCAGTGGGATGTGCTAGTTCTAATGAAACCTTTATCTAATAACTCATGAAATTGCTTCTTTAACTCTAAATGTTCAATTTGATCCATTCGATAATTTTGTTTTGAAATATTCCTAACATCAAGAACTAAGTCAATAGTAAATTCAACTTCTCGATCATGTATAATACCAAGCAACTCATTAGAAAAAACATCAAAATACTCATTTAGCATTGGCACATCATTAATCCCAACACTTCCATTATTTTCAACAATAAGAGAATGGTAACATTCATTTCCATTTTTACTAGTTTCTATGCTTCCTGATATGTTATCAAAATCAAGGGTTTATTTTTTTACACAAACTGAAAATATTTCTAAAAAGAAACCTCTTTAGCTCTGCATTCAGTCTTAGAATGATAAACAAACAGCCAATCCATACCCAAAATAACACCAAACTCTACTAGAGGAAAAACAATAAGGTTTGTAGGTAGATTCTTCTCGTACACAAGGACATGAAGGTTCTTATAATTTCTTTTTGTCTCACCATTTCCTCCAGGTGTTTTTACCAAATGTTCAGGATTCCTATATAGAGATGGAATTCCTAATTTACTAGAAAAAATATCTGAAATGAATGAATGTGTAGACCCTGAATCAAACAACACATTTCCATAATCTGAACAAACAAACAATGTACCTGATACTACTTCATTTGATGGCCCAACATCTACTTAAGTAGTGGCAAAGTATTTGACCACTCCTTTCTGCTTGTAGTCTGGCTGAATTCCCTCAGTTGAGTTCTTCGTTGGACACTCATTTTTATAATTACCCATTTCATTGCATTTAAAACATTTAACTGACTGTAAATTGGATTTTGTCTTATTATTAACCTGATCTTTCTTAGTGCAATTTTGAGCCTTATGTTTCATTTTACCACATTCGGTAGCACTTACCATAATTCAAAAGACATTCCCGAACATGCTTTTCACCACAATTCTCACAAACTATAAACATGTGTTTCTTACCATCAGACTTCTTTGAAGAGTTCTTCCTTTTAGCCTGTCACCTCGACCTCTTATTCTGTTGTTTTCCAAAGAACACCAGATCATCAAAAAATTCCATTTCAAACTTCCTCACACAACAAAAAAAAAATTCATAACTTTTGAACTCACGATATTCTAAAGCCCTTCGATACTTTGGAATTAATCCTGAGTAAAAATGGTTGATTTTACTATCAAGATATCGTATGAAATTTGGATCATACCTTTCCAGTCGAGTGAATTTTTATTCTTAAGAAGCCACTTAGTCATCCTCCTACCTCAATTCTAGGAATTGTTTTTCCATTCTATGATGATCCACCTTTGGAAAATAATTCTCAAGAAACATAACTTTGAATTCATCCCAATCAAGAGCATCACTCTCCTCACTATCCCTGATATTTTTCACCATCAACAACCATTGATCAGCTTCACCTTCAAAATGTTAAACAACAAGACTATCCTTTTGATTTTATGAACACCCCATGACAAATTTTTTTTTCTCAAGTGCTTTAATCCACCCTTCTACTAGCACAGGGTCAGATGATCCTCTGAATGATTGGGGATGTTGGCTCATGAAGTGCTCTACTACTGACATGTTCCTATGAGGTTGACCTGGTTGATCTTATGCATGGATAACACCACCATTTATAGCCTGAGTCAACTCTTCCATCACTTCAAAAAACTATTCAGTTTCGATTCTGACCATCTCAGGTTGCTGATTTGAAAGGTTGTATTCCTCATAATGTCATCCGAACATAGATTCCCTATTTCCTCTATGTAAAACCATTCTGAACATAGAAATATCTTACTCTATGAAAAATAGTAATCTGTAAATGCTATATCATTTCACTATTAACAAAAATTAATTTATGGATATTAATTTAACAATACACTAACTCCTAAAGTTATCTAAACTGACCTCTCATACCAACTATAAGGACCCGACCTTAAAACATTACATAATCTTGAATTAAATGAATAATTCACATTGAGGATATTTTCAGGTTTATATTTTTAGAGAGTTAGGTCATAACATATACTTAAAAACATGAATATTACATGTAGATAATTCTACTCAGTATCCATTTTTTTCATAAAATAAAAACTCTTGAAAAAAAAGACTCATGTCTAGTTTCGTGTTTTACACAACAAGACTTTTCCTTGATCCCATCCTTGACCCTATTCATCTTTATGTTTTGTGAAAAACATTTTAGAACTTTGGATGAGCATAAAAAGCTCAGTAAGGGTTATAAAATAAGAAAGAAATCATTAGTCCATCAATACATACAAAACATAAAATTTTTTACTTACCTCATGAAAACATAAGATTTATGAATAACACATAGTAAACACAAATCATAAAGTTACTTATGGAATTAATATCATACTTACATTGTAGCTATCACAACTATATAGGGAGTTAGTTTGGAATACCCATCCTAGTATATTCCCTAAATCTCTTAGGATAAACATTCATTTTACCTCCATCATGTTACCCAATGCATTAGAGAGATATCTCGGGCTCACCTGCCCTAGTTTTATCACAAAACCACCCGTATACATAAATAACGCCCAATAACGATAACATATTCATAACACATAAAACAAACATAAAGGACATATGAAATTTCCACATTTTAATCACAATATATCCTTTAAATATATTGAAATAACAAATCCATTATCAAAACAATTTTCAATACCAAAATACATAGAATTTATATGTTGTTTGTTTTTCCTTTAAAAAAACACTACGTCTTGTTACGGAAGCCAAAGATCAAATAATACTCACAGTGGGGGAAAAAAGTTAATTGTTACCAGTTAAGATAAAAAAACATTCCTTTTGTCATTTATTAAAATGATTTGTATTAAAATATTAACTTTGAATGAAATGAAAAGTCAAAGGGGTTTATACACCGTATAAAATAAATTCATGTATAAACAAAATATCCCTCAATGAAAGAAGATTGAGATGAAGTCCTTTACCTCGTGTCCGACTTAACCCATTCATTCTTTAATATCCTAAATAATAAATTAAAGTTAACTTATACTTTCTTAAGAACATTATTCAAGGTTATTATTCCTTTTATATCACTTATTACCATGTTATAAACATTACTTAATCTTTAATGTTAATAATGTTCGTTTTGTCGATATTTGGTACTTGAGTCAAAAAATGAAAACCATATAATTACAAGTTGTCCATGTGGTCAATAGTCCATTATCTCCAGAATGATATAAATGATTTATATATCATATAAATGATATATATCCAGTATATATATGTATTTATAGTAGTACATGACATTTTGGAGATAAGAAATGAAATGCACCGTTCATGGAGACAGTAAGCCCTACGTACACATGAATGTTAATTTCATTTCTATTTCACACTTTAATGGTTTTAAAAAATAATGATACGTAGGTATATTATAATTCTATTATAATATCATATATAATATCATTAACACTATCCTTTATATTTCCTACATATGGAATTAACGAGTCATATCACTTTGAGGGGGCGGTAGTCCGCACTTCATCAAATGAAATTATCACATTTACCCATTATGGAAACCATAAAGGTAGGATATAAATGTAAAATACAAAAGAATAATGAAAAAATAAACATAATATATATCATATATAAATAATGTTACATCTTAATTGCCACCATGAGAGGCAGTTGGAGATAATCGAACAATCATCCTTTCATGAGGTGTTAGTTTTTCATCCACAGGAACAATATGTTCTTCACCCATTAGATGGAGGTGTGTGAGAGTGTATTTTTAATCCTTATCATAACAACATCATTGTATATTGAGGATAGTGTTGTTGTTATAAAATAAATGAATAAAAATATTTTAGCGGTTGTAGATGTAAAATAAAAGAAAATAAGTTAAAAGGAACTGTTACCTTTAATTTGGGTAACTCCCTTTGGTTTGAACCAAAAGGATTTCTTGAAGTGACTTCAAAAGATAGGATTATAGGAGGAGTATATGGATCTTGAGATATTATTTTTCATGGTTTTGATGAGCCAAGGGGCTTGAGAGGTGTGAGGAATGAGTAAGAAGTGAGGGCTTTTTATAAGGGGGAGGAGGGGATATTTAGGAATGTTTAAAACAATTATTTTATTATAAACTTATCTTTGGTTTCAAAACGTCCAAAAATAATTAAAGTAGAAGATAATATGACTCATTGTGGAAATAAAATCATCAAATAATAATTAAATAGGTTTTGGATATTGTTTTAATATGTATAATCGTATTTATTTAAATCATTTATTAATGAGGTAAATACGGCATCATTATTGTGTCATAAATAATTTAATTTATTTGATGTATAAAAATTATAAAAAAAATACCATGATGTAGGAAATATTTTTATCTTTCTAAAAAATATTTATAGTTGAAAGGATAACTTATATAACCCCATGTAAAATTTGATTTACTAAAAGATATGTGTTTATGTCATTTTTGCCTTTAATTTAAGTTAATTAAAATAAAGTGTCATTATCACTTCCAAGTGGCTCCATGGGGTCCCAAAATAGACCCAAATATTCCCATGGTCATAAATGACTCAACCAATAAGGTTATCACACCTGTTAAGGTGATTTTTTATTATTATGATATTATTTTTACCTTGAGTTACCCTATTTACCTTTAACCGTGGTAAATAAATGTAACACCCCAAGATTTCATAGTGTGTTATTTCTTTAAAATAATACAATAACTTGCACTACACGCAACACCGAGTTCAAGCACACCATGACTTACCAAACAAACCGTTCAAAAGAGGTTATGAATAGTATTAACTAAATTTTAAACTTTATATAATCCTTATAATTTTAGAATCCATATTATGAGTTTCTTAGACATAATACAAGAACAGATTCATATTCAATATTGCACTTTTATCAACTTTTAATAGTGAAACATTTTTAAAAAAAATATTTTAAACTTTTTTACTAAATGGGGACATCAAAAAAATTTAAAATGAAACATCCCAAGCTTCCACGGTACCCTTTCCTTCGAATAATACAGTAGCGTGTGTTGTACGCAACTTCGAGTTCAAACACACCACAACCAATCAAACTAGCCGTTATGAATAGTAATACCAACTTTTGAAATTATATATATTTTATATTTTAGAATGGACTTCATTTTTGGATTCGGAATATCGAATTTAGCCTAAGGTGAAATTTTGGTACATTTCGGATAACTTTCATATTTTGATGAATAGTGAAAATTACTAAGTTTTAATTAAAAACAACTTTTTTAATCAAAATAATTAATAGTGATAAATTATGAATTTAAGTGTTTTTAAAGTATATTTAGAATATATTTTTACCATTTAATATAATTTTGGTCATTGGACATAATTTTACAATTAAACCGAACATAAACAGGTGTCAATCTTTTGATAGTTATTATTTCTTAAAAACACGCTTTTTGTTTTGACAGCGGGAATTAATTTTAAATTAATTTATGCCACTTATGTATTTTGAATTTAGAAAAATGGATTCCATATTTGGAATCAGGATGTTCAAATTGTGTAAATAGGTAACTTTTATTTTTAGACATTTTGAATAATTACTGCGGTAAAAATTTTATTTACCATGGTTAAGGGTAAATCCGGTAAATAAGGGTTAAACAATAATGTTATAATAATACTAAATTACCCTAAAACGTGTCCTAGACTTATTGGTTGATACATGTTTGACCATAGGCATCTTTGGGTCGATTTTGGGACCCCATGGTTCCACTTGTAGGTGATAGGGACACTTTATTTTAATTAAGTTAAAATGAATACAAAAATGACACAAGCATATATCTTTTAGGAAAACAATTTTTACATAAGGTTATATATGTTGGATTTTAGATTATAAATATTCATTATAAAGATAAAAATATTTACTACATAATGATATTTTATTTATAATTTTTAGACATTAAATAATTTATTTTATTTATGACACAATGATGATGCAGTAATTACTATAATAGTAAAAAATTAAAATAATTGATATTATAAATACCCAAATAAATATAATATGAAACTTTTAATGAATTAAACTAAATTTCTAGGATAATATGATATATTAGGATTGATTTAATTTACTTTTTTCGAAGTAATCAATCTGTTATGAGTTTAAAAAAAATCAACTATTGAATAGTGTCAAAATTGACATAAAAGAGTTCTTAAAACAAATATTATATTATTAATTGATATTAAATTCCTAAAAATCTAAGGTTCGACCAAGAGACTTATATCATGATTGTTTCATCATTAATGGACCACTTGGGGGTCTCTTGGATGTATATAGTAAGTTTATTAACCATATTATATAAAAATACAAAGAGACATTGTAAAAGTGAAACTAATTAACTTAGAGTTAATACTTAAAGATAAGGTTAATATAAGTACCCAAACCTGTCTAAATTCTATTGGTTGAGTGGTTTTCGACCTATCCCCACCTTAACCTTAGAATAATCAACTTTTTAGCCATTAGAAACCGAATATGAATTTATTATAAATTAATATTTCTAGCTTTTCCAAAGGTGCCCCTCACCCCTCTTATAAAAGGGCACTCCTCCTTCTCATTTCTTCACACCTTAAAAGCCTTTTGGTTCGGCCAAACTCTTCCCAAATACTCTACAAACATCCCTCACTACAACCTAGAGGCCTTAGTTCGATCAGAAAGCCAACCTAAGGAGCCCTTTTGATCATATCAAATGGAAGAACCCGAAGAAGAGGTAATGTTTTCACCACCCCTTTTCAAGTTCCTTTCTTCTTCCACTTCTTCTTTCTTTGTTCTTACCATTATAAAATAATAACTCCAGTATCTCACATATACTGTGATGTTATTATAAATATGGTACAACCATATTCAGTATTCTATCCACCCTTTGAATAACATGTCACCATACGTGCGTACGTACGGCTTACCGTCTCCACGTCGTGGTGTAATTGTTATTCAATATATTATTATTTGGATGGGTATAATAATGATGTGTAACTCATGTAAATAATTAATATAACATGTTAATTATTCTGTATATATGATATACAATCCATTTATATATTATTTTAATATCAAAAGAATGATATTGTCGCTCGTGCGTACGTACGGACTACCGTCTCCACGAACGCGATGAGATTCATTCTCCATCGTATCCATTCAAGTATAATTATCATTTGATGATTTAAAAATGATTTTTAAGGACTTGATATAATTTTGGATATGAATAAGATACAACAAACATGGCTTATGTAACAAAACATATAAAAGAAAATGAGTTAGTTAACACCCGAAACGACGATAATTCTAAGATATTATTAAAAAATCAATGTTAAAAGATCATATATGATATCATATTGATATATATGATTCTTTTATAATTTAATAACAATTATTTCACCATTATACAGGAGTTTAACCTACCCCAACCAAGGAAAAGTACAAGGTAAGGGATTTTCTTATCTCACATTCAATTCCGTGAGATTTCCATTATTCGCCACTAAATTATTGAAAGTGGTGTATTGTGTACTGGAATTTGATATATATTATCATGATTATCTTTATATTCATGTTATTCTGTAAATAATTTGGTGGTTATTAACTTTTGGCCATACGACTCTGTTGATTAACGTGGTAAGAGGTTTTCATCTCACTCTTTATTTTCGTGAGATTCATGCCATATTTCCACTATTATCTTTTGTGTGGTGTATGTACTGCCCATAATTGTATTCTTTGTGTAATACTCTTTACCTTATGTGTATTTACATTTCCATTGTATGATACCTCTTTCATGGGTTGTATGTTTCATATGTTACCAAATTGATAAGGGTTTACTTCACAATCTCTTTAATATCCGAGGTTGTCTTTACGTAAGTATATACATGGACATATTTACTATCCATGTCCATATTTCATAAAAGAGTTTTCAAAGGGATTATTTCTATGGGAACTTTTACTAAAAAAACATTTTAAATGTTTTAAATATTTATTCTTCTAAATCATCCTCATTTATGTCCACATTTTTAAAATGGTTTGTAAGGATTTATTTATATGAAAATGAATGTTTTAAAAGTGTTAATTCCATTCAAAAGTTTCAAAGTGGTATGGGACACTTTGATTCAAAAATGTATTTAAATGCCTTACTTTCTAAATTGTGTAACATTTAAATGTTTTCATGAAAAAGGGATATTTCTCTCAATAATTTAAAAAAAAAACATTTTCATCTATGTCAACATCCTTTGATGGATTTTTGAAGTTGATTTATTATGATTTAAAACTTCCATATTGTAATGAAGTTTTGTGATATGTTTGACTGTAGATGTGTCATTTATATAGCATTTATGGTTTATGAGTAAAGTATTGACATTTCGTATGCTAGTTCCAATAAGAATGTTTATGTTATATTTCAACCTTTACTTTATATGAATGTGTTGGACAAGTATGTTCCAGGTTGGGGACTGGTTAAAGTAAGCCCTCCAGGTTGGGGACTGGTAAAAGTAAGCCCTCCAGGTTAGGGACTGGTAAAAGTAAGCCCTCCGGTTTGGTCTCCGGTTATTAGAGGCACTCCGGGTTGGTGTCCGGTTATTAGAGGCACTCCGGGTTGGTGTCCGGTTATTAGAGGCACTCCGGGTTGGGTTCCGGTTACAGTTAGCCCCAAGGTCTTGGGACGAGGCCTTGACAAAGAAATTAAAGTTTAGCATTATGCATTCCATCATTATGAAAGTGGTTATTGATTTTGCATGTGATTATTCGATTAGTAGAATATCCATGTGAATAAGTAAATGGCATTATTTCATTTTACTTTTGCCATACTATGTTGAAGTTCAAGTTTAAAAGGCTTTTGTTTTAGTAATGCATTGCCTTAAATGTTTATGCTTATTTTGAATGTTCCGCTATATTGTTATCATTACTGGGCATTTGAGCTCACCCCTTTTCTATGTTTTATTTTCCCCAGGATGTGAAGAAGTAAGTTATGAATGACCTGCAGGGATATTATGAGGGGATAACAGTGTGGACTGTGGAGACATTATGTTGTTGTAGTAGTTTTTCATTTTATGATGTAATGTAAAACTGATGAATATATCTAGTGTTTCCAAGGCTACAAAACCAATCGGTCTTTCGAGATTTTATCTTTCTTGTGATCATGCCAATGTTATGTAATAATGCACCGACTCTGGGTAACTAGGGTCGGGGCGTTACAGTTGGTATCAGAGAAAGTTTAGTACAAAACTTGGAAGCTAGATTTAGATAAACTATGATTAGAGCACATAGACCTAAGATAAAATTTGAGGATTAGTATAGAAGAACTTCCTAGAATTTTGGTATTGTAGAGATTTTTTGAGTTTTCCGAGCAATACATCCCTGTCTGGATACGAGCAGGTAGAGGCGGCTCTGGTACAGATGTACCTAGGGGTAAAACCCGAAATCACCGCTTTGAGCTAGACTCGAACGGGGACTGGTGCACGACAACGGGCCTTGCTGCACTCTTGTTTACGACACTCCTGGGGGATATGCTTAGGATAACTCTCATTTTCTTTACAAAACATTATGAAGGGTTTATGAGTATATACTTCCTCAAAGGAGGCATTTTTATGATTATGGATTATATCCATAAACTATTTAATTTATGTTATGTGTTTCACAAGTTTGGGATTAGGTATTGTTATTCGTAAACTAATCTAGTGTATGCCATTGTTTAGAAATGGCGCCCAGTAGAAGGAATGAGAACTCTAGAAATGCACATGATACAAAGAGAAAGAAGGATCATATATTTTATGTTCTTAAGCTATAATTTACAAGAGAAATAATCTCGCATGTATTATCATCATATGAAGAAATAATATCATGTGTTGATAAGATAAGTAAAGAGTTTACTGAGTCCTATGGCTTTGAAGGGAAGCAAGAGAAGAAAAGGATGGAAGAGAGAAAGATGGATAAAGGTAAGAGGGAAAAGAATAATTTTCCCATATGTGGTAACTGTGGAAAGAAACACCCTGGAACTTGCCTGAAAGGAATGGGAGTTTGTTATAAGTGTGGAGGAAAAGGGCACAAAGTAAGTGACTGCAAGGGTAAGAAAATGGTTTCAAATGTACAATGCTTCATTTGTAAGGAGTTTGGACACTACGCGAACCTATGTCCCAGTCATCAGACTATGCCGCAAATGATGCTATTGGATAATAATCAAGTTATGATACTACCACAGATGAAGAGGAATGAATAGAGTTCTTATGTTGATTATGTCAATTGAGTGTTGTATCAACAATGTTCTTGTTATAATAATTATGGAGTATATAAGGATTGTACTGCAGTACTATTTCATTAAAGACTTGAGATTGTGTGGAAAAAAGAAAAGTGACTCAATAGAAGGTTAAATTTTTGGAAAATATATGGTTGAGAGAAAGATAAACCATAATATGGTTCTGATACCGAGGTAGTGATTTTAGAATAATACATGATTGATTTGGATAAATTATATTGGATATTCTTGACTACCTTGAAGCTGATTAATGATTTGTCTATTCCATCATTGTTAGGGTTTAAAACATTTTTGGATTGATGAAGTATATCCAGCATTCTATATGGAATAAGGGAGCACGAATGTAATCAACAAAGATTATGGTAAATCAGGATGTTTCAGTGTATTAAAAGAATACATGATGAAGGTATTCATATACTATTATGGGGTAACAAGGATCTACATTATGTTTACCTTCCTTATAAATGTTGGACTGTAAGTTTGGACAGAAGTATTTTGGATAGTTATAGTTTGGATTATTTTGGATTGCCATAAAAGGACAACCCGGAGGTCGGGCGGCAACCCGTCGCGTCCGGCAAGGCTGCGAGACTTGAACCCGCAACCGAAGGGCGACAAGGGTGTATCACCTACCACTAGCCCACGAGATGTCCTGGATTAAATAATGTAGTTTTTTTTAAAGATCTGGTAGAGGAATTATAAATTCATTTATTTTGGAACCCTGTACAAATAGTATAAATAGAAAAAAAAAATTACATTCTATTATCTTTTAGAGTGAAAGATGAGTTTGTGGTAGAAATTTATTAATGGATAAAACTCTAATTATAAAGTAAGTATATCTCCTTATGATCTTATCCAATCTCATAAATAAATTCCTCAACATTAATAAAAGGAACTTAGAACAAAAATGTTGTCCTAGATGGTACCTTAAATCATCACTAATTTATAGCTTTGGGATTTTTGGCCTTTTCATAGCCATGTTCTCTACCACTCTCCATCAGATAATTGATGGTTATATTTTTCTTCCATATCCATATTTTCCTACATGGAACCCTAGTATGTGTTATTTTCGGTAATCTTCATACTTTCGACTCTTTATTTTAAATAGAGGCCTCATTAATTCATTTTTCGATGTGGGATTTCAACTAAGATATTTTGAAACATCAAAAATGTGTTATCCCAATACCCTATGTGTTGTTGAACCGATGGTATTTCAAATCATCATAGATTGATGAGTTTATGGACCTCAATTTTATACTTGTTTGTGATTGATGACCTCAATCACTACCTATAAATATTTAAGTTTTTCCTCCAATTATATGTCTCTAATTGCCACCAATGTTCTCCTAATCGAGATCATAATTTGGTAGTGAACCTTTCATTTCTCATTTCCTCATATTAAGACTAAATTTTAGTAACCCAATTTCCGATGTGGGTTTTCCCACAAAGATATTTTTTATTTTCAACCTTTTATTTTCGAAGAACAATTTCAAATTGCGAGGACGCAATTTATTGAAGGAGGGGAGAATGTAACACTCCAAGATTTCATAGTGTGTTATTTCTTTAAAATAATACAATAACTTGCACTACACGCAACACCGAGTTCAAGCACACCATGACATACCAAACAAGCCGTTAAAAAGAGGTTATGAATAGTATTAACTAAATTTTAAACTTTATATAATCCTTATAATTTTAGAATCCATATTATGAGTTTCTTAGACATAATACAAGAACAGATTCATTTTCAGTATTGCACTTTTATCAACTTTTAATAGTGAAACCTTTTTAAATACAATATTTTAAACTTTTTGACTAAATGGGGACATCAAAAAAATTTAAAATGAAACATCCCAAGCTTCCATGGTACCCTTTCCTTCGAATAATACAGTAGCGTGTGTTGTACGCAACTTCGAGTTCAAACACACCACAACCAATCAAACTAGCCGTTATGAATAGTAATACCTACTTTTTGAAATTATATATATTATATATTTTATAATGGACTTCATTTTTGGATTTGGAATATCGAATTTAGCCTAAGGTGAAATTTTGGTACATTTCGGATAACTTTCATATTTTGATGAATAGTGAAAATTACTAAGTTTTAATTAAAAACAACTTTTTTAATCAAAATAATTAATAGTGATAAATTATGAATTTAAGTGGTTTTAAAGTATATTTAGAATATAGTTTTACCATTTAATATAATTTTGGTCATTGGACATAATTTTACAGTTAAACCGAACATAAACAGGTGTCAATCTTTTGATAGTTATTATCTCTTAATAACACGCTTTTTGTTTTGACAGCGGGAATTAATTTTAAATTAATTTCTGCCACTTCTGTGTTTTGAATTTAGAAAAATGGATTCCATATTTGGAATCAGGATGTTCAAATTGTGTAAATAGGTCACTTTTAATTTTAGACATTTTGAATAATTACTACGGTAAAAATTTTATTTACCATGGTTAAGGGTAAATCCGGTAAATAAGGGTTAAAAAATAATATTATAATAATACTAAATTACCCTAAAACGTGTCCTAGCTTTATTGGTTGATACATGTTTGACCATAGGCATCTTTCGGTCGATTTTGGGACCCCATGGTGCCACTTGTAGGTGATAGGGACACTTTATTTTAATTAAGTTAAAATGAATACAAAAATGACACAAGCATATATCTTTTAGCAAAACAATTTTTACATATATTTATATATGTTGGATTTTAGATTATAAATATTCATTAGAAAGATAAAAAGCTTTCCTACATAATTATTATTTATTTATAATTTTTAGACATTAAATAATTTATTTTATTTATGACACAATGATGATGCAGTAATTACTATAATAGTGAAAAATTAAAATAATTGATATTATAAATATCCAAATAAATATAATATGAAACTTTTAATGAATTAAACTAATTTTATAGGATAATATGATATATTAGGATTTATTTAATTGACTTTTTTCGAAGTAATCAATCTGTTATGAGTTTCAAAAAAAATCAACTATTGAATGGTGTCAAAATTGTCATAAAAGAGTTCTTAAAACAAATATTATATTATTAATTGATATTAAATTCCTAAAAATATAAGGTTCGGCCACGAGACTTATATCATTATAGGTTCATCATTAATGGACCACTTGGGGGTCTCTTGGATGTATATAGTAAGTTTATTAACCATATTATATAAAAATACAAAGAGACATTGTAAAAGTGAAACTAATTAACTTAGAGTTAATACTTAAAGATAAGGTTAATATAAGTACCCAAACCTGTATAAATTCTATTGGATGAGTGGTTTTCGACCTATCCCCACATTAACCTTTGAATAATAAACTTTGGAGCCATTAGATACCGAATATGAATTTATTATAAATTAATATTTCTAGCTTTTCCAAAGGTGCCCCTCACCCCTCTTATAAAAGGGCACTCCTCCTTCCCATTTTTTCACACCTTCACAGCCTTTTGGTTCGGCCAAAATCTGCCCAAATACTCTCCTAACATCCCTAAATACAACCTAGAGGCCTTAGTTTGATCATAAAGCCAACCTAAGGAGCCCTTTTGATCATATCAAAAGGAAGAACCCGAAGAAGAGGTAATGTTTTCACCACCCCTTTTCAAGTTCCTTTCTTCTTCCACTTCTTCTTTCTTTGTTCTTACCATTCTAAAATAATAACTCCAGTATCTCACATATACTGTGATGTTATTATAAATATGGTATAACCATATTCAGTATTCTATCCACCCTTTGAATAACATGTCACCATACGTGCGTACGTACGGCTTACCGTCTCCACGTCGTGGTGTAATTGTTATTCAATATATTATTATTTGGATGAGTATAATAATGATGTGTAACTCTTGTAAATAATTAATATAACATGTTAATTATTATGTATATATGATATACCATCCATTTATATATTATTTTAATATCAAAAGAATGATATTGTCTCTCGTGCTTACGTACGGACTACCATCTCCACGAACGCGATGAGATTCATTCTCCATCGTATCCATTCAAGTATAATTATCATTTGATGATTTAAAAAAGATGTTTAAGGACTTTATATCATTCTGGATTTTAATAAGATACAAGAAACATGGCTTATGTAACAAAACATATAAAAGAAAATGAGTAAGTTAACACCCGAAACGACGATAATTCTAAGATATTATTAACAAATCAATGTTAAAAGATCATATATGATATCATATTGATATATATGATTCTTGTATAATTTAATAACAATTATTTCACCATTATACAAGAGGTTAACCTAACCCAACCAAGGAAAAGTACAAGGTAAGGGATTTTCTTATCTCACATTCAATTCCGTGAGATTTCCATTATTCGCCACTAAATTATTGAAAGTGGTGTATTGTGTACTGGAATTTGATATATATTATCATGATTATCTTTATATTCATGTTATTCTATAAATAATTTGGTGGTTATTAACTTTTGGCCATACGACTCAGTTGATTAACGTGGTAAGAGGTTTTCATCTCACTCTTTATTTCCGTGAGATTCATGCCATATTTCCACTATTATCTTTTGTGTGGTGTATGTACTACCCATAATTGTATTCTTTGTGTAATACACTTTACCTTATGTGTATTTACATTTCCATTGTATGATACCTCTTTCATGGGATGTATGTTTCATAAGTTACCAAATTGATAAGGGTTTACTTCACAATCTCTTTAATATCCGAGGTTGTCTTTACGTAAGCATCTACAGGGACATATTTACTATCCATGTCCATATTTCATAAAAGAGTTTTCAAAGGGAATATTTCTAAGGGAACTTTTACTAAAACATCATTTTAAATGTTTTAAATATTTATTCTTCTAAATCATCCTCATTTATGTCCACATTTTCAAAATGGTTTGTAAGGATTTATTTATATGAAAATGAATGTTTTAAAAGTGTTAATTCCATTCAAAAGTTTCAAAGTGGTATGGGACACTTTGATTCAAAAATGTATTTAAATTCCTTACTTTATAAATTGTGTAACATTAAAATGTTTTCATGAAAAAGGGATATTTCTCTCAATAATTTAAAAAAAACATTTTCATCTATTTCAACATCCTTTGATGGATTTTTGAAGTTGATTTATTATGATTTAAAACTTCCATATTGTAATGAAGTTTTGTGATATGTTTGAATGTAGATGTGTCATTTATATAGAATTCATGGTTTATGAGTAAAGTATTGACATTTCGTATGCTAGTTCCAATAATAATGTTTATGTTATATTTCAACCTTTACTTCATATGAATGTGTTGGACAAGTATGTTCCAGGTTGGGGACTGGTTAAAGTAAGCCCTCCAGGTTGGGGACTTGTAAAAGTAAGCCCTCCAGGTTAGGGACTGGTAAAAGTAAGCCCTCCGGTTTGGTCTCCGGTTATTAGAGGCACTCCGGGTTGGTGTACGGTTATTAGAGGCACTCCGGGTTGGTGTCCGGTTATTAGAGGCACTCCGGGTTGGGTTCCGGTTACAGTTAGCCCCAAGGTCTTGGGACGAGGCCTTGACAAAGAAATTAAAGTTTAGCATTATGCATTCCATCATTATGAAAGTGGTTATTGATTTTTCATGTGATTATTCGATTAGTAGAATATCCATGTGAATAAGTAAATGGCATTATTTCATTTTACTTTTGCCATACTATGTTGAAGTTCAAGTTTAAAAGGCTTTTGTTTTAGTAATGCATTGCCTTAAATGTTTATGCTTATTTTGAATGTTCTGCTATATTGTTATCCTTACTGGGCATTTGAGCTCACCCCTTTTCTATGTTTTATTTTCCCCAGGATGTGAAGAAGTAAGTTATGAATGACCTGCAGGGATATTATGAGGGGATAATAGTGTGGACTGTTGAGACATTATGTTGTTGTAGTAGTTTTTCATTTTATGATGTAATGTAAAACTTATGAATATATCTAGTGTTTCCAAGGCTACTAAACCAATCGGTCGTTCGAGATTTGATCTTTCTTGTGATCATGCCAATGTTATGTAATAATGCACCGACTCTGGGTAACTAGGGTCGGGGCGTTACAATAAAAGTCCAAAGTTACTATTCACCAAAAACTATTTTCATCTTATTGAACCAAATTTTACTTACTAATAACAACCATGTATGTCTAATTTTTGAAATTCAATACACAGAAGTGATAAAATTTCATTTAAATGAAAATGTCAGTTTTTAACTACTACTTGGTGGTTTCACTATTTATCAAAAATTGAAGTTTTCAGAAAACTACCAAAAATTCATCCTTAGATATATTTGATATTCTCAATTAAAAAATGATATTTATTTTCCCAAATTTAAAACATATAAGTTGGATTTATTAATATAAAATTAATTGCTATTATTTAAACAAATAGCGTGTTTTTAAAAAATAATAACTGTCAAAAGATTGACACTTATTTATGACCAATTTCATAGTAAAATTAATTCCAATGACAAAAATTGTATTAATTGGTAAAAATATATTCTAATTTCAGTTTAAAAACAATTAAAAAGGTAATCTAACCATATAAATAAATTACATTAAAAGGTACTTTTGAATTAAAATACAGTAATTTTCACTATTCATTAAAAAATGGACAATATCAGAAAAATACCAACAATTTACCCAAAGTAAATTTTGATGTCCCAAATATAAATAATAGATTTATTTTGTCAAATAGAATATATAAAAATGGCCAAAACTATATTTAAAGAGGGTTTTGCATCAAAAGGCAGTAAATCGACCTTTTAGCGAATATTAGAGTATTTATGCTTAAAATTAGATTCATTCATATTTCAAGCCCCTAGATTTTATTGGATAACTGTAAAAACATTTAAAAAACATGTATAATAAAATTTTAGTTAGCTCTATTCATTCCCACCAATACAATGGCTAGGCGTTAACTACAATTTAAAATAATAATATTATATTATTAGTGTGCAATGCAAGATTTCAAAGAAACCTATTATTGTGTATCAGGTAATCCATCTAACATAGAGTCCTCTTTAAAGTATAATTAATATTTAATTAAAAATATTAATAAATATGAAAATGTATTATTATCAATTAACTTGGGAAGTTACATAATAATACACAATCTATTAGTTAGAATCCTTTAGATTATGGGGAGGTGCCTAATGCCCTGTGGCCAACTGACATGGAGCATAGATAAAGAGGAAAACAAGGTTGGAATAATAAAAATGGTATCAATAAAGTTTATTTTCATTTTTGATATTAATATTTGGGATATGATAGAACAAAGACGAGGATGTAGTTAGAACATTGTAAATAGCTCGTGTTTGGGTTCTTATAGCCCTAGGAACAAGGGAAAACCCATGTTTACAGGGGTGGGAAATCAATTTTATAGTTTTAAAATTGATCAATTTAAAACTTGAGTTACACACTTTGGTGTGGTGTAATTAGATTATTATATTTTCATCCTTATCCTGATATTGAAATAGTGGAGTATTTATGCATCATATTAGACACTTAGGCTCATATGACATGTGATTATAACTGTGACTCTTTTTGGGAACCTAGAATACATTAATAGGGGTTGGTCAACTAAATTTGTGAATAAAAATCTAAAAAGTGTTTTCATAATTATCCTTTTGGTGGAATTATACTCAAACAGTTCCATTATGTGGGTCTTGATGATATTAGCAAGTGATAATATGCATACATGGTATGTATTGGACTGAATCTATTAAGGGTAGTCATGGAAAATGAAAGGGGGTGAGTTGTTTAATATTTCAAAAAACAATAAATGGTGTTTACCTATATATCCTTTTGGTGGAAGTCTTCTCAGCCACCCTAGATTGACGATATCCTGATATATAATATGTGATACCATACTCTGTTTTTGGAATTAAAGGGCCATGAGGATGGATGATATGTGATACCTGACTCTAATATGGGTGGGTAAGGGGTGTGAGGTCATATGTCATGTGACATGGGTGCATTAGGGATGTGTAGGTGTGGTGTGATGCTCTTCCTATTACAACTTTCCCAATATGTGATATATATATAATTGTTATGGTTTTATAACCACTATGTTTTGTAATTATCGGGATTCCACCTAGGTGAGTTCTGGTGGAGTTTTATTAGGGAATAGATGTGGTTCTTATAAAGCTTACATTGGCTAATCCCCCTAAGGATTAGGATGAGGCAGTTGAGGGTTGGGATGATCATGAGCCATATGAATTGGCTATGGTATAGGAAGATAAGATACATCAGTTAGATGATTTTGGGCCATGGTTAGATGAGTAGAATAGGGAGACCATGGTGTGAGTCATAAAGGGTATTGAAAGGGGAGTTCAGGGTTCTGATCCATCATTGTAATATTTGACTCATGATTTATGGTCTCAACACCCACCATTATTTTAGGGTGATGGTGGTCCATATGTAGGAGAGGACTAGATTGAATCTATGTAGACAATTTTTGACTAGCATGAGAAACCCCCAGGTTAGAGGGTGATTCTAGCTACTTATATTCTCAGAGGTCTGGAAAGGTGTTGGTGGGATATATATTTGTAGGCTGGTATTTATAAGGTATTGTGTTAGAAGGATTTTGAGGCTAGGTTCTTTGATCACTTTTTCCTGGATACATTTAGGTAATATATATCCACTGTTTCATTAACAGATATCATGGAGGTACATCTATTATATATTATGTAAAAAATTTCATAGACCTGTATTGATTTGTGCCTTTTATTTTAGGCAATGACATCACTAGGGTGAGGCTGTTTGAAGATGGATTGAGTAATTGTATCATGGTTCGGGTAAATATGTTCAGAATGACCTCATTCTTAAAGGTAGCGAATCAACAATTTATAGATGAGGGAAACTTGATAGAGCGGTCACATTCTATCCAAGTGATGGAATCAGGAGAGCTTAGTGATGAAGATTCTGGTAGTCTAAATAGAGACCATGATAAGTGCCATCAGTGAAGTCAGGCCAGAGACTTGAGTAGTCCCCCAAGGGTTGGTTCTTTGATATTTTTATTCTAATGTGGTTATCCAAGGCATGTTTGAACTCAATGTGAGCGGTTTGCAAAAGAGTGTTTGGAATGTGGTTATATATGGAATCTTGGGTTGTTTTGCATGAATCCTTCTCAAATAGTCGGGATCCACGGACCATGTCAGATTCATGGATCTGAGTTAGTACTGGTAGAGGTACTAGGAGATGGTAGCTGTGATTATACAATAGACATAGGTCATGGTAGTGAGGGAGAGACCTAATAGTGGGATGAGTGGCTGGTATCTCATGTGGATACACAAGTAGGTTAGGCCTCAGGTAGTTTGTATTTAGTCCAGATGAATGATTTTTATCTTGCTAGGCCAAAGAAGGATGGAAAGTAGATGATTGATAGATTTATACATTGATCATGGCATGGCCTGTTATTTTTGGGCATTACCAATTTTGTGTGCATAAGGTGCATGTGTTGTACTTGGACTGACCATGCCCTGATTGGTATGTGGGAAATAGGTATGATTCGTGATATGTATGAGATGAATAGGAATGCATACTATGATGGGAATTCATATAAATATATACAATGAAAGATTAATTTTTTTCATCAATTGTGAGGAATGATCTTTGAGAATTTGATGTGATGTGATCCCCATGGTTGTCACGTACAACACAATTATAAAATATTAATATGATGAGATGCACAAATTAATGGATGTTAGTTATGTTGCAGGTATAATTGAGAATTTTATGAGGTTTGATAATGATAGTATGCTTTGGTAGGAATTTTTTGTCTAGTTATGGTCTGTTGACCAATCATAATATTAGTTTTTTGGGTCGAGAAGTGATTAGATATGTAATTCCTAAGGGTAGAAGCGCCATAAGAGGAATTGACCATAACTAATATTCAGGGTCAATTAGTGTAATGGTTATAATATGGGAATGTTTGGTACCATATCATCTTATAACAACATAGCTTTTGGATGAGCTATCTTAAGGTGGGGATGTTGTAACATCCCTATTTTTTTTGAAAGGGTCGTTTTTCTTGTTAAACATGAATTTTGAGTTTGGTGGATGGAACGACTTGAATTATTGGTTTCAAAACATGATTTTAGGAGTTTTAACACACTAATATGTTTTTAGATATGTTTTAAGGATTTCTGAGTTCCCTAACATTTTGAATATTTATTTTGGAATCATTGGGCTCTAGAAACCCACTTTTGGGAAAGATAGATATAGGTGCATGGTTAGTGCATATAATTTCTAACCATGCGGCATAAACCATGATTCCTATTTTTCAAAAGGGAATGTTTTTTTGGAACTCTATGTCCCTTTCCCGGAAAATTTTCATTGGAGTGTAAATGTTTAGAGTCACACACACTATTGTCACATGGTTTTTCAAAATGAGCGACCAAACCATGTGAGGTGACTGTCCATTGGACAGTGAAAACCACATGGTTAGCACATATTTTTTCAAAACATGTGGTTACTATGAAGCTTTTTATAGATTCCAAAATGGAAATTTTCCCTCTATTTATTTAATAGGTCTTTACCTCTTTCTTTATCCCATGCATGTGCCTCTCCTCCAGCGACTGTGGATGTCTCCCTTCCCTCTTCCTAATCTTTGGCCTTCCTTCATCATCCAAGCTCTAAATAAAGATACATTGGTGGCTATGGATTCCTACTGGAAAGGAAATCAATTTGTTATCTTATTTATTCATTTATCTATCCATATGGAATACTAAATAAGTGTGATATATTTTTTCTTTATTTTAAAGTAATTTTTCCAAAACAATATTTTGCCTTACTTCATCTCGAGTTAGAGGAAGATATTTAATGAGAGAGAACATACGATTATAGGGAAGGTGGTTCCTAGATTTATCCTTAAATATATGGTTGTTATGGTGTGAATTTTTAAATACACAAATTTGGGTTTTCTAGGTGAGACAGTATATTAATTGATGCTTATCACTAATTTTATTAATTAATATTATGAGATGTCGATGGGTATGATGTAGAATATTAATTTATGATATTCTGGTTATGGGATTTTGACCAATTGGGTATGACAAAATAGTTGTTTAATATATATTAATTAAATTCGGTATTATTTAATTGGTTCCTTTGGAATGTGATGGGAATGGAATGATGTATTGAGGTGATTTGGATCATTGAGACTGAGTTGACATGGTTTGTTAGGGTAAGGGCATGGCATGAGATACATGGGTCGATGTTGATTACTAGGCTAAGGCGACATGGTCATCAAGATTTGGTAAATGAGGCCATAAGGATTTGGCCATGGCCCATGGGACGTGGGATGATGTTTAACATAAGACTAGGGTGATGTGGTCACATGTGGTAATGAGGTTTCATGAAGGTGTGAAATAAGAAATTTTAGAGATTTCCGATCAACTTTGTTGATTGACATTGCAGTTGGAGTCATGTGAACACATATATGACTCAGTTAAGGTGATTATGAACAAAAATTGTGTGTGGAGGCATCCATATATATTATAGCTAAGAAGATGTTGTTGAAAATTTGTTATTGAAGAGTTTCTCATCATAGAATTCCACAGAAGATGATGTAGAGACCATCAGTTGGGGGATGAGGCTCACCGATATATCTTAGGATTATGGGATGGGATTATTTGAGGATATATATCACCATTCCATGGGATTTTTGGATATTAAAAAAATATATAATTAATACATATTAGAGGACGAACATCACCATGCCTCAAGACATCGGGCTTTTGAGCAAATGATGACTTTTGAATGGAGGTCAAAGGGACATGGGATGTAATGGTTGGGCATACTTATGTGATTCCTATTACTCAATTCCTGGTACATGAGGTGTTAAATGGAACATGGTGTTGGATAACATGTATGTGGTTGAGATACCGTGGTTCTTACAGTATTACTGACCATGGATATATTGTTGCACTATGGTATTCACCAAAGCAGGTGAAATGTTCACTTATGGATATTTATCAAAAGTGGAGTGATTTTTTTATGTGTGAGTTAATTCTATTTATTTACATATGAATACATTTTATAATTGTGTATGTAATACATTGAAATATTTGTGGTGGACTATTGAGTTCATACTCACACCCTAAACAGCCCCCACAAGACAATTTTATACTTTATGGTTTTGAGATTAGGTAAGAGATATAGCTTGGGAGCAGGACCTTAATGATCATGGATCTATTTATTTTTCATGGTATGGATGGATGTGGACCTTTTATTTCCTTTACATCAATCTAGACATAATTTAGGTTTTAATATATGTACATATATGGCCGGTCACAAGTGTCCATGAATATATATTTTTTATGACCTATCTTTTAATTTGTATTAATCTACAAGTGGTATTATGTGGAGGATTACTATTACTTATATTGTTATATATGATTTCATTGTGTTTATTCTACCATTTCAATTATTTATGGTCTTTCTTACCTTATGTTATATATATATAGACCATTATTATTGTTATCTTCACAAGAGGGTATAGTCTCTCCACTACCACCTAATGAGACTATTACTTCTAGTCAGTATCCATTGGAGTATGGGGAGGCATGCCAAATGCCCAGTGGTCAACTAGCTCAGAGCATAGATAATGTGTAAAACATGATTGTGGTAATATATACTATTAGAAGAAAAATTATATAACTCAGGATGAAAACAATCGAAAAATAATTCCAAGAGACATACTTCTTATGATTCTCAATACCTTTATGATAGATAGACTCAAAATATCAAAACAAAATACAAGACCCACTCATTACTAATTTTAAGATCAAATCAACACATCTAAAAGAAACCAATTTCAAAATCATAATCCAAAAATTAAATCATAACAAAGAATAAAAATACTTCAATATAAAAATAAATCGAAAATCCCTCCTTTTAACTATTTTTAAAACTACAACCATTAATTAAAAATTTAAAAATGTCATTTTAATGTCACTTTAAACTAAAAATAATAATTTGAAAAATAAATTTTGAAACTCTAATTTTGAAAATTGATAATTTCATTGATTTTTTTGAATCTACATAATAAATTTATTAAAATTGGAAAAAGTCCTTGAACATTAATTTCTTCCATTTATCATTGGAAAACAACTTCTAAAAATTTCTAAATTAACTTATTCCATTTAAAACAAAATTTAAATAACGGAATATCTTCCGAATAAACCTATATAACACCAATTTTTCATGAAAATATCTTTTAAATCATTACAAAAAATATCTACACACAACCGAATTTTTTTTACCAACGGGAGATCAAGAAAAAATTAAAAAAGGGGATAATGGAGGTGAATGGGATAGCTACTTGGTTTGGTGTACCATGAACCAACCCTAAAATTGACACTCAAGGATAAAAAGAATTGATCATATAGGCTTCACATAGTTTTATATAACACATGGGATAGCCATGTACCTTTGGTTCTGCCTCATTTTCACCCCTAAAACATGGGGAAACACCTAATCGAACGATATAATTCCAATATAACCATATCAACACTAAATATATTAAGAAATACACAAAATATAAATAAAGGAAATTCAAAATTCAATACTGAATACCCAAAATCCTAGAAACTGGAGTCTCCGATCCCATAAGAGAATGTGATACCCATACTGAACCCACCATTTGATTTATTACATTACTATCTATAATCTACCATCACATCCCAAATAACTAAGGGAGGTATAATACCATTTGTAATGATCTAAGCAAGGATAAATTGATCATTCACTCAACTTGATTCACCACTATACATGAGGGTTGTTCCCAATCCCTATGGTCTCACAATAAGCACTAGGGAATGAAAGGATATGCCTTGGAATGATTTTGAACAAATAAATAATATTCAACATAAATCATATTTAAAAAAAAATTTGATTTGAAGAATCCATAAATTAGATTTAAATGTAAAATAAAATTTGTAGGAAATAAAAAGTAACAACTCCATTTTTATATATGAAAATTCAGAATATTTTGAATAATATTTTTGGGGCTAGGCTAAAATTTTTTATAGTTATGGGTTCTATAGAGCCTAAATGTGGATATATTTAAAATATTCAATATAATATATAATGCAAGTTATTTTTCAAAAATAATGGAACATCTCCCAAATGATTCTGTGGGTGGTAAAACCAAGATATCTACTAATTTTAGATTATAGATCTTTCCTTAGGGAGGGTATATGAGTTTCCATATTTTTTTATTTTGGTGTAGTGCAGGCGCCAGCATGACATTATATAAAATAAATAAATAAATTTTATTTATTTATTAATTATCAAATAAATGGATAAACCTAGAATAATTCCTATATAATACAAATTTTAGAATATCATTAGGGTTACCCATATAAACATTATATATTAAGAGGATTTAGAGCTCCATCATTGGTAGAGAGTCCCCAGGGAGAATTGAAGAAAAATTCTCATATGGATTCCCAAGGATCATAATAAACACAAAGGATCTCTTTAATGGAATAAATGATGATATGATCCTCACCAATGATCAATGGAGACCCATGGTAGGGATTTTTATTTTTTTTATCCCACATTCCTGATTATTTGTTATGAACACGAATTAACTCTTTAAAAATAATTTTTGGACTGTTCTTCATTTGTATGCCCATTGATTTAATTTTATTCCTTGAATTTGGAATTGAAAATTATTTTGAAACCACAAAGACTTCTCAATACTCCCTTGATGACATTGGACAAGCTTAAAAAGGGCAATATATATTCTTATAACTTTTCTGATTCAGGACTTTCTTACTATGTTCTAATCACATTCATCATCAGTATTAAATTGGTCTGTGATTCGAATATATTTGGTAACCCATTTCTTTGTTTTATTGTTTATTATTTCTATATATTTTTTACATGGTTTTTATTACAATACCAAATATGTGATGAAGTAATAACAATGAATATAGAAATATGATAGTGGTATTGGAGATGTGGGTTTCATGAGTCAGACTGTGTGGGTACTCTGGAGTAGCAACAACAAGATATTTTCATTTAAAGGGTGGTTGGAATCCAGCCACCAATGACAAAAAGTGTCTATTAAATGTGTTTTGGGGAATTCTGGGTGAGATTCATGGTATAATAAAATGTATTTACAATATAATTTGAAGACAGATGAACTTATTAAGATTATAGAAAATTAAAATTGACACACCATGTATTTATGAAGAACACATGTTTTCTGGACCCCTTAATGTATTGTATATGGTTCATATAGAAGATAAATATAACAAATTCATTTTCCAAGTACACATTCCATTTGAATCCAAGGATTAAAGATAAATGTGCACTATCTAGGTCAAACTTAAATGAATATGGGTAGGGTATATGGGTATTATCAGAGTTCATAAAGACAATAAGTGTATATGGACACAAAAAACAACAAAACCAGACTTAGTGGGACACACCGTGTGTACCTTATACACACAATGTAATCCTTCCATCGAACATAAGATCCCTTTTTTACCACTTTATAGCTTCATTTATGCAAGTTTTTGTTCCCTTTATTTATCCCTATGAGGTTATAGTGTAGAATCTTATCCTATGAATAGAATGAGAAATCCCCTCAATAGGTTAGTTCTAAATAGGGTCATGTATCCCTCTACAAGGTGTGAGGTGTGAAACTCTATCTCATTCTTCCATAGTTGGGGATAAGTATCATGTATCTGACTTCTAGGTCATGTTATCCCATTCATATTGGGTTATTCTAGTTAAGGTTATACGCCCACCATTAGCCCCAGGTGTGATACCATATCTATGTATCAAAAAATCATGTGTTCTCGTTTATGATTCAATATAGAAAGGACCATTAATCATGACCTATCAAATGAGGTTATCCAGTGTTAGTGAGACATGATGAATGAGTGTTCTTAGGAGAGTTTTACCTTGGATCCTTGAGAAGAATTCCATGTCTAGAAATGATGCCATTACTATAATATGATACTTAGAGTTTTTATTTTAGAATATCCTGGTTTTATCTTTCCTTCATGGAGACTCAACTTATTGTGATTTCCAATAGAATCCCTTTGATCAATGGTTGGTGATTTCAGAGTATCTTACTAGGTATGTTTATAATAACCTATTTATGGGTTCTTATAATATGTTTTGTGTATTCTAGAGATGATAGGCCTTTCAATAGAGTTCTTTGTGGACCAAGAGGATTTGGAGGTTAGTTGTGCTAGAAGAACCACATACTGGTCAAAGAGTTTCATTTTGGTATTTGTACCCTATTATTAGTATGTTAGATTATTTTAAAGTATTGGTTTTTATATATTTGGCCCCCTTTCTTTTTCAATACTCTTTTTTCTTAATCTGATGTGGGATTTTATATTATATACAAATTTACAGTATTGATTATATATATTTTTGTGCTATGATGGTTTATAGAAACTTGTTATTGTGTATTGGTGCCTTAGGCTAAGGACTCCCATGTGTGTGATATGCCTACTCAGTTCTAGTTGATATCTCCTAGACTATTAGAGGTGTGACTGTGGTGTCACTTATAGATTACTACTAGAAAGGTGGGCCTTGATGGGTCTGGTCATAACAGAGTGTCATCAGAGATGGGTTGTCTTAAGGCTAGTGTTTGTAGATAGTCTGGCTATGAGGATTGGTTTAAGAACTATGTAAATAGCGTAAAAGTGTCTCAAGTTTGGATCTCAGGTTGGGTAACCTAGAGATGGTGTGGAAGATTCTGTATACATTCACTAAGTCCCTGATAACCTAATTTTTGACTTGGTACATAAAAATAACGGTTATAGGGAAAGTATTTGTACATACATTATAAAGAAATGGGTTGTGGTTTCCATGTGTTTATGGAGTTAGCTCACCAAATATTCTTCCTTGAACATGGTTCAACTTGAATATTCTAGGTTTCTTCAATTAAAAAAACCAACTAGTATTCCTCATGACGATGATATGCTTAGAGACGAGGCTTTAGTCTTGGGCCCCATTCATGAGGCGATTCCTCTAATAGGATTTCTGATAGTACCTCCACTTGTTAAGAATTGGATTGTTTTTGTGGTATTGGTAGATGATGCATGCATGTTGATATCACATCATGGGTTTCTAATGAAGAGAACACTGACGAATCAAGGTGCGTTAGACCCCTAGTAAACATAGTACTAGATCAAGGTAGTAGAGTGAGTTTTATACCTTGTTAGGACACCTCCCAAACAAATGGTGCTCCTAGTGGGGTGGCTCCAACATGGAATAATAGTGATATGGTGGATCTTGGTGATTTAAGCACATTACTAGTTAAATCTCACCTCTGTATATTTTTAGTACCTATTTAGATAAGAGTTGTTTCTAATGAATTTGTATGAAGTATGTATTCAGGAGCTTCTTGAGCTTTAGTAGGAAAACATGTAGTCACAAAGTATGTTTAGAGGTTTACCAAACAATAATGATATTATATGGATATGGATAATGAAAAATAATTTTTAGTATATATTTTTTGGGATTCTCTAAGATTTATGATATGCAGTGGTATCTCGGTATATATGTTCTTACACTATGGTGGTGGAACATGCCATTATTGTGGAGAGATTCTTATAATAGAAGTATCCAACCATTGGTTCTTACAGTGGACACATTGGATTTGAGACCTTATAAACTAGTATCTGACATCAAAATTAGGGATCCAAGCACATGAGGTGACTTTAGAGGATGTATTGGAATAATGGTTTAACATTTCAGGCTTTTTAAGGAGATTATAGTTATCCGAGGGAGATATAGTGATTCGTTTGTGATGGAAAATATCATATTACATAAGATCTATAAAATCTTCATGATGTAGATAGAGAGAAAATTTATGTGCTACTAAGTAAGATTTAGTTGATTGAGAAGGGAGGTTTATAGGTATGCATGTGTGGAAATTTTCTTGGGAGAGTTGTGAGAGATAGAAGATGTTATGATTTGTTCCCACCAACACCACCCCTAGGTGGTCCATGCCATTATTAGGGAGTTAGTGGTTAGAGATGTGGATTATTAAAAGAAATGGTTTATTATGACCTGGAGGATCTGGGTATGATATGGGGTATGATTCATGCCATGTATAATTTAGCTATAATTTTGATAGAAATAGGAACAAGTCACTATTAAATTACCACATCCCTAGATTGATACATAGAGATTCCAATGGAGTCTTTAGCTTTAACATTGTAAATATTGACTCATTCCTAGTTATATTTTATTTTCACACACTTATTCTAATAGTGTGTCCCATTTCTTGGAGGAGAGATATTTTTTGGGATATCATAATTTTCTTGATGAGGCCATATGATATAATATTGGATATGGACTAGCTCATTGCAGTACATGAACATATTGAATATTTTTAGTAGAGTATAGGGTGATTCTGGGTTTATGGGATGCATGTTTTTTAATAATATTTAGAAATAAACCCAAGAAGAGATGGTTGGTATTATATGCAGGAGGATAAAATATATTTATCATCAATTTTCTAGTATGTCCCTTGGTGTAGTAAATACTCCGAGCCTTAAATTTCATATAGTAGTGGAGGAGTATGAGGAAATCTTCCCTAAGTTTGTGATGAGCTGACCTCCCTATAGTGATATTGACTTTTACATAGACCAACATCCAGGGACTACCCCGAAATCTATGCTAACCTATCTAATGGATCCAATTGAGCAGTGAGAGTTGAAGGAATAATTTGAAGATATTTTGAGGAAGGGATTCATTGGATCTAATGTGTCCACATGGATAGCCCACATATTGTTCTCTAAGTAAGAAAATGAGAGCACGTGGCTATGTGTTGATTAGAGTCACCTGAATAAGCTGACTATCAAGAATACGTATCCACCTTTGAGAATTAGTGACCTCTTCATCTAGTTGAAAGGGATGGAGTTGTTGTTAAATATTGACCTCATCTTGGGTTATCATAAAGTCATAATATTAGAGTGGATATAAAGAAGATAGAATTTTGATGCCACTATGGTCAGTATGAGTAATTTATTACCCCCTTAATGAGGGATAACGACCCTATAGTGTTCATGGGACCCATGAACTATATCATTCATCACTTCTTAGACTAATTCAGGGTCTTCTTGGAAAATTAAATACTAATGTACTCAATTTTATAGGAGGATCATATGATACATTTGAGTATGTTCGTGAACATAATCTTGGAGAACTAAATTTATGGGATGCACTAAAAGATTAAATTCTATATTTGAGAGATCCACTTCCTAAGAAATTTAATCTCAAAAAAGGGAGTGGTAGTAGGCCCATAAAATATTGAGATAATTCTAGCTTGGGATCTACCCAAGAACATGATTGTGGGTTGGATACTCCTTGGTTTGGTAGGATATTATCATAGATTAGAATAATATTTCATCAATATTATAAAACCTATGACTTATTTGACCCCAAAGGGGAAATATTTAATGTGGAAAAAAAGTTTCTGTAGAATTTTATGGTGTATCGGTTGAGGTTGTAATGTGCCCCCATCTTGATTCCACAAGAGAAGGTTGTTGAGTACGATCTGTTTTATGATTTTTAAAGAGATGGGATAAATTAATTATGATATAGTGGAAGGTGATGTTTTATAATGAGTATTGGAAGCTGAATCCCCAAAGATCAAAATTATACCACCAATTATTTGGTGCTGGTATTAGTATTTTTTTGTCCTGAAGTCTTGGCGACACTATCTTGTGGTAGAGTGATTCATCATCTATTCTTACCATAAGAGTCTCAGGTATATCTTATCATAGAAAGATATTGTCCTGATTCATTGGTGATTTCTAGAGTTCATATAGGATGTTGATTTTGGGATTTTCCACACTCCTTAGAAAGGTAATGTGTTTGAAGGTTCTCTGAGTAGGAAATCCCATCCTCATTCTCTGAGCAAGATAATAGAGCATTTGGCCTCTTTGTAGCTGAAATTTTTAGATGAGAGTATAGAATAAAATAACTAGTCAATGGTTTTAATCCCAAATCTTATCTAAATAATCAGTAAAAAATCATTTAGATATATCAATTTTGAGGTCTCATGTGACTAGATATCCCCATGTATAGCTTCTGATGGATTTTATGAAGGTTGGGAGCATGTCATTGTTTTCTTAGGAGATAAGGAATGGTACTGTCACACTAGTATAAGATTTGATAAGGGAGTTTGATAAACCCCACTTAAAAGTATATATAAGAGTGTTTAAGATTTACCACTACCATCAACATCAGTTTTGGTGTCCATGGATGTAGCATACTGTAGCTAAATTCTTCTCTCAACACATCACTTACCAGTAGGTGAATGCTGATAAATAGGTACCAATGAGTCTAGAACAACCCTTCATGGTACCAGATTATAAGTGGGAAGATGTATGAATGTATTTTGTGATGGTACATCCATGTTTAACAATTAGTCATGATTATTTTTGGGTGATTGTAGACTGACTCACCAAGTTATCATTCTTCCGAGCCATCCAAGAGAAAACTATAGGGGAGAGTTTTTGGGTCTTGTACATGTATGATATAATCCAAATTCTTAGAGTCCCCACATTTATTGGCTCAATACATTATGGTCACTTAATTTATCAATTTTGGATAGGATTATAGGATTATTTTACGAATTTTTTAAGCACGAGAATGGCGTTTGACCCCTAGAAAGATGTACTGACAAATAAAACCATCCATTTTCTAGAGGAAATGCTATGAGCTTGCATGTTTGATTAGTAAGTAGCTGGGAGGATCCCATAACATTTCTGGGATTATCTTGTGAAAATAGTTTTCATTCCACCATTTTCATTCCACCACTCAAGGCATTATATGGGAGACCCTACAGGTCGTAGCTATACTAGATGAGTCAGGAGAGACAATGCTTATGAGCCCAAATATAGTGCACATGATGATATTGAAGGTTAATATCATCTAAGGGTGGATAATATCTACACAGATTCATCATAAATCCTATGTGGACTAATGGCTGACTCTTTTGGAGTTTGATTTTGGATATCATGTGTTCTGGATGTTCTCACCTTAGTGATAACTAAAATGATTTAGCGGAGGCAGTAACCGATCATTTTTTTTTTCATTTTCCATTTACAGAAACAATGAAGGGTTAGATAACCAGTATAGGTTTCATCCTTACCATAATAGTTAGATAAGGTGCATGAAAGTTTCCATATGTCATAACAGAGGAGATACATGCATGATCCATCACATGTTATTGACCAGGGTGAGGTATAATTTGATGTTAAAATTATCTTTTTGAGGTTCCTGGTGGCTACTGAGGATTTTAAGGATAATATCCTTCATGGGTGAGTTATTCCCTTGGTAAATGTTTGTTGAAAACATGAAAATATCCACAATAGTGCCTGGAAGTGGAAAAACTAGATACAAAATCAGTACTATCATCTATTTGAGTAGTTTTTAAATTTTCTAAATGAAAATATCTAAAGGATATGAGAATGTAACTACTCCATTTTTGTTGTATGACACATTGTAATATTTTAAATAATATTTTTCAAGTTATCGATAGTATAAGTATGATGTTCTGGGCCATGTAAAGCCTCGGTGTGGGTATATTAGAAAAATTAAATATAATATATTACTTGCACATAGGTTTATTATATATAATGGAATATCTTTTAAAAAATACCTCAGTTGGGAAAAATGGACCAACATTAAATAAATATCGTAGGTTTTTTATAGGTGGGGTGTATGTTTTAACAACATCAAGAGTTTTGGTGGTGTGGAGATGCTAGTGGGACATTAGAGAAAATAAAAGAATTAATTTTTTTTACTTATTAATTATCAAATAAATAGAGAAACCTAATGGAATAACTATATAATCATCATTATTGAAAATATATTGGGTTAGACACATAACCCCAGAATATTTAGAGGATTATGAGAACCATAAATGGGAGAGAAGATGTGGGGAGGAATTAATGATAAAAACTCATAGTAATTCTCAAGGACAATAAGAAACACATAGGATATTTTAATTAACATAAAAATGGATAAAATCTATACTAATGATCAATCCAAACCTCAGGTATGGTTTTTTATTTTTTTCTTTATCCTCCATTCTAGTTTATTTATGGAGAAAATTAATTAACTCATTTAGAATGAATTAATGTATTTTTCTACATTTATTAGATCATTGATTTAATTGTATCCCTTGAATTTGGAATTGATATATCTTTTAAACCCCAAAAATCATTTAGTATTCCATATTTGATGACATACAGGATTAACATGGCCAACATAGGTTCTTCTAACTTTTGAGTTTCATGATTTTTTTACTCCATTTTACACATTATCATCGTCATTATTCATTCTTTTTCAATTTAAATATATCTAAGAACTTGTTTCATGGTATAAATTTTCATTGTTTTTGTGGATTTGTATGAGGGTTTTCTTCCAGGATCAAATACACGAGAAATCTGTAATAAAGAAGATGAATATATGATGGGGGTGTGGGTGATGGTGGTTTCATGAGCCAAAAAATGTGGGTAATTCAATGTAGAAATGTCAGGAAATTTTAGAGTAAAGACCATCCGGAATCTGGACACCGAATATGAAAAGGTTCCATTGAGCATGGTTCAAAGTATTGCAGGTGATACTCAATGTGGATGTAAAATTTCCATCCAAATAAGTTGAATTTTCATGAATATATGGAGATTTTTGGAATATTCCAATCTACTTAGCATGTAGTTCGTAAGAACACCTGCCACGTGGATCCATTAATGTAAAGAATAGGGTTTTCATGTTAGATAAAAATTAGATAGATGTCTTGTCAAAAAATTGTTCTAACCCTAGGCCCGCGGCATGAAATGTACCATCCATGTTACATAGGAATAAACATTGGATGGGTATACGATCACATGTAGAGTACAAAAACATGGTAAGGGTACATGAATATAGACACACATATGAATGGACATACCATGGAATGTTTTTTGTACCCTATACATATTGTGCACTTTTTACAGGATAAATTAAATCCCATATTTCCCTCAGTCCAGCTTCAGTTATGGATGGGTTGTTTTTCCAATGATCCATCCCTATAAGTGTATAATGTGGAATATTTAATCAGTGTAGGATGATTGATCCCCTCTATGATTTAGTTTTAGGTAGATTCATGTATCCCTCAATAAATCTTGAGGTGTGATCCTCTATCTCATTCTTCCCTAGGTAGGGTTATGTATCTTATATATGAAAACTATGGGATGTGATCCCAATCCTACTGGGTTATTCTATATATGGTATAGTATTCCCTATTGGACCTGGGTGTGATCCCCTACCCAATTATCAAAATATTATGTGTTCAAATTAATGATTCAATATGGGAAGGCCTGATGAGTGAAGTCTCTCAGATGTGTGCCACCGGTGCTAGTGAGACCCGATGAATGAGTTCTTCTAGATGAGTGTTACATTGCATCCTTGAGTAGAATCCATTGAATCATAGTGAAGCCATGAACTTAATTTCAATATTAGAGTCTTCCTTTAATCATATCTATTTTTTATATTTCATTATTGTTGGCTCACCATATTGTGATTTTGATATGATTCTCTTTGATGCTATGTTTATTGATTTTGGTGTATCCTATCCAGTATGTTTATAGTCACCCCTAAACAGGTGATAGATGATTGTGTAATGCATTTTTATAATTAAATGAATTTCAACAGAGCTGTTGGTGGACCATGAATAAGTGATGCTTAGTTGTGCTAGATGGACCATTTGTGAATCTTGATGTTTAATTTTGGTAGTTATCCGCCTTTCATTGAAGTCCAGATTACTTTATGGTATAGTTGAGCTTGTATTTTGACAATTTTCATTTACAAAGTATTTTTTCAAACTAACATGTTGGATTAGATGTTATGAATGCATTTACAGTATTAATTGTTCACCTTTATATGTTTTTATGGTGTATAGAAATCTGTGAATGTGTATAGGTACCATCTCTAAGGCCTACCATGTGTGTGATATTCTTACTCAGAACAAGTCTCCTATACATGTATTATTAGTGGCATGATTAGGGTTTCACTCTCAGATTTCTGCTTAAAAGGTGGGCCCGAGTTGGTCAAGTCATGTCATGAAAGAAAAAATATAAAACGATGCAAAAAATAAAATGTGGGGAAGTAGTGTTGGATAAAAATTTATTGGAAATAAAGTGATACTAACATACATAGATCAATAAATCCATGTGACCTAATGTCACACTCTTTCCAATATGTTAAAACTCACTCTAGGAGCAGTCTCTATGAAGAATTCTATAATGTGGTGTTCTTTTGAAACAAGGAAAGAAACTACAAGATCTATTCAGTCTAGAGAAATTGAGTAGTGTATTTATGATGTGAGGAGAAAATATATTTTGGATTTTTCAAAATAGTTCCTTATTTTATTTTTTAAAACATTCCAAAAACATGAGTTTGTAATATGACATATAATAATAGTGTTTTAAAAGGGTTTATGAAAATAAAACCATTATTATTTCAAAAATATTCCTTTTAAATTTATGAAACTTTTTAAAATATAGAATTTAATTTCCCTCTTTAAAACCCATTTTAAAATACACTTTTCAAAAACCATTAAAAAATATTCTTTTTATAAAATTCCATTGAAACTCAACTCACTCCAAATAAAATAGAAAACCCATAATCAAAACTAATAATAAAAAAAAGGTAACTATAAACTAAATAAATCAAAACAAAAGTGGTTATAAACATAGTGAATAATCATTGAATAATCTATAGAATAAAAACCACACCTAAACCAGTCTAAAAGATAAGAAATGACAAATAAAACATATGAATATAAAATAGTAATAAAAGCGTATGTAATAAGAATAACTACATAAAAAATATATAAATCAATTTGAATTTTATATAATCATGGGATACATTTAAACATCTTTTGTGGTGACAATAAACATACATGGGGGGCCTTTGTTCCACCTCAAGGCCATTAAGCCACCTCATGGACTTCGAGCCACATAACGTGTAGATGAAAAAAACATTACTTCTACAGGGAATAAGTTCCATAAGAAGATTTAGAGTATGAAAATATACCATAGAAAATCTATCATACTTAGAAGAATGATATGGTATGAAAATTTCCATAGGTGCTAGGCCTATCGATATTTACACATGACAGCTAGCCAAACAACCATGTTAAGGTTCAGAGATGATCACAATGTAGATGATGGGGAAGGGTGGTTATAAGTAGTCATAGTATCAGATGAATTTTTCTATGAAATTATGGTCATGTAATGTTATGAATCTTACATTCCATATAAGGTTTCCCATTCAAAACATAAAAGGGGGATTATAAAAAATGAACAAAAATTGAAGGCCTTTTGGTCGTTCAGGCAGAACAATATGTGGGTTATGACCATTTTATAGCCTATTGATACATCCCTATGTCTATAACTAACAAGATTACCCTAAAATATATTAATTGAGGTCATTAAGCCCAAGTCCAAGTCCCATTCTATCCATGGGTAATCAATCCCATCTAATAATGACTATAATGAAACTATCTCTCCATAAATCACTAAGACACCATGGATCCCCATGAAGAAAGAGACTAAAGGTGTGTTAACATTTATAAAATAATAACCCTCATCCAACTTCTTAACACCACCTTATTCAATCTATATCTAGCTTATATATATATATAATTCATATTATATCAATGTATTTCTCACTAGTGAGGACATATGGGGAAAACATAAATGTATATCTTATTTAATGAAGGTTCTTACTATAGCAATAAATAAAAATAATAAAATTAAAATTCCCAAGAATCATTTATAAAAATTTTATTTCACTACCCACCCACACTAAAACCACAACTAGTTTGGTATAGGAGACTATCTTGTACCCCATGTTGCATCTCCCATAGGCCCTACGTTGGAAACCAGCACTGGAGGAATTACACACAAGTCATGGAGGCATTACATAATAAATTTATAAGAGAAAATAATAAACCACCAATCAGAAATGAAATACCTTCCTAAAAATATACATTGATTCCCATAAACCCAATTTCAACTACATTTCCTATATCAATAAAGTAATGTACATATAGAAACAACACTGAAACATTAAATCATCTTCTGACTCCATTTAAGATACCCAAATAACATCTCCTATCTTTGTCAGAGTTTCCTATAAACACTTAGAATCATGTGGAGTGTTGATCACTTGGGAATACTCTGTATGATAATATTTATAAGTCGTTCTATATTCATACGAAATAAAATTTTGGAATATACATTCATGAAAAAATATATGTAAGATAGGGGTATTGAAAAAGATGATAAGCATGTGAGAAATAAATAATTTTCACTCTCAACAACATAACCTTAACATATATTAGCTTATCATAAGTGAAAACATGAAATATATATTTATATATATCTATAATAAAAGATTAATTCTATAATATAACATCAAAAATAAATGAAAATTACATGTAAAATCACATCCAAAAATTTCTTCAAAAAAGAAGGAAAACAAAACTCTCAATTCGCACTAATAATTCCATCATCACATACCTACACCCCATGTAGCCACATCATCCTATATTTTCACCCTATATTATAACATAATTATATCCCTACATCCCATGAAATCACATCACCATATCCCTGCATCCCATGCAGCCATATCAACAGATCTTTACTTCCCATGAAGTCACATCACCACATCCCTACATCTAATGAAATCACATCACTTAATAACTTTATCACATTTGGGTGAATTATCATATCCTTTCATCCCATTTATCCACATCAACACATCTCTATATCCCATTTATCCACACCATCGATGAATTCATGTTGAACTTCGATACATTGCTACCTAATATACAACAAAAACTTTTAATCCATCTCAGTCAAATGTTATAAGTATATGTCAACCTTAAGCCATTTTAAATCATAATTAATACAAATTTCATAAATGTGTTCCATTATAACCCACATATATAAATATATTATAGTGAAACCATTATCCATTACTACCCTTGAATATAAATAATACAATAATAAATAGATTAAACATGAAAATATTCAAGCAATTATATTAGTAATATAATAAAAAACAATTAAGAAGATAATGAAAAATAAATAATCTCATAAGAAATAATCCACATAAAAGGAAAAAATAATAAAAATACCAATAAGAATCCATCCATACATTAAATGTAAAGTACTTCATATAATTATATTAATTTTTCATAAAAAATATATAAATGAAGAAACATTATTGCAATGAAAAACTAGTCACACCATCTATGATTAGATAATATACCAACCAGGTTTCCTTTACCTATATAATTTATAAGTTACTATTTGTTATTAAATTCTTTAATAATATATTTTAAACATTGTTTCAATGGACAAGTAATTATCACATATCGTTAATTGTTAAATTACACACTTATCTAATTATTATTTATTTAACCCATGTAATTACTCTATCCATATTATCCCTGAGACTCTTCCATACATTTTTTACATTTTTATTTAATTATTAAATGAACATAACCTCCTAAAATAACTAATGATATATTAATAGTATAATAGTAACCATATAAATTTATGGTCACTCTTTTTAAATTTATCATTAATTGGAAAAATTAAATCTATTATATATGTTATATATGATCACACATTATTAATTTCACTTCAAGTTACCATCCTATCTTCATTAATAAATCTCAAGTATATTAAACATAAATCAATATCTACAAATTCATTATTCCTTTTTTATTTACTTACATATTGTATTATAATATCATCAAGTGTTTTATCACCAAAAATATATTTAACAATGGAATAATATCCATCTATATGGAATAATTTTTTTTGCAAAATTAACTCCAATAAATAATAAAGTAACATGTGCACATAAAATTATATAACTGGTTATGTGATGAAAAAAATATATCATGACATAATTAGTGAATAAAAATATAACATGGAATCATATTTAACTTCTATTTCCAATTCCACAATAACTCTACCACCATTTTATTTTCCAAGATATCCCCCATTTCACATGGGATGTCACATAAGTTTAAAAACACATATTCAATAGTTTCATCAATAAGATACTAAGGAAATCATTATCATATTACATTTCACATTTTTAGGGTTTCATTCCCCATATCTATTTACTTCATATAGTGGAATAAATTATCATAATAATAAGTCATTATAAAAATCATTACATGCATAGAATTAAAGGATCTAAGAAAATGATGTGTAATTTGAATATTCATCATGAATAATTTAGAAATTTAATTTGCGACTCTCTCCCTAAGACTAAACATAGGCCCAATGTAAGTGTATGTTATAAGAAACCTATTGCGTAAATAAATAAAACCCCTCTCCTTGGACCATTTCACCTCCACTGAGTCCATAGAGAGAACATACATTGATCTCTATTGTTTGTCCAAGATATATTCTCAATTTATTGGGGAATTTCCAAGAAATATATCTTTATGTAAAATAAGTGTCTTTCTATAGTAATAAATAAATAGGTAACCCTATACTCATTTTAAAGGGATTAGTAATTTAAAAGTGAATGATGATTTTTTGATTCATTTTATTTTATGAGTTAGAAATTAGATTTTAAGGATTTTCAAGGATTATAATGTTTAATAATATATCAAGGATACCATATTTTAAAGATTAAGAAGTATGAAAATCCCTACCTCTATAATCTAGTTATTTTTTCATGAAAATCATTCAATTTGATCATCAGTGCATATCCCCAATCTCTGATTTCTCTACATGGTAGAGGAAGATAGGGAGAGAAATGATTATATAGCCTAGAAATTTCATGGACGAGAGATGAAATTGTCATATATATATAAGGATTTATTCTTCATATATGATTTAATATAATTTGGTGGAAAATTAGGTGGAGAGAATAGGATAGAGAAGAATAATATGAGTATATATATTAAAATATAATCACAAAACAATATCTAAAAAACACATGAAATAACCATTTGAAAAAAAATTGTCCTTTTTTTATATAAAAAAGTTTAAAAAGACAATATATAATAATTCTACACACTCAACTTACCTAAGCACATTCAAATTCCATAACAAACAAATACATTTAAAAAATATGACATATCTTATTGATTAATAACCTGGAATGGAATGAGTAAAAAATTAGGGGATTTAATTTTATGATGAAAAACTTATAATCCGATGGTTTTAATTTAAAATCCCATTTATAAAGATAAAAAACATTATAGGTTTATATAAATATATATTATAAAATTTTAGGCATTAAAATAACAAGAAACCTTTAATTATTTATGTTTCTTATTTATTTCATTTGATCAAACCATTAAAATTATAAAAATAATACTTTAAAATTTCAAACATTTATATACCATGATTTTTAATATCTAAATTGTCATATTACATATAAAACTTCATTACATCTTGAGAGGAAGAAGAATCTAGTGATCATCTATGTAAAAATATTAGCCCCATGTAGGGGGGGTCTATCTATGGGTAAAATTATTTACCCTTATGAAAAGATAAAGTAGGAAATCACATAAGGGTAATATTATCTGCCCTTATGCAGATAAATCTATACATCTATGAATTCTTAGAAAATATCAATCTACACTTACACAAGTAATACAATTTCCAGCACACCCTAATGTTGTAGAGGAATTCACTTATGATCTTTAAACATCTTATGGATTCTCCATAATACCTATATGTAAGATTTGAAAATTTTTGTTTGATATTATGAAGGACTTGGAATTTATGGGATACCGTTAATTAATGAATGTAAAATAAACAATACATTTATGAAACAATGGATGAACAATATTGATCCTTATGTAGCCTATTTAAATAAAATGTTACCTTCACTACAAAAACTAGGTTTGTATAAGGTTAATAATTTAACTAAGAGTTACTAAATATTAATGAATTAAAATAATAAATAATATATTACATAATTAATTTTTATTACTAAATTTCTTGTGTTCTAATATAATCTAATCAGTTCAAAATCATTTTAAAAATTCAAAAAAATGTTTTAAAAAATAATTCCTTAAAATACAAAAAAAGCTCTTGATTGAGCAAACATCCTAAAATGTCCAAGGAAAAATTGGTGATAATCTAGAACTTTTAATCATATACCACTCAATAAATCCTCATCCTCAAGTATTTATAACTAAACATGAATAAGGAAATCACAATGCTTAATATTTAAGGGTAGATACCTCTCAAAGAAGTCCCTATCTACTAATGGAAACACAATAACATTCAAGGGAAACAGTTTTAGAATTACAATAACTTTTAATAAACCAATATTTTATTTAAACTCATTTTAATTTCATGGAAATAAATTATTTTTGATTTTTAAATGTACAATTAGATAGTTATTAAAAAAAGAATCCATTTCCTTTATATAAATTCTTATAAATGTATAGTTACTAGTCCCGATGGACCACTGGGGGTGGGGGTGAATCAATGGTGTTTGCCAAATCCATGACATATTTTTAAGGTTAATTTCATTTAATTTTCGTTATTTCTTTATTATGGGGGTTTCCCATGCATTGTTTAAGGAAAGAGTGAATTTTCATTTTTTGGGCCAAACTGTGCGCCCATTTCGAGATTTAAAAACCAATTTTGTTTATTTTATCACTCTTTATTTTTCTAGAATTTTCACCCATTACACTTAAACAATTTCCTACCCTTACCTATTAACACTTCCAAATCTATTTGGACCCTTTAAGAATCTATAATCATGGTGGATTGGGATTTTTATTTAAGGAATTGGGCCAGACCGCATGTCCATTTCTAGTTAAAAAAATAGTTTAATTAAAATCATATTCAATTTTTATGATTTTTAGTGACTCTAACTCCCATCCAAGACCACTGGCCCTAGTAACACCCCCAATCTCTTTTCCCCCTATTTTGAGCTCATATGAATCACGAATTAGGGAAAAACTTTTTAGTCTTTCTCAAATAATCTAGATTTGAAGAGGCAACTTTTTCCCTTCATAACTCCTTAAATTTTTAATATTTCCCCCATTTTTGTTCTAAATTGACCTTAATAGACTTATTTTAACTTCAATTTCATTTCTAGAAATTTGGAAATTCAGTTATTGGTGTATTTGGGATGATTTCTTCAAGATCCCTCAAGTGGGGGGGGGGGGGTGACCCAGTCCCGATGGACCACTGGGGGGGTGAATCTATGGTGTTTTCCACATCCATGAATTATTTTCAAGTTTAATTTAATTTAATTTCTATTCCTTCTTAGTTATAGGGGTTTCCCATGCATTTTTCTAGGAGAGGTGAGTTTTTATTATTTGGGACAAACCTTGCGCCCATTTTCAGATTTAAAAACCAATTTTATTTATTTTATAACATTTTATTTTTTCTACATTTTTCACCCATTACACTTCTAAAATGTTCTCCCTTTACCAATTAACACCACCATATCAATTTTTACCCTTTATGAATCCATAATCATGGTGGATTTGGGTTTTTGTTTAAGTAATTGGGCCAACCCTTAAGTGCATTTCTAGTTTTGAAAAAAAACATTATTTAATATCTTATTCAATTTTTATGATTATTTTGTGATTATAACTATCAACCAAGACCAATGACCTAAGGAGTTCCCCCATTATCTTTTAACCCTATTTGGGGCTCATATGCATCACAAATTAGGGCAGAACATCTTAGTCATTATCAAGTCATCCATATTTGAAGAGGTAAATTGTTTCCTTTATAAATCCTTCAATTTTTACTATTTTCTACCCATTTTAGTTCTCACTTGAACTTATCATCCATATTCAAACCTCACTTCTATTTCTACCTATTTGGAAATTTATTTACTTGTTTATTTGTAGAGATATCCTCAAGATCCCTCAGGTAAGTGAGTCTCTTTCATTCATCCTCTCAATTGCTTAGGTTTTATTCCATTTTATTACAGTTTCTTCCATTTCTTCTTGAAGATAATAATTTATAGAAAATGGGGATTTGAACCGAGGTTTTGATTTGGGGTTTCTTGGTCTAATCTTGTGGGTTTAGTCTTGATCTAATTCCCTTGTGGTGTGGTGGTGGTGCAGTTGATCTTTCACACAATGATTAAAGGGTTTTGACACATGTGGTTGGTGATTTCATGTGAAATAACTTATAAATGAGTTATATTTTATTAATTTTCATTTCTAGAACACTTATCCTTCATTAAATTTTCATAAATGTTTTTTGGTGATGTTTGTTAAGAAAATTATTTTTAGGTACCAATTTTTTGTTAAATTGGGTGTTTTACATGTTTATTCTAGGTTATGCAAATTGGGGGTTGTTTTATAACTCTTCTAATGTATTTATAAATTTTTTTAGTACTGAAAATTATATTTTTGTGAATATAGGTATTCAAATAGTGTTCTAAGTTGGTTTTAATGTATTTTGTGTGGAGAACATTGTTAAATTTTGTGAAGTTATTCTATTGAAATTATAACGGTTTTATTGAGTGATGTAAATGGTGAAAAGCATGTGTTGATACTGTTTTAGGTTTATTATGTCCATAAATGATGTGTTTAAGTGATAATGGATATTGGTAACATGTGAAAATAGTTTGATCATAATGGGGGAAACTCAGGTATCTAAGATGTAAGATATGTACTAGTACACTATTGATTCGGAGCGGTTTTACCCATATTTCACTGAGAAAAATGAATAAATAAGACACTAAAAAAACTATATTTATGGAGTTTTGGGACCAATGGGTTTTGGGTATGTTCCCTACTAGTGGATCTTGCATGATAATGAATTTTTCTATGGTTACTTTACACAGAGATAAGAAGTACATGGGGCCTGAGACTATCTAGTGCCTAGGGTTGTTCCTCAGATTAATGCTCATTGACTCTTTTGTATTTATCTTTAGAATACGGTGGTTTTTGATGGAAAATAATGTAACCTACATATTTTATTGAAATTTTCTCACTCAGGGAAAATTCTATTTGAAAACATTTTACATTTAAAAGTTTCATTCTTTAGAAATTATTTCCACCACTTATTGCTTATAAAAACTCACATTATTTTTATCTTGTATTGATTAATCTATAAAATATATTTGTGGTATTCTATTGGTATTAGGATCACACCAAACATAAACCCTTTAGTGTAATTATACTTTATCATGTTTGACATAGGTAAAGGCAAGGCCTTGGGTGATGGTGGTTTGGGTTTTTAGTTCCCTTCCACGGTGAATTGTTTGGATACGACGTGTGGGAGATGACCCCTTGTTATGTAGAGTCCTTTGAAATGTTTTTATGAAAATTTTTTGTGTCTTTATACCTCGTGTTTTATGTTTAAAACTACGTATTCAATTCATGATTTTATTTAAATATTTTTTGGAATGAATTTTCAGATTCAGTTTATCTTTTTTTTGATGTTTTATGTATCCATACTCAGGTAAATCGTTCCCAAAACAAATTATATGATACCTAGGTACTAGTAACAGACCATTGGGACATGGAAATACCTTCTGAAATTTTCATGGGATGGGTTTGGAGCCAGTTTAGATGGCGAACAGATTTAGTTCATGACAAAATGGTATCAGAGGAGGTTAATGTTTTTGGGTTATATTATTATTTTGGGATGAGTTGAGCGAGATAGGAGCTAGGACTATCGGGACTCAGTGTTTTGTTCATGAATAGGGTGATTGGCCCACACCTCTCTTGGTAGACTTTGAGTCACCATGGGACATTGGAATTGTTTGTTTGAAATCACTTCTAGGTGAGACGTGTGGGCTGAAAAACACCTGTGGACACCAGGTGGGAGTGGGGTAGTTGTTTCTTTTATCATTATAATGGGTTTGGATTTTTTATATTTGATGTTATTGATGAATTATTAAGAATTTTTGTACTGATTTTTTTACTTTTGACTATTGTCTTTTGTTACAACATGCCTCCCCAGAAAGATCGCATACACCCACGGGAGGAAGCCATAGAGAGTTCTCCCCCACCACATGATCTGAGGCTAATAGAGGTCGTAGTTTGGTTTGTCAATGCTCTAGGAAATTGACCAACTCCAATTATAGATCCTGTTAGGAAAGATGAGACTGGTAATAATAAGACATAGATATTACATTACTTTTACAGAATACATCGTACATAACAAAAACAGACACACAAGGACCGTAATAGTTTAGTTTCATTGGAAACTTGGATCGTAATCATCTAATCGTGGTGAAATATCTTCAACATCTCCCATAAACATCTTCCCTTTTTTCCTTACCTAAAACCTTTCTTTATATCCTGGGAAAAAGAAAACATAAAAAGGGTGAGCTCAAATTCTCAGTAAGTGTAAGCATGGAGAAAATAAAACAAACCATATACATTTGAACATAAAAACATGTACATAATATTTAAACATATAAATCTTGTGCAATGACATAAAACATGGAAGTACGTAAGGCATATATCAAAATATAACATCAATCATGATAAAATAGCTTGTAAATAAAACTTTTAATTGTGGAAAAACGTTAAGCACATGATATGATTTCCATAGTAGCCAAGGCATTATTTCCAAGACCATCTTAGTGGACAAAGTCCTTTTCTGAATTGAGTTCACTCCTCGTTCCCGTCCTGTATTACTGAACTGGATTTAATTACCATTCCATCCATGTCTATCTCATGAGATATAAATCTTTACCCAATTAATTGGAGGTAGATATAGGTCCCACCCATCTCATAATGAAATTATTCTTTCGTGTTTCACAAAATCATAAATCATACATCATAGCATAACCCATGTAATAAAATGGGATTCTTAAACATCATGCCATCATAACATAATCCATAAAAGTTTGATATCATTTCATCATAATAAAATTGAAACCATTTAAATCATAGAGACATATTACTTGAAACATACACATATGAAATAATGTCATCTTATATGGAAAATAGTTTTGGCAAAACCCTTGTAATGAATTCTTGAGGAAAATATCCTTTCTTCTTTAAAATCATTTTATTTTCACAAAATTCCATTCAATTTTAAAAGAAAATGGTATTGTAGAAAATAATCATGCAATCTTGTAGAGGAAGATTATTGAAAATGAGGAGTTATGAAACCGTAAAAATCCGTTCACGGCATATAAGTTAAAAATAACATTCTCCTCGTACTTTTGTCAGAAAAGTCAAAAAGTACCTTATATGGTAACCAAAGGAAAGATTCCATTCATACAATGTGGTAAAAAGTAAATAAAGGGTAAAAATGACATTAAACATTTATGTAAGTATAGTAAACATTTTATGTATTTTTTTTAGAAAAAATGGTGATGGATGATAAACATAACCCCAGTAAATACTTACATATAAGCAATCTCAGATAAAAATGAGATTGAAAATTTATCCCTTACCTTATGTCCGATATGCTTCATATGTATCTGAACCTCCTGTATAATGATTTAAATAATGTCATTGACTTATTACAAAATCATATTCATTGTTATGATATCATATATGGTTCACTTATGACTTTATATTACCCGTTTTTTGTAAATTCCATGTTAAAGAGTGTTTTGGGTAAAATCTTTTCATTTATCGTATGTGTTTCGACTCGTAGTTCTTGATATTATTACTTATATCCTAATTTAAATAATTCCAGAATGTAAAACATGATTTATATATAATATATATTCATTATATACATATATATTATAGATCTATAAAAGGAATGAAATACACCATTCATGGAGACGGTAGGTCGTACGTACGCATGAACGATGTTTTCGTTTCTTTATTGAATTGAATGGAATTGAGTATATGACATACATATATATATATATATACATTAATATAGTAGAATTATTATATCATATATTTTATTATTATTCATTATATATACTTTATAATCATTCTTGAATGGTTAATCATGGAAGATGAATCTCATCGCGTCGTGGAGACGGTATTCCCTACGTACGCACAAACGATGATATCGTTCCCATGATCCTGAAGTTTTATTGGAGTGTATGTATACTATTAAAGAATCTATATCACTTTACAATAATCATATATAGTTATTATTTACACCATTATACCCATCCAAGCAAGGTGGTGGTGGAAAATAGATTACACCACGGCGTGGAGACGGTATTCCGTACGTACGCACGTGCGGTGATTTAGTTTTCCGTAGGATGCTTGGATGGTGAAATATGGTTGTTTCATACATATAATAACATATCAGTATATGAGTGATATTGATGTTATTACATCATAATGAAACAACCTATGAAGAAGAAGTGTAAGAAGAAATAAAGTTGAAATAATCGGTAACAGACATTACCTCTTCTTTGAAACGCCTCTTTGAGACCTCCTCTTAGGGCACTAAAAATGGTCTTTTAAGAAGACCAGGACCTCTAAGATGTTTCTAGGGAAGTGGAGAAGAGAATTTTTCTATGTTTTTTTGAGCATGGAGGCTCAAAGTGGTCTGATGAAGCGAGGGAGGAGGTGCCCTTTTATAAGGGAGGGGAGGGGCACCTTTGGAAATCTTAAAAATATTAATTTATAATAAATATAACCCCACATAAAAACTTCCAAAAATGACTCATATTAGAATATTAGAGGAGATAGGGTTGTAATCCCATCAACCAATAAAATTTAGACATGTTAGGAATTTAATTTAAACATTATCAACTTGATTTATCCTTATTTAATCAATTTAATTTTATTTGTGGTAATAACATTCTAAATTTTAAATTATAAAAAATAATTACTTATTTTTTATGAATTGTCCATAATTGGATATTTTATAACATTTTATACCATATAAATTTAAATTTATAATTTTTTTGAATTTTTTTGTGTTTTTTAAACAATTTTATAATATGTTATTTTTATAAAATAACAATAGTGTCAATTTTGACACTATTCATTTATTTGAATTGAAATAAAATATATACAGACGATATGTTCAAACTAAAAGCTTTAATAGATTCATATAAGGTCATATGTATCTAGAAAAGTAGTGGAGCATATTAAATAGTTCATATAATATTTATTTTATTATTTTTAAAACCATTTATTTGGTTTATCTCTTAATAAAATAATTACTACATCATTTTTTGTATAATCATTTAATATACTTATTTGTTGCATAAAAAATAAAAACAAAATCCTATGATAAAGATAAATCTATTAACTTTAACAATAATACTTTTACTCTAATTTATCATCTTAAAATCACAATATGTAAATTTTTTCTTTATTAAATTATGAAGGTGACAACTTTGGCATCATTTAAAATAAAATATTTTAAGTGTCATAATCACTTTTATAAGGCTCCAAATGGTCAAATATTAGACCATTGGATGATTATGGTTTAAATTTAGATGAACAATAAGTTTTGGTCAGGGTTTTGTTCCTTTTAGGGTCACTATTATTTTAATAAAAACCTTATTCTTGATTTTTCATTAGATAAACAATTTCTGCATCACTATTGTGTCACAATTAATGATAATTATTTAATCCCTAAAAATTCTAAATAAATTCATATAATGTAAATAATTTCATTATATTTCTGGAGACTATTCATGTTCGAAGTTTCATGACGTTTATCACTAAACTAAAAGTATTATACTTATAAGATTTAAGAAAGTGACATGTTGTCACTTTCTTTGGTTTTAATGATAATTAAATTATTTCCATGGACAAAAGTCCATTAAATGAATCTAATCCGACCCTTATGTGATATGGGTCATCTTATAGTCATCCAATAAGATTTTTACAGGTGTTAGAGTAATTTTATAATCTTATATTTACCCTTAATTACCCGTTTTACCTTTAACTATGGCAAATAAAATTTACCGTAGTTACTATTCATAATGCCCAAAAATAAAAAGTAGCTTATTAACATAATTTGGACCCACTGATTCCAAATATGGAATCTATTTTTCCAAATTCAATACACAAAAGTTTTATAAATTAAATTAAAATTAATCCCATTATCGAAAGAAAACGGGTTTTTGTTTAAAACATTGCAAAAGATTGAATTGATTTAACATACGAATTCAAGGTAAAATAAATGCTAATGAAATACATTATATTAAATGGTAAAAATATATTCTATTTATAAATTAAAACCATTCAATATTATAACATAACCACATAAATTATTACGATGAAAAAAGTTGTTTTTAATTAAAATATAGCGTGTTTTTACTATTCATTAAAATATGAAAGTTATCAGAAAAATATCAAAAAATTATCCAATGAAAATTTTTAAATCCAGATTCAAAATTATAATTTGATTTTTTAAAATTGAACTTATAAACATTTCAAAAACTAGATTTAATGTGGGTGCGCCATCAAAAGGCGGCAAAACTACATTTTTTGAAAAATACTTATTTTACCCGAAAATATATTTTGTTCTTATACCATGTTATAGAAAATGAGTAAGATGAAATACTAATGTTATAAAATTAAAAATTTAGTTAATACTATTCATAACATCTAGTTTTAATAATATTTTAGTAGCATATTGTTGTTTAGAGAAACTCGGTATAGCGTACAACACACGCTATCGTGGAAGGCCGTGCTTGCGTGTAATGCAAGCCAAGTCAGGGATGCGTGTTGTGCATGCTCCTTTTGGTGTAGCGTAAAACACAATACATTAATTAAATTAAAAACAATATTTTTTGTAAAATCTTGGGTTGTTACATTCTACCCCCCTTAAAATGAATTTCTCCCTCAAAATTCGTCAGGGTTATAAATGGTTTATTACTCGAAAGTTTCTTTAATAGAAATCCACATCGTAAAAACGAATACCAAAAGTTGGATTTAAAAAATAAAGTATGAAACGTAAAGGTTACCCAAATTAACTAATCACTGGGTTTCCACATAGGAGAACATTGGTGAAAATATGGATATGGAAGAGAAACCTAACCATCATGTTCTGATGGAGAGTGGTAGAGAACATAGCTATGAAAAATCCAACAATCACAAAGCCACAGATTTGTGATGATCTAAGGTACCATCTGATTCATCGGATATAAGGGAACTAGGACAACATTTTTGGTTTTCATGATCATTTCCATAAAGTTGATGAATTAAAAGAAATACTTACATGATTTTGGTACAATTTCACTGTTGTTCTTGAATTGAACAATTTCAACTTCATCCCTTAAATAAATGAAGATGAATTTGTTATTCGTGATGTGTTAGCATATCATGTGATAAAATGATGGGTCATTCCATCTGTTTCAAACAAAAGGTTAGCAAATGTTATAAGTCCATCTTATTGTTAGATTAATCGTATATGGTTCCAGAAATGAACTTATACTTCATATATCATACCGCTTAATAAAATAAAACTAGTTTCTACTAACCAGGGACTTCCTGTAGGCCAGTGGTAGGCGATAAAGGCCATTCGCACTTCGGTTGTGGGTCCAATTCCCACAGCCTTGTCCGACGCGATGGGCTGTCACCTGTTCTACAAGTTTTACTTTTTTCTAAAACTACATTAATATAACATCCCATCAATAACATCGAAAAAACTTTTATCCTTAAACAACACTAACTTATGTAAAACATAATCCATTCCAATATTTAGGCTTATCTAAAATACTTCGGTCCAAGATCATAGTATAAAGAAAATGATTACTTGAAATGTCACATAACAATCACGTGAATGCCATCATTTATCCCCCATATATCATAAGATATATCTTGTTGGTCAAATTAAAAACATGTGAATACCTTAATCATGTATTCTCTTGAAGAATGAATACCCATTGGACAATAGTGAAAACATGAATGCTATCAAAAGTTAACACTTTCCACATACCAAAATCCAAAAATTCTATATACTCAAACCATGATATAACCTTCTCCTTATATCATTCATGACCTCATGAATACTATCAAACATTTAATTATCTCCTTATCCCTTCATTATGCGCATATCATCTACTTTCCAAAAATATTTCAATCACTTTTCCTGGTTACCGATGCCATATTCTTATGGAAAACCACAATGGACCAATACATAGATATTCTAATATACCATAAAAGTACCTCAATAACATTATTCTTGAATACCAATACATAAACACTTCAATCCATCATCTTCAATGATTGTCATGGAATAAGTCCTTCTTTGATTTAGAAGTAACCTCTTAGGTCAGGGCATTGAGTTGGGTAATGCCCATGTTCTCCACAAATAAGACATTGAACTCTATAACAGTCTGTCACTTATGACCCTTCTCTCCACACAGATAACATCTTCCCCTCCATTTGAGGTATTACTCAAGTTTCTTCTTCCCTTCTTTAGAAATCTCAATCTTCTTTTCTTTATGATACTCAACATGCGAACATGCAAAAAAGTATATCATCCTCTTATATGATGAATTAGGAATACCACTAAATTTCACCTTGTTAATCATATATCGCCATGACTGATTCGGCATAATCACAATATCATTCTCTCTAGTAATTACACAATTTCATTGCTCATAGTCACCAATTTGTCCATTCGATTCAATGTGAACCAAATTCCTTCTGGTTCCCTCCATTGACTAAAACACAAAAAGAATTCTGTGAGAGGCAAAAATCATGATAGGTAAAACAACATAATAGAGGGGGAGTAACTTCAATATCTAACATCTTAGGTTTAATTCTAAGATCGTTACCATAATTCTAGGACTATAACAAATACTTATACTTAACCTTAGGGACATCCCTAGACATACCTTAGAAATATATATAGGGATCTCACTAAAGTTCTCGCATCCTAGTTTCTAAAGGTTGACAAAACCTTTCCTATGATACCAACTTTAGAGACCCGAAGCACGAAGTACATATATATTACATCAATTTTGCTGAATACCTAGTACATAACAAAAATAGACACACAAGGACCATAATAGCTTAGTGTCTTTGGAAACTTGGATCGTAATCATCTAATCGTGGTAAAAGATCTTCAACATCTCCCATAAAGATCTTCCCTTTTTTTTTCTTACCTAAAAACATTATTTATATCCTGGGGAAAAGAAAACATAAAAAGGGTTAGCTCAAATTCTCAGTAAGGCTAAGAATGGAGAAAATAAAACAAACCATATACATTTGAACATAAAAACATGTACATAATATTTAAACATAGAAATCTTGTGTAATGACATAAAACATGGAAGTACGTAAGGCATAGATCAAAATAGAACATCAATCATGATAAAATAGCTGTAAATAAAACTTGTAATTGTGGAAAAACATTAAGCACATGATATTATTTCCATAGTAGCCAAGGCATTACTGCCAAGACCATCTTTGTGGACAAAGTCCCTTTCTGAATCGAGTTCACTCCTCGTTCCCATCCTGTATTACTGAACCAGATTAAATTACCATTCCAGCCATGTCTATCTCATGAGATATAAATCTTTACCCAATGCATTGGAGGGATATATAGGTCCCACCCATCTCATAATGAAATCATTTTTTCGTGTGCCACAAAATCATAAATCATAGATCATAGCATAACCCATGTAATAAAATGGGATTATTAAACATCATGTCATCATAACATAATCCATAAAAGTTTGATATCATTTCATCATAAGAAAATTGAAACCATTTAAATCATAGAGACATATTACTTGAAACATACACATATGAAATAATGTCATCTTATATGGAAAATAGTTTTGGAAAAACACTTGAAATGAATTTTTGAGGAAAATATCCTTTCTTCTTTAAAATCATTTTTTTTTCACCAAATTCCATGCAATTTTAAAAGAAAAGGGTATTTTTGAAAATAATCATGCAATATTGTAGCGGAAGATTTTTGAAAATGAGGCGTTATAAAACCGTAAAAATCCATTCACGCCGTATAAGTTAAAAATAACATTCTCCTCGTACTTTTGTCAGAAAAGTCAAAAAGTACCTTATATGGTAACCAAAGGAAAGATTCCATTCATACAATGTGGTAAAAAGTCAATAAAGGGTAAAAATGAATTTAAACATTCATGGAAGAATAGTAAACATTTTATGAAATTTTTTTTAGAAAACATGGTGATGGATGATAAACATAACCCTATTAAATACTTACGTATAGGCAATCTCAGATAAAAATGAGATTGAAAATTTATCCCTTACCTTATGTCCGATATGCTTCATATGTATCCGAACCTCCTGTATAATGATTTAAAAAATGTCATTGACTTATTAAAAAATCATATTCATTGTTATGATATCATATATGGTTCACTTATGACTTTATATTACCCGTTCTTTTGTAAATTCCATGTTAAAGAGTATTTTGGGTAAAATTGTTTCATTTATCGTATGTGTTTAGAATCGTAGTTCTTGATATTATTACTTATATCCTGATTTAAATAATTCCAGAATGTAAAAAATGATTTATATATAATATATATTCATTATATACATATATATTATAGATCGATAAAAGTAATGAAATACACCGTTCATGGAGACGGTAGGTCGTACGTATGCATGAAGGCTGTTTTTGTTTCCTTATTGAATTGAATAGAATTGAGTATATGACATACATATATATATATATAATTAAATCCAGTAGCATTATTATGTCATATATTTCATTATTATTCATTATATATACTTTATAATCATTCTTGAATGGTTAATCATGGAAAATGAATCTCATCGCTTCGTGGAGACGGTATTTCGTACGTACGCACGAGCGACGATATCGTTCCCATGATCATGAAGTTTTATTGGAGTGTATGTATACTATTAAAGAATCAATATCACTTTACAATAATCATATATAGTTATTATTTAAACCATTATACCCATCCAAATAAAGTGGTGGTGGAAAATAGATTACACCACGGCGTGGAGACGATATTCCGTACGTACGCACGCGTAGTGATTTCATTTTTCGTAGGATGGATAGATGGTGAAATAGGGTTGTTTCATACATATAATAAAATATCAGTATATGAGTGATACTTATGTTATTACTTCATAATTAAAAAACCTAAGAAGAAGAAGTGGAAGAAGAAATAAAGTTCAAAGAATCGGTAACAAACATTACCTCTTCTTTGAAGAACCTCTTTGAGACCTCCTCTTAGGGCACTAAAATTTGTCTTTTAAGAAGACCAGGACCTCTAGGATGTTTCTACGGAAGTGTATAAGATAATTTTTCAGGGTTTTTCCGAGATTTAAGGCACAAAGTGGTGTGACGAAGAGAAGGAGGAGGTGCCCATTTATAAGGGAGGAGAGGGGAACCTTTGGAAATCTTTAAAATATTAATTTATAATAAATCTAACCCCACTTAAAAACTTTCAAAAATGACTTATATTATATTATTAGATGATATAGGGTTTTAATCCCATAAAAAAATAAAATTAGACATGTTAGGAATTTATTTTAAATAATATCAACTTGATTTATCCTTATTTAATCAATTTAATTTTATTTGTTGTAATAACATTCTAAATTATAAATTATAACAAATAATTAATTATTTGTTGTGAATTGTCCATAATTGGATAATTTATAACATTTTATACCATATAAATTTAAATTTATAAATTTTTAAATATTTTTGTGATTTTTAAACAATTTTATAATATTTTATTTTTATAAAATAACAATAGTGTCAATTTTGACACTATTCATTTATTTCAATTTAAATAAAATATATACAGAATATATGTTAGAAATAAAAGCTTTAATAGATTCATAAAATGTCATATGTATCTAGAAAAGTAGTGGAGCACATTAAATAGTTCATATAATATTTATTTTATTATTTTTAAAACCATTTATTTGGTTTATCTCTTAATAAAATAATTACTACATCATTTTTTGTATAATTATTTAATATACTTATTTGTTGCATAAAAAAAAACCTATGATGAATATAAATATATTACCTTTAACAATAATACATTTACTCAAATTTATCATCTTAAAATCACAATATTTAAATTTTTATATTTATTAAATTATGAAGGTGACAACTTTGACATCATTTAAAATAAAATAATATTAGTATCATAATCGCTTTTATAAGGCTCTAAATGGTCAAATATTAGACCATTTGATGATTATGGTTTAAATTTACATGACCAATAAGTTTTGGTCCGGGTTTTGTGCCTTCTATGGTCACTATTAGTTTAATAAAAACCGTATTCTTGATTTTCCACTAGATAAACAATTTCTGCATCACTATTGTGTCACTATTAATGATAATTATTTAATCCCTAAAAATTCTAAATAAATTCATATGATGTAGATAATTTTATTATATTTTTGGATACAATTCATGTTCGAAGTTTCATGAATTTTATCACTAAACTAAAATTATTATACTAATAATATTTAAGAAAGTGACATGTTGTCACTTTCTTTGGTTTTAATGATAATTATATTATTTCCATGGAAAAAAGTCCATTAAATAAATATAATCCAACCCTTAGGTGATATGGGTCGACTTTTAGTCATCCAATAGGATTTTTACACGTGTCAGGATAATTTTATAATCTTATATTTACCCTTAATTACCTGTTTTACCTTTACCTATGGCAAATAAAATTTACAGTAGTTACTATTCATAATGCCCAAAAATAAAAAGTAGCTTATTAAAATAATTTGGACCCACTGATTCCAAATATGGAATCCATTTTTCCAAATTCAATATACAAAAGTTGTAGAAATTAAATTAAAATTAATCCCATTGTCGAAAGAAAACGGGTTTTTGTTTAAAACATTGCAAAATATTGAATTGATTTAAGCTACAAATTCAAGGTCAAATAAATGCTAATTACATACATTATATTAAATGGTAAAAATATATTCTATTTATACATTAAAACCATTCAATATTATAATTTAACCACATAAATTATTACGATGAAAAAAGTTGTTTTTAATTAAAATATAGTGTGTTTTTACTATTCATTAAAATATGAAAGTTATCAAAAAAATATCAAAAATTTATCCAATGTAAATTTTTATATCCTGATTCAAAATTATAATTTTATTTTGTAAAATTGTACTTATAAACATTTCAAAAACTAGATTTAATGTGGGTGCGCCATCAAAAGGCGGAAAAACTGCATTTTTTGAAAAATACTTATTTTACCCGAAAATTTATTTTGTTCTTATACCATGTTCTAGAAAATGAGTAACATGAAATAATAATGTTATAACATTAAAAATTTAGTTAATATTATTCATAGCAGCTAGTTTTAATAATATTTTAATAGCATATCGTTGTTTAGATAAACTCGGTATTGCGTACAACACACGCTATCGTGGAAGGTCGCGCTTGCGTGTAATGCAAGCCAAGTCAGGGATTCATGTTGTGCAAGCTCCTTTTGGTGTAGCGTACAACACAAGACATTAATGAAATTAAAAATAATATTTTTCTTAAAATCTTGGGGTGTTACACTAGGAGTTCCTAAAAAACAAGCCTCCATCTTTCTGAGGTAGCATAGAACCCCCAGAAGTAGAGGAATGAATCGAAAAGTTTGAGCACATGTTCGAGTTCCTGGAAATACATTATGAGGTCATGGTGAAGTGTGCCAATTTTATGTTGGAGGGTCCCAAACGCAAGTGGTGGGAATCAGTACATTAAACTAGAAATAATGAGTAGATGTGATGGCTATATTTCATGGTCCTCTTCAATGAAAAATACTTTCTTGAAGTCTTGGAATATTATAGATCCCAAGAGTTCATGGATCTTGTTCGGGGGGATCTATCTGTGATGGAATATGCTAACTGTTTCATTTATCTGGTTCAGTATGCTCTTGAAATTGTCACTAATGAGCAAGAAGGCACAAAGTTCTGGGAAAGGCTTACATCCAGAGATATACTCCCATGTTTTCTTGTTTAAGATGAGGACCTATGATGGAGTGGTTGACTAGGTGTGTATGGTGGAGATTGAAAGAAAAGGGAGGGATGGTCTCTCTGGGATAGTATCAGTAGTGGGAATTGGTAGATCTTCAGAAAGGAAAAGGAAGTGAGAGTAGTAGGGGGAAAAGGTATGTTGTATTTTAGGCTACTCTTCCAGGAATTTTTCATATGTGGCTTCTGATGCGAGATCCATCATGTGCCACCAGTGTGGGAGGTCGGGGCACATCTGAACTGAATGCAAATTTACTCTAGATCCCTATTATCAATGTGGAGGTATGGGTCACTTGAAGTGATTTTGTGGGGTGGTACGTCCACTTTAGAGTGGGGAAATATTAGTGTCTTCAAGAGGAGTGCCAGCCCAGTCAGAGCCATCAAGGACAAAGGGATACCAATTTAGTGGCAATGGTGGTAGGGTTGGATCATATTCTATATAGATACAGTTTCGGGCACAACCACAGACTAGAGGTTATCCTCATGCAGAGTCTATACCACTCCATGTAGTGGATCAAGCACCAGCAGGATCATATGACGGACCATCGACAGTTTGAGGCATCATTTTTATTTCAGATTCTATAGCTTCTGATATTTTTGATAATTTTTCTTCTATTTCATTCATTTCTACCTATTTTTTTTAACATGATGAATTTTCCATATGAGCTTTTGTCCTTTGCAATGGAGTTGGTGACACCACTGGAAAAGAAGAAAGAGTATGGTCTCAGGTTTCCGTCATGTGAAATTTTTTTGTCATGGGTTGAGATGGAGTGGGACCTCCTGGTCCTCAACATGGATCTATTTGATGTGATACTAGGAATGGATTAACATGTACAATCTCAAGAACACATTGATTACTATAGATGGTGTTTCAGTTTCACTGAACATGATTAGAGTCTTCAGGTTTTTTGTGGGGAATGGGATCCTCAGTTGAGTCGTACGGGACCTTTACTCGCAGAGTTAGGAGATATATTTTTTCATTTATCTTCACTAACAATAGAGGAAATTGGTCATTATTTTAATGGTGGACTACCTCTTGTATTTTTATGAGTTTCTAAAGGTATTTACAGATGATTTTTAGGTTTTCCCCTGAAGTGGGATGTGGAGTTCTCGATTGATCTTGTTCCTAGAACACAACTGATATCTCTTACCTCATATCGCATAGCCCCCACCCAGCTGAGGGAATTAAAGATACAGTTTTACAACTTAAAATCGAAAGGATTCATTCACCCGAGCATCTGTACTTGGGCCACTCTTGTGTTGTTTGTGAAAAATGGTGATAAATCCCTCGGGCAGTGCATTGACTAATAGAAGCTGAATTAGGAAACAATCAAGAAAAAACCCTTTAACCCGAATATATGACTTGTTCTATGTGTTGAATTGTTCAAGGTGGTTTTCTAAAATAAAATTGTGTTTGGGATATCATCAACTCAGGGAGCATGAGGCAGATATCCTAACGAAAACCTTCATAAGCAAGTAAAACCACTTCAAGTACTTGTTCATTCCCTTTGGATTGACCAATGATCCAACTATATTTATGGCATTGATGAATAGAGTGTTCCATCAGAATATTGGTTATTTTTTTCTTGGTATCTTTGGATGATATCCTAGTTTATTTGTAATCCGAGGAGGAACAAGAGCATCACTTGCTAAAAGTTCTGGGCACCTTGTGAGAGAATCACCTTTATGAAAAGTTATCCAAGTGCAGTTTCTGGATCATGGAGGTGAAATTTTATGGGGCATGTGATCTCAGAGCATATTTTTTAGGTGAACCCCGAGAAGATTAGTGCAGATATGTCATAGGAATTTCTGAATAACGTGTTCGAGATCATGAGTTTCCTCATCCTAGCTAGTTATTACAGGAATTATATTTGAGATTTCTCTCGACTTTCTCCACCGATGAACATGCTCACCCAAAGGGGTAATGTTTTTATGGGCCCGAAGTTGTCATAAATATTTTGAGGAGATGAATTTGTGGTTGAATAATGCCACCATTCTGATTTTTTCAAAATTTGTAAAGGGGTATGTGGTGTATTGTGATGCTTCAAGTATGGGTCTCAGATGAGTGCTTATGCAGGATGATCATGTGGTGGTGTATGGTTCTCTCCAACTCCGACCACACAAAAAGAATTATCCAACCCATGACTTGGGTTTAGTAGCTGTGATGCATGATTTAAAGACTTAGCATCATTATCTCTTCAGGGAGAAGTTTGTGGTCTACTCTGATAAAATAATCTTGGCCTATATCTTCTCACAGAAGGACCTCAAATTGAGGCAGGGTCATTGGATCGATTACTTTAAGGGGTTCTACATTGACATTGTCTACACCCCAGGAAAGGGTAACATGGTGGCCAAATCCATATGGAGAAGAGTCATAGTGTAGGTTTTGAGTAATTCTAGTGATGTGTCGACTCTGATGGCACTATTCACTCAAATGCATGTGGAGACAAATGAGAAAAATAGGGGTGCGTTCTTGGTGAGGTTTCAATTGAAACCTTCTATGGGGGTGCTAATTCAGCGGGAACAGCCTAGTGATGAGCTTTGTTAGTTTTCAAAGTAATTTATTCATGATGGGGAGACGTCTTACGATTTTTTGTTGTCTCCTAAGGGAATACTATTCTTTAAGGGCTATTCAGTTGTTCCATTATCTTTGCGTAAGGTGGTGATGAAGGATAGCCACAAATCTCAGTGGACTATCCATCTGAGTTCCAACAAGATGTATTATGATTTCCATCAACAATTCTAGTGGTCTGGTATGAGATGAGGCATCACAAACATTGTGTCAAGATGCTACCCATGCAGAAAGTGAAAGCGGAGCATCAAATTCCCTCCAGTTTTCTACATCCATTACCAATTCCTACCTAGAAGTGGGATGATGTAGCCAAGGAATTCATTTTCAAATTTCCTTATACACCTCAGGGTGAGTACTCCATTAGGTTGGTGATTGATCATCTTACCAAATCATCCTGCTTCATTCAGATCACAAATACCACTAAAGAGGACGAGTTGGGCCATTTTTATCTTCAAGAGTTGATAAGACTTCACGGTGTTACATCCACAATTGTCTTAGATAGATACCCCCATCTCACATCTCGGTATTGTGAATGCCTTCAAAAGACCTTGGGGTTTCAGATTAAGATGATCATGTCATACCATCCTCAAATAGATGGTCAAACATAGTGGGAAAATAAAATTTTGGAGGACATGCTCTTTGCATGTGTTCTGGACATTTGAGGTTCCGGGGATAGACATTTGGGATTGGTTGAGTTTTCTTATAATTATAGTTACCAATATTCGATTCGAATGGCTCCTTTTGAGGTGATCTATGGTCGACCTTATCCCCCCATATGTTGGGTTGAGGTAGGTGATACCTCACTACTGGGACTGAGTCTGGTGAAGGAGACGTCAGATAAGGTCAAGTTGATCAAGCAGTTATTATTAACATATTAGAGTATCAATAAATTATATGCTGACTAGAGGCATCGAGAGCTAGAGTTTTCTGTGAGTGATAGGATATTCTTCAAAGTGTCCCCTCTTTTGGGCTATCATCGATTGAGAAACAAGAGAATCTGATGCCGCATTATGTCAGAAATTTTGAGATCACTGAGTGTCTTGGAAATGTGGCACATAGGATGTCCTTACCTTTTCAGTTACCATCCATCTATGACATCTTCTATGTCTCCTAGTTGAAGAAATAAAACCCGAATCCATCCCATGTACTGAATTGGGGAGAGTTGGATATAGAGCGTGGTTTATCTGTTTTTGAGTGGCTAGTGCAAATAGTGGACTTCCATGAAAAGGTGCTTTAGGTAAATTCTATCCCACTGGTCTAGGTTCTTTAGTAGCATGGTAATGATACATGTGAGACTTGGGAGTGGAAATTTTGGGTTGAGAAGGAGTACCCATTCTTGTTTTCTGAATGCATATTTAGGTTGATTTTCATGCATGGAATGTCTTTCATGGTGGGAAGGATTGTCACATATATAACTATTTTATAAGGTAAATTTCATTTAATTTCCATTTTTTCTATTTTTTGGGGGGTTCCCATGCATTATTTGGAGGAAAGGGTGAGTTTTCATTATTTGGGCCAAACCCTGAGCCCATTTCCCGATTTAAAATCAATTTGGTTTCTTTTATAACTCTTTCATTTTTAACATTTTTCACCCATTCTACCTCCAAAATGGCCTCCCCTAACCTATTAACACAACCATGTATAATATATTACTTTAAGAATCCATAATAATGGTGTATTTTGGTTTTTTATTTAAGGAATTAGGCTAGCTCGTAATCCCATTACATGTTTTAAAGAAAATATTGTTAATTTAATATCTTATTTAATTTTTATGATTTTTCGGTGATTCTAAATCTCAACCAAGGCCAATGACTGTAGGCATGCTTTGATTTTATTTTTTCCCTCTTTGGTTCTCATATGAATTACGAATTAGGAAAGAACTTCTTAGGATTTCACAAATCGTTCAGATTTGGAGAGGTAACCTATTTCCTTTATTACTCCTTCAATTTTTACTCTTTTACCACAATTTTAGTTCTCACATGACCTTATAAGAATTATTCTAACTTCACTTGAATTTTTAGCTATATGTAAATTCTGATACTGGTGTATTTAGGAAGATTTATTCAAGATCCCTCAAGTATGTGGGTCTCCATACTTATTCCTTCTATTTTCTTAGGGTTTCATCAATTTTATTCTGATTTCTCCCATTTATTCTTGAAGATCCTAATTTATAAAAAGTGGTTATTCGAAACTAGGGTTTGATATTGGATTTCTTGGTCTAATATTGCGGTTTTAGGATTGATCTATGTCTCTTGTGGTGCGGGAGTGGTGTAGTTGAACTTTTGCACAACGATTCAAGGGTTTTGAAACTTGTGGTAGGTTATTACATGTGTATTCATTGATATACAAGTTATATTTTATTAATTTACATCATTAGCACACTTATACTTCATTATACATGATGAAAAATTTGGTTTTGTTGATGTTTGTTAGTTAAATGATTGTAGGTACCAATTTTTTGTTAAGTCAGATTTTTTTCATGTCTATTATATATTATGCCAATTGGAGTTGTTTTTATAACTCTTGTAATGGATTTATAAAAAATATTAGTTCTGAAAATTCTATTTTGTTGAATACGGGCATGCACATAGTGTTAAATTTGGATTTTTAATGGATTTTCTGTGCAAAACATTGTTAAATTTTATGAATTTATTCTATTGAAATGCTAAAGGTTTTATTGAGTGATGTAAGTAGTGAAAATCATTTGTATCTAATGTTTTGAGTTTATTATGAAAATAAGTGAAGTTTTTATTTTCTAATAGATTTTGGTAACATGTGATAATGGTTTGAGCACAAAGGGGGAAACCTGGGTATCTATGAGGGCGGATATGTACTAATACTTCAGTAATACAGAGTAGTTTTATCCCTATTTTACTGAGTCAAATGGATAAAAAAACACTAAAAAAATATATTGATGATGTTTGGGGACCAATAGGTCATGGTTATGTTCCCTACTAGTGGTTCGGGCATGAGATCAAATTTCTCCATGGTTACTTTACACCGAGATACAATGTACCTAGGTCTCGAGACTAACAAGTGACTAGGGGTGCTCCTAAGATTAGTTCTCATTGAATATTTTGTATTTATATTTGAATTATTGTGGTTTTAGATGTAAAATAATTTAGCTTACATGTTTTATTGAAATTTTCTCACTCATGGAATATTCCCTTTGAAAACTATTTAAATTTAAAATATTAATTCTCTAGAATTTATTTCCTCAACTTCTTGCTTATAAAAACTGGAATGCCTTTTACCTTGTATTTATTACTCTATGGAATATCTTGGTGGTATCATATTGCTATCAAGATCACAGCCAACTTACAACCCTTGGGTGTTAGTAGACTTTATCATGTTTGACACAGGAAAAGGTAAGGCCTTGGGTGATGGCGGTTTGAGGTGTTAGTTCCCTTCCATGGTGTGGTGTTATGGAGACGACTTATGAGAGATGACCCCTTTCGTGTGGATTTCTTAGAGATGTTTTATGATAATTTTATGTGTCTTTGGACCTCTTGTTTCATGTTTAAACCTATGTATTTAGTTCTGGATTTGGTTTAAATATTGTTTGGCATGAATTTTCAGATTCAGTTTATTGATTGTTTAGATGTTTTATATATTTACACTCAGGTAAATCATTACCAAAATCAAATCTATGATAACTGAGAACCTATAACAACCTATGGGGTAGGGAATTATTTTCAAGCCTTGTCATAGGATAGGTTTTATAGCTATTTGAATGGTGACCAGATTCAGTTTGTGATAATGTCTGTTTTAATTCTTTACCATTTAAACTCAATATCTTGAACCGATTATTGTTCTTGATCAACTCAATGAATTTTAACCAACTTACCTCGTATGTTGTAAAAAATAAAATATATTAGTACATAGTAATTACTAGTTTTATCCTAAAAGAATAATCTTTTATATATTCTTTATATCTCGAACATGGATTCTCTATTATCTTCAAAAATTGTTTACCCTGAAAGACAATGTAATCCTATCAACATAGATTTCACTTTGACCCCTTAAATAATTTCCCCCAAAAATAGAATCCACTTTGTTTCCATGACTCATATAATCAACTGGAAGAGTATTTACTTCTCCAATGATTATCCATTAAGGAAAAATTTCACATCTTGATGATAGTAATCCTCCATAAGTAGATGGATTTTTAGGCCTATACATTTATAAACATTAATAACACTAGCATAAAAAACTGATTAAGACTAATGGTCACAACACTAAATTAGAAATTTAGATGATCTGAGTCCTCCTCCTTCTAAATACCTAGGAATAAGTTATTCTTATTTAGTGAATAATCTCCAGCCTTTATACTCTTCTCTCAATTCTATATTGATGTGTATTGAATCGGAAAATTATTTTTTTCTTCCCACTATCATAGAAGAAAGAATTTTATTCTTCAAACAAAATCATATATTTTTATTCATATAATAATATCATGTGAATATTTATATTCCATTCATATTTAAAAGCTCATCAATCTTTGATAGTTGTTACATTCTTCCATTCGAATCATTCAACAATTTTCATAATTTATTTTTCATTTGAATTCTTATTCAAATCTTATTTTAAATATCCTAAAGGATCTATATTAATTCTTTAACACGATATTAAATATGCATTTTAACATAAAATCCTAAAATATAAGTATTTTTTAATACCTGTTGGAATTGATATTGTATATTTAATTCTTTACACTATTTGGAAATATTTGAAATATCATTTAATGACCGAATATATATCTTCAATTGAATCACCATGAATCATATAATTTTCTTTTATCCTTATATATAAAATCTAGAAACCAAAATAATATTACCCAAAATGTATATGAAAGTTCCATTTGTGAATTTACATTTTCATACATGGGTTCATCTATATAGCATGTGGCTATGATCCAACATTCCCTTATGTCAGCCCAAATTCCAATATGATATGGAATTCAAATACGCAACAACATTAAGCTATGCTAAAGAATTCTATTAAATTGTCCCAAAAAACATATGTGAATATCATATATGACTTTAATTATCATATGTTTTTTATTTTTACTATGTATACTATCATATATCATTGAAATAATGTACATGCTAAATACATATTTTTAAATGAAGTCATTTACATGATTCTATAAAATTCCAATTTTCAAGGAAATAGAATCAACTCTTCACCAGATAACTTCTAGGCCTCATGAATCACTTAAAATATTATAAAAATTACCTTATATATATTTTATTCATTCATCCACACAATTTTTTGTTTTTTTCAATTTTAGATCAACAATATCTACAAAATATTTTTCATAGCACATGACAACATCTGAATCATATTATACACTTACATGGATTCTTAATAAATCATGAAATCCTATTCCTTGTTATAAATAAAATAAAATACTCCAAGAATCATGATCAACCCTCTAAAAAAACATAACTATTGAAAAAAAATGAAATAATCACTTGAGAACTTAAATCACCCCGAAAAATTTGTTGGAAGTAACATAACTCCTCAATTTCAAAATGTGGGATTAGAATAATTTTTTATTCTCCCACTTAATGAAAATAAAATTCTATAGAAAAATATTGTGGTCTTCTTATCCCTTCTTCTATATTTCCATATGGTCATATTAGAAAATATTCTTTGATTATTCCTTTGTAATTCTATATGGGCTATGTCAGTATAAGAAACTAGAGTGATGTAATCAAGGATTTCTATGTTGTCCACTAATGACCATAAATGTGATACTATGATAATAAAATTAAATAAATCACATTCCAGGAATTGTAAGAAATATATTATTTTAAAATAAAATTGTAACCCTCACACACATAAACAATATATCAAAAAAATTCATGTATAAGTCACGTAACTGACCCCTTTTTTATGATTTTATCAACCAATAAACACTTTTTATAAATGAATTTAGTAAATTCAGGATCAAGGTTTGTATGTTTTATTTTTAAACATTATCCCCTTTTCAAGAAGTATAGAAATTTTAGATTTTCTAGAAACAAATAATGAAAAATTCTTTCTCAGTTATGCACCCTCTAAAGGGATGCACATCATTTATTTTCATCATGTAGAATTTTATTTAGAAAAAATAAACGATGGAAATAAAGTTAATTTCTATAAGAATGTGAAAAACTCAATTTTATCGTTTTCATTATTGGGTGTACATAAAAAATTACACTACTAGAATTCATTTCATGATATATAATAAATAAATAAGAATTATTGGGAAAATGAGGGTCCTTTTTGAATTATTTGAAGAAATATTAAGGATGAGGGTTTTGTCTCAAGATAGATTTCTTCTCCATTCCCAGAGAATCAATTTTTTTTTTATTTTTTGAACTTATTTGTTATTGGAAATAGCTTTCTTCACCATAAAAGTTATGGTTTCCTCATTTCCTTCTTCATGCTTCATCATCCTTATACTTTCTTTGTGGGGTTTTATGATATTCATACAGCTCATTGATATATTTCCATCTTTATCACCAATTTACTAATCCTTTCTTTGGATTTTCAATCCATTATATGTGGATGACATCTCATGAAATTTATCATTTATATATAAAGATACTATTTTTATTTTTACTCAATAATATTTTAATATTTCTCTATTTTATTTTGCTAATTTCAATTAATCTAACCCAAAAACTACGCACCATTTTTTTACATTCACAACCTATACAAAATTTATACATGAATTACACTTTTTTATTTTCAAATATCTTCTTATTAGAGAATAATGAACTTATAAATCCTAAATTATCATGCATAACTCATACTTGTGACCTTCAAAATTGTATTTGTCATATATTTCTTCAAGAACTTGAAATCTATTTTTTTGTAGATATATTCTGTGATGACCTGGACATAGGTTTTCTCCATCAAAATATATTCCTTAGATAATCACTGAATCTCCCCTTGGTTATGGAACCTTTCATTTTAAATTCATATTATTCCAGTAATAATAGTATTTTTTTCTATTATAACCCCAACAACATGAAAAACCATGAAAAATTTATTTTCTAGAATGATTGGAAATATGTCCAGATTTGTGTTTTTATTTCCCTATTGAAAAGTAAGCCTTATTTTGTCTTGGGGAAGTGGTTGTCTTGGATCATCAATTCCTGTATATCATAAGGAATATTTATTCAAATTATTCATGATCTATATCTCCCAATTTACAATTTTTTCACTTATATTGTTAATGAAAAAAGATCTATTTTTATTTTGAGTAGGGGATGATTTACCTCATCGTATTGAGTATTTCTTCTCAAAATTTTGAAAAGACTGTCCTTTGATGTCAAATAAAATTTTAAACCCATCTCTGACCATGTTCAGTACATTATAAAAATTGAGATATATGGTCTATGTCTTAAGTAGTTCTTATTATTTCACTGCTAATGTTTCTTCATGATACCACACAATTTTTACATTTTCATCAATATTTAATTTATTAATATTGATCCCATCAACATAGGAAGCCTCCTTTTTATCCAATTTTTTTTCTATTTAGCCAAATTATTTTTCTTAAACTCATCATTTTTAGTTCATTATAGAGTGGTGTGGTATCTTTTTGAAAATATTAAAACTTTTATTTTAGATCCCTCTCAAGATCAGTCATTTATTATTTATCCTTATCACTTCTTGAAGGTTCAAATCCTTTATTATCTTGAGAAAATAATTGAAATCATCATCTGGCTAGACTTAGTTTTCTTTTTCATTCTTTATCATTAAATTTATTATTTAAATAATTTTCTTCATATTCTTTTTCCCCTATTTTTCTTTCACTAGTTATCATCATCACCTTTTGATTAATATTCATTAACCTGCTTCTTGGGATTTGTTTTTCAAAATGAGCAATGTCCTTACATTTTTTACATATAAAAAATTTAGTACCTTTTACTTTCCATTTTTAATTATTGAATTTCGTTTATAAAAGAGATATTATTTGTTTGAGATTTTTATTGTCTTACTCATCATATAAATTACTTGATTCAAAATCTTTATCTTCTTTGAATTTCACTTTTCTCATGGATTAAATGTATATTTCATATTTGACTTCCTTTTTTTAAAATTTAGAGTCTTCCTCATTTAATAGACTATATAGATGTTTTTCTAAGACATCTAGTGTCAAATAATCTCTTTTTTTTGTGACTGATATTCTTGAATCAAATTTATCTAGAAAATTCCCCATTATTTTTTCAACAATTATGTAATATTTTAGCTTCCCACTAACACACCATTTGTTGCTCCAAATATCGTTACACCTTATAAAGTAGTAATTAATAGTCTCATTATCAACCATATTTATGTCTTGAAATTGGTTCATATATACTTGTTTATTGTTTTTTTGACTTCAACACTAATTTCATAACATAATTTTAATTTTTGATTTTTTTTTTCTTAAGACCCATTCCCTAGGTATATACCTTTTCTAATAGATATATTAAGACAAAATTTTGAACCTTTCCACACACCTCCATTTTTTATCTTATCAGCTTTAGTAATAGAAACTACTAAAGAAATGAGCGAAAATCAACTATTGAAATATCTCTCACTTTAATGATATGTGATAAGGGATTGGGTATAATTATATTCTTCTAGGTATGATAAATCTTCCCATAAAATGTTGGAACACCTTATTTATTGACTGAGTTAAGATTATGAATTTCTAAAAATTATTCTTGGATATTTTGACAAAAACTTCCTTTGATTACACTTTTAGTTACTCAAGATAAAATTTACACTAATAAGGGGGAGTATGGAGGATAATTAGTTGTGTTATTTATTTGAATTATTCAGCTTTTAAATTCAACCTCTTTAACAAGTTAACATTATCAATCCACTAAAATAATTATCATAGGATCACCTAATGTGATGTAAATAAATAAAAGATATCATAAAAAATTATGTATATGTTTTATAATATAATAATACTCCTTCCCATGTCAATTATCCCCCCACACATGGATTATCAATAATCTTTAATAATTGTTTACAATCATGGATTGTTCTGTCCTATCAACATAGAATCAACATTGTTCCCTTCAATAATTTCCACCCAACATAGAATCTACAATATTAGCATAGATTCTAGAATCCACTACAAATATCTTCAATTCTCTAATAACGGTGTAGCTAGGAAGACTTTCACCTCTTGACGAAAGTCATCCTATATGATTAGTTTGATCATAAGGTCTTTACGTGTACAACATTTAAAAATAATAATAAATAACCAAAAGTGATTAACACTAAACTTCTTAAAACTCAATCAGATATTTGGATGATACAATCCCTCATTCTATAGAATACTCATGAAACAATTATTATTTCTAGGGAATGATCTCCCACATTTTGACTCTTCTCTCACTTTAATATTTATGCATATCAACTATCAAAATTATTTTATTGCTATCATGATCTTAGTACACACCATTTTATTTTGTGACCTAAAATAAATATTTACTCACACATAATTATAATACAAGAATATTTAGTTTCTATTCATATTTGGAAACTACTAAATCATCAATGGTTGTGATATTTTTCCATTAAAATAGGTCAAAATATTTCTTGAATTAATTTTTATTATGAATTATTGTTAAAATTTTATTTTAAATCTCAGGAAGACTCAGTTTTAAATCTTTCCAAAGATATTAAATATCTATATGATCAATAAATTTACAAATATCACAATTTTTAAATACCCAAAGGACTCAGGATCTTATATTTCTTTCTCTTTGTGGTTTGGAAATAACCATGATCTCATTTAAATAATTGAACTATATTTTCAATAAAATCACCATGAATATTTAGATTTATCTTTCTCATTTTATTTTAAATTGAAGAAACCTTAATAATTTCACCCAACACATATGTGAAATTACCATAAAAGAATTTCAATTTTTAAACATGGGTTTGGACGCATAATATATGTAAATATCCTTGTATTCCTTTAAATTAAACTAGACACCCACGTGACCTGGAATTTGAATACTTAGTATAATTCAGCTACGTCATAACATTATTTTATATTGGACCAAAACACCCATGTGAATACCATACATGACATTAATTATCCAACATGGTTTACTTCAGGTACTAAAATATACCTACATCCCTAAATTCACGAATGTTTTGTATTAACATACATAATGGTAGTAACTTCTGCGAATATACATAATTCCGTTTTTCATTAAAAATATCATATCATATTTAGCTGATTTATATGGATTCTCAATCAAATCAAAAATTCCTAAAAAATATGTAGATAGTTCTCTTTCATCCATCAACACATGTATTCCTTTCTTTTTAAGATCATCACAATAATCATCAAAAATCATATTCTATCAAACAAGGAAGTATCTCAATCATCATATAGACTTACATAGATGATTAATCATGCTTGAAATCAAAATAATTTTCATGAATCCATAAAAATCATCTATGAATAACCACATCATCACAAAATTCATATTGAACCATTAATAACAAATACAATGCTCACATGGGAACTTCAGAATAAACCCCTATGTCCAAAAGCATTAATATCATTTGTAGATTATAAATCCAATTTAAATGAGTTTATATTTGTTTTAAACACATTATGTATGAAAACAAAACCCCTTCAAAATGTTCCAAGTGCTAAAATATTTTTTGTTGGAAAACATTTCAATATCAACACACATGATTTCCTTTCAAATCTCAAAACCATCAAATTACATCATACCATTTCTGTAAATTTTGTCCATTTATATTTATAGATATTCTCACATGACACACTATTTTAAATACATTTTTATTTGGATTATTGAAACTAGTTTTCTATTTCATAAGGAAGAAGTGAAGGAAAAAATCTATAAAACAAATTATTCCCAAACAATACACACTAAAGGCTAATATACTCACTTATCCTTAGATTATTATACAGATGATGCTTGCTGAAAAATAAAAAATGGACTAATTTTACACATGATTCAAGACCTTATATATCATCCATATAAGAATATCCTTGTTGCATGCTCCATCACTGTTAAGATATATCTGAATAAAAAAACAAAGTTAAGACATATTTTATAAGTCACATCATTAAAAAGATTTTTGGTTTTCAGTTTGGAATCACATCAAGGGGCATAAAATCATAACACTAGTATCAATGAATATCAATAATTAACAACATGGATATAATCAAAGCATGCATTTTTAAAACAATCATGGTACTACCTTCACTAGCAATTATCATCAATTTAGAAATATCACTCTTTCATTTCTATTTTTTTACTTTGGATCCAATATATATAAGTTTTATTTAATATAAACTCATAACATCAATTATATGAAATACACATTATTAGGTAGTATTACATCATCCCATGAAAAATATAAAACAATGGTTATATAAAATTATATCATATAAAAACAATAAAAAAATATATAGTAAGAGAGATAGAGGATATAAAAAATATATAAATGTTTATCCACCATAATATTATTCCATAGAAATCCAACCTTTTCCAATCAATCATCATTATATTCTAAAGATATTTTAATTCTAATTATCACCTTTCACACTTCAACCAAATCAATCCCTTTGAAGGATATTAATAAAAACCCTGTAATACATTATTTCACATAAAATTATTGAGGTATAATAAATCAAATGAAAAATAAATCAATAACAAATATTTCAAGAAATTAATTCCTGACACAAAATTCCAATATTTAACTAGTCCATTCGATATCAACAATTCAAGGAAAGAGCACATGGAATATTCATTATTAATGATTCCATAATTATCACACATATTAAACACTATGATAAAAGCATATTATTAATTCATTCATCTATATTTCATTAGGAATTACACTTGAAACATGATTACCATAAGGTTTTATTTCATGCATCATACTTAATTAAACATTAAACCATAAATCATATAGAAAATTTAAGCCATATGCAATATAATCATGCGTTGAATTTAAAGTAATTCTATATCTTCTGAAATTCATCATGCTAAATATGACCTATAAACCAACAATATTTCACGTAATTTAGCATACTTATAAAATAATAAAATTGAAAAAATTTAAGCAACTTTTCATAAATTAATAATAAATTCATATTTTATTCCCTTCATCTTAAACTATATATGTTTTTTTCCATTTTTATGAAAAATATAAAACTCGAATACATAACAATATTAAATAAATCCTACCAGTAAAATAGAATCTATATTCGATAATTCATTATAATAAATAAATCATCGACACATATATTAAATATCAATAAAATTTATAATTTACTAGTTTTCTTAACACATGAAATAACATTTATTTTTATGAAATGAATTTTTTTATGGATTATTTTAAAAATTTCCTTTCAAAATTGATAAATGTAATAAGTAGTTAATACTTTAAAAAATAATTAAAATAAATTTTCAGGATAAACAAATTATTCGATATTCTTCAATAAAATCAATGAATTTATGCTAAACAATAATTTTATGTTTCAATAATCATATAGGTTTTCTAATTTCATACATTAATATTTTTAGAATAAATAAAAACAAAAATATAAAACTTTTATACATTCATTTCCTATAATGTAATCATGTTATCTTATAACATCATAAATATAAAAGAACACTTCAAAATTTATAGCATGATCTTATTAATTTATTAATAAAATACGAATCAATCATTAATGTATAAAATTTATCATATTTGAATTAACATAATCATTAAGGGTGCATCATATCAATTAATGTTATTATAAATATAAAAATATATCATAATAAAAAAAATAAAAAACAAAACATGAATACAACCAATGTTAATAATTCATGCACAAATATTTCCACTATTTAATTAGTTCTTTATTCAGATAAAGAAGCTTAATTGGTTATAAATGTCCTTAAATCAGATTATAGGGGGCATAATAACTTGATCTGAGAAGATCTTCATGAAATTAAAATTTTAGAATGGTAGAAATGGACCCTAAATTCATGTGTGTTATTCATTTATCCATATTTACAATATTGTAGGTTAAAGGGATTATTTTTCCTACCAAACCCATGAAATTATATCATACGAATAACTCTAAAATACATCCTAACTCTCAAATAAAAGTGTTGATACCAACCATTCAACACACCCCCTCTAAAAAAACTACTGGCTTAGGAGTGGTGATGAATGCAACCCTCGAGACCCCTTCCAATAGGCCCTATGTTGGAATCCAACTCTAAGGGCATCCGTCACTAGTATTGGAGTCATTACTGTATAAATTACTAGAATAAAGAAACCACATAGAAAAAACCAAATACCTTCATAAAAAGATACATGGATTCCTATAACCCCAATAACAACTACATTTCATATATCAATAATGGAAAATACATAGAGAAACCAAATTGAAACTCTAAACCACCCCTAGACTCCCTTCATGCTACCCAAGTTGTAAATACAATCTCAAAGGGGAGTTGTTTCACTTGAGAGTACTCAATAAGATCATATTTCTAGTAATTTTTATATACACTAGAAATAAAATGACGAGATAAATGTGAATGAAGATATCTAAGAAAGACAAGGGTATGGATAAAGTTAATAAGTAATAAAGAATCAAATAATATTTACTCTTAACAACATAACCTGTAGATATATTAACATATCACAAGTGATCACTAGAATTCACGATTTCCATGGATTTATAATAAAATAGGAAGAATATAATATAAAATTAATAATGAATGAATGGTATTTAATATTACATTAATAAAATTATCCAGAAAATCTGGTAATCCCATCTCTCAACAAACATTGATCATTCCATCATTGCATCCCTACATCTTTTTCAATCACATCACCACATCCCTACATCCCATCCAGTCACATCACTAAATCCCTATATCTGATGTCACCACATCATAACATCCATGTATACCTTCTAGTCACAACACCACATATCTGTATCTCATATTGTCACATCACAATATTCTTGCATCCCATCAAGCCACATCAACACATCCATACACCATTTGTAGGAACATAATCACATCCCTTTATCTCATGAAGCCACATAATCTATTAATTTGTGCTAAACCTCAAGGCATTATAGACTAGTATATGACGTAAACTGAAAATAGAATATAACTAGAGGTTATGTGTATATTTTAACCTTATTACATTACAATCCATAAATAATTCACATGTCATAACCTTATTCCATTACATTCCACACATGTAAATATATTCTAGTCAATCCATCATCGATAACAATCCCAGAATACAAACATAGAAATAATACAGATAGTAAATTGAAAATTTCCCAAGAAATTGAATGAGTAAAAAAATAAATAGAAATTTAAGAATATAAGTAATAATAAATAATCATGAAAGAAATCATCCACATAAAGGGAACAAATATAAAAAATCCAAAAAAGAAACTATTCTTATTTCAAATATAAACAAACTAATAGAATGAAATAAATGATCCATAATAAAATATATAAAATAAGAATTATTACTATGGTCATGAACTAGTCAAACCATCCTTGATTAAATAATATCCCCAATAAGGATCATTTCCCTTCAACTTTCATAAAAAAACTCTTTCATATTTAATCCTTTAATAAATTATTTTAAATATTTTCATAGTGTTCATACTAGTTATTAGCCTTTGTTAATTATTAAATTACGCATGTATCTCATTATTATTTGCATAACAGAGGTTATTAATTTATTAATATTTACCTAGATACTTCCTTACATTTCCTCTATATCAATTTATTTGTTACATTACCACAATATTTATAAATTAATAACCAAATATTAATTTTAGAGAAGATCCCATATAATTTACTATTTAAACTTACATTTTAACAATAATTTGAACAATTAATTTAATTACATCTCTTAAATATGATATTTCATTATTAATATAAACCCCATGTTACCTTACTATCATTATTAATAACTCTACAATACTTTATACTTAACTCCATATCAACAAAATCATTATTCCATATTTTTTTACTTATTTAATTATAATATCATCAAGCATAACAACATCATAGATATATTCAACAATGAAATCTTGTCAATATCAATGACATAATTTCCTTTCATATAAATAATTTTATCATGGAATAAGGAAAAATGTTCCCAAAAAATGATATGATCGGTAATGTTTTGAAAAAAATATATCATCACGTAATCAATGAATTACAATATAACATGGAATTATATTTTCCATACATTTAATATTACATAATAATTCTCCTCCCCTTTTCATTTTCCTGGATATCCACCATTTCACATGATACGTCACATAATTTCTATAGCGCATATTCAATATCAGCATCCATATCATATTATAGAAATCATTCCTGAAATCCATTTCCACATTTTAATATTTTCTTTCCCCATAGATGTTTAGTTTTGTAGTAGAATAAAATTGATTCTTCTGAATTATATTAACAACAAGTAACTAAAAATATCATTCCATGCACTGAATTAAAAGAGTTAGGAGAAATATGTGTAATTCAAACATTCATCATAGAAAATATTGCAATATAAATTGTGACATGTTACCTCAAGATATAAATGATACCATAGAAAGAGTATGTTATAGGTAAAACAATAAAAAATTAAATAAATCCCTTACCATAATCTATTTCATCACCATAGAGCATGAGGAGAGAGTATAAGAACATACATTTACTGATGTGGTTTATTCAAGGCTGATTCTCAATTTGTTAGGGAATTTAATGAAAATATTGATATAGTTTATAATGGGTGAGTTTGGATAAGAATAAATGAAGAGATATCTCAACACTCATTTTTAATGATAAATAAATTGAAAATAAAATGGAAATAATTTGGTTCATTCCATTCATGGGATATAAAATCAAAGGTAAATGATTGATAGGGATTAAAATGTTCCACATCATATCAGGTGTGTAATATTTCAATGAATATGATGGTTGGAAATCCCTAAGAACAAAAATTTGTGTATTTTTTCAATAGAATCATTCCATTAGAACAAAATTTCATATCCCTATATTCCTACTATGCTTCATGGTAAAATAAGAGATGTGCTGATATGTACAAATAGAATATAAATTTCAAGGTATTGGCCTCATATTCTTAAAAATATCTATAATAATTCTTTCATTATGTCTTTTCTTTCATTATTTGATGAAAAAAATTATGAGGGAACATGCGAGAGAATAATAATAAAGTCATATATATTAAAAATATATCTTCATATAAGTCTCCCAAATCACATAAAAGCACCCATAAAAATTCATAACTCCCACGTACTTCAATATAAACAATGATATGGAAGGAACTATATATTAATTATCTATATTCATGTTTCTTGTAAGCATTAACCTTCTATAAAAAACTATGTCTCAATAAGGTATGTCATTTTATTGATTAATAAAATTGAAATAAATGAGTCTTGGATTAAGATATTAACATTTTCAATTAAATAAAATTATAATTCCATGTTTTTCTATTAAAATAAAATTTATATTAAATTTAGGTTATATATATATATATATTACGTATTATGACTCATAATATCATCACATTTTAATTATTCAATTTTATTTTTTATTTCATGTGTTTAAACCATTAAAAATTATTACATTAATATTTCCATAATTTAAAAGTTTTTACATATATTTTTATTCTCAAAATACTAATATTCAAAAAAAAGATGCACTACAGGCCAAGAGGAAGAATAAACATCTTAAAATTTGGGAAAAAATAGTACCCCACATAGGATGGGGAGTCTACCTAAGGGTAAATATTTTTACCCTTACACTATTATAAAGTAGGACCTCATGTAAGGGTAATCTGATCAACCCTACATAGTGGAAGAAAAATATCTATCCATCTATTGAAAATATTAGGCTACACATGCACAAGATATACAAATTGCATCGTACCCTTACATTGTAAATGAATTATCTTCTTACCTTTATGCATATTAAGGATTTTACACCCCCACTATTGTTAAAGATTTGAAAATTTTGGCTGACCTTTAATAATTTTTTAATATACCCAACCCCGGTGCCACTAAACAGGTGCACCGATTCGAGTCATCACATGAACTAATGTGTCACCAACCAATCTCAGGTCGACCCTGAGATGGTCACCCAAGCCTGTCCATGACATGTCCCAAGGGGATCTCCTGATCCCATTGAGATGGAAACCAGTGTCAGGTATCAAAATTTAATCATTGGGAATGATTTGACCCATAAAGTTAAACAAATAAACCAGAATAAACAGAACAATAAAACTGAACTCTAGCAGCGGAAAATAAATAAACATAACAGCTCAACATACCTCCATGTGACTTGTTATGTCACCACCCAACCAAATTCCATCCTTGATCTCTTAATGAGAAATCCATCCAAGAGTACCTACAACTAAAATGATCAAAAAGGCATGATCATTAAAAATGCTTGATAGGGTTTCCAAGATAAACCCCAGAATCGATCATCTCCTATATTTAAACAATCCACTAACACAAGTTTTAAATACAAATATAAATGTAAGGTTTTAACATTTTAAAATAAGAAGCATGATTTTATCATTTAAAAATCCAACACACATGACATACCATTTCCAAAATAATTTGTCATTTTATAAACTAAACCAGAAACAAAGTATAACAGATCTGGGGTAAAGTAGATCTGGTAAACAATGAAAGATAGAAATAAAATTGTATAAAAAAAGTAAAAAATAAATAAAAATTATCCATTAACCATTTGTGATCGTAAAAATCCCTAAATAAACCATATATGTACTCGGTTTCGAAATCACCTGCCATTGTATGGTGAAGCTCCTAAGTATATAACCCATTGGCGGTCCTATAACTGACCAATCGAGTGGAAAAGCCTGCCTGACCTAATAAATAATCTAGGAGGTACCAACACATCTAATCGGGGTTGATCATCAACCATCACACGATCATCTAGAAGACACCCAAGAACCCACGATGGTTATAAAAATACAGTGTAAGTGGGAAGGCCCTCGCACATGGGACTCATCTCACAACACTTTCATTCCCCAAACATGGATTCTTCCTATGCATTCATCCATAAAGGGTTACCCTAGACAGGAGTGAACCCAAATACACATTCAATCATTTCACATTAAAAAAGTGCCAACCGGGATGTCACACAATTGAAGATTTAAACCATTTGAAATTATGTTTAGAGTTTCCAATCATGTGTAAAATTTCGCAAAAAAATATCTTTAAAATGTTAGTACAAACATTACCCTTGGGTTAAAAGTGCAAAATAGGCCTTTAACTCAACATGTCTAAAATTATTACCCAAAACATCAAAAAAACACCACTATTTCGTTTAAAAAGACAACTGTGCATATTCTTAAATATTTCAATTCAAACCATTTCAGAAATCAAACCAAGAATCCAAAGTCATTAAGAAAGAAATAATCATTTTCACCAAATTAGCACTCCATTTTAAAAAACCCAAACGCATGCCAAAAAACTTTGAAATCATTATCCTCATGTCAAAAATAATTTAATAAATCATTCTGTCATTTCATAAAACATTTCAAAAGGACCTAATAAAAACTTATATCATGATCTCACCATGTTCACATGTGAATTCCATTTTAAAATAAAATGCATTCCCGAACGCTTAAGAAAACAACTTTTACCCCTTTCAAAAACTAACTCGCACCACTTGAAAAACCAAAAGAACCATTTTCACAATTTACCAACCCACATTCACCATTAACTAAACTACTATGAAAAATTAGTAAACAATTTTAGGAAGTAACCCATGGATGAAAACACAAAAAGCCACTAAAATATTATTTTGTGACTAAATACATCAGCACCACACCAAAACCCAATTTGTAGTCCTTTTATAGTTAATTACAGTAATTGCACAGTTTGTAAAAAAACTAGTAGAGGAAACACTTTGGGTTTTAATAAATTAATGAACTTTATATCAAACAACATGCTACAATGATAAATCCCACATATTAAACTTCATGGAAAACTATGTTTTCGCTAGATAAAATAACTAAAGAACATGTTAAATTAACTATATAGGAAAAATAATTTATTAATAATGTTTATATGGAAAAATACCTACACATAATGGGATAATTATTTCAAAATATTTCTTTAACAATTTTTATCTAATAAAAACACTACAATGAATTATCTACAAAACTTATGGAGGTGCGAATGACATTTGAAAATTAATTTGAAACACACAAGTGTCATAGATCATGAGGGAAAGAAAAAGTCCTAGAAACACCTACCTCAAAGCAAGAGTAGACACAATGACACTTCAACAAAAGGAATAACAATGCCCCACAGATTAACCGCACACCTAAAACAATGAGAAAATCATGCAGAACCCATCTCACGGTATTAGAATTTGTCCAAAACAAATAAAAACAAATATGTATTAATAATAATATTAATAATAATAACAAAACACAACTGGAGTGAGAAGAGGTTCAATGTGATGATTACCAAAGCATAGGGGAGTAGTGGATTGTCAGATTTTGATGCGTTGTAGCCAGAGGGGAGAGAGGATGTTGGAGAACGAAGGCCAGAGCATGACCTAGCCAGAGATAGCGTAACCGGAGTACAGGAAGCTGAAGGCATAGTTAGTTGGTTACAGACCAGGAGAGTGGGGTTGGTGTTAGTGGGTTGCGAGGCTGGCTGTTGGCTAGATAATAGAGGCTGAGTGCACTGAGGGAGCGAGGCCGAGATCCTGGGCAAGGGCGGGCGGGGAACGAGGGAAAGGATGAGGTGGTTGGGGCAAGTCCTATAGGGGGAGAGAGAGGTGGTGTCCCACTGTCGGGGCAGTCACGCATGGAGGGCTACAAGTTGGGGAGGGGGCACACAAGGGGTGAGGCCGGCAGTATAGGTGCATCTCCCCTGGATAGAGTAGGCGAGGGCGGCTGAAGCACAAGAGAGACCCCAGGGGTGACCTGGTGCAGTGTGCAGTAGGATTGGGGGGGGGGGGAAGGTCCTAGGGTTTCCGTTATTATTATTTTTTCATTTTATTATATTAATAATATTAATAACAATGACAATAATAATAATAATAATAATGAGAAATTACAAGACACTAGGGTTGGCTGCGCGGCTACCGCCAATCGTGTGGTGGCCGCACACGGGTCCGAAACCTAGTAAAATCATTTAAGGTCAATTTTTTTGACTTGCGCTCAAACCGAACCTCGACATGGTTAACCGAATCTAGGAAATAATAAAATAAAAATTAATTTAAAATGTCACGTGTGACATAAAGAACTCCTCCTCATACGACAGAGGTTGTTGACAAGCGATGAGGACCTAATGGGTCACATGGGGAGACTATACCCTATTTACGAGAGTAATCTAGAATAGAACTGAACAAAAAATGGAGAAAATATAAAATAACCAATAAACGCATAACCCAACATATCCCAATACTAGGTACATAAAACAATTCAACATTAACCATGTCATGAAATGGTAATAGTGAAAGTGAGGAAAACCCCAAATAAAAACAAACTACCAAAAAACAAAAGGCCCTGAATCTAAGTCTAGATCCTCTCCATGAATATCGCAATCCCCCAACTCAACATCCTAGAAGAGAACCTCTACTCTATCCCAGACCTGCAACCATGAAATCTGATCAGGAACCCAATGGCGGCCTGAGCAGGGTGTGAGTACAAGACTCAGAAGGACACCACCAATAGTGTATAAAAAATATCTAGTCTAATAGATATATCATTGAGGTACAAAATAAATGGTATTTAAACAAAGTAAGTTCGGGTTCCATTAGTCATCAAGGTTCATGTAAGTATTTTCTAGTATTTTTCCCAATTTCAATACTCAAACCATCTTCATTACTTAAACCATTTTTACACATGTTTTATGGGTTAGGAACATACATATATACACATGGGTCTAATGAAATCAATCACTATACATAAGTGAGTAATTCAATTCTCCACTCTGTAGGGGTAAACATATCATTTCAACACATTATCCTCACCTCAAATACTAGGTCTGGTGGAATGAAACTGTTAGGGGAATAAATTCTCTTTCCCATACAGTAACTCGTGCATTTTGGGGTGGAGTTTAGAACCTCGATCTAACTCATCCCATGGGTGCAGAAGCTCATGTTAATACCCCACTCTACCCAGCCATGTGCAACTTCTCATTTATCCAATCACCACAACAATACCATAACAAAAAAATGCAACCAATATCAATGAATATTTTAATACACAAAAATCATCGTGGGAATTAATATTATTCCATTACCCAGTAATACATTTACCATTTACATTTCAAAGCCCATTTAACCCAATTCTCATTCATGTTCCTTAACCCATTAATTTTTTTCATAGATTTTCACACCTTAAACAATATTCATCAATTACCATGTATTAACCCATTTTACCCATTTATCATTTTACAAGCATTTCCCACTAATTCATTTCAAGTGAAATTCTTATATCCCATAACTCAATAGCTTTATCACAATCAACCCAGTAGGTGTACCCCATAATTACTATGTTCTAACGTATTCAATGTTAATCAATTCCCTTATGAAATCCATTTGAATACCCTTTGATTCATATATATTTCCAAATTTATCATGATTATCACTCCATATACACTATTTCATTTGATAATCGTAACATAACCCACAACCCCATTTTACACAATCACATTTCACCCCCTAATCCCATTACTAGGCCATGAAAAATGACCCCTTAATCTATTATTAAACTAGGACCAACTATTAATATTCCATCCTTCACTCAACAAACCATATTAGCATGTTAAATATGGGTCTTATGTTATTACACATCAATTCCACCATTGAATTTGTACATTCTTATGTTCTAGGAATTACAGAACACCCCATGTGTGGCCCCAAATTGGTCAAGTCATTTTTGATGCATCACATATGAATTTTAAGGGCTTTAGGTCATTATTTAGATGATAATTTTACCAAATCCCACCAAGGTCATTAGAAACATGACAAAAGGGAATCATGGTATCAACACACATGAAAAAATCAATAACAAAACTATCCAATATAAGTTACAGAACATCTACTAGGGTTTCTATGATCAACACACAATTAATCATCGCCACAGATCATGATTAAAACCCCCTTGAATCCCTAACATAGATTCAACCAAAAAAGAGGGTTTTAGGAATTTATTAGAAGATGGGAGAAATTAAAACCCTAACCCAAAAAAGAAAAGAAAGGATAATATTAGACTCACCTGGTTCTTTGATCTGCAATCGACAATGCTCAAAATGGATTAGAAATGAATGTGAATGACCCTTTTGATTCTTGGGACAAAATGGGGAGTCTCTAGGGTTACGAGAGGTGAAATGGAAGAGAATACCATGTTAGTATTGAAACCATGTAACTAATATTTGTAAAAGTTTCCCATCTTTACTAGGTCGAATAGTTTACCCACACATTTTTCCAAACCATGAACAAATGGTGTGCATGCTACTATCCAAGGAGAGATGGGTCACATGGTCACCTAGGAATTATGCACAATTAGATTATCTATGCTCCAAATGTGCATAAGCCTCTTCCCAGGGCTACACGGTTACCTTGGATTCTCCACATAGTTTTCAATAACCATGTGAAAACCATGAAACATACCTAGAGAGATCCTTTTTCCTTTTCGTTCCTACCCAAACCCCCAGAACACCCCATTCCATTATCATTGAAATAGGAAACACATTATTTAATAAAAAAAGTTATGTAAACTAAAGCATAAACAAAACATACCTTATAAAAAACTCTAGGATCTTACAACCTCCCAACCATATAACAGCTCGTCCTCGGGATGCACTTCTGTAGCATCAATGAGTTTCCGTAAGAAGAGACTTTGCCACTAGGACCACCAATCCATTATAATTTCCCCATGTTTCTCATCAAACCTTTAAATTAAACTATAAAAAGTAATCCAAGGTATGAATTTACCCACACGGCTTCCTTACCACAACACACAACATGAACTAGATACTGCTCAAGGAAACATCAACTTCAACCATACCCAACAACTATAAACTTGTAGAGTGAACTTACGAAACAATTCCTTACTCACAAAACATGGATAATTTTTACACAACATTATATCAATGTGGAGGAACCAATCAACACCCCACTAGTCAAATTCCCTTCATAACTCATGACCCGATTCTTGTGGTATCGTTTTCTTATGTTATTCTAACTCTAATAGTGACTGAACCCACCATCACCTAGGAGAAACACATGATCATTCCAACCAGATTTCCCGATGATCCTATTTCACAACTATACATCCATGAACAACCAAACAACTTAGGTAATTGAACCATTAAACCCGTGCCAATGATCTCTACCCAATCCAACTAACTAGAACAATAACCACAAGAGTCCCTCCAAACCAAAACACCAATAATGTCATTAACCAACCATTTATCCATTATGTTTATCTCCACCATCATTGGTTACTTGGAACACCTACTCTCGATGATAGATCCCCAAAATCTAAACTCAACTTTCACATCATATTTGATGAACCCATTGATGTTATTCCATGACTTCTAATAGAACCCCTTCATCATGACACCACCACCCTCTAAACCATCATCAACTCCACCTTCCCAACAACATTACCAATTCTAGAACCCCTACTTTTAATACACTATCTAAATAAGGACATTTTCTCACTCAGTCCCATTCTAAAATTTGAAATGTACTTATCCTCCCAAATCATCAACTAATGAAGACTTACCACTCTCTACATTCACCCCTTTCTAAAAGTCGAGTCATGTTTTCCTATTTGACTCGTCCTAGAACACTAAGCTTCATAATTGGAATGACAGTACATCACAGGGATAAGGTGAATTCAAACATCAAGGCATTCCAATACCACCCAGAGACACTTAACAGAGTTTAATTTTGAATTTAAATGGAGTAATATGACCCAAATCCAATTGAAAACAACTGTTTTCACGTCTCACTATGCCTTCTGGTGACCAAACACAGGAATATAAAATTTCATTTTAAACCAATCTGAGGCCAATGACAATAATTGGATCAATCAACCACCATAATCAAGACCCACATGGCCTCTCTAAGAGACTTAACATACACCTCATAGATTCCTCATTAATATCTTAGTGTCCCTGAATCAACTCGTCTTTTTTCCTCTCCACATCCCGAACTAACTATTCACTCCCCACCTTAGGAGTGTCATTATGATTTCTCCCTATGAGGGATTACAACAACCCTGGATTTCCCTCGATCACAAGAAAAGCCCAAAAACTTAGATATGGATATCAATTTTATCTAGAACAAGAGATTGAATGTCAACCAGGGCCCGCTCATAGCTTCCACAGGTGATAACCACAACATTATTCAAAACCCAACCCATACCAAAGACCTCACCAAAACCCATAGATGGTGTGAATCCCACCATACCACATCATGTACACCACCCTCAGGACTATAAACATCATGATTTTCCTTATCCAACCAAAAAACCTTCTAGTTTCTAGGTGTAATGCCAAAGTGGTAGGTCCCAAAGGGGCCTAGATACTCTGGGGGGGGGGGGGGGGTGAATCAGAGTATGGATGTTCGTTAATAAATTATTTTCCCTATTATATATTGAAATATTTTTTATAAGGGTCACTTTTTTCGAACATAATTATTAATGTAGATTTTATTATTTCTTAATTTTTTTAATGATGATTCTTTGAATGTAATACAGGAAAGAAATCTCAAGGAAACAATGATGATTACTTGGTTCACCCCCACTAGGACAAATCCAAAGATCATACAACAATGATGTGTAGATTATACCTAATCCAATAAGGCTCACTTCCAATAATGATGGTTTAGGCTAGGTAAATTATTTTCCCATGCTCACTACATTTACATGGTTTAAGGTCTTCTCACTACATTCCCAAGTGTCACTACCAAGATCTCTTCCTCTGGCTCACTGTTGGTGGGAAGGATCACTGTCTTCCTCTTATATCGCTCACTACACTTGGATAGTATATACACATTGTTTATGGAATTGTAGGTCCCTTAGTTATCTCTAATTAATGTCACATCCTTAAATATATATAGATGCTCTGTTGAAGTTCTACTTTCATCGACTGATGAACACCACTTTGCTATTATTTTTGTATTTTTTAAACAACTTTTTGGGTAAGTGGGAACCACACAAAGGAGCCACCAGTACATGCATATACCACCTCCAAAAAATCCACTACGCACCACATTAAATGTTTAGAAATTCAATCATTCAAATTTCAAAAGGTCAAATACAAAAGAAATGCCACATCCACCTCGAACCACGAGTAAACCCATCTCGATCCAAAAATGACCAGCCATCACAAGGAGACCTCGATCCAAGAGAGCGGTCATGTCACTGCCTTTTCCTTTTACATTATAAGAGTCATGGTCATCACCATCCTTACCGTGGGGGAAAATCACCACCATCACCAACCAGACTGCTATCGTTGAAACCCAGCATCACACCGGTCGCCAGAAAGACTTCATCAAAACGTGAAGAGAAAGGAATATTAACCATTAAAATCACCACCATGAACCACCGACAGTGTACTCTATAACCAAAATAGAGCAAAATCAATCATGAAAACTCCATTGGGAACTTCGTCGAGCTGGTCTCGATCAGATCGACTTCCAAATAAAAGTAATCAAACAAATCTTCACAAAAACCGAAAAAACCGCTTGAGGGGAACCGTCGGGAACAAACTCGAAAAAGTGGTTGGGATTGAAGCCCTAGGAAGGACCAACTATGTAGTGCTTAGAAATCCATCGTCCCTCATACTGAATGCCCAAAACCTCAGTGAAACCCGTGCTCCAAAACCGAACAGGAGAGAGCAAAGGAATGCAAGATCAGAGTATAGGGGGGAAAACGAGAAGAAAACTGGAGCGTGTCACAAATTAGAGAAAGGCAAGAAATAGAGAAGGAAAACAGAGAGAAATCATAGCCCTGAGTGAGTGAAAGTTGTCACCATGAGAAAGATGAAAGCAGGATAAAACCAAAAAAGGTATGAGACTGAAACCCTAGGCTGAAGGCCCAAATCTGTTAGCGCTTGGAAATCTTCCATCCACCAAACTGCTTGCCCAAAACCTCAGCAAATCCCCTACCACAAATCCGACCAAGAGAGAATATGAGGATCTTAAGGTCAGAGCGTAGAGAGGAGGACATGGATGAAACCAGAGCACTAGCACAAAGAGGGGAAAGAAGAGCGAGAGAGAAAGAAAAAACTGAGAAAGAGCGCATCCTAGAGAAATTGAGAGCCATCGATGGGAGGAGCCGAAACCCTAGTAGAGGGAAGCCAGACAGAGAGCTCCAGAACAACCTGGAAAGTGAGGTGCCATGAACACCACTTTGCTACAATTATACTCTGAAGCACCAATCAATCTCGGAACCCCTACTTGACCTTTCATGAAAAACATATTCTTATGTGAAACTTACTACATGAAACACAAATAGTACACATAATTGACTTATCATGCATGAAAATCCAATTTTACATGCAACTCCAATTCTTTTACACAACTCCAAACCTTACGCACATCTTCTTTAGCTTACGCACAACTCCATGTGCATATAATTCTTAGGCAATTCAGAGGTATGATTTTCTCTGATTGTTGAGAACTTCTGAATGGGGAGGTCACTTATTATTTATTGGTATCACTAAAATGTGAATGAAAAACCCTAAGGTGTCATGAAAAAACCACTTTGAGTGTGAAAAATAACATTTGGCGCCACATTGGATGCATAAGCCTTTTTTGTGAAAACTCATCTTTCATGCACATTTCCCATTATTTGGTGCACTACATTCATTTTCCATTATTGGATGTAATTATCCTAAAACATTCCTTGCACAAAAGTTTCCTAACCAACTTCAATCTTTCACACAACTTCTTTTTACAAAAACACCTTTCTCCATTTTCCCGATTTTGAGGCCCAAATATTTGGCAAACATTAGAAAAAAGTACAACCTTATATATGTTATTTTTTTACCACATCCATATCATACATTCATTTATCATGGAGGTCGGTCAATATTTATTTTCAAAAATATATATAGAATTCCAAAATAGACCATGGAAACCCTCTTTCTCAATAAACAAAATAAACCCAAAAAAACATCAATGTTTTATTGAGGGATTTTTACAAACATAGACTTTCTAAATGTACCAAGGATGATGTCAAGTTGTTGTTCAGGATCGTCACTAGTTTTGGAATGCTAAAAAGTTATTGAAGAACACCACCCCCACGAAATATATTTATGATATCACCTTTCATAATGGAAGACCATGATGTGTTGAGGATTTTCGGATTAACTACTACACACCTCTCATCAGCATTTAACCACCACTAATCAATCCTAATTGCTAACTGAGACTCACCACCACCCTACAACCATCTATCCAGCATTCAGGAACCGTCATTTCTCTCGGTACCTCCTCCACCGTAACTATCATGTTCTTTCGGTACATCCCTAAAAATTAATGACCAAATACTATGGTTTTCCACACAAATAAAACTAATGGTTTCTTACATGATCATGATTAATTCTTTGGTTTAATAAAGAAAACCATAGGCTTATCACATTTAAAATCATTCCCTTCTATTGTGTGCCGATATCTTGAACCCCTTAGATCCCTTAATGTTTTACACTTTCCTTCCACCACTCTCACACCAAATTTATTTTCCTCAAGACAACGACATCCTAGGCATAGCCCTAACACCCACTTACACACTTAACATTTCCTCTTGGATAGTCAGATTCCTCATCCCAATGAATTATCAACATCTCACCCAACAAAAAAACCATTTATACAAACAATCCTTGTTATGTGACCGCCCTCTCCTTAGGCATCATCTTCCAACAAGGGAATCTTACCGAGATTTATACATCCATGCCAATTTTTCCTAGAAACAACACCATGATCATTATTTACTATCATCCAAACAGATAGGTTAGGAATCCATATTATTACACATACTAAATATTAAAGGTACTGGTATGAATTTATTTCACCTTGGAAGAATTCACCATGACTCCTATTACAAATCACACACATTACTAGGGCATCCTCCCATGAGGTCACCCTTGATTTCCCTAAAAATACCAACGCATCACCATAGCTAAAGTCACATAACTAAATCTTCAAACTTCCCACTTATCCCTCTATGATAACCTACACTATACGACATCATCCATGTCCCACTATCAACATCCAACATCTTCCCATATGACACACAAACAAGAGCACTAAGAACCCCTTTCGACCTCTCTCATAGGTAACCTCAAAAGTCAAGTGATACTGGTTCCCTAAACTAGAGTAACAATAGACAAAATCCATTGATTCTAACACTCATATAATCATGAATCAATCATTGTTTGTGAGTGGCACTATCACCTCTATTCAAATTAACAGTGTGCCTAGTGCACCAAGAGATCATTTTATCTCAGTCTCGCACCAAAGGTAATTGTACGCATACATTTTTATCATGATCCAAATGCCACTCTTTGGTCCGAGAGAAAACTCACAAGGTATGAACACCAAGGGTCACCACACCCACAACAACACCCATCTCAAATGACCTTTAAACCAATACATTCATTCTTATGTTAGTCATAAAACCCATGAAATTAAAACCTACAAAGATTACTACTTTCACATTATCAAAATTCACCTTAAGAAATCAAGGAAACCACCTAACTAATCACACAATGGGGAACACCCAAAAATTCATTCATTAGAACATTATAATTAACCAAATTACTAAAATGATTACTTAATCAGTTTCATATTGCCCAAACATTTTCATCAAAAAATATCTCAATGGAAATCCAATCATTATAGACCACAACAGGAGAATGAACTACCTCCCATAGTTAACCCACTTTACATACACTATTTTAAATGATGTGTTAACATCTCTACCACTACCCGCAACCCTTATTACCATGGGTCTTGGTCCACTTGTAGAAACAAATTACTTAATCAAAAATCATTCATCAAAAATATTTTTTAACCATTTCATATTTTAGGACACAAATATTTTCTCTTAGTCACATTTCTCATCTCAAAACTTGTTATACCCATCATTTTAAATCATTTAAACTTCTCATTAGTAAAAATTCCTTATTTATTATTCAATCACTTAAGAAAAAATTTCACTTTTAGACACCACTAAATCTTTACAATTTACCATGACCCAAAATTTTAACCTGGCCATAATGTTTATTTAAAAAATATTCCTTACCTATAAATTTACATTATTTTAATTTAACCACTTGCATTAGCATGATTAGGATCCTCTTTATTCAAAATTTTCATGGAATTAATATTCATTATACTCTCTATTCCTCACACACCCATCCCATGTGTGATTATCATGATGCATTCCAACTATAACCTTAGGTTCCAAAAATGATGCATGAATGAACAACCTCATTCTATTCCATACATGAGAAAAATATCATAAACCAGTCAAATCACATGACATGAGCATAAACCAATGGTGAAATATCATTAAAATATAACCACACACATTAGGTACAACAATTCCAAACATAGGGGACTTGGGTTTCCCCCCGTACATGGGTAATATTCTCCCAAGAAGGATCTCATGACCAATGCTCGACACTTTCAAGCCTCCAATATAACATCCCTAAATAGTAACACAATGGAAAGAAAAAGGAAACCTCAATGATACCACTTTATAACCTACCCAAACCTGGAACCACTAAACTGGTGTCCGATCCGAGTCATCGCATGATGTCAAGTATGCAATATAATCCACAACAAAAAACATATCCCAATCTGAGGTAAAAATCATAGTTCAACATTAACAATGTCATCAAATGATAACAGTGAAAGTAAAGAAGAAACCAAATAAAAACAAACGGATAGAACCCAATGGGTATTGAATCCATGTCGGGATCCTCCTTATGCTTATCCCATTCCCCAACTTAACATCCTAGCAGAGGAGATTTTCTCTTGACATGACACACAACCATGAAATCTACTTGGGTACCCAATAGAGGACTGACCCTGTTTTGAGTACAAAATTTAATAGCCCACCACCAATGGTGTCTACAAAATATCCAGTCCAATATCTAGTGCATGTAAGTACAAAATAAATTCTATGTAAACAAGGGATAGTTAGGGTCTTATTAGTTAACATGGTTCATTTAAGCCTTTTCATGTATTAACACAACTTCAATACTCAAACCATGTTCATTACGTAATCCATTTTTAAAAAATGTTCTATGGGTTTGGCAAATACACATCTACATATGGGTCTAGGGATATAAATAACTATACATCAGGGAGTAATTAATGTCCCTCCGCTCTAGGGGTAAACATATCATTTCAACACATTATCCTCACCTCAAAGCCATGATCTAGGTGGAATACAACCATTAGGGGAACAAATCATTCGTCCCCTTCCCTAACCCATACATTTTGTGGTGGAGTTTAGAGCCTCATCATAACTCAACCCATGGGCATATAACATCATGCCAATACCCCACTATACCAAGACATGTGCACATGATTATTTATCTAATCTCTACAACCATACTATAACAAAAAAAAACAACCAATATCAATGGAAATAAAAATACATAATAGTCAACATGGAAATTAATACTATTCTGTTACCCATTAATACATTTCCATTTATATTTCAGACCATTTAACCCAATTCTCATTCCCATGCCTTAACCCATTAAGTATGTTCATATATTTACACACCTTAACAAATACTCAACTCTTACCATGTATTAACCCATTTAACCCATTTATCATTTCATAATAATTTCCCACTTATTCATTTCAGGTACAATTATTATATCGCATAATTAAACTAATTTATCATGTTAAACCCATTAAGTGTACTGCTTAATTCTCATGTGATAACCTATTCAATGTTAATCAATTACTTTATGAAATCTGTCTACATAACCTTTGATTTAGAATCCTTTTCCAAATTTATCATGATTTTAGAGACACACACATGACGTACATAGACATTACATTACTTTTGTGGCATACTTAATACATAAAAAAAATAAACACCCAAGGACTTTAATAGTTTAGTGTATTTGGAAACTCGGAACATAATCTTCTAATCATGGTGAAAAGATCTTCAACATCTCTCATATAGATCTTCCCCTTTTGTTTTCTTACTTAAAACCTTTCTTTATATCCTATGGGAAAGAAAACATATAAAGGGTGAGATCAAATGCTCAGTAATTTTAAGCATTGAGAAAATAAAACAAACCATATACATTTGAACTTAAAAACATGAACATAAAGTTTAAACATCAAAATCTTGAGCAATGACATAAAACATGGCAGTACGTAAGGCATAGATCATAATGGAACATCAATCATGATAAAATAGCATGGGAATAAAAAATGTAATTATGGTAAAACATCAATCACATGATATGATTTCCATAGTAGCCAAGGCATTTCTGCCAACACCATCATAGTGGACAAAGTCCATTACTGAATCAGGTTTACTTCCCGTTCCAGCCCTATATTACTGAACGAGATTCACCCGCCATTCCATCCATGTCTATCTCATGAGATATAAATATTTTACCTATGAATTGGAGGGAGATATAGGTCCCACCCATCTCATAATGAAATCATTCTTACTTGTGACACAAAATAACATAAGTCATTCATAATAACCCAACAAATAAAATGGGTTTCATAAACATCATCCCATCATAATGTAATCCATATAAAACAAATGGATATCATTTAATAATAAGAAAAATCACACCATTTAAATAATATAGAAATTATACTTGAAACATAAACCTATTAAATACTGTCATTTTAGATGGAAAATAGTTTTGATAAAACACATGAAATGAACTCTTGGGGAAAATATCTCCTTTTCTTCAAAATCATTTTATTTTCACAAAATGCCATTCAATTTTAAAAGAAAGGGATTTTGTTGAAAATAATCATTAAATATTGTAGAGGAAGCTTCTTGAAAATTATGTGTTATGAAGTTGTAAAAATTTGTTCATGCTATATAAGTTCAAAAAACATTCTCCTCATAATTTTTCTGGAAAATTTAAAAAGTTATTCGTATGGTAAGAAAATGAAATATTCATTCCATAACTCAATGTAAAAGTAAAAGAGGTGTAAAAATGACTTTAAAAATACAAAGAATAATATTAAAAACTTTATGAAAAACATTTTTATAGACATGGATGAAAAATATAACCCTAGTAAAGACATACATATAAGAAATCTCGGATAAAAATGAGATTTGGAAAATTATCCCTTACCTTATTTCCAATTTCTTCTGTATGAGTCCATGACTCCTCTATAGTGGGATTAAACATATTATTAACTTATAACATAAATATAATAATATTTATGCTATCATATATGATTCACTTATGACTTTATATTACCTGTTCTTTTGTAAATTCCATGTTAAAGCAGCGTTTTGGGTAAACTCATTTCATTTATCATACGTGTTTCGATTTGTTATTATTGATATTATTAATTATATCGTGATTTAATTAATTCCAGAAGGTAAAACATGATTTATATATAATATATATTCATTATATAAATATATATGATAGATCGATAAATGGAATGAAATATACCGTTCATGGAGACAGTAGTTCGTACGTACGCATGAACACTGTTTTCGTTTCCTTATTGAATTGAATGGAATTAAGTAAATAAAAAATAAATGTACATAAATCCAGTATCATTATTATGTAATATATTTCATGAATATTTAATATATATACTTTATAATCTTTCTTCAATGGTAAATTATGGAAAATGAATCTCATCGCGTTCGTGAAGACGGTAGTCTGTACATACGCATGAGCGACAATATCATTCTTTTGATATTTAAATATTATGTAATTAGATGGTATGTAATATATACAGAATCATAATTATTTTATATTTATTATGTATATTATTTATACTCATTATTATACCCATCCAAATGATGAAATGTTTGAATAACAAACTACACCACGACGTGGAGACGGTAAGCCGTATGTACGCACGTGTGGTGACTTTTTCATTCATAGGATGGATAAAATAACTAATATGTTTTTAAAAAATATATATAAGATACTGGATTTATTATTTGAGAAAGGAAACAAAAAATAATGAGGAAGTGGGAGAAGAAATAAACTTGAAATTGGTGGTGTGATATTTACCTCTTCTTCGGGTTCTTCCTTTTGATTTGATCAGAAGGGCTTCTTAGGTTGGCTTTCTGACTAATGTAAGGCCTCTAGTATGAAGGTAGGGATGTTTAGAGGGTATTAGGTTTGGGATTGGCAGATCCAAATGGCTTTGGAGGTGTTAATTAGAGAGAAAGGGGAGTGCCCTTTTATGTGAAGAGTGGGGGAACCTTAGAAATAACTTAAAATATTATTTTATAATAAATTCATATTCGGTTTATAATGGCTCCAAAGTGACTTATTTCGAGGATATGGTGGGTATGGGTCGAAATAATTTCAAACAATAGGTTTTAGACAAGTTTAGGTTACCATGTTAACCTTATTATTTAGATTTAACTCTAAGATAAATAATTTAACTTTTACTATGTCTTCTTTTATTCTTACACTATATGGTTAATAAAATTACATTAAACGTCCAATTGAACCCCAATTGGTTAATTAATTATTATATAAGTATTTTGGACGATCCTTATATTTTTAGGACCATTATAGTAATTAATAATGTAATATTTATTTTGAAAACACTTTTATGTCAATTTTGACACTATTTGGTATTTTGTTTTTTCTAAATTCATAAAAGCATTATTAATTATAATAAAATTCTTCTAAAAAACCCTAATATTTTATAGAAACCTATAAAATTATTTTAATTCATAAAAAGTCTCAAAGCATTTTTATTTGGGTATTTATAATATCAATTATGCTAATATTTCATTAATAATGTAATTACTGCATCATAATTGTTTCATAAATAAATTAAATTATATAATGTCTAAAAAATATAAATAAAATACCATTATATAGGAAATATATTTGGATTTATAAAGAATATTTATAGTTGAATTTATCTTATTTATAACCCTATATTAAATATGTTTTAGTTTTTAAACATTGATTTTAACTATTTTAACTCTTCTTTAAATAAAATAATAATAAATGTCCTAATCTAATCCAAGTAGAAATAAAGGGTAATATTTTATTAATAAGGTTGTTTTTGGTCTAATTACACTTATCTAATAGAATTATGACATGTTTCAGGGTAATAATAATATCATTTTTACCCTTAACAACCCTATTTACTTTTTACCGTGGTAAATAAAAGTTAAAAGTTACTATTCCTCAAAAATTATTTTCATCTCATTGAACCACATTTTACTTACTTATATCAACCACGTCTCTCCGATTTTTGAAATTCAAATTACAAAAGCGGTAAAATTATGTTTTATGTAAATTTGCAAATGCTCCTAGGAGGTGGGTAAAAGACTATACAAATTTCAATAAAAATTTTATATATCTAAAATTACTATAAAATTACTCCAATGAATTACATTGAACATATATAGTTATTATATATCTATTTTGACATAAAATAAATTTAAATCAAATAAATTATTATTTAAATAAAAATTCGGTTTTAACAAAAAACTGAGGGTTTTCACTATCATAAAAAATTAAATGTTTTCATAAAAATACCAAAAATTCACCCTAGGATAATTTCAATATCCCGAATCCAAAAATGAATTCCATTTTGGACGATAAAATTTATAAAAATTCAAAAAGTGGGTATTACTATTTATAACGGTTAGATTATATAATATTTTAATAACATGTCGTTGTTTAGTGAAACTTAGTATTGTGTACAACAAAAGATATCGAGGAAGGTTTCTCTTGCGTTTAACGCAAGCCAAGAATAGTGTTGCATATACTAAAAGCTAATATAGCGTTGAATATAGCGCAAGATAATCTTGGTGTAGCGTACAACACAAGATCTCAACGAAATTAATAATATTTCTCATAAAATCTCGAGGTGTTACATTCTACCCTCCTTAAAATGAATTTTGCCCTCGAAATTCATCGGGGTTATAAATGGTTTACTACTTGAATGTTTCATTCATAGAAACCCACATCGTAAAAAGGAATAATAAATCATAATTTTAAAAAATAATGTATGAAATGTAACGGTCACCCAAATTAACTCATCACTGGGTTTCCACATAGAAGAACATAGGGGAAAATATGGATATGGAAGAGTAATTTAACCATCATGTTATGATGGAGAGTGGTAGAGAACATGGATATAAAAAATCCAACAATCACAAAGCCATAAATTTGTAATGATCTAAGGTACCATCCAGGAAAACATTTTTGGTTTTCAAGATCATTTTCCTAAAGATGAAAAAATTGGAATTAGAAGAAATACTTAATTTATTTTGGTACAATCTCACTGTTGGTCATTCCGTGAACAATTTCCACTTCATATCTTAATGAAATGAAGTTGAATTTTCCATTCGTGAAGTTTTAGCAGATCATGTGATAGAATGATAGGTCATCCCATCTGTCTCAAACAAAAGGTTAGAAAAAGTTATTAAATATATATAAGACCATCTATGGTGATATTAATCGTATAAGGTTCATAAAATCCACTTATACTTCATATATCATAAAAATTAATAAATTAAAACTAATTTATACTGACCAGGGACTTCATGTAGGCCAATGGTATGCGATAAAGGCCTGTCGCACTTCGGTTGTGGGTTCGATTCCCACATCCTTGTCCGACGCGACGGGTTGTCACCCGTCCTACAGGTTGTCCTTTTTCTAGAACTATACTATTATAACATTACAACAATAATATATAAATAGTTCTAGACTTAAACAATACTATATGATGTCTAACCTAATTCAGTCCAATCTTCAGGCTTATCGAAAATACTTCCATCCAAGCTCATAGTATATAGAAAATGATTACTAGAAAGGTCATCTACCGATCATATGAATACCTTCATTTGTCCCCCATATATCAGAAGATATATCTGTTGTACCTCTCGTACCCCTCGTGGTTTAATTTTCATGATCACAATCACTCTCTTATTTATCTAATATTGTTTTAAGTGTTTTTGTTGATAGGCATGATTTTAGGTGGCCAAGGAATTGGGCCAAGAAAGCAAGAAGAAAAAGTGGACTGAATTTCAGACCACCGGCCAACCGGTGGAAGTCCACCGGCCAGCCGATGGCACCCAGACAGAAGGCTGAGCCACTGCCTCAGCACCGGCCAACCGGTGGCCCCAGCACCGGCCAGCCGGTGGCACCCAGCCAGAACAGTGTCAGCCACTGCCTCAGCACCGGCCAACCGGTGGCCTCCTCACCGGCCAGCCGGTGGCTCCTGGACAGAAACCCTCCTTCTTTTTGCACACACCGGCCAACCGGTGGCTCTGTACCGGTCAGCCGGTGGAGCCAGTCAAACTAGCCGTTGGGCCTTTGACCAGGCTGGTCCACTTGCCTCCCAACGGCTCCGAAGACCTATCCAACGGCTCCGAAGCACCCCAAAGGCCATTTGAGGGTTCCCCCTCTATAAATAAAGGACTAGGAACCCCCGGAAGCCTAAGGAATATAGTCGGAACTATTGTGAAGCCAACGAACACATTTTTGATCATTTGGCGAACCTCCGGCGGATTCCTCCAAGGGAACCTCACTTGCTCCAACTCACTTCCACATCCAAGGAGCACCACCAAAGAAGCCTGGGAGCTCCCTTCATCAACTCCAATCAATCATTTGGCGCCCAAGGCTTCCTCCATTACGGTTTTTCATTGTTTTATTTATTTTGAGCATCAAATTGGGTTTGTGCCTACAAACCCCCAACTCTTTCTCTCATCCTCTCTTTTGGGTTTTCACACCACCTTCAAGGTGTGAAGAGGTTAGACAAGCCTTCCCTTTAAAAGGCTTGTGTCATAGGTGAGCTAGCCTTCACCTGTAAGAAGGCTAGTGGGTTCTTGCTCAACCATTGAAAGCAAGTGGGTTCTTGCATAACCATTAAAAGCAAGCTGTAATAGGTTCTAGACTAACCTTAAAGTCTAGTGGGTTTCTTGATAAAACCATTAAAAAGAAAGCGGTAGTAAATCTCTCAACGGTTGAGTTGGGAGCGGAGACGTAGGCTTGGGTTTAAGCCGAACTCCGTTATCAAGTTGTGTGTTTTGCCTCTTTTATTTCCGCTGCTCTTTCACTTTGATTTTAAATTGTTAATTATTTTTTAAAAGGAAATTCACCCCCCCTCTTGCCATCACTTCTTTCTTTCTCCATCCAACATTTGGTATCAGAGGAAAATTTGAGTAATACCCTAATCGGTTTCAAATTCAAGATCCTTTTTTTTATGGCTTCAACCTCTTTCGCCCCCGAAGGCTTTTCTTTGGGTCGTGCTCCATTTTTTGATGGAACCGACTATAATTATTGGAAAACCCGCATGACCACCTTTCTTAGAAGCATAGGTTATCCTATTTATAAAATTGTCATGCATGGTTATACTCTCTCTTCCCCCGATGAATCCAAATGGACTCAAGCTGATATTAAAAATTTCGAGCTTGATGGCAAAGCCATGAACGCTCTTCATTGCGGCCTTGATCGTAATGAATTCAATTGAGTTTCCACATGCACCTCCTCACATGAAATCTGGAAACTTTTGGAGGTTACCCATGAGGGGACCAACAAAGTGAAGGATACTCGATTGGACATGTTCCGTCAAGATTTTGAGTCTTTTTCCATGAATCCATCCGAATCTATTACTGAAATGTTTACGCGTTTTACTGATGTTTGCAATGGTAGAAAATCGATTGGATATGATGTGTTTGCAGAAACAATGGTCAAGAAGATCCTTTGGATCCTACCAAGCACATGGGCACCGAAAGTCACGACAATTCAAGAAGAAAAAGACATCAAGAACATGCCTGTAGAAGAGCTCATCGGATCCCTCATGACCTACGAGATCACCATGAGGAGGCAAGCTGAAAAAGAAGGCAAACCAATCAAAATTCCAAAGAACATCGCCTTCAAAGTTCAACAAGAAGAAAGCTCCTCCTCCTCATCATCTTCCTCTTCAAGCGGCGATTCCGAAATGGAGAACCTTGCCCGCAAGATGCACAAGTTCATGAAGAAGCACAAGAAGAAGAAATCCCGCAAGGCTCGAAAGGAAAAACCTAATGAAAAATCCGAGCCCAAGGTAACATGTTACGGGTGCGGCGAGAAAGGCCATTACAAGCCTGATTGTCCACTCAACAAGAAAAAGGCCAAGCAAAAGGAAAAGAAGAAGGCATTCAAGGCCACATGTAGTGATAGCTCCTCCTCCTCCTCCTCCTCGAGCGACAACGGTAAAAAATGCCTAATGGCATTTCATGAGGTAACATCTTCCGAATCCTCTTCCTCTTGTTCTTCAAATTCAAATTCTTTCAATCACATGTCTTATGAGGATCTCCAACATGCGAGAGATCAATTGGAGGAAGGTTTTCATGAACTTTCTTCCAAATTTGTTTCTTTAAAAAAGAATTTCAAAAAACTTTCTTCCGAAAAGGAACAACTTCTCAAAGAGAAGGAAGAGTTGTCCCTCAAAATCCAAAACCTTCCCGATGTTGATTCTATGGAATCAACAATTAAAGATTTAAGGGAATCCCTTGCCAAGTTCACCCAAGGTGAACAAAATTTGAACAATTTTCTTGGTTCCCAACGCATATCTAGAAACACCGAAGGGCTTGGCTATTCCAAGCAAGCTTCCTCTTCCCATGCTCCAACTATTTTTGTAAGGGGGAGCTCCCAATTTAAATTTTGTAATTATTGCAAAAAACCCGGGCACTTAATTTATGAGTGCGATTGCAAAAATGCCCGGTATGGTAGGCCCAAAACCATTTTCCTTAATGATGAATTTCAAAGGAGAAGACCCGCCATAAGACAAGTGTGGATTGAAAAATCCCTTTTAGCGAGTCTCTCTGGGCCAAAATTTGTCTCGGTTTCAAAAACTTATCCCCAGTGATTTGTTGTTTTTATTTAGGGGGAGTTAGGAGTGTTTAAGCTTTTTTTCATTTTTCATTTCAAAATTTTCGTTTCAAAACATTCAATTCAAAATTTTTGATTCAAAACCTTCAATTCAATTTTCATTCAAAATTCTCAATTCAAAATCTTTCAATTCAAAACTTCCTTTCTTTCAACTTTCAATTCAAAGTTTCAATTCAAAACTTTCAATTCAAATTTCAAAAATTTCAATTGGTTTAAAAAATCTCTATCTTGTTTTTCAATGTTTCCCTCAATCAAGTTTTATGCCCCGTGCTATTTTGATAATCACAAAGGGGGAGAAATTCTTGGTTGATTGGGGGAAAAATCTTTTAAAGCATGCTTCTCATTTCATTTTTTACATTGTTTGTTTTGGTGATTGTGATCATCAAAATAGGGGGAGATTGTTGTACCTCTCGTACCCCTCGTGGTTTAATTTTCATGATCACTATCACTCTCTTATTTATCTAATATTGTTTTAAGTGTTTTTGTTGATAGGCATGATTTTAGGTGGCCAAGGAATTGGGCCAAGAAAGCAAGAAGAAAATGTGGACTGAATTTCAGACCACCGGCCAACCGGTGGAAGTCCACCGGCCAGCCGATGGCACCCAGACAGAAGGCTGAGCCACTGCCTCAGCACCGGCCAACCGGTGGCCTCAGCACCGGCCAGCCGGTGGCACCCAGCCAGAACAGTGTCAGCCACTGCCTCAGCACCGGCCAACCGGTGGCCTCCTCACCGGCCAGCCGGTGGCGCCTGGACAGAAACCCTCCTCCTTTTTGCACACACCGGCCAACCGGTGGCTCTGTACCGGTCAGCCGGTGGAGCCAGTCAAACTAGCCGTTGGGCCTTTGACCAGGCTGGTCCACTTGCCTCCCAACGGCTCCGAAGACCTCTCCAACGGCTCCGAAGCACCCCAAAGGCCATTTGAGGGTTCCCCCTCTATAAATAAAGGACTAGGAACCCCCAGAAGCCTAAGGAACATAGTCGGAACTGTTGTGAATCCAACGAACACATTTTTGATCATTTGGCGAACCTCCGGCGGATTCCTCCAAGGGAACCTCACTTGCTCCAACTCACTTCCACATCCAAGGAGCACCACCAAAGAAGCTTGGGAGCGCCCTTCATCAACTCCAATCAATCCTTTGGCACCCAAGGCTTCCTCCATTACGGTTTTTCATTGTTTTATTTATTTTGAGCATCAAATTGGGTTTGTTCCTACAAACCCCCAACTCTTTCTCTCATCCTCTCTTTTGGGTTTTCACACCACCTTCAAGGTGTGAAGAGGTTAGACAAGCCTTCCCTTTAAAAGGCTTGTGTCATAGGTGAGCTAGCCTTCAACTGTAAGAAGGCTAGTGGGTTCTTGCTCAACCATTGAAAGCAGGTGGGTTATTGCATAACCATTAAAAGCAAGCTGTAATAGGTTCTAGACTAACCTTAAAGTCTAGTGGGTTTCTTGCTAAAACCATTAAAAAGCAAGCTGTAGTAAATCTCTCAACAGTTGAGTTGGGAGCGGAGACGTATGCTTGGGTTTAAGCCAAACTCCGTTATCAAGTTGTGTGTTTTTCCTCTTTTATTTCCGCTGCTCTTTCACTTTGATTTTAAATTGTTAATTATTTTTTAAAAGGCAATTCACCCCCCTCTTTCCATGACTTCTTTCTTTCTCCATCCAACAATATCTTGTTTTAGGTCACTTTACAAACATGTGAATAACTTAATCATGTATTCTCTTGATAAATGAATACCCATTAAACTTTAGTGAAAACATGAATGCTGTCAAAAGTTAACTCTTTCCACATACCAAAATTCCAAAAATACTATATACTAAAACCATGATATCACTTTGTCCTTATATTAGTCATGATCTTATTAATACTATCAAACATATTATTTTCTCAGTATCCATTCATTATGTTCATATCAACTTCTTTCCAAAAATATCTGAATAACCTTTCATAGTTATCGGTACCATTCAACATATACTTTCTAATACTTAAGTAAAAACAATAGTGTAACAATCCTTAGATGATTTTTTATTGCATAGTACAATTAAAATAACTATAGATAAACAAAAAATCATTCCACTTCCTTCTTAAACCATTGACCAAGCTTCATCATTTTATTCCTCAACACTTCTTTCATCTCATATATCATTTATAGTATCTTCATCATCATCATCATAAATACTACCCATACGACCATGATAATTCTCTTTGTGAGATTTTCCCTTAGGGAATTGGGTTGAATAATGCCGGTACATTCCTCATTTAAAACATTAAACTATTGTTGGTGTCTTAGGAATACCATTATCCTTGTCCATAGTGTTAAATGAACCCTTTTCTCTACAATTACTGGCTTTATGTCCTTCTTTTCCACACCCAAAGCATCTTCTAGTTCCTTTGAAACATTATCCTTGATGTATCTCCCCACATGATTTACATGAGGAAAATTTAACTTTTGTTCCTCTATGATCACAATCAAACTCCATATTTCTCCTATTAGTTGAGTCAGGAAACTTACCAAAGTTGAGATTATTGATTATATTATGAGATTGCTGATTATGCATAATAATGATGTTTGGACTTCCAAATAATGTTTCATTAGGTTTCTCATGAAGAATATCATTCCATTGTCCATCATATCCTCCATTATCGTGAATCTTTCTATTTACAGCTATTTTCTAAAACCCAAAAGAATATCGTGAGAGGAAAAAATCACACTTGGAACAAAAAACACAATAAGGGGGAGTACTTTCAATCTCTACCTTCTTAGGTTTAACTCTAAAATCATTATTGTAATTCTAGGACTATAAACTATACTTATAATTAACCTTAGGGACATCCCTAGACATACTTTAGAAATATCTCTAGGTATTTCACTAAAGTTTTCGCATCCTTGTTTCCAAAGGTTGACTAATCCTTTCCTCTGATACCAACTGTAGAGACTCACACTTGATGTACATGGAAATTACATTAATTTTGTGGAATACATAATACATAACGAAAATAGACACCCAAGGACTGTAATAGTGTAGTGTATTTGGAAACACAAAACATAATCTTCTAATCACGGTGAAATGATCTTTAACATCTCCCATAGAGATCTCCCTCTTTTGTTTTCTTACCTAAAACCTTTATTTATATCCTGGTGAAAATAAAACATATAAATGGTGAGATTAGATGCTCAGTAAGGTTAAGCATAGAGAAAATAAAACAAACCATATACATTTGAACTTAATAACATGAACATAATGTTTAAACATCAAAATATTGAGAAATAACATAAAACATGGTAGTACGTAAGGCATAGATCATAATGGAAAATAAATCATGATAAAATAACATGGGAATAAAACATGTTATTGTGGAAAACCATTAAGAACATGATATTATTTCCATATTATCCAAGGCATCATTTCCAAGACCGTCATAGTGGACAAAGTCCATTACTGAATCGGGTTTACTTGTCATTCCAGCCCTATATCACTGAACTAGATTCACTTGTCGTTCCATCCATGTCTATACCATGAGATATAAATATTTACCCAATTAATTTAAGGGAGATATGGGTCCCACCCATCTAATAAATAAATCATTCTTACATGTGCCACAAAATAACATACATCATTCATAATAACCCAACGAATAAAATTGGTTTCATAAACATCATCCCATCATAACATAATCCATATAAAACAAATGGATATCATTTCATCATAAGAAAAATCACACCATGTAAATAATAGAGACATTATACTGAAAATATAAAAATATCAAATACTGTGATTTTAGATGGAAGGGGGAATTGGAAGAAGAAAGAAACTTGAAATAGGTGGTGAGATATTTACCTCTTCTTCAGGTTCTTCCATTTGATTTGATCAAAAGGGCTCCTTAGGATAGGTTTATGAGTAAATTAAGGCCTATAGGATTAAGAGAGGATAGTTTATAGGGTATTTGAGGAGGATTTGTCCGAACTAAATGGATTTGGAGGTGTGAATTAGAGAGAAGGGGGAGTGAACTTTTATAAGAGGGGTGAGTGGCACCTTAGGAAAAACGTAAAATATTATTTTATAATAAATTGATATTTGGTTTATAATGGCTCCAAAGTGACTTATTTCTAGGATAGGGTGGGCATGGGTCTAAATCCTCTCATCCAATAGGTTTTAGAAATGTTTAGGTTAACATTTTAACCTTTTCATTTAGATTTAACTCTAAGTTAAATAATTTAACTTTTACCATGTCTTCTTGTATACTTACACTATATGGTTAATAAACTTACTATAAACTTCCAATAGAACCCCAATTGGTTAATTAATAATTATATAAGTCTTTTGGATGAATCATAGATTTTTAGGACCCTTATTTTAATTAATAATATAATATTTGTTTTAAAAACACTTTTATGTCAATTTTAAAAATATTTGGTATTTTTCTTTTTCTAAATTAGTAACAGCATTATTACTTCAAAAACATTCATCCAACCAACATTAAGATATTATATTAACCTCGAAAATTAGTGTAATTCATAAAAAGTCTCAAATTACATTTATTTGGGTATTTATAATATCAATTATGTTAATATTTCATTAATAAGATAATTACTGCAATATCATTGTGTCATAAATAAATTAAAATTTTTAATGTCTACAAAATATAAATAAAATTCCATTATGTGGGAAATATTTTATATTTATAATGAATATTTATAGTCCAATTTATCTTATGTATAACCCTATATTAAATTTTTTTTAATTATTAAACTTTGATTTTAACTATTTTAACTCTTCTTTAGATAAAATAATAAAAAATGTCCTAATCTAATCCAAGTGCACCTGAATGGTAAAATTTTATTCATAAAGTTGTTTTTGGTCGAATTACACTTATCCAATAGAATTAGGACAGGTGTTATGGTAATAATAATATCATTTTATCCTTAATTACCCTATTTACTTTTAACCGTGGTAAATAAAAGTTAAAAGTTACAATTCACCAAAACATATTTTCATCTCATTGAACCACATTTTACTTAATGATATCAACCGTGTCTCTTGGATTTTTGAAATTCAACTCACAGAAGTGGTAAAATTATGTTTTATGTAAATTTTCAAATGCTCCTAGAAGGTGGGTAAGAGACGGTAAAAAGTTCCATAAAATTTTTATATATCTTAAATTATTATAAAATTACTCCAATGAATTAAATTGAAGTTATATAGGTATTATATAAATATTTTGGCCTAAAATAAATATAAATAAAATAAATTATTATTTAAATAAATTTTTTTTTAACTAATAACTTAGTTTTTTAACTATTCATCAAAAATTGAATGTTTTCCGAAAGATCCCAAATGTTTACCCTAGGATAACTTCGATATTCCAAATTCAAAAATGAAGTCCATTTTGAAAGATAAAATTTATAAAATTTCAAAAAGTGGGTATTACTATTGATAACAAATAGTTTATATAATATTTTAATAACATATCTTTGTTTAGTGAAACTCATTATTGCGTACGACTGAAGCTATCGAGAAAGGTGGATCTTGCGTGTAACACAAGCCAAGAATAGTGTTGCGTATACTAAAAGATAATATGGTGTTGTGTATAGTGAAAGATAATCTTGGTATAGCTTACAACACAAGACATCAAAGAAATTAATAATATTTCTCATAAAATATTAGGGTGTTACAATGATTATCATTTCATATATAATGATTCATGTTGGATTCTTAACATAACACATAATCCCTTTTTACACAATCACATTGAACCCACATAGCCCATTAATAGTGCATTGAAAAATACCCATTACACCATTATCAAACCAAGAGCAGCTATTAATATTCAATAATCCACTCAAATATCCATATTAGTATGTTAGAAAAGGGTCCTAAGATATTAAGTATCAATTCCACCACTGAATTTGTTAATTAATAGGTTCTGAGAATCACTACTGGAAAAACGACCTATACCCATGGTTCAAAACCGTGGGTATGGCCCCCAAAACCGTGGGTATAGCCTATACCCAAGGTTTTGGGAACCGTGTGCTAGAAAGGCATCGCAATAAGTGTCTCATACTATACCCATGGTTTTGGAGAATCGTGGGTATAGATATTGACAGCGTGTAATAATTTGTTTTCCACCGTGTCAATGACTTATACAGACGGTTTGAAACCCGTGGGTATTTAATACAAAACTTAAATCCCAACTGGGTTTCGAACCCAAGCCCTCTTCAATAAATCTAACCTACACAACCAATCATGATACTTCTCATTCTTGTTTATATATGTACATTTTCATTAATATATTAATTTACGTGACAAAATTCGAAAATTTAAAACACGGTGGTGCAGAGTCTTGAACCAGCAACCTGTTCAAAGGACAACATGCATCAAACCAACCCAGATACTTCTCATTCATGTTTGTATATGTAAATTTTAATTAATATATTAATCTTCATGACTGAATTAGAAAATTGAAAATGTGGTGACGGGGAGTCTCGAACAAGGGACTTGTTGAAGGAAGAATGCGCGCCGAACAAACCCAGCTAGAGAACTTCTGTTGAATTTATATAAATTAATCTACTTATATTAATATTAGTTTTTTATTAGAAATAAAAATTCCACCAAGATTTGATCGCAGTACCACTAGATATAATCAACAATAGTCTAACCAACTAATCTATGATGGTATTGTTATTTAATACTTCCATCCGCCAAATTATATTAATCCAGACCGTCTTTCCACCAAATAATTTTTTCTATCCCGCAGATTTTTTTCCCGCTATAATCTCTACCCACGGTTTTCAAAACCGTGGGTATAGGTCTTTGAAAAAAAACATATACTCATGGTTTTTGAAAAACCGTGGGTATAGGCCTTGATAAACAATGCCTATACCCAAGGTTTTCCAAAACCGTGGGTATAGGTCTTCAAAAATAACTCTATCCCCACGGTTTTAGGGGAAACCGTGGGTATAGAGTCCCATACTATACCTACACCGACAGTTTTCCAAAACTGTCGGTATAAGGATACCCTATACCCACGGTTCAAAACAAAACCATGGGTATAGGCCAATTTTACAGTAGTGAATGTCGACAGACCCCATGTTTGTCCCCAAATTCATCAATTCACACTTGACACATCCCGTGGGAATCGTTAGGGATTTAATTCATTTTTAGATGTTAATTTTACAAAATCCAACCAAGGTCAATAAATACATGAAAATTGTGATGCATGGTCTCAACACACATGGACCAATATATAAAAAAACTATGCGATATACGTTGCGTACTGCCTACCTCGATTCTAATGATGAACAAAATCTTAATCATGGACAAGGATCCATATTCAGACACTCCATGAATTGCCAAACTAGATTGCTTCTAAAAGTGGGTTTTTTGGCTTTTGAAGAAAATGAGAGAAAATAAAAACCCTAATTTAGAAAAGAAAATAAAGGAAGAGATTAAACTCACCCAGGTCTTTGATACACAACTGATGGGGCTACAAATGGATTCAAACCGAAAGAGAATGAACCTTTGGAATCTTGGGCTGATATGGGGAGTCTCTAGGTCTTCCTGAGGTGAAATGTAGGATAATCTTGAGTTTGGGATAAAATACCATAAGGACATTTTTGTAATTTTTTCCAACATTGCGGGGAAGTATGGGTTGCATACTGTGCGCATGCTAATATCCAAGGAGAGATGGGTCACATAATTTCCTAGTAATTCTACACAATTATCTTAACTATGTGACAACTATGCATATCCCTCTACCAAGGCTGCATGGTTACCTAGGATGCTCCACACGGTTTTCACAAACTATGTGCAAATAGTGAAACGTGCCTAGATAGCTCTTTTTTACTCCTCTTTCTTGCCTTAAACCTCTAGAACACCCCATAGCCCTCTCATGGACTTGGGAAACACTTATTTAATCAAAATAAGGGACTCAAACCAAATTATAAATAAAAAATACCGTAAGGAAGAATCCAGAATCTTACAATGGACCTATAATAAATGGTCTATCTTTATGCAACCTAGGTAAAATCAATACTACAATTACATAAAAATGAAAAAATAATAATGACCCCTATGTATTCTATTAAAACAACATCATAATTAAACATAGGAATATGGGTCTAAATACAAGTGATAATTTAATTAAAAATAATTAAATTTAAATTAAATAAATCTATAAATAGTTAATTAATGGATTTTTATTACCAATGTTCCAAAATTATTTATAAAATAATTTAATCACATTAAAATAATTATTCAAATTCATATAGTGAACAAAGAATAAAATACATAGATATTACATATTTTTGTTGAATATTCAATATATATCCTAAATTAACATTGTCAAGAACTGCAAAATATTAACGCACTTGGATACTAGATGAAAAAAATATTATTTAAATATAATTCTCACCTGCACAAACATATTTTTTACACAAGGCACCCTTATACACTCATCATACATAGTACCCTTCTTAAAAACGAATGGAAAAATTACAACATTAAAAGAGAGCTTAGATACTCAGTAGGGGTAACCATGAGAGATATCAATCAATGATAATATATAACATATAATGAATATTAGGTTATGATAACATGTTATTATAAATATAAAATCATGCCAAAAAATTCATAGATCATAATCATGGGTTATGGAATAAGAATTTATTTTTTCACAATATTGAGGAATAAATAAAAAATAAATCATGGTCCATGAGTTCAAATCATAAAAATATCAACATTTCATATGATTTTGGAACTATCAAATGCATCAAAACCATAAAATATGTCAATGTTAACTATCAATACCATAATATAATTTTGGATCATGCATCACCACATGTTTCCATAATCATAGTGGACTAGGATTCCCTACCTTCTTCCCATAGTGGATAGGGAACATCAACTCATTTCTCATAACTGTATCATCAGATTTAAGTCTTTAACAAATATATTGTAGGGATACATAATTCTGGATGCACTCTTCACATAATTAATAACATACATATGTAATCCATATTATCATAAAACATTCATCATTTCATCATAGAATAACCCATGGAAAATAAAAAAGTTTCATAAACAACTCATCATTAGAATAATTAACCATCAATAGAAAGGATAAAGATGGTATCATTGGATCATATCCCCATTAAATTATAATAATACATAAAGGGTAATGACATATACGTGAAATACCATTGAAATATCATACAAACATTTCTTTGAAAACATTAGAAAATATCCCCTTCCATTTATAAAACTGTAATTTAAAATTCATCAAAAACCTAGAAAATATTTTTCATTGAAAATAACCAATGAAAATTATAATGGAGTCTTAAATTTAAATATTGATAATGATAGTGTGAAAATCTATTTATGCTATAGATATTAACAAAAAACATTCTTTTCACAATTTTGGACGAAGTAAAAAACAACATATTTAGACATTTTTTAAGAAGAGTTATTCTTAAAACATTGTAAATAAAGTCCATATAAGTGAAAATTAAAATCGTAAACCATTTAATATATATTTAATAACTTATGTAAAACATTTTTGAAGATTTTGGAAACAATATGAAAATTTCACCGACCCAAGAGGAAATATGGTTAAATATTATTGAAAAATATTTTATTGATAATTTTATTACCAAATAGATAAAAATGGTACTAATACTTGAAAATTAAAGGAATAAATAAAGGATAAGAAACTATGAGGGGTTTAAAGGATAAAACCCATAAAATATCCCTCAAATAAATTCCAGCATAGATAATCTTGAAATGAAATGATATTGTAACATAAACCCTGCCCTTATGTCAATTATTTATTTGTATATGTTCTAATATCATGCATAATAAATATATATTTGTTATATATATTTATATTCCAGAGCCATATTAATACATAAATTATTATTTATAATTCATTTATAATATTTGATTGTATTTTTAATAATAATTTCGCAATTTAATTGAATATTAGGGTGAAAACTAGTTTTTTTTTCATACATGTTTTGATTCAATGGTCCTGGTAATTGCACCATGGTAATGGTTGTATCATATATATAATCATAATAATGAAATAAGTTCAAAATTTATTCATTATATACATTTTAAAATTATTCATATTTAGTGGTGATGAAAAACAAATCGTAATGATTTTTGTAGGTGGTGGTCCACATGTACGCACACACGACATTATCATTTTACAATGGCTAAAAGAGAAATAATGTAGATAAGGTACTATAAATACATAAGAATAATTATTTAATAAATAGAAAATATAAATATTTAATCCAAAATTATGACCAATCATCAATGTCAACAATGAAAAATGAAATACATCATCTTGAAGAGGTGGTAGTATGCACGAATGCATGAAAGAAGTTTTATTTTTTAAATATATGGATAAGTTTATGTTAAAGGATTTATAAAATAAATATAATGATATCTAATTATATGATATATAATTAATATATTATATCATACTAGTTAAGATATTTTTTAATGAGTTAAAATGAATATTTAAAAATAAAAAACTCAGTTAATAACTATACCACTGTTTTGGACAACCTTCATCAGATTATTCCTTATTATTTTTTAGAGTTTTAAAATGATAATACTAATAAGTAGATGATATGGTAATGGTTTTTTCTAAAGGATTTGGGTAAATATTCTTTGATCTAATAAGATCTTGATGTGTGGATAATAGAGGATAGGTGGGGTCGTTTTTTTATTGATGGAGATGACACACATGGAATTTTTCAAAAGATTAAAATATATTAATGAAATACTCAAGATAAATGGATAAAAAATGATATATATTAATATATGATATGATATAGGTTTTAAAATTATCTTAAAATAGTATTTATAAACGTTTTTAGGACTTTTTAACACTTTTAATTTTAGTTTAAAACTTCTAAACTCTTTTAACTCTTACCCTGGAAACTGAAATCTGTTTCCATATTTACCTTTAATAATGACCAAAAATTTATGTTAAAGTTATTAAATAATATTAATTATCCGGAATAAAAATATTTTGTAAATTTTAAATGTTTCAATTTCTATAAGTTGCAGAAATTCAATTTAAAATAAGTGTGCAAAATGCAACAAACCTATTTTTTCCAAATTATTTTTGAAGAATAAAATTGAGTTTTACTTTATTCTTTACCATGTAAAAACTATTAGATTAATGTTAAAATACTATATTGAATATATTGTATACAAATTTAATTAAATTCATTCATAAATAGATATTAATTTAATTTATTAAGATAAAACTCATTGTGTGTATAAAAGAAATGTTTTTTATAAAAAAAATCACTTTTTTGTATTCAAATAATTTTTATTTTAATTTCTACGAAATTTAAAATGAAAAAAATTAATTGTAAATATATGTATAAAATATTCTTTCATAATTTATGTATTTTTATTCATACCTTCTATTCCAACATATTGGTGATAACTATCACATTAAACAATAACAATTGAATTGTACACTATGGTTCATTTAAACTATGTTTTTCCTGTAAACAAATATATCAAAGAAATAAAATTTATTTAGAGGGAAATATATTATAAATTATTGGGGTGTTACATTGTATCTATACTAAAATACTTTATCCCTATAAATTTTACTTATTTAAAACAAAAAAGTGAGGATATTATCTTCTCATCACATCCCTAGGATGTTATGTAGCTTCCTCAAATTTATGGTATCTCCATAAAAAATTGAACCAATGAGCATTCTTGTTTAAAAATAATTTCTCTATTTAATACAAAATATCCAATGGTTTTTCCTCAATATAGAGATCATAATCCAATTGTATGAACTCTAATTTTAGTACATGGAAAGGATCTGGTATGCACTTCTTCATGAAAAGTATATGGAATACATCATGGAATTGAGAGAGATTTGGTGGAAGCACCAAAATATTAGTATTCATTATGATATGATCATGAATTTTTAATTAAATGAAATATATAAGGGTAAAATTTTCATTCTTCCAGTGAGATATTTGTAGGAATACGTTACCACCAATTTCAAACTCTAGATCTCACTAATGATTTCCAACATAGTGTTTTTTTCAACTCTGAGATACCATGACATGTTTCGGAATGGATATAAATATATCTACAATTTCCTATTCTAGATAAGGTAAAACTATATTTTTTTCCATACTTATACAAAAATTTTAGAGTTCTACACTTCCTTCCACAAAGGGCTTTATAAATATCAATTTGAATGATTGTTTTAATGCTATTATCGTATGAAAATTACAAAAATGAAGGCATTGATACAAAGCAACTTTGATATCTATAGAACATAATATCAACATATACTGTAGATTTTTAATTTTCATATGAGACTAACCATATCTAAAAGGATGATATATAGTAATACAACTCAAATATTTATCTTTATCCTACTGAAGATTTCTCTAGAACATTACGGTATCACTTAGATCCAGATCTGATACAATTTAGTGTTGTATTCCTAGAAATATCACAATTTTTTTAATGCATATCTATGTAATCTAATCAAGAGATAAATATTCTCTAATAGGAATGAAATGAGTTGAATTAATAATGTTATCAACTATAACCCAAATAAAATTATTCTCTTTATATGTCTTAGGGAGTCCTGTAACAAAATCAATAGTGATGTGTTTCTATTTCCATTCTGGTATATATAATAGTTGTAATATACCATTAAAATTATGTCACTCAAACTTAACATGATAACGTAACATAAATCAAGATACATACTCTTAAATATCCCTTATTACGTTATCCAACTATAAATACTCCATCAAACCACTACACATCTTTATACATCCATTATGAATAGAAAAAGATGAGCTATGAGGTTAATAGAATATATCCTCTTAAAAACTTTTATTGATGTGATAGATGTTGGGTTCCCAAACATTTTTATTCCATCACAATAAAGGATAAACTTAGGAACATTTCTCACTTACCTCTGGAGTTCTAAATCCTTATTTTTTCAAATTTAATCCTCACATGGACAGATGTATGGAAATTAATCTAAAATATATATGATTTATCTCCCTTTCTTATTATTTCCGGATACATATTCCAAAAATCCTTAAATATTATATCCCATTATATTCTTATTATAGGTAAACTAGCATGGTATTTCTAACTCAAAGCATCAACCACCATGTTCTATTTCCCAGGGTTGCAATGCATTGAGTAGTCATAATATTTACTAAATTATAATCATCTTGTTTAACACATATTTAACTCTTACTATTTGAATATATATTTCATGCTTTTATTATCAATATATATATCACATCTTTCACAATAATGATAATGCCTCTTTTCTTTCATTGAAAAATTACAACTGCCAATCCCAAACCATGATTCATGTAAATTTTATAGTGAATTTTAATTTTATCTAAGGCATTAGATATCAAACTTTCATTCTACGTGAGGAAAAATCCCAATCCCATATTTGATGCATCACTATAGATCACAGACCATTCTACTCTGTAGGATACTGTATGAATAGGTGCATTGACCAACTTTATTTTTTACACCAAGAAATATTATTTACATTTATATTTCCAAGGTTATATATATCCCTTCCAATTAAACTTGGTTATTTTATTATATATATGAAAAATCCCCCATAAGTCATCGGTAATATTTGACCATCTCAAAAATACTATATATATCAATTATCGTAGATGGTCTAGGTCATTTCTCAATAACTTTAAACGTTTAAGGATCAATTGAAATATGATCACTTAAGATTATATGACTTAGTAATGAAAATTTCTATAGCCAAAATTCACACATAATGAATTGGGAATACTATTTATTTTTTCTCAAGGCCTTCAATAAAATCCTAAAATTATCTTCATTATCTTCTTCACTCTTCTAATATATCAGAATATCATCTACAAAGACTTCCCAAAACCGATCATGGTAATATATAAAGACCCCATTAATTAAATACATGAAAATAGTTGGAGAATCAGTCTGTTCAAATGGAATCACAACAAATTCATAATGTCCATACCTCATATAGAAGGCTATCTTGGGAATATCCTCTTTCTTGACACTCAAATGATGGTATCGAAAATGAATGTGAATCTCGAAAAAGTTTATAGATATTTTATGTTGATCAAATGAGTAATAAATATGGGATGGAGGATACTTATTCTTGATAGTGATCCTTTTATGTTCTCAATAATCAATGTAATGATGCATTGACCAATATTTATTCTTTACAAAATGAATTGGTGAATTCCAAAGTGAAACAGTAGGGTAAATGAATCCGTTTTATATTTTATCCTTAAGATTCCTATTCAATTCATACAATTTAATCAGGGACATTATATATAGAGACTTTGAAATTGGTATGGCACTGTTTATGATTTCTATTGAAAATCAACACCATGATTCCATGGAATACTAAGAAAGTATTCAAAAAATACATCATCATAATCTCAAAAAATACACATATCATTTATGTGTAGTTTCTAGCTAACCATTTTAGGTAAATATCCATCATGAATAGGTATTGATATTCATATAGTATAAGTAACATCAATTGTAAGTTAATATTCAACCTGACACTGAAATATGATCATAGGTTTATTTAAAATATCATACATGACTTCCCTTCCACAATAATTTATATAATATATATATATATATAGATCCAATCAATACTCAAAATCCTTTCAAATTCAACTTGATGTAGTGTCATCAGATTTTAATGAAGAATATTCCCAGATACATTTATAAAAAAGGATCAATTAACTTAACATAATATCACCATGTTATCAAGAGTTTTCACAGGCAACTCAATATCTAATATTTGAGGAGGTAATGAAATACCCTAAGAATATTCCATATAGATAAAGGAGTGGGTTGTTTTATAATCAAATAATATATCAGTTGTTCTAATGTGGATCATAAGTGCACATTTTAGAACACCATCCTCCTAAACAACTTTGAAAAAATGATCACATGTGATCTCTATTTGTGTTTGAATATAAGATGTTGTTGATGCTGATCATCATCCTTAACCTTAATTTTCATGAAATGGTTAGAATATTTCCCATACTCCTAGAATTTGAAGCATTGGATTACTAGTAGTGAATTATTTTTCATATTCTATTCCATAAATGTATCAACTGAATTCTTTATCTCCCTTTAATATTTATGTGATTTATGATAAATCCTTACATATTTAAATCACCTCCCATTTCCACTTAAGAAAAATCCTCAGGGTTTTTTCACACATTTCTAACTTATAGGTGCTTGAAATTTCATTCCTCCATGTGATTTGTTTGAGTTTTCATGAAACTAAATCTGTGTTTTATATTAAAACCATGGGAATTATGGAAATCCAAAATTTTCATTTTTACCCTGATATAACATCAAATTATTTATTCATAACTACTAATGTATCTTATAGAGGATTCCTTTGATATACTTGGTCTTAAATAACCAAATAATTGATCAATTTGTTTAGGGGTGATTATTAAACCTAATTCTAACATTGAAAGCCTTGTAAAATTTCCCTCATAGGTAATAATGGATTCATCACCCTTATGCTTAAGAACAAGTAATTTCATATCTATTATATATATTTAATTAGAGGGAAGAACATAGTGAAAAATATTCTCCTAAACTCATCCCATTCCATGGAGTTAATTTCTTCATTTTTCCTTGTATTATTAAAATGTTTAAACAATTGATAAGTTTCACCTTCCAACTAATAAATTATTAAGGAAACAATTTCTTATTCCGAGAATAGAATAATGACAAATATTTTCTTATTTTTAATTATAAATCACTCAGCCACTTTAGATTAAAATAACCATTATAATAATGTCTACTTTTACTCATAAAATACTCAACATTACATTGTTACCTACTTTTATTATTTAGTAGCTCAATAAGATTCATTTCATAATAAAGTTTCATGTGTATAAAAAAACATTCTATATTCTAGATCCTATATAATTTAGTTTCTCAAGAGAAAAATAATTTCATTTCCCATCACATTTTTTACCATGATTCTTTCTGGTTTTAATCATTTACTATAACTAAAAATAATAGTGCAATCATTATGATACAATAATCAGAGTTAGAAGTAATATAATCACAAAAAAAATTCATAATATATCCCAAAGAATATCACCTTCCTGTTATCCTATGAAAATTACAATTTACCATATATAAATTTAAATTCAACATATGTTGTCTTAGGTTATATACCCAAATTACACAAAATTTAATCTCAGAAAATGACTAAAATCAGCATTGATACCAAATATAGTGTCCCAAGAATAAAATCCACTAATGTTATATATTTTTTATGAATATTCCATATAACTACCAAATAGTCTTTCCTGATGTATCAAAATAAATATTTATAAATGAAATTCCATTTTTAAATGGATACATTACTGATTAAGAAATGAATTTACAGAATATACATGAACTGATTTAGATAATTTAGACTGTTATAAGTTATATCCTTTCATATTTAGAGCTTAATTAAGAATCTTAACCATTGATAGTAGAGAAATTATACAATGATCGTATGAATAATATATATACAATGATACGACAAATCAATTTCACCTAGAAAAATGAAGTGATGACCTTGTCAAGTAAGATTATATTCAATGAATCCCATTTATGAGAGATTCCAAGGGAGATATTATCACTCAGATATTACCTTAACCAAGAACATACCAAAGTTCTATAACTAAACCAGGAATAAAACTATTTTTGGGAGAAGTTAAAGCTCATTGAGATCACATCCCAAACTATTTTTTCAGAACAACCCAAAGAAAATCTCATGATCACACACCTTACCCTAAATGAATTCACTGTTTTAATAATTCCATATGTATCTAAGCCCTAAAATTAAGAATTTTTAAATTTTTAGTTTTAATTAAATAATTTTTATATTTATATTTTATTAGTTCATAATGGGTAAATAATAAATTTTGATAATAATTAGAGATCGATACGATGAAGAAGAAATTATATTTTTTTTGAAATATATAGTTTCAATCAAGAAAATATTTTTGATGAAATTAAAGATTATATAAAGAAAAAATAATTAAAAATATATTATTATTAAATAATACTTATTAAATATAAATTATAACATAATTTTATAAAGTCAGACATAATTTTTCAAGGCTCCAAATAATGTTATTCAAAAAAAGAATTATTTTTCAATAAATAGAGATTTTTTATTTAAATGTGTAGATAATAACATTTAGAGAAATATTTTGGTAAAATTTATGTTATTTTTGAATTCATCATGTAGATATTATCCAAGGATAAATTTTGTCATAATTTTTTGCAATAATCAAAATTCTGGGAAAAAATTAAATACGATATAATTATATAGGTTGTATTATGACTTCATAAAAGTATAAAAGTGGTATAATAAAGAATATAAAGAGTATCCTTGAAATAAAATACGTGTAACCTTTAAAATAATAAAATTTTACGTTATTTGATAAATCTTTATAATCCCAAAATGAATCCTCAAGACTGATATTATATTTTATGTTTTTTAAATCGTATCGCTATTAAGATGAGTCACCTCCACATCACCAAGGGTATTATTTGAATTATATAGGTTCTTAGGATAATAAAATAAGGAACAAAAATCTTCTTTCGAATAAACCATGTTAAAAAACCATGGGATAGTTTTTGGTTTGGATTACTTTATAATATAGGATCCAAAACCTATGTTTTGAAATTAATAAATAATTCTACTCAGTTTGGCTATAAAAACCCAACCATCATCCCATTAATATTAACTAAAAATAATTTTACAATAAATTCACTCTATACTTAAATCTATATAAACCTCCCAATGTTCCCCCATACTCTGAAGAAGTGAATCTCAATATTTTAGAAGTACCCTTTCAAGGAAAGACATCCTCTCCTAATCCACGTTATTCACAAACAATTAAACATTATTACTTTTAATTTCTAGTTATTAATCATTGGATATGTTATTACAAATATATATTAATATCATTATGATTTACAAGTGATTATATACCCTTTTCACTCTCATTAAAATGTTTAATGAATCTTTATGTACCCCAGATATGCTTCTTAAATTATCTTGTAATTTTTCCATGCCAATGATTTATGTAGTGAATACCCATCCCAATTAAAACTAAAGGATATTAAAATAGATGTAATTACAATTAATTTATATTGGAATTCTGTGAATGTAACCTAAAATCCGTATTTTTTCGATTAAAATTGATTAAATACAACCTTATGTTGTGTGATCTACATGGAACACTTATACATGTACATGATATGAAAGTGATGGGAGGGATTGAAATTATATACCACTCAAATGCCTTGGGTAATGTTTTTACCTCAGTAAATACCATGTCTTGGACATGATAGGTTAAGCTAAAGGCACTATATTATGATATCTATGTGGTTAGACTTTACTTATGTTTCTAATTTCATGTATTATATTGTTTCCACATTATCATGTTTCTTTTATGTTTTCATCTTATATCATTATTTGATTTTAAAGTTTTTGATTATCATCCCACCCATTTTACCTTAATATTATTGATTCATGTGTGTTACTTTCTTTATGTGATTATTTTATTATTCCCTTACAGGGCCTTGTAGCTCACCCCTTTTTTTATGTTCGTCCATAGGTTATCATGTGCAGTTTTAGAAGATCAAGAAAATTTAAGGGCATCTTATAGAGTTTTAGTATAGGTATTTGTATTTCTTTTTCAAATTTTTATGATAAATACCTGATTTACTAAATAAAAAAGGTCTCATAGTCTTTTAATGTTGTATTATGTATATATTTATATAATAAAACATGAAATAATTTTTTTAAAAAATATTGGTTGTCAAACCTGAGAGCCGTAATGTTTTATCATACATAGAGAGTAGATAATAAAAATATTATTTTGGTAAAATATTTATTATAACAAACATAACTCTATAAATAATGTACACTTCTATACTCATCATACTTAGTACCCTTCTTGATAACTTGGGAAAAAATTAAAATTAAAACATAAGAAGGGGTGATCTCAAATTCCCAATAAGGGAAAATGTGGGAGATTTCAATCAATAATCATATATAATAATATAATGAGGTTAGGTTACAAAAACATGTTGTTATAAATATAAAATAAATCCAAAAAAAAATTCATAGATCATAATCACAAGTCATTCCATGAAAATTTAGTATGTCGCAATATTGATGAATCATCAAAAAATTAATCATAATCTATGAGTTCAAATTATAAAAATATGAACATTTCATAATAGTGTGGCCCCATAATATTCATATAAACCATATCATATATTAATTTTAACTAATGGGACCATTATTTCATAGAAGAGTAGCCATTACCACCCATTTCCCATATCATATTAGATTGGGAATCCATGCTTATTTCAAATAGTGGATTGAGAAAATTAACTCATTTACCATAATTATCTGATGATATATAATGTTTCACCCAATAAATTAGAGGGATATATAATTTTTTTCTTCCAATAAAATAATTTAAACTATAAATATGTGTTCCATAAGATCATAAAAAAGTAACCATATCATTATATCATAACTAATAGAAAATAAATTGGTTTTCTAGACATATCATAATTATATTAATTAACCAAAAAGAGAAATAATAAATATGTAATCATTGGATTATATCTCTAGTAATGCAGAATAATCCTTAAAGTATGACGACATAAATAAAAAATGTATTAAAAAGATAATTCAAACATTTCATTGGATTATAAGAAAATATCATTTTCATTTTATAATATTTTACTAAACATTTTCCATGAAATTTAGATAATATTTTTCTTTGATAATAAATAAATAAAATTTAAAATTAGATTTAAATAAATTAATGTTCATGATGATGGAAAAAAATATTCATGCCATATATGTTAAAAGAAAATATTAATTTCACACTTTTATATATGGAAAAAATGACTTGTTTCTTAATTTTTTTAGAAATAATCATTTTTAAACCATGTTAAATGAATTCAAAGGGCCAAACCTGTTTAAACAATTAAATTATATTTAATAACATTCATAAAATAACTTTTAATTGTTTGAATATGGAATAAAAAGTTCATCGATCATAGAGGAAATAAGGCCGTCGTTGTTTTAATTTTTCTCTTTTCTCTATGTAACAAAAATAAAAAATGGTAATATTACATTAAAATTTTATGAATAACCATATTAAAAAAATATTGTGTTTAAAGTATAAGCTACATAAAAATTCCCTCAATATAAATTTACGATAGAAAATATCAAAAAGAACTTAGATTATAACATAAACCCTTACATAAAGTTACATATTTCCTTGTATCAATTTAGATATCATATATAATAAATATATATCTATTATACATATATTAAATAACTATATTAATACAAAACATACTATTTTATCATTCCTTTATAATTTATAATTACATATTTATTAATAAATTATAAGCTAAAAGGAACATTCAGGTGAAAATTTGTCTGTTTTCACTATATGTTTTGGTTTGATGGTTAAAATAAAAAAACCATGGTCATGGTTTAATCATTAAAAAATATTAATAATTAAATAAGTATCATTTTTACAAATATAAACACATTTATAATTATTCATATAAAAAATTGGTGATAAATCACATCACATAGTATAGGTGGTAGTCCACAAACACACATGAAAAATGTTTTCCTTTCACAATAGATGGGAATGTAGTGAAAAATTGTTATAAAATACACATAATAAAATTATATTATATTATTGATAGTTATTCAAATATATAATAATTGTTAATTTTTTTTAATGAGGTAAAATAAAAAATTAAAACAAACCACTTGGTTAAAACTATAACTCTTCTTTGGACGACCTCCTTAGGTTTATTCCTAAATCCTTAATAGGACGGTACTATGATAAACATAGGGAATATAAGATGTGGGTAGGTATTTTTGGAATGTATTTGGCAAGGGATTATCTGATCTAATTTATATTGTGATCTGGATAATAGAGGAGAGGTGGTATCCTTTTATAAGTAGGGGGAGGACACACTTGGATGTTTTCAAATTATTTTAACATATTAACATATTAATCAATAAAAAATGATCCTAAATGACTAATATTAAAATATGAGATGATATAGGGTCTAAATATGACCTTATAATAAGATTTAGATATGTTTTACGTCATTTTAACCCTTATAATTTTAGTTTTAATCGTTTTAACCTATTTTAACTCATACAATGGTATGCATTTTTTCCAAAGTTACTTTTAATAATGAAAATAATTTAATTTTACATTATTATATATTATTAATAATATTTATTCCCAATATAGGATCTATTTTAAATTTATTAATGTTTATAAGTGGGGGAAATTTATATTAAAATAAGTGCGAATAACGTGACAATACTATTTTATAAAAAATACATTTTAGTCATAAAATTGATTTTACCTCGATTCCATTCAGTGTCAAAATAGTTAGATGATTATTAATTTTTTTATATAATATTATTCAAATATTAAATAAAAATAATTCCTCAATAATTATTAATATATTTTATTAAATTTAAAAGACATTGTGAGAATAAGATCTATTTTAAAGAAAAAAATTATTTTTTACCATCAAATTTAATTATTTTAGTTTTAAAAAAATTGGAAACTGATGAATTAATTTTATACATACGTTAAAAATAAAATTTCATAATTTATTTAGTCACATCCATACCCTCCAATAGAACATCTAAGTGATAAATATCATATTAAATAATAATAATTCAATATTATATCACAGTTCATATAAACTCGATATTGTGTATAAATAAAGAGATCAAAGGAATAAAATTTATATAAATATAAATATATCCTAAGATCGTAGGTTTTTAAAATTCATAAAACTATTTTTTTAAAAAAACTGCTTAAAATGTGAAAACTCTCATGATACGTCAAATATACCATGATAAAAAATGAATAACTCTTGAAATATTTATGCTTTTAACAGTTTAATAAAAATGTAAGCCATAAAATACATTTTAATGTACTAAAAGGAACTGAACATTATTATTAGAAATAAATATTATTAAATACCTTTAGAAAACAATTTTGAATTCAAAATCCATTTTAAAACTCAATGAATCCAAGTGTAAGGAGGTTAATTTAGAACTAAATAACTCAATTAAATATAAAATAATATGGAATAATTAAATTAAATCGTTATACTAAAACATAGAACACATAAAATATATAATCATACATAAAACATTCCAAAAAACCAATCAAAAGAAATTGAAAAAATCCCCAATGAAGGCCTATCAAAACCCATGAACTTATCATTTAAATATCAATTAAAGATTGAAAAAAACTATTTTAAATACCTAATACTATGATAAATAATTCCAATAATTTTGAAAATATATAACATATATAATTTATATGAAACATGAATTTATGAAACTAAAGAATAATTTGTATTTATAAGAAAAAATATATGGAAACACTTACCTTGAACCAAGGGAAGATGGAAAAAATTCCTTAAATAAAGGAATAAGAAGACCTATGAACACATTCACAGACCCTAACCACAAAGAATCCAGAACATTTAGAAATGAAACTCAACCGAGGGTTTAACTGGGGTCATTCATTGTGATGGGAAATAGGGAAGCAAGAGGTGTAATAGGAGTAATAGAGGATGAAACCCAACCTAGAGATATAAAGATTGAAATTGATGGGTGGAGGGATTGAACTCCAAAGGATAGGGAAGTGGGAGTCCCACATAGGGGTCCTCCAATTATTGTGTCGATAGTCACTAATGATTAGGATTAGAAGGAATCTATTTGGGGGATTAAATAATAAGGGGATTTTTTAGAAAATCCAACTTTTAAGGACTCAGGTGACATACATAGTTGGGGTGCATAGTTTACCAAACCATGCTCCAAATATGAAACTAGATTTGATCACACATATGAAATACCAAATGTTTTTCTACATGACTATACTAACCATGAACCAACCATACTAATTGAAAACATTAAAAATTATAGTTCTCTTTAATAATTCCAACATGGTTTTTACTAACTATCAACCAATCACATGCATTCACTAAAATCTCAATTGTTGTAAAAATTAATGTATTTTAGATTAAAATTGATTAAATACAACATTATGTTTTATGATATACATTTCACACTTATGGATGTACATGATATGAAAGTGATGGGTGGGCCTGTAATTATATTTCCCTCAATTGCCTTGGGTAATGTTTTTACCTTAGTAAATACCATGTTTTGCGCATGAAAGGTTATGTTAAGAACACTATATTATAATATCTATGTGGTTATCCTTTACTTATGTTTCTAATTTCACATATTATGTTGTTTCTATATTTTCATGTTTCCTTTATATTGTCATATTATATCATTATTTGATTTCAATGTTTATGATTATCACCCCACTAATATTACCTTGATATTTTTGACTCATGTGTGTTACTTTCATTATGTTATTATTTGATTATTCCCCTACTGGGCCTTATCGCTCACCCCTTTCTTATGTACATACCCATGTAATAATGTGTACTTTCAGAAGATGAAGAAAATTTAAGGGCCTGTTATGGTGTTTTAGTTTATGCATTTTCATTTTCATTTTAACTTGTTTTGATATGTTCATAATTTACTAACGAAACTAGGTTTCATAGTCTTTTAGTGTTGTATTAATCATATCTTTATGCAATAAATCATGAAATAATATTTTTAAAAGATATAGGTTGTCAAACCCGAGAGCATTAATATTTTATCTAACTTAGAGAGTAGATAATAAGAATATTATTTAGGTAAAATATTCAACATCCAAAACATAATTCCATAAATAAGGTACACTTCTATACTCATCATACTTGGTACCCATCTTAAAAATTAAGAAAAAAAATTAAAATTAATAAAAATAGTAGGGGTGAGATCAAATTCCAAGTAAGGGTAAACATGGGAGATTTCAATAAATAAACATATATAATAATATAATGAGGATAATTGTACAAAAATGTGAAACTATATATATAAAATCATACCCAAAAATCCATAGATCATAATCACAATTCATGCCTTGAATATTTAGTATGTTTCAATATTGATTAATCATTAAAAAATTAATCAAAATCTATGAGTTTAAATCATAAGCATATAAACACTTTATAAGAGTGTGTCCCCATAATATTCATATAAACCATATCATATGTCAATTTTATCTAATGAGACCATTATTTCATATAAGATTAGGAATCACCACATATTTCCCATATCATTGTAGATCGAGCATCCATACATATTTCATATTGTGGATCGAGAAAATTAACTCATTTAACACAATTATCTGATGACATATAATGATTCACCCAATTAATTAGAGGGATATATAATTGTTTTCCTCTAATAACAAAATTAAAACTATAAATATGTGTTCCATAAGATCATAAAACATTTACCATATCATTATATCATAACCAATTGAAAATAAATGGGGTTTTTAGACATATTATAATCATAGTAATTAACCATAAAGGAAAATAATAAATATGTAATCATTGGATTATATCTTTAGTAAATCATAACAATCCTTAAAGAATTATGACATAAATAAAAAATAAATTTAAAATATATTTCAAACATTTCATTGAATTATATGAAAATATTCTTTTCCTTGGATAAAATTTTAATAAAAATTTCTATAATATTTAGATAATATTTTTATCTTATAATAACTAAATAAAAATTTAAAATAATATTTAAATAAATTAATTTCCATGACGGTGAAAAAATTAATTCATTCCATATATGTTAACAGAAAATATTCTTTTCACACTTTTATAAATGGAGAAAATGACTTGTTTCTAAATTTTTTAGAAATATTAATTTTTAGACAATTTCAAATAAATTCAAAGGGACTAAAATTTTCAGATTACATAAATTATATTTAATAACATTCATAAAATAACTTTTAAGAGTATTGTTATGGAAGAAAAATTTCATCGATCAAAGAGGAAATATTGTCGTCCTTGTTTTATTTTTTTCATTTCTCTAAGTAACAAAAATAAAAAATTGGAATAATACATTAAAAATATAGGAATGACCATATTAAAAAAATATATTGTGTTTAAACTATAAGCTACATAAATTTTCCATCAATATAAATTTACAATAGACCATCTCGAAAAGAAATAACATTATAACATAAACCCTTACATCATGTTCCATATTTCCTTGTATAAATTTAGATATCATATATAATAAATATATATTTTCTATACATATATTAAATAAATATATTAATACATACAATATTTTTTTTATCATTACTTTATAATTTATATTTATAATTTTATGAATAATTTCTTCAATAAAATGAACATTCAGGTGAGAATTTTTCTGATTTCACTGCATATTTTGGTTTGATGGTTATAATACTTGCACAGTGGTCATGGTGTCATCATCACTAGAATATTAATAATTAAATATGTATCATATTTACAAATATAAACTTCATTATAATTATCAATATAAAAAATTGGTGATAAAAAAATCACATCACTTCATGGAGGTGGTAGTCCAAAACACACAGGAAAGATATCTTTGTAACGTCCCTGTTCCAGAAGCCACCCAGAGGCACCCCATACCCGGTTTGTCACATGACCTCAAGTGCATTTCTCCGAATGCCACATGCTTCTGACTAGTAGCGAGGGCCTTGGGTGTGATAGAGGGGAAACTATGACCTCATTGGTAGAGTACACAATGGAAGTAAAAAAATACATACAAGAGAGAAAAAAGTAATAATATCATACCAAAAATAAATAGCGGAAGACCAATAGAACAAAATGGAGCACATATATAAAATGATGCATGATACATATGTTTAGGAAAAACTTCAAAACAAAGCACAATGCTGAAATACAGTACCAAACAAATTACAGAATAAAAACAATAATCAGGTCCACAACATCGCAATCCTAAGCTTGGTCTCGTGCTCTCCATATCCCCAAAATATGAAGTACCTGAAGTAGAAGGGTGGTTTCCCTTGTATATACCAGCAACAATATAATCTATTTGGTCCCAAAATCATGAACCAAATAGGGTGTGAGACTAATCCCAGTAGGTAACCACCACGAGATCCGTGTCTAACAGTTAATGAGTATATGGTAGGTAAAAGTACAGGAAACAGAAAACAGGAAGGTACTCAATAGTAATCAATCAACAGTTTCAATATCAAGCAACAAAAAACAAGCAGATAAACACAATAGCTAACCCTCTGGTAAGCACACTAAGTCTAACCCCTCTGGTCCTACCTAACAAGTACAAGAAACCCTATGGGTAGTACACTCAGTATAACCCCTATGGTTCTAATTAAACATAAACTCTCTGAGGAAGCACTCACTGTCAATTCCCCATATGGTCTCGTATCGTAACTAAAGGTGATCTAGGTTAGCACTTATGTCACATTACCTATGTGGCCCACATCTAGGAACTAAAGAAACTCTGGGAAAGCACTCAAGATCAACTACCCTTGTGGTATCACATCGTAAAATTATAAAGACACTCCGAAGAAGCTCTCAATATCCATTCTTCCTATAGTCTATACACCAGGTTCTCATAGCCCCGTTTCTGTTGAGAAAGTGTAGCAGCATGTATCAGCCAAGGTAAACCTCAAGAACTACTTGGCTAACATTATACAGTATAACAACATAATAGAACAATAGTCACACCATCCTACAATAATAGGCATGGAAAAGGAAACATCATCCTAATAGTAAAACTAGACCCAATAGTCAAAATAGGAAAAACATGAATTGGAAACAACGTCAAAAGCATAAAAATTAACCCTATTCACAATAAATTGGCATCCAATCAATCATACAAGAACATAAGGAAAACAATAGGGCTAAAATGATAAATGTGAAATACCCTATTTATGGGTATTGGCTAATTTTGGACATAAAACTCCTGGATTTTCAACATAAAGACACAAAACACCTACCTCGGCTTTAGTAGATCGATATAAGTGATCCTCAAAGAATCAATCTCCATAGAACATTGAAGATCTACAAAAACGTCTAAAATGATCAACCCATGATATCTCACAAGAGAGGGTAAATCAGAAGTTGGAGGTCAAGGAGAATAGAGAACTCACTGATGGGATTCCAACGCAATAGAAAACGTTCAATTTGGAGGATGGATGCGCGCTCGGGGGTTTGTCGAAGATCCACGGCCGTATGAAGATCTAGGTTGAACGAGACCTAAAATAAGAGAGTTCTAGTGATTAGACGTGAACCTGGTGCATTTAATAAAAAAATAAGGTACACGACATGTACATTTGAAGTACATGGCCTGTACTCGCCATTTCTGTACTCCGCTTTAAGCGGCCTCCATGACACTCCCATACAGTCGGGTGTGTGGACACTACACGGCCATCACACGACCTCCTACGGCAAGACAATACATAGAGTGTACTCACATAGTAAACGGCCTGTACTTCGAATATTTCCAGAAATTTCTATTTTTCTCAAAACGACCAGAAAAGGAAAAACAAACCTGAAAATAAGATCCAGGTTCTTACAAACTTCCCACCATAATGAAATTCCTCCCCGAATTTTCTAGGCACGGAATAGAAGAAGAAACCCCAAACAGTTCTGTACACTGTTCTCATACATCGTCCTCCCTTTCCCAAGTCTCATCCTATACTCTCCTGTGCTTCCATAGCACTTATACCAGAGGAATAGACCAGCCAAAAAAAACCTTTATACTACGATCAACAATCCGGATAGGATGCTCCTGAAACGATACATCTACTTCGTGCCCAACCTCCTCTAGTTGAAGGACATGATTTGGGTCCGAGAAGTGACATCAAAGTTGAGAAATGTGGAAAACATCATGCATAGCCTGGTACCTCTGAGGTAACTGCAACCGATAGGCAACCAGACCAACTCTCTCTAACACCACAAATGGCCTGGCGTACCTCGAAGAAAGCTTACCATGTCTCATAATCCTCTGATGTCCCAACCTCAGCGTGACACGCAGAAAAACCTGATCCCCATCCTCTAACTCTAGAGGTCATATCCACAGATAAGCATAAGACTTCTGTCGAGAATGTGCAGTTTTTGTCCTCTTCCGAATCATCTCTATCTTTTCTGTGGTATCCTAGACAAGATGAGGTCCTAACAAAGCTGTCTCTCTTACGTCCAGCCAACATAAGGCTGATCGAAACCTCCCTCTGATACCACTTTGCAATCCCCCGGTTCTGGAAGACACCTAGAGGCACCCCATACCAGGTTGGTCACATGGCCTCAAGAGCATTTTCCCGAACACCAGAGTCATCGAAGAACCCCTGTCAGCAGCTGCTGGTGGGAAGATCTGATAGAAGTGCTGAAGGTGACCCATCTTTCCGCAAGATCAACACTCCATTGGGATTATCTGACACTATGGCCTCATATGTCCTACCATTCCACACTGGTAGCACACCACCTGTCTACCAGAAGAAGTGTTTCCCCTATTTGGATCACTGCGCGAAGACTCCCAGAGACGCTTCCAAATGTCAGTAGGAGGGATGATAACTCCAGATATTGAGTCGCCCTGTCTCACAACTCTGTAATCCCTTAGATTTCACTCCATGACCAATTCTTGGTTGTCTTCTATCACTTCTATAGTGAACCATATTCTGATCACAGAGTGCAATCTGAGGGATTTCAGAGTTGTGAGCCAGGGTGGCTGGGCATCTAGAGTTAGCATCCATCCTATTGACAGTAGTAAGCACCACATGGAGTCGTTGCGCGGTGATCCAAGGAGGTGACACACTTCTTCTGGTAGCTAGGTGGTGTGCTACCAGTGTGGAAGGGATGGACATATGAGGGTGCAGTAATAGAGAGACCTAGTGGAGTTCCAATTTTTTGGAAAGATGGGTCCCCTTCAGTGCTTCTGTTAGATCTTCTCACCACTATATGGTAACAGGGGTTCCTCTATGACTCTGGTGTTCGGGGAAATGATCTTGAGGGCATGTGACCAACTAGGTACGGGGCCCTTAGGGGTGGATTCCAGATCCTGGATGTTACAAAGTTGTATCAGAGGGAGGTTTTGATCCACCAATCTGTGGGCCCATAACCTATAGGTAGGAGGATCGAAACCTCCCTCTGATACAACTTTGTAAAGCCCCGGTTCTGGAATCCACCTAGATGTTCCCCGTACCGGGTTGGAAACATGGCCTCAAGGGAATTTCTCTGAATTACAATGTCATTAAAGAACCCCTGTCACCAGCTGCCGGTGAAAATATCTGACAGAAGCGCTGGAGGTGACCCATCATACTGCAATATCAGCACTCCACTGGGTCTCTCTCACACTTCGGCCTCATATGTCTAGCCCTTCCACACTTTTAGAACACCACCTGGCTACGAAAAGAAATGTCTCGCCTACTTGGATAACCATGTGAAGACTCCCTGTAGCACATCCTACTGTCAGTAGGAGGGATGCTAACTCCAGATGCCGAGCTGCCCTGGATCGAAACTTCTGAATCCCTTAGATTGCGCTCCGTGATCAGCGCCTGGTCGACGATAGAAGTGATAGAAGTAAACATGAAAATTTTCACATGCAATCAGATTTCGTGCCTCAGACCATCCTCAAACTTCTTTTCCATGAAAAACTGATCACCTCCTGAAATAGGCGTGAAGCGCTGCATCTCGGTAAAGCGGGAGGAATACTTCATAACAGAAATAGAACCCTGCCCCTGACACATAAACTCTCAGGATCAATCGACCCTCAAAGTCTCTGGATAGATGTAGTAATAAAAGATGAGCTGGAACACATCCCACACCATAACCTGATGGCGTGCCACCTATGAGATCACATCCCACCACCTCTTGGTGGTGTCCCGAAGCATATAGGTAGTGATATTGACCCCCCTCTCTAGAGGCATGTCCAGATTCTCAAAGATTGTCAGCATGGATTCTATCCATGACTCTGTATCATGGGGTCCTCTATCCCCTGAGAATGTGGGAGGATTCTCATGTTGGAGGAATTGCATCAAATCATCCATCGATGGAGCAGGTGTAGGTGTTCCCTTAAAACTATGCATCATCCTTATTAAGTCTTCCCTGAACAATGCATTAACACATGTATCAGGTATAACTACTGGTTCCAAGACTTTCACAACATGAGGGTATATGGGTAGTCCCTGATCAACCACATCCGGTGTCCGATCACTACCCTGGAACTGGTGCACAACTGGAGGACGTCTCAGCGACATGAATCTGCAACATCAAATGCACACCATAGATCGATATTATCAATGTATGAAGACTGGAAGTATAGAAAAGGGAAAAAGGGAACTAAAGAATTCAAGTTTTTCAAAACATTACTACACTGTGTGAATGTCCCCTAAATGGTGTTTCCCTTAAGTCATTCACATGGGCGTGTACTCCTACCAGAATTGGTCATGTAACACCCCATACACACAATGTGTTCACCTAACACACGGCGTGTACTTGAATCCTCTCCCCCTGCCCAATTCCTTCCACATGGTTAGGCCACACAAAACTCCTAAGACAAGAATACATGTCATGTTCAAGATAGACACAGCGTGTAATAGAAAAGATTCACCTAGCCCGTGTTGTTAGTGACACGACATGACACATGGCTCATACTACACGGTGTGTTCAAGGTGGACATGTCGTGTATGTGAAAGGATAACACCGACCTGCATTGTCAGTTACAAGGCCGACAACACGACTGACACTACACAATGTGTTATAGATGGACATGACATATACTAGAAGGGATAACACCAACTCATGTTGTCCGTGACATGTCTGGGTACCTAGGTCATACTACAAGGCATGTTTATCTGGTACACGGTGTGTTCCTACAAGAAAATCCCTATCTCGTGTCTCTGCCCAGATGGCTTATGACACGGTTAGAGACTACCCGGTGTGTACATATGGTACATGGAGTGTACTTAAGAAAAATTGTTTCTTCCTAAACAGAAGAACAGATGGAGTGTAGTTAAAACTACACGGCCTGTATTCTTGGTCTTTATGGAGAGTAAGCCTTAGAAACTACTCCTAAACCCAGAAAAAAAATTGAAACGAACATTAAAAGTGCCAAATTCCGATCTCTGAGGGCCCATACTCCTTGAGAATAAAATCTTTGCATCATAAACATGTTATAAATGGTAAAAAAGTCAATGATCCACCAAATTTCGGTCCATGGGGACCCATAACACCAAAAGAACCAAATTTTGGCATTCATTCAAACAAAACCTTACACAGACAAAACCTTATCAAACAACATGTATTTTTATCAAGACATCTATCCCAATAACATGCATATTCAACAAAACATCTATCATAACAACAACCAATCGCTAATGCATCCTAAATGGAATGGAAAGAATGCATGACATGTGATTTATAAAAAGTGCCTATACGATGCATAAGATGGAATACCCTTATCTCAGGGGGTTGGGATAGAAATATAACCTCAATAATGTCAACAGTAATAACACAAAACATGTGGGTCACCCAACGGTGAAAATCATATCAACCGTAAATTTGAAATACTAGAATAAATTGCAATAAACGAGGTAGATTGGATTTCCCCTGTACACGGGTTAGCTACTCCCGGGCACAACAAATTACCAAGTACCTATTCCATCCTATTTATGACTATAGGCTCCAAACAATAAGTCAAGAGAAAATAAGCCTCTGATACCACTTTGTAATGTCCCTGTTCCGGAAGCCACCCAGAGGCGCCCCGTAACCGGTTGGTCACATGGCCTCAAGCGCATTTTCCCGAACACCGAGGCTACCGACTAGTAGCGAGGGCCTTGGATGTGATGATGGGGTAACAATGCCCTCATTGGCAGAGTACACAGAGGATGTAAACAAATACATACAAGAGCGGAAGCAGTAATAATATCATATAAAAAATAAACAGCTGACAACTAATAGAACAAATTGAAGCACATATATAAAATGATGCATGATACATATGTCTAGGAAAAATAACAGAACAAAGAAAATTGCTGAAATACAGTACTAAACAAATTAAAAAATAAAAGCAGTAATTATCTCCATAGCATCGCAAGCTTATGCTTAGTCCCGTGCTCTCCAGATCCACATCATATCATGTACCTGAAGTAGAAGGGCACTAGCCCTTGTCTATACCTGCAACAATATAACCTGTTTGGGCCCAAAACCATAGCCCAAACAGGGTGTGAGACTAATCCCAGTAGGCGACCACCAAGAGATCCGTGCCTAATAGTCAATGAGTATATGGTAGGTAAAAGCACAAGAAACAGTAAACAAGAAGGTACACAACAGTAAACAATATGTAGTTTCAATATCAAGCAACAACAAAACAAGAAGATAAACACAATAGGTAACCCTATAAGAAGTAAACTCAGTCTAACCCCTCTGGTCCTACCTAACAAGTAATAGCAACCATCTAGGAAGAACACTCAGTCTAACCCCTTTGGTTCGTCTGAAGCATAGACTCTCTGAGGAAGCACTCATCATCAATTTCATCTATAGTCTAATATCGTAACTAAAGGAGATCTAGGGAAGCACTTACGTCACATTCCTTATGTGGCCCACGTCGAGGAACTACAAACACTCTAGATAAGAACACAATGCCAATTCCCCCTGTGGTCTTTCATCGTAAAATTATATAGACACGGTGGAGAATCCCTCAACGTCTATTATCCCTATGGCCTATACACCAGGTTATCATGACCCCGTGTAAGTGAATCATGTGTAGTAGTGCGTATCGACCAAGATAAACCTCAAGAAATACTTGGCTAGCATTTTACAGCATAACAACATAACATAAAAATAGTCACACCATCCTACAATACTAGGCATGGAAAAAGAAAGAACAGCCTCACATGCAAACTAGACCCAACGGTCAAAACAGGAAAAACATGCATGGGAAAACACATCCAAAGCATAGCTATTAACCCTATTCACAATCAATTATCATCTACTCAAGCATAAAATCATATAAAAACAATAGGGTTAAAATAGTAAATATGCAAGACCCCAATCATGGGTATTGGTTAAATTTGAACATAAAACTCAAGGACTTTCAACAGAAAGGCACAAACCACCTACCTTAGTGTTAGGAGATAGATATAAGTGAACATCATAGCTTTAATCTCATTAAAGTGATGAAGATATACAAAAATTTCTAAAAAATTCAACCCTAGATACCTCACGAGAGAGGAGAAATCAGAAGATGGATATCTAGGATAAGAGAGAACTCACCAATGCGATTCCAACGCAACAGACGATGTTCGATTTTGAGGATGGATGCGTGATCGGGGGTTCGTCGAAGATACGTGGCCGTACAGAGCTCTCGGTCGAATAAGACGTAAAAGAAGAGCATTCTAGAAATGAGACATGACCCCGGTTCGTTAAATAAAGAAAGGAAAGTACATGATGTGTACTTTTGAAGTACACGGCATGTACTCTCTGTTTCAGTAATCCGCTTTAAATGGAAACCATGCCACGACCACACAACCGAGTGTGTGGCTACTACACGGCTAGCGGACGGCCTCTTGAGGCAAGGCAGTACATGGCATGTACTCAAAAAGCACATGACATGTACTTAGAATATTCTTAGAAATTTCTCTTTTTCTCAAAATGAGCAGAATTGGAAAAACATACCTAAAAAGAAGATCCCAGTTCTTACAATTTTCATTTCACATTAGATGGTAATATAGTTAAAAAAGGTTATAACATAAAAATAATAACATTTTATTATATTAATGATAGTTATTTTAATATATAACAATTGTTAACATTTTTTTTAGTAAGGTAAAATAAAAAATTAAAACCAAAAACTCGGTTAAGAACTATAACTCTTCGCTGGACGACCTCCTTAGTTTAAATCCCAAATCCTTAATAGGATGGTATTATGATAAACATATTAAATTTAAAACGTGGGTAGGTATTTTAGGAATGTATTTGGGTAGGGATTGTCGGATCTAATAGGTTATTATGATCTGGATAAGAGAGAAGCGGCAATATACTTTTATAAGCGCGGGGGGCAGGGGCACACTGGGATGTTATCAAATTATTTTAATATATTAATTTATTAATAAATAAAAATGGATCCTAAATTACCCAAATTAAAATATGACATGAAATATGGTCTAAATATGACCCTATTATAGGATTTAGATATGTTTTTCTTTATTTTAAACCTTATAAGTTTTGTTTTAATCATTTTATCCTGTTTTAACTCACATTGTGATAGAAATTTTTTTTTACAATGTTACTTTTCATAACAAACATTAATTAATTTGATACTATTTTATATTATTAATTAAATTTATTCTAAATATGGGATTTATTTTAAATTTATTAATTTTTATAACTGAGATAAATTTATTTTAATATATGTGTGAAAAGCGTGACAAAATTTTTTTTGAAAAATAAATTTTATGCATAAAATTGAGTTTACCTCGATTATTTTATATGTACAAATAATTATATGGTTATTAATTTTTTTTTAAAATATATTATTTAAAAATTAATTGCAAATAATTCATTAATAACGGTTAATTTGTTTTATTAAATTGAAATGATATTGTGCGCTTAAGAAATTTTTTTAAAGATAAACACAACTTTTTCACCATCAAGTTTTATTATTTTAATTTCAAAAAAATTGGAAACTAATGAAATAATTTTACACATGCATTAAAAATAAAATTTCATACTTTCTTTAGTCCTATTCATACCCTCAAATCTAACACATAGGAGATAACCGTCACATTAAATAATAATAATTCAATAGTATATCGCGGTTCATATAAACTAGGTATTGTGTATAATGAAAGTGATCAAAGAAATAAAATTTATATAATGATAAATATATCATAAAATCATTGGTTGTTACAATTCATAAAACTATTTTTTTTAAAAAAACTCTTTAATATATGAAAAATATTCGGATACATAAAATATACCATAAATAAAAAGAAATGACTCTTGAAAAATTTATTCTTTTAAAAGATTCCAAAAAACGTTAAACATAAAATCCATTTTAAAGTACAAAATGGAACTGCACAATATTATTTGAAATCATTATTTGTAAATACCTTTAGAAAAGAAATTTGAATCCATAATCCATTTTTAAACCCTAGGAAACTAGTTGGAAGGGGGTTAATTTAGAACCAAATAACTCAAATAATATAACATAATGTGGAATAATTCAATTAAATAGTTAATCTAATACCAAGAATACATAAAATATATATTCATACATATACCATTCCAAGAAACCAATCAAAATAAATTAACAAAATCCACAAAAAAGGACCCTGAAAACCCATGAACATATCATTTAAACAATAATTAATGGTTGAAAACATGTATTTAAAATACCTAATACCACGAGAATAAATTCCAAGAATTGAAAAATATATATAAAATCTATAATTTCTATCAAACATGAATTTATAAAACTGAAGAATAATTTAAATTTATAAGAAAAAATATGAGGAAACACATAACTTGAACCATGTGAAGATGGTAAAAATACCTCAAATAATGGAATAACAAGACCCATGAACCCATCTACAGACCCTATACACAATGAATCCACCACATTTTGATCCAAAAATCAAACTAGGGTTCAATCAGAGTCATTCATAGTGATGGGAAAGAGGGAAACAATAGGTGTAATAAGAGGAGTGGTAGATGAAACCCAACCTAGAGATATAATGATTGAAATTGATGGGGGAGGGACAGAACTCCATGAGAGAGGGAGGTGGGAGTCCTGCATAGGGGTCCTCCAATTGTTTTGTCGATATTCACTTCTGATTGGGATTAGAAAACTCTATTTGGGGTCTTAAAATGACAAGGGTATTTTTCAAAAAATCTAACTTTTAAAGAACCGAGAGATATACACGGTTGGGATGCATAGTTTACCAAACCATGCTCCAAATAAGAAACTAGATTTGGACACACATATGAATTCCAAAAGGTTTTTCCACATGAATAGACTAACATACACCAACCATACTAATTGGAATTATTTAAAATTATGGTTCTCTTGAAAGGTTCCTACATGGTTTTTACTAACCATCAACCAACAATATGATTTCACTAAAATTTCAATTTTTTTTAAAATTAATGTATTTTCGATTTAAATTGATTAAATAAAACCTTATATTGTATGATCTACAAGACACACTTATGCATGTACATGACATAAATGTGATGGCCAGACCTGAAATTATATAGGCCGTAAATGCCTTGGGTAATGTATTTATCTAAAGAAATACCGTATTTGGCACATGAGAGGTTATGATTTGAACACTATATTATGATATCTAGGTTGTTAGACTTTACATCTATTTCTAATTTCATGTATTATGTTGTTTCCACATCATCATGTTTCCTTTATGTTATTATATAATATCATTCTTCTATTTTAAAGTTTATGATTATCACCCCTCTCATGTTACCTTGATATTATTGACTCATGGGTGTTACTTTCTCTATGTTATTCTTTGATTATTCCCTAATTGGGATTTATAGTTCACCCATTTCTTATGAACATCCCCAGGTTATCATGTGTAGTTTTAGAAGATCAATAAAATTTAAGGGCATATTATGTAGTTTTAGCTTAGGTATTTGTATTTATGTTTCAATTTGTTTTGATATGTACCTAATTTACTAAACAAACAAGGTATCATAGTCTTTTAGTGTTGTATTAAGTATAATATTATACAATAAATCATGAAATAATTTTTTTAAAGATAGGGGTTGTCAAACCCGAGAGCTGTAATGTTGTATCTTACTTAGAGAGTAGATAATAAGAGTATTATTTAGGTAAAATATTCACCATCACAAACAAAAATCTATAAATAAGGTGAACTTATATACTCATCATACTTAGTAACCATCTTCATAACCTGAGAAAAAATTAAAATGGATACATAAGAAGGGGTGAGATCAAATGCCCAGTAAGGGTAAACATTTGAGATTTCAATAAATAATCATATATAATAATATAATGAGGATAAGGGTACAAAAATGTGTTATTAAAAATATAAATTCATGCCAAAAAATTAATATATCATAATCACAAGTCATGTCATTAAAATTTAGTATGTCGCAATATTGATGAATCATCAAAAAATTAATAAAAATCTTTGAGTTCAAATCATAAGCATATGAACACTTCATAAGTGTGTGGAACCATAATATTCATATAAACTATATCATATGACAATTTTAACTGTTGAGACCGTTATTTTAAAGAATATTAGCCATCACCGCAAATTTATTATATCATAGATGATCGGGCATCAATGCCTATTTCATATAGTTGATCGAGCAAATGAACTCATTTACCATAATTATCTGTTGACATATAATGTTTCATTGAATGAATTTGATGGATATATAATTTTTTCCTCAAATAAAGTAACTAAAACTATAAATATGTGTTCCATAAGATCATAAAACATTAACCATTTCATTTTATCATAACCAATAAAAATAAATGGGTTTTTTAAAAATTTCATCATCGTACTAATTATCCCTGAAGATAAATACTAAATTTGTAACCATTGGATTATATCTCTAGAAAAGTATAATAATCTTTAAAGTATTCCTAAATAAATAACGAATTCATTTAAAAGATTTTTCAAATATTTCATTGAATTATAAGAAAATATATTTTTCCTTTGATAAATTTTTATTAAAAAATTTCTATAATATTTTAAAAAATATTTCTATTTGATTATAACTAAATTAAAATTTAAAATAATATATAAATAAATTATTTTTCATGATGGTGGAAAAATAAATTCATGCCATATATGTTAAAATAAAATATTCTTTTCACACTATTATAAATGGAAAAAATTACTTGTTTATAAAATTTTTAGAAATATTCATTTTAAACCATTTTAAATAAATTAAATGGGACTAAACTTTTGACAACACTTTAATAATATTTAATAAAATTAATAAAATAACTTTTAAGAGTATGGATATGGAAGAAAAATTTTATCGATCAAAGAGGAAATAAGGTCATCATTATTTTAATTTTTTCATTTCTCAAAGTATCAAAAAATTGTAATAATGATATAAAATTACCAGAATAACCATATTAAATAAAATATATTGTGTTTAAAGTATAATCTACATAAAATTTCCCTCAATATAAATTCACCACAGACAATCTCGAAAAGAAATTCTATTATAACATAAACCCTTTCATAAAGTTCCATATTTCCTTGTATCAATTTAGATATCATATATAATAAATATTATATATATATATATATTAAATAACTATATTAATAAATAACTTAATTTATTATCACTCCATTATAATTATTAGTTACATTTTTATTAATAATTTCTTTACTAAAAGGAACATTCAGGTGAAAATTTTTCTGTTTTCACTGTATGTTTTGGTTTGATGGTTACAACACTTGTACCATGGTCTTGGTTTTGTCATCCTCAAAATATTTATAATTAAATATGTATAATATTTACAAATATAAACAAATTTATAATTATTCATATAAACAAATCGTGATAAACAAATCACATCGCATCCTAGAGGTGGTAGTCCACAAACACACATGAAAGATATTTTAAATTCACATTAGATGGGAATGTAGTTAAAAATGGTTATAACATAAAAATAATAACATTTTATTATATTAATTATTGTTATTTTAATATATCTAAATTATTAACATTGTTTTTAATGAGGTAAAATAAAAAATTAAAATAAAACACTCGGTTAAGAACTATAACTCTTCTTTGGACAACCTCCTTAGGTTTATTCCCAAATCCTTACTAGGATGGTATTTTGATAAAAATACAGAATATAATATACGGTTAGGTATTTTGGGAATTTATTTGGATAGGGATTATCTGATTTCATAGGATCTCATGATCTGGATAAGAGAGGAGAGGTGGTATCCTTTTATCAGTGGGGGGATACACATGGATGTTTTTAAATTATTTTAATATATTAATGTAATAATAATAAAAGACCCTAAATGAATAAAATTAAAATATGAGATGATATAGGGTCTAAATATGAATTTTTAATAATATATTGATTTGTTTTACGTAATTTTAACCCATATAATTTTAGTTTTAATCTTTTTACCCTATTTTAACTCATAGTGTGGTGGACATTTCTTTTTCCAATGTTTCTTTTCATAAGGAACATAAAGTAATTTTACATTATTATATATTATTAATTAAATTGATTCCAAATATTGGATCAGTTTTAAATTTATAATTTTTATAAATGAGAGAAATTTCTTTTAAAATAAGTGCGGAAAATGTGACAAAACCATTTTCTAAAAAATAAAATTTATGTGGAAAATTGAGTTTACATAGATTCCTTTAAATGTTAAAATTGTTTGATGATTGTTAATTTTTCTAAAATATACTATTTAAAAATTAAATACAAAAAATTCATCAATAACGATTAATAAATTTTATTAAATTTAAAATACATTCTTTGCATAACAACTTTTTTTAACGAAAAACAAAAAAAACATTTCCTTAAAATTATGTTATTTTAATTTCAAAAAAAAATGGAATCTTATGATTTCATTTTATACTTACGTTAAAAATAATATTTCACTATTCATTTATTCTTATTCATACCCTACAATCTAACATCTAGTAAATAAATGTCACATTGAATTATAATAATTCAATATTATATCACGATTCATATATGCTAGATATTGTGTATAAAGAAATCAATCATATAAATAAAATTTATATAAATATAAATATATCATAAAATCAAAGGTTGTTACAATTCATAAATCTATTTTTTTTTTAAAAAAAACTCTTTAAAATGTGAAAACACTCATGATACATCAAATATACCATGATAAAAAAAGAATAACTCTTAATTTATGCTTTTAACAGTTTTAAAAAAATATTAACCCAAAAATCGATTTTAAAGTACTAAATGGAACTTCAAATTATTATTTGATATCAATATTTGTATATACCTTTGGAAAAAAAATTTGAATTCAAAATACATTTGGAAACTCTAGGAAACCCAGTAGAAGGAGGTTAATTTAGAACCAAAGAACTCAATTAAAAATATAATAATATGGAATAATTTAATTAAATAGTTATACTAATACCAAGAACACATAAAATATATAATCATCCATAACTCATTCCAAAAAACCAATAAAAATAAAATTAAAAAATCCCTAATGAAGGCCCCTCAAAACCTATGAAATTTTCTTTTAAAAATCAATTAAACATTGAAAACACCTATTTTAAATACCTAATACTATGAGAAACAATTCCTTGAATTTTAAAAAATATATAACATGTATAATTTTTATGAAACATGAATTTATAAAACTCAGGAATAATTTGAATTTATAATAAAAAATATATAGAAACACATACATTGAACCAAGTGCAGATAGTAAAAATACCTCAAATAAAGGAATAAGAAGACCCATGAACCCATCTAAAGACCCCAACAAAAAAGAATCCTTGACATTCAGAACTAAAAATCAACCTAGTGTTTAACTGGGGTCATTCATAGAGTTTGGAAATAGGGAAACAAGAGGTGTAATGAGAGGAGTGCTGGATAAAACCCAACCTAGAGATATAATGACTGAAATCGACGGGGGAGGGATTGAAATCCAAGGGAGAGGGAGATTGGAGTCCCATTCAAGGGTCCTCTAATTTTTTTGTCAATAGTGTCAACCGATTGGGATTATGAAGACTATATTTGTGTATTAAAATCATAAAAAGGGTTGTTTTTTGGAAAATAAAACTTTTAAGGACTAAGGAGACCTACACGTTTGGGATGCATAGTTTACCAAACTGTTCTCTAAATATGAAACTAGAATTGGACACACATATGAAATCCAAAAGGTTTTTTCGCATGAATAAACTAACCATGCGCCAATAATACTAATTTGAACTGTTTAAAATTATAGTTATCTTGCATGGTTTCTACATGTTTTTTACAAACCATCAACCAACCAGATGATTTCACTAAAATTTCAATTTTTTTTAAAAAATAATGAATTTTCGATTTATATTGATTAAATACAACCTTATGTTGTATTATCTACATGAAACACTTATGCATGTACATGATATGAAATTGATGGGAGCCACTGCAATTATATAGCCCACAAATGCCTTGGGTAATGTTTTTACCTTTTTAAATACCATGTTTAGAGTATGGGAGGTTATTATAAGAAAATTATATTATGATATATATGTGGTTAGCCTTTACATTTGTTTCTAATTTCATGTATTATGTTGTTTCCACATTATCATGTTTCTTTTTTGTTATCATCATATATCATTCATCGATTTTAAAGTTTATGATTATCACCACTCTCATGCTACCTTGATATTATTGACTCATGTGTGTTACTTTCTTTATGTTATTATTTGATTATTCCATTATTGGGCCTTAGAGCTCACCCCTTTCTTTTGTACATTCCTAGGTTATCGTGGGCAGTTTTAAAAGATCAAGAAATATTAAGGTACTATTATGGAGTTTTAGTTTATGTATTTGTATTTTTTTTATTTTTTTTTATTTTTTTATATGTACATAATTTATAAAATAAAAAAGGCCTTATAGTCTTTTAGTGTTGTATTAAGTATATCTTTATTCATTAAATCCTGAAATAATGTTTTTAAAAGATATCGATTATCAAATCTGAGAGCTATAAAGTTTTATCTTACTTAGAGAGAATATAATAAGAATATTATATTGGTAAAATATTAATCATCATAACCATAATTCTATAAATAAGGTAAACCTTTATACTCATCATAAATAGGACCCATCTTCATAACTAGGGATAAAATTTAAATTAAAACATAATAAGGGGTGTGCTCAAATGACCCGTAAGGGTAAAACTAGGAGATTTAAATCAATAATCATATATAATAATATAATGAGGATAAGGGTACAAAAATGTGTGATTATAAATATAAAATCATGATAAAAAATTCATGGATCATAATCACCTTTATGCCATGAAAATTTATTATATCTCAATATTGAATAATCATCAAAAAATTAATCGTAATCTTTGAGTTAAAATCATAAGAATAGGAACACTTCCTAAGAATGTGGACCCATAATATTTATATAAACCATATCAAATGTCAATTTTCACTAATGAGACCATTATTTCATAGAAGATTAGGCATCACCACCTATTTCCAATATGAGGAGTAGATATAGCATCCATACATATTTCATAAAGTGGGTCAAAAAAATTAACTCATTTACTATACTCATCTGAGGACAGATAATGTTTCACCCAATGAATTAGAGGGATATATAATTTGTTTTCTCCAATAACATAATTATAATTATAAATATGTGTTCCATAAGATCATAAAACATTAACCATATCATTATATAATAACCAATAGAAAATAATTGGGTTTCTTAAATGTATCATCATCATAATAATTAACCTTAAAGATAAACAATAAATATATAAACATTGGATTATATCTCTAGTAAATCATAATAATCCTTAAATTATGATGACATAAATAAAAAATGCATTTAAAAGATGAATTAAAGCTTTCATTGAATTATACGAAAATATAATTTTCCTTTGATAAAATTTTATAAAAAAAATATAGTATTTAGATAATATTTTTCTTCGATAATAACTAAATGAAAATTTAAAATAATATTTAAATCAATGATTTTTCATGATGGAGGAAAAAAAATTCTTGCAATATATGTTAAAAGACAATTTTCTTTTCACACATTTATAAACAGAAAAAATGACTCGTTTCTAAAAGTTTTAGAAATATGAATTTTTAGACCATTTTCAATAAATTCAAAGGGACTAAAATTTTCAAAACACTTCAATTATATTTAATAACATTCATAAAATAACTTTTAAGAGTATAGATTTTCAAGAGAAAGTTCATCGATCAAAGAGGAAATACGGTCATCCTTGTTTTAATTTTTTTCATTGTTATAAGTAACAAAAATAAAAAATGGTAATAATAAATTAAAATAATAAGAATAATCATATTAAAAAAATATATTTTGTTTAAAGTATAATCTATTTAAAATTTCTATCAATATAATTTTACCATAGACAATCTCGAAAAGAAATTAGATTATAACATAAAACCTTATATCATGTTCCATATTTCCTTGTATCAATTTAGATATAATATATAATAAATATATATTTATAATACATATATTGTATATCGATATTAATACACTACTTAATTTTTTATCATTCATTTATAATTTATAGTTATATTTTTATTAATAATTTCTTCACTAAAATGAACATTCAGGTGAAAATTGGTCTGTTTTTAGTGTATGTTTTTGTTTGATGGTTACAATAATTGAACCATGATCGTGGTATCATCATCAAAAAAATATTAAAAATTCAATAATTATAATATTTAAAAAGATAAACACTTTTATTATTACTTATGTAAACAATTTGTGATGAACAAATCACATCACTTCGTATAGGAGGTTGCCGTCAACCACACATGAAAGATGTTTTCATCTAACATCAGATGGAGATGTAGATAAAAATGGTTATAACTTAAAGATAATAATATTTTAATATATTATTGATATTCATTTTAATATATCACAATTTTTATCATTTTTTTAATTAGGTAAAATAAAAAATTAAAACAAAACACTCGGTTAAGAACTATAACTCTTTTTTAGACGACCTCCTTAGGTTTATTCCTAAATCCCTACTAAAATAGTCTTATTATAAAAATAGGGAATATAAGATGTGAAAAGGTATTTTATGAACATATTTGGTTGGGTATTATCTAATATAATATTCTATTCTGATATGGATAAGAGAGGAGAGGTGGTATCCTTTTATATAGGGGGATGCCCTTGGAAGTTTTCAAATAATTATAATATATTAATGTATTAATCAATAAAAATGGATCCTAAATGACTCAAATTATAATTTGAGATTATATAGTCTATAAATATGACCTTATAATAGTATTATATATGTTTTACATCATTTTAACACTTATAATTTTAGTTTTAATCATTTAAACTTGTTTGAACTCATACACTGGTAGACGATTGTTTTACCAATGTTAATTTTCATAACGAACATATATTAATTTGACATTATTATATATTATTAATTAAATTGATTCCAAATATTTGATATATTTTATATTTATTAATTTTTATAAATGGGTGAAATTTATTTAAAAATAAGTGAAATTTTTTTGAAAAACTATTTTCTGAAAAATAAATTTTATGCATAAAATTGAGATTACCTTAATTCATTTAAATGTAAAAATATTTAGTTGATAATTAAGTTTTTTTAAAATATATTATTGTAAAATTAAATTAATATAATACATCAATAAAGATTAATATAATTTATTAAGTGTAAAAGACACTGTGCACATAAGAACTTTTTTAAAAGAAAAACACAACTTTACAACTTAAAATTTAATTATTTTAATTTTAAAAAATTGGAAACTGATGAATTCATTTTATACTTTTGTTAAAAATAAAATTCCATAATTTAATTAGTCTTATTAATACCCTTCTATCTAACATATAAGTGATAACTATGAAATTAAATAATAATAATTCAATAGTATATCACGGTTCATATAAACATTGTATTGTGTATAATGAAAGTGATCAAAGAAATAAAATTTATATAAAGATAAATATATCATAAAATCGCAGGTTGTTATAATTCATAAAACTATTTTTTAAAAAACAATCTCTATAAAATATGAAAACTATCCTGATACATCAAATATACCATGATAAAAAAGAATAACTCTTGAAAAATTTATCCTTTTAACAGTTTCAAAAATAATATTAACCATAAAATCCATTCAAAAGTACAAAATTGAACTGCACATTATTATTTAAAATCATTATTTGTAAATAAATTTATAAAATAATTTTGAATTCAAAATTTAATTTTAAACTCTAGGAAACCAAGTGGAAGGAGGTTAATTTAGAACTAAAGAACTCAATTAAATATAAAATAATGTTGAATAATTCAATTAAATAGTTATACTAATAAAAATAATACATAAAATATATAATCATCCATAAAACATTACAAAAAACAAATCAAAATAAATTAAACAAACCCCCAATTAAGTCCCCTTAAAACTTATGAACCTATCATTTACGCATCAATTAAATATTGAAAAAACCTATTTAAAAAACATAATACTATTAGAAATATTTTAATGAATTTTAAAAAATATATAACATGTATAATTTATATGAAACAAGAATTTTTAAAACTCAAGAATAATTTGAATTTATAAGGAAAAAAATTTGGAAACACATACCTTGATCCATGTTCGGATAGTAGAAATACCTCAAATAAAGGAATAAGAAGACCCATGAACCCATCCACAGACCCTAATCCCAAAGAATCTGAAACATTTAGAACCGAAAATCAACCTAGCGGTCAACCAGGGTCATTCATAGTGATGGGAAAGAGGGAAACAAGAGGTGTAATAAGAGTGTTGGTGGATGAAACCCAACATAAATATATAATGATTGAAATCTATGGGGAAGGGATTGAACTCCATGGGAGAGGGAGGTGGGAGTCCCACATAGGGTCCTCCAATTGTTGGGTCGATAGTCTCTACTGATTGGGATTAGAAAGACTCTATTGGGGTCTTGAAACCATAATGGGATTTTTTTTGGGAAGATAAAACTTTTAAGGACATGAGAGACATACACGGTTGGGATGCGTAGTTTTCCAAACCATGATACAAATATGAAATTTGAATTTGAAACACATATGAAATCAGAAAGGTTTTTCTACAATACTAGACAAACCATAAACCAACCATACTAATTGAAACTGTTGAAAATTATAGTTCTCTTGTATGGTTAATACATGGTTATTAATAACCATAAACCAACCATAATATTTCAATAAAATGCCAATTTTAAAAAAAATTAATTTATTTTCGAATACAATTGATTAAATATAACCTTATGTTTAATGATCTACATGGCCCACTTATGTGTGTATATGATATGAAATTTATGGGTGGGCCTCAAATTATATAGCCCTCAAATGCATTGGGTAATATTTTTACCTCTTAAAATACCATGTTTGGTGCATGGGGGGTTATGCTAAGAATACTATATTATGATATCTATGTGGTTATCCTTTAATTATTTTTCTAAATTCATGTGTTATGTTGTTTCCACATTATCATGTTTTCTTTAAGTTATCATCTTATATAATTCTTCAATTTTAATGTTTATTATTATCACTCCTCTCATGTTTCCTTGATATTATTGACTCGTGTGTGTTAATTTCTTAATGTTATGCTTTGATTATTCCCCTACTCGGCCATATAGCTCAGCCCTTTCTTATGTACGTCCCCTGGTTATCATGTGTAGTTTTAGAAGATCATGAAAATTTAAGGGCGTGTGATGGAGTTTAAGTTTATGGAATTTTATTTATGCTTCCATTTGGTTTTATATGTACCAAATTTTCAAAAGAAACAAGGTCTCATAGTCTTTTAGTGATGTATTATGTATATCTTTATGTAATAAATCTTGAAATAATTTTTATAAAAGATATATGATGTCAAACCCGATAACCGTAAAGTTTATCATACTTATAGAGTATATATTAAGAATATTAGTTAGGTAAAATATTATATAATAATAATATTAGTTAGGTAAAATATTCATCATCACAAAAATAATTCTATAAATAAGGTACACTTCTATACTCATCATTCTTAGTACCCTTCTTTACAACCTGGTAAAAAATTAAAATTAAAACATAAGAAAGGGTGATCTCAAATTCCATGTAAAGGTAAACATGGGATATTTCAATCAATAATCATATATAATAATATAATTAGGATAAGAGTACAAACGCATGTTATTATAAAAATTAAATCATTGCCAAAAATTTGTAAGTCATAATCACAAGTCATGCCATGAAAATTTAGTTTGTCAAAATATTCACTAGTGCAAAAACACTTTTTAGCGTCGATTTTTTTTAATTTTTAACGTCGGTTATAAACCAACGTCTTTATAGGCGACATTAAAAATACAGTTTTCGCGTCGGTTCATAGAAACCGATGCGAAAAATAATTCACTTATGAGCTTCGGCGTCGGTTGTTTATAAAACCGACGCCAAAGCTACATTTAGACATTATTTTCCGCGTCGGTTCATTAAAAACCCGACGTGGAAAATAGAGTCGACTAGGTTTTCGGCGTCGGTTTTATATAAAACCGACGCCGAAATATCAGTTTTTCGCGTCGGTTTTTCTAAAAACTGACGCCGAAACTAATTTACATAGGATTTTCGGCGTCGGTTTTTTAAAAAACTGACGCCATAGCAAACTTTCGGCCTCGGTTTTTAAAAAAACCGATGCCGTAAATAATTTTTTTTAAATAAAATACATATATTCTCTCCTCCAAAAAAAATCAGAACCTTGAAAAAAACACGAAGTATACAAAAACAATTAAACAGCTTTAACAGAAGTACTTGAGAAAACTCAAAGTAAAGCAGAATTAAAATACACGTACCTACATGGTGCATTTTCTTAATCTAACCATACTCAGTATCAATCATTGTAAGTTTCCTCCCATAGATAGCACCAATCCTGTCAAAACAGTAATGAAACTAAGGAGATGTGCGTGAAAAAATCAATCCAAGATATTAGTGCAATGAATAAACATTAAATGAAAATGTGTAATTTATTTGAATCATTCATTTTTTTACAAAGTAAATTACCAAAATGAAATGTTACGACTCCTGATCAAAATTCCAGGAACACTCAGCCGATGCAACCTCTTCCTCACCTCCCCCACTGAAGATGTTGGGGTGTCTTTTCACCATAGGATCCCCACCACCCCCAACCTCAGGTTTTTATATTTGTTCTGTATAGACGTGCATTACCCATTCACTATTGTTATTTGTTTAAGTTATGGAATAACAGAGAAATAAGTTTGAGTGAAAAAAATAGGTTAGAAAATTGAAATCAAATGCAGATTGAAGAGACATAAAGAAACATACCTTAAAAATTGACGCCTTCTATTTTATCTTTGTGCAAACCCACTGAGCGCTGTTTCTGGTATTGTGTGATATGCTTCTCGGCAATCATTTTCTGATATTTATGTGCATAAAAAATAAAAAGGCCTAGAATATATTGATGTGCATGCAAGGGAGACAATTTTTAGTGTTTGTGAATGTTATTTCGCTATACGAATCTCTATGTTCATGATCCAAGTACCACCCTCCAGATCTGTCACTGTACAGACAAATGATTTTAAGAAATACCAATGAAAATAAATATAATAACTAATTCTGAATTACAATACACGTACCTCAAATATACGACATGCTTATTGTTGGTTATTGTTGAAGGATTCATTTGATTATTATTAGATTCAATAAAACAGTTTTTGCAGAGGCACTTGAGAAAACTCAGTAAAGAAGAATTAAAATACACGTACCTGAAATATATGACATGCTCATTGTTTGTTATTGTTGAAGCATTCATTTGATTATTAGTAGGTTAAAACACCTAATATATCATAAGAGTTAGTTTTTTAAACCCATATATATTATTATTTATAAATATTAGTATATACATACTTCAAATCTTAATAAGACTTAACAAATAGTCCGCAAAAGTAGATTGAATATGGATCATATCATATTGAGAATATGACTGTGAATCATTGAATACCTTCAATAATATTGAATGATATGAAATTAATAAATAGAATAAAGTGGATGAAAATATATAAAAAAATTAATACAACTAACCTTATGAAAATCAGTAGTTTCCCCAGTTGTGATTATCTCGTACATAAATCGTAGAATATAATAACCACATTCAACATGTCCATTTTGACGATGACACAGCAGTTATAAAACATTTAACTAATAATGAAACCCAATATATAACAAAAATATAAAAACTAATTACCTGTACTTCCACATATTTGATTTTCGTTGGTTTCTTTTCCTTTGTAAAATGTTTCCATGAACTGCATTTTTTTATATAAGAACTAATAAAACTTGTGTAAACAATTAAAATTAAACATAACAAACTTCTAAAAATAAAAAAACAACTTACCTGTTTAATAATTTGGAAAACGGTGTACGCACTTTTCCTAATAAAGAGCAAAACCAATATAAGGTGCATTCATTTGGGCAAAATACACCTAACATCCAATTCACCCTATAATACAAAAAGTTCACAATTAATGACATTATAATGATCATGAGTTCAAAATTATGTTGATATTATTACTTATCCAGAAATGGAAAAAACCAGCACTGAATCTCTGTTTGAGATAATCTCTCGGATATATATTGAACTCTTTCATCATTTTTCACATGTTTGACTTCCAAGGAAATGTACTCTGGATCTATAAAGCTGTAAATGCTTGTAGTTTCATTTTGTAAAAGAATCTTGTTTAGATACCTAATTTAAAAAGAAAATATAGTTAGTCAATGACATAACAATATTTTATTAAAGAAATAGCAATTCAAACGTCAATTTACTTACATGGAAAACAACTGCACCACATTCAGCCCGATCTCTTCAAAATTAACTAAATTCATGATATCTTCTTTCAATATTCTCAATTTATAATTTCTTCCACATATATCAGACGTCATCCGAAACTCATAGATAAAATTCAAGGAAGAAGAGCACTGAGATAATCATTTCATCCCAGAAGAAATATCAGAAGTATCTACAGCCGACTGTTTCTGAACATTTTGCTACATCTGTACAGTTTCTTTTGCTTTCAGATATTCCTATATAAGTTAAATGTCAGAAAACATTATAAGTAATCTGGAATCATTTCTAATTACTATTTAAAAAAACTCATACCTCATGTGAAATATAACGAAGAAGTGCAGTTGGCCAAAGTAAAAAATGGCCCATACATTCCCCAACACCGGTGATCTCCGCAGTAGGAAATGGTAGTAGAGCAGTAGGATCTATAATAACAAGTACTGATACTCTAACCTGACCCATCTGCATAGGCTGATGATGTACCGAGTCCCCCAAAAAATAAACTTGTCCTAACGCAACAATATGTACATGAGGATCTCCCGCAAACAACTCACAATATAAGGTTCCATCCGATGGAGGAGGTGGAGGCTCAAAGTTAGAAGGTGGGGCAGGGTAGTCAGGGTGAGCAGGCTGAGAAGTCAGAAAAATGAAAAGGGTATATTAGTGTTTAAAATTTATAACATAGAAAAATTGATTAAAAATTAAATAAAATAATATACCTCAAATGGTTGCGCAGACGGGGTAGGGTAAGCAGATGGGGCAGGGTAGTCCGGATGAGTTGGCAGAGAATGTTGAAAAATGAAAAAGTTATATCAGTGTTTATAATTTATAAAATAGAAAAATTGATGACATTAAATAATATACCTCGGAAGGCTACCCAGACGGTGTTTGGTAAGCATATGAGGCAGGATAGTCTGAGTGAGTAGGCTGAGAATGTTGAAAAATGAAAAAGTTATATTAGTGTTTATAATTTATAGAAAATAAAAATTGTTAACAGTAAATAATATACCTCGGAAGGATGAGCAGACTGTGACTGTCATGACAAGTGTTCTAATAAAGCCTTCTGTACTGCTGCTTGAATTTGATCACCCATAGACCGTTTCATATCCTGCAGCTCTTCTTTTAAGGATTCGATTTCCGGGTCTTTTGGTTGCTTAATCTTACCAAAAACCTTCCGAATACTAACACCTGCCTGATATCCTCTAACACAGCCGGGGTGTTCAGCCTTTCCCAAAGCAGTGGCTAGGATATCCATCCTACCCTCAGGGATAAAAGAGCCCTGTGTCTCTTTCTCCTGAAGTTCATCCTGAAATGAAAAATAAAAAATTTATATTAGTGTTTATAAATTATAAAAAAGGAAAATTGTTAACAAAGAATTAATATTTACATACAATTCTATCAGCCACTTTATGAGCTTAGTCTGTAAGATATTGTTCATTTTTTCTTCTTCTTGCTCGTTTCCATTTCTCATGGCGAGTGGGAGGAGATGGAGGACCATACTGGACCTCTTCTGAACCACTACTTGATCGAGCTCTTAATGCTTCAAATTTTTCTTCAATAATTTTCTGCTCCAAATACGAGTATCCTCCACGTGATAAAGTATGAGGGTATACGTTTTTCAACTGGATCTCCTGATGAGATCTTCTGGAGGCCTGTTAGATAAAAATAAACACATAAGTAATAAGGAAAATATAGCATAAATTTTAAAATATAAAACAATTACAATACCTGAAATTTCTCTTCCTGACGACTGTCAACAAATCGCTTCCATGTTTCTACATCTATATATGGATACTTAAGACATGGGCTTTCAAACCTTCTCTTTCCAAAAACATAATCTTTCTTCAGTTTGTTTTTAAAATCTCTCCATTGAACCGCCGCTAAAGAGAGATGTCTTTTCCTAATTTCTTTGGTTTCCTCAAAATTGAATGTCATCTGTAATGGAAAAAATTAAATATGTCATTTAAAATATATAATATTAAAAAAATGAGATAAAATAAATAAATAAAGATATTTTACCGTCACGGCCTCCCAAAGCTGTTGCTTCGCCGTCCTGTCCACTGACTTCCAATCAGGATATAAAATACTAATCCTGCAACGGCTCTACATCGCTATATAACTGACAAACTGAACTGCATTTGGGCCAACTGCATTATTATTATCATCAAAACGGATGTGTGATTTGTTATCATCACGAGCGAGTGATAGTTTTGGTAAACGTGTAATACCACGTTTACCAACTAGAGAACTTTATTTTTGAGTAGTAACTGGAGAAGTCTCCTCCGCCGAGGACGCATCAGTAGTCCTGCAATTTTTTTTATAAATTAACAGTTTTATTTCATTAAATATGTATATTAATGAATATTTAATAATATGTCAAAATAGATATACCTCGGTAACTGCTCCTCTCTATCTGTATTTGACATTGCTACTAGAAAGTGTAATGAAATTTTGGGTACCTGTATATCATTAGAAAACTGAATAATTAGAAACAAGGAAATGAAAAATAAATATGTAAAAATAGAGGCATGTATTTGTAAGTTTTAAAAATAGTCATAAAAAATTAATATTTACCAGAAAAATTAGGAGACTAATTTAGTGTTTTCCCATGTCCCTTCATCATGATCGGTACGTACTGCATGCACTATGTCTGTCTTATATTCATTGTAATCATCTGAAAATTGCATAATAGATGAATAAGGCTCATGTAAATCACTAGCATCATCAGAATCATCGTCATCACCCAAATGATATCTTTTCCCTTTCAAAACAACTGACCACTGATCATTCGACGGATCAATGACATAAAATACTTGTTTTGCATGTGTCTCCAAGATAAATGGTTCCTCGTTGTGATTAAATCTTTTCAAATCAACCAGTTTAAACCCATATTCATCATGTTTCACGCCACTATTACTATCAACCCAATTGCACTTAAAAATAGAGACTCGAAATTTAATATAATCAATTTCCCATATGTCTTCAATAACTCCAAAATATGATGTTGATGCAGAAATTGGGTTTTTATCTTTGGCACTCGAAAAATGAACTGCTTCAGCGAATACCATCACACCACTATTCTGAACGGTACTCTTGTCATCCAGGTTTTTTGTGTAAAATGTGTAGCCATTGATATCAAAACTAGACCAAGTGATCACATTAAAAGATGGTCCCCCTGATAACCACTTCAATGTTTCTGATACAGATATATCTGGGGTGACTTTCTCTTTAAACCATGAAACAAATGTCTTCTTATGCTCAATAATCATCCACTTTTCATTTCTTTTCTGATATCGTAACTTTAATTCAGCAATATGTGAGGATATATATGGTTGAACCTCATCTGTTTTGTTCAAAATGTATAAATGTGCTTGCATCACTTCATCACGTGGAATGAACTTTACCTTTAAGCCTCGAACCCCTCTACCTTCTCTGTCAACTGTCATATGTCGAGATAGAGGGAGACCAATATGCTCCACCTCATTCAAATAATCAGTAAAGAACTGAATCACCTCTACTGATACATATTTTTGAACAATAGAGGCCTCTGGTTGATAAGTATTTTTAACATATCCTTTCAAAATTTTCATATATCTTTCAAAAGGATACATCCATCTTAAATAAACAGGCCCACACATTCTTATCTCACGCACCAAATTAACCAATAGATGAACCATTATATCAAAAAATGTGGGTGGAAAATACATTTCTAGTTGACAAAGAATAATATTTTCTTCATTCTCCAACAAATCTAACAAATTTGGACCAATGACTTTGCTACAAATGGATTTCAAGAAATTACATAACCTGATGATTGTCTTCCTAACAGCTTTCAGTAATATACCACGCACTGATACTGGTAGAATTTGTTGCATTAACACATGGCAATCATGTGATTTCATACCTATTAATTTACAATCCTTCAATGACACAAAATTATTCACATTTGAAGAAAAACCACTGGGTACTTTAATACCATGAAGACACTGACAAAAATTCATCTTTTCAATCTTGCTTAATGTGTGACAAGCCGGAGGTAAATATGTTCTTTTTCCTTTCACAGCTGGAGCTAACTCCAAACGTATTCGCATTAATATCAAGTCCAATATAGCATGTAATCCATCTTTTGTCTTTCCTTTTATGTCTAACAAAGTTCCAATCAAACTATCACATATGTTTTTCTCAACATGCATAACATCAATGTTATGTTTTATCTCTAAAAATCTCCAATAAGGTAGTTCGAAAAAAATAGACAGCTTCTTCCAGATATGTTTTTGTAAACCAGAACTTTTTCTCTTTCCAAATGTTGAATCAATATATTTCACTCTGTCATAATATTCTTCAGCTGACAATGGTTGAGGGGGGAGGTTGTATTCTTGTAAACCGTTAAATGATTTTCTCAATCTATGATAAGGATGATCAATTCGCAAAAATCTGCGATGTCCCATGTACACTGTCTTTCTTCCATTCTGCAATTGATAATATGAAGTTTGTTCTTCACAAATTGGACATGCTTTATGTCCCTTAACACTATATCTAGATAAGTTTCCATATACAGGAAAGTCGTTTATAGTGATCATTATCATAGCACGCAAAAGAAAATACTCTTTCTTGTATGCATCGAAAACTGTAACACCTTTCTCCCATAGCAGTTTTAAATCCTCAATCAATGGTGTAAGATACACATCAATATCATTTCCCGGTTGTTTTGGTCCAGAAATAATCAAGCTCATCATAACATATTTTTTCTTCATACATAGATGTGGGGACAAGTTGTAAAGTACCAGCAAAATAGGCCATGAACTATGTTGGCTACTGAGGCTCCGATATGGATTCATTCCATCAGTACACAATCCCATTCTGAGATTTCTAACTTGACTTCCAAAATCATGAAATTTTTTATCAAAACTCTTCCACTGTGGTGAATCGGCAGGGTGACGTAAGTTACCATCAGAAATGTGCTCATCTGAATGCCATCTTAACCTTTTTGCATCATTTGAATTTGGAAATAGACGCTTCAAACGAGGAATAATTGGAAGGTACCAAATTGCTTTAGATGGAGTTTTGATTTTGGTACCTAAAAATAAATCAGAATTGAATTATCAGAATTGTTTGAAAAAAATATTGGATGATATCATTGGAATGTAAAAAAATTGATTTTTCATAACGTTACATGACATCACCTGAAAATGAATCTGAGTTGACTTTCTCATCCATCTTATAGCGCGATGTTCCACATGTAGGACAACTTGATAAATGTTCATTTTCTTTCCTATACAGTACACAATCATTGGGGCAAGCATGTATCTTTTTATACCCCAATCCCATTGGGAATAATATTTTCTTCGCCTCATAATTGGAATCTGGAAGCCCATTGCCTTCTGGAAGAAGCTCTTTTAAAAGCTCAAGTAAACTGGAGAAACTTTTATCACTCCACCCATTTTTTGCTTTTAAGTTAACTAATCTCAAAAATGTTGATAACACTGTATATTTACTACAACATGGGAATAATGGTTTCTCAGAATCTCCATACAATCGTTCAACAGTTGGTGTTTTTTCGATGGTTTCAACACCTAAATCATGAATTAATTCTTCAGTACGATCCTCTGCCTCATTATGAATATCGTCATCAACATTGGATGTTGAATTTTTAGTTCTTTCACCATGCAAGATCCAACGTGTATAATTAAGGCTAAAACCATAACAAATGAGATGATCCTTGATTTCTCTGAAGTTTAACTTTCCCATATTTACACACTTCACACATGTATAGAAAATCAAATCAATATTTTGATTATGCCGTTTAGCAAATTCCAAAAAATTGTCAACTCCTCTTTCATATTCACTAGTAGTTTTTCGTAGATAAATCCAATTATGATCCATTAATACCTGATATCACAATATAATTGATGAATATATTAAAACATAGAAACATTTAAATATCTATCAGATAAATTGTAAACAAAAACATATTCCATAAAAACTATTGATAATCAGATAAAAGACATTAGATATGAAACACGTTTAAAAATAGAGTAAACAGTTTATTTTCATATTATATACATGTGTGTTAACGACATTCTAATTTCATAAAAAATTATAAAGTATCAAAATTTTAAAAATAAGATCAAGAAAGAAAATGATATGTCATTTCAATCAATGATGTAGTTTAAAATAAAATAAATTAATGATTTGTTCTTTGATTATTCTGAGGATATTATTGAACATGATGAAGAGTATGTTAATAAAATACTTCTTATTTTTGTGAACATAATAAATGAAAGAGTCAAATACAAAGATAAAATTCCTCAATATTTAAATTTTGGTCGAAATTGACATTTTTCAGTTGGGTCACATGGTAAAATATAAGACATCCAAATAAGTCTATCATTCATACTGGCTCATTTGGTTTATTTATCTCCTAAGGTTATTTATAATATGGTTTTACTCCGAATAGTGGGTATAGTCTCCACATTATACGTTTATAAACCTATAATGATGCTTAGGAGCCTCAATTATATTGGGACGCATGCTTGAGTTCATTGGTAATATGACTCATGGCATCAGTTTATGATCCCTCACCACTGACACTTGATGTGGTTTCCCATGATTTTTTTCTATTCTCCCACATAGTTTTTGGAAATTATATGTCATTATCATTTTAGTATATCTTTATATTGATACTAAGACACTTCTCTTTATCCATATCTAACAGATCAATGCATTTCAATTTCACATTTCAGTGGATAATCACCATAATCCAATCTATATTATTTTATTATTGAACATATATTACATAATACATATTCTATCAAGGGATTTAGGTGTCATCGGCCCAAAAACAACACCATAAACTATCTTGAGTAACATCAATGATTTTACTTTTTCTAGATTATTTTTTTCTTGCCAATATTCCCTTTTATAAATGAATCACCTACATAAATGTCATCAATTGTGAGTTTGGGAAGGTCTAGAGAACTATTATTACTGGAAATGATTTTTTTATGGTTTTTCAAGAACCAAGATGAGATGCCATCTAACTAGAAACCCAACACAGTCTGGGATATGGCCTGAAGGGCGTTCTTGATCCCCCAAAGCTGGAAACTACTATAGGGAATCAATAGAATAAAAAAGGAATGATTTATCCCAAAAAACAACCAAGATCAATATCTAAACTGAATACACGGTAGAACTAACAATAATAAACATCAATTAATACATAACTAATCCAAATATAAAAACTTCAAAATAAAAAAAACGAAAAAAAACTTATGATACACCATGAAATCGTGATCTTCATGTGACCTCTTTGTCACCACCAAACACAACGCCAACATGCTCTAATGGAATATTTAACTATAAATGATAAACTGCAAAATATATTAGGTCAACCAATGTTGTTTGGAACATGTATGATGTGATCATAAATAGCTCAGTAGGTTATCACACCCTATTCAATGCATTTCCTTTTCCAAAAAATTCCAAAAAAGGTTAAAATACATATATAAAGTAGGATTTTAATTATTCTAAAAAACAAAACAGATATTTCCACAAATTCCCTTTTTTAAAAATCACACATGCATCCTTTCTTTTCAAAAATGGTTTCACAATAAAAATTTATTTTAAAAACAAAACCAAAAATATAATTTATTACTAGATGATCAAATAGTGAATATAATGAATGTAAATGAAACATATAATATGATATAAACTTGAAGGGATAATGACCAATAAGAAGTATAAATAAATAGAACATACAGATAGATAATAAATGGAATCTCTTAAATATATCTAGAGGAAATCCGTGGAGGCACTCAGTTTGGAATCAAATACCAGTATATAGTGCAAATCCATAGTCAATAACCAGTTTTCTGTTATAAACTATCCAATCTAGTGTCACATCCAAATAATATTCAACCATTTCCATGTATTGACCCACTTATACATTTCAAGTGCAAAAATGGTGTGATAGCAATAGAGAAAGAGGAAGAACGCTTACCAGAAATCGTGCAAACGAAAAAAACCTTCAAAAATGTCCGTCCAAGATCGAAAATCATGTTCGAAGGTCGTCGGGAGTCCGAAGTGCAGCCGCGGAGCTTGATTTCGACGATCGAACAAAATAAGGGTTTCGGCCGAGATCGCAAATTAGGTTCCAAGGTAGTCGGATGTCCGAAGGGCCGCAACGGAGCTTGATTTTGACGATGGAAAAAAACGAGGGTTTCGGGACAGCGGAGCTCGATTTCAACGGTAGAACAAAATGAGGGTTTCAGACCCCGAATAATTTTATAATAATTTTCGCGTCGGTTTTAAGGAAAACCGACGCCAAAAATTTAAAAAAACATTTCGGCGTCGATTTTTAGGAAAACTGACACGGATGTTTTAACTTATGGCGTCGGTTTTTAGAAAAATCGACGCCGAATGTTTTTTTAAAAACTATCTTCTGCGTCGGTTTTTAGGAAAACCGACGCCGAATGTGTTTTTTCGCCGTCGGTTTTCGGCGTCGGTTTTCCTCAAAAACGATGCCGAAAATAAAAATAAAAACTTCCACGTCGGTTTTTTAGAAAACCGACACGGAAAAAAAATTTAATTATTTTCCGCGTCGGTTATTATAATAACCGACGCAGAAAATATGTCTATCTTCCGCGTCAGTTTTCAGGAAAACCGACGCCAAATGTGTTTTTTCGCCGTCGGTTTTCCTCAAAACCGACGCCGAAAATAAAAATAAAAACTTCCGCGTCGGTTATTATAATAACCGACGCGGAAAATATGTTAACTAATATTATTGGTGTCGGTTTTCTGCAGAACCGACGCCATTAATTCCCCGCACATACTATTCGCGTCGGGTTTTAAAAAACCGACGTTATTACGCCGACGCGAAAACCCGTATTTCCACTAGTGATTGATGAATTATCAGAAAATTAATCCTAATCTTCATTTTAAAATCATAATCATATGAACACTTCATAAGAGTGTGGCCCCATAATATTCATATAAACCATATCATATGTTAATTATAATTAACAAGACCATTATTTCATAGATATTTTGGCATCACCACCTGTTTCACATATCATAGTAGATCAGGAATCCATACCTATTTCATATAGTGGATCAAGAAAACTTACTCATTTACCATAATTATATGATGATATATAATGTTTCACCCAATGAATTAGTGGTATATATAATATTTGCATCCAATAACATAATTAAAACTATAAATATGTGTTCCATAAGCTCATAAAACATTAACCATGTCATTATATCATAACCAATATAAAATAAATGGGTTTTTAGAAAAATAATCAACTTACTAATTAAACTTAAAGAGAAATAAAAAATATGTAATCATTGGATTATATCTCTAGTAAAGCATAATAATCCTTAAAGTATGGCGAAAAAAAATAAAAAATGCACTTAAAAGATAATTCAATCATTTAATTGAATTATAAAAAAATCTCCTTTTCCTTTGATAAAATTTTATTAAAAAGATTCAATAATATATAGATAACATTTTTCATTGATAATAACTAAATATACATTTAAAATACGATTTAAATCAATGAATTTTCGGGATGATAGAAAAGGAAATTCATGACATATATGTTAAGAAAAAAATATTCTTTTTACACTTTTATAAATGGAGACAATAACTTAATTGTAAATTTTTTAGAAATAATCATTTTATACCATTTTAAATAAATTCAAAGGGACTAAAATTTACAAAACACTTCAATTATATTTAATAACATTTATAAAATAACTTTTAAGAGTATGGATATGGATGAAAATGTTCATCGATCAAAGAGTAAATAAGTTCATACTTATTTTAATTATTTTCCTTCCTCTAAGTAAAAAAAATATTAAATGGTAATAATACTTTACAATTACAGGAATAACCATATTTAAAAAATTATATGTTTTATTTAAAGTATAAGATACATAAAATTTCCCTCAATATAAATTTACCACAAACAATATTGAAAATAAATTAGATTAAAACATACACCATAACATCACGTTCCATATTTTCTTCTATCAATTATATATAATATATAATAAATATATATTTTTTATACATATATTATATAACTATATTAACATATAACTTAATTTTTTATCATTCCTTTGTAATTTAGGGTTATATTTGTATTAATAATTTATTCACTAAAATGAATATTCAGGTGAAAATTGGTTTGTTTTCACTGCATGTTCTGGTATGATGGTTTCAATATATGAACCATGGTCAATGTTTCATCATATAAAAAATATTAATAATTAAATAAGTATCAGATTTAAAAATATAAACACTTTTATAATTATTCTTGTAAACAATTGGTGATAAACAAATTACATTGCTTCGTAGAGGTAGTAGTCCACAAACACACATGAAAGATGTTTTCATTTCAAATTAGATGGGAATGTAGTTAAAAAATGGTTATAACAAAAACATAATAAAATTTTATTATATTATTGATAATTATTTTAATATATCACAATTTTTAACATTTTTTTAACAAGGAAAAATAAAAAAGAAAAAGAAAACACTCCATTATGAACTATAACTATTCTTTAGAAGGCCTCGGTAAGATTATTCCTAAATCCTTATTAGGATGGTATTATGATAAACATAGGGAATATAATATGGGGTTAGGTATTTTAGGAATTTATTTGGGTAGGGATTATCTGATCTAATAGGAAATTATGATCTGGATAAAAGAGGAGAGGTGGTATCCTTTTATAAGTGGGGGGGGGGGACATACTTGGAATTTTTAAAATTATTTTAATATATTAATGTATAAATCAAAAAAAAATTCATCCTAAATGAATAAAATTAAAATATGAGATAATATAAGGTCAAAAAATGACATTCGAATAGGATTTATATATGTTTTACATCATTTTAACCCTTATAATTTTATTTTTAATCGTTTTAACCTCTTATAACTGATATAGTGGTAGGTAATGTTTTTACCAAAGATACTTTTCATAATGAATGTTAATTAATTTGAAATTATTATAAAATATTTATTAAATTTTTTCCAAATATGGTATTGATTTGAAATATATTAATTTTAATAAATGGTAGATATTTATTTTAAAATAAGTGTAAAAAACATGACAAAACTATTTTCTGAAAAATAAATTTTATGCATAAAATTGAGTTTACCTCGATTCTTTTCAATGTAAAAATAGATATATGATTATTAAGTTTTTTAAAAATATATTATTTAAACATTAAATTAAAATAATTCATTAATAAAAAATAATTTACTTTTTTTAAATTTAAAAGACATTATGCGCATAATAACTTTTTTAAAGAAAACACAACTTTCTTACCTTCAAATTATTTTATTTTAATTTAAAAAAAGAAACTAGTGAATTTATTTTATATTTATGTTAAAAATAAAATTTTATAATTTCTTTAGTAATATTAATACCATCCAATCTAACATCAATGCGATAACTGTCACGTTAAATAATAATAATTAAATAGTATATCATAGTTCATATAAACTCGGTATTGTGTATAAAGAAAGAGATCAGAGAAATAAAATTTATATAAAGACAAATATATCATAAAATCTTAGGTTATTACAATTTATTAATCTATTTTAAAAAAATAAACTCTATAAAATGTGAAAACTGTCACGAAACATCAAATATACCATGATGAAAAAGGAATGACTCTTAAAAAATTTATGCTTTTAAGAGTTTCAAAAAAAATATTAACCATAAAATACATTTTAAATTACTAAATGGAACTGCACAATATTTATTGAAAATGTTATTTGTAAATAACATTAGAAAACAATTTTTAATTCAAAATCCATTTTGAAACTCTAGGAATCTAAGTGGATGGAGGTTAATTTAGAACCAAAGAACTTAATTAAATATAAAATAATGTTGAAAAATTCAATTAAATTGTTATACTAATACCAATAACATATAAAAAATATAATCATCCATAAACCATTCCAAAACAACCAATAGAAATAAATTAAAAAAAAATCCCAATGAAGGCTTCTAAAAACCCATGAACTTATCATTTAAACATCTATTAAAGATTGAAAACAGCTATTTTAAATTCCTTATACTATGAGAAATTATTACAAGATTTTAAAAAAAATAATAACTTGTATAATTTAAATGGAACATGAATTTATAAAACTCATTAATTATTTAAATTTATAAGAAAAATTATATGGAAACACATACTATGATCCAAGTGCAGATGGTAAAAATACCTCAAATAAAGGAATACTAAGACCCATGAACCCATCCAAAAACCCTAGTCACAAAGAATTTGGAACTTTTAGAACCAAAATTTAACCTAGGGTTCAACGGGGGTGATTTATAATGATGAGAAAGAGGTAAATAAGAGGTGTAATATTAGGAGTGGTGGATGAAACCCAACATAGAGATATAATGATCAAAATAAATAGGGGAGGTATTGAACTCCATGAGAGAGGGAGGTGGGAGTCCCACATACGGGTCCTCCAATTATTGTGTTGATAGTCTATACCAAATGGAATTAAAAAGACTCTATTTGGAGTCTTAAAATAATAAGGTTTTTTTTGGAAAATACAACATTTAAGGACTCGGGAGAGATACATAGTTGGGATGCATAGTTTACCAAACCATGCTCCAAATATGAAACTATAATTGGACACACATATGAAATACAAAAGGTTTTTTCTACATGACTAGAATAACCCTGAACCAACCATACAATTAGGAACCCTTGAAAATTATATTTCTCTTGCATGTTTTGTACCTGGTTATTAATAACCAACAACAACCATAATATTTCACTAAAATTTCAAATTTTAATAAAATTAATGTATTTTTAACCAAATATCAATAATGAAACTTAAAATAAATAATTAAATAAATTAATAAAAATTATAATTCTTGGGGTGTTACTCATAACCCCAAACCACCTAAATCAATTATTATACTTCATTATATAGGCCCTAGGACTCTCATAATATATCATGGAATTTTATTATAAATTAAAAAACATATATGTAAATTGAATTAGTAATAACACTTTTAACCTTAAACTATAAAATGTTCTCTCATGAATTTAGCATCATGAAATGACTATAATCCATAAAGGCTAATTTTAAGGAGATCTGAACATTATGTGTTTAACATTCAGTATAATTTCTCATGAAAGGGTATTATGAATCATAGAGTTCAATCCCACTGGCCTTGATAATTTACAATTTCTTAGATTAAGATAAATATAATTAAATTATCTAAAATCAATATTTTATGCCACAAGATATACCTAAACCAACAATATGATATTCCTAACCATTCACATATATCTTACTATTCAATATAAAAATATTATACACTATGATATTGGGATTTAGGGAATATATCTTTTAGTTTCCTAATATTTTCCCAAAATAGGATGTGACACTACTCCCATGAAATTAATTTTTAATTGAGATAGAGTTAAAAAATGGAATCTATATTAAACATATCTATTTTTATTGGATGCAAATTTTAGATATTACTGATTTGGATAACTAATATACTTTACAATGGCTTCATCTGACCTAGTGTGTTACTATTAGAGATCATGATTCATTATATGGGAATGATAGGGTTTTTTTGATACAGAAACACTAATCTTGATAACCATCATCTGATGGGAAGGTTATGCATGACCCCAATACAGTCACTATTGAATCCAATGGTGAATGGTGCACGGGGTTCTCCCTTTTGAATAATATATGGATGTAAGTCAATATAAGGGGACAACGTATGTTTATAGTACAATGGTTTAATTAAAAACCTTTAAAGATCATTACATTTATGGGATTTCCAAGTCCGACTTGAAGAATACAGATGATATTCTACATGAAACTCCAAAGATGCTGAATATTACTAGTTAGTTAGAGATGCATATGGATGATGCAGGCCCCTCAAACTGGATAACAACTAGTGATGGGACAATATGGAAAGAACTTTTCACTCTTGATATAAAATCACCTCATGATGTTATGAAGGTGGATAATTATGGGACCTCTCGGGAACATAGTGTTATAGAGAATTGAAGGGGGAATAAATATCCTAAATATGGTCTAAAATAAAATAACACATAGAAAGAATTTGGATGACATTGAATGTGGAATTTTAACCCATGGAAATGAATCCAAAAATCCCCCATTGTTATGATGAAAATAGTTCTGGATAAATCACCTGATCCAACATTAGGGATATGATCATAGGACATGTCTTTAGATGGGGATGGATATAGGACTCCAAATGATAAAGGCACATATAAGTAGCTAACAAAGCATGTCCAAAATTTCACTCTACATATTTAGACCACTGATCATAGTGAATGGTGAGGTCACATATTCCTACCTCAAGGGTGGCTAAAAGAAAACATTTTATTGAACAATATATTGAAACTGATCAATGTAACAACATATTTCCCTCTATGAATGAAAGATTATGATTAGATAATGTTGATGACAAAAAAGTGTCTATCTAGCCTGAGAATTCCTCATCTGTAGACCACATACATGAATTCATAAAATTTGGAATCAAAGGGAAATATTAAATAGAAAACAGAAAGAAAGGGAAGAAAAATAAAATAAGGGATGAAAAAGGCATGTCCAGATGAGTGTGAAAAAGAAAAAAGGCCCTCAAATAAGGGGAAAGCCCCTTAAATATGATGGTATTATATTATAATTATCAAAGGAATGGGAATCCTTCATGGGGAAAGGCCTTAGATACTTTATTTTTTCCTACAATCCATTTCTTATTGAAATTGATGAACTAAAATTAATCTTTAGTAATTGGAATACATTTAATTGGAGCACTCTTGGTTATAAGATTATATAAAAAACATGAATGAATTAATCATATATCATTTATGGGTTTTCCAATATAAAATATTTTGAGTTAATGATACCTACAAGAAGCCTAAAATCATTAAAATCTATTGAAAAATCTAATGTTGTCCTTTATCACTTTATTTTGTTTATGCATCCACGTCCTACATCAAGAGGAGGGAACTATGAGAAGAAATTATAGAAATTTATGAAAGAATGAATCACAAATGGGTGATTATTAGGGAATTCAATATTTTATGGAAACTAGAAGAAAAACCTGGTGATAACATCCACCACATTATATATTTTGTGTTATCATTATATATTGACCAATTCAACCTTGTAGAGGTTTCAATTGCCGGATCTGAATTCACATGGAGAAGATACACTCTAAATGTTAGACAAGAAAGTAAACTTGATAGATGTTTTTTCCTTACAAATTAAAGGATCTCTTCGAGTGGAGTTTTTTATTTCACACTTCCTAAGAAAAATTCTGATCACAATACCATCATGGTGAAAATCTGTACGTATATAGAAAGGTTAAAACCCATCCTATTTCGATTTAATAATGGATGGATTATAGATCCTGGATGTAGGGAAACATTACTAGAGGCCTATAAATTTTAACATTTTGGAAACTCCATCCATAAATTGGATATTAATCTTAAGCATGCCAAGAAGCTTCTTAAATAATGGAGAAAAAAATAATTTTCAAAGTTGGATTTGGACATTAATGTTTCAGAGGAATGTCTTTCACACAATAAGATTATAAATCAAAAACCTAAATTCTCCCTCCTAATCCCATATAAAATCTCATAATAGGAACAATGAAATTTTTTAATCAAGGGAAGAAAAAATAAAAATCACTTGAATGTGAAATGAATAAAATATGGGTACTAAAATTCAAAATTCATTTATAGCCCTTGTAAAAAAAGGTCTAGAGCAGGGAACGATAGAATCAACATTAATGGATATCTATCTACCTATGAAAGTTATATTTTTCCAATTACTATAGAGTATTTCAAGGGTTTATAGTCTGAAAATGGACTACTCAAAAAATATATGGTTGATATCATTACTCCTTTAATTAAGGGGTGTTATAATGAATCCCTTATAATGGCACCATCTCAGGAGGAAATCAAAGATTAATTTTTCCCTCAATATGGATAGTACAATTGTCCCTGATGGAATTAATAATATGTTCTTCATGAATTATTGGGATATCTTGTATGATTATGAAACTCAATAAATAAAGTATTTCTTCATTCACTCATACATTCCTTATGGGATAAATGCAAGATTTGTTGATATGATACCAAAGAAGGAGAACATAGTTGATATAAAAACATCCAGCCCATTGCCCTTGGGAACAAAATACCTACACTCATTAGAAAGATTATTATGATCAGGATGGGGGATCTTGTTAAAATATTTATCACCATGAATCAATTGGGATTTTTTTGGGAAGGATCATTCAAAATTGTCTTTTCACAGCCTCAAAGGGTGTCAATATTATAGGGATGAAATTGAAGGATGGTAATTTTTCTCTAAAATTTGGAATATATGAAGACTTTAACACTTGAAATGGTATTTTCTCCTTGATTTTATTAAAATTTCTATTTCCTCAAATTTGTTAATCAATCTCATCTACATTATTCTTATCTTTTCCAGGCTGTCAATTCTTATTAATGGGGCCCCCATAGGTTATTTCCATTGTACTTGTGGTGAGAGAGAAGGTGATCCACTATCTGGGATTCTTTTTTCCATTGTTTAAGATTACTTTTGTAGATTCATCAATGACTTAACTTAACATGGACCCTACAAATTAATCAATATAGGTATAAATGTCTATGTTCCATCACAACTACTATATGTATATGATATTGTTTTTCTTGGTTATGTCTCAAAAAATACTATATCCTCTATTGAAAACTTATTTGAACATTATGAGGAAGTTGTTGGGAAATCCATAAGTTGGGATAATTCAATAAATTTTTAGATATGATCTATCAATTGGTAGACAAAATAGGATAATAAGAAGCATTGGAGTTAAAAGAGCATCTCCCCCTTTTTACTATTTTGGTGTCCTTATATTTTTGTTAAGATGAAAAGTATTTACTTGAAATATATACGCTCGAGTAATTTTAACCACATGGGCTGGTGGAGAGGAAAATCCATGTATCAGGCTAGAAGAGTTTGTATTATTAACTATTTAAACACTTATATGTTTGTTTACTCTTTCTCACTATATTGATGTCCTCAGAGCCTCTTAAAGTAACAACAAGGGTTGGTTAGAAAATTTATATGGACTGTTAACTTTTATGAAAATAAGTTGGTAACCGTTTCTTGGAATAAGTGTATTAAACACATTGAATTGGGAGGTCTTGGAATTAATGATTTAAAGATCTTCAATGATGGCCTTATTGAAAAATTCACTTCGAGACTAATTACTTGTGATGAATCCTCTGACTATTTGTTAAATTGGTTCAAAGGTAGACTCCTAAATGATTATAAATATTACCTTTCATCCTTTTTTTGGGAAACCCTCATACATTCTTTCGAAAAAATTATTTAGGATACACAGTGGATTGTGGGAAGGGACTCTAATCTTAACTCATGATCCACTACATGGTTGGATTAACCTATGGAAAGTACTATCAACATCCCCAATGAGTTTTCTCACATGTGTGTTGCTGACTTATTATCTCAACTACACAACATTGAGATCAAACATCCCATTTAAACCATACTTTAAATTCAGAGGTATGGTTTCATGGATTATGACACTCTCATTTAGAAACACAATTTGCTTGGTCACTTTAATACCATGTATTTTTATGCATTGGAATGTTGTTGTACAACCTGGCCACAAATATGGATTCTGAAATTTAAAACCTCCTTAATTCATCCAAATTCCTCTTGTTATGGATGGTATGCGAGCATTTTCTTTCCAACAAGGATCATATTCAAAGATCTAGACATCAAGTTGCTTATGTATGCAATATGTTATTTTGAGAAGGGGAGGATATCAGTCACCTTCTTTTGGAATGTGGCTTTACGCATGCCTTATGGGACTACATAGGTTCAATTTTGGAACTAGAAATTGGGAGCAACATCCAGTGTCCTGATCTCCTAGAGTAAATCTGTAATACCAATTTTAGTGAACATATTTAGAATCTATTATTTGTAGTATTTTTATTGGTCTTCTCATATATACTGATCGCTCGATATTCTAAATTCATCCATAGAAAAAAATTTAAAATGAATTTTGGAATGATCACATAGCATAAAGATGTTTATGAAACATATATAGTGAAAACATGATGTATGAATAACACTATGCAAGATCTAAATATTCATAGATTATGGGTTGTTACATGTTGACCAAGGAAGCCTAAAATTATCCAGTTAATTCTCTAGATCCCTCTAATTATCCCATGAATTATGGTCAACATTGATGGGTAAACCTCTGGTATTCTTGGACCCTTAGGATGTGGAGGTGTATTTAAAACATATTATATATTTGTTAAATGGTGATTTCATCATTATAATGAAATTGGGGAAGCATATAAAGATGAATTATTAGCTATGACATTTGAAACTAGATATGATGTCCAACAAAATTCGAACTCATTATTGCTTGAATCTGACTCTGAATTTGTTGTGAAGTACTTGAAATTAAAAACAAGGGATGTGCCTTAGTGAATCCTACCTTGATGGATTGAATGTATCACTAATATTTATCAAATTAATTTGGAAGTCTCTTATATATAGAGAGAGGAAATTTAAGTGGCAGATATGTTGTCAAAAAAAGTTGTCAAGGACATGAACATTATGTGGTCCTCCAGGATCACATATTACTGTACTTCAGTAGTGGATGAAAATATGTGTGGTGTAACACATTACCATGTTCATAATAATCCCTTGTAACCATGAACGATTGATTTAATGGCTTGAAGGCATTAGATTTTTATTTATTATGGACAAACCCTCATTTAAGGGATAAAGGGGAACCCTAACATGGCCCGTAGACTTAGTGGAACGAGCCCCTACCACGACCCTATGATCCAAAGGAATAGGTCCTAACACATGATCCAAATCTTAGACCAAAACCCTTAGAGATTTTCCTCCATATCACATGTGATAATGATGAATTTATCCCTACACTTCCATGGGTAGGTCGACTAGAATTTCTGCAATGCAGTACAGCATGGGGCCCAATACCGATGGTGAAAACCATACCCTCACACTCTTCCTCCTATGGTATTTCTGTGAAGGAAGATTCTACTTTCTCCCGAACCTATTCAGGGGCCTAATCCTGAGGAATGCCCATTTATCCATGTCACTATGGACTATTCCCTACCATAGACCACCATGGTCTCCCATCATCGCTAGGAAAAATCCACCCTAGTGATGATGAAAATAAAATATCCTAAAAAACCCGTCGTCGTCACTGAAACCACTCGCAAAGACCACACCAACCATCCAAACCACTCTCCCTAGAGGAACATTACATGAAATATCAGAGAGACGAACCCTGTCATGGAAGACTTGTAACACAATTCCCTTCATTGTGGATGAACATACCACCCAATGTCATGAAATCTTGACCACCATTAACCACCTAAGCACAACCTACCCTCAATGCTATATCAATGAAATAGAAGGACCACCACCACCTAGAGACTTTTCTGTTGAAGATCACACCCTGTCACAATGTGATACCCGGACCATGGACAAACCCAGTCACTTCATAAAGACAACATCGTGGAAGAACACACCCCCACCACCACAAAAAATAGGATACATGCCATCCTTGCCACATACCAGATCCAAATCCAAGTCAAAGAAGAACCACTGCCACCTTGAGACATTATTGTGGAAGATATCCCCACCATGTTTCCAAACCCAATCCACTAATGGTAGTTTCCACTCCCTAGAGAAATCACCACAAAAGAACGAACCCCACCACACCACCAAAACCGAGCCACAGATGAAATACGCCACTGCCTGAGACCATGCCATAGAATATTGCACCCCGCCACTAGAGAGTGATCCCCACTCCTCTAGATCTAATCCCACACAAACTCTCCCCAGAAAAAGAAGTCTTACCGCTATGGATGAACCCTTATCTAACCTATCTGAGCCCGAATAGAAAAATAGTGACAGTGTATGAGATCACTGCTCCACGAACTCTCCTAGAAAGCATTGATAAGGAAGAAAGACCCACTAGAGATAGAGGTAGATGGCGGTGGTGAGAGGGAAATCCCTAAACCTGCTGCACCCCTTATGAGATCATTCACTATTCTCTTGCATCCCTGACTCTGTTTGTCTAGATTTTATAAAATTTATTTTTAGGACCGGTTTTATCTAAATCCATATCATTTTATTTATAAAAAATTTGATTTTAGATAAATTCATTTTAGATTCATGAATTACCTAAATATTTTTAAGATTCTAATGAAGTCAATTTTTATCTAGTTTCTAAACTAGTTTAGGTTTATTATATATCTTGATATATTCAAGATTAAAGGAGGATCATATTGATCATTTGAAGTTAGTATTAGAAGTCCTGTGATGAAATTAGTTGTATGTGAATTTTCTAAAATATGTATTTTTATACATATAAGGTTCAATTACATTGTAATGTCATGTCTCAATAATATTTTATGGTTGATCATTCATAGATCAAGATTGTTATTTATTAGGTAACCATGAAGAACTTTTTTGGATTCCATAGTCCCCTTTATCAAAAATGATTTTATGTATGTTTTATTTCTGATTTATCTCTTGTTGTTTATACATTGATATCATTGACTAAGAATTTTTTATATATATTTAGATCAGTATCAAATGGTGTCTTATTACTTTTATTAAAATTTTGACAATTCTATTATCCTTAAGTTTTTGGAAGAGGGAGTTATTTTCAAGGTATTTTGTTGATACTTATAATGTTGTTATAGGAAATATTTATTGAAGTATATGTTAGTAGTAAATTATGGGTCTCAATAGTTATGTTATCATGAATTTAATCATTCCACTCAAGATCTAGATATTTTGAAAATGGTGATTTCTATAAATTTATAGAAATATTGTCTCATTAGAGAGTCTTCTATGGTCCTTACGATTGAAAATAACCTATGATATATCATACCTTAATGAAATTTTAATTTTTATTAGTAGAGGTGGATAGAGTTCATGAAGGATTATGTAAGATCATGTATTTATCCTGGTTCCCCCTTTTAGTTTTTCGTTTGAGCCTTTGGGGTTGAGCCTTGTTCAGATACAAAGAACCATTATTGGAAAAAATGAACTAATGTTTAGGGATGCATGATTATTTAAATAAATTGATTCTATATATAAATGTGTTAAATGATATTAATATGGGTTTCAATAATTTCCATGGCTTTGGAGGTGGATTGGGAACTTTTTGTGAAAATTGGGAGGAAATTTGACTGCCCGATGATTACACGTCGTGTATCTATTACATGATGTATAACATTGGTTTGACACATGTTTTAAACCTTTATTGGGTGTGAAGTGGTTACAAATCATGTAAACTATTCCCATCATAAAATAAGAGATCAGGATTAATATTAACTAAATATTATTGATTTTTGGAATATCCAACTAAAAATAAATATACGACAGGTAAAAGAGTTACATGCCATGTAATATCTCAAGAATAAATTTTAATGGTGTTGCTTAAATAATTGTTTCATTCCATATGTTTTATCCTTATTCCTCTTGAACATAGGGAATATCCCAAGAAATTTTGGAGTTCCATTATCCTTTAATGATACCTCTTTTATGTGATCGATCCTTGGTAAGTCTTTGTCCTTGTTTTCTCTTTCTTCTTCTATTGATCTCCATTTAGTTGGTGGGACCTTGTGACTAAATTTTGGTTTGATATTAATCATGATCTGATTTGTTCTAGGTTTCATTTCACTCTTATGCACCTTACTCTTCATTGGTGTTTCCTTTTAGAGGTGAAACGTTAATCACTAGTTAATTGTGTGGTGTCTAAACCTTAAACCTATGTTCTGTTTAATTGAAATGTATGTAGAATATTGAAATTGAACTAATATATCATGCATCTAAATTAATTAAACGATGAATTGGATTTATTATTAGAAATCAATTAGGATCCAATTTTTTATGACCTAGATTATGGATAAGGTTATGGTGAGAAATTTATTTATTATAAATGAATTGTTGAATAGATTAAAGTCTATTTATCATTATCTGATTTTGGGTGATTTGTTGATATATATTCACCTTGGATTAGCCTGATTAATGAATTGAATGGAATGGTATATGTTTATAACCAAATGGTAAATAAAAATCTGTATTTTATTGGTAAATTTTAATTTATTTCACAGTAATGATTTAATGTAAATTTATTTTTCATTAATTATTATTCTTTAATTGTTTTTGTGGGTTTCCAAGGCATTTTTGTAGAAAGTGGTGGTTACTTCATGATTTGGGCTAAATTGTGATCCCATTTCCAATTTTCAAAACAAAATTTTTTTCTTTTATAACTCCTTAATTTTTTTTAACATTTTTCATCCATTATACATCCCAATTTACCATCGCTGACCTATTAAAACCATGATATCCTTTTGGACCCATTAATAACTCATAATCAAGGTGGAATTGTGGGATTTATTCCGACATTGGAAAACCCAAGATCCCATTTCTAGTTTCAGAAAAATAATTTAATTGGTTTATATCTCATTCATGTTTTTATATTTTTCATCCATTCCTCCTATAACTAGATCCCCAAAACCCTAGGTGCACCGCCATGTTCCATTTTCCCTCTTTGGATCTCATATTCATCGGGGATTAGGGTGAACATCATCAAGGATTCTCAAATTATCAACATTTGAAAAGGTAATCTATTTCTTTCATAAATAATTCTTTTTTTTCTCTTTTACACCCATTTTAGTCTCAACATGACCTACTCAGCCTTATTCGATCATCCATTTCAATTTTGGCTACTGGGAGATTCAACCAATAGTGTGTTTGGGGAGATTTCTTGAGAGTTTTATCAAGTAAGTGAGATTCCTCTCTGGTTCCTTCCATTTTTAGGGTTTATTCTACTTTTATTGAACCCCCAAATGTCCAAAAATTAGGTATTTGAACCTAGGGTTTGGTTTTGAGTTTCATGGTCTAATTTTGTGGTTTTACGTTCGTTTTCACTCTCTTGTATTGCTGTAGTGGTGCAGTTGAAGTTCCACACAAGGATTTGAGGGGTTTGACATATTTTGTAGGTGGTTCCATATGTTATCATTGTAGAATTAGTTATCATGTTGGATTTATATTTATTTCATGTTCTTATTTCATTGAATTTGGTGAAAAAAACTATTTTTGGTAGTAATTTTTATGCAATTGATTTTTAAGTACCAATTTTCTATAAAAATCGATGGTTTACTTGTGCATTACATGTTGCATCAATTGGTATTGTTTCATAATACATGAAAAGAATTTATAAATTGTTTAAGTGCTGAAAATTATATTTTGGTGAAATATTGTTATGCATTAGGTGTTAAAATAGGGGGTTTAAATAGATTTTATGTGCAATATGTTTTTATAATTTGTGAAATTGTTTTATTAGAATTCTAAGTGTTTGTTTGAGATAAAAAATGGTGAACAACATGATTTGATACTATTTTGAGTGTATATAACTATAAATAGTGTTTTTATGTGTAAACGGGATTTGGTGTCATATGGAACTTGTTTGAGAACAAAGAGGGAAACCCGAGTATCTAGGTGGGTGAATGTTTACTAGAATCGTAGTGATCTAGACCGGTTTTGTCCATGTTTCACTTAGAAAGATTGAAATTGAAAAAAAAACGATGATTATGATGATTTTGGGGACCACTAGGTTAATGGTTATTACCCTACTAGTGGATCATGCATGAGAAAGTATATTTTTATGGTTACTTTCACACTGATATGCGAGGTACCTAGTGCTCACAACTAACTAGTGCTTATGGGTGTTCCCGTGTTGAGTTCCCAATGAATATTTTAAAAATAACATTGTCTAATATTGTTTTTTGATGGTAAATTCAGTAGATTACATGTTTTATTTCAATGTACTCATTTATAATGTTACCCACTTTGAGAATTTTTTTCATTCAAAGGATTCACCTTTAGAAATTATTACTACAATTCATTGTTTATCACACTTAAAAAAGTTTTTTTATTTTATGATGCTTGTCACATGTATTATTTAGATGGTATCATTTTGGGATTAGACTCACAAATTACTTATAACATTGGGTGTAATTATACTTGATTATGTTTGACGCAGGTAAGGTCAAGGCCTTCGGAGACGGCAGTTCAGGTTGTTAGTTGCTTCTGTGGTGCTTTGTTATGGGGACGACTTGTGGGTGATGAACCCTTGTTGTGTGGTAGTATTTGGGATGTTTTGTTGATGCTTTTTTATTTTTGACATCCTATTTAATTTTTAAAAACTTTTATTCAGTTCTGAATTTTAATTAAGGCTTGTTTGGAATAAATTTTAAAATTAGGTTTACTGATTGTTTTTTGTTGTTTTTTGTATCCTAACTCAGGAAAATCATTCCAAAACCATTGTTTAAGATACCCGGTAACTTGATCCAGCCTGTGGGGATTGGGAAACCCCATCGAGATGTGTCCTGGGATGATTTTGGTGCTTGTTTTCTTGGAAACCAGATTTGGTTCATGAAAAAATGGTGTTAGAGGCAGGTTTATCTTTTTGGGTCATATTATTATTTTCTGGTGTCTCTGGTTAGACATAAGCTAGGACTGTCGGGGATCAGAGTTTTGATTACAAGTAAGGTGTCTGGAGAGTACCTCTCATGAAAAACCTTCAGTCACTATGAGAAGTTTTGATTGTTTGTTTGACTTCTCTTCTAGGTGGGACGTGCTGGCTGCAGACAATACGTAAACATCAGGTAGGAGTGAAGTGGTTTTTTATTTAAATTTTTATATTTTTTTGATTTATTTATGTCACGAACCGCCCTCGGGGTCTGTGCCGTGACTACCCCAAGCCCGCCTTCCATAGGCCAGGGGCTGGCGACTAGCACCAAGGCGTAAATCCCAACAAAAAGGGAAGACATTGCCTTTGAAAAGTAAACAAGCACCATAGAGTAAGAAAGAGGAAAGGTAATCACTAAGTAAAAATGGTACAAGCTGTGCTGAAAGTAAAAGGGGCCGGAAATACAAGCCCAACTGTAAAGTACAACTGAAAAGAAAAACAGCAACTGAAAGGAAAAACTGCAGCGTCGAGCCGTCCTTTTAAAGTCCCACCTGAAGGGTGGGTACAGATAGCCTCCACTGCTCCTCGGGTCCACCTGACCGCTCCGAGTACATCCCGCCCAGTGGTCCACCTCCAGGTACCGTCCTGCTCTGCATGCCTCAACCACGATCAGTGCTGTCCATCGTCTGCAACCAACACAACGTAGTGCGGGCAAAGCCCGTGCAGGGGTGAGTATAAGCTACTCAGTAGGGACCCCGAGACCCCCGAAGGTCTCCCTAAATCCACAAAGGATAATCCACAAAGGAAAGATACAATCACGAAGTAACATCTGACACGGCTTAGGTATATGCCCATACATACACCTAAGTCATCAATTCCCGTTCGGCTCCAACGTCCGAGTGCAAGCACAACCCAGTCCACACAGGAAAGCAAATGTATACCCAAACAGGATAGAACAACACAATCCACAAAGGAGAGTAAATAGTAAATCCACACAGGATAGCTCAACACAATCCACAAAAGAGAGGAACACAAGATTCAGCTCACACAGGTATACTTCTTCGGATGACGATAAAGATGATCACTAATCTATCTAAGTCATCTGACCCACGAAGGATCGATAGGTACTAACCCCCACAGTGACCCACACAGGATCGGGCCCACACAGGACCTGTAGGCGCTGGCTCACACAGAACCTCTGAGCGCGGACCCACACTGAATCAGACCCACACAGGATCGGGCCCACACAGGACCGGGCCCACACAGGACATGTAGCACTAATCCACAGAGGATTGCTGAGTGCGGTAGTCGTTGCAGTCCACTGAGGATCTTTGCACAGCCGTCGCCGCAGTCCACTGAGGATCTCTGCACGGTCGTCGTCGGAGTAGCAGTCGCAGCCAGCACTAGGGTTCCCGCACACAGCAAGCTCGTTCGGGAGGGTCCGCTCCACGAGCCGAGAGGCTAATACATCAACTGACACAAAGACCAAAGTTGATGTATCCAAAAGTTCCGTATTGTCAACAGGATCTCAACGTCGCAGACGGCGCGTCAATCGGACGTCCGGTCTGAGAGTTATTGGCATTTTCGTCCCAGGGGCCCGGTTGGTTTTTAAGGCAAAACCAACCCGACCACACTCCACTTGCATCCAAACCTTGGGCGGAGTATGCCAAAAGATCCGTCTCACTTAGAGGAAAACAACAAAGCTGACGGCACGTCAATCGGACGTTCGTGGCTCAAGATATGAGTGTTTCCGCTCCGAGGGCCCGGTTGGTTTCGTGTACGAACCAACCCGGCCAAACACAAAGTATTCCGAAACCTTGAGTGCAATATACCGAAACGACAGTCTCGATCCGAGGATCGCGTTGCCACTGACGGAGAGTCGTTTGGAGGCCCGTAGCTCAAGTTACGGGTGTTTGAACGAAGATCGTCCAAAGATAGGGGGTACAGGCCTGGCCCGACCCGGCCCGACCCCCCCCTGGGTAGGCCGAACCGGGTCAACCCGGTCCGAACCGGTCTGACCAGGTCAGACCGGTCTGGCTCGGCCCGCCCGGCCCGGCTCGGCTGAGCGGCCGAGTGGCCGAGTGGCCGACGCGGGGGGAGCCGCCGCCCCGCGTGACACCCCCGCGGCACCCGCGGGGTGTCGGCCATGCGACCGGACGGGGCTGAAGCCGCGTCCCGGATGACGCAGGGGGTGCTGCCGCCCCTGCGTGACACCTGCAGGACACTCGCGAGGTGTCTCCTGGCGCCGGACGCGGTTTCAGCCGCGTCCCGCGAGCACCGCCGCTGCCGCCGGCTTCCGCGGGCCGCCGGAGTTGCTCCGATGGGCCGTTTTTCTTCCCGTCTGCGCCGTTGCTCCACCCGGGACTCGTTCTTCACTGCGGGATCGTCAAACATCCGTTGCGGCACGTTCCGTCGTCACCCGTCAATCCTCACAAGAACGAAGAACGACGGAGGGGTGTCGGGCCGTGTTCGTTTGGCCCGCACCCTCCGCGTTAGATATAAACAACGGGAGTAACAAATTAAACATATGAATTCTACAATTTTAATGGAATAAAATTGTTCTTATTTTTCCGGTTCTTTACTCTTAAAAAAAGGAAAAGAACAATCACGGAAAAAGGAATAAACTCACAACAACCCCTACCTCGTAGTCGTCGTTGAACGCACGATCTTCGCGGAATTGCTCGTCGCGGAAGAGGGGGATCGTCGCGTCGTCGCGGGAAGGCGTCGCGTCGTCGCAGAACCCGGCGTTGAGTCGGCGAGCTCAACGGACCAAGAACAACAGATTTAAATTATAAATTATTAAATCTGTGTTTCGATTAAAACCAAAAAGAACCTTTAGAGGAAACCCGAAATCACTCACCTCAAATGGTTGGAGATCGGAGATCGGGGCGGGGAAGAACATCTCGGATGGGAGCGTTGTCAATTTCTGGGTTCGGCGTTCTTCGTGTTCTTCGCGTTTTTCGCGAGGGAGAAGAAGATACAAGGGTCCTCTCAAATCTTCTCAACGAGCAAATAACCAGGGGTCGTGCGTTGGCCTTATTTTATTATTACGCCAACGAATTTGAAAACTGGTTCAGAAACAAATGAATTAATTCGTTGAATTAATTCACGAAAGAAACTGCCCATTTAATTCACGAAATAAACCGCCGAATTAAATGGTCTGTTAAGAAATTAAGAAAACGCGTCGGTTGACTTCATAATGACGGGTTTTCACGGGTGCGTTACTTAGCGGAAAGAAACGGCGGGGCTCGTGCGGGCCCCACCTCACAAATATCCTACCAAGGGGGTAGGATATTTTTGGATAGCATCCTATCCGGATCAACTCAGTTTATGCTGCTTTTAAGTGGCTTCAAGTGGCTTCAAAGTGGCTTAAGTGAAATAAAATAAAGTTGTCAAAAAATTATTTTATTTCGTAACTTTAAGCCTGAAAATTAAAAACCACACCCGAGAAAACGCAACTCCGGAAGAGAAGTTTCTAAGCGAATATCGGCGCTGCGATTTCATCGGTGCCCTCATAATTTGATTCTGGGCACCGGTTCAAAAGTTAGAAAAACCCGCTCGTCCGTTCACTGAATGTACCCGAGCCAAACTTCGAAAAATGATTCCGGGAACACTTGGCCTCGGAATCAGGTGCCGTCAGAAACTACGTTCTTGAAAAATTCAAAAGAAAATTAAGGAAAAAATTTCCTTGAAATTTACAGGTCTTTACATTACTCCCACCTCAGGGCTTTACGTCCCCGTAAAGATACATCATAAACTAGGGAAACAAATGTGGGTACTGAGCACGCATCTGAGCCTCCCGCTCCCATGTGTTCTCCTGGAGGTTCCCGTGCTTCCATCTGATGCGCACAAGAGGAATATATCGCCCACACAGGACCCTCTCCTGTCGATCCTCTATCTCCACTGGGACCTCCGCAAAAGTCGCCCCATCATCGATGTCTAGCTCCCCATAGTCAATGATGTGCGTCGGGTCGTGCACGTATCTCCTCAGCTGAGATACGTGGAAGACGTCGTGCACCCGGTGCAACTGAGGTGGCAGAGCTAGGCGATAAGCCACCTCGCCAATCCTAATGAGGACCTGGAAAGGCCCGATGAAGCATGGAGACAACTTTCCGCCTCGGCCAAATCACCGCAAACCACGTCGAGGTGAGACAAGCAAGAAGACGTGGTCGCCATCGTCGAACTCTAGTGGCCTCCGCCTCCTATCAACATATGACTTCTGCTAGCTCTGTGCTGTCCTCATCCGCTCCTGGATGACCTGGACCTTCTCTGTTGTGGCCCGGACCATCTCTGGTCCCACAAGTGCTGACTCCCCAGGGTCTGTCCAGCACAAAGGAGATCTGCAAGGCCTGTCGTACAACACCTCGTATGGTGCCATCCCGATTGTGGAGTGGTAGCTGTTGTTGTACGCGAACTCCACCAAGGGTAGGTGGTCCTCCCAGCTACGACCAAAGTCGAGGACACATGCGCGGAGCATGTCCTCGAGATTCTGAATGGTCCTCTCCGTCTAACCATCCGTCTTAGGGTGAAAGGCAGTTCTTAGACGTAGCCGCGTCCCGAACGCCTCCTGCAACCCCTTCCAAAGCCGGGAAGTAAAGAGAGCATCCCGATCAGATATGACAGTCAATTGCACACCGTGAAGCCATACAATCTCCTGGATATAGAGACGCCACAAGCTCTCCACTGAGCCCTGCTCTCGAATGGGTAAGAAGTGTGCCGACTTGGTGAGTCGGTCAACAATCACCCAAATGGAGTCGTGACCTCTGGAAGTGTGTGGAAGTCCAGTCACTAAGTCCATAGATATCCTGTCCCACTTCCACTTCGGGACCTCCAAGGGCTGTACCAAGCCTGCTGGTACCTGGTGCTTTGCCTTCACCGGCTGGCAGGTGAGGCACCGCGGAACGAACTCTGCCACAACCTTCTTCATGCCCGGCCACCAGTGCTGTCGTCTGAGATCCTGGTACATCTTCGCCACTCCAGGATGTACCACCAAAGGAGAAGTGTGGAACTCTCTCAGCACCTCCTCTCGTAAAGCAACTGGTACCAAGGTACGTCCTCTGAAAAGGACATCGTGCTCTTCTCCAAAGGAGAAACCATCAGGTGCCTGTCCCGAGGATATCTGTGCACGCCGTGTCTCACAGTCAGCGTCCCCACACTGTGCCTCTTTGACCCACTGTAGAAGTGGAGGAGAGACTGTGAGAGACTGAAGGAAGACTGCTCCGTCTCTATCCATGAAGGATATCCGCAAAGCGGCTAGTTGCTATGTCGCCTCCTCAATTAGCTGGATGCCCGACCTCCTGCTGAGGGTGTAACACCCCAAGATTTTATAGTGTATTATTTCTTTAAAATAATACAATAACTTGCAATACACGCAACACCGAGTTCAAGTACACCATGACTTACCAAACAAGCCGTTCAAAAGAGGTTATGAATAGTATTAACTAAATTTTAAACTTTATATAATTTTTATAATTTTAGAATCCATATTATGAGTTTCTTAGACATAATGCAAGAACAGATTCATTTTCAGTATTGCACTTTTATAAACTTTCAATAGTGAAACCTTTTTAAATACAATATTTTAAACTTTTTTACTAAATGGGGGACATCAAAAAAATTTAAAATGAAACATCCCAAGCTTCCATGGTACGCTTTCCTTTGAATAATACAGTAGTGTGTGTTGTACGCAACTTCGAGTTCTAACACACACCACAACCAATCAAACTAGCCGTTATGAATAGTAATACCTACTTTTTGATATTATATATATTTTATATTTCAAAATGGACTTCATTTTTGGATTCGTAATATCGAAATTAGCCTAAGGTGAAATTTTGGTACTTTTCGGATAACATTCATATTTTGATGAATAGTGAAAATTACTAAATTTTAATTAAAAACAACTTTTTCAATCAAAATAATTAGTAGTGATAAATTATGAATTTGAGTGGTTTAAAAGTATATTTAGAATATATTTTTACCATTTAATATAATTTTGGTCATTGGACATAATTTTACAATTAAACCAAACATAAACAAGTGTCAATCGTTTGATACTTATTATCTCTTAAAAAACACGCTTTTTGTTTTGACAGCGGGAATTAATTTTAAATTAATTTCTGCCACTTCTATGTTTTGAATTTAGAAAAATGGATTCCATATTTGGAATCAGGATTTTCAAATTTTGTAAATAGGTAACTTTTATTTTTAGACATTTTGAATAATTACTGCGGTAAATATTTTATTTACCATGGTTAAGGGTAAATCCTGTAAATAAGGGTTAAAAATAAATATTATAATAATACTAAATTACCCTAAAACGTGTCCTAGCCTTATTTTTTGATACATGTTCGACCAGAGGCATCTTTGGGTCGATTTTGGGAACCCATGGTGCCACGTGAAGGTGATAGGGACACTTTATTTTAAATAAGTTAAAATGAATACAAAAATGACACAAGCATATATCTTTTAGAAAAACAATTTTTACATAGGGTTATATATGTTGGATTTTAGATTATAAATATTAATTAGAAAGATAAAAATCTTTTCTACATAATTATAGTTTATTTATAATTTTTAGACATTACATAATTTAATTTATTTATGACACAATGATGATGTAGTAATTATCATAACAGTGAAAAATTAAAATAATTGATATTATAAATACCAAACTAAATATAATATGAAACTTTTAATGAATTAAACTAATTTTCTAGGATAATATGATATATTAGGAATGATTTAATTGACTTTATTATAATTAATCAATCTGTTATGAGTTTCAAAAAAAATCAACTATTGAATAGTGTCAAAATTGACATAAAAGAGTTTTAAAACAAATATTATATTATTAATTGATATTAAATTCCTAAAAATCTAAGGTTCGGCTGAGAGACTTATATCATGATAGGTTCATAATTAATCGACCACTTTGGGGGTCTCTTGGATGTATATAGTAAGTTTATTAACCATATTATATAAAAAATACAAAGAGACATTGTAAAAGTGAAACTAATTAACTTAGAGTTAATACTTAAATATAAGGTTAATATAAGTACCCAAACCTGTCTAAATTCTATTGGTTGAGTGGTTTTCGACCTATACCCACCATAACCTTTGAATAATAAACTTTGGAGCCATTATAAACCGAATATGAATTTATTATAAATTAATATTTCTAGCTTTTCCAAAGGTGCCCCTCACCCCTCTTATAAAAGGGCACTCCTCCTTCTCATTTAGTCACATCTTCAAAGCCTTTTGGTTCGGCCAAACTCTGCCCAAATACTCTCCCAACTTCCCTCACTACAACCTAGAGGCCTTAGTGTGATCCTAAAGCCAACATAAGAAGCCCTTTTGATCAAATCAAAAGGAATAACCCGGAGAAGAGGTAATGTTTTAACCACCCATTTTCAAGTTCCTTTCTTTTTCCAATTCTTCTTTCTTTGTTATTACCATTATAAAATAATAACTCCAGTATCTTATATATACTGTGATGTTATTATAAATATGGTACAACCATATTTAGTATTCTATCCACCCTTTGAATAACATGTCACCATACGTGCGTACGTACGGCATACCGTCTCCACGTCGTGGTGTAATTGTTATTCAATATATTATTATTTGGATGGGTATAATAATGATGTGTAACTCATGTAAATAATAAATATAACATGTTAATGATTCTTTATATATTATATACCATCCATTTATATATTATTTTAATAACAAAAGAATGATATTTTCGCTCGTGCGTACGTACGAACTACCGTCTCCACGAACGCGATGAGATTCATTCTCCATCGTATCCTTTAAAGTATAATTATCATTTGATGATTTAGAAATTATGTTTAAGGACTTGATGTCATTATGGATATGAATAAGATAAAACAAACATGGCTTATGTAACAAAACATATAAAAGAAAATGAGTAAGTTAACACCCGGAACGACGATAATTCTAAGATATTATTAACAAATCAATATTAAAAGATCATATATGATATCATATTAATATATATGATTCTTGTATAATTTAATAACAATTATTTCACCATTATACAGGAGGTTAACATACCCCATCCAAGGAAAAGTACAAGGTAAGGGTTATTTTACAATCTCTTCATTATCCGAGGTTGTTTATACGTAATAATCTACTGGGATTTCTTTATCATCCACATCCATGTTTCTTCAAAATGTATTTCAAAACATTTTTACTATTTACAAAGAATATGAGTTAAAGTCATTTATACCCTTATGGGTTTATAAAGGAATCTTTCCGTCGTTTTCCAAACAAGGTGCTTTTTAACCATTTCGACAGAATTAAGGTAAGAATGTTTTTTTAACTTATACGGCGGGTGCGGCTATTTACCGCCGTTATAAAATCGTCAAAGATTACCTTACAAGATTATAAGAATATTTTCAAAGAAAATGTTTTATTTTATAATTATGTGACTTTCAAATGATTTCAAAATGAATATTTTATGAATTTCGGAAAGGTACTCTTTATCAAAATCAAAATTTTAAATGTTTTAAAGATTTATCTTTCTAAATCTTTTTAATAAATGTCCATGTCTTCAAAATTGTTTTTAAGGATTTATTTATATGGACATGAATGTTTTTAAAATGTTAATTCCTTTCAAAAGTTTCAAAGTGGTATGGGACACTTTGATTCAAAAATCTCTTTTAATTACTTCCTTTACAAATGTGTGACTTTTAAATGATTTCAAAAAAAGGAGATACTTCTCTCAAATAGTTTTGATTTCATCTATGTCAACATCCTTTGATGGATTTTATGATTATATAAAGTTGATTAATTTTGATACAAAACTTCTATATTGTATTGAAGGTTTTTTGATATGTTTGACTGTGGATGTGCTATTTTTATACCATTCATAGTTTATGGTGAAAGTATTGACATTTCGTATGCTAGTTTTAATACGAATGTTTATGTTATATTTAAAACGTTTCATATGGGAATACATTAGACTTAATATGTGACAGGTGGAGCCCGCTATAGCTCCTCGATGCATCGGTAGGTCTCATGAGACAAACTAGTGTCTTGGCACAAGGCCTTGAAAAAATCTTATTTGTAGTCTTGGCACGAGGCCTTGGCTATGTGGTTATGATAGTCTGGCATTATGCATTCCATCATTATGAAAGTGGTTATTGATTTTGCATGTGATTATTTGATTAGTAGAATAACCATGTGAATAAGTAAATGACATTATTTCATTTTATTTGTTCCATACTATGTTTAAAGTTCAAGTTTGAAAGGCTTTTGTTTTAGTTATACATTGCCTTAAATGTTTATTATTATTTATGAAAGTTTCCGCTATATTGTTATCCTTACTGGGCATTTGAGCTCACCCCTTTTCTATATTTTATTTTTTCCAGGAAGTGAAGAAGTAAATTATGAATGACCTGCAGGGATATTATGTGGGGATATGAGTGTGGATTATGGAGACAATATGTTGTTGTAGTAGTTTTTCATTTTATGATGTAATGTAAAACTTATGAATATATCTAGTGTTTCCAAGGCTACTAAACCAATCGGTCTTTCGAGATTTGATCTTTGTTGTGATCATGCCAATGTTATGTAATAATGCACCGACTATGGGAAACTATGGTCGAGGCGTTACAGTTGGTATCCGAGGAAGTTTAGTACAAACCTTGGAAGCTAGATTTAGATAAACTCTGATTAGAGCACATAGATTTAAGATGGACTTTGAGGATTAGTATAGAAGAACATCCTAGAATTTTGGTATTGTAGAGATTTTGTGAGTTTTCTGAGCAATACATCCCTGCCTGGATACGAGCAGGAAGAGGCGGCTCTGGCACAAATGTACCTATGGGTAAAACCCGAAAACACCGCTTTGAGCTAGACTCGAACGGGAACTGGTGCACAACAACGGGCCTTGCTGCACTCTTGGTTACGACACTCCCGGGGGATATGCTTAGGATAACTCTAATTTTCTTTACAAATCATTATGAAGGGTTTATGAGTATATACTTTTTCAAAGGAGACATTTTTATGATTATGGATTATATCCATAAACTATTTAATTTATATTAGGTGTTTTACAAGTTTGGGATTAGGTATTGTTATTCATAAACTAATCTAGTGTATGCCATTGTTTAGAAATGGCACCCAGTAGAAGGAATGAGAACTCTAGCAATGTACATGATCCAAAGAGAAGGAAGGATCATATCTTTCATGGTCTTAAGCCAGAATTTATAAGAGAAATGGTTTCACATGTATTATCATCATATGAAGAAATAATATCATGTGTTGATAAGATAAGTAAAGAGTTTACTGAGTCCTATGGCTTTGAAGGAATGCAAGAGAAGAAAAGGATGGAAGAGAGAAATATGGATAAAGGGAAGAGAGAAAAGTAGAATTTTACCATATGTGATAACTGTGGAAAGAAACACCCTGGAACTTGCCTGAAAGGAATGGGATTTTGTTATAAGTGTGGAGGAAAAGGGCACAAAATACGTGACTGCAAGGTTAAGAAAATGGTTTCAAATGTACAATGCTTCATTTGCAAGGAGTTTGGACACTATGCGAACCTATGTCCCAGTCATCAGACTATGCCGCAAATGATGCTATTGGATAATAATCAAGTTATGATACTACCACATATGAAGAGGAATGATTAGAGTTCTTATGTTGATTATGTCAATTGAGTGTTGTATCAACAATGTACTTGTTATAATAATTGTGGAGTATATACGGATTGTACTGTAGTACTATTTCATTAAGGACTTGAGATTGTGTGGAACAATGAAAAGTGACTCAATAGCAGGTTAAATTTTTGGAAAATATATGGTTGAGAGAATGATAAACCATAATATGGTTCTGATACCGAGGTAGTGATTTTAGAATAATACATGTTTGATTTGGATAAATTATATTGGATATTCTTGACTACCTTGAAACTAATTAATGATTTGTATATTCCATCATTGTTGGGGTTTAAAACATTTTTGGATTGATGAAGTATATCCAGCATTCTATATGGAATAAGGGAGCATGAATGTAATCAATATGGATTATGGTAATTCAGGATGTTTCAGTGTTTTAAAAGAATACATGATGAAGGTATTCATATGCTATTACATGGTAAAAAGGATCTACATTATGTTTAACTTCCTTATAAATGTTGGACTGTGAGTTTGGTCAGAAGTATTTTGGATAAATTCTAGTTTGAGATTAATTTTGGATTGCCATAAAAGGAAAACCCGGATGTCGGGCGACAACCCGTCGCGTCTGGCAAGGCCGCGAGACTTGAACCCACAGCCGAAGGGCGACAAGGGTGTATCACCTACCACTGGCCCAAGAGATGTCCTGGATTAAAGAATGTAGTTTTTTTAAAAGATCTGGTAGATGAATTATAAATTCGTTTATTTTGGAACCCTGTACGAATATTATAAATAGATTTTTTTTATGAGTGAAAGATGAGTTTGTGGTAGAAATTTATTAATGGACAAAACTCTAATTATAAAGTAAGTATATCCCCTTATGATCTTAGCCAATATCGTAAATAAATTCCTCAACATTAAGAAAAGGAACTTAGAAAAAAAATGTTGTCCTAGATGGTACCTTAAATCATCACTAATTTATGGCTTTGGGGTTGTTGGCCTTTTCATAGCCATGTTCTCTACCACTCTCCATCAGATAATTGATGGTTAGATTTCTCTTCCATATCCATATTTTCCTACATGGAACCCTAGTGTGTGTTATTTTCGGTAGTCTTCATACTTTCCACTCTTTGTTTTAAATAGAGGCCTCATTAATTCATTTTTCGATGTGGGATTTCAACTAAGATGTTTTGAAACGTCAAAAATGTGTTATCCTAATACCCTATGTTTTGTTGAACCGATGGTATTTCAAATCATCATAGATTGATGAGTTTAAGGACCTTAATTTTATACTTGTTTGTGATTGATGACTTCAATCATTACCTATAAATATTTATGTTTTTCTTCCAATTATATGTCTCTAATTTCCACCAATGTTCTCCTAATCGAGATCATAATTTGGTGGTGACCCTTTCATTTCTCTTTTCCTCATATTAAGACTAAATTTTAGTAACCCAATTTCCGATGTGGGTTTTCCCACAAAGATATTTTTTATTTTCAACCTTTTATTTTCGAAGAACAATTTCAAATTGCGAGGACATAATTTATTGAAGGAGGGGAGAATGTAACACCCCAAGATTTTATAGTGTATTATTTCTTTAAAATAATACAATAACTTGCACTACACCCAACACCGAGTTCAAGCACACCATGACTTACCAAACAAGCCGTTCAAAAGAGGTTATGAATAGTATTAACTAAATTTTAAACTTTATATAATCCTTATAATTTTAGAATCCATATTATGACTTTCTTAGACATAATGCAAGAACAGATTCATTTTCAGTATTGCACTTTTATAAACTTTCAATAGTGAAACCTTTTTAAATACAATATTTCAAACTTTTTGACTAAATGGGGGACATCAAAAAAATTTAAAATGAAACATCCCATGCTTCCACGGTACGCTTTCCTTTGAATAATACAGTAGTGTGTGTTGTACGCAACTTCGAGTTCTAACACACACCACAACCAATCAAACTAGCCGTTATGAATAGTAATACCTACTTTTTGAAATTATATATATTTTATATTTCAAAATGAAATTCATTTTTGGATTCGGAATATCGAAATTAGCCTAAGGTGAAATTTTGGTACTTTTCGGATAACATTCATATTTTGATGAATAGTGAAAATTACTAAATTTTAATTAAAAACAACTTTTTTAATCAAAATAATTAATAGTGATAAATTATTAATTTGAGTGGTTTAAAAGTATATTTAGAATATATTTTTACCATTTAATATAATTTTGGTCATTGGACATAATTTTACAATTAAACCGAACATAAACAAGTGTCAATCTTTTGATAGTTATTATCTCTTAAAAAACACGCTTTTTGTTTTGACAGCGGGAATTAATTTTAAATTAATTTCTGCCACTTATGTGTTTTTAATTTAGAAAAATGGATTCCATATTCGGAATCAGGATTTTCAAATTGTGTAAATAGGTAACTTTTATTTTTAGACATTTTGAATAATTACTGCGGTAAATATTTTATTTACCATGGTTAAGGGTAAATCCTGTAAATAAGGGTTAACAATTAATATTATAATAATACTAAATTACCCTAAAACGTGTCCTAGCCTTATTTTTTGATACATGTTCGACCATAGGCATCTTTGGGTCGATTTTGGGACTCCATGGTGCCACTTGTAGGTGATAGGGACACGTTATTTTAATTAAGCTAAAATGAATACAAAAATGACACAAGCATATATCTTTTAGAAAAACAATTTTTACATAGGGTTATATATGTTGGATTTTAGATTATAAATATTCATTATAAAGCTAAAAAGATTTCCTACATAATGATATTTTATTTATAATTTTTAGACATTACATAATTGAATTTATTTATGACACAATGATGATGCTGTAATTATCATAATAGTGAAAAATTAAAATAATTGATATTATAAATACCAAAATAAATATAATATAAAACTTTTAATGAATTAAAATAATTTTATAGGATAATATGAAATATTATTATTGATTTAATTGACTTTTTTAGAAGTAATAAATATGTTATGAGTTTCAAAAAAATCAACTATTGAATAGTGTCAAAATTGGCATAAAAGAGTTCTTAAAACAAATATTATATTATTAATTGATATTAAATTCCTAAAAATCTAAGGTTCGGCCAAGAGACTTATATCATGATAGGTTCATCATTAACGGACCACTTGGGGGTTTCTTGGATGTATATAGTAGGTTTATTAACCATATTATATAAATAATACAAAGAGACATTGTAAAAGTGAAACTAATTAACTTAGAGTTAATACTTAAAGATAAGGTTAATATAAGTACCCAAACCTGTCTAAATTCTATTGGTTGGGTGTTTTTCGACCTATACCCACCTTAACCTTTGAATAATAAACTTTGGATCCATTAGAAACCGAATATGAATTTATTATAAATTAATATTTCTAGCTTTTCCAAAGGTTCCCCTCACCCCTCTTATAAAAGCGCACTCCTCCTTCTCATTTCTTCACACCTTAAAATCCTTTTGGATCGGCCAAACTCTGCCCAAATACTCTCTCAACTTCCCTCAATACAACCTAGAGGCCTTAGTGTGATCAGAAAGCCAACATAAGGAGCCCTTTTGATCAAATCAAAAGGAAGAACCCGAAGAAGAGGTAATGTTTTCACCACCCCTTTTCAAGTTCCTTTCTTTTTCCACTTCTTCTTTCATTGTTATTACCATTATAAAATAATAACTCCAGTATATTATATATACTGTTATGTTATTATAAATATGGTACAACCATATTTAGTATTCTATCCACCCTTTGAATAACATGTCACCATACGTGCGTACGTACGGCTTACCGTCTCCACGTCGTGGTGTAATTGTTATTCAATATATTATTATTTGGATGGGTATAATAATGATGTGTAACTCATGTAAATAATAAATATAACATGTTAATGATTCTGTATATATGATATACCATCCATTTATATATTATTTTAATATCAAAAGAATGATATTGTCGCTCGTGCGTACGTACGGACTACCGTCTCCACGAACGTGATTAGATTCATTCTCCATCGTATCCATTAAAGTATAATTATCATTTGATGATTTAGAAATGATGTTTAAGGACTTGATATCATTCTGGATATGAATAAGATACAACAAACATGGCTTATGTAACAAAACATATAAAAGAAAATGAGTAAGTTAACACCCGAAACGACGATAATTCTAAGATATTATTAACAAACCAATATTAAAAGATCATATATGATATCATATTAATATATATGATTATTGTATAATTTAATAACAATTATTTCACCATTATTCATGAGGTTAACCTACCCCAACCAAGGAAAAGTACAAGGTAAGGGTTATTTCACAATCTCTTCATTATCCGAGGTTGTTTATACGTAATAATCTACTGGGATTTCTTTATCATCCACATCCATAATTCTTCAAAATGTATTTCAAAACATTTTTACTATTTACAAATAATATGAGTTAAAGTCATTTATACCCTTATGGGTTTATAAAGGAATCTTTCCGTCGTTTTCCAAACAAGGTTCTTTTTAACCTTTTCGACAGAATTAAGGTAAGAATGTTTTTTAACTTATACGGCGGGTGCGGCTATTTACTGCCGTTATAAAATCGTCAAAGATTCCCTTACAAGATTATAAGAATATTTTCAAAGAAAATGTTTTATTTTATAATTATGTGACTTTTAAATGATTTCAAAATGAATATTTTAAGAATTTCGGAAAGGTACTCTTTATCAAAATCAGAATTTTAAATGTTTTAAAGATTTATCTTTCTAAATCTTTTAAATAAATGTCCATGTCTTCAAAATGGGTTTTAAGGATTTATTTATAGGGACATGAATGTTTTTAAAATTTTAATTCCTTTCAAAAGTTTCAAAGTGGTATGGGACACTTTGATTCAAAAATCTCTTTTAATTACTTCCTTTACAAATGTGTGACTTTTAAATGATTTCAAAAAAAGGAGATATTTCTCTCAAATTGTTTTGATTTCATCTATGTCAACATCCTTTGATGGATTTTATGATTATATGAAGTTGATTTATTTTGATACAAAACTTCTATATTGTATTGAAGGTTTTGTGATATGTTGACTGTGGATGTGCTATTTTTATACCATTCATAGTTTATGGTGAAAGTATTGACATTTCGTATGCTAGTTTTAATACGAATGTTTATGTTATGTTTAAACCTTTTCATATGGGAATGCATTAGACTTAATATGTGACGGGTGGAGCCCGCTATAGCTCCTCGATGCATCGGTAGGTCTCATGAGACAAACTAGTGTCTTGGCACAAGGCCTTGACAAAATCTTATTTGTAGTCTTGGCACGAGGCCTTGGCTATGTGGTTATGATAGTCTGGCATTATGCATTCCATCACTATGAAAGTGGTTATTGATTTTGCATGTGATTATTCGATTAGTAGAATGACCATGTGAATGAGTAAATGGCATTATTTCATTTTATTTATGCCATACTATGTTGAAAGTTCAAGTTTGAAAGGCTTTTGTTTTAGTTATACATTGCCTTAAATGTTTATTCTTATTTATTAAAGTTTCCGCTATATTGTTATCCTTACTGGGCATTTGAGCTCACCCCTTTTCTATGTTTTATTCTTTCCAGGAAGTGAAGAAGTAAATTATGAATGACCTGCAGGGATATTATGTGGGGATATGAGTGTGGATTATGGAGACAATATGTTGTTGTAGTAGTTTTTCATTTTATGATGTAATGTAAAACTTATGAATATATCTAGTGTTTCCAAGGCTACTAAACCAATCGGTCTTTTGAGATTTGATCTTTCTTGTGATCATGCCAATGTTATGTAATAATGCACCGACTCTGGGCAACTATGGTCGGGGCATTACAGAGGGCATCAACTACCACGTTCCCCTTCCCAGGAGTATAGACTATCTCAAAGTCATAGTCCTTGAGGAACTCGAGCCACCGCCGCTGTCTCAGGTTCAGGTCCTTCTGAGAGAAGATGTACCTGAGACTCTGGTGGTCAGAAAAGACTGTAAAGTGCTCGCCCATCAGGTAGTGCCGCCATGTCTTCAGAGCGAAGACCACTGCTGCCAATTCCAGGTCATGTTTAGCGTAGTTCTGCTCATGCGGCCTCAACTGACGTGATCGGTAGGCAATCACGGCCCGCTCCTGCATCAGGACACACCCGAGTCCGGTCCCTGATGCATCGCAGTAGACTACGTATCCAACTCCCTCCTCAGGCAACCTCAAGATAGGTGCGCTGGTAAACCTCTGCCTCTGCTCCTGGAAGTTCTGCTGACATCTATCTGACCACACGAAGGGTTTCCCCTTCTTCGTCAACGCTGAGAGTGGTGCCGCAACTCTGGAGAAGTCTGGAACAAATCTCCGATAGTATCTGGCTAGGCCCAAGAATCTCCGCACCTCTGTCACGCCCTTGGGTGGCTCCCAAGCTAGAACTGCCTCGATCTTCGCGGGATCCACTGCAACTCCCGCCTCAGAAATGATGTGCCCCAAGAAGTGGACCTCACGTAACCAGAACTGGAACTTTGTGAGCTTTCCATAAAGCTGGTGCTCTCGGAGTGTGTTTAGTACAACCCGCAGGTGGTAGGCGTGCTCCTCCTCCGTGGTCGAGTACACCAAAATGCCGTCGATGAAGACCATGACAAATCGATCGTGGTATGGCTGGAAGATCCTGTTCATGAGGCTCATGAACACTGCTGGAGCATTGGATACGCCGAAAGGCATAACCAAGAACTCATAGTGGCCATACCGACACCTGAAGTTCGTCTTCTGCACATCCTTGTCTCGAACTCTGAGCTGATGATAGCCTGACCTGAGGTCTATCTTCGAGAACCACCGTGCTCCCTTGAGCTAATCGAAGAGGTCATCAATCCTCGGTAGCGGATACTTGTTCCTCACAGTCACCTGGTTCAGGCGACGATAGTCAAAACACAGTCGCAAGCTCCCGTCCGCCTTCTTGGCGAACAAAATCGGGGAAGCCCAGGGTGAAACACTGGGTCGGATGAACCCCTTGCCCTATAAGTCCTCCAACTGTACCCGTAGCTCTCGAAGCTCGGCGGGGGCCATCCAATATGCTGGTGTAGATATCGGGGCTGTCCCGGGGTACAAATCAATATAAAAGTCTACCTCTCTGTGAGGAGGTAGCCCTGGAACGTCGTCAGGGAAGACGTCCGCATACTGATCCACCACTACAGGAAAACTGGGACTCCGCACGTCAACTGCTCCCAGGATGAGGCTAGCCAACTGATGAGTGATGGGCTGACCTCTCCTCTGCGTGAGTCCATCCTGTGCTGCAAAGGCTCCCTTCTCACCAGTGAAGGTGAACCTGCTCCCGTCGGTGCGCACACATCGCACCTTGTGCCTAATGCAGTCAATCTGAGCATGGACCGTAGATAACCAGTCCATGCCCAAGATGACGTCATAAGTCCTTGACGCCGCTACAAGAAGATCCCAGCCGAAGCTCTCGCCTCCTAGAGTAAGCTCACACTGTCGGCACCAGTGCGTAATCGTCGAGTCTGCTCCCGTAGGAGTCTCTAGCCGTAAGGATCGAGCCAACGGCTCTGTCGGAATCTCCGAGCTCCAAGCAAGGGCAGTGGATATGAAAGAGTGACTCGCTCTTGTGTCTATCAGAACTGCAGAAAGGGTGGAATAGACATAGATCATACCTCGAATCATCTCTGGCGCGCTGTGGTCGTAGGCCTCCGCTGCCTGGAGCTGAGCCTGTCTCTGCCCGCTAGCCCCCTGTGGTCGGGGCGGGCCTCTTGGTGGTGGTGGTGGCAGAGCCTCAAAGTGTCGCCCACCACCTGCTGCTCGGCCAGCTCCTCTGCCTCGTCCGCCTCCTCCATGTGGACCTCCACGGTCGACCCTCTTTCTCTGCCTGGGTGGTCCCTCCATCGTCTGCTTCCCCTCGGTACGACGGGTCGGGCAGTCACGAGCCATGTGGCCCTGCCCGCCGCACTCGTAGCAATGCCTGCCTCTCGGAAGACTGGCTCCGCGCTGTGTGCCCTGCACTACTGAGCCAGTGTCCCGAGGTCATCTGCCGGAAGGTCTGGTCTGCCTGGAACCCTGAGTCATCCGTCGGCTACCAGCTGCCGAAGACTCCGCTACCTGCCGCCCTGCGGTAGGTCTCGCTGTAGACTCAGCTAGAAAGCTCTCGATCAGGAGGTCTCGCTCCAGTACTCCTGCCTGGGTCAGGATGCTGAGGGAGATCAGCGATGCCCTGATCTCGTGTCTCAAACCCTGCTTAAAGGTCCGAGCCCGGAAGAAGGGGTCTTGCACCATGTCTGTCGAGTATCAAGAAAGATCGGTGAACCTCGTCGCGTACTGAGCGACCGTCAAGCTGCCCTGCCGCAGCTGAAGAAGCTCCTGGATGCGCATCGCACGGAGGGTGGCCGGGACGAACTCTGAGCGGAAGAGGCTCTCGAAGTCCGTCCAGATGAGGGAGGCCTCATCGTGTACCTGGAGCATCAAGCTCCACCATCGCCCTACTGTTGCGTGCAGTAGGCTCGCCGCGAGGATCACCATGAGGTCTGCTGGTGTCCTCACTAGCCTGAAAACTCGGACGACCGCCTCCAGCCAGTCCTCGGCTGCCTAGGGGTCCGCCTCCCCACAGAACCTGGGTGGTCGCTGGCGCTGGAACTCGTGCAGAGCTCTGAGGTGTCGTGCGTCGTCAGCTTCCAGTGCTGGAAGCATCGGGGGCTCGGCGGGTAAAGGTACCACCGGTGCCTCTGCTGTCAACGGGCCCTGTACTGAGGCCTCATCCCTCGGCGGGCTGTCGTCGTGCTCTACTCTAGTAACCCTAGCTAGCTGCTCTCGTCGGGCCATCCTCAAAAGGAAACAAGTGCGCCATGGTCAGAATAGTATACCTGGTGAGCTGACACAATTAATCACAAAGAAAACTTGAAACCCACATGCAATCAATGTTTTCGTGCATTAAGTCGGAAATCAGAAGTCAGGGTCCTGGTGTACGGATACGTCGGCCGCCACACCAACACTGGACTCCCTGGACTGCTAACCACACCCAATACGCTAAACACTATTGCTTCACATAGAAGAAAGATCAGAGTCTGCGGTAGAACCGACCACCTCTGATACCAATTTGTCACGACCCGCCCTCGGGGTCCGTGCCATGACTACCCCAATCCCGCCTTCCATAGGCCAGGGGATGACGACTAGCACCAAGGCGTAAATCCCAACAAAAAGGGAAGGCATTGCCTTTGAAAATTAAATAATCACCACAGAGTAAGCAAGCAAAAAATTAATCACTAAGTAAAAACGGTACAAGCTGTGCTGAAAGTAAAAGGGGCCGGAAATACAAGCCCAATTGTAAAGTACAACTGAAAGGAAAAACAGCTACTCAAAGGAAAAACTGCAGCGTCGAGCCGTCCTCTGAAAGTCCCACCTGAAGGGTGGGTACAGATATCCTCCACTGCTCCTCGGGTCCACCTGACCGCTCCTAGTACGTCCCGCCCAGTGGTCCACCTCCAGGTACCGTCCTGCTCCGCACGCCTCCACCACGATCAGCGCTGTCCGTCGTCTGCAACCAACACAATGTAGTGCGGGCAAAGCCCGTGCAAGGGTGAGTATAAGCTACTCAGTAGGGACCCCGATACCCCCGAAGGTCTCCCGAAATCCATAAAGGAAAGATACAATCACGAAGTAACATCTGACACGGCTTAGGTATATGACCATACATACACCTAAGTCATCAATTCCCGTTCGGCTCCAACATCCGAGCCCAAGAACAACCCAGTCCACACAGGAAAGCAAACGTATACCCACACAGGATAGAACAACACAATCCACAAAGGAGAGTAAACAGTAAATCCACACAGGATAGCTCAACACAATCCACAAAAGAAAGGAACACAAGATTCAGCTCACACAGGTATACTTCTTCGGATGACGATAAAGATGATCACTGATCCATCTAAGTCATCGGACCCACGAAGGATCAATAGGTACTAACCCCCACAGTGACCCACACAGGATCGGGCCCACACAAGACCTGTAGGCGCTGGCTCACACAGAACCGCTGAGCGCGGACCCACACAAGATCGGACCCACACAGGATCGGGCCCACACAGGACCGGGCCCACACAGGACCTGTAGCACTGGTCCACAGAGGATCGCTGAGTGCAGTAGTCGTCGCAGTCCACTTAGGATCTCTGCACAGCCGTCGCCGCAGTCCACTGAGGATCTCTGCACGGTCATCGTCGGAGTAGCAGTCGCAGCCAGCACTAGGGTTCCCGCACACAACAAGCTCCTTCGGGAGGGTCCGCTCCACGAGCCGAGAGGCTGATACATCAACTGACACAAAGTCCAAAGTTGATGTATCCAAAAGTTCCGTATCGTCAACAGGACTCAACGTCGCAGAGGGCGCGTCAATCGGACGTCCGGTGTGAGAGTTATTGGCATTTTCGTCCCAGGGGCCCGGTTGGTTTTTAAGGCAAAACCAAACCGACTACACTCCACCAGCGTCCAAACCTCAGGCGGAGTATGCCAAAAGATCCGTCTCACTTAGAGGAAAACAACAAAGCTGACGGCACGTCAATCGGACGTCCGTGGCTCAAGATATGAGCGTTTCCGCTCCGAGGGCCCGGTTGGTTTCGTGTACGAACCAACCCGGCCGAACTCAAAGTGTTCCAAAACCTTGAGTGCGATATACCGAAACGACCGTCTCGATCCGAGTATCGTTTTGCTGCTGACGGAGGGTCGTTTGGAGGCCCGTAGCTCAAGTTAAGGGCGTTTGAACGAAGACCGTCCGAAGACGGGGGTACGGGCCCGGGACGACCCGGCCCGACCCCCCCTGGGTCGGCCGAACCGGGTCAAACCGGTCCGAACCGGGTCAACCCGGTCTGGCTCGGCCAGCCTGGCCCGGCTCGGTCGAGCGGCCGAGTGGCCAAGTGGCCGACGTGGGGGGAGCCGCCGCCCCGCGTGACACCCCCGCGGCACCCGCGGTGTGTCGGCCAGGCGACCGGACGCGGCTGAAGCCACGTCCCGGGTGACGCGGGGGGTGCCGCCGCCCCCGCGTGACACCCGCGGGACACCCGAGGAACACCCGCGGGACACCCGAGGGACTCCTGCGGGACACCCGCGGGGTGTCTCCTGGCACCGGAGGCGGCTTCAGCCGCGTCCCACGAGCACCGCCGCCGCGGCCGGTGCCGCGGCGGCCTCGTCCGGCGGCGCGCCGGGCGCCGCCGTGCCGGCTTCCGCCGGCCGCCGGAGTCGCTCCGGTGGCCCATTTTTTCTTGCCGTCTGCGCCGTTTCTCCTCCCGAGACTCGTTCTTCACTACGGGATCGTCAAACATCCGTTGCGGCACGTTCCGTCGTCGCCCGTCAATCCGCACAAGAACGATGAACGGCGGAGGGTTATCGGGCCGTGTTCGTTTGGCCCGTACCCTCCGCGTTAGATATAAACAACAGGAGTAACAAATTCAACATATGAATTCTACAATTTTAATGGAATAAAATTGTTCTTATTTTTCCGGTTCTTTACTCTTAAAAAAAGGAAAAGAATGATCCCGGAAAAAGGAATAAACTCACAACAACCCCTACCTCGTAGTCGTCGTTGAACGCACGATCTTCGCGGAATTGCTCGTCACGGAAGAGGGGGATCGTCGCGTCGTCGCGGGAAGGCGTTGTGTCATCGCGGAACCCGGCGTTGAGTCGGAGAGCTCAACGGACCAAGAACAACAGATTTAAATTATAAATAATTAAATCTGTGTTTCGATTAAAACCAAAAAGAACCTTTAGAGGAAACCCGAAATCACTCACCTCAAATGGTTGGTGATCGGAGATCGGGGTGGGGAAGAACGTCTCGGATGGGAGCGTCGTCGATTTCCGGGTTCGGCGTTCTTCATGTTCTTCTCGTTCTTCGCGTTCTTCGCGAGGGAGAAGAAGATACAAGGTCCTCTCAAATCTTCTCAACGCGCAAATAACCAAAGGTCGTGCATTGGCCTTATTTTATTATTACGCCAACGAATTTGAAAACTGGTTAAGAAACGATTGAATTAATTTGTTGAATTAATTCATGAAAGAAACTGCCCATTTAATTCACGAAATAAACCGCCCAATTAAATGGTCTGTTATGAAATTAAGAAAACGCGTCAGTTGACTTCATAATGACGGGTTTTCGCGGGTGCGTTACTTAGCGGAAAGAAACGGCGGGGCTCGTACGGGCCCCACCTCACAAATATCCTACCAAGGGGGTAGGATATTTATGGATAGCATCCTATCCGGATCAACTCAGTTTAATCCGCTTTAAAGTGGCTTCAAGTGGCTTCAAAGTGGCTTAAGTGAAATAAAATAAAGTTGTCGAAAAATTATTTTATGTCTTAACTTTAAGCCCGAAAATTAGAAACCACACCCGAGAAAACACAACTCCGGAAGAGACGTTTCTATGCGAATACCGGTGATGCGATTTCATCGGTGCCCTCAGAATTCGATTCCGGGCACCGGTTCAAAAGTTAGAAAAACCTGCTCATCCGTTCACTGAACGTACACGAGCCAAACTTCGGAAAATGATTCCGGGCACACCGGGCCTCGGAATCAGTTGCCGTCAGAAACTGCGTTCTTGAAAATTTCCAAAGAAAATTAAGGAAAAAAATTTCCTTGAAATTTATGGGTCTTTACAATTTATATTTGATATAATTTTTGAAAAGTTTCAGAATTATTATACTAATGATTTATTTTGTGACTATTTCCTTGTGTATCAACATACCTCCCCAGAAATCTCTCATGAACCCATGAGAGGATGCTGGAGAGAATTCTATTGCACCGATTGATCCAATTATGGTAGAAGTTGTGGTCAGGGTTTTCTGAGCCCTAGTAAATGGGGTATCTTCTGCTCTTGGTCTAGGTAGTGAAGAGTATTATTATCCTAGAAAGGGAAAAGACTAGGATTTTGTAACTAAAAGACCTCTTACTTTCCAAGGTATCATAGAACACCAGGACACATAGGAGTGGCTCAAGAATATTGAGCGCATGTTCTAGTTTCATGACACACCTAAGGAGGTTAGGGTGAAGTGTTCAAATTTTATATTAGGGGGTCACATCCATAGGTGGTGGGAATTAGTGCATCAAACTAGGAATCATTAATAGATGAGTTGTAAGGACTTCAATTTTACCAACAATGACCAGTATTGCCATGAAGTTTTGAAATATGCTAGTTCCCAAGAGTTTATGGAACTAGTTTTGGTGGATATTTTAGTGATGGAGTATGGAAACCATTTTTCTGAGATTGTCTGGTATGAACCTGGAATGGTCTCTAATGAGTAGATGAAGGCAAAAATGTTTGAAAGGGGCTTGTGGTTGGAGATTTATTCTCAAGTGTTCCTATTTAAGCTGAGTACCTATGATGAAGTGATAGAATGGGTGTGTATGTTAAATATTGATTGCAAGGGGAGGTCTGGTTTCTCTAGGATAGTATCATTGATAGAAATAAATACTTCATTTGAAAAAGAAAAGGAATTGGGAAGAGCATGGGAAGAAAGGAGGTGGAAGTTCAGGCCACTTTTCCAGGAAGATTTCATCTGTGGATTCTGATGCGAGTTATTTCATGTGACACTGATTTGAGACTCCAGAGCATATCCTGCCAAAATGGAAATCTCCTCCAAATCCCTATTATCAGTGTGGAGGTATGGGCCACATAATACATATTTTTATTATGGAAACTCCACTCCAGAGTGGGGCATGTTCAGTGGATTCTATGGGAGTGCCAGCCCAATCAGAGCAATCGATCATAGGGGGATCTCCATTTGGTGGTCGTAGAGGGAGGGTCGAATAGTTTTCTGGGTAGAGCCAATTCAGGGTAGGGCCAAAAGTGAGAAAATATTTTTTGGTATACAGTAGGCATCTTCATGTGGTGGAGCAGGAACCAGTTGGATCAGATGTGGGGCCTTCGACAGTTCAAGGTACCATATTGATTGCATCTTCTATAGTTTATACACTTTTCAATGAAGGTGCTTCTGCTTTATTTATCACTCCCCATTATTTTAGAACTCTAAATTTTCCAACTGAGTTATTATCCCTAGTGAGGGAGTTGGTGACACTACTAGGAAATTAGAAGGAGTAGGGTCTTAGGCTCCTGTCTTGTGCACATATTGTGTCTGGGGTAGAGATGGTATGGGATCTATTAGTGTTGGATATGTATCTTATAGATATATTAATCAACATAGATTAGTTAGTACACTTTCAAGTGCACATTTATTTCTATAGGTTGTGGGTGAGTTTAATGACACCTGATGGAAACCCATAGTATTTTCATGGGGAATGTGATCCTGGTTCAGGTTGTGTAGGACCTCCACTCCAAGAGTTGGGAAATATTGTCTTCATGTTGTCTTCACTCAAGCTAGAGGAAAATGGTCGCGCTCTTAAGGGTGGTTTACCCAATGTAATGGATGAGTTATCAGTGGTATTTCAAAATGATTTTTCATGATTTCCCTTAGAAAGGTATGGGGAGTTATCAATCAATTTGGAACTAGGAACACAACTGATATATCTTCCCTTGTATTATATGGCACCCACTGAGATGATAGAATTAAAGATGCAACTGAAAAATTTAGAAACCAAATGATTCATTCACCCGAGAATCTCTCTTTGGGCAGGTAATATTTTGTTTGTGAATAAGGCTGACAGATCTCTCCAATTGTGTATTGATTAACAGAAGTTGAAAAAGGTAACCAACCAGAAAAAATATCATTTTTCTATGAATATATGACTTTTTTTATTAGTTAAAGGAGGAAAACTGGTTTTCTAAAATAAACTTGTGTTTGGGTTTCCACTAAATCAAGATGAAATAGGAATATATTATAAAGACAACCTTTTAAAGAACGTAACACCACTTTGAGTACGTGATCATGACCTTCAAATTGAAAAATGACCCAATGGTATTTATAGAAATCATGAATAGGGTGTTCCACTAGTATCTTGACTCTTTTGTAATGGTATTTGTGGAAGAAATCATGGTTTACTCTAGATCCAAGTAAGACCATGAGAATCATTTTCATATTGTGTTGGGAACTTTATGGGATCACCACCTTTATTAAAATATGTCCAAGGGAACCTTCTAGATTAGGGGGGTGATGTTTCTAGGTCATGTGATATCGTAGTAGGGAGTTTCGATAGATCCTAAGAAGATCAGTGCAGTGATTTTATGGGAGTAGCCAAAGAAGGTGTTTGAGATCATGAGATTCCTCATCATTGAAGGATAATACAGGTGGTTTTTTTGGAATTTCTCTTGGATTTCATCTCCCATGACCATACTCACCTAGAAAGGGGTGAAGTTTGATTGGGGTCCAGAATATTAGGTATCCTTCGAGGAGCTTAAGTGGTGGTTGACTACCGCCCCCCATGTTGTTCTTTCCAAAATTTTGAAAGGTCTATGTGGTGTATTATGATGCTTCAGGTATGGTTCTTGAGTGTGTGCTTATGTATGATGATCACTTGGTGGCATATGGCTCCCACCAACTCTGACCACATGAGAATAATTACCCGACCCACAACATGGAAATAACAGCTGTGACACATGCATTAAATAATTCGTATCATTACCTCTTTGGGGTAAAGTTTATGGTATATTATGATAACAAGATATTAACCTATATCTTATCGCAAAAGGATCATAATCTGAGGTAGCAGTATTGGATTGAGTATTTTTAGGGGTTTGACTTAGATATCGTATACACCTTGGGAAAGGGTAATGTGGTGGCATATACTTTGAGCAGAAGTGTACCAGTGCATGATTTGAGGAATTAATGGGACGAGTGTACTCTAACGGGGATCTTTTCTAAGATGAACGCAGAGACTAAGGAGCATAATGGATGTGTGTTCTTGGTTAGAATTCAGTTGACCCCTTCTCTTGTGGAGCTGATTTAGAGATAACATCTTAGTGATGAGCTATGTCAGCAGTCGAGGAAACTTTTTCATGGTGGGGAGACGTCTTCTGATTGGTCTTCGTCCCCCAAGGGTATGTTATGATTCAAGGGATGATTAACAGTGCCTTTGTATCTATGGAAGGTGTTGATGTAGGATTTCCACCAGTCTCAGTGGTCTGTCTATCCTGGTGCCACCAAGATGTTTTTTGATGTGCGTCGGAAATTATGGTGGCCTAGTATGAGTTGAGAAATAGCTTACTTTGTGTCGAGATGCTATACACATTAGCATATATCAGAGCATCAATGGTACTCTGGTTTTCTCCAGCCTCTTCCCATTCCTATCCTGATGTTGGATGATGTCGCCATGGATTTCATTAGTGGAATTCCTCGTATACCTCGGGGTTAGAATTCCATATGGGTAGTAATTGACCGTCTGACCAAATTAGCACACTTGATTTCAATCAAGGATGCACCTAAAGTGGATGAGTTGGGACAGATTTATTTTTAGGAGGTGGTAGGACATCTTGGTGTTCAATCTATAGTTGTCTTGGATAGAGACCACGGTTTCACTTCTCAGTTTTGGGAAGGCCTTCAAAAGGCTTTAGGGTCTCAGATTAAAATGGGAACGACTTACCATCCTCAAACGGATGGTCAAACATAGCGGACAAATCTGATTATGGAGTACATGATCCATTCATTTGTTTTGGAATCTGATTGTTTCTGAGACACCCATTTGTTATTGGTTGATTTTTCTTATAATAATAGTTATCAATCCTCAATTTTAATGGCTCCCTTTGTGGTGCTCTATCGTCGGCCTTGTCAGTCGCCCCTTTGTTGGGCTGAGGTGGGCGAGACCTCACTGTTGGGGACAAGTCTTGTGCAAGAGACATATTAAAAGGTCTCATTGATCAGGAAACATTTATTGAAATCTTAGAGTTTCTTGAAATCATAGGCTGATCATACATGTCGAGACAAATAGTTTTCGGTGGGTGATAAGGTATTTTTGAATGTGGCCCCTCATCTGGGTCATCATTGTTTGAGAATTAAGGGAATGATAATGTTGAGGTATGTTTGATCTTTTGAGACTATTGAGTTTATTTTAAAGGTTTAATAAAGGATATATTTTCCTTTTTAGTTGAAATCAATCCATGGAATCTTCCATGTCTCACAACTGAAGAAGTACAACCCAGATTCATCCCTTATGCTGAATGGGGAGGAGTTGGATATAGAGCCCGATCTGTCTATGGTTGAGAAACCAGTGTGTGTTGTAGAATCCCAAGAACAATTGCATCGTGGGAAGAATATTCCTTTGGTTTTAGTACTCTGGAATCATGGGACTGATGATCATAATACATGGGAGTAAAAGTCTTGGGTCAAAGAGTAGTTTTCGTTTTACTTATTTGATTGGGCTTCAAGCTAACTTTCTGAGGAAATAAATTATTTTTTATGGTGGGTATAATTGAAACATAAATGAATTCATTTAAATTTATTTTTCATTAATTTCAATTCACTCTTTATTTTTTGGGCTTTCCCTGGAATTTTTGTGGAAAAAGGTGGTTACATCATGGTTTGGGCCAAACCGTGAGCCCATTTGAAGATTAAAAAAATAAAAATTTATACTCTTTAGTTTTTTAACATTTTCATCCATTACAGTTCCCACTTAGCCTTCCCTGACCTATACAAACCACCATATCCTTTTTTACCCATTAAGAACTCATAATCATGGAGGATTTGGGTGATTTATTTAGGCATTGGCCCAACACGTGAGCCTATTTCCGGTAAAAAAAAACAAGTTAATTCTTTTTTATATCATTATTTTTTAATATTGTTAAGCCATTCTACCTCTTACTTGAGACCAAAGACCCTAGGCACACCCAAATATTCCATTTATCCTTTTTGGAACTCATCTTTATCAGGGATTGGGATGAACTTCATCAAGGTTTCTCAAACCGTCCATATTTGAAAAGGTAATTTTTTTTCATTAATAAATAATACATTTTTTACACCTTTTCCCAAATTTCAGTCCCCACATGACCTCTTCTACCTTATTCGAACCTCTCTTTCAATCTTGGCTACTGGGAGATTCAAATTCTTGTGTATTTGGGGAGGTTTCTTCAATGTTTCTCAATTAAGTTAGTGTCCTCTCTTGTTCATTCCATTTCCTTAGGTCTTATTCCTCTTTTCTTGAATCCCCATGTGTAAAGAAGATCGGTATTTGTACCTAGGGTTTTTTGAGTTTTTTGTTTCAATTTTGTGTGAATAGGATTATTTTCACTCCCTTGTGGTGTGGTCGTGGTGCGGTTGAAGTTCAATATAAGGATTTGAGGGTTTTGACATATTTGGTAGGTGATTTCATATGTAATCATTGTATAATGAGTTATATTGCTGGATTAATATTAATTTAATGATCCTATTTCGTTTTTTTGGTGTTAAAAATATTTTTGGTTGCAATTGATAAGCATTTGATTTTTATGTTCCAATTTTGTGTGAAAATGGGTGTTTTACTTGTGCATTCCATGTTCTACCAATGGGGGTTGTTTTATAATTCATGGAATGTATCTATAAAATTTTTAAGTTCTTAAAATTCTATTTTAGTGAAATATTGAGATGCATTCAGTGTTAAAAGATGGATTTTAAATGGATTTTATGTACAATGTTTTTTTATAAGTTGTTAAACTGTTTTATGGATATTCTAAGTGTTTTCTTGAGTTATACAAATTTTGAAAGGACCATTTAGATACTTTTTTGAGTGTGTATGACTAGAAAATGTTTATTTATAAGACTATAATTTGGTATCATATATAACTTTTTTGATCACATAGAGAGAAACCCAGGTATCTAGGTGGGTGAATGTGTACAAACATGCTAGTGGTCCAGAGTTTTTTTCATCTGTTTCACTTAGAAAGTTTGACATTGAAAACACATAAAGAAAATATGATTATGATGATATTAGATAATTCTAGGTTATGGGTTATTCCCCTATGAGTGGATAGTTCACAAAAACAGATATTTTTCTTGTTACTTTCACACTGAGATGCGAGGCACCTATGGAACACAATTAACACGTGCCTAGGGGTGTTCTCGTGTTGAGTTCTCATTGAATATTTTGAAATTAACTTAGGATTATGGTGTGTTTGGATATAAAATTCATGAGTTTACATGTTTTTTTTAATTCACCCATTTTTAATGTTACGCACATTAAAAACTATTTTCATTCCAAAGATGCATGTTTAGAAATTATTACTATCATTCTTTGTTTATAGCACTTGTAAGATTCTCATCCTATAATTCTTGTCACATGGAGTCTTTTGGAGGTATTATATTGGGATTAGGCCCACACCATACTTACACCATTGGGAGTAAGTATACTTGATTATTTTTATCATACTTTTGGGCAAGTCCTTTGGATATGACTATTCAGGTTGTTAGTTGCTTCTGCGACGCAGTGTTCTGGAGACGGCTCGTGGGTGATGAGAAGTTGTTGTGAGGAGGTCATTAGGGTGTTTGGTTGCTACTTTTTGCAGTTTAAGACCTCCCATTTCAATTTTAAAACATTTTATTCAGTTATAAATTTTAATTAAGTATTGTTTTTCATGAATTTTCAGATTCAGTTAATTGATTTTTTTGTTGTTTTATGTATCCTAACATGGGTAAATAATTCTCAAAGCATTATTTAAGATACTCGAGAACTTATTTCATCCCATGGGGAAAGGTAAAACCCTTCGGTCCTTATCATGGACCAGTTGTGGTTCTAGTTTTAATGGACACCATATAGAGTTCGTGAAAGTTTTCATAATTTACCATTGAGCCTTATGATGTGGTATATAGATATCATTCATGCCATACCTAGTGATACATGCTGTAATTTTTATATACAAATCTTTCACTAACACATAATGTCTTTCTTATGTAGTGGGATATAGACCCTGATTCATGTTTTGATGCTTATTTCTTGATATTGGACTATATATGCGATTTAATGCTTATATAGAGGGATATGCCCAGTGACATATACTGTACTGATTATATAAAGGGATTGGCTCTTATATATGATTAAATTATTATACTCCCATATCGACCCTAATTTATTATTGAAATACTTATATAGTGTGTTTGACCATGTATTGTGTGATCTATTCCATAGAGATATATATATGGTTGACAAGGTTGCGAGTCATGCTCAGAGATATTCCAATAAGGCACCAAAGCAGGTTATGATTTACCATGGATATATGGTTATGGTTGGAATGATTGAGAGACAGGTTTAGAGATATTCTAGACTGGTGTTAAAGTAGGTTGTGGTATTTTTTTATTTAATTTAATAATTAATTAATTTCGTCTGTTTGTTAAATTATTGCATGGACTTACTATTTAGATAGGTTATATTTAGAAACGGTGGTGTCAACCTACTGAGTTATACTCACACCCTATCTAGGCTTCCATTTGGGACCTGAGTGGATTACAAGGATGTAAGATTTGAGAATTTAACGAGATTTTATTTTGAATTTTTCTTCCAATATGGGCTATAGTTTATAGATGGGATCAACATAGGGAGCAAGAACGAGGAGTTTTTAGTGTTTTTTATGACCTCTAGTATATTATAAATATTACTTATATCATGGAATTTAGTAACATTTTAGTTTATTAGCACATTATTCCATTATTATTTATAGGATTATTTAGTTATTTTTTATTGTTTCAGTTTTCTACTGTATTTTATTTTTTCCATTATTCTCGTTGCTTTGATAATTATTGTTATATAATAATTCCACTACATTGAAACTCTATAACCAGGGGGTATAGTATCCCCACTATAGTAATCATACACACACTACTACTTGGTAGCCTATTTTTTGTATGTGGAAGAACATTTGATGTCTCTTAACCAACCCATTTTAGCCACATGATATAGTGCTAGGTCGGGGAACATTACAATGTAGTATCAGGGAACTATGTTTATTTTTTTGGTTTTCTAAAATTTTTTAAAGGTAGATCAGAGGCTAGGTTGTGTTGAGACATTTAATGAGCTTGTTCATAGGATTAGCTAAACCATGTACATGGGAAAGTTGGATTACTTAAATATGGAATGTTATTTATACTATTTTCTTATTAATGATAATGTTATTTCACCTTTGGTGATTCACATATTTCATGGGGTTATTATTTTGTGATTCTATTGGTTAAGAAAATTTCTACTTGTGGCTGGGTTTTTTACAATATTAATATGAATTCATCATTATAGAAATATAGGGATATATATTGGCATGAATACTTCATGATAACGATATATTTATTGCAAGTAATATATACTTTCATAGTTGAAATCTGATAGAAGATACATTTTATATGTGATAAATGAAATAAATAACTTTTTTTCAATGATAAAACACTTGTAATCCATATATAGGGTGACAAGGTGTAGTGGTTATCTATTTTTTTAAATTTTTTAGTTGACTATTTTGTTATATCCAGTTTTCTAAGGATTTTGTTTATCTTATAGAGAAAATGCATCTTAGTCATCTTTGAGTTGTGTGTCAAGAGAATAGAAATTATCACTCTCCTAATTCAGCAGAACCATAGATTATGGTAGATCTTGAGGATCATATAGATATTTATCTTTGTGGAAGATTCATAAGGGTCATTATATCAATGAAAAGGGAGATTGTTCGCACAGTGCCTTTGAGGACTGAGTTGATGGGAGAGATCAAGATGCTACATTATCTTAGATTTACTAGGGAGGGAGTCCCTTAGGAATATGAGCTCTAGACCGAGTTAGTCTAGATGATCTTTAAGAATCTCAAGAATCCCACTGATATATGGGTAAAAATTACTACATATATTCTTTGTGGACCACCCAAGAATTAGTGGGACATTCTATAGAAGGTTGGGTAGTAAGAGGAGTTATCATGGAAGGAATTATAATTGATTTTCCTAATCCATTTATATCCCAAGACATTAATAAATGATAAGTCTTGTTAGTTCATACACCTAACATAGTAGCGAATTTTAGTTCTAGACTATACAGAATGTTTCACCAAAATACAATTATTTGTCCCATATTTGTAAGCTGACGATATCCCTATGGAAAGATGTTTTTAGAATGGTATTTTCTATGAGATAAGGATATAGGTGAATATTTTTCCTCAGAGTAGTTTTTTTTGATGTGATGAATCATGTACACATCATGAAAGGGAAACTAGGAGAGGCCCTGTGTAGCAACCCAACTATTTATGACAGGAAAACTAAGAACACTTCATTTAGTTTAAATAAAAACTTCCATGAAAACATTATCTAAGGAAATATCGGTCAAATCAACCAGGGTGGGGGAAGGAATATCAGGATAAAGATCCATTATCGTGCTATCACTGTGGAATGATGGAACGTAAATGGCATAAGTGTTCATACCCTAATTTAGAGTATAGTTCCTATTTAAGGATGGGACACATACATAATTTTTATAGGGGAATGTTGTATTAGAGTAAAGGATGGGGTTTTTGATAGGTACCAATGTTTGGGAAGGACTCAGCTACTCCTCAACAGATGAGTAGGTGGAGTATCTGTAAGAACACAGGTATTTATAGAGTAATACTTTTGATTTCTATTAATACTTATGAATAAGATATTAATTTTACTTTAAAGGATATTCAATGTTCGTTGGAATACCCGACACACAACAATAGGTTTTTTTTTAAAAATTTCATGTTGCACACAAGGCTGAGTCATACTGAAAAATAATACTTTAATATTATTATCTTAAATGGTAGTTAATGATTAGTTGTTGTATTGGAAGGAATGAATAGAACTAACCATATTATGATTAAAAATTCTTGTTAAATATTTTTACATTTATCCAATAAAATTAAGAGTCATAAAATTATAATTAATCTTATTTTAAGCACATATACCCTAATATATTTAAAAGGTAGTTTTACTGATTTTTGATGGAGAACCCATTTTAAATCTAATTTTTGTCACTTTTTTATGTTTCATCTGAATAAAATAAACTAACTTTTTAGAATAAGGTTATAAAAATTTTCTTTGGGAAATTTTTTGGTACTTTTCTGATAAAGTTCATTTTTAATGAATAGTGATAAATACTGCATTTTAAGTAAAAACTGTATTTTCATCTGATTTATTTCTATGGTTAGATTAAATTATTAATTTGTTTAAAATTATAATTAGATTTTGTTTTTACCATTTAATACAAAATTTTTCATTTTATGTAATTTCACATTTCAATTAGATGTAAACATTTGTCAATCTTTTGACAATTATTATTTCTTAAAAACACGATTTTTGGTTTTGACAACGAGAATTAACTTTCAATTAATTTCTGAAAATTATGTTTTTTTGAATTTTGAAAATTGAATTCCATATTACAAATTAGGAGTTCAAAATTGTACAAATATGTAACTTTTATTTTTAAACATTATGAATAGTAATTTCAGTAAATATTTTATTTACCATGGTTAAGGGGTAAATCTTGTAAATAAAAGTAAAATACTATATTTTAATAGTAGAAAATTACCCTAACACGTGTGCTAATCCTATTGGATCAAATATATCCAACAATAGAAATCCTTGGGTCGATTTTAGGACCCCATGGAGCCACTTGTGTGTGAAAAGGACATTTAATTAATTTATATATAAAGTTAAGAAAAATATAACCTAATCATGTATCTTTTGGTACAAAAATTGTTATATGGGGTTATATAAGTTATATTTTCAACTAAAATAGTAATTATTAAGATAAATCTATTTCCTAAATCATGGTAGTTTTTTTATAATTTATAGAGATTAAATAAGTAAAATTAATTATGACATAATGATGTTGCATTGATTACTTCATTAATAATGGATTCAAATAAATGATATTATAAATGCTGAAATAAATATAATTTGGTTATTTTGATTTCATCCAAGAATTTTGAGGATTATAGTTACATGTTATATTTTTATTAATGAATTTATTTCTAATCAATCAAGTTGTTTTTGATTTTTAAGAATGCCCTGATATAAATAGTGTCAAAATTGACATAATTCGTATTTTAAAATATAAAACATTTTTAAATATTATAAAATTCCAAAAAATAAAATATTCTTCCAATTAGTTATAATAAGTCTAAAATAGAATTATTAACTCTTTAATTTTATATTTTTCATGGTTTGGTAACTATTTTAATTCACAAAGTGTTAAATGCTTGAGAAAATGGTACGAGTAAAGAAATATTAAATAAGAACGATAAGGATTACAAAATATCCAAAATGATCTAATTCTTATTGTCTGATTTTATTTAGAATTATTTTCTTATTATATTCAAACTAAATTAATTTTGACTCATTTATAATCGAAATATAATTTATAATAAAATAATAACTCATGATATTCCTTAAGTGTCCCTCCTCCCTCTTATAAAAGGGCACCACCTCTAACCCATTACTCACATCTCTCAAGCACCTTGGCTCATCTAAAATCTGCCAAATAAGCTACCAACATCCCTATATTATTCTTATAATTCCTTCCTTAGTCATAAGGCAATTCAAGATATCCCTTTGGCTCAAATCAAAAGAAGTTACCCGATTTTGAGGTAACGTCTTCCCTGAAGTTCTTTTCTTTTATTTTCCTTCTACACTCCATATTATATTCTTATTCTTTGAATACATAATAACACAAGTATCCTAAATATACTAGGATGTTTATGTTAGATTTATTTTAACTACACTTACACACACATCCATCTAACGGATATGAACATACTATTTCTGTGTACGGTGAACTGCTGTCTCACGAAACAATGATTGTTCGTTTTTTCCCTACCATCTATCATGGTAGACATTATAATGGAAATGTAATTATATATGACCAATATTATATTTATTTATCCAATATGCTTATGTAATTCTCATTTATAACAAACCGTTATGCATTTCATGTTATATAAATTAGATAATTTCGTTTGAGGAAGTGCGAACTACCGCCCCCTCAAAGTGATATGACTCGTTCATTATATACATAGAACATAAAAAGGATGAAATTAATGAACTTATGTAACATATATAACATATATATTATACTATCATTATATTATACCTATGTATCAGTTAGTTTTCATTCCATTAAATATTAAAAAGAAATTAAATTAGCGTTCATGCATATGTACAACGTACCATCTCCATAATAGTGCATTTCATTTATTATATTCAAATTCTATGGAATATTATAAATAAATATATATAATAGATATATCTGATATATATGATATCTAAATAGTGGATATCATTCTTGAGATAATTTAATTTTTACAACATGGACAATTTTAAATTTTAACAAGTTCTTTTTTAACTCATGTTCGGAACATCAAAAAAATGTTTGATATGAACTCAAATAATTAACTAATTTGTATAGAAAGGTAATAAGTTATATTAAAGGAATGATGAAATTGGAAAAGCTTATAAAGAATGTATAAATAAACTTATATATTTATTATTCATGAAATTAAAAAACTAACAAGTCAAGTCAGGCACGAGGTAAGGGAAATTCTTAACCAAATTCCCATTCGTTGGGTTAAAATTATACTTCTTGATTATGAAGTTCTTTGATTATGTGAGTATTAACTTTTGACATATTATCTTGTATTTGTACTTTCTTTATGTTTACCTATAGTGAATACACATAATTGATCCATTTTATTTAAAAAATTATCTTTGTAAGGGACTTTATCTCAATCTCTTTTCATTGAGGCATAATTTGATAATATATACCTCTTTCTTTTATACAGTGGATAATAAATCCCTTTGAATTTTACAATCATTCAAAGAGAATATTTTTTATATGAAGTGTTTTACTAACTATAAAATGGAATGTTATTAACGTATTCGGTGAGAATGACCTCTCCACCACTGTAATCATCATTTGGCTTCCTCTATCAGCCTTAATGTTTTTAAAAAGAAAATAAATCCATTATTCCCTTCTGGGTGTTTTTGTTAATGAAAATGGATTTTGAAATGGATTGAGTATTTAAATATCTTGAAATTACATCTTGTGATTGAAAATTAAATGTTATTACTGAAATGTTTATATTTGATAAATTTTATGTGTTATGATTATGTAATGGTACTTGGACATTTGATTATTGGTTACATGATAAACCAATTTATGGGTGGTTCTGTGATAAAACAAGGACATGTGGTTATGTTATAAACTCCAATGCATTGGGTAAGGGATTCTTTATGTCCATTCCTTTTGTAAGAATGATTTGTGGAATTCGACAATATAATTATTCCATTTAAGCATGATTGTGTCCCACGTTTACCTTTACATGCTATATATTGTTTTCTAAGGGATTTAAGGTAATATTTTTGATAAAAAGGGTATGTAATGTGCTTATATTCAGTGATGTTATTTTGCTAAATCATTATGGTGAAAATTATTATTTATGATAAAGTATTCATGGTTTACATGTTTTTTTTAAAAACTAACAGTTTTAACTCTTTATGTACCCTTCATAATCTTTTTATGCTCGTCCCAATTTCTGAAATGTTCTTCACTACACATAAATATGAATAGGGTGAAAGCTGGGATCAAGGAAAATTCACACTGTCAAAAACATGGAACTTGACCTGTTTCTTTTTTTAAAATATTTTATCTTATAAAAAATGGATACTAATTAGAAGCATCTACATGTAATATTCAAGTTGTTATGTATAATTTATGTCCTAATTCTCTAAATCTATAAACATGAAAGGGTCCTCAATGTGAATTATTAACTTAATTCAAGATTATGTAATGTTTATGGCTAGGGAATTATAGTTAGTATTATAAGTTGGTTATTGTTAAATTAATATCCATAAATTGTTTTTACTTTATGGTAAGATTTAACTGATATATAATTTGAAGGTTACCATTTTACTTCGCCTATGATATATTTATGTTCATATTAGTCTGTCACAAAGGAAACATGTCAGATATGATGGAACGACATCATGAAGAAAACAACCTTCCAAATCAATTACCTAAGATGGTTAGAATCAAAATAGAATAGTTTGTTGTAGTGATGGAATAGTTCAATAAGGATATAAATGGTTGTGGTAACCTTGCATGAGATCAGTCAGATTAACCACATAGGAATATGTCAATAGTGGATCATTTCATGAGGCAACATCCACTATCATTCAGATGACCATATGACCCTGTTCAAGTTGAAGGGTGGATCAAAGCACTGGAAGGGTTTATTGATGTCCTGGGTTTTGCAAACAATCAAAAGGTTATTCTTGATGTTTATTGTTTTGAAGGAGAATCATATCAATGGTGGTTGATAGTTAAAAATATTAGAGACAGTGGGGGTGGGAATGCTCTTTGTTGGGAATACTTCAAAGGAATGTTTCTTGAGAAATATTTTCCTATGGCGTTTCTACTTAGGATAGAAAAACCATTATTGGAATTGAGGAAGGAGAATGAATCAATGGATAATTACGAAGAAATGTTCACTCTACTGGCAAGGTATTCTCTAAATTTCATCCAATATCATGATAGTAAGATAAATTAATTTCACTTAGGGAAGAAGCTTTTATATCGAATATAAATAGCCTCTTGTGAATTAAAAACCTTTGAGAAACTCATCAGATGTACCGATAAGGTAGATATGGAGTTTTCTAATGATAATTCATTCAAATAGATCAAGAAAAAAATAGGTCCAGTTGGTAGAAAAATGGAAATAATTCATCAAAGAAGCCTAGATGTAAGAAAATTGAATTTCTATCTTATGAGAAGTGTGGTAAAAAGCATCCTAGAGAATGTATCTGAAAATATAGAAAGTGCTTCCTATGTGGTAAGACTGGTCATATTTCTCGTAACTATAAAGAAGATGATCGAGAAGGAAATGAAAATCCAATGGTAAGATGGTTTAGTTTCAATGAGTTTGGTTATTATGTCAATGTGTGTCCAAATTTTATTACCCAGTGTGGAAACAATACAGATCAAAAGCAGAAGGGTGGTAAAAATATTTTTCTACTTCTATTGTTGGTGTGGGACCATCAAATAAAGTGGTATAAGGCACTTTGTATATTTTTTCAGATTATACCAAAGTGTTGTTTGATTTTGGATCTACATATTCTTTCATTTATAAGAAAGTTCCTTGTAAATTGATAATTCCATCTCATGATATGAATCCTGAGGTTGTGGTAAAAACACCTAGGGGAAATTTTGAGGCAAAAAGTAATAATAATAATCTTCCAATCGTTATTTGTGGAAATAATATACCTTCAAACCATGGAGTTCTCTTTATAGTAGAGTTTAATGTTATTTTGGGAATTGATTGGCTTTCTTTTTACCATGATAAGATTGACTATAGAGATAAAGAGGTTTCTTTTCAGAAAGACTATTAGTTTGTGTACAAGAACGAACCCTTATCTATGATAACATATTATGATGCTAAGAAACTAGTGAAAGAGGGAAATTAATATTATCGTGCACATATTGCTGAAAACAAAAGAACTATTCAAATTAATGATGTGCCAGTATTTAATAAGTATGTTGATGTTTTTTCTAATGAGTTTCTTGGTATTATTCCAGATCAAGAAGTTGAATTTACTGTTAACATAGTTTTTGATGTTAAGCCAATTTCAAAACCCCCTTATCGAATGGATCAAATTGAACTTCTAGATTTTAAGAAACTATTTATAAATTTGTTAGATAAAGATTTCATTTGACCAAGCACATCACCATGGGGTACTCCAGTATTGTTTTTCAAAAACAAAGATGGTTCAATGAGACTTTTAATTGATTATAGAGCCTTGAATAATATCGTTGTCATGAACAAATATCCTTTCCCTCATATCGATGTTTTATTTGATCAGCTCTAGGGAGCTCAGTATTTTTCAAAATTTTACTTGAGTCGGGGTACCATCAGTTGAAAGTAAAAGAAGAAGAAATTATGATGACCATTTTTGTACTAGATATGGCCATTAAGAATTTTTATTTATGCCTTTTGGGTTAACTAATGCACATGCTATATTCATGGATCTAATGAATACAATTTTCTATGAGTTCTTGCTTAAGATTGTGGTTTTTTTGTTGATTACATTTTGGAATATTCCAAAATTAAAGAGGTAAATGAATGTCATTTAAGTGTTGTCTAGAAAACATTAAAAGAAAAGAAATTGTATGGGAAAATTAGCAAGTGTGAGTTTTTTTTACAAAAAATTTCATTCCTTGGTCACATTATTTAAAAAAATCGCATAATTGTTGATCTTTATAAAACAAATGTTATTGAAGAATGGCCAAGACCTATAAATATAACTGAGATTGATAGTTTTCTTGGTTTGGAAGGCTATTAATGAAGGTTTGTTGACAATTTTGCATGGTTATCTAGCCCACTGAATAAGTTATCTTGAAAGGATGTTAATTTTATCTAGACAAAAGAATGTGATGATTGTTTTCAGAAATTGAAAAGACGATTGGTGAATGATATTGTATTGGAATTGCCTTCCATAAATGGTGATTTTGTTACCTATAGTGATGCTTTGTTGAAAGGACTTGGTTGTGTCTAAAATCAAAATGGTCAGGTAATTTCTAATGCTTCACATCAATTTAAAGATCACGAGTAAAGTTACCTTATACATGATTAAGAATTAGTTGTTGTTGTTTTTTTATTAAAAAATTATAGGCATCATTTTTATGGTGTAATGTGTGAAATATATACAGATCAAAAATGTTTTAAGTATATATTCCCTCAGAAGGAATTAAACATGAGACAAAAAATATGGTTAGAATTAATCATGTATTATGATTTCCCAATCTATTACCATTCAAGAGAGGAAAATAAAGTGGCTATTGCTTTGAGCCGAAAAAGTAATTATACATTATCCATCCTTTTTTTGGAATAAGATACATTGATTAATGACTTGATACACATTGGAATTGAATTTGTTGGTGCATGAAATTCCTCTGTTTTGTTTCAGGTGGAATGAAATCATCTCTAGAAGATAGAATAAAGAAAGCACAAAAAAAGAAGTGAGTTCTAGAAAAATGAAGAGTTGGTTCAGAAGGGTATGTTTACAGAATTTAACATTGATAAAGATGGTGTTTTGAGGTTTGGAAATAGATTATGGGTGCCTTGTAATTCACAGTTAAAGAAAGAGTTGTTATGTGAAGCTCGTGGTTCTCTATTTTTAGTTCATCCTGGAGTACTAAGATTTACATATATGATCAGAAGTATTATGGGTGGGATGGAATGAAAAAGGATATTTTTGACTTTACTGTAAAGTGTTTGACTTTTCAAAAGTTTAAAGCAGAGCAGAAGTTACCAAAAGGGATTATTCAGCCTTTACCGGTGCCAGATTGGAAATGAAAAAATATATCCATGGACTTAGTTGTGGGATTACAAAGGACATCTCGAGGTAATAATACAGTCTAGGTTATTGTTGATTGATTGAGTACATAAACTCATTTTCTTCCTATTCTAGATACTATGTATCAAGATCAACTTTCTCAATTGTATATTAAATAGATAGTCAGGTTACATGGAGTTCCTCTGTCCATTATATCTGATCATGATCTGAGGTTCACTTCTATATTTTGGAAAGGCCACCAAAAGTCTTTGGGTACTGAATTAAATTTTAGTACGGATTTTCATCCTCAATCAGATGGGTGATCATAATGAACAATTCAGACATTGGAATATATGCTACATGCTTCTTTAATGAATTACCGGGGAATTTGGGACCAAAATATTTCTTTGGTTTAGTTTTCTTATAATAATAGTTTTTATTTCAGCATATAGATGGATCCGTTTGAGGAAATATATGGAAAGCGGTGTTGAACTCCAACTTTTGTGGATGATGTTGGTGAAAGAAAGTTGATGAGACCAGAATTGGTAAAAGATATGACATAAAAAATTTAGTTAATTCATAAGCACATGAGGATAGAACAGAGCAGGCCAAAAAGTTATGCAGATAACTGGAGGAAGGACCTTTCTTTTGAGGTAGGCGATCATTTCTTTCCCAAATTTTCTCAATGTAAAACTGTGATGTGTTTTGGTAAGAAGGGAAAGCTGAGTCTGAGGTCCATTGGACCCTATGAAGTCCTCGATAACGTTGGATTAGTTGCATATATAGTGGATTTACATCCAAGATTATCCCTTGTACATAATAGTTTTTGTGTTTCAATGTTGATAAAGTATATTCGAGATCCATCTCATGTTTTGAGTCCATAGGTAGTTTAGTTGGAAGATAATCTTTCTTTTGAGGAACAACCGGTCCAAATTGTTGACCGAAGGAGGAAGTGTTGCATAAAAAGGTAATTCATTAGGGAAAGGATTTGTGAAAAAATCCCATGGCTGAAGAGGCAACATGGGAATCTGAAAATGCTACGAGGGATAAATACTCCCAATTATTTGATAAGTGAATAGAATAGCGGGGAAAAATTCCCAAAATGGGGAAGGATGTAACGACCTAGGTATTTATAAAAAAATACTTTTGATTTCTATTAATAATTATGAATAAGATATTAATTTTACTTTAAAGGGTATTATATGTTCAATGGCATACCCGACATGCAATAATGGGATTCTCTAAAATCTCATGCTGCACACAAGGCTGAGTTATTCTGAAAAATAATATTTTAATATTATTATTTTAAATGGTAGCTAACGCCTAACCAATGTATTTGAAGGAATGAACAGAACTAACCATATTATGATTAAACATGTTTTTAAAATGGTTTTACATTTATCCATTAAAATTTTGAGTCTTAAAAGGAGAATGAATCCAATTTTAAGCATAAATACTATAATATTTTTAAAATGTAGTTTTATCACCTTTTGATGGAGAACCCATTTTAAATCTAGTTTTTGTCACTTTTGTGTTTTTCCATTTGAAAAAATAAAATTCTTATATAGAAGCGATATATAAAAATTTACTTTGGGTAATTTAATTGGTATTTTTCTAATAAATTTCATTTTTAATGAATAGTGAAAAATACTAGCCCGAAGGCCTTCTTTTTTATTTTATTATAGACAATCCCCCTTTTAACGGATGAAGGGGAAACCATACGTGACCCGTAGGCCCAAGGCCCAAGGCCCAACATGACATGCAAAACATGACCCGAAGGCCTAGAGGCATACCATGCCCATTACATGACTCGTAGGCCCAGCACACTAGAACTACCCCTCCCAAGCATCTTGAATAATTGATCTCCTTAGCTCCCCACCTTTCATTATTGATCGGATAACAATGCCCTGTACAAATCTGCACGGTGCCTGGTCCCGTTGGCGGCTGCCACACCCTCTCATTCTTCCAATTCGGTTAACTCTGCATCTGGTGGGTGCACTCATGTTGTTCTGATCCTCTTATGGGGCTTGTTCTATGTGAACTGGGCTACTCCATGGCCTACATGACCCAAAGACCCAAAGGCCCAAAGGCCTTTGATGACCCGAAGGTCCTGGAGACCTGTAGGCCCAAACCAGTGGCCCAAAGTCCCAAATCGGGTGACTAGTTCCTGCTGCTACAGTACCGAACAGTAACTTCTATAGTACTACTACAGTGACTGCTACAGTACTGCTACAATACCCCGAAAATTCTCCTCCACCCGGTTTTGATCTCGGGTCTCTTGGATGCCAAGCAGGATCCCTTACCACTTGGGTACGGGCTCATTAGCATGAAAAATACTACATTTTAAGTAAAAACTATCCTTTCATCTGATTTATTTATATGGTTATATTATAGTTTTAATTGGTTATAATGTGTTATTAGATTATTTTTTTAAACATTTAATCCAATGTTGGTCATTGGATGTAATTTATATTTGTAACTAGACTTAAACACAAGTCCATCTTTTGTTGTTATTATTTCATAAAAACAAGTTTTTCGGTTTTGACAAAGGGAATTAGTTTTAAATTAATTTCTAAAACTTCTCGGATTTGAATTTAGAAAAATAGATTCCATATTTTTAATTAGGAGTTCTAAATTGTGTAAATAGTTAACTTTTATTTTTATACATTATGAATAGTAATTTCAGTAAATATTTTATTTTCCCTAGTTAAAGGGTAAATCTGGTAAATAAAGGTAAAAAATAATATTATAATAATATTAAATTATCCTAACACATGTCCTAATCCTGTTGGATGGGATATATCTGACTATGGGCGTCCTTGGGTTTATTTTACGACTCCATGGAGCCACTTTTGTGTGAAAATAACATTCAATTACTTTTAATTTAATTTTCAGGAAAATATATCCTAAACATGTATATTTTGGTACAAAACTTTCTATAGGAGGTTATATAATTTTTATTTTAAACTATAAATTGTAATTAAAAATCTAAAATGATTTTATAAATAATGGTATTTTATTCATAATTTTTACATATTAAATAAATAAATTTAATTGTGAAACAATGATGATGCAATTATTGATTTTGTAAAGACTCGGAAATTTCAAGGAATTTTTTTTAATTTCACTGTAATTTTACGAGTCTATGGCTTTTGACGGCACCTGATTCAGAGGCCCGGTGTGCGCGGAATCAATTTCTGAAGATTTTCTCGGGTACGTTCAATGAACGAACGAGCGGGTTTATTCTATCTTTTGAACCGGTGCTCGGAATTGAAATCTGAGGGCACCGATGAACTCGCAACGCCGATAATTTCTTAGGGGGACCTTTGTTGTAGTTGCGTTTTGTGCGGTTTGAGGCTTCATAAATGGGGATTTAGAATAAAATAGATAAAATTTGTTGTGTACAAATTTTATATAAGGAATGTGATTTATAATCCTACAAAGGGGGAGTTAGAGGTGGGGCCCACACCCACCTAACCTCTAATGGGAGGGTTAGTGTAGTGGGACCCACATGAACCCTTAACTCCTCACCTCCCCATAACTCCCCAAAACCTCTTAAATCCTCCCTTGTTAATTTCTTGGAAACTTCCCTTCTTAAAGAGGAGCCTCTCCACCTCCCAAACTTAATGAACCAACTAAGGGAATTTAATAACCTTATTAATTATCCTTGTCACACCTTTTGACTTTTAGAATTTCTTGTAGATCTTTTAAAGGAATGAGACTTAATGAATTTTTTGTTTGGAAAATATTTTGGGTGAATTTGAGGGAAGCTTCCTTCATCGACAAAGAACGACTGCCTCCCTTGATGAAGAACAGTCGATGTGCTTCTTTTTCTTTTCTCCGAGACAAGAGGGAGGACACCACATCTTCAGATACACTTCAGCGTCGCCAACGAATATTTTCCCCAGGACGTCGTGTACCGCGACACCGACGATCACCTTCTTTGAGGTAGGGAATTAATTTGTGAATATTAATTAACCCATAATTTTTTTCCTTCTAAATCAAAGAGCGCGGATCAACACAATATTAAGTTTATTTGCGGAAGAATATGTTTGCGGGTTGGGAATATTTGATTGCGGTGAAAAAACGTAGGGGAATTTTATTTAATACTCTTCGAGTGATTTAATCTCACATGGTAAAGCGTTTAATGGTATGAAGTTAGTATAATTTATACTTGAATAAATTATACCCTCTTCGATACTAAAAGCATGTGTTTTAATGACTGCCTCTTGAAAACACATAACAGGGAGGGTGCGGCCCAAACAAACACGGCCCGAAAACCCTCCGCAAATTTGTTTATTGATGTGCGGATCAACGGGCAATGTCAGAACGGGCCACAGAGGCGATTTGAAGACTCCGTAGTGAGGTTTGGGTCTCGTAATGACCTTAGACGCAGACAAAGACCGAAACGGACCACCGGTGCTTGTCTGGTGGTCCGCGCACCAAAGGATACCACCACGGCTGAGCTGCGGTGTACCAGAACAGAAAAGTCATTCTGGGTTTTGGGGGAGGGCGTGGTATTAAAGCCGTGCCGTTTCAATAAGGGGGGTGGGGGCAGCGCCGCCCCCCCCCCCCCCCCCATTTCCCGCTCGGCCGAAACGGACGAGCTGACTAGCCACGCTGGCTGCACCCACGCCAGGCCAACCGGTCGCACCGCACGGACCGGCTGCACAGGGCCGGGCTGCCCGCGCCAGGCCATGCCCTAGTGGGCCGGACCCGGACCCGGATTGGGTCTTCCAGGTTTGGGCCAACCCAGGGGGAATCGGGCTGGGTCGGACCGGGCCCAAACCCCCTCTTTTCTGGTAGTTTCGTTCAAACGCCCATAACATGGGCTACAGACCACCGATCGACACACCGTCAGTTGCGATGGGATCCTTGGATCGAGTCGTTCGTTTTGGTATATTACACTCAAGAATTCAGTGAACTTTGGGTACGGCCAGGTTGGTTCGAACACGTGATCAACCGGGCCCTCGGAGCGGAAACGCCTATAACTTGAGCTCCGGACGTCCGATTGACGTGCCGTCAACTTTTTTGGATTTATATTAGTGAGACAGACCTTCTAGATTACTCCAATCGAGGTTTTTACGTAGATGGAGTATGTTCTGGTTGGATTGTACCTGAAATCCAACCGGGCCCCTGGAAGAGAAAAGTCGTAAACGTTCAGACCAGACGTTCGTCTGACGATCAGTCAGCGGTGTTGGTGATCATGTTGAGAAACGGTCCCTATGAGTATACCCTATGTGAGTTCGGGGTACAATTGAGATACGGTCGGGTTGGTTTGTACACTAATCCAACCGGGCCCCTGGGATGAAAAGGCTATTAACTCACAGGTCGGGCGTCCGATTGACATGCCTTCTGTTGCGTTGAGACCCCTATGAAGAGGAAGTCCTTTGAGATACTTTTTCGTGGGACTTGTGATACTTGGAGTATCAAACTGTAGCTCGTGGAGCGGACCCTCCCGAAGATGAGCGTATGGAGTACGGAGACTGTGTATCCAGCTGAGACCTGATGACTGCTTGTCTGATTTTATTCGGAGTGACTTGCATAGTCCAGTGGGGAGCACTACTTTGTGAGGTGGAAGACCCATGGCGAAGGAGCACTACATTGTGAGCTGGCAGACCCGCGGTACGGGATAGGAGGAGTACCTCTGTAGGCTATGAGGGGGAGCACTACTATGTGAGGTGGAAGACTCATGGTGGAGGAGCACTACTTTGTGAGGTGGCTGACCCGCGGTACTCGACAGGAGGAGTACCTCAGCAGTCTTAGGATAGTGAGCAGTACCTCAGAGTCATGACAGGATCACTGTACTCGTCATAGATAGAGCTCTTCAGCAGTTATGGGTTCGATAATGAAAATCCTGGTTTGAGCTGAGTCAATGACCTTTGTGTTTTCCTCATGATTGAGATTGGTTACTATATAACTTACGTATATGTATGGGAATATACCTAAGTAGTGGTTATCCGTCGACTTCATATCTTTGTGATACCTCGTGGCTTAGATGGGTTACTTGGTAACATAGGTATATGTTTGGTCTTATAAATAAGTAAGGGTTATCTGTTGAGAAATTTTTTGTGATCATCCTTGTTGGATTTAGTGAGACCCTGAGGGTCTCGGGGTCCCTATTGAGTATCGTATAATCACACCTGCACGATATTTTCCCGCACCTCATTTTATTGGTTACAGATGACAGATATCACTGATCGGGGTTGAGGCTTGTAGAGCCGGACAGTACCCGGAGGTGGATCTCACGACAAGTCGGTACCCATAGGTGGATCTCACAACGAGTCGTTATGCGGAGGTGGATCTCATGACGAGTCGGTACCCGGAGGAGACGGACAGACGTGGAGTGCTGAGGAGGACATATATACCTGCCCTTCATGTAAGAACCCGGAGGACGATTCAGGAGGTGCTTGCCACCTTTCAGCTCTTATACTTTGAGTTCCACTTTACATTCAGTTGTTGCTATATCTTTCTTTTGGGCTTGTATATCCAACCCCTCGTACTTTCAGCACATTTGTTATACTTCTTTACTTAGTGTATGTTCTTCTTGTACTCTTTTTGTCTGTGCTTTCATTTCGTAATGGTAGTGCCTTCCCTTTTTTATTGGGATTCACGCCTATGGTGCTAGTCACCATCCCCTGGCCTATAGAAGGAGGGCTTGGGGTAGTCACATCACGGGCCTCGAGGACGGGTCGTGACAAATTAGTATCAGAGTATTTAGTTCTACCACAGAACTGAGGACTCTGATCTATCCTTTCTATGAAGCAATTGTGTTAAGGGTACTAAGTGTGGTCTTCAGTTCATGGAGTCCAGTGTTGGTGCGGCGGCCGACATATCCATACACCAGGACCCTGACTACTGATTTCCGACTTTGTTCTTGAAAACATTGATTGTGTGTGTGTTTCCAAGAGTTTTAAAGTAAGCTCAAACCAGGCTAGATCACTAGGTATAAATCATTGACCATGTTGCATCTGTTCAGGATGTCTCCACGCAGACATTCAGTTGGAGTTCTGAGATAGTACATGAAGAAGACCCACCGAGCGATGAGACTCCGATGCGGGGCCCTTTTTGCTAAATTGGCACCCTCGGGTGGTGTAACAGCAGCACCTCCACCTGTTGGGTAGCGAATTCGACTTGCCATACTAGTAGACGGTGCACGCCGGCAGAGCTCGTTGCACGAGTTCCAGCAGTAGAGGCCTCCGAGGTTACGAGGTGATGTAGATTCCCAGACAGTAGAGGACTGGCTGGAGGCGATTGCAATAGTTTTCCTCCTAGCTGAGACATCAGTAGAGTGGATAGTGGAATTGGCTACTAGTGTTTTCCAGTGAGTGACCATGAGGATGGTCCACATAGTGATGAGTCTTCGGTATGTGGACCGATGTCAGAGATAGTGCCTTCAGGTAGTGTGTTAGGTATACATCACTACCTATTGGTCAGCAGTTACAACCGGTGATACCAGTAGGTAACACATATAGGATTACTGCCTTACACGTGTTCCATCACCAGATATGCCTCAATTTCTGAGGCAATCCCAAATGACAAGCGGCTGATGACTGGCTTGAGGAGGTGGTAGAGAGTTTTCTAGAGCTTATAAAGCTTTGACAGGATGACATGTCGGTAGCTGAGAATTCATCGGGGCGTACCAAACCATTCCTGGTACTCGATGAATACGATCTGATCGGTGCTTCAGTGCTTGGACTTCTGAGTGAGGTATATGAAGGACCCCGGGACACCCTGATAGGGGAGGGGTGAATCAGGGTGAACAATTTTTCTTTTAAAGTGATGGATCTTGTTCCCACGTTGGTAGGAACTTGTTGAACTTGTATGATGATTATGATTAGAAAGAAAACATTCACAAGCATAGAGAAGACACAACCATTTTTACTTGGTTCACCACTAAGGGCTACATCCAAGGAGCATACGCCGACAGGTTGTCGGTCGTACCAAAATCCACTATGCTTCACTAGCTGTAGATTAAAAAAGTTCGGGTACAGTCACTCTGTCCCAGGCTCACTGCCTTTACAAAGGTTCAGGGATAGCTCACTGCTTCCCTCGGGTCACTCCCATTGACTCCCCTTGGCTCACTACCGTTGGTAAAGTCCCACTCAGTTTATATACATGAAGATCTCTTCATCATTTTCATAAGAATGCATCCTTTGTTGTATATAGATTCTCTATTGAATTTTGATACTCACCAGAAGAAGAATATCACTTTTCGTCGAATGTATCGGGTAGTCTCCCGACTTTCGTGCAGCTTCAAACAGGCCGGTGGGCTTCAGAAAAATCAGGCGCGCTTCTCCAAGACAGTCGCGCAAGTCCCACTGCAGCGCGCAAGTCCAAACTGGCATGCAAGTGTCATTAACGCACCTATGAGACTCTTCCTTCCTCAACTACAAACTTGCGCGGTCCACTTCCTTTCTCTTTCGAACCACCTTGGGTGCACAACCAACAACCGGCGCGCAAGCTCTTCTTGCGCGACAAAACTACCACCTACACGGCTCCACCACCTGCACGACGAGAGCTCGAACAATCTTTAAGTCTTCAGGTCCGTTAGAAATGAGAAGGGTTGGTCCAGTATTTATAGGCAAACTGGACCCCCTGCGCGGCGGCGCGCAAGTCCCTTGATGGCGCACAAGTCTTGTCTCCAGTAACCTCAGTCACGCAACTCACTTGCGCGACCCAACCAATACTTGCACGACCTTATTTCCTTAGACAAATTTTGAAGTTCTGATCCTCAAAAGCATATGGCGCGCAAGTATTCTATACTCCAAGACCTCGGCGCGCAAGTACCTTTGCCAAAAAACACTTTACTTTATTGGCTGATTTTCAGGCCCAAAAATTTGGCAAACACTGGGAAACGACGCCACCTTCACTACTGTTTTCTGCTTGAATGGTATGATCTCTTTGTTGGTACACATCCTGAAATTCCATTGAGGAATGACAAAAAACACAAACCATATGCCAAGTCATGCTTTGAAGACCCTGGTCCCAACAATCTCCCCCTTTGGGTTTGTTGGCAATCAGAATAAATTCAATTGATCTCCAACCATGAGCAAACCCAAAACGCAAGAATCAACTCAGCCAACACTCTAAGTCTACTTGAGCAATGCTTGGTATATAAAACAAGAGAGGAAGCTTGAATTGGGTTCTAGTGTTTTGAAATTCTCCATGACGCCCGATGTTATCCTTCTTAAACTTGTCATCACAGAAGAATTTCATGCCCTGAATTTATTCCTTTCTTGCCTTGAATTTATTCCTTTCTCCCCCATTGACAATAAAACCAAAGACCGATAAGTTGTTCAACGTTCAGCTCAAGCCATACTCCCCCTGGATAGTATCTCCCCCATAAACTTGCATCACAACCATAAGCAGATAAAAACAGTTAAAACAAATGGGGAGAGGGGGTTTCCGGAGCCTCCTTATGCAGTACGAGGTGGTTGAACACCGAGGTTCAACCGATGCTTCTCAAACACAGCCGCAAACAATGGCTTGGTCAGGATATCAACCACTTTCTCATCAGTTCCCACATGATCCATTCTAATCACACCTTTTTCAAACTTTTCTTTGATAAAATGATACCGTATTTCAATATTTTTTGTATGAGAATGCTGAACTAGATTTTTCGTAAGATCAATTGCACTTTTGTTTTCACAGTAAATCACCATTGGTTGCTGCACCTTATCACCAATATCTATTAGTTGATGCTTCATCCAAAGCAATTGAGTGCATGCCTTTGTGGCATAGATATACTCAACTTCAGCCATACTAAGAGAAGTACTTTCTTGTTTCGTGCTCAACCAGCCAACACATTTCTGCCCAATATAGAAAGCTCCACCACTAGTGGACTTTCTGTCTACCACATCAGCATCCTAGTCAGTATTAGAAAATACGGATAATTCACTGTCCCTGCCTACAGCAAAAAATAACCCGAAATTATGTGTACCTTGAATGTACCTCATGATTCTTTTTACTGCTGCCATATGTTTCTCTTTTGGATTACTCTGAAAGCAGGCCGCAAGGCATGTGGCAAAGACAATATCTGGCCTTGTCGCTGTTAGATACAGTAGGCTTCCAATGATCCTCCTATACATGGTGGGATCAACAGAGTCCCCATCCTCATGCTTTCTAAGTTTAGTTCCAACTGCAATTGGAGTTGACATTGGTTTGGAGTCTTGCATATTGAACTTCTTCAGTAACTCTCTTGCATATTTTTCCTGAGAAATGAAGGTGTATTCCTTCTTTTGAATGACCTGAAGCCCCAAGAAATATGTGAGGTCCCCAATCATAGACATTTCAAATTCTGATTTCATGTGGTTAGAAAATTCATCCACTGATTTCTGCCTACTGCCACCAAATATGATATCATCAACGTAGACAAGAACCATGAATTGATCTTTTGGAGAATTCTTCACATAGAGATTGTGATCAACTCCTCCTCTTTTGAATTCCAACTTCTTAAGATATGAATCCAACCGTGAGTACCATGCCCGTGGTGCCTGCTTCAAACCATATAGAGCTTTCTTCATTTTGCAAACCTTTGTTTCATCAGTACCCAAAACAAAGCCCACTGGTTGTTCAATGTAGACTTCTTCTTCGAGTACACCATTCAAGAATGTTGTCTTAACATCCATTTGATATACTTTATATCCTTTTTGGACTGCCATGGCAAGGAAAAGCCTGATTGACTCCAGTCTAGCCACTGGAGCAAAGGTTTCTTTAACATCAATTCCTTCAATCTGAGAGTATCCTTTACATACCAGTCGTGCCTTGTTTCTGATGACACTTCCATGCTAATCAAACTTATTTTTGAAGATCCATTTTGTACCAATCACATTTTGACCTTTGGGTCTCTAGACAAGATCCCATGTCTGATTCTTGTCAATCTGATCTAAATCATCATTCATGGCTTTCACCCAAGATTTATCATTTGCAGCTTCTTCGAATGAGGATGGCTCTACAACTGATAGAAATGCAGATTCCGTGTTATTCATCATCCTCCTTGTTTGAGTGGGTGCACTCTTATCCCCAATTATGTTGGATGGATCAATCTCAGCTCTTCGATTTCTCCTGTGAGGTTCAGTAGCATTTTCTTCAGCCATAGTTTCTTCTTCAGATTCTTCTTCTGAGTCAACATCATGATATGACATCTGAGTGTTTTGAACAGCTTCATCTATTTCTGCACTTGCATTTTCTTCATGTTCACATTCTTCCTAAATTTCTATCACATCAGCATATGACGTCCTTGAAGAATTTGTGGTTTTCTCTTCAATTATCTTAAAATCACTGCTTTCCAAAAATCTTCCCAAATGCTTGTTGAAACATTTGTAGGCTTTGCTGTTCATTGAGTAACCAAGGAAAATTCCTTCATCTGCATTGTCGCCATATTTCCCTTGATTTCCTTCTTTGTTCCTGATGAAGCATTTACTTCCAAAGACACGAAAGTATTTTAGAGAAGGCTTTCGTCCATGCCACAATTCATATGGTGTCTTCGTCTCACCCATATAAAGTTTTGTTCGATTCTGAATGTACACTACAGCTTGAATAGCCTCTTTCCAGTAATGTCGTGGAATACGACTCTCAATCAGCATTGTTCGTGCCATGTTGTTCACCTATCGATTCCTACGTTCAACAACTCCATTTTGTTGTGGAGTTCTCACAGCAGCTACCTCATGCTGTATCCCATGCTTCTCTAGATAATTCTCAAATTAAATGGACATGTATTCTCCTCCATTGTCAGATCACAACATTTTGATTGTTCATCCAGTATCATTCTCGGCGATTCACCGATATGTTTTCATGAAGTCAAGGACTTTTCGTTTCCTGTGAATGACCATTACACATGCCATTCTACTGTAATCATCTATGAAAAGGACAATGTACCTTTCTCCATGTGTTCCTGCAACATTTATTGGACCACAAACATCTGTATTAATCAGATCAAGAATGTGAGATTCCCTTTTCTTCTTTGGCCGATATGAACTGCAAACCACCTTCCCACGAATACAAGCATCACAAGATTTTTCATGCTCACGCTTTAGGTTGGGAATGTCCATGAAAATTATCAATTTTGATATTTTCTCCATGTCTTGTTGATTGATGTGTCCCAATCTCCGATGCCACATATTGTTTTCTTCTTCAACAGTCATGTAACATACTTTTTCTTCACTATCAACCTGATACAAGTTGTCTTCTGTTCTGCATCCCTTCATAAGTGAATTGCTGGTTTTTCCAATGATAGTGAAGCCTTTCTGATTAAAAGTAACATATGTCCTGAGTCATAGTGTAGACTCACGCTAAGGAGATTATGACGTAGGCCATCTACGTAAAGGACTCCAGTCTTCTTTAGTTCTCCATTAGCTAATTTGGTACTTCCAATCCCTTTAATTTTCAGAGCCCCATAATTACCAAATCTTATTGTACCATCAAAATTATTTATGATATTCGTTAGTAGGCTGGCATTACCTGTCATATGAGATGAACAACTGCTATCCAGAATCCAGGTACTATTGTTCTTTGTAGCTTTGAGGGCTACCTCTGCAAGGTTCGATTTCTCAATCTTCTTTCATTCCTTCCATGAGACATTATATTGAGTATATAGAACTGATGGACTTTCAACTATCTATTCTGCAAACCCATGTTCTTCATAGTCAAAGTCTTCTTTGAGAGGTGAGAACCTGTTTGAAAGAGCAACATTGTCTTTCTGATGAGACTTGACTTGTCTGGAACTTCGGTATGAGGTGTCAAAGTCCCTTCTCTGCCTGCAATTAATGGCCTTATGACCATAGTTAGAACAAGAAAAACAATATCCATAGAAATTATTTCTTCTATAAGAATTAGGATATGAAATTGTTCTCCTTTGTTGAGCATCTATATCTTCTCTATTCAGATAGCTTCTTTCCTCTTCACAATAAGACATGGTATGGCCCAGATAGCCACATAACTAACACTTCATGAGAAGAAATGCCTTCTCACTTGAATTTCTCCTTATAGCTTCTTCCTTGGGAGAATAGTAAGATTGTCTGCCATTTTTGAAAGTTTGAGGAGAATTTTCAGGTCTCCTTTTACTTTGGATTGAGGGATCCTTTTTCATCACTCTAGGTAACATTTCAACATGTTCAAATTTCATCTTATCTTTCTTCTGGATCTTTTCACTTCCAGCAGTTGATGACTCAGCCTCACAGCCAATTCCACTCTTTCCCATGCAAGAGGGTCTTTGATCACTCAAGATTTTTCCAACCCCATCTGAACCACACTTGGCTCTTGCTAGTAATTCTGCATCTAAGAATCTTCCAGGCTATATTTTCTTCCTTGATTCTTTTGGAACTGATTCAGTCTCCAGTTTACTCCTTAGAGTAACTACTTCCTCCTCAAGACCCTCAGCAGTCTTGGATTTTTCATCCAGTCTGGACGTGAGGTCATTGATGACCTTTGCCTGCTCTTCAATTCTCAGCTTCAGATCTACTACATCATTATTGATTTCAATTATTTTAGACCGTACCTTCACAAATTCTTCCAGTCATTCAATTTCAGCTTCAAGTTGATCAACGTATTCAGTTGATTCCTCTACAATTGATTTCCACTTATTGCAGCTCTTACATTTAATCATAAGCTTACTAACCGCATCCTTAAGTTGCACCTCAGGATCTACACAAGTTCTCAGTTGTTTTTCTCCATCAGTATATTCTGACTTTTCAACAATGGCCATCATAGAATCATGGTTCAATGTTTTGAATTCTAGTTCTTCTTCATCACAGAATTCCGTATCATCTTCTTCCTCTTCACATACAAAACTCTTCCTTTTCATTTTCTTACCAGATTTGAAGTCTCCCTTTTTGAAGAACGTTCTCTGAGGCTTCTTGAAGTTTTCATCTTCACTGTCATCATCATTGATATTCTTCAAGCACTGAGAGTCAATGTGCCCAACCTTTCCACAATGGAAACATGCGATAGATAACTTCCCTTTGAATTTCCCTTTCCCCTTATGTAACTTCTTTGCAATGAGAGAAAGAATTTATTTCTCTTCTCCATCATCACCGCTACTATCCTTTGAGATTTTCAATTTATCCATTTCCTTGAATGCCATTTCCTTGCTCACACGAGTCGTAGCATCTTCTGGTTTGACTCTCATTTCATATGCAACCAAGATGCTCAGTAGATCATCTAGAGAAAGTTTGGAAAGATCTCTTTCCTCAAGGGCTGACACCTTCGCATTATACAGAGGTTTAAGTCTTCTTAATATTTTCTTTATAATATCAATATCTTTTATTTCTTCTCCTAGACCCCGAATTGCTCCAACCACTTCAGTAATTCGATTGAAGAAAGAGTCTACATTCTCGTCTGGATGCATCTTCATATCATCAAACCGATTGTGAAGCACTTGTAGTTTCGCCTCCTTCACTTTTCTATCTCCTTCATAAATATTCTCATGTTTATCCCACGTGGATTTTTCTGAGGTTCAATTCATCACCTTCAGGTAGATCTGATCAGAAAGGGCTACAGTGAGAGAATTCTGTGCTTTAGCATCTACATCAAGAAGTTTCCTGTCTGTTTCAGTCATAGCCAGGCCTATTAGATCAGTGACTTGTATTCCTTGCACAGTAGAAAAAAGAACTTCCATTCCAAGAGATCTTAGATGAGATCTCATTATGTTCTTACAGATTTGGAAATTGCTTCCATCGAAGTGAGGGACTCCCCTGATATTGACAGCGTTTTCCGTGACGAAAAGGGGCAGATTCAACACCAGCAACCTTTACCCTCTGATACCACTTGAAGGACCCCGGGACACCCAGAGAGGGGAGGGGTGAATCAGGGTGACAACTTTTTCTTTTAAAGTGATGGATCTTGTTCCCACATTGGTAGGAACTTGTTGAACCTGTATGATGATTATGATTAGAAAGAAAACATTCACAAGCACCGAGAAGACACAACCATTTTTACTTGGTTCACCACTAAGGGCTACGTCCAAGGAGCATACACCGACAGGTTTTCGGTCGTACCAAAATACACTATGCTTCACTAGCTGTAGATTACAAAAGTTCGGGTACAGTCACTCTGTCCCAGGCTCACTGCCTTTACAAAGGTTCAGGGATAGCTCACTGCTTCCCTCGGGTCACTCCCATTGACTCCCCCTGGCTCACTGCCGTTGGTGAAGTCCCACTCAGTTTATAGACATGAAGGTCTCTTCATCATTTGCATAAGAATGCATACTTTGTTGTATATAGATGCTCTATTGAAGTCCGATTCTCACCAGAAGAAGAATATCACTTTTCCTCGAATGTATCGGGTAGTCTCCCGACTTTCGTGCAGCTTCAAACAGGCCGGTGGGCTTCAGCAAAATCAGGCACGCTTCTCCAAGACAGTCGTTCAAGTCCCACTATGGCGCGCATGTCCAAACTGGCATGCAGGTTTCATCAACGCACCTGCGTGACTCTTCCTTCCTCAACTACAAACTTGCGCGGTCCACTTCCTTTCTCTTCCGAACCGCCTTGGGCGCAAAACCAATAACCGGTGCGCAAGCTCTTCTTGCGCGACAAAACTACCACCTGCGCGGCTCAACCACCTGCGTGACGAGAGCTCGAACAATCATGAAGTCTTGAGCTCTGTTAGAAATGAGAAGGGGTGGTCGAGTATTTATAGGCAAACTGGACCCCCTGCGCGGCGGCGCGCAAGTCCCTCAACGGCGCGCAAGTCTTGTCTCCAGTAACCTCTGTCGCGCAACTCACTTGCGCGACCCAACCAATACTTGCAACACCTTATTTCCATAGCCAAATTTTGAATTTATAATCCTCAAAAGCATATGGTGTGCAAGTCTTCTATCCTCCAAGACCTCGGCGTGAAAGTACCTTTGCCAGAAACACTTTATTTTATTGGCCGATTTTCAGGCCCAAAAATTTGGCAAACACTGGGAAACGACGCCACCTTCACTACTATTTTCTGCTTGAACGGTATGATCTCTTTGTTGGTACACATCCTGAACTTCCACTGAGGATTGACAACAAACACAAACCATATTCCAAGTCATGCTTTGAATACCCTGGTCCCAACAGTATATTTAAGGACATCTGAGCTAGAACCTTTTTTCTATGAATTCCTACTTATGCTAAGGTGCTAGAAAGAACCTTTGTGGTTGTTAGTTATTTTGCTGAATGGATGCCGCCAGTGAAGGTTAGTAGTGGGAACGCAGGAAACTGGCACTAGTCTCAGAGACTTGGGCATGTAAAATGATTCAAGTAGAGGAAGTAAAAAAGGATAGATGAATTTTCAAGGTAGCAGACATGGAAGATGAGCTAGGAGAGCAGCATGGGGTGGTGAACATTTTGACATGTTGCAACCACCTGCCTTTGTAATCTCCTCTAGGATCATGGAGCTGGAAGTTGAGGGAATGAGTAGCTGCATACGGTCAAGAAGTGCGACCGAAAGGCTCTAAGGATGATTTGAAGTATGGACTGTGTCTTCTACTAGCTTCCGTAACAACAAGACATTGATATGAATCAACCCTTCCTTCCATGAATCTTTTCCCAGTGCTAGAGTTTCCGGTTAAGCCATTGACTTGACCCTCACGTCTGGAGATAACTTTGGGAGGAGACTCGATAATCACACTTACGCTGATGGTGTGATTTGGCACTTGAGGCGAGAGTTTTGGTTAGAACGTCTTGGTGGCAGCGTCGAGGCCTTACGACGTTAGTCTGTGTATGGACATGGCAATCACAGTTCATACAGAAATTGATGGTATTAGGCAAAAGGTTGTGGTCTATCTACAACGTCGGGATGGGTTTTCCTTGGTCGGTGAAAAGGAAACCCCAGGTAGCAAAGGATAAACCCATGCATTGGAGGGTGTAGCTGATCACTCTTGGGTCGACCAACCTTACCCTCGTGGCAGCAGGAGTTTTGAGTTTCAGTTCTAATCAGGAAATGGAGGCCTCTAGAGTTCGAGGATGGCGACCATGTTCTTATAAGGCTCTCACCTCGACGAGGTTTACAGAAATGTGGATGAGGCGGCAGGTTATCTCTGAGGTTCAATGGACCTTTATAGGTCCTCAGTAGGGTAGACGAGGTGGTTTACTGCTTGTCCTTTCCACCTCAGTTGCACCGGGTGCATGATATCATCCACGTACCTCAGCTGAGGAGATGCGTGCATGATCCTTCACACATCATCGACCATGGGGGGTTAGAATTTGATGACGGGGTGACTTTCACAGAGGTTATAGTGGAGAACGAGGATCGATAGGAGAATGTCCTATGTGGACAGTCGATTCCCCAGGTACGCTTTCACTGGCAGCACGTAGACCTCTAGGAGAGCATATAGTAGCGGAAGGCTCAGATACGTGCTCAGTAGCTCTTTTGTTTACCTAGTTTGTGTTGTGGCTTTATGGGGACGTAAAGACCTGAGGTGGGAGTAATGTAAAGACCCAGAAATTTCACAGAATGTTTTTTAATTTTTTTTGAATTTTACAAGTCTGTGGCTTCTGACGGCACCTGATTCAGCTGCCCGGTGTGCCCGAAATCAATTTCCAAAGATTATCTCAGGTAAGTTCAGTGAATGAATGAGCGAGTTTTTTCTATCTTTTTAACTGGTGCTCGGAATTGAAATCTGAGGGCACCGACGAACTCGCAACACCGATAATTTCTTATGGGGACCTTTTTCATAGTTGCGTTTTGTCCGGGTTGAGGTTTAATAAATGGGGATTTAGAATAAAATAGATAATATTTGTTGTGTACAAATTGTATATAAGGAATTTGATTTATAATCCTACAAAGGCGGAGTTAGAGGTTGGGCCCACAACCACCTAACCTCCAATGGGAGGGTTAGTGTAATGGGACCCACACGAACCCTTAGCTCTTCACCTCCCCATAACTCCCATTAACCTCTAAAATCCTCCCTTGTTAATTTCTTGGAAACATCCCTTCTTAAAGAGGAGCCTCTCCACCTCCCAAACTTAATGAGCCAACTAATGGAATTTAATAACCTTATTAATTATCCTTGTCACACCTTTTGACTTTTTGAATTGCTTGGAGATCTTTTAAAGGAAGGAGACTTAATGAAAATTTTGTTTGGAAAATATTTTGGGAGAATTTGAGGGAAGATTACTTCATCGATGAAGAACGACTGCCACCCTTGATGAAGAACGCTCGACGTGCTTCTTTTTATTTTCTCCGAGACAAGAGGGAGGACACCACATCTTCAGATACACTTCAGCGTCGTCCACGAATCTTTTCCCTGTGTCGCCGTCTACCGTGACACTGATGAATGCCTTCTTTGAGGTAGTGAATTAATTTGTGAATATTAATAAACCCATGATTTTTTCCTTCTAAATCAAAGAGCACAGATCAATACAATATTAAGTTTATTTGTGAAAGAATATTTTTGCGGGTTGGGAATATTTGATTGCGGGAAAAAATGTTGGGGAATTTTGTTTAATACTCTTCGAGTGATTTAATCTCACAGCTAAAGACTTTAGTGGTACGAAGTTAGTATAATTTATACTTGAATAAATTATACCCTCATCGATACTAAAATCATGTTTTTTAATGACTGCCTTTTTAAAACACCTAACACAGAGGGTGCGGGCCGAAAAAACACGGCCCGACAACCCTCTGTAGATTTGTTTATTGATGTGTGGATCGATGGCCAATGTCAGAACGGGCCGCAGAGGCGATTTGAAGACTCCACAATGAATTTTTGGTCCCGTAATGACCATAGACGCATACAGCAGCCGAAATGGACAACCGGTGCGCATCCGATGGTCCGCGGAGAGCGGCGGTGGCGCGCCACCTAGGCGCGGCGATGCCGGAGGAGACCGCCGTGACTCAGCCGTGGTAGACCTGAACGACAAAGCCAATCCGGGCTTTGGGGGAGGGTGAGACATTAAAGCCGCGCCATTTTGATCAGGGGGTGGCGCAACCCCCCCCCTCGTTTCCCGCTTGGCTGAAATGGCCGAGCTGAATGGCCACGCGGGCTGCGCCCGCGCCCAGCCAACTAGCCGCACCGCACGGACCGGCCGCACCAGGATGGGCCGGACCGCACTGGCCGGGCTAGGCCGTGCCCTAGTGGGCTGACCCAGGTGGTATCGGGCTGGGTCGGACCAGGCCCGAACCCCATATTTTTGAGAAGTTTCGTTCAAACACCCTTAACTTGGGCTATAGACCTCTGATCGACGCACCATCAGTTTTCATGTGATCCATGGAACTACTTAGTCATTTCGGTATATTAAACTCGTGGTTTCATAGTACTTTATGTATGGCCAAGTTGGTTCGAACACGAGACCAACTGAGCCCTCGGTGCGGAAACACCCATAACATGAGATCGGGACGTCCGATTGACGTGCTGTTGACTTTGTTGGATTCCTCTTAGTGAGACAGACCTTCTAGCTTACTCCGCTTGAGGTTTGGATGTAGTTGGAGTATGGCCGAGTTGGATTGTACCCGAAATCCAACCGGGCCCCTAGAACGGAAAAGCCGTTAACTTTCAGAACATGCGTCCGTTTGACGAACTGTCAGCGACACTGGTGATCACGTCGAGAAACGGTCCCTATGACTATACCCTATGTTTGTTCAGGGGTACATTTGAGATATGGTCGTGTTGGTTCGTACACGAAACCAACTGGGCCCCTCGGACGAAAAGGCTAATAACTCACAGACCGGGCATCTGATTGACGCGTCGTCTGTTGCATTGAGACCCCTATGATGAGGCGGTCCTTTGAGATACTTCTTCGTGGGACTTATGATAATTAGAGTATCAACCTGTAGCTGGTGGAGTGGACCCTCAAGGAGACGAGCGTACGGAGTACGGAGACCGTGTAGCTAGCTGAGACCTGATGACTGCTTGTCTTATTTGATTCAGAGTGACTTGCATAGCCCAGTGGGGATCACTACTTTGTGAGGTGTCAGACCGATGTAGGAGGAGCACTAATTTGTGAGGTGGCAGACCCGCGGTACTCGACAGGAGGAGTACCTCTGTAGGCTATGAGGGGGAGCACTACTCTGTGAGGTGGAAGACCCATGGCAGAGGAGCACTACATTGTGAGCTGGCTGACCCGCGGTACTCGATATGAGGAGTACCTCAGCAATATTTAGTTAGTGAGCAGTACCTAGGAGTAGTGACAGGATCACTGTACTCATCAGAGACAGATCTCTTCAGCTGTTATGGGTTCGATAATGAAAATCCTAGTTTGAGCTGAGTCAATGACCTTTGTGTTTTCCTCATGATTGAGATGGGTTACTAGATAACTTATGTATATCTATGGGCATATGCCTAAGTAGTGGTTATCCATAGACTTCATATCTGTGTGATACCTCATGGATGAGATGAGTTACTTGGTAACTTAGGTATAATTTTGGGCCTATACCTAAGTAAGGGTTGTCAATTGAGAACTTTCTTTGTGATTATCCTTGTTGGGTTTAGTGAGAACCTGAGGGTCTTGGGGTCCCTACTGAGTATCATATACTCACCCCTGCACGGGGTTTGCCCGCACCTCGTTGTGTTGGATGCAGACGACGGACATCAATGATTTTTGTTGAGGCTTGTAGAGACGGACGGTACCCGGAGGTGGATATCACGACGAGTCGGTACCCGGAGGTGGATCTCACGACGAGTCGGTACCCGGAGGTGGATCTCATGATGATTCGGTACCCGGAAGAGACAGACAGACATGGAGTGCTGAGGAGGACATCTGTACCTGCCCATTAGGTAGGAACCCGGAGGAAGAGCTAGGAGCTCCTTGCCACCTTTCAGCTGTTGTCCTTTGAGCTGTACTTTACTTTCAGTTGTAGCTGTATCTTTCTTTTGTGCTTGTATTTCTGGCCCCTCGTACTTTCAGCACGTTTGTTATACTGCTTTATTTAGTGTAGCTTCTACGTGTACTCTGTTTGTGTGCGCTTTCGTTTCATAATGGAAATACCTTCCCTTTTTTATTGGGATTCACGCCTTTGGTGCTAGTCGCCAGCCCCTGACTTATGGAAGGCGGGCTTGGGGTAGTCACGGCACGGGCCCCGAGGATAGGTCATGACAGCTTCATTAATAAAAGATTCAAATAAATGATATTATAAATGTTAAAATAAATGTTATTTGGTGATTTGGATGTCCTAAAATAATTTTATGGATTATAATTGCATGTTATATTTTTATTAAGAATTTTTTTTAAAATCAATCAAGTTGTTATGGATTTTTTAAAAAGTCATGATATGAATAGTGTCGAAATTGACATAATTCATATATTAAAATATAAATTTTTTTAAAAAAATTATAAAATTTTAGAAAAATCTAATATTCAGCCAAATATTTATCATAAGTATAAAATTGTATTATTGACTCATTAATTTGATATTTGTCATGTTTTGGTAACTATTTTGATTCTCAAAGTGTTAAATTCTAGATAAAAGGGTAAGAGTAAAAAATGGTTAAATAAAAAATATAAGGATTAAAATATTACCAAAACCTGTCTAATTCATATTTTATGACTTCATTTCGACATATATTAATCTTATATTTGAACTAACTGAATTTTGAATCATTTATAATATAAATATAATTTATAATAAAATAATAATTCAAGACATTCTTTAAGTTCCCCTCCCCCTCTTATAAAAGGGCACCACCTCTAATCCATTACTCACACCTCTCAATCGAGTTGGCTCATCTAAACTCTACCCAAATAAGCTCCCAACATCCTTATATTTTTCCTAGTAGCTTTCCACTAGGTAGAAGGCAATTCAAGATAGACCTTCGGCTGAAATCAAAAGAAGTTACCCAATTTAGAGGCAATGTATTCTCTCAAGTTCTTTTCTTTTATTTTACATCTCCACTCCATATTCTATTATTATTATTTGATTACATAAAAACAACAGTATCCTCAATATAATAGGAAGTTATTATGCGATTTATTCTAACTACACTCACACACACCTCCATCTAATGGATACGAACATACTGTTTTTGTGTATGAAGAACTGCTGCCTCACGAAACGATGATTGTTAGATTTACCCTACAACTTCTCATGGGGTCCATTATGATGGAACTGTAATTATATATAATATTTATTTTATCTCAATTCTTTTTTAATTCTCATTTATAACAATCATTTATTCCTTTCATGTTATATAAATACAATAATTTCATTTAAGGAAGTGCGAACTACCGGCCCCTCGAAGTGATATGAATCGTTCATGATATACATGGAATGTATAAAGGATATAATTAATTAGATAATGTAACATATATAACGCATATATTATATTAGAAATATTATATACCTATGTATCATTTAGTTTTCATTCCTTCAAATATGGAAAATAAATGAAAGTAGCGTTCATGCATACGTACAACTAATCGTCTCTAGGAACGATGCATTTCATTTATTACATCCAAATGATATGGACTATTCTAAATTCATATGTACTACATATATATTATATAAATTATATCTAAATCATGAATATATATTCCTCCTCCGAGGTTTCATGTTCCCGGGCAGTTCAGAAATTGTTCGACGAGGATCGTCAATCGTCTCTTTTTCTATAGAGGCAGGTTCTAATCGAATTTACCATTCCTTTGTTCCAACCCATTAAATGTCATTATCATTTAAAGAACGATGAGTTGTCTCTACAAGAAATGTTGGTCCCATGGGGTGATTGTGTGGGGTTCGATCACTCATGCAATCTGTCCTTCTCAGATATAACTTCCTTGGATGGTCTCCAACAGGCTTATTCATGGATCCAAGAATTCCCAAAGACCGTCATATCCATGATTCATAGACCTTATTTCTAAAGGAAGGTACTCATCAGATGACGATTTGGCCAAAAACACTTAATGAATCCATTGGTCAAGAGGATAAGAGTTCAGGCTCACCATACCCTTCCTAGGGAGGATTGTTTACATGATCCAAGAATCTCTTATAGGTTTAAGTCATGTTCATATGTTCGAGAATCCTTCATTCATCCACGAAGACTATGTCCACAGGCTACCCTTGGTTTGCAGGATCATCGTAAGCATGTATATATTTGATGCTATAGAGGTGATTTTGACTTGAGCCATATTATATGGATCTCTGGAGTTTATCGTCACCCAAGGGGGATGGAAGGTGACTTGATATGTTGATATGGACCATAAGTATGGCATCCTATTTATCATCGAGAGAGGAATCATAACCCACGAAGTTTGGATGGTGCGGGGATTAAGCATGAGTGCTTCCTATTTTATAGACATGATTGGGTGGACCCTTTATGGATATGAATCCTTTTGATCTCAGGCCCTCTGGTAGGCATCCTACGTATCCTATTTTAATCATGAATCAATGTTCTCGTAAATCAGATTCATGTGGATATTTTAATCCTCAAAAACCTCTAAGACCACATGAGTCATGATTAGTGTGAGAAACAATATGATGTGAAACATTAAACATTGCACATTCCTCCTCTCTTATTGGTGGGGGAGGGAGAGCCCGTGATGGAAGAGGCCCAGGTTACCGTGGCCGAGGGCATGAAGCAGCAAACCCTTTAATGTGAGATGACATTAAAGTTCAGACAACCCTACCTTAGAAAATTGGGGGCATACCTCAGCAGGAGGTCCACAGAACATGTTTTGGGAAGGGGAGGAGATTCATCCTGGTAAAAGGGGGGAGAGAACATAACCCCTTATACTGATTACTATTCTTCATTGAATGAAAAAGCATGTGATAACCCTTGATCCCTAGAATGAGGAGGTTTAAGTCAGTGTCCCATGTTGTGAATCTCGGTTAATGTGGGAATGTATCCTCATAGGAATTCCTGAAGCCTACACCGTTGTGGGGAGAGCCTTCGTGACTGCACTTACCGTGGGTATGTAGACTCAATGGGGCATGTTGTTCCACCTTACTGTTTGGTCATATGGGTCCAGTATATTTGGAGGAGGCTTTGGATTAATACCAGAGGACATGTTAGAGGTGGGATAATAGAGGACTAAATGGTATTCGAGGGGTGAGGTTGGAACCATAAGGAAAAATGCCCGAAAATAACCCATGCAACATACTGTCTTATTATGTGGGATGGGGGAGGCTCCGCATACCATAATGGTATACGGGTGGAGGGACCACCAACATAACAATTTTTTACATGGGCATGGGTATAGGAAACCATGTACCATAGTGTTACGTGGACCATCACACCTCTTTGGGTTCCATCCACGTATCTAGGTAGTACGCGGTGCCGAGTTCAATTCGCGTAGCGGTAAACTACATGAAGCACCTAATTGAATGGGGGTATGGGGGATCATCGTTTGTAGGGAGTTCATTCCCGAGAAGGCCTTGATTCAAGTTTCACCAGTTATTTTCATGGTTTTATTATTATTATTAAATTCCCCCATTTTTTGGTTCATGGCTGGCTGTACCTGTGGAAGGAGTGGTTCACAATTCGGGCAATGCTCATGAAATATGTCAGAATCCAGAGTGAAACCTCTATGTATCCCTCATGAATTCATCATACTTCCTTCTCTCTATCTGTATCCCTCTCTGTGTGTGATCCATAATTCTACTATGATCCTTTTATAGATAATCAGATCAATCATCTATTTTGGGCATGAAATACCATTTGTGGAGGCCCATTGAAGAAATTTCCTAACCAGTGGAATACTCAGTCAACTAGGGTTTTTGGAGGCTCCGGTTCACCATAATGGTTCACGGAGCCCTACTGATTCAATTTGTCTACAATCTGATGAGTTCGCGACATGGTACATGGATGGTCCTCAGGCGTATGAATCTATCAGTAACTCTGTTTTTAGTTTTCCTTGCTCACTGGTCATCCCCTTGTGGGCCAGCGCTTCACGGATCATCGTGCATAACTAGCGGTATGTGATCTATCTGTTCTGTGTACCCTTCTTAGTGGTGGTATAAGATCCACACAAAAACATTAAAATTTTTAATTCCTTCAAGTTCCTTAAAAAAATTTCAGTTCAATTTGAGTCCATTCACCTTGATAAACTTGTAGAAGTACTTGATTCCTTCTACAGAGAATTTGGGGGGGGGGGTATTTTCTTCCCTTGGAGAAATTTTTAGGACCCTACAAATGTCCCCCATAAGAATGGTGTCTGTTTGGAATGAAAAGGGGACCATGTCGGTGTAGAAGTAGTCCTGAATAGAAATGGTTCACAATAGAATGGATGGACCTGGTAGGAGGGACCACCCTAATATATAGGGGACCATGTCGTTTCTCTTTTACCATTTCCCATGGAGAAAAGTTCCCTCGATTTTCCCGGCCTTTTTTTTCTCTTGCGTACCATGTAACTTGCGAAAATCCCATTTGAAAACTACTCTATACGTTCTGTAAACTAATTTCTTCACTATTTCTCCGTCTGTGTACCACATTTGGGTGTTTGCGAACAACATTGTGGGTTTTAAAACTAGATTTCATGTAGGAGGATGCTACATGGTTTGGTCATCTGCGTACCAAACTTGGATCGGTGAATCTATCTCTAAAAAATTAATAATCTGGATAGAAAATTTTAATTTTCAATTATAAAATACGAACTTAATAAATTCATAGGTTTGATTTATCCTATTTCTACAAACCATCATTTTCGCTGACCAAAAATCTGGGGGCCAATGCCTTGCGGATGGTTCCTGTACCATGACTGTACACGGTGGGGTGGATCTGTGTACCGTAGATGTAGACGGGGTTACATTCACGTATCATGCAATATGTGGGATGTGGAAGCACATACTGTTTTTAGAATCCATACATGGAGCTTTATATTGATATAGTTTTAGTCCTTTAACCATTCTTCCATAGCCCCTATCCATAAACAATTTTTTTATCAGGCTGACTTCACATCGGCTTCTGGATCTTCCTATGTAGGATACAATGGCTATTTCAGAGGCTGTTTTTGATTTCACTACTTCCTCTATCTCTACAATTGTTGCCCCTATTTCTACTGATTATGAAATATTGAAGGATATGGAAACATTGGTTGATGACAAATACTCTTGTCGTTCTGTTTCACCAATCTCTTTTGAATCTCCTCAGAGTGGGTCAACGGAAGTACTCGGTCTCAGACAGGCATCCTTCTTATGGGTTTAGCCTTTTCTCAAACACAATTATCCCAATTCCAAGCCCGATTGAACATCCCACTACCTAGATAATTAATACTTCTATTCTGAAGGATTTGATCTCTTGAAAGGGGAGGTACCTTTAGAGAGATACTACCTCCATGCCTTTTCTAAACTACACACCTCAATCCTTAGAGGGACTATAGTGGAAGCCTGACCAGATGGCCCATTGTTACTAGTGCACTACGAGGAAGGCTATAGAGAATGAGCAACATGGTTGGCCATCTCGATGGGTCATTTGTCCTAGAGGCTAGTTTTTCTTGGAATATTGGTGGACCTTTTGGGTTCTCCAGAGTTGTGAAGAATTCCATGCCATGATATAGACTGTGGGACTGTACAAGGATTCTTGGGTTTCTCATAAAAACACCCATCATCCTACTACCCTTATTTCATAGCTCTTAAGTAGGTGGGGTCCAAATACCATCACTTTCCATCTGACCCACGAAGAGGTCGTCATCAGCCTTTGAGACATTCTGCAGATTTATGGAGTCCCTATCATTAAGGATATGTACAATGAATTTATTCCTCCACCCAGTATTTGGGATAGATTAATGAACCTACCCTATGGACAAGAAAATCATCATCCAAGTAAAGGTGCTTCTGAAGAAAATTGAGCCTTTTATGAAGTAGTATGTTCCATTTGATGAATTGTTTGGATATTTTTTTATGAATAATGGTCTCAAGACTGATCCTAGGAGAGCAAAGGATTATCCTACCAAATACACTTTGGAGGAGAGTGGTTACTTGATGGACCATGCTAGAAGAGGGGATTTTTGGAAATAGGGAAGAGATATCATCCCTAACATCGATTAGTTATTTCGACAGTATGATATCATGGCCATGTTACTGAGCAGGTGGCTCCTACCAGTGTGAGAATATAGTAGTGTAAGAACCTCAACCATCATCATTTCCACTCAGTTGGCCACCAATAAATGCATCAATTTTTCTATCCCAATGCTGGACAAGATATACCACCTACTAGGCCAAATCAGTGAAGGGGGATCACCCTACCATATGGTTGGTCCTTTTAAAATTTTTTAGGGCTAGATGGGAGACCACATAGGGGGGTTATTCCATTATTAATTCCCTTAAAATTCCACATTCTACCCTCCGACCATCCCTTCAGAGCACAACAGGGTCATGCCAGGGGAATGGGATTCATAGGATAAACCAGCGAAGCAGACCGAATGGAACAAACATGACTTAATAGATTGTCTCAATGTTCACGAACATTTCTCTTACCACCATTTTAATTCCCATACTAATACGATTACAAACAATATGTTTGAACACTTTATCAACTAAGTTTACTACTTTTCTCTAAGAGAAGGTGTACCGGTTTCCTATATTATAGGGGAACATTTCTGTGAGGGATATGCACCCTATAGATTTAGTCAACAATTCAACTGCATTCAGAAGTTGTGTCCCCTAGATCTCAACAGTGTTATTTAGGAGAAACAACTACTGATAGCTCACCAATTATGGATGAAGTTCACCCGAGAGGACACCCAGAGCCTGGCATGACTCTCATATTCTATGGATTTTGTACCCTTCTATACCAAAAATTCTGATGAGGTCTGGCTTAAATCATATCTTGATGGCCAGTTGGCTGACCTAGTGCCTATTCTGACAGCTCCCAAGTCATCTAATGTCAAAGGAAAGGGGAATCCAAAGAGAGTTTCTGAACACTCTCGATCTGGAAAATTCTTTTTAAGGTCTTTTCATTCCCCCTAGGAAAGTTGTAAAAGATGTGGTTCTGACTTCATGGGTGGCCAAAAAATCTGTTGGATAAATTTCCAAGAATCCATCATCCATTCCTTCCGAGGCCTATTTTCTAGTGTCCTAGAGGTAATGGGACATTTTGAAAGGCCATTCTTCTACCCCTGACCGGTCTCCCTATGATTTATGGTACCTCCTCTAAATGAGGAAAGTGTCCCTTACTGCAATTGGATACATGTCATCATTGAATAACATTTATTTTGAGGAGGATCCAGATAGATTGGGTTGCTATCATAAGGACCTCGAGGTCCTCATTAACTCTCAAAGTGGACAATATAAGTACTCTCATTAGGTATTTTCCATGCTATGACCAAAAACTATTGATGGGGATGACAACGTCGTTGGATTCCCTACTGCAGAATCTGTAGAGAATGTTTCTTTCTTTCCCCCATTATCTCATAAACACCCCTCTTCTCGAGATCATGAGTTTGTAGGGACACTTGGGAAACCTTTTCAGTTGACTAAACCAAATCCAATCCCCTATACCATCCTTTGAGTGCTGGCCATCCCAATTACGGTCATATTTCTAGAGTCTTGGAGAGTTTGGGATGAATTTTGGGAGAGAACCTTAGATGAAGATATATGAAGGCTATTTCAGAGGGAACACTTCAATTTTCTAGGTTTTGGGGGAGCCATTACTGCTACCTAAATTTCATCCGATCAAGATCCTAATGGGGTGGAATCTTACTAGACTGAAATAGATAGGTGTCTTTAAACTCTTGTGGATAGGTGTTACTGGTCGGACCACGTGGTGTTGATGGTAGTATTTTGATCGCCGATGAGATAGGTCTTATTTGAATCCATATTCTTTAAATTCATTTATTGAAAAGATGATGAAAGCTTACCCATTTACTTCTTATTATTTAGGGGCCTATCGAGTCTCAGGAAACAGATTTTCCCCAACTTATTCTCCCAGAGTAACTATAGCTAGGGGTACGCCCCTTAAATGGTAGGGGGTTCTATGGAAGGATCCCCTCGAGCCCAAGAACATATGGAATCAGTTATCGTAGACCCTTCCCAGGAATTTCCCCCATCTCTTGTTTGTGATCTTATTCTAGAGCCATCCCCACAAAAATCAAGGAAGAACAAGCAAGCCTCCAAGCTGTCCATGTGTATTCGACATGGGATCATGAGTAATTATCTATTTTTTTCCGATTAATCCATGTACCCATTTTTTTCAACTCAAAGGTACATATATGTACCTTGATTCATGGACTATTAGTGACCAGATAATGATCATGTAGTCATTTATAGCTCCTGTCCCTTTTTGGGTGGAGGTAGGGTCGCCATCTATCATGGCTGATCGAAACAGGGATGCATGGCCCTTTGAATAGATTGAGGTCGTTCTGAACCCTTGGATGTGCCTCCCCCCACTCAAAAAATCATTTCCTAAACAATGGAAGGACATCTAGAAGCCGCGGTCTCACTTGACTGTGCTGAGATGACTCCCATGGGGAGAGACATGGAATTATTTGTGGTAGGGTCTAAGTCCAGTGATGAGACCCAACCCTTTCTGGATCTTGGAGGGGAATCAAATATAGAGGAGGCACTGAATATCAATCAAGAGGTTCTTTCCACTATAGAGAGAGTCACTTCATAGGATGGTTTTTTTGTTTGCACATAGTGACTCTGTTGAAGTCACAATCATCGTGGCTGATGTTACGCCCCCTAAAAATTTGAAGCAGGCTATCCGGCCCTTTTTTCCAGTTCTGAGAGGGGTTATGTTTTCTGTCCCTAGGATTCCAAGACCTATATCCTTATCTAGATCTAACATCCCTTCATGCCTTATATTAACCGACAACCTTTTGAAGGCCATCTTGAGGGTTACTATTTTGGATGAGCATGACCCTCGGTCTTTAGTCTTCCAACATACCCACAAGGTTCCATTGACGATTGAAGATGAAAAGACACCTCTATTAGGTAGCGGTACCACTGCAGAGGTGGGAGGTATTATATCTGTCACCCCTCCATCCCCAAAATCACAACCACAATCCATAGAAATGGCGGCAGACGTCCCTACCTTGTCATCTATTACCATTAACAGAGACGAGGCTATCGTAGCTTCAAGTAATAATGTAGATTTTGGGTAAAGTCTCTATCTGGTGACGTTAATTCAAGACTATATTTCATCTTCTAGGAGTGATTCTGTGACAAATCGAGGAATCCTAGTCGATATTCAACCCACTCGGAAAATGTAGTGGAGGAACATTTGGATAATAATCTCCCAGACTCCATTGGATGAGATGCCAGGGATGTTTCTAAAGTCACTCTGCCAGTTTTTGGTCTTGGAATTATATGGATTTAACTTTATTTAATTTAAAATATAGTAATAAAAGTAGTTGCTTCTCAAGAAGAAACTACTGCACTTGAATCTCGACTCTCTGTGGTAGAGTCAACAACTTATCTGGCTGCTACACGCCAAATTATCATTGGTGAAGATGCCAATCATACTAGAACGGTTTAGAAGTTGAAAAAAACTCATGAACCAGGAGTCCATGATGGAACCTCTTGAATAGGAAGTAAAGCAACAAAGATAGAAGCTGGACCAACTCAAATAGGAGTGGGCCCGAGCCACTGCCTCCATTGAGGAGAGGCGATGGAAAATACAGGAGGGAGAGAGAACTGGCCTCCAAGCCATGAGGGAAGTAGAGGTGCTACCGGTGAGTGAAGATTCTGAGACTAATAATTTATTGAATCTAATCGATTCCATTGAGGAGTATGACCAATATTTGATGAAACTCTGTGACTCTGTTGAATGTATCCTTTAAAGGTCTTGTCTTTCTCAAAAGGAGAGTCTCCACGCTATAGATTCCCACTATATATTTTTATGGAATATGATGGAACCGATTTGACTCTAAATTATCTATCTTTTTAAATTTTCCTATCTTGTAATAATCATTTCAATTAAATGTTAATTTTAAACCATGACTTGAAATCAATAAATTGAAATAATCAAATCGAGGTCTAGTTTTTCCCTGATCTGTGTGACTCAGCGACCACAGTTCGACTATTTCTGTGGTTTCATGGAAAACCTCACGAACTTTTTTTCCATTCCATTATTACCACAATTTTCTCCTAAGACTTCTTGGAATGGGATTAGCGGGCGTAACATGACTTTTTCTTAAGCATCCCTTTGTTTGTTTTTTACCTAACAAGCTTTACGCATTTTCTGATGGCTCAATGATTCTGTTTTCCAACAAAACAATACATGACATGTTCTTAGAGGTTACATTTGCATATTTTACTCTTGAAAATATGGCCTCTTTTTTGCGGGATGTTCAATGAATTTCCTATTAAACTTATTACTAAATGTATTAGGTCAAATAACTTTGAAAAAAACATAATCGGGCAAGGGCCCCAATTCGGGACTATTAGCAGGGAATGTTATAGTATCCTTCAGACATGGATTAGGGATTTTTATTGACCCTTAGTTTTTGGATTCTTGAAATTCATGATTCTCAGGAGCCTCTTTAGGTGTATGGAGTTAAGAAAGGACTCACTTAGGGATGAATTTGAATTTGACTGGAGGCTGTTTTTGTTGGAAATATACATAGAGCCACCGATGCATGATGTGCATAGTTAATAAATGGTGTCCACAAAACACTGGCCTTCCATTTCCAATGGCCTAATTGTATTTTTAATATTTTTGAATTTATATTGATGTTGGTAGCTTTAGTCGGTGGTTGGGCTGAGTAGTGGTGTCTGAAGACATTAGGGACATTCATGTCGGCTTTGAGTGGGAAACTGTTCCCTCACATTTCTTACTTGTGTGAGGAAGAGATTGTGAATGGTTAGGTAAATTAAGAGTCTTTTTATGTCAGGGGAACTTAGGAAGAAAGAGGTACATAAGTCGTTATCCATGATTTTTCCAAATATGGGGGTGTGACAAGATGTGAATGTCATTTGAGCATATGGAAGCTGGAAAGGACTCTCTTAGGAATGAATTTTCCTTTCATTGATAGCCATTTTTTGGGCAACATATGTAGATACACTGGATAATGATAGGCATAGTAATGAAAAGGTGTCCGCAGAACACTGGACTCCCGTCTCTGATGGCCAATAAGTATTATGAAGATTGGGGACTTTCAGAATACGGTACGTGACCTTTGACTTGGGGTTCTTATGAACACAAAAGGAGTCATTTTAACTGAACTTATTTGGAGAAACATGAAAATGACTGGGGAACTCTTATTTATCATGTGGATCAACCTCACACATACAGATGAGATATATTTTGGAACCTCAAAAGAGACTAGAGATGAATCGGGCCCATATGGTATGATATATCCTGGATATGTGTAAGGATGAAAGTGTAAACCATGACATTGAGGGCCCCTGAATTAGGAAAGATGGGATGAGGCTTGGAAGCCATTGGGAATTATGAGATAGGATATGAATGTCTTGGGGATGAATTTTTCTTTGATTAATGGTCGTATTTGTGGCTAACATATGCAGAGCCACCGGGGCATGATATGCATAATCAAGAAAATGTTTTCATAGGACACTGACCTTCCATACCATATGTCCTTAGGGGGTTATTTAGATTCAATATCACTCAGATACCAGAGTCTAAAATATATCAAAAGAGTATCAGGACCCATTGGGGACATTTGGGCTCTGATTTATTCATTGAATAGGGTGTCTCGTATATAGATCTTACTCAAATGCAGGGTGAGGCATTCGTTACATCATTGGGATACTTGGTTACTTAACAACACAAGTCCCGGACATGGGGTTTCTCTCAAGGGAGGGAATCATGAAATGCCTTTTAGGGTCATGTTTCTAGGACCAAGTTCTTGTAATATATTTTTAAAATGCCATGGTGGATCTATCACTGAAATCCCTAAGCTCATGTGATCCATTAGTGGTGTGAGAAATAAGGGATTACGAGGATTCTGGGTCATTTTTTGGAATGGAAAGGTCTGTATTAGATGGAACGTTTGGGATTAAACCATTTTTGCATAGTTTAACATCTTACAACAAGGACAATTTTGGCCTTGAAGTTTAACATCGTGCAGCGAGGATGTGATTCTATATAGTTTAGATTCATACAGTGAGGATGATTATGCTGTCATAAAGATATTCAATAGTTTTTGGTTAATCACAATCAAGATGTTCTAGTGTTCCATAGATGCGAGTGATGATAGATGAGTAAACCATAGTTCTAGGGGAAACATGAATTAGGAGGGATGACATGTGTCCTAGAAGCTGTTGGGAACACTGAGATAGGAGAGGACTCTCCCAGGGATGAATTTTCCTTTGATTGATGATCGTTTTTATGGGAGATATATGCAGATCCACCAAGGCATGATGTTCATAGTCAATCAAAGGTGTCTGAAGGACACTGGCCTTCTTGTTTTGATGGCCTTGTAGTATTATGGGGATCCATGTTTTCCCGAGGTATAGAGTGTATCAAATGGGAATGAGGTTCCAAGGAACACAAGAATACCCGGACCATGATTAACTGCGAACTACTTGGAGGTTCCACATAGTTCTAACCCATATGTATATGGGGAAGCATGATCTTTTGACTTCTGCTGATTGAGAGGCCTGTGTGGAATCTTATAATACCAAGGACTGGGCCAACTATAACTCTTAAATAATTTCACTATTTATTTTCATGTGATAAGACCTTTCATAGACTCCCCATACAAGTATGACCTATGTATGGGGGAAAAGGGCATTTTTTGCTAGTGGTTGGGCCGAGACGCCGAATTCGAGTGTTAGTACGTATCATACGAGTGCAAGAATCAAGCCACACCTAGTTTTGAATGTTCCCTACGAACGTTTTCTCTATGTGTAGGGACACTTTATGGAATTGTTTTTTATGATGATGATGGCTGGGATATAATATAATATCGAGGCATCACTATATATCCCGTGAGGGTAGAAATTGAGCCACACATAGTTCTGAAGGTTACCTATACCAATTTTGCACGATCCATGTGTTAGGACATGCGAGAGAATTTTTCTTTCACATGATTCAGGTGTCAAGCCTACCATATTTTCCTTCAATTTATTTTCTAAAGAGAATCCTCACCACTGGTCCTAAACTCATGTGAGATATACTTGGTGTGAGAAACAATGAGTGATCACAAAGTCTCCTTTGAAATTGCAGGGAGGTAGAGAATATGATGGGATATTTTTTTCTTTATTAGTTGGGTTGGGCCAAGATCAAGGATTGAAATGTAGCTACATATTTTACAAGGGCACAAATCAATCTGTATATAGTTCTGAAAGATCCCTGTACCGATTTGGCTCAGTACAAGGGGTAGGGTCATTTTTATTCTATCCATCACAGCTGCCAGGTCTACCATGTTACTCTATAGTTGGATTTTGTAAGATAATCCCTACCATTGATCCTAAATACCAAGATTTCTACTTTATGTGAGAAACAATGAGTGATAAGGGTTTCCCTTACAAATATGGGTAGATATGGGGCATGGTGAAGGCATCTTTTATGGGGGATGGGCCATGATCGGGGATCGAGGCGTCACAACGTATCCAACGATAGAAGGAATCAATACATATGTAGTTCTGTGAGATATCATGTAGTTTATTGTCATGTGATTGGTATGTTTTGTGTCATATAGTTTAATGTACAATGTTGAGGACTTGATTCACAATTTAATTTCTTGTTTTAGGGACATGTTCCATAATGTTTAATGTCATGTGGAAAGGATAATGACTCATAGCTTAATGTCTTAGTGTTTAGACCACGGAATTTTAATTTAATGTTGTGTTGCATGGACTAATACCATATAGTTTAACGTCATGTTTCCATGATGATGCCTCATAGTTTATGGTCTTAGAGTTTGTACCATGGAATTTGGGGACATTTTTACTCAGAGTTTAGGGTCATAGATATTGGACCTCAACATTTGGGGCTATTTTTATGACTCATAGTTTTGGTTCATAGATCTAAGACCCAACATTGGGGTTTTATGACTCATAGTTTAGGGCCGTAGAGCTTGGACCTCAACATTGCGGTTTTATGACTCATAGTTTAGGTTTGAAGAGCTTGGATGTCAACATTGGGGTTTTATGACTCATAGTTTGGGGTCATAGATCTCTGGCATCAACGTTGTAGTTTTATGACTCATATTATAGGGTCGTAGAGCTTTGTCCTCAATATTGTGGTTTTATTACTCATTGTTTAGTGTTTTAGAGCCTGGACCACAACATTGGGGTTTTATGACACATGGGTTTGGGTTGTAGATCTCGGACCTCAACATTGGGGTTTTTTGACTCATAGATTAGGGTCTTATATATTAGACCTCAACATTAGGGTTTTATGACTCATAGTATAGGTTCCTATAGATTGAACCCCAATATTGATGTTTTATGACTCGCAGTTTAGGGTTGGAGATCTTGGACCTCAAAATTGGGGTTTAATAAATCATAGTTTAGGGTCATAGAGAATGGACCTCAACATTTCTGTTACGTGAAGTATTTCTTTGAGAACATCGCATTTGTAGGAGCCTTGAGGAGTTGTCCTTCCATTGATACCAGGGCATATTATCTATTGGAATGGACCCTATTTGTGAAGTGTGATCCTTCCCACTTCGATTTAAGCATTGGGAGCATCTTTCTAAGAATCATTGAGGTTTTGAGGACTAACACCATTTCTCCTTTGAGTAATGATTGAAGGTAAACCTTTTTGTTCAAGGATTGTGCAAACCAGTTTTAGAAGATTTCCAAATGGTGCAGAGTGTAAAGCATTTTTCATCTAGCAGCTCCTGTTTATCAAACCATCTCTGGGATTTCTAGTCTGTGGATAGTTGATCGCCAATGGACACATGAAGTGATGACAATTGGATTGAAAGAGGAAAAACCACATCTTCCCCATATACTAGTGAGTAATAGGTTTCCTAGGTGGATGTGAAGGTTGTGGTCCAGTACGCCCCAAAAGAATGAATAAAGTTGTCTAGTCATAATTTCTTATCCTAATCGACCATCTTTTGATGTATGTTGGACAATGTCTTGTTGAAAGCCTTTATCTTCCCATCAACCACTACGTGGTAACATGATGAATGGTTGGATTTAATTCCATACTCCTAGTTTAACTTTTCCACCTCAACAGAGTAGATGTTAGTTCCGTTGTTTATCAATATTGTATGTGGCACACCAAACCTGATGATGATGTTGGCCTTCACAAAGTTGATGATGTTCTTTCAACCTAACTTTTTTAAGGGGTATGACTTCATCCCATTTGAAAAAGAATTCGGTCACTGTGAATATGAATTTGAACTATGTGTCTATAGTGGGTGGATATGGTCACACAACATACATCCCCAGGTAACAAATAGACATGAGTACTTAGCTCCATGATGTAACTCCATGGGGGTGTATGAATTTGGCATGAATTTGATAGTAATGACACTTATTACTGAATGTGGCACAATTCTATATCATAGTGGGCTTGTAATACCCAATCCTTCAAATTTGGTGATAAATCTTGGTTTCTAATTGGTTCACTCCAAAAGATTCAACCTGCACTTATTTCTTGAAGGAAGTAGTTTCTTCCCCATTAATGCACCTGATAAGGACTCCATCAAGGCCTCGTTTTTAGATGAACTTTTCTTAGTTTACCAAATTTTATAGGACAAAATTGACTACCCATGTTCAGACCTACTCCCTTTCAGCCCTATCTAATGGTAGCTCCCATTTTTGAAGGTAACATGTAATGGGAATCATCCAACCGGTGGTATGACCATAAGGCTTATGAACAAGACTACTTTAATTTATTTACTCTATATATCTCTATATGAATGGAAAGACCATCTGGTAGTGAGCAATGATAATGAGTGTTTTATCCGGCCTAGATCTACCGTGGTTGGGGATGCATTTTCTAAAGTTTCATGTTATGAATTCTGTGATCGGGGGACATATTTCAACGTTGGTTTTGATGTGAATTATTCCATCCATGATCAGACATAGTTCATAAAGGGAACCAATACTTCTTTCTTGATATCATAATCACTGTTGACCAATTTGATGACAAGATTTGAATCAACCTTTATTTTTAGGTGTTTGGCATGAACCTAGTGCGCCAATTCCAGCCCTGCAATGATGGAATGATACTCCTCTTTATTGTTTTCACACCCATCTGAAAAAAAGAAATTTTAAGGCAATATTGACATTCTGGGAGATATGAGTATGACCCCAGCCCCACTTTGCTGAGTTTTGGATCCTCCAACATTTTCCCTATCAGGCTTTGGGATGCACCATTGAAGTACATTTCCCACATTTGGGGGTCCTCTCAAACAGAAAACACTTCTTCATCCGGATGTTTAGCATCCAATGGTGTTGTTTCTTCTGAGGGGTTCTCGGCTAGGAAGTCTTTTAATGGCTGTCCTTTGATGGCCATTTAGGGCATGTACCTTATGTCGGTCTATTGTAGGATGACCACCCATCGTGATAGGCTCCCATTTAGCATGGGACAGTTGAGGATACATTTGAGCGGGCTACAGTGAGAGACTAGGTGGACCTCATAGTGCCACATGTAATTCATGAGCTTCTGAACTAAGAATATTAGGGCTAGGTAGTTCATTTCAACCTTCGAATACCGAGTTTCGGAATCGATCATTGTCCAACTGAGGTAGTAGAGGTTGTTCTCACTACCCAAATCATTTTTAAGCATGAGAAAGGAGCCTAATGTCTATTCCAGGGCCATTACGTACTAAATGAGCGGTCTCCACTCAACTAGAATCATGAGCACTGACAAGAATGGGAGATATATTTTATTATTTTCAAATGCTTCTTGGAAATCATTATCCAAATCATACATAAATCATTTCTTCATAAGCTTGGTGAAAGGTAAACATTTAACTTCTAGGTTGTCTATAAATCATTGAATTTAGGCAAGGTTCTCCTAGAGACCTCTCAACTCGGTGAGGTTGTGAGGTGGGGACATGCCAAGTATGGATTTTTTTCTTCTCGGGTTCAACTTCAATGCCACAATGGCATACGAAGAAGCCGAGGAATTTTACTGAGTTAATTCCAATGAATCATTAAAGGGGATTCATCATTAAACTATGCTTTTGTAATTTTATGAATATAATTTCAAGATCACCCAAGTGGTTTGAATGTTTTTGTGATTTAACCACTAGGTCATCGACATTAAAATCAATGAATTTTCTCAAAAAGTTCTTAAATATGTGATGCATGACACATAGATATGTGGTGCTGACATTATTTCGGACAAAGGGAATCACATTATAACAGAACAATTTATAAGGGGCCCTAAAATAAGTATCATATTCATCTCATTGGGCCATCTAAATTTTATTTTATCCAGAATAATTGTCTATGAAAGATAGTGCTTCGTATCTGGCTGTTGCATCAATCAATAATTCTGTGATCGGGACTGGGAAGTTGTCTTTTGGGAAATGCCAATTAAGGTCCCTAATGTTAATAAAAATTCTAATCTTTCCATTATTATTTTTTATAGGGACTATGTTTTCCATCCATGTCAGATATTGGAACTCCAGTATAATGTTAGATTTGATCAGCTTGTCAACTTCAGCCTCTATTTTGGTAGCATGCATTGGGTGGGTCCTTCTGGCTGCCGACTTTTTGACCTGATGATGTTCTGGTTAGCCCAGATTATGGGTGACATATTTAGGATTTATCCCTATCATTTTCATTTAATTCTATGCAATAACATCTTGATACATCTCTAGGAGGGAGGTATATGCCTCATTCGCCTCGACAGGCATGGCCAAACTGACTAGAGTGGGTATTGGATCATTTTCAGTGCCCATAGTTGTCTCTATAATTTCATTTATTACGGTGAAGACACCTTCTTCGAATGTAGGAGGGGAATCTTTGAAGTATTATTCCTCTTCTTCTTCATCTTCATCACCTTAATCATCTTCCTCTTCCGATGGAGAAAGAATTTTTTAGATGAGATCTCCAATGTTGGAAGATAAATTGTCTTTTGCCTTAGTGTGTGAGGAAAGGGAAGTTTGATGTCCCAAGGATAGTCTAATAGCATCTTTGATAGGGATTTTCTTGACAACAAGGGAGTCATCTTTCTATTTTTTGTCTTTGAACTTGGTGCTCATAATAGAGACCATGCATATAACTGAATCTACCCCCAGGCTTGCGTTTATTCATTAAACATGGTTGAGGGGTAGTATGCACTCTTCCCCAAGTTACTGGAGGAGGTTGGAAGGAGCCATTTACAATCTATTGGGGGCATTTATCCAATCAATTCCATTAGATGAAAGATGTTTTTCTTCCAACTCATAGGACCCTGTGTCAATATAATGAGAACCACAAGACTCAAAGATGGATTTATCATTATGAAAAATTCCATTTCCCCCATTATTACAATATTTGACGCATTGATGGTATACAGATGGAATTGTAGCATGCTGATGCAGCCAAGGCCACCCTAATAAGATATTAATGTCTGTACTTTTCCACACCACCAGGAACTCTGAATCTGACATCAGATCTCTGATCCTTGTTTTAATCTGGATTCTCCAAAATGTTCTTTACTCAGTTTTGTTGTATCCTAGCAGAGTTCTAGTGCATGGTGTCAAGCTATCTTTGTCATATCCTAGTCGATGAAGCATTACTAGAGGGAGGAGGTTAGCTCCAAATCCATTATCAATGGTGATCCTCTGAACATTGATTCCATTTATCTTTTCGGACACATATAAGGGTTTAATGTGCCTTTCATGATGGCATCTTCATCCCTATTTGTGAAGGATTTTATGGCATGACATTCTTCTAGAATTGTCTTCGTTTGGTAGAATTTGGCTGCTGCTACTTTAACCTCAATCTCTTGGGGAATTAGTAAGCCTTCGATGAGTGACTCCCAATTATATGTGGACATACTCAACGCATCGAGGATTGACAGCTTCACTTGTACTGAATCCAAATGCTTTAGAATATCATACTTCTTCTCTAAAGGTCTTCTCTTCCTGGATTGAGGTTTCTATTTCACAAACACATTATGATTTTGAGCTATGGAAGTATATGGTTCAGACTCTATAATAGGGGCCAGTGGTGTTGCAGTCATTTCAACATTTGGATGAACTGGTCCACCTATATACCTTGGGCGGATTGGTACTCATTCTTCCCCTGATAGATATTCCAATATAATTGGTCTTGTATTTCTTCAGATAAGAGAAAATGAGCATTTCTTTTCTTGTTGTGTCTATTACAGGGTCTTTATGTGATTTTCTACGAGGTTAACGGTTTGACTTGGGGTGTGGTTGGGAATTTGACTCCTTCCATGATCTTCCATTATAGGAATCCTCCAGCCTCTACAGCCTCTTCCTTTGACTATCCAGTTGGGCATGGGGAATTTGGGTTCGTCTCCATAGTCTTTACCTGAGAAGGGGTCTATCAAGTGAATGACATTAATGGTGCCGAAGATCAGTTTTTGATCTGACACTATATTTGTATGACTGTCTCCTTCTAATGGTGTTGTTTGGTGGGGTGGTGCCCGTTGTACTGTTTTGCGGGGTGGTTCCCGTTGTACCATTTGGTGGGGTAGTGCCCATTGAACCAAGAATGTTGGAATGATGTCAGAAAGTGTGAACACTGACTTTAGGTTTTGTGTCATCTCATCTTCTTTCTCTTGCTTTCTGCCCTTCTGGCCTTTAGAGGACTGCAGGGCTAAGGATAATGGATATGATGTATTGAGAGATTTTGGGGTTGTAGTTGGTTATCTCAACTGTTCCTAGAGGATTCCATGGACTAAGTTGATGGCCTTACATGTTATCCAGTGGTTGAAAATTTTCTCATTCTTACTGGCAACTGTTTTTCACTCTTCAGTTTCAGTTGATTCTATGGTGGAAACACATTCCACTTGTGATGATGGTGGGACCAACCTGACTTGTCTGAAATACACAATATTTTGTAGTAGATCCTTGTAAAAAAATCATTCATAGATTGTGTTTTATAGTATCTGTTGATATGGAAAATTAATTTGATAGTCTTAGAGATCCACTTTATCAGCCTGCTCAAGCTTTGGTAGCCATAAAAAATTTCAATTCATTACGGCTATAAAATATCCGCAGACCTGATCGCCGTGGAATAAATACAATTTATTACTTTTTTCTTATAAATATTTTTTTTGGCACCCCTTCACTCATATTTTCGAGTGTGGGGTTATTTTTGGCATCCTGGGGGTTCTGTATGGTTTGATGGGGTCCTCAAAACAGGAGCTGGTGCCGGGGGTGGATTATGTGTGACAGAAACTGCTTCAAATTTTTATATTCTTTTGCCAAGGGATAATGGGGCCATTCCCAACATAATATTGTTTCGTTTAAAGTAGTATTCAATCCTTTGGTAAATTTTAGAGATGTCTCTAAACCAACTCATGAACTTAACTGGGATGAGAGGTGTTCGCAGTTCATCCTAAAGCTTATCAATTCACATGGCAAGTATCTCATCCTGGGGGAGTGGTCTGTTTAAGGAATATTTCATGACCTTCCATTGTTTAATGATGTCGGTGAGTCTCTCATTCTCTTGCTGCTTGTAGTTCATGAGATCATTGACCATTGTCTTAGGTAGCGTCGAATTGAACTAGAAGAGAAACTGTCACCGAAGGTCCTCCCAACCTGTAATTGAATTGGATGGTAGGTTAGTATACCATACGAAAGCTGAGCCCTATAGGATTCATGTGAAACACCTGTGTTTTATAGCTTCTTGATGGTATAGATTTCACATCATGTGGTCACAGTAAGATACATAGTGAATCAAATGCTATTTGAGGTCCTCCAATCCATTGAATATTGGGAATACGGGGTTCTCGATGTTTGGTGGTGGTGGAACATTACTCACCCACTCGAGGAAGGGTTTTCACTCTAGTTGTATCAGGGAGCGCCGCTCCACTGTGGCTTGTAGTTGAGCCATTATTTTCTCGATGGTGTTTTAAATCCCTTGATTCATATCCCCTTGGGCCTGATCTTGAGCTGGTGTGGTAGTGGACAAAACTGGATGTGACAGTGTTGCTGGAATTTGGGGTTGATACCCAGTCAGGGGAATCATTTGTGGGTTTACCTGGATATATTCTGACTACCTTCTTAGTGGGGGTATGTGTTGATGTACTTCTAGGGCTAGGTTGAACAGTCCCCCCAAGTAAGGATTCATTCACCAGGATGAGTGCCTCTGTCAAGGGAACCACATCTGGGGAACCTGCTGACATTCCATAGGGGGAACACATCCGGAGTGATAGGTCCCTCCATTTAGGTTGGTATTAATTCTCTGGAGCTCTTTCATTTCTTCCTCTTACTTGGAAGACGTTTCCTCGAGGGTGAGGGACACTCTCTTAGGGTTAGGATAAAGGGGGTCATATATGTCCTTGGATTTATTATTCACCTGGTTAGGGTTTCATGCAGGAGGTAATTTTTTATTGGCTAAGGGGGCACCTAGATTTAGGGTCGCACTTTAGTTCTTTGTATTCACATCATCAGGTTCAGTGTGGGATTACTCTGGGAGGGAACTAACTTCCTTCACATCCTCTCCCCCTATGTCATTTTTTGTGAGATCCTCGAGGTGGACATTTACCATGTTCACTAAGGCAAACCACATTGGGGGTGGTGTACCCTGTGCCGAATGTTAGGAAGGATTCTTGTGCCACTTATAAGACTTTATCCTTCCATTCTACTATATTTTATGGTTTTCTTGGGGAATATTGAATCAAAGGGATCCCTAGTATGACCTCATAAAGTGCCTTTGTCTCAGTGGGTGAAAACCATGAGAAGGTGTGGAACATGTAACTCCTCTATCCATCGTTCTTGATAAATGGTCGAAGAAAGACGTCTTCTGTGCTGGGATTTAAGGTAAAAATTCCATCATCACTGTGGGTTGGGGTTGTTTTCATTCTCCTATCTATGCTCTATGGCCTGGATTTGTTGGTCTTATGGGGGAATAATGATTTAAAAATGCCCCCACCCTATGGGCTGGGGCTGTTCTCATATCTTGGTGGTAGACGCCACTATTTCCACACATTCAATATCACGTACTTTCACATGGGTATAATCTGAGTGTGGCATTGGGCCTTCATAGAGTCTATGGTATTTTTAAGACAAGAGCATTACTTGCTGGATGGGTTCCCTCAGGCGATAATCATGATGGATGTTCCTATTTACCTAACTCAAAATATTTTTGATGGCCTGATCTCTTCGGTCTCGATGATTTTGAGACTTAATTTGGGCTGGTTTTTGTTGAGTATCCCATATTTCTTGAGCAGGTGTATCACTTGATTATTGACTTTGGGTAATGAAATTGCAGGATGTCATTTCCAATGGGGCATACTGAATGGGGTGTGGGGTGAAGTGTATAGCTCCATGTTCTCCCCACCCCTGAATATGAACTCCATCTTGGGTATTTCGAATGAGGTGATGCAATATATGCAGTGCATGGAGGTAGGCTAGTTCAAGTTTTTTCTTTTTCCTTTATGGTTGTGGATTCCTTGCGGATGAGAGGGATTATAGGTGGATTAGATGGCGAGCTCCCCTATCATGTTGACATGGTCAGCATATCCTTTGTAGGGTAGGAATTTCTCTTTTATCTTTCAAAGAGTCTTCCATATATTGAGGTGAATGTCATGCATTCATTCCCCTGGAAATTCTCCTGGTATGTCAAAGTGAGAAGTGGTTGTAGGCCAATACATCATTGGTATATTATCAAAAGCTAGTTGTCTTCTCACAAGTAACATATCCAGATATTGTTCTTCTAGATGATCCTCTACATGATAGGCTCAGCTTGATTGCATCATAATAATTTCATTCCAAGAAACTGAGCTAGTGGGATCCTTATTGATTTGTGGACGCTTTGGGGTTGGCTCAGAAGATGAGTGTGGCCTTGAGCCATCCTCTGGTTAAGAAAGAATATCACTCTCTATTGATAGAGTGCCCGATGTGTGTGACTCCATTTTTCTATGTGCCTTTGCGTAGTAGGTCCCTCACACATTTGTTTCTACAAGGGGAGCACCTTACTTCTAGTATGAATTTTGATTGCAGGGAGGACCTTCACACTTTACCTTGCAATGGTGAGGGATATTATTGAAACTTGATGCCCAACTGCAAGAGTTTTCCATACGGCGTATACCCTTGGGAGGACCATCAGGATAGGCTATTGAAAAGGGAGGAAATTATTGCTGCTTGATGTTATTTAGGGGAGGATAATCACAACAACTGTCATTGCGAGGAGGACCTTCACAATTACCATCATCATGGCGAGGAATAACATCATGAATTGCTACCTATATGCATGGAGAATTTCTCTAGTGTACATCCTTATGAGGGCCTTTAGGATGTACTGCAATGAGGAGAGGACCTTCTCCTTGCTTGGAGTTACCATGGGGAGGACCTTCACAACAACGATCATTGTGGGGAGGGCCTTTGCAATGACTGTCATTATGGAGAGGAATACCATCACGACTTGATACATGACTATATGGAGAGTTTCTATAGTTTACATCTTAGGGAAGGACTTCAATATGCACTACAATGAGGGGAGGACCTTCTTGTCGCTCGGAATGACCATGGAGAGGACCTTTCCAGCAATGGTCATTGCGGGGAAGTTAGAATGACTTCCATCATGGCGATGCCTACTATCTTACTTAATACCAAGCTTCATGGAGAATTTTTGTAGCGTACATCCTGGGGAGGGCCTTTTGGATGTACCGCAATGAGGGGAGGACCTTCTAGTTTTTTGGTGCTACCATGGGGAGGTCCTTCACATGAATAATCATTGTGGGTAGGGCCTTTGCAATGACTACCATCATGGTGAGGAATACCATGATGACTTGATGACTAACTACAGGGAGAATCATATCTCCAGTGTATACCCTGGGAAGGACCATCAATGTGGATGAAAATAAGGGGAGGGCCTTCTTTCTTTCTGATCTTCAGGCTGAGGGGAGGGATACCCTGATGCGCATCGGGAGATAGGCTCTCATGATCGATCATTCTTGACCCACAGAGTAAGCCCCCATGGGTGTTCTGTGGAGGACCTTCAGAACTGCTAGTAGAGACATTTTGAGGGGAACTTTTGAAACTAATACTTCCACTTCTATAATTTTTTAATGTAATGAAATGGTCTTGATTCATTGTTGATATATGTTTTAGGGTGTTAAGAACCTCAGCTTCCTTCAGAGCATGATAATTTATTTTCTCTTCATTTTCTCGTTTCCATTGGTACTATTCATTTTTGGGTTCTCTCTTTCGGGTAACTAGGGACATATACTATTGGTAATGGCCTTCATATACTAGTACCTATATTGTTGGATCCCATGATGTCATTGAGATACAATGACAATAATCTTGAGCTTTGGAAGGGATATATGCCTACCTTGGAGTGGACAACATGTTGGATCAGCGACCCCCAGTTGGAATGAGTATTTGATCCCAATCTGGTTGTCCATATGTCCCGGGATATTTCCATAGACCCTCCTAGACTAGAATAGGGATGCATAATTTCTTTATAGTGACTAAACTATTTTGTGAGTGAGTCACTCCATTCGAGGGAACAGTGACCTGGACCCGATTTCTCGCCTTTGCCTCCGATGCAATGATATCCTGGCATGTTTGGAGGATATTCTCTGGCATCGACATCTAATCATCCATCATTTCCATGATCTGTTAGGATATATATTTTGTTGTAAAGGTTATGAAGACCCATTATGATATCGGAGAAAGTGTTTGTGCGTGCTCTGGTCCTCCATGTGTCTCCATTTGATATTGGATGTTCTCTTGTGTTGGGATATAAAAACGAGTATATCCCAAGTGGTCTTCTCTAGTTACCACCATATTTCACAGGTGGTCTTCATATTCATGAGAAGAGATTTTAATCTAATATCATGTCATTGTATTTGTCTCACAGGCATTGTATGCATCCATAAGAATTTGACTCTGCTCGTATTTAGTTGATGCCCTATATTTATGGAGGGAATTATATGCATCAATAGGTGTTTGTTCCTACATATAGCTGGTTGCTAACCTATTTAAATGGAAGTCATGAAATACATCAGTAGGTGTTTGTGCTTGTGTGTCACTGGTTTCCGACCTATTTAGATTGCATGATTGAAATGCATCAGTAGGAATTTGTGCCGGCATATAGCTGGTTGCTTCCCTATTTCGATAGCAGGCTTGTTGTGCGTGAGAAGATATCTATATCTGTCAGTAGTTTTACACTCTATCTGCATGGTGGGACTGAAGAGCATTAGCAGGAATGTTCATGTGCTCTTGTTGGGATGCCCTATTTCCTTGGTGGCTTGAGTGGAGGGGGAAGGGTTATATGTATGCCTATTGAATTCCACCACACGTTAGTACGGAAGAGAGTCTATTCTGGAACTAGGGTGACAACGTGTTCCCAATTATATATTCTCCACCCTTGGAATTCATCCTGAGGGGCCTGGGTCTCCTAAACTTTGGCAGGTTCCCTCGGCATATGATCCTCCTAGGCTGGAGGAGGTTTGGTCATCCAATGTCGGTGGAGATGCTCTCTGGTGGGGGCCTGTGGGTAGGACCCATATACATTTGAGATGAAGTCTTCAAAATTTACTTCATATCCCTCTAAGATAAGGTTGGTACTCATTGTCACTTTCTAGGGATAGGCTCCCAAAATGATTTGAGATGACCACTGGGGCTACCTTGTGTTGTGGTACCAGTAGTGGCTGACCAGGCAATTGGAGGACCTGTACAGACTAGATGGATTATCTTGCAGCCTCCATCATGGGGAGAGTACAGTTTAGGTGGTACTCTGTGATCAACATATTGGAAACCCAGTATTGACGATTTTGGGTAGGCGAGGGGGTCCTGCTCTTCGTTAGGGCCCCGACCACCTACGAGATCACTAATGCGCATGTCTGTATGGGTCATTGGGATGCAATTTGGGTTGAAGGTCACTCTGTGGGAACCTGAAATATACATATATGACATACAGACTACAAAACATCATCAATGTATCATTCCTTTAAACATATGAATATTTGGAGAATTATCTTAGCCCCCTTCCCCTTTTCTTTTGTTGTGAGTGGAAAGGGCCTGAGTGGGGTGAGACTTCCACCTTGGTTAAAGCTTCACATCAGGTTAATCATTTTTATTCCGCCTCCCAGGTGGCATTTTTTTCACACACTGGGTTCAAAAAAATGGTCCAACATGCAGTATCCTTTTGTATTTTATATTTGGGGTAGAACCACCACCTTTGTTGATGATTCATGTTGGGTTCACCATTTTGGTTCTACCTCAGAGGTGGCATGTTTTATGAAAGTGCAGAAATGGTTTGATGAGAATCATCACCCATCTTTTTTTCTATAGAGGCAGGTTCTCGTTGAATTAACCATTCATTTGTTTCGACATTTTCAGCATCATTATCATTTAAGGAAGGTTAAATTAACCCTTCATGGACTCTTGGTCCTAACAGGTGATTGCGTGGGGGTCGAGCAGTCATGAAATCGGTCTTTCTTGGATATAACTTACTTGGATGGTCTTCAATGGGTTTATTAGTGGAACAAAGAGTTCCCAACATCCTTGGTATCCATAATTCGTGGACCATATTTCCATAATAAGTTTCTCATCGTCTAACTATTTGGACAACGACAGTTAAGGAATCTATTGGCTGAGAGGATGGGAGGTTAGGCTAACTGCACCCTTCCGGGGGAGGATTATTATCTATTTCGGGACTCTCTTATAGATTTAATTTATGTTTATATGTTCGTGAATCATTGGTTTATTTTCGAAGAGCGCGTCCATGGGCTACCCATGGTTTCGAGGATCATCATAAGAAAGCATATATTTGATGCTACATAGGTGATGCTGACTTGAGCCATATTATAAGGGTTTTGGAGTTTATCGTCATCCGGGGGAGATGAAAGGTGAATTGATGTTGGGATCGATCTGAAAATGAGGTCTTTCTATGTATCCCCGAGAGAGGAATTAGAACCCACATAGTTAAAATTATTTAGGTATTATTCATGACATCTGCACATTTGATAGACATGATTGGGTGGACCCTTTATGAATGGGAACCCTTTTGAGATCCTGCCCTTTGGTAGGCCTCTTACGTATCCTGTTTTAATTTTGAATTTGAGTTCTTGTATTTCAGATTCATGTGGATGTTCTAATCCTCACAATCCTCTAAGCCCATGGGTCTCTTGCTCGCTGTGAGAAACAAGATGATGTGAAAGAATCAACAATTCACATTCCTCCTACCATGTATGTGGGGGAGGGAGAGATCGTGGTGGAAGAGGCCGAGTTGACTGTAGGCAAGGGTGTGGATTAATAAACCCTTTAATGTGAGTTGACATTAAGGGTCATTCTACCCTACCTAAGAAAATTGGGGACTTACCTCAATAGGAGGTCCCCAGAACACGTTTTGGGAAGGGGTGGAGTTTTGTTCTCATCAAAGGGGGGAGCGAAGATAACCCCTTCGACTGATCATTATTACTCATTGAATGAAAACATAAGTGAACACCCTTGAAACCTAGAACTGGGAGGTTCACGTCGGCATCCCAAGGTTGGAATTTGGGTTACCATGTAAATGTATCCTCACACGCATTCCCAAGGACCACACCGTTTTGGGGAGGGCCTTCATGACTCCACTTGCCATGGGTATGTTGACTCAATGGGGTGCACTGATGTACCTGATGATCTGATCGTAGGGGTCGTATTGCTTTAGAAGAGGATTTGACCTAATGAAGGAGGATTGGTTAGTGGATGGATCATGGAGGACTGGACAATAGCATAGGGGTGAGTTTGGAACTAGAAGAAATAATACCCAAAACACCCCATTCTGTGTACAGAATTTTTATGCGGGATGTGGGAGTCTCTGCATACCAAAGTGGAATGCATATAGAGGGGTCGTCCATGTACCAATGTGGTACATGGGCATGGGTATAGGAAACTGTGTACCATAGTGGTACGCAACCCATCACAATGCTTTGGGTTTCATCTGCGTACTGAGGTAGTACGTAGCCCCAGGTTCAGTCCGTATAGCGGTACACTACATGGAGCACCATACTGAAGGGGGTACAGGGATTCATCGTTCGCAGGTAGTTCATCTATGAGAAGCCCTTGGTCTACGGTTCACCAATTAGGGTTGTTTCTATATTATTATTTTTCAATTCCCCTAATGTATGGTTCGTGGATAGCTGTACCAATGGAAGGAGTGGTTCGTGGTTTGGGTTTTCCGATGAAATTAGATGAAAGCCAGAGTGAAACCTCTAAGTCTCCCTCAATATTTCATCATCCTTCCTTATCTTAGTCTATCTCCCTCTCTGTGTGTTCTCTATACTTCTAATGTTCTTCTTTTATTGGGTATCTAAGAAATCATATCTATTGGGAACACAACAACATTTGCAGATTCCCATTGAAGCAACAACCAGACCCATGGATGACTCGGTCAATGGGGGTTTGCGGAGGCTTCAGTTCACGATAATGGTTTAAAAATCCCTTCTGATTTTCTTCTTCTGTGAACTGATGAGTTCACAACATGGTACAAAGATGGTCCTCATGCATATAAATCCATCAGTAACTCGGTTCATGGATTGCCTTGCTCATTGGCCATCACCTCGTGGGACAACGGTTCACAGATCGTACTGCATACCAAGCGGTTTTTTGATTCATCTGATCCATGTAACATTGTTGGTGATAGTATTAAGGCCCCATAAAAACCTTGAAAAATAGAATTTCTTGATGTTCTTTTAAATAATTGCAACTCAATTTGATTCTATTTACTTCTCTAGAGTTGTATATGTACTTGTTTCCTCCTACAAAGCATTCATAGGGGTATTTTCTTCCCTGGGTAGAATTTTTAGGACCTATAATATCATTCTAGAGATAAATTCATTTTGAACACATGGCAAATTTATAATTATAACAAGTTATTTTTTGACCCAAGTTCCAAAAATCAAAAAAATGTACGATATCTACTCAAATAATTAACTAATTGTTATAGAAAGGTACTAAGTGATATAAAATGAATAATAAACATGAAGAAGGTTTTAAAGCAAGTAGAAATTAACTTATTTTTATTATTTATGAAATTAAATAACGAATGATTCATTTCAAACACGAGTTAAGGGAACTTCTTAACCAAATTTCTATTCTTTGGGTTTAACTTGTACTTCTTGGTTATGCTATGCTATGATTATGTGTGATATAAATTTTTATATCCAATCTTGTATTTATACATTCTATATGTGTACATATAGTGAATACACATAATTAATTTATTTTATTTACAAAATTATCTTTGTAAGGGACTTCATCTAAATCTACTTTTATTGAGGAATATTTCGATATTATATACCCCTATCTTTTATACGGTCTATAATAAAGCCTTTTGACTTTTATTTTCATTCAATGGGAATCATTTTTCAAAGGATTTTATTAATAAATGAAAAAAAGATTGTTTTTAATATATGAAGATAAAATGAAATCTCTGCCCCTATAATTGTTATTTGGATTCCTATATTAGCAATAATGTTTTTAAAATGAAATGAAATCCCTTATTCAATATTTCTGTGTTTTTGGTATTGAAAATAGTTTTTGAAATGGATTGAGTATTTCAATATCTTGAAATGATATCTAGTTATTGAAAATTAAATGTTATTACTGAAATGTTGATATTTGTAATATTTTATTTGTTATGATTATGTAATGCTACTTGGACATTTGACAGGTGGTTACATGATAAACAAAATGATGGGTGGTTCTATGATAAACCAAGGATGGGTGGTTACGTTATAACCTCGAATGCATTAGGTACAGAAGTTAGACATATTGGTATTCCATTTGTAAGAATGATATATCGAAGTCAACCAAATGGTTATTCCATTTAAGTATTATTATGTCCCAAGTTTACCTTTATATGCTATATGTAGTTTTTATGGGATTTATGTTAATCTTTTCATTACCAAAAGGGTAAGATATGATCTTATATTCAATGAAGTGTTTTTTACTTATTTAATGTGAAAAGTATTACTTTATGAAAATGTATTCATGGTTTACATGTTGTTTTTAAAAACTAATAGTTTTACTTCTTTATGTATCCTTTAATAAGGTTTTTATGCTCATCATATGTTTTGAAATGTTTCTCACTAGAATTAAAGATAAATAGGGTCATGGATTGGATCAAGGAAAATTTAAGCTATCTAAAACATGGAGCTCGACGTATTTCTTTTATAAGTGATTTTATATTATAAAAAATGGATACATACTAGAAGTGTTTACATGTAATATTCAAGTTGTTAGGTATAAGTTATGACCTAATTTTCGGAAGCTCTAAACATTAAAAGACACTCCATCTGAATTATTAACTTAACTCAAGATTATGTAATGTTTAAGGTTGAGGAAATATAGTTCCAAAGGATGTTTTGGCCGAGGCAGGGGACATGGAACCCTAGTGTAGGGAAAAAGTACCAAGAAGAGGGAATAACTCAAGGGATTAAAACTTAAGCCCATTTTAGAGGGGCTGGTAAGATGCCTGTAATGAAATCTACTTCGACGATTGGGGATGCAGGAACCTATAATATCGGAGGCATGTTTCTTGTAACTTATACCCCTTCTTGTGTTTTTTTTATAAAATAGGATAGTTTCATTCCATTATATACTCACTTTTTGTAAATATTTAATGCTTGTATATGGAAATCATGGATGTTTTATTGACCATCGATACACTATTGAGAGTATGGTAAAAGAATATCAAAGTTTGAATGACATGTTTTCTAGAGATTGGTGGATATTGCTTCTTGTGGGAATCCTTTGTGCTGGAAATTATAGGATTATATTTTATTCATATAATGGATTCAATAGTTATATATAATGAACATATCTACTATTTACATTATATATTAACCTTTCTACCTCAAAAAATAGTTATCTATATAACACCCCGACCCAAGAATCAAGGAGCCGGTGCATTATTTTAATACATTGGCATGATTACAAGGAATCAAGTCCAGAAGGAACGATCAGTTTAGTAGTATTGGAATAAAGATACATACTTCAGTTAAACATTACAACTTGAAAAGAAAACAAAATTAATTTATTATATTAGAAACACCCAAGCATCCAAGATTATTCCTGCAAGTCACTCATAAATAACTTCTTCATATCCTGGGAAAATGAAACATGAAAAGGGGTGAGATCATATTCTCAGTTAAAGAAAGAAATACAACGAAAGATAACATAAACATTAGGCATGGTGAATAATTGAAAACACATGCCTTATCGAATAATAAACATGAGCACTTAATGGTATGAATATGAGTTGAGTAAATAATGCCATAATAAAACATAGTCAGGGGTATCCTACTAGTCGAATAAACACATGAAATATCAACATACAATCTCATAATGATGGAATGAATAATCCCAGACATTCATAACCACATAGTCAAGGCCTTGTTCCAAGACTACAAATAAGATTTTGTCAAGGCCTTGGGCCAAAACACCAGTTTGTCTCATGGGACCTACCGATGCATCGAGGAGCTATAGCGGGCTCCACCCATCACATACTAATTACAATTCATTCCACATATGAAAAGGTTGAAACATAATCTGGACATTCATATTAAAACTAGAATACGAAATTACAATATTTTAACCACAACCCATGAATAGTATAAAAATAGCACATCCACAGTCAAACATAACTCATTCAATACAATATCGAAGATTGTACTCTAATAGGCCAACCTCATTAGGTAATAATCAATTATATTGACATAGATGATAATAATCATCAAAACTATTTGTGAGAAATATCCCCCTTTTTCTTAAAAACATTTAAAAGTCTCACTATTTATCAAGAAGCCATTTAAAATAGATTTTTGAATCAAAGTGTCCCATAACACTTTGAATCCTTTAAAACTAATTTTAATTTTAAAACATTAATATCTATATAAATAAATCCTTTAAACCATTTTTAAAACATGGACATTAATGAGAAAGATTTAGAATAATAAAACATTAAAACATTTTAAAATGATACTTTTGTTAGAGTTCCTAACAAAAAGAGAGAAACTTGAATACAAATAACTGAGGAAATAAAAACATTATAATATCATGATAATAAATGGATTAATGATATTCTATGTCAAAGTACATTATACACACCATATAAAAGTGAATTGGCATATATCAACAAAGAAGTCTCAATAGAATGTAAATTGAGATGAAATCTCTTATAAAGACTGTATACTTAGGTTAAGGACAAATAAATGACATAATTATGTGTGGTAAATATAAATAAACTCAATTTTATTGGATATTAATTGTAAATAAATCAGAGGACATTCACACATATTCTTGTAAAAACAACACCAATGAATTGGATGTTTAACTCAATAAATTGAGATTGAGTTAAAATTACTCTTATAAAGTTCATATCAATGACTTGAGAATTTAACGATGGGGTGATTATTTTCATCAAAATTATATCCACAAAACGGGGAGTGGAAATTACTACATAATGAATAAATAGTTATTCCACACATAATCATGGAGTAAAATAATCAATGAATTATGCGTAAAGCAGAATGAGTGGAAATTGAAATTTGAAATTCTTTTACCAATTTGATAACTTACGAAACATACATCCCATGAAAGATGGATAATAAAATGAAAATGTAATTACTCATAAATTAAATTATATTACATAAATAATACAATCATTGGGAAGTACATACACCACACAAAAGGATATAGTGGCAGTATGGCATGAATCTCACAGAAATAGGAAGTGAGATGAAAACACTTACATCGTTGTAATCAATCAAGTAATTTGGAAAGAAGATAATAACAAACAAATGAATAACAGAATACCATAAATATAAAGAGAATTATAATATATATATATATATACATATATCAAATGACAGTACACAATACACAACATTTAATAAATAAGCGGGGAACAATTGAAATCTTACCGAATTAAAAGTGATATAAGAATCCGCTTACTTTTTACTTTTCCTTGGTCGAGGTTAGGTTAATCTATTGTATAATGGTGAAATAAATGGAATTAAATTATAAAATAATCATATAAATTAATATTATATCATATATGATCTTTTAATATTTCTTTGTTAAATATATTTTAGTATTATCGCCATTTCAGGTGTTAGCTGATTCATTTTACTTTATATGCTTTGTTTTGTAAGTAGTGTTCGTTATGAATAGTATGTATCTTATTCATATTAATAATGATATTAAGTCTTTAAACCTTATTTTTAATTATCTAATGAAAATTATTCGTGAATAGATTACAATGGGGAATGAATCTCATCACGTTCGTGGAGACGGTAATCCGTACGTACGCACGAGCGACAATATCATTCTTTTGATATTAAAATAATATATAATTGGATGTTATATCATATATAAAGAATCATTATCATGTTATATTTATTATTTAAATCAATTTCACATCATTATTATACACATCCAAATAATAATGTATTGAATAACAATTACACCACGACGTAGAGACGATAAGCCATACGTACGGACGTATGGTGGCATGTCATTCAAAGGATGGATTGAATAATGAATATGGTTGTTAAATATTTATAATAAAATTATAGTATATATAAGATACTGGAGCTATTATTTTAGAATAGAAAGAACAAAGTAAGAGGAAGTGGAAGGAGAAACGAACTTGAAAGAGGTGATGAAATATTTACCTCTTCTGTAGGTCCTTCCTTTTTATTTGATCAAAAAGGATCCTTAGGTTGGATTTATGACTAAAGGAAGTCCTCTAAGATTAATGGAGGACAATTGATAGGGTATTTGGTAAGAGTTTGTCCGAGCCATATGGCTTTGATTGTGTGAATTAATGAGAAGGGGGAGTTCCCTTTTATAAGAAGGGTGAGGGGCACCTTAGGAAAAGCTAGAAATATTATTTTATAATAAAATAATTTTCTATTTGAATTGATCCAAATTGAATTATTTAAATGTTAAGGTGGGGATGGGTCGAAAAACACTCAAACAATTGGTTTTAGACATTTTGGGTCATTATATTAACCTTATCATTTAGATTTAACTCTTAGTTAAATAGTTTGACATTTACCATATCTCTTTGTAGTTTTACATTATATGGTTAATAATCTTAATATATACTTCCAATCAAACTCCAAGGGGTTCATTAATGATACAAATTTCAATATATAAGTCTTTTGGGCAAACATTATATTTTTATTAATAGAATATTAATTAATAATATAATATTTGTTTTAAAAACACTTTTTGTCAATTTTAACACTATTTGGTATTTTGTTTTTTCTAAATTCATAAAAATATTATTAATTCGAAAAAAAATTATCTAACCAACACTAATATGTCATATTATACTATAACATTAGTTTAATTCATGAAAAGTCTCAAATTACATTTATTTGGATATTTATTATGTCAATTATTTTAATATTTCATTAATATGCTTATTACTACATCATCATTATGTCATAAATAAATTTAATTATTTAATGTCTAAAAAAATACCATTATGTAGGAAATTTATTTATATTTATAATGAATATTTGTAGTTGAATTTATCTTATGTGTAACTCTATATTAAAAATGGTTTAGTTATTAAACTTTGAATTTAACACTTATAACTCTTCTTTGAATTAAATAATAATAAATGTCCTAATCTATTCCAAGTGGACCTAAAGGATCATATTTTATTCCTAAGGTTATTTTTGTTGAATTAAACTTATCTAATAGAATTAGGACATGTGTTAGGGTAATAATAATATCATTTTTATCCTTAATTACCCTATTTACTTTTAACCGGGGTAAATAAAAGTCAAAAGTTACTATTCACCAAAAACTATTTTTATCTTATTGAACCAAATTTTGCATACTGATATCAAACGTGTCTCTTGTATTTTTGAAATTAAATTCATAGAAGTGGTAAAATTAAGTTTTATTCAAATTTGGAAATGCTCTCAGGAGGTGGGTAAAAGACGGTTAAAAAGTTCAATAAATGTTTTATATATCTAAAATTATTAAAAACTGACTCCAATGAATTAAATTGAACTTACATAGGTATTATGTATCTATTTTTACCTGAAATATATTTAAATAAAATATATAATTATTTACATAAAAATCGGGTTTTAAACTACAACTCAGTGTTTTTCACTATTCATTAAAAATTAAATGTTTTCAGAAAAGTACCAAAAAATCACCCTAATCTAATTTCAATATTCAGAATCCAAAAATGAACACCATTTTGAAAGCTAAAATTTAGAAAATTTAAAAAGTGGGTATTACTATTCATAACGGCTAGTTTGATTTATTGCGGTGTGTTAGAATCTCGATGTTGTGTACAATGCAAGCTATTACATTATTCAAAGGGAAACGTACCTTGGAATCTTGGGGTTTTACATTCTACCCCCTTTTGATAATTGCGTCCTCAAAATTTTTAAAATTGGGCTTGGGAACATAATTTAAAGTCCCACATCGAAAAAAGAGTCAATAAAACTATCACATTAAAAGAAAGAAATAGAAGTACAAAGGTTACCCGAGATAACCAATACTAGGATTCCATGTAGGAAAAAATGGATATGGAAGATAAAATAAGTTTCAAGTTTTGATGAAAATGGATAGAAAACATGATCAGGAGAAATTTAACAACAAAAAAACCACAAACTTGTAATGGGATAAGCGGTCATTAGTTTCCCAGTAGAAAAAGTAAACAGACAACATTTTATTGGTTTTAAGTTACATTTCATAAAAATGAGGAATTTATTTATGAGATTTACTAAGAACATAAACATATATACTTACTTTTTACGTAGAGCTTCATTATTTTATAAATTTCTATTAGTAACTCATTTTTTTCAAACGATGAGTTTTGAAGATGACTTGGTCACACTAGAAGAGGTAGAATCGACTTCTAGAGAATAAAATGATCCCAAAAGGATTAACTATTTATTTATCTTATCTTTAGAGATTAATCAAAACCAAAATGGTTAGTACAAGATCAGATGATCCCCCAAAAGGATATTCCTTTAGAGAAATAAACACTATAATTAATTTCTAAAACTAAACCAACAATACCCCAAGGTTAAATAAATAACATTCAATAAAAAATTGTTTTTAAAATCCTTTAATATAATCCAAACTAATATTGAAACCCAAAACATAGAAGAATAGTCTTCCACATTAAATTGTATCTCCAAATGACATAGACTACTCTTAATGTCACATACTTAAAATTAATTAACCTAATCAGATATTATCTATTATAGGTTAATCATTTACATAAATAAACCAAGTCACTATAAATACACAATAAAACATAGATAAAAATACATCATTACTCCTCAAATTAAATCCCATAGTATTATATTTTCCATAGGCATACAGTGTTCCAGACAGATCGAACGTCTTCCAAAATAACATTTATCACTTAATCACCAAATCATTTACCTATACTAAGTGTATTCATTTGATAAGAGATAAGATCCCAAATCAACTTATAATTGATCAATAAAATCATTTAACAAAAAATAATTAGTCAGACTAACCAGATATTTCACGTAGTCCAGTGGTAGGCAATAAATCCCAATCACACTCTAGTTGTGGGTTTAGTTCCCACATCTTTGTCCGACACGACAGGTTGTCACATAGTCTTCATGTTGTACCTTTTCAAAAACAATATTTTATAACATTCCATAACTGAGATAGATTCCTTAAAATAATCAAAACATAATTTAACCACCAATTTTATCTTGTACCTCACATTTTCATCCAAAAAATTAATAAACTGTATTTTCCTCAAATTCAAGAGTCATATATACCCAAATGGTTATTTATTACTATATCCACAAAATAAAAGACAAATATTCCTCAAATAGGATTTTCACATAACAAACTTCAGGGTTACACATACAAGAGAAAAATTTTCCAAAGTAATCTCATCAACCAATAGAACTAATACCTTTAATAAATTTTCCATCCATTTATTTCCACATAGATTCGTACTTGACCAAGAGGTTATCCTATATAACAGGGCATTGACTTGGGTGATTCCAAGGTCCCTTACATTCACAACAAATGACTGTAATTGGATTCTTAGGATCATTTTTATTTTCTTCCATAGTACTCTTCATTTTTCCTTGGCAATTCTTTACATTATGCCCTTATTTCCCACACATAATGAATTTCTTTGTTCCATTACGACACCTTCCTAGGTGACTCCTTCCACATTTCATGCATGATGGAAACTGATCTTTCTTTTCTCTATGGCCTTCACTGCTAGATCTCTTATCATTCACCACTTTTCTCTCACTTTTGGAGTCCAGGAGTTGGTTAATACATATGTTGTTGATCATATTTTTTAAAAATTGATTCAACATGAACATGATATATTTTACACCTATCAACATTCCATTTTTTTTCTCATTTACACCACTATTCCCACCTTGTACATCATGCTCAACGTTACTATGACTTCCTTGGAATCCAACCATTGACTAGAACCAGAAAGCATTGTGTGAGTAATAATAGTCATAAAATCATTTAGACAATATCATGCTGCCTTATTTTCAATTTAAAACACCATAAGATTAACCAAGGTCATTTAGTCTCATCTTATATTAAAATAATTCAAATGAGTTTGTAAAGAGAATGTAAATTATCCTAAGCATATCCCCCGGGAGTCTCGTAACCAAGAGTGTAGAAAGGCACGTTGTTGTGTACCAGGATACCCTGGGTCAAGACTGAAACTCCTTATCAGAGTTTTCACTCCTAGGTACATTTTTCCCAAGCTGCCTCTACTTGATCCTATCCATATAGGGATGTTCTTCTTATAAAATACAAAAAATCTCTACTTTACTATGATTCTAGGAAGTTCTTATATACTAATCCTCAAAGTCTATCTTAGGGTAATTTGGTGTAATAAGAGTTTATCTAAATATTGTTTCCAAGGGTTGTACTAAACTACCTCTGATACCAACTGTAACGCCCTGACCCCAGAATCCAGGAGCCAGTGCATTATATTAATACATTGGCATGATTACAAGGAATCAATTCCTAAAGGACCGAACAGTTTAGTAGTCTTGGAAACAAGATACATACTTAAGTTCAACATTACAACTTGAAAAGAAAAACAACATTAGTTTATTCCATTAGAAACATCCAATCTTCCAAGATTATTCCTGAAGTCAATCATAACTAACTTCTTCATATTCTGGGAAAATGAAACATGAAAAGGGGTGAGCTCAGATGCTCAGTAAGAGTAAGAAATATAGCGAAAGATAACATAAACATTAGTCATGGTGAATAATTGAAAACACATGCCTTATAGAATTATAAACATGGAAACTTTATGGTAGGAATACGAGTGGAGTAAATAATTCCATAATAAAACATAGTCATGGGTATTCTACTAGTCAAAAAACCACATGAAATATCAATATCTAATCTCATAATGTTTTAATGCATAATGCCAGACTTTCATAACCACATAGTCCAGGACTTGTGCCAAGACTACAAATAAGATTTTGTCAAGGCCTTGTGCCAAGACACTAGTTTGTCTCATGAGACTTGCCGATGAATCGCGGTGCTATAGCGGGCTCCATTCATCACTTACTAAGTCTAATGCATTTTTCCTATAAAAAGGTTGAAACATAATTTGAACATTCGTATTAAAACTAGCATACTAAATGTCAATATTTTAACCAAAAACCATAAATAGTTTAAAAATAGCACATCCACAGTCAAACATAACACATTAAATACAATATGGAAGATTTTATTATAATATATCAACCTCAATAGGGAATAATGAATTCTATTGACATATATTAAAATAATCATCAAAACCATTTGAGAGAAATATCCCCCTTTTTCTTGAAAACATTTAAAAGTCTCACTATTTATCACGAATCCATATAAAATAGATTTTTGAATCAAAGTGTCCCATACCACTTTGAAACTTTTAAAATTAATTTTAATTTTAAAACATTAATTTCAATATAAAAAATTCCTTAAAACCATTTTTTAAACATGGACATTAATGAGAGGGATTTAGAATAATAAATCATTAAAACATTTTAAAATGATATTTTAGTTAGTGTTCCTAACCAAAAGAGAGAAACATGAATACAAATAATTGAGGAAATAAAAACATTATAATATCATGATAATAAAGGGATTCAAGATATTCTATGTCAAAGTACATTATACACACCATATAAAAGTGAGTTGGCGTATATCAACAAAGAAGTCTCAATAGAATATAAATTGAGATGTCATCTATTATAAAGGCCGTATCCTTAGGTTAAGGATAAATCAATGAAATAATTATGTGTGAAAAACTATAAATACACTCAATATTCTTGGATATTCAGTGTAAGTGAATCAAAGGACATTCACACATATTCTTGAAACAATAACACCAATGAATTGGAGGTTTAACTCAATAAATGGAGATTGAGTTAAAATTACTCTTATCAAGTTCATATTGATGACTTAAGAATTTTTCAATGGAGTGATTATGTGTATCGAAATTATATCCACAGATAGGGGAGTGTAAATTACTACACAAATAATAAATAGTGATTCCACACATAATCATGGAGTAAAATAAATAATGAAGTATGCGTAAAGACGAATGAGTTGAAATTGAAAATTGAAATTCCCTTACCAATTTGGTAACTTACGAAACATACATCCCATGAAAGATGGATCATAAAATGAATATGTAATGACTCATAAATTAAAGTATATTACAAAAATAATACAATCATTGGGCAGTACATACACCACACAAAAGGAAATAGTTGTAGTATGTCATGAACCTCACAGAAATAGGTTGTGAGATGAAAACCCTTACTTCGTTGTAATCAATCATGTCGTATGGAAAAAAGTTAATAACAACCAAATGAATCACAGAATACCATGAATATAAATAGAATCATGAAAATATACATATCAAATGACAATGCACAATACGCCACATTTAATAAATAAGTGGCGAACAATGGAAATCTCATGGAATTAAATGTGAGATAAAAAACCCCTTACTTTGTACTTTTCCTTCGTCGAGGGTAGGTAAACCTCGTGTATAATGGTGAAAAATAATTTTTATTAAATTATACCAGAATCATAGACTTTAATATTATATCATATATGATATTTTAATACAGCATTGTTAATAATATTTTAGTATTATCGTCATTTCGGGTGTTAACTGATTCGTTTTCCTTTATATGATTTGTTTTGTAAGTAGTGTTTGTTATAAAAATGATGTATATTACTAATAATAAGAATTATATTAAGTCTTTAAAAATTATTTTTAACCATATAATGAAAATTATTCTTGAATGGATTATGATGGGGAATGAATATCATCACGTTCGTGGAGACGATAATCCGTACGAACGCACGACTGAAAATATCATTATTTTAATATTAAAATAATAAATAATTGGATGTTATATCATATATACAGAAATATTATAATGTTATATTTATTATTTACATCAATTGAACATCATTATTATACCCATCCAAATAATAATGCATTGAATAACAATTACACCACGATGTGGATACGGTAAGCCGTACGTACACACGTATGGTGACATGTTATTCAAAGGATAAATAGAATAATGAATATGGTTGTAAAATATTTATAATAACATAACATTATATATATGATACTGGAGTTATTATTTTTTAATGTAAAGTACAATTTAAGAGGAAGTGTAAGAACAAAAGAACATGAAAGATGTGAAGAAATATTTTCCTTTTCTTCGGGTTCTTCCTTTTGATTTCATCAAAAAAGATCCTTAGGTTGGATTTATGACTAAAGAAAGTCCCCTAGGATAAAGTTAGGAAATTATAGAGGGTATTTGAACATAATTTGGCTGAGAAAAATGGATTTTCAGGTGATAATTAAAGATAATGGGGAGTGCCCATTTAAAACAGGGGTGATGGGAACCTTAGAAAAAGATTGAAATATTTATTTATAATAAAATCATTCTAGGTTTCTAATGGCTCAAAATTTATTTATTTAATGGTTAAGGTGGATATGGGTCTAAAACCACTAAAAAATAGGTTTCATATAGTTTTGGGGTACTATATTAACCTTATCTTTTAGATTTAACTCTTAGATAAATAGTTTGACATTTACCATGTCTATTTGTATTTTTAAATTATATGGGTAATAAACATACTATATACTTTCAATCGAACCCCAAGTGGTTCATTATTGATAACAATATAATTATATATGTATTTTGGCAGAACCATAGATTTTTAGAAATATAATATCAATTAACAATGTAATATTTGTTTTAAAAACAATTTTATGACAATTTTGACACTATTTGGTATTTTGTTTTTTCAAAATTCATAACAGCATTATTACTTCAAAAACAATTCTTCTAACAAACAATAATATGTCATATTATCCTAAAAAATTATTGTAATTCATAAAACGTATCAAATTACATTTATTTGGATATTTATAATATAAATTATTTTTATCATTCATTAGTATGATAATTATGATATCATCATTGTGTCATTAATAAATCTAATTATTTGATGTCTAAAAAATATAAATAAAATACCATTATTTAGTAAACGCTTTTATCTTTCTAATGAATATTTTTAGTAGAATTTATCTTATGTGCAACCCTATATTAAAAATGGTTTAGTTTTTAAACTTTGAATTTAACACTTTTAACTCTTCTTTGAATTAAATAATAATAAATTTCCTAATCTAATCCAAGTAGATCTAAAGGATCATATTTTATTCCTAAAGATTTTTTGGACGAATTAAATTTATCCAATAGAATTAGGACATGTGTTAGTGTAATAATAATATCATTTTTACCCTTAATTACCCTATTTACTTTTAATCATGGTAAATAAAAGTCAAATGTTACTATTCACCAAAAATTAGTTTTATCTTATTGAACCACATTTTACTTATTTCTATCAACCTTGTCTCTTGTATTTTTGAAATTAAATTCACAGAAGTGGTAAAATTAAGTGTTATTCAAATTTGCAAATGCTCGTAGGAGGTGGGTAAAAGACAGTTAAAAAGTTCAATAAAATTTTTATATATCTAAAACTATTAGAAGTTGACTCCAATGAATTACATTGAACTTATATAAGTATTATGTTTCTATTTTTACCTAAAATAAATTTAAATAAATTAAATAATTATTTAAAAAAAATTAGTTTTAAACTATAAATCAGTGTTTTTCACAATTCATAAAAAATTGATAGTTTTGAGATAAATACCAAAAACTCAGCCTGAGCTAATTTCGATTTTCCAAATCAAAAAGTGATGTCCATTTCGAAAAATAAAATTTATAAAATTTCAAAAAGTGGTTATTACTATTCATAACTGCTAGTTTGATTAGTCGCAGTGTGGTAGAATCTCAATGTTTCATACAACGCAAGCTATTACATTATTCAAAGGGAAACATACTGTGGAAGCTTGGGGTGTTACAATATATATTTATTAGGGTGAGTGTGATCTCTAGGCCAGTCATGCATGACCAATTTAGTATTGATTACATTATCTCTTTGATCAAATAGATGATCTTGGTCTAAATGATGGTGGAATATTGGAGGACTATTTTCCTCCAGTATTAGAACATTTTTAGGATATCATTCATAGTTGGTTCTATGGGTTACCAATTTAGTGAGATACTAAGTTCATAATCATGTTGTTTCTAGGTTCTGAGCTAATTTCTATCCCACCTTATAGAATGAAAACAACATAACTTCATAAGTTGAAATCTTAGTTGGAAGATCTAGAATCTAAAGGTTTCATATGGATGTGTAAGTATCCTTGGGATTCTCTAGTTATCTTCTCTACGAAAGCTGATAGGAATCTGTTCTTATGTGTGGATTATCATAGATTGAATAAAATGATGCTCAGGAACCGATAAAGTCTATCACGAATCAGTGATGTCTTTGATCAGTTGAGAGGTAATATTTTCTTCTCCAAAATTTATTTTAGGTCAGGATACAATTAGATTAAGGTGAGACTATCATACATACCTTGTACTTATTTTAGGGGAAGGTATGTCCTGTATGAGTTTTTAGTGATGCTATTTATTTTGACTAATGTACCTATTCTTTTAATGGCCTTTATGAATATGATATTTCATCCTTTTATGGATTTCTTTGTTTTAGTTTTTTCAATGATATCTTAGTGTAATCCTAGTCAGTAGATGATCATTCCAAACATCTTGAAATTATCTTTAGTACAATGAGATAACATCAGCTTTACACCAAGCTAACCAAATCTAGTTCCTGGATTGATTAATTTTAGTTCATAGGTCATGTCATCTTAGTGGATGGAGTGTTAGTGGACCCTGAGAAAGGTTAATATTTGGTATCTTGGGATAATCCCAATAATGTATTTGAAATTTGGATCTTTCTAGGTTTAGATAGATATTATCAGTTATTTGTCTAAGAATTATCTCGTATGATAGAACCGATGTTTCAGTTGACCATGAAAGTAGTGAAGTTTGTTTGGTTTAATTTTTTTGAGAGATATTTTTAGGGTCTAAAAGGAAGGATGGCCACATAACCTATCATCACTTTACCTATTCTAGATAAATAAAATATTATATACTATGACACATTGAGAAGTGTACATAGAGAAGTTCCGATAGAGGAGGATCGGGTGGTTTCTTACGGTTCCAGATAGTTGAGAATACATGAGAAGAATTACCCTACTCACGATTTGGAGGTTGAAGAAGTGGTACATGCCTTGTGATGATTGAAAAATTATCTCATGGGTGAGAGGTTTGTGGTATACATGGACCAAAAAATACACATGTACATATTTTCTTAGCAGGACATAAACCTTTTGAAAATAAAGTTGGTCAAGTACTTAAATTCTTTTGAATATGAGTTGGATTATACATCAAGAAAGGTAAATGTTGTTTTTGATGAATTAATCTGAAATAATAGAAAATATTTTATGAGATAGTCATGTAATTAATAGAGGATGATTGTACTCTTTTCAAACATGTATTTAGATGTTCTTGAGTACCAGGGATAGACATCTATAACTTCAGTATCTGTTATACCAATTATTTTGTAATAGATCAATTGAGATCTGTTATATAATTTAGAGGGATCGGTAATGAGAGACAACTTATATAGTTGGGAGACAACATTGTGTTGTCTTTTGGAAGCATCAATTCTCTTATTTGATGTGGATGAGTATGGGTTTGTACGAGCTTGCACAATGGACCAGTGAAAGAATTACATGGTTCTAAATGGGTGGTAGATCATGGTATGAAAATGATTCATTTTGATCTCCATATATAGTTATGGTGGAAGGAATATAAAAGTAGGTTCTGAGATTTGTAGAAATATGTTTCACCTCTCAGTAGGTGAAATCTATGGAACACAGTCCACCTGGGATTTTGCTTCCTTTTCCCATTCCTGAGTGGAAATGGGTTGATGTCACTATAGATTTTGTGACAGGATTACCCAAAGAAACTCATAAGAATGATTTTGTATGGGTGATTGTGTATCAGATCATTGAGGTATCATACTTCTTTCTTATTGGGGAGACCTCCATAGTTTAGGATCTGGGTAGTATTTATGTGAATTGGATAGTTTGGTTGCACTATGTTCTTAGGTCTATTATTTCAGATAGAGATAATTATTTCACATCAAAAATAAAAAAGTGTCTTTAAAAGGTTATAGGATTACATGTTATTTTGATTACTACTTATCTTCCTTAGATTAAGAGTTAGTCTTATTGGATTATTCATGTTCTGGGGGATATGTTTTCTGTGTGTGTTTTTTATTTTAGTGATTAATGATATCATTAAGTGGATGTCTTAGAGATTTCATATAATAATAACATAAAGAATTAATATAGATGGAACATTTTATGAATTGGTATAGAAAGCCACGACTTTCCCCGATTTTTTGGATAGAGGTCATCTAGTCAATTATTATTGGGAATAGTCTCATGCATGAGAAATACGAGCTTGTTTTGTTGGATAAGATGATGTTTGTGACTGTACAGAGAAGGAAGAAATACTATGATGACAATGAGAGATGACATATAGTGTCCAAGTATGGTCATCATGTTTTCCTTTGGTTTATTACTAGGTTAGTGAAATACCATATCAGAAAATAGAGATTATTAGTTCCCATGTTTGTATGGTTGTTTGAGATAGTGGATAAGGTCGGTCTAGTGGCCTACTGATTAGCCCTTCCAATGTGATATTGTTACATGAAGAACCTGTTTCAAATTTCACAACTTTAGAGATATTATCCAATCACTTATCATAAATTTTATGTTTATGATTTCATTATTAGTGTCAATGTGTACTTTTAATAAATCTAATAAATATTATGGACCATAGTGAGAAATATCTTTCTGGTAGGACTATACCACTAGTTCGAGTGTAGTGGTAGCATGGGCATGTTCAGGAGGATACCTGGGAGAGGGAGTATAATATACGAGCACCATAGAAATTTTTTTTCACATATATCCCACATTTACTCTTGTATCATCTAAAGGATGAGATCTTATATGGTGGTTAGGTTGTTAGACCCCATATGTTTCTAGGTTTTCCCCTCATTGAGTTTTTTGTTTGAGCATTTGTAGCCAATCATTGTGCAGAGAGGAAAATCCATTTTTGTAGAAAATGAACTAAATTTTAGTGATGATTGTTTATTTAAATTAGTGTAGTCTAGATATAAATGTGTTAAATGTTATTATGAGGATTTTCTATGATTTGGATGCCTTTATATGTCGTTCAAGTCCTTTTTTGTGGAAATTAGGATGAAAACTATCAAATAGGTGATTACGTTCCATGTACCTGTTACATGACATGTAACTTCCTCCTGAAACATTTCATGAACTAGTAAAGGGTGTTAAATAATTACATGCCATTCAAACCATTAACATCATTTAATAGTCGATCATAATAAATATTAACCCAAGTCGTCGAGTATTTTTGGTGTATCCATCTATAAAGAATGAAATAATGTGTAAAAGAGTTGCACACCTTTTAATATATTGTGTATCAATTTTAAAGGCCATGTGTGGATGTTTTTTAATCCATATAATAAAGACTTATTCTTCTTTATCCTAGATATTCTCCTAGGAGATTTTGAAGTTCTATCCTCCACTTTGGACGTTCGGTTTGTGAGATCAATCTCTGGTAAGTATTTGGACTAAGTTTCCCCTTCCTCTTATGTTGTTCTACAGCAGGTCAGTGCGACCATTTTCTCCAAATCTGGGTTTGATGTTTATATTGATATGATTTGATCTAGGATTCATCTTATGGTCTTATACACCTTCTTATTCATTGATTTTACCTGTCAGAAGCACATTATTAATCATTAGTTAAAGGTTTGAGGTCTAAAACTTAACCCTATGGTCTATTTAATTATAAATTACATGTAATATTAAAATTTATCCAACATAACGTGCACCTAAATTAATTAAATTAGGAATAATATTTATTCCTTGTAATCCATTTAGATCCAATTGTTTATGAGCTATCTCATTACTACCATTCGGGTGATAGACGTCTTGATTATAAATGAATTGATGAATATCTTAATGTGTGCCTATCATGACTTGATCATAGGGGATTTCTTGATATAGATTCACCTTTTCATTGCTTGATTATTGAAATTATTGGAATGTAATTGATTTTTGAAGAAATGATAAATTAAATGTGTATTTCAAAGATAAATGGAAATTTAAATAATTAACCATTGATCATTATTATGTAATATTGTGATATTATTACTACTATGCATAGTGATACATGATTTAATGATTATATACCAGGATTGGACCTAACAAATGCTGTAATTATAATATAGTGGGGTATTCTTAGTGATTCATGTAGTAATTCTTATATACCAGGCTTTGAAAAGAAATATATTGGAATGATTATATACCAGGCTATGCCCATTGAAAATTACAAAAAATTCATATGTACTACGATTGGACCTGATACATGTTTTAATGATTATATGTTATGATTGAAACTGATATATTACTTAAATTATTATACAATGATTTATATATTGCTTTTTGTGATTTATATTATGGATATAAGATTATGGTTGATGTGGTTGTGAGACACGATCATATATATTCATGAATGGCACTGAATAAGATTATGATTTACCATAGACATATGGTTATGGTTGCCATGGATGCAAGAGATGATAATAGATATTAGATCATGGCGAAGAATCATGTTGTTGAGGTATTAATTTAATTCCATAATTAATTAATTACACCTGTTTATTTAATTATTTCATGAACTTATTATCCAGACTAGTTATATTTAGACATGGTGGTGTCAACCTTCTATGTTATACTCACACCCTTTTTGGTATTCCTTTCGGTACTTAAGCAGATTAAGTGGATGCTCAATTTTATAAGGGAAAGAGACCTTGTTTTTTGTTTTTTTACTGGATGGGCTAGAGTTTGGAGACAAAACCAACATGGGGCTCAAGATCGGGGACCTTTGAGTATTTTTTTGAGGCTACTAATATTTTATTTGTATTTATGATAGAATTGAATTTATTTACATTTAATCTGATAATTAAGTCGTTCGTTTATTATTTATTGTATTATTTAGTTTTTTTATTGTTTGGTTTTTCCATTATGGTGTACTATTTCTATTATCTACACTACTAAGATATTTATTGTTATATGATTATTATGATATGTTGTAACTCTATAACCATGGGTATAGTCTCCCCAATATACTTATCAACCGTTCTTCTATTTGATAGCCACTATCATATGGGGAGGTGTTCTTAAAGTTCCCTAACTAACTCATTTCGACCATGTGAGAGAGTTCCCAATCCAAAAATGTTACAAATTATGAATTCAAGATTTTATAAATTTTATGGAAAGGATATGTAGTTGCTAATGGTCTATATAGGATATATTAGGGTGATATTTCTTGATATACTTCAGATACATTGATAAAAATAGAGGAGCTTCTAGTATTTCATATAGATATAATTGATGCTAATGATGGAGTTTTACTATAATAGATAAATATGTATTTTTACTCATATCAATTAGGGGATGAATCCCATCTTGGAGATCTTAAGGTGGAGGTGTGAATATATGATGTAATTTTTGTAGATTCTACCAAGGGATTGTAATAGGATGGTAAATATCATATTTTATTCATTGTAATATATTTATTCTATTGGTGGTGCAAGAGGTTGTTCTATATGAGATTCATGTATTAGAATAGGAATTAAATCCTAGTATTTATAAGATTTATTAATATTTAGAATATAAGTTGTGGTGGAAGGGGGTGTAGAGGATTTTGGCTATGTTCGTGTTTTAGTGTTTGGACTATTAGTGGATGAATTTCAATAATAGAGTTTCTATAGGTGTATTACAATCATTACATGTTACTCAAAGTAAATGGAAGGTTATATTGGTAAATTTAATTTCCATTTTTACTCTATATATAGGTTGATTCAATTCTATCTAAATTGTTTTTGATCAGTTAAAGAAGTTGACACAATTCATAGTGATTTGGGAGTTAAGTGTAAAGAATTATAGGGATTATATTTAGGTAGATGAGATGTTGTATCTTTATAGGTTTATTAGAAAATTAATCTCTAATTGAGATGTTTATGATACATTAAGAGTGTATATAAGTCAACAATATTCTATTAGATCTCATTTATTTCTCAACAAACAATTTTACCCATAGACACATGGTTTTACCGAGTGGATGATACAGACATAGAGGACATGTTTAACAAGTGTTCTCGATTTGGGAGTTTAATTGTAGAAGTAATTTTGTATGGATTATTTTGTATATAATAATATTTATCACTCATCATTTGGTGTGGATTTGTTTGAGGAATTTTAAGGGTCGACATCAAAATCCCAATTCTAATGGAATTATGTTGGAGAGTTGTTTATTATTGAACTAAATTTAATATACATTAGGATAGAAAATGTTCATTAGATTCATGATAATATGATACAGGATCAAAATCATTAGTTGTATTATACAGATTGGACAAGGATACGTCTAGTGTGTTAGATCAACAATTATGTGTTTTTATAGGTTTGTCCTCGTTATGGGTAGATGAGGATTAGTAAAGGTAGTGATATTTCTCATATTTTCGCAACAAACCATTATAGGTATGAGATATAGTTAAATAGGTGATGTATTAATTTTTTCATACTCTATAGAGAAATCATATTCGTGAATTTTCTTTATGTTGAATCTTTAGAGATATCTTAATGATGACTCTTATGACATTTATTGGAGTGAGATAGATATTTTTGATGGTGTAACACTCAAGGAGTATCTTGTTGAGATTACCGATCATTAGAGGCCGATTTTACAATGGTGGATCATTCCTTCAGTTCATGTATTATCGAGTCATGATGTTTTGGAAATATTCACATGGAATAATGGTTATAGATGTGGTCTTAGAATTAAGAGTTTTTAGAGTATTGTTCTTGATTTAATGTTGAGATTTTTTTTACTAATATGGTAATGTTGAACCCTCTATTTTATTACATATATATTCTTTTATGAGACAAGATTCTTGTTTTAGAGGTATTCAATTTACTGTTTTTGTTTATGGATTGTTTTCTTTTCCAATGATTGGTCTCATTCTAGAGGTTGAGTATAATTTTAAAGGTATCTAATATAGAGGATTTTTTATATATCTCTACATTTTTTTTTCAAATGATAGAGGATTTGGAGTAATTTTTAGAATAATATTATGAGTGAAGAGATGTGTTTTTATATTTTGAAGGCAAGCATGTCATTATGGTGTGTTCATTACACTTTTTTGAGTCTAGATTAGTTATTTTTTTTGTAGCATATATGGTTTCTGGTCAATTTTATTTGAGAATATAATGTTGGAGTTAATTCTATCCATTTTAAATTAGTTTACATTATGGTGTGTAAAAATAATGTGGTAATGCCCATTTTTGTGGTCTTGTTTTGTGACAGTTTTAGCAAAATCCACTTAAACCTCGAAAAATATAGAAATTACCATTTTATAGCAGTGTTAGATGAAAATGTGGTTTAAAAAAACCATATTACAATCTTATCATGGAGATATGAGAAGGTAGAATAAAATTTAAAGGGATTATTGGGTCTTTATCATATGATAATTTTGTTTAAATGGGTAGATCAGAGCACCGCATAATAGTCTAATGGTTCCCCAACATGGTGTTGGTTAGAAGAGTGTTCAAGGAGTGAAACAACCTGTGATATTTAAGGGAAGAATTTATATTAAATTTCATTGTTTTTAGACCCCAATGGGATTCAATACAATGTGGTTAGTCTCACCATGTTATAATGTGTCAATAATGAGTTTTATTATAAATTCAATGCACACCATTTTTTATTTCATTTTCATTCTCTCTAACACTATCTATCATTATGGTTTGTTTTTTATGGTTTTTAATATACTTATATTTCTATTAAGGCCTTGTATTTATGTTTTTGGATATTGTGATCCTAGGTACTCTTTGGTTCCATTTTAATATATTATTTCCTATTTACTTCTTATCAAGGATTCCAAAAATATAGGGTTTTACTCATTTTTTGATGGATTTTGGTTAACCAATTGAGGGAGGATGATGTGTTAGATGACCTTCAAGGATGCTAATGGGGTTTTTGGAAATTTAATATCATTTTATTTTATTTTTCTAGTGTTTTATTGTTATATATTTATTAAAGTTAATAGACTATTAGTTGGGGTGGGAATTAAAGAGTGGGGTGAATTGTGTTTCTAATAAAAATTTATAATTTATAAAAATGTAAATAATAAGTCCTCTAATTTGATAAAAACACCTTGTTAATAAAAATTAATGAAATGTATAAATTTTATATGAAAAGGTTATCAAAATATTGTTAACTGAACAGTTAAAATAACATGTAAAATGTTTTAACATTTGAAGGAAGTATACTCATATCAAAAACAATATACATAACACTATTTTATGCTAACTATAATAGTTCCCTTTTCTTTAATAGACTATAGGGAGAAGAAAATTAAATTTGATTATTAAGAACTAAAATAGATAAAGAGACCATCATAAATTTGACAAGGGGTTCAGTCTAAAGCTGAGACATGATCCCATACACATGGAAATTACCTTATTCTAATCAATTTATTAAAAAATAAACTAATCCACAACCTGGATCGGGTTTTACAAACAACATGACAAAAGGATGTCCATGCAAATAGAATCATCCACATTTATACCTAGGAAGAAAAAGTTACAAATTATCACAAGGCCCCTTCTATAATTTTTCATGGGAATAAAATTAAAATAATCAAGAGAGTATCAAGAAAACCTATGTTTAATATGATAGAATGGGATTTTTCAGAATAAAAGTGAAAAAAATATCAAACGTATATCATAAATACAAATAGGAGGAGATATAAGACTGTAAATGTGATGCAACATGATCAGAATATATTTGGTTTTTAGTAGTCCGTGATATTTTTTTAAGAAGCTCAAATAATTATCAAAAAAATATCTAGAAAACAAAGTATCATAGAGTGTTATTTAGAAAAAAGGTGCACATATATTCTCTTATGTTATTATCTTCAATATATTATATTCCTTAACACACTCTCTATACCCTTTCACATGATAATTTTAATTCTTACAAGGATATTTTTCCAAAATTAGCCTTTGGAGAATAATATATAAAATATTAAATTCTCTAAAACATAATTTAATGCTTGAAAAATAACCCATTTGAGATTTAAATCACTCAACTACTAAGTTAGACATGACATGATATCTTTAGATAAAGAAAAGTTAGTTAATCTAAAGGAAACACGACACAGTATGTTGACACGGTGTATGAATGAAATAAGGTTGTCATGTATAGTTCATCACTTCACATGTTCAATTCATTTTCTATTTTTGTAGATTGTTCCCTCATGAAATCACTAAAATAATATTCATGGTTAGATTATTACTGTATAAAAAATTATACATACATTTTAATGGTAACATGTTTTTCTTTTTGAGGTAGGTAGTTCCTTTTACCTAGTCACTTCACAGATTATCACAGTCAAGTACATGGTTGGTATATATCCACTTCGTGGTAGATTTAATGTACATGTGGTATAGTGATTCTCAATATAAGGCAAGGTCAATCATTAATTCATGGACATTTCATAACTTAGACAAAACACTCTCATCCGAGTCAAGATAATTATATTGTTCATATGGTAAGGAGAAATATACCTTGGGGTAAGGTGATATGATATTGTCTAGATGTATTAATTTTTTCATGTTTGGGAAAGAAAACAATTACTGATAAAGGTATAAAATTCATTAAAAATAATGTTAACATGATTTGGGGTCATTAAAATGAGGAGGTTCTAGAAAAAGCAAACGATATCCCCCTTTTTGATGACCAAATATCATGAAATTTAAATTTAAATGAATTTAATATAAAAAATTATATTTTCATATGAGTGAAAAAAACTAATTTTTAAGTTCTTGAAATCATGAAAATATTTCTAAGGAATCTAGGTTTTTGTAATTTATCACTACTCAAAAATATTTCCTCCCCTTTTGTTATTATAAAAATTTCAAGTATGAAAAAATAAAATTATAAAAGAAGAATATAAAAAATGAGAAAAAAGAGAGAATTCCATTAATATATTAAAATAGATTAAAAAAATATAAAAAAATCCCCTATCATATATATTAATCTAAATCTAAATGTGGTAAATCTATAATATCTATAGAAAGGGCATGGGTCATTCCTTTAGATGTAAAAGAATGAATAAGGGTAGTCTGAGGAGAAGATGTGGAAGAAAGATCTCTAAGAACTACAAATGTTGATATAGAGCTGATTTACTAAATTTCTAGAGCATGAATCATGCCAAAAGGATAATAGATAAGGTAATGGTTCAAGATAGTGACATTGGAATAGCTTAATGATCTATCATATCATTCTAAGAAGTTTAGAGATTGGGTTCCATCAACTTGGTAAAATCACTAATTGCTAGAGAAATGTGCTCTAAATCTTGAATGAAATTATATCTATTCTTCTTGAATGCTTCCAATGATGGATTCATGGCCCTGATATTCTCCACCTAGGACATAAAATACCAAGTCATAAGAGTAATATTCAATCACAATGAATTATTTTTAAAAATACCTTTGAGATATGAAATTTGTGATGATCCTTATTAAGTAATAATCAATTTCACTCCTAATGGTAACTATTTCTTGACCATATTTATTCTAAGCCTATCAAACTACTACCAAGTTCGTAGACGTATCGGTTTGAAACCCATATAACATAGATTATATGGTCATTATGAACTCATCATACATAAACATCAAGTCCTATAAAATGATTTTTCTAACATTAACTTCATTAAAAAATGACATAACTAAATGATTATGAGGAGGAACATGAGGAGATGGTTGAAATAAATTTGTCATAAAATGTCTGTCTAATAGAATCATCATATCAGATTGATCAAATTGGAGATAACCAAAATGATCTCTCAAATATTCAATATCATTTTCCATCATCTCTATCTAGAAATGAAAGTGAGGCTTATAATGATTGATCAAAAATGTAATAGTTTTAGAGTTGATATTATTTTACACTATTTACAAGTAGTTGTCAAATGTAACATAAAATTTCAAAAACATATCCATTATGTTTGTCTTGAACACATACAAGTCATTTTTAGTGACATAATATATAGAAGGAATAAAGCATGTATGAGACCAAGAAGATGGATCACTAGCATGATTCCTACCATCTATTTTAGGCAAATCTTCTATTGATTTATTAAATTCATTAATTATATCCTTATGAACAAAACGTAGTGATATTTCACCTTATTTTGTGGGAGTAGGGACAAATACATATTTAAGGGTATGATCAACAAAATGCTCTTATAGTAGACCCCAAAATTATCTATTCACTATCAAACTAAAAAATATATGTTTCATATAAATTTCTTGGAACATTGAGAATAGTTGGTCCACCACATCCAGATGTACTACCTTCATGATCATCGAAGGCTGAATTAGGATAGTTTAAGCCCAAAATATGAAATCTAGAAGATTTGTCCCCACTTTGAAGGAGAATTAGGTACATGATATATCAGAGTAAGCCCAATAATAGAAGATCATTATTAGATATCAACAACATTATTAGCTTCAATAGACTTATCCTATTCTAGCTCATCCTCATGAGCTATTCTAGATTCTCCATTAAGGTCTACTTCTTCTCTGTCTTATTATATTTCATCTTCCTCAATAGCTACAACCTATTTTGGTTTCTTTATAATAGAAAAATTATCATCATCTAAATATTACACAACTTAATCAGGTTCAAGACTTGGATCCAATATATCCATAAGTTTAATAGGGTACCTTACTAGATTAAATATTTTATAATGTCATTTTGAGTTATTCACCCATTCGTTTTTCAATGGGTTTCAAATTTCCCTCGTTTTTTAAATTTTTTTTGGGTAATAAAACTCCATTATTTGATGTTAATATTTCCTCCCCCTAAAAAAGTAATCCTTTATTGTCTATCATAGAGAAACTTAGCATAATATAAGGAAATTAACTGACCCTTGAATCTGGATTATAACATTCAACCATATATCTCATGAAATATCTTCAAATACTAATTTAATTATACTTGTTAATAAAAAATAATAAAAATATATCATGATTATATAAGATACTGAAGCCTCATTTTAATTGAAAATTTATGTACTGGATGAAATTAATTAGTAACTTACATTCTTCACTTAACTCCAATATAATTTTCTTCAAGGAGTTTCATTCCAAATCAATTCAGCTAAAAATTTTTGAAACTCAAATTGTGGATTTTTAAAATGATAAGAGATTTAATATTCCTCACATTCACTTTTATGAAAAAACAGCCAAAAAAATAGACCTACATTTTGAGAAAAAATACAAAACTTAACCACAAATCATTATTCTGAAGAAATATATAATCTCAACATAAAGAAACTCCTGGTTTGTATAAAAATATTTCTAATGTTTTCAATAAAAAGGTATTACATTTAATCTAATCTAAGAATCCCATCCTTGATTTTGAATCACACTATAGACCAAAAATATACTTGATTGCAAACACTTTTCATTAAAATATTTTCTAGATGAAACTGGATGATTTATCAGTGAGGATTATTTTTCTCTATATACACAATCATGATTTCTTTTGATTTCCAGCATTTCATAGTTGGAGATGGCTCGACATGAGGCTTGAAATAAATAATGAAATTTTATTTTGAAAATTTCAGTTTTGTTTGATTTATCTGAAGGATTTTCTATAGATGAAAAAATAGGTAGGTTCAAGTTGTGGAGAAAAGGATGTTCAAGAAAGGAGAAAAGAATTAGCTAAAAAGAACTCAAAAGGATAGATGAGATCCACGTGAAACGGTAAGTGCCAATGAGGAATCATATTAACATTCTAATTAAATAATTTGGAGATAAAAAAAATATAAAATGAAATAAAATACCACAAAATATTTTCACAAAAATTTTAAAGGAAACAAAAACTGTATGTTTTCTAATCGGGTGTTAGTAATAACATAATCATGGTAGAAATTCTAACCATGAACTCATGATAGGTATGATAACCATATGACTAAGATATTGATGAAAAGTAATTATTGGCCATGATAACAAGTATTCATTGTAAGAATAAGGACCATGTTAGATTGTAATCATGGTAAGTATGGATGCTTCATGAATAAGTATTCACGAGAGGCATACTGATCCTAGGGACAAAAAGTCATGGTTGGTGTACTAACCATCTGAACATCACTTCGCAGTTACTTCTATAAAATATCATAAAACAGGAGCTAAATATATCTTAAATAACATAATAGGATGAATTTTAAAAAATTGGGAAAAATTAATCATAGATGATTCATTTTTTATATTATTTATTCTCTCAACATTCAAGGGTTTTGTAAATATATTAGTAAGCTAATGTTCAATACCGAAAAACACATGTTTTATATCTACTTTCTCAAATAAGTCACTCAAAAAGTGATATCTTATATCAATTTGGTTTCTTCTAGAATGTGATATTGGATTCTTAGAAATATTTACCACACTTTTATTATCAAAATTTATAGGTAAATTCTAGAAACAGTTTCCATGGTCTAGTAATATATATTTCATCTATAGAATCTATCCTTTGAAATGGCCTATATCGATGTACTCAGATTCCATAGTAGGTAATTAAATTAAATTCTATTTATTACTATACTAATATAATAAAGACTTTCCAAAAAGTGAAATGTTCCAAATGTTATTTTTTATCTAACATACAACCACCAAAAACAGAAATTGAATAAATCACTAATATAAATGCTTGTTATCTAGATTAAAACAATGTTATCTTGACTAAAATTTTCAGGTATTTGAAAATTATTTTAACATCGATTAAATGATATGGTTTTGTTTTTTTAATAAAATTAGTAGACATACAGACAAAAAACATTATATTTGGTTGGTTAATAGTTAAATATAGTTAAATTTCAATCATAACTCTCTATGTGGTTTGATCAACATGTTTTCTAATTTCATCGAGATCCAAGTTAGAACCAGTATTCATGGGAGTATCACTACATTTTATATTATCCATTCCAAAATATTTTAAAATATCTTTAGTATACTTTGTTTTATTTAAAAAAATTAATTTTTTATTTTGAAAAATACGGAAACCAAAAAATAATTTGACTCCACCCATCAAAATCATTTTAAAATCACTTTTTACTATTTTTGAAAACACAATACACCAATAATTTACTATAAAAGAAAAATAAATACATTAATAAAAATTTATAACACAAAAGTATATTTTTAAATTCATTTAAGAAATAAAGTGGTATTATATATTCCTTAAAAAAACTTTTAAATTTAAAATTATATGATTCTATCACACCAAGCTCTAGGATATTTATAAAAAACCTCAAAATCTTTTGTTAATTTAAAAAAATGATTTTGAAGGTTTGGAATTTTAAATCTATGGGGTTGTTCAGAAAATAATTTCCTAAACCATATAACCAATTACTAATTCATTATTGACATCCATTTGATAAAGTTTTAAATTCAAATGTGATACATAGAAAATCATCATTCTGATGGATTCAATTGTAGATACTGTACCAATAGTATCCTCAAATCCAGTACCTTATTCATGGTTATATCATTATGAAACACATATAGATTTTTTTCGAGCTATTGTATCCAACTAATCAAACATGATTCTAAAAAATATTTAGTACCAATAGTTAGGTTGTCCTTGGTTATTTCAAATAATTACAAGAATTTATTTCTTTTAATCTAATTTAATTATTCATTCATATGAATAACCCTAAATTCAAATTTAATTGCATCATTGATTTTCTTAGGTTCAAGATGTGATGAGAAAGCTTTAGGTTCAACTTAGTTTCTGAGAGAAGATCTTGTCTGAGTTCCACTTTCTATGGAACCTAAAACTTCATCTAAGGGGTTCTATAGATGAGTCCTAGATGATTTAGGAATATTATTTTTTGACACCTCATTATCATCCCCAGGTTCAGGTTCTTCCTATTCATCAAAACTAGAAGAGTTCTTTATAAGTGATATAGAATAATTGATGTTCATATTGGAAAGATCATCTTCAAAACATTATTTAGTCTTATAAGGTTAATGTGGATATATGTCATCAAACATGAAATGTAAAAATTGTTTCTCAATCACATTAATTTTATTAAACATTTTATATGATATACTATATGTAAAATATCCGTGGAAAATTCCTTCATCACTTCTTGAAGAATACATGTCTAGATTATATATTTTATTGAATATAATTAATTTTCAAAAAGAATATAAATTAATTAACCATTGTTTTTATAAAATTATATAATTCATAAATATTATTCATTAAAATAGGTCTAACTAAATGAATATTAATTATATTACAAGATGTGTTTATAAATTCTTCTCAAATATAGTTTTGTAAATTGTAATGCCTCAAACCTAGTGACCTAGAGTCTATGCATTATTACATATCATTGACATGATCAAAACAGATCAATTCTCGAAGGACTGATTATTTTAGTAGTCTTGGAAGTACTAGATACATTAATAAGGCTTACATTAAATCATAAAATGGAAAACTAAAACAACCTGGTTTCCATAAAAAACACTGAGATCCCATATACAATCCCTACAGGTGAGTGATAATATACTTCTTCACATCCTGGGAAAAATAAAACATATTAAGGGGTGAGCTCAGATGCTCAATAAGGATAACAATATAGCGGAAACTTTCATAAATAATGATAAATATTTAAGGCAATGTATAATAATAAAACAAAATCATTTTTAACATAAATTTTATCACAATATGGAAAATATAAATCGAAATAATTCCATTTAATTACTCACATGGATATTATACTAGTCTAATAATCTCATCCAATATCAATAGCCACATTCATAATGATGGAATTCATAATGCCAAACTTTATAACCACACTGTCAAGGCCTTGAGACAAGACTACAAATAAGATTTTTTCAAGGCCTTGTTCCAAGACACTAGTTTGTATTGTGAGACCTACTGATGCATCAATGAGCTATAGAGGGATCCACCCATCACTTACAAAGTCTAATGCATTCCTCATATGAAAAGGATTAAACATAACATATACATTCATATTAAAACTAGCATACAAAAGGTCTATACTTGAACCATAAACCATGAATGGTATAAAAATAACACATCCATAGTAAAACATATAAAAATACTTCAATACAAGATGTATGATTTGTATCATAATGAATCAAATTAAAACAAGTGTAAAATCTATCAAAGGATGTTGATATAGATGAAATCAAAACTATTTGATAGAAATACCCCTTTCTTATTTTTAAATCATTTAAAGTCACACAATTATAAAAGAAAACATTTATTGTGAAAATATTATTATAATATTTTAATAGAATCTTCGACGATGTTATAACAGTGGAAAATAGCTACCCTCGCCATATAAGATAAAAAAACATTCTTACCATAATTTTGTCGAAAAGGTCATAAAGTACATTTTTTTTGAAAACGACAGAAAGATTCCCTTCAAAACATTTAAGTTCAAACATGGGTATCAATTTATTTAACCCATAGTCTAGTAAATAGTAATTTTTTTGAAATAAATTTTTAAGAATCATTGATGTGGATGATAACAAAGTCCCAGTATATACTCACGTATAAACAACCTCGGATAATAAAGAGATTGTGAAATTAACCCTTACCTTGTAATTTTCCTAGGTCAAGGGTAGGTTAACCTCCTGTATAATGGAGAAATAATTGTTATTAAATTATATAATAATCATATACATTATTATGATGTCATATACGATCTTTTAATATTGCTTTGTTAATAATATTTTAGTATTATCGTTGTTTCATGTGTTAACTAATTCGTTTTCCATTATATGCTTTGTTACGTAAGTAATGTTTGTTATGGATAGGATGTATCTTATTAAATTTCAGAATGATATTATGTCTTTAAACATTATTTTTAATCATTTAATGAAAATTATTCTTGAATGGACACGATGGGGAATTAATGTCATCTTTTTCATGGAGACGGTAATCTGTACGTACGCACGAGTGACAATATCATTCTATTGATATTAAAATCATATAAAATTGGATAGTATATCATATATAAAGAATAATTTTCATGTTATATTTATTATTTAAATCATTTATACATCATTATTATACCCATCGATGTAATAATGTATTGAATAACAACTACACCACGACATGGAGACGGTAAGCCGTACGTACGCACGTATGGTGACATGTCATTAAAAGGATGGATAGAATAATGAATATGGCTGTAACATATTTATAATAACATCATAGTATATAAAATATAATAGAGTTATTATTTTATAATGGAAAAAACAAGGAAAGAAGAAGTGGTAGTAGAAAAAAAACATGAAGGAGGTGGTGAGATAATTACCTCTTCTTCGGGTTCTTCATTTTGATTTGATCAAAAGGGATCCTTAGGTTGGATTTATGACTAATGAAATGCCACTAGGATGAAGGTAGGATTGTTGAGATGGTATTTTGGTAGGGCTTTTCAGATCTAAATTACTTTTATGGAGTGAATTATAGGGAATGGTAAGTGCCCTTTTATAAAAGGGGTGAGGGGGACCTTAGGAAAAGATGGAAATATTATTTTATAATAAAATAATTTTAGGTTTATAACAGCTCCAAAATTAATTATTTAAAGGATAAGGATGATATGGGTCAAAAAACACTCAACCAAAAGGTTTTAGACAGGTTTGGGTCACTATATTAACCTTATCTTTTAGATTTAACTTTTAGTTAAATAGTTTGACATTTACCACGTCTCTTTGTATTTTTATATTATATGGTTAATAAACTTTCTATAAACTTCTGAAAGAACACCAAGTGGTTCAATAATAAAAACAATATCATTATATAAGTATTTTGGCTGAAAAATATATTTTTAGGATTATTATATGAACCAATAATATTGTGTTGCTTTTAAAAACTCATTTATGTCAATTTTGACATTATTTAATAATTGATTTTTTATAAAGTCCTAAAAAATATATTAAATCGAAATAAATACATTTAATAAATCCTAACATGTCCTATTAACCAATGAAATTAGTATAATTCAATAAAAGTCTCAAATTATATTTATTTGGATATTGGTAATATCAATTATTTTAATCATTCATTAATATGGTAATTATTGCATCATCATTGTGTCATAAATAAATTTAATTATTTAATGTCTGAAAATTATAAATAAAACTCCATTATGTAGTAAATATTTTTATATTTCTAATTAATATTTATAGTCTAATTTATATTTTGTTTATCCCTATATTAAAAATGTTTTAGTGATGAAAACTTGAATTTATCATATTTAACTCTTCTTTGAATTAAATAATAATAAATGTCCTAATCTAATCCAAGTGGACCAAAGAGGTTAATATTTTATTCCTAAGGTTATTTTGGTTGAATTATACTTATCAAATAGAATTAGGACATGTTTCTGGGTAATAATAATAACATTTGTACACATAACTAGCCTATTTACTTTTAACCGTGGTAAATAAAAGTAAAAATTTACTATTCACCAAATATTATTTTCATCTTATTGAACCAAATTTTACATACTAATATCAACCGTGTCTCTTGGATTTTTGAAATTCAACTCAAATAAGTGGTAAAATCACGTTTTATGTAAATTTTCAATTCCTCATAGGAGGTGGGTAAAAGACTGTAAAAAGTTCAATAAAGTTTTTATATATCTAAAAGTATTATAAATTGACTCCAATGAATTACATTGAACTTATTTAAGTATTATGTATCTATTTTGACCTGAAATAAATTTATATAAAATAAATAAATATTTGAATAAAAAATCGGTTTTAAACTATAACATAGTGTGTTTTTACTATTCATCAAAAATTGAAATTTTTCAGAAAAATACCAAAACATCATCCTAGGATAATTTCGATATTCAGAATCCAAAAATGAATTCAATTTTGAAAGATAAAATTCATAAAATTTCAAAAAGTGTGTATTACTATTCATAATGACTAGTTTGATTGGATGTGGTGTGTTAGAACAGAAAGTTGTGTACAACACACGCTATTGTATTATTCAAAGAGATGCGTACTGTGAATGATTGGGGAGTTATATTCTCCCTGCCTTCAAATAATTTCATCCTCGAAATTTCTATAATATTACTTCATAAAAAGACTCGGGTGGTTCTTCCTCATAATTTCCTTGGGTTCCCATGTTGCCTCTTCCATCTTATGGTTTCTCCATAGAACATTTACCAGATGAGTCATCCGGTGTCTCAACACTTGTTCTCTTGTATCAAGAACCTTGACAGGATCTTTGCAATAAGACAGATCAGGTTCCAGTTTTAATTCCTCATAGCTGAGTACATGCATTGGGTCAGGCATGTATTTTCTCAACGGTGATACATAGAACACATCTTGAAATTTGGAGAGACTTGGAGGCATTTCCAAATAGTAAGCTACATCCCCAATTCATTCTAGAATTTTGAATGGTCCAATGTACCTGGGACTTAATTTTCCCTTCTTACTGAAATGTATAACACCCATCTATGGAGATAACTTCAAGAAAACAAGATATCCTACATGGAATTCGATATCCTTCCTTCGGTTATCAGCACACCTCTTCTGCCTACTTTGAGATGCTTTGATGTGGGTTTGGATTACCTTAACCTTTTCCATCGTTTCCTCCACATGTTCTGGGCCTAGGAGTTTTCTTTCACCTACATCATCCCAACAGGTTGGTCTGTGACATCTCTTTCTGTATAACGATTCATATGGTGCCATCTGAATACTTGAATGGAAGATATTTTTATAAGAAAATTCTACCAGAGGTAAATATTGATCCCACACACCTTGAATGTCATGTGAGCATGATCTCAACATGTAGTCTAAGGTTTGAATAGTCTGTTCTAATTGTCCATCAGTTTGGGGGAGGTAGGCAGTTCTAAAATGAAGTTCAGTATCTAGGGATTTCTAAAGACTTTTTCAAAATATTGATGTAAAATGTGGATCCTGGTCAAAAAAAATCGATAGGGGGTACTCCATGAAGTCTCAAAACTTCATTAATATATAGTTTTTCTAGATGTTCAAGTGTTAAATGTTCTCTTATATAAAGAAAATGTGCTGACTTGGTAAGATAAACAACAATGACCCATATTGAATCGTTCCTTCTAGGAGTCTTTGGTATTCCCATGACAATGTCTATCATAATATTATCCCATTTAAACTCAGGTATTGGAAGAGGTTGCATTACTCTTCCAGGTTGTTTCCTTCTAGCTTTTACTTTTTGACAAACCATACATCTTGACTCAAAGTCAGCAATCTCCTTCTTCATGTTGTCCCACAAAAAATGTCCCTTCAAATCTCTATACATCTTAGTGCTACCAGGGTGTATAGAGAAGTTGGAACTATGAGCATCATCCAAGAATTCTCTTTTTAGATCAGGTATATCGGGAACACAATGTCTCTTCCCAAATGTAAAAATTACATCTTCATACACAAAGTCACTCAATCTCCCATCATTAACAGCTTTAATCTTCTTTTGAAACTCTTCATCATCGGTCAGAGAACTCATTATCCTTTCTATTAAAGATGGTTTGGAAACCATTTGAAAAGGTTTTAATGGTTTACCTTCCATGGTTATCCCCATATCCAAATTTACTAGATCCTTGTATATAGGATCCTTTTCAACTCTCATCTTGTTCATAACTCCATGATCCTTTCTAGTCAAAGAATCCGCCACCTTATTTTTCTTCCCAGGGTGGTAGTGTATAGTGCAATAATAATATTTTTGTAGTTCAAGCCATCATCTTTGCCTCATGTTGAGTTATTTCTGTGAGAAAATATACTTCAAACTCTTATGATCTGTATATATCTCATACTTTTCACCATAGAGATAGTGTCTCCAAATCATCAAAGCAAATATTATAGCTCCTAACTCAAGTTAATGAGTGGGATAGTTTTTTTCATGAATTTTTAGTTGCCCTGATGCATAGGCAATAACTCTATCATTCTTCATAAGGACACAACCAAGTCCTTTCTTTCATGCATCACTATAAATAACAATCCCATCATTACCTGATGGTAGAGTAAGTATAAGAGAGTTGACTAATCTTCTCTTCAATTCTTCAAAACATTCTCCACACTCTTTTTTCCAAACAAATTTAACCCCTTTTCATGTGTGCTTTATTAATTGGTTTGCCAACCGGGAAAAATTCTAGACGGAACGTCGATAATAACCTGCTAAACCAATAAAACTGCGTACCATATTTACAATCATCAGTGTTGGCCATTCTTGGATTTCCTTGGTCTTTGAATGATCAATAATGATTCCATACTTAGAGACAACAAGGTCAAGGAAAGAAATCACCTGAATCCAGAATTCACACTTGCTAAATTTACCATATAATTCATTTCTTCTAAGAGTCTTTAGAATGATGCGCAACTAATTTTCATGATCTTCATAGCTTTTGAAGTATACCAAGATATCATCAATAAATATGACTACAAATTCATCAATATATTCGTTTAAAACTCTATTCATTAGGTCCATGAAGACAGAGGGTGCATTAGTCATTCCAAAAGGCATTACTATAAACTCGTATTGCCCGTACCTGGATCGAAATGTTGTTTTCAGAATTTCTTCCTTCTTCACACACAACTGATGATATCCCAATCGAAGGTCAATATTTGAAAAGTATTGTGCTCGATGAATATGGTCGAATAAATCCTCAATGCGAGGTAGGGGACACTTGTTCATTATTGTTATAACATTGATCTCCCTATAGTCAATGCAAAACCTCATAGATCAATCATTATTCTTAATAAAAAGGATAGGGGCTCTCCATGGAAAAACACTACGGAATATAAATCCCTTATTACTCAATTCCTGTAGTTGTTTGTTTAGTTCCACTAATTCCACTATGTCCATTCTACAAGGGGTGATCTATATGGGCCTTGAACCAGGAATCAAGTCAATGGAAAACTCAATTTCTCATTCTGGAGGATGTCCCAATAAATCCTCTGGAAACACATCAACATATTCATTCAAAATAGGTACATACTCTATTTGAACATTCCTTTACTGACCCAGAGTTATTTCATTCTCTTCCTCCCCAATAATTGAATTTAGTTGAGTTACTGGGGGTGGATCTAGATAAGAATTAGGTGTTGACATTTCTGCCCTAAAGATAAGGTACTCTTTATCATCATCAAACTTTGCAACCTCATTCTTTTTATAATAAATTTTCACATCATGGTCCGAAATCCAATCCGTACCAAGTATTATATCAAATTAAATCATGGGTATGGAGATGAGGTCAGCAGATAAATTATGTTTATATGTTTTAATGGGAACTGATTCACAAAACATTGTTACAATGATACTTCCCTTAGTATTTTTGATTGACAACTCCCTTGTTAAATCAAATTTGAAATATCTAATTTTCTTAGGGAATATTGAAGATATGAAACAATGTGATGAAATAAAATCAGATAAAGCATTGTCTAAACTAGAGGAAACCATTAAATTACCTACCACTACGTATTTCGGAGCTTCAACCTTAACAGTAGTGATAACATATGCTTAGACTTGATCCTTTGGCCGTTTCTAAGGTATGTAACCCTGAGGCTTATGAAATTCATTTGCATAATTTCACTATTCTCTAAAAATTGTAGCATTCAACATTAACAACCTCTTTCTTCCCCTTGAAATCACGAGCCTGGTGGCCTTTTTCACAACACTTGTAACCGACTCACATTCCCTTCAGAAAACTACTAGGGTGTTTCTTCCCACATTTACTACAGGATAGATATTCAACTTTTCCCTTCTTCCCCTTATTTTAATTTCCATAGTGTTCAGTATATATCTTCTTCTCTTGCTTTGATTTAAAGTCGTAAGACTTAGAGAATTCTTTTTTTGTCTTTATAGCACATGAGACAATATCTTCGTACGAAGAAAAGGATTGTGAGAGTAATGCTTCATAGAGAAATGGTTTTATACCATAAATGGAATGATAAATATTACTTCTTTGGTTATGTATATAATCTCGATCATGCCTTACTAATCTTGTAAAGTTAGCTACATACTTTGTGACATTCTCATCTTCCTTTTACTTTAGACTCTGAAATTGTGTTTCCATATCCACTCGATGGTTATAAAGAAATTATTTTTCTACAAAAATTTCTTTAAACTTACTATATTCTATATTTGATAATTCATCATCTTCCTTTGTGTTTTGAATCAATGGACATTATTGATCATCATCTCTAGTGAGGCGGTAAACTTCCAGGACAACTTTTTCCCTTTTGCTACTCCCCAAGGCATGTAATATTTTCTCTAAGGAATTTATCCACTTCTTAGCTACTAATCTATTTTTACCCCCATTGAATTATGGTTGTTTTTTTCATGAAGTGATCTGACATTGATCCTCCACGCTATGGATCAGGATGCTCCATACGGGTAAGGTTATTATTCATAACCTGAGTGAGTTGTCCGAGTATAGTGATAAGCTGATCAGCACCAGTTGTATCACCAGCTCCACTATAATTATCTTTAGTAGGAGGGAAATAATTACAAGGAGTGTGTGCATTGATACAGATTCCATTTCTTCCACTAGGTGCTATTTCTAATCAATGGCATACACTAGATTATTTTATAAATCACAAAACAGAAATCCAAACTTTTAAAACACCAAACATTAATTGAACAGTTTATGGATATAATCCATAATCATAAAAATGTTTTCATTGATGAAGTATATACTCCTAAACCCGTCATAATGGTTTGTCAAGAAAATGAGAATTATCCTAATCATATCCCCCGTGGAGCGTTGTAACCAAGAGTGCAGGAAGGCCCGTTGTCATTCACCAGTTCCTATTTGATTCTAGCTCAAAGCAGTGTTTTCAGTTTTTACCCCTAGGTACATCTATACCCGAGCCACCTCTACCTACTTGTATCCAGACATGGATTTATTTCATGGAAAATATACAAAATCTCTACATTACCAAAATTTTAGGAAGTTATTCTATATTAATTCTCAAAGAATATCTTAGGGTAATGTTCTCTAATTATTGTTTTTCTAAATCTAGCTTCCAATGTTTGTACTAAACTGACTATGATACCAACTGTAACATCGTGAACCTAGTTACCTAGAGTCGGTTCATTAATACGTATCATTGGCATGATCACAAAAGATAAAGTCTGTAAAGACAAATTAGTTTAGTATCCATGGAAGTAATAAATACATTCATATGGTTTATATTACATCCTAAAATGGAAAACTACAACAAAATTACTTCATATAAAATATTGATATCCCATAGACAATCCCTATAGGTCATTCATAATATACTTCTTCGCATCCTGGGAAAAATAAAACATAGAAAGGGGTGATCATAGATGCTCAGTAAGGATAAAAATATAGTGGAAACTTTCATAAATAAGCATAATCATTTAAGGCAATGTATAAAACTAAAAAAAGCCTTTTCAACATAACCTTCACCATTATTTGGAAAATATAAATCAAAATAATTCCATTTACTTACTCACTTGGATATTCTACTAGTCTAACAATCACATGAAATATCAATAGCCACTTTCTTAAAGATGGAATGCATAATGTCAGGCTTCATAACCACGTAGTCAAGGCCTTGTTCCAAGACAAAAAATATGATTTTGTCAAGGCCTTGTTCCAAGACACTAGTTTGTCTCATGATACCTACCGATGCATTGAGGAGCTATAGCGGGCTCCACTCATCACTTACCAAGTCTAATGTATTCCTTATATGAAAAGGTTTAAACGTAATAGAAAAATTCGTATTAAAACTAGCATATGAAATGTTAGTACTTTATCCATAAACCATGAATGATATAAAAATAACATATCCACAGTCAAACATATCACAAAACCTTCAATAAAATATGTAAGATTTGTATCATAATGAATCAACTTCAAAGTAGTGTAAAATCCATCAAAGGATGTTGAAATAGATGACATCAAATCAATTTGATAGAAAAATCCCTTTCTTTTTATTGAAATAATTTAAAGTAACATAATTATAAAAGAAAATACTTATTTTGAAAATATTTTTATAATATCATAAGGGAAGCTTCGACGATGTTATAACGGCTGAAAATAGCTGCACCTGCCGTATAAGTTAAAAAACATTGTTACCTTAATTTTGTCAAAAATGTTATAAAGTACCTTGTTTAGAATATGATAGAAAGATTACATTGAAAACATTGAAGGTCAAACAAGGGTCTAAATTTATTTAACCCATAGTCTAGTAAATAGTAAAAATGTTTTGAAATACATTTGTAAGAAACATGGATGTGGATGATAAAAAATTCCGAGTAGATACTCACGTATAAACAAACACAAAAAATAAAGAGATTTTAAAATTAACCCTTAACTTATACATTTACTTGGTAGATGGTAGGTTAAACTCCTGTATAATGGTTAAATAATTTTTATTAAATTATAAAAGAATCATATACATTAATTGGACATCATATATGATGTTTTAATATTTCTTTGTTAATAATATTTTAGTATGATCATCGTTTCGGGTGTTAACTGATTTGTTTTATTTTATATGCTTTGTTATGTAAGTAATGTTTATTATGGATAGGATGTATATTATTCATATTCATAATGATATTATGTCTTTAAAAATTATTTTGAATCATCTAATGAAAATCAGTCATGAATGGATATGATAGGTAATTAATCTCATCGTGTTCGTGGAGACGGCAATCCGTATGTACACACGAGGGACAATATCATTCTTTTGATATTAAAATCGTATATAATTGGATGGTGAATCATATATATAGAATAATTATCATGTTATATTTATTATTTACATCATTATTATACCCATCAAAAAAATAATGTATTGAATAACAACTACACCACAACGTGGATATAGTAAGTTGTACGTACGCACGTTTGGTGACGTGTAATTCAAAGGATGGATAGAATAATGAATATGGTAATACCATATTTATAATAACATCACAGTATATAAAATATACTGGAGTTATTATTTTAGAATGGAAACAACAAGGAAAAAAGAAGTGGAAGAAAAAAACATAAAAGAGGTGGTGAGATATTTACCTCTTCTTCGGGTTCTTTTTTTTTGATTTAATAAAAATGGATCCTTTATATGGATTTATGACTAAAGTAAGGACTCTAGGATTAAGGAAGGATAGTTGAGAGGGTATTTGGGTAGGTTCTGGCCAATCCAAATGGCTTTGATGATGTGAATTAGATGGAAGGGGAAGTTACCTTTTATAAGAGGGGTGAGGGGTACCTTTGGAAAAACTAGAAATATTATTTTATAATAAAATCATTATCAGTTTATAATGGCTCTAAAATGAATTATTTAAAGGATAATGTGGGGATGGTTCGAAAACCTGTCAACAAATAGGTTTTATATAGGTTTGGGTCACTATATTTACCTTATCTTTTAGATTTAACTCTTAGTTAAATAGTTTGACATTTACTATGTCTCATTGAATTTTATATTATATTGTTAATAAACTTACTATAAACTTCCATGAGAATCCCAAGTGGTTCATTTATTATACACATATAATTATTTAAGTCTTTTGTCCGAACTTTATATTTTTGAGATTATTATATCATCCAATAATATTGTATTTTTTTAAAAAATTCATTTTTGTCAATTTTGACATTATTTAATAACTGATTTTTCGTAAAGTCCTAATTACTTTATTACATTAAACTAAATACATTTATTCAACCCTAACATGTCATAGTAACCTAGAAAAATATTTTAATTCATTAAAAGTCTCAATAAGATTTATTTGGATATTTATAATGTCAATTATTATAATATTTCATTTATATGGTAATTACTGGATGATCATTGTGTCATAAAGAAATTTAATTATTTAATGTATAAAAATTATTAATAAAATAAAATTATGTATGAAATATTTTTATATTTCTAATGAACATTTATAGTCAAATTTTAATTGTGTTTATCCCTATATTAAATTTTTTTAGTAATGAATACTTGAATTTAACACATTTACATGTTCATTGAATTAAAAAAAAATAAATGTCCTAATCTAAACAAAGTGGATCAAAGAGGTTCATATTTTATTCCTAAGGTTGTTTTTGGTTGAATTATACACATCCAATAGAATTAGGTCATGTGTTTGGGTAATAATAATATCATCTTTACCCTTAACTACCATATTTACTTTTAACTATAGTAAATAAAAGTAAAAAATTTCTATTCACAAAAAATTATTTTCATCTTATGGAACCACATTTTAAATACTGATATCAACTGTGTCTCTCGTATTTTTGAATTCAACTCATGGAAGTGGTAAAATTATGTTATATGTAAATTTTCAATTTCTCCTAGGAGGTGGGTAATAGACGGTAAAATGTTCAATAAAATGTTTATATATCTAAAATAATTATAAACTGACTCCAATGAATTAACATGAAATTATATATGAATTATGTATCTATTTTGACCTAAAATAAATTTAAATAAAATAAATAATTATTTAAATAATAACTTTGTTTTAAACTGCAATTAAGTGTTTTTCACTATTCATTAAAAATTGAAAGTTTTCAGAAAAATACCAAAAATTTACCCTAAGCTAATTTCCATATTCCTAATCCAAAAATGGAGTCCATTTTGAAAGATAATGTCTATAAAATTTGAAAAGGTGGGTATTACTTTTCATAACGGCTAGTTTGATAGGTTGTGGTGTGTTAGAACTCGAAGTTGCGTACAACACACACTATTGTATTATTCAAAGGGAAGCGTATCGTGGATGCTTGGGGTGTTACATAAATCATACTCATTGAGCATGGTATAAGAGATTTATTGAAGGGTTCTATTTATTCTATCTACTACCCCATTGAGTTGTGGGTTCCTATGAGAATAAAAGTTTTTATGAAGTATATGTTTTGATCGTAGTGATTCAAACTCATGTTTTTCAAACTCACGACCCCGATAAATTCTTATGGTATTAATTCTTTTTTACACTAAGATTCACAATAGATTTAGAATATTTAGGAAAATATTGAAGATCCTCAATTTTAGTAGAAAGGGAAAACAAGCATGTATATCTTGAATAATCATAATCTATAACATAACCATAATATTTTACTTTAAAACTAGAAACTCTAGAGGATTTAAAAAAATCCATATGAACTAACTCTAATGTTTGAGAAGTTGAATCTTATTTATTTTATTATAAATATATTTTATCCTTATTTTCCTTTTGATAGGGATTACATACATTGTATTTTGGGAATTCTAGTTTTTGAAGAGCCTTGACTAAACCTCTCCTAGTCATCTTTCTATGTGAGTTTACATTTAAATTTCCTAGTATCCTATGCCACATCCAATATTTTTTTTGAAGGGCACTCAAATAGGAAACATTCTGAGAGAACAAAGAATTTATATCTACCTCATAAAAATATTCATATCTCATAGTCGTACAAAATAAAGCATTATTGGAATCCAAAAACTTACAGGTTTTTTTTCAAACATAACATGAAAAATATTATAAAATAATGTAAAATACTAAGAATATTGTAATGTCCCGACCTGAGTTCCCATCATAGTTGCCCTGAACCAGTGAGCCACATGACCTCAAGCATGCATCCCTGTCTACCGGAGGTTGGTGACTTAAATCGAGAGACCTTGGCATTTCTGTGGGGGGATTTTTCCGCTGGTTATAATATGAAATTGGTGTAATCGAATATAAATAGAGGAAACATAACAATATAGAAGAGGAAATTAAAATAAATAAATACATCCAACAAAGAAATGAAATGTAGTAATCTGAGTCATATATAAAATCCAATGACAATTATCTCTACAAAATTGGGAAATCATGCATTCACATAATCATAAAGTAAATACAATATAATATATAAAAAAAGATTAAAAATCCCAAAATCTATCCAATAATATTGTGCTCCATCCTGATCATCTTATACCAAGATCCCATCTTAAGTCATGCATGATGTCATACAACCATTTGTGGAATCTTCCTCTCATCTACACCTATAAGAGTATACTCTTCAGCAATACCATTGGTGTTCCATATAATGTGTGAGATAAACTCTATAGGCTATCACCAATGGTGACTATAAATATCAAATTATTGCATATAATATTGAAGTGTGCAGATAATAATAAAGAGTGGTAAACAAAATAGTAAAGGTTTTGGATATGGTTTTGGAAGGATTCTAAGCTAACAATATCTACTTAAGCCTCAGTTGGATATTATAGAAATGTAACCATATTTAAACACATATATTTACTATATTTGTAGTGAGGTTTACATCTATATATGTCAATACTTCCTCTATCCTAGAGAGGAGGTGTAACTCAGACATCCATAAGTTGTAGCATGAGTATCACAAGTATCATGGGATGACAGGACTAGTAACATAACAGTAAGGGGAACAACGTCCAGTATCAAAATCATAGGGATTCCATGCTCTTATCACAAGATTGGGGAACTCCATGCCTAGTATTATAGTAATAGGGTTTCCATGCCTGTGCATCTTATTGGTGGGGACACTATTCCTAGTATCAAACTAATAGGGTCACCATGCATGTGTATCATAGTAGTAGTGACTCCATAGTTAGTATCACATTAATATGGATTCCGAGCATATTATCATAGTATGTTCCATCATGATTGTATATACAACATGGGTATCCATGCCCTTATAACATATATAAAATGGGGATCCATGCCTGTATAACATTTATATATGGATTCTATGCTCGTATAACATTTATAAAGGGACTCCACTCTAAGATATTTTTATATAATAGTAACAAGGGACATTATACAAATTTAAAAAATTAGAGATGGTATCCTTTCCCATAAATTAACAGTAATAGGTATACATTGGATTTTATAAGAGCCAATGTAAAATTCATAACTCATTAAATTTTAATTACAATAATGGTGTAACCATTATTCAATCTAATTTGGTGAACTGGGCATACCACACACCTATATTCACTATCTCTTAAATTTATTAGTGTGTTATCTGTTCTATACCATAATGATTAACATTTTAATATATTTAATTACAACTTAGAATTCATGTGAAAACCATTTAGATGATGGTTTAGCTGTTTAGTAATTTATAACCATATTGGAAATGTGATTGGAACACCACAAGGTGTGTACACAATAAAAGGTTACAAAAAAGGTCACACGATTATCTATTAAGCCAAAAATTTAAAGGAATATTAAATTTATAACCTTTAAATTGGGAAAATGTCATGCAGAACAACAACATATATTATAAAACATCGAAAAATTGAGGGATATTAACTAGACCACTTACATTATTTGTATAAAAGAGAACTCATCCAGTATGGAACATTAGCCTATTCCATATCAGAAGAGAATGAAAGAGTAGATAAATTACCTAGAAATAGGGCATAAGATCTTACATCAAAATAGCATCATCACGAGAATAAGAAATTAGAAATTGAACTAATGTATTCAAGCACTAACCAACATGATTCTAACAGGACATATAGATATGAAATCAGAGTCTGGTAAAAAAAGATGATTAGAGAACCTATTTTTATGCGTAAGGGAGTTAAAAAGGTGGACCTATTTTTGTTGGGGGCGAAATAAAAAAATAGGGGTGAGGAAAAGGAAAAAGGTTCCTCCCCTTTTAAAATGCTTCCTGACACTTAATTATCTTGTAAATGATTTCCACGTAGTGTAATGGTCAAATTTTACCTTATTCAAAACGTTCATTACATGTCATAAATTTTCCTACCATGGCTATTACACGTCATGTATCAAATACACAGAGTTTATTATAAATACATTCCATATATTTGGATTGTAACTATGAAATCCCGCCTTTTTAATACATAACATTTCAATACTTTTTACAAACAGAGGATTATTAAAGTATAGTGTCTTGGAAATCATGAACATAATACATGAAAACAATATAAAAAATTCTTCTATACCACTTGTAAGGCTTCATCAGATGTTCATCCTATGTAAATTTACAAATTCTCATATCCTGGAGATAGACATCAAAGTAAAGGGTGAGCATAAGTCCCATTAAGGGTAAATAAGGGAATCAATGTACATGTGGTATCAATTAGATCTTGAATAAAAACATAAAGACATGAGCAATGGAAGAATAAGAATATCATAAATGAAATATTTGGAACATAACTTGAATATGTTGCTACAACATTTCATTTAGACATTCATGAACATATCACCAAGGTCCATCCCCAAGGTGTCATAAAAAATACCAAGGTTATTCACCAAGGTATCATGAAACATGTCATCTTTAGAGATTAATTATTTAACCAATGCATTGGAGTGATATCAGGGCGCACCATTAATATGTATTTAATATCATGTGAGCCACATATATCATAATCAATCATTTCATAAATAACCCAAATAGATTCAATGAAATGGGTTTCATGTCAAAATCGTGATGTTTAAAAAGAGCATAAAAATGAGATCATTATATCATTTATAACCCATGGAAAGGGAGTGAGGGTTATATGTATGTCAATTATAGAATCAAATAGATAATATTTATTTATTTTTGAACACCCAAAGAAACGAAATAGGTCTGGGTATTCACATAAATAAAACTAGAGAATTTTTAAAGAGAAAGAGATAGAAATTATGAGGCAAAATTTCTGCTGCATAACAGCTATATAACAAGGTTTCAGAAAACATTGAAAAGAGAAGTTAAATGATTAAAAAACTCAGAAATAACTTATAACACAGTATAAATACATATTTAAATGGAAATAAGAACATGGTATGGAAATTTTAATGAAATACCACATGAAGAGTAAACATGAAAGGAAAGAGAAGATGCGATTCCTTTTACGAAACATTCCGCAGCCAAACAGCGCCGCATAAAAATTCAGAAATCAAATTGCTGAGAGTGGAAAGGGTATATAAACAATTAGGAATGAAATGGAGAGTAATGAGAACATATAATAACATACCCTCAACAAAATTGATGGAAACTAGAAGACAAAACATAAAGGAAGCCGTGGCTTAAAAGTGGAGGGTGAGAAGATCCCTTACGTAGAAGTGTAACATCGAAAGATTGAAGGTCGAGACCTTGGGAGGACTGATGGAACCTTGGGAGGACTATATGGTAGGTAAAGAGACCATAACATAGTTGGGTATGATTTGGAAATGAAATAAATGAGGGAATGGCCTGGTATTTATTAGAGAAGTGAGGGGACAAGTCATTAATGGCCAAGGGACACCTCATTTGTGGTATTGGAAAAACCAAGGGCTTGCCCATGGTATTTTCCCATGGTATTGGACACTTGGGAAACCTCATACCTTATATTACTATTCATAAGTCGATCAGAATTATTTCATGATTATTACATCCTTAATGATGTCATTAAACACCTAAAACTCAAAAACAGTGTTTTCACTATTCACCGAAAATTCAACTTTCTCAGAAAAATCGAAAAAATTCAACTTAATGAAATATCAATGGTCTAACTTTAAAAATGAATTCCATTTTTTGAAAAAAATTTCTTAAACATTTTTTATTTTATTTTTAAATAAAATCACTTTTCACTGAAAATTCAACTGTTTCAGAAAAATCCCAAAAATACACCTTAACCAAATAACGATGCTTTGATTTTAAAAATGAACTCTATTTTAAGAAAATAATTTTCTAAATATTTTTAATTTAATTTTTATATGAAAAAAATTATTCAATCGAAAAAAACTAATACTTAACCAATAATTTCTGAAACAATTATTTACCTATTTTATTGAATCACGTTACTTAATCAAGGTAGCTAAATTATATTAATACTTTCTTATGTGAGGATACTTAATACATTTGATCAAATTACTAATCATAAGCATAAAATCACTATTCATAATTTACTGTTCATCAAAAAATTATTTGATCATATTAGACTATAAATTTTATACAGAACGTAACTGTAGAAGAGCATTTTTTTAAAATCAATACATATTAATAATTATTTAAGGTTTACATTAATATTTTTAAAATATCCTTTTTTTTAAATTCATAAATAATATGCATACTATATTTATCTAGGCATTTAAAAATTCACAAACTTCACCATAATAAGAAATCAAAATTTTTATCGAAATCAAAGGATTACATAAGGCAGTTACGGTCTCGTTACACAGCCCCTTATAACACCAACACAGTACCTATGAGTAAGGTCTGCTAGGGTGATATAATCTTGGGGTGGCTCAGCCAACATTTCCTGAGTTTTGATTTCTATCAGCTTGAACTTATCACAAACGAGATTCCATTACAGCTTCGCAGGATGAAGTTTGGCTTGGGTTTGGTCCAGAGCAAAGCCCAAAGGTTCTACCTTCTTCTCAAGTTCCATCAGATGGGCTTCGATCAGCCCGAGACTACTGGATGAGGCCATGAAATCTTCATTTTATATTAATTAAGATCACCTATATTTATCGAAAATAATTCTAATAATTAGTTTCCAATGGTCATATTGACCAACTGTCATATAATATTTGAAACCCAACAGTATCAGTATACTTATTTTATTAAATGAAATAGTTTCTTTGAGTATAAAAAAAATAACCCACAAAATTTAGGGGAAAAAATTTATTCAAAATTTCAGGTCGTTACATTCTTCCCCCCTTAAGAAATTGTGTCCTCTCAATTTTAAAATTGGTTTTGGAAATTTCATTGAATGTCCCACATCAAAAAAAGAGTCCGTAAAACTATTAATTTAAAATAAAGAAAGGTAAGTACAATGGTCACCCGAGTTAACCCATAATAGGATTACATGTTGGAAAACATCGATATGGAAGAGAAAAAAAAGCGTCAAGTTCTGATGGAGAGTGATAGAAACTATGATTAGGAGAAAATTAACCCATGAAGATCACAAACATAAGATGTGTTAAATGGTCATTGATTACTAAGTAGGAAACATAAACCAAAAACGTATTTGTTTTGCATTCATTTTCATAATTTTGAGGAATTCCTTTAATACGTAGATTAAAAACAAAAGGAGATATACTTACGTTCAAGTAGATATTCATCCCTTAATAAGTTTCCACCAAGACTAATCTTTTCTCCAAACAATGAGCATTCAAAAATACTTGGTCTCATCAAAAGCACAAGAATCATCTTCTAGAGAATCACATAATCTACAAAATAATAACTATATTTTTCCCTTGTCTTTAGTCATCAACTAAAACTAAAAAGGTTAGTACGAGATCATATAATCCCCAAAAAGGATATTCCTTTTTAAAATGAAATATGACTATTAATCTCCAAAATTCAACAAAAGTACCCAAAGTTCCAGAAACACCATTCAATACACAATCTCCATTAAAATTATTCAGAATAATCCAAACTAATATTGGAACCCAGAACTCAAAAGTATTTAATCACATAGTCTTCCCCAAAAAAATCTTAACATTTATCTCCAAATAACAAAGACTACTATTAAATTCTGATACTAAAGTCTAATTAACCTATTCACATATTCTCTATGATAGGGTCATCATTTTCAGAAATAACCCAAATCACCATATGTCCACAATAAACACATAAATTCTTACAAAAAAATTCAACCATTCCTCCACAATTTAAATCAGGTAGTATTTTATTTCCCTTAGGCATATAATTCTCTAAAAAAGAAAACATCGTCCAAAATAACCTTTATCATTTAATCACCAAATCATTTTTATATACAAAGGATATCCATTTGATAAAACATAAGTTTCCAAAATAAAATTATTCTTGATCCATAAAATACTAGGTGCATTAGTCAGTCCAAAGGGCATAACAACAAACTCATAATGCCCATATCTTGATTGGATGACAGTTTTTGGATTATCATCATTATTCACCCTCAATTGATGATTACCAAAAAAAAAAGATCAATCTTAGAGAAGAATTGAGCCCCATGAAGTTGGTCAAATAATTCATCAATTCTTGGAAGAGAGTATATGTTCTTCACTGTGATCCCATTCAGTTCTCTATAATCAATGTATAGCTACATCGATCCATCCTTCTTCTTCATAAAGAGAACCGGTGCTCTCCAAAGAGAAACACTTGTTCGGATAAACCCATTCTCCAAAAGATCTTGGATTTGTTTCTTTAATTCCTCTAGCTCCACATTTTCCATCCTATAGGGGGTCTTTGACATCGGATGAGATCCAGGTACTATTTCAATGGAGAACTCTACCTCTCTTTCTAGGGGAGGTCTAGGTAACTTCTCAGGGAATACATCAACGTATTCATTGATGAAAAAGAAATTCTCTAAATGAATAAATAATTTCTGAGAAACTTATTTCATTTATGAATCTTTTAGCTAAAAAGGATTTAATGTCTTAAAGCTTCATGATTAGAAAATTACATTTTTTCTATAATTTCTTTCATAATGATTCATAAAATGCTTGTGATTAACCAAACATATCCCCTGGGAGTATCATAACCAAGAGTGCCGCAAGGCCCATTGTCATGTACCAGTTCCCGTTCAAGTCTATCTCAAAGCGGTGTTTTAGGGTTTTAACCCTATGTTCATCTATTCCAGAGCCACCTCTACATGCTCATTTCCAGACAGAGATGTCTTTCCTTGATAAACCACTTACTCAATACTCACCAAAATACCATGAAGATTTCCTATATTTAAACTTTTCTATAGGGTTATTCCTAATGTTTTCATGTCCTAATTTCCATAAATAACTAAACTATCATTTGATACCAACTATGACATCATGCCTTTTTATTACATAAAATTTCATTACTTTTTACAAACAGAGGATCTTTAAAGTCTAGTGTCTTGAAAAATCAGGAACATAATACATGAAAAAAACATAAAACATTATTCTAAACCACATGTAAGGTTTCATAAAGGTTAATCCTCTGTACATTTACTGCATCTCATATCCTGGAGAAAGAAATCAAAGGTAAGGGTGAGAAAAAAGCCTAGTAACGGTAAACAAGGGAATCAATGTATTTGTGGTATAAATAAGAACATGAATAAAACATAAAGACATGAGAAATGGAAGAATATGAATATCATGAAGAAACGAACATGGAACATAACATGAATAGGTGGATACAACATTTCATTTATAAATTAATGAACATATCACCAATGTCCATCCCCAAGGTGTTATAAAAATTACCAAGGTTATTCACCAAGGTATCGTGAAACTTGTCATCTCTAGAGATTAATTATTTACCCAATACATTAGAGTGATATCAGGTTACAAGCATAATATGTATTTAATTGCATGTGATCCACATATATCATAATTAATAATTTCATAAATAACCCAAATATATTCAATGAAATGGGTTTCATGTCAAAATCGTGACATTTAAAAAGAGCTTAAAAATGAGATCATTAGGTCATTTATAACCCATGGAAAGGGAGTGAAGGTTATATGTATGTCAATTATAGAATAAAAAAGATCATATTTATATATTTTTTTAACAAACAAGGAAACTAAATAGGTTTGGGTATTCATATAAATAAAACCAGTTAATTTCTGGAGAGAAAGAGATAGAAATTTTGAGGCAGAGTTTCTATAGCATAACAGCTATATAACAAGGTTTTAGAAAACATTGAAAAGAGAGGGTAAAAGAGTAAAAAACTCATAAATAACTTATAACATAGTATAAATACATAATTACATGGATATAAGAACATGGTATGGTAATTAAAATGACATACCACATGAAAAGGAAAAATTAAAGGAAAGAGAGGATGTGATTCCTTTTACGAAAAATTCGGCAGCCTAACGACGTCACATAAAAATTCAGAAAACAAATTCATAAAAGTGGAAAGTGTATATAAATAATTACACATACAATAGAAATAAATGATAACTTATAAGAAAATACCCTCAACAAAAATAGATGGAAACTAGAAGACACAACATAAAGGAAGTCATGGCTTAAATGGGGGGGGGGGGGTGAAAGGATCCCTTACCTTGAAAAGTAACTTCGAAAGCTTGAATGTTGGGACCATGGGGGGCCTGAGGGAAACTTGGGAGGAATAATTGGTAGGTAGAGAGACCAGAACATTTTTGGGGATGATTTGGAAATGAAATTAATGAGGTAATATATTTGTATTTATAGGATAAGTGACGGGACAAGTCATTAATGGCTAAGGGACACCTCATCGGTGGTATTGGAAAACCATGGGCTTTCCAATGGTATTTTCCCATGTTATTGGCCACTGAAGAAAAATAATTCCTTATATTACTATTCATAAGTCGACTAGAATTATTTCATGATTATTATATCCTTAATGATGTCATTAAACACTCGAAGCTCAAAAAATGTATTTTCACTATTCACGGAAAATTTAACTTTCTTAGAAAAATCCAAAAAATTCACCTTAACCAAATATAGATTCTTTTATTTCAAAAATGAAATCCATTTTATGAAAATAATTTTCTAAATATTTTTAATTTAATTTTTAAATAAAAACACTATTCACTGAAAATTCAACTATTTCAGAAAAATCCCAAAAATTCACCTTAACCAACTATTGATGATCTGATTTCAAAAATGAACTCCACTTTATGAAAATAGTTTTCTAAATCTTTTTAATTTATTTTTAAATAAAAAAAACTATTCACAAAAAAAACTAATTTTAACCAATAATTTTTGAAAAAGTTATTTACCTATTTTATTGAATCACATTACTTAATCAAGGTAGCTAAATTATATTAATACTTTCTTATGTGATGTTACTTAATCCATTTGATCACATTACTAATCCTAAACATAAAATCACTATTAATAATTTAATATTAATCAAAAATATAGTTGATCTTATTAAGCTCTAAATTTCGTATTGGACATAACTGTAGAAGACCATTTCTTGAAAAGCATTACACGTTATTAATAATTAAGGTTTACATAAATATTTTAAAAATATACTTTTTCTAAAATTCATCAATAATATTCATTCTATATTTATCCAGAAATTTTAAAATTCACAAAATTCACCATATGAAGATATCATAATTTTTATTTAAATCAAAGGATTACACAATGTAGTTACAGTCTCGTTACATAACCCCTTATAAAACCAGCATATGACCTAAGAGTAAGGTGTGCTAGGGTGATAGAATCTTGGGGTGGATCAGTTAACATTTCCCGAGTAGTGATTTCTATTAGCTTGAACTTCTTGCAAAGGTGATTTCGTTCCATATTCAAACAATGAAGTTCGGCTTGGGTTTGGTCTAGAGTAAAGCCCAAAGGTGCTACCTCTTTCTTGAGTTCTGTCAGATGGGCTTTGATCGGCCCAAGACTAATGGATGGGGCCATCAAATATTCTTTCTATATTAATTATGATCACTTGTATTTATAGAAATAAATTGTAATAAATTGTTTACAATGGTCATATTTACCAACGGTCATATAACAGTCGAAACCCAATGGTCTCGTTATAGTCATTTTATTAAATGAAGCAGTTTTGTTGAGTATAAAATAAAATAACCCAAAAAAATTAGGGAACAAAATTTATTCAAAATTTCGGGTAATTACAGTATCCAACTTACAACCCCCATTATTCCTTCTTCCAAAAATAAAAAGGCCCACCAAAAGGTGTCGTTTCTATGTTTAGGGAAAAAGATAAATTCTACTCAGTTTTAACCAAAACTAAAAAAATACATACAAAAAGTAATAAATCTAGTATATTATAGTCTCCCCCCTTAAATGTAGTCATCAATGAGTTTCCCTTCAAATGGTGATAAGACATCATCTGTATAAGGACCCTTCCTTAAACAGTACATATTCTTTAATTAAATGGATAATTCACATTGAGGATCTTTTAAGGGTTATAGTTTAAGAGAATTAGGTCATAACATTTACATAACATCATGAATATTACATTTATACAATTCAACTCTGTGTCCATATTTTTCATAAAATAAAAACTCTTGAAAAAAAGGTTCATGTCTAGTTTCATGTTTTAGACATCAATACATTTCTTTGATCCAATCCTTGACACTATTCGTATACTTTGAAAAACATTTCAAAATGTGGGATGAGCATAAAAAGCTCAGTAAGGGTTATAAAATAAGAATGAAATCATTAGTCCATCAATACATAAAAAACATAAAAACTTTCACTTACCTCATGAAAACAAAAGAATTATGAATAAGACAGAGTAATAACAAATCATAAAGGTACTTATGGAATTCATATCATACTTACATTACAGCTATCACAGTTATATAGGGAGTTACGTTGGAATACCCATCATAGTATATTCCCTAAATATATTAGGAGAAACATTCATGTTTACCTCCATCATGTTACCCAATGCATTGGAGAGATATCTCAGGCTCACCCGTCCAACATTAATCATGGAACCACCCGTATACATAAATAATGCTAATGAACCATAACATATTCATAACACATAAAACAAACATAAATGAATGATGAAATTTCCATATTTCAATCAAAATATATCATTTAAATATATTAACATAACAAATCCATTATCAAAACCATTTTCAATACCAAAATACGTAAAAAGTATATGGTATTTATTTTCCTTTATAAAAAACACTACCACTTGTTACGGAAGCCAAACATCAAATAATACTCGCAGTAGTGGAAAAAGGTTGTTGTCATAGATCACATTAAAAAAACAATCCTTTTTGTCATTTCTAAAAATTCTTCATATAAAAATATTCCCTTTCAATTAAATGAAAAGTCAAAGGGTTTATACACCGTATAGAAGAAAGTCGTGTATAAAACAAAATATGCCTCAATGAAAGGAGATTGAGACGAAGTCCCTTAACTCGTGTCGGAATTGACCTGTTTGTTCATTAATATCCTGAATAATAAACTAAAGTTAATTTCTAAATTATTAAAAATCTTTTTCCAGTTTAGTATTCCTTTTATATCACTTATTACCATGTTATAAACATTATGTAAGCATTTAAGTTAATAATGGTTGTTTAGTCATTATTTGGTACTTGAGTCAAAAATGAACACCTTATAATTACATGTTGTCCATGTGGTCAATAGTACATTATATCCATATTTATATTTATGATTTAGATATAATATACATAATATATATCTAGTATATATATGTATTTATAATATTACATAACAATTTGGATATAAGAAATGAAATCTACTATTCATGGAGACAGTAAGTCGTATGTACACATGAACGCAACTTTCATTTCTATTTAGTACATTAATGGAATTAAAACATAATGATACATAGGTATATTATAATTCCAGTATAATATCTTATATAATATCATTACCTATATCTTTATACATCCCACATATGGTATTAATGAGTCATATTACTTTCCTGGGGTGATAGTCCGCACATCCGGAAATGATATTATCGCATTTACCCATTATGGAATCCAAAAAGGTTAGATATAAATGTAAAATACAGATGCATACTGAAAACATAAACATAATATATATCATATATAAATATAGTTCTATCTTAATGGCCACCATGAGAGGTGGTAGGAGATAATCGAACAATCATCGTTTTGTGAGGCGTTAGTTTTCCATCCACAGAAACAATATGTTCTTCACCCATTAGATGGATGTGTGTGTAAGTATAGTTTGAATACTTCTCATAAAAACATACTTTTATATTTAGGATACTGATTTTTTATAAAATAATGGAATAAAAAGCTTTTAGGGGTTGGAGAAGTAAAATAAAAGAAATGAAGTTAAGAGTAACCGTTACCTCTAATTTGGGTAACTCCCTTTGGTTTTATCCAAAAAGACTTCTTGATGTGCCTTCAACCTAAGGTATGGCTCCTAAGAGGAGGAGAGGACTCTTAAGAGATTATTTGGTAAGGGGTTGTATGAGATAAGGGGATTGAGAGGTGTGAGGAATGAGTAAGAAGTGAGGGCTTTTTATAAGGGGGAGGAGGGGCCCTTTAGGAAAGTGTGAAAATATTATTTTATTATATAATGATATTCAGTTTTTAAAGGTCCAAAACTAATTAAAGTCAATGATAAGACGACTCATGGTCTAAATAAAATCATCCAATAATAATTGGATTGGTATTGGATAATTTTGTAATATTTATAATATTATTTATTTAAATCATTTATTATCGAGGTAAATACTACATCATTATTGTGTTATAAATTATTTAGTTTATTTGATGTCTAAAAATTATAAAAAAAATACCATGTTGTAAGAAATAGTTTTAGATTTCCAACGAATATTTATTGTCCAAATGATAACTTATATAACCCTATGTAAAAATTTGTTTACTAAAATATATTTGTTTATGTCATTTTTTCCATTATATTAAGATAATTAAAATAAAGTGTCATTATCACTAATAAGTGAATCCATGGGGTCCCAAAATCGAACAAAAAATGATCATGGTCGTAAATGACTCTAAAAATAAGGTTAGGACAAGTTTTAAGGTAATTTTGTATATTATCACATTCTTTTTATCTTGAATTACCCTATTTACCTTTAACTGTGGTAAATAAAAGTCAAAAGTTACTATTAACCAAAAAATATTTTCATCGTATTGAACCAAATTTTACTAACTAATAACAACCATTTATGTCATATTTTCAAAATTCAATTCACAGATGAAGTAAAATTTCATTGAAATGAAAAAGATAGTTTTTAACTACTACTATGTGGTTTCACTATTAATAAAAAATTAATGTTTTTTCAAAAAGTACTAAAAAATCATTATATTCTATATTTGATATTCTAAATTAAAAAATGATGTCTATTTTACCAAATTAAAAACATAGAATTTTTATTAATTAATTTAAAATTAATTTCTGTTGTCAAAACAAATAACATGTTTTTAAGAAACCATAAATATCAAAAGATTGATACTTGTTTATGTCCAATTTCAAAGTGAAACTAATTAAAAAGACCAAAATTGGATTAAATGGTAAAAATATATGCTAATTAAACATTTAAACAAATTAAAAATATAATATAACCATAAAAATAAATTATATTAAAATGGACGTTTGAATTAAAATACAGTATTTTTCAGTATTCATTACAAAATGAAGTTTATCAGATAATACACAAAATTTACCGAAAGTAAATATTGAAGTCCCGAATCTAATGAATAATTTTATTTTTTAAAATAGAACATATAAAAGTGACCAAAACTAGATTTAAATACAGTTCTTCATCAAAAGGCGATAAATCGTCCTTTTAGTGAATATTAGAGTATTTATGCTTAAAAATAGATTCATTCAGATTTTATGCCCCAAACTTTTATTGGATAAATGTAAAAACATTCAAAAAACATGTATAATCATATTTTAGTTAGTTATATTAATTCCCACCAATACAACGGCTATGAGTTAACTTCCATTTAAAATAATAAAATTATATTATTAGTGTGCAATTTAAGATTTCAAAGAAACCCGTTGTTGCATTTCAAGTATGCCATCGAACATAGCATAAAATTTAAATTAAAATTAGTATTTAATTCAAAAATATTAATAAATATGAAAATGTGTTATTCTTTATTTACATGGGATATTACATTATTCCCCCTTTTAGAAATTATGTCCTCACAATTTTTTTCACTGATCGAATAAATGGGGGTATTTATCCCTCATAGCATTTTCAGATTCCCACATTTCCTCTTCAACCATATGGTTTTTCCAAAAAACCTTTACCTGGTGAATTATATTATTATGAAAAACTTTCTCTCTACGGTCAAGAATTTGGACTGGTTGTTCCTTATAAGAGAGATTATCTTTCAACTGAACTACCTCTGGGTTCAAAACATGTGATGGATCTAGAATATACTTTCTTAACATTAAAACATGAAAAACATTGTGTACCTGGGATAAAATTGGAGGTAAGGCTACTCTGTATGCAACTAACCCAACTTTCTATTGGATTTTACAAGGTCCAATGAATCACGATCTCAATTTTCTATTCTTACCAAAATGCATCACACTTTTCCATGGAGAAACATTGAGAAAGACATGATCACCTACCTCAAAAGAGAGATCCTTCATCCATTTATCCATATAAATTTTTTACCTGCTTTGAGATATTCTCATGTTCTTCTTAATCAACTGAACGTTTTCTTCCATCTCATCTTCCAATTCTGGCCCCATCGGCTTCTTTTCACCTACTTCATCCCAAAATGTCGGAGTTTGACAAAAATTTCCGTATAATGCCTCAAATAGATCCATCTGAATGCTGGAATTAAAACTGTTATTATAAGAAAATTCAACCAAAGATAGATGTTGGTCCCAAATGCCATGGTAATCCATTGAACAAGAACGTGGCATATCCTCCAAGGTCTGAAATGTTCGTTCTGACTGCCAATCTAATTGCGGATGAAAAGGTGTACTAAAATTTAATTCAGTACCCAACAACTTCTGAAGGCCTTTCCAAAAGTTAGAAGTAAACCTCGGATCACGATCAGATACAATGGAGAGGGGAACTCCATGAAACGTAACTATCTCTATAACATACAACTAAGAAAGTTTATCTAGAGACAAAGTATCTCAAATAGGAAGGATATGAGCAGATTTATTCATCCGATCAACAATATGATAAATTAAATCATAACCTCGAGATGTCTTTGGTAATCCCACAAAAAAGTCCATGGGTATATTTTACCATTTCCACTATGGCACTGGTAAATACTGAATTATCCCTTTTGGTAACTGCCGATCTGATTTAAACTGCGGACAAGTCGAACACTTCACAGTAAAATCAACAAAGTCTCTTTTCAGTCTATCCCACCAGTAATACTCTCGAAGATCTTTGTACATCTTAGTACATTTAGGATGAATTGAAAATGGGGAACTATGACCTTCACATGACAACTAATTCTTTAACTGGGAATCACAAGGCACACATAATATATTTCCAAATATCAAAACACTATCATTATCAATGTTAAAATCAGGCAACATACCCTTCTGAACCAACTCTACCTTTTTCTGCAACTCACTGTCTTCTTCTTGTGCTTGCTTTATTCTATCTGATAGAGATGATTTCATTAATACCTGAAACAAAATAGAAGAATTTTCTTGCACCAACCACTTCTATTCCAAATACCATCAAATCAAAAACCATAGGATCTCATTCCAAATTTATCATGGTTAACGAATCATTAATTTTTCTACTTAATGAATCAACCACATTATTTTTGTTTTCCTATATGGTAATGAATCGTGTAATCATAATACTTGATTAATTCCAACCATATCCTCTATCTCATGTTCAATTATTTTTGACTAAATATATACTTCAAACTTTTGTGGTCAGTATATATTTAAAATTTTTGTAAGAACCTGGTTCTTATTTTTAAGGTACGAGTTTCTTCTTTTCTCCATTCCTTAAGTTTTTTTGAGAAAATATGGAAAATGGGGAAAATCCTAAATTTTGTAATTACACGCTGTGTAATTTTCCACATGCGATGTACTTCTGGCCATGTGGAATGAGTACACAGGGCGTGTGGTGATACCGACAATGAAGGGTGTAGGAACCGACTACATGCCGTGTAGTGGTCCTTTACATGACGTGTAGTCAGTCGGCAGGCGAATAGTAAGGTGGTGACCAGCTGTGGGGTGGCACACACCACGTACTCATGAAGACACGTTGTGTAGTCATGTCGGAAGGTGAACAATGAAGCACTAGTGGGAAGCTTTCTGAGGAACAATTTAAAAATGGGATGTAAACGCCCTGTACTCGGAAGTACAAACCGTTTACTTTTTTTCCGATTAAAATGGCCAGTAGCCTCCCCTGTTCACAGGGAAGGCTTATAACCGGAGGAAGGAGCATGAGGGGATGTCCGAAGCATTGAGGATCCGTCGATCACAAACAAGTAATCCATTTCCGCCTTGGATGATCTCGTTGGAACCGCACGGGTAAGCCCTCCACTCATATTAAGTCATTCTTACCAATTCTTTCCCAAGGGAAAGTTATTTATATTTGAACGGGTTTTCTTATTCATTAGATCAATGTCGTTATTGGGAATTTCTGGAATCTAAGTTCACATATATTGATCGTTGGGGTTTAAGGTAGGTGGTTTGGTGTTTATTTTCCAACTGTCTTGTGTTTTGTGTGTTTTTGAGCTACGAACCCATATTTGGGGTGTCGTGTGGCTGAGGCCATGGCTATTTTAATACCTAGAATTTTATAGGTGATTAAATAATGTTGTAAAACTGTTGTTTGGGATCAATGCTGGGATCCAGGACCACCCTGGGGGTGCGTTCCTCAGTTTAGCTGTTTGGCCTGGATACCCGAGGGTATGCCATATTTAAATTTTGCATTACATTACCTTGAGAGGAATTGTATGTAAATTTCATGTTTATATGTTGGTCATGGACCGGTTACCTGTTATCCTAAGGGCAGTGTTGTGCTTAGCATGTGGGCATTGTACTACTTAGCCTATGGGAAACTTCTTTCGTGCATGTGGGCAGATGATTTTTTGCCTGTGGGTGACACTTCTTACACCTGTGGGCAATATCCGTGTTCCTGTGGGTAGATTATTGTGTTTGTATTCTCTTTACCTGAGGGTAGGATTTTACGTGTCTGAGGACATTGGATGTTTACTTAGAATATTCACTGTGGTAATATTTTAAATTAAATGAATAAATGATATTAAAATGGAAATATAACTGGTTAAGTTAGTTACTTTTCAGTACTGCTTACTTTATTGCATTTTACTACTGCACACTGTTGTTTCATTCTTTCACACAGTTGGGCACGGGCCTTTGGTGGGTTCCTACTGGGAATGTATTTCTCACACCCTATTTGGGTCATTCTTTTCGGCCCAAACAGATTACGTTTCATCAGGTGTAGATAAGGGAAAAGGTCCTCATACATGTACTTGATTATTGTTGAGGTTTAGGGGATCATGGGACCAGGATTAGGCTCCCGATGCTACTGGCTGTTCTATTTTTCTTTTCCGTACCTGTACTTCAGTTGTATTGTTTTGATCGTGTAACTTGTTATGGCTGTTTTATAGAATAGTGACATGCTGCATCTTCATATATATATGACCTCTGGTTTCCCTTTATGTTATCAGTTATCCATTTCAGTTATATGTACTGTTACTGCTTCCGCTGTTGTTTTATGTTTTATTCTTTTCACTGCGCTACAGTTTGAAAAATGGGGGCATAGTTAAGGGAAAGGTTCCTTATAAAGGTACTTCATTGCTGCTGAGGTGTAGGGGAGCATGGGACCAGGCTTCGGCTCGCGATGCTACTGGATATTCTGTTTTTCTTTTCCGTACCTATACTTCAGTTGTATTGTTTTGATCATGTAACATGTTCTGGCTGTTTTATAGAATAGTGACATACTGCATCTTCATATATATATGACTGATGGTTTCGCTTTTTATTATCAGTTATCCATTTCAGTTATATATACTGTTACTGCTTCCGCTGTTGTTGTATATTTTTTTTCATTCCGTTGCACTACACATTGACAAATGAGGGCATAGTTTCCCCACTATCTGACCTGGGCCCTTGCTGCTAGTCGGAAGCCTCTGGTGTTTGGGGAAATGCGCTTGAGGTCATGTGGCGAACCGGGTTCGGGGCACCTGTTACATGGCACCGGGAACCGAGATGTTACAAAGTGGTATCAAAGGCAGTTCTATTCTTTGACTTACTATTTAGAGCCTTAGTCAGGGATAGGACAGAAACAGTAGTTGGTAATAAGATGTTCCCGGGCGTAGTTAACCCATGTACATGGAAAAGCCAATTTACCTCGTATTGCAATTTTACTGATTTTTCAATTTACAGTTGATATGATTTCAACGTTGGGTGACAAACTTGTGATTTTGCTATTTATAATTTATTAATGGGTTCTATTTAGTTGCAACCTGATGAGATGATGGTATTCCATCTCATGAATCATTTAGGCACATGTTAGAAATCGAATTCCATGCATAGTTCCATGCCATGTAGGTGCATTGGAAATTGCATGTTGTTGTGATAGTTGTTGTGCTAGAAAATCCTGCTGTTGTGAGAGCTGCTTGATAAATACCTGCTATGTGATAGGGTATTTTGTATGATCCAGTTTATAGAATGGACGCCAAACTTTGGTTTTTGGGGAGTATGGGCACCCATTTACCAGAATTTGGTGGATCATTGACTGTTATTTAATTGTAACACATATAAGATGTAAAACTTTTATTCATTGGGGAGTATGGTCCCACACATATCGAAATTTGACACTTAGGTGTTGATTATCGATATTTTATGGGTTCCAGGGATGTTTCGAAGGCATACTGTCTGGAAAACCAAGTATACACGCCGTGTAGTGCTTTAGACACGCCGTGTATGTTCTTCTGTATGGGAAGAAAAATAAACTTTTTGAGTACATGCCATGTACCTAGAGTACACGCCGTGTAGTCTCTTCCCTTGTCATAGACCGTGTGGGTGTGGACACAGGGAAGGGAAATTCTTGGGCGAACACGCCGTGTAGCATTTTTACACGCCGTGTAGTGTTGACCCGGTGTCCTCCGTGTAACTAACAACACGGGCGGAGGAAACCTTAAGACATACACGCCGTGTCCATTATGGAACACACCGTGTAGTCAGACCTAGGGACCCGACCTTATAACTAACAACACGTGTTAGTGTAATCCCTTCGAGTACACTCCATGTGTATATCGATCACGCTGTGTAGTGTGAGTCGTATGTCCGGCCGTGTAGCTAACAACACGGGTCGGCGGAGCTCATCTACTACACGCTGTGTAGTCTTGTCCGAGGACAGAACGTGTGGAGTTAGCCATGTCACTGAAAACGAGGTTGTTGACCCATAGTGTGCTGGTGTAACACGCCATGTAGTGTCAATCCGATTAGTCAGCTGTGTCATAGACGACACGTGAAGATGGAAAATTACACCATACATGCCATGTAGTTTTGTTCAAACGGGAGCCATGTGGATTAGCAGTGCAGAAGGACCCAGGCAGGGGAAGGAAGGTCAGGTACATGTCGTGTAGTCTGTATACATGCCGTGCAGTCTTGTTTTGCAAAATTTTAATGCCTTCTTCCTCCTATTTGCTTTTGGGTTCCTTCATTTTCGGTCGTTGTTAATCTTGTTCTAAGGTGTGCTATTGACCTTGTAGAGTCATGCCACCGAGACGACCACGCTTTGTTCTCTAGGAGAGCGGCGCCTACTATACTCCATAGATGGTGGGCCATGGGCTACCAGTTGATCCTCCAGCAGTGCCAGATACGGCGCTAACTGTTATACCAGACATAGGCGCAGATGCGCAGTTCCATGAAGGCTTCATGCGGTTCATGTAGACCTTTCAGGGAGCACCATAGGCTGCCACATCTATGGCTGACCTGACTCGTATCTTTCAGCAGTAGTATCCGCCAATGTTTTCAAGGGATGGTGGACCACAGGCTGCAGACTCTTGTCTAGGGTCGATGCAAACTATTTTCGAGCACTTGAGATGCCTCCAGGGTGGAGGGTCAAGATCACGATGTATTTGCTGCTTGATTCTACCAAAAGGTTGTGGGATGTTACCACCTAGTCAGAGCATCATAGAGACATGGTGTGGGATGATTTTCAGGTAGTCTTCTATGAATTCTTCTTTCCAGAGATGCTGAGGGAAAATAGATCTAAAGAGTTCATGAATCTACAGTAGGGCGCTATGTTGGTGATGGACTATTCTACTCGCATTACCGAGCTTCAGTGCTTTGCACATGTACTGGTGGGTGATGAGATGTTTAGAGCCAGGAGTTTTGAGGTTGATCTTCAGTATGACATCCGAGCACTGGTGATTGTTTTCAGGTTTCCTACTATAAATGATATTGTGAACTAGATGCTAATTACAGAGAGGAACCTGCGGGAAGCTAGTGGTTTGGGCCAGGACGGTTCAACACCAGTTACTGGTACTATTTATGATAGTAAGAGGAAGACACATATGAAATTCTCCCAGGGTGGCAGTACCAGACATAGTAATGCTCTAGGTGGCCAGGTCATGTGCTTCCAATGTGGTAAAGAGGGGCACAAGAGGCCACAGTGTCCACGAGACCCAGTGGAGTGCCGAGCTTATGGCAAGATGAATCATCTCCAGCGCTTTTGCAGGGTGTTTCCACTGATGGCTAGTGAGAGGGGTTCTGTGTAGACTCCACATGTGGGAGCCAGACCAGTGTCTTCTTACCAGTCAGGGAACTAGAATACATCAGGGCGAGCAGACAGAGAAGCTGGTCGTGGCCGTGGTAGCCAGACACTAGGATCTCAGAGGAAGCAGGGCGGGACAGCTCAGGGTAGCCAGGCTGTGACGCTGGGCCACAACACTGGGCATACATATGCAGTGAAACAGACCCAGCAAGAGCAGGACCCCGGACATTCTACAGTCATAGGTACTGTTCTAGTAGCTTCTGTTTTATCTTCAGTACATTTCGATACGGGTGCTACACATAGTTTCATATATGTGCCCATTGTGGAGAGCCCTGGGCTCTGTGTTTCTTCTTATTCGGATACCCTGATGCTAGAAACTCTGTTGGGGACTAGAACAATTGGTGTGAGTCGGTGCAAGGAGTGCCCCCTTGAGGTTGGTGGGTGTCACTTCCTTTGGGACCTCTATGTCTTAGATATGACATCTTATGACGTCATTCTCGGGATGGACTGTTTGGCTCCCCTTCGAGCCTTTGTAGATTGCTATCATCGCAAGGTGAGTTTCATGTCACCAGAGGGCGGAAGGTTTCTATACAAGGGCGAATGGGATGTTTAGGCGAGTCGAGCTGGAACAGAGCATCATGGGCGAGGTGGAGTCACAACCCAGATTATAAGTTTATTTCTGGATGATCAGGGGACTTGTCAGACGGATTTCCCTCCAGTGGTTGATCATTTCAGGGATGTCTTCCTGGATGAATTTTCAGGTCTATCTCCAGAGGGAGAGGTGGATTTTTCTATTGATCTTGTGCCAGGGGCAGCACAGGTGTCTATTCCTCTTTATAGGATGGCTACACCTAAGTTGTAAGACCTCAAGAGGTAGTTAGAAGAGTTATAGGAAAAGGGTTTTATCCGACCAAGTACTTCTCCGTGGGGTTCTCCAGTCCTTTTTGCGAAGAAGGTGGAGGGTACCCTCAAACTCTATGTTGATTATCGGAAGTTGATCCAGTTGAAAATCAAGAACCGATATCCCTTGACGAGGATTGATGATGTTTTTGATCAACTTCGTGGAGCACGGGTGTTGTTGAAGATTGACCTGAGGTCAGGATATCATCAGCTGCACGTTATACCATCTGATATACCTCTCACATCTTTCCAGAGAAGGTATGGTCTATAGAAGTATACGGTTATGCTGTTTGGACTCATAAACGTGATAGTAGTTTTCATGGCTCTGATCAATCGTGTGTTCCATCCTTATTTGGATTCTTTTGTGGTAGTATTCGTGGACAACATCTTGGTGTACTCTCACACTCGACACAACCATGCCAGTCATCTTGAGATCGTATTGAGTACACTAAGAGAGCATCGACTATATGCTAAGCTCTCAAAGTTCCATTTTTGGATGGACCAGAAACACTTCCTGGGTCATATCATCTCATAGGCAGGAGTTTCAGTAGACCCAGAGAAGGTTAGAGCAGTAGTTTGCTGGGAGAATCCTAAGAACTTGTTTGAAATACGGATTTCTTTAGGGCTGGCTGGTTACTACAGACGTTTCATCCCGAACATATCCCACATAGTAGCACTATTGTTGGGTTTGACTAAGAAGGGAGTGAAGTTATTTTGGACAGAAGCCTGTGAGACAGACTTTTAGGACCTGAAAGGAAGGTTGACATCAGCACCGATCCTGATACTCCCAGAGCAAGGGAAGATCTATACAGTTTACTGGGACGCATCAGGGATTGGGCTGGGAGCAGTGTTTATGCAGGGCGATTGAGTTGTCACATATGGGTCTCAGTAGTTGAGTCCACATGAGAGTAATTACCTGACACCTTATTTTGATATGGCTGCAGTTGTTCATGTGTTATGATGTTGGAGACATTATCTATTGGGAGAATTTTTTGTGGTTTTCACTGACCACAAAAGTCTCAAGTATATCTTTAATCAGCGTGTCTTGAATCTGAGGCAGAGAAGGTGGGTTGAGTACCTTCAGTCCTTTGATTTTGAGCTTGCCTATTAACCTGGTAAAGGTAATATAGTGGCCGATGCACTGAGTAAGAAGACTCAGATACAGCCAGTGTAGGAGGCTAGTGGGGAGTGGCATCTTATGGCTTTTTTCTCTGAGATGCATTTGGAGGTGCACGACAGTCAGGGGAAGACTTATCTTTCCTCTTTTGATGTGACTTCTACCCTCCTGGATTGAGTGAGGATGAGGCATCTATCTTATTTATAAGGCATAGTCCTACGAGAGTTGGTGGCAAGTGAGGACCCTCATCCTGGTTGGACGGTAGGTGATGATGAAGTTCTGCATTTCCATGGACTAGTGTGGGTTCCAGGGGATATACACGAGGATCTGATGCTAGAGTTTCATGCTTCAGCTTGGGCAGTTCATCCCGGGGTTACCAAGATGTACCGAGACTTGAGATATCAGTGCTGGTGGCTGGGTATGAAGAGAGATGTAGCTGGTTTTGTTATGAGGTGTTCCACCTGTTAGTAGATGATGGTGGAACATCAGAGACCAGCTGGACTGTTACACCAGTTACCCATTTAGGAGTGGAAATGGGATGATGTCGCAATGGATTTTGTGACGGGGTTGCCAAGGTCACCTCGAGGAAATGATGTTGTGTGGGTTGTTATAGACAGACTCACAAAGGTAACTCACTTTTTTTCGATCAAGGAGTCCTTCGGTTTTGATGAGATCAGAAGGTTGTATATCTGAGAGATCACACGTCTTCATGTGGTCCCTCATTCTATCATTTCAGATAGGGACTTCCATTTTTGTGTCGTTTCTAGCATAGTTTTCAGAGGGCACTGGGTAAACAGGTGCTTCTAAGCACAACTTACCACCCTTAGACTGATTGCTAGTCAGAGCGTATGATATAGGTGGTTGATGACATGCTGTGAGCATGCGTCCTAGACTTTGGGGGATCTTGGGAGAAGCATATACCCCTATTCGAGTTTTCCTACAATAACAGTTTTCAGGAAACTATTGAGATAAAACCATACGAGTCTATATATGGTAGGCTAGGTCGAACACCCTTGTGATGGTTAGAGGCAGGTAAGGCAGCTTTACTTGGACCATGTGTCATGCAGGAGACTTCTAAGCAGGTCCAATTGATTTAGAAGTGGATGGATACCACACAGTCTCGTCAGAAATCTTATGATGATCACCGCAGACGACCTTTGGAGTTCTTCGTCAGGGATCTGGTTTTCTTTCGTGTTTCGCCAAGGCTGGGACCCAAGCGGATCAAGAGACATGTTAAATTCTCACCAAGGTATGTGGGACCGTTTGAGATTCTGGAGAGAGTCGAGCTGGTTGCCTATCGGTTTCAGCTACCACAGAGGTATCAGGCCATGAACGATGTCTTCCATGTATCTCAGTTGCACCACTATCATTCAGAACCTTATCACATCTTTCAGCCCTAGGAGGTTTATCTTGAGTTAGATGCGTCCTTTGAGGAGCATCCGGTTCGTATCATGGATAGGAGCACGAGGGTTCTCTGAGGCCGGTCAGTTTCTCTCGTACAGGTGCTATGGCAGCATGGCTGAGTGCAAGATGAAACCTAGGAGCGGGAGACCAACGTATGAGCTCAGTGGCCAGAGTTATTCTCAGCTATATCCTCTCCACCCTTGGTAGGGAAATTCAGGGACGAATTGCTTTAAGGGGGAAGTTTGTAATAACTCGGTTCTTATTTTTGAGGTATGAGTTTCTTCTTTTCTCCTTTCCTTATGTGTTTTTGAGAAAATATGGAAAATGGGGAGAAATCTTAAATTTTGGAAATAAACGCCGTGTACTTTTCCACATGATGTGTACTTCTAGCCATGTGGAATGAGTACACATGGCTGTGGCCATGCCAGTGATGAAGGGTGTAGGAACTGACTACACACCGTGTAGTGGTCCTTTACATGCCGTGTAGTCAGTCAGCATGAGAATAGTAAGGCGCTGGCCAGCTGTGGGGCAGCACACACCGTGTACTCATGAATACACGTCGTGTAGTCATGTCAGTAGGTGAACAGTGCCACGCCGACATGAATCCGTCAGAGGAAAAGTTTAAAAATGGGAAGTACAGGTCGTGCACTCGGATGTACATGCCGTGTACTTTGTTTTTTTCACATAAAATGGGCAGTAGCCTCCCATGTTCCCAGGGAAGGTTTAGAACTAGAGGAAGGAGTGGGAGCGGATGACCAAACCTTTTAGGATCCATCGATCGCAAACCGGGAATCCATTTCCATCTTAGACGATCTTGTTGGAACCGCAAGGGTAAGCCATCTGCTCTCCTTAAATCGTTCGTACAAATTCTTTCCCAAGGGAAAGTTATTTACGTTTTAATGGGTTTTATTCTTCATAAAATCTTTGTCGTTCTTGGGAGTTTTGGCAATCTACCTTCATGTATATTGACCATTGGTGTTTAAGGTAGGTGGCTTGGTGTTTATTTTCCAACTATCGTGTGTTTTGTGTGTTTTTGAGCTACGAACCCATATTTGGGGTGTCTCTTGGCTGAGGCTGTGGCTATTTTAATACTTATAATTGTATAGGTGATTAAATAAAATTGTAAAACTGTTGTTTGGGACTTGTGCTTGGATCCAGGACACCCTGGGGGTGCGTTCCTCTGTTTAGCCGTTTGGCCAGGATACTAAAGGGTTTGCCATGTTTAAATTTTTCATTACTTTGCCTTGAGAGGAATTATATGTGAATTGCATGCTTATATGTTGGGAATGGCCCAGTTACCTATTAGAATGAGGGCAGTTTTATGCTTAGCCTATGGGTATTGTACTACTTAGCCTGTGGGCAACTTCTTTTGTGCCTGTGGGCAGATGATTCTATGCCTGTGGGTGACACTTCTTTTGCCTATGGGAAATATCTGTGTGCCTGTGGGTAGATTCTTGTGATTGGATTCACTTTACCCTAGGGTAGGACTTTATTTCTTTGAGGACATTGGATGTTTACTTATAATATTCACTATGGTGATATTTTAAATAAAATGAATTAATGATATTAAAATAGATATATAACTGGTTAAGTTAGTTACTTTTCAGTACTGCTTACATTATTTCATTTTTACTACTACACACTGTTGTTGCATGCTTTCACATAGTTGGTCACGGGACTTTGGTGGGTTCCTACTGGGAATGTATTTCTCACACCCTATTTGGGTCAGGCTTTTCGGCCCAAACAGATTACATTGCTGCAGGTGTAGATAAGGGAAAGGGTATTTATACAGGTACTTGATTGGTGATGAGGCGTAGGGGAGCATGGGACTGGGCTTAGGCTTGCGATTCCACTGGCTGTTCTATTGTGATTTTCCGTACCTGTACTTCTGTTGTATTGTTTTAATCATGTAACATGTTCTAGATATTTTATAGAATAGTGACATGCTGCATCTTCATATATATATATATATATATGACTGCTGGTTTCACTTTTTGTTATCAGTTATCCATTTCAGTTATATATACTGTTACTACTTCCGCTGTTGTTGTATGTTTTATTCTTTCCATTGCACTACACATTGACAAAGGAGGTCATAGTTTCCCAACTATCATACCTGGTCCCTCGCTGCTAGTCAGTAGCCTCTGGCATTTGGGGAAATGCACTTGAGGTCACGTGGCGAACCGGGTTTGGGGAACCCATTGCGTGGCACTCGGAACCGGGACGTTACAATTTTGTTCCATAAAAATGATGCCACCAAATTTCTAAATAAAAAACAACAGCAGCTAATTCCAAATCATGTTTTTATGTTATTTAACTAATGACGTTTCTACTGAGGTGAAGCGTAAGAAATTACCTGATCATTCTGCATGAGGACACAACCAAGTCCTTTCAATGAAGCATCCCTGTAAATAACAAACTCGCTATTTCTGGAAGGCAGTTCCAAAATGGGAGCATTCACCAATCTTCTTTTCAATTCCTAAAAACAATCATCACATTATTTTTCCCAAAGGAACTTAACACCTTTTCAAGTTAAATTAGTCATTGGACTAGAAAACTGGGCAAAATTCTCAACAAAACTCCTGTGATAACCTTATAAACCAATAAATCTATGGATCTTGGTTATATTTGTTTGTCTTGGACATTCTTCAACAACTGTTTTTAGTAGGATCAACCGTTATGCTAATTTTTGAAATAATGTGACCAATGAATGAAATATGATGTAACCAGAACTCACACATTCTGAATTTCCCAAATAGTTCCTTTTCTTTTAATGTTTTCAAGACAACCCTTAAATGACTTTCATGTACCACTTTACTTTTTGAATAAACCAAAATAGCATCAATGAACACAATCATAAACATATCCAAGAGCTCACAAAAAATTCTATTAATAAGATCCATGAATACAGTTGGTGCATTGGTTAAACCAAAAGGAATAACTAAAAATTTATAATGGCAATATCTAGTATGAAATGCAGTCTTCAAAATGTCTATATTATTTATTTTCAACTGATGGTACCATGACCTCAAGTGAATCTTTGAAAAATTTTGAGCTCCCTAGAGCTGATGAAAAAAATCATCGATTTGAGGAAAAAGAAACTTGTTCTTAACAGTGATGATATACAATGATCTATAATAAATGAAAAGTATCATTGAACAATATTTATTTTTATCAAACATGATAGGATCACCCCATGGTGATGCGCTAGGTCGAATGAATCATTTATCTAATAACTCATGCAGTTGCTTCTTAAACTCTAAAAGATCAATTTGAGCCATTTGATAAGGGTGTTTTGAAATTGGATTAGTATCAAGAACAAAGTCTACATTAAATTCAACTTCTCGATCAGGTATAATACCAGGAAACTCATCAGGACAAAAATCAAGGTACTCATTTACCACTTGCACGTCATTAATCTCAATACATCCTTTATTTTAAACAATATTTTCAAGGTAAAAATTATTTCCATCTTTTCCTAGTTTCTCAGATTCCTGATATGTTATCAAAATCAAGGGTCCATTCTTGTGTGCAAAATAAAAATATTTCTGAAAAGAAACCTCTTTAGCTCTGCATTCAATCTTAGCATGATAAAAATAAAGCCAATCCATACCCAAAATAACATCAAACTATACTAGAGGAAAAAAAATAAGTTTTTCAGGTAAATTCTTCCCACACACAAGGACATGAAGTTTCTTATAATTTATTTTTGTCTGAACATTTTCCCTGGTGTTTTTACCATAAGTTCAAGATTTGTATCTTGAGATGGAATTCCCAATTTACTAGAAAAATTATCAGAAATGAACGAATGTGTAGAGCCTGAATCAAACAAAACATTGGGTTAATTTGAAAAAACATTGTACCTGATACTACTTCATTTGATGTCCCAACATCTGCTGAAGTAGTGGAAAAGGATTTTACCTCCCCTTTCTACTTGTAGACTAGCTGTTTTCCCCCAGTTTTGTTTTTTGTTGGACACTCATTTGCATAATGACCCATTTAACTACACTTAAAATATTTTAATGAATGTAAATAGGATTTTTTATTACCATCAACCTGATCCTTTTCAGTTTAATTTCAAGCCTTTTGTCCCATTTTACCACATCGGTATCACTTACCAGAATTCAAAAGACATTACCCATCATGAGTTTTACAAAAAATTTCACAAATTGTAAACATAAGTTTTTTAACATCATACTTATTTGAAGAGTTATTCCCTTTCACCCACCACCTCGACCTCTTATTTTTCTATTTTTCAATGAACACTTGATCATTAAAAAACTCCATTTCCACTTTCACAGCATAACAAAAAATATTTTCATAACATTTTAACTCATGAGATGCTAAAGCCATTCAATAATATTTATTTAATACTAAGTAAAAAAGAGTTGATTTTACTATCAAGATCTCGTATGAAATATTGAGCATACCTTTATAATTAAGTGAAATTTTCTTCATAAGCATCAATTGAGTCATCCTCCTGCCTCAATTCCAGGAATTGTTTTTCCATTCTATGACAAACCACCTTAGGAAAATATTTCTCAAGAAACACACCTTTAAACTCATCCTAATCAAGAGAATCAATCTTATCACTATCCCTAATATTTTTCACCATCGACCACCACTGATTAGCTTCACCTTCCAAACGGTAAACAACAAGACTAAAATTTTGATGTTCTGAACACCCCATGACATCAAAAATATTTTCTAGTACATTAATACAACCTTATGCTAGAACAGGTTCATAGGATCCTATGAATTATAGGAGATGTTACCTCATGAAATGATTCACTACTAACATGTTCTTTTGTGGTTGATCTGACTGATCTCATGTATAGATACCACCACCATTTATAGCCTCATTAAACTATTCCATCACTACAAAAAACTATTCAGTTTCAATTCTGGCCATATTAGGTTGTTGATTTGGAAGTTTTTATTCCTCCTGATATCTTCCCAACATAGTTTACCTGTTTCCTCTATGAAAAACCATTCTGAACACAAAAATATCTTAGCCAAAAGAACATGGTAATTTGTCAATGCTATATCATTTCAATCATAAATTATGCTAAAAAAAATTTATGGATATTAATTTAACTATATTATAACACCTAAAGTTTTCTAAACCGACCTCTGATAGAAACTATAAGGACCCGTCCTTAAACATTACATATTCTTGAATTAAATGGATAATTCACATTGAAGATATTTTCAGGTTTAGAGTTTAAGAGAATCAGGTCATAACATTTAAATAAAATCATGAATATTGCATACAAAAAATCATATTCAGTATCCATTATTTTTTCATAAAATAAAAACTCTTTAAAATTAGACATTACTAGTTCCATGTTTTAGACATCAAGACTTTTCCTTGATCCTATCCATGACCCTATTCATCTTTAAGTCCTGTGAAAAACATTTCAAAACTTGGGATGAGCATAAAAAGCTCAGAAAGGGTTTTAAACTAAGAAAGAAATCATTATTCCATCAATACATAAAAAACATAAACTATTATAATTACCTCATGAAAGAATAAGATTTATGAATAACACATAGTAATCACAAATCATAATGGTACTTATGGCATTCATATCATACTTACATTGTAGCTATCAAAACTACATAGGGAGCTACGTTGGAATACACATTACAGCATATTCTATAAATCTCTTAGGAGAAACATCCATGTTTACCTCCATAACGTTATACAATGCATTGGAGATCTATCTCGGGCTCACCCACCCTAGGTTTATCATAGAACCACCCGTATACATAAATAATGCCCAAGAACCACAACATATTCATAACACATAATAGAAACATAAAGGAAAGATGAAATTTCAAAATTTCAATCAAAATATTTCATTAAAATATATTGACATAAAAAATCCACTATCAAAAATATTTTCAATACCAAAATACATAAAAAGTATATGCTATTTATTTTCCTTTAAAAAATGCTACGGCTTGTTAAGGAAGCCAAAGATCAAATAATACTCGCAATGACTAAAAAAGGTCTTTGTCACCACTGATGTTAAAAAAATATTCATTTTCGTTTTTTAGTAAAATACTTAGTATAAAAATATTCAATTTGAATGAAATTAAAATTAAAATGGGTTTATACACATTATAAAGTAAATTCGTGTATAAAACAAAATATGCCTAAATGAAAGGAGATTGAGATGAAGTCCCTTACCTCGTGTCCATCTTGACCCGTTCGTTATTTAATCTACTACACAATAAAATGAAGTTAATTTATGCTTTCTTAAGAACATTTTTCAAGTATATTATTCCTTTTATATCACTTATTACCATGTTATAAACATTATGTAATCATTTATGTTAATAATGGTTTTTTGTCGATATTTGGTACTTGAGTAAAAAATGAACACCTTATAATTACAATTTGTCCATGTGGTCAATAGTCCATTATCTAAAGAATGATATTAATGATTTAGATATCATATAAATAATATATATCCAGTATATATATTTATTTTTAACAATACATAACATTTTGGAGAAAAGAAATAAGATGCACCGTTCATGGAGACGGTAAGCCGTACGTATGCATGAACGCTACATTCATTTCTATTTGGTACTTTAATAGAATTAAAAAATAATGATACACATGTATATTATATTTATTGTATTATATCAAATATAATATCACTAACTCTATCCTTTATATGTCCCACATATGGCATTAACAAGTCATATCACTTTGAGGGGGCGATTTTCCGCACTTCCTTAAATGAAATTATCACGTTTACCCATTATGGAAACCATAAAGGTACGATATAAATGTAAAATAAAGAAGAATAAAGAAAACATAAAGATAATATATATAACATATAAATATATTTACATATTAATTTCTACCATGAGAGGCGGTAGGAGATAATCGAACAATCATCGTTTCGTGAGGTGTTAGTTTTCCATCCATAGAAATAATATGTTCTTCACCCATTAGATGGAGGTGTGTGTAAGTGCAGTTAGAATCCTTCTCATAACAAAATAATAGTATACTGAGGATACTATTTTTGTTATAAATGAAAGAAATAAAAAGAGTTTAGGGGTTGGAGATGTAAAATAAAAAAAAGAAATTAAGAGGAACGACTACCTTTAATTTGGGTAACCCCCTTTAGTTTGAACCAAAAAGACTCATTAAAGTATCTTCTGACTAAGGTAAGTTTTCTATAAGGAGGATAGGGTTCTTGAGAGCTTATTTGGGGAGGGTTTGGTTGATCCAAGAAGCATTAGAGGTGTCAGGAATGCGTAATAATTGAGGTCTTTTTATAAGGGGGATGAGGGGCTCTTTAGGGAAATGTGAAAATATTATTTTATTATATAATGATATTCAGTTTCTAAAGGTCAAAAACAAATTAAAGTAGAATATAAGATGACTAATGGTCGAAATAAAATCATCTAACATGAATTGGACTCGTTTTGGATATTTTTTAATATTTATAATCTTATTTATTTAAATTATTTATTAATGAGGTAAATACTACATCATTATTGTGTCACAGATTATTTAATTTATTTGATGTCTAAAATTTATAAAAAAAATACCATGATGTAAGAAATATTTTTATATTTCCAATAAATATTTATAGTTTAAATGATTACTTATATAACCCCATCTAAAAATTGATTTACTAAAAGATATTTGTTTATGTCATTTTTCCATTTACATTATGTTAATTAAAATAAAGTGTCATTATCTCTCATAATAGGCTCCATGGGGTCACAAAATGGACCGAAATATTCTCCTATTTGTAAGTGACTCAAAAAATAAAGTTAGGACATGTTTTTAGGTAATGTTTTATATCATATAATTCTTTTTACCTTGAATTACTCTATTTACCTTTAACCACGGTAAATAAAAGTCAAAAGTTACTATTCGCCAAAAATTATTTTCATCTTATTGAACTAAATATTACATACTAATATAAACCATGTATGTCATATTTTCAAAATTCAATTCACAGAAGTGGTAAAATATCATTTAAATGAAAAAGTCAGTTTTTTAACTACTACTAAGTGGTTTTACTATTCATAAAAAATTGACGTTTTTTAGAAAAATACCAAAAATTCAGCCTACTATATATTTGATATTACAAATTCAAAAATGATGACTATTTTTCCAAATTAAAAACAGAATATTTGAATTAATTAATTTAAAATTAATTCCTCTTATCAAAACAAATAACATGTTTTTAAGAAACAATAACTATCAAAAGATTGATACTTGTTTATGTCCAATTTCAAAGTGAAGATAATTACAAAGACCAAAATTGGATTAGATGTTTAAAATATATTCTAATTAAACTTTAAACCCAATTAAAAAGATAATACAACCATATAAATAAATTATATTAAAAGGCACTATTAAATTAAAATACAGTATTTTTCAGTATTCATTAAAAAATGAACTTTATCAGAAAAATACAAAAAATTTACCCAAAGTTAATTTTGTTCTTCCAAATCTAAAGAAGAATTTTATTTTTTCAAATAGAAAATATAAAAATAACAAAAACTATATTTAATGAGGGTTCACCATCAGAAGGGGGTAAATCGACCTTTTAGTGAATATTATAGTATTATGCTTAAACTTAGATTCATTGATATTTTTATACCCTAGATTTTATTGGATAAATGTAAAAACATTTAAAAAACTTGTATAATCATATTTTATCTAGTTTATTTCATTCCATCCAATACAACATCTAGGCGTTAACTACCATTTATAATAATAATATTATATTATTAGTGTGCAACGTAAGATTTCAAAGAAATCTGTTGTTGTGTATTAGGTAAGACATAGAAAATAGCATCCCATTAAAAGTAAAATTAATTTTTAATTCCAAAATATTAATAAATATGAAAATTTATTGTTCTTTATTTACTTGGGATGTTACAATCTGTGAATTACTCCATCCATTGAGCACATATGTTGACCTTTCACTCTCAATTATTTTCCTGTAAGAGACCATGCTACAATAACACCAATAATAAATGGAAAATCTATCCCCATATATCCTTCATTCTTTAACTAATGAGTTATATGGGATAATTATCAAAAGAACAAATAACATCTAGATTAACATCCTCAGAATCAAAATTATGAGGCATGTCAACAAAATAATGGTGAAGATATGAAACGTAGAAGATGTCATGAATGACACATTAACTATGAGATTATATAAAATGGTAGGATAATAAAAAGACTCTCAAAAAGATCTCAAGTGTCCAAAAAAATCATGGTGAGAGATTCATTTCCATCCATTTTAATTTATTCCCATGTTTGGGAGATACCTGTAATAAAACATGATCTGCACCCTCAAAATTCTGCGGTTTTTGATGATGATCAACATAAGATTTATGTCTAGAATAACTTATAGACATTTTATTAATAATAACAAGAATATAATCTGAAGACTTCAAAATGACACAAGCACCTTGGAGTGCTGGCTATCCTTCCTCAAACTAGCACATGGGTGAATGGAATGACCTATTGTATATGGCCTCATAAAGAGCCATCCATATAATTTCCTAATATCTATTATTGAAGGAAAAAAATTAAAGGGATATTATTTTCGCAATAAATTTTTATGTCAAGGAAAAATTATTAGAGAATATCCTTTAACTCCTTTATTATATGTTCCAACAAGTCATCAGTCAGAGCATGAATGGCTATGTTCAGAGGAACCTATATACCCATATATATCCTTAACCAATGCATGAAACTCCTTGTTAAAAAAGAATAATTATCTAAAATTATATTATGAGGGACCCTATATTTCTATATGATATCACCGACATAAAATTTTCCCAGTTCATTATTTGAGAAATTTTCCTAGATAGGAAGGATGTGGGCTACTTTGTTCTATCCATCCATGACTACACAAATTTCATTGCTACCTCAATACAACCTAAGTAAATAAAAGAAACGATCAATAAAAAATACAACCATTTCAATTTTAGAAACATAAATAGATATGACAATCAAATAGGTTTTTGGTCCTCCACCTTAACCGAAAAAAATTGTAGCAAATATTAATAATACCTTATATATGATGTTTTATCCCTGGCCACAAATACTTGTTATCACATATCATGATACATCATGAAGATAATTAAGTGAAATTCCCATTGTGAAGAATGTGAATCAAAAAATTTCTATTCTTTCATGTCCTTGGGAACCTCAATATTCTCATGTATACAAAATATGTCATCATCATTGATTGTCTAATCTGGAGGCGAGTCCTCACCTAAAGGAATCTCTTGTAGGGAAAAATATTATGGGTATGAAAACATCCTAATATTCACAAATTCTCAAATGGTATTCCCTTTTTCTCATGTTAGCATGAAAGAGAGACTCTGAGCAGCATCTCTCTCTCGCTTCCCCATCGCTAGGGTTCCTCAGTTGTTTTGCGATGGGGGAGGTCAGTGCGCCGTTCTGTGGCCTCAACTCTCCCATCTTTCTTCCCCTTTCTTCCTCGGACCCTACCTCCTTTGGGGATTTCTTCTTGCTGGTGTATTTTTTTGTTTTTGTTTCAGGTGGGGCTTCTTCACGGCGGTGGCTTCGCCAGAAGGGGTAGGCGATCCAGTCGAGGTCATGCTTCTCTTGTGGTTTCCTGGCCAGATTTATGTCTTTATCTGGCCTTCGGACCCTACCCGGCTCTCCTAGTTGGTTAACAGTGATGGATTTGTCAGAGACTTTGGGAAGTGCAGTTGGTCTGGTCATTTGTGCTCCATGAGGTTGGTGTTTCTGTTGGTTTACTCTTAGTTTAAGCCTTTCCCGACCCCTTCGCTGCCCTGGATTCACACTCCTTTCACCACTCTTGTAGTCGGTCAGATGTGGAGGTGAAGGTAATCTTTGGGAGGTGTGTTCTTTTGGTCAGTGTTTCCCAGATGGTGCCCCCAGTTCTCCCTCGATGTTGATGTGGTTTTTTTCGGTGGGAGATCTTTGTTACAGTTGGTTTTGGATGAAAGGCGGTGTTTTGTGCCTGTTGTTTTTTGCTACATGATGGTGATTCTCGAATGGTTGTGATGCTGGTGAAGGTTAATTGATGGTGCTGTTTTGTGGCCCCTTCGGCATTTTGTCTTGCCTCTATCGTGTCGTTTCACTGCTCTAGTTCTAGGTTCCCTCCGATATCTCTTAGGCGGAGGAGTGTGGTGGCCTCCATGGTCCTTTGGGTCATGAGTTCAAGTGGCTGGATTCAGGGTGATTGTCATCAGTGTTGGGTTCAGAGTGGCTGGCGGCGATGAGGCGTGACGGTTGATGTCTTTGGTGGTGGTGTTATAATGCACATATAGTGACGGAGCCTGGCTGGTGATGTGGGGATGGCGCTTTCGGCGGCCGATGGTGATGATGGTAAAGGATTCTCCAGTGATGACAATAGTTTCAATGAAGGTGGTAGTTCCAAGGAGCTGTGATGGCGGAGGTGACTGGAGGATTTCCATCATCTCAAATCGAGGCAGACGAGCGTTTCACGAATTGAGGTGGCTCTTGGTTCAACCCAAAATGATGTGGTTGGCACGTGGTCTGAAATCAATTTTTATGACTTTGAAATTTGAATTTTATGTTTGTGGCGCGACTCATTGGAGTGAAACATGATGGTTTTTCTATTGTTTTGGGAATGCGGTGAGTCTTTGTATTCTGGTGTATTATTTTGATTTGTGATGTACGGTTACCACTAACCCTTAAAGTGGCTTTAGAAAATATCAAAAAAGGGATTTGGATTCTAATATTAACTTTCTACATAAGTGATGTGGTCACTGATAGTGATGCATGTACATACCATCCATGATTTTTCTTAACCTCTGTGTGCATCATTGAAAATATGGCTACAAAATTCCACTCATTACTGGACTCTTGGAGCACATGAGTTTGAGTCCTCTAGACTAGAGCATCAACAACAAAATTTTATTTCCCAATGTATGGGAAAGATCAATGTAATAATACTATAGATATTCAACCCATATTCACTACCAATGATTCAATTATCACTCATCAAAATTATACAGGAAACTTTTGTGGTCCGTAAACAACACAAAATGCTCTCCTAAATGTTAATTCCTCAAACAATGCATGTAATGATCCACAAATTCTAACATGGTATTGTGTGTTGGGTAATTCCACTCATGGGTAATCAACTACCATGAATCATATGAAAAAAAGATCATGTTGAATTATAACTACGGCTAACCCAATACATGATGCATCACAATATACTATATAGCTTCTACTCAGCTCTAATATAATAAGGATCAATGCTGAATTCAATATCCATTTTTAGTTATGAAGGTTTGAATCATAAGATTCAGACCATATAAACATCACACCCTTCTTATTCAAAACCATAAATGGGGACACTAAGCATGAGAAGTATGTTATTTGATTTTTTTAATAATCATCTAGACCCAAAAATTTCTACATTTCAAAGATGATCTTAGACTAGTCCTAGGTGACTACAACTCTCACCTTTTCTGGGTATACTAAAACTCCAAACTATGGGACAATTTGACCCATTAAGATTATCTTATCGATACATAAGTTAGATTTAATTATATTATTATACAACCAATTATCTCTTATTTTATTCAAAAATATCACAAGATGTGTGTCATAATCACTTTGGGTATGAGAATACACCACGTTTTCATCTATGAAGATTGCTAGAAAGAAATCCAAATATTGATGGAAAACCCTATTCATCAAAGACATAAATATTTAATACAAATTCATAAGATTTAATGTAATAACAAGATATTCATATAAGTCTTATTGCCTATAGAAATCCATATATTTAAAATATGAAGTCCTGAGTCGAACTTGTTGATAGCATGATCTCATGTTGATCTTTGAGAATATCCTCCCTCTTCTAAGATTGTTGATAAGATCTTCTATAAAAAGTAGTGGAAACTAGTTTTTAATTGTAATATGATTCAATTTCTTATTATCCATGTAAATCTTGAGGGTCTCATCCACATTATTATAGAAAAGGACTAGTGAAATCTGAGGAGAAGTACTAGGTTATATAAATCCATTATTTGTAGATCTTATAGCTGCCTTTTGAGTTCTAACAACTTAGTAGTAGCCATCATGTATGGAGTAATGGATACCATTTTATTTATAGAAACATTATTTATTGTGAAATATACCTCTATCTCAGGAGGCAGTCCATGAAATTCATCAGGGAAAAAAAATTCTTGAATTGATAGACTATAAGAGTGAATTTAGTCTAATGTAATCCATGATGATTCATATAAAGGCTTAAAATTTTGGCGGTCACTCCACCTAGAATAGGATTCCACATTCCTTCTTTAACATACTAGATATCCCACTCACCCTATTGAGTATAAGTACCACCCTATCTTGACGTAAACTAAACCCTCTAGTGATAAAAATCTATATAGGTATTATAGAGGACCAAATGATGCATTCTAAGAATGAAATTGAAGCCCTTCATCTCAAATATAAAGAGGTATCATAGGACATGATATATATATACCCCAATGGGTCCTTATTAACACTTGGTTATACTCTCAAAACACATTCCCAAAGGTGTATCAAGTTTCATAACACCACTAGAGAACTGAACACCAAGGACAAGACTCCCAACAACAGTCACAGTTATGATGAAATGTGATTCACCTGTGTCAAAATGGTAAGACACTATAAGACTATAGGTCTTATTATTCCAAGGATTCCCACAATGGTAAAAATTCACATTACTAGCAGAGGTTGTCACCTTTCTTCCGCTACTCACGCGTGTTGTCTCAAATTGCCGCTTCTAACTTCTAGTTGAACTACTACCCTCTTAGGGTTATGAACCACCCTGGGTCACAAAGTTTTCTTATCATAGGTTTCTATTAGTGATATGGTCCTATAACCCTATATTAAACATGTTATTAAACTAGAAAACATACACATGAGAATGATTAGGATGAATAAGGCCATCTGGGAATCCTCTCACTTTATTTGGATCATTCGTAGTATAGATAGTCACAATGTGATGATGCTTTGTAAAATAAGGTAAATAGTCCATAATAGTAATAGAAACCTACATTTTGTTCATGAACTCACAAGAATGATCAAACGTGAAGGAACCCAAGAATAAATAGTCATAAAATCTCTATTTGAAGACCCTCCATGTCACTTACCTATACTGACCTACCTGGTTTAGAATTTCATAGAAAAGTGTGGAGGATCCTCAAAGAATATAAGTAGATAGTTCTAATATCATCTCTAGTTGTGTCCATATATGCGTGAATATAGATATAACCATATCGATTTGTAACTATGTACATGTGGTCCACTATCCTCTAAAAATATAGGTAGATGCTACTATTAGTACTCCCGAGTCAACACTCCCATAGAAGGGGCAGAGTGATGAACTCCTTTTATCGTCTACATAAGCCACAAAAACCTCCACAAAACCAAGAATAATTTATCACATCAGGAATAGAAAGAGGATCCACATATAAAACTACTAGAGGTATCATTGGTGGAACATGTCCCTCAACCTCCACAGAATGGTCAACGACATTGGGTTAACATAGGACCAGAGGATGTCATGGTGTCATTATGTTGAAAATTACAGTAACATACCTCAGATAAAATTTTATAATATCACAGTCCACTAATATAGAAATAGAATAGGTACAATGCCATTCTACGATAAAAATACCTCTAATTTCACATAAATCTAGTTGTGGGTAGTATAATCGATCAATAAGAACATAAGAGATGCTACGTTCTACCAAATACTAAGGTTGGCTTTTGGTCAAGGAAATTATAAATTATAAATTTGTTTTAAATTTAATATTTTTAATACAATTATCATTAAATTCTTGAACAAAATGGGTCACCACTTAATATCAACAAGGGACCATAAAACTTATGAATAGAATTATGTAATCTATATAATTTAATGCCTAACATGTTCTAGTCCACACGAACAATGTTCCATGATTCAACATGCCATAGTTGACTGCTTAGGGTTTCTACTATAGCCCATGTAGAAAAACGCTACTTTGTTCATATAAGGAACTCTATGTACCACTTATGTTTAAAAATACCATGCACAAAACGATAGTTAATTTAACATTAATATCACAAATATAAGATATAACAATTTCATGTAATGAAACAATGCATCATACTTGTCTTGACATAATTCCAGACATGTGAATTTTAATATGTGCCTAAGAAGATGCCCGAAAAATGTCACACCCTCATCTCATAGATCCATGCTAAAATAATATATTTAATAATAGAAATAATAATATCACAATTTATGTGCATCAACCAAACATAAAATCAAATCAATGTTAATATACCAATCCAGATATAATAATTATCATTCCTGACAATTTGGATTTCCCCAAAAATGGGATAGCTACCCCTAAGAAAAAATCATTAGAAAATTCAAACTCGTTACTAATCTCATATATATTGTCTCAAAATAGTAAATCCTGAAAATAAAACCTTTGTTACAAATTTATGATATCCTGACCTAGGTTCCACTCAAAGGTGCCTCGAACTAGTTATCTACAATGCCTCAAGCTCCCCTTCCCATACGATATAGGTTTTTGACTAGAAGAAGAGGACTAAGGTGTGTTCATGGGGAGACTATGAACTCTGGTCAGAGTATCATAGTGGTGAAATTATAAATTATTAGAATAAGCATAAAAATAAATAATAGGACAGTGGAAGCAAGAAATACATCTATGCGCTGAAAAAAAATTAAAATCAGTAATCTAAAAAACATTCAGAAGAAGATAATGATTATGTCTCCAAAAAATAGGGAAAATATGTATACATGATAAAAGGAAGTAAATATAGTATATGAAATACAAAATGAACACAAATTCAAATATGCATCCAAGTATCCCAAGCTCTATCCCAGTCATCTTCCATAAATATCCCATCCTAAGTCATGCAAGAAGTCACACATCCATAATTGTTCGCTTCCCCTTATATACACCTACAAGCATATTGTTTTCCTTGGTAATATCAACATCCTAGATAGGGTGTGACATAAACTCAGTAGGCCATCACTCATGTCATCTATATTTATTTAATCAGGGTATATAATATGGTAGTGTTGAGGTAATAATGAAGAGAAGAAAGCAAAATGATAAAAGTAGTTGACTCTAGTTCCAGAATGAAACCAGGTTGATAGTACATTCTTAGACTTCAACCAGATATTATGAACATGTAACCTATTTAAACAAATATATAGACTATATTTGTAGTGACGTCTACAACCATATATGTGGATACTACCACTATCCTGGACCAAAGACACAACTCAGACATCCCTAAGCCCTAGATTGAGTATCACAAGTATCAAGGGATGCCACACCCAGTATCACACTAGTAAGGGTCAACATTCCGAATATCAGAATCATAGGGACACTATTCCCATATTAGAAGAGTGGGGGACAACATACCCACTACCATAGTTTTAGGGCTTCGATGCACGTGTATCGTGGTAGTGTAATTCCTTTCTTAGTATCATAGTAATATGATCACCATGCCCGTGAATCATAGTAGTTGGGAATACATTCCCAATACTATAGTAATAGGGATTTCATACCCAATATCGTTGTATGGTTTATCATGCCTGTATAAACAAAAAGGGTCACTGTGCTCATATCACATATATAAAAATGTACACAATGCCTGTATGACAATTATAAAGGGTCTCCAAGCCCATATAATTATATAACAAGCCTAAGTTTCATCATTCCCATTTAACAAAATTAGCGAGCGTCACCACAACCATACATAAATAGTGTTAGGTAAACATTTCCTTCAATAGGATCTAGTGGAAAATTCATAACTCATTAAAATTTAATAATAATAAGGGTGTAACCATTGTTTAATATGATTTGGTGACATGAGCGTACTAATTAACTCTATTCATTAAATATTAAATTTATAATTGTGTTATCCACGCTATACCATAATGATTAAACATTTCATAAATGTCATTAAATATTTTGAGACATGACATTAACATTAAAATAACTGTGTGGCTGTTTAGTCATTCATATTCATATTAGCATGTGATTGACATAATACAAGGGGTGGCCAAAATCAAAGGGGAACTAAAAAGGTCATAATGTTTAAAGTGAAAGAAACTATTTAAAGGTTCATTAATTTGAAGGGTAACACAATATGAATCCATAATTCAGAACAATAACTAAAATTATTAAATATGAAAACTTTGAGGGATATGAAATAGAACATCTACCTTATGCCTGAAAATGATCAATCATCTTGTATCATCATTTAGTTTAGTGGAAATTTGAATAAAATGAAATAATAAATGAATTCCTTATAAATATTGTATAAAAGAATGTATTAAAATAGAATCATCGAGAGAAATAAAAAAAATGAACTGATCTAAAGTATTAATGATCTTACTAGTGCAATTCTAATTTTATATACATATTTGGAATCAGTGTTCAGACTGAATAATGATTAAAAAACTATATTTATGATAAAGGGAACTCAAAGTGATGCACATCGTATGATTTGGAGATAATGAATAAATATATGGGTGAGGAAAAAGAAATCGGGTCTTCTCATTTAAAAACATTTCTAGACATTTACGTCACGTGTAAATGATTTTTATGTCATATAAATATTTGATTTTCCCCTCTGGAAAAATTGCATTACACATCATGAATTTTCCTACCTATTCCATCACACATTTTGTATTAAATAAACACCATGTATTCTAAATGCACACTATGTATTTTTCCTCTAACTAACCCACATCATCCTTCTTCCTTCTTCCAAAAAAATACCCACCTTAACGTTTTATTTTTTTGTTTAGTTGAGAAGTGAACTATAAAAAGGTTGGATATAAAATTTAAAGTATCCATACCTGAAGGAGATATCTATGACCATTGAAAAATTATACTTTAATCTATATAAAATTAAACCATTAGTAATTAATACTATACTAGAGTTATTGATCTATCCAATCCTATTTATATTTGTATTCATATTATCACTGAAGGTGACATGTCCACCATCCAATTTGATCATGATTTTCAATCTTGAGTATTATATATTCATATTTATAGAACATATATTTTCTAGATTCCATATGTTATTATTGAAACACTTCAATATAGTTAGAAAAAAAATATATTTAAACTAAAAATGATTTTGATACCCATATATTCTTAGGTCAAAAAATGTTAAGGATATGTGATTTTATAATCCATAATTATATTAGTGTATTACCATATATAAATATTAATGTATCAGAAAAAAATGATTCATCAGTTCTAGTATAATAAGAACCACTAGTAGAACTAGAAGAATTGGAACATAGGGAAAATTAGTTAGTATACATCTTTCATTGTCTTTGTTGGTATCCTATTATAGTAGGGTATTTGAGAGTAGTATGTTTACCAAGAATATGGTCAAGGTTTTGTTATTACTTTTTTAAATCACTCTAGATATTTATTTATTTTTTCATTAGATAATTCCAATTCAATTTTCAGTTAAGAAAATTTTGAATTATTTTCCTTTTCTACTAAAATATCAATTTTAATGTGAGTAATCCAAGCATGATTCTTCTTTAAAATTTTATATTTATATTTTAATTCATTAAATGTATCTTCTAGCATATTAAAATATTAAAATAACACATCACTAGACACATTTTCCTCATTATTTTTAGTCTATGGAATATTTTAAAATGAGTGGGAGATTCTGGAAAAACATTTAAAACCTCAAATAAAATTATCATAGAACACATTTTAACATTTCCATTTATATTTTTTCTTCTTTAATCTGATTTAATCAGACTATTCTTTGTGTCCTTCCTTGTATATTTCATATCCTTCTTATACTTTTTTTTCTATTTTCCTTTAATTTATTCTCATAATTCAATATGGGATAGTCTTTTTTATGTGACTTTTTCTATTACATCCACATCATATTACTTTATATCTATAATCATTATCTGTCCAATATTTTATCCCACTTCCTTTTTGTCATAATTTTAAATATAATTAGATATATTGAAGAAATGTTTCTCTCTGTATAACTTCTTAAAGAATCTGTCCAGTTGCGATATTTCTTCATCACAACCAAATGGTTATTCTTTTTCAATTGATATTTCATATTCTATCTTCCCTTTTCATTTAGATTTATAAATATTAAAAGCTACCACTTTTTGGGTTCTTTCAATTCTTAATTTTTCACATGAAATTATTCTTTATACATCATGAGATTTAAAATTATATCTTTTATTGGTACTGTAATAACATCAAAAGTTTCTCATATAGACACTATTGTTTTTATCCATATTTCTATAAGCCATTTGAGATGTCACATGATTTGATCCTTACCAATAAGGATCATTCTGTGTGTTTTCAGCATGCTTAAGATATCATTGAACCTGAGATGAATTTCAGATAAAGATTCAATTTACATCATCATGAAAACATCATATTTAATATTATATAAGTTGAAACACATTTCTTTAATATTATAATTTTCTTTTATGAAATATTGAAAGGTTATTCAATATTTCCAAAGTAGTTGAACAATCATACATGCAGTTAAATTCATATTCTCTTAATATACAATATAAATAATTAATATCTTTATAGTTACAATAATATGGTGCCTTGGTGGTATTAGTCAATGTAGCTATAAAACGTTGATGTTTTTAAAATTTATATTAAGTGAAAGTCCAGATATAAAAGGCCATACATTCGAACTGAATTTTTATTTTGATTTTCTATTGAGAAAAATTATTCCTATTAAAATAAGTCTTTTGATTAGTGGTAGTTCCTTCTATTATATTTTTATCCATATAAAACTTCATTGAGGCAAAATATAAAATTTAGATATTTATATACAACTAGATCACCCTAAAAAGATATTTTTAAATCCACTCATACCACATGTTGGTTGGAGTATAAAACTCAAGAGGGGGTGAATTGTGGTTGCAATAGAAATTTATGATTAAAAATAATTTAAAAAATAATCCCCCCAATTAGTTAGAAACCCCTAGTTCATATAAATTTTAGAGATATATAATTTGATCTTTTAAGAGGTTCTAAAAAGCTCGATCACTTCTCAGTTAAATTTTTTTAAAGTACTTTAACTTTTGAAACAAGTATACTCATATGAAATACTATATATGAAACCCTAGTTTCATTAATCTATCAAATTTATGTTTTTTAACAAACTAGAGAAAAAATCTAATTCTATTATAATATTAAGAATCAAAATAGACAAATATCACAATGATATTTTACCAAGGGGTTCAGTCTCAAGCTTAAACTTAATCCCATCCACTTAGTAATCACCTGATGCTAAGAATTTTGTTATTAAATAAACTGATACACACCCTAAATTGTATTTTACAAGAAATTACACTCATAGATTTCTCGATATAGAGTCTCTGTTATATTTATACATGGTATATAAAATATTTGAGGTCAAAATATATCTCATCTGTAACACCCCATGGTTTAAAAAAAATGGAATAAATGAAACTTTGTTTTAGAAGATATTTATAACTATCTCTTAAACATAATTTTTCAGCTTGTATGTTTTGAATTTCAAAAAATAGTCATCTTCAATTTCATTTAATATGTTTTATAGAGTCTGATGGAACCAAATTTCTTTGGTGAATAGTAACATACCCTTATGAATTGTAATATAAATAGTAATATGACCCTAATGAATAGTAAATTGTATTATTATTTTATTTTCTTAAGTCTTTGAGATAGTAACATCTTGGTTAATTTTAAAATGTGGTGTAAAAGAAGTTATAGTTTTAAAATTGTTAATTTTTGAATTATGTATGATTATATTTAAAAATTAAATTAATAATAATTAGAAATTTATTTTCAAAAAATGGATTTAATTTTTTAATTTTACAAATCAAAATATAGTTACGGTGAATTTTTGGGATTTTTCTGAAACAATTGATTTTTCGGTGAATAGTAAAAATACAGTTTTGAGTGTCTGTGCATTAATGAAATCATTAATGATGTAATAATGATGTAATAAATCTGGACGACTTTTGTACTGTCAAATGAGATGTGAGGTTTTCCATGTTGCTAATACCTTTGGCAAATACCATTTGCAAGCGCATGGTTTTTCAAATACCACTAATAAGGGTTCCCTTGGAATTATTAAAATATTCCCTCAATTTTTCTATAAATACAAACACATTCTTTCATTACCATCATTAAAAATTCCCCATCAATAAAGGTCTAGACTCCTTACCTCCCTATTAGTTCTAACAAGGTTTCTTCAGGCCCCCAAGGTGGCAACCTTCATGTTATAGGAGTTACTCTACAAGGTAAGAAAATCCTCAATTTCTTTCATTTTTCATTAAAGTTCTCACTTATGTGGTTTAACTTTAATGTTTCCATAACATGTTCTTATTTAATTATTATTATTGATATATTTTTTATTATGATTAATTTTTGGATGGTTGACCCTTTTACCCTCTCTTTTTAATATTTTCTAAAACCATGTTGCATAGCCATTAGGCTGCTGAATATCTGCTTGGGATTTCCCAATTATTCTTTTATTTTGAGTTCATTTCTTTTCTTATTCTTTTATCAACTCATATTACCCAAGAGGAATTAAATATATTGAAATCATGTATATTCTTTATGTTCTCATTTTCATGTTAAATTCATCATCATTCTTCCTCTCATCTCCCACTTGTTCAAGGAATAAAAACATTGTCCGTGATGTGTCTAATTACCAACTTCATGGACGATGTTATTCAATTTAAATCAATTAATTCATGTTTTTCCATGAAACAATTTTTATGGTTGATAAAAGTTAATATATATATATATTATGTCTCATCCATGGTTCTATAATTATTTTGTACACATTGATTTAATTTATAAAACAAAATGAGGTTGTTATTATTAAAGAAACACTAAAATTCTAAAAATACATAATTAATGTTTTAACTTATGAATCATCCTTATAAAACTAAAAAATGATAAATGATATAATTTATTTTACTGGAAATATTTATATAACATTCCAATACAATTCTAAATTTTGACTTCTAATCGAAAAGAATATATATCATGAACCAATCATGGAAAACATGTAAATAAAATACCACAAAACAATGCAAGGAACAAAATAGTAACAAATAAAGGGTGAAATGATGGAATGAAATGATCATATAAGATTTTATAAATATGTATGTAATATATTAATAACACTCTTTTAACCATTATACAGGAGGTTTAAACACATTTTAAGTAAGAAGAACCAGAGGTAAGGGAATTCTTAAACCAATTTCCATTCTTTGGGTTAACCTTCTTATTTGTTAATTTTGTGGTATTAATATTATTGCTGTGATGAATTTTTTGATATTATGTTGTATTATGTGTATGTACAGTTTATATACATATCCTTTCAATTCTATTAATTCTCACTCCATTATTTTAATGTAATTCCCTTTCCAAAACATTTTAAAATGCTCTTTAATAAATTTTAAATGGATTGTTTTTTATGTGTATGGAATGAGTAGTTTCTCATGATTTTAGGATACTTTATTAACATTATATGTTTCTTGGAAATTATTTATGTTGGTTTGATCCCATTATATCTCAATATATGTTGGGTTGATCCCCTTTATAGCTCCTAATATATTGCGTTGATCCCATTATAGGTCAAGATATGACAGGTCAACCCCATTATACCTCTCCAATGGATTGGATACTTCAGAGATAGAAGTTGAAAAAAGGGTTATTGAATGTAAGAGTGATATTGTAAATATTTCCCAAGGGAACAAAAATATATTTTTATACATACGAGTTTTTATGGTTATGGGTTTTATTGGTTTTTATGTTATCACTTGACTAACACTTTCTATATTTATATCTCTTGGTGAGTTTTATACTCATCCAATGTTTTAAAAATGTTTTTCACATGATATAAGGATGGGTAAGTTAAATAATGGATTCATGATGTTTTATATGGAGTGTTGTCAAAGAAATCATGCTTTATGTTTTAATTTTTTATATTTTGAAAAAAATGGAAACCGTTTTTAGTAGTATACTCTTATATGATTATGGTATGTTATGTATGTATCGTATCCTATTTCTCTAGAAATATAAGGCTAAAAAGGTCCTCAATATGTACTAATGAATATTCCTGACTAAAATTCAAGATTAAGTAACATTTGAAGGTCAGGGCTTTATAGTTGGTATCAGATGATGGTTTAGATAACATTAGGGGATTGGATGATGTTAAAAGAATACAATAACTGATTTTTACACTATGATTAATTTGAAATGATAAAAAATATAAATATTAAAATGTTTCTTCATCTATGTTATGTTTTTATAGAATGGTCTTCCAGAGAAGAGACATGGAATCAAAAGTAGGAAGACACCAAGAGGCTAATGTCTGTCCGAATCTACAGCCCGAAATGGTGGGAATTAGAACTAAGATATTTGTGATAGAAATAGCTCATTATACAAATGAAATAAATGGGGGTGGTATAAATTCTAGAGAGTAAAACATTCAACCCAAAAAAAAACATATATTTTGTGGAGTATTTTTTACGGAAACATCCTCCATCATTCGGTGAAACAATAGATTCAGTGATAACCGAAAGATGGATCAATTCTTTAGAAAAGTTATTTGATGCCATTGGATATTTGGACATGTCAAAAGGTAATACTAGATATTTATTACAGGGAAGGTGAATCTGATCAGTGGTGGTCTCTAGTTAATAATACGAGAGAATGATATGATCTTTAAAGTCTAGAATGGGTTGATTTGAAGAGTCTTTTTCAAGAAAAATATTTTCCCAAAACTGTTCGACTCAGAATGGGGAAACAATTATTTGAACTGAAGTAGAAAGATGATGATTCTGTGGAAGCATGTGAAGCCAGTTTTACAAGACTATCCTGGTATATACGAGATATTACTTCTTATTTTGAATGTAAAATTAATAGATTTTACTCTGGTTTGAAACCATTTTTAAGAGGATATTTGGCCTCACAAGATTTTAAAAGCTATGAGAATATTTTTTTTATTCTAAAAAAGGTGTGATGGAGTTTGATGAAACCTATGTGCATCATTATGACAATAATAAGAAGCAATTAGGTTAGAATACATTGGGGAAGAACTCGTTAAAGACGTTTGGAGGTACGAAAATGAATTTCCCTTATTATGAAAGGTGTAGTAAAAGGCATCCTGGTGATTGTCTTGTAAATTTTGGGAAAGGATAACCATGTGGGCTGTTTCGACACATGTCTCATGAGTGAAAAGAAAATGATCCAAAAAAATAATTAGAAGTCGATGGTGATATGCATTAACTATAAGAAATCGAGTCATTTTAAAAATGTTTGTCTGAAGCTAGTTACTCAAGAAGCGAATATGTAAGATTGAAGGCATAAGGGTTTGGTAAAAATTTTTGAATCCACTTCAGTATACGTTGAGCTATAAATTGTGGTTGTATTAGATACATTTATAGTTTTTTTACAGATTTTTCAATTGTGCGGTTTGATTCAAGGACTACATATTCCTTCATTTTTGAGATATTTTCATAACAATTGGGAATTCAACCTCATTAAATGAATTCATATCTCATGGTAAAAACAATGAGAAGAAATATTTTGGAAAAAATAAATTAAAAGAATTTGCCTATCCTTATATGTGGAAATATTTTACCCAAAAGTATTGTAATTTTTCTTCTAGTAGAGTTTTATGTTATTCTAGTTATGTACTGGATTTCTTTTTATCAAGCTAAAATAGACTGCAGAGAAAATGAATTTTTTTTTCAGAATGAATTTAATTTTGTGTAGAAAAATAAACCCATACCTTTAATAAAATATTATCAAGCTATGAAATTGTTAAAGGATATGAATTAAAGTTATCATGCTAATATTTTTGAAGATAATAGAACAATCCAGATTAATGATATACCTGTGGTAAATGAATACTTGGATGTTTTTCATGAAGATTTTCCTGGTGTTATTCCTAATCGGGAATTTGAGTTTACAGTTGACTTAGTTCTTAATTCTAAGACTATTTAGAAACCTCCTTATCGAATGGCCGAAATAGAACTTCTAGAATTAAAAAAGCAGTTGCAGGAATTAGTAGATAAAGGCTTCATCTGGCCTAACACTTCACCATGGGACACTCCTATTTTTTTGGTATGAAAAAATATGGTTCAATGAGAATTTTCATAGATTATAGAGTCTTGAATAACATTAATCTTAAAAACAAGTATCCTTTTCCTTATATCGATGATTTGTTTGATTAGATCTTGGGAGGGATGTTTTTTTTTCAAAGGTTGACCTTAGGTTAGGGTACAATTAGTTGAAATTAAAGGATGTAGGCATCCCAAAGACTGCTTTCCGTACTAGATATGGTAATTATGAATTTGTAGTTATGTATTTTCAGTTAGCTAATGAACCTACTATATTCATGGATCTTATGAATGGAATATTTCATGAGTTCTTGGATATGTTTGAGGTTGTCTTTATTGATGACATTATGGTATATTCTATAAGTAAAGAGGACCATGAAAAACATCTAAGGGTTGTTTATAGACATTAAAAGAAAAGAAATTGTATTGAAAATTATGAAAGTGTGATTTTTGGATGTAACAAATTTCTTTTATTGGTCTCATTGTAAATAAGGACAGAATAACTGTTGATCCTAAAAAAAAATTGAATGATGAATGGCCAAGACATAAAATGTTACAGATATTCATAGTTTTCTTGGTTTAGTAGGTTATTACTGACAGATTATTAATAACTTTACATGGTTACCTAGTTTTTAACTAAGTTAACACAAAAGGGGTTAATATTGTTTGGATAGAAGAATGTGATGTTTTTTTTCCGGAACTGAAGAAGATATAGGTGAATGATCCAGTTTTGGCATTGCCTTCCTGATGTGGTGTGTTTTTCATCTATAGTGATGCTTTATTGAAGTGCCTTGGTTGTGTTCTAATGTAGAATGATCAGGTAATTGATTTTTCTTTAATAGAACTAAAAAATCATTAGTTAAATTATCCAACACTTGATTTGGAATTAGAATCTATGGTTTTTGATTTAAAAATTTGGAATCACCCTTTATACGTTTCCAAATGTCAAATATATACTGACCAAAAAAGACTGATGTATATATTCACTTAGAAGGAATTAAACATGAGGCAGAGAAGATGGATTGAACTGATATAGGATTATGATTTCACGATCAATTACCATCTTGGAAAAGCAAACAATGTGGCAGATTCCTTGAGTCAAAAACATCATGAATCATTAACCATGTTATGTTTAGAACATGATCCCTTGATTAATGATTCGATGAATATCAGCTTATAATTTGTCGGTGCAGGGAATACATCTGTTTTGTTTTGGGTTTCAGTGCAGTCATCGTTATCGGACAGAATTAAGCGAGCATTGAATGAAGACTATGAGCTACAAAAAAAGGTAGAATTGGTAAAAATGGGTAAGTTTCTAAAATTTTACCTTGATAAAGATTGTGTATCATGATTTGGTCCATGGTTGTTTGTTCCTTGTGATTCCAAGTTAATGAAATTTTTTTTGTGTAAATCTCATAGTTTTCTATTTTCAGCTCATCTGGGCAGTACTATGATTTACAAAGGCCTTCAGGAGTATTGATGGTGGGATTTAATGATAAGGGATATTGCAGAATTTGCTGTGAAATGTTTGACATTTCAACAGGTTAAAGTAGACTAGCAGTAACCGAAGAGGGTGCTTCAGCTTTTGCTAGTGCCAGAGTGGAAATGGGTGAGTATTTCTATGAAGTTAGTGGTGGGACTACCTAATACTTCTATAGGTAAAACTTAGATTTGGGTTATTGTTGATCGGATGAAAAAATCTACAAATTTCCTTTATATTTGACATACAATGTCATTGGATCAGCTTTTTCGACTATACCATAAGGTGATTGTTTGGTTACATGGAGTTCCTCTTTCCGTTGTATTTGACTGAGATCCCAGGCTCACTTCTATCTTTTTGAAGGGGATTTAGAAGTCATTGGGCAGAAACTTAAATTTTAGTATATCTTTTCATTATCAATCATATGGGTACTTAGAATGAGTGATTTAGACATTAGAGGATATTCTTTGAGCTTCTTTGATAGACTACCATTGAATTTTGGATCATCATAATTCTTTAGTTGATTTTTCTTATAATAATAGTTTTTATTCCAGTATACAGATGACATCTTTTGAGGTAATGTATGGGAAACGGTGTTTAAATCCAGATTTTTGGGATGATGATAGGGAAATGAAGTTGATTGGACCAAAATTAGTAGTGTAAGTGGATAATAATGTCAACATGATCGAGCAACACATGAGGAAAACTGAGAGAAAGCAGAAAATATATATAAATAACATAAGGAAAGGCTTCTCTCTCGAGATAAATGAGTATGTTAACCTTAGAATCTCACCTTGGAAAAGTGTGATACATTTTGGTATTAAAGTAAAGGTAAGTTCATGATTCATCGGTACTTTTGAAATCCTGGGGAAAGTTGGACCAGTTGCATTCCGAGTAGCTTTTTCACCACGTTTTTCTCAGGTACACAATCTTTTTATTGTTTCATTATTGAGAAATTATGTTCCAGATTTATCACATGTCTTGAGTCCAGAAGCAGTTTATCTAGGAAAGAAACATTATTATGAAGATAAACTAGTAAAAATTCTTGATCGAAGGGAACATGCATTGATGAATAAGGTAATCCATCAGTTTAAGGTTTTTTGGAGAAACCACATGGTTGAATAAGAAACATGGGAATCTCAAAATGTTATGAGGGAATTTACCCTCACTTTTTTATTGAGTAAACGAAATTGTGAAGATGAAATTTATAGAATGTGGGGATAATGTAACACCACAAGGTTATAAAAAAAAAAGAAATGCATGAAACATTTTTTTAAGAATATATTTATAACTATCATTTTAACAAAATTTTGCAGCATCTATATTTTTAATTTTGAAAAACAGTCATATACAATTTTGTTTAGTTGGTTATTTATAGTCAGATGAAACCAACTTTTTTTGGGTGAATAGTAATAAACCCTTTTGAATAGTAAATTAAATAGTAATATGAACATAATTAATAGTAAATTGTATTATTATTTTTTTCTTATGCCTTTAAGATAATAACATCTTGGTTAATTTTTTAATGTGATATAAAAGTAGTTATAGTTTTAAAATATTAAATTTTTGATTTAAGTATAATTTTATTTAAAAATGAAATTAATAATATGTAGAAAATTATTTTCAAAAAATGGGTTTCATTTTTTAATTCTATACATCAAAAAATGGTTACTGTAAATTTTTTAGATTTTTCTAAAAAAGTTGATTTTATGATGAATAGTAAAAATTCAGTTTTGCGTCTTGCTGTGTTAAGGACATAATTAATGATTTAATAAATATAGTCAACTTGTGTACAGAGAAATAATATGTGAGGTTTTAAATGTGGCTAATAAATTGGGCAAATACCAAGGGAAATCCAATGGGTTTTCAAATACCACTATTGAGGTGTCCCTTGGAAATTATTAAAATATTCTCTCACTTTTGCTATAAATACCAACCCATTCCTTCATTAAAATCTTTCCAAATTCATCATCAATAAGGATATGGCCTCTTTACTTCCTTAGTAGTACTCTAATTATTTCCTCAATCCCCCAATGTCCCAAGCCTCATGTTCTAAGAGTTACTCTACAAGGTAAGAAAATTCTCAATTTCTTTCTTTTTTCCATTCAAGTTCTCTTTTATATGGTATAACTTTCTTGTTTTCATAACATGTTATTATTTTATTCCTATTCATTATATATTATGTATTATTATTCATTTATGGTTAGGTTAACCTTGCTCCCTCCCTTTTTAATATGTTCTAAAACCATTTTACATTGTCGTTAGGCTGCTGAATTTTGGAAAGGGATTTCACAATTATTATTTTATTCTGAGTTCATTTAATTTCTTATTGTTTCCTTATCTTCTCTTACCCAAGAGGCATTAAATCTCCATAAATAATCTACATTTTTTATTTTCTCATGTTCATGTAAAATTTATCATCACTATTGTTCTCCTCTCTCACATATTCAAGGAATAAAAACATTGTCCGTGTTGTGTCGAATTACCGACATCTTGGACGATGTGATTTCAATTTACATAAATTCATTAATTTATGGTCATTAAACCATTTTTATGGTTGATCCATGTTATTATAAATTTATTATGTCTCATACATGGTTATTTAATTATTTTTTACAAATGGTTTTATTTTATAAAACAAAATGTGGTCGTTATTATTAATGAACCACTAAAATGGTCTAAAAGAACATCATTAATGTTTTAACTTATGAATCATCATAATATAAAACATAAAAATGATAAATAGTATAATATATTTAATTATAAATATTTAACTACCATTCAATTACAATTATGTAGTTTCACTTCCAATCGATAAGAATATCCATTATGAACCGATCATGGAAAACATGAAAAGAAAACACCCCAAAACAATGAAAAGAACAAAATACTAACAAATAAAGGTTGAAATGATGTATTGAAATGATAATATAAGAAATTATAAATATTGATATGTTTTTTTAATATATTAATAACACTCTTTTAACCATTATAAAAATGTTTTAAATTCATTTTAATTAAGAAGGACCCAAGGTAAGGGAACTCTTAAACCAATTTCCATTCTATGGGTTAACCTTCTTCTTTATTCATTACGTAGTGTTAATATTATTGGTGCGATGAATTTTTTTATATTATGTTTTATTATGTTTATTTATAGTGTATATAAATATCCTTTCCATTCTATTAATTCTCAATCCAATTATATTTTAATGGAATTTACTTTTAATAGACTTTTAAAAATATCTTTAATAAATTTCAAAAGTATTGATTTTTTATGTGTATGGAATGAGTAGTTTCTCCTCATTTGAAGATACATTATTACCATTATATTTTCCATAGGACTTATTTATGTTGGTTTTATACCATTATTTATCAAGATATTTAGGGTTTATCCCCATTATAGCTCAAGATACGTTGGATTGAGCCCATTATTGTTAAAGATATGACTGGTGAGACCCATTATAGCTCTCCAATGCATTGGGTACTCTAGATATTGAAGTTGAACAAAGATTTATTCCATGTGTAAGGATTAATATAAGAGTTATATGGTAAATATGTCCCAAGGAAACTACATGATGTTTTTATGCATATGTGTTTTTATGATTATGGGTTTTATTGGTTTTTATGTTATCACTTAACTAACACTTTCTATTTTTATATCCCTTACTAAGTTTTATAGTCATCCGATGTTTTAAAAACGTTTTTCACAAGATATATGGATGGTTAAGAGAACTAATGGATCCATGATGTTTGATATGGTGTATTGTCAATGAAAACATGCTTTATGTTTTAATGTTTTATATTTTGAAAAAAATGGAAACTGTTTTTAGTAGTATCCTCTTGTATGATTGTTGTATGTTTTTTATGTAAGGTATTATAATTATCTAGAACTATAAACTCAAAAATATCCTCAATGTTTAATAATGTTTATTCTTGACTATCATTTATGATTATGTAATTTTTTAAGGCCAGGTCCTTATATCTTCAATAGTTATTACTGTGAATATAAGTGAAATACATAACCAAGTATAAATTAGTCATCAGTTTTATATGAGTGAAATTATTTTCAAAAATATACAGAATATATAAATACATCTCAAATTTATATAATTTATAGAATGACAAAGAAATATAAGATAGAAAATATGATTTATATCGATCTGAATATGTTCGGTTTCCCAGATTCCTTGTATTATTCGTCTAAAGAATCTCAAAAACATTTCATAATAGGATACAAAAAATAGAGTTTCATACAACCTTCTTTGTAGAACATGTGTACATATATAATATTCTATTATTCTCGACAAGAGAATATCTTTTTAGTACACTCTCAACCCCTTCACATAAAAATTTTTCCTTATAAAAATGATTATTATCCAAAATTAGACATTGTAGAATAATAAATGTAATATTAAATTAATTAAATATTAATTAAGTACTTCAAAAACAATCCATTTATGATTTAAAATTATTTAATACTAAGTTAGGCACAACAATTTGTCTTCACATAAAACAATGGTATTTGATCTTATAGTAACTTGATGTGGTCAGTCGGCATGCTAAACTCATGTGAAAATGTTTTCATAGATGGTTAATCACTTTATGTGGTAAGTTTATTTTCTAATGAGATTTGTTGTCTCTTTGTTAATTCACTATAATAATAGACATGGATAGTGTTTTAATTTAATAAAAATTATACATTCTTTATAATAGTATCTTTTTTTTCATCACATGGTATGTTTTTTAGATGACCACTTTAATAATTTTCATGGCTAGGTACAAGATAGGTATATCACCACTTAATTATAGGTTGAGTGTACATGAAACAAAGTGATTGTCAATATAAGATAAGTTCAGTATTCAATTCATGGTCTGTTCATAATATAGACACATGTTTCTCATCTAAATCATTATAAAGAGTTTTGTCTTATTGTCAGGTGAAATATAACATGTGGAAAAGTGACATGGTTAACCCAAAACTATCCATTATTTCATGTTTTTTATAAAAATATTTACTAAAAAACATCAAATTCATTAATAAAAATATAAACATGATTTTGTATCATTAATAAGGATATTCTTGTCAAAGATATTAAGGATTTGTATTCTATATTTTATTTCTATATTAAATTTACTTTCAGAATTATTAAGTTTTATTTATGTAAAGAGATAATATTGATCTTATATATATAATAATTTAATTGGAATTTTAAATTTATAAGAAAAACAAATATGTTTTCTATAATTTTATGTCACTGTTGAGTTACAGGTCGACTATCATTATTCTAGGTAATATATTGTGATATCCAGTTGATATTGATTCATTGAATCAAGTTTAAATTAGTTGATAGATTTTAAGAGGATAATTGAATAAAAGGTAGAAATTTGGATTTTTTGTAAAATTTTCTTATAATAATTACGATTTATTAAATTGATGATAATTTTTGAGAAATTAGTATTTTTGTTTCTTTTATGATATAGTTGTGTTGTTTTTATATTTTTTATGCCATTAGGTCTAGAATAGTTTTTTTTGTCTTTATAGAATATGTTGACATGTTGTTTTTTATATGATTATATAATATGTGATATTATTGGTTTTTTTGTGGTTTTTAGTAATGTGGTGAGGTGAGGTTGTGGAAGTTGGCGTGTTATGGTTTTCTAGGGATCTGGAATCATTTTGAAAAAATAATGAATTGGAATGGATTTGGTTTCTATAGAGAAAATAAGGTCCAATATAAATAATTTGATGAATTTTACTGGTTATAATTTTGAGTGGATAATAAATGAATATAGTTTAATAATGGACAATTAGAATTGTAAATAGAAGATAAAATGAGTAGGATGTGTTTCTTTTTTGTGTTTTTTTTCAGTTTTAGTGGTGGATTATGTTCTGTCTAGAGATAGAAACACTTATTATTATGTTACAATAGTGATGTAGTGATTGGGATATCCTTGTAGAGGGTTTTTTATTGGAAATAATCACTAGTTCAGGTTTATAATATTATTATATATTCTTATTGTAGTTTTTTTATTTAGGTTTATTGATTTCCAACTTCTCCAAGTATAGTTTTACTCGTATTTACACCTCAATTCATGTGATCCTTTTCAAGGAAAGAACCATATAAGTCCAAATAATCATTTTGATAAGTTATCCTTTGAAAATAAAATTCCACTTTTTTCATGGATTACCTAATAAATAATTTATTTTTAGATTTGGAATAAACAATATTATAATCTAAACATTATACATATACTTCATAAGCCCAAAAAATATGAAATAAAATTTAGGATGCCATAAAATCTATATATAAAATGACATATTTATATGTAAACTAAATACAATAGGGTTAAGTATAAATGATGTAGTTTCCAGAGAATATCCCTAGAATTATACAGAAATGTCACATTGGATCCTAATAAATTAAACCATTTTTAAGAATGTGTGATTATTCCCCTCAAAATCACTATTACACTATTCTATTTTAAGAGGAGTGTGTTATGAAACAATTCTTTAATCTCTTATATTGTTTGTAAATTTGTTTCTCATGTATTCACCACCCATATCTGATCAAATAATATTAATACCTTTTTATAAATTAAAATTTACATGAATTTTGAACACTATAATATTTTCAAATGTCTAAATTATTTCTTTATAATAAATATATAAATATACATAATGATGTCATTTATAAATTTCATAAAGTACATACACCCAAATTTTTTTTTCAAGTAATTTATATTCCACATGCAACACTATGTATACAATCTCATAGTACACTATATCTACCATATTTTATATTAAGTGTTCCACTTGTAATTTTTCATAATAAATTTTTCCCTTTTCTCAAATGATTGATAATAGGAGTTGAGAAACCATTTTTATGACTTCATTTAATGTTTTTGTCATTTATATTTTAATGGTAATGAAGGGACAAATTATTAACTTAGAAAATATTCAATCATTTTATTATTATGAATATTATTAATATAAATATCCATATTTGTAATATGGAGACACTAATCTAACTACTCGTATAATGCCCAAATCAGAGTTCTATTACTCTAGGATCACTCTAATATCCATAGGTTCTGGAGACTAGATCCACTGGTAATGATGAAATAGAAGGTAATATTAAACCACATTGTTTATGGTAGTTATTCAATACCATATTATAACAGAAATTAAGCAAGACCCATCGATAGGTCTTATGTTTTACAACTAAAATCTTTTCCAAATAGATCATAAGTAAATAAATAAAAATTTAAGCATACCCTAAATATCTAAATTAACTCATGAATGAAAAATAAACATACAATCTATAATGTGATATATTAAAATAGTTATATTAATTTTAAATTGGTCCTATGATAGGGAAACTTAATAAGATTAGTCTATGATCCAAAAAACACCCCCAACGATCCCTAAAACACCATCATTGAAGGGAAAATTGATACTTCATGCAAATGAAACCCAATTAGATACAAAAATACATCTATGAACTACCATATTACATGGATACACCTAAAACATAATTAATGGTAGGCTTTATATCCAACAAGGTTTCCATGTAGGGAGTGAGCATAAATACTTAGTAGGGAACTAGCAATGCTATGTCAACATAGTAATGGAAAATTTTTCTTATACAAAAATATATAATATAGATTAAATAAATATAAAAAATATTTTATAGTAAAAAATTATTATATATAAAATATTTAATATTAATTTCATACAAGAGATCGATGGTAAATAAGCATGGATAATTATGAAAAATCCAAATCATTAATCCCTATACTGGGAAGGTCCATTCTGAAACTACCTGATTGCAATCAATACTTGGAATTTGAGATTATTAGGGTAGGGAAAATCATTAGACCATCCCTAAATCCTAATAACATTGTATATAAAATAATGCAAGTCAATAGGAAAGTTCTATAATGTTGATATTGTAAACTATATAAGAGATTTAAGGAATTGGGGGACTATCCCATTTTTGGAAAAGAGATGGGTCAAAAAATTGTCAGGGTTAAAAGCTATCCCATTCAACAATATGAATCCATAGTTAGTGGATAGAATTTCATAGTTCATAAAAAAAACAATATACCTCTTCAATTATTCTTATCAAATATCAAATTAGGATCCATTCTCAGGAAATAAAAAATTAGTTACATTAAAAAACATGTTTACATTTCAGAGAATCAAAATACCTGATATAATTAATTGATAGGAATTCTCAATAAAAGACTATAAATAATATCACTCATCATGGTTTATACAACAACATAATACCATGATTGTAATAATAAAAAATTAAATTAGTGTTTATTTTACCCAGTAAATAATTTAATAAACAATGGAATCAACTAATGGAGATATCGAACATGGAAGAAAATAAAATAATTCCATAAATTAAAAAATAATATATTATCAGTCAGCTAATAATTTTTTCAACCCAATGATGTTGACGGTATGATTTGATGTAATTTAATGAAATACATGGTAAAAAAACACAAATGTTTCAAAATCATGCCTAAACATCTCAAACATGGGATTAAAATTTCAATATTAACACTAAATAGTGTGTAATGGTAGTAGAGATTAGGGACAAATGGTCTGTACATCACTAATATATCAAGGCATAAATTTATAAAACCCAAATATAATAAATTAGTATTGGTTCAAGGTTCCAAATTAAAATCTAGTCAACACTTATAGATTCCAAATCAACACTTAATGCGAATTAATTTTATTTTAAATGGCCACATTTAAAATAAGGATATCTGAATTCAATTGAAGAAATATTTTGGAAAACCATTTTTGTGAATGGGTAAAGAAAGGAAGATATGAATATTATTAAGTAAGTATTTACAAAAATAAATTTACAGAAAGAAGGTTTTTCATAAAAAAACCTATTATTTTATCCATAATTGTTTTGGTAGATATGAAAAATTAATTATATATAAGTATTAAAATTACTATTATTTTTATTTTAAATAAATTTTTTCCTTCCATAAAACCAGCCACCACATCACCACTAAATCATTCTCTTACCATTTTCTAATTTTGTATCATTGGATTATTTATCACTCAGGTTTGATTTGGAATATGGGATTAATATTATATAATAGGGTTGTAACTTATGATGTTATACTTAGTTGTAGAATAAAAAACCATGATGTTTTAGACCAAGGAAATACTATCAATTTGCAAGTTATCCTCAAGCTTATTTAAGGCTATCAAGACACTGGGGATTCCATTCTATCATGTAATTAATTCATGAAATGTTACAAACCATTGATAAAATAGAGTTTAGCTAAATTATTTATGAATAAGGTACCCAAATTATATAAAAAGGTTAGCTCAAAAAATAAGTCCCAAAATTATAAGGATTTAATAAAGACAACGTAGTCAGTTAAGGTCACCATATAAGATAGCGGAGGGAATTTTTATTTACTCATATGAAAATATATTACTTAAAAAACAAATAACTAATAACATTAATATATTTTAAATAACCATTAATTTAGGTCATAAAAATATAAATATTCTTCTTTTATTAATCATTAATAACCAAAGGTAAGAATCTTAAAGGCATAGCTAAAGAATCATTCAATGAGTCAACAACTCCTATAAAAATAAATGATGATCTTTATTAACTATTTATTATCAGAATACAACCCCTAATATGTATGTTATCTTGATTTTATATTAATGAAATATAATAAATTAAACACTATAGTGAAGGAGGGCTAAAACCTAATGGAAATATTTAAAAAATACACATAAAATTCCATCAATAACCACACCATTTTGAAGACCTACCCAAATACATGATAACATACTATAATTTAACCCCTAAATATGACAACCCCTTGGGTAAATGATACATTAATCACCTTATAATTTAAAATTAATGGAAGGTTAAAATTACTTCCACTTTATCCCCCTTGATGAAAATAAAAAGCAGATCTGAAGAATCTCGGAAGTGTACTACCGTAATCTAGTGGAAGTATCCTTGGAATATGTGTCTATAATGTTTAAATTAGAAGGAAATTGGAGAAGAATGAAAAGTAGAGGACATGGAAAAAAATAGTTTTCAGCATGAGGAACTATCTTGAATCTTCCAATAACTAAAGGGAAAGAAGTAAGGGAAGAAAGAGTTCAAAAGGGGCTATAGAAAGGGATCGACATTATCTATGAGGAAGTGAGTTCAACAGAAGTGAGAAAGGGAGAAAATATTGTCTAAAGGTAAAAAATACCAAACCATTCTTGCTAAAAAATAAGAAAAAATATTACTAGGTACATATTTTAAGTCTATAAGGTACTTTTTGGTACTCCCACACCACCATTAAATATTCTAGGTCTCGTACGCACATGATGTCACATGCACTTGTAACTATAGATGCCACCCCTTTTAGGTACCCTAGATGATGAAAAACTTATAATGTATCAAAACATTATAATAATACCTCATAATTAATCCTCAAGAACCCAAAATAAAAATTTAATCCTTCAAGGAAAATCAACACACAATTATAATTAAAATTCATTATGATCGCATGTAAAAATTATAACAAACATATAAATAATATCATTATGAAACCTTAATTAAGGAAATTGGGAAATGTGTTATTACAATATACCCACCATATAGCTTCTAGTTTTCATGAATCTCTAATATTCCCATATACAAAGGTTTACTTCCCTATCATATTTAATATATACATCAATTCACTGATGAAATACATTACACATGGCATACAAATGAACTCAAATCACAAAAACCATCAAATCCACATTCAAAAATCACTACTGTATTACCATATCTATAATATATATACAAAAATAAATGTCAAATTATATATAAAATCATCCAACTCATCACTAATTCATAGGTTAGGAAAATGTACCAAATCACCAAAAAACCATGAAATATCATATCTCTAACCGTCAAAGGACACAAAATCCCAATAGATTAGTGATATACCAGTGATTAACCCTACAACACATCCTCATATTCTCGACCATTATTCATCTATATGGATACTAAACCAAAAATCATATACTAAAAAACTATGGGAAATTTAATATAATGGATATTAATTCATCCTTATGAATCCCAAAATACCATTAATTAATTAAAATTCAAGCTAATGTAGTCCCCATCTTGGGATTCTAATGGGGTTTCCTATTCATGATTATACATTTTATTTTTTTATCAACATGGTTCACATTCTAAATAAATACATTAAATACTTATATTTTTAAGAAATCCTGAAACATTTTATTTCTGAAAAATTTGACATTTTACGCTCCCAAGTCGTTATAAAACTCTATTTTAAGAAAAAAAATTATCCATCATTAATTATTAAAATAAAACCATATTTATATATAAATTTATATAATAAAAAAACATATATTAAATTTCTATTTCATTTGAGAACCAAAATGTAATTGCATTTCAAAATAAATTTCCCACTATATTTTAAAAATATATTACCTCAGTCAAAAATCAATCTCCTATTTTGTACACATGTAATGCAAATATTTTTTACCATATAGAAAATTAAAATTAAAATTTGGAAATATCATATTTTTAAAACAAATATTGACATGGAAAACTAGTTTTAAAGGAGATATAATAATTTTTTAAATGAACCCACCATTTAAAAAACAATAATATAAAATCACGTAGATTAAACACATTTTGATTAAATCAGTTGAAATCACTTTATTCAATATATAAAAGAAAATATTATAAAATAGTTTCCTAAAACTGAGGACACTAACAAATTCATTATTGTTAATCATAATAAATAACACAAGATTCCCCTAGACATGAACAATTTAGTTATAATCATGTTTGATTTCATTATTTTCAAAAATAAAAATATATAACCATATAAAGAAAAAAAATAAAAATATTTTCACAATAGGATATCAATTTTCTTTGAAATATAACAAAATATAAAAATAAACAGCATGCTCAATTTATATAAATTTTAAATAACAGATATTTTCTTCATTCTTGATAATAAAAAAATATAAAAATGATGGAATTAGTAGAAAATAACATGAAATAAAAAGTGACATTCTAAAAAAGTTATAATTATAAAATATGGAGAATACTAATAGCTAAGAATAAAAGAAGAAAGTAAAGAAATTATTCAAAAAATAAATCATTAAACTAGATAGATTAGATACTGAAAAATAATCATGTCAACATCAATCAAAGAAAATAATGATTGATTCATATTAACCTAGTCATCGCCAATATATACATAAAAACTATTCATAAATATTACATTTGATTCAATTAATATAATACTTTAATAGATTCTAACTATAGTGTAATAGTCACATGATAACATGAAATATGTAATGACAACCTGTTTGTGCTTAGTTAGTAATACCTATCATGATGAATGAAAAAATAAAGGTTAAATCTCTATCAAGTCCTAAATTTATTTTATAGGTTCCATTCTAATATACTAAAGACATGGAAATAAAATCCCTATTCAAATTATGATTCATACAGCTTATATAATTTGATTCCCACAAACATATTGTGCTTCTACTATAAAGAGGTACATGATGACTTTTTATGGGGCACTTATCATGTCAAGACGGTCCTAATTAATATTTAAGAAGAGTGAAAATCTCATAGATCCTAACATTTCCATGATTCCATTTTGTATTTACCCTAACTTGGTTTCCAATATGGTGCATAAATCGGATGTCCACTACACCTAGAGCGCTCCATAATCCATATATGTTGGATACTATAACTATGGGTATCAATTCACCATTGGGTGAATGATTTACCAACTTAGTTTATTATTAAAATTCAATATTGAATTCTAAAGGAATTCCGACATGACCCATCCATGAGTCGAACACTCTAAAAATAAACCAAAAGATGAATATGAGTTTAGTATATAAATAAGGATGTAAATATCCCCTTACTATTTACATTAATTCATTCTAGATTAATAAAAATGAATAAGAAAATTTCAAGCGGAATATAACTGTGTGAAATACAAATGGATCATAAGATAAAGAAACTAAAGAGGAGTAAATAATGAACAAGAGAAGACCGCCAACGACCCCCAATAGATCCAAATCTATCATTAGAACTAATAATTGTTCCAAAAATATTCAAATAATAACCAAAAGACGTCAAAAAACTATAAAAATATGTATAGGTGCATCAAACATAACAAAAGAGAGGATTCATGCCCAATATTGTTTCCATGTTTTATTGAGAATAAATACTCACTTGGGAACCACCAACGACATCTCAAAAATTTAGACAAAAATAGTTTTATGATGAAATATGAATAATCATATATATATATATATACATATATATATAAATAGTTTTCATTCCATAAGAGGAGTACAAAAAAATTTATAACAATATAAGAAATCGAATCAATATTGATGAATCAAGAATAACTATTGAAACTCTAAACTATATCTAAATATATTGGGAGGGTCACTATATGAAAATCAAATATTTATGAAAAATATTTTGAGGTGGTTTCAAATAACCTACAATAATTATAGAAAACAAAATATTCATTAATTTATTAGTGGTGGAAAACATTTAATCACCAATAAATTTTTGTTAGTGGTAGATGTTTACCAAAATTCCACAACATATTATTTTCATGGTGTTTTTAATGAAATTATTGTAATTATTTCTAAATATAAAATGTATGAAAACAACCATTCCTCCACATTATGTTTAATAATTATCCCAACAATTGAATTCATCCTCTCTCCCATCATGCATTCAGACTCCTTTCCTTGTTGATGTCCTCATGACGAACCTCCACGATACACCCACTACCATTTAAATGAACCTGTGATAATGTAATACAATATAATTAACACCATTATTTTAGTAAAAAATCATGAATAGTTAGTTGGTTCTTATATATATGAGTTTCAATGTGTGTTGTTGTGTCGATGGGGTTTTTTTAATATTTATAACAATATTTATAAAGTTTATATTCCATTTTAGAGGATTATGGATTATTATACTTTAGAATAAGTATTTTTTAAATGTTATTGTCATTATTATTTTCACCTTTTACACAGGATACACCCTTATATTATTTTAAGGTGATTCTATTAGAACATGAAATTAAAATAACTATATTGAATTTTATAAATACTTAGAATATGTGTTAAAATCGGTTACTGTGTAATGTTTTTTAGTCTTTTATCCACATGTACATCTAATCATTGTAAAGTTCACATATAGTGGTTTTTTATTATATTTATCAAATTATTTATGATTTTTTATTAAATATATAAGATGAATAGTTTTACAGTAGGGGTGCACCATTATTTGGATTTAGGTTGGTATTTTTTATTTTTGAATGAGTATTTATTAGTGAGTAAATCTTACACTGATCAAACATTTAACAATACCTATTATATGATACTTGTTAAGAAAATGAAATTATATTGGTTTAATTTATTGATACAAGCCACAAAAATTTGTCTTTTTTTTATTTTACAATGGTACCAAACACAAATTTTCAATTTGTTGGAGTGATTTTATTGATTTATTTTATGTTAGGCATTATTGTTTATTTTCTAATAACAATTAAAAAAAATCATGGTCTGTAAAGATGTTAGAAGAAAAAATTAATTATAAGTTAGATTCATTTTCACATTTCTAATATTAATACTATTTTGTTTGTTCTATTTTATTTACAATATACATTTTATAAAATTTTAAATGGTAGTTTTTATGTATTTATTTTTTCTAATTCATGATTGAAAATATGAAATTACCAAATGTGTTCATTTAATATAATTTTGTATATATATATAATTTATAATTTATATCATAATTATTTTAGGTTATAATGTATTTATAATTGTTCAAATTTAGTCATTTGTATATAATTCTCAACGTGGATATATAAAATTTCTTGTTCAATTATTTATGAAAAGATTTTATCATATATAATCATTGAATATTTTTGTCTATATGTGGAATCCCGTATAAACAAATTTGTTCAATTACCTACTATATAATATTTGGTTATTTTTTCATAGTCGGTTTTTAAAAATTCTATTATTTTTTCAGATATTAATGTTTCTTTATTCTATAATTTTTTTTCTTTTTAACATGATTTTTTGTAATTAGAAATTATTATGTTTTTATACATATATTTATCAATATAATACAATTGGATAAATATTGAATTATTTACCATGAAATACACCTCAATATGTAAAGGGTTTTGGGGATTTTGTATATTTTTCAATTTAAAATATATTTTTAGAGAGAGGAATATAATTTCCAAGTATGTATTTTAATTTAAGATGATGATTGAAATGAAATAAAGCTTATGAAATATTCATACAGTAACCATTTACTACTGGATATGTGTTAATGTCTAGGAAGGTAGATTTTGACAATGTATAATGTTAAAAGTGTGCCCAAATTAAATTGATCAACCTTCTACTCTGATTGGGGAGAATAAGATTTAGAACCTGATTAATTATGTTTTCTGCACTACATCGAATTATTAAGATTGTTACATGTCAATGGAGTATGTTTTTGAATTTTAAGAGATTCAAACAAGATATAGGGTAACTAATCAACAAATAGAGTTTTAATAATTAGTTGAAGATATAAATTAAGATATATACGAAGGATTAATCAAATGTACAAAATTTTCCTTTTATAAAAAAGTTTACCGTATAAAATTATTATATTAAATTATTGATAATGTAATTTTGATGAAATTTTAATTTTTCCATGAAATTTTTTAAAGTTAATATCCATTAATAATTTTAAAAGGTGAAGAAAATATTTAAAAAACACAATCTCAATAATAAAAATATACATGCATGTCTAAATAATTTCATGTTGTATTAGGGAGTGGTTTTAGATAGAGAAGAGTATAAAAGATGTTATAATTCTAGATGGTAATTAGTCAATCATGATGTAAGTATTAATGAAGGTATTACAAATAATATGAGAAATAAAAATAGTATAAAGTCATTATGTTACATTCCCTTAAAACAATTATTGCAAATATTTTCCTTGTATTCTATAATGATTAAAATAATAAAGTGTAACAATATGGAGAGAAAAATGTTAGGTTCATATAAAATTTTATAGATTCAAAATAATGGACATCATTTTATTATTTATATCCAAATTTCTATTCTAATTATATAAATTTGAATTTGGGATTGGCTATTTATGGATTTAATTTATTCAGTGCTCTAAGTAATACTTACAGAACATTTCTTGTTACTTTGATTACTTATAATATCTCTACATTGATGTGTATGAAAAAAATCATACATAATTTTTATGATACCTCAATGAATGAAAATGGATGGATCATGTTCTGTGATTTTCTTGAATCAGAATCTGGTGAGGGTGCGTCTACGATCCTGTTCTGAGAAGATCCCTTCCCAAAGCAATGTTACTAGTTTAGAGCTACCCAAATCTCCCCATTAGTGACATTCCTCAACTGTGGTGTTGGGAAATCTAGTCCTATGTGACGATGGTCCAGTTTCATGACTCTTAGATAGTCTTCCATTTTCTCTAATGTTTATAGTGTGGTGGGAGCCAAGAGGTGTGTAGTGGGTTGGAGTCCATGGTGTATGGGTGTTGTGATGAGTTTTTGATTTCAGAATGATCAGATATGAATGGTGAATGCTATTTTATTTTATGGTTTGGCCCTATAGGTGGTAATTCATTACATCTAGAATTGACTAATTGGAACATTCCCTAGAGGAGGATCCATAGATGGTAGTTCATCTTTACAGAGCTTTTCTGATTTGGTTGTTTGAGAATGTATGGAATCAGTAATCAGATCGGGCCTGTGCATTGACAGAGTAATCTTCCTCACTGAACCGCCTTGAAATTGTGGAAAGATTCATCATGACCAAATTACGGGAAGGGGAAACTCAATTTTCCCGTCTGTTTTTTATTTTCCTTTCACTTTAGGATGTGATTTGTCTATGTTCATGATGTCTGTTTGGGTTTTTCACTTCTTCCTTTAAAATATGGTATTATGAAACAATAAAAAAACATTTTAAGTCCTTCGGTCTATTGGATGGATGGACTAGAAATTAATCTAATATATACATTCTTCCTCTTATATATAAATTTAAAGAATTATGAGAAAATGGTGCAGATAAATATAATGTGTCAACAACCAAATGTTCCAAATACATGATTTCCAAATGTAGATTATTAGTGATTTTCCAATATTAAGAAGCTTTTAGGGTTAAAACACTCACACTAGTCAATAATGTCATTTTTTATAAATTTGATTATTAGTCAACAATACAACCATATAACAGAAAGCAGTGTTTCATGTATCATAATTGATTATTGTATGAATCTCAAATATATCAATTAAGAAATTCATGATTTTCTCAGAAGTTGAGTAAAAGAAAAAAAATATATTCAATTTAGAAACCATGTCTTAATTTTCATCAATTAATGTATAATTTGGGAAAGAGTATTAGTTGATGGTTTCAAGGAATATAGGTCAAAACTCATCAGATACCATTAGTACTCGACAATTTAGGTTACAAGCTATTTTTTTCATACTATATTATTTGGTCTTATGGGGAATTTTGTTTATCAGATCACAATATTTATGTGATATACATAGAAAGAACATCCTAGTGAAACATTATTTACATAATTTTGGATGAGTAAAAAAAATCAAAATATCATCTTAAAACTCATAATTACATGAGAAAATGAATATATAGAGTGATTTATGGGGAAATGATAATGAAACATATTCTATGGTAGTTTTATCATTTAAAAAATAATATATTTTTTCTTTAAAATATTGAAAAATGTAAAATTATCTGATGGATATTTAATTAACATTTTAAAATGTCTAGTTCTTAAACATCACAAGTAACATTTACCTAAAATCAGAAAATCACATATTTTTTTTTGGAGAAATTGTTTCCCTTGGAATTATATAAATTGTTACCTCATAAAATTAAAATATTTTTAATTTAGTTTTTCAAATTCATCAAATGAGGATATGATAAATCTTTAAGCACCATTGAGATATAAAAACTATAGGAAAGAACTGCAGTGACACATATTCACTTGGAGAATATCTTTCCCACCTCATTTTTCAATGTGATGATTCATATTACTATTCATTTGAATGTGGATGTTAGTTTTTGTGGACCCATACATAATCGATGGATATATACCATAGATAATAATTGTCATATTTTATTTTTAGGTTCTCTATATTAATAACTTAAATATTTGGGTTTTTATTCTATGTTACTTTTTTCTTTATGAATATATGTAATTTGATCTATTTGATAAAAAAATTATCAACTAGAAGGATCTACAACTGAAGTTCATGAGGCAGAAGAGTTTCATACCTTTTATTTAATTTATTTAAATAATATTAAGAAATAATTGAATCAACTCAGACACTTTGATAGTGAAACTAAATAATTGTAGTACTGTAGTAAATCATCAAAATATCAAGTGTTTGGTCATCAAGTAAGGAAAATATATTAAATTTTATTTAAATAAAGAAATTTCACCCTAGCACATAAATATTTACGACCCAAGATTGAAATTTGAGATCGATTTATTGAATAATTTAATATGTATAAGAAAACTTTGGAGTTCACCATGACATGAGAATTAGATAAAAAAGTCATTTTCAAAGTAATTATTTATTTATTTTTACACTATGTAAATATTTAATAAATTTGATATTCATAAAATTTTGATATAACTATCTTATAAAACTTATAATTTTTTATATTTACACATGTATATCATGAATTCTTCTAATCAACCTAGAGTTATAGGTGATTAAATATTAACGGATGGATGGTATTTGAAGTAATTCAAGGGATTCTATTATTATAATATTAATGGATTTATGTTTTATATATTTTTTTCATAAAGAATGTATGAAAAAGGGAAATATTCAAAAAAATTATAAACTATAGATATTATAGATATTTTATTAAAACTTGTCAATTAAATTTTCATTCAAAATATTGTGTTATTTTATTCAGTTTAAAGTGGGTCGATATTTACTAGTGGAAAAGAAAATATTCATTACAATTTATATATGTTAACTTATTTTGGTTGATTTATATAAGATAGAATTAAGAACCATATACATATATTTTGTACTCATAATATAAAGTTGTATATTACGTGGATAACAGATTCAATAATTGGTGTATTTTTGTAGTCTTTGTTAAAAAAGAGATCTATATGATAAGGGTGATAAAGTTGAAGATATTTTATGAGAACTTGATACCAGGATACTCGGAGTTAGTTCCTTCTGAACATGATGTGTCATTTAAAAAAATCATGCACTAAGAAATTACACATCATGTACCATCCAGAGGATCAAATTCAGTTCGAGTTTTTGGAAACTAATCACTTATATCATACTTATTTAGCTCAAATTGGAACTTGAAAATTTTTAATAAAAAATGTAGGGTGAGAATACGAATACCCTGTAAGGGGTTTTGAAAATAACATAATTAACCAATATAACTTTTGAAAAAATTCTTTAAAATTTCCATAAAACATTTTCTTAAAATGTTGTGACATACATGACATATCATAACGATTGTGTTAGAAATAAAAGAGCACAATTAAATAAACATAATAACAAGTTTACAGAGAACATGATTCAATTATAGGCATGATCATTCATGGTAATATGTAAAAGACATTCTATGTGAAAAGGAAAGTACAAAATTAATAAATAAGTGTAATGCATGATCAGAGTTGAACTTAAAACAAAATATAAATTTCATCCTTTACTACTATGAAACATACACTGCCATTAAATCTTTGAATATTGCATAAATAATATGCCATAACATATACTTGTTCTGGTTCTCATAATCATAAGCTCTTTAACCAAGGATATTCTACTAGATGAATAATCATGTGGTTGAATAATTTTCATAGTCATAATGAGGAACGTTTATATGCCAGACTGTGCCAAGTCCTCAGCCAATATATCCAATGAATAATCCCTCAGCCAAAAATCCATAACTCATAATTGGGAAAGGCCTCGGCCAATTCCTCTAATAGTTGTCTCATGAGACCTACCAATGCATTGTGGGGCTATAGCAGGCCCCAACTATCACATATTATGTCCAATGAATTCCTCATATCTCTAAATCAAAGTGATTATATCACATTGATTCACTAAATTAGTTATCACATAACAAATCAAGTGTCACATTCAACTTGGTTACTTCTTATTATTTAGAGTGTCTCATACCACTCAGAGTAATTAATTTCTTATCTCATTATTATGATATGCCACATTCACGTGTCATTGAATGAAACTGTAAATAACTTGGAAAATAAATCTATTTAATCCAAAATACATAACCTGACAGATAACACTGAAAATATGGAAGTAACAATTATTTGAAGTATTACATGGTTTATTACACATTCTTTGTACAAGCCCATCAAATAATAAATGAGAAGGGGTTTTCCATATGATATATTAAAATGAAACTGTAATTTAAAATCCTTATTCCAGGAATAAAAAATACAAGTTATTAAATATGTTGATATAAGTGTCAGTGATCAAGAAATTAGATTAAATCACGACTTAACTAACGAAAATCATCACAGTTGTTAAAACATTATTTGATCATAACATGATCACATGGTTTAACACACCATTTTATTCTTTAATATATTTTGGTAAAAAAAAACATATATTCATTTTAATCATAAAACACAACAAGGTCAATCATATAATACCTTTGAAACATGAATTTATAACAAGGTTAATATCATTAAAAGTTCATTACCTATAACACGTTTGACATACTTAATGGATTCAGACATACATATATACATAAATATGTATTCCTTTGGAATACACATACTCTTACAAGTATTAATGACAGCCATACATTAATTAAATTATAATAATCCATACATGAAATTTGGGTTTTGGATACTATAACCGTATATATGCAATGTATATATATGAGTTTTCAAAATTAAACTAGGTTTAATAATTTCTCATAAGTAATAAATACTTTAAAACATACATAATACACAATTATCCCTCGATTAAAAACCAAACCATGTTAGGTGACCGTATATATATGTAAAAGTTAGGGGTCTGCATGCTAAATATGAATCCAATTAAACCCTGTGCACATTTCGCATCTAACCCATTATTTAAAGTTAGGTAATCATACAAAAAAAGTGATCATAAATAGATTTGTAATTAATTGTACTCGTATATCTGAATATACAAAAGTGTATATTTGGCTTTGGTTTTGTAGAACCATTCCAAAATAAAACCCTTGCGTTATTTAAACCTTAAAAGGTACTTGTAAACATAACATCCAACCTTTGAAAGTATAGATAGTTTGGATTTTATATGAATGTATATATATATATATGTATATATATATGGTTTTTATATTTGGTATGGAATCATGTTTTCATTAGGTAATTATGCTTCAGGTCTACTAATACCTTATAATATCGAAAATCTGGAGCTGAGAAGTCGGGTATAGAAGGGTTTTAACTCAAACCATAAGATGTATCAATATACACTATATGTATACATATGTATATATTCAAACACAACACAAGAAAAACAACCCTTACCTTAGCTCGAGGAGGAATATGTGGCTCGAGAAGATTTGTTGGAGATTTATGGAAGTTGAGTGCGGAAGAACTGAGAGGTTCTTTGTGGTGAAAAGGTGTGTGTTTATAGAACCCATATTATATTAAAAAAATATTTTAAATTCTAATGCAAAGGCTCTGAGCCACTTTAGTATATTAAAATATCAGGGATAAGTCTTTTTAGAAACCATGTGAAAGGAGGGGGGGTCCAAAGGTTGTCACTAATGAAGAAAAATGGTGGTAAGTAGGTGGTAGGGTTACTGGTGCAGTGCATACCATAGGGAAGAAGAAGACACCACTGTAGGAAGAAACTGGGAGAAAAACAAAAGTTCAGGATCAAGTCTAACCATGATCAAATAGCTAGGTTATGTCCACGATTTTAAAATGAAATGGGCAGCTCAGATGATATCTGAGTTTGTTCAGACAGTCTCGGGTTGAAGTAGAATTTTAAAACTCTCGGATGGCCAAGATTAGATCTATGGTTGATCGAACGGTCCACAAAAATATATTGGTGCTCCGATGTTGTGGAGGGTCTAATGATGGATTGGGATCAACGACCCATATTATGTGTGATGTGATCTAATGTCCCAAATTTGTTCCATGATGATTTTAGTCATCCCACATCGAAACAGCTAGATGTTTTAATCCCCTTTATATGCCCGAACCTCCAAAATGATAGCTCATAAAAACAAAAAAAACACCTAGAGAGACTTATACACATGCTCCTACCCCCGCAGGCCTCTGCCTACCTCTTCATTTCCATTGACTCACACCCATGGTGGCGTGCTCATGTGATCCTATGCTCTCATGCTATTATGCACCCTTTGGGAACCTATGCATGTGCTCGGACCGGCCTTGTCTTGGGCTGAGGGATAGGCTCAGCCACCTAGCGTGAGCTGCCTCCCTTGGCCCAGCCATAAAGGGGTGGCCCAAGAGGGCCCATTTTTTTAGAAAACTTACCTAAAACAATGAAGTCTAAGGGGAAAATAATACTATATAAAAATTATCCTCTTAAACATGACATTTATTTAAACATTAGAAGGCTAATGAATACAAATCATAATTTATCTTTGCTCAAATTATTTACAAACACTAAACCTTCAACATAGAAAGTTATAAATTGAATGATAATTCTTATACTAGTATTCTAGAGTTCAAAACATCGATTACTCAAAAACATAGTTTAATTATTCAAAATTAAACATAGTCTAAAACACTATTTATGAAATGGACATCATTAAAATATAATTAAAATATTTGTAAAGTGTTGTGAATTTCTTATTACATTACTAAATCACTTATGTGTAATTCAATCTATTTCACCATGTCCTTTTAAAGAGCATGATTAGGTTGGTTTTAGAATTTTTCAATCCCGAACATAATTAATTATAGAACTAAAATATACTCACATGATTTCAATTAATTCTCCAACAAGGGAAATTACTATATTTACAGCCGTTAGTGTTCCATGGTCTCCCATTAAAACTATCAAATTAGTGTTTTATAAAACCATGCCATAGGATGTCCTAAAACCAAAGTCAAAGAAGACGATGGTTCACATCATACCATTGGTTCTTAGTGTGGCCGTAGTGGTTTTGGTCATTCATATGCTCATTATGATGGTTTCTAAGGACCCATTTTATCTTCTTGGGGTTCTCATTGTTTTGAGTGGTCTCCCTGTAATTTTGATAGGGTTTTTAATAGGTTTATTTGGGTAGAATTGTTTCTTGTGATCGTGGTACATTGTAAACACTACGATGTTCTTATTTAAATGAAAATCCTTACGTCCATTTTGGGTGTTTTACGCAGTTGCATTCTAATATAAATTAAAACCATATTATTACTTTTTCATGAGAAATTTTTTTGGTTTGGTTATTATTAAATTCAAAAAAATTGAGAGCATAAACATATCTGCACACGAGGTTCAAGATTTTGGGTGATACATATTTTCAATGAAATTGAATCCCATAAACTATAATTCTATCTATCTATGTTGATATTTTAATAATTGTTATAGAAAGGTTGGGTGAAGATGATGAAATCATGATAATTGTGAATGATTCCAATAATATGGTCAATGATTAATTAATTGATTGAATTTTTATCCATCTCATAATTTTTTTATTTGTAAAAAATAAATGTAATTAAACTACTTACAAAATTTTAAAATCACATTACTATTTAATATCTTCTATCATGTTCATTTTTTTATATTATAGTTAGATGTTGAAATTCTAAGAACAAAACAATTGAATGAAATGGTCTTATATTCCACATCTCCTATGATATTAGATACAAAATCAAATATGCTTCATCCTATAACATATATTCTCCCTAAATTTTGGTTTCTCCCATTTTTTTCATTTGGCTCCATCTGATATGATCCCATATTAATTAGGCATTCTCCCTATATCTGGTTTATTCCCTTCATCTCTATAGATGATAGAGAGATCATACAAAGCTCTTGAGTAGTAGCCAAGGAATGAGAACGTGGTTCCATATTTACCGTAACTAGTGTACTTAAGGGATACCATTTTTGGAATGTAGTTTTTAATGTGAAAAGAATAATTTTTTACATCTAAATACTAATTATTAAATAGATTTATTGAACATATTTTTGATAATAATACAATAGTGATGAAAATGAATACATAATATGTTTTGATGCTAAGAAATTTTAATGTAGTTGGGATATTTCATATGTTTGGGGTGATAATAGATGTTTCTAGTGGATTATATGGGATTTGAGTGGTCTAGTAAACATGAAATGTAATATCTCTTCATATCATGTATCTTTATCAGGGGAATATTCTTTCTAATTTAAAGAATTATTTTTTTGATGAACAATTTAATGTAAGTAAAAATTATTTTTATAGTTTTTTATGTGATATTATTATTAAATATAGGCCTAATTATTTTAACATATATGATATCTAGATTATTTTTCATTTTTAAGTGTGTGACATGGTTTTTCATATATAGAATCTAATCAGTTTGGGAAAAATGTGGCAGTAATTTAAGTACTAGTTGTGGTGTGATTTTAATGAAACATAATTAATTCTACATAAAATGAAAGAATGTGATTTTGAAGAGATACCTAATGATCATTGGATGTACTTTTTGGATATTCATCATTCATATTCACACAGGGTATTGAACATTGTCTAATTATATTGATATTAATTTGTTTTAAAAATTGTTTTTTATTAATATAAACATTTTTAATGAATCTTTTAAAATACTCATCAATCATGGAGAAAGAAGTCACCCCACATACATATAGTTATAAAATATTTTCTAATATTAGATTTAACATGGAGATCTTTTAGTTTTTTATAAAATATACTTTTTTTCATTTTTAGTACATATATTTTTATTGGTTGTATTTTTTTATTTAATGATATAAGTCAAATGTTTTGGTTATGATGTCATTAAAACTGAGTTGTGGTTCATTGTGAAATATAAATGTTTTGGAAATTATAAAAATGAAATTTCTATAAATATTGGGGTAAAGAGTCTACATTCAAATTTATTTTTTGATGAAATATATTTTGTGTTTTGTTATATATTTGTGGGAAAAAAATTAAAAATTCATTCAATGAAATTCCTTCATAGGTACTGTCTACTTCTTATTAATATGTTATTGCCTATATTTTCAGAGAAGATCATAATGGTCCTATTTGGGGGTTAGGTTTTAGACCATCCCCCTCACAAGTCTTTGGGATAATATCATCTACATTAAATATGATGCATACTAATACAGGTTTGAGTAATGTTTTTTACTTGATAAATTTGAGCCATAAAAGAAAATTTTGATCCTTCATAATATAATAAAGGAGAAAGAGATAAAATATAAATCTCGAGTTGAGAGACCTATAAAAATTGGTGGTGAATTGAGTACTTTATTACATGGAATGAACAAATAAATTATAATAAACATTGAATCTTTATTATTATAGACTATAGTGGTACTTAATCTCTTACATTTATTTTAATATATTTAGGTTTTTATTATAACTTTTTTAAATATATTTTCCTAAAAAATTATAATTAAAATTGATTTATAATCAATATTTTATTTCATTTTGATACCATATGCATTAGAGGATAGTAGGTGACATGAAAAATAATAGTTTAGATCATTGGGGGGTTTTTAACCTCACATAGTTGAGTCATCTTAAAGTTATATCTCCCTTTCGATGTTTTTTATTTGTGATGAAAACTTATATAATCTACTCATATGTTATTAAATTTAAATGATGTGTTATATAGGTAAATGAGCTAATTTACTATATATACATATTTCATTTCTCATATTTTGTTTATTTGAGTATTGAAATTATGAAATTTTTTTTTTCATATATTTTTTTATACTGGAGGTGGAATCATATTTAAGGCTAATATAAACACTATTTTTTAAATTCTTGGTAATACAAACTATATATAATTTAAAAAAATAATGAGAAATATTGTTTGGTGGTTTTAATTGCCACCACTCACTGATAAAACACCACTATATGATACTAAACTACCACTAAATAATTATATCTAATTATAACCACCACTAGTTAAGGGAAAAAAATTTAAAATAAAAATACCATATTTATGTTTTTCGTGTAAATTTTAACTGATGCTATGCTGTGTAAAAATATTAAAAAAAACAATAATATTTGATTTAGCAGCAGTTTCAAAACCAACACAAACCATAGATCAATAGTTGTTTTAATAAAGAACCACTAATTTATAAAAGAACATCTATAATTTATCAGTGACTCAGAAAAAATGATGTTTTTTAAAATATGCACCTATTGATATTTGGTCTTTAAAACTACCTAGTATTTAAGAAAAACCTAGCACTAGTGAGTATTTTTCTTATAGTGGGTCTATACTTATACTACTTGCATGTGGCCAATGTCTGTAATACGATATCTGTATGGAAAGGAAAATCAATATATCATTCCTAAAACATAAGAACATGGAATGTTAGTTTATGTTATTCACAATGAAACATCCATCCCATGAACATGGGTGGTAGTATAATAGAGTAAGGGGATCTAGGAACCCTCTAATTCAGGGAAATTATTTTTGGTATAATTGAGTCGTGGTAAAATATTTTTCCATTCAATCATGTATATTAAAAAAATAGAATATACACTTTCAAAATACATAATAATAGTGATATGAATTTTTTAGTATTCATGTAAAATATCAAAGAGGAAACTATTATCAGGATGTAAAACAAGTTACATTCAAAAAAATGTTTACCTAAGAATGTTACAATATACTCAATATAGTTAAACTTTAGGAATTATTATGGAACACTATCAGCAACATCACAAATCTTTCTATAGAGAACTATGTAATAAAATTCTTATTGTAACTCAAAACTATATCCACACTCAGTTTACCCAACTTTTAATTTACACAATTATAGAAGAAACCAATATAGACATCAAATATTTAATTAAATAATTCTATAGGAAAATATGAAATAATATATAGCTATTAAAACAAATATACTATTAAACTAATAACACATAAGGTCTTTTGTGATAATCATTTATGACATAATAGTAAAAATCCAATGGTAGCGAAAACAAGACCAACTATATTGAACATTGGATGAGCATTCCAATATAAAAGCTAATTATTCCATATTAGTAGTAAATGTTAGGTTGGAGTGGGAAAGAAATCACATATAACTAGAGGTTTAAATTTTTAAAAGTAAAATTATTCATTATTAAAGGTTTAAGGATCCACATTAAAACCCATCACACACTTAAATATTTAAAAGCAACATTCAATATTTCTTAATTTTATTATGTGGAAAAGTTTCAAATGAGAAGAAGTGATGATATTGATGAATTTTTTTTTTCTAAATCATTAAATTAAATAGATAAGGGAATGAATAGAGGAATCTAATAAAAGAATTATTTATAAAAGAAAATATTTTTCAGAAATAATATTTTTCCTAAAACAAAGCATTCCTCTAACCCTTATAAAAACATTTTAGTATTCAAGTATTAGGGATATATATATTTTATAATTACATGGATTTTAATTTTTAATAACATTTTACTACCATAGACTATACCACCACATCACCATTGAAGAACAATTCTAACCAAATGTTAAGTGTGGTTTTTTAGATTATATCTTCTTTAAGTGATTGGGGGAATACGTGATTCTTATTATAGAATATGTTTTAGAATGAAGAATGTGATAAATTATTATTAAATAAAATAACAATAACATTTATACAAAATAAACTCTCTTAACATATAAGATATCCCATTGTTGATTTATGATTAATAACATTTCTCAAATTCCATTTATTATTGTAACTAATTCATAGTAACTATCCAACCCACTGATACAATATTGTTTAATGTAATGATTTAAGCATGAAAACAATAATTTTATTTCATATGAATCTCATTAGAAAAGTTCCTTTATTATAAGGATTTAATGAATACAGCAATTCTAGTAAATATCACCTTGAAAGTTAATAAGATGAAATTTTATTTTTATAGAGCCAAATAAAACTCTTTGAAAAAAATATTAACCCTTAATATGAAAATGTAGATGAAAAATATTAATTTATATAATATATATATATATAAATATAATTATTTATTATTTTTGGAAAAACAATAGGAAGGCATGTTTGAGGCATATCCCAAGAATAACATAGTCAGTCTATACCACATAATAAAATCATTGATGAGCATTAGTAACTCTAAATGTTCATTGGATAACCCTAAAAACCACAATAACTTGATATGTTACCAAAGTAAGATAATAAATAAAACAACTTATTCAATTTCTTATAAACATATAATGAAACTAATATAAACTACAAAAAATGCAACCATAATCGAAACATTAAAATTACCTAATCAAATTGAAGACAATAACCACTAATTTCACCCCAAAATCTTTGAAACCAAAGGTTAATAATACCTTATTATCATTATATTAAACCAGTATTTATGGAATTTAGAGAATCCAAATAAGACTCTATAATGAAATGGATGATGAATCTTTAAGATCTCAAATTAATTCCACCATGCATTGGTATAATTATCCTTAGAATTATTAGAAATAAAAAGGAAATAAATATTGAAATGAAGAAGAAGTAAAGAGAGAGGATAAAAGGATAATTACAATAGATTTAGGTATAAATAAATCTTATATACTTTCTAAAATTTAAAAGTAAATTAAGAGAATAAATATTCATAAATGGACCAAGGGAAGTTATATTTTATGGCTAGGGTGATGTGGGTTTGAAGGAAGAGATGCATGGAGAAAAATGAAAATTATGGTGAAAATACTAAACCAACCATACTAAAGAAACATGAAGACATAAAACCAGGTACTCGGTTTACGTCTACCGGGTACTTAGTGGAACTCTAAATCCACCGGGTCCTCTATCGAGTAAAATAGTGTAAAGTGTTGAATTTTTTATGTACAATATGTGTTTGATTATTTTTCTTTATTTTCATTATTATTATTTGTTTTTTATATTTTCTAGAGATTGGGAGTGTGAGTTTTTTATTTTTTGATATTCAAGGAGGTGGTAATGTGTTTGGATTATTGGTGTAATTTGGCATGTAGTTTAGGAAAACTAAAGGAAGTCAACCGACTAGAAGGTGAGACCAACTGATTAGCTGATTTAATGATGGTATTTGGGTATTCCTACTATAATTCCACCTACCATCCAATAGGGTTTGCAATTGTACAAGAATACTTACTAGAATAATGAACTGTCCACTAGAAGTTGACATCTAACAGGCGATGCTGATATAGACAAGTAAATTATTATATTAATCATAATTACACTTCTACAAATCCTTGTTTTATTTCTAAACCTCTATCCCTCAAAATATGTTTAAAACCAATTGAATCGAAATGTCTATTTAGAAACATTTGTCTATTTTATCCTTGAATCACCATGGATCAAATTATAGATAGAAGTGTTGAATATATTTTGGTAAGTGTATATATGATATGATTAGATGTTTCCCTTTCATTGTGTCCCTCTTTCCTAGAGGTTTGTGGATCATTGTGTTGTTGAGGGATCCATATTTTTTTTATAGGACCCCATATTGATTATTTGTATCTCTTTATATCTATAATTATTCATCCTTTCATGGGTGGTTGATTATACAATGATTAAGGTAGTTGGTATCGGAATATAGTTCTAATTAGAAGAAACCATTTTTTCTTATGTAAATTGATACGGATTTCTAATTTATTTCAGAAGCATGATTTGATACTGTTCATATTTTTTTTTTCAAATTTCATGGCGCGTGATTACAACTATTTGATAGTAGAATTTTAAATAACATTTCGATATCCATAAAATGATCTTTGATTTGAAATGAATTATTTACATGTTTTTTGATAATGATTTTTTAGAAATGAAGGAATGGAATATTTTATGGATTTTGATTGATATTATTTTTTATTTCCACATGAGTTTTGATGAAAACTATTTATTGTTATATTTTTAAATTAAATGGTATGTTGAAAATTTGATATGGTGATACTTTAACGGTGAGTGATGAAAAATATTTGAGATAAAATATTTTAACCTTGTTTGATTTACATGAAGAACATAGGAGAATAACTATTTCAGTGGGTCATATAGAAATATAATATGGAGTATTTATTATCTCTCATTATAAAAAGATTTAAATGATAAGAATGACTAAAACATGATGTGGTACAGGGTTTTACCCATTAGTATGGACACCTATTCTCCTTGTTCAAAGGTATAGGAATGTTTGTACACCTGTATTTGTACTTAATTGAGATGTGTTTGAATCATTACTCCTTGATAAATCTAAACAAAGATTATATTACCATGGTTGTATAATTAAAAATGATTTATATATTCCAATATTTATGTAATGATTTTTTCATGTATGTTTGATAGAAATTCATATTCATGCTTATTTTAATTTTTCCTTTGAAATGATTTAAAGAGAAGGTTTTATTATAAATTGTGGAAAATACAAAAAATCCTATATTTAATTGAAATTATGAATATTTTTAATATTTTATATAGGATTATTATGAAATATATTAGGTGAGATCCTACTGGTCTAGTGTTCCTCACACACTATATATTCCTTGGGGAAAATATATAATTTATTTTTAAAGGTCAATGAAATGGGAAGCACCATGGGGTGATTATTGGTATTGTTAATAGTGGATCATTGGGAGTTGGTGGTGATTGCTGGGTATGTGATCCACTTGTTATTAAAAGTTCCTTTTGTTGATGTCATAATTAATTATGTAATTTTTTTGACTGATATTTTTTTTCATGTTTTGTACTTATCTACCCTTTGGTACTTTTCCTATGAATATTGAATTTTTATTCTGTCTGTTTATGGATTCTTGTCTACATAATTTTTATTTGTTGAATTTTATAATGGAAATGTTACTATCCTTGACCATTCATAATCCCTAAGAACTTGTTTCCAATATTTAGGGATTAATAATACCTTTCAGTCAGGTAGGTGACACCTTGGGTACTAGTTTAGCGGGTTATATGATTTTCTCTACAATTTTGTTTAACAATGAGAGGTTGTGTCTCATCTCAGATCTTATTATATAGTACTATATGTCATGTTAGATGTGATATAGAATTTAAGGTACTTGAGGGGTATGTTATCAGAACTTTCATGGCCTAATCTCATTATATCAAGCCTTATGTTGTCATTAGTGGTAAGAAAATGTTTATTTATAGAATTAATTGATATGATCGAAGACATTTCCCACATTTTAATTTCAGATTTTTATTCCCATGTTGAGTTATGAATAATATAATTGATGTTTCCATATATATTTAATAATTATTCCTTATTTTATATTAACATCATATTATACGATTACTAAAATAAATTTTAGATTAGGCTTTAGGAGGGAGATGGTGAACCATGACAAAAGAACCCTCCAATCAACCAGAACCTCATTGAGTCTTTAGTTTTCATTGTCAAAGCTCTGGGCCATGGGGATATACCCATCCCCATTAATGATTTAGAGGTGAAACCTCTATGGAGTGATATTTGAGAATGATCCTAAAAGTTTATTTTTAATAAAGCACTATCCTTATTGGGAAGGAATGATCCTAAAGAGGTGGGGGATTGGTTGGTAAATACTAAAGGACCATTTGATTTCATAGAGATGTCATATTCCATTAAGGTGAAGTGTATCATCTTAATGATTTACGGTCCTAGAAGGAGGTGATGGGATGCTATAATTATAGAGAACCAGGATGAGATCTTGGAGTGGAAATACTTTCAGACACTTTTTATAGATCAATTCTTCCAATATTTGACTGTATTAGATATATCCATGGAGTTTATCATCCTTCGCTAACATGATTTAATAGTGATGTAGTACACAAATAATTTTACACAACTTTATCATTTCTAACCTAGGTGTGTGAGAACAGATTCTAAAATACCATAGGTTTTAAATGGGTATTTAACCAGATATTTGATATTTGGTCTTTGTAATAAATAATTCCCCTTATAACTATGTCATAGATAGGGCTATGTGGGTGGTAATTGACATGTATAGTAAGTTAGTGTTGACTAGAGTTACTCCTGCTCATAGTTTCTTATTTTATAGTACCTTTATGGGGAATAAAAATAAGAATGAGGCTCATTATTGAAATAGTGATTATGTTATCCGGCAGAATAATTCATCCACATCATCCATAATTTCTAATAATTTACCACTAACTTGTTAGAAATGTGTAAATATTGGGAACCATAAAAATTATTAAATAAATTCACCAAAAATTTTCATCCCATGTGGAAGTTGAAGCCACTTGTAGTCTGTTTTTCTTGTTTTTATTTTCCCATATAGTGGAATGGTATCATTAGTTCCAAGAGGTTATATGGTGTAGTCTTATTCAAGAACAATTGGGTTCTGGCTACAAGTATCATGTATTAAGACACTTCACATAGTAGATGAGTATATTATGGAATGTTATTTGGGTCTTATTATGGATAGAGGTACAATTTATATTACATCACCCTTAGTGACTACATTATTTGAAACTCTTATCTCTCATTTTTTAATATTAACCAACATTATGGAACTATTAAATCACCCTATAGAGGTAATTTCTTATGTGATTAAAATTTAAATACCTCTCTTATTGTATATATATATATATGGTTATCTAACTCCCCTATTTATGTTCTCTTTATGAAATATTGATATTTTCTAGGAATTTTTGGTTCTTGATGTCAAACCTCTAGGTATAATTCAATGAATTTATGGTTTGGTTTCTCATAAATCATGGATTTAATACTTTCATTGGTAGGTATCCTTTACCACCCTCGATGAGGTGTTCTATATTTTTGAAGGATAATGGTATATGAGGTCTATATGAGTCTGACCACCTATTTTTGAGTTGGGTAGGATGATATCCTTATATAATGATGAATTACATTATGAAGACTGTTATAGTAAAATCCCTCTAGTAGCTATTGAATTTTAAAATATGTTTTTGTTAGACTATATAGGCTTTCTATTAGAGGGATTGGTGGAGTACTATATCAACTTTATTCTAGGTACTTAATTGATATCAGTTTCCTATTACCGTATAAAACCATCTAAATTAAATGACTTAATGAATCAGTGGAATAAAATGATGTTGAAAGGATTCATTTTAACATGTGTGTTGCCTTGGGAAGCACCTATGTTTTTCTCCCAGATAACAAATGGAACAATTAAATTATTTGATGATTAACATAATCTAAATTAATTTATAGTAATGAAAAAAATACGCATTTACAAAAATTGATTATTTATTTTATTAGCATAAAAGTTAGAAGTGGTTCTATAAGATTGATATGTTGTTTGGTTACCGCAAAATCAGGATATAGATGTATGATATTCTAAAGACCTCAGTTAAGATTATGTATGGAAAATATAATTATCTTTTTATGAAATTAGTCCCAAAATAGTTTTTTTTATTTACGGAGTTGATGAACATGATTTTACACAAGTATCTTATCTCATTAATTATGGTATTTTTGGATAGAAACATAGTTTATTTTGAAAACAAAGGTGGTTGAAATAATTTATATGAGAGAACATTCAGATATATGATAGAAATAAAGAAATTATTATAAGATATATGAGTTTCAATTTTGGAATCAAGAGGTGAATTTATTAGGCCACATGGTCTTTGAACATGTAGTTTTAGTTTATCAAAATAAGGTGATTGTTCCCATGTCATGGGATGACCATTAAAATTATTGAGATTCATAGCATTTTGGGTTTAGTATGTAATTTTCACTAGTTATTTAAATATTTTTCTACGTTGGATTATTAATTTACTTCTCGCACTCATAAGGGGGTGAAGAAAATTTAGGATTTAAAATTTAATGATTTCTTTGATCAATTGAATTTATATTTGACTTCAGCACCGACGTTAATTCTTCCACATGCTAGACTTGTCCATGTGGTATTTTGTGGTGATTTAGGTTCATGTTTATGTTTTGTTCACATATAGGATAATCACGTGGTGTCTTATGGTTGTAATTAGATTTGGAAACACTACAAAAACTACCCCACTCATGATCTAGAACGCATAGTTTTGATGAATTTCCTGAAGAGCTCAAAACAATACCTTTTCTGGGAAATGTCAACAATTTTCATTGATTAAATAATCTTGAGTTTTATATTTTCATAGAAATATTAGGATCTATATTATAGATAATGGGTGGAGTTTCAATAATCATTTTAATTTGAAATTTCTTACACCCCCAGGAAGAAGAACTTTGTTACAAATGATCTTATTAAAAATATCTCATCCTAATATTAGAAGTAATCACTAAAGAAGTAGAATATCATTTGAAAATTTCTTCATATTCTATTTAGAGTCTAAGTGGATGAATCTGTGTTTGTTCTAGGGAGTCTTTAGTTGACTTCCTTACCTAGCAGTATAATCCTATAGGATAATCACCTTGATGATTAGTTTTAATATACCATGAATTATTTATATAGTTGGGAGAGAAATGGTGAATGGTCTCTATCTCTATAAGGGATTCTATATTTTGATAAATATCTTTTTATTTATTCTCATAAGAGAAATGATATTATTATGGATTTTTATCATCCCAAATTGGAAGTTCAAATAGATATAACCGAGAGGTTTTCTGATATGAAGCGTTGATTGTGGTGTCTAGATATGAAATGATATAGTGTTTATTTTCCCTTATTTTTATACCTATAAAGAGATGAATACTATGTATTATTAGACAATTTGAATACTTCAATCCATCAATGTTCCTACATGGAAATATAATGAGATATTAATAGATTCATTTTGGTATTTCAACGTATTTATCAAGAAAATATCATGATTTGGGTGGCTTTTGAATTATTAACAAAATTGGATCGCTTTATTCATATTTATGACACCAACAAAGTCAATTCTTTGATAAATATATATGTGTTATATATTTTAAAATTTAATGGATTTCCCTATACTATTTTTTTGATAAGTATCCCCTATTTACATATTCGTTCTAGAAAGGTCTCAAGTAGTTGAAGTGATTCTAGGTCAAGTTGAGATCTAAAAACCTTCTTCAGATTGATGGTCAAATAGTATTTTCTATAAAGATTCTGGGAGAAATTATTCATGATTTCTTCAATAACTTTATGAGATCGTATAATTTTAATTTAAGAAATTTTTAGTTTTCCTGCAATAATATCTACCATCAGTGCATTAAAATGAAACCCTTTGAGGCCTTATATGGTTGGCCATGTAAATATCCACTATGTTGTTCAGATAATGTTTCATATTCCTTAGTGGAACCTCGCTTAGTAAAAGAAACAATACAATGATCAAGATGAATTATCAGTGGTTGGTAAAGGATTAGAGTTGGTATATGTATTATAAGGATCATCATCAATATCCTCTTGATTTTTCAGTTGGGGATTGATTGTTCTTCATATTCCCATCTTGTACGGATCACTGATATTTTTTAAAATAAGTTAATTTGTCATCGAGAAATATTAGACCTTTATAAAATGTTGAGTGGAATGGGAAAGTGTCATACCATTTGTCCATTACACCAAAAAATGACTTAGATCCATAACATGATTCATGTGTTTCTACTCGAGAAAGATCATTTGGACTCATCATCTATTTTTAATTCAAAGGAACATAATTTGGAACAAAATATAACTGTGACTAAAATACCATTTTATATTATTGATTCGTAAATAATTATTTTCCATGGGACTCCCATACATTTGTTCTTGGTTATATGGAATAATGGTTTGGGTTCTTATGAGACATGTGAGCATTTGACAATGATGTGAGATTTGTGGCCCCATCAATTTATGGATTAGTTTTCTTTATGTGACCATCTAGTCGTAGAAATAATTATTTTGGGGATAATTGTAACATATTGAAATATTTATTCAAACATGATCATTGTTTTAATTATATTCAAATAATTTTTTTGTTCTTTATTTCTTGTTCCAATATCCATGATTCCAAATCAAGGAAATTTACTCCTATAAAATTCACATCCATAGGCTCATAATGATTCCCCTTCAAAAAATTTTTCAACAATAGATACCAATATATTATATTATAATTAAATCCTAAGATAGACACTAATTATTTTCCATGATGCATGCCATTAGTTATAACAAGGCATGTATTTGTGTGAGTACCACCTTTTATATCATTTCCTAAAATATTATTCTCGAATATAATCCCACTAAAAATCTTTATCCCTTACATCATGTATATTTAGTGTACTATGTTCCATATTTATCTAATTTTTTATTCCACTTTAGTGTTCCTAAAAAATCTATATATGTAGTTAACCATGCCAATAATATCACCTATTATGTTTAAGGTAGTTTAGTGGTAAACCCTTTGAAAAAATATGTTGCATTGATAAAATCAATATTTTTTTCTTTTGGTATCAAACTCATTGTTTTCTCTATCTAAGTGTAAACCGAAGCATATAATAGGAAATTATTACCTAATTATTAGGGATAAACATATCCACTATTCCATACACACACAAAATCAACATACACCACAACATTAGCATGAACCCATCTGATTGGATGATAAAGGCCTCAACATGCATTTAATTTACAAGGAATCTCACAATTAGTATTTCTAGAGTTTTCATTATATCACCATATACATATATATCCTTTTCATATCATTTGTACCAATTATGTCCCATATAATCATTACATCTCATGGTATCCCTATATGTATGGATACTTCTATAAATTTATTTTTTGAATCTAATTCCTTCAACCAAATCAATATCTTCCAAACATATTAAAGTAAAAATATTTATATAACTATTAATTTCTATTAAACACCTAATAATAAAATATAATTATACAACACATTTACAAATTCAATGTAACTATAATGAATGATAAATAATATATTTGTAAAGGATAAATGTAATATAAAAAAAATCCCTTCAAAATAATTAAAAATGAAACTGGTAGAAAACCTCTACACGTGCCAAATATATACTAATACCTTAACCGATTTATAATACAGAAATAAGGGTCCCATATAAATAGATAAATACTCACTAGAGACATTACTTATAATACTAATCTAACTCCTAATATTTATAACACATATCAATCCCTTTTTTATTAATTTCACAAATAAAGTAATAATTCATAAGTACACATTTTATAAATCACTTAGAATATAAGACCTATGGGAATCTAATGACCATAGTAAGAAGTAGTTGATTTTTTTACTAAATAATAACAAAAATTATAATATATATTTTTTATAATTGAATATTTAAACATTTGTTTCATAAATAAATGAAAATTTTAATTATATCAAAAGAGATATATAAAATCTAAGCTATAAAAATAACTGAAATAACTATTTATATCAAGTAATGTCATATATATTTAAATTTTCTTGAAGTTCTTGCTTCGATGAAGGTTTTTAGAATTATTTTTCATTTTTTCAAAAAAAATTCCAATGACGGTAGAGTGGTTTATTATACCAAGATATTTTAAACATAGAATGGATTGAATATAAAATTTTGACCACTAACATTGTATCTAAGAACTATTTTCTTATTATTATACCCCAAATCAAACCTGTTAAACATATTTTAGAGTATTTTTTAACCTACGCTAATCCCATATCCAAAAACTATAGAATTTTTCTCAAGAAACCAGAACCTTATAATTTTGAAAAAAAATGATTTGTTTTATGATAAGAAGATCACATAAATCTTCCAAAAACATATATTTCTTTTTAAATATATAATAATCCATACAGTTTTCATTCAAAAATAGTGTAACCCATTATGTGGTTTTATAACCATAGTCATAGTTCAAGAATGAATAAAATATTTTATTTTTTAACATTCAATTTATCATTTATTATTTGAAAATGGATCTGATACCATTAAAACATTTTATAATGAATCTATATAATAAATGATATAAAATTAAAACACAAAAACCAAATATAATATCCACTAAGAGACGATCTAATAGAATGATTTAAAAAATCCATAAAAAATAAGACCTCACTATCCATGAATTTTCACCATAAATTGTGATTTTGATGGAGACTTCTAACAAATAAACAACAATTTCATACCTCCAAATTTATCTAATGGACAATATAATCTCAAGAAAGATTCACAGTACCCTTTCACCTTCATAGATGTGTCATCACCTCCACATCAAAGAATAATTAAGGGAAATGGTTCAGAATAGAATTAACTAAGTGAATAATAACATGTTTATATTAACTAGTTCCAAAAAACTACATTTATAAATCTTATTCATTCAATAAAGAATATTATGGGAGTCATGACATTTTTAACATTTTTAAAGGATAAAATATGGATTCCTACTATTGTTATTCTTTTAATCCACACTTATTATTGATGTGATTGTTGAAACCCTTTAACAAACTATATTATATCCAGACATAATTTCAAGAAGTGTTAATAAAATTATTTACAATGATAATAATTGTAGGAAGGTTTTTTGTTTGATATTCTATAACATTCAAAATATATAACATAACATGGTATCAATAACCAATAGAATAAAAAAATTATATGTTGACCCTTACTATTTCATGGATTATGATTTACTGGATATTTTTAATAAAATCATCATATTACATAGATATACTGATAAATGATAGTTATGTGACTCAATTAAAAATAAATTCAATTTGATCTGTGGGATATAAAACTAAAAAAATAGATTTCCCGTTATCATTTATTTAACCAACTAAACAAGGTTATGAAAATTTACATCCTCAATATAATATAACATCAAGGTCCCCAAAATGAGACTCAATACATAATGAAAAAAGATATTGAACCATAATATTATTAGAAAACTCCTACCAAAATCATCAAAATCCCTATGTATTCTAAATATTGATCTATTACCTTTCATTCATCACTTTATTTAGAAGACAAATTTACATTACCCTTACAAATAAATTCATAGAAACCCACATTACCATTTCCTAGAGTATATGATATCTATAAATCACAATAGTAGTGAGAATATAATTATTTTTTAACACAATAACATATTAATATATGATTACCTTTAAATAAGTTAATGTGTCCGATATCTTCACCCACATATAACACCAAAATAAAAAAACAATGATATATTTAATAAAAATATAAATATTTAAAAATTTAAATTATAACCTAGTAATTGAATTAGATGGAATGAATATGATTGATATATTTATGAATTATATTTATATTTCAATTAAATGATAGTTTAAATAAGAATGAAATTATATTAGCTTCTCTAAAATGACAAAAAATATCATTTTTTTGTTTAGAATAGATTTCATTTTAAATATAATTTTATGCGATTCATAGTTCAATTTCAATAAACCTATCATTAATGAAAAATTATGTTTGATATTAGTAATTGGTTAACACCAATTTATTTTTCAGATGATATGAAATAATATAAGAAAAAAAATAATATTTGGAAATTTTATTTTCATATAAAAAATAGCCTTTTAATATATTTTATGATTACACTCAAAACAAAATTTATAAATTTTAGAATTAAAAATTAATAAAATGAACATAATTAAATAATTATTCATATCAAATTTAACATATTATGAAATTTTGAGTTTTTTCCTAAAATGTGGGTTTTAGTAGAAAAACACCATTTTCATGAAACTTATAATTTTTATTAATTCATTTTTATATAATAAATTCCAATAATTTTTTTAAAAATTTTAATTAATAAAATATTCAATTTAGGAAAAACATTATTTATTTTATAACATTAATTGAATGTATAAAACATATGGAAAATGTTTTCATAACTAATTAAAATTCCACTTTAATATAAAAACTATTTTTGTTCTTTTCATTGAAATCAATAATTTTTAAGGTATATATGTTATTTATTTCCTTTTATGCCTCATATAATTAATGAAATTTATAATAAATCAATTTATGTTATTAAAATTTATATAGAATATATTTTTACATTATATATAAATATAATTATTAAAATGTTATATCTTTCAAACATGCTTCCATCAGATTAAGTGTATTTATTTTAAAATTCACTTTTCCGACCATTAGAAAGTTAAATTGATAAAATTAATTTTAAAATTTAAATTTGGTTTATAAAATTAGTTCAAATGTTTAATCTTAACACCACACATTAAAAATGAATCCTATGGTTGGAAATTAATTCATAAGATTAAATTAAATTTGTGTAAAAGATAAAATTTTTAAAAAACCTTAATGAAATCAATGTTATTGAAAAGGTATGTTTGGGTGATTTTTGACCTAAAATTAATTTTACTTACCAAATTTTCCCATTTTGTGTATTTTATAGTTTAATAAAAACCTTACATTATTTAAAATGTAACGGTTACTCAAAAAAATAACATTCCATTCACTTATAAAAGGGTAATGTCTCCATCACGTCACAAATAACATATTATTAGAATTTATACTTAAAAATACTCCAATTTTCTCCTCTTATAACCCTCTCCCACATTTAAAATCTTATGGTCCCCATTATTTCTCATATATACCTCATACCCATGGAGACATCCAAGGAAAATTCTAGGCCCTGATGTGAGTATTATCACCTACATAGTTTTTCTTCTTAATTATATTATTTCAAATTTATTCTAGAAACACTTATATAAAGTTATAATTATAATTTATATACTTTAATGTTACTAAATTATGTCTATTTAAAATTTTATTCATATAACCCACCTATTAAAACAAACCAATGTTTATGTTTTGTCCAAATTACCACACCCATTACATAACATGTTTTTTTTTCATCAGTGCCTTACATGTTTTGACCTAATAAATTTGTTAAATTATGTATATGATTTTGAGGATATTATTAAGGTTACAATTTTTTAAATTTAAGATTATATTATTGACATGATCATTAATCAATCATCTTTAATTTAATAATTTGAAATAATTGTACTAAGTGGATAAATTTTTATTCATATTCTGTAATATTTTAACATCCATTTACTACTCTTATACTTTCACTAAATTTTGATATAATATAATTATGATTTTGGTATAATGATATTACATCAAAAACACCTCATTATCATTCATTAAATCAAATTATGTTAAGGTTTAGGTTAGTTTAACCACCTAATTAAACAATACAATTAATTTATATCATGAATGAAAATGGGAATATAAATAATTATATAATATGATATTGATTTGTGAAAAATATTATTTAGATGTTTTGTAGATTTCAAGTCAATATTTAATTCATTAATTATAAAAAACACTTTGATCATCAAGAATCACTAACACATGATTGTTATCGATTTCATCTTCATGGATAGTGACAAATAAAATCATGAAAGTAGTTTGAAACAATATATATAAATAGAATATTCCATAACATTATCTTAAATGATCTATTAATTATGATTTTTGAAATAATAATGAACATGGAGACCCCTATTTGTAAACTAGTACAAACAATCAAAACTATAACCACTCGATGTTGATAATCAGTAGAATTCATATAGAGAATGGTTTTTTGAAGAGTTTAAATAAAAATGTATATGAGTAATGTTTTCAATTAATTTACCAATATTTAAATGAATCAGATATACTATGATAAATTACATTCATGGATGTCAGGAAAAATGGGTAAGAGTTTTTATCTCAAATTCAACTCTTTGAGATGTCTTTTTTATTATACACTTAATATCATTTTTGTAGTGTATATGATTTCAAATTAATATTTCATATCATGAATAATATTTTAATTATGGTCTTTTATGTTCAATTATAGGACATATATTTCTAGGGACTTTATTTGAAGTGTAACTGAAGAATAATATATTTCGTGATCTCAATTTTGATTCTTGGATAAAATGTACATTTTGTGCACCAAGATTTTTTTATATTCACTACACATGGATATATTTTCATCACAATATTTTTATTTTAGGGGATTTACTAGAAAATTAATTCTCCCTTATTCAAATTTCTATTGATCCAGTTATTTTACTTGTAGCACATTTTTTTGGTAACTCAACATTCATTTGTAATGTAATTATAATTTTATTGAAATTATTTCATTCAACTAGTGTAAATTCAATACATTAATTATATTATTTTATATTCAATCATTATTTTATAGGATATAAATTCATAACACATAATCACTTTTGGAATTTTTTTTAACTTCTTGGGATAATTTATTTTTAAACCATGTACTTTCTTTCTTGGGTGGGATTATGATCACGTTATTCTAGTATTGAAATAGTCATATAGTCATCTATCTCTATAGTGGGAACATCAAATTTGACATAATGAATAATTTTCACCTAAAAATAATGTTATTACATTAGAAAATGGGTAAAGTATAGGTGTTACATATGTTGTTATTCTAATAAAAAATATTATTTTCAAGGTTACTATGTATTTTTTAACCATCAACATTCTACCCCGAATGGGTTATGATCATATTAACCCTTTTATTTATACATGGACAAGTATTGTCATTATGAATACTATCATTACAATATGGATGATTATTTGAATGTTAAATATGTATTTTTTTAGCCACCCACCTTATTCCCCAAGATGGTTTTTGATCTTTTTACACCTTTTATTGAAATTACGAAGAGTATTCAAATTCATGATGATTATTGTTTTCAAATACGTGCTAATTATTTATATGATTTATGTATTTCCCATTATATGGGTACCCATGTTTTATGGAATAATAATTTCCTTAGGGAATGTTATGAAAGTTCTTGATTAATCTTATGGTGAATATATAAGAAAAAATCATGTGATTGTGGGTGACCAAAATTAAATACCCCTTGATGCATTGATAGGTCTATTGAGAAAAAATAGGTTTGGTTATATAATGATATCCTTCCAAATAAAGCTATATATCTTTACTGTGATCTCTATGATGAGTAAATTTCTTTTCACAAGGCTATAATAATAGGGTTTTGAGGTCTAAAATTATACATTTCTTCAATATGAGATCATTATTACTAATATCCTTGTATTTATTTATTTTTATTGATTTAGCATGATCCTTGTTCCAATTTTACTATGGATTCATATTGAATTACTATTCTTTCCTTAGTATTTATTCTAATTTTATGCAATGATTTATTTAGTTATACGTTTCCCATATCGATCAATTTTTATAACCCCTTTACATATTTAAATTTCCCAAGGATGTGAAGAAAATTAGTTCATGTGAAATGTTTTTAAAGATAAGACAAGTGAAAAGAATTTGTGGTATATGTTTACGACATATTAGTGGATTGAGTTGTTTCACAAAAAATAGAAATTTATTCCATTTGATACAAATAATTTGGGATTTATTTATTTTATGTTTTTCCAAATTCTCTGAAGATGTCAATCAAAAAAATCCTCAGTATGTATGTAATTCATTAATTCATATTGAATTTTTAATTAATTATGGTTATGTATAGTATTTTATTACTAGTTTCAATGGGTGTATGTAATGTATGTGTTTATAGAACCCTGGTCAAGGAGTATTGGTATGAGGTGTTATAAAACATATTTAATAATGGTTTAAAAAAATTTGTGATAATATATAATGAAATCCATTGTATTTTGTAAATAAAAAAATGTTTTACCTAGGTAGGTAATGTCCCCAAATATTTAAAAGAGAATTATTGAATAAGAACTCTAGATCATGAATTTTTTATTTACACTCATATGGAAAAAACAAAATTGAACCATAATATACAATTTTCTTTTATATATTAATATGTACCCCAAATTATGGTTTGAAGCATTAAAATTAACCCAAAACATAACTCTTTCCTCTAGAAAGTGAAGAATAAAGTTTCTAGTGAACATCTTTTTTAAGAATTCAAATGAAAACAAGTAGTAAAACATCTGAATAAAGTCATTACCCTTCTTGGATAAAGCTAACATGGTTTCCAAAATCAAATATGGATCATCTAAAAACCTCTGATAATACTAGACTACGATGATGAAGGGATGATCCATTGAAACATTATTTGGTATTTAAAGTATAAAAATTTCCTCAATAATTGAAAGATCCACGGATACCATTCAACAATAAATAAGATGTATGAGAATAACGAACATTCCTCACCCAACAATTACATTTTGAAGTCATTCTATACAATTTATATTAATGAAGAAGCACCAAAACTATTAAAAAATAATCAATACAGTCTTCCCCGATATTTGACTAATTCAAGATATCATCAATAAACACCACCAAGAAGCGATCATGATTCTATTTAAACAAGCCCTACATCAATCCCATAAAAACCAATTTACTATTGATAACTCCAAATATCATCAATATGAACTAAAAATACCTATAATTATTATATAATTAATTTCTATAAATGTCTTAATCCTTCACTCCCAGCTGATGGTATCTTGATCATGATTTTCTCTTTCATAACTATACAGTTCTACAAGATGAATGAAATTTATAAATGGTTGGTTGATTATTCCAATTCCATAATTATACTTGGTTTAATCATCCAAATCTGTACACAACCTCAAAATTCCATCAAACATATTAAAAATAATACCATGGCTCCCCATGGGGATATAATTTGTTGTTAGAAAGCCTTAAATAGTAAATAACAAATTTAAACTCCCAGAAACTAAAGGATAGTAAGTACTAGTTAATAAGAATCAATCAATATCAGTGATACACCCAAATATAACATGATGAAAAATTGAATATTCAACCTTAGTGGTAAATAGGTAATATATTTAGTGAATAAATTAAAAAACCACTTTCCACCTTGGAATATCCTTTAAATACACTTAAGATACATAAATCATTAAACTAATAATTTCATATGCAATTACATATAGTTCAAAAAGTCATAAAAAATTTATCTAATCACATTCTATGATAAATACCCTATGATCTCTATATAACTTCAAGCAAATCACCCTCCTCCAATAAAATCTAGTTCATTATTATATTGAATAAAATAAATCAATGTAAAGTATTATGTTGTATGGTTATATATATAAAGACAAGATTAAAACTCATATGTTTACCTATTTAAATAAATATTCACCCAAAAAACAACTCAAATATCCTTGAACAATCATTAAATTGGGTATAAAAATTGATTGGTTGACAAAGACAATTCCTGGATTACTCATGTAATCATACTATTTTATGTGAAATAAAATAATGTGATTAAACATAATCAAAAATATTATAGAATGGGTAAAAATATATATATAATACCTCACACCACCTCAGGCCTTCCCATCTTGTCAACTCCCACTGTATGATGTTGTTCATGTCTAATTCTTTGACCTCACTGTATTTATTTCATTAATTCCCATAGAAAATAATCATTCCTATAGCCTAGAATATGATGAATATTCTAGGAATAATGTCTGTCACCAATATTTTTTATAATAGTTTTATCAGGTCCCTTAGGATATTACTACTAAAAAGGTAATGATTCATATTTTGGGGATGTGGTGGCTCATTCAAAATCTCAATGAATTATAGTATACAAAAATATTTTTATACAATGGAAACATAAACTATTGATGTAATATGCCTACAAAAGAATTAAAAACAACTTCACCCCTAAATCCAAGGTGAATTAATCAACCTTTTATCAGTAATAATGAATAAGGGGTTCTATATTGATGACCCCACTACCTTGAGATCTTAGGGACCCCATTCTAGATCAACCTAGCATCAAGATTTGTGATCCACTCTCTCACAAAATACTAATCCTCACTAATGTTCCCTCAATTACCATCAAATTCCTTAATACCTCAGTTTATGCCTTCATGGTTAATATATTGACATACTAATATATCCCAAGTCATTGTACTCTATAAAAGTTTTAATCTATTCATTAATTATATACCAAAAAATATAAATAATACATTAGAAGGATCGTAAAATCCCCTATACTCCTAAGAACTAGATATCCTCTACTGAATATACTAGTTATCAACTCCCACGAAAGGGTAGTAGTGTACATATCCTATAAAAACTGATCATGAAATTATATCCACATTATATTAGATACATAAATATATCCACGGAAAAAAGTAAACCATAATTAAGCTTCCTAATTCTCTAGGCTCACCGACAAAAAATATATTTCTTTTCAACTAGATGAATAAGATGAAATAATATATCAACTTTCTTGAAAAACCACATAGTTTAATATTCATAAATGGATAAATTATTATTCAAACCATTCAGTGAATGTAAGTCTCATAATGTTTATATCTACACTTAAATAATTTTCAGGTTACTACTCTAATGAAAAACCAAAAGTTCCTTTTACTCTATAATTTCCTCAACATTTAAATTTTAATATATATGTGCTATAAATTCAAGAAAAAAGAATATCTCAATATAGGTATAATTTGGATGTTTCTAGTTATACTACAATCATTGTAAATCAAAAACATTATTTACCACACAACATATATAATCATCCCGACATGTTAATATAGGATGCATATCCTCAAGCTTACATATATACACTAATGATAGTATAATATATAACTGTTGATTACCTATAAATAGTCATACTATATACATAAAATAAACTGCGTCATATACTGTAATGATCCATACTATTATGGGCATGTATTATTTGATAAATTTTTAGATTCTATTGGAAATAAGGATGATAGGATATTGAAATTGGAGTTTCAGAATGAGATAGAGACTATTTATATAAGCTATTTTGTGTTAATATAACATTTTAAGGTGGTTTAATAGGACGATAGAACTATATCTGATTTATGAGGTTATAGATAATACAGAATGTGTTTTTGGAAAGTAGCGCACCCTTCCAAATTGCCAATGGGGTTCCACTTTAATATTAATGGGGGTAGGAAGTGGCACTGTAGACACTTTCATGACATCCAAAGGAGAACAAGAAGATAATAAGAGTTTAGTAGTGTCCTTGACCCCCAACATCAAGTGTATGTTGGTTTGGTAATTTATGGGATTTTATATATATAAAAATATATCCTCTTTATCCACATCCACTTTCCATCCACCAGTCTATCTACCCTCCCCCCTTGTTTTACTCCACAGTTTTGGATCCTATCTTAGCATTATTCATACGATTCAAGATGTTTCTATGAAAATGAGTTTTTATTGGTAAGTATAACTGCATGAACCTATTTATTTATATTTATTTTCAATTTTATCTTTACTCATCGATGATCCATCTAGATCTAATATTTTTATCGAATTCATTTATTTCAGTAGAATGAGGAAAAATCAAGTAGCGATTATTTATGAGAATGTTATGATGTGTAAAGGTATGTGGTTAATTATAAAAGAATAAAAATATTATATCATTTTGACGTGTTTATACATGGATATATTATAATTTGGTTTAGGGATATAAAAATAGGAGCTAATATGGTGTGGAATCATGATATAAAATTGGTAGATATTATTAGTGTTAGAATGGATTTTTTTAACAAGATTTAGTTATTTTGGGATTGGATTGAAGTAAATATACAAGGTGTTCTTAGATTATATTAGTGAAATTAACTCCAAAATGGTATTTATAGATGTTATAAAATAGTGGAAGCCCTGGAAGTTATCTCATAGGATAGTTAGAGAATTGGAATGAGCATAGACCTTTTGGTGTTTATTTCAGAGATAATTTCACGATTTAAATTACCTTGGTAAGAATAAAATGTTTTCTATAGACTATAAAATATATTATTAGGGGGAAATATGATCCCTAATTAAAGGTATGATCAATGAAATATTTGATAGGAATAATATTTTTTCATAAGAAAACGTAGTGTGTGGTGTTTGTTATAGATTATGTTAATAAAGTGGATATAAATTATGGGATTTAGTACTTCCTATGAGGGATGATTTGTATTTTTGGTTACTTTTGATCGCAGAAGCCTTGGGAGGCTTGGTATATCTCGATGTTGAGGTCTAATTAGTGTAAAATAAATTACTTGAGATGATTATTGTTTTCCCATATCCAAACTATTGGGGAATGGGGTGATATGTTCTATGAACGATGATTTCTATTAGTGTAACAAATTATTTTGGTAGGATTTGATATGTCACATTATCTAGCTCATCAAAGAGCCCTATGTACATTCCTAGCCACCTTGGGCAAGTGAAAAGTTGAAGTGTATCAAAAGTGAATGAATGGGATTGATTTCACCCTTATTAAAGAAAGGATAAAAATGAGTTCTCACCAGGAACATGACATACAATATCCATATAGTAGAAAACCGCACAATAATAAATAATAAAAAACAAAATAAGCACTAGAAAAAAAACATTTCTGAATAAAATTATCAATTTTAAAAATATTTTACATTTCAAAAAATAAAAAAAATAAATAAAGTATGAATAAAGAATTGAAAATATACCACATGACCCCAAAAAGTCTATAGAACTAAGGAGATAACTCCCCACACTAGTATGTTACTCTCGAGTAACCACCATAACCAACACGACTTACTTTCCAATAAATATTAGAAGTAAACGATCCTATTATCTATAAGTTGAGAACCTAAAAAATACATCAAATCTACAAACCCACCAATGTGAGGGAGTAGGGTTTGGTGCAATTGATTTTAGGTTACAACCATGAGTCAATTACATACCATTTATAAATAAGCATGTTTACCAGTTTAAAAGTAATAGATGAATGAGTTTTAATTTCCATTGAAAAATATAAATATAACCACATTATCTTATATCATTTCTTAAAAAATAGAATTTATAAAACATACCAAAATGATGCCTTACAATGTTATTTTCATATAAAAAACCAACCATTACCTTTTAAAAAAATATTTTATTTAAAAATGAATAGAGAGATTGCTTCTCTTTTTATTTAAACAACGATTTTTGAAAACCAATCACTCTCATGGTTTAACTTTTTTTAAAATAAACATTTCAAAATGGATTGAATTTAACATAAAAATCCTCATTTCCCTTTTAAAACGTTAACACACAAACACACACACACAAACACACACTCATACTCCTCAAATATGAGTTAAGAACGAATGGAAAGGGTGAAAGAATCAATCCACGGAGGGTCATAAATAAAAAAATAAATAGAAAGAGAAAAAAAGATAATATGAATTATAAAATGTATGAGATATCAACAAAATAAATATATATCCTAATAAAAAATAAGAAATTATCATTCCTATAAACAATATTAGGTAATAAAGATAGACACATATCATTAGGAAACCCATTAAAGACTAATAAGATAGGTACTAGACATGAAAATTGAACAAACTACCAAAAGGTTAATAGTAAAAAGACCCATCACCTAAATCACTCTTACTAGCCTCATTGGTGACACCACCTAAATAAGTTAAAACATTAAACTAGGGGGTACTAACCAATGTGAAATTCTCAACATATATAAGGAACATTCCTTTACTCCCAACATATTTGCTTAGGGTTCCACATGTCATATCTAATAGAGGTGGGAAGATATCGATCCAACACCAGTCACATGAAAATAATAAAGACCAACGGAAATATAACACCAAAATAACGTACATCCCACAACCAACAGACCCCCTTAAATAATGAAGGTTCAATTGAAACCACATAACATGAATTAGAATTAATTTAATCATAAAATCAAGCATAAAATCATAAAAAAGTTACAGCATTGGGCCTCAGATTGGGTGTAAATATCAGTATATAGAATCTATATTTCACATAAGATTCCAAATAGAACATTACCTTGGAAACAATAACTGCACATTTTGAAATTCCTTTTTAAAACATGTTTTCAAAAAAAGTGTTAATCCAAGGGAGGACATAATGATACTAATACATAGCCCCAATTAAATCAAGGAAATAAATAAAATATCACATTAATCAGTACAAACACATAATGAATCATGAAAATTATATTTATAAACAAACCCCTTAAAAATATAGGGAATATAGTTTAAATAAATTAATCTTATTAAAATAAAGGGATACACTGCTTTATGAATAAACAATTCTAGAAAGGATCATGACCAATCATTTTCCATAAATAAATCCACCAATTCCATTTTATTAAACACATAGAATGCACAAAATGTAATTTTATAACTACGTTTTATTGAACTAAGAAATTCCCCAATTTTTTCTAAAGGAAAAACCAACATTGGAATAGAAAACAAATTACAAAACCCAAGTGAATATAATATACATATTTAATTTAATTTAATAGAACATTTAATTTATTTGATAAATAATATAACACTTTAATAAATGAAATATAAATTGAAACACCTCCTTTATGAGGGAAAACTACATTAAATTCAATGGAAAGAACTAGATTAGTTCTCTTAAGATAGATTACAAACTTTTGAAAACTAAATCCCAAATTAAAAGATCTATGGAAAAAATTGTCCATCCATGGTAACTTGGGGAAGGTAATATTTTGGGAAAATGACGAAACATATACAATAGAAAAAATAATCCATAACCCTTTTATATGGGGAATAAAAAGAAAAATAAAAAACAAAACAAAAATACACCTTGGAGGGGCTTGTAAGATGGTGAGATACCCATGAGAGGAACCTATGTAAATGTAGTATGATTATGAAATATTTTTGGAAAATCATGATGTTTAAGAACTGAAAATGAAAAATATGCCAAAATTAGAAATGGTAGAATGTTTTACATTCACGGTATTCTAAAACATCTAGTGACCGATCATTAGCTAGTGGTTTATAAGAGTATATGTTCGATATTTTAGGGGTTGAATTATAGTGTAAAAAATTATACTAAAATAAAACACAATACAATTTTAAGTAAAAAATATAGGACTCATGTATTGTCTAATTATCATATTATTAAGATCAAAATAAAAAACTGTCTGATTATATCAATGTAAATTTATCTATATCCCAAAGACACAGATAAAATATTTTTTTATAATCATATGTAAAAAAATAATTCTAATACACATACACAAAAAAATATTATATAAATATTAAATAAAAATATAAAAATGGTATGAATGAATTTCAATCTTATAAAATAACGTAATCATTAAGCATAAGAGATATAGAATTCAGAGACCCTAACCTACCGAATACATAGTTTTATACCTCTTCTAAATGTATATATTTCCTTAAAAAGAAAACTTTAATACAATGATTGGTATGAATCTTGGATTAATATCCCCAGAACCCCTTGATATAATTATTTTTCTTTAACTTTATTGACAAGGAAGCCCCCGATTCAATGGATCAGATTTAATGCCTTTATTTCCCTGAAATCCCTCAAGTACCCTGATAATAATATGAATAAAAATACAATTATTTATAAAGGAATTACTATATATACTAGGATTCCTTAAATATTCATCTCTCTAAATAATTACAGATAATAGTCATTCTATGTTCACTTAGTGAAATATTTAAATGATTTGAGTTGAAAATACATTAGCTCACACCTCTTCAAATGAACTCCTATTTATAGGAGAAACTAAAATGGTTATAATTCAGAGTTGGTTTTAAGTCACTAAAATGACCTACACTTGATAGCTCCTATTTATCTGGATTAAATTAATGTTCATAATTTTTTTTCATAGAATCATTGAAATTATATATGTTTTTATATTTGATAAGAAAAAATATATATAATTCAATAGTAATCATCAGATAATATGATTGATTTATTATTGTTTTTTAATCCATTAATCCTAATAAATGTTAATACAATTTATTTGTACCAAGGCCATTCTAATAGTCACGACTTACGTCAGTATGATATATACGATATGCATATATCCACTAATTAAATCAATAGGTGGTATGTTGTACTGAAATCTCATGCAGTACGATGGATAATGTTTAATAATGAATGTCTATATTCTTTACATATTAGAACTATTTCTATATTCATTATAAAATAATATTTTCTACAAAAAACAAATTAAATCCCATTGAAAATATAAAATTATTAAACATGGTTTTAAGAAGGTGTTTTCAAATTTTCAAAATAACTTAAAAAATTATAAAGTATATATTTCAACACAATAATCTCCTCCTATTTTGAATAAAAAAACAAAATACTTAGAATTAAAAATTAATAAATTTGGAAAACATTACAGCCCATTGTTCATTTAATAACATTAAAAATATTCTTCATCTTTTAATTGACTTTATAAATCTCTCATTCTTATATATTTCTCCTCCTTTGTGATAAAAATAAATAGGGAAGGGACATATAATTTTTTGGAAAATTTTGTAGATTAATAACATGAAAAAAAAATTATATTTGAATTGACTAATTATTCATGAAATTAAACAAAGAGCATATATCAAAATGTAAGTGGAAGACATTCAGACACCATGTTTTTCAATAAAAAATTAATTAAGATTTAACATTCAAATTGTTTCAAAATATCACGTTAGAGTTCAATAGAAAATTTTAATTATTTATTTATTAATATTTTCACAATTGATTTAATTTTTTGAACTATACATTGTCATTACGAGCCTCTATAACCTAAGAATGAAGCATAACGATCTGTACCTCCCTCACTACATTCTTAAAAACATATGAATTTATTCTTTCATCTTTCTCAATGATAGTTTTATTTTTCTCCATCATAAGGAAAATCTCATTTTTACACATTTTGAGTTTATTATTTTCTAACTCCAAATTGTAAACTTTTTGTTTTAGAGTATTTACTTAGTCATTATGCCAATCATTTGTATGTATGATCTCTTAAAAAATATTCACTCAGTCAAAACCATCAATAGATTACTTTTTAAAAGATTAATCCATTTCCATATAAATTTTCTTTACTCTAGAAAATTGATCATCATGATCACAGATTTCATTGTCAACTTTGTTTTACCACTTAACCATCAGATTGAAAGCTATTCTCTATATCTTGGACTTTTCATTAAAAAAATTTAGTTCTGAATCAATATTAACAATTTATTCCTTCAAAACACTAATAGAATCCAATTATTTATTTGTACCGATATGAATTTGTTTTTACCCTGTCTTTATGTTAGGAAGATATGTAATCAAATAACCAAACCTTTTCATTGTATAATGGATGCAATAAGTTTTTGTGTGGAATTTTTTCTTCAGAATATAATGTTCCTGATAAATGTTTTGGGGAATTTGGGTTGGAGGATCTGAAATATATTTTTTCTTTCATCTCAACATTTCCCTTACCACTTTGAGAAACATTTTCATCTTATATAACTTTTATAATGCCTTTTATTTCCTGTATTATTCAACATTGTTTCATACTTCAGTGTGGAATTGCTAATGTTTTTATTATACCTTTGATGTTGACATTAATTTATTTTTTGATGATAATTTTTTTATTTTTATCCTTTTAACTCTAAATCCTTATCTTACTAGGATGGTATAAGGGATGAATATATAGATGAATCTGATGAACTCTTATTTTCCTTTGACTATTCACTTGTCTCTATTTTACCATAATCACCAACGTCTTGTTCATCCTTATATTCTTAGTTTTTTACTTCTTATTTTACATATTCTATTATTATTACTATTATTATAAATTCTATAATTCATTCTCTAATTTCCTCACAGTTATGATAATTATTTTTATAAAATTTTCTAGACACAGACGGTTTTTCCTTATGAACAAACATTTAACAATTTTCTAGGACCAATTCTGTAACATCATTAACTATTTATTTTCTATTTCCTTTATCATTTTTTAGTTGAAAATTGTTGGAATAGTTTATGTGTCACCAATCAACAAACCAACAAATGGAATGATCTAATTAGTTTGAGGTACTTTTTCTCATCAGAAGGGATTGATGTACAATTGAAAGAGGTGAAACTGATAGATTAAAATTATCTAAAGCTCATTCTGCATATTTTAATAATTATTAATCTATTTAACATATTCTAATCTCTTATTCTATTTCGTATTATTCTTATAATTTTTAGTTCAGATTTTGTACGAATCATCTAGGCAAAGACCTCATCCTTATCTATCACAAATTATGGATCTTGAAATCATTATCATTCAATTACTTTTTTTTATTTTTTGTGCGGTATATTTTGTCTTTATTTTATTATTAATATCCTATACCTTTTTATTTAGTTGTGATTATAACTCATCTCACTCTACAATGTTGAGAAATTTTATCAACTTTTAGTCAAATACTAACATCATCATTAAGATGGTTTCTTCGCCGATGATAGATAAATTTTCCCTCATCCGACATGTCTTATTTTCAACCTTGAAAATTTTTATAAATTTCACAAGAATTTTTTTTATAAAATACGAAAACATAAATATCTTTGAAATCATTGAGTATTTTAGAATCACTTCCACAATAATGAACATAATAAATACCATGGCAATTATCTTCATATTTATCAAATAATCAAAAAAAATATCTAAAACCATTAGGGTATCCCTATCACCTTTTATCAGAATGAGAAAACCATTCATCTATAATATCACCACTCAATCAGCTATTGCAGGATAAAAAACCGTTCTTATTTTCTCATAAAAATAAAAATAATTATTCTTCATCTATCTTCATAAAAAACTTCCAATATTATTAGGTAACTTGTGTGATGGATGATAAAATTAACCATAGAAAGGAATACATGCTAACTATGAATCTTGTTGAAATGTCACCTTATATGTTTTACAAATCATTAAAAATACAAAATTTTATTTTCCATTTTCTAATAGAAAAATCACATATTCATATAAATCTATAATGATCTCTAAATAATGTGATTAAAAATCCTTATATTGTTTTACAATGAAAATATTTTCCCAATATTGAAAACCAGTATATTTTTTAAGAATTAAATCAAACTTTACATACCATTTTCTATCGACGATTTCCTCTCAGAAGACTTTCCTCTATATGAAGTATTCCACAGTTTCCACCTTAATTAATTATGTACTATAATTTGGATGAATTCCAAACAATTGGAATTATCACTAAAAGGGGTGGAGAGAGTTGGTTTCAAAATCCCTAAAATTCTATTTGGGAAACAAGGTTCCCCAACATTAAAATGGAGTGAGAAGCATCTGTTTCTATTCTATATTATATTAAATTTCTTAGAAGAAAACACCGTTCTTATATGATGGGAGAGATTTAGTTGAAGAAATTATTGATTGTAAATTTTATATTTTAATGTTTTTAAGAAAATGTTTATTATAGTGAGTTTAATTCTAATTAAAAAACTATTAATATTGACAAATAAATTTTATTAAACTAAATGAACATATACAACAACAATTATAAACTAACATATTGAATGAGAGAAAAATAATAAATAATAATACTTTTAGAAATAAGAAATTTAATTCAGTATTAGTGACCGGATCTTCATGACTTTTTAAATTGTATCTAATTAATTTTTTTTTGAAAAAAGTAATTTTCAGACTTATTATAACATTTTTTTAGTTTTTAAAATTTGTTGAAAAGTTTTATATAATATTTGGTTCTAGATTATTTTATTATTTTATTGACTCTAAATATTTTTGTATAAATTTTTGATTTGAAATTTTCTTATGATAAAACACTTAGAAAACTAATAAATGTTAGGAAAAAAATTATTTTATAAAAATATAATTGTTATGTAATCTAAATAATATTTGACAAGTTAAAAGTTATAGACATATAATGTTTTTGAAACACTAAAAACACATGTGATATCCCTTTAAAAATGAGTTCATTAATGTAATGAGACTGGTAAACATGAAGTATATATGAATAATCAATTGATATTGACCATTCTTTATTTCCATTTAACGTATTAAAATATATTAGAACTATGTATTTCGTTGAAGATTTTACCACTTTTTTTATTTCATTATAATGAGATGTGAAATGATATTTCCGTTAAGTTTTTAATATTGAATAAAATGTTGTTTTTTATCAATTTTATTAGAATGCGAGTAATATATATGGTTTCTACTTAGGGAAATAAATCTTGTGTTGTCACAAAAAATTTTCTTTAGTAAAAATCATTCCATAATCATTGAATTCATGTTACATCCAAATAAAATGAGCAAAAAAACATTCATATACCACATATTTGACTTCTGTAGTAAAAAATGCTACTAGGTGTTGTTTATTACTATAAAAAAACTAAATATTCTCCTAAAAAAATGAAAAGTTCGGAATGTACTTTTCTTATCCATTATACATCCACCAAAGTCATAATCTAAAAATATTTTCAGTTAAAATTTATTTATAAAAGTTTAAATCAAACCAAAATCCATATTTCCATTAGGGTAATAACAAATTCATCTAATATATTTAATATGGTACTCTTTTGTATTGTCTTTATATCTATCACATAATCATGTTGGAAACAATAAATCAATACAACTATCTTTTATGTAAGGAATGCTTCAAATCATTCCTCTAAAAGTATTTTAATCAACTATTTTGCTGGGTTCATCAAGATCTAATGAGTTTGAGGTTATAATTTGTGTAATATAGCGATCGTGGCCCTTTACATATAATATTAAATTATTTTCAACATAATTTACCACTAAATAACAAACCCATGATTGTAATGTCTAGTGTATCTGGAATAATAGGTATATAATTAAATATCATGAAATAAAATATTATTTTATTAAATATTCATAATGAGTTCATAAATTACATTAAGCCCTTATATCTGAATAGTATAACTTGGGGAATACAAGAACAAAATGTATGAGGTAAAATTCCAAGTAAGAAAATGATAATTAGAATAAAACATTATACAAGGGTTAAAAGAAACATCATTGTGATGAAAAAGGAAAGGTACATGAATATAAATAAGGAAGAATAACATGTATATAATGTTAACATATAATCATGGAATCATAGGAATGTTTAAACAACATAAAACATGACATAAACCTTAGTAAAGGCTTAGTACCAAGACAATATAACATGATGAACAATGTCCCATAAAAAAAGAAGGTTCACTCTCTGTCCCAACATGTTGTCTCATGAGAATAAATATTACCCAAAACATTGGAGATCTATCTAGGTAACCCATCATAAAATTTTTAGGAATATGTTGGGAACATTAATAATTCTACATCATGAATCAAACAACAAATATGGGTTACCCATGGAAGAGAAATTGGTATCTTAATCATGTCATACAAAATTAAAAATGTGGATATCATAAATATTTACATGAAATATTAGATTAAAAAACATACATGGAAATAAATAAAGTAATATATGAATATATCATTATAATTTATGTTCAATTTATGTGGAAATATGTAAAAGGAGCTTTTATGAAACTTTAGAAATGAAACATTTTGGTATGGTTTAAGGAAAACAATAAAGATATTTCGAAACAGAAAAGGGAATAATCATTCATATTAAACAAGAAGTGAACCAAGAATGACTTCATAATAAAAATTGGTTATCATTGAAATATAATGTTTTCTTAAAATAGGTTATAGAGTGCACTTCAGAATGGGTAAGAATTTGGGATGTTCCCTTAAATCAGTCTTACTTTTCAGGAAGAATTGAGTAGGGAACCTTTTATGAAAATGTATATCCCAAAAAATAAGGATGAATTTATTATGATACATGAGTTTGGAAAATATTGAAATCATTTATAATATGTACATAAAATAATGAGAATATAATATGGGTAAAAAGAGAGAATGAATTCCCTGATCAGATAATAGAGGTCCAAGTAGAATCCATTACCTTAAGTCCTATTTTTTTCTTCACTTGATCTTAATGTCTTGAATAATAAAACTAGATTAATTAATTAATAATTAAATAAAATATTCAACATGTATTTTTTTATTATAAATTTATTATGTCAATTTATGGAGGTTTTTTTGGGTTAATAGATTCAATTTCATCGTTTGGGTGCGTTGGTTTCCTTGGTTTCCATTATCGATTTACTTGTATATGAGTATGGAAAATCATGTAGAATGAGTATAGTAGTACATAACAGATTTTTTATGTTATTAATTATTGTATAAAATATTAAAATATAATTATATTTTATGATGTGAGGATTATTTATTAGATACATCATTAATGATAAAGTTTTTGATTAATTTAGCATTTTTTATCACATGAACACATTTTATTTTATAAGTTAATATCATGTGTAAAAAATGAATTAAGATAATTAAATATGGTATAATAAATTAATTATAATCTAGTTCAACCATAAAAATGGTTTCATGAATATTGTTGAATTTTGAATTGAAATATAAAAGAACATCATCCACGAAATTGGTAAATCGGCACCTCACGGACAATGTTTTCATTATGAATGTAAAAGAGAGAGAAGAATAGATTTGATGAAGTATCATTCCATAAACATGATACAATTCTAGAATATATAAGATACATAAGTTTATATACCATTTGTATGATTATATTTGAGGAGAGAAAAAGGAAATAAAGGAACTCGAAAATAATATAAATGAAACGGAAGAGGGTTTTACCTCTTGATTCCTTCTTCTTAAGAACCTCCTTAGGGGACTGGTTTTTGTATTTTGTTAAGAACATAGGATCTTGGACCTAGGGTAGAGGTTTAGTATGAGTATTGTGATTAATTTAGATAAGTATAAAGGCTTCATAGCTGTGAGGAGAATAGGTTGTGAGGGGTGGTGTTTATAGTAGATGAGGGGGTGTTTTCTCATTATTTAATTGATTAGTTTATTATTTTGATCAAGACAAGAAATAGTGATGATTATTGAGACTAAATACATTAACTATGTAATTTGAGTTTGAAACAATTTTTCACAATCATCCATGACTCTATGAAAAGTGTATTTAACAAATAATGTATATATATATGGAAAATTATCGTATTTTACTATTCACTAAAAATTCATGTATTTCAAAAAAATCCCAAAAATTCACACTAATTTGTTTTTCAGAAGAAGAATCCAAAACATGAACTCTATTTTATGAAAATAATTTTTTAAATTTGATAAATTTAATTTTCCATTAAAATCAAAATTTACTCGATAAATACGGATTTTAAAATTATAACTATTTTTATATCTCCGTACAAATCAACTAATGTCTCAAAATATTATATTATAATTATAATAAATCAAAATATTTATTTATAAATACAGTTTATGAATATAAATTTTCATTTATATTATTAAATTAGTCATAAAATTATAATTAAATATTTAAAACATACCAACACTTAATTAGTATTTTTAAAATTTTAATTTACTTATACTACGATATAATTATTTCATATTGTCACATACAAGATGGTAAAGGTTTATTAATAATTTCATTTATGAGGATACTATTCAATTGGCTAGTTTACTTTTCATAAGGGTTACATTTTTATTCTAAAGGCTAAGTAACTATTTCATCAGTGCGGGTTTCTAACTTCTAGAAACACATCTTATTTCATTAATTGATCATTTTTAAAGATTTTATTATTTTATATTATGTATTTATACCATATGGAATAACTATAATATGTTTATTTTTGTGGATAAAACATTGGGTCATTACATTCTTCCGCCTTATGATATTTCACACATAAAATTTCATTTTTCATTATATGTTGAAAATAGGTGTGGGTGCTTATCCTTCATCAATTCCTATGGTTCATATTTTTCATCTTCGTACATATGGTTCCACCATAGTAATTTTAACATGTGAGTAGTATTATTTCATTTAAATTTATCTCTCCGATCCAAGATCTTCACTGGCTTCTCCTCAAAAGAAACCCCATTCTCTAACAATACCACCTCTGATGATAGTACATGTGAAGGATCTGATATATACTTCCTCAAGGGGGATACAAGGAATAAATCATGTACTAGAGACGTGGTTGGTGGGAGTTCCAACCAATAGTCCACAACTCCAACATGATCAAGGATATTGAAGGGTCGATGTACCATAGACTCAATATCCTTTTTACCCGAATATCATGACCCACTTACAGGGAGATATGGGGAGGAATACAATTTCTCTAATATTAAACTCAAGGCATCATCCCTAATTTTATGCATAACTCTTTTGTCAAATTTGAGCTGCCCTAATATGAAGCTGAATGGTTTTAACCTTCTCCGCCATTTCTTCGACCATTTTAGACCCTACCAGTTTATGCTCAATAAATTCATCCCAAAATGCTGGTGTTATACATCTCATACCATAAAAGGCTTCATATAGATCCATTTATATGATGGAGTGGAAACTATTATTATAAGAGATTTCAAACATAGGTAGATGTTGGTCCCATCCAGCATTGAAGTTCATAGAAATATCTGTCAACATGTCTTCCAGTGTCTGAATCGTGAACTCAAATTGGCCATCAATTTGAGGATGATATGGCGTACTAATATCCAGCTTAGAGTTTAAATCATGATGTAGAATTTTTTAGACATCGAGGTGAATCTCATATCTCGGTCAAATAAAATAGATAGTGGTAATCCTTATATCCTTAACAATTATTTTATGTATATCTATGCATGTTGATCTAGTGATAAGTTCTCTCCATTTGCAGTAAATTAATCTATCGTTGTAAGATGATCCTCAATAAAACATATAATATTGTTTCTTCTAGATATCATTATATGTCTAATGATAATGTCCACATTGATTTTTCCCATTTCCATGTTGGTATAAGAAATGATTGCGTCATCCCTTTAGACTTTGGACTTTCATACTTCACTTGCTGACATACCAGGCACATTGATGAATATTAAAAAATATCCTTTTCCATATTTTCCCACTAAATGTTCTCCCAGAGATCTCGATACATCATTGTGCTCCCTAGGTGAATTGAGAAGGATTATCTATGTGTGTCATTTAGAATCTATTTTATTATCTCTGTATTGGATGGTACACATAGTCCTCACCCAAATCTTATAACCCCATCATAATCTGTTTTGAAATTGGAGGATTTCCCATTTCTGATACCATCCAACCATTTCATAATTTCCACATAATTTCACTAAGCATAATTTATTTTCCCTATAAGAGATGGTTCAACAATCATTTGAGAAATTATTGATGATGTTCCTCGCTTAATGATAACCATTTCCATCAATAGTACGTCTAATAAGATTAGATCATTCTCAGTTACAATATTTGATAAATATGCATGATCCTTTCTTCTTAGATAATACACCACCATATTTTTCATACCAGTATGGTAGTGTATTGATCAGTTAGAATAATTTATGAGCTTTAACCATATTCACTAGTGCATATTAAATTTCTTCTATGTGAATTTATTTTTTGGACTCTTGTGATTATTATATATGTCACAAATCTCCCCAGAGAGATAGTGTCAACATATATTGAACAGAAAGATCATATCTGCCAACTCTAGATCATGCATGCGGTTTTTTTTCTTCTAGATTTTTAGCTTCATGTAGGTGCAGGCTTTCAATTTATCATTTTGTATCAATACACAACCTGTGAACTTTTTTGAAGCATCGATGTACACCAGAAAGAGTTATCCACTTATCATGAGTGTGGGTATTGGCACAGTGATAAGACACTTTTTGAACTCATTAAATAATTCCTCACATTCTTATGTCCATAAAAATATCACTCCCTTCCACTTTATCATTGTTATTGGTTTTGAAAATTGTGATATATTCTTAACAAATCATCAGTAATACCTGACTAAAATAATAAATATGTGTTTCTCCATTGCTGATGTTGGTCTGGGATACTCTTGGATTTCATTTATCTTGGGAGGGTCCCCAAATATTCCTTTTCTAAAAATAAAATTCCCCAATAATGATACTCCCACTATCCAAAAATCACATTTACTATACTTTTCATAAATTTTACCCTTTCACAATGACTTCAACATAGTATCTAAATTCTCCTCATGTTCATCATTTCTCTTCGAGTATACCAAAATTTCATTGACAAAGACTACTAAAAATTTGTCAAGGTCATCTCTGAAGACTCTATTCCTTATGTCTATGAATGTTGTGTGAGAATTAGTGAGCCCAAAGGGCATCATTATGATCTCATAGTTTCCATACCTCATTCTAAAGGAATTCTAGGGAATATCTTCTTTTCTCACCTATAATTGTGATATCATGACTAAAGGTCCACCTTAGAGAAATAAATGGAGCCATGTAGATAATTGAACAAGTTATATATCCGAGGAAGAGGATAATTTTTATTTATCATTATTTTATTAAGCTCATGATAATCAATGAAGAGGCACACTAATAAAACCTTCTTCTTAAAATAGAGGACTCGTGCAACCCATGGTGAAGGACTTGGGCATATAAACCCTTATCTAGATTCTCTTTTAACTACTTCTTCTATTCTTCCAGCTCAAAGGTTCCCATTCTATATGTTGACTTTGATATAAGTAGAGATCCAGGAATTATTTCTACTAATAACTCAACTTCTTGATCCGGAGGAAGACCATATAACTTTTAAAGAAACACATATATGTAATCCCTCATGATGGGTATGTATTCAATAATGATTCTCTTCTTTTTCTCAACAATATTTTCTATATATGATTTCTAATAAAGAAAACATTATCTAGAATTGAGTTGATGATTCTAAAGAATATCCATCTTCCTCTATACACTCGTAAAAAATTGGAGGATGCTCTATTATCTGAAGAGTGATAACTCTTTCCCAACAACTGATGTTGGATTTATATTAATATATTCAATCTATGCCTAATATATAATGGAACTCTACCAAAGGTATTATGAAAATATTTTCATGGAGGTTCAGGCCCCAAACATTAATTGAAGAGGAGTTTTGTACTTTGGATTCAATAAATTCCCAATTTACTGTTCTCATAGATAACTCAACCTCTAAATTTTGAGGTGGTGTTTGAAAAATTATATTAAACATGTAAGATATGAAAGAATTCATCAAACAAGAATCAAATAGTGTGTTTTATATTCTTGAATGAATAAAAAGTGTTCCAATCCCCACATTATTTTCGAGCTCCACCTTAGTAGTTGTGATAACATATGACCTTATTTGTTTCCTTGGAGGTTTTTTTGATTCACTCTAACAACCTTGGGATTAGGTCATTGGTTTGAAAACTTCCCAGGGTCCTTTCAATTGAAAAACTACACTATAGGATGAGCATTAATATGAAACTTCCTTTCTTCTCCCACAATAGTTGGAGTCTTTTCATCCCTCAGTAGTTATTATCCATATGACCTTCTGTTCCACATTTTAATTATCTCTTAGTTTAAATGAAGTAGTTTCAATGATGCCTCTTCACACACTTTTGAAACCTTAGATGTTGTGTCTTCTTTCTATCATGGCATTTATTAATCAAATAAAACTCTATTTTCCACTCATTGTCTCATACCCATGAGAGAATTGAGAGTATCCAACCAATATTTAAACCATAGGGGAACAACATACAATCTATTTATAGATTTCATTGTCTTTAATCGACAACCTTTACATAGACTGAACTATATTATACTAAACAAGTGATCCACCTTAAATTATGTGTCCATGACAAAGCCAAAGGCATATCAGAAAAGCCTGTTAATGTTCCCATCATATGAATTAACACACTCATATTTCTTCTACTTAAGTCTGAGGAACTCTCTCTCCATAATGAGATAGAGGGTTTGGGGAATATATTTATTGATTTTTTTCCTTATTTCTTCCCATTATATGAAATAATTTCCTCTTTGGACTTTTCGTTCTTGTTAAGTTTCCCCCAATTATCACTTTCCCCACCAAAACGATAGGCCACCAGCATAACTTTCCCTTTTTACAACACTTGTGGTAATATAATATCTTCTCAATAGAGTTAATCTATTATTCGGTGAGAAAGGTATCAGAAGATCCACTAAATAGGGGAGGCCTTTGAGACATGAATTATTTCATGAAAATTTTATCTTTATTACGATAAGGATGAATTTATATGTGATTTATGTTTTTATTTATATCTTGAGCCAATTAAGAAGGTATTATCATAATTTTTTCATCACCCATTCCCATAATATTTAACATATCATTATGGAAATCATCACATTACCCATCACATTGATTGCTGTCATGTATTCTTCTGTTTATATCGATTATCTTAGGAAGAAAAGTTCATTTAGTGGACATGAATTATTATCTAATAATCATATTTAAAGTAAACTTTTAACATAAATGGATAAAATATTAAAGGAAAAGTATATTCTAACCTATTATTCCCTAGGTATAAATCAACATTATCCATAATTTGTTTCCTAAAATATATTCTTACGATAATTTTGTTTGTTCCCATAATAATAGTTTGTAATGAGATTATGAATTTACAATGGAATATCTCCCAGGAGTATCAAAACCTGTTCTTTGGAAGGCCCATTTTCATGTACCAGGTTACCCAGAGTAAGGCCCAAAAAAATTAGTCTGAGATTTGTTAGCTCAGTGTATATGTGCCAGAATAAAATCCACTTGTAGTTTCCAGACATAGATATATTTTATTAATAAAGCACTTACTCTATTCTTACCAAAATTTATAGATGTTTCCATAGAATTAGTACTATCCCTGTGATTCTTACAAATGTAATCTATTCATCATCTTTGAAATAACTAAACACAGACTATGATACCATCTACAGTGCCTCAATCCATTTACACATACTATTAAATGATTTTAAGATTATATTCCCTAAAATTACAAACCAAGTATCGTAAAGTCTAGTTTCTTCGGAAGACAAGGTACTAAATTAAAAATAATAAAATAAAAATTCTTTTATTTAATCTTCATAATGAGCCTAAAATTTTAATTAAGGCCTTATATATGCAAAGGAAAACCTGGGGAATACTTGAACAAAAGGGGTGAGATAAAAATATTAGTATGGAAATGAGGATAACAATATGACATAGTACATGGGTTAGAAGAAATTTCATACTGACCTAGAGGGAAAGGTACATGAATAAAAAAATTAAGAATAACGTGTATAGAATATGAACATATAAAAATGGATTCAAAGAAATTAGGTTAGAACAAAAAATATGACATAAACATGATTCATGGGTAACTTCCAATAATATATAACACGGTGGAAATAGTCCCATAAACTAATCTGGTTCACTCCCTGTCCCAATATTACGTCTTACGAGACAAAAAATTACCCAATGAATTAGAGCACAATATACGAACACCCACTATAACCAGTTCATTTATATGTTTGAGACATGTAGAATATTACATGAGGAATCAAACATAAAATTATGGTTACCCATGGAAGTAAATTAGTATCATAATCATGTCATAAGGCATTAAAAATGTTCATATCATAAATGTTTCCATGAAATATAGGATTAAAAAAATTAATTTCAGTTAATAATGTAATATAGGCATAGATCATAAGAATTTATGTCCAATAAAAGTGGAAACATGTAAAATTAGTGTTTAAGAAACTTTATAAATGAATCATTTTATTAGAGTTTAAGGAAGACAATAAAGAAAATTTAAAATAGAAAATGGAATAATATTTCATATAAAACCATAAGTGAATGAGGAAGGTTTTTATAATAATATTAGTAATTTTTGAAATATAATTGTGTCTTAGAAACATAAAATATAGTGCACTTAAGGATGTGTAAGAATTTATAAATTTCCCTTAAATTAGGATTATTATCAAGAATAATTGAGTTGGGAAACTTTTAATAAAATGCATATCCTTAAAAATATTGATGAATTGATCTTGATACATGATTTTAGGACATATATAAATTATTTATATGGTTTACATAAAAAATAATGATTATTTAATTTGGGTAAAAAGTGAGAATGAATAACCCAATGGAATAATTGATGTTCAGATTGCATCCTCTATGTTAAGTACAAACGTGTTCTTCACTTGATCTTAATGTCATGAATAAAAAATTGGATTTACTAATTAATAACTCCAGAACCCTTTCTACAATTATTTCATTTATTATAACCTTATTAAGTTAATTTATGGCCTTTTATGGGTTAATATATACAATTTCTTTGTTTGGGTGCTTTCATTTCCTTGGTTTTCATGATAAGTATACATGTATATGAGTAAGAGAAATCATATATAATGAGGGTAGTTTAATAGAACTAAACATATATGTTATTAATAGACTTATAAAATATAATGTTATAATTTTTTTCGTAATTTTTTGATGATTCATTAGATTAATTATTAATGATAATCATTTATACTAATTTTTCATTTTTTAGGACAACAAACTCATTTTGTTTTATAAGTTAGTATCAAGTGTAGAAAATTATACTGTAACATTAAATATTGAACCGTAAACATAATATATTCTGTTTTAACCATAAAAATGGATTCATGACCAGACATGAATATGGAATTGAAATATTAATTCACATCATTCACAAAGGTGGTAAATCGACACATCACAAGCAAGGATTTCATTCTTAAACTAAAATAGAGTTGGGAAGATATTTGATGAATAATTATCGTTTAAAAATGAAACAATTACATTATATATAAGATAATATTGTTTCAATTCTATTTTTATGAGGAGGGGAGAGGTTGGAAAAAGAAAATGAAATAAATGTAAAATAAATTCCAAGAAAGGGAAGAGGGTATCACCACTCGATTCCTTCTTCTTGAGAACCCCCTTAAGGGATGGGTTTTGGTAGTTTGTTAACTCCAAAATCTCATAAAAGTAAGGGATAGGTTTGGGAATAGTATTGAGTATAATATAGACTAGTATCAAGGATTGAGATGAGTGAGGATAAGAGGTGGTGATGGGTAGTATTTTTAGTGTGGGGCTGTGTTTTCCCATTATTTAATTCATTAGATTATAATTTTGGTCCCGATAAGAAATACTGATAATTATTGAGAATAGAAACTGTAACTTGGTTAAATGAATTTGAAGAAAATATCTTTCATTTTCTATGACTCAATTAATAGTTTATTTTATTGATAATTTATTTTTACCATAATTTATACTATTTTTATATTCACAATAATTCATTTATTTAAATAAAATACCAAAAAAGTCACTCAATAAATTTATCAACACGTAGAATCAAAAAATGAACTGAATTTTATGAAAACAAATTTTTAAACTTGAGAAATTTAATTTTTAATTAACATCACAATTTACATGATAAATATATATTTTAAAATTATAACTCATTTTATATCCCTTTGAAACATTAATTAAGGTCTCCAAAAAATATCTTACAATCAGAAGATATAAAAATATTAATTTATGAATACATTTTATGAAAATAAATTTTTTTCAATTATTAAATTATTCACAAAATTTTAATTAAATATTTATAACTTACAAAATATCAACAATTAATTACTAAAATTAAAATATTTATTTACTTATCTTATGATATAATTATATTATATACTCACTAATAATATTGATAAATTTTATTTATACTTTCAATTTTATGGTTACTATTCTATATTCTTGTTTACTATTCATAATTGTCCCATTATTATTCAAAAGGTCATGTTGTTATTTCATTGGTGTTGGTTCCTTAACTTCTAGAAAACTTCTTATTTTATTCATTAATAATTGATAAAGCTTGTATTGCATTCTCTTATGTGTTTATACCATATGACATAACTATAATAAGGGAATTTTCATTGAAAAAACATTGGGTTGTTACAAGTAACAATTATTAAATTGATGTCATACTTAAATTTCTTTTGATGAAATTTTATATACTTATGTTAGTATATAAAATATACTTCTAGTTTTTTTGAGATTTTAAAACCCAAATAGTATGTTAACTCTGTCATCTTAATCATTTCAAACATAGACTATATAATATCCACAAAGGAATAAGTTAAATATTTTTTATTTGAGATAAAATTTTATGTCTTCAACATAATTTGTACAATTATAATATTTTTATTTACTTATTTTATAAAAATAGTTTGATCTAGAACTCCCTTAAAAATTAATTTTTCTAAAAAAATACATTTAACCTATTTTACCAAGCAATAGAGACCTTTTTAATTCCCTTATATTATTTAGTATGTTTATAAAAATATTCCTGATGTTTTTTATTTTAAAAATTCAATGGTATATCTAAAAAAACATTCTCCTAAAAATATCGATTATGGAAGTCAAAATTCACATCCATTTGAAAAACATTGAAATTTAAGAATTTTTCTAAATCTAGAAGTATATGAATAACATCAAGTATTTATACCAAGGAATAGGTTTATTCATATTCTATTTCTTCTTTTTGATTATAACCATTTGCAATAAGTCAATCATTATTTCTATATATTATTCAATTTCCACCACATTTATTCCAAAAAAGCATTTTACTCTAATTTGAGAAGTATCTCTTGCTCATTCAACTAAATCCCAGACATGGTACGTATAAAACTCATTTATTTCATCTTAATTATATTTTATCCAATACTAATTACATAAAAACTCATCAATATTCTTAGTATTGAAATTAAATACAAAATTTAGATGTTAAATTTAATTTCTCAATGAACATTTATTCCTAACTGGTTTATTTACATCACCAATTATTTTATCACAATATGATTCTTAAGAAACAACTAGATTCCTAGTCTTTTAAAACTACATTCTTCAATAATAATTTGAAAATATTTTGAGGGAAAACATTAGAATCATATTTTTTGGTTATTTTTATATGATAAAAAGTTTTTTATAGAGGTTAATGTTTTTAGAAATAACATTTAAGGATTTTGGATGAGGTTGTTTGAAAACAAAAGGATTTGTGCGTCAAATTTTACATATACAGTTTCTTCAATAGTAAAACAATTTTTATTAAAAACACTATAATCCTTACCAGATTTGGAATAACCTAATAATATTAATTAATCATATCTTTGTGAAAAATTATATAAGCTATTTTTATTATTCCAGATGGATAATTTTCAGAATAAAACATTAAAGATATAAACTTTTCGTTTTCTTCCCTTACATAACTTAGAAAGGTATTTATTAATAATAATTCTAATTAAAACTCATTTTATAGTATAACAATAAATACTAACCACTTCATCCCAAAAATTGTTAGAAATCGTGTATCAAATCACAATGATTCTATTAATCTCATGAATAAATATATTTCTTCATTCAACAACACTAGTTTCAATAGAGTTTTAGGTGATGAAAAGTTATGTATAATACCTTTCTCACTATAAAAAATTTCCAAATCATAATTTTCAATTTCTCTACCATGATCACTATATATAGTATCTTCCACAAATACCTCTAGTTATTTTTGGAACAAATAGGTCCATGTGAACTAACTATAAAGAATTAGAAGTTGAGACTTCACTAATATATTTAAAACATAACATATGTTGTTTTCTATAATGACAAGTTTCATATACATTTGAAGAATAAATCTTATGTTATGTTAAATCCATAACTAGTCCTTTTATAGTCATATTATCTAATTTTATAAGATTACAGTTTCATAACCATCTGTTTTATAATCGATATTGATCTTTTAAAAAACTATGGAATGATAGATATTAGATACTAACGTCTTTGATGTTAAAAATCTAAAAATTATCATGTTGATTGGTATAATGTGTAAATTCATCTTTTAACCTATGTACATTAAACTTATCATTTAAAATTTTTACAATATTATCATCATCTCATAAATGAATTATTCTTATAAGGTTTTTCTTAATTCTTATAACAAATATACATTTGATTTTAATGCATTTCTAAGAAGAAAAATATTTCCTATAATGATAATATATCTTTGAATATAATCTTCAAAGGTTACATTTACCCCTTTCATCATAATGGTCATATTAATGAATAAGTCATTAGAAATCAGATGTTCGGATAAACCAATATCAATGTACTAAATTTTTCTCTTATTGATACTTTCACAATTGTCATGAAAAAAATATATAATTTTTTGGAACCCAAGCATTATTATGTCCGGTATTATAAACAAATTAATATTTTTTGGTAACCAAATTTATCCAACATTACTACATTGATAAAATATAATTTTCTTTCAAAATAATAATTATGAAAACCTAGTTACATAAATTTATTTTCAGAAAATTTATTTTTCCAATGTCCACAAATTTTACACATTGTAAAAAATGGAGTTCTTTTTGAAAAAATAGTTATTTCTAAAAACATGTTTACTGTCAGTAACCCCATTCAAGAATTATTAATATATGGTCACAAAATAGAAAACATCAAAAAATATTATCCTTACCACTGGTAAACTATGATATAAGTTTATTTGAACTAGATATTTTGGATTTTTAGTTTCACAACTAAGTTCTTATCCTCATCTATAGTTTTTCTAGAACAATATTTTTCATTATCATTTTGTAAAAAATAGTTTTCTAAAAAATAGTTCATTAAATATATTATGAAATAATATATTTTGGTAAATTATATTTATCTAGATAAGTATAAAGAAATTATACTTCATTAGTTAAAATAGTCATTTCTGAATCTTACATAACAATTATGATTTGGAATTATCATGTTTTTTAAAAATGATTCAATTTTAATTTTCAAATGTTTTGAAAATCTAGGTACATCTTCAAAATTAGGAAATTTGTTATCCTCATTAGCTGATGAAGATTATTAATATGTGGATGTAAAATGTTTCTCATCATTACATTCATGGTAGTTTTCTTTTAATGAAATTATTGTAAGGGATCTAACAGTTTTTTTATGAGTAATTTTTTTCCAAAGGTATTTATGAAAATAATCCAATATTCCAATATTTGGAAGAACCATCATCAATATAATTATCAAATAAACTATCTCCTCTAATTTCACTCTATGTTTCATAATATTTTAAAATTTTCATTCTTTTAGACTTACAATACATATTAGCTTTTCTATATTAATTTCTCTCTTCCTTATATTTTCTTTTTAACTATGGAAAATATACCCGAATTTGTGTAATCTTCTTACATCCATTACAGAAAACTTCATTAGATTCTTTCTTGTCAATTTTATCCTTATAATTTTTCATATATATGTATTAGAAGTATTTATTACCTAGATTTTATTCATCCTTACAAAAGTATTTTCTAACTCATTATCACAAGGATTGATGAACTATAATTAGGATAAATAAATACATTCTTATTATTTGACGATTTCACTACTTTCTCAGCTGATTGAACATTAAAAAGCATAGTATATGTGGATTAAAAAAAACTCCACCATTTTTATTCTTCATCTATTCATAATATTTTTTTAATATACCATCATATTGCATGAGGGTACCTATATGATTATCATATTTTTTATTTTTAAACTTTATTGTGTTAACCAAGGCTATCATCTTCGATTCAAACTCATTTGGAATGATTTTTTCACGACACGTCCCTCAGGGGTCGGGCTGTGACAACCCCAAGCCCGCCTTCCATAGGCCAAGGGCTGCTAACTAGCACCAATGGCATCATTCTCTAAAACTGAGAAGGCATTGCCTTTATAACCTATAAACAGACACACGAGGAAGCACATAGTTGGACGAAACAACAAGTAAACTATATAAAAAAGGTTGATGAAAGAAAAAGGAGCCAGAATACAAGCCAAACTGGAAAGTACAAGTACAACAGTGAGATAATACAACTGAAAGATAAGGGAAGACATCTACTGAATCGTCCTATGGGGTTCCTACCTGAAGGGTAGGTACAGATCGCCTCCTCAGCACTACACTTCGTCCCATCTCCTCCGCGTACCGAAATTCCATATGTTCCACCTCCAGGTACCGTCTAGTCTTGGTACCCTCAGCCTCTGTGAGGGAAGTCCGTCATTAGTATCCAATACAAAAAGGTGTGGGCATAGACCGTGCGGGGGTGAGTATAACGATACTCAGTAGTGACCCTAAGACCCTCAAGGTCTCACAAAATCCACCAGGGATAAACCAAAAAGAATGAAATAAAAAAATAACCCTACATAGGTATATGCCCATACATATAATTATGTTATCAAGTGATCCATCTCAATCATGAGGAAAACACATAAAAGCTCACTCAGCTCATATATGACTTTATTCTAGGGGTAGTATCAAGTAACATCCCTAGTGAGATTGTCGAAACCTTAGCTGTTGGATAACTCCACCTCTATCGAGTAAAATGGGCCTTCCGCGACACCAAGCACACTTCCCACTTACATTGTACTACTGAGGTACTCCTCCTGTCGAGTACTGTGGATCTTCCGTGTCCCCAAGCGCCCTCCCCACCGTGGGTCTGCTGCATCACCAAGCGTGCTCCGCCATATATCCTGCTAAGGTAATCCTCCCGTCGAGTACCGTGAGTCTTCCGCGACACCAAGGCGCGCCCCACTGTGGGTCTACCGCAACACCAAGGCTCTCCCCCTAGGCTAGTAGAGTCACTCCGAGTCGAAACGGTCAGCAGTCATCAGGTCTTATCTAGCTACTAGGTCTCTGCACTATGCTCGATCGTCTTAGGGAGGATCTTCTCCACGAGCTACTAGTTGATACTTCAATTGTCACAAAGTCCCACAAAGAAGTATCTAAAAGGTCCACCGTGACATAAGGGTCTCTATGCAATAGACGACGTGTCAAACGAATGCCCAGTCTATGAGTTATTAACCTTTTAGTCCCAGGGGCCCGGTTGGATTCGTGCTCGATCCAACTTGATTGTCTGTCATCTCAAACCAAACTCTAGTGGAGTATACTCAAGGGGACTATCTCCCTACCAGATTCCCAGCACCACTGACGGTTCATCAAACGGACATCTGATTCAAATGTTATTTCCAAAAGAGTGTAAAGGATCATATTAGGCCCACGTCCGGTCCGACCTGGCCCAACCTGGCATGGGTCGACTCGGTTCAGTTAGACCTGGTTCAGGTCGTCCCGGCCCATCCCGCTGGGTAAGGCCCGACCCGTGATGCGGTCCGGTCCACTAGGAGGTCCAGCAGGCCACAAGGGCCACGAGATTCCACATAGCCCATGGGTGATGTAGGGCGGCTCGACTGTGGGGGTATCGCGAGTGCGCAGGCCAGGTTCGGCAGAGGCTCTGTGGGGGCGCAGGGCTAGTTCGGCCGAGGCGCTGCTGGGGCGTGGGTCTGGTTCGACCAGGGTGCCATGAGGGGCATGGGGCCAGTTCGGTCGGGGTGCCATGAAGGTCTTGCACTAGTTAGGCTAGGATGCCGCGAGGGGCACATGCCGGTTTGGCCTGGGCGCCGCGAGGGGCGCAGGTCAGTTCGGTCGGGCCACCGTGAGGGCTCGGGCCAGTTTAACCAAGAAGGCGGAGTGCCGTAGGGGCGGGGCGGGTCATGGTGTCTGCGGGTGGCAGCGCCGTCGCCTTCCTCCATTTGAAAGAGTAAACCAACGAAGACCGATGGAGGGGTCGGGCCATGTTGGTTTGGCCCACTCCATCTACGTGTTGGGTGTTGGCATTTGGCTCAACAAGAAAGAAAAACATTGAACTTCAAATTTTACAACCGCTGAAACGATTCATTCCCAAACTGAAAAAGAAATCATTTAAAGTATTATCAAACAAATACACCCCTACCATGGGTTGATACATAGATGAAGTCACAGGGAAGAAGATGAATCGTTGGGATAAGATAGACATCGCTTTGTTGTAGTCCAAGTCATCCTACGTCGAAGGAAGTGTCGAAGAAGAAGGTCAATGTCGGTGTCGGCGTTCTTCGTTGGAAGAAAGCATTCTTCATTCGGAGAAGTATTTCTTCGTTGGAGAGCTTTTCTCCCAAGGATCCCCTAAAATGATAAGTGTTCCAAAATAATATAATATACAATCTATTATTTTTTTGTCATAATAAATAAAGTTATAATAATTATGATGGGTGGCATAATTAAAGCATGAGGTTTGGCACAATTAAAGGTATGTGCATTGGCACAATTAATGTGGAGTCCTCCATATTAATGACGGGGGGTGAGAGTTTCTCTCAATTAAATGGTGGTTTAGTCCCGGGTGGTCCCAACCACCATAACCTCTCAGGGGAGGTTATGGTTGGGGTGGTCCCCACACCTAAACTTCCACATGTAGGTATAGTTTAGGTAGACCACACCACCCAACACCCAAATTGGTGTTGCAAATAAAAATAAAAATGTCAAAAACTTACATTTTTATTTTATTCTTACACGAAAAACCCAAAAACTGACTTTCACCCTTGACCAACTTCTGTCGAGATGAATGTATTATTAATAGAAAACTGGTGCGGTGAGTTAAACGGTGCCCTTGGATTTCAATTCAGAGCACCAGTTCAAAAGAATAAAAAACGGTTCGTACGTTTACTGAACGTACCCAAAAAAAATTTTAGAAATTAATTTTGGGAACATCGGGCCTCAGAATCATTCGCTGTTAATTTTCGCACACTCGTAAATGTTTTTTATATTTAATATAAATTATAACGAAATTTCGGGTCTTTATATTCTCCCCACCTTAGGCTTTACATCCCCATAAGCCAAAACTAAAACTAAGTGAACAAGTGGGGGTAATAAGAACACATCTGAGCCTCATGCTCCCATGTTCTCTCTTGGAGGTTAGCATGCTGCCAGGGAACACACACCAAAGGTATCGACCATCCACGAAGGACCCACTCCCGTCAATCCATAATCTCTACTCAAACCTCTATAAAGGTCTCTACATCATCGACGTCCATCTCTCCATGGTCTATGATGTGAGCAGGGTTGTGAACATATCTCCTCAGCTGGGATACATGGAAGACGCCGTGCACCGGGTGCAACTGAGGTGGAAGAGATAAGTGGTATGCCACCTCACCAACTCTGCTGAGGACCTGAAAAGGTCCGATGAACCTTGGAGATAACTTTCCGCCTCGACCAAATATCTGCAAACCTCATCGAGATGAGACCTGTAAAAAGACATGGTCTCCATCCTCGAACTCTGGAGGTCTTCGCCTCCTATTGGAATCTGACATATGCCTGCTTTTTGCAGTCTTCATCTACTACTGGATGACATGCACCTTCTCGATGGTAGCCTGTACCATATATAGTCCCACTAGTGTTGACTCCCCTAGGTCAGTCCAACACAAGTGTGATCTTCACGGTCGCACGTATGATGCCTCAAAAAGTTTCATCCCAATGGTGTAGTGATTGATGTTGTTGTACGCAATCTCCACCAAAGGCAAGTGATGCTCTGTAACACCCCGAGATTTTATGAAAAATATTTTTTTTAATATCACTAATGTCTTGTATTGTACACTACACCAAAAGAAGCTTGCACAACATGCATCCTTGATTTTCCTTGCATTACATGCAATCACGACCTTACTCGATAGCGTGTGTAGTACGCAATAACGAGTTTCACTAAACAACAATATGCTATTAAAATATTATTAAAACTATCCGTTATGAATAGTAATAACCACTTTTTGAAATTTTGTAATTTTATTTTTCAAAATGGAATTCATTTTTGGATTCGTAATATCGAAATTAGCTTAGGGTGAAACTATGGTGATTTTCGGATAACTTTCATATTCTGATGAATAATGAAAATTACTAAATTATAATTAAAAACAACTTTTTTAATCGAAATAATTAATAGTGATAAATTATTAATTTGAGTGGTTTTAAAGTATATTTATAATATATTCTTACAATTTAATACAATGTTGGTCATTAAATGTAATTTCACATTTAAACCAGACATAATCAAGTGTCAATCTTTTGATAGATACTGTTTCTTAAAAACACGCTACTTGTTTTAACAGTGGGATTTAATTATAAAATTAATTAATGAAACTTCTATGTTATGAATTTGGTAAAATAGACTTCATTTTTGAATTCGGAATATGAAATATAGCTTAGGATGAAATTTTGGCATTGTTCTGAAAAACATCAATTTTTGATGAATAGTGACACTACTAAGTGGTAGTTAAAAAACTGAATTTTTCATAAAACATAATTTTACCGCATCTGTGAATGGAATTTCAAAAATTCTAGAGACATGGTTGATGTTAGTATGTAAAATGTGGTTCAATGAGATGAAAATAATTTTTTGTGAATAGTAACTTTTTACTTTTATTTACCACGGTTAAAAGTAAATAGGGTAATTAAGGGTAAGAATGATATTAATATTACCCTAACACATGTCCTAATTCTATTGGACAAGTTTATCTCGACCAAAAACAACCTTAAGTGTAAAATATTATCATTTAGGCCCACTTGGATTAGATTAGGACATTTATTATTATTTAATTCAAAGAAGAGTTAAAAGAGTTAAAATCAAAGTATATTTACTAAAACATTTTTAATATAGGGTTGTACATAAGATAAATTAGATTGTAAATATTCATTAGAAATCTAAAATGATTTCCTACATAATGATATTTTATTTATAATTTTTAGACATTAAATAAATTAATTTATTTATGACACAACGATGATGCAGTAATTACCCTTTTAAGGAAATGTTAACATAATTGATGTTATAAATGCTCAAATAAATGTTATTTGAGAATTTTTATGAATTACACTAATTTTCTAGGTTACTCTGATATATTAGTGTTGATTTAATCAACTTTTTTCGAACATATAATTCTTTTACGACTTTCACAAAAATCATATATCAAATAGTGTCAAAATTGACACAAAATAGTTTTTAAATCAAATATTATATTATTAATTGTTATTTTATTCCTAAAAATATAAGGTTCGGCCAAATGACTTAGAAAAGGGATATATATATTAATAATAAACAATTTGGGGTTCGTTTGGCATGTTATAGTAAGTGTATTAACCATATAGTGAAAGAAAACAAAAAGACACGGTAAAAGTAAAATTATTTAACTTAGAGTTAAATCTAATTGATAAGGTTAAAATAATACCCTAAACTTTTCTAAATCCTGTTGGTTGATAGGATATAGACCCATCCCCACTTTAGATTCTAAATAAGACCCTTTGGAACCATTATAAACCGATTTTGACTTTAATATAAAATAATATTTTGAGATATTCCTAAGGTGCCCCTCTCCTCCCTTATAAAAGGGCACCTCCTCCCCCTCCTCCTCACACCAATTTGAGCACTCAAGATAGGAAAACCCCTGAAAAAATCCCTTCTAAACTTCCCTAGAATAATCCTAGAGGTCCTGGTCTTCTTCAAATACCAATCTTAGTTCCCTAAGTGGAAAATTCAAAGAGGCGTTTCGAAGAAGAGGTAATATCCATTACCGATCTTTTCAATTTCTTTCTTCTTCAACTTCTTCTTCTTTAGTTGTTTCATGATAAAGTAATAACATCAGTATTACTTAAATAATGATATGTTATTATAAATATGAAACAACTCTAATTAACCATCTATCCATCCTACGGAAAAAGGAAATCACCGCGCGTGCGTACGTACGGAATACCGTCTCCACGCCATGGTGTAATTTATTTTCTGCCACCACCTTAATTGGATGGGTATAATGGTGTAATGAGTAAATATATATGATTATTATAAAGTGATATTGATACTGAAATAGTATACATACACTTCAACACAAGTTCACGATCATGAGAACGATATCATCGCTCGTGCGTACGTACGGACTACCGTCTCCACGACGCGATGAGATTCATTCTCCATGTTAACCATTTAAGAATGATTATAAAGTATATATAAGCAATAATAATGAAATATATGACATTATAAAGCTAATGGATTTATGTATATATGTATTTCATCTACTTACTTCCATTCAAGACAATAAGGAAAGAAAAACAACGTTCATGCATACGTACGGACTACCGTCTCCATGAACGGTGTGTTTCATTTCATTTATCTATCTATTATATATATATATACTGAATATATATGATATATAAATCATGTTTTATATTCTGGAAGTAAGTAAATCATGATATAAGTAATAATAATGTCAAGAATAACAAGTCCAAACACCTACGATAAATGAAACGATTTTACCCAAAACGCTTCTTTAACATGGAATTTACAAAAAAAAACAGGTAATATAAAGTCATAAGTGAACCATATATGATATCATAACAATGAATATGATTCTTTAATAAGTTAATGACATTATTTAAATCATTATACATGAGGTTCAGACACTTACGAAGCAAATCGGACTTAAGGTAAGGGAAATATCACAATCTCATTTTTATCCGAGATTGCTTATACGTTGGTATTTACTGGGGTGTATTTTTTCATCCACATCCGTGTTCCATCAATATGTAATATTATTTCCCTCCACCTACAATTGTTTAAAACCTATTTTACCCTTCGGTGAGTTTTTAGTAAAAGATATGAAAGGAATCTTTTGTCGTTTTTCGTACGAGGTACTTTTTGACCTTTCTGACAAAAGTTTGAAGAATGTTTTTTTAAACTTATACGGCATGAATGGATTTTTAAAACATTATTTCCAAGAGTATTCCTTTAAAAGTTTTCATGTTTATTTTTAATCAACTTCGTTTAGTTTAAAGTCGTATGACATGTTAAGAAAGGAAAAATGTTTTTTTTAAGAAGAAAGTATATTTTTCTCAAGAATGGAGTTCAAGTGTTTTATCAAAATTATTTTCCATATAAGATAATAAAGGGTTCTGTTTTTATCCCTATTATTAAATTGATTTGATCATGTTGTGATGGAATTATTTTTCTGAATTCTTTTATCTTATATGAATTGTTTTATGATGTCATGTTGTTTAAGAATCCCATTTTTATTACATGGGTTATGCAATGATGTATGATTTAAGATTTTGTGGCACACATAAGAATGGTTTCATTAAGATATGGGTGGGACCTATATATCCCTCCAATGCATTGGGTAAAGATTTTATATCTCATGAGATAGACATGGCTGGAATGGTAGGTTATACCGGTTCAGTGAAACAGGACTGAAACGAGGGTTACTCGATTCAGAAAAGGGACTTTGTCCACTAAGATAGTCTTGGCAATGAGTCTTGACTAACATGAAATGATTCTCTATGATTATGTGTGAATTCCACAGAGTATCATGTTTTATGTTATGATTATTGTGATTACATTTCACTCTCATGATTTACCCCCATGTTATGAAATTATGATCTCTTTTGCAGGTTAAGATTTCCAAAAGTTATGTGCTTATGTATATGATGTGATTGATATTTCTTTTGTTTACCCTTACTGAGAATTTGAGCTCACCCTTTTATGTTTTCCATTCCCCAGGATATAAAGAATGGTTTTAGGTAAAAAAAAGAAGATCTTTATGGGAGATATTGAAGATCTTTCACCACGATTAGAAGATTACGTTCCGAGTTTCCAAAGACACTAAACTATTACGATCCTTGTGTGTGTGTTTTTGTTATGTACTAAGTATTCCGCAAAAGTAATGTAATGTCCATGTACGTCAAGCTTCGGGTCTCTACAATTAGTATTAGAGGAAAGGTTTAGTCAACCTTTGAAAACTAGCATGCGAGAACTTTAGTGAGATCCCTAGAGATATTTCTAAGGTATGTCTAGGGATGTCCCTAAGGTTAAGTATACGTATAGGTTATAGTACTAGAATTACGCTAACGATCATAGAATTAAACCTAAGATGTTAGATATTGAAGGTACTCCCCCTTTGTTATGTTGTTTTCCCTAGCATGATTTTTGCCTCTCACACTATTATTTTTGTGTTTTAGACGATGGATGGAACCCGAAGGAACCGTATTGATCAATGCAATGGACAATGCAATGATTTCCCTCCTGAACAAACAAATGTTATGGGAGACGGAGTGAAAAATCTTATTGCTATACTTACACAATCTATGAATCATTCTGGACTTCCAAATGAGTAGAGAAGGGAACAATTTTCTGTTGAATCCTTCATGAGGAAACGTCCACCTTCTTTCAGTGGGACATCCGATCCACTTGTTGCTGAACAATGGATCAGTACTACTGAAACGATATTTTCAGTTCTTCAATGTTCTGAACATGATAAAGTCATCTTATCAGTGTATCGTTTGGAAGGTGATTCTGATCAATGGTGGAATCTTATCAAGAATACGAGGCCAAGAGATGAAATTGATTCTATGGAATGGGACGAGTTCAAGAACTTTTTTTTCAGTAAGTACTTCCCTCGTATTCTTCGAACAAAGATGGAAAAGGAGTTTCTTGAGCTGAAGCAGAAGGATGAGGAATCTGTTGGTATATACGAAGCAAATTTTACAAGACTTTCAAGGTATGCATCTGGCATTATCATCCAACCTGAAAGTAGAGTTGATATATTTTTCAGTGGCTTAAAACCAAGTCTTCTAAGGGCATTACCTATAAGAGACTTCAGTAGCTATGAAGAAATTGTGCGTTGTGCTATCAAGGTAGAAATGGAAGTTAGTGTTACATATCCATCTCATGGTTTTGAAAAGAAACTAAAGATGGAGTTCAAGGAGAAATCTCAAAATAATGGTGAAAAGAAGATGAATGTTTCTTTATGCACAAAGTTTGGAAAGAAGCATGGTGGAGATTGTCTTAAAGGGACTTGAAAATGTTTTAAGTGTGGAAAAGAAGGTCATCGAGCAGCTGAGTGTCAAAGTAATGGAAAAAGGGTTTCTAATGATGTGAATAAAGAAAACACTGCAGAGAACGCACCACCAACACTTCAATGCTTCAAGTGCAAGGAAATGGGGCATTATGCTAATAAATTCCCTAATCCAAGGGTTAGTGATGATCAACATTAGCAACCGCTTAAGGCAAAGGACAAAGGGAAGTCACATGCGATCACTATTGGCGATGTTGAATATGACAACGATGTGGTGGAATGATTAAGTGTTTATGTAATGGGATTCCAAAATAATGTTGTATCATAAAGTATTGGAATATTTATTTATTGGTCTAATGTGGTATTCAAAGTGATTGAGATATTTTTTGAAATAAGTTGATATGCGCATAATGAATGAAAAACAAGAAAACGAAATGTTTAACAGTATTCATGAGCTCATGATTGATATAAGGACTAAGTGATATCGTGGTTTGAGTATATAGAATTTTGAGGATATTGGTATGTGGAAGGTGTTAACTTTTAACTGCATTCATGTTTTCCCTAAGGTTCAATGAGTATTCAAGAGAATACATGATTAAGGACTTTGAATGTTTGGAATGTGACCAACAAAACATATCTTATGATATATGGGGATCAATGACGGTATTAAATCTCTGGTAATCGTTTTCACTATGTTATGAGAGTGGACTGTAGTATTATGGATAATCCTAAAGTTTGGAATGGATTATGTTGGACATAAGTTAGTATTGTTTAAGGATAGAAGTTTTTTCGATATTATTGATGGGATGTTATAGTAATATAGTTTTAGAAAAAGGACAACCTACATGACGGACGACAGCCCATCGCGTCGGACAAGGCTGTGGGAATCGAACCCACAATCGAAGTGCGACTGGCCTTTATCTCCTACCACTGGCCTACAGGAAGTCCCTGGTTAGTGGAAAAAAGTTTTATTTTATTAAGCGGTATGATATATGAAGTATAAGTTCATTTTTGGAACCATATACGATTAACCATAAGATGGACTTATAACTTTTGCTAACCTTTTGTTTGAAAGAGATGGAATGGCCCTTCATTCTATCACATGATCTGCTAACACTTCACAAATAACAAATTCAACTTCATTTATTTAAGAGATGAAGTGGAAATTATTTAAGGCATGAATAACAGTGAGATTGTACCAAAATAAAGTAAGTATTTATTCTAATTCAAACTCTTCAACTTTAGGGAAACGATCTTGAAAACCAAAAATGTTGTCCTAGTGCTCTTATATCTGATTAATCAGATGGTACCTTAGATCATCAAAAATTTATGGATTTGTGATTGTTGTCTTTTCCATAGCCATGTTCTCTACCACTCTCCATCAGAACATGATGGTTAGATTTTTCTTCCATATCCATATTTTCACCTATGTGGAAACCCAGTGATTAGTTTATTTGGGTAACCATTACGTTTCATACTTTTGTTTTTAAAGATTGGTTTTGGAATTCCTTTTTATGCTGTGGGTTTCTATTAAAGAAACTTTCAAGTAGTAAACCATTTATAACCCCGACGAATTTCGAGGGCGAAATTCATTTTAAGGGGGGTAGAATGTAACACCCCGAGATTTTATGAAAAATATTCTTTTTAATTTCACTAATGCCTTGTTTTGTACACTACACCAAAAGGAGATTGCACAACACGCATCCTTGATTTGCCTTGCATTACACGCAATCGCGACATTCCTCGATAGCGTGTGTAGTACGCAATAACGAGTTTCACTAAACAACAATATGCTATTAAAATATTATTAAAACTAGCCGTTATGAATAGTAATAACCACTTTTTGAAATTTTGTAATTTTATTTTTCAAAATGGAATTCATTTTTGGATTCTTAATATCAAAATTAGCTTAGGGTGAAACTTTGGTGATTTTCGGATAACTTTCATATTCTGATGAATAGTGAAAATTACTAAATTATAATTAAAAACAACTTTTTTAATCGAAATAATTAATAGTGATAAATTATTAATTTGAGTGGTTTTAAAGAATATTTAGAATATATTTTTACAATTTAATACAATGTTGGTCATTGATTGTAATTTCACATTTAAACCAGATATAATCAAGTGTCAATCTTTTGATAGATATTGTTTCTTAAAAACACGCTATTTGTTTTAACAGTGGGATTTAATTATAAAATTAATTAATGCAACTTCAATGTTATGAATTTGGTAAAATATAATTCATTTTTGAATTCGGAATATGAAATATAGCTTAGGATGAAATTTTGGCATTGTTCTGAAAAACATAAATTTTTGATGAATAGTGAAACTACTAAGTGGTAGTTAAAAAACTGAATTTTTCATAAAACTTAATTTTACCGCTTCTGTGAATGGAATTTCAAAAATCCGAGAGACACGGTTGATGTCATTAAGTAAAATGTGGTTCAATGAGATGAAAATAATTTTTGGTGAATAGTAACTTTTTACTTTTATTTACCACGGTTAAAAGTAAATAGGGTAATTAAGGGTAAGAATGAAATTAATATTACCCTAACACATGTCCTAATTCTATTGGACAAGTGTATCTCGACCAAAATCAACCTTAAGTGTAAAATATTATCTTTTAGGACCACTTGGATTAGATTAGGACATTTATTATTATTTAATTCAAAGAAGAGTTAAAAGAGTTAAAATCAAAGTATATTTACTAAAAAATTTTTAATATAGGGTTGTACATAAGATAAATTAGATTGTAAATATTCATTAGAAAGATAAAAGGATTTCCTACATAATGATATTTTATTTATAATTTTTAAACATTAAATAAATTAATTTATTTATGACACAACGATGATGCAGTAATTACCCTTTTAAAGAAATGTTAACATAATTGATGTTATAAATGCTCAAATAAATGTTATTTGAGACTTTTTATGAATTAAAATAATTTTATAGGTTACTATGATATATTAGTGTTGATTTAATCAACTTGGTTCGAACATATAATTCTGTTATGACTTTAACAAAAATCATATATCAAATAGTGGAAAAATTGACACAAAATAGTTTTTAAATCAAATATTATATTATTAATTGATATTTTATTTCTAAAAATCTAAGGTTCGGCCAAATGACTTCGATAAGGATATATATATTAATAATAAACAATTTGGGGTTCGTTTGGCATGTTATAGTAAGTGTATTAACCATATAGTGAAAGAAAACAAAAAGGCACGGTAAAAGTTAAATTATTTAACTTAGAGTTAAATCTAATTGATAAGGTTAAAATAATACCCTAAACATGTCTAAATCCTATTGGATGATAGGATTCCGACCCATCCCCACTTTAGCTTCGAAATAATACCCTTTGGAATCATTATAAACTGATTTTGACTTTAATATAAAGTAATATTTTGAGATATTCCTAAGGTGCCCCTCTCCTCCCTTATAAAATGGAACCTCCTCCCCCTCCTCCTCACACCAATTTGAGCACTCAAGCTCGGCCAACCCCTGCCAAAAACCCTTCTCCACTTCCCTAGAATAATCCGAGAGGTCCTGGTCTTCTTCAAAGACCAATCATAGTTCCCTAAGTGGAGGATTCAAAGAGGCGTTTCGAAGAAGAGGTAATATCCATTACTGATCTTTTCAATTTCTTTCTTCTTCAAATTCTTCTTCTTTAGTTGTTTCATGATAATGTAATAAAATCAGTATTACTTACATACTGATATGTTATTATAAATATGAAACAACTCTAATTAACCTTCTATCCATCCTACGGAAAAAGGAAATCACCGCGCGTGCGTACGTACGGAATACCATCTCCACGCCGTGGTGTAATCTATTTTCTGCCACCACCTTAATTGGATGGGTATAATGGTGTAATGAGTAACTATATATGATTATTATAAAGTGATATTGATACTGAAATAGTATACATACACTTCAACACAAGATCACGATCATGAGAGCGATATCATCGCTCGTGCGTACGTACGGACTACCGTCTCCACGATGCGATGAGATTCATTCTCCATGTTAACCATTTAAGAATGATTATAAAGTATATATAAGAAATAATAATGAAATATATGACATTATAAAGCTAATGGATTTATGTATATATGTATGTCATCTACTTACTTCCATTCAAGACAATAAGGAAAGGAAAACAGCGTTCATGCATACGTACGGACTACCGTCTCCACGAACGGTGTGTTTCATTTCATTTATCTATCTATTATATATATATATATATACTGAATATATATGATATATAAATCATGTTTTATATTCTGGAAGTAAGTAAATCATGATATAAGTAATAATAATGTCAAGAATAACAAGTCCAAACACCTACGATAAATGAAACGATTTTACCCAAAACGTTTCTTTAACATGGAATTTACAAAAGAACGGGTAATATAAAGTCATAAGTGAACCATATATGATATCATAACAATTAATATGATTCTGTAATAAGTTAATGACATTATTTAAATCATTATACAGGAGGTTCGGACACTTACGAAGGAAATCAGACTTAAGGTAAGGGAAATATCACAATCTCATTTTTATCTGAGATTTCTTATAAGTTGGTATTTACTGGGGTGTATTTTATCATCCACATCCATGTTCCCTCAATATGTAATATTATTTCCATCCACCTACAATTTTTTAAAATCTATTTTACCCTTCGGTGAGTTTTTAGTAAAAGATATGAAAGGAATCTTTTGTCGTTTTTCGTACGAGGTACTTTTTGACTTTCCCGACAAAAGTTCGAAGAATGTTTTTTTTAACTTATACTGCATGAATGGATTTTTAAAACATTATTTCCAATAATATTCCTTTACAAGTTTTCATGTTTATTTTTAATCAACTTCTTTTAGTTTAAAGTCGTATGACATGATAATAAAGGAAAAATGTTTTTTTAAGAAGAAAGGATATTTTCCTCAAGAATGGAGTTCAAGTGTTTTATCAAAATTATTTTCCATCTAAGATAATAAAGGGTTCTGTTTTTATCCCTATTATTACATTGATTTGATCATGTTTTGATGGAATTATTTTTATGAATTCTTTTATCTTATATGAATTGTTTTATGATGTCATGTTGTTTAAGAATCTCATTTTTATTACATGGGTTATGCAATGATGTATGATTTAAGATTTTGTGGCACACATAAGAATGGTTTCATTAAGATATGGGTGGGACCTATATCTCCCTCCAATGCATTGGGTAAAGTTTTTATATCTCATGAGATAGACATGGCTGGAATGGTAGGTTATACCGGTTCAGTGAAACAGGACTAAAATGAGGGTTACTCGATTTAGAAACGGGACTTTGTCCACTAAGATAGTCTTGGCAATGAGTCTTGACTAAAAAGAAATGATTCTCTATGATTATGTGTTAATGCCACAATGTTTCATGTTTTATGTTATGATTATTGTGATTACATTTCACGGCCATGATTTACCCCATGTTATGAAATTATGATCACTTTTGCGGGTTAAGATTTCCAAAAGTTATGTGCTTATGTATATGATGTGATTGATATTTCTTTTGTCTACCCTAACTGAGCATTTGAGCTCACCCTTTTATGTTTTCCTTTCCCCAGGATATAAAGAATGGTTTTAGGTAAAAAAGAAGAAGATCTTTATGGGAGATATTGAAGATCTTTCACCACGATTAGAAGATTACGTTCCGAGTTTCCAAAGACACTAAACTATTACGATCCTTGTGTGTGTGTTTTTGTTATGTACTAAGTATTCCGAAAAAGTAATGTAATGTCCATGTACGTCAAGATTTGGGTCTCTACATGCTCCCAGCTGCGATTGAAGTCGAGGACACAAGAATGAAGCATGTCCTCGTGGGTATGAATCGTCCGCTCAGTCGGTCCATCCATCTAAGGATGAAAGGCGGTGCTAAAATAAAGCTATATCCTGAAAGCCGCATGCAACCCCTTCCATAGCTGGGAAGTAAAACATGTATCACGATCAGAGAAAATATCTATGGGTACTCCATGTATCCGAACAATATCTTTCACATAGAGGCATCCCACGCTCTCTATTGAACCCTGCTCTCTAATCGGTAGGAAGTGGGCAGATATGGTGAGTCGGTCGACGATCACCCTGATATATTCATGACCTCTGAATGTACGTGGAAGACCTGTCATAATTTCCATGGATATTATATCCCACGTCCTCTCTGGGACCTCTAAAGGCTTAACCAAGCCTGCTGGTACCTAATGCTCCGCCCTCATTTGCTGATAAGTGAGGCATCGAGAAACAAACTCCGCTACTGATTTCTTCATTCCCGGCCAACAATGTTGTCATCGAAGATAAGGGAACATCTTCGCCACTCTTGGATGTACTGCTAGAGGGGATGTTTGGAACTCCCTCAACACTTCCTCCTAATGTGACGCTAGTACCATGGTACATCCTCTAAAGAAGATGACATTCTCCCCACCTTCAGAAAATCCATCGGGTTCCTATCCTATAGATATCTGAGAAAGTTGGGTCTTTCATTAAGAATCCTCATGTTGCATCTACCTGACTCGCTGAAGAAGTGGGGAGTGACGATATGTGAATGAAAAAAAGATAATCCATCTCTATCCAAAAAGGATATCTATAAAGCGGCAAGCTGCTCCATTGCCTCACCTAGAAGTTGTATACAAGACCTCCTTCCGAGTGAATCTGCAACAATATTCCCCTCCTAGGAGTATAGACTATCTCGAAGTCATATCCCTGGAGGAACTCAAGACAACATCGCTACCTCATGTTTAGGTCCTTTGGACAGAATATATACCTCATACTCTTGTGATCATAATACTTAGTAAAATGTTCTCCCATCAGATAGTGTCGACATATCTTCAAGGTGAAGACCACTGCTGCTAAATCCATGTCATGGGTTGCGTATTTCTTCCCATGCTATCTCAACTGTCGAGAACTATATGTGATCATTGCTCGCTCTAGCATCAAGAAACATCTGAGTCTAGTCCCTAGCGCATCGTAGTAGACTACGTACCTTGCACCCTCCTCTGGTATCCCCAAGATGGGTGCACTAGTCAGCCTCTTCCTTAGCTCCTGAAAACACTATTGGTATCTCCTCGACTACACAATGGATTTCCCATTCTTCATCAAGGTTGATAGTGGTGCTGAAACTCTAGATAAATCTGGTACAAATCTCCAGTAGTATCAAGCTAATCTTAGGAATCATCGTACCTCCATCACACTCCAAGGTGGCTCCCAAGAATGTACCGCCTTAATCCTTGGTGGATCTACTAAAACTCCAGCTTCCAAGATGACATGTACTAGAATTAGAACCTATCGAATCCTGAACTAGAACTTCGAGAACTTACCATAAATCTGGTGTTCTCAGAGTGTGTTCCGTACTACCCGAAAATGGTAGGAATGCTCCTCTTCAATATTCGAGTAGATCTAAATGTCGCCGATGAAGACTATGACAAAGCGATCAAGGTATGGCAGAAAGATCTTTTTGATGAGTCCCATGAACACTGATGAAGCATTGGTTACCCTGAATGGCATATCCAAATACTCATAATGGCCATACCGACATCTGAAGATCGTCTTCTGCACATCCTCGTCCCATACTATGAGTTGGTGATAGCCTGATATGAGGTCTACCATCAAGAACCACCGTGCTCCCTTCAAATGATCGAACAGGTCTTCAATCCTCGGAAGTGGGTACATATTCTTCACGGTCACTTGAATCAGGCGTTGATATTTGACATAATGTCTAAAGCTCCCATCCGCCTTCTTGGGGAATAGAATTGGGGCTACGCAATGTGAAACACTGGGCTGAGTGAATCCCTTTATCTTCAAGTCCTCCAGTGGTACCCGAAGCTCTTGATGATCCATGGGAGCCATTCTATTTTCTGGTGTAGATATCAGTGCCGTCCCGGGGTACAAGTCAAAGTAAATTTCTACCTCTATAAGGGGAGGTAGACCCAGAACATCATTAGAGAAGACATCTGTATACTAGTCCACCACTACATGATAGCTCAAACTCTCCACATCAACAACTCTGAGGGTAAGGCTATCCAAATGATGTGTGATCGGCTACACTCTTCTCTGGGTAAGTCCATCATGTGTTGTATAGGCTCCCTTCTCGCCGGTGAAGGTAAACCTGGTCTCTTCCATGCGTGCACACCGAACTTTTCACCTAATACAGTAAATCTGAGCATGGACTGTAGATAACCAGTCCATACCAAAGATGACATCGTAAGGCCACGATGCTACTACTAGAAGATCCCAGCTTAAGCTCTCGCCTCCTAGAGTAAGCTCAAACAGCTGGAACTAGTGTGTAATCATCGAATTCTCTCCCATAGAAGTCTCTATCCATAAGTGTCTATCCAACAGATCCGTTAGAATCTATGAGCACCGAACGTGGGTAGTGGAAATAAAAGAATGATTGATAGCTATGTCTATAAGTACTGCAGCTAAGGTATAATAGACTCAGATCGTACCTGGTATCATCTCTGGAGTGCCCTGATCGTTGGCCTCAGCTGCCTGAAGTTGAGCTCTCCCTTTTCCACCTGCTCCATGCGGTCAGGGTGGACCTCTTGGTGGTGGTGGCGGTAACATCTTGAATCGTCGCCCCAACACCATCTACATGGATAGCTCCTCTTCCACGTCTGCCTACTCCATGCGGACATCCTATGTTGAGTCTATGTCTCTTCCGGGGCAGTCTAACAACCATTTTCTCATCATCCGTATGACAGGTCAGGCAGTCACGATCCATGTGAATCTGCCCACCAAATGCGTAACACTGCCTGCTCCTATCATGTCTATCTTTGCCTTAGGTGCCCCACACAACTAACTCTGAATCATGTGGTTATCCACCTGTAGTTCTGATCCTATTGGACCTCTACAACATCTGTCTACTTCCAGCTGCAGAAGAATCCACTACGGTTAAAATGTTATAATTGCTGAGATGACTTAAAGAAAACTATTGAAAACACACACACAATTAGTTTTTTTCATGTACTAAGTCAGAAATCAGAAGTCAGGGTCCTGGTGTATGGATACATCAGCCACCGCACAAAACATGACTCCACAAATAGAAAACCGCACTCATTACCCTTAACACTATTGCTTCATTGAAAAGATCAGATTCCTAGTTCTGCTGTAGAACCGACTCCTCTGATACCCATTGGTCACAACCCATCCCCCAGGGCCCATGCTGTGACTACCCCAAGCCTACCTTTCATAGGCCAGAGCCTGGAGACTAGCACCAACGACGTAATTCCCCAATACTAGGAATGCATTGCCTTTATAACCTATAAACACACACACAAGCAAGCATACAACTGGATGAAACACTATGTAAACTGTATAACAAAAGAGTGCTGAAAGAAAAAGGGGACAGAATACAAGACCAACTAGAAATTAAAATTACTATTGTGATACAATACAACTGAAATATAAAGGAAGATAGCTACTAGATCATCATCTGGGGTACCTACTTGATGGTTAGGTACAGATCGCCTCCTCAGCACTCCATGTCCACCCGTCTCCTCTACGTACCGACACGTCGTATGGTCCACCTGCTGGCACCATCCAGTCCTGGTACTCTTACCCTCAGTCAGTGTTTCCCCTCGTCTACATCCAACACAACTAGTTGTGGGCATAGCCCGTGCATGAGTGAGTATAAAAATACTTAGTAGGGACCATGAAACCCTAAAGGTCTCACAAAATCCAACAAAGATAAAACACAAAGAATGAAATGAACAGATAACCCTACTTATGTATATTCCCATACATATACCTATGTTATGAAGTAATCCATCATAATCATGAGGATAACATAGAAAAACTGGCTCAACAGAACCAAGATTTTATTCTAGGAGTAGTATCAAGTAACATCCCCATTCACATTGTCGAAACCTTGGCTGCTAGAGAACTCCTCCTATACCGAGTATAGTGGGCTTTCCATGACACCAAGTGCCCTCCCTACTATCCTTAGACTTCTGAGGTACTCATCCGGTCGAGTACTGTGGATATTCCGCGTCACCAAGCGCACTCCCCCTCGTAGCCTACTAAGGTACTCTTCCTGTCGAGTATCTTGGGTCTGCAGCGGCACCAAGGTGCTCTCCTCTATGAGTCTTCCATGACACCAAGGCACTCTCATCTGGAGCAGTCGAGTGACTCCGAGTCAAAATGGTCAGCAGTCGTCAAGTCTCATCCATCTACTAGGTATTCTCACTACGCCCGCTCATCTCCGATAGGATTCTCTCCACGAGCTACTGGTTAATACTTCAACTGTAATTATGTCCCAAAAATAAGTATCTTAATGGTCTGTCACGTCATAGGGTTCTTAATGAAACAGACGACGAGTCAAACAGATGCCCGGTCTGTGAGTTATTATCCTTTTATTCCCAGGGCCTCGTCAGATTTGTGCTCGATCCAAAATGACTATTTCGCATATCAAACCAAAACTCTATTACAGTATACTCAAAGGGACCATCTCGCTCCAATATTTCCAGTTCCACTAATGGTTTGTCAAACGGACATCTATTGCTAAAGTTATGGCCAAACAAGCATAAATGATCGTAGTGGGCATGTGTCCGGTGTGACCTGGTCAGATCGACCCGACCCGACATGGAATGGGTCGAGACGGTTATGGTCGACTCGGCCCGACCCGCTTGCTCAGGCCCGACCCGTGATGTAGCCCGGTATGCTGGGAGGTCCAGCTGGCCACGAGGACCGTGAGGGGCCAAGGAGCCTCCAGGGGTCGCGGGGCAGCTCGAACGCAGGGGTGCAGCGAGGGTGGGAGGCCGGATCGACCAAGGCGCCTTGGGGGCGGTGGGCTGGTTCAGATGTGGCGTAGTGAGGGTCTGGGGGCCGGTTTTCCCGAGGCACAACTAGGGGCGCATGCCAGTTCAGGCTGGGCGCCTTGAGGGAGTGGGTCGGTACGACCAAGTGGCCGCGAAGGGTGCAGGAACGTTCACCCGGGGCACCGCGAGGGGCGTGGGACTGGTTTGGTTGCGGCGCTGCGAGGGGCAAGAGTCTGTTCGGCAGGGTCACCCTAAAGACGATGGCCGGTTAGGTCGGGGAACTGTGGGGGGCGTGGGATGGTTTGGCTGGGGTGCCATGAAGGGGCACGGGCCGGTTCGGTCGGTGCTCCGTGAGGGCGCGGGCCGGTTTGTCCGAGAAAGCAGAGCACTGCGGGGGCAGCGTGGGTCCGGATGGCCATGGGTGGCAGTGTCGTTGCCATCTTCACCTTTGTCTCATTCCTCCATTTTGAAGAGTACACCAATGAAGAATGGCGGAGGGGTCGGTCAATTTGGGTTTGGCCCACACCCTCCGCATTTAGAGTGAAAGCATTTGGCTCAACAAGAAAAAATAAGGATGAACATAAAATTTTTCATTCTCCATAATGATTCTTTCCCAAACCGAAAAAGAATACAAGGAAAGTATTATCACGAAAATAAACCCCCTTCCTCGGGTTGATACGTCAATAGATTCATAGGGAAGAAGGCAAATCGTTGGGAGATAATGGAGGTCGGTGCGTCGCATTCAATGACGTCCTGCGTCGGAGCAAGTCTCAAGGAATAAGGTCGAAATGGGGCCGGTGTTCTTTGATGGAGTTCTTTATTAGACGAATTCATTCTTCGTTCAGAGAAGTAGTTCTTCATTGGAGATCCTTTCTCCCAAGTCTCCATCAAAATTAAAAGTGTGACAAAATAATATATTCCGCAATATTTTATTTTGTTGGCAGAATTAAAATATTTACATTAATTATGGTGGGTGGCATAATTAAAGCATGAGGGTTGGAAAAATTAAAGGTATGTGAATTGGCACAATTAATGTGGAGGATGTCAAGAGGATACTCTAAATTAATAAGGGGGTTTGTGAGTTTCTCTCAATTAAAGGTGGGTTTAGTCCCGGGTGGTCCCCACCACCATAACCTCTCATGGGATGTTATGGTTCAGGTGGTCCCCACACCTCAATTTCCACATGGATGTTTAGTTCCGGTGGACCTTCCCTCCAAACACCCACATGGGTGTTGAAAATAAAAATAAAAATGTCATACACATTTATTTTTATTTTATAATTACATGAAAAACAAAAAAAATAACTTTGAACCTCGACCAACTGCCTTTGTGGTGAAAGTATTATTAAGAAAAAAATCAGTTCTGTGAGTTCAACAGTGCCCTCAGATTTCAATTCTGAGCACTAGTTCAAAATTTAGAAAAACCCACTCTCACGTTTACTAAACGTATCTGAAAAAAGTTTAGAAATTCATTTCGGGCGCTCTGGGCCTTGGAATCACGCCCCGTCAATTTTCACGGACTCGTAAAATTCCAATATATTTAAAAACAATTTCCATAGAAATTCCAGGTCTGTAAAAATTTCTATAATATTTTAAAGAAGCATTATATCTGTATGATATTTCTCTCCAATAGAATGTAATCTATTCCGAATAGTCATAAATCGTTGATGCATTTTTTAAATAACTCTATAGGTAGAAAATAAAAGTATTGATTGCTTGTTATCATCAGATCTCTTCATGTCTCAACTACTTCAGAATTTGTATTGTGAGTTATATCTATCATTTTCCATATGCTATTAGTTTCTTCACACAATAATATTTGACTATATATTTTCCTAGTTTTGGAAAAAGTTAGATTTTTGTGTACTCTATAATTACGTTTATAATATCATTTTTCTTGAGGAATATAGGTAGTGACATCCTTCTTAGGTATCTTGTAATGACTAGTAAGTATAATAAAATTACCAACTCCAATATCGACAAAAAATATCATCAATATATCTCTCTAGAACTCATAAACAACACAATCAAAGATAGGTGGTATAATGGTATTCAAATATTCTAAAATGAAAAAATTTATAGCTTCTATATTATAATATAATAGAACCTATTTTATACTAACACATTACTGTAGTAAACATTTATATAAAATAATTTTAAAACAGAATACAGTATACTTGTAATTGATAATGAATGTCAAAAACATAGAAAGTAATCAGTAGTATAACATTACTCGATTCCAATTGTTGGATAATAAGAGTTTAGGATGGCTATAATAGGAGTGAGTGGACTATATTTTTTTAAAAAATACATTACATCTTTATGTGAAAAGATAATATTCAAGTATATTCTAATTATCTGAGAATTATAATCTTACCTAGAAACTATCTTATTATGTTAGAGTATATATTTTTTATCATAGACACATCAAAAAAATAATTTATTTAGAAATATTAGTATAAAATATAACTTTATTATACACATGAATAGTAACATATATATCATTTATAATTATAAAATAAAAAATAAAATAATACTAAAAATAAATTACAATTGATTAAAAAAATAAATAATTAAAATTAAGATTTAATGTAATTAGAAACCTAGAGTAAAAGTATCCATTGTTTTTATACCTATTATCAATGTATGTCTCTCATTAATAGAAATACCTTTGAAATGATGATCAATATTACTATATATTACTATCATGGGAATACCTCAATACGATGATAAATATGTGTCGTCCTAGCACCAAAATCCCCTAATATCATTGATTAGATTCACCATCATCCTATCCCTAGAATCCATTGATTAATACCATGTTTGGAAAATGAATAAGAAAGAAAATTTCTTTTAAAGTAATTAAAACCCTTACAAGGATTCCATAGAAGGTAAACACTCAAAATGATTACAATGGATATGAATTAGGTGTTCATAAAGAGAAATATTTAGATGATTTTAGTTATAGAAGAATCATCTCCAAGCTCTTAAATGGCCTAATTTTTATATTTGAAACAACTATAGTCATATTTCAGAGTTGGTTTCACTGACCTCAGACAACATTCAATTGATATCTCATAGTGATCTGAATTAACTAAATTTATAACGTTGTTTTTTAGCACCATTACAATTCTATATGATATTTTTTATAATAGAAAAAATTTATATACTCGTATTATAAATTTTTGACAGTCTCATGGACTTAGATATTTTTTTTCAACTATATAATCTGAATAATTTTCAGTATATCATATCAGTACCATATTCAGTTCAATGGTCTTGAAATTTTGTCAGTCTGATAGATATGACATAATCCTAACCAATGATTAGAAAAATGGTTGGTCTAATTTACCCAAATCTCCTTCAATCTGATGGATTGAATTCAATGATGATAGTTAATATTAGTTATACATTATAACTATTTGTATGTTCAGTATAAAATAATATTTTCTAAGAAAACATACTAAAACAATTGGGAAATATAAACTTTGTAAACATGGTTTTAATAAAGTAATTGTGATTCCAAAAAAAAAGGAATGGATATATATATAACATTTAAATATTGACTCAATGGTAACTACTATCCAAAACACCCTTGGTCAAATGGTTTCCATTACATGTTTTCTCAAACTATGTGCTTATGTCTTTCCCTTATGGAAATTTTCTAAAAAATAAAAAGGTTCTCATAGACAACCCCTAATGCAAGGGAGAGATAAAGTATATAAATATGAATAATAAAATATTATTTTAATTAGTCAAAACTCTCCTCACTATTCTAATTTATTCCCTCATAAAGTGGTTTATAATAAGAGTCTATGGAAAAGTCAAGCTCAAGTCACTAAAATAAATAACCAAACTCTTCGACTTAAAGATAAGACCACGAGACATGAGAAATCCACTTCTTTGAAAAAACCATCCTAATGATTTAATATTTACATCTAATTGAAAAACTAAAATATATAAATGACTATTCCTCACAAAATTATGTTCTTCCAAAACAGTTGTAATGGTATAGTTGGAATTAATGAACTCCCAACAATATACATAAAAAACCCAAAACATATTTTTGAGTCATAAACGAGTCCGAAAAAAATAAAACCAACTCCTCCAGTACATTTGAGGTCACAAGAGCTATAAGGAATAACACATACAAACAAAAAACATTATGGAATAAAATATTCATACATTATTAAAGCATAGAAAGACTTGCCTTAAGTATCCACACCATTTATAAATTATGTAAAATGGTGATGCAATAGATATAAATAACCAAATATTCATTATCACCAAATAAAATATGTTTCTACTACTAACTAGAATTTAAAACAAGATTCTTTCAACCATGGAAAACTAAAATAAAACACTACAATAGACCGCATCGTAGATAAACACAAATAGTCCCTTTATTATATCACAAAGAAAAATATATATAATATTTGTAATATTCTAAACACAAAAATACTTATCAAGGAATGTCATGGATCCAAATTAATATCATTAATCCAAATAAGGGAATATTAGGGAGAAACTTGTGGAAAACCAACTCTTGGTGATCTTGAAGATAATGTCATCTGGTTGGCTCTCATGGTATACCCAGAAATCAAAACCTAATAAATGTTACCCCAGCCCACACCCATTCCATTCCCACACCATTCATCAAACAAAAATCAAACCATGGTCCACACCATGAAAAAATGATAAAAAGAATAAAAAACGATGAGGAAAAAACATCTGAAAAGATAAGAACATATTCCAAAATCTCTCTTATTCATTATAATAAAACTTATTGGGTGTAGATTAGAAATGAAATAGGTTCAAAAAAATAGATGGCACAAAATAGATCACTCTTAAAACTATAAAACAACATAAAACTATCCCACTTAAGTAACCACACAATCCACTACATGGATCAAATATGTACTTATAACATATTAAAATGATTTATATCCTCAAAAAAACTCTAATACAGGTCGAGAAACCACACTAATGATAGTTCCTTAGAGATGTCATATAATAGGTCAAAATTTTCTGAAATTTCCCACACGGAAAGTACATAACTATATTTTTCTTCCCGCTAGACAAATCTCTCTTATTAACACTGGACAAGGTTGACACATTTTATTCAATATGTTTCCCTTCAAAAAAATTCACAATGGTGATGGCCTTACACATTAATTACAAAAAAGGATGTTATGGTAGAATGAAAAACCAATAAACAGAGAATCATTAGATGATATATAAAAAATAATAAATCATTATTTTTGTTATCAAAATACAGCTATATATAGAAAGGGTAAAGTCTAATACAATCTTCATCATAGTATCTCACCAACCGATCAACTTGATTAATTCCCATGAATACCGTCACCTTTAAAATTCTTACCTCCATAAAATAAAAATGTCTAAAAAAGGATGCCTTGAAACATAAAAAAATTTCTTCAAGAGGTTGAGTATGGGTAATTTTCTTCGACCATTATAATGAAAATCCTTTGAATAGATTAGTGGTTCATCTCAACTTATAGGTTCTTGGAGTTCCCAATGAATTTAAGATCTCATTTACCATATCTAGAAACTTTTTGACATCCTATTATCCTTGAAAAACACCAAACACTTGAGGATGGTGATTCATAAAATATCATGCATAATCAATGATCATAGATGATCATGTCCATCCAAATATATCAATATTATGGGAAGAAAAAAATGATGACAATATTAATATCACTAGATTGAATACCTATGAGATTCCATTCATTACCTTTTGATTCAGTTTTAGTTTCCACATTCTAAAACAACACTAAAATACTAATCAAATCATCCCATGACAAATAAAAGGTATAAAAAATAACATTTTAAAAGATAAAAAATTTAAAAAACCATTTATAATATTATTTAAGAGTTTCAAAATGCATTTTTTCTATTTCAAATCACTCAGCAGGTTCATAAAAATCCCTTTCATGGTTCCATTTCAAAAACCACAAAACATTTCAATCCAATAAATACATGAATCCAATTTCATCGAAGTCAATATTTCCTTATAACTGAACATGCTAAAGTATTTACTTTCATATAAGTTAAATTCATATTTTTTAAATTAACATAACATAAACCATTCAAATAATTATCTAATTCCTAAATCCTATGAAATTATTTTCTTTTAAAATACCCAGGAAACAAAATCGATAGATACACTTAAATAATTTGTGCTAGATTTCAAAAACATTTCCTAAAATCAAATCAAGCTCCAAAAAAACTATTTACCAAATAATCTTAATAATTAATGAATAAATAATTTCATTAAAAATTAATCCGAAAAAATTTAGAAACCAAAATGATTCACTTGTTTACTTAAAAATAAGCATCACCAAAACATAATAGGGGAAACAATCATATAAGAAGATAATATTTTTATAAAATTTCCCCAATGAAAATGGGTTAGACACATTTGATAGAGCATGTGGTAACTGTGTGGGTTCAACTGAATGTTACACATAATGGTTCACATGGTATATGAATGGTTTAGTAAACCATATTATGTAATTTTTCATCAGTGAATTGTGTCAAATTTAACTACGAAAATAAGAATTTTCGAGGATGTCTCTTGAGGTCATCCAGTAACTTAACATAGAAGAAAACCACATCATAATTTATGATAAATAAATATCCATAAATCAAAAATTCAAAATGAAGCTCCCTAAATACCCATATAAACTTGAGGTATTTCAAGAGGAAGAGCTAATGAATCACTAATCTATACACACCACTCATGATTTGATTGTTACAAATCATATCTATCATTAACCCCAAAATAAAAAGTGTTGTGAAACCATTTTTAATGAACCCACCCAGGATTTGTTTGGAATATCACCTGACCAAGGTCAGCACTGGGTCATGAGAGTATTCTCGATCACCTCAAGCTGGTGATAAGCGCTACCATATAACAAGTGAATGCATGGTAATGAAATCCCCCTCAGTAAAATGAAGTTTGTATGGTGTTCCATCCTATAATGTGATATGAAACCTCTATAATTTGAAAAACCATGCGATAATAAATATGGAGGAACAAAATAAGGTCTAACCAAACATTTTATCTATATAAAAGAATAAATTTTACATATCTTTTACCTTCCAAAATAAGGACTTTATGATAAAACAATGTATGAGGGTGGAAAAGGAGATACCCCACATGACTCCAAATTATCCAAAGAACATATGAGACAAACACTGACACCCCACATGAGTCTCAAGTCAACACCTTAACCAACATATCAAAATCAAAAGGGATAGTGGTAGAAAACCAACCTACAATATATAACCTGATTATTTTTAAAATGAAACAAGGATGCATACCCACTAAACTTATTATATAGGGTGTAGTCTAAAGGATAGTATGTTATCACCATGATTTTATTACATTACACTCATAAATAATCCAAATAACATGATTGAATGTTTCAGAAAAATAATTTTACATTTATTTTTAAAAAAAGTAGAAATATAACAACATTACCTTATATCATTTCGTAATTTTTTTTATAAAACATACCATAAATATTTTTTACCAAGTTAATTTCATTTAAAAAACTAACCACTATCTTTTTGAAAAAAACATTAATTCCCCATAGAAACATGTTAAACCATGTATTTACAGTTAAAAATATCATTTTTGAAAATTAACCACTCTAATTGGTTATAAATGTTTTCAAATAAACATTTTCCAATGGGTAAAATTTAAATGATCAACTAAATTTTTCCTTTTAAAAAATTAATATATATAATCACACATACACTTCTAAAATAGGAATAAAGAAGCATGGGAATTTGTGAAAGAAAAAATCCATTAAGTGTCATATATAAATGAAAATAAATGGAAGAAGTTTTAAAAGTTTATATCAAGGATATATAGTTGGCCATATCAATACAATAAATAAACATCCATCCAATAAATAAGTAACACACATTCCAATAAATAATAAATAGGTATAATATAATATACATATAATCAAGAAACTCTTTAGATACTAATGGGATAATTACTAAACATACAAAAATGGAACCAACTACTAAGAGGTTAATGTTCACACAACCCATCATTAGAGTCATTATTAGTAGTCTCATCAGTTACAATCCCATATCTAGATAATTACATTTAACTAAGGGATACTAATCAGTGAGTAAATATCAACTAGCATAGCTAATGTCCCTTAATTCTCCACTTAGTAACATAAGAGGTCTTGTGTAATAACTAATAGGGGTGGTATTATGTAATTCCAATGACAATTATATGAAATAAAAAAACCTATGTAAATATATCACTATAATCGTATACATATCACCTTCAATACACCCCTTCAATAATGCTCCCTTACCCAAACTACATTATATTAATCGCAATTTATTCAATAAAAAACTCATGCATTCAAGAATAAATATAAGATAACATTGGATCTCTACTATGGATTAAACATATATCCATAAAATCCATCATTCACATAAGGTTCAAAATGAGGCATTATCTTGAAAAAAGAAATTCACATTTGGAAATAATTTTTTAAAAATAATATTGAAAATAAATGTATATATCTAATGGAAAAAATAATGATACTAATGAATAATATCAATAAAATATTCTAAATTTCTAAACTATCAAATCAACAAATACATCCCCTTAAAGGAACATAGACAACCATGTTAAAACAAAAAAACACAATTAAAATAAGGATACAATCCATTTAAAATATGTAAACCCTTTTAAAAAAGGAACACACTTCCTTATGAATCCAATATGGACTAAAACATCATTACCAATCATTTTTGTTGAATAAAACCACTAATTTAACTTTATCAACCACTTAGAGATCATAAATTTCCATTTAAAAACCAATTTCAATTGATCTAATAAAATCACCATTTTTTAAGTAAAAAACAAACCCAATCATAGAAAAACATTGATAAAACGAAAATATAGATCATTTACATCTTTTAATTAGTTATAAATAACATGTAATGAATTAATAATTCTCAGAAATATTTAATAAAATTAATTAGAGTGAAAAAATTCTCATCAAAGGATGAAACCTTTTCACTTTTTATAAAAACCACCAAATTATGTCTATAAAGATGTATTAAAACCTATAAAACCAAAACAAAAAATAAAATAATTCTAGACATAAAAATCATCCAACTATTGACTATAGATTTGTAGAATATTAAAGAAAAATAAATAAACTTAGTGTAAAAAGTATAATAATCCATAAACTAAAGATATGTGGAAGGAACCACTAAGAAAAATATAAAAATCCAACTTATAATGGATTAGAATATGGTGAGAGGACCTTTGGAGGGTCCTGTCTTCAATGTGTCTATGTGGGATTACATTATAGAGAATCCCCATATAAAGAGTATGTGAAATGAAAAAAAACATAGTAAGTATTAAGGATTACTAGACTAGTTTAAAAATAAATGTGGCTAACACTATCACACACTACCAAGGTCACATGATTTTCTAAACCATACAATTATTCCATGTTTCCTAGGAAAATTTCAAAAAACACCAATATTATTTCCCTAAGACACCCCAAACTCAATGTAGAAATTAACGATATAAATATAAATTAAAAAATTGAATATTTTTGTTTCACACATAGAGATATAGGTTGTGAGAATTAATGCCTCAACCATATGGAAGAATCATTTATTTTCTTAACTATCTTGGATGAGATATCCTCCTAAGGAAAGTGATGGGTTGGTGTAGTGATGGGTTAACTTACATTCATTGTGCATGTTTTAACTTTTATCAGTAATATAGGAATTTATAAAATTGTGGGAATGAGTTTTATTTGTTATTAATGAATTAAATGACATGATTTAGGATCTAGTAGAGCCAGTTAATTGGTCTACCTTAGGATTGATTTGATAAAATATTTGTTGAGAATTAAATGACTAGTAAATTAGGTTATGGTGAGATGGGTTGTTAGCTTCTGAGATCAATATTTTTCATGTGATCAATGATGGGTGTACAAATATTTTAAGGGTTCTATATATCATAGGTGTTGTAACTCATGATTTAAAAAACAAGGGTATGTCAGGGTATGAGGTCTGTATGTATGGATTATTTGTATGTTTATCTTAATGATAATGTGATGCAAAATGATCATGGGTTTACTGTTCTCTGTAAAATGATTCTCATATCCAAACAGATAAAATTTGCATATGATACTCTACTAGATTCTGTACCTAATTACTAGAATATCTTGTAACCTAAGAACTATTTTGATATTATTAAGTTACACTTGATGACCAAACCAGGTGAGTCTTTGGACACTATCATTGTATTTTTCTATTTCTCACAGTGGTTAAACATACTATATCGTAGGATAATATATAGGTATTATTATATTATACCAGATATCCAATTAGTTTAAAACATGGGATTCCAATTTAGAAAGAGTTTTTTATTTCTGATGGCAATACTAGTTGTGGACTAAAAAAACCATTTTGGTATTTTTCAAATACTCAATATTCCTAGAATGACCAGATCACAAAAAAAATAATTAGTTATTCATCTATAAGACCCTATAGACTGACTAACTATATGTCATGTCAGATTCAAGATATTCTATTAGTACAACAATAGGGATACATAGTTTAATGTCAAATCAAATAAGGTAATGTTTCATATTGTCATTGTTAGAAGAAAATGAACCAACTCAATAACTTATATGTTGTCTGTTTCATTCTATAATTTCCTATGATGTTAAAAATTTCTTTATGGGATATATTTGGGTTTTCATTGGTGGTTATCATATAATATTTATTTTCACACCCTATATGAGAAACTACATTGATATGTAGATGATATTTATGGCATGCATGTTCGAGTATATGTTTTTTTAGAGGTGGTTAATTGAGTCTAACTAGATGGGATGGTGTAGATAAGATCAATAAAAGTTTTAAATGATTAGGCAATAACATTCTTTATATATGAATCCCTTTATTATCATTGGTCCATAATATTATATCATGTTGTTGATTTTTATTTATGAGGGTCAGTTTTTCACTATGAAATTGTATATTCTTATTCTATTTATTTTTTCTACATTAGTGAGATATTATATTATACTTATGATTCTGGGGATGCAGTCTACCCAATGCTATTTATGGATCCTCACTGCTAGTCTCCAGGCATTGGCATATTGGAAAATGAGTTTGATGTTACATTAAATATTCTACATGGGATTATAATAATAGAATAGGATGGAATACTATAAATGTAATGAATTTTTGTTGGTTACTTAACTTATTTTAGACATGATAGGGGATTATTTAGAGAGTTGGAATGTGGTATAAATATGACCATTCTTTTTAGCTAATACATCGATAGTGGAAGTCTATACTACTCAGGATATTGGATATCTATTAATCTTCCATTAAGTTATATTTTAATTGATTGATAATGTATGATGTTTTATTTTTTGATTAATTGTCTTTCTAGTAGCCGAATGTTTAAAGATGTAATCTTACACGAATCAAAATATTCTGGTAGGTTTACCTGATATGTGCATGATTTATTTGGACCATGAAATGGATTTTTGGAATATATATTTGTCTAAAATATAATTTAAATTGTTCTTTCGACTTTTTTATAATGTTTTTGTTTATTAAATTATTAAAAATAAATCATTCAGTTCCTAAATAACTTATTACGCATGATATATGTATGAAAAATAATTGTGATAATTTTCTACGCGTTTTCAATTTTGTTTTTATGATGTAGTCAATATATGAATACGGTGTGATGAAAATCCTTTAATGGGTAGGTATGAAAGGTTGATTAATAGGATATGATATAGTATAAATATTGTATATAAGGAGTATTAATTAGTTGGAGAAAGGTATTCTATGATATGATAGAATCTATTGATTGAGTTGAGTAAGTCATGAATAATTCCATTGCCTTTTCTAGGATGTATAATAAAACAATTTTGTGTTAGTTATTGGTAAAGGGTAATATTTTTTAGATTCATATCAATTTTTTTGGGAATTTGATCCTTGGGATGGATAAATTTAACTATTAGGGTAATGAGTCAAGGATGTTTGTGACATAGTGGAATTATTGGGTAGTTACTACTTGGGATAGATTGTGAGGCATGAGGTTTGTCTGAGTGAGGTTTTAGTCCAGGAAAGTTAATTTAAATGGGTTGATTGGATAATTGGTTGATTCTTCAAGTGTTATAAAGGAACACATGTCACTTTTGGTTATGTATTTAGTATTTTTATGAGTATTGAATTAGGTATATTGGGAATAAAATTACAATTAATTATTAATGAGAGATTTATTTTACATGTATAGAATTCATTATTAGATGATAAATCATGCTGTCCTATAACTAATGTATTAGGACTCATAATATAGTTAGTTGAAATTGATGAACAAAATTGGGATAAAATTTTTTTTTTTGTTGGATGATGATTTTTCTATTTGTTTTGGGTTTCATTTCTGTTATAATAAATCAATCCACTTTGTAAGAATTGTTGATTATAACAGAAGAGTATTAGGATAATATGATTGGAAACCACATTTTTGGTAACATATGAAATTTTATTTTCTCTATTATGGAGATGTTTTCCATGTGGTTTTGTGTTTCATAATCACATTGTTTCTAAAATTAAGTTCATGATCATTTGGGAAATTATATAGGATTTAAAATGTATTTCATTTTTTAATTCTAACATTGATTATTCTTTACTACTTTGTAAGGTCATAATATCATAAGTTGTTTGAAAACATTTGATCTAGGAATTGAGAATTAATAGGGGAGGAAATGTGTTTGGTTTTTTATGTGATCAAATATATTTAAATTTCAGATTGAAATACAAAACATGGTGGAGTGATGGAATATCATATAACATTCTAATGAAATCTAGATGATTCTTTTCTGATCTCAATATTCTAAAACATCATGAGGAATTCATGATAAAATAAAGAGTTAATAGAATAAAAGAAATTATGATGTAGAAGTCTTTTAGTCAATGGTCATCGATGTTAAAATCAAAAGACAAATAAATTTTATAACCGATTGGAGTTTGAATTTTTCTGATGTAAGATGTATTTCCAATGTAATAATCAACTGGTCTATAAAACTAGTTAATAAATCATACTATTATATCCGCTAAATGAACCAATCGATAGGATCATTCATTATTTTCTTAAAATATTAAATAAAGAGGTCACTATTGACACTGGTCTATCAGATTCATCATTCCACTGATCCATTATGGGATTTTTCTAACACCAATCTAATAGAAAAGGTATTGGTATAATTATAGAATTATATAACAATTTCACAAGTGGTAGATCAAAATTGTTTTGTGATAATAATTAGATAAATTCTAGAAGTGGATCAGTATGATTGAGTTTCTTAGACTGATAAAAAAGATAATCTATAGAGATCTATCCATTAGACCAGGTCAAAGACCGATCAATCAAGAAAACCAAAAAAAATGTAGTCATCTATTTAAAAAAATATTTGATTTTTTTAGTGTTGATCAAGAGTCACTGAAAAAATATTCTATGATGATATATTTGAGGTAATTAGGGACCGATTCAATAGACACATTATTAAATAGAATAGTCATCGACTGATGGAATTCATCAAACATGGTATTGATCAGTTTGAGTAATTGATAAATAAATGAAGAAAAGTTATTTTGTTATAATGATTTGGTTTGAGTGTGTCAATGGGTTTTGGAGTCTATAATTTGAAACAATTCTTATGAAATATATGTTTTAGTTGGAACATTATAATGAGATTTAATTAATTTTACATATGTTTAATCAGAGTGAGAAAAAATATCATAATTTTATATTATATCATGATGATGAAAAGTCTCTTAATTTGATGAAGGATGCTGTTATGAGAAGATTCAATAAGTTTCTAAAGGAATCCAAGAGATTATAGAAGCACTGAGGTGGTAAAAGGGAAAACATAAATGAAATTAAAATTTAATATCTTAGATTTCAGTTCAGTGGGAAAATAAAATTTCTCGAGGTAAGATTCAAGAAAAAATTTCCTTAAGAATGTTTTATTGAAAGATGAAGAGTGGAGAAGTAAATGTGATTAGGGTTTTCTGGATTGGACTAAGAAATTAGAGTAAATATTTTAGGAAAATAAATAAGTGATTTATAATTATTTCTGATGTTTCTATTAATAATTTTTTAGACTAAGAAATAACATAGAAGAATTAGGTGATTCCATCAGACTGAGTTATTTTACAAAGCATATCGATGTTTTTTATACCTTTTACAAGGTAATAAAGTAAATAATTGTTTTTTTGAATAATATAAAGAGATTAATTTATTATATAAGCAGAGTGATATATCATAAACAAACTAGTTAATGTTTCTAAACTTATTAAAAAAATAATTTACATCCTTCTTTCTAGAAGAATCACATGCACTATTTTTTTAATCATAGAACTAAAAAATTGTAACAGTATTTCCTTATTTTTGTATCCACACAAAAGGATTTATTTCTATAGTATTTTTTTAGTATTGGATTATTTTCAAACCATATCAAGGACTATATATTCTTATTGAGTTTCTAAGCATGTAAAAACATGAATTCTTATGGATGTGTGAATGTTTTATTTTAAAATTTTGATAATTATTAAACATAAGTTGAACTTATTTTAAAATTAAGGTTATATAAAATAAAATGATATCATTGATTAAAACACTACCCCTATTAGTGATACATTTAATTTGGTGGGGACTTTAAAAATTGGTATTAAAGGTAAGGTTCCCTTTATTAACTCCTTTCTATTTTAAGGGAATTTTTTATAAAGAATCTTCATTGTGTGAACAATTAGGTTATTCTAGTCTTCGATGTAAATAACCATGATATATATAATGATTAATGGTTATATATCTTATTTTTCTTTGGTAGGATGTTTTGGAAGCTGTTATGGATGGATTTCCTCATAGTGTGTAAATTGTTCCTCTTACATATTATGATAAGAAGAATTGGAAGAATGACTTAAGATCTTATAATCTTTTACTCTCATCACATTCTAAAATTAAATTCCATAGAGTAATGGTAGATTAAAATTCTAAAGGTATCCAGGAGAAGATAAAAAATATTTATGAAGGAAATATGAAGGTTAATAAGTAAAAGTTACAAATATTAGAAGTTTACGTATTAATATCCCAAAATTGGTGTTCATGAATCTTTTGGAGGATTTTTTAAGGTTTAATGATATTATAAGCACCGCTAGATGTGTTAGTGGGAAGAAATAAGGTTCAACTATTGTTGAATTGATTTTGAAAATTATTTATGATAAGTTTGATACCAAAGATTCATCTTTTGAAGATATAAATCCTAAAAAAATATAGTTTTATATATTTCATATAAATATAATTACATATTAAATGATAATAGAGAAATTTATGAATCAATGTTAATTGTGATATTTCCTTCAAGGATTCCAAGAAAGAAAATAAAAAATGATTCTTGAAGATGAATACTTTGGTGATTTTGAATCCAAAAAATGAGTTTTGTAATAATCTTGAAGAATTATTATCCTTACTTTCTATGAATATGAAAAGAAGTGAAAGTATATAAAATGGGCTGATACCCATATATTTTTACGAATGTGGATTTGTTGGGAAATTTTATGTGAATTTACCTCAAATAAAAAGTGAATATAAAAGTGAGGATGATGATATAAGGCCAAAAATATCTTGGATAAAATTGAATGATGAGTTAAAATATTATTCTAAGGTAATATATAATAGGATATCAAAATCTACACAGAGAGTTTTTTGTCAAAAATGATGAAGACAATGATAGTTATGTTGAATTAGAAAAGCTCACAAAATTTTCTTGTGAATGTATGTATATTAAAATAGTGAAAAATGATAATATTGGATGAAGTTGTTTTTAAAAATAAGAGGTTAAGTTATAATTTTATATGAAAAGAGAGTTTAAATAATTTATCAGAAATATTGTATGATTATAAATAGAAATAAAATATTTGAATAAAGAGAATATTTTAACAAATAATAAGGTATTTATCCAAGAAGATAGATATATTGGGGTAAATGGTTTATTTTCTGAATAAGACCCTTTAAAATGAAAATAATCATAATGAATAGCTTATTTTAATGTTAAAAAAGGAGGAAGAGTTAGAAGTTTATTAGAAAAGGGTTTTTAATGTTGAGAAAGGAGTTACATGTTTCAAAAATTCTGTCTCTTGTTTTGGCAGAATCATTGGAAAGTGTGAACCTAATAAATATCAACAAATGTTACCTAAAATGGTTTAAAAGAAAGTTAAATATGGTTCATTTAATAAATAATTATGGTAATGTCATGTACATTACTAAAACTGATAATGTTGGAAATTTAGAACCATTTATTATTTTTGAGTTTATAACAATGGTTGTTATAACATCAAGTTCCAATAATTTTGAGAAGAAATATGATATGAAGAAGAATATTATATGCAGTTACTGGATGTTTGCGTTCAATAATGTAAAAATGTGGAAGGTAATAATGTTGGTGAAAAACATATTAAAAACTATAGTCAGTATAAAAGTCATAGAGTAATTTATTATTTATATAGGTATAGCTGGTGTTGTGGTGGATATAGGAATACAATAAATATTTATTGGTTTAATAAACAATACTAAAATTACCCACTTCGAATTAAAAAAAATCTTAGGGGGAGTAATGATTCTTAATGAAATAATTCTGAGAAAGTTGTTTAGAAATTTGAAAATAGATTATAACCTTTGTAGAGAATGTATGAATGTTTTGATCAACCTAGACATATTGAAAAAGGGTTTATTGTTTTGATACCCATAAAACAAAATTTTTATACTAATTATCAAAATTCATACTTGAAGAAAGACAATGGAAAATAAAAAGATATTATTTTGAAATTTGGTCTCAAATACACAAAAGGGGGATGAACCTAAATTTTTGATAGGGTGTTCTTCTCTTATGATAGGATATTTGAAATTGTTGAGGATTGTGAAATATTTCAAAGGAGGAACATTGATGCTTGGAAATGATGAATCGCTCTAAATAAAAGGTGTTGAATATGCTATTACTTGGGAAGGGAAATTAAAATCCAAGAAGGATTTATTTTTTTATGGGATTAAAAACAACTTATTGAGTGTTTTATAGCTTTTTGATGAAGGAACTAAAATTATTTTAGAAAGGTTGTTTTTGTTTTAAAAATATATGAAGAAGGAAAAATTGTTATAAGAGGCCAATGTATCAAGGGGAACCTGTCTCATGTAGGTGAAATAAAAAATTAATGTTACCTACAAATTATAAATGAAATTCAATTGTGGTATAATACGATAGGATATATGCTTCACTGAAATATAAGAATGTTATCAAGGAGAGACTGTATCCCTGGTATTCCTTATATTTCAATTAGAAGATATTGGTGTGGTTCAATTTTTAGCATAATAATCTTACAAATTCAGTATACTTTAAAGTTGAAATTTGTTCAAAATAACCATCAGAACTAAATTTTTTTTATATTTGTGTCCAATGAGAAAACAATTAACATTTGGAGATAGGTACATCATTTTTTTCATTGTTTATTTTACTCACATTACTTGTATTAGGTATTTGAGACATAATTCATAATCTCTAAAATGTTTAAGAGTTTCATGATAAAATCTAAAAAAGAATTCATGTGTTCTATGAAGAATCTGTGAATTGGTAATGTTGGTGAGGTCAACAATTAAGAGTTCATGATTTATATTAAAAATCATGGATTTATTCTTGCGATTAGTTCACCATATAAACCAAAAAAATACTGTGTTGTTGAAAGGATGAATAGAAGTATAATAGAGCTGGGATATTCAACGCTAATTGAACATGGTCTTTCTCACTACTTCATAAGGTAATAAAATCACACATCAATTTATATTTAGAATAATTGTTTCTATAGACTATGTTCTGATATGACTACTTATAAAATGTTCTATGATAAATCAACATGTTTGAAACACTTAATAGTCTTGGTATTCGATATATCATAAAGAAAAAGGTATATATCATGGAATGTTTGATCAAATAAGTGAAGATGGAACCATTCTGGGCTATTCTCTAAATTGAAGATGATATTTATGTTTAAATAAACATATAAGAATAATATTTGATATTATTGATTTAGAAGTTAATAAATAACTAGAGGAAGATTATATAAAATCCAATTATAATGGGGAATTTAAAGAGTATTAAATAATTATTATTAATAATCGTGAAAAGGATTCCAAAAATTGTGACTCAATACAGTTTTAAGAATCAGACTCATCTATTTCCAATTATAAGGAATAATTTAATATATCTCATCCTAGGATAAAGAAATTTATGGAAGCTCAAAAAATTATTGGTGATCACCATAAAAATGTTGAAACTAGAAGAATATTTAATTTTGTTTCACATACTTCTTTATATTCAAAAGTTTAGCTAAAAGATTTTAGGAATGCTTTCGAATATCTAGAACGTGTTCATTATATTAATAAAGATATGGATAAAATTGGGAAGAATGACACTTGGTAACTCATACCTAAACCAATTGATAGAAATGTTATTGGTATAAAGTGGGTGTTCTGAAAGAATTTTATTGGATATGGTAAAGTTATATGAAACACATCAGGATTGGTTAGAAAATGTCACTAAAAAAGTTATGGTATTTCTTTTAATGATACTTTTTCTCCAGTAGGATGGTTGAAAACAACCCGAATCTATCTTGAAATGTTTTGCAGTGAAGTTATAAAATATTTAATATGGATGAAGAAACATAATTTACCAATAAAAAATATGATGATGAAGATCATGTTGAATAACCGTATGGATTTATTATTTGAAAAGATGGTAGTTTTTGTGTGTAAGTTGAAGAGGTCCTTTTATCTGCTAAATCAGTATTTGAGGGGGTGGTATATGTTAAAATTTATATATTTGTAAGTATTTTTATCTTTAAGAAAGTATGGGTTGATATTATTCATTACACCATAAAAATTAAATACATTTCCCTAATTATTATTGTTTATGTTTATGATATTATATTTGTTTGGAATTATTAAGTTACTTATGATAGGTTTTCTATAGAGATAAATAATTTGATTGAATTATCCAATATTGGTAAAATGAAATACATTCTTGGGTTACAAATCTCACAAAATAAGAAATACATTTTTCTTTCTTAATAAAATTAGTTTATGTAACATGTTAAGAAGTTTATCATGTAGAATTCAAAACCTATTTCCACACCAATTTATGTGAGGCCATGTTGTATAAAGATGGAAATGGAATGGAAGTTGATTATATTGCGTTATAGAATTTGATTAAAAGTTTTTTATATTTTAATTCATGAAGACCATATATTTTTTTTATGTTTTTAACTAATGTGAAACATTCAAAAGTGGTCTAAATTAATCAAATATCATGGATGTATAGTGTATTCTCAGATATATCATAGGCACAACGGATTTTGGATTAAAATATGACAACTCTAAAATAAATTATCTATTTGGGAATACAGAATATTATTAGATAGGAAGTGTATATGATAGAAAATGAACATATATATTATTTTTATCTGTATGGGATAATTTAGTGTGTTAGAATACTAAAATCCCAAAATATAAAACTCCTAATACAATTGATTATGAGTATGTTTTTTCCAATAATGTTTCTACACAACTTATGTGGATAAATACTATGTTATATTATTTTTTATTTGATGTTAAGTTACCACTAATATTGGGTTGTGATAATCATATTTGATATAAAAATTAAAAAAATCCATTGCAACATTCTTGTTCGAAACATATTGACATAAAATATAACTTCATCAACGAGAATGGGGAGAAGAATGAAATAAATATTGATTACATTCCAAAAACAAAATAGGATTCCGACATATTTATAAAACATTTACCAAAGGAATAATTTTTCAAACCAAGGTTTAACATATGTTTCCAACCTCTTTCTCTCCAATTTTTAGGTATGAATTTTTGTCCCCTGTCTTATATATTATTTAGATAGAGTTTTCATGGGGGATAAATATTATGTTTCATAAATCCATATATAGATATATGATAGAAATTTTAAGGAAGAATGTATATAGGGGGAGTTGTGGGTAAGATGTGAACATAGATTGAAATTCTGTGAACTGTTCTAATAGTTTATTGAAGTTCATATAGGAAACTTTTTTAGGAAGCAATAAGTGGAGTAAATTTGATAAGATGGACAAGTTTTATAAGTTACTACTTATGAACATATTGTATTTTTCTATTAATTCTTCTTGTTTCCTATAATGAGTTCAATATTATAAGCTTATAATTTTTTTACAAGTAATCCATTTCTTATGTTACAAATTTTTATTGACTTATAAACCATGGATAAAAAAAAATTATAAATGGGTATATTGTTGGGACCAAGTTGGATGGAAGTTATATTTAGATATTGGAAGATGTTGTTTATATGTTTTTTTATATTGTTGTCATTACAAAAAATATTTTTACATTGTATGTGTTTCTAATCAGATAAAATGAATATTGAACTCAGATGATCAGAAAAAATGTTTTTAAGAAACTCCATTGTTTTAGGTTTTCTATTGTGAAGATGTTTTACGGGTGACATTGTGTTTAAGACTCAGATTGTTCCCAAAATGATGTTTTTTATTAGAGTGATGAATTGTATCAGATCTATAATGTATTTTGTGTTTTATGAGTATAAATTTTCAGATTATTTATGGATTTTTATGGTCTCAAAATCATAATTTTTTAGAAAAATGGCAATCCAAACATTGTGAAAGAAAGGGGGAGAAAAAAGTCTATTTTTTTGTTTTTTGAAAAAATTTCTAAGTTTATAATAGAGTTAAACAACCTGATTTGATGATGTGAAGTTAAGAAACATTCAAATTAAAGTTAGATTATAATTTTAAAATATAACTATTCATAAACATCATGAGGAATACCTGATACAAGAAATAATATTTATAATAAAAGATACTACAATTTCAATGTCATTTGGAAAAAGGTCATCATTATGAGAATCAACTGACACAAAAATTGTATAAATGTAGGGAGTTTGAATTTTTCTAAAGTCGCAGGTTTATTAAAATTACTTATTGAATTATCCATAATTATGTATGACTTATTGGGGCGTTCGATCCACCAAATAAAAAAACATATAGGATCAATCATTTTTTTTTCAAGAATCTGAATGATATAAGTTATATCTAACATTATTCCATCAGACTCATAATTATACTTATGAATCAGACGATTTTTTAACACCGATATTATAGAATTTTTTTTGTATTATTATGGAATAATATTAAGAAAATAATATCGGGTAGATCATAAATTTTTTGTGAGGATAAGAAGAGAGGTTTTTTGTGAATGATCAAGAAGTTGGAGTTATTGGGACCGATAAAAGTGGTGAGCTATTGAAACTGATCAATCAGATAGGGTCAGTGGTCAATCAATTATAAAAAAGAAAATAATATAGTAAACCATTTTAAAAATTATATGAATTGTTTAAATGACTAGACCAAGAAGTGGTGTTGAGACATTTAAGGTAATTAAAGACCAATTCATCAAACACATTCTGAAATAAACAAGTCATCAGCTGATGGAATGGTTTGGAAATCATTTTCATTTTCCTGAGTAATTCATAAAAAATGAAGAAAATGTAATTGTTTCTGAATTTTATAATGATGTTTTATAAAAGGTTTTTGGAAGTCTATTGAAGTTTCAACAGTATTTATGGAAAATAAGTTTCAGTTTTTAACACTAGAATGGTATTTCTTCAGTTTTATATATGTTCAATCGAACTGAAAAACTGTATCAGAATAAAATATGGATTGGATGAAAAAATCTAAAATTTTGAATAAGGATAATGGTTTGATATTATTAAGGTTGTTTTTAGACGATCCCATAAGAATTGATAAGTGATTAAATGGTCAATGATAATCCTTCAATGAAAGTAAAATTCGATATTTTTGGAATTTGGTTAAGGAGAAACAAATTGGTTTCCCACCCATTCCATTTTTGGAGCACCTATAAATAGTGTCCAAATTAAAACATACTCTAAAATTGTTCATGTGTGGAAGAGAGTGAAATAATTTCAATTTTTGTGATGGGTTTGGATGAAGAATGTTTCCAAAAACATTGTTCATGTGAATGATTTCTTCATAGAAGAATAGATAAGAATTATTTGTGATTTGTGTTTTCTGTATTGGACTGTTAAATAGAATAGATGATTGCAGTAAAAGAGAAAAATGAATAAGATTTTTTCCTTGAGTATCTATTCACAATTGTTTTCAAAATAAAAATATGAATAAATAATAATATTTACCCATAGTTCATAGATTTCATATAGTGTCCAGATAAGTAGATTCTACCTACTTCTGGGTTGTAAAGTGAAGATTTTTTTGTTAATGAACTAAAAAAGTGGTAATTGTTGAACCAACATAATGAAATGTTCCAAACCAACATTATAATGTTTATAAACCTATTAAAAAATTATTTTCATCATTCTTGATAGAATAAGAACATACACTATTGTCTTTATATTGTTTCTATACATGTTTAAGGGTATTTACTACATGATTAATCCACATAAAATGATTTTTTTCAAGTGGATATTGTGGCATTATATTATTTAAAAACTATTCCAATGACTAGATACTCTTATTTAAGTATTTAACCTTCTAAATAATTGGGTTTATATGTATGTGTGAATGTTTCCTTTTCAGAAAAGTAATAATTCTTTATGAGGTGGTGAAGGTTGCTATACAAGAAATATAACTCTATAGAAAATGATATAACTAATTCACCCCCTCACCGTATTAGTGACACATTTATAATGGTTGAGGATTTTCATTAATATAGTATCATTGTATGGTAGTTTATAATTTTTTTTGTATATTATTTTTATTTAGATCTATAAAAGTCAAAAAATCTTATGAGACTAGTCTTTGAGATACCCACATTCCATGGGATTAAGAGGGTAATTATCCATGTGTATTCTATGTATAAGTTCTCATGATAGGGGAAAATGTGTGTCTATTACATGTGAACACTCTCTAGTGAATGAATTTCATTATTATGGAATGTGTGTGGGGGACCATTACGATTCCTATGGGTATATATACCCTATAAGGATAAACTATAATTGGGAGGGAGTCTAGGGTTCTTTAGTTCTATTATACCATGTAGTTAATTCTTGAAAATTCAATAATATTTGGTATGTTATTAATACATGAGGAATGAGAGAAGAAATATCTATGAAATTACTATAACATTATGAAGGGATTGGTTAAATCCTTAGAATATGAAACAATCGAAATATTGATACATAAAGAAATGACTAATACACCAGATGTGAAATTAATGGGTATAGTCTCCCATCATTTTTGGAGATAAATTAAAATTTTCACCTCAATAAAAGTTAAAAAATTCATCATTATAAATTATCGGGCTTTTTAAAGACTTATTTTACATTTTAAATCAGTAGAAGAATGGATGTTGGTGGGTAATTATTAAATTTACTTGTTAATATGTGGCCATTAGTAATCGATGATTTCTTTGTAGTGAATTATTAGTATGACTATAATTTAGTAAAATAGGGTACCAAAAGAGAAATAAAACATTAAAATGGGTTCATAGGAGTGGTATATTAAATGAAAATGATTTTGGATAATGAAATGATATGTTTGGATAGTGTTTATATTTAGGGAATGCATTTTCTATGAATAAATTATTTGTAATTCATATGATAGTGGTATTCCATTAATTGGATGGGGATTGATTTAGGTGAATATTGTGGAATTTACGGAACAATGATCATGGAAAACAAGGAAAATTGATGGTTGTGGTTTTATATCACATTTTATGATAAAAGAGGTTTGTGGTGATTAGTTGGGGGATACATACATGATTTAGGTATTGATTTGATTCATTCATATGAATTTAGATCATATAGTTGTTGATGGTAATAGAATTATGGGAATGACTAAGACTATTACGGGGATTTTAGAAATTTTCATATATTATCATGTTAAATTTTTTAAATTTGATGGTCATGTTACTAAAATATTATTATTGATAAGGTTTGTGCATGTTAGAGGTTTAAAAAAAATATCATTAAATCTATGAACTCTTAAATGCTCCAAATCATAAGCATATGGTCTGTAATAGTTTGTATATTCTAAAGGGATTATTGGATATAACTTATAGCTAAATATGGACCTTTGTGGAAAAGTAATTTTTTTTTGACAGGGCTAGGAAACCACAATCTGATGATTTATCATGGTTAATGGGATTTGTAAATCATTATAAAGATTATATATTTTTTTTGGTGAGTTCTACTTTAATATTTTAGAATAAATTGGTGTAGTGATGTATCAATTACTTATTTTCACCTAATATCACATGTTTTTAGTTATCTTGTCCTTAGAGAAATTGTTTAGGGAATGATTTTGGGGTATTATTGATCAATTCGGTTGACATCATAGAAAATGTGTATCATTGGGACTATTTATGGGGAACAAATATTAGTATCCATAATTAGGTCTTTTAATTAAAAGTGGTATTAAATTTCAATAGTTAAAGTGAAGATTGTAAGATGTTCAAGGATACCTATCAAGGCTATGAATCTATGTGTTATAAAGTTTTTAATGACTAATATTTTTATATATTGATGGAATTTTAAAATATAAAATAATTTAATGTAATTAGATTGAATGAGCATTTCATTTGTTTTGTATTTTGGATAGATTATCTATGTATATTTTTTGGTATTAATATGATTTTTTAGTTGTAGTTGGGTGGGATAAAGAGAATAAAAGTGATTTAATGGGCTTTATTAAATTAAAGTCCAACTTTTTGGTAGTAACACACTTTACCAAGTGACTTGTTGGATGATAGTTGAAGAACAATTTGGATAGAAATGGCGTTCAATCCACTAACCCGCCCCCATATGCCCCATCGAAAACTGAAAAAAATTTGATGGTGAAACAAACCCTAAAATATATTTTGGGGTAATATAATCATAATTGGGATGTATATATATATATAAACATGACCAATTTCATCATTCCACTCCCTTTTCTAGAATTATACCAATATACCCACCACTCCCCATGATCTCGTCCATGGTTTTGGTTATTAACACTTTTCTCAGTGAAAAATTTGGGTGATATTTATGGTGGTGGGTTCATAAAAGTATAGTTAACATTAAACATCCATTTATTTGTGGTTTCTTTTACCATTAGAATTCATCCTCCAGAATACTTATACAGTTATCATTTCTCTATATTTTTATATTTTACATAAAAATGGACAAATCATTATGTGATTATGGATTGGATAACTCGAAATGTGTTGAGGTAGGTGGTCATTGAATCGATAAGTAATATATTACATCAATACTGTTTGTTTATGTATTCATACATGGATTTTTAGATAAGTTAGAGTTAAATATGAAACAATAGGTAATGGAATCAAAAGATAAAATGGTATATATTATTATTGTCAGAAGGTAGTTCTTTATATGATTGGGTAATTTTAGGATTACACTTCCACTGTGTCATCTTGGGGTACTTATAATAAATATATGTGATTGATGTTGAAGGGGTGTTTGGAAATGAAATAAAATATGATAAGTCTACGATTGTTTATCATGGTATATTAAAATAGGTATTGTGAGCATATACATCTATTGGGGTTAGATCGATGATGGATTTTTCTTTTTGGTTTCCTTGGTATGAATGAAATTTCTTCTACAAATAATGGACTCTCTTATTAGAGAGACCTTTTTTAATGAAATGTTTTATTATGGAAAATTTAATATGGGCTAGTGTTTTGGTTATAAAGCACACAATGTGCTGCTTGGTGTGTGGTGAACTATATATTTTATCGTAAATAATTAGGTATACTTAATGGGATTTAATTCTCCATCAAGGGATGATTTTGGGTTTGGATTGGTTTTCATCACACATGACTTGGGAAGTATGGTAATTATTAATGATGACACATGCTTAGAGTAGTCCAATGGAAATAGTTGTTTTTTTTATGTTTTTGATTATATTATGGAATAGGGAGAAATAAGGTTAATGAAATTTGGGTTATATTAGAGAGAGAGAGTGGTGATGAGAATTATGGTTTGGGATTGAAGGAGCATTACTTACAAGTAATAGTAAGAATGAGTTAGTATCCAATATATGGCTAGTGTGATGCGTTAGTACAATTATGGGTTTATCTATATAATATTTTCATGGAATGAATATAGAATATGTGAACAAGAATTTATATCATAATGTTATTGGTTTTTATTTAATATGTGTGATGGGAAATAATTTGGTATGGTCTCAAAAGACATAATGAGGTGGTCTTCCGTGTGCTTGATATTATACATTTTTAATTGAGCTTGATATGTCCCATAAGTTATTTTGTAGGGTTATAGGTTATCATATTATCGGAATGATAATTTTTTAGTGATGATATATGGGTGTGTTGCGTGATTCTTTGGGATAAAGGATTTTATATGTTGTATGTCAGAATGAAATGTGCTCATGGTGGTGATATGTTATCCCAATTATTATGTGATGAAATTTACTCAGGGGTGATGCTTTTATCCTAACAGATACATGAGTACTATGAGATTGAAGTAATATGTGATATTGCACTAGTTTTTATATTCAAAAGATAGAATATATTGATACAATGGCCCCATATAGATATTTTTAGGATATAGCCAATAACAAAACCAACTAGAGCCCAAGACAAAATCATGGTATTCCTTTTTCTCTCCCAATGTCTATACTAGATAGAGTCTGAGACACTATCTGGATATTATTTCATTGTAACCTATTGACAGAATTATTGGAACATAGGATACTATCTATGTGTACATAAATTACTCATGTTATCCATACATGTTATATAATAAGAAACCATTGAGGTATTATCATATTACTAATGATGACCGTACTGACTAGAGATCAAGACATAATAAGGGTCTAATTTTTTAATCCCAATAGTTGAACCAACTAGATCACTAGGAACTATAGGAAAAACATTCAATAATGAATATTTTGACACTTTTATGCTTCTAAATTTAGGTAGTGTCGGGTTTCATTGTGGTATATTTAACAAATAATGACCAAACATGTTTGGTTACAAGATTAACATTTTTTTATTTGATAATACATATACTTAGTATATTATGACATATTTTACAGGTCCAATTAGTGGTTCTTAGATGAGATTTATCTTGAGACTTTTCACATTCACCTTATTGGAATTTTTGACATGATGATTAGTATCCATGTTATAGAATAGGGTTTTTATATGTGGTATCTTTGGGGTAAATGATTGAGATGGTGGATATGCGACTATAATGAGGATAATGAATTTCTAGTGGTGTATCTTGGGTTGTTTTAATTTTTATTTTTTTACATATTTTATATATGATATGCTCATTGAGTTATCCTAATCCTATTTTAGGACTCTCTTAAATCAAATGGATTTATTTTATAATATAATGTTATTTAATTTTATTTATGGTTATTTTTTTTGCACTATAAAATTACACATGCATTCTTTATTATTCATTATTTATGATTTTAATTTTATTTAACAATTATTATTATCATTATTATTATTTTTATATGTTTTTGAGGGTTTTCTTCCGCAACATTATTTATATCTACTCACCACTAGTTGATAATCTTTGACATACTGGGAGGCACAATTGAGGTCATTTGGTTTTTTCTAGATTGGGTTTAAAGTTTGAGATCATACCAAGAATGTTTCATGTTTGAATTCCACTATTTTCTTCAGTTTAATTTAAGTATTATTTTATGTAATATGATAGAATTACCCACCCCCGAAACACTCCCCAATGCATAATTTAATCACCATCTTGTTGAAGTCACTATATTTTCATTACTTCATATTACAACAACATTAAGACTCCTATAAATCAAATAAAAGATAAAGAGTAGCCACATAAACCAACCTTCAATAATCTATTGGGTGGAGAATATCCCAGAACACAGTAAATAGAGACATTAAACTAATTTTATATAAACAAGAAATAATATTAACTATAAATAATTTACACAAACTATTAAAATGAACAATAATATGTGTATGTCTTTGAAGGGAAAAAATATCCAACAATAATAATAGGACCCCGCATAGATACAAATCAACAACACCTAGATATACTACCTAATTCCTAAACTAATATTTCTCAATATGACCCTAAACACAAATAAATTAAATATTAATAGTAAATAATGAATAATAGGATGGGTATACAAGTATACCTAGTTTATTCCACCTCAAACCTGTCCAATGTGAAGCGAAGTAGAATAGTAATTCTTTATTGATTAATATATATAATTATATAAATGTACTACATTAAAAAAAGAGAACATAAACCCAAGAAGCTATGATTCATGTTATCCACTACAATATCAGAATTATCGAAACCACAATGTTTCAGTTGCCACCTATTATTATCTACACATCTAATTTAAATTTAGAAGAAAACAGGAAACCTATTTATTGATGATATGATGACCAGGAATAAAAAAACAACAACTAAAAGGAGTTATAATAATTAAAACACCTTTAGTGGGAATACTAAATTTGTCTTAATTATTATCATATATGAATACAAAACACCTTATTTCATATAAATTACACCATATTGATATCAAAGAAAACCATATCCCTCTAATTACCAATCATCATCCTAAAAAACAATTTCAACATAATTATAAAACATTAAAACAACATCATATATCAATAAAACAGATCAAAATAGACACACAACTATATTTTATTGACATAATTCATTGATTTTATAAGAATAAAAACACATAAACACCCATTATCTAACCTATCTTCAATTTTCTTATCTACCATATACACTAAAATCTATATGACCCCGGTAAATCTATCACAACTATCAAAAATTAAACCACAAACTCGAACTAGTATAACACCATCAGGTAACCACACATCCTCTATCATACCTCATGTTTTATCATGAAAAAAAATTATCAAGGTTTATAATATCCCACAATAAATAAAATAAATATATTTTAGATAACATCCCCTCACAAGTAACTAGAAAAAGTGATTAATTTAACCTCTTCCCTATTTACTCAAACTATGAATTCAAATATTCTTATTTATATAATTAACAAAAGAAAATTTCATTCCCCCTAAATTATCATGATTTCCATATTCCCATTAATTTCAATATTTTATATTCTTATATAAACAAGTTCTATAAAATTTCACATCTATTATGATTACTTATCATGTGTTTCATGTAAATCATTAAAATTACCCATCATTACATCAAAAAAACAATATTAATTTACTAAACACAGCAAAAATAAAATTTAGAGTCCCCAACCTCATCCAAGATAAAAAATTTAGATAATTATCCATCAATTTGATTCTTGAATCCTTAATTACTTAGTTAAAAAAACAACCTGGTCATCTAATCAATAATATATTCTATCCTTAAGAAATTTTTTTACTAAAACATATTTCACCCATACTTTGAAAGAAATAGATAGTGGGTACCACCGAAAATTGATCCAATCAATGATTCATTTACCCCCATAAAAATTTTATTATATAGTGTAAAAAAATATTTAAATATATATCAAAATTTCCAATGTTTTTTCCTAGATTAATTGAAAGGATATGAGTGATAAAAAAATGTTTTCGTAATTTTCTCAATGTACTGAAATTATTTTCACATACTATGATGTGGGTACACTAATCATAATATGGGTTAATCATTACAACATTGATATAGTAATCATTGAGTAAAATTAAATTTTCTTCATAAAATATACCGGATATTTACATTTAAATATATTTTGATTTGATGGTACCCATGATGTAGTTTAATCCAAAATTAAGTGTTCATTGAAATCCTTAAGATCAATGTTAATATTTCATGCCATTTTCTTAATCGAATTCATTAATGATAGAAAATCATAAAAAATCATTATAAAATACTTCTAAAACCAATATAATTTCTTTTTTGGCGAAAAATATCGTAGAAAACATTTTCATATAACTATAATATCCATAATAATTATTAACAAAACATTTTATTACTCATAAAACTGTTTCATTGTTTTCATCTTTGGTGGAATCAAATAGATATCACAAAAACCTTTCCCCAAACTATGGAGAATCTATTTTAAAATTCTCAAATAAGAATGTAATAATAAATATCCATGAAATGATTTTCCATAAATCAAACATATCATTTCTTTTATTCTAAAACATGACTTTGTGTTTACAACTTAATCGTTTAACAGATACAAACTTCTTGAAGAAAATAATTAAAAAATTTCTAACCTCTATATTTGATAACTATGAAATTGTTTTAATCATAAAAAATCTAATGAATATAGAATAAAAAACTATAAAATCACCAAAAAAATGATATATTACAAAAAAATGTCATTTTAATCAATTTGGGAGGAGTACCCAGATGATATATCATACATACATTATGCTGTATAGAAAACCTCTTTATATTTAAAATCAGGGTTTAGTGACTTCCACCAAAGTTTGGTTAGTCATTTAAAGAATAAATGCATATATATATATATTATGGGTTATATATATTTCACAATGTGGTATATTTAATGTGGGTTATCTCCATATGTTTTGGGGTTATATTTATATATTTTTTTACATATATATGTATATGTTTTTTAGATTAATTATAGTTTATAAATTATGCATTCACGACCACATACATACATATAATATTTGGTAAATGGGTAATATTTATATTATATGTTCTGTGGATTTTATTTATATATAATATAATTTTTGACCACACACACACATGAAATTTTTGGTAAATACAAATATACATACAAATAGTTGTTTATAAGTAGATCATCCATTATTTTTTACTTATTGATAAATAGTTTACCAATAATGAACCAACCATTATATTTCCCATAATTTCTAAATATTTTTTTATATTTAAATATATTTATATCTTCAATAATGAATATAAAAATTTAATCATCCCTATTCCAAAATATTTTATCCAAATTAAATTTATTTATAACTATAAATATTTGTTTAACACAAAAAAATTTATTTTATATTTAATCTATCAACATATCAAAATATATTTATGAATGAAATAGATAAAAAATAAAAACAGGTTTGGGATAACCATAGTACATCATTTTCCTCATCACAAAAATTATTTGAGATTTGAAAATGAGTTTAAATTCAAAAAATTACCATAATTTTTTTAAATGATATTTTGAAATAATTGAAAGGTCATGGTTTTAATTGTCAACAATTTTTGAAATATAAGGCTCTTTATACATTAAATAATTATCAATGTGTTCCTATAATTTTATGTATTAAAAAATATAAACATTTAATATATATGTACAACTAGGATTTCATTATATGTCCTAAAAATAGGGGGTCAGATATAAAAATGTAATAGTGTGCAATTTTTACTATAGAATGGCATTTTTCAACTAAAATTACATTTCTATAATATGGTATTTGATTTTGTTAATTTTAAATTATTTAATTGAATGAGGGATAAATAGGCTTTCAATAAATAATTATAATGTCTTAATATAAGTTAATACGAATCTGACTCACCAAGAAACCCAAAAAATTTAAAATCACAATTGAGGAAGTGTGTCAATTTTTCCACAATGTTAGGTTGATCTATGTTATGGGGTGCATTTATTTTTTATTCGAGTTCAACTAGTCCACATAAATTTCAAAACCATTTGTTTAAAATAATTTTATATGTTTTATTCTAATTTTTTATGATATTTTACCTGACATGACTAATATTGAATATTAATGATATCATTTGATTAAATGTTTAGGATTGGAGATGATATTTTTAAATATTGATTTTATTGTATTGAAAATCAAATAATAAATATATTTTTCAAAATTATTTACTTTCAATATATTATAAAGTATATTTTTATATGGATTGTTATATTATTTTGTAATCATACCCTACCCACCCTTATTACAGCCTTAACCTATAACATTAAGATTGTTGGAAGGACACTTTTTAGGTTGTTGAAAGTGTGTCGATTTTTTCACCCATGTAGACTTGGTCAAGTGAAAAATATATTTGAATTATTATAATATAACCCTTAGTCAACCCTTAGAAGTAAATAGTTTCATTAATGGTAATTTATTTTAAAAATTTATTTATTTTATGATATATCTCTTAGAAATGATTTATTTATTTGTATTATAGTGGCTAGAGTATGTTTATGTTTTTTAATTATAATTATTTATTTTCATTAAACGTTAATAAATTAACGAAGTCACATTGACCATACATGAGTGGAAAATTTTAAAAAATTTATGCCACTAGGTTACTTTTTTTACTATGTTGTTAATAATAACAAAGGTACCCAAAAATACTTAAGATACAAAAATGTTTTATATTATTATGCAATGAATATTCTTAAAGGACAATCCTTTGAGAAAATAGGAAACAATTGGTGATGAAATAAATATTATGTTTCTATTTAGTTAGTTTTTTAATAGTTATATTAATGGAAAATATCATATCATTCAGTTATAGGGTAATATTATAACTTTAATTTTTATATAAATTCATTATTTGAATTAATGGAAATGATTTTTGTGGGAGAAAAAATTTAAAAACCAGTGGTATGAGTAATAACATTTCAAAGGGAAAAACATTGTTTTTTCATATTTGGATATAATTAAAAATTAAATTAAGAATTATAACAATTATTCGTTTAAATTTTTTTTTAATTTTCATGGAATAATGATTATTTAATGAAAATATAGTATTGAATTGATTTTTATGAAAATTATAGGAGATATTAAAATGGGTAGAATGATTGAATTTCATTAGTCCTACTCAGATTAAGAAATTGTTAGAGTATAAGATGATCATTTGGATATAAAAAATTTACATTCTAAAGGAAATATTATATATTTTAAAAGGTTTCATCTTATCTTTATGATCCATGTTCATCAAAATATGTCTTATTTGAAAAATAATATTAATTCATTGACGTGGTGGATTGTGTTTCATTTTGTATTTATGGTTATAGTGTGACGATGATTCAGATATATAACCCATATTTAAGTATTAAATCCAATAATTCATTGATTTAATCAATAGCCATATCATACATATATATTTCTTCCATTTTTCAATGCATAATTTTTTCTATTGATAAAATAATCTTCCTTATGTTTATATCAACTTTATAAATTATTTTAATATTATTATATATATTACTTAATGATTATTCTTAAAACATTTATCAAAAAATCAAGGTTTACTATTCCATATTGGTTTTAATAATTATATCTGATGTAAATTAAAGAGTTCTAGATCAATAAAATCTATTCTTTGATATTAATAACCAGTAAATCTACATTAATATTTTTTGGGTTAATTCTATCAAAAAACATCTATGCTTCTAAAATAATAATTTAAAAAAATAATCTATTCAAGCTATATATTTTAAAAGTTATAATAAATTTTTTAAATTTCACATTTAAATTTATATTAAATTATATAAAAGTTTAAAAATTTGAAAAAAATAAATTTTAACATTAAAATACATAATACAAGTAACAATAATTAAAAAAAATAAAAACAAATAGAAAGAAATGTGTTATGTAAAAAATATATATATTTCTTAAATATAAAATCAATGTTTTTAAAAAATAAAATAGAGAATTCATATAAAAAATATAGTACAGTTTTATAAAAGTTAAATTATTTTAAACAAACTAATCATTTTCCAAATATACAACATATATTTACTTGATTTTATATAAATATATATCAATAAATATAAGAATTTATAGATTCAATATTTTTAATAGAATTAATAACAGACAAATATCCACAAAATATTTTTTATGTTTTTGTGAAATAATTATTACATTTTTAAATGTTTTTTCTTATATGTCAAAAATCATACTTATGTGTAAAAAATTAAATATTTTGACATTTAAATGAATTTTAATACAAAACAATTAAAAAAAGAAATATTACAAAAGAGAACCATAAAACATGTTTTTAATTTTATGTAACTATAAACAATTTTTATAAATTGAAAAAAATATATTTAAAATAAAAAATATATGATTTTGGTTATAAATAATTATATTGTACTTTTTTTTCAAAAAAAATTCAAATAGACATTATAAAAAATATTAAATGAAAATGAATAATACATAACAATAAAAATGTTATATTTTTAAAATAAAATAATAATGGACCTTCATGATCACTGGGGATTTCCTTGAGGTAATAATGATACCAAGAAGGAAACATAATCCCACATTCAATTTATCTATGATTGTAAGGTATAAATGATCATATATAACATATTTCCCATTTTAAAATGAAACACCAAACACCAACATGTGTAATATCATAATATGAATAAAATATACTATATAAAAACTACACGAAATGTAATCCATAATATCATATCCCTATATATAATTAGTAGAAAAATAAAAAACAATTATCCCAAGAATACCTCAAAATTGATGAATGATAATATTTGACACCAACTCCTAAGTTCCTACCATTTCCAAGCCAATATTTCATAATACAATCTTCTATATGATCCTAAACATATAATGATATATATAAATTTAGGATGGATATAAAAATAATCATAATATTCATCCCATAGTTCATCATGTGTTAATATGAATAAAATATACAAATATATATATGAAATGACAAAGACAAAGTATAATAACCACTTATCTCTCTCGAAGTATACTCATATCTCACCACTGACAACTGCACTATGTATATATATCAACCATACTAAAAAAATGAAATTATAATAAATAAAACATCCATCATATAGAAACACTGACCAACTAGTGTCTTATATTCCCAATTATAAATACTTTATCAACAGTATGAACCATTGTTATGGGTGATGATAACTGTTCTATGGGTCAACTGATCAACATATAATCATCTACCAATAAAATATTTAATTTTAATTAATATTTAATACTATGTGGTGGTTGTGTGGAAAATTATTAGAATGAGTCATATCATATATAATATAAACCTTGAATATATACTCGCATATCCCATTCTATGGTCAATAACTTTATTTCACCTCCAAATCACATAATTATCAATATTTATGTTACTCTTACAATAGTTCATCACCGTAGATTGTTAGAGTACTTTTCATACTACCTAAAATTGTTAGAAATGTTGATAAATGAAATTATACTATGACTATTCTGAATTATTATCACCATAAATAAGTACACTACTCTTCCAATCACACTAATTTATCAACATCCTTGACAATCCCCATACTCTTGTGGTTACCTAAAATTATTATATAAATTTCCTTTTTGGTAATCCCATTAAAATTAAAATGACACATAAATATAAATTTACATAACCAATATATATTTTCCACTCATTGTTCCACATTTTCAACAGAATTATCAATTTAAGTATTTATAAGAATTAACTAAAATTATTTTATCCCATAATAATTATAATAATCATGTATCTACCTACAATTATAAACACCACTAATAACTAAGGTAATTTTTCACTAAAGAAACCACAATAACATAGTGGTTTGACCATTCCATGGTCCACCATGGGATACACCCTAGCATAATGAGTGTTACCACACCATAGTGATGTGCATGTTCAAGAACAATATGTGATAATGTGTTGGACTCATTTTAATTTATCTCATATCATTGTCATACTTGTCCATTAATCATGTGATGCTGATTATTAAGAGTTTAAACATCTTTTTTTATGTTTTAATCATTAAATATCCATAAGTGATCATACTAGACCATCCATCATGTGATGATGATTATGGGGAGTTTAAAAATCCAAAAAATATATTTAGGTTTTAAATAATAATGATCCATGGGTTAATATAAGTTTCATCCCATGATGTTTTTCTGAAAAGTTTAATTTATTGGTATGAATGTTATGCTTCTAATGTGGGCCATTTGATTTAGTGACTATAAAGGCACTTAGTTTCTGATTAAAGTGGGTGATTATATCATAATAACTCCTCATTTAAATTTTATTCTTACCATTTTTATTTCTATCATAAAAATAAGATTCAATAAAAAATTGTGTTGTCATAAATCTTAATAGATAATTCATTGATTCCCATGATTTTTGGATACCTCTAATGGAATGAGTCTTTTGGATTCCTCACAATGACCTTGATTAAACACATTTTAAAATATTAAATAGGCTATACCATTTGAATTAAGGGACACTATTCATGGTCTTTGTTTGTATTCATTTCAATTGTATATATTGATTAAGGATTTAATAATATTTTGGAGAATTATTTTTCTATGTTTTTATATTAGAAAAACTTCTCAAAATTTTATGTTTTGATGTAAATAAGATTGAATATTTGTTTAATGAAATAAATAATAGGAAAATTATTCCTATGTGTCACAATTATTTAAACATTAATAATTTATAAATATTTCTCAATTAATTAGTTCAGTGTGTGGGTATTATCATATGTCCACATAGAGATGTGGTTGAAATTATAAATAGATGTAATGAGTTTAACAAAAACAATTAAAGTGTTTATAACATAAGGTTATTCTGATTGTATAATATATATGATATAGCTATTGAGTCCCTTATCTACGTTTTGGATAATATTTATTTAAATAATTTATGATTATAAATGTATCATTTTATATAAAAATAAAACTCCATATTATCATTATTTCACATGGATTGATATATTTATTAAAGTGAAATGATAATTAACCTCTAAAAAATTGAGTTATCCATACAAGATGTTTGTTAATGTGTAATATAGGTTGTGAAAATATTAAGGATAATATTTTCCAATCTAAAAAAAAGAATGTACTATTGAGGAAAAAAATATGTGTGGTTAATTAGATAACCCCTATGCATATACCACATGGAGTTTTAAAAATATGTATTCAGAATACTAGGGGTGTATGTTTCATATTTAGATTTCCCTATACCTAAAGGTAGTACGACACATAACATGAGAATTTTAATACTTTAAAACATTTATAACATAATAATTAAGGGATATGAAATCAAGGTGTGATTATGTATTGATTTTGGTATTTTTTAGAAATCCTTATCAATTAATTCTTATTAACTATAAATAAATTATTATGGTAAGTATGTAAATTCATCCCATTCCAACTAGACCTTGATAGGTATGGGCTGGGATGGGAATTAACTCCCAAAAAATAGGCTCCAAATGATTATTTAGGTAAGGTTGTGATAGACTGAGTGTCCCTAGTAGTTGGATCGAGCTCGTCCTTGAGCTAACCCAAATAGTCAATGCAGGGTGGGTCATTTGGAAGTCCTTTAATCCTTCATTTATTTAAAAAATAATACATATAATTACATATAATATATTAATATGTAATTATATAAATCACACACAAAAAAAAACAAACATGAGATATATAGTCATATATATCTATGAGTGTGTGTGGGGGGGGGGGGTGCACACCCCAACGATCCCTTAAAAAATTGATATGAAATATTTTTAAAAAACATTAAAATGAAATGTGTGTGGGGGATAGGGGGTGCACACCAGCTTAGTTGGGGGAGTGGGAGTGTCATGTGTGGACCCATTTTATAGGTTATGTGTTTTAATATTTATTAATAAATTTTTTCAGATATTTATTCATCTCAAAATTTATAACCAACAACATTTCATAGACCAGTTGGTCCAGGTGCACCCTTGGAAGCTTTTGGAAGGTGGTTCGAGTCTCCATACCAATTTTTTCCTAAATATTTTTCACTGGGTGGGTTTTTATGGCTTGAGTTTTATATGAGCCAATTAGAGGACTATATTGAACTATGATCTCTCTGATTTGAGATTTTCTTGGCTAGAAAACATAGGATTTCGGGCCACACTTCATGAGCTTTTGGACCACCAATCCAGAATTACACTTCAATTAAGTGGAATATCCTATGGTAAATCTTTTCCGGAGACCAATTATGAAAAATTAATTTATATTATTATTACTTGAAACTATAATAAAAAAGTGATAAATAATAATACTGTGTGTGGTGGTGGTGGGGGGGGGGGCTATGTAACACACATAGATTTTGGAATATATTTCCCTCTAAATTAACAATTTGTTTGATAACATAAATTATATGATTAATCCAATGTAATAAATCCCAAAATATTAATATAAAATTATTTAAAAATACATAAGAAAAAATATATGGTAATCCATTAAATTTTGTTACATTCGATAGATAAATATCTAAAATGAGTTAATATTGAAAATATTTTTTTAATAAATGCCATTGTTTTTATATATTTACACATATTTATCCAAATAAATATTGAAATTCTTGAATTTAAATTTCTAAAATAAAATTCAACATATAATACATCACTTAAAAATTTACGTTGTATGATTTATTTACATTTTTCTAAAATTGTAGTTTTATAGTTTGAAAATTATTTTTCTCAAAAATTTCGATTTTTGTAAATTCATCTGTTATTATGAATGAACCATAAAATTAAAAATAATTATAAGGAATAATAAATTTATTTAACGAATAAAATTTTATATTTTGAAATTTAATTTTAAATTTTAAAACCAATGATAAAAAGTTTTATAACTAAATTAAAACAATGCAATAAAAAAACTATTTTCTGTATTTTTATTGAGTCAAAAAAATATATGATCGTTTTTTTAATTTACTTAAAATATTCATATCATTTATTCATTATAATACATTATTTTATTTCATGGAAATAATTAACCCGAATAAATTTACCTTATAGATAATTTTATGTTTATAATCATGTGTTTTCTAAAAAACTGATTATATGAGAATAAATAATTTTATTTTAAAATTAATTTTTTACACAATTCAAAATATTATATGGTAAAATTATTTTAAAATCAATAATTAGTAGGTTAAAATTAAGTAAATTCAATTTAAAATTTTCATAGAAAAATTTATTATTATGAATAAAAAATAGTCAACCAAATGAAAAATAAAAAATGAATAAAAGTATTTTTCTTATTGGAAAATGTGGAGATTGTTTAGTATATGTTTAAAAATTTATTTTTGTTTTGTTTCATGAATAAATAATCTTATATTGTAGTTTCTAAAATTTTTTATCCCATGATTCATTAATAACAAAGTAAGATTATAAAAATTCAATGGGTATTGTGAAAAATACCCTGCTATTCAATAATAAAAAAGGAATCACATCGACCACTTAAATAATCACCTAAACATATAATTTGATGTTGAAAATATAGTAATTTCATGATTTTATAACCTTATCCAACTTCCATAATCTTTTGGTAACCTTTTGTTTCATTATGTCCTCATCTTCGAGGATGTGTTCAAAAGAAAACATAAGTGTCCTATATGAGTAAATATTTATCTTAGTATTTTCATTCACATTAGTCCTTTAAGAGATTATATAAACATAATATTATAATTAAATAGTTATAATGATTATAATTAAATTAAATTATATTAATTTAATAACAATTATTAAATCATTTAAATCTACTAATAGAAATAATGTGGCTTAAATCTTGCCCACGTGTGGGCTACCACCTCTACAAAATAATGTTGTTCGTTTTTAATCATAGCCACTCATAGGAGGAATAAATAATGTACTTGATGAATTAATTTTTTATAAGTAACGTTTATAAATATTAATTTATTATTTGTAATATACTATCAGTTGTTCCACTTATTGAGAAATGATATCTTTAATCGTGTATACATGTGAACTATCACCTCCACAAATAATAGATTTCATTTTTTATCATTACCCATCATGGATGGTTCTATGGATTAATTTTATGAAGATATATTATATTCATGGAATGTTTAATTTTTTAAATACATCATATTATCATTACTTAAATACATTAATATACACATGAAAGCTTTATAAAACATTATTATTTGGGATTATTTTACCACATATATGAATGTCACTGTACTATTTATATCAATAAAAATAAGTTGACATACAATAATTGTAATATAATGTAAAAATGATGAATTTAGGATTTATTAATTACCAATTAAAAGTTTTTTATAATATTTTTACTATTTATTAACTAACAAGCATTGAATTGTTAAACAAGTTTAAATTAGTTTATCAAGTTTCCCATTTACACCAACATCATTCACGTCTTTCACTTAATGAAAATAATAATTTAATAATAAATTAGAATCAATGACTAAAATATCTTTATAAATAATGAAATGATTAAATTTAAAATACTTTTAAGATTCAAATATGTTATTATGATATTTGAACGATACAAACTAATTAACATTCTAACATCCATTAGTGAAAATAACTATAACTATTTAATATATTAATAATTAAAGATTGTAAATAATGATTATAAATGGTAATAAATTTTAATAATTTCCTTAATTAGATAATTATTTTATTTAATCTTCTTGTACCATATGTTAGATAAATGATGAGTTAGAATAAACTCAAGGTAATGGTTTTTGATCTTAATTTTTCTTTATTAAAATATAAATTACATTCAAAACATGTTACCTATTTTTAGGGAATATATTGGAAATTAATTTTTATCTTTATATTTTTAATGTAATATAAGGTATCTGAAAATCCATCTCATGTTACACCTCTCGTGGGTATTCAATTAGAAAGATAATAATGTTTTAAGGGGGTTTTATATCAATTTCTCTTCATTGAGACATGTATTAATGTTATTAACTGATTTCTAATATATATGGTCTATATAATGAACAAAAATGTATAGAGTATTACTATATGATTTAATTAATTGGAGTTATAGAACCATATGAATCTCAGTCCTCTAATTTATTCCAATTCAAAATTTACTAAAGCTGTAAGGATTTTCAATACATAGTATTCCGTTATAGACATGTTTTTTTATTATGAACCTATAGTATTTTAAAATATTTATATTCTTCATAATTTATAATTTATATCAGCAAATAATAAATTTTCATGTTAATTTACTTTTAACTAAACTTTATCTACCTTTTTAGTGTTTTTTAGTTAAATTCCCCTCAAATTATAAGGGGTTTTTTGTGAGTCAAATGTTTTCCTTGGGTGATAATCCATTATATTTGAATATTATATTTAAATATTGATCTATTCAAACCTATTATGATTTTAAATTGTCTTTAAGTATTATATTATTTGGATTTCATGTTTTAGATTAATGGTTCCTTTATATATGACTCTATTGTTTAATGAAAATACGTTTTTGTTGAGAATAATTCCAATTTATTTTAATGTATTTTTCTTGAATTTCCATGTTTTTACATCAGTCCAAAATTTCTTGTATCCCTATTAGAAAATTGATATTTTATATAAAAAATTATGCTTTTATTCCCCTTCATTCATTTTAAAATAATGTTTTTTGTTATCCTTGTAATGATGTGGGGTTTCTATAATAGAATTTTATATACTTGGAGACTTATCCATTGCATGGACTTATATACATAACCTATAATACAATTTTATAAAAAAAATTTACTTTTTTTCATGGTTTATTTATTATTATTTAGTTTCAATTGATTTTTTAATAATTTTTATATTCATCATAAAAAATGTTTTTGAAAAGTGACATGAATATAACTTCCTTTTATGATGAAATTATGAATCAATTTTTTAGGAAAAATACCTTTATGATTTATCATATATTTTAAAGAATTACTCACCTATAAAGTAATGGTTCATAAATCATCCTATATTTTCTATTTTTAGAAACATGTTTTGGTTGATCATGTTTATTGTATCAAATAATCTTTTTTATGTAGTTCAATTTTGAAAATTTAGGAAACAAGTCTTCTTTTCATAGATTTTTTATGATAAAGTGATTGATTTGTTATTATGTGGAACACTTATGTATAGATGATGGCCCATGGTGTACTATAAAACTCTCTAATTAGTTTTTTATGGTTTTTATCCAATGATACCTGTATTTTTATTATGGATTTTTTATTCACAACATTATGTGTGGACATTGTTTCATAAAATGAAGTATTTGAATTTTTTTCCAAATAACGAAGAATGTGAATTTTATTCGTACCAAAAATGATACGTGTGATTTTTTTTCAACATATGAAGAATAAAAATTTGTTTATTGATAACATGAATCTTGGGCATTTTTTGTTCACAACATGATGTGTGGTCATTTTCTCAGTTAAAAACATGATGTATATAAATTTGAATTTTCAAAATGTCTTAATTTGACGAAACATATTTTTGACCCAAATTTCAATTTGAGGTTAGGTTTCAAGGTCAGGTAACATTTCTATGCCACATAGCATGGATCATTCTTCAAGTATAAAATATATAATATCCATATTTATCAATATTTTTACATGTTATATATTTTTCATATAAGATTTCATATCTTTATATCATTACTTATGGACAAATTATATAATTATAAGTACTTTTAATAAGATATTACTCCTAGTATTATGTATTATTATATTCTTATGATATAATCCTTTATAATTTTATTTTTAGTATTCTATTACTAAGTGTTCATGGTTACCCTTCTGTTATGTTTTATTTACTCATGTTATAAATATGAGTAAAATATAAGAGATGTTTTTAGAACCATATATAGGAGTATGGGTATAGGTGATTTAGTCTATAAATTCATATTATATATGTGTGTGATATAAATATATATAAAAATCAAAAATAATTGAATAAAATGTATTAATAATTAGTTTTCTTCCCATGAGTATATACTAACACCCTAATTTTTCTGTAAATTATAGGTCTTAATATTCAAATCAATGTAGAGATAAAAATATATAACACTAAACCAACATGTTTAAATTTTAATTAACCTAGATTAAGACCATTATTTTTAGTAGTAGCATCGTGTCAAAAATTATCTCAAATATGAAGTCACTAATAATCACTATCAATGTAAAACACCACCATATTAATCACTTGAATAGTGAAGGTAATGAATATATATGAATGGGTAGGATGAAAAAATTAATAGGGAAATAGGGTAGATCACTAAATGAAATTTATTTAACCACCATTATATTACCTAAATTAAAAAATTGAAAATTTTAAGCACAAAAAACTCAATGTAAATAGTTATCCCTCCCTCTAATAATCAATCAAAGTTTTTAAATATCAATGATGGGTATGTGAATCATATAAAAGGAGAAAAATATAGAAAATGGGACGATAGAGTGAGAGAGTAGAAAAATAATATATATTATAAATTTAAAAGACTATATCTAAATAAAATTACCTTAATTTTATTATTAAATGGATAACTTTTGAATATATTTTTAGGTACATATTTATAAGGAGAGAGGGACATCTTTCACTCTAATTATTCCAATCAAATATTCATGCATGTTTTTCCTATTACTAGGATTAATATTGTAAATTTCTCTTCTGATAAATTGTTTATTCATATTATATATTATCTAACAAAATTCATGCTCCATTTGATAAGTTTATAAAAATTTAGGTCTATATAACTAATGACATATTTTCATTCATAATAGAGTCCTAATGTTCCCATGCTCCGATTTCCCATGAATTTATGGACTTGAAAATGGTTGAATTTTGAGAAGTAACAATTAATGTTGTTTTGTCAATGACTCTAATCTATCTTCATATAAATTTTTTGTCTCTTTTAATCCATTATTATTTGAGATATGGAACCAAATTTAAATGTTATGAAAACTATGGACATATTTATTTTCCCCGCATGTATGCTTCATTTGGGACTCCATTGGTTTGATTATGAATTTGGTCATGTTTAATGAAATGAAGCAAAACAACCACCAGATCCTATAGAAACATAACTAATATTACAATTTTGATCATTGTATAAAGGTTTATGATAAACAAATAAAATATATTTGTTTTCTACAGAAATAAAAATATAATGATGTTTTCCTTTTTAATAAATATTTATATAATTAATGTAAAATAAGAGATGGATAAAAATTATGGTATTTTCTTCATTTATGTTATAAAAATTAGTAAAAATAGTTCAAAATAAAAATTAATCTATTTTCATAATAATGTGCAAAAATATTCTAAAAAACTATAAATATTGAGAATTACCCTTAAAATATAAAAATGGTGTCATTATATCAATGGATTAAAGAATAAAATTTATGAAAATTAATGGTTTAGAAATCCCCCATTCTTAACCATTTCACTCATGGGAAATCACTAAATATAATGGCTAAAGAAAAAATCTCATGGTATAGTTAGAGACACCACTCAACTCTCACAACGGAAGAAAATAGCATGCCTATTACATGTATATCAACACCAAAAGTCTTTATAAACCATAAAAATCCATTAATACCCCTATTTATATTATAACATCTTCCCTAAAAACATATTTATCTCTACAAAAATGTATTTTATTGTGGATATTTTCTAGCACCCATGAATGAGCATGATCAATGTATGGTAATTATCTTTCTATTATATGAAATTCAAATAGTCACAAAGTGTAAATCATGGTGGATTTTATATGGGTTATTCTAAGGATTATTATTTAATGGTTATAAATGTAAAAAAAGTATAGAACAGTTAGGTTTTTTTCTCTAATATGTAGTAAAGTGATGAAAATAGTTTCCCTTAAGAATGTATTTTTCCTTACTCTACTTGAAAATATTCACCTCTATAATCCTTTTTTATACTATTGGGTAGTATAAATATTTGAATTTTTAGTAACAATAGTATTTTTATTCCATCTCCACACATTCATGTATATTTTTAATTCATTTTATGGCCTATAATTTATTGCATATTTGTGTTTTGGAAGGAAGAGAAAAATCTAGAGATAATTCTATAAGAGTTGAACACTATTTTCTCGATTTAGAATGATATTATATACCATCATTCAAATAACTAATTCCAATTTAATACCCAAAATAAAAATAATGATGTAACACCTTTTCATTTTAGTCCAAAATAATTCTTATTTTCTAGTACAACCAGACCCAAATCCCCCCACACATGGGTTCAACAATAATCATTCATTGAAAATTTATAATATTTTATAAAGGGAAAAATGGATTCAAATTTGTCCACCTAACATGATATTACATTTATAATAAGAGATTAATAAATGTCAGGTGTAATAGTAGGTGAAAATAAGAGTTAAATGGAAAAAATGGGTTTTAAAAATAGTTCCTATATAAATTGTGGAATATTAAATGAATAATAATATCTTTAAAAAATAGTTAAAAACTTTTTTCTCATAAAAAATACTATAGGATAAAACAAAAAATGAATTTTATTTATGTGCTAGAAATAATTAGAAACCTCTCATGTTGGGAAATATATAATTTTTTGATATTACCACTCCACATTAGTTTTTTAATCAATAAAACCTCCATAAATAAAACAATATGAAATAATAGAGCAAAAATATATTTATGAAATATTTTAATAACTTTATTGTTTGAATAAAGTAATGCTCCCAAAATACAAATATAATATAAATTTACAAAAGTATTCAATTAAGCTCAATATCCTAAAATAATTCAAAAAATGCAAACATTTTTTTAAAGTATCTAATTATTTTAAAACACATGAAAATAGTAAATAAATACTAAACTCATAAATATAAAAAAATAAGTTATTATCCAACGAAAAAATATGGCATTGAAAGAAAAAAACTTGTTTATTAAGGTAGTGGAAGCCTTAAGTTATGCCCATAGTTTATGCATAATTAATACAAAAAAATATGAAACAAAAATCAAAATGTGAATTTTATTTAATGAAATAATATAATAGGGGATAAAATAATGGGTGAAAAAATTGGGAAAACAATATTTAACCCCACAAGTCGGTTCTTTATTTAGAAACTTCTATAGTTTTATAGTTTTTTATACACTCAATATGATGGTGGGTATGTTTTGTTTCTCATAAACAACAAAAATTATTCATTCTAATTTATAAACCTTCAATATAGTTATAAAATACTCTATGGAAGGATTACATTAGGTTCATCCCCTTAAATTAGATATACAACCTTCATAGTAGTTTAGAGAAAGAAAGATTCTTATTCTTTTTTAGACAATACTTGTTTAGAAACCTCTTCTACTCCAAAGGTCTTCTAAAAAAATTTTAAATTAAAAATTTTAGCAAGAAAATGTTAGTGAAAAGATAAATTTTAATAGTACTATAAAAAGTAGAATAAATATAAAAATCATTCCCTCTTCATAGGTTATCTAGTAACATGATTTATTTAGGGATAAAAACTGGAAAATCAATCTCCTTAGGTTTATCTTCTCATTCTTCATCACCCGCTTAGGCAATAAATATTTTTTTAAATCTAAAATTTAAAATAATTGATAGGTAATAATCAAATAGTTTTTAATAAAATATTATAATAACGAGTTCAATAAAAAATTATCTCCCAATATCAGATTGATGTTAATTTTTTCATTAATAGTGATTTTACTCTTCAGTCGGTTAGTTAGAGTTAGAGACATTTATTCAATATCATACAACATTTATTAATATTACCCCACATTAGTAATGTCTTTTACTAAATTATAATAGTGTTGTAATGATATTTATTTTTCTTATCCAAATATGGGAGTACAACTTAGAAATTTGGTTTACTCAAAATTAGACCAATAATTATCCATTACTTCTTGACATCAAACATGGGAATCAGTTTAAATGTAATCTTTAGGAAATTATCATTTATATGTTTGTGGGAGATTATATGGTAAATCATTAAGTGGCATACTATTATAATCTATAATTTCATGAACATTGAAAAATAGTGGAACAAGATTTACTATCTTCAATATTATTATGTTTCTTTTGAAACCTTAATGATTTGATTTCATTGAGTTATGTGGAAAATATCATCATTTGGTTTCTCATTTCTTCATATATTTTTAAATTTTATTGTAATTTAGTCCTGAAAGACGATTCTTGGTTCAGATTATTCAAATTGTTAACATCAAGAGCATATAAATAGTTAGTATGAAAGTAAATATGTGACCCAATGAATAATATGTAATTAATTTCTTTTTTTTTTTATTTTTTTCAATATATGTTTTTGGGTATTTTTTTAGGAAAAAGAGCATTTGAATGTGAGTCGCCTCTTTGAAATTGGTTCCAAATTAATGGAGGTATTTTTCCAAAATCCTTATCAATAACTTATTATTACCAAATCATACACTACAATGGCATGATTTATGGTAGATTTACTGAGGGGGTACTTACAAACATTGAATTATTGTTGTCACTATTTATAACTAAAATATACCACATATGATAAATATTAATATAATAAGGGAGTTTATCAATTGATATATATATATGTACATGATATAAAAATATTAAAAATATAATATAGGAAACAAAGATGTTGTTATGAAATATTATGTGTTTTTGGGCATTAATATTGAAGAAATAATTATTTTTTAAAATAAAATTATCAGTAATTTGATCAATATAGTTATCAATAATTTTCACAGTACACCTTCTCATTTGATTTATAGTTACAATGGATAAATACCACTTTTAAAAGAGTAAGATCCTTTTAATAATTGGTTATAATACCTCTTTGTTGATCAACACAATCCATGACAAACTTCAATATATGATTAATTTGATAGTGGAGGGAACGAATGTATATTAATGAGGAAGATCTAAATATAGATTAAAATATGGATATTTTTAATTGAAATAATTTTAAAGTTTATTATATTCATTTAATGAAATAAATAGAAAATTTGATGTTCAATGAACTGAAAGTAATTATAGTTCCCTCCATTGAAAAAGCAACGAGGTTATTTTTGCATCAACAATGGGGTTTAGAATTCCAAAGGAAAAAATAAAAAATATAAAATGAGAGAAAATAGTGATAAATAAGAATAATAATATATCTTAAAAATGTATACGGCCATAATAATATAAATAATCCCTATTTAGGTTCTATAAATGTTTAACTTTTGAATAAAAGTCAATTTATAAATTTATTAGCAAGTGAGGTGACCTTATATCCCACTAATTATGTCATTAAAATTCTTATACATGTTTGAAAAAAATGGATTATCAATATAAAGTGATATTTTATGATGTTACTCTATTATATCTAAGATATTATTCCCTGAAATTTAGGCTATGTTTATAACATATAGAAAAAAACATGGCCATAATAATAAATAATAATTTTATGAAGAGTTTTATTATTGATTATGAAATTATTAGAAGGATAATAAGTGATATAATACCATCTAAAAAGATCAAATACTCATGATATATGAAAAATATATAAATAATAAATGTATTAAATACATTAAAACTATATACCATTCAAAAAATAATCTTATGAAACTTTTATGGACTTCGTGTAATGTGTATGATGAGATTCACCATAGTGGTAGATGAAATCCCCCTACCACTAAAGGTATTGAAAATATAGAATAAATATAACATTTCATGATATGGGATCCCGTTCACCTAAGGTTTTATATAACCTTGACATTCTAAAGAGGAAGAGTGAGAGAGCTTCCCGTGGCTGGGAATTCTGTTTAAGCATAAATCAACCATATACAAAGTAAAATGTCATTATATAGAAATATGAGATAGTTTATTGTATATTATATTTATCTATTAACAAATTTGTTCTTATATTTATTTCTCATGAGTAAATGTGAATAAATATGTTTTCATAAAATGATTTCACATTCATTCCAAATATTTCAACATATAAAACCATTTATTAAATTATATCATTAGTGGAAGATTTTTTATGTGTCAATGAAATATGATATAGATTATATATATAATATAGGTTTAAAACATTAGAGATTATATCCTTTATTATCAGACCTAATCAAATTCATGAAAGTATTTGTTCCATTTTACTTTATACTATATCATATATAATAAATTTTGAAACAGTATTTGAAAATCACTTTGAATATTTAACAATTGTTTTAGAAATATGTGATTATATTTAAATTATATCACATCATATTTAATACCTACTAAATACCTATCCAAATAAAATTTTAATTTTCTATAAAACGATTTTAAAATAGCTATATAATTATAACACATTCCCTATTCAGTCAACTACATTGTGTGACAATATAGGCCTTTATAGAATAAAAAAAACATATCAATATTCACAAAATGTAAGAAATGTGAATCCTACAGAAACATTTAAATATTAATCTATAATGGTATCTAGTATAATCTATATCAAACACATGCATATTCATACATGTTACCACCCAGAAAAATTATTTACAAACATGAATTCTCATATTTCTTATTTTTATAAGACATTGACTGATCATGAGGGATAGAACATGTCAATACCATATATCCATCTCACACATTGTTGACTGCATGAGTGTAAATTAAATTGGTTAGCTAATATATCACATGTTTTTCTCCTTTATTGATAAGTAAATAACATTCCCATTATCAGATTTGATAATCACATAGTATGTACTGTTTTGGTGAATCCAAACACTCCATAGTCTATCTTATTCAATTGAATGTATGGCATGCTCATCGCATGAGAGAAGAAATCCCATCTTGGTTGATCCCAAAATTTTTACATGATAAATAAAATACCCAAATAACCTTGTATTAGAAATTTCAATGTATTGTCTTTTGTAATATGGGAATCAATGTACAATGATTTTTAGGCCATTTATCTCACTATCATTAGGTAACTGGGACATAAATATGATTCACGGTCCCTTAGTATTCTAAATAAATCTATATAAAAATCAATTTGGTGTGATTAGTGGGTAATCCAGTGAGAAAAAATGATTCTTATTATTTATTGTATACCTTGAGATCATATTATATATCTCTCTCGAATACATTTATTCATGCTAACCATAAAATTCCATCCTAACCTATAATAATCCAGGCTGAATATCTATTAGTCATACACTAAGGCGTTTCTTATTATTTTACACACACACACACATATATATAAATCCAACATGAAATCATGATAAAATAAGGATTGACTCAAATATAATTCATTTTATTATTCTTAAAACACAATAAAAATATTTTACAAACATATAATAAGAGAATTTCTATCAAATCATATATGAAATATAATCTTCATTTTCTAGTTTTTGAGTCATTACATAATATATAATTGCAACTACATATCCAAGTGGCCATTTTATAATACCCTCAAATAAACTCTTTAGTGAGAAACATATATAAACATAAATTTTATACATTGAAATAATTCTATTTTCGTCATCAACATCCTTGATAATCATTTCATAAATCATTTTCCATAAAATTCATTAAATAATGTAACTTTTAAATTATTTCTTTACCAACATATCCTAATCCCTTTTAGCATGACGTAATATTTACTCTATTATGGTAAATACTACAAAATAATATATATTTTATTAACTCATTAACCTGAACTATATTATGATGTTTAGAGTAGTTCACCTTGTAATTCTAATTTTACAATACAATTGTAAATTATGATATTCAATTAATCATGATATTAAATGTAACACTAAATAATTTTCATTATCATCACATATCCTATAATATTTATAATATATTGTAAAAAAATTTATTCTTAGATAGTATTAACCCATTATTTGTTAATCTTAAACTTCTTATAAGTCAAGAACTATTATTATATTCTTAGATACTATATTATTTGAATATATCTTAATAATATACAAAATCTCTTTTTTTGGAAAGCAATCTATTTCCTCTGAGTAGAAATATTTTAATAATAAATTATTTCCACCATATCATATATGGTATTCTATGTGTTTATATTATTTTATTTAAAAATACGTTTATTCTCTAAAATATTTGTTCTAAGAGGAAATAATGTGAATTCTATTCAAAAACAGGGTTTTTGTATATTATAATGATATAATAAATATAATTTTATTCTCTATAATATTCCAAAAATAGGAATGAATCAAATTCAATGATATTTTAAAAAATAATTTGATAAAAAATTTATCATAAATAAAATAGTTTCAGTTTTTACCTTCTTCTCAAAAATAGTTATAGTTTCTAATGAATAATAAACCAAGTGTACATAATTAATCACATTATATTGATCATAAAAAACTTTGAAATAAAACTACTTTTCATTTAATATAAAAAAATTAATATAAATATAAACTTGATTTACATATATTCATTTGGGAATTATAAATTTTTTTACAATAAAACATTTGTTAAAGAAACTGATTAATTCAATATTTGAATGTAAAATAAATGTTCTCACAATTCATCTATTTAATCTGAAATCAACTATATTAAAAACACTTATAGAATATAGATATGTTGTTATATACCGTTTACAAATAAATAACTTTTTTCTATAACCACTATACGTGACATAGATATTCCCCATAGATTCCTAAAACTCTTTTGGTATCTTGATAATATATCATATAAATTCCATAAATATAATAATAAAATGTTCCAATTTAATACACAATCTTCTAGAAGAAACATTATTGAAATTTACAAAAAACCATCTTTCTTCCATTTTGAATTTTTCACACTAGTACTGACCATAAAACACTGAGATTCTAGATAATAATATTCCTACTTCATCTATTATCAAAATTTTGAGTGTGTTTGGTAAAATATTCTTAGATTCATTGAAATTGTTAGAACATTTACATATATGAAATAAGTTGAATTCACTAACTAGAATAACCCATTTTTAGACACCTCTTGAGGAATGCTATGTAATTAAATAAATAATAAACTATGTGTATTAAAAATTCCAATATCATTTTATTAAATATTTTTTTAAACAATCTTATCAAGATCAAAATATGGTAATACACTTCTTATAAAAATTTCACCAAATCATGAAGCATTCAATTTATCAATATTAAAAATCTTTTTCTCCATTACTCATGGCTCTAATAGTTATTTATTTTCCCTTTATGAACTTCTTTAAATTGAATTTTTTTTAAAACATACATTCAATGTCATATATCAATAAAAATAATGAGAATTCAATTCTATAAATAATAGATCTTCAGGTAATTCTTTATTCGCATTGATTTATTGTCATGTATAATCATATTAAGTATCATTGAGAGAAAAATTCATTGAATTATTAATATACCAAATAATATTAGGTACATGCTTTGAGAATAATATTCATACTTTTTTCATCATATAAGGCTTTTGAAACCATAATTCAATCAGTATATTCTTCCATAAGAATATATAAACATATGTTGAACAATTTTAACTCTTTATTACATTAAAATTTTTAATTTTATATCATATATAATATTTCTCTAGAATTATAAAATTTCATAAATCATTATTCTTTGGATTATCATAAATTAATCCTCTTATTCAAAGGATTAATCATATAGTTTATTTTGATGATCAGGATGTTATTCATCTCTAATTTAAGATTCTATCATATGAGAATAATATTGTAAAACCACATAATAATGAATATTATTAAATTGGAACCTATTAAAATGATGAACCGTTTTTCAAAACATCATATCCATCTATGTAAAAAAGGTCTATATTTCATTAAAAAATTATCCCACTTTGGCATGAAACTATCCACTTTTTTATTTAATAAAAGTGATTCACGATCCAAGATATCCTAATCCTAAAACATTTTAGAGAAAATATAATAATGAAATTAAAGAGTGATTACGTTGTTTACAAGAATCATATTGAATCCCACCCTGTATATATGCACCTTATAAGGATGTGAAAAGATGTAAGATTCAAACGAACTACATCGATCTCATCTCTATGATATATATCCTTAATAGGGCATCTAAAACATGATTGGATTTTCTGTGTGCATGATCTCCAACCATGTTTAGATTATCATTTTTCGATAACCAATCAATCTATTATGGAATCACATTCTATGGAACATTCTTTGTTCTGTATTTTAGGGCTTCAATAACATGATTAGAAACTTATTCAATCTAAGGATGACCCTATTGATGGTGGACAATATGTTTGATTGAATAGTCTGAGGACAATAATTTGGTATCGTATGCTATTCCAATTAAAATGTAGTGGTTGAAGTTTCCTTTTAAGAATCCATGATGGGTATAAAAGTCAACTTAAAATCTAGAGGTTCATATCACTCTATAAGAAACATAATATATATTTACCTTAATCAATGATGTAATTGGGGGAATCCATAAAAATGGATTTCAACACCATTGTTCTTTTGAATGTCTATTTTCACCCAAGATAATTATAATATCAAGAAGAAATATGTTATTTTCCCTCGCACTTATTTTTATATTAGATGATATGAAAAAATAATTGTGCATAACCATAATTCCTACATGGATAGAAGGGATTAGATAGTCAAAAAATAGTTTATTATAGTATTTCTAGAGGTAATAGATGTCAGATGAAACAACTTCCAGAAGTATGTTGCATATGTTTTCACTAAAGGCATCAACTCAAATGGAATCCAATATGCTATATAAATCTTCATTTGTGCATATTTTGATTCCAAATAGTTCTTTTATGAAATCCAAAAATATGGGTAAAAATTCAAATTTAATGAAGATGTTTTTTTGTGTTTTCAAAATAATTCACACAACATATGACCCTGACCATAATATCCTAGAGGTGATGTATACTACAATTACATTATAATGATTACAAGGAATCAAATCCCTATGGAATGAAGTGTTTAGTAGTCTTCGTAAAACAAATATATATATAATTATTGTATTAAAAATGATTAAATTAATTACAATATATTGTTTTTAATTCATGGATAATGTTATTCCATCTAACATGTCTATATATATATATATCAGTAAACTTCATGGAATCATAGGGAATGGAAAAAATAAGGGTGATCTCTCATTAAGGGTTAAGTACAACAAGTAACAATGAATCAATTATAATAATCAATATGTATATTTAATAAATTAACAAACATGCCGTATAATCAATAAACTGAGAATGGTGTTTAATAAACAATAAGGCATAGTAATAACTAGAAACAAATGCCATTAAAATAAACAAACAAGTATTAATCAATATGGTAAGTTAAATAAATAGAACAGATTACATTAAACAAATAAAATGAAAATAAATGAATCCATATATAATTTAAAAGTGATTATATCATGTAAAAAAACTAGAAATTAATTCAATGAGTAATTATTGGATTTGATTTTTCCCATGGACTTGATACCATTTCCATCATTATATATTCTTAAGAAAGGATTAAATATGTGATTAAGAACCCATATACTTTTCTTGGAATCAAACTGGAATGGACATTCACCAAATTATTACATCTCATGAGACTTCCAATTCATTGTGGCGATTATTTTCAAATGGTCCCCAACCCATGTAGTTCATGTCAAAATAATTACACATATATTGAATAATCGATTAAATTAATGAAAAATGTGCCTTATCAACTATCTGTATTGAGTAAAGAATATATATATATTTATCAGTATTTCCCTCGAAAATAAAATAACCATCAAAGTAATTTCCATATCAAAAATCGTATAATTTTTAGTAAATGAACATATCTAGGATCAATGATTTGGCTATCTAGGTGCAATTCAATATTTAATGATCATATGAAAGTGAATATTTCAAGGGGAATAAAAAATGTATTAAGGATGTGTATGTGAATACTATCAATGGAAAAATAAATAAGAAAAAATCTTTAGGAATAATAAGTATGTTATCAATACAACATATCCCAAGTGGAGTAAACATAATGGGATATTTTTTCAATGAATGAAACAATTATAAAAATAGTTTCTAAAAACACCATTAGGGAAATTATCCTTTTAATTTGGGAAAACATTTTGAAATCATTTTCTTTGAAAATCACATTTAAAAAAAATTCTTTAAAAATTATCTATTTAATCTTTCAAATGAATATGTAAATAAAAAACAGTGGTTAATTTCATCTATTCCATATAAGGTAAAAATAATGTTACTTTTCAAAGGAAGAAATCACTGAAAAATTCCCTATTCATAAAGAGAAAAGAATATTACATTATAAACATTTATAGAATAAATGGGGTAAAAATTTATTTAAATAAAATAATTTTTAAGGTTAAAAACATTTTTCAAATCCATTTTTATAAAACAGGGGTTTTAGTAGAAAAAATATTCTCTAACAAAATAATGAAATGAAGTTGTGATTTCATAAAAACGTTTTCAGATATATTTTGAGCACCAATGAGTATAAAAATTGTAATATGAGTTGGAAAAGGTCATGAATAACTATATTAGAATGAAATTATTGGTTTTATAAAAAAATGATCATATAAATACATTTAATTTAGTTTCAAGAATAAGTTATATCAGCTTGAATGAGATTGTGAAATAAACCCTTAAAATGATCATAACATTGAAGCGAGAATTAATAAATTAATTTATAATGTGTGTCAAATTTAAATACAAATATATTAATTTTTAATAAATAAGTAGATATTAAGTTTCATTATATAAAAAATAATTAAAAATTATTTTAAACGTGCTAGTAATATAACCCAATGGAAAGGAATTGAGTTATAAACGTTCTTCACCACTTGGTAACTTGATGTTCAAATACCCTTAGATTTGATAATTATAATTGAAAATAAAAAAACAATTATTTATAAATTATTAATGATATTAAATTTCAAATAAGATTTATTTAAACCATATTAACGAAATTTGGTGAATAACATTATTATATGCCTCATAAAATGAAATTGAGATGAAATCCCCAACATTGCGGGTCTTTTTGGGTGAACAAGATTTAAGCTCCTATAAAATGGTTTAAACAATATCAATAAATTATAAAATACTAGTACTCATATTTATAATATCATATAATAAATTCTTATAATATATTAATATGTATCTGTTAACAATAATTAATTATTTTCACTATTTTAGGTGTTAATTACCTTATTTTTTCGAGTATGTTTTAAATTTTTATTTTAAGTCTTCTTATGTAGATCATGGTTTCATCATATCTATAATGAGAACAATGAAGAGTTATTAGATATATATTCAATTTATATGTATTTATAATAATCCATATTAGTTTTTAAATAAATTAAATCCACTATTCATAGATATAGTAGACCACACATAGGCATAAACTCTACTTCAATTTATTTTTCATATTTAATAGAATGAAAATTAAATAATATATATATATATATATATTATAATTAAATTATCATATTTATTTCATATATTTTACATATTTTTATTAAAAAATTCTCAATACATTTAATTTAATGTTTGAATGATTCACATCTCTTTGAATAGGTGGTATTCCACACTTCTAAATATGATGTTATCATATTCCCACATAATGGGACATATGGAAATATGGTTTTATAAAAAGTTATAGAAGACTAAATAAATTATAAATAACATATATATAATATATAAACTAACGATTTTTCATTATTTCCATCCTCTAATGGTGATAATGGAAGAATGAAAGATAATGGTCTGTGAGGCAGTTGTCCATCGTACACGTGAACGAGAATTTCACATACCATTTGATGGATGTGTTTGAATGTTTTGGTAAGAATACCAACATAAAAACATATCATTATATTTAATATTCTTAGGTTACTATATAATTATTAAATAACAATAATTTAATGTGTGGGTATGTAAATGAATCAAAAGGGATCGTTGAAGAACATGAACTCTTATTTGTGTAATTGTTTTCTATCTATACCAAAAGAATACCTTGGTTTACATTATTACCAAAGTTAGGATTCTATGATTAGTTTAGGGAATTTGGTAGCTTATTTGAGAATATTTTGAGTGAGACATTGGGATTTATATGTTTTAATATTTGGGAGGGATGAGTGCCTTTTTATAGTAGAGGAGGAGTGGAATTATTGTAAATTTTTTAAACTAGAAAGTTCAACCCAAATTTTTCCCATATCAAGTGGCTCAAATAGTGAACTCATTTATTTAAAATGGAGGATATGATCTCACAAATTCCTTCCAAAATGTCTTTATCAAGTTTATAGGTTATTCTTTTCCTTAGGATTATGTTTTATTCCCTTGTTATGATTTTTTTGAACAATGATTCCTTGGTCAAAAGACTAAAATATGAAAATATATAAAGATAAAGAACCAGATTACCAAAGTATAAAAGAGAAAAATATATTTAAATATTTTTCATGTAGCTAGATAAAGTATTCTAGAATCCCACCCATCCACGAAATTTTACTTCCAACTCCATTATTGGAAAGTCCATCCGAAACCCTATTCGCCTCGAAGTAAGCATGTCTGATCCTTATTAAGATAAAATGTAACATACTCACTATAATTAATTGTAACTACACCCCCTAATATTTTTTTCCCAAGGAAATTTTGAATATTTTTTATAAATCATAATGATTCCAAATATGGAATGTATTTTTCCATATTCCAATCACATAAGTGTAATTAATTAATAAAAAATTAGTCCCACAGACAGGATGAAAAAGTAGGGTTTTAAAGTAAAAATGTTCAATAGATTGATATGTTTTAATATCAAATTTCCTTGTGAATTTGATTACATTGACAAAAATTGGACTAATTTATTTATGATGGATTATATTTGATTTTAAAATAAATTAACAATATAACTTAACTATATAATTAAATTATATGAAAATAATATTCAATTGTAATTTAGTATTTTTCATTATTTATTAAAAAATGACAATTCACAAACAAATATAATAAATTCATCAAAAGATAATTTTTATGTTATTATTTTAAACACTATGTTTTTTTTTTACTAAAAAATTATAAAATTTATAATTTTTTTAGTTAAAATAGGTGCTCTTTTAAAAGGTACCAATTTTGTTTATAAATATATAATTTGTAAACATAAAAGTGGATTTATTATTATCCAATTTATATAAAATTTATTGTATTAATATGAAAAATATTTTATTGAATATATAAAATTTTTATTTCATTAGTATCATTCATTAATAACAATGCATTTAACATAATATGATAAAGAACCTTTGGTTTAAAAAAATAGTTTTATAAAAAAATTCCCATTATATTAAATTAGTTCTTTATATTCAAGACTAATTAAGTAGTTACCAATGGATCCAATCATATATATTCATATTATAGTTAATGCTATTCATAAATTCTAATTCAATGGCTAGGTTATATATTATTATATTATATTATAACATTTTAATAATACATTGTTGTTCGGTAAAACATGGATTTTCTTGAATAGAAAGCTATCGAAGAAAGTCATCGGGGCATAAGATGTAATAAATCATATTATTTCTTGCATTAAAAGCTATATAATATATAAACATTAACTAAAATATTAAATATGTAATAAATTCATGAGAGGCTATGTTCCTTTTATGTTTTGTATTGCGTGTCATATGTGATATCGAAAAGAATTTCTTTTTTAGAATTTTTGTGGTGTGACATTATTCTTACCATAATATAATTTCATTCATGATATTTAAAAATCCTCTAAAAAATATAGGGTTCGATATTTAAAATTTAATTTTTTTTAAAATCCCACATCATGAGAAGAGATAATAATATACACTCCTAATAAAAAATAATGAGAAGTACAAAGGTCCCACCGAATAACATAAAGGTCTATAAGTATGATATCATTAGTAGGGATTGGAGATACGTACATGAAAGAAAATGAGTAAACATTTAAATAGGTTATTGAGGTAGTTGATAAAAAATAATTATATGATCAATACAATGTTGAATGCCTAAAATACCTAAATCTATGATGAATTAAAATGTTATATGTTCAATTAAAAAATAAGATATTATGATAACATATTTTTTTAAGATCCACTTAATAATGTTGAATAATTATTTTATTGAACAAGAATATAAAGAAATATAATCAATTAATATGTTGAAATTTCATAAGAAAAATTACCTATTTTGGTTATCCTTTGATCAGATTATAATTCAACCCTAACATCAAAAAATCGATATCTAAAAACTAAATTTTAATCCTGACAAAATAAAATACACTTTTTAATATATTTTAAGGTTCAAAAACAGTGACAATTTATTCTATTTATCTATAACTATAATATAAATACAATTTGATTAATACAATAATCTCAATAATTAAACAGTGACTATATTTGGTCTTTATTAATATTTATTAATCAAATTGTTTAACTAAAAATAAATACACCACAACTAGGGAAACACATTGGTCATTTTTAGGCACAAAATCCATATCATCCTTTTGTTGGGGGTTCAAGTCCCACCAAATTATAAGTAATTATTTTTATAACATGATATAATTTAAAAAATTACTATGATGGACATCATTTAAATTCACTAATTAAATACCCTTTTCTCTTTGAGTTTTAATAAAAACTTATTTTTATTTTTTTTAAAACTAATAATATAATACAACTATTATTAAAATTATTTTAATGATCATAATATTACTATAAATTTTAAATCAATTAAAACAAATTTATCTAAAATTTATTGTAATTATTCCTCAAATATATTTTCAAATAAAACAAAAACTAAAAGAAATATATTGAGAAAAATTACATAAAAAATATCCTCATTTTTTGTTGAATCCCATATAATAAAACCAAAATAGATGTGTTTCAAAGATAGAATTATGATCAGCCATAACCACATAATCCTATAATGACATCAATAAATCAAAAGTTAATGAAGACATATGTTCTTTTGTGATAATTCTCAATGTACATATTAGGGTTATGCTTCCTATACTATGTTTTCATTAATCAGGCTTCCATGGTTTCTACTAAAAATTCTATGACACCAACTATATAACCTCTACCTAATTATACCATATCTTATGTGAACTGCCATTATATTGGCATGATCACAAGGAATCAAATCCCAAAGGAGTGAATATTTTCATAGTCTTGGTAAATTAGAAATATACAAGAGGATTGTATTAAAAAATAATACTCCAATTAAAAAATATTTTATCTTTTATTTGAGGATAAATTTTTTCATCTTGAATGTCTTTGTATTAACTTCTTTGTAGACTTCAGGTAATTCTGGGGAGGGAAAAAAACAAAAGTGAGATCAAATGCTAAGTAAGGGTTAATTATAGTATAAGAAAAAATGAATCAATGATAATAATCAATATAGAATGTTAATAACTAAAAAAACATCCCATATAATCAATAAACTCTGAAGTAAGTTTATAATAAATATGGAGTGGTAATAAATGGAATAATATTCCATTAAAAGAACTAGATATATAATATATATATAAAGTTAAATAACTGAAACATGTTCCATTTAATCAGAAATCTGAGAATAATATGCATACATTGATAATATGAAATAAAAAACTACTGTAAAATAACAGTAAAAAATGAAGGGAATGTGTAATTATTTGATATCATGTTTCCCATGAACATGATACCATTACCTCTAATATATATTATCAATGCAGTTTAAATCTATGGAAAAAGCACATATATTTTAATTAAAAACAAACTCAAAGGTTTTTTCACAAACTGATTTCATTCCATGAGACTACTGATGAATCGAGGGGTTTATTTTCACTGGTCACCAACCTGTGTAGTTCATGTCAAAACCATTACTCATATATAAAAAAATCAATTTTATTAACGAACAATTTTCCTTATCAAATATCCATATTGAGTGATAAATTATGATTAATTAATATTTTCCCAATTATTCAGGTAACAATAAAATTAATTAAAATATGTAAAAATGGTATAGAAATTTGGAAATAAACATATCCATGATAAATAATTTGGATAATTAAGAGATATTCAATGTCTAATGTTCACAGGAAATTAAATATTTCAACAGGATGACAAAAGTTATTCATGGAAGTGAATTTCAATAAACAAATGTGGTAGAATTAATCAAAAATATCCATATAAATAATAATATTGGTATCTATACAATATATCTAATGTGGAGTAAAAATAAAGGGTCCCTGTCATTAGTGAATTGAAATACTATAAAAATATCTTCTAGATCATTTTTATGGAACGTATCATTTACATTTGTACAAACACTTTGAAATAATTTTCATTTAAAATATCATTTTTAAAACACTTTATTTAAAAATTAACCTTTTAAACATTTAAAGGATGCTTCAAAGAAATAATGATGGAAAATTTCATACATGCTGTAGAAGGTAAAAAGAATATTTCTTTTTAATTTAAAAACGATCGAGAAATTCCTTGTTTGGAAAGAAATAAAAAGATTAATTTCAAAAAATTTATAAAATACAAAAGGGTGAAAATTTATTTAATAAATCATTTATTAAATGTTATTTTATTTTTAAAAAAAATTTAAAATATAGGGGATTAAAATGAAAAAATGTTTTCTGACTAAAGAGAGGAATGAAATCAGGATTTTGTAAAAACATTTTGTAAGATCATTTTTAATACCAAAGAGTATAAAAATGGTACTATAATGTGAAAACAGTCATCAATAAAAAGAGGATAAAAATTAAAATTTTTATTGAACAATGATCATTAAAATTATTTTAATGGCGTTTAATGAATAAATAATATCTCTTAGAGTGAGGTTGTCAAATAAACCTTTAAATTAAACCTAACATTAATGTGAGAATTAAAGAATAATTTTAATATATTCATTAACATTAATTAGATATATATAAATAGTATATACATAAATTTATATTTAAATTCATTATACATATAATCATATAATATTAATATCGATTAGGAAGTAATATAACAAAATGAAAAAGAATTGAGTTATGAAATTTCATTAACACTTGGTAACATTATGTTAAAATAAAAATAGATGAAATAATTTAAATTGAAAATCAGAATACTACTAATAAAAATTTATTTATGACATTAAATGTAATATGGGAAGTATATACACCACATAAATGAAACTATGTGCATAACATTATAGTTTGCCTCAATGAAATAGAATTGGGACGAAATACCTTACCATGAATTTCCGTTTGGGTGAATGTTATTTAAACTCCTATATAATGGTTTTTATAAATTCAATAACATTTAAAATAATAATAATCATATTTATAATATCATATATTAAATATTTATAATATTTCACTACCAGTTTTTCAACAATCTTTCATTGTTTTACCTATTTCACGTGTTAATTATTTAGTTTTTCGATTATGATTAGATTTGTTATTTCTTTATTCTTAGGTAAATCATGGTTTCATCATATAAATAATTTAAATCGTTGTTTTATTTTCATATTTTTCATTATATATGTATTTTTAATAATACATAATATTTTTATATATGAAATGAAATCCATCTTTCCTGGAGACGGTAGGCCGTATGTACGCATGAACGCTATATCGATTTGAATATCATATTTAAAAGAATGAAAAGTAAATGATATAAAAGAATATTATAATTAAAATAACATATTTATTATATATATATCACATATTTTTATTTAAACCATTCTTATTATGATCCATGTATATTTTGAATGAATCATGTTTCATTGAGGTGGCGGTAGACCACACATCCACAAATGATGTTATTGTATTCCCAAAAAATGGAACGAATGACGATATGGTAGTATAAAAATTTATATGAGCACAAATAAATTATAAATTATAAATATATAATATATAAATTATAAATATATCATAATTTACGACCACAAAATGTGCTAATGGAAGAAATAATGACATCGATTCCTAAGGCGGTAGTCCGCCGTACCCACAGATGATGTTTGAATATCCAATTTGATGGATGTGTGTGAAAGTGTAAGTTGAACACTTATCATAAAAAAATATAATTATATTAATGATACTTGGTAATTATACAAGAACAATATAAAACTAATTTAAGGGGTGTATATGTAAATGAACCTAATGTATTATTGATGAACATTACCTCTTATTCGGGTAACTCTGTTTGGATTATACCAAAATACATCCTTAGTTGGTTTTATGAACAATGTTAGGATATTAGAATGATGGGGGTGGGGGTTTAATTATTTAGGTAGAGTTTGGGTGGTCCATTGTTCTTGATAAATGTGAATAATTGGGAGGGGGAGTTCTATTTGATAGTAGAGGATAGGTGATATTCCAATAAATTTTTGAAAGAGGAAATCACACTCAAATTAGTTTCTATTTTAAGTGGCCTTAATATTGAATTAAATTATATCCCAGGGACGATATAATCCATATATTTTTTTCCAATATGTTTTCACATGAATTTATTTCATTTCGGCCTATATGATTATGTTTTAGTCCCTTGTTAAGCTTAATTTTACTTTAATCACTACAATAAATTTTAATTACATCCAAAAAAAATTTGTGTGAAAAACACTAATGAAATTATTATAAAATATAAATTCTTATGAATAAAAATAAGGAATCAATTTTTCAAAATCCCAAAACCATAAGTGGTAGAACATGAAATAAAATTCATTCCTCACACATGAAAATAAAGTAGTGTTTTAATATAAAAATGTTCATAAATTCGAAATGTTTTCATATCCAACGTCAATGTAAAATTGATTCCTGTCACGACCTATCCTCGGGGCTCGTGCCATGACTACCCCAAGCCCGCCTTCTATAGGGTAGGGGCTGGTGACTTGAACTGTAGGGTAATCCCTGATAAAAAAGGATGACATTTACTTTAAACATGTAACATAGAGTCTGAACACAAGCAGTAGAAGCAACATGTACAAATATAAAAAAGAAAGGTCTGCTGAAAGTAAGTGGTCTAGTATATGATCCCAACTGATCAAAAATTACTAGTACAAGTAAAAAAGAAAAAACAGCTCCTGGATCATCCACTGGAGAATCCTACCTGAAGGGTAGGTACATATCTCGAAAAAATCGTCCTTGAGGTACGTCCCGTCTAGTCCAGCTCCGACCAGCATCCCATCCCTCGCCCTCAGCCTCGATCACTACCGTCTGTCATCTTAACAGAACACATCAAGGTGCGGGCAAAGCACGTGTAGCGGTGAGTATAACAATAAATAGTAGGGGACCCTGAGACCCCCTGAAGGTCTCCCAAAATCCACTAAGGATAAATAACAATAGTAAGATACAATCACAAAGTATCAACTAACCTTACTTAGGTATATGACCATACATATACCTAAGTTACCAATCACAAACCAGATCCAACTCTTAAGCCCAACCACATTCCGTTCCACAAGTGTAGAAACACTCCACAAAGAAAGTACAACACAGGGTATAACCAATTGGTACAACACACAGAAGAGAGCCACATGGGATTCACCACAACATATCCAAGAAGAAACATCCACGATGAAACATCCACCCTTACTCAGTGGGCTACCATCACGCTCTCCACTCGGAACCCGTGCTAACAGACTAAGTGAAGAAATCCTAAAAAGAAACCAGGTCTCCACGATCAAATGTATAAATGGTGAGATTAATCGAAGTAATCACGAAGAAAACTTTTCAAAAGAAACACACTTGCAATCAATGTTTTTCTGAACTGAGTCGGAAATCAGATGTCAGAGTCCTAGTGTATGGATACGTCAGCTACTGCACCAATACTGGTTTCCCTAAACTGATAACCACACCCAAAACACTTAACACTATTTCTGTTAAAAATTTCAGAGTCAAAGTTCTACAGTAGATCTTTTCTTTGATACCAATTTGTTATGACCCATCTTCGGGGCCCGTGTTGTGACTACCCCAAGCCCGCCTTCCATAGGCCAGGGGATGGAGACTAGAACCAAAGGGGAATCCCGGATAAAAAGGGAAGGCATTTCCTTTAAACCTATAACACATAGTATAAACACAATCAGTAGAAGAAACAAGTACTAATATAGAAAAGAAAGGTGTGTTGAAAGTAAGTGGTCCAGTATACAAACCCAACTAAACAACAAGTACAAGTACAAGTACAAGTAAAAAGGAAAAATAGCTCATGGATAATCCACTGGGGAATCCTACCTGAAGGGTAGGTACAGATCTCGAACAACTCATCCTTGATGTACTTCCCATCTAGTCCAGCTCCGAGTAGCCTCTCGTCCGTCACCCTCAGGCTTGATCACTGATGTCCGTCATCTGCACAGAACACATCAAGGTGCGTGCGAAGCCCGTGCAGGGGTGAGAATAACAATACTCAGTAGGGGACCATGAGACCCCCTGAAGATCTCCCTAAATCCACCAAGGATAAACCACAGTAGTACGATACAATCACAAAGTATCAACCAACCTTACTTAGGTATATGTCCATACATATACATAAGATACTAATCACAAACTTGCTCCACCTCTTGAGCCCAACCACATTTCGTTCCACAAGTGTAGAACCACTCCACAATGAAAGTACAACACAAGGTGTAACCCATAGGTACATCACCCAGAATAAAGCCATGTGGGCTTCACCAAAACAAAACCACGAAGAGTCATCCCTTAAGAAACATCCACCCTCACTTAGGGTAATGCCCATACATATACCTAATTCATCAAGAGTACACATCTCATACATGAGGTAAACACGAAGGTAATGACTCAACTCCCACCAGGTATACACAACATAAAAGTGAGTAAGAGATGATTAGTTGTATCAACTGAATCATCGTTAACCGTCAAACAAAAAATATCCATAGAAACCTAAAACAGTAGTCTGTCGAAGCTGTTGATCATACAAGGGATCTCAGTACAAAAGTCATCGCTGTCGAACCCACAGAATATCCAGGTCCAGTCTCATCACTGTCGAATCCAAGGAGGATCCAGGTCAAGTCTCTTTGCTGTAGAACCCACGGAGGATCTAGGTCCAGTATTGTTAGTGTTTAACCCATAGAGGATCCAGGTCCAGTCTCATCGATGTTGAACCCTTAAAGGATCCATCTCTAGTCTCGTCGCTGTCAAACCCATGGAGGATCTAGGTCCAGGCTCTTCGCTGTCGAACCCACAGAGGATCCAGGTCCAGTCTTATTATGGTCGAACCCACGGAATATTCTGGTCTAGTCTCGTCACAGTCGAACCCATGTAGTATCCAGGTCTAGTAGTAGGTCCACGTAGGGTCATATCATCTCAATCGCAGTGAGTCATAAGGTTCCTGCAAACAATATGCCCGATTCTGGTAGGGTCTGCTCTTCGAGCCTAGTTTCAATACATCAACTACCATAAAGTCTCATGTTGATGTATCGTGTAGTTCTTTCTCATCATAAGGTACCCAACACGACAGACGACGTGTCATTCGGACGACCGGTCTGTGAGTTGTTGGCATTTCTGTTCTAGGGGCCCGGTTGGTTTTTAGGTTCAAACCAACCCGAACGTACCCCAATTGTGTCCAAACCTCATTTATGATATGAAAAAAGAACTATCCTACTCTGCGCTTTCTGTTACCGCAGAAGGTTCATCAATCAGTCACTCATAGCCCATGATAGGGGCGAAAAGGTGTAAACTGGCCAAATGGGTCAGGGTCAGGTCCGACCTGGTCGGCCCGACCCGGTCTGTACCAGGGTCCAACCTGGTCCGAGGAAGTGGCCTGTCCCAAGGGGGTGGCATGGCTCTAGGGCAGCATGACCCTCGACGGCCCCGCCGAGGGTGGCCCCTCCGAGGATGGCTAGGCCGAGGGCCGCCCTGCCGAAGGCGGCTCGGTGGCTCACAGGGTCTGCCTAAGCCACGACCATGGGGGGAAGTCTCGCGCCCCCTGGCCACCCAAACGACATTGATGTTCGGCTCTGAGTCAAACTGGCACTGGTCCATTGGACGAGGATCCTGACGGGGTCCCACTCCTCCCAGCTGGCTCGAGAAGCCAGCCACTGCCGCTCAACGGCAGGCAGCCCAACCATCTGCCACTACACCTCAACTGTAGTGCGACATGGCCGCGGTTCTACTACCCTCTGTGCGTCGTGACGACACCGTACCATCACCGTCACAGCACGACCTGGCTGCGGCCTCCCGTTCTTCCACACGGCGCGATGACAACGTTCTCATCGTCCAACCGCCACGACCCTCCTGGCCGCGACTCTTCCTTTCGGCGCGGTGTGATGGCATCGTGCCCTTGTGGCGACCCGACAGCCTTGTGCCACCGGCTTCTTCACGGTCCACCTCCATTGTCATCAAATAAGAAAAACCAAATGGTTAGGGTTGGGCCGTGTTCGTGTGGTCTATGACCTCCTCATCATGGCGAAAACATTTGGCATACCATAATCAAGAAATTTGAACGATGGAGAACAGTGTTTTATACTCATATATAAAAATAACTCAAATCCCCCTACATCTATTGGAGATAATCATTGATGAAGTCGCAGGAAGGCAACATAGTTTTTTCAATGTCATAAAAGGAACAATTTAGAGAAGACGAGCCGATGATGACATCGTCAGCGTTCTTCACTGGTGACGGGTTCGTCCCTCGATATAAGGTTCTTCGTTGACGGGGGAAGAATTCTTCCAAGTTCTTCATCCTCTCCCCAAAAGTTCCACCAAAAGTGAATCAACCAAAAGAATGGGATAATAAACCCATTACTTAATTGTTTGAAAAAGAGTTCAAACCATTTAAAATTAATTAATTAATGCTATTAATTAATTTTTGGTTTGGCACACATATGAGGGAAGGAGGAAAGTCAAAAATAAATAACGAAAGGGTTGGCATCATTAACTCAAGTGAAGATTAAGGGATTCCTCACACATCAATGAGGGTTTAGGGGGTTTGAAGCTTAGGTGGGCCCCACCAAAATAATATCCTCCCAAGTGAGGTTATGCTCCTATGGGCCCCACCACTATAACCTCCCATAAGAGGTTCGAATGTGGTGGCCCCCACCTCTAACCTCCCCTTGGAGGTTTCAACAACCAAAACTAAAATAATGTTAACAGTTTATTTTTATTCAATTTATTTTAAAAGCCCCAAAATCTAACTTCCATTCTCGTTAGAACGCAACTGCGGTGAAGGTCTCACTAAGCAATCACCGACGTTGCGAGTTCAACGGTGCCCTCAGATTTCAATTCTGAGCACCGGTTCAAAAGATATAAAATCCTACCCAACTCTGTACTGAACGTACCTGAAACAAACATCATAAATTGATTTCGGGCACACCGGGCCTCGGAATCAAGTTCCGTCAGAAACTGTGGACTCGTAAAATTCCCATGAATTTAAGAAAAAGAGATTCAATGGAATTTTTTGTTCTTTACAAATCAAATGATATAAATTTGATTAATTTATGTATAATTAATTTAATTTTAATTTAAAAAAAATGTTAAGGATAATTTAAATATAAAAATAAATTATACTAAATTTTTTTTCAATAAAAATATCATATTTTTTTGACTATTCATGAAAAAATGAAACTTCACAAAAAACACAAAAAATTAATCCTAAGAAAAATTTAAAGATTATATTGAAAAAATAATTTTTATTTTGAAATATAATATTAATATAATTTAAAAAATTATTTTTTAAAATATGTGCTCAATTAAAATGCGGAAAAATAACATATTTTGGAAAAATATATAATATTTATTCATAAAATTGGATTTTTTATTATCTAATTACTATATAATATATTTTAAGAATATAATAAATATTTTATAGAATATATAATATATATATTTCCTTAATATCATTCAATAATAGTAATGAATTTAATTTAATATGATAATGAACCTTGGGGGAATAATAATAATTTTTATAAAAAACAATCCATTTATATTTGATTGTTTCTTATAATAATTTATAATTAATTGATATCTAATCAATTCCATAAGATATATTAATATGTTATTTAATAATATTCAGGACTTATAATTCAATATATAAATTATATATTATTATATTAAATAATAATATTTTAATAATGTATTATTATTTTGTAAAACTCATCCTTACATGTAACAAAAACTATCAAAGAAATTATTTATTGTGCGAAATGAAATAAGAATTAGTATTTTTTAAATTTTAATATACATAATATATTAAATTTATTTAAAAAAATTAAATATAAATTAAATTATTGAGTTGTTATATTCATTTTTATATTTGGTGTTGTTTGTCTTATAAGCTATATAATAAAAGTAACTCCTTTTGGGGTGTTACATACACAATTGATAGAATGTGGAATGTGAAGACCAATTCCTTATAGACAATCATGCGTAGGAATGTATTATCTATATAATCTCTAGACGAGTAGTTATTTTTAAGGATGAATAAAGGGATTTTATAGTTTCATCATTGATAAGGGAGAGGAAATGTTTCCACATAGTTCATCCTGTAGTGAGGTTTGGTTTTTAAGAGGCCATTCCCATTTGGTATCTAGATTAGGTTGTCCTTGTGAAAAAAATTATAAACTTTTAGATCAATGGAAACTTCAGAAGTGATCAAAACATTCAGATTATTATTTCTAGGTATAGAGTCAGCAACATGCATGTGTTATATTCTTGGTTATACAACCATGATGTCTACATGAGGTATATGAATCTAGGGGATACTCCAATAGTTTAGTTTGGATTTATATCATACAATCCACTTATAATATCCCATGAAATAATTAAAATTTGAATTAGAGTAGACCATATATGTGAAGAATGTTAATGAGGGGTTCTATTCACTTGAATTGGGATGATGTTGTCGGATTAAAAATAATGGGTGGGGTCATCAATTTCTATAATATCACCATAGAACATCAGATATCCATAGAAACCTAAAACATTAGTCTGTCGAAGATATCCATCCTACGTGGGATCTCTGTAAAAAATCCATCATTGTCAAACCCACGGAGTATCCAGGTCCAGTCTCATCGCTGTCGAACCCACAGAGGATCCAGGTCTAGTCTCGTCACTTTCGAACCCACAGAAGATCTAGGTCCAATCTCATTAGTGCAGAACCCACAGAGGATCCAGGTCCAGTCTCGTCGCTATCGAACCCTCGAAGGATCTAGGTCCAGTCTCTTCACTGTCGAACCCATGGAGGATCTAGGTCCAATCTCATCATTGTCGATCCCACAGAGGATCCAGGTCTTGTCTCGTCATTGTCGAACCCACGGAGGATCCAGGTCCAGTCTCGTCGCTTTTGAACCCATGGAGGATCGAGGTCCAGTAGTAGGTCCACGTAGGATCCAATCATCTCAGTCGCAACCTGTCATAAGGTTCCCGCACACAGCACGCTCGATTCTGGGAGGGACCGCTCTTCAAGCCATGTGTCGATACATTAACTACCACTAAGTCTCTAGTTGATGTATCTCGTATTTCCGTCTCATCATAAAGATCCCAATGCGACAAACGACGCGTCATTCAGATGCTCGGTCTGTGAGTTATTAGCATTTCTGTTTCAGGGGCCCAGTTGGTTTTTATGTTCAAACCAACCCAACCGTACCCCAACTGTGCCCAAACCTCATGTAGGATAATCCAAAAGTACCGTCTTGATCTAAGATTTCTTTCACCAAAGTCGGTTCATCGATCGGTCACCCATAGCCCAAGATAGTGGCGAAAAGGTGTAAACTAGCCAAATGGGTCTGGGTCTGTTCTGACCTAGTTCGAGGATGCAGCCTGGCCCGAGGGGGCGGCCTGGATGGAGGGAGGCTTGGCCGAGGGAGGCCCGACCGAAGGCAGCCCGGTGGATCATGGGGTCCATCTAAGCTGCGGCTAGGGGGAAGTCACATGCCCCATGGCCACCCGAATGGCTTTTTCATTTGGGTGTTAGTCAAACCAGTACCAGTGGCACCAGTCCTTCAGACCCGGGACCTGACAGGGTGTCTCTTTAATCGGCTGGCTCGAGCGGACGGCCACTCCCACTCCACGGTGGCCGGCCCGGTCAGCAGCCTTTGCACCTTCACCGCGGCTGGACAGCGCCGCAGTTCTGCTGCCCTCTGCGCTCTGTGGAGGGATCGTGCCACATTTTCCATCGACGATTACTTTCCCCATGGGGCGCGACGACGCCGCACCATCACCGTCATGGCTCGGCCTGGCCACGGCCTCCCGCTCCTCCGCGCGGTGCAACGACACCCCACTCATCGTCCAACCGCCATGGGCCTTCTGGCAGCGTCTCTTCCTTCTGGCATGGTGCGACGACACCATGCCCCCTCAGGCTCTGCGGTGGCCCGCATGGTCGTGTCTCGGTTCTCTACGCGGCACGGCGGTGTCGGGCCATTGTGGAGACCCGGCGGCCTTGCGCCGCCGGCTCCTTCACGTTCAACCTCCATTTCCAACAAATAAGAACAACCAAAGGGGGAGGGTCGGGCGTGTTCGTGCAGTCCAATCCCTCCTCATCATGAAGATAACATTTGGCATACCATAATCCTGAAATTTGAATGATGAATAATGGATGTTTATACCCATATATAAAAATAACTCAAATCCCCTACCTCTCTTGACAATAATCATTGATGAAGTCGTGGGTAGGTGACATCGTTTTGCCAACGTCGGAAGAGGAAAATTTCAGAGAAGACGAGTTGAAGATGACATTGTCGACATTCTTCTTGGGTGATGACTTCATCCCTCTACCAAAGGGTCTTCATTGACGGAGGAAGCATTCTTCCAAGTTCTTCCTCCTCTCCCAAAAAGTTGCACCAAAAGTGTTTCCAACCAAAATAATGGGTTAATCAACATATTATTTAATTGTTGGAAAAATAGTTTAAACCATTTAAAATTAATTAATTAATGTGATTAATTAATTTGTTGTTTGCCACACTTATGAGGGAAGGTGTAAAGTTAAAAATAAATGATTAGAGGGTTGGATTCATTAACTCAAGAAAAGTTTAAGGGTTTCATCCCACATAAATGGCGGTTTAGGGGATTTGAAGATTGTGTGGGCCCCACCTAAATAATATCCTCCCAAGGGAGGTTATGCTCTGGTGGGCCCCACCACAATAACCTCCCATGGGAGGTTTGGATGTGGTGGTCCCCACCTCCATCCTCCCCTTGGAGGTTTCATCCACCAAAATAAGAATAAAGTTAACACTTTATTTTTATTCAATTTATTTTAAACCCCCCAAAATCTAACTTTCAATCTCGTTAGAACACAACTGCGGTGAATGTCCCACTAAGAAATCACCAACGTTGTGAGTTCAACGGTGCCCTCAGATATCAATTTCGATCACTGGTTCAAAAGTTATAAAATCCCGCTCGTACTTTTACTGAACATACCCGAACAAAACTTCATAAATTTATTCTGGGCACACCGGGCCTCAGAATCAAGCACTATCAGAAACTGTGGACTCATAAAATTCCCATGAATTTATGAAATAAAAAATTCTATGGAATTTTTGGGTCTTTACATTCTCTCCACCTCAGGGCTTTATGTCCCTGTAAGCTACAAATCACACTAAGGAAACAAATGGAGGTACTAAGAAAGCATATGAGTCTCCCACACCCATGTTCTCTCCGGGAGGTTCCCATGCTGCTAGAGAACGCGCACCAGAGGTATCAACCATCGACCGAGGACACTCTGCTGTCGATCTTAAATCTAAACTAGAACCTCTGTGAAAGTCACCCTGTCATCGATGTATAGCTCTCCATAGTCGATGATGTGGGAAGGATTGTGAAAGTATCTCCTCAACTAAGATGTGTGGTAGATTTCGTGCACCCGGTGAAACTAAGGTGGAAGATCCAAGCGGTAAGCCACCTCACCTACTCTGCTAAGGACCTGGAAAGGTCCGATGAATCGCTAAGACAACTTGCTGCCTCGACCAAATCTTCGTAGACCCCGTCGAGGTGAGACCTGTAGAAAGACATGGTCGCCATCCTCAAACTACAGTGGTCTCTATCTCCTATCAGCATGGGACTTCTACCTGTTCTGTGCAATCTTCATCCACTCTTGGATGATTTGCACCATCTCCATCGTAGCCTACACCATCCCTGGTCCCATAAGTGCTGACTCCCCTGGGTCAGTCCAGCACAGAGGAGATCTTCAAGGTCGGCCTTAAAGTGCCTTGAACGGTGCCTTCTCAATGGTGGAGTGGTAGATGTTGTTATATGGAAACTCTACCAAGGGCAAGTGATCCTCCCAGCTGTGACCTAAGTCAAGGATGCATGCACGGAGCATGTCCTTGTGAGTTTGAATGGTCCTCGTGAGTCTGAATGGTCCTCTCCGTTTGAAATGAGCATCTCAATCAGAGATGATCATCGGTGGCACACCATGAAGCTGTATGGTCTCTCGTATGTAGAGGCGTCCCCGGCTCTCTACTGAACCCTACTCTCTGATCGGTAGTAAGTAGGCAAACTTGGGGATTCATTCTAAGATTACCCATATCAAATCATGAATCTTGTATGTACGTGGAAAAACCATCACGAAGTCCATGGATATCCAATCCCACTTCCACTATGGGACCTCTAAGGGCTGAACTAAGACTTATATTACCTGGTGCCTTGCCTTTACTTGCTGACAAGTGAGGCATCGTGAGACAAACTCTGCTACTACCTTCCTCATATTTGGCCACCAGTTCAATCGTCGAAGGTCCTGATACATCATCGCCACTCTTGGGTGTACCGCAAGAGGGGAAGTGTGGAAGTCCCTCAACACATCCTCCTGAAGTGCAACTAGTACCAAGTTACACCCTCTGAAGAGTGTGGCATGCTCCCCACCTTCAAAAAATCCATCAGGTGCCTGACCTATGGATATCTTACCACGTTGCATCTCACAATCTGTGTCTCCCTGCTATTCCTCCCTGACTCGCTGAGGAAGTGGAGGAGTGACTATAAGAGACTGTAGAAAGGCTGATCCATCCCTATCCACAAGGTATATCTGCAAGGTAGCCAGCTACATTGATGCCTCTCCTAGTAGAAGTATACCAGATATCCTACTGAGAGAATCCACAACAATGATCCCATTTCTAGGAGTATAGATTATGTAAAATTCATAGTCCAAGAGGCAGTCAATCCAACACTGCTGCCTCAGGATCAGGTCCTTCTTCTATAAGACACACCTACGACTATTGAGATTAGAGTAAACTGTAAACTGTTCACTCAATTAACTATGGATGAGACTATCCAATTATAAAGAACCTAAGTACACGCTTCTTTGCCTATGTCCTATAAGAGCTGCTAATATTTCTCCTTTTTCGAAAAGAGAAATCCAGTCTCATCCCATGGATGAACCACATACTTTTCCTAATATAGTCAATCCTGACCTGGACGGTACTATTTCATTCCATGGGCGATGTCGTAAGGCCTCGACGATACTACCCAGAGATCGAACTGTTACTCTTTCCTCCAAGGGTTGAGTCACACTATCGACATCAGTGTGTGTTCACAAGGTCTTCCCTAGTAAGAATCTCGAATGTGAGGGTCAAGTCAATGGTTTTAACCATAACCTCTCAGTATAAAGTACAAAAAATGCAGGAAAGAAAATGTCATAAGGACATGTGTCTATTATTACTACAGATCAAAGTACAAAGACAAAAAGCAACGACAAAAAACGACATCAAAGAAGCTAGAAGAATCATGAACAAAGGCCTCTATGCCTGGAGCTAGTCCCGCTCATGTCCACCTTCTCCCAGAGCTCGAGGTGAACTGTCTAGTTGTGGTAATAGTAGTGCTCGATGACACTGACCACCATCCGCTGAAGGACCTGCTCCACTACCTCATCCACCGCTTGGTTAATGCTCAATCTCTTGCCTCTCCTTCTATCTCAGTGGCTCCTCTAACGCCTTCTGATCAACAGTGCGGTCAGTCGGATAGTCACACGCTCTATGACCCCGTTACCTGCTGCAAAACAGACCCTTCTCCGTTAAAATCTCCATCGGCCTCGGGTGCCCTGCACCCCCATTTCCACATCTTGGGGTTGTCTAACAATAGATGTAACCCACTTGTGACCCCGTGTCATATGCCTACTGCCTGATAAAGATGACTCAGCTACTGTCGGAATGCCCTGTGGTAAGTGAAACAGCTCCTAAGCACGCACATAGCGTAGAGTCGCTGGTACAAACTCCGCCCTGAAATGACCCTCGATGTTTCCCCAGGTGAGGGTCGCATCATCGTAACACTAGAGAATCATGATCCACCATTTCCCAATTGCTCCCAGAAATATTCTAACAACTAGGTGCACCATTAAGTCAGTGGGTGTCCAAACTGTGTTGAAAACTCATGCTACAAACTCCAGCCATTTCCCAGCCGTCTGAAAAACTATCTCGGCTCGAAACCATAGAGGCCTCAATCGCAAGAACCCGTGAAATGCACTCAAGTGGCTCTAACCCTCTATTGATGGGGTGGTAGCAATGGTAGCCCAGTGGTTAGTGGTACCTCTTGTGCCTCCGCTGTGATTGGGCCCTGCACCGAGGCCTCGTTGCTCGGTGGGCTACCATCACGCTCTCCACTCGAAACCCGTGCTGACAGACTAAGTGAAGAAATCCTGAAAAGAAACCGGTTCTCTACGATCAAATGTATCAATGTTGAGATTAATCAAAGTAATCACAAAGAAAACTTTTCAAAAGAAACACACATGCAATCAATGTTTTTATGAACTGAGTCGGAAATCAGAAGTTAGAGTCCTAGTGTATGGATACGTCAGCTGCTGCACCAACACTGGTTTCCCTAAACTGATAACCACACACAAAACACTTAACACTATTTCTGTTAAAAATTTCAGAGTCCACGTTCTACAGTAGAACTTTTCTTTGATACCAATTTGTTATGACCCGTCTTCGGGGCCCGTGTTGTGACTACCCCAAGCCCACCTTCCATAGGCAAAGGGCTGGCGACTAGAACCAAAGGTGAATCCCGGATAAAAAGGGAAGTAATTGCCTTTAAACCTATAACACACAGTATAAACACAATAAGTAGAAGCAAAAAGTAATAATATAGAAAATAAATGTGTGTTGAAAGTAAGTGGGACAGTATACAAACCCAACTAAACAACAAGTACAAGTACAAGTAAAAAGGAAAAACAACTCATGGATCATCCACTGGGGAATCCTACCTGAAGGGTAGGTACAGATCTCGAACAACTCATCCTTGAGGTAATTATCGTCTAGTCCAGCTCCGAGCAGCCTCTCATCCATCACCTTCATCCTTGATCACTGCTGTCTGTCATCTACACAGAACACATCAAGGTGCATGTGAAACCCGTGCAGGGGTGAGTATAACAATACTCAGTAGGGGACCACGAGACCCCCCGAAGATCTCCCTAAATCCACCAAGGATAAACCACAGTAGTAATATACAATCACAAAGTATCAACCAACTTTAATTAGGTATTTGTCCATACATATACCTAAGTTACCAATCACAAACCGGCTCCAACTCTTGAGCCCAACCACATTTCGTTCCACAAGTGTAGAACCAATCCACAAAGAAAGTACAACACAAGGTGTAACCCATAGGTACATATCACAGAAGAAATCCATGTGGGCTTCACCAAACACAACAACAAAGAATCATCCATGAAGAAACATCCACCCTCACATAGGGCAATGCCCATACATATACCTAAGTCATCAGGAGTACACATCTCATACATTTCGTAAACACAAAGGTAATGACTCAACTCACACCAGGTTTACACAACATAAAAGGGAGTAAGAGATAATTAGTTGTTTCCACTAAATCATATTTCACTGTCGAACGAAAAATATCCATTGAAACCTAAAACAGTAGTCTGTCGAAGCTGTCGATCATACAAGGGATCACGATACAAAAGTCATCGCTATCAAAAACACAGAAGATCTAAGTCTAGTCTCATCACTGTCGAATCCAAGGAGGATCCAGGTCTAGTCTCGTAACTGTAGAACCCACAGAGGATCCAGGTCCAGTATTTTCACTGTTGAACCCATAGAGGATCCATGTCCAGTCTCATCGATGACGAACCCATAGAGGATCCAGCTCCAATCTCGTCACTGGAAAACCCACGGAGGATCTAGGTCCAGTCTCTTCGTTGTCGAAACCACAGAGGATATACGTCCAGTATCGTCACGGTCGAACCCATAGAGGATCCAGGTCCAGTCTCGTCACTGTCGAACCCATGTCGGATCCAGGTCTAGCAGTAGGTCCACCTAGGATCCTATCATCTCAGTCACAGCCAGTCATAAGGTTCCCACACACAACATGCTCGATTCTGGTAGGGTCCGCTCTTCGAGCCATGTGTTGATACATCAACTACCAAAAAGTCTCGATTTGATGTATCAAGTTGTTATGTCTCATCATAAGTAACCTAACAAGACCAACGACGTGTCATTCGGACGACTGGCCTGTGAGTTGTTGGCATTTCCGTTCCAGGGGCCCGGTTGGTTTTTAGGTTCAAACCAACCTGAAAGTACCCCAATTGGGTCCAAACCTCTTGTATGATATGAAAAAAGAACTGTCATACTCTGCGCTTTCCGTCGCCATAGACGGTTCCTCAATCGGTCACTCATAGCCCATGATAGGGGAGAAAAGGTGTAAACTGGCCAAATGGGTCAGGGTCCGATCAGACCTGGTTGGACCGACCTGGCCAGCCCGGTCCGTACCGGGGTCCAACCTGGTTCGAGGAAGTGGCATGTCTTGAGGGGGCGTCCCGGCCCGAGGGCGGCCCTACCGAAGATGGCCAAGCCTAGGGCTGCCTGGCATCCCGACGGCTCGCGGGGTCCGCCTAAGCCATGACTAGGGGGGGAAGTCTCGCACCCCTGGCCACCCAAACGACATTGATGTTCAGTTGTGAGTCAAACTGGTGCCGGTATCACCGGTCCATTACACACGGGACCCGACGGGGTCCCGCTCCTCCCGGCTGGCCTGAGCGGCCAGCCACTCTCGCACAAAGGCGGCCGGCTCGGCCAGCCACCACTACACATCCACCATGGCGTGACGGGGCCGCGGTTCTGCTACCCTCTGCGTGGCGTGACGACGCCACACCATCACCGCCGTAGCACGGCCTGGCAGCAGCCTCCCGTTCTTCTGCGCAGCGCGATGACGCTATTCTCATCGTCCCACTATCGTGGCCCTCCTGGCCACGACTCTTCCTTTCGGCGCGGTGTGATGGCACCATGCCCTTGTGGTGACCCGAAAACCTTGCGCCACCGGCTTCTTCACGGTCTGCCTCCATTTTCAAAAAATAAGAGCAAACAAATGGGAAGGGTCGGGCCATGTTCGTGCGGTCCGAGCCCTCCTCATCATGGAGATAACAATTGGCATACCATAATCCGGAAATATGAACGACGGAGAATATAGTTTTATACTCATATATAAAAATAACTCAAATCCCCCTACCTCGCTTGACGATAATCATTGACGAAGTCGCGGGAAGGCGGTATAGTTTCTTCAATTTTATAAAAGGAACAGTTCGGAAAAGATGAGCTGATGATGATGTCATGGGTATTCTTCACAGGTGATGACTTCATCCCTCTACAGAATGTTCTTCGTTGATGGAGGATGATTTCTTCCATGTTCTTCATCCTCTCCCCAAAAGTTCCACCAAAAGGGTCTCAACCTAAATAATGGGTTAAGAAACACATTATTTAATTGTTGGAAAAAGAGTTCAAACCATTTCAAATTAATTAATTAATTCCTTTAATTAATTTGTGGTTTGGCACACATATGAGGGAAGGTGGAAAGTCACAAATAAATAAAGGGTTGGCTTCTTTAACTCAAGGGAATATTAAGGGTTTCATCCCACATAAATGGGGGTTCAGGTGGTTTGAAGCTTATGTGGGCCCCACCTAATTAATATCCTCCCATGGGAGGTTATGCTATGATGGGCCCCACCACCATAACCTCCCATGGGAGGTTTGGGTGTGATGGCCCCCACCTCTAACCTCCCCTTGGAGGTTTCAACAACCAAAACAAAAATAAATTTAACAGTTTATTTTTATTAAATTTATTTTAAAAACACCAAAATCTAAATTTCATTCTCATTAGAACGCAACTATGGTGAAGGTCTCACTAAGAAATCACCAACGTTGCGAGTTCAATGGTGCCCTCAGATTTCAATTCTGCGCACCAGTTCAAAAGCTATAAAATCCCGCTCGTATGTATACTGAACATACCCGGAAAATAACATCATAAATTGATTCCAGGAACACCAGGCCTCGGAGTCAAGCACCGTCAGAAACTGTGGACTCCTAAAATTCCCATGAATTTAAGAAAAAAAAGTCCACGGAATTTTTTTGTCATTACAAATCAAATGATATAAATTTGATTAATTTATGTATAATTTATTTAATTTTAATTTAAAAAAATTTAATGATAATTTAAATATAAAAAATTTATTCTATAAATTTGTTTTCAATAAAAATTAACTATTTTTTAACTATTCATGAAAAAATGAAACTTCACATAAAACACCAAAAATTAATCCTAAGATAAATATTAAGATTATATTGAAAAACTAAAGATTATTTTGACATATAAAGTTAATACAACTTAAAAAATTAAGTTATGAAATATGTGCTCCCTTAAAAGGTGGAAAAATTACATTTTTTGGAAAAAAATATAATATTTAAGCATAAAATTGGATTTTTTATTATCTAATTACTATATAATATATTTTAGAAATATAATAAATTTTTTATAGAAAATAGAATATATATATTTCATTAATATCATTCAATATAGTAATTAATTTAATTTAATATGATAATTAACCTTGGGGGAATAATAATAATTTTTATAAAAAACAATCCATTTATATTTGATTGGTTCTTATAATAATTTATAATTAATTGATATGAAATCAATTCCATATATTAATATGTTATTTAATAATATTCAAGACTTATAATTCAATATATAAATTATATCTTATTATATTAAATAATAATATTTTAATAATGTATTATTATTTTGTACAACGCATCCTTACATGTAACGAAAACTATCAAAGAAATTATTTGTTGTGTGCAATTAAATAAGAAATAATATTTTTTAAATTTTAAGATATATAATATATTAAATTTATTTAAAAAATTAAATAAAAATTAAATTCTTGAGTTTTAATATTCATTTCTATATTTGGTGTTGTTTGTCTAATAAGCTATATAATAAAAGTAACTCCTTTTGGGGTGTTACAAACACAATTGATAGAATGTGGAAGGTGAAGACCAATTCTTTCTAGATAATCATGCGTAGGAATGTGTTATCTCTATAATCTCTAGACGAGTAGTTATTTTTAAGGCTAAATTAAGGCATATTATAGTAACATCATTGATAAGGGAGAGGAAATGATTCCACATAATTCAACCTGTATTGAGGTTTGGTTTTTAAGAGGTCATTCCCATTTGGCTTCCGGATTAGGTTGTCCTTGTGAAAAAATTACAACCTGTTAGATCAATGGATACATCAGAAGGGATCAAAACATTCAGATTATTATTTCTAGGTATAGAGTTAGCAACATGCATGTATTATATTCTTGGTTATACCACCATGATGTCTAAATGAGGTATATGAATCTAGGGGATACTCTAATAGTTTAGTTTGGATATATTTCATACCATCCACTTATAATATCCCGTGAAATAATTAAAATATTGTATTAGAGTATACTAGATATATGAAGAATGTTAATGAGGGGTTCTATTCACCAGTATTGGGATGAAGTTGTCTGATTAAAAATAATGGGTGGGGTCATCAATTTCTATAATATTACAAGTAAATTTTTAAAGAAGAGCACTATTTAATATCTTGTGATCTTTAATATTTAATCCCCCAATACAAATGGGTTTTATGAATTATTTACATGAATTATTTATAAGATTATTTTTATGGATAAAACAAATCAAATTTAAGTTCATCATCATGTTTTTAGGTTATTGAGAAAAATTATTTTCCATTTGTATAAGGATAAGGCATAAACAATCTTGAGTTGATCACCAATTTAATCCAATAAATCCTTATAACTTGGGACATATATTTCCATTTAAAAATGTCAAGTAGGTTGATTATTTTTTGGAAAAAAATTTATATATAGAGGCCTCTTTTTTCTCCCCAAAATAGGTAGAAAATATATATATATATATATGAATGGTTGTGTTATAATTTTAACTATAGTAGTTATAGAGATCTTATTTTTCATAGTGATTGGAATACCATCTCCAATAAAAATTAAGTACGTATTCCAACTAATGGATTAATATTATATTTATTCACAATGAATAAAAATTGTTTTTATAGTATATAGATTACTTTTAGAGGCCAAAAAAAAAGAATAAGGATATCATCAACATAAAGGATATGTGAGGGGTAAATTGATTCCTACCATCCTAGAATCATCTATAAAAGACAATTTGAGATAGCTTATTAATCAATTTTCTAATTTATTCTTTAGAAATGGTAATGAGTGGGCCTGATAAGGTGTCCCATTTCATGAAACTGACACAACATGAAAATATGCCAATGGGGGATTCATTAGTGTGGATGGAGAGCTTCATAGATCCATGTTTGGTGTTGATCAGTCTGATAAGAATAGTTCTGAAACCATAATTCACAGGGATAATCGTAATTAGTCACTATTTCATAATATCAAAATCAATTGAAATATAAATATTGATGGAAAAGCTTCCATCTACACTTAGTTATATTGGAAAAGAATCATCTCAATCATATCAGATATAACTCTTAGATAGTTGAGTGAACAATTTTTTTTAAATTCATCATAGGAATCAATACAAATAAATTTTTATAATACCAAAACCCTTAGAGTTTTGAAAACAAAGTGTAACAAAAATAAAAAATAAAAAAAGCTAATACATGAAAAATAAAAGGCCCACTCTTTTTCATGAAACTACCTAACTACGTTCTAGTGTCACCCATTAATTTATTTCATTAAAAAAGGTACTCTAGGGAACACTTATTGGTGTAAAACTACCCAGTTAAATGATCATGGTCTTGAAAACAGTCTCTTTAGAAGGAATCTAAGACATAATATTTTAAAAATATTTTATCTTACTATATAATCTCATGTTATTCCCATTTATGTTTGAATGCTTCTAGTGATTTATTTTCAAATATTTTCCCTCCCCCAAACCAACATGTTCAATCCATATTGATGTGTAACACTATACATAACCAATAAGTTTGCGTTACTCACCTAAAAATAAGTGTCGAATATATTTTGAAATATTTAAATGAATTATATGAGTATGTTATGTAAACATTTCATGTAAAGTGATGGTGTTATATGAAATTGACAATATCAACATGAGTAAGGCAAGAGTGTTATATTGCCAACCCATTCCATTTTTTAGACATGTAAATATCATCTAGGATGATAGGTAATGCAGACCAAAGTCCCTCTACTCAGGGATACATTAATATAATGGAAATCCAATTAATCCTAACTCAAAAACATAATATGTAAAAACAATATTCATTTAATAAATTAATTAACATAACTTCAATTAAAATCCATGTTCATGAAATATGAAAATCTAAATTCATCTTCATGCCCATAAGGTAATGAAATTTGATGTTAACAATAAGTAGTTTACTAATTAACCTAATGAATAAATAATTCATCATATAAATAATTTAAAATTATTTTTGATGTAAGGAGTAACCGTTATAAATATGAACATTTCTAGTATTTAAATAAAAGATAAAAATTTATGAACAATCCATAAATAAAAGATAATTATAAAAATATTATAATTATGATATCATTAACGAATATTTATGATTATGAAAAGAAATTTACATTCATTCTGGAATAAAATATTTCATAATATTTTGTTATATAGAAATTTTTTTAAAATAAATATGATATTTTATGAATTATAAAAAAATTATAATCCAATTAATATTTTTTAAACATTTTGAAAATCTAAATAACATATACATAAATTTTATTTAAACCAAAATCAATTTTTTATTTGATTTAAATAACCTCCAAATAATTTTTTTTAATATGAATAATTAATAATAATTGGTTATTTATAATTCATTGACAAATAATAAAATTTATATTTTAGAATTATATTTTGATTCATTAACACTTTATAAATCACCGTTATGATTTATTGTCAAATATTTTATTTCTAGATCAAAAGGAATAAGAGGTTTAATAAATCATCATGCACAGCCACATGATTTTGTGGAGTGTCTTCCAGACTGATGGATAAATCTCTCTTAGGAGGATTATTATCATCCCATCAATGGATGGTTAGCATGCTTTATATGGCCGATGCATATAATTATGTTTACCATTATCATATGGAATGTTGGGGATCTGGTGTCCCCAATGAACTTTGAATACCTTATAAAAGATATGAAAGATGTGAAATTTCTATTTATGGCCATTATTGAACAATACAATTCTAGTATCAACCCAAACATCACTTCATATATTTTGGTCTAGAACTGGTCACATAACGATCTAATTAATGGTAAAATATTTATTTTATGGTAATATATTGTCATTTTAGAATTAGATTATTCCTTATCAATATTCATTATAGATATGATGGAATGTCATTTTAATTTTATGGCCTCTACTTTAGTTTATTTCTAATATGATTCCAATGATTGAGAATATTTGTAGTATGATATTATGATCATATTCATGGATCATCAGTGGTGAATTTAACACTATATAGGATAAAATAGATGAAAAATATGTGTGTTAGTACTCTGGAAAATCCATGTTTGGTTTTAATCATTTTTTGGGCATGAATTTCCATTTCGACATTGGATTATTTGATGATAAATATTCATGTTACAATAACAATAATGGAAATCGTAGTACATGGATGTATCAAAATATTCTACTATCAAATATTTAGGGGATTTTATGTTACATTAATTCATCTATCGCCCATCTATTTTTAAACCACTAAAACAATTCACATATCATTTGATATTTCTGTGAATATAGTGGCTAGCATCAGAGCCATCCATATCTAGGTAACATTATTTAATGTTTGTGTCTTATTTTGGTGGATAAAAAATCATGGAATAAACCAATCGATGGAAAACACTGTGATATCTTACAAATAAAGAGTATGAATTTGAGAGGTTTAGTCATAGAGTGGTCATATATATTCAATAATAATCTTTGGAGGTTCATTTATGTAGGAAAAATTATTATATATATAAATATCATCATTTAAACCAACTAGAATGATGATGAATTCAAATAATTCATGTAGAAACATAGGGTTCTCTTAGAAAGATTAATAGATGGTAAACTATTTCCTTGGAATGATCCATTTTTTCAAGATTAGAGAAGAAGATAAGAACTATACATACATCCATTCAAGCATCAAATGAAGAAACATTTATGAAATATAAATAATCAAATAGAGGTTTGGTCCTTTAGTAATGTTATTAATCATTATGGACATTTTTTAGTCAACCAATCCCAAAAACATATTCCTGAAGAGTTTTCTTCTATCTGGTGAGGTTATTCTATAGAATATATCAGTTATATTTTCTACAAGAATAGTCCAAATTTAAATAATAAATAGGTGAATATCTTACTGTAAAAACCACCATACGTTATTGAGATATTATAAGATATCATGATTTTGAATAAGGTTAATGAACCTAGTCTAGATCGGTTTATTTATTGTTTTTACAAGATATCATGGTATATCATAAAAAAGGATATTAATAAGGTCATCATTGATTAATTTATAAGTGGAAACAGATAAAGTAATGCCTATTCCACCTGCCTAATTATTTTTCTAAAAGTGATTCACCCCATAATGATTTATGATATTCACATTGTGATCATATCTAATGTAATAATAAATATTAGAAATACTAAATAGCATTGGGCTTGATACTCCCTTACCCTTATTTATTTCATATTTAAAAAATTTATTCGAAAAAATTGGATTATACAAGGGGATATAACTCTAGAACAAGAAATGAAACTTAACATAAATAGAAATGTATTTAGATTTAATATAACTGATAATTTTGACATTAAAAAATTCAATGATACTATCATATGATGTTTTATAATCAAAATCATGTGATGATAATGTTTTTAGAGAAATTATATGATCTCTGTTATCATATTTTCTCTTATCCATGCTTCCCAATCTCGTTGTCCTAGAAAATCAATAGCTTATTGAAATCCACAGGAGGGATATAATAGGGAAACATTATTTCTTAAATAATTTTCTTCATTTTACAATACATTCTGAAATGAAATAGATCCAATAAAATGTTTTCATGTTTTTTCCTCCTCTTGAATGGTAGGTATGGAACTCATGGATACTATATCATATTTTTTACTAAACAAATTTTGGTTTGTCTAAATAGAAGACCTGAGGAATCGAGTGGATTCAGAAAAAACATATAGATGATTACAAAAAATGGATTGGTTAATTGGTAATCAATTCCAACAAAAAATATTTTATATCCAATTATTATTCGGATATCCATGTATATGATATTGATGATAGTCCAGGAAGTACTCAAAGATCCATCACCATCAATTATCGTAGTGTTTCTGTTCCATTTAAAAGAATAAATAAAATCCAATTTGAAAATGGTATACATAAAATAATGGCGAGGCTTAACAAAATGAAAATAAATCATATTTTTTGGGGGTGCATCATGCTCGACAGATCTTCCTTATTATAAATCCTTATAAATAATCAATATAATAAAGGATTTTGTGGGTGTACTAAAAAACAATAAATTACTTATCAATTCCTTCATCTAGGAATCCTGGATTGAATGTAAAATCTATTGGGAGAGTTTTAAATATTTTCCATCCACATTGTTGAATTTGATATTTGAATTAGAAACATGGAAGAAATTATGAAATCCATGCATGATAAAATTTCATGGGATTTCATTGCTAGATATTTTATATGGAATTTTTTTTAGAAATAAATATGGCTATACTCAAGATGAAATCATAAATATTCTATATTTCTACTCCCCATAGTGGTCAATCATCAAATCTACCTATATCATATTCTCGATAATTTGATATAGGTGATAGGTTGTGGGGATATTTCATTCTAGAAAGACAACTTGGTTTGGGGTTCCTTGTTCATCATTCATTTCCTTTTTCATTATATCACTTTTAAAATATCCAATAGCTTCCCTATTTCTAATACCCATTTCTCATCTAACGAAATATGAAATCACTTCAACTATAATGACAACACTATTTTTTTCGGTTTTAAATAGAGCTGATCCATGGTGTAATTAATATTTACATCCTATAATACTTGGTGAACTCGGTTTTCTATTATGTCATTCATTTCACCATTTCATTCCCAAAAACATGGATTTGTAGTGTAAATAATTATTTCTATCCTATAATTTTCCTTGTTTCTTATTTCCTAAAACTGAATGGATGGTGTATTTTTTCTCAATAATGAATGGTCTACTTTTTTCTATTAGTTATTGAGGACCATTTGGGGATATCTATTGCCCCCAGTTCATTCAATACATTAATTTATTCATGGTTTGGAGGTGAAAATATTAAAAATGATGTTAACAAATGTCATAATGTGTATTTGGAAGACTATTTTTTTGTGCATAGGGAAAGATCCAAAAAACCATACATTCAATTATAGGCCAAAAATTCAATCCCATATAAGGATAAAATTTCAATCTAAAATTATATATATATATATATATCCTTTATAATTGGTTGATGAAGTGGGACAATATATTGGTTTTTAGTTGTGGCACCCTAGTTATCACCCCTCACATGGGGTACTGTGTCTCATTGATTTTACCTGTTTTAGGTATATAATTTAATTTATACAGATATTATTCTAAGGAAAATATGTTATGTGGAAGAATCAGTTATGATCATTAACATTCTTAATGTCTATATTATAGTTCATTTTTTGGATTATAGAATCCTCTTATGGATTTAGAAAATGATCTTCTATTTGTATTTTCTATTTATAATGAAGGGAATACATTCTATCTAGTGATTGAATTAAAAGTTTATCTAATTTTCCACTATAATAATGTGTACAAATATTCACACTAGTCCATGGATTATAATAAATGAGAATACAAAATCCTCTTCCCACACAACATAGAGATCTGATATACTTGGTGTGATGAAAAGAAAAAGACATATAGTTTAGCATCCAAGAAAACCAAATGCTATATGCAATATATTATTCCTACCATCAAATCATTAAACATTGATATATTATTGTTGTGACTATGCATTTTCATGAACTGCATCATTTTTGGAATTTATAACTTCTGTTTACCTCTATTTTTATTTTTCTAATATATGTTTTATCATCCACCCATATAAAATAATTAAACGTTTCATATCCTTCAAATAGAAAATATTTAATTAAATAATTATCAACATTTTAAATTAAATATTTAATTAATAAGTTCATTATAAATTAAATATTATCAAAATAACATTTATCATGATTTATAAACATACTATAAACCATTTAAACCTTTTAAGTTTTTTCTTTTTTTAAATATTTTATGTTTACCCATATGTAAAATTCATATTCTGCATAAGGGTATACTGCCACTACAACCATGAAGGTTATCTATGTAATGGTAGAATAATATATCCATTTGAATCATAATATGTAAATTTATATCTTATAAACCTTTTAATGGAATAATTTTATTAAATGTAAGTCACATATTACCATTAAATTGTCAATTTGTGTGATGATAGGAATCCTACTGCAATTATGTTAACCCTTCATGAAAATGTAATTCTTGGGTTACCATTATGTGGCCTCTTGTTTAAAGTTAAATATCATGTTAAAATTACATATATCATGTATTTTTAGATCTCCATTATGTAAATCACTTTACATAAGGGTGGGAGATTATGAAACTTATATAGAAAACTCTACGTAAAGGTAAATTTGAAGGGCCATTATATAGAACACTCAATGTAATTGAAAGATACGATTCCCTTAATTTAGAGTAATCTGAAAAAGGGTATTTTATATTAAAATTATAAAGGTTTATTATGTGTAAGTTTATTTCATCTTACAGAAGTTTATTTGAAGTAGTGAATGTGATTTAATAATTTTTCTATGGATCTCCCATGCATGATATATTAAAAATGTATAAATAATGAAATGAAGTAATATTGTAAAAAAATATACCTCTCAATCAAAATGCCTCTAAAACCTTCATCATATTCATGTAATATATTTTATGAGGATATCCAATGTGGAAGAAAAAATCATTCAACCTATGATGATATCCAAAATCCAAGATTAATCTCTTATTTTGTTTAAGGGAATATCTTTGACCCATAGTGTACTAATACCTCAACGTACCAAGGATAAAGAAGAAGATAGATTCATGGTTTTGGTAATTATATTCATGAATGAAGTAATCACATATAAACTTTACATTAATCTTATTTAAATCATTTATTGGATTTCAAATCCAATCTTTGGTTGTTAATGTATTTTCACATGTGTTTAAAACGATTACTAAAGGTCACTTCTAGTCTATTCATTGTAATAATGAACACTCATCAACTAAAATTCATCTTATGAAATGTATTATTATATGATATCTTTAGTGGAGGATTAATCATGTTTATAGGGTATTTGGAATGAAGTAATACACTCATTATGCATGTAACTAAAATTTTAGGCAATACAATTTTTATTATATATATAATATAAATAAACGTTTATGGGACATCCCTATAATTTTAAATAATGGATGATTTACCATGAATTTATGGCCTTGAATATAGATTTAAATATTGTATTCAATGTCAAATATTTTATTTCCCAACCAATAGAATATATCTATACAATGTTTCATCTTTATTAGACATTCTTTTTTTAGAAAGGGGTCTAACATTATAAGTCATGAAAACTATGGATTGATTTAATGGTCCCATTTATATGATTCATTTAGAAATCATATGGCTGGATATATATGTTTTAATAATTGAATTAATGGAGTCATAATGAACATGAAATACTAAAAATATATTTTTTTTGATCAATACCGTGAAAGTTATGAAAAATATAAAATAAATTTTTTTCCAAGGAAATAACTAAAAGATAAATTTCTATTTATGTATGTTTATTCAATGAAATAAAAATTAAGTTGGATGAAAATTATGGTATTGATTTCTAATATATTTATTTAAATAAAAAACCACTTAAAAATAATGAATAAACCCTCTAAAAAATAATTTCTAAAAAATTCCAAAAAACTATATATTGTATAATTACCCCTAAAATTTCAAAATAGTGGGATAAAATTATTGAATTACAGAATAAAATATCACCAAAATAGATATTTATCATATATATTTTGAATGATGACGTCATTTAGAGATTAACCAATATTGTATTTCCCCCTTTATGATGATTATGAAATCTATTCCCTTGAAAAAAATAAAATTGGACATGAATAGTCATACCTAGATAGTAAATATGTTGTTCTTATCTAATTCTTTTGGGGTATGTGGTGTGGTCATCCACTAAGATGAATTTTATTTTATTTATTCCATGACTTTGTTAGTATATACTGAAAAAATAAAGAACATTTGGGTAGATATATTGCAGTGACATACATCTTGTCTTCTGGTTACAAAATTTATTTGAAAATGGTAACTTATTAAAATTAATATTTGTACATGATATAGTTGGTAGATATATGTTCTTCATTAACATCACTCCAAATAGATTTATATCTTGAGTAAAATTTATTATTTACTTGTGGACACTCTGTACATAAATATATTATTTTTCAAATTCTTATTTTTATTATCAATGTCGCAGTTGCCCTTGGATTTAGACTATATAGTCATCTGAATGAGGATCAAGTTTTTGAAACATTATGATCTACACCAATAGTGTTTTATAGGATATATCGATAAATTTATTGAAAAATATTCATAAAATATTATATATTATGTGATATATAGGTGCTTTTTTATAGATTATTTAAAATTAGTTTTTGGAGATATTCAAAAGGAGTATTGGATTGTTTTCTTGAGTTGTTGTATATTATATAAAATAAGGTAAAATTTAACATAATAAATTAGGATTTAGTGCAAGTGGGATATTAAAGGGGTTGTGTACTAAAGTAATTACCATTTCATGGTGGTTTAGACCATAAATTGGTCTACATTGGGATCGTCTACATATAGTTGAGGGATACCATGGCATTGTATGGTACATGTTGGTGAAGGTTAAGTGATAATATGCAATAATCATTACAATTTATCTTCATTTTCTATAACACGTGGATATCATAGTTAGTTATCTCGAAAAAAATATTTACTTTTTATCATTAAATATCCCTAGGTAACATATACATGTACACTATAAAAAAATATTATGATTTTAATTTATTATGATGAATGTTAAGTTTGAATTAAGGGTTTGGATTGCCAAGATAAGAAGGATCCTTATTTGTGATATGATACAAAGATTCTTTCATAGAAAGTTCTTAATATAATTCTATACATATATCTCCTTTCTATATCTCATTTGAATAAGGTTATAGAATACTATAGTGATGAGAGGAACCATACACACGAATCGATTAGTTTTTATGATATTTGGATACCTATATAGTAAGGAATCTTACAACAACCTCTTAATGATATTGACAAAAAATTGGTGAAAAATATCGAATGACTAGATTAGATGATGAAAGTTCACTATTATATTTCGTTATTTATATTGATTGCAAATTTATAGATTTATTCTATGATTAATAAGGTTTTGGTTTATTATTCCATTGAGTTTTAGATTTTAATCGCCCCTCTTAAATGTTATAATAACCACAATACTCTTATAATTACCCAAAGATTTAAAAAACATCCACACCTATAACTTCTTTAAAAAATTAAATTACATTCATGTCATTAATTAACATTGAAAATACATTTAAAATATCCATAATAGTTTTAAATATTAGTATTTATCTTATAACTATCATATTACATACCCTCTAAGGAAATATAGTACTTTTTATCACAAGAATATCAAATAAATAAGAAATGATATTGTTGGTACACCCCTTATGCTATTTTTAATTACCTTATGTATATTAGTAGAACATCATATTTGTTTCACAAGAAGACCATCTTTATCTCAAGGAGAGTGGCTAATGTATTTGGTATGATCATGTCCTGTATTCAAAATGGAATACCCCCATTCCTTTAGGCATTACGTATCTGTATGAAATTTTATTATAACTCAAGGATATAATAACTCAAAATTCAACTTATAATAGGAGGGGAGAGACTCATAACAATATATAATAACCATAAATATTATTAAAAATATGTTTTCCTACAATATAATTTATGAAAACTAAGATTAAATAATTTAAACAAATCAAACAACAATATATATAAACAATAGTTACAAAGATTCTCATTGTTGTGCGGATCCCCTAAATAATTATTCTTTATTTATTCTGGAGTATTTTGAGGTTATTTTATGGTTTTTAATGTTTTCCATTCAATTATTAATTCTCTTATATCTGTATTCCCTGCTAGGCTCCTTATAATTAGGCCATTCATTTTGTTTATGGTCCAGTTCTTATTCACTATGCTTTATCTTGGCTATGCATCCCTATACATTTTTCATAATTTTTTTTATCATTTTGATTCATTATGGGTTCAAATGTATGTTCTCTAAGAGGGACTATGATCTATGTTATTTCAACTAGATTCTTTGGTGATATCTTTAGGCATGTGCATGAACCCTTCCTTCTCAATGAGATGATTGACTATGTCTCATGAATCAGTAGTGTAATGGTGATTATTTGAGTTTATTTCCTATTGTAAGAAAATATTAATATTTGCTTTTGGGGTAACTTTATTAAACTGTTTCTTTTTTTTTCCATTTTGAATTATTTTTCATAGTGTTTTGTTCCTTTTTCTTCATTGGAATATATTATTATCATTCTACATCTTCCATTCCATTTACCCTTTTATTATTCTAGTATCATGTGTTTACTTTTCCCTTAACTGTATCTCCCTATTAATATTCCTTTAACCTACCTCTTCATTCGACTCTTAAGGTATTTAATTTAATGGTTCAATCAAAGGATTTTATTACAATAACTGGTTAATTGTATGAAATGGAATTTTTTTTTCAAAAGTTACAACAAATATGGAATTGTTATAAATGAAAATCATGGATCAATAATCGATATGTTAAAAATATTTCATAATGTATTGACTAAGACGTGGTTATCATGTTTATTAATTAGTGATATTTTTTATTAATTATTTTATATGTTTTTATGTTTTATTATTTTGATTTTGAGTTAATTTTCATTTAGATACTTTAACTATTTTTTATATTTTTCTCAATATAACGATATGAAGTGTATCTATGGATGAATATTTGTTTTAATTTTACAATTTTTAAGGATAAATATGATCAGTAATAGATCTATGATTTTTTCCATTCTTTGTCATATCATTATAATCTAGTTAATTGTGATGATACTGGGTTTTCTATTAGGGGTTTTAGTGGTGATGATGGTATTATCTTTTAGTGATAGTTTAAATGCCTATGTGTTGGTTGAAAAATGGCCTTCAATATAATGTGTAGTGAAAGAATCAAGTGGTATCATCATGATACCTTTCTGACTTATGGTGTTAACATACTTCCCTAATTTATTGTTTTATATTTTAATTTTTATTATTAATCATGTCACTCAATTAGACTAGGTGGAATTTAGGTATCCCATTTATTTTTATGTGTTTATATTCATATAAGTTATGTTTTTAGTGTTGTGTAGTCCTCAATAAACCATATGTTGTATTGTTTGAAAATAAAAAATTATTTCATATTCAAAGTTGAATAGATATTCATGTTCTTTAAAAAAAATCTTTATCTATGTAAAAGATTAAAATTTACTGTTCATATACTTTAGGAATTTATGCTGTTAGGTACGAGTTTGTTGGTTTAGACGTAATTTTTTGATGAATATATTAAATTTAGGATTTTGGAATTACTGTATACTATACTACTATGTCCAAATTATGGTTTTATACTTATTCAAGGTTTGGTTCCTAATTATTTTATGTGGTATTGATTATTTATTAGAAGTGGTGTAGTTACCTTTGTCTACTATGAGGTTCATAATATATCATAGTTTCTCAAACAATGAAATTATTTGATTAGAACACCTATTTATAAAATATTATATTATATATTTTATTTGGTGAATCATATGTTTAAAATAAGAAAGAAACATTCCATTTTTCTTCATCATGTATAATAAATGGTTTACAAAACAACAAAAAATTGTTTTATGTTATAGTTATAGTGGAAATTAAAGAAAACATGTAATAATTTATTGATTATAATGAGTTATTTGTGAAAATACAAGTTTTATGGAAGAAATGTATTGATAAATTTAGTGGGATCCATGATTTTAGACACTATGATTTTTGGTTCATTGTTGATAGAACCAATCCATTATTTGTTTTAAAGAACTAAATAATAGTGTAGTTTATCCAAATTGAAATATAAAAATCAGGAACATTTTACATCACTCATTTGACATTCAATTTCCTCTGGAAACATAAGGTTGCATAAAACCCCTATTGGTGATATTTGAGTACACATTTTTAATTATTTATCCCCTTTCTTCATGAGATTGAATATACAAGATCCAACAATATTATTTTCATATGTTCTCTTTTATTATTATATTTTTATTAGTCTTGGAGGATTTTAGGAAAATATTTAGGTGTGGGTGTTGTGAGGGATTAATATAGAGTGATTCATTAGATAGTCATCGGAGAGAATTCATGAGAATGTGAAAGTATAACAATCATGTTTAATTAATGGATTATTTGATGATCCACAAATTGTTTACGGTAAGTGATTCATGTAAATTATATTTCCTTACATACTATGAATATATATTTACCATGGATTATTATTCCTTATTAGATTAATTTTTTAATTATATAAAATATATTTTATATCATGGAGGGTAATAATGATGAAATAATGTATATGATATATAAACTATTTATACCATTTTTATTATTATTATGATATTTTATTAGTGTGTAGTTGAAGTGATGTTCAATATGGGATAATATTTTTTTGGTGTAACATCCCAAGTAAGTAATGAATAATATATTTTTTCTATCTATCTCTATTAATTAATTAGATAGTGTTTTAGATACTTAAAACGAGAATAAATCCAATTAAAGCATGGATTACACTAGTGTTTTTAAAAGATTGTTTTACTGCCTTTTGATGGAAACCCATTTTTAAATCAAAATTTTGACAATTTTATAAGCTCTATTTGTAGAAATAAACTTATTCTTTATGATTGGGACATTGAAATTTACTTTGGGTAATGTTTTGGTATTTTTCCGATAAAGTTAATTTTTTAATGAATAGTGAAAATTGATGTATTTTAATTCAAAACCTATTTTTAATCCAATTGGATTATATGATTATATTATCTTTTTAATTGGTTTTAAAGTGAAATTAGAATATATTTTTACCATTTAATCCAATGGTGGTCATTGGAATTAATTTCACTTTGAAATTGGACTTAAACTAGTGTCAATCTTTTGATACTTATTGTTTCATAAAAACACGTTATTTGCTCTGACAACGGGAATTAATTATTAAATTAATTAATGTAACTTATATGTTTTTAATTTTTTAAAATAGACATAATTTTTGAATATGGAATATCAAATATATCTTAGGGTGAAGTTTTGGTATTTTTTTGAAAAACATTAATTTTTGATGAATAGTGAAACCACTAAGTGGTACTTTAAAAACCGATTTTTCATTTAAATGAAATTTTACCACCTCTGTCTTTTGAATTTCAAAAATCTGACATACATGGTTGTCATTAAGAAAAAAAAATGTGGTTCAATGGGATTAAAATAATTTTTTGGTGAATAGTAACTTTTATGTTTATTAATCACGATTAGAGGTAATTAGTGTAGTTTAAGGTAAAAATAATGTTTTAATAATATGAAATGAACTATACACATGTCCTACCATTATTGGATGTGTCATGGACAACCAATACAACCCATGGGTAGATTTTTGGGACCCCATGGAGCCACTTCGGGAAGATAAAGACATTAATGCCTTTTATTTATTGTTAAAGTAAAAATGTCACAAACATGAGTTGTTTTACTAAAACAATTTTTAAATTGGGTTATACAAGTCATATTTTTCACTATAAATATTAATTATGAGGATAAAAATATATCCTACATCATGATTTTTTTTTAATTTTTAGACACTAAATAAATTAAATTATTTATGACCACATGATGATGTAGTGATTACCTCATTATTTAACGATTTAAATAAAATGAAAATATAATGTAAAATATACGTGCCAAAAACATATTTTATGTCTGTATTTAAACCCCTTATCCCCTTATCATAGAAATCTATAATTTTGTGACCTTTTTTATCCAAAAATCATTTTATAACAAAGTATCTTTTCTTAACTTTCCAAGAGTGCCCCTCCTCTCCTCTTATGGAAGGTCCCCGCCTCTACCACCTTACCCACACCTCTCAAGCCTTTGGCTCATCCAAACCTAGTCCATTCTGTCTCTCAACATCCCTATATTACTCCTTGAAGCCTCACTTTGGGCAGAAGTCTTCCCAAGGAAGCCTTTGAGCTCAAACCAAAGGGAGTTACCCGATTTTAAGGTAATGTCTTCACTTGAGTCCTTTTGTTTTATTTTGATTCTCTAACCCCATAAATTCTTTTTATTCATTTATTTTGTAAACACTCTAGTATCTTAAATATAATAGGATGTTGTTATAAGAAATATTCGAGCTACACTTACACACACCTACATCTAATGGCTAAAGAACATACTGTTTCCGTAGATGGCGAATTTCTACCTCACGAAACGATGATTGTTCAACACTCATATAACACATTCAATGGTGTAAATTAAGATGTAACTATATTTATATATGATATATAATATGTTTATGTTTTACTTAAGCATCTGTATTTTTCATTTATGGCATACCTTTATGATTTCCATTATTGGTAAACGCGATATCTTCATTTTAGGAAGTGCGGACTACCGCCCCCTCAAAGTGATTTGATTCGTTAATTCCATATGTGGGACATATAAAGGATGTAATTAATGATTTTATATATGATATTATACTGGAATTATAATATACCATTATATCATTATGATTCCATTTCAAAAAATATGAAAAAGAAATGAAAGTAGTGTTCATGCGTACGTACGGCTTACCGTCTCCATGAACGGTGCATTTCATTTCTTACCTCTAAACGTTATGTAATATTATAAATGCATGTATATACTGGATATATATGATATATATGATATCTACATCATGAGTATAACTATGGATATAATGGATACATGAACAATTTGTAATTATAAAAAGTTTATTTTTTACTCAAGTACCAATGATCGTTAAAACGACCGTTAATAACTTAAATAATTACATAGTGTTCATGACATTGTAATAAGTGATATAAAAAGAATAATGAACTTGAAAAGGGTTATTATGCAAGTAGAAATTAACTCAAGTTTATTATTTAGGAGGTTAAAGAACGATCGAGTCAAGTCGGACCCGAGGTATGGGACTTCGTCTTAATCTCCTTTCATTGAGGCATATTTTGTTTTATACACAACCTTCAATTATATGGTGTATAAACCCCTTTGACTTTTATGTTTATCCAAAAGTAATATTTTTTATATTAAGAATTTTACTAAACAACCAAAGGGAATGTTTTTGTCGTACGTATGCGGCGACAACGACTTCTCTACCACCGTGACCATTATTTGAATTTTCGGCTTCCTCTACAAGGCATACCTTTTTTTAAATGAAAAATAAATACCATGTTTTACTTTTATTTTATTTTGGTATTGAAAATGGTTTTCATAAATTTTTTATATTAATTTTTTGTATTTATATCTTGTTATTGAAATGTGGAAATGTTATGTTTCCTTTATGCATGTTTTATGTGATACGATTGTGTTATGGTTCTTGGGCATTATTATGAAGATGGGTGGTTTTGTGATAAACTAAGGGCGGGTGAGCCCAATATAGATCTTCAACGCATTGGGTAACGTGAAGGAGTTAAACGTTAAGGTTTCTCCGAAGAGATTTAGGGAATATACTATGATGGGTATTCCAAAAGTAACCAAGAGGGTTACTCCCTACGTAAGAATGTTATGAATGCCTCAAGTTACCCTTATGTCTTATGATTTGTATGATTTATTCCTGATTTGATGAGGTATGTTAATGTGCAAATTTTTTATGAGTAGAGTATGATTTCATTGATTCTTTTGTATACATGTACTCATGTTTCCTTAAAATATTTTTATATCCCTTACTGAGATTTTTATGCTCATCCCCTGTTTTTGAAATGTTTTTCACAGGTCAAGGGAAGGGTACATGATATGATGATAGTGTCAAGGGAGTGTCAATAAAGAATCCATTTTTTATTTTAAATATGTTTCTATTTATGGGAAAAATTAATACTATCTTTTATGTATCCACTTTTTTTAAATGTGGAATGTAATGCATGTTTTATGATCTAATTCTCTAAAACTCTAAACCTGAAAAGATCATCAATGTGTGTTCTAGAAATAACTCAATATTAAGTGATGTTTAAGGCTAGGGCCTTATAGTTGGTATCAAAGGTCGGTTTAGATAACTTTAGGAGTTATAATTTTATTAAATGATTATCCAAAAAAAATTTATGTTCAAATTGAAATGATATAGCATTTGAAGATTACCATGTTGCTTCATCTAAGACATGTTTGTTCAGAATGGTTTTCACAGAGGAAACAGGGAAGCAGTGTTAGGAAGGCATACAGAAGGAAATAACATTCCAAATCAGCATCCTGAGATGGTCGGAATTGGAATTTAACAGTTTGTTGCAGTAATGGCGTAGTTGAATCAAGTGATAAATGGTGGTGGTATCCATGCACGAGATCAGCCACATCAACCGCATAGGAACATGTCAGTGGTGGAACATTTCATGACGCAACACCCCCCATCATTCAGAGGATCATCTGACCCTATGATAGCTGAAGGATGGATTAAAGCACTGGAGAAGATTTTCAATGTCATGGGGTGTTCAGACAATCAAAAGGTTAGTCCAGCTATTTACCATTTGGAGGGTGATGCAGATCAGTGGTGGTTGATGGTTAAAAATATCAGGGACACTGATGAGATTGATGCTCTCGACTGGGATGAATTTAAAGGTATGTTTCTTGAGAAGTATTTTCCTATGGCAGTTTGACTTAGGATGGAAAAGAAATTCATGGAATTGAGGCAAGAGGGAAACTTAGTGGCTTCCAATGAAGAGAGGTTCAATCGATTTTCAAGGTATGCTCCAAATTTTATCTGAGAGCTTGATAGTAAAATCAATCATTTTTACTCAGGATTAAAGCCAAAATATCAAAGGGCTTTAGCTTCTCATGAGTTTAAAAGTTATGAAAAGCCTGTTCGATGTGTTGAGAAGGTGGAAATGGAGTTTTCTGATGATCAAGTGTTCTATAACAACCAACAGAAGAAGAGACCGAGGTGGCCGGATAAAGGAAAGAATTCATCAAAATGGTCTGACGGTAAGAAAACTAAGTTTCCAGTTTGTGATAAATGTGGTAAAAGGCATGCTGGGGAATGTCTTCTGAATTCTGGAAAGTAATACCTATGTGGTAAGATGGGACATAAGGCTCGTGATTTCACTGGAAAAGATCAAGGTGATGGTAAGACCAAATTTTATTTGCTGTTAGTGAAATGTTTTAAGTTCAATGAGATGGTTCACTATGAAAATGAGTGTCTGACAAAGAGCTCGAGTGATGGGAAGCAGTTAGACTACAAGCAGAAAGGGGTGGTGAAATCCTTTGAAACTACTTCAGCAGATGTCAGGACATCAAATATAGTTGTATCATGTACATTGTTTGATTTTTCAGATTATGCTAGTGTGTTGTTTGATTCAGGGTCTACACATTCTTTCATCTCTAATAACTTTTCTAGTAATATCGGAATACCATCTCAAGAAATGACTCCTAAACTTTTGGTAAAAATTCCTGGGGGAAAGGTTGAGGTAAAAAGAATTTATAAGAATCTTCCTATCTTTATCTGTGGAAAGAACCTACTTGGGAACCTTATTGTTTTACCTCTAGTTGAGTTTGATGTTATCCAGGGTATGGTTTGGCTCTCTATTTACCATGATAAGATTGACTGTAGAGCTAAAGAAGTTTATTTTCAGAAATAATTTCAGTTTGTGTACAAGAATGAACCCTTACTGTTGATAACATATTAGGAGGCTGGGAAACATGTAAAAGATGGAAATGAATGTTACCTTGCACACATCGTTGAAAACAAATGAACTGTTAAGATTAATGATTTGCTAGTGGTAAATGAGTATCCTGATGTTTTTCTTGATGAGTTGCCTAGAATAATACCAGATTGGGAAGTTGAATTTATTGTTGACTTAGTTCCTGATGCTAATCCAATTTCAAAACCCCCTTATCGAATGGCTCAAATTGAACTTTTAGAGTTGAAGGCGCAATTGCAAGATTTATTAGAGAAAGGTTTCATTTGACCTAGCACATCACCATGGGGTGCTCCTATTTTATTTGTTAAAAAGAAAGATGGTTCAATGAGACTTTGCATTGATTATAGAGCCTTGAATAACATCACTGTTAAGAACAAATATCCTTTGCCTCATATCGATGATTTGTTTGATCAACTCCAGAGAGCTCAGTATTTTTCCAAGATTGACTTGAGATTGGGGTACCATCAGCTGAAGGTAAAGGAATCAGATATTCCGAAGACCGTGTTTCGTACAAGATATGGCCATTATGAATTTGTAGTAATGCCTTTTGGGATAACCAATGCACCTACTGTATTCATGGACATAATGAATAGAATCTTCCATGAGTTCTTGTATAAGTTTTTGGTGGTTTTAATTGATGATATTTTGGTGTTTTCTAAAATTAAAGAGGATCATGAAAGACATTTAAGGGTTATTTTTCACACCTTATAAGAAAAGAAATTGTATGGGAAATTCAGTAAGTGTGAGTTTTGGTTGCAAAAAATTTCTTTCCTTGGTCACATTGTTTCTAAATATGGGATAACTGTTGATCCTGCAAAAACAAAGGTTGTTGAAGAATGGCCAAGACCCAAAAATGTAACTGAGATTTGTAGTTTCCTTGGTTTTTCATGCTATTACCGAAGGTTTGTTAGAAATTTTTCATGGTTATCTAGTCCAATGACTATTCTAACTCGGAAGGGTGTTATGTTTATCTAGACAAAAGAATGTGATGATTATTTTCAGGAACTGAATAGAAGATTGTTGAATGCTCCAGTATTGGCACTACCTTCCTGGAATGGGGAGTTTTCTATCTACAGTGATGCTTCATTGAAAGGAATTGGTTGCGTATAATTGCAGAATGATTAGGTAAGTTCTTATGCTTCACGACAGTTAAAAACTCATGAGGTAAATTACCCTACACATGATTTAGAATAAGCTGCTGTAGTTTTCGCTCTAAAAATATGGAGGCATCATTTGTATGGAGTAAAGTGTGAAATATATACCAATCACAAAAGTTTAAATAATATATTCACTTAGAAAGAATTGAACATGAGACATTGGAGATGGCTATAATTAATCAAGGATTATGATTGTACAATTCATTACCATCCGGGAAAAGAAAATAAAGTGGCTGATTCTTTGAGTCGAAAAGGTAATGCTTCATTAACAATGTAGCATTTGGAACATGATCGTTTGGTTACAGATTTGATGAACATTGACATAGAAGTTGTTGGTGCATGATTTCCTTCTGTTTTGTTTCAGGTATCAGTGAAATCTTCTCTATTAGACAGAATTAAGAAAGCACAGAAGCAAGACAGTGAGTTGCAGAAAAGGGTAGAGCTGGTTCAGAAGTGTAAGTTTCATGAATTCAACATTGATAATGATTGTGTTTTGATATTTGGGAAGAGATTGTGTGTGCCTTGTCAATCACATTTGAAGAGAGATTTGTTATGTGAAGCTCATAATTTTCCGTTTTCAGTTCATCCTGTAAGTACTAAGATGTATAGAGATCTGCAGAAGTATTACTGGAGGGATGGAATGAAAAGAGATATTGCTGATTTTAGAGAGAAGTGTTTGACTTGTCAATAGGTTAAGGCATAGCGGCAGCTACCGAAAGGGATGTTTCAACCTTTACCAGTACCATAATGGAAATGGGAGAATATATCCATGGACATCGTTGTGGGATTGCCAAAGACACCTCGAGGTAATAATGCAATCTGGGTTATTGTTGATCGTTTGATTAAATCTGCTCATTTCCATGCTATACGAGATACTTTTTCCCAAGATCAACATTCACGTTTGTATCTTAAAGAGATAGTCATGTTACATGGAGTTCCTCTCTCAATTGTATATGACCGTGATCCCAGGTTCAGTTATATCTTTTGGAAAGGCCTTCAGAAGTCGTTGGGTACTGAAATAAATTTTAGTACAGCTTTTCATCTCCAATCAGATGGGTAGTAAGAACGAAAAATTAAGACTTTGGAAGATATTCTACGTGCTTGTTCGATGTATTGTCAGGGAAGTTGGGACCAACATATTTATTTGGTTGAATTTTCATATAAAAACAGTTTTCATTCTAGTATACAGATGGAACCATTTGAGGCATTATATGGGAAGCGGTGTCGAACTCCAGCTTTCTGGGATAAAGTGGGTGAAAGGAAGATAATGGGACCATAATTGGTAGAAGAGTTGGCAGAAAAAGTTCTGCTAATACAGAAACACATGAGAACAACTCAGAGCAGGCAGAAGAGTTATGCAGATAACCATAGGAAGGATCTATCTTTTGAGGTAGGTGATCATGTTTTTCTCAAATTCTCACCATGGATAAGTGTGATGCGATTTGATATGAAAGGAAAGTTGAGTCCAAGGTTCATTGGACCATATGAAATTCTGGAGAGAGTTGGATCAGTTTCATACCGAGTGGATTTACCTCAAAGTTTATCTCAGGAACACAATGTTTTTCATGTTTTGATGTTAAGGAAGTACATGGCAGATCCATCTCATGGTTTGAGTCCATAGGTAGTTCAGCTGGAAGAGAACCTATCTTATGAGGAACAACCTACACAGATTCTTGAACATAGGGATCAAGTGTTACAGAATAAGGTGATTCATCAGGTAAAGGTTTTGTGGAAAAACCACATGATTGAAGAGGCAACATGGGAATCTGAAAATGCAATGAGGGCTAAATACCCCTACTTATTCGATAAGTAAATAAATGGAGAGGACCGAATTTTCTAAAGGGGGAAGGATGTAACATACCATGTAAGTAATGAATAATAGATATTTTTATCTATGTCTATTAATTAATTAGATAGTGTTTTAGAGGCTTAAAACGATAATAAATCCAATCTTAAGCATGGAATACACTATTGTTTTTATAAGATTGTTTTACTTCCTTTTGATGGAAAACCATTTTTAAATCAAACTTTTGACAATTTTATAAGCTATATTTGTCGAAATAAACTTATTATTTATTATTGGGACATTGAAATTTACTTTGGGTAAATTTTTGGTATTTTTCTGATAAAGTTCATTTTTTTAAATAAATAGTGGAAAATGTTGTATTTTAATTCAAATCCACTTTTTAATCTAATTGGATTATATTATTATATTATCTTTTTAATTGGTTTTAAAGTGAAATTAGAATATATTTTTACCATTTAATCCAATGATGGTCATTGGAATTATTTTCACTTTGAAATTGGACTTAAACTAGTGTTAATCTTTTGATACTTATTGTTTCATAAAAACATGCTATTTGCTCTGACAGCAGGAATTAATTATAAAATTAATTAATGTAACTTATAAGTTCTGAATTTTGTAAAATAGACATAATTTTTGAATTTGGAATATCAAATATATCTTAGGGTGAAGTTTTGGTATTTTTCTGAAAAACATCAGTTTTGGATGAATAGTGAAACCACTAAGTGATACTTTAAAAACTGATTTTTTGTTTAAATGAAATTTTACCACCTCTGTGTTTTGAATTTCAAAAATCTCACATACATGGTTTTCATTAAGAATAAAAATGTGGTTCAATGGGATTAAAATAATTCTTTGGTGAATAGTAACTTTTGAGTTTATTAATCGCGATTAGAGGTAATTAGTGTAGTTTAAAGTAAAAATAATTTTTTAATAATATGAAATGACCTATACACATGTCCTACCCTTATTGGATGTGTCATGGCCGACCAAGACAACCCATGGGTCGATTTTTGGGACCCCATTGAGCAACTTGAATAAGATAAAGACATTAATGGCTTTTATTTAATGTTAAAGTAAAAATGTCACAAACATGAGTTGTTTTACTAAAACAATTTTTAAGTGGGGTTATACAAGTCATAATTTTGACTATAAATATTCCTTAGAACTATATAAATATTTCCTACATCATGATATTTTTTTATAATTTTTAGACCCTAAATAAATTAAATTATTTATGACACCATGATGATGCAACGATTACCTCATTATTTAAGGATTTAAATAAAATGAAACTATAATGTAAAATCTAAGACCTACACTTGCCAAAAACCTATTTTAGGGGTGGATTTAAAAACCTTATCACCTTATCCTCGAAATTTATAATATTGGGATATTTTTTATTCGAAAATCATTTTATAACAAAGTATCTTTTCCTAACTTTCCAAGAGTGCCCCTCCTCTCCTCTTATGAAAGGTACCCACCTCTACCACCTTACCCACACCTCTCAAGCCTTTATCTCAGCCAACCTCTGTCCATTTTCTCTCTCCACATCCATATATTATGCCTTGAAGCCTCACTTTGGGCAGAAGTCTTCTCAAGGAATCCATTGAGCTCAAACTAAAGGGAGTTACCGGATTTTAAGGTAATGTCTTCACTTGAGACCTTTTGTTTTATTTTGATTCTCCAACCCTCTAAACTCTTTTTATTCATTTATTTTGTAACAAATCCAGTATCTTCAATATAATACTATGTTGTAATAATAATGATTCGAGCTACACTTACACACAGCTACATCTAATGGCTAAAGAACATACTGTTTCTGTGGATGGTGAATTTCTCCCTCACGAAACTATGATTGTTCAACACACATATAACACCTTCAAAGGTGGAAAATAAGATGTCACTACATTTATATATGATATATGATATGTTTATGTTTTACTTAATCCTCTGTAGTTTTCATTTATGGCATACATTTATGATTTCCATTCTGGGTAAACGCGATATCTTCATTTTAGGAAGTGCAGACTACCACCCCCTCAAAGTGATTTGATTCGTTAATTCCATATGTGGGATGTATAAAGGATGTAATTAATGATTTTATATATGATATTATAATGGAATTATAATATACCATTATATCATTAAGATTCCATTTCATAAAATACGAAAAAGAAATGAAAGTAGCGTTCATGCGTACATACGACTTACCATCTCCATGAATGGTGAATTTCATTTCTTACCTCTAAACGTTATGTAATATTATAAATGAATGTATATACTGAATATATATGATATATAATATATCTACATCATTAGTATAACTCTGGATATAATGGATACATGAACAACTTGTAATTATAAAGAGTTTATTTTTGACTCATGTACCAATGATCGTTAAAACGACCGTTAATAACTTAAACAATTACATAGTGTTCATGACATGGTAATAAGTGATATAAAAGGAATAATGAACTTGAAAAAGGTTCTTGAGCAAGTAGAAATTAAATCAAGTTTATTATTTATGAGGTTAAAGAACGATCGAGTCAAGTCGGACCTGAGGTATGAGACTTCATCTCAATCTCCTTTCATTGAGGCATATTTTGTTTTATACACAACCTTCTTTTATACGGTGTAGAAACCCCTTTGACTTTTACATTTATCTAAAAGGAATATTTTTTATACAAATCATTTTACTAAAAAACAAAAGGGAATGTTTTTGTCGTACATATGCGGCGACAACGAATTCTCCGCCACCGTGACCATTATTTGAGTTTTCGGCTTCCTCTACAGGCCATACCTTTTTTTAAATTAAAAATAAATACCGTGTTTTAATTTTATTTAATTTTTGTATTGAAAATGGTTTTCATAATTTTTTTATATCAATGTGTTGTATTGATATCTTTTGATTGAAAAGTGGAAATGTTATGTTTTCTTTATGCATGTTTTTTGTGATACGATTATGTTATGGTTCTGGGGCATTATTATGAAGATGGGTGGTTCTATGATAAACTCAGGGTGGGTGAGCCCGATATAGCTCTACAATGCATTGGGTACCATGAAGAAGTTAAACTTTAAGGCTTCTCTAAAGAGATTTTGGGAATATACTGTCATTGGTATTCCAAACGTAACCAAGAGAGTTACTCCCTACGTTAGAATGTTATGAATGCCTCATGTTACCCTTATGTATTATGATTTCTATAATTTATTCATGATTTGATGAGGTGTGTTAATGTGCTTATGTTTTATGAGTAGAGTATGATTTCATTGATTCTTGTGTATACATGTACTCATGTTTCCTTTCTATATTTTTATATCCATTACTGAGCTTTTTATGCTCATCCCAAGTTTTTGAAATGTTTTTCACAGGTCAAGGGAAGGGTACATGATATGATGATAGTGTCAAGGAAGTGTCAATAAAGAATCCATTTTTTATTTTAAATATGTTTCCGTTGATGGGAAAAATGAATACTATCTTTTATGTATCCACTTTGTTTAAATGTGGAATGTAATGCATGTTTTATGATCTAATTCTCTAAAACCCTAAACCAGAAAAGATCCTCAACGTGTATTCTTGAAATAACTCAAGATTAAGTGATGTTTAAGGCTGGGGCCTTATATTTGGTATGATTTTTTATCATATTTTAATGGTTAAATTGAATATGTTAATATAAAAGGATTCATATAAAGAAGAGAAATAGTATATTAATTTTTTTTTGTTTGGATTAATTAATAAAATTACAAGATGTAAATTATATGTTGTTTAAAGATTAGGTTTGTAATTGGTTAAGAGAAAGAATAATTTTTAATGAAATGTATATTTGGAAATAAATTTAATACTACAATATATTACTTTTCCGGGGATGTTATATTATATGGAAAACTATTAATTGATCATGTAATGAATTATTGAAATAGATATTGATAATTTTTATAATATGGTTTAAATTCTTGTTTTTAATATTTATGTGTTGTTAATGTTATTAATAAGTAAAATTATTTAGTACTTAGATATCTTGTTGATTAATATATAAATTAATCAATTTTAGTCATAGATTTAATGGAATTGATAAATTACATAAGAAATGGTTTGAGGATTAATTAGTTAATTAGATCAAATATGTGTCATGATATAAACTGATATGTTTAAAAAATTAAATTAAATTGGTCAATGAATAAAATTATAGAATTGGAAATATATAATGTGATGGGTCACCGATATATAGGTTTTTAATTTATTTCACATTCATTATATTAGATTTTTTATGGCAATTGGTGGGGTTGATAGTGGTATGATGGTGATAATGTGGGAAATGGGATATCAAAGTGGTGGATTTTTAGGAAGTGTAGCACAGATTACAGTTTGTGACATATTATATATCATTAAATGTTTTTTGTTTCTTATGTACTTTTATTATACTCAAATAACATAACTAATAAACATATGATATTTTTGGTACATATTAAACGTCTAATAATTAAGAAGTGAAAATATTGGATAGCTGAAAACCCCATTTATCTTACTCTTATGTGTAGATATTTATATAATAGTAGAACAAATAGGGAAAATATAAATGATTAGGGTTCCATAATTGTGGTTAAGGGAATTGTGGCAGTATGACACCTAAAACAATAGGCATATGTGGCCTATGAGGGTAGGACCACCTCGAATGGCCTATGACATCAAGAAAGGTGAAATTTGGTGGTGTCCATCAATTTTAATAATATATAGACATTGGAATCTAGGACCATTAAAATATTTCAAGAGGTAATTGAATCATGGAATGGGGAAATCATTAGAAGAGTTTAGTTGGTGCATAGGAATGGGATAATGCCACATGAAATGATGAGTATGGCCTATGAAAAGGCATATGGTCATAGGATTCCTAGACCATGGTCTTATGGATTCATTGATGAGGGAAATAACCATTTTCCATGCTATTAATTTCCACATGCCATATATGACAAGTCTTATATCCATTTAAAAATCTACCCATAGTCATATACCTACCCTGGGGTAGTATACCACTGAGCTCGTAGATTTACGGCTTTCCAATGGGGTAAGATCATAATATTCTTGGGTACCTTTGGCTATAAGCCATGAATCAAATGACCTATATAAATAATCAATATCTCTCATGGATGTAATCATAATATAGAATGATGGAAAACATAGTCAATTTCCATGGGGTTTCCCTATCAGGGAATATATTCACAAGACAAAGGTTCTTATGGCAGTAGGGCATGGGTGAGAAGGTATGCATCCACAAAAACATTACTTATGGTTGTGTGCTTGAACTAGGGTGATAACATAGGTCTCCCATAGTCATAGGGATTCACAATGGGTTCCAAGGGATACAATACTAAATTCCAAGGATTATAGGAAATGGATGGAATAGTCTACATCTATGGAAGCAATTTCCCCTGGTCATAGTCCCCCATGGGGACATCCTACATCTACATTGAGTGTTTTCAGTGGATGTAGGGAATCCATGATGGCCCATCAGATTTGATTTTTTAAAATACATAATAATTATAATATTACATATTTCACAAGAAACACACACATTTATGTGAATATTTATATAAAATCTATTTTGGTGAAGTGGTAGAATCCCTTGATGAATAATAAAAAAGTAAATGGATTAAAAATTGTTGAGATTTATTAAAATTACAAAATAACTATGACTCTATATTGTTCACAAGGCCACATAAGAAGTCAGATAATGACGGATCATCTATGGATGTGGGCATCACTATTAACTATAAGCATCAGTAGCTACATAAATGAAATATGTGGGAATGAATAATTCATGTGACCATATACCCTTTTTAGATATCCTTGAATAAAGATCCCATAGTTTTAAGAGTATATACATTGTTTTCTGTTGTGTTTATATCCATTTTTACTAGTATTATATATTGTAGAGTTTATTCAGTATGTGGTTATAGTATGTGGTGTCCATATGTGGTCATGGTATAAAATTATAAAATATGGTCATGGTATGTGGTTGTTATAATATGGTATCATATGTGTAATAATAAAGAATTTATGAGCCATTTATATAATATTAAGGTGGGTAGATTAGTAGGGAAATAGATAACGATACCTTCTTTTCTATATTTCTATAATCAAATATACTAATATTTTAGGTGGATTTGTAGATAAGTTAGGTATTTATCTTGAGGGTTATAGATCCCCTAGAATGATTCATGATTTATTATCAATATTTATATAGTAAATGTTTGTTAATATATTTCTACAATGACAAGATTGTTTTGGGGGAAGAACCCTTGAAATATACTTCTTTTTAACACATATAATTTTTCGCATAATATTTTAAATAAATTTGTAGGATGGAATTTTTTAATAGGATGGACCATAAATGTGTGTGGTATTAATGTTAGTAGATATTAGAGGAGTCATTAATTTCATATGATTTTTTTATTTAGCAATAAATATTAGAGATGTTTTTGTTTTGTTTCATTTCATATATATTCATATCACTATTGTTAATTTTGGATCAATTTACTTCAAGGGTTCTTATGTAGATTTGGAGAGTGGTATTATGATGAGATTGAGTTTTATAGATTATTTGGGATTGGTCATGATTCAATGACATTATTTATTTACTGAATATTTATTATATTTCATCCATATTGACATTATTTTTTTAAGGGGGAACATATATAATATACATACATATTAACAGTAGTTTGGTAATTTTTTATAGGTTTTTATATCAAAATTGGATAATATTAAGGAATTAACTAGCTCATGACGTAGTGCTTAGTGGAAATTAGAGAATTTATATTTTTGTAAGTAGATATATAAGTTCGTATTAAATTTAGGATATATTTTTATATATATATTTCCAGGCATATTCATATCACAATTAGAAATTTTGGATTATTTTATATATGGTTTTTGGTGTTGAAAATTGAAATAACCATAATTATTTAGATTTGTGAGGTTATTTAATCTCATATATCATGTCATAAACTTCCGAGATAGTCTCATTAGTATTTTCTTTTATAGGTAGGTTTTGAAGATCAAAACTGAAGAGGTTTTATTGTAGAGATAGGTCATGATTGAGTGGTATCCAAGTTAGTTTTTTTCCTTTAAGAAGGATTATGGAGTAGAAAAAAGTGATGATTTCATTATTTTTGTAATTAAATATTATCATATGTTCTTAAAATTTGATTTAGCATTGTAAGAACAAATATGATGTAGAATGGTGTCATTGATGTATTGGAAGTACCTAAAATACTTACTAAATATAATAAACTAAGAGTTTTATAATTACAAGTATGATACATAGGAATTTTATATTAAACATCAATAATTCAGACAATGATTGATATTTATAAATTGAGGATTTTATTAAATAAATATAATTATTTTTTGAAGAATAATGTTAAAGATTATATTACTTAGGTTCTTAATTTTTTGATTTGTTTAAATTTCATGGAATCAAATGTAATAGATCCTATTAAATATAATTTAATAATAGTTATTTAAATAGACATGAATTTGGAATTTTGCATTATTTATATGAATATTTATTTATAAATTCTATCTGAAATTATAAAAATGTGTGTTTTCCTTAGTGTCTTTACTAATGATTCACAATATTTATGTAAATTGGAAAATCCTTAAATAAAATAGAATTTATTTTTTAGCATCATATTGAAATTCTATAATCTTTGTTATGGAAATATTTTAACTTGTGTTAAATTGTTTTCTGATTTTATGTTTAATAAATGAATAATATGTTGAATAATATTTATATTAAATATATAAATGAAGAAAAAAATCAATTCATGAGTGGATATATTGTGAAAATTCTAGAGTTGTGAATTTTTTAATGTTTATAGTGAAATTTATAACATTTTTCTATAATAAAATGATGTATTTTTTATTAATTAGGCATTTATAATAGTATGAGTAATAAGGTTTATAAAATATAATTACATGAAAATATAGCTTAGGAAATATTTAAGAGTAATATATTAAAAAAATCATAAAATATATGATATAGTAAGTATTTTATTTAAAATATCAAGGTAATATATTAATATGATTAATTTAATGTTTATAATGAGGCATTTTATAAAATAATACATTTTTGAGAACAATATCATGAAATATAAAAGATATGGTTATTACATAGCCATATATTAAAATAGAAAAATATTGAATAGTAAAACAGTAAACTAAAAGTCATTATGCTTGTTTTCATTATATAATTTGAATAAAATGATCATTTATTATAATAGTTATTAATATAAGTATCATATGTAATTAAATTCTTTGATGATGACATCATTGACTAGATAATTAATAAAATAATTTTATTTTTTGGTATAAAACATGATTTGGTAATTTATTTGAATTCATTGATTTGTGTATGATATTCATTAATTATTTAGTGAAAGGTATATTAGTTGATTTTATTGATGGATTTTTTATGTAATATTTTTAAAAGTATTATATATATATATATATATTTTGGATGATTTTTTGAATGGTTTGGTGAAAAGTGTAATTTGAACTTTGAATAAAAAAATAGATTTTAAAATGAATTATTGAAGATTATATAAAAAAAGATAATGTTAATTTCCAATAAAACTCCATATTTATAAGCTGATGTTCATATAAAAAGGATTTTGATATGGGAATGATTGGTAGAGAATTTTTTAATTTTTTAAAAAGAGGGTTATCATTTATTAGATAATATCTTTTTAGTGTTTCTGATGATTATACAATGTTCCTTATTTAATAAAATTAGTTGATTAAAAGGAAGTAAATGAATCAATATATTTACTTGTTATAGTATTTTTTTTGAATTTTTGGTGTAGAGGACACAATGAAACTACTTTTGGGGGGGATATTCTGAATATTGTTGACCTGGTATGATGTTATATTTTATTATGGGATTTCATTATTTTGTGAAAAGATGTGGGTTTCTTGAAGGATATATATTTTTATATAGGATATGATTTATTTTTATAATACTCTAATTTGACATAAATGTTTTTCATAACCTTTTCAATATTTTATTTTTGGGATGAAGACATGAAACATAACGATCAAATAAACATTATGAATGTGAAAAGGGAATACGATTTGTGGGATGAAGTGCTGGTTATTTTAATGAAATGGAATACTGAATTACCAATGTATATCTTCAATACATGAAGATAAAAAATGGATAAATAAGTTTAAAGTGTCATTTTTTTGATGGGGACTCCAAGAAAATTCTAAGTATCTTCTTAGTTGGCTGTATTTAACATATTACATAAATATAGTGGAAAATAGAATATTTCCACAGAAATTATATATAATGAGATTAGTTTTTTGGTTCATTTAAAAAGTATTTTATGCCAAATACTTGAAATGACGAACATTTGAAATAATATCTGGGGATTCATTAAAGGGGATTTAGTGTCTATTATCTTGATATTTACCTATTGAGTTTTATTACCTAGTCTACATGATTCATATCAAATAAAGATTTATGGGAATAAATTTTTATTCTTCATTGATGTTAGATATTTGGATATCTATACATATACATCAATCTATGTCTTATAATGTGGTGATAAATCGCACAAAAGAAAATGGTAAATTGTTTTTCTAGGATATTTTTTCTTTTATAGTTCTAATGAGGGATCCATGAGTGAAAATATAAACAGTATAAGTAATGAATATTATGTTTTATTAAGTTATAAGATCAGTTAGAATAATTAATTAAGGTATAAAATTTCAATATCTAGGGGTAAGTGGTTCGTGATTCCCTATAATTGGAGTGATGGTTTATTTAAATTTCACTGTGGAAATTCATAAAAAATATGAGGGTTCCGTGATTCATGGTGTCCCATGGCCATAAGTGATTTTTTATTTATTTTCCAAAATAACAACAGTAGAACACTATGAAAGATCAGTTATTATATATTTGGTTTCTTCATGAGGGTTGAATTATGCTATAAGTAGGTAGTCTTATTCATTTCTTGTGTAAATTTATAGATTGATTTCATGCTTTATTTTTTGAAATTTTTACATTCATGTGAAATCATATCATAATTTTTTTATTTAAAAGCTTTAGGTTGTTGAATAGAAATCTTGATTCTATTTTAAATATCTTTTTAATTATTTTAAATTTTGTTTTATTTGTAATGTGTATTTTTAGACACATCAAAATTTAATATTAAAAGATACGTAAAGAATCAGTTTCAAAATTACATATTTCTTGTATGAGGGTATAAACAAAAATTCCTTAATTTACTTTGAATATTTTGTTTTGAAAATGTATGAATATATTTTCAAATATAATACTCTATTATTTAATGTGTTTTAAAAATACGGAATTATGAGTTTCATAAGATTAATATTATCTTTAAGATTTGATTCATGAGATTGGGTATGGGATTATATTTAAGTCACTCATCATTGATTTGGGTTTGTATATTGTGACATCCCAAACCCATTTCACTACTTTATAACTAATCTTGGTTAGACACATGGACTCAGGAATTACTCATCATATGCTAGAGGATACCGACTAACAGGGAGGGCCTCAGATTTGATATTTGGGAGACTATGACCTTTATTCCTAGTGTAGCACATCTGAATAATGTGAAATAAATAGAAAAGTGGAAGAGTAATAATGATAAACATGATCTGTGGAAGAGATAAAAATATATATAAGGTATATAAACTCAACAATAACAATCAAAACTATATAACAAAAGATTTCAATGTAAGGATTCTAAACAAAAAGTAATATAAATACATGGAAACATGAATATATAAAATACAAGTATATCAAAATAACAAAAGGAAAAAATACTATATTCAAAAGCATTGAAAGACTTTCCTTGATTTGATTCTCAAATATCCCATTATATATACAAATCATGTATCCTAGAATGGATGCTTTACCTTTTCCATACATAGATCCATGAAGTCTGTCCGCGAACTAATTAGTGGCACAAACATTGCCTAATATATACTCAATAGGTAAACACAAAAAATGTTTACAAAAAGTCCAGAATATAAATATAACCAAAATAGTTCTAATTTATAAGAATAATTTGTGGATTAAATGTGGGAAATAAAAACCATGTTAGTTTCATCTCCTTTTGTGATGCTTCGGTAACTATACCTGCTTCAACCAAAGCCAGAAGATTATGAACATGGGACCTTTAAATGATTATGTTCTTTGAATAAACAAGGTTTCTAAATAGAATTTATATATAATATGGGACCCATGGTGTAACCAAGGCATCAATTAGTGATAATGTTAGGATATTAAACAAGTTTAAATAGTCGAATATTTGACATTATAAGGTTGGGTCTATCTTATAGCCAAAATCGATGCAATATTTTCATACGGGTCTAAGTGTAATACCTGCAATAATCCTAAATAATTATACTATAAAAATGCATAACCAAGTATATAGAGGACATCCATAGTAAATATTAGGATAATCATGACATGTGCCTAAGGGAAGAATCCAAGGCAACTCATATATGAGGAATTCAAGCTTAATCCAAATAATTTATATATGGAATTAAAATTAATATTTTTTAATTAAATGAATCGTCAGTAATATGTTGGTGAATTCATATATTAATAAGACAATGACTAAATAACAAGGTGGGCATCTCCCTTTCTAATCAGATCAATGATTCATTTTGGTCTCCTCTGAGTGCTCAATGAATACCATTTGGAAACCATGGGTAGCTCAACTCTGACCACTCCATTGATAGTAAAAGTTCATGTATTAGTAATAGGAACCATACGTTTATAAAATAATCAAAATCAATGTAATAACCATGCCAGTATATCTTTTATCTATAACTAAATCCATTACCTTTCATTCGATAATGATAGGTCTCAGGAGAGGTTTCATTCCATTAAATAATTCATTTTAATTTACCTTTCATATCACAATGAAACATTTTGAGTATTTAAATTAATTATACTTCTTAGTGTAATTTGAATTAAACACACCAAAGGTTGTTTTGGATTACAATAAAAAATGGAATATATGCAAATATAGGCCCCACACATTTTTTGGCTCATGTTGGATTTATTGACCTCTAATGATAAACAAGTCTCTCTTATGTTTTGGATTTCAAATTATAAACAAAGGAGGAAATTTTATTTTAGGGAAAAGAATGGGTAAAATAATTCATGAAACACTAATAAAAAATACAAATGATGAGACTTGAGGGAATGTTATTGAACACATACCTTATGATGATTAAATAACCCTCATCTAGTATCAACATACAATTTAGACTAAAATAGATTAATATATAGAAGAAAAAAAATACCTAAAAATTGGACTTATTAGAATTCCTAGAAATAATAGTGATGATGAAATGATAAATCGTGGAAGGATGGTAATGAATAGAATCACTACTTGATACAGTTCCAATGAAATGAACATAAGTCTGATCAAAGTCCCATTATTGGAGGAGCATTAGTTATTAGATTGACAAAGGAGGAAGATATCCAATGGAGGGGGGATCTATGCATGGATAATAAAGTAGAATTAGGGTTATGGAATAAAGTATTAATGTAAAAGATTAATTTTACTCATTCTAAATGGTTTTCATGGTTTGGAATCTGGTTTTGTCCAAAACGTATGACAACTGTGTTGGGTCACTTCCTAAGTGGCACTATGCATGTAGGATAGATGCATGGTTTGAAAAAACATGTGTAGACTATGTGGGACCCCTCTGAAATTTATCTATAGTTTTTTCACATATCCAGTCATCCTTCTATACATGGTTTATAAAATGTGATCCACCACTCACATGGTGGTATGGTTAAGACGCACTATTACTATTCACTATAGGCCAACTGTGGGCCTCTTCTTGCTCATCCTGAAATATGATATTCAAGATCCAAACTATCCATAGATTCTCTTAAAACATCTCTAAAACAATTTTCACTTAAATTAGATGAAAAAAATATTGATACTAAATATTAAATGGTTCATACTTCATTATAAAATTTGGAATCTTACAACCTACCCCACTTAAGAAAATGAATCCCCTAGTTTCCTATCTATAGTTTGTAAATAATTATAATAAAATAATTCTAGAAACGTACCACATATTACAACATTTATCACCATGCTATCATAATGTATGTTTCCATGATACTATAGCACCATGAAAAAATGCACTAACCATCATTTTAGAGACTTCATTCTATGATCGATAATACAAATAGGATGCTCATCAAAGGTTGAATTAATATCCAAATCATACTCATCATGATGAAGAACATAATATGGGTATGAATTATAACAATTTAACAAAGGTACATGGAAGATTTTTTATATAACTTGGTACCATTAAGGTATCTTCAACTGATAGTCTACATTTCTGACTCTCTCCCAAATATTGAAAGGCCTATTATAATTGGGTGAAATTTAATCAGGCATTGAAGTTCTTCTATTCCCCTAGGTAAAAAAATGGAAGAAGAACCAATCCATGATCTATAATTTAAAGGGATATCTGTGACAAATAACATATGAATTATTACTTGATTGAGTTTATGTGATGCACTTTTTTATAGGTTTTACCAACTCTATTTTCTTCTTAAGAAGATGAGGTCATAGTTTCACAGCCTCTCCATACTCTAACGAGTACATGGGTATGTGAAATAACCTACCATTAAAAGACTAATATGTAAAATTTTAATTGTCTCTTGAAATATGTTGTTCTAAATGAAAGCATTATGTGAGAGGTGTTTCTCCCAAGAGCCTCCAAAATCGAGGATGTATGCTCGAAGCATATCCTTGAACACCTTTATCATATGCTCAGATTGTCCATTATTCTAAAGGTGATATGGCGTACTCAAATGTACCTATGAACCTAACACACTATTTACCCCTTTGAAGAACTAACAAGTAGAATTAGTATCTATATCAGATAAAATAATATATGGAACCCCATGAATGCATATGATTTCTTGAATATATAGACTTCCAAACTCATCAATTAAAAACGCATCCTTGATATTTCAATAGAGAGGGACCTTTGATAGTATGTTAATGACCCCTATACTAAATCACAGTCTAAAAGGGACCCAATAATTTAGTAAAAAATTCCTTGGTCAAACCATCCCTTTACACCCCAAAATGGTAAACCACAGCAAAATTATCACTTATTGTTGTGGTTCCACCTTCACCCGCTGGCCGATGGAACACCTAGTAAGAAAGTAAAAAAATCAGAATTTTCATATTAATCATACCATAACCATTGATATATTATTTTTACCCCAAGTTGTACCACCCAACTAAATTTAGGATATTCTCACATAAACTCATCTTACATATCTTTAGGATCATAGTATTATCCATGAATTAAGAATAACTATTCCCCATCAACAATCTAACATGGGGTTAGGTCGTCACCCAAAACAATCTCTGTTAAGACTAATCCTATGGGGTATAAATGTTTCATCATCTTCAATACATAAATATCTGAATAAGTCATTTCTAAATATGTATAGTTAGAATACCTATGATACTCCTTTTCCTCTTTGATAATCTTAGAAAACATTTCTGTTAACTTTTACACACCATCATCCTCATGAACATCCGATGAATGAGTCCTTTGACTTGGAGAATAATCTAAAAAAGTATCCATCCCCAAAATATTGTCAATAATAATTTCAAATGACATTAGGTACATAACCCATATTCAATTTCTATGATTTTTTTCATGTTGAGTAAATATTTATTTGAGGATTTTGTGGTTTGCATACCCCACAAATTTTTTCTAGTAGATAGTGCCTCCAATAATGCAATGGGTGCACTATAGTTACTAGCTCAAGGATGTGTATAGGGTAATTTCAATTGCGTGGCCTAAAATAATGGGACTTGTATGCCATGACTCAGTCATAAAACATGAAGAATACTCATATATAGATTCTTTTTGTATCAAATGAAACTGTACAACCTCTTCTTCAATTTAGTATAATTCGGATCCATGCTATGTTCAATCATCCCTTTAAATATTTTAAGTATTTATCCTATTATTTAGACCATAACAATTTTATTACCTTATTAGTCAAGGTTGTATGAGGTTCTTCTAGGTATGAATAACCTTTAATGAAGAGTATGTAATAGCCAACTCACCCCAAGATACTCGGTATTTTGAAAAAATTATTGGGATTCTCCTAAGAAACCATATCTCTCACCTTCTATAGGTTGACAAATATGATTACCTATAAGATGATGCATAATAGTAAGTGAACCTTACTAATCCAAAACTAGAATTTTGTGATCTTAGCATATGTATATAGAATAATCAGAGTATATTTAGAATGATATCAAGATATTCAGAATGGTCAAGAAAATAATTAGAATACCCAATGATTTTATCTATGAAGACTACCAAAAAATAATCTAGATATGGTTGGATGACCCGATTCATTAGATCCATGAAAACCTCCAGTGAATTCATGAGATTGAAAAACATAAAAACATACTCATAAAGTCCATAGGTACATTTAAAAAAATATTTGGTATGTATGAATTCGTAAATCATGCAAGATGATATCATTAACTAATGAAAATCTTGAAAAAGCCCATAAAGATTGGAGGAGGTTTAAGAGGTGTTCTATATATGGTAGTGAATACTTGTTCATTTATATAAGATGGTTCAACCAGTGGAAATACATGAAATGAATATGGGTTATTCTTGTGTTCTTGGTGAAAAGGACATATAAAACCCATAAGGATGTACCATTTCATATAGAATCATTATCTTTCACGTCCTCTAGTTTCCAATTGATCTCTTTAAACTCTATAGTGGACATTTTTAAGGATGAATGGATACTAGTATTTCTCTGGGATCTAGATCAATAGTAGACTATACCTATCTCTTAAGTGGTATCTTGGAAAAATCACCATGAAATAAATCCCTCAAATGAAAAACTATTGGACTTAAATTAGAATAAAACATTCACTATTAATCAATATAAAGGAAAAGAATATGAGAAATAATTGTACCTTTCCAATGATGCTCATGCCAAGATCAAATTTAATGGATGTCACCTTCACCCTTTTTAATATAACTATCACCCTCTACTCATGTGAAAGACACCCTCTAGTGGTTGAAATATACTAGGTCACAATAAGTAACCCGGTAGAATATATAGTGAATGATGTTAATGCCCGAAAACTTGAAGATGTTGATGTCCCATAAGAAACAATAAGCACAATCCATGAAGGGGAACACTCTAAACTAGAGTACACTTTTTGATCATACTCTCAATAGAGTATCTAGAGTAATCAATCCTCCTAAATAATGAATAACATGCCTAAGGATTTCTACGATAACCATAGATATCAAATAATTCATATCACCTCGATTTAAAAGGGTTGATACAAAATTAAAGGATACCAAGATCATAACTCATACTATATATGGTCTGGAATCTATACCCTCTAGTATAGCATGTACTATATGTATATTTTTAATATGTTTTTTTCAAAATAGAAAAAATTATTAAATAGGTTTAGGTTAAATGTTTTTTGAAAAACATATATTATAGATGGCAGTGCCACTAAAGCCTTTAGGTTTCGAGTGAATGGTGGAAACCATGATGCCACCATTCTGTTAAAATAGAAAAATAATATTTTTAGAATTTTTAATATTTTTATTTTGATTTGTTTTATGTATTTATATATATAAAAAAATAAAAAAAATTCAGCACAATTTATCTACTATTTAATATAAAGTAGTACTGCCATTACAGATGTCTGGAATCTGATAAAAACCCTCACATAGGTCTCTCATTTATACGAGTTCTTCCCCAAAAATCATTCTACATTTTCAATGTGAGATTATTGTTCTCCCTTTCCTACTTAGAATATTCTACATTTCTATTGTGGGATTCAGAACTGTTTCAAGTACGTGGTTTAAAGAGTATAAAATAAAAACTGTAAGACCAATTTAAATGAAACATAATACATGGATTAAAAATATATTAAATATTTGAAATTAAAAACAATTCCTAGAAATTGTTGATGAAAAATAATTAATTAGCTGTCAAATCCAGCTAGTTAAATCATAATCATGGTTCAGGTATGTGACTTTGAAAACCTATACAATATAATCTATACAACTAATATAAATCGTACTTAAAACTTGTGCTAAACCTTTAAGAAACAATCTAAAATAAAAATAATTTCATAACAATGGTTGATGAAAAATAATTTATATGATTTCAAAGACACCTACATGAAAAATAAATTTTTTCAAGTATGTGACATTAAAATCCTATAAATTATATACTATAAGACAGATAAAAATGAAACATAAAACATGGACTAAACATATAAAAAAAGTCAAAATAAAAGGAATTTTATAACAAATGTTGATGACAAACAATTTAAAATCTTTCAATACCAGCTACTTGAAACATAAATATGATTCAAGTATGTGACTTTGAAAAACTATAAAATATAAATTATAATACGAATATAAATAAAACATAAAACACCGATTAAATATAAAATAAATAGTTGAAAATTAGTTAGTTAATTATTAATTACAAAAATAATTAATCATTTATTAATATTAATATTAATTATATAAAAATTAATTGGTAAGGTAATTATTTATTATATAATTTTTAATTATATTACTAATTAACTAAATAATTATTATATAATTAATAATTATATAATAATTAATTAGTTAATTAGTAATATAATTATTTACTATATATTAATAAATTAGTAAATTAGTAACATAATTATTAATTATAAAATAGTTTTTTAGTCAATTAGTACTATAATTATTAATTATAATTATTAATTATTTAACAATTAATTAGCTAATTGGAAGCAGAATTTTTATCAATAATAATAAATTAGTTAATTTGTAATAAAATTATTAAGTATATAAAAATTACTTACTTAATTATTTAATTAGTAATATAAATATTTATTATATAATAATTAATTAGTTAATTAGTAATATAATTATTAATTATGTAATAATTAATTATTAAAATATTAATATAATTAATAATTAATAAATAAATTGTTATTTATTAATATAATTATTAATTTTATAATAACAAATGAATTATTGAGTAGTATAATTAATAATTATTTAATAATTAATTAGTTAATTTGAAATATAATTATTAATTATATAATAATTAATTAGTTAATTAGTCATAAAATTAATAATTATAATTATTAATTATAAATAAAAATTATTAATTATTACTAATTAACTAATTAATTATTATATAATTAATAATAAATAATAAAAATTATACTCAGTAATTATTAACTAATAATTATATTACTAATTAACTAATTAATTAGAATTATAATTTTATTAATAATTAAATAATTAATTGCTATATAATTAATATATATATTACTAACTAACTAATTAATTATTTAGTATATTATTATTTTACTAATTATTTATTATTTGATTAATAATTAATAATTATTAACTAATAACTAATAATTAATACCAATATTACCAATTAATTAATTAATTACTTGTTATTAAGTATGAATTAATAATTATATAGTAATTAATTATTAAATTGGAAGTATAATTATTAATTATATAATAATTAATTAGTTAGTAATATAATTCATAATTATATAGTAAATAATTATGCTAATAAATTATTGTTATATAATTCATAATGATATTACTAATTAAATAATTAATTAAATAATTAATAATTATATTACATATCGACAAATTAATTATTATATAATTAATAAATTTATATTTAATAATTATATTACTAATTAAATAATTAATTTTCAACTATTTCTTATATGTTTAATATATGTTTTCTATTTCATTGATATTCATCTTAGTGTTTATATTTTATACCCTTTCAAAATCTTATACTTGAATCATTTTTATGTTTTAAGTAGGTGGATTTGAAAGCATATAAATTATTTTTCATCAATATTAGTAATGATTTTTTTATTTACTATTTATTATATGTTTAATCCATTTTTATGTTTCATTTATATTTTTGTTATAGTTTATATTTTATAAGCTTTCAAATTCACATAGTAGAAACATTTTTTAGTTTTAAGTGGGTAGTTTTGAACGATTATAAATTATTTTTCATCAAAATTTGTAATGAGTTTTTTTAATTTTTGACTATTTATTATATTTTTAATCCATGTTTTAAGTTTCATTTATATTGGTCTAATAATTTAAATTTTATTGGATTTCAATGTCACATACTTGAAACATTTTTATGTTTTAAGTAGGTGTGTTTGAAAGTTTATAAATTATTTTTTAATCAAAATTTAATATTATTTTTATTATCAATTATTTCATATATGTTTAATTCAAGTTTTCTTATTCATTCATATTGGCCTTATAGTTTATATTTTATAGTATTTCAAAGCCACTTACTTGAAACAGTTCTGAATCCTACATCAGAAATGTAGAATGTTTTACATAGGAATGGGAGAACAAGAATCCATATCGAAAATGAATAATGATTTCCAGGGGAAGACCTCTTATAAAAGGGAGACATCTGTGAGAGAATCTATTAGAATCCAGGATTTTGTAATGGCAGTACTACATGATATTAAATCATAGATATATTATGCTAGATTTTTTGTATATATATATATATATATATTTATATAAACAAACCATAAAAAAATAAAAATATTAAAAATAAAGAATAGTTTTTTTTAATTTTAGTGGATAGGATCTATCGTAGTTTCCACCTTCCACCTAAAACCTAAAGGCAGTAGTGTCACTGACTCCTTTAATACACATTTAAAATTTTTAACATAAACCTATTTAATTTTTTTTGAAAAAACATATTAAAAAAACTCGATGTACTATATATATCCTTCCAGATCAATGAATAGAATTTATAACCTGAATACTCTAAGTGGTTCCAGTCATTTGGCACTACAAATCTTAAGTATGGACTCCTTTACCATGTCCACCTCTTTGTACTATATGACCAGTGGTAGTCCAACTCCTATCTTAGAACTGATCTAGTGATCATGATCTAGAATTAATAGTTTGTATGGATCATCTACCACTACGAATCAGTGGAATTGTATGAAAAAAATTCTGAATATGGCCCATTCATCAAAATTATTAACACAAAACTAGGTAGTAGTCACATTGATTCTTTACATGACCATTCCATCAACACTGATAGAATGTCCTAGAACTACCAATGCGGACACTATGGAAACCAAAAATCTATTCAGAACCATCCAAATAAAATTTAACGCCACTGGAAGAACTACTATCCTACATCGATTCTAGTCCACCCTACACCGTATCGACGCCTTCCTTCAATTTTAATTCAGTGATCAGAGATTGGTTAAATACACCTGAAATGGTAGTCAGACAGAATACATTTACATAAAATAAAATGGCATATATGAGATATTCCCCCAATGAATATTTCCATTGAAAACTAATCACCGGTAAAGGATGGTGAAAAATGAAGAAGATGAGTGATGAGAGCTGAATAATCCATGATTAAGAGGGATCCATTCTACATTTTCATAAATTCCCTAGATCACTCATCCTTCAGCTTCATCAAAAATAAAAAATCATCAGATAAATCCTAAAAATATTTAAAGACTATATCCTGATATTGTTCTACTTGAGTAATAACATCCCACCAACACTTGGTAGAACCCTAATGTATATAAGTGGCGATCCAGAATCTTCTCTATAGAGAAGTCTCCATTTTCTCAATGATATTCAATGTTTCCAATATCCATGTATCCAAAGCCGAGGTCTATCATGTTATGAATGATTAGGTGGATTTTATAGACAAGACTCTCACATTAGCTCTACCCAAAAAGGATTAGGTCATTTGGTTCTATACATGTTCTCTATAAGAAATAGGAAACCCACTTGAAAATATGAATCAGTTCTCATGTATTTTATAAAAGGAGTTGATGTAGATGGAACTACTAGAATGTTCAGTCCCACCACTTTATGAACATGGTTGTCACCACTATCTTGGAACATGACCTGAGGTCTTCATGTAATTATAGAAATATAAATATATATATTTATTAATAAAATACCTTAGAACTCAATAAGTTGTTAAAATATGTTCACATGGTATAATAATATTCAAAATGTCTCACATCCCAAAATAAATAAACCCAACTGCCTAAGAACTGATGTCAGGGTATCCATCAGATTCCAACTATTAGTCATAGTGTTTCTACTTTGGAGACTTCCAAGCCCATTTAGATGCATCTATCATTCCAATGTTATAAATGACTATTCTATATATGTTTAAAATTATACTACATTAAAAACCCATGATTATTTTATGGTTTAATTATATGGATAACTATTCCAAATTTATTGAGCCACAAACAGTTTACAAATTGGAATTACAACCTACAAAATTTTAATAAACTAATGTGTCAGTTTGCAAGACCAATTGTCTACTATTCAATCTCACTATAATTGGAAAATTCAGGTGAAACAATTAGGTTATATTTGGAAACCCATTTAGGTAGAAGTAGAGACTTTACTTTATCCAATTATTTTAACATTGTAAGAGACATTCGAACAAATGTAGAGATAACTATTAAGGAATTAGGATTATATAGCAGGAGAAGAACATAGTAAGTATATGTTGATTGAAATAATTCATGAAATATAAATACTCGTGTTCTTAAAATTATGTATGAGACACTACCTCCTTGCCATACTAGGACATAGTTAAAGATAAAATTCCTAATTGTAATAAAAGCCAAAAGTGATGTGCATCACCCAAAACTGATATTAGTACAACCATAAGAGGCATAATCAAAACCATTAAATCCCAAATTTATAAATTTTGATTTTCCCACATAGGTAGGATATATACTCCTAGACACATTCTCATTACTATATTCCAACATATCTGAATCACACATCTACCATCCCAAGTAGTATGAAAAAAGGAAAGGGGGATTTAATACCACTTTATGAAACCGTATACCATGTTCATTCCTTTCAAACTAAACCGAGTTGTCCACATAACCTCAAGTGCACCTACCTATACGCTAGAGTATATTAACTAGTAGTTAGGACCTAAGGTATGTCTGTGGGGATACAATTTCATCTTGTTAGAGTGTGACACAATAAATAAAAACAAAAGGATAAAAAAATAAGAAGAATAATGGTAAAAATGGAATCTGAATAGAAAAACATCCATAAAATATAGATATTATAAATCATAATAATAAACACCATATACCAAATAATTTCAATGACATGATCCTATAAAAAAGAACATGTATTCATATAAATTTATACATATACGATACACGAATATCAAAAAAATATCAAAAAAATAACTCCAATAGTATCAGGATCCTAATCATGGTCCTGTGGTCCAATATACCATGCAATATGTTAATCCAGAATCCATGCGCTTGTGATTTTCCATGTCTCTACCTACATCCATGAAGTTTTTCCAGGTACCTATTGGTGGCTAGAATAGGGTGTGAAATATACATAATAGGCCGCCATAAATGGTGTGTATAAAAAGTCCATTATGTTTATATAAATGTAATAAGGTACATGTATAATAATAATAATCGGAGTAAATGTGTGAAATAAAATCCATTTTGGGATTACCTCCTCTTTGGATGATTGGTTAACCATACATACATCATCCTTATCCAAGATAGTTATACTAGTGGACCTGTAAATGGTTAAGGTCTAATAATAATAATGGTGTCCAAGTAAAAGTAATATATTTTGTGGGACTCATGGTGTTACCAAGGAGTCTAAGAAGTAATAATAAGAAGATATGTAACAATGTGAAAATAAGTCATCCAATAACATACAATATCAACCCAACTAGTATTCAATAAATACTAATCATAGGTATAGGTTTTTATATGTAATCAAAGTGGAAAAATCGAAGCATTCAACTAGAAAAATGTTCAACTGAGCCCATGGAGCATGTCCAAAGAAAATATAAGGATAAAAAAACTGAGGCCCAAAGAAAGAATCTAAGTCACCTCTTGTATGAGGAACTCAAGAAGAATCCAATGAGTGTATACAATAAATTATAATTTTCTAATATGAATCGAATGAATCGTCAGTACCACACTGATTAATTCATGTAATAACAAGATAGTGGACAAATTCTACAGTGGGTATTTCCCTTGGAAACAGAATCAATGAATCAGGGTAGCATCCTTGGAGGGCTTAAGTCATTCCCTCAGAAATCCCTAGCTGGATAATTTTTTTCTACTCCAATAATATATAAATGGTCCAAAGTATTAATATGAACCTTATATCTATCAAGTAACCAAATTACATGGAATAAATATTTCATTAAGTCATTTCCATTTAAATAAATACATTACCTTTCATCCATTAATGAAATGGAGCATAATAGTGTTGATAAAATTAAACAAATCATTAAAATTTATTTAGATTAGTGAACATGTTATCCATATCACAATATAACAACTCATTTATTTAATTTAAATAAATTACATAGATGATGTTGAGCCAAAAACAGTGAATGTAATTATGGTTAATAATATACAATAAGGGAATGTATTTATATATATTTATTACCCATGGGGTAAATCATGTTGAGGTTATACCCCTCCAATGATTTGTAGGGGACTACGAGGGTGATTTAATATCAATTAATGAAATCAAATTTAAGATAGATTGAATCTATTCCATAATGAGCATAACCCCAATGCATGGAACAATTATGATAAATATAAATTGAAAGACATTAGAGAATTTTATATAACACCTAAATTTGGGTTGTTTTTAAATAGTCATCTAGTATTAGCTTTCGATTTGGGATAAATATGAGGAAATCCTAGAAATGGAAAAGGACCTGAAAATAGGGAATATCATCCTACAACGAAATAACACCAAATACTGTGAGATCAAAAAATAATAGAAGGTAACCGATTGAAGCACATATTTTTATGCTTCAAATGTAATTAATGACAGTCCAATTAATGTCCATTTTATGAAGGAGCTTCAAATAATAGATTGAATAAGGATAAAGTGATCCACAAGAGGGATGATCTATGTGTTCAGAAGAATGAAAAAGAAGGTTAATGTTATAAATGATTAAGGTAAAAAGGATATTTATCATATTTAAAAGGAGATTCACAGTTTGGCCACACATTTTGTCCACATGGTTTGGAAAAATAGTTAAACAATAATCCATGGTCAATTCCTATGTGGCACTACCCATTCAAGTTAGGTGCATGGTCCAAAAAAACCATGCCAACCATATGTGGTTCTCCTATAAAATTCCTCTACTATTTTTTTCATGGTCATAAAGCCCACCAATTAGGGTTTACAAAATTTTATCCACCTATTATAGGGACACATGGATGAGATGAATAATTAATACTAATTGGGGACTAGTCCGGAACCTATATCTATTCCACAAAAAAAATAAACCTTAAAGCACTGAGAAAGCCTTCGATTCTCCCAAACCCTTACTCAAACCTGTAAAAATTTCCATGATAATAAAATAGAATTATTACACTTACAAATAATGGCTTCATAATCCATTATAAAATGTTAACTCTTAAATATTTTGGTTTTAATCATTTATTAAGGTAGTGATTTTGGACTATGATATATTTAATATTTTGTTGTTTGAGTTCTTTTGGTAGGGTATTAGCTATTATGAAGAGTTTTTATATGATAAATTTATTGTTTAATTTTTTTTGTTTAAGAATAAAAGAGTTCACTTATATGTTTTAATTTAAATTAGAATATTTTTATGAGATATATTATGTGAGGAACTAGGGATTTCAATAGAAAACCTTGTTTCTTTAGGTGGTACTTTTTTTTGGATTGTTGGGGTAAAATTATGGTGAGATATGTATGAAACATGTTAGTTATGTTTGTAGGTTTTCATATTCTTATTAGGTTTTATTTTGATTATTGAGTATGAAAATAATTAGATAGGCTTCTAAAGTTGAGGTAGGTCTTTCTATTTCACTACATTATAAATTTAATGAATTGAATATGGAAATAGAATTTATGGAGGTGAATTGTAGTTGAAGAGTTGAAATTTCGGTTTGGGGATAAACTAAATCATTTTTTATTGTAGTTATACTATAGTATTCATCTTGGAAGTACTCTTGATCATTATCATGATGCACATTTATTATTTTCTAGGAGGAGTGATTGAGTATCATTATTCAAGGAGTATATTATGTCAGGGTTATTCCAACTATAAAATGGTTTTATTAAAATAGAATTTTTTCATAGAAAGGATTATAGATGTGATTTAATTAAGTATTTTTTTAAAATTGTGATGAAATAAATCACCATTATTCAACATGGTTCAAAAATATAATGGTTTAGATAATAGAGATCATGATTTTATCTTAAATTTTGAAATGAAACAGATGAAAATATATCACGGTTTTTTGGAAATGTATTGTTTATGTTTAAAGGTATATTTTTGGAACGAAATGGACAATGAAATTTAAGGGTATAAAAGATTTAAGTAACCTTAGTTTTCATATCATTTTTTATTGAAATAAACCATGAAATAGTCAAGGGAACCATTTGGTATTTTGGATCAGCAAAATATAATTATATATTTGTGTATTTATTTTTCTAAAATTTGACCACCTTTTCCTTTAGAAACTCTAAGTTGAATAATGATCAGTTTTCTATGATAATAATTTTCTCTTTGTTATGTTTTGTATCCAATTTTTTGGCATATGATATCTACATAACTAAAAATGCTTTCTTGTCATGATTTCAACATCGTTATCAAATTTAATTCTTCCTATATGTTCTCGGGAATTGATTTATGTATGTGTGTGATAGGGGATTAATATGGAGTGACTGATCACACATTCATTTGATATTCGACATGAGGGTGTCAAATAAAAATAGTTGGGATTCATTTTTTTATTATTTAATGATATATACATTTTTTGGGGTTCGTTATTTTGAAACACCCTATTTATTTATTAAATAATATTGTATATTTTCTATTCTTTAGTTTTTAAAAATAAATAATTGGGACATATTTGTTGATATAAAATTTTCTAAAAACTATAATAGGTCTATGAATGTGTGTCTATATATAGAATATAAATATACATTATAATTAAAATATTAATTATTTATATAACATTTAATTAATATAAATATTAAGTGATATTGAGTGTGTGAAAATATATGTTTTATATTATTTTGTAGTGTAGTTAACATGATTACAATAAATGGGTTAAAATTAAAGGAATGAAATAAATAAGATAAATAGAATATGAAGTTTAGTATGAAATATTTTTTAAAATTTTAATATATTATTTTATGTTCTTTATACAATATATTCCTAATCAATAATGTGAAAGAAAATATTTTAATGGGATATTGTTTTAAAATTTTTTCATATTAGATGTTGGTTATTTTACATTGATTATCTATTATGTGGAAATTTTAATATTAATCATGAAATGAATGATTGATATGATAATTAATAATTTAAAAAATAGGGTTACATTTTTTTATTTGCACGATTTATTTGTTGTTAATGTAATTAGTATGTATAATTATTATGTAAATATTTAATGTGGTTTTTTCTGTATGTGGTAATGAATTATAGAGGGAGTATTAATGGGATTGGTGAATTATATGAGAAATGGATAGAGGAACATTGAATCAATATGATGTAATATGTGTCATGAATTGAATTAATAAGATGATGAAGTTATATTGATGTAGTTAATAATGAAAATTTTGGAATTGGAAGTGAATTATTAAATAAGAAGAAATCATTGTAATTTTCTGTTTAATTTTGTCATCTTTATATCGGTTTGTGAACTGGGTAGATGTTTAAATAGTAGTCATGTGATATTGATGTTTTTGGTAAGGTGATATGAATAGGGTGTCTTTTTAGAATGTGGACCCTATGTTTGGGTATGTGTGCTATTTTATCTATTTTTTTAATTTCATATACACTCACACCATTTTTGGATAACCTATCAGATTCATATTTGAGGTTTATGGAATCGAGTAAACCACCAATATCTAGAACATGGGTGAAATGAATGGATAAATCCCAAACCCCATCCTCTCCCTTGCGTCTATGGTTATGGAAACAGTTGTGGTATGTGGTGCTATATATTGTTGGTATTTATTCTAGTTTATAGTGGACATGGATCAGGTATGTGTTTGTGCTATAGTGTTTTAAAATGTAGATATGGTATGTGATTAAGGAATAAGGTTGTGGTATGAAATCGTGTAATGAGTAAATTGAAGGGATTGAAACACAGGTTCATAAGTCATTAGAATGTAAATATGACAAGATCATTGAGTATTCTGAACTGAGAAACCTCCTTTTCTATCATTAGTAGAAAATACTACAATTTCGATAGTCCAAAATCATGATAATTCTAATGTAGAACATGGCCCTAGAATATAGACAAAGTAAGGGGATCATAATGACTATTATAATTTTTATAGCCTATAAAAATAGTCGTGAAATTATGATCTCTAGATATTATATACGATCATGGTCAATAACTATGGAGATAATCAATTCTTATTGGTCAAAAATAATGACCACGATTAGAAACCACGAACTAAGGCTCTAAAAAATAAATTCCCACTAAAGTATAGTCATAAAACATCTACATTGTTATGTTGAGACTTCACAACACAGTAGGTATATGTAATGTGACACACCCATGTAATTTTTGTTTATTATATTATATTATTTCATATCTTTTTAGAGGTATTTTATTTTTAATATTATTTAATTTAAATTTTTGTTGAATATAAAATTTTTTCCTTTTTTTCTTGTTTTCAAACATAGTTTAAGGGAAACATTGTAGTTACCTTTACAAAGGAAGATGTTGGTTCATTTTTTCTAGCATGTTTTGCTTTCACAAGTAAGGTACAATTGGGTTTAAACCTTATGAAACAAAATTGAGACCATGAAATATAATTTTTTTGTTTGATTATTAGAATATGGGTTTTTCATAGATGGTATAATTCTTCTAAAAAAAGTGATAGAGGATTTGGTGTTTAAAAAAGATTATTTTCATTTTTAGAACATGATTTGATAATAATTCAGCCAAACCATGTGAGTGTGTTGTCCCATAATATAGATCTCACACTCTCGGTGGTCTATTTTCCAAAATATGTGCATTGACCAGACTCACAAAAAATTGAACTTCCCTTTAAACATGAAAATGTTATTTATTTCCAAAGTCCATCCATTATCTATTATCTAATTTACCTCGTTGAGATCATTCATGGGTAACACCATTCCTTACACCTCATATGAATTGAAGCCTATTTTTTTTTAAAAATAATTCTTTTAATGGGATGTATTTCATTCTACTTCCTTCTTCCTTAACTCATATATCCTTACCCTCTCCCCTTTATTTTATTTCTATCATAATTTTTAATTGTATTTCATGTTGGGATTAGGGTGTAAAATGGTTCTAATTATGTGGTTACGGGTTAAATTTGGTTGATTAGAGTGTATTATTGTTTAGTTACATGTTTTCACCAATGTATACATGTTTCTAATGCATTCCACTTAAATTAGGTAGATGTTTTTATAAATATCCCCTATAAAAATTTCATAATAATAATTGATTCTTATAAATCTTTTATATTGTAAATTATACCCATACATATTATAATGAAGGGTTTAGAGGGGTTTTAAAATGACATCATCACTTGGAATGAACTCATCAACATCCAAGTGTTCTTAAAAACTAAAGGGTGTCTCTTTTAAAGGAACTATAAAGATTTAAAAAGTTTTTCATGAATGTGATATTATATTAAATTTTATGTTTTGGTGTTTTAAATGTATTATTAACAAAAAATTAGGTAGTTGACCATTGTTTTAATTGTTATGAGTCTATTAGGTATTATTGTGGCATTGAGGTTATTTAAAAACACATTTGTTGATAGTATTTGGGTTTTAAATTGAATTACCCATGGTCAGCTAGAATGGTGGAATTTAAGAGATCTTCAATTGTGATTTTAAATGGTGTGAAATGGATTCGTATCCTATGATTCTTTTAAAATATCAATTGCTAATTTTAAAGAGAACATTTTTCTTAAACAGGAATGTACCTTAACTGGGATCCCAAAATTATGAGTATACCATTGTGTATTACGACACCATAGGGGATGTGATAGAGTTATATATATCAATGGTATTATTTTTCATGAATGTCGTGGTGGGGGGGGGGTTCATTCGATGGAGTAACTGGTGAGATAAGTGATCTTAGGATGTCTTATATATCCAAAGTATCTTCACTATCGTGGGATGGATATATTGTCGTGATATTTTGATGGTAATATTGGGATGGTCATGTTTTTTAGTGATTTCCTAGAGATCGTGTCACTAGTTTGGATCATTTTTCATGATTCCTAAGAAATTTTACCTCACTCTGAAGTCCTTTTTAAGAAATGTTAGGTGATTTTGTTTCATTCATTGATCTAATTCTTCTAGTTTTTTCGTTGATCACTTGAAAATATTATTTGATTTCATTAATTTAATTTGATAAATTAATTTCCTAGTGGTTGTTATGAATATAATTCATTTTGGGTGTGATTTTAGTACACATTACTACTAATTTCTTGAAAGAGTCAAGAAATTGTATTATAAATATAATGACTCAGTTGTTTCTTAAATGGGTTCTATGAAAAAGTATTTAAATGTAAATATTTACAATTTTTTTCTATAAATGACTGGGAATAGGGATACATTGTAATTTGGGTTTTGGTTTCATCTATTATAAATATCCTATTTAATTTTTTTAAAATTATTTAACTATACTTTTCATCTACCAATTTTTTATCTTAAAGGATATTTATATAAAAAATATGGCAATGACTTGTATCTTGATTTTTTTAGGTATGAATATATTATTTTATACCGTATGGAAAACTATAATTTTATGACCTCCCTTAAAAATGGAATTTTATATACTCAATTAGATCCAATATGGCATGTTTAACACACACCCTATATGTACCTAAGTATGCTGGAAGGTAAGAATATTCATTGTTTCACTTTCAAGTCCCTAGTTCTATTTTCAATTTTTGATGTTCATGGTGTTCCATTGATAGATGAGTGGATATGGGGATTGATCATGGGTCACTAGTGGTGATGTTGAATCTCTTGAGTTTCTATTTTAATTTTATATTGGGCCTTTATATAGGATTATTTTTCCAATTTTGTTTTATTTTCTTGAATTTTTATATCAGCTTATGCATAATTTATTTATTTATTTTCGAATTTTGATTGATGTTTATTTTATTATTCGTTATTAGGATGCCTAATTTTTTTATATTTATTCTTATTTGGATTGCATGGGTGTCTAATATATAGATTGGTCATGTAAAATTCGTAATAATATTCATTATTGGTTTATTATTATTTTCTAGGGTAAAACTATTCAAGAAAATATAATTCTTCATACCCAGACAGTAGTTTCAAGACCATGAGGATTAGGAATGTCCTTTGGGCCTTGTGGTGTACTAGGTCTGGTATCATATCAGGTTATCCCATGATGGTTTATAAAAAATTGTATTAGATTCTAGGTTTCTAAATAAGGACTTTGGTTCATCGAACACCCTATAGTTTTTTAGGTATACCATAAAAGAATTTAGTTTGAGTATTCATTATGACTCTATATGTTGGTTACAAGTGTGTGCTTGATCATCGATGATGATGAAAACTCTTGTGGTATCAAGGAAAAAATATTTTAATTTTTTTTAATTAGTATTGTTTGATTGATATTTGTTATTGGGGGTTATGATTCTCATTTTAATTTTATGTGTTACATTTGGGTTTTTGATGAATTTTTGAGTGAAAATGGAAAAAGGATTTGAATAATTTTGTTGAAATGAATATCCTGATAAATTAGTTGGTGAAAAAATTCTTGATCTTATAAACATCACATAAATTGTTACATTACAGGAATGTGAACTATCAAACAATTTTTCCATGTCAATAAGGATCTTGTTGAATTTAAACAATATTTTCATACATTAATATTAAATTATTTTGGATGAATATTTAATAAATATCCTTAAAATCCAATCCATAACCATAAAAACTCAGTGTATTTGGAGACAAGGTAAAAAAACCAATTATTCTGGAACATTCTTACCCATGTGTAATAAAGATATTATCACTTAATACCGTTTATGAAATACTTCACTTACCAACATTTTTAAAAATAATGGGAATGAAAACATAAGATATTGTGATATAAATTTTTTTATAAGGGTAAACAGGGAAGATATTAATAAATGATCATATGAAAGAATAGTATAAGTTTATGTTTACAATATAGTGATCATAATTTCCAAAGTTCATACCCAACCATATGAAGATTAGAAAAATGATTCATGGAAAAAAATCTCTCATTTCAAAATACATGAATCACACGAGTGATAAATCATTATAAATACACCTTGATCCAAGAATCCATATCATAAGCCTAAAAATATTTTCTAAAAGTGTGGATCAATTATATGAATGAAAATCATTTCAGAAGACAATATTAAATATCATGACTCTATAATGAAGTAATGGAAAAATTACTTATACCAAAGGTTTGGAACCATTGGTATTGGTCCCCAAACCATTGGTATAGCCTATACAAACAGTTTGGTAAGTCATTGGGTGATTTAGAATTGAGAATGACCTATCCAAGTGGTTTGGAGAAATCCATTGGGAAAGACTTATCCCAATGGTTTGGAAAAACCATTGGGAAAAGTTGTCTGAAATGTCCATTTACCAATGGTTTGCCAAAAATGTTGAGAAAAACTATCCTAAAGGTTTGAAAACTATTGGGAAAGACCAATTCCAATGGATTGGGAAAACCATTGTTAAAGAACTATCCCAATGGTTTGAAAACCATTAAGATAGGTAAATATAATAAAAATGTTACAACGGAGAATTAAACCCAAAAAATACATGTTATATTTGAAAGACTATATGACTAACCTACAGTTACCTTTATTAATATATTCATATAAATAAATAAATATATATATATATAATTTATATATTAGTTTATTGGATAATATTAAGAAAAATAATTCAGAAAAAATAAGGGTACCTATCCTAATGGTTTTGAGTACCATAGGGATAGATACCCAACATTTCCAACACTTTCCAAATAGTTTTCCATAACTGTTGGGAAATGTAGAACCTTTCCGAATAGTTTTCCAAAAATGTTGGGAAGTGTGGTCTCAATCTACCCTTCCCGAATGTTTTTCCAAAATCCTTTGGAAAAGTGGACCCTTTCCCAATGAGTTTCCCAAACACTTGGGAAAAGTAGTCTCAGAGTACAATTTCCCAAGGGTTTGGAAAACTGTTGGGAGAACAGAAACATTTCCCAACAGTTTGACCAAACCACTGGAAAATGTGGTCTCAAAGTAACCTTTCCCAAAAATTTTCCAAAACAATTGGTAAAAGTTAACCCTTTCCCAAAACATTGGGAAAATTTGTCAAAATGTGGAATATCCAAATAGTTTTGGAAAACCATTGGGAAAAGGAGACCTATACCAATGATTTTTACAAACCATTGGTATAAATGCATATGTATATTTAGGATTAATAGTAGTTATGATAGTGGATCAAGAATAAATACATGCTTCCCATATAATAAAAGATCAAGAATAACTATATTCTTCCCATAATAGATTAAGAATCCCTACCTATTTCACATAGTAGATCAGATATCCATAGTTGCTTCCCATTATGGTTTGATAACATCTACTCTGTTCAAATAATTATCACATGAGATATAAAGATTTACCAAATAAAATCAAGTCCCCCATTCACATAATAAAAATATATATGTTACACAATATCATTAAACATTCATAATTTTAATATATTATATTCAATGGGAAAGAAAACATGTATTATAAACACTACATAATTTCATAGTAACAAAACCAATTAAAAAAACTAGTTTCATAAACATATCATAATAATAATAAAAAAATATCAAGATAATGAATAATATTGTATCATTGGATGATATCCTCATTAAGGAATAATAAAATTATTGGATTTTATCATGGATGAAAATTTTCATTAACAGATGATTGTAATATACCTTGAATAAAATACCATTTTCATTTTTATATATCTTAAATAAATATAAATATTTCCAACCATTTATGAAAAACAAATTATTTTAAAATTCATGTGTAAAAATATAAATTTGTATTCTGAACATTTAATTTTTATGATGTTGGGATTTTTTATTCATGTTGAGGATATTAAAAAATATACATTTCACATTTTTAGTAAAAAGCTAAAAGCACCTCATTTGAAAAAAATTATAAGTATCATTCAATTTTTTAAAAAAAATTAAAAAATTCATAAATATGAATTTAATAAATCATTTGATAATATGAAAACGTTACTAAAATAATTTTAATGAAAACATGGACATTGAAGAAGAATATTCTCAACCAAATAAGAAACATATTTAGTTTTTCTTAAAAAAAATTCTTAAATATTTTCAGTAAAAAATAAGATTATTGGTAATATTACATAAAAATTAAAATAATATCCACTTGGGAACAAAATTAATTTTGATTTATTAGATAAGGATCATATAATTTCTCCAATGAAAATGTTATCATATATAATCTTTATTAAAATTAGATTAAAATATGAATCCCTTACCATATTTATCTTCATGATTTATACACATTTGAATCTCCTGTATAATAAGTATATACTAATTATAAATATATTAATGAACCATTAATATATAAATCATACCATATATGATTTAATTATAACAATTTAACTTGATTTTATTAATTATTCCTTACTGAAATAACTATTCTAAATGATAATTTCTTCATTAAATGCATGTTTTGGTTTGGCAGTCCTGGTCATTAAACATTTATCATAGTTCCATTAATTAAATAGTATTAATAATTTAATTAGTTTAATATTGAATTATATAACCTTTTATATAAATTTTTGATTAAAAATGAATTATATCAATTCATGGAAATGATAGTATTTATGTACTCAGAAGTGATGTTTCAAAATTTAGAAGGATTGAAAAAATAGAAAGAAAAAATAATACTATAATTTCTAAAACTATAAAAATATAATGTATATCATATATATATTTAGTAATTTCATCATTACAACTATCAATATGATTTAGTGTTGAAAATTGAAACACATCACTTTGAGGATGTGGAAGTCCACATATAAACATGAGAGCATGCTTATATTACCATAAAATTAAAAAGAGGTGGATAATTATTTTCCATTATAATATTAAAAATTAATATTGTTGATAAAAATGAATTAATTATTTTTTTAATTGTTACAATATATATTTTTTGTTAAAGAAGAAATAAAATTGAATGTACTTGGCCAAGATTTATATCAAATTGTTGAGAATCCTCTTTTTCATTACTCATTAATCCTTGAAAGAATGGTCTTTTAGAAATAAATGATTCAATAAAAAATGTGGAAATAAATTATTTATAAATTATTTATTGTATTTTAATATCAATAAGGAAAAAATGAGTGAGGATGAGAGAATAAGATGTTTATTTTATAATTGAGGAGAGGGCCACTCTTGGAGTTACTTCGAGTATTAAACTATTACAAATAAATTGTATGGTTTACGTGACTCAAAATTGATTAATTTAAAATATTGTTTGTTAATCAGTAATAATAATATCATATTATAATATTAATACATTTTTATGAAACATATCATCACATATCACTTAATTTAAACCATCATTAACACATTTTACAATTACCATAATATCAAAGTCTTTAACTCTTCAATGGTAATGAATGATACAATAGGAAGACAAATAGACCATAAATATACATTATTGACATTTTCAACCATATCCCATTCACTTGGATGAAGGTAGTATATTTATTAAATTTAAATATTTTTATAAAATATTTTTTATTATAAAATATCATTAATTTAATATTTCGAAATATTTCATTAATTTGACTTTATTGTCATCAATGTAATAATTAAATTTGAATATAAAAATTCAAAAAATAACTATTGTGTTGTATTTATCTAAATAATTCTTCAAACACACAAATTCACCAAATTATAATTAATTCAACATTTTCAATATCATTCAATTTTTTCCATTAATTGAATTAATATTATGTTAGTTTTGGCAAAGAATTTATGTTAATTATTAAATAACTAGGAAAAAATGAATTACTAAAATAAAAAATTAACTTATGTTTCAAATATAATTTCATATCAAAACATAGCCCCTTTTTTATCATTGTGAAAAAATATGAAATATACAAAAGTCAAGAGAGTTACATTTTCTATTTATTATTTTCCAAAATAATATAATGGGCATAATGAAAAAAATAGAAAAAAGTGGCTATATTATGAAAACATACATAATAATGGTCTATCTAATAAAATCTATTCGAAAAAATTCAAGTATTAAAGTAATTTTAACTCTATATCCACAATATTTTCGTATGTATTACCCTTACTGACATGATAGAAGTTTACCAAGGTTTTTATTCATAATCATAAAAATAAAAGGGAAATATTTACTAAAGTTTAACATCCTGATTCCAAATGTGGGATCCATTTTCCAATTATTAATTACTTCAGGGTGTAAAAATCTTTTTAAATTATATAAACAATGAAATTTTTAGAAAAATGCATATTTGAACAAAAAACTATATTTATTCTTAATACATGCATAGTAAGAACCATTATATTAAGTCATGATATGAAGACATCATACTGTGCAGTTTTTAGTAATTCAATTAGGACATTGTACTGTGCAGTTTTAAGTCATGCAGTGAGGACATTATACTGTGCAGTTTTATGTCATGCAGTGAGGAGATTGTATAGCATTAATTTAAGGTCTTCAGCTTTGACCAAAGGTATTACATTCTCCCAATTTCTTGATAATTTTTTTGCAAACATACTACCAAATTCATGTATTAAATGGAAGAATTTTAAACTTTTATTTAGGAATTTCGGAATTTGAATAATGACATGGGAACAAAAGTGCAAAAGGAATTACAAGAGTTTTTTTCTAGGAATGAAGTTACCATTATTTGAAAAATCTATTATGGGGTCTTTATTATGCAGGGCTAACTAGGGAACATGCTGCTTAGAAAAATAGTGATATCATTTGATTGACAGGCCTATTATGTTGGAAACCATTTTGTAAGGCCACTTAGGGGACCATACTGCATAGTCCGGCAAAAGAGCTCAAAAAAATTTAACTTTCTGTTGCTAAAAGATGAAGAAAGTTTATCAAGATTCAGATTTTACAAAGCACAAATATTGGTTTATGATAAAAGGCACCTAAATATGAAGAGGGAATTTACAATCATGATTTCCATGAAATTTGAGGAATAGAATTTCCATGAAGGTCTGACCTCAACATAGGATGTATTCTGTCTGTAGTTTTTAGGTCATGTGAATAGGACCATAAATGGAAACTATATATGATATGTGGCCAAGTGATCAGAGGTTATATTATATTTATTTGAACACATAGAGAGGGAAATGTGTAAACCATGGTATTGAAGTCTTTCAAATTGAGAGAATGATAATATGACAAATATACATGAATTAATTCTTTAAAATATAGATTCTTGTAAATTGTTATAAAATTTTAATGGGAACAAAAAAAACATTATCCAAGAAAGAAATTACCAATATTTGAAAAACCTATTATGGGGGATGTATTATGAAGGGCCAACAGGGTTATATGCTACATAACTAATTAGTGGTATCCATTAACTCTCATGCCCATTATGTAGGAAATTTATTCAGGGCCACCTAAGGGAACATACAATATAGTCAAGAAAAATATTCCTCAAATATAAAAAAATCTATCACCAAAAACTGTAATAAATATTATGAAGATCTTAAAATATTTCAGATTATGAGTGTGATCTATTGATGAGGGTAGTTCTTAATGCACATGAGAAATATTTGAATCAATATTGGACATGATTTTGAAGTACTTTATAAAAATCATACCCAAATGTAAAATATGGAGACTTTATTTGTTTCCTTTGAATCTATATTATTCTTTGTAGATTAGAGTCATCCAATGATGACATGTTGTGATTCCAACATAAAAAAGAAATATTATGGTTGGACTAGGTAATTAAATCAAAGTGTCACTACGTATCTCATATGGATGAGTATCAAGCCATACATATTTATTTAAACATTCCCTATGTATGTTTAACTCTTATATATGGATTAAAGGTGGTTTTTAACAGTGGTTAGGCCCATGATTAGAGATCTAGGCATATCTATGTATCTCATATAGATGATAATCAAGACAAATGTAGTTATTGAACAATCATTTCCCACACCAATTGAGTTTAATATGAGAGGTGAGGGATTTAAACACATTCTAGAAGAATAGTTGAACATAATATATAAAATGGTATGATAATCAAACCATGTATAATAAAAGAACACTCTGTATAGATTTTGTTAATATACTGTGGGAGACAAGGAAATAACATATTTTTTGGTTGTGGCTAGGCCCAAGATTGTAGATCCAAGCATATTTATGTATCTCATATCGATGAGAATCAAGACACATGTAGTTCTTGAAATGAGGACCCTATGAAGATCTAATTCAAACATATATAGAAATGGAACTTATGTACTACTAAGGAGTAGTAATGATGTCATGAAATTTAACATCATGCGATACATAAATAGATGCATTTTATCATCATGCATCATGGACAACAATGATTGCTATATAGTTAAATGTATTTCAACTAGGACTATGTATTGTGTAGTTTTGAGACATGTAGTGAGGATATTGTGTATAGTTACACAAATTATTTCTTCATGAATCACATATTGGTTGGAGTTGTGATAAGCTCTCCATCCATAGAGAATAAGGAATAATATTCATTTGAGTATACCTTATGTATGGAATAGAGTCCTTATCACATTGAATCATGCTTTGATTGTTTCTTTCGTGGTATCATTAGAGTATTAAAAATAAATACCAATTCTCCTTGATGAAAAGAACATATATGACTTTTTGGTTAAAGGCTATAACTATTCTATTCTGATTGACATCGAAATGATGTAATGTATGCAATATTTTCTCGTCTAATTGTTCCAGCTCCTCAAATTATTCTTAAGACTTATCACATAAAGACAACTGATCATAGATTGAAACTCAGAGGAAAGGAAATTTAATTTCAATTGGGAACACTACTTCTATTCCGTACACGAATGAATATGGGGTTTCTTAAGTGGAAGTAAGAGTTTTAGCCCAATAATCCTATAAATCAAGTAAAATTTTATCATGCCATTATTTAATTTCATTATCCACCAACTTATAGATTATATTTTATATGGTCTTATTGAAGTCCCCAATCTGGCTATTGGCCACTGCATGATAGCAAGATGAATGGCTTGATTTGATATTGTGCAATTAATATATCTTCATTACCTCAACAGAACAAAAAAATTGTGCCATTTTCCATCAACATAATATGAGGGACACCAAATCTGGTGATGATGTTAGTTTTTAAAAAATTAATAATGCTTTTGGCTCTGATTTCTTTGAGAGATATTTCTTCCTCCCATTTAGAGAATAGGACTACACAAGTAAGAAAATACTTGAACTGCAAAGCGGTAGCTAATGGATAAGGTCATACGAAATCTATTCCCTATGTGGAAAATGACAAAAAGTATGTATTTGTATGTAGAAAATCTAGGTATTGATGAATGAAGTTGGCATGCACATGGCAGGGATGATATTTATTAGTGAAATCTGTGGAATCCTACGTCATTAAAGGCCTAAAGTATCCAAACCTTCATATTTGATCAGAAATCCTATGCCCTGAGTGTTGAGAACCATATGATCCTAAATGTACATCTTCATGACAGTTATAGTTTCTCCTCCATGAATACACCTGAATATGATTTATTCAAAGACTCATTTGTAGAGGATCTTATGGTTATGTGGACTATCATAATGAGTAGAATTGGACACTCTTCATCAGATCTGTTCTTATTCATCTCTATCTAGTGGAAGTACTACATTTTGAAGGTATTCCATGATGGGTGTCATCCTTCCTGTGGTATGATCATATGGATGAAAAATATAGCTAATTTCATTAATATCCCCCCATTATTGTTTTAACGAAATGCGAGACCACATGATGATTGGAAAAATGATGATTGTGTCATCCCGATAAGGATATTATAGGGTTGTGGCTTTATTAGCCAGTGCACCAGCATTGGCATTTTATGATCACGGTATATAAAAAAATGTTGGATCTAAGGGAAATTCAACAATTAAACCTCATACATAATCACATAAATGTATTATCTCTTCTTTTCTGAAATAATAATCCACTTTTATTTTTTTGATTACCAACTCTAAATCACCTTTCCCATTGAAGTTGTTCACTTATACCAGAAGTGAAAATTATCGTCCTGCTATGACAGCATGATACTCAGATTCATTGTTGGTACTACCTTCTGAAAATATAAAGGATTAAAGAAACACTACTTTTTATGGGGAGATAATTAAAATTCCTATCTCAACTTTATTGAGTTTATGGTTTTCCATTATCTTCCATCTTGGGCTCCTGGAGGCACCATCAAATTACATTTCCCATGTTTGGGAATTGTCTTGAATAGAGAAGACCAGTTCATTAGGAAGTTCAACATTCAATAATGTATCTTCTGTAGATAGATGTTCATCAAGGAAATCATCTAAAGATTGGACTTTTATATTCTCTTAAAGTACAAACTGGATATCAAAATATTGATAAATAACTTCCCACCTTCCAAATTCCTTATAAGAATAGGATGAGTGAGGATAAATTTTAGCAGGTTATTGCGAGACACAAATTTGACCTAATTATGTTGCTATTAGTGCTTCAATTTTATAATTGCAATGATTAATTCAATGAAGCACTTATAAATAATTGAATACTGAGTTTCTGTATCATGTGTAGTTTGACAGAAATTAGTGAGACTTGTTTTTTTTAAAGAAAAACGTGATCCCATGGTTTTCATTTGTCATTGGGGTCACAACCATGAAATTATTAATATTTATTTGGTTTAAAGAAGAAATATATTTAAAAAATAGTTTTTATACAAGTTTATAGGTTATTATATCCTTATCCTTTTAGTTTAACCCACATAGTAAACCAAATGTTACCTTAACCCTAATAAATAATTTCAACATTATTCTCTATTAATTTTGGTCAAAATAATAATGTTTAACTTCTGAGAAATTATAGACTATGATGATTGAAATTATTTAATCCATTTTTTAAAATTCATCTCAAATAAGTGGAAAAAATTAATTTAATAGTAAAATTATATACGTGAAGTGAAATGAGGTTTTTAAAGTGAAAAGTTAAAAATTTTAAAAAGGTTTTATGACAAATTTCCAAGTGAAATTGATTCAAATGATATAAATTGGATTAATATATATCAAATTCTGTAATTTATATTTAAAAAAATTTTAAATTATATTTTAACAATTTAAATAAATTATAATAAAAGGATGTTTTTAATTAAAATTTCATTATTTTTCAGTATTCAAAAAATTGAAAATTTTAGAAAAATCACAAAATTTATCTTAAGATAATTTTCCCATTTTTTATTTAAAATTGATGTTTATTTTATAAAATTAATCATCCAATTGTGTCAAAAATTAATATTATTATTTGTTACAAAGATAAAAAACATTTGTTTTTTAGAAATTAGTATTTTTAATAAATATAAAAACATTAAAAAAAATAAGGAATTTTATTATAAAATGTTTTATATAAAATAAATATAAATAACAAAAAATTAGTTATTTAGATTAAAATCACTATGTTTAATGTATTTGTTTTAAAAGTCATTTATAAATTACATAAATAATAATATATCATGTTTTGGTAAAAACATAGTGGTGGGTGTAATGTAGGCTGAGCCAGTGTTGTGTGAAGTTAAAATATATCTTAGTGTAGAATTTAATGAAATCAATTGCATATATTAAATTTATTACAAGAAAGAAATTCATAAATACATGAGTTGTTAAATTATACCCCCTAAAAATATTTTCACCCACAAAATCCTCCATTGTAATACCTAATATGAGGATATTTATACATAATCATATCCTAAGTTTCCATCATAGCTTCCTCAAACTTGTGGATTCGACAAAAAACATTTACCATGTGAGTGGTATTCTATAATATAACATTATTTATATGATCCAAAATTATTACCAGTTGTTACTGATAACAAATATATTTCTCCAGTAGCATGCCCTTTGAGTTTAGTACATGTGAACATTCATTTTAGTATAGATATGTGAAAAATATACTCAAATTGATATAGGTTTGGTGGAAGTTATGCGCGATATGATTCCATAATGATATTATCAACAATTTCAAATGGACCAATATACCTAGGACATAGTTTCCCTTTCATCCAAAATCTCACAACCATCTTCGAATGAGAAATTATTAGAAATACATTGTTACCGACATAAAATTCTAGATCACATCGGAAATTATCATCATAAGTTTTCTACAGACTATAAGCCTCATTGATATGTTGTTGAATGGATCTAACCTTCTCTTCTATATCATCAGCTATATCAGGTCCCTGTAACATTATTTCAACAAATTTATTTCATCACGTTGGATGTATAGATTTACTTCCATTGAAGTATTCATAAGGATCTATTTTAATTAGTGTGTGAAATCTATTTTTTTCAAGAAACATCATCTAGTGGAATCTATTGATCCCAAAGAACTTTAAAATCATGAGAACATGATCTCAATATATAATATAGGGTTTGAATTTTTCTTTGACATGGACCATATTTTTCTGGATGATATACAGTTTTAAAACTCAACATTGTATCAAGATCTTTTTAAACACATCACTAGAACATTGAGGAATATCTTAGATCATAGTAAGATATGATGAAATGTGGAACTCCATGAAACCATACCACTTACATAATGTATACTCTGGAAAATTAATTCAAACATAAGGCTTCTTTGATAGCGATGAAGTGTGATAGTGTAGTAAGATGATATTTTAAAATACATATATAATTATACCCATTAGTTTTTTTGTGGAGTAAAATTCAAAAAAAACATGGTGACGTATTTCCATTTCCATTCTAGTATTGGTAGTGGATGTAACACACCCTTATAATTTTTTCTTTCATTGATAATTTTTCTGAATACCAAGCACCGAGATATAAAATTTGTGTTGTATATCTTCATGTAATAACACCAAAAGTATTATTTCAAATATATTTAAAAAGAAATATTTCTAGGAGGAATAGATAATGAATAAATATGAGATTACTCAAAGAACACATTCATATCAAGTATGGGGAGAACACATACATGGTTTCTAAACCTAATCATTCCATCATGATTGGGGTTAAACTTAGGAACATTTCATACCTTCTTTTGAAGATCTACATCTTCCTTTTAGGACTCTTTAATGTTCTATTGAATAGACAGTTAAACATTCAATTGAGTAAGATATTATTTCCCCTTCTATTGAGACATCCAAGTTAATCTTATAGAAATATATAAATATGTGATCATTTGTAATCATCATCATAGATATTCAAGAATGATCATTTTTATTAAAACTAATATCCACCTTCTTCACTTTCCCAATGGGGTAATGTATTGAGCATTCATAATACATAATCTGCTCAAACCATATTCCTAGGTGTTTGTTCAAATCAATTTATGTGAATATATGCATTAATAATTTCTGATTTGTATAAATATGGCAATTATTCATATATAGAATGCCTCAATATCTATAGTAAAAAACTTATTCTTGATAAATCTAAATCATGATTTCGGTAATTTTAATTGTGAATATTCAATTTTCATGAGACATAAGCTAAAACAATTACATTATTCATAAGAATAATCCCAATCCCTTCTTATATGAATCAATATAGATTAAAAACCCTTCTACACAATAGGGTATTGAAAGAATAGGTTCACTAACTAGTATTCTTTTTAGTTCATTGAATGTTTCCTCACATCCATCTATCCATAAGAATATGGACCCCTTTTGAGATTATTTGTTCAATGGATTAGAATGTCATGAGGAATTATTCAAAATCCAGTGATAATATCTTACTATACAATGAAAACTATCATCCTCATCTACCATGGATGGTCTCATCCAACATTCAATATCCTCCAACTTTGATGGATCTACTAATATACCCTCTCCGGTGGGTTATATAACCAAAAAATTAAAACATTTGAATAGAAAAGTCTAATGTTAAAAAATTTTATTATTGTTTCACATTAATTAAGGTATTTAGTAAAAATTTTAATCCTTTTTCATCTTCTTCCTTTCCCCTTGAAGAAATAAAAATATCAACTATAAATCTAATAAAAAACCGATCAAGATAATATCTAAAGTAGATATTCATTAAATCCATTAAGATAAGAGAGAAATTAGTATGAATAAAATACATAACTATACATTAACTATCTCTATAGATTTTAAGGAATGTTATCTTGGTTATATCCTACTTATTAACCTTCAATTGATGATATATTGAAGGATGTTAAATCTTGTAAAAAGTATTTTTCTTTTCACTGCTGATCAAAAAAGTCATTAATATAAGTATTATGAAATTTTCTTATTAATTGTGATATTTATTTAATAAAAATAATCAATTTAGAATCATATTTATCTATCATTAATTTTTTGAAAAAGAATAGGTGCACCAAAAGGTTGTATAATTGGATTAATGAATTACTTATAATGATTTTCTAGGAGTTTCTTTTCAATTTTTTGAAACACAATTGGGGGAATTATATATGGTGTCTCTAAAATTGGTATGGCACAAAGTATTATTCAGATTCATTACTCAACATCTTGTCTTGGTGGAATTGTAGGAAGATCTTCAAAAAAACCCATCAATTAATTCTTTAATTATATGCATATAATCTATGTCGAATTTCTCCCTAACCATGTGAGTTAAACAACTATTCTGAATGAAAATTAAGACCCATACAATTGATGTTATCTTGATCATAGGTTGATTTATAACATCATATTTATAGATGATCATAGGTTGGTTTAGAGGGTAAAATGTAATGTATCTTCATTGATAATTGATGTTGTATTTTTGAAGAAAAAATAAATCCATGCCTAAGAAGATATCAAATACTACCAGAGAGAGAATGAAAAGTGTTTTTGGGAGAAAATTTCCACCAGCTTCAACATGAGAGGAATCAAATAATTGATATGTGATTATCATACCATTATAGTTTTTCACTACTAAATCCACGTCTAATTGTTTGGGTGGTATCATGATAACCATATATCATTCATAAGATATCAATGAATGGGTAAATATAGATTCAAATAAGACATTAGCGGTTTTAGAATGGATGGTAGATGTACCTTTCACCACATCATTATAAACCACCTTGTTAGAAACATTGATCTCATAGGATTTCTCCTTTATACCATGGAACAAGAGGAAAATAGTATTGATTATCATCATTTATCCTCAGTTTTGGAAATGAGTTATCATAATTATCATTCTTCTTACACTTGATTGAATGAAGTGTGTGAGGGGAGTTTTGGGAAAATTTATATCTATTCACATCGTTAGTTAACTTATTTCCATCACATCAGTACTTAATTGATTAAATAACTTCCATTCCACGCATGAAAAATTTACTAGTCAACTTATACCAATTTCCTCCTTGATTCTTCCCGAACTATTTGTATAAAAAAATATAATATTCTTCACTCCATGGTTTTAATATTATCCTTTTATCTAAATATTAATTTTTCTTATTAAAACCATGAAATTGAAATGTAATTTCAAACTCCATTTCTACCTTGATAGGGCATAGAAAAGTATCTTCATTAAAACAAATTATATTACAGATAAAACCCTTTAGAGAATAGTTTTTTATCCACTAAATAATTGATCATCCTTACTTTTAGGATGTATTATAATAACCCATGTGTACATCAAATTTCTTATAAAATTGGTCTCATAGGTACCAAGGGATTCATCATCTTTTTTCCTCAACACAAGTTACTCTTTATCTATTTTTTATGAGGAATATAATAATTGGAAAATATGTTTTCGAAATTGTATCAATCCATGTAGTAAATTTCATAAAAAAACCTCGTATTCTTGATAAGATTTTATCACTGAAAAGCTTCACCTTCTAAATGGAATATAGAAAAAAAAATCATGATAGAAACACTAAAGAAAATAAGATATATTTTCATTGGTACTGATCCATTCCCCTGAATCTAGAAGATCAATGGATCCACTGAAGGAATGTGGAAATTACATCATGAATGACTAAATAGAATATTCCCCCGCCTCTATTTATTTGGATATCCTGTATGATTCCTAGCTTGGGAGATTTTTTGTGAGAATGGAAACAATACTTTTCATTCCATATCCCAAAAATGAATAATTTTTGAGCAAAATCACTACACTGTTCATCATACTCATCATTAATGAATTTTCGCGTGCTTAAATCTATTTACTGACACAAAAAAAAAATAATGGAAGAAACTATTTTCATTGTTTGAAACAACATAATCTTGTAAAACAACATATAGGATGTATTAATCATGAAAAGTTATTTAATATAGGATTCCTTATGTTTATATTAGGTTATACATAGTTGTATCCTATTTCATTTCTTTATGAAAGTTCATAATGACTTTGTAAATGTCTAATTTATATCCCTAGGGAGTGCCAAACAAGGTGTGAAGTTATGACCATTATCATGCACTATTTCTTGATCGAGTTTAGCTCAATATGTTTTTTGGGGGTCATTTTCCCAATTTAAATATATTCTATAGGAACATCCACTTTTAGTAACTATATTTTATTTATTTTTGGGAAACATATCACTTTATCCTTCATCAAAATTCCAGTACATTTTCCTGTACATTTAATCATCTATAGGCTTATCCATAGTCACTTACATAGGGTTTTACTACAATTTTCTCATCCTATTTTTCAAATATTAACTAAAACATTTCTAATATAGGATCTATAGAAACCCCAAATGTTTATAAATAAATATTAATGATTTTTAATGAATATTTACTGCAATAAATAAATACATTCCCAAGAACCAAAATAGTTTAGTGACTTTGGAAATAATAAAACATAAACACATATCCATTAGTGAGGTATATCATATCCTACTATGTTCTAAATAACTAGGAACCTTCATAGAAATATCATAAAAATACATATGTTCATATCATTGGGAAAGGAAACACAATAAATGGTGAGATAAGATTATTAGTAGGGGTAAACCCAGGAGATATGTAAGCATATAATGAATATCAGGGTATGGGAAATTGAGAATACCATTTCAAAACTATACCAACCACATCAATGATCAAAATTAGGAGTAATGACATAAATATTGGTATTTCCTAAGAATTGATTCATAAGGGAAATAGTGATCATCCAAAATAAGATCCTAAGACATGGAATTTGTGTCAATCACATAAGAAAAAAAATTATTTCCATATTAGTCAAGACGCATTACTAAGACTATCATATCATAAAACTCCCTTTCCCGAATCAGGTATACTACCCATTTCTGTACTGTTTTAATAAATTGGGTTCACATCCCATTATAAATACATATTATTGATCTGGGATAACTTACCATTCTAGTATTTTATATCTCATGGGCTATAAATATTTACCCATTGCATTGGAGGTAAATAAAGGTCCCACACATAACATAATGAAAACCATATTCATGTGTGCCACCAGATAGTAAACATTCTCATACCGTATCCCATGAAAAGAAATGGCTAAAATAAACATTTCATCATACCATAACCTATATAAAAGAGAAAAATTTTAGAATCATTTCATTATAAAATAACACAAGATAATAAGTAGATTTATAAGAATTTTATCATGGGATAAGCCATATATGTGGAAAGGGTTTCATTAAAATCATTTAATTAAAATTAAGTTTTTTCATATAAATTATATTAGTTATATCTTGGGATCATATCCATAGTAAGAAATATTTAACACCAATGGATGTCTTATTTGTGTGAAAATAATTTAAAAATATCATTTAAAAATGTTCTTAACGAAAACACCATTTCATATTTGATTTTTTTTCAAGACATAATTTTTTTAAAATTTAATTATTTAAAACTAAACCTGAAAATTTATAAACTATTATTGAATGTAATTAGTGGTGATGACATCAGGAATTCCATTCATTCCATACATGTTAAAATGACGATTCCTTTTATATTTTCAATAAATTTCAAGTAAGAATTTTTTGTAAAATAACATGAATATTCCATTAAAAAATATTTTCAAAATTAAAACATCAGTAAAAATTTATTTTTAAAAATAATAAGAGAGTAATAAAAAGATTTTGAAATTTTTTAGAAAACATTTTTTTGGATGAAAATAGATTTCTGACCGACAAGAGAAATAATGCTATATTTTTTAAAAAAAAGTATTAATAGTTTTAAGTACCAATATAGGGAAAATAACACCATTAAATGAAGATATCATGTTAAATATACGATAATAAAATTCATAATAATTATTTATAGTTAGATAAAGATATTTTACGATTGGATACTTAATCACGAATAATCCTAAGAAATGATGTGATTGTAACACAAAATATGTACATCTTTGGTAAAATTGATCCATAAGACACATGAAAGAATAACATAAAATTAAATTTATAATATAATTACAATGAATAAATCGATGATATTATATGTTAAATTTGATTTATATAGACATTATGAAGTAATATAGTCACTTAACATAACAAACATCCAAAAGAAGGAAAATTAAGGCTAAAATTCCCCACCTTAAGTCTTTACATCCATCATACTCATTCAATCCGCCTATATAATAATTAAAATTTTATTATAAATACGTTAAATAATTTTTGTAATATATCTTGAAGACCATAAATGATATTTTTATGACCTTTTATTACCCATTTATTGATGATTTCATGTTAAATTTACATTTTCTGTAATAACAACTCTGTTCTTTGATAATGTTTTATTCTATTACATTTACATCTATATTAATTTATTCATGATTTAATCTTATATATGATGTTAAAAATGATATAGATATCATATATATTCACTATATGTGTATTGTTAACAATCTAGAGAATAATGAAATTGGACATGGAATACACTATTCAAAGAGGTGGTAGGCTATACACCAAAAGAACGTTGCTTCCATTTTTTATCATTTGAAAGTTAGAAAATTATATGATGTATTATCATTAAAAAAATGAAATCTCCTATATATGACATGTTTTTAAAAAACCTATCCTTAATACGAGCTATTTTAATCATGGATACATCATATCACTTCACGATGCATCAGTTCATCACACACAAGAACAAAGTTATTGTATTCCTAAAAAAGGGATAGAACGATGGTACGTGTTATATAAAATTTTTATAATCATAAAATTTTTACAAAAATAATATATATCATATAAAATGTTAAATTAATTATTATTATCATCATTGGTAGGTGGTAAGGGAGAAACAAACCCCATCCGTTCGTGAGGTGGTAATCCTCTATACACAAAAATGATGATTTTATAAACCATTTGATTGAAGTGGACATGATTTATAGTCATGATATTGACATAAAAACATATCATTATATATTATATAATTATTTTATTATATAATAATTATATAAAAATATTTAAATAGGTTTGATAAATAGATAAATAAAAACGTTCATTAATGAATATTATCAATTCTTCAGGTATCCTCCTTAGGATTTCACTAAAAGACATTCTAGGATGGATTTATACAGAAAATAAAACTTCTATGATTCTTGGAGTGTATATGAGTTGTTATTTGTTCACGTGTTGGCCAAACCAATGAGGTTTTATGGTGTGATTAAGAAAGGAGACTAGGTAGACTTTTATAAGTCGGGGAGATGACACACTTCTAATTTTTCAAAAGGAAATATGTTATTCTATATTTTTTATTCATAAAAAATGTCCCAATTGGGACATTATATTACCATATAGGTGTAATGGTTTCAATAATTCCATAAAATGGGGGTTTTACATGTTTAAATGATAACTTTATCCTTATCGTTTTAGTTTAACCGATAGTAAACCCATTTTTATATTAATCTCAGTAATTAATATTTATTTCATTTAATATTCATTTTGATAAAAAATAAGGTGGACACTATTAAAAATTATAAAATTTAATGATTTGAAATATTGAATCCATAATTAATATAGTTGGAAATATTAATTTAATCTTTATTCCACAGGAGTGATGATAAAGTGGGTCTTTAATGTGAAAACGTTCAAAAGATTTCAATGTTTTTATATCAAATTTCTATGTAAAATTGTTTAGAATGAACTAATTTATATTTGTAGATGTATAATTGATACAATTTCTCATTAAAACCATTTTATAATATAATTTAACTTCACAAATGAATTAAATTAAATGACAGTTTTAAAATGAAATTCAGAATTTCTAACTATTCATTAAAAAATAAAAATTTTGAAAAAATATCAAAAATTCAGCGAAGTAAATTTTGAAATTATTATTTAAAAATTAAATTTTATTTTACCATATTAATTTTATATATGTTTCCAAAATTAATATTTTTATTATTCAATAAAACATTAAAAAATTACTTTTTGAGAAAATGATATTTTTAAAATATATAAAGAATTTACCAGAAAAGTATTATATTTTCAATATGTTTAATTAATATCAAACCATTATAATTTTTTTAATTTATTATTACAATTCATATCAATAGGTTTAAGAGAGAGGTTGTAACGACCGTGTATAAAAAACGAATTAATAATATATCTAGGTTCTGTTAAAACTCATTGTTTTGTGTAACACAAGCATAGCTAGTGTTTCATTTAGTGAAACATTTACTTTCTATAGTATAAAATAAAAAATATAAAAGATATTTAATTTATTGAAAAATATAGTTGTAACACCCCAAGATTTCATAGTGTGTTATTTCTTCAAAATAATTCAATAACATGCACTACACGCAACACCGAGTTCAATCACACCATGAATTACCAAAGTAAAAAGCCATTCAAAAGAGGTTATGAATATTATTAACTAAATTTTAAACTTTATATAATCCTTATAATTTTAGAATCCATATTATGAGTTTCTTAGTCATAATGCAAGAACAGATTCATTTTCAGTATTACACTTTTATCAACTTTTAATAGTGAAACCTTTTTAAATACAACATTTTATACTTTTTGACTAAATGGGGACATCAAAAAATTTAAAATGAAACATCCTAAGCTTACACGGTACGCTTTCCTTTGAATAAAACAGTAGCGTGTGTTGTACGCAACTTCGAGTTTTAACACACACCACAACCGATCAAACTAGCCGTTATGAATAGTAATACCTAATTTTTGAAATTATATATATTTTATATTTCAAAATGGACTTCATTTTTGGATTCGGAATATCGAATTTAGCCTAAGGTGAAATTTTGGTACTTTTCGGATAACTTTCATATTTTGATGAATAGTGAAAATTACTAAATTTTAATTAAAAACAACTTTTTTAATCAAAATAATTAATAGTGATAAATTGTGAATTTGAGTGTTTTTAAAGTATATTTAGAATATATTTTTACCATTTAATATAATTTTGGTCATTGGACATAATTTTACAATTAAACCGAACATAAACAAGTGTCAATCTTTTGATAGTTATTATCTCTTAAAAACACGCTTTTTGTTTTGACAGCGGGAATTAATTTTAAATTAATTTCTGCCACTTCTGTGTTTTGAATTTTGAAAAATGGATTCCATATTTGGAATCAGTATGTTCAAATTGTGTAAATAGGTAACTTTTATTTTTAGACATTTTGAATAATTATTGCGGTAAATATTTTATTTACCATGGTTAAGGGTAAATCCGGTAAATAAGGGTTAAAAAATAATATTATAATAATACTAAATTACCCTAAAACGTGTCTTAATCCTATTGGTTGATACATGGTCGACCATGAGAATCTTTGGGTCTATTTTGGGACCCCATGGATCCATTTGTAAGTGATAATGACACTTTATTTTAATTAAGTTAAAATGAATACAAAAATGACATAAGCATATATCTTTTAGAAAACCAATTGTTACATAGGGTTATATATGTTTGATTTTAGATTATAAATATTCCTTAGAAATATAAAAAGATTTCCTACATAATGATATTTTATTTATAATTTTTAGACATTAAATAATTTATTTTATTTATGACACAATGATGATGCAGTAATTACTATAATAGTGAAAAATTAAAATAATTGATATTATAAATACCCAAATAAATATAATATGAAACTTTTAATGAATTAAACTAATTTTCTAGGATAATATGATATATTAGGATTGATTTAATTGACTTTTTTCGAAGTAATCAATCTGTTATGAGTTTCACAAAAATCAACTATTGAATAGTGTCAAAATTGACATAAAAGAGTTCTTAAAACAAATATTATATTATTAATTGATATTAAATTCTTAAAAATCTAAGGTTCGGCCAAGAGACTTATATAATGATAGGATAATCATTAATGGACCACTTCGGGGTCGCTTGGATGTATATAGTATGTTTATTAACCATATTATATAAAAATACAAAGAGACATTGTAAAAGTGAAACTAATTAACTTAGAGTTAATACTTAAAGATAAGGTTAATATAAGTACCAAAACCTGTCTAAATTCTATTGGTTGAGTGGTTTTCGACCTATCCCCACCTTAAACTTTTAATAATAAACTTTGGAGCCATTAGAAACCGAATATGAATTTATTATAAATTAATATTTCTAGCTTTTCCAAAGGTGCCCCTCACCCCTCTTATAAAAGGGCACTCCTCCTTCTCATTTCTTCACACCTTAAAAGCCTTTTGGTTCGGCCAAACTCTGACCAAATACTCTCCCAACATCCCTCACTACAACCTATAGGCCTTAGTTTGATCAGAAAGCCAACCTAAGGAGCCCTTTTGATCAAATCAAAAGGAAGAACCCGAAGAAGAGGTAATGATTTCACCACCCTTCTCCAAGTTCATTTCTTCTTCCACTTCCACTTTCTTTGTTCTTACCCTTCTAAAATAATAACTCCAGTATCTCACATATACTGTGATGTTATTATAAATATGGTACAACCATATTAAGTATTCTATCCACCCTTTGAATAACATGTCACCATACGTGCGTACGTACGGCTTACCGTCTCCACGTCGTGGTGTAATTGTTATTCAATATATTATTATTTTGGATGGGTATAATAATGATGTGTAACTCATGTAAATAATAAATATAACATGTTAATGATTCTGTATATATGATATACCATCCATTTATATATTATTTTAATATCAAAAGAATGATATTGTCGCTCGTGCGTACGTACGGACTACCGTCTCCACGAACGCGATGAGATTCATTCTCCATCGTATCCATTCAAGTATAATTATCATTTGATGATTTAAAAATGATGTTTAAGGACTTGATACCATTCTGGATTTGAATAATATACAACTTATCCTTTACAAACATGTCTTACGTAACAAAACATACAAAAGAAAACAAGTAAGTTCACACCCGAAACAGCGATAATACTAAGATATTATTATCAAATCAATATTAAAAGATCATATATGATATCATATTAATGTATATGATTCTTGTATAATTTAATAAAAATTATTTCACCATTATACAGGAGGTTAACCTACCCCAACCAAGTAAAAGTACAAGGTAAGGGTTATTTCACAATCTCTTCATTATCTGAGGTTGTTTATACGTAATAATCTACTGGGATCTCTTTATCATCCACATCCATGTTTCTTAAAAATGTATTTCAAAACATTTTTACTATTTACTAAAATATGAGTTAAATTCATTTATACCATTTTTGACTTTTATAAGTGGTTTATAAAGGAATCTTTCCGTCATTTTCAAAACAAGGTCCTTTTTAACCTTTTCGACAGAATTGAGGTAAGAATGTTTTTTTTAACTTATACGGCGGGTGCGGTTATTTTACGCCGTTATAAAATCTTCAAAGCTTTCCTTACAAGCTTATAAGAATATTTTCAATGAAAATGTTTTATTTTATATGGATCTTAAATGATTTCAAAATAAAAGGAGATATTTCTTTAAAAAGAATTTTGATTTCATCTATGTCAACATCCTTTGATGGATTTTAAGATTATTTGAAGTTGATTTATTATGATACAAAACTTCTATATTGTATTGAAGGTTTTGTGATATGTTTGACTATGGATGTGATATTTTTATACCATTCATAGTTTATGGTGAAATTATTGACATTTCGTATGCTAGTTTTAATACGAATGTTTATGTTATGTTTAAACCTTTTCATATGGGAATGCATTGGACTTAATAAGTGACGGGTGGAGCCCGCTATAGCTCCTCGATGCATCGGTAGGTCTCATGAGACAAACTAGTGTCTTGGCACAAGGCCTTGACAAAATCTTATTTGTAGTCTTGGCACGAGGCCTTGACTATGTGGTTATGATAGTCTGGCATTATGCATTCCAACATTATGAAAGTGGTTATTGATTTTTGCATTAGATTATTCGATTAGTAGAATATCCATGTGAATAAGTAAATGGCATTATTTCATTTTATTTATACCATACCATGTTGAAAGTTCATGTTTAAAAGGCTTTTGTTTTAGTTATACATTGCCTTAAATGTTTATTCTTATTTATGAAAGTTTCCGCTATATTGTTATCCTTACTGGGCATTTGAGCTCACCCCTTTTCTATGTTTTATTTTTCCCAGGAAGTGAAGATGTAAGTTATGAATGACCTGCAGGGATATTATGAGGGAATTATAGTGTGGACTGTGGAAACATTATGTTGTTGTAGTAGTTTTTCATTTTATGATGTAATGTAAAACTTATGAATATATCTAGTGTTTCCAAGGCTACTAAACCAATCAGTATTTCGAGATTTGATCTTTCTTGTGATCATGCCAATGTTATGTAATTAATGCACCGACTCTGGGCAACTGGGGTCAGGGCGTTACAGTTGGTATCAGAGGAAGTTTAGTACAAACCTTGGAATCTAGATTTAGATAAACTCTGATTAGAGCACGTAGACCTAAGATGAACTTTGAGGATTAGTATATATGAACTTCCTAGAATTTTGGTATTGTAGAGATTTTGTGAGTTTTCCGAGCAATACATCCCTGTCTGGATACGAGCAGGTAGAGGCGGCTCTGGCACAGATGTACCTAGGGGTAAAACCCGAAAACACCGCTTTGAGCTAGACTCGAACGGGAACTGGTGCACGACAACGGGCCTTGCTGCACTCTTGGTTACGACACTCCCGGGGGATATGCTTAAGATAACTCTCATTTTCTTTACAAATCATTATGAAGGGTTTATGAGTATATACTTCCTCAAAAAAGACATTTTTATGATTATGGATTATATCCATAAATAGTTCAATTTATGTTAAGTGTTTTATAAGTATGGGATTATGTATTTTGATTCATAAACTGATCTAGTGTATGCCATTGTTTATAAATGGCGCCCAGTAGAAGGAATGAGAACTCTAGCAATGCACATGATGCAAAGAGAAAGAAGGATCATATATTTCATGGTCTTATGCCAGAATTTATAAGAGAAATAGTCTCGCATGTATTATCATCATATGAAGAAATAATATCATGTGTTGATAAGATAAGTAAAGAGTTTACTGAGTCCTATGGCTTTGAAAGGAAGCAAGAGAAGAAAAGGATGGAAGAGAGAAAGATAGATAAAGGTAAGAGGGAATAGAAGAATTTTCCCATATGTGGTAACTGTGGAAAGAAACACCCTGGAACTTGCCTGAAAGGAATGGGAGTTTGTTATAAGTGTGGAGGAAAAGGGCACAAAGTACGTGACTGCAAGGATAAGAAAATGGTTTCAAATGTACAATTCTTCATTTGCAAGGAGTTTGGACACTACGCGAACCTATGTCCCAGTCATCAAACTATGCCGCAAATGATGTTATTGGATAATAATCAAGTTATGATACTACCACAGATGAAGAGGAATGATTAGAGTTATTATGTTGATTATGTCAATTGAGTGTGTATCAACAATTTACTTGTTATAATAATTATGGAGTATGTAAGGATTGTACTGCAGTACTATTTCATTAAGGACTTGAGATTTTGTGGAACAAAGAAAAGTGACTCAATAGCAGGATAAATTTTTGGAAAATATATGGTTGAGAGAATGATAAACCATAATATAGTTCTGATACCGAGGTAGTGATTTTGGAATAATACATAATTGTTTTGGATAAATTATATTGGATATTCTTGACTACCTTGGAACTGATTAATTATTTGTATATTCCATCATTGTTGGGGTTTAAAACATTTTTGGATTAATGAAGTATATCCAACATTCTATATGGAATAAGGGAGCATGAATGTAATCAATAAGGAATATGGTAATACATGATGAAGGTATTAATATGCTATTACGGGGTAAAAAGGATCTATATTATGTTTACCTTCCTTATAAATGTTGGACTGTGAGTTTGGACAGAAGTATTTTGGATAGTTCTAGTTTGGATTATTTTGGATTGCCATAAAAGGACAACCCGGAGGTCGGGCGGCAACCTGTCGCGTCCGGCAGGGCTGCGAGACTTGAACCCGCAACCGAAGGGCGACAAGGGTGTATCACCTACCACTGGCCCACGAAATGTCCTGGATTAAATAATGTAGTTTTTATTAAAAGATCTTGTAGATGAATTATAAATTAGTTTATTTTGGAACCCTATACGAATAGTGTAAATAGAATTTTTACATTCTATTATCTTTTAGAGTGAAAGATGAGTTTGTAGTAGAAATTTATTAATGGATAAAACTCTAATTATAATGTAAGTATATCTCCTTATGATCTTAGCCAATCTCATAAATAAATTCCTCAACATTAAGAAAAGCAACTTAGAAAAAAAATGTTTTCCTAGATGGTACCTTAAATCATCACTAATTTATGGCTTTGGGATTGTTGGCCTTTTCATAGCCATGTTCTCTACCACTCTCCATCAGAGAATTGATGGTTATATTTTTCTTCCATATCCATATTTTTCTACATGGAACCCTAGTATGTGTTATTTTCGGTAATCTTCATACATTCGACTCTTTATTTTAAATAGAGGCCTCATTAATTCATTTTTCGATGTGGGATTTCTACTAAGATATTTTGAAACGTCAAAAATGTGTTATCCTAATACCCTATATTTTGTTGAACCGATGGTATTTCAAATCATCATAGATTGATGATTTTAAGGACCTCAATCTTACACTTGTTTGTGATTGATGACCTCAATCAATACCTATAAATATTTAAATTTTTCCTCCAATTATATGTCTCTAAATGCCACCAATGTTCTCCTAATCGAGATCATAATTTGGTGGTGACCCTTTCATTTCTCTTTTCCTCATATTAAGACTAAATTTTAGTAACCCAATTTCCTATGTGGGTTTTCCCACAAATATATTTTCAATTTTCAACCTTTTATTTTCGAAGAACAATTTCAAATTGCGAGGACGCAATTTATTGAAGGAGGGGAGAATGTAACACCCCAAGATTTCATAGTGTGTTATTTCTTCAAAATAATTCAATAACATGCACTACACGCAACACCGAGTTCAATCACACCATGAATTACCAAAGGAAAAATCCATTCTAAAGAGGTTATGAATATTATTAACTAAATTTTAAACTTTAAATAATCCTTATAATTTTAGAATCCATATTATGAGTTTCTTAGTCATAATGCAAGAACAGATTCATTTTCAGTATTACAATTTTATCAACTTTTAATAGTGAAACCTTTTTAAATACAATATTTTATACTTTTTGACTAAATAGGGACATCAAAAAATTTAAAATGAAACATCCCAAGCTTACACGGTACGCTTTCCTTTGAATAAAACAGTAGCGTGTATTGTACGCAACTTCGAGTTTTAACACACACCACAACCGATCAAACTAGCCGTTATGAATAGTAATACCTAATTTTTGAAATTATATATATTTTATATTTCAAAATTGACTTCATTTTTGGATTCAGAATATCGAATTTAGCCTAAGGTTAAATTTTGGTACTTTTCGGATAACATTCATATTTTGATGAATAGTGAAAATTACTAAATTTTAATTAAAAACAACTTTTTTAATCAAAATAATTAATAGTGATAAATTGTGAATTTCAGTGGTTTTAAAGTATATTTAGAATATATTTTTACCATTTAATATAATGTTGGTCATTGGACATAATTTTACAATTAAACCGAACATAAACAAGTGTCAATCTTTTGATAGTTATTATCTCTTAAAAACACGCTTTTTGTTTTGACAGCGAGAATTAATTTTAAATTAATTTCTGCCACTTCTGTGTTTTGAATTTAGAAAAATGGATTCCATATTTGGAATCAGGATGTTCAAATTGTGTAAATAGGTAACTTTTATTTTTAGACATTTTGAATAATTACTGCGGTAAATATTTTATTTACCATGGTTAAGGGTAAATCCGGTAAATAAGAGTTAAAAAATAATATTATAATAATACTAAATTACCCTAAAACGTGTCTTAAACCTATTGGTTGATACATGGTCGACCATGGGAATCTTTGGGTCTATTTTGGGACCCCATGGATCCACTTGTAAGTGATAATGACACTTTATTTTAATTAAGTTAAAATGAATACAAAAATGACATAAGCATATATCTTTTAGCAAACCAATTGTTACATAGGGTTATATATGTTGTATTTTAGATTATAAATATTCATTAGAAAGATAAAAAGATTTCATACATAATGATATTTTATTTATAATTTTTAGACATTAAATAATTTATTTTTTTTATGACACAATGATGATACAGTAATTACTATAATAGTGAAAAATTAAAATAATTGATATTATAAATACCCAAATAAATATAATATGAAACTTTTAATGCATTAAACTAATTTTATAGGAGAATATGATATATTAGGATTTATTTAATTGACTTTTTTAGAAGTAATCAATCTGTTATGAGTTTCACAAAAATCAACTATTGAATAGTGTCAAAATTGACATAAAAGAGTTCTTAAAACAAATATTATATTATTAATTGATATTAAATTCATAAAAATCTAAGGTTCGGCCAAGAGACTTATATCATGATAGGATAATCATTAATGGACCACTTGGGGGTCGCTTGGATGTATATAGTAAGTTTATTAACCATATTATATAAAAATACAAAGAGACATTGTAAAAGTGAAACTAATTAACTTAGAGTTAATACTTAAAGATAAGGTTAATATAAGTACCCAAACCTGTCTAAATTCTATTGGTTGAGTGGTTTTCTACCTATCCCCACCTTAAACTTTGAATAGTCAACTTTGGAGCCATTAGAAACCGAATATGAATTTATTATAAATTAATATTTCTAGCTTTTCCAAAGGTGCCCCTCACCCCTCTTATAAAAGGGCACTCCTCCTTCTCATTTATTCACACCTTCAAAGCCTTTTGGTTCGGCCAAACTCTGCCCAAATACTCTCCCAACATCCCTCACTACAACCTATAGGCCTTAGTTTGACCAGAAAGCCAACCTAATGAGCCCTTTTGATCAAATCAAAAGGAAGAACCCGAAGAAGAGGTAATGATTTCACCACCCTTCTCCAAGTTCATTTCTTCTTCCACTTCCACTTTCTTTGTTCTTACCATTCTAAAATAATAACTCCAGTATCTCACATATACTGTGATGTTATTATAAATATGGTACAACCATATTCAGTATTCTATCCACCCTTTGAATAACATGTCACCATACGTGCGTACGTACGGCTTACCGTCTCCACGTCGTGGTGTAATTGTTATTCAATATATTATTATTTTGGATGGGTATAATAATGATGTGTAACTCATGTAAATAATAAATATAACATGTTAATGATTCTGTATATATGATATACCATCCATTTATATATTATTTTAATATCAAAAGAATGATATTGTCGCTCGTGCGTACGTACGGACTACCGTCTCCACGAACGCGATGAGATTCATTCTCCATCGTATCCATTCAAGTATAATTATCATTTGATGATTTAAAAATGATGTTTAAGGACTTGATACCATTCTGGATTTGAATAATATACAACTTATCCTTTACAAACATGTCTTACGTAACAAAACATACAAAAGCAAACAAGTAAGTTCACACCCGAAACAGCGATAATACTAAGATATTATTATAAATCAATATTAAAAGATCATATATGATATCATATTAATGTATATGATTCTTGTATAATTTAATAACAATTATTTCACCATTATACAGGAGGTTAACCTACCCCAACCATGGAAAAGTACAAGGTAAGGGTTATTTCACAATCTCTTCATTATCTGAGGTTGTTTATACGTAATAATCTACTGGGATTTCTTTATCATCCACATCCATGTTTCCTAAAAATGTATTTCAAAACATTTTTACTATTTACTAAAATATGAGTTAAAGTCATTTATACTCTTTTTGACTTTTATAAGTGGTTTATAAAGTAATCTTTCCGTCATTTTCAAAACAAGGTCCTTTTTAACCTTTTCGACAGAATTGAGGTAAGAATGTTTTTTTAACTTATACGGCGGGTGCGATTATTTTACGCCTTTATAAAATCTTTAAAGCTTTCCTTACAAGCTTATAAGAATATTTTCAAAGAAAATGTTTTATTTTATATGGATCTTAAATGATTTCAAAATAAAAGGAGATATTTCTTTAAAAAGAATTTTGATTTCATCTATGTCAACATCCATTGATGGATTTTAAGATTATTTGAAGTTGATTTGTTATGATACAAAACTTCTATATTGTATTGAAGGTTTTGTGATATGTTTGACTATGGATGTGCTATTTTTATACCATTCATAGTTTATGGTGAAATTATTGACATTTCGTATGCTAGTTTTAATACGAATGTTTATGTTATGTTTAAACCTTTTCATATGGGAATGCATTGGACTTAATAAGTGACGGGTGGAGCCCGCTATAGCTCCTCGATGCATCGGTAGGTCTCATGAGACAAACTAGTGTCTTGTCACAAGGCCTTGACAAAATCTTATTTGTAGTCTTGGCACGAGGCCTTGACTATGTGGTTATGATAGTCTGGCATTATGCATTCCAACATTATGAAAGTGGTTATTGATTTTTGCATGTGATTATTCGATTAGTAGAATATCCATGTGAATAAGTAAATGGCATTATTCATTTTATTTATGCCATACCATGTTGAAAGTTCATGTTTAAAAGGCTTTTGTTTTAGTTATACATTGCCTTAAATGTTTATTCTTATTTATGAAAGTTTCCGCTATATTGTTATCCTTACTGGGCATTTGAGCTCACCCCTTTTCTATGTTTTATTTTTCCCAGGAAGTGAAGATGTAAGTTATGAATGACCAGCAGGGATATTATGAGGGGATTATAGTGTGGACTGTGGAAACATTATGTTGTTGTAGTAGTTTTTCATTTTATGATGTAATGTAAAACTTATGAATATATCTAGTGTTTCCAAGGCTACTAAACCAATCGGACTTTCGAGATTTGATCTTTCTTGTGATCATGCCAATGTTATGTAATTAATGCACTGACTCTGGGCAACTGGGGTCGGGGCGTTACAATAGTAATTCCAAAAAAACATAGGGTGTTAAAATATTTGTTAAAACTGTATTTTTTTCACTATTCATATAAAAACATAATTACAAAACCCCTGAAAATTCAACATAAACTAATATTGATAAATTGAATCAGTAAATTATATTCCTTTTTATAAATTTAAATTTTAAAAATTTGGAATTTAATTTTTAAATGGTGACGTAGAGTATAATCAAAAAACAATTTTTATAAGAAATATGAAATTTTAAATATAAACTCTACCAATTCATATTTATTAATTTTGTTAGTTTTAATTTAATATTAATTTGTAAAATATTTTATCTCCATTTAAGAATGATGTATTTATTTTCTTTAAAAAATCATATCTCAAAAATCAATTTTTTTTGCAAAAAATTGTTGAAGCATGAAATGAACTTATTTGTTCATTAGCTTCCCTAATCTATATTTACCAATTCAATAGTATTAAAAATTACAAATTATTTTTAATTTTCCATTGATTAAATTTTTTAAAATTTTATATATTTCCTTCAATTTAATTGATATAATATAGAAGTTATATATTTATTAATAAAAAAATTTCACAATTCATTTTAGTTCATCATTTTATTTCAGAAAACCTATTTAATATTAAATTTAACTGAAGGAAAATATATTAAAAAATGTTGAAGTAATATATTTTATCCCCATTAATAAATTTCATCCAAAATTTTTTAATTTCCCTCATGGATGGTGATGTTATTAGTATATTCATGAATCAATATATAACTTCTAATGAAATATCAACATCACTATATTGTGTAAGAATGTGAAACTCGTTTCCTGATCTAATATTAGACATATTTAAAGGAAATAATCTCAGTAATGGGTTCATTTTTATACTTACACCGAAACATGAACATATGTTGTGTTTAGGATATAATATGTGACTTCCTTATTCTAGGAAATGATATAATATCTATTTAGAGAGAGAGAGATAATCAATCACATTAAACTACTCTAATGGAATAATGATATTAGTTAAATGAATTATATTCCAATAAACATATTCTTAGAATAAAATAAACAAGTAGAAGTTATCATTTATTATAAAGTCATCAAGAATCTGATTTCATATTCAAAGAAGAACTCATATATATACACGTGTACATATAATAAAACTCTAAAAAGATATTCAGAACATTGGAGTGGAGGATATGTGTACCATAATTATCACAATCTAATTTACTTGTAGCTATTTCATAGAATCTATAATGTCTGATATTTATAAAACCCGACCATTACATTTTCTAAAGCTTAGAGGTACCATGAGGGAGCATATAATATTTTCACAGTAAGTAGTTTTGTCCTTGTAATAGGTCCATACTTATACAGAATTTATTGGTTGATCAGTATGTTCTTGCAAAAAATCCTTCTTGGTTAGTCATTTTAGTAATGTGGTAGGTTATTTTCTTTTATAAATTCCATGGTCAGTCATTTTGGTCATTTGTTATGTCCTTAAAAGTAGGTTTTCATTGGTTGTGTGGTAGGTTCATGACTTTTTAGAATTTCATGATCAGTCATTTTGGTCATGCAGAAGGTTATTTTAATTTCCAAATTTCACGGATTGTCATTATATTCATGTCATAGAATCAGGCCTCTGCCATATTTTAAAAATCTCACATTTCTAATAGTTTCCTTAGGAATGACATAAGAAATGAATTTTAAATATAAATAATTCATTTTACCTTAAAAAAATAAATAATTATAATAAAATTTAGATTACAAACCTAATATTAAGATGATAATTGTGGATTTTCAATTGATTAATTTATGATACATTATAGTAGACATTCTATTAGGATTTATGTAAAGACGTAATTATTCTTTAATTAAATGTAATGCTAACCCGATTTTTTGGAAAACATGAGAGTTTTAAATATTTTAAATTTAACTGATCACTATTTTCCATTACGTCATTTTTCTTGATCTTTATAGATTATAGGAGAAATATATACATTCATCATGTTGTATTAAAACCCCTTCTCACTTGTTCAATGTATCTTATTAGTGAGTTTGAATCATAGGTGTCTGTACTTATTTTTTTACTGAATCTTGTGGAACATGTTCTATAAGGTAAGTGATATGTTACCTATTTTTTCATTCTGTTCATGGTGTAAATTAACCATGAATTATTTTATTTGTAGATATTGGTTTAATTAAAAAATAAAATAAAATATTATATTAATATCATGAAATATGGTCAATTAATAATTTGGGAGATCATATAAGATGATGAAAGAATTAAAAATTCATGTTTTAGAACATTTTTAATATATAATATTGATATTTCAAGAAATGAAATAGATATGACATTTCATGATATATATATATATATATATTATGAATTTTTTGTTCACATAAATGAAAAATATAATGTGTATTAACAGTAATACATTTAATGATGGAAACATAAAGAATTCACATGTTATAACATAATGAATTAAGCATTTTTTAAATTGGAAATTAGCGAAGAATGAAAAAATAACAATTTTAGGTATTAAAAAATTTCATGTGTTTTTAAATATGAAAATAGTATTTTGACTCATGGTATAAATAATTGTAATATTTTTGACAAAAAAAATATTATCACTGAATATATTATGATAAAGTTAATCAATATTTTGTATTGGGGTTTAAATAAAGGGTTGTGTTTGGGATCGAATGTGCATGATGTTATTTTTTGAGCATTAACCCATTTTTATTTATAATTATTACATAAATTATATTTTTATGTTTTTGATACTCATAATTTATCATGGTGTATTTCATAAAACCAAATAAAAATGTAATTCCACTGTGATGCTATAATTTATATGGATGCTGCCTATGTTGAATTACTACAACTCTCTTTGGAATTGGTTAGGAATGAGAATAACGCTTCACACATGTTTATGTAAATTTATAGAAATTATTATCCACTTTTATAAATATCAATGTATTAAAAAACTATATCTAATAAATAAGTAATTTTAATATATAATTTAAATTTTTATTTGTAATTTATAATTTTTTTAGGGATGAGCAAGTTCATTCCATATTGTGGGATTTGTTATTGACACAATGTCATGGTATTAGTTATTTTTTTAATTGTAAAAATCCTAATGGAATCCATTACGTGTTTTTGGGGTGATTTCATTTGTTGAAAAAGATAGATGATCATGACTCAGTATGGTTGGTGTTGTCAATGTATATTTTTACAGTGGCCCAGTTTCAGAGTGTTTCCCAAATATTTGGGCATCAAAATCAGTATTTTTTATAATGTAAGGCTTTCTAAAAATGGGTTCATAGTTGGTGGACAGTGAATCACAGTTTTTATGCCGAAAATGGAGGTACAATGAATAAACTTGGAAAAACGAAAAAGTAATATTTCTGCATAGAAGCGATATGCAAACTAGGAATGAAAAAATGCAGAACACATAGCGAAAGTAGATTATGGGATCAGTGTTGTTCATGGGAGTTTTGAAGACCATGTGAGTATCATTGTTTTCAAAAGGAGGATGTGATTTTAAGTGCTAAAAATTGTTTTCATCCACAGATGAAAATTGTTTCCGTAAAGGAAGAAAGGCACTATAGAGACATTATTGTATAGTTTGTGGTGAAGGATGTACCACATCAATGGTTTGGGTAAATCATATTGGTGGGTTTTTTAGATATATTTTCATATATAGGACAACTAATTATATGATAATGTGGGGTAGATTTCGTTAGAGAATATAATCACATGGGAATAATTCAGAGATTCTGAAGTTGATTATGGGAAAAAAATTTCAATGGAATAAGTTCATGTGGTATGATTACCCAAAAGGATAATAGTTCCATAGATATATTTAATGGAAGGGGTTTTCTAGGAAACATTATCCCCCATGTTTAAAGATATTTTGAATAAGAGGCAGTCGTCAGAACAAGAAGTCATCTATGGAAAAAGTTGTTGGTTGTGGAGGAAAAAGGGGGCCGCAAAATAGGGGTGGCCTGTGGATGAGAAAGACTTCCATATAAGAAGAGTCTATATGTGAAGTAGTTATGGTTCGTAGAACAAGGGGTGGTCTATTAGGAACTCTATATAATTGGAGAAAGGAAGTTCTCATAGGATTCATGGATGTTCAAAAAGGGACTAAATTAGTTTCTGAATACAATCTTTACAATCTAACAGTACGTGGAAAAGACGGACATCAATAAAGCATATAACTACAATTGAGGATGTGTTTATTCATGAATAGTAAGGGTCCTAAAATACAAAAATATCTTTTGGACTATTTCTAGATCATTTTGCAATATAACATGAAGATAATGATCGTTTACGTCGATAGTGAGCTAGAGAAAGAGACTCGAGGAGTGTCCCTTGGAAAAGCAGTGAGCTAAATCTAATCATTGTAAAGGTAGTTATCCTGGCCATAAAAGTGATCTTTTCTAATACTTTTTATTTATAATTTAGCCTTAGTGGATTTGGTAAATCGACACTTCGCCACTGTATGCTCCTTTAATGTATCCCAATGAGGGTGAACGAACTAAGATTGATGTGTCTTGTGTATGATTTCAATTACTTTAATAGATTACTACATGAAATATATAGAAGTTTGTTTTGTTTAATAAAAAAAGACCCATAGGGGAACTATTTTTAATCTGTCATACCCTAAATAACCCCCCCCTTCTAAGGGTATTTAACCTTATGGGTCCAAAACTTTTCTTATGGGTAGAAAAACTATAGTAAAGATGTATCTACTATCTAAGGTAGTTATAGCATCATTTTGATTTTATGTGTTGATGTTATTTTTTATTTGGTTGGGAACCATTGAAAAATAATGGGTTTAGAGAATGAGGTTATAGTAATGGTTGATGTTTATAATGGCATAGAAAAGTGTACTTGTAATAAATGGTGTACGAATGACACTAGAGTGGTCTAGATTAGTTCAGATCAGGGATTTTTCTCTAATATACTTATTTCATGATGATTTCTTAATATCAAATTTTCCAAATGTTATGTGTATTTTTTTATTCAAAATTTTCTATTTTTTTCCTTTATCCACTAAAATTGCATCTTGATGAGGTAGATTAGTCTATATACTAGAGTACATAAATGATTAAGAAATAAAAAATGGTTTAATAAAAAAATATTCATTATTTATGTTCATAGATGATTATAGAATATTAGCGAATTTAAATATAATTAATTATAGTTGAAAAGGGACTGTAAGAGAATGTTAAAGTATTTATAATTGAAATAAAAGTGGAATAATATTAATTAATGGATAATTAATAAATGATAAACATTGTATTTTTGTTCTTATTTAGACTTAGATATTAGTAGTTGTAGTAAATGGGCTTATAAAACTATAAAGTTGGACGATTTTATTGCTTTATAATTTACCTTTATGTGGATATGCATGATATTATTCAATATTTTCTAATTTCATTCACAAAACCACCTAGGTAAGTAGAGAAACTAATAACGAAATTGTCTGGGGGGTTTATATAACATTTATGATAGAGTGGGAATGTATGGATGAATTATAACTATCCACCAATATTCCATCAAATGTTATTTTATGTAGTTTTGTCGTGTTATATAATGGATTAAGGTATAGGTTGAGTTCCTACATGATCTGTTATGGATATCTTTTTTCTTATGCTTTTATATGAATTCTATAATGGATTGAGGTATATCACACGATTGTAATTAGAAATGGAGGTTATGGATTCTTGTGAGTATACATACATGCATGATGATGGATTGAGGTATCATGAATTTACCCAGAATTTAGTTTCTTTCAAACATGCACTTGATAATGGTTGGGATGTTTGTCAAGATAAGGTGGATATATAGAATGAAACCAGTAGATTTTTTTTTCAATATATGAGTATAAGATCGGTTGTGCCATGGCCCCAAAAAACATGATTGATAAAATGAATATTTAATGGTATTAGTACAGGATATGTGGAATTGATTAGTTTTTTAGGATCTATTGGAGCATCATGGTCACAGTAGCAACCCAACCCTAGTATCCTAGAGTAGTTTCTTGATTTATTACAATTTTATAGATACAAAGAAATAAATCCAAAAAGATTGATTGGTTTTATAGTTTTAGTGACCTAAATATATTCCAAATACCCATTTTATATTGGGAATAGAAAATAAAAAATAGTATATAAAATTTAAAATTCTCTGTATCCTTGAAAAATATTTACAAGGACATTTTCTCATAGCTTGGTGAAAGATAAAAATAAAGGTCAGATCAACTTCTGAATAAGGTATAAGTAAAGTGGATCATATCTTGAATAAATAAGAAGAATAAATATTTAATGGAAAATTACTGAAAACACATTCTATTGAAATATATATATATCATGATACAATAATCCAGAATCAATATGTCAAGGTAAAAAACTAACAACACACATCATTTAATCATTAAAATGAGAATGAAATTAATCCATAGAAAATACCGAAGAAAAAAATCATTGATAATAATAACTAAATTCTATATTAAGGTGATGCCTAGTTTTAATTCACCATGTCTCCATCGCATCATACCCCTACTGTCAAGACCATTCACAAGGCATGTTAAATTATAGGTATAATTTTGTTTAATTTAGCCAAATGATTTTTCTCATTTGACCGACCAATTAATTAAGGTATTATATAATTATAGGACCCATAATTCACAATAGGTCAAAAGCATTCCTCATATATTGAATAATAAATTTTAATAGGGAATCAAGATTCTTTATTATCAAATATCTATAGTGATAAAAGGATATAGGTTTATGATCATTTCCCCAGTTAATAAAATACCATTCTATGTAAACACTATATGTAAAAAGGGTATATGGTTTGAAATATATTCATATTCCTCAAATGAAATATGGATTTTTAAGATAAATCTAATGTCCAGTAAAAATGACTTTTAGAAAATTATTATTTTTTGGGAAAGTTAACTATAAAAAAAAAAGAAAAATTGTTTAAAAACCTATACAACTTGGTAATTTTACATTAAAATCATCTTGGATTAAATACATCTTATTTAAAGAAAATTAATTTTAATTATGAATGAATGATGATATTACATGTCAAATGATATTTATATTCATGACATAAAAATGAATTGGTTGATGATAACAAATAAGTCTAAACAGAATGTAAATTTTAATGATATCACTTACCTCACACATTCATTTTCTTGAATACGATTTAAAATCATTTATAATAGTTCCAACCAAGTTATTAAATTATAATAAAACCATAATATTATTTTTATTATAAAATATAATCCCCTTGAAAAAATTATCTACCCATCATTCAATAAAATTTCTCAATTTTCATTGTTTTGGGTCATTTTAGCCTTATTTTGTCATTCTTGCTTTGTTATGAAGGTCCCAATTATTATTAAATTTTATAGTTCCATAACCTCCATAATAATAATTTTAAAATAATTATGATATTTATATATAAATTATACATTTTAAAAATAATAATTAATTATGGTTAAGAAAAATAATATTTGTAAGGATCATGGAGACAGTAAGTGGTACAAACAAATGAGTGAAATTTCCATTCATTAATGATAACAATCAAATGGGGGGTAAGTAATATTTTTTTATTTATATAATGAAATTGATATCATATTATATATATATAATATTATTTATTTAAATATACAAATATATCATCTATTTTATATTGTTTTGAAAAGAGAGATACATCTCTTTGTGAATGTGGTTGTCCAAATGTACATGAACGATGATATCATCATTATGTGTGTAATATGGATAGAAATAATACGATATAAAATACCTTATAAGAGTGATAAATATATAATTTATATACTAATAATGTCATTTATATAATGTATAACTATTCAGGTTATCCTTATCACCTTCAATGTAATGCGATAGTGAAGGATTAATCATATCGCTCCATGAGGGAGTATTCTACCATACACAAAAATGATGTTATCGTATCACCTTTATAAAGGAAGTTATATATATATATATAAAGGAAATAATGAATCCATAGGTATAATTATTTTATAAATATCATATATATACTTTATATTCATCATCATACCCAACCGTGAATGGTGGTAAGGGAAGAAAGAATGACATCAGTTCTAGAGGTGGTAGTCCACTCTTCACACGAACGGTGATCTCAAAACACATTTTATGGAAGTGAAGATAGTTTCAAGTCATTTAAATATTATTAAAATAGCCCATTATCTGAAATATAATTATGTTATTTTATCATCACAGTTTAATAATAATTGATGTAGTTGTATAATGAAATAAAGAAATGATTCTCATTGATGAACATTACCTATTCCTTGGGTATCCTCATTAAGTATTCACTAAAGCCTTATTAGGTTGTCATTATACTAAAATCAAGGAATATATGATTATTTTATGGTTTCTGGGATGTTATTTTGGTTGGTATTGAAGGAACTAATGATTATTGAAGCTGCGAAGAAGAGATGAGAGGAGGTGCTATTTTATATATAAGGAGAGTGGCACACATGTAATTTTTTAAAAATATTCAATTAATGAGGTTTTAATCATTCCAAATGCATCCAAAATGGTTGATTCACTAAAATATAAGGGAAAACATTTATATATTTCTATCTACTAGGCATTTTAAATTTTTTTGGTAATTTATAACTATTATCTTCTTTTCTTAATCCCTTGGTAAATCCCTTTTTTACTTTAAGTGTGGTAATTAATTTACTATTTTCCCCACTAATTTTGGTAAAAAGTAATTTTTTATTTATTATACATTATAAAATATTTTTTTAAATAAAATTATTCTATTTCATAGAATTCAATTCATAGAATTCTAAATTTTCCATTTCAAATTAATCCAAATTATGCGATGAGAAAGTGATTTTTTAAAGAGAGGACGTTAAAACATTTTCAAATTTTATATATTTATTCAATATAAAAAGTAATAAAATTATATTTTTTATTAATATATAAATTAATGATTTAATATTAATTATAAACCAATTTCAAATATAATTAAGCATTATAAAAAATTTAAACAAAAATGAATCATTCAATTGAAATTATGTATTTTCAATATTCATTAAAAAATAAATCTTATCTGAAAAATCACAAAAAATAACCCTAAGATAATTTTGGTATTATAATATTAAAAAATAAATTTATTGTTTGAAATATATTATCTAAAATTTATATAAATTATATTTTAATGATTTGTGCATACTGTGACTAAACTACCTTATAGATAATATATAGTTTTCAAAAAATATTTATTTTCTCGAAAAGAATTATTATTTTCATTTATAATAATATATTAAGACAATTTTTTGTAAAATATATATTATCACTAATTTAATTCTATTAATACCCATTAATTAAATGAATATTTTATAATGGTCATGTTTAAATAATATTTAAATATAGTATTTTTATTTAAACCTAGTGTTGCATATATTACTAGTTATAAATGAAATCTATTTTATTCTAAAAGAAATATATATTAAAGAAATATTGTATTAGATTCTCCACAACATAAATAAATTTCATCCAAACAAATATTTTTTTTATCTCAGTAATCAATGGTTTGATATTTTGAAAAATCATTTGTGGAAAAACCCATACCTTAATGTTTTGATAAAACGTAATCTCTAAAAGAGAAAAGGTATGTAGAAATGTTATGTGGAATAAAAAATAAATTGATTTCTAATTGGGATAAGATATTACTAAAATGAAAACATGTACAATTAATAGAATACTAAAATAAGGATTAATTGAGAGTGATTGATATCATGGATCACAAGAAAGTTTGGGATCTATAGAAGGTTGCTGACCACAAAACCACAGATAAAATAGGTGTGAAAGAGTTCATTTATATCATCATAAATTACGGTAATAGGATAATATTTTATTTCAAGATTATTTTTCATAATGTTGATTAAATTTCATGAGTTGATATACTTGATTTGATTATATTTTATAAAAAAATATCATCCTTTAGTTTTCCTTTTATGGATTATTAATTAATTGTTTAATCTGAGAAATTAATGTCCAAAAATAAATATATTATTCAAAAATCAGTAAAATTCACTTTTTAGGGACCATGAGACCCATAAAAGAGTTATAATTCTTTTTATATATCATATTGATTTGGAAACAAATAATGTAATCACGTGTTTTCCAATATGAATAAATCATTATATGGTGATGTAATACATTAGTATCTATAACCTCATCCAAATTTCAGCTTTAAATATTTTATAATTAGTCATCCTTATGGCCCTCAAAAATTAATAAGATCCATATATTTATAAATAAGGTAATTTAATTCCCAATATGAACTTATCATTAAGTAAACCAACAACAATTTAATTAGTACCATTCAATACATTATTTCAAATTCATTGTGAAATAATATTATTGTACAATTCTTATACATTTTATAATTTTGACATGAAAGATAATTTAAAAAATATATTTATTAGATCCAAATACATGAGAACATTATTTATTACACTTCAGTTGTATCAAAAAAAATAAGATTTATAATGATTATTTATCATCCTCTTAGGTGAATTCACTTGATTCGTGGGTAATTAATTTATGTAGTTCCCTATATCATTACAGTGGAAGCACAGTACACTAATAATTTATTTTTTTCAATTTTAATCATGTGAATTTTGAAGATTCTCTATAGTATTCTATTCTTACTAGGAAGGCACAGGGGTGATTCTTTTGGAAATTATCACATGTGATAAAATACTTATTTCCCATATTCTATTTATCCTATTTTAATATTCCATCATCTTCTCTACTTTCTTACCTAAAAAATATTTTTAATTTGTTATTTAATTTTCTATATTAATAGGACATAAAACCATTTCATCTTTTTACGAAATTTCTTGAGAGACCAACACACTTCACATAATTTTCTCAATAACATAAAATATGTGGTAAATCTTACACAATAGGTTGCATATATAATCTATAGAATACCTAGATATCATTTTAAAAGTATCTCCATACACCAAATACACTGTATTATTCATTTTTTTTGATAAGGAAGATTATATTCAATTATTTATTTTTTCTCATGTTGGAAAATATTTTTCTAAGATTTATATTCCAAAACCATAAATATATTTTTTAGAGGCTTAATAATTTATCAGCTGTCATTTGACTAGTAGTGCCAATAAATGTTGAGGGATTCTTCAAAAAAAAATAAATCCAAAAAAAGTGAATATTCCTAAAAAATAGGTTTCTCTATTAAGGTAATGCGATTTTTCATAACCTCATTATGATGTCCTAATATAGACATAATTTTCTCAGCTCTAATAACAGCTAAAATGGATTCCTCATCAACAAAATCTCTACATCTTCCACGGGGATTGGTACCCATCATCCTTGTAGAAGGAATTTCGACACAATTTAATATTATAGATAATTTCATAAAATTATAGTGTTTAAATCATAATGTATAATTTGAAATATTATGTATCACTAAGTAGAAATTAAAATTAATGCATTTTTAAACTAAAAAACATAAACTTCTGTTTCTTTTGGGATATATTTACCTTTAAATTTTTCAGAATTTTTTATAAAGAAAATTTGAATTATACTAAGAATATCCCCTAGGAGTTTCAATCCAGAATAAAAATAAGGCCCATTTCATGCACCATGTGATGATAATGTCTATCTAAATTCTCCCTTTTATGAATTATTACACGTAGGTACATTTTTTCCAAAAACACATCCACTAGTAGTATCTAGATAGGAATGTTTTCTAAAGAAAACTTCTTAATCTACACCATACCAAAAAAATAAATTTTTATTCTATAAATATATACAAAATATATCATAGGGTTATATTCTCTAATATATGTCATCATAAATGTTTTTTGATATTTTATAATAAAATTTATCTAATAGAAACTATAGGGATCCTGACCTTAGTAGCCCAGAGCTAGTGTGTACTTAATTAAATCGGAATATATATACAGAATAAAATTTTGAGTGATCGATTAGTTTAAAAGTTTTTGAGAAAACGATAAATACATGATACACATTTTACATTGGGAATAGAAAAAAACATTGTACATAAAAAAATAAAATGATCACGATCCTTGATAACTAATTCAAATGATTTATGTTCATAACATAGGGAATTAATCGAAATAAATATGATATTAAATGATAATTAATTCTTATGTAAAATTGATACTAGAATAAATAAATATGAATTTTGAACATGAGAGTTAAAAAAACATTTCACCCCTGCCATTAATTATTTAGACTATCATTTTAAGATAAACAAGAATTAATTAGTAATGGTAAATAATTTAAAACAAATTACATTTAATAAATAAATTGATAATGAAATGCATCTATAGATAATATCATAGAGATAATATCATTAATAATGAGAAGTAAATTATGAATGAAGGTAGTGCTAAATTATTTGGCTTCATGCCTCCAAAACATGATACCTCTATGTCCGCTGGAAATGTATATGTATATTTATAAATTACATGTGGGGTTGGGTATTGTAGGTTTGAACACTTTCATTATTATCCTTATGAAAATATATGTTTAACACGGTTATATAAGATGAATTCCAAATATCTCTTTAGTTCTCAATAAATAAACTAACTTTCTTAGGATATGATAAAATGGTTTTGATAAGAAAATTTAAGACAATTTTATTTGAAGAAATATCATACCTTAAGACATATATAATCTAATATATTGGAGTTTTTACAAGTATAATATTATGTATGAATGTTGAACTTTATTTCGTTAAGAAATTGTAGTGGAAATAAAAACATGTAACAATAAAAAGTAAAGAAGAATAAGAAATATTTTAACTCAAAGAGAAGGGTATCAAAAAACCATAGATAAAGGTCCCTTGATTTATACATTGAAGAAAATCTGTCTTACACACACATGGATAAGCCCTCGATACAAAGATCCAAATCTATCTTAGTATCCCAACAATCCCTAAATCTATAAGCTAATTAGTATCTTTATCTTCTAATACCTAGTATCTCATGATTTATAACTGCAACAATGGGATTCTCACTAGGTAGGTTGAACGAGATATTATCATCATGAAAAATTTGTTCACAATAATCCCACAAAGTATGTTTGGGGAGATCTCTCCCAGATTATCACTTCAATCCAGAGATCAAAATCTATAGAGCTGTATTACGGATATTGAAATTGATAGGTATTTATAGACATGAATTCAAATGGTTGACTTCCTCCTCTAATGATAAAATATTTTCCATAAATTTTAGAGAGACCATTACAAGTGGAACTCATGAAATAGTCGTGTTAAAATATATTGCAATACATCTTTTGTATAACTATCTTTGAGAAAAAATAGAAATATTAAGAAACAACATCACATTGCAGGATCTTATAAAATGAAGCATTACATTAAGGAAATGATGAGACTTTAATAATATAATTTAATCTAATTTTTAAGAATGTGAGAATTGGACTCTAGAAATATAGACAATAAAATTTTACATTATAATGAATTAATAATTCAATGTCTGAAGAAATAGGAGCCCAATAAATGTGGAAATCAGGGTTTTATTTCTAAAGAAACCAACGTCTGATTTTACTAGAAATTGGAGTTTGAATTCCAGAGAAATCTTATTGTGATTTTACAAGAAATCGGAGTCTGATTTCAAGAGAAATTGGGGTACAATTTCTGACGAAATCAGCATCAGATTTCAAAATAAATCAAATATCTAATTTCAGAAGAAATCAATGGCTGAATTTAGGAGAAATCGGAGTTTGATTTCAAAAGAAATCAGAGTCTAGTTTCAGGAGAAATTAGATTATAAAGAACTATATATTTCTTAATAAAAGATAGGGATCTGATTTTTTCTTTAAGTAAATGATGATTAGGATTAGTTTAAATGATATAAGATACAAAATTTATGATCATAACTAATAAAAAAACATTCTTATAAATAAAAAATTTCCTTAAAGGAATTTTCTTAGAGATAAATAATTATTCTTAATAAAATATGTTTGTGGTTTTCCAAACATGAGGGAATAAAAAATTCATAAGGAACCTTTTTGACTCCGTAATATCCCCCTTCTTGGAAAGCTCATACAACTTTTATTAAAATAATATAATGACTACGATTTTAATTTTAAAGCTTATAAGAAATACTTATCTCTATTTTTGTTTATGGATCATGATGAATATGACTAACTCCCCCTTGGTTATGAAATCCATCTAGAATGTATTATATTCTTTATTAGATAAATTACTTCCACTTTCTTAATAAATTTCATCTTTACACAATCTCCACTTTACATAGGCATAATCATCCTTTAATATAATATTTTTTTAATAACTCTTTTATACCCCTTTGTTTTTTTTTTGAAAAAGGAATAGAGGTATAAATCTGTACCTAAAAGGTTACGAACATACAAAACAAAAAAAATGAAAGGAAGAAAATTTCATTATGATCACAAATTTTTTACAAAGGAAAATAAATCCAAAGATCTAATTGGAAAATAAAATCATTCATCCTTATTTTTATTCTCATTTGAAAACTTCATTTTCTAAGTTACCTTACTTCTTTTCAATTATTTGTGGTCATCATGAAGCTTCTTGAGAAACTCTTCCAGATACTGATTTTTTTCCGTTCAATACTTTTGATTCTTTCTTCTTGGGACAAGAAAAATTCATCTTGAGATATGATCAAATCTTCATGGTCTCTGAGTTTTTCATCCATTTCTTCCCTGATTTCCCTTTCCATTCTCATATTGAGAGCTACTGAATTTAGTTATCCATTGAGATCATTATCTTCTTATTTGTAGCTAACTTTCTCTTCCTTCATTTTCTCGGAAAAAATAATTTAAATATTCTTTATTCTATCATCAGACTTATTAAAGCCTTCCATAACTGTGTTTGATAAATCATAAAAAAATTTAAGCTCATCTATCACTAACATTTACTAATAAGTTATTTAAATGAAATATCTATTATATATATCATAACTTATTTGAAATATCTTGAACTCTGATTCATGTTAGATGAACTTTTCTAGAAGAATACATAATGAATCTGAATTATGAAAGACTGAATCTTGAATCAGCTGACATTATGAATCAATTAAAGGAAATAAAGGGATGGAGTTAACCAGATTAATTAATGATTGAACCACCAAATCATGACCTAATGAAGATGATGACTCTGAAAAATATTCCCTTTTTGTGATCCAACTTCGTCCTTGTCATCCTCTTTCTTCATAGATGTTCCAAAAACATTGTTCTTTGATTTTTATACAACAAACTTCATAGGATTTTCAATAAAAACATCATTTCCTTTCTATTTCATAGAAATTTTATTCTCATGATTTTGAGCCTCATGATCTACCTCATAAACATGAATAATTCAAAAATTATCATCATATAATTATTTATCCACAACATTATCAAAATTAACATATTTTTAATCAAAATCTATATCTGCCTTATCATTAAGATGTTGAGGAATATCATCATTAATACCCTCATAATATAAAGGAGATTTATTTTCCTTATCCTGAGAATCATCATCTTTTAGAATAGATTGTCCTTCTAAAATAATCTTAGTGGATTCAAGTTGGGATGTTATTTTACAAATTATTTATAAATACTATCCTTCTATTTATATTCATCAACTATTTTTATTACATCATAAATTTCCACCTTATATTCTTCTTATGATATTTATTCTTCTTAAACTATGGTTTATGAAATTGAAATATCCCTCTTTACTTTTTTCAAGTACCAGAGAGCAAGTTTCTTGCAAAAAATATTCTAGAACTTGAACTTGTTCATATGTCTTCCCAATATCTCTATTTGAAGCTTGGATGATTTAAATTCCAAAAAAATTATTCTTTATCTTATTTTCTTTGTATTTCCTCTCATGTTCGTCAACTTATTGTATTTTTATGGCCTTATCCTAAGAGGGATGTTTTCAAAAAACTCTATAACCTTTCTTCTTCTTATTCATAAGCTCTATCCATTTTGAAAAAACTTCATCGAAAAAACATTTTTTGCATATTTGGATTGGGTGGAGCAGATACTAATTATAGTTCTAGTGCTTTTCTCCTGAGGTTCCAACTCTTTTACATTTCTTTTCTTAGGTTTTGGATTCGATATTTCTCCAACATCACCATTAATACTGGTAGCTTGTTTATCCATTAATGAAATTCAAAATAACTCTCATATCTTATCATTAAATCAAATATTCATCCTTATAAACCTTTCATCACTTAACAACATTATATTTATGGTTTTTACCTTAGAGTTTCATGGGATTTTGAATTATTCCATGCACAACACAATGATATTGGATAGTATCGCAGGATTCAAAATGATTTGGGACTTTATGCTTCCATTATTTATATTGATAATGGTCAAAATAATGTACTTGACAAGATTAATCTTTCATACATTCAACAAAAAATCCATCATAATGATACCACATATCTTTAAGGGACCTTTTCACATCACCTCAGGATTAGAAAAAACCATCCATCATGGGAGCTAGTAATATATGACTTGTTGAAATATGGGCTATCATTGGTTTCATTATTCCCTTATGCCCAAGGCACTCAATAAAATTAAAATTTTCAAGATAACCTTCCTTATCAAAAAATCTTTGTGAGAAAAGGACTGCCTCACCTTCATAAATTATATCTACAAAACATGAATACTTCTTGTAATTCAATGAATAATCCTTTTTATAACTCTTGAATAGAAACATTTATATTCCTCCATGTTCATAAAAACGAATTGTATCATATAATTTTAATACCAAATCTGCATATATCATATCTTAAATATTCTCTTTGGCTACACATATTCTTTCCCTCCATCAAGCTTTATGAGCGTTTAAATCAATTTTTTATATTTGGAAAAGAAATTTTGGTCGACTATCATTTCCCTGAAAATTAACCAATCTTTATGTTCCTTTATGGACACTATCAGCATCAAGAAAGAGTACTCAAGAGATATTTGATGTTGAATCGAAGGGAAAAAGTGAACATCAACTTTTAAGACAACATGGATTCGGTGAAAAAACACATAAATTACCAATGTAGGACACGATCACAAGGGCCCTTTGTATAGGATTTTCTATGATAGTTCATATTCTTGGGTTAATCTAGTAGTTTATATTGACTTAATCTGATCTGATGGTTGATATTATTATTGGAGAAGGATTTGTAGGTTTGGATCATTTGCGGTTTTATGGAAAAATTCGATTTAGAGGAATGTTAATCTGATAAGGGTTTATTAAAACAAGATTGAAATACCGACAAACAAAAATGAACCTACACCGATTTAAGTAAGAAAACATACCTTCAAGATTTCGTATAATGATATATCAGTATTGATAAGGTTCCTGTTATAAATAATATATTCAGAAAAGTTTTATTAGGGAAGGAAAACTTTTTATCTTCCTAATAATGTTGTTTCTGATTTTTTTTGGGAAAAAATTTAAAATTGTAACCATTTGTACTCCCATTATGAAAAGGCGTATTTTAATGTTAGGATATTGGTTTAGAAAAAGTTAATATTGAATATTACCATACGATTATCATTCTTAACTTTTTTTAATGTATTCAAATCTATCAGATAATATGTTTTTGTAAATATGTTAACAAGTTGGTCTAGCATTCTGATAAATTGAATAATGACACTTTATATTAGTGTGAGATACCTAAGAAAGTGATTCCTAATGTCTATGTGTTTTTCATGATAGTGATATGAAATATTTTTCTTATGGAAATAGAAATAGTATTATCACACATTATCTCTGTTTTGGAAAAACTAATTCCATAGTCATTGACTGTGTGTTCCATATAGAACACTTGAGCACAACAAATTCCATGTGTTATATATTCATCTCTCATAGTGGAAAGTGCTACTGTGTTTTGTATCTTGCAAGACCAAGAATCTAGTCAATCTCTTAATAAATGACATGTTTTGGATGTAATTCTTCTTTCCATTCTACAACCACCAAAATCAGGATCCAAAAATATTTTTAAGAAAAAAATCATTCCTAGAAAAATAGGATATTCCAAAATCAATGGTTCTCATTTTGTAAAGAAAAATTCTTTTCAAAACATTCAAAATGGGATTCTTTTGGATTATATTGATATCTTGTAAAAAGAATACTGAAAACATAATGTCTAGATAACTAGTGGTTAAATATAATAAACTTTTTATCACATAGGTAAATGATATTTAGTCTAAATTTTTCCCAGATTCATCAAGATCAAGAGTGTTTGAGGTACCAATTGGAGTACTTATTATTTTTATGTTTTCATATCCATACTTCTTAATAAGATATTTAATGTACCAATGTTTAGACATATAATTTCCTTCTGGTTTTTGAGAAATTTAAAAACAATGAAAAAATGCTGACTCACCCATCAAACTCATTTCAATCTTAGATTTTATGAGATTCACAATTAAATAGTTAATGATTGATGATTTGATCTAAATATTATTTCATCAGCATAAATTTGAACATGAAACTAATTTTTATATTATTTGTTTATAAAAATGGTTAGATCAATTGTTTACATAACATGATTGTTTTGTAAAAAAAAACTTATAAGACTGTCATACCAGGCTCCAGGGTCTTGTTTATGTCCATATTAAGATTTGGTATGTTTTTATACATGTTCAGGTTTGTTTGTGTCTTAAAAACTAGAAGTTTTTTAAACATAATCTTCCTCTTTAACATATTAGTTAAGGAATGAATGCTTCACATCTATTTGAAAAATAATGATAATGAAAACGGTTGCAAACATTAGTAGAATACGAATAGATTCAAATATTGAAACTAGAGCATATGTTTCTTAATAGATTATTCCTTATATATTATTATATCCTCTAGAAAATAATATTTATTTATTAAATACAATCATTCCATTTTATTTACATTTATTTCTGAAGACCCATTTTACAACATTTACAGATGTTTCTGTAGGTCATTCAACCAAGGTATAAACATTGTTTCTTAAAATTCATTAGTTCATCTTGAATAGATTAAAATCTAATAATTATTAGATAAATAATAATAAAATATTATAGGATGTAATTGGGAATGAAATTCTAGATGATCTATTTCATTTATTAGAAAACTTCTATTCCTTACTGGTTGATTTACATCACCAGTGATATTATCACTGGGATGATTCTTTATAAAGAACTGACATGGGTTTTCTAAAATATATTTGTCAATATAAGGTAGAAAATATTATTGTGTAAATAATTTAATAACACTTTTATGAGTATTTTCCTTATTAAAAGAATCTTTCGTCAAAGGGTGATAATCAGTTTTTGAAAACACATATGATGATGTAGTTTGGAGTTGTTTTAAAAAAATGGACTAGTTTCATCAAATTTAGCAGGTATAGTTTCTTCCACATCAAAATATTTTTTAAAAAATACTATAAGCCTAATAAGTAGTGGAGTAGACAAAGATAATTACTTCATTATATTTGGGTGTGAATTTTTGTTTGTTATCATTACTATTTAAGTTTAATACTTTTCATGCAAATATTTGATATAATAAAAAAAATTATCGACTAATACATAACTCATAAGGTGTTTAATTAATAAATGGTCTAATTAAGACTTGATTTATAGTATAGAAAGATGTAATTATGGCTTCAACCCAATTTTTTAAGCAATAGAGAATTAACTCAACATGGTTCAAGTTATCTCTTGAAGAGTTCCGTTTCTTATTTCAACCACACCATTTTGGTTAGCTGTTCTTAGATTTTAGAAGTTATGAGTAATGTATTTCTTACTACAATATGTTAAAAAACATGAATTTTCAAATTCTCCACCATAATGACTATGAAATGTTATCAATGAAAGGTTGTTATCATTTTTATCTTCGGTGGGAAAATATTTAAAATCAGAAAAGTATTTATATTTTAATAATATAAATTAAACCCATGTAAATCTATTGTAATAATTAACTAAAACAATTATATTGTATTTGAACCCAATACTTTTAGTTTGAGTTAGATTGAAATAATCCATTTGCACTATTTGTTATGCATTGGATGTTTAGACTCAACTGATTGATTTAAATATTAACTTATGTTGTTTTCCATATTGACAAGGATCACATACTTTGAAGAATCAAATACAAGATCTAATAGATCCTTAATAATAAATTTCGTTGAGAGTTTTCATATGTTACTAAGGATACCATGTCATAGTCTTGAATTCCATAACCAAGATTGAATTTACATTCCACTAAGTCAAGGTAGGGCTTATCTCATAAGATCGTATAAGTTATGTGTTTAAACACTCTCATGCTTATGGGTAAAGAGAATACATTCTTCCTTATAATTATGTACTAGAAAATCTTCATTTATAAAATTTTAATGGTAAAAATCATCACATAATTGTTTGATGATTATAAAATTTTTCTTAAGCCCTTTAAGGAATAAAACATTTGAAATTAATGTTTTCCCATGAAGAAAAATATTACATATTGCAAAAATATCTCATTATGAATTATCTTAGAAATTTATTTTTCCACCATTCATATTGATAATCTTTTTAAAGAGGTTTTTGTTACCTGTCATGTGATGGGAACATCCACTATCCATGTACCATATATTGTTGTTGGAAGTTAATTTTTTCCCTGAAAATCAAATAGTTAATATTTTAGAATCTAAACATTCTTAGAATCGGTAATTTTAGAATGTAAAATATTATGTTTACATATTTGACTATAAAAATGGGATTTATGAAAACATAAGGATTGGATATTATTCAAAGAACAACATTTCTCCCAATGCCCACCACATTGACAATTAGTGATAAAAATTAACACTTTGGGGAACAAAATAGATATGACTAAAAACTAGTTTTGAGTGTGAATAACCAAATCCAGAACTATCTATAATAAGATGAAGTTGTGAATACATTTTTTTCAAAACCATCATTTCTATGGGTGGAGATTGAAATATGTGTCTTTGAGGAAAATATTTCAGATTATAGCCTAATGACTAAATTGTTATCATCATATTCATTAGTCAAAGAATTTGAGTTTTCTTATAATATTTTTTTCATAGAAATATCATATTCAAGATCACTAAAAAGTTTATCCTTTTCAGAATTTACTTCCTCATGGTTTTTGGGAATAACATCAAAATCCAGGATTTTTTGATTAGGATATTTTAAATGATCTGATACATCTTTTGTTAAAATAGAGATTCTATAATATTCTATAACAAGTTTCTTATTGATCTTACTATTTTCATTCTAATGTAACACAAAAAATCTAGATACTTCTGTAAAATAATGTAAAGTACTATCTTATGATGAGGACAATTCTTCATCCAACGTTTTATAATATTATTCATTCGAAAAATTAGCACATAGATAAATATTCGTTGAGGATTAATCATTGTTTACCTTATCCATGAAACCATGATTTTCAGTAGAAATTCTATATACAAGAATAATATTTTTCTATAGAGAAGATTCAATAAATGTAGATTTATTAGAAGAATTACCACCACTGGCACTCCATGTTTTATTAGATTTCAGTACATTTTTATACATAGACATTTAGTGCTTCTTCTTGTTTTATTTTGAATCCCTATACTTTCTTTCTTTCCATTTGAGTATAGGGAAGGCTGATTTGATATGACGTAACCTCTTTTTGTCATAGCAAGTCACTTCTGAAACATTGTTTTCATTTATATCATTCTTATTGTCTCTATATTAGAAATATTTCTTTTCTAAAGTCATCTTGATTATTCGAGCAAGACTAGAATTTTCATTCTCCGATTGATCACTATCAATTGTTACATATATAACAGTAGATTTATTAGGTTTTCATTTAGTAACTCTTTTAAGTGACTCAGAATTTATATAATTTTATGTAGTAATAAAAGAAACTCATCCATTACTATTATTTTTCTATTTGATCTCTTTATAACTCTTCTCATTGGTGTCATACTATAAAAGATTCTAAAATAACTCATCAAGAGGGAAATTTGAAACATTCATATTCTCATCAATCACAATTATTTTAGATTCCCATTCACTGGGTATAATATTTATTATCTTCTCCATTAGAATCTAATAATCATGACCTTTTCCACCCATTGACTGAAGGATATTGAAAATATTCATAAAACATTATGGAACATTGCATCTAGGTTATCTATAAGGAATATAAAACTATGATATTAAGTTCTAAGAATAGCTATTCCTATTTCAATAACCATGGATCTTCCAAATTGGGAGATATTTATTCTTTTTAAGATTTTATTACCAGATTCACAATATGATTTCTAGATATATATAATCCAAGTAATAGAACCCAATAAAGATTTGTGTAACTTAAATTTAAGATTATAGACTTTTTTTCTTCATTGGTAAATTGTCTAATTTCATTTTTTGGAATCTTGGACTCTTCAGTTAACATAAAAAAGTTTTCAACACCAGTTTTGATAATAGAAGTATTCATCCTATTAGTATTGTATATATAATCATTTACATAAAAAATTGTGGTTCTGGTAGGAGTTAAATTGTATATAGAACCAAATTAAATTCTTTTTATCATTAAAAAAATCCCACATAAAAGGATTCATAGAAAGAGTTTACTAACAAAGAGTTTATAAAGAAAATATTAAGAAAAACATCAAAAAGTAAATTTATCTAATAAATGTTGAGAAAAAAATGTATATGCAAGTATAAGTATTTCAGAGACCTCCTCTGATACCAATTATTGGACTGAAATGTATATGTAGATTGATCAATTAAAAGAAGGTGGTGAATTATAGTTTTAAAAACATTCAGTTTTATCCAAAATAAAAATTATGTTTAACAATGTTAAAAAATATTAATTCACAATCCAGCTTTAGTTCCTAGAATAGAAACTAACTTTCTTAGGATCTGATAGATGGATTAGATAAGAAAATGTAAGACATGTTTACATAAGGGATGATTTTACCTTAAAGAATATATAATCTAATATATCCATGTTTTTACAAGTATAATAATGTGTAAGAAAGTTTCTATTTCTTTATTTAACAAAATTTAGTGGAAATAAAAAAATATATGACAATAATAATTAAAAAAGTATAATAAATATATTAAACAAAGGATAAGGGTATCCCCAATTTTGGATAAAGTCCAATTGATTTATAAATTAAAGAAAATCTATCTTACCCACAGTAGGTTAAGCCCTTTATACGATGATCGGAATCAGTATTTCTATAGACACAATATATTGATATCTAAGGTGATCAGTAACTCATTCGTCTTATCCCTGGAATCCCTAGATTGATAAAAAATAATATTCACAAAATGATGTTTGAACAATATATTCTCTGCATGAACACGTTCTTCACAGAATTCACAAAAGGCATGTTTGAGAAGAGATCTCATAGAGTATCACATAACTCTAGAGATAAATAGATCCAGAGTTGAATTGTGAACAGTGAAATTTTTGTGTATTTATAGGCATGAATTCCAATAATCGAATTACCCTTCAAATGGTCATCTATTTCCTTAAATTTCGGAGCAACATATAAATGTGGAACTCAAGAAATAGTTAAGTTGAAATATATTGGATGACATCATTTTATATTATTAATTATTAGATACATTAACAAACTTAAGAAAAAATATCACATTTTAGAATTATATTATATGAAATGTTAATTTAAGGAAACGAGCTAAATATAAGAAAAAAATTTAATTGGATTCTTAAAAATGTGATAATCATAGTCTAGAAACATTAAAGATCAGATTCTAAATTCTGATAAATTTAGTATCTGATTTTTGAAGAAATCCGCATCTAAATTTTAGGGAAATATGAGTATGATTTCATGAGGAATTGGAGTCTAATTTTAGATTAAATTAGAGTATTGTTTCGGATGAAAATGGAGACCGATGTTAGGAGAAATAAGAGACTGATTTCATGTGAAATTGGAGTCTCAATTCAAAAGAAATCAGAGTCTGATTTCTAGAGAAATCTGTGTCTGATTTCATGAGAAATTAAATTATAAGGAACTGTAATGTTATAAATAAGAGATAAGGAACCAATTTTTTATTTATGTAAAATATTTTTAGGTTTAGTTAAGAAAACATTAGATAAAACACTAAAGATAATAGGTAATGAGAAAAATATTGTAAAACAATGAAAATTCTCCATAGGATAAAGGTTCATAGAGAAAGATAATTTTTCTTAAGAAAATATGTTTGTGATTTTCAATACATAATAGAATGGAAAATTCATAAGGAAACTTTTTGACTAAAAAGTATACTGTCTAAGACTTTCACAAGTTAGTTTATAGGAAGAAACCCATTTAATTTGTCCAATAAATTTGTCTTATGAGATCTAACGATGTATCGAGGGGATATATAATTCTGGGAAGACCTTTCACAATAATTAAAAAAATAAATCATCATATATTGAAACTTATATTTATTTCAAGAATCTAAATTCCATATCATCAAATATCCATATCGTGTAAAAAATAGAGATTTATCATTTTTTTCTTATTTAATCAAAGAACATTAAATCAAAAAAGTGTATGTAAACATGGTATATGTTTAAGGTAGTAATAATATCCATCATGAAATAATATTTAATTTTAAGATAAATATATTTTCCAAAAAAACTATTAGAATAATGTGATTGTTTTAAGATAAATTTAACAATCCTAAATGAACGTAAAATTGTTCAATAAATTTCACCTCATGGTAATTTTCAATTCTAAATCCCTTGGATGAAATGATTCAAAGAGAAACATTAAATACCTATAAGTATTAATTAATCATGAAATCATATGTAAAAGAGTTGTTATATACACCATATAGAAGTGAATAGTTTCATAATAGCTAACAAGTCTCAATGTAATTAAATTGAGATGGAATCCCTTACCTCACGATTTCATTTTGTAGGACATTATTGAACATCCAATATAATTTTTTAATCATGTTATTAATTTAGTCCATAATTATATTTATATTTATAATATTATATATGATCCTATAATTAAATTTTTCTAAATATTTGTTAAAATTATTTCATTATGTATATTGGTTCGGTTCTTAGTCTCCTTGTTTTATATTTCGTGGTTCGTTATCAAAGTTCCAGTTCTTCAATATATTATATAGTTCCATCAAATCTAAAATAATAATCATGAATTTTTTTTTGATATTTATACATAATTTATACTTTTAAAATAAATAACGAATTATGGTTATGAAAAATTATGTTCTTTATGATCATAGAAATGATATATCGCATGTACGCGTGATAAACATTATCATTTTTTATGGATCATTATGGTAGTGAGTTGATTAATATTTTATATTTCTATAATGATATTATTATAATAAAAAAAATATTTATTCTTTTTATATACTTATATATCATCCATTTTTTCATGATGAAAATAGTATCACATCACTTCGTGAATCCTGTAGTCCACACATACACCAATGATGTCGTCATATTTGCATGAGTGAAAATGAATAAAACAAAATGTTATATATTATCTTTCAATAGTGATAAGTGTGTTATTTATATTATAATTATTTCATTTAATGTATATATAATAATAAACCTTATCTTTATCACCTTTCAAGTGACGAGTTAGTGAAAGATGAATCACATTGTTTCATGAGGTGATAGTCAACCATACACATGAGCAATATTATCTTATCCTCTACAGAATGGAAAGTAAAAATTGAATATATAGTATATAATTAATCTATAGATATTATTATGTTAAAAATATAATATATATTTAGTATATATATATAATCATACCCTACCACAAATTATGGTAATGGAATAATGAATGACATCAGTTCGCGAGGCTGTAGTCCACAGTACAGATGAATGATGATTTCCAACCATATTTTATGGAAGTAGAGATAGTTGTATGTAATGAATTTATTATAAAAAAACTAGTATATTTCATAAAATCATCTAATTCTATCATATTTATTTAATAATAATTTTATGAGTTGGAGAACAAAATAAAACAATGATACTTTTTGAACAAAATTACCTCTTCTTTAGGTATCCTTTTAAAGATTAAACTAAGGAAATACTAGGTTAGATTTATGCCTATAATAAGTATTATATGATAATTTAGGCTATGTTTTAAAGTTATTTGGTATGTATTATATGATGAAAATATGCGTGAAACTGTAGAGAAGAGAAAAGGGGGTAGGGCAACCTTTTAGAAGGGAGGAGAGTGTCACACGTGAACATCTTATGAAAAGATTCAACAAACCACATTTATATCGTAGAAAATCTTCTGAAATGGGTAATTAAACAATCATAGATAAGGTAGAAATAGTTCAATAAAATGGTTATTGTACATGTTGTTTGGTCATTTTTACGCCATGTCATACTTCTTTAACCAGCAGAAAAAACCTTTTTTACCTTAACTATGGATGTTAATTATTAATTTTTTCACTCTTAATTTTATTAAAAAAATAATTTAAACATCTTTGAAATTATCTATTATTATTCACAATATTTAACCCATTTTTTCAATTTTATTTCATATAAGTGGAATGTTTTTATTATTAATTAATCAAACAAAAAAAAACCAAAAAGTATGTTTTAAATAAAAAATGTTCAAATGTTTGAAAAGTTTTTATATCTAAATTGAACATGAAATTCTTAAAATAAAATAAATGATATAAATTGATAGATAATTTAATAAATTTTACTTTAATAATAATTAAAAATATAATTTAACATTATAAATTATATAGATTAAAATACTTCTTTCGATTAAAAATCATTATTTCTCACTATTCATAAAAAAATGATGCATTTAATGAAAATACCAAAAATTAACTATATAATAAATTTGTTATTCTAATTTTAAAACTAATGTAAATTTTTATAAATATTTTTTCTCAAAGTTTTTTAATTAAATTTCAAATAATTTTTGTAATGTGTGACTAAATGGACTTTCAAAAAATACAGTGTTTTAGAAAATATTTATTTTCCTTCCAATTGATGATTATTTTAATTATCATAAATAGATAAAAATTATCAGTGTGTAAAATAATTTTTTTATAATTTAATTATATTCATACAAAATAGCATAACATCACTTTAATAATCATCATATTAAAATAATATTATAATAATTCTTTTCTATTTTATCACGGTGTTGCATGCATCACAAGTTATCAAGGGAAATTAATTTCTTATAAATGAAATATGTTGTACGATATTCATATTATAAAGTCACTTCAAAGGATTTAATTTTATTTTAGAATTACTTATAATAGTTTATACAGTACATCACATGTGTTTGGATTGCATTTACATTTATTCATGGTGTCAGTAAGTGGTATATCATCTTATCCCTTACTACGTAAATATATTTAAGGATAATGTATAATATGAATTTCATTTATACACCCTTAGTTCTTTTCAAAACCCTTGAGTGTATTATAGGTAGTTTTCCAGGGTATTTATCTAGGTTGTTTCATTGATTTCTCAAAGTTAGTACCTCTAGTGGAATAAGGTCCTGGAATATTGTAATCAGTGATAACAGTTGAGATATATTATGTATTCTGAGTTAGTACCTTGTAAAGTTGTTTATGTAGGTTTGGTAATGGTTTAATCTAGACTTACTGCATACTATAAAAATAGAGTCCATCTATGAAATGAGATTCTTTCAACACATGTAACTAGGAATATGAAAATTCTTATTTTCTAAACATGCTAAGAGATGTTACGTTTTAATGGGGTACATACCATGGTAAGGGTCATGTATCATTATGTTCTATACTAGGGTTTGAAATGGGTAGACAACGAACAATAGTATAAAATGCATTAATTAAATCAATTACTCTTAACATTTATTGAGTATTAGGTGTATGAGTTGTTTAATTTTATTCTCTTACTAATATTTTTCCATGTGGATGTCCATTTCATCTTTTTAAAATATTATAAATAGAATTATTTTATGGATATTCATATGGTTAAGGTGAATTAAATAGAAACATAGAGGATGAAATAATAGGAATTCCAAAACATGGGTATGTTTGAGTACGGTGTCACCATTTCTAATCGGAAAATTGATGATTGGAAAGAGGATATGGAGATAACCTCTAGTTCAATTCATGATCTAAAAGAGACTGTGATTATTTTTATGTGAGGGTGTTTCAAATTTCTTCTTGATAATAACGGATTTTGTTCCTTGATGATCTCATGAATATATCAGTATCATTGGACAATTTCAAGGAACAATTTAAAGATGATTTTCTATCTTAAACCTTTAAATAATTTGGTTCGAATAAGATCCTTGAACATCAAAAGGGGCATTACTATTTTTGAGATATAAAAATACACTATAGAAACCTCGTAAGTCACACATCATTCCTTATTCTATATTAGGAATCTAAGGTAGGTATTATAAGAGGTTTTAGGACCCATGATCCCACTCCATGTTACAAATATTATGTTGATGTCATATATTGTGTTATTACTAAAAATGGAGGTCATATATATGATGATCACAATAAACTAGATCATAAAAATATGGGGTTCACATCAATTTTTCATAGAGAGTAACTATGGATAGTTCTGAGTATCCTTCTCATAAGAATCAATTTTAATAAGTATGAATCAATTTTCAACCTTCTTCAACTAGTTTAACAAGATAACATAGTTCCTGGAGCCCCACCCATGAGTATATTGTGATATTATTTTCATTGTGAGGTCATGTCCACTAGATGGAAGAATTTAAGAAATTCCTTAAAATTTAATATGGATCTAGTATCCAAATTAAATATCAGACACTGTATCAATTTTAACATTGGTGACAGTAGTAGTAGAAGGGGATTTCATTTTATAATTAGTTGAGAGGAGATGGGTTAGGAAGGGGGATCCCCATGTTAGTTGTTGGATTAGGGAAAACATATAAATTTCATCCATGGATTTGTTTTAAATTAGGGATAAAGAGGCCACAAAAATACATGTGTCTAGATTCATGATTTATAATTACCAGTATTGGGTGATACTAACATCATGTGAGGAACTTTCTACCTTTTTTATAATCTTTTTATACCTTTTTGGATTCTTAAGCTACACCACCATTATTTAACCTAATATATTACATTATCCAGTAACTTAGTTATAGAGGATTCATGTTACCATGGTTTTGAAAACACTAGTTAGAGGTTTAGTTATCTTGTTTGATAAGTGAAGAAACTCTGAGTTATTGATGGGTAAACAATGCTTTTGGGTAGACTTCCTATTTTTATATATGAAGCCATAAGATGTCATCCATAACAATGATTGACAAAATTTAATGGTGTATATCGTTGATTTCTTTAGGACTCATGTAATATTATATGAAACAGATTGATAATAATATGTTTTTGTTAAGGAGAGATACCCTCAGATGGGTCAGAAGAATTTTTTTTCATTATCTTCTTTGATGGATGATTTCATCTTTAGTTTATTTAAAGGTTATTCCAATTGTATTTATATGGGTAGTATAATAATCCCATGATTTATTCCCCAAAGAGTTTGTGACACTACACTATACATGAGTGATCGAGTTTGGGATATTTATAAAACATCGTATATATAATATTTTGATGTATTCATATCAGATGGCCCTCTTATATTATTGGAGTCACAAATTCAAATAGATAGTCACTTGAAGAGATGGTTCATTAAGGAATTTTTTTCATTGGGGATGTATAGTTGTATTTTATATGGAGTTAAATTATAGTCTACGGTTGTTTGTGGATTACCATCATTGGAATTAGATGATGAAGATGATAAACTATCATATCCCAAGGATTATGATTTACTCAATATGTTGAAGTGATAGAATGGATTCTAGAAGATTGATTTTTCGTATTTATATCATCAGATGTGATTGAAGTATATATATTTTCCAAATACTACATTATGATTTCATTATGGGGATTATGAGTTTTTAGTGATGTCATTAAATCTAATGAACATTCCAGTCATTTAGTGACCCCAACCCTAGTAGATCATAGCTATTGATTTATTTATTACGCTGGAATAAGATAAAATGAATCACATTTTGAAGAACCAAATAGTTTAGTAGTCTTAGTGAATAAGATACATGCATGATTCATTCATTAATATTGAATATAAAAATGACAACACGTATTTTAGATAATCATTATTCCCTCTAGTATATACATTATTGTCAAATATTATACCCTTTATGGATTCATATGAAAATAATAAAAATAATGGGAATATGAAATGATTAGTAACTGTTATTTATAATGGAATATATTATGAATCAAAAAGCATAATAAAAAAGTAAATGTAACGAAATAATCACACAAAAATTTAAATTATTGGAAAGGGAATAATCTTTATGGAAAAATAAATAACTAAGAAACACGACATTTAATCAATAAATAGAGAATAAAATTCCACCAAATAATTTTCTATAGTGAAAATATCAAGGATAAAATTTACTAAATTTGTTGTGAAGGTAATAATTAATTGTTAGACATAATGATTCTCTGGGATATGATACATCTACCATCAATATCCATCATCAAGACATTTTAAAAATGATGGTTGGAGACCTATTTAACTAAGGGTAGCCAACTAATTCATCCCATTATACTATCTATGCATTAATGGGATATCTGAAACTAGGCTCACTCATGTATTAGAAGTCTAATAAAATTTTCATATATATAATAATCAATTTAATTCATAAATAATGTGCCTTATCATCAAATATCTGTATTGAGTAAAGAATATATATTTAGCAATATTTCCCTAGAAAAAAAAATGAGTTTCAATATAGAACACATTATATCAAAATGATATAAATATTACGAAATGAATAATCCATGATAAATTATAAAGATATTCATGAGAAATTTAAATACAAATGATCAATGTAAATTTGAACATTTCAAGGTATTTTCATTGACAATAAAAATGAATCAATGAATATAATTTCAATTCTATCATTGGTCAAAATAATAATAAACCAAAAAGAGTAAGAATAAATACGGTTCCAATAAAACCAATCCCAAATATAATATATATAAAATGAAGGATTTTTTCACATTGATGAATTCAAATACAATAAAGTTTCTTTATAAATATTCTTGAAAAAACTATCCTTTTTATTTTGAAAATAATATTTTTATAGCATAAAACATTTTGAATCTCAGTTTCATTGAATATAAAATTTAAACAATAATAATTTATAAAATATTTGTTAAAAAATTTCTTTAAAAGGATAGTTATGAACTTGAGAATGATGATTCAATGAAATTATAGTCATGTCTGTGGATAATTCCTTACATGTTGTACAAAAAAAGAACTATTTTTAAATTGTGAAATTGTTAGAAAAAGTGATGTGACCAAAAAATGATATTATGATTACATTGAAAATGATTTGTTAAGTGAGAACATTAATTAAAAAAATAAATTTTAAATGTTTAAAAAACATTTTGAATTTTTTTAAAATATGGTTTTGGAAGAAAATAGATATCTGAATGAAAAGAAGAATGAAGTTAGATTTTATTAAAAATATCTTATCCATAATTTTATGTATCATATTTTAGTAAAAAAAAATTATTACATAAAAATATCATAAATAATTAATGGGAAATAAAATTAGTTTTTTTAATTTTCAAATATGGTAATTCAATTGAAATTAAATATTAAATAATCTCAATTAAACTGAGATTGTGTAATAAACATTTATAATGATAATAACGTTTATGTGAGAAATAACCAATAACTAAATTTTATTTGTCAATGTTTAATGAAGATAAAAAAATAAAATAAAAAAATAATTCAATCCAAATTCATTATTAACATAATATAAAAATATCAAAGACAATAATGAAGTAATGTAACCCATTTAAAATAAATTGAGTGATGAAATTGATTACTAGTTATTAATTTTCTTGTAAAATAACCTTAGATGAAAAAGTAAAAATAAAACATAAAATACAATTTATTATTTTTAATTCATGATATAATGTGTAAAGTTGTATTATAAAAACTATAAGGAATAATATTGGGGTATAACAATAAAATATTCCTCCATTAAATGAAATTGAGATGAAATCCCTTACCCCACACTCCTTTTTGGTTGAACATTCTATAATATCTTATATAGTGTTTTCAAACATGTTATTTACATAGAAAAAAACTGTAATATAATTTATAATATCATATATGAATTTTTATAACATCTTACCACCCATCTGTTAATCGTAATTCTTAAATTTCATTATTTTGGGTGTTAATTTACTTGTTTTATCATGATTGTTTCGTCATGAATGATCTGGGTCTTGTGAATATTATATAGTTCTATCATATCCATATTAATAATAATGAAATAATTACCATATTTATTTATGTATTATATTTTTAAAACTATTAATTAACGATGGTTTTGAGAAATGATGTATGTTACGATCATGAACCAGAAAGTGAGTAACATTTAAATTTTTCAACAATCATCATGAAAATGGAGTAATAAATATTTCATTTTTCTGGAATAATCATGGTGTCATATATATCATATGATTTTTATAAAATATATAAATATATAAATATATAAATAAATATATCATCCATGTTGTGTGGTGATGAAAATAGAGTCACATTACTTAATGAAGGCAGTAGACCATGCATATGTGAATGATTTTATATTTTTCAAGTGAGTGAAAAGGAAAGAAATTGCACTTTCATATTATAATGATAACTATGTCATGAATATCAAATTTATTTCATTAAAATCACATATATCTTATAAATATATCCTTATTCTCATTCCATGTTTTGTGTTAGGGAAAGACAAATTACATCACCTCATGAGGCAATAGTCCGTTATAAATATGAGAAATGTTATCATATTCCCTACATAATAGAATTTAAAAATAAATATATTATTTAATGATACAAGATATATAATTATCATATATGTGTTGTAAATATACTTTATATCTATCCCCACACACAACCATCAGTTGTGGTAATGGAAAAATTAATGACATTTGTTTGTGAGGTGGTAGTTCACTTTGCACAAGATTCATTATTTCATAGCCCATATTAAATAAGTGGAGACAGATTTAAGTCATGAAATTATCATGAAAAAAAATATATCTATATGAAATATTCTAAGGTTATAATATAATCATTTTATGATAATAAATGAAGGGGGTGGAGATATAAGTAAAATAAGAATGCTCTTTGAAGAACATAACCTCTTCTTATGGTATCCTTTTTAGGTTGGCACTAAATATTTAATAGGTATAAAATATTTAAAAATATGGCTTCTCAGATGATAAGATGATATTTTGGAATTTATTCAGGTAGATATTGTCTAAACCAATAGACTGTGAATTTGGGATGAGTTGTGGAGAGGGGGTGACCTTTAATAAGTGTGGTGAGTGGAATTCTTGTAATTTCTGGAACGAAAAATTTTTACCCACATTTTTTAAAAGGCACAATGGTAATAAAAATAGATAATTCCAAATAATTAAATATTATAATGAGTAAATATGGCCTAAATATTTTTTTTAGAAAAATTTTAGTTAACTATAACCCATATCTAATTTTACCCCATCCCTATGTAAATCTATTTTTTGTTTTAGAATAGAAATTAATTTTTTCAATTTTCACTCTTAATTTTGAGGAAAAACTTTATTATATTTATTAGGAAATAAAAATAATTGTAATTATAAATATTGTATCCATTTTTTCATATCCCATTAATTGATGTAGAAAAATATTAATATAAAATTAACCCTGTAAAAATGACATGAAAGTGTGTTTTTAATGGGAAATGTTTTAAAAATTCAATATGTTGTTGTAATGTATTGGCCCATCTTACCATTAAAACTTTTTCTAGATCGATGGCCACATAAACACTAGTTCATTACCCTTAATTCAAGAGGCCACTGACTAGTAGTGAGAGCCTAGAGTGTATTAGTGTCGATACTATGTCTTCATAGATCGAAGTCAAACAATTATATAATAATAATAATTAAAATTAGAAAATATTTAAAATGTAATAAAGAAAATGTTAAGAAAGTATGAGAATTATATAAAGTAAATATAACATATGTCTAAATGAAATTTACACATTGTATTTATGAAAAAAGTTGTTACAAGAACAACCATGGAGAAATAATATATCAATAAAATGTAATAAAGAAAACTACTCAAAAAATAGCTCTACAAGCATCTTGAGCATCAACTCAATGTTATATACTTTACTCCCATGCATAAGAAATGTAGAAAAATACTAGACATGAATCCAATGAAATTCAAGCATGTAAGACAGCTCAGGTACCCCAGTGCAATGGCAGCCCAAGTAGGGTGTGAGACAGAAATCTCAGTAGTTCGGCACTACTAATGTCTATCTTAGTTCATAGAATGCAATAAAATTTACGAAATGTTTCATATATATTCAGTGTAGCCCGAATGGCCTGAAGGACTTATTTTTTTAATTTATTATTGATAGTCCCCATTTTAATGGTTGATGGGGAACCCATACATGACCCATAGGCCAAAGGCACAAGGCCCGACAAACCTGCAATACATGACCCGAAGGCCTAGTGTTGAGAAATAACATTTAAAATGACAAAACCTTGGCCCGAGTTCAAAAACGGACCCCCCGTCTCATACCATCTACTTCATTATAAGAGAGATATCATAATGTATTTTCATGTTAAAGTCATAATACATATGACATGTACCAATGTAAACTAGGAAAATAAAAAAACATTCCACAAATATTTTTTTATATCATGTGGTATAATATCCATGTCAACACATGAGTATGAAAACGAATTATCCATAAGTATTAAGAGATATGAAAATGGATCATATGAATAATAAATGATGCATCTCATAAGTGAAAATATCAATCATTCAAATTAATCCCAACAAGTGGTGGGGTCTTTCCCCATCTACGGAGATCTCAATGTTTTCCATGTGTCGCAATAAGAACAACAGATAATCCAATACCAACGATTTCATGCATGATTATCCTAAATAATCCTAAGTATCAATTGAGGTATTATGACTCTGAGTCAAACCTAGGTATCATACATTTAGGATCATGTATTACCTATATCATGGAATATATATATTTATAATGGATCCCTTGATAGCTTCTCCCCTAGGGAACCAGTATCCATTAGGAGTGTAATTAACCAGTTTATAATCCCTTGTCTAGAAATCCAAAGTATAGCCCTTGAGACGTCGGGTCATAACCCAAATGAGAACAATGAGTCCATCCATGAATCCTTTATAAAAAATCCATGTTATATCCCAACCCATAATAGGTCATCCAATCAATATAGAAACATTTCAGAATTCATGAATTTATAATTTCATCACATCTATTAAACATCTCATGTGATTAAGGGTATGTTAAGATCCCATGCTACCAAGCTAGCCAACGGATACAACCAAACCATCAACATGGCATGACGAATATAGTATAAAATCAACCATGTAACAATTAAATTTCATTATTAGCACTTTAAAATCTCTATAAAATAGGATTACCAATGTTTAAAACATAAAACAAGCCACAAAAATAGGGTATAATAATTAGGAACTTTCATAAGAAATAGAATATAAACAATTAACATGACATCATCAGGCCTCAAATCACTTTTTATTAATGAATTATTAAAAGAAAATTCCAATTATCATTGAAATTATATAACTCATTTCTAACCAAGAATAAGGTCTAATACATAGGAACTAAATAAGAAATCCACATAGGTTAACATTTCATGCCGAGAACAGGGCATGATGTAATTTTTTCCATATAATAAACACATGGGTCAAAAAAATAAAAATAATAAATGTACATTGTAAAATGGATGAAATTCAAGGATCATTACTTATTATAAACCCATTTATCAAATTTAATCCATTAATCCAAGGTTAAAAAATCCCAAGGCATGAGGAATCGTTGTCTATTTTTGCTGGCACACCCAAAACATAAGGAATTTTAGGCGAAAGAATATGGGACACAGAAAGGGGTTTCAAAAGGAAAGGGGAACAAACCATGGATTGTTTTCTACATAATAAAAGTTTTATATATACATGGAAAATAATTTAGGTCATTTTAATAAGCTTAAAGAACTCTTAGGAGGTGTCATTGGATGATAAATCATAGAAACAATATGTTTCTCTACTAAGGAGGGCCTCAATATTTAAGAACATCAAGATGGTAAAATAAAAATCCTTCCATTTAAAGTAATCGAGTATGATAATTCAATTCATATTATTAAATAGAGAAAACAATAAATTTTCAGAAAACAAGCACCAATAAGAAATTATTTGAGAAAATCAAACCATAACTAAAAAGGATATCAATCACTAACTATACATTTTCATTTAGAAGACAACTTACCACCATTTGAGGGGTTTTGTTATATATCATTACAATTTTATTTAAAAAATTAATTAATCCAAGAATAATATAAAATGTCAAAAAATACTTTTCTAATCTTTTCTGTTGGGTTTTGAAGTCATCACATCCCATTAATTGGGTTTTATTATAAAATCCTGATTTTTTTATCAAACAAATCAATGAGAATAATTTTTAACATTTATTCTCAAAATCAAGATGTATTTAAATTCATGGAAATTTTTTAAATAAATAATTAAATAAATTAATCAATTTTAAAATAAAAAATTGGTTCTTACATTGAAAAATGTTGACCAATCTAATCACTTTGTCTCTTGACGCTTTTGTAGAAGACCACTCAATGTTTCTCCATTACTCCCATGGGAATATGAAACTTTTCATATACATAATGAAACATAAACCCAATGCATGTATTCTCATTGCCATGAAAATGTTCAAGGGGATCTGTATGCATAACTTATATGCAAATACCCATGAACAATCACCCATGTATAAATTTTTCATATTATACATAAGCACACACATCCTGAAATATATAATCAGTTTTCTATGGGTGGATATATATAACGTGGAAAATTACACACTCACACACACACACACACACAAACATATATATATATATATTCTTACAGATAAATACATCGGTAAATCACCATTGACTCTGGTGACTCGAACCCACCTCAAGGGTTATAAAAATACACTAGGATGATGACCCTCACCAAAATCAGTACGAGATTCCTTTTCTTCCATGCAAAAACACTGAAACATACATTAAGGGGTTCTAAGAAGAACACTCATTATATTGAAATATATTATGGTGGAATACTGGTAGAAATCGGCACACAAGGGAGGCTGTAAGGAGGGGGTGTCGTGCACTACCATAGAGAATGGTGGGGGTGTGCTTTAAGTGAGGAGAGGGAGAAGGGTTTCCATGCACCATGTGTAAGGAAAAGAGAGACCCCTTTTGGGTCTCTTAACCCTAACCAAAAAATAAAATATTATTAATAAATATAATAATATCAATAATAATTTTATTATTATTTTTATCATTTTTACGAAATCATTTAATTTATTTTAAATTTAAAATTTTAATTAATTTAATCTCTTAAAAGAAACACACCATAGTTCTCCCACTCTCTGAATTACCTTACGAATAAAAATTTTAAAAACAATTATCTAGTAAATGCCAAAAGCTCTAATTCCCATGGAATTTTTAGCCATTTCAAAACATTGGATGATATAACCTCCTCACCTTATAACTTCTCATCCCAAAAAGACCATTGGTAAACATCACCCAACTTATAAGGGTCATGATGTCTTGGTAAAATTGTCACGATGCCTTTCCAAACATCCAATGTACCTCTGGGAATTTTTTTACGAAACCGGCACATAATCCATCAAAACCCGAGCCAAATATCATTTTCCAATAGAACATTGAGAGAGATCTTAATCGATTCTATTTAACTACAAACCTGATGAGGTTGTAATCCCATTAAACATCTTACCAATGGTTCTTTGAACCTTTGGTATTAACAGTTAGAATGGATAAATTCTGATCGCTACACTAAAACTCTCAGAAATGATTTTCAATGAACTATCCATGTGTTTAAATCACAATTTGGGTATAATTTTAAATATACCTAATAGTAAATACCCATAAACCTCATTTTTTTAGGTTGATTCATCATTTTATTGAAAACCCTACCTGACAAAAACAACACTAATCTCCACTTGATTAAATATGAAAAACCATCATAAACTAACAGATTCATTGTACAAGAATTAAAACAAGTCAAGAAATGGTGTTTCAGAGGGGTTCCATACAAATCCAACCATTTTAGTATCTTACTTCTAAGAAAGAAACAAGACCATTTAATCTTTAAAGATTCTAGGAATTCGAGGAAAACCATGAATTTCCCGGTGGCCCATTTAGCTTCTATTCCTTCCACATGTAAAAAAATTTAAAGGTTCAACATGATGGATCCTACATTATGAGTGTCCTAATTGTTTAAAGAAGAGATATACTAGCTTCCCACAAGTGTGCTAGATCAGAACTGCAACAAACACAAATGTTTAAGAAACTGGTATGAAAACTAGAATCAAACCAACTGACATGTCAAAACATATGAACCTCTAGAAGTTCATCTTGAGATTTGGGATGAAAAATATTCCTTAACTACAAGGAAACAATATATGGAGATGACATGTGACTTCACTCAATAATGAAAACCTCAATAAGCCTACAAAACTCAACTAGCTTTCTACATCATTAAACACTAAACAGGTAATGCTTCCAGGAAAACATACTACTATGAGTTTATATGAGGACAAATAAAAATATTTAATACAATCCATAGGATATAAGCTCTATAAATTCATATATCATATGGATCAAACAGTAGATTTTTCCCCATGTCATATTTCTACATATTACCATTTTTTTCAAGATGTCATACAAATTCTTTTATTTCTAAGGAGAAGAAAAGGGTCACGAGGCATACAATGTGGCCATCAATGCTTGAGTCTTGTCAATCCTTATGAAACCAAGCATTCCTAAATGATCATTCTCATAAAAGGGGTCCAGGATACCATGATGACCTATCCGAAGAAGGGTTCAATTGATAACACAAATGTTTTACCAGGGACAACAACACCCAAATGAAACCAAACATCACAAATCTAAATATAATTTTCATTTCATTTAACAATATGGGTGATACATAGCATAATTCATCCCCTTAAAAGAGAAAAAAAATCATCAATCCATAAGGAGGTCATGCATGTGAAAGTCAGTATGCAAAATAGTTGATCATCCAAGTCATTGCTAAAAATAAGGCATATAGAAAACCCTACGATTTCATTTCCAATATAAAAATGGAAGGATTAATATAGCCATAAATTACTTTCTATATAGAATATACCACCTAGGGTTCCATTTTATGGACATTAAATTATTTTACCTTATAAATTTAAACATAAAAATATTTAACTGTCATTTTATGAAAAATAAGAATGTTTTAACGAACTTCCATTTCAAAACATAAGAAATTAATTTACATCTAAAAATTATTATAAATTTTTTCAAATAAATTATTTTTAAACATATAAGGTGACCTACAAGTTTCCTAATATAATTTTCATTACCATTGAAATTATTAAATATGTTAATTCTCTAAAATGGATCATCTATAAGAAATAAGCCCCAACTGACCTACATGGGTCCAATGGTTCATTTTAGAAGTTACCCCTATCATTTCAAATTAAAATTGAAATTATTTAGCTTTTAAATAAAACTTAATATAACATGGGTATATACCAAAATCTAGTTATGTGGCTAGATACTACCAATCTATAAAGATACCACACACTTTATAGTTGAAAATTGGCTCCAATGGAATTGAAATAGAACTAATTAATCCCATGAAATGAATTGCATCAAAATAATCTGTAATGTCATCATTATAATCTACCATAGAGTAGTTATGTAATAGAAACATATGCATGGAATATTATCACCAAGGATGATTATAGAGGTAGACATTATAATATTCCTAACAACATGGAATAACATTTATGGTACACAATTGTATCAATAAGAATCCTATAAATGCATGTACATGGAATGGAATATACTTGGAATGTTAATTTTTATGTGCCTATTATGATTCATGTAATGCTTTTTTATTTCCATACTAGGTCAATTATATAATTTTAAAATTTCCATAAATGAAAAAGTAGCAGAAATTACTCTATTCAACTGTAACATCGAGAAAAAATTAATGCAATCCCAGCCCTAAACACATGGTTATTTACCCATATATTTCTTGATCAAACTCAGTAACAAATATTTATTATGAACTGAAACATTACTAGTATCTTGTATACTAGTTGAAAATAGTAAGAAAAAATGAATAAAAGAATCTCATAGCACTTTGTGTCATCAAAACTCCATTTAAAATAAAATCAGATTGTCGGACCAATCTCTACATGGATTCAACCACGTCAACCCAAATTCCAAATTCTTCTCACTAGAAGATAGATCCTAAAGTGTGTCCCTTGGGAGACTATTCCATCATCGATAAAATTCAAGCATCAGAATATTAATAATGAATATCATATAACAACAAAAGAATAATAAATAAAAGGATAAAAATGTGGAAGAATAATATATAATGAATATAATAGTTATCCATCACAAATTTACACATTTTATGTATGAAATATGATTCTACAAGAGTAAAATTAAATAAATACAATAGTAATATAATTTATTAATGAAAAATATCCAACAACTATCTCTATAAGAATATCGAGCATTAGATTGATCCTCTACTCATAACTACCAAATACTATAAAAGCATTAAAACACAAGTAATGAATCAAGGATCTACAAGAATGTAAGACTACTCGGTTACCCCAGTATAATGATGACCTAAGAAGGGTTTGAGACATAAATCACCATAGGATAAAAACACCCATGTCTCGACCAATCTAAAAAGTGAAATATAAATTTAGAAATTGCTTCATATTTGGTAACTATAGACAAATAATAAGTAAAATGACAACACCCTGGTCTAGGTTCGAAAAAAACCCCATCCCATACCACCGACTCTTGCCTAAGACAAATATCAGAATTGTGGTTCCTATGAAATTCGAATTACATATAACTTGTTCCAGTGTAAACAAGGAAACTAACAAAAACATTCCCCCAAGATTATGTTATAGCTTTGGGTATCATATCCATGTTGACACAAGTGAATAAAAAATAATAAATAAAAACCATCAAGATATAACACGATGGCTCATAAAAACATCAAATTGTGAATCTCATAAGTGAGAACTATCAATCATCCAAATCCATCAAATCCAGAGGTGGAGTCCTGTTCCCATCCTAGGCGATCTAAAATTAACCCCAAGTGTCACAAATAGAATATCAAATAATCCAATACCACCAACTCTATCCAAGGCAATCAAAATGTAACCCAAGTATCACTTGAGGCATGGAAACTCAGAGTACGACCCAGGTATCGCACATAGGGGACCAAGTGTCACCTATAGTATGGTGTATCCATCTTTCAAATGGATTCATCCATGGTTTCACCCCTAGGGAACTAGTATCAATTATGAGTATAATAAACCACCTGGGAATCCCTTTCCTAGTAGAAAAAAACATCTCCCCTTATGCGTTAGGTAATGGAAAAATAAAGAATGTTGATTCCAACTATGAATCCTTAATACAAAATCCTGGATCATTCCCAGAACATGAAATTTGATCCAATCATGTGAGGAATATATCACATAGAACGAATTTATAATTGCAAGTCATCAATTAAACAGATCATGTCATGAAGGGAATGAAAATATCCCTACTACCAAGGTATCCAAAGGATACAATCTAACCATAAACATGGCATAAAGAATTTATCACAAAATCTACCATGTAATAATTAAATGTCATTATTTGAATTTTTTAAAATACAAATATAACAATCTTATCAATGTTTATAACTGAAAATAGTCCAATAAAATATGGAATAAGCATTACCCAATTTCAAAAGAAATAAAATATAAACAAAAGAATATGGAATCATCATGAATGGAATCAGATGTCATAAATGATATCTTAATAACCCAATCAATCATGATTTACCAGTATAACATTAATCTCCAACCAAACATATGGTATATTACACAAGAACCAAAGAGGAAGGGCACATTTCTTAAATTAATGTTCCATGTACAAGGTATGAAGTATGGTGTTATATATAAAAGACACATGGGGATAAAAAATTAAGAATAAAACATGTCCACTATCAAAGGGATCCAATTCAAGGATAATTAATCATTATAAACTAATTTATCAAATTCAATACATTAAACTGAGGATAAATACATCCCAATGCATGAGGAAAATTAGTCCATTTAGGTAGGAACACAAAAATCATAAAGCATTTTAGGCTGAATAATATGGCACACCCAAGGGGGTGGCCAATGGAAACATGAATAACCTAAGAATTGTTTTCCCAAAAAGAGATGGTAACAATGGACATGTAAAATCATTCCTGTAATTTTAATAATCTTAAGGGACTCTTAGGAGGTGTTATTGGAATGAAAAATCACATATACGGTTAGTTTTTATATTATGGAGGGAATAACCATTTAAGAATTATATAGTGTCAAATCCCAAAAATGAATTTTAAAATAATAAATAATGTATATTCAATTCATATTATTCAAAGTGATAAATATGAACTAGTAAAAATACAAAAACCAACAAAAAGGAATATATAAAACATGAACCATAACTAAGAAAGGAATTAATCACTACCACAAATATTTTTTTTTCAATAACTTCACACCTCCATTGGAGGGGTTTTATTATAAAATCCTGAAATTTTTATTTAAATAATTAATTATAGAAAAACGAATTAAGTCAAGCATGAATAATTTTATAATAATCATTATGTGTTTCTAAAGACAGCGTACCTCCGTTGGAGGCGTTTATAATAAAACCATGACACTTTTTATCAAAAAACCATTTATTATAAATTAAACATTTATTATAGAAATCAAGATCCATTAATTAGACACAATTAATGTGTATAAAGCAGTAATTAAAAGCATATGTTAATTTGATGACAAAATAAGGGATGCTACCTTGAAAATTGAAGACAATATCAAACACTTTGCCTCTAAATGATTTTATAGGTGATCATTCGAAGCTGATCCATCCCTCAACTGAGAATATACACCTCTTCATAAACATTAAGATACCTATACTCTATATACATATTCACAAGACCATTAACACGTACAAGAGGATCTATACCTATAGCTTATATGCATATACCTTTTAACAATCATCGATTTTTTTATTTTTTATATTATATGTACACACACCTAGCCACATATATATAATTACGCTGCCATGGGAGGGTGTATTTATATAATGAGATAACTTTAATATACATATTATTTCCTATGCATATACAGGTAAGTCACCTTTTACTATGGCGACTTGAACTCGCCCCAAGGGTGACCAGAATATGCTCAGACATCATTGGAGACCAAAATTAGTTCAAAACACCACGTATTCAGCATAAAACACAAAAACCATCATGAAGGGGTCCCGAGAGACACACTATCTATTTTGAAAGATATTTTGGGGTAAAATAGATTGATATTGGAACACAAAGGTGGTCATAAAGAGGGTGTGTCGTGCACTACTTTGGAGAATGGAGGGGTGCACCATTAGTGTGGCGAGGGTGAGGGGTTACACACACCATTGGTAAGGGGAGGAGAGACCCCTTCTGGGCCTCTTATCATTAACCAAAAATATTACTATTATTATTATTATTAATTCATTTAAATTTTATTATTTTTATTATTTTAATTAATTTAACTTCTTAAAATATAAACATCGCAGAGTCCCCCACCCATCAGAATGACATTTTGAATCCTTGTTTTAAAAGTCTACCATCAAATAAACCCAAAAAGTTTTAATTCACATGGAATTTTCATCTGGTTCAAAACCTAGAATTTTGAGGTTTTAATATCAAAATTAAACATCAAAGTCATTCAAATGACCTAAATTAGACTAATAAATATATAATTTTTCTTTTTAAAATTTAAAACAAATTTAAAAAATAATTTATCTTTATGAATAATTTAAAAAAAAAGTAGTTTTCAATTACAAATTTTTTTTTTCACTTTTAATCAAAAATAAATCAATTTATAAAAATCCATAAATTCATCCATTGATTATTTTTATAATTTAAAGTCAAAAATGTTTTTTATTTTCTAAAATAAGTTCCATCATATATTAAAATAATTATTTTCAATTATGTGTACATGACAAAACTATATTATATTTTACGAAAGATATAGTTTTTCAATGAATATTTCATTTTCATTTAAATGATTCTAATTTTATTTATAATAAATTTATAACTCTAATATTCATAATTTAGTTAGTTCTATTCACACTAAAAAATTTAATGACTAGTTTAAAACGGTATATGGTATTATGATATATTTCGACTTGTGGTTACGTGTTTTGTAAGATATTAAAGAGACAGAATATGATGAATGATATTTCATAGTCATGTTTATGATCTTTATTGAATTATATATACACTATCAAAATCAGTGTTAATATTTTAAAATATTATGGTGTCACATTATACAGACCCCAAATATATTATTTCCCCATGAAATAAACATTATCCTTGTAATCAAGGGTTTATAATTTTGAAAAACTACTGTTGATAAACAAACATCATAAAATGGTTAAGAAAATATCCTCTTAATAATAATGAGTGTTGTGTAAAAAAGATATTTTTAATAAATCATCACTAGATTTCTATGTAGCATGAAATTGGTCAAAAGTTAAGATACACACATAGAAGAAATGCCTAAATAATTATAGAGAGTGGTTGAAGTCATTGATTAAAAGAGATTGAATGATCAATGGGATGTTTATGGCCACAAAAACTAAAAATATATTACAAGTTAAAATCCCCTATAATTCATAAAATATGAATGTAAAAGGGTAACATTTTTTAAATATTATTTTCCCAATGTTAGGGAATTATTTTATATTTTGAGAATATAAGGAAATATAGGTTCTTCATATGTTTGTATTTCATTAGCTATATTTCATCATCTTGTTCTTCAATGATCAATTTATAATTCAAGACATTATCTATTTAATAAATATCCATAAATTATTGTGTATGACAGTAGCACTAAAATTCACTTTCAATGGATCTTATTGTCCATAAAAAAGTTACATTTTATTTTGTCTCTCTCTAAATATTTTTTCTGAACCAATATCTTTAGCACAATTTATACAATATCATAAATTAATAAATAAACCCCAAAATTTAAAACCACTGGTTCAACATTATTAATTATTTCTCAAATATTTTAACTAAAAATAATTACAAATTAACTAGGACATATCATTGGATTGGCATAGTTGATAAACTATTATCCTCCTTTGGTAACGTGTTTTAGCCCTATGACATTGCCGAATTTAATGGGTTATCACCCAATGGGCGGGTTGTGCTATTTCACAACTATAATAATATTTTACCTATAATATTCCCAAATCATTATGATGGGAATCCTTAAAATAAAATAAATCATTAAATAACCATCTTACTAATTTTTTCAACAGATAACGTTTTTTCACTAATTTTAATAATCTTTTGAGACTATTATTATAATCTCATTAATTATAATATCGAAGGTAATGGTTAAAAATAACATTAAAATTATGTATGTAATATTTAAACTTATTATTACTTATGTAAAATTGTCACTATAACATATGTTATACCAATGGATTTTATTAACTTAAATTTCCCCAAAATATCCTTAATCTCGGTAGACTCCCATCCCATAAACTAAAAAAGTTATGTTTATGATTTTGTAATTATAATCAATATTAAACACATTAACCCATGGTTGTATTCATATCCTTCAATTTCATGAATAATAATATGATTCTAAAACTATAAAAAAATATTTCAATGCTTATGGACTACTGAACAAAATATCATTGGTAAAAATACTTCTATAATATAATTTTTAAATCCAAATAAATACATCACTCATTTTATTTCGTCATACGTACTTTTTTGGTATATGAGTTAACTATTATATGGATGAATTGACTTTGATAATCCATATTTTCCCACATTTAATTCAACGAGCTATAAATGGTCCTCAAAATGAACTATTTTCCTTCCATTATAGTCTTCATTTATTCTCATCAATTCATTGCATTATGACATTATTTTTCACACATAAAGAATTTTTCTATTTGTTTGAGTCATTTTATTTTAAATATAATACAGCTTAGGATCAACCTTGGTCATTCATAGTAATTGTCTATTAAAATACTTCATAATGGTTTGTGTAAAAATGTGAATAATCATAAGCATATCCCCCAAGAGTGTGTAACTCGATGTGTAGTAAGTCCCACTTTCATTCACTAGCTGATGATTGGGTAAAGACCAATGTGTCATTTTTGAAGTTATTACCATTAGGTATATCAGTTCAAGATGAATTTCTTCCTCTAATATCCAAAAAGGGTTGTATTGAATAGAAAAAGAACATAATATCTACAATACCATAAAATTTAGATGTTCTTCTAGACCTATCCAAAAAGTATATATTAAGGTTATAATACCCGATCAATTTTTTCCTAAATATATTTCCCATGTTTTCTAATAATTTTCCATAGATCCCAACTATAGAGACCTCATCCATAGAATCCTTGAGCCAATGCCTTCGTTTTTACATTAGAATATGATAAAGGGAATCACATCCCAAAGGACAGAATTGTTTAGTAGTCTTGATAAATGAGATACAAACATGGGTTTTTCAATAAATTTGAATATAAAAACTAAAAAATTAAATTATTTAAATAAAATAATTTCTCCCACTTAAATATCCCTTCTTATAAATTTTTGTATACTTCATGGATTATGAGGTAAGGAAAAAAATTATGGTGAGATCAATTTATCTGTAAGGGTTAATTATTGTGTAACTGATCATGAATCAATAAGCATATTCAATATTTCAAGGAAAATAACTAACAAATAATTCTATTTAATTTCATATATAAGGAATAAAAAATATGGTAATGTAAATAACAAAACACATATTCCATTTAATTAATAATTGAGAACCTAATGCATCTATAGATAATATCATAGGGAAAATATCATGAATAATAACAACATAATTATTAATGAAGTAAATTCATAATTTTTGGAACTCATGTTTCCCAGGAACATGATACCTCTACCATCAAGATCAATCCTTAACAAAGTTTAAAAGAGATGGGTAAAAACGCATTTAACTACGTAAAGACATCTGATTAATCTAGAGACTGCAAATTATTTTAATATAAATCTATATCTAGCTTCTACCCATATCTTTCATGTCCCAATAATTCATCATATATCTAATAATTAATTTATTTATAAAATATGTTCCTAACACTAGTAGATAGAAAGTATTTAACGTCATTTTTTTCAATATCCTTTTTAGCAGATGTTAAAGTGATCGACATAAAAATTAGTACTTTTGATGTTAGATTTTATAAACTGATGCCAAAATGGGATTTACATTTATTTTTAGGCATTATATTTTTACAAAATTTACTCCAAATATACCAATCAATGTCATTTTTTCTATTAGTTTTAATGAAGTTAACAGTTAATAGATAATTTATTTGGGATTAAAAAAAATATGTAATTTTTTTTTGAAATATATTTTTTTCATTGGTATTTCAAAATACCAAAAAAAATAATTAAAAATATACATTATGTTTTATATTATTCACAAATCATTTATTTTACTCGTTGTGGAGCTAAAATATTGTTATAGTACATGTGTTATGGCTAACAGAATTGAGAATCTCAATGTTTCGATATATACAACACGTTTCAACGAAAACATGGGAAACATTAATGTAAATTACACAAATAAAATGAAATAAAATAATCATAAGGCATCAAATACATTTCAATTATTTTAGGAGTTTCCATCAAAATGATATGTTTTTATTATTATATCTCTTAGTTTTAAGGTACAATTCACGTGACAAGAAAATAGTGATCAATAATAAAATTTTCACCTATGTTGGAAAATATCATCTTGATTTTTTATATTCATAATTAGATCATAATAATTAATCATAATTATATATAATATTATCAAGATCATTAGTTATGAAGTAAAGTAATAATAACAAATTTAAATTATTATAATTGATATTTTGTTTAAATCGTTGATTGATGTTTGTCAAAATTTTAATTGAATTAAAGAGGAAAAAAATGTTGAATGAAAGAGAAAATGAATTCATAAATAGTGAATTAAATTATTTTCAATGGAATTGTATTACCATTTTAGAGGGATTTTAAAAAGTGAAACATAAATAGTAATATAATTGGAATACTAATCCCACAAATTTGATGATAATTTTTAGCATTGGTTTTGTTTAAAACAGATTTTAATGTGGATATATAATGGTTTTTTATTATCTGTTTTCAACTGAAATGATTCCCAAAATAACAATCATTATCAGTTTTTACATTGATTTTCAAAACAATATATGGCTCAAATTAAAACAGTTATTATGTTTTGGATTATTTTTTAATCTTATATTTTACAGGTCATACTGCTAAAACAGAGTTATGAATTAAAATTTTCAGTTTCGAAAGATCGACTTATTTAAGTATTCACTTTGGGAAGTTCAACTTTCGACATCTGTATCAATTAATCTATAACTCCTTTTTATATCCACGACCATTTCAATCAAATAATATAAAATGATCTAAATCATAGTGATATTTTTTATTATTGGTATTATTTTCTTTCAAAACGATGCTAAAAATGATATTGATGTGTATTTTTGGCAAACAGTTATCCATTCAACTAATGCCAAAATCAATTGTCAATCATCATTATATTCAGATTTAAAGAAAAATAAAGCTAACATGTCTACACAAACAACTATTAAACAAATTCAAATTTAGATGGAGGTAAATTTTAATTTGCAACTTCATTTTATCTCCACGGCCAGTAAAATATAATATTAGTAAATGACCTAAAACATAGTATATTTTTAATTTTTCATAAATGTTTTTTTAAATAACATGATAAATATTTTTAAAAAAATTTGGTGTCAGGTCTTTTAAAAAATATGCCAAAAATGATATTGATGCTGTTTTTTGGCATCTAATTAGTAAAAACGGATGCAAAAAAGTATCCAAAAATATATTTTTTGTCGATTTATAAGAAACTAACATCATATTTTTTATGATAAATAACATTTTTCTGTAGTGTAAATATTATCAAATTTATGTATTCAGAAAATAATACATATTTATTAATAATTCCCAAGTTAAATAAATGATATTCAAGGTAGAAAACCATAAGTTTAAATTCTATAATTTTTAATAAACAAATATATCCATGGTAAATAATAAAGAAGTTTAAGAGAAATTTGATTTTTAGTGATTATAGGATAGTGATCAATTTAACAGAAAGATATTTATTATAATAGGGAATCACGGAAGTTAATGTCAATATTATCCGTAATAAAAATAAAAATAAACAATCCCAAGGGAGAATAGGGAAAAAATAGAGACTCTATATCCTAGTGTAGAATAAGTAAAATTAAGGCTTATTATCATTGATGAATATAAAAACCATAAAATATCATTAAAATCATTCTTGAGAAAAGTAATCTTTTTATTTTGAAAATAAAAATTTTTGAGACATAATATTTTTAAAAAATTAATTTGATTGATTGTAAATTTTAAAAACATAATATTTTAAATATATTAAACAAGTAATATTATTTAATTATATCCTTATAAGCATGAAACTTATGCATTAGTTAAATGACAACTATATAGGTGGGTAATTTCATACAAATCACACAAGTTAAAATGACTTTTATTTTTTCACTATTAAAATGGTAATGAAGTTCCTTATATGGAATAGAAAAATTGTTAATTATAAAAAAACTAAAAATAGATAAAATTGGATAAAAAACCATTAATAAATAATTTAGAAATTTTAAAATTTACATTTTTAACATTACTAGAAAATATGGTTTTTGAAGAAAATATATATCTGACCAAAAAGGTAGATGATGTCATATTTTCATAAAGAAATGTTACTAACTATTTTAAGTGTAAATAAGTGAGTAAATGGTACAATTAAATATAAATACTGTGAATTACCGATGGAGAAAAAATTAAATGGATCTATAATAAAATTATCAAATAGTTTTCTTATACTTAAATTCAAGAATAATGAATCTCGAATAGAGTTAGATTGTGAAATAAACCCATAAAATGATCACAACGTTGTATTGAGAATTAATAAATGTATAATTTGTGTGTATCAATTTTAAATCCAAAAAAATGTTGTTTAAATAAAACATAATATAATCATAGTTCATAATACTCATATTCTAGAATATCAATGACAATAAAGAATTAATATAACCCAATGAATGGGTAATAAGTTATAAAATTTATTATGAGTTAGAAATTTTGAAGTAAAATACCCTTGAATTAAATATTACAAATAATAACATATAATACCATGAATTATTAATAAATCATGATATAAAATTTAAAGGGTTAGTATGTACACCATATAAAATAAATTAGTGGGACAACATTACTAAATTATTCAATGAAATGATAATTTTAATAATCCCCTTACCTAAAGCTTCGTTTTGGATTAATATACATTAACTACAGTATAATGGAATAAAACATGTTATTAACTAATACCTGAATTACATTAATGTTTATATTATAATATATGTGTTTTGTATAACATGTTATCACACTTTTTTAGAAACATTTAATTACTTTAATGTGAACCTTTATTTATTTATTTTCAAAATATAATTGTAATATTCACAATTTAGTTAATACTATTAAAACCCATCAATTTAACATATATGATTAATGATAATATATATTATGGTTTATTTAGACTCAGGTTCTCATGTTCCATAATCAATCCATAATAATAAATTTTAAAAAATATATTTCAGGGGTTGTTTAATATTGGTGTTTCATGTTACATATGTTTTTAAAAATAATGATATTATATTAAAATATTAGGGTGTTACAAGTTGTGTTGAGGAGACAACTTAATGACGTGTTCTATGAGTCTCTAAATATATTCTATGTGGTCTTTACCAATGACGCTTTAGTATTTTCAGTAGTGTGGAAGAGTACACATACCATTTTAATTCTATTTTGGGAGATCATTAGTTTCATTATCTATTCATGAATTTGTTTAAGAGTGAGTTTTAATCACATATGGTCGCCTTCATATGAAATGACATATCTCATCATGGAATGATTTTAGATCATAAGAAGATTGAGGTTGTTGTTTTATGGGAAACACCATATAATGTTGTCAAGGATGTAGTCTCTTGGGTCTCACAGATTATTATTTGAGTTTTTTTCCTAAATTATCTCTTATTTCAACATTTATTGCATATTTGGACAAAAAATATTAAGAACCCACAATGACTAACTAGTTCCAGACCATTTTTTTCTATTTTATGGAGATTATATTTAGGCCTCCATTTTTTTATCTAGAAGAGGGAATTAAATTCTTGGTTTATTGAAATACTACCCATATTGTATAGGGGTTCAATTTTCATCAGTAATGTGAAATTATCTCATATAGGTCTTGGTAGTTATGACCTCATGAATGTAATTATGCCACCCATGATCTCGAGATTTATATAAATGTTTTTTCTTTGGAATCATGGCCATATTATCTTATACTTCAATGTTTTGTGGTCTTCACAAACTATAAGGTCCTAAAGTATATCTTCTCCAAACCTGAATTGAATTTATAAATGAAAATATGGATGAATCTATTTTTGGACTATGAATTTATGATTTAATTTTATCATGGTAGAGATAAATATTTTATAGGTTCTTTGAGAAGTATTTCATGTGGTGTTGTTGTGTATATAACTAGAGACTTTAGAGGGGTGATGGAAGAGTTGGTTGTGGAGAACCATGGATAGAAAATTATTGAAGGGAGAGGTTTACATTATTATATAATATTGTTGTAATCATTAGTTCAGTATGTTGTTGAGTCCCAATTAGGGTATTTTAAGGATGTGTTTTGGTGTTAAAAATCTATTTATAGAGACCCTGATGAGGGATGGTTTAGGGATGGACACTATCTAGTATTGTTTCCATGTAATCTATTGATTCTATGGGATGTATTTGTTATATCTCAATGATTTAGAAAGATTTACAATAGAATAAAATCTATGTGTGATGGAGATATATCATGTTACGAGATACCATTATTGGTTTTTAGGTTTGATGAATTATTTTTCATTATTATAACCGTGATTTTTTTTAGAAGGTGAAGGCTAAAGATCACTTCCTTGACAATTTTCATTATCCACATGATGTTCCCAGAAATAAGTGGGATAGAATATTGACAGAAATCACCAGAAGTTTATATAAATATTAGTGTGGTTATAATGTTATAAGGGTGATTAGTGGTCGTTAGATGATGTTAGTACACTTCTTAGAGACTATAAAATCATTATTGATATAGGATTTATATATGTAAATTATGAATGATATTATAAGGAATAATGGGGTTTTAAAGGTGATCATCTTTGTTCATAATCTCAAACTAACCTCTAGGGTCTGAGGATGTCTCAATTTTTATTTTTATTCTTAATTATTCTTAAGCACCACCATTTATACACAACCAGATGGTCATATAATGAAAACTATCAAGACATTAGGGGAAATTCGGCACACATGTATTTTTCGATTTTGGAGGTCCATTAGGGAGATACCAATCATTGGTAAATTTTTATTGTAATAAATTTTACCACTCTTCCAATGGTAATACCCCATTTCAATAAATATATAACCAAAAATTCAAGAATCCCTTGCACCTGATTGAGGTTAGAGAGTCAACTATTCTTGGACCAAAATCAGTCTATAGTATGAAAGAAAAGATCTAGTTGATCAATGAGTTACTTAAGAATGTATAATGACATTATAATATCTATAACGATCAATGTAGGGGGCCTTTAATGTTATCCATTCGAGTTCATGTGTTCTTTATGGTGTTTTTTCAATGTTGTTAGTGAAGGATCATTTGGGGGACTAAGATTTTTCTTATGTTTTTTAAATAACTCAAGGTGTAGGATCTTGTTGGATCAATGTTCTTTTTGTCATAAATATTAGTGTAGAAATTATGGATTCATATTAATATCATCTGTTACAACTTCACTGATATCTTCACAATGATTCTCACATCATTGATTCAGGTGATTTATATGTGGAGGGTTGTGCGACCTTTATGGAATAACCAATTGAGATTCATGAAAATAATGAAGAGGTGTTGCATGAGCATATTTTTTATTGGTTTGTTTCATTTAGTAGGATATTTTATTGGGGGGGGTACAAAGGAATATTATACAAAAATGTGTTTCACTATATATTTTTAATGAAATTTTCTCTTACTCGTTGCAATGCTAGTTTGTAGACTCTCCCTTGTTTGAGATGTATCTTCCTTGAGATAGTGTTTTGAGGTTGGTTATTTTCTCTGAGTGGTTATGAACTTATTTCCTCTTTTGGGTTTGATGTGTTCTTGATATATCATGATTGGTGAGAGTTATCTCATGAGGTGGCTATTCCGAACCCTTTCCCTTGTTTAGGGGTTTGGTTTAAATTCTTATGGATGGGGATTTTTTGAGAGGTATCAAATGTAATGTATCATATTTAAAAAAATATTCCTTTAAATTTTATCAAGTCATGGTGGTTACTATAGGGTTCCCAACACCTTTTTCTAGTTGTTCATTTTATTAGGTTGTTGGTTCAAGCCTCCACTAAATTAAACAATTGATGATTTTGGTCACATGGTTTATCCTAAACCATCGGCCATTTTGGTGATGTGTTAAGATAATTTCATTGAACAATTTAATTGTTGGAAATTTTGGCCTTGAGGTAGGATCATAGATTTTTATAATTTTATAAATTTAAAAATTGTCATAGTTTATCCTCAAATAATGTAAAATATTTTTTTAGAATAATTAATGTTTTTAAAAACAAATAATGAAAATAGTGGGTATAAAATTGGTATTTAAATGACTATTTACGGAGTATAAATAATGAATATTAATCCCTTAATGTCTGAATGTTTTTTGATTCATTCCATAATGATTAAAATTTTTGATTAATTCTTTTTTATTAAAGGGAAAGTAAATATGTATTTTTTGGAAAACATGCCAGTTTCGAATATTTTAATTTAAAATGAGGATTCATTGACATTTGACTTTCTTACTTTCCCACCATTGAGTCCTAATGGACATGAGTCATTCCTCTTAGAGTCTTGAAACCGTTCAACAACTATTTAAAATTCATTCTTTGTGAGTGTCCAGCATGCACACTTAACCTTGGTTTTGGTGTGGCATTTTCTGATGTTTCATCAGAAAAGTAAAAAGATCAATTAATCCCCCTTTAATTTTGTGTGAGGTATATATTAACCATTCTTTAGTAATATTTATTAAATGTGTTCAATTATATATAAAAAGATTTCAAAATGGAAATTTAATGAAATATGGTTACTTAATAATCATAGAATTGTTATAATAAGTAGAAAAAGATAAAAACTCATGATGGAAAATATTTTCAATATATAGTTTTGATATTTCCTTAATTTAAATAAATATTATATCACACAATATAAATAAATATATTTTTATTGAGAATCTACAGATCTCATGAAAGAAATATATTGAATATATCATCATTAATACCTTCAATAATGTGGATTTAAATAATTCACATGTTGTAGATTAATAAATTATGCCTTTATTAATATAGAAATTATATTAGAAATATTAATGGAATAATAATATAAATTAAATAGATTCTTTAATTTAATATAATATATAATTATAATTCATTATATGTATCCTTTTCTGATATTTTATATCAATAATTAGAATGTGAATTTTTAAATGATAATGATAATTAATATGGTATTATGGGAGTCAAATAAATTGTTGGGTTTTTTATTGAATGAGTTCCAAATGATTTCTTTTACAGTAACCATTTTTATTTACTAACATAGTATGCTATGTGTGTTTAAGTATTTATTATTTATTTTTTCATAGTTAATTTATTTAAACCATTATCTAATGTAAATATTGCACGGTTTTATAATTTAAATGGTAAATTCATGATATGAATAAATACTTTTATTTTGGAAATTGATGAAACACGAGAATAATGCTTTGGGAATGTTGATATTAATTTAAATATATTATTATATACTTATTTAGGTTTCTTCTACATAAAACCAATTTATAATAAACTATAGAACTCAATATACAAAAAAAATTATTTTTAATGATTAAATTTTTGGGGTAGAGAGAGCCCATTCTTTTGGGTGGGAGGCATGATTTCCTAGATTCAATGGCCTTAGTTCCTTTTCCTCAATACCAAAAACATAAATTTAAATTTTATGTGTGCTCTATGGTTATTAGATAATTTTCCTATACTGAATTGTTGAATATAACTTTTATATTGCTGATATCCTTTAACAAGTAGTCAGCTTGGACCTTGGAGTAGTAAAGATGGATGATGGTTATGATTTAGGAAGAAATATTAAATATGTATTCTACTGTTGTAATGACACAAGGGTGATTGGTCCATGTTTATGGAGGGTATTTCTTATCAAAAGTATCCTTTATTGAAGATTTCTTGAGGTTGAAATAATGTTATCTTATTTATATGATTAGATTCCAACTACATAACATAGTTAAACTTTATTCACTACATGTACATCTTGACAAGGTTACTTGGGATGAGTCATTCAATACAAAAATGATTAACAAATTATAATAATCTTACAAAGGAACTGGTTTGGTTTACAGTGTTCAAATATTATGAACACATGAAAGTGAATTAAAACAAGGAAAATTATGGTTTGAATAGAACATCCATAGAAAATTATTGTTTCACTGTGGAAATAAAAATATCATAATATTAATTAGTGGAAAATTAATTAATTAAACAAAAACTTTATGTGTGAATTTTTTGTTGAGTTATAGTCATTAGTAGTTGCTACTGAGGTCCCTGTAAGATTTTAGTGGCAGTTGATTATAAGGCTAAATATTTTTCTGTAGTGTTGTTCTGCATGATATTATTCTATATTTTATTTCATATGATATCCCACCTATATGAGAGTGATTGATCAGGAGAAGGGTTGAGATGGAACATTCTTGTATCCTAATATTGTGGTTATGTCTTCCCGAATTGTAAGTGGAAGGGTTGAGATGGCATGAGGTCTAATTAATGTACACATGATAAAGTATATTTAAGGAATACATTTTATCATTATAGAATCATGATTTTGATTAGTTAGATATATTGATTGATGCCAACATGTGATATTGTGTCTTGCATAGGACTAGAGTATTTAAAGATGAGGCCCGACAGACATTAGGGATGACTTGAATTATAGATGGCATGAGCACATGATGTGTGGTCTTCGGGGGTGAGAGAAAAACACATATGGGTAGGTGGACATGAGGTTTATTATATATATAAATATCCTTTTTATAATAATGGTTTACATCAAAATATTACCTAGTGAGTGATCCATGGTGAGGGTAGAAATCCAGCATTACATATTTAGGTGACATTCTAGTTTAATTTTTTTATTCACTATGGTTTAGTATGATCCATTAATAATTTTATTGATATTTTTCTAGGATGATCTTAATGATTATAAATTTTATTATGATAATATTTATATATACACTATTTTTTCGGTCTGTGAGTGATTTTTAGGGAATGATATTATTAGTAAAAGCTTGAGTAGTTGTTCTAGATATATCGTATCTTCATAGTTATTGTCAGATATTTATATTTGGTACAATGTTTTTTGTTTTTTGTTTTAATTATTCATGAATAAAATTAAATGAATTTGGGTTTCTTCCATAATTATGTATAGTGGTAGTTAGTGGTTTCACATATTTCTCTAACTCCTTAAATATATAAGAACGTGACAACATCAATGTGTGTTATCTATATAACATATGTTCTAGTTTCCAATCCATGGCCATCTGGAGACATGATATAGGGGTAAATATCAATATTTATCATTTTAAATGCTTGAGGGTTACATTTGGAGGTAGGGTACATGACAAATTGTTTCTTATTTCCATAATGGATGTTCATACATACTATACCCATTAACCCTAGGGTTATAGAATTGATTTTTTTAATTCCCAATCTTCTTGCATTTGATGAATGGACTTGTGAGTTATATTATTGTTGCGACATTTATACCTTACACTATACAGGACATACTATTTAACTATTTTTTGAAAATCATGAGCATGATGGACAATCATTCGATATATGTATCATTTTATTGTTTCTTTAAGACACTATCTTTGATGAATATTATCAAATTCCTGAAATGTATGAAGTTTATTCTTCTTTACTCTGTAGTATTTATCTTTCGAAATTAAAATAAACAATATTTTTCTATTATTTATTGTTATTAGAATTTTTTATGTTAAATTGGTAAATAATAAAACCAGATAGATGATTATGAATTACGATAGGACTTCTCACATCATATACTTTCTCATTTGATTTTTTGTTATAATGGTCACTACATTGTCTATGGTACCCATTTTTAGCTTAGTTACTCCAGGATTTATCCATTACATAAATAAAGGAATGTTAAGGAATGAAAATTAATAAATGTATAAAAAATAAAACATAAACATAGATGACATAACTCTTAAATGGAATGTCTAACTTTAACTCTGGAATCTATAAGTTTGAATATGGGTTAACCATTCTCACATCCCTAATATGATATATTAAAATACAATAAAAATGTTACAAATTCTATTTTAATGGTTCATGAAGTTAATATGAATTTATTAAATTATATACCACTATATTTCCAATCCAGGAGTGATATCAGGATATTTTTCATAAATAAGGGGATGATTGATTAAATACCCAACAAATATTTTCAGTATTATTACCCATAGGTACATTCATGAATGAGCATGAATCCACTTATTTTATAAATATAGGTAAGAAATTTATAAGAAATCAACCAATCATTATTTAACTAAACTTTTAGGATATTATCTTATACATGCTATTATCCCTATGGTTTTCACTAATGTCCCAAAATCAAAATGTATAAAAATAAATATAATAATCAAAAAAACAAATAAACCATGTTCTTTTATCAACAAATACAACATAAACCAACAAAACTGAGTCCAATTCTAAAAAAAATACTTTACAAATTTTCTTTGATACCAAGTGATATTTATGAATCCAAAATTTCATGTATTATAAATTATTTACATATTTTAATGATTACATTCAACAATTGTATCATAACCCCAAAAATGGAAGGTTTAATTTCTATGAGTAACATCTATAAAAGAAACTTATTTTAGGATAAATGGGAAAAATTCTCATTTATTAACCACATTTGACTCTATTATAATCTATTAATAGGTAATGCTCGTCTCTAGAACTTGGGGAATGGAAATAAAAGAAATAGGTGAGATCAAACACTCAGTAAGGAAAAATATATCAACATGTCATCAACGGTTAAATAAAAAAGTATATAAGAAACCATGTGGATAAGTTAAATTCTGCATAATAAAGTAATTAGAATAATTAGAGTTGTTAATATGGAATAATAGAAGGACATATAATCCCAAATGATCAGATATATAACATAACATATAGGTATGGAATGGAGGGAAAATAATCATGATCCTTGGATCATAATATAAGAATATCAGAAAGCAATGTGTAATAAGAATAAACAAAGGACAATAAAACTTTTTGAACACATCATTTCGCAAATATAAAAAAAATAGAATTTATAAGCTTATATAACTGAAAGATACTCGTTCATAGTCATTGTGGCCATATCTAATAATAAATACATTGAAATAGTCATTATGTGCTTAAATAATCATTAAAACCCCACACACTATCTTTGTGAGTTTAAAAAATGAAAAATGCACTCATCCATAGTCTTTGTGATAATTGACAACCATAAATACAATCAAACACAGACATTATAAGAATATATAATGGAAACTTAAATAAAATTTATTCTTTCTAAGCATATATCACTATAAATACACTAAGAGAAAATCATTATTATCTAATCTAACCTCAAACACAATCATAAACAATGTTATCTTCTAATGAGATATAAACCCTTTTTCAATACGTTAGAAGTATATATAGGATCCACACTCATTGAATAAAAATATTCCATATATTATTGTGTCAACAGAACGTTAAAAAATTCACATTTCAAACATAACATATTTAACCTATTTAAAATATATATATTTCATGATGGCATTCACAGAACAATTCATAAGATATTAAAATATATAAGGTTGATAATATCATAATATTATATCATATGTTTGATATGATAAACACCAATTTATGCTTACATAAATACAAGACACCCTTTTAATAATAATTTATTAATTAATTTGGAAAATAAAAAGAAATAACACGGTTTGAAACTCTTAAAATATATTTAAATTTTTTTAAATTAATTACATTAAACATAGTAAAACATTTTAAATACTAACCTTTCAAATAAATAGTGTCTTTTAAAAAATAATAAAAATGAAAAATTATTTCAATAACATTCTTTGACACTACATAAAAACATTGATGAATTTTTTTCATAAAACAAAATCTTATAAAATCTATTTTAAAATGAATAATTTTTAAAACAATTATTTTAATATAGAAAATATTAAAAACAAATTATTTATTTTTTTTAAAAAAATAAGTTATTATAATTTGGGAAATAAATTTAAATCATTGAAAGGAATCCTCATAATGAATAATTTTGATAGTAGTGAATGAATCTGTTGGCATTAAAAACATTTAAAATAGATAATTTTTTCAAAATGATACATGTTGAACACAATAAAATATTCCTTGAATTTTTTTAACGAACATATAATTGTTTAAAATTACCTTAATGAATTATTTTTGGTTGGATATATACATCCACAAATTAATCCAATTAATATGGACATATAGGAGAAATTTTACATTTAAAAATGAAGCATTGTGGTCGATTTTTATCATAAACATCACATATGGTAAATTTTTTTCCACGGGAAATAAAATTGAGAGTGTACTTGTAAAAAACCCCCAATAGTTATAAGATAATATTTTTTATTTTGTTTTAGAGGTAAATTTTACACAATTTTTTCCCAAATAGAAATTCATTCACAATAATATAAATTTGTAAGTGAGATTGACCGGAATCTGTCATAACATCATTATCTTTCAAATAAAAAAACCATGTAAGATAATGGAAATATGAAATTATTAATAAATTTAATTTCATGATAAATATATTAAAATTTTATCTATGAGAATTAAATACACCGTATAAGAAAAATAACTAGTGGATTTGGCATAGGTCTGAAAGAACAAAAATAGAGATGAGAAGTACTTATCTTTACATAGAACATACATGATGGTACTTTAACATTATGTATAATAATAATAAAAACTAATAACCTATTTTGGAATCATATTTATATTTATTACCCTATATAACCCTCATAATGTACCTAATTTTCCGAAATAATATTGTTAAGGGGAAACCACAAAGTTTTTCTAGATGGTTAGAAATATTATTTTTAATGTACATATTTCCATTAAATTGTATAAAATGATGTGTATAAAGTTCAAAAATTATTTATAAAATATACATGTATCCATGTTTTATTTTATAATTTTTTTAAGGAATATTCTTTACATTTTCATAATGAGGTACTATTTGACCTTTTTGAAAAACTGTGAATGGAATATCCTTTGCACATAAGCCTCAGCCCATTTGGTGAGGGCCCTTTAATTGAATCCAAGAAACCTAGGATCAAATCCATGTGGAGGCATAATTTACGGGTATTGTATTAGTACTGTAGCAGGTACTGTAGTTGGTACTTTAGCTTGGACTGTACCAGGAACTGTAGAAGGTAATGTAGTGGGAACTGTAGCAGGTACTGTATGGCACTGTAGCAGTAGAGAATATTCCCCTGCTTGGGGCTTTAGGCCACCAATTTGGTTGCCGTGAACTTTAAGGCCTTCGGCCAAACCATTCCATTGGGTTAGTAAAGCCTTGGGGCCATCTCAAGGCCTTCGGGCCACCTTACGGGCTTCAAATCACCTTAAAGGACTTCTGGCCAACTTATGTTTGAGTGAAAAGTAGACAACCTACAAGGAAAATGTTCCATAAATAGGATGAGCAAGGATATTTTACCAATGAAGAAGAAAACATATTACATGAACGAGGGGGTATGACACCTTCCATTGGGACAAGCCTATGCATGCACGAGAATGCCTCGCCGAACAGCCATGTGATGGTGGAGAGCTGATATCGCGATGAAGATGCTGAGGAGGAGTCGTTCCCAATAGTTAGTCTGGGTTGAATGTAATGTTTGAAGCCTACAGGAAATGAATTCATCTAAGGCCAATGGGAAATTTAATAATTACATCTACGGGCCTTGTATGGGTTCCACCTCACCCCTTGAAATGTGGATTACAAAAATCAATAAAAAAATGAAGGCCTTCGAGCCATTGGAAGATTAATGTAATATCTATTTAATGTATGTGAAATGAAAACATTTACCACAATCATGACCAAACATTTAATTGAATATTAATTAAAACTTTTATAAGGTTATTTGTTTATGTAAATTATTTCCTTAATATATGAAATTTATCTAGATTTTAAATAAGTTTGTTTCTAGTTAAACGGTAATTTTTCTCAAAAACATTTTAATTGATATTTTGAATGAAATTTCATATATGTCAATATCCTTTGTTAAATACTAATATTTACTTTATTTATAATCTTATGATACAATACACATTATTTTCTATGGATGGTTAATGCCCATATTTACCTATGAGAGTATTGATATTTTGTATTTTAGTTCTTCTAATACGGACATTTATTTATTATTATGGTGTGTCTATAATGTTTTGTTATTTATTCAAATATTGAATAAATTTGAATTATTGAGTGATCATTGGATACTATAATTTCATAGACCATCTATGCATTAGTAAGTATTATGAGAAAAACTACATTGGGTTTTTGAATGACACATTACCCCTTAATCTATGTTTTTTAGCATGAGGCTTTTATGGTATATTTTAGATATCATGAAATAAGGGACTGATGATATATTATGATATCCTAATTTATGAATTCCATCATTATGAATTTAGTTATTAATTGTAATGTGACCTATTCCATACTAAAAAATTCATCCCCTCAATCACACGACCCATCCTCCAATGTCCAAAGAAGCAAATGAAAAACCAAATATGCCTTATTTCACCTCAAAAAGAACATTTATGGAAACCAAGAGACATATAATCCCAATCAGATCCTCAGTTCTAAAAACAAACTCATAAAAACTAGAAATTAAATTTACTCCAAAACATTAGGAATTGATTTTTTTTGTGGAATTATAAACTCTACAATATTACACTTGTATCCCCAAATAATACACTATAGTAATCAAAATTAAACTTCCAGCCTATAAATTTTTCAATTCATTTAGAACCAATGATATTTCATTCCAAATGAAATATATGATTTCATATCATGACTCAAAAACCAAGAAAAAAATTCTTAAGAAGCTAATACCCCATCTCACAAATATTTAATTTACAGAGGCATCCCCCACTATGCCAAATTCCCTCCAAAAATTTCACCTCTAATCGATTAACCTTGAGATTTATGGTGCACCCTACTATATGTCCTTCACGGGGCATAATTAAAATCCATTCTTCTTGCTACAACTTCAATTTCATAAAAACACTCTTCCAAAAATCTATCAACCCACGAACCTTGTTTTAACTATACTCCCAATGTGGTTTCAACATCACTTCAATTAATTTCATGCAAGAACACCATTCAAATAACCCCTGAAATATATTTCATGATTGTTATCGATCACACATGTTGTTGCATTATCCTAACCCTAGATCATGATGCATTAAATATCAAGGCTTCATATAAAATTAAAACACCCAAAATGAAGTCCAAACCTGACACTTGATGCAATTTCATTTTTGGATCCCCAATGACATTTTCTAAGAATCATGATTTTTCCCATACCATTGATGCACCAATAATTTGACTCAACCTCAGATCACATAAAATACACCTCAAGATCCATGTCAATAAACTGACTCTACCCGCCACCACATATAAAAATTAAATCATTTATTTTAATATAGAATCAGATAAAATAAAATCTTTCAATACTAGTCAATGATGCAACCATTACTTCCCACTGATAGGTCTCAACACCTCCCATGATCCGCCCATCATTGGGTCTATTTTATTGCATCTACTGTGATTATCTATACTATAAGTGTATCATTCTCATTACTATATGAACCTACCATCCCAAATTTGTTCTCCATATCCCATGATTTTTCAATCACTAAACATAACAACTAGAAATAATCAACCAACTCTTAAACAAAATGACAGTACAAACCACCAAATATCACCTATTCTTGATTAACAGAGACTTCTATCTTCTATGATTCTGAAATTAATAAAAAATTATGGTAACACCATCTAAAATCAAATGGTTTATTCCAATAATATGAAATCCGTTAAAAGCCTCCATGGGTGTTGAACCAAATTCATATCATCATCTGACATCCCTAAAACAACCCTATCAATGACGAAGACCCTATTTCAAATCACACACGAACATATTTCCACTACACTATGATCAAAATAGGACTCAGTTTCATTTAAAACATTAACCATTATCAAAACACTCACAAAAAACACATTCACTAAAAAACATATGAAATTTGATCTATATATAATAATCATACACTTTTCCTTTCACAAAAATACCTTTCACTGAAAATAAACATCATCGATCACTCTCCACATTTAATTATAGACTCTATCACTAATAACCCTCTCAAATGTTCTCTCATATAGTTCTAATTATTATCACCCAAATCTAAAGGATTCAAACTCCCTTAAATATGATCTCACCTCCCAAAACATGTTCTAATGGATATAAATTCTTGTAATCATAGATCACATTACTAATCTAATGATAATTTCCAACTTCATGTCATCATTTACCTATAAGACAAGGAATATCACTCAGTCAATGGACAACCACATGACCACCTTCTACAAAAATTTTGTCTCTAGACATGAGGGTCTACCCATAACCCCGCAATTCCATTGGATGTTCCTCCAAACCCAATAAGGAAATGAATACAATATCCATTCCCAATAAAACTACCCTTGATGCTAGAAACACTTTAAGAGAATCACATCACATTGGACCAATGAATTTTCATTTCCCTTTCTCATCCTCATAGAATGTTATGGTCAGTACCTAGAAGAAGATACATGGTATAAAAAACATAAATGTTTTAATTGAAAAGTTAAGTATTCAAAATCATATACTCAAGGAACCCCATTCCCATCATCCAATAGTTTCTCATGAACTAAATCCATGTACGGAACCCCCATGTGTCACTCTATGTCCCATGGAAAAATGGACTATATTGTCACACCAAAAAATTATACTTCCATAGTTCTATATTTTCCTCAATCAAAACTAATATCATGGTTCAGCTATGAATAATTCGACAAAATATTTATATTGTAAAACCTCCTATAAGATGGTCTTGTCCCTTTAAAAAACTAAACAACTCACTAGTAATGTCAATCACTTGCGAAAACATGAATTTTATATGAATCTTGTCTATTATCCACAATTCATATAGGACTCATCTTGCCTCTACGGTCCAATATAAACACTAATAACAAATATCAATATACATATCACATTTGAATGAGTATCCAAAATCTATTAATAAAATCCAAAATATAAACCATGTAGTTAAAAATTTCGAAAAATTTTGTTCACAATACACTAGTCTCGTACCCATTATAATCTATAACAGATTCATATACCACCTATATACCATTTTACTAAATTTTAAGAAAAAAAATGAGTTGATTATATATTGTGACTACCCAACCAATTGCTAAATTGTAGTTACTAGGATGAATCCTCCATATAGCATTTGTCAAGCATCCTCGTACATTAGAGGTTTATGAATAGAAGTGTGGTCCTAAAACATACACTATGGATACTATTCCCTTGACATTAGAGTGAACTATAATGATAAATAACCAATAAATATAAACAATATAGTACACATAAAAAATAAACACATCAAATATCCTACATGATGTAGTTACACAAGAAACACATGGATCACCCACTCAGATTAGCTAAAAATAAAGAAAGACAAAAATATAAAAAATGGCCACACTATGATCCTATTGAAACTCTACACTAAAAACCCCCTAAACCATCGAGTTAATATGGCCTAATCCCTAGTAAAACAAAACATCTCTCGTGAAAACAATCTGAATTAGTCATGTGAACTATTGTTCCCTTTATATGTGTGATCATATAACATAGTGGGGTCTCACCAAAAATCAATAATATACAAAGTCATATATATTTATATTCAAGAGGAAATGAAATACGTTAATTAATATTCTGATTAATTTATCAAGTGATAACTATAAAAACATGATACATGATAGGGAATATGTAATAGTCCATCCACTTTGGGATATCTAGGACACCATTGTTCTCAACCATACCTATAACAATTCCCTTTAATTTACATGTTTCACAATGAATCATATATTTTAACCAATTTCCCATTCCATACATTAAAAATTAGGGTATGGTGTTTTATAATCATTGACCTACTACAAAATGGAATAGGGTGCAGTCCCACATCCACATATCTACCCATTACCATACTACTAGAAGAGAATTCTATTCAGCATTCCTCACATCACATAATGACCTAGTCCTATCATGGCAGTTCCTCCACCTATATTATGAATGATAAGATCAAATACAATGAACAAATCCTCAACGAAATGTAATATAATGAACATGAAAACTCCCTCTCTCAAAAATAAGTCATACTAGTGCGATCACACTCAAGGTGAGGCAAAGCCTCTTGATATTCGGCAAAATTGGTTTGAATTCCAATCATAAGAAAAATTATACATCAACAAACAGAGAGATAACACATCACATATCACACTATATAGTTCTATGGTTCTAGTAACTCATGTCATAACCTCTCATCGATATTCTTAATACTAAATTATGCCTATTAAACCATAGTGATACCAGAACCTATAGGGTCATATTGACCAAGGCCTGAAAGAGAGGCCCAACCATAGAAAAAACCAATAACACTCTAGAACTTTCTACCTAGGGACCATTCTATTCCCAAGGATTTTAATTAAACTAGGACTCAACATGTGAGATTCGATTCCCATCTAATCATCCCTTGGAATACCAAATCAATGTCCCAAGATACTCTAAAAATGTCACATAGGTCTCATGAATCATGTATTTAGGAAGATACATCATCCTTTCTCTCTATAAAAACCCATCCATGTTACATATTACAAGTCTTAGAGGACTTATGTTGCGCACCTAAGATGCCATAACTCTACATAGTCATTAAGAGGGATGTACTAATCAATAAAAATACATACAACTACATCAACCATCGTTAATCGACCCTAATAACTTCAATACCAACCAAAACCTATCAGACCCCAAATAATGTGTTCTAAAATCACTAATCATTACTAGACACTTACCCAAGGCCATGTGTCAGTTCATCGAACACCATATCCCCTTAGTGAAAAAGTATATGGGTCATATTGATTAACATTAGTGTTTAAGAGAACTTATCACAATCATATGATTTATAAAAATTTATTAATTATTCAATATATAAACCCTTAGTTCATAGAAATATTTCCTAAACCATAGGATGTAAGTAGGAATACAGAGTCACGCATAAAAAACATAAGAAATTATATCACAAGATAAAATTACATGTAACATAGAGTTATCCCCACACCAATAATTTTTCAGCTTCTTCAAATATGATCCATGAAATAAAGAATCTATTTCATGAAAAAGTGACACAAGTAATTATTTATAAAAATAATAATTAATTATCCAAAATAATCTAAATTAGAATAATCCATTAAAAATAAAATCCCACATTCAATTCATTAAAATTCATTTGAAAACGTGTGATAAACCATCCAGGATGTCCTATATCCATAATGTGTTACCACCTCCTCATGATTATATTAATTCAATATTCTCTATTGAAAAATTCACTAAACCCTATTCCAAATCCAACTCAAATCATAAGAATGAAAATGGGAAAACAAAAAAAAAATAAAATTGAATAACATACCTCAAATCATAATCAAAATACATCCAAAATCATTTCCCACCAATGTGAATTAATGGAAGGTCGAATGAAAGGATGGCTAGAATGAAGCAACCTTCTCTAAATGAACCAATCACTTAAAACTAAAAGTAACAATGAAAATTAAAATATAGAACTACCACCATATAATAACATATTAAAAGTCACTATTTACCACATGAATATGGGTAAATAATTTGAATTTCCTATTTCCCATACATTTTATAGCCTAAGGTTTTGTTCACAACTTGAAATGATGAAGGCAGAGAGATCTGCCCTAAGCGAATGTCTATTTATAGTGTGAACAAAGGTTCATCATGGGATTGGATTTCAGCTAAGACATCAATAGCCTAAAAGTTACAAATATGATAATGATTCATTGTTTTAATGTCACAAAATTATATTTTTATGAAATATTTCTATATAAATTAATTTTATTTCATTGATATGTTGTGTTATATGCAATACCATGATTAAATATATTTTTTTTATTTTATGACCATTATAACCTAGAAATTAAATTATTTAGTATTAATATGATTAAATTAATAATAAAATAAATATAAAGGTACTACTCAATATAATGGTATTTTATAATTCTTATGAAATAAAAAATATTTATTTTTAAATCCATTTTATTATTCTAAGAAATAATTTTTTAAATAGGTTATATTGTTTTTAGAGAACATAATTATAAATAAATTTATTGAAATTTAAAATTTTTAATTTTTTGAAATTACATTATTTTTATAATGATCACTTCAAAATTAATTCTAGGTTAAATTTGGGTCTTTTAAATATTTTATTAAGGAAAATAGTGAAAATAAATATTTTCATAAAACATTAATTTTTTCATTATAAGTTTGATTATGAATTTAATTTGACTTCAAATTAAAAAAATTATTATTTAAAGATATATAATTTAATTTAATTCATTTTAATTATCATCGTGCATGTTCTTGGTATAAGTACAATTTTGAAAAAAAACAAATTTTTCTAGAAATTATTTTCAATTCATTTTACACATATATACTAAAAGAGATATTTTTCCACTTATAGAAATTGAAGCTTGAAAATTTTATTTCATATTTATGATCAGTGGGTAAAAATTTGATACATAAATCCCCGTTAGTTTTATACATTATGAATAGTAATTTATGTAATTTTGTTTCGATGACAAAGGGTAAATAAAGTATTTTGTAAATAATAAATTATTAAGGACCCAAAAAAGATAAAAAACATGGATAATTTTTTTTATTTTATATCATCCATAATCTTTAAAAATTATAATATATGTCAATTTCTCCATTTGTACATGATTTTGACCATTATATTATTCTATATTGAGAATATTTAAAAAATTCATTATATATATTTTATAATATCAAAATTTTAATATATGTATTAACATATGAAATGTTAAATTATAAATAATATTTTCAATAATAAATGATTTATATTCATAATTTTAATTTATTTCTAATTTTTAGTAACGAAATAAATAACACAAACGTTTTCGTAACTCTGATAGAGTTCTTGTGATATTAGTGAAAAAATCAATAAAATATTGTTGAAACTCAATAAATAAAATTATGTTATAAATTTGTTGTGTTATAGGTTTTTTTTTGATAAAAAATACAAATTAATGTGTTTTTTATTCATTTTATGAAAATAAAATTGTGGTAATATATTTTTAAAAGTAATGTTAAATTATTTATTCCCAGATTGACATTATTAATATTTTATAATAAATAATAAGTTATTAAATGATTGAGAACTCATAAAAATAATTAATTTCTAAAAATTAATGGTATATGATTTATAAAATAAAAAATGGTCAATTGTTTTCCATTTTACCCTCTATAGTAAACATATTAACGACATTATAGTAAAAAATAATGATATCACCGTAATTTTCAAAATGTTTATCAAAGTGTTAAAACAAATTGATAAGGGAAAACATGTGATCCAAAAATGTAAATATTATTTTGGAATATATACTTTAGAATCATAGTCATATTAAATTCAAATATTATCAATTTGGGTGTAATTTGGCTATCAAAACTAATTTATATTAGTTTAATATTTTACTAAATTTCAATTTTTCCCCTCCACACAGTTATAAAAGGGCACCCAACATTTCTCAAATATTTACTAAATTTAACCTTATATATCAACCATAACTTACAAAAATACTTTACAAAATTTATTTTCCAAAGTATATTTCTTCTGGTTTTCCAAAAAGTCAAACCAATGGAAGTTTAAGAGGAGTTTTAAGGGATTTGATTTAATAAACATGCAATTACCTTAAATGACCACAGTGTTTTTATTTTTCTTTTATATCCTATAAATATGTTACATTATTTATAAAATATTATATTAAGTATCATAAATGTATTAGTATATTATTATTATTATTATTAAAAGGCATTTATTCTAACTTTTTACATTCACTGGGAAGATAAAGTAATGACTGTGAATACGTATGACTTAATATCTCAACATAAATAAAAAATTCAATTATCATCACAATATTTTATAGATGAATATTTTTCATAAGATAAATTTATATATATTATAATTATGAAATAATTATACCTCTGTAATAATAATATCATATATAACATCTTACCTTCCATGCTTTTGGAGAACTATAACATTGCTCATGCGAACGTGTAGACTACCACCTATACAAAGTTATACGGTTCCTTTGTCATTTATGTTTTAGTTATATGATAATAAGGATGTATTTAATCTACATAAATTACTTATATGATATAATAATGATTTTGAAAATGTGTTGTGTTGATTATAGTTCCATTTTTTACATGTTTTGAAAAATAAAAGGAATATTCATGCGTGTGTACGTTCTCATATCTCCAAGAATGGTGTAATTAATTATATATATATATATGCTATAATTTGTGACTATAAACATCTATATAATGAATTTATATTTTAGTTATTTCAAAATAAATATTCTAGATATGATGGAACTATGATCAAATTATATGGATAAAAACTACAAAACTAAACCATACATGAAAAAATGAGGTAGATATCACCTTGAATAGTTATTTAAATAATGAATTGCTAATAAATGAGCGATAAATGTTTATAATTAAATCATATATTCTATGATATATATGAGTTTCATTATCTAATATATATACATATATTATAAGAGGTTAAAACACATAAAGAGGAAGTTGTTACTCATGTAAGGGATATTAATCTCACATTTATTTCTGTGAGAAAAATTCTATAATCACCACATTTTATGTGTATGAGATGCCGATAATACAAATGAATGTATTTTATGATTATTATTATGAATTTTATTCGGATTTACATATCCATGTAGTTTTATTTCATTCATGGGTCTTATAATTGAAATGTTATCAATGATGTAGGGGATTGATGTTTAAATCCTATATTAATTAGGATATCATATAAATGATCATTAGTTGAGAAAATTATATTATACATGTCTATTAAAACTCATTTATTTTCATATCATTTACATATTATGTTATAATTCACGTTTTCTAATCATTTTATTCACATTATGTAGTCATGAAATAAAATGAATACTTTTTGAAAAACAAACATCCTTTCTCGATTTGGTCAAAATGTATTTTTCTTATATATTAATTTTTTCATAGAAATATATAAAAATTGTTTTTATTATTTGACTATTCTTTACTAAATTAATTTTTATCCATGTTTTAGTTTTTAATAAATTTCATAAAATGAATCTTCATTTCATTTTATGAATGATAATTACTTTGTCATTTTTTACAAATGTATAAAATGATAATTTTATTTTAACAAAGATAACATAAACAAAAATTCCCAAAATAAGGATGGAAATATTATTTAAATCTTCTCTTACATGTTTCCATAAATATTTTCAATAAAATTTTTTAAAATAAATTTTTTCAAATTTTAACATTTTAAAATTCATATTTCAAATGTAAAAGAATATTTTCCTCATGGAAAAAGAAAGTGATAATTTAATGGACTTCATCATCTATGATAAAAAATGTAGATTTTACTTAAGTTTTACTAGGTATATGATCTAATTATTTGGTTTTTTATTATTTATTTTTGTGGTTTATGACTTTGATTATGATATTTTTATAAAACCCAACATAATTTAGTGTTAATATGGTGTTGAATTGATAAAGTATTTATGAAACGAATTTTATTTTCAGACTTTATGATGTGATGATATAATGAATGTTATTATAATCTTATAGAACACACATATATTTTTTTCATTATGTGATGGGTGGTAAAGGTATTTTTTATCCCTCTAATGAATTGTTTAATGTTTTATATCTTAGGATATCACTATGGGAAAGCATTCCATGATCTTGAACCATTTCCAGATTCTTCTCAATGTGGTTGATCTATAATAGGAAACAAGTCAATGTGATTAGTCAAATATGGAAAAGAAGTTTATTTTCTTGATTAAATATAAGAAAAAGTGTTGATTAATTATCCATTATGATTTTATGGTCATCATAATTAACCATGAATGTTTAAATAGATTATATACCAATGATAGTGCCCCACTTTATGAAATAAACTCGAGGTCCATGATTGATTTATTATGATTTATCACTATTATGAATCATGTATTCTTAAATGTCGAATCATTTTTCCATGACCCATGGTTATGATAATTGATAGACTGGGTTTTAAAATTGTCATTATTGTTGTGATCTCACACCCTTATGAAAATTTTATGATTTCATACAATCATTTGTTGATAAAATAAATGTTTACCCTTACTGAGCATTTAATCTCACCATGTCTTATGTTTATTTTCCCCAAGTTACAAAGAATGGTTTGTGTGTGGAATTTTTATGAAGAGCACCAAGTGGGAATATATTGGTGGGAGATGTTTAAGATCATTCATGGAATAAGTATATTGTTTATCCAGTCTCTAAATACACTAAACAATTATGGTCCTTAGGTATGTATTTTCGAAATATATTTAATATTATTCTAAAAATACATAATATATTTGGATGAAAAACATAGGTCACTATAGTTGGTAGCATAATAAAGGTTTAGTAAATATTAAGAGAATAGGCTAAAAAAGTTATTAAGAATATAGGGGATAATTTCTTGTATAGGTTGATATCCAAATGTTTTGGAATATTATATATTATTATATTTTCCTAGAAATAAATTCAATTTTATTTTATTTTATAATTTCTGAATATAATGTTAATAAACGAAAATATAGTCGGCCGAGTATATCTCACAAATAATTCTATCGAACTGTGGGTGATACTTTACTACCCATATGGATTGACACTAATGGGGGATATTAGTGGATTAATTAAAATTTTCATTATGAAATATTATGAAGTATATAAATAGATTATGATTATGGATGACTCAATTTATATATAAGGGGCCACAGATTGAAATAAGTGTTTCATTATTTAGACATCTGGTTGAATATTTTTTATGTTGTTTTGTTTTCTATTATGATTAATATTTCTCACACCATAGTTTTTAGGTAAGTAAACTGTGTGAACCAGAAAAAAATGGGTTAATGTTGACTCTAATGGAAAATATGTTGATGAGAAACTCATTGAATTATTTAATGGAGTGAAGGATATTCCAATTATTCCTAATTAATTATAACAAGATATAATCAAAAACATTTTCCATAACCAACTATCAGACTCACCAAAGAAGAGAAGGATAGATTTTACTAAGACACTAGGTGGTGGAGACTCTAGATTTATGTATAATAAGTTTCTTATATGTTATTAATGTCATAATAATCACTTAAGGGAATGTATCAACGGAATGAAAAGATTTTTTATGTGTGGGGAATAAGGGAATAAATATATTAATTGAAAAGAAAAAATGAAGAGTTATTTATGGTATATGAAGTTCATCCAAATATAAAGCTTATAGTTCATTGTATTATGTGTGGGGAACATTGGGATTGTCCAATTAAAAACCCTAATCCAAGAGATAAGTCCAAAAACTATGAAGGGCCTATGTTATTATAATCATTTAATTGTAATGGATGAATTATTTATGTATTGGGATTGCTAAATTATGTTAAAGAAGTGTTTTTATAATGATATTCTATATATCATATCAATGAAACAAATATATATTATTCTTTATTGTTTTTTATTAAATTATTATCATGATTTTATTGAATGATGGTGATGAATTAGAAAATTTATTTACTGTAAAAGAGATACTTTTAGAGAATACATGATTAAAGGATAGATAATTGTTAATATATACATGATATTGAGATAATAATTTTCTGATAATATGTTTAAATTTTATAATGACAAATATATAATATTAATGTCTTTAGAACTATTAATTAATTTTATGAAAATGTATTTTATGTTATCTTTGATGATATCTTCTAATTTGTTGGATTTATGTAATATAAAAAATAATATAAGGATTGATTAATGGAATGGGGTCGAGTAATTGTTTTAAAAAATTTATAGTTTAATTAAGTTATAATGGTGTTCATTCTATTTTTATGTTTCATATTATTAAATGATCAAGGTATTCAAATATTTTTTTGATTCTAAATGAAGATCTATATTGTTTAGGTAATTAACGATTAGTTGATTATAGAAATTTAGTAACCTTTATTATATGTTTTTGGATTTTGATTATGGTAAGATATATTATTGAATTTTAATAATGTTAACTATTTATGAAATAGTTAAAGTAAAAAATTTTATGAGGTTTTATTGATTAAATTATGATTTTTCGATATTGTATTACCTATTATGATCAATTTATTTTTTTAAACATAGTGGTATTAGGAATGATTTTTCATTCTTTAATAGATCATATGATCTTTTAAAATTTATTTTCAGTTATTTAGGAATAAAAAATTCACATGGATTATTCATTTCATTGGGTCTGAGAACAATTAGAACTTTTTCGAAACACCACCAGAGTTTGAAATCATAATTATCATTTGGGAAGAAATAAAATAAGTATTTTATTTCCAATATCACTATATTTATATTGAAATTATTCATCCAACTTGGGAAATGAATCTCGAATTTTTTTATTCTTTTACCTCTATTTCTAATGAATCAACGTCATTTTAGTTATCACAGATTTATGGTTTCATGACCATTATATTTCTCTTGACTATGTACTATATCACTGTATATTTTTCCTTCACTGATAATTTCTTATTCCATGTCCATTTTATGACATCCCAAAAAAATTTATATATATGGGAACGTATTTATATTTTACTTCAGGTAAATTATATGTTTTCAAAATTCCCATTTTATGGAATTTGTTCTTATTCTTTTTTATGATTTTTGTTTTGAGGATATAATTTTGAAATTTTAATTCTTTGATTACCATGAAAAACTAATAGTGTGTATTTTATATAAGTTTATGTAATTTAAAACCCCAATATTATATTGTATAGTTATCTTTACATTAAATTTATTTCATTTATATCTTGTGTTATACATAACACCAGGATTAAACGAACGACAAAATATTATTATATATCCATTAAAAAATAGCCATTTAGTTTGTGGGTATGATAATGTATATATACATAATTAAATATATTTAAATTTACTAATCAATATTAATTTATTTATTAATTCTCTAAAAATAAGAACTAAATTTTTATTAAATTCAATTTATTTTTCAAAAAATTTCATTATATAAAAATGGATTTTGTTATTTTTATGAGAGAATAATTATAATTAAATTAAAATAAATTTTATAAAAATAATTTGGTAAAAATAATTCTCTATTTTATATCAACATAGAAAAATTAATTTTAATGTAATTTTAGTTTTTATGGAAATACTGAATATTATGTAAATATTAGAAAAATATATTTTTTTAAAAGTTTAATTTTTTTATTAAAACATATATTTATTTTTTGAATAAAATATCAAACTATAAAAAATATTATTTGATTGTATATAATATAATTATCATTATTTGAATCATTCCTATATATCATTTTCCCATTATGATGTCTTTTAGCGTAAAAACACATTTGTCTAAACACCGATTTTTATATTATACATTTATATTTAAAGTGGTTTATGAAAATTATAAAAATTGAATCATAAAAAAATTATTTCATATTGATGATCATGGGGTCCAAATTTCATAATAGGGCCCTTTTATTTTTTGGATATTTTGAATATCAATATTAATAATTTTGTTATCATGATAAAGGGTAAATCAGAAAATTGAGGTCTAAAATAATATGGTAAGGACAAAAAATGGCAATAAAATTTTCCTGAATTTTGTTGTATGAGTATATTTACAATATTATTATACAAATATCTTATATATTTCCTTTTCCCCTTTCTTCCATGATTGTTACCATTATATTTTTTATATTATGAAAATGTAAAAAAATTCATTCGTTATGTTTTATTATCTCTAAATTTTTTATATTGGTAAAAAGGAGGGTATATTTTGATATAAATTTAATTTATAAATTTAAATGTTTTATATTGACCATTATAATTTTTTTATAACTTTTAGTATTTATTTAAATACCTTAAATTCTTATGCGATGCTAATATGGTTCTTGTGTTCGGAGGAAACAAAATCAATAAAAGTTTTCAATAAAATGAAAAAATTATATTATTTGAGTAAGTTTTTGTTACATGAGTTTTTAGATAAATATGAAATATTATTGAGTTTTTAAATAATTTTATTATAATTCATTTTGGTCACGTATTTTTAAATTTCAAATGAAATGAATAGTTCTAAAATTATCTTTAATGGCATTTTATAATAAATAATAATTTATTAATTGATTTTAAATTCATGATGATATTATATTATACAAAAGAAATGGTATATGGTTTATGAAATAACATAGGGTAAATGTATTGGAATATTTCCCTTTATTTTATATATATTAACCTCATAATATTATAAAATATGGAATTCATTGTAATTATCAAAAATGTCAATTATTTTTCAAAAAAGGTAAGTGTATAATTAATGTCCAAACTCAACAAAATATTATTTTTATATGATTTAGACTCATTATCAAATTATATTTTAATTTCATTAATTTTGTTCAATTTTTACATGAAAATTAATTTATATTAATTTAAATATAATAAGAAATTCCAAAAGTACCCCACCCATAAATTATAAAAGGGATCCCCTCCTTTCACTTATTTTCACCACATAGATCCCAATATATTGATCATAACCGTAAAAAACTAACTTATAAATTTAATTATACACTATATAGATTAGAGGATATTCTAAAATGTCCAACCCTAGGATCCTTAAGAGGATATCTAAAGGAGATGTTTTAACGAAGAGGTAATCACATTAACCAGTCACATTATTTTTACCTATTATTTTATCTACAATAAAACCATTTTATTTTTTATAAAATAATAAATTCAGTAAAATAAAGAAAAATAAATTTATAATGATTATGACACCACCTTTATCCATCCTCTTTCTATCAAATGGATTGTTAAAGAATCACTTGTGTTTACAAACAACATATAGTCTATAGGTAGCAATACAGTTCATTTATAATCACCATATTATATGGATATGTATTTTTTTTATGTATGATAATAATGAATTAATTATATTACTATAATGATAATAAAATAATTGTATTCTTACCCTCGAAATTGTTATAAAATTCTAACATCACACATGCATATGTGTGGACTGCCACCTCCACGAAGAGATCAGATTTGTTTTTCATTTTAATTTTACATGGATGGTAATAAGGGTTGATGTAATAAATATAAATGACATATTTTATATAACAATTATTCTTTAATGGTTTTTTATTTATCATTCCTTTTTTCATATTTTAAAAAATTATAACATCATTCATGAATACATAAATCCTTCTATATCCTTAAACATTGTAATTTGTTTTATATATACACTTTTATGAATTTACTTAATAATGTATATAATGAATAAATATTATTTTTATATAATGATTATTTTTATTATTATTAAATTTTGATCAATTTAAATAGACAAAAACTATTAAATCAAAACATATATAAAAAATTTAGATATCACACAAAAGAGTTGTTTTACTAAAGAATTTTTCATAATTAATGTTAATATATTTTTAAAAATAATATGTGATGTGATATATAAGGGTATTTTTATAGAATATATTTTTAAAAACTATTATATTTTGTTTACATTAGGTTCGAACAAATATGAAGGATTTCAGACCTATGGTAATAAATTTTTGTCTCACTTTTATTTGGGTGATACACATGCCATACTCACCACTTGTTACTTTTATGTGGTGTATATAAATACCCTGAATTCCTATTATAATTATTCTTAATAAATTTATCTATATTTATATATCTATATATGGTTATTTCATTTTTTGGGATTTATGATTCAAATATTATAAAAGCAGTAAGTGATTTATATTTTAATCCTATTTTAATAGTGATTTTTTATACATGAATTATTGTCGAGAAAATTATATATTAGTTTTATAGTGAATACATTATATTTTATTCTACCATATTTAATTGGTAATAATTATTAGTTGATTTTCATTTTGTCTCTTTATGTATGGATGATAACGAAATAATTTCTTTAATAAAAATAGAATTTATATATATCTTTGTCAAAATGTTTTCATCTTCCATATCAATGATGATAAAAATAATTTTATAAAAGTTTATTAAAATTATCATATGATTTTTTTAATCCTTGTTTTACCCATGATTTACATTCTATAAAATGATTCAAATGGAATCTTATAGTATATTTCCAAATGAGGTTCTCATTGAATTTTTTTAGAAAAGAGATATTGTAATGTTTTATTTTAACTTATAAGGGAGGAATAGAATTTAATATCATCATTAATGACCAATGATTTTAAGCATAAAATAATTTTTTTTTTCAAATAAACTTTTTTCCATAATATTTACTTTAATGTTTATTTTATAAAGTTTATTTCTGAGTGAAAAGTTTATTTTCCTTATGAGAAATTCTTATTATCCTTTAAAAAGGTTATTTATCCATGATAAAATTAGTTGATGATACAAACTATTTACCTGGGTTATTATCTATTGAAAAAATATTTACTCTTTATTTGGGTGGATGATGATGGTGATGGTGATATTTTTATGAAAACCATTTATTTTCATCTATTTTGATATTTGTAATTTGTAAAATATTTATGAAAACCAATTTATATACATAGGTTATGATGTGGTGATATGATAAATGATATTATAATATTTTGGAACACATATTTATGATTTAAAATATTTTATGGATGGTATTATAATTATATAAAAAGAAAATTAATTTGATATTGTTTTATATTTCATTAAATAGCAATAGAAAACAAGTAGATATTCATGGTCTATAAGGAAAACAAGTCAATGTGACTAATCTATTATGGGAAACATGTCAATGTTCTTGATCAATTATAGAAACAAGTTGATATTATTATTCCACTATGGGAAAAAGGTTTTAAAGCCTAATCTATTACGATTTGATGTTCATGAAAGTTATTTTTAACATAATTTATAGATTGTATACCTGTGATGGTGCCACAAATTTATGACATAAATTTTTTTTTCATTAGGGAATTATAATTATTTCTCACTCATATAAGTCATGTATGTTGAAACAAAAATGTTTTATGACATGAATAATATGTATGATCTTTGAATTATTAGGTTTGTACTATTTAATTATTGGGATTATCTTATACAATTATGATTTAATTATGTATTCATATGATCATCGATTGATATATCTAATTTTTACACTTATAGAGAATTTGAACTCATCCGTCTATATGTTTTCTATTATATAGGATAGGAAAGAAGGTCTAAATAGGGAATTTATATAAAGAGAACTATTTAGGAAGATCATTATAAGACATGTTGAAGATATTTCATGAAATAAATATAAATTTTATCTACTATCCAAATACAGATAACCATTATGCTTTTCAGTTTTGTATATAGGAACTTTTTTTCATATTCATGTAAAAATCTGTAATATTTTTGTGTGAAGTTGTTTGGTTTCTATAGTGAACCATGGTTCATTTTGTGTACTTATTATGGCTTATAAAATTTATCTTCCATGTCAAATTAATCTTCCATGTCAAATTAATCTTCCAATAATGTGTACTCAAGTATCCAAACAACAATACATCTTAGTTTTGAGTTGAAAACACCCTTTATAGATGTCCAAGAACTTATAATCCTAATTCAGGTATTATTTCTCAAAATGAACATAACAAAAAAATTAAAATTTCTCAAAAAATGGAATGACCTAAAAATATATAGGTCATTGCATCAAAAGATAAAATTAGTAATATAAATAAATATATATCAATTTAAATTCATAATTATACCATAAATAAGAGGCAATGAATAATTATTCTTTGTTATATTCTGTTTTAGTTTTGGGTAGTTAATATATAATCCCAATATAGAATTATATTTCTTGGAGAATAACAAATGTATAGCACAATATGAAATATTGGGCTAAATAATTTCTCTCCACACGACTTCTACTTGGAATAGTTTTAATTATTACAAATACATTAGTTATAGTTTGAATGAATTTAGGTAAATGAGAGTCATTATACTAAAAAATAATTTTAAAATCCACTTATATTATCTAATAAAATTTTGAAAATATTCTAGAAAATATCAACATATGTATGATTTAAAATGGTAGTTTAAGTTAAATATAGGTACCAAAGGAATAACAACATAAGTCACCAAATAAAAATATATTAATCTAAAACCTTTATTTATTGTACCACCAGTAATTATAATAACATCCCACCATCAATAGAATGAATAAAAAACATCATTTGATGAAATGGAAAGACCTATTTGGCTCAAATAGTTGACTTGAGCCATTTACATTATAAGACAATTCACCGCAATTAAAAAATTAAACATTATCATCATAAAGTCTTGAATAACCCATGACACTTATACTTCACCTTCTAATATGTTGATGGATATGCATTAGAATTCCTACACAATTATCACACATAATAGTGTATTATTTCTCCATATTGAAGTCATTAAGTCACTATGAAATCTAAAATTATCTAAACCCCATATAGAGAAAAAAAATGAAATTTTCCCTTATATAATAAGGGAAATATATAAAAAACAAAATCAATATAGTATATAAAATTTTATATGGTGTTTCTACAGTAATAAAATCTTTGACATTTAGCTTTTCTATTAAATAGAATACTCTTATTATTAAAAGTACAATCAACTACCCATTGGGTCCATTGTCTAGATTTGGTTTCTTTATCCATAATAATTCTTAATTGTTATTTTAGGATGAATATTTATCCAATAACCATTCAAAATAATAAAATTATCAACTTATTTAAATGACCTATCTTTTTAAAAACAATTACAAGGTCATGGTGTGATAGGGTAGTGAGAATTTACATGAATATTTTCCTCACATTGATGGAATAAAATGAACTCCAAACCATGAGAAGTATTCAAGCTAATATTTGAGGATTACTTCTAAAAATCCATCTAATTCCACGTACAGACATTAGAAATATCCATTATTCCATTATGTTGTAAAATGAAGTCCAACATATCTCTACAATTTCAACTATTTTATAGAACCCATACACACAACATTTGTATAATTATGCAATTCCCAAAAAATTATCCTAAAACATTTCTTGTCTCATAGTAACATCTTTATCCTTAATGCATTTTTTTGCTAATCCTATAATGTTACACACAAGATCTGTAAACATTGTATCACAAACTAATATAGAACTATTTCCCCATGTAGGATTTGAAATTTTTATATATTTATTTCCTTAACTCATAATGACAATATTAGTCATTAAGGATCATATAGAAACACTTCTAGTCAAGATATTTTTTTGATTCAGGTTTCATAATTAAATCCCATAATTCATGTGATGGAATGTCAAGAAAATATTTTTAATATATATCCTTATATGTTGTATGTTTCAAAATAAATTGGGAGATATAATTGATATTGTCCAAAAAAATTCCTACCTTATCTAATGAAAAATAGCTCAAAAATTATGATGTATTTTATTTTGAATTCTTAATGATGTTTTCCATGCGTCTCTGTTTATCTAGTTTAGTCAACTTTATATTCCCTTGAATGTCTTGTATAATTGTAGTCATAATTTAAGGATATGTAAGAGTATTTTCAACTACTTTATTTCCTTGTACAACATCAACCCCTATTGATATCATTTCTTAAACAATAGATATAGAATTACATTAATATTAATCAGAAACATATAGATTTTAGGTAAAATATTTATGGTTATCTATCATTCTATTAAATCAATCAACAACTAATACTATCAAGCTATTTTTTAAAAAAAATCCAAAAATCAAAAAACAATTAAATTGAAATAACTATTTTCAAAACCATTTGAAAACTCTATTCATTTCTTTTTCCATATAATATCTTGATTTAGTAAAAAAACACATTCATAAATTACCCTATACATATGTGAAACTCTTAGCACTAGTCACTACCATTAATTGCAGTCAAATTTCATGGAAACTCAAATTTGGATATCAATATATTAATTGTCACTTTTATGGTATATTTTGAGGTAAACCTATCATATTATTTACCAGAACCATAATTCCTATTAATTATCCATTACATTGATTTTTTATAATGAACTAAATTATGAAAATGAATTATGAGACCTAGGAAGATCCCCACAAGTACTCAATTGTGATACCTAATCCCCAATGGTTTAAAAATAATATATACAGATAAAATAAATACTTATGGAATAATTTTACCTAAATATAAAATTAAAAAAATATAAAAAATTAATGTGAATGGAAAACTAATATTATTAGAAACATGAAAAACTTTTTTTATAATAAATTAAAACATTTTACAACCAATAATAACAAGTCCGAAACAGTTATCCATTAGACAAATAATAAAAAGTGGATAATCCTACCAAGTAAATCCTCTTTCCATATATCATAAATGGATATATGTATCAATATTAATAAATAATAATGTATTTTATTTTCTAGAATCATGTTCAACAATCATTTATGTCCCAAACATTTCACATGTAGTAGGTAAGTAGAAACTCAATTGGATTTTCCAAATGACACCATTATAGTCCATTCTATGAGTCATAAAGATATTAAATAAAAAAAAAATTGGTTTATAAAAAATATGAATATATAGTTTATTAAAACCATTTCAATTAAGTATTTCTTTATTACTACTATTAATAAGGGAAATGTTTTTTTAAATAAAACTAACATTTCATTTTCAAATAGAAATATTAATTACCCACAAAGTAATGATTATAAATTATACCACCCTTCTATTATAAAATAAAACCACTATATAGAAAACTAAAACATCCAAAAAACCATATTATATATAATATAATGTTATAAAAGTTCTTTAGTGAGAGACAATACCCTCAACCCAAAAGTGTATATACTTTTTATTTGTTTAATCCAGACTATAATGAATTATTTTTCACCCTGTCAAAGGTAAAGGGATAGCGTTCTTCCCACATACACCCTATTTAACACTACAACCACCTATAAAGGATTACAGAGCTGACCACATATCCTCTTTATTAGAAAATTTTATCTTTATAAATTACATAACATATAAAATCTTAAATCTTCATAAATCCATAATAGACATATAAATATTGTTTATTGAAAAATTTTAAAAATAATTTTCTTGGATTAACGAAAAAACCCATATGTTTTATAAAAATATACATTGAAAAATTATTTATAAAAACTCTAATTTACATAGCATAAAAAATATAACAGTAAGTAGAAACATTTTTCAGACCCATAATTAAAAATCATTTTAACAGATTTCATTATCCCCCAAAATTTATAAAATAATTAGAATGGACAAAAACCAAATTTTACTCAAATTTTATTTTTTATCATTAGTTTTTAATTACTCTAACTCCACCATTTTCATATGCTAAAATGGTATTTAAATCATTAATTTCACTTTAAAAAATATTTTTATAATTTTTTTTTGTCTTTTTCCAAATATATTCAAGTTAAATACTCAAGAGAACCACTTGAATGCCAATAAAATATAAATTGTAGATTTATTCGACTATGTATCTCTAAATATTAATGAACCAAGCCTACCAACTAACATGATAGGAATCCAATATCCTATAAAATTGAACAACCCCAACTTGTTTTGATATTCCATTCCCAATATAATTAAATAATAATAAAATTATATGAGATGAATAGAGTAATTTCACTATAAAAGATGATGTTATCCTTTTACATGATATTAAATTATAACTCATTGATATAGTTATACATTTACATCTTATAACTAATAAATTCCCATGAGACATTAAAAAATAATTACAATGTGGCATATGATTTACAATTTAATGCATTATTATTTCTTTCATCAAATGGGTTATCAATTATCATAATTTAAGGTATTAATTCAATATAATATACCAAATTATCTTCCAATCACATAGATATAAAAGAATAAAGATATATTGTGTCACATAATGAAGTAATGATCATAGATTAAACCATGAAAGTATCATTTATAGTAGATGGTTTCATATCAGTATCAAGATATTACTAGTTTACTTGAATTAAAATATCATCCTTGTTAATTATATGGTTTATTTATATTACTTTGGATCCATGTAATAAAAAAATTCACAATACATAAGTATCTAGGATCATACTATTTTTTTATAAGACTCTCATAGCTATCCAATAGAGAAACATCTATTATTTATTTAAATAATGCATCTTACAACATTGTTGACAAAGATAGAGTGAAACATAGACATTTTTATTTGCATGAACTTCTCCCCTTATTGATTCTATAATGATATCCTACCACCTAGAGAACCACCGAAAAATAATTGAGGATTAATTATGACAATCCCTCTCCATCCCTGGTGGTCACTAAATAAAATTGTTTATCTTCTATGTTATTGAAAAAAAATATATGAAAATATTCATCTCTTTATTGTCTACTTGTTCTAGGGTATCCCTATATACTATGTGCATGAAATTAAGAAGCTTTAACTTGAAAATAATTGACCATATCATTGGTCATTCTCATATCTCAAACCCTTATGCCTTAACACTAACATATTTAATTGAATTTTGAATATAACTTTTAAAATCTATAGATATTTTAGTTTAATAGATCTTTATAAAAAAATTTTATATACTCAATAGAATAAATAAGTTGTGATATATTCAAATACTTTGGATAATATTATTTATTAACGACCCCCAAAAAAACCATTACACTCAAAGCACATGTAATATTGTACTTTATTCATTTACTCTTAGTATTTAATATATTATCCTTATGATAATTAGGTTAAAAATTTTAATTTAATGATTTGAGTGTTTTTAAAAAAATAATAATATATTTTATCTTATCTAACCAATATTATTTCCTCTCTTGTCCATCATCACTTAAAAATGACAATTGATTTTTCTTATGTTAATTTATGTAATGATCAATGTCTCCTAAAAATATTGATTATCATATTTTTCAATCTTATGAATTTTTAAATAGTTATAACCATAATATTAGTATATATAAGATATTGTTTCACCTCTACCTATCCTCAACCAATTATAAAGATTCATAGAAGTGTTACATTTATAATCTTTAAATAATTATCATAAAATACATCACCTATTTATTTATTCTCGATTACATGTAGGAATATCTCTATCATTAATATAAATCAATCATTATCTAGAAAAATCATGTTTTTTTCAAAAACTAAAAATCTCGTGTTCCACATTCAAAAAAAATAATAAATAAAAAAATTAATACATTTTAAGTCATTTTACGAATAATTATTTAAACCATTTTTATGTGATGCATCAATATCAGGTTTAGAATGATCTATGAACACCTTAATATATTAACTCTTCATGGAAAGACACTTATAATTACAGAGAAAAGTTTTTCATGAGATTTTATTTTAATTTGACATGAGGGTTACACAAAGTTCTCTATAAAATAGTTTCATATATATATTTATGGGTATTTTCTAAATTATACCAATCCTATTATACTTATATTTCAAAAATTACATTATTTTAAAATTAATAAGATACAAATTTATAAGGAAAAATCTAAAATATTTATATCCCATGACTAATGAATATCACTATAGGGCCTCAAGTAAGCTCCATGATCATCATCAGCTAGAAACTAATTCTAAAGGATAATACAAGTCACGGTTAAATTATTTAACTCAAATGATATAGAATAAAATTTTGATAAATTATATACGTGAATGATGTTTAAAAACAAATATTGAAAACTTTTATTGGAAAAAAGGAATTGTTTGAAAATGAATAATTAAGAGTTTTGAAAAGACATAAAGTCAAAAAATACAATAAAGTGGCTCAATCATAGCCCCCAAATCCCCATAAAATAAATTTACAATGGTTATAATTTTCATTACAAGTAATTTATATTCATAGCATGTCTATTTCACTGAGGCGAAATATAATAAAAAAATAAGTGTGATGATCTATTACTGGATACTAGAGACTAGTATTGAAAGGGAAAATAAATTTTTAGGCACTGATTTACCCCCAAATTGGTCATCATGAAAAATAAATTATTATAAATCTATTAATTAGTTAAAAATATAAATTAATATTTATAAAATTTATATATTTAGGTATATCTTATAAATAACCACATATATCACACAACTAAATAAAAAATTATTATCAAAACTCATATACAAAATAAAAAACATAACTTTTCTCTAAAATATTCAATGTTTGAGAATCCCATTTCACAATAATTAATGAACATGTAATAGATGCATAATTTTTCCTCACACAAAGTACAATATACAATGGCCTATTTCTCATAACCAAAACATCAATCATATAATCTATACAATCATAAGGTGCGTATGTATATGGAGTGATAATCTAGTCCTTGTTAAAAACCACTACAACCCCTACCATACATGGATTTGATAGTGATCTTATATAAATAGTATATAAATTTACAATTATTTAATAATTATCATTTCCATAATGAAATATAGTAGTAGGTGAAATAATGATAAAAAAATAAATTGTACCTTCCCTAGCTAATGTCAGCACCCAATGATCATGGAAAGTAGCCTATAACTCAACAAATATCATTGAAATCACCTGTGGATAACCAGACACATAGAGAAAATACATCCAATACAATAATTTTCCTGTTATTTGATAACATAATATATAATTATCCATTAGATTCAATTGTTTTATGCTATGGCATATCACATTTTTGGCCTATGAGGTTCAACCTTATCTTAGGGCGATAATGCTACTTTAACATGAACAAATTCATGGAACATTTAAAACATAGTAGAGTTTAGTGATAAAAATTTCATGAATATATTTATTCTTATCACCACAAACTAATATTCAACCTTGAGATACACCACATAGATATGTTAAACACTTTTCATAATCCATGTGAATATTAAAAAATATCATTTATATTTTTAGCAGAAAACACATGAATATTTAAACTCCAATGTCAACCCAAAACCACCATGTTGGTTCACAACACACAAATTTTGGTTTAAATAAGATTATACACCCATTTTATAATTTTTTTATTAATTTTTTTGCGTTATAACCTGGTTTCGTAAAATAAAAACATGGTATAATTTGTAATTTAATTCTAAATCAGTGGGTTACATATTTTAATAAAAATAAGTTACAATTTCCCTTTATCCAATCACATTTCCTTAACTTTTTAATGAAAAATAATTTTTAAACAACACCTTACCCCATAGGGCTCATAAAGAATTATGACAAACTTACAAAAAATATTCCAATTTCACTGGCATGTCTATCCACCTTTTCATGGGATTTTACACGCAAAACCACTTAACAACTTTCTCATTTAAAAATATTAAATTATATAATTACATAATAAACATTAGTTACCCATTTTTCAAAATTTATATCACTCTTAATTACTATTTATCTAATTATCATTATATTAAATAAAACTCTAAAAAAATTTATATCATAAAGAATTACACCCAAAATAACAAAATTTCACAAGAACACATAATCAACTAATCGAATTATTTTTGGGATGTTTATAATATATAATGAATTTTATTACCATGTTTATAATATAATATCATCATATATTAAAAAATAATAACAATCTGACATCAGTAATTCATCTCAGATACACAAAAAAAATACACAAGACATGTATTTATTAAGTAGTGTGAAATGAATTGGAATATGAAAATAATTTCAATTACAAATTTTGGTTCATAATTAATTGAATTGAATTTCAAATTTATGATTAAAAATTTAGATAACCTAAAAAATCATATTTGAGATAATCCCACGGACTTCAAAAAAAATTATTTATTTTCATTGTTAAACCTATTTATAAATGTATGTACAACACATATTGAATAATTAAATTATTATTCTTCTAAATAGGATCTAATTTTAATGTCAAAAAAATATTAAAAAAATAAATTATAATAATTTCATGTTTCATATAAAATCAAATGATAAACATATAAGATAGGTAAGAGGTCACTTAAAAGATGTTAAGAGATTATTTCTCACATTAAAGGAATCCAAATAAATCTCCAATAACAAAAATAAAAATCTATGATATTTAAAACATGAAATTTAAATTTATATAAATCATCATAATATATTATGATTCCTTTATAAAATATACACTTTATATTTTATTTACATTTATGAATACACAATAATTTATAATTCATCATTTGGATCATAATTCAGTGAGATAAGGATGAAACAATATTAAAGAAAATTTTAAGAGAGGGAATATAATAGAGTATGGTATAAATAAGGAATCACACATGAACTATTTCAAAAATATCATAACCCTATATTTCAATCACATTTCATAGAACATGACTCTTTTTTCCTCCTCAAGTGCATACGAGTGCCTAACTCCAACTTAATCCCCTCATTCGTATGCCCCATTTCAATCACAATTTGTATTCACTTCTTATACTAATTATACATATTTAATTAATTCATTATTCATTTTCTTTTTCCTAGAGATTTTTTTTTCAAATTTACATTATCAATCTCATTCTCCATCTCTTCATTTACTAACAAATACCTATATTTCAATAATTAAACAAAAATAATTTAAAAAATCACAATAAAGAAAAATAAAAATAACACATATATTATTAAACATACATAGTTATAAAATGGATTTAATTATAACTAAAATCCTGGAGAAATTAAAAGCCATAGTGAAATGTCAATAAAAGGTTAATTGATTATAAGAGAAACATGATATCAAATGTCCTAGATGGACTTGTAAAATGAAAAATATGTTAATGAAAATATAATAAAATATAAATAATAATGAAAAAAAATTATGAGAACCATAATCCAATAGATTATTATATTATTCACATATATATGCTACTATTGAAATTAAATCTACTATGTAGATCAATCAAAATATTCTATTTACAATATTATGTTTTAAAATGTAGAGTTCATAATTTAAGAGTTGAAAAAATATAAGGGTTTGTTGGAAATGGGATGTAACCATAAATAAGAAATCCATATTTAATAATTCATTACACTCCCACTTTAAGGTCATAATTTCATAGAATATTATGCTTTATATGCTTAAAATATTATATAAAAATTATTTTAAGACTAAATTATTGAATCCTATTTCATGTTCCCTCAATAAAAATATTAATATGAAGAATAAGTTGAAACAAATTGATAAAGGTAAAAAGAGTACAATATTCCCAACTCACCCACATAATTTCATGATAAACTCAGGTTTTAACATCCCAATTTTATAAATCAAATTCTCAAAAGTTTGTTTTGGAAATTTAGTTTTGAATAAATATGAATGATTATCACAAGACCATAGTTGTTGAATATCTGCTTCACCATTATCTTAATGATCACAAGTGAAAAATAATCATTGTGAGATATTTTTTTCTATTTAATTTTGTATTTCGACAAGTTAATTAGACTATACATACAACCATATCATTATATAATTTGGTTGGAATGTCATTTTTCAAATTCAACACAAAGTTACTTCAAATATGATGAATAAACAATCTCAACCAAAATGAATCTTGTCTAACTTCAACTATTCAAATCAATTCATATCAAAAAGTCATATAATTGTTTTATTTTGAAAAAAATAATGAAATGGAAGTTCAAATATATGTAAATAAATATACATTATGAGATAACTCTGTATTTGGATATAATAAGTATCATGCATTGGTATACAAAACTAATTTTGTTTTATATATTTTTGAATAAAATAGCCTTCAATATATAGATTGTTGAATGTATATTAATATCAATTTGATACAATTACAATGTTAAAGAGTAGGGTAAAAACTATAAATTGAGAATAAATTCATATATAAGGATATAGCATTCCTTTTATTATTGTCCAAGTATATTAGTTATCAATTAAACATAGATTTTGTCCCTCATGACCAAAAATGAAATCCTTATCCTTTCGTGGTTTAAAAGGTTCTATATTTAAATCATGATATTTTAGAACCCTTTATTAACTTAATGGATTTTATTTTTAATAACTCAAGTTGTCCAGACTTTTTCAATATTTTATGATTGAAAAAAAAATTCTTCTTCATAATGTTCAATTTTTAACAAAATATAGAATTTTTTCTTTCAAAAACATTTATTTTTTAAATTTTATATAAATATCGAAATTCATATTAAATTATATAGAGTGATATAATAATTTTTAACTAATAAATGTATACTGAGATGATAAAAATTCAGATTGAGTCCTCTTAATGAATCGATATGGGAAAATTGAATCATTTGTATAACTGTATTTCATAAAATATTCACTCAATTTATTATAACACATATTTTCTAACTATTGTAATCTATCTAATGAATTGTTAAATTTTACTAATAATGCACTTGTGATAAATCATATCTTCTTAGTATTCTGAATAATTCTCATATTTTCAAGTAAACATCATTATCAAGATAAATCCAATGATATTACATCAAATGTTTTATCATTAATAATTCATGTTTCTCCTAGACAAAAAAAATCATGAGATACAAAAAGGTTATATATTCCATTGTTTGAGAGTATGCTTCATAATAATCAATACCAAGTTATTGTGAGAATCCTTTAACAACATTTTATGTTTTATCTTTCATAACTACATTATTTTCATTTCTCCATATAAAAAATACAATTGTATATCCAATAGGTTTAATCCCTTCCAGGGTTTCATAGTCAACAAAGAAGCCACACGTTTTACATTTGAGACTAATTGAAATAGGATCAAAACATTACATTGATCATAACATGGTCTATCATGATATTAATTAACTTTGTTAGATTTTTAATGTTCATTAATAATCTCAAGTAATACATTTTATAAAAATGTTTCATGACAAAGTTTCTCTATTCAGTTCAAAAATCTTCCTATAATGGAGAAATGTGTATAAATATCGTATTTATCATGATATTATACTTATGTTACATTTTTATGGGAAATTATATTTCCATGTTAATCAATTTTATCCTTAGGATCACTTATTTCATTAACCGGCCTAATGTTCCCCTAAAATTATTAAAGGTTTTTTCATTATTATAAATCTTGGAACAAGTATGATTATTCATATTTGGATCTTCAACCGAATCAGAATACATGTGTTCCTGAATAATAGTGAACTATATACAAAATATTTGAGAAGTTTTGAGATGTTTGTGAAGTCTTGGAAATCATATGAAGAGGATATGAGTTTATTTTTGTGGATTCTAGATTTTTTTAGACTCACATAGCTATTTGTAGTGGAATAGGAAGAAGAAAATAAGTGTTTTAGGGAAATAGATAAAACCACATTTCAATATGATTCTCATAGATGATTTTTCATATGTATATGAATTATTACCAATGTATTATATTTTCCCATGAAGATTAATTATTTATATATTAAAGAGTGTCTGACAGCTAAATGCTTCACATGGGATATTTCTCATAAGAAACATGATGTACTCATTTAAATGATGTGTGTGAATGCAGAATCATGTAGTCGACTACTATCATATAGGTGCTTTGTAGATTCATGTATAAAAATTTTATTCTTTAAAATTAACATATCCAAATTATATTTATTATACGTATTGGGTTGAATTTTACATTTTTTATATATTTCTATATGAAATGACAATACTAAATAAAATATTTATACTTATATGAATTTTCATAAAAACATTGTAATAAATAATTTTCTCATGATTCAAGATGTGATCGAATTAGAACAAGACAATAGAGAATAAAATTTTCCTTACGTGTGATATTGACATACTGGGAGATGGTTATACATCATAGAATATTGCAACTATGATGAATGATAGACCCACACAAAATGTAGTGTATCCAAATCTAAATGTTTCAGTTTACCATGAACATGGTTATTTCACTATGAAAATAAATTTTATGGAATCATATGATAAATTAAAAGGACAACCATATCGGATGTCAAAATTAAAAAAATTTGGAATCAATATGGAAAATGAGAATCATTTTGATTGTTAAATAATATGCCATCTCTACCTCATATGGTGAGTTATAAGGTAAATGTTCTATAAAAGACAAAAATATTATGGTTAATGTTAAATGATAAAAAATTCACCTCCATTATAAAATAAGAGTAGGAATATTAGGCACTAATGATTTATATGTTAAAGTTTCTATTTTAAGTCTCTCTAGAAAAATATACAAATATCATCAAGGAAGTTAATGTCCTTAAGAAAAATTATTATTTATATATTTAGATATATTATATATTTGGATTAATTATTATTTTTTGAATTGATTGAATTTAAAAATTTAAAAACTTATCAACATAACAATGCATGTTCTATGAAGAAAAAAAATTAAAACATGGGTTGAATGGAAATCCAAAAAAATGATACTATTGTTGACATTATTGGGAGATTATAGAAAAAACAGGGTACTCCAAAATCAATAGAAAAAAATATATTTTTATTCCATAATAGTAATAAAATAAATCATGTTTATATCTAATACTTCGAAGAACAATATGCTTCCAAAGATACTGCATGTGTGGAGGAGACCATAAAAACAAATCCATAATTCATTCATATAAATTTCTCTCCCATTTAATCATAGAAACACTGAGTTTGAATAAATTGGTTTTGAAAATAGAACAACTAAACTATGAAAATAGAATTCGAAAATAAATTTATCATATGATGACCATAAAACATAGGATTAATGGGATTTAGGTAGTGTGTGGAAGGTTTTATCCACAATTCTGTCATGTTTATGAGTGTTTGAATATGATTATATTTAAAAAAAAATATATTTTAAAATTTTGAATGTTTCAATGAAAAATTAATGGTGAAAAATAAATAATTGTTGAGGTTTCAATGAAATGAGATAGTAGGATCATGAAATATTTTGAAGACCATAATGGTTGTTCTATTAAATAAAGAAATGATAGGTCATTAAAAAATGGATTGGATTTGATGTTGTTGAACACAACAAAGAAGAAATGAATTGTGGTTTTATTTATTGATGAACTTATGAAAAATATTTTATGCATTTGAATGTTGTGTGATAGGTGAATTGATTGTACTTTTAAGAAGGATACTTAAATAATTTAATGAACTAAATATCGATTTATTTAGACTATATGATAAAGGGAAAATGGAAATTTATTTCATATTGGAAAATTTAGTAATTACTGTTACCTGATTACCAAAGAAGAGAGAAATATATTGAAAAACATATCCTTGGATACATTAGAAAAAAGAAGTTGAGAAATACATCAAATGAAAATTTGATAATAGATATTACTCAACAATTGATTAATGGGGATAAAATATTTATCACAATATTAAAAGAAATGGTTAAAGGATGAGACAAAAGAGTAGAAACATAATTAGCAAGACCCCTTGAATTGATTCACTCATATTTCTGTGACACCATGGAAGTGAGATCAACTATACTTGGATTGTATTTAAACACATTTAAAAATGAAAATATAAGATAAAAAATAGAGTTATCCATGCAATAAAACATAAAATTAGTGGAAATGTTGAAAATAATATAAATATAAGTTGAATGAGAACATAGGGTGGAAATCCAGAATATAAAAATTGACATAGGAAAAAATATTCTAGAAATGAAATTAAATCCTATGATTTAAATTATAGTATTTAAGATAAATACCGAACACCATACATGATATAGTGGAAACAAATTGGTAAAGAAATGAGTTGGAGCATTGTTTAAATGGGGTGAATAATGATTTTTCAGTTTGAATGATCAATATTATTTAATAGGGATGCAATTTTCACTATAATACATATTAAAAAGGATTATTCTTGAGAAAAACAATAATTTAGCCTCATATTATTTTTTATAATAACAAGGTCACATTGAAATAATTTAGAGTGTTCAGTACTCCCAAATTCATTTATTTAAAATTATTTAACAAATTAATATTTTTTGGCAGTGTTGGGGAGGATATCATTCTTAGATACCATTCAAATGGGAAAAGATATAGATGCTTGTATAAACATCCACAAAAAATAGAGAGATGAGATGTAAAAAATATTGAAACTGACCCTCTAAACCGTGATATTGAAAATTATAATTGTGAAAAAATTATTGAAATGAATATATAGATTTTTAGAAATATTAGAGAATGATATCATGAATTTGAATCCAATTGATGATATGATGACTATGATTAGACTAATGATGAATAAAAGGTTATATAGAATGCTATGAAGAAATATCAAAATATGATAAAATAGGTTATGGATGATAATATTTTTAGGAGGATATCAGCACAACTATAGATTAAAAGAAGGATGTAAGTGAAAAATAAAATTTCATTAATATATACTATTGAGAAATATTCATTAGATATAATATTTTTGAATAAATATTTTATTAAAGCTATTTATGAATTGATAAATACGATTGATAAGAATTATAATTTGGATCCTTTTATAATATATAATAACAGAAATATTATCAAATAAATGTGGTTATTCAGAAATATGTTAGATAATTAATGAAAAGTAATATGGAATAAATTCATACCTTTTTAAAAAATAGGTATTCTTAGGTTGAAGGGGTTTATTTTTTAGATATGTTTTCTACAGTTATAATAGTGGAAGCCATAAGTGTAATGACAAGGACCATATTATCCCAGTGCTGGTGCCTCTCTTTATTACATTAAAAATGATACATGAATTGAATCCCTAATGCACAACAATTTTAGCTTTTCGGGACACCAAATTAACATCATGAACCTTTTATTAAAATGGAAACTATAAAACCATATAGTCAATCCTTTGAGGGAATAAATAATATAAAAATTAAATATGCATATCAATCATAATATACATATTGGTCTTCTAGAAACAATAAATCATATGAATGGGGTGAGCTCAGATGCTCAGTAAGGGTGAGTGTGAAATAAAAACTGTTGTGAATAATAAGCATAAACAATAATGAATGGTGTATAATTGAAACACCAACCATTTAAACATAATCATGACCATAATATGGAATGAATAAAAAATCATATATATCCCCATAAATAATCACATGTATAACCTAATAATATAATAATCACATGGAATATCAACAAATAATCTCATAATAATAGAATTCATAATTCTAAACATCATAAACATACTATCAAGGCTTTGATTAAGACTGCATACATTAACTTGTATGGCCTCAGGAAACACCCAAAATAGTTTTTCTCATGATACCAGCAGATTCATCAGGGGGCTATAACAGTCCCTTCCCATTACTTATGAGGTCTAATCTATAACTTTTATTAAAATATTATAAACATAACCATTCGTAATGGAAAACTAGTATACGAAATGTGAATAATTGAAATATAAAAAATGAATGGTATCAAAATAGAACTTACATGGTCAAAAAGGTCATAAAACTTTCACTAAAATTAGTTAGATGGTATCATAATTGATGAATCTTAATAATTCATAAGTTCTGACCAAGTATGTTAAAATAGATGAAAATAATTTAATAAATTTTTTAAAATTTTCTTGTGAAAAATACTCTTTTTATTAATTTGAAATAATTTATTTAATGGACTGTGTAATATTAAAAGAAATAAAATTCATTGAAAATAATATTTTAATCATGTAAATAAAGAATTAATACATTAGGGATTCATGACAGGGTAAAAAGAATTTCATTTTATATAAGTCTCAAAAATATTCATTATTTATTTTTTCAAAAAAGTTCCAAAATTAACTCATTTATAAAATGAAAAAAAGATTCCTATCAAACCATTTTATAATAATCCATATGTAGGTAAACGAAATTTTAAATTTTAAAGAAAATTGTAATTTTTTTTTGAAAAACACTATTATGAAACATGGACATGGATAATAAATATTCCCCAATATATACTTACAAATAACCAACCCTAAAGAATGGAGATTTTGAAATTAACCATCAACTTGTACATTCCTTAGTGTAATGTTCTTTAACATCCTTTATATTAGTTTAAAACATGTTATTAACTTATACCATAACTATTTTTATTTTTATTACAATATATATTATTATCTTATATCATTTTTAACAATAGTTTGTTATTAACCTTGTTTCTATGGTAAAATTAGTCATCTTATTTCCAATTTTTTATTCTATAATTATGTTTTCAAATGTGTATGATGTATTCCATTAATATCTATAATAATATAAATTATTAATGGTTAACATGGAAAATGAATCACATTGTGTCATGGAGATGGTAGGTTGTACGTATGCATGAGCGATGTTATCATTACATGAATGGTGAAAGGACAAGGAATTTGATGGTATATTAATTATAAAAAATCAATATCATGTCATATTTATTATTTATACCTATTATATCTCTCATTATACCCATAAAAATAATGTGGTGATGAAAAAACCTTAAACCACAACATGGAGATGGTATGTTGTATGTACACATGTGTGGTGCTTTTGTTTTTTGTAAGACTAATAAAAGAAGAAATATTGTTGTCCAATAATCATAATAACATCTCATAATATATATGGTTCTATATTTATTACATTATTATGAAAAAAAATGTATAATAAGTATAATAATAAATAAACTTTAATTAGTCAGTAAAACATTTACATATTCATTAATTAACATCCTTTAAATCACTTGTCAAGGGATTCAAGGTTGGTATTTTTGGAAGACCAGTATCTCCATAAATTAGGTTATGAAGTTAGTAGGATAAATGGTCTATTTTGTTTCAGGGTAAAAAGCTTAAAGTGGTGTTTGGAAGTGATGGAGGAGGTTACCTTTTAAAGTTTTGGTGTGGGAATCTTTCAGAAACAATCAAAATATTAATTTATTATATGTTTTTTATAATTAAAAAAAGATCCAAAATAAGTTATTTATAATCTAATATGAGGATTGGTCCGAATAATCTCAAAAAAATATTTTTACATGCTATGGTCCCACTATCTCCCTTATGTTTTTCTTTTAACCCTTCTCAAACTTCTTTAACTCATACGATGTTAACATGCGTTTTTACACATTTTTGGTCAATATATTTACTATAAACTTCCAAAAATCCAAAAACTTTTTAGTGATGATATTTCAAACATTATCCTAATACTTTAACTAATTGTTTTATTTTTATCAATTTTATAACATTTAAGAAAATATTATTTATTTTGTGATATCATTAAGGAAAATATAGATACTATTAATTTCATGACTTTTTTAAAAAATTCAAAACTCAATATATCTTATAAAAAACATCAAAACTTCCATAATATGTCTATGTCATCTATAAAATTCATATATTCCAATAATAATGTCAAATTTATTTATATTTATATTTTTAATAAAATATATTTGATATGGCCATTAATTAAATAATTACCACATCACCATTTTGGAAACCATTAGTTAAATAATTTATTTCCTAAATATTATAGAATAAATTATAATTATTATGAAAAACAATTTACCTTTATAAATATTAATATTGAATTATATCTTCCTAATTATAATAAAAAAAGAAATAATTTTTAAATTATCAGTATGCCATATTTGGCTTTCCTTAGAATAAAATACTATAAAAGGAATAAATTCCACCATATTGATAAAAGAGGCCATAAAATTGGCCCAAGGATGATATTTTTTGACAATAAATAGTCCAATAAAATTAATATATGTGTTAGGGTATGTTTATAGTAATTATAATATTATTTTACCCACATTTACATGATTTTCCCTCAATTGTGAAAATTAAAATACTAATAAATTTACTATTCATATGCTAATAAAAAAATAAACCTATTTATAAAATTCAAACCCACTTATTTCTAATATGGAATCTATTTTACAAAATAGAAAGCATCTATGTTGGGGAAATTAATTTGAAATTAATCTCATTTATGGAATGAGTAAATATATAATTAATATGAAAACATGCAAAATATTACAATGTTTTGATATGAATATTCATTGTTAAATTGATTCTAATTAAATAAACTATATTATTTTATATAAACTGAACATAATTATACATTAAAAAAACTTAAAAATATTATGTAACATTTTTAATTATTTATAGATATAATTTGTATTAAATTAAAATGAAATAACTTTTAACTTTTCCTTAAAAGATAAAACATATTAGAAAATTCAAAAAAATATATAACCAATGAAAATATTTATATTATTCATTAAAATATGAATTTTTCCCTATTTAATTTATAAATATATCAAAAATCTTGATTTAAAACAAGTCCACCATTAAAAGTTGCTAAAAGTTCATTTAGAAAAATATAGAATTTTAATGTGTAAAATTGGATTTATTTTTATTTGATGTGTATAAAATATTTTGGATGATTATAATATATATGTGTTTCATAATGTCTTTAATTCAATTTATGCTTAATATTTTAATATCTTGGTTTTGACAACCACTTATTTATAAATCGTGGTGCATTCAAACTTGGTATTGTAGTCACTGTAATATATTAAATATAGCTCAAAAAATATACAATAAAATATGTGGTTCTTAAATTATTCCCTCCTTCATAAAATTTTACCCTACAAATGTCAAGAATGTCACCTCATAAAAACATTTGGGCATTTATTCATCATAATTTCTACAGGTTCCCACACCATCTCTTTAATATTATTATTTTTCTAAAGTACTATTACTAGGTTAGTGGTTTGACTCCTCAACACTTGTTCTCTTTTATCCAAATTCTGGATAGGCTACTCATATTTAGATAAGTCAAGTTCCAATTAGATTTCAAAACTATTTAGAACATGAATTGGGACTAGGATGTACATCTATAGTAAATAGATAATGAGTACATCATGCACTTTATTCCTTCCTTTGGTTATGATAATAGTACCTTTTCCCTATATTGAGCTTCTTTGATATGGGTTTTAATAGTCTTAAAAATTGTAATTGGTTCCACTATATGTTCCAAGACTCAATATTTAATTTTACCAACTTCATCCCAACAAGATTGGGCATTCCATCTCTTTCCATATAACACTTAATATGATGCCATTTGAATATTGGATTGGAAGCTATTATTATGTGAAAATTAAACCAAAGTAAAATATTGATCCCATATACCTTGAATATCATGTGTTTATGATATCAACAGGTCTTCTAATTAATTAATAGTCAATTCATGTTGTCCATCAGTTTGAGGAATGTTGGAATTTTTGAAATAAATCATAGTTACTAAATACTTATGATGATTTTTCTAGTATTTTAAAATAAAATGGGGATCTCTACTAGGCAAAATCGATAGATATGCACCCTTAAGTCCTAAACCTTCAATAATATAAATCCCTTATAGTAATTAAAGAGGTAAATATTATCTTATAGAAATAAATTTTGTTGATTTGGTAACAAGATCAACAATAACACATATTACATCATCCCTTCTAGTAGTTCATGGTAGACCTCTGACAAAGTCTACAGTAATTTTATCCCACTACCACAATGTAATTAGAAGAGGTTGTATTACTCCTTTAGGATTTTGGATCACAACTTTCACATATTGAAAAACCAAAAATCTCAACATATAATCAGCTATTTCATACTTCTTGTTCTACCACAAAAAATATTCCTTGAAGCACCTATACGTGTTGGTCATATGAGGGTGTATAGATAATTTTGAGCAATGAGAATCATTCAACAATTAACATTTTAGCTTCATTATATATGGAAAAAATACCCTCATTACAAATTTTAGAACTCCGTCTTCTTAAACAAATATTGATAATTTTATTTGGTTCACAATTTTTATCTTATTTAGAACGTTCTAATCATTAAATTCTGAAGTTTTATCTTCTAGAAGAATGATAGTTTAGCAGTCATTAGAAAAATGATTGATTTATCTCATTCCATAGAAATTACCATATCTATATTCACTAGTTCCATGAACATAAGATCATATTCAATTATTTTTTTAGAACTCCATGATCATTCCAGCTCAATGCATCTTTTATCTTATATTCTTTCCCTTGGTGGGAGTGTGTCCAGAATCCATAATCCTTTAGTACCTCGAGCCATATCATTTTACACATATTGAGTTATTTCTAGGGGAATATATATTTGAGACTCTTGTGATATATATATATCTCACATATTTCACCATAGAGATTTTGTGTAAATATCTTTTGATAAATAATGATAGCTGATAACTCAAGATCATAAGTTGGATAGTTGTGTTCTTGAGTTTTTAACTGCCTTGATGCATATTCAATTGCTATTTCATTATCTATAAGGACATAAGAAACTAACATTCTAGATAGATAATTAGAAATCATAAATCCTTAAATTTCTAATGGTAATTTGAAGATCATAGAATTGACCAACAATCTCTTAAATTTTTTAAAACATTCATCACCATTTTTCTTCCATACAAACATAATCCCATTACATGTGAGCATAGATAACTGGTTATCAAATCATGAATTGTTTTATAAGAAATTATAATAGTACCATCCTAAAATAATGAAACTACATAGAACCATTATGCTCATTGTTGAAGCCCATTCATGGATTGCCTTTTTCATTACAAGATAAAGAAAGATTAAATCCTTGGAGACAATATGTACAAGAAAATAAATTTCCAAAATCCAAAATTTACACAGACAAAATTTACCATATAACTCTTCTATTATGAGAGTCTAAATAATTATACACATATGATTCTCATGATTTTAATATATTTTAGAAAACAACAGATTATGATAAATGAATACCATAAACAATAATCAATATATTCCAAGAATACTTGGATTTTTATATCCATAAAAACATAGTTTTCATTCATCAATCCAGATGGAATCACTATAAATTCGTAATTTTCATTCCTAATATCAAATGAAATCTTCACAATGTCTTCAATATTTACTCAAAATTTATGATATCCAGAATGAATTTCACTATTTGAAAATAATTTAGCTCAATGAATTTTATCAAATAAAAAATCAATATGAGGAAAATTAAACTTATTCATTATTTTAGTAGACTGTATTTCTTTATAATAAATACACAACCCCATATACCAATATTTATTTTATGAAAATAGAAAAGGGTATCCCCATGGAAAAATACTAGGGTGAAAACCCCCCCTTTTTACACAACTCTTATAATTGGTTTTTCACATCCAAATATTAAATTGTGTTCATTATTTCAGAAGTCTTTGATATTGGTCTTACATTAGGTATTAATAAAATTTATAACTCTACATCATGATATGGGGGTTTCCAATTAATTCCTTTGAAAATAAATTAATAAATTTTTATATAATAGGTACATCCTCAAATTGAAGATTACCTTCTTCATGCCTAGATGTTGTTTTTTATTCCTCCATATTAATTTAAATCAGTATAGCTACTTGGGGTGGACATACATAATAATTAGATGATAAATTTTATTCTATGAAGATTAACAATTCATCTTCTTCGTCAAAAATCATAATTTACTTATTTTACAAATAAAATTTGACATTTTATTTTCAAAATTACTCTATACCGAGGATTATATTAATGTCAATAATAGGTATGATAACATGTTCATCAAGTAAAGCACCTTTATGATTCATAAACGGGATGTCCCAACACATATTTTTTGTAATGAGACAACCCTTCAGGGTTTTGGGTGATAACTCCATTATTAAATCAAAATTTAAATATAATTTTCTCTCTAAAAAATGGGTTAATATATAAGAATATAATGATGATGAATCAAATAAAACATTGGAAATTTTTCAGGATATAATTAAATTACCTTCCACCATATCATTAGAAAATTAAACCTCAATATTTATGTTCCCATAATATTTTTCCTCTGTCTCTTGGCCTTTTCTAGGGAGTGATTCTGTGATGCATATGAAAATAGTTTTCATAATGTCCCATATAATTACAATTGTAGCATTAAACATTGGTAGATTCTTTTTTTCCCGTACAATCACTAGATTAGGGTAATTTTTCTCCATGATTTTAATAATCTCTTATCCCCAATAGGCATGTTGCTTGATGTTTCATTACACATTTACTATAATATAGAGATCCAACTTATCCCTTATTTCCCTTTTCCTTAATTACATTTCCTGATTATTTAGAATCCCTCCACTTCTCCCATTTTCCCTTAAATTCATGTTACTTAGGGAATTATTTCTTTTTCTAGATAGAACATGATACTATATCATCATATGATGACAAATTTTGGGTGACTAGATCCCTTTAGAGGAATGGTTTTAACCCATTAAAAATTATATCAATATATCTTTTTGGATTAAGTACATAATCTATATAATGCATTTATATCCTTGTAAATTTTTCTTCATATTTAGAAACATTATCATCCTCCTTTTGCAATAGATATAGAAAATGATTCTCTATATATGATATTTATTCAAAAGGGAAATATATTTTAAAGAAAATTTTCTTAATTCCTTAAAATTCCATGTTATCCACTGCTTCATCCTCCTTTATGTTTTAAATAAATTAATAACATTCATCTACATCTCTTGAGAGACAATAAACTGCCATGAAAACCTTATCTCTTTCACTACTTCCCAAATAATGAAATATATTATCTAAGAAACGTTTCAATTCCACACATAAAATGGGATTTGTAGTCCCATTGAATGATGGAGGTTGTTTTCTCGTTATGTGATATAAAATTATTCCTCCACATTGTCAAACAGGATGCTCCATATGGGTATGGTTATTGTTTATAACCAGATCATGCTATCCGCGTAGAGTTATAAGCTTCTCAGCTATAGTTTTACATTTAGCTACAACATAATTTTCATTTATAGGTGGGATATAACTACATTTATTATGTTCATCGATATAGTTTCCATTTATTCCACCAGGCTCTGTTTTTAAACAATCGCATACACTAAATTAGTTCATGAATCATATATCATAATTTAATTCTAATTAAATAATTAACATAGATTGAAAACATTATGCATAACACATATCATAATCAAAAAATGGTTTATTTAGGTATATATTTAATTTTAAATCCATCATACTTATTATTTAATAGAATGTGAATTATCTGAATCATATCGCCTAGGAGTGACAAACTAGGTTTGATGTAAGGGTCATTGTCGTGTACCAGTTTACACTGAGTAGTCCCAAAACACCATTCACAATTTTTCGTTGATCGATACATATATTCTAGTACCACATAATGTTTTATTATCTAGATAGGTATGTGTTTCTAGAAATACCCACATAATCTATACCATACCAAAATTCTAGTATGTTCTTATATATTTATCCTCAAAGTCTATCTTATAGAATGTTCCCTAATATATTTTTTGTAAATCTTGTTCTCATGTTACTACCAAACATTCATTGATACAAATTGAAACATCTCTAACCCTAGTATCTGGGAGACGGTGCCACAAATTATTAAATTTGAACAGATAAATGGCTCGAATCCAAAATGACTGATCAATTTCACAATTTTGGAAACTAGATTACTAACAAGAACCTTACATTATAATTGAAATTATAGATACAATATATCTAATCTTTTGATAGATTAAATATTCTCCTACATTAACCATGAATATAATTAATAACATACGTCTTAATATCATGAAAAAAAAGAAAGGGGTGAGCTTAGATGCAGAAAAAGGGTAAGTATATATTGGAATCTATTGTGAATAATAAGAATAAAAATTATGGCAATGCGTATAATTGAAACACAAGACAGTTAAAAATAATATTGAGCACAATGTGAAAAGAATAAATGAAAATAATATAATTACATATAAATAATGACAAGAATATTGTAATAATTTGATAATAACTAGAATGTCAATAACTAATCTCATAATGAATGAAATTGATAATGTCACACATTGTAAACATACCATTAAGGATTTGACTGAGACACCAAGCATAAATGGGTGACACCTCATCCAACACCCATACTAGATTGTCTCATGAGCCCCAATAATGGATAAATAGTATATATTGGACACCTAAAATCACTTATGATGTCCAATGTATTCATCATATGAAAATATAAATAACATAAACATTTATATTGAAAAACAATTATATAAAATGTGAATACTTTAACTATAAACCAAGAATGTTGTCAAAATAGCACATCAATAGTTGAAATGAACATAAAACATTCAATAATTATAATATATGGTTTCATAATTGAATAAAATAAATCATGCATTAGATCCAACAAAGGATTTAGAAATAGTTGAAAATACTCTAAAAAATCAATAAAAATTTCTTGAGATAAATAATCCATTTAACATTGAAATCATTTATTTAAAAGGACACATGCTATTAAAAGAAAAAGTTATAATTCAATTTTTTTGTGATATTTAAAAGTCATCATCAAGATATTAAGGTTTCATGGTAGAATAAAAATATAGTAATTCTATATATGTTTTGAAAACATTCCTTTCATGTTTTTGTCGAAATATTCATATAGTACCTCATTTAGAAATGTTTAAAGATATTCTTTTCATACCATATTATAAAAATTAAAAATGAATATAAATACATAAATCATATCTAGGATAATAGTAAATATAATTTTTAATTTTTTTATTAAAAATGGACAAGTATGATAACTATTCCCCAATAGATATAAATATATAAATAACCCCAAATAATAATGATATATTGAAACTAAAACATACCGTGTACATTACATTTGTTGAATTTGATTTAACATCATGTATAATGGTTTAAAACATGTTATTAATTTATAATATAAGCATAATAATATTTATGATATCATATATGACTTTCTTGTATTGTTTTTTTAATAGTATTTCATTATTACCCTCATTTCAGGCGAAAACTACTTCGTTTTTTATATTTATGTTTTGACATGAAATTCCAATCTCTAATCAATAAGATATATATATTTCATATATATAATGATATTTAGTTCATATTTACTATATTTATCCATTATAATATTTTTTTTAAATCAATCATGAATGGTTGACACTAAAAATGAACCACATCACGTCGTAGAGACGATAGCACGTACATACACACGAGACACAATATCATTCTATTGATGATAAAAGGGTAAACAATTTGATTGTATAATAACTATAAAAAATTAATAGAGTATAATATTAGTTATTTATATCTATATATCCATCATTATACCCATAAAAATAATTTGGTAAACAAAAACAAATTACACAATGATGTAGAGATAGTAAGATATACACATGGAGGCCTAATGATTTATTTTTTCATAGGACGGATAAAAAGTGGAATATTTTTGTCCCAAAATAATAATAACATATCAAAATATATATTATACTATTGTTTTTTATTTTTTATGGAAACAACACATGACGAGGAACTAGACGAATAAATGAACTTGAATATGCTCGTAAAACAATTACCTCTCCTTTGATTGACTTCCTTCAAATCTATTCTCAAGGGATTTAGAGTTCGAATATTTGGAATAAAATGACCTCCATAACATGGATAATTATTTTATTAGGATAAATGGGTAGGTTTCCGTCTATATGTATGGATTAATGTGCTATTCTGATGTAAGGGAGGATGTTCTCTTTTATAATTCGAGTGAGGATCAATTTTAGAAACTCTCAAAATATTAAATTATTTTAATTTAATTAAAAATTTAAAATAGTGAAAAAATTAGATATTTATAGTCTAAGATAAAGATGGGTTCAAATATTATCAACCAATATTTTTTATACATTTTTAAATCCAATTATTACACTTATCATTTGGTTTTAAATCTTATTTAACTTTTTTAACTCCTACTACGACAACATGTGTTTGTACATATTAAAGGTCAATATAGTTTCTGTAAAATGAAAAAATAAACTTAAATGAGTCATGTATGATGTTTAAAACATTATAAAAATTAGTGGGCCTAATATTATGTTATTATTAATATTATATCATGTAATGAAATATTATTTATTTGATGATATCATCAATGTCAATTTTGACACTATTCATTTTTTGACTTTTCAAAAAATATCAACACAGAAGATAATCTTAAAAATAAACTCAAATAAATCAATAAAACTCCTAGGCCATATATCAAATTAATTGAAATAATTAATTATATCAAATTATACTTATTTAAATATTTTTTAATGACATTAATTTAGTATGCCCATTAATTAATCAATTACAACAAAATTATTTTTCATGATTTTAATTTAATTACATAATATCTATAAATTCATAGTAAATTGTCATGATGAATAAAAACATTTATATTCCAAATTAATATTTATATTGGAATATAACATTGGAATAACCATATATAAAAAATGTAATACTTATTAAAATATGTTTATGACATATTTGGATTTCCTTAGTATAAAATACTATAAAAAGATTAAATTCATACAAGTTTCTCCAAGAGACTATAAAATATCCCAAAATATTATTTTGGGTGAAAATTACTCAGTAAATAAAATTAAGAAAAGTGTTAGCCTCATTATATTGTCTATATAATATTATTTCTACAAATAATTTCCACATTTACCCTTAACCGTGGTAATTAAAATATCACTAAACAAAATATTTGTATGCCCAAAATATAAAAGAAAAATATTTTCATAATTTTGAATCATTTATTACAAATATGGAATCTATTTCTAAAAATTAGAAACATATCATCATCATCATATAAATTTTTATTCAAGGAAACAAGGGAAAAGGGCATCAAGATAGGACATCCCCAAAAGCCCCAAACAAGGGACCAAATGTGGCCGAAAGTAGTGTAGTCCAAGGGAATCCCCTCAAACCAGATTGAATAATTATTCTTTCATAGTGGACACATTGTAAATAAAAATGGGTTCCAGACATGCAACATTAATGGAGGCAAGGTGGTCCGCGACCTTATTCCCTACTCACCACATGTGGGCCACAGTCGTATTTGTGCTAATCTTTCCCTTGTACATTAAGATGATGTAAAGAATAGACCAAAATATGGTACCCTTTCCTCGCATGGAGTTGTAGAGAATTTGGGAGTCTATTTACACCATAGATAAAGTGATCCCCTTATGATGGCATATGAGGAGGCCAACAAACATCACCTTAGCCTCTTCCTGGAGGGAGGACCCAGAGCCCAAGTGTGTATAGAATTCCATGATGACCGATCCTGAGGGGTTATGCACCATCCCTCTTCCTAGTATAATCCCCATGATACATGACCCATAAGTGTTGAGTTTAAGTCCCCTACTTGGCGGTGTCCAGCATACCTAGTTGTAGAGACCCGAAGCCTAACGTACATGGACATTACATTACATTTCCGGAATACTTATTACATAACAAAAATACACACACAAGGATCGTAATAGTTTAGTGTCTTTGGAAACTCAGAACGTAATCTTCTAATCCTGGTGAAAGATCTTCAAAATATCCCATGAAGATCTTCCTTTTTTTTTACCTAAAACCTTTCTTTATATCCTGGGGAAAAGAAAACATAAAAGGGTGAGCTCAAATGCTCAGTAAGGGTAAACAAAAGAAATATCAATCACATAATTTTCATAAGAACATAACATTTTTGGAAATCTTAACCTGCAAAAGAGAGCATAATTTCATAACATGGGATAAATCATAGTAGTGAAAATGAAACCATAACTTAAAACATTACTCATTGTGGCATACACACATAATCATAGAGAATCATTTCTTGTTAGTCAAGACTCATCGCCAAGACTATCTTAGTGGACAAAGTCCCTTTCTGAATCGAGTAATCCTCGTTTCAGTCCTGTTTCACTGAACCGGTATAACCTACCATTCCAGCCATGTCTATCTCATGAGATATGAAATCTTTACCCAATGCATTGGAGGGAGATATAGGTCCCACCCATCTCTTAATGAATCCTTTCTTATGTGTGCCACAAAATCATAAATCATACATCATTGCATAACCCATGTAATAAAAATGGGATTCTTAAACAACATGACATCATAAAACCATTCATATAAGATAAAGGAATTCATAAACATAATTCCATCACAACATAGTCAAATCAATGTAAAAATATGGATAGAAACAGAACCCTTTATTATCTTAGATGGAAAATAATTTTGATAAAACACTTGAATTGAATTCTTGAGGAAAATATCCTTTCTTCTTCAAAATCAATTTCTTTTCACAGAACCTCATGCAATTTTAAAAGAAAGAGATTTTATTGAAAATAGTCATGAAATATTTTAGAGGAAGCTTCATGAAAATAAGGCTTTATAAAAAAGTAGAAATCCATTCGTGCCGTATAAGTTAAAAAAAACATTCTTCGTACTTTTGTCGGAAAAGTCAAAAAGTACCTCGTACGAAAAACGAAAAAAAGATTCCTTTCATATCCTTTACTAAAAACTCATAGAAGGGTAAAATTGGATTTAAACAATTTTAGGTGGATGGAAATAATATTACATATTGAGGGAACATGGATGTGGATGATAAAATACACCCCAGTAAATACATACGAATAAACAATCTCGGATAAAAATGAGATTGTGATATTTCCCTTACCTTAGGTCCGACTTGCTTTGTAAGTGTCCGAACCTCCTGTATAATGATTTAAATCGTGTTATTGACTTATTACAGAATCATATTCATTTTTATGATATCATATATGGTTCACTTATGACATTATATTACCCGTTCTTTTGTAAATTCCATGTTAAAGAAGCGTTTTGGGTAAAATCGTTTCATTTATCTTAGGTGTTTTGACTTGTTCTTGACATCATTATTACTTATATCATGATTTACTTACTTCCAGAATATAAAATATGATTTATATATCATATATATTCAGTATATATGTATATATAATAGATAGATAAATAAAATGAAAAACACCGTTCATGGAGACGGTAGTCCGTACGTACGCATGAACGTTGTTTTACTTTCCTTATTGTCTTGAAATGGAAGTAAGTAGATGACATACATAGGTATATATATACATAAATCCAGTAGCTTTATAATGTCATATATTTCATTATTATTTCTTATATATACATTATAATCATTCTTAAATGGTTAACATGGAGAATGAATCTCATCGCGTCGTGGAGACGGTATTCCGTACGTACGCACGAGCGATGATATCATTTCTATAAATATTGAATTGAATTGGAGTGGATTATACAATATATCAGAATAAATATGATGTTGTAATAACTATTTATAGTTATTATTTACACCATTATACCCATCCATGTAAGGTGGTGGTGGAAAATAGATTACACCACGGCGTGGAGACGGTATTCCGTACGTACGCACGCGCGGTGATTTCTTTTTCCGTAGGATGGATAGATGGTGAAATAGGGTTGTTTCATACTTATAATAAAATATCAGTATATGAGTGATACTGATGTTATTACTTCATAATGAAACAACCTAAGAAGAAGAAGTGGAAGAAGAAATAATGATGAAAGAATTGGTAACGGTAATTACCTCTTCTTTGAAGTGCCTCTTTGAGACCTCCTCTTAGGGCACTAAAATTGGTCTTTGAGGAAGACCAGAACCTCTAGGATGTTGCTAGGGAAGTGGAGAGGAGAAATTGGCAGGGGTTGGCCGATCTTGAGTGCTCAAATTGGTGTGAGGAGGAGGGGGAGGAGGTGTCCTTTTATAGGGGAGGAGAGGGGCACCTTAGGAATATCTCAAAATATTATTTTATATTAAAGTCAAAATCGGTTTATAATGGTTCCAAAGGGTCTTATTTCGAAGCTAAAGTGGGGATGGGTCGAAATCCTATCAACCAATAGAATTTAGACAAGTTTAGGGTATTATTTTAACCTTATCAATTAGATTTAACTCTAAGTTAAATAATTTAACTTTTACCGTGCCTTTTTGTTTTCTTTCACTATATGGTTAATAAACTTACTCTAACATGCCAAAAGAACCCCAAATTGTATATTAGTAATACATATATCCTTATCTAAGTCATTTGTCCGAACCTTAGATTTTTAAGAATAAAATAACAATTAATAATATAATATTTGATTTAAAAACTATTATGTGTCAATTTTGACACTATTTGATATATGATTTTTGTGAAAGTCATAACAGAATTATATGTTCGAAACAAGTTGATTAAATCAACACTAATATATCATAGTAACCTAGAAAATTAGTGGAATTCATAAAAAGTCTTAAATTACATTTATTTTGGTATTTATATTATCAATTATGTCAATATTTCATTAATAAGATAATTACTGCAACATCTTTGTGTCATAAATAAATTAAATTATTTGATGTCTAAAAATTACAAATAAAATACCATCATGTAGGAAATATTTTTATCTTTCTAATGAATATTTACAATCGAATTTATCTTATGTATAACCCCATATTAAAAATGATTTACTTATTAAACTTTGATTTTAACTATTTTAACCCTTCTTTAAATAAATTAATAATAAATGTCCTAATCTAATCCAAGTGGGCCTAAATGGTCATATTTTATTCCTAAGTTTGTTTTTGGTCGAATTACACTTGTCCAATAGAATTAGGACATGTGTTAGGGTAATATTAATATCATATTTACCCTTAGTTACCTTATTTACTATTAACCGTGGTAAAAAAAAAGTAAAAAGTTACTATTCACCAAAAAATTATTTTCATCTCATTGAACCACATTTTAGTCCTTGATATTAACCGTGTCTCTCGGATTTTCGAAATTCCATTCACAGAAGCGGTAAAATTAAGTTTTATGCAAAATTCAGTTTTTAACCTACCACTTAGTAGTTTCACTATTCATCAAAAATTGATGTTTTTTCAGAACAATGCCAAAATTTCATCCCAAGCTATATTTCATATTCCGAATTCAAAAATGAAGTCTATTTTACCAAATTCATAACATAAAAGTTGCATTAATTAATTTTATAATTAAATCCCGCTGTTAAAACAAATAGCGTGTTTTTAAGAAACAATATCTATCAAAAGATTGACACTTGTTTATGTCTAGTTTAAATGTGAAATTACATCCAATGACCAACATTGTATTAAATTGTAAAAATATATTCTAAATATACTTTAAAACCACTCAAATTAATGATTTATCACTATTAATTATTTCGATTAAAAGAGTTGTTTTTAATTATAATTTAGTAATTTTCACTATTCATCAGAATATGAAAGTTATCCGAAAAGTACCAAAATTTCACCTTAGGCTAAATTTGATACTCCGAATCCAAAAATAAAGTCCATTTTGAAAAATAAGATTTACTGGATTTCAAAAAGTGGTTATTACTATTCATAACGGCTAGTTTTAATAATATTTTTATAGCATATCGTTGTTTAGTGAAACTCGGTATTGCGTACTACACACGCTATCGAGGAAAGTCGCGATTGCGTGTAATGCAAGTCAAGTCAAGGATGTGTGTTGTGAAAGCTCCTTTTGGTGTAGCGTACAACACAAGACATTAATAAAATTAAAAAGAATATTTTTTTTTATAAAATCTTGGGCTGTTACATTCTACCCCCCTTAAAATGAATTTCGCCCTCGAAATTCGTCGGGGTTATAAATGGTTTACTATTTGAAAGTTTCTTTAATAGAAACCCACATCGTAAAAGGGAATACCAAAACTTGGCTTTAAAAACTAAAGTATGAAATGTAACGATTACCCAAATAAACTAATCACTGGGTTTCCACATAGGTGAAAATATGGATATTGAAGAGAAATCTAACCATCATGTTCTGATGGAGAGTGGTAGAGAACATGGCTATGGAAAATCCAGTAATCACAAATCCATAAATTTGTGACGATCTAAGGTACCATCTGATTCATCAGGTATAAGATCACTAGGACAACATTTTTGGTTTTCAAGATCTTTTCCCTAAAGTTGAAAATTTGAATTAGAATAAATACTTACTTTATTTTGATACAATATCAATGTTGTTCATGCCTTGAACAATTTCCACTTAATCTCCTAAATAAATGAAGTTGAATTTGTTATTCGTGAAGTGTTAGCAGATCATGTGATAGAATGACGGGTCATTCCATCTGTCTCAAACAAAAGGTAAGCAAAAGTTATTAAATATACATAAGTCATTCTATAGTGAGATTAATCATATATAGTTCCTAAAATGGACTTATACTTCATATATCATACTGCTTAATATAATAAAACTAGTTTCTACTAAACAGGGACTTCCTGTAGGTCAGTGGTAGGCGATAAAGGCCAGTCGCACTTCGGTTGTGGGTTCGATTCCTACAGCCTTGTCCGAAGCGATGGGCTGTCGCCCGTCCTGCAGGTTGTCCCTTTTTCTAAAACTACGTTACTATAACATCCCATCAATAATATCGAAAATCTTCTATCCTTAAACAATACTAACTTATGTCCAACATAATCCAGTCTAATCTTTAGGCTTATACATAATACTGCAGTCCACTCTCATAATATAGTGACAACGATTACCAGAGATTTAATACTGTCGTTGATCCCCACATATCATAAGATATGTCTTGTTGGTCACATTCCAAACATTCAAAGTCCTTAATCGTGTATTCTCTTGAATACCTTAGTGAAAACATGAGTGCAGTTAAAAGTTAACACTTTCCACATACCAAAATCCTCAAAATTCTATATACTCAAACCATGATATCACTTAGTCCTTATATCAATCATGAGCTCATGAATACTGTTAAACATTTCATTTTCTCGTTTTCCCTTCATTATGCGCATAATATCTCAATCACTTTGAATACCACATTAGACCAATACATAAATATTCCAATATTCCATGATACAACATTATTTTGGAATCCCATTACATAAACACTTAATCACTCCACCACATCGTTGTCATATTCAACATTGCCAATAGTGATCGCATGTGATTTCCCTTTGTCCTTTTCCTTTAGTGGTTGCTCATGTTGATCATCACTAACCCTTGGATTAGGGCAATTATTAGCATAATCCCCCATTTCCTTGCACTTGAAGCATTGAAGTGTTGGCCGTGCGTTCTCTGCAGTGTTTGCTTTATTCACATCATTAGAAACCCTTTTTCCATTACTTCGACACTCAGCTGCTCGATGACCTTCTTTTCCACACTTAAAACATTTTCTAGTCCCTTTTAGACAATCTCCACCATGCTTCTTTCCACACTTTGTGCATAAGGAAACATTCATCTTCTTTTCACCATTATTCTGAGATTTCTCCTTGAACTCCATCTTTCGTTTCTTGTCAAAACCATGAGATGGATATGTAACACCAACATCCATTTCTACCTTGATAGCACAACGCACAATTTATTCATAGCTACTGAAGTCTCTTATAGCTAATGCCCTTCGAAGACTTGGTTTTAAGCCACTGAAAAATCGATCAACTTTACTTTCAGGTTGGATGATAATTCCAGAAGCATACCTTGCAAGTCTTGTAAAATTTGCTTCATAGGTACCAACAGATTCATCGTCCCTTTGCTTCAGTTCAAGAAACTCTTTCTCCATCTTTGTTCGAAGAATACGAGGGAAGTACTTATTGAAAAATAAGTTCTTGAACTCGTCCCATTCCATAGACTCAATTTCATCCCTTTGCCTTGTATTCTTAACAAGATTCCACCATTGATCAGCATCTCCTTCCAAACGATACACTGCTAGGATGACTTTATCATGTTCAGAACATTGAAGAACTGAAAATATCTTTTCAGTAGTACTAATCCATTGTTCAGCAACTAATGGATCAGTAGACCCACTGAAAGAAGGTGGACGCTGCCTCATGAAGGATTCAACAGAATGTTGCTCCTTCCTTTGCTCGTTTGGAAGTCCTGCATGATTCATAGCTTGAGAAAGTTGTGTGAGCATGGCTACAAGATTTTGCATTCCAGCTCCTATATCGTTCGGTTGCTCAGGGGTACAATCATTGCATTGCCCATCACATTCCGCATTAACACGGTTCCTTCGGGTTCCAGCCATCGTCTAAAACCCCAAAAGAATTGTGTGAGAGGCAAAAATCATGCTAGGGAAAACAACATAATAAAGGGTTAGTACCCTCAATATCTAACATTTTAGGTTAAATTCGAAGATCGTTAGCGCAATTCTAGGACTATAACCTATACGTATACTTAACCTTAGAGACATCCCTAGACATACCTTATAAATATCTCTAGGGATCTCACTAACGTTTTCGCATCCTAGTTTCCAAAGGTTGACTAAACCTTTCCTCTGATACCAACTGTAGAGACCCGAAGCCTAACGTACATGGACATTACATTACATTTGCGGAATACTTATTACATAACAAAAATACACACACAAGGATCGTAATAGTTTAGTGTCTTTGGAAACTCAGAACGTAATCTTCTAATCCTGGTGAAAGATCTTCAAAATCTCCCATGAAGATCTTCCTTTTTTTTTACCTAAAACCTTTCTTTATATCCTGGGGAAAAGAAAACATAAAAGGGTGAGCTCAAATGCTCAGTAAGGGTAAACAAAAGAAATATCAATCACATAATTTTCATAAGAACATAACATTTTTGGAAATCTTAACCTGCAAAAGAGAGCATAATTTCATAACATGGGATAAATCATAGTAGTGAAAATGAAACCATAACTTAAAACATTACTCATTGTGGCATACACACATAATCATAGAGAATCATTTCTTGTTAGTCAAGACTCATCGCCAAGACTATCTTAGTGGACAAAGTCCCTTTCTGAATCGAGTAATCCTCGTTTCAGTCCTGTTTCACTGAACCGGTATAACCTACCATTCCAGCCATGTCTATCTCATGAGATATGAAATCTTTACCCAATGCATTGGAGGGAGATATAGGTCCCACCCATCTCTTAATGAATCCTTTCTTATGTGTGCCACAAAATCATAAATCATACATCATTGCATAACCCATGTAATAAAAATGGGATTCTTAAACAACATGACATCATAAAACCATTCATATAAGATAAAGGAATTCATAAACATAATTCCATCACAACATAGTCAAATCAATGTAAAAATATGGATAGAAACAGAACCCTTTATTATCTTATATGGAAAATAATTTTGATAAAACACTTGAATTGAATTCTTGAGGAAAATATCCTTTCTTCTTCAAAATCAATTTCTTTTCACAGAACATCATGCAATTTTAAAAGAAAGAGATTTTATTAAAAATATTCATGAAATCTTTTAGAGGAATCTTCATGAAAATAAGGCTTTATAAAAAAGTAGAAATCCATTCGTGCCGTATAAGTTAAAAAAAAACATTCTTCGTACTTTTGTCGGAAAAGTCAAAAAGTACCTCGTACGAAAAACGAAAAAAAGATTCCTTTCATATCCTTTACTAAAAACTCATAGAAGGGTAAAATTGGATTTAAACAATTGTAGGTGGATGGAAATAATATTACATATTGAGGGAACATGGATGTGGATGATAAAATACACCCCAGTAAATACTTACGAATAAACAATCTCGGATAAAATTGAGATTGTGATATTTCCCTTACCTTAGGTCCGACTTGCTTTGTAAGTGTCCAAACCTCCTGTATAATGATTTAAATCGTGTTATTGACTTATTACAGAATCATATTCATTTTTATGATATCATATATGGTTCACTTATGACATTATATTACCCGTTCTTTTGTAAATTCCATGTTAAAGAAGCGTTTTGGGTAAAATCGTTTCATTTATCTTAGGTGTTTTGACTTGTTCTTGACATCATTATTACTTATATCATGATTTACATACTTCCAGAATATAAAATATGATTTATATATCATATATATTCAGTATATATATATATATATAATAGATAGATAAATAAAATGAAAAACACCGTTCATGGAGACGGTAGTCCGTACGTACGCATGAACGTTGTTTTACTTTCCTTATTGTCTTGAAATGGAAGTAAGTAGATGACATACATAGGTATATATATACATAAATCCAGTAGCTTTATAATGTCATATATTTCATTATTATTTCTTATATATACATTATAATCATTCTTAAATGGTTAACATGGAGAATGAATCTCATCGCGTCGTGGAGACGGTATTCCGTACGTACGCACGAGCGATGATATCATTTCTATAAATATTGAATTGAATTGGAGTGGATTATACAATATATCAGAATCAATATTATGTTGTAATAACTATTTATAGTTATTCTTTACACCATTATACCCATCCATGTAAGGTGGTGGTGGAAAATAGATTACACCATGGCGTGGAGACGGTATTCCGTACGTACGCACGCGCGGTGATTTCTTTTTCCGTAGGATGGATAGATGGTGAAATAGGGTTGTTTCATACTTATAATAACATATCAGTATATGAGTGATAATGATGTTATTACTTCATAATGAAACAACCTAAGAAGAAGAAGTGGAAGAAGAAATAAAGATGAAAGAATTGGTAACGGTAATTACCTCTTCTTTGAAGTGCCTCTTTGAGACCTCCTCTTAGGGCACTAAAATTGGTCTTTGAGGAAGACCAGAACCTCTAGGATGTTGCTAGGGAAGTGGAGAGGAGAAATTGGCAGGGGTTGGCCGAGCTTGAGTGCTCAAATTGGTGTGAGGAGGAGGGGGAGGAGGTGTCCTTTTATAGGGGAGGAGAGGGGCACCTTAGGAATATCTCAAAATATTATTTTATATTAAAGTCAAAATCGGTTTATAATGGTTCCAAAGGGTCTTATTTCGAAGCTAAAGTGGGGATGGGTCGAAAGCCTATCAACCAATAGAATTTAGACAAGTTTAGGGTATTATTTTAACCTTATCAATTAGATTTAACTCTAAGTTAAATAATTTAACTTTTACCGTGTCTTTTTGTTTTCTTTCACTATATGGTTAATAAACTTACTCTAACATGCCAAAAGAACCCCAAATTGTATATTATTAATACATATATCCTTATCTAAGTCATTTGGCCGAACCTTAGATTTTTAGGAATAAAATAACAATTAATAATATAATATTTGATTTAAAAACTATTTTGTGTCAATTTTGACACTATTTGATATATGATTTTTGTGAAAGTCATAACAGAATTATATGTTCGAAACAAGTTGATTAAATCAACACTAGGATATCATAGTAACCTAGAAAATTAGTGGAATTCATAAAAAGTCTTAAATTACATTTATTTTGGTATTTATATTATCAATTATGTCAATATTTCATTAATAAGATAATTACTGCAACATCTTTGTGTCATACATAAATTAAATTATTTGATGTCTAAAAATTATAAATAAAATACCATCATGTAGGAAATCTTTTTAGCTTTCTAATGAATATTTACAATCGAATTTATCTTATGTATAACCCCATATTAAAAATGATTTACTTATTAAACTTTGATTTTAACTATTTTAACCCTTCTTTAAATAAATTAATAATAAATGTCCTAATCTAATCCAAGTGGGCCTAAATGGTCATATTTTATTCCTAAGTTTGTTTTTGGTCGAATTACACTTGTCCAATAGAATTAGGACATGTGTTAGGGTAATATTAATATCATATTTACCCTTAGTTACCTTATTTACTATTAACCGTGGTAAAAAAAAGTAAAAAGTTACTATTCACCAAAAAATTATTTTCATCTCATTGAACCACATTTTAGTCCTTGATATTAACCGTGTCTCTCGGATTTTCGAAATTCCATTCACAGAAGCGGTAAAATTAAGTTTTATGCAAAATTCAGTTTTTAACCTACCACTTAGTAGTTTCACTATTCATCAAAAATTGATGTTTTTTCAGAACAATGCCAAAATTTCATCCCAAGCTATATTTCATATTCCGAATTCAAAAATGAAGTCTATTTTACCAAATTCATAACATAAAAGTTGCATTAATTAATTTTATAATTAAATCCCGCTGTTAAAACAAATAGCGTGTTTTTAAGAAACAATATCTATCAAAAGATTGACACTTGTTTATGTCTAGTTTAAATGTGAAATTACATCCAATGACCAACATTGTATTAAATTGTAAAAATATATTCTAAATATACTTTAAAACCACTCAAATTAATGATTTATCACTATTAATTATTTCGATTAAAAGAGTTGTTTTTAATTATAATTTAGTAATTTTCACTATTCATCAGAATATGAAAGTTATCCGAAAAGTACCAAAATTTCACCTTAGGCTAAATTCGATACTCCGAATCCAAAAATAAAGTCCATTTTGAAAAATAAGATTTACTGGATTTCAAAAAGTGGTTATTACTATTCATAACGGCTAGTTTTAATAATATTTTTATAGCATATCGTTGTTTAGTGAAACTCGGTATTGCGTACTACACACGCTATCGAGGAAGGTCGCGATTGCGTGTAATGCAAGTCAAGTCAAGGATGTGTGTTGTGCAAGCTCCTTTTGGTGTAGCGTACAACACAAGGCATTAATAAAATTAAAAAGAATATTTTTTTTTATAAAATCTTGGGCTGTTACACTAGTTACCTCCAGTTACCCTGCTACCCGAAGTAGCAAGATTGTTGTAGACTCGAACCCTCTGAAGGGTAGGTGCATCCTTCCAGTTTCCAATGGATCAGAACATATCCAAAAGAAGGAATTTATTTCTGTGAATGACACCATGGATCGAGGTGAATATACCTTCATGTCTAGCTCAGTTCCTTGATTTCCAGATAGTCATGCAACCAGCGTGGAAGTCTGTCACGCGCACCTTCTTCTCCGGACCCCTCTCCCCCATACCATGGAACCATTGATCAAGAAATGGAAGGCCAGCCAAGAAGTTATCATTAACACTAGTAAACAAACCAAAATACTCCCACACTACCCTTTCCCAGTCTCCTTCAAAAAATAGGTGCTCCTCACTCTCCTCCCAGTGAACCATGCAGTAATAACATCTTGAAGCCAGTGGGATGCCACAGGCTTTGATGTTCTCCTCAGTTGGAATGGATTTGTGCCTAAGCCTCCATGATATAGTGTTCATTTTATTTGGATTACCTTTGGACAAGAGGATATCATCCCACTGGTTTATCTATATATGGGTAGCCCTAGATCGCCGGAAATCTCTTGAGGAAAAGGCCCCCGAGGAGGAGGGAGAGAAAATACGTCCACCCAGATCAGTGTTAAGCTCAATTAGATTAAGGATATCATGCTGGTACTTGTCTAAAATTATTAGAAACATATTATTTTCATTAATTAATTTAAAATTAATTACACTTTTGGAATGAGAAAACAAGTTATTAAAGTGGAAGCACACAAAAGATTGTAATGTTTTTATATTCATATTAAATGAAAATTTTAAAACAATGAACTAAATTTTATTAAATTATATAAAATTATTATATATATACTTAAAAAATTAAAAAATAATAATTTTACACTATAAACTATTTATATGAAATTTTTTTAAATTAAAATTCAATATATTATCAATATTCATTAAAACATGAAAAATATCAGAAAACATTAAAAAATGAACAGATCAAATATTGATATTATTATTTCCATGAAGATGTATATTAATTAAAATAAAATTTATAAAATTATCGAATATGATTTAATACAATTTTTCCAATAATATTTTGTAAAACTTCTTTTAAAATAGAATTTTAATGCGTCAAATTGGATTCATTCTTCTCTTATGTCTATAAAATATTTTAGATCAATATTAAATATATATTCAATAATGTAGATAAAAATTTTTATTACTAATATTTTAATTTATATGATATTACAGTCAGTTATTAATAGATCATGATTCATTCAAACCCATGGTTACATGCAATAAAAGGTATTAAATTTAATTAAAAAGAAAACATACGATAAAATCTTGTGGTTTTACAAAAAAAAATTCTGAGGAATAATACAAAAAATATATAATTTATCATATGGATTCAAGATATAAATTTTTTAATTGTTTCTCATAGAATTTTTTTATTTGGAGAAACTAGATGGTTTTTAAATCGATAATGATCGCACAAGAGTGTGAAAACTAAAGAAATGTCTATATGGATTGAAAAACGAACCATGGGATGAGTATTCAATGTTAGAAAACTAATTGATTGAATGAATATTCCTCAATGGAAAATTAGAGGAAATCATATATATCATATAAATAAATACTTTTATGAAAAATATTATTATGAATATTGTTGATATTTTTTGTAGTTGATCAGAAGAATACTTATCAAGTGTTTTCCATTAATTTCAAAATTTTGTTTCATATGTAAATACTAGGTGAGTTGTGGTCCTTATTATTATTACATGTATTTTAATAATAAAATCATCACTTTCTTAACCAATTATAAAAAATCTAGACAACTATTGAAGAAGCTTTAAATAGGGAAGTAAAATAAAATATATACACCAATTCCAGTTAGACTAAAACAATCAATAATGTGAATGGTGTAAGTGTAAATCAATGATATTTCAAAAGTTTTATTTGAAGGATACTTTATCTTATAATATCTAAACCATATATATTTCATATTGAGACTCTTTGTAAAAATATCATAGTAATGCAAATGAGTCACATCTTATGAATGTTAAATGGGTATTGAGGTATATCAATGAGACCCTGAATTTTGGGATGTTTTATATCACGGAAAATAATTTGAATCTATATAGGTTTAAAGATACTAATTGAAAATATTATTTTGACTATATATGATCCAATTCAGTTGGTATAATACAATTTGGAGATAATATAGTGAGTTGGCTCTATAAGAAACAAAATTCATTATTAGTGAGTACTAAATAAGTTGAATACATTATTGTCACTTGTGCCTAAAATACAATTATTTAGGTAAAAATCAATATTTTTTAAGTTTAATAATTGATAAACCTTATATAATATGTTATTATTATAAAATTTCAATATATATCACATATAATACTTGAAAATAATCATGGTTGTTGAATATTAAAACCGAATATTTTTTCATTAAATAGAAGATGGATAATTATGTCATAAAGCTAAAATTTACTACAACTAAGGAAAATTTAACTAATATTTTTACAAGGTGATTACCTAACGATATATTGGGGGTTATTGATTATAAATATGGTTGTTCAACCCTCCTCATATAATGAAAACCTTAATAGGGAAAACCACCACAGAGTCATTGATTATGATTCAAAATTTGGAGAGAAAGGTACGATAAATAATATGAAGGAAGGTAAATATTCTATTCAGATTTTTTATTCATAGTGATATTTTAATATCTAAAATGGAGAGGAATTTAATTGTTTTAGTACATTAATAATTCAGAGATCATTAATGATGATATGATTTTTTCACATGTCTAAATTCTTACTCGCCATTAGGGAATAGATTTTTCTCAAAAAACATTACTCTAACATGTATTTTGGATTCAATTTTTTTTAATTTTTAATAAGGATATGATTTTATAATTTCTTAGAAATTATTTATTGAGTAAGATATGTTTGCAATTAAAAAAAAATGGGGAGATTTATGTTGCTATGGAATTATTGAAGTTAATGTCTTTGTTGTCATACTTGGAATAAGTGAGACGATTAACTTTTTGATCTTAAAAGAAAAAAAACAATTGATAGTGGAAAAATTATCCCTATATAGAAATTCATTGATTTTTTTTAGAAATTTTAGATGGAATAGAATTTTTATAAAGATGATTTTATTTTATTTTAGAGGAGTATAAATTATTTTTATCTATGTAGCTAATTATATAGATATAGGAAAAAGCACATTACAATTTCTATGATGTATCTCAAATCACACTGTCGAATGATAAAAAATGATTATTTTTTCTATGTATGGGAATTATGTATAATGTATCTAATTTTCACATGGATTTAGCTAATTTACATAGCATAATGCGTCACATAACTAATGTTTTCATGTTGGTTATCTCTTCTACACAGGCTACTCGATGTACCAATTTGAAAGGATTAAGATAATGATAAATAATGTATTGGATTAGTTCTATGTTATTGTTTTCCATATTATTATTTACAAATCATGTGTAGGAATAATCTCATATCCAAAATTTATTTTATGTAATTCATGTGTTTAATTCTATAGTTTTTCATATTTTGATATTTTAAAAGACTTTATCAGATGGCATTGCTTCTATGATCTACATAGAACAAAATTAATGAATGATAATGTAATCATTATTCAAGATAATATTTAAGGAGAATATTAAAATCGAGATGACAATGTGGTTTAGATGAGACCTTCATATCATATGTTATGGTGCCATAATACATTATAAGTGACCACTTTGAAGGACAGATCCATGCCCCAATAATGATATCTACATGGAGATGTTGAATTATCACTTAGAATTAGAAATTTAAAGTAGTTATCAAAGAATAATTTTTTTGTGGAGAATCATTATAATATTAAATTTTCAGTAATTTTGTGATTTATATCAGAAAGTTAGTATGGAGACATAATGAGAGAAATGTAATTTGTTTAATTCTATAGGGGATTTTTATATGATAGTTTGAATAGGCTAATTGAAGATGGTCTAGAGGGGGGGATATACGAGATTAAAAAATTATATCGAATTAATATAATAATTAAATTAATTATATGTGTTAAATATAATAGTTAATTAGAAGTGAAAAAAATGAAATGAACACAATGATTTTTTTACATGTTAATTCCCATGTAGACTTGGTATTGTCTTATACCTCTTTACTCAGTGAGCTATATGTGTGTACTATATTAATTTATGAGGAAGATTCATATCCTAATTACAGAATATTTTTCTAGTGGACGGATAACCAAAAAATAAATATTTATGGGGAGTAACTAACCAATTAAAAACTAACATTATGCTGTAGGGTTCACAACCCAAACAGTATAGACATTAGAATCTAGGAGTCACAACCATGGAAGAGAAGAAGAAAAATTATTGTTCTTCAAATAATAACTTGAAAAATGGTGTATATGCGAAAGATAAAAAATAGTGTTATTGAATCAAAAAAACATAAGAAGAAGAAGATAAATATTGAATAAAAAGATACTATAACATGAGGATTAGATAAGCTCATCTCGTCAATGTAGAAGAAGTCGAAAGAGAAGAAATTCATCACTTGAGAGTTCTTATTGATTATGAAACATAATATAAAAAATAAAAATATTTGTATTGTATTTGGAAAATTTATAGCATTGTTCTCGGGGAAATATAGGTTATTTATGATATAATCCATTGTATTATATGAATGATAGGAAGCCTTTAAATACAATTTTTAAAGTAGAAAAAAAATATTTCCAAGTAAAGAAATGAAAATTTAAAAAATTGTTGAATTATTTAGAAGCGAGGGAATTATTATTAAAAATATCCACAACAAATAATTTTTTTATTAACAATTAAATAAAAGTTCAAAATTATTTTAATTACCTAATAAATGATAATAATAAGTGAAATGTGAAACCATAAAAATTATAATACTATTTAAAAAAATATTAAATATGTTTTAAATTTATAAATTTGGAAAATAATAACAAAAATAATAATCAGACTGATTTAAATTCCATTAAATATGTTTGAATATTTTTTATCAATAATTATTAATTTTGGTAAGCAAAAAACAACCAAATAAATTTAATATATCAATATGTATATTATTTTAAATATATTGTAATGTGTTATATTAGATTAATTAATTAATTAATTAACATTTTAAGACTAATTAATATTATAATAATACCTCACAAGACTCATATATAATATATATGATTTTTTGAAATCAATAAAAATGAAAACAATTAATATTAATCTTTAGTTATTCAAAATATAAAATGTGATGAAAAATAGAGTATAGTAAACTATTGGTAGTGATTTAACGTTAGAATAAAGAAAGAGGCACCGTCAATAATGATCCTATTTTGATTATGAGTCACCATCAATATTGAGTCACCATTTGGGAATCAAGTTACTATTAGATATTCACCATTAGAAATTAACCCAATGTTGAAAATTATGTCACCATTGGAAAAAAGAAATTGGGTCGCTGTATTATTTGAAAATAAGACATTGTTGAGTTTTTGGAAATAAGCCACCCATGGGGTTTATCAAAATAATACAGAGTTAAAACTAGAATGATAAGACAACATTTGACATAAAAATGATAATGCACTATTGTGATAAAAATGAGAAGCCACTGTTGAGATAATAATTAAAAGCCACCAATTAGAAGAAAAACTAAAATGACTCACCATTGAAAAATAACCCAACATTGGAACAAGATTCACCTGTGAAAAATATAGAATGACCCAACGTTGAAAAAAAGATCCAAACCACCATTGAAAAATAAAATAAAAATTATGAAGGGAGTTTTCAGAAAAATGATGGAGGCTATCCAACACCGTATAATGATATCATGTAATGGATGGATCTGAGATACTATTAGAGGAATACTCATACAATGGATAAGATGATGGTTTCAGGAATCCTAAATGAAGGCAAAAAAGCATGTTTGGTCAGCTATGAAGGAATGAGATCTGAGGATGATGATGAAAAATGATTCATCATTTAATGTGAAAACATATAAATAGAAAAATATGAGTATTTATATGATATTAAACAACAAATTTGTAGTTCTTTGAGTATATTTAATTGAAGATAATTTCTAGATAATTATTTTTTAATAATTATTTTAATGATTATTATTGGTATTGAAGGATATATCGCCAAAATATTTTCGAAATATGATTTGAATACTACATAATCAATTTCAGTAATTAGTTCATTTTTATGGTATTTAGACAACACTTTTAAGGTTACATGTTGTTTTAAAAAAATATATTTTTTATATTTATACCTGAACACATAAGGAGTGATTCCAATAACAAATTAATGTGATATAAAAGAAAAAAATACTTTCAATTCATTAAATTATTAATTACATATCTGTTTCAAGATCTCTAGAGAAACCACACACCTCTTAAACAATAAAATCTAACATTAATTTATTCTAATTAAATAAGGATAAAAGAGTTTGGCATCCATCAAAACAGGCTGATTAATAGACTAATCAATAAAATTTATTTTAAAAATTAAATACAAAATAAAAATAATCATTATTTTATACTAAAATTAATTCATAAATCCAAAATAACTTATCATGTTTATATGAAAATTTGAACATACTAGATATATAATTAGACTTTAACCTTATTAAATTAAATGTATATTATCTTGTAAGAGTTCATATGTAATTGGAGATATAACATTTTGATAAATATAACTCAATCTATAATTAAAATATATGATGGATATAAAATCATTTTCCACATAAAATGGTATGATGGTTTTGGAAATTTAAAAACAAAAAATAACTTGTAATCCAAAAAATAGAAATACATATATTCAGATGCAAAAAAATCTACCCCATTTTTTTATTCAAAAAATAATGGTTTAAAAAAACTGCTCTCCCCTATTTTTAAATAAAAAAAATGAGAAATCATTAAATCCCCAAAATTAAATGAAAAGATAAAAAATTAAATTTCAAACATTTCATGTTTTAATATTAGCTTTTCAAAAAATGAGATGATTACAAAAGGTTACTAAATATTTATTGAAGATGATTTTTGGTTGGGATAAATTCAAAAAGAACTTCACCATTATTCACATGATCTATAACAAAATACATTATATGATTGATATTCCTCATTAAATAATAACACAAAAAATTTGAAATAGAAATTTCAGAAGTGTTTTCATAATAAATAATCATTTCCTATAGATAAATACCAAATTAATATAATGTTTTTAATGAATAAACATTGAAAAAAACTAATGGCAGTAATGATATACTCATCTTTCATAGTTTATAGATAAACATATACGTGTTTCTTATAAGTCCAAGAAGATAAAATTTTATCTTAAAAATGATATATAATTGATTTTCTTTTTCAATGAAATCTATATCCTCCAAAAATAGATTCAGAATATGATATTAAATTAAAACAGTTATATTTTGGATAAAATAAAATAGATTCACCTATTTTTAAACTTATATATTTATTCTTTTTTACATATTTAATATGAATTTATTTAGGATTATATTGAACTATAGAACATAACAAACACAAATCATGATATCATGTCTAGAAGTAGTTAAATAGGGAATGATACGATTCATGCCCCTATAAAATTAAACAGTAATAGATTTACCATATGGAGCAACATATAATTTTCAATTAATATCCATATAAGTTTTTTTGGATTTATAGGAATCAAGATGAATCCTTTTAACCAACACTTTAGTATATTTAGGTTGATTATGATAAATTCCATATTCCCTTCGATATATTTGGATTCTAGGAATGAATTTTATTTCACAAATTAACTACATTTAAAACTCTAAAAGTTATAAAAGTAGAAAAGTTATTATAAATCATTTAAATAAATGGAAAAAATATATCATCAATATAAATATATAAAATAAAAATATTATTACAAATTCTTTCAATAAAAACTTTTAATTCAATGCATCTATTTTTAAACCCAGTATTTAATAAAAAATGAAATTATTTACTTCCAATCGTGAGGTACTTCTTTTTCACCTTAGAAATATTTAGATAATTTAAAATCATGATTAGGGAATATAATTTTATTATCAATGTGGTTGAGAAAAAAACATTCTTAGTTATAGAACAATTTAAGAAAGAATTATTTTACATAAACATGATATAATTTAAAACATTAAAAACAAAAAAAAATAAAAAAGATTCTAATATCCTCTAAGATTGAGAAAGGTGAAAATAAATTTTCAATGTCTATACAATTTTCTTATGAGTGTCCTTGAGAGAAATTTGTTTCTATGTTTTTAAGAATCTCTCCAAATTCATCATGAATGTTTCTAATGATCCACTTGGATCTAATTACATGATGGTTATCATGAAATTCTACTAAAGACCAAAAATAATTTCTAAAAAATTACTATGCTTATATGGAATAAAAAATACAGTTAGAATCATTTAATGCATCATTAACATTATTAGAATCAAAATAAGAAATAAAGGAAGAATTGACACAATAATTTAAACCATAATTTCTATTTTTAACACCAAAATCTAAATTATTAAATAAAATTTTAATAGGATGATATTTAAAAAAATTCTATGATGTAGGATTAGGTTGAGAATGAGTATAGTCCCCCTCAACTAATTCATCCTTATCTTATGGTTTTTATAAAAACTAAAATCTCTTAACTCATCATCAAAAACAAATTATTCTAAATTTCATTTATCCTTATTTTCATCAAAAATAAAATGAACAGATTACTCAATAAGAATAATGCTTTTATTAAAAACTATATTAGAATTAATATGATTATAATATCTATTAAAAATACCTTCATCACTTTTCAAGTAAAATTTATCTAAATTAGCCTTTGAATTTAAAATAAAAACATTATTACTAAAAATTATAATATATCCAACTTTGGGTTTTTTATTTTTAAATAATTCACAACCATATTCTTATGTAAATGGTCTAATAAAAATTCTACTAGATATATAAAAATTATAAAAATGGTCCCATCCTAAAAATATCATGGTATATTATATTAATATAGCATTATTATATCCATTTTAATAAGAGTTTTATTTTTTTGTTCAACAATAACATTTTCTTATAGTGTTTTAGGTGAAATAAAGTTAAGAAAATAAATATTCTTTAAAAAAATTATCAAAAAAAATCACATCCATTATCCATATGAATATAAAAAAGAATATAAAAGTTTTAATTTTGTACTAAATTAAAAAAATAGTTAATTAGGATACAATGTCACTTTTATAATAAATAAAGCATAGTCATGTAAATCTAATATAATCGTCAACAATATCAAAAGTATAGTTCTTTATACAAAGCCTAGAAAATTGAGTAAGGGAAAATAAATCATGATTAACTAACTGTAAATGACTATAATTACTTATTTGATTGGGAGGTTAAAAATAAATGTTATTTTTATTTTCTTTCACGAATGTGCAACAAACATGGAGCTTTTATATATTCAAGGGAGGTAGTTGAAACACATTATCATATTTTTAATGCTTCTGTGACATTATAAAATTAATATGACCAAAACATCAATGAAAAATGATTTATTTACTATATAGCACATTTCAAGACTTATCATGTTGAATAGTTTTTTTATAATCGGTAGTATAAATATTATTGTTATGGATTAGTATAAAATAATACATAATCATCTTCAAAAACTAAAAAATTATCATTTTTAATGTTAACTTCAATTCCATCAACACATAATTATGTTAAAGTGATTAAATGTTGTTTTGATTATTCATTATATATAACATTAGAGATGAAATTGGAATTTGAAATATCATCTTTACATATAAATTTTACATTGCCTTTAGAGTTACCTACAATTTTAATAGTGTCCTTTCATACCAAATTTAATATAAGTAACCGTAAAATTACAGCTATATTTACATTTAACAAATTGAGTTATAAAAATTAATGGAAATCATCTATCAAAAAAATACATCATTATTTTTATTTAGTTTATTCAATGACATAATTTTATGATATTTTTCATGACATTGAATAAATGATGATAAATTTTTTTAAATTCATGAAACATACCATTTTATTTATTCATTAAAATATTGAGCATATATCAAATTTTTAAGATTGTAGAATGGGATGTAGAATCATTGGTCCTTATTTTTTCATTTTATTAAAAAAATAAATTATTTTTTGAAACATGTTACTCGTTATTTTATTAACCTTATAATATAGATCGGATTCTTTGAAAATTTATTTTTTAATATTTTAATTTATTTATTTAATTTGAAAACATTCAGGTGTTCAATATTATATTTGGAATTAGAAAATCAAAAATAATAAATTGAATCACGAAATATTTCTAATGATTCCATGAATTAAAAGTTAGAAGTTTCTTTTTCATTTCCAAAATGTCTACTAGAATATGATTCTTCTATAATAATCTATCTGGTCGATAGTGAATCATTATCCTTATTTTCTATTTTTTCTTTATTATTCATCTTCGAAAAGTCAAGATCGATATTCCCTGGTTTTCTTCACTCATAAAAATTTATATCTAAATCATTATAATTTTTAATCCATATTTTTACCCATGTATTTTTTTTGAGGGTTTCTTCTAAATAGGTTCTTGAATACAATCTTTTTTTTTCTTTTGTAAACCCTGGTAATAATCAAATACATATATTATTTTTTTACTATCATATAGATCTTAATTAGAATATTATTTATTGAAAACATTTACATATTAAAAAAAACATTTTTATTATATCAATATAATCTATTTTATTTGTTCATTGTTCATATTAATGTAGTGATCCAATTATTTCATCGAGAGTGTTCTATTTTATGTTTGAGATTTCATCAATATTGTTATTCCATATGATCGATTTCATAGATAATTATCATTGGAATCATTCAATATGTTATAGATATTCAGATTCCTATTTAGGTGAATTGATTTAGTTAACAATTGTTTTGAATTTATGGGACATTCAGATCACAGTTTCATGTCACCCAACATGATTTATTGGTACACATCTTGAAGCATTCGAAGATTGGTTTGAATTAAATTGTCTAATTTGAGGTGAGTGACATTTAGAATCCTCCTAATTTCATGAGTTTTCATACAACAATACAAATTACTAAAAATAATTTTATTATTATCATAATATAAAATATTAATAAAATATTAATTTAAAACATATATAGTATCATTGTTTCCAATAAGAGAGTTTGGGTCCACTTATCATAGAGTGTACTATTATGAAATGATATAATTGTTCTTAATTATCAACTATTTTAAGAAATCCTCCATTTGGTATCTCAATTATCCACAATAGTTTCCATAAAATTGTTGTAGATTCAGAGGAATCCAAGCATAATTATTTTTCAACTCCTTTATCTTATAAGATTGTTATCCTTAGACTATGAATTATAGTAATCACTTATCCCAAATAAAATAGAACACACTATATAGAGGGATTTACTTTTTTATTAGGGGTAACCTCTTATACCAATTATTGGTGTCAAGAAAGATAATAAAAGAGGTAAACAATTCATAAGAAGTTTTTCCAATAGTAAAAATTGTGAGGCTAGAGAGGACAATGAATGATGGTATATAGATGGATGAGTATACCAAATTTAAAATTTTAGAAAAACAAGATGGTTAATTATATTAGTTTTCAATGTGAATTATATTTTTTAACTAGTAGAAGAAATAAATAGATTATTAAGGGAATTTATCTACTTAATTGTTCACATGTGGACATAATTGAGTATTATACCTCAATATTTGTCAAGATATTCATGTCCACTATACTAATTGTTTGGTGGAAATAATAACAAAATCAAAAAATATATTTATAGTATAGGGATAATGATGATGTTCTATTTTGTATTGGGATTCAAAAACGAATTAAAACATGGATTTAGACACTGGGATTCATAACCCAAACTATTATGAATTTCGAATCCAGGAGTCACAAGATGGAAAAGAGAATAAGAAATTAATTTTATGTATAATAAAAAATTGAAAAATAAATCCTGTTATAAAGATAAGAAATAGTTTTAAAGGATAAAAAACCATGCGATCTATATGATAAATAAGGAATTCATAGTTACTAGTTCATGAGGATTAAATCAGATTATCTCTTATTGGTAGTAGAAGTCTACTAAGAATAAATTTATACCTTGATTTTGATCTTGAGCTCGGAAGAAGAAACAGTTGAACAATCTTTGTATCTCAATGCAACTCAAGAATAAGATGCTAAAATGATGGGGAGACCATTAAGGTAGACTATTAATGAGGAACAATATGCTTAGATAGACAAGAAAGATTCAATATTTTTTGGAGGTTTCAACAAGGAGAGGATCAATATTGAGTAGTATATTCAGACATGGGACAAGCTAACCATACATTTAGTGGATCTTATTACGGATGCACCTACCACTCATATCACATCTTTGTCCCGGTCACTTTTTAGGGAAACATACTTGGGTAATATCAATTTACTCTTTAATGACTTTGGTTCAGTTAGTAGTGTTTGTTGGTTTGGATGAGAGGAATTCATCTGCTTCTTGTTTTCTTTTTCGTTTGGTTTTATTGCCACGTGTAGTGTTTTTTCTAGAAAACTACTTGGGTCTACTCTTGAAGAGGATCAGAGCATGAAGTCTTCACCGATGCTGGCCTTTTGGACTTGGATGCTTGAGAGGGTATGGCTTTTCCATCGGTTTTGTGCATGTTCAATGCTTCACGGGACTGCTTATTGAAGGGTCCTGCTTGGTGAAGTCTTTTGTCATGGACCATCAGCTGAGAGGGGCTGATCCTATAGTTGGTTCTGTGTGGTTTTGTTTTGCTGCATGTTTTCGCGACTTCATGGTTTCTCACTTTTCCCTTAAAAGTGTTTTTCAAAATAAAAAAAGTAATATTCAGTCAGTTAGAATATGTTGGTCTTCAATATATATTAATTAATAAAAGAATAATACCAAAAAATCAATTCAGGATTTAAATATAATAAATATATGAAATATGACGTATGTATTATGTAATATTAATGAAAATTTTAATCAATTTAATATTTTATAATTATAATTTAGATGGCCCAAATATAATATATATTAATTTTTTGAAAATAAATAAAATTATTAAAATTATTAAAATAAATATGAAGTTCATCAAAATATAAAAATTTATAAAGAAAAGAGAATTATTTACCATTAGAATAAAAAATTGAGACACCGTCAATAATGAGTTCTAAATGATAGTGAATCACCATTTTTAATGAATCACCATTAGTAATAATCAATCATTGGAAACTAAGTAACCATTGGAATTTTTTCACCTTTGGAAATTAAATAATCATTAAAAATTATGTCATTGTTGAAAATAAACTCTCCGTTTGAAATTATGTAACCATTTCAAATTATTTCACCATTGGAAACTAAGTAACCATGGGAAATTAATTCATCATTGGGATAAAAAATGTTGTCACCATTGGGTTTGAAAATTATCCACCATTGGGTTTTTGGAAATTATCCACCATTGGATTTTTTAGAAATATGCTACCCTTAGAACAATAATGAGAAGCCATAATTGGAATAAAAAATAAATGACATAGTGGAGATAAAAATGGGATGCCACCATTGGTAAAGAAAAAAATATTAACTCACCGTTGAATAAAAATCCATCATTAGAAGAATATTCAAAATTGGAAAATAGATAATGACTCACCATTACAAAACATAGGATCTAACTAACCATTTTAAGATTAAATGAAAATGATAAAGGGTGTTTCCAAGAAAACTACGGAGGCTGTCCAATACTATTGAATGAGTTATTGTAATGGATAGAAATGATCTTCTATTGGGGGAAAACTCATTCAAGGAAGAATAATATGGATTTTAGGATCCTAAGATTAGGACAAGAAGCTTGAGTGATCAACCATGGAGGAAATATATTTAAGGAAGATGATAAATAAGGATTCATTATTTAAAAAAACATTGAAACATAAAATTTGGTGAATTTTTTAATCCATCTGAACAAATTAATTAGTTTTTGGACCACAAAAATAAATTTTTTATAATTTCTAGTTACATTTAATGAATCAAGAATAAATTAATTTTTATATGTACAGAAGGAAATATAATAATAACATTATAAAAATTTGTGAATATAGTATAATGGATTACCATAATTTAGAAATTGTTTATGGCATGTAAACGAAATTTTTAGAGTTTCCTATAGTGTGATAAAATGAATAAAGGCTTTTAATATTTATAACTGAACAAAATATAAGTGAGACCAGATATAAATGAATGATATATGAAATTAATTGAAATATTTTTAATTCCTTAAAATTCATAATTTTAGATCTATTGAATGATTAACAAACAAACGACACACCCGTAAAACTATAAAATCATACTTTCATTCATACTAATGAAATTAATATAAAATAATTAACTTCTATAGGAATAGTTTTCATAATAATCCAATCATTATTGGGTATGATATAATTGAAGTAAAAAATAAAAATATAAAGTGTTTTATGAAAAAAATAATTCGTGAAAACAAAAAATTGTATCATGTTTAGATCAAAATGTGAACATGATGGAGATAGAATTAGGCTTTGACATAGTTTAAAAAAAATTATTATATTGTAATAATTGAAATGAAGTTGTAATTATAAAATTTTGATCACTATAACTCACGTTTCAATTAAAATATATAGGGTATTTAAATAAAGTTTACCACAAAAATGATAAGTGGGTTTTTGATATTTAAATACATAAAATAAAAATGATTTTAACATTACCAAAAGAAATAAATTCACAAGAAAAAACATAATTATGATTTAAAAAATTGAAACGAGTTGGAATTACTTTAAAATTGAGTAATTTTATTTGAATAAATATCACAAAGTTATGAATTATTTTTAAGAATATATATTTTTGGTGGTGGATGAGATTATCATGTGTGCTATTGATACCCTTCAATATTAAATTGTAAGAGTATGAGGAATATCATATTTCATATGAACTATGATTCATAAAAGTTTGAGGCATGAGTATTATTATAGTGGTTCATATCTAGAAACATGTTTCTGAATGGGGAAAAACTCTTTCGTGAAAGCATTCAATCATGGTCAAGCAGTCTTTTTTAACATGTGAGATGAAGGTTAATCAACTATTGATTTCATTCTATTTAATAATATAGTTTTTTAACTTCTAAATGAAGATATAAATTTAATTTATAAGCATCCTGATGTATTTTAAGGATCATATTCATTCATTAGTGTAAGTAAATTGTTTGAAGAATATATAGTTCCTGTCTAAATGATTCCATGATTTCATGAAAATAGAATTCCATAATACCTTATCAAACTCTATACCCCAATTTCAATAATTTATTATCCATAAACATTAAGAGTGATATGAAGATATATATACTTGAAAATAATCAAATATGAAATGGTCTAGGTTCTGACATCGAGGATGAACCTTGTAAAATTTCTTATGCGATACTTTTTATTGTTTTTATAAGAGTAAGTGAAATGTTATTAAAATTAAAATTAGAATATTAATAACTCACCATGGATTTATTCTAAAGAAATAATTTTAAAAAACAAATTGGTATCGTTAATCCACCCCCATTAGTAGTATCGCAACTGATCTCTAATCTTAAGATCATATGTTGTTTCCCTTCCCATTAATGATTATTTTATCCTTTTGGAACATGAAGTCTCACATTCCACAGTAATGTATTAGAAGCAAAATTTCTAGCACTATTATATTTTTCATAAAATAAATATATTATTTCTGGTGCATTAACAAAACATATACTTAATTTTTTAACCCTCCTTTGTATCATTTAACACATTTAGAAACCATTTTTATAAATATTTGTAATTAATTATCATTTAAAAATTAATTTGAAACATATTTTTAGAAGGATAAAGATTGAAAAATAATGTAATTTCAATGGTATTTATTTTGATTTCAATTATTTTTCTTATTTAATGTTGGAAACATTTTTTCCTCATAATAAGAACTAGAAAACCATAATAGTAATACATATCCTATCATTATCATTATATAAATAATGGTTGATGGAGATTCAAATCCAATGTAAATCTCCAACAATATTTATGATCCCAACATAATAATTTGTGGGAATGCTACTTGCACATATACCTAAAAACCAAATATTCTTTAGTGTGAAATATTTTTCTCATTGGAATAAGATAATTGTAAAGGAGAATATTAATGAGAGTTTTACTACCTCATTTCAATTTGTGTAGTTTCATAAAAAATATAATGTCCCTAGGATAAACTATGTATTTTTTCTATAGAAGTGGTCTAGAAATAAGTTTAAATATCTTTATAAATGAATCATCTAGATCATTTAGACTATGAACCTGAGAAAAAATATGTTCAAAATTTATTTTAACATATATTTAATTATTAATAAATTAATATGATGAATATTAATGAGAATTAACATAAAAAATAATATTTATTAAATAATCTTAGAATTATACCCCTAAACCTGTTTTTTGGGAAAATATTCTAGAAATTCTATGTTGGGAGTTGATAATAAATACACATTGGACCATCTATTTGATGAATAATTCATGGTCATAAAATATATAAATGGTTTAGAAGGTCGATAAATTAAACAAAATATATCACCATAAATAATTTCCAATAATATTGTGTATTCAAACAATATTTTTTGGTGTTAGCCTTGTAATTAATATTCCTTGATAATAAGAAAAACATTAAATATTGATAGTTGTAAGAGACTTTTATCATCAAATGGATTACCAAGAGTATATTTAAATATTAGCTTCATCATTACTGATATTTTATGGCCCAAATGGTCATCAAAATCATTCAATGTATCACGTTCTATAAATTATTGTGTACTATATTTAATTTCATTGTAAAAATTTAATCATAATATTGTCTAGTGGGATGTCTTTAGAGAATCTATTGAATAACTTTTTGACTAATATTAATTATTGTTATGTAAATTTATTTGAATCCTATATAATTTATAACCTCATTGTGATATACATTTTAATGGATATCATTAATTATTAATAAATTCCGTCAATATAGAGAAGATATGAAATAATTATATATCAAAATATGATTACTAGTTCGTAGGATTATTTCTTCTCTTCATATGACTTTAATTATTTTCACACTACCAGTTAATGAAATTAAATGAAGACATCCCATTCTATGGTTGATAAAATATTTTTCATATTTCAAAATTATATGTGATTTATAAAAATCAATGAGTGGTAGTTTTTAATCATGGGGAATAACATAGATATATATTTTGATACCATAAATTTCTATTACAAAGGAAACAAAGAATTTACATAAGAAAAAAAAAATTAAAAAAAATGTTTTCCTAGGTTTTTTTGATGAAATGTGAAAGAATATTTTTTAATATTAGATACGGTATTTGGTCAATGTATATGATGACTAGTCATCCCCATATGGCTTATATAATTGGTAAGCCTGATACAGATGATATGACAGGTTTTTATAATAGTGATTCTATAAAGGGTGAGACACATTACAACTCTCTATTTCATTGGGTAATGTTCCTTATCGTTATAAGAAATAAATAAAGATTTAACATGTGAGGGTTTCTTTATGTATTTAATTGGTTTGAATTTATTTATGATGTGGGTTATGAATATAACGAACTCAGTTTTTTGAATTGGGTTTTACATGAAATCTATGGGTTTTAAATGTTTTCATTCAAAAAAAGTTTTAATTTTGTGTCTAGATATTATTTATTTCAGACACTAAATGAATATGTTGATACAGGTAAAAATATTATTTTATTTTAAGTTTTTTATTGAACTATCATTTTTTTCCATTACTAAAAAAATTTAAAACCCTCCCATGTGTTTAAATGATTTTTACAAAGTGTAGTCTTGAGCAAAAAAATTATAATTCATGTTTAATATCATGAATATTTCTTATGAAATTAAAATGATTCTATTGTTAAAAATTTATATATTATGTGGAAATAGATATCGAGTATCGATGACAACTTTTTATTATATGGTTTCTTTTTTAATATTTATAACATAAATCTCTAAAAATATAAATTAAAATTTTTTTCTATCATGTAATAAAAAAAATTTAGTACAATATCATGATAGTATGTTATTTATAAGAATAGGTCCTTAAAAACATTATCATAATAATAACCATGTCTTTGACTAATCATTTATCCTGATATAGAATGATTTTATTATCTCAAAAAAGTTTCCAAACTCTACTTTAAAATTTATCACACATAAATTGTTTCTAGACATAATTCATTAAAACCCATTTCTCATAACTTAAGTAAAAGTAAAACATAATATATTTTATGTAAAATAGTTTGAAATTGAAAATATTTAAATTAAAAATCAAATTCCACTAGTGAGACTAATATCAGAATAAAGTGTATGATAACATAATTATATTCTATGAACATAAAATTAGAGAATTAAAAATTGTCATAACCTGGATCATTAAACATGTGAATGGAATTAATACTTAATAAAGGAATTAATTATAAAATAAAATGATAATTTTTATGTGGTCTCAATGTTAATGAATGAAACCCTAAAAAACTCATACCGTGTATAAATAAAAAAATTTGGTATCTGGGAACATTATCTTTATCCCCTTTGATCACTCATGTAAAATATAAATAGAGCCTAGTTAAATCCATTTGATAAACCACCCAAACTACTCCCTCATTATTTCCATTTAAGACACGTAATATTTAGTAATTACATATAGATATATATCAGGATCACCCAATATAAAATATCTATTAGTCTCACCAATAATTATTGATGTATTATTATCACCAATTATATATGTCATTTTGGGATCACCCTTTATATAAGTTGTATTGGGATCACAAATTTTATAATCAGTATCGAGCTCACCCATCGAATAGGATGTATCTATCTAACCCATCATCATCAATAAGCCCCACATACCATTCACTAATATAGCACATAGATTCTTGAACATTTATCATCAATATTTTAACAAAGGGTTTCAATCCATTGTTACATGATGTACCTATGGAAGAGTAAAGGGATTCACGAGAATCTATTTAGAATAATCATCATAATGCACTCATATAAACAAGACTGATTCTATCGTAAGATCATATCCCCATTTAATTGTCTAAATTATTAAACGATTAAAATCTAAATAAAAATAATTGAAAATATTTCATTGAAAATAAAACAAAACACACTTTTATTATGGTAATAATTTATAAAAATATCAAGAATATTTGGATTTTTTTGAAAATAAATATGGAAATATAAATGAAAGAACACTCATGACGGTTGGACAATCTATTCGTGTCTTAAATAGTAAAAATAAAAACCACTTCAAAGTCTTGTAAAGAAAGTCAAAAGAGAACCATGATGAAAATATTTAAAAAGATTATTTTTAAATAATTTAAAAATAAATTAAAATACCCTAGAATAAATCTATAAGAAATAATTTATGTTTAAAAATAATATTAATAAAATAAGATACAGAATATACAGGAATATATCGATTAAAAGTGTTTAAAAACATTACTTTTTTTTAAGAATTACCCAATGTAAACCATAATAAAATGCACAAAAATTCAATGGAAATAAAATAATAGTGATAATAATATATGATTATTATAATATGATTTATCATATTATATCTCATGATTTTATGTATCTAACATTTAAAGTAATACATGCGTGTTAGTCAAAAAATGTCTCAAAAAATGAAGTTTGAGATGAGAAACCCTTGAAATTTTGGTAGTTCTTGAATAAAAAATCCGTTGAATTGTGAAACATATCATGATTATGTAAAAAAATAGTTTAAATTGAATAATATGTGATAACATATTTATAGTAAATTATATATTAATTGTGTAATAAAATATGGTGTATAACATGAGTTATGTCTCAATGAATTGAAACCAAGACCATGAAAACCCTTGTATCATTAATTAAAAATGAATAAATATATAACCAAAGGGAGATATCATAGTAGAAAGTAGATGATGGTGAGAGAAGGGGGGATGTGGGAGACAGCTTGTGAGGAAATTTTTTGGCGATTTGTCGTTTGATGATGGGCAAGATGTTGGATTGCTACTTCGATCCGAGGGATGTCTTTATACCTCCTTCAAAGCTGGTGGATGCGCATAGTGGGATTGGGTTTCCTGTGGATGCATTGAAGAATGATGGAATGAAGTCGGTGACGACCCCTATGAGGAAATCAGATAAATTGGCCTCTCAGAATAAGTTTTTCTCTAATTCTTGCCATGAATCAGCCTCTCTCAGCAAACGAATCACCAAAAATGGTTCGATTTCTTTCATTGAAGCGAGACAGAATATTTTGGAAGAACAGCTTTAGGAATGTTGATTCTCTCTTCTGGACAGATTTTCAGGAACCTAGAGTGATGTTCTAGTCAGGGTTGATGTAGTGTGAGCTCGCATATCCTGGAGCTGGGGATTTACTGATTGGATGTTTATCTCAATTGGAAGAGGTATGGTTCACATTTTCTTTCCCTCTAAGGAATTGAAAAATATAGCATGGAGTTTTGGACCTATAGCGCTGAAGCCCTATTACATTATGGTCCAATAGTGGGATCCTTTGATGAGCCCTCTTGCAATAAAAAACTTTTGTACCCAGGTTTGGATTCGAATCAGGGGGCTAAATTTGTTTTTATGGAATCCATATGTTCTATGTGAAATTGCATATACCGTTGGCTCTCCCATTTGGGTTGATAAGGAGACCGAGCATCCTAGGTATGGCCATTTTTCCCGAGTCCTTGTTGAGATTGATTTGGCTAATGTTCTCATTGGTACTATTTATCTTGTTGTGGGTGAAATTAATCTAGATCTATCCATTAAATATGAATGGATACCTAACTTTTGTAAATCATGTGTATGCATTGGTCATATCCATTCACAATGTTGTAGGATTTTAAAATGCTCCCTCTGTAAATCACTGGGTCACACCTCTAATCAGTGTAAGAATAAGCTTAATAAGGATGACTCCAAGATAAAGGACCCTCCAAAGACAGCCCTATATTTTGCTGAGGCTACTCAACATGGATTTCCCATGTCTGATGATGTCCAGCATGCCACTGTTGATGCCTATATAGAGACTGATAATTCATTAAGTCTGGCATCATCTGGAATTAAGGTTGAAACTGAGAAAAAGGCCTGGGCTGAAATTGTAGGGGAGGACGGATATATATTAGTGAATGAGGTGGCTGTTCAATATCATGTTAATCCTGAACTTGACTATTCTGCAATGGTCCCTATCTCTGGTAAGGTCAAGATGAATATTGTTGATAATGAGGGCTTTTAGTTGGTGATTCACAAAAAGGTGAGAGCTGGAAAATTTTACCAGGAAAAAGTGGAGATTGATGATGAGTTAGAAAATCTGACTTTGGCTCATCAATCTAGAAATTATCAAGGTGATCTAGGGGTGGCCTGTACAACTAGATCTCTTTCTCACAGGGAAGGAAATTTGGAAGCAGAAACAGCCTTAGTGAAGCAGGTCACTGAAAAGTACCCTGTCTACTCTCCCTTGGATCAAATGGAGACTAGAGATGCTGATGAGGCAGGGGTGGAAGAGAATAAATAAGAGCTACCAATAAAACCAGCTGCCAATTTTTTTTCTATGTTAGAAACTATAAATACCCCTGAGTTTGATTTGTTGAACCTTGAAGGTATGAAGAATGTAGGTTGTAACAACAGAAGATTCATTCCAGCTGGTGAAGAGGATGTGGAGGGATCTAAGGAGAAGGAGTATACTACTCAGTTTGATGCTCAAACAGTGCAGGTCACAGAGGTGCCTCATGTGGATGTATTGTAGGAGCAGTCTCCCATTGCAGTGCAGGTTACTAATGTAGTTCAAGCGGATGAACTACATGACCACCCCACTGTACATCAGAACGATCCTAGACAGGGTAGGGATCCCTCTCATGAGGATTCTGATTCGAATAGGATGGAGAATGAAGGAATTGAAAGGGGATGAGGGCATCATAACAGGGTAGGATCCAGGGGCTGTGGCTGACCTATGAAGAGGTAACTCTGTGGTCTGCATTTGTGTTGGTTTATAGCGTAGTTCTATGCATGTAAGCACCACCTTAATCTGATGTATCTTTACTATATTTTTTTTAAATAAATTTGGGGCCTGGGTTTAGAACCCAAGTCCGAACATTCTTAGTATAACCAAAGGGATAACCTGATATATTCATTAAGTATCATGATAAAATATCCATTAATGATTTAATATATAAGATCCTAGACTTTTTTAGTCATATCAGGCGTGTTTTTCACATAATTTTGAGGATTTAAATACCTTTGCTTTGGAGTTATGGCTTGGGGTGTGTTTGGGTGAGTTTTGTAAATATTTAATGGATAAAGGGTTGTGCCTGGTTTGAAAAATAGTCCCCATAAACCTAGGTCACCATCCTAACCTGGGTAGAGAGGTACACAGGGTAGACACACAATTTACCCTAACCATGACCTCCTCCCCAGTAAAACTATGTACAGTAGTTTAAATTATCCTAAAATCAGTTTTTAAATCACCCAAAACCTTGAAACCCATATATTTCAACCTAGAGTCAGATTTTACAAATTATAGGTGATCCTAGAGCCTTTTAATGGAAATCAAAGTTTATTAGAACACTATTATTTGAGATATATTTCTCATATTGAAGATCCTCTCTCTTCACAATAAGTGAATTTCACCCTGTTAATTCTTCTATTCAGTCCTCTATGATTACTTGATCTTTTCATAGAAGATCTCCACTATTTTCATGGATATAAACCTATGGGTTGAAATCTAGATCAATTATTTTGGATCTAGATTTTTATTTACATGATTTTGATGCTTTTAATCATAATTATTTGGTTTAGGGATTTAGATCCGGATCTTGATCGACATGGTTGTGTCGCTCGGATTTTAGGGGTTTTGGTTGGGTTAACAACCATAAAAAATGAGGTAATTTGTCTAAATCAAACTCATATAGTTATGGATTGGATATTTGTATGTGAGATTATTGATTTTCCAGCTTCCCTTGATAATTTATTTCTTGAATTGGATTATTTAGGAATGATACTTTGACTTATTGATGCTTTGGAGATATAGATGATTAATTAATAATTTAATTATGGAAATAGTGCCCTTCCAAATTAGATATTTGATTTGGCGATTTTTTATAGATTAATATAATATAACTAAGATATTGAACTTCTTGTTTTGAGGTAATTTACTAGGAGAGGGGATTAATTATGAGATGATGATTGGCTATGAAAGATAATTAATGGTGAATTAATTATGGGACATGATCTCAATTAAAGATAATTAATTTTGTTAATTATTTATGATAAGTTGAGATTTAATTTGGATAATTAGTTAGGAATAATTAATTATGAAATAAGATTTTTGTTGATTGATTAACTAATTAGTGAATTAATTAATGGGTTATGTGTGTAGTTAATTTTTTTAGTTATTAGGCATTGTTATGTTTAACTTATAATTATATTATTAAGTGAATGATGTGGTTAATTATTATGAATTAAATACTGATTTAAATAATTTAGAATTTGGGGTATAGAACTGACATTCTATACCAATTTAGAAGTTGGGACTTGGACATGACTTTCCTCCCCAATAGTTATCCATGCTTGTGATGTGGAGTGTTAGACATGGAAATCTACATAGAATTAGATTTTGGGTTCTTGATATGGTGTTCAACATCAAATGTTATTTGGGGTTCATGTCATGGTGTTCAACACCAAATGAATGATAATAATGTATTATGATTTAAATGGGAGTCATGTATTGAAACTAGGTCCAATATAATGATTAAAGAATTAATGAAAAGGTGAAAAATGCTTAATTAAGCATTGTATTTATTGATTTATATAATTTCATACACTTTCTTTTGACTGGACATGTTTTCTAAACCATCGGTGGGCGGACTACTGAGTCGTACTCACACCCTATTCAAGCCTCTAGATCAGCACCTGAGTAGAGTTTATTGTTGCTGGATAGGATAAGGGAAAAGACATGGTATATGTTTCTGTTTTGGAATGTATAATTGGTGAGAGAACTAGACTTTGTTCGGGAACCATTTTGGAGTCATTGTGTCCTTCATTTTAGTTTCACTATATATAATTTACACATTCATTGTTATTGAATTTTTTCACCTTTTAGTTCATTATTGTATTTCATGTTTTGACTTTCATAAGACATGGTATTATTTTTGTTATTTATATGCTTCTACACATTTTTGTTGTTGTTTTATTTCATTTTTTCCATATTATGATAAAAGAGGTTATAGACTCCCTATGACCGACTTAGCAAACCCTCACTTCTATTCAGCATCCTCTAAATTATGGGAAGGTGTTCTTGTGGGAATGTGACCAATCAGATCATGGCACCATTTAGTGACACCTGATTCGGGATGTTACAAAGTGGTATCAGTAGAGTTTTATATTCTTTCTTCTTATATTGCATTAATATTTGTGGGAAAGGTAGGATAGAGACTTGTATGAGTTAGATCTTGTTAATGATCTCACGCAAGGGAGTTGAAAACCCATGTATAAGGGAAAATATGAGTACTCAGGGTGGGATTTTTTATTATTGTTTGTTGTTACAGTAAGATATTATTTCACCATTGGTGATGCACGAGTTGTATGATGTGATATTGGTTTTGAAAATTTTTTAACATTTATTTTTGTTCTAAAGATGCATGAGAGTTGAGTCTGCATGGGTTATTCTAAGAACTCAGGGTTATTGTGACATTCATAATTTTAGGAACTCATGGGAATATGAGTTATAATAATGTTGTTGAACTTCAACTGTTTTTCCTTATTTTGAGACATAAATAATGATGAAAAACTTTCAAAAAAGGTGTCTAATGATAACCCTAAATAATGAGATGGGTATTTTTGATTAATTAACTAATTAATTAATTTTAAATAATGTAATAAATTAATTACGGGAAATAATAAATGATAATGTGTGTACCCTTGTTAACCAAGACCTAGGAGTAAAATAGTTTACGGTAGCGATAAGGGCTTGGTGTTGACTGTATGGAGAGAAAATGGAAAAAGGACATGTTGAAACTTGTTGTGTTTTTTAGTCTTATTATGTAAATTTTATAAGGTTGGGTTATGTGACCTAAGTTGTGAGTTTGGATTTGTAGAGATATGCATACACGATGCCCATTGAGAGGGAGACTAAGGGGTGTGGTCAAGAACAAATATCCAGACATTAAACATGCGGCACCATTGGTGCAAGGTGAGGAGGAAGGGGAGAATATTTGAGAAAAAATTGATTATTTCATGAAATTCATGGAGAGAGACCCTTTGTGGGTTTTTAAATTCATGTTTTAGTTAACAGGGGAGTTTTAATTGCATCACCCTTCGACTTTCACCATAGATGGTGGACATGAGGGAGCTTAATTATGGATTGAATACATTGTAACAATAATTGACCATTTGGAAACTCTAGAAGAGAGGACGGTCAATTTGGTTGAATATATTCTACAGGGGTCTGTGAAGCACTGGTTGGACATTCAGGTATGATCTGGATAGACTAATGACATATTATGGAATGAATTTTTGGAGAAGTTCTTGGATAACATCCTCCCAGAGACACTGATCCAAGAGAAGGCTTTAGATTTTATAAATCTATCCCAAGAAATCTTGTCCATAATATATTGTACTGAACACTTCAATGATTTAAAATATTTTTCTCCATCTTTGGTGGTAGATGAGGTAACTTCAACAAAATGATTTCTGACCACACATAGATGTGAATTTAAATCCAATGTGAATATATTTAGGTATGTAAAGTTCTAATAAGTGGCTAATCAGGATCCCATTTTGATGAGGAACCTGAAGGAGGCTTCCAATAATGGACAGGTAGCTATCAATGGACAATCAGGGAGTGTGCCTTCTAAGATAAGGAATCCCCATTATGAGATCCATAGTCAAGAGAGTGGAAATAAAGGGGGAAAATCAGGAGTAATTTTTCCACCAGATATTACTCATGTGATTTTCCAACAATGTGGAAGGCTAAGACAATATTACACATATTTTCATTAACTGAAGTGCATTGTGTTGCATTTGTTTTCAATGAGGCATGAAGTTGTCATGGAATTAATGGATGTCAAGGAATGTCAAGATGTGAATGACAAAGGTTGTGATGGTGATGGTGATGAATGGAGAATGGCCATGGTACTAAGATGCATGTCACTTAGGAGGTTCACTAAGTAACATAATAGATGATGGTTGAAACATTCTCTAGTCAAATCTGACGATTGTTGAGCTGCTCTTTAAGTTCAAAGAACTTTTATCCTGATGATACAAAGTCACAACATGATTAGAAGACCATGCATTGTAGTGACAATGCATGAGGAGTTGAAGAAGATCCATCCACAAGTCCTAAGTGGATGAAGTGAGCTGAAGAAGTCCATGCACTAACACTTAGTGCCTGTGAATGTGAAGAAGATCCAATTGATCTCTGATTTGATCAATGAAGCACTTTGAAAAATTTAAGTGATTTAGGAGTTCGGTTGAAGAAGAAGAACCTTCAAGAATTCACTCCTAAGTAATGAGTATATGTTGAGGAGATTTGAGTAACTCTAATGAAGAAGAGAAGGGAAGAAATGAAGAAGAAGAGTAGTGGAATTTGGCATATTCACTTGGTTACTTTGTTTTTATACAAAGTCCTAAGTGTTTTACTAGAAAAAAATAGCCACCAAGGAAGGCCAGCCGAGGGATCACCCAAGGCACATATGGGCCTAAGGCGCCACGCCCATGGGGAACCCTCAAGGCCAAGGCGCTCCCTGAGGCAGAAGGTCGGGGCCGTGTATAAGCCCCGAGGCCACGCGGTGATGAAGCCCGCGCAGCATGAGCGCAGGGAGCGCACCAGTGTGTGCATGGTGGGCGCTAGGAGCGCGCCCGCAGGAGGAGCATCGTGGGCGCAGAGCGCGCCCGCAGGGAGAACACGGTGCGGGGTGGCACCGTGGAGGGAGAAGTGCAACTGAGAGTTGAGCGGCTGTGATAGGTTTATAAGCCGCGGCAAAACCGCGCCCCGTTTCGATGTGGGACGCGGAAAAATCTCCAGGAGCGCATCCTGGCCGCCCGAGTGATCGCGCGGCTGATCTCCGCCGCTCATCGCATCGCGCCGCTCCTGTTCTGATCGCGGCCTTCCGATGTGTTTCATTCGCCCGATCCAACGGCTCCCGGTCCATCTCCTACCTCGAGCTCGCTCGAAGCCACCCGCGAGCCTCCCACGAACCAGGCGCCATCCGAGGGATGATTTCGAGATTCCGGCCACCTCCGATCGAAGTAATGCATCCATGGTGATCGTCTGGCCAAGACGAACCGATCCATTCTTTAAAATACACGTGCATGCAACAAATGAGGTAATTCGATGAAGGCCGAAGGCAAACGAAGTGCCGAGGCCTCGGTGTGTTTGTGTTTTTCATGGGATAGAAGAGATAAAAGCCGTGCATGCGTTCTAAGTCGCATGCACGTGGAGGAGAAAAAATATAGAAGGAGAGCCCGCGTGAACCGAGGATAAAAATAAAGATTAGAAATCTTGAAGATCCGAAATCTTCGGGAGATCAAAGATTTATCGCACGCGGATGATCCGAGACGTCTCTGCCTATATAAAGAGAGCCCGAGGTGATGGAGAAGCTTGCTGAAGTTCTTGTTGAAAATCCGAAGTCTCGTGAGAAGCACTTTGTGCCTCGCGAAGCCGAAGCCCCGCGCACACTTGCGCGGCTGAAGTTCCAGAGCCATCTGAGGCTCTGAAGGAGGTTCCCTGCACGCCTCACTTGCGCGGCAGGAGGAAGGAGCCCTCGAGTATTACACCATGCGCGCTCGCGGTACTTGGACCTTGCGCGGCCACTTGGCTTGAGTGGCAGTAGGTGACCTTGACACCCTGTGCGCCCGCGACGTGGTGCTCTTGCACCCGAGGCCTTGCACGGCTCTTTTGCCTTGTGCACCTGCGCGACAATGAAGTAGAGGAGAGGCCTAACCAAGCACCTGCGCGCCTTGAAGAGGAAGTGAAGACCGAGGCAGTGCCTCGTGTGTGAACATTGAGAAGGCCGAGCCTTTGTGCTTGTGTGCCAAGAAGACAAGAACACCTACGGGCAGTGGCTTGTGCAAAGAGGGAGAACCCGAGGCCTTTAGTGCCTTGTGTGTGCACACTTTGAAGAACAAATTAAAAGAACAAATTATGTGTGCAAATTAAAGGAGTGGCCAAAGGCTATGTGTGTGCACAAGAAGTGTGTGCTCACTTAGAAGAAGAGGAGAAGACCCACACAAAGTACAACACACTTTTAAGTGTGTAAACAAAAAGAACAAAGTGTGAAGAAGGAAGAAGGTGTGTGTGCTAAAAGTATTTACACCCATTGTGGGTTTATCACACCAAGGAGAAAAAGGAAGTGCATGCATGCATGCATGCACATGCGCACGTAATCAAAGTTCAAATCAGTGAGTGTGCATCTGAGTTGACCAAGACCAGAGGATCTTGAAGAAATTGAGAAGGCCATGCAATCAATGCATGAAGATTCGGAGTTTCCATGAATTCAGTGCATGAAGTTTTTTTGAAGTGAGACTGGACCAGACTGAAGTTAAAGACATTAGTTGTATGAGTATTCAGTAATTGAGAATATCCTGATCAATAGAAGTGATCAGAAGGTGTGAGCAAGACCAACAGACCTTATCAGAGGCTGTTGATGATTCTTGAAGAGAGAAGCCAGGTCATCCTCAGAAGAAGGAGATAAAGCCTGAGCAATACGAGAAGACCTGATCATCACAAGTGATCAGAGGTACAGAGCAAGGCCAGCAGTCTTTATCCCAGACTGCTGAGGATACATGAAGAATCTTGAAGTGAAGAAGAGCTACTCGTGTGACTCGAGGAGCCAGGAGAAGACCCTGTGGGACTCAGGGAGAAGAAGTCTTCAGTGGGATTCTGGAGCAGGCCAGTGGGACTCTGGTAACACTGTGGGATGCAGTATAAAGACCCTCCTGTGGGACTCAGGAGAGATACAGTGGGACTCTGTATCGACCATTGTAATTCTAACAAGTTATAATGGAGAAACCATGTTGGGGCGTATAACCAACATGGCAAGGACGTAGGCCTTTGGTGCCGAACCTTGTAAATCCTTATGTCTAGTACCTTTACATTTACTGCATCATTCGTGGAAAGGTGAGAGATACAAGAAGAGTGGATCGAGGCCTTAACAAGCCATAGAGGTTTAATTTATAAAGAATCAATTAGTAAAAAGTTTTAAGGGATCACTGATTCACCCCCTCCCCCTCTCAGTGATTCACACTGATCTGGGCACTTCAATTGGTATCAGAGCAAAGGTTACCTCTAAAAGATCCAAGAGAATCTATATGGAGTGCAGATTTGAGGAAATGAAAGAACAGCCTCAAATGGAGATATCTGCCAAGACTCTGAAAAACAGAATGAAGAAACAGGCAAAGAAGATGAAGAAGAAGGTTGTTGCAATCAGAGAAACTCCTTCTATGGAAAGAAATGTGAAAGTCACATCAGATGAAAATTCCTTTTATCATTCTTCTGATGAAGCCTGCTCTAGCTGTGATGAAGATGGAAGGAACAATGATCTTCTAAATGCAATCAAATATCTTCAGAAGACAGTCCCCAAGGAAGTGGCAATGTGTATAGATACAGGCCTCCTTGATCTTCAAGAAGAAAAATTACAGCTAGAAGATGAAGCCAATTCTCTGGAAGTCCAATTGGCAAAAAGGGTTGGCATAACCAACACTCTCAGAAAGCTGGTGAAGGCTAAAGATGAAACTGTTTCTCTTTGCAATGAAAGATATGAAGACACTGCTGAAGAATTGCAAATAAGCCTTTCTGAGAAACAATTCTTTAAAATAATAATCAAAGATGTTTTCCATGCACTGGAAAAGAGGCACAAAGTTTCAATGAATGTAAGAGATGCTCAACTTGAAGACAAAGTCAAAATGGTGAAGGAGCTTGACAACTCATTGCATGAAATAAAGAAGGTGCATGATGACCAGATGGAACAGCTGAAACAGAATTGGGAAGGTAGGCTAAGATTGGATGAGGATGAGAAGAACTCCCTCAACATGAAATGCTTTGAACTGGAGGTGATATTGAAAAATCTGCAATCACCCAAAGCTGAATCCTCCCAGTCAGCTGAAAGTAGAAATGTTTCTACACAAGTGTGCATTGAGAAGGATGATTCCAAAAGGAGGACATCCTCTAATAAAAGGGAAACATCTTCTAAAAGGAAGGTACCATCCATCCCATCTTGTACTGATGCTTCTAATTGTGTTTCCACAAAAAGTGCAGGATGGAAAAATAATTCCAAACAAGTATGGATGAAGAAAATGAAGAAGCAGAGCTCTCCTGAAACAACACAGCAAGTCAAGAAAAGAACCCAACAATCAGAAGGACTGAAGAGGTCAAGATTTGTGGGTCAGTGTTGGTGTTGTAATAAGTATGGGCACTGTGCAAAGGATTGTTGGTACAATCCACTAAATGTCAAAGCACAAAGGAAGCCCATGCCAAGGGGGAGCAAGCCAGAAGGCAATAAGCAACATCCACAGGTCCAGAGACATCTGTTTACTGCTAACAGATTTGTATTTCTTGACAACATCTGGGATGGCTGCAAAAGTGGTCAAAAGAATGAAACATGTCAATCTCCAACTGTATCCAAAGCTGGAATGAAGAGAAGATCACTGAACCTGGCTAAAAGAGATTCCTTGGGAAGCAAGCAGAAGAAAGTGGAAGATGCTCCCACGAAGAGTTTGAAGAATGAAGAGAAGTCCTTGGAATTCAAATCCAAGAAGGTTGATGCATCCAGAAGGACCACCAAGAAATGCTTCTACTGTGGGAAGAAAGGACATATCATGGATCTTTGTAAAGAATCCATGAAATTAAATAGAAGCAGACTGGACTCAAAAAGACAATCAATCCAGAAGAAGAAGAAGGGATTGATTGAAAACAAGTTGCCTAAGAAAGGTAGCTTGACAGAATCTAAGGAACCATGTGGAACTTCCATAACTGGCGCCACTCTTCCAAATGATTTACTTGTCATATGGCCACATCAGTTGCAACTTGCCAGAGAACTACAAAGAGTTGAAGATGAAGCTCTGGCAATTGTTAAAGAAAAAGGGAAGAAGAAGGTTTCACATGAAGATGTTTTGAGAACCACACCAGCACAATCATCAATGAAGATCAAATGTGAAAGTGTGAAGACTGGTGAAAATGGGAAATATCGATTGATAGAATCTTCTCAACCTTGTTGTTCACATTGATGAACCAAGGAGGTTCCATCTTATTCCCTTATACTATTGTTATATACATGTGCTAACATTGCAGGGAATTGAAGATGATGATCATTCTCATCTGGAGGATGGTTTGGACAGAACGGAGTGCACCCCTTGAGGGGGAGAAAATCTGAAGAAGATGATGTTCTGAGATTAATATCATCTTAAGAAAATGGATTAATGGGGGAGCTTTATCTTTGCACTGAACTTTCTAATGAGTTTTGTGAAGTTGTGCAGGATTTAGCAATTCATTGTTATATCTGAAAAATTTCAAACCCTTAAAGAATGATCTCACATGTACAGTGAATGTTGAACAGCATTGAGTACCTTGGTTACATTACTCTTGTTTTCTACACCGGGTTATCCCAAGTAGACTTAGAGTTGATTTACTAAAGGTTCTTTTCTAAACAGAACATGTGACATCATCCCTCTCTCAGTGTTTTTCAAGAGAATACTATTCAAAGGGAGGAAGTGATTTTTGAAAGAGAACCACACCACACCTTTCATTTGATTGCCAATAAGGGGGAGAAAATATTGGCACACATATTGACCCATTCATATGTGCTGAAGGAATGTATTGACAACAAATACAAAGGGGGAGATTTAAGTGCATTGTGTTGCATTTGTTGTCAATGAGGCATGAAGTTGTCATGGAATGAATGGATGTCAAGGAATGTCAAGATGTGAATGAAAAAGTTTGTGATGGTGATGGTGACGAATGGAGAATGGCCATGGTACTAAGATGCATGTCACTTAGGAGATTCACTAAGTAACATAGGAGATGATGGTTGAAACATTCTCTAGTCAAATCTGACGATTGTTGAGCTGCTCTTTAAGTTCAAAGAACTTGTATCCTGATGATACAAAGTCACAACATGATTAGAAGACCATGCATTGTAGTGACAATGCATGAGGAGTTGAAGAAGATCCATCCACAAGTCCTAAGTGGATGAAGTGAGCTGAAGAAGTCCATGCACTAACACTTAGTGCCTGTGAATGTGAAGAAGATCCAATTGATCTCTGATTTGATCAATGAAGCACTTTGAAGAATTTAAGTGATTCAGGAGTTCGGTTGAAGAAGAAGAACCTTCATGAACTCACTCTTAAGTAATGAGTATATGTTGAGGAGATTTGAGGAATTCTAATGAAGAAGAGAAGGGAAGAAATGAAGAAGAAGAGTAGTGGCATTTGGCATATTCACTTGGTTACTTTGTTTTTATACAAAGTCCTAAGTGTTTTACTAGCAAAAAATAGCCACCAAGGAAGGCCAGCCGAGGGATCACCCAAGGCACATTTGGGCCTAAGGCGCCACGCCCATGGGGAACCCTCAAGGCCAAGGCGCTCCCTGAGGCAGAAGGTCGGGGCCGTGTATAAGCCCCGAGGCCACGCGGTGATGAAGCCCGCGCAGCATGAGCGCAGGGAGCGCACCAGTGTGTGTATGGTGGGCGCTAGGAGCGCACCCGCAGGAGGAGCATAGTGGGCGCAGAGCGTGCCCGCAGGGAGAACACGGTGCAGGGCGGCACCGTGGAGGGAGAAGTGAAACTGAGAGTTGAGCGGCAGCGCTAGGTTTATAAGCCGCGGAAAAACCGCGCCCCGTTTCGATGTGGGACGCGAAAAAATCTCTAGGAGCGCATCCTGGCCGTCCGAGTGATCGCGCGGCTGATCTCCGCCGCTCATCGCATCGCGCCGCTCCTGTTCTGATCGCGGCCGTCCGATGTGTTTCATTCGCCCGATCCAACGGCTCCCGGTCCATCTCCTACCTCGAGCTCGCTCGAAGCCACCCGCGAGCCTCCGATGAACCAGGCACCATCCAAGGGATGATTTCGAGATTCCGGCCACCTCCGATCGAAGTAATGCGTCCATGGTGATCGTCTGGCCAAGACGAACCGATCCATGCTTTAAAATACACGTGCATGCAACAAATGAGGGAATTCGATGAAGGCCGAAGGCAAACGAAGTGCCGAGGCCTTGGTGTGTTCGTGTTTTGCATGGGATAGAAGAGATAAAATCCGTGCATGCGTTCTAAGTCGCATGCACGTGGAGGAGAAAAAATATAGAAGGAGAGCCCGCGTGAACCGAGGATAAAAATAAAGATTGGAAATCTTGATGATCCGAAATCTTCGGGAGATCAAAGATTTATCGCACGCGGATGATCCGAGACGTCTCTGCCTATATAAAGAGAGCCCGAGGCGATGGAGAAGCCTGCTGAAGTTCTTGTTGAAAATCTGAAGTCCCGTGAGACGCACTTTGTGCCTCGCGAAGCCGAAGCCCCGCGCACACTTGCGCGGCTGAAGTTCCAGAGCCATCCGAGGCTCTGAAGGAGGTTCCCTGCACGCCTCACTTGCGCGGCAGGAGGAAGGAGCCCGCGGGTATTACACCCTGCGCGCTCGCGGTACTTGGACCTTGCGCGTCCACTTGGCTTGAGTGGCAGTAGGTGACCTTGACACCCTGCGCTCCCGCGACGTGGTGCTCTTGCACCCGAGGCCTTGCACGGCTCTTGTGCCTTGTGCACCTGCGCGACAATGGAGTAGAGGAGTGGCCGAACCAAGCACCTGCGCGCCTTGAAGAGGAAGTGAAGACTGAGGCAGTGCCTCGTGTGTGAACATTGAGAAGGCCGAGCCTTTGTGCTTGTGTTCCAAGAAGACAAGAACACCTACGGGCAGTGGCTTGTGCAAAGAGGGAGAACCCGAGGCCTTTAGTTCCTTGTGTGTGCACACTTTGAAGAACAAATTAAAAGAACAAATTGTGTGTGCAAATTAAAGGAGTGGCTGAAGGCTATGTGTGTGCACAAGAAGTGTGTGCTCACTTAGAAGAAGAGGAGAAGACCCACACAAAGTACAACACACTTTTAAGTGTGTAAACAAAAAGAACAAAGTGTGAAGAAGGAAGAAGGTGTGTGTGCTAAAAGTATTTACACCCATTGTGGGTTTATCACACCAAGGAGAAAAAGGAAGTGCATGCATGCATGCATGCACATGCGCACGTAATCAAAGTTCAAACCAGTGAGTGTGCATCTGAGTTGACCAAGACCAGAGGATCTTGAAGAAATTGAGAAGGCCATGCAATCAATGCATGAAGATTCAGAGTTGCCATGCATTCAGTGCATGAAGTTGTTTTGAAGTGAGACTGGACCAGACTGAAGTTAAAGACATTAGTTTTCTGAGTATTCAGTAATTGATAAGATCCTGATCAACAGAAGTGATCAGAAGGTGTGAGCAAGACCAACAGACCTTATCAGAGGCTGTTGAAGATTCTTGAAGAGAGAAGCCAGGTCATCCTCAGAAGAAGGAGATAAAGCCTGAGCAATACAAGAAGACCTGGTCATCACAAGTGATCAGAGGTACAGAGCAAGGCCATCAGTCTTTATCCCAGACTGCTGAGGATACTTGAAGAAGCTTGAAGTGAAGAAGAGCTACTCGTGTGACTCGAGGAGCCAGGAGAAGACCATGTGGGACTCAGGGAGAAGAAGTCTTCAGTGGGATTTTGGAGCAGGCCAGTGGGACTCTGGTAACACTATGGGCCGCAGTATAAAGACCCTCCTGTGGGACTCAGGAGAGATAAAGTGGGACTCTGTATCGACCATTGTAATTCTAACAAGTTATAATGGAGAAACCATGTTGGGGCGTATAACCAACATGGCAAGGACGTAGGCCTTTGGTGTCGAACCTTGTAAATCCTTGTGTCCAGTGCCTTTACATTTACTGCATCATTCGTGGAAAGGTGAGAGATACAAGAAGAGTGGATCGAGGCCTTAACAAGCCATAGAGGTTTAATTGATAAAGAATCAATTAGTAAAAAGTTTTAAGGGATCACTGATTCACCCCCTCCCCCTCTCAGTGATTCACACTGATCTAGGCACTTCATTAACCACCATTGGAGTGCCGTTTTTTCGGAAATATGGGGCACATGTAGATGTTACGCAGGAAGCAGCGAAAGTCTGGTGCTATGGGAGAAGTTACATCGATTAGGAGTGTGATAAGAGAGTCTTCTACACCATATAGGTCTAAAAGGTGGAGATCTACTGAAAGAGGTTGTAGAGGTAGTAGACATGGTGCATTTGGGTATGAGTGGTCGTATTGGAAAATTGGTTCTACTCAAGGGATTCTGAAGGCTCCATAGGGAAGAGGGTAGAAAAGTTATATATACAATAGCCTAAACTTATGGAGAGAGAGAGATTGGTCTCTCGATACTAAGAGGATCTATTCTAGATATTCTGTATTAGCTAGTTTCTTGTTTAATACAGGTTCTCCTTGTTCCTTTATATTTTCAAATCCTGTTAATGGTTTAATCATAGAGGTTGAGTCCATAATCTATGTGATGAATATCAATAAACCATTTGGAATTTTGTCTAGATATATTTGTTCGTACAATGGTTGTTATCTAGTGATCAGATAATATCATTTTATATGGTATATCTATCTCATAGATATGTCGATATTTGACCTGATTATGGGAACAAACTGGAAAGTCACATACCGATCCCACGTCGATTATTACCATAGCATAGTGACATTTGTATCTAATATGGGTGACCAATATGATCATTGACGAGAGTGGGATACCCAAGATAGCAGAGCTGGCCCAATTACTTAGAAACTAGAAGAACTCGCAACCCATGTTTCTAATGTTATGTTGGATGGTGGGGGTGATGTGGAAGACATACATTCCACTAGTTTTTGAACTGTTCCAATATGTCTTTCTCAAAGGCTTCTCAGGGTTTCCATCTAATATAGATGTGGAATTCACATTTGAACTCCTTTCAGGGTATGATATGGTATCTTTTCCACCATACATAATGGAACTGACTGAGCTTCAATACCTCAAGATCGCGTTGAAGGAACTGATGGATAAAGGGTTTATCTATCGAAGTACATTTATAGGGATCACCATTCCAGTCTGAAATGAAGGGTGGATGGGGTCTATATTTGTTTGTCGATTACCAAATGTTTAATAATATGATAGTGAAGAACTGATATCATATTCCATGTATCGATGATCTGTATAACAAGCTGAACGGGGCTTATATGGTCTTAAAGATAGATCTAGGATTAGGGTATCGTTGGCTAGGAGTTTGGACTTCTGATATAAAAGGAATTTCTTTCAGAAGTAGGTGTCTCCTTTATGAGTTTTCATAATTCCATATGGATTGAAAAATTCTCCAGTAGTGTTTATGGCCATGACAAATAAGATCATCAATCTGTACCTAGATTAGTTTGTTGTGGAGTTTGTGGAAAACATCATGATGTACTCTAATAATGAAGACTATCATGACCTAAATCTTGATATCTTCATGATTACACTGAGAGAGCATCAATTATACACCATGCAATATAAGTTACTATTTTTTATTGACAAGGTACACATTTTGGGGACATCATCTACGAAGAAGGTGTGGCAGTGGACCGAGATAATTTTATAGATGTGGTTTTTTAGGATCATCCAATGATTGATTTGATATCTTATGATTTTTGGGTTTAGATTGATATTAAAGTAGTTTAATATAGTTATTTTCTTAATTATAAGTATTTCTTTCTGGTTTAACAAAGAAATGGATAACTTTTGAGTGGATAGAAGCATGCGATAATTCTTTTGAGGAGTTGAAGAAGCTCTTGACACCATCACCAATTTTGATGTTACCTGAGTCCGGTGAGGAGTACATGGTGTATTGTGACGCTTTTGGAATCAGACTCAGATATGTGTTGTTGCAGGGTTATCAATTCATTTTTTAAGGGTCTCGATAGTTGTGGAAACATGAATGGTATTACCCCATTCACAACCTTGAGTTGGTAGTTGTGGTCTATGCTGTTACGTTTTTGTGAAACTAGATTTTAGGGGGAAATTTGTAGTTTTTACGCATAAAAAATGTTGAATTTTATCTTTTTATAGTCTGATAATAACATTTGGCATCAAAGACGAGTATAGTATATGATGTCCTTTGATTTTATACATTCCTAAACACCAAGATATGGGAATAGTTTTGTTTGATTCCTTGAGAAATAAAACTCAAACTCGGTTGGTATATGAGTCAAGTGCTGAGTGGAAGATGAGTACTTTTCTAGTTCAAATGCATGTGGTGGTTTAGGAGTGTTAGGAGAGGATGACTCTCGTTTTAGTAGTAGTGGAGTATACACTCATTAGATAGATCAGGGATATAAATTATGAGGATCCAGAGTGTTTAGATTTAAGGGAAAGCATTATAGGTGGGGAGAAACCCTTATAATGGATGATAAATTAGGACAAGGTCTTCAATGTAAAGAATTAGTATGTTGTGACTATGAGTGTGTGAGAAGAACTCATGTGATAATTTATTACCTCAATGTGGGTGGTACATCCTTGGATACCAAAACTATATCATGACATTTGATGAAAATTTTGGTGGATAGGCATGAAAAATTATATAAAAGTGTTTGTAACAAGGTGTTTCACCTGTCAGTAGGTGAAAGTATATCATCAATGACCTGGAGGCCTATTTTAGACTTTTCCTATTCAGGAATGGAAGTGGGGTGATGTGACTATGGATTTTGGGGTATGTCTTACAAATACACATAGGAAGAATGATTAAATTTGGTTCATTTTGGATGTAATGAAGAAGTTATCACATTTCATTTCTATCAAGGAAAACATCTCGGTAGAACAGTTGATAGAGTTGTATGTGTGGGAGATAGTTCATTTTCATGGGGTGACATAGACTATAGTTTTATATTTTGATTCGTGCATTACTTCACACTTCTTATAAGGATAACATAAGGAACATGGAACATAAGTTTTGTTATGTATAGATTTCCACCCATAGATAGATGGTATGTTGGAGCATTCTATATAGGTGTTATAGGATATGATACAGTCATGTGTACATTACTCTGGTGGTTCTTGGGATAAGCACTTTGCTTCAGTGGAGTTCGACTATAACAATAGTTATTAATAAAGTATATATATGGAACCATATAATTAACTTTATTGTAGAAATTTTAGATCACTACTATGCTGGGTAGAGGTGGGTGAGTAAGAGTTGTTGGGACCGAGTCACGTTCATGAGACGTCAGAGCTAGTGCAGTTGATTCAAAAACTTATGGTTGTGGATCATAGTAATAAGAAGTGGTATATTGATATTAGGAGATGACCCATTGAGTTTATAGAGTGTGATCATGTTTTCTAATAGGTGTCACTTAGGTTGGGACACCACAAGATACATAGGTAGGGCAGGTTGGCACCCAGGTTTGTAAGACTGTTTGAGGTAGTGGAGAGAATCGGCCCACTTGCCTACCGATTGGCCCTTGTATTGAAATTTGTTGCTATGAATGACGTTTTCCATGTGTCACAACTATAGTGGTATCACTCTGACCTATCTCATGTGATCGATGTGGATGAGGTTGACCTTGAGAGAGATGCGTCATTTGAGAAGCATCTGCTTAGTGTGATGGATCATAGTGAGAACGCATTTTCAGGAAAGATCTTATTGATAGTTCATCTTTAATGGAAACATAGAAGTGTTCAAGGGGAATATTGGAAATGGGAGGAAAACATGAGGACTCAATGGCCCAATATTTTTGTCATAAATTATTAGTGATGTTCAGTAGTGCCTCTTGAGGACGAGATATTATATGTTGGGGAGATTGTAAAATCCCTCCTTTTTCTGGAGTAATATCGGGAGTGTTTTCATGTACTAGTGAGGTTTTTAAGTACCTTTTCATTAGATTTGTGGCATGGGGTGAATTTGGGTAATTTTTAAGAAATATTATTGGATAGAGGCATGTACATGGTTTGCACAGAGTTAAAAAAACCTATACGCCTAAAACCAGGAAACTGTGAAAAACTCTACAGAAAGGTCTGCATGGTTGGCGCACTATTTAACCTAACTGTGCTCCCCATCCCAAGAAACCATGTGCACGAGTTTTAATTATCTAGAATTAGTTTTTAAATCACCCAAATCCCCCCAAACCCCTCAATATCGACCTAGGATTGAGCTTGAAGAATTATAGCCTATCCTAGAGCCTTTTGAATGGATACCAAGGAGATTTAAACATTGTTCCTCGAGATCTATAACCCATATTGAAGATCCAGTCTCTAACCTGTAATTTTATTTCATCGCGTTACTTCTTTTATTCTTTCCTATATCAATATTTAATATTTTCTTGGAAGAAATCCACTGTTTACATGGATCAAAACCTACGGGTTGAGATTATGATCTAGGATTTTGAATCTAGGTCATGATTTTCATGATTTTCATGATTTTGATCATTACATTTGGGTTCAGGGAATTAGATTTGGATGTTGATTGAAATTTTTGGGATTCTTGGATTTTAGGGATTTTTATTGGGATAACATCCATTAGTAAACCATGTTATGTGGTCTAAATAAAACTTCCACAGTCATGTTTTTTATATGTGTTTGTGAGATTATTAATTTTTTATCTTACTTTGATAATTGATTTTCTAAATTTTTGTAATTATTAATTTTAATTGGAATTTTTTATTCATTGGAGATATATGCTACTATTTTATGATTTAATAATAGAACAAATAGGGCTTCCCAGTTTGATATTTGATTTGGAGATTTTGTTTAGGGTTAAGATATTTTGTTTGAGATATTGAATTGGTTGTGTTAAGATAATAAATTGTGGGGGATTAATTATGAGATGATATTAGGCTATGTAAGATAATTAATGGTGATTTATTTATGTTCCATGATATTAATTAAAGATAATGAATTATGGGAAATAATTATGATAAGTAGATATTTGATTTGGATAATTAATTATGAAGAATTAATTATGGAATAAGATCTGTGTTGATTGATTAATTAATTGATGAATTAATTTATTGGGTTTGTTCTTAGTTATGTTTTGGGTTAAATAATAGGATTTGGTATGTTTTACTAATCATTTTATTAGTAAGAGACTGAGGTGGTTAATTCTTCCAAATTTATGAATAATTTAAATGATGGAAAATTTGTGTGTTAAACATGGCATTTAGATCAAATTAGAAGTTGGGACTTAGACCTGGTGTTCCTTCCCAATAGTTATCCAAGATTGTGATGTGTGGTTTTAGAAAAGGTAATATATACCGAATGATATTTGGGGTTCTTGACATGGTTTTCAACACCAAATGAGATTTGGGTTGCCTGACATGGAATTCAACACCAAATGAATGACAATATTGGATTATGATTTAAATGGGAGACATATATTTAAACGAGGCCTAATATGATGATTAAAGAATAAATGACAATGTGATACCAATTTTATTATGAAATATATTAATTTATTCATATAATTTCATACACTATATTTTGGATGGGCTTGTTTTAGACACCATTGGTGGTGGCATTCTGAGTCGTACTCACACCCTATTCGAGCCACCAGATCGGCACTCGAGAATACTTCGTTATTGAAGGACATCAAAAGGGAAAGTCATTTGGATATATTATTGTTTGGGAATAGATGAGGGGTGAGGGAACTTGACATTTTTTGTGACCTGCTTTGGAGTCGTTGGGTATATATATTTGGTTTCATTGTAGACACTTTCTACTTTCATTTTCATACCATGTTTTCCCATTTTAGTTAAGTACTATATTTCCTGTTTTGACAATCATGTGGCATGGTGTTGTTCTACGTTTTATATGATTCTGTAATTTTATATAGTTTTTTGTTTCCATTGGTGTTTTATTCTAATAAAAGAGGGTATAATCTTCCCATGAATTACTTACCATACCATCACTACTAGCTGACACCCTCTAGCATATGTGGAGGTGCGCTTGAGAACATGTGATCAACCACCTCAGAGCATCATTTAGTGGAACCTCCATCGGGTTGTCACATAATATCTCAATTATAAAAATATAAACCATATAAAAAGAAGTGGTTTAATAAAATAAGATTTTTCTCTATGAAATAATATTTAGACCATAAGCCCTTATAACGATCATATCATTTAACTGAATATTTATCATTTAAGATATTATGTATAAAATGTAAAAAAGACCACCCAAAAAGAAGATAAAATAAAACATATTACAATAAAATTTAATTTTACAAATAATGACATTATAACATAGTATATTAAGTGGATGTATAGCCCGATTATTATAAATAGAGTTATGAAACACCTTAAAATTTTGGTAACATTCATTTCAAAAATCATTAGAAGAAGCAACATGAATTATAAGATAAAATACAATGAATTATAAAGAATTCATGATATAACATTAAAAATGGAATTACATACACTATAAAAAAATTAGGTGTATAATATTAAAACATGACTTGATAAAGGGGATTTGAGATATAGTATCTTACCTCTAGTCCATATATGCCATTTATTTCTATTATATCATTTAAAATAAACTTATTTTAATTATTTAAATTTTTACGAACTATAATCAGATTTATTAAATTATCATTAAAATAATTATTTCAAATACATATTCAATGACTTAATCAGTTAAGTCCATATTGTGTGTTTTGAGGATGTTTATATCAAAATTTCAAAATGACTTCGGTGTGTTGAACATAGGGAAAGTGTCCATTTTTTCATCATCAAAATATTATTAATAAATAAATAATGATAATTTTTATATATAAATAATAATTTTAGAACCAAATATTCTATATGGTTATAAATAATGAAATATCTGATAATCATGAAGATGGTAGGACATACATACGCATGAGTAACATTTCTATGATTCAATGTACATGAAAAAAATAAGATATGCATTATTTCATTATTATATAATTATTTTTATATCATAAATACCATATTATATTTTTTAAATAACATTATATATAAAATAAATATTATGTGGTGGTGAAAGCAAAATCTCATCACTTCGTGGAGGTGAAAATCCTCAGATACACACGAATAATGTTATAATTTTTCAGTGGATAAGAATGTATGAAACAAGATGATATATTATATCTAAATATTTATAATTACTTCTTATATTTATAGTTATACATTAAATACATCATTATAATCGTCCATGAGATTCTTTTATGGAAAACAAAATGCCTCACTTCGTGGATGTTGTACTCAACTGGTACTTCGAATCAGGTTATTATTCCCTAATCGATGTGAAAAATGATAAAAAAGGGTTGTAACAAAGGTATAATTATATATAAATATATATAAGGTAATAGTTTTATCATATAAACTTTTTTAAAGATGATTTAAAGGATGTTTAAGAAGATGTAATATGAAAATAAAAAATTTTGAGTTACACCTCCTATTGAAAAAAACACCACTGGATTACATATTAAGTGTTATAGGTTGGACTTATTAATATACCAATTTATGTAGGTAATGTAGACAAAGTTTGGATTGATACATGGTTAGGAATTTAGAAAATTATATTTCTTAAAAGCTATGAGTTAGGGAGTTGAATAAGCACCCTTATATAAATGGGAGAAGATGCATTCTTGGAATTACCTAATGTATTAAATTAATCAAAATTAGTTTCAGGAAAAAGATTAAAAATTGATATATTTATAATAATGGATGAGTATTATTCTAAATCCTCCCACAGAAGAAAACATGTACAAGTTTAGGTGATGTTTTTACCCTTTTTGTTTTTAAACCCTCAGTAATCATAAGAATATATTATTTTTATTAATTCTTAATCATAGAGTAATATATTTTTTATTATAAAAAATTAGTAATTTCATTCTGGAACTATTAATTTATTTTGACATTAGTGTACTCAATATATAAATTATAATTTTATATTTATATTTCTAGAGTAAATAAATGATATATTTATCAATAAAATTCATGGGACACTATAACACATCAAAACTCTATTACTTTAAGAGTTTTTATAATCATTTACATGATTTTATACTACTTTACCAAAAATAATGTTTCTTTTTTAAATAATTTAATGTAATGATTTCATCAATAAAAATTGATATTTAATTACAATAATAAATATAATATGATTATAATAAATATAAAAATTTTTATTTATTAAAATATTATTTCTATCATTATGTTAATATATAATGAAATTTTAAAGTAAAAGTGGTGAATTTTTTATTTTTCTTTATTTAAAATAATATATATCATTTTCAAATAAATATGTCACAAAACATCCCTAACATAAAATAATTCATTACTATGGTTTCATCCTCAAAATAAAATATATATAATTCATGTGTTATTGTTATTTTTATCCCTTATCATATTATGTTTAACCATAATTACCTAATTTTATCGTTGTGACAAATATGAACCTTTATTACTATTGATAATGGAAAAATATAATTTGGAACTATTAACCAAAATTGGAAGTCGTGATTAATAATAAGAATTTAGTTTTTATTAATTATTTTATTGATGTGGATGAAATTAATTTATGATAAAAAATCAAGACTCAATGATAATTAGCTTTTTAAAAATTTCTAATCCCATATATGAAATTATGCCAAAATAAGGTATATTGATAACTCTTATTTAATTAATTATATTATTCATAATTAAACTAGTCTTATGTTATGGAAATATAAAATGTTACTCATCTATTAAATGTTTTCTTAAATTAAATGATTGTTTTATAAAATCAATATTTTTCATTATTCACTGAAAAATGAACCTTTTAGAAAAATCCAAAATTAACACCCTAGGATAATTTATATATAATGGATTAAATAATTAGAAAAAATTTATAAATTTAAAATTATAAAATTTTTACATTACACTTCCATAAAAAACTATATCATGCATGAATACCAAATTTGGTTAAAAATAATTTTTTTTCTTTTATGTAAAAATTAAATAACATGGTTATAATGTGTATAAATTTATAAAATCAAATTCATGTATATTAATATGGAATTAAATTTATATGATATTAAAAATAAATGTGTTGTCAAATTTTTAATAACATGTTTTATGATGTATTGAATAATGATAGAAAGCATAAAGAAATTCATAGATAGTACGGAATATTGATCAATGATGAAGAAATGACTAGTGAAATGTGACATAGAATGTTCAAAACAATTATGGTGAATATGAATTATGTTTATGGAAATATAGTATAATATAGTAAATAAATAACACCACATAAGGAATAAAAAGACCATATACCATTATAATACTCACATATATATTGGGAACAAGTGAAATTGCATCAATTTTAAAGATGAATCCCAGTTTTACAAGGGAAATACAATGATTAGAAATGAATAGTTTTCATGTATAGTGTAACAAAAATGAATTTTTTTTAGAAATTTGGGATCACAATAATTATAAAAATTACATCCAATATTTCATAATGCATACAAAAATAATAAAAAATATTTTAAAATCACATTTTAAAATTATATTTTTAGTATAAATAATAATATCACCATTATTATTATTAAACAATAAACAAATATTCGAACTTTAAAAAATATATTTATCAATTTATAAAGTCTAAAATTATTCTTTAAAGTTTTATCTTAATCTGAATTTCCCAATTTATATAATGTCATTGCAAAAAAATAATAAATAATTACACTTGTGTTTATAAAAACCCACAATAGTGATTTAAATACTTGAGAAGCATACTAGGTCTGGTAGACACATCCCAAAATTAAAATAACATCATATAGAACACTTCTTATGGTGCTCCTCCACATATATGTATCTGTTTTTTAATTATCATACACCAAAACAACTAAAACCACATGAATGAAAAAATCATGTATCCTATAATGATATATATCCCTCCCAATTATCACAATCTAATAACTTTTTTTATACCCAAAGTATTTTGGTTTAATTTATTATCAATATTTTAACATGTGTTTGTTGAAAATGTTTATTTGAGATGTTGAATATAATGTCTTTTAATTTAATAAATAAACATTATTTAGTCTAATAATTTTTTTCTAATACTTAATAAAACTAACATCATGATAACTAATGGTTATTCATGATTCCAATTCAATTTATTCAAGGAAATATTTTAAAATCCATGAATGAAAAATATTAGTTTCTGAATGTTGTTCAAAATTTCATATATGTAAGAGTGTTAAATATGATATTAAAAATTAATTCTCAATGTATTGATATTTTGGGGGAGTTTTGGAATAATATTTATTAGTTAAAATGATGGAAATTTTGGAGGAGAATTTATGATCTCAAAGGAAATAAAATATTTGATATTGGAAACATGAATAATTACATTTAATGAAAATAAATTTCAGGAATAAAAAAATCCCACATATAATATATTTCTTATGGATAAGACCATGTCAGTTAATATATATAAATTTTTTTAAAATGAATAAATTTGAATGGTAAATCTCAAACAAAAAAATACAAAAATCAAAATTATATTGTCAAAAAAACTATAAACATAATTAAAAACAAATGGAATTTGGATAAGATAATAGGAAACATAAGGTGTAAAATTATTCATATAAAATTGGGTAAAATAAATTTTGGGTTTGATGTAATGTAGAGGAAGAAGCTAAATAGGTGTAATAAATTTTCAGAAAACCATTATTTTCTACATCAGAAGAACTTTTTCCAATAGAATCCAAATGAACATTAAAGTTTTGTAAACATAATTTATGTTTGATGATGCTGAAATTCAAATTAAAGGTTTATATTCATGAGATTAATTTCAATATTCTAACATGTTTTTTTATGTATTTAATATTGGGTTTATCCCCCAATTTCTATGATATTTGTTATGGATATTTTATGGAAACCCAAGATCCACACTCCATGACACTATACTAAACACATAAACATTAGATATTAGGATTTAATGATGATAATTGTGACACTACTTTTTTATCTAAACATTATTACATAAAATGTAAAATTGGACCACATACAATGTTGTAGACCTTATAGGTTAAGATTTTTAATAAAATAGGACAAATTCCTACATAAACTATTCACATGACCTTGAATGAGAATTTTTCAAATAGTTCCATGATTTTATTATTTCACGTATGGTTATCAACTTCATCATCAAGAAATCCTGTATAAAAATAAATCATTCGACTTCGTTATTTTATTTTGGGGAAATTTAAACCTAAAAAGTATGGGATCAAATGATTATTATGGGTAAAAATTAACATTTATAATGGAATGTCAACAGTGAGTATAATATTGAATAATTTAATGATGAAAATAAGAATTCATTAGTTAATCCTAGAATAAATCATACCCATCATAACTTTTATCGTCAAAGATTAAAACTTGGAAAATGTAGGATTTATCAGAATCAATAATCATAATCTTTGTGATATCAATCTCGATCATGAGATGTATTATAAACACATAACCAAAATACAAAAAATAGGTATTTAATTTTGGACATCATTATCACTTCACTCTTATAATAACTCTCAATAATTGAATAACCATGCATTTGACTTCCATACAAAATGCATTGGTGGGCTATCATAGACCCTCCCATCCTTGGATTATCATAGAACTACATGTAATTGGTTTATTATGGAACCACTAGTGATTGGTTTATAATTTAACAACCCATTAAATTTACATGTAATATAAAATAATCCGAACACATTAAACATATTGTTTCATCATAATCACATATGAACTACCATTATGTGTTTTATAACATAATTAACCTGTGGAAAATAAATTGGTTGTATAACGATTAATTTGAGACATGATTAACCTATATAATTAATTGAGTTCCACAAATATATTTTTGAAAAATGATTAACATGTGGAAAACACACTATTTCCATAACAATTATTTCTAATTAATGTTAACCATTGGAAATGATATGGTTTCTGTAACAATGTATTCGAAACATGGTCTACCCATGGAAAATAAATAAGTTCCATAACAATCTCTTTGAAACCATCCAAATCCTTCTAGAAACGAATGATCATGGTATTAATAAAATTATCACTAGTGTATGTTACATAAAAAAAGTTTGTTTATTTTGATGAATCTAAATACCATTAAAATATCATTAAAAACAATCTTATGAAAAAAAATCCCGTTCATATTGAAAACCATGTTTTAAAATGGAAAACATTCTCCAAATAATATTCTTTGAAAATAATATTTATAAAGTGTAGTGGAATATTTTTTTTAAAAATATTAACAATTATATTGTGTCAAATGTTCTTTTATCATTGAAAAAAACTATTTAATTTTTTTAATACATATTTAGAAATCATGGTTTTGAATTAACATAGATTTATTATGGAAGAGATAAATGAAGTCATGTTTCCTTAAAAATAATTTCCAAAACATTTTAAGTAATAACCAGTGTAAAAATGGAATAATTAAATGAAAATATCATGTATAACTATAAAATAAGAATATTCACGAGTATTATAAGTTTCCAACATCAATGACTTAATCACACGTAATCACAATAAATGATTAAATTGTAACAAAAGTCTCTTAACTATTTGTTAAATTTGAATCACAATCACAATGAAAGAATATCATTTAATCAAATTTAAAATATCATGAAAATAATGATATTTATTATTCAACATGTAAAATGGGTTTTATATACACCTTGAAAAAGAATATGGGTATATAACATAATAAATGCCTAAAAGAAATTAACATTGGGACAATAATACCTTAACAATTTGGTAACTTTGAAACTATAAACACCATGAAATATATATGATAAAATGGATATTTAAATCATCATAATTTAATGTATAATAATATTACAATACTTTTATTGTATTTATATACCCCAAACAGAAATAATTAGTGTATGGTATTCATAAAAGTATAAAATCAATTGAAAATTTTAATACAATTAAGTAAATTAAATTCATGATATATTATATCATAGGCCAGTATATACACCACCAAAATGAAACTAGTTATAAATATTGTATAAGTCTCACAGAAAAAAATGTGAGACTAAAAATCCCATAATCTTGACATCGATTCGTCATTAGTTTTCTATATCTTATTGAATAATTTTTTTTTGAATTTATTAGATTGTTGATAAAATTTTCATTATTATTATGAATTTTTGTGCACTTATAATAATGTTAGATAATTTTATATAATTTATTTAATTTTCATAAGTTGTTTTGACCATATTTATTATATGTGTCAAAATCAATATTGGTTGGTTGACTATGGTCATAGTGATCATTATAATATATATATATATATATATTAATAACTTTGAAATAAAATCATATTTACTCATAAATAATTCTTTTAAAACAAATCTTTAAAAATTATTATTCGAAATGAACCAACATTATGATCACAGAGATGGTCGATCGTACATACGCATAAGTAACATTACAATTTTTCAATGATCATTATGGAAAAATGGATGGTAACATTTTTTTTACAAAATGATCAATATATCATATATATAATAATATTTATTTATCTATTACTATATATGTTATTCTTGTGATGTGGTGATGAAAAATGGAGAATCACATCCTTTAAAGGTAGTGGTTGTCTACACGTCCATGAACAACAATGTGAAATGGAAAGAATAAAATGATATATTATATTTCATGAAAGAAAATTATCTCATGAAAATCATAATGATGACATTTATATCATATATAATTATTATAGTTACCATTATTACCTTCTATTTAACACATTAGTGAAAATTATTCACACCACTTTTGGAGGTGTTTGTCAATAATACTCATGAGAGAAATTATTGTATTCTGTATAATAGTTCACCGTATACACAAATGATGATTTCATGACCCATTTGATGGATGTGTAAATGAATGCAGGTATTAAGCATAAAATAAAAATATCTAATTATATTAACAATAATGAGGTTACAATATAATCATGGTGTAAGAATAATTCAAGTGGTGGATAGAGAAATAAAACAAAAGTGATATTTGATGAACATTCACTATTCATCATATATATCCTTTTAGATTATACCCAAATTAATACAAGGTTTTTTATGTCAAAAAATATATTCTAGAATTATGGGAGAGAGTTTTTATGGATATTTAGACCGGTTTTATATGATCTAAATGGTTTGAGAGGTATGAATAAGTCGGGAGAGTGGGTTTCTTTTAATAGTTGAGGAGGAGTGACATTTTTGTAAATACAAAACGGAAAACACTATTAGTAGGTTTACCATACATAATATTCCACTATAATAAAAAATAATTTTGATGGAAGAGTGGATATATTCTAAATATTTGTATACAGTGGGTTTTAGACAAGTTTCTTTGTCACTTGGCCCCTTAATATTAATGTTTTTCCACTAAGTAAACTCATTTTTAACTTAATCAATCCTATTAATTTTAATGGATTTTAATAAAAAAAAATTGGGTAAAAAACTATATTAACCATAATAGTCATTATAAATTATTATTATTTCAAATATAGTATCCATTTTTATTAAATAAATTTTAAAAATTGGATGAAATAAATTTATGATTAATCTCGTGGATGGGATGAAATAATTTATTTTTAACATGAAAATGTCTAAAAGTTTGTAATGTTTTTATATCAAATTTCAATGTGAAAATTATTCCAAAGAAATACATTGGATTAATTAATTTATTATTTAACTATTTTCAATTTCAAACTAATTCAAAATATAATCTATCTTTATAGTTTTTTTAGATTAAATTTTAGTTTTAAATTAAAATTTAGTATTATTAACTTTTCATAATTATATAGAACTTATCAGATAAATAAAAATTACCCCTATGTTATTTTTAACATTTAAATTTAAAAAATGAACACTATTTTGTCATATTATTGTATTAAAGTGAAAAAAATCAGTTTAAAAACATTTGATCTACTAAAAGTTAGAAAAACTGCCTATGAAAAATAGTTATTTTTATGCATAAAATGCGATTAATTATTATATGATGTCTAGTAGACAAATAAGGTGAATATTTAAAATTAAACTAAATATATTATATATAAATTTCATTAATATTATCCATCAAGAATGATTTTTTATCTTATTGGTATAAAATATACTTGTACACATTTAAATAGTTTTTTAGAAAGTGATTTATTTTTATTCTCAAATGTTTTTATTATAATTTATAATTATTTAAATACTACTATATTGGCCTTAAAGAGAACTAAATTTGACCTCTATTATTGATATAACTATTTGACTACCTAAATTTGATTAAAATCATATGACTTTTTTCAGTCATATAAAAGTACAGATAAAGGACCCATTTATCATTTTTTTAAATCTATAATGAAGTACCCATTTATTAGTGCCTTTAAAAGAATTTATATAGGACCACTTTATTAATTCATTTCATAATTCTGATAATGGATCACACTACAGTGTTTTGTAACAGTACACTATAGCACTAGAAATAGCTACAAACTAGAAACAATAATAGAAAATAGAAAAATCTGGTAGATATACAAATTTTAAAATAAATAAAATGTTCAAAAAAAATATAAGAGAAAAATATATTATATAAATTTCAAAAATTTGGTTATATAATTACATTAAAAGTAATTATTATTATAATCACTCAAAAAATCAATGTTACATTGTCTTTTTTCCCGAATCCTGACTCATGTTTTTACGGATAAAACCACCTATGGTTGAGAAAAATAACTCACCTACATAAGAAAAAAATTGTTTTTTAGAAATAATATAGTGAAATAAATTAAAACAAAAGTGTTAATTTTAAACTAATCATTGATTCATACAAGTGACACAATGTATCAGAGTGAGTTATAGTTGATTCTTTCATGTCACAACATTTCTTATTAATCACCATGAATTTTCTCTATGATAATTAATTAAATATATATAGGATTAAAATAATAAGGAAATTAAATAATAAATAGTTGATAGAATAATAACAAAACAATCTGTGAACATACCAATGTTTTGTTTATGTGATGCACCATGTAAAAAATTACACTTATATATTAAAATTGAAAATTAGGAGTTATAACTATCATGTGGTGCATTAAATTAAGGTTTGGATAATTCTTATATTTCCCAAAATCCTGTTGATTATTTTACTAAAGCATCAAAATAATCCAAATGAGTTTTCAAAGTATTGTGTACCTAAATTATCTTTTTTACTAAAATGTCCTTTTAAACAAGAAACATGCACATTAATAAATGATGATAACATCTTAGGTTAGTATACCCTAAGACACATTCGTGCACATAAAAATGTCTTATGATTTTTTTCCCTTAAATATAAAGATAATTTGACTGTGTTTCTTATGTTTCAACTGAGTGACACTTTTTGAACAAAAATGAAAATTCAAAATCGGTAATAGAAACTTTTTCTAAAATTAGCCACATCATGTATCAGATTGAGGATTTGGTGATTCCAAATAAAATCAAATAAAATATGATTCATTTTTTAAATTATCAAAACACTATAAATGTGTTTCCATAGTTGGGAGTACGTCCCTTGTCTTTTTTACTAATAATTTCAATTTTAAATTAAATAATGCACCATGAGTAATACTTGTCAAAATGTGCATCAGATTAAGGTTATGATGATTTTTACTTGTATCAAGTGGCTTATGGATAATTTTACTAATGTATCAAAACAATATGAATGGGTTTGTTTAGTATTTAGTACACCACTTGTGTTTTTTCCATAAAAGTATTTTTAAATTGGAGAAATGAACTTTGAGTCATACCGATCACATCGTGTACTAGATTTAAGGGATTCTAATTTATAAAAAAATTGAGATATATCTCATTTTCAAAAATTATTAAGACAATTTCAGTGTGCTTTATCAGTTTTCAGGGAATTGAACTTATAGAACTAAAATTTCAATTTAAAACCAATAAGGGATACATTGAGTCATACCAAGAATATTTTGTATCAGGTTGTGAAACGACTAATTCACAAACATTAAAAATGACCTATAGATCCTTTTAACAATGTATCAAAATATTCTCAATAAATTTTATTGGTTTTTATTAGGAACATTTTTATACTAAAATTAATGTGAATTTTAAATAAATATTACACTTGGAGTCATACCGGTCAAAAATGTGAACTGGATTGAAGTATGTATTATTAATACACATTCAAATTCACTTATGGATTGTTTTAATAAATTCTCAAAATAATAAAAAATAATATTTCTTATTTTTTAGTGTGTCACTTTTCTTTTTTTACTAAATTAATATTTTAAACTGTAAACATGCAGATTACATCGTAACAGTCACATCACGTGTCTGTTTTATGTTAGAATAGTTCATACACATCCAAAATGACATAGGATTTATTTTAAAAATTACCATTACAATATTTTTATTTTTCTCTATTTTTTGTGAGTGAAACTTTTTTATCTAAATTTTAAATTTTAAATTGATAATAGAAACTTTGAGTCATACCATCCACATTGTGTGTTAGATTGAAAATATTCAAATTCATAGACACCCTAAATTATGTATTGACCATTGAACTATAGTATTAAAAATAAGAATCTGTTTGGAGGGTTTTGAATATATCACTTGTGATTTTAAAAAAAATTATTGTCAATTTAGAATAAAAAGATTCCCTCAGATTCATTTTGGTGACATCGTGTCTCAGGTTGAGGGGAAACTAAATCCTACATGTCCAAAAAAAATTATCTTCATTTTTATAATCATTAAAAATAAACCAATCATGTTTTCTTGAGTTTTGAGTATGTAACATCTATTTTTTACTAAGATATTATTTCAAACTAGAAATGCACAATTTGAGTCACACCAGACACATCACATGTCATTTTAAGGTGACACTAATTTATAGAAATCAAATTTTAATTATGAATTCTTTTCCAAAATTATCAAGATAACATGATCATGTTTTCCTAGTATTTAGTCACTGATACTTTTTGAAATTAAATGTAAATTTTAAACTCTTATAAACATTTTGAGTAATACTAGGAACATTATGTATCTGATTGAGGTGTGGACGATTCTTACATGTGTCAAATAATATATGAATCATTTTAGAAAAGTATCAAAATAATTAGAATGGGTTTTACTTAGTTTTTTATATGTTTAATGTATTTTTTTTCTAAAATTATTGTCATTTCTAAATAAAATGACACAATTCAAGTCATATCAGTCACATTTTTCATAATATTAAGGTGATGAGGATTACTAGATTTCTGAAATGACATATTGATCATTTTACTATTGTATAAAAGTAATATGAATTCATTTTGTTGACATTGAGTATGTCACTGCCTTTTTTAGTAAATATAATGCCAATATTAACAAAAAAAGATATATTATAAGTCATACAGGTCACACCATAAAATGTATTGAGTTTTTTCTTCTAATACTTAAATTCCAAAATGGATTATAGATCAATTTACTAAATTATAAAAAAATCAGAATGTGTTGTCTCTGTTTGTATTATGTCACTATTCTTTTTTACTAAAATGATATTTTAAACTTGAAACACACAGTTTGAGTCCATTGGTTACGTAATGAAGCATTTTGGCATGATAAATTTCTATACAAATAAAAATTGACTTATGAAACATTTTCTAAATTTTCAATACAATGTGATTTTATTTTCTTGGTTTTCATTGTGTGACACATTTTGACCTAAAATTTCATTTCTAAACTGAAAATAGATATTATTCTTCATAAGAGAAAAAAATGAAACATTTTTAGGTGAGGATAATTTCTACATGCACCATCTGACTTATGGTTCATTTTTTTAATGTATAAAAATAATACGAATGAACTTTCTCGGTTTTGGGTATGTCAATTTTATTTTTTACTAAAATTATTATCAGTTTTAAATAAAAAGATGCACTTGGAGTTATATTAGTCACATATTATATCAGATTGTGGTGAGTATTATTTATGAATCGACCAAATTACTTATGGATCATTTTATTAATTTATCAAAATAAGCCAATTTCATTTTGGTCAGTTTCCTTTACATCACTTGTCATTTTTATTAAAATTTAATTTTTAATTGGAAACACACACATTGAGTCATATCGATCACATTGTGTGTCAATTTCAGGTGATTATAATTACTATATTCCATAAAGGGATTATCAATAATTTTATAAAATTATCATGAATTTAGATGAGTTTTTCATTGTTTTCAATGAGTGAAACATTTTTAATAAAAATTTCAACTTTATATTGAGAAAAGGTATTTTCTGTCATACAGATCATATCAGGTATTAGATTCTGGTCAAGAATACTCTCAATTATAAAAAGTAACTTATGGATCATTTTCTTAAATTAAAAACAATATGATTTAATTTTCAAATTTTTGACATGTTCATTTGACATTTTACTAAAATTAATCTTAATTTTTAATAGAAAGATGCAATTGGAGTCATATTAGTTACACTATGCATCATATTACTTTGATTATGATTTTTAAAACCCTCAAATGACTCATTTAAAATTTTAATAATGTATAAAACAATTGTAATGAGTTTTCATTGTTTTGAGTATGTAACTTGTATTTTTTACTAAATTTACTATCAATTTTAAACAAAAATAAAAATATAGAGTCATACTAATCTCATGGTGTGGAATATTTAAGTGAACATTAATTTTACACACCCCAAATCACTTATAAATTATTATAACAAATTATAAAAGAAATTATAAATTTTATTCTAGGTTTTCAATACATGAAATTTCATTTTTTAATAAAATTTTATTAAAAACTAGATTCCTGTACATTTAGTCAAATTGGTCACATCATGTGGCATTTTTATATGAGATTATTTCTTATAAATCGCAAATTACTTTTGAGTAATTTTATTAAATTATAAATACAATCCAATTTTTTTTTTCAATATTCAACTTGTCTGTTCAATAAAATTAATATCAATTTTAAATAATACAACACAGTTTCAGTCATATTGGGAACATTTTCCTTCAAGGTGAGCTTAAATTGATTTATACATGTCACAAAGTTTCGAAATAATCTTATTACGATATCACTATTTTTATTATATTATTTGTGTTTTCAATTCAATGAAAACTATAAACTATAATCCTCTAGTCTGAGTCATATAGATCCATGTGTCTATTAAATTGAGAATAGGCTGATTAAGAATGCTAAATGTGTTTTCCATTAACATATTTAATATATATATATATATATATATATATATATAATAAAGAACAAATTCCATTAATATGGAAGAGAAACTCCTTTAACCCAAAAAAAATCACATTTCATGCTGCCTGTGGTTTTCTCTTTCATTAGAAAGGAAAATGTTCACTATTTTTTGTCTTATTACAGATAGTTGAAAGAACAATATGACATCCTAAAATATTAATGGCAAAACTAAATAAATATGAGACAAAAATTATAAGGAAATTATCAAACAAATACTAGGAAAATTATATATTAAATTAGTTAAATAGTTATTACGAACTCATCATCTCATGATGGTTGTAAACATTCATAAATCATTTCCTTATTGTAATTATCTCAGTTGCATCCTTAAATTCCAATCCCTCACAAGCATGGGAATTTTATAAAAACCCTCCCTTATAAGAAAAAAATAAACCAACATAATTAGAAAGAAATTATTATTCTAGTAATAGTAAAAAATAAATAAAGTAAACCTTAATATGAAACAATAAGTTACATATATAGACAATAAATATTCTGTGAAAACATTAAGACTGGAAAAAATTCACAAGAGAAGAATTTTATTATATAAGTAAGTGTAAATCACTATTTCAGGATAATATTAAAGGAGTGAATCAGCCTTGTTTAAGAATTCATTTCATCATTATATTTTTAAAAATTAACAAAACAAGTATTAGATAAAAACGAAGAGTAAATTTACTAAAAATTAATATATAATATTATGAGAATCCATTAGAAGGATATTTGTTTAAATTATATTTATTTTTTCCACCTTAAATATTTTAAAAAGACACTTAACATAACTATAAATTATTTAAATTTTCGGATAGTATTAGACATCAATATAGTGAAATATTGTAGAGACCCGAAGCTTAACGTACATGAACATTACATTACTTTTGCGGAATACTTAATACATAACAAAAACACACACACAAGGATCGTAATAGTTTAGTGTCTTTGGAAACTCGGAATGTAATCTTCTAATCGTGGTGAAAGATCTTCAATATCTCCCATAAAGATCTTCCCGTTTTTTTTACCTAAAACCTTTCTTTATATCCTGGGGAAAAGAAAACATAAAAGGGTGAGCTCAAATTCTCAGTAAGTGTAAACAAAAGAAAAATCAATCACATCATATTCATAAGAACATAACTTTTGGAAATCTTAACCTGCAAAAGAGAGCATAATTTCATAACATGGGATAAATCATAGTAGTGAAATGAAATCCAAATAAGCATAACGTAAAACATGAAACTTTGTGGCATACACACATAATCATAGAGAATCATTTCTTGTTAGTCATGACTCATTTCCAAGACTATCTTAGTGGACAAAGTCCCTTTCTGAATCGAGTCACCCTCGTTTCAGTCCTGTTTCACTGAACCGGTATAACCTACCATTCCAGCCATGTCTATCTCATGAGATATGAAATATTTACCCAATGCATTGGAGTGAGATATAGGTCCCACCCATCTCATAACGATACCATTCTTATGTGTGCCACAAAATCATAAATCATACATCATTGCATAACCCATGTAATACAAATGGGAATCTTAAACATCATGACATCATAAATGAATTCATATAAGATAAAGGAATTCATAAAAATAATTCCATCACAACATTATCAAATCAATGTAATAATCGGGATAAAAACAGAACCCTTTATTATCTTAGATGGAAAATAATTTTGATAAAACACTTGAACTCCATTCTTGAGGAAAATATCCTTTCTTCTTCAAAAACATTTTTCCTTTCATAACATGTCATACTACTTTAAAATAAAAGAAGTTGATTAAAAATAAACTTGAAAACTTGTAAAGGAAGCTTCTTGGAAATAATGTTTCAAAAATCCATTCATGTTGTATAAGTTAAAAAAGCATTCTTCGTACTTTTGTCGGAAAAGTCAAAAAGTACCTCGTACGAAAAACGACAAAAGATTCCTTTCATATTCTTTACTAAAAACTCATCGAAGGGTAAAATTGGATTTTAACTTTTGTAAGTTAATTGAAATAATATTACATATTGAGGAAACATGTATGTGGATGATAAAATACACCCCAACAAATTTCAAAGTATAAACAATCTCGGATAAAAATGAGATTGTGATATTTCCCCTTACCTTAGGTCCGACTTGCTTTGTAAGTGTCCGAACCTCCTGTATAATGATTTAAATCATGTTATTGACTTATTCCAGAATCATATTCATTGTTATTATATCATATATGGTCCACTTATAACTTTATATTACCCGTTCTTTTGTAAATTCTTGTTAAAGTAGCGTTTTGGGTAAAATCGTCTCATTTGTCGTTCGTGTTTTTAACTTGTAATTATTCATATGATTAATTAGATCATGATTAATTAATTCCTGAATATAAAACATGATTTATATATATAATATATATTCAGAATATATATATATATATATAATATATCGATAAATGGAATGAAATACATCGTTCATGGAGACGGTAGTCCGTACGTACGCATGAACGCTGTTTTCGTTTCCTTATTGAATTGAATGGAATTAAGTAGATGACATACATATAAATATACATAAATCCAGTATCATTATTATGTCATATATTTCATTAGTACTTATTATATATACTTTATAATCATTCATGAATGGTTAATCATTGAGAATGAATTTCATCGCGTCGTGGAGACGGTAGTCCGTACGTACGCACGAGCGATGATATTGTTCCCATGGTCGTGGAATTGTGTTGAAGTCTATGTATACTATTTCAGTATCAATATCACTTTATAATAATCATATATAGTTACTCATTACACCTTTATACCCATCCAATTAAGATGGTGGCGGAAAATAGATTACACCACGGCGTGGAGACGGTATTCCGTACGTACGCACGCGCGGTGATTTCCTTTTTCCGTAGGATGGATAGAAGGTTAATTAGGGTTGTTTCATATTTATAATAACATATCAGTATATACGAAATACTGATGTTATTACTTTAACATGAAACAACTATAGAAGAATAAGTTGAAGAAGAAAGAAATTGAAAAAGATAGGTAATGGATATTACCTATTTTTGACGGGCCTTCACTTATCCTCCACTTAAAGAACTAAGGATGGTCTTTGAAGAAGACCAGGACCTCTAGGATGATACTAGGGAAGTGGAGAGGATAAAATGGCAGGGGTTGTCCGAGCTTGAGTTCTCAAATTGGTGTGAGGAGGAGGGGGAGGTGGTGCCCTTTTATAAGGGAGGAGAGGGGCACCTTAGGAATATCTCAAAATATTATTTTATATTAAAGTCAAAATCGGATTATAATGGTTCCAAAGGGTCTTATTTCGAAGATAAAGTGGGGATGGGTCTAAATACTATCGACCAATAGGATTTAGACAAGTTTAGGGTATTATTTTAACCTTATCAATTAGATTTAACTCTAAGTTAAATAATTTAACTTTTACCGTGTCTTTTTGTTTTCTTTCACTATATGGTTAATACACATACTATAACATGGCAAACGAACCCCAAATTGTTTATTATTAATATATATATCCTTATCTATGTCATTGGGCCGAACCTTAGATTTTTTGGAATAAAATAAAAATTAATAATATAATATTTGATTTAAAAACTATTTTGTGTCAATTTTGACACTATTTGATATATGATTTTTGTGAAAGTCATAACAGAATTATATGTTCGAACCAAGTTGATTAAATCAACAATAATATATCATAGTAACCTATAAAATTAGTTTAATTCATAAAAAGTCTTAAATTACATTTATTTTGGTATTTATAATATCAATTATGTCAATATTTCATTAATAAGATAATTACTGCATCATCTTTGTGTCATAACTAAATTAACTTATTTGATGTCTAAAAATTACAAATAAAATACCATTATGTAAGAAATCTTTTTAGCTTTCTAATTAATATTTACAATCTAATTTATGTTATGTATAACCCTATATTAAAAATGTTTTAGTAAATAAACTTTGATTTTAACTCTTTTAACTCTTCTTTGAATTAAATAATAATAAATGTCCTAATCTAATCCAAGTGGGCCTAAATGATAATATTTTACACTTAAGGTTGTTTTTGGTCGAGACAAACTTTTCCAATAGAATTAGGACATTTGTTAGGGTAATATTAATATCATTGTTACCCTTAATTACCCTATTTACTTTTAACCGTGGTAAATAAAAGTAAAAAGTTACTATTCACCAAAAATTATTTTCATCTCATTGAACCACATTTTACTTACTGACATCAACCGTGTCTCTCGGATTTTTGAAATTTCATTCACAGAAGCGGTAAAATTAAGTTTTATGAAAAATTCAGTTTTTTAACTACCACTTAGTAGATTCACTATTCATCAAAAATTGATGTTTTTCAGAACAATGACAAAATTTTATCCTAAGCTATATTTCATATTCCAAATTCAAAAATGAAGTCTATTTTACCAAATTCATAACATAGAAGTTTCATTAATTAATTTCATAATTAAATCCCGCTGTTAAAACAAATAGCGTGTTTTTAAGAAACAATATCTATCAAAAGATTGACACTTGTTTATGTCTGGTTTAAATGTGAAATTACATCCAATGACCAACATTGTATTAAATTGTAAAAATATATTCTAAATATACTTTAAAACCACTCAAATTTATAATTTATCACTATTAATTATTTTGATTAAAAAATTTGTTTTTAATTATAATTTAGTAATTTTCACTATTCATCAGAATATGAAAGTTATCCGAAAAGTACCAAAATTTCACCTTAGGCTAAATTCGATACTCCGAATCCAAAAATGAAGTCCATTTTGAGAGCTAAAATTTCTAAAATTTTAAAAGGTGGTTATTACTATTCATAACGGCTAGTTATAATAATATTTTAATAGCATATCGTTGATTAGTGAAACTCGGTATTGCGTACTACACACGCTATCGATGAAGGTCACGATTGCGTGTAATGCAAGGCAAGTCAAGGATGTGTGTAGTGCAAGCTTCTTTTGGGGTAGCATACAACACAAGACATTAATAAAATTAAAAAGGATATTTTTCATAAAATCTCGGGCTGTTACATTCTACCCCCCTTAAAATGAATTTCGCCCTCGAAATTCATCGGGGTTATAAATGGTTTACTATTCGAAAGTTTCTTTAATAGAAACCCACATCGTAAAAAGGAATATCAAAACCAATCTTTAAAAACAAAAGTATGAAATGTAACGATTACCCAAATAAACTAATCACTGGGTTTCCACATAGGTGAAAATATGGATATGGAAGAGAAATCTAACCATCATGTTCTAATGGAGAGTGGTAGAGAACATGGCTATAGAAAATCCAACAATCACAAATCCATAAATTTGTGACGATCTAAGGTACCATCTGATTAATCAGATATAAGAGCACTAGGACAACATTTTTGGTTTTCAAGATCGTTTCCCTAAAGTTGAGGAATTTTAATTAGAATAAATACTTACTTTATTTTGGTACAATCTCACTGTTGTTCGTGCCTTGTACAATTTCCACTTCATCTCTTAAATAAATGAAGTTGAATTTGTTATTCGTGAAGTGTTATCAGATCATGTGATAGAATGACGGGTCATTCCATCTGTCTCAAACAAAAGGTTAGCAAAAGTTATTAAATATTCATAAGTCATTCTATAGTGAGATTAATCATATATGGTTTCTAAAATCGACTTATACTTCTTATATCATACTGATTAATAAAATAAAACTAGTTTCTACTAAACAGGTACTTCCTGTAGGCCAGTGGTAGGCGATAAAGGCCAGTCGCACTTCGGTTGTGGGTTCGATTCCCACAGCCTTGTCCGACGCGATGGGCTGTCGCCCGTTCTGCAGGTTGTCCTTTTTCTAAAACTATAATACTATAACATCACATCAATAATATTGAAAAAAAACATCTATCCTTAAACAATACTAACTTATGTCCAACATAATCCATTCCAATCTTTAGGCTTATCCATAATACTGCAGCCCACTCTCATAACGTAGTGAAAACGATTACCAAAAATTTAACACCATCGTCGATCCCCGTATATCATAAGATATGTTTTGTTGGTCACATTCCAAAAATTCAAAGTCCTTAATAATGTATTCTCTTGAATACCCATTGAAACATAGTGAAAACATGAATTCAGTTAAAAGATAACACTTTCCACATATCAAAATCCTCAAAATTCTATATACTCAAACCATGATATCACTTAGTCCTAATATCAATCATGAGCTCATGAATACTATTAATCATTTCATTTTCTCGTTTTCCCTTCATTATGCGTATAATATCTCAATCACTTTGAATACCACATTTGACCAATACATAAATATTCCAATACTCCATGATACAACATTATTTTGGAATCCCATTACATAAACACTTAATCATTCCACCACATCGTTGTCATATTCAACATTGCCAATAGTGATCTCATGTGACTTCCCTTTGTCCTTTGCCTTAAGAGGTTGCTCATGTCGATCATCACTAACCCTTGGATTTGGGTATTTATTAGCATAATGACCCATTTCCTTGCACTTGAAGCATTGAAGTGTTGGTTGTGCGTTCTCTGCAGTGTTTGCTTTATTCACATCATTAGAATCCTTTTTTCCATTACTTCGACACTCAGCTGCTCGATGACCTTATTTTCCACACTTAAAAAATTTTCTAGTCCCTTTAAGACAATCTCCACCATGCTTCTTTCCACACTTTGTGCATAAGGAAACATTCATCTTCTTTTCACCATTATTCTGAGATTTCTCCTTGAACTCCATCTTTCGTTTCTTGTCAAAACCATGGGATGGATATGTAACACCAACTTCCATTTCTACCTTGATAGCACAACGCACAATTTCTTCATAGCTACTGAAGTCTCTTATAGATAATGCCCTTAGAAGACTTGGTTTTAAGCCACTGAAAAATCGATCAACTTTACTTTCAGGTTGGATGATAATGCCAGATGCATACCTTGCAAGTCTTGTAAAATTTACTTCATATATACCAACAGATTCATCATCCTTCTACTTCAGCTCAAGAAACTCATTTTCCATCTTTGTTCGAAGAATATGAGGGAAGTACTTACTGAAAAACAAGTTCTTGAACTCGTCCCATTCCATGGACTCAATTTCATCTCTTGGCCTCGTATTCTTGATATGATTCCACCATTGATCAGCTTCACCTTCCAAACGATATACTGCTAAGATGACTTTATCATGTTCAGAACATTGAAGTACTGAAAATATCTTTTCAGTGGTACTGATCCATTGTTCAGAAACAAGTGGATCGGAAGTCCCACTGAAAGAAGGTGGACGTTGCCTCATGAAGGACTCAATAGAATGTTGTTCCCTTCTCTGCTCATTTGGAAGTCCAGAATGATTCATAGCTTGTGTAAGGATAGCAATAATATTTTTCACTGCATCTCCCATAACATTTGTTTGTTCAGGAGGAAAATCATTGCATTTTCCATTGCATTGATCAACACGGTTCCTTCGGGTTCCAGCCATCGTCTAAAACCCAAAAAGAATAGTGTGAGAGGAAAGAATCATGCTAGGGAAAACAACATAATAAAGGGGGAGTACCTTCAATATCTAACATCTTAGGTTTAATTCTATGATCGTTAGCGTAGTTCTAGCACTATAACCTATACATATACTTAACCTTAGGGACATCCCTATACATACCTTAGAAATATCTCTAGGGATCTCACTAACGTTTTTGCATCCTAGTTTCCAAAGTTGAATAAACCTTTCCTCTGATACCAACTGTAGAGACCCGAAGCTTAACATACATGAACATTACATTACTTTTGCGGAATACTTAATACATAACAAAAACACACACACAAGGATCATAATAGTTTAGTGTCTTTGGAAACTCGGAACGTAATCTTCTAATCGTGGTGAAAGATCTTCAATATCTCCCATAAAGATCTTCCCATTTTTTTACCTAAAACCTTTCTTTATATCCTGGGGAAAAGAAAACATAAAAGGGTGAGCTCAAATGCTCAGTAATGGTAAACAAAAGAAAAATCAATCACATCATATTCATAAGAACATAACTTTTGGAAATCTTAACCAGCAAAAGAGAGCATAATTTCATAACATGGGATAAATCATAGTAGTGAAATGAAATCCATATAAGCATAACGTAAAACATGAAACTTTGTGGCATACACACATAATCATAGATAATCATTTCTTGTTAGTCATGACTCATTGCCAAGACTATCTTAGTGGACAAAGTCCCTTTCTGAATCGAGTCACCCTCGTTTCTGTCCTGTTTCACTGAACCGGTATAACCTACCATTCCAGCCATGTCTATCTCATGAGATATGAAATCTTTACCCAATGCATTGGAGGGAGATATAGGTCCCACCCATCTCATAATGATACCATTCTTATGTGTGCCACAAAATCATAAATCATACATCATTGCATAACCCATGTAATACAAATGGGAATCTTAAACATCATGACATCATAAATGAATTCATATAACATAAAGGAATTCATAAAAATAATTCCATCACAACATGATCAAATCAATGTAATAACAGGGATAAAAACAGAACCCTTTATTATCTTAGATGGAGAATAATTTTGATAAAACACTTGAACTCTATTCTTGAGGAAAATATCCTTTCTTCTTCAAAAACATTTTTCCTTTCATAACATGTCATACGACTTTAAAATAAAAGAAGTTGATTAAAAATAAACTTGAAAACTTGTAAAGGAAGCTTCTTGGAAATAATGTTTTAAAAATCCATTCATGCCGTATAAGGTAAAAAAGCATTCTTCGTACTTTTGTTGGAAAAGTCAAAAAGTACCTCGTACGAAAAACGACAAAAGATTCCTTTCATATTCTTTACTAAAAACTCATCGAAGGGTAAAATTGGATTTTAACTTTTGTAAGTTAATGGAAATAATATTACATATTGAGGAAACATGTATTTGGATGATAAAATACACCCCAGTAAATTTCAAAGTATAAACAATCTCGGATAAAAATGAGATTGTGATATTTCCCCTTACCTTAGGTCCGACTTGCTTTGTAAGTGTCCAAACCTCCTGTATAATGATTTAAATCATGTTATTAACTTATTCCAGAATCATATTCATTGTTATTATATCATATATGGTCCACTTATGACTTTATATTACCCGTTCTTTTGTAAATGCTTGTTAAAGTAGCGTTTTGGTTAAAATCGTCTCATTTGTCGTTCGTGTTTTTAACTTGTAATTATTCATATGATTACTTAGATCATGATTAATTAATTCCTGAATATAAAACATGATTTATATATATATAATATATATTCAGAATATATATATATATATAATATATCGATAAATGGAATGAAATACACCGTTAATGGAGACGGTAGTCCGTACGTACGCATGAACGTTGTTTCCGTTTCCTTATTGAATTGAATGGAATTAAGTAGATGACATACATATAAATATACATAAATCCAGTATCATTATTATGTCATATATTTCATTAGTACTTATTATATATACTTTATAATCATTCATGAATGGTTAATCATTGAGAATGAATCTCATCGCGCCGTGGAAACGGTAGTCCGTACGTACGCACGAGCGATGATATCGTTCCCATGGTCGTGGAATTGTGTTGAAGTGTATGTATACTATTTAAGTATCAATATCACTTTATAATAATCATATATAGTTACTCATTACACCTTTATACCCATCCAATTAAGGTGGTGGTGGAAAATAGATTACACCACGGCGTGGAGACGGTATTCCGTACGTACGCACGCGCGGTGATTTCCTTTTTCCGTAGGATGGATAGAAGGTTAATTAGAGTTGTTTCATATTTATAATAACATATAAGTATATAATAAATACTGATGTTATTACTTTATCATGAAACAACTAAAGAAGAAGAAGTTGAAGAAGAAAGAAATTGAAAAAGATCGGTAATGGATATTACCTCTTTTTGACGCGCCTTCACTTATCCTCCACTTAAAGAACTAAGGATGGTCTTTGAAGAAGACCAGGACCTCTAGGATGATACTAGGGAAGTGGAGAGGATAAAATGGCAGGGTTTGGCCGAGCTTGAGTGCTCAAATTGGTGTGAGGAGGAGGGGGAGGAGGTGCCCTTTTATAAGGGAGGAGAGGGGCACCTTAGGAATATCTCAAAATATTATTTTATATTAAAGTCAAAATCGGTTTATAATGGTTCCAAAGGGTCTTATTTCGAAGCTAAAGTGGGGATGGGTCGAAATCCTATCAGCCAATAGGATTTAGACAAGTTTAGGGTATTATTTTAACCTTATCAATTAGATTTAACTCTAAGTTAAATAATTTAACTTTTACCGTGTCTTTTTGTTTTCTTTCACTATATGGTTAATACACTTACTATAACATGCCAAAAGAACCCCAAATTGTTTATTATTAATATATATATCCTTATCTAAGTCATTTGGCCGAAACATAGATTTTTTGGAATAAAATAACAATTAATAATATAATATTTGATTTAAAAACTATTTTGTGTCAATTTTGACACTATTTGATATATGATTTTTTTGAAAGTCATAACAGAATTATATGTTCGAAACAAGTTGATTAAATCAACAATAATATATCATAGTAACCTAGAAAATTAGTGTAATTCATAAAAAGTCTTAAATTACATTTATTTTGGTATTTATAATATCAATTATGTCAATATTGCATTAATAAGATAATTACTGCATCATCTTTGTGTCATACATAAATTAACTTATTTGATGTCTAAAAATTACAAATAAAATACCATTATGTAGGAAAGCTATTTATATTTCTAATGAATATTTACAATTGAATTTATCTTATGTATAACCCTATATTAAAAATGTTTTAGTAAATAATCTTTGATTTTAACTCTTTTAACTCTTCTTTGAATTAAATAATAATAAATGTCCTAATCTAATCCAAGTGGGCCTAAATGATAATATTTTACACTTAAGGTTGTTTTTGTTCGAGGAAAACTTGTCCAATAGGATTAGGACATGTGTTAGGGTAATATTAATATCATTGTTACCCTTAATTACCATATTTACTTTTAACCGTGGTAAATAAAAGTAAAAAGATACTATTCACTAAAAATTATTTTCATCTCATTGAACCACATTTTACATACTAACATCAACCGTGTCTCTCGGAGTTTTGAAATTCCATTCACAGAAGCGGTAAAATTAAGTTTTATGAAAAATTCAGTTTTTTAACTACCACTTAGTAGTTTCACTATTCATCAAAAATTGATGTTTTTCAGATCAATGCCAAAATTTCATCCTAAGCTATATTTCATATTCTGAATTCAAAAATTAAGTCTATTTTACCAAATTCATAACATAGAAGTTGCATTAATTAATTTTATAATTAAATCTCGCTGTTAAAACAAATAGCGTGTTTTTAAGAAACAATATCTATCAAAAGATTGACACTTGTTTATGTCTGGTTTAAATGTGAAATTACATCCAATGACCAACATTGTATTAAATTTTAAAAATATATTCTAAATATACTTTAAAACCACTCAAATTAATAATTTATCACTATTAATTATTTTGATTAAAAAAGTTTTTTTTAATTATAATTTAGTAATTTTCACTATTCATCAGAATATAAAAGTTATCCGAAAAGTACCAAAATTTCACCTTAGGCTAAATTCGATACTCCGAATCCAAAAATGAAGTCCATTTTGATAGCTAAAATTTCTAAAATTTTAAAAGGTGGTTATTACTATTCATAACGGCTAGTTATACTAATATTTTAGTAGCATATCGTTGTTTTGTGAAACTCGGTATTGCGTACTACACACGCTATCGAGGAAGGTTGCGATTGCGTGTAATGCAAGGCAAGTCAAGGATGTGTGTTGTGCAAGCTCCTTTTGGGGTAGCGTACAACACAAGACATTAATAAAATTAAAAAGAATATTTTTCATAAAATCTCGGGCTGTTATAAATATAGCATCCAAATGACACAAAAATCTAGTGCATCCATTATGTCTTCATGCATTGTGATGTAGATTAGTATATCATTTTCAATATTATAGGTGATGATAAAATCTAATATAAAATCTCCATTATTTTGTAATCAAAATTTGAATATCCATATTCTAATTTATTTATTATTAAGAATGATGATTAATTTTTTATTAATAATTTTCTGAACATAGATCATTTTACATAATTAATGTTAAAATGAATATTACAATAAAAAACTAGTGGACATAAATTTTGATGGTAAGGTTATGAAAATGTTACTAGATGGATAATAATGATTGGTTAAATACCTATACTCATGAAATGATTTTTATATAATGGTTGGATGATTTAATTTAACATCATGTTCATTCAAATGAATATTTTTTAGTCAATCCATTTCAATAATTTAAACATGAAAGGTTAATTGTATATATTTCAAAAGAATTTTTGACATTATATCATTCACATAATTGATGATCAAACTGACCAAATAATTCCACCACCCATCTATTTAAACCACTATGTTATTATTTTATAAAAGTTCATAATTAAATCAATGAAAATTTTAATTTATTTACCTATATCGGTTTTGGATCAAGATACTAGATTTCTTTTCCAAGGCCCTTCTTTTTTATTTTTATTCTATCATGATTTCATTTGAAGAACGTTTTTTATTTTTGGGGATTTCATCATAAATCTGTTTATTTTCATTTTATGAAAGTCATTCCTTTGAAACCATGGCTCCTCGTTGATTATGATCTCCTAATGTTATTTTTACTAAATATTTTCTCTTATAAACCTGCTGGATTTGGTGGTTGATATAAAAATATTTATTCAAATATAAGAGCTAGAATATAAACCTATTTGATGATTATATTAGTGCTATATAAATCTCAAGGGACTATTGTCTCTAATATTTAATACATGGCTAGTTTCTAAAAAGTAGGAATATGTAAACATTATGTAATGTTTCAATATTTATTTTCTTTACATTTATCTTCATTAAAATTGCAATGTGTGAGATATTTTATACATATGATATCTCTTTCTAATAATGAAAATAAAATTATTTTTCACATGGTGTAAGTAAATATCGTTCAATTTGTGTTTTTATTCATGCATTCATTTTTTAATATCTGTGTTATTACTAATATTCCACTTATATATTCTATAAATGAAATTTAAAGATACCTCAATTATGGAATTTATAGATTATAAATCCCTATTCTTTTTATATAAATCATTAAATATTAATATTTAATAGTTTTTATTATTGTTATTGTTTATTATTAAGACCATTTATTTTTTGTGCAGAAAATCAATGGGCAAGAATCCACATCTCATTGTCATTTTTGTTAATTTCATTCTTGGTTGGGGGTAGATTTCCCAATTCATTAATATTTTATAGTACCTGGAATGTCCTAATAAAAATTATACCATATGATAGATAGTTTGAAAAATTAATTGGTGTTTTTTTCTTTGAGTGAAATTTCTCCACATTAATTCCAGTACAAATCAGTAACAAAATTGGTGGAAAACATTTTTTCAATAATCAACATGAAACACAGTACCAATGGATGTTATCATAAGTGAAAAGTTATGTACACAATTTTAAAAACATTTTCCCAAAAAAAACATTGGATTGATCGCCATTCAACTCAATTTTCCAAATTTTTTATTGATTTTATCCCAGCTCTTCCTCTCCTCCTCCACCTATGTCTCCACCATGACCTCCTCCTCCGCCTCTACCATTTTCATTTCTAAAAAATTTTATTTTTTGTAAAAAATGATTATAGAAAATTTTATATCCTCTAATATACTTCTCAATGATAAAAAAACCAAAAATAATATATAATAATTCTAATATTTATTATTCACACTGGAAAATATATTTATGATGCTATATCCCATACTAGATCATGAAAAATAGGATCTAATAACATGAATTGTTTTGAAAAATATTTAAAAAAAATTATGATGTCATCTCATATCTGACCAAAATATACTAGTTTTGTTGAGTATGAAGTTTGTTTAAAATATTTTTAGTAATGAAAAAATATAGATAGACAAACAAATATAAAATATTATTAATTAATTTTATTACATATATAAATTTACTCTTGGGGGATATTTGTCTCTTTATATTTAATGATATCTATCACAAAATTAAGAAACATAATATCCAAAATCGTTTCCTTTATCTTGTTTCAAACACTACATAAACATTCTCAAAATAAGTAAATTTTTTAAGTATGTTTGGGTAATAAATTATTCTATATATAAATTAATTTTCTTCTGCATGAAGTAATCCACGATTTTTTTCTATTCAATCACAAACTTCATTAAATGAATTATACTATATGTAATGACCTCCCTATCATAAAAAAATAATCTTTTAAAATGCAGTGTGAAACATATAATTCGATGTTTACTAAAAATGATAATTTTAGTGTATTAAATAATCCCAATTCACATCTTTTGTGGTCAATTTGTTGGATATCCATGAACTATATCCATCAATTAAATATTTAGGGATACTAGATTGACTGTGATCATCATATAGTGCTACCTAAAAAAACAAAAAAAAAGTAATTCATAAAATAAAAATATATTTTATGGGAATAGATTGTAGAGTTTTACCCCTATATTGTAGGCATCAAAAAATTATGTGTTTTGTTATTTGTTTTAAAATGCATCATATGGATTATATTTATTTATCATAATTTCTTATTTCTCTAAATAAATATACTATCTAAAAATTATATAGGGATTAATGAATTTAAATCCTAATTTTCATGGTCTACTATTTAGAGAATAATGATATAAACACCTTTAGAAAAATATGAAAAATTATTTACATTAGTGAACATATAATATCATTATGTGGGAAAACATATGATGAAAATGTACCATATTTTTTTAATCATAAATAATACTTCCAGTCATTAAAATGCGATAATATCAAGTGTAATATCGGTACCAATAATGTATGTAATGAAATTTCCAAATATTTCTTCTTCATTTGTAAGGTATGATATATTTTAATCATTAAAAGTAAGAACTAAATAAAATTTTAATGAAAACAAATGTTGATGTTCAACTGGTGGGGATAAGGTACTCTTTGATTGTACTTTTTATTTCCTTGTCGAGTCAATATAGTTTCTTAATTTCACATAACTTTTCCCCATAGCTTTATTAATTTGTAATTTTGTACGTCACATAAGGTCATTTTTTATCAACTGTAACAGGATTTTTATCATAGAAAATAATTATAAATGCATAGCTCTTAAATATTTATAATATTAGACAACCATTCTATGAATGTTATAATAGAATCATTGCCCGCTATAATATATGAAACCTCAAGTGGAATAGGAAACTCATCTGTTAGATCTTAGGCTACATCAATTCCTTCTCCCATGGGATATTTTTAGATTCAATTATTGTGTATCTTGTATCCAAGGATATTTCACATCATACCCCTCATAATAATGAGGTTCTTGGGTATTTATAGATAGACATCATATAAGTAATTACCCCATAGAATTTTAGTAATATAGATTTTTCCGAAGTTGTTTGATTCACATTTAGAAGAAAGAGTAATGAAAAAATTTATTAACATGGGTAATATAAGTAGTTGAGGGTGATTAATAGCCTCATATCTAGTGGGGTGATTTTTTTATCCTTGTGTGGATCATTTTCCCACTCCATATTTGATTTTATTCCTTCTCATATAATTGCTTGCCATACTAGACTAGACAATAATGTCTTGCAAAGCATCTAGTTTTTCATGGAATTATTTTTTTATCATATATAAATCTTATTGTGGTTTTAACTTTGTGAAATATATTATTGAAGAAACTTCAATACCTAAAACATTAATAGGATCATATTGTTTCGGCCTCATTAAAGATAATGAATGTATTTTCTTCATATATTATGTCCACAGTTGATTCTTGTTTCTAAACCATATAAAAAATATGAACATAAATTCATTTCATTTAATAATACTATAATGAATAACAAGTTACTATTATTTCAAACTTACACATGTTTCTTATATCTCTTTCATGTTTTCATCAACAAGATTAACCTCATTATTTACAAGGTACTCATTCCATAACACATTCTATTAGATGGATGGGGATTCATATTTTGATTTTTCAGTATTTATAAAAAAGTAACATATGTTGTTTCATATCACATAAATATTTTATTTTTTATTTAAAATATACAAAAATTTCTTTTTTAGTGAAGCTTACCCTGTCCATGCATTATGATACAGGTATATTGGTTTTTACGCTCATTCTTTATTTTCAGCGCACATGGGCTATTTCATAAATTAATTTTTTTGGAATCAAATTGAATAAAATAAATAATCACATATAATATATTATATACTACATTACACCACAAATGATTTATTATCACAAATATTGATGAAAAAATTCCATGTTGTATTATTATAATATGTTTATAACTAAATGGTTGGTGGGCATTTATATTCCCATCAACATACCTTAGATTTAACATGGAATGAAGATTTCAGAAACCCCAATGGTATTTTTAGTGTCTATTAAAAAATATTTTGTATGTAAATATTCTAAAATAAATGAACTCTTTATGTAATAATGAAAATTAAACCAAAATTTCATTATTCAAATTTTTATTAAAAAAGAAAAATTATATCCTAACATTATCATTATAAAATTCTAAAAGGTTTTCTTTGTTATAGTGAAATCATGGTCAAGTTTCGCATATCGACTGTTCAAAGTAGTTTTGATTCTCTAATAATGTGTATAGCAGCACTCGGTTCAAATCCTCAGTGATGATCCTTGTTAATAGTCGATTGTATTTTGATTGGGGGGTTTGTTTACAGAGTATAAATTAGCTGATTAATGATTGTTGTCTAATTTAAAAATATGATAAATAATGGGGTGAGTTCATTTTTAGGGAGTTAAGATTGTGATATCATTGAGATATACTTTATATTACATTCAAATTAACAACCACATCACAAGATAACGTTGATTTGAATTACTAAGTGTTAAAGATGTAATACAAGCCTTAAATTAACTTATAGTTCTAATATCAATCCACATTTTTTGATGGTTGTGTATTAATGGTTCTAATAATCCATGGAAACCGCATTTTAAACAAAACAAGTCATTAATCTATGACATGTTAATTATAACATACACAATTTTAAATTAAAGAATACTCATCGAAAAAAAGCTCTCAATCGCATAACATATATAAATGATGAATCAAAGCAACGGTAGATTTACTCATCCATTAATATAGTTATTAATCAGGTAATATATTATTATGGTGATGAATTATAAAGTGAAGAAAAATAATTGGATAAGAAAATCGTAGTGCGTCGAACACACATGATCGTTGAAGAGAGTAAAAATAAAGACTTTTGATTGAATTAGGAAGAAAAAAAGGGAAAGGGTTTTAAAGTGATTTAATCTATTTTAATAACATTATTATTAAACTACATAAGGTGGATGATAATAAGAGATATTGTGCAATAAACGTTTATTAAAATAGAATTACATAGATAAACACTTGTGAAATTATAGACGAAGGAAACTGTAAAAGTAAATTAAAACCAAGAGAAGAGGGAAGGTATCTCAAGTACAAAATTTAGTATAGAAGGTCCTTCCAAGACTTTGTAAAAGCATAGGTCATGATAATGTGTTCTCCTCTCTTCTGAAATTCCAAACACATTCGGGGAGAAGAGGGGGTTGTATTTATAGCCCAGGGAGGGGGAAAGTTTTCCATCCAAATCTTAATCTCCACTTTCATCACAAATCTGTCCTCTGAGACAGCTGAATATCAAGATGACCTCTTATTCCATGTTATAGATATTGATGTTTAATTTCATCTCTAAAAAATTGGTGTCTATTTGACTTGTGTAGACAATGTTATGGCAGTTTAAATAAATAATGCTAAACTGCCCATTTCTACCCATGCTTTTTCAATGGCTGGAATGTGATTGGATTTTTGAATATAATTATGCCTTAAAATAAAACTGTTTTATTCTAACAAGATGGACTCCCAAAAATTAGTTTTCACACCAAAATATCCCATCCATATTTGATTATTAAATCTAGTGAAAATGCAGGAATATTGTTCTGATTTAAATTTTTAGCCAGAATGGTGCGATGGACTTCAAAGATTCATTTGGGCACCTTGTTTTTGTATCTGGGCCATAAAGGTTTTTTATTCATGGCTCCTTAGATATTTAGAAGAATTTTTATGGAGAAATAATGAAATTTGTCTTCTGGATTGAGCCCAGTAAATGAATCTTTATGGATGGCCCAGTTTCTTCACAGATTCTATGGTCCTTGTGTGGTACATATGACTCTTTAAATTACAGAATTGGTCAATAAATACATCTAATGATATGTGGTAAATTTAATAATGAATCCATAAAAAAAACCACACAATTTGGATCAGTATAGTGATAGTTATTATTAAAACATTAAATAGACTTGAATCTAGATGAATTCAAATAGTTCTCTAAAATTATATTTAATATTTAAACATTAATATTTCTCAAAAAATTTGCACATTTCATATAAAATGATTAAAGAGAGTATACATAAATTTATGAAAATATTAAGAACATAAACTCCCCCAATATTAGTTTTGTGTATGTCTTAATGTACAAAAAATATAAAACCATGACAAATATCATTTTCACTCAATAATAAATATTAAAAAACAATTCCCAATTAGGAGAGGTTTAGAAAATTTAACTCATCCCTATTGAATTCCACCACAAGTTAGTATATAAAAAATTTTAAAAATACAATTAATTTTTTTAATGGTCAAATTTAAAAATGGATAATATAGACACTCTAAACTCACACCTCTCAAGATGATAAAATTCATTAATGCAGTTTCACACTTTCACCAACAAAAAGTGAAAATCTTAGAGTTTTAATGAGATTAAAGCTTTAATTCCCTATACAAAAGTTCACAAGATTCAAGAGTTATTTTGAAGGAAATTTTCTCTGGCTATAGTATAGTAGTATTCTAAAATCCAAATGATTGGAAAAAGGGGGGTAAAATACCAACATGGAAAAAGAAATGCACAATTTTTTTTGAAGTGAGACATGAAAGGAAATGGAAACACATATTTACAAGGGAATGAAAATGTAAAATAAGACACAAAAGAGGAATAAAATTTGATGTGTATGAGAAAATGAAATATTTACAAACCCAAAAACATCTCCCAGTGACATAAGTGTTCAATTTATTTGTAGTTTCATTTTTCGAAAGTTGAAGTTTAAATAGATCTCGCACTCATCTCCTAACCCTTGATTGATCTCCACGACGACAGTAATTGTAATATTTATAACAATATCAATGGTTTCTAAAGATTTATTTTTGACCCACCCAAAACAAAACCTATTTTTTAAAACTTTTCAATATCATTTGTTCAATAAAAACATATATACATTCCCAAACCCAACTAATGGAAAACCTCTACCCCACACTTAAATTGATTCTTTCCCTCAATCATATGATAACATGGTTTAAATAATCAAAAGGGTACCAAAAACTACATTCCCCCACACTTAAATTTCAAAAAATTATGAAATGAAAATCCATGTTTATATTGGGTGAGATAAGGTGTGGTCATGTAATGTGGCTATAAAAAAGGTTTTCATATGCTCAAAGGGGATTTCAAAAGGAAGATTAATGTATGGTTAATCGAAGGATATTTGGATATTATAATTCTTATGGGGTTCAAAAAAATGCCTCTATCATATTAATGCACAATAATGTTGGAAATTCTGCTCAAAAGTCTACAATCTCAAGACACCCAAATGGGGGGAAAATACACATTTTGAAAAGATAGTCATAGGTGGCCTTCTCATGAAAGATAATTTTGTTCCTCATATTTGGGGGAAATTATTTTCCAAATAAAAAATTGATCATTAAATTTTTTTTTGGTTTTGACACAATATTCTGTATCCAAATATATGATGAAAAAAAAGATTTTTGAGATGAACCCATGTCTTTTAACTAACCAAAATGGTTGGACAGAATTTCAAAATTGGAAGGTGAGTAAGTATGAATCTTGATTTTTCATATTTATTAAAATAATTTTCTTTTAGTTTTGATGATTTTTAGTTTTTTATAGAGACTCACCCACAAAAATATTAAATAAAAATTGTGATGATGAATGTGGTAAAAAATGAAAGAGAGAGAAAATTGAGAAAGAGAAAGAGAGAGGAAAAGATAAAGAGAGATTTAAAGGGAAAGAGGATCCTCTGGTTTGGATTTGGTGGGTCGCCATATCCATCTGGTGGTGGGTCTACTGTGGATCTGATGGAATTTGATGGTCTTCCAGGATTGTTTGTCATCTCATAGTGATGAATTAACTGATGACCATTAACTGTGAATAACTTATTTGAAGAGGGTTCTTGGACTTGCACTACACCAAATGGGTAATCATGAGAAACAATTAAAGGACCTTCCCAAAAAGAATTAAGCTTACCAGAGTGAAGATGAAATTGAGTGATGAAAAGAATTAACTTTTCACATTCATGATATAGATCTCTCAGGATGATTTTGTCATAGAGTTACATAGCAATTTCTTTGTACATATTGGAATTCTCATAGGATTAAGGTGAATCTCCTCCAGTTCAACCAATTATAACAATATTTCATCAACAAATTTTTCACAATAAAAATTACAGGTTTTCACATCCCAAAATGACTTATGTTGGATTTCAATTGGTAAGTGACACGCTTTACCAAAAACTAGCCTAAAAGGAGACATACCAATGGGTGTTTTATAGTCAGTTCGAAAATCCCAAAGTGCTTGACCATGTATTTCATTCTAGTCTTATCTTGTGGTTTTTAAAATTCTATAAAGAACATTTTTTCATATTTATTAGACAGTTCATCTAGTCAATTTTTTTGGTGGTGATATATAGATCATGTTTTATGTAAAACAACATTATTTTTCAAAAGATATTCCATATATTTATTACAAAAATTAGTTTCTAATTCACAAATCATGTCACCTGGTGTTCCAAATCGGTGGAAGATGTGTGTCTTTAGGAACTCACAAATAGTATGTTAATCATATTTTATAGTGGTTTTGGACTTGACCCACCTAGAAACATAATTTATCGCAAGAAGGATGTACGAGAATCCATTGGAATGGTGAAATGGATCCATGAAATCGATGCCCCAAACATCAATGATCTCAAAAAAATTAAATGCTTTTGGCGCATGTCATTTCTCTTTGAAATTGTGCCAATATTTTGGAAAGTGGGACATGATTGACAGAACTCATGTGGGTCATTGAAGAGTGAAGGAAAGAATAATCCCGAGTCAAGGACCTTTTGGGACGTTCTTTATGGTCCAAAGTGGCCACCACCAGGCATTGAGTGACAGAATTATATGATAGAGGAATTTTCATCTTCATGAAAACATATCCTAATTACCATGTTAGCCCCAGTTTTCAAATGTTTATTATCTTCCCAAAAATTGTATTTTGAATCACATTTCAACCTCATTTTTTTTCTTTTGAAAAAATTTCATGAAAAAAACTAGAAACCAAGTAATTTAAAATTGGGCCATGCTATGGTATTTTTGGAGTGAGAGATGAAAGTTGATCAGTTGAAAATTAAGTACCAACTATATTAGAATGAGTAGAATTAGAAATTCTACTCAAGTAATCATCCAATCGTGTTTCTTTTCCTGGTATGTCATTGTTTTCAGGGTAAAACTCTTGGATCATTAAGATCAATCTTATTATCCTTAGTTTCGAATAAATTTTCAGGAGTATGAACACAATAGAATAATGGTCTATAAAGAGGATGATTTTGGAACCTATGAGATAGGGCTTGATTTATCTAAGGGAAAAACCACTGCTTAAAGTTACTTTTCAGTCACAGTGTTGAGGGATTGAGATTCATCAAAAGTTTTCAAGGCATAATAGATTACATTAGTAATTTTTTTTCTTCTTTGACAATGAAAATCCCCAACGGTTCTATCAGAAGCATCACACATCAACTCAAAGGGTAAAGGCAAATCTAGGGGTTGGATTATTGGGGCAGATGTGAGAGCAGTTTTGTCCTCAACGAAGGCTCTCTTTCAAACCTCATCGAAATGTAAATTCACTTCATTTTGCAGCAACCAAGTTAGTGGGAGGGAAATCATACTGAAGTTATGGATTAATTGCTATTAGAAACTAGCATGACAATGTAATTAATGGATATCTTGAACATAGGTGAGCTCCGGAAGTGATTGGATCACTTCAATTTTAGAAGGATCAAATTCAATACCATCGTCTGAAACCATGTTCCCTAGAACAATCCCATTTACAACTATGAAGTGACATTTTTCTAAATTTAACACAAGGTTACACTTGACACACTTTTGAAGGACCGGAGAGAGTGAATGAAAGCATGATTCAAATGACTCACCATAAATGGTAAAGTCAACCATGAAAAATTTCAGGCAGTGTTCAATGGATTTAGAAAAACATACCAATCATTCACCTCTGAAATGTTGCAAGATCATTACAAAGGCTAAAAGCCATTCTTTTGTATTCATATGTTCCAAAGGGGAAAGTAAAAGAATATTTTCTAAGTTTTGAGTTGCGAAGGGGATTTGGAAGTATCCAGTGTATCAATCGTGAATTTAATAGTGTGACTTTCCAGCTAATAATTATAGAATTTGATAAAGTAATAGAATAGGGTAGTGATATTTTGGTGTTTTAATATTAAATTTTCGATAATCGATCCACACATGCTATTTTTTCTTCACCTGAGTTGTGACTACCTCCCCATGTTCATTTGTGATAACAGTTAACCCACCCTTCGTATGTACAACTTGAATTTTTAATATCCCATCCACTATTAGAATTTGGGTAGATAATACCAGTTTGAAGGGGCTTAGTGATCTCTTCCATAACTACCTCAAGTATGAGTAGACTGAGTCTTCTTTGTGGTTGTGTAATTGGTTTGGATGATTCCTCAAGATGGATGTGATGCATGCAAAGGGTAGTTTTGATATCTAGTATGTCATCTAGGGTCCAAACTAAGGCCTTTTTGTTTTCCTATAACACATGATCAAGTTTGGACTCCAATGTTTTAGTAAGTGAAGAAAATATAATGATAGGATAAGAGTAATCGTGCAAACGGAATACATATTTTAGGTGTTTAGGAAGAGATTTCTAATCAGTTTTATCATTTATTTGTGTGCTAGATAACTCAAGAATAGTGGTAGGGCTATTAGTTTCTTTAGATTTATTTTCCTTAATATTATCTAAGGAGGAAAAGTAGACATCAGAGTTGATGTGGGATTAAAGAGAGTTATCAAATAGCACTATATTGATGGAGTCAATGAAAGAGAAATCAACATCAACTTCACCATTTATAACTTGGTTAATCATGGTGAAGATTTACCAAGATCCTTTCGCATTAGAACATGATGAACATGATGGAATGTGGTTCAATTTATTCTCAGAAGTTTCTTCAAAATCATGGATTGTGAATGCAGTGTCATCCTTAGATGGTTATCGCCTTGTTGGGAAAATGTTGAACTAGGCCAGTTGGTCACCAAATTCCATAGATAAGATGCATGAATGGACATCAATCTTGGTTATCACTATCATTAAGAATGGTATTCATATAATTAGGGGAGATCTAGAAGAGTTCATCTCACTATCCATGTTAAAGACATAGGAATCAGCTTGGAAGATAAGATCATTGAAATGAACAAGGACATCCTTAACTATTCCCTCGGTACTGGATGTGAATTAATTGGATAACTAAATGACAACACCTGTTGGGGGAAAGGGACCTAGACCAAGGTTGGAGAAGGTGGATTTGGCCGGACATTAATTGATTCTTTAATGTCTATTAGTGCATCATTGAAGTTGTAACTTCCAATTTGGCATGGAACCATAAAGTTTCCTGGATCTTTTCACTTTATAAGAATAGGCTTCTGGGTGGAAACATTTTTGAAGGTACTAAGTTTCTTCCTCTTGGTGAAAAATTCATTATGAAACTTTCATACTTAGGGATTTGTTTTTATGGAATATAAGAGGGGAATGTTAACTTTAACATGTCTAACCATATCAATCATTTCATAATCAGGTTCAAAAGAATTATTTGTGTTACAAACATCTTTAGGAAATGGAATTATATTACAAAGTGAAATGGAATGAGGTGAGGGAATGGTTTTAGTTTTATTTTCATTTTTATTTTTATTTTCATTTTCTAGTTCCACATTTACAGGGGGTTTGAGGACATATCTGGAGGCATAGAAGTTTTCATTCCTATTCTATGTGTCATTGCACTTACAGTACCCTTGGGGTTGGGTAATGGATGAGCTGGGAGTTGGGAATAATTTGATTATTGTTTCTGGCATAGGTGGGAAACAAATTTACCAATTTGGGATTCGATGTTCTTAAGGCAATAATGGGTAAAGAAGGCATGATATTCTACAGTGCTTTCCCATGGTTTAGTGGAAGAATAGGCTTGTCCCAGATTGGTAATAATTTGATTTTGTTTCTTGAAAAAACGATTATATTGGTTTGTGAATTGGGATGTATCATTAGGATAGTAAAATCTAGGAGTATGAAGAGGAGGATTGACACTTTCAGGATGATGACCAAATGGGTAAAGTTGTTGGAAGTTACCATCACTTTGACTATATTGGAATTAGTTAAAGTTTTGATGAGGGTATTAAGGGGGATGAGAAATGGAATTCCCATATCTCATGTTAGTGTTATATTTATTAGATAAGGGCTCATAATGGGGTTGGTTGAAGTTTCTAAAAAACTCAACTGATTGTTGAGGATTGGGGTTCCACTAACCATATGTTGTATTGGGATAGATTGGTCCCGATTAAAAATATTAATCCTCTTGAAGTTGCATAAATGTGTTAGTTGGATGAGATGTTGAGCTACAGATTCTATAGTTTTTTATAGGTCTAGGAAAAATTTATTATAGAGAAGATGAGGTTGGAGCTTTGGAAGCCATAGCTAGTTGTCGCACAATACATTTAATTTAATGTATCCACTCGGTCATCTTGTTTGGATCAATCAATTGACTATCATGGGATTATATGACTTGAGAATGTGCTCGAGTATGGAATCGTTGTGAGTTTTCAACCATGTTTCTTATGAGATGTCTTGAAGAAGTATGAGTTTTATCAACGAGAGAACCACCAATTTCGGTATCAATGCGATTTCGTTCAAAAGAAAATAACCCCTCATAATGTATTAGATCAATATTTCATCAGGGATATGGTGGTGTGGGTAGGTTGAAACAAAATTTTCGAACCTCTCCTAGTACTCATGGAGTTATTCATTTCAGAATAGTCACATACCACTAATTTCCTTTCAGAAGGAATCAGTACGAGTAGCAAGAAAGAATTTCTCTAAGAAAAGTCACTTCATATCAATACATGAGTTTATAAATCCATGATGGAGGTAGTAGAGTCATGAAATGGTGGTGTCATATAACTAAAAGGGAAATTCTCTAAGTTTTATTTGTTCCTCAGAAACCCCTTGATGCTTCATGGACACCACATGGAATTCATTATGGTGGAGATGTGGATCCTCACTAACAAGCCCATGGAAATGAGGGAGAAAAAGAATCAAACCCAATTTGAGTTAGAAGTTAGTATCTATGTTTGGAAATTGAATACCATTGGGTTCTTAATTCATATCCAGGGTAGCAAGTTTTTTATGTGTTTGTTCCCTAATATTAGTCATATCTAATTCAATTAGTTGGACATGTATTGGTTCATGAATTATTTGATTTTTTTCTAATGTTCCATCTATGTGGGTGAAGTGTTCACTCAATTTCAGTGTCAAAAAATCTGAGGGATTGATTGGGTGGGATACGGGGAATTCATATATATTTTCAAAAAATTAGGAAGAAGTGTTTTTCATTGTGTTTTTTTCATTAATGAATTAAATTTTGTTTTCTTTTGTTTTTTGTACAATAACCAAAAACTAAACACTACATAACTGCACCATACCTTGAAAAGGATCAATTTGAAAGCACGGACGATTTTCACCTATTAACCATTCAATTTTCTGATGATCTTCTAATTTTTATATTGTCCCTCATGTTGAATCCTCAGCGATGATACTATTTAATAGTCTATAGTTTTTTGTTGATTTTGTTTTGATTGGGGTTTTTTTTGCAGAGCTTGAATGAAGTGATTAATTATTGGTGTTTGAATTGAATATTTCATAAATATTGGGGGGAGTAAATTTTTTAGGGAGTTAATCTTTTGATACCCTTTAAATTTGAATTATATTACATTTAAATTAGCACCCACTTCACAGGATAACATTTATTGGAATTCATAATTGTTAAGGCTTTAATCCAAGCCTTAACATAACATAGGGTTCTATTCTCAATCAGATATTATTGGTAGTAGTGTATTTATGGTTCCAATAATCCATGGAAACCACGTGTTAAACAAAACAATTCATCAATCCATGACTTGTTAAGTCTAACATACACAATGTTTAATTAAAGAAGACTCGTTGTGCAAAAGCTCTCAATCGCATAACATCACTAAATAACGACTTTCCATAATGGAGGATTTACTCATCCATTAATATGGTTAATAATATAGTAATATATGATTATGGTGATTAATTATAAATATAACAATAATAACAGGTTAAGAAAAGAGTAGTGCGTCGAACACCCACGATCGCTGAAGAGAGTTAAAGAAAGACTTTCGTCTGAATGAGGAAGAAAAACATGGGAAATGGTTTTAAATTGATTTAAAATATTTTATGAACATTATTATTAATCTATAGAAGATGGATGTGAATAAGATAAATTTAATAAGAAACATTCACTAAAATAACATTATAAAGACAAACACTTTTGAGATTACAAACAAAAGAAACTGCAAAAGTAAATTAAAAAAAGAGAGGGGGAAATGTCTATCAAGTAAAAACATAAGTATTGAAGCCCCCGACCCCCAAGAATTTTGAAATTTTTAGTTGGTCCATCTTGTGATATCCTTTTCTGAAATTCCATCCACATGAAAGGATAATTGTGGGTTGTATTTATAGCCCACATAGGTGGACAGTTTACATTCCAAATCTTCCCCTCCACTTGCGTCGCCAATTTGTCCATCCATACAGTTGCATCCCGAGATGATATCTTCTTCCATGTTGTATATATTAATGTGTACTATAATCCCTCAAAATTCAATGTCCATTTGACTTATGTACCCAATGTTATGGATGTTTCAATAAACAATGTTAAACTGTCAATTTCTATCCATGCTTTTTCAATGGCTGGAATGTGAATTGAATTTTTAATAATAATATGCCTTTAAATAAGAAAATTTATTACATCATGTTGGCCACCCTTATCGTAGATTTATCACTGGAACATCCTAGCCTTATTTGATTTTTAAATTAGGATAAAATGTAAGAATAGTATCATGATTTTAATTCCCTAGAAAAATGGTGGCATGGACTTAAAAGCTTCATTTGGGCCCTTTGATTTAGGATTTGGGCCTTGAAATTTTTATTCATGACTACTTGGGTTTTTGTCAGAATATGTGAGGATAAATAATGAATTTTAACTTCTTGATTGATCTTAGCAATTCACTCTTCTTGGATGGTTCATCTTCTTCATAGATTCTGTTGGCCTTCTTCTATGGTTCATATAAACCTACAAATGGCAGAGTTTGACAATGATTCCTTTTAATGATATATGGTAAATTGAATAAGGAATCATAAAACATAGGAACAAAACAATTTTAATAAGTATGGTGATATTTATTAATAAAACATTAATCATACAGGAATTTTAATGAATTCAAATAGTGGTCTAAAATTATATATAATTTCTTAACATTAATATTTCGCACAAATTATTCAAATTTAATATAAATTATGTAAAGGGATTATATAATAATTTATGAAAATATAAATAAGATCGTATAGGTTGTATTTGGTGCCACCAATATATATCATTTAGAACATTCAACCTCATTATAACTGAAAAAAAATATTCACATTGACTTGTTGGGGTGAAATGGTTGGCTATATTGATTGAAGCCAACATCAATTTTTGTAGCCTTACTTGTTTCCTTGAAAATTTTTATCAACACTATAAGGGTGTGCTGATAATGTTTTTTCATAATCATATTTTTTATCCCCAAATAATTCTGCATTTTCGACATCAATAGTTTATTCTTCCCGGGAATAGGTACGATCATCTTGTGTAGAAGAAATTTTTTTCATGAGTAGTCAAACATTTAACATGGATTTTGTTAAATATGTTGATAAATTAAAATATTATTAAGAAAATATTATAAATTTAAAACAAATTATCGTTTTCATTAAAATAAATTTATATTAGGTTTAAATGGATTTGTATCCTCTACTAAAAATCCAAATCCCCTATTTGTTGTCACCTCTAACATAAATAACATTATTTAAATTTTTAATGGTACAAACTATTTTTGATCTACTAATGGAAGGGTAATCCCTGGATAAATTTTAATATAACCATACTATTACATTAGTCACCAATAGAAAAACCATCCATTTTTATACTGGATCTAATACATATAATAGATTCACTTATTTTGATGAAACTATTAATGGATTGTTATTTTTATATTATATTTCAAAATTTACATTCATGAAGATCAATTCACCAACATTTTCTACACTCTTATTGTCAACCCATTTTAAAATGAAAACCATCGCTTGAAATATTGTTTAATTAAACTCGTATATCGGTTCGATAATGAAAAAATATGACATATTCATGTAAAATTATTGTATATTCTTAGAACAAGATATGTACATTGCTTCATCACCAAGCATACCTCAAATTTATTGTATTGTACTATAATTATTGTGTTTTTTATAGAATGGATAACCATTTATTATAAAACTAGTTTATGATATAATTATTTCGTTTGGTACCTTGGCTATTCATCAATGTTTTTTAAAAATTGAATTAGGATTTTTTGATAAATCTTTATAAATTTGATCATTGTACCATCATATAAAATACTTCATATGTGTATTTTATATCCATCATATAGCCCTATATGAATTTATATCACTAATAATTTATTAATGGGAATAAAAGTATGGATTACCATCTTCACTATTTTTTAAAATTTAATGTGTGATTGATATCAGTTTGTAATGGTAATTGTAACAACATCTCTTCTGAAAATACCATAACCTATAAGGCATCTTCTATGATGAGAATTTGGGAGTCTGATGATGTAATCACATGATAGGTAATCATTACAAAATTTAAATCCATATTTGACAATATTTTTTTGTTTTGTCTCCCTCAGAAAGAGTTTTCTAGTTAAAAATCACAAATTTTGGGCGGTTTTTATTATATTTATTTATGGAACCGAAAACATCCAATAGTTTTTTATTCAAAATAACCAGCTTTCCAAAGGCAGACATTCATTATATATTAACTATGATGCTTAATATCATACATTGGTCAAGAGGATGGGAGGTCAGACTCATCATAGCCTTTTAGAGGAATTATTTCCAACTCCGGGACTCTCCGGTTGATTTATGATATATTCATGAATCCATATTAATTTATAATGTTTAACATATATTTCCCTTAAAATTTGAAATCAATTATAAGCATGTGTGAAATTTATAATCATCTATTTGTATTTGAGTTTCTTCGTTAATGGTTATATTTGTATGTATTCTAGGTTCACCATAAATTTAAACCTCTCATATACAATTTAGAGATTATTTTAACCATTTTTACGATAATACTTGGTTTTAAGCCACTCAGTGGGGCACTCTGGAATTTATTATCATCCATGGAGATGAAAGTTGTTTGGATGTTTTGATCATGTTCATAAATGCACTACCAATGTATCCTTGGGAAAAGAATCATAACCCTCATAGTTTGGTTCCACTTAATGGGACACGTCATACATTTTAAGGTTGTGTGATAATAACCTAACCATATAGTTTAATGTCACGTGATATGGACATTTAAGTGGAAGGTTCTTTGTCAGAGCATGATGTGGGACATATGCGTAAGCAGCCCAAGGAACCAACAAAAGATATGAGTTTCCATGCTGGATTAATCCTTATTGGGAATATGGACCGGAAAGAACACGATTATTTTGGAGTTTTGGGTTTAAAACTTGTGGGGCTTCCTAATTATCCCATTCAGATGGGAATCAAATCCCACTTAGTTCATGGAATCTCTCATGGTTGTATGACCATCTGAAAGAAATAGGTTGGGTCTTACTATTAAGGATAATGCTAGGATTATGGGAATTAGGGTTGGATTCATGAACAAGATATGCAATGTGCTTGCGCCTAGGTGAAGGATTCTTATGTATCTCAATTATGGTGGGAATCAGAGTTCTCATAGTTAAAGAGGTGGTGGATTGAGGGGATGTGGTGATCATTACAGTTCTCTAATCCCATGGGAGATATTCTTGGTGTGAAAAATAGGAGGATGTGAAATATTTAACAAACCACACACACTCTCTTCTTCTGATGATGGAGGAAGGACCTATGATGAATGAAGCTAAGGCGATGGTGGGAGAGGGTGTGGCGTGATGAACCAATCAATGCAGGATTACATTGGATTCCATGTAGCCTAGGTCGTGGGGGATTAGGGACTTACCTCAGTTTGAGCTTACTTCATGGATCTTAGGAGAGGAGGGATAGTTTTACTTAGTATTAATTTAAAAGCTTGTGTGACCCTCACTCTCACATTTGGGAACTGAAGGCTCTAGGTCATAGAGACAATAAGGGGAGGTCAGAATCCCATTCCAAAAATCTATGACATGGAGCATCCAAAAAATATCTCAAGGGTATGTATCCATTTATCTATATACGAAAAAACCTACTAATATCGCAAGGATCGGGAATCCCTTAGAACCCTAATGCTAGAAAACTCATACTGTAGATATACAAACCCAAAATTCAAGACACAATGATTTTCCCTTCCAAAAGGATTGATAATTCATGAGGTTTTTGTGGAGGCATAAACTTTGTCCCTCTCATATTACGGAACCCATGAAGGAGATACACTACTTTGAGTGGCTTTGAAGAGGGTTTACAAGGTGACTTGAAAAAACCATGAGTGCAGTTGTGTAGTGTAGTTATAACATGTAGGTATGTTGTAAAGGTACAACACGCAGGTATGCTACATAGGAGTTCCACACATGTCTTAATGATGACTAAAAAAAGTGATAATCATAAGATAACCAAGCCTATAAAATATTCAAACATTGAAATGATTTTAAAAAAATCTTATCCCATCTAATTTTATCCTCTATCATGTCTCTAGAGATCTACCTAAGAAATTTGAGGGATATGGGTGAAAGAGATATGCAATGGGATCATCAAGAGTTCTTCCAAAGAAAAATTAGTCTCAAATGAGAAGCCCAAGGTTACTATTTATAATAAATGAGGGGACTCGGTCAAAAGGAGTTCCTGAGTGTAGGTCACCGTATAGCTCATCCATGTTGAGGTACAAAAAACATATTATTGTGTAGAATTATTGCATAGTTTGTCTATGAAGGTTTGTCACATAGCTCCTCTGTGCAGTACCCTTGCAATCTTATGGCTTTTACTTCTTTTAGCTTCGTCCTGGAGAATTTGAAATATCAAAAGGATGTCTTCATAATCATTTTTATTACTAATACTTTCAAAAAAATCCCTCAATCAGGATTTGATCTTATTAAATAAAGGGTCGACCCTTAAGGTAAGATAATGGGGGAAAGAATATATAGTAAATTGTGAACTGTACTAATTTGTGGCATAGCTATATCCTGCAAGACTTCCACATAGTTATATCGAGCATGTTTGTCACTTAGGTCAACGATGTTTGTAAATAGCTTCGTTCCATTTCATTTATCATCAACCATGATCTCAAATTTTTTTCTCTCTTTGCATAAATCACTCATCCATCCATTTCCCATTGTTCTATCGTGTAGGTACCATGAAATTTTCTCAAGGTGAAACCATTAGAGTGAGGGATAAATATCGAATTATTCCATCAAAGGACTTGCACTATTATCCTTATCGAAGGACCTATGCGGATGACCTCATCGAAGGAACTACGTGGAGAATTTCCACTGAAAATTTTTTAAATTACATTATGTTAAAAATTATAACATTCTTAGGTCAAATTAAAACATAGTGGGGAAAATTATATAATTAATTCTCAGGAAATGGCACACTTGATGACCTCATTTGGGGAAGCTAATGCTAGACAAAATGAGATGTTGTAAATTTTTGTTCCAGACTATTATGAAATGGTTGAGAGTACCCTCCCTGGGCTACTAGAAGGATTTATTCCATACCAATGTGAATATATGTGAAGTCACTATCTACATATGTACAAGCATGTGATTATTCAAGATTCCCACAATCTGAATACTAAGAGATACTTTCCAAACACTTGGTTTCTCAAATACTTCAACTTTAATGTCATGAATATCACTAAGAATTGTATTATTATTAATGTGAGAGTAGTATATATTGGATGCATCATATACCATTGTGGTTTTACACTTAATATGAAAGATCATTTTGTAGTTCCAAGGCTATATTTTTATAATTAAACCTTTTCTGCTTCTCATTAAGATCAATCTAACGGTTGGATGGAATACTGGGATCTTTATTTTAAAGTGGGAGACAAACCGGAATGCATGTGGTCATTTTGGGTATGCTGGAATTTTGCAGAATTTGTTAATGAACAATCAGATGTTCACATTTTTGAAGCTATATGGATGATTAAAACTTATGTTTGCAAAAATGACTTCATCACTGATTTTTTAATCTAATAGAGTCAATAAAAAATTAATTTTCACTTTATGCTTGATGAGGTTGGCATTAATCTGTAGGGTATCTACAATATATTTCGGGTTACTATTATTGAAGATATGTATGGTGAATATATTACACTAGTAACAACATGGTGTGATGATTCTATGTCACCACCATTGGTTCATGAATTAATCAAAATAGAAAATTAATTTCCAAAATACAAGAAATATATTTGTGCAGGGGTGTGTATGGAATCTTTTTTACAACCAACAATAAGGAATGGTTCAACATATGGACATCCTACTGTTTTTCCTTCTATAAATAACTGGGTCATTTTAGGCACAAACTATCCCACATTAGAGAGAGGTGACTACAATCACTGGGGATATAATGTAAAATATGATATTGAAGAAAATGTATGATTTCCCAACTTCCTTTCTAGGTGGCTAAGAATTTACATGCTTCTAGTCTGTGAGTCTGGTGGTGGTGTTAGAACATGGTCTTTTTAATTTTAGCCTAATTGGAAGAGGGAAATTATATTTGGATAGAAAATTATGTTTAATATAGAATTTATTATTAACTACTACATTTTTATAATGGGAAGGCTCTATGTTGAATTGTCCGGCCATTGCAAGTGTAGTGGGGATGGATTGTAGCATATTTTTCTTCATATTCGGTGTTGAATTCAGTTATACTCCCCAATGTATGATTTACCACATTTTTATAGAATGTATCTAGGATTTAGTCATTGATCATGAGACCTGATGTGTTGATGGGGGAATTGAATGCATAAATAGTATTCAAGTTCATTCCTTTTGGAAACCCACCAATTGGAACATTTATTGATGATGGTAAAGAAGAAAATTATGAGATGAGGTCCTATATTATATAATTACTAGATAGTGTGTTATCTAACAGGATTGATGGGGAAATTATCTCTGAGGATTACATCCTTTAAAGGGTTTCTTTCTTGTTCAAATGTCTTGAACAATCAAGCACTTTTCCCCCCATTTATGCTAAACATGTGAAATATCTGATGGCAACTAGAAAAATGTGGATTCTAATGGCTTTAGAAACATAAAAATTATTAATTAGGTTACCTCCATCAGATTCATCAATTGGATTAGAATCTGGATGTCCCAATTCTTGTTATTATTCATACCCTTAAAAATCATTAATAAAAGAAATATATCAGGTGGAAGCCATAACGACTATTTTTCATAGTAATCTTGGTAAGAGGTCTATAGCCAATGATGGTGTAGAGGTATCAAAACCTTCAGAAACTTCAAAACATGTCCATAGAAGATAAACCAAGAATACTAAGGTTTAGGAAATAGTACATCCATAACTGAGGTGATATAGATGCCATCATTAGAAAGAGATTCCCATTCAATCTAATGACTTTTCTCCAGAATAAGGGAGGCATGAACATGATCCCTAATCAGATGGCGTTGACTTTTATCTATAGCCAACAATATTGAAAACGAATTATGTACAACCATCAGTTATTCGATTTTTTGGAGATAATTACTCGTTAACCAATAAATACATGAGAATTTTTCCAAAATGGATTTCGAATACCTGATGGGGGTGGAATTAAGGATCCTTTTGATTATCAAGTGTATAACAACCTTACTGATGAACACGAGTACATTGTGGCGAATGAGACCATCATATATGAAACTGATGAAAAAGTCGCATCTTCCAAACAAGTCTCTTGTATGATGGAATTAGAGATATGTGAAGTGGTAATTGTCCATGCTGAATAGGAATGGGGCATTTATGTTAATACTAAGAATGTATTTTACCTTTTATTTTTTTTAAATTATTCTTCTTCGTTCACCATCATTAATCAGGATGAGGTTTCATTTTTCATCTTGATATTATGGAAGGAAATGTATGATAGGTTCTTGAGTCACTGAGTTCCCCTATTGATACATTAGATAATGTCTCGAAGTCTCTAGAACATTCTTTCAGAGAAAATACCATGACTGGGGTAATGGGGAAAAACAATCCTCAACCACTCCATCAGGTTTCTACTACCTGGATGTGTATTTTAATTTTTAACAAAGATAATGAAAAGAAAGACAAAAGAGAATTGATATTGTTCCTAAGTGTTCATAAAATAAGTATTTGTACTATCCTATGGTATTTTGACATTCATGATAAACCATGGTATCCATGCTCATCTTCTCACTAGATCTACATCTCACCCTTCACTTAAGGGATTAAAAATAGGTATTTTAGGTATAGAGAAGAAAACCCTAGGATAATCATAGATTCATGCGGATAAATTGGTTACCTTAACTGGTGGAGTACCAAGAGATACAATTTCATATGTTATTATTTCTATATATGGAGAGAAAGGTCACTGTAATGTCAAATATATTTCTCTTGAATATCAAATTATTTTGTTAATATTATTCTCTTCATAAATTCTTATATCAGTTTCCCTTGCCAATAGATTCTGTAATAATCAATGCTGATATTCCAATTGGACTAGAAGTAATGAATTAGGATCTTGGGAAATATGAAGCAGATTCTGTTGTTGATCTAGAATTCACATGATCTAATGATTTTTCACCAATTGAATAATTGAGGGAATAAAATATTCGTGAGGCCAATTTGGGGATCAGTCAACATTTGTAGGATATCATAAATGGTTAGGATATTATAACATTTCATGCCTCGTACACAAAAATAATAGTTTCCGTTAATCCAAACAACAATATTACAAGATCTATAATGGAATTTGGGGACTTACATGAGAAATTAAAAGTACATAATTTCTCATTATTTTTTTTACATAAAAAATTTCATTTATTTATCTTTGTACTTCTCATCAAATTTCACCTTATGCAGCTTTTTCTATAGTGAATTTTGTGAATTCCCTTAAAAATTATAGATTCCACTCTATAAATATTCTACAAAAGATAGAGAAATACCCACTGATGTCCCCACATTGAGAGACTCTCCAGATCCTTAGATTATGGAAAATGGGAAAGCTCAGAAGAATTCCCCTCTCCAAGAAAACTTGCCCAATTTGCTGAAGCTGAGAATACTATGGATGAATCTAATCAAGAAGTAGGCATATCAATGGGTAAATGATATTGAGAGTATGGAACATTCTCTATTTCATCCAATATTCGAAAACTAAAAATTATATTTATTGACCATTTAGGGTTATTAACTCCCATATCTAGATAGAAATGTGAATCATTTATGTTGGCTCAAACATCAGCAGAAGGTGAAGCATCCACTCTTCTGAGAAAAGTAGATCAGGGAACCTCTCTAAGTGATTTATTTTTAGAGTATATTATACCCCATAGTATTGAATCAGAGAAAGATTTAGATATGTATCTTACCATTGTAATGGAACATAAAAATAAATGGAAACAAATTTGGAAGATAGCAGTCGATAGGTCTTTGGATAAGCTATTGTCTCATTTTGAAAAAATCCTCGCACTATATTGCACATTGGGATTTTAGTGGATTTAATTATCACCCAGTATAAAATGTAATAAATGATACCATTTCCCAATGGGATAAATAACATAAGCTTCAGAAATCTATTGAAAAGGAAAAGATACATATTAATGTTGAGAGATTCTATGATGTAGTAGATGAGGAAGAGGCCGACCGTATAAATATGCCGATAGAAATTAACCAACAAATTAAAGAAGATATAAAGTATATGATTCATCTTCTATAGTAATTGGATGTTTTTCATAACAATTTTGAACAATTTTACCAAAAATTGGTGAAAACCCAGTTGGAAGGGATAACCGCCATTTCAACTGGAAAAGAAGCACTTTGTCAAAATGAGGAGGATAAAGTAGCTTAAATACATCAACATAAACAATAATACGATAAGGCACATGAATTCCTTCAATATATGAAGTGTCTTGATGAGATATTCTTTTAATATAAGACATATAGACTCCATTCTGTGGATTTTCATCTTATTTTACCATATGAAGGAACAGAATTTTGTCTCCAATCAAATATTTCTTCATTCTTTATTTCTTCCTATAATTTCAATATCAAAGGTGATATTTTACAACATCAAACCTTTATATCAGATAATCATAATTATAATAACATAAATTTAATGTGATCTTATATTTTTACCAAAGACAATGGGCTTAGTGAGCATAGATATATTATTACTAGGGTTATAGAGAAAACCCTACAAACATTGTGTCTTTTGAATTTTTATTGCTCAATATTTCCTAAAATATACAAAATATAGGTTTAATGAGCTACGACTCAACTTCTTCTAAGGGTTCCTTTTGGGGTTTTTTAGTCTGGTGAGTATTATTTCTCTTTTATTGGATGTTTTAAGTCAGTAAATTTTGAATAATAAGGCCGGTTTATAACATCGAATAGCTATGTCCATAAATTTTAAAATTAGATCAAATGAAAGGCTTAGTGGCTAGAAATTTCTCCAATATAATTTAGATACATCCATGGGGAATATTGAGTGATGATTTTTAATTATCACCAAGTCTAAAACATGAAGTATAAACCAAAATGAAGTATTTTCAAAGAATGACATTACCACCATTTGACAAACCCATTATGGGGGTTGTATTATGCATGGACAATAAGGGTATGTGTTGTATAGCCAAAAAATGGTATCCATTGTTTAACATTTATGTTATGTGGTTGAATTTATTTCAAGGACACCTAAGGACACGTACTGTATAGTCAGATTAAGGAGATCTAAAATATTGGAAATTTTAATGTCGATAGACAAGGGATATTATGATTTGGGTGAGTTAAGATCATAGTGGAAGGTTATGCGAAGGAAAGAGATATAAGATTAAAGGGCCTTATGTGCCGACATTAGTCACGAATGGGGAAACCGCTTTTATTAAAAAATTTGTTGTGATGAATGGTTAAAATTTTTCAGAAAGGGAGTTTTCTAATATCATTCTATTCAATTTTAATGTCATGCATTGAGGACATTATACTATGTAGTTTGTGGTTATGTAGTGAATACATTGTTCTATGTAGTTTTAAGTCATGCAGTAAAGACATTATAGTGTGTAGTTTCAGGTCATGAAGTAAGGAAATTATGGTTTGAAGTAATAAGTCATGTAGTATGAAAATTATGATGTGATTTTTTTTGTCCTTCAGTAATGACACTATGTTGTATTGCCTCAATGCATGTAGTGAGGACATTAGGGGGACTTAATTTAAGGTATTTATCTAAGATAAAAGTTTTATGAGTCTCTAATTTATTGATAATTGGTCTATAAACATACTACCATGTTCAACTATGGAACAAATGAATTATAAACTATGATTTGGGAATTTTTGGATCTAGAAAATGATATGGGAAAAGGGATAAAGGAATTAAAGGAATTCTTTTTCCATGAAAGATGATACCAATATTTGACGAAACCTTTATAGGGCCAGTATTATGCAGGGATGACTTAGGATTATGCTTCATAGCCAAACAGTGGTATATTTTGATTTAAATAACTATTATATAGGTTACTTATGCAAGTCCACCTTGGGTAACGTACTATATAGTCAGAAAAAAGATCTCTTGGGTGTCAATCATACTATTGCTAAAAAATGAAGAAATTTTATAGAGATTAAAATTTTCTATAGCGCAAAGTTAGGTTTATAAAGAAGGTACCTAAATATAGAAAAATATTTCTCATAATGTTTTCCAATTAATTAGAGGAATGATATTTCAAGTAAGCTCTGACCCAAACATAGGAAGTATGTTGTATGTTGTCTTAGGTCATACAACTAGGGAAAAAATATAATGGAAACAAAAGATGATATATGGTCAAATGATCCAATGTTATTTCAATATGATTTAAACACATGGAGATGGAAAATGTGTAAACCATGGACTTATAGAATTTTATTTCAATAGAAAGGTAACGAGACAAATATACACAGATAACCAATTTATGAAACATATTTTTGGTTATTGTAATTAAAGTATGAAAGGGACAAAATCCGATTTTAACAGGAATAAAGTTTCTACTATTTGAAGAACCTATTATGGGGGTCGTATTATGTGGGACGGACTAGGTAATCTGATACATATCAAATCAATGACACCATATGAATTATAGGCATGTTATTTAGGTGACTTATTCAAGTCCACCTTGGGGAATACAATCAGAAGAAGAATATATTTTTATGATGGGTATTCTATAAAAAGGAAAATTTGTTAGGGTTGTATAACTTGATCATAGAGCCTTGTAGTTGTGGTATATAACCAATCACTGACAGATTATGAAATTTGGGTGTATAACCAATTGTATAAAATGGTTTGGGTTATATATATTCTCTAATGATGATTTAGTCGTGGTGTATAACCAATTACAAATTATGTTAGTATAGAATAAATGATGTGGTGTATAAAATACATGAAATATATTATGGTTTTTTGAAAATCCATATAGTTATTCATATTCATGTTTTGTTAGTTCACTTCTATACATACAATTTATGTATCAGATTTTAAATAGGAGAGTATTAATGTTTTATTTGACAACAATGGTTGAATATATTGAAAGAGAGAATCATAAAAATTGTGATCACTAATTCACCCCAACCATCTCCCTGACAATACAGAGTGTGGGTAGATAAATGTGTGTCTGATAATAAATCCCCACTTTAGATCCAATAATAAAATATTCTTTGAAATAAAGAATTAAATTTCTGTAAATAGAATTGGAGGGGCTAATTTTAATGGAATAAATTATCATATCTAGATGAATAAGATATTTTCGTTACATGTTATCTCTTTTCATGGATGTTAGATATGAATATGAAGTTGAGTTCCAACCAATTCAAAAAGTATCTAATTTGAACACTAATAATAATTAGAATATGGTGAATATTATAAAATTAAAATATTCTTTCATAATTTCACTTTTAGTAAAATTATACACAATATTGATGAGACATCCAACTGCCAATTAAATTTTGTAATAATTAATATTTGGATATGAAGGTAATTTAAGAGTCATATAATCCATGATATTAGTTAAGAGAATCATATTCAATGATATATAGATCACGGATTATGAAACCATTGATGACTAATTTTCACGTGCCAAGGTGATGGTAAGAAATATTTGAAGATTCTATCATTTTTAATATTTTATGTGAGATTTTCTATATTGATTTGATTAAAAAATTAGCTTTTCAAGAATTATAGTGTTTGAAGAAATTTTAGTTAGAAAATATAATCATAGCCTATAATGTGAGAATAAAATACATTTTTCAAGAAACATGAACAACAAGAGATGGCCATTGAAGTAGTGAGGAAAGAAATAATTTATGATAAATTCTATTTGATTAAAGTGAATTAGAAGAGTTGAAAGATAAATATTACATACAAAATATATTTTCCCAAAATATTTGTAAAATGAAAATTGAAATGATATAAAAAATCAACCCAGTGCTATAATTTTTTAAATCATGGAATCTTTTCTTAATATTTAACAAAGAAGGAAATTAAAGAATCTAAAACTGATGTGGGTGATGAGAGTTTCTAATTTTAGAAAAATATATATGAACAATAAGAAGAAATATAGGGAAAAAAATTAATTTAATATGAAATAATGTGAATGTAGAATGATCATCATGTATCAATTCATATAATGAGATAAATGTCATACTAAATATTAAAAAGGTTTTGATATATCAATAAGTGATGATAATTGAATATATAGAACTAAACTATAATTGAAATTGAATTTTTATTTGGAATTACATATTTAGGAGGTTTAAAACCCTAGGAAGGGGGATAAAAATTATCCAAGGAGAACTATAAGGATGTCGAAGAATAGGTTATGTGAATAACTAAAGAAGCATTCTATATTGATTAGACCAAGAAGACTAATTTAAATACATCTATGAATGAATTGATGGAAATATATAGAGAGGAAATTATAGCTATAAAAGAAGAACTCATTTTAAAAAAAAACAAGATAAATTTATAAAAATTCAAAATGTGTTGAAAATGGATAGATAAGAAGTCAAAATATAAGAGGAAGTTAATATATAACCATACCAAACTGGTGAGTTGATGGATTCTGTGAAAAAATTTAAATATGTACCCATTAAAAATGGTATCTTATCTCAAAAAATTAATGAATAAATAAATAATTTCACTCATATGTGAATGAAATAATGTATTTTATACCTAATAGTGGAAGGCATGATCCAAAAAAATAATTTTCATTAAAAATGGTGGCTTATAGTTTAGTGATACACCATAAATAAAATTATGGATAAATTTATAATAATTATAAGTGATTAAAATTCAGAGAGTATTTCTCATTATGTGGAAGATATCACTATAAAACAAATTTATAATGGTTCAATATAGCATTACCATGGAAGTGTAAATTACCTCATTGGATTTCATGTGATAAAATATTTGATATTTTCATGGGAAAACATGTTGTGAAGATATCTAAATCTAAACATTCTATGGAAGTTTTCTTTTGATATTTTAAAGCCAATCTATGATAGCTTTTGATGAGTAGGTCACAACCATCTAGATTTTATGAATCTTCGTAAAGTTGAATATTCTTATGATATAAAAGGGAATAAAATTTTAAATGGACTAAATGAAAATTATTATATTGGTAATTCTAAGAATAAATCATGTGATAAGAAAAAAGATATAGATAAAATCAATAAAGTGTGCATACTAGTTCATATTGACCAGCTGAAAAAGCTTGTAAAAATAGAAGATGATGAAACAAAATATGAAGGCATGGGATAATGTATTTTATTATATGAGGAGGATGATATTCTCGAGGATTCATTAATTAGCTATAATTGTAAAATTAAAAAGAATACATGTGAGAGGTTTATGAAATATAGGAATGAAATTTCCCTTTTCCTTGAGTTAAAAATGGATTTACAAAAGAAAATAGTATAATAAAATAATATTTCCTAAAAACATGTTGGAACCATTTTTAGAAAGAAGAATGGTGAGTCCAGAAATAAATAACGGTCTAGGTTGAGAAGAAATTCATAGCCTAAATTTTACATCTAAATCACAATGATGTTCATCCTTATTCTGTATTATTTTATTTATTTTTAATCTAATATATAGATAATTTAAGAACATGACTAAGGTTGTAATTATTTGGTAAATAACAAGAATAAACCAGCATAGAGTTTTCCAAAAAACCATGAAGAGGATAAATTTAATACATCTATTCTGGGGAAGGTTATATAAATACATAGATGTAATGGGGTTATTATGTCACAAAATAATTATTCATATCTTGAAAAAAAGGTTTTCAAACACACTCTGAACCCCTATTCATTAATTTTTTTTAAATTAGTGATATTATTTAGATGGTTAACAGATAATATCGGGGGTTATTTTATACCAAATCATTTATATGTTCTTATTGAAGTGTTAATGATTTCCCATTTCATATATAAATTTAATTTTTTGAAATTCTTAAATGGTTAATTGAATGAACCTGAATATAGTATCGCATGTTAGTATGTGTACGTACATTATATAAAAATTTGGTTATATGTCTCTTGATTTATATGCCGGTTTATCCCGAAAATAGTTATATTTTATTAAAAAAACTTCATTAATAATTAAAATTTTATTACATCACTCTTTTTAAAATAATTAAGACAAATGAAATCAATTTTGATAAAAAAAACCAGAAAAGATACATATTTTTTCATTAACATTTCACACTAAAATATGGGGATAATGAAATGATAACAAATAATTACTTCATTAATGTGTGATATGATAGAAAAAAATAAACAAGGGGATCCTTTTTGTTCCCAACGTATCTTTGGTGATTTTTTTCAATATTTCAATAAGTATTAATCTAAAATTTTATTGGAAAAGTTAAATAGAAATTTTATTTATCAAATAAAGAAACATTATTTATCATTATGATAATTTTATGATCCTCAGAGTACCAAAAAAATATTATGAATTAATATTATTCTTGTTTATAATAGAGTTTACTAATGGTAAAATTTTAAAAATATATGATGGTGAAATATGAGTTTCTTGAATAAGGTGGAAAATAAATTTCATAAGTAAGGTTGAATGTGATTTTTTGTAAGAAATTTCAATATATATAAATTAGGAATAATTTCCCTAGGAACATTAGTGAGTACAAGGGAATTAAATATGGAAGGATAATTTTTTATATCACAACAGATAAAATTATGAAGTAAGGAAACATAAGAAAATTTCTAGTAGAAAAAATTTAATTTTATGTAAGAATAAAAATATAAAATGAATCAAATAAGGAAGGAAAAGTTTTTGAAATGATATACTTTAGGGTATATCAGAATAAATCTAATAGAATATTAATGAAAAAAATGCGTATTTCAAAAAAAGAATGTTATAAAAATGATGACTATAAAGAAGAATAAATGAATGGTAGAAAATATAGAATAAAAAATAAAGTGTAATTTCATGTATACAATTATGTTCAATGGAATATTTGATTTTGAGAAAAAGTAGACGTAGAACTGAATGAAGTGTATAACAATGTTTAAACTATAATTATTTTCTATATCAAATTTAATTTTACATGAAGTTTCCAGATGAATTATAAATTTATATAAATTCTATTTAATGACAATGATCATGATCTCTATATTCAAATTCCAGTACATATTAAATTATGTCCATGATTTTAGATAAGTTTTAAAAATGATTTAAATGTAGTAAATTATGACTTGATTTCATATTATGTGAACTATTGATAATAATTCTTTATTGAAAAATTATAGGATATGTTATATAGAATTAAAAAGAACATTAATGTGATAAAATGAATGAGATGAAATATTTTAGAATATTTGATGATGGTGTTAAATAGTAGAAGTGAAGATACATGGAAATAAAATATTTTCATTCACTAAATTTATTGAGAATGTTTAGTCCATTAAAATGATGAAGAAAATATAGAGAATATATTAATGAGATCACTATATATTCTATAATTCTATTAATTTGAGATTTATATATTATGAATAAACATATTTAAAGATTTTAGGAGGTAAAATATGAATAAAGGAAAGAAACATGTGATTGATGAAGAAGAACCAAAATGAAAATATTCATAAATTAGTAGCTGTAGATAAATATTTGTTATAGAAAATGTTCTAGAAAGTTATATATTGAGTAAATATATATCATTCATTATATTGAGGATGTTTTAGGAGAAGATGACAGTTACCTGAAGATCATGAATATCTTTTTGGATTTGTACATAATCCAAGATGATCAATGTTTCTAATAAAGGTTGAACATTTGTTGAAGCCAATATTTGTACATTATATCAAAATTGATATTGATTTAATAATTTGGTTAAATAACGATCTACTTCATGTATGTGTATGAGTTGGATAATCAATAACTAAAGGAGTTTAAAATGGTGGGGTAAAACTAATTATGGATGTAGGTATGGGGTGTGTAACCAGTTTAATGAAGAATAAAGTTTGTTCTTATAAACAAAAACTATAGATAATAGTAGTGAATCCATGTTGGGATATATTACCAACATGGTAAGGAGTATTATTTTATATATAACCATGCAAATTTCCATGATAACATTCAATTTTTTCACTTATAAATGTAATATGCAATGTTGTGATTATAAAAAAGTGAGGATTTAATATTTTACCATATATAAAGTTTTATATTCTTAAAAGGGAAAAGAATAATCAAAATATGGGTATATCACAGATGTACCCCCCTCCATCAATTAGTGATCCTACTAGACTTTGGTACATACCATTATTTTAAATACAAAAATAATCACTATCATGATATATAAATTGAAATAATTTTATTACTATTTTCATTTAAAACATAATATTCATTTGAAATATTTACATTATTTATCAACAGATAAAGATAATAACACCCAATTATTTCCATTTAAACACGTTATATTCAATGAAATCAACGACTTAAAAAAAGATCAAATACAAAAAATTTAAACTCTTTATAACACTTTTTTTTAATTTAATAGAATCCCAACAAAGCATAAACATCAATAAACAATAGTCAGAACATTTATAAAACCCATTTTAACTAAATTCATGTCTTGATGAATCCATTATTGTAAAAAAATAACTAATAATTCATTATTATTTATCCAAAAAAAAGAAATTTTTACAAAAAATTCAAACATAGTCCCTTTTTGAAAAAAAATCCAAATAGAACAAAATAAGTCCACATTCTTTCATATTTAATTACAAAAATTTTAATGGAAACACATAATCACCAACACATCAAAAAAATAAAACATCAAAAATATTGAATGAAATTTGAACATACATCCATATCATCAATTCTTTTACCAACCAAAAAATGCCTGACCACAAAAAAACTATTGCACAAAAATCCATTTTACTCACATTTTTAGATATTTTGAACAAAAAACACATTAAACTCCCTTGATATTTATCATATAATTTTTTCAAAATGAAAATCATGAAAAAAAATCATTCATACAAACCACAACAACAGAATTTATTCCCACAATTTTAATCTATGCCGTCATTCACCACCATATAATTAATCAATTTTGTGACACCAGGTTACCATTAGAATTCATTCCATCTGACTCTCTTTTTTTACATAAATATTATTTTAGTTTGTAATAATAAAAAATTTCACACATATCATAAAACATGATAACCTAAACAAATACTCATAGAAAAACTGAAAAATTCAAATCAATTGGACTAATCCACAAAAAAAAATTAACATACCTCTCAACAAAATAACATCAAAATGTTTCACATGAAAATGAAAAAAATAAAAGAAAAATAAATACCTATTTCAATTTTATTATTTACCCATTTGAAACTCAATTCTACATTATAAAATAACATAAATATTTATTTTACTTCAATTTATATTTTTTAACAGTATATTCATTTAAACAAAAAATATATAAATTATCAAATAATGATATTTCCCCTTTTAAAAACATAAAATCATTATAAAACCCATATATTAAGATTATATGTATCCTTTTATAATTTTATTTATTCTAAAATATTATAGTTTTTTATCAAATAATGAAAAAATATAATTATCATACTATTAAAATATCTTACGAAAGGTCTTACCATTGGCCATGTTAATTTTAATAAGATTTAGTTTCTCCAAAGTCTTTTTGAAATTAAATATAATTAAAAATTGGATAAAAAAATATTCTTGAGAGTTCAATATTTATTCTTGATAGATTTTGGGGTATAATTTGTGGTATTTTATTATACATTGATTAATGAAATTTGATTTTTTATACAAGGTTAATGGGAGGGTATTAGGATAAAAATAAGTTCATTTCTACTTGGTCAAGAAGTTTTTTTTCATTAGCTCTTACTATAGTCTCAATATTCCATTAATATTATTAACATAATTTAGTTTCCTAACACTTTTATAATAATTTTATAAAACAAGATTTTGTTAACCCTTACAAAAAACAGAAGTGATAGTTTTATTTATATAGTCTGCAACATCCTCTTATGAAACCATGAGGCACCATTATACTACATATATAAGTTGAAAATTACATTTTTTATTTTCAGGAAAAAACCTAATTATCAATTATTATTTTCTATAGTGGTTTCCTAATATGTTTTAAATTTTATTTTTAACACAAAGATTTTTTTTAAAAAATAACATTAAGAAAAAGGCTTTTTATGGTAAGTAATCATATTTATGGACTTATCAGTTATAATTAGAGGTGACTACAAGTGATATATCTTTTTAATATCTAGTGAAATAAAATGATATATTACATTAATATGTTTGTAATCCATTGGAACTTATTTGAACATCTATGAGGGAAAAAGAAACAAAAAAAGTATATAATGAAAATTAAAACCATGTCCCACCAACATTTTTCCCTATAAAACCCTTATTAGATGATTTTAAAGATAAAATAATCAATTTAATTTCAATTTTTATGTCAATGTAGGACTTTACACATGGATTTTCTATTGATTTCATATTGGGTGATCAATAATATTTGGGTGATTATGTTGAAACTTATATTCTTTATGATCTCCCACACTTTTTTTAATAATCTAGGTGTTATAGTTTTTTTATTGAATATGACATTTATTTTGAGTTGAAAAAAGTTTATGAAAATATTTAATGTCTATTAGGGAACCAAAAAGTGGAGAATTCTTTAGGGAGTTTCATGAGGATAAACATCTTGACGTTCAAAATTATGTGGGATAAAAAATTTAGAGAATAAACTCAATTTTGATTATTTTGAATCTGATTTAAAAATAAAATCCCTTAAGTTATAACAGTGGATTTAGTACCATTTATATAGGCCCAAGGTGAAGAAGAAGAAGAAGAAATTAAATATTTTGAGGAAATATTTGAGGACCAAACTGACCTATATGCTGGTTTACTTGAGGATGATGGTTCCATGATATTTTATAATGAATTAATCAATTTTCAAAAAGTAATTAAATTAAAAATAGATCTTGACATTAAATTCCTAGAAACTATAAAGGTATTTCAGGAAGATGATGTGTTGGGAATTCAACATTTAGTTTTATTAAAACTTCCAATTGTTTATAAAAATGAAAAATTAATTGAAGGTCACTAAAATATATATATCTATGGTAGCTTCAAAAATCATTATAAAATGATAAATAATATATATAATAGAATTTAATTGTTAATGAGAAATAAACCATTCCCACCTTCATATTGGGGATTAAATACTCTCGTTATGTAGTTATAGATAGTTCTAAAAATTAATCTCATGTTAGGGTTCAAACCTAATCCTCTTTTCCTTTAAATATTCTTTTCCTTTTTATTTATTTACTCAATAATATTTTTATGTTTAGTTTATTTTTTGTTATTATACTATATTTTGATCATTGTGGTTGGATATATTAAGGGTGCTACTAAAAAAACAAGTTATGACATTATTTAGATGGTTTTATCTATATATTTATATAATTGATTCTCATTCACCATTACAAATCAGGTGAAATGATGAAATTATTAAAAAAACATTTTTAGGTGATGAATATCTTTTTTTATAATATGTTTTTCCTATTTTCATTTTTTATTATTTTTTTAAATTTTTCTATTATTTTTCATTCATTTAATATGATTTATTTTTTTCAAAAATTTATTTTTAAAAACTTCTGAGATATAAAATCATAAATTTTTTATTTTAAAAACACATAACGATGTGTTAATTTATTTTATCTTGGAAACTAAATTTATATTAATGATGAAATTACTTTTTTCCAAATTCAAAACATTATGAAATTCACAAAATGGATTTAGAATTTTAAATTCCATGATATAACTCATAGTAATTTTTTAAATAAAAAATTGTAAAATCATTAAATCCTTTTGAAATATTATTCAATGTAACATAACATATTGGTAGAATTAGAAAGTTAGTGTTTAAAAAACTCTAGTTTATTTAAATTAAAATATAATATTTTAAGGTACCTATTTTGAGATGAGTAGAAAAATTTATTTGATTTTAATTTCCAAATTATAAAATGATCCCTTTTTATTCAAGACTAAAATTTCTTTTTTCCCATTTATCCCCTATAAATATTTTAAAATATCATATTTAATAAAATTATAATCCATATTTCCCTATCCAAAAAACTCTAGATGTGAAATTTCTTGATTCGGTTAAACTCTTATTAGGAGGGGATGCTATATTTTGGTTTGCTGTGTCATTTGATGTAAATTTTGGTGGATATTTTAATAGTAAAAATAATTATTTTCTATCAATTGAATTTATAGAATTTAAACCAATATTATTATATTCACAGAACCCTTATTGAATTCAAAAATCAATCGACTTATAATATTAAATATAAAAAAATATTATATTAAATATAGTTTAAGAGATAAACAATATTATTTAAATGTATGTGTGAAATATATTTATTATGTATTTAAGATATTGTATATGATTCATTTTTATGTGTATTAATTATGAGAATATTCAATAGTGTAACTGAGTCGTGTATTTTTCATTATAAATATTAAAAACATCCTTGTTCATTCTATGATTTTTTATTATCTCAAAACATACCATCCCATTGGCATTGAATAGAAATGATAATTCCTTAAGATTACTACAAGTCCATAACTCAATTTATTGGATATGTAAGATCTTATTAAGCCTATGTAGACTCTTACATGTTTTTGGGTGAGTAAAGGTTTATTGAAAATTCAAATTTTGTTTAATGAGATAAGATCATAGAGAAGTTACCCTCTTGTGTGCATAGTATTATTAATAAATTTTAAATAAATTTAATGTAGAAAATTAATATTTATTTAGAGAAATTATTAGGATGCATGATCATATTTATTTCCCAGTTTTTGGAAAATATGGTTTATTGGGTATGTGCTTTGAAATTTCTACGGTGTTATTTTTTCTCAAATGTCATAGTGTTCAATAAATACATATCGGGGAATTTAAAGTGATTTAATTTCATTAGTTTTTCATTAAATTAGAGTGATTAAATACCCATATTTTTTTCATATTATGTAATTTCGAATAATTTTTTACTTTTAGGGATGTTTCGACCTTAATTTTGAATCCAACATAAAAAAGAATGATTGTGTTTATTATTACATTAATATATTGGATATAATATTTTATATTCTATACCAAATCATGAAATTAGTTTTTTTAGGATTACATAGCTATTGGCCTTAATTTAATAATTTTAATTCATGTGATGAATCCAAAAATATGAGACCAAAATATATCATGAAATTAGAAAAAATTTGGTTATGAAGAATTGAAAAACCATAAATAATTGAGGCATAACATTGTTTAAACAATAATAAATGGGATAATTAAATTTATTATGAATAATTGAAAAACCATCAATAATTTAGGAATAACATTGGTTAAAAAATAATAAATGAGATAATTAAAGTTATAAAAGAATGTTTAATCGGTATATCACATGTTTAAAAAATACCACGAAAATATTATATCATAAATTACTTAATGGGAATGTGAATATAAATGGATTTGAATCATTTATTCTTCTAGTAAATATGTAGTATAGAAAATGGAACATAACATTCTATACACATGTCTAATTAGTATAAAATATTGTGGGTCATCCTTCATGATGATTAAGAAAATATTTATTGAATACAATATAAAAATACTCTACTACTAGGAGTAATGTTCATTCAATGTTGTTGGATATAAATGGATAGAAAATTTTCCACATCTTTTAATTAAAATTTTTTTTCACTTCTATCATTAGAATTGTTAGAGTGAGTGATAGAGAAAGATATAAAGGAGGGTATTGGATAGAAAATATTTTTACACATGGATTAATCTACAAATTATTGTATAAAATCCCATTGTTCATGGATCGTAGAATCTCATGGACTATAAAGAACTTTTTTATTTTTTTTTCTCGTTGTAATTGTCTAATTATTTTGGAAATTTTTATTGATTAAATACAGTCATTTTATCTCATAAATTAACCATATTATAAACATAACATTCTTTTAATTATAATTTATGTAATTAAACAAGTTTCTATTCGGATATGACTAATATGAAGTTAGGAATGTATCTATAGCTATTAATTTTTCTTTGTCGACATCTCATTGTTGACCATAGTGATTTTAATCTGTTTTGGTTTCTTGATGGTCTCTGAGAAATTTAATCAAATTATTAAAGTGATTAACACCAATCTTTTAGTCCTTGATATAGTTTATAGATACAATTATGTATATTATTTGAATTTTTTAAGGATACAGTGAGTAATTTAAGTTTATAATTTATTTGTAGATTGTGATACATGGAGTGTCTAGATGTTGTATCATATCCACTACTTCTCTATCAAGTCTGTCTATTTCAATCAGTCACGTGCAAAATTTTATTTATAATAATTAAAAAAATTCAACAACATTTAGCATGTTAAAATTAATCAATACAATTAAACATAATATCAATCAATAAATTCATATCATAGTTATGAACACATAATCAATAAAACAACCACAATCAATAAACATTATATTGTTTTAAAAAAATATATCATTCCTTTTTAATAACGAAACATCAACCGAGATCAACCAATAAATAATGAATTCCATCCTGATTATCTTTATGAATAGCAAATATTTTTTCCCATTATGATCTTTTATAAAATTAGTAATTTTTTTAAAATTAATCTTTTAAGGAAAGGCACCACAATAAATTTAATTAATGCTAACTATAAACAATTCATTAAACATTGTATAATATAATCTTTTAATCTAAAATTCATGAAAATTATTATATTATGTGAATAAACTACAACATTTAATATATCTATTATTTTTGAAATTAATAGAAATAATACACACTGTCACACACTTAATGATTTCTATAAATCCTAATCCATTTAAACAAACACTACATAATCAAATCATTATTTTATTTACATGGGTTATCATTTTTGATTTCATCAACATATAAGCTACTCATTGATAATATATTTTTCACATAATATTAAAATAAAAAATATAATTTTTTAATTTACTAAATTACTCACCAAAACTATATTGAATATTCTCTCTGTCATTATAAAACAATTTACACTTCTCGATGTAATTTTATTTTAAACAATTTAAATTTAATTACTAGCATAGAAAAAAAAACCAACCAAATACATCCTTTAAAAACATTACCCCCTTTTCCTTTTACCATGATTCCATTGTATTAGATCATCCAAATATTCTAAATAATAGTACATCCTTTCCATAATTAATAAATGGAATTACCCTTTATGTTCATAAAAATTAATCACATAAACAAGATGATTTAAATTCAACATCAATTTTTATGATTAAATTATTATTTCTCCTATAATCAATTTATTCATATTAACACATTGAATTTAACTTTGATAAAAATTTACATATACAATTAGTAAAATTTAATAAAATATCAAATTATGTGACAAATATCATCAAACACATCCATTATATTTTTATTAATGAGTTCATTATTAAAAACCAAAATACGAAAAAATAATTACTTTATAAAAAATTAAGTTTTCTATGAAAAATAACTAATTAGTCAATTAAGAAAATAAAACACAGTCACTTGTGAATTCACATGTATAAAATATCCCTACGTAAAATTATTTTACCTGAATAAATCACTACTCATTACCAACCTTGTGAGTATTATATGCATAAATTGTATTGAACATACTTGAAAAACTACACACTAATTACTTAGAAACAAGGACTTCGATTATAATCGGAAAGGATAGAAATACACACATAGCTTCCATAACATGTTTTAAATTCTAATCTATAACCTATGATGAAACAAATATCATAAATATAAGGTAGATATAAGATGATAAAATTTATTAATTCCCCTCCCTATTACATTTGTTCCACAATTGATAAATATTATTTGACCTCGAGTGTGCACCCCAATAACCAGAGGCTAGTGGCTAGAGTTGAGGGTCTATTGACATAACTCATGGATTTATTTACCCTATAATAGTTCACCATGTAAAATATAATTTATTATTTATATAAATAATTATAAATATTTGAGAAAAAATTTTAAAAACGTCCATTTTCAATTCATATCATGAAAATTCCATCATATTTTATAAAATTGAACCAGAAAAAAAGATCAAAACTCAAGTACCAATTTGAGTGAAAAATAATTACAATGTTAAAACTGTATTTCTATATATAACCGTTTTAAAAAAATCATTTTATCATACATATCTTCACAGTGTTTCTTGATACCAAATACATGATATAGATGCTTTATTCCAATTCCAAAAATTTCATGAAAATAATATATTTTCACATGAGGTGTGTATATACAAGGTGTTAGAATATAATCCTCTGTAGAAACTACTAAAAGACCAATCATATAAAGAGATAATTGTGATCATAAAAAGTTTAAATATTTGAAATTAAAATAAAATAATAATTTATTAATGAAATAATATTTTAGGTGCATCGGTGTGACAAAAAAAATTATACCCACATTAGAAATTGTTTTCACCTTTAAATCATGGAATGAAGGTCGTATCGCATCACAAAACCCACAACTAACACAAGGACAAAGATACATATAAAACAAACATATAAAGGCCATATAGGGAAATTACATCCAATTTAATCATATATATATATCCCATTAGGTTCAAATGTGTTACAATAATGCGTATAACTCATTCAACCTTTCAAGGTTAACTTTATCTGAGTATTACCATGCATAATGTAAGGGAATACCTTCATGTATATTTCAAAACATATAAATATGTTATTGATATATTTTCTACATCAACTTTGTTACAAAAAAACAATATTTAACACCCAAAAATAGTTTTTGGAGAGCATAATCCCTTTTTAGAACCCATGCAATTATCAAAAAATACCATCAGCAATTTTATAATTAAACACATAGAAATTCAGCATGTATAATCACAAAACCCCCAAACCAAAAACCCATTGTGAGTTCCAAATAACACATTCAATTTTAAATCAAATTAAACATCCATATCTTATTTTTTTCATTAATTCATGGTATTAAACACAATTTCCATTAAAAAAATCATAGAAAAATTATCAATTTAATATTAAATGAGTTTGTTAATTATCTACATGACATTAAGCATACATTATGACATTTCCACTATATTTTACATCAACATGTAATATCACTATTGTTTCACAAAACCCATGTACCCATATAGTTTTTCTAATAAAAATGGAAAAAACTCACCAATAACTTCCCATTTTCATGGGAAGAGTTTCATCAACTTTTACAATTACTTTTCAACCAAATAAACTAACCAAAATTACTTAGTAAAATTAGATAAATAAAATAGGTATGTAATCAATATTATATAATAATATATTATTATTTATATCATAATTAGTACCATTTTAATTAATTTCATGTTCAAAAATCTATTTAAACATTATAATTATGTTCAACTAAACACATAAAAAATATTAAAAAAATATATAATCAACTCATATATTTAGTTAGATGTGTTTTCCCCATTTAATAATTCATATTAAAATTTATAAGATCATTTATCCATAAAATCATATTAAAAATTGAATCATCATCAAAAAATCATCTTTAGAACACACCAAAAATTCAAATAAACATTAAAAGAAGATATTAATTATATTTAAATGATCAAGAACAAAAAAAATACAACTATAAATTTTCAGTCCATAATAAATAATATTAAATTTATCTAAAACTTTTCCATAAATTCTAAACACCCATAACTCATATTTTATATTATCTCACCATAGAAGACATGAAATATAAATTTTCGGAAAATAATTATCAATATAAATCTGTTAAAATACTTATTATATCATGAGAAAATTAATTTATGAGATATTTAAGATCCAACATGATTGAATCACTGAGAGTGGAAGAGGTGAATCATTGATAAAATTTTTATTCTAACATATCCTCCCCCTTTGAACCACCCTATTGAACTAGTGAAGGTTATCAATCCACTCAATGGAGTATCTTATGTTTTTCTTATCTACAAAAATAGAATAAGGAGCATATCACATGATATTTAGAAGGTCCAACAACCATGCATACTTTTATTCATATTAGATAGTCCCCTAAAAAAGGATACATACATTAATTTAAAAATTCCATTAATAATATATTTTAATGTTCACAAACAACATCTATAATACACTATAAAATAAAGATTCTCTATAATATTTGATCCCACCAAGATAGATAACACATGGTGATCTATTCAACTATGAATGCTCATTCAAGGTGTTTAGATGTATCAAAAGATATGTAACTTTACTATTTATTTATGCTCTTCAAGATTCATAATATAGTGGATACTAGCCATGAAAATTTCACTAGTTCTTGAATAAATATGTTACTATAACATTGATATAAACAATACCAAGTTCTCAATCAATGTTATTTTCAATGAATGAACTTATTACACGATGCACTTTCCACTTTCTATTTCATTAATTCTCTATTCTTCAAAAATGGAGGTAATGGACCCATTCATAAGATACTTTTAAGCACCATTATTTTTTATTAATACCACCCATATCCCCTAAAAATTATTCAATGTATTCCTAAAAACTGAAGTAAAATTAACTACTTTTGTCTCTTCTATATCTTATTTTATTTATGGAATAATTACATACATATTCCACATAATACAATACTAAAATATCTTATTACTAATGATTTATTAATGGAATAAAAAAGAGTCAAAATATTATAGAATCACTTAGGACACATTCATTAATTTTTATAAGTTATTCTACCATGTTAGATGTGGAATAACCCAAACTTCCATACACCACAGAATTGTGATTAATTTTAGTCTTTCATCCCATAATATAGTGAATACTATGTGAATTTTCTCCTACATATTTCCTATTTTCCATGAAGATTTACCTATCATCTACATATTCCTTCACTATTGGCTTGTGGATTTCCATTTTGGCAATCCCAAATTTTATTCCATTGTATATCAACCATAGATTCCATCATTACCCAACAACTATTTTTTGCATCCTTGTTTCTCACAAGAATACTCCACAGGAAACACAACATGGGCCACAAGAAATGTCATGCCTAATTTTAGCTTCTCTATATCTAGGCTATCCATATATGGAAACTCATAATCCATGACTTCCATTTTTTCGATTTTTCAATCAAAGTTGTTCCACAAGTGTGCCAAATGTTCACTATAGGGACCAAAATGTAATAGTACCTTTTTAGTTTCCTATATTGAGAATTGTAAAAAAATACACCCTTTTTCATAGGCATGATCTTTCCCATGGAGTTGTATCCAATTTTACAACTACTGTATCCATGAAATAGCCATTCCAATGCTGGAAATCTTCATAGAAACAGAACATATTATATGGGTATGGTCCACCTTTATCCATCCCCTTGTCATGCTCAACTCAGTCATACTTATTCTAAGGCATGGTCCACCTCATCATTTTCCATTATGAAATAATATTCTACTAGAAATAAATTGAAATAGATATAACACAACCCACTGGGATTCAAAACAACCCCCCTTTGGATTTCATTGTCAATACTCATCTGCACCTTCTTCGTCACCCCAAACTCATAATACACATTATTGGATATGAAATTCCATGTTGAAATAATTATGTATTTTTTATCTTTTCTTATCGCAAATATCAACACAACCCATTTTCAGTTTTGAGGAATATGATTAAATAACATTTTTCTGTTGAAAATTACATTTTATAAATCCACTATAAGTCTACATGGTAGATCTTAGTATATAATATAATAGATATGTAATAAAGGTATACTATGATATATATAAAATCACACCATGAGATAACATGATTAGAACAATGTCAAATTTCTCATTAAGGAGTCATAATTTATACATAAATAACCTTTACATGTTTCAGAAAACTATCAAAACTATAAATCCCCATCATTGGATGCTCTCTGATCCTATTCAGAATTGATAGGAATTTCGTAAAAAATTAATCATGATTATTATCCAACATTCATAACCTAAAAATCAACTTAAATACCCTTCTATTTATCACATGATATAATAAATGTTAAGGTGATAAAGAGGGGACTCTTTATGCCTAAAGGGAAACCCGAAGTCTAAGAGATTTATCTAACCCAAGGACATTAATTATTTTATATATCAACATCATTCGTGGGTGAATTTTTTTATTCACCTAATTTATTATTATATTATAACATTATTTTGATGGACTTTTCATTAAAAGAGTCTCATTTTCACAAATATTTCACACTTCATCATCATATACATTATGGATTTTTCCCCAAAGACCATAGGTGAAAGAACCAATTTTTTAAATGATATATGTTTTCAAAATAAAATTTCATTACATATAATATAATATTATAAATGTATAAAATATTGATAAACATTAAAAAAAATATCTCATTAATAATGATTATTATTTTAGTCATCTATGACTCTAATTAATATTACAAGAAATACAAGTATAAAATATATAAAATAGAATATCAAAAATGGAAAAGAATTGATAACCCCAACATAAAAGAGTCTTTACCACAAAGAAAACCCATATAGAAATAAAAAAAAATATTTGTAAATGAATCGATATAGTTTAAAATCAAAAAATATCCTTATTGGAGAATTTTAGTGATTTTTTTAAATAATGAAGTAGTATTTATGGGGTCTAAAAAGAAATGTGATAGTTAGGATTTGATTTTTATATGACCATTGATCAAATATTCCAATTAGTCAATATTACAATTGGTAAATATTAACCATGGAAACTATACCTTTTCTAGATAATTTTATCAATATAGAATGTGTTTTTATGTTTAAAGGAAAAAAGATATTTTTTATAGAAATGAAAATCGGTGACCTCATCTAGTAGATTCATATTGTGTAATGCCCATTTTTTAGAACATGGGAGGGAGGTCGCATCTCTAGGTTTCCCTGTTGGCTATTACCTTTCTTATATTTATAATGGGAATCGTCAACAAAGTATTAGATATGATAAGTTTATTTTAGTATAGATTATCACTCGTTCGATGTTATATGAATTACATTTGGAATGTACAATCCTTGCACACCTTGCCCTTAGAGAATTTGTCGGTGTTATAAGGAGTAATATGTCCATGCATTAGATATTTAATTTTTGAATTCAATTTTATGAAAAAAAAATTGTATTCCGTCTATTCTATTTAAGGATATTTATTCATAATAAAATATTTTTTTAATTGTGAAGAATTTGATAATTTGATTTCTGGACAAAAATCAAAAATTAATTTTTAAGAAAATAAATTCAGTTATATAATCAACCATGGTATTAAAAATATTTTATTTTTTAATAAAATTGTATTTTAAAACATGTTTATTTATATATAAATGTTAAAATAATTCAATAATGTCTTAGGAGATTTTTATATATGTCAAAAATCGGCTATATCTAAATAACAGATATATTTCATTAAATAAGGATTTTTGAAATTTAAAGGATAAAATTATCATATATAGTGAATTGTTTTGCTAAAATAAACAATCTATATTAATTCAGAATGTCAAAATTAGGATTCTTTATTCTAGTATAATTTTCGAAAATAAATTATTTTTTGTGAATAATAAAAATATAGTTTTGTGTTTTCTATATGTTTTATTACTTCATATATATGTCATAAGGATGTAATAATTAATTAACAACAATCAATGAACCAAAATATTTTGTTATATTAATAATAATTATTTTATTATATTTTAATCAAATTCTAAAACTATAAGTGGTTTTCCCAAGACTAAAATGAGAAATCAGATATTTAAAACATTACTTTGTGGAATCATAACATTTCCATGTATAAAGAAGTATTAAAATTTGTTTTTGGTTCTAGAGGATTTAAATTTCATTAATTATGACTCAAAATACAAAAAACAAGAGAAAAATCCAAGGGTAAGAAAAATGTTTTCCATTTTCCACATCCTAGATTTTGAAGACCTATATTTGGGAATTGTTAAAAAAAATTCAACATTAGATATAAATTCCAACCCATTTTACCACTCTTATTCACTAACAATGCATCATCCATGAATTTATCGTTATTTATCCACTCTAGGTTTCCCATAAGGTGTCCAAAAGCCTCTATGGTTTGGATTCACCTAATTTTGGAGTAACTCTTCAAATTATGGGAAGTCATTACTTCTCTTTCTTTTTAAAATGCCTTTTTTGTATGGTATGTGTTCTAATTGAAAAACCATGTTCATTTTGTCCACATTATATTATCAAATTATGGTAATAACAGTATTTTATCTATGGGAGACATTTATTACCTCCCATTATATGATTTTCTAAAAACAAGAATTAAACTCTCCATTCAATCGAATGCATTTCTCAAATTACAAAATTTTACTTGAGAATTTTTCATTCATTGTATTATTTTGAATAAATACAACCCTTAATTTTCAATGGGTATTCATAGATTTGTAATACAGAATTATTATTCATGGATTTAATTATCTTATACCCTTATTGTATTATACTTTAATTAAAAATGAAATAATGATCATGTCTCTAAGAACATTTGTATGTTGTGATTCTGATAAGAAACCCTCCCATTATTCTCTATTGATTGATAAGAAAATTATATATTAAGATATAAGCAGATAAATTTCATTTATACACAAGAATGTTGTTCCCTTATTGTGTTCTATTTCATTTTTTAATGAATTGAATATATAGATATGACATGTTTTACAATACCTTTGGAAATAACCTTGATAATTTACATTCATGAAACCTTGATGATAATCCACGGTGATATGCTTATGAATGTCCCATTTAAAATTTTTATCCACCTTTCCAAGTATTGATTCATGTTCTTATTGTTATGATATTCCTCTTGCTAATCTATTATTAATAATTGCATGTTCTTATTGATATGTCTCATGATCTCATGCTTTTTGTCTCCTTTATTTTATCCTTAATGGTCTTCTTGCTCACTGCCATCCTCTGATGTATGTCCACATGATATGAGATGTAGTAAAATTTACTTATAATAAACCAATAAAGATTTATTTTAGATATATTTAGATTAATTTTTTATTCTTTCATGTATTATGAACCTTATTTCCAAGAAACTAATCTTTAAAAAATCATCTGTTTGTACAATGTGATGAAAAGTTATTTAATAAAAAAGGAAGGATTCTAAATCTAGTTTCAAAATATTTATTAGTTTTTTGTGGAAATTTGGACTTAAAAGATTTATTATGAACCTTAGAGAAACCCCAAAATATTATAAAACATCATGGAATTGTTTTAGTATTAATTATGTAATTTCCAAGAAAATAAAACCCCATATAGATACTAAAAGTTGATGTCATCCTAGAATATATTTACATTGGGTTAACACCCAAAAAACAACACATTGAGCAAGAATATTTGAGAACTGATGCATGAAAATGGTCCTTATTTCACAGCTAGATTGACATTTCTAGGGGATATGATTGGTAAATCATAGGTTTTTTTATTAACCATAATAATGGATATATAAATAATGGAATTAGAGTAGATTAATAACCTATTTAAACATGATTTTTTTAATTAAAAACCCTTTATAATTATAAAATTCCTAATAGTAACATGTTTCTCAAAAAGGAATTATTCTTTTAAAAATGGAAGGAAATTGAATATACCACTTAATTAATGAGTGGATTGATGATGCTCTGACGGTGTTCTATAGGAATCTAAAATAGAAAAAATCAAAAAGATGATGTATAAACTTACTCAACTTATATTTTTTAATTGAATCAATTTAAGATACTAGATTCCACGTGAAGGTAAAAATATTCTGTTATGTCTTTTATACATCAATGAACAATTTCTGTTAGTGGATCTTGAAAACCATTTGTTGGTGAAAAATGGATTGGCTCTAATGAAAATATATATCTTATAATATGTTCCTTAGAGTACGATATGGACAAACTAGCACTATTACACTTAATTAGAATCTGGTCTATGGTGGAAACTGATTAAAAACCTAAATCTAATAAGGTGTATGAGTGAAATGGAGTGATATGAGTTTAATGGATTCTTTATTAATAAATTTTACTGTGTTTAATGTGAAAAATAGAGAAGGAATTCCTAGAGATGAATTTGAATGAAAATTTATATGTTTAAATCTATGAGATAAATTTTATAAGATATTCTCAATACATATGTAGCTATGTTAAATATCCTAAAGGAATGTTTGATAGATTCCTCAGTTTAATGAGACCCTATTTTTGGAGAAATCTAGTTAATCGAGACTATGAATGTTATGAAAAGATAGTGTATAGAGATAGAATGTTTTAATTGTAGTTTATAGATATTAAATTGTCACATAGGTAAATTTAAAATTAGATATTAAGGGATCAAAAATTATGGATGAACATTGATCATGGAAATGCAGTAAAGAAAGTGAACCATTCTACATCAAAAATATCGAATGATGCATTTAGGGAACTATTTTATTGGGAGAAAAATGTGATACAAATGATGAATAAATGGGTATATAACCCAAAAATATTGTGGTGAGGTGAAGCCTAAACTTCTCAACACCAATGAAAAATGGAAGATAATGTCGGCCTTTCTAGAAGTTCAATTCATTGAGTGTGGGTAGCTTAGGCACTTTTTCAATCATTTCCCAGATTAAAATATAATGGGGGAACCAAAAAAAACTTATGATAGTTAAATAAAGCAAGGAAATGCATTTTTATCAGAAATATTAATGTAGAGGTTCCAAATGATGTGGTTCATGGTACACCAATTATACCCTCAATGGTAGAAATTCATTTCTTGATTCTGGTCATGTCAATTCCTTTATTTCATCCAGGATTTAAATTAATCCTAGAAAGTTTAGAAGTATAGTTATTATTCATGACCCTTTTATAGATTATCTAAGAATCAATAGTTTATAGAAACTCTTGTTTTAACTTTGGAGAGTATAGTCTCTTCGAAAATAAATTATTCATTCCTGTAGTATAATTCGACACTATACTTAGGATGGACTAGATATAAAATTATAATCACATGACAAACTAAAAAAGTAAGAAAATTTAAGTATTCATGATTTGAAAAAAAACAGTTAATTTAAAAGGAGGGATATCCTGGATGGAGCATTGTATAGTGGAACCTCCCATTTTCTTCGTTATAGATATTTTTTTGTGAAGAGGGGTAAGAAAATGAATCAATAACTATTGAGAATGTCCCCATCATTAAGGAATATATATACATATTTCCTAAAGAGTTACTTACCCCTCCCATATAATGAGTGGTGAAGTTCCCTCATTGAATTGATACATGTATCATAAATGATAACAAATACACTATATATAATGGAAATACTGGAGATAGATAAATTTTAGAAACAAATTCACGATCTATTGGAGAAGCGATTTATATGACCTTGTATCTCTCAAATGGGAGCACTTGTTCATTTTCTGATGAATAATAATGGATCAATGTGGCTATGAATTGATTATAGAGAACATAACAGTATCAAAACGAATAAAAAGTACCATCTCCAAAGGAATGATGATTTATTTGACAAGATTCTTGGGGATCAATTTTTCTACAAGATTAACCGCTGATTTTGTATCATTTATTGAGGTTGAATAACGAATACATTCCAAATCTAGTCTTCATGATAAGATATGGTAATTATGATTGTGTTTTTATTCACATCGGTATGAATAATACTCCTACTATATGTATGTGTTGGATTAATTGAGTTTTTAAGGAATTCCTAGTTAATTTCATCATAGTTTTTATTGGTGATCTTATTCTGTATTCGCAATGGTTAAATGAGAATGAGGATTATTTAATGTTTATATAGAAAAAAAATTAGGAAGGAGAATAATTTTTGAAAATTTTTAAAATTAGAATTATTGTTATAATAATTTTAATTCTAAGGGAAAACAATAACCAATGAAGGAATATCAGTTGACCCTATAAAGAGAAATCATATACAAGAGTGGGCTCATCCTACATTGGTAACTGAGAATAATAGTTTCTTTTGATTATTTGGATATAATAGGTTGTTTGTGACTAACTTTGGAAAAAATTATATTCCAGTAACCATGTTAAGATGAAAAGGTTCTAAGTTCACCTGGATAATTTATTGTGAATAAATATTTGAGGAACTGAACAAGAGATTTGTTTCTCATCCTCTGTGAACTCAACCCTCTGTAAGAGAGGGATTTTTTATATATAGTTACAAATCACTATAAGGTATTTGTTGTGTCCTCATGAAAATTAACAATGTGATATCTTATGTATATCAACATTTAAACTCTCATGAGAAGAATTATCCTACATATAACCATGATCATCATATAGTAAATGTTTATCTAAAAATGTAGTGGAACCATATTTATTGGAATAAATGTGATATATACACATACCACCAATGTTTGAACTATATATTTATGAAAACGATTAAAAATTAAAAAAAGAATATTTTTTAAAATTCTTAAATATAGTATATATTTAATTAATTATCACTCCAAAAGAGAAAAAATGTTTCTGATGCATTAAGTAGGAAATACCCTATTCTATTTCCATTCATGAGGACTCACAGAGATCCAATGATCGATGAACTAACAATGTCATACATGAGAATCATAAGTAAAGGGACATAATCTACCCCACAACAAATGATTTCACAACCATCATTTACCAAGAACATAAAGAGATATAAAATTGAAGATACATTTATATAAAAGAAGATAGAGGATGTAAAGAATGTGATATATTTGGAGTTCAATATTGATGAATCATGTCAAGTAAAATTATGTACAATGAATTTTCTTCAATCATACTTGGTGACAAAGAATGAGGTGATTGATGAAACTCATACCATTAAATTTTATATACATATGAGAACCATTAATATATATAGGGACTTTCATCATAATTATTTGTGGGAACACATGAAAAGGGTGATTTATGACTACGATGAATGGTGCTTATTGTGTTTGAAAGTGAAGGATGATGGAAGAATTCCTAAATAGATATTGTATCCACTACTCATACCAACACGTAAGTGTTACAATATCATTATGGGCTTCATCACTACTCTCCCAATAAAATCCAAAGGAAACAATAAAATGTGGGTTATAGTAAATCGACTCACAAAAATTGAAAATTTCATAACTATTCAATAAAATTTCACTTTTCAGTAAATATAAAATATATATGTAAAGGAAGTGGTGAGGATGTATGAGATTCCACATTCAATCATATATTATCATTACCCAAGGGTATATATAAATTATGGTGATTTATTTAACATGGTCTCAAGACTAAATTGAATTTTAGTATAGCCTATCACTTCTAAACTAATGGCCAAAAATAAATTATTATTAAGACACAAGAGGACATGATAATAATATTCTCAATGGTATTTAAAGTTGGATGGTATTATCACCTCCAATCAGTTGATTTCCCATACAAAAATATCTTCCACTAGAGTATTCATATGGAACCGTACGACTCTATATATTGAAAGAGATATAGAAATCCTACATATTGGGATAATGTGGGATAGAGAAATCAACTTCGGAATGATCTGGTGAATGAGATGATAGAAAAAGTTCATGATATCCAACAACATATGTAACTTCCCTGACCAAGAATCTACTAAACATATGCCCCGAGCCAGGTATTTACATGGCCTCAAGGGCGCCTCCCCATTCGCCATAGGTTTCCGACTAGGGTGACGGTCTAATAAGTATTTTGGGGATACTATACCCTCTTTATCTGATCAAACCATATAAGAACACTATAAATGGTGAAAACAATATAAATAACCAATAAACATTCACAACCATGAATTTACCAAAAAGTGGTAAAAACCACAAATCAAATTCAACAATGTCATGTCATACTTGTGGTGAAAAGTGAAAGAAACTCAAAATAAAACAATGAGAAAAAACTCCATAAGGGTCCTGAAAATAAATCTAGATCCTTCTACATGTACATCCTTATCCCATCTCAACATCTTAGTATATGGCCTCTTCCCTTATCTTATGCTATATCAAAGAGATCTTCTCAGATACCCAACAACGGCCCAAACTGGGTGTGAGTACAAAAATTAGTAGGCCACCAACAATTGTGTCTACAAAATATCTAATATAATTGATAGTGCAAGAATGTGAAAAATAAACGGTATGTAAACACGGGATAGTTCAGGTCCCATAATTTAACAATTTCATTTAATTTATTGATATCAAATATCCCAATTACATTTCTTATACCATCTTCATTACCTATTCTATTTAATAGAATGTTCCATAGGTTAGGCATAATTGTCCTCTACATAAGGGTCTAATGCAATCAATCCCAATGACTAGTAAAAGTAGATCAAGTCCCTACTTAACTAGGTATACAAACATATCACAATAATACATTATCCTCACCTCGAATCCTCAGTATGGGTGGAATGAAACTGTTAGGGGAATAGAACCTCAATCCCCTTCCCTAACTCTTTCTTTTTGGGGTGGAGTTGTGAGCCTCAGTCTAACTCAACCTGGAGGAGTATAACCTCATGTAAATACCCAACTCTACCAAGACATGTAAACATTCTTATTTATCAAGTCACCCAAACCGTACCATATCAAAATCTAATCATATTCAATGCCATTGGATATCACAAAACATAAAAAATATTTAATTTATTACTATGTCATAACCCATTAACACATTTACAATTTACAATTCATACACAATTAGATAAATTCCCATTACATGCATTACCCCTTTGAGTGTAATCAAAAACCCCTATTCCATATCCAAATTCATCAATGACCATGAATCTACCTATTTATCCCATTTATCATTTCACAATCATTTACCCTTTATGAATTTTTTGTTTTACTATTATAATACATAGCAAAATTACTCATTCACATTCAACCCATTTGGTATGTCCATTGATTTTCCATGAATTAACTCATTCAATATTAATCAATTCCCTTATGCATCAATCTACACATTCTCAATTCCCAAGTCATCAACACTATAAAATTTTCACATTTCATATGTACTAGTACACTTTAGAATTTCAACATAAATCATATACTATTTGACACAATTCTATTTAACCTAATTAAACCATTGTTAACTCATGCCAAACAAACCCTTAATCCATTATCAAACCTACGAAAAAAATATTAATTCAATATTAAATCCAACTAACCATAATAAAATATTTAACATGGTCTCTATGTTATTACGCATCAATTCTATGTGTAACCTTGTCAAAGTGTTGGTTCGAAAGGGTCCCCACACCCCATGGGTGGCCCCAAATCGATCAAATCATTCCTGATACATCCCACATGAATCATTAGGGTTTGGAATTATTATTTATGTGGTCATTCTACTAAATACCCCCAAATAATCTAAGAAATATAAGAGAAAAGAAATAATGCATACTCATATGCACAAATTTTACTCAAAACAATGGGATATAACTTATAGACAAACTACCTCAAATCCTATGATGAATCAACTCTTAGTTAGGGGTCATGGTCAGGATTCAAGAATCCCATGAATCCATAACCTAGGTTCCACAAAAAAAAAAGTCAGTCCAATGGTTTCAAAAGAATATGGGAGAAACCACAGGCCCTAATCCACAAAAGAGATGTAGGAGAAACGTTAATCTTACCCAAGGCTTCAATCCACAACCAATAGTGCTCCAAATGGCCATAAATAGTAAGATAATCTCCCTTGAGAATCTTGGTTAATCCAAGATCATCATGAGGGTTGTAGGTGGTGAAATGGAGGAGAAACTTGAGTTGGGGTTTAAAAGATAGGGTTGAAACTTTTATAATTTATCAAATTATTCTTGGCAACACAGTTTACCTGCATGGTTTGCTAAACTGTGAAAAAACCATGCGGGTTATAGTGCCCAAAAATCACCCTCATCACACTGTTTCAATAGAATTTCACCAAATTTTATAGGCCAAGAGAAAACAATGTGGGTTAATTTGGTCTGCATGGTCTCTCCTCACACAGTTTACCAAGCCATGCACAAATCGTGCATATTTCCCAAAGATCCCCTTTTCACCCATTTTCGTGTCTCGAACCCCTGGAACACTGTCAAGAGTTCTCAAGGACAAGAGAAACATTTATCTATCCATAAAGGAGAGGTCCAAGCTAGCAATTAAAAAACATATGTTTTGAAAATCTGGCAACATACAACCTCCCCACCTTATAACAGCTCTTCCTTGAGTCACTCTTCCAAGAAAAACTTGGATTCTAGAACTAGAGGTCATTATACTATGCATTTTCATCAATTCAAATCCTCCATGTTTATACTTACACATCCCAATTTCCACTGAAAAATGATCAAAGGCACAGAATTTCCCCACAAGCCTTCCTCACTACAACCACTACACGAGCTAAAACTCCTCAAGGATTCATCAACTCCAAACATATTCACTATAAGAACTTCAGGGGTGAAACATATGTGGAAACACCATTCTCACAATTCATGAATACATATCTCACATTATCACTTTCTCATGGAGGATCCCATCGACACCTTATTGGCTTGATCCTCTACAAAACACAATACCCAAATCACATGGCATCACTTCCTCTTTTTACACTCTATAATAGAGACCAATCCCAAAATAACACAAAGGAAAACAAATGATTGTTTCTACCACATTTCCTGAAAATTATAATCCAGAACTATACATCCAAAAACATGTATACTAAACCAAACAAACTCATGTCGTTGTTCTCTTCCAAAGAAAACTCACCCGATTGGTGACTAATCAAGTCTGTCCAACCCGTACTCTGATCACGCCATAAACAAACCATTTATCTAGTATGGTTATCTATTTAATGTTCGGTTACTTGGAACCTACACATTTGATGAAGGACCACCAGAACTCAACCTAACCTCCCCGTCAGAAAACATGTTCTAACTCACCATGCCCAAAAATCTATAAGGAATTACCCTACATTGGCATCCAGTCACACCATCATAACCATTCGGGAGGACATTCCTACACCCTATATCCCTAGAATAAGATAAACTTTACCCCACCCAAGAAAAACTTCATTTCAAAAGGCACTTTCTTCTACAACCTGAACCAAGAGGTGGGTCTCTCTCGCCACACCCATTCATGTTTACCATCTCAGGTCGGACCACACCAGACTAGCTTATTCTAGAACACCCAACTTCCACTATTGGTAAACTACTCCTTTATATCATCTTCCCAAGGTTCTTACAGACTTTAATCCTATCATTATCATCCCACAAAACCACTAAGTTCATTTCTTGAATTATGGTAGAATTTCTTTATAATGGTATTACTTCCCTCCAGACCATCATCGGGCTTCACCCTTGGCACGACACCACATCAAATGGCCATGGTTCAGTCAATTTGATGTCTTTTCAAAACCACATAGGGGAAAATTATATGAGCCTAATGCCAATTTTCATTTGAGTCATAGGAACCCAACTTCTCTTGCCACATCCTATTGTTAATTCCAATAACACCCTCTTACGACTTAGTACATACATCACAAGATTCAAACTTAACCACCCTTAGACCAAAGTTGAATCTTGTCTCATCAGTCACCATATCCAAGTCCCCCATTCCCTCCCAGAGGGACCTTACACACACATTATTGGTTTCTCATTGGAAACTCGGTGCCAAAACATCAGCTCGAGGTTCTTCCCTCCATATCTAGGACTGACTTATCACTCCCCACATTAGGATTTTCTTCACCATTGCTCACCATAAGGGATTCCATCTACTTTATATTATATATCATAACAAACTAACCCCAAAAATAGGCATGGACATCCATATTTTCCCCAAAAATAAGAAAATGAACATCACCCAGTGCTTGTCTCCTACTTTTGTGAACGTCACCCATGAAGTGTGTCGACATTTGATCAATCTTGATAACCTCACTCTAAGACATAGAGGGCATATATCCTATCCCCAAGCTCCATATATACCATTCCCATGAACATAAACTCCATGATGTCCTTAATTCAAGTAAACACCTTCATGTATCTTGTCATAAGCCAAAGCTTCGCAACGTACCTGGGATGATATCAAGATATTGAGAAGGATCATCACTAGATGATGTATTCTAGAAGTGGTAGAATAATGTCACCACCAACTTATCCATTTTTGATGCGAGACTATGGGACACCATGACATGGAAGTGATCTCTAGATCCCCTGTCGAATGAATCTCATCAACACTTAACCACCAAAACTCAGGTGTGATTGACATCCATGTTTATCCATTTCTCCATAACTAAAGCACCAAGCAGCCATGAACCAACGATTCGGGTGGTACTACATTCACTACACCACTCGAATTCTTATGGTGTATCCTTGACAGCTAACAACTGAAGCACACAGTCTACCACACCAATCAAACCACTAGTCTATCACAAAACAAACTTAACTTTTGTGTAGCACATAATCTACTTAATTACCTAACCATTATTCTTGGTTAGTCAATATAATACTCCATGAGGTGGCCTCTACATGTCACCAAATATCCAAAACAGTCATACCAACAATTCCTACTATATGACCGTCATCACCTCATGTTCCACCATCGAGTGAAAATATCTAACCACACATTATCCAACCATGTCTTTTATTCTCAAAAAAAACTGCATGCCTCCATTAATCATCACCCAAACAGGTGATTCAGCAATCGGTACGATTCAACCCTTGAAAAAAAACCTTAGATCCTATCATAAGCATGCAGTTTCCCTTAAAAATGAACCAGGGAACCACGATACCTTTTAATAAAAGATAGTATAAAATTTCATTCCATTACACCACCTCTAAATAATCTCGCATTCTTCATTTTCCATGGCACTTTCACTACTGGACCAACCTACCATGAGGTACCATTGAGCTTCTAAATCTATCATCGCATAACTAAGACTCGGCAGCACCACCAACAGTCATCCTTTGCACAAGGCCCTTAAGGCCAAACATGAACCATGAAACACTCTATGTCCCACTATCTATGTCCAAAACATATATATGCAAAAAACACCGTAAGGTGCTAGGAAATATGTTTGACCACTCTCCAGTGTTGAAATGAAGGTTTAATGATACCATCTCCTTGGGCTAGAGTCCCAAACAAGAAAATACATTGGCCCTCTCTCCAAACCATACTTATCGTGTCACTGCCAAAGAATTTCTCATGAATGGAACCCTCACTTTATTCCTAATGCCCATTGTGCCTAATGCACCAAACAACCATATATTATAGGTTCCATACCAATGGTGTAGACAATTGTCGGCACCACGAGTAGAACATCCTAGCTGGGATTCAAAACTCAACTTATATGGTCTCTACTAACAAGGTTACCAAGACCCATGCACTATCCCTATAGTCCATCATGCACTATATATGGTCACAAAAAATTGGGGTTTCTACACTAACATTACCGAACAACACCTTGCAACTCAATAGCCACAACCCTACCAAGGGTTCCCTAAATACACCACCTAGGACATTTCATAACCGGTAAGGCCTCTAAATCTAAATCCAAGGTTCCAAACTAAAGCACCCCCTCACTGGAAAATATATGCATACAAGGGTCGCACCAACCACACAAGGAATACCCACCATCAAAATCAATCATTCCCATTTTAAACTTATCATTCACCCAACACTTCGATGAATGGACAACAAGATTTAACAATAGATGGAAGGATCCCATGCTATCAACATTAAACAAACCATTATCCTTGCTCTATCCCAACAGTCAACATCACACCTTGAACACTACCATCTACCATACCTACAATGGTTCATGGTCTACATGGGGTAACCGATGTACTTAATCACAAGTCTTTCATCAACACCTCTTCAAACAAATTCTTCTCAAACATCATGATCTTTTCCTTATAGGGACATTTCCTATTTCACAATGTGTAACAATCGTCATTTTAATATCATATAAATTTTCTGTTAGGAAATCACGTTAACCCATTTTTCCATCACTACAAAAAATTTTATCATTAGGAAACCATTCAATATTTAAATTTATCATAACAAAAAAACTCTTTTATAACATTTCTTTATATCCAATATTATTTGAAAACTCACTTTCATTCCTTTCATTATCCCACATTCATTAACATTATTAGGAATCATTTTCATCATATTTATGATGTAAATAAAATGAATTATACTCTCTATGCCCCACACACCCATCCCGTGTGTGTGCATATAATGATTCATGCCACCTATATATTTAGGTTCCTAAATTTATGCCTGAATGCACAACCCCATGTCATTCCATAAATGAGACAAATATCATAAACCAGTAAAATAACACAACACATGCATCACTAAATTGTTAAATATCCTTAAACTATGACAAGACACATCCAAAACAATAATTCCCATCTCGGGTGACATGGGGTTTCTCTCATACATGGGTTCGTTACTCCTAAGCAAGAGCTCATTACCATGGCCCAACACATCCTCATCTCCTATATACCATACCCAAATAGTATGAAAGGGAAAAAAACTCCTATGATGCCACTTTCTAATGTCCCTGACCCTAAAGCCACTAAAATGGTGCCCTGATCTTGGTTGTTACAAGACCTTAATCATGCATCCCCATATTATAGAGGTTGATGACTAGAAGTGAGGGTCTAATAAGTAGTTTGGGGAGAATATACCCTCTTTATCAGAGAAATCCATAGTAGAACACAATATAAATAGAGAAAACAATATAAATAAGCAATAAACATTCATAAACCTACTTTTTCCAAAAAGGGGTACAAACCACAAATCAAATACAATAATGTCATATCATACTAGTGGTGCAAAGTTAAAGAAGCCCAAAATAAAATAACTGTCAAAACTCTAGATGGTTCCCAAATCTATGTACAGATCTTTCTCTATGTACATCCCAAGCCCAACTCAACATCTTAGTGCAGGTCCTCTGCCCTTATCCTGACCTGCAACCATGAGATCTGCTTGGGTACCGAACGGCGGCCCGATAAAGGTACAAGTATGAAATATAGGAGGCCACCACCAAGGGTGTCTACATAAAATCCAGTCTAATAAATTGTATGTTAAAGTAAAAAATAAATGGTAAGTAAACATCGGATAGTTTAGGTTCCATAAGATAAGAATATCATTTAATTTATTCAAATCATATATCCCAATTAAATTCTTATACCATATTCATTACACAATCCAATTAATCATGTGTTTAATGGGTTAGGAATAATTATCCTCTACACAAGGCTATAAGGAAATCAATCACAATGAATAGGGGAAATATATCAAGTCCCTATCTGACTAGGGATAGAGATATATCACATCACCCAAATTATCCTCACCTAAAATCCTCAAACTGGGTGGAATGAAACTATTAAAGGAATATAGCCTCTGTCCCCTTCCCTAACCCATGCATTTTGGGGTGGAGTTTAGAGCCTCGGTCTAACTCAACTCGTGGGCATCTAACTTCAAGTCAATATCCCACTCTACCAAGCCATGTACACATGCTTATTTATCAAGTCACCACAACAATACCATAAAAGAATCCAATAATATTCCATTCAATTGGATATCACAAAATATAACAAATAAATGTAAATTAATAATATGAAATAACCCATTATTAAATTTAGCATTTACAATTTGTATCCATTTAACTGAATTCCCATTCTTGTGCCTTTACCCTTTTAGTTTAATCAACAACTCCTATTCCTTATCCAAATTCATCAATGACCATACATCTATGCATTTAGACTATTTATCAATTCACATGCATTTACCCATAATGAATTCTATGTTCGACTCTTATAATACATAGTACGATCACTCTTACACATTCAATGCATTAGGTATGTCCATGATTTTTCTTATATCACATCATTTCATATTCGTCAATTCCCTTATGAAACCATCTATACATTCTGAATTCACAAACCATTTCCACTGTAATATTCTCACATTTCATATGTACTAGTCCTCATTTTCATTTCAACATAAATCATATACCATTCCATAAAATTCTATTTACCCCTACTAACCCATTGATAAGGCATGCGAAACAACCCCTTAATCCATTAACAAACCTTGGAAGACAATGAAATTACATATTAAATCCAACTAAGCATACTTACATGTTCAACAAGGGATATATGTTATTACACATCAATTATATGTGTGAACTTTTCATTTTCTAGGTTGGGAAGGTTTGACACACCCCTTGTGTAACACCCCAATCTTCTACGGTACGTTTCTCTTTGAATAATGCGATAGCGTGTGTTGTACGCAACATCGAGTTATAACACACCACAACAAATCAAACTAGCCGTTATGAATAGTAATACATACTTTTTGAAAGTATATATATTTTATATTTCAAAATGGACTTCATTTTTGGTTTCGGAATATCGAAATTATCCTAAGATGAATTTTTGGTGTTTTTCTGACAAATTCCAATTTTTTTGAATAGTGAAAAATACTTAAAAACAACTTTTTTAATAAAAATAATTTATAGTGATAAATTATATTATTGAGTGGTTTTAAAGTATAATTATAATATATTTTTACCATTTTATCCAATGTTGTTCATTAGAATTAATTTCACATTGAAATTGGACCTAAACAATTGTCAAGCTTTTGGTATATATATTGTTTCTTAAAAACACGGTATTTGTTGTGACATCGGGAATTAATTATAAAATTATTTAATGCAAATTATATGTTTGGAATTTTGTAAAATAGAAATCATTTTTGAATTAGGAATATCATTTATAGCTTAGGGTGAAATTTTGGCATTCTTCTGAAAAACTTCAATTTTTTATGAATAGTGAAACTACTAAGTGGTAGTTAAAAAACTGAATTTTTCATAAAACTTAATTTTACCGCTTTTGTGAATGAAATTTCAAAAATCCAAGAGACATGGTTAATATCAAGAAGTAAAATTTGGTTCAATGAGATGAAAATAATTTTTGGTGAATAGTAACTTTTTACTTTTATTTACCACGGTTAAAAGTAAATAGGGTAATTAAGGGTAGAAATGAAAATAATATTACCCTAACACATGTCCTAATTCTATTGGACATGTTTATCTCGACCAAAAACAAACTTAGAAATAAAATATTATCATTTAGGTCCATTTGGTTAAGATTAGGACATTTATTATTATTTAATTTAAAGAAGAGTTAAAGAGTTAAAATCAAAGTTTATTTACTAAAACATTTTTAATATAGGGTTATTCATAAGATATATTCGATTGTAAATATTCATTAGAAATATAAAAAGATTTACTACATGATTATATTTTATTTATAATTTTTAAACAATAAATTAATTAATTTATATATGACACAATGATGAGGCAGTAATTACCATAATAGTGAAAAATTAAAATAATTGATATTATAAATACCCAAATAAATATAATTTGAGACTTTTAATGAATTAAACTAATTTTTAGGTTAATATGATATGTTAGGAGTGACGTAAGTAACGTTTTTCGAAGTAATCATTTTGTTATGAGGTTCACAAAAATCAATTATTGAAGAGTGTCAAAATTGACAAAAAAGAATTGTTAAACCAAATATTATATTATTAAATGATATTAAATTCCTAAAAATCTAAGATTCGGCCAAGAGACTTATATAATGATATTTGTCTCATTAATTGACCACTATGGGGTCTCTTGGATGTATATAGTATGTTTATTAACCATATAATATAAAAATACAAAGAGACATTGTAAAAGTGAAACAAATTAACTAAGAGTTAATACTTAATGATAAGGTTAATATAGTAACCCAAACCTGTCTAAATTCTATTGGTTGAGGGTTTTTCTACCTATCACCACCTTAACCTCTAAATAATCCACTTTTGAGCCATTATGAACCGAATATTAATTTATTATAAAATAATATTTCTAGCTTTTCCAAAGGTGCCCCTCACCCCTCTTATAAAAAGGCACTCTCCCTTCTCATTAACTCACACCTTCAAAGCCTTTTTGTTTGGCCAAACGCTGCCCAAATACTCTATAAACTTTCCTAAATTCATCCTAGAGGCCTTAATTTAGTCATAAATCCAACTTAAGAGAACTTTTGATCAAATCAAAAGGAAGAACCCGAAGAAGAGGTAATGTTTTCACCACCCTTTTTCAAATTCATTTCTTCTTTCACTTCTTCTTTATTTATTATTACCATTCTAAAATAATAACTCCAGTATCTTATATATACTGTGGTGTTATTATAAATATGGTACAACCACATTCAGTATTCTATCCACCCTTTGAATAACATGTCACCATACGTGTGTACGTATGGCTTACCATCTCCACGCCGTGGTGTAATTGTTATTCAATATATTATTATTTGGATGGGTATAATAATGATGTGTAACTCATGTAAATAGTAAATATAACATGATAAGGATTCTGTATATATGATATAACATCCAATTATATATCATTTTAATATCAAAAAAATGATATTGTCGCTCGTGCGTACGTGCGGACTACCATCTCCACGAACGCGATGAGATTCATTCTCCATCGTATCCATTAAAGTATAATTATCAATTGGTGATTTAAAAATAATGTTTAAGGAATTTATATCATTCTGGATATTAATAAGATACAACCGATCCATGAAAAACATTGCTTATGTAACAAAACCTATAAAACAAAATGAGTAAGTTAACAACCGAAACGACGATAATACTAAGATATTATTAACAAAGAAGTGTTAAAAGATCATATATGAAATAATATTAATATATATGATTCTTGTATAATTTAATAACAATTATTTCACCATTATACAGGAGGTTAACCTACCCTCAACCAAGGAAAAGTACAAGGTAAGGGTTTATTTCGCAATCTATTCATTATCCGAGGATGTTTATACGTAATAATCTACTGGGATTTCTTTATCATCCACATCCATGTTTCTTAAAAATGTATTTCAATACCTTTTTTTCTATTTACAAGAATATGTGTTAAAGTCATTTATACCCTTGTTTGACTTATTATAAGAGGTTTATAAAGTAATATTTCCAATGTTTTCCAAACAAGGTGCTTTTATCTTTTTCGACAAAATTAAGGTAAGAATGTTTTTTTAACTTATACGGTGGGTACGGCTATCTTCTGCCGTTATAAAATTGTCGAAGCTTCCCTTACAATCTTATAAGAATATTTTCAAAGAAAATGTTTTATTTTATAAATATATTACTGTTAAATGATTTAAAAAAATAAAGAAATATATCTATAAAGAGAGTTTTGATTTCATCTATGTCAACATCCTTTGATGGATTTTACGCTTATTTATAGTTGATTTATTATGATACAAAACTTTTATATTGTATTTAAGGTTTTGTGATATGTTTGACTGTGGATTTGTTATTTTTTATACCATTCATCGTTTATGGATGAAGTATTTACATTTCGTATGCTAGTTTTAATACGAATGTTTATGTTATGTTTAAACCTTTTCATATGGGAATGCATTGGACTTAATATGTGATGGGTGGAGCCCGCTATAGCTCCTCGGTGCATCGGTAGGTCTCATGAGACAAACTAGTGTCTTGGCACAAGGCCTTGGCAAAATCATATTTGTAGTCTTGGCACGAGGCCTTGGCTATGTGGTTATGATAGTCTAGCATTATGCATTCCATCATTATGAAGGTGATTATTGATATTTCATGTGATTATTCGATTAGTAGAATATCCATGTGAATAAGTAAATGGCATTATTTCATTTTACTTTTTCCATACTATGTTGAAGTTCAAGTTTGAAAGAATTTTGTTTTAGTTATACATTGCCTTAATTGTTTATTCTTATTTATGAAAGTTTCCGCTATATTGTTATCCTTACTGGGATTTTGAGCTCACCCCTTTTCTATGTTTTATTTTTCCCAGGATGTGAAGAAGTAAATTATTAATGACCTGCAGGGATAGTATGTGGGGATATGAGTGTGGAATATGGAGACTATATTGTTGTAGTTTTCATTTTCATGATGTAATATAAAACTTTATGAATATATCTAGTGTTTACAAGGCTACTAAACCAATCGGTATTTTGAGATTTGATCTTTCTTGTGATCATGCCAATGTTATATAATAATGCACCGACTCTGGGTAACTGGGTTCGGGGTGTTACAGTTGGTATCCGAGGAAGTTTAGTACAAACCTTGGAAGCTAGATTTAGATAAACTCTGGTTAGAGAACATAGATTTAAGATGGAATTTGAGGATTAGTATAGAAGAAATTCCTAGAATTTTGGTATTGTAGAGATTTTGTGAGTTGTCTGAGAAATACCACCCTGTCTGGATACGAGCAGGTAGAGGCAGCTCTGGCATAAATGTACCTAGGGGTAAAATGTGAAAACACCGCTTTGAGCTAGACTCGAACAGGAACTGGTGCATGACAATGGGCCTTGTTGCACTCTTGGTTACGACACTCCCGGGGGATATGCTTAGGCTAACTCTCATTTTCTTTAAAAATCATTATGAAGGGTTTATGAGTATATACTTTCTCAAAGAAAACATTTTTATGATTATGGATTATATCCATAAATAGTTCAATTTATGTTAAGTGTTATGTATTTTGATTCATAAACTAATATAGTTTATGCCATTGTTTATAAATGGCGCCTAGTGGAAGAAATGGAAACTATATCAATGCACGCACTCCATGTAGGGATTTCCCTCCTGCTCAAGATAATTATAGTGCAGCTGGTGATGCAACTAATGCCGATCAGCTAATCACCATATTAGGACAACTCACTCAGGTTAGGAATAATAACCTTACCCGTATGGAGCACCCTAATCCGCAGCGTGGAGGATCAATGTTAGATCGCTTCATGAGGCAACAACCACCAACATTCAATGGGAGTACAAATCCCTTAGTAGCTGAGCAATGGATAAATTCTCTAGAGAAAATATTTCAGGCTTTTGGGAGTAGTGAAACGGAAAAAGTTATCATGGCAGTTTACCGCCTCACCAGAGATGCTGATCAATTCTGGACATTGATTCAAAACATGAAGGAAGATGATGAAGTATCAAATATGGAATGGAGGGAGTTCAAAGATCTGTTTTTAGAAAAATACTTTCCTCGCGACCATCGAGCTGATATGGAAAGGCAGTTTCTGAGTCTGAGACAAAAGGCGGATGAGAATTTCACAAAGTATGAGGCTAACTTTACAAGGTTATAAAGGTATGCTGGAGATTATATACGTGACCAATGAAATAAGATTGATCATTTCATTGATGGGATAAAACCATTTCTCCGTCGAGCATTAGTATCACAATCCTTCTTATCGTACGAAGACATTGTCTCATGTGCTATCAAGACTAAAAAGGAATTCTCTAAGTCTTATGACTTTAAAGCAAAGCAAGAGAAGAAGAGATCTACTGATCAATCTGGGAATGGAAATAAGTGGAAGAAGGGAAACATTGAATATCCATCCTGTGGTAAATGTGGGAAAAAACACCCTGGTACTTACTTAAAGGGAATGGGAGTCTGTTACAAGTGTGGTGAAAAAGTCCACCAAACTCATGATTGCAAAGGGTATAAAGAAGCTACCAATGTTCAGTGATACAATTGCAGGGAGATGGGGCATTATGAAAATGAATGTCCTAAGCATCAGGGTAACTTACCTCAAAAAATGCAAAGGGATCAAGGCCAAGATTATGTTATCACTACGGCTGAGGTAGAAGCTCCAAAAGATGTAGCGGCAGGTAATTTAATGGTTTCCTCAAGTTTAGAAAATGCATTATTTGATTCTGGATCATTGCATTGTTTCATATCTTCCTAGTTTTCTAAGAACATTAGATATTTCCAATTTGACTTAACAAGGGAGTTCTCAGTTAAAACTCCTAAGGGAAGTATCATTGCAACAATGTTTTGTGAATCAGTCCCAATTAGAGCACGTAAATGTTTTTTATCTATTGATCTCATTGTCATACCTATGATTGAGTTTGATATAATCCCCGGTATGGATTGGATTTCGGACTATGATGCGAAGATTTATTGTAATAAGAAAGAGGTTATGATTCTTCATGATGATGATAAGGAACACCTTATCTTTAAAGTAGAATCGTCACCACCTAATTCTTATCTAGATCCACCCCCAGTAGCTCAACTAAATTCAATTATTGGGGAGGAAGATAATGATATTACTGTGGGTGAGGAAAGGAATGTTCAAATAGAGGATGTACCTGTTGTGAAAGAATATGTAGATTTGTTTCCGAAAGATTTACCTGGACATCCTCCAGAACGAGAAGTTGAGTTTTCAATTGATTTAATTCCTAGATCAAGGCCTATATCGAAGACCCCTTATAGAATGGAAACTGTATAATTAGATGAACTAAATAAACAACTAGAGGAATTGATTAATAAGGGATTTATTCGCCCTAGTGTTTCTCCATGGGGATCCCCTGTTCTTTTTGTAAAAAATAAAGATGGATCAATGAGGTTATGTATCGACTATAGGGAGATTAATTCCATAAAAATAAAGAACAAGTATCCCCTACCTCACATTGATGATTTATTTGACCAACTGCATGGGGCTAAATACTTTTCAAAGATTGAACTTCGATCTGGATACCCTCAGTTGTGTGTAAAGAATGAATACATTCCGAAGACAGCATTTCGAACTAGGTATGGGAATTATGAGTTTACTGTAATGCCCTTCGGATTGACTAATGCACCCTCTGTATTCATGGATCTAATTAATAGAGTTTTCAAGGAATATCTCAATAAATTTTTGGTGGTATTTATTGATGATATCTTGGTATACTCTAAAAGCTACAAGGATCATGAAAGTCACTTGCGCATTATCCTGAAGACTCTAAGAAGACATGAATTATATGGGAAGTTTAGCAAGTGTGAATTCTGGCTTCATGAGATTTCTTTTCCTGGCCATATTTTCATTAAATATGGAATCTCTGTTGATGCTTCTAAGTCCAAGGCAATCCAAGAATGGCCAGCACCTACGAGTATAACTGAGGTATGCAGTTTTATTGGTTTGGCAGGTTATTATCGACATTTCGTCCAGAATTTTTCTCGATTGGCAAACCCATTAATGAAGCTCACACGTAAAGGGGTTAAATTTGTTCGGACAAAAGAGTGTGAAGAATGTTTTGACGAACTGAAGAGAAGATTAGTCAATGCTCCTATATTGACTCTACCATTGGGGAATGATGGGTTCGTTATTTATAGCGATGCATCAAAGAAAGGACTTGGTTGTTTCCTTATGCAGAATGATAGGGTTATTGCCTATGCATCACGATAGTTGAAAATTCATCCTACTCATGATCTCGAGTTAGCAGCTGTGATCTTTTCTTTGAAGATATGGAGGCACTCCCTCTATGGTGAAAAATGTGAGATTTATACTGATCATAAGAGTTTGAAGTATATTTTCTCACAAAAAGAACTCAACATGAGGCAAAGGCGATGGCTTGAATTACTCAAGTATTATGATTGTACGATACACTACCACCCGGGGAAAGAAAACAAGGTGGTGAATTATTTGAGCAGAAAATATCATGGAGTTTTGAACAATTTGAGAATTGAAAGGGATCCAATTTTCATGGATCTAGTGAATATGGACATTGGAATAACCAAGAAAGGAGAAACATCAATGCTTTTTCAAATGGTTGTCAAACAATCTTTACTATAAAGGATTAAGAGTTCTCAGACTGATGATGAAGAATTTCAAAAGAAGATTAAATCTGTGAATGATGGGAGATTTAGAGACTTTGTGTATAAAGAAGGAATTTTGAAATTCGGGAAGAGGCTTTGTGTCCCCGATATACCTGATCTAAAAATGGAATTATTGGATGATGCTCATAGTTCCAATTTCTCTATACACCCTGGGAGCATCAAAATGTATAGATATTTGAAGGAACATTTTTTGTGGGACAATATGAAGAGGGACATTGCTGATTTTGTGTCAAGATTTATGGTTTGTCAACAAGTGAAACCTGGAAGCCAACAGCCTGGTGGAGTATTGCAACCTCTTCCTATACCAGAGTAGAAATGGGACAATATTATGATGGAATTTTTCATGGGGCTACCAAAGTCTACTAGAAGGGACGATGCAATATGGGTTATTGTTTATCGTCTTACCAAGTCGGCACATTTTCTTGCTATAAGAGATGATCTACCACTGGAAAATCTAGCAAGACTATACATTGATGAAGTTGTGAGACATCATGGGTTACCCATATCGATTGTTTCTGATCATGATCCCCATTTTACTTCAAGATTCTAGAAAAGTCTTCAGAAAGCCATGGATAATGAACTTCATTTGAGAACTTCCTACCACCCTCAAACAGATGGACAATCAGAACAAACTATTCAAACTTTAGAAGACATGTTGAGATCCTGCTCACTTGACTTTCAGGGAATGTGGGATCAATATTTACCTCTGGTATAATTTTCCTATAACAATAGCTTCCATTCGAGTATTTAGATGGCACCATATGAAGCGAGATGTCGTACACCAACCTGTTGGGATGACGTTGGTGAAAGAAAACTTGTAGGCCCAGAACTGGTGGAGGAAATGATGGAAAAGGTGAACGTAATCTAAAATCACATCAAAGCAGCTCAAAGTAGGCAGAAGAGCTATGCCGATAATCGAAAGAAGGATTTGGAATTTCAAGTTGGTGATCATGTTTTCCTGAAGGTATCTCCATGGAAGGGAGACATACGTTATGGTAAGAAAGGTAAATTGAGTCCCATGTACATCGGACCTTTCCAAATTCTAGAATGAATTGGGGTTGTAGCTTACCGATTGGAAATGCCGCCAAGTATCTCCAAAGTTCACGATGTGTTCCACGTATCTCTATTGAGGAAATACATGCCTGACCCAATGCATGTACTCACCTATGAGGAATTAGAACTGGAACCCGGTCTGCCTTATTGCGAAGAGCCCGTCAGGATTCTTGATACGAGAGAACAAGTACTGAGAAACCGGACGACTTGTCTGGTAAAAGTCTTGTGGAGAAACCATAAGATAGAAGATGCAACGTGGGAACCCGAGGAACTTATGATGAAGAACCACCCGAGTCTTTTCATGCGGTAGTATTCTAGAAATTTCAAGGACAAAATTATTTGAAGGAGAGGAGAATGTAACACCCCAAGCTTCTACGGTACGTTTCTCTTTGAATAATGTGATAGCATGTATTGTACGCAACATCGAGTTATAACACACCACAAACAATCAAACTAGCCGTTCTGAATAGTAATACACACTTTTTGAAATTATATATATTTTATATTTCAAAATGGACTTCATTTTTGGTTTCGGAATATCAAAATTATCCTAAGATAAATTTTTGGTATTTTTCTGAGAACTTCCAATTTTTTTGAATAGAAAAAAATACTTAAAAACAACATTTTTAATCAAAATAATTTATAGTGATAAATTATATTATTGAGTGGTTTTAAAGTATAATTATAATATATTTTTACCATTTTATCCAATGGTGTTCATTAGAATTAATTTCACTTTGAAATTGGACCTAAACAATTGTCAATATTTGGGTATATATTGTTTCTTAAAAACACGCTATTTGTTGTGACAGCGGGAATTAATTATAAAATTAATTAATGCAACTTATATGTTTGTAATTTTGTAAAATAGACATCATTTTTGAATTTGGAATATCAATTATAGATTTGGGTGAAATTTTGGCATTGTTCTGAAAAATATCAATTTTTGATGAATAGTGAAACTACTAAGTGGTAGTTAAAAAACTGAATTTTTCATAAAACTTAATTTTACCACTTCTGTGAATGGAATTTCAAAAATTCAAGAGACATGGTTAATATAAAGAAGTAAAATGTGGTTCAATGAGATGAAAATAATTTTTTGTGAATAGTAACTTTTTACTTTTATTTACCACGGTTAAAAGTAAATAGGATATTTAAGGGTAAATAGGATATTAATATAACCCTAACACATGTCCTAATTCTGTTGGACAAGTGTATCTCGACCAAAAACAACCTTAGGAATAAAATATTATCATTTAGGTCCACTTGGATAAGATTAGGACATTTATTATTATTTAATTTAAAGAAGAGTTAAAAGAGTTAAAATCAATGTTTATTTAGTAAAACATTTTTAATATAGGGTTATACATAAGATAAATTCGATTGCAAATATTCATTAGAAATCTCAATAGATTTCCTACATAATTATAGTTTATTTATAATTTTTAGACATTAAATAAGTTAATTTATTTATGACACAATGATGATGCAGTAATTACAATAATAGTGAAAAATTAAAATAATTGATTTTATAAATACCCAAATAAATATAATTTGAGACTTTTAATGAATTAAACTATTTTTATAGGTTAATATGATATGTTAGTAGTGACTAAAGTAACTTTGTTCGAATTAATCATTCGGTTATGAGGTTCAAAAAAATCAATTATTGAATAGTGTCAAAATTGACAGAAAAGAATATTTAAAAAAAATATTATATTATTAATTGATATTAAATTCCTAAAAATATAAGGTTAGTCCAAAAGACTTATATCATGATAGGTGTCTCATTAATGGACCACTTGGGGGTCGGTTGGATGTATATAGTAAGTTTATTAACCATATAATATAAAAATACAAAGAGACATTGTAAAAGTGAAACAAATTAACTAAGAGTTAATACTTAATGATAATGTTAATATAGTGACACAAACCTGTATAAATTCTATTGGTTGAGTGGTTTTCGACCTATCCCCACATTAACCTTTAAATAATCCACTTTGGAGCCATTATAAATCGAATATTCATTTATTATAAAATAATATTTCTAGCTTTTCCAAAGGTGCCCCTCACCCCTCGTATAAAAGGGCCCTCTCCCATCTCATTAACTCACACCTTCAAAGCCTTTTGGATCAGCCAAACTCTACCAAAGTACTCTATCAACTTCCCTCAATTCATCCTAGAGGCCTTACTTTATTCAAAAATCCTACCTAAGAGGCATTTTGATTAAATCAAAAGGAAGAACCCGAAGAAGAGGTAATGTTTTCACCACCCTTTTTCAAATTCATTTCTTCTTTCACTTATACTTTCTTTTTTATTACCATCATAAAATAATAACTCCCGTATCTTATATATATTGTGATGTTATTATAATTATGGTACAACCATATTCAGTATTCTATCCACCCTTTGAATAACATGTCACCATACATGCGTACGTACGGCTTACCGTCTCCACGTAGTGGTGTAATTTTTATTCAATATATTATTATTTGGATGGGTATAATAATGATGTGTAACTCATTTAAATAATAAATATAACATGATAATGATTCTGAATATATGATATAACATCCAATTATATATCATTTTAATATAAAAATTATGATATTGTCACTCGTGCGTACGTACGGACTACCGTCTCCATGAACGCGATGAGATTCATTCTCCATCGTATCCATTAAAGTATAATTATCATTTGATGATTTAAAAATAATGTTTAAGGACTTCATATAATTCTGGATATGAATAATATACAACCTATCCATGACAAACATTGCTTACGTAACAAAACATATAAAAGAAAATGAGTAAGTTAATACGTGAAACCATGATAATACTAAGATATTATTAACAAAGCAATGTTAAAAGATCATATATGAAATCATATTAATATATACGATTATTGTATAATTTAATAACAATTATTTCACCATTATACAGGAGGTTAACCTACCCTAAACCAAGGAAATGTACAAGGTAAGGGTTTATTTCGCAATCTCTTCATTATCCGAGGTTGTTTATACGTAATAATCTACTGGGATTTCTTTATCATCCACATCCATGTTTCTTAAAAATGTATATCAAAACATTTATTTTCTATTTACAATAATATGGGTTAAAGTCATTTATACCCTTTTTTAACTTTTTATAAGAGGTTTATAAAGCAATCTTTTCGTCATTTTCCAAACAAGGTGCTTTTATCTTTTTCGACAAACTTAAGGTAAGAATGTTTTTTTTAACTTTTACGGTGGGTACGTCTATCTTCCGCTGTTATAAAATTGTCGAAGATTACCTTACAAGATTTTAAGAATATTTTCAAAGAAAATGTTTTATTTTATAAATATATGACTCTTAAAATATTTAAAAAAAGAAAGATGTATTTCCCTAAAAAGAGTTTTGATTTCATCTATGTCAACATCCTTTGATGGATTTTACGCTTATTTTTAGTTGATTTACTATGATACAAAACTTTTATATTTTATTGAAGGTTTTGTTATATGTTTGTCTGTGGATGTGTTATTTTTTATACCATTCATGGTTTATAGATGAATTATTTACATTTCATATGCTAGTTTTAATAATAATGTTTATGTTATGTTTAATCCTTTTCATATGGGAATGTATTGGACTTAATATGTGACGGGTGGATCCCGCTATAGCTCCTCGATGCATCGATAGGTCTCATGAGACAAACTAGTCTCTTGGCACAAGGCCTTAGTGAAATCTTATTTGTTGTCTTGGCACGAGGCCTTGGCTATGTTGTTATGATAGTCTGGAATTATGCATTCCATCATTATGAAAGTGGTTATTGATATTTCATGTGATTATTCAATTAGTAGAATGTCCATTTGAATAAGTAAATGGAATTATTTCATTTTATTTTTTCCATACTATGTTGAAGTTCAAGTTTAAATATCTTTTGTTTTAGTTATGCATTGCCTTAAATGTTTATTATTTTTTATGAAAGTTTCCGCTATATTATTATCCTTACTGGGCATTTGAGATCACCCCTTTTCTATGTTTTATTTTTCTTAGGATGCGAAGAAGTAAATTATGAATGACATGCAGGGATAGTATGTTGGGATATGAGTGTGGAATATGGAGACTATATTGTTGTAGTTTTCATTTTTATGATGTAATGTAAAACCTTATGAATATATCTAGTGTTTCCAAGGCTAATAAACCAATTAATCTTTCAAGATTTGATCTTTCTTGTGATCATACCAATGTTATGTAATAATGCACCAACTCTGGGTAACTAGGGTCGGGGCGTTACACCATGGGTTGCACTAAATAATTCAAATCATTCTCGATGCATCCCAAGAGAATCGTGAGGGTTTCAAATTATTTTTTAGATAGACATTCTACAATATTCCACAAATCCATCTAAGAAAAACAAGAGGAAAAATATATCAGATACCCAATTTCAAAAATCTTACTTAAAACTATGGGATTTAACTTTTAGACCACCTTCCTTGAATCTGAATATGAACGCACACCCAATCATGTCTCTTGGTCTGGATTCAAGCATCCCTTGATGACCCAACCTAGGTTACACTAGAAAAAGAGGGTCATATTGTTTCAGAATAAGATGAGAGAAACAACTGGCCTTAATCTAGAAAACAGAAACTAAAGGAGTGTTAGAATTACCAGGGTATTTGATCTGTAGCCAACAACACTCCAAATGGACAAGAATCATAGAAGAACCACCTTTGGGAAGCCTGGTTCACCCAAGAACATCACTTGGGTTTCATAGGGAGAAATGGACGATAATCCCAAGTTTTTTTTTTAAAATCCCGAGATGGAAATTTTAAAAAAAAAATATAACTTTAATAGGCCACACATTTTCTCCAAACATTTTTTGAAATCGTGTGGGAGCCACATCCCAAAAGTTACCCCACTCTACATGATTTCTTGGAAATTTTGCACTATTTGACAGACTGTGTGCGAACAATGCGGGTTTCTACTAACCACATGGTCTCTCCTTGCACGTTTTCCCAGGTCGTGCACAAACTGTGTAGATTTCCTAGAGAGACCCTTTTCCTCCTTTTTCATGTCCCGAACACCAAGAGAACCCCTGACCCTTCTCAGGATTTGTTAAAACCCTTATCTTTACAAAAAGTATAAGTCCAAGCCAACACTTAAAAACATACATTGAGAAAATTTTGGAACTTACATCATATAATGGCTTCTCAGAGTTGGAAAAAAAGAAATGATGACATCCATCGAAGGGACATGGATTTTTGTGTTGGATAACGTTTTCCCATAATATATCCCCATGGAATAGAGTCATGTGGTTTAGCAATAAAGATAAGGTTATCCCAAGGTACATTGTCCCATTTAAAATCCAAGATCACATAACAACACTGGTATATTTGAGGAACTTCCTTATAATCTTGATCATTATCATATGTATTCCATTTATCTCTTGTAAAGAAGTATATACCTAATCTATCATATGTACTAAATCTAGAGGTGGTACAACTATAACATGAACTCTCCTATGAGGAGTAACCGGTGGATATTTTGGAACCTAGAGAAAAATTCAATGAAAAAAGATTATCTAAAATGTTAAAGTATTGTGAAATAACCCTAAATATATTCATGTAACATGGGGACCATAGAATACAATGAGTTAAAAGAACCCTCACCTTTTACTAACTGAGATAATTAGTTCAAATATATATGGACAAAATTTTATAATGGGATAAGAATTTGAGATCCCATTATTTAAAATGATATTTTTTCCTAAATAATGTTATGTTACATATTATATAATATTATACATATACCAAGTAAAAAAACCAACAATATTTTATCACATTAATAATTCTCATTACATTAGTCATCTATGAAACTATTTAAAAATCTAAATAATATAACTTGATAAAAAATATAAAATTGTATAAGTTAAATGGTTAAATATAAATCACCCCAATATTCTATAATCTTCACCCCCATGACCAATACTAGAAAAATAAAAAAACATTATTAAACAAATGGAAATATTACAAAATTAAAATATATACATAGGGGAAAATTTTAGTGAATTTTTAGTGAATAAAGAAAGTAGTGTTTATAGGGTATAAAGGTAAATGTGTTCATTAGGATTCGATTGTAATATGACTGTTGGTCAAATATGAACATTGGTTAATATGAAAATTGGTAAATATGAATAGTGGAAACTAAACACTTGGATGATTATTTTACCATTATAATTATTGTAAATAAATAGTGATTAAAATGGATAATTGATATAGAAAGATCAATCAATGGCTTCAACTTTTAGATTTGTGCCATATAAAGTTTATTATTTAGATCTTGGGATCAAGCTAGCATCACTAGGGTTCACCCTTTACCAAGACATAGAAAATTTTCAAAAAGTAAAGCTTTAATGAAATATCATATCGTGCATGTTCATTTAAAGGAGATTACTACTTGGTCAATGATAGTTGTGCCACCCCATGAAAATAGCACTATCACGGACCATAACCTTATGGAGTATGTAAGTGTAATATGGGGTTACAAGTACCATACATTATTAAAAGAAATTAATTTCCATTATAAATATAATATTATAATTCCATAAATTCTTTTTTGTAATTGTTTTTCTCAGTAAAATATAGATTTAATCGAGATAAATTTGAAATTATTATTTCATGACAAAAAAATTGTTTATTTAATAAAATATGCATTTTTATAATAAAAAAGTTATTATAAATAGTATTTATTAATATAAATATTATTTTAGAACATATTGTTTAAATAAAAATTAACAAAAATTAATAATTTCACATGAAATTGTTATTATTGACAAATTTGACTATGTCTAAAAATCACTATTTTTCAATAAATACGGATGGTTTATATTTAAATGTTGATATTATCATATTTATAGAATTTTTATAATAACCTAATGATTATATAATAAATTAGAATGTTAATATTTTTATATGTTTAATTTATGATATTTTTATAAAATACATTTTTTCTATGAATAGTAATAATTTATTTTTTGGTTTTTCGTATGTTTTATGACCACATATTTTTTCAATGTAATAAAATAGTAAATTAACCACAATAAAAGACAAAAAAATGTTATGTTATTAATATTATGTATTTTTAATTTAATTTAATCAAATTCCAAAACTATTAGTGAGTTTCCAAATTCTGAAATATAGAATTTTATTTTTAAAAACATTGCTTTGTAGAATAATTGCTTTCACATTCCAAAACAAAAACTAAAACTGGTATTCACTACTGGTGGATTTGAATATATTAAAATGTGACTAAAAATTTTAAAACCATGAGAAAAACAATTTTTTGTCTAATGGGTTTTCCTTTTCCACAACCTATATTTCTGAGGCCTATATTTGGAATTATTAATCAATTACTTCACCTTTTCTAAAAATACCCACCCATTTAACCATTCCCGTTAACTCAAATATAAATATTCCTATAAATTATGAGTTTTTCTCCAATTTAATACCCAAATGTGTTAAAATTAACCCATGTATCCAATACTCATGATTTAAGAGTAACTCTTCATGGTATGAGAAATTTCAACATTCATTTCAATTCAAGTTCCTTTTATGTGGTATGTGTTATAATTAAAGAATAGTTCTTTTTTTCAATTTATATTTTCCCATTACTTTAATAATATAATATTTTCAAGGGGGAAATTATTTTTCCCTCATGTTCCCCTTTTCCAAAAAAATGCTTCATACAAGTCTTGCTACTGAATTAACTTCTAAAATTTCCCTCTTTTAGTTGAAAAATTCTCACTTTTATTTTTTCATGTAGTATGTATCTTATTTCCAAGAAACTAAATGTTCAAATATCCAAAATTTGTACCGTGTAATAAAAATATATATAATAAAAATTCATGATGCCAAATTCTCTATAACATTATTTCTTTTATTTCCCATCATCATATTCTCAAAAAATACCCCATTTTTCTTTCCTCATCCTAGGTAAAGACATATTGAACCAACGTGAGTAGCATTTTTTTCTAAAAATTCCACAACACAAACAATATCCACTAAAGGAAGATATAATTAACCATTTAAAAAAAATTCATAGTGGAATTGATGAATCAATATATGGGATTTGTTTTTTATATGGGGTTCTTATTTTCTTGGAATATTCCTTTATTTCTATTATGTGGTGTGCTTCCTCTCAATATTCCTCTTATCACTTTTACGACATACAAAATTTATCTTCTTTCCATTTTTAGGATTGATGGGGATATGATTATCATGTTCATATCATCTTCTATTTTCACCATCATGAGAATACTCTCTTATATTCTCTATAGATAACATTAAATATTCTGAAGTTATTTTCAGAATATTTTGAGCTACAATAAAGTTAGATAGCGAAATAAATATTTCTTCTATGATATCATTACATTTATCCTGAATATTCTATATCATATTCTCTTGAGCATACATCTATAAAAATAATTCCTTGATTTAGTCAATATAGGGTGGATAAATTCCCCTCATATCCTATTTTTTCATTAAGAATACATTAACCTTTTTTTCCAAATTCATTAATTTGAGTATCCATCGCCATATTCTCACTATCAAGATTTTTATTTTCTTAATTTGGCAAGTAATTAATCAAAAGAAAATAATCTTATATTCATTTCTATTTATAGTGATGTACTATTTTATCTTCACCGCAATCATATCTAAATTATGAGGGAAAATATTTATCCACCTGATAATGTCAAGTTACTTAATTATAATAATTATTGTAGGATTTTTCATCCATAAATGAGAAGGTAATTATTTTTGAGTGGGATTTATCCATATTATTAACCAATTTCTTCATTTTATGGATTTATTATTCCTCATCCAATTTAAATTACGCATCCATAGTCTTTGGGAAAAAATATAATATGATAAATATCAATAAAATTATGAAATTAAACATTTTTTTTACCTTTGTTACATCTATTTTTCCTCTAATTATCTTTTTAAAAGGAGTGACATTATCAAATTGAGATATTCATCATCTTCTGAATTGTCGATCTATTCAAATTATTTGATCATCTTTTTTATCATGGATTCAGAGAAAAAGTCTAGTTTATCATTCTTCTGTAAAACTACATCATTCTTCATTTAATTCATAATAAAAACATTTTTTAGCTCATCTAGTAAGAGATATCCATAAATATTCAAAATATGGAACCTTGGGATCAAACTAATTAAAAAATATCCTCATATGCTTATTCAAAATATTGTACCCTCTATGTTTCTCACTGAATCTATGAATATTAATAACAATTTCATTTATCAGTTAAATAATAGCCAACATATTTATCATTAGCCATCCTAATATTCTAAAAAATACTACCCCAAATTATGGCATTAGATTCCATCAAATCGAATGTTCTATTATATAAGCTACTCAATTTATCCCCAATCTCCCAATCAATTTCAAGATACATGAAATTGGTGTAGATCATATCTGAAAAAGGCATGAAAATATAATTTGTTTTAATTTTCATCCGCCTATAGAATCATTTTATCACCATGTTTCATAAGAAACATATTAGTAACATGTGGATAACTAAATAAAGTGGAATAAAATACCTCAAGGCTCAGATAAAGTTTGTAAGAAATAATCATATTCCACCAAATATGGTGCTTATTTCTATGAAATATAAAAATTACACTACTACCGAAAAAAAATATTATTATTCTCAGTGATACATTGATATTCCTAGGGAACCTCATATGATACTAATTTTTAGGATCATACTTTAATGGATCAATGAGAGTGCGAGGGGTGAATTACGAATCCTATTTTTTATTTAAGAGTTTCTCTTTTTAGAACTCATCCTCTTGAATTGTAGAAGTTTATCTGTATACTCAATGTTTTCTCACATTTTTACCTTATATGATGAAATAGAAGACAATGAACAACATCTGATATTTACAAGGTTCAACAATGATTCATATTCCATTTCATGTTTCCTATTCCCCTAAATATTGATTCATCCACTTTTTCAAAGACAAATTGTTCACTTATTCCATTGTGTTGATAAAAATCATGTAGAATCCATAGGAAGATATAGCTTATATTCATAATATATAAGGACATACACATGGGGATAAAATCACCATTCAATGATCTTCCTCCATAAATATATGTATAAAAATATTAGTAAATATAATCATTTTTTAATATCATAAATTGTTTTTGATGAGTGAATACTCATCTTGATATTTTATCTACTGTGGGAATGAACTAAATATCCCCACATTGATACAGGGAGTATCAAGTTATCCATCAATGTTAATATGTATAAATAAAAATTATCATAGTGTTAACTTTCCCCAGATTCTTCTACGAAAACTTTCTTTTTTAGATTTTTTGGTCATGTTCCCTATAATAGGACACCTCGAAGCACCATTATGGGGTATAAAAATCACCCTAACTCCCAAAACATTTCCTTCATGAATTACATTATAATAAAAGACAATGTAACTAACCTTGTGTAATTTTTCTATTTTTTTAGTTTTCAAATAATTCTCATTAATTACACAATATGAAACACTACTATATCCTCTTATTTTTTCTATAATCATAACCTAAATCTAAATTGAATTGTTATAGGACTCTTAAATTCAATTTCATTCATCACTAAAATTTATAATATAGAGTTTGATACATTATATCACAACACTCCCTACATACTAATTACTACATAATTTCTTGTCATTTTACCTAAACATGTTAAATACCAATGTGTGATGTAACACCCCAAGCTATCGTGGTATGTTTCCCTTTGAATAATGCAATAGCTTGTGTTGTACGCAACTTCGAGATTCTAACACATCGCGGCCAATCAAATTAGCCATTATGAATATTAATACCCAATTTTTAAAATTTTATAAATTTTATCATTAAAAATGGACTTCATTTTTTTGTTCGGAATATCGAAATTATCATAGAGTGATATTTTGGTATTTTTCTAAAAACATAAATTTTTTGATGAATAGTGAAAAATATAAAATTTTAATTACAAACAAATTTTTTAATAAAAATAATTTAAAGTTATAAATTATACTATTGAGTGTGTTTTAAGTATAATTAGATTATATGTTTACCATTTAATTCAATGTTGGTCATTGGACGTAATTTCACATTTAAACTGGACATAAGAAAATGTGAATCTTTTGATAGTATTTATTTCTTAAAAACAAGATTTTTGTTTTGACAATGAGAATTAATTTTAAATTAATTTCTTCCACTTTTGTATTTTGAATTTAGAAAAATGGAATATAAATTTATAATCAAGAGGTCCAAATTGTTTAAAAAGGTATCTTCTATTTTTTGACATTTTGAATAATTACTTCGGTAAAGTTTTTATTTACGATGGTTAGAGGGTAAATCAGGTAAATAATGGTAAACAAAAAATAATATAATAAAACTAAATTACCATAACATGTTTCATAACCATATTTTATGATACATTTCCGACCATGGGCATCATTTGGTCTATTTTGGGACCCCATGGATCCACTTGTATGTGATAATGATACTTTATATTAACTAAGTTAAAGTAAATACCAAAATGACATAAGCATATATCTTTTAGTAAAAAAATTTTTACAAAAAGTTATATATGTTATCACCTCTACTATAAATTTTCATTAGAAACATAAAATTATTTTCTACATAATTGTATTTTATTCATAATTTTTTGACATTTTTTAATTTAATATATTTATGAATCAGTGATGATGTTGTTTTTTCATTATTAACGAAAGAATCAAATAAATGGTATTATAGATGTTAAAATAAAAATAATTTTAAAATTTTGATGTCATCCAAGAATTTCATAGGTTAATGTGAAATTTCTTGATTGATTAAATTAATTTATTTTGAATTAATAATGTTGTTATGAATTTAACAAAAAACAAAATAGCAAATAGTATCAAAATTGACATAAAAGAGTTTTTAAAAAATATATTATATTATTAATTGATATTCTATTCCTAAAAATATAATTATTAGAAAAAGGTCTTAAATAATATTATATATTTCATTAATGAGCCACTTGAGGTTAGTTTGGAAGTTTATTGAAAGATTATTAATCAAATAATATAAAAATACAAAGAGACATGGTAAATGTCAAACTAATTTACTAAGAGTTAAATGTAAATGATAAAGTTAATATAGTGACCCAAACCTGTCTAAAACCTATTGGTTGAGTGTTTTTCTACCCCTCCCCACATTATACTTTAAATAATTTATTTTGGAGCCATTAGAAACCTAAAATTATTTTATTACAAAATAATATTTCAATATTTTCCGAAGGTGCCCCTCACCCCTCTTATAAAAAGTCACTTCTCCTTCTCTCAAATTCACACCTTAAAACCCATTTAGATCGGCCAAATCTAGACTAAATATCCTTCCAACTATCCTAACTTCATCCTAGATACATTACATTAGTCATAAAGCCAACTTAAGGATCCCTTTTGATTAAATCAAAATGAAGAACCTGAAGAAGAGGTAAATATTTCATCACCTCTTTCAAGTTCCTTTCATCTTCCGCTTCCTCTTTATCTGTTTTTTACATTATAAAACAATAACTATAGTATATTTATTATAAATATGGTACAACCATATTCATCATTCTATCAATCCTTTTAATGACATGTCACCATATATGCATACATACGGCTTACTGCCTCCACATCGTGGTGTAGTTGTTATTCAATAGATTATTATTTGGATGGGTATAATAATGATGCATAATTGATTTATATAATAAATTAATCATGATAATTAGTCTATATATATGATATACCATCCAATTAAATATTATTTTAATATCAAAAGAATGAAATTGTCGCTCGTACGTACGTACGGATTACCCTCTCCATGAATACGATGAGATTCATTCCCCATCATATCCATTCAAGACTAATTTTCATTTTATGATTAAAAATAATGTTTAATTACTTAATATCATTCTAAATATGAATAAGATACACCCTATCCATTACAAAAATTTCTTACATAACAAATAATATAAAGAAAAATGAATTAGTTAACACCTGAAACGATGATAATACTAAAATATTATTAACAAAACAATAATAGAAGATCGTATATGATATAATATTAATGTATATTGTTTTTGAATAATTTAATAACAATTATTTCACCATTATAAAATAGTTTAACCTACCCTTGACCAAGGAAAATTACAAGCTAAGGGTTAATTTCACAATCTCTTTATTATCTGAGGTTGTTTTTATGTAAGTATCTACTGAGACTCTTTATCATCCACATCCATGTTTCGTAAAAATTTATTTCAAAAAAAATTACTAGACAAAGGTGTAAATTAATTTATACGCTTATTTGACCTCATATGTTTTTAAAGGAATCTTTCCGTCATTTTCCAAACAAGGTACTTTGTGACCTTTTCGACAAAATTAAGATAAGAATGTTTTTTAACTTATACGACGGGTGCGGCTATTTTCCGCTATTATAAAATTGTTGAATATTACCTTACAAGACTATTATAATATTTTATAAATAATTGGTTTCTTGATAATTATGTGACTCTTAAATTATTTCAAAATAGAACGAGATATTTCTCTAAAAAAAGATTTTCATTTCATCTATGTCAACATCGTTTGATAGATTTTTTGTTTATTTGATGTTGATTTATTATGATACAAAACATCCATATTGTATTGAAGGTTTTTTATATGTTTTAATATGAATGTGTTATTTTTATACCATTCATGGTTTATGGTTAATGTATTTACATTTCGTATGCTAGTTTTAATACGAATTTTTATGTTACATTTCAACCTTTTTATATGAGGAATAGATTGGACTTAGTAAGTGATGGGTGGAGCCCGCTATAGCTCCTCGATTCATCGGTAGGTCTCTTGAGACAACTATACGTGGAATTGCCTGAGGCCTTTCCCAATTTGATATATTTTTTTGGCCAAGGCCTTAATCATTTTTAGACGTCTTATCATAGAACTTGAAAAAATGTTTCAGAATGTTCGGTAGTATACATTACCTCATTATGAAAATAATATTGATGGTTCATGTGGTCATTCGACTAGTAAAATACCAATGATTATGTTTTATTATGTAATTATTTACTCACCTCATCTTTCTGACATAAAAGTATTGATGTTTATTATTTGTAAAGGCATGTGGTATCAATTATTCACCATGCTTAATATTTACGTTATCTTCTGCAATATTTCATACCCTTACTGAGCGTTTGAGCTCACCCCCTTCTTATGTTTCATTTTCCCAGGATATGCATAAGTTAGTTATGAGTTATTTTAAGGAATAATCAAAGAGTCTTGGTTTTTTTAATGGAATAAATTGATGTTTTATTTCATTACAAGTTGTAAAGTTGAACTTATAGATGAATATTGTTTCCAATAATACTAATTTGATCGGTCTTTCGAGACATGATTTCCTTGTGATCATGCCAATGTTATGTAATAATGAATCGAATCTGGGTAACTAGGGTCATGGTGTTACAGTTGATATCAGAGCAAGTTTAGTACAAAACCTTGGAAACCATATTTAGATAATCTATGATTAGAGCACAAAACCCTAAGATAGACTTTGAGTATTAGTATAGAAGAACTTCCTAAATTTTGGTATGGTAGAGATTTTGTGAGTTTTCTAAGCTGTATATCCTTATCTGGATATGAGCAGGTAGAGGTGGCTTTGGCACAGATGTACCTAGGGCTAAAACCTGAAAAACTTGATTTAAGCTACACTCGAATGGGAACTGGTGCACGACAACGGGCCTTGCTGCACTCTTGGTTATGACACTCCTGGGAGATATGCTCAGTAAAATTCTCATTTTCATTACATAAAATTATGAAGGGTTTATGAGTATATAATTCCTCAAAGAAAACATTTTTATTATTATGTATTATATCCATAAACTGTTCAATTTATGTTAAGTGTTTTACTAGTTTGGATTTATGTATTGAGATTCATAAACTAATCTAGTGTATGCCATTGTTTAGAAATGGAGCCTAGTGGAAGTAATGGAAATAGTGTCAATGCACACACTCCATGTAGGGATTTCCCCCTGCTCAAGATAATTATAGTTGAGCTGGTGATACAACTGGTGCTGATCAGCTTATCACCATACTGGGACAACTCACATAGGTTATGAATAATAACCTTACCCATATAGAGCACCCTGATCCACAACATGGAGGATCAATTTTATACCTCTTCATGAGTAAAAATACACCAAAATTCAATGGGGTTACAAATACATTAGTAGGTGTGCAATGGATAAATTCATTATAGAAAATATATCACACCTTGGGGAGTTATGAAAGGAAAAAAGTGGTCTTGGTAGTTTACCTCCTCACTGGAGAAGCTGATCAATGGTGGTCATTGATTAAAAACACAAAAGTAGATGATAAAGTATCAAATATGGAATTGAGTGAGTTTAAATAAATTTTCCTAGAAAAATACATTCCTCATGACCATCGAGTGGATATGGAAAGACAATTTCTGAGTTTGAGGAAAAAGGAGGATGAGAATGTTGAAAAGTATGAAGCTAATTTACAAGGTTATAGAGGCTTGTTTTAGATTATATATGTAACCCAAGAATTAATAATTACTTTTTATTTTATGGGTTAAAACCATTCCTCCATCGACCATTATTATCTGAATCCTTCTCATCATACAAAGATATTCTCTCGTGTGCTATCAAGACAGAAAAGGAATTCTCTAAGTATTATGACTTTAAAGTAAAGAAATAGAAGAAGAGTTCTTCTGAACACTCTGGGAATGGAAATAAGGAAACCAAGAAGAAGGGAAGAATTGAATTTCCACCCTGTGATAATTGTGGACAGAAGAACCCTGGTGATTATCTAAATGGAATAGGAGTATGCTAAAAATGTGGACAGAAATTCCATCTTGCTGGTGATTTTATGGGAAATTAAGATGCTACCAATGTGAAATGATATAATTGCAGGGATATGGGACATTATGTAAATGAATGTCCTAAGCTCCATAGAAACATACCTCAGAAAAGACGAAGGGATCAAGGCCAAGCTTATATGATCACTACTGCTGAGGTCGACGCCCCGAAAGATGTAGTGGTATGTAATTTAAAGGTTTCCTCATGTTTTTACAATGCTTTATTTGATTCTGGATCATCGCATTATTTCATATCTTTCCAGTTTTCTAAGAAAATTAGATATTTCCAATTTTATTTAACAAGGGAGTTGTTAGTCAAAACACTTAAGGGAAGTATCATTACTACAAAGTTTTGTGACTCTATTCCCATTAGGGAATATAAATGTTCTTTATCTGTTGATCTCATCATCATACCTATAATTTAATTTGAAATAATCTTCAGTATGGATTGTCTTTCGGACTGTGATGAAAAAATTTATTGTAAGAAGAAGTTGGTTACAATTTTTGAGGACGATGATAAAGAAAACCTTATATTTAGAGTAGAAACGTCACCACCTTATTCTATTCTAGATCCATACCTGGTAGCTCAACTATATTCAATTATTGGAGAGGAATAGAATGAAATAATAGTGGGTGAGGAAAAAAATGTTCAAATAGAGAATGTACCTATTCTGCAAGAATATGTTGATGTTTTTCCCGAAGATTTACATAGACATCTGAAGTGCACTGTGTTGCATTTGTTGTCAATGAGGCATGAAGTTGTCTTAGAATGAATGGATGTCAAGAATTGTCAAGATGTGAATGCCAAAGGTTGTGATGGTGTTGGTGGTAAAGGAGAATGGCCATGGTACTAAGATGCATGTCATGCATGTCACTTAGGAGATTCACTAAGTGGTATTGGAAATTGTGGTTGAAACATTCTCCATGTACATCTGACGATTGTTGAACTGGTCTTTAAGTTCAATGAACTTGTATCCTGATGATACAATGTCACGACAAAAGTTTGAAGACCTTGCATTGTATTGACAATGCATGAGGAGAAGCAAGAGATCCATCCACAACTTCTAAGTGGATGAAGTGGATTTAAAGAAGACCATGCACTATCACTTAGTGCATGTAAGTGTGAAAAAGTTCCAATTGATCTCTGATTGGATGAATGAAGCATATTGAAGAAATAATTGATCAAGTGATTCGGTTGATGAAGAACCTTCTACAAATGTCTCATAAGTCTAGAATACATGATTGAAAGGAGTTGAGGATGTTTGTGGAAGAAGGATGAAGAAGAAATGGAAAGAATGGCTTAGAAGAAGGAATTGCATTTGAACTTGGTTACTTTGTTTTTAACAAAGTACTTGTTCTATTTACTTGCAAAAAATTATCCATCTCAAGCCAGCCTTAAGGGTTCAACCCCCAAGGCACATGTGGGCCTAAGGCGCCACGCCCAAGGGGGGATCCCATGTGGCCAGCTCGAGCGGCAGGGGGCCGTGTATAAGCCCCCGAGGGCACGCGGTGGTGAAACCCACGCACCCGGAGGATGCATAGTGGGCGCTAGGTGCGCGCCCGCAAGGAGGCATGAGGGGGCGCAGAGCGCGCCCGCAGGGTGAACACGGTGCGGGGCGGCACCGTGGAGGGAGAAGGAACAATTGAAGAGCGGCAGGGAGCGTGAGGTTGATAAGCCGCGGAAATTCCGGGCTTCGTTTCGATGTGGGACGCGAGATTTTTCCCCGGAAGAGATCCTGGCCGCCCATCCAATCGTGCGGCTGATCACAGCCACTCATCGCATCCTGCACGCGATGATCTGATCGCGGCCGTCCAGAGACCTGATCTGACGGCCCCGGCATCGTCTCCCACCTTCGGCCATGCAGAGCCTTCCCACGTGCCGCCGCCTGAACCAGATCCCTCTGAGCATTGGATTTCGAGTTCCCGGCTGTCTCTTTCGAAGCCGAAGGCACCCTCGTGCTCGTCTGATCCTAATGAACATTTCCATGCATAAAAAAAAGGATAATGCACGTGATGTATGGGAAATTGGAGTTCGGATGAGGCATGCGAAGCTGCCGAAGGCCATGAGGATTATAGCTTTGCATGGATCGACTTAAGAGAGCCATGCACACGTTCGGCCGAGCATGAACGTGAGGGAAGAGAAAATAAAAGATCCCTCATGAAACAGAGGAGTAAATTCAAGATTTGGAATATTTTTAAAGACCCGAATATCTCGGGGATTGAAGTTATATCACGCGGAGGATTTGAGGCATCCCTCTGCCTATATAAAGAGAAGTCGTGACCTCGATGATGCTTGCTGAAACTCTGTTGAAAATCTGAGTCCCGCGAGAGCTCTGCCTCGCGAAGTTGAAGCCCCGCGCAAGTTTACTTGTGCGGCTTGAGTTCCTTGCGCGCTACTACTTTGCGCGACAAGAAGAAGGAGGAGGAGGAGTCCCCTGTGCGCTATCCTTTGCGCGACAGGAAGGAGGAAGGGCAGCGCCAACTTGTGCGCCCCCTCTGTGCACCGCGCCCCCTGCACGGTAGGCGCTTGCACGGCCAAGTGCACCCTTGCACTTGCGCGCCCACGGCCGAGGTCCTTTGTGCCTTTTGCTTGCGCGACAGAAGCTGTGAAGATAGGAAGGCCGCACCCCTTGCGCGCCTGTTTTGAAGGTGGAGTTCGGGCAGTGTGTGCACAAGAAGTGGAAGGCCGAGGCAGTGCCTCATGTGTAAACTTTCAGAAGACCCGAGGACAAGACTTGTGCTTGTGTGCCAAGTGAAGGAGTGCACCTTGTGTGTGTGCCACTTGGGAGAACACCCTACGGGTAGTGGGTGTGCAAAGGTGGAAGGCCACCACATTTGTGTGTGTGCAAAACAAGAGGAAGACCCGAGGCCTTAGTGCCTTGTGTGAAGTGAAAGAACACACCCTAGTGGTGTATGTTCAAAACAAGAAGTCCGAGGCTTACACCTAAAAGAACTAAAACAAAATGGGTTGTGGGTGTTAAACACAAGAGAGAAGGCCAAGTCTCAAGTATGTGCAAACTAAAGTGTACACACTAAGAAGAAAGAGAAGAGGACTCTCACACTATTGTAGAACACACAATATAAGTGTGTAGAAAAATTGAATAAAGTGTGTGAAGTTTGAGAAGTTGGTGTGTGATTAAAGTGTTACACCCTTTTGGGGGTCTACTGCACCAAGAAGAGGAAAGGGGAAGTGCATGCATGCATGCATGCACATGCGCACGTAATCAAAGTTCAAATCAGTGAGTGTGCATTTGAGTTGACCAAGACCAGAGGATCTTGAAGAAATTGAGAAGGCCATGCTATCAGTGCATGAGGATGAAGAGCTGCCATGCACTCAGTGCATGAAGTGAAGTTGAAGTGAGACTGAAGCCAGACTGAAGTTAAAGACATCAGCTGCCTGAGTTTTCAGTAATTGAGAAGACCCTGATCAACAGAAGTGATCAGAAGATTTGAGCAAGACCAATAGACCTTTTCAGAGGCTATTTAAGATTATTGAAGAGAGGCCAGGTCATCCTGAGAAGAAGGAGATAAAGCCTGAGCAAGACGAGAAGACCTGATCATCACAAGTGATCAGAGGTATAGAGCAAGGCCAGCAGTCTTTATCCCAGACTGTTGAAGATACTTAAAGAAGCTTAAAGTGAAGAAGAGCTACTCGTGTGACTCGAGGAGCCAAGAGAAGACACTGTGGGACTCAGGGAGAAGAAGTCTTCAGTGGGATTCTGGAGCAGGCCAGTGGGACTCTGGTAACACTGTGGGACGCAGTATAAAGACCCTCTTGTGGGACTCAGGAGAGATACGGTGGGAAGCTGTATCGACCATTGTAATTCTAACAAGTTATAATGGGAGAATCCATGCTGGGAGAGCATGGCAAGGATGTAGGCCTTTGGTGCCAAACCTTGTAAATCCTTGTGTCCAGTGCCTTTACATTTACTGTATCATTCGTGGAAAGGTGAGAGATACAAGAAGAGTGGATCGAGGCTTTAACCAGCCATAGAGGTTTAATTGATAAAGAATCAATTAGTAAAAAGTTTTAAGGGATCACTGATTCACCCCCTCCCCCTCTCAGTGATTCACACTGATCTGGGCACTTCAATTGGTATCAGAGGCAGGTTACCTCTAAAAGATCCAATGGAGTCTTTATGAAGTGCAGATTTGAGGAAACGAGCGACCAGCCTCAAATGGAGATATCTGCCAAGACTCAGAAAAATAGAAAGAAGAAACAGGCCAAGAAGATGAAGAAAGCCTGTCCTAGCTGTGATGAAGTTGGAACAATGAAATATCTTCAAAGTGCAATCGAATATCTTCATAGGACAGTCCCCAAGGAAGTGGCAATGTGTATAGCTACAGGAATCCTTGATCTTCAAGAAGAAAAATCACAGTTAGAAGAAGAAGCCAATGCAATGGAAGAACAATTGGCAAAAAGGGTTGGCATAACCAACACTCTCAGAAAGCTGGTGAAGGCTAAAGATGAAACTGTATCTCTTTGCAATGAAAGATATGAAGACACTACTGAAGAATTGCAAAGAAGCCTTTCTGAGAAAGATTTCTTTAAAGTAATGGTCAAAGAAGTTTTCCATGCACTTGAAAAATTGCACAGAGTATCAATGAATGTCAGATATGCTCAACTCGAAGACAAAGTCAAAATGGTGAAGGAGATTGACAACTCATTGCATGAAATAAAGAAGGTGCATGAAGACCAGTTAGAACAGCTAAAACAGAATTGGGAAGGTAGGCTAAGATTGGTTGAGGATGAGAAGAACTCCCTCAACATGAAATGCTTTGAACTGGAGGTGATATTGAAAAATCTGCAATCACCCAAAGCCAAAGCCTCCCAGTCAGCTGAAAGGAGAAATGTTGTTACTCAAGTATGCATTGAGTAGGATGATTCTAAAAGAAAGACATCCTCTAATGAAAGGGCAACATTTTCTAAAAAGAAGGTACCATCCATACCATCTTGTACTCATGCTTCTAAAAGTGTTTCTACTAAAAGTGCAGGATGGAAGAATGAATCCAAACAAGTATGGATGAAGACAGTGAAGAAAGAATGCTCTCCTGAAACAACACAGCAAGTCAAGAAAAGTACCCAACAATCAGAAGGACTGAAGAGGTCAAGATTTGTGGGTCAGTGTTGGTGTTGTAATAAGTATGGGCACTGTGCAAAGGATTGTTGGTACAATCCACTGAATGTCAAAGCACAAAGGAAGCCCATGCCAAGGGGGAGCAAGCCAGAAGAAAAGAAGCAGCATCCACAGGTCCAGAGACATCTGTTCACTGCAAATAGATTTGGATTACTTGACAACATCTGGGATGATTGCAAAAGTGGTCGCAAAATTGATACATGTCAATCTCCAACTGTATCCAAAGCTGGAAAGAAGAAAAGATCACAGAACCTGGCTCAGAAAGAATCCTTGGGAAGCAGGAAGAAAGTGGAAGATGCTCCCAAGAAGATTATGAAAAAGGAAGAGAAGACCTTGGAGTCTAAGTCCATGAAGGGTGAGTCATCCAGTAGGACCACCAAGAATACATGCTTCTACTGTGGAAAGAAAGGTCATACCATGGATCTTTGCAAACAAGCCATGGAAATCAATAGAATCCAACTAAACTCAAACAGACAATCAATCCAAAAGAAGCAGAAGGGATTGATTGAAAACAAGTTGCCTAAGAGAGGTAGCTTGACAGCATCAAAGGAACCATGTGGAATATCCAGAACTGAGGCCTCACTTCCAAATGACTTGTTAGTCATATGGCCAAATCAGTTGCAACTTGCCAGAGAACTGCAAAGAGCTGAAGATGAAGCACTGGCAATTGCTAAGGCAAAAAGGAAACAAAATATTTCACATGAAGATGTATTGAGATCCACACCAGCACCAACATCATTGAAGATCAAATGTGCAAGTGTGAAGACTGGTGAAAATGGGACATCTCGGTTGAGAGAATCTTCTCAACCTTGTTGTTCACATTGATGAACCAAGGAGGTTCCATCTTATTCCATAATCACTTGTATATACATGTGCTAACATTGCAGGGAATTGAAGATGATGATCATTCTCATCTGGAGGATGGTTTGGATTGAATAGAGTGCACCCCTTGAGGGGGAGAAAATCTGAAGAAGATGATGTTCTGAGATTAATATCATCTTAAGAAAATGAATGAATGTGGGAGCTTTATCTTTGCACCTGAACTTTCTAATGTGTTTTGTGGAGTATGTGCAGGATTTAGCAATTCATTGTTATATCTGAAAAATTTCAAACCCCTAAGCATGATCTCACGTGTGTAGAGAATTATGGAAAGCTTTGAATTCCGTGGTTACATCACTCTTGTTTTCTACACCGGGTTAGCCCAAGTAGACTTAGAGTTGATTTACTAAAGGTTCTTTGCTAAAGAGAACATATGGAATCATCCCTCTCTTAGTGATTTTCAAGAAGATGCTATTCAAAGGGAGGAAGATATTTTTGAAAGTGAACCACACCACACCTTTGCATTTGATTGCCAATAAGGGGGAGAAATATTGGCACACATATTGACCCATTCATATGTGCTGAAAGAGTGTATTCACAACAAATACAATGGGGGAGATTGAAGTGCACTGTGTTGCATTTGTTGTCAATGAGGCATGAAGTTGTCTTAGAATGAATGGATGTCAAGAATTGTCAAGATGTGAATGCCAAAAGTTGAGATGGTGTTGGTGGTAAAGGAGAATGGCCATGGTACTAAGATTCATGTCATGCATGTCACTTAGGAGATTCACTAAGTGGTATTGGAAATTGTGGTTGAAACATTCTCCATGTACATCTGACGATTGTTGAACTGGTCTTTAAGTTCAAAGAACTTGTATCCTGATGATACAATGTCACAACAAAAGTTTGAAGACCTTGCATTGTATTGACAATGCATGAGGAGAAGCAAGAGATCCATCCACAACTTCTAAGTGGATGAAGTGGATTTAAAGAAGACCATGCACTATCACTTAGTGCATGTAAATGTGAAAAAGTTCCAATTGATCTCTGATTGGATGAATGAAGCATATTGAAGAAATAATTGATCAAGTGATTCGGTTGATGAAGAACCTTCTACAAATGTCTCATAAGTCTAGAATACATGATTGAAAGGAGTTGAGGATGTTTGTGGAAGAAGGATGAAGAAGAAATGGAAAGAATGGCTTAGAAGAAGGAATGGCATTTGAACTTGGTTACTTTGTTTTTAACAAAGTACTTGTTCTATTTACTTGCAAAAAATTAGCCATCTCAAGCCAGCCTTAAGGGTTCAACCCCCGAGGCACATGTGGGCCTAAGGCGCCACGCCCAAGAGGGGATCCCATGTGGCCAGCTCGAGCGGCAGGGGGCCGTGTATAAGCCCCCGAGGGCACGCGGTGGTGAAACCCGCGCACCCGGAGGATGCATAGTGGGCGCTAGGTGCGCGCCCGCAAGGAGGCATGAGTGGGCGCAGAGCGCGCCCGCAGGGTGAACACGGTGCGGGGCGGAACCGTGGAGGGAGAAGGAACAATTGAAGAGCGGCAGGGAGCGTGAGGTTGATAAGCCGCGGAAATTCCAGGCTTCGTTTCGATGTGGGACGCGGGATTTTTTCGCGGAAGAGATCCTGGCCGCCCATCCAATCGCGCGGCTGATCACAGCCGCTCATCGCATCCCGCACGCGATGATCTGATCGCGGCCGTCCAAAGACCTGATCTGACGGCCCCGGCATCATCTCCCACCTTCGGCCATGCAGAGCCTTCCCGCGTGCCGCCGCCTGAACCAGAGCCCTCTGAGCATTGGATTGCGAGTTCCCGGCTGTCTCTTTCGAAGCCGAAGGCACCCTCGTGCTCGTCTGATCCTACTGAACATTTCCATGCATAAAAAAAGGAGAATGCACGCGATGTATGGGAAATTGGAGTTCAGCCGAGGCATGCGAAGCTGCCGAAGGCCATGAGGATTATAGCTTTGCATGGATCGACTTAAGAGAGCCATGCACACGTTCGGCCGAGCATGAACGTGAGGGAAGAGAAAATAAAAGATCCCTCATGAAACAGAGGAGTAAATTCAAGATTTGGAATATTTTTAAAGACCCGAATATCTCGGGGATTGAAGTTATATCATGCGGAGGATTTGAGGCATCCCTCTGCCTATATAAAGAGAAGTCGTGACCTCGATGATGCTTGCTGAAACTCTGTTGAAAATCCGAGTCCCGTGAGAGCTCTGCCTCGCGAAGTTGAAGCCCCGCGCAAGTTTACTTGTGCGGCTTGAGTTCCTTGCGTGCTACTACTTTGCGCGACAAGAAGAAGGAGGAGGAGGAGTCCCCTGTGCTCTATCCTTTGCGCGACAGGAAGGAGGAAGGGCAGTGCCAACTTGCGCGCCCCCTCTGTGCACCGCGCCCCCTGCACGGTAGGCGCTTGCACGGCCAAGTGCACCCTTGCACTTGCGCGCCCACGGCCGAGGTCCTTTGTGCCTTGTGCTTGCGCGACAGAAGCTGTGAAGAGAGGAAGGCCGCACCCCTTGCGCGCCTGTTTTGAAGGTGGAGTTCGGGCAGTGTGTGCACAAGAAGTGGAAGGCCGAGGCAGTGCCTCGTGTGTAAACTTTGAGAGGACCCGAGGCCAAGACTTGTGCTTGTGTGCCAAGTGAAGGAGTGCACCTTGTGTGTGTGCCACTTGGGAGAACACCCTATGGGCAGTGGGTGTGAAAAGGTGGAAGGCCACCACATTTGTGTGTGTGCAAAACAAGAGGAAGACCCGAGGCCTTAGTGCCTTGTGTGAAGTGAAAGAACACACCCTAGTGGTGTATGTGAAAAACAAGAAGGCCGAGGCTTACACCTAAAAGAACTAAAACAAAATGGGTTGTGGGTGTTAAACACAAGAGAGAAGGCCAAGTCTCAAGTATGTGCAAACTAAAGTGTACACACTAAGAAGAAAGAGAAGAGGACTCTCACACTATTGTAGAACACACAATCTAAGTGTGTAGACAAATTGAATAAAGTGTGTGAAGTTTGAGAAGTTGGTGTGTGCTTAAAGTGTTACACCCTTTTGTGGGTCTACTGCACCAAGAAGAGGAAAGGGGAAGTGCATGCATGCATGCATGCACATGCGCACGTAATCAAAGTTCAAATCAGTGAGTGTGCATTTGAGTTGACCAAGACCAGAGGATCTTGAAGAAATTGAGAAGGCCATGCTATCAGTGCATGAGGATGAAGAGCTGCCATGCACTCAGTGCATGAAGTGAAGTTGAAGTGAGACTGAAGCCAGACTGAAGTTAAAGACATCAGCTGCCTGAGTTTTCAGTAATTGAGAAGACCCTGATCAACAGAAGTGATCAGAAGATTTGAGCAAGACCAATAGAACTTTTCAGAGGCTATTGAAGATTCTTGAAGAGAGGCCAGGTCATCCTGAGAAGAAGGAGATAAAGCCTGAGCAAGACGAGAAGACCTGATCATCACAAGTGATCAGAGGTACAGAGCAAGGCCAGCAGTCTTTATCCCAGACTGCTGAAGATACTTAAAGAAGCTTAAAGTGAAGAAGAGCTACTCGTGTGACTCGAGGAGCCAAGAGAATACCCTATGGGACTCAGGGAGAAGAAGTCTTCAGTGGGATTCTGGAGCAGGCCAGTGGGACTCTGGTAACACTGTGGGACGTAGTATAAAGACCCTCCTGTGGGACTCAGGAGAGATATGGTGGGAAGCTGTATTGACCATTGTAATTCTAACAAGTTATAATGGGAGAATCCATGCTGGGAGAGCATGGCAAGGATGTAGGCCTTTGGTGCCGAACCTTGTAAATCCTTGTGTCCAGTGCCTTTACATTTACTGCATCATTCGTGGAAAGGTGAGAGATACATGAAGAGTGGATCGAGGCTTTAACCAGCCATAGAGGTTTAATTGATAAAGAATCAATTAGTAAAAAGTTTTAAGGGATCACTGATTCACCCCCTCCCCCTATCAGTGATTCACACTGACCTGGGCACTTCAACATCCTCCAGAATGAAAAATTGAGTTTTAAATTGATTTAATTCCTTGTTCAAGGCCCATATCAAAGACCCCTTTTAGAATGGCCACTGTGTAATTAGTAGAACTAAATAAGCAACTACAGAAATTGAGTAATAAGGTATTTATTATCCCATGTTTTTCTCTATGGGGATCCCCTGTTCTTTTTGTTAAGAAGAAATATGGATCTATGAGGTTTTTCATTGACTATAGAGAGATCAATGCTATAACAATAAAGAACAAGTATCTCCTACCTCGCATTAATGATTTATTCGACCAACTTCATGGAGATAAATATTTTTCATAAATTTACCTTCGATCTGTATATCATCAATTGTGTGTGAACAAGGAATACATTATGAAAACAACATTTTTAACCAGGTATGGGCATTCCGAGTTTACAGTAATGCCTTTTGGGCTTACTAATTCACCCTCTGTTTTCATGGATCTAATGAATATAGTTTTCAAGGAATATCTTTATTATTTTTAGTATAATTTATTGATAATATCCTGGTATACTTCAAAATCTATGAAGATCATAAAACTCACTTGCGCACCATTATGAAAACCCTCATAAGAAATGAATTATACGGGAATTTTAGAAAATGTGAATTTTGGCTACAGGAGATTTCTTTTCTTGGTCATATTGTCTCTATGGATGGAATCTATGTTAACCCATATAATAAAGAATAAATCCAAGAATACCCAGCACCGACATGTATAACTAAGGTACATCGTTTTATTGGTTTAACGGGTTATTATTGACGTTTTGTCCAGAATTTTGCCTGCTCGGCTAACCCATTAACTAAGCTCACACATAAAGGGGTTAAATATTTTTGTACCAAAGATTGTAAAGAATGTTTCAAAGAAAAAAAGAGAAGATTATTCAATGCTCCTATCATGACTCTACCATTGGAAAACGATGGGTTTTTTATTTATAGTTATTCCTCAATGAATGGACTTGGTTTTGTCCTTATGAAGAATGATAGAGTTATTACCAATGCATTACAACAGCTGAAAATTCATGAACAAAACTATCCTACTCATGATCTTGATTTAGCAGCTATAATCTTCGTTGTGTTGATTTGGAGACACTATCCCTATGGTAAAAAATGTCAGATTTATACTGATCATAAGAGTTTTAAGTATATTTTAACTTATAAGGAACTCAACATGAGGAAAAAAATATGGCTTGAACTACTCAAGGATTATGATTTCACGATACACTACCACTCGGATAAGGAAAATAATGTGGAAGATACTTTGAGTAGAATGGATCATGGAGTTTTGAACAAGATGAGATTTTAAAGTGATCCTATTTTAATGGATCTAGTAATGATATATATGGGAATAACCATGGAAGGTGAAACATCAATGATTTTTCAAATACTTTCCAAACCATATTTACTAGGAAGGATAAAAAATGATCAGGCTGATGATGAGGAATTTCAAAAGAAGATTAAATTTTTGAACAATGGGAGGTTGGTCGAATTTGTATAAAAAGATGGGATTTTGAAATTTGGGAAGAGTCTTTGTGTTCCCGCTATACCTGATCTCAAAAGGGAATTGTTAGATGATGCTCATAGCTCCAATTTCTATATACACCCTGGGAGTACCAAGATGTATAGATATTTGAACGAACATTTTTAGTGGTACAACATGAAGAGGGAGATTGTTGATTTTGTGTCATGATGTATGGGTTTTCAACAAGTGTTGAGAAACCAGTCGACTTGTCTGGTAAAAGTTCTATGGAGAAACCATAAAATGTAAGAGGCAACATGGGTACCTAAGGAACATATGATGAAGAACCACTAGAATCTTTTTATGTAGTAATATTTTAGAAATTTCTTGGATGAAATTATTTGAAGGAGGGGAGAATGTAACACCCCAATCTTTCGAGGTATGTTTCCCTTTAAATAATGCAATAGCTTGCATTGTGCGCAACATGGAGATTCTAACACATCACGACCAATCAAACTAGCTGTTATGAATATTAATACCCAATTTTTGAAATTTTATCAATTTTATCATTCAAAATGAACTTCATTGTTGGGATCAGAATATAAAAATTATCTTATGGTAAATTTTTGGTATTTTTCGGAAAACATTTAGATTTTTATGAATAGTGAAAAATACTAAATTTTAATTAAAACCATATTTTTTAATAAAAATAATTAATAGTGATAAATTATACTATTTAGTGGTTTTAAAGTATAATTAGATTATATTTTGACCATTTAATTCAATGATGGTCATTAGACATAATTTCACATTTAAACTACACATAAGCAAGTGTCAATCTTTTGATAGTTATTATTTCTTAAAAACAGGCTTTTTTGTTTTGACAACTGGAATTATTTTGAAATTAATTTCTTCCAATTATATGTTTTGAATTTATAAAAATGGATTCCATATTTAGAATCAGGAGGTCCAAATTGTGTAAATAGTTTTCTTTTATTTTTAGACATTTTGAATAATTACTTCGATAAATATTTTATTTACTATGGTAAAAGGGTAAATTTGGTAAATAAGGGTAATAAAATTATATTATAATAATATTAAATTACTCTAACACATGTTATAACACTGTTGGATGATACATTTATGACCATGTACATTTTTTGGTCTATTTTGGAAACCCATGGCGCCACTTGTATGTGATAATGACACTTTATATTAATTATGTTAAAGTAAATACAAAAGTGACAAAAGCATATATCTTTAAGTAAAACAATTCTTACATAAGGTTATATATGTTATCTCTTTGACTATAAATATTCAATAGAAATATAAAAACATATCATACATAATGGTATTTTATTTATAAATTTTAGACATTGTATTATTTAACTTATCTATGACACAATGAGGATGCAGTATTTTTTGTATTAATGAAAGAATCAAATAAATGGTATTATAGATGTTAAAATAAATATAATTTTAATGTTTTGATTCCATACACGAATTTTATAGGTTAATGAGACATTTTAGAATTTATTAAATTATTTTTTTATTAGTAATAATTCTATTAGGAATTTAACAAAAACAAAATAGCAAATACTATCAAAATTGACATAAAAGAGTTTTTAAAACAAATATTATATTATTGATAGATATTATATTCCTAAAAATATAAGGCTCAGAAAAAAGTCTTAAATAATATTATATTTTTCATTAATTAACCACTTTAGGTTCTCTTGAATGTTTATAGTAAGTTTATTAACCATATAATATTAAAATACAAATAGTCATGGTAAATGTCAAACTAATTAACAAAGAGTTAAATATAAATGATAAAGATAATATAGTGACCCAAACATGTCTAAAACCTATTGGTTGAGAGTTTTTCGACCCAGCCCCACAATATCCTTTAAATAATATATTTTTAAGCCATTATAAAAGGAAAATTATTTTATTATAAAATAATATTTCAATATTTTCTTAAGGTCCCCTCAACCCTCTTATAAAAGGGCACTTCCCCTTCTCTTAAATTCACACCATAAAATCCATTTGTCTCATCAAACCCTGCCCAAATATCCTCTTAACTATCCTACCATTATCTTAGTGTCCTTTCATTAGTCATAAAGCCATCCTAAGGATCCCTTTTGATCAAATCAAATTGAAGAACCTGAAGAATAGGTAAATATTTCATCACCTATTTCAAGTTCCTTTCATCTTCCACTTTCTTTTTCTTTGTTGTTTCCATTATAAAATAATAACTCCAGTATATTCTATATACTGTGATGTTATTATAAATATGGTATAATCATATTAATTATTTTATCCATCCTTTTAATGACATGTCACCATACGTGCATACGTACGTCTTACCTTCTCCCCGTCGTGGTGTATTTTTTATTCAATACATTATTATTTGGATGGGTATAATAATGATGTATAATTGAGGTAAAAAATAAATATAACATGATAATTATTATCTATACATGATATAACATCCAATTATATATTCTCTTAGTATAAAAAAATGAAATTGTCGCTTGTGCGTACGTACGGATATCAGTCTCCACGAACACGATGAGATTCATTCACCCATCATATCTATTGAAGACTAATTTTCATTTGATGATTAAAAATAATGTTTAATGACTTAATATAATTCCAAATATGAATAATATACACCCTATCCATAATAAAAATTACTTACATAATAAAGAATATAAATGAAAATGAATCAGTTAACACCCAAAACGACGATAATACAAAAATATTAATAATAAAACAATATTAGAAGATCATATATGATATCATATTAATGTATATAGTTCTTGAATAATTTAAAAGAAGTTATTTCACCATTATACACAAGTTTAACCTACCCTAGACCAAGGTAAAGTGCAAGCTAAGTATTAATTTCACAATCACTTTATTATCCGAGGTTGTTTTTACTTAAGTGTCTATTGGAACCTCATTATCATCCACATCCATGTTTCTTAAAAATATATTTAAAAAATTACTAGAAAATGGGGTAAAGTAATTTATACCCTTATTTTACATTATATTTTTTGAAAGGAATATTTTCATCATTTTCTAAACATGGTACTTTGTGACCTTTTCGAAAAAAATAAGATAAGAATGTTTTTTTAACTTATACGGTGGGTGTGGATATTTTCCGCCATTATGACATCATCTAAGCTTCCCTTACAAGATTATAATAATATTTTCAAAATAAATGTTTTATTTATAATTATTTTACTCTTAAATGATTTCAAAATAGAAAGATATATTTCCTTGAAAAAGGTTTTGATTTCATCTATGTCAAAATCCTTTGAAAGATTTTAAGTTTAATTACAGTTTATTTATTATGATACAAAACATCCATATTGTATTGAAGGTTTTTTTATATTTTTTACCATAGATGTGTTATTTTTATTCCATTCATGGTTTATGGTTAAATTATTGACATTTTGTATGATAGTTTTAATATGAATATCTATGTTATATTTAAACCTTTTCATATGAGGAATGGATTGGACTTAGTAGGTGATGGGTGGTGGCTGCTATAGCTCCTTGATTCATCATTAGGTATCAGAAGACAACTAGACGTGGAATTGGCTGAGGTATTTCCCAATTTGATATATGGTTTTTGCCGAGTCCTTAATCATTTGTAGACGTCTTGTTCGAGGCCTTGAAAAAATGTTCCAAAATGTCTGGAATTATAAATTTCCTCATTATGAAAATAATATTGATTGTTCATGTGGTCATTCGACTAGTAGAATACCCATGATTATGTTTTATTATGGAATTATTTACTCGGCTCATATTCCTTCCATAAAAGTATTCATATTTATTAATGGTAAAGGCATGTGGTTTCAATTATTCACAATGCTTCATATTTATGTTATCTTCTACTGTATTTCTTACCCTTAGTAAGGGTTTGATTTCACCCCGTTATTATGTTTCATTTCCCCAGGACATGAAGAAGTTAGTTATGAGTGACTTGTAGGCATAATCATGGAGGCTTAGATGTTTTTAATGGAATAAATTCATGTTGTATTTATTTTCAAGATGTAAAGTTGAACTTAGGTATGAATATTCTTTCCAATAATACTCAACTAATCGGTCTTTCGATAAATGACTACCTTGTGATCATGCCAATGTTATTTAATTATGCACTGACTCTGGGTAACTAGGGTCAGGGTGTTACATGTGACCCCACATATATTCCCATTTTTTCATATATATATATATATATATATATCATCTAGGTATTAATTCTTAATCAAAGTGGGGAAGCCTATTTAGGCCATTATAAACTCTAGGTCATAACATATCGGCCTGAGATTCCTTTAGTTCACAATTCCCATTTTTTTCATCCTCTTTTATCATGTGAAGACTTCAAAATAATCATGGATTGATCCAATTTCATGGTCAAGCCAATTTTTACATTATCAAACTCAAGTTCATTCATGCGATGTAACTCCATGATCAGAGCTTCCACTAATCCTATTTTAGGAAAAGTTTTGATACATATTTGAACCAAATTTTCACCATGTGGACTGCTACAGAAAGATACCCATCAGTTTTCTTGTTGTGAGAATCCTCACTATAAGAAACCCATTTTCATGGGAGTGGGCTTTCCATATAATTATTCTCCAGGTTCACCATGACACCCTCTATGGAATTTCCTTGTCTATATCATGTGTAATGACCCAAACTATTATTAATAAAAATTCCTCTGGATATAATTAAATGTATTACGATGTAAAATGGTAATATAAATCATATTCCCTTCCTTGGTTTTATGATTTATGGTTTTTAAAATACCATTAACAATTGTTACCATTTATAATACAGTCATTGAGTAGTGATCATGTGATTAGTTTATTTATAGGGTTTTAACTAATCCAATTTACTCATACAAAGTAAGTAATGGCCTCATCCAGTTGAATGGCTCCATATGAATCCCATTTATTAGTTCGCAAAAATGATGTAGTGTCACTGGGATTTTCTCTTGACCAATCCCAATCTGATCTTCAACACATTAACTTTGAACGGAATCACCTATAGTGGAAGTGGAAGTTAATAGAGATTACCACCTATGTGATGTTATCCGAGCCTCCCCCAGCATTTGTCACCATCACACACCTTACCCTATAGTCTTATACGGGTGTTATAAGGGGTTATGTAACAAGACCCTTGAACTATGATTATGTTTATTATTTTTGTATAATGAATATACATTCATTTTAGTATTGTTACTTTGTAAATACGTTTTAAAGCACAAATTGAATTTGAGTTAATATTTAAATTCAATTAAAAAATATATTTTGTTGAATTAAGGTATTTTTGAATTAAATAATTTTTTATTAAACAATTATTACTAAATTACATTTTAATAAATATAAATTATCTTATAATTTTTATGAATACAATAGTAATTTTTATGAAAATTTGAAAGCTGTTTTATTCAAAACCCATTAATTTTCAATAAATGTCTGTTTTTATTTTAAAAGAAAAATTCATATATTAATAAAATTATTTAAACAAAATAATTTTTTTCTTTGGATTCAGGATTTCAAAATTATCTAATGGTGAAATTTACATAATTTTATGATATAGTCGAATTTTTGGGTAAAAATTAAATATCATTTAAATATATAATGTCTTCTATGATATCATAATTACCAAACAGTGATATAATAAAATAATATAGAATGTTTATTCGGCCAATATATATTTTAACTTTATAATAATGCTATTTTATATTTTTGTTATTAATATTATGGTGCCTTTGTGGACCCTCTAAGACATATAATATACTATAACTTTTGAAAATGATTTCCATGAGAGTGTGATTCACCTCCACATAAGAAAGCCTATTAGTTTAATAAATTAGTTCATTTTCCATATAAAATAATTTTTCCAATCTCCTTTGTAAAAAACCAAGGGTTGGTTTGTGGTTTTGAATATTTAATTATATTGATTCCAAAACCTATTTTTTTGAAATATTAAAAAATTCCTCTCTCTTTTCCAATATTAGACCACTCAAGATCCTACTTCCAATTACTAAAAACCCTTATATGACATCCCTAATGTTTCCTCCTCTTTATTTAATCCTTCCAAGGTTCCCAAATCTCTCATGAAGCCCCTCCTTAAACCCATGAAGTCACACTCTCAAGTAAGAGATCCTCACTTTCCTTCCTTCCTTATTTATGTCCATGTTTCTGTATATTTTAATGCCCTTTTAGTTTCAATTAAAAATAATGGGGTATGATTTCTCACCTCCCATATACTATCATTATTATGTTTTAATGACAAGATACATTTTTCACTATCATAATTTCATTCCATGTAGACATGTTACCTTGATGAAATTCCATAGGTTATTTATTCCTTTCCCATTTTTTTCCAAGTTTAGTTATGTTTTAATACCATTTTATATTAAATTAAAAAAAAATTAGGTATGATTACTAACCTCCCCATTTTACCTCCATATGTTTTAATGTTGAGAAACCTCTTTCTCTCTCATTAATCCCTCTAACTACACCTTTTACCATGCCAAAATATCGAAAGAGTTATTCCATTTCTCCTATTTCATCAATATTTTTTATTATGTTATGCCTTCTATTTAAAACTTCCATGTCTCTGGTAATGTATCTATATGACCTTGTTATATTCCATTTAATGTACATTTTATGAGATACCCCTTTATCTCTCATCAACCATTTTTATGAATTTTTATGTCACGCTGTTATGCTGCCAAAATTGCACCGTGATTTTCCAATCCAAAATCATTATAGAGTGAATACCATACACATTTCTCTATCAAGGATATTCACCATTATACACACATACATTTGGAGTTTGTAATTCCTAGATAACCTCTTCATACTCTCTCTAGTGGATTTTTTTTTTCAATTTTTCATGTATTGTATTTTCTTATATATAGTAAACCTAAATTTTTGTGAGGGGAAAATTACTCTCCATATGGTAGATCAACCCGTGATTCTACAAAATTTCAAGGAGGTGGATAAATATTCTTCATAACCATCATCTCATGAGTGTATATTCTGACCCTACTAGCATTCATATATTGCTCAGATGATTGAGTCTAAAGAAGCAACCATTCTTGAAAACATGCCTATTTTGAAGGAATTCGATAAAGTGTTTCTCGAGGAATTGATTGGTCATCCTCCTAGAAGGGATATTGAATTCTTGGTTGAGGTTAAAATTAGGGATTTTCCAATATCCAAGACTCCATATATAATTGATGTTGTGAATCTTGTGGAACTAAAGAGACTGCTACGTGAGAATCTGGAAAAAGAGTTTATATGCCCAAGTGGTTCAACATGAGGTGCACCAGTCTTCTTCGTCAAGAAGAAGGTTGGGTCAACACACAATTGAATTTATTATAATAAGATCAAAAAATCTAGGTGAAGAACAATTATCCTCTTCCCTGAATTGATGAATTATTCAATCAGTTACATGTAGTACAATAATTCACAAAGGAGGATCTACGGTAAGGATATTACCAAGTAAGGGTAAAGTAGGATGATATCCCCAAGACTTAATTTCATATATTGTATAATCACTATGAATTCATATTAATGACTTTAAAACTCACCAAATCTATATAAAATATTCATGGAAATTATGAATAGATTTTTTAGATGTTATCTCAAAAAAAATTGGTAGTCATTTAGATAATTTTTTAATATAGTCAAAAAATAAGGAGGAGTGTGAGGAGAATATTTTCACTATAATATAGACCTTGCGAAAGGGGTTACTATATACAAATTATAAAAAGTGTGAGTTCTGGTTGAAGGAGGTCTCATTCTTGGGTCATATTCTAATGTGATATCTGTGGATCCCTCTAGGACATCTGCAATTGAGGGATATCTGAGGCCAACATCTGTGATGGATATCCATATCATCCAAGGGTCAGCTGGATATTATCACTGATTTGGGAAAAAATTATCCCGATTGTGGGACCCTCTTAAAAATATAACTTGGAAGGGAGTCAAGTTTGTTTGGAGTGATGAATTTGATGATAGCATTAATGAGTTGAAAAGGAGGCTTATCACTGCACTTGTTCTCACACAACCAACAAGTGGATAAATTGTAGTGGTATTGTGTGATTCTCTGATGAAGGGTTTGGGATGTGTGTTGTTGAAATATGAAAAAGGCATTTCTCATGCTTGATTGAAATTGAATGTTCATGAATCAACTATCCAACACATGATCTGGAGTTGGATGTAGTAATCATCAACTTAAAAATTTGGCATTATTACCTCTTTGAGATGATGTGTAAAATATATACACATCACAAAAACATCTAGTATATATTCACACAGAAAGATCTGAATATGCACCAACGATGATGGTTAGAGCTGATAAAAGATTATAACTGATCAATTCAATACCATCTTGAGAAAGTGAAAAATGTTTAAGATACTCTAATAGAAAGGATCCAGAAACCCTTTCATTGGTGATAATTAAAAAGGATCTAGCTTTCTTAGATTTGATGAATAAGTTCATGAGAATCATAAATAAGGGAACATTATCAATCCTTTCAAAAATTATTGCTCAACCATATCTTTTTAAATGATTAAAGGATGCTCAAAAAGATGATGTTGTAATTCAGATTAAAGTGGAAACTATCAAAAAAGGGAAATCCTTAGATTTCCTTATTAGTGAAGAAGGAATTGTGTGATTTGGGTCAAGAGTGTGTGTTCTATCAAATACGGAGTAAAAGAATGATCTTTTAGATGATGCAAAAAGATTGAATCTCTCCATTCACCCGGAAAAACAAAGATATATCAAGTTTTACAAAAACATTTTTGGTGGGATAACATGAAGAAGGAGATCACTTAGAATACATCAAAGTGCCTGGTATTTTAGCAATTGAAGGTTGTGAGGGATAAATCTAAGGGGATGATGAAACCATTACCCATACCAACATGGAAAATATGAGAACATGGGGGTTCAAAACCCATTGGGTGCAGGTACTATTGCAGAAGAGATACTGTTGCAATGGTGGAACTGTAGCGACGGTAGGGGTACTGTAGTGGCGGCAGGGGTATTGTAGTAGCTGCGGCACTGTAGCAGTGTGGGTACTGTAGCAGTTCTATTCACAGAATGGGGCTTGGGCCAATAAATTGGGCCTACGGGCTATGTAATGGGATAAATGCCCACTGGGCCTTCGGGATATGTAATGGGTCTCCCTCTGCCCAGTTAAAGAGGTCTTTCCTTTGTTTTAATAATAAAAATGAGGACTCGGCCCCAACCTTTAAAAAAAATGGAAAATCTGAGAACATCACCATCGATATTTTAATCAGACTTCTGAAGACATCCAAAGAAAACAATGCTATCTTTTTTCTAGTGGATCATTTTACAAATATTGCACACTTCATTTCAATTTGAGATGATTTATCATATGATCAACTGGCACAAATATGTATCAGAGAAGTTGAAAGGATTAATGGAAGACCACTATCAATTGTATCTGATCGAGATCAAAGATTTACCTCTATGTTGTGGAAGAGTCTCCAACACAATCTGAACACTGAGTAGAACATCAGCATTTCTAATCATCCTCAAACTGATGGCCAATTTTAGTTGACTATCCAAACATTTGAGGACATGTTGAATGAAAGATCAATGGACATCAAAAGAGGATGGTATCAACATATTCCTTTGGTTGAGTTCTCTTCCAATAATAGTTTACACTCAAGCATCCAAATGGATCCTTATGAATCCCTTTATATGAAGAGGTGAAGAACACCGGCTTTTTGGGATGAAGTTGGGGAGAAAGTACTCGTAGGTCCACAAATGGTTGATGAAATGGCGGATATGGTTATTACCATCTAAAAGAACATTAAAGGTTCTTAGTGTCGACAAAAGAGTTATGCTAACAATCATTTACGAGACCTAGAGTTTGAGGTTTGAGACATGGTATTCCTTTGTATATAACCTTGGAATAGAGTAATGTGATTTGGTAAGAAGGGAATGATTGGCCTAAGTTAAATTGGACCTTTTGATATCCTTGATGGCATTGGAGCAGTGGCCTATCGTCCAGAACTCCCACCGAACCTCTATCAAGAACATGAGGTATTCCATGTAGCACTCATGAGTAATTACATACTTAGACCATCTCATGTACTAAATTTAGAGGTGGTACCATTGGGGAATGTCCTCTCCTACGAAGCGAATCAATTGAAGATCTTATATCATAGGGAAAAATTTTAAGAAATGATAAAATAACCCTCGTCAAAGTGTTGTGGAGAAATCAAACATTTGAAGAAGCAAAGAGGGAAGCAGTGGAAGATGAGGCAAAGATACCTTCATCTACATTATAGTGGGAATATAAAATTTAGAGGGTGAAATTTCTTAAGGCAGAAATATTTTAACAACCCAAAGTTTTATTAATGAAAATTCCTCTTGATCTAATTAAATGGATTTTTATGTAAAATGGTTATATAAAACATATTCAATTATATGGTTTTATGTTTTATGTATTTTAAACTACCATTAATAATTGTTACCATTGATAAAATAGCCATTTAACAGTGACCAAATGATTTGTACAAATATAGGGATTTAACATATCCAACTTACTCAGACAATGGAAGTGATGACCTTGTTCAGTAGAGTTGCTCCATATGAAGCCCATTTATCAGTGCTCTTAAATGATTAAGTGTCATTGGGCTTCTTTCTTGTCCAAGCCTAAGCTGATCATCAACACATTAATCTTGAACAAAACCCTATACGGTTGAAGAGAATGATAATAGGGATTACCACACAAGTGATGTTATCTGAACCTGCCCAAGAGTCTATCACTATTTCATGCCTTACCCTTAGTTCTTATACTGTTGTTATAAGGTGTTATGTAACAATACCCTAGAACTATGATTATGTGCATTAATTGTTTATAAATAATATAAATTCTTTTATTATTCTTACTTTGTAAATAGGTTATAAATTGAAAATATTATATTTAGTATATATTTAAATTCAATTAAGAAAAATATTTTGATGAATTAATGTATTTTTGAATTAAATATTATTTTAATAAAATATTATTATTAAATTTCATTTTATTAAATATAAATGATCATATAATTATTTTGAATTGAATTGAAATTTTTATTAAGGTATGGAAGCTATTTCGGTCAAATCCCATGAATTTTTTATAAATATCAGATTTCTATTTTAAAAGTAAAAATTCACATATATAAATAAATATTTAGATAAAATAAATATTATTTTGGATTTAGGTGGTATAAATTATCTAACAATAAATTTTCAATAATTTTCTAAGACAGACGAATTTGTGGGTAAAAATGAAATATCGTTTAATTATATAATTTGTTTTATGACATCATAATGAGCCAATAGTGATGTAATAAAATATTATAATTGTAATATTCATCCAATATATGTTTTACCATTAATATTATGTGATTTTAGATTTGTTTTATAAATTTTATGGTTCTTTAGTGGACCCTCCAAGACTTAAAAAATACTTTAACTTTGTAAGATGATTTCCATGAGAGTGTGACTCACCTCCACATAATAAAACCTAATATTTTAAAACATTCATCCATTATAATTATAAATTAATTATTCTCACTCCCCTTTGGAAAAAATGGGAAAAAATCATTGTTTGGTTTATGTTTTTGAATAATTAATTATATAGATTCCAAAACCTATCTTCGTGAAATATAATAGAATTCCCCTCTATTTTCATATATAAACCCACAAAATCTACCACTTCTATTCACTCAATACCCTTGAATAATGTCCCTACTCTGACCTCCTCTCTCTATATTTCTCTTAAGGCTCCCTAATCTCTCAATAATCCCCACCCCATGTTCATAAGGTCACACACTTAAGGAAGGGATCCTCACTTTCCTTCCTTATTTATGTCCATGAATCCTTATATTGTTATGACCATTTATTTTCAAAAATATGTTTAGGTATGATTTAGAAACACCCATATATTTATATTTTTATGTTTTAATTATTATAAACCACTTTCCATCTCATTAATTTCTCCCATATATACCCTTTACCATACCGAAACTCTGTAAGGGATTTCTTCCTTTCTCATTTTTGTCCAACATTATTTATGTAGTTATACCTTTTAATTTTCAATTAAAAATGTTGGGGTATTATTTCACACCTCCCCCATACTACCATCCTTATTTTTGAATGATTATATATCTCTTTCAATCTCATTAATCTCTCCCATGTAAACCTGTTATCATGATGAAATTTCATTAGGTATATTGAATTTCTTCTTTTTCATCAAATTTATTTAATATATTTTTCCTTATATTTCCACATTACATGTGTAGAGGAATGTATCTATATGACTCCATTACATTAAATTTCGTTTACATATTATGAGATTCCCCTTTCTCTATCATAAACCATTTTTGTGTCACCCTGGTATGCTGCCAAATTTGCACTGCAATTTTCCAAGCCGAAATCACTGTGCAGTGAATACCGTACCAATTTCTCTATCCAAGGTATTAAACATTATGGAAATATATATTTTGAATGTTACATATATTTATGTATTCTAAATTCCTTAATCATTGAATAACTTATTAAGTTGAATGATTCTGTGTTATATGATCCATGTGGCACATTGGTGAATTAAATGAAATGTTTATAAGGGGTGTACCCTGATAGCGTTCCAATACATTGAGTAATATTTAGAATCATGATACGCCATGTTAAATGAGGGTTTACTCCTTATAATTCAATTAAAATGAGGGTATATTGATTCTAATTTATGTTCAAAGATAATTGTCTCATGCTAATATCATGATGTATATGGTTTCCACATCTCGATGTAATAATAATCGTGTTATATCATGCCTTTATAATCATGTTTCTCTTGTGCTCCATTGATATTCCTATTTCCTAACATGTACTGTATTCTTCATTTTATTCCTTGTTTACTCCCTTTCTAGCCTTTATATCTCACCCTTTTTTATGTATGTTCTTAGGTTGTCCATTGCAATGCTAAGTACGAAAGAAATTTGTGGTCATCTAAAAGATGTATTCAATAAAGATGTTGTATTTTAGGTCTTAAGTTGTCAGGTAATGTTCCTTATTACCAAAGACAATATAACTCTCAATCCTCAGAGTTTTATTAAGTGAAATGTTATTTAATAAATTTGTCTTAAGTGGGTAATAATGTTTCGGGTTGTTATATAGGGAATCATCACAAAAAAAACACACTCAATAATGGATGTGATATTCCTCTGGTCATATACTTTGCTTTCTAAAAAAAATAATACCTTATTATAAGGTATTTTCTTCATAATATTTTTCCAATATGAAATCAAACGTGCTTATAAAATAATCACTAACATCCAACAAAATCTTTTGGGAAATCTAATATAATTAAAACAAATTTTCTAGTCAAATAAATCTCTAAAATATTAAATAAATAATAATTTAAAGTTTCATATAAAATCACATTGTTAAATAATAAATACAGGTAATAGGTCACCAACTAGATATTATATAATGAATATTCACCAATAAATAATTCCAAATAAAAATCCATTCACAAATATCTCCATCACCATAAATTAAAACATGAAATTCAGACATAATAATATCTAAAGAAATATTTGTGGCCTTTAAAATTAGACATAGGGATTATTTTTTATTCACTGCAATGAAACAAACACCACCAAAAGAACATTAATTGGATAAAAATTCAATGATATGTTTGAATTTTTTTAGAGATGTGGAGAGAATATAAATGAGAGTGCAATTTTAAAGTAAACCAGCTTATCCTATTTCTGAAAAACAAAACCCCCATTTCCCCTTTATTTATACAATCCCCATTTATTTTATGTTTTTCACTGTTCATGCAAATACAAAAAAGAAACCCCTACCCATTATCTATTGATTCAGGTGCCATATTTACCCATTATCATGTATAACTATCTTACTTTTCTTCTTCTTAATTTTCTTTTTATAGTTTATTGTTCTTATTTTTTCTATAATGAAAACAATTTTTTATTTCAAATGATATAACACATCTTTAGGTCTTTTATTTACTAAAAAATACACTGATTTATGTTTTATTATAAAATTAGTTAAAATAATCCATAATAATAAAAATAAAAATTCCAAAACTATATTTAAACACCTAGAACCTCAATAAAACATTAATTAAACATATATTTTAAATTCAAATTTTTAGCACAATTAATAATATGACTATTTTTATTTTCATCAGAAAATAAAATATTCATAAACAAAAAAATATTATTCATCCACTAAATTAATCCAAAATTATTTAATAAATTTTATTAATTTGAAAATTTCTTATAATTAAATAAAACTCTTAGTAAAAATTGAAAAACTATTTTAATGGTTTGTTAATCCAAAATAAAGAATTATGTCTGTATTTTTTCTATATCAGTCCTAATATCTCCACTAAAGTGTAAAACTAAATAATCAATATTGAAATTATAAAGGCATACACAAAAAATACATTATTTATAACAAAAGGTTAGTAATTTATTATTATGAGAAATAATACCCACCACAAATATATAAATATATTAATTTTAAAATTAATCCCAACCGTGTTGAAATATTTACCTCCCATCAAACATATAGAGAATGGTGTCACCTGACCATACACACTCTATCTAACTATCCCAAATACTAAGGATGAGTACAGAGCCCTGCTATATGACCCCAATCATAGAAAACTTTTCCAATACAAGTAACCTAACCCATAATGTTTCCAATAATAACAAAAATTACAATGGTAATATAAATATATTTTTTTTGAAAATAATTCCCTTTTTGGATTAATCATGATAGATAATTGTTTTCTAAAATAACATCCATGAAAAAAAATATTTTTAAAAACACAAATAATGATACCCATAAAAAAGAAACATTGTAAATATTGTTTTTTAAAATATATTCTAAATATACTTTACTAAATTTTATTAAAACACCTAATTTAATAGATAGTTGTGATGGATATGAAAACCAAATTTTTCTCAAAATCATGTTTTTTTTCAAATAATGATTCAAATTCATCATATAATAATTTTACAGAAATATATTATAAATAACCCTGATTGAATAAACTATCCATAATCTATATACTGACTATCCCAAGATAATAACATATTATATTCTCCCACCCAGGCCCATTATACTAAAAATTCTATAAGTTCACAATTTGATTATATTAATAACATGGTATAACAAGTTATAACATTATTTTCCTTATAAAAATAATAATTTATAAACCAAATTAAACAATAATATATTAAAATGGAATTGAATGAAATCTATATGTTCAGATTATGTGATATTCCAATTTATTAGAGATTGTGTTATCTAAGGTTGGTGCTCATATAACTCAATATATTGGGAAATATGGCCTCCATTAAGTTTCAAAAATACTAAGAAACAAGTCATGAAACACACGTCTCTCACTAATGATGTTGTATATAAGAAGAATATACTTGAAAAAAATATTATTCTATATTGAATAACATATGTTTCAATTTGGAAAAGGATATTTTAAATTGAAAAACCCCTATAAAAAAATTAATCAAACATACATCCAAATTATGGGATTTAATAACACTAAAACATATTCATTCATTTATTGATAAATAAAAAAATATATATATATATTACAATTCATATCATATACCTTCATAATTATAACCAATTCTCTATTATCCAATTTCAATTCTTCATAATATACACTACCAAAAAATTAGAGGGGGTAAGCGATCACCAATTTGATGAGTGAATTACATTATAGGTGTTTCAAAATAGTGTGTTGTTTTTAACCAATTACAATTACCTTATTCCCCATATTTAAGTATCACACTACAAAGAAATCCATTATTAATATATTCATTCCTCTAATTTTTTTCATAATTTTATTCTCCCATTTTCTACATCATTATGAATATATTTACAATTATTAAAATTTACATAGTGAACCTCCATTAATAACCTAGTAAAATATTCTTTTTAATATTTTATCATTCTAGTGGGATGTATTACGTTCTTCTTATAAAAATTTATTTCTCCATAAATCCTTCAAAATATCAACACCATTAAATTAGAAAAATGGACTAAAATTATTGAAAAGTTAAAAAATTATACAATAATTAATAACTACATTAAAAATAATTATTTCATATTTCTAATAGAAACTACACCTCATTAAATGAATATAAATCATTATCAAAATTCTTTAAAAAATAAAAATAAATACTTGTTTAACGATTCTCCCCACTAAAAGACATCCAAACCTTATAATGTTATTACATTTTCTAAAATTATATATATATTTATACCACATGTGATATTAGCTATCCCACATTTCTGTATAGTTGTTTTTGTGTTTTCTGAACACTTGAACTAGATGAATGAACATTTTCTTTAAAATAATATGTTCTTGTGAAATATTTTTTCTAGTTTTTTAATGAATGGATTTTCTGTAGTATAAAAATTAATAATATCTAGAAAAATTCTCCAATTTTTTCTATAATCGCAAAAAACAATGAATAATTATTTTAACAGCCCTTTTTCCATGTATTCAATTTCCTATCCAAATTTGCGCACATAAAATGATTTTCTCACTAAAATAGTACTCCATTCTTGGTTACAATCAATCTATATATGGGTTTTTAAATTTAATTACTTTTATCATCCAAATTCATATATATATCAAATAACCCCTTCTCTCATTCACCGGACACTGTTAAATAATACACAATTCACATGTTTCCCCTAAATACAATGGATATAAAAAAGGACTACCATATAATAAATCAAATGGGGATACATAAATTCACAGATGTTAACTATTATTCTATAGAAATTCCACCAAGGATAATAGATCATCACAAGACATCTCAAAATATAGCACACATGCTCATATAGTATCATCTAAAATAAATATACCTCGTTTTATTTTTCCAAGACTTTGAATGGTAAAAAGTTCTCATCCTCAATTGAGTAACAAAATATTCTAAATTACGTTATATAATAATTCTGTAAAATGAGGGTATTTATCATAGTTTTTAGGTTAAAAAAATCCATGATTTGTAATATATTCATTAACATACATCTTACCATTATATTCAACTAAATATACCTAAAAATTAGTAATATTTTTTAGAATTCATGAGATAATTAGACAAAACCCAAATAACATCATGTCTCAAGGGTGATCAATATCAATATAATGATAATAATAATGTGTCACTCTTTCTACACTAGTATAGTGAAATAATTAAAAAAACTATATGGTCTTTGATGTTATTACTTCACATACTAAAAAATACATATTTGTAAAAGATAACCAATAATTTCCACCATAACACTCGAACAATAAAATAACTATTTAATATCATAGAATATCTTATCATTTTCAATATTTACCACCCAATATGAATGAATAAACATAATCATCAATTCATTTTTGATAACCTACCTGCATTGGGACTGCACCCGAGATAAAAAAATGTTTTTGTGATACCCATTAAGACTTCCATTAACAATTTATTGGTTTGTGATTAACACCAAGAGTATTTTATCACAAACATAAAGTAAAAGTTATCATTTTAAAACTAAAATTCAATATCAAAATGGATAATAATAATTAATTTTGGATTAATAATATGGGAATAAATTGTTATATTTGATTTCAAATAATCAACTATTTGTACATCATATTATATATATATATATATATATTCAAATAATTTAATTTTAATAAATTAATGTAATATATATTTTTCAATTTTCTTTGTATCATTCATTTAAATGATTCATAATGTAATTTTCACACTCAAATGTGATATAATTTCTCCCATTATGTTCAGAAACATAAAATTATATGATGATGTTATTAAACATATGTCTTATGGGCTGATAAAAAATTATGATGGGAGACACAATATGTTGACTGTTATGTGTGAGTAATTATAAGTAGATGGGACTCTATATTATAAATTTCACAATTTCTAATTACCAAAACTGAAGAAAATGAGGACATAACCTCTTATATGAACTCCATATGTTTAAATACAATTAGATAATCATTTTGAATGAGTGGGTTTAATGATACATATCATTTAATATTATAATTAATATATATCTGGAATCATGGACGTTATTGAATTTCTCGAAACCATGACACCATATATCTATATTGAATTACGATTTAATTGTTGTTTCATGAATTCTATGTTATTAATGAATAATTATAAGAAGTATTTTCCCTTTATGTATTTATGTATGTTGATATTTTGACCCTTTTATTTCATTTGAACTACCATATTAAATTCTTGGGACATGGTATTTTGACGTGTTCATTTCAGTCAGTTGATGAATTATAGATTAATTATATAGGATTATAACATTAGTATGAAGCTTGGATAAAGTGATATTGAGGTAAAGGGGTTATATTTCACAGTGATATATAATATATTCTTGACATCATTGTGAAAAATATTCTTTGTCTATGGGTCCCTTGAACCATTGCAAGACAATACAACTAAAAATTAGTCTAGCCCAGAAAATTCAACTCTAGAAGAGTCCTAGAGGGTCCTATAAAATGTTTTCAACATGATCTTAGTAAAATATTATTTATAGTCATTTTTTTTGAAACCCCCATATTCTAAAAATCAAGAAGTAATATTTAATAATTAATTATTATTCACAAGTATTAAATAAATAGTAAATTACAAAGGTAATTATTTATTTATATGAATGATTAAATAATTATTTATCTAATGTTATTCAACATGTATTAAATAATTATATATTTATATGATAAATAGTTTATTTATTTGAAAAAAAAATTAATCAAAAAACCTTGAATACAATATTTATTGAATAAATAAACATTTTTTTTAATATTTATTTTGGAATTAAATAAATGTAATTGATGAATAAGAGGACACAAATTGGTCTAGTGATAAATATTTATTCATGTGACTGTAAAATATTATTTATCATTCAAGGGTTAGTGAATGCCATGATTTAATTTAGTAATATTATTTTTTTACATAGAATGTGGTATATTGTGGGATTAATACTATATTTACATCCATAGTGAAATTTATTGACATTAATCAATTTCATTTCCTTTATTTATACCCATTTATGATAATTTGTAGTGGTTGGTCTAAAACAGATTCATCTCCAATGAAAATCTTCTGTATATGATGGAAATGTATATGGGTTTCTCTCAAGCTTAAGAGAATCTATTTCTCGTTTTCTCTTCACACGAGATGGAAAAATCACAAGGTTGTCTTTCCAAAATGATGGGATTGTGCTAGTGATGAAATGGATCAATGTAAGATAAAATGTACTTCCAAGATAGAAACGGATGTACCACCAATGACACTCCAATATTATAGGAGTGTGTTTGGATCACTGATTGAGAGAAGATACATTGATTCCTCGTTGATAGAACAATGTTGATACTCAAACTAGGATGTAATGATCAACACCTACATCAAAAAATAGACTTAAGACTAAGGAATTTGTTCTAACTATTAAATTAATATAAAATTTATTTAGAAAAAAAAAATCTCATAGTATTGGTGTTATTTATTAATATTCTCAAGTAATGTTAATTCATCATAACATTCATCTATATGTTCAAAGTAGAGTATCCTATTTATCCAAAGTAATCATGTTTAGAACAACAAATATAGGTAATTCTAATATATCTAAAACCTTCTAATGGTATTAGAGTGGTCATGTTAAAATTTATAATTGCATTTTTAGATCTTTTTATGTGTAAAAATGGTTTATTTTCATTTGTATACATCCATTTATTTAATTTGATTATTAATATTTCTCCTTAATTTCATATTTTTACCTGAATATAAACAAGAATCCTATATGAATATGTGAAGAACATTTGAATAAACACTTCAAATGTGTCATGAATTATGTATGTATGGATTGATATAACTTATCATATACCATGGCATTGCATGTTGGGTACTCATGTAAACTTCCCTAGGATAAAATGTATGAAATGTTCTTTTTATGAAATAAATATATTAAACATATATTTATACATTTTGTGTGTTTAGAAACCAATCCTATCAAAAAAATTGATAGAATACACATAATTTCACTTTTAAACATGATGTACAGTCTACTCATTTTCATGTTAGAAAAAATTGATTCAAAGACATTTCATGTATTAACACATGAAGCATATGACCAAAAACTATAAAAAATAACAGTTTTTGTAGCCTATAACACCTTCACATTCCATGTACACTATAAATTTCTAGAATTTAAATATAATTTAAGTCCATATGTTTTTTTGAAAACATTGAGAAGCATGATACATTGTGATCAACTAGTATTTACACACAATGCATTCCACCTACATATATGGAAATGTTATATTTAATTAATTTCACAATTAAACCTCAGAAGTACATATTCATGTGTCATTTTTGATATTACACGATGATTAAAAATTTTTTATATTATTTTAAATTCACAATTAATTTCGAGATGAATTTAGGATAAAAATTCTTTTTTATAGTTATATATTCTATATTCTAGATGTATTAAATTGAAATAAAAATAATAATTTCTTTGTGTTTAAGCACACAATTAATTTTGTGAATTATTTAGAATTAAAATTCATTTTTGTTAGTTACATACTATATACTACACTTGTAATAAATATAAAGAGAAAATTGTAATCTCCATGTGTATTCTACGAAATTTATTGATAGTTACAATGTGAAATTATATCGCATGTTTCATACATGATATTCAATGTGAGTACACTATATACAATTAAAATAATAATGGGATGTTTTTACATGTATTTATCATTTTGATTCCATGTACAAGATTTGTAATCTTTTTATTAAATTATAAATTAAAAAATTAAGAATTTATTTAAAATTAAAAAGACTTGAAATTGTAAAGACACATAAATTCCATGTAATTGTTTTTAATTAACTGAGGATTTTACGAGTCCGAGAAAATTGAGGGTGCATTATTCCGAGGCCCGGTGTGCCCAAAATGAATTTCTGAACATTTTTTCGGGTACGTTTAGTAAACGTGCGAGTGGGTTTTTGTAACATTTAAACCATTGCTTGGAATTGATACTTGATGACACAGTTGAACTGGAAATGACGATATTCGGTTAAAGTCTCCTTCACCTCGACTGCTGTAGGTCGAGGGTGGATGTTAGTTTTTCACTTTTTTGTGGGAGAATAAAAATAAAATTATTTAGCATTTTATTTTTCTTTTGAAACCTCTCTCCTTGAGTTATGAAGGTGGAGACCACCCAAACTAAAAACCCCCAATTTGAATTCTAGTGGTGGGGACCACCCGAACCCACTTAATGGGGGAAACCTCTCAACTCCCCAACTAATTAATGGAGCCATATAATATTGATTATATGTGTCAATGTAAATTAAGTTTTAGATTTATTAATTTATTTTTTGTTGGCTCCTCACTTGATTATTGGGGAAATCGTTGAAAAGGGCTAGGAGTTTTAGGGGAGAGCATTTGGAGGTCATTCCCTCTAACGAAGAACACCTCCCAATGAAGATCATTATCCAATAAAGAATGTGCTCTCCAACAAAGAATGCGCTATCCAAAGAGGAACAACTTCAATGGTAACGAACTGATGTCCGTCCTTCCCTCCTAATCGACATCAACAAACCCTTGAGTTAGGGGTGTGATTATGATTTATCTTCATTAATTGTTTTCTTTTACGTTGAACCTCTCCCCCATGACCTAGTTGATACCTCTCTAACGCGGAGAGTGTGAGCTAAAAGAACATGGTCTGACCTCTTTGCAACCCTTGTTATTTTTATTGTGTTCCTCGTGATGGAGGAGGATGGAAACCAATGTCGGTGATTAGCATCAGTGGGACTCGGGAGAGGCGGATGGCACCATGGTCTATCGCGACGATGAATAAAGAACAATCGTTCAATGAGAGAAGGGTTGTGGCTCGTCGCCCGCGGCGGAGCAAGGGCAGCGGCCGACACTCCGGTCGGTCGCACGAAGGTGACGGTGGTGCGCGTCGTCACCGCTCGGTGTGAAAATGCCACACCCTTGTGCCACAATGGTGAAGGGAGGGAGATGGCCGAACCAACATTTGGTGGAGGCATGGCGTATTACCATGCCACTTGGAGAAAGAGGCTAGCCATCCGTCTAGCCGGAGGACCCAGCGGGCCACCGCACCGCGGGCCGCCGCACTGCGAGCCCAGCGGGCTACCACACTGTGAGCCCAGTGGTCTGTCGCACCGCAAGCCCAGCGGGCCACTACACCATGGGCTAGGACACGATGGTGGGCCTAGTCGGACCAAGCGGGCTGAGTAAAACTTATGTCATGACCTCGGTCTTGCCGAGCTGACACAAACCAGGCCGGGTCAGCCCAAGCCGGGTCAGACCGGACCCGGTCCAACTTCCACATTTTTCGTTCTTTCGGCCATATCATGAACTACGAGCATCCATTTGACAAACCATCTATGGAACCAGAAACCTTGTATCAAGATAGCCCTTTTGGTATACCCCACTTGAGTTTTGGATAAAGTTGGGGTATGACCGAGTTGGATTGGACACAAATCAAACTGGGCCCTCAGGACTAAAAGACCAATAATATACAGACCGGGCATCTGATTAATGCACCATCTATTTTGTTGAGACCCCATATACATGGAGGCCCATTGGGATACTTCTTCATGGGACTTAGTGGAAGTTGGTGTATCACCCTTTGGCTTGAGGAGAGGATCCTCCCGGAATCATGTGAGCTTAGTGCGGGAACCATGTAGCTGGCTGTAACATGATAAAGGGATCCTATGTGAGTCTATGCTTTGGGATCCTTCATGGGTCTATGATTGAGGGTCCCACATGGATCATCTCTACGAATCCATGCGATGCTACTCTAGGATATTTCATGGGTCTGTTGTACTAGGATCCTATGTGGGTCTAATGATTTACTAGGATCCTATGTTGGTCTGACAATGTTCTAGGATCCTATGTGGGTCTGATGATGATTTAGGATCCTACGTGGGACTTCCCTTTAACAGACTAAAGTGATTCAGTCGTTACGTCTAATCATCCTTACTACCATACCTATGTTATACCTAGTGTGATCTGATTCCTTACCTTTGTGAAATTATTCTGTGCGGATTACCTTTGTGGTACTTACCTTTTTGGTATTCTTATATGTGGCATACCTTTGTGGTACTTACCTTTGTGGTGATACCTTTGTGAATTTCTTTTCTGTGGCATTACCATTGTGGTACTTACCTTTGTGGTGATACCTTTTTGGTATTCTTATATGTGGCATTACCTTTGTTGTAATTTCATGTGTGGTGTTACCTTCGTGGTATTCTCTCCTTTGTGGAACAGTTGACATTTGCGTTTTGGGGTTGGACCTTGTCTTTACTTATGAATGAGATGGGTATACATGATAACGTAGGTATATGTATGGGCATATACCTAAGTATGGTTGACTGTTGTTTCCATGCTTCGTGGTTTATCCTTTTTGAATATTGGGAGACCTTTGAGTTTCTCAGGGTCCCCACTGAGTATCATTATAATCACCCCTACACGGGCTATGTCTGCACCTTGTTGTGTTTGGTGCAGTTGACAGATAGCGCTGATGGAGGACGAGGGTCCCAGGATTGGAGATAGCTTGTAGGTGAACACTAGAGGTGGCGTACTGCAGAGACGACCATTCAAGAGTTGAACCTACCCTTTAGGTAGGATCCTTGGCGGGTGTTCACAAGAGTTGTTTTACTTTACTTGTACTTTTTAGTTTTCTTGTACTTTCTAGTTGGGCTTGTATTATGGCCCCTTTTTCTTACTGTACACTCTCTTTCTACTATACTTTTTACTAGTTTCAATTTATTGCTGTGTTCCTTGTAGTGTGTGATTGCAGGTTATAAAGGAAATTCCTTCACATTTTTAGGGAATATGCCTTTCAGTGCTGGTCACCAGCTCCTGGCCTATAGAAGGCAGGCTTGGGGTAGTCATGGCATGGGCCCCGAGGGACGGGTCATGACAAATTGGTATCAAAGGAGTCAGTTCTACCATAGAACATAGGACAATGATCTTTTTAACTTCAATAGTGTTAAGTGTAGTGAGTGTGGTTATCAGTTTAGGGAATCCAGTGTTGGTTTGGTGGCCGATGTATCCATACACCAGGACCCTGACTTCTGATTTCTGTCTCATTGCATGAAAAAAATGATTGTGTGTGTGTTTAGAAAAGTTTTATTTGTGATATCTTTGATTCAAATCCCCATGAATATCTTATTGACCATGGAGCACCTCTTCCTTTTTTAGAAACATCGACATAGACAGCCATCTAGGGTTCTGGGTGTAGTATGTGCTGAAAACCCACCGAGCGACGAGGCCTCGGTGTAGGGCCCTTTATCAGTAGATGCACCGGCAGTACCATTACCAATAGGGCCACCGATGCTACTGTCCCCAGCAGTAGAGGGTGAATTCTTCTTGAGCTCATTGCATGAGTTCCAACACCAGAGGCCACAAAGGTTCCGGTGTGAGACAGACCCACAGGCAGCTGAGGATTGTCTGGAGGACGTAGTGAGAGTCTTTTGACTAGTAGGGACACCAGATAATCTCATGGTGATCCTTTCCACCATTCTTCTACAGTCAGAAGTAGGCAGATGGTGGAGCTTGATGCTCCAGGTTCATAACGAGGTGACACTTCTCTGGGCAGACTTTGTGAGCCTGTTTTAGGCTGAGTTTGTCCCAGTGACCCTTCATGCAGTAATCATACAGAAGCTTCTTCATCTGCAGTAGGGAAACATGATCGTGGATCAGTAGTCAGCAAGGATCACCGACCTCTCACGCTACTCCACTGATATGGTGTGTGACCCATTCATCAGGCCCCAGACCTTCGATCAGGGACTCAGGAGGGAGATCAGGGATTCAATTATTTCTCTCAACATCCCGACACAGGAGGGGGTGTTAGAGAGATCCCTCTTATTGGATAGTTTTCTTGATGAGGAGTCACTATTAGTGAGACCCTCCACTGGGCGTCACGTAGTGGAATCTTCTATAGATAGTAGTAGACAGATGTAATAGAAGTCCAAGAGGACCAGTCCTATGGGTGGACGATCGCAGGATTCAAGGTCAGTTGTGCAAAGCACCCGAGATAGAGCGAGTCATATGAGGAGCAGGCAATGTTACACATGCGGTGGGTAGGGTCACTGGGCATGTGACTTCCCGACCCACCATATGGATGATCAAAAGACTATTGAAGGACTACCTAGGTAGAGAGAGAGGTTCGACCGAGGAGGTTCACAGGGGAAGGCAGACGTGGCAGAGGAGTTAGTCGTGCAGCTGGTGGTGGGAGATGATTCGAGATGTTACTGCCACCATCACCAAGTTTTCCACCACGACCACATGGAGCAGGAGGACATGGGCGAGCTCAACTCTAGGCAGGTGAGGCCTATAACGATGATGCTCTGGAGATGATACGAGGTATGATCTGTGTATATTCCACCTTAGGTGTAGTACTTATAGACACATGTGCCAGTCATTTTTTATTTCCACTGCCCTCGTTCAGAGCTCAGATATTCTGGTGGAGTCATTGGCTCTATCTTTATGGATAAAGACTCCTACGGAAGAGGATTCGATGAGTACACACTAGTTCTAGTAGTGTGAGATTATCTATGAGGCAAGAGCTTCGTCTAGGATCTTTTAGTATCAGTGTTGAGGCCTTACGACGTCATTTTGTGTATGGACGGGTTATCTATAGTCCATGCACAGATTTACTGTATTAGGCGCAATGTTTGGTGTGTCTGCACTAATGGAACTAGGTTTACCTTCACTGGCGATAATGGAGCCTTTGCAGCACCAAATGGACTTACCCGGAGGAGAGTCTAGCAGATCACTCATCAGTTGGCTAGCCTTATCCTCAGAGAGGTTGATGTGGAGAGTCTGAGCTATCCTATAGTGGTTGACCAGTACACGGATGTCTTCCCTGATGATGTTTTGGGTCTTCCTCCTCATTGATAAGTGGACTTTTACAATGAATTGTACCCTGGGATAGCATAGATATCTACTCCAGAATATTGGATGGATCTCGCAGAGCTTCGTGAGCTATGGGTACAGCTGTAGGACATACAAAAGAAGGGGTTCATCAGGCCCAGTGTTTCTCCTTGGGCAGCCCCGATTTTGTTCAACAAGAAGGCTGATGGGAGCTTGAAACTATGTGTTGACTATCAGTGCCTGAAACAGGTGACTGTGAAGAACAAGTACCCACTCTCTATGATTGAAGACCTCTTTGATTAGTTGAAGGGAGCACTGTGGTTCTCGAAGATAGACCTCATATCAGGCTATCACAAGCTCAGAGTACCAGACAAGGATGTGCATAAGACGACATTCATATATCGATACAACCATTATGTGTTTTTGGTTATGTTGTTCAGTGTGACCAACACTCCAACTATGTTCATGGGACTCCTGAATAGGATCTTTCAGCCACACCTTGATCACTTTGTAGTAGTCTTCATCAATGACATTCTGATATACTGAGTGATAGAGGTGGAGCATGCTCATCATTTGCAGATAATTATGAACACACTCCGAGAGCACCGACATTATGGTATGCTCTTGATGTGCAAGTTCTAGATCCGATAGATTCACTTTTTGGAACATTTCATCTCAGAGGATGGAGTTGTGGTGGATCCAGTGAAGATTGATGCGGTACTTGTTTGGGAGCCTCCCAGGAGTGTGACAGAAGTACGGAGTTTCCTGGGTTTGGCCGGATACGACTTGATATTTGTGCCTGGTTTCTCCAGAGTAGTAACACCTTTATCAGTATTAAGAATTAATGGTCCGCCCTTTTTTGGGTGGAGAGATGCCAGCGGAGTGTTTAGGAGATGAGGTAGAGGCTGACTAGTTCCCCCATATTGAGGCATCTGGAGGATGGTGTTGGGTACGTAGCCTACTGTGACGCATCAAGGACTGGACTTGGATGTGTATGGATGTGAGAGTGAATAGTTATCACATATGGTTCTCGACAACTAAGATAACAGGAGCCGAACTATGCTACCCATGACCTGGAGTTAGTAGTAGTGGCCTTCGCCTTAATGATTTGGAAACATTACTTTATGGTAGAACATTTTATAGTCTACTATGATCACTAGAGTATAAGGTATATCTTCTCTCAGAAGTACCTAAAAATGAGACAGTGACGTTGGATGGAGTTCCTCCAGGACTATGAATTTGAGATAGTATATACTTCATGGAAGGGGAACGTTGTTGAAGATTCACTCAGTAGAATATCTGATATAAAATTTCTATGTGAGGTGACAGAGTAGCTGGTAGCTTTTCAGATATCATGTGGATCGAGATGGAGAAGTTTTTCTTCAGTCTCTTATAGTCACTCCCCCACTACTTCAGTGAGTCAGGGAGGCGCAGCATGGGGACACTGACTGCGAGGCTTGCCGTGCTCAGATATCCACAAGACAGGCGCCTGATAGATTTTTTGAAAGTGGGGATCATGTCATCCTTTTCAGAGGACATACCATGGTACCAGTGTCACTTCGGGAGGAAGTGTTTAGGGGGGTCCACACATCCCCTATAGCGGTACACCCAAGAGTGTCGAAGATTTACTAGGACCTCCGCCAATAGAACTGGTGGCCAGGAATGAGGAAATTAGTAGAAGAGTTTGTATCTCAGTGCCTCACTTGTCAGTAAGTGAAGGGGGGAATCAGGTACCAGTAGGCTTGGTTCACCATTTAGAGGTTCCATAGTGGAAGTGGGATAAGATATTCAGGGACTTCATGATAGTAAATTCACATACATCTAAATTCCATGATTCTATCTGGGTGCTTATTGACCGACTCACATAGTCGGCCCACGTCATACCGATCATAGATTATGGCTCAGTAGAGAGCTTGGGACTCCTCTATGTGCACTAAATTGTGTGGCTACATGGATTACCCTTGATTATTAGATTTTATCATGATGCATGTTTCACTTATCATCTATGGAAGGGGTTGTAGGAGGCTTTCCAGACACGAATTCATTTGAGCACTACCTTCAATCCTATGATGGATGGCCAGACTGAGCGGACCATTTAGACTCTCGAGGACATGTTGCGTGACTTTGTCCTCGGCTTTAGTCATAGCTGGGAAGATCAATTGTCTTTGTTGGAGTTTTCATACAACAATAGTTATCACTCCACCATTTGGATGGAACCTTTCGAGGCTTTGTACAGGAGAACTCGCAGATCTCCTTTGTGTTTTACTGACCCAGGGGAGTCAGTACTCATGGGACCAGATATGGTATAGGCTACCACATAGAAGGTGTAGATCATACAGGAGTGGATTAAGACTGTACAGAGAAAGAATAAGTCTTATGCCGACAATAGACGGAGACATATGGAGTTCGAGGATGGTGACTATATCTTCTTATGGGTTTCACCAAGATGAGTTTTGAGGTGAATTGACCGGGGTGGGAAGTTATCTCTGAGGTTCATCAGACCCTTTCATGTCCTCAGTAGAGTTGGTGAGGTCACTTATCACTTAGCACTTCACCCTCAGTTTCACCTGGTGCACGACATCATCTACGTGTCCCAGCTGAGGATATACATGCATGACCCTTCACACATCATCGACCACGATGAGCTGGTCATAGATGATGTGGCGACGTTTACATAGATTCCAATAGATACTGATGATCAATAGGAGAGAATCCTTCATGGGTGATCATTGCCTTTGGTACATTTATGTTGGCAGCACAGGAACCTCCAGGAGAGCACAAGGGAGCGGGAGGCTCATATTCGTTCTCAGTACCCCCACACGTTCCCTTAGTTTGAGTTGTATCATACGGGGACATAAATCCCTGAGGTGGGGAGGATGTAAAGACCCAGAAATTCCTTGTAAATGTTTTTTTAATTAAATGACGATTTTATGAGTCCTCAAGAATTGACGGGGCATGATTCCAACGCCCGGTGTGCCCAGAATTAATTTCTAAACTTGTTTTCGTGTATGTTGAGTAAACGTGCGAGTGGGTTTTTGTCACTTTTAAACCGGTGCTCAGAATTGAAATCTAAAGACATTTTTTAACTCTCAGTGGTGATATTCTATTAAGGAGACCTTCACCTCAACCATAGTAGGTCGAGGGTATGAGTTAGTTTTTTAATTTTTCGTGGGAGAAGAAAAATAAAATTATTTAACATTTAATTTTTCTTTTGAATCCACTCTTCTTGAGTTATGAAGGTGGGGACCACCTGAACTAAAAACTGTTGGAACCATGGTATTTCTATGCATGAATTTAAGTATGGTTTGTGATTTTTTTTCAATCCTCAGTGAGGTTCATATGGTGACCCAGTAAAGTGATCATACAGTTCAAGCAGACAATAGTATTGAAAGTATCATTGTTCTCTAGTGTTATCAAAATTTTTAGACATGAAAATGAGAAACTTTAGTCCTAGGATTTTGGAAAAATGAGGTATGCACAAAGAGGAAGTGGAGTGCGAAATAGGGGAGGTGTTCGCGAAAAATAGCGGGTTGCGCGAAAAAATAACATGGTGCGTGAAAGAACAGCAGGGTGCGTGAAAAACAGTGTGTTGCATGAAAAACAGTGTGGTGCATAAAATAGTGAAGCAATATTTTTTATTTCATGAGGTGTTTTGGTATAAGAACATTGAAAAATAGAAAAGTCATGGGATGTGAGAAAAACATGGAGATGTGCAGGAAAAACGATTCCTCTACGAAAAGTATTGTGTGCAGAATGAGTGGTTTTTCGCACCACGAGGGACTTTACGTGCGTGGGTCGGCAACACCTATAAATAAGAGGTGAACCCCCTCATTCCGTATGAGTAAATACTTAGAGAATATCAAAGTGTTGATGCACATAAAAGGTTCTCAAAATGGCAGTTGATCAAAAAATAACAAGTTGCGTGAAAAATTATGAGTTGTGCGAAAAAGAATGAGTTGCGCAAAAAAATAGAGATTGCGTGTAAAACATGAATTTCACATAAAATATTAGTTTCGGGAAAAAGGGGGTTGTTGCATGAAATATTTTTCCATGCAAAAGTAAGGTCTTTCACGAAAAGGGATGGTGTTACACGCAATTGTCAGTGAAACCGGTTTGCACGTTCTGATTATTCGGTTTAGTGGTTTATTGCATTCAAGTGCATCAATTCCGAAATATAATTCAACAAGATTCATATGCTAAGAAGAGGAAAATACTTTAATGAAAATATATGGAAGAGAACTTCATGTCTATAAACTGATTGGGACTTCACCAGAGACAGTGAGCCAGGGGGAGTCATCTGGAGTGACCCGAGGGACGTAGTGAGCTATCCCTAAACTTTTGTAAGGCAGTGTTCCTAGCACAGTTTGATTGTGACCAACACATGTAATCCATAAAATAGTGAGGATTAGTGTATTTTGGTATGACTGACACACTATCAGCGTATTCTCCTTAGACATAACCCTTTGTGGTGAACCAAGTAAATGTGTCGTGTCAACTTCTTACTCTCATTTATTTGACTGATTTAACAAGTTTCTGGCAACATGGGAACAATATCCACAACATTTAAAAGAATAATTTGACACCCTTATTCACCCATCCCCTCTCAGGGTGTTCCGGGGTCCTTCAAGTGGTATCAGAGGGAGGTTGACTGGTTTTGATCTGTCATATACCGTTATGGAAAATTCATCCAATGTCAGGGGAGTCCCTCTCTTCGATGGAAGTAATTTCCAGATCTCGAAGAACATAATGAGATCTCATATAAGATCTCCTGCAATGGATGTTTTTTTCTACTATGAAAGGAATACAATTCACTGATCCAACAGTCATGGCTATGACTAACCCGGACAGGAATATTCTTGATGTCGATGCTAAAGCACAAAATGAACTCACCACAACCCTTTCTAATCCGATCTATCTAAAATTGATAAGTTGCACTTTAGAAAAATCAATGTGGTATAAACATTAAAATATTTATGAATGGGATAGAAAAGTGAATGAGGTAAAACTACATGTTATACACAATAGGTTTGATGATCTGAAGATGCATCTGGATAACAATGCAGACTCGTTTTTCAATCGAATTACTGAAGTGGTTGGAGAAATTCAAGTTCTAGGAGAAGAAATCAAAGACATTTCTATTTTAAAGGAAATATTAAGAAGACTTCCACCCCTATAAAATGCAATGGTGTCATCCCTTGAGGGATGAGATCTTTCCAAACCTTCTCTGAATGATCTACTGAGCAGTTTAGTGGCATATGAAATTAGAGTCAAACCAGAAGATTCTACGACTTGAGTGAGTAAAGAAATGTCATTCAAGGCCATGGAGAAACAAAAAAAATTCAAAAGGTAGTATTGAGGAATATTATGGGGAAAAATAATTTCTTTATCTCATTGAAAATAAGTTCCAGAAGGGAAAAGTGAAATTCAAAGGGAAGTTACCTCTTGCCTGCTTTCGTTGTGGAAAAGTTGGTCACATTGCCTCTCAGTGCTTAAAAAAGATCAATGATGAAGATAGAGAAGATGAAAACATTAAGAAGCCTTAGAAAAGGTTTTTCAAAAAGTGATACTTCAAATCTATAAAAAATGTTCCGAATAAGAGTTTTGTCAGTGAAGAGAAAGATGATGATAATGGATTCTGTGATAGAGAAGAACCAGAATTTAAAAATGAAAACCACGCTTCCATGATGGCCACTATTGAAAAAACAGAACCATCATAAGATAATGGTCAATAAAATTAGTTGAAAACTTATTCCAATCCTGATCTTCAACGTAAATAATCTGTTAGTAATATTAAGATCAAATTTAATAGTTTCAATAAGTGGAAATCAATAGTTGAATAATCGTCTGATTGTGTTGATCAGCTTGAAGCAGAAGTCAAATGACCGGAGGAATCTATGAATTTACAATCTAAAGTTCTTGAAAGCACTGATGATGAAGTGTATCTGAGTCTGAGAATTGAAGAGCAAGAAATGGTTATAAATGACCTCACCACAAGATTGGAAGAAAATAAAAAGACCGCTGAGTGTCTTGAATAGGAAGTTGTTACTCTTAGAAGAAAACATGACAGTGAATCAATTTCAAAAATATCAAGGAAGAAAATATTTTTGGAAGTTTCTCAGATGAAAAACTATTGGAGATAGAAAAACGTGGCTCTAATGAAGTTGAAAATATTTTGAATGGTCAAGGACCTTCTTGCATGGGAAATAGTGGAATTGGTTGTGAGGCAGAGTCGTCAAATGCAGCAAATAAAGGTGACCAAAATAAAGGCAATCTGAAAGTGGGTGATGTGGAAAAGTCATCTAATGTGCTGAAACAGAAACCCCCATTTCAATCTGGAATAAGGAAAGAAGGTTCTCCTCAATCCTCCTACAAAAAGGATCCCCCAAAATATTTTCTCACATAACATAGAATGAGGATAAAAAGAAGTGAGAAGACATTTCCTCTCATGAAGTGTCATTTCTATGGATATTTGGGCCATACCATGTCATATTGCAAAGAGGCAAGAAACTATTTGAATGGATAAGATATGGGATTTCAACAGAGGAGAACAAATAACTATCCTAATTCTTTTAAGAGAACCAGTTTCTGTGGATATATTTTTTGTTGTTCTAACTTTGGTCATAAGTCTATTAATTGCAGGTAGAGGAGGGACATGGAAACCTCATACTGGAGTTCAAGAAAAGTCAATTCTCCTCAACAAGACATTGCTGCTCTTACAAATAGTTTTTCTCCACTCGAAGAAGATTTTGAATATGAATAACCAATTTACAAAGAAGATAGAATTAAAAGGCCATAAGTGTTCTACACTCATACCAACGTCTTGTGGAAAGAAAAGAAGAAAGTTGAGAAATCCAACCTTGAAGTGGTGGCCCTCAAAGCTACAAAAAGAAACAGTACCTGGATTCTGGATAGAGGTTGTTCATCTCATATGACAAGTAATGCATGCCTGTTAACGGATATCAAAAGGAGGTTTTATGGAACAGTACATTTCGGGAATGATAGAGCTCTGAAAATTAAAGGCAGTGAAAGTACTGAATTAGATAATGGTGTGCTAAATAAAACTGAATTCTTTTATGTAGATGTCCTACATTATAATATCCTCAACGTTAGTCAACTCTGGGACTCGGGACTTATAGTTACTTTTAATCAGAAAGGTTTCACTATCAAGGGAAATATATTCAATTCACTTATGAAGGGATGCAGAAAAAGAGGTAGCCTGTATTAGGTTAATAGTAAAGAAAATGTTTGTTACATGACTGTTGAAGAAAAAAACAATTTGTCACATTGGAGACTGGGGAACATCAATCAAAAATACATGGGTAAAATATCAAGATTGAGTATTTTCATGGACATTCCTAACCTAAAGCATGAACGTGAATATTCTTGTGATGCCTTCATTCGTGGGAAGCTGGTCTATAGTTCATATCGTCCAAAGAAGAAAAGGGAATCACATCTTCGCGATCTCTTTCATACAGACATATGTGGCCCAATAAATGTTCCTAAAACTCATGGAGAAAGTTAATTCATCCTTTTCGTAGATGATTACAGTAGAATGGCTTATGTAATGGTTATACATAGGAAAGTAAAAGTAATTGACTGCATGAAAACATATCGTTGAATCACTGAGAATGATAGTGGATGAACAATAAAATTGCTTCAATTAGATAATGGAGGGGAATACACGTCTATTGAATCTAAAAACTACCTGGAGAAGCATGGGATACAACATGAGGTATCTTCCGTGAGAACTCCACAACAAAATTGAGTGGTCAAGTGCAGAAATAGACAGGTAAACAACATGGAAAGAACTATGCTGATTGAGAGTCGTGTTCCACAACATTACTGGAAAGAAGTCATTCAAGCTGTAGTGTATATACAAAATCGAAGAGGACTTTATATGGGTGAGACGAAGACACCTTATGAATAATGGCATGCAAGGAAGTCCTCTTTGAAATACATTTGTGTTTTTGTAAGTAAGTGCTTCATCAAAAACAAAGAAAAAAATCAAGGGCAATATGGAGAAAATGAAATTAAAGGTATTTTCCTTTGATACTCGATGAATAGAAAATTCTACAAGTGTTTAAACAAGCGATTAGGAAGGATTGTGGAAAGCAATGATGTTAGGATCATTTAAGAGAAAACTACAAATGCTTCAAGGATTTCATATGCTGATATGATAAGAAGTGAGGAAGAAATTAATCATGAAGTAAATACAAATATCGAAATAGAGGAAGGTGTACAAAACACTCAAGAGTCACATCATGATGTTGACTAAGAAGAAGAATCTGAAGAAAAAACCATGGCTGGAGAGAATGTGACTGAACCTCACAGGAGAAATCAAAGAACTGAGATTGATACATCTAACATAATTGGGGATAGGAGTGCACCAAGACAAATAATAATAATTATTAATAACATGCAATCTGCATTTTCGTCAGGGGTGGATCCATCCTCATTTAAAGAAGCTGCAAAGGATGAATCTTGGGTGAAATCTATGAATGAAGAGTCAGATCAGATTGAAAAGAACCAGACATGGGATCTAGTCAAGAGACCCGAAGGTCAAAATGTGATTGGTACAAAATGGATCTTCAAGAACAAGTTTTATGAGCATGGAAGTGCTATTAGAAACAAGTCACGACGGGTATGTAATGTATATTCTCATATTAAAGGTGTTGATGTTGAAGAAACCTTTGCACTAGTGGCTAGACTAGAGTCAATCCTGATTTTCCATTCCATGGAACTCCAATGAGGATATAAAGAATATCAAATGGATGTCAATAAATCATTTTTAAATGGTGTACTCAAAGAAGAAGTCTACATAGAACAACCAGTGGGTTTTCTTCTTGGTACTGATGAAACAAAGTTTACAAACTAAATAAAGCACTATATGGATTGAAAAAGGCACCACGAGCATGGTATTCCTAGCCGGACTCTTATCTCAAGAAACTAGAATTCACATGAGGAGGATTAGAGCACAATCTCTATGAGAATAATTCCTTGAAATATTAGTTCATGGTTCTATTTAACATTTATGACATTATATTTGGTGGCAGCTGGTAGAAATCAGTGGATGAATTTTCCAATCACATGAATTAGAATTTGAAATTTCAATGATTGGGGAACTCACATATTTTTTGGGGCTGTAGGTAAATGAAAAGGGAGATTACACTTTCATCTCTAAAGAAAAGTATGCAATAGATTTTCTGAATAAATTTAATATACATGACTCCAAACCAATGTCAACTCTGATTACGGTTAGAACCAAACTTGGAAATCATGAGGATGAGACCTTATTATATCACACCATGTACAAGAGGATCATTGGGAGCCTACAATACCTGACAGTGACATGACCATATATTGTCTTTGCCACATGTCTTGTGGCCCTCTTTCAGAGTAATCCAAAGGAGGAACATATGGAGGTAGTTAAAGGAATCATGATGTACATTCAATGTGAACACAACTTTGGGTTATGCTTTGATGCAGGAAGGGACAATGAATTATCATCATTTTCTGATGCCGATTGGGCTGGTGATGTAGTGGACAGAAAGTCCACTAGTGGTGGTGCATTCTATATTGGGCAGAAATGTGTTGGCTGGTTGAGCAAGAAACAAGAAATTACTTCTCTTAGTACTTCATAAGCTGAGTATATTTCTTATAAAAAGGCATGCACTCAACAACTATGGATGAAGAAAAAACCGACAAATATTGATGATGAGGTGAAACAACCAATGGTGATTTACTGGGATAACAAGAGCGCAATTGATCTTACAAAGAATCATGTTCAGAATTATCGTACAAAACATATTGAAATCAGGTATCTCTTTATCAAAGAAAATTTGATAAAAACTTGATTAGAATGAATCATGTTGTAACTGACGAGCAAGTTGCTGATATCCTGACCAAGCCACTGCTAGCGGCTGTGTTTCAGAAACATTAGTTGAACCTCGTTGTTCAGCTACCTCCCAGTGCATAAGGAGGTTACGAAAATCCCCTCTCCCCAGCACTATTTACTGTTTTAATCTGTTTTTGGATGTGATGTAGGTTTGTGGGGGAGATACTATCTAGGGGGAATGTGTTTTCCGCTGAACAATGAACAATTACCAATATTTGGGTTTATTGTCAATGGGAGAGAATGAATAAATTCAGGACATGTGAAGCTTCTGTAACACGATGAGATGCATTTGTAACGATTTAAGAGAATTTATTGGGCATCATTGAGAATTACAAAACATAGGATCCCAATTCATGCTTCCCCACTTGTTTTCTACACTGATAATTTCTCACGTAGACTAAGAGTTTTGGATGAGTTGATTCTTGCATTTTTTTTCATGTGGCTGGTGCTCTATTTAATTTATTTAGTGATTTCCAACAGACACAAATGGTGATATTGTTTGAACCATGGTCGTTCTATGCATGAATTAGAGTATGTTTTTGTTTTTCTTTTCAATCCTCAGTGATGTTTAGATTGTGTGCCACTAAAGTGATCATACAGTTCAAGCAGACAATATTATTGAAGTTGGTGTTGTTCCCAATTGTTTTCCAAATTTGTGGACCTAAAAATCAGAAAATGAAGACATAGGTTTTTAGAAAAAGGAGGTGCATGCAAAGAGGAAGTGGAGCACTAAATAGTGGAGGTGTGCGCGAAAAATAGTGGGTTGTGCGAAAAAACAACGTTGTGCACGAAAAAAAGTGGGGTGCGTGAAAAAGAAGCATGCGGAGGGAAAAACAGCATGGTGCAGGAAAAATAGCATGGTGCACGAAATAGTGGAGCAAGATATTTTTTCACATATGATTTGTTTTGGAATTAGAATGTCAAAAAATAGAAAAGGCATGGGCTGCGCGAAAAACATGGAGATGTGCGCGAAAAATGATTCATGCGCGAAAAGTATTGTGCGCCAAATGAGAGGTTTTTCGTGCCACGATGGTTTTTATGCGTGGGGTTAGTGACACCAATAAATAAGAGATAAACCCCCTTATTCCATATGAATGAGGACATAGAGAAGATCTGAGTGCTGATTCATGTAAAAGGTTCATGAAAAGGCAGTTGCATGAAAAATTCTAAGTTGCGCGAAAAATTCCAAGTTGCACGAAAACTTCTGAGTTACGCGAAAAATGAGAGATTGCACGTAAAACATGAGGTTGCGCATAAAAGTTCAGTTTCCCGAAAAAGTTTGTTGTTGCATGAAAAATTTTTCCACACAAAAAGAAAATATTTCTTGAAATGTGGGGTCTTGAACAAAATGGGTTGGTGTTGTGCGCAATTGTCGGTGAAACCTGTTTGCACGTTCTGATTATCTGGTTTAGTGGTTCAATGCGTTCAAGTGCATCAATTCTAGACTCCTATGTTAGAAGAGTCTCGTTCTGTGCATAGGCAATGACTTCAATGAAAATATATTGAATAGACATTCATATATATAAACTAATTGGGACTTCACCAGAGACAGTGAGCCAGGGGGAGTCATTAAGAGTGACCTGAGTGACGCAGTGAGCTATCCCTGAACTTTTATAGGATAGTGTTCCTGGCACAGTGTGATTGTGACCAACACTTGTAATCCATAAACTAGTGAAGATTAGTGGATTTTGGTACGACTGACACACTATCGGCATATGCTCCATGGACATATCCCTTTTGTGGTGAACCATGTAAAAGTGTCATGTCAACTTCTTCCTTTCATTTGTTTGACAAATTTAACAAGTTCCTACCAACATGGGAACAATATCCACAACATTAAAAAGAAAAGTTTGACACCCTAATTCATCCCTCCCCTCTCAGGGTGTTCCAGGGTCCTTCAAAAACCCACAATTTGAATTATAGTGGTGGGGACCACCCCATCCCACTTAATGGGGGAAACCACTCAACACCCCAATTAATTAATGGATCCATCTACAATTAATTATATGTGTCAAAAAAATTATTTGTTAGATTTATTAATTTATTTTTTGTTTTCTCCACACTTGATTTTTGGGTAAATCATTCGAAACAGAGATGATTTGTAGGGAAGAGCTTTTGGATGATCATTCTCTCTAACAAAGAACACCTCCCAACGAAGATCCTTCTCCAACAAAGAATGCGCTCTCCAATGAAGAATGCACTCTCCAATGAGGAATGAGTTCAATGGAAATGAAATGACGTCTGTCCTCCCATCCTTACCAACGTCAACAAACCTTCGAGGTATGTGTGTAATTTTGATTTATCTTCATTAATTGTTTTCTTTTACGTTGAACCTCTCCCCGTGATCTGCTTGTTACAGCTCTAACGCGGAGAGTACGAGCCAAATGAACATGGACCAACCTCTCCACAACCCTTGTGGTTTTGGTTGCATTCCCCATGATGGGGGAGGATGATAGCTGGTGTTGGAAATTCACACCGGTGGGACTTTAAAGCGGCGGTCGGCACCATGGTCGGTCGGGACAATGACGGTCGCACGACCGCACCGCCACAGAAGGGTTGTGGCCCGTTATCCAGGGCGGAGCAAGGGTGAAATCTGGAACTCCGGTCAACCACATGAAAGTGATGGCAGTTTTTGTCTGCACCGTCTGACATGCAAAAGTCATGACCTTGTGTCGCGGAGGCGAAGGGAGGGCGGTTGGCCGAAATAGCCGCCAGTGGAGGCGCGACGTGTGACCGCACTGCATTGAGGGGGAGGCTTGAACTCCGGCCATCCGGTGGACCCAGTGGGATGCTGCACCACGGGCCGAGCCATGCCGGTGGGTCGGGTCAGGTCGGTTTGACCGGGTCGGACCAAACCCGAACCAACTTCGACCCTTTACATTCTTTCGCCATATCTTGAGCTATGGGCATCCGTTTGATGACCCGCCTATGGTGCTGAAAAACATGGATCGAAACATTCGTTTTGGTATACCCACATTGGTTTTAGATAAAGTAGTGGTACGATCGGGTTGGATTGAACATGAATCCAACCGGGCCCTTGGGACTAAAAGGCCAATAACTTACAAACCGGGCATCTAATTGACACATCGTGTGTTGCATTGAGACCCCTTTTATGTGGTGGTACATTGGGATATATCTTCATGGGACTTTGTTGAAATTTGAGTATCGACCTATGCCTTGAGGAGAGGATCCTCCCAGAATCAAGCAAGCTTAGTGTGGGAACTTTGTAGCTAGCTATAACATGAGAAAGGGATCCTATGTGGGTTATTATTTGGGATCCTTTGTGGGTCAGTGATTGATGGTTCCACATGGACCCACTCTAGGAATTCAAGATGTAATACTCTAGGATCCTTTGTGGGTCTATTGTACTACGTTCCTGTGTGAGTCTGCTGATGTACAAGGATCCTATGTGGGTTTGATGATTATTTAGGATCCTACGTGGGTCTGCCTTTTAATAAATTAAGATGATTCAGTAGTTACATATAATCATCTTTACTACTGTACCTATGTTATACCTTATGTGAGCTAATTTCGTAACTTTGTGGTATTCTTCTGTGTGGTGTACCTTTTTGGTACATACCTTTGTGGTATTCTTCTGTGTGGTGTACTTTTGTGGTACTTACCTTTGTGATAATAACTTTGTGGTATTATTCTATGTGGTGTTACCTTTGTGGTACTTACCTTTATGGTGATACCTTTTTGGTATTCTTTTATGTGGCATTACCTTTGTGGTACTTTCCTTTGTAGTGTTACCTTCATGTTATTCCTTCCTTTGTGGAAAAATTGAGCTTTGGGCTTTTGAGTTGGACCTTGTGTTTCCTCGTGAATGAGATGGGTATACTTGATTAAATAGGTATATGTATGGACATATACCTAATTAGGGTTGACTGTTTTTCCATTCTTTTTGGTTTATACTTTGCGGATTTTGTGAGACCTTTGAGGGTCTTGGGGTCCCTACTGAGTATCTTTATACTCACCCCTACACGGGCTACACCCGCACCTTGTTGTGTTTGGTGCCGACAACTGACAGTGCTAATCGAGGATGAGGGTACCAGGATTTGAGGTAGCTCAGAGGTGGAAATTAGATGATTCATACCATAGATACAGTCGTTCGAGATCTATACCTACCCTTCAGGTATAATCCTTGGAGGGATTTCACTTGATTTGTTTACGTTTAGTTTACTTTTTTGTTTTCATGTAGTTTCTAGTTGGGATTGTATCCTGGTCCCTTTTTCTTACTGTACACGCTCTTTTTACTATATAGTTTACTTGTGTTTGTATCTTGTTGTGTGCCTGGTTGTGTGTGTTTACAGGTTATAAAGGAAATTCCTTCCCATTTTTAGGGAATACGCCATTCGGTGCTAGTCGCCAGCCCCAGGTCAATGGAAGGCGGGCTTGGGGTAGTCACAACATGGGCCCCAAGGATAGGTCATGATTGAAATATTGTGGAAATATTAGATTGAAATTAAGTTAAAATTAATTAACATATTATTCAGATGATTATAAGATTAATTTATGTGAATTATATAAAAATAAAAGAAATAATTAAAATATGTGTTAAAAAATACATTAATTGAGTACTAAAATTAAATATAGATGATTATGATATTAGAAAAGTATATGATTGTGTTTGGTTTCATTTATTTTAATTATTCTATGGGGTTTTAAAATTATTATTACTACATTAAAAAATGTTGGAGATTCACTCCCAACTTCTTACAATGTATTTTTCTTATTTTTAGTGATTTATTTTAATTAATCCTCCACTTTTGGTTCCCATCAACTACATATGAATTAAATGAAAATCTAAGGATATATTTTCTAGGAGTATGGATTCTATTCAAGATGGGTTCTGATTTTGGAGGTGAAACCTATCCAAATGATACATTAGTCAAAAGGGTGTCACTATAACTCTATTCTAACTAGACACATAGTGTTTTCCCCTAGGCTTAAGAGAATGTTTATTGTCCTCTCAAAAAGAAGACTAATAGTTAAGTCTCGTTATCATTCCACATTTTATTTATTTTATGTCATACTATTTTATAGTTAATTTTTTGAGTACATGTACATGATAAGGAAAATAGATGTCTATCATTTAAATATGGAATTAAAAAATTATATTATATGAAAATAATTCATAATTAAATGGTTCCTCACACAACTAAAATTCAATTAAAAATAGAAATACATGTAAATGATAAAATAAAAAAATTATAATAAAGAGAATCAAATAATAAAATATTAATATAAACTTAAACATCAATAAATTGATTAATAATTCTACCATAGAACTAAATATTTTCATCTGAAATGAAAAGAAACATACATTTATCATTTAGTTCATATGTTGGATTAATGTATACATAACTAAATTGGTATCATTTTAATGAAATAATTAGAACACATCTTGGAGGGATGTGTTGAGGAAATATAAGTTGGATTTCATTATTATGGAGTCCACTCAATGGATCAATGAGATTCAATATCGACGTTTTAAGGATCACCAACATAAAAACCATCATATGATTTTCATTGACAATGTATGGGTTATAATAAGTAAAAAATAGACCCATTACACATGAAAGGACATAAAATGATACATTTTGAATCCAATGATGAGGCACTTGGTACATGATAAACTAGTTGGAAACTAATCATGTAATTAATAGTATTACATCTCATATAAATAATAATCAATTAAAAGACTAATGATATATTTTTATATTGTTTTATCAAAATAGATTGGTTATCTATGACAATATTCATTCGATCATTTCTATTAAATGTGCAAATTTTTAATGGTGGTGACATCCAAGAATGGTTTTTATGATTATATATTGTATTATTCCATAAATGGAGGCTCTATGTGATTGAATCCACAAAAATTGATCTTCTTTCTAAGGGGAAGGTGATGATGAGATTGTTATAAATGGAAGACACATGAATGATGCCCAATATATTTAGTGATTTATTCTATCATCCATTTTCAGAAAAAAAAATTTCATTTTTACGAGAATACAGATATCAATATCATTCTCATGAATTAATATGATCTATATTAGAAGAGTTCTCTACATGAATAGTTTGAGATATGCAAGGGGTTCTTCTCGAGATAAATTTTAGAATGTGAACGATATGAACATCATGTATTTAAATTCATTACATTCATTAATATTCTAAAAGTTATAAGGTATAAGCTAACCAATGATCCACAAAAATGTATAATTTTTTTATAACACCTTTGGAGATAGTCCAGCTTTTTTATTAAATGTTAAGATGAAAATAATTGAGAATTTTCTACCTGATATCCCCAAATTTCACTACAATATTGACAAGAATATTATGTGTTGAAATCATTTTGTTATTATAGTGAACAACATGAAAGTATAGTGGAAGATATTGAATACAAACTCATTTTCCAAATCATATTAAAAACATGATTTTAAAAAATTGGGTTGGGTGTAAAGCATGGGAGTGGGGATTTTTTTGGTTTGCATGTTGAAATGATGGAAAACTTAAGAAAATTTGACAACCATAATGAAGAAAAATTAATATTTTTGTTCATTCATTATCATGATAAATCTATCTCCTTCTAATATTTTTTTAATTGATATAACATGTAGAGCTCAAATTTGATTATAATTATTGGATCCAACTATTATTAATATAATTTCACAATGTTAGGTTTATCTAAGAGCAGGTATCATAGCCATGATCGTTGAAGTGGTTCTTAGAGACTACAACCTCACAATAATGGCTAGTAGGATAAAGAATTGTTATTATCTATCATCAGTTTTCAAAAATAATATTTCCATGTATTGTATAGATTGGGATTTATTTTTATTCTGATTTGGGATTACATATTTCTTCTTCTATAAGTATATTATATTCTATATAATGAAAAAAATTATTAATGGTCATTATTTGTTTGATTAAAACATCCAAGTAATAAAAATAGATAAAGAATCTAGTTCACATGACTAAATCCACTCCCAACTATTTCATTTCCACTAAGGTCATGTTAAAAAAGAATTACTAAATTATATAATTATGGATATTTAGATTGTTTTAAACTAAAAACAATTTACATATGTGATTATGGTTTACAAGATAAAATAAAAAATAATCCATTTCGTGGGAAATATGAATGCCCATAAATATATTTTATTTAGTTCATACCAATGTGTGTTGACCAAATTTAGTTGAATAATGTTTTAGATAATATTTATTAATAACATTTAGTAATGGAGTTAATAGTTACAGATATGTATAATTAATGAGGAATAAGTAATAGTAAACTCTAAAATCCATGGAATGTAGGAATGAAGTTGAAAACATATTTGGTTATATGTCAAAGAAACTTCTATTGGGCCATAGTTGAGAATATCTTAACCATGTATTCATGATCACCTATAAGTGTTTAGGATTATATCAAAACTAACTCTTAATTATAAACCACAATGGAATGGTTTAAGTCATTGGTGGAACCATCCTTTTTTGTATATAAATATATATATGATGTGTACAGAAAGACTTTAATTATCCTTCTGGGGATATAAAATATAAAATATGGCATACAGATGAGACTATGTGCCAACTATGTTAAAAAATAGTGTTTCACTGTAATTTTGGGTTGGAAAGAATCTCTTGTTGTTAAATCTATGTGTATATGGTTTTGAAAAAAAAATTAAAGACAGTTCTAGAAAAAACAATCACCAAAGTAACTATGTTTATATTTATTGGGAATCCTATGAAAATTAAAGTATATTACCTATATGACTCCACGTATAAGGTATTCATGGTGAATAGATGTACCATCATTCGTGAGGGAGATAACATCTACAACATATATATTGGTGAGATAAATAGACTATGATTATGTTATAACTTAATATACATAAGAGATAACACATGAATAGATTATATAAATCCACATTGAAGTGGAGTTTCCAAAGATGCCAGTATTTTATATGAGTAAATTTGAGGTTAGATAACAAAGATGGTAGGGTTTCTAATTCACTGAGGATAGTGAGTTGTTTTTAGTTTATAATAATGATCATGTAACCTCTAATGAAGTTTTATTCTGTACCAAATAGAATAATTTTAAAAACCCATATATTTGAAATTTGATTATATATACAAAAACCATATATAGATTTTCTTAGATTTTATATTGGATATAAATCATATTGTATACAAATAATTATTTAAAAATAAATTGTACATTGATGAAAAAGATAGTACCTACAAGGAATGCCTGGTTGCAAAAGGTTTTAAACAGTATCAATACATAGACTACAGAGAGACATTTTCATCAGTTGCTTTACTAAAATCCATCATAATTTTAGATTCCATAAAACACTTCCTTGATTATTATATTTATGAAATTGATTTAAAAAACCTTAATTTATGGGAATATTCTCGAATATTCCTATATTAAATAGATATAAGTGGTTTTAACTCTAAAATTTCCAAAAATGTTATGGAAATTGTATATATCCATTTATAGATTAAATAAAAAATTCATGTCACGGGATATTTATTTTTATAAGACCATAATAAAATCTATTCTCATAAATAATTAATTCGATCCATGCATTGATAAGAGATTTAGTGGGATTGTTTTTGGTTTCCATATATAATATCATAGTGACATATTACCTATTAGAAATGAGATATTGGTATTACAATACATTAATACATAGATAAACACTTAGTCCACTGTGAAGGAAATAGGTTAAGTGGTGTATATTCTTTGGATCAAGATCTGTAATTATTAATCCAAGTGGTCCCTTAAACTAAATCATATTACTTACCTTAATAAGACACTAAAGGGATTTAGTACAAAACAATAAAATAATGGATTGTCTCCAATGTCAAATTGAATTAATATTTCCATTAAATTATTTTCTCAGACACATGTAGAGTTATAGAGGATGATAGAGATACCATATGCATCAGTGATTGGGATTTTCATATGTGGTATGATATATAATAGGATCAATGTTCCATATTACATAATAACAATATATCACTAATGTTGTTGTGATTATAAGATATTCAATACTGTCCTTGTGTATATACCAAAAACAAAGGATATGTTCGTAGTCCATATAGTAAAAGAGGAACTAGTCATAATAGTATATAAAAATTCTTGTTTCTGAATAGATAATAATTTATTGAAATCAATTTTGGGATATATATTCACTCATTATGGAGGTTATGTGATATATAAAATATCAAAGAAAGTCATGTTCTTTGATTCTATGGTAAATCTTGAGTATATTATACCATTCTATATAACCAATTAAGTGGTTTGGAAATAAAACATTATTGAAGAGAATGAATTGGTGCATAACAGTAATGGCCTAATCACACTATTATTTTATAACACTCAAGTTGTGACCCCTACAAAGGAGTCAAGGTCACATCTATGAACAATGAATATACTACAAAATTTCATCAAATTAGGTAGTTTTATGAAACATGTGATATTGAAGTGACCATTGTATCAATGGATAATAACATATGTGATCCCTTAAATAATGTCTTAAATATATAGTAACATGATCATAATGTGAGGACTAGTGATTGATTTTATTTTTTTCTGATTTCATAAGTCCACGTGAGATTTTTTTGTTGACTTCTTAGAACATTTTTTTTAATTTTGATTACCCATATTTGAAATTAATTGAATACTAAATAAATATATTTTTATATATTTTTCATTCTTCTATGTGACATTAATGTAATAATGTATAATAGTGTCTTTCACATTTAAAAGGTTGTAATAGTTCCCTAATATGACAAAAACATGGAAATAATATGAAAATAGTCATTAAAATATATATTAATGTTCTACAACATACTATGACCCGAAATATAATATGTCGACTGTCCAGGTTAATTACTCATAAATGGAAGATAATTATTCTATTAATGTTTACACTTGGTAATATCCAAGAATAAATATTTTGAAAATAGACTGCTCGATTAGAAATAAACATGTTTACATGTCATAAAATAAATTAATCTAAAAACATGTGTAATTATAGTTATACATTATGATTAATATTAATACATTTAGGTACATAGGTAATTTAAAATTAATCCAAAATAAATGATGCCATATGTCTGTGGTGAACTAGGAAATGTTGGCTGTGTAATACTTGGTATGTTATTAATGAATAAGTTATGAAAGTATTTTCCAATTTCATGTTTATATATCATGATATTCCATCCTTTTTATTGAAATATAATCCTGATATTATATTAAATTTCCATGGTGTTTTGATGAGCTCATTTTAGATAGTCAAATAATTTCATATTTAGAACAATGTCTGATGACACAAATATTAAAACATCTTGTTAATATATCAAAACAAAGTGATTATATTACAGAGTTACCATTTATTTTGGGCTTTTTTGTAGTTATATGAATTCATTCTATGTGGGTTCCCTTACCCAGTACCTTACAATAATATAGAATATCGGTAAATTCCACCAAATTCGACTATTGAAGTGGTCTATAGGGAAAATTAAACAGTGTTTCCCTTGATATTAGATAAATATAATTTATATTCTATAGTAAGAATAAATATTATTCTCCAGATAGTGAAGTATAAAATATTAATGATTTTTGGACAATGTAATGGCACATTCCAACGCATGATAATGATATTTTCCTCTTTGATCCTAGACAACAAGGTTTATCAATCCATAATCTCTATCCATTATACATCTCCTAATAAAAGGGCTCATTATGGGATTGGTATCCATATCACCATATAAAGGGGTTCTTTGTTATCATCCTAATTTGATGGGGTATTTTCATATGCCACCCCCCCAGAAGGTCCCAATAGCCTCACTGAACATCAAATCGACATTATTACTAATACCATTGAAAATGTCCTATTCAATCCCATGATCATTATATCTTCAACTTTAGATGTAGTCTATATGGTTTTTCATTATTTGGGCTCCATCCCTAACACATCCCATAGGAAAATACCTCATTAATGGTGTGGTACTGAAACACTAATATAAGGTATTCTTTGGGAAACTCTTCCATTAATGTGGGAATTCATATGTAAAATTAAATATAGAATGGTAAAATGTGAATTCATATGATAAATAAAAATATGAATCATAACATGTGAATTAATATGATAAATGAAATGAAAATTGTAACATGAAAATTTTTATGTGAATTAAAATACTGAAAAGTAATATGGGCATTCATATGTGAAATGCGATGATGATTGGTAACATGGGAATGTATTTTTGAAATGAATGGTTAAATGGTAACATGGTCATTCACATGTGAAATGAAATAATGATAAGTATCATGGGAATTATTTTTTGCACTAAAATGGTGAATTCAAAAAATGGAATTCACAGTTCAATTTAGATAATTAATGATAACAATAGAATTATGTTATATGATATCTGCTAATAATAGTTCAGACTCTTATATGGGATGAATCAGGTGTTGAGGTAAGTTTTTTCATATGAACCTAGAGGGTTTATGTATTAAAATAATGATTAATTGATAATGTAATAACTATTTACATATCCATTGTAATTATTTCTTTATAAAATTTCCTACAAAATTATTGAATTTATTTTTTAGTTGTCCTTGGTGGTGTTCTAGTGCATTTTACACACACCCTACTCGGTATTCCTCATCCATACCCAAATTTATTTCATAGCTTTAGGACAAGATAAGGAAAAATTCTCTATGATAGATGACTGAGTTATGGTGGAGAATGGTAGAAGGACCGAGATGTGGTTTGGGACCCACTTGGGGGTTTAATGTGTCTTCAATTTTGAGTTTCATTTTGACATTTGGAACACACTTTAGTGAGACATAACACTTGGATTGTTTTGATATTGTATTCTTAGTTATGGAAATCATGTGATACTAGTTATTCCAGTTATTTTATATCTATTTTTTGTTTTTATCCTATTTTATGAAATGGCATTACTCTAACAATGTGGGTATTGTATCTAGATGATTGAAATTATACCCTTCATGTTAGTCAATGGACTCTGGTATATGGGGAGGTGCACCTGAGGTCATGTCACGGACCTGTTCGGGGAACCCTTGTGTTTCTCTGGGGTTGGAATATTACAATATGATATTATCATAATTTTCATTTAAATTTTTCATAAAATTTTAGTAATGTAGACAAGATACTAGGAAGAGTTGGGCCTTATTTATGCGCTCATGCATCAAAGTAGAAACCCCATGTATGGGGGAGAAACCAAGTACCCATGATGGTATTTTTGTTATTGGTTTTTATATTAATGTTGATTATTATTTCACCATGGGTGACGTAATGTTTATGTGATGTGATTATTGTTTCTTATTTTATAATTTTCAAATATCTGTCTATGTAGACACAAGATATGATTATGGATGAATTATTCTAATCACTCATGTTTATTTTGTGTCATGCCACATTTGAGGAACACACATGAAAAATGGTTTTTGGGTAAGTTTTTTAACTTGAACTATTTTACTTTCTTGTGAAATTGAGAAAAAAATATTCGTATTATAAAATTTAAGGAAGTTTTAAAATCATGAAATGATGTGGATAAATGAGTGTATAATGATATAATTTGAAATCGATAATTATTATACCCCTATTAACCACAAATGAGTTTTAAGATAGTTAAGGTTAGTGATACAGCCTTTGTTTTGAGCGTGTGGAATGGTTTTTTGTAAGTGTAACATAGGGTAAGGTGTGATGAATTGGTTGGGATTATTTTGAGAAAGGTGGGTATTCTTCATTGGAAATATTTTCCTACTTCCAAAAATTAATGGATCATTATTTATACCCTGACATCTCTCTATGTACATTGAGGGTGCATTGGTTCTACCCCAAGAGTTAAGAATTTTTTCTTGAGGGATAAGGGGCCTTCTTGAATGTTATTCCCCTGTATAAAGTTAAAAGTTAAACATTTTTCTATCTTGTGAACCTCTGTACATACCTGAGTGAGGTCCATAAAAAACATTCATGTCAACAAATGTTACGATTTTCATTCCAATAATACAATAATGAGTGATAGTTCATGTATATATTTTGAAGCTAGATTGATGATGAGACAACTATAGACACGTCTTTGGATCTGTAGGGGAGGGTATGTCCAATTCTAGTTGAAATTTTACTAATGAAATTGATGGAAACAACATTCCTACATTGGAGAGTGATGTGATATTAATAAATGTGTCCTTTGAGGAGCATCTAATACGTGTTATAGAAAGGAGTGAAAAAACATTATGGGGAATTATCGTGCTGATAGTTCATTGATTGTGGAAAAATGGATGTGTTCATTATAAAAAATTGTGATAAATGTGAAGATATGAGGGTTCTGTGGACCAATATTTTTTTGACTCTGAATCTTATAGATTCTTGAGAGTGTATGTCAAGGATGATCTATTTTAAGGTGCAGATATTATAAAACATCATCCATTTCTATAGATATACCAAGATCATTTATTTTTAATATTTTTGATTATGTTGAGTAATTTTAATTTGGGTATTACCTTAGTCTGTGTTTAGATAAAAATTAGAGAAAATAGGACAAATAGGGCAGTGTATGGTTTCTTCACAGTTTTCCTAACTGTAAACCCTAGTCCAAAAAATCATACAAACCTAGATAGAGAGGGTTTGAAAAGATTGTACTCGTTTTATTAAATTTTTTCCCTAGAAGGATACAATATTCACTCTTAAAATAGGTTCACAATCAATGTTCACAGTGGGGGGAAACTGTGTTCCCCTTCCCAGTAAACTGTGCCTGTGTTTTTAATTAGCCCAAAAATCTGATTTTAAAATATCCAAATCCCAAAATCACCCTCAAATCAATCCCCACTCACCCCTATTCGTTTATTGTGATTTTGGAGGCTCCTGGATGATTACCTATGTCACATGAACTCTATCCATGGTGATTCAATGTACATATTAAATATATACACCTTCCCCAGTAAAAGGATCTAATCTCGTATGGTTTCATTCTAATCTCGTTTCTCTCCCTCATCTTTTATAGGGAAGATATCCTATGTCTATTTAGATATGGGTCAAGAATTATGTTATCTTGAATATTTGATATGTAATTATGGTTTCTATATATAGATCATGATCTTCGTCACATTCTTGACTGATCTGCTTCAAAATAGAGATTTCCATTGATGGGAATTCTTCATCAATTTTGTGAAGGTAGTCCATAGTTCAAATCCGAAATTCATGATTGAAATTTTACATACGTAATTTTTAAATTTATATTATATTTTTATCAATTGAGTTATTGAGATAATTAATTAATTTTTTTAATTAATTAATTGAGGGAAATGTGAAATTAGGGATATTGAGATTATAGAATTTGAATATTTATTTAATTAATTAATTATGAGGTAATTAGTATTGTTTATTGAGATAATTAATTGTGTAATTAGTAATGATGTATTGAAATTATTGACATGATATAATTAATTTTCAATATAATTATAAAATATTTAGTTGATTAAGTTGGAATAATTAATTGATAAATTAATTGGGGGATATTGAATTGATTGAGATGAAACATTTAATTGATGGATTAATTTTGGACATTTAATCGATATAGATTTATCAATTTATTAGTTATTTAATTGTAGAGATTGAACATGATTGATTAGTTATGGAATTAATAAATAAAATTCAAATGAATAATTATTTTTTTAAATAATTGAAGGGATGTAATGTTATAAAATAATTGTGGAATAAATCAATTGAGTTGACATGAATAATTAAATGGTGACTTCATTGAGGGGACTGAATGTGATTAATTAAAAATAAAATTAATTAATTCAATTGATTTGAATAATTACATGGTGAATTAATTGAAGGGATTGAATGAGAATAATTAATTATGAAATTAATTAATGAAACTATCGTAAATAATAAATTAGTGCATTAATTGAAGGGATTTAATGTGATAAAGAATTGTGTAAATAATTAATGGAGATGATGTGTGTATTAATTGGTTATTTAATTGAAGGGATTCAATTTGACTAATTTTTTTGTAAATAAATAGTGTAATTGATGTGAAAAATTAATTGGTGAGTTAATTGAAGGAATTTAATTTTATTAATTAATTTTTTAATTTTTTAATACAATTGTCGTGAAAAATTAATAGGTTAATTAATTAAAGTAATTGAATGCGACTAATTAATTGTGGAATTTATTAATTTAGTTGACATATAAAATTAATTGGGGGATTAATTAATGTTATTGAATGTTATAAATTAATTTAGGAATTAATTAATACAATTGACGTGAAAAATTAATTATTCAATTAATTGTTGTGATTAAATGTGAAAAATTAATTGGGGAGTTAATTAATGATATTATCATAAATAATTAAATGGTGAATTAATTTAATGGATCATATTGGATTAACTAATTGTGTAATTAGATAATGTAGATGACGTGAAAAGTTAATTAGTGATTTAATTGAAGAAATATAATTTGAAAATTTAATTAGGTAATTAAATAATTCCACTGACGCGAACAATTAATTAGTGAATCAACTAAATGGTTTGAATTTCATTAAATAATTAAGGAATTAACTAATGGTGTAGATGTTAAAAATTAAAGGTGAATTAATTTAAGGGATTAGATGTAAAAAATTAATTGGGGAATTAATTAATTTAGATGACATCAATAAATAATTGGAGATGTAATTGAAGGGATTAAATTTGACACATCAATTTTAGAATTAATTTATTTATTTATGTGAACAATTATTTAGTGAATTTATTTAACGTTTTTAATGTGATTAATTATTTTTCGAATTAATTAATGGGGATATTTTGATTGTGGAAGTCAGATAATTAATTGTTGAATTAATTTTTTATATATTTCGATTGTGGAATAATTTTAATTAATTGTTAGATAAATTGTTGAGAGATAGTGATTGTGGAAATGAAATAATTTATTATGTAATTATTTATTATAATATCGAGATTGTGATGTGATGAATTAATTTTTGAATTAATTAATATTTTTTTTGATCAATTAATTTTTGAATTAATTCATGTGTTTGATGTAATTAATTGATTTTTGAATTTATTAATGATACTATTGTGATTAATTAATTATTGAATAAATTAATGAGAATGAAGTTATTATTTAATTATTTAATTAATTAATGTAATTTTTGTGATTAATTATGTTTTGAATTATTTGTTCAGTTTTGCATGATTAAGTAATTATTGAATTAATTAATGTAATTATTTTGATCAACTAACTGTATAATTAATTAATGAGTTTGATGTGATTAATTACTTGTTTAATTAAGTAATGGTATTTTTAGGATTAATTAATTTTAGAATAAATTAATAAGGTCGAGATGATTAAATAATTATTTAATTACTTAATATAATTGTTTTGATTAATTAATTGTTGAATAAATTAATGTAATTTATGTGGTAAATTACTTATTGAATTTATTATTGGAGAACAATTGAATGGTAACATGTGAAATAATATGTGAAATGAAATAATAAATGTTAACATGGGAATTCAGATGTGAAATAAAATGATTAATGGTAACATATGATTTCATATGTGAAATGAAATCATGAATGGAAATAAGGGAATTCATCCATTAATTAAAATTATGAATGGTAACATGAAAATTTATATGTGAAATGAATTGATGAATGGTAACATGTGAACTCCTTTGCTAAATAAAATGATGAATAAAAACAATGGAATTGACCTATGAAATGAAATGATATATGGTAACATGGTCATTCATATGTGAATTAAAATGATGAAAGGAAACATGTGAATTCATATGTGAAATGAAATTATGAATGGTAATATGGCCATTCATTTATGAAATGTAATGATAAATAGTAACATACGCTATCATAAGTGAAATGAAATGATGAATGGAAACATGAAAAATTATATGTGAACTAACATGGTGAATGATAAAAATGGAAATCAAAATTGACTTGAGATAACAAATGGAATAAATGGAAGTAAGTTATTTGACAAACCTTAGGGTTAGTCCGGACTCCGGTTTGGGATTAAGACAGTATTTAGGTATGGGTGTCCATGAAAACATGGGGGTTTATATAGTTAGATATATATTAATTGGTAATGTGATTACTGTTTACTTATGCATTGTAATTATTTATTTATCCAACTGCATACACAGTTATTAACTAGATATTATTTTAGATTTTATTGGTGGTGGCCTAATTAATTTTACTCATATGCTACTCAGTCTGCCTGATCGGTGCCCAAATTGATTTCATGGTTGAAGGGTAAGAAAAGTGAAAAGGCCATGTGTTGGATGTCCAAGTCATGGTGTAGCATGGTTGAGGGAACTGGATGTGGTTTAGGACCAAATTGGGAGTTGATAGTGTCTTTACTATTGAGTTTCATTTTGACACATGGAACACAATTTAACATGGAATATCTACTATTTAGTTTTTATATAGTATATCTAGTTTTTTTCATCTTGTGATACTTGTAACTTAGGGGATTTTATTTATTTTTGTTATTGTGTGTCCTATTTTTCATTGTGGTTTTATTTTGATAAAAAGGTTTTAGTATCCCCATGGTGGAAATTATACTCTTGTTGCTAGTTAGAAACATCTAGCATATGGGGATGTGCACCAGAGGTAATGTCACTAACAGATTCTGGGAACCGGTGCGTGGAACGTGGTTTGGAATGTTACAATTGAAAATATTAAATCAACAATAACTCATATGGTAATTATTTAATTACAAAAATATGTAATATTTAGTAATATTTTATTTATTCTCAAGGTAAAGAATAAATAAAAAATTTAATTAATTATTTTGTTATGTTATGTAAATTTTAAAAATATTTATTTATTAACAGAACCATTAATATAATATTTATTGAATTAATACTAATTTATATAGGAATTAAACAAATTTTATGGATGATGAGTAGACCATAATTTGTTATAGTGAAAAAAATTATTCCTTACAATGTAAAATTATATTTATCATTGTGTGGGTTAGAGTATGCCATGTAGTAATGTAATAATAATATTAATTTACATGGAATGAGGTATATTATAGTAATTATATATTGTTGATAACCATTGTGAAGTCAATTGATATCAATCCCCAAACATTTCTCTATATATATGCACCTATGATTATTTTGGGGGGATTTCATGCACAAAAATTATCTACGTAGAGAAATAAATAATAATGAAGAAAATAACTATGTTCATCACCAATGATCAATAGAATATCATCCTCTTTATTCCTCCTCTCCTGTAGTATAGTTCAAGAGATGATCCTCACAAACATATGGGATCATGGTAACATTCTATGGGAGAAATAGAAAATAATTGGTACCATGTCACTACCACCTAGATTTCTATCAACGACGTACCAAAGTAGAAGTAGAATATGTAAACCAAATCTAGATGGAATATATATTGGGTACTCATTGATAAAACAATGGTGTGACATAACTATATTCGGATGATCTACACCTACAGTGAAGAAATAAATCAATTCTAAGGTATTTATTCAAACTATTAAATTAATTATAAATTGGGAATTCAGAAGTTCCCCCTTAGATTTTAAATTTATTTATAAATACTATTATGTAAAAACCATTTTTCATGAAATTTATTGTTATGTAGTTTGTGTATTATGTAATATATTAGAATTTCTATGTAATATTTTTAATTATATTTAATTATTCTAAAACCACCCACTTTGACGTCACGTGGTTCCGAGGCCCGGTGAGCACGGAATGGAATTTTGATCTTTTTTAAAATATGATTAAGTAAAACATGTGATTTTGTTTTTCTATCTTTTTAACAGGTGCTCGGATTGAAAATATGAGGGTACTGTTGACATTAGAACACCGGGATTCACCTAAAAAGGACTTAACTTCGACCGGTAAGGGTCACAAAGAAATGTTAAATTTTGATACTTTTTTAAAAAATAATAAAATAACTTTAAAAAGTTATTTTATTTTTTATTCCCACCATTGAATGTAGAACGAAAATTCTATAGTGTGGAGACACATTGACGATGAGAAGCAATTAAGGAATCTCTTTAATGGCTCGTTGTGCAAGCGTAACTGCTAAGCTGTTTCATAAATGAAACAGTGTATCAAAGGAACATCGCAGCGTAATATAAATTAAGTGACATGTTTTTTTATAAAATTAATGTGTTATAGAGTAGGGGAATTAAACTATGAGGATTTATGGTGAAACTTTGACAATCTTCCTCTCTAGTGAAGAATGAAAAACACTAACGAACGTCAATCATCTTTGACTCACCTCGAAGAATTGATCCGAAAGCGATTAATGATGTCAATTTCTTGAAACCTCTAGAAATTAATGTTGTAGAAACAAATGTCAATGTGGTAGGGGTTTTCTTTATGCAATCTATTCTCCATTTCTATTCTAGAAAAGAGGAACATAGATCAACCCCTGAAAAGGTTGATCTGTGAATCGTGCGTTTAAGCAGGAGGGTGACTTTTCTTTTGGGAGTTATTATTAGGGATTAGTTTATCTCTATTTTTGTTTATCCACAATCCCAAATCCTCCCCATGATTATAAACCTCCACACGTAGAAGGTTCATGCCAACATGAACATGGCCTGAGCACCTCTTCCTTATGTGTTCATTGTGGCATCACCCTCATTGTGGCATCATGATGATTCTAGGACCTTTTTTGTGAATAAGACATTCCTCCGAGAGTGCAGGTGCAAGAGGCCCATATAAAGGATCCCCAGAGCACGTTCGGTAGTCTTCCGATTATCTGTCGGTGCACTAGCGCCTTTTCCAGAGGCTGTGGGTGGAGGTGGTGGAACTCGCATTGGCGCGCCGTGATGGCAGGAGGTCATGGCCAACTGAACAGCGGGGAAATGGGCACCATGTGGCACTGTTTGGAGTGGTGGCCCGTGTCTTGGATGTTCGGGTCATTTGGCAAGTTTCGGTCACTTGACAGTGGTATGAGGTCCATGCACATCCACAGGGTTAGAATAGGCCAAACCCAACAGTCGATCACGTCCGATCCAGGCAATGCTACACCGTACTTTACCACACTATTCGGGCTTCGGGCTAGTGGGTCGCATCCCCAAAAAGTGATCCAGACCTATGCCGGTGGTCCAGACCCATGTCGGTAGGCCACACTCCCGCCCTTTGGGCTTGGTCTGATGAGACCGGGTCATCGGGCGACCCAGCGGGCGGGACCCTCGGCAAAACTGGGACATGCCCAACGAATCCCTTTAGGCCTGGCCCACTGTCCATGCTATACCAGAACATCCCAGACCTGAATCAGGTCAGGTGAAGTCCGTTGGAACTAAATCGGGGTATGCAAGACCCTTGGGATGGGTTTGTTGGGTCGGTCCGACTGGGTCAGACCAGACCTAGATGTAACTGGTCTCAGTTTACTAAAACGTAATAACTGGAAAATTTAGCATTCGATTGATGATCTGTTTGTGGCATTGGGACCCCCTCAATGAGATAGATATTTTTGAATGACCTTAGGATGCTCTCATGGAAGTTGAGATGTGACGAATGGCTTGATGAAAAGTTATCCCAGGTGCGCTACGTAATAAACCCTAAGGTTGGCTAAGAATTGAAGACTGCTAACTTTAGACTCCATCAGAATTGACTATGGCCCAGTGAAAAGTAATTCTGGGTGACTTTTCATGCCCACAGTGGGAATCACTTATATGGTACATTGGAGGTCGATGGTATGCGATGAGGAAGAGTTCCTCATTTGGTGAAGATTAGTGGGAAGTACATATGTGTGACTTTGTAGGCCTGTGGTACACAATGTGGAGGTGTACCTAAGTAGTCCAAGGATAGTGGGAAGCACTTTTGTGTGGCTTGGCAAGACCACTGTACACGATAGAAGAGGAGTTCTCTAGTAGCCGAGGTGTATAATGATGTGATCAATGATTCTTCTATCACTACCGTAAATTTATACCTACTATGAGCTATCTGGTGATTCATGCATTACATTGTGGATTGATGTGTTGTATTTACATTTTTAAATTGGGGTCCTTAATGAATATCACATTACACACCCATGCACGGGCTCCGCACACTCATGTCATATCTCGTGCATGTAATCAGCATTTCGATAGATACTTGGGTGAATCAGTACCTAGAGGATCTCCGGGAGACAAGACCAACATATGCTATGATAGTGGATTTGGTGGCCTAGTAGTAGGAAGGGACTAGTAGGAATTCAGTGGAAAATATGTTCTACTTTTACATCCATTAGCAACACCACTCTCATGATCATGTGGGTTTTTTCAGGAATTTCCATCGTGGTTTATTTTTTGTACATTTCTATTTTTAGTTCTTTTGTTGGGTTTGAATTCATTCCCACATATATTAGTTGTACTTGTACTCAGATTTGTTTTAGTGATACTTGTTCCCTTTTCAGTGTGTGAGACATGGTTGGGAATGTTTCTACTTAAAGTTACTCAAGAAAACACCTCCCAAATCCATGTTGATGCCTTCAACACTAGTCGCCAGCAACTGGCCTTCGGGAGGTGATACTGGGGTAGTCATAGTACGGGACCTGGGGGACGGTTCATGATAATGTGGTATAAAATGGTGTTCAGTCCTATCACAAAGACTCGGAGTCTATTGTTTTTTTTTGGGTCAATTTTGTTATGTGTTTCCAGTTCGACTTCCAGATTTTGGGTGTCCACTGTTGGTGCGGCGGCCGACGTATCCATACACCAGAACCTTGAATTTTGTTTTTCATCTCTATACATGAAAACACTATTTGTATAAGTGTCTCCTAAAGTTCTCTTGAATAAAATTCATCTCAACTGGTATAACCTTATGATTGTGGTACATCTTTATCTATCGCAGGATGCCTCCACATAGACGACTCGCCAGGATACTGATACAAGGTTGTGAGGACAGCCCTCCTAGTGAAGATGCCTTTATTTAGGGAACAGATCTAGAGATGTCCCCAGCGGGTGATTCACTAGTCCTACCACCATCTGATGGTCAGCATCTACTATCATTTGTTTTGGAAGAGTATGTGTGTCAACTCAGTTCCCTTCATGAGTTTTAGCGACAAAGAACACCCAGGTTCAGGGGACAGATAGATCCTTTGGTCACTACGGAATGGATGGAGGTAGTGACGTAGGTCTTCCTCGTAGTGAGGACACCGATTGACCAAATGGTTATCATGTAAGTGATCCTTAAACAGGGATTAGCATGAAGATGGTGTAGCATGACCACCTAGATGCATGATGAGGAGACCCTCAGCTGAGCATACTTCGAGTTACTTTTCCATGAGGAGTTTATCTACACGGCCTTGCGTTCTGTGCACATTCTGAAGCTGCATCACCTACAGTAGGGAAACATGATGGTGGTTGAGTACTCAGTGTGTTTCCCTGAGATATTTCACTACTCTACATATATGTTGTGGGGCCTTTCCTTAAGTATCGACCCTTGGAGAAAGGACTCTGGCGGGAGATCAGGGTGTCGGTGTTGTCTCTCAGCATCCCTACTCAGGATGGGGTGTTGGAGTGAGACCTTTTGCTAATGAACTTATTGGAAGAGAAGGCTCCCACAACTAGAGATACAAGATGAACGTAGGTGGTGGAGTCTTTGGTAGGTATAATACATCATATGTGAGGGCCTATGTGGTCTAGGAAACTCAGAGGATGGCCATAGGGCTCAGGGTCGGCAGTGTGGGGCTCCTAGAACAAAGGGAGTCAGTCGGGAACTAGGCTTTGCTTCTCGTGCGGTGGGCAGGGACACATGGTATGTGACTACACAACCTGATGTATAGATGAATAGTATATGGACAAGGTTTCACTAAGTCAGATGTATCAGTTCAAGGGAGGAGGTCCATAGGGTGGTGGACATGACAGGGGAGCAGGCCAAGTAGTAGGCAGTGGGTAACAATTTGAGGTGTTACAGCCTCCACCCCCAAGCGGTCCACCCCAACCCCAAGGAGCCGGAGGATAGGGGTAATAAAAACATCAGGTTGCATAGTATTTTGACCACGTCTCTCCAGAGATGATTTTTGGTACTATATGTGTCTTCTCCACCCTAGATGTAAATCTTATAGGCACAAGTTCTAATCACTCCTTCCATAACACAACTCTCGTTCAGAGCTCAAAGATTCCAAGGGAGATATTGGATAAATTCCTATATCTAGAGACTCTTATGGTGGGGATTTGATGATAAAACATTGGTTCTAGTGGTGTAAACTTACTCTAGGAATTGAGAGAATCTGCTGAGTTCTCATAGTAGCAGCGTTGAGGAATTACGACATCATCTTGGGTATGGACTGGTTATCCACTATCCATGCTCATATTTAACATATTAGGAATAAATTTCAGTGTGTCCACATAGAAGGGACCTGGTATTCCTTCACCGATGATAAGGAAACCCTTACAACACATGACAGACATTCTTGGAGGAGGGTGCAGTTGATCACTCACCTATTGGTTAGCCTCACCCTTGGTGAAGTGGATGAGAGGAGCCCAATATTTCTGGTAGTGGTGTACATGTACGAGGATGTTTTTCCTAAGTATTTTCTAGATCTACCTCCCCATAGATAGGTAGAATTTTGCATTGACCTATACCTCAGGATGGAACTGATATCCACACATGCATATCAGAAAGCTCCATAGAGCTTCACAAGGTGGGGGTACAGCTGAAGGACTTATAAGAGAAAGGGTTCATAAGGACCAGTGTTTCACCATGGGTAGCCCCAATACTTCATTCCAATAAGGCAGACAAGAGTATGAGGTTGTGCATGAAATTCTGGCACCTATACCAAGTGACCGTGAAGAATAATTTTCCACTTCACAGAAACGATTATCTCTTCAACAGCCTGAAGGGGTGAAGTGGTTCTCAAAGATAGACCTCAGATCAAGCTATCTCCATCTTCGGAGATGGGATGAGGATGTACAGAAATTTCATTCAGGAGTCTTTATGACCGCTATGTGTTCTTGGTGATGTATTTCATTATGACCAACGCTCCGCTAGTGGACATGGGACTCATGAAAAATATCCTCCTTCCTTACCTTGACTGTTTTGTTATTGTCTTCATTGAAGAAATGTTGGTATACTCGACATCAGAGGAGGGTCATGGTACACACCTATGGATAGTCTTGGATTCATACTGAGAGTACCAGATTTATGGAAAACTCTCAAATTCTCAGTTTTGGATAGGTTGTCCACTTTCTTGTACACATCACCTCATAGGCTTGAGTTGTAGTAGATCCCATGAAGATAGAGGTGGTGCTTTCTTGGGATCCATACATAAGATTGAATGAGGTGTAGTGCTTTATGGGGTAGGCTAGATACTATTAGAGGTCTGTGCCTGAATTTTCTAGAGTAACACCACCCTTATCGACTTTGACACAAAAGTGATAACCCTTCTTATGGATGAAGACATTTAAGTAGAGTTTCCGGGAGATGAGGTGAATACTAAATAGTTTACCCATCTTGATACTACCAGAGAAAGGTATTGGGTATGTTGTTTACTACAACACATCAAGTACCAAACTATGTTTTTTCTTGACGCTGGAGCGATTAGTGTTAACTTACAACTCACGCCAATTGAGGAAGCATGAGCAGAACTACACGACACATGACATGATGTCGGAAATAGTAGTCTTTTCCTTGCCGATGTCGAAACACTACATGATTGGTGAATGGTTTATGGTTTACTCTGTCCACAAGAGTCTCAGGTATACATTATCCCATAGGGACTTAAACCTGAGATAGAAGCGATGGATAGACATCCTTCAGGGCTATGACTTTGAGATAGACTATATATCTAGATAGGGAAATGTGGTGGTAGACGAACTCATTAGAAGGATTGGTTTGTAGCAGTTGAGTGAGGTGACAGAGTAGTTGGTTGTGATGTAGATATCCATTGTGGATGGTGGTGGAGTTGATTACCAACAGTCTGTGAATTTTACTCCTTTACTCTTACAGTGAGTCAGGGAGGAAAAACTGATGGATTTCGACTATGAGGCCATTCATGCTCATCTATACATAGGATGATCTCTTGATGGATTTTTGATATGTGGGGAGCACATTATTTTTTTAGAGGGTGCACCATAGATCAAATGACATTCTGGGAGGAGGTGTTGAGGGTGTCACATTCATCCCCTTGGAGGTAGATCCTTGAGTGGAGAAGATGTATTAGGACCTCCAACATCAGTACTGGTTTCCAGGGATGAAGAAATTGGTGGCCATGTTCGTTTTATGATTCCTCACTTTTCATGAAGTGAAGGTCGAGCATCATGTTCTAGCAATATTTTCCCAGCCACTCCAGGTACCGGGGTTGAAATGGGATGGTATCTTGAAGGGATTTGTGACGGGGTTACCATGATCACCCAGGGGCCACGACTCTATCTGGGTGATCGTTGATTGACTCACCAAGTCGGATCCCATCCTACCCATCATAGAGAAGAGACTAGTATAGGGATTGGGGTGCCTCTACATCCAGGGGATAGTGCGGCTTCACAGTTTTCCTTCTATGATCTCCTTAGATCGTGACACTCGCTTTACATATCTGCTATGGAGAGGAATACAAGAGGCATTCGGGACACAATTTTTATTGAGCACAATATTTCATACCTAGATGGATGATCAGATAGTGAAAACCATGCAGAATTTGGAGGAGATGTAAAATGCTTGTATCTTGGATTTTAGTCATAGTTGGGAGGACCACCTACAACTCTAGAGTTGTCATAAAAAAATGACTATCACTCTACCATTGGCATGTAATAGTTTTAGGACTTTTTTGGGACCTTGTAGATCACCCCAATTTTGGAAAGACCCAAGGGAGACGACACTCATGGGTATGTATTTGGAATGGGTTATTACAGAAAAGGTACAAATCATCGAGGAGCAGATGAGGACTGCACAGATGATGCATAATTCTTATACTGGTAAGAGATAAAGACACTTTTAGTTTGAGGAGAGCTATCATGTATTCTTTTAGGTCACGCCCCAATGAGGATTATAGATATTTGGATGGGGTGAAAAGATATATATGAGATTAATCTGACCTTTTCAGATCCTGAGAAGAGCTGGTGAGGTGGCATACCACATATCCCTTCCCCCACAAATGCATTGGGTGCATGATGTTTTCCTTGTATTGCAGCTGAGGAGATACATGCATGATCAATCGCACATCATCAACTGGGGGGAGCTAGACATTAATGAAGGGGAGATGTTTGCGGGGTTATTGATGGAGATAGAAGATCTAAAAAATAGTGTCATAAATTGTTGTTCGATTCCTCTTGTGTGATTTCGGTGGTAGCAGGGGAATCTCAATGAGAGCACATGGGAGTAGGAGGCTCATATCCATGCTTAGTACCCCCATCTGTTTGATTAGTTTTTGTATTGGATTTTGTGGACGTAAATCCCTAAGGTGGGTAGAATGTAATATCGTGGATATTATATGTTTTTTTTTAAATATGTAGAATTATTATAAGGCCACACGCTTTGATGGAACATAATTCCTAGGCTTGGTGAGCTAGGAACAAAATTTTGAACTTTTATTAAATACGCTTAAGTAAACGTTCGAGTGATTTTTTATAAAATTTGAATGGGAGCTTGGATAGAAAATATGAGGGCACTGTTGAATTCAATATATTGGGATTCCCCTTGAAAGGACATAAAATCGACCATTACGAGTTGGATAAAATAATTAATTTTTAAAAATTTTCATAAAATAACAAAATAAATTGAAAAGGTTATTTTATTTCTCTTTCGCATAATTGAGGGGCGGACGATGACATTTTGGTGTGGTGATGAAGAAAATAGGAGGCGCAATTAAGGAATACCTTTATTGGTTTGTTGTGCAAGTGTAACCGCTACACGGTTTCATAAATGAAACAATGTAATGACTCAAATTCACAATGTAATATAAATGTTTTGACATGTTTATTTTTATTAAAATAACTTGTTGGAGAGTGGAAGAATTAAACTGTGAGGATTCTCTGATGAACCTATAACAAACATCCTCTCTAACAAAGAATGAAAATTACCAACGAAAATTAAACATCTTTGATGCACATCAAATAATGGAGCTGGAAGTGACAGATGACATCAATGTTTTGAAACCTCGAGGACATAATACTGTGGAAAAAAATGTCAAAGAGGTAGGGGTTTAATTTTTGAAAGCTCTTCCCAATTATTATTCTAGAAATGATGAATGTGAATCAAACCAAAAATAGGTTGATCCATGAATTGTGAATTTATGAAGGATGGTGAGTTTTATTTTGTAATTTATTATTTTGGATTAGTTTATTTCTATTTTTATTGAGCTAAAATCACCAAGCCTCTCCATGATTATAAACCAATAATGCGGAGGGCACGGGTCGACATGAAGAAGTCCTGAGAACCTCTGTCATGTGTTTTATTTCTGAATACACATTTATAGTTGAGGGAAAATAATTCCAGGACATTTGAGGGGAAGAGGACATTCCCCATAGAGAGTAAGAATAGGTAGCGCCAAGAACGGACCACCGGAGCGCGTCGAGTGGTCTGCTAATCATTTGTCAGCACACTGTTGTGAGAGGTGGCAGCTGTAGGTGGAGATGGTGGAGTGACCATCAGAATGTTGGGACGGTAGGAGGCTGCAACAAACTAGTCGTGGGGGAAATGGGGAGATGCGGCGCTCGCCAGGTACCACGTGGAGGGACAGCCCAAGTCTAGGTCATCCGTGTGGTTCGTCGAGCAGTGGTCACTCGACAGTGGCAGGTGGGCCTTCCGCGTTCACAGGGCTAGCGGAGGCCATACGCAGTAGCCAGCCATGTCTCATCCAGACGATGCACCACCGACCCGCCCCCCATAGGCAGGGCTTCGGGATGGCGCGCCGGGCCCCCCATCCAGTGTGTCGGACCCGCGCCGACTGGTTGGACCCACGCTAGTGGGCCGGACATGCGCCAAAAGGCTGGAACTTTGCCCTTTGTCCCAAGACAGATGAGATCGAGTCACCGAGTGACCCGGCGGGCTTGAACCTCAGCTGAACTGGTCCATCCCTAGCAATGACCTTTGGGCCTGGCCCATAGGCCAGGCCAGAGCAGACCGACTGAGACCTGAACCGGGTCAGGTCGTGTCATTCAAAACTAAACCAGGGCACGTGGGTGTATCAACCCAATGATTTATCAATGAAATTCCTTTCATATAATTATTCCATATAGTATAATCACATTAGGAATCCCCATGAAATATAATGATACTAAATATTATGTGAAAATTAAACATAATTTTTCCACTTCTATGTTTTGAATTAAAAAAATATGGTATACATGATTGTGTTCTGGTTTATTTTTGGAGTCTAATATAACAAACATAATTTTTGGTGAATAGTAACATACCCATATGAATAGTAACCTACCCTTTTTAATAGTGATATGACCCTTATGTATATTAAATCATCAAAAAATAGTAAACTTACCCATGAAATATTAAATAACATTTAGGCATCTTATAAGTGAAAATTTGACTATAGTAAAAGTATTAGTAATTTTGTAACTCATAAATAATAAATTAAAATTAATTATTTAATTTAAAATAAAATTAATTTTCTTAAAAATGTGTTCATAAATTTCAATTATATTTCTTCTAGTTTTAAGATAATTTTATAAAACCATATGAAAATTTTGAAAGCATTAGAAAATATGATTTAATTTTAAAAACTATATTTTTCATGTAAATTATGATTTCAATTAAAAATTAAAGTCATCATATTTAAGAAATTATTTCAGAAAAATGGAATTCTATTTTGGATTCTAAATTTAGAAAAAAAAATTAGTGTTGATTTTTGGTATTTTTATGGAATACGTGAATTTATGATGAATAGTGAAATACCATAATTTACAGAATAAGTTAAATACACTAATTATAGAGTCATGTGTGATTTTCCATAGATGTAAGCCCAATTAGTTCAGATTAACATGATAAAATATCTTTAATTAGTCATGGAAGACTCATTGTTACTTTTCTATTGGATAAATAATAAATTAATGAATATTATTTTGAGAGAACCCCTCTCCCTCCACTATAAATATCACCTTTCACACCCTCATTACCTCTCACCTATAAAGCATAAATCATTGTCTAAACTCAGACCAATCATCTACACTTGCACCTCTCCCACATAATATATCTTTTTTTGTCATCAAAAGACCATGCTATGGTGCCTTGAGGAGGATCTAAAGAGGGTAATGCCAGAGGTAATTATTCCCTCTCTTTTCCTCTAATTTCCTTTCAATTTCATGTTCTTTTCATAAACTATTCCCACATGGTATGGTAACCCCATTATATCACATATAATATAATGTTATGATACTAATGTGTTAATATATCATCCAATCCCTTCACATGTTGTTTTTATTTTAGAAAAGAAAATGTGGTTTGTGAGGTGCTAATTAATAACCTTTAAGAATGACATGCTTTACTTTTCCTTTATCGTCTTTATATCAGGGAATAAAACAATTTTTATGGTTGAACCATGTAATAATATTTATATTATTTCCTATTTAGTGTTATGTAACAAAATATTATATATATTACTAAATTATTAAACAAAACAAGTTTATTGTGGTAAAAAACTGCCCAAATTTACTTAAAATGATCATCATTAAATATTAACTACTGATTCGTCCACATGGTATATAACCTTATTCATTATAAGATTATTTAATCTCAGTTTATTTCATTAATAATTTAAAATTTCATTTCTAGATGAATTTCCATGTTCTACACGAACATCCAATCGTAAATACAAGTTAACTTTTCAATAAAACCATAAAAGCGAACATTCCCAAACAATGAATTTATGTTTTATTACTCCTCAAAAGGCCCATAAAATAAGATAATGAAATAATAGTAAACCATATTAATGTAAAAAAATTCATTAATTTTTAATTAATGAATCTAATGTGGTCATACCGGACATTAATGGGAAGAAATCGTTCAGATGTAAGGTATGGGGAAATTCTCGAACCTAACTTTGTTTCTTCAAGTTCTCCCTGTTTTACTCCATTTTTGGTATGGTCACTCCTTAAAAATTATTTTTCTCATCATTATACTAACTTTTCTAAGATATACATGTTTTCCACTAGATTTAATGTCAAACAAAATGTTTTCCAAATGAACACTTCTTTCGTGAACACACCTTTTACATCTCACTCAAGGTTGATGGTTCTTATAGGATGTATGTTATTCCCACTTTCTTTTGGGAAACCAATGTTTGTGATTGTATTTTATGAGATGAAACCCATTCCTTTACATGATTTATTTATGTTCCTATTTTATATAGTTTTTATGTGGAATGAATGATAATGATAATGTTATGATGTGATGGGTGCGCCCAGAATTATATAGCACAATATTAATGATTGAATGTGATAGGTGCACCCAAAATTATATAGTTCTCAAATTCATGGGGTAAAGTGATGAATCTCATGAGTTATAGAGAAATTATGAATGACTGTAATGCTAGAAATTTTCACATGTATGTGTGGTAGTTAACCACAAAGACATGATGTTTCATTTTTTATGCATTGCCACATTTCAAGCCTTTTATCAATGTTTCCTCCCATGATTTTGATGATGTTGTTATGATTATGCTCACCACATACTATATTTTTATTATATATCCTCTTACTAGTATTTTAACTCACCCCTTTTGAGGTATATCCTCAGGTGATTATGTGTACTAAAGAGTTTTCAAGGGATAATAAAAAGCTATAAAATATAGAATTAAATAAATGATTGTGTTTGATGCTGTAAATGTTATGTTTGGTCCTAGTTTTCCCAGGACACTAAAACTATTTATATTTTTGGTGTAATATTATTATATTTTTTATCTTTATAATTATTTAATATAAATTTAAGAAAATTTTGGTCACTATAGTTAGTATTAGAGGCAAGGATTAGTTAATTTGGGAATTAGGATTAGTAAACAATAGAAAAAACCTCTAGAATGAGACTAAATAAAAATATGCACAAAAGAAGCTTTAGGTATATATCATAAAATTTATTCATTTAGAATAAATTATAAAAATGGGTAATTTATTCATGTATTAATTACCTATGTATTTTTCTAACCTTTTTTATTTTAGAGAATGGTGAGAATGAGGGAAAAACTAGCCAACAACTCGTGCCAGGGCCAATGCAACGATTTCCCAAATGACATCCCCAATGATTTTGGAGGAGGAATTAAAAACATTATTGTGATGCTTTCTCAACTATCTCATATTATGAACATTAACCAGAATAATGGGGAATTTCCTCTTTCACCAAATAGGGATCAACTGGCTATCGAGTTTTTTATGCGGCAATGACCACCGATGTATAGTGGATCTACGGATCCTCAAGTTGTGTAATAGTGGGTAAACTACATAGAGAAGATATTTTTGTGCTCCACTATTCTGAGATGGAGATGTTGACACTAGACATTTATCGTCTAGATGGACAGGCCAACCAATGGTTGGCATTGATTTAGAACACCAATCCAATAGAGTAAATTGAAGAGATGGAATGGGGAGACTTTAGGATCATGTATTTTAATATCTATTTCCCAAGAACGCTTCACGTGAATATGGAGAGAGAATTCATGGAGCTCAATGAAAATGAATGAGAATCTGTCACAACCTATGAAGTGAGCTTCACAAGGATTTCAAGGTATGCTTTAGGGTTTGTTATAAAAAATGATATAAAATTGATTGAATCTTTACTGGATTAAAAACACACCATCTAAAGGCTCTTGAAATTAGATATATTAGGAGTTATTCATAAGTTGTTCGATGTGCTCTCAAAGTGGATATGGAGTTTGTAGAATGTTCCCCATGACTATGGTGATAAGAAATGAATGATGGAGTTTCAAGCCGAAGGATTTAATGATAAAGATCAGAATAAAACACAATGACCCACATGCCAAAAATGATGGAAGTTTCATCATGGGAATTGCCTTAGAGTCCTCAAGAGTAACTAGCATCAACAATAACCAATTCCAATGGAACAGGGGAAGGCTTATGCCATTACTACTGCATAAGTGGAGAAATATAAATAATTCATACAAGGTACACTTCCTATTATCTCAAGAATGGAAAAACTATCATTTTATTCTGGTTTTACACATTTATTTATATGTTGCATGTTTTCTTGAACTATAAAATCGAATCCCCAAAACTGTGGAGTAGATATATCTTTAAAAACACCAATTGGGGAAGTCATTACGACCCAAGTGTTTGAATCTTCTCTTGTTGGCATATGCGGGATGATTCTTCCAGTAAATCTCTTAATACTTCCCATAGTGGAATTTGATTCTATAATGGGAATGAATTGCCTCTCGCTATATAGATCACATATCAAATATCAAAAAAATAAAATATCTTTTCATATTTTGAATCATCCCATGCTCCTCTAAAAATGAAAGGAAGATCAATAATCTCAATTAAAAAATCATTCAAATGTGTGGGTGTTGATTCCCTATGAAGAAGCATACCTCACCGAAATAGTTGAGTAAAAAATGTTCCAACCTTTTTGAAATGCCCATCATGATGGAATACGGTGACATATTTCCTGAAGAGTAACCCAGACTTCCCCTAGATCGTGAGGTAGATTTCTCAATATAACTCATACCTAGAGATAATCCTATCTAAAAGTGTCCCTATAGAATGGCTCCTATCGAACTGGATGAGTTAAAGAAGTAGCTACAAAGGCATATTTACAAAGGGTTCATATTCCCTAGTGCATCACCTTTGGGTACACCAGTGATCTTTGTGAAGAAGAAATATGGAACAATGAAATTGTGTCTCGATTATCACGAACTCATCAAGATCATTATAAAGAAAATGTATCTTCTTCCAAGGATTTAAGACTTGTTTGATCAGTTAAGAGGAGATCAATACTTCTCAATGGTGGATATTTGTTCTTGATATCATCAGCTAAATGTAAAGAAGAAAGATATTTAGAAGGTTTCCTTCTATACAAGGTATGGGGACAATGAGTTTCTAGTGATGCCCTTCGGGCTTACTGATTCCCTTATAATATTCATGGATTTTATTAATATAATCTTTAGACATTACCTTGACAAATTTATGGTAGTTTTTATAAAATTTATTCTCATATACTCCAATAGAAAGGAGGAACATGAAGAATATCTAAGACTTGTGTTATAGACAATGATAAAGGAGATGTTCTATGCCAATTTCAGCAAGTGGTTATTTTGGATGAAGCAGGTTAGATTCAAGGGAAATTTGATCACAATAAAGAGAATTTATGAAGGACCTTCTAAAAAAGGAGATTTTGGAATGGATTAGGCCCTCTATTGTCCCATAAAGCTATAGTTTTCTTAGACTATCTGGTTACTACAGATGTTTTGTGAGAAATTTCTCACAATTGTCATGCTCGCTAACTAAGTTAACAAGTAAAGGGGTAAAGTATGTCTAGATGGAAGAATGTGACTAAATCATCAATGAGCTAAAGATATGGTCGATCACTACACCTGTACTCATAGAACCAAAAAGTATAGAATGTTTTGTAAAGATTAAAATAAATTCTTGGGTTGAGTAATAATGAAAATTGATAATGTGATAGCCTACGCCTCATGTTATTTAACATCCATGAGCAGAACTACCCGATGCATGACCAGGAGCTGGCAGTTGTGATATTTTTTTTGAAAATATGGTGGCATTGCCTTTATGGTGAGAAGTATGACATACACACTGACCAAAAAATCCTAAAGTATATATTTAAACAAAAGGATCTCAACATGTTTCAAAGGATATGGTTAGATCTAATCAATGATTATGATTTATCTATTCACTATCAACCTGGAAAGGTGAAAAAGGTATATGATGTTCAAAGTAGAAAATAACATGCTACTCTTTCAATGTTTCGGATTGAGAAAGACCATATCTTATTGGACATGAAAAGGATGAATTTAGAAATCATAAGGGTAGGGGATACATCCTACCTTAACCAAATGATTGCACAACCATCATTCCAATAGATGATTAAGGAGGCACAAATGGATGATCTAGAGTTACAAAATAAGGTGAAAATAGTAATAGAAGGGAAGGTGTAAGAGTTCCGTATCAATGATGAGGGTGTGATTCGGTTTGGAATAAGGCTTTGTGTGCCTTCATCTCCCCGGATAAAGAAGTATCTTTTGGAAAATGAATGTAGTTCAACATTCTCTATCCATCCTGGTAGCACCAAGATGTACAAAGATCTCTATGAACACTTATAGTGGGATAACATGAAAAATGAGATCGCAGAATATATCTCAAGGTTCTTGGTATGTTAGTATGTTAAAGTAGAGTGAAAAATGTAAAAAGGGTTGATGCATCCATTTTCTATAACCATGTGGCAATGGGAGAATGTTTCTATGGACTTTGTCACAGGTCTTTTAAAGATTTCGAAGGGAAATAATATGATATGGGTTTTGGTTGACCAACACACCATGACTGACCATTTTATTACTATTCAGGAAGATATCTCACTTTAACGACTTGCAAAGATATATGTGATAGAATAAGTGAGATTTCATGTTGTTCCACTCTCTATTCTCTCTGATCGTGATCCCAAGTTCACATATAAATTCAGGAGAAGTCTTTAACATGCATTGAGTAATGAATTTAATTTCATCATGGCCTATCATGCATAAACTAATGGCCAATTTGAAATGACCATTCAGACAGTTTAAGATACTATATGATACTACTCTCTAGAATTTAATGGTGGATGTGATCTACATATCCCATTGGTTGAGTTCTCATTCAATAATAGCTTCTACTCGGGTATTCATATTTCTCCATATGAAGATTTGTATAGAAATACATGTAGAGCTCCAACATGTTGGGATGAATGTGGAGAAAGAAAACTACTTGGACTCGATCTTGTATAAGAGATGATAGAGAAGGTTCCAGTCATGAAGAAACACACCAAAACTGCTCATAGTCGGCAAAATATCTATGCTAACAACCATCGAAGGGACTTGGAGATTGATGTGGGAGATAAAGTATACCTTCGAATATCGGCATGGAAGAGATTCATGCAGTTTTGAATGAAGGGAAGCTAAGACCAAGGCACATTATCCCCTTTTTTATCCTTGACCACATAGGATCCATGACCTATCAGCTTTCACTTCCACTAAATATGGCTCACGTTCATGATGTGTTTCTCATATCACTCCTAAGTAAGTACATACTAGATCCTTCACATTTAATGAACTTAGAGGGGTTATAGTTGGATGCTGATTTATCCTATGAGGAGAAGCTAGTAAAGATTTTTGATAGAGGAGATAAGGTTCTACACAACAATACAAACCACCTTTCAATGTTTTTTGGAGGAAGAATATGTTTTAAAAAGATACTTGGGAACTATAAGAGGCAATGAAGGAAAAGTACCCTCACATGATTATAGAAAATGAAATTTTGAGGGAGAAATTTCCTAAGGGGGGAAGATTTTAACGACCCAATGTTTTATCAATGTAATTACTTTCATATAAATATTCTATATCGTATAATCACTTTAGGAAGGAAAATGACATATAATTATACTAAATATTATTTTACCATTAAATATAATATTTCCACTTATATGTTTTGAATTTCAAAAATATGATATACACGGTTTTGTTCAGGATGATTTTGGATTCTAATAGAACAAACATAATTTTTAGTGAATAGTAAAATACCATTATGAAAAGTAACCTACACTTATAAATAGTAATATGAACCTGATTAATAGTAAATCTTCAAAACAATAGTCTCTTTACCCTGGAATGATTAAATAAAATTTAGGCATCTTATAAGTGATAATTTTACCATAGTAAAATTATTCGTATTATTGTAATTAATAAATAAACAATTATAATTAATTTATTTCTTTAATAGAAAGTTTATTTTATTTAAGGTGTTCCTAAATAAACAATAATATGTCTTATAGTTTTAAGATAACTTTATAAGATGTTATGTAATTTTTGAAATCATTTTAAAATCAATTTCAATTTTAAAAACTGTATTTTTCAAGTAAATTATGATTTTAATTAAAAATTAAATTAATCCAATTTAGAAAATTATTTCTGAAAAATGGACTTCATTTTTGGATTATACACTTTTAATGATGGATAGTGTGATTTTTTTTTATGAAATACTTTAATTTTTCATTAATAGTGAAATACCATAATTTACAATATAAGTTAAATACACTAATTATAGAGTAATGTATGGTGTTATGCTAATGGATTCCCAATTTTTTATGATTAAAATTAAAATATTACTATAATTATTCATGTAATACACACTATTACTTTTGTTGTGGAGAAATAATAAATTAATGCATATTATCTTGAGAAAACCCCTCTCCCCTCCACTACAAATATCAACCTTCACACCCTCATTTCCTCACACCTCTCAAGCTTAAATCCTTATCTACACTTTACCCAAGATTCTTCCCTAGACACTATCCCACTTCTAAGAACTTTTGGCCTCATAAAAATACCACCCCCAAGGTTTTTGAGGAGGATCTCAAGAGGATAACTCAAGAGGTAATTCCTCTCTCACTTTTCCTCTAATTTCCATTCAATTTCACGTTCTTTTCTTAATCTATCACCACATGGTATGGTATCTCTATTATATCACATATAATGGAATTTTATGAAACTAATGGGGTAATATATCATCCAACCACCTTCTGTTTGTATTTTTATTTTAGGAAACAAACCGTTGTTTGTTCGGTGTTACTTTATCACATTCAAGATCGACATGCTTTCTTTTTCCATTACCACCTTATTATATGGTCACAAAGTCATTTATATGGTTGAACAAGATTATATTATATGTATTATGTCATATATAATTTTCTGGAACTAACTTATGTTCATATTACTAAATGATTAATCCAACCAAGTTCATTGTGGTCCAAAAACTGCCCAAATTTACCTAAATCGGTCATCATTAAATCGTAACAAATTATTCATCCACATGGTATATAACATAATTAATTATGATAATTTAAAATCCATTAACTTAATTAATAACATGAAATATTAGTTCTCAATTATTATCCATGTTCTACACAAACATCCATTCATAAATACAAGTGAACTGTTTAAGAAAACCATAAAAGCGAACATTTCCAACCAATGAATTTATGGTTTATAACTCATAAAAAAGACCATAAAATAACTTAATGAAACCCTAATAAACAATATTTATGTAAATATAGTTCTATAATATTTAATTAATTAATATAATGTGGTTATAATACATTATAGTTAATAAATCATTCAGATACAAGGTAAGGGGGAATTCTCAAACCCAATATTCATTCTTCGTGTTCTCCCTCTTTCACTCCATTTTTGGTATGGTCACTCCGTAAAATAAATTGTTCATAATTATCTTACCTTTTCTAGGATATACATGTTTTCAAACTGATTTTATGTCAAACACATTTTTTCCAAAAGAACTATTAATTTAAGAACACACCTTTTACTTCACACTTAATGTTTACGGTTCTTGTAGCATGTATGTTATTCCCACATTATTTTGGGAACCCAATATTTATGAATGTATTATTATGAGATGAAACACATTCATGTAATTGGGATATTTACCTTCTTTTTTTACATATTTTATATGTTTAATGAATGATAATGATAATGTTACGATGTGACGCGTGCGCCCAGAATTATATAGCGCAATAATAATGTTTGAATGTGACGGGTGCACCCAGAATTATATAGCGCTCCAACGCATTGGGTAAATTGAGTAATCTCATGAGTTAAAGGAAAATTATGTGTTAACATGATGAGAAAATTTTCACAAGTATGTGTGGTATTTAACCACTAATAAATGATGTTTCATTTTTTCTGTATTTCCACATTTTATGTCTTTTGTTAATGTTTTCTCCAATGATTTTAATGATGTTGTTATGATAATGGTCACCCCATCATATATTTTTATTATCTATCCTATTACTGGGATTTTATATCACCATTTTTATGTATATACTCAGGTTATTATGTGTCCTAAGGGGTTTTCAAGGGACAATAAGATGTTGCAAGAAGATTGAATTAAATAAATGTTTTTGTTTGATATTGTAAATGTAATATTTAGTCCTATTTTACCCAAGACACTAAAACTATGAATCCTCATAGTTATGTAAGAAAATTTTGGGTCACTATAGTTGTTATCAGAGGTAGGGTTTAGTTAATTTGGTAATTAGGATTAGTGAAACATAGAAAAAACCTCTAGAATGAGACTAAGTACAAATTTGAACTCAATAAGCTTTAGAGATGGATCCCATAATTTATTCTTTTAGTATAAATCATAAAATTTAATATTTTATTCCTGAATTTATGACTTATTTTTCGTTCAAACCTTTTCTATTTTAGAGAATGGTTGGAACCATGAGAAAACAGACCAAAAAACTATTGTCAGGGCCAATGCAACGATTTCCCGAATGACATCCCCAATGAATTGAGAGGTGGAATTAAAGACATCTAGGTAATGCTTACCCATCTATCCTAGGATATTAAAGATTACCATAATAATGTGGATCATAATACTTCACTAAACTGGGAGTAATTGGCTATCGAGTTTTTTATGTGGTAATGAACACCGATATTCAGAGGATCTTTTGATCCACTAGATGCGGAACAGTGGGTTAAATCCGTGGAGAAGGTCTTTTTGTGCTCCACTATTATGAGATGGAGATGGTGACAACTTCCATTTATTTTCTAGATGTAGAGGTCGATCAATGGTGGGATTTGATTAATAACAACAATCCAAGGGAGGAAATTATAGAGATGGAATGTAAAGACCTTCAGATCATGTTTCTGAATAATTATTTCCCATGTACACTTCGCACCAAGATGGACAGTGAATTCATAGAGATCAAGAAAAAGGAAAGAGAATTTGTCACAACATAGGAGGCGATTTATACAAGGCATGCATCGAATTATTTGGACATTGTTATCAATAATGATAGAAAAATTGATAGACTCTTTATTTTATTAAAACCACACCGTCAAAAGGCTCTTGAAATTTGAGACTTTGTGACTTATGAAGAATTTTTTTGATTTTCTCTCAATGTTGAGATGGATTTTGGAGAATATTACTACAACTATGGTGATATGAAATGAAATATGGAGTTTCAATCCAGAGGATATAATAATAAAGGTGGGAGGAAAACTCAATGACCGACATGCCAAAAATGATGGAAGTTGCATCATTGGATGTGCCTCAAAGGGAGGGGTAAAAGCATCAAGTGTGGGAAAGAAGAACACCATGCTCAAGAGTATTGAAAAGACATGACAAGGATTGAGATTGTGCTGGATTGAAGGAGAGTACCACAATAGTTCAATGCTATAAATTTAGGGAGAATGGGAACTATTCAATCCAGTGAACTAAACCTCAAGTCCTCCAGGGTAATTAGCATCAATAGCCACCAATTCCAAAAGGAACAAGGGAAGGCTTATTCCATCACTGTCGCGGGAGTGGATCATGATAATGAAGTCATTCATGGTACACTTATTATTCAATCAATAATGGGGAAAGTCATATTTGATTTTGGTTATAAGAATTTCTTTATATCATGAAAGTTTTCTAGAACTATAGAATAGATGCCTTGAATCCTTGAAGATGAGATATCTATAAAACACCAAGTGGTGAAATTATTGAAACCCATGTTTTTGACTTTTCTCTTATTGGTTCATGTGGGAAGATTCTTCCAGAAAATCTCATAATACTTCCCTTGGAGGACTTAGTTTCTATAATAGGAATGTATTGACTCTCATTATAGAGAGAACATATCAACTATTGGGAAAAGGAAATATCTTTTCATATTCCAAACCATCCCATGATCCTCTACAATTGTAAGGAAGATCATGAATATCCATAAAAAAATCATCAACTATGTGGGTGTTGATTCCCTATGAAGAATCATACCACACCCAAATGGTTGAGTCATTGGAAAGTGCCAAAGTTGTTCAAATTCCTCGTGAGAGAATACAGTGACATATTTATTAAAGAGTTACCAGGACTTCCCCTAGATCATGTGGTAGAGTTCTCAATCAAACTAATACCTGGAGACAATCATATCTCAATGTGTCATCGTAGAATGCATCCTATCAGACTGGAGGAGTTAAGGAAGTAGCTACAAGAGAATTTGGACAAAGTGTTTATACACCCTAGTGCATCACCTTGGGGCACACTAGTTAACTTTGTGATGACGAACAAGGATGAAACAATACAGTTGTGTATCTATTATTGGTAACACAACATGATCACCATAATGAACAAGTATCCTATACCAAAGATTGATGATAGTTTCAATCAGTTAAGAGGAAATAAATAATTCTCAAAAGTGGATCTATGTTATGGATATTATCAGCTAAATTTGAAGAAATAGGATATTTTCAAGACTGCCTTCCATAAAAGGTATGGTAACTATGAGTTTTTGTTGTTGCCCTTCATACTTACTAATTCCCCTGCAATCTTCATGGATTTAATGAATATTGTCTTTAGACATCACCTCAAAAAAAATTTGTAGTCTTTATCGATGATATTTCCATATACTCCAAGAGAATAATAGATCATGAAGAACATCTAAGACTTGTGTTGCAATCATTGAGAAAGGAGATACTATACGCCAAGTTCAAAAAGAGTGACTTTTAATTAAGCAAGTCATGTTCTTTGGACATGTGATCACAAGAGAGGGAATTTCCCTACACCATTCTAAAACAAAGGAGATTGAGGAAGGGCCCAAGCCCTCTAGTGTCATTTAAATCCACATTTTTCTTAGATTAGATAGGTAATAATTACATTTTGTGAGAAATTTCTCACAATTGACTAGCCCACTAACTAAGATTATAAGGAAATGGGTAATGTATATCTGGATGGAAGACTGTGAGGGAATATTCAAGGGGATAAAGAGATGGTTGATCACTGCACATGTACTCACACTACCAAAAAGTGGAGAATGTTTTGTGATGCTTAAATGAAAGGATTGGGTTGAATGCACATGAAAAATGAAAATGTGATAGCCTATTCCTCATGGTAGTTGATGATTCATGAGAAGAACTACCTGACACACGATCCTGAGTTTCAAGCCATGATTTTTTCATGAAAATCAAGAGACGCTACCTTTATGGTGAAAAGTGTGACATATAAACCAACCAAAAAATCCTAAAGTATATATTCACACAAAAGAATCTCAACATGTGTAAAAGGGGATGGTTAGAGCTAATCGAATATTGTAGTTTCTCTATTCAGAATCATCCTGGAAAGGTGAACAATGTAGTTGATGCTCTAAGAAGAAAAGAACCTACTACTCTATCCATGTTATGGATTGAGAAAGACTATAACTTCCTGGATATGAAAAGGATGGATTTAGAAATATTAATGGTAGAGGATAGTTCACACCTTTTCCAAATGATTGCACAAAAATCAATCCAAGAGATGATTGAGGAGGCACAAAGGGATGATCTGGAGTTAAAAAACAAGGTGAATTCATTAAAGGAAGGGAAGCTATAAGAGATACCTATCAATGACAAAGGTGTGATTTGGTTTGGGACGTGACTTTGTGTGCCTTCATCACCTAGGAAAAAGAATGAGCTATTGGAAATTGAACACGGCTCAATATTATCTATCCATCCTAATAGCTCCAAGTGTACTGAGATCTCTGTGAACACTTCTGGTGGGATAACATGTAAAAGGAGATTGTGGAATATATATCATGGTGATTGGTATGTCAGAATGTCAAAGTAGATCTACAAAAGTAGAAAGTGTTGAGGCAACCATTTCCTATACCCATGTGGAAATGAGATAATGATACTATGTACTTTATCATGGGTCTCTCGAAGACGTCGATGGGAAATTTTTCGATAGGAGTTATAGTTGATGGACTCACCAAGAATGCCCATTTTATCACCATTCGAGAAGGTCTCTCACTTGAAAAAAAATGAAATGACATATGTGAAGGAAGTTGTGAGACTGAATTTTGTTTATCCCTCTATTGTCTCTAATCATGATCCAAGGTTCCCATCTAAAATTTGGAGAAGTATTCAACATGATTTGAGTATTGAATTAAATTTCATAACAACCTATCACCCCCAAACTGATGTCTAATCTGGAAGGACTATTCAGACTCTTGAAGATATTATAAGAGCATTATATCTAGAATTTAAAGGTGGAGGGGATCAGCATATCCCACTGGTTGATTTCTCATACAAAAATAGCTTCCACTTGATTATTTAGATGGCTATATATGAATCTTTGTATGGAAAGTGATTCAAAACTTCAACCTGTTGGGATGAATTTGAGAAAGAAAACTACTTGGACATGATCTTGGGTAAGAGAAGACAGATAAGGTTCATGTCATCCATAAAAACATCAATGCTCCTCAGAGTTGGAAAAAGATATAAGCTGGAAAATGATGAAGGGACTAGGAGTTCAATGATAGAGATAAAGTCTTCATTTGAATATCACCATGGTAGAGAGTCATGCGGTTTGGAAAGAAAGGTAAGATGAGACCAAGGTACATTGTCCCCTTTGACATTCTTGACCGCATAGGATCCATGGCCTAATGAATTTCAATTCAATGGAATTTGGCTCATGTTCAGGATTTGTTTCATGTATCACACCTGAGGAAGTACATACCAGATCCCTCACATGTACTGAACGCATAGGTGGTACTGAATGAAAACGATCTCTCCTATGATGAGTAGTTAGTAAAGATTCTAGACTAGATAGATAAGGTTCTACACAATAATAAAACCCACCCTATCAATGTTTTTTGGAGGAACCATTAGTTTGAAGAAGCTACTTGGGAACTAGAAGATGCGATAAAAGAGATGTACCCTCGCCTATTTGTGTAAAGAGAAATTTCGGGGATGAAATTTCATAAGGGGTGAATAATGTAACAACCCAGTGTTTTATCAATGAATTTCCCTTATTATAATTACTTTTTTATAGTATAATCAAATTCTTAAGCATAATGAAAAAATAATAATACTAAATATTAGGTGACAATTAAACATAATTTTGCCACTTCTAGGTTTTGAATTTCGAAAATCTGACATACATGGTTGAGTTCAAGATGATTTTTTTAGTCTAATAGAGAAAACATAATTTGTTGTGAATAGTAACATACCCTTATGAATAGTAACCTACCCTTATGAATAGTAATATGACCCTTATGAATAGTAAATTGTTCAAAAAACAGTAACCTTACCCATGAATGATTAAATAAAATTTAGGCATCTTATAAGTGACAATTAGACCTTAGTAAAAGTATTGGTATTTTTGTAAGTCATAAATAATTAATTATAATTAATTTATTAATTTAAAAAAAATGTTTTTTCTTAAAATGAATTTATAAATTAACAATTGCATGTATTCTGGTTTTAAGGTAATTTTATAAGACCTTATGTAATTTTTGAAAGCATTATAAATTCAATTTTAATTTTAAAAACTGTATTTTCCATTTAAATTATAATTTTAATTAAAAATTAAATTAATCATATTTAGAAAATTATTTCTAAAAAAATGGAATTCATTTTTGGATTCAACATGATGAAAAATGGTTACTGTGTATTTTCGGGGTTTTTATGAAATACATGAGTTTCTGATGAATAGTGAAATATAATAATTTAAAAAATAAGTTAAATACACTAATTATAGAGTCGTGTATGATGGTCTACTAATATAGGCCCAATTAAATTTGATTAAAATGATATAATTACTGTAATTAGTCATAGAAGACTCACTATTACTTGTTTTGTGGATAAATTATAAATTAATGAATATTATTTTGAGAAAACCCCTCTCCCCTCCACTATATATTACCCTTCACACCCTCATTTCCTCAAAACACTCAAGATTGATGAATTATCTAAAAAATTCTCAAGAATATTCCCTAGCCCCTCTCCCACTTCTGAGAACTTTTTCCCTCATATAAATTCCAACCCAAGGTGCCTTGAGAAGGATCTCAAGATGATAACTCAAGAAGTAATTCCTCTCCCTCTATTTTCCTTTAATTTCCATTCAATTTCATGATCTTTTATTTATATATCCTGACATGGTATGGTAAATATAGTATCTCACATATAATTTAATGTTATGATACTAATGTGGTAATATATCATCCAACCACCTTATCCTCCTCTTTTTATTTTAGGTAAGAAAACTTTGTTCGTGAGGAGTTAATTTATCATCTTCAAGAACGACATGATTTTTTTCCCTATAATGCCTTTTTATATTTTCATGAAACCATTTTTTATTTGAAACATATTATATAGTATGTATTATGTCATATTTAATGTTCTAGAACTAACTTATGTACGTATTTCGAAATGATTAAACAAAACAAGTTTGTTGTGGTCCAAAACCACCCAAATTTACCTAAAACGGTCATAATTAAATTCTTACTAATGATTCATCCACATGATATATAAAATTATTCATTATAAGATCATTTAAACTCTATTAATTTCAATAATCACATGAAATATCTATTCTTGATGATTGTCCACATTCTACACCAACATCCATTCATAAATACAAGTGAACCGTTCAAGAAACCCATAAAAGCGAACATTGTCGAACAATGAATTTAAGGTCTATAACTCATCCAAATTCCCATAAAATAACTGAATGAAACCCTAGTAATCCATATTCATGTATAAAATTTTCATTAAATGTTAATGAATTTATTATGGTTATATAGAACATTAATGTGAATAAAGCGTTCGGATACAAGGTAAGGGGAAATTCTCTATCCCAACTTTCTTTATTCGGGTTCTCCCTCTTTCACTAGATTTTTTTGTATGGACACTCCTTAAATATAATTTTTTCATCATTATCATATGTATTCTTGGATATAAGTGTTTTCCACTATATTTTATTCCAAACACAATGTTTTCCAAAATAACTCTACATTCAAGAACACACCTTTTACTTCTCACTCAAGGTTGATGGTTCTTGTAGTAAGCATGTTATTCTCACTCTCTTTTGGGAACAAAATGTTTATGAATGTATTATTATGGGATGTAATAAATTGCTTTAAATGGGTTATTTATGTTCATTTTTTATATAGGATTTATGTGGCATGCATGATAATTATAATGTTATGATTTTATAGGTACACCTAGAATTATATAGCGCAACATGAATGTTTGAACATGACAGGTGCGTACGGAATTATACATCACTCCAATGCATTGGTTAAAGTGATGAATCTCATGATTAAAAGGGAAATAATGATTGAACATGATTCTAGCAATGTTCACAAGTCTGTGAGGTAGTCATCCACTAAGTCATGACGTTTTATTTTTTATGCATTGCCTCATTTCAAGTATTTTATTAATATTTCCTCCTATGATTTTGATAATGTTGTTATGATTATGCTAACCCCATGATATATTATTATTATCTATCCTCTTATTTGGATTTTATCTCACCCCTTTTGATGTATATCCTTAGGTGATTATGTGTACTAAAGAGTTTTCAAGGGACAATAAGAAGCCAGAGAAGATTGAATTAAATAAATGTTTGTGTTTGATGTTGTAAATGTGATATTTGGTCATAGTTTTCCCGATAAACTAAACCTTTGGATCCTCGTGGTGTAATACTATTTTTTTATAATTATAATGATGTAATAGTAATTTATAAAAAGGCTGGGTTGCAATAGTGGGACCCTAGGGACAGGAAGGTTAGGTTGGTTTGACCGGGTCAAATCGGACCCAGACGCAACCAGCCAATGTTTACTAAAATACTAATAACATGAAAGTCATGCATCCGATTGACAATCCGTTTACAGAATTTAGACCCTCTCGAAGAGGAGTATCTTTTTACATGCTTTGAGGAGGCTCTCATGGAAGTTTAGAAGATTCAAATGAATTGGGGAGTGGTTCCCCCAGTCGTACTATGTACAGACCCCTATGGTTTGATGAGACCTGAAGACTATTGACGTTCAACTCTACGAGGCTCGACTATGGCCCAGTTGGATGAATTTTTTTTTGACATTACAAGACCATGGTGGGAATCTCTTTTGTGTGACTTTGAAAGAATATGGTACGTGACGAGGAGGATTACCTCAGTTGGACAATATTATTTGGAAGCACTTCTGAGTGACATTTCAGGCCCACGATACATGATGAGAAGATGTACCTATGTATTCCAAGGTTAGTGGGAAGCACATCAGTGTGACTTGGTTTCCCCACAAAACTCAATAGATTAGTAGTTCTCCAGATGTCTAGGTGTTAGATGATGTGACTATTGATTCTTCTATCACTACCATAAATTTATACCTTTTGTGAGTTTTCTAGTGCTTTGTGGTTAAAATTAAGGATTGTTGTGTGGTATTTCATTTTTTTGCGGAACCTACTAAGTATTTCTTCACTCACCCTTGAACGGGCTCCACCAACTCATGTCATGTACCATGTAGGCAATCAATGTTTTGAAAAATACATTGGTGAACCAAGACCTAGAAGTGCTCACTGATATGGGACTTAAAGACACTCCTATGGTGGAATCGGTGGCCTAGGATTATGCGAGCACTAGTAGGATCGGTTGGATAGGACATTATACTTCAACTTCTACTAGCTAAACTACTATCATGATCAGGTGGGGTTTTCTACAGATGGCCATCAGAGTTTTTTTTTTGTAACTTCCTATTTTCAATTATATTGTTGGGTGTTTATTCTAGTGGACTTATATTTGTTGTACTTGTACTCATCTTTGTATTTGTGATACTTGTTCCCATTATAATAATTGGGACTTGGTTGGGTGTGTGTGTGTGTATAGGTACTCGGGAATATTCTTCTAACTTGCAGGTTGATGCCTTTGGTGCTAGTCTTCTGCCCCTGTCCTTCAAGAGGTAGTCCTGAGGTAGTCACGGCATTGGCCCAGGGAGACAGTTTGTGATACTATGGTATGAAAGTGGAGTTTTTCCTACCGTAGAGACTGAGAGTCTGTTGTTTTGTTTTAGAGAAATATTTTTAAGTGTTTTGAGTTCAACATTCACATTTAGGGAGTCAATTGTTGGTGTGGTGGTTGACGTATCCATACACCAGGACCTTCAATTCATATTTTTGGATCTATACATGAAAAGGTGAGTTCCTTAAGTATCTTTTTATGTTCTTTTGAATAAAATTCAGATCACTAGGTATAACCTCTGACCATGGCACATCTTTATCTATCTCATGATTCTTCAACATAGACGACCACCCAGGATCCCGATACGAGGTCATGAGAATAGGCTGCCTAGAAACGAGACTTTTGTTCAAGGACCAGATCTATATATGGCCCCAGTAGGTGGGGAACTAGTGCTAACACCATTTGATGGTTATAATATACATACAAGGGTTACAACAGAAGTAACTCACATGATCAGTTTCCTAAACAAGTTTTAGAGATAGAGACCTCCCAGTTTTAGGGGAGAGAAATATCCTCAGGTCGCTGAGGACTAGCTAAAGGTAGTGATGCAGGTCTTCCTCTTAGTGAGGACAAAACATTTCCAGATGGAGATCTTGGTAGTGATCCTCTATAGTTATTGATAGAGAGGTGATGGATATTGGACCCCAGACGCACAATGAGATGACCCTCACATAGGCTTACTTTCAGTAGCTTTTCCAAGAGGAGTTTTTTCCCAGGACCTTGCGCTCTATTCATGTTTAGGATCTGCATCACCTACAGAAGTGCAGAATGATGGTGGCTGAGTACTCAATGAGTTTCCCTGAGCTATCTCGCTACTTGACAGGTATGGTAAGAGACCCCTTTTTCATGGCTTGTTCCTTTGATCAGGGAATCAAGATGGAGATCGGGGCGTCAGTTTGTCTCCCAACATCCCTCCTCAGGTTGGGGTACTGGAGTGAGTTCTTCTGGTAGAAAAATTCTCGGTGGATGAAAAACCCAATGCTAGAGCTACAAGTATAACCTAGGTGGAGAAATCATAGGTGGGTAGAATATAGTAGAAGCAAGGGCCCAAGCGAGCATGTTATTTCAGAAGATGACCCCAAGACTCAGGGTCAGCAGTGTGGGGCTCCCACACCAGTGGGAGTCAGTCGGGAACAAGGATTTTATTCTCGTGTGATGGGTATGGATACATGGAATGTGACTTCTGAGACCACCATACAGATAAAGAAAATATGGTCAAGGGGTCCTCAAAAGAGAGACAATGTTTTAAGCGAGGAGGTACATAGGGCAGCAGACGAGGCAGAGTAATAGGATGAGCAACAGGTGGTGGGAAACGGTTTAAGGTTTTACTACCACCACCGCCAGGTTGTCCACCCCGACCTAGGGAGTAAGAGGATATGGGAAATCATAGCTTCAAGTAGAATATTCTTATGACCAATATGCTTCATAAATTATCTAAGGTATGGTATACATTTCTCCACCCTAGCTGTTGTTCTTATATACATAGGTGTTAGTCACAATTTCATTTTCATGACTCTTGTTAGACCATGGATATTCCAGTGGAGACATTGGATCGATCCTTATATATAGAGACTTCTGTGATATGGGAATTGATAGTTACACATCTGTTCTAGTAGTGTGAGCATACTCTAGGAGGCGAGAGCTTCGGCTGGGATCTCCTAGTAGCGGCGTCGAGGCATTACAATGTCATCTTATGAATGGAATTTTTATCCCCATTCCATGCTCAGATCGACTATTTTAAGAGTACAATGTTTTGTGTTCACAGAGATTGGACCAGGTTTTCATTTAGCATTGAGAAGAAACCCCTTGCGGCTTAAGGCATACTTTCTTAGCAGAGGGTACAGCTGATCACTCACCAGTTGGCTAGCTTCACTCTAGTTTTAGTGGATGATGGGATTCCAATATTTCATGTATTGTTGGATGAGTATGAGGATGTTTTTCCAGAGAATGTTCCAAGACTACCTCCTCAAAGGGAGGAAGTCTTTTGCATTGACATGTACCCTTGAATAGAATTGATATCTACATAATCATATGGGTTGGATCCTATAAAGCTTTAGAAGTTGAGAGTACAGCTGGAAGACTTGCAGAGAATGGGTCCGTAAGGCCTAGTGTTTCACCATGGGTAGCCCCAGTACTTCTTTTCAATTATGAGGACATTAGTTTATGGTTGTGCGTGGACATCTGGTTCCTGAACCAGGGGACCGTGAAGAATAAGTATACACTTCTGAGAATCTATGATCTCTTCGAACAACTGAATGAGGTGAAGATTCTCTCAAATATAGACCTAGAATCATGCTATCACCATCTTTGGGTAATGGACGAGGATGTACTAAAGATAGCCTTTAGGTTCTGGTATGACCACTATGAGTTTATGGGGATGAATTTTGGCATAACCAATGCCCTAGTAGGGTTCATGGGACACATGAATAGGATATTCTAGCCTTAACATGACCAATTTTTTGTGGTCTTAATTGAAGACATCTTGGTGTACTCAGTGTTATTGGAGGAGCACACTACACACATATAGAAAGTCTCAGATACACTCTAAGAGCACCATCTTTATGGAAACCTCTTCAAGTGTCAGTTTGGGATACGGGAGGTCCACTTTTAGTACATTTCATCTCAGAGGATGGTGTTACAATGGATCCAGGGATGATATATTTGGTGCTTTCTTGGGAGCTTCCCAAGAGGGTTACTGAGGTGTAGAGCTTCATTGGGTTGGCTGGTTACTATCATAGGTTCATGCTTGATATTTCTAGAGTAGCAGTACCCTTATTAGGTTGGACATGGAAGAGAAAGCATATCATGTGGATGGAGACATCTTAGATAAGTTTCCATGAGCTACGGTGAACACTAACTAGTTCCACCATCTTGACATTACTAGATGAAGGTGTTGGGTATATAGTTTACTATAACACATCTGAGACAGGACTAGGTTGTCTCCTGATGCAGAAGTGAGTAGTGATCCCCTTTGGATCATTCTAGTTGAGGCCTCATGAGAAGAACTATGCAAGCAATGATGAAGAGTTTGGAGAAGTGGTCTTTTCCTTACAGATGTGGCAGAACTACTTTATGGGTGAATGGTATACAGTTTAATCCAACCATTGGAGTCTCAGATATATCTTCTCCCAGAAGGACATGAACCTGAGACAATGGAGATGGCTAGAGTTCCTATTGGACTATGACTTTGTGACAGTCTATACTCCTGGAAAGGGGAACGTGGAGGCAGACGCACTCATCAGGAGGACCAGTTTGTAGATACTGGGTAAGTTGATAGAGTAGTTGGTCATGATGTATATTTCTATTTTGGATTATTGTGGAGTTACTTACCTTTATTAGATGACTACGTGTCAGAGAGTTATAGTTAATGGATGTTGACTGTGAGTCCTGATGTGCTCAGTAAACCTCAAGATAGGCTCCTGATGGATTTTAGATAAGTGGGGAGAACGTTATCTTTTTCAGAGGATTCTCTATAGTGCCAGTGATATTGTGGGATGAGGTGTTGAGGGGGTTCCATACACCCCCCTTGGTGGTACATTTTTTTGTGTGGGAAATATGTACCAAGACCTATGACGTCAGTACTAGTGGATGGGTATGAAGAAACTGATGGACGAGTTCATTTCGCAATGCCTCACATATCAGCAAGTGAAGGTCGAGAATTTGGATCCAGGAGGCTTTCCCTAGCCACTTGAGGCAGCATAGTGGAAATGTGATGTTATCTAGATGGAAATTTTGATGGGGTTACCACAAAAATCTAGGGGCCACAACTCTATCTGGGTGATCGATGATTATCTCACCAAGTCAGCTCACTTCATACCCATCAGGGAGAAGGGTATGGTAGAGGGATTTGGATGCCTCTACATCTAGGAGATTGTGTAGCTTCACATGGTTCCTTCAACGATCATCTCAAATCATGACGCTTTCTTTATATCTCATCCGAAGAATAGATTATGGGTGCCATTTGGGATGCAGTTGTGCTTGAACACTTCTTGTCATCCCCATAAGTATGGTTAGATGAAGCAGACCATATAGTCCATAGAGGACATGCTATGTGCTTTCATTCAATATTTTGGTCACAGTTGGGAGGACCACCTACCACTGGTGGATTTTTCATACAACAACAGCGATCACTCCACTATTTCTATGACACCATTTAAGGCCATGTACGGTTGACCTTTTAGATAACCCCTATGCTAGATAGACCTAGATGAGTCGACACTCATGGGTCTAGAGTTGGTATGAGCTACCACTGAAGAGGTGCAGAGCATCCAAGAGCATGTGAGGACTGCACAGAAAAGGAATAAGTATTATGGAAATAGAAGATAGAAACCATTGGAGTTTGAGGAGGAAAATCATGTATTCCTTTAAGTCACACCCTGAAGAAGATTATAGAGTTTTGGCCGGGGCGACATGCAATCTCCAAGATTCATCAGACCTTTTCAAATCCTGAGAAGAGTTGTCAAGGCGGCGTACTGTATAAATCTTCCCCCATATATAAACCAGGTGCATGATGTTTACCATGTCTCATAGCTATGGAGATACATGCATGATCCATAACACGTCATCAACGTGAGTGAGCTAGAAATTGATGATGAGGGGAGTTTCTGAATATCTTGTTGGAGATATAGGATCAACAGGAGTGGGTCCTATATGGGCGGTCAATTCCTCTGGTGCATGTTCAGTGGCATCAGGGGAATCCCCATGATAGAACATGGTAGTGGGAGGCTTAGATTCAGTCTTAGTACCCCCATATGTTTGATTATTTTGGTTTTGTCTTTTAGGGATTTAAATCCCTATGGTGGGGAGAATGTAATGCCTCAAAATTTTAGTGTAATTTTTTTAATTATATGGAATTATTCTGAGACCAAACACTTTGACATCATGTGATTTCTAGGAATAGTGAGCCGAGAATGTAATTTTGAATTTTCTTTACGTATGTATATTTAAACATTCAAGCAGGTTTTCCTAACTTTTGAATTGGTTCTCAGATCAAAAATGAGAAGGCACCATTGAATTTAGAATGACGTGATTTTCCTAGAAATGAATTAATTTCGACCTGCAAGTGTCATAAAAGAAGTTATTTTTTTTATTTTTCATAAAAATAATAAAATAAGATTTAAAAGTCATTATATTTTTCTTTTAACCATTGAGCGGCCAATGCTGAAGCTAGGGTGGGGTGGTGATGCGTCGATGAGGCGCAATTATGGAGTCCCCGCAATGGCTCATTCTGCAATCATAACGATGAAAAGTCTCAAAAAAATATTAATGTTGTGATATAATTATTTTTATTAAATGAACACATTTGATAGTGGTGGAATTAAACTATGATAATTCTATGAAGAACCTCTAAAAACATCATCTCTATTGAAGAAAGTAAAATGCTGACAAACATCAAACATCATTGAAGCACCTAGATGAACGAAGCCATAAGTGACGTACAACGTCGATTTCTTGAAACGTCAAGGAGGCAACGTTGAAGCAAAAAATATCAAAGAGGTTGGAGTTTAATTTTTTCATGTTATTTTCCATTCATATTATAGAATTGATGACAAAAATAAACCAACTATTAGGATGATCCATAACTCATGAATTTATGTGGGAGGGTGACTTTTATTTTTGGATTTTTTATTCAGGATTAGTTTATCTATAGTTTGGTTGAGCCACAATCCTTAAGCCTCCCCATGAATATAAACCTCTAACGCAGAGGGCGCGAGACGACATGAACATGGTCATAGCACCTCTATTGTGTGCATTCTTTGTTTTCCCACCCTCATAGTGGTAGAAAGATGATTATGGGAACTTTGTATTGAATAGGATATTCCCTAGGAATCACATGTGTGGGCGATGCAATGAACAAACTAGTAGAGTGTGTCCGATGGTCCTCTGAATATCTACTTGTGTGTGGGAAGAGGTGGGGGTGCGCTCATCGGTGGGCCACGGCGGTAGAAGGTTGAAACCAACCAGCATCGGCGGTAGTGGGGAGACGCGGTGCCCACCTGGTATTTCGTGGAGGGATGGCCCGCTTCCGGTCCATCCAAGAGGTTCGGCGAGCCATGGTCGCGCGACCGGGGTAGGAGGGCCCTGCGCATCTGTGGGGCCAACAGAGGTCGGACGCGGCAGCTAGTGGCATCCCGACCAGGCGATTCACCAATGGTCCACATCAAGTGATCCAATGTTCAAGAAGGCGAGTCATGCCCCCAGCCTACTGGCTAGACCCACAACCCAGCAAGACGAAAATTTTCTAGTAAGCCAGGCCGGACGGGACCGGGTTTCCAAGCGACCCGGTGGGATGAACCCTCGACCAAACTGGGTGAGTTCCAATGATGCCCTTTGGGCATGTCCCACTAGCCAGTCTAGAAGAGATGACCCAGCCCTAAACTGGGTCAGTTCGAGTCAATCGGAACTAAACCGAGGTACGTGGGACCCCCAGTAAGGGTTGGTATGGTCGGTCCAACCTGGTCGGACTTGGCCCTGACACAGCCAACCCCTGTTTACTGAAACTCTAATAACATGCAAACCGAGGGTCCGATTGATGATCAATTTTTGGTGTTGGTACCCTCTCGACAAGGAAGACCCTTCGGAATGACCTATGGAGCATCTCATGGATTTTGAGATGTGATTAATGGCTTGAGGTATAGTTCTCACAGGTGCACTATGTACATAACCCTATGGTAGGTTAAACCCTGAAGACTGTTCACTTTCAACTCTGTGAGACATGATTATGGCCCAATGGGAATAACGTCTTTGTGAATTTGCATGCCCATGGTGGGAGGCACTTCTGTGTGACTTTTCATGCCCATGGTACGTCGTGATGAAGAGTACAACAGTTGGACAAGATTAGTGGGAAGCACTTTTGTGTGACTTTACAGGCCCGCTGTACATGACAGGGAGGTATATATAAGAAGTCAAATGCTAGTGCGAAGCACTTATGTGTGACATGACAGACCCATTATACAAAGTAGAATAGGTGTTCTCTCGAAGTCGAGGTGTTTGATAATGTGAATGATGATTCCTTCATCACTACCCTAAATATATATTTTTGTGAGCTATCTTGTTCTTTTTTCTTTTATTTGAGTATTTTTTTAGTGGTCTTTAATTTTTTATAGGGTCCCTAATGAGTATTGCATTAATAAGCCTTGCACGAGCTCCGCCTACTACTGTCGTGTCCCGTGAAGGAATTTTGCATTTCGATAGAGACATTGGTGGACTGGGACCCAGAGGTTCTCAGGGATGTGGGACTGATAGATGATACAAAGGTGGACTCAATGGCCTAGAACTAGGCAAGGACCAGTAAGATCGGGTGGAAAGGAAGATATTTTTCGGCTTCTAGTAGCTACACTACTCTAACGATCTGCTGCGCTTTTTTGATGATAGCCATTAAAGTTTTTATTTTATGCTTTTTTGATTCCTATTATTTTGATGTGTTCGTATTCTAGACCACCTATATTAGTTGTAACTGTACTCAACTTTTTTTTAGTGACACTTGTTCCATTTTTAGTGTGTGGTATTATTTTTGGGTGTGTGTCTTCTTAAAGGTTCCCAGGAAAAAGCATCCCACATGCAGGTTGACACCTTCGACACTAGTCGCCAGCCCCTGGACTTCGGGAGAAAGTCTTGGGTTAGTCACTACATAGCCCCAAGGGATGGGTTGTAAAATTCAATCTAATGAATATGAAAAGGGATGAGTTAGGTAATAAAAAGAGGTGTATCTACTAGGTTTTAACCCTTCACATGGTATCAGAGTGATCATATTCAATTTTATAATTTTTTGTATAGTTTTATCTGATTAAAAGTTATTTTTATATTTTATATATGAGTTATTTTCAATTGGTTATCATTATATATTCTTAATTTATTCATTCATTGCTCATATTTCCCAAAACATCCATAGAACCCATTGGGTGATACAGATATTTCTGTCTATATAACTTAAGAATAAACAACATGTGGCCAATTTTTATCCACCATATACCAATATACAATTCACTGGGATAAAATAAATAAAATACAATACATTTTTTAATAAATAACATGACATATGTTAATAAATACTATGTCTTTTCCACGAAAAACATGTGCATGGTTTTCTGGAATACATTTTGAGTAACTTAAATATATGTTCCATAGTATAGAATTTTATTCATGAAATCATAGAGTAAATGAAATTTGGGGTATTAACACATGATTCGTGGAAATAAAAATAATGAAAATAGGATTTTACATGACATATAACTCTTATACACAATATATACCTCATAAATGTCAACTATAAACATAAATGAAAACTACCTCTGTTTTTGTCATAAATAGAAGACGAAATTTGAAACATAGCATACAGTTGGAATGCACGTGTCATTTATCCTTCCCAATTAAATGGAAATATAGAATTTAATGAATTAACCCATTAAACCTCATTAATATTGGTTTTTGTGTCATTTATTGATAGTATATGACGATTGATAGGTTTTATGTGATATTAAATACCTAATTCATTCATAATAAAATTTAGAACTACAATTCATGTATGTTGTTTACATATTTTATATAAAACATGAATTAAATTTGAACACATTACATAATTAGTATTTGTATTGTGTTCCATTTATTGATATAACTCATTAAATTCTATCATTTATCATGTAAATGTTATGTTATATGATAATATTTTATACAATAAGGACAATCTCGAGTAATTATGATAGGTATTTCTATAATAATTCAATTTACATGCTTTGAATTTAATTTATTCAACATTAAATAAAAAAATTAATTTTTTTGTATAAAATCACAATAGATGGAAATATATAGTATATTTTGGATAGTGATTTAGATAAAATTTATTAATTGATTAATCATACAAATAATTAAACTAATTCATGAATGTTTTATCTGAATAGATGAATTGATTGAACTGAATTCCAGAATGTTATCTTAAATATGTATTCATCACACGGATGAATTACCATGAGCTTATTTCAAAAAATTTATGTGTGTGGTTTATTTTAATTTATTAATTTCATGATTTATTGAAATTATTATTTTAAAATTACAATGATGGCCTTGAATTCATCCCTACGTCCATATTATATAAGGAAATATTTTCTTACATATTATTTTATGAAAATTTCATCTTCATGTTCTCATCAACAACGTGTGATGTAAAATAATATATAAGGATGGAGATACTATTTACATATATCTAGTTAAAGATAGATTTGTGGCACCAAGGTGGATTCTTCACATATGTTATAAAGGAGGATAAATTATTTTCTACAACAAGTCCATCCATACTCATGGAGTATTTATAAAGGGTTAAGTGTTTTATTATTTTCTTCTCAATAAATAAACCCATAGATACATGTGATGATATTTCCCTATTTTAAAATTTTTTATGCCTGGTTTATTTTATGAATATATGATTATGGTCTCAAATTAAAATCGATAGCATTAAAAAATTGAATTCAATTAAATTTATTCTGTGTAAATATTTTCTAGATACATGGTTAACCTATCTACTAAAAATAAAAAACATTGGTAAAATATAAATTAAAAAAATTATTTATAAAAAATAAAATCAATGAGTGTAATATTAATTTAGATTAAGCATTCCATGTTATGATTATGACTGAACCCATATAACAATGTAACTACATGGACAATGTCTAGACACTTGATTTTATCTAATCATTATAATGATGGACTTGGGATGGATTAACTAAATTGGTACCCGTTTTTTTCAAAATTTCATCCAATACATTATAGATGTATGTGTTGAGGAAACAAAAATATGTATTTTAGAATTTGGGGCTCCAATTAAAAGATCATAGGGATTTAATCCATCAGTTAGAATGGATAATAGCCTAAAAATACCAATATGATTTTAATGGACAATATGTGGGTTATAAAATGGGAAATATGGAAGTATGGTACTTGAACTACCATGAAATGGGACATTTTAAGAAAAATTATTCGGTACATAAGACTTGATAAAATTTAAATTATTATATCTCATATAATTTATAATATCATAATGTCCTAAAAAAATTCATTTTTATTTCCATATTAAAATTATATATCCATATATCATGTTATATTTGTCATCTATTATAGAGAAATAAAATCTAATAATCATTAGTAACTTCACCGTATGGTAAAAAAAATTCATATTGTATTAATAAAAGTAAAAAAAAACTTTAAAAATTACTTCATTATGAGTTTTATGTCATAAATTCATTATCTATCATTGGGGGATCTTTTCAGGCTTTTAGGTTTGCAGAAATAGGTTATAACTCATAAATTATAAAAGAATATATATATATATAATGTGGAAACATTTGATTAGTATCATTTTTCCCATAATATAATCCGTAAAATAATGGGATTTATTTTCATATAAAATCTTAATTACTTTCAAATTGACCAATTTTTCTATTCCCATCCATAAAAACTATAAAAATCATTTCAAAATGGGGGATATGTGAAAAAATATCAATATGGGATGTAAAAATTAAATGCTTGTTAGTATAGTGGAAAACATGAAATCTATGTAATGATTACCTTTTTCTCTATGTTCATTGAGGGAAATGAAATAAATCAATTTTAATTTAAATGAAACACAATTTTATCTCAAATAAATCATTAAAAACCCACGTAAAGAACATATAAATCATGTAGGTTTGGATGTTTTCATTCATATCACTCTTAAAATGGAATAACTAATATGGACAACTTCCTTCTCTAGATTACCCAACATATTAGAGAGATATAAATGACCCACCCAATCATGGGTTATCATGGAACCCCCTATCCTTTTATAATAATAAGACCACCATTACAAGGTTTATAACATAACCACCCATCATTGGTTTATAACATAACCAACCATCCTCTGTTTATAACATAAACATTTTCCCTTCGTTTACGATGTATCCTCCAGTCCTTAGATAATAATGAAACCACCATTTATCCTTGATAATGATCAAAACCATAAAATAATCATAAATCATGAAGTCATTCATTTTCATCATCAAATCCTCTAATTGTTTTAAATCTGTTATAGAAATCCCTTTCAGAAAACAAAATACCAATCTACATTAAATACATTTTAATACCTAAATAATCTGTTTTCTTAAACCCATTTAAATATTAAAATTCTCAAAAAAGTTAAATATTGATTTATTTGAATAGGTTTTAAATATTCTAAAGGAATCGAAAATATAGATAATTATTAGAATGGAGGGAAATCTCATTGTTTCCCCACATGTTAAAATAGTTCATTCCTATTATTGTTCGTAATGAAAGTAAATCATTGAATTTAAATATTATTTTTTTAAACAAGAAATATTTACAAAAATCATATATAAAATTCTAATGTATATATAATTGCATTCATAAAATCATTTTAAAGACATGGACATGTGAGAGAAAGGGTGTTTGAAGAAAAACATTAAAATGTTATTTTTTGAAGATAATTCCCTTACTTGTTTTTAATTATTTGAATCATAAGATCCCTGAAAGAATAAATTATAAAAAAATGGTTGATTTAATGATAATATATAAATTAATCATATATATTTTTAAATTTCATGAATTTAAACCTAATAATAAATATGTTCATAACCTTGAAGTATTCTTCAAAGAAAGGAAATTGATAAAAATTCACTTACCTTGAGTGGAATTCAACACATATGTTCCCTATCTGTCTAAATAATAAAGTTATGTTAATTATTAAATTTCATAAGAATTGTTTTCAATTTTATTATTAAAATTATTTCACTTATAAACACATCATTAAAAATTAATTAATTAATTAAGTTTTTAGAAGTTGTTTCATTGATATTTGGAATATTTGTCAAAAAAAATTTGGTAGGTTGACTATGGTAAAATTGTTTAATATGTCAACATGTACATAATAATAATCATAAAATAATTTTAATAAATATATATATAAATTAAAAAATTTAACACCAATAATGAGTTGTTTTTATGGAAAATGAAGTATGCTACATTCATATGTTAAGACATACGCACACATGGGCAACACTTACATTTTTTAATGACCATTATAAAAATTTCGTATGTATTATTTTATATTTACAAAATTATAAAAATATCATAAGTAGTATATTATATTATTAAATATACTTATATATATTATAAAAGTTATTTAGTGATGAAGAAACAATCACATCATTTTGTGGAGGCAGTACTCCCCATATTCAGACAAACAACATAATAATTATTAAGTGTCTGAAATAAAATGATATATTATCTATTAATAATGATAAATATTTCACTAATATCATATATATACATATTTTCATGCATATAGTATATATTAATTAAATTTATCTGTATTAACTTATATGTTACGAATTAGTGAAAAATTAATCACATCACATCACAAGATAATTGATCATCGTATACATGAGCCACGTTATCATATCCCCCATGTAATGTAATGTAATAGAAATATGTGATATAATTACATAAAAATAATAAATATATTAGAAATATAATATATATACTTTTAATACATCATTAAAATAAGCTTTGGTAGGTGATGTTGGAATAAAATTAACAACTGTTCGTGAGGTGGTAGTTTGCTGCACAAATGGATTATGATTTTGTATCAAACATTATGGAAGAAGATATAGATTTAGATTATTAAATTAACACAATGAAATATAATTTTATGTCATTTATTTGTGTTATTATTTAAAAAAATTATGAATATTGTAATTTTGCGTAAGAAGAGATAACATTAAGATGAATGGTTAAACATGGTACAACGTTTTCAGAAAACCTTCCTCATGTAGGCAAAAAATTAATTCATATGATGGATTTAGGATTAAGATATTGGACATAGGTCATGTGGAGTAATTTCATGATGATATTTGGGATGTTATTGGTTAAAAATTGATTTTATGGTGTAAAGAGGAGAGGATAAAGGATGACATTTTATAAGTGTGGTTACTGAGAAACATATATTTAATGGAACGAAAAGGGTGTACCAAAATTTTTCACACGTAAAAAGAATCCAAAATTGAACATTATACAAAAATATACATGATATGTTTTATATATTTCCATAAAACCTTATTATACAAGTTTTTAGGTCATCTAAACCCTCATTTTTTAGTATGACCCCTGGTTAGAATGTTTTCACCGTAACTACAGTAATAAATTTTTACAGTTTTGATTATTCATTATGGTGAAAAAATATTTTGATCATATTAGACAATATAAATTATTAAGACTTAAATTTTTGAATCCATTCTAAAAAATCATTTTACCAAAAGAGGAATTATTTAATTTGATATTAAACCCTTATGTGTAATGAAAAGTTGAGTTTTCACGAATTATATTTTCCAAGAAAAAGATGATTTTAGATAAGGATTGCATATCAAAGGAGTATGATCAAGGAAATGTCATTTTTATATATGGCCCATGGCTTAATGTAATAATTGATGGAGAAAATTTCATTCCTGAGATGGAAAAACAAAAGGATCGAGATAGTTTAGCAAAGGCACTCATGAAGAAGTCAAAACTAGTTCACAATAACATCATAATGCTTGGGCCACTACATCCGATGGCCTGAAGGACTTCATTTTTTATTTATTTTTGATAATCCACCTTTCAAGGGGTGATTAGGAAACCTTAAAAGGCCCATAGGCATAATTATTACATGGACCGTAGGCCTTAGATTAATTCATTACCCGTAGACTTCAAACATTACATACAACCCAGACTAACTACTTGGAACAGCTCCTCCCCAGTATCTTCATCATTAAAATCTGCTCTCCACCTTCGGATAGTTGTTCAGCTAGGCTATCCCGTTCTTGAAAAGGCTTGTCCTGATGGATGGTTCCATACCCTCTCATTCTTGCAATCTGTGTAGCTTCTTCTATGGTGAATGCTCCTTTCTCATCCTCCTTATAGAGCATGTTCCTTGTAGGTTTTCTGGTTTTCATCTTCACTTAAGTTGTCCCAAAGGACATAAGGTGGCCTAAAGTCCTTATTGGCTTGAAGGCTTGGGTGGCCCAAAGGCCTTAGAGGACTCGGGGACAAAATCGGTGGCCCTAAGCCCCAAACTGGGGAAAATTCCCTGCTGCTACAGTGCCAAACAGTTCTTGCTACAGTTCCCGCTACAACACCTACTACAGTACCCCAGAAATTGTGCCTCCACCTGGATTTAATCCAGGGATGCCTGGATGCACTTAAGAGTCCTCACCAACCAGGCTGAGGCACATGTGATGCTTGGGCCACTGGAGTTTCATGCTCGATACCCAATGTAGAAGAAAGAAAAATAAGTAATTCTTGGCAGCATTGTGTCTGTGACTGACTCAGGGGAAATTCATGTAGGTAAGGTGAAGGAAAAAACTCTTTACTCAACTAGGCTCATTGCTTATGTGAAGAATTCATCTACCCCAATCTTTGGGTTATTGACAAAATTCAAAGAACCACTATCCCCAGGTGTTGGAAGGGAGAAATATTAACAATAACCCCTTCAACCAATTCCTCAGACCGATGGAGAAGCACCGGGGTTCACTATCCAGGACAGAGAAGACATGGTTGGATTAAGGTCGGAACATATTGAAAAACATTAGACGTGGAAAAGGTTTACTAGAGAATATCGAGGTGGAGTACAAAGCAGTAAAATGATATGTTTCAACAAATGAATCTTTGAGGTAGGTACATTGCATGAGTTCCTCACAAATAGGTGAAAAACTAAGGTGAAAGACAATTTCTAAAAGTAATGGAGGTGGTGGTGGTCTTGGCCCAGCCCCACCTGGAGCAATGAAAATCTTATGATGGAACTATCATGGACTTCGAAACCCTCGAATGGTTCGATCACTCTATCACTGGTGTTGAAAATACATCCCTGAAATAGTTTTTGTATCTCAAACTATATTGGATTGAAAGGATTCTTCTCTTATCGGTATGAAGATAGATTTTAAAAATGTCATATCTATTGGAAGGAAATGACACTCTAGTGATATGTGCTCTTGTTGAAAGCGTACCTTGGTGTTTAGGTGACTGATTTTCTAGGTAATCACATTGTTGTGACGGTTGCTACATCAGGATATACGTTTTGGTCTTTTGTGGGATTCTATTCGTGGCTTGGATACCAAGATAAACACAAATCCTTGGACATATTGCACTGAGTGAGATATTATCTCTTGGTTCCACATCCGGTTAGGGAATACTTTAACAAGATACTCTTTCATTATGAAAAATAACGGGTGTTTCTGTAGTGGTGATGATATGGAATATTTTAGGAATTCTAATGTGCTAATTTCTATTCATGACATAGGGTTCTCAAGAACTCCACTCCCTTGGTATATAGGGATATCAATATAAAATAATATTGCTAAAAGGTGGGATAGATTTGTGGAAACCGATGAGTGGAAATCCCTCTTCCATGCTTTCTCATTGGTTCACCTTCCTCCAGTCTCTTATGACCACTGTACAATCATTTTGTCGACAACCATTCATGGGAAAGTTAGGACAACTTTTCGGACTATTAGATTTGATAGAATGTGGCACCAATACTATAATTGTTAGAAGGTGTTTGAGTTATCTTGTAAGGTACCATAATGGTCCATGATTTCCAATATTCAGAGTACTACCTCTTGTTTACCAAAGTGGAGTTTGGTAATATATGGGGATTTTGAAAAATGTATCAATGCTTCATAAAATTGCTTGAAGAAGCTACACTCCTTGACATGTTGTAACTCTGTAATCAATGATATCCCTTTTATATAAAATAACCTTAACTCAACTTTGAGGGAGAAGGAGAGATTTTGGTTTTTGTGGGTAAGAGAATCCCATTTTAAAGAGGGTGAACAAAATACACACTTTTTCACCAAAGTGCCTCGGATAAGAAAAGAAAAAACCACATCTCTCAACTTGAATATCACATTAGTAGGGTTGGTTATGACATCGATAATCTCCAAACAATTATCCTATATTTTTTCAGCAATATCTATAAAGTGGAAATTATTTAAACTCCTTCGAGCCTGACTATCTATATCCCAAAAAATGTCATATAGGATATGAACTATAAGTTGGAGAGAGATATTTCTAGTAATGAAGTCTTATAAGATCTTTACCTCATTCACTCCACCAAGGCTTCAGGGCCGGATGGGTTTTATGTTCTGTTTTATAAACATTTTTTGCATATTTTTGGACTAGATGTGGTAGCCCTGATGAAGGATTTTTGAGATGGAAGAGCCTCTCTTGATCCCCTAAATGAATACCTTATTAAACTCATCCCAGAAACCCATTTTACATAGAAAATAATAGAATTAAAACCTATCAGTTTATGCAACGTTGTTTAAAAAATCATTTCCTTCATCTGGGTGTTGAGGCTCCAGGATTGTCTCACGCAGTCCGCCACTGAAAAATAGAGTGATTTCATTCAAAATAGATCCATTTCTGATAATGTGGATATTGATTTTTAACTTTTTAAAACTATTAAAACTTATTCTTCATCCCAAAGAGGTGTCCCGAAAATGAAATTTGATATGAAGAAGGCTTACGACAAAATTGAATGGTCGTTTCTTGAAATTTCTCACTCTAAATTGGGATTTGGAATGAAATGGATCTCTAATATCATGAACAATGTTATGACTATCACCTTTATAATTAATATTAATAGGTCCTACTTGGAAAGCTTTAAACCCTCAATAAGTATGTGGAAAGGGGAATATATATTACCTTATCACCTCATTCTTGTGGCTATTGTTTTTTCTCATCTTCTCTTGATAAATGATGGTCAAGGGATCATCCATGGTGAAAAGGTATATAGAAATTCCTCCATATAACCCACATTTTATTTGTAGAAGATTGCATCCTATTTTCTCATCCTACCCTGAATGAATGTGGTTAGGTACTGAAAATATTTAATATGTATGAAAGAGATTCTAGACAACTTATTAATCCTTCAAAATTAGAATTATCCTTTAGTAAATGTGCTTTACATGAAAAAATGGAGGAACTATAGTGGATGTGAGGATTTTCACTGGTGAAAAAACATCCTAAATATCTTGACCTCTTGACCCTTGTCTAAATATTGAAGAAACATGTGTTCACATAGATTGTGGAGAGAGTGGACAATTTTATTTGCTTATAGTTGAGTAGGAAGATATCCATAGAAGGAAAACAAGTTACTATTAAAGAGGTGGCCCAAGAAATCCCATCTTATGAAATTCCCCTTTTCATGTTTCTAGAAACTATTTTCAATTATATACATTCTCGGTTAGCCAAATTCTGGTGGAGCTCACACGAGGGTAAACATAACACCCATTGGATGTCCTAGAAAAATGGTGTGTTTCAAAATTTTGTGGATGTCTCAAGTTTAGGAATCTAAAATGGTTTAATGAGGATATTTTGAAAAAACAAGGATGGATCCTTCCCACAAACCTAAACACACTATTATAAAAAGTGATGAAGAACAAATATTTCCCCCGCTCTGATTTTTTTCAAGCCCAGTTGGGGATGAGGCCGAGTTTTTTGTCGAGAAGAATTTGGGGAAAAAGATATCTTCTTGATCTAGTATTTTTGTGGATAATTGATTATGTTAATGATGTGAGTTCTTGGAATGTTCAATGGTTAAAAATGTCATTAACCATAATTTGTCCTCGATTGCTGCCACAGGTGTTGAAAATGCTAGGGTGTGAGACATGATCAATGAATCACAAGATTACTTGGATATGAGGGGAAATTTAAAAATGGTTTAATGATATTGATCACACAGTTATTCTGAGTATTCATATCACACCTGGTATTGAAAAGGATTGGTTTTTCTAGATTGGGGAAGCATTTGAGAAGTTCTCAGTCTGATTGGGCTAAAAAATATGGGTTTATGACTTTGCCCAAGTCACCCCTGAAAATCGTTGGAAGAGTCTCCAGTCAATCTCCTCCCCACCCAAGATGAAATTATTTTTTTAAGGTATGCTCTAGTGTTCTACCTACTCGTGAAATTCTCATAATATGTCATCTAGTAGATGATGAAAATTTTCCTTTGTGCCTCTAATAGGTGGAATCTTGTTTGAATGTAATTCTTTTCCGTTATAAGGTGGAATGGGTGTGGAAAACAACTGAGCTGAATTTTAAAAATTTATTTGATCCATCTATTTGGTTTATTCAAAACTTCATTAAATGAGAATCTTTATTGGAACCAATTGTGATTTGGGAGATAAGCACAATTTATTGGCTTGTGTATACTCGGGGAAATGAAATCATTTTTCACAATAAGGTGAACCAAGATCGTTCGTTGTGTCTGGAGAATGTTGGAATGGACGAATTATTGGATGATGAATGATGTTGTTCCTTATATGGGTAGTCATCTACAGGAACCTCCCTATAGGATCCCCCCTTAGGAGTGTTTTTTCAAAATTAATACGGATGGGGTCATCTCTTCTCTCCCTAGGGTTGGAATTGGTTTTGTTGCATGATAGTGATGGTCAGGTCATGGAAGATTATTGTAGGGTAGTTCATTCCCCCTAGAACCCTATAGTATAAGAGGAATCTCCCATTTTCCATGGTATTACGCTCACTCTCTCAAAATGTTGGATTAATGTTGTGGTGGAATCTAACTTCTTAGATGTGATCAACACTTTATTAAAGGAGGAGAATTCCTAGACTTTTGGAAATATTTTGAGAATGATCTGGTCCTTGACTAATTTCTTCGCTGAATGACAATTTTCTTTTTTAAAGAGGGGGAAATCGAGACACTCATAGTTTAGCTTGTTTTCAGAAATCATGTGGTAACTATTGTTTGGAAGACCCTTTCCCTAAGTGAATCTAGAGATTTTGTGTGATATATCAGTAATTTATTTTTTTTTGCTCAAAATAAAAATAAAAATCCTATGACTAATAATAATCATTTAATGAATAAAAATTTATATATATTTATATATAGTCTATAAATATAATTTATATCTATCCTAATTGGTTATTATAGTAAAAAATAATCGTAGTGAAACATTATTCACTTTAAAATAATTTTGAGAAAATTTTTCTTTTTAACCCAAAAATTAAATAATATTAAAATATGGTAAAAAGTTTATAAAAAGTAATTAAGTGGATTAAATATAAAATACGATTACTTATGTTACATTAAAATATATTAAAACCATTTTATAGAATCTAAATTACTTAATTTATTTAATGAAAATAATTTTTTTTAAATAACAATTTTTCACTATCCTAAAAAAAATCAATATTTTCTGAAAAATTCAAAAAAACATCAACCAAAGATAATTTTTACATTATCATTTATGAAATTAAATTAATTTTGCCTAATTAAAAATCTAAATCTTAGGAATTTATATTTAATAGAAAAACCTTATAAGAAAAGGTTGTAGTTAACACTGTTTTCTTTTTAATGTAAAAATTACATAGTATTTTTCTATTGAATATAAAAATATAAATCTTGAATATGGTTTATTATATCATTACATGGGATATAAAATTATTATCCTTCTAGAAATTGTGTCCTCAAAATTTTATTCACTTATTAAACAAGTGTGGCTTTCTTTCTATCTTATCACTTTCAAATTCCCATATTTCTTCTTCAACCATGTGGCTTTTCCCAAAAAAAATAACATGGTGAATCACCTAATTCCACAAAATATTCTCACTATATTAAACATTATTATCTAAAAGTTACTCTAAAAAATGATTATCTTCCAACAGAATTACATAATTGCTAAAAATATGTGATGAAACTAGATAATATTTTCTTTACAACGAGACAAAAAAAATATACCATGGATAAACTCATAGGAAACTCCATTTAGTAGGAAACTAATCTGACACCCTCTAGGATCACATATTTTCTAATAAAAATGAAACAAAGCATTCAATTTTGAAAAAATATATATAACACTTTAATATATAGATATAATAATAAAAACATGACAACCTACCTCAAATGAAAGATATTTCCTCCAGTTATCCGCATAAATTTTCTACATGATTTTAGATTTATTCGTATTTTGTGGAATCATTTATACATTCTCTACGATTTTCTATAACAAATCGTTCCCCATCAACTTCCATTCCCCTTATAGATCCAAAAAACATGGATTTCAAAACTAATTTCAATATAATGATTGAAATGTTCCCCCATATATTGGAAGTAAAACTGTTATTATAACAAAAAACAACCAAATAATTATGTTTATCTAAACTTATCTTATAATCCATCAAACATGAACAATGAATATATTACATGGTCTGAATAGTCATTGTAGACTGATCATCAATTTAGAGATGAAAATCTATATTCAATTTAAATTCCAGAACAAAATAATTATAAAGTCCTTTACAAAAAGAATGTGAATATGGGAAATTAGTTAGGTAAAACAAAGAGTGGAACTCCATGTGACATAAATATCTCCCTAAGATATTGTCGAAAAAGATAATCCTGATACATATCATCTAGAATGGGGAGGAAATGAGAATATTTATTTAATAGACCTGCTATAACAAAAATTACATTACTGACACGTGAATTATTTAGTTATCCTACCATGAAATCAATTTATATTTTCTTTATTTACACATTAACATTGGAAAGGTTGAAGAATTATGTTAAATAATATTATTTATTCTTTAACCTACTAATAATTCAATCAGTTCATGGTATATTCATCAATATTTCTTTTTATTCAATCACACCAATAATAATTCTGACGGTTTATATTTATATATTTATATATATATATATATTCTAATGTCTCAGGCCTCTCTAGTCCATTACATTGCTAAAATCATGTGTATGAGGTTTTCTGGGAGGTCAAGGTTACTTATCCCCAAAACATTTCAAAATTTCTAGTTATCTGAACAATGTCGTTAGTATTGGTGAGTAATTTTGTGAACAATGCCATCGGTATCAGTGAGTTATTCTGTGAACAGATCCATCTGCATAAGTGAGACATTTTTCGAATAGTTCCATCCATATTAGTGAGTCAGTATGTGAACAATTCCATCAGTATTGATGATTCATTCTATAAATAGTGCCACAGGTATCGGCGATTCATTTTGTGAACAGTGCCATCGGTATTAGTGAGTAACTCTATGAAAATTTCCATCGATATCAGTGAGTCATTCTGTTAATAGTGCCATCAGTATTGATGAGTCATTCGATGAATAGTTCCCTCAGTATCGGTGAGTCATTTTGTGAACTGTGCCATCGATATCGGTGAGCCATTTTGTGAACAGTGTCATCGGTATCGGTGAGTCATTTTGTGAACAATGCCATCAGTATCAGTGATTTATTTTTTGAACAATACCCTTGGTATTAGTGAGTCAGATGTGATAGTGCCATTGGTGAGATAGATGTGAACAGTGACATTGGTTTTGGTGAGTCATTCTGTGAACAGTTCCATCAATATCAGTGAGTTATTTTGTGAATAGTGTTTCCGGCATCGATAGGTGTACAATTTTTCCAACATCAATAGGTGTATAGTTTTTTTTAGCATCGGTAGGCTTAAATTGTTTCCAGCATCGATTGGTGTACAATGTTCCCAGTATCGGTAGGTGTACAATGTTTCCAACTTACTACAGTTCTCCCCTTTAACATTTTCGTTGATGTAAAATGAATTCAAGGCCTTAATTTATGGGATATACGTCTGATTAATTTCCCATAACTCTTGTATTAATTTTATTAAGGCTCATGATTCCTTTACTTGGTCAAACTGTATTGTTTAATGTGATCCTCCTTTAATGGGAAATCCATCATATCTTAAACCGTTGCTCCTTAAATTTTCTAAAGGGACAAAAGATATGTTCCTCCTTTGTTCTACCTTCTTGTTACCTAGTGTGAGATTCTAAAAACTTTCCTTCTTCCCCTTGTATTGGTTTGATCAAACCATAATCCTAGGATCATTTCCCCTTGAGGTTTCTTTCTTCTACATGTGAACCCCCTGTTTTGGTGGAAGCAGCTAGTGTTGATCTGTAATTGAAGTAAGGGATGATCTACATTCATTCTTGTTTTTTCATCAATCCATTTCCCCATTTTCTCATTTTCATGTTATAACATTTGAACTTCAGGATTCTAATAGAGTTTTCTTGGGTGTCAGTTGGTGCAGTCATGCAGTGGAATCCTCAGATGGATGCAGTTGTCATTTGGGAGGAGATCATAATCTTTTTTGTGGATCATTCTCATATAAAGAATGTCAAAAACCTTTTGAGGTAGGGTATTTGTTTCTTGTCTATTATTTTATAAGCATTTTTAGAGTTAACATGAGTTATCCAATATACCAAAATTTAATTGAGATAATATATATTTGAAACAGATAAATCAATTGGTATCGATCGTATGTTATTTACTCTTATTTTTATAGATAGTTTGATATCTATGATTTCCTTTTTCAGCATGTCGTTCATGATGGAAATTGGAAATGAATATAAACTGTGATTAATTAAAATTATTTTTGGAAGATAAAGTGGCCTATAAAATAATATAGTTGTTGTTTTTGTCATTTGATGTTAATCAAATTGGCACAGTAGGCACATATAATTATTCGTGATAGCTATGATAGAATTATTTTTATGTTTCCCATTGTTGGAACCTACTATTAATGAATTGGTAATTCATTATGAATTAAATAACACGTTTTCTGATAAAAGATAATTACTCGTAGAGTTTGGAGTTACCCTCTTTCCTATAAAGGCCAAGAGCCTTATACATGGAGTTGTGGGAGCTCATTACATGTGAAGGAAGAACGACTTGGTTAAAGGATATGAGCCCATTTTATATAGTGTTTTTTTCGTACTTCTTGTGTTTTATTATAATCCTGGATTCTTATTTTGATATGTAGGGGAAGGTAGGCCTATCAGTTGAGGAAAAACATGATGCTTAGGGTGGTGAAATGCATCGGTTTATGCATTTGGGTGTCGAGGAGGACACAACAGATGTTAAAACAGTATGGATGTGAATGATTGGATGTTTTCTGAATCTTGCAGGTTTTTTATCCACATTACATTCCCCAATACTCAAGGTAGATGTTCTTTCTTACCCTTCTTCCAAAAGGGGAAAATATTCATGGGGTATCATACATGATTTCTATTTTTAGCTTCTTGAGGAAGGATGGGTCTACACTCTTACTATCATTGGAAAAGATATGATGGGTAGTTCAACTACCAACCATGTCGAGCCCCATTGTGTTTAATAACATTGAATGTTTTTCTAGAATTACTAAGAGTATGTGAAAGTATTAATTCTACAAATAAAGGATTGAATAAATGATGTTAATCCATGGTGTTTTAGCTTACTAGGATGAAATTATGAGGTAATATTATGGAGAATCTGTGGAATTGGTTTGGTTATGCCTAGAGGGTCTAAAACATTTGTGTAATTTTATTGAAAAATAATATTGAAATTTTAAATGTATAATCAATAATTAATGAATTTATTTACGTAATTTGAAACTAATAAAAAGGGAAGAAATTAGTATAATAAATCTCTTTAAATGGTTGTATTCTTATATGATACATAGTCTTAGCAGTGGAAGTAGGGAGTCTAATAGAAGTTATCTACAGTTGAATATAAGACTGGTTATTCCCATAGTGTGGTTTTGAGATATAGTATATTCTATACTTTTTGTGTTTCTATATGTCACTCCACCATGTTAGTTAGGGAAAATGACACCACATGTATTTTGATCCCTGGGGGGGTTCCCAAACATTCCTATGGGAGGATAGATGTATGAATACCCCCTTTGGCCCCTCTCTCGTCTCATGGTAGTTAATTTTTCTATTAATCACATTGGTTAGTATTCCACATATATGTTTATAGATCTATAATGGATTGTGGTTATTCACAAACATATATTATGGATATAGTTTCTTATGGACTACTAGAAGAATAACGTGTATAGGTTGTGATCGATTGATGATCCTTACTCGGTATATGGACTATGATGGCTTGAGGTTTAAACCGCGCATATGATACATGTTACATGAGGTGTGGTGGATCCTGGAAAATACCTACTTACTTTGGTTACATGGATGTGGTGGTTGTGTTGTACAAGGTTCTTGTTCGGGTGCTTCTCCCAGGTGACTACGGGCATGCCTTTTTGGATAGAGATGGATTAGGATGTGTGATGTTAGGAATAAACATAAAACTTGTGTGGACGTGGTAGTAGGGTACCCTCGATATTATATATTATCTTATCTTATCCTATTTGCGATACATGGTGACAGTATCCATGGTGATGATGGAATCTTAGTATACCTATTTAGGTGATGAGTTAATTTCACTTATTTTTTGTTGTGCATTATCTTCCTTTCATTACATTTTCCCAATAGGCTCTAGGGGGATCCTACTTATTATTATATTATACTAACCCTATGTATATATAAAAACTATTTTCAGGTCATGTAGAGAATGTTGGAGAGAATAATGGATACTACTATCTAAGGGTTGTAGGAGTTGTTTGGGATTCATGGTTTCTACTATTTTTACTTTCCTTTTGTACTTGCTGTTTACCGTTTTAGTTTTAGTAGTTTTTCATGACATTACAAACGTGTACTTGGGATTTATTATATCTTGTAGTCTTATTTAGTGTTGGTTGGTGCCTATCTTATCTCTATCATTTTCATGTGTTCTCTTAGAGGGTAACGCCTCCCATTTTTGTGTTTAACATACCCTTGGTGCTAGTCACAAACCCAGGGCTTATTGGAGGCAGGACTCAGGGGGTAACTATCTCCATTATAAAATTGATGGACTAGGAGGGGTACACCATGTGGGTAGGGGGTTACGAAAGAGTGGTATTAGGGGCATGTTGTGGATAAGATTTAGTTTGGTGTTAGCCACATGTGAGGTTTCATGGGTTAGTAGGGAAATATTGTCATTTAAGTTTAAGAATGTGACGTAAACACTTGAGACCGGCTGAGACATGGCGTTTAGGCCCCCCTGTGATCTGATTCCTTGACCTTTATATTTTTAGTGGCTTCTAAACGAGGTGATACTAGTTGTAGGGTAGATACCTAGGAAATGATCATACATCAATATTCTTTGTGAATGTGTTTTCATGGGAATAAAATCGGATATGTTAACCTAAAATGAATAAAAGAAAACAATTATTTAGTTAGTGTTGAGTATTTGATATTCCATGTTTAGGAGCTCTAAATGTTTTTTATTTTGTAGGCATTGCTTCAAGTCAACATCATCATCAGGTTCGGGCAGAATATATCTAGTAGGAAGTTCCATCAAATCACTATAGGGTAGAGGTTTATGACAACAACACTTAGAGAAGGACACTCTGAGAGTTTTAGCACTATAGTATGCATAATTATGAGGGTTCCTTTACAGATGCAGTCATAGAAGATTGTTTTGAGTAGGCTGATATAAAATTCAGTTTGATCGGTGCTCGGAAAAAGCATTGGGTGTCTTTGGTTGTGATGATATTGTGTTGAGTAGTGAGGCAGTGTTGGTTCTTGTTCTCAGGGATCTTGAGGAGTCTACAATCTCATGGGAGGAGTTCTGAAACAAGTTTAGAGTCAAGTTTCCTTCATCCACCGTGAAGGCATCCAGTCGCTATGAGCTTTTTACCCTTTTACGAGAGATCTCTAGTGTGTGAGAGTTTGGAATCAATTTTTGGAACCTTTTAAGATATACTTCATACTGGTTTCCAGATGAGGGGCTATGGAGATGCATTTTGCGGAGGGTTTTCATATAAAAATCTAGCACCAAGTCACCCCTATTATGTTGTAGGAATATCTTGAGGTGGTAGAAAGGGAAGAGGTTGTCGAGAGGACACTGGATCGAACTGGATCGTCATAATATGCGAATCATCATGATTCCTCCCGATGCAGAGCATTGGTCTCAGGTTCCTAGTTTTTAGGGTAGAAGAGTTTTCGTTCGAAAGAGGGTCGATCCTAGCACTTAGCACCTCATTTCTCTATGGGCGGTGGCTCTAAGGAATATGGAAAGGGATCATGTGCTTTTTTGAATTTTTTAGGTAGAGTTAATAGTCATAAATAGTGCCCAAAATTTCATGGTAGTCATCGTGTACCAGGTGTTCCACTCCAGGTTCCTCTGCTGAGGTAGTTCCAGTCGAGACAGCAGGAACATGTTGCACCAGCGTTGGATCAGTAGAGAGTAGATAGGGCTAGTAGAGGACAACCCTATGACACTCCCCATCCACAGAGATTAGAGCACGTCTATGGTGGTGTTCATCATCAGGGTTATAGAGGCCATAGAGGAGGCCATGGTCAGATTCTTGTATTAGACTTTCCAATTCCAGACAAGTCAGACGACGTTCGAGGTACCATTTGCATGTTTTATACTTGGATGTATGCCTTGTTTTATTCACAATAAACACAATCCTACATATCACCGTTCCTTTTCCAAGGGTTATTACTTGAGGAATATAGGATTCTAGTTCCCTTGGCATTGACTATGCTAGTTGGAGTTTGAGATGGCCTGTATGAAGTGCGTAGAGACTGTGAGCTAGTGTTAGGGCATCACCACTATTGGGGAGATTTTCTATGTTTACAGATAAACCCATATGATGTCATAAATGGAATAGATTGGTTGTATTATATTCAGGATATTGTGGATTGCTTCAGGAGGAAGGTGGTGTTCTTTGATACGAATTGGGAGATAGTGATGTATTTTAGCAGGCGAGACCCTCAAGTGGGTCGTAGGCGTGTTCCATCCTTGTCATCCTAGATGGATGAACTAATGTTATGTTCATCGGAGGTTCAATAGTTGTCATTTCCCATAGTCATAGAAGAATACCCAGATGTCTTTCCAGAAGAGGATTTAGCATTACCGACTCAATGAGAGATCATGATTTTGATCGAGCTACAGCCAGGAGAGTCTCCTATTTCTTTGTATCCATAAAGGATAACCCCTTATAAGTTACGAGAGCTACATATAAAACTTGATGGTCTCTTACAATGCAATTTTTTTGTCCAAGTGTGTCACCATGGGGTGCACCAGTTCTATTCGTGAAGACGGTTGATGGATGTTTTTCTTTGTGTATCGATTATCATCGCTTAAACAAAGTTGTAGTGAAAATCACTATAATATTCTAAAAAATGATTATTTATTCGATCAAGTAAAGGGTGAATTTTGGTTCTCAATTATTTAATTTTATTAAGGATATCGTCATATGAGTTTAAAAGATGAGGATATCCTGAATACTACATTCTGTTGTCGTCTAGGGAATTACGAGTTCGTTGTAATATTGTTCAGTTAGATGAATGCTCCAGATATGTTCATGTTATTGATGAACATTTTGTTCCATGTGTTCTGGGATATGTTCATGGTGGTTTTCATCGACGACATCATTGTTTACTTCAAGTTTGACGAGGATCACATAGAGAATCAACATGCAGTTTTGGGAGTTCTTCGTCAACATTATCTATTTGGGAAGTTTTCGACGTGTGAGATTTAGAAGTATGAAGTTCATTTATTAGGGAATATGGTGTCCTAGTATGGTGTAGCTATTGGATCTATCGATGATAGAAGAATTTGTGTCTTGGGAAATCCCCATTATAGTGACAGAGGTGAAAGTTCCTTGCTCTCACGAGAAAATATTGATTTATCTTCAGTTATGAATCCCCTAACAGCCTTTACCAAGAAGGATCATGCATTCATGTGGAATGATCAGTGTCAAACATTTTTCCAGTATCTAAAAGAGAATATGGTATGTTCTCCAGTTATTTTTCTTCTAGTAGAGGGAGTTTAGTTTGATTTTTTCAACGATGCATTGCATCTAGGGTTAGGCTATGTTCTCATGCAGTAGAGATCAATTATTTCTTATGAGTCTTGGAAGATTTGTCCCCATGAATTTAACTATTCCACCCATGATCATTATTATGTATCCATACTGTTTTCTCTGAAGTTGTAGAGAGCTTACCTCATTGGAAATCACATTTTGGTTTTCACCAATCATAAGATCCTAAGGTCTATTTTCTCCCAACGTGACTTGAACTTGTGTCAATTTGGATCGATGGATTTATTACAGGAATACTGCTTCGAAATATCTTATACACTTGATAAGGGGAATATTGTGGCTGATGAGCTAAGTAGGATGTAATGTAGTGATGCAATGCATGAATATAGGGTTTATTGGAGAGTTATAGAAGAACATTCATCATTATATATCGATATGGGAGATATTGGCGGAAGAGGTTGTCTTTTTCATATGGACGTGAATTCCTATATAGTGAAGCTAGTGGAAGAGTCCCAGTTGGGGGATCTAGAGGTGGAGGTCTAGAGAGACTGAGTTTTTTGCGGTGAGGCCCCTAATGGTTGGGCTGAGGAAGAAAAACATGGAGTATTGTATCAAGGGAGGATTTTATTCCTTTGGTGATATGTGAGGTGGTTCTCAGAGAGTTTTATATTTTTCCTTTAGCGGTACATCCTAGCATGACAAAGATGTACCTATATTTGAGGAGTCAGTTTTGGTGGCCTGGGAAGAAGTGTGTAGTTGTAGAGTTTGTGTCTCAATGTTTGGTATTTCATAAGGTGAAGGTCGAGCACTGTGTCGCCAGTGGGTTTCTACAACTATTAGATGTTACCCAGTGGAAGTGGGAGGACATATCAATGGACTTTTTATTGGTATACCTCGTGCTCAAAAAGTACATAACACTATTTCGGTAATAGTGGATTGTTTAACAAAATCAGCCCACTACATAGAGATCAACGAGTCGAGCGTGTTGGATGTTTTTTCAAGGCAGTATCTGGATGAGGTGTTCACACTCCACAGTGTCTTGAGGATGATAATTTCTAATTGAGATCCACATTATACCGATTGAGTGTGGATAGGTGTCTAGTATGATTTTTTTCTCAGCTATTATTTAGCACTGCTTTTCATTCACATATGGACGGTCCAAAACAGACCATCCAGACTCTTGTAGACATGTTGCGCTCTTGTGTCTTGGATTTTGAAGGTTCATAGATGAGGCACATACCCATGGTGGATTATTATAAATCATATTCTGATCATTGGAGGAGACCTTTAGAGATTGATGTTGGGGATCGCATGTTTTTAAAGGTGACTCCCCATCGTGGGTAGTGAAGATTTGGTCATTGGAGTAATATTCTCCCGGGTTTGTTTGGTATTTTAAGGTGTTGGCCCTTGTTAGAGTTGTGGCGTATTGAGTAGCACTTTCCCAACATATGATCTAAATACATGATGTTTTTCACGTGTCACAGCTCCATCTTTATCTTCAAGGTGACTCTAACATCATCGATTGGTGATTGATTGATGTTGATGATGATGCGACCTTTGAGAATTGATCTATGGAGATCCATGACCACAAATAGAAGTTTTTGTGAATGTGTGCTATCACCCTGGTTTTTATGTTGTGTTGACATGGTGGCATGAAGGATAGTACCCAGGAATGTGATTCGCATATATGTGCTCAGTACCTAGAGTAGTTTGATATTTATCTCTTTTCATGTAATGATGTTCTCTTTGTGGTTATATAACTTTTGAGTTTATGAGATGGCTTTCTTTTGTTACATATTTGGAAATTCTCTCTTTTGAGACATATCTCAATGGGTGGTTGTTCAAACCCCTTTTCATTTACTTTTTTGGATTGGTTTTGAATTCTCGAGTACGCAAATGTTTTGAGAGATATCTAAAGTGATATTCCGGACCAGTCTGGTTCATTCCATTTCTAAAATCAAATGTCAGCGCTGTTCTGGGATGTCACGGTGACTTATCCCCAACACATTTCCAAATTTCTAGTTCTGTGAACAGTTCCATCGGTATCCATGAGTAATTTTGTGAATAGTCCCATCGTTATCAGTGAGCCATTTTGTTGACAATTCCATCAATATCAGTGAGTCATTTTTGTGAACAGTTCCATCGGTATGGGTGACTCATTTTGTGAATTGTGCTATCAATATCATTGATTCATTTTGTGAAAAGTTCCATCGGTATGGGTGACTCATTCTATGAATAGTGTCATCGGTATCGATGTGCCATTCATTGAACAGAGCCATCAGTATAGATGAGTCATTCTGTGAACAGTTCCATTGGTATCAGTGAGTCATTTTGTGAACAGTGCCATAGGTATTAGGGAGTCATTTTGTGAATAGTTCTATCAGTATTGGTGAGTCATTTTGTGAAAAGTTCCATCGGTGTCATTGAGTCATTTTGTGAAGAGTTCCATCGGTATCGGTGAGTCATTTTGTGAACAGTTCCATCAGAATCAGTGATTCGCATGTGAATAGTGTCATCAGTGAGACAAATATGAACAGTGATATCATTATTAGTGAGTGATTTTTTGAATAGGGCCATCGGTATAGATGGGTCATTATTTGAATATTTTTTCAAGAATAGGTAGGTGTATTGTTCTTACAATATCAGTTGGCGTACAATTTTCCCATCATCTTTAGGTGAACACTATTTCTAGCATCGGTAGGCATATAATGCTTCCAACATTGATAGGTGTACAGTGTTTCCAACTTCCTACAGTTTCTCACCTTTGATGTTCTCTTTGACGTAAAATGCAATAAAGGCCTTGTTTTAAGGGATTAAAGGTCGATTCAAAGACCATATCTCTAATATTAATTTTCCTATGGGTGAAGATGCCTTAACTTGGTCAAACTTCATGGTTTAATGTGATATGATTTTAACTGAAAATCCAGCATATCGTTAACCATTTATTAGTAAATCTACTAAATGGACAATATATCATCCTCCCTTATTTTACCTTCTTGTTCTCCGGTGTGAGACACTCGAACCATTCATTCATACCATAGAAGTGGTGTGATCAAACAATAATCCATGGATCGTTTCCCCTTGAATTTTCTTCATGGTGCATGCACACCGTCTGTTTTTTGTGCAAGAAGCAAGTGTCAATCCATCATTGATAGAAGGTATGACATACCTCAATTATTGTGTTTTCATTGATAATTTTTACCCAATTTTTACCTTACCATGTTATGACATGTGATCTCCATGCTTCTAATGGAGATTTCTTAGGTGTCAGTTGGTGCGGCCACGCTACGACATTCGCGGGTTAATGCAGTTTCCACGGGGGAGGAGATCCTAATCCGTTATGTAGATCCTTCTCGTATAAAGAACCTAAAGAACCATTTTAGGTATGGGATTTGTTGCTTGTATATTCATTTATGTGCATTCATAGTGTTATCAAGATTTATTCACTAGACCAGAATGGAATTGACATAATAAATATTTGAACCAGATAAATCAATTGGTATCGATCATATGTTATGGCCTCTTTTTTTTCAGATAGTTTGATATCTATATGTGCCTTATTTAGCATGTCGTTCTTTATAGAAGTTGTTAAAAACATAAACTAGGATTAATTGTAATTATTTATCAACGATAAAGAGGCATGTAAATGAATCAATTAGTTGTTTTAATTTTATGTTAATCAAATTGGGGCAGTACGCATGTATAATTTTTTGTGATATCTATGGTAGCTTTTTATTTGGGTTTCCCATAGTTGGAACCAAATATTAATGAACCAGTTAATTCAAGATGGAATAAATAAATTTTAGTTTGATAAAATTATGTTTCTCATATGTTTCTAATTTACCCTCTCTCTTGTAATGTCCTAGATCCTTTTGCTTGGAGATGTGAGAGCTCATTGCATGTGAATGAAGAATGCCTTGTTTAAGGGCCAAGAGACCAGTTGATATGATGTTTGCTTTATACTACTTGGGTTGTTATCTGAGACTGGATTGTAGTTGTGATATGTGGGGGAAAGGTTCCCCATTGGTTGTGGTAGTAGTTGATTCCTAGAAAGGTGAAATTCATCGTTTTATGCATGTGGGTGTCAAGGAGGACACTAGATATGATGAAATGGGTTAGATGTGAATGATTGTATGTTTGATGAATCGTGCTAATTTCTTATATACATTACATTCCCTACTACTCAAGGTAGTTGGTCTTTCTTACCCTCCTTCCAAAAGGGTCAAAGATGCACGAGGTATGCCACCTGATTTTTATGATTAGCTTTTGAGGAGAGGATGGGTCTACGCTCATACTGTAGGTCAAAATGATTTGATGGGTAGTTCAACTACAAACCATATTGAGGCCCCTTGTGTTTAGTAGATTATAATGTTTCTCTATAATACCTGAGAATATGGGAAATAAAAATGATGTTAATAAATGATTTAATAAATGATGGTAACCTATGATGTTTGAGCTTGCTAAGATGCAATGGTGAGGTAATATTCTTGAGAATTTGGGGACTTGATTTGGTTATGTTTAGAGGGCATGAAAATTTGGTTTAATTCTAATGAAATATAATGTAAAAATTTTTTATCATTAATTAATTATTAAAAAATTTATTAACGTAAAGTGAAACTAATAAAAAGGGAAGAAGTTAATATAATAAATATATTTAAATGGGTGTGTTCTTATAGGATACCTAGTCCTAGGAGTGGTCATCATGAATCTGAGAGAAAATAGCTGTAGTTGATTCTAAGAGTAGGTTGTGCCCATATTTTGGTTGTGATCTATAGTATATTATATAATTTTTGTGTTCTTATATGCTACTCCACCCCATTAGTTAGGTAAACTGACACCTTGGGGATTTTAAGCTCTAAGGTTAGTGTTTTCCCCAACATTTTAGTGGGAGGATAGATGGCTGACTACCCCCTTTGTCTCCTCTCTATTCCCTTGTTATATACTTGTACTGGTAGGCAGAATGGTTAGTTTTCCCCATACATGTGTATAGTGGGCTATAATGGCTTGATTTTATTCATACACATATATTCTGGATATAGTTTCCAAGGGAGTAATATAGGTGTAACATGTATAGGTAATGATGGATTGAATATCCATACTCTGTATTTGGGCTATAATTTCTTGAGGTTTAATACCCGATGTATGATACTTGTTATGCATTCTTTGGTGGCTCACAGAGACAACTTGGTAACATTGGTTATCTGGACGTGGTGGTGGTGTTTCCCAAGGTGCATGTTGTGGGGAATTGCACAGGTGTCTGCAGGTAAGCCTTTTTTGAGAGGGGTGGCTTAGGGAATGCGTTGTTGGGGAAAAGATGAAAACCAGTGGTGAAGTGGTAGCGGGTTTCCCTTGATATTCTTTATTATATTATATAAATTTGTATGTGATAATTGGTGAGAGTATCGATGGTGAGGTTGGGAACATAGTAATCTTATTTAGGCGACGAGTTAGTTTCACTTGTTGTTCACTGTGCTTTAGCATGCTTCCTTTAATTTTGCAAGTGGTGATATGGGGGGGATCCTACAGAGTAAACTATTATACACACCCTATGTTTATATATAAACTTATTTTTAGGTCACTTGGAGCAGGTTTGAGATTAGTAAGGTTACTAATAGCTTGGGGTTTCAAGAGCAGTTCAGGCTTCGTGGTTTCTGTTGATTTTAAATTCCTTTGGAACATGAATTTTTTCATTTCAGTTTTAGTAGTTTTTCATGATATTACATATGTATACTTGGTATTTATTTAATATTGCAGTCTATGTTAGAGTTAGTTGGTGTCTATCTTATCTCTCTCTTTGGTATGTTTTCTCATAGTGGGTAATGCCTCTCATTTCTGTGTTTACCATACCCTCGGTGCTACTCACCAACCTATGGCCTACTGGATGTGGAACTCGGAGGTCACTATATCCCTTCTTACATTGCCGACCTAGGAGGGGTACACCTTGTGGGGATGGGTTCATGATATATATATTAGTATTTCTTGGATTATTTTAAAATGCGGAACATTGAGCTTCAAACAAAAACACTTCTATAACTAGGATAGAAAATGAAAACAAAAGTATTTTCCAAATCAAAAAAATCATCATTACCAGTATAAAAATCTGGTAGATTATCCTTCTCAATAAATTCTAAATTTTCATATAATTCATGATTCTATTTTAGATCATACTTAATTAATTCAAAAAAATTATATTGTATTAAAACCTAAAAAAAAAAATATCCCTACATCTATAAAATCTTGGATAAATTAATAAAATTAGTTATCCAAGGGTCATGATTCCAAGATAACAAGGTTAGTGTAATATTAATTTTCTAAATCAAAGAATCTACCACTGTAGTTTCTTTTACAAGAGGGTAATGAATCTTGCAATCATTATTCTTTATCACTTCCATTTATCTTCCATATCCCATGATAAATTATTTTTTAATGAATTTAAAATTCAAATATTTTTTATCGTAATATATTTCACACATTAATAAAAAATGATTCCACAAATTTTTTAAATGAAAAACCATATAATCTAATTCTATATCATGTGTAGGGTAATTTAACTCATGAGGTTCCAACTGATGTAAAGTATAAGAAATTACCCTATCATTCTACAATAATGCTATCACATATATCACTTCCTTTAAAGGTATTTTTCATTTAATTTCCATTATTGATTTGTTTTGGGGGTTTCGAATGCATTTTGGGGGAAATTGTGGGTTTTTAAAATTTATCCCTAATTGTAAGCGAATTTCTTGTTTTAAAAAATAATTTTTCTTCTTTTATAACTTCTTCATTTTTCATCATTTGACACCCATTTTACTAACAAATTGGTATCCCCCGGTATATTAAAACCACCATATCAATTTGGACCCCATAGGAATCCATAATAATGATTTATTAGAATTTTTTATTAAGGGGTTGAGCCTTCCCGAAATCCCATTTCCTACCTTAAATTTGTTTAATTATTTAATACCTAATTTATTTTTTTGGGTTATTCTAACTCTCACCCAATACCACTAACTAAAGGCATGTACCCATTCCCTCCTCCACCTCTTTGGAGCTCATATTCATCATGAATTTGGGTGAATCTTTTCTGGATGTCTCAAATCATCTAGATTTGAAGAGGTAAACTGTTTCATTCATAACTCCTTCAATATTTACTCTTTTCCCCCCATTTCAGTTATCACATGACCTAATAAACCTTATTTAAACCTCAATTCAATTTTTGGGTGCTTGAAAATTCATCTACTAGGGTTTTTGGGGCGTATTATTCAAGATTTCTCAAATAAGAGAATTCCCTCCCATGTTCCTCCCATTTACTTAGAGTTTCTTCCACTTTTTGGAGGTTCTAAAATATCCAAATTTTGGGGTTATTAACTAGGGTTCTAGTTTGTGTCTATTTGCTAAAATATTTAGGATTAGATCTTGATTTCACTTCCTTTTGGGGTGGTGGTGGGGTGATTGTTGTTTCACACAATGGTTTTGACTTTATCGCACAAATGGTAGGTGGTTCTATGTGTATTCATCCTCATACAAGTTATCATTGCTTCATTTATATTTATAGAATTTTCTTCTTACATTATTTTTGTTTTAGGAATCATTTTGATATAATCGCTTAAACTTTGAGTTTCAAATATACATATCTTTTTTAAAATTTGTGGTTTTCATGTGTATCTTTTGTGGTATTATTCATGGAAATTTTATAAGACTTGAGAGTGGATTAATAAATTTTTCTAGGGAGGAAAATTAAGTTTTGGATTTCTTTAGGTGTGATATTTTCCTGAAAATAGGGTTTTGAAATGAGTTTTGTATGAAATACATTATTATACACCTTGGGATTATTTTATGAATATTATAAAAGACTTATTGTGTTTTAAAAAATGGGAAAATGTTGTACATGTACTATTTTGTGAGAGTGTTCACATATGATGGGGTTTTGAAATGACAAGTGGTTATTTAAAATGTCATATATTTAAAATTTTATATAAATTTCTTAAATGTTTTATAAAATATCATGAAAGGAATAAATCATGGTTGTGGGATGTCTTTTTTGAGTTTGATGTGAAAAATAAATTTAGATTGCAAAAAGAGTATTATGTGAAATGTGTGTGGTCTGTTTTGTGGGTGTGTGATGCAGAAGTGGTATTTTTATGTGAAAATTATATTTCATGGCTTGTCAAACATGTTTGAGTACAAGAGGGAAACTAGTTATCTAGGTGGGTGGACATGTACTAGAATTATAGTGATCTCGTGGGGTTTGGCCTAGTTTTACATAGAAAGTTTGACTATGAAGACATTAATTAATCTATGATGATGATTATTATAATGATGTTGGGGAAACACTTGGTTATGGGTATTCTCCCTACTTTGGGATCATGTGAATGAGAAAAAATATTGTTTTGGTTAATTTCACCGAGATACGAGGTACCTCAGACACATAGCGAGCTACTTCCTTGGGGTTATTTTCCCATTGCTTAAGATCATTAGACACTTTATACTCACTGTCATCATATGTTATGTTTAGATGGAAAATTAATTATCTTTGTTATTCTAGTAAAATGTGTTTATTCATTAATTTATCCCACTTGAAAACTATTTTTATTTAAAGTTTCATATCTTTACAATTCTTATTAGAATTTAATGTTTTTGAAAAATTGAAATCTTTTCATCTTTAAATGTTTATCACATAGAATATTTTTATGGTTTCATCCTACTGGGCCTTGGTTCACACACTAATTACACCTTTTGGTGTAAGTAGACTTGGTTATTTTTTCTGTAGGTTTTGTTATAGCTTTTTGTGCCGATGGTTCGTGTTTTTAGTGTTCCTTCTTGATGAATTGTTATGGAGATGGTTTGAGGGTGGTGCCTCTTACGAAGAAACGGTTCTTAGGCTATCCATTTTAGGTTTCATTATTAAATATAGTATTTGATAGTTGTTTTAAATTATTTAATTCAATTATTAATATTTATAAAATATGGTTTGATTTGAAAAATCAGGATTTGTTTTATTGGACTTATTTGTTGGTTTATTGTTTATAATCTATTTTTAAGCATTCCCAAATTTCATTTTTAATACCCGGGAAACTTTCCAAACTGTTGGGATCACAGAATCCCTTCGGGCCTTGTCTCAGACTGTGTTGGGTTCCAGTTTTGATGGCGGCCAAATCCAGTATGTGATAAAATGGTCTCAGAGGAGGTTCGCTCTCTTGGGTGATGGTATTTGAAGAAGTGTCTGGATAGTCTTGATTTAGGATTTTCGGGGCTTGAAATCCTGATTATGAGTGGGGTACCTGGTCAAAAAAACTTTTGAAGTGATTCATGTCTCCATCAGAAGTCAGGTTTTATCTGAGTCATTTGGTTTTCTTGTTTTATTGATGATAAGGGGAAATGAATAGGGAGTTGGGCTGATGGTCTCAGTGATCTCGTAGGGCCTAGAAAGACATGTGGAGCTGGATATATTTCCCTAGATCCATCTATTTGATGGTGAAGTGATTAGAGTATGGCCTCAATGCATATTTTCAAGTCACCCATTGAGACTTGTTTCCCCTCACAATTTCTTGCGTCATTTAGTTATGAAATCTTGGATGTTATGTTTTAAAGAAAAAATGAATTTGTTTTAAAAAGTGTAATGTTGTTGTGAAATTATTTTCTAATAATGAGGGAGTCATTTGATTTGTGAAATGGTAGAACTGAATTTCAGAGATGTATTGAAATGTAAAATGGGATGTTTACTCCACATTTGTAATGCAGGAAATAATATTGAAGTTGGTTTTGAAAAAGTGTTTCCAATAGAGTTTTCTAAACTATTGAAAGGTGTTTTAATGGGATTAAATGTTTTTTAGGTCATGTGTGATGTTTAGAAATTGATTTTGATATGGTACCTAGAGATCATTTTAACAGTTTTATGAAATTTTGGAAACATTCTTTAAAATGAGAAGAGTTGAGTTCCCAATTTAATAGGGATATATGAAATGGAGTTTGTCATGAATTTAGAAGATTTTTTAGACGAGCTGATATATTTTTATATTAATGTACATGAATTTATGTTGAGTTATTATTTAATGATTTGTGATCTTTTAAAATGTTTTACAAATCATTAGATCCTTTTTTTAAACAAGAATAGATGGTTTTTTTCTAGTGAATGTGTGTTGATCAAATGTGTTTTGTCATAAAACTAGAAATTCTTTGAAAGGGGTCGAGAAGTTTTGAAATTTTTGTGAATATCTTGAATTTAATTTTTCATTTGAATGATTCAGATTTTATAAAATATTTTGTAAGCTTTGAATTGCTATTTTTATTTTTTGGTTAGTTGTCTTGAGAAAAAAAATAAGTATGGAATGACTTTTTGGGTTTTCAAAAGTGAAAATAATTATTGATTTAACTTTTTTTTATTTCAATGAGCAACCACATTCATAGGGTTATATGGTATGATTGATGGTTAATGGCATGACTAGATGTGTTCCTATATGGATATGAGGAGGGAGCCTAGTGCGGCATGGAAACAAGCATGTGTGAGGCCCATGGTATACCATTGGTGGATGCGCTAACCACCGAACTGTTTGTTTTCAATGAGATGGTTTTAAGTGAATACATTATGTCTTGATGATTGGTTTGGGATGGTGAGTCTTATGTGTTTTTAGAAATAATTTTGTTGTGGTATTTTTTGAGTCGAAGAACACCTCTTGTTTGAACGGTTCTTTGGGTTTGGGTTTGGTTGGTAAGCTGGGTTGAAGGGTTGGTTAGTGGTATCCTTATGATAAATGTTTCTGGATGCCTTTATGGTTGTTCCCTTCATGTGTTTGAATCTGGTTTGTGTTATGTATTGACCAATGGACCAGCTTGGTTGGGTCCTTGGGTTCTTTCATTGGATAAGGCATGTCCCCATTAAAGTTTAGTGCACAACTAAAGTGAAATCCTGATTTTTTTTCCATTGGATGGTCCTCCAGTTGATCAATATAAAGAATCTTTTTCTTGAACTTTGGAGATTGAGTCTACACTATTTTTATTTCTTGATTTTGTGGATCCTCTTATAGTGGCAGAGTGGTCACGAGATGTTGAAATATTCCATATTTCAATATGTTAACTATGTCGTCAAAGGTGAAATTAGTTTGGGGTTGTCACTACTAGATGTTCTCTTAGAGGGCATCTAGGTCATTTATTTACCTCTTCGAAGTGAGGGATAATGTTAATCCACCCCTGTGGAAAATATGGTCAAGAGAGGATATTTTTGTTGTTTGCTGGAAATGTGTGATGTTTGGGACTTGGGATAAGATCCATTTTCTGGTCTTGTTTTTATTAGTCACAATGGTCATGTTTGGTGATATCTTGATATTTCATGTTCTCATTTGACTGAAAGTTGAAGGCTTTGCAATCCTCTAGGAGTGTCCTCTTTTTGGAAGTGTTTCTCCCTTCTTAAAATCTTAACATCCCTTGTTTGGAGGAAGGTGTTTCCCTATGTACTTCCTTCTTTCCATTTCTAATATGAGGCAAGAAGGGTTGATGTGTAACACCCCAAGATTTCATAGTGTGTTATTTCTTTAAAATAATACAATAACTTGCACTACACGCAACACCGAGTTCAAGCACACCATGACTTACCAAACAATCCGTTCAAAAGAGGTTATGAATAGTATTAACTAAATTTTAAACTTTATATAATCCTTATAATTTTAGAATCCATATTATGAGTTTCTTAGATATAATGCAAGAACAAATTCATTTTCAGTATTGCACTTTTATCAACTTTTAATAGTGAACCCTTTTTAAATACAATATTTTAAACTTTTTGACTAAATGGGGACATCAAAAATTTAAAATGAAACATCCCAAACTTCCACGGTACACTTTCTTTGAATAATACAGTAGTGTGTGTTGTACGCAACCTTGAGTTTTAACACACACCACAACCAATCAAACTAGTCGTTATGAATAAGTAATACCTACTTTTTGAAATTATATATATTTTATATTTCAAAATGGACTTCATTTTTGGATTCGGAATATCAAATTCATCCTAAGGTGAAATTTTGGTACTTTTCGGATAACTTTCATATTTTGATGAATAGTGAAAATTACTAAATTTTAATTAAAAACAACTTTTTTAATCAAAATAATTAATAGTGATAAATTATGAATTTTAGTAGTTTTAAAGTATATTTAGAATATATCTTTACCATTTAATATAATATTGTTCATTGGAAATAATTTTACAATTAAACCGAACATAAACAAGTGTCAATCTTTTGATAGTTATTATCTCTTAAAAACACACTTTTTGTTTTGACAGCGGGAATTAATTTTAAATTAATTTCTGCCACTTCTGTGTTTTGAATTTAGGAAAATGGATTCCATATTTGGAATCAGGATGTTCAAATTGTGTAAATAGGTAACTTTTATTTTTAGACATTTTGAATAATTACTGCGGTAAATATTTTATTTACCATGGTTAAGGGTAAATCCGGTAAATAAGGGTTAAAAAAATAATATTATAATAATACTAAATTACTATAAAACGTGTCTTAACCCTATTGGTTGATACATGGTCGACCATGGGCATCTTTGGGTCGATTTTGGGACCCCATGGATCCACTTGTAAGTGATAATGATACTTTATTTTAATTAAGTTAAAATGAATACAAAAATGACACAAGCTTATATCTTTTAGCAAAACAATTGTTACATAGGGTTATATATGTTTGATTTTAGATTATAAATATTAATTATAAAGATAAAAAGATTTCCTACATAATGATATTTTATTTATAATTTTTAGACATTAAATAATTTATTTTATTTATGACACAATGATGATGCAGTAATTACTATAATAGTGAAAAATTAAAATAATTGATATTATAAATACCCAAATAAATATAATATGAAACTTTTAATGAATTAAACTAATTATCTAGGATAATATGATATATTAGGATTGATTTAATTTACTTTTTTAGAAGTAATAAATTTGTTATGAGTTTCACAAAAATCAACTATTGAATAGTGTCAAAATTGACATAAAAGAGTTCTTAAAACAAATATTATATTATTAATTGATATTAAATTCCTAAAAATCTAAGGATCGGCCAAGAGACTTATATCATGATAGGTTCATCATTAATGGACCACTTGGGGGTCTCTTGGATGTATATAGTAAGTTTATTAACCATATTATATAAAAATACAAAGAGACATTGTAAAAGTGAAACTAATTAACTTAGAGTTAATACTTAAAGATAAGGTTAATATAAGTACCCAAACCTGTCTAAATTCTACTGGTTGAGTGGTTTTCGACCTATCCCCACCTTAAACTTTGAATAATCAACTTTGGATCCATTAGAAACCGAATATGAATTTATTATAAATTAATATTTCTAGCTTTTCCAAAGGTGCCCCTCACCCCTCTTATAAAAGGGCACTCCTCCTTCTCATTTCTTCACACCTTAAAAGCTTTTTTGTTCGGCCAAACTCTGCCCAAATACTCTCCCAAAATCCCTCACTACAACCTAGAGGCCTTAGTTTGATCAGAAAGCCAACCTAAGGAGGCCTTTTGATCAAATCAAAAGGAAAAACCCGAAGAAGAGGTAATGATTTCACCACCCTTCTCCAAGTTCATTTCTTCTTCAACTTCTTCTTCCTTTGTTCTTACCATTATAAAATAATAACTCCAGTATCTCACATATACTGTGATGTTATTATAAATATGGTACAACCATATTCAGTATTCTATCCACCCTTTGAATAACATGTCACCATACGTGCATACGTACGGCTTACCGTCTCCACGTCGTGGTGTAATTGTTATTCAATATATTATTATTTGTATGGGTATAATAATGATGTGTAACTCATGTAAATAATAAATATAACATGTTAATTATTCTGTATATATTATATACCATCCATTTATATATTATTTTAATATCAAAGGAATGATATTGTCGCTCGTGCGTACGTACGGACTACCGTCTCCACGAACGCGATGAGATTCATTCTCCATCGTATCCATTCAAGTATAATTATCATTTGATGATTTCAAAATGATTTTTATGGACTTGATATCATTTTGGATATGAATAATATACAACCTATCCTTTACAAACATGTCTTACATAACAAAACATATAAAAGAAAACAAGTAAGTTAACACCCGATATAATGATAATACTAAGATATTATTATCAAATCAATATTAAAAGATCATATATGATATCATATTAATGTATATGATTCTTGTATAATTTAATAACAATTATTTCACCATTATACAGGAGGTTAACCTACCCCAACCAAGGAAAAGTACAAGGTAAGGGGTTTTCATCTCACTCCTTATTCCCGTGAGATTCATGCCATATTGCCACCATCACCTTTTGTGTGGTGTGTGTACTACCCATAATTATATTCTTTGTGTAATACACCCTAATTTATGTGTATTTACATATTCATTGTATGATACCTCTTTCATGGGTTGTATGTTTCATAAGTTACCAAATTGGTAAGGGTTATTTCACAATCTCTTCATTATCTAAGGTTGTTTATACGTAATAATCAACTGGGATCTCTTTATCATCTACATCCATGTTTCTTAAAAATGTATTTAAAATCATTTTTACTATTTACAAGAATATGGGTTAAATTCATTTGTACCCTTGTTTGAATAAGCGGTTTATAAAGGAATCTTTCGGTCGTTTTCCAAACAAGGTGCTTTTTAACCTTTTCGACAAAATTTAGTTAAGAATGCCTTTTTTTAACTTATATGGCAGGTGCGGTTATTCTCTGCCATTATTACAACTTTGAAGCTTCCCTTACACACTTGTATGGATATTTTCAAAATAAAGGTTTTCTTTTATAATTATGTGATTTGTAAATGATTTCAAAAAATATATATTTCTCTCAAATATATGAAAATCCAGTCCAAATGTATACGTATTTAACGCAAGCTTAAAAATGTTTTCAGAAAACCTGACTCTCGAGTTTGGTAGACAGGAAGGGATTGGGAGTGGACCCATCATGGCCTTTAATTAGTCGAGCAGTCTCAGAATTAGTTATTTTGTTTTCAGAAGCTTGCATAATGTTTTCAGAAAAACACTGGAGTGTATTTTAGCAACTTTAAACGTAAGTATCATCTAAAAAAATTTCATTGGTATGTCTCATGAGACAAACTAGTGTCTTGGCACAAGGCCTTGACAAAATCTTATTTGTTGTCTTGGCACGAGGCCTTGTCTATGTGGTTATGATAGTCTGGCATTATGCATTCCAACATTATGAAAGTGGTTATTGATTTTTGCATGTGATTATTCGATTAGTAGAATATCCATGTGAATAAGTAAATGGCATTATTTCATTTTATTTATGCCATACCATGTTGAAAGTTCATGTTTGAAAGGCTTTTGTTTTAGTTATACATTGCCTTAAAAGTTTATTCTTATTTATGAAATTTTCCGCTATATTGTTATCCTTACTGGGCATTTGAGCTCACCCCTTTTCTATGTTTTATTTTTCCCAGTAAGTGAAGATGTAAGTTATGAATGACCTGCAGGGATATTATGAGGGGATTATAGTGTGGACTGTGGAAACATTATGTTGTTGTAGTAGTTTTCATTTTATGATGTAATGTAAAACTTATGAATATATCTAGTGTTTCCAAGGCTACTAAACCAATCGGTCTTTCGAGATTTGATCGTTCTTGCGATCATGCCAATGTTATGTAATAATGCACCGACTCTAGGTAACTGGGGTCCGGGCGTTACAGTTGGTATCAGAGGAAGTTTAGTACAAACCTTGGAAGCTAGATTTAGATAAACTCTGATTAGAGCACGTAGACCTAAGATGAACTTTGAGGATTAGTGTAGAAGAACTTCCTAGAATTTTGGTATTGTAGAGATTTTGTGAGTTTTCCGAGCAATACATCCCTGTCTGGATACGAGCAGGTAGAGGCGGCTCTGGCATAGATGTACCTAGGGGTAAAACCCGAAAACACCGCTTTGAGCTAGACTCGAACGGGAACTGGTGCACGACAACGGGCCTTGCTGCACTCTTGGTTACGACACTCTCGGGGGATATGCTTAGGATAACTCTCGTTTTCTTTACAAATCATTATGAAGGGTTTATGAGTATATACATCCTCAAAGGAGACATTTTTATTATTATGGATTATATCCATAAATAGTTCAATTTATGTTAAGTGTTTTATAAGTATGGGATTATGTATTTTGATTCATAAACTGATCTAGTGTATGCCATTGTTTAGAAATGGCGCCCAGTAGAGGGAATGAGAACTCCAGAAATGCACATGATCCAAAGAGAAGGAAGGATCATATCTTTCATGGTCTTAAGCCAGAATTTATAAGAGAAATAGTCTCCCATGTATTATCATCATATGAAGAAATAATATCATGTGTTGATAAGATAAGTAAATATTTTACAGAGTCCTATGGATTTTAAGGGATGAAAGAGAAGAAAAGGATGGAAGAGAGAAATATGGATAAAGGGAAGAGGGAAAAGACGAATTTTCCCATATGTGGTAACTGTGGAAAGAAACACCCTGGAACTTGCCTGAAAGGAATGGGAGTTTGTTATAAGTGTGGAGGAAAAGGGCACAAAGTACGTGACTGCAAGGGTAAGAAAATGGTTTCAAATGTACAATGCTTCATTTGCAAGGAGTTTGGACACTACGCGAACCTATGTCCCAGTCATCAGACTATGCCGCAAATGATGTTATTGGATAATAATCAAGTTATGATACTACCACATATGAAGAGGAATGATTAGAGTTCTTATGTTGATTATGTCAATTGAGTGTTGTATCAACAATATACTTATTATAATAATTATGGAGTATATAATGATTGTACTGCAGTACTATTTCATTAAGGACTTGAGATTGTGTGGAACAAAGAAAAGTGACTCAATAGCAGGATAAATTTTTGGAAAATATATGGTTGAGAGAATGATAAATCATAATATAGTTCTGATACTGAGGTAGTGATTTTGGAATAATATGTGATTGTTTTGGATAAATTATATTGGATATTCTTGACTACCTTGGAACTGATTAATGATTTTTATATTCCATCATTGTTGGGGTTTAAAACATTTTTGGATTAATGAAGTATATCCAGCATTCTATATGGAATAAGGGAGCATGAATGTAATCAATAAGGAATATGGTAATACATGATGAAGGTATTCATATGCTATTACGGGGTAAAAAGGATCTATATCATGTTTACCTTCCTTATGAATGTTGTGCTGTGAGTTTGGACAGAAGTATTTTGGATAGTTCTAGTTTGGATTATTTTGGATTGCCATAAAAGGACAACCCGGAGGTCGAGTGGCAACCCATCGCGTCCGGCAAGGCTGCGAGACTTGAACCCGCAACCGAAGGGCGACAAGGGTGTATCACCTACCACTGGCCCACGAAATGTCCTGGATTAAATAATGTAGTTTTTATTAAAAGATCTTGTAGATGAATTATAAATTCGTTTATTTTGGAACACTATACGAATAGTGTAAATAGAATTTTTTTACATTCTATTATCTTTTAAAGTGAAAGATGAGTTTGTGGTAGAAATTTATTAATGGATAAAACACTAATTATAAAGTAAGTATATCTCATTATGATCTTATCCAATCTCATAAATAAATTCCTCAACATTAAGAAAAAAAACTTAGAACAAAAATGTTTTCCTAGATGATACCTTAAATCATCACTAAATTATGGTTTGGGATTTTTGGCCTTTTCATAGCCATGTTCTCTACCACTCTCCATCAGATAATTGATGGTTAGATTTCTCTTCCATATCCATATTTTCCTACATGGAACCCTAGTATGTGTTATTTTCGGTAATCTTCATACTTTCCACTCTTTGTTTTAAATAGAGGCCTCATTAATTCATTTTTCGATGTGGGATTTCAACTAAGATATTTTGAAACGTCAAAAATGTGTTATCCCAATACCCTATGTGTTGTTGAACCGATGGTATTTCAAATCATCATAGATTGATGAGTTTATGGACCTCAATTTTATACTTATTTGTGATTGATGACCTCAATCACTACCTATAAATATTTACATTTTTCCTCCAATTATATGTCTCTAATTGCCACCAATGTTCTCCTAATCGAGATCATAATTTGGTAGTGACCCGTTCATTTCTCATTTCCTCATATTAAGACTAAATTTTAGTAACCCAATTTCCGATGTGGGTTTTCCCACAAGGATATTTTTTATTTTCAACCTTTTCTCGAAGAACAATTTCAAATTGCGAGGACGCAATTTATTGAAGGAGGGGAGAATGTAACACCCCAAGATTTCATAGTGTGTTATTTCTTTAAAATAATACAATAACATGCACTACACGCAACACCGAGTTCAAGCACACCATGACTTACCAAAAAATCCGTTCAAAAGAGGTTATGAATAGTATTAACTAAATTTTAAACTTTATATAATCCTTATAATTTTAGAATCCATATTATGAGTTTCTTAGATATAATGCAAGAACAAATTCATTTTCAGTATTGCACTTTTATCAACTTTTAATAGTGAAACCTTTTTAAATACAATATTTTAAACTTTTTGACTAAATGGGGACATCAAAAATTTAAAATGAAACATCCCAAGCTTCCACGGTACACTTTCTTCGAATAATACAGTAGTGTGTGTTGTACGCAACCTTGAGTTTTAACACACACCACAACCAATCAAACTAGCCGTTATGAATAAGTAATACCTACTTTTTGAAATTATATATATTTTATATTTCAAAATGGACTTCATTTTTGGATTCGGAATATCGAATTTACCCTAAGGTGAAATTTTGGTACTTTTCGGAAAACTTTCATATTTTGATGAATAGTGAAAATTACTAAATTTTAATTAAAAACAACTTTTTTAATCAAAATAATTAATAGTGATAAATTATGAATTTTAGTAGTTTTAAAGTATATTTAGAATATATTTTTACCATTTAATATAATGTTGGTCATTGGAAATAATTTTACAATTAAACCGAACATAAACAAGTGTCAATCTTTTGATAGTTATTATCTCTTAAAAACACGCTTTTTGTTTTGACAGCGGGAATTAATTTTAAATTAATTTCTGCCACTTCTGTGTCTTGAATTTAGGAAAATTGATTCCATATTTGGAATCAGGATGTTCAAATTGTGTAAAAAGGTAACTTTTATTTTTAGACATTTTGAATAATTACTGCGGTAAATATTTTATTTACCATGGTTAAGGGTAAATCCGGTAAATAAGGGTTAAAAAATTATATTATAATAATACTAAATTACTCTAAAACGTGTCTTAACCCTATTGGTTGATACATGGTCGACCATGGGCATCTTTGGGTCGATTTTGGGACCCCATGGATCCACTTGTAAGTGATAATGACACTTTATTTTAATTAAGTTAAAATGAATACAAAAATGACACAAGCTTATATCTTTTAGAAAAACAATTGTTACATAGGGTTATATATGTTTGATTTTAGATTATAAATATTAATTAGAAAGATAAAAAGATTTCCTACATAATGATATTTTATTTATAATTTTTAGACATTAAATAAGTTATTTTATTTATGACACAATGATGATGCAGTAATTACTATAATAGTGAAAAATTAAAATAATTGATATTATAAATACCCAAATAAATATAATATGAAACTTTTAATGAATTAAACTAATTTTCTAGGATAATATGATATATTAGGATTTATTTAATTGACTTTTTTCTAAGTAATAAATCTGTTATGAGTTTCACAAAAATCAACTATTGAATAGTGTCAAAATTGACATAAAAGAGTTCTTAAAACAAATATTATATTATTAATTGATATTAAATTCCTAAAAATCTAAGGTTCGGCCAAGAGACTTATATCATGATAGGTTCATCATTAATGGACCACTTGGGGGTCTCTTGGATGTATATAGTATGTTTATTAACCATATTATATAAAAATACAAAGAGACATTGTAAAAGTGAAACTAATTAACTTAGAGTTAATACTTAAAGATAAGGTTAATATAAGTACCCAAACCTGTCTAAATTCTATTGGTTGAGTGTTTTTTGACCTATCCCCACCTTAACCTTTTAATAATCAACTTTGGAGCCATTAGAAACCGAATATGAATTTATTATAAATTAATATTTCTAGCTTTTCCAAAGGTGCCCCTCACCCCTCTTATAAAAGGGCACTCCTCCTTCTCATTTCTTCACACCTTCAAAGCATTTTGGTTCGGCCAAAATCTGCGCAAATACTCTCCCAACATCCCTCACTACAACCTAGAGGCCTTAGTTTGATCAGAAAGCCAACCTAAGGAGCTCTTTTGATCAAATCAAAAGGAAGAACCCGAAGAAGAGTTAATGATTTCACCACCCTTCTCCAAGTTCATTTCTTCTTCCACTTCTTCTTCCTTTGTTCTTACCATTATAAAATTATAACTCCAGTATCTCAAATATACTGTGATTTTATTATAAATATGGTACAACCATATTCAGTATTCTATCCACCCTTTGAAGAACATGTCACCATACGTGCGTACGTACGGCTTACCGTCTCCACGTCGTGGTGTAATTGTTATTCAATATATTATTATTTGGATGGGTATAATAATGATGTGTAACTCATGTAAATAATAAATATAACATGTTAATTATTCTGTATATATGATATACCATCCATTTGTATATTATTTTAATATCAAAGGAATGATATTGTCGCTCGTGCGTACGTACGGACTACCGTCTCCACGAACGCGATGAGATTCATTCTCCATCGTATCCATTCAAGTATAATTATCATTTGATGATTTAAAAATGATTTTTAAGGTCTTGATATCATTATGGATATGAATAATATACAAAATATCCTTTACAAACATGTCTTACGTAACAAAACATATAAAAGAAAACAAGTAAGTTAACACCCGATATAATGATAATACTAAGATATTATTATCAAATCAATATTAAAAGATCATATATGATATCATATTAATGTATATGATTCTTGTATAATTTAATAACAATTATTTCACCATTATACAGGAGGTTAACCTACCCCAACCAAGGAAAAGTACAAGGTAAGGGGTTTTCATCTCACTCCTTATTCCCGTGAGATTCATGCCATATTGCCACCATCACCTTTTGTGTGGTGTGTGTACTACCCATAATTATATTCTTTGTGTAATACACCCTAATTTATGTGTATTTACATATTAATTGCATGATACCTCTTTCATGGGTTGTATGTTTCATAAGTTACCAAATTGGTAAGGGTTATTTCACAATCTCTTCATTATCTGAGGTTGTTTATACGTAATAATCTACTGGGATCTCTTTATCATCCACATCCATGTTTCTTAAAAATGTATTTAAAAACATTTTTACTATTTACAAGAATATGGGTTAAAGTCATTTGTACCCTTGTTTGAATAAGAGGTTTATAAAGGAATCTTTCGGTCGTTTTCCAAACAAGGTGCTTTTTAACCTTTTCGACAAAATTTAGTTAAGAATGCCTTTTTTTAACTTATATGGAAGGTGCGGTTATTCTCTGCCATTATTACAACTTTGAAGCTTCCCTTACACACTTGTATGGATATTTTCAAAATAAAGGTTTTGTTTTATAATTATGTGATTTTTAAATGATTTCAAAAAATATATATTTCTCTCAAATATATGAAAATCCAGTGCAAATGTATACATATTTAACGCAAGCTTAAAATTTTTTTCAGAAAACCTGACTCTCGAGTTTGTTAGACAGGAAGGGATTGGGAGTGGACCCATCATGGCCTGTAATTAGTCGAGCAGTCTCAGAATTAGTTATTTTATTTTCAGAAGCTTGCATAATGTTTTCAGAAAAACACTGGAGTGTATTTTAGCAACTTTAAACGTAAGTATCTTCTAAAAAAATTTCATCGGTATGTCTCATGAGACAAACTAGTGTCTTGGCACAAGGCCTTGACAAAATCTTATTTGTAGTCTTGGCACAAGGCCTTGGATATGTGGTTATGATAGTCTGGCATTATGCATTCCAACATTATGAAAGTGGTTATTGATTTTTGCATGTGATTATTCGATTAGTAGAATATCCATGTGAATAAGTAAATGGAATTATTTCATTTTATTTATGCCATACCATGTTGAAAGTTCATGTTTGAAAGGCTTTTGTTTTAGTTATACATTGCCTTAAAAGTTTATTCTTATTTATAAAAGTTTCCGCTATATTTTTTTCTTTACTGGGAATTTGACCTCACCCCTTTTCTATGTTTTATTTTTCCCAGGAAGTGAAGATGTAAGTTATGAATGACCTGCAGGGATATTATGAGGGGATTATAGTGTGGACTGTGGAAACATTATGTTGTTGTATTAGTTTTCATTTTATGATGTAATGTAAAACTTATGAATATATCTAGTGTTTCCAAGGCTACTAAACCAATCGGTCTTTCGAGATTTGATCTTTCTTGCGATCATGCCAATGTTATGTAATAATGCACCGACTCTGGGTAACTGGGGTCGGGGCGTTACATGATGTGTGTGCCCTTCTAATCCATTTTTCAGTAAAATATTGGGAGATAGTAAAGTGATGTTGGATTGTGCTATGTCTTGTTGAACCCATCAAGGATCTTGGTGTAGTTGTTTATGGAGTCGAATGAAGAAATTACATTTGCGGTTCACAAAAGCCTAACTATGAGGCCGAAGTTTCTTCAATCATTTGAGTTTCATCTTTAGGTCCCGGAGTGAAGCTGTCGAGTAGTAAGAGAAATCCTCAGGTCCTTAAAAATTTGTTTTAATTCATATACTCAGTATTAAATATAGCAATAGTTTAATCCTATGGTTTCATCATCTTGTTTCAGTTGTTTCCATTTGGTAGTAGAAGTTGTAAGACCTCATTTCTAAGTTGTATCATTTTTTTAAACTTTACCCCTTTGGTTTACTTCATGTTTTTAGATAAAATTATATATTTGGGCAAGGTATATTAATGCACACTGTTGGCGCATGATTATTAGTAATTGTGTGCCAATATAGGGAATTGTGTGGTAAGATATAGCAGTTATCACATGGTCTCCAGATGGTAGTGCACCTTATCCCATGTAACCATTCGAATATTCCGGTTTGTACATAATGATCAGAATGGTTAGAACACAGTTTCCCTAACCGTGCAGACTTACCATGTGGTCGTGAAAACTTTTTAAATTTTGGGGTATTTTCATGTCGGACCATGCTAGTCGGTTTAAATGGTTGGTTCTTATGGTGGGGATACCCACTATGTGTCTCATATAAGTTCTTTTGAAAACCCAAATTATGAGATTAGACCCCTTATGTTGGGGATTCTGTTCGGTCCTCCCCTATTAGTGTCCTGATTCCGTCTTGGGAAAGTTTAAGTTGTCTCTTATAGTGGGGAGACCATTTTTGTCTCCACGTATCAATAACTCAGTTTTGTCCTAGGTATTTGATTGGCAGTAGGTAGAATTGTTTAGAGCTAACTAACTACCAACATCTTCCTTGGGTGAACATTGGAATTGGAGAGTGCCCAAGAGTTTAGGTAAAGTAAAGTCAATGTAACCGTGTTCGATGTTGTTGTGAGTTTGGGTAAACTCCTTGATACTTTTTCAGATAGTGTTTGAGGTGTTTCCTTTGGGATGAATATGGAATGATCTTGATAGTTACCAGAAAGTGGAGCATATTTTGGATTGTCATATTATTCATTCCTTGATTGATCAACTTGAGATATCCTAGCTTTTTAGTGGTAAAGAAACATGGAAAAGGAGTCAATTTTGGCCTTTCGTTTGGGTTTTGTTTTTTCTCTTATCCTTGATGTGGATTTCTGATGGTGGTATGCTTTATGGTGGAAATAATTTTATATACATGACTTATTTTAAAGTTGTTTTTCATTTAATTTCTATTATTTCTTTTTTGGGGGGTTTACCAAGCATTTTGGTGGAAATGATGGTTTTTTAAATTTGGGCTAAGCAGTGAGCCAATTTCTAGATTTAAAAATAAATTTTGTTTATTTTATAACTCATTCATTTTTTAACATTTTACATCAATTACACTTTCCAATTAAAATAACATAGTATATTAAAACTACCCTATCACTTTGGACCTCGTAGAAATCCATAATAATGACGGATTGATGTTTTTTATTAAGGTGTTAGGCCATCCCGAAATCCCATTTCCTGCATTAATGTTTTTTTAATTCTTTAATATATCATCATTTTTTCGGTGATTCCAACTCTAAACTGATCCCACATACCCATGGATAGTCCCCATTATTTCTTTCCCCTCTCTGAAGCTCATATTCATCACAAATTATGGTGCAACTTCTCTGGATGTCTTAAACCGTCAAGATTATAAGAGTTAAATTGTTTCATTCATAAATCCTTCGATTGCTACTCTTTTCCATCCATTTTATTTCTCAAATTACCTAATAATCCTTATTATAACGTCAATTTAATTTTTGGCTATTTTAAAATTCATCTACAGGTGTATTTGGGGTGTATTATTCAAGATCCCAGAATTAAGTGAGTTTACTTTCACTTTCCTCCCATTTTCTTAGGGTTTCATCCACTTTTCTTGATGTTCTAAAATCTCTAGTATCTAGGGGTCATACCTAGGGTTTTATTTTGTTTATTTTTGTTGAAATCTTGAGGATTAGGTCTTAATTTCATTTCCTTGTGGTGCGGCGATTGTGTGACTAATGATTTGCACAACAGTTTGGAGTTTTTGGCACAAATGGTATGTGGTTCCATGTGTAAGCATCCTAAGATGTGTTATATTTACTTAAATTATATTTTTAGCATGTTCTTATCACATTATGGATGGTTCGAGAACCAATTCTGTTAGTATTGATTAAGAATCCAGTTTCAAATTTTCATATTGTTTAGAAAATATGGGTTTTTCATGTGTATCTATTGTTGTATTATTCGAGGTAATTTTATAACACTTGAGAGTGGTTTAATAAATGTTTCTAGGGATGAAAATTATGTTTTGGATTGGTATTGGTGTAATTTTGTCCTGGAAATAGGATTTTAATTGGGTTTCATGTGAAAAACACAGTTATATATGTTGGGAATATTTTAATAAAATTGTAAACGATATATTGAGTTAAACAAAGTGGGAAAAGGATGTACATGTATAATTTTAGTGAGTTTATTCACATAATATGGGATTTTGAAAGGTAATGTCATTATTTAAGATTTCATACATTTTTATACTAGTTTATAGATTGTTAAAATGTTTTATCAAATGGAAAGAAAGGCCTGAAACACGTTTGTGGGTGATTTTGTGTGAGTATGATGTGAAAAATTTATTTTTATGATGAAAGGAGTATTATGTGACAAGTGTGTGAGATTTTTGGAAGGTTTTTTATATTTAATTGGTATTTTCATGTGAAAATTATATTTCCTAGATTTTTGAACTTGTTTGAGAACAATAGGGAAACTCGAACATCTAGGTGGGTGAAAATGTAGAAGTATGCTAGTGATCATGTGGGGTTTGGCCCCAGTTTCAAAAAGCATGTTTGATGATGACAACACTAACTAAACTATGATTATGGTTATGATGATAATGTCAGGGAACCACAAGGTTATGGGTATTCTCCCTACTAGTGGCTCGTGTGCATGAGAACATATATTGTGATGGTTATATTCACCAAGATATAAGGTACTAAGCTAGCACCTAGGGGTTATTTTTACATTTATTATACTCATTAGGTACTTTATTCTTCCCATTGAAATACAGTATATTTGTCTATAAAGTTAAATAGCTTTTGAATTCTATTTAAAAGTGTGAATTACTTTAATTATCCCACTTGAAAATGTTTTTATTTAATGTTACATCTCTTTAAAATTATTCTTAGCATTTCATATTGATGACAATTACAATCTTTTCATCTTTGAATGTTTATAATAGGGAATATTTTAAGGGTAAAATTATAATGGGATTTTCCTCACACCCTACTTACACATTTGGGTGTAAGTATACATGGTTATTTTTGTTGTAGGTTCGGGTACAACTTTTTGTGTTGATGGTTCGGGTTTCAGCGGTCCTTCGTGATACAATGTAGTGGAGATGGCTTGAGGTAAGTACCTCTTGTTATTAGAAGGTTCTTGGGATATCCGTTTTGGATTTATTCATTTGATATAGTCTTCGAGAATTGTTTTAGATTATTTAGTCCAATTCTTAATATTTTTAAAAGATGGTTTGTTTTTAAAAAATTAAGATTTGTTATATTAAAATTATTTGTGGGTTTATTGTTTATAATCTTTGTTAAATCATTCCCAATTTTCATTTCATAATACTCGGGCACTTTCTCCAGCCTGTTGGGATTAGGGATGCCCCTTGTGTATTGTCGCGGACCTTGTCGGGTGCCGGTTTTGATGGCGACCAGATTTGGTTTGTGAAAAATACACAATAATTCCTCTTCAATGAAGCATGACTAAAGATGAAAAATTCACCATCATTCAAATACATCATAAAAAATAGGTAATTTTTCATTCATCGTATTATTTAATAAAATTAAACATAATATTATATTATTGAGATTAATTTTACTCCATTTTGAGTGAACATAGTCGACAGATGAGAAAACTGAGAAATATTTTCAACAAACAAATCATTGTGATTCGATAATACAAGAAAAATAAAAATATATTTGATATTTTTTGTTATTTTCCATTATTTATTAAATTTTGGTTAATACGTGTAAAAAATTAATCTATATGTTGAAATAATATGACGATGGAATGATTTTTTTCATCCAAAACTCAAACATACTAAACATTCCATATAGTTTCATTTAATTTAATATTTGAAAAACAATACTTGTTTGTCTATAATGTTCCTCTGCAATTTTAGATTATAAAAAATTGTCATAAATAAACATAAGCACAAAAATATCCGAGAATTCACATAAAAATATATTCATACGGTCTATAAATAAAGCATCTGAATTACATAACCCATGGAAAAATAACTATAAACTCATAATTCTCATATCTTGTTTGAAATGAAATCCTCATAATATCTCCTTCATCTAATTTCAAGTGATATTTCCCAACCCCGAAAAAAACCACTGAAAAATACTAAGATTAATAGATATAATCAAGAAAATTATCAGTATGAGGAAAAAGATACGTGTTCTTAATAGTGATGTTATTCAAAGAATTATAGTTAATGAAAAGTCTCATTGAACTTTCTTTGTTTTCAAAAAAATTAGAATCACCCTGTAACACCCCGAAATTTTATGAAAAATATTCTTTTTAATTTCATTAATGTATTGTGTTGTACGCTACACCAAAAGAAGCCTTCACAACACGCATCCTTGACTTGCCTTCCATTACACGCAATCACGACCTTCCTCGATAGCGTGTGTAGTACGCAATACCGAGTTTCACTAAACAACGATATGCTATTAAAATATTATTAAAACTAGCCGTTATGAATAGTAATAACCACTTTTTGAAATTTTTTAAATTTTATTTTTCAAAATAGACTTTATCTTTGGATTCGTAATATCGAAATTATCTTAGGGTGAAATTTTGGTACTTTTCGGATAACTTTCATTTTCTGATGAATAGTGAAAATTACTAAATTTTAGTTAAAAACAACTTTTTCAATCGAAATAATTAATAGTGATAAATTATTAATTTAAGTGGTTTTAAAGTATATTTAGAATATATTTTTACAATTTAATACAATGTTGGTCATTGGATGTAATTTTACATTTAAACCAGACATAAACAAGTGTCAATCTTTTGATAGATATTGTTTCTTAAAAACACGCTATTTGTTTTAACAGCCGGATTTAATTATAAAAATAATTAATGAAAATTCTATGATATTAATTTGGTAAAATAGACTTCATTTTTCAATTCGGAATATGAAATATAGCTTAGGATGAAATTTTGGCATTGTTCTGAAAAACATAAATTTTTGATGAATAGTGAAACTACTAAGTGGTAGTTTAAAAAAACTGAATTTTTCATAAAACATAATTTTACCGCTTCTGTGAATGTAATTTCAAAACTTCGAGAGACACGGTTGATGTCAGTAAGTAAAATATGGTTCAATGAGATGAAAATAATTTTTGGTGAATAGTAACTTTTTACTTTTATTTACCACAGTTAAAAGTAAATAGGGTAATTAAGGGTAAGAATGATATTAATATTACCTTAACACATGTCCTAAGTATATTGGACAAGTTTATCTCGACCAAAAACAACCTTAAGTGTAAAATATTATCATTTAGGCCCACTTGGATTAGATTAGGACATTTATTATTATTTAATTCAAAGAAGAGATAAAAGAGTTAAAATAAAAGTTTATTTAATAAAACATTTTTAATATGGGGTTATACAAAAGATAAATTCGACTATAAATATTAATTATAAAGCTAAACATATTTCCTACATAATGGTATTTTATTTGTAATTTTTAGACTTTAAATAATTTAATTTATTTATGACACAACAATGATGCAGTAATTACCTTTTTAAGAAAATATTAACATAATTGATGTTATAAATGCCCAAATAAATGTAATTTGAGACTTTTTATGACTTAAACTAATTTTCTAGGTTAATATGACATGTTATTGTTGATTTAAGTAACTTGGTACGAACTTATCATTCTGTTAGAAATTTCATAAAAATCATGTACCAAATAGTGTCAAAATTGACATGAATTAGTTTTTAAAACAAATATTATATTATTAATTGTTATTTAATTCCTCAAAATCTACGGTTCGGCCAAATGACTTAGATAAAGATATATATATTAATAATAAACAACTTGGGGTTCTTTTGGCTTCATATAGTAAGTTTATTAACCATATAGTGTAAGAAAACAAAAAGAAACGGTAAAAGTTAAATTATTTAACTTAGAGTTAAATCTAATTGATAAGGTTAAAAAAATAACCTAAATTTGTCTAAATCCAATTGTATGAGAGGATTTCTACCCCTCCCTACCTTAGACTTTAAATAAATCAATTTGGAGCTATTTCAAACCGAACTTGACTTTATAATAAAATAATATTTTTAGTTATTCCAAAGGTGCCCCTCTCCTCCCTTATAAAAGGGAACCTCCTCCCTCTCCTCCTCACACCAATTTTAGCATTCAAGCTCGGAAAAACCCTGCCAAAATCTCTTCTCCACTTCCCTAGTATCATCCTAGAGGTCCTGGTCTTCTTCAAAGACCATCCTTAGTTCTTTAAGTGGAGGTTAAGTGAAGGCGCGTCAAAAAGAGGTAATATCCATTACCGATCTTTTTCAATTTCTTTCTTCTTAAACTTCTTCTTATTTAGTTGTTTCATGATAAAGTAATAACATCATTATTTTTTATATACTGATATGTTATTATAAATATGAAACAACTCTAATTAACCTTCTATCCATCCTACGGAAAAAGGAAATCACCGTGCGTGCGTACGTACGGAATACCGTCTCCACGTCGTGGTGTAATCTATTTTCCGCCACCACCTTAATTGGATGGGTATAATTGTGTAATTAGTAACTATATATGATTATTATAAAGTGATATTGATACTGATATAGTATACATACACTTAAACACAATTCCACGACCATGGGAACGATATCATCGCTCGTGCGTACGTACGGACTACCGTCTCCACGACGCGATGAGATTCATTCTCAATGATTAACCATTAATGAATGATTATAAAGTATATATAATAAGTACTAATGAAATATATGACATAATAATGATACTAGATTTATGTATATTTATATGTATGTCATCTACTTAATTCCATTCAATTCAATAAGGAAACGAAAACAGCGTTCATGCGTACGTACGAACTACCGTCTCCATGAATGGTGTATTTCATTCCATTTATCGATATATTATATATATTCTGAATATATATAAATCATGTTTTACATTCTGGATATAAGTAATCATGATCTAAGTAATCATATTAATAATTACAAGTTAAAAACACGAAGGACAAATGAGACGATTTTACCCAAAACGCTACTTTAACATTAATTTACAAAAGAACGGGTAATATAAAGTCATAAGTTGACCATATATGATATCATAACAATGAATATGATTCTTTAAAAAGTCAATTACATTATTTAAATCATTATACAGGAGTTTCGGACACTTACGAAGCAAATCGGACCTAAGGTAAGGTAAATATCACAATCTCATTTTTATCTGAGATTGTTTATACTTTGGTATTTACTGGGGTGTATTTTATCATCCACATCCATGTTCCCTCAATATGTAATATTGTTTCCATCCACTTACAATAGTTTAAATCCAATTTTACCCTTTGGTGAGTTTTTAGTAAAGAATATGAAAGGAATCTTTTGTCTTTTTTTTCGTACGAGGTACTTTTTGATTTTTCCGACAAAAGTATGAAGAATGTTTTTTAACTTACACGGCATGAATGGATTTTTAAAACATTATTTCCAAGAAGCTTCCTTTAAAAGTTTTAAAGTTTATTTTTAATCAACTTCTTTTAGTTTAAAATTTTATGACATGTTATGAAAGGATAAATGTTTTTGAAATAGAAAGGATATTTTTCTCCAGAATGGAGTTCAAGTGTTTTATCAAAATTATTTTCCATCTAAGATAATAAAGGGTTTTGTTTTTATCCCTATTATTACATTGATTTGATTATGTTGTGATGGAAATATTTTTATGAATTCCTTTATCTTATATGAATTGTTTTTTGATGTCATGATTTTTAAGATTCCCATTTTTATTACATGGGTTATGCAACCCATTTTTATTATATGGTTTATGCAATGATGTTTGGTTTATGATTATGTGGCACACATAAGAATGGTATCATTATGAGATGGGTGGGACCTATATCTCCCTCCAATGCATTGGGTAACGATTTTATATCTCATGAGATAGACATGGCTGGAATGGTAGGTTATACCGGTTCAGTGAAACAGGACTGAAACGAGGGTGACTCGGTTCAGAAAGGGACTTTGTCCACTAAGATAGTCTTGGAAATGAGTCTTGACTAACAAGAAATTATTCTCTATGATTATGTGTGTATTACACAAAGTTTCATGTTTTATGTTATTATTATTGGGATTTCATTTCACTACTATGATTTATCCCATGTTATGAAATTATGATCTCTTTTGCAGGTTAAGATTTCCAAAAGTTATGTTCTTATGAATATGATGTGATTGATTTTTCTTTTTTTTACCCTTACTGAGCATTTGAGCTCACCCTTTTATGTTTTCTTTTCCCCAGGATATAAAGAAAGTTTTTAGGTAAAAAAAAGAAGATCTTTATGGGAGATATTGAAGATCTTTCACCATGATTAGAAGATTACGTTCCGAGTTTCCAAAGACACTAAACTATTACGATCCTCGTCTGTGTGTGTGTTTTTTGTTATATACTAAGTATTCCGCAAAATTAATGTAATGTCAATGTACGTTAGGCTTTGGGTCTCTACAGTTGGTATCAGAGGAAAGGTTTAGTCAACCTTTGGAAACTAGGATGCGAAAACGTTAGTGAGATCCCTAGAGATATTTCTAAGGTATGTCTAGGGATGTCCCTAAGGATAAGTATACGTATAGGATATAGTCCTAGAATTATGGTAATGATATTAGATTAAACCTAAGATGTTAGATATTGAAGTTACTCGCCCTTTATTATGATTTTTGCCTCTAACACTATTCTTTTTGGGTTTTAGAAAATGGCTGGAAACAAGATGATTCACGAGAATGGAGGATATTATGGACAATGGAATGATATTATTCATGATAAACCAAATGAAATGGGATTTGGAAGTCCAAACATCATTATTATGCCGAATAAGCAATCTCATAATATGATCAATAAACTCAAATTTGGTAAGTTTCCTGACTTGGCTAATAAGAGAAAGATGGAGTTTCATGATGATCATAGAGGAAAGAAAGTTCAATTTCCCTTATGTAAATCATGTGGGAAGAGGCATCAAGGAGAATGTTTCAAGGGAACTGGAAGATGCTTTGGATGTGGAAAAGGACACAAAGCAAGTAAGTGCAAAGGAAAAGGTTCAGTTAACACCATGGATGAGGATAATGGTATTGCTACTACATCAAAAATGGTTAAGTGTTTTAAATGTGGAATGTATGGGCATTATGCAAACTAATGTCCTAAGGGAAAGACTCATGAAGAGAATCAGTATGGTCGTATGGGTAGTATTTATGTGGATGATGATAAAGAGACTACAAATGATATGTGAGATGAAAGAATTGTTGAAGCTCGGTTAATGGTTTAAGAATGTAGTGGAATGATTACATGTTTATCATGTGTAATGTTGTATAAGTAATATCATGGTACTATGGAATAACGAGACATCTAAGGATTGTTACACTATTGTCTTTCCATGAGTTTTGAAAGTGTATGATTAATGTTACTAGTATCCATGAAAGGTTATTCAGATATTTTTGGAATGTAGATGATATGCGCATAATGAAGGGATAAGGAGAAAATTAAATGTTTGATAGTATTCATGAGCTCATGACTGATATAAGGATAAGGTTATATTACGGTTTGAGTATATAGAGTTTTTGAATTTTGGTATGTGGAAAGAGTTAACTTTTGACAGTATTCATGTTTTCACTAAGGTTCAATGGGTATTCATTCTTTAAGAGAATACATGATTAAGGCCTTTGAATGTTTGGAATGTGACCGACAAGACATATCTTATGATATATGGGGATCAACGATGGTATTAAATCTCTGGTAATCGTTATCACTATATTATGAGAGTGGAATGCAGTATTATGGATAAGCCTAAAGATTGGAATGGATTATGTTGGACATAAGTTAGTATTGTTTAAGGATAGAAGTTTTTCGATATTATTGATGGGATGTTATAGTAATATAGTTCTAGAAAAAGGACAACCTGCAGGACGGGCGACAGCCCATCGCGTCGGACAAGGATGTGGAAATCGAACCCACAACCAAAGTACGACTGGCCTTTATCGCCTACCACTAGCCTACAGGAAGTCCCTGTTTAGTAGAAACTAGTTTTATTATATTAAGCAGTACGATATATGAAGTATAAGTCCATTTTAGGAACCATATATGATTAATCTCACTATAGATCGACTTATGTATATAATTTTTTCTAACCTTTTGTTTGAGACAGATGGAATGACACGTCATTCTATCACATGATCTTCTAACACTTCACGAATAAAAAATTCAACTTCATTTATTTAAGTGATGAAGTGTAAATTGTTCAAGGCATGAACAACAGTGAGATTGTACCAAAATAAAGTAAGTATTTATTCTAATTCATATTTTCAACTTTAGGGAAATGATCTTGAAAACCAAAAATGTTGTCCTAGTGATCTTATACCTGATGAATCATATGGTACCTTATATCATCACAAATCTATGGATTTGTGATTACTGGCTTTTCCATAGCCATGTTCTCTACCACTCTCCATCAGAACATGATGGTTAGATTTCTCTTCCATATCCATATTTTCACCTATGTGGAAACCTAGTGATTAGTTTATTTGGGTAACCATTATGTTTCATACTTTTGTTTTCAAAGATTGGTTTTGGTATTCCTTTTTACGATGTGGGTTTCTATTAAAGAAACTTTCGAATAGTAAACCATTTATAACCCCGATGAATTTCGAGGGCGAAATTCATTTTAAGGGGGGTAGAATGTAACACCCCGAAATTTTATAAAAAATATTCTTTTTAATTTCATTAATATATTGTATTATACGCTACACAAAAAGAAGCTTTCACAACATGCATCCTTGACTTGCCTTCCATTACACGCAATCGCGACCTTCCTCGATAGCGTGTGTAGTACGCAATACCGAGTTTCACCAATCAACGATATGCTATTAAAATATTATTAAAACTAGCCATTATGAATGGTAATAACCACTTTTTGAAATTTTGTAAATTTTATTTTTCAAAATGGACTTTATCATTGGATTCGTAATATCGAAATTATCTTAGGGTGAAATTTTGGTACTTTTCGGATAACTTTCATTTTCTGATGAATAGTGAAAATTACTAAATTTTAGTTAAAAACAACTTTTTCAATCGAAATAATTAATAGTGATAAATTATTAATTTAAGTGGTTTTAAAGTATATTTCGAATATATTTTTACAATTTAAGACAATGTTGGTCATTGGATGTAATTTCACATTTAAACCAGACATAAACAAGTGTCAATCTTTTGATAGATATTGTTTCTTAAAAACACGCTATTTGTTTTAACAGCGGGATTTAATTATAAAATTAATTAATGAAACTTCTATGATATGAATTTGGTAAAATAGACTTCATTTTTGAATTCAGAATATGAAATATAGCTTAGGATGAAATTTTGGCATTGTTCTGAAAGACATCAATTTTTGATGAATAGTGAAACTACTAAGTGGTAGTTAAAAAAACTGAATTTTTCATAAAACATAATTTTACCGCTTCTGTGAATGGAATTTAAAAAATCCAAGAGACACGGTTGATGTTAGTAAGTAAAATGTGGTTCAATGAGATGAAAATAATTTTTGGTGAATAGTAACTTTTTACTTTTATTTACCACGGTTAAAAGTAAATAGGGTAATTAAGGGTAAGAATGATATTAATATTACCCTAACACATGTCCTAATTCTATTGGACAAGTGTATCTCGACCAAAAACAACCTTAAGTGTAAAATATTATCATTTAGGCCCACTTGGATTAGATTAGGACATTTATTATTATTTAATTCAAAGAAGAGATAAAAGAGTTAAAATCAATGATTATATAATAAAACATTTTTAATATGGGGTTATGCATAAGATAAATTCGACTATAAATATTCATTAGAAAGATAAAAGAATTTCCTACATAATGGTATTTTATTTGTAATTTTAAGACTTTAAATAATTTAATTTATTTATGACACAACAATGATGCAGTAATTAACTTTTTAAGAAAATATTAACATAATTGATGTTAAAATGCCAAAATAAATGTAATTTGAGCCTTTTTATGACTTACACTAATTTTATAGGCTAATATGACATGTTATTGTTGATTTATGTAACTTGGTTCGAACTTATAATTCTGTTAGAAATTTCATAAAAATCATGTACCAAATAGTGTCAAAATTGACATGAATTAGTTTTTAAAACAAATATTATATTATTAATTGTTATTTAATTCCTAAAAATCTAAGGTTCGGCCAAATGACATAGATAAAGATAGATATATTAATAATAAACAACTTTGGGTTCGTTTGGCTTCATATAGTAAGTTTATTAACCATATAGTGTAAGAAAACAAAAAGAAACGGTAAAAGTTAAATTATTTACCTTAGAGTTAAATCTAATTGATAAGGTTATAATAATAACCTAAACATGTCTAAATCCTATTGGATGAGATTATTTCGACCCATCCCCACCTTATACTCGAAATAAATCAATTTATAGCTATTTAAAACCGAACTTGACTTTATAATAAAATAATATTTTTAGTTATTCCAAAGGTGCCCCTCTCCTCCCTTATAAAAGGGCACCTCCTCCCTCTCCTCCTAACACCAATTTGAGCATTCAATATCGACCAAACCCTGCCGAAATATCTTCTCCACTTCCCTAGTATCATCCTAGAGGTCCTGGTCTTCTTCAAATACCATCCTTAGTTCTTTATGTGGAGGTTAAGTGAAGGCGCGTCAAAAAGAGGTAATATCCATTACCGATCTTTTTCAATTTCTTTCTTCTTCAACTTCTTCTTCTTTAGTTGTTTCATGATAAAGTAACAACATCAGTATTTATTATATACTGATATGTTATTATAAATATGAAACAACTATAATTAACCTTCTATCCATCCTACGGAAAAAGGAAATCACCGCGCGTGCGTACGTACGGAATACCGTCTCCACGCCGTGGTGTAATCTATTTTCTTCCACCACCTTAATTGGATGGGTATAATGGTGTAATGAGTAACTATATATGATTATTATAAAGTGATATTGATACTTAAATAGTATAGATACACTTAAACACAATTCCACGACCATGGGAACGATATCATCGCTCGTGCGTACGTACGGACTACCGTCTCCACGACGCGATGAGATTCATTCTCAATGATTAACCATTCATGAATGATTATAAAGTATATATAATAAGTACTAATGAAATATATTACATAATAATTATACTGGATTTATGTATATTTATATGTATGTCATCTACTTAATTCCATTCAATTCAATAAGGAAACGAAAACAGCGTTCATGCGTACGTACGGACTACCGTCTCCATGAATGGTGTATTTCATTCCATTTATCGATATATTATATATATTATGAATATATATAAATCATGTTTTACATTCTGGATATAAGTAATCATGATCTAAGTAATAATATTAATAATTACAAGTTAAAAACACGAATGACAAATGAGACGATTTTACCCAAAACACTACTTTAACATGAATTTACAAAAAACGGGTAATATAAAGTCATAAGTGGACCATATATGATATCATAACAATGAATATGATTCTGTAATAAGTCAATGACATTATTTAAATCATTATACAGGAGGTTCGGACACTTACGAAGAAAATCGGAGCTAAGGTAAGGGAAATATCACAATCTCATTTTTATCCGAGATTGTTTATACTTTGGTATTTACTGGTTTGTATTTTATCATCCACATCCATGTTCCCTCAATATGTAATATTGTTTCCATCCACTTACCATAGTTTAAATCCAATTTTACCCTTTGGTGAGTTTTTAGTAAAGAATATGAAAGGAATCTTTTGTCGTTTTTTTTTTGTACGAGGTACTTTTTGACTTTTCCAACAAAAGTACGAAGAATGTTTTTTTTAACTTACACGGCATGAATGGATTTTTAAAACATTATTTCCAAGAAGCTTCCTTTAAAAGTTTTCAAGTTTATTTTTAATCAACTTCTTTTAGTTTAAAATTGTATGACATGTTATAAAAGGATAAATGTTTTTGAAATAGAAAGGATATTTTCCTCAAGAATGGAGTTCATGTGTTTTATCAAAATTATTTTCCATCTAATATAATAAAGGGTTCTATTTTTATCCCTATTATTACATTGATTTGATTATGTTGTGATGGAAATATTTTTATGAATTCCTTTATCTTATATGAATTGTTTTTTGATGTCACGATGTTTAAGATTCCCATTTTTATTACATGGGTTATGCAACCCATTTTTATTATATGGTTTATGCAATGATGTATGGTTTATGATTATGTGTCACACATAAGAATGGTATCATTATGAGATGGGTGGGACCTATATCTCCCTCCAATGCATTGGGTAAAGATTTTATATCTCATGATATAGACATGGCTGGAATGGTAGGTTATACCGGTTTAGTGAAACAGGACTGAAAGGAGGGTGAATCGGTTCAGAAAGGGACTTTGTCTACTAAGATAGTCTTGGCAATGAGTCTTGACTAACAAGAAATGATTCTCTATGATTATGTGTGTATTCCACAAAGTTTCATGTTTTAAGTTATGATTATTGGGATTTCATTTCACTACTATGATTTATCCCAGGTTATGAAATTATGCTCTCTTTTGCAGGTTAAGATTTCCAAAAGTTATGTTCTTATGAATATGATGTGATTGATTTTTCTTTTTTTACCCTTACTGAGAATTTGAGCTCACCCTTTTATGTTTTCTTTTCCCCAGGATATAAAGAATGTTTTTAGGTAAAAAAAAAGAAGATCTTTATGGGAGATATTGAATATCTTTCACCACGATTAGAAGATTACGTTCCGAGTTTCCAAAGACACTAAACTATTACGATCCTCGTGTGTGTGTGTTTTTTGTTATGTACTAAGTATTCCGAAAAAGTAATGTAATGTCAATGTACATCAGGCTTCGGGTCTCTACACACCCTATGGTGAAGAGCTAGGGTGAATGAAACTTTTATAATGAAAATCCTACAATTTCCTTTTCCATTTTAAAATATCCACATGATCCATTCGATATGGGGGTTTATAAATAGAATTATCATTAGGAACTCAGTCAATAGTAAACTCACCCCCTGATAAGAAGACCACCATGAAAATCATTAAGAAATACATTCATGTATTCATTCATAGTCCGAACATCCCTAATTTTTATAGTTTATTTTTTTTAAACAATATGGTCTATGTAACGTTATCTTCCATATATAATAAAATTATCAGTTTTTCGGTATTTTATCAAATCCATGAAATCATTGAACATTACATTTATATATCTTTATTTTTCCTTATAATGATTAATTTAAATCCAGTGACTACAAAGAATCGTATTAAACTTTGATATGGGTCATTAAACATGACAAGTAGGAAACAACACCCCACGAATGAAAATTGTGAGATTTATATAAATCTATGTTTCTTTAATACCATCCCAAGAGGTTATCACCAAAAGAACCATCATTTTTTCATGAGGTTATTTCCCTATTCAGTTGAAAATTCATCAGAAGTGGAAGAAATATAAAAACTAGAGTTAAACAAGGTATTGATTTAATTTGAATAAACATATAGAAAAACCAACATAACTTCCCTTTATGGACCAATATCAGCAATAGTAGTATAATTGTTTTCCTTTTATAGGTTTAGTATTGACAATTTCCACCTCTAAGTGAAATTGTTTTGACACATATTAGAACAATACCTCAATTAATTGCATATGAGGCATGATAATATCAAATTTTTAACATTAATATTCTCATGTTACATACATTTATGAGCCATATTTATAAACATACCACATTATAATAATTTCCAAGACTTTATAAGACATCCCTTAGGATTATTTTTATCCAAAATTCTTACAAGATGGAAACACGGATTGACTACCAAAATATTTATTTAATGAATGATCCCTCAGTTCATTCTATCTAGAAATTTTCCTACCCTAATCATCATGTGGAACATATGTGTTATAAAAGCTTTTATACCCATGCAATGTTACAAACTTCAGCTAGAAACATAGTATGGTTTTTTATTGTTGTCAATCCAAAATAGGTTGATTCAGAAGTTTGGAATATATGTGTTTTTATAATTTATAGGGATTTTGTTTTTAAGGATGATTTATTTCCACATGATTTCAAAAAAAATTGGGTCCAAAATTAGGATGATAAAGAATAATTTTTCTGGAAAAGGAAGTTGCACGCAATAATGAAGGTTGATAGAATTATTGCGTGCATGTGGAGTTTTGAGATCACCACAAAAAAATGAGAAAAAGGCATGTGTTGTACCAAAAAACTAGAATTGTGTGAAAGGATCTTACATGCCAAATTTGGAATAAAAATTACTTTAACACAAGTTCATTTTTGATATCATCACATCTAAATATGGAAAATGCATGAGTTGTGTGAAAAATCAAAAATTGCGTGATAGAATGTTTTGCGCCAAATAAGATTTCAAAATTAGGCTTACTTTCATAGGGGAAGGTTCACAAGAAACATATCTTTAGGGTTATGTAGGTTAATAAATATGAGGCAACCCCTGCATTTGAAGTACCTTTTCTAATTAAGATTTCATATTTAAGCCACATGAAATAGTTGCACACATAAGTGTTGTACATAGTAAATATTTTTCATAGAGTGTTCCTTATTTATATCAAGATATTTGAGAATCATTATATAGTTAAATGAAAGATAATAGTTTCAAAAAATTAATATTACCTGAAAATCACAAAAGGTGCCTTCATGTACAGGTGTTGCATAAAATTTCTTGATTTGCCCTACTATCAGGTTCTGATTATCTGTTTTTTCTGATCATTTAATTTATTTGAATTAATTCAACATAGTGGTACAAAGAAGAGTATTGTGATTCTTAGGGAAAAAGATTCAAATTCCAATGTACGGAAGTGACCTTCAAGTCATTAAAACTGATTAAGATGTTACCAAAATCAATGATCATTAGGGAGTCAATGGAACTGTTCTGAGGGAGGTATTGTGGAATCCATAAAATCTTGTAAAGGCAGTTTTCTTGGTATATAGTGACTATAGATATATTTTTTTATCTTGATACTATTAAAGATTATTGTATTTTGGAATTACTGACACAAACTCAGTGCAGCATCCTTAAACTAGTCCTTATTTATGAACTATGTAAAAATTTCATGTTATCTCTTTAAATGTGAATGTTAGATTATAATATAATTCAATCAGACTAGTTTAAAAAGTTTATACCAACATAAGAATAGGATATACCAATATTAAAAAATATATTCACTCATGATTCACCCCTCCACTATCAGGTTTTTATAGGGTTTTATAAGTGGTATTAGAGTATACATGTTTATAGAGCTAAATCTATCCTCTATTTGTTTCATGATAAATATAATAAATTTCAACGGATTCCCCGTATTATATGGAATAATATTCCATATTTTGAAGAAAACAATATGATTGCGTCTAATAATTCTTGGAATAAATGATCTTTTTTATAATGCTAAGAGGAATCGGGTCACTAATGCGACTAGACTGTCTATAACTGAAACGGATAGGAAAATGATTGATGTGAAAGTCAAAGCACAAAATTCCCTTAACATTTCTCTATTAGATCAAATTTATTTTGAAGGTGATGCATTTCACATCATCTAAGTCTATATGGTAAAGACTTGAAAATATATACAGATATGATAAAAATGAAATGGAGGCCAAAATCCACGTTTTCAATAATAGAGTCAATGAATTGAAAATTCTTCTAGATGAAATTGAAAATACCTTTTTGGTTTAATTACTAATCTTGTTGGATAGATTTTATGATTTGGTGAAAAAAAATCTACGATATTGAAATTGGGAATAAAATCATAAGAAGGCATCCACCTATGTAGAATCCAAAAGTTTCATCCCTTGAGGAAAAATATCTACCTATACTCTCTCTTGATGATCTAATATGCACTATGGTAGACTATGAAATGAGAGGTATTTTTTAAGATGAAATAATTCATGTAAGAAAGAAAATGACTTTCAGAGCTTTGAAAAATCATGACGTTTATATAGATTTTATTGATGAAGATAATGTGTAAGATGAAATTATTTCTCTTTTTTTCAATGAATTAATTAGTGGAAAAGGGATGTTTGAAGTAAATATTCCTCTCTATTGTTTTTTATGTGATAGATTTGTGAACATTTCTTATTGGTTCTCAAGTATTTTCTATAAGGAATAAAGTGAAGAATGAATTAGGAAGAGACATCAGAAATGGTTTCCTCAAAAGGAAGGCTTCAAATTTGGAAAGAAATTATATAAAAATATTTTATTTTTTAATGACTAAAAATATGATAAAGACTTTATAGAGGATAAATAACCAGTGATGAATTCTAAAACCTAGTCATACATTATCGATATAGTTGAGAGTTAGATATTTCAAAATATAAAGATAATGATAATCATTTGATTGGTGTTGTTGATATCAAGGTAGAACATGAGGATAATGAGGATAATATTTTCAAACATGGAAATAAAAATAGAAAGATAAAACCATTTTGAATTAAAAATGAGAGTATCTTGATTGTATTGAAGAAGAAATTGTTTTATTGGAAGCTGGATCAAAATAAAATTCAACAACTCTTAAATTATAATAAGAAGATGAAAAAATCAAGCTCATTATTGAAGGGAATGAATAATTCATAAATTGACATACATAAATACGAGATGAAAAAGATATTATATTTTAGGTACATTATTATTAATGTTTTACTCTAAAGAGTAAATATAAAACGGAAACAAATTCAAGGTAAACATAAATGAAATTATAGGTTGGAAGATTCTCAGATATAGATCTTCTGAAAACTGCTAAACGCTGTTCTAAAGGAGTAGGAAGAATATGACTGACCAAAATCAATATGTATGGTAAATTTTTTATTATAAGTGATTCTAAAATATCAATGGATGGAATACAGATGATCCAAAATAATTGAGGTAGAAATTAGGACATTACAAAAGGGAACATAATTTCCTATCAAAATAAAGATTCAAATCAATAAAAATTAGGGCTAAAAAGTATCCTCAAAATATCAAAACATGATCTCGAGTAAAATTATTTTAAAACATAATGGTACATGAGGAGGAATATAAGATACAATAAATTTCCTCTTATGAAATATGAATTCTGTGGCGTTCTGGGACATACAATGGCATATAATGAGTAGACAATAAACCATATGAATGGGTAATCTCATGGAAGTGAAGATGGAGGATGAAACCATATCCTCCGTCGTATAAAAAAAAATTTATATGTATATTTTTTTCATGGATATTACTATTTCCATGAAGATATTTATTATAGCTAGTGATAAGGTAGGAACATTACATACAGAATTCAAATAAACTTCAATACCCACCAACTCGGTAGAGTTTTTCACAAAAATAATTACTCCCATCTAGAATAATTTTATTATTATAAGGAAACCATGAATTTTTAGAAGATATTGGGAAGACCATCATTATTATCCACTCAATCAAGTATCTCATAGAAGTGAAAGAAGAAAATCGTGAATCCAACACTATAAAAATAACTCCTAAAGCTATAAAGAAAAGTAATAGTTGGATTCTCAATAGTGGATGTTCATCCAATATGATGGGATATGAGGATTTATTGAATAATTTTATGAAAACACCTAATATAAATTTTTGGTTCCATAGTGATGGTTTGTTAAAAATCGAAGGTAGTGGAAATATAGAACTAGTAAATTATGAGGATTAGACATATGATTTTCTCTATGTGGATAGTATGTGTCATAATATATTGAGTGTGAGACAACCTAGTGAATCAAGAATGATAGGGAAATTTAATCAAAAGGGGTTCAATATCGATGGAATGACATAAAATTATATCATAAAAGGATTCATAATATATGAAAATTTATAAAAGGATAATAGTTATGATAAAAAAATTTATTTATCAGTTGGAGATGAAAACAACTTGTGGTTTCTGAGATTGGGTCACATTAATCTATAGAGCCTTGAATAGATATCAAAAATGAATATAGTCTTTGATATTTCCAATATGATATGTGAATGAGAAATTAAATGTGTTTATTTCATCCAAGGAAAGATGGTTGGGATTTCATATCATCCAACGAAAAAAATGGAATTAAATCTATTTGATCTCATCCACCTAGACATATGTAGTCCAATAAATATGGATAAAATATATGGGGAGTGTTACATAATTATTTTAATTAATTATTATAGTAAAATTACATTTGTAATGATTATACATAAGAAACAATATTTTCTGGATTTCATTTTAACTTATCATCGAGCAGCTAAGAATGAGATAGGTCATACAAATAATGTTTAATGATCTGACAATTGAGCAAAATAAAATTCCATTCAATTTGAATATCATTTTGAAGAACATGGAATAAAAATGAGGTGTATGCAGTGAAAAAACCATATTAAAATAGATTTTTTGAACACAAAAATCAGTAGGATATCAATATGGTCATAACTATATTCTTCAAGCATTGTATATCACTTCATTATTTGAAGGAGTATTTTCATGAATAGTACACTCAAAATAGAACATGATATTTTACAAAATAATATAAGAAACAATATGAGTTTTGGAATGGATGGTAGACCTCTTTGCTGTTTTTTTATTTTTGGATGTAAATATTTTATTCGAAACAAATAAGGAAATAAATTAAATTGTGGTGATGTTTTAGATAAGGGAATATTCCTTGGATATTAAATGAAGAGTAAAACCTACAAATGTTAAAATAATCATGTTGGTATAATTTTGGAATGTAGTGGAATGAATATCATTGATTATAAAATGATATATACCATGAGGATCTCATATTAGTATTTGATAAAAAAGTGAAGAGGAATGTGGACAGGGGACAGATTCAAATGAAAATATAGGGGTAGTTTTCCAAAAAATTATATTCTCAAAAATTGATGATGATTCATGATAATAATTAGATAAATAAACTATGGATGAAGAAATATCATCGTAAAGTCACAAAATAAATAGAAGAGAATAAATTGGTCAATTCAAGACCATTTGTGACTGGAAAACACTGACACAAACAATGATAATGATGGATGAAACAGGCTATTTATTCTCATAAATTATAGAACCATAATCATTTTAAAAATTAGTAAAGGATGAATCATTGGTTAAGGTAATGAATGATTAATGGGATCAGATTGAAAAGTGCCAAATATGGGAACTTGTAATTGACTCAAAAATAAAAATGTGATCAGAAAGAATATTAATTTCATAACAAAATTCAATGATCATGGAAATGAGATTAAAAATAAGGATTACATGGTGTGTAAAATCTATATATAGAATAAAGGAATTGATTTTTGGGAAACATTTTCTCCAATGGTTGGACTGGATTTGATTAGTCATTTCCTTTCTGTAGAAATCAATGTGGATACAATGTTTTTTCAGATGGATTATGAAATAGAAATCATAAATTGATTTCTTTATGAATAATTCTACATTGAAAAAACAGTGGGATTATTATTTGTAAATGATAAATAAAAGGTATTTATATTAAATAATTCCCTGTATGGCCAAAAAGAGTCACCAAAATCCCGTTATTTTGCACAGGATGATTATATGAAGAAGATTCAATTTATAAGAAGGATGTTGATTCTAATCTGTATCTAAATAATTTACATGATGATCAATTTATGGTTCTTATGTTTGTGGATATAAATTTATTATGTGGAATATTGAAATGATAAATTGATAAATTTTCCAATGAAATGAAATCCGAATTTTAAATTTCAATGAAGGGTGATCACACATTCATCTTAGGGGTGTAGTTTATTTAAAATAAGTATTTTACCTAAATATATTGTGAAAAATTTGGATGAGAGCTTAGTAATTAATTCAATATGCATGACTCCAAACCAATTCTATCTTTGATTGTGTTTGGGAGAAAATAATGTAACCATGAAAATGGAAAATCTATGGATCAAACCCTATACATGATAATATTTGGAACCAAATTATACATGACTAGAAAATGGATAGATAACATATTTGCGAAATTATTGAGGGGCCGCTTTCCAAGTAATCTGAAAGAAGTGAATTTGACAGTATTTAAACAAATTAGGAGGTACATTCAAGGTACCCTCGATTTCTTCTTAAACTTTGTACTAGTAATAGATTTAAATTATCATTACATTATGATGATAATTAGGCTTGAGATGTGGTGGATAGAATGTCCACACGTGGTGGAGAATTTTTCCTTTGGAATAAATGTGTTGTATGGTTGAGAAATAGTAAATAAAGAACATATCATAGTATGAATGTACTAGATTATATCACTGCTACAAAGGATTATTCTACGATAATGTGGATAAATAAACAATAGACTAATATTACTGATGAGCTGAAAAATCCAATGGTGATTTTTTGTGACCCGAAGATAATAATCGATCATTAAAATAATCTGTATCAACACTCATACAAATCATATTGAGAAAAGATATCACTTCATGAAAGAAAAAGTATAACAAGGTGTGATTAAAATGTACCAAGTTGGAATTGATGACTAAGTGGTTATCATTCTGTTTAAGTTGGCTACATCACATGTGTTCAATATTCATTAGTTGAACCTCGATGTTCAGTCCCCTTCTAGTGCATTAGGGGGTATAGTTTTTTCCCATTACAAATTTTTTTAATTTTTTAAATATATTTGTTAAAGGGATGTAATATTTTGGGGTATATATGATCTAGTTGTACTATATTTTTATCTCTATGAGTAAAATTACATGTTCTTTGGGTTTATTTCTAAATGGGTAAAATGGAGAAATTCAATGTTTTAATGGTTTTTAGCCGAAAGAATTTAAATAACATTGAATCTATTCTATTAAAAATTAAGTGGTAGGTGTTATGTGTAAAATATCAATTTTCTCATAGATTAACATTTTCCTCATTAAGAATTATATAATAATTGAACCCAATTCATGATTCCCCTCTTTTTTCTACATCTGTATTTTCTCATATAGACATATATTATTTGTTGGGTTGTTTCTCACATTTCATGTTCATACTTATGGATAGTTCTTAATTGAATTTTTCTAGCTGGTTTCCAAAAATCCAAAAGGGAGATATTTTTTGACCCAAATCTAGTCATATTCAGAAGCTGGAATATAGTCTATATTGTTTTTTTTCAATCAAGACTAGGTTGCTATTTCTTTTTGTAAGATAACTATTTTTATGAGGAAGATGGAATCAGTGTTGAAGGGGTAATTATTTCACAATGTTTTCCAAAATGATGGTAAAACATTTAAATAATGTATAATGTTTTTTCAGGAAAATAATGTTGAAAACAATAATTATAGTGAATCAAAATAATTTACAAGTGGAGTTTCAATATCATCACATAAAAATAAAATAAAACCAAGATCTATGAACAAAATATGAAATTATGGGAAAAGATGTCATGCACCAAATACAATTTCAAAATCCGTTTTGTGCAAGTGGAGTTTCGAGATCATCATATAATAATATTGATAAGGCATGAGCTTCATGAAAAAGTTGAAATTTCATGAAAGGATTTGACATTCCAAATTAGACATCAAAATCATTCTTGCATGCTTGTGGGAAGGCACCCAAGAAACTTTCACATAGATTTGTATAGGTTCATAAATATGGGGCCACTACTACATTCAAAGTGACTTTTCAAATGATGAGTTGGTATCTATAGCACATTAAATGGTTCAAAGAAGAAGTGTTACGTGTAGAAAAATAATCATGTAGAGTGTTACTTTTGACTATTAAGTCTAAGTGAAACTCACTGTTTGGTTTCATAAAATAAAATGGTTGTGTGGAAATCATCTTGAGAAACAATCCCAAATGTTTTATGAAAGTTCATGGATAGTAAGAAAGTTCTTGAGATATGCTACAATCAGGTTTCTATTTTCTTGTTTGTTTGATCAATTCATTCTGGTGCATCAATTCAGGACAATGGTGAAAGAATATTCTGGTACTAGTTATAGAAAAAGAATTAAATTCTAATTTACTAAAGTGACCATTGTGTTGTTAAAACTGAGTAAGACTTTACCCTATGCAGTGATACATGGGGAGTCGATGAAAGTTTAATGAGGCTGGTAGTGTGTTATCCTTGAAATCATGTTAAGGTTGTGTTCCAAGAATAGAGTGATTATGTCTAAACTCTTTTATTCCTCTACTAGTGAAGATTAATGTATTTTTGTATGACCAACATAGTGTCAGTGTATTCTCCTGGGACTAACCCTTAGTGGCTAATCAAGTAAAACTATTTTGTTATCTCATTTCATATTAATTTTTTATTACTGCAAAATTATATTATATATATTTAAAAAATTTCTAACAATGTGGGAACATGATCTGTCACATTAAAAGAAAAATATGATTCCTTGATTCACCCCACCCCACTCAGGGTGTTATGGGTCACTAAAAAACCCCATTTACAGTGTCCCATCATGAGGAGAAATATTCTCATATATTTTAAATTCTCACATGAAAAAATCTATTTGTAATCATGGTTTTATCCAAGATTAAAATATATTATTCATAGTATAATTTTTTGAGAAAAACATTTTATACCGTTGTACAATCCTGCAATATTTTCTTCATACCCAACCATATAATATTTACCTTTTTCCTCAATTCCATGAATTGTTTTTCCTTATAGATTCAAACAAACATGTCTAAATATTTTACAATTAAAAGATTCACAAATGTTTCCAATTCAATGGAATCATGATTATATTTCCCTCTAGTATTCATTACTAGTCGCCACTGTAAGTTAGCTTCACCTCCATAATGATAAACGACAAGGGTTACCTTTTTATCATTCCAAACAACCCATGATATAAATCATCTGATATATAAAACTGATCCATCGTGTAGCTACTATAGGGTCAAATTACACTCTAGAGGATGGGTTATGTCATCCCATGAAATGTTCCACTATAGAAATGTTCCCCCATGGTAGATAAGTTTTATCTAATACATGGACACCAACACCATATATATCTTGTTACAACACATCCATCAATAAAAAAACTAATGGTTTTGATTTCCAACCATATTTGGATTCTTATTTGGAAACATATATTCCACACACTGCCATCCCACTACTTATTCCATGTTTCCTCTATGGAAAAATATTCTAAATAGACATAGTTTAGTCAAAGAAACATGGTAATATTTAAATTATATAGAATTTAAAATTTACCCTATTGTAAACTATTTTAGGGAAATTCCATTAAAATCATCCTAATATCTAAATCTACTAAAACATTTCCTATGAAACCACTTATAAGAACACAGACTCAAACATTACATAATCATGCGTTTTATTTCTATAATCCATTCTCTTACATTTGATGATATTTTTAGGATTAGTGTTTTATATAAATATGTCACAATACAGTACAAAAATATATATATAGAAAGTGTAAAATTATTATCTATATCCATATTCTTTTAATATAATATATTTAATATAAAACACAATTTCGTTCCTTGAAAAATCTAAATGAATTTCAACTTGGACATTTCATTTCCATTACCTATATTTAAAACATATGAATTTTTTTAAAAATAAAATTGTATTGACCATAAAAATATCATTAAGGGACATAGAAATAAGGAGTTTTTTATCCCATTAACAAGTAAAAAACCCAAAAAATGTCTATCATTATCTCAATGTTACTTGAGTAATATAAAATAAATCACTTTAACATTAATTGAACCACAAATCATGATAAAATATATCTTTTAATATCCATATCACGATCATATAAATCATTTATGTAACTGGAGACATCATCTTTCATATCACTATTACAAATGGGATTCCTCATATAGTAAACTTCTATATCCAGAGTACAAAATTTCATTGAGGGGTATCACCTACCCACCCATACAAAGTTTATCAAAAAACCACTAGTCCATGGTTAACAAAAAATCACATGTCCTTGGTTTATACAAGAACCAACCATAATTATTTTGTAATATTACAACCTATCTGTGATTTATAAGAGAAAAAAATTTCATTGGATTATAATATAACCACCCATCCATGGTTTATAACAGGACCGACCATCATCATAAAAAAGTTCAAACAAACAAAACCTAATCATATTTCATGAAATATTTAATTTTCATCATTAATCCCTTTTAAATATATTCTAATACAATATAAATTATTCTCTCAGATATCAAAATAATCATTTCTTTTAAAAACCCATTTGTGATGCCAAAATATCATTGTTGACGCTGAAAAAAGACCGTAACTATCGGAGGAAGTTTCGGAATGACGAAGTGAAGTCATATTTAGAATCAGAGACCCGATCTGGAGGCTCGGGATGTGGTGCGCGAAATAAAGGAGGCTCTGCGCGAAAAATTGTTCTGCGCGTGTTGAATAACCGGGTTTCGTGGAATTGAGCCGATGTGGCACACAATCTTTTCACGCCCCGGTTCTGCGCGGCGAGTTTTTGCGCGCAGGCTGCGCTCGGAGTGAAGAATTTCACGCGTCGCCTGGATTCTGCGCCGGAGGTCGCCTATAAATAGAAGGTGACCCCGAACGGTTTGGGGGTTGAGGAATCTGAAGCAACTCCCATGCACACAATTCGGCTCCCCCCAACGTGACCATTCTCCTCAGCGAAGGTTGCTGCCCCGACAAGACCCCTTGGAGCGTCTTGATGGAAGCAGCATAATTAACTGCCGTCCATGTAGATATGGCACCGGGAATGAGCTTCAAGAACCCATCTTAAAACTATGAGGGAGACCCAGACTAGGTAATGATCTCTGAGGAGGAATCCACGGAAGGAAGAACTGACATCCCATCATCCCAGTTTCGATCAAGGAGCAGACGTCCCTAAACAAGGAACGGATGAAGCCCGCCTTTGGAAAGCGGGAATGCAGGGTAACAAGAAGCGCATCCTCCCCACAGACGGATGCGCGCGCCCTGGCGAAAGCGTCGAAAACAACAAATGGTGAACCCGATGTGAAGATCGTCTCCTCGATACGGGGAATGGTAGCCGTTGGGGCGTCGGAAGAACACCATGTCACTAGGTCCAGGTAACCCTCACCAGGACGTGAACCCACCAAGGGTCGAGGCCGTCAGGACATTGACTACTCCGTTCTATGACGTAGTCAGCATGGATCCCTCTCACCGACCATGGAAGACGGAATGACGTTGGGCCTTGGCTGTTGATCTCCTTTCATGTTGATACTAATGGGTTCATCTCCCTGCTTCCAGGAATCAGATCACTGCATTCGGAGCTCGATCGCCACCTGCCCACCGGAACGAGAGCAGGGGTAGTACCGACGCGGCTACCCTGCGTGGTACCACCTATTCCACGGTCGCTCTGACTTCGACCACCGTAGTAGTCGGGCGCTTGCACCCCCTCTCCCCGTCAGAAATAATCCAGCGGAGGGTGATAAATGACCTGGTTCGTAGGTATGACGAGGAAGGGGTCATCCCCACTAGGGGCATGGCCCGCTTGGATCTAGAGGCGGTCGCGCCTCACCACCATCACCGCCCCTGAGGGCCGCGTAGGGAGCTGCTGCTCCCCACGCTGACGTTCAACCGCTTCGTAAGCCTATCCCCGGAGCTCTTTGACACATCCCTCCCCTACGCCAATGAGGTGGGGGATATCCGGGTCCACCCGATCGGCGATCCATTCCAGGGGTTAACGGCAAGAACCCCTGCCAAGCTGCGTCGACGTCGTCGCCCGACTCCCCGAGCCGAGGAGCAGGAAATAGTCATGCCAGCACCGTCGGTTCCGGCCTATCTGACTCGACGCTAGTATCGGGCACGAGTGGGGGAGAATGCCCATCATGGGGTACCAACATCAGCAACCATTGTGGCCCGAGCCACTGCTGACTCCTGTTACCAGATCCCCGCGCATGTTTAGCAGGGGCAGCCACGTGCCCGATTGGGATCGAAACCCCGACCGCCCTTCAGGCGAGTTGGGTCGAATCTCCCGGTCGCGGACACTGACAATGGCCACTGCGGACCAAAACGCGGTAGTGCCGCTCGCCATGAAGGCTCATTCTATGACACCGATCTGGAAATCCCAAAGCTTCTTCGCGACGGTTATGCTCCAGGTATGACTCCTTCCAGTTCCCACTACATGGGGTATGAGGTCACTCCCCCTGCTTCCAGCTGCGAGCATGGAGTCATTGTGTATCCAGTCGCTCACTCACATGGAGGTCCTCCCCATGTCCCTTTCGACATCTGTCCTGGTGCTTCTCGCACCCCGGCCTTCAGTCCCCTCTACCCCAGCACTATTGTGGTCGGGGGACCCCATGACGGAAATCGTCCTTACCCTGAGGAGCTACCCAGGGGTAGGAAGGCCGGGCGTCGTCGTCATAGGAGGAATTTCAGGGGAGTCCAGATGGAAATCAGACCAGTCTGTTTCTCGAATTCTGAGGCAAAGTAAACTCGACGATGGAACCTCCCCCCAAACCTTTGAGTTGAGGGAAGGGGTGGGGACATGGTGTGTCTGTCTCGTACTCCCCGAATGTGAGATCCGTATGATTCCATCTTCCCTTCGAAGTTATATCCAGGAGGACGAGGACATGGCGTACCGCTAAGGATCAAGCCCATAGTTTCTGCTGGCCTCCTCGGAAGAACCTCCTGCCCCTGTTAGTGAGGGTGAGGAACTTTTCTGGGGACCGAAAGAAAAATCGCGAGGTAATACACCCTCGGAGAGCACCGACGCTGTGACAGGAGGCCCATTTACTGGCCCATCCTATCACGACGTGGCAGCCAGGGCACTACAACCCCTGGAGGATGACCCAGGGATCGGCGGCCAATCGGCAAGTTCACCGTATTCCCCGCCGGCCAGCCCACCGCCCCGACGGCCTGCCTTGGCGCCATTGCTAATTCCCCGACTTTCCTGGGTGGACAAGCAGGGGCGGAAAGTTCCGGACCCCGAACCGGAGCCGTGGAGCTTCTGGACCATTCTGGCAGTGGGCCACTTCCCTGAGAAGTTTTGGCCGGTCGCATAATCGGGTTTTGATGTGCCAGAGTCACTCACCCCTGGAGAGTTTGAATGCTTCCGCCAGATTCTTCGGGTGACTCACTCCCGCCTCCACCATCAGCTAGCGCATTATCCCGGGAGAAAAGAGCATCTCGAGGAGATTGGTGAGAAGTGCCGCCAGGTCAACCTAGCAGCACTCCCCGCGGTCTGGCACCCTGAGTTGCTGGACCACCACGAGGCCCTTTAGCAACAATGCGTCCAGAGTTTTCAAGTACACCGCATAGTTATTGAGGAGGCCACCCCCCACATGTCTGCGGGTGGGGGCAGTATGCTGCTCTCCTCTTCTGTGCGATCCGCTGACAGCCCGATCCACTGGGTGGCCCTGAGGGAGCGTCGCCAAGGGCAGTCACAGTCCACATGGCTGACCTTTCAGATGAAGGAAACATTGTGGAGCCCCTCGACGGGGACTCACCCCCCGAGGACAGGCCCCTATTGGACCCATCTGGGAGGATTACTCACTAAAAGAGGATCCTCCTAGGTCTTCTTGTACCCATGGAGGCGCTGGCGCTGGGACGAAACATCAGCAAGGGTAAAGAGCTCGTCGGGTCTGTCAAACTCGCCGACCCATCTGCCTCAGTACGGAAGGTAGAAGAAGATTCCAAGAAGGCCACGCTGCGCCAACAGCTAGCTGAGCAAAAGAGGCCGGTTGATGAGCTCATGGCCAAATTCATTGCAGAGTGGCGGCCTAACTACAGCGACCCTAGACCAGGACAGCAGGGGTAGGAGCATCTACCCCTTGCTGAGATACCCCCAGGCAATCGTGACCGTGTCGTGTTCGCCGACAGGGGAGACACTAGAACCCATGGCAAGAGGGCGCGATATGTTTCGTTGAACCCTCCCGAGCGGCAAGACAACCTGGGGGACCCTGCTCGGTTTCCTCCCGCCGCTCTAAGAGTCGCTCTGCCAGCTGCCCCGCGAGCCGCTGAGCGCGACTAACATATTGAAGAGCCTGGCAACGCGCTTGTGGTTAGAGATCCCCATCAGGACAAGAATACGCATTCATATGATCTTATGGAAGTACTCATCGCTCGCTTAGAGGCCCTGGAAACTCGTCAGGTGGCAGTCCCATGGGATGGCAAGCCGTACCCCGCATGGGTGGATGACATGCCAACCCTTCTGGGATTTGGGAACCCCACTTTTCCCCCTTTAACGGGACCGTAGACCCGCTACAACACTTGGACCACTTAAACTCGAGGTGCGGGCCTATGTTAGGGACTCTGGCGCAGCAAGAGGCTGCAATGCTCTGGTGCTTCGTTCAGACACTGGAAGGACCAGAATTCGTTTGGTACAGCCAGCTCCCTATTGGATCGGTGACTAGCTGGGAGGACCTTCACCGGAAATTCCTCTACCAGTTCAGTTCCAAAACCCGGAAGACAAACATTGCAGACCTCTTCAGGTGCAAGAAAATGCCCGACGAGCGAGTCGCGGACTTCGTCGCCCGATGGAAGGGGATGACATACTCCCTTGACATGCCACAGACTCATGAGAAATTACTGACGATGTGTGTAGGGAACATCAATTTGGATTTGGTTCCTTCTCTGATCACACAGAATTACCCTAGAGGGTTCCGGGACTTCTCGGACAAGGCTCAGTGCCTCGAAGAAGCCCTACAACAGGCCAGTCAGGCACGCCTGCTGCCTCCTATAATATCTGCAAGGAGATCAGCCAGATCCGAGCCCGCTGTTGTGGCGCAGATAGAGGCCCCCAGACAGCTAGAGTTGCTGCCAGTGAGGCCAGCTCAGCAGGCTCATAGGGGTCCACCCCCACAGCCTCTGGCCCAGTAGAAACCACCTCAAAATCGGTAGGCACCTCCGTGTAACGCACCACCACCACCTATGCGTGGTAATTCGGCTCCGCCACCTCGGCCTTCTCCTTTGGCCCCTAGCCATGGTCATCCCCCAAGAGTCCCCTTTCCAGACAGAAGGAATCGGTCTTACTCATTTGGCAAGGCCCAGGTCCCCGGCTATTTCTGTAGCGCCTTGGAGCAGAGGATCGTGCGACTGCCTGAGTGCCAGAATCCAGAAGAGGGGTGTCTCACAGATCACCCTAACTACTGCCCTTATCACCGGATCCTGGGACACACCATCCAGTAATTCTATGTGTTCAAGGACTGGCTCCAAGACCAGATTGACAACAACATAGTCAGGTTCGGCCCAGCCCCAGCACCGGTGGCAGGTGTCTTCGTGGGATCAGATGGAAGTAGTGACGACGGGGATGGGTGGGAATAGGTTTCTGACCGTGGTTCCCAGAAGTATAATGACTGGATGGCCCACAGGACGGTCGCCCGTTCCCATGGCATCATTCATGCCCGCCTGGATCATCCAGAGCCCTCGGAGTCTGCGAGCGCCGCTTTGGCATCGTCGTCCCAGCCTACTTCTTCCCAGAAGAGTAGGTGGCGGCACAAGAAGAAAGAACGTGCCCTGTCATTGCCATCATCTTCTCGCACTCTTGTCAATTTTATGCCCCCAGAAATAGGGATCCCTCCGAGACCCCATCCGGTAGTGGATGACTACTCGAGTTAGAGCCCGGGGTACACTTCGGTTAACACCGTAGAGTTGGTAAATCCCTTTTTGGCTCCCGATGGTGAGAAGCACCAGGTGGACCTCCCCGAGAGCCCAGGGTATGCTTCGGTTAACACCGTAGAGTTTGTAAATCCCTTTGTGTCTCCCGACGATGAGAAGCGCCAGGTGGACCTCCCCCAGAGCCCGGGGTACGCTTCGGTTAACACCGTAGTGTTAGTAAATCACTTTTTGTCTCCCGATGGTGAGAAGCGCCAGGTGGACCTCCCCGAGAGCCCGGGGTACGATTCGGTTAACACCGTAGAGTTGGTAAATCCATTTTTGGCTCCCGACAGTGAAAAGAGCCAGGTGGACCTCCCTGAGATCCTGGGGTACACTTCGGTTAACACCGTAGAGTTGGTAAATCCATTTTTGGCTCCCGACAGTGAGAAGCGCCCGGTGGACCTCCCTGAGAGCCCAAGGTACGCTTCGGTTAACACCATAGAGTTGGTAAATCCCTTTTTGGCTCCCGATGGTGAGAAGCACCAGGTGGACCTCCCCGAGAGCCCGGGGTACGCTTTGGTTAACACCGTAGAGTTGGTAAATCCCTTTTTGGCTCCCGACGGTGAGAAGCGCCAGGTGGACCTCCCCGAGAGCCCGGGGTACGCTTTGGTTAACACCGTAGAGTTGGTAAATCCCTTTTTGGCTTCTGACGGTGAGAAGCACCAGGTGGACCTCCCCGAGAGCCTGTGGTACGCTTCGGTTAACACCTTAGAGTTGGTAAATCCCTTTGTGGCTCCCGACGATGAGGAGCGCTAGGTGGACCTCACCAATGTCCCCAGCCATCGCCAACGTCGATGGAGTCGTGGCTACGTGAGTCACCTGGGCACGACAGTCATCACCTCCAGTCAGGCCGTGCACGCTACCAAGAATAGCAGTAGGCCCGGTATAGAGAGCAGCACTCGCGGCTCCCTCACCCGGTGACAACAGGTTCGCTTCCACCACCGTTTGTGCTGCTGGATTGGGTGGAACCGCCTTGCCCGCATCGCAACCAGCCTAGGCTTGCCACTGGCTGACTAATACCTTCTGGTCCTAGCACGAAAGCCACCTCTCGGGCTTCAGCTAGTGAACAGTGGGACATGCCTAGTACCAGTCAGTCACCGGTCCTGCCAGCAGGGCCCGTCATGCCACCAATCGTAGAGAGACCTCCTGTAAGCAGAGGCTCGCATTTGGAGTGAATGTATGATGTCCGGATACATCTGGCTGGAATTCCGGCAAGGCTTTCCATCCTTGAGGCCCTTCACCTATCATCCAAAATGCGTGAGGCGCTCGCCGAGGCTCTAAGGAGCCCCCTCCAGTTTGAAACGGAGGCCGCGGCCGCAGAAGCCTTCCACACCGAGGTGATGGAGGATGCCAAATGTCAGGAGGTTATCTCATTCTCCGGTGAAGATGAAGACCCTACCATATAGGGGCACATCTGCCCGCTATTAATCAACGGCCAGTTCAATGGCGTGGAATTCCGTCGCTGTCTTGTCGACACGGGTTCTAGGATTAACTTGATCCCAACCCGGACACTGCAAAAACTGGGGTTGTCTGAGGATGATTTAACTCCCTCCGACCTCAGAATCCAGGGGTATGACAGGACCGAGCAAACTCCACTCGGAAAGATTCGTCTGAAGACCTAGTTCGGCAGCTTAATTTCCAATACTGAATTAATGGTTGTCTCTCAGGACACTGCCTACAACGCATTGATGGGCAGGTCATGGCTCCATCTTCACATAGCGGTTCCCTCATCATACCATCACTGCCTCAAATACTCCCTTAAGGGTCAAGTGGGTGTGCTCCAAGGAGATGTGTCTCTGTTTGCCTCTTGTGAAGCTCGTTACCTGGACACTGACTATTACAAGAGGAAGGACAAGCAAATCCTGGCAGGTGAGGTTGAGCCCGCCGCTGTCGCGAGTGATCCCTGGGCAGGTTTGGATGACACATATGTCTTCCCAATCCATCGGTTGGAGTCCATGACTACCGATATGGGAGAGTGATTTGTTGTCTCGGGTACCAGAGGAATTCATATTTCCAGGTCTAAGCGACGGCGGAAAATCACCTTGTACTCTTACACCAACCAGGCTCAGGCGATCCCCGAGCCTCCTACCCCTGTACGATATCGGGACGTTGGGCTCATGGGAACGGCAGTACGTCATACATGTCTGTTTCACCAAGCTGGAATCGACCGGCTCAAGCCAACGGGTCATCACTGCTTTGATGTCATAAAGCGTGGCCCCTTGGGCCGAAGTCCAGATGGAATTGGATCAACCGCCTTCGTCGCTATGGTCTTCGCGGTGCATGAGTCTCCCGTCATGACGACCTCTTCTGCCCAAGCCGGTGCCAGCTCCCCATCAGGGTCGAGCATCCCCAAAACGGCTGCCCCCGTGGACGATCCTTCCACAAGCGGAGAAGAAGACATGGAAGATTCTCCTCCTTCCTTTTAGGAGGGTGTCTCCACCTCGGTCGATGAGCTAGTACAGGTGAACCTCGGTAGTGAGGTGGACCTGAGACCCACCTTGGTCATCGCCGCTATGCCTCCCGAGGAACAGCAACAGTACATAGGCTTCCTCAGACAGCACCGTGATTTGTTTGCCTGGATTTATGACGAGATGTCGGGACTAGATCCCCAAGTAGTCGTCCACTGCCTTGGCCTCCCAGCAAACCATCACGGGTTCGAGCAGCCTCCCAGAAAAATGCACCCCTTTCATGGTGCCATGGTTGAGACCGAAGTTGATAAGCTCATTAAGGCCAACTTCGTCAAGGAATTCCAGTACCCCAGGTGGCTAGCCAACACTGTGCCCATCAGGAATAAGAATGGGTAGATCAGGGTCGACATCAACTTTCGCGATCTTAATCGCCACTGTCCGAAGGATGACTTTCCCCTTCCCGTGATAGAGTTGTTGATCGATGCAACAGCCGGGTTCCATGCCCTCTCCTTCATGGATGGGTACTCCAGGTACAACCATATCCGGATGGCCCTAGAGGATGAAGATTTCACTGCCTTTAGGGCCCCCCAGGGCACTTTCTGTTACCGGGTTATGCCCTTCAGCCTGAAGAACGCGGGTGCCACCTATCAACGGGCTATGCACTGCATATTCAAGCCGATCCTCGAGACACTGGTGGAGTGCTACGTAGATGACCTGGTGGTTAAATCTCTTCACCACCAGGACCATCTCAAAGACCTTGAGAAAGTGTTCGGTTCCCTCCGTTCTCGCCACTTGAAGATGAACCCGTTGAAGTGTGCCTTCGGGGTCACCTCCAGAAAGTTTCTTGGCTTCATCGTTAGGTATCTAGGTATCGAGATCGACCCCGAGAAGATCAAGTCCATCAGTCAGATACCTCCTCCGAATAATATTTGAGAGCTTCGAGGCCTTCAAGGACTCTTATCCTATATACGCTGATTCCTTGCGAATCTGGCCGGCAAGTGTAATCCCTTTTCTTGACTCATGAAGAAAGGTGTCGTCTATGGGTGGGACGAAGAGTGTCAGACCGCTTTTGAGGAAATCAAGTAGTATCTGCTTCAACCTCTGGTCCTGATGTCGCCCGTTCCCGGAAAGCCACTGGTCCTTTACGTGACCGCCCTGTAGCAATCCCTCGGCGCCCTTCTCGCCCAGAAGAAAAACGAGGGAACAGAGAATAGCCTCTACTACCTCAGTTGCATTCTCCTCGACGCGGAAATTATATATTCTCCCATAAAGAAGAGCTGCATGACGCTCGTATTTTCCATACAGAAATTGCGGCACTACTTGCAGCACCACGAGGTACAGCTGGTCTCTCGGGTAGACCCGTTGAAATACATCCTGAGCCGGCCTATGTTGACCAGTCGATTGGCACGCTGGGTGGTGATCCTCTAGTAGTTCGACATTAGGTCCGTACCTTATAAGGCCATAAAAGGATAGGCGTTGGCAGACTTCTTAGCTGCCCACCCAACCTCTGTAGACCAGCCACTGGATTTGTGCTTTCCTAATGAGGCAATCCTCTCAGTCGATCACACCACCCCATGCTGGCAGATGCACTTTGATGGTGCCTCCCGAAGCCCTACCGGTAGAAGGCTCAACGATCCTAGGCTTAATAGAGTGGGCCTGGGTATCGTCTTCATCACCTCGGAGCAATCCGTTCTGCCATATTCTTTCTTGTTGTCAGAAGGCTACACCAACAATGAGGCAGAATATCATGACCTCATCACTGGCCTCAGTTGGCTCTGGAGGTTAACGTACCCCACCTATATGTAAAAGGGGACTCTGAGCTAGTCATCAAGTAGGTTAACGGTGACTACGCTGTCAGGAAGCCAGAACTCATGTCGTTGCTGGAGTGCACCCTCCATCTAATGGCTAAGTTCCCCTCCCGACCTGATGTCGTTCACGTTCCCCTGTCGCAGAACAGTCGAGCAGATGCCTTGGCCAGCCAGGCTGCATCACTCGCGGAGCCCGAACAGGATGACCTAATCATCCACGTGGCGCACCGAAGATTCATTGCTTCTGTTATCCCGGAGGGTGATCGTGGCCCGCTAGTGAACCATCTCACCGCTGGTGCCCCCACGTCAGGACCCCCCGGGGCTTCAGGCATGGTGATCGAGACAGTTCCTGACTGGAGGACACCCTTGGTTGAATATCTCTGGCACGAAAATCTTCTGATGGACCGAGTGGAGTAGGAAAGAATCTGGCACCACGCGCCGCAGTTCACCCTTCAGAGCGGTCCCAGCCGTGAGCAGCTCCTTTACAGGCGTGGGTTTGACGGTGTTCTCCTCCGTTGTCTTCAAAGAGTGGAGATCCCACAGGTCATGCATGAAGTGCACACTGGTTCCTGTGGCGCCCACCAGGCCGGGACGTTGTTGTCCCACCAGATTCGGAGGCTGCGATACTTCTGGCCCTCCATGATCCACGACTGCATCGAGTACGGCAAGAGGTGTCATGCGTGACAAGTTCATGCTACCTTTGTGCATCGGCCACTGGAGCCTCTCTATACTACTATGTATTCTTGGTCCTTTGCAGTTTGGGGTTGGATGTCATAGGGCCTTACCCGCCGGTGATGGCCTGCCAGTGCCGGTTCATCTTAACCTCCACAGATTTCTTCTCAAAGTGGGAAGAGGTAGCCCCGCTCAGTAAAGTCAAGGCTGGTTCTATCGCGGACTTCGTGAGCTACAATATCATTCACCGGTTTGGAATACCTCACGCTATCCTCATGGATAACGGAACCAACTTCCGAGCGGCCGAGCTGAAAAGATTGTATGCCAAATACAACATTCTCTCTAACCACACCTCCCGCTATCATGCGCAGGCGAATGGACAGATTGAGGGGTTTAACAAAACCCTCTCTAACATTCTGCAAAAAATGGTTGGTCAGAACAAGAAAAGTTATCCGGACAAGCTCCCCAACGCCCTCTGGGCTTATAGGACGACGACTAGCAATTCCACCCAGGTGACTCCATATTCCCTGGTATACAGAGCTGAGTCCATCCTTCCCATAGAGTTCCATCTTCCCTCATTGCGCACGGCGATCTACAACCAGCAAGCGCCGGATAGAGTCGCTGAGATCCGTCTAGCCGAATTGGAAGCGCTAGACGGATGTAGGCTTCGCGCTTTACATAACCTGGAAAGGAATCAGAGCAGGATGGCTCGAGCTTTCGATAAGAAGGTTCGCCTCCACTCCTTCCTGTAAGGTGACTTGGTGTTGGCTTTCAGAGCGCCAATGATTCGCTGCAGGAAACCACCCAAGTTGGAGCCCAAGTGGGAGGGGCCTTTTATTGTCCACAAGGTCTATCCCAATGGCCTGTACTCCCTAGTGACTATGGATGGTGAACGTATCACTCCTCCCACCAACGCCAGGTTCCTCAAGAAGTACTTTTCCTAACCAGTATGGTCCTGTATGACCTTAAACTGTATTGTCCAGCACAACCATAAACTACTCTCTTCCCTACATCTAGGCTCCGTGGTCCAAGCTCTAAGACCTAAAACTAAGATCCTCTTTTGGTTATACCCTCTTGGTCTGAGTTCTAAGACCTAAAACTAAGATCCTCTTAGTCCGAGCTCTAAGACCTAAAACTAAGATCCATATTTCGTCCAACACGATGTTAAACTGTATTTCCAGAACTACGTCTAGCTTGATTCCCATCCTAATGGGATACGTAGGAACGCCCAGACCATTTGTCTTTGGGTCCAACATGAGGTTCGTTGTCGCGTCTGTTTCGCCTTTGGGACCTTGACCACAGGATCGCGTGGCGTGGTGTGAGATTATGTCCCCATTCACATCGGGTTTGCAATAGCTGCACCACGCGCACCCTGTCCTCAGGATTTAGCCCTCCTCTGTCCAATGGCATTTAGAGACACTTTCATGAACTACGTCTGGCTTGATTCCCATCCTTATGGGATACGTAGGACCTCCTGATCACCTAGATGTCAGGTCCAGTCCCATCTCTTAGGAGATCCCACGATCTCATGGTTCCTAGGGTGTTTGGCATTACGCCCCCTCTTTTTCCATGGGATCTGCCATCTTTTTTCCGCTCTCGGACTGAGCCCTATGACCCTTTCCAGTGGTCTGCTGATGTGCTCAGGGTACTCTGATCTAGAACTTGGAGTGCCAGATTCGACTTAGGCAAGTTACATCCACTTTCCAAGCTTCGTGTTCCCCTTCATTCGGGCCCCCGCCATCCTTCACACCTGGAGGGACCCCAACGAACGGCCTGGATACAACTCTCAATGGCTCTCCTACCGTCATGGGACAATTCCCCCAAGGGTTTCAGACAAAAAATTGATACGAATCCCGCGTTCCAAACATGGTCAGTGGTTGATGCTCATTTGTTTGTCCTCGTGGTTAACACGACAGGATGCTGTGTTGCGAACATGGTCAGCAGTACTCCTCAGTCATCACGCCGGCTTCCTCGGGCCCTGAATTTTGGTGGCATTGTTCATGTCATTTTCCGCCCCACTGTGTCAAGGTGGAATCTCAACACTCCTTGTACTAACCCTCAGTACACCCCCTCACATCAGACAGACCGAGCTGCGTAACGGTGTATCTTGTGGCTCCCGCGATCTGAGCGCTAGAGTATGTGCCTGGGTCTCTTCTTTATGGGTTTCATGCAGCTTGACCCTCATCCCCATGGGGAATAAGGAGTCGCCCAGACATTGCGTTTTGGGCCCAACATAGTTGGGAGCTAGCATCTCCTGCCCCTCCCGGATTGTTGAACCCTCGTAGGCCCCTTTGGCCCGAGGCTCCTCTCTCAGATGGTCCAAACCATACGACCTTAAACTGTGTGTTGGTCCAAACCATACGAGCTTAAACTATGTTGTTGGTCCAAACCATACGACCTTAAACTATGTTGTTGGTCCAAACCATACAACCTTAAACTGTGTTGTTGGTCCAAACCTTATGACTTTAAACTGTGTTGGTGGTCCAAACCTTATGACCTTAAACTGTGTGCCGGTCCAAACCATATGACCTTAAACTGTGTTGTTGGTCCTATCACACGACCCTAAACTGTGACATTATCATCCTGGCCGCAAGACGAAAAACGGCATCGCATTGTGACGACCTTGTTGTAGAGGACATCACATTGGGTATTGGTCTTGTGCCATGCCATTTGTCAATGCCTATCACGGCTTTATTCTTGTGGTGACACCATGGCCTACTACTCTAGGTCTGTCGCTTCACAAAAAAAACCACTCACCTTAAAGGAAAAACAAGATTTATCAAATTCCGCTTCATTCAGTGCAAGGGCTATTCCCACACTCCCCCTTTTCCCCTGGCACTGGTATCTTACCATGTCACCTTCCCAAACTACATATGGATTGATTATCATCCTTTTGAGATACGTAGGAACGCCTGGGGACTTCCCCGCAGGTCCAACCTACCTTCATGTTCGGTCCCTCGACTCGAGCATTTCCCCGGAGAGCACATGGTAAGTAGGGCTTAGGTCCTCATTCACGTCGGGTTTTGTAACTGCCTTGCCATGTGTCTGTTTCTCCCCTTTCTCCATCTCGTTCTGAGCTCTAATACCTAAAACTAAGATCCTCTCAGTCCGAGCTCTATGACCTAAAACTAATATCCTCTCGGTCCGAGCTCTAAGACCTAAAACTAAGATCCTCTCGGTCCGAGCTCTAAGACCTAAAACTAAGATCTTCTCAGTCCGAGCTCTAAGACCTAAAACTAAGATCCATATCTTGTCCCTCATGACGTTAAACTATATTTCATCCAACATGGTGTTAAACTCTATTCCGTCCCGCATGACGTTAAACTGTATTCTGTCCCGCGTGACGTTAAACTGTATTTCGTCCTGCATGACGTTAAACTGTATTTCGTCCAACATGACGTTAAACTGTGTTTCAAGAACTATGTGTGGCTTTATTCTCATCCTAATGAGATACGTAGGACCGCCCGGACATTTCGTCTTGGGTCCAGCCCCAGGGATTACTAAACCCCGTCCTTCCTTATTGTCGGCCCCTCAGCCTGACTTCATGGGAAGTGGTGTAATCGGGATATCTACCCTGATCAGGTGCAGGATACCCCATGGTAATAATGGGAAGTGGCAGTTCTCTCACCAAATAGGTCTTTCCTGGAAATTGGGACGACCCGTGATCAGGTCTGTACGTCCGCCTAATGCGCCTTCGCCATTGTGGCGCAATTTTGGGAGTGTTGGACTCTGTTCAAACAAACCACCACTCCACCTTCCACGCCTTGCGTCCCCCATTATTCGGATCCTCATTTCCTTTCATGTTTGATGGGACCCCCTAACAGTATGGATGCTCGACCTATGGTCTGCCTACTGTCCTGGGCCAACATTCTGAAGGAATGGTCATGTTTGACGGGACCCCCTAACAGTATGGATGCTCGACCTATGGTCCGCCTATGGTTCTGGGCCAATGTTCCGGAGAACTGGTCATGTTTTATGGGACCCCCTAATAGTATGGATGACAGACCTATGGTCCGCCTATTGTCCTGGGCCAACGTTCCGGAAAACTGACCGACGATATTTGAGTTAGGCCCCGTGTTGCGAACATGGTCAGCAGTCAGCCCTCATTTATTGCCCCCCCATTACAGGCCAACATGAAATGGATGTTGTGTTTCCACCACGGTTGACAGTTAGCCTCCATGGTTGCGCCCCATTGGGTTCCGAATTTGGGCAGCATGATTCACCCTTCCTCTCCATCCCCCTATGTTCGGATGGATTTCAATGCCCCCGGCATTGCCCCGCTTGTGTGTTAGAGCACATTGAGAAGTCGACACATCAATCGGCCCGGGGTCTCCTCAGAAGTCTAGGCCCAATTTTGGACGCCTGAAGCCTGGTCAATGCCCCACAGTTGAACGAAATGATGGTACGAGCGTCTTCTGCTTCTTACGTTGGGCACGACCCACAGTTGCCTAGGGATGAGTTGTTATTCGTTTCGAAACTATGGTTGAGCGCATTAAACCAAGAGTACAAATGAGTGGATTTTTCCATATATTGGATTGAGAAGATGATCAGTACAAGCAGAAAGTTCATGAGATGGAAAAAACAAAGCCCTTAGGGATCATCATGCTGAAGCGATCTTTCCAGTGCTGCTACCCTCTGGATGGTAGCCTCCAGGATCGCTTCTTGCTCTTTGAAGACTCTCTCCGCATTGGACACCATAGAGCGTAGGTCGTCATCCCTATCTAGTGCCTGCGCCCGCTCAGTTTGAAGTACGGTCATCTGGTGACTCGCCTCTACCAGTTGTTCCTCCACATCAGCCAGCTGGGCCGTCAGTTGCTCTACGATCTCAGATCATGTTGCGATGAAGGCCTCCTTATCTGCCGCCTGCCCTTCGAGGTAACAGACTTCCTGCTCCGCCCTCAGCAGCGCTTGAGCGCTCGCCGATCCTTCCCTGCACTGGGAAATGTCGATGCTCCGGCTGCTCTTACGTATCTTCTCAGCCATGTAATCACGGACCGTCAAATGAAGGCGCTGAGCGTCTGCCCCTCCGGTGCACATGAAGCGCAACCAGGTCTGAAGTGATCCCATCCGCCTTAGCCAATCCGACTGAGGCTGCCTGAGGAAGCGCTAGATACACTTCCACCCTTTGCACCGTGTCATCCAGCTCTCCTCAGCTGCCTCTGAGTCTGAGTCGTCTATATCCTCAGGGTCAGCAGGTCGGTATATGGGGAAGGCCGCCAGCAGATCAGCAGCAGGATCCTCCCTAGGGATGACTTCATGAGGAATAGAATCCTCGACATCCAGGCGACCTTCTTCTCTCGCCCCAGCAGCAATCATGCCTCCACCAGCTTCCGACCTCATTTCAGGAACAGCACCGCTGATGTCCGCCGCCCCCTGTTCATCAATTTTCGGGGCCGACTCAGTGCAGAGAGCATGTTCCGAGCGAGATGGTATGTCCGCCGCTGGTCCACTCGTGGATGGCTCGGGCTCCGCAGCCTGACATGCCTCCAGTGTTGAGATCACTATGCAAGGCATGCGCTGGTCAGATGGGATCTTTTGACACCAAGCACCAGTAGTGAAGCGTGAGACTTACAGAAATCCAGAGCGTCGGTCCCCAGTGTTTCAGCCACTGCAGGAGCCGTCGTAAGTTGAGACCCCTCTGTGCTTGTTAATTCAATGATGGGTGTTGGATCCCCATCATGTCCTACTAGTTCCTCTCCTCCCTCCTCTGGTGGGGATGCCCGTCCAATGCTCAACTGCTCCTGAGTAGGATGGGGAAGTGAGTTAGAAGTTGGAAAGTAGAATGGATGAATGAGGGAAATGAATGAAGACAGAGACAAACCTCGAGAATCTCGGTTATGTCGAGATCAGAGTCGGAAATCTTGCCGCTCTCTCAGAGAATCACTTGGTATGTCTCCCCTTGAGACCCCTCACCTTCGGGCTCCTCTTCTTCGTCTTCTCCCTTGCCTTCATCCTCTCTGTTTTCCTTCTCCCCCTCCGGTTCCTCATCACTGTCACCTTCTCCCGGTAGCATCACTTCCAGATCATGCTCCTAGCCAAGCAGCACTTTCACTAGGAAAGGTGGCTCCACATGCCGCCCCCTTTGGCATGAATATGCATCCATGGACGTTAGATAAGCATGATGCTGATAGAAGTTTACTTGGTCGGTAATTAGAACGATCCCGACCTCTGGCAGTTGGATCCCGTTTTGCATTATCTTCTACAAGATGGATTCGACGCTCAGCGATTGCCGCAGGGTCATCCAGGCCGACCACAGTGCCGGGAGAATTGCGTCTTAGGAAGGTTCAAGAAGATATCTTATCTGCTTCCTGGGCAGTTCCCTAGCCGCCTCATGTGACCCCCCTACAGGTAACGAGGACGTGGCAGAACCATGTGATGTTCCTGCTGCCGAAGTCCCGGCCTGCCCAGGCCTCGCTGCCTGACGTGTCCTTAGTTCCCCCCTTCCGACGGCACCGTGCCTTCTTTCCCGTCGCCCGGTTTCTGCATGAGTAACCTCGAGTTTCCGGAAATTCTTGCATAATAGCCCCTCAGGGTACGCAATGGTCCAGTGTTCGGCGTATTTGGTTGCTAGGACAGCATCGACCCCGGTGGGAGGAAGAGTAACGACGTCGCCAGAGCCGAAAGTGGTAAACATCAACCACATCTGGCATAGGATGCATGGATTCTTCTCCTTCTAGACATTCGTGAATACCTTCTTCGGCCTTCGTTGGAGGCACCCGAACTGCCTGGCGAATCGGGATGACACGTAAGGCTCGCAGATCACCTTCTCGTCGATCCGAGCCACGAGCACCCCGCCCCGAATGCTCTGGAAGTATTCATGCTATTCTAGAGAGCCTCACCCGTTGTCCACCAGCTGGCCGACTGGGGTGGGGAACGGGCTGAAGTTGATGTTGGTATGGTTTCCAATGCGAATCCTCACACCCTCCTCATTGAGCATCATCGGCACCACCCCTGCGATGATTAGAAAGGACGGTCGCAGAACGTTTCCCGAAGGACAGACGACATTTGGGAAAGTATACCCGCCGAGATAAGCCGCCACCCTGCCATGAAAGATCTGGAAGGGGCCACATACTCTCCGAGGTGACCCCCCTCTTGAGATTCACCCCAGGATGTTATACAGCTTGGACAATATGGGGACGCCCAAGTTGAACCATTTGATGGTGGCCATGGAGCCCGCCATCACCAAAGTTGCTGGACGGACGCCCATCCTTGCATCCCGAACCAGCAGGAGCCACCCGCTCAGGAAGGCGGCAAGGATCCTGGCATACAGGACGTTCGAGTCTCGGGCCTCAATGATGCGGTATCCCCATGATTGGTATTTCCCCGCCTCTGGGGTCTTCCAGTATGTCCCTTCCTTGTTCCTCTGAGTCGCGGTTGGGCACCGTTTGACCCGTCCCGGCATCTTAACGGCCGGGTCCTTCTCAAGGAATAGGCTGAACCAGCCCTTGTAGGCGATGTCCTTCAAGAATTCCTTGACCCCCAGCCTCTCTTTGGCCAGTTGTAGCAGGTGCCACGTCAGCATAGGCGTCGGCGGCCTGTCTCCCAAGGTGTTCTTTAGAGGAAAGAACTCTTCATATTGGTAACCCTCCAGTGGGATACCTCTGATGCAGTGAACATCCCAAAGACTGATGTCGACTTCCCCATGATGAAGGTGGAACGTGTTGGTGTCAGGAGACCACCGGGTGAACAGCTCCAGTCCGAGTTCAGGAAGGCAGTGGAAATGGAACTGCGATGTCCATACCGCCTCGAATAGGCCGATATACCGCAGTTCTTCCCAAAACCGGTCACAGGTATGGTGAACCCATAACGCCCAGGCCCATTCGCTGGTGAAGTTTCCCCCGAACCGTAGGTCCCAATCCTTCAGCCAGCCCTTTGTGTCATCTGTGATTCTTTGACGGAACATGCTCTCATAGAGGGCCGGATAATCCTATGCCACAGGCTCGTCCCTGGTAATGGTCCTAGTCCTCGGGTTCAGGACATAAACGTCCATATCTCTAGTTTTCCTGGCAGGATGGCCGTTGTTGGTGATGTTGTATTGAGGAAGTCCGTCCTCCCCAGTCACCCAAGACCGCGGCGTGTCCACCTCGAAGCCCGGCAGTGGCACCTCCTCCAGGATGCCAAAATTCCAGAGCGGGAGGTTGTCCGACAAGGGATACGTCTTCTGGGCCGGAGTCAGCAGATTGAACAAGGTCAGATTGTTGGTGACAATCACCTTAGCGCCATAAACCTCCTCGTTTGCCGCCATTTCTGTCCTACTGGAAGCGGATTCCCCCTCATCAACTCGGTTTGCAGCCATCTCAAATCTATCGGGATTTGGGCGAAATCAGGATGCAGGGCACGGAATCAGAGTGTTCTGCACGAAATCTGAATGAGTTGTGTGAAATCCTAGGTATGAGCGCGTAATCGGCATGTGAAGCGCGGAAAATCCCGAACAGGCGCAAAATCACGGCCGAATTTCGGATGGAATTCCATGCTGCCAGAGCGTTATTACGCACAGCCGCGGAAGCGATTTCACACACGAGAGCGATGAGTTTATCGCGCAGAAAAAGCGTAAGTACGGATTTGGGACCCAATGCCCCTTTTATAGGCGAGGCCAGGGTTCCACGCCGCGCGGAAAGAGGATATTGCGCGCATCCGTAGGTTTTGCGCACCCATTGGAATTTTGCGTGCAACATGACCAGGGGACTTAGCATTTCGGTGTATCAACATTTCCCTAGGAATCCGATTGTTGCGACCTCTCGCCGATCCAATTCCAGGGGGGCATTTGTTGACACCAAAAAAATACTGTAACTCTCGGAGGAAGTTTTGGAATGAAGAAGCGAAGTCATATTTGGAATCAGAGGCCCGATCCAGAGGCCCGGGATGTGGTGCGCGAAATAAAGGAGGCTCTGCGTGAAAAATTGTTCTGCGCGCGTAGAATCACCGGGTTTCACAGAATTGAGCTGATGAGGCACGCAATCTATGCGCGCCCCAGTTCTGCGCGGCAAGTTTTTGTACGCCGGCTGCGCTCGGAGCGAAGAGTTTCGCGCGCCGCCTGGATTCCGCGCCAGAGGTCGCCTATAAATAGAAGGTGACCCCGAACGGTTTGGGGGTTGAGGAATCTGAAGCGACTCCTGTACGAGCAATTCGGCTCCCCCCGCGCGCAAGATGACTTCCAGGTAAAACCCTCATTTCACGCAACCTTTCCCCAGAGATCGCCTTTGCACGCAACTCCATCGGCTTCAGTGAATTTTCCCCCTCCCTAGGGTTCCATACTTGCGTGAAATCCGTGTCTCGTGAGCGCAATACCCTGCCGTGCACGCAAAACTCTGCATGTAGTTCCCTCTCTTCTCTCAATTCCTTTTCTCCAATTGCACATCTTCCCGGTGTTTTGTGCGCAAACCTTCCCTTCTGCGCGCAAAGACTAGGACCCCTCACCTTGACTCCCCTTGGCTGCCCCCTGCACCGGCACCTGATGTCTCCCCTGCCGGGCATGCGCGCCATGCGTTGTTTTCCCGTGCGGCCTCCCAGGCTCGTGCGAAGTAACCTCAAAGTCCCTTGGGCCATGTTTCCCATTGTGTTGCTTTACCTTATGCTTCTCTGCATAGGCACGCTAACGACTATTGCTTCTTCGCATATCCACGGTAACGTGGATGCCTCGGTGGTTTGCCCTGCGGCCCCCCTTCACTATGGCCTTGTCGATTCCTTCCCTCCCACAAGGGGTAGAGGGAATTGGGCATGTAAGACATAGGGGTGTGGAGAAAACCCACCTCGTCCATGCTGCAGGACATTAAACTGCTAAGCACCTCGTCCTTAACATAAGACGTTAAACTGTGGTCCAACCCCGTGCTTCGCACGCAGGGTCCCCCCAGCTCGGACATTTTTTACTCCCACTCGTCTCCATGGGAATGGACTCTACCTCACATGGAATGAGATACTCCTTGTCAGAGTGGCATTTGTCCATGGGGGAAGGGTCGCCTCAGAGCGTAAGCCCCTAGCCTTCCTTACGGATGACTGCACCCATGCATCTCCGTACTTCCCCCTTGCCAAGGCCAACGGAGTCCTTTTCCAACTTTGCTTTGTCACACCACGGGCCTCCACCCTGTAATAAGACCTGGTACCAAGGGTCGCTAACCACGCATAAGCCCCTGTTTCCTCTTTGGGCCGCTCAATGCGTAATCCCCATTCCGCTTCTCACGGACGCACCCTTCGCGATGTGATCGTCTGGTCCCTGCTACCTCTTGTTTCCCACACCGAGCATGACTCACGTGGGCTTAGAGTGCGCATCGACCATGACACCCTCTTATGGGCCTCCCCAGAGTGTAAGCCCCATCCCAGTGAACTACGTGGACCTTGATCCCTGCTAACGCACGGTACGTAGGAAGCCTCCACGAGGTTCAAGACCACCACCCAGTCATCCCGACCTCTCCATGTTGGTTCCCTGACCACCTTGGGCCGCCTCAGAGCGTAAGCCCCAAACCCCTCATCCCGCATGACATTAAACTGTATTTCGTCCCTCATGACGTTAAACTGTATTGCGTCCTGCATGACGTTAAACTGTATTGCGTCTCGCATGACGTTAAACTGTATCGAGTCTCGCATGACGTTAAAATGTACCCCCCCTCTTGGGCCGTCTCAGAATGTAAGCCCCATGTATCACTCCACCATCCATCTTGATCCTTACCCGGGCCGCCACATCCCGGTGAGGTCATTCCACCCCATCCCACTCCATGACATCCGGGAAGCCGCCCACGTGTTGGCCCCAACATTAGTCTTCCCCCCTAGGGGTCCTTCAACCAGATCCGTCTCTGCAAGACGTTAAACTTGCGACCGTGTTAAACATGGGAAAATGAGGAAAACCTCAGATGGTACATATTCCCCGCTTTCGATATGGGATGCCTCGGGCTTCTGCGCCCTCGAGAAGCCCTGCAATGAGGGAGCAAAGACAGACATGCCAACGACGGCCCAATGTGACCATTCTCCTCACCGAAGGTCGCTGCCCCGACAAGACCCCTTGGAGCGTCTTGACGGAAGCAGCGTAATTAACTGGCTTACATGTAGATATGGAACCGGGAATGAGCTTCACGAACCTGTAACACCCTGAAATTTTATGAAAAATATTCTTTTTAATTTCATTAATGTCTTGTGTTGTACGCTACACCAAAATGAGCTTGCACAACACGCATCCTTGACTTGCCTTTCATTACACGCAATCGCGACCTTCCTTGATAGCGTGTGTACTACGCAATACCGAGTTTCACTAAACAACAATATGCTATTAAAATATTATTAAAACTAGCCGTTATGAATAGTAATAACCACTATTTGAAATTTTTTAAATTTTATCTTCCAAAATGGATTTCATTTTTGGATTCGTAATATCGAATTTAGCTTAGGGTGAATTTTTGGTAATTTTCGGATAACTTTCATATTTTGATGAATAGTGGAAATTACTAAATTTTAATTAAAAACAACTTTTTTAATCGAAATAATTAATAGTGATAAATTATTAATTTGAGTGGTTTTAAAGTATATTTTGAATTTATTTTTACAATTTAATAAAATGTTGGTCATTGAATGTAATTTCACATTTTAACCAGACATAATCAAGTGTCAATCTTTTGATAGATATTTTTTCTTAAAAACACGCTATTTGTTTTAACAGCGGGATTTAATTATAAAATTAATTAATGCAACTTCTATGTTATGAATTTGGTAAAATAGACTTCATTTTTGAATTCGGAATATGAAATATAGCTTAGGATGAAATTTTGGAATTGTTCTGAAAAACATCAATTTTTGATGAATAGTGAAACTACTAAGTGGTAGTTAAAAAAACTGAATTTTTCATAAAACATAATTTAACCGCTTCTATGAATGGAATTTCAAAAATCCGAGAGACACGGTTGATGTCATTAAGTAAAATGTGGTTCAATGAGATGAAAATAATTTTTGGTGAATATTAACTTTTTACTTTTATTTACCACAGTTAAAAGTAATTAGGGTAATTAAGGGTAAGAATGATATTCATATTACCCTAACACATGTCCTAATTCTATTGGACAAGTGTATCTCGACCAAAAACAACCTTAAGTGTAAAATATTTTCATTTAGTCCCACTTGGATTAGATTAGGACATTTATTATTATTTAATTCAAAGAAGAGTTAAAAGAGTTAAAATCAAAGTATATTTACTAAAACATTTTTAATATAGGGTTGTACAAAAGATAAATTCGATTTTAAATATTCATTATAAATCTAAAAATATTTCCTACATGATGGTATTTTATTTGTAATTTTTAGACATCAAATAATTTAATTTATTTATGACACAAAGATGATGCAGTAATTATCTTATTAATGAAATATTGACATAATTGATATTATAAATACCAAAATAAATGTAATTTAAGACTTTTTATGAATTCCACTAATTTTCTAGGTTACTATGATGTATTAGTGTTGATTTAAGTAACTTAGTTCGAACATATAATTCTGTTATGACTTTCACAAAAATCATATATCAAATAGTGTTAAAATTGACACAAAATAGTTTTTATAACAAATATTATATTATTAATTGTTATTTTATTCCTAAAAATCTAATGTTATGCCAAATTACTTAGATAAGGATATATTTATTAATAATATACAATTTTGGGTTCGTTTGGCATGTTATAGTAAGTGTATTAACCATATAGTGAAAAAAAACAAAAAGACACGGTAAAAGATAAATTATTTAACTTAGAGTTAAATCTAATTGATAAGGTTAAAATAATACCCTAAACTTGTCTAAATCCTATTTGATGATAGGATTTCGACCCCTCCCCACTTTAGCTTCAAAATAAGACCCTTTGGAACCATTATAAACCGATTTTGACTTTAATATAAAATAATATTTTGAGATATTCCTAAGGTGCCCCTCTCCTCCCTTATAAAAGGGCACCTCTTCCCCCTTCTCCTCACACCAATTTGAGCACTCAAGCTCGGCCAAAACCTTCCAAAATCCCTTCTCCACTTCCTTAGAATAATCCTAGAGGTCCTGGTATTCTTAAAAGACCAATCTTAGTTCCCTAAGTGGAGGATTCAAAGAGGCGTTCCAAAGAAGAGGTAATATCCATTACCGATCTTTTCAATTTCTTTCTTCTTCAACTTCTTCTTATTTAGTTGTTTAATGATAAAGTAATAACATCAGTATTACTTACATACTGATATGTTATTATAAATATGAAACAACCCTAATTCACCTTCTATCCATCCTACGGAAAAATGAAATCACCGCGTGTGCGTACGTACGTAATACCGTCTCCACGCCGCGGTGTAATCTATTTTCAACCATCTCCTTACAAGGATGGGTATAATGGTGTAATGAGTAACTATTTATGATTATTATAAAGTAATATTGATACTGAAATAATATATATATACTCCAATACAATTCCATGATCATAGGAACGATATCATCACTCGTGCGTACGTACGGAATACCGTCTCCACGATGTGATGCGACTCGTTCTACATGATCATCATTACATAGTAATTATATAAATTAATTGAATGAATAAATATGATATATGTTACACTAATACCATTCTGTATATAAGGTATCTATAACCTTAAAAAAAGAATAAGAATCTATTCGGCAAAACACGCATAAGAACAAAAGGCAATAAAGACCCGAGTAACAAGTAACAATTAAATATTACTAACAAGAAGCTAATAATATGACCATATATGATATCATATCAATATGTATGATTCTGGAATAAGTCAATAACATTATTTAAACCATTATACAGGATCTTCGGACACGTACAAAGAAAATCGGACCTAAGGTAAGGGAAATATCACAATCTCATTTTTATCCGAGATTGTTTATACTTTGGTATTTACTGGGGTGTATTTTATCATCCACATCCATGTTTCCTGAATATGTAATATTGTTTCCATACACTTACAATAGTTTAAATCCAATTTTACCCTTCGGTGAGTTTTTAGTAAAGAATATAAAAGGAATCTTTTGTCGTTTTTCGTACGATGTACTTTTTGACTTTTCTGACAAAAGTGAGAAGAATGTTTTTTTTACTTATACGGCATGAATGGATTTTTAAAACATTATTTCCAAGAAGATTCCTTTACAAGTTTTCAAGTTTATTTTTAATAAAATTCTTTTAGTTTATAATTGTATGACATGTTAAGAAAAGAAAAGTGTTTTTTTGAAGTAGAAAGGATATTTTCCTCAAGAATGGAGTTCAAATGTTTTATCAAAATTATTTTCAATATAAGATAATATAGGGTTCTGTTTTTATCCCTATTATTACATTGATTTGATCATGTTTTGAGGGAATTATTTTTATGAAGTCATTTACCTTATATGATTTGTTTTATGATGTCATGATGTTTCAAGAATCCCATTTTTGTTATATGTGTTATGCGATGATGTATGATTTATTATTATGTGGCACACATAAGAAAGGATTCATTATAAGATGGGTGGGACCTATATCTCCCTCCAATGCATTGGGTAAAGATTTTATATCTCATGAGATAGACATGGCTGGAATGGTAGGTTATACCGGTTCAGTGAAACAGGACTGAAACGAGGGTGACTCGATTCAGAAAGGGACTTTGTCCACTAAGATAGTCTTGGCAATGAGTCATGACTAACAAGAAATGATTCTCTATGATTATGTGTGTATGCCACAAAGCTTCATGTTTTAAGTTATTCTTATTGGGATTTCATTTCACTACTATGATTTATCCCATGTTATGAAATTATGCTCTCTTTTGTAGGTTAAGATTTCCAAAAGTTATGTTCTTATGAATATGATGTGATTGATTTTTATTTTGTTTACCCTTACTGAGCATTTGAGCTCACCCTTTTATGTTTTCGTTTCCCCAGGATATAAAGAAAGGTTTTAGGTAAAAAAAGGGAAGATCATTATGGGAGATATTGAAGATCTTTCACCACGATTAGAAGATTACATTCCGAGTTTCCAAAGACACTAAACTATTACGATCCTTGTGTGTGTGTTTTTGTTATGTACTAAGTATTCCGCAAAAGTAATGTAATGTCCATGTACGTCAGGCTTCGGGTCTCTACAGTTGGTATCAGAGGAAAGGTTTAGTCAACCTTTGGAAACTAGGATGCGAAAATGTTAGTGAGATCCCTAGAGATATTTCTAAGGTATGTCTAGTGATGTCCCTAAGGTTAAGTATACGTATAGGTTATAGTACTAGAATTACGCTAACAATCATAGAATTAAACCTAAGATGTTAGATATTGAAGGTACTCCCCCTTTATTATGTTGTTTTCCCAATCATGATTTTTTCCTCCCACACTATTCTTTTTGGGTTTTAGATGATGGCTGGACCCCGAAGGAACCGTGTTGATCAATGCAATGGACAATGCAATGATTTCCCTCCTGAACAAACAAATGTTATGGGAGATGGAGTGAAAAATCTTATTGCTATACTTACACAAGCTATGAATCATTCTGGACTTCCAAATGAGCAGAGAAGGGAACAATATTCTATTGATTCCTTCATGAGGCAACGTCCACCTTCTTTCAGTGGGTCTTCTGATCCACTTGTTTCTGAACAATGGATCAGTACCACTAAAAAGATATTTTCAGTTCTTCAATGTTCTGAGCATGATAAAGTCATCTTAGCAGTATATCGTTTGGAAGGTGAAGCTGATCAATGGTGGAATCTTATCAAGAATATGAGGCAAAGAGATGAAATTGAGTCCATGGAATGGGATGAGTTCAAGAACTTGTTTTTCAGTAAGTACTTTCCTCGTATTATTCGAACAAAGATGGAAAAGGAGTTTCTTGAGCTGAAGCAGAAGGATGATGAATCTGTTGGTATATACGAAGCAAATTTTACAAGACTTGCAAGGTATGCATCTGGCATTATCATCCAACCTGAAAGTAAAGTTGATCGATTTTTTGGTGGCTTAAAACCAAGTCTTCGAAGGGAATTATCTATAAGAGACTTCAGTAGCTATGAAGAAATTGTGTGTTGTGCTATCAAGGTAGAAATGGAAGTTGGTGTTACATATCCATCTCATGGTTTTGGAAAGAAACGAAAGATGGAGTTCAAGGAGAAATCTCAGAATAATGGCAAAAAGAAGATAAATGTTTCCTTATGCACAAAGTGTGGAAAGAAGCATGGTGGAGATTGTCTTAAAGGGACTAGAAAATGTTTTAAGTGTGGAAAAGAAGGTCATCGAGAAGCTGAGTGTCAAAGTAATGGAAAAAGGGATTCTAATGATGTGAATAAAGCAAACACTGCAAAGAACGCACCACCAACACTTCAATGCTTCAAGTGCAAGGAAATGGGGCATTATGCTAATAAATGCCCTAATCCAAGGGTTAGTGATGATCAACATGAGCAACCACTGAAGGCAAAGGACAAAGGGAAGTCACATGTGATCACTATTGGCGATGTTGAATATGACAACGATGTGGTGGAATGATTAAGTGTTTATGTAATGGGATTCCAAAATAATATTGTATCATGGAGTATTGGAATATTTATGTATTGGCCTAATGTGGTATTCAAAGTGATTGAGATATTTTTGGAAATAAGATGATATGCGCATAATGAAGGGAAAATGAGAAAATGAAATGTTTAACAGTATTCATGAGCTCATGATTGATATAAGGAAAAAGTGATATCATTGTTTGAGTATATAGAATTTTGAGGATTTTGATATGTGGAAAGTGTTAACTTTTAACTGCATTCATGTTTTCACTATGTTTCAATGGGTATTCAAGAGAATACACGATTAAGGACTTTGAATGTTTGGAATGTGACCAACAAAACATATCTTATGATATATGGGGATTGATGATGGTGTTAAATCTCTGGTAATCGTTTTCACTATGTTATGAGAGTGGACTGCAGTATTATGGATAAGCCTAAAGATTGGAATGGATTATGTTGGACATAAGTTAGTATTGTTTAAGGATAAAAGTTTTTTTCGATATTATTGATGGGATGTTATAGTAATGTATTTTTAGAAAAAGGACAACCTGTAGGACGGGTGACAGCCCATCGCGTCGGACAAGGCTGTAGGAATCGAACCCACAACCGAAGTGCGACTGGCCTTTATCGCCTACCACTGGCCTACAGGAAGTCCCTGGTTAGTAGAAAATAGTTTTATTTTATTAAGTGGTATGATATATGAAGTATAAATTCATTTTTGGAACCATATACAATTAACCATAAGATGGACTTATAACTTTTGCTAACCTTTTGTTTGAAAGAGATGGAATGACCCGTCATTCTATCACATGATCTGCTAACACTTCACGAATAACAAATTCATCTTCATTTATTTAAGAGATGAAGTGGAAATTGTTTAAGGCATAAACAACAGTGAGATTGTACCAAAATAAAGTAAGTATTTATTCTAATTCAAATTCTTCAACTTTAGGGAAATGATCTTGAAAACCAAAAATGTTGTCCTAGTGCTCTTATATCTGATTAATCAGATGGTACCTTAGATCGTCACAAATTTATGGATTTGTGATTGTTGGCTTTTCCATAGCCATGTTCTCTACCACTCTCCATCAGAACATGATGGTTAGATTTTTCTTCCATATCCATATTTTCACCTATGTGGAAACCCAGTGATTAGTTTATTTGGGTAACCGTTACGTTTCATACGTTTGTTTTTAAAGATTGGTTTTGGTATTCCTTTTTACGATGTGGGTTTCTATTAAAGAAACTTTCAAGTATTAAACCATTTATAACCCCGACGAATTTCGAGGGCGAAATTCATTTTAAGGGGGGTAGAATGTAACACCCCGAAATTTTATGAAAAATATTCCTTTTAATTTCATTAATGTCTTGTGTTGTACGCTACACCAAAAGGAGCTTGCACAACATGCATCCTTGACTTGCCTTTCATTACACGCAATCGCGACCTTCCTTGATAGCATGTGTAGTACGCAATACCGAGTTTTACTAAACAACGATATGCTATTAAAATATTATTAAAACTAGCCGTTATGAATAGTAATAACCACTTTTTGAAATTTTTTAAATTTTATTTTCCAAAATGGATTTCATTTTTGGATTCGTAATATCGAATTTAGCTTAGGGTGAATTTTTAGTAATTTTCGGATAACTTTCATATTTTGATGAATAGTGGAAATTACTAAATTTTAATTAAAAACAACTTTTTTAATCGAAATAATTAATAGTGATAAATTATTAATTTGAGTAGTTTTAAAGTATATTTAGAATATATTTTTATAATTTAATACAATGTTGGTCATTGAATGTAATTTCACATTTAAACCAGACATAATCAAGTGTCAATCTTTTGATAGATATTGTTTCTTAAAAACACGCTATTTGTTTTAACAGCAAGATTTAATTATAAAATTAATTAATGCGACTTCTATGTTATGAATTTGGTAAAATAGACTTCATTTTTGAATTCGGAATATGAAATATATCTTAGGATGAAATTTTGGCATTTTTCTGAAAAACATCAATTTTTGATGAATAGTGAAACTACTAAGTGGTAGTTAAAAAAACTGAATTTTTTATAAAACTTAATTTTACCGCTTCTGTGAATGGAATTTCAAAAATCTGAGAGACTCGGTTGATGTTAGTAAGTAAAATGTGGTTCAATGAGATGAAAATATTTTTTGGTGAATAGTAACTTTTTTACTTTTATTTACCACGGTTAAAAGTAAATAGGGTAATTAAGGGTAAGAATGATATTAATATTACCCTAACACATGTCCTAATTCTATTGTACAAGTGTATCTCGACCAAAAACAACCTTAAGTGTAAAATATTATCATTTAGGACCACTTGGATTAGATTAGGACATTTATTATTATTTAATTCAAAGAAGAGTTAAAAGAGTTAAAATCAAAGTATATTTACTAAAACATTTTTAATATAGGGTTGTACATAAGATAAATTCGATTGTAAATATTAATTATAAAGATAAAAAGATTTCCTACATGATGGTATTTTATTTGTAATTTTTAAACATCAAATAATTTAATTTATTTATGACACAATGATGATGCAGTAATTATCTTATTAATGAAATATTGACATAATTGATATTATAAATACCAAAATAAATGTATTTTAAGACTTTTTATGAATGTCACTAATTTTATAGGTTACTATGATATATTATTGTTGATTTAAGAAACTTTGTTTGAACATATAATTCTGTTATGACTTTCACAAAAATCATATATCAAATAGTGTCAAAATTGACACAAAATAGTTTTTATAAAAAATATTATATTATTAATTTTTATTTTATTCCTAAAAATCTAAGGATAGGCCAAATGACTTAGATAAGGATATATGTATTAATAATATACAATTTGGGGTTCGTTTGGCATGTTATAGTAAGTGTATTAACCATATAGTGAAAGAAAACAAAAAGACACGGTAAAAGTTAAATTATTTAACTTAGAGTTAAATCTAATTGATAAGGTTAAAATAATACCCTAAACTTGTCTAAATCCTATTGGATGATAGGATTTCGACCCCTCCCAACTTTATATTCGAAATAAGACCCTTTGGAACCATTATAAACCGATTTTGACTTTAATATAAAATAATAGTTTGAGATATTCCTAAGGTGCCCCTCTCCTCCCTTATAAAAGGGCACCTCTTCCCCCTTCTCCTCACACCAATTTGAGCACTCAAGCTCGTCCAACCGCTGCCAAAATCCCTTCTCCACTTCCCTAGAATAATCCTAGAGGTCCTGGTCTTCTTCAAAGACCAATCTTAGTTCCCTAAGTGGAGGATTCAAAGAGGTGTTCCAAAGAAGAGGTAATATCCATTACCGATCTTTTCAATTTCTTTCTTCTTCAACTTCTTCTTCTTTAGATGTTTCATGATAAAGTAATAACATCAGTATTACTTACATACTGATATTTTATTATAAATATTAAACAACCCTAATTCACCTTATATCCATCCTACATAAAAATGAAATCACCGCGTGTGCGTACGTACGGAATACCGTCTCCACGCCGCGGTGTAATCTATTTTCCACCATCACCTTACAAGGATGGGTATAATGGTGTAATGAGTAACTATTTATGATTATTATAAAGTAATATTGATACTGAAATAATATATATATACTCCAATACAATTCCATGATCATAGGAACGATATCATCACTCGTGCGTACGTACGGAATACCGTCTCCACGATGTGATGCGACTCGTTCTACATGATCATCATTACATAGTAATTATATAAATGAATTGAATGAATAAATATGATATATGTTACACTAATACCATTCTGGATATAAGGTATCTATAACCTTAAAAGAAGAATAAGAATCTATTCGGCAAAACACGCATAAGAACAAAAGGCAATAAAGACCCGAGTAACAAGTAACAATTAAATATTACTAACAAGAAGCTAATAATATGACCATATATGATATAATATCAATATGTATGATTCTGGAATAAGTCAATAACATTATTTAAACCATTATACAGGAGCTCCGGACAGGTACAAAGCAAATCGGACCTAAGGTAAGGGAAATATCACAATCTCATTTTTATCCGAGATTGTTTATACTTTGGTATTTACTGGGGGTGTATTTTATCATCCAAATCCATGTTTCCTGAATATGTAATATTGTTTCCATCCACTGACAATAGTTTAAATCCAATTTTACCCTTCAGTGAGTTTTTAGTAAAGAATATGAAAGGAATCTTTTTTCGTTTTTCATACGAAGTACTTTTTGACTTTTCCGACAAAAGTGCGAAGAATGTTTTTTTTAACTTATACGGCATGAATGGATTTTTAAAACATTATTTCCAAGAAGCTTCCATTACAAGTTTTCAAGTTTATTTTTAATCAACTTATTTTAGTTTTTAATTTTATGACATGTTAAGAAAAGAAAAGTGTTTTTTTGAAGTAGAAAGGTTATTTTCCTCAAGAATGGAGTTCAAATGTTTTATCAAAATTATTTTCAATCTAAGATAATATAGGGTTCTGTTTTTATCCCTATTATTACATTGATTTGATTATGTTTTGAGGGAATTATTTTTATGAAGTCATTTACCTTATATGATTTGTTTTATGATGTCATGATGTTTCAAGAATCCCATTTTTGTTATATGTGTTATGCGATGATGTATGATTTATGATTATGTGGCACACATAAGAAAGGATTCATTATAAGATGGTTGGGACTTATATCTCCCTCCAATGAATTGGGTAAAGATTTTATATCTCATGAGATAGACATGGCTGGAATGGTAGGTTATACCGGTTCAGTGAAACAGGACTGAAACGAGGGTGACTCGATTCAGAAAGGGACTTTGTCCACTAAGATAGTCTTGGCAATGAGTCATGACTAACAAGAAATGATTCTCTATGATTATGTGTGTATTCCACAAAGCTTCATGTTTTAAGTTGTGCTTATTGGGATTTCATTTCACTACTATGATTTATCCCATGTTATGAAATTATGCTCTCTTTTGCAGGTTAAGATTTCCAAAAGTTATGTTCTTATGAATATGATGGGATTGATTTTTCTTTTGTTTACCCTTACTGAGCATTTGATCTCACCCTTTTATGTTTTCGTTTCCCCAGGATATAAAGAAAGGTTTTAGGTAAAAAAAAAGGGAAGATCATTATGGGAGATATTGAAGATCTTTCACCACGATTAGAAGATTACATTCCGAGTTTCCAAAGACACTAAACTATTATGATCCTTGTGTGTGTGTTTTTGTTATATACTAAGTATTCCGCAAAAGTAATGTAATGTCCATGTACGTCAGGCTTCGGGTCTCTACAGAACCCGTCTTAAATCTATGAGGGAGACCCGGACTAGGTAATGAGCTCTGAGGAGGAATCCACGGAAGTAAGAACCGACATCCCATCATCCCGGTTTAGATCAAGGAGTAGACGTCCCTGAACAAGGAACGGATGTCGCCCGCCTTTGGAAAGCGGGAATGCAGGGTAACAAGCAGCGCGTCCTCCCCACAGACGGATGTGCGCGCCCCGATGAAAGCGTCGGAAACAACAATCATTTTTTTTAAACCCATGGTTTGATCCAAAATACCTAGAAATATAAAAATATGGTTGTTCAATGAAGTGAATATGACCACTTGTAATGGAATCTAAACATAAAATAATTTTTGTGGGAGTGGGAAGAGTGACAGTCTCCCAACACATTAAAATTACACATTCCTATTATCATTTGTAAAAAATTCAAACACTCTTCACAATGATTACTTTCTATAAAAAACATGAATGAAATAGAAAAATTACCTTTATTAAATACTCACATTGGTATATTTACATTCAATAAATTATTTTAAAAACATGGAAGTAGAATATAAATAGATTTTGAACAAAAATTTTAAATGAAATTTTTTTAAAAGAATAGTCCCTTACCACTTGAGATTCATTTGAATCTTATATCCTGTGCAAGAATAAAATTAACCAAAACATTTAATATCATTATAATAGAAAAAGTAATAGTATAATATCTCAAAGGGGTTATATATACACCTCATAAAATTACACAGGCGAATAACAATAGAATACTTCTCAATAAAATGAAATTGAGAAAAGGTCTCTTACCTCAAGTTCAATACATTGCATAAATTATTTATGTACATGAATAAAATACATATGATAATTATTTTATTTATTAATAAAAATTTTCATATTTATTCTTTATTTTATTTCACTAATCCCTAAATTATATATATATTTTTAATTAATAATTTTTATGTTAAATGTTTTTATTATATTTGCATTATGTGTAAAAAACAACTTTGTAAGGTTGAATATGGTCAAAGTGGTTAATATATTAAAATATCAAGATTAATAATCATTACATAGATATAGTATTTATAAATGAATTATACTTATTAAAACAAATCATGAATTATGTTTATAAAAAATGAACTACATTATATCATGGAGATGGTAGGCCCTATATAGGTATGAGTAATGTTTTTTTCAGTAACTAGTATAAAAAGATGGTATATATTATATTATATTTCCATAATGATTATAATATAATAAATAACATATTATTTATTTGAATATACTTACATATATCATCCTTGTATTTTAGGGATGAAAAAGTGTCACATCACTTCATGAAGTTGTCAGTCCATAAGTACACACACACATGATAATATCATTTTCCAGTGTAATAAATAAAATGATATAGTATATTTTGAAGACTGATAAATAAAAAATTAATAAAATTAATATTTAATTTATATTAAATATATTAGTTAACATTATCTTTATTACATTCCATGTAATGTTGGAGTAAAAAATGAATCATATTGCATTGCAAGGTTGTAGATCACCATACACATGAGAAATGTTATCATATCCCCAAAGAAACATAAAGTAAGATGTAATATGTTATATAATAAATAAATATATAAAAATATGTGACATAAAAAATATATATAGTTCAAATAAATCATTATAACAAGCTGTGAGAGGTGATTCTGGAAAAATAAATTACATCTGTCTATGAGGTGGTAGTTCGACTTATACATGAATAATGATTTCAAATCAAATTTTACTGAATAGTGTAAGTATTTAGGATATTAAATTAACATAATTAAATTTTATTATATGTGATATTATCTTGTTGTTATATAGTAAATATTTTTTAATATTTGAAGTATTTAAAAGAAGAAATAGTATACGACCAATTAGTTAAACATGATAACTCTTTTTTGGAGAACCTTTTTCAGAAAGCTCCATATTCCTTAATAGGATGGATTTATTTTTAAAAATGGGATCTATGTAAGGAATAGGGAAATTATGAAGATATTTGGGTAGGTATTATATATTTAAATGTGATTTAAATGTATAAATTGGAGAGGAGAGGGAGTGGACTTTTATAAGTGAGGTGTGTGACACAGTTGTAATTATTCATATCATGTAACCATGTTATTTAAATTAAAAAAGAATAAAAATGGAAATTCATCAATAATTATTCATTATAAATTCTCTATTTAGACATTAAATAATTTTTTTAAAAAATATTAGGTCATTTTAACCCAAAAATATTTACCTCAACCCCTGGTAAACAAATTTTCACCTTAACCACAATAATTATTTATTGTTGTTTTCACTATTAATTGTGGTCATAAATTAAGTTAATTTTTTTATAGTATAATTAATAATGAATCAAAATATTGAATCTCTTTTATGATATTAAATTAAAATAATTGAAAAAATTTTGTTTAAAATTAAACCCGTAGACACGATGAAAAAAGAGTTTTCGAGATGTGTAGTTTTCAATCAATAGATTGTTTTATATAAACACTATGAATAATAATAATATATGTCTGAATAAAAATTAATATTTTTTATATAATATCTAAAAAATTATTTAAATAAATTAAAATTTTCGTATTATATTAATTAATTAAAATGGACTAACATTATTCACAATAAAATTGTTTTCTGAAAAACTGTATTTCATACAGAAAAATACACATATACTAAAATATCATATAATGCTTATTGAAAAGAAATTATGTTGATAAAATATACAAAATAAAAATTATTTTAGGTGAAATTATATTAAGATAATAATGTGACTTTTAAATTAATAAATGTATCCAAAATAAATTACATGATTATAAAAATTGTTATTTTTTAATAATCATCAAAAAATAGTTATTTTCTGAAATATCAAAAAATTTAAACATAATATAATTTTGATATTATTATTATTCAAAAATTGAAACACATTTTCTATAATAGAAATTTTGTAATTTATAAATTAATATTAAAATAAATCATTTTGGAAATGTGTTTAGATAAAATTGTGTCATTTTTGGATGTAAGTATTACATTATAATTTCATAATAAATATAAAAATATAATTCATGATAATTATTTATTATATTATTTCCCAATTTGAAAAAATTACACCATTACTAAAAGATAAAATTTCTATAATCCTAAATCCCAAATCTACTAGTTAAAGAGGAAACTGATAAAAAGTTCAATGACTACAACAAAACCCAGTACTAATGTGCTACATGTATAGTGTTTAATGATTTCAAAAATGGACAATGAAGAAATGATGTTGTATTCTAGAATGTATTCCTATATCATTATCATGATTTCCTATTATCTTTATTTGGATAGAGATATATATAAATAGTAAAATATATTAAAGGTGATCTTTATGGTAAAAATTAGAGTAGGTGAACCATAGGGCCCCCACATTGTCAAACTCATTGGAAATATTAAGCATATAAATATTCTAGAGTTTAAGAAACCCATTATAATATGAAATAATGTCATTATTTTATCAAATCCTTATATATTATAAATATATTTTTGAAAATTTTTATATCAACAACAATGAGAAGTATCTCGCATATATCCACACTTTTCCTTTCCAAGTTTATCATGATATGAAATATGGAGAACCATATAAACTTATTAAGAATAATATGAAACTCCCTATGAATACCTCCATTATTAACATCATTTATAAATATTTTTTCCAATTCATTTCCAAAAATTGAGTTTGAAGGGGGATGTAAGGAAGAAAGACACCATCTATTTTAAAAATGGGAAGAATTACCACTTAAAGAATAACTTAACCTCCAAAAATAAGTAAGGGGTCCTTTTGGTTATTTAATTACTGACTCAAATATATATGTTTATAAAAATTTTCATTTGATATAGCATGGATATATCACTTTTTATCCTACTATATAAACAAGTATGATTTATAAAAATTATATGAGGTGGGGAAGTTCTATTAACCATTAATAGAGGCAAGATCACCATAGTATCTGTTAGAGAATAACACTACAAATTACCACTCGGATGAAAATAGTTTTAAATATATGATCCTATGTGTCTTCAATTGCAATGAAATTATTTTTGTGCCTAGTATTGACTTTCTTAAAATTTCTCGTAAATGTTGGAATAAATCATAGTTTCAAACTATTGATAAAATTTGTTATAGAAAGGAAAAACATAATATATGTCTTAATGAGTTGGATTAAAATAATAATATAACGTAAATAAATGAAGAATAAACGTTTAATGACTCATATCATGCCTTACAATTGTATCACCTATTAGTTCATGTAAATGAAATGTTCATGAATAAGTTATACCATGATAGATATTTAGATTGTTTGAAATAATTACACTTATAATATGTCATGTTTGTTTATAAGGTAAAATGATAAAATTTACATTTAGTGGGAATAAAAATTTGGCCAAAACATATTTAATTGGTTAATACCAATGCGTGTGGATGATTTCTAATTGATGTAAATGGTGGATACTCTTTCTTCATATAGTTTACTAATGAAATTGGTGTATATAGATATATCTAATTAAAGAGGTATATTATTTTTTTCAATAAAAACTGAATAAATAACATGACAAAAATGAGAACCAACAACATGGGAAGAAAAAGAAACATCACTTAGACCAATTTAATGAATATATTAGACATGTATTCTTTGACTTCATATGGGAGTTGTGATTATCACTTAACTAAATACTATTATAAACAAAATGGAATGGTTAATCTAAAAGAAATAAAGAATAATTATTTTACATTGTGAAATCAATGAGGACTAATGAAATAAATTCATTATCCTTTTGGGAATATTTATGATAGGTACTGGAAAAGACACTAAACAAAGTTTAATATAAGGTGTAAATAGCAATTTATTTCAATTATGGAGTAGAAATAAACCTGTATTTTCAAATATATGTGTAAGGGGTTGAAGATAATTTAGTAAGGCTATTAGTGACAAATTACATGTACCTTGAGACACTATGTGGATATTTATAGTGTATCCTAACAAAATTAATGGATATTACATATGCATATCCTTTAAAAAGATTTATATGGATAAAAAACATAGCATATTTATTGAATGTGTGAACATCTCTATCTGAGATAGTGTTAGAAAGATCACATTTTTGTGTAGTTGTAGCTCATAATGTACAAGAGATGGAACATGAATAGATTTCACTGAGACCTATGGAAGAGGACATGCCAATGGCATATGTTCAACATATAAATTTAAGTGAAGATAAATAACATGAAATATATTGTGTAATGACCTGAATCCGGAGCCCCTCCAATGGTGCCCCGTACCCGGTTTGCCACATGACCTCAAGATCGTTTCCCCAAATGCAGAGGTTCCCGACTAGCAGCGAGGGCCTTGGTGAGTCAGTAGGGAAACTATGCCCTCATTCGGTAAGGTATACAAGGTAAGAAGAAAACAATAAACAGTGAAAGCAGTAAACAACATGCATAACAACAGAAACCAAAAAGCGGAAGCAATGTAGATATATAGCTATGATGACAATGATGCAGCAGGTACAAGTATCTAAGGAAAACAGAAAACACAGCAATATGCTGAAATACAACTAAAACCAAGTTCAAAAGAAAACAAAGTATGCTCCTCAGCATAGCAGGCCATGACTCGGTCCCATGCTCCCCAGCTCTATCACAATCAAGAACCGGATGTAGAAGGGTGCTTGCCCTTATCTATACCTACAGCAACATAGTCTGCTTGGACCCAAAATCATGGCCCAAACAGGGTGGGAGATATAATCTCAGTAGGAAATCACCCATAGATTTGTGCCTAATAGTCAATGAATACATAGCAGTAATAAAATAAGAAGCAGTAAATAGAAAAGCACAAGTAGCTACAATCCATAGTTATAACATACAAGTGCACAAGTAAACAACCAGCAACAAGAAGAAAACAGTTAACCCTCTGGGTATCTCTCACAGCCTAACCCCTATGGTTCAACCTATAGTACTAGTAACCCTCTGGGACGCACACACAGTCTCACCCCTCTGGTTCAGCTACGTAATTAAGCAGACACTCTGGCGAATCACTCACCATCAATTCCTCCTATAGTCTCGTATTGTGCTAAAAAATCTCTGGGGAAGCACTCAACCTCTATTCCACCTATGGCCTGAGTTGTGGAACTACAGACTCTCTGAGTAAGCACTCAACGTCAATTCCCCCTATAGTATCGCATCGTAATTAAAATACACTCTGGAGAATCCCTTATGTCAATTCTCTCTTTTGTCAATTACTCTAGGTTCTCACAGCCCTGAGTGAAATATTAAATATGCTCGGCGCGCGTACATCATCCAAGTAATCCTCAATAACAACTTGGCTAACATTTTATGGCCCAACGGAAAAAATAAAACAACAGTTCCACTATCCTACAACTAGGCATGGAAACTGGAAAAACGCCAAACATGCAGAACAAGCATGGAAAATCAATCTGGGAAAAAAAATTATCCTACCCACAAGAATAAACCTCTACTACAGCAATCAAGAAAATCAGGCAATACAACAAGGGAAAAACAGGAACACGCAATTCCCCATTCAAGGGAATTGGTAGTAATTGCACATAATACTCATCAACTTTCTACGGAAAGGCACAAACCACCTACCTCAATCCTAGGAGATCGATATATGTGAACCATCATGACAGATTCCCCTTAGAACGACGTTGATACGAGAAAACACACAGAACGTTCAACCCAAGATAACGTGGAAACATGGAGGAATCAAGAAACAAGGTTCAATCAGAAGGAATAACTCACCACTGTGATTCCAACACAATTGATCGTGCTCGAATCGGAGAAAGGACGGCCAAGCGGGAGCTCGGGGAAGATTCAGCTGTACGGGTCACTCTCGGTCAAACCAGACCGAGAAGAAGACAATTATTGTGATGAGGCGCGACCCTGGTCCGTTTAATAAAAAAAATACATGGTGTGTACTTCTTGAGTACACGATGTGTACTTCAGTTTTCTGTACTCCACTTTAACAAGCCTCCTCCTCACCCTTACACACCGTGTGTGTGGCCTGGACACGGCCAACACACAACTATGAGTGGAAAAGGAGTACACGGCATGTACTCAGAAAGTACACGGTGTGTACTTCAAAAATTTCCAGAAAGTTCATTTTTCTCAAAAACTCCAGAAAAGGGAAAAGCGTTCCTGAAAAGATTATATGTGTTCTTACAAACTTCCCCACTTAAAGAAATTCATCCCTGAATTTCCCTAACGATGTGGAGAAGAAGTAACCCCAAACAGCTCCGGCCACTGTGATCGTACATCGGTCTCCCTCTCCCAGGTCTCGTCCTATACTTGCCCGTGCTGCCATAACACTCGTACCAGAGGAATAGACCACCCACGGAGAAACTTTGTACTACGATCGTCAATCTGGATAGGATTCTCCTCGAACGACGCATCCGCTTCAAGCTCGACTTCCTCAGGCTGAAATATGTGAGACGGGTCTGAAAAGTAACGTCGGAGCTGACAGATGTGGAAGAATTCGTGCATGTCCTGATACCGCTGAGGTAGCTTCAACCTATAGGCGGTCGTCCCAACTCTCTCCAAGACCTCAAACGGCTCGATGTACCACGGTGAAAGCTTACCCTGTCTCTGAATCCTCTTGTGTCCCAACCTCGGTGAGGCACATAGGAAAACCTGATCTCTGACCTCGAACTCAAGAGGTCATCTCCGCTGATCAGCATAAGACTTCTGTCGAGACTATGTTGTAGTTATCCTATTCCGAATCATCTCTATATGTTTTTAAGGCTCCTGAACAAGATGAAGTCCCAACAAAGCTGCCTCTCCTGCCTCCAGCCAGCATAAGGGTGATCGGCATGGCCTACCGTACAAATCCTCGTATGGTGCCATCTGAATGGTCGCCTGAAAACTATTGTTGTATGAGAACTCCACCAGAGGAATATGCTTCTCCCAAGAACCACCGAAGTCTAGAATGCATGCTCGGAGCATATCCTCAAGAACCTGGATCGTGCGCTCAGACTGGCCATCAGTCTGGGGATGGTATGCTGTACTCAAAAGTACATGTATACCCAAGGCCTTTTGAAGTCCCTACCAGAACCGGGAGGTAAAGTGTGCATCTCTGTCTGAAATAATAGACCGTGGAACTCCATACCGACGAACGATCTCTTTGATGTAAAGTCGTCCCAGATCATCGACACTAAAGGTCTCCTTGATCATCAAGAAGTAAGCAACATTCGAAAGCCTGTCGACGACAACCCAAACAACATCGTTTCCCCAAGGCGACCTCAGCAACCCAGTCATGAAATCCATTGCGACGTCGTTCCACTTTCACTCCGGAATGGGTAGCTGCTGTAAAAACCCCACTGGTCGTTGATGCTCTGCTTTCACCTGTGGACAAGTAGAACATCTCATGACAAAACCAGCAACATCCTTCTTCATACCTGGCCACCAGTATTGGCGATGAAGGTCCTGATACATCATTGTGATGCCAGGATGAACCGCCCACACAGAGTAATGGAAATACCGCATCAGCTCCTCGCGTATGTCTACTGGCACCCATATGCATCCCTAGAAACACAAGATCTCATCCTTTCCCACTGTCCATCCAGGAAGAGGGTCCCCTCCTGACAAACTCTCCCGCGAGGCTAAGCTTTCTGAGTCTGATAGTTTCCTCATCCATACCTGATCTAGTAGTGTGGAGGTAACAGCTACTCAAGATAGGTAAGTATGTTTGTGTCTGTCGTGCACCTCCAGATGAATCTCAGAGAACAGTGCCATCATCTGCCACTCACTACTGACCTCCTGAACTGCCTGAACCTGAGTTCTCCAAGTCAACACATCAGCCACTGCGTTGCCCTTACCCAGCATATAGGCAAGCTCGAATTCAAAAGACTGAAGATACTCGACCCACCTACACTGCCTCAGATTCAGATCACGCTGAGTGAAGATATACTTTATCTTGTGGTTAGTGAAGACCACAATGTGCTCTCCCAGAAGATAGTGTCTCCAACAGTGCAGGGCATGAACAACAGCTGCCAACTCTAGATCGTGCATAGGGTAGTTCCTCTCATGTGGCCTCAACTGCCGAGACCCGTACGGAATGAATCCATCTCCCTGCATAAGCACAGCTCCCAGCCCGATACCTGAACCATCAAAGTAAACCATGTAGCTCTTGCCTGGATCCGGAAATACAAGTATCGGTGCTAATTTCAACATCCCTTTCAGCTCCTGAAAGGCTGACTCACAAGAATCTGACAATAAGAACTTTTCCCCCTTCTTGGTCAGACCTGTCAAAGGTGCTGCTAGACGAGAAAAGTCCCAAATGAAGCGTCTGTAGTATCCATCCAGCCCTAGGAAACTCCATACCTCGAAGATGTTCTTTGGATACTCCCAGGTAACTACATCTCTTATATTCCATGCATCCACTGATACTCCTGCCTCTGAGATGACGTGACCCAAGAAGTGAATCTGATCCATCCAGAAGTGGTACTTCGAGAGTTTAGCATAAAGTCGTTGCTCTCTCAGTGTACTCAGAAAGATCTCAAGATGTGTGGAATGGTCATGTCGAGTGTGAGAGTACACCAAGATATCATCCACAAAGACCACGATGAATGAGTCTATGTAAGGATGGAACACTCGGTTCATTAGTACCATGAAAACTACAGGTGCGTTTGTGAGACCGAACGGAATGACTGCATACTCGTATAGACCATACCTACTCATGAAGGTTGTCAGAGGTATATCTGATGGTCTAACATGAAAATGATGATAACCTGACCTCAATTTGATCTTCGAGAACACCAGGGATCCTCGAAGCTGATCGAAAAGGTCATCTATCCTCGGAAAAGGATATCGGTTCTTGACCATAAACTGGTTCATCTTCCAATAATCCACACAAAGCCGAAGGGTACCATCTACCTTTTTCGCAAACAAGACAGTCTAACCCCAAGGAGAAGTACTAGGTCAGATGAAACCCTTAGCCTATAGCTCCTCCAAATACTTTTTGAGCTCCTGTAACTCAAGTGTGGCTATTATATAGGGAGGAATGGACACTGGTGCCGCTCCTAGTATGAGCTCAATAGAGAAGTCTACCTCACGATCCAGAGGCAAACCTGAAAATTCCTCTGGAAAGACATCCCTGAAGCAATCCACCACTGGAAGAAAGTCCAACTGTGGAGTTCCCTGATCATCCAGATAAAGACTAGAAATCCGGTCTGTCACTCCTCCTATCCCATGATGGTCGAGTCCCGCCTGACTCACATGAACATCTCATTCACCTCTATGAAGGAAAGATTCTCCCTCTGGTGAAATGAAACTGACTCTATGGCAAAAACAGTCAATGACTTCCTGGAAGGGAATCAACCAGTCCATGCCGAGGATGACATCATAGCCTATCATCTCTAGGACATAGTGATCCCATAAGAAGTGATACCCTGAAACATCGAGAGGGAACTCTATACACTGGTGTACACTAGATGTCCTCGTTCCCAAAGATGTGCCTAGTTTCAATGAGTCGGTATAAGAAAAGATGCAGAGTCCAAGGATCTCCACCACAGCAACAGAGATAAAGCTATGCGTAGAACCAGTATCGAAAAGGGCTGAAGATAAAACCGAGGATACTAAAATCATACCTCGAATAGTAGAAGGGCTGAGATCCTGCTCCTGATAAGTCTGCTCCACGGCGAAAGACTGGCCTGTACCGCGGCCTTGCGCCCCTAGCTGACCACTCAGAGCTAAACCTCCCTGTTGGTGCTGAGAAAATGGTGGCTGACCGCCATGGCCTCGACCGCCACCTTGGCCCGAACGGCTGGAAGAACTACAGTTTCTCGTCTGGTGAGAAACTGGTGGGGCTCCTCCTGAATGAAGAGTCATGGAAGAACCCCGATCACCAGCTGCTGGTGAGAAAACCTGACAGAAATGATGAAGGTGACCCATCTTTCCACAAGATCGGCACTCCACAGGGTCTCTCTGGCACTGCGGCCTCATGTTCCATGTCCGGCCACACTGGTAACATGTCACCTGGCTGCCTGACGATGCATCTCGCTTCCTCAGATCACCGCGTGTAGGCTCCCTACGGAGCTTCTTGCTGTCATCTGGAGGAAAGATAACTCTAGAAGCAGAACCGCCCGGGCTCGCAGCTCCAGATTCTCTCAGATTGCACTCTGCAATTAGTGCCTGGTTGACAATGGAAGTAATGGAATTCAACTGGAAGATGTTCACCTACGAGTGGATCTCCCGCCTGAGTCCATCCTCAAACTTCCTCGCCAAGAATACCCCACTCCCATCCTGAAGGGGTGTAAAATGCTGCAGCTCAGTGAAAAGAGAGGAATACTCCATGACAAATAGAGTACCCTTCTCTAATCTCATGAACTCCTGGGCTCGATGTAACACCCCGAGCTTCCACGATACGCTTCTCTTTCAATAATTCAATAGCTTACATTGTACGCAAGTTCGAGTTCTAAAACACCGCGACTAATCAAAGTAGCCGTTACGAATATTAATAACCAATTTTTAAAATTATAGAAATTTTTTATTTCAAAATGGACTTCATTTTTGTATTCGTAATATCGAAATTATCCTAAGTTGAATTTTTTGTAATTTTCTGAGAACTTTCAATTTTTTATGAATAGTGAAAAATACTTAAAAACAACTTTTTTAATCAAAATAATTTATAGTGATAAATTATACTATTGAGTGGTTTTAAAGTATAATTAGAATATATTTTTACCATTTTATTCAATGGTTTTCATTATAATTAATTTCACTTTGAAATTGGACATAAACAATTGTCAATCTTTTGATATATATTATTTCTTAAAAACACGCTATTTGTTGTGACAGCGGGAATTAATTATAAAATTAATTAATGAAACTTATATGTTTGTAATTTCATGAAATAGACATCATTTTTGAATTCAGAATATCAATTATAGCTTAGGGTGAAATTTTGGCATTGTTCTGAAAAACATCAATTTTTGATGAATAGTGAAACCACTAAGTGGTAGTTAAATAACTGATTTTTCATTTAAATAAAATATTACCACTTCTGTGATTTTATTTTCAAAAATCCAACATACATGGTTGTCATTAAGAAATAAAATGTGGTTCAATAGGATTAAAATAATTTTTTTGGTGAATAGTAACTTTTAAGTTTAATTAATTGCGAATAAAGGTAATTAGTGAAATTTAAGGTAAAAATGGTATTATAAAAATATGAAATGACACTTACACTTGTCCTACACCTATTGTATGAGTCATGTCCGACCAATAGAACCCATGCGTCAACTTGGGGACCCCATGGAGCCACTTTGGCAGGAAAATGACATTAAAAACCTTTTATTTAATGTTAAAATAAAAATGTCACAAACATGAGTCGTTTTACTAAAACAATTTTTAAATGGGGTTATACAAGTCATATTTCTGACTATAAAGATTCATTAGAATGATAAAAATATTTCATACATAAGGATATTTTTTTATAATTTTTAGACATTAAATAAATTAAATTATTTATGACACCATGATGATGCAGAGATTACCTCATTAATTAACGATTTTAATAAAATGGAAGGATAATGTAAAATATAAACATTACAGTTGTCCAAAGCTTATTGGATGAGAATATTTCGAACCCTTATCACCTTAGCCTGGAATTATATAAGTGTGGGGCCTTTAGAATCCGAAAAGCATTGTATAATAAAGTAACATTTCATTACTTTCCAAGAGTGCCCCTCCTCTCCACTTATAAAAGGCCCCCACCACTACCACCTTACTCACACTATCAAATCCCTTTGGCTCGGCCAACCTCTGCCCAAATAGTCTCCCAACTTACCTACCTTACTCTTAGAATCCTCACTTTGGGCAGAATTCTTCCCAATAAAGCCTTTGGCTCAAATCAAAAGAGTTACCCGATTTTATGGTAATGTCTTCTCGTTTGTTATTTTGTTTTATTTTGCTTCTCCAGCCCCCTAAAATCTATTTATTCATTTATTTTGTAACAAAACCAGTATAATAAATATACTAGGATGTTTTTATAACAAGTGTTTTAGCTACACTTACACACACCAACATCTAATGGTTAAAGAACATACTGTTTCTGTGGATGGCGAATTTCTGCCTCATGAAACGATGATTGTTCAACACTCACATAACACCTTCAAAGGTGGACATTAAGATGTAACTCTATTTATATATTATATATAATATGTTTATGTTTTACTTAAGGTTCTGTATTTTTCATTTATGGAATACCTTTATAGTTTCCATTATGGGTCAATGCGATATTTTCATTTTAGGAAGTGCGGACTAACGCCCCCTCAAAGTGATTTGAATGGTTAATGCCATATGTGGGATGTATAAAGGATGGATTAAATGATATTATATATGATATTATACTGTAATTATAATTTACCTTTATATAATTATGATTTAATTAAATACGAACTAGAAATTAAAGTAGCGTTCATGCGTACGTACGGATTACCGTCTCCATGAACGGTGCATTTCATTTCTTACCTCTAAACATTATGGAATATTATAAATGCATGTATATACTGGATATATGTGAGATATATGATATCTATATCATGAATATAATTCTGGATATAATGGATATTTCACCAAATGAACAACTTATAATTATAAGAAGTTTATTTTTGACTCAAGTACCAAAGATCGACAAAATGACTGTTATTAACTTAAATAATTACATAATGTTCCTAACATGGTAATAAGTGATATTAAAGTAATAATAAACTTGAAAATGTTCTTAAGAAACTATAAATTAACTCTAGTTTATTATTCAGAAGGTTAAAGAATGGTCGAGTCAAGACAGGATGCAAGGTAAGGGAATTTCTTAACCCACTTTTCAATCTCTGGGTTAATCTCCTACTTTCGAATTATGTCATGATATTATTATGTCCTATATTGTATTTGTACTTTCTTTATGTGTACATATAGTGAATACACATAATAGATATATTTTATTTTAAAAATGATCTTTGTAAGGACTTCGTCTCAATCTCCTTTCATTGAGGCATATTTTTTTTATACACAAATTTCTTTTATACGGTGTATAAAACCCTTTGACTTTTACGTTTATTCAAAAGGAATATTTTTATACGATTTTTTTTACTAAACGATAAAAATTGAATGTTTTTCTTATCGTATGTATGCGGCGATAATGACATTTCCACCACCGTGACCATTATTTGAGTTTTGTCTTCCTCTACAAGCCATAACTTTTTTTAATGAAAAATAAATACAAAGTTTTAACTTTATTTTATTTTGGTATTGAAAATGGTTTTGAAAGTGTTTTTATTATATCAATGTGTTGTATTGATATCTTGTGATTGAAATGTGGAAATTTTATGTTTCCTTTATGCATGTTTTATGTGATAGTATTATGTTATGATTTATGATATGTTTAAACCTATTCATATGATGAATGCATTGGACTTAATAAGTGATGGGTGGAGCCCGCTACAGCTCCTCGATGCATCGGTAGGTCTCATGAGACAAACTAGTGTCTTGGAACGAGGCCTTGACAAAATCTTGTTGTATACTTGGCACGAGGCCTTGGCTACGTGGTTATGATAGTCTAGCATTATGCATTCCATCATTATGAAAGTGATTATTGATATTGCATGTGATTATTCGACTAGTAGAATATCCATGTGAGTAAGTAAATGGAATTATTAAATTTTATTTTTGCCATATTATGCTGAAGTTCAAGTTTAAAAAGGCTTTTGTTTTAGTTATACATTACCATAAATGTTAATGTTTATTTATGAAAGCTTCTGCAATATTGTCATCCTTACTGAGCATCTGAGCTCACCCCTTTCAATGTTTTAATATTTTCATGGATGTGAAGAAGTATTTTATGAATGACCAACAGGGATAGTCAGAAGAGGATATGAGTGTGGAATATGCAGACTTTGTTATTGTAGTTTTTCACTTTATGATGTAATGTAACATTTATGAATGTATCTAGTGTTTCCAAGGCTGCTAAACTAATCGGTCTTTCGAGACATGATCTTTTGTGATCATGCCAATGTTACGAAGTAATGCACTGACTCTAGGTAGCTGGGGTCGGGACGTTACAGTTGGTATCAGAGGAATTTTAGTACTAACCTTGGAAGCTAGATTTAGATAAACTCTGATTAGAGCACATATCCCAAAGATAGACTTTGAGGATTTGTATAGAAGAAATTCCTAGAATTTTGGTATTATAGAGATTTTTTAAGTTTTCCGAGCAATACAACCCTGTCTGGATACGAGAAGGTAGAGGTGGCTCTGGAACAGATGTACCTAGGGGTAAAACCTGAAAACACCGCTTTGAGCTAGACTCAAACGGGAACTTGTGCACAACAACAGGCCTTGTTGAACTCTTGGTTACGACACTCTTGGGGGATATGCTTAGGATAATTCTCATTTTCCTTACAAACCATTATGAAGGGTTTATGAGTATATACTTCCTCAAAGAAAACAATTTTTTATGATTATGGATTAAATCCATAAACTGTTCAATTTACATTAAGTATTTTACATGTTTGGAATTATTCATTTCAATTCATAAACTAACCTAGTTTATGCCATTGTATAGAAATGGTGCCCAGTGGAAGGAATGTGAAATCCAGTAATACGTATGATCCAAAGCGTAAGAAGGATCATATCTTTCACGGTATTAAGCCAACATTTAGAAGGTAAATAATCTCCCATGTGTTCTCAACATATGAATAAATAGTATCATGTGTTAATAAGATAAGTAAAGAATTCTCTGAGTCTTATGGTTTTGAAGGGAATAAAGAGAAGAAAAGTATGGAAGAGAGAATGATGGAAAAAGGGACATGGGAAAAGAAGAATTTTCCAATATGTGATAACAGTGGGAAGAAACACCTTGGAACTTTCATGAAGGGAATGGGAGTTTTTTATAAGTGTGGAGAAAAAGGACACCAAGTGCGTGACTACAAGGGTAAGAAAAAGGTTTCAAATGTACAATGCTTCATCTGCAAGGAGTGGGGACACTACGCAAACCAGTGTCCAAATCATCAGAGTGTGCCTCAAATGATGTTATTGGATAATAATCAAGTTATGATACTACCACAGATGAGGAGGAACGATTAGAGTTCTTATGTTGTTACTAAATAATTTTGTAATTTGAGTGTTGTATCAATGATGTACTGGTTATACTAATTATGGAGTATATAAGGATTGTATTGTAGTACTATTTCATCAAGGACTTGAGATTGTGTGGAACCAAGAAAAGTGACTCCACAGTAGGTTAAATTTTTGGAAAATATATGGTTGAGCGAAAGATAAACCATAATATGGTTCTGATACCAAGATAGCGATTTTGGAATAAGACATGATTGATTTGGATAAATTATATTGGATATTCTTAACTTCCATGAAACTGATTAATTATTTGTATACATTTTTTGATAGAAGGAGTATATCTAGTATTCTATAAGGAATAAGGGATCATGATAATTCAGGATGTTGCAGTTTTTTAAAAGAATACATGATGAAGGTGTTCACATGTTGTTACACGGAAAAAAGGGGATCTTCATTATGTTTACCTTCCTCATAAAATTTGGACTGTGAGTTGGACAAAAGTATTTTGGATAACTATAAAGGTTGGAATGGATTATGTTGAACCTTGGATAGTAATGTTTAAGGTTAAAACGTTTCTAAATATTATTTTTGGAATTTTATAACAGTTTTAAAAAAAAGGACAACCTTCAGGTTGGGCAATAACCCGTCACTTCGGACAAAGCTGCAGGAATCGAACCCACAACCATACTGCGACAGGCCTCTATGACCTACCACTAGCCTACAGAAAGTCATTGGTTATTACAAAATAGTTTTCGTAATCTAAATGGTATGTGTTAATATTTTGAACCTTGTACGGTTAGGATAAATATATTATTTTTGAGTTCTATTATCTTTTTGAGTGAAAGATGAGTTTGTGGTAGAAATTAGTTGAAAGTTGAAACTCCACTTGTCAAGAATAAATATATATATATACCTATATCTTATTCTATGAATAAATTAATTCTTGAACTTTATTAAAGGGAGATTAAAACAAAAAAATGTGTTATCTTAATACCTTATGTCTTGTTGAACTGATGATATTTTAAATCAACATAGATTGAAGGCTTTGAGGCCCTCAATTTGACACTTGTTTCTGATTGATGACCTCAATCACTCCCTAAAAATATTAAGGTTTTTCCTCCAATTATATGTCTTTAATTTCCACCAATGTTCTCTTAATCGAGATCATAATTGGGTGGTGACTTTTTCATTTCTCTTTCCCTCTTATTAAGGCTAAATTTTATTAACATTATTTCCGATGTGGGTTTTCCACAAAGGTATTTTCTCTTTTCAACCTCTTATTTTCAAAGAAAAATTTCAAATTGTGAGGACGCAATTTATTGAAGTTGGGGAAAATGTAACACCCCGAGCTTCCACGATACGCTTCTCTTTCAATAATGCAATAGCTTGCATTGTATGCAAGTTCGAGTTCTAAAACACCGCGACTAATCAAAGTAGCCATTATGAATAGTAATAACCACATTTAAAATTATAGAAATTTTATATTTCAAAATGGACTTCATTTTTGTATTCATAATATCGAAATTATCCTAAGTTTAATTTTTTGTAATTTTCTGAGAACTTTCAATTTTTTATGAATAGTGAAAAATACTTAAAAACAACTTTTTTAATCAAAATAATTTATAGTGATCAATTATACTATTTAGTGGTTTTAAAGTATAATTAGAATATATTTTTACCATTTTATCCAATGGTGTTCATTAGAATTAATTTCACTTTGAAATTGGACATAAACAATTGTCAATCTTTTGGTATATATTGTTTTTTAAAAACACGCTATTTGTTGTGACAGCGGGAATTAATTATAAAATTAATTAATGAAACTTATAAGTTTGTAATTTCATAAAATAGACATCATTTTTGAATTCGGGATATCAATTATATCTTAGGGTGAAATTTTGGCATTGTTCTGAAAAACTTCAATTTTTGATGAATAGTGAAACCACTAAGTGGTAGTTAAATAACTGATTTTTCGTTTAAATGAAATATTACCACTTATGTGATTTGATTTTCAAAAATCCGACATACATGGTTATCATTAGGAAGTAAAATGTGGTTCAATGGGATTAAAATAATTTTTTTGGTGAATAGTAAGTTTTAAGTTTAATTAATCGCGATTAAAGGTAATTAGTGAAATTTAAGGTAAAAATGGTATTATAAAATTATGAAATGACCCTTACACTTTTCCTACCCCTATTTTATGAGTCATGGAAGACCACTACAACCCATGGGTCAACTTGAGGACCCCATGGAGCCACATTGTTAGGAAAATGACATTAAAAACGTTTTATTTAATGTTAAAATAAAAATGTCACAAACATGAGTCGTTTTACTAAATCAATTTTTAAATGGGGTTATACAAGTCATATTTTTGACTATAAATATTCATTAGAAATATAAAAAGATTTAATACATAATTATATTTTTTTATAATTTTTAGACATTAAATAAATTAAATTATTTATGACACCATGATGATGCAGCGATTACCTCATTAATTAACGATTTTAATAAAATTGAAGGATAATGTAAACTCTAAGAATTAAACTTGTCCAAAGACAATTGGATGAGAATATTTCGAACCTTTATCACCTTATCCTAGAATTATATAAGTGTGGGACCTTTAGAATCTAAAAAGCATTGTATAATAATGTAATATTTCATTACTTTCCAAGAGTGCCCCTCCTGTCCACTTATAAAAGGCCCCCACCACTACCACCTTACTCACACTATAAAAGCCTTTTGGCTCGGCCAACCTCTACCCAAATACTCTCCCAACATCCCTCCCTTACTCCTAGAAGCCTCACTTTGGGCAGAATTCTTCCCAAGGAATCCTTTGGCTCAAATCAAAAGAGTTACCCGATTTTAAGGTAATGTCTTTTCTTATGTTATTTTGTTTTATTTTGCTTCTCCAACTACCTAAAATATATTTATTCATTTATTTTGTAATAAAACCAGTATCATAAATATACTAGGATGTTGTTATAACAAGTATTTGAGCTACACTTACACACACCTACATCTAATGGTTAAAGAACATACTGTTTCTGTGGATGGCAAATTTCTGCATCACGAAATGATGATTGTTCAACACTCATATAACACTTTCAAAGGTGGTCATTAAGATGTAACACTATTTTTATATGATATATAATATGTTTATGTTTTACTTAAGGTTCTGTATTTATCATTTATGGCATACCTTTATTGTTTTCATTATTGGTAAATGCGATATTTTCATGTTAGGAAGTGCGGACTACCGCCCCCTCAAAGTGTTTTGAATCGTTAATCCCATATGTGGTATGTATAAAGGATGGAGTAAATGATATTAAATATGATATTATACTGGAATTATAATATACCTTTATATCATTATGATTTAATAAAATATGAAATAGAAATGAAAGTAGCGTTCATGCGTATGTACGGCTTACCGTCTCTATGAATGGTGCATTTCATTTCTTACCTCTAAACGTTAGGGAATATTATAAATGCATGTATATACTGGATATATATGAGATATATGATATATATATCATGAATATAATTCTGGATATAATGGATATTTCACCACATGAACAACTTGTAATTATAAGAAGTTTATTTTTGACTCAAGTACCAAAGATCGACAAAACGACCGTTATTAACTTAAATAATTACATAATGTTCATAACATGGTAATAAGTGATATTAAATGAATAAGAAACTTGAAATGTTCTTAAGAAACTATAAATTAACTCTAGTTTATTATTCAGGAGGTTAAATAATGGTCGAGTCAAGACAGGATGCAAGGTAAGGTAATTTCTTAACCCAATTTCCAATCTCTAGGTTAATCTCCTACTTTAAAATTATGTCATGATATTATTATGTCCTATATTGTATTTGTACTTTATTTATGTGTACATATAGTGAATACACATAATAGATCTATTTTATTTTAAAAATTATTTTTGTAAGGACTTCGTCTCAATCTCCTTTCATTGAGGCATATTTTGTTTTATACACAAATTTCTTTTATACAGTGTATAAACCACTTTAGATTTTATGTTTATTCAAATGTAATATTTTTATATGAAGTGTTTTACTAAACGACAAAAAGGAATGTTTTTCTTGTCATACGTATGTGGCGACAATGACATCTCTGCCGTCGTGACCATTATTTGATTTTCGGATTCCTCTACAAGCTATGATTTTTTTTAATGAAAAATAAATACAATGTTTTAACTTTCTTTTATTTTGGTATTGAAAATGTTTTTGAAAGTGTTTTTATTATATCAATTTGTTGTATTGATATCTTGTGATTGAAAAGTGGAAATTTTATGTTTCCTTTATGCATGTTTTATGTGATATGATTATGTTATGGTTTATGATATGTTTAAACCTATTCATATGAGGAATGAATTGGACTTAATAAGTGACGGGTGGAGCCCGCTACATCTCCTCGATGCATCGGTAGGTCTCATGAGTTAAACTAGTGTCTTGGCATGAGGCCTTAACAAAATCTTATTGTAGACTTGGAATGAGGCCTTGGCTATGTGGTTATGATAGTCTGGAATTATGCATTCCATCATTATGAAAGTGGTTATTGATATTGCATGTGATTATTCGACTATTAGAATATCCATATGAGTAAGTAAATGGAATTATTAAATTTTATTTTTTCCATATTATGCTGAAGTTCAAGTTTAAAAAGGATTTTTTTTTAGTTATACATTGCCTTAAATGTTAATGTTTATTTATGAAAGCTTCCACAATATTGTTATCCTTACTGAGAATCTGAGCTCACCCCTTTCAATGTTTTAATATTTTCTAGGATGTGAATAGGTATTTTATGAATTACCTACAGGGATAGTCAGAAGAGGATATGAGTGTGGACTATGTAGACTTTGTTATTGTAGTTTTTCACTTTATGATGTAATGTAACATTTATGAATGTATCTAGTGTTTACAAGGCTACTAAACTAATCGGTGTTTCGAGACTTGATCTTTTGTGATCATGCCAATGTTACGAAGTAATGCACCGACTCTCGGTAGCTGGGGTCAGGGCGTTACACTCGATCGGCCCTCAGGGTCTCCGAGTAGAAGTAGTCATAGAACACGCGCTGGAACTCCTCCCAAGTCAAAGCCTGTTGTTGACCTGCCTGTGAGATCAAGTCCCACCACATCTTGGAGGAGTCTTGGAGCATGTAGGTGGAGAGCTTGACCTGCCTCTCTGGTGGCGTCTACAGGTGCTCGAAGATAGTCAGCATGGCTTCCAGCCATGACTATGTAGCCTGAGGTCCTCCTTCCCCTGAGAATGTGGGAGGATGCTGCTGCTGGAAAACCCACGTCAAGTCTGCCATAGACATGGTAGGAGGCGGTGCTCCCTGGAAGGTCTGCATCATCCTCATGAAACCTTTCCTGAACTATGCATCTATGCCCAAAACTGGTACAACAACCGGTGCCAAGGCTGGCTCGGATGGGGGATCAGAAGGAAGTCTCTGATCAGCCATATCTGGTGTCTGATCACTGCCTGATGATAGACGTACGACCTGAGGTCATCTCGGAGGTATAGCTCTGAAAGATAAAAAGTACACCTTAGATCAGGAAAACGAGGACAGAGAACACAAGAGTACAAAACGGGAACATGGGAAGAAAAACACACAATATTGCAAAACATGACTACACGGCGTGTATAAAAACTACACGGCGTGTCTTTTTAAAACAGTAACATGGGCGTGTACTCCTTCACTACAAGTAATGTACACCTCAAACTACACGGCGTGTGGAACTCAACACACGGCATGTTCTTGAAAACTATCCCGCTACCTGAGTCTCTTTACACGGATAACCCACACGGTCCTACATAACCCGATACTACACGGCGAGTTCTAAACAAACACGGCATGTACTAGGCGAGACTTCGGCGGTCCGTGTTGTTGAGTACACGGCCGTCTACACGGCTGGACCTTACAAGGCGTGCTCCGAACAAACACGGCGTGTATAGGCGTAGGCGACACAATCCTGTGTTGTTCGTGACACGGCCGGGTACCTGGGAAATATTACACAGCGTGTTCTCTATGGACACGGCGTGTTCTACCTATGCTTCCCTGACTCGTGTAGTTAGTGACACTACCGGCTACACAGCTCCGAACTTACACGGCATGTAGCTACCATACACAGCATGTTTTCGAAGTTACTTCCACGACACCGTGTTCTCCTCACACGGTCAATGACACGGCCTAAAAACTACATGGCGTGTATCCAAAAAGTACACATCGTGTATTCTGGGTTTTTCTTGGCAGTAGCTCAGAAACTGCACAGGATTCCAGAAACACTAAAACAAGGAAAAAAGTGCCAAATTCTGATCCGTGACGGCCCATAACACCTCAAGAACCAAAATTTAGCATTCACTTTAATCAAGGAACAAAACAAGCATCTTTCTAACATAACAACAGAGAATCTATCAAGAAACTATCACAACAACTTTAATAATCTACACAAAGTCTATCACAACAGCATGCAATCGCTAATGCACCCTAGATGGCATGGCAAGAATGCATGGAAAGTGATTCCTACAAGTGTCTATATGATGCATGAGATGGCATACCCTCATCTCATCAGGTTGCGATAGAAATAGAAACAAAGTATCAAAACAATAATTGCACAAGTCATGTGAATCACTCTAGGGGAAATCAGATCAACCATAAAATCTCAAAACCATAAAAAATACAATTAATGAGGTAGTATGGCTTTTCCCTGTACATGGGTTAGCTACTCCTGGGCACAACATAATACCAAGTACCAAATCTATCCTCTCCCTGGCTAGAGTCTCCAAACAGTAAATCAAGATAAAAGAACCGCTCTGATACCACTTTGTAATGACCTGAATCCCAAGCCCCTCCATTGGTGCCCCGTACCCGGTTCGCCACAATACCTCAAGCGTGTTTCCCCAAATGCTAGAGGCTTCCGACTAGCAGCGAGGGCCTTGGTGAGTCGGTGGGGAAACTATTCCCTCATTCGATAAGGTATAAAAGGTAAGAAAACAAAAATAAACAGCGGAAGCAGTAAACAACATACCTAACAACAGAAACCAAACAACAGAAGCAATGTAGATATATAGCTATGATGACGATGATGCAGCAGGTAAAAGTATCTAAGGAAAATAGCAAACACAACAAAGTGTAGAAATAAAACTGAAACCAAGTGCAAAAGAAAACAAAGTAAGCTCCTCAGCATCGCAAGCCATGGCTCTGTCCCATGCTCCCCAGCTCCAACGCAATCAAGAACCTGATGTAGAAGGGCTCTTTCCCTTATCTGTACCTGAAGCAATATAGTCTGATTGGGCCCAAAAGCATGTCCCAAACAGGGTGTGATATACAATCCATGTAGGCAATCATCGAAAGATTTGTTCCTAACAGTCAATGAATACATGGTAGTAATAAAACAAGAAGCAGTAAACAGAAAAGCACAAGCAGCTACAATCCACAGTTCTAACATACAAGTGCACAAGTAAACAACCAGCAACAAGAAGAAAACAGGTAACCCTCTGGGTAGCTCTCACAGACTAACCCCTATGGTTCAACCTATAGTACTAGAAACCCTCTGGGAGGCACACACAGTCTCACCCATCTGGTTTAGCTACGTAATTAAGAAGACACTCTGGGGAAGCACTCACCGTCAATTCCCCCTATAGTCTTGTACATGCTAAAGGCTCTCTGGGGAAGCACTCAACGTCTATTCACCATGTGGCCCACATCGTGGAACTACAGACTCTCTGAGGAAGCACTCAACATCAATTCCCCCTATAGTCTCGATCGTAATTAAAAGACACTCTAGAGAAGCCCTTCTGTCAATTCTCCCTTTGGTCTATTACTCTAGGATCTCACAGTCCTGAGTGAAAGATTAAATATTCTCGGCGCACGTACATCTTCCAAGTAAACCTCAAGAACTACTTGGATAATATTCTAAGTCCCAATGGCAAAAATAAAACAACAGTTCCACTATCCTACAAATAGGCATGGCAACTGGAAAAACGCCAAACATGCAGAACAAGCATGGAAAAGCAATCTGAGCACAAAACAAATTATCCTACTCACAAGCATAAACCTCTACTACAACAATCAATAAAAGAAGGCAATACAACAAGGGAAAAACAGGAACACGCAATTCCCCGTTCAAGGGAATTGGTGGTAATTTCACATAATACTGATCACCTTTCTATGAAAAGTCACAAACCACCTACCTCGATCCTAGGAGATCGATATATGTGAACTACAATGACAGATTCCCCTTAGAACGACGTAGATCTGAGAAAACACACAAAATGTTCAACCCACGATAACATGGAAACAAGGAGGAATCAAGAAACAAGGATATAGCAGAAGGAAGAACACACCACTGCGATTCCAACACAATCGACCGTGCTCGAACCATGTTTAGATTTATTTTGAACCTCTAGTAGATACAAATACCTTTTGATAAAAAATTTATATTCAAGAAGAATCAATATATGGATAGGTATTTCAGTACATATAAGGAATTATTTGTTTAAAAGGGTTTATACAATGTTAAGGAATATACTATGGTGGAATATTTTGACCACATATTATGAAAAAATATACTAGAACTTTTCCAACCATAGTATCTTTCTAGGATTCTGTTATTATTCATATGGATGTTAAAATAGTCTCCCTTATCTGTAACCTTGAGGAGAATTTCATTAACACACAAATAGAATTTTTTTTGACATCAAAGGAATCCAAACAATTATGCATGTTATGTAGAGCCATTGTTAATTATTCTAAAAATTCTAGATCATGTAATATTAATTTTGATAATGTTGTAATGAAATTTTGTTTCATAATGAACTAATGTGATCCTTGTGTTGTATGGGGTTTAGTGAGAGTGTGGCCTCTCTTCTTATAGTATTTTTTTAAATATATTACTTATTAAAAATGAGATAGCAGTATTACATTCTATTAATAAATAGTTAAATAATTTCTTCTTCATATAGGACATATAAAAATCCACATATATTATTCGGATCATGAAATATTATTATCTATCAAATAGGACTCTTGGAATATATGAAATTATATATTTTGACAAGATATTGAAGAGATTAAATATAGAAAAATCCAAGTGTAGATTTTTTTTAATCTTACAAGGAATTCATATTTTGAATTAATTTTTTCCCCGATCACTTGAGGACAGACATAGGATGGATATGATTTGATATATTAAAAAAATTGGTTCATTCATTTATTCTATGCTATGTACTAGGATAAAAGATTATTACATGATAATCATGGTAGGATGATATCAATATGACCTAGGTAATAGTTATCGTGAGGAAGTTATGACTATCATTATATATATGATGCATACTATAAATATGATCCTGGTCTATATAGGAGTTAGGTATCTAGTCATCATGGGATATACCAATGGTAGTTTCTTAATAGACCAATACGATATGATATTATAGTTGGGATACAACTTCAATCTCAATAGAGGTGTTAAGATTAAGAAGAGCTCAAATCAGGATATGATCATTGATTCCATAGCTATATTATAGTAGTTTTTGGATTTTTATACATCCATGAAAGTATTTTTGACACTCAAATTCATCCAAGAGCGTAATCTAGTTCTTATATGTAATGACAATATAAAAATATACTACGAGAATGTTATAGTAGAGGAACTTTAAGAAGAGATATGTTCCCATCGTAGAAAAAAATACACTCAAAACATCATCGCTTAAAACAGTTTTCTATAGAGGTGAAATAGTAGAGAGTATAGCTTCCATTGAAGAGAACGTGGAATATTTTTTAAATAATTAATTAAATAAATTGGAGTTGGATAGAGTCCAGGTTGCAATCTTTTATAGTTGGTTTCCATAAATCAATTATTTTTAATGTAGTTTACTTTTATTTTAACTGATAAAAATATTAATAAAATATCTTATTAAAGTATAATATTATATAACATTCATGTAATAGTATCCTAGATTATTTATTTCAATGAAATTATAATAACTGTTCAAATAATTATGGTGAACTTGAAATGTCATGATGATATTCTTCAAAAACATCGTATAGTCATATTAAATAATATGACCTGACACATAGTATGTTGACTTCTTGGTTATAGTAATCATAAGTAGATGATAAATCATATCATGATGTTCACCCTTGGTAATCTCCAAGACATGATATTATAAAGAAACACCCACCTATAAGAAATCCACTTGTTTATCTTTCATTTTTACGTTATTATTATTGAGAATGTGTAATGATCCTTATAATTTATGATTATTATTAATACAAATCCGAACTTCTGTACATTAATGTATTAGAAAAATACATGATTCTATTTGTTAATGTTGAAGTATGATATGTTTGTTTCATTAAAAATAGTATGTAATTAATGAATATGTTGAGTAATGAATTTTATTTTTCATATTTAGAGAATTTAATTTATCATACCATATATTTAAATGGATTAATTTCATTAAATTTTAGGGATGTAGTGTATTTATGAGTTCATTTTAGATATTCAAAGAAATTCATATCAAAACATAGGTTAACGACATGATTATGAAACCTTCTTCATAAGATATTAAGACAAATGGATAACATTATACAGTGAACATTCATATACATTTTTCTTCACTATGACATATATTCTTCATATATGAATTCCGATATGCATTGTTAAATGGTAACCTGGGACATTATGAAACCCTATCTAATTCTATTGAAGAAGGGGGCTAGAGGGTCACACAAAATGTTTTTCCTTTTTTTTTATTAAATATTATTTATATATAATTTTCGGAATTAAAAGTATTCTTTATATAAAGATGTAATATTTATTATGGATTAGTTGACTACAAATATTAATTATCAATGTATTAATTTAATTTCTTAGATATATAATAATTATTATGAATTTTTAATTACAATGAAATAAATAATATTAATTTATTAAATAAATATTTTTAGTCAGAAACGTGAAGAGTAAACAAAATATTTATTTATATATTTATTCAATAATTTAATAAATATAAATGATGAAAAGAAAACTAGAGAATGGTTTGGTGATAAATATTTATTTACCACTATATAAGATAATATTTATACTAGTTTGAATTAGTTAACAATATAGAGTAAATTATTATTATTATTATTAGTTTTCACGACATGGGTTATATTATGGGTTTAATATATTATTAATGGACACTGTATAATTAATTGAAAAAAAATCTTTTTTATATTTAATATGTAATGATAATTATTATCGCTTGGTGTGCATAACATTATTCTCTTTAAAGATTTTTATTTCAATGATGAACTTCTCTAGGGTTCTTCTACAAGTTTGGGAGAATATATTACACTTTAATTCACTTATATCAATGGAGAGACAAAGATATGATCCTTCAATATTGAAGGAATAATGGTTTCAATCTACAGGAAAAACATAATATGAATTTACAACTATTATAAAACATATTGTAACATCAATTTCAATATGAATTCAAAAGAACATGTGTGAATAACCACTATTAGGGCTCTACTTTGGATCCTCATTAGTACAATAAAGGTATGAATTGAAACAGGTTCGAATGATGAACACATATTTCAATGAAAACCCCAATATAATGGTATTTATTCTTCTTATTCAATATATTATAAATTTAATATTGTAATGAGGATTGATTTTAAATAAAATTAATTTTAAATATACACTGGTAAAATTTATATTTCATGTTAATCATCAAGTATATTTGAAATTATCCATTGAATCTTACAAATGATGACTTATGAAAAAACTAAATAGGCAATTCCCATGAGTTTGGAATCTTAATAGTGTATATAAAAATCATTCTATTTCATAAAAAACCATTCCATAAGTAAAAAATTTATCAAAATGTTTATTATATCCTCAATAACTATAATGAGGTTGGATACGTTCTATCTCCCCCAAAAATTATCACATGTTTATAGTTTAGGCGAATAGAATCATCCACCAACTATATCCAAATAATCTAGAAATAGATAAATATATTTCATGAATGAGACTATAAAAATAGATAGAAGGATCCTCCTCACATATCTCAAATTTCTTTATGAATAATTTGTGTTAATTAATACATGTATAGAATATAATAAATAACTAAATAAATAAAACATCCATATCCCAAATATAACCATCAAAACCACTTATATTCCATACCCAAAAACCCAAACACCTTCCATTAGCCAAAAAACACAAAATTCATTATAAAAAAACCAATACCACTAATTCATATCTAAAAAAGAATGAAATTTTCTATCCATAAGAACCACATTGCAATAATTTTACAGTAATTCCCACATTATCATGAATTTAAATAATTCCCATCAGTATTTATCCATATATATATAATATATTTATGAAACACATCACATATAGGGAAATATCTAATGTATATTCATTGGTTATGTCCCTGTGCACCTATATGAAATCTCACTATTTTATTGGTTGCCATCTTTAGGGACTCTCCCCCATCTCAATCAACATCAATTGAGTTTCTATTTACCATTATAAACATTCACTTTAATTTCCCATTTAACCCTAAGTGAATCCCCTCTATCGAACATGAATCATCACGACCATAAATTATATGTATTATATGGATTTAAATATCACGTTTTTTATTATAACATGGTTCCATAAATTTATTTAAGTCCATATAATTTATTTTATCACAAATCTAGTTCCCTAAACCTAATGTCCTCCTAGGGAATTTACTGTCAACACAAATACACACCACATTCCAATCAAGGTGCACCACAAAGAGATCATATGTATTAATTTAATACATTTCTATCATTCCTTAGATATTGTTAATAATTTTTTACGACATCATCTGTGACTAATAATTTTATAAAATATATTTTTCAACCAAATACCATCTTCCCTCATTCCTTTACACATTATCACCTATAAATATAAACCCAATAAATGATTATATATTAGTTTATAAGATTTTTAATTTCCATTATCACTATAAAATGATCACAAAAACCAAACAAAACACTTCATGAGAAGTGGATGAAAGTATAAAGATAGAAGACTTTTGTTGAATATAGAATGGACCCATGCAAGGCGTCTTTTCCCATGTAGAATATACTCCACCCCCATGTAACTCACTTTTAATTTTCTATCTTCATATGAAAATGGTTATAACCCTCACCTAAGGTTCATGACCATCAGGAAACTCACTCCCACTTCATCCTCCTCCATCACCAATGTTTTATTAAAGTTTTCTAGAGAATGATCACTCTGTAACCTAATTGGGAAATTAAAATTCTAAAAATGTAAAAATATTAATAATATATGTTAGGAATTTTTACATAATATGTTATTTTTATATGATAAAAATTCAATAGGACCATATATTAAGTATTTAAAAATTTACCCTATACAATAATAAACCCACATTTCTACCATAAAAACTTCTCTAATGATTTAAAAATTAATCATAAACATTAATAGAAATAGATTTTATCGTAGTCACATATCATAATATTTACTTCTGTCATTAGCTATATTTAAGATTCATTATGAGGACATTATCTCAACTATTAATCATATAAAATTCATAGAAATTTAAATTTCATTATTATATAATATATTATTCAAAAAATATCTATATGTTATTTCTACCATTTACCCAATATTATCAATAATCCAAAATTTCCTAATTAACATGAAATTAAATTATCTATATTGAATAATTAATCCATCAATATAATAATCACAATTTTTTTAATTAGCCACTATAATCACTATTTCATATTATTATGAATTATCTACCTATCAGAAAAAATTGAATCATTATACATTCACAATGATAAATAAATTGAATATAATTTAGAGTCACAAACCTATATTACATTTTGAAGTTTTATCCTTAATAATCCAATGATTGTTTGTCTATATTTTTTCATTAATCTACTTTTTTATTGGTTCTATTTTGCCTCATAAATTTCATACACTCTCTTGATATAATAGAGATAAAATTTTGGAAACAATCTCAGAGGTGAAAAGAAATCATATAATAGGAAATTCTTTATTACCCTCATTAAACCATTCCATATCTCCCATAATGGTTACAATTATTTTTTTCTCTATTAAATTATCATATCCTTGATTAAAATATTGATTTTATAGTGAGCCATTATACATTCTAAGTAAAAATAATTTTAAATATATTCCCTAAAATATTCAGTACCATCATCACTAAAAATGTATCACATAAAACATGATAAATAGTTTATAAAAACTATTTAAAATTACTTTTTTTAATTGATATTCTTACATGAGAGTTAAATTCACCATATAATTCAGAATCAATCTCATGTTCAAATATATGTGGAATAGAATTTGTGTGATACTATATAAAATTTAAAGAAATGTAGTTTTGTAGTATGTATAGTAGTAGGGTACATTTTAATTGTAATATTAATGTAAAATTAAAATAAAAACATGATATTTTCCCTTAATCCCACAAGTCCTTCATTCCAATAAATACTGAGCCATTTAAGATATTTACGGGTGCATATTTTCACCAGTGGAGTTGGAGATGGTTGGAGGTCAGTCACCTATGATGTTATTCGCATACAGGACTGTAATTAGTGTGGTCAAGTGTCACTAGAATTAGTGATAGACTATTTTACAAATCCTTAGGATGAAGTCCAAAGGTAATAATATATAACGACATTTTTTGGGCTATAAATGATAATTTAGGGTTACAAGGGATGTCATGGGATGGCCAAAAAAATGAGAGAGGGGATGTTACCTTATTTTTCTATTGAGACACATATTTGGGGCCATGTTCTTCTATTCCATTGATCCCTATATTATTTGGATTTCATGTCATGTGAGAGATCCCTATAAAACCAATACAAATGTGAATTTAACTAGAAAATAAAATGAAATTTTAATTTGAAAAATTAATTACAAAAACATAAAACAAATAAATATATCCACATACACCAATAATTATTTAAATATCAAAAAAGTCATAAAATTATGAAAATACCTCCAATGGGGTAAATAATAGGTCTTATATTTAATGGTATTATTGTAATTTTATTTTGATAATGAAATATTACTAGTAAATCCTTTATAATTAAAAAATCATGAAATTTTATAATCCTCCAAAAAATTAGAATTTTGTGCCTTTTTATTTCAAACCCCATTACAACTTTTTATCCTAAAAAATATTTTACAATATAAATAAAATGAAAAAATAATATCATAAAAACGTCCATTACATCAATATTCATCATTAAAAAATTCCATCACATCAAAATAAAATAACAAAAAATTAATATTTTTTTGGATTTTCACCCATATCTCTGATTTCATATCCCTAGTGAATTTCCCAATAATTATATGCCTTTAAAGAATCCATACTAGGTTAATTAATTATCTTCATTGGAATTTTTCTTTGTGATCCAAAATTTCCACATGATGCAAATTAGAATCCCGCGTGATAATAATATGGCCTAAATAAATCTGTTATAAAGGTTATTTATAATACATCTAATTTTTTCCGCATAAAATATTTTAAAAATGCATTCTACCAATATAGGCAATTCCAACTGATATAGAACTTAAATTAATCAATTTAACAATTTATAATGGATATTTAATCTAGTTGAAAACTATATTGCCTTTCAAATCCTTTGATATCAATGATGTGGAGAAACAATTAGGAATACATGACCTCTAGTCGCAAACTCCAAAAGTCTTCTTCTCGGATCCACCATGTATTTTTTCTATATTGAAAAGTCCTAATGTGAATAAAAATAAATTTCACAAGAAATAATAACATATACCTTAACAAACCCAAATATAAAAGTTTCAAAAAAAGGATGTATTTTTTAAACATCCATGTAATATTTTAATTATAGTTTTTTTAATAATAAGAAAAAACTATTATATATATACATGTTATAAATAAAATTTTATTCTTCCACTCAATGTAATGTTTTAAAAAAATTGTATTTTAAAATTTAAACTCATGTTTCATTAAAAACCCATTCACTTTAGTAATAATGAATACCTATAGTGGATTGATAGATCTTTCTATAGTTTCCTAAAATTAATTAATCCATGTGAAAATAATTTTAGATCATAGGATGAGAATAAAAATATAAATAATGTATAAAAAAAAGGAAACTCATCAATTCATTTTGGAAATCATAAAACCCCAAAAAACATTTCCATTTATATAATTAACCTTAAGCAAAAAATAATCATTTACTTATGAATAAATCAATTTCAAATCCAACATATTTTCAAAAACATGTCAAAATCAATATTTATGAAAAATAATAATCATGAGGTTTTCTTGTAAAACATGAGTACTTATGATTTCTATTAAACATATTTTTCACCCATAAAAGGAGAAACAACATTCCATTAAAAATAAGATCATTATATTGCCTTATGAAATAGAAACACTTCCACAAAAAATAGTTCCAAAATATAGAAATTTTATATAAAGTCCTTGAGATATTATCTTCACATCAATCTTTCAATCAATCATAAAATTACTATTACATATGGAATATCCCACTAGGTTATTTCCTACATATATTCATCATAGAGAAAAATAATGACCCAATCCCATAGAGAAGGATATAGGGATCACCTATCATCATCAAAAAAATTAAAAGTGTTATAAAAAACATAATTCAATTATAATATTTAATTTTCATCATAATATTTCACAAATTAATATATTTAAAACATCTATAGAAGCACATTCTTACCTAATGAAAAAAATATAAAAATAATTTTTTTCTGAAACTATTAAAGAAAAAAATCCAAGAAGAATGTTAACTAACATATTCTTTGAATAATCGTAAAAACATGTTGAGTAATGTTTACAAATAATAATGGTAATGATAGAGGAAAATTATGCTCATTATATACGTGTTAAAATAATTTCATTCATATTTTTTGTAAAAATGTAAAAATTAAGGCATTTGGAAAATGTAAAAGATAATTATTTTAAAATATTCAATGAAATTAAAACATGGTATAAATTGTTTTTTAATATAAATTTTTTTATAATGAAAAAATACTAGAAAATTATCTAATAACATGGATTTGGAGGAAAAGGATAAGAAAAAAATTTCAAAGAGAAAATTAGGTTTTTATAGAAAAAAACCACTAATGTAAAGTGTAACTTGAAACATATATACATTAACTCAGATATAATAAATTTATATTAATTATTCTCTTTCTTAAATTTTTTTTAAAGTTTAATCGAACATTATTTTACATGTTATTTAAATTATTTCCATTTAATATTTTTTTATGAAATCAATTATATTCATATTGGGAGTTTTGAGGATGTTTGGTTCATAAACTCAAAACAAAATTTTTATGATGGACATTGTAAAATGGGTCATTTTTTCATCTTATACATAATATTAATCATTGAATAATTATCATTTTATTACATTACATTTAATTTTAGGACCATCTATGAGTAGAGGACATAAAAAATGAATCACACTTTTTCGTGGAGGTGTTAGTCAACATGTAACCATGAGTGACATTATCAATTTATTACATTACATTTAATTTGAGGACCATATATGAGTAGAGGACATGAAAAATGAATCCCAATTTTTGTGGAGATGTTAGTCAACATGTAACCATGAGTGACATTATCATTTTCTAACAGATCAAATGTAATTTTCTGGACAACTATGGTCCATTAATTTGTAAGAATCATGATTTTGAGGTGTTCTATGAAGTCAAGGAATCATTTTTCAACAATTCCAAATTCTTAGTTTTTCAGGTTCTTCAACAATACATCGTCCTGACAGTTTCTCGCTGGCAGTGACTCATTGGCATTGGCTCGCTGGTGGTGACTTGATGGTGGTTCCTCATTAAAGGTGACTCGTAGGTGGTCGCTTGTCTAACGGTGCCTCATCCAGTGGTGTCACACTTTATTATATCTCACTGATTGTGGAATTAAATTAATATAACAATATCTCAACTAGGGATGATTCTCCTAATGATAGCTCACATGGGGTTCCTCACTGAGCGAGGACTCCCCAATCATTGGATCACTGAATGGTGACCTACTGAGTGTTGTCTCAACTAATGGTGAATCATGAAGACTGTTTGTATCTTCCTACAATTTCACCCTTTTGACATATTCTTTGACATAAAAAACTTTTCATTCCTTAATTGGAGAGTTTTTAGACCGTTTCAAAGCCCGTAAATCCTATCATTATATTTCTATGGGTCTGGGGTATTTTACATGGTCAAAACACGTTATCTTGACTAGATCCACATTTAATAGAAAATCCGAAACATATCTAAACCAATTATATGTTAACGTCTTCTAAAATAATTGATACATTCCCCCTTGTTCTTCTTTATTTCATTCCTTTGGGGTGAGCCACCACGAAACCTTCTTCCTGTAGAAGTTACACTAGCATGTTGTGGATTTTAGATCATGTTTCCTCTGTGTTTTTCTTGTTGCATGTGCACCCCTGTATTGGTGCAATCCAGAAGTGCAATTTTTAATTTTATCCAAGTAGGTTTTCATTTGTATGTCACATTTTTTATATTATTTAGAGAGGGTGATTGAATGTTTCCTATATATATACCATTGAATTCAGATTAATAAATAATATTTAATCATTCTAAGATAAATTTGTCTGGCTGGGAAATGTGATGCACACTCTTGCAGTTTTGTTGTCTCTCTCGATATTTCGATCTTTATAGGAAAAATTACTACTGAAAATAACAGATGTTGGGGTTCATTTCTTGTTCATAGAATGGTTGGTGTAGTTCATGTTGTTTTATTTCTATTGTATGATTATAGGTGAAAATTTTTCACCACATATATTCGGCTAAAAAGTAGATTCCCTCATGGTCATACTATTTTTTTGATAACCATAGAAATAAAAATTTTATTTAAAGAATTAATTCCATGTTGAATATGAAGATGTTTTACCTTTTTTTGTTTGGTGATGTGGTTGTGGGTACTGTTGTTCACTGGGAGGGGGTGGGGGTTCTATGGGTGTGGTAATTCATGCGTGGTATGATTGTGAAGCATGGATACAGATATGGTTGTTAGTAGGGGATTATTGATGTATAGATGATGGATTGGGAGGGATTACTTTAAATAATGATGGTAGTGGTTGGTATGGGTTATTACTCATTAATAAATTTAAAGATTCTCTACCCAAAATATGTAGGTCATGGTATGATGTGCCTTTAATGTTAATTGGGTTAATTTACCATGCATGCAGATGTGTTGTGATGAGTAGTTTCTCGAGAAGTGATGGAATTGATAAATGAACTATTTAGTAAATAATATAAGTGGTTAATTATATTGGTTGGGAATATAAATTGGTTATTTGGATTGATATTTGGTGTTGTGTATTTAGTGGTATCAGCAAAGGAGGTGGTGTTTTGAATTGGTGGCCAGTTTGAGAACCCATAGGTTGGTCTTGTGTGATTTCTCTATATATATGCATACACTATATATTCTTCTGATTTCTATATACATCCCACCCATGTTAACAACTATGTTCTGAACACCCACATCATCACACAATTTTTGTCTTTCCCAATATTACTGTGGGAGGATAGATGGTTGGCCACCCTCTCTTCTCAAATCTCTATTCCAGGTGATGGTGATACAGGCTTTTTCAGGTAAAATGTGATGAGATGTGGTATCACATGGGTCATATTTGTGATTTGTGATGTGTTTTTCCTTGGTTTTATCTGGATGTGATGGGATGTGGTTTAGAGTCCAATGTGTGTGTGGGTGTGTTTTGATGTGGTATATCAGAAGAGGTGGGAGAGCTAGAACATTTTTTGTTAGGGTGTGAGAGTGGCTAATTAGTGGGAAAGTTGTACAGGGTACCCTATCATCAATTAGACTTATAATATATTATATTAATATCATTATTTTGTGAAAATTATTTGGTGTGGTTGGGATGATAAGTATACCAACTTAGGTTCTATTTGGTTCTGTTGCTTTCTCCTGGGTCTATTAGTATGCCTATTTTACATGTGCAAGTGATACTTCGGTTTTCTTACTAATTATACCTATATGATCAACCTATATATATAAAAACTATTTTTATGTTTCTAGGATGAATATGTAGACCGTGATGGGAATTACAATATCAGGCCTTTGGACAGTTACTGAGTTGCAACTTTACCTTTTCTTTTGGGTTCATTACATTGGAGAGTATTGTATTTGTGCTAATTCTATTTTATGAATCAATGTGAGATGGTTTTGGGATTTAATTATATATCTATAAGAGTTTTTTTAAATGATTCACTATATCCTATGATCTTGTTTCTTATAAATGGTAAATCCTCCGATTTTGATATATATGTATACCCTTGGTGTTATTCCCCATCATGTTGCCTATAAGAGGTGGGGATCATGGGTAATTATCTACCTTTCTTCATTTCTATCCTAGGAGGGGTATCCTTGGAGGGAGGGGGGTTGTGAGATAATGGTATTAGAGGTGATGGTTGAGATATATAATAGTGATTGGAGTTATTCATAGTGAGTATTTTATGGTATGGTATGGAAACATTTCCAATTGACCTTTGTACATGACACATGCCATGGAAACTAGCTAGAAAACAAGATTTTAGGGCCCACATGATATAGTGCATGGACTATGAGCCTATAGAATAACCATTAAAGATGCCCCTATTTTTATTGTGGAGACCTAAGTAAGGTATATGTATCATAATGACTTGTGTTCTTGTTTGAATTTAATTTTTTTGGGAAGGTGAGACTGAATGAATGAGAAAATTGAAAATAAAATTAATGAATATTTCAATCTACTCAGTTTTAGGAAATCCTTATTTATGTTTCATCAATTGGTTTTAGATTTCACCCATGTGTGTCCCAATAACTAGAGGTTCAACAGGTTGATCTAGTTGATCAGTGTATGGTTGTTCTAGTGGGAGAGGATGAATAGTGGCATAAGAAGTTTTGTTCATTCCAGTGGAAGAATTTGGGAATGTATAAGGGAATCTTCTTAGATGAGGTGATAGAAAACTAGCTCAAGAATATTAATATCTAATTAAGACTTATCTAGTCCTCAATGGGATACTGGGTCTCGTTGGCAGTTAGTCCGATACGTGGATCTAGGCGAAATTGGTGGACACTTTTTCTAGGGGAGAAAAAGGTGGTAAATGTGTTTTGTGTTGACTTCTATAAGAAATTCATAGTGTATATCCATTAATTGAATATGAAAACTAATAATAGAAAGTAGATACTCTCCATTTAGTAGGAGAGTATGTCAGTGTGAGGGATTGGGATCATGTTCAAGGATATTATTCACTTTTACCCTAAAAGTTTTCTAGACAAAGAGTCTTGTACAAGACATCTCTATGAATAACTCCACCCTTCTATTTAGTATGTTGTTACTCCATTTACATTTCCATCGTATTTGTAGGTTCATAAAAAGGGAGAGATGATTGATCAGATGATATCACAAGGAGGATTAACGTGATAGTGGAGCCAACAGAGATCTCCTAGAGGAAAAGTTTTCAATGGAGGGTTGTAGGTTCCAGGACCTTCATGGTATTGACTAATATGGAGATGAGCTCAGCCACTTACATGTCATTCATCTAGTTATGGTAGTCTATGTTCCTTTACCATGGGAAAGGGTTCTATGTTTTTCTTTTTAGGGGTTTACAGACATCTTAATTTTTTTTCCCAATGGATTAATAAACTCATTTTGGTGAAGGGTGTAGGCCTAGTGTAATCTTCAGCAGTAGTTGCCAATGAGACAGTTTCAGTAGTAGGGACAACAAGATTTTTCTCCATCAATGGGAGATGGAGTAGGTGGAGTCGGACCTTAGGTTTCTCCTCATGATCAGGGACTGTGACATGATCATGTCTGTGGAGGTGGTCCCTAGAAGATAGGTAGAGGAGTTGGGCATGATCAGTTGTATGCAGTAGAGGTTGTAGTTTCGGTAGGGCCATGGATCATCCGAGGTAAAATCATTTTTTAGTACCCTTTCTTATGATTATTTTTACTCAGAATATTCTCACTCCTTTTTTTCAGCCACTGTATCCCATGCTTTTGGAATAGACATAGTGAGTATTATCACTCCTCTGATGTTGTTTATGCCTGTCAAAGGATATAACATTTTGTTCGATGCGTTATACGGGTGTAGAATGATGATTGGACCACATCAGTCACATGAAGATATCTTCTTGAAACACATGAAACCATATGATTTCATCCTCAACATAGACATGTTATATTTAGTTCATTATCTTATCAGTTTCTTCAAGAGTAGAGTTTTGTTTTCAAATATAGATGGTAAATGTGTCACTTTAATTAGAGAGAGGGGTTGTTAGATGGGCAGTCTATATGTGGAGACCATCCTTTCCTTATTGGATTAGATTTTATTGGAATTAGTAGATGCTGAGACAGTGTACTGACCTAGGTCTTCAAGGAGTTCTTGATGTCATTCCCGAAGGAGGTTGCAACTCTACCCCCCTCAGCGAGACATTGTGTTCGGGTCAGACTTACACTCTGTTGATTATCCAATTTCAATGTCCCTATATCATATAGAACCTTATAAATCACAGGATTTGATGGTTTTTATAGAGTAATATAGGAAGAAGTTATTTACTCGGCCTAGAGAAAATCCATGGGGTGCTCCAGTTTGGTTCATGAAGAAAGAAGAAAATAGTATGATTTTTTTTTTAAGAAAACCAGGGGTCGAATTAGGTGATGGTTAAAAAATGTTACCCTCTTCCACAAATAGATAATATTTTTGACTAACTAAGAGGGTTGAGTTTTCTTTACAGGATCAATATTCAATCTAGATATCACCAGGTGAGTGTGAAGGAGGAAAATATCCAAAATAATTATTCAGATTAAGGTATGTTGACCTTTATTTCATGGTTATTCCTTTTGGTTTTACGAATTCTCTAGCTGTGTTCTTGGGGATTATGACCTCCGTCTAACATGAGTTCCCAGAGCAGTTTGTTTTCATGTTCATTGATGACATTTTTTCTTACTCGAGGTTAGTGGAGGAACATGTCGAGCATCACGAAGATGTTTTGGAGGTTATTCTACACCACTAGATCTATATAAATCTTTCCAAGTTTGCATTCTAGACATGGTAGGTGCATTTCCACAGGCACATGATATCTTAAAAGGTTGGGGGAGTTGATCCACAAATGTTTAAGTAGGATTTTCTTGGGTAGCTCCAAAGAATGTTGCGGAAGATCACAATTTACCTTATCTTGAATGATATTAATGGAGGTTCATACCAAAATTATCATGAGTTTTATCCCCATTTATTGACTTGAATAGGAAGTACCATGCTTTTTTGTAAAGTGATAATTGTCGGCGAAGAGTTTTATTACATGAAGGGGATGTTGGTTAGTACTACAATACCATAGTTTTCAATGGAAGGGGTGATGTTCGAGGTCTTTTGTGATTCTTCCCAACTAGGTTTGAGATGAATGATAATTTATTTATGATAATTGATCACTTATGGTTCTAGGATGTCACATCCTCATGAACGTATGTACTCCACCCATGATCTAGAGATAGCAGCAGTTGTGTTCATGCTAATGTTTTGGAGGCATTACCTCTTTGTCATGCACATTGAGGTATTCATGGATCACAAGAACATGAGGTATATATTTTACCAGTGTAATATATATCTATGACATCAAAGGTGGATGGAGTTTCTTTAGGACTATGATTTTGAGATCTCTTAAACCTCAGGAATGCAAAATGTTGTTTCCATAGTCATGAGAAAAAAGTTGAAGAAGGATGTTTTCAGAAATATGTAGATTCTTTGGGAGTGATGGAGGTTTTTGTATCCTTGCACTTAGATGGAAGGGTTTATGGTGGTAGAGGATGTTTTTTAGATGATGTTGCAATATTATCTAATGAAGAAGGTGGAGGATTCTTAGTTGGTAGATTTATATTCATTGGAGATGCACAACCTTTTTTTCCATGGTGACGCTCTTGAGGTATGGTTGAAGGATGGTCAAAACTGGATGTTTTTTCGATGGAATTAGTTTCTTCTAGTGGCAATGCAATGTGATGTACATTTTGAGTTCCACAGATCACCCTTAGAATTACATCTAAAATATTAAAAGATCTACAGTTAATTGAGAATGTGGTTTTGGTGGCCCATGATGAAGTGGGAAGTGGCAGATTTTGGGTCCATGTGTGTGGTTTTACAGTAGGTGAAAGATGAGCATTGTGTTCCTAGTGGTTTGTTAAATCCCTTGTATGTTCCCAAGTGGAAACGTGTTGACATGTCAATAGATTTATTCACGAGGTTACCTAATTCCCAAAGATTTTGTGATTCCATCTGAGTCATCATGGAAGAGTTAATGAAATCAACCCACTTCTTAGCAATCAAGGAGTTCAGTGTAGTGGATTCCTTGTCCAAGCAGTATGTGGACTAAGTTATGTAGTTTCATTGAGTTTTGAGGTCCGTAACCTTATATATAGATTCCCGGTTTACATCAAATGTTTTGAGGAGATTTTAGAATCATTTTGGCACCCATTTATAACTTATATCTACCTTCCAGCCTTATATGGATGGGAAGATAGAGAAAAATATACTTACATTGGAGGATATGTGGTGGGATTGTGTCTTAGACTTTAGTAAATATTGGGTATGACACCTGACCATGGTGGAGTTCTCTTATAGTAGTATCCATCACACTTCCATTGGCATAGAGACATTGGAATATTTTTAAGGAAGACCATTTTTTTCTCTATTGTCTTTGATATACATTACAGAGACATTTATTCTTGGTTTCGATGTGTTGTCGAGCATGATAGAAAACGTTTAGCTTGTTCACGAGAGGATGAAAATTTTAGATGATAGGAAGAAGTTGTATATTTACTATAGGATGAGACCCTTTTAGATCATTTTTGGTGACCACATGTTCTTAATGGCCTTCCCTTGACGTGGTAAAAAGATTATTGGTCCGGGAAGTGAGCTTTATCCGATGGTTTTTGGGCCCTTTGCGGGGTTGGGACAAGTTGGTGAAGTTGTGTACCAGTTGTCATTGACACCTTGGTTAGATAGGATACATACATCTTCTACATATCTCATCATCTTTGGTATCTTCATGATGACTCCAATTTAATTTAATTGGGAGAGTTGGATATTGAGTATGACATGATATTTGTGGACTTGCTAGTGGAGATCTAGGATAATTGACAAAAGGTGCTGCAAGGATGGAAAATTCCTTTTGTTTGTGTACTTTGGAGGTATGATGGCCATAAAAAGTGTACTTGGGAGTGAGATACACAAATAAATGCCCAGTACCCTGTGTTTTTTAGATTCCTTTGTTTTTTTCATATTTATTTAAAATGATATGCTTTAGCAGTGTAGGTTTTTAATAATATGAGTCTTTTCCTTTATTTGTGATGAATTCTTGGAATACAATAGGGGACTTGTTTCCTAATTGATACATATTAAATGTGATGCGATTAAACCCATTTTGGAGAGACAATGCTTCCAAGAGTAGATAATATCTAGATAGACTTCATGGGATTACCTAAATTGTGTGTTCATGAGATCATGGTTGTTGTGCTTGTATAGTGTAGTTGTGGTCATTTCGGTCAGATCAGCGACACCTATTGTCATTTACAGGCTTGACTAACCCTCGAACCGGTAGCTAGACCAGTCACCACATGACCTCAAGAGCATCTCACCTTACACCCGAGGCTACCGACTAGTAGCGAGGATCTATGGATAGTCAGTGGTAAGAATATACCCTCATGTCCATAGTGAATAGCGGAAATACATAATAATCTTAGACGACAATAGAAGCAGATATAAATCCATAGTCAACTAAATAATGAATGTGGCCAACTCCAGTTTATACATTTCATGCATGTCATGGTGATACATATCTGAAAGAAGTAAACAAAACAAAATTATTTACATCCCAGTTCTGAAATAAGGAAAAGACTTAAAGCCCCATGGGCGATCTCTACAGGCATCCGGAGCTCCCACTTGGTCCATTTCTCCTAATTCCAAAGAAAAAGAAAACAAAAACAAGTCAGATCCATGGTCCTGCAAACATGTAGAGTCTACTCGGGTACCCTAGTGCAACGGTGTCCTGAGTAGAGTGTGAGATATAAATACCAGTAGGTCAGGACCATCGGTGTCTAGCTCAATCTATACAATTTAATATAATTAATCTTTTGCAGGTATACCAATTTAATAATAGAATTGAATAAATAAACTAAAACCCATCCAGGTTCTTAAGGGACACCTGCAAAATATACCTTCTTTGGATCGAAGCTAGAAATTAGTCTATGAATATGAACTATATATATAGAATGCATAAAAAACTATTTAACACATTATTTGATATTTTTATTTAACTAAAAAAAATACATGTGTTTCCTTGGACACCCATATATCAATATTTGTCTCAGTCATATCAGAGTCATAACAATTTATGACATTCTATCACCCAGGTGATTATTTAGAGTATGAGTCCTTATCTCACAACCCATGGGTTTTTTGGATCATTATCCCTTATCCCATAAATGAATAATTTCAGACATGATGGGTGTAGAACACTATATCTAGCACCCCATTATAATTCAAAACCTCAGTCCCTTTCACACAACATGTTTATCAATCATACATATTTATTTATCTTGACTATAGAAAATCATTTCTAGCACCCCAAGATCCCATCCATTAATGAATTCATAAATTAATTAATCGATTCTATTAATTAATTCAATAACTAATTAAAATAATCGTATTCACTACTAACCCAAATATTAGTTAAACAAAACAATTCCATTCATTAACTTGAAAATTAAGTAATCATAACTATAACATTAATTAATTCAACCATTGATTAATCGAATCAATTTCACTAGTTAATTTAACAATTAACAAATCAAAAGGCAACCATCTCAAAATCATATAATTAATTTTACAATTAATTATCACACAAAAACCATCTAATAATTACATAATTAATTCAAAATATAATTATCTCAATGAAAATATCCGAAATTCACATAATTAAGTCACAAATCAATTATATCTAAAGCATCAATTTCAATATCACATAACTAATACAAAAATTAATTATCTCAAGGAATTAATTTCAATATAAAAAAATTTATTTTCAATTTATTTATCTCAACTTACCCCAAATAAATATCTCATAATTATCCCTCTGATTAATTATCTATATTATAATATCATAACTCATAATTACTTCACAATTAAATATCGCAACATTACAAGTTTACTATCTCATAATTAATCCCCTAATTTATTATCCTTTAAAAATACATAATAAATTTGTAATTAATTATTTCTACATAACCAAATTAATATATCATAATGACTTTCTCTATTAATTATCATCCAAAATAACATAATTAATTTAAATTAATTATCTCAACTTAACTAAACAAACTACTCGTAATTAATTCATCTATTAATTATCATCTCAAAGTACAAAATTAATTCATAATTAATTATATAGACTTAATGAAATTAATTATGATAAATTAATCCCCTAATTAATTACCATTTCAAATCACATAATTAATTCATAATTAATTATTTCAACATAACCAAATCAATCTCTCATAATTAATTCCTTGATTAATTAACATCTCAAAACACTTAATTAATTCACAATTACTTATCCCAACTTAACCAAATTAATTATTCTTAATTAATCCCATGATTAATTATCATCTTGAAGAACATAATTAATTTATAATTAATTATCTCAACTTAACCAAATTAATTACTTATAATTAATCCCACAATAAATTAAAATTTCATAGAACATAATTAATTAATAATTAATTATTTCAACTTAACCAAATTTATATCTCATAATTAATTCCTCAATTATTTATCAACTCAAAGCACATAATTAATTCATAATTAATTATTTTGACTTAACAAAATTAATTACTCCTAATTGATCATCTGATTAAATATATTTTAAAATAACATAATTAATTCATAATTAATTCTCTCAACTATTCCAAATTAATTACTCATAATTAATCACTTGATTAATTTTTAAATTCAAAACCTCAAATAATAAAATTAATTTATAAATAATCATCTCATTACACCCAATAAACAATTTAATCCAACATTATAATCAACTTTATTAAACTGAATAAATTATAAAAGCATTATTTTATTAATTAAGAAATTTTTAGAAACCTACCTCAGTGATTATTATTGAGCCGAAGCTTCCTAACTCAAACCACAAAATGTTCGTGCATAAACACTTTCACATTAATGTGTGCGCATTCTTATAATTGATCACAATACCTAACACCAACAACCAACACTCACAATTAGTGCGGTGGGGACCAACACACACCAAAATAATAAACCAAAACCCAATTACAAAATTATCACCTAATTCAAGGGGTGTGAAACCATTTATCGGGTATATATTCTTACCCGAATATGATGTTGATGAAACAAATCAAGACGAGTAACTTCTCCTTTGCCAGAGGTTGTCAAAATATAGACCAACGGGTCCCCAGACATCTTCTACACCACTAAATGTCAGAAGAAAAGAAGAGATCAAATTAATCTCTAACCATAGGGTTGCATCTTATTGGAGATTGGGCGATGGAGATCCAAAACAGCCAATGCGAATAATGAAATGCATTGAGAAAAACTTATCGTGATAGGGTGGAAAACTTTTGTGAAGGAACCAGAAGGAACTGGGCATGCAAAGAGGAGCTAAAGGAGGGGTGGTGGTGCACCTCACCATTGGAGAGCTGAGGGGAGGGGGTCATGTCTCACCTGCTGTGCACCTCACCATCTTTATTTCCTCAATAAAAAAACCCCAAATTAAAAAATAGATTAATATATTAATAATAATAATAATAATAATAATAATTCCCATTAAATTATTTTTATTATCAATTTATTTTCACACCTCTTAGACATGCCCCAAACTCCCCATTTAAAACATCATTTAATTAAATTCCATTCCAACTGAATTTAATTCATTAAATTTTCAACTCATTATTATTTAATTAAAATATATCAACATAATTTAATTAAAAAAACCCCTCAAACCTCATAAATAATCATTTAATTAAATTCATTCCAATTAAAATTAATTAGATAATTTATATAATTCATGTTATTTAATTAAATTCTCTAAAGACAATTTAATTAACTTAGAAACATAAACTCATCAACATTATTTAATATAATATTCACTAAACCTCGTTTTTATTAAATAATAACCCCCATTTTATAACGAAAAATTAAATTTTTCTGTACATTGAATTTAATTAAATAAAACCTATATTTGGAATTTATTATTTAAATTACTATTTACCATGAATTTAGTTAAATGAAACCCCAACTCCTCATTTACACATCATTTAAATTTTACCATTTAATATTACTTTTAAATGATATCCCCCAACTACTCATGTTTATGTGATTTAATTAAATTTCTCTCATATTAATTTGATAAAATAAAGGCTCCAGTTCATCATCATTTAAAATTAATGTAACTCTTTTCGTATCAATTTAATTAAATAACTTATCTATCTCAATGAAATTTAATTAAATTATCTCAAATTTAATTTAATTAAATGAAATCTTAAATAACTCATTTAAATATATTCCTTTCAACCCTGAATTTAATTAAATTAAATTAACCCAAAACTCAAAACTGGGTAAGACATGGGGTTTAACTGGCACGGTTTGATAGACCGTGGTCACACCATGCACTCGATACTAGATTCCTAGATAATCTCACATGGCTGACCTCACAGTTTTACTAACCATGCACAATCTATGTGAATTACTATTCCTTTCCTTTTTAAAACAATGTTTCTTAGTTTGGTGTTACTAAAACCCATCGAGCGACCCGAGAAACTCCTAGAGACTTTACTGAAGCTTGATATCAACACATAAAACGAACCCAACTCGTGAAATATCATTCCGATGAATGGTTTTAAAATTGACCTGAGCGTTAAATGAAAATGTTAAAAAAATGTATTTTAACCTAGTGAAAAAATGGTACTTTACAATATACCCATCATAAAAAAAATCTTGTCCCTGAGAATCTATCGGGAGCTACTACAACACCGACCAAACCACTAAGGCTAACAAGTATCATTTGAATAACCATGTTTCATTACCAAACACCCAACATACCTTTAAAAAATTTAGAAACCCAATCCATGACACATTCTTTGAAATATATTATTGACCCATGAAACCCATACCCATCATTAAACTGGCGACATGCCTTTAAAACGATTTCATCACCAACCACAAGTAATCCAATGTCCTTACCTAACTACTGAAGACCTCTCTAAGTGAATCCATAACAAGTATACTTTAAAATTTTCATGCCCCGTGACAAATAAAGGCATAATCCGAAGAACCATAATCCCACATACATCCCAGATAATAAAAACATATCATTCATAATGACTTTTAAAACATTAGCATAATGTGAGGCCAACGCTATCTCGGTGCCTTCAGGACGACGGCATGATAGGGTACATGCTCATCTCAATTAGAATAGAAATGTAAGTGTAAACCCAGGTCACCATGTAGATAAAATGTACTATCATCTGTAAACTCTTTATGAAAAGCAAGACCTTATTTTCTAATGCGACATCAACCAAAACCATATGCCTATTTCGCCCAAGGCATTCGTGTTCGTTAAAATAATACCACTGAAAATCATCTGAAAACAAATGAATTTTCCAAAACATTTACGCACATGGAAAACCATACTATTTTGTACTTACAAGAAAGCAGCAACATGTTTACTAGAACCGATGTGACACTATCCACTTTAGGAGTGTCCATGTTGTGGAATGAAAAGAGTAGCTTCTCCCAAGAACTCTATTTCAGAAACACCTTAAACTCATGTTTGAAGTTTCAAGAACCACGATCACCATGTCAACTATAACATCTCACCCTATCTCATTGGACTGAGAGGGTGGAGGAATATTACTTGGCCTTAAGTGACGTTCCTAAGGCGCCAAATGCCTGAAATAAATTCTGAGGTCTTTGAGAATAATTTGGGGTACGATATTCCCTTGGGATAAAGCCGACCAACCAAGAAATCCACTATCAAGAAACTACATGATTCTTTTTGACAAAACAACCAAACCGATTAATTACAAAAAGATAACCAACTAATCCCTAACAATAAAACATGACAAATACAACCAAGATAAAATCAGAGTACCATGCTTAAGACTACAACAAGATTCCAATTGAACAAGGACACCATCCATAGCTCCATACCAAGCACCATGCTCCAAGAACCAAAGCATCATGTCGAACCGCTAGAAAAATTAAATGTTTTACTCTTACCTATGCCCCAGAATACAACATCTGCAAAAGAACCCATATTCCAAAGTAGGGGGTGAGTACAAATACTCAGTAGGTTTTCCCCCAAATGACTTCCCTACAAATTCCACTAGGATAAAACCATTATGACATTTATATAAAACAGTCAATAGTGAAACAACTTACAACATTCCAAACATACCCGTACTAATAAATGATGAACAAAGTAAATCCACAACCATTCTATAAGCCATATCCCCATCACGCATTAGTACAAAAAATTCCATCTTTGAAAATAAACACACACAAAAAGTAACCATTTCTATTGGACTTCTGCCCATACCATTCAACCCATTCTAAACTAGTGGTGCTTCCTAACCACTATCCACAATGGTGGTTCTTACAAACACTATCCATCACATTTTAGGGTGATACTTCATTCCAAATATTACACAAAATTTACACAAGACACAAAAAAACATATAAAAAATATAAACCACACCACATGTAATAACCATTTCAATCACATGTCCATCTACTATAATAAATCACCCATTTATTTAAACCACACTTAAATAATTTTCCATGAAAACCCACATTTCAATAAAAAAACTTCTTTATAGAAAACCATTTTTATAAAACATTTTTCATAATCATTCACAAATGATTTTAAAATCAACAATTTAAAATCACACAATAGTTCCCCTTCTTTCAATAATATCCCATTTCCCCAAAATCACAAAATCACCACCAAATGAATTTTCAACAAGATTTTCACAACCATATCACATATAATTTCACGTAAAGATATAAATTGTAACCAAAACCACTAGTTTTACCCATGTGGAGTCGAGAGATAAGCCACCAGCCTTTATGGTTCTAGTGAACTCGACCCACAAGAAACCGCACCCAAAATCCAGAAAACATACCACAGAAACTACTCTAGATCCTCTTCCTTAACATCCACAAGCCTTGAAATCAACACCAAAGGAAACAAAAACCTTATATCTACACATAAATAGATTATGTCTAGAAAATTGAGAGAGTGGGAGATGTAGATCTAGAGTAAACTACAAATAATTACGAGAGGAGACTTAGCTGAGAAGAATCGCCTTCAAACCACCAAGAAAGCCCTTCACTTGGCTTACAAAAAATGTGGCAGAGAATTCACAACCTTTTAAATCCCAAAATCTGGATTGAAGCTCGATTGGGAGCTATTGTTTAGTGAAATGGGTCATTCCTGAGGTAGCCCGGATTTAAAAACTCCATTTTTAAGTGGCTGCATAGTTAGCCCGCATGGTTTGGCGAACCGTGAGCTAACCATGCTCACACTACTATCCCAATAGAAGTGGTATGCATGGTTTCCTTGCACAGTTTTTAAAAGGTGCATAGGCCATGAAAATCCTAATTTCTCCCCCTACACGGTTTCTTGGAGAACCTACATGGTTTCCACTAACCGTGCTCAAACTGTGCACCCTTATAAAAGCTTCCAGACTTATTCAAAACCCTTCCAAACTCTCCCAACCTCTTACGAACTCATCTAGAGAACATTGAAATCATTAAAATTTATAAGAAAATACTACATGACACAAACCGGTTGTGGTACTTTCTACCTACAATTGGACTTTATGCCCTTAGAAATTAGGGAACCATTACTTTTCCGAATAAGCTTGGTCCATTGGTCAACCATCTCTTTCTCCTGTTCCCAAGTCTCCTCTTGAATCTAAACATGCTTCCCCAAAAGAAAAACTAAACTGATGCTTTTACCATGAAACAGTTTCTCTTTTCTATCAACAATCCACACTGGCACATACACCATGGATGCATCCAGTTCTAGCTCAAGAATATCGCAATGAATCACATGGTCATGATCCAGCTGATACTTTTTCAATTGTGACACATGAAACACATTTTTCACCACACTAAACCATGGTGGAATGTAAAAATGATAATCCAACTCTCCAATCCTTCTATGTATCTCAAAAGGACCAATATACATTAGAGATAACATACCCTACTTCCCAAATTGACGATGTCCCAACCTTCAAAAACACATTATCAACCACATCAAATGACAACGATCGTTGATGATAGTTCATATATTATTTTTTATGACCTTGAGTCATTTTCATATTCTCCCTAAACAACATGATATTTTCTATAGACTCTGGGACAAGGCTTGGTTCGATCATCGATGTCTTGCCCGTTTCCACACAGTATAGTGGATAAAGACACAGAAACCCATATAATGCCTCAAATGGTGCCATATGTATTGAAGCTTGTCAACTATTATTATATGAGAACACCACCAATGGTATGTGATCGTTCCATGAACCACAAAAACCCATCACACAATCCCTTAACATGTCCTCCAAGGTTTGTATCGTCCTCTCGGCTTGGTCGTCCATCTGTAGATGATACACTGTGCTAATACTCATCTATGTATCAATGGATTTTTTCACAGATTTATAGAAACAAGATTTGAAACTCAGATCTCTATATGATATAATCAAAATTGGAACACCATCCCTCTTTATCACCTCACCGATATAATTTTTGGACAGATCCTCCACCGTATGAGATTCATGAATTGGGATGAAATGGGACGACTTTTGGAGACGATCCACAATCACACATATGGAATCTTTCTTCCAGACCGTTCTTGGGAGAACTATAAAGAAATCCATTACTATCTGCTCCCATTACCACACTTGGATATGTAATGACTACAACATTCTTGCAAGATGCTTAGGCTCTACTTTGACTTGATGACAAGTCAAGCATCTCAAAACAAATTTGGACACATCCCTTTTCATTCCAACCCACCAAAATGGAAAATTAAACACCTTATACATTTTCTGAATTCTAGGATTGACATCCCACCATGAATGATGATAAGACATGAGAAGTTCCTCCTGAAAATCCACTGGTACCACCATCTGATCCTGGTAATACAAGACTGAATTCCCATTTAGTTCTGAGTTCTTAATAGTCCCCCTCCTTTAAGTTTCAACCCTAACACCATATACTCAGAATATGATGTTTGTGCCTCTCCAACGAAACCAACCATGTTTGGAACCAAAGAAACCAGAAATAAGACTACTCTATCACCCCGATCCTCACATTCTAACCGCATTTTGGTTATAACTGAAATCAAAAGTCGTTGTTCTGATGCATGTTTCACCACTTCGGTATATGATTTTATACTTAATGCATCTTCCACTGAATTTACCTTACCTGGTGTTCACATTAAGTCAAAATCAAACATATAGATATATTCCATCCATCTCCTTTTTTCTTAGGTTCAAATATCTTTGTGAAAGGATATGCTTGAAGCTATTTTGATAAGTAAACACTGTAAATTTCCCCCCAAAGATATAATAATGCCACAATTTTAAATCATTAACCACTAATTCCAACTCTAAATCATGTTTTGGGTTGTTATTATTATGAAAAATCAACTACCATTACCCATATAAAACCACATCATCCCCCTACATGATATCACACCCCAACCCTAATCCTGAGGCGTCACAATACACCATGTACCCTTTCCCTGGTTCTGGAAAAACCAAGATTTGTACTGAATTAAGGTACCCATTTAGCTATTCAAAACCTTTTTGAAACTTCTCGTCCCATTGAAATTGAACTTTCTTCCTTGTCAATGTTGTGATTGGTGAATCCAGTTGTGATAAATCTCGAACAAAACACCTATAATACTCAGCTAGACCGAGGAAACTCCATATCTCAAAAATGTTCTTTAGTGGTTTCCATGATTTTACTACCTATAAATTTTCCAGATCAAATGAATTACTCCTATCAGAAATAACATGTCCATAAAAATGAACCACCTGTATACAAAAGTAACACTTTGAAAATTTGGAATACAACCAATAATCCATCATGATCCCCAAAATTATCACCAAGTGCTTCCCATGATCAACACATTCCTTGAATACACCAGTTTATAATAGAAAAATACCACCACAAAAGAATCCAGATACCTCTAAAATATCCAATTCATCAATGCCATAAACACTGCTGGAGAATTCGTTCGACCAAAGGGAATAAACACATACTTGTAATGGACATATCTACTTCTAAAAGATGTTTTCAGAATATCCTCATTACTCACCAGCATTGATGATATCCTAACCTCAATTAAATATTATAGAACCACTGGGGTACCCTCAACTGGTTAAACAGATCATCGATGCATGTAAGTGGATATCAGTTGTTTATTGTATCTTGATTAAGTCTATGATAATCCACCCAAAGCAGTAAGGTTATATCCACCTTTTTAACAAAAAAAACTATCACTAGCCACATAGACATTCTAAGTTGGACAAAAAAATTATTTTATAACTCTTCCACTTAAGTCTTTAATTCCATAAATTATACTGGTTCCATTCGGTAAGATAGAAGTGAGATTGCACTGGTCCTCAGAATGAGATCATCTAAAAACTCCACTTCTCTCACAGGTGTAAAACCAGATATTTATTTGGGAAACACATCCATAAACTGATTTATAGCTACTGTAAGAACACTCTACTCAACGCCTTCCACTGACTCCAATGACAAGGCCTCTAACTGATACTAGATCGTGCCAACAGCTAGTGCTTGCAAATCCATTGCTCCCAACTTTTCATTATGCTCGCCTCTAGAGAGATGATCAACCCTATCCTCTATCATAAAACTAACCATTTGTGTATAGAAATTGATGTGGGCATTAAAAATCACCAACCAATCCATACCACATATTATATAATAATCATCCATCTTAAGCACTGAGAAATCCCACATCAATTCAATGTAGTCCACAACTATGAAACATGCTCTACAGAGGAATTCTCGACACTCTATTTATCCCACAATAGTTTGTTGTTTTAAAATATATGGCATCATTTCCACATGTAAACCCATATAATAAATGATGGAAGAAGAAATAATAGAATTTGACGTACTCATTTCAAACAAATCTTGCTTCAACGTTGAATTTAAAAGAACAGTTCCTCACACCATGGATGTTCCCAACTGATCATCCACCATAACCTACTGAGCTCCAAACAACTGCTTACATTCCATGGTCTTCCGTTTATTACCCTGATGAGGCATCCTGGTATTTCCAGAATCCCCATGACCATATTTACTCTACTGCTGAGGGGTATGCTTCTTCTACCGACCCACTGAGGCATAAGACCCCTACGACCCCTGAGGAGTGTCAGAGACACATGAGCTCAGAGGATTCTGACAATAACGCTGCTGATTCCCCCATCTTCATATAATTATGACATGATCTAGTTTGTGTTGTACATTCCCTATTGATGTGGCTCATAGAGCCACACTAAAAACATCTCGTCTTGCTCTGTGGCATCAGAGGAAGATTCACTGATCCTTTTTTCAAATTCTAAGCCATACTCCAACCCTGGAAATAAGTGTCCCTCTCTACATGAATCTAGGGTTAGATTTCCCACTATTTCCCATGGGTACCAACATACCTCCCCTACCTATAGCCCCCAAAAGATCACTCTCAGCCACCGTAGATCTATTCACCATTTCTGTGTAGTCATCAATACATAGAACCGATATCTTGGAAGGAGAATCTTGGTTCGATGAAACTTAAAGAAATTGTGCCTTCAATGATTTATTACCTTCTACCTCCGATGAAAACCACACTAAGAACATAAACATAGAGTTATATTCCATCACTGCCTTGTTCCCTTGATTCAATTTGATGAAATCTATTGTACACTGAATTCTAAATGTATGAGGGTATAATTTTTTATAAAACAATTCCAAAAAACCCTCTAATGTCAAACTTTGGTCAATCCCCGCTTTGATTTCTAGGACCCCCCACTGGAGGGAATGATCTTCTAACATATATCTCAATAACATCACTTTTATCCTTTACAGTGTTACTATGATGTCAAATATCCTATTCATTATATTCATCCATGCTTCAAACCTTTCTGGTTGCAAATCACCCCTAAACATGGGTGGATTATACCTTTGAAACTAAACGTCATAATCCACATGCCATGGCTAATCCACTTTATTCCCACTTTCCATAGATTAGAAAGCTTACACTATAATGTTCACTAGCTTCTGGTTCACCTAGGGCTCAGTTGCAACCACGTTTTCAGCAACTTCCTCTAATTAGTAACTATGATGCCTACCCGGTTCCTTTTTTATCAACAACAAACAACCATAAGTCGCAATCCATTAACAATAATGGGAATGAAATTTTCATATTTAATCGCATAATAACTATCACAACCAGGATTTCCATGTGTTCACATTGTGCATGTTTCACTATTCTGAAAAAATCCACCATGTTTTGAAAATAAACCCATTTTTTAAAAACAACAGGTTTTCGTCTTTCAAATCCTTCTATTTTGAAACCCAATACAGATATTCAAAATCAACACATTCATATCACACCATAGATCATTATACCCTAATGAAATATTAATCCTAGTGGGAATCCATTTCTACCATGCATGCCATGCTAATCTCATGGGATACACCCACAACAATTAGATATTCAATTCCTAAAAGTGTCTCTAAACATTTATGTACCCAACTCCTTGGTAACATAATGTTCAACATAAAAGGGTTAGATACATCATTTTATACTATATATCCCATGTTCTGAAAATCCCTTTCCTTTATACCATCCAAACTTGAGGAATAAAACAAGAACGAAGGTCATCCCCAATACCAATGATGAACACCAAGGATCAGACAACTTCCCTCACATGAAATCCATGGATCAAACAAACTAATACCTCTTGTAATGTAACACTCCATATCATTTGCATGAGAGGGGGGAGGAATGTCACATGGCCTTAAATGACATTCCCAAGGCACCAAAGGAAGGAAATAAATGCTGAGGGCTTTGAGAATAAATTTGGGAACAATTTTCCCTTTGAGATAAAATCTACCAACCAAGCAATCCACTATCAAGAAACTACATGATGAATGTTGACAAAAAAAAAAACCATGAATTACTAAACAACAACCAACTAATCCATAAAATTACCACATGCCAAATACAATGAATCCAAAATCAGAGTACCATGCAAAAGACAACAACAAGATTCCAACAGAACTAGGACACCATCCATAGCTCTACACCAAGAACCATGATCCAAGAACAAAAACATAACCAAAGAAACATGCTGAACCACTAGAAAAATGTGATGATTTACTTTCACATATTTCATATAATAAAACATCTTCAAAATCACCAAAGTACTCATGTAGGGGAGAGTAAAAACACTCACTAGGTTTTTTCCAAATGACGTCCTTACACAAAACACTAAGATAAAACCATTAGCATATTTATATAAAATTGTTTATATAAAATAGTCAATAGTTCAACAACTTACAACATGCCAAACATGCCCTTATCGATCCATGAAAAACAATGTAAATCCAAAACCATGCCATAATCCAAATCCCCATCACACAATAGAAAAAAAATCCATCATAGCAAATAAAAACACAACCATGCAATGATTACGGTGGGACATCTGCCCATCCCATTTACCCGATTGTCGACTAGTGGTTCTTTTTTACCACTATCCACAATGTTAATTCATCCAACCATTATCCATCACCTTTTATCGTGTGAATTCTTTCCCACATTCACATAACATTTTTACAAGCCACAACCAATCATATAACCCATTATGTCTACAACACATGTAATAATCATTTCCCTCACATGTCAATACACTTCAATAAATCACCCATTTTTTTGAAACCAATCGTAAATCATTATCCATGCCAAACAAGATTTCAATAAAAAGACTACCCTATGGAAAACCATCATTCATAAAAAATATTTCATTATTAGTGACCAAGGATTATAAAATATTCATTTTAAAATTATAGAAGAAATCTCCTTCTTTCAAAAATAACCCATTTTCCCCAAAATCCCCAAATCACCACCAACAGGAAACGACACCACAAATCTGGAAAACACACCGCTGAAACAGCTCTAGATCCCCTTACCTAACATCCACAAGCCCTAAAATAAACACCCAAGGGAACCACAACCATATATCTACACATAAAAGGTGTATATCTAGAAAAATGAGAGAGAGAGAGAGATGTGGATCTAGAAGAAACCACAATTAACTATGAGAGGAAAATTACCCAAGAAGAATCACATTCAAACCACCATGAATCCCCTTAAATTTGATTCTAAATCATGTGGGAGAGCACTAATAACCTTTGAGAACCCAAAATCCTGAATGAGGCTCCAGTGGGAGAGATATTGGAGTGAAATAGGTCAAGCCTGAGGAAGCCCGAATTAAAAAACACCATTTTTATGTGGCCATAGTTATCCCACACGGTTTAGGGAACTATGAGCTATCCATGTGCATGCCACATTCTGTAGACAAGGAATATGCATAGTTTCCTCACATAGTTTGGAATGCCATGCACAATTCATGTGAAGCCCATTGTCTCCCCCTACAAGGTTTCTTGGAGAACCCGCACAGTTTCCACTAACTGTGTTCAAACTGTGTGCCCTTAGAAAAGCCTCCAATATTATTAAAAGTCGTTAAAATCTCTTAAAATGTTTTCCCAACTCATCTGAACAACTTTGAACACTTAAGAAGGCATAAAATGGATACATACATCAAATTGTGGGTTCTACATCAACATCTCGTAAAAAATCTTAAATTATAAACCTTTTGGTCTGTCAAAACATCCGAGTCCAAAAAAGTCCTCCCATGTAGTTTGATAATCATTTTATAACACCCCAATATCTATACTATAGAGATAACCTAAGAATTTATTTAATGTCTAACCATGTCCAAGGAATATCTGAACTACTGATCCAAGCATTCTTTAATGCTTATTCCCAAACCAAGAGTCAAGATACAATTAACACCCCTAAAAAGGGTGTCATTATTTAAAACCCAAAGGACCTAATAGGGACCAAGACACTTAAATGATACCAACATCTAAAATATCATATGGAAAAAATAAAAACCCATCTTTAAATAATTTACATTCAGTGTCATTTCATTTTAAATAGGACATTTAGCATCTAAATTCCTTCTTTACATAGAGGTAACATTCGAGGGTTGCATTTATTTTAATCTAGGTTCCTCAAAAACAATCCCACAATAGTTCATTCCATCAAAAATAAATATATTTACATTTATTACCATTCTACACACACTATGGTTATACTAGTCCCAAACACATGGTTGGCCATCTACCAATCGATAATGGGACCATACAACATACCGCTTGAATTTGGATCCCATACATCACAATAAATGTTCATTTAATATTTTTTCTTTTGAAGCCCCTTTTTAATCATTCAAAAACATATGTTACCCTTTTTGTAGTTATAAGGGGCCCATACACCTTACAATTGAAATTGGATCCCATCATAAACTCAACCAAAAAAATTTCATCAGTGAAGCTATTAAGACATCAAAACATTTCTAGCAAGTTATCACAAGCAGTGACATAGAAATATGGTATAACACAGAAGCATTGAATAACTGAAAAGCTGGTTAATCACAGATGATGACTTTTATATAAACACTGAGGTATGATAATTAAATCACTAAAACATGCTATCTTAAGAGTCATGCTAATGTGGATCAAAACATGGCATTACACCGAAGGAACACAACAAAAATTAAAAGGCATCATGAAAATGCAACTACAAGGAATGTCATATGTATTCCATGTGAATCTCTACGTGACTAAGATGGTTCATGTAATGAAAATTTATTTCTATATCAATCCAAGGAATATTTCCAAAATTCTCAAAATAAATAATCCTCGGAAAGTACACAAGTCACCCAAGGTGAAATCATATCAATTATAACATCAAATAGTATCAATATCAATTCCCAACCCTGGTCACCTAGTCATTTCCCATATGTTGGGTCATCATTCCTAGGCACAGCTATTAACCAAGATCTGACACTTTCTTAATATCTTTTCTACCATCCAAAAATAGAAAGGAAAAGGAAAGAAAGAAAGAAAATGAGAGTGGCTTTGATACCACTTCGTATCATTTAGGTCTGACTTACCCTCAATCCAGTAGCTGGACTAGTCGCCAAACGACATCAATCCCATCTCCCCATACACCTGAGGATACCGACTAGAAGAGTTGTTCTATGTATATTCAGTTTCGACACTATACACTAATGTTCAGAGTCCATAGTGGAACTAGATATTAAACTCAGTCAACAAAAGAAGCATATATAAAGAAATCGTTATCTGAATAAAAAAAGTGGCCAATGCCAGTTTATACATTTCATGCATGTCATGGTGATAGATATATGAAACTAGTAAACAAAAAAGGATTTACATCTGATTAAAAATATATGGAAGGACTCAAATTCCCAAGGGAGATCTACAATATCATCCCAAGAACCTGCTCGGTCCATTGGTCATAACTCCCAAGTACAAGAGAAAAACAACAAACAAGATCCACGGTCCTGTAAGCATGTAGAGTCTACTTTGGTACCCTTGTGAAATGGATGTATGAGTATGGTGTGAGATATAAATCTTAGTAGTACGGGACCAACGTTGTCTAGCTCAATCTAGAAAATTCAATAAAATTAAACATTGTGCTGGTATAACTAAGTAATAACAAAATTGAATAAATAAACTATAACCCAAATAGGTTCATAAGGGACCCCTAATAGATATACCTGCTTTATCTCATAGATGGAAATAAGATTATGAACATGACCTATATATATTTAATGAATAAATAAACTTTTTAACACATTATTTGATATTCTTTATTTAACCATAAAAAACCCCGGGTTCTCCTAGACACCTGTTTCTCATTACCTATCATGGCCATGTCAGAGTTTGAATCATTTCTCATATTCAATTCATAATCATTACATCACATTGGCTTTCATTTATATTTTAATTAAATCATTGTATGAGTTGTTTCACACACAGTCCTATGAAAATTAATTGGTGTATAACGTCATATCGAGAACCATTTTGAGTATTTAGAGCATCAGTACTTGTTTTAGAACCCATGGGTATTTGGAGCATCAGTCCTGGTCCCGTAAAAGAATAATTGCACACATGATGGTTGTAGAACTCCATGTCTTTCACCCCGTGAGTATTTGGGGCATTAGTCCCTATCTCACGACCCATTTATCAATCATACATATAGGTTTATCAAGAGTGTATATTGTCATGTCTAGAAACACAAGATCCCATCCATTAATTAATTTATAAATTAATTAATAGAGTCCTTTAATTAATTCATTAACTAATTAACAACATCGTATTCACTACTAACACAAAAATTAGTTAAACGCAACATTTCAATTTTTAACTCGAAAATTAAGTAATCATAATTATAACCTTAATGAATTCAATAATTAATTAATCTCATCATTTTATCTAGTTAATTTAACAATTAAATAATCAAAAGAAAACCCTCTCAAAATCATTTAATTAATTGAACAATTAATTGTCCCACAACAACAATCTCAAAATTACATAATTAATTTACAAAATAATTATCTCAAGGAAACCCTTCCAACATCACATAATTAATTCACAAATTAGTTATCTCTAATACAACTATTTCAATATCACATAATTAATTCACCAATTAATTATCTAAAGGAATTTGTTTCAATGTAACATTATTTATTTGCAATTTTATTATATCAAAATATAAAAAAAATCAATATCTCATAATTGACCCCTAAATAATTATCTATATTGTAATATCAAAACACATAATTAATTAAAAATTAATTATCACATCTTAACATGTTTAATATTTAAAAATTAATCCCCAGATTTATTGTCATTTCAAAGCACATAATCAATGTATTATTATTTATTTCAACTAAACCAAATTAATAACTCATAATTAATTACTTGATTAATTATCATCTCAATTCGCATAATTAATTCATAATAAATTATCTCAACTTAACCAAATTAATTACTTGTAATTAATTCCTTGATTAATTATCATCTCAAAGGACCTAATTAATTCATAATTAATTATCTCATCTTAACTAAATTAATTAATCATAATTAATACCCCGATTATTTATCATTTAAATGAACCTAATTGATTCATAATTAATTATTTCATCTTCAACAAATTAATATCTCATAATTAATTCCTAGATTAATTATAATCTCATAAAACATAATTAATTCATAATAAATTATATCAAATTAACCTAATTAATTACTCATAATTAATCCCTTGATTGATTATAGTCTCAAAGAACTTAATTAATTCATAATTAATTTTATAAACATAACCAAATTTATTAATCATAACTAATCCCCTGATTAATTATCATTTAAATTCACATAATTAATTATTTCAACTTAACCAATTTAATATCTCATAATTAATTCCTCGATTAATTATCATCTCAAAGAACATATTTAATTCATAGTTAATTACTCATAATTATCCCCTATTAATTATCATTTGAAAGAACATAATAAGTTCATAATTAATTATCTCAATATTTCCAAGTTAATTACTCATAATTAATCGCCCGATTAATTATCTATTTCACAACCACAAAACATAAAATTAATTTATAATTAATTATCTCATATTCCCCAATAAACAATTTAATCCAAAATTGCAGTCAACTATATTAAACAATATAAATCATCCATAATGAATCCCATTGAGTAGGAAAAGTTTAGAACCCTACCTCAACCAATTTAGCTGAGCTAAAGCTTCATAACTCAAACAATGACCCGCTCATGCATAAACATATCCACATTTAAGAACGCACGTACTATGAATTGATTGAAACACCTAATTTCGACAAATGACACTCATAATTAGTGTTTCGGGGACTAATACACACCAAAATAATGAACAGCAACCCAATTACACCATAAACACCTCATTCAAGGGGTGAGAAACCATTTATCGGGTATATAGCCTTATCCGAGTATGACAGTGGTGAACCAAATCAACTGAATAACTTGGACTTTAGCTGTAGGCATCAGATTATGGACCAATGGGTCCTGAGACATCATCCAAACCCCTTAAAAGTAGGATTAAAAGAAGAAACCAAATTATTCCCAAATAATAGGGTTTTAGCCTAATGGATAATATTCGATGGATACCCGAAACATACAATGTGAAGAATGAAACACATGGAGAAGGACTTGACTCGCCATGATAGATAAAGTTCATGAAGTAACTAGAAGGAACTGGGCATGTAATGAGGTGATGAAGGAGGGGTGGTGGTCTGCGTCTCCTTGGGAGTGCCGAATGGAGGGGGTCATTCCACAGCTGTTGCATGCCTCACCCTCTTTATATTCTCATTAAAATAACTACAAGTTTGAATATGAATTAATATAATAATAATAATAATAATAACAATCGTCATTATATTATTATTATTATCAATTTATTTACACACCTCTCAAACAAACCCCAAACTCCCTATTTAACAGATCATTTAATTAAATTACATTCTAGAAGAATTTAATTAAATTAATTTTCTTACTCAGTATTATTTAATTAAATTCTATTAATATAATTTAATTAAAATAAAACCCCTACACTTCATTAATCCTCATTTAATCAATATTTTATCCAACTTAAATTAATTAAATAATTTCTCCAATTTATGTTATCTAATGAAATTCTCTAAACAATTTTTTTGTTAAGGTTGGGGCCGAAGCCTAAATTAATTTTTTCTAAAAAATAATTAATTATATTAAAAACTCCAAATCATCAACATTATTTAATTAAATTTTTTCAACCTCAGTTTAATTAAATAATAACCCCATTTTGAAACTACTAATTAAATTATTCTTAACATTGAATTTAATAAAATAAAACCTCTATTTCACATTAATTAATTAAAATTTTCTTTACCTTGAATTTTCATAAATGAAACTATAACTCATCATTCACAAATATTTAAATTTTACCATTTAATATTACCCTTGTTTGATAACCCCAACTCCTCATTTACAAGTCATGTAATTAAATTCCTCTCATCTCAATTTAATTACATAAGTACTCCACCCCATTAACAATTAAAATTACCTTAATTGTTTTAATATTAATTTAATCAAAAATCTTCTTCATATAAACTAAATTTAATTGAATTATATCAAATTTAATTTAATTAAATGAAACCCCAAACAACTCATTGAATTAAATTTAATCTCAACCATCAATTAAATTAAAATAAATTAACCTGAAAAAAAACTGGGTAAGTCACATGGTTTAACATGCATGGTATGATAGACCGTGCATAGAACATGTGCATGGAACCGGATACGTAGAGTATCATGTATGGATAACCCACATAGTTTGACTAAACATGCACAACCTATGGGAATTCATCTGCCTTTCCTTTTTTAAAACCGAGTTTCCAGGTCTGGTGCTCTTGAAATCCATCGAGTAACCCATGAAACTCCTAGATCCTTTAATCAAGCTAGATATCAACACATAAAATGAAATAAACTCATAAAACATCATCCCAAATCATTGTTTTCAAACTTACACAAGCATTAAACGAAAAAGTTCAAAAAAATTATTTAAACCCAGTTCAAAAAAGGCACTTTACACCTATGATGACCAAATCATAGTGTGATGATATGGGAGGATGTGTTCTTGGATGTGGTGGTTTCCACTACGACATGTGAACATCACAAGGTTTTTTTTTGAACATTCATATGTTTAGTGATGCCTCATGGGTAGAAAGATCCTTGAGTGGTCTCTCAAGGGATGGTTTTTTATACCATTAATCTCTCTTTCTTTATTACGTGACATATTTGAATTCTCTACATCGATAATAGTTTGATAGGTTTCTGATGTAATGGAACATACCTCTCTGGTCCATTAATTTGTGATAGTCTTATGTTTGATGTGTTCTGGGAGGTCAAGGTGGCACTCTTTCAACAATTTTCAAATTTCCTAGTTTTTCAAGTTTTCCAATAGTGGCTAACACGAGATGTAACACCCCGAGCTTCCATGATACGCTTCTCATTCAATAATGTAATAGCTTGCATTGTACGCAACATCGAGTTCTAACACACTGCAACTAATCAAAGTAGCCGTTATGAATAGTAATAACCACTTTTTAAATTTATAGAAATTTTATATTTCAAAATGGACTTCATTTTTGTATTCCTAATATTAAAATTAGCCTATGTTGAATTTTTTGTAATTTTCTGAGAACTTCAAAATTTTTATGAATAGTGAAAAATACTTAAAAAAAACTTTTTTAATCAAAATAATTTATAGTGATAAGTTATACTATTGAGTGGTTTTAAAGTATAATTAGAATATATTTTTACCATTTTATCCAATGGTGGTCATTATAATTAATTTAACATTGAAATTGGACATAAACAATTGCCAATCTTTTGATATAAATTGTTTCTTAAAAACACGCTATTTGTTGTAACAGCGGGAATTAATTATAAAATTAATTAATACAACTTATATGTTTGGAATTTTTTAAAATAGACATCATTTTTGAATTCGGAATATCAATTATAGCTTAGGGTGAAATTTTGGCTTTGTTCTGAAAAACTTCAATTTTTGATAAATAGTGAAACCACTAAGTGGTAGTTAAATAACTGATTTTTCATTTAAATGAAATATTACCACTTCTGTGATTTGATTTTCAAAAATCCGACATACATGGTTGTCATTAAGAAGTAAAATGTGGTTCAATGAGATTAAAATAATTTTTTGGTGAATAGTAACTTTTAAGTTCTTAATCACGATTAGAGTTAATTAGTGTAGTTTAAGGTAAAAACAATGTTTTAATAATATGATATGAGCTTGACACTTGTCCTACTCCTATTTGATGAGTCATGGCCGACCAAGACAACCCATGGGTCAACTTGGGGACCCCATGGAGCCACTTTAGTTGGAAAATGACATTAATATATATTTATTTAATGTTAAAATTAAATTGACACAAACATGAGTTGTTTTACTAAAACAGTTTTTAAGTGGGGTTACACAAGTCCAAATTTTGATTATAAATATTCATTATAAAGATAAAAATATTTCCTACATCATAGTATTTTTTTAGACATTAAATAAATTAAATTATTTATGACATCATTATGATGCAGCGATGACCTCATTATTTAACGATTTAAATAAAATGAGAAGATAATGCAAAATTCAAGGCTTACACTTGTCCAAAGCCTATTGGATGAGGATATTTCGAAACCTTATCACCTTAGACTAGAATTATATAAGTGTGGGACCTTTAGAATCCGAAAAGCATTGTGTAATAATGTAACATTTCAACCTTTCCAAAAGAGCCCCTCCTCTCCACTTATAAAAGGCCCCCACCTCTCCCACCTCATTTACACTTTCAAGCCATTTGGCTCGGCCAACCTCTGCCCAAATACTCTCCCAACATCCCCCTATTACTCCTAGAAGCCTCACTTTGGGCAGAACTCTTCCCAAGGAAACTTTTGGCTCAAATCAAAAAGAGTTACCCGATTTTGAGGTAATGTCTTCTCTAATGTTGTTTTGTTTTATTTTTCTTCTCCAACCCCCTAAAATCTTTTTATACATTTCTTTTGTAACAACACCAGTATCCTCAATATACTAGGATTTTGTTATAATAAGGATTCGAGCTACACTTACACACACCTACATCTAATGGTTAAAGAACATACGGTTTCTGTGGATGGCGAATTTCTGCCTCACGAAATGATGATTGTTCAACACTCATATAACACCTTCAAAGGTGGAAATTAAGATGTCACTATATTTATACATGATATAAAATATGTTTTTGTTTTACTTATGCTTCTGTATTTCTCATTTATGGCATACTTTATGATTTCCATTATGGGTAAAACACGATAATTTCATTTTAGGAAGTGCGGACTACCGCCCCCTCAAAGTGATTTGAATCGTTAATGCCATATGTGGGATGTATAAAGGATGGATTAAATGGTATTATACACTATATTATACTGTAATTATATTATAAATTTATATCATTATGATTTCATTCCATTAAATACGAAATAGAAATGAAAGTAGCGTTCATGCGTACGTACGGCTTACTGTCTCCATGAACGGTGCATTTCATTTCTTACCTCTAAATGTTACGTGACATTATGAATGAATGTATATACTGTATATATATGATATATATGACATCTAAATTATGAATATAATTCTGTAGATAATGTATATTCTACCACATAAACAACTTGTAATTATAAGAAGTTTATTGTGGACTCAAGTACCAAAGATCAACAAAACGACTGTTATTAACTTAAATAATTACATAATGTTCATAACATTGTAATAAGTGATATAAAAAGGATAATGAAATTGAAAATGGTTCTTAATAAGGTATATATTAACTCTAGTTTATTATTCAGGAGGTTAAAGAACGGTTGAGTCAAGTCAGACACGAGGTAAGGGAACTTCTTAACCCAATTTCCATTCTTTGGGTTAATCTCCTACTTTCAAATTATGTCATGATATTATTATGTCCTATCTTGTATTTTTACTTTCTTCATGTGTACCTATAGTGAATACACATAATAGATCTATTTTATTTTAAAAATGATCTTTTTAAGGACTTCGTCTCAATCCCCTTTCATTGAGGCATATTAGGTTTTATACACAATTTTCTTTTATACGGTGTATAAACCCCTTTGACTTTTACGGTTATTCAAAAGGAATCTTTTTATACAAAGCATTTTGCTAAATGACAAAAGGGGTTGTTTTTTTTTCGTACTTATGCGGCGACAACGACTTCTCCGCCGCCGTGACCATTATTTGAGTTTCGGCTTCCTCTATAAGCCATCTTTTTTTTAATAAAAAATAAATACAAATTTTTAACTTTCTTTTATTTTGGTATTGAAAATGGTTTTGAAAGCGTTTTTATTATAACAATGTGTTGTATTGATATCTTGTGATTGAAATGTGGAAATGTTATGTTTCCTTTATGCATGTTTTACGTGATACGATTATGTTATGGTTTATGATATGTTTAAACCTATTCATATGAGGAATGTATTGGACTTAATAAGTGACGGGTGGAGCCCGTTATAGCTCCTCGATGCATCGGTAGGTCTCATGAGACAACTAGACGTGGATTTGGCCGAGGCCCTTTCCCAATTTGATTTATGGTTTTGGCCGAGGCGTTAATCATTTTAGAATTCTTGGCCGAGGCCTTGACAAAATGTTTCAGAATGTCCGGCATTATACATTCCCTAATTATGAAAGTGGTTATTGATATTGCATGTGATTATTCGACCAGTAGAATATCCATGTGAAGAAGTAAATGGAATTATCTCATTTTACTTTTGCCATATTATGTTGAAGTTCAAGTTTAAAAGGCTTTTGTTTTAGTTATACATTGCCTTAAATGTTAATGTTTATTTATGAAAGCTTCCGCTATATTGTTAACCTTACTGAGCATCTGAGCTCACCCCTTTCAATGTTTTAATATTTTTTCCAGGATGTGAAGAAGTATTTTATGAATGACCTACAGGGGTAGTCAGAAATGGATATGATTGTGGACTATGAAGACCATGTTATTGTATTTTGTTTACTTTTTGATGTAATGAAAGACTTATGAATGTATCTAGTGTTTCCAAGGCTACTAAACTAATCGGTCTTTCGAGACTTGATCTTTTGTGATCATGCCAATGTTACGAACTAATGCACCGACTCTGGGTAGCTGGGGTCGGGGCATTACAGTTGGTATCAGAGGCAGTTTAGCATTAACCTTGGAAGATAGATTTAGATAAACTCTGATTAGAGCACATAGCCCAAAGATAGACTTTGAGGATTAGTATAGAAGAACTTCCTAGAATTTTGGTATTATAGAGATGTTATGAGTTTTCCGAGCAATACATCCCTGTCTGGATACGAGCAGGTAGAGGCGGCTCTGGCACAGATGTACCTAGGGGTAAACCCGAAAACACCGCTTTGAGCTAGACTCGAACGGGAACTGGTGCACGACAACGGGCCTTGCTGCACTCTTGGTTACGACACTCCAGGGGGATATTCTTAGGATAATTCTCATTTTATTTACAAACCACTATGAAGGGTTTATGAGTATATACTTCCTCAAAGAAATTTTTTTTATTATTATGGATTATATCCATAAATAGTTCAATTTATATAAAGTGTTCAACAAGTATGGAGTTATGTATTTTCATTCATAAACTAATCTAGTTTATGCCATTGTTTAGAAATGGCACCTAGTGGAAGGAATGGAAACCGTATCAATGCACGAACTCTGTGTAGGGATTGCCCTCCTGCTCAAGATAATTATTGTGGATCTAGAGATACAACTGGTGCTGATCAGCTTCTCACCGTACTGGGACAACTCACGCAGGTTATGAATAATAACCTTACTCGTATGGAGCACCCTGATCCACAATGTGGAGGATCAATGCTAGACCGTTTCATGAGGCAACAACCACCAAACTTCAATGGGAGTACAAATCCTACAGTAGCTGAGCAATGGATAAATTCCTTAGAGAAAATATTCCATGCTTTGGGGAGTAGTGAAAGGGAGAAGGTTGTCATGGCAGTTTACCGCCTCACTGGAGATGCCGATCAGTGGTGGTCGCTGATTCAAAACACAAAGGAAGATGATGACGTATCGAATATGGAATGGAGGGAGTTCAAAGAGCTTTTCTTAGAAAAATATTTTCTTCGTGACCATCGAGCAGATATGGAAAGGCAATTTCTGAGTTTGAGGCAGAAGGAGGATGAGAATGTCGCAAAGTATGAGGCTAACTTTACAAGGTTAGCGAGGCATGCTGCCGATTATATACGTAACCCAAGGAGTAAGATTGATCGTTTCTTTGATGGGTTAAAACCATTTCTTCGTCGAGCTTTAGTATCACAATCCTTCTCATCATATGAAGATATTGTCTCGTGTGCTATCAAGACAGAAAAGGAATTCTCTAAGTCTTATGACAACAAAGTAAAGCAAGAGAAGAAGAGAATGGTGGAACAAGAGACAGATAAAGGGAAAAAGGGAAAGAAGGATTATCCATTATTTGATAATTGTGGGAAGAATCACCCTGGTACTTGCCTAAAAGGAATGGGAGTTTGTTATAAATGTGGAGAAAAGGGTCACCAGGCTCGTGATTGCAAGGGAAAGAAAGAGGTTGTCAAAGTTGAATTCTACAATTGTAGGGAAACAGGGCATTATGCAAATGAATGTCCTAAGCGTTAAGGAAACTTACCTCAGAAAAGGCCAAGGGATCAAGGCCAATCTTATGCTGTGACTACAGTTGAAGCAGAATAATTAATGTATTGGTGCTTTTGGACTCAAGGATTATATTCTGGTTATAAGAATAATGTGATATATATATATATGGATTGTACTGCAGTACTTGTTGATTTCAGTAAGGTTTTAATATGATTAAGGTAATCATATTTTTAGTATGTGATAATAAGAGAAACTTTTCTTTGTTTGGGGAATCTGATGTTACAATTGATTTTGGAATTTAGAGACCTTTTAGAGAAAGTCTGGACGGAGGTATTTTGGATAACTATTAAGGTTGGAATGGATTAAGTTGAACCATGGATAGTATTTTTTAAGGTTAAAGAATTTCTGAAGATTATTTTTGGTATATTATAATACTATAGTTTTAGGAAAAGGACGACCTGCAGGGTGGGGAATAACTCGTCGCGTCGGACAAAGCTGCAGGAATCGAACCCACAACCATAGTGCGATAAGACTTTATTTCCTACCACTAGCCTACAGGAAGTCCCTGGTTATTACAAAATAGTTTTACTAATCTAAATGGTATGTGTTAACATTTTGAACCCTATACAATTAGGATAAGCATAATATTTTTGAGTTCTATTATATTTTTGAGTGAAAGATGAGTTGAAGGTTGAAACTCTAATTGTCAAGCATAAATATATATATATATCTATCTCTTATTCAATGAATAAATTAATTCTTAAACTTTAGTAAAGGGATATTGAAACAAAAAATGTGTTATCCTAATACCTTATGTCTTGTTGAACTGATGATATTTTAAATCAACATAGATTGAAGTCTTTGAGGCACTCAATTTCACAGTTGATTGTGATTGATGACCTCAATCACTCCCTACAAATATTTACGTTTTTCCTCTAATTATATGTCTCTAATTTCCACCAATGTTCTCCTAATCGAGATCATAATTGGGTGGTGACTTTTTCATTTCCCTTTCCCTCTTATTAAGGCTAAATTTTATTAATCTTATTTCCGATGTGGGTTTTCCTCAAAGGTATTTTCTCTTTTCAACCTTTTATTTTCAAAGAAAAATTTCAAATTGCGAGGACGCAATTTATTGAAGGAGGGGAGAATGTAACACCCCAAGCTTCCATGATACGCTTCTCATTCAATAATGTAATAGCTTGCATTGTACGCAACATCGAGTTCTAACACACTGCAACTAATCAAAGTAGCCGTTATGAATAGTAATAACCACTTTTTAAATTTATAGAAATTCTATATTTCAAAATGGACTTCATTTTTGTATTCCTAATATTAAAATTAGCCTATGTTGAATTTTTTGTAATTTTCTGAGAACTTCAAAATTTTTATGAATAGTGAAAAATACTTAAAAAAACTTTTTTAATCAAAATAATTTATAGTGATAAGTTATACTATTGAGTGGTTTTAAAGTATAATTAGAATATATTTTTACCATTTTATCCAATGGTGGTCATTAGAATTAATTTAACATTGAAATTGGACATAAACAATTGCCAATCTTTTGATATAAATTGTTTCTTAAAAACACGCTATTTGTTGTAACAGCGGGAATTAATTATAAAATTAATTAATGCAACTTATATGTTTGGAATTTTTTAAAATAGACATCATTTTTGAATTCGGAATATCAATTATGGCTTAGGGTGAAATTTTGGCTTTGTTCTGAAAAACTTCAATTTTTGATAAATAGTGAAACCACTAAGTGGTAGTTAAATAACTGATTTTTCATTTAAATGAAATATTACCACTTCTGTGATTTGATTTTCAAAAATCTGACATACATGGTTGTCATTAAGAAGTAAAATGTGGTTTAATGAGATTAAAATAATTTTTTGGTGAATAGTAACTTTTAAGTTCTTAATCACGATTAGAGTTAATTAGTGTAGTTTAAGGTAAAAACAATGTTTTAATAATATGATATGAGATTGACACTTTTCCTAATCCTATTGTATGAGTCATGTCCGACCAAGACAACCCATGGGTCAACTTGGGGACCCCATGGAGCCACTTTAGTTGGAAAATGACATTAATATATATTTATTTAATGTTAAAATTAAATTGACACAAACATGAGTTGTTTTACTAAAACAGTTTTTAAGTGGGGTTACACAAGTCCAAATCTTGATTATAAATATTCATTAGAAAGATAAAAATATTTTCTACATCATAGTATTTTTTTAGACATTAAATAAATTAAATTATTTATGACATCATTATGATGCAGCGATGACCTCATTATTTAACGATTTAAATAAAATGAGAAGATAATGCAAAATCCAAGGCTTACACTTGTCCAAAGCCTATTGGATGAGGAGATTTCGAAACCTTATCACCTTATCCTAGAATTATATAAGTGTGGGACCTTTAGAATCCGAAAAGCATTGTGTAATAATGTAACATTTCAATCTTTCCAAAAGAGCCCCTCCTCTCCACTTATAAAAGGCCCCCACCTCTCCCACCTCATTTACACTTTCAAGCCATTTGACTCGGCCAAACTCTGCCCAAATACTCTCCCAACATCCCCCTCTTACTCCTAGAAGCCTCACGTTGGGCAGAACACTTCCCAAGGAAGCCTTTGGCTCAAATCAAAAAGATTTACCCGATTTTGAGGTAATGTCTTCTCTAATGTTGTTTTGTTTTATTTTTCTTCTCCAACCCCCTAAACTCTTTTTATTCATTTCTTTTGTAACAACACCAGTATCCTCAATATACTATGATGTTGTTATAATAAGGATTCGAGCTACACTTACACACACCTACATCTAATGGTTAAAGAACATACGGTTTCTGTGGATGGCGAATTTCTACCTCACGAAATGATGATTGTTCAACACTCATATAACACCTTCAAAGGTGGCCATTAAGATGTCACTATATTTATACATGATATAAAATATGTTTATGTTTTACTTATGCTTCTTTATTTCTCATTTATGGCATACTTTATGATTTCCATTATGGGTAAAACACGATAATTTCATTTTAGGAAGTGCGGACTACCGCCCCCTCAAAGTGATTTGAATCGTTAATTCCATATGTGGGATGTATAAAGGATGGATTAAATGGTATTATACACTATATTATACTGTAATTATATTATAAATTTATATCATTATGATTTCATTCCATTAAATACGAAATATAAATGAAACTAGCGTTCATGCGTACGTACGGCTTACCGTCTCCATGAACGGTGCATTTCATTTCTTACCTCTAAATGTTACGTGACATTATGAATGAATGTATATACTGTATATATATGATATATATGACATCTAAATAATGAATATAATTCTGGAGATAATGGATATTCTACCACATAAACAACTTGTAATTATAAGAAATTTATTGTTGACTCAAGTACCAAAGATCAACAAAACGACCGTTATTAACTTAAATAATTACATAATGTTCATAACATTGTAATAAGTGATATAAAAAGGATAATTAAATTGAAAATGGTTCTTAATAAGGTATATATTAACTCTAGTTTATTATTCAGGAGGTTAAAGAACGGTTGAGTCAAGTCAGACACGAGGTAAGAGAACTTCTTAACCCAATTTCCATTCTTTGGGTTAATCTCCTACTTTCAAATTATGTCATGATATTATTATGTCCTATCTTGTATTTTTACTTTCTTCATGTGTACCTATAGTAAATACACATAATAGATCTATTTTATTTTAAAAATGATCTTTTTAAGGACTTCGTCTCAATCCCCTTTCATTGAGGCATATTTGGTTTTATACACAATTTTCTTTTATACGGTGTATAAACTCCTTTGACTTTTACGGTTATTCAAAAGGAATCTTTTTATACAAATCATTTTGCTAAACGACAAAAGGGAATGTTTTTCTTTCCGTACTTATGCGGTGACAACGACTTCTCCGCCGCCGTGACCATTATTTGAGTTTCGGCTTCCTCTATAAGCCATCTTTTTTTAATAAAAAATAAATACAAATTTTTAACTTTCTTTTATTTTGGTATTGAAAATGGTTTTGAAAGAGTTTTTATTATAAAAATGTGTTGTATTGATATCTTGTGATTGAAATGTGGAAATGTTATGTTTCCTTTATGCATGTTTTACGTGATACGATTATGTTATGGTTTATGATATGTTTAAACCTATTCATATGAGGAATGTATTAGACTTAATAAGTGACGGGTGGAGCCCGCTATAGCTCCTCGATGCATCGGTAGGTCTCATGAGACAACTAGACGTGGATTTGTCCGAGGCCCTTTCCCAATTTGATTTATGGTTTTGGCCGAGGCCTTAATCATTTTAGAATTCTTGGTCGAGGCCTTGACAAAATGTTTCAGAATGTCCGGCATTATACATTCCCTCATTATGAAAGTGGTTATTGATATTGCATGTGATTATTCGACCAGTAGAATATCCATGTGAAGAAGTAAATGGAATTATCTCATTTTACTTTTGCCATATTATGTTGAAGTTCAAGTTTAAAAGGATTTTGTTTTAGTTATACATTGCCTTAAATGTTAATGTTTATTTATAAAAGCTTCCGCTATATTGTTAACCTTACTGAGCATCTGAGCTCACCCCTTTCAATGTTTTAATATTTTTTCCAGGATGTGAAGAAGTATTTTATGAATAACCTACAGGGGTAGTCAGAAATGGATATGATTGTGGACTATGAAGACCATGTTATTGTAGTTTGTTTACTTTTTGATGTAATGAAAGACTTATGAATGTATCTAGTGTTTCCAAGGCTACTAAACTAATTGGTCTTTCGAGACTTGATCTTTTGTGATCATGCCAATGTTACGAACTAATGCACCGACTCTGGGTAGCTGGGGTCGGGGCGTTACACGAGAGGTCCCTCACTAATAGTGAATAACTGGCAGTAGTTCATTGGCAATGACTCACTGGAAGATTCTCATAGGTGGTGACTCACTGGCAGTCTCTCATCCTACAATGCCTCATACAATGGTGTCTCTCCTTGTAGTGTCTCACTAACGGTGGTCATCATTTCATCTAATGTTCACTCACTGAGTATTAATTCACCTAATAGTTGATCATGAGCGGTTCCCCACCGAGCATTGACTTTCTGAAGATTGGTTCACTGAACAACGACCCACCAAGTGATGCATCATCTAGTGGTGGGTCAGGAACAAAGTTTCCATCTCTCTACAATTTCACCATTTTGACATTATCTTTAACATAAAACTATATCGAAGACTTAATTAGAGAGTTAAGATACCATCTTAAATCCCATAAATACAATCATTAATTTTCTATGGATCTGGGGGATTTTACTTTGTCAAAAAACATTATCTCAACCATATAACCCTTTAATGGAAAATCAAAAACATTTCTAAAACATTTCTCTTTTTAGAACATCCAACCCTTGTTCATCCTTATTTCTTTCCATTGGTGAGAGATCCCTCAAACCCTTCATCTCATAATATTAATGTAATCATGCTGTGGATTTTGGATCAATTTTCCCCAGTGTTTCTCTTATTTCATGCTCGCCCTAATCATGGTGAAATAAAAAAAAAGTTCAATTTATCTTTTCAACGACGTATTTTTTCCCTTCATCTATTTCATTTTGAGTATCAAGAAGAGTGGTTGTTTGAATATTTCATGTGTAGATATAATTGAATTCATATTAATAAATTCAATTGAATCAGGTTAAGATCAGTATAAAAGGTAAGGAAAATTAATGTTTGATCTTGCTATTTTGCAATCTCTGTTGATATTTCGATCTACATGGTCTAACTACCAAATGAAAATTATGTCCACTAGAGGACCTTTCTAGTGCATGGAATGATTTATTGAATGCATGTTTTTTATTCCATTTGGATGATTATAGGTGGAAACTCTTAACCATGTATATTTATCTAACAATTGGATGCCCTAATTATCATACTCTTTTTGTGATAACCAATGAATAAAAAAATTTAATTAATGAAGTAATACCTTGTTAAATGTGAATTTTTTTCCTTCATTCATGTTGTTATATTTTCATGGAATATATTATCCAAGGGGTTTCAGGGATTGGTTTAATGAGTGTTTTAATCCAGGTGTGGTCTTTTTGTGCAGTCAGGATGCTGATTAGGTTGTAAGTTGTCGATTGATGTGGTTGAGATGATGGATTTGGAGGGTTGGATTTAAAGAATGATGGTAGTGGTTAGTATGGGTGATTCTCCATAAAAAACATATAAGAAGTATCAACCTATAACTAGAGATCATGGAATGATGTGTCAATAATGGGAAGTGGGTTAATTTACCATGGAAGTGGATGGGTTGTATTTAGTAGTTTAACATGCAGTGACAGAACAGATAAATGAATTATTTAATAAGTAATGGACATTTTTAATTAAATTTTATAGGAATATGAATTGGGTTTGTGTCTTGATGTGTGGTGTTGTTCATTTAGTGGTAGCAACAAAGGTTGTAGTGTTGTGAGCTGATTTCTTGTATGAGAACCCATATGTTGGGCTTGTGTTCTTTATCTATATATATGTGTACATCATATATTATTTTAGTTTTTATATTCATCCCAACTGTGTTGATCACTACATCACGAACACCGACATCATCAGACCGGGGTGTATTTTCTAACATCTAGGAGTGTGGATGGATTTATAGCCACCCAATTATCCATACTCCCTCTTACTAGAGATGACGGTATGAGATTATTCATGCAGAAAGAGATGATATGTGGTATATGATGTGTCTTTAGAATTAGTTGTGATGTTTTTTCCTAGGTGTCTTTTGGATGAGATGGGATGTGATCGAGAGGCCTAGGTGTGTGTGAGAGGGTTGTCACATCATATATTCAGAAGAAGTGGGAGCACCGGGACGTTTTACATCAGTTTGTGAGAGTGGATAACCAGTGGGACTATAGTGTGGGGTAACCTATGATTTAGGTGATTAATATTATATTACATGAATTTCATTTTTTGGTGAGCATTATTTAGTGAGGTTGGGATGGTTAGTATAACTGTTTAGGTGTTGTTTGGGTCTTTTGTTTTCTCACGGATGAATTAGTATTCTACTTTCACATGGTCACATGATATGTTGGTTTTCCTTCTGAGTATACCTATATTCTCACCCTACATATTTAAGATGTATTTTTAGGTTCTGAGGAGTATTGCTCATGAAAATATCCATCAAATGTTCAAAATAATATTTATGATCCTATATTAAATAAAAAACATTCCAATTATAATTAAAAGTTGATAAAATTCCATAATTCAAAAAATAATAAATAAGAACCCCAATTAATATTCATCTAAAACCGGTAAAATACAATATTAAAAAACATTCGGACATACGCCTTACATATGGTAGGGAAAACTAAAATATATTTTCAAAATGTATCCTAGAATATAAGTAGGTTCATCTCACTTAATAAGATTTCTTAATTGTTTACTCACATAATCTAATTAACATAAACTCATTATTTTCTATTGTTTTTATTTAAAAATGGGAATTAATTGAACTTATATGATGTAAATGACAAAACTAACATGAAATAATAGAATGCGATTAGTAATGAAATAAATTGGCCTCTATGGATAGGTTTTTGGGTTCCATCATTATCCTTATCGGTGTTTAGATTATACCAGACAATTCAAATCTACGATATCATGCATGAATTAAAAATTTTTATTTAGTGGTTTGAAATATCAAATGAATTTATCAATATGTATTAAACCGGCACCCCTAAAAAAAATTTATGGATGACCTCAATTGAGAGTGTGACATCTCCCATGATTGAGCTCCATCGAATTCTATTTCATCACCTTAATGGTTCAACATTATCATATTAAGAGAATATATCCAGTAGATGGAAGGGAAAAGATTTAATATAATAATATAAATGAGTTTGAGATAAATTTCATGGTGGATGATATCCACACCCATTCACATCACACTTTCTATTCAGAAACATATTTAATCAAAATAATTTCAGTGCAGAATAAATTAAATTTTTGTATACCTCCCTCCGGGACAAACCATAGGTTAACCATTAATTTTTTTGGGTAAGAAGTCACTGTGTAATTAGAAAGAAGAAAATAAATTAAAATAAATAAAAATATGAGGTTGATCAAATAGGAATAAGAAAACCACACACATTAAGTCATAAAAAAATACAATAAGACAAAGAATAGAACAAAATAAGGGTGAAGAAGAATGAGAAGAATAAGAATGGTGTGAGAATGAAAGAAGAAAAATAAAAATAGTAAATTTATAGGATTATATTGATAAAGGAAAAAATTTAAAAAAAATTAAAATAAAACTATAGTATGTAAAATAATATAAATAAAAGTAAAAAATAAAAGTATAAATGAAATGGGTGCAACAAATTTCCCTCTAGAATAAATCCTTTGAATTTAATCTATTTTTATGCCCTGAATATGGTTGAATATTACTAAAGGTTATTCTTATAAGATGCTATAAATATAGTTTTTATCATCCCTTTGAATTTCAAATACATTTTACATGTATATATGTGGTTATGACACAATTAATTATACACCCCCTTTCTATCCAAATGCTTCATAAATCTTACCCAATGATTGAGGATCTAATATCTACATTGATGAAGAAATATCTCCATGATATTTAAATGTAAACGGAACCATGAAATTGGTTGTCAAATCCATCTAAAATCACCTTACTTTTAGTTCTTCATCCCATTTTATTCCACATTTATTGGGGCTAGGTACATGTTTTCATCGAAAACAATTATTCAACATGATTGATTATTTAGGGCCTGTGGATTTTCAAATGATATTCTTCTCAAGTAGTAGAATTTTCACCCATAAAATCTTGGAATGCCACAATGAAATTATCACTCAAATATGATAAATATTTTAAAAGTTATGATCAAACTGAAAAGGTGATAAAAATAATATAAAATTATAGAATTATGAAATTTCAACATTTTATCCTCAAAAATAGTAATTCCAAAATTTAGGAAAATATAAATAGTTTCAAATATTTTTATGGATTTAATCATTAAAAAACATATAAAAATGATGAAAATATTATATAAATGAATAACCTCACACATAAAATATAATTTTCCGCATCCATAAAATCTCTTAAATGAATTTAGAGGGAACTAATGTTACTAATGTTGAAATTCCAAACAATAAAATCAAACAATTATCAATGTAAAATAAAATTTTAAAATTCAACATAAATATCAATTCAATTTCATGTTTTTCAATGAAACAAATCCATTTATTTTTCTTTTATCTTTTGAAATATTATCGGAATTCCACTTTAATTAATCTATGTTCCAAAATTCATTATTTTTTACCAGAAAAATACTGATTTACGTCACCTCTAAATATTTTCTCCCATCAATCACTATAAAATTCAAGTATATTTATTCCAATATAATAAAAATTTACCCTCATACATTTTATTTTAATAAAAATCCATTATCCACTTTTTAAAGAGAAATGTCACATAAGATCATGACATCTTTCATCAAAGGTACAAATGAATTTAAGGCTTATGATTCGTAGAATTTTATGATTTAAAAATGTGTGATAAAGGATTATGATAATATATTAATTATAATGAATGATTTCAATAATAAATGTTTAATTAAATTCTCTAATTCAATGTTTTAACTACCACTTCACTCAAAGTTTCAATGTAAATATCATAAATAATGAAAGAAAAATGAATGGTGTGAATCTTCTTGAAATATTGTATACTTTTATACATTTTTATTTTTTCAAAGTAGTATTAATTTATTTTTTTTCTTTTTCAAATGTTTTTCATGGATTAAACCTCACATACACCACCTAAACACATATTATTAAAATAAATGGTTTGGTGATGGTGATTTTTGATTCTTCTAAGTCATAACCTATTCCTTTTGATTCGGGTTTTTTCATTCTTGAAGGGAAAACAATTAAGTTAATTGAATTAATTGAGAACCATTATTTATTATAAAAATTTCACCCCTAAATATTTACATACAATTAATTTAATCTCTTCCACCATGATTCCCTTTCACCCCCACACTTAAACATTCTAATATCATAGATATAATAAGTGTAGGGTAGGAATGCATAAAAATTTATTGAAACGTGGAGAACCCCTAAAAAAGTTATTCATTATTTCTATGGGATAAACACGGGTTAATTTAAAGGTGTTCATAAAGGATAAGGGATTTTAAAAAGATGCCTAAATCGTTTTAAATGTGGTTTTTCATATAGATATATTTGATATGTTTACATGAATGTTATATATGGTTTTGTGTCCCAAGTTTACTCAAAAAAAATCTCAAGATAAAATAGGAAGTAGTTGGTCTATAAATACTCTCAGGAATAGGAAAAATGATTTGGGAGAATATTTAAAGGAATGGCTAATAATGAATAATTAATTCGCATTAATTTCATAAATTTAAAATCATAAAAAATGGTTGGGAGTTTTATTTATGTAAATCAAATAAATTCCTCAATTCATGAGTCCTAATTTCAATATCCATGTTTCACTATTATCATAAAGTTATAAATTTTATTCATTACATTTCAATATAATTAAAATCTAAAACATGGAATCATAGGATTTTTAAAAACTCTTGCCTTTTGATAGGCTATGAAAAGGAAAAAATAAAATGTGGGCATGAAATTCTAGATTAATCTAAAAATAAATTATTGTACAATAGTTTATGGAGTTTGAAAGAAAAAAATAAAAGGGAAATACATTTCCTATGAATAGATATAAATTTTATCCATTACATGGGGGATACCTTCTGACATAATGGACATAAATAATAAATATACTTAACTAAGAACTAGGATTATGACATTTAATATTAAAAATATAAGAATGTTTGGGATGTATGATAGACTAAACCTAAAAATGAAATTTAAATTCAAATTCCTAAAAAAGAACTAATGATAATTCTTATTAAGACCCCCATTTGGGCCCTAGTTTATTTATGATTCCTATGGGATGTACCATCTATTTTCCATTGTCTTATGGTGAATTGAGATTATTTTAATTTAACTGCCATGTTACTTTTCAAATATTGTTATTCCTCGTTCTTGGTGATGAATAATCAAGGGATAGAGTATAACAAATGATTCCCCTTCACTACTAAGTACATATTTCTTGTCAATGGTATGGTTAATTATGAATAAATTTCTTCTTTAGTTTCTACATATGTAGCCTCCTCCTCATTTTATAGTACTAGATAAAAATACCCTTCTTGAATTGAATGATCACAGAGAAACTAAACTTGTATTTTTTTTTAAATTGAATATAATCTAAATTAGAATAATAACTAATATTCCCTATTTCATAATGATCATCTTATGTTTTGATTTCCTCATCCCCAGCTTCTTGGATTTCTTCACAGGATTCCTCAAATATATATTCATCAAATTTAGGGATCTCTATGTGTTTTTCATTAGATTAATGTTCTCTATCTTCATTTTATTTTGATTCATGTAAAATATTTCCTATATATAAGAATGAAATGTATAAAGAATTAATACTCAATTCATATTAAATAAAATAAAATCAAATATTGTTTGATGTAAGACCAACTCCTTGAATTGGTTCATATTCAATATATGCTAAAGTGGTGAGTGAATCTTGGATTTGGATGGTGTAAATTAGAGGTAGGTAGTTAGTTCTTCCATAATTTCTTAAAATTACACCACATGGGAGGTGTATTAATATTCAATGTATAATAATACATGCAATGGTACTTGACCTTTTAATTTCATGGGACCCAAGAGATCTTGTTGTAACTCATACATATTCTATAATTCATATACATATTGTTGATCTCACATACATAGCTCATTTGGGAAGTCTTCTTCATAATGAATCCACTATATCACATCATGGTTATCTTGGATTTGATACATAAAATGGTCTATTTATTTATGGTCATTGATTTGGGTCCAAATTTCTTAAATCACTTTAGTTTAGTTTGGGAAAATAAGGGACAAATTCTTCTTAGAAATGAATCATTAAAAGTCAGTTATGAGTTCATTGACCATGGAAAAAAAATAATAACATAATATCAACTTTTCCCTCTTCATTTATTTGGTCATTATCATAAGAAAATCAGTGTAAAACCCCAAGAATTTGTGAAATATTTTTTTTTGATTTAATTTTTCTTTTTAGTATTTTTTTTAATTTCACATAACACTGGAGGTAGTTATATATAAATATATTAAAACAGAAATTAAAACATTTAATTCAAACAAAATTCCTAATTTCCTTGTGGTACATGCAATACTAACTTATCTTGCGCTATAAGAAACACCAACTTGGCATACGATGCACCCAACACTGAGTTTCTATGAAACATCCTATATATATATAATTACTTAAATGAGATAATTATAACTTAACCATTATAAAATGGTATATTAATATTAATAAATAATTTTAAAATATTTATTATAATTTTGTTACATAAATAAATCATATTGATAATGAAATAGGTGATATTTTGTAAAGTCCATGTATGTTAAAAATACTATTTGATTGAATGGACCATTTTTTAATAATAAAAATGATTTTAGAAACATTTATAAATTTGATTTGATAAAATAAACTTAATTATAAAACTCATAATTTCTAAATTCTCATAGGGTGATGTTTTGGGATTTTTCATAGAAACTTCATTTTTTGATGAATAGTGAATAATAATCATTTTTATTTAAAAAAATCATTTCTTTTCTAATTATTTATTATTGATAAGTGATATTATAAATATATTATAAGGTCAAGTTAGAGAAATATTACATCTATTAATACAATTTATTTCAATATAATCAATTTCACATTGATAATGAATATATAATATTTATAATCTTTTGAACCATTTCCTACTTGATAATCCTATTATTTCATCCTATCTACAGGATTAGTAGTAGTCTTAATTTTTCCAATTATCAAATTTGAATTTTAAAAATAAAAATTAGCCAATTATATTCATTCTAATATTTATTTTTTAATAATACCAAGTTAATTTTTGACCAAAATGATTAGTAAAAGTGATTAAAATTTATCACAACAGTTAAGGCCTTATTAAGCTTAATAAGGGAATAAACCTTAAAATTAAGGTCCCAAACAACCTACTCACTTGTAAAAAATCCATTTTACGTTCATATTGATTCCATAATACTTTCATTATTGAGCTTTGGTGGTTCATAAGGCTTTTTTTCATAATATCATGTGCATGCAAAACTTCTATGTAACAAATTCCTAATGATTCCTTTTCCATCACTATAAATGGATACCATCTCTATCAATTCCTCACACCTCTAAACCTTTTTAGGTTTGTCCTTTATCTGACAAAGTAGCCTCTATGTAATCCTCCCTTATAACTTTAAGCCTCACTTTTCGTATAAATCTTCCCAAGTAAACCATTTGGCACAAACCAAAAGGAGTTACACTATTCAGAGGTAACATCTTCTCTCAAGCTCCTTCAACTTATTTTACTTATCCTCCTCATACAATCTATTTATTACCTTATTGTATGAAAATACATATATCTTCCATAAAATAGGATTTTTATGAAATGTTTCTGAGAAAAATGTACACACACCTCTATTTAATGGATGTTGAATATACTGTTTCTATGTAAAAAAACTAGTGCCTCATGAAATGATGATTGTTCATTTCTCCTTTACCAAAATTCAATGTGTAAATTAATATAGAAAATATAATTATATATGAAATATATTATATTTATTATTTATTCAAGTCTCTTTATTCTTTTTACAACACACATCTCTTGACTTCCATTTAGATTTAATACGATAATCTTGTTCGAGGAAGTGTGGACATCCGCCCCCTCAAAGCGATGTGATTTGTTCACTCACCGCTGGGAATGTATTAAGGATGGGTTTAATGATCACATATGATATATATGATATATTAATGATACTATAATAATTATATATACATATATACATATATATACATATTTAATTTACTTATATTCTTTCTATAAAATAAAAAAATGGAAACATCGTTCATATCTATGTACGACTTACTGCCTCCATGATCGGTGTATTCCATTTTTCACTTCATTATGATATAAACTATTATAATATGAATATAATATATATAAATTATATTTATATCATTAGTTAAATTCTTGAATCATGGTATAAGTATAATAAACAATGATATAAAAAATTTAGACACAAGTGAAGAACAAATTGAATATCGCCCGAAGTGTAACCATAACATAGGATTGTTACCATGATGGAAATATAAGGTCATAATAAATACATATATATTATAATTTATAATAATATACTTCTTTATATGATTTATAATAAACTTATGTTTATTATTTAAGAATATTGTATGAATACAGAGAGATTCAAGACACATGGTAAGGGGATTTCATCTCACATTTAATTTTCATCAGATAAATGTGATGTTCACCACTCTTTACATTTGTGTGGTATATTTAATTCCAATGATTGTATTTTAGGTATAATTTACATAAATATATCGGTATTAACATGCCCATTTTATGATCCATCTCTCATGGGGTTTAACATTCAAAATTTACCAAATCGGTAAAACAGTTTTGTCTCAATTTTTCTTTCTTTGATATTCTTGTTTGGTTACGCACATAATGTCTTTTTTCATGGTGTATATACAGAAATATTACATGTTATGTCATTAATATACTTCATTTAAGGACATATTAATCTTTATATAATTTTCTTTTCATACATGAAGAGAATAACCCCATGTCGCTAGGTTATAAGATTTTATTGAGATAATCTTATTGCCTTTCGAGATTGTCTATGTTTATGATTACATTGATGAAATATTATGATAAATATCTAAATAATATTCATGAGTTTCATTATCCACTATTATTTCATGATATAATCATGTATTGCTACCATATTTATAATCTTTTTTCAAAAATATAGTTAATAAATTGTTTTTAAGAAATATTGACTTTACCCCCCCCCCCCCCTTTAGTCAGAAATATTAGTTTTCCTAAAAGGGTTCTAAGAATATTATACCATTATCCTAAACTATTTAAATGATAGATTTACCATTTTTTTAATTTTAAAAATCTCTTCAAATGAATTTTCTTGTCACCTTACAAACAAGGCATTCCTTCAATCATTTTTATTGTACAAAAATAATATTCTTTTTACCTTGTAATACATGTATGAATTTACCCACATACATTCCATTGCAGATTCCATTTCAATATGAAATGTCCAAACATAATAAAATGATTTTTTAAAAGTAATTTTCAAGGAAAAGGGTTTTGAAAATGTTTTATATTCTTCTTTATAAGTGTTCAAGTAATTTTCAATGAAAGTTTTTATATAGTTTAATGTATTTAAAATATTTTTTCAACTAAAAAGAGGTATTTTAATTAATAAATGTTTTTGAAATATATTGTCAAATTATTTTCCATCTATGATAAAATACTTTAATGATCATGAATCCATTTTATGAAATTATCCAATGTTTCAATTCATAATTATTTCTTGAATGGATTATGTTTTCATAGAATGATGTTTAATACCATAGTTTCCCTTCCATGGGTTCCATGCATTTCAAACATGCTTATTTCCACACGTTATGAATTTGTGAAGTGGTTATGAAACAAATACCTCTTTCATATATTATTATGTGATTAATCCTTAATGATTCCCATTTCATTTTATTTGTTATTAATTAATGTTTATAATACCTATGTCTTTTTATGGTTTATGATATGATAAATATTTTATTATCTTGTAGAACATGAGTGAATGTTTTTACAATGAGATGGGTGGGACCTATATCTTACTCCAATGCATTGGTAACAGATATGTTTTATATGAGTTAAAAGGGTATATGGATTGTAGACAATTCCTCAAAGAAACAAGGTTTAGGGGATGTATCCCAAGCCTAAAATATTGAATGTCCATGGAATGTATCCCAAGCCTAAAAGACTGATAGTTCGTGGGTTGAATCCCATGAATAAAAGGAATAAGGTTCATGGGTTGTATCTGAAGCCTAAAATAAATAAGGTTCATGGGGTGTAAGACAAGACTAAAATAAATAGTGTACATGATTTGTAGACTATGCCCAAAAATAAGATGTTAACTGGGTTGTATCCCATGCCTAAATTAAAGCTGGTACACAAGTTTCTAGGCCATTCCCGAAGTAGGTAAATAGGTCATAGGCCATGACTAACACGATATAGATGTCTTGGTAGGTATCTATGACCTAAAAGTTTATATTTTTATATCTAATCCACAAATTATATGTATTATTCATTAGTTATGATTTCATGTCCCATGATGTTTATTTCCTAGGGATTCATATATTCTGAACTACCAATATTAATTCCATAACGTAGGTTTATGATCATTGATATGCAGGGTATGATTTCCTAATGTTATTATCAAATTATCATACCCATATGTTTATGTTTTTTTCTTACATTTCACTCTTATATTCCCTTATTGATCATTTGAGATCACCCATTTCTTATGTTTTCTTTCATCATTTCATGAATAAATACTTTACATAGAATTGCTAATGGTGGATATCAATATTGTAGATGTTGAAGATCTTTCATAATGATAGAAGATTTTGTTTCCATGTTAGTAAAGACACTGAACTAATATAGTCTTCAGACATATATTTTTGTAATTTACTTAATATTCATCTAAAATGATGTAATATCCATGTATGTCAACCCTGGGTTGCAATAATTGGTTTCAAAGGTAGGTTTAGTTATCCTTTGGAAACATTGATGAGAAAAATCTAGTGATATATCCTAGGTATATTACTATGTATATGTATAGAGATATTACTAAGTATATTTATAAGGATGAGTTAACGTTTAGGAAAATATACAAGAATTTTGGTACAGGATAGACTAAGTGGTTTAATAGAAATATATCCTAGTATGGATAGTATATGTGGATGTGGCTCTTGCACATATGTACCCTTGGGTAAAAACACCAACAAGATGTTACGAGCATGACTTGTGGTGATATTTTACAAGAAAATAAGCCTTACTACACACCTAATTTTAATCTCTCGGGGGATATGCCTTGGGGATTCACAAACTCTTCAAGAACCATCATGATGAATTTAAATAGAATATATCCATGAGTAAACTTCGAAAAACCTAAGGCATCCTAGACTATGTAAGGTTTTATAATTCAGATATCATATAAGTTACTTTTCATGACTATGTGTTTCCTCTATTTGATAACTACATCTTACTCTATACTTTTTGGATTTAGACAATGGATAGAACATGAAGGAACCACATTAATGGTTATTTTTAGGAATAATGAAATTATTTCTCTCTTGATAATCTAAATGATTTGGGAGATGGATTGAAAAACCTTGTTTCTATGATTAAATAGTTTTCTCAAGATATGAATCATGATGATAAAATGAGGGAAAAATTTCCTGTTGAATCCTTCATGATGAATCGACCAACTTATTTCAGTGGGTCATATAATCCAATTTTTGTGGAACATTGGATTAGTACATCTGAAAAGATATTCTATGTTCTCAAGTGTTCATATCATGACAATTTCATTTTTAAAATTTATCAGTTAGAAGGTGTAGCAAACTAGTGGTGGACTCTAATCATGAATACCTGGAAGAATTATGAAATTAAATCCATGGATTGTGATTATTTCAAGAACATATTCATTAATAAGTATATTCCTTGTGTCCTCCATACAAATATGTAGAAGATGTTCCATGAGTTGATGCAATAGGATGATTAATCTATCGGCACCTATGAGGATAATTTCACAAGACTTACGAGATATTCTTCTATAATTATCATCCAAGAAAATGTAATATTGTTAAGTTCATAAGTTGATTATATTCAATTCCTAGAAGGGAGTTATAAATAAGAGAAATTGGTAGTTATCAATAGATTTTTCGTTGTGAAATCAATTTTGAAATGGAGTTTGTAGTAAAGTATCAATCTCTTGGTTTTAACAAGAAGATGAAAATTGAGTTCAAAATGCAATCAACAAACCATGGAGATATGAAGATGAACCTTATTTTGTTCACTACTTATAGAAAGAAGAATGGTGGTAATTGTCTTAATGGGACAATTAAATGTTTGATGTGTGGAAAGTAAGTACACAGAGCAGTTTAATACATGAGTGATTGGAAAAAGTTATATAATGATGAAAATAATGAGCGAACTCCTCCAGATGCACCTTCTACACTTTAGTGTTTCAATTGAAGGGACTTTGGGAATTTCTCCATGTAGTTCCCAAATACAAGGGTTAATAACAGTGATCATAACCATAAACCTCTGACGATAAAGGACAAAAAAATAAAATCTAATGTCATAACGGATTAGGTGAACCAAAATAATTAATAATTTCTTATCCATTCCAACTTGGAAATTTTATGTTTGATTTTCTATGAATGATCCCTATGAATGTATTATTGTTCATCCATTGGTTAAATTTCATTTGATTTTATATACCAACATGCATTATGGAAAAATAAAATCACATTTGATATCCTATCAGTACACGGATGGACTTAATGTTTCTAATATAAATGATTTTGGTTAATGATAAGTGAATATTTAGTTAATAAAGGGTGAATTATAACCATTTCTGGAATGTTTAATTTAAACATTAGATTATGTATGAAATATTAAATTTGTATCTTCTATATTAAAATTTATGTATATTAGATAGCCTATTCAAACTACCTTGTTTTGATGGTAACTAATGAAAAATGGAATGGCATAACATGGAACTCGTGAACTATTAGTACTTCAAGAATAAAAAAAAACATAATGTTTAGAGATATAGGTGATTTGGATCTGTAAGAACCTGGTTTTTTCTATAAAATACTTTGGAATATTCTTGATGTTATTCCAGAGCAGGGAATTCAGACGGCGTGCGATTCTGAACCCCGTTGTGGTCGGAATTAAGATTTCAGTGCGTTCACACTAGGTACACCAAATAAATGGGATAACTCCTAAATGGTGATCTGGATTAGAAATCTGAGTGTACGGATGGTTTTGGAATGGGGTTTTTACCCTAGGAACGACATAAAACATGTCGGCGCGGGGCGTTTGGACCCCTCGCTCGCTTCTAAAACGTTAAACGGATAAATTAAATAATTAATTTATTCATTTAATGGATTAACTCTTGTATATCTTAATAGATTGCTCAGATGGGAAAAATAAGGGCACCTTTGAGTCCGGAACGTGCCGTTTACCCTAGAAGGGGTGTAACTTTCGTGGGCGTGGGCCTTCTGTGAAAAATTCCATCGAGGGTATTTTCATAATTTGGCGGATTTGGGCCTTCAGTTTTATAACTTTTGAATGGTGCATCGGATTAAAATTCTGAGACCTCCCTTGTGCTCGGAAGGTGGTGCTTAACCTAGGGGAGGCTTAACCACAACCACATCGAGAGTTTCGGGTGCAGGTCTTTTCGGGGGGTGTTTAAGTTAATTAATTTTTCTTTAATAATTAACTCTCTATTTAAACACCTCACCCTCTCTCTCTCCCTTGGTTGTTACAATGGTGGAAGAACCCTCAAGTCATCCCCCTCAAGATCCTCCTCTTTCTTTCAAGCTTTGGCGGCTGCGGATCCAGCAGGCGGATCCTTTGTGAAGCATCGGGAAATGCCCACGAGGTAGGAGATTGTCGCTTTGTTTTTAATTTCATATATCCTACTTTGATCTCAATGTTCCTTGTGGATTCTCTGTTAAAACTTCGATCAAACCCCATAATTGCGTAGCACATATTCTGGTCTTTCCAATTCACATTTTGGTTTCAAATTTGTAGTCCTGAGGCCTCCTCAATCGCCCGCCGAGATTGTGGGTTTTTGAGTGTTTCCGGTGGTTTTTGGGGCGTTCCGAGGAGAACAGGACGGCGGTCTAGCGAGTCAGCGTAGCGGCGCGGCAGGCGGTCCTGGTGGAAGGGGCGGATCGGCATCTCAGTCTGATCAGCGAACTTCAATGGAGCAGGTGGCTCCGGCCGGTCGGAGGTGAGCCGAGGCGAGCGGCAGGGAGGAGCCGTGGGGAGCGGGGATACGGTGGTGGTCCGCTGGGGATGCAGGAGAGCGGCCATGGCGAGGCAGTCGTGTGGTAGGAAGACCCGTGATCTGTGGGTCTGGTCGAAGGAGAAAACCTAGACCAGAGGAAAACAAATAAAAGAAATAAAACTTTAAATTGAATTTTAAATTAAGTTTATAATAATAATAATAATATTATTATTATTATTATGAAAATGGTTTATATTTAATAAATCATAAACTGGGGCTCGGTTCCATGTGTCGTCAGTGGCGACGCGTCCCTTAATTTGGGAGAAATTTTTTAGATTGTTTTGGGGGCTTTAATTTCTAAAACAAGGGGCCTCGGAGGCACGACATGCCTTTAAGTAGTTTGACGTTTTTCCAGGTCTTCGTGTTCTGAGCGAGGCAGACACATCCGACGTCTGATTCGAGCGCCGTCAGCATTGTTGGAAACCTGGTGCTGAGGCGAAGTTTAATAGTGTGGTTTTAGGTGTTGAAGCCGGAGTTGAGGCATGGGCCCCACAGCCAGTCTTTCGAGCAGCGTGCAGCGTTTTACAAATTTTTCATCTGACGTCAGATCGGGGTGTGTGAGCAGTCGATTTTGGGTGTTTTTCCGAGGGCATTGCAATGGCGCAATCCGCCCGCTTCAATTTTTCATGACGGTACGGGGCCCAGGAGGGTCATTTTGGTAATTGGCAGTGATTTCCAGCTCTATCACCGGGTGTCCATTTTGGACATGTGAATAGTTCATCTTGTGTACTTTTTTGAGAGGATCACAATGGTGTGATTCGTTGGCAGCGCTTTGGGACCAGGGTGTGGGTCCCATGTAGAACCGCTCATTCGTGGTTTGACAGAACACATCTTTTTATCGGGACATCCGTTCCGCTCAATTGAGCAGTCCTTTTGACATGTCTTTCCGAGAAGATCGCAATGCTGCGATGCGCCCGACTGTTTTCAGGGCCGAGGTTCAGGACCACGGGATGTCATTCGGGTGTAAAGAGGTGTTGGAGACCTTTACGTCGGATATCTATTGGAGGCAAGTAAGTAGTCGATCTGGCATGTTTTTCTGTGAGGATTACAATTGTATGATCTGTTTGGATGTACAGAGACTCCTTCAAGAACTCTGTTAAACGTGGAAGCAAGTAAGGTGCTCCGATGGTGGTTTGTCCTACTGTGTTTGTAGTGGACCCTTGACGTGTGATCACATGCACTCCCGTGGGAGTGAAATAAATGGTTGAAGAGATGTATTTGGTCATGCATGTGTCATTGAGGTGGAATGTTGGAGTTGTTACCTTTACACCTTCGCGTTGACATTGGGTGTTGTGTGCGTGGTAGCCTTTGGGATGGAAACATGGTATACTATGGGAGTATACATGAACACTTGGAGGTACATGTGGTTGTTTGTACCTGAGAACATTTGTGCGCTTGGTTGGAGTTGAAAAGGGACCACACGTCATGTGGGACCCATGTGTGTGCCTTGTTCTGCTTTGCGTACCCTTGACCTCTCACGACGTAGAGGGTCCTTCTGTACTCGTTTGTTGACCAGCAGGGTTGAGTTCCCCTGATCTGTTTTCATTTGTGGATCAGCAGGGTTGAGTTTTCCCCAGGTTTTGTTCTCATTTGTTCGACAAGTAGGGTTGAGTGGGATTCCCCCTAGTCATGTTCACAATGGTTTCGACTAGCAGGGTTGAGTGGTTTTCCCCTAGTTCTTTTCTTGATAGTTAGGCTGACAGAGTTTCTTCGTGATTCCTGGTAGAGTTCTTGTAGATTCGGTGTGACCAGCACTTTACGCAGGCACCGATCCTCTACCCAGGAGGTTGTTTCTAGCAGGGCTGGCCAGGAGGTTGTTTCCAGCAGGGATGGCCACTGGGTTACCATCAAGCAAGGATGGCCAGTACAGCAGTGTATACCGAGCAGTACCATCCAGTAGGGATGGCCAGAGCGGTTCCGGGTTTACTTTTATTGGGACTGGTCCGTGGTCCTCGATGTCGGGCTTACCTCAAGCGGGGCTGGGAAGTGGTCCCCGATGCCGGGTTTACCTCCAGCTAGGCTGGGAAGTGGTCCACGATGACGGTTCCGAGCCTCCCTCCAGTGGAGTACCCTTTTACGAGACTATGCATTGGGACTTTTCGACGACTTTATTCGGGTCTCCCTCCAGTGTATTACCATTTTATGAGACTAGGAAGTGTGGCACCCAACCACTCTTGTCGGGTCTCTCTCCAGTGGGAACCCGTCAACTTCCAGGGATTACCCTCCAGCGGGGCAGGGCAGGGGGTTGCCTATCGACTTTGAGGAGACCTGTCGACTGCGGGGTAGTGACGAGGTGTGGTTTGACGTTCCCCAGAACACTCAAGTACGAGGGGAACATTCCCCACTGAGACGCGTCCTTGTGACACGACCTAAAATCGTGAGGGAAAGTCAGTGCTACCCAAAGAGGATAGTATCAAGGTGCGGTGTTTTGATCCCCTTGACTTGTAGTTCAGGGAAGACATGTGGGATGATGGGCATCGTTGGTGTTTATTTCTGGGACGGTTGGCTACTCACTTTCTTTGGCTGAGCAATGGGACGAAGATCCCCTTATGATCTTGTTTGGGTTTCTTGATAGAGAAAATATATATGTATATACCCTGTTCTAGTACTCACTCCTTTGGTTTTGGTTACTCTCCCTCCATGAGATGTGAAGATGCGCGGGGTATGCCACGTGCTTTACGTGTCTAGATTCTTGTGGTTGGACGGGTCTACTCTCCTTCTATAGGTAGCGACGACTCGACAAGAATTTAATCTTCTCCCCGTTTCTAGCTCCTTGATTCTGGACGAGTCTACCTTCTTTCTCTTATTGGGTTGAGATGGACTCTCTACTTTTACTCTTTAAGGCACTCTCGGTTTTACTCCTTTAATTTTCCCTATTAAATCTACTGCTCACCGTTCGGTACCTATTTTGTTGCCTCTTCGATCATTCAGGGTATCCTACTGAGTATTTTTATACTCTCCCATGCTTGGGCGTTGCCTGCACTTGGTGTGCCTTTGCAGACGATGGACAGGTTGGTCGTGACTTCAGCGGATCTTAGGAGTTCGGGAGCTTAGACCACAAGCGATGGTGGTAGTCAGGTTCTCGGTGTGGAACTCTCCCATCTGTTTACTTTTGTTCACCTATTGCTGGTTTGTGGAACTTTTCTAGTTCGGTGTGTGTTTTCCACTTTTCTTCTCAGTTTACCTTCAGCACATTCTTTGTACTAATTAGATGTTGATGGACATTTGTGGTTTAATTATAGCAGTTGGTAATTTGATTTTCTTTTACTCTACATTTTTTCATTGAGTGTGATGCGTGTGTGTGTACATGTACTTAGGTAAAGGCCTCCCCGAGTTATTGTGCCTTTGGCGCTGGTCGCCAGCCCCTAGCCTATGAAGGTGGGCTTAGGGTAGTTGCGGCTCGAGCCCGGGTAGGGTCGGGTAGTGACAAAGTGGTATCAAAGGTGGTTCATTCTTTAGGACATTGTTCGGACGTCCCTAAAAAGGAATTGGTTGGGATTTAGGGAAAAAAATTAATGTTTCTCGAGAGCGTCTCTCAAGATAGGGAGTCCAGTGATGGTGCGGCGGCCGACGTATCCATTCACCAAGACCTTGATAACCCACTTGTCGACTCGGCATGCTAAGACACTTGTTGTAGGGATAATTGGTTTGTGCATCACATAGGATTGAGTCTTTGATTGTCCTTCGTGAGTCAGCTCCTCATCATTGTTGTTGTTGTGATATACATATATGCTCATTTGATCGCGGCACTCCTTGATAATATTCAGGATGTCTCCACGAAGACAGCCATCCAGGATACCATCTTTGGTTCATAACGATGACCGTATGAGCTACGAGGCCTCGGTACAGGACTCATCATGCGAGTCCCTTTCTCCGAGTGCACTGGTAGTAGCACCCCCACCTGTTGGGCAACATACATCTTTAGTAGAGCAGACGGGGCTTGAGCGCAGGTTGAGCGTGCCCAGTGAGTTCTAGCGGCAGATTCCACTGAGGTTCAGTGGTGTTCCAGACCCTCAGGTGGTAGAGGTTTGGATAGAGATAGTGGTTCTCCTTTTCAAGCTTGTGCATATTCCGGAAAATCTTATGGTGACTTTGGCCGCCAAACTTTTCCACGGAGTAGCATGGTGTTGGTGGAGTCTGGTGACTCAGTTTCTTGACGAGTCGTCACTTTCATGGGGAGATTCCATTTGTTTTTTTATGAGGTGTTTTTTCCCTCCTACTTACACTCCATTCGGATTCAGGAGATCCTGCAGTTTCAGAAGGTAGGGATGACAGTGGCCGAGTATGCGGCTTGTTTCGTAGACTGTGCACGCTTTTACACGGAATTGGTCCATGAAGGCAACTTCTGAGCATGGAAGTTTGAGCAGGGTCTCCACCATGAGATTCATTCTATCATAGCACCCTTGGGAATTTCCACTTATGTCGGGGTTCTCGAGTAGGCACTGGTGACAGAAAGCTTCCTGTCACGTTCTACAGTTGGTGGTGGCAGCAGGCACGTTGGAGTCGAGACGTCTGTCGCAGCTAGCAGGCTTCGGGAGGCAGAACCTCGATGCAGGTGGATTTCTGATAACCGGACTCATGGGTGTGGTCATACACCACAGTGGCAATAGAGGGAACCAGTGCAGCCTGGAGAGAGTCGGTTCTATGCTTGCGATGAGTAAGGTCACCTGGCGTGAGACTGCCCGACCAGGCACACTGAGAATAATGGGCAGGCAACAGGTGCACCACCACGGAAGAAGGGATGGTGAGGTTCCCTATTGCCTTTCCCTAACCCCAAAGTCTGGAGTGGGTGCATGATGTCTTCCACATGACTCACTAGAGAAGAAGTGTGTGTGCTTCTATGCACTTCATCAGCAAGGTCAGACCTCACATGAACAGATCTAATCCTTTGGTTTGTGTGAGGTGACGCGGGACTGTACAAGAGTTCTTCTGGGTACGGGAGAGACATGTGTGGGCTTAGTACCCTGTGTTGTTCCCTAGTTTTTCTTTTTGAGGACGAAAATCTTGAAGGAGGGAATGATGTAAGAACCCAGGATTTTCTATAAAAGATATTTGAATATTATTGATGTTATTCCAGAGCAGCGCCTTCAGACGGCGTGTGACTTCGAGCCCCGGTGTGGCCGAAATTATGTTTTCAGTGCGTTCACATTGCGTACACGAAATAAATGGGATAACTCCTAAACGGTGATCCGTATCAGAAATATGAGTGTATGGATGGTTCCGGAATGGGGTTTTTACCCTAGTAATGACATAAAACATGTCGGCATGGGGAGTTTGGACCCATCGCTCGCTTCCAGAACATTAAACGGATAAATTAAATAATTAATTTATTCTTTTAATGGATTAACTCAATTATCTCTTAAAAGGTTTCTCAGATGGGAAAACCGATGGCACCATTGAGTCTGAACATGCCGTTTACCCTAAAAGGAGTGTAACTTTCGTGGGCGCGGACCTTCTGTGAAAAATTCCACCGATGGCGTTTTCATAATTTGGCAGCTTTGGGCCTTCAGTTTTATTACTTTTGAACGGGGCCTCAGATTAAAATTCTGAGACCTCCATTGTGCTCAGGAGGTGGTGTTTACCCTAGGGAGGGCTTAACCTCGACCCTGTCGAGAGTTTCGGGTGTAGGTCTTTTCGGGGGTGTTTAAGTTAATTAATTAATTTTTATTATTTAACTCTATATTTAAACACCTCACCCTCTATCCCTCCCTTGGTTGATACTCTGGTGGAAGAACCCTCAAGGCAGCCCCCTCAAGTTCCTCCTCCCTTTTCAAGCTTTGGTGTTTGCGGATCCGTCCGACAGATCCATTGCGAAGCTTCGGGCAACGCCCAGGAGGTAGGAGATCGTCACTATGTTTCTAATTTCATATATCCTACTTTGATCTAAATTTTCATTGTCTATTCTCTGTAAAAACTTAGATCAAATCCCATGATTTCATTGAACATATTCTGTCCTTTCTAACGAACTTTTCTTTTTCATATTTGGAGTCCTGAGGCCTCCGCAATCGCCCGCCGAAGATTGCGGTTTTTTGAGTGTTTCTAGCAGTTTTTGGGGCGTTCCGGCGAGAACAGGGCGGTGGTCCGGCGAGCCAACGCGGCGGCACGGCAGGCAGTCCTGGCGGAGGCAGCGGCTCGTCGTCTCGGTCCGGGCGGCGGTCTTTAGCAGAGTAGGTGGCTCCGGCCGGTCGGATGGGAGTGGAGGTGAGCGACAGGAAGCAGCCGCGGGGAGCGGGGCTGCAGCGGCGGTCCGCTGGGGCTGCAGGCGAGCGGCCAGGGCAAGGCGGTCACATGGGAGGATGACCCGTGATCTGCGGGTCTGGTCAAAGGAGATGACCTGGACTTGAAGAAAAAAAATAAAAGAAAAAAAATAAATATAATTTTAAATTAAGTTTATAATAATAATAATAATATTATTATTATTATTATGAAAATGGTTTATATTTAATAAATCATAAACTGGGGGTCGGTTCCATGTGTTGTCAGCGGCGACGCATCCCTTAATTTGGGATAAATTTTTGAGATGGTTTCGAGGGTTTTAATTCCCGAAATGAGGGGCCTCGGAGGTGCGACAATCCTTTAAGTAGTTTGACGTTTTTCTGGGGGTTCGTGTTTTAAGTGGTGCGGACACATCTGGCGTCCGATTTGAGCATCGTCAGCGGCGTTGGGACCCTGGTGCCATGGTGAAGTTTACCAGTGTTGTTTTGGGTGTTGAATCCAGAGTTGAGGTGTGATCCCCATGGCCCGTCTTTCGAACTGTGTGCAGCGCTTTACAACTTTTTCATTGGACGTCTGTTTGGGGCTTGCGAGCAGTCGATTTTGGGTGTTTTTCCGAGGGCATTGCAAATGGCGCAATCCGCCTGCTTCAATTCTACATGATGGTGTGGGCCCCATGAGGGCCATTTTGGAATTGGTGGTGATTTTCATCTCTATCACCGGGTGTCCGTTTTGGACAAGTAAATAGTCCATCTTATGTACTTTTTCGAGAGGATCGCAATGGTTTGATCTGTTGGCAGCGCTTTAAGACCAGGGTGTGGGTCCCACGTAGAATTGCTCCTGCACGGTTTGACGGAATGCATCTTTTTCTCCGGACATCCGTTCCACTCAAGTGAGCAGCCCTTTTGACATGTATTTCCGAGAAGATCGCAATGGTGTAATGTGCCCGACTGTTTTCAGGGTCGAGGCTCAGGACCACGGGACATCGTTTGGGCGTAAAGCGATGTTGGCGACTTTTACGTCAGATATCCATTGGAGGCAAGTAAGTAGTCTATCTCGTATGTTTTTCCATGAGGATTGCAATGGTACTATCTGTTTGGATGTATGGAGACTCCTTCGAGAACTCTTTTAAACGAGTAAGCAAGTAAGGTGCTCTGGTGGTGGTTCGTCCTACTGTGTTTGTAGTGGACCTTTGATGTGTGATCACATGCACTCTTGTGTTAGTGAATTAAATGGTTGAAGAGATGTAGTTGGTCGTGCTTGGTCTGATGAGGTGGAAAGTTGGAGTTGTTATGTTTACGCCTTCGCGTTGACGTTGGGTTCCGTGTGCGCGGTAGCCTTTGGGATGGAACCGTGGTATACTATGGGAGTATACGGGAATGCATGGAGGTACATGTGGTTGTTTGAACTTGAGAACTTGTGTGCGCTTGGTTGGAGTTGACATGGGGCCACATGTAGTGTGGGACCCATGTGCGTGTCGTGTTCTGATTTGTGTACCCTTGACCTCTCTCAACGTAGAGGGTCCTTCTGTACTAGTTTGTTGACCAGCAGGGTTGAGTTCTCGTAGTTCTGTTTTCATTTGTGGATTAGCAGGGTGGAGTTTTCCCTTGGTTTTGTTCTTGTTTGTTCGACCAGCAGGGTTGAGTCCATTTCCCCCTGGTCCTGTTCACGATGGTTTCGACCAGCAGGGCTGAGTGGTTTTCCCCTGGTTCTATTCTCGATAGTTTGGCGGACAGAGTTGCTTCGTGTTCCCTGGTAGAGTTCTTGCGGATTTGGTGTGACCAACACTTTATGCGAGCATCGGTCCTCTACCCATGAGGTTGTTTCTAGTAGGGCTATCCAGGAGATTGTTTCCAGTAGGGATGGCCAGTGGGTTACCATCTAGCAGGGATGGCCAGTACAGCGGTGTTCACCAAGTAGTACCATCCAGTAGGGATGGCCAGAGCGGTTCTGGGTTTACCTCCAGTGGGGCTGGGTAGTGGTCCCCAATGTCGGGCTTACCTCTAGAGGGGATGGTAAGTGGTCCCTGATGCCAGGTTTACCTCCAGCTAGGATGGGAAGTGGTCCCTAATGACGGTTCTGAGCCTCCTTCCAGTGGAGTACCCTTTTATGGGACTGGGCATTGGGACTCTTCGACGACTTTAGTCGGGTCTCCCTCTAGTCGATTACCCTTTTACAAGATTGTGCATTGTGGCACTCGTTGACTCTTTTCGGGTCTCCCTCCAGTGGGAACCTGTCGACTTCCATGGATTACCCTCTTGTGGGGCTGGGCAGGGGGTCGCCTTTCGACTTTGAGGAGACCTCTCGACTACGGGGTAGTGACGAGGTGTGTCTTGACGTTCCCCAGAACTCTCAAGTACAAGGGGTGCTTTCCCCACCAATACGTGTCCTTGTGACGCGACCTAAAACCATAAGGGTGAGTCGGTTCCGCCCAAAGCGGATAGTATCAAGGTGCGGTGATTTGAGCCCCTTGACTTGTAGTTCAGGGCAGACGTGTGGGATGCTGGGCATCAATGGTGTTTACTTCTGGACTGTTGGATACTCACTTTCCTGGGCTGAGGTATAGGACGGAGATCCCCTTACTATCTTGTTCGGGTTTCATGATAGAGCATATATATGTATATACCTTGTTCCAGTACCCACTCCTTGGGTTTTGGTTACTCTCCCTCCAGGAGAGGCGAAGACGCATGGGTTATGCCACGTGATTTCCTTGTCTAGCTTATCGTGGTTGGATGGGTCTACTCTCCTGGTATAGGTAGAGAAGACTCGACGAGAAGTTTATCTTCTCACCATTTCCAGCTCCTTGTGTCTGGATGAGTCTACCTCCTTTCTCTTGTTGGGTTGAGCTGGACTCTCTATTGTTACTCTTTACTGCACTCTTGGTTTAAATCCTTTACTTTTCCCTGTTAGATCTACTGCTCACCCATCGGTACCTCGTTTTGTTCTCCCTCGAGCCTTCGGGGTATCCTACTTAGTATTTTTATGCTCTCCCCTGCTTGGTCTTTGCCTGCACATGGTGTGCACTTGAAGAAAACTGACAGGTTGGTTGTGACTTCAGCGGAGCTTAGGAGTTCGGGAGCTTGGACCATGAGCGGTGGTCTTAGTCGGGTTCCAGGTGTGGAACTCTCCAAGATGTTTACTTTTTTTTCCTGTTGCCGGGTTGTGGCACTTTTCTGGTTGGGCGTGTGTTTTTTCCCTTTTCTTTTCAGTTTACCTTCAGCACTTGCTTTATACTAATTAGAGGTCGATTCACATTTGTGGTTTATTTATAGCAGTTGGTACATTTCTTTTCTTTTACTCTACACTTTTTCATTGAGTGTGTTGTATGTGTGCGTACAGGTACTTAGGCAAAGGCCTCCCCGAGTTGTTGTGCCTTCGGCGCTGGTCACCAGCCCCTAGCCTATGGAGGCGGGCTTGGGGTAGTTGCGGCTCGAACCCAGGTGGGGTATGGTCGTGACAGAATCATCAAACAATAAATGGTGACAATTTATATAAATCATGAAAGTATTTCCTTTAGTGAAAAATCATTAAAATTAGTAAGATGATCTTGAAACCAAAAATGTTGTAATGTATCAACATTTTTTATGAATCGGAAGGAACCTTAGGTCATTCAAACTTTTTAGATTTGTGGATGTTAACTTTTTCTTAACATTGTTCTCTTTCACTATCCATTAGAAATCAATGGTATGATTTTTTCTACAATATCCATGTTTTATCTTTCCACCTATGTTCTCCCTGGTGGAAACCTATTTATATGTTACATTGGGTAATGGTTCTGGTTCTAAATTTCCCTTTTTAGGGGACGTTTTAATATCAATTGTTACATTGTGGGTTTATATAAATTTAACATTAAAGTATTAAAACTTTGATAACCCAAATGAATTTCTAGGGAAAATTCATTTTAAGGGGGTTAAAGTGTAACACCCCAATATTTTGTGAAATATTCTCTTTCGGATAAATTTATATTTTCAATATTTTTTTTTCATTTCTAGTCACACTAAAAATAGTTATATATATATATATATATATATATATTAAAACACTAATTCAATCATACCTCTCACACACAATACTGACTTGGATTTCTCTACATGCTATACCAACTTGGTTTGCGCTTCAAGCAACACCGACTTAGTGTATGATGAAAAAAACACTGAGTTTCTTTGAAACACACACACACACACACACACACACACACATATATATATATAATTATATGATATATTTATAACCTAACAATTAGAAATATTTATAATAATAGTAATAACTACTTTACAATCATTTTTTATAATTTTTTTAGATAAATAACACATATTTATAATGAAAGATGAGATTTATGGTAAAGTCCTTTTAAGTTAGAAATATTGATTTCTTGAATGGATCAATTTTTAATAATAAAATTAATTTTAGACACATTTAGAAAAATTAAATTTATAAAATGAATATAATTTTTGAATTAAAATTGTTTAAACTATCATATGGTTAATTTATACGATTTTTATGGGAAACATCATTTTTTATGAATAGTGAACAATACTATTTTTTAGTTTAAAACTGTCATTGTGTCTATTTATTATTTATGATAAATGATATTATAATAATTAATTATGGTAAAATTATATAAATATTACATATATTAATACATTTTAATTCATTTGAATCTATTTCACATTGAAATTCAATGTAAGATCTTAACAATATTTTTAACTTTTTCATACTTTAAACCATGGTATTTTGTACCATCTGTAGGATAAACACTAATAATAAATTTTCCAATTCTATTATTTGAATTTAAAAAAAATTAAATAAACCATTTAATTCATTCTAATATTTAGATCATAATAATACCTTGTAAATATTTTAAAAAAATGATTAGTAAATGTGATTAAAATTAATCACAGTTGTTAAGGCCTAATTAAGCTTAATTAGGGATTGAACCTTAAAATTAAGGGCCTGAAAGACCTAGAAACATGTAAAATATCCCATTTTATGTCAGTAGTTAGTCCATAAACATTCCATTATCTATTGTGGTTTGTTTTTCATGAATTATTTAGGTAAGAGCGTGTGCACACCTATGTTGATTCTAAAAGTTTCTAATGAGTAATTTTCCTTTTCTATAAATGGACACCACCTCTACCAATTAATCAGACCTATAAAAAAAATTATGATAGTCTATGATCTACCAAATTATCCACCCAAAAATCCTACCTTCTAACTTGAAGCATCCCTTAGGGCAAAAATATTCCCACAGAATCCTTTGGCGCAATCCAAAAGAGTTACCCGATTTAGAGATAACATCTTCTTTCAAGCCCCGTTCATTTATTATCCTTCTCCGCCCCTCCACTCTATTTATTACATTATTTTGTGAAAAAAATAATCCTAAATATACTAGCATGTTTTATGCATATTTTATGACATAAAATATCTCCCACCTCCATCTAATGGATGTTGATCAAAATCATTATGTGTACGAAAAACGACTGTCTCACGAAATGATAATTGTTCATTTCTCCATTTCCACCAATCATGTTGGAAATTATGGTTCAAAATATATTTATATATGTAATATTATTGTATTTATTAAGTATTCAAGAATATTTATACATTTTTCAACACACAACTCTTTAATTTCCAATTGGTTTATATATGATAATCTCATTAGAAGAAGTGTGGACTACTGCCCCCTCAAACCGGTGTGATTCGTTCACACACCACTCGAAATGTATTAAAGAAGGGTTTAATGACAATATATGATATATATGAAATAGTAATTCTTGAACAATAATTATATATATATAAATATATATATATATATACATATGTCATTTACATTCATTATTTCAATACAATAATAATAACAGAATCATCGTTCATGCATACATACAACTTACTGTCACCATGAACCGTGTATTACATTTCATAAATATTTTTTCTATACATTATAATAACCAGAATATAATGGATATTCATGATATTAATATAATTATATAAATTATTTAATCATGACATAAATAAAATAACCAACCATATAACAAATTTATATACATGAAATTAACAAAGAGAATATTACCCAGAGTGAAACCATAATATACGATCGTTAAAAAGAGGATAATATAAGGTCATAATCATAAAATATATGGAATTATTTATAATAATATAAATCTTTATAATTTTTATAATTTTTTTTTATTTTACATTATTCTTGTAAAAATACGGAGAGAGTCAAAACACATTGTAAGGGGATTTCATCTCACTTTTAATTTTCAGGAGAGAACTGTTATATTCACCAGTCTTTCATTTTTTTTGTTTATGTACTACACATTATTGTATTATATATATAATGTACATAAATTTATGTTTATTCACAATACATTTTTATTATATTAATTTCATGGGGTTTATCTTTGAAAAGCTACCAAATCGGTAAAATAGTTTTCCCCCAATTTTTCTACGTTGAGAATCAAGTTTGGTTATGCACCTGAACTCTTTTTCGTGGGGTATATACATCGATTTTACATGTTATATCAGGAATATACTTATTATAATTATATTTTAATCTTTATGTAATTTTCATTTCTTACATGAAGAGTATGACCCCAAGTCACCAAGTGACACGTGTTTATTGAGACAATCTCATTGGCTTTCGAGATTGCCTATATTTATGATTCATTTTAAGAACTATTATGATCCATATATAATGAATATTAATGAGCTAATTATAATATTCTATTTCACAATATAATCATGTATTGGTAACATATTTATACTCTTATATCAAAGTGATAGGTAAAAAGTGTTTTTCTTGAAATACAAACTTTACGATCCCTTTGTCAGAATTCTATGTTTTCTAAAAAGTGTTTACAGGAATGTTATACCATTATACTACATGATTTAAAAGATATTTTTTCCATATTTGTATTTAAAAAATATATTTAAAATAATCTTCTTACTAATTTCAAAAAAATTAATTCATTATAACATATTAACCGTGCAAAAGGAATGTATTATTTACCTCGTACGATATGTACTGCTTTACCCACTGCCATTCCATTGATGATTCCATTTCATTTTAAAATGATAATCCTTATGAAAATGTATTTTAAGAAATTTTCAAGTAAAAATGGTTTCAAAATTATTTTTAATTATTCTTTATAAATTTTTAATTTATATTCTATGAAAGTTAAATTTAAATAGTTTTATGTATTTAAAATCATTTTTCAAAGAAGAGGGAATATTTTACTCAAGAAATTATTTTGAAAAATTTTTCAAAATTATTTTCCATATAAGATATCATCTGTCGATGTTATTCATGACCTTATTTGAAATGATTTAATGTATCCATTCATAATTATTTCACGAGTGGTTAATGTTTTTATGCAATGATGTTTAGGACACCTATTTCACTTCCACGGGTTCCATGCATTTGAAACCAACTTCATTTCACATGCTATAAATTCATGAAGTGATTATGAAACCTATCACCTTTAATAAGTTATAATGTGATAAAGAATTAATGATATGTATCTCATTTTATGGAATATAACTTGATGTTTATAAGACTTATGTATTTTTAAGGGTCATGGTATGATGAATGTTTTTTATCTTTTGGAACATGCATAAATGATATTACTATAATATGGGTGAGACCTATATATCCCTTAAATTTTTTTGGTAATGGTATGTTTTATATGTTCCCTATGGTTATAGGGGTTGTAGAACAATCCTAAAATAAACAAGCTTCATGGGTTGTAGACTAAGCCAAATGAATTAAGGTTCCTTGATTGTATCCCAAGCCTAAAATAAATAAGGTTCTTGGGTTGTGTCCAAATACTAAAATAATGAAGGTTCATTAGTTGTAGCCCAAGAATATAGGAAATTGGTTACATGGGTTGTAGCTTGACCCCCAAAATAAGAAGCTACGTGATTTGTATTCCAATCCAAAATAAAATATAGTACCCAAGCTACTAGACCAATCTCGAAGTAGGCACATAGGTTATAGCCCAAGCCTAAAATGTTATAGAAGTTTTGGTAGGTAGCCTTGACATATAGTTTTCCATTTTTATATGTATTCCACAAATCCTATGTATTAATCATTAATTATAATTTCATGGATTATGATGTTAATTTCATTATGATTCATGCCTTATGAACTTCCAATATTCTTTTTATAATCATGTTTATTATCATTTATATGAAGTGTATGATCTTCTAATCTTATGATCGTGTTATCATACCCCTATGTTCATGTTTTTCCTAAAATATATCTCTTATTTACCATTACTGAGCTTCTGATCTCACTCATTTATTATATTTCATTTCATATAGTTGTGAATAAAGGTTTTAGGTAGCAGTACTGAAGGTGGAAATCTTTATGGGAGCTGTTGAATGTTTTTCACCATGATAGAATATTTTGTTTCCAATTTTCCATAGACACTAATCTATTTTAGTCCTAAAGAATGTATTTTTTTAATGTATTGAATTCTTATCTAAAGTTATGTATGATCCATGTATGTTAATCCTGGATCAATATAATCAGCCCTTCATTGGAGGGATAAATCAGTGTAGTTTGTTTATTATTCTTGCACATGTGAGTAATTATTCCATGAATATTAATAGAAATTTGTGTACATAATGGAAATACATTTTTATTGGTTATTTAATATGGAAAATAATGAAAATCAATATAAAATGATAAAAATATAAATATAAGAAATCTACTAATTTGATCCATGAAAGATGTAACAGTTTTGAGGAGCGCCTATCGTAGGGAAAAGAAAAATAAAATCTATTTTCCTAAAATATCACAGAATCTAACTAGAATCGTCTCACTTGAGGAAATTTCTCATTTGTTCACACACAATATCTATTTCAACTTGAGTACTTAGTTTTCGAAATTTTTATATATTCTATGTATTTATATTAATTTAAATGAACGAAAAATATTAAACTCCCAAGAAATGAAACAATTTTGATAGTAAAGAAAGAAAAAAAATCCTTTATGTTTTGGTTTATGTCTTCCATCATCCTCCTTGTTTTTGTTTACATTATGATTGATAATTCGATTATTATATCTCATGTATTAATTACTATTATTCTATATAGTTTTGTGAAATATCGAATGCATTTATAAATATTAATTTCACCTCCTCCTATAATAAATGATGACAACAAACCTTGATTGAGAGTGTGACATATCTTAGGACCTGGATCCATCATATTCCATTTAATCCACTAAATGAATCAACTCCATTATATAATGAGATTATATCATGTATAAGGGAGTGAGAAGTATTAATAAAAGTGGAAACATGATTTTGATATCTGTTTCATGATGGATGGTTTCCGCACATGTACACAACATAGATCCTCATCATAAACACAATAAAATATAATAATTTAATTGAATAATAAATGAAATTTCCACATACCTTACTGTTCCATGTATCTGGTTAGATGTTTATTTTTTTAGGGTATGTGTTCATAGTGGAAGGATAAATAAATATAATAAAATAAAATAAATGATGATGATGAAAAATTAAGAAGAATAAAAACCCAAACATGAAATCAAAAAATATAAATTAAAGTTTAAGAAGTTGAAAAGAATAAAAGAATGGTGGGGAAGATGGAGAAGAACAAGAATACTACGATGAAGATGATAAAAAATACAAACCATTGTTGAATTAGATTTATTTTATAAGAATATAAATTATAATTAAATATATAATAAAAATAATGTAAAAAAGAAATAAAAAAACAGAAAAGAAATGGCAGAAGTAGGTTCCCCTCAAGAATATGTCCTCTAAAATATGGATTTGGTTATTACCACTATATGGCCAAATATCCTCTAGGATCCTTATTATAATATTCATTAAAATTAATTTCCCATTGTTCCTCCAAATTTAAAAAATATTGGATGTGTATAGTCGATGTTCAGAAATAATTAATTAGAAACTCTCTTTCTGGATGAATGGTTCATAAATATTCCTCCAATATTGAGTGTCAAATATCTACATCAATGTTGTAATTTCTTAGTGATATTTAGTGGTAAAATGATTAATTTAATTATATTTAAAATACATGTAGAATCACCTCAATTGGAAGTCTGTATCACGAGTTTTTTCAAATTTATTGAGGTGGGTTCCACAATGTCATTAGGAATAATTTTTTAAATTGATTAATTTTTTAGGGCCTATAGATATTCAAATCATATCATAGTCCAAAATATAATTTTTTTATCCCAAACAACAATGAATAATAATGAATAGTTACTCAAATTGAATAAATATTTCAATTGTCATGCACAAAATACCAAAGGGAATAATATATATAAAAATTCCAGAATAAACCAATATTCACATTTTAGCCCTAAAAATGTCATAAATTCAAAATTTATGAAAATAGGCACAAATTTATAAATTTGTAGTTATTAAATCATGAAAACATATAAAAATGATGGAAATATTAGATTTACTACATTTTGGAGGAATCAATAACACAACCTCTTTGATTTTTTGTAATACCATTAAAAAAATAATGATCTGAGTTAACATGACCCTAAAAATGCATCCCATATATCATGAAAATGACCATATATATATTTCTATAAAACTCATATTTAGTTAAACATTATCTTGATATACACAATATAATATTCCTTTAAATGATTATGAATTAAAATATCATCAGTGCATTCTATAAAAAAATCATCATGTTAGGGTTTACACACTCAATTAATAAGTCCAATAAATTTATCTATTTCATTCATAACATTAATTATAATTACTTTAAACTCAAAGTAAATAAATCTACATCAATACATTTTCTTAAGGATATCCTAATCATTAAATATTAATTTGGGATTTTTAAATCATTAAAAAATATTAGGAAACCAACACCCCATTTGTGAAGATAAAGAAATAATATATCCTATGAAAAAATAATGGTTAATCACTATATACTTTTTTAATAATGGGTAATCTATATATATAGGAATGATCAAATTACCCTTAAATAAAAATATTAGAGAAGAATTATAATACAAATTATTCTAAAAACCCTCTTATTGTACCAAAAGTTATGTCTTGGGATATTAAATGATTACTCAGTCCAATGTGAGGGGGAAACCTATCCTTGAAGGTAATTATCTAACCAATGATATACTTCCACAAATCATTCATGATTTTTATCTAACTCTAAATTTTTGCATGGATATTGTTCTATGAGAATATAGGTCTATAATGGAAAATTTTACACAGCTACCCAATTCATCCTCTATTAGAAAAAGCATGGCTGTCACACAACCCATAATTACATGACACATACTTGTAAACTATGTTGCACTACTATATTGTTTAATCCAATCTATGTGGTATTATCCTAATATATTTTCAAAACCCATTGTTGTGAATGATCCAAAATGTATATAAATATAGAATCAAGACACATTTTAGTGTAACAATAATTATATATATAAGATTAATTCCCAAAACTCATGTGCCTACCCCTTTTATGAATTCAAATAACCAAGGTTTCACTATTATTTCCACACCTATGTAACTTTTATGAAAACACACACATTATTCCTAGATAAACTGGGATTATTTTTGTTACTATTTCTATAAAATCCCATTTATGAACATACATTTTCTATAAGGACCCTGCCTTAAAACATTACATAATATTGAATTAAATTAATAATTTACATTGAGGAACTTTTCAGTTTTAGTGTCTTAGATAATTAGACATAACTATTAAATCTCAATGATTACAAAGTAATCAAACCTACTTAGTTTCCCTTTTTTCACAAAATAAAAACTCTTGAACAAAATAGTCATGTCTATTTCCATGTTTTAGATAGCATGACATTTCTTTGATCCCATCCTTGACCCTATTCCACTTTATGTCCTGTGAAATACATCTCAAAAACTAGGGATGAGCATAAAAAGATCAGTAAGGGTTATAAAACAATGAATGAAAACATTAGATCATCAATATATACATAACATGATCTTTTTAACATACCTCATGAAATCATAAGATTTTTTAAATATACATAGAAATCATAAATCATAAAGGTAACTTAAGGAATACATAACATACTAACATTGTAGCTATCACAGCTACATAGAGAGTCACATTTGGAATACACATCACAGTATATTCCCTAAATCACTTAGGAGAAACATTAACGTTTACCTTCTTCACATTAACCAATGCATTGGAGAGCTATCTCAGGCTCACCCATCCTAGATTTATCATAGAACCACCCGTATACGTAACAATGTCCAATAATCATTACATAATCATAACAAATAACTTAAGCACAAAGGAAATATAACATTACCACATTATAATAACAATATAAAATTTTAAGATATTGAAATAATAAATCCATTCTAAAAACAATTTTCAATATCTAAATACATAAAAAGATTATATGGTATTTATTTTTCTTTTGAAAACAGCACGACTTGTTAAGGAAGCTATAGATCAAATAATACACACGGTGGCGGAAAATGCCGTTGTCACTGCTTATGTTAAAAAAGAAACATTCCTTTTTGTCATTTAGTTAAACTCTTCATAGTGAAAATGTTCCCTTTTAATGAAATGAAAATTCAAAATGGTTTTATACACCGTATAAAATAATGTCGTTTAGAAATCAAAAGATGCCTCAATGAAAGGATATTGAGATGAAGTCCTATACAAAGATGGTATCTTTAGATTAAGGATAAATCAATTACATAATTATGTGTGAAAAATATAAATACACTTAATATAAGTTTATATTAAGTGTAAAATAATCCAAGGTCATCCACACATATTCATATCATGACATAATCAAGAAGTAGAGGTTTAACCCAAATAATTGAAATTGGGTAAAGAAGTTCCCTTACAGAAATTCGACAGCCTAACGGCATCACATTAAATTCAGAAAATGAGTTGATGAGAGATTAAAAGGGTATAACATCACTTGGACATATATTTTACATCAATAAAGATATATAAGAACATATCCCAATATAATAATATGTAAATTAAAATACCTAACAAAAAGAAGTCTTTTAAAAAGAGGAGGGTGAAAGGTTCCCTTACCGATTTGGGTAACTTTCGAAATGTACACCCCATGAAAGAAGTGTCATACAATGAAGATTTAAATAACCATAAATTAAATTATATTGAAAAAATAATACAATAATTGGAAGTAAATACACCACACAAAAACAAATAGTGTAAAATGTAGCATGAATCTCACTGGAATAAAAACTGAGATAAAAACCCCTTACCTCGTTGTAATAAATCGAGTCGTATAACCAAAAGATAATAAGAAAAAAATAAATCACATAATACCATTAATATAAATAGAATCATTATTATATATATCAATTTTCAGTACACAATACACCACATGCAATAAATAAGTGGAGAACAATGGAAATCTCATGGAATTAAAAGTGAGATAAGAAATCCCCTTACAAAAAATTCGACAGCCTAACGACGCCACTTAAACATTTTTAAAATGAATTGATGAGAGAAAGAGGGGGTATCTCATCATATGAAAATGAAAAGGACAGTAATTATGAATATAAAAGAATACCCCCAACATAAGAACATGGAGCTTAAAATAAATGACATAAAGGAGAATACATGAAAAGAAAGAGAGAGGTGGGATCCCTTACCTCAAGTCCGACTTGTCTTGTTCGTTTATTTATATTCCTGAATAATAATACTTGGTAAATTAATAATTAATTAGTTACTTCCTTTAAAGTTTATTATTCAATTAATATCACATATTATCATGATATAATAATTAGCTAATTATCTGAGTTCATATCATATGTTTTGTCGATGTTCGGTACATGAGTCAAAAATGAACTTGTTTGAAGAGAATTGTCCATGTAGTTATAAGTAAATCATCTCTAGAATGGTATTAAATATTTAAATATCATATATATCCATTATATATTAATTTTATAGTATTCTATAACATTTAGATATAAAAAATTAAATGCACCGTTCATGGAGACGGTTGGCCGTATGTACGCATGAACGCTACTTTCATTTCTTTGTCATATTAAAGGAATTAAAACTAAATGAGAAATAGATATATTATAATTTTAGTATAATAGATATGTTATATAGGTATCATATGTTCATTAATTACATTCTTTAGAAATTCCATGTTTGTAATGAACGAGTCACATCACTTTAGGGGGCGGTAGTCCACACTTACTCAGATGAAATTATCACAGTTCCACAACATGAAAAGCATAACGATGTGATTTAAACTAATTAATAAGAATTTAGAAAATATAAATACAATATATATCTTATATAAATAAAGTTAAATCATATTGGCCACCATGAGAGGTGTTAAAAGAATATTGAACAATCATCGTTTCATGATGCAGTAATTTTCCACCCAGAGAAACAGTATGTTCTTCAACAATTAGACAGAGGTGTGTGTGAGTGTAGGTATAATCCTTGTCATAAAAAAATCCTAGTATATTTATTATAATTTTTTTATTATGGGGTCAAATAATAATAAGATAGTGGTGAATTGAAAAGGAAAATACAAGAAAGAAACTTGAGAGAAGACATTACCCCTAAATCGGGTAACTCTTTTTGATTTCAGCCAAAGGTTTCCTTGGAAAGACTTCTGCCCAAAGTGAGGTTTCTAAGAGTGAGATAGGGATGTGGTGAGATAATATGAGGAGATTTTGGATGATCCAAGGGCTTGAGAGGTGAGGGTAAGGGGGTAGAGGGTGGGGCCTTTTATAAGAGGGAGGAGCGTCACTATTGGAAAGTCTTGAAATGTTAAATTATTATAAAATGGTTTTTGGATTTTAAAGGTCCCAAAATGATATATTTCAAGGATAAGTTGATAATTGTTTTAAATACACCAATCTAATAGGTTTTCAAAAAAAATTAGTCTTATATTTTACCTTATATTTTCATTTTATTTAAATCGGTCATTAATGAGGTAATCACTGCATCATCATGGTGTCATAAATAAATTTATTTATTTAACGTCTAAAAATTATAAAAAATATCATGATTTAGGAAATATTTTTAGCTTTACAATTAATATTTATAGTCTAAGTTATAATTTATTTCAACAAAATTAAAATTGTTTTACATAGGATATACAAACAGTTGTTATATTTCACTTCTTTTTAAAAAAATAATGTCATAAATATCACTATCACACCCATGTGACTCCATGGGCCCTCAATTTTTGAATAAAGCTTATCATGGTCGTCCATGACTCAAAAAAGAGGATTTGGACACATGTTGGGGTCATTTTATATTATTATGATATTATTTTATTATCCTTAACTACCCAATTACTAATTAATCGCGATAATTAAAGATAATTACCGTCGTTACTACTCATAATGTCCAAAAACAAAAAAAATATTAATTAAATAATTTGTACCTTATGATTAGAAATATGGAATCCATTTTACCAAATTTAGAATAAAAAAATTGTATTAATTAATTTAAAAATAATTCTTGTTGTCAAAACCAAAGACGGGTTTGTAAGAAGTTCAATTTATCAAAATATTGACTTGTTTTTACATCCAATTGAAATCTGAAATTACTTCCAATGACCAAAATTGTATTAAGTGATAAAAATATAATTCAATTAAACTTTAAAACCAATTAAAAGGACAATATAACTATATAATTAAATTAGATGAAAAAGTAGTTTTTAAGTAAAATGTTGTATTTTTTCACTATTCATTAAAAATGAACATTTGTCAGAAAAATACCAAAAAGTTATCCAAAGTAAATTTGATATTCCAAATTCAGAAATGATGTCCATTTTACCAAATTCAAAACATTGAATTTTCATTAATTAATTTTATAATTAATTACCTCTGTCAAAACAAATCGCATGTTTTTAAGAAACATTATCTATCAAAAGATTGACACTTGATTAATTCCAGTTTCAATGGGATATTAATTCCAATGACCACCATTGGATTAAATCGTAAAAATATATTTTAATGAAACTATAAACCCAATTAAAAAATAGAATATAACCATATGAATAATTTATATTAAAAATATTTTTTAAATTAAAATACAGTATTTTTCACTATTCATTAAAAAAATGAACTTTATGAGAAAAATACCGAAAATTTACTCAAAGTAAATTTTGATGTCTTGATTCTAAAGAAGGATTTTATTTTTTCAAATATAAAATATAAAAGTGGAAAAAAAAGTAGATTTAAAAAGATTTTTCCATCAAAAGGCTGTTAATTGACCTTTTAAAGAATATTAGTATATTTATGATTAAAATTGGATTCATTCGCATTTTAAGCCTCTATAATTTATTGGGTAATTTTAAAAATATTTAAAAAACATATATAATCATTTCTTAGTTAGTTCTATTAATTATCGCCATTACAAAGGCTAGGCGTTTTCTACCATTTAAAATAATATTAATATATTATTAGTCTACAACATAAGATTTCAATGAAACTCTTTGTTGCATATTGGGTACGCCATCGAAGATAACATCCCCTTTAAAGTGATATTAGTATTTTATTCACAAATATTAATAAATATGAAAATTTCATATTCTTTATTTACCTGGGATTTTATATCCTTCCCCCTTTTGGGAATTATATCCTCGCAATTTTAAAATTGGGCTCAGAAACATCATTGAAAGTCCCACATCGGAAAAATAGTCAGTAAAAATATCACTTTAAAAGAATGAAAGAGAAGTAAAAAGGTCACCTAAGTTAACCCATACTAGGATTCCATGTATGAAAACATGGATATGAAAGATAAAACAAAGGTTCATGTTCTGATGGAGAGTGATAGAAAATATGTTTGGAGAAAGTTAATAACCAGAAAATCACAAACTTGTGATGGGTTAAACGGTATTTGATTCCCCAGTAGGAAATGTTAACAGAAAACGTTTTTATTTTAAGTTACTTTTCATTGATGAATTTATTTATGATCTTGACTAAAACATAAGTAAACATACTCACTTGTCATATAGACTTTCATCTCTTGCTAGATTTCTTACACAAACTCATATTTTCTCCAAAAGATGAGTATTTAGGATGACTTGTTCACATTAAGAGCACTATAATCAACTTCTTGAGAATGACCTAACCCACAAAAGATGATCTATATATTTCCCATGTCTTTAGACCTTAAACAAAACCAAAAATTGTAGTACAAGATCAGATAATCCCCAAAAGTATAATCTTTTATAAAAAGAAATACTACTCTTAATCTCCAAAATTCAACAAAAATAACCCAAGGTTCACAAAAGACCATTAAATAAATAGATATCCATAAAATTATTCAAAGTAATCCAAACTAAGATTGAAACTAAAATCTTTGAAGGATTTAATCACATATTCTTCCAAGATAAATCTTAACATTTATCTCCAAATAACATCAGTTACTCGTAATGTTTCATATTGAAATATAATTAACCTAATCACATATCCTCCATGATAGGTCAATCATTTCCATAAACTTGTTCTTGATTCATAAAATCATCTAACTAAAAATAATTAGTCATACTAACCAGGTACTTCACGTAGTCCAGTGGTAGGCGATAAATACCAGTCGCACTTTGGTTGTGGGTTCAATTCCTGCATCTTCATCCGACGTGATGGGTTGACACACGGTTTGGGTGTTGTCCCTTCTTAAAAACTATATAATTTTATAATATTCCCAAAAATAGATAAATTCATCAAAAATAACCATAAAAAATTTTAACCTCAAAGTTTATCTAATAACTTGTGTTTTGCATCCCAAAATGTTTTAACTGGTAATTACCTCAAATTCAAGGGTCATATAAACAAAAATGGTTCTTTATAACTATATACACAAAAGAAAATATAATTATTCCTTGAATAAAATTTTCATATATCAAACATCAGGGTTACACATACTATAATATGTCTTCTAATGTAATCTCATCATCAAAAGAGCCTTAATACTTTTAAGAGTTTCACCATCCTAAAATCTATCATAACTCTTGAATCCCTTATATGTTGAATTCTTACCCATTCAACATTCTTCATGATCCATTAACCATTCCTTTCCAACTTATTCTGAAATACTTATTTCTTACAAAAAAAATCATGAATCATATTCTAAGATACAATAATAGGAAAACATATGTTAAGAAATAATCCATACCTTTCATTGGTCATTGTCAGTTTCTTCATCCTCAGTCGGAATGAAATTAGGTATTGGTAAATGAATATTTGTACGATCCTAGTGATCACATTCCTGAAACTTCTTTGTAGGACATGTGTTTTCATAATGACCATGCACACCTAATTTAAAAAATTCAATTGATCCTTCAGAAAGATCTTCATTCCCTTTCCTAGATTCAACTAGATACTTCCTTTTTCCATGGCTTGTTCTTGATTTATGACCTTCATTTCCACATCTATAGCATCCTTTTTTCTCTTTTAAAGATTTTCCTATGTGTTTCTTTCCATATCATTGACACATAGGTTTTTGAACATACTTACCTTTATGTTTATTACCTGACTTCCGTAGGGATTTTTTTCTCGCATATATGATGTCTTATAAAAATCACTAAGTTTTAGGTGGTCAATAATGACTCTAGATAGTTTGTTGAGAATAACCACAAGAGTTTTCATTGCAACTCCCATATCATTCAGTTTCTCATTCAGAAAACTGTCACAGTTTTCTTCACATCCATTGTTACTTTGTTGCTTGCTAGATTCAGCCATTTACTAAAACCAAAAAGTTTAATGCGAGTATATCAGTAAAATCATCATATAATAATAAGATATAGTTATTCATGTTATCTTAAACTCATTCACTTTATCTAAAAACACTATGACTCTTTCTGAAATCCTAACCATTATGGAAATTTCACATATGCATAAAGAATATTCTAACCTCTAAAGTTATCTCAACCGACCTCTGATACCAACTATAAGGATCTGACCTTAAAACATTACATAATCTTCAATTTAATGAATAATTGACATTGAGGATCTTTTCAGGTTTAGAGTTTTAGAGAATTAGGACATAACTATTACATCTCAATGATTAGAAAGTAGACACATATACTCAGTTTCCTTTTTTCAAAAAATAAAAACTCTTGAACAAAATATTTATGTCTATTCCCATGTTTTAGACAGCATGACATTTCCTTGATCTCATCCTTGACCCTGTTCCACTTTATGTCCTATGAAAATTTTTTCCAAAACATGGGATGAGCATAAAAAGCTCAGTAAGGTTTATAAAACAAGGAAATAAAACATTATATCATCAATATATACATAACATGATCTTTTAAACATACCTCCGTAAATCATAAGATTTGTGAAATACACATATAAATTATATATCAAAAAGGTAACTTAAGGCCTACATAACATACTTAAATTGTAGCTATCACAGCTATATAGGGAGTCACATTTGGAATACCCATCTTAGTATATTCCCTAAATCTCTTAGGAGAAACATTAACATTTACCTATGTCACATTACCCAAATCATTAGATAGCTATCTCAAGATCACCCACCCTAGGTTTATCATAGAACCACCCATATACGTAACAATTTCCAAGAACCATAACATATTCATAACACATAACTTAAGAATAAAGGAAAGATAACATTCCCACATTGTAATAACAATATAACATTTTTTGATATTGAAATAACAAATCCATTCTAAAAACCATTTTCAATACCAAAATACATAAAAATAGTATATGGTATTTATTTTTCTTTTGAAAACATTATGGCTTCTTAAGGAATCCATAGATCAAATAATACTCGTGGCAGCGGAAAAGGTCGTTGTAACCGCTTACGTTAAAAAAGAAACATTCCATTTTGTAGTTTAGTAAAATGCATCATAGAGAAAATATTCCCTTTGAATGAAATGAAAATTAAAAATCTTTTTATACACCGTATTAAATAAAGTCATGTATAAATAAAAAGATTCCTCGATGAAAGGATATTGAGAGGAAGTCCCGTACAAAGATGGTAACCTTAGATTAAGGATCAATCAATTACATAATTATGTGTGACAAATATAAATACACTAAATATAAGTTTGTATTAAGAGTAAAAAAATCATAGGTCATCAACACATATTCATAGCACGACATAATCATGAAGTATAGGTTTAACCCAAAGAATTGAAATTGGGTTAAGAAGTTTCCTTACAGAAATTTGACAGCCTAATGGCGTCACTTTAAAATTCATAAAATGAGTTGATGAGAGATGAAAATGGTATCTCATCACTTGGACATAAAATTTTCAGCAATAAGGATATATAAGAACATATCCCAAAATAAGTATATGTAAATTAAAAGGCCTAAAAAAATAAGTCTTTTAAAAAGAGGAGGTTGAAAGGTTCTCTTACCGATCTGGGTAACTTTTGAAACGTACACCCCATGAAAGAAGGGTCATACAATGAAGATGTAAATACCCATAAATTAAATTTTATTTCACAAAGAATACAATCACAGGGAGTAAATACACCACACAAAAGTAAATAGTGGAAAATGTAGCCTGAATCTCATTGGAATAAAAAATGAGATAAAAACTGTAATGCCCCAACCCCAGTTTCCCAGAGTCGGTGCATTATTACATAACATTGGAATGATCACAAGAAATATCAAATCTCGAAAGACCGATTGGTTTAGTAGCCTTGGAAACACTAGATATATTCATAAAGTTTTACATTACATTATAAAGTGAAAAAATACTACAACAACATATTGTCTCCATAGTCCACACTATTATCCCCTCATAATATCCCTGTAGGTCATTCATAATTTACTTCTTCACATCCTGGGAAAAATAAAAAATAGAAAAGGGGTGAGGTCAAATTCCCAGTAAGGATAACAATATAGCAAAAACATTCATAAATAAGAATAAACATTTAAGGCAGTGTATAACTAAAATAAAATCCTTTTAAACTTGAACTTCAACATAGTATAGAAAAAATAAAATTAAATAATGCCATTTACTTATTCACATGGATATTCTACTAATCGAATAATCACATGAAATATCAATAACCACTTTCATAATGATAAAATGCATAATGCCAGACTATCATAACCACATATCCAAGGCCTCATGCCAAGACTAAAAATAAGATTTTGTCAATGACTTGTACCAAGACACTAGTTTGTCTCATGAGACATATTGATGCATCGTGGAGCTATAGCGGGCTCCACCCGTCACTTATTAAGTCCAATTAATTCCTCATATGAACAGGTTTAAACATAACATAAACATTCGTATTAAAACTAGCATACGAAATGTCAATTATTTCTCCATAAACCATGAATGGTATAAAAATAACACATCCATATTCAAACATATCACAAAAACTTCAAGACAATATGGAATTTTTGTATCATAATAAATAAACTTCAAATAAGCTTAAAATCCATTAAAGGATGTTGAAATAGATGAAATCAAAACTATTTGAGAGAAATATATCTTTTTTTTTAATCATTTAAAAGTCACATAATTATGAAATAAAACATTTACATTGAAAATATTCTTATAATCTTGTAAAGGAATCATTGAATATTTTATAACGGCGGAAAATAGACGCACCCATCGTATATGTTAAAAAAACATTCTTACCTTAATTCTGTTGAAAAGGTTAAAAAGCACCTTGTTTGGAAAACGATGGAAAGATTCCATTATAAACCTCTTATAAAATGTCAAAAAAGGGTATAAATGACTTTAACCCATATTCTTGTAAATATTAAGAATGTTTTGAAATACACTTTCAAGAAACATGGATGTGGATGATAAAGAGGTCCTAGTAGATAATTACGTATAAACAACCTCGGATAATGAAGAGATTGTGAAATAACCCTTAACTTGTACTTTTCCTTGTTTGGGGTATGTTAACCTCCTGTATAATGGTGAAATAATTTTTATTAAATTATACAAGAATATGATATCATATATGTTCTTTTAACATTGATTTGTTAATAATATCTTGGTATTATCGTTGCTTCGGGTGTTATCTTACTCGTTTTCTTTTATATGTTTTGTTATGTAATCCATGTTTGTCATGTATAGGTTGTATATTATTCAAATACAAAATGATATCAAGTCCTTAGAGACTATTATTAATCATCAAATGAGAATTATACTTTAATGGATACAATGGAGAATGAATCTTATCGCGTTCGTGGAGACGGTAGTCCATACGTACGCACGAGCGACAATATCATTCTTTTGATATTAAAATAATATATTATTGGATGGTATATCATATATAAAGAATAATTATTTGTTATATTTATTATTTACATGAGTTACACATCATTATTATACCCATCCAAATAATAATTTATTTAATAACAATTACACCACGACGTGGAGACAGTAAGCCGTACGTACGCACTTATGGTGACATGTTATTCAAAGGATGGATAGAATAATGAATATGGTTGTACAATATTTATAATAAAATCACAGTATATATAAGATATTGGAGTTATTATTTTATAATGGTAATAACGAAGAAGGAAGAAGTGGAAGAAGAAAGGAACTTGGAAAAGGGTGGTGAAATCATTACCTCTTCTTCGGGTTCTTCCTTTTGATTTGATCAAAAGGTATCTTAGGTTGGCTTTATGACTAAAGTAAGGCCTCTAGGATAAATTTAGGGAAGTTGAGAGAGTATTTTGGCAGGGTTTGGCCGAACCAAAAGGCTTTGAATGTGTGAATTAGTGAGAAGGGGGAGTGCCCTTTTATAAGAGGGGTGAGGGGCACCTTTGGAAAAGCTAGAAATATTATTTTATAATAAATTCATATTCGGTTTTTAATGGATCCAAAGTGTATTATTTAAAGTTTAAGGTGGGAATGGGTCGAAAACCACTCAACCAATCGAATTTAGACAGGTTTGGGTCATTATATTAACCTTATCTTTTAGTTTTAACTCTTAGTTAATTAGTTTGACATTTACCATGTCACTTTGTATTTTTATATTATATAGTTAATAAACATACTATATATATCCAAGGGACCCCCAAGTGGTCCATTAATGATACTAATATCATGATATAAGTCTCTCGGCCTAACCTTAGATTTTTAGGAATTTAATATCAATTAATAATATACTATTTGTTTTAAAAACTCTTTTATGTCAATTTTGAAACTATTCAATAAATGATTTTTGTAAAAATCATAAAAAATGATTACTTCGAAAAAAGTTAATTAAATCATTCCTAACATGTCATATTAACCTATAAAATTATTTTAATTCATAAAAAGTCTCAAATTATATTTATTTGGGTATCTACAATATCAATAATTTTAATTTTTCACTATTATGGTAATTACTGCATCACTATTGTGTCATAAATAAATTAACTTATTTAATGTCTAAAAATTATAAATAAAATAACATTATGTAGTGAATATTTTTAGTTTTCTAATGAATATTTATAGTCAAAACTTCAACATATATAACCCTATGTAAAGATTATTTTTCTTAAAGATATATGCTTGTGTCATTTTTGTATTCATTTAACCTCATTAAAATAGTGTCCCTATCAATTACAAGTGGAACCATGGGGTCCCAAAATCGACCCAAAGATGCCCTTGGTCGAACATGTATCAGAAAATAAGGTTAGGACACGTTTTAGGGTAATTTCGTATTATTATCATATTATTTTTTGAAACGTTATTTACAGGATTTACCCTTTAACCATGGTAAATAAAATATTTACCGAAGTAATTATTCAAAATGTCTAAAAATAAAAGTTACATATTTACACAATTTGAACATCCTGATTCCAAATAAGGAATGCATTTTTCCAAATTCAAAACACAGAAGTGGTAGAAATTAATTTAAAATTAATTCCCGCTGTCAAAACAAAAAGTGTGTTTTTAAGATATAATAACTATCAAAAGATTGATACTTGTTTATGTTCGTTTTAATTGTGAAATTATGTCTAATGACCAAAATTGTATTAAATGGTAAAAATATATTCTAAATATACTTTAAAACCACCCAAATTCATAATTTATCACTATTAATTATTTTGATTAAAAAAAATTTATTAAAATTTAGTAATTTTCACTATTCATCAAAATATTAAAGTTATCCGAAAAGTACCAAAATTTCACCTTAGGCTAAATTAGATACTCCAAATCCAAAAATGAAGTCCATTTTGAGAGATAAAATTTTTAAAATTTTAAAAAGTAGGTATTACTATTCATAACGGCTAGTTTTATCGGTTGTGGTGTGTGTTAGAACTCGATGTTGCGTACAACACACGCTATTGCATTATTCCAAGAAAAGCGTACCATAGAATATTGGGGTGTTACAAAAACCCCTTACCTCGTTGTAATAAATCGAGTCGTATGACCAAAGGATAATAAGAACAAAATAAATCACAGAACACCATGAATATAAATAGAATCATGATAATATATATCAAATTTCAGTACACAATACACCACATTCAATAAATAAGTGGTGAACAATGGAAATCTCATGGAATTAAAAGTGAGATAAGAAATCCCCTTACAAAAATTCGGCAGCCTAACGGCTCCACTTAAACATTATTAAAATGAATTGATGAGTGCAAGAGGGGGTCTGTCATCATATAAAAGATAAAAGGACAGTATGATGAATATAGAATAACATCCCCAACATAATAACATGGAGCTTAAAATAAATGACATAAAAGAGAATACATTAAAAGAAAGAGAGAGGTAGGATCCCTTTCCTCAAGTCCAACTTGTCTTGTTCGTTTCTTTATATTCTTGAATAATAAAGATTGGTCAATTTATAATTTCTTAGGGACTTCCTTTAGTTTTTATTATTCAATTCATATAACATATTATCATGTTATAATAATTAGTTAATTATGTGAGTTTATAACATACGTTTTGTCGATGTTCGGTACATGAGCCAAAAATGAAGTTGTTTGAAAAGAATTGTCCATGTAGTTATAAGTAAATAATCTACAGAATGGTATTAATGACCTAAATATCATATATATCCAGTATATATTAATTGTATACTGTTCTATAACATTTTGAAATAAAAAATGAAATGCACGGTTCATGGAGACGGTATGTCGTACGTACGCATGAACGCTACATTCATTTCTTTGTCATATTAAAGTAATTAAAACTAAATGAGACATAGATATATTATAATTACAGTATAAAATATATGTTATATAGGTAACATAAGTTCATTAATTACATTCTTTATAAATTCCATGTTTGGAATGAACAAGTCACATCACTTGAGGGGGCGCTAGTCCACACTTCCTCGGATGAAATTATCGCGGTTCCACAACAATAAAAGGAAAACTATGTGATTTAAAAATAAAATTCAGAAGAATATAGAAGAAATTAATACCATATATATCATATATAAATAATTTGACATCATAATGGCCACCATGAGAGGTGTTAAAAGAAGATTGAACAATCATCATTTCGTGAGGCAGTATTTCGCCACCCACAGAAACAATATGTTCTTTAAACATTAGACGGAGGTGTGTGTGAGTGTAGGTAGAATAATTATCATAACAACATCCTAGTATATTTAGGATAATTTAGTTATTATGGGGTCAAATAATAAGAATATAGTGGTGAGTGCAGAAGGAAAATAAAATAAAGAAACTTGAGAGAAGACATTACCTCTAACTCACGTAACTCTTTTTTATTTGAGCCAAAGGCTTCCTTGGAAAGACTTCTGCCCAAAGTGAGGGTTCTAAAAGTGATATAGGGATGTGGAGATATAATATGAGAATATTTTGGATGATCTAAGGGATTGAGAGGTGTGGTTAAGAGGGTATATGTGGGGGCCTTTTAAAAGAGGGAGGAGGGTCACTTTTGGAAAGTCTTGAAATGTTACTTTATTATAAAATGGTTTTCAGATTTTAAAGGTCCCACAATGATATATTTCGAGCATAAGGTGATAAGGGTTTGAAATCCACCCATCCAATTTTTTTTCGACAAGTGTATGTCTTATATTTTACCTTATCTTTTCATTTTATTTAAATCGTTCATTAAATAGGTAATCAATGCATCATCATGGTGTCATAAAAAATATTTATTTATTTATTTTCTAAAAATTATAAAAAAATATCATGATGTAGGAAATAGTTTTAACTTTCCAATGACTCTTTATAGTCTAAGAGATAATTTATTTAAATAAAATTACAATTTTTTTACTTAGGATATACAAACCTTTGTTATATTTCTCTTCTTTTTTAAAAAATAATGTCATAAATGTCACTATCACACCCATGTGACTCCATGGGCCCTCAATTTTGTAATAAAGCTTCACGTCTTCATCCATGACTCAATAAAGAGGACTTGGACACATGTTTGGGTCATTTTATATTATTTCTATATTTTTTTATTACCCTTAACTACCCAATTACTAATTAATCACGATAATTAAAGTTAATTATCATCGTTACCACTCACAATGTCCAAAAAACTAGAGTCTTAATTACATAATTTGGACCTTATGATTCCAAATATGGAATCAATTTTACTAAATTCCAAACACAGAAATTTTATTAATTAATTTAAAAATAATTCTCGTTGTCAAAACCAAATATGGGTTTTTAAGAAGTAAAATTTATCAAAAGATTAACTTGTGTTTACATCCAATTGAAAAGTGAAATTACTTCTAATGACCAACATTGTATTAGTTGATAAAAACATAATTCAATTACACTTTAAAACCAATTAAAAGTACAATCTAACTATATAATTAAATTATATGAAAAGGTATTTTTGAAGTAAAATGCAGTATTTTTCATTATTCAATAAAAATGATCATTTGTCAGAAAAATACCAAAAATTTATCCAAAGTAAATTTGATATTCCAAATTTAAAAATGATTTCCATTTTACAAAATTCAAAACATAGAATTTTAATTAATTAGTTTTATAATTAATCCCCTTTGTCAAAACAAATATCATGTTTTTAAGAAACAATATCTATCAAAAGATTGACACTTGTTTAAGTCCAATTTCAAATTGAAATTAATTACAATTACCACAATTGGATTAAATGGTAAAAATATATTTTAACTAAACTATAAAATCAATTAAAAAATATAATCTAACCATATAAATAAATTATATTAAAAGGAGGTTTTGAATTAAAATACATCATTTTTCTCTATTCATTAAAAAATTAACTTTATCAGAAAAATACCAAAAATTTACACAAAGTAAATTTTTATGTCTTGATTCTAAAGAAGGATTTTATTTTTTCAAATATAAAATATAAAAGTGACAAATATTATTTTTAAATAAAATTTCCATCAAAAGGCTTTTAATCAACCTTTTAAATAATATTAAAATGTTTATGCTTAAAATTGGATTTATTTGCATTTTAAGCCTCTATAATTTATTGTGTAATTGTTAAAATATTTAAAAAACACATATAATCATTTTTTAGTTAGTTCTATTCATTACCTCCATTACAACGGCTAGGCGTTTACTACTATTTAAAATAATATTATTATATTATTAGTGGGCAATGTAAGATTTCAAAGAAACTTGTTGTTGCGTATTGGGTAAGCCATAGAACATAGCGTCCCCTTTAAAGTGATATTAATATTTTATTCAAAAATATTAATAAATATGAAAATTTCATATTCTTTATTTACCTGGGATGTTACAATTTCTCACAATATGTCCTTCTTTTATGCAACCCCATATCTTTCAGAATAGAAAATAGTGTGTGTAATGATAAATTTATAATCCCTACCCCACCCTTATTATAGAGTTGATGGTTTTCCCAACTCTAAATATCCCTAAAAATAAATTTTCATTACAACATAGAATCTCATTATACAATTTGACTCCTCCTTATTGCAAAAATAGTTTCTTGTATGTCTAATGCTCATTGTGCATACACCTATTCGAACCGAGTTCACTTATGAAAAAAAACATAAAAGTAGTATCATGAAAACTAGTGAAAAAGGTATTCAATACAGTCATGTTCTAATAAACCACCTTGACTTATACTCCAAATCATAGACACCCAAATATCATAAAGCCTTCCTTATTTCTAAAATGGAAGGTGTCGATACCTTTTCCCTTCAAAATAATCTATACAGTGGATATGTAATCCCCAACCTCAACACCTTCTATTGAAATAAAAAATACCCCCATAATTTGTCATAGGGAGGATCCCCATATCCTTGTCACCTCCCACCCTAAATAGAAATATATATTTTATACAAATGACCACAAATAACTTTAGAGATATTTGATTCGAAACTACATTTCCCAAATTACTTAGTTACATGATGTCAAATTTCACATCAACATCCTCAACAGAAGATGTTAAACTATATCCTAAACATATATGAAAAGCATGGGATACCATGTTTAATTGTAATATGATTCCTCACCTAGTTATAGTGATATGATTCTTATTATGATAATGAAATTAAACCCCCATATTCTAGGAATATTATATGTGAATGTCCCACATCATCACTTATAGTCTATCCTTTTTCAATGCAAGTATCATTACAATATGATGTTATACGGGATGGATCGGTGTCATTACATGAACATGAACTGGGAAGTCAAAATATATGGGTTTTGATCCATTTTTCCTAATGTGGTATATAGTTAACCTCTATATGGTTCAATCATGATATTCAAACAACCTTTTCTGGCATTCATGGGTGGAAAATCAAATATCATTATCCATCATCAAGAATCTAATTCTATCACACCACCTTTAAGGGAGTAGGAAACTATGAATAATGATAACATTTATAGATTTTACAGAACATATAACTACAAATATATATTCCTCATCCATTACAGCATCAACGTAGGATGCTAATATATTACTTGACTAATATGTGGAGAGTGTATATGGGAAAAATCCCAAATATAATTTAATGAATGGGATCCCTGAAAAAATTGTAAATGTTTTATTTTCCTATAATTTGGAGAGAAAATTAGGATCATCCCATAACAAAATATTATATTTTTTATCACTTTCACTTAGTTTTAAAATTATTACCCTTTATGCTTCATTTGAAACCCATCCATAGGTTAAAAACATGGGGATCCTATTGTATGAATAATGGGGATCAGGTGATCTTTTATTTACCTTGGTGATGATCTTGTTGTTATACCTCATTTGACTAATATGGGATATATTATGTAATAATAATAGGAATCCTATGGGACAATTTTTATATATCTACTTGCTCTACCCAGGTGAAAAGCTTGAGATTCCTTATATGATGAGCATAATATGTCTATATAACGAGAATAATATCACTCCACTCTTTACATTGGTGTGGTGCCTTTGTTATTACCTCATGTGATGAGCATAAGACACCATATGTTATTATTATAGGGTTATATATGTGATGATAGTAATTTACTTGATGGGATGAGAATTGGGTTCCTCATATGAAGAATGTGAGTCTCAATGTGTTAGGGGAACATGATTCCTATGGTAAAATTCCATGGATTTCTTATGAACTAAATGTATGTTGAGTCATGGAAATAAAGGCATATCTCAGATTTTTCACCATATATTCCATATGTCTAAAGAAAAATATACCATCACAATATCATATGATATAGACTTTTATAAATTTCACACACACCCATATAATCATCAGCTCCAACAAAAAGTATAAACCCTTTCACCATTGAAAGAGGTGTAATTAACTATATTTCAATAGAGATTATCACCATGAAAATTATTCAAAAAATGTCTTAAATCGTAATGGGACACTTGGAATATTTTATGAACACTAAGAAGGTATCCATGGAAAGAATATCCATCATCATATCATTATACTATGATTAGGGAGTAATGTAACGCCCCGACCCCAGCTACCCAGAGTCGGTGCATTACTTCGTAACATTGGCATGATCACAAAAGATCAAGTCTCGAAAGACCGATTAGTTTAGTAGCCTTGTAAACACTAGATACATTCATACATGTTACATTACATCATAAAATGAAAAACTACAACAACAAAATCTCCATAGTCCACACTTCTATCCTCTTCGGACTATCCCTGCTGGTCATTCATAAAATACTTCTTCACATCCTGGAAAATATTAAAACATTGAAAGGGGTGGGCTCGGATGCTCAGTAAGGTTAACAATATAGCGGAAGCTTTCATAAATAAACATTAACATTTAAGGCAATGTATAACTAAAACAAAAGCCTTTTAAACTTGAACTTCATCATAACATGGCAAAAGTAAAATGAGATAATGTCATTCACTTCTTCACATGGATATTCTACTGGTCGAATAATCACATGCAATATCAATAACCACTTTCATAATGAGGGAATGTATAATGCCGGACATTCTGAAACATTTTTTCAAGGCCTCGGCCAAGACGTCTAAAATGATTAAGGCCTCGGCCAAAACCATAAATCAAATTGGGAAAGGGCCTCGGCCAATTCCATGTCTAGTTGTCTCATGAGACCTACCGATGCATCGAGGAGCTATAGCGGGCTCCACTCGTCACTTATTAAGTCCAATACATTCCTCATATGAATAGGTTTAAACATATAATAAACCATAACATAATCGTATCACATAAAACATGCATAAAGGAAACATAACATTTCCACATTTCAATCACAAGATATCAATACAACACATTGATTTAATAAAAACACTTTCAAAACCATTTTCAATACCAAAATAAAAGAAAGTTAAAACTTAGTATTTATTTTTCATTAAAAAAATGATGGCTTGTAGAGAAAGCCGAAACTCAAATAATGGTCACAACGGCGGAGAAGTCGTTGTCGCCACATACGTACGGAATGAAAAGCATTCCCTTTTGTCGTTTAGCAAAACGCTTCGTATAAAAAAGATTCCTTTTGAATAAACGTAAAAGTCAAAGGGGTTTATTCACTGTATAAAAAAAATTATGTATAAAACAAAATATGCCTCAATGAATGGAGATTGAGACGAAGTCCCTTAAAAAGATCATTTTTAAATAAAATATATCTATTATGTGTATTCACTATATGTACACATAAATAAAGTATAAATACAATATACAACATAATAATATCATGTCATAATTTAAAAGTAGGATATTAACCCAAAGAATGGAAGTTGGGTTATGAAATTCCCTTACAAAGATCATTTTTTAAATAAAATAGATCTATTATGTGTATTCACTATAATTACACATAAATAAAGTAAAAATACAATATAGGACATAATAATATAATGACGTAATTTTAAAGTAGGAGATTAACCCAAAGAATGGAAATTGGGTTAAGAAGTTCCCTTACCTTGTGTCCGACTTGACTCAACCGTTCTTTAACCTCCTGAATAATAAAATAGAGTTAATATCTACCTTATTAAGAACCATTTTCAATTTCATTACCCTTTTTATATCACTTATTACAATGTTATGAACATTATGTAATTATTTATGTTAATAACGGTCGTTTTGTCGATCTTTGGTACTTGAGTCAACAATAAACTTATTATAATTACAAGTTGTTCATGTGGTAGAATATCAATTATATACAGAATTATATTCATGATTTAGATGTCATATATATCTTATATATCCAGTATATACATTCATTTATAATATTACGTAACATTTAGAGGTAAGAAATGAAATGCACCGTTCATGGAGACGGTAAGCCGTACGTACGCATGAACGCTGCTTTCATTTCAATTTCATATTTAATGGAACTAAATAATAATGATATAAATGTATAATATAATTACAGTATAATATAGTGTATAATACCATTTACTCCATCCTTTATACATCCCACATATGGCATTAACGATTCAAATCACTTTGAGGGGGCGGTAGTCCGCACTTCCTAAAATGAAATTATCGCGTTTTACCCATAATGGAAATCATAAAGTATGCCATAAATGAGAAATACAGAAGAATAAGTAAAATATAAACATATTATATATCATATATAAAAATAGTTACATCTTAATGTCCACCTTTGAAGGTGTTATATGAGTGTTGAACAATCATCGTTTCGTGAGGTAGAAATTTTCCATCCACAAAAACTGTATGTTCTTTAACCATTAGATGTAGGTGTGTGTAAGTGTAGCTCGAATCCTTCTTATAACAACATCCTAGTATATTTAGGATACTGGTTTTGTTACAAAAGAAATGAATAAAAAGAGTTTAGGGGGTTGGAGAAGAAAAATAAAACAAAACAACATTAGAGAAGACATTACCTCAAAATCGGGTAACTCTTTTTGATTTGAGCCAAAGGCTTCCTTGGGAAGAGTTCTGCCCAAAGTGAGGCTTCTAGGAGTAATAGGGGGAAGTTGGGAGAGTATTTGGGAAGAGTTTGGCCGAGTCAAATGGCTTGAAAGTGTAAATGAGGTGGGAGAGGTGGGGGCCTTTTATAAGTGGAGTGGAGGGGAACTTTTGGAAAGATTGAAATGTTACATTATTTCACAATGCTTTTCGGATTCTAAAGGTCCCACACTTATATAATTCGACGATAAGGTGATAAGGTTTCTAAATATCCTCATCCAATAGGCTTTGGACAAGTGTAAGCCTTATATTTTTCATTATCTTCTCATTTTATTTAAATCGTTAAATAATGAGGTCATCGCTCTATCATAATGATGTCATAAATAATTTAATTTATTTAATGTCTAAAAATTATAAAAAAAATACTATGATGTATGAAATCGTTTTATCTTTCTAATGAATATTTATAGTCAAAATTTGGACTTGTGTAACCCCACTTAAAAACTGTTTTAGTAAAATAACTCATGTTTGTGTCAATTTAATTTTAACATTAAATAAATATATATTAATGTCATTTTCCAACTAAAGTGGCTCCATGGGGTCCCCAAGTTGACCCATGGGTTGTATTGGTCGGCCATGACTCATCCAATAGGATTAGGACAAGTTTCATTCTCATCTCATATTATTAAAACATTATTTGTACCTTAAACTACACTAATTACCTCTAATCGCGATTAAGAACTTAAAAGTTACTATTTACCAAAAAATTATTTTAATCTCATTGAACCAAATTTTACTTCTTAATGACAACCATGTATGTCGGATTTTTGAAAATCAAATCACAGAAGTGGTAATATTTCATTTAAACGAAAAATCAGTTACTTAACTACCACTTAGTGGTTTCACTATTCATCAAAAATTGAAGTTTTTCAGAATAAGGCCAAAATTTCACCATAAGCTATAATTGATATTCCGAATTCAAAAATGATGTCTATTTTACAAAATTCCAAACATATAAGTTGCATTAATTAATTTTATAATTAATTCCCACTGTTACGACAAATAGCGTGTTTTTAAGAAACAATTTATCTCAAAAGATTGGCAATTGTTTATGTCCAATTTCAATGTTAAATTAATTCTAATGACCACCATTGGATAAAATGGTAAAAATATATTCTAATTATACCTTAAAACCACTAAATATTATAATTTATCACAATAAATTATTTTGATTAAAAAAGTTGTTTTAAAGTATTTTTCACTATTCATAAAAAATTAGAAGTTCTCAGAAAAATACCAAAAATTCAACATAGGCTAATTTCGATATTCTGAATCCAAAAATGAAGTCCATTTTGAAATATAAAATTTCTATAATTTTAAAAAGTGGTTATTATTATTCATAACGGCTACTTTGATTAGTCGCGGTGTTTTAGAACTCAAAGTTGCGCACAATGCAAGCTATTGCATTATTGAATGAGAAGCGTATCGTGGAAACTCGGGGTGTTACAAGTAAACATCATCAACCATTGTACTGATCGTACTATGCCTTTGGAAATAGTTAATATGGGGAAATGTGAATCATGAATAGTCCAAGGACAAATATCTTGTGAATAAATCATTCCACCATAGATGCATTGGAAAAATTAATAGTGAAACCAAAAAGATTATGTTCTCCTATAATAATATAAAATTAGGAACTTTGGGTATCTTTTATTATAGACATCATCATTGTGAATCCCTTATCCACCACCTAGGAGATGATTGGTAACATCGGGTGTATTGGGCTTCACCTTCACCAGACATGTACCGATAGTTAACATCAAATGTGTTATAGGATAACAACTACCAGCTATTGCTGAAACCTATCCCCCAGAATTCATAAAGGTAGAATTTCTAATCATGAGGAATTAGCATAAAATTATGATTAAAATGTTACTTTATTTACTCCCACATATCCAGATTTTTTTGACACTATTTCTCCATAAAATACCATATAGAAGAGGACTATCACCACCATTATCTATCATTATGTAGAGAAATAATTCATTCCAACATTGGTGATGGGTAAGGAAAAATTGGATGCTACACCACAATACCACCATCAACTTCTATAAGGAGTGAATTGGAGTAAATACCACTTATAACCATAGAAAACCATTTTGGAAGCTACACCATTGAATTATTTAAAAGACCCTCTTTTATATTAGGAAATTATGATATATATTTTTTATGAACCTTCTGTGTTTTCTTCACTTGAGTCTCCTAAGAGAGATACCACTACCCAAAATAGCCAACAATATAGGATGACCCCAATGGATGATAATAAGGTCTATTACAACCCTACTTCACCACCATGGTATAAAAAATAAGGAACCTTCACCATGGGTAAGAATCAAAATGAGTCTAACAAAAGGATACTTAAATAGTTAATGTTTCCCAAAGCACTGATGATACATTCCCTTCTATCTCTACCACTAAAATGGGGATCATCCACACTTCATTGGAATCAAAAACCTACCACCCCCCCCCCCACCGGGATGGCTGGTTCAACTCCATCAGCAATTGGATCCATCATATATTTTCATGGGGGACCACCCCATGATGATGAAATCCACCAAATAGTTACGAACCATTTTTCCATTGACCAGAATAAAGGACCCCCTCGTGAAAAAAAACATAATGATCCTTAGGACATTTTTAGGGTGGAAGATAAGTCATCCAACATATAGTTCTTACCCACTGAACCAACCATAACATGCTTGAAATAATCCCACATAACACATAGAGAGTCACTGTTGGGAATATCCCATGTCAAATATAGATTTATAACTATGGGAATCATGATCCTTTGCTATTGAGCTTTTAGAGTCGAAGTAAATATACTTGTCAAAGAAAATACCTATATCTCCACCGCCATAATTGGGGTGATACTCCCATCAGAATCATTAATTTATAATGTGTTTTTTAATTTGTAAATTTAAAAATCTAAAGAAAAAAATCAATGAATTACATGGTAGTATTGTAAATGAATTCCCAATATTGGACCAATAGATACATGGTTGGAGAAAATATTAACTCAACAAAAAAGATCTAAACTAAGAACCTATGAATTATTAAAAATCCTACACTAATGATAATTTCGATTTTGAATAATGAGGATAAGTAAAATAGTAAAATAATTTCTGGAAATAATAAATACATGTTCTTGAAGAAACATGGTATGAAATAATGGATTTACAATTATGAAATTATTATAATTTAGTCCGAGTGTGTCAAATGGTATTGGTAAACACTCTACATCCTATGATATTCTTAACTCATGGTCATATAATTTAGATAATGGAATAATGGGTTTCATAATTTTTTTTTATATAGGTTATGTGTTACCCCATTTGTTATGGTTTAATTATAATCCCTATATCTCAAATTAAATATTAAAATTAAATTAAACACATATATGGTCATGCTCAATAAGAGATAGAAAATAAATCTGCATCCCCAACCCTCATATAGTGCATATGAAGAAAATATGGAGGGGAAAAATGAATCACAAATTCTAAATCATGTTATTAATTTAAATATAAAGAAAATACATTATAAAATCAACACCAGTTCATAATGTATACCATAGTCCTAAATCTACACCCACATTCTAGAAATGAGGGGATAAGAATATTAAAAACCCTTTAGTATAAATGCTTCTGTCACTCCTTGGTTTAGTAACACCTCATCCACTATCTCTTAATGATAAATTTCTCTAGATATGTTATGATAATTTATAAGTATCCACTAAAATCATATGAGTCCACACATTAATAATTCAGACTATTTACTAGGTTCACATCGTAAATGGGGATTTTATGGTGTGAAAGGTGAATCATTAGTCTTATATATTAGTGATATTATGATGTAAATGATATTTATGATTCATTTTATTTATTTCACATTTGAAACAATCCTTGAATATATCTTTTACAGTGTGGTGGGGATACACAAATCCCAGTGTAAATTAGCCTCTATCTAGATTAATGAATAAAATGAATTTTTTACATCATAAATATCAATTTTCCTAGTGTCTATAGTTTTTCTCAATTTCATTCCATCATAAATAATTTGTCTTCGCACGACTACAATTAATGATACAACATTATGTGTCTTCAACCATCTATATTCATCTCCCTTTTTTCATTTTCCAAAAATTAATTACATCCATCCAAAAATCACAAAATTAGATAAAAATTAAATATACTGGAATGTATATCAATTAAATAATAATGATTATTGTATTATAATTTAAAACATTATATGTTTTAAATATTAATATTGAATCCCCAACACTTGAATTCTTACATTCACTCAAGGATACAATCTCAACATACTACAAAAGATGCACATGTTACAATTTTTTTAATGTAATTTCTATTTTTTTTATTAAATGGTGAAATTAAATGTTCAAGAATCAATAATGAGAATTAATCAACATGTCACATTTCATTGATACATGTCAATCAATTATTTTAGATTTATTATTTTTAAATATATATCCCATTTCAATAATATAAATTCATTTATCAATTAATTATTTATGAGAATTTCACTTTTTGTTTACCTCATAAAAAATTATAACACTGATTATTTTATACAAATTCAAATAGTGTTATTAAAAAACATCAAGAACATATCACATTTTATAGGCTTGAAATTAATTTAAATTTTTTAACACATAATGAAATATATCACAGGTAATCATGAGAGATTAAACATTTTTTAGTTTACTCTAAGGATTTGGGGAGTTAGGTTAATGATATAAAATAGTTAAATATTAGTATTGTGGTTTGAATAGTGATCATAAATTAATAACATTAATGATTTCAACTCTTCAATCCCCTATAAATTCTCAAAGTGGGCTCATGATGTGGGTAAACAACAAATGAATCACCATATCTTTACTTTTAATTCTTTTTTCCTTTTTAAAATTCTATTCTTAATAAAAATAACACATCCACCACATATCCACATATGATCAAAATTTCATCAATCTAGAACTAGTTATTTTTTATCCTACCAATTTATATCCCTTTCTATTAAATTTTCTTTAATTTTTTAATTATTATTTTTATTTTTTAAGAGAGGTGAATAATAATTAAAAAATGAATAGAAATAAGGCCTTCCCCAAAAATCAAAATAAAAACACCCCCACATTAAAAAATTTATAAAAACATGTACCTTCTATAGTAACACCATATCTCCCATGAATATATTTGAATGGAATGTAAAATATTAATAAGAAGCATGTGATAAAATAGTCTTGTAATTTAGATCCTTTCATAACAAGGCCATTTTTGAATTCTATAGGATTAAATTTTTTTTATTCAAGGTGGATATTAAGATAATAGTTAAAAAAATAGTTCCTCAATCAAACTAAATGTTGTTATGTTAATCCATGAAATTGATAATAATTTACAAAAGTTCAAGAAGTGAAATTGTTTTGGGTCTCACAAGATATATACATTAGAAAGAATATAGATATATTTTATTATAAATATATCTTGAATGAGAGATATTGTGGGGAAATCACAAATGGAAATACATAAGAATAGTAAATCAAAGTAACATTAATATTTGAAATTTGAAGCAGGACAAATATTATAAATATTTCATTTATAATTATCAAAAGTTTTCTTAAATAGTGAAATTATAAATCAAAATAAACATGTTATCTCTAATAATTATTTCACGAATTTTTATTTGATAAAAATATTTGTAATGAAATTTAAATACATGGAAATGTAATAATACCTAACATTTACTGTATCTTTGTTTATTTGATTATAGTAAGACTCAAGGAAGTAAATTAAATTGGTAATTAGAAGCCCCAAAATAATAGTTATAAATTTTACAATAGAAAATTTCATAATTGAAACTCTTACACCCATTTCACTAAGGTTTCAAGTTGTTCAATTTTGAATAACTTCTTATCTATTTTATTCCTACTACATGCTTTCTGGTGTATTTATTTCGAACATGAAGAATGAAAAAATAAATTATTAAGTTCATTTTTATTCAATAATTCTCAAAATGAACAAGTAGAATTGAAAATAAATCATACTATGAAATTAAATTATAATAAATAAATAAATATAAATTCCTATATTGAAATTAAATATCCCGGATTCCTTCCGAATGGTGCTATTTTTAACATTCATATAGATTGACCATGTCTGGGTTATCCTTTTTTCTATGATATAGTGATCAACTTATTGCGTAAACCCATTAATAACATTTAAATTAATTCTTATGTTATCAAATTATCCTCAATGAAATCGACATAAATTACACTTAACAAGACCAATGTTTTGATATTATAAAAATAATGAATAGAATTTTGGCATATTTCATTACTCGATATTATTATTCTAATTAAACTATTTGTTGTGTGTGTCAAATTTCATCAAATATCACTTTAGGTTCAACAACTAACTCCTAAATTTTTTTATTAATTTCTATGTCATGTTCTTCTACATAGTAAGTGTAAATACTTATTGGTTCTTTCTATTCTTCTTATGGTGACCATGTATTTTGAAACATTCTATGAAAAAGGTGGAAACATTTTATTTATTATTATTCTTTTTTAAATGTTTTTTTCATATTATTTCAAGGAATACATGAAATAACATAAAAACATGAATCATTTTAAGGATTTTCTCTTTTATTAATGATGTGGTACACTGAATTTTGTAATGGGACTCATAATTTACATAATATTATCACCTTCCTCATCATATCCCAATCCTATAAAGTCAATAAAATCATTATTAGGATAAAATTATTATTTAAAAGTGTTACATACCTATACAATTTCTTTCTTGTATTTAATGATTGTAATAGGATTCTTTCATATTCAATTCAATGATATGGAGTATGGAATCATACACTATTGGGTATGGTTCTAGGAACAATTTTTATTATCTATTATTAATTTGTATCTCTTAGAGTTATTATGTTAGATTATTTATAAGGATGGAGTATCTTTCTTTTCATAGAAATCGTTCCATCATACCAAAAAATAATCATACATGGTAAAAGTAATAAAAGTAAAGAATAAATGGTATACAATAAAATCAGTAATAAATGATGACGAGAAATTATTTTTTTAAATTATTAAACTAAAATAATATCCACTTATATCCACAATAATGAATCCCAAATTTTGATAGACTCTCATGTTTCATTAATTTCAACAGGGTTATGAGACATAGAAATTTAAAATACAATATATGAAAATTTCCAAACTACTATTTAGTGCTGGAAATTAATGTATGTGTTCAAACCCATAGTGATTTTTTTATAAAAAATATTTATTCAATAAAAAATACCTAATCTAATAAGGATTAATGGCTTGAAAACCAAAATAAACTAAGACTATGAATTTTTTAAGAATAATGGAGATGAAAATTGGATAAGTATACCAAGAAGTAATGAATCTAGTTTCCTGGAGTATAATTTTATGAAATAATTGATTTAAAATCATGCATGTAATATAATTTTACTATAGTTCAGAAAATTTAAATGATAACTTATCTCCATCATGAACTATCCTTTTATCATGGTTAGAAACATTGGATAATAATATAATATGTACCAAAAATGTTTTCAAATGGAGGATAAGATGAAGCATTATGGTCATGGTCAATTTAAAGACCATATATCTCACAATTAAAAAACATTCAATAAAACTCAAAAACAATTATGGTCAAATAATGAAAATATTAAATCCACTTCCCAACCACTCATATAATGGTAATGAAAAATAAATGTTTAAGTTAAAGAACACCAGAATAATTATTAAATATTAACATGAATTATAAATTAAAATTAAAATGTAATATACATTAAATCCCCTTCAAAATTAAATCCAAAGAAAATCTACCCCAATATACTAGAAATGAGTGTTGGTAAAACAAATAAAACAAATAATAGTGATTTAGTTTCCCCTTGGTCTTGTATCTTCTTATCCACAATTCTTGACAGTCCTTTAGAGCAGCTGAGTACCCAAAATTTATAAGCATCCAAAAGAATCTAAAAAACCATCACATTAATGTTTCAATGTTTTCATTGTGTACAATCATCATAAATAGGATGCTTACGGTTCAAAAAGTTCTACATCAGCCTTCTAGAACATAAATATTATGATGTAATTGTAGTTTCATTCATATATTCATTATTACAGCTTTTAAATAATTCACGAATATGTATTTTATGGAGTAATGGGGAAACATGTATGTCATTGTAACTCATCATCCATACTGATTTATAACATGAATGAATTATTTACATCTGGAATATCACATTGCCCGGTTTCTATAATTCTTATCATATTCATCCATGTACAAATTTCATATGTCAATATGAGGAATTTCTTCCCAGGTAATAAGGTTTCATTATATTTCTATGTTTATATCTTTCTATTAATTTTATAATATTTTATTAAATCCTACCCAAAATCCCAAAATAAATTAAATAATAAAAATATTGGAAAGAATATAGATGAAATTACTGAAATTAGGTTATTAAAATACCATAAAATATTTTCAGGAAATGTATATTTAATGGGGATGGAGACCATCTATTGAGGACGACCATCCTTGATAATGAGTACTATATATCCCCCAAATCACTCCTCAAGAACCTATACATAGAGGATGTATTGAATTCATTTTAGGGACCCTCTTTGAATCCATCCATGACACCATTAGTATAACTTATATCCAACTACAATAATGAAATAGGGGGGACAATGGGATATGGTTTGGAACACTCTCATGAAGGAGATAACCCTATCAAAAAATTGGAATTAGATAAATACATATTAGAAGAGTCCATGGATAACTCATCCTACAGGGATATGACCTTGTATCTCATTCATCTTTTGAAACATGGACCTTAATTCAATAGAATATTGTCTGATGTGATGCATTTTTTTCTTGGAAAAATATACATAACTTCCTCCCCCAGCATCTATTGTTACGAGGTATGGAGTGGATTCCAAAAAAATAATGAAATAAATATTTTAAATTGATATCAATGTACTTACATTATATCCACTAAAGAATATCCCATGAAAAGGCATGAGGATCTTCACATGATTAATTCTATGTCAAAAATTAAACTGAAAAGATACTTGGTTCTATTCCAAACCACACATGAAATACACCTATATCTATAATTAGTTTCCCAATAGAACCATATATGATTCCCTATTGATAATTCACAAATATTTTGTAGGCCCATGGCAGTGGCATTTAAAAGAATCATGGTGCTAGTGGGAATGTTTGATCACCCCTTTGACATCCAGATGACCACTACTACTTTATTCTGATTATCCATGAAATATATCATCGATAATTAGAATGGATATATATTTTACCTATATAGGGAGCTAGATATAATATAGAGGATCTAATAATCTCATAGTGAATCTTCATTACCCATAGATCCCCATCCTCCCTTTTAGAGTGAGTTTACAAATTACTATAAAGGGTTCCCTAGCCCCTAGTATATGGTTTACCCACTAAATAAACAATAAATGGATTATTTTTATAGATTTATTGAGTCATAAATATAATTTATATTTAGATTATTTACATTTAAGCTAATAAATATATAACATTCTAAAATAAATCCATTAACTGGACCAATCATTCTCAAAATTCATAAATGATCCTTGAATAATAAAATTAAATTTGTATGTATAATATTTTTCATTTTTACTAAAACAATTGTAAATAAAATTAATAAAAAAATTAAATACCAATTTTTATAATCATGAATAATATAGAATAATTTATTTTATATAGATCATATAATTTTCAGACAACCCAAACCATAGTAATGGGTCCCACCATGTCTTATATTTCTATTCATCATAATAGAGAATAAATTTTTATGTTCATACTGTGTGACACTCTAGAACCATATCTAAACAACCATGGATGCTACTTACAGACCAAGAGCGGTGTCTAGTAATCCATCAAGGACCCTAAAGACATAATGAGTAGTCATAGTAATGAAAAAATTCCTATGAACACACAAAATGTAATATAATCTATTTTACCAATGATATCACAAAATGAAGTGTTCTTATATGCATTCTCATAATTTATTAAATTATTATTTATTTAAATCACATGATGTCTGTACCTTTTTCTACCATAGGAATGTGTTTAGTGAAAGAGCTACCATCTTGATCAATTAGGCTAATGTTATCTTTTCCAATCATAAGTGAAAAAATTATTTCTTGATTATTCGAACAATGTGATACCACAAATGTCACAACGATTACAAGGTACCACACAATCAATTCAATGCAATAGTTTATTTCCTACAGAAAATTACATGATTAAATTGTATGTAATTATATTGATTTCCCTTCAGGGGAAAATTACACTTTTCCATCAATCGTTGTGCACAAAAATTTTGTAGAGTTCTCTCAAGGCCTAAATAACTCCTTCCTCCAAGAACGCTCTTAAGACCAACAGAGACCCACCACCATCGGATCGAGGCGATCAAAGGCAGACATCGCAAGCAAAGGTTCTTCTGCACTAGCACCCGGAGATCCCTTTGGTGACGTTCAGAGATACGTGGAGCACGTGTGGATCACCGCTAGATGAATCCTACACTTGGATTCTACGACACAATGATGGGTCACACCGGATCGTGACTGGAGACATCAACAAAGATAGAATTCTATCAAGGTAATTCTTGTCAATTAATTAAATTAATTATAACCAACATATGATGATTCTATCTCTATGGTTATGGGACTCCCTCTTTTGTATTTTGTTCTTCTTTCTATTCCGAAGATCTGGCATTTTACATCGTGAAGGATCTTGGATTGATCATTTTTAACGCTAAAATTAAAGTTGGGAAAACCCACCAACACTCTTCTGCTGCCCCTGGAACCTAAAAGTGGTATTAGAGGGGTCATATCATTGATTATAATTATTTTCTTTTCATTGGTGATTTATACAATTAATAATTTAGATGTTTCAATTGAAGTTAATCATTGTTTAAAATCTGAATCTTAATATATGTTCCTCCCCTCTCGTTTCCTTTTCATATTACAGAAATGAATTTTTCTTTTAATTTTTATTAAAATAAAATAGAGAAACTCATCCGAAGGTGCCAAAAATCCCTGGTCATACAACACCAGAATACATAGAATGTATTCGGAAGTACACTCGGTGTAGTCTAGGTTAAATGTATTGGACTAATCCGCATAATCATGCCGTGTATTGGATCCTATCTAAGTCATTTATGACACTATGTGTTGACCAGGAATAGGTGACACACAGTTTTCAGATTACACATCGTGTGGTCCACTGAACCCGGCGTGTAGTCCCTTTGGGCTGGGATTGGACTGTGTACCATGTACATCGCTTGCCCAGCTGGAAACTATGTAATGCAGAAACTACACGGCGTGTGTCCAACTGAACACACCGTGTACTCCAAAAATTTCAAAGGTACATCAACACGCCATGTCCCCGGGCGTGTACTTCAGATGGAAGGTGAAGAAAAGTACACGCCGTGTAGTCGGAACTACACGCCCTGTACTCACCCAAATTACACATATTTATTAAAAATTATTATTATATTTTACAAAACCTTGAGACATGTACCATAGTTCTGGTGTAAATCTGAAGCACAACATGTGGTAGGTGTTTTATATATGTGTGTTTAATTTAACATATGTGTAATGAATGGGAATTCACCGAGTTTCCTCTAAGTTACAAGTTACGTACAAATATAATTTTAAATGAATTTATTTGTTTAAAATTATGATGAATGAGAATATCAAGGAAATTCGGAAATGGGTTTAAGATAAAATGATTGATTAATTAAAGATAATTAATTGATTCAAGCGTGATTTATCTTAAACAAGAACGATTATAGAATTGAATTCTAGTTTTATTTATGCCTAAATATTGTTTCATGTATGGATGATCATGAGCTTGACCAATACCTTTGTATGTGAATGTTTTATTTTAATTTATTTATTTAAATTAAATTTGTTGGCCTGTGAGCCTTCTTCTCATTAATATGTAGGGCCTGTGCACCCAAGGATTCATTTATGTAAAAACCCCTTTTTACCCCTCACCTGTGTGTGAGATAAATAAATATGTAATGGATGGAGCTCCCAAGCTAGTGGAGGCAACTCAAATCAGGAGCCAATGTGAAACCAATCCAAGGATATACAATGGTGGATAGGTGGAAAGATATAAACATGAACCCAAAAGGTTAAAGGTGTTTCTCCCCTAGGTATTGGGTTAGTTTATCAACCGCTAGATAAATTAACCAATAGAAAATTCTCATAATCATACCATTTATTTTATTTCTGTCAGTTTCATGGTTTGTTTATTGTGGGTGTGTTTTCACGATCACACAATTAATGAATTAAACAATCATGCAAGATGAAACTAAAATAAAGACCGACTTATGGGTAAATATTATCATAGATATGGTTAATTACTTAAGTATATCCCACTAAATATTAACAAGAATGTAATAAAAGATAATAATATAGAAATTTACGTGTAAGGATAAAATCCCTCAAATAAATATTAAGTCAATATAGCCTTCCATAATCTTGGTTAGAAACGAACCATAGTTCAATGTGCTTGACCAACCCTAGTTGGGGTGCTTCAATTATCAGGGAATTATAATTCATGTTTTTGGGTTGACTTGACTTGCTTCGCATCAAGGGTTGACTGCCATAGCAGGACGTGGTGTGACCAAGAGGAAAAGGTTAAGGAAATCCAAAATAAAAGGATTTTAGGATTGGGGAGTCCAGTCAACAGATCAAGGAGTTGCGAGTTAATGCAGTTGGAATTTTGAATGGCTACCTAAAACACTTCAAGTTTCTTGACGAACCCTAGTTGGGGTAATTCAAAGGGAAATATGGATCATTGCCACTAGAATATTTAGGCAACAGAATATTCCAAAGTCAATGGTGGGGGCTATTGGATTTCTATAATATAGTGGGAGACTAATAAGTAATAATTTATTTATTTGTCTCAGTTTTTATAAAGTACTAAACCATTGATCATTTTAATTTGTATAAACAGTAAAAAATGACTTCAAACATATCGTTGTGAACCATACTCGAGAAGGAGAACCTTCTCAACAGCACCAATTTCCGAGAGTGGCAGAGGCGTTTACGCGTCATCCTTCTCCATGAGTGGAAATTGTATGTGCTAGAAGAGCCTATTCCAGTATTTCCTGGAAACAAGGCTAGTGATGAGGAACTATCTCTTTATTTGAAACATATAGATGATGACACAGATGTCCAATGTTTCATGCTATCGGTATGTATAATGATCTCTTGAAGCAACATGAAAACATGGACGCGTATAGCATGATATCTCACCTTAAGGATCTCTACCAAGAGAAGGCAAGACAAGAGAGATTTAATATCTCCAATAATTTGTTTACAACTAAGCTTGGAGAGTTTGTGCCAGCTGGGCCTCATGAAGTCAAGATTATTGGCTACATATAATGCCTTGAAATATTAGGGATTAATTTCCAGGATGTGTTGCGTACATATGTCATCATATCATCACTTCCCAAGACCTTATCAAGATTTATTGTCAACTACAACCTGAGAAATAATGAGAGGATTATATCGGAACTTCTGACCTTGATTGGCCAAATAGATAAGTACAAGGGGCATGAAAAACCTACAGTCTTTATGGTGAATAAGAAAAGGAATGACAAGGCAAAGGGGCCAAAGACTTGTAAATGGTTTGAAGCCCCCGAGCGTCGTCTCTCAAAGAAGGAGAAGATCCAGAGGCAGGGCAGGGAACGGGAGGCGGTGTGTTTTGCATGTGGAAAACAAGGCCACTGGAAGAGGTATTGCACCCAAAATCATGGGGACGCTAAAGGGGCATTTGTCATCAAGTGTAATCTTTATATTTCTACACATTGGGTATTAGATACAGCTTGTGAGTATCATATCAGTAATCCAATATTGGAACAAAGTAGATTTAGAATGATTGCCAAAGGATAGGTGGATCTTCGAGCTGCCAATGGTGCAAGGCTGTCTGTGTTGGATATTGGCGATTACCACCTCTCATTGCCGACTGGGAAGATTTTGGTTTTACATAACTGTTATTATGTTCCTAGTGTTACCAATAACATAATTTATGTATCTTTTTTGGATATGGATGGATTTATTTTCAAGTTTCGAAATAAGGGTTGTCACTTTTATAAGAACAACATATGTTATGGTATGTCACATTTAAATAATGGTTTGTATGTATTAAATTATGAAAACAAAGTGTTGGAAATCGATAACGAAACAAACTCACATGACTCATACATCACCTAGTTGTGGCATCACCATCTCAGTCATGTAAACGAGAAGTGCTTGACAAAGCTCTGCCATGATGGTTATTTAGACTCTACTTAGCTAAAACCACTTGATAGATGTCACACTTTTTTACAAGGTAAAATGACCAAGCCACCTTTCGGCAGACATGGTGAAAGGGCCATAGATCTTTTAGGGTTGGTGCACATGGATGTATGTGGACCATTTCCAGTAGAAGCTAGAAGTGGATATTCTTACTTCATCACTTTTACTAATGATTTCAGTAGATATGGATATGTCTACTTAATGAGGTATATGTTAGAATCCTTAGAGAAATCTATGGAATTCAAGAATGATGTAGAGAATCAGCATAGTAAGAAGATAAAGATACTATGATCAGATCGAGGTGGAGAATATCTAAATAAAGAGTTCATCGATCTTATACGGGAGTCTGAGATTCTATCTCATCTCACTCCTCCTTATACACCATAGTGGAATGGTGTTAGTGAAAGGAAGAACCAAACCTTGTTGGACATGGTGAGGTCGATGATGAGTCATGCAGATCTTCTATTATCCTTTTGGAGACATGCATTACAAACTACAGCATACACATTAAACTGAGTACCAACTAAAGCGGAAAATGGAATTCCATCCGAGTTATGGAATGGAAAGAAACCCATTTTTTCGCACACACATGTATGTGGATGCAAGGAATTTGTTAAGTCCTTATCAGAGAACAAACTAGCACCCCATGGCATGAAGTGTATCTTCATAGGATATCCCAAGAAAACGAAAGGATATCACCTATATAACCCTTCAGACAAGAAAGTGATTATCTCTAGACAAGTTGTCTTTCTCTAGAGAGAGAACATCCTCAAAAAGGATAGTGGGAGTAAGATTTACTTCGATGAAGTTGATGCTCATGATACACATGAGTTGGTACAGGAACACGTTCCAGAGGTCCCCATGGAAGAGGTTTTAGTAACACAAGTACTACGTAGGATCTCAAGAGAGATAAGGTAACCAGAGAGATTTGGTTTCATAGTCACCAAGGATGGTGAATCATTATGGTTGGACAATGATGTACCTCTCTCTTACAAGGAAGTAGTATAAAGCTCAGAACTACAAGATGGATAGAATCTAGGAATTATGAGATGGATTTCATGTATCAGAACCATGTCTTGGTTTTGGTCGATGAGCTAGTTGATGTAAAGCCAATTGGATAAAAATGGGTATTCAAGAGAAAATTGGACATGGAAGGTCAAGTTAGAACCTATAAAGCAAAGATAGTGGCTAAAGGATTTAGACAACGTCAAGGAATTGACTATGATTAAACCTTCTCACCATTTTCCATGTTTAAATCCATAATAATCATACATTCCATAGCACCTTACCATGACTCTGAGATTTGGAAAATTGATGTTAAAAAAAATTCCTTAATGGGAACCTTCAGGAAGATGTCTATATGACACAACCAGAAGGGTTTGTGACACCAGGTGAATCCCAATGGGTTTTCAAGTTGCAAAATTCCATTTATGGATTAAAGAAAGAATCCAAGTAATGGAACATTTGATTTGATGAAGCCATAAAAGAATTTGGGTTCATTAAGAATGAATGTGAGCCATGTGTTTATAAGCAGTTTAATGGGAATGTGATCGTTATCCTAGTAGTATATATTGATGACAAATTGCTTATTGGAAATGATGTACCAGTATTATAGTCAGTTAAGGACTAGTTGAACAAGTGTTTTTCTATGAAGTACATAGGTGAAGTAGCCTACATTCTAGGGATCAAGACCATTTGTGATAGATCCAAGAGGTTTCTTGGACTAAGTCAGGGTACATACATTGACCAGATACTAAAGAGATTTAGTATGGAAAAATCTAAGAGGGGATTGGTTCCAGTGTCACATGGCCTACATCTTTCTAAGAAAATGTATCCTTATACACAACAGGAGAAATATAGAATGAGTAAGATCACATACGCTTCGGCTATAGGATACATCATGTATGCCATGTTCTCTACCATGCTTGATGTTGACTATGCACTGTGAATGGTAAGTAGATATCAAGAAGATCCAGGAGAACAACATTTTACTACTATTAAGACTATCCTTAAGTATTTGAGAATAACTAAGGATATGTTCCTGGTGTATGGAGGATACGAGGATCTTGTCATCAGAGAGTTTGCTGATGCTGGTTTTCAAATAGATCAGAACGATCTGAAGTCGCAATCTGGATATGTTTCCTATCTCAATGGAGGAGCTATGAGTTGGAATAGTTCAAAGCAACCAATTTTCGCTGATTCTACAGTGGATTCCAAATATATAGCGGCTTCTGATGTAGCCAAGGAAGACATATGGATTCGAAACTTTATCCAGGATCTTGATGTGGTGCCTAGCAGTAAAGACCATGACACATTGTATTGTGACAATACTGCAGTGGTGGCTCTTGAAAAAGAACTGAGGTCACATCAACAGACAAAGACCATACTCTAGAAGTATCACCTCTTGAGGGATTTCTATCAAAGGGGTGAAGTTACAGTGAGCAGAGTTTCTACAAAAGAGAATGTGGCAGACCCCATAACTAAAGGTTTATCTCAGTAGAAGCATGAATATCATGTCAGAGCTAGCGGGTTAAAGGTTGTTAGAAGTTGGATCTAGTCCAAGTGCGAGTCTTTTAGAGTTTGTGGCCTAGAACCAACTACTTTGTACTTTATTCATTAATAAATACCTTATCACATCATGACTGTTCTTCTGTGTGACAATTCATGTGATAATGTCCTAAGGACAGATGTTGCACTAAAGGGTCATAGCATATTCCTGCTATGATAAGAACCTAAAAGTGCCACAACACTGTTCTTGAATATATGATCTATGGTCGGATGATGTTATTTGAGGGAAAAAAATAATACAAGCCATTAGGGGCGAGGACTCATAAAACTTTGAGGTACCTTCTCATGGTGTATGCCCTTGGTAATATCCAGGAGGATATTATGAGAACAAGACCCACCAGTAGAAAATCCACATTTCATAGTGTCCTTGGATTCTCCTATCTGTGGACGTTTGTATTGGTCCATAGACTTTAAGATTATTATTAATGGGTATTACAACTGGCGCACTTAGATGTATTGATGAAAATTGTGATGACACATTGTTGGTAGCAAGGTAGGATACCTTGGGTGCGTCACGAGTAATACTGCATTAATAGATAATGCGAGAAAGGATTTTTCCCTTATGTTACATAATAAAAGTATATATCTCATGCCCTTTGATGGAATTGATATAGCCTAAATAAATCCATGGCCATGATAAGGTATGGGCGAGTTCAATTCCAAAAAGTCAAAGAAAGAATAATCGAGCACATGGGTTGGTGGCACTAGCATGAAACCCCCTTGATTCGAGATATTGTGACAAAGGGATTATATTACACAGTAAGCATTTGTATGAGGTGCCACATCAATGCGGCGTCAACCTCTTTCTCTTGGGTTCCTTGACCCATTGTTATATAGTAATCTTGGACTTTAGTCAAGCTCGCCTAATGACAATGAGAAAAAGGCCTAGAGGGTCACACACTAACTGTGTCCATGTATCTCAGTTAAATATAAATTTAACAAGTTAAATAAATATTATTATGAACTGTGGTTTAGTAATTATTTAAGGATGCTTGATCTCATTTATTTTGACACAAGTTATTCGAGACAGAATATATTGTGGGTGAAATAATATATATTTGTTAGTGGGTAATGAAATTACATTTATTTAGAAAATAAATATCCATTACTTAAGGTCTAATAAATGTGGTGGAGGAAATAAAGAAAAATGGAAATTAAAAGTACACGTCGTGTGGCTTTCATGGAAAAATATTACACGCCGTGTAGTTTTTCTAGTCAGGATTTTGAGAAAATATTATTGTTTTATTAAATGATATTTATTATAATTAGCGTGGGAACATGTCAAGGAATCAATCATTTGACATGGGGGTTTTCAATGAGAGTTAATGAAATAAATAAAACGTGTAACACATTCATTTATTGTCATAACTCTATAAACTCAAACCGATTATAAATATCCTCACAACCCCAATGCCTTTCCACCAATTGTTGTGCACAACAATTCTAGAGAGTTCTTTCAAGGCTGAAAGAACTCCTTCCTCTAAGAATTCTATCAAGAACGAGAGAGACCCACCACCACCAGATCGAGGCGATCAGAGGCAGACATTGCAAGTGAAGTTTCCTTAGCGCTAGCACCTAGAGATCCCTTCGACGATGTCCAGAGACATGTGGAGCACGTGTGGATCACTGCTAGAGGAATCCTACACTTGGATTCTAAGACGCAGGGAAGGATCACACTGGATCGTGACTGGAGACATCGACGAAGAAGGAATTCCATCAAGGTAGTTCTTATTAATTAATTAAATTAATTATAACCAACATATGATGACCCTATCTATATGGTTCTGGGACTCACCCTTTTGTTTTTAGTTTATCATTCTCTTTCAATGATTCGGCATTTTACATCGTGATGGATCTTGGATTGATCATTTTTAATGCTAAAATTAAAGTTGGGCAAACCCAGCAACGTGCTTCCACTGTGCCCAAAACCTACAAATAACACATCATATATAACCATAAATCATGATGTATCTCGACCTTATGACATTTGTTTAATATTAATTTCATAATATATAGCGGTTCTCCTTATATACTGAGAACTTTTATAAAATTTCTATATAACATATAAGCTAAAACAATTACCATTTAAATATTGTATATATAAATATCTACACTATTAGGTAAGTAATTAATCTTACCTATATAACACTATAAATTATATGGTAATTGAGAAGTACGTTTTATGTTTGTTATAGACAACCATGCTTTATGAAACTCCAATATTCACTAGATCTAACTTGGTAACTACCTTTGATAGCTCTCACATGATAAGAACACACTTATGATAAGTAATGTATTTAGTTTATGTCCTTCCATTTCTCTTTTTCATGTCTATTATGCTCTCTATAACTTTACATATTTTAGTTAGACTCCCCAAGAGATAATATCCTATAATATATTACTTTTTTATACTATTAAACCTAAAAAATAGGCTAATATAATTATAATTATTATAATAATATACATTGTGATAAAATTTTACATACTAGGTGTGATTTCAAGAAATATATTTTTTTTATTATATACTACCTCTATAGCTACCTCGGAAGCTGCAACACACTCAATAATAATAGACATGTCTACCACCGACCTAAAGGAGATTATCTTGCTCATTACCTTTTCCTATATATTATATTAGACAATATTGATACAAATGAATACTATTTTCATACCCCTCTAAAATTATGTCTCTTCTTCTTCGTGTACCCAGTATATATCGCTCATACTTACTTAAGTAGTTTTGGATAGTTATTCTTTCTTCCCACACAGTTCTCCTAGACACAACTAAAATGTGCCTACTATTATGTATTTGTTTGAAATATCATATCTTGTACATATAATGTAATATATGATTTATCCATCATAGGATAATATAGAATTATAGTTACCACATTAATCTCCTCTCATGTTACATACATGTCTTCCTGGGGATATTTGTTCCTTGTGGCCTTGGAAATAATTAACTCTTAAATTTTCCTATCATGCATTTTATCACTACCATGTCAGTATATGTACTATTAACTATGACTAAAAATATAATAGATCTACCATAGTAGAACATATTATCTTGAAATTAGGTTTCTACTATAAGTCAATCATTTAATAATTAAATTCATTGTAGTTTAAAATAATCATAAGATGAATAGTTTTTTTCATGTGTTAAAATATATAGTTCCTTGGAAAAATATGCCATTCCATCTACCATATTATAGAAACATAGAATAAGTTATTTCCAAATGAATATGTAATTATTTTGTTACATACATCAATACATAACTATATTTTAGAAACTTTAACCCCTCATTGGAATTATATAATGTCGGAAACCCGTTCTGGTTTCACTCTATTGATTCCTTAAAAAATTAGTGGCGTTGACATAAAATTCATAATTTTAATGATAATAAAAATGAATATGACCGGTGAAATTATAATGGATTTATGAATAATGAATTTTAATTACCAATAAATATGTATTTTAACCATGCATGTATCAACCATGTATAATCTTACATTGAATAACCAAAATAGTATTCAAGATAATATTCCCTTGTGAATTGATACAACGAATCCATTATTGAATTTTAAGTGATAATCTCAATACTATATAATTACCATTTACTTATTACTAGTAGATTAAATTATTATTACTTAATAATGAATTTTATTCTATGATAAATACTAAAATATTACAAAGATTTTATTATTCCTATTGAGTGGGTATCTCTTGAAAATTGCTTTTCGACATGGTCTTGTATAACTTGTTCTTATCCTAACTGCTTGTGCATTTAAGGAATTGACTAAATATAATTAAATATTTCATATACTATCTAAATTAATGATGTAAAACCATATATAGAAATAAATTATTCCACATCACTAAAAATTTTATATCATATGGATTTCTATAATATCTTTATAAATCCATAGATTAATCACTTTCAATGCATAATGTTTTTCTCTTGATGCATGTTTTATTATGTCCTTATGTAACAATTATAATCTAAAAACATGTTATTATGACCTAATGGATTTTTATCATAGTATAACTCATAGTATTTCCAATTTACATATAGTTGGAATATGGTTATTTGATAACACCATTATTTGTGATGAATTTATTTGAAAATAACAGAGGATTACTCAATATATATGTTTTAACATTGATGTTCCTTTACCATACATCATTAGTATTATGTGCACAAGGAAATGTGCTTTTAGGAATTAATCCATACTAAATTTTATTGATCAAATTATACATGTAAGACTCATTATTTATTATCCATTTTGAAATAAAAACATTGTTTTTAATAAGGCAATGGCCATCTTTGAATTACTCAATGCTACATTATACTGTCCAACAAATTCTTGGTCATGATATTTTTCGGTAAATGGACCTGATGAAACTCAAATCAATTGAACATGTAAATTCCATACTTCAATTTTATATTCCTGAAAAAAATTTATGGAATATTATAATTTGTACTTACTAATTTCTTACACATGGAATAGTTTCTTATCACTATTTGAACTAACTCTAAAAGATATGTGGCTCACTATTATATCAAAATGTTAATGTTTTCAAAAACTAATGAATTATATGTATTGATAATATATAATTTATTTAATTATAATTATTCTAAAACCATGTTAGGTATATCATTTAAAACCACATAGTTTTTAATGATAAGAATTATATTACCAAAACTGTGTATAAAAGTCATACATTTTTATTTCAACACGTATTTCATATGATTCATTTTTCAATGAAATATTTATTGATTATAACCCCCCCCCCCAAGCAATATTCATTCAAAAACCTGAATAATGATTCCTTTTGTTCGTAGTAAATTTGAGATAATTGTTTTATACTTAATAAAAGTTCTATTAGAAAATCAAACCATCAAAAAAAAGTTTAAACCTCACACCTTACTTACACAACCACTTAGTTAAAAACTCATACATCATTTAATGTTTTTTATTACTTATTTTATATATTTCAATAAAAATATGTGACAGAAATATTATATTTAATAAAAAATAAGTATAATATGAACAATACATACAATGAATATTTTTCATCAAGAAGAATTTACTACATTATTTGAAAATTTAGTACTTTATTTTTATACATTTTTAAATTCATTTCATGATAGGAAATGTAACACTCTAATTTACTAATGTAATAACCTTATATTAAATAGCGTGCATGACACACGACACCAAGCGCATAAGTTGATATAATACCCTAACAAATGAAAATATATTTAATATTGGAAATAGATTCAATATAATTTATATTTTTTACTGCATGCAACACATATTTATGTTGCGTTACACCTAAGACAAACCTTCTATGATGACTTTCCATACATGCAAAGCTGAGTTTCAATGAATAACAATGTATTATTAAAATATTATAATTTAATATAATATCATATAACCTATTCATTATGTTAGAGGTTATAGATAATATTTAATAACTTGTTAAAATCTATGGTTTATATAAATATAAATTGACATCATTGGTTACCAATTAATATGAAACAAAAATAAGAAGCAATTGAATATAAAAAGAATTATTTTTATTTTTATGTTTCCAAAAAATTTTGCCTTCAGAAAAATAATTAATTAAAATCAGTTAATGATTTTAAGGAAATATAAATTCTATATATTTAGTAAAATATTTTTGATAATCATCCATCGGGTCTGAAATGAATAAGATAAGAACAAATTATAATTTATACACAAAAACTGATATTTTTATAAAGGTAATTTTACATCCTTTTAATGGAGTACACATTTTAAATATGAACATCGACACAAAAATTAATATAATATGAAAAAAAACTAATTCATTGAAATATAAACATAAGATTTAGGTTCGGGTGATTTTTTGATATTTGTTATAATTATTTAATTTTTCAATAAATAAATAAATTTATTGAATTTTAGTTCAAAACAAATTTTTCATATGATTTATTTATAAGGTTAAATTTTGTTTAATATTGTTTTTAAGGTTTAATTATAAAATAATTTTTATCGATTAATTTAATTTTTGTCATTATAATCGATTTATTTTTGAAATTGAATATTAAAACATAGAAAACTTTTTCATATTTTTACATTAAAAACCCAAATAGTCATCCCATTTGGGGGATTAAATTTAAATTAATTTCTTCCACTTATGTGATTAGAATTTTGAAAAATGGATTCCATATTTGGAATAAGAGTACTTTTGAATTTATAATATGGTCAACAAAGTTTTTTAGAAAAAATAATAATGAAAGTAGTGAAAATTAATTACATCTATTAAGGTAATATTATGATTAAAAAGGGAGTAAACCTCATTATTAGGGGCCCAAATGACCAATCCACTCATAAAAAATCCATTTGATAGACATAAATCGTATATAAAACATCCATTATTGAGTTTTGTTTTTTGTTTTTAATATTTTTTTGTTAAAAACGTGGGTACACCTTGCTTCTTTTGAAAAATACGAAGTGAGTCATTTTCCTCCCTTATAAAAGGACACCACCTATCCCCATTCCTAACACCTCCCATACCACATAATTTCAGCCAATATCTAGCCAAATACCTTCAAAAAATTTCTTCCATTGAACTTGAATCCTCTATTTTTGAAAAAATATTTCCATTTAATCCTTTTGGTACTAAGAAAAAGGTGTTTCACAATTAAGAGGTAAAGTCTTCTCTCAAGATCTCTAGTTTTATTTCCATTATTCACCCCATAAATTAGTCAATTTAATGAATATATAACAACACCAGTATCCTAAATATAATAGTATATTTTTATGTAATGTGTTATACCTACACATATATATATCCCAGTCTAATGGGTAACAAACATATTATTTTTGTGTATGGAGAACTACTACCTCGTGAAATTATGATTGTCCATCTTTCATTTATCATCTATCATGGTGGAAGTTATGATGGAAAATATGTTTATATATATATATATATATGATAAATATTATATTGATTATTTCTTTATACATATTTAATCCTTTTATAACACATACCTTTAAAACATCCCATTTTGTGTTAATACATTAACATTGTTTGAGGAAGTGTGGACTGGGACCCCCACAAAGTGATGTGATTAATTCATGCTATACAAGGAAAATATTAATGATAATTTTAATAAAACAATTAATCATATATAAAAATGATATCATACTATAATTATTATATACATATCTATCATTTCTTTTTTATTTCATTAATATGAAAAAGAATTGAAAATAGCATTCATGTGTACGTATGACCAACCCTCTCCATGAACAGTGCACTAAATTTTTTATCTTCAAATATTATGGACTATTATAAATACATTTTTTATGAATATATATGATTATTTAGTTATGTTTTACATTATGGAGATAAAAAATTCATTTTCTATTAAATTGGAATAATAATTATCAATTAAAACCATACTTGAAAACAAGGAAATAAAAACCTGAAATAGCTAAAATAACGAAAGAGTGTTTACCAAAGGGTGATAAAATATTGCATAAAGTTAATATATATTATTATACACATGGGTATGTTTATGGTATAAGATATCAACATAATTTAAACCACTATTCAAAAGTATAAATACCACATAATAGAAGGGAGGTTAAGGTAAGGGAAATTATCTCAATTTACATACTCTTAAGACTTATTTGTTTTTATGCACCAATTCACTTTTATTTAGTGTATTTAACAATTTTTAATATTTTACATCATGAATATTCTTACCATCTTGATATTATATGTTTCATTTAATGTTATTCTTGTATGGTTTTTATAGTTTAAATCTTTCAATCTCGAATATGACACATTGGAATGTTTAAAATGTCATTTCCCACAAGATTGTTTTTATAATCTTCTAATGGTATTTCCATTCAGTAATTTCAATATCCATTGTTGTTACTTATCCCCTATTATAGAGTTATTTATAAATCCATATCTTTTATTTAACTATAATATTTTGATAAGGGATATTGTTCACGAATATGAGGAATGATTTAGACTCGTAAAACATAGGTGGGATCCGGTTATAGATATCCCCTCTTTGCATAAGCAGTCTCATGAGATGAATAATTTGGAAAAATTATATGGGGTTTTACCATATATTTTTGAAACCAAAATTTTTCTGGTATTGATGGTAAAGGCACCATGTAAATAAAAAAATTTGTCCAATTATTAGGCATTTACCTTATTTACATTCTGTTATTATTCAACCAATAGGTTTTTTCGTTGATATATCTATAGATACATTCAATTATCAGTTTAATTATCTTGATGGAAAGAGTTTTATCTTTTTAACATTACATATTTATCTTTCTTCATCTAGTTATATAATAGAATGTGTTTTATGTTAATCATTTTACCAAGTTGATTTAGTCTCCCTGAATCATTATTTATTCCTAATTATTTAAACATACTTAGAATTTGATCTCACCCCTATTATGTTTATTTCTCCGGGTTATGACGAAGAAATCATTGAATAATAAGTCAAGGATGTAGTTTATTTCATTTAATTATGTATCTTCTTTATACTCTCAATTTACAAATGTATTATGGGTACCATGTATTTAATATGGATTTCCAAGACTACTAAACTGATTGGTCATTCCGGATTTGATTCCTGGTAATCCTTAAAATGTAATGAAATAAGGCATCGGCTACATGCCTACAGGTTAAGCCATTACAGTTGGTATCAGAGAAAGTTTAGTAGAAACCTTGTAATATATATTTAAAAAAACATTGATTATGGAGAAAAACCATAGATATAAACTGATAAAAATTATATAAAAACATCCTATAATTTTTTTAAGGTAGATATTATATGGGTATTCATAACAATACAACCCAATCTGGATATAGAAGTGGACATGGTTCTGGAACATATGTACCTCTGAGTAATAACTCTAAAAAGGTGCTATATGCCTGACTTGGGGTAACCTGGTACCTGACAATGGGCCTTACTATACACCTGGTATGTCGATAATGGGGGATACACTTAGGATAGTTTAAATTCTTTATACCTACTATTATGAAGGATTTAGAAGAAAATATTTACCCAAAGTAGCCAAGTTTATGATTCTAGGAGTCACGATGCAAACATTTATGTGATATACCATATATAGATTTATAAATTATTTTTTTGATTTAATCCATTATATTCCATTCTTTATAAATGTTTCCTAGTATAAGGAATGTGAACATCACTAATTAATATGATCCAAATATTAAGAATGATGAAATATTTCAGGGTCATAAGCCGATATTTCAAATTGAAATAGTTTCCCAAAAATTTTCATTGATTGAGCACATAGTATTATGTGACAATTAAATGGGTAAATAACTCTCCACATCTAATGTCTTCAAAGAAAACCAAATCAAGAAGATTCCATATGAGCACTATGAAAAAGGTAATGAGTCAATTATGGTGATGGAATTATGGTTTTTTTTACATCTGATAATTAACGAAAGAAACACTTTATCCCTTTGATAAGGGAATGTTAGTTTGTTATATGTGTGAAAGGAAGGACACCATGTTTGTGATTTCATGGGTAATAAAAATGTTTCCAGTGTACAATTCTTTAACTTCATAGAGATGACAGACTATGCGAATTAATGTTCCATTCATTAAAGGAATATACCCCAAATGATTCTATTGGATAATGGTTAATTTATACTAATCCCTTAGATAAATAACAATAGTTAAAATTCCTATTCAATAATTATGTCGCATGAATATATTAAGAGTGATGCACTGGTTATACGAATTATAGAATTTGTATGGATTTTAATTTATTTCTTTTTTCTATAAATATTTGAGATCATATGCTAAATGGTACCAAGTGAATTTATTCAATTGAAATTTATTATTTTTGAAAGAAAATTTATCAGGGGATTGATACCCATTAATATGTTCTTGATATTTATATAATGATGATGAAATGATTGGCTTGGAATAGTTCGGACTACCTTGGAACTGATTAAAGACTTTTAGATAAGTGGTATATGATATAATTTATGGAGTTTACAAAACGTTTAGATTTATTTAATATATCCAATAACATGATTCTTACACAAGTCATAAATAAGTATCCATGTTTCCAAAATGGTTTTATGGTAATTATATTTTTTAAGAGGATGTGTGATGAATTTATTCACATATTTGGTATGTGAAAATATTGAGCTGATTCATGTTGATTAATGTATAATGATAAGTTTAGTGAAATTATTTCAAAATTATAGGATCATAATATTTTTTAAAATTCAACCATTTTTTAAATGGTTTATGTTGACCTTTAAATGAGGTTTTATATATTTTTGAACTACTTTTCAATATGATGGATCATGTGTAAATAGATAAAGTTCAAATAGTTAAAGGTGAAATCAAAGGAAAATATTATTTTTGTCAAAACATATATTTACTTATATTCTTAAAGAGTGAAATAATTACTCAATTATAGGAAAAGTGATCTTGAAACCAAAATTTTTTTCCTAGTACAATAATTTTGGATGAATAAAATGTACACTTATATCATCGCTAATTTATGGAATTATAATTGTTAATACTCACCTAACTGTGTTATCTAGCACCTTCCAACATAACTTGATTGTAATAGTTTTCCATTGTATTCGTGTTTCCATTTCCAACTAATGTTCTTCTACTAAGGTACATATTTATGTGACCATTGTACTTTCCTTTCATTATTATTACGAAGATGTGATATTAACCCTTTATACAATATGGGTATTTCAACAATAGTTTAATTCAAATCCCTCTATCATTAAGATCACATTTATGTATTTAGGACGAACTTTATTTATGGTGGGGAGAAAGGAACACCTTGAAATTCTAAAGTAAGAACTTTATATTTGATCGCGTGCATAACATGTGACACCAAGCACATAAGGGGATATAATACCCTGATACAATAAAATATATTTATTATTTTAAATAAATACAATATATGTTATATTTTTCAATTCCTATAACACCGATATATCTTGATTTACACACAAGAGAAACCTTATTAGATTACTTTCATTACACACAAGACTGAGTTTCACAAAACACAATGGTATTATTAAAATATTACTATTTAATATAATATCGTATAAAATATACTTAATGATAGTGGTTAAGAATATTATTTACTAAATTATGTTAATTTATTGTTTATATAAATATAAAATTATTTAATTGGTTACCAATAAGTGTAAATTAAAATAAGAACCAATTGAATATAAAAAATATTATTATTTTTATTCTTCTAATGGAGTTTGTCTAAATAAACACAATTAATTAAAATAAGTTTATCATTTTTATGAAACATATATTTTATATATTTAATAAAATATTTTTTATATTCATCCATTTGGTTCTATATGCATAATATAATTGCAAACACTATTTTACACACAAAGACCTATATTTTCATAATGGCAATTTTACCACCTTTTAATTGAGAACCCATTTTAAATCTGAATTTTGAAATTTTAAATGAACTAATATGTCCAAATAGACTTCATTATTTAATTAAAAACCAAACAATTAGATTAGGTATAATTGTTTATATTTTAATGAAAAATATCATTTTGTAATGAAAAGTTAAAAATGTTAAATTTTATTTCAAAACGTCTTTTTCATCTTATTTATTTGTAAGGATAAATTTAGTTTCATATTGGTTTTAAGGATTAATTAGATACTATTTATATCAATTATTCCAATTTATTTTATTATAATCTATATTTGAAATTGAAAATTAGAAAATAGAAATCTTGTGGACGTTTTTACCTTAAAAACAACCATTGTCATCCCGTCTCAGGGATTAAAATTAAAGTAATATTTTCCACTTCTATTATTGGAATTTGGAAAAATAGATTCCTTATTTTTATTGAGAATAATTTATAATGTATATTATGTTCGACATTGTTTTTCATCAAAACTATTAATGAAAATAATTACAATTTATTAAAATTATTAATGTAAAATTATGATTAAAAAAGGACTAAACCTCATTGGCCAAAATGACCTAAACACTTTTACAAAACCCATTGGCTATAAATTATTCAGCCATAAACCATTAATTATTATTTTTAAACAAATTTAAGCAACAAAATTTGGTACAAGAACCTTGTTTTTAAAACTACCAAGTGAGTCCTTTTTCTCCCTTACAAAAGGCCACGACTTTTCCCTATTCCTCAAACCTCTCAAACCACTAATGTTTGGTTAGGATATGACCAAAGAGCTTCCCAAAATCCATACTCTAGACCTTTAAGCCTCACATTTGGTATAAAACCTTCCTTTTAATCCTTTTGGTACAAACCAAAAGTATTTACCTAATTAAGAGGTAACATCTTCTCTCAAGGTCTATAGTTTCATTTATATTCTCTACCCCCTAAAATATATTTATTATATGATTATATAAAAAACTGTACAAAAAATTATAAGATGTTGTTATTTAAATTTTTTTACCTATACTTACACAAACCTCCATATAATGGGTAATGAACACATTATTTCTATGTACAGTGAACTACTGCCTCACGAAATGATGATTGTTAATTTTTATTTTACCACATCCATGGTAGAAATTATGATGGAAAAATATATTTATATATAATAAATATGATATTTATTAGGTATTTATACTTATATAACCCTTTTGTAGAATATACCCTTTTTACATCCCATTTTCCTTTAATACGATAACATCATTTGAAGAAGTGAGGACTACTGCCCCTTGAAGCGATGTGATTCGTTAATGAAATAAATGGAACATATTGCAGATGAATTTAATAAACCAATGTATCATATATATTATAGATATAATAATTGAACTATAATATACATATGTATCATTTATTTTTCATTATTTTAATACAAAAATGAAATGAATGTAGAATTCTTCTGTACGTACAACCTACCATCTCCATGAATAGTGCACTCCATTTATTATATCAAAATAATATGGAAAATTATAAATACATATGTAAAAAATATATAAGATAATATAGTTATGGTTTATATTTTAGTTATATAAATTCTTGTTCTAGAAAATAAGAACAAAAATTAAAAATTCAAAACATATTTTGAAAAACTATGAAATTAACATCCAAAATAATTAAAATATTGAAAGTGTGTTAACAAAAGGGTGATAAAATATTGTATATTGTTAATATATGATATTATAATCAAGATTTTGGTTTTATAATAAGTTACTAACATATTTTAATCTACTATATAGCTTGATAAACACCACATAAAAATAAAGGTTGTGGTAAGGGATATCATATCAATTTACATTCCATTGTGGCTTATTGGTAATTATGCACCAATTCACAATTATTTGGTCTATTTACTAAATTTTAACAATTTATATAATCAATACACTTAATATAGTGATATTATTTGTTTAATTTAATATTATTTCTTTATGGGGTTTATGATTTATATGTTTAAATATTTTAAGGGACACATTGGGATTTTTTGAATGTCGTTTCCCTCAAGATTATTTTTATGATATTTCCATGGTATTTTCATTCATTAATGTCAAAAACCAATGTTGTTATTTAGCCTAAAATAAGGAATTATTGATAAATTTTGATATTTTATTCAATATGGATATTTTGATAAGGCACATTGTTCGTAAATATAATTAATGATTGGGACTGGTACGACTTGGATGGGGCCCAGTTGTAGATTTCACATTGACACATCAGTTGTCTCATGAGATGAATAATTTGGCCAAATGAGATGGGTTTTTACCCTATATGTTGTAAATTTTCTTGTGAAATGTATTTTTATTAAAGGTACCATATACCTAGGAAACACGACATCTTATAATTAAGAATTTCCTTTATGGACATTTATTCATTATTTATCCATATTATTTTTCATCAAAGAATCTATGAATATATTTAATTCTTAGTTCATTTATTTTGATGACATGAATTATAGTTTCTTACCTTTATATATTGATTCTAACTTATCTAGTTATTTAATGGAATGTGTTTTATAGTAATCACCTTTCCGTGTTGAATTATTCAAACATGTTTTTTATTTTATCAACATTATTTAACCTTACCATGCAATTGATCTCATTGTTATTATTTTCTTTCCCATGGTTATGAAGAATAAGATTTTCAATAATCATGTAAGGATTATTTTTTTCATTTTCTTATGTATCATTTTTTTACTTTATATTACCCAATGTATTATGGGTATCATATATGAAATATTTCTTTCCAATACTACTAAAATGATTCGTCCTTTAGGATTTGATTCCCTGTAATTGGGCCAATGTTATAAAATAACCCACCACCTCTAGGATTATGTGGTTAGGGTGTTATAGGATTGGAAAACATATTCTGATTCAGTTCTTTTCATCATTTCATTTGATATACATTAAAAAGGATCTTTTTATTTCATTATTTCCATTTTACCTTTTAAATTTTATTTGAACTAATTCAACATAAAAACTAAATATTAAACATTTTTTAGATTGTATTTACTTGGATAATATTAATCTAAGGTAATGAAGTGTTTACAAAATATTGTTAATTTTTTAATCATAAATTAAATAGGAGAAAATGGGTGAATATATTAATGAAATGGAGTGATTAAATGATCATTATACTTTATTCAGATCAATCATATCTAGTTTAATTATTGCCCAATTCATGTCTTGCTTCCCTTTCTCCTCAAAATCTTCTCTGAGAAAAGAAAACATATGAAATCATCCATGTATTAATGTTTTTACCTGAACTCACATGGGATAATGATTATTTAATTTTTATGTAAATATAAATTAATTCATAAATTATTCTCTTGATAGAATCTATCAGCCCTACTCTTCTTGAGGTAAGTCAATAGGTATTGGGAACTCCAACACCTTTGAATGTTTTATATCATGGTATATTGTAAAATTTCTTATAATAATATTTGGAATCGCATGATAGTCTGAACAAGTTGTTTTTATAATATTTATCACATTTTATTTTTTGAATCACATTCCATTTTTTAGAAGAAAGAAATCCAATATTATTATTAATTTTTTCTTGACTACAAATTATAATTTAATTATTATTAAATGTCCCCAAATATTTTATAGAGCACTAGTAGCACTCACTACATTACCCAAAATACTCACTCTATAAATTATTATAGCGTAAATTATCTCTCAATAATATCCTCATTGTCCATGTTATGGATAAGCTACAAATTGAAGAGTCTCATGGTAAGAAACATACTAGAAAACCACAGTAACACACAGAACCTTGAACTATTGAGTTATATCCCGATTTTTAAAATCATATACATAGTTTACCCAATAATTTTACTGTAATTATAAAATAATATTTTTTTTAATTATTTCATTCTATAGTTAGTTAATTGGACCCATAGTTCTCATTATGTGTCCCTAGTAGAAGGAGGCATAGTCAACATGGTTTATCAAGAACCCTATACACTTTCTTTTGTTCGAATTCAAACAAAACAAGGCTTAATGACTTTATATATCTATGAGTGTGTTTTCTTATGTCTTCATGAATGAAATCAATTTCTTTATGAAATAATGTTACTATATGTTCTCTGTAACACCCCAAGTAAATAAAGAATATGAAATTTTTATATTTATCCCTATTTTTGAATAAAATTTCAATATTAATTTAAAGGTAACGCTATGCTCGATGGCTTACCCAATACACAAAAACGAGTTCCTTTGAAATCTTACGTTGCACTCTAATAATAAAATAATATTATTTTAAATGGTAGTTAATGCCTAACCATTGTAATGGCGGGAATTAATAGAACTAAATACCAAATTATTATATATGTTTGTCAAATATTTTTTTACTCTTTACAATAAATGTTAGAGGATTAAAAATGTGAATGAATCCATTTTTAAGCGTAAACATTCAAATATTCTTTAAAAGGTCGATTAACCGCCTTTTGATGGAGAACCTCTTTTAAATCCACTTTTTGAAAATTTTATGTGTTATGTTTGACAAAATAATATTCTTCTTTAGAATCGGGACATCAAAATTTTCTTTGTGTAAATTTTTGGTATCTTTCCGATAAAGTTCATTTTTTAATGAATAGTGAAAATGTTGTATTTTAATTCAAAACCTCTTTTTAGTCTAATTTATTTATATGATTAGATTATATTTTGAATTGTTTTTAAAGTAAAATTAGAATATATTTTTACCATTTAATCCAATAGTGGTCGTTGAAATTAATTTCATCTTGAAATTGGACTTAAACTAGTGTCAATCTTTTGATACTTATTGTTTTATAAAAACACGCTATTTGCTCTGACAGCGGAAATTAATTATTAAATTAATTAATGTAACTTATATGTTTTGAATTTTTTAAAATAGATATTAGTTTTGAATTCAGAATTTCAAATATAGCCTAGGGTAAATTTTTGGTAATTTTCTGAAAAACATCAATTTTTGATGAATAGTGAAACCACTAAGTGGTAGTTAAAGAAACTGATTTTTCGTTAAAATGAAACTTTACCACTTCTTTGATTTGAATTTCAAAAATCCGACATACATGGTTTTCATTAAGAAATAAAATTTGGTTCAATGGGATTAAAATAATTTTTTGGTGAATAGTAGCTTTTAAGTTTATTAATCGCGATTAGAGGTAATTAGTGTAATTTAAGGAAAAAATAATGTTTTAATAATATGAAATGACCTAGACACATGTCCTACCCTCATTGGATGTGTCATTTCCGACCAATAAAATCCATGGGTCAACTTGGGGACCCCATGGAGCCACATTGGTTGGAAAATGACATTAATACCTTTTTATTTAATGTTAAAATTAAAATGTCACAAACATGTGTTATTTTACTAAAACAATTTTTATATGGGGTTATAGAAGTCATATGTTTAACTATAAATATTCATTAGAAATCTAAAAAGATTTAATACGTCATGATATTTTTTTTATAATTTTTAGACACTAAATAAATTAAATTATTTATGACACCATGATGATGCAGCGATTACCTCATTATTTAACGATTTAAATAAAATGAAAATATAATGTAAAATCTAAGACCTACACTTGTCACAAACCTATTGGATGGGTTTAGTTCTAAACCTTATCACCTTATCATCGAAATACATCAATGTGGGACCTTTAAAATCCGAAAATCATTTGAAAATAAAGTAACATTTTGTAACTTTCCAAGAGTTCCCCTCCTCTCCTCTTATAAAAGGCCCCCACCTCTATCACCTTAAACACACCTCTAAAGCCTTTGGCTCAGACAAAACCTACCCATTTAATCTCTCCACATCTCTATCTTCATCATTGAATCCTCACTTTGGGCATAATCCTTTCCAAGGAATCCTTTGATCTCAAATCAAAGGAAGTTACCCGATTTAAAGGTAATGTCTTCCCTTGTGTTCTTTTGTTTTATTTTGCTTATCCAACACCCTAAACCCTTTTTATTATTTTCTTTTGTAACAGAAAAAGTATCCTAAATATTATAGGATGTTATTATGTGAAGTATTCGAGCTACACTTACACACACCTTCGTCTAATGGTTTAAGAACATAATGTTTCTGTGGATGGCGAATTACTGCCTCACGAAACGATGATTGTTCAATATTCTTTTAACTCCTTCAAAGGTGGCCATTAAGATGTCACTATATTTATATATGATATATAATATTTTTATTTTTTCCTTAAGATTCTGTATTTTTCATTTATGGCATATATTTATGGTTTCCATTATGGGTAAACGCGATATCTTCATTTTAGGAAGTGCGGACTACCGCCCCCTCAAAGTGATTTGATTCGTTAATGCCATATGTGGGACGTATAAAGGATGGAATTAATGGTATTACATATGTTATCCTACTGGAATTATAATATACCTTTATATCTTTATTATTTCATTCCATTTAATACAAAAAAAAAAAGAAATGAAACTAGCGTTCATGCGTACGTACGGCTTACCGTCTCCATGAACGGTACATTTCATTTCTTATCTCCAAATGTTATGTACTATTATAAGTACATATATATAATGGATATATATGTAATATATTAAATCTAAATGATGAGTATAATTCTGTAATTATAATATATATATCTCTCATTTTGTTTTAATTCCATTAATATGGAAAAAAATGAATGTAGCGTTCATGTGTACGTACGGCCTACCGTCTCCATGAACGGTGCTTTTAATTTTTTTATCTCCAAATGCTATGTAATAGTATAAAATGAATATATACTAGATATATATGATATTTAAAACATAAATACTATTCTGGAGATGATGTACCTATAACTACATGGAAAATTCTTTTCCAACAAGTTCAATTTTTACTCATGTACTGAACATCAACAAAAACGTCTGATATGAACTCACTTTATTAACCAATTATTATAACATTATAATATTTGATATGAACTGAATAATAATATTTAAAGTAGTTCCTTAATCAATTATAAATTGACCAAATTTTAATATTCAGTAGATTAAAGAATGATCGAGTCATGTCGGACACGAGGTAAGGGATCCTACCCCTCTCTTTCTTTTTAAGTACACTCTTTTATGTCATTCCTTTTAAGCTCATCTTTCTTATTATTGGGATGTTCTTTTATAATAATCCTACTGTAATTTTTATGTTCATATGATGAGAGACCCTATTTTTTTCTCACCAATCCATTTTGGAAGTTTTGAGTGGCGCCGTTAGGCTGCCGAATTTTCGTAAGAGATCTAACCTCTCTCTTTCTTTTTAAGTACTCTCCTTTATGTAACTTCTTTTAAGATCCTATTTGTTATGATGGGGGATGTTATTTTATATTACTCATACTTTACTTTTTATGTTCATATTATGAGAGTCCCTATTTGATCTCAAAAATCCATTTTTGGAAGCTTTAAGTGGCGCCGTTAGGCTGCCGAGTTTTCGTAAGGGATTTTTCATCTCACTTTTATTCCCGTGACATTTATACTACATTTTCCACTATTTCCTTTGAGTGGTGTATGTACTTACCATTATTATAAACTTTGTGTATTATAATTTCATTTATGGGTATTTACATCTTCATTATATGACCCTTCTTCCATGGGGTGTACTTTTCGAAAGTTACCCAACTCGGTAACGGGACCTTTCACCCTCCTCTTTTTAAAAGACTTATTTTGTTATGTCTTTTAATTCACATACTATTATGTTGGGATATGTTCTTATATATCCTTATTTATGTAAATTTTATTTCCAAGTGATGAGATACCATTTTCTCTCTCATCAACTCATTTTCTGAATTTTAAAGTGATGTCGTTAGGCTGTTAGATTTCTATAAGGGAACTTCTTAGCCCACTTTCAATTCTTTAGGTTAAAGCTCTAATTCTTGATTTTATTATGATAATATTATGTTTGGAATCTCTATTTTTTAATTTTACACAAACCTTTTTGTGTATATGGTATTTCTACACATAATCATCTCACTGATAAATTCCTACGAACTTGTATGGGAAATCATAACTCAATCTCATTTCATAGAGTTAAATATCTATGTCATTGGTTTTGTTTTTCCAAGATTATGTGTGAATGACATCTGATTGTTTCACACTTAATATACACTTATATTGGGTGTATTTATATTTCTCACACATTATTATGTGATATACTTATCCTTAATTTAAGGATACCATCTTTATAATGGATTGCATCTCAATTTACATTTCCATTGAGACTTCATTGTTGTTATGCACCAATTAACTCTTATATGGTTTGTATACTGTCCTTTGACATATTATATCATAAATCCCTTTATTCTCATGATATTATGAAGCTCGGATTACATGTTATTCTGAAATTATTTGTATTCTAGAGTCTCTCATTTTGTTAAAAACACTTCAACAAAAATATCGTTTTAAATGTTTTAAAGATTCATTATTCTAAATCTTTATCTTTAATGTACATGTTTTCAAAATGGCTTTCAGTATTTATTTATATAGACATGAATGTTTTAAAATTATAATTCCATTAAAATCTTCAAAGTGGTATGGGACACTTTGATTCAAAAATCTCTTTTAGATGGTTTTTGAAAATGGATTGCTTAATTCAATATCTTGGAATTACTTATTGAGATTTCAAATGAAATGTTGTTATTGAAATGTTTATATTTTCAATATTTTATGTGTAATGATGGTACTTGGACATTTTACGGGTGGTTACGTGATAAACCATATGACGGGTGGTGCCATGAATACTAGGACGGGTGGTTACGTTATAACCTCCAATGCATTGGGTATGAAAGTTGGTCGTATGGCTATTCCATTAAGTATGTGTGGAAGTCGGCCGTATGGATATTCCATTAAGTATGTGTGGAAGTTGACCGTATGGTTATTCCATTTAAGTATGTTTATGTCACATGTTACCTTTTTATGTTATGTGTTCTTTATATGGGTTTTATGGTAATCTTTTGGTTACAAAAGGGTAAGTAGTGATCTTTTATTCATTGAAGAGTTTTTTTACTACTTCTAAAAGGTGAAAGGTATTATTTTGATAAAGTATACATGGTTTACTTGTTGTTTTGAAAAACTAACAGTTTTCATTCTTTGTGTATCCATTACTGAGATTTTTATGCTCATCCCATGTTTTTGAAATGTTTTTCACAGTACTTAACGCGGAATAGGGTCAAGGATGGGATCAAGGGAAAGTCATGATACCTAAAACATGGAACTAGGCATGTTTCTTTTTAAGAGTTTTTATTTATGGAAACTTAGTAGAAGTTTCTACTTTGTAATCTTGTGAGATGTAATAGTCATGTCCTAATTCTCTAAAACTCTAAACCTGAAAAGATCCTCAATGTGAATTATTCATTTAATTCAATATTAAGTAAGTTTTAAGGCTAGGGCCTTATATTCTCACTCATAACTGACTAAGAAATAAATTGAAAACATTCATGTCTTCTTAAGTATATTAAATATTTACATTTGAGTTTATTATTTTTTATGAGGGAATAATTTTGAATGTTCATAAAAATAATAAACACTAAATGAATTAAATAATGTAACATTTTGGTCTTGATAATTTTATATTGGTTGATAATTTTATACTCAGTGGTTCATCCTTGACCAAGGGGTATAATACATGAGGCAATTCTTGACACATATTGCAGCTCACACCCGAATCTAATAGAACACCATATCATATAGAATATGAAACTTTTTTGGAATGGAAGAAATCTTGTAACATCCTAAATATTTCTCATCATAATAAAAAATAATTTTGGAAAGGGGGTGTTTGGAAGCGTAAAGATAGATAAATAACGGTTATCCTGGAAGGAAAGACCTTAAATATATAATGACGAATACAGAGGATTCTCGTATAACCTAAATAATAAATTAATTAGAAACATTACATTCAATTACAATTAATTAATAATTAAATACATAAATTCTAGTCATTATACAGTTGGTTAATAATCATGAGCATTCAATACACAATATTAGATGCTTAAGAAAATTAAAATAACATTAAAATAAGGCTGAGGTCTAATAAATGAATTAAAATTATTTTCATAGAAATATATCATATCACATGATACCATTTTTAAAATATATATACATATATATATTAAAAAATGATACTTAATTATACGTATATAAAAATATTAATATAAATATATTTAATATTTTGGTTCTCAGACCCTATGTAGGATTTTAATTTCAATAATTATAACATAATTATGATATATATATATATATATATTAAATTTATAAATATTCCAAAGTCACAAGAAACCTCAATTAGGATCAGATGAGTTGGGAATAACCTTCCCTAGAAAATACACAGTTGGTAATAACCAACCCAGACATGTTGTGGGTTTATCAAGACATGCCTTGCCAATTACTGGGTTAGGCTGACCACAGGGCACCCATTGTTGTGTGTAGAGGGTCAACTACACCAGCTACACTTTCTAACAGATTCCATGAAAGATGGTCCGCATAGCTAAGGATATTTTTGTGGTGATGTGACGTCGATCTAGTCTAATAGGGATCTGTAGGAGGTGGATATATCAGTGACTAGAGTGGAACCATGGGGTTTGATTTAGAGGTGATTGGAGATGGATTTTGGATGGCTGTTCTAACCAGGTAAGGCCACTAGAGGGGGTAATGAAAAACAATCCAGTTGGGTAAGGCCCTGGAAGGCCAAGGCTGGGGAGGACATTTTTAGCTGAATCCCATGGGATTTTCCTAACGATAGTCATTGGAATGGTGTCAGTACATGGGGAAACCAAAAAGAGACTAATGATCAATTAGATGAAGAGGATAGACAGTTAATTAGGTGTAATAGGCGGTGGTTTTTCTAAGGATTATGGTTGGAAAACATCAAATGGGGAGGTGTCCAGATGCGAGGCTATAGTGATAGACAAAGGTGACAGATAAGGGAGGTTGGGTTTATGTTCCTAGTTTGTGTTGCTCAGGTTCGGGTCAACATCCCCAATTCCTTTTTCAGTTTTAGTGTTTATTTTCCTTATAGTCAATGAAATATTTATGGTTCCATAACGCTTATGATTAACTATTACCGAAATTCTTTTTCTTATTTTTAAACTACATCTCAACATGAAATCATTATTATGGGTTTTTTAAATTAACATTCAACAGATACATGGAAACAACTTTGGTCTAAAAATATTTCTCCAACTGCTGATGTTCTGATCAAAAAATAACTTCTTTCAGTATCCATTTATTTTATTATATTATGAAATATTTATCATATGAAATATTTATTTTTTCAAAATTTGATATCAAAAAATAATTAATATATATTAAAAAATCATATAACTTCAACCTATCCATTTTGTGTCATATTTAAGCATGATATATTGATCTAGGACCATTTTGATGACATATTCATGGATTTATCATAAATAATATTTTCATTGTATTAGAAATCCACATGTCTACTATGATACCAATTATTTCTACTAATCATGTATCAAGATTCCAAAGATATGATAATTTATAATTTCCACCAGTTATCAATGTAAATACATAACCAACGGTGAAGAAAAGCCCCAAAAATTGTATACGATCATCACATGTTGGATTAGAAGCATAATATTAACAAAAAAAACTACGAGTTTTAGTTTCAATTTATATTTGACATCCACTTTTTATTAGTAGTCTTTTATCAGATTAACTTAAACTGATTCCCTCCATGTCATCCATTAATGATTCAAAAGACTATGTGAGCATCATTCAATGGAATTTGGTTGCTAGCATGGATGTTCGATGATGACTTCAATGTCCTAAAGACCACTGAATCTCATTCAAGATGATCCTCACATGAAATCACTGATTGTCAACATAGAATTAGTGTTTAACTCTTTAGAAACTGGGAAAGGGGAGGGAGGATCTCATAATCATATATTAGTTAGTGATCAGAATGAGGGCCACCTCCTCATTTTTATCATAGTTTTAAATTATAGTAAATGGCTCCACCACCACTCGGATATGGATTACCCACAAAATAAATTATGAACTACTTCTTATTAAAATATTATTCAGTCATAAACATCTTTTATATTTATATGACTTTTAACATAATAAATATATTACATGATAAAAATAAATAGATTAACTTGACTCATCATTACAAAAAAAAATTAATGATCCTCAAATAATAAAATTACATTTGCTTATAAAATATTTTTCATTTATTTACATTGATTCGTATTAGTATATATAAAAAATTACATACCAATTATTCTAAACATAAATAATAATAATTTATTTATTTTTTGGGGATCATATAATTCATGTTAAACAGAAGACCCCATTAGCGGTACCCAACATTCCATGTATTTTGATTCATTAAAATAAGAAGATGCTTTAAATATTCTTATTGTGTAACCATCTAGTACCTTATATTGGTTATAGTTAATATTATTCATAGAATAGAAGTGATTCCTAGAAACACATAAAGTCCTATAAATAGATAATGATTAATCATACAAATGAAAACATTATTAAAAACACATACAAGTAATATATTGTATTTACATGACACACACTTGTTTCATCAAACTTTATTTCTTTATTGTTCATTGAACTCACTAGTCTAACATACCTTCCTCTAACATTGCCATGATTTTATTTAATGAATTACCAAAATGATAAACTTGGTCTAAGATATATATTCTTATAAAAAACATCACTTCCTAATTATTTAATCGATTCCTTAGAACCATTGATACAACATACCAAAGCTACCTCAAAACGATAGCAATTACATAGCTTTATAATTACATCAATGGACACAAAAAAGGGTATACACTGATAAAAATAACATGTTAGGAGATCACTATAAATATTAATATATAGAAACTATTAATGATAATAGAAACATGTGGAGTTCCCATTGGTGGAGCAGTCCTTCTTATTTCATCTATTCGAGATCACCAATCACAAAGATCATGAGTAGAAGTCTCAATGCTTATGATCCCCCAAAACCTAATAGTCACACATCATTTGTTTCACGTATGAATGATATATTATTTCAAGGTTATCATTACATTCTAAGAACTATTATATCACTTTCATACCACATATAAAATATGTAAATTACCATTTATATTATGGGTGTGTAAATATATGAACTATTAACCTAAGAAATCATCATAGATATCTAACTATAAGTATGACATGGTTATCAAAAAGTATTGATTAATTTGGTTCTAGGAAAATCACTATGAAAAAATTTTATCTACAATGAGTAATAAGAGTCTGGGGTGACCAAGAGTTGGACTACCCTTTAGACATTGAATGGGAGGAATAAATAGTATAGGAAATCCAAGTCATAGAAATATTACAGATCATTTTCTGGCCAACTGAAACCCTGAAATTTTCCATCATAGAGATTCATTTTGAGGATAACATTTCACATGTCCCACATAAATTTTTAGTGATGTTAAACCACCATTGATTCCATCGGTTTCTAAATCATGGTGGCTAAAATCGCCTTTAGTATGTGCATCAATAATTCCATAATGATAACATTACAACACTAGAAGTAGCTCAATGCATTAATTAACATGAGTAATTTTTTTTTTGAGTCTTGTATCATTAAACGTACTATGAATCATAAAATCAAGGATGATGTATCTTATCACATACATATATGTGGTTTAGGGAAGTATTCCTCCAATCATATCATCCCTCCAGCACGGTGGTGGTAGGTCCCTAATTTTAATCTTTCAATTAACATTGGATGTCTTTCTCAAACAACTACCACAATGAATGTCAATTATAAAATCCATACCATGACCTAGAATTTTTTGTTAGTGGAAGGAAGAATGAAGCAGAATATGCATAGTGATTGGGGGGACATCTGGTAGAGCATCACATAGGTTCTTAAACTCATCTATCAAGATAGTCATATGGTTCCATGAGTCCCACCGAGTAATAAATTTTGATTCACCGACACCTTGAAAAGGATAATAGGGTTAATGAACATATTATCCCACCAAATACTATTCAAGACAATAAAGATGATTCCAGAATATGACCTTTACTATAATATCTTGAGAACTATAAGAAGTTCATTGTACAACATCTTAGAAAACAACACAAAAAATTAGAAGATGTTTAGGTGGATCATGTTGTTCCCCTAGTGGAATCCTTAGACCCAATTCACAATGAACATTCATATGGTGTCGAGTTCAGAAGTACCACCCACCAGATTAAATTGGGGGATGGAAGATACACCCAATCATCGAACAACCATTTCTTACCTATGACTATTTCCCTAGTAAATTGGTGATAATTAAAAACATTAGACTATGGGATTTCTATGATGTGAGAAAACATGATTGTTCATGTTAATACACATACTTTTTCACCCTAATGATGTGATAATATCCATTACATCTCATCTCAATTGCATAGATACACCATGATCCTTAGAATACATTGAATGGAATCTATATCCCAATTAGATGGATCATACTCCTCATACACTATAGTTTTTATGTCCATGAATAACATCATTGAAAGGAAAATTTTATTTATAGAATCATCTAGAACATTTCACCTAATAGTGTTGCTTGATTGTGGGGATTTATGAGCAGTAAGAAGATACCAGACTATGATGTTCTTTTAAGACATAAGAATTTCTGGACATAGTCTGTTATAGTGGGTTTTCCATAGAATTCATCCCTTATTTTGAGGATCTATATATATAGTTCACATAACAATTCATCCCACACCATTCTGAATGCTTGAATCATTAAATTTACATGTCAAAGTAGTGATTGGATAAACTTGTCACTGAATTTATCACCGGATGGAAGGTATTGTCATTTTTTATAGATGTGATGTTTACTCAAGATTAATTTTTAGGAAAGTGTATAGAAATTTTTTATAGAAAATGGTCCCTACCCTCATCTCTCTGAAGCACCTAGATAGATTTTAGTAATTTTATAATATGGACTTGTGATTATAAGATTCTATATAGTTAATCAACAAGTAGTCACACGAATTACCTAGACCAATTATAGTCTCAAAGCTTATATGAGATGAAGTTCCAATGGTTGTATAGTCTTTTTCCACTTAGCTAGTAACAATTCAAAACACCTCACAGAATAGGTATCATCATGAGTAGCCTCACTACGAAATCACCAAAAAAGACCCATATCAGGACTTGGGCAATGATTTTCCTTTATAGAATCAATGATTCTGGTCTACTACATCCTTAATGAGAATGTACCATGTTTATTTGTGTCATTCAAAAGATATATATGTGGTTTTCAATAATCTAAATCCCATTAAATGCTATGCTAGAAAATTGGGTAAAATAATTTCCATTTAGTATGATACATGTTAAAAACATCAAATTTTATTCTTTTATTTAAAGACCTAATCCATGAAATGTTTTATAGTGGAATGGATTAGTTGGTTTACCACTATAATATTTTATTTATGTATCCCCCTCTTTAGTAGGTGATAATAAGGATTATGGCATGTGTCTGTAGGTATCTAGTAGAGGTGTCTAGTTTTTTTATGATTGGATTTTCCATAAGTTAGTCACCTAGGCTGATGGAATTATCCATGCCTAATGTAACTAGTTAAAACCACATGTGGTCACCACATCTTCTCCACTCACCCCAACAACATCACAATTATTGATGTCATAGAAGAACTAGTGTGAATAGTGAAAATGATACAAGATTCACCACTAGTGCCATAACAAGTTATCATTTTCCGTGATTTTATGCCTCTGAATTTGTCATGGGCTCTAAGATCCATATTATTTTTAATCTCTTCCCAGATAAATAATAGTGTTTTACCTATATTGTGAAATTATATTTGTGGATTGTTGTGAATAACTCATCGGTAAAGTGTGTCACAAGGCTCCATCCTGCACCCATTGATGATACAACTAAGGAAAAAAATAAAACATTCGTATAATAATAATACTAAAGTAAGTGCCCAGAAATGTTTGATACATGATTCTAAGACCACTAAATAGGCATTACATAGGATTCAACAAAGAGAAATCCTCGAAATCAATAACCTATGGTATACTCCTCTAATCTATCATGTTGTTTTACCTTGTGTCATAGATAAAGTAACACATATTTCATAAACAACTAGTTAAGGATTGGAAATAACCACCTAGTAAATTTTTCCATCCATATAATTTAAAATAGAATGTAGAGAGAAATAGTTGAACACCAACGCCTTCTCCAACTGTGAAAACCATTTGTCTTATCAAGGAGTGACCTTTAAGAAAAATTAATTAGGGCATATCATTTAAATATGATGTTCTTAAGAATAAAACAAGTATACAGGCATGACTCTTGATCCATTTTGAGATATACATATTAAAATAGATACATTATTCTCTCATCATGTCCTTGAAGAGTCCTCTCGAGTTCAAAAATGAGGTAGATGTTGGTAAAGCCTTCCATATGTAGGAAGACAATATGAACGAGTGATACGAAATTATTTTTATATATAGGTAGGACTAGGTTTCCATAAATCATGGGGAAAGAAACCACTCTATGTTATAAAATAATTAAACATCATGTAAATGGTTCAGTTCATGGTGGACAATTGATCTAATGTCAACCATATCCCAATTTGTACACTCTTGAAAATAGGACTCACTATGAAATATTTGACCTCATCCAAATTGAAGATCAAATGATAAGAAAAAAATGATCATTTACCATAAGGAAAAATTCAATTGGAGACCCATATTAGAAACATGGAATCAATCATCGAGTTCATGATCGTATTATAGGACACTGCATACAACAACTTACTAAGAAGGATTTGAATTCACCTACATGTGTTGGCCCTCTATTTGTATCATTAGATTCACGAATATTTCCTTAAAATCCATTTAGGGGTACATAAAAGAGATAAAAACCCCATAGACTCTAGTAATTCCATATACATTGATGAAGATAACAGAAAATGGAAGGAAATAAGCCCCAGATTAATGAGGTGGGGTGTGTCAACATTCCTAATGACTTAACAGCCAAATCTAAAGATCTATAGGATATTCAGATGAAAATATTTATCATACCAATCCATTTATTAGAATAAATAATGTCCTGAATTATTTCATTATACCCATAAAAAATGAATTCTCACTGAATATCTTGTCTTCCTACGGGAATATACCACTGAATCTAGAAATACATACTCTCATCGCATATTAGACGGTCCAACCCATAGTCACCAACCCATGAGATAATTGTGTCCTTAAAAGGGAGGGACATTGATTATAGATTTATAATCACCATCATTTAATTTATACTTAAGGTGTAAAACATAATTATAAACCACTTGGGATCAGGTAATCCGCCTCTATTGTTATGGAATTTACAAAGTCTAAAGGACGGGAATCCACTACTGAAGATTCATCCCCAACATAAAAATGTTATCTTATCACCTAGTAGACTCATATTCCTATGTATTTATATCCATACTCCAATCCTCATGTTTCTAGTGATGATGATTGTTTTGAGTATTTTTACACTTCCACTGGGGATAGATTACCCACCACTATGGTTAAATTGATATAGGTGCATCTCAACATCACAGAATATCTAAGGCTAATGCTATTTAAAATTATAATTTCTCAAAGAGAGATTTGTTAATGGAAGGAATAAATCAATAATAGAAAAAATTTATCTTATAACTAAATGAAAATTATAGGTGTTGATCCATATATTATTTTCCAAAACCATGGTCTTGCTATTTTCCACTATGGGTTAAAATATGAACAGAAGAAGATGTATCCCTACCATTGTGTTAGGGTCTGTTTCCTCTGGAATTGGGGATGACCTCATTTATTTAAGATTCAAACATTCCAAGCGGTTTCTAATGGGTTTGTTCATAGAACCAGAAACATCCAATGATTCCATATCCATTTGTACCTACTTTACAAAGTTAGGTGCTCATTAGTTGTGAACTGATGAGAATTAAGAATTTTCATTGGTCGAGATGATGGGAGGTCGGACTCATCACACCTTTTTTAGGGGAATTATTGTCTACTCTGGGACCCTCTTTATAGATTTAAGTTATGTTTGTAAATCCTTATTACACTACCAAGTATGAAAATCAGCTTTCCTTTAGATCTGACAATCAATGATTAGTATATATGAGATTTTAGAGAATATTTTATATGTATTAGAGGTTCTTCATCGATAGAGAATCATATGTATTTGTTAGAGATTCTTGGTCAATGGTATCATTCGACGCATTATATAGAAATATCTTGCTTATTTTGATAACCATACTGGTTTTAAAGCCACATAGTGGGGAACGTGAAATTTATTTTCATTCAGAAGGACATGAATTATTTCATAGTTGGGATCATGCCCGCAGATGGGCTACCTATGTATCCTTTGTTTTGGAAAAGGAATCAGAACCCATGTAGTTTGAGTAAAGAAGTATGAGGTTTAGGCATGATTTTTGGCTCAAAGAAAGATTTCAAAATTAATTTTACACTCTAAGCTCACGTGAGAAATGCTCGGTGTGAGAAACAAGAGGTATTGGTAAAACCAGACAATTGGGCCATGAAATATGCAATCATAAGAAATTATGTGGGGCTTATGTATGCATGACTGCCCAAATAGATAAAGATTAGGTTTCACTTCAGGGAAGAGACCCAAGAACAAGATCCATAAAGGTATATGTGCTTTATGGAGATTTGGATACTCTATCATGGGGCTTACTCTTGAGGAAGGTTCGCAGACTAGGAGGGGACTTATGATTGAGTTTCAATCATGAGAAAAAGGCCCAAATCCAAAGTAAATTAAAACTAGTTAAGAGAAATTATGACTGGGGTTTATTCTGGAGAAGGAGGCCCAGGTTAAAGGGATTTGGAATCTGGTGCTTACTCATAAGGAGGATGCCCATATTTGAGAACGTGAAGACTGGGGCTTACTCCTGAAAAGAAGGCCCAGGTTAGGGAAATTATGGTTAGGGATTACTCCTGATGAGGATGCCCAGGTTAGGGGACTTGGGGATTACTCTTTAAGATGATACCCAAATTAAGAGAACTTGGACTGGGGCATACTTCTGAAAAGGAGGCCCATGTTAGGGATCCTCTCATCTTAAAGGATGAGGTTAAATGAATGAAATTTTTAACCCTTGTGACATAAATACATGTAAATCACTAGGTTTTAAGACATGTTCCACATAATTCCTTTCAGATAAGGAAGCCAAAAAGGGATCTATGACAAAAGAAATGGCTTTAAAGAGGGTTTTGAAGGCTGGATCTTTAATATGAGAGGTGGATAGGCATAAGAGAGGTGAAATAGGTAGGAGAGTCACCCAAAAAGAAGTGGGTGTGCAGGTCCTGCGTGGGCATGCAAGTCCTGGTCGCACAGGTGTACCTGCACGACACATGGGTACTTGCGCAAAGGTCAACCCTTAGAGTAATACTTGGGCGAGACTTGGATCAAGCCCTTAGTACTATCCCTAGAGGCTTCCAGAAGAGTGGCGTGGAAGTTCTGTTGAAGGGGTAAGGCGGCGCGAATGTCTGTCCATTTCCCTTAAGGGATGGCCACTTAGGCGCACAAGTGTTGATGCGTTTCAACACTTAGGCCTTATTCCCCCTCTTTAGATCTTCCGTTCTTGGTAAGAAATTAACTTATAAGTGTTCTAAAGCTTAAAGAAGATACAAGGGCGTTGGGAGCTCAAATCTGAGTTTCTGGAATTTTTTTATCCCTAATATGGGGGGACCACCGGGGGTATTTATATGCTGGTGAATACCCGGGGCTAAATTCAAAGAGGGCACGCAAGTCACCTGCGCAACCATTGGGCGGCACACAAGTATACTTGCATGACCTTGGTAGAACTTCCGCAACCCAAGTGTAAATGAATATTTGTTCATTCCTTTGTCAGTATTTGATGTTTCTTCAAAGGATGAATCACTTTGGTTTTAATGTATTTACCTTTTCATTCGTTTAGACTCTGTGATGGAAAGGAGGTCAACAAAAGTCCCCCATCATAGTTGGATCTGGAGTGAAAAGAGGATTTGACTTGGAGGAAAAAGAGAAATCAGGGGTCTTTATGGTTATTGGCAGTTTAAAGTCATGCATTTCGAACATAAAAAGGCTAATGTTTAGGTTCGAAATATCTTTGATTGAATGGATTAACATTGACCCAATTCCTTGATAATTTATCTGAAAACATATTACCATGTTCATGTATGAAGGAAAACATGTAAACCATGACTTAAAAAATTTTGAATCTGAGGAATAATATGAAAAAGGGCTAAAAGGCATTAGAATAATTAGTTCCCAAGAATGAAGTTACCATTATTTAAAAAACATGTTAGGGGGTTGAATTATGCAGGGCCGCCTAAGGGCATTGGCTGCATTGTCAAATAATAGTATGTTTTGGCTGACAAGTCGATTATGTAGACTGTTTATGCAAGGCCGTCTAAGGGCACGTGCTGCATAGTCTGGCAAAAGAACTCTCAGAAATTTACTTTTCTATTACTAAAAAGCCAGTGGAAGTTTATAGGGATTCAAATTTTCCAAAGCATAGATTTTTCTGTATGGAGATAGGTACTTGAATATGGAGAAGATATTTCTAAACAAGATTGTCTAAGAACTGGATAATTGTCACTCCTACGTAGGTCTGACCCAAACATAGGGAAAGCAATATAAACCATAGACTTGAATACTTTTAGATCATGAAAAAGAGTATGGGACAAATATGTTAAGGATTGCTATTTTTTGCGGATCCCTACATATTGTCGTTAAGACAACTAAGGACAAAAGAGGTTTTCCTTCCAAGAATGAAGTTACCATTATTTGACATTTAACAAACCCGTTAGGGGGGTGAATTGTGTAGGGACACCTAAGGGCATTGGCTGCATAGTCAAATAATAACATCCTTTGGCTGACAAGTCTGTTATGTAGACTGTTTATGCAAGGCCGCCTAAGGGCACGCGCTGCATATTCAAGCAAAAGAACTCTTAGAAATTGGACATTTTGTGACCAGAATTCAAGAAAAGGGTTATGGAGATCTAGAAGTATTTAAGGTTAGGAGTATGGCACATGAAAATCTGTATTGTCCAATGCATGAAAGAGGTACATAGATCAATGCTAACCATAATCATGTTGTGGCGGGGTATTGAATTGAGATGTTGGACTTCACTACGTATCCCATAAGGATGGGAATCAAGCCATACATAGTTCTTAAAATACAGTTTAATGTCATGTGGGATGAAAGTATGGGAAATCTTAGTTTAGGGTCATAGAACTCGGACCATAATAATGAATACACAGTGTGTGTGTTTTCATAGGGACTTTTCAGCCAGGGGACTAAAAGTGGAATTTGGGGTTAGGACCAAAGACTTGGGGTTGGATTCGAGGGACACTCGAACGTTCCTACGTATCCCATAAAGATAGGAATAAATCTGCACGTAGTTCTTGAAGTACCCTCTATACAAATTTGGTTTGTACAAGTGAAGGGGGAAAGGAGACTTTAGTGCAATGATGGTTTGAACCAAGATAAAAGGTTCAGGAATTGCCATGTATTCACACAGTCTTTAGAATATAACATGATTGGAGATTAATGTAAATAATGATTCCCTCTCAGATGAGGATATCAAAAAATGTTCTTGTTTATTGTCGTACAAGACAAAATTGTTGTACAGTTTAACATCATGTAGCAAGGACAAAGGTGAACCAATGTGAAGAGATTGGTTTTGGGCTTGATCCACAGGAGGTTTCCTACGTACCCAGCCTAGAAGGCAAGGATCAAAGTCCACATAGTTCAATTAAATAATGAATTAGTGATCAAGTTGTTCTTGGCGACAACAACCTAAAAAATGGTGTTGGGACTTATGCATGGTTACCAGCCCAAAAAGGGTGTTATGGTTGAAGTTTACTCTAATCTCACGTGAGTCATACTCGGTGTGAGAAATAAGAGGTAGAAACAACCTTAACTATGCACAGTTTAATGTCATGTAGGACATATGAAGGGACTATGCAGTTTAAAGTCTTACAGTGAGGACTATCGGTGCTACTCAATTTAGTGTCATGTAGCAGGGAAAAAATACAGTTTAATGTCATGTAGGACGTATTAAGGGACTTCTGTATAGTTTAGCATCATGTAGCTAGGATGTTGGGGACAATACATTTTAACATAATGTTGGATGAAAGGGGGACTGTTCAGTTTAATTTCATGTAGTAAGGACAAAAGAGGACACAGTTTAACGTCATTCAGGACAAATATAGGGACACAGTTTAACGTCATGTTGGACAATAAGGGTGTTGTATAGTTTAGAATCCTGTAGCTAAGATGATGGGTAAAATACAGTTTAATGTCATGTTCGACGATATGGATGTAAATAGTTTAAGTTCATATGCATGGACCGATGATGCTTCATTTTAACGTCTTGCTGGACAAAAGGGATGAAAATAGTTTAAGGTCATATGCATGTACCGTGGATGCTGCAGTTTAACGTCTTACTGGACAATAAAGTATTTGTGTTACACAAAATACTTATTCAGAAATCTAGCATTGGTTGGAGTAGTGATGAGTTCTCCATCCATTGAGATTAATGAATAATCTCCATTGGAGTAGACCTTATGTATTGAATAAGGTCCTTCCCATTTTGGCTTAAGCTTGGGAGGTTTCTTTGCTGGTATCATTGGAGTTCTAAGAACTAATACCAATTCTCCCTGAATGAATGAATGAAGAAGAACTTTTTTGTTGAAAGCTCATGCTATTCGATTTTGATAGACTTCCAAGTGGTGCATTGTGCACAATCTTTTCTCATCTAACCATTCCAATTCATCCAAACACTTTTTAGTTTGTTCATCTGTAGATGACTGATCACAAATGGCTACTCTGAGCGAGGGTAATTGAACCTTAATGGGAAAGACTACTTTTGTATGTCCATTAGCCACTGCATGATACCGAGGTGAATGATTGTATTTGATATTGTATTCTTGATACAACTTCCTCACCTCGGATGAACAGAAGTTGGTGATGTTGTCCATCAATATGGTACCAGGGACACCAAATCTGGTAATGATGTTAGACTTGATGAAGCTAATAATGCATTTAGAATTGACTTATTTGAGGGGTATTGCCTCTGCCCATTTGGAAAACAAGTCAGTAGGAGTAAACATATACTTCAAATACTTGGCTGTAGTCGAAGGATAAGGTCCCACTACATCCATCCCCCATGTGGAAAATGGCCACAAGTATTTAGTTGTATGAAGAAACTATGGGGGTTGATGAATGAAGTTGGCATGTACTTGGCATGAATGACACTTCTTTGTGAAATCAACAAAAACTTATATCATTGAAGGCCAAAAGTATCCAAGCCTTCGAATTTGATCAGATAGTATGTGTCCAGACTGATGGGCACCATAGACTCATGCATTTACTTCTTTCATGACAACCATTGTTTCTTCACCATCAATGCATCTGAAGAGAACTCCATCAAAACTAATTTTGTAGAGAATATTATCTAAGTGATTTTGGTTATCATAAAGAGTAAAATTGACCACATGTCTTCGGACTTGTTCATTCCAGGCTCTATTAGGTGGAAGTGTTCCATTTTGAAGGTATTCCCTGATAGGTGTCATACATCCTATAGTATGAAAATATGGTTCAGGAATGGGACTAATTTCATTGATTTCCTCCTTTCTAGTTTGAACATAAGGTGAAATTGTACGACGGTGGGTAATACCGATGGTTGTCTCGTCCCGATTTGGATCTTCCAGAGCTGTGGCTATATTAGCCAGTGCATCATCTTGGGCATTTTGTGATCTTAGGACATAAGAAAATGTTGGTTCCTAAGGAAATTCTTCCATTAACTCTCTAACATAATCACACAAAGGGATTAATTCTTATTTTCTAATTGCATAATCCTCGTTGACTTGTTTGATTACCAGGTCTGAATCACCTTTCACCTTTAAGTGACTCACTTGTTCTTGAAGCGCCAACTCCAATCCTGCGATAAGAGCTTGGTATTCTGATTCATTATTTGTACCACCTCCCAACAATGAGAAGGAATAAGGTAGCACTGTCTTTTCTAGGGAAATGAGTACAATTCCTAACCCAACCATTTTGAACTTAGGATTTTCCATTTTCTTCCCTGTTAAACTTCTGGAAGCACCATCAAAGTACATTTCCCATGTTTGAAGACTATCTTGAATAAAGAATACTTCCTCATCAGGAAGTTCAATATCTGAAGATGTATCTTCTACTGAAGGATGTTCAGCAAGGAAATTAGCCAGAGCATGGTCCTTTATTGCCTTTTGAGACACATATTGAATATCAAATTGATGTAAAATTACTTCCCACCTTGCTAGAAATCCTATAAGCATTGGACGACTAAGGATGAATTTAAGCAGGTTATTGAGAGATACCAATTGGACCTCGTGATGTTGCAGGTAGTGTCTCAACTACTGAACTGCAAAGATTAATGCTAGGAAGCACTTCTCAATATTTGAATATCATGTTTCTGCTTCAAGCATAGTCTGACTGAGATAGTAGAGGCTATTTTCATTCCCAGCAACATTCTTCTGAGCAAGAAAGGAACCCAATGATCGCTCTAAAGATGTCACGTAGAGGATAAGTGGTCTTACTTCAACAGGTGGCATTAACACCAGTGGACTCAATAGATACTTCTTGAGAATATCGAATGATTCTTGAAATTCTTCAGTACACTTGTAAGTGACTCCCTTCTTCATCAATTCGGTGAAGGGTAAACTTTTGCCTGCCAAATTGGTGATGAAATCCCATATATAGGCTAAGTGTCCTTGAAGTCCTCTCAATTATTTTAAATTTCGAGGAGGTGACATACCTAGGATTGAATTTTTCTTCTCAGGATCAACTTCGATACCATGATGGTGTACAACAAAGCTGACAAATTTTCCTGAGGTTACCCCAAAAGCACATTTTAAGGGGTTCATCTTCAAATTATGTTGCTGAAGTTTGTGGAATATGACTTCCAAATCATCCAATTGATTAGAATGTTGCTTGGATTTAACCACTAAATCATCCAAATAACATTCAAAAAACTTCCCTAAAAAGGGTTTGAAGATACGATGCATGGCACACTGATATGTTGCACCTGCATTCTTCAGGCCAAAGGGCATTACCTGATAGAAAAACACACCCTGAGGGGCTCTAAAGGCTGTAGATTCCACATCTTCTAGAGCTATTCGTATTTGATTATATCCTGAATATCCATCCATGAAGGAAAAGGAATCATAACCCATGTAGTTCGAGTAAAGAAGTATGGGGTTTATACATGATTAATGGCTCAAAGAAAGATGTCATAATTACTTTTACACTCTACGCTCACGTGATTCATGCTCAGTATGAGAAATAAGAGGTATTGGTAAAACCAGATAATTGTGCCAAAAAATATGCAATCATAAGAAATGATGTGGGGATTATGTATGGATGACTTTCCAAATAGATAAATATTAGGTTTCACTTCAGGGAAGAGGCCCAGGAACAAGATCTATAAAGGTATATGTGATTTATGGAGATTTGGATAATCTAATTTAAGGGCTTACTCTTGAAGAAGGTGCCCAAATTAGGAAGGGACTTATGATTGTGTTTTACTCCTGAGAAGGAAGCCCAAATCAAAATTAAATTAATACTGGTTAAGAGAAATTATGACTGGGACTTATTCCTGAGAAGGAGGCCCAGGTTAAAGGGATTTTGAATCTGGGGCTTACTCCTAAGGAGGATTCCCATATTTGGGAACTTGAAGATTGGGGATTACTCCTGAAAAGGCGGCCCAGGTTAGGGGAATTATGGTTGGGGCTTACTCCTGAGGAGGATTCCCAGGTTAGGGGACTTGGGGATTACTCCTAAAGAGGATGCCTAAATTAAGAGAACATGGACTGGGGCTTTCTCCTGAAAAGTAGGTACAGGTTAGGGATCCTCTAATCTTAAAGGATGAGGTTAAATGGATTAAATCTTTAACCCTAGTGACATAAAGACATGTAAATCACTAGGTTTTAAGACATGTTCAACAGAATTCCTTTCAAATAAGGAAGCCAACATGAGATCCATGCCGAAAGAAGTGGCATTAAAGAGGGTTTTGAAGGCGGGATCTTGAATTGGAGAGGTGGATAGGCATAAGAGAGGTGAAATAGGTAGGAGAGGCACCCAAAAAGAAGTGGGCACACAGGTCCTACGTGGGCACGCAAGTCCTGCATGGGCGCGCAAGTCTTGGTCATGCAGGTGTACCTGCGCGACACATGGGTACTTGCGCGACGGTCAACCCTTAGAGTAATACTTGGGCGAGACTTGGCTCAATCCCTTAGTACTATCCCTAGAGGCTTCCAGAAGAGTGGCACACTAGTTATGTTGAAGGGGTAAGGCGGCACGCAAGTGTGGCCATTTCCCTTAAGGGCTGGCCAATTAGGCGTGCAAGTGTTGATCAGTTTCAACACGTAGGCATTACTACCCCTCTTTAGATCTTCCATTATAGGTAAGAAATTACCTTAGAATTTTTCGGAAGCTTCGAGAAGAGACTAGGGCGCCGGGAGATCAACTCTGTGTTTCTGGAATTTTTTCCACTATTAAATGGGGGGCCAACCGGGGGTATTTAATGGATGGTGAAGACCCTGGGTGAAATTCAAAGAGGGTGCGCAAGTCACCAGTGCGACCACTGGGCGGAGCGCAAGTATACTTGTGTCACCTTGGTGGAACTTGTGCGACCCAAGTGCAAATGAATCTTTGTTCATTCCTTTGCCAATTTTTGATGTTTCTTCAATGGATGAATCACTTTGGGTTTAAGGCATTTCCCTTTTCATTCGTTTATACTCTGTGACGGAAATGAGCGTCCACAGGGTCAAGGATGCGGTTGATAAGCTCATCAAATATAACATCATATGGGAAGTAAAATACTCCAAGTGGTTAGAAAATATTTTCTAAATTGGGAGGAAAGACTTATATATAAAATTATGCTTTGTCTACCAGGGCCAAAACCTTCACTACTCAAAAAAAATTATTTAATATCCCGATGAATAAAATTCTGATCGATCGGGCTGCTATATTTCAAGCCGTATAACTCATTTATGAGAATTATGGGAATAATTAAATCTTTATGGTCCCTAAATATGAAGATGAATCCACCTTCATATAATCTAAATGAAATTTTTATTACCTTGTAATGCCCTTTGGTTAGATGAATTGTGGTGCAACTTATTAGCATGTCATGTGTCAACTCTTCATGTTCTCCAACTAACATTGGGGGAATGTTATGTGGAAAATATTATGTTCAAATCAAACTAATTATTGGGTCAAATAAAATATTAAAGGAATGTGTCTGAAAATTGTGTTCTCACCACCTAAAGTTGAAACCCTTAATTTGTTCATTTTGGGTAACCTCTGGGATATTTCTTATCTTCATTGTTAGGTAAATATGATTTGATATTTACCCAAACATAATCTAGGATATTATCCAAATGTATCCTAAATGTAATGTATATGAGTTAGGATGATCAAATATATTAGCCGAATGTCTCCTTAATGGAATCTGGAATAGTTGTGATTCTTCACTGGTTATCTATCCTATATACTAAATATTTTACAACATTATTTAAAAATATAATCCCCTTTCCATGCTCATGATGAATGGTGTCACTTATATTATTGATGAAAAATATATGATCTTGTTTGATGACATCAAGTGATATCTACTACATCCTCAAGTATTGATTCAACCCGTCCAATAAAATCCATTCATCCTTTATGTGATAACCCTGGAATGGTCCCTCAGGGACCATTTTGCCTATAATAATAACAATATTATATAGACTATATTTTACTATCCCAGTTTCATGATTCAAAATATTGATTTTTCCTCTGGAATTGGGGATGACCTCATTGATTTATGATTCAAACATTCCAAGAGGTTTCTAATGGGTTTGTTCATAGAACCGGAAATATCCAATGATTCCGTATCCATTTGGACCTACATTCCAAAGGTAGGTGGTCATTAGTTGTGAACTGATGAGACTTAAGAATTTGCATTAGTCAAGAGGATGGGAGGTCGGACTCATCACACCTTTTTAGGGGAATTATTTTCTACTTCGGGACTCTCTTTATAGATGTAAGTTATGTTCGTGGATCCTTATTAAATTACCATGTATGAAAATGAGATTTCCTTTAAATCTGACAATCAATTATTAGTATATATAAGATTTTATAGAATATTTTATATGTATTAGAGGTTCTTCATCGATAGAGAATCATCTGTATTTGTTACAGATTCTTGGTCAATGGTATCCTTCGACACATTATATAGAAATATTTTGGTTATTATGATAACAATACTGGTTTTAAATCCACTCAGCGGGGCACTTGAAGTTTATTTTCATTTAGAAGGAAATGAATTATTTCATTGTTGGGATCGTACCCGCAGATGGGCTACCTACGTATCCTTTGTTTTGGAAAAGGAATCAGAACCCACGTAGTTCATGTAAAGAAGTATGAGGTTTATGCATGATTGATGGATCAAAGAAAGATTTCATAATTACTTTTACACTCTAAGCTCACGTGAGTCATACTCGGTGTGAGAAACAAGAGGTATTGGTAAAACCAGGCAATTGTGCCACGAAAGATGCAATCATAAGAAATGATGTGGGGATTATGTATGGATGACTTCCCAAATAGATAAAGATTTGGCTTCACTTCAGGGAAGAGACCTAGGAACAAGATCCATAAAGGTATATGTGATTTATGGAGATTTGGATACTCTAACATGGGGCTTACTCTTAAGGAAGGTGCCCGAATTAGGAGGGGACTTATGATTGAGTTCTAATCCTGAGAAGGAAGCCCAAATCAAAAGTAAATTAAGACTGGTTAAGAGAAATTATGACTGGGGTTTATTGTTGAGAAGGAAGCCCAGGTTAAATGGATTTGGAATCTGATGCTTAATCCTAAGGAGGATTCCCATATTTGGGAACTTGAAGACTGTGGCTTACTCTTGAAAAGGAAGCCCAGGTTAAGGAAATTATGGTTGGGGATTACTCCTGAAGAGGATGCCCAGATTTGGAAAATTAGGATTGGGGCTTACTCCTAAGGAGGATGCCCAGGTTAGGGTACTTGGGGCTTATTCCTGAGAAGGAGGCCCAGATTTGGGAACTTTGAAGACAGGGGATTACTCCTAAAAAGGAGGCCCAGGTTAGGGATCCTCTCATCATAAAGGATGAGGTTAAATGAATGAAATCCTTAACCTTAGTGACATAAAGACATGTCAATCACTAGGTTTTAAGACATGTTCCACATAATTCTTTTCCGATAAGGAAGCCAACAAGGGAGCCATGCCAAAAGAAATGGATTTAAAGAGGGTTTTAAAGGCTAGATCTTGAATTGGAGAGGTGGATATGCATAAGAGAGGTGAAATAGGCTGGAGAGGCACCCAAAAAGAAGTGGGCACGTAGGTCCTGTGTGGTCGCGCAAGTCCTGCGTGGGCGCACAAGTCCTAGTCGCGCAGGTGAACATACGCGACACATGGTTACTTGCGTGACGGTCAACCCTTAGAGTAATACTTGGGCGAGACTTGGCTCAATCCCTTATTACTATCCCTAGAGGCTTCTAGAAGAGTGGAGCACAAGTTCTATTGAAGGGGTAAGGCGGCGCACAAGTGAGTCCATTTCCCTTAAGGGCTGGCCACATAGGTGTGCAAGTTTTGATGAGTTTCAGCACATAGGCCTTACTCCCCCACATTAGATCTTCCATTCTTGGTAATAAATTACCTTATAAGTTTTCGGAAGCTTCTAGAAGAGACTAGGGCGTCGGGAGCTCAAATCTGAGTTTCCGGAATATTTTCTCCCTTAAATGGGGGGCCCACTGGGGGTATTTATAGGCTGGTGAATACCCTGGGTGAAATTCAAAGAGGGTGCGCATGTCACCTGCACGACCACTGGGCAGCGCGCAAGTATACTTGCACGACCTTGGTGGAACTTGCACAACCCAAGTGCAAATGAATATTTGTCCATTCCTTTGTCAATTTTTTATGTTTCTTCAAATGATGAATCAATTTGGGTTTAAGGTATTTCCATTTTCAATCATTTAGACTCTGTGATGGAAAGGAGTGTCAAAAAAAGTCCCCCCTCAGAGTTGGATCTGGAGATAAAAGAGGATTTGACTCTGAGGAAAAAGATAAATCAGGGGTATTTAGGGTTATTGGCAATTTAAAGTCATGCATGTCTAACATAAAAAGGCTAATGTTTAGGTTCGAAATAGCTTTGACTGAATGGATTAACATTGACCCAATTCCTAGATAATTTATCTGAAAACATATTACCATAATCAAGTATGAAGGAAAACATGTAAACTATGACTTAAGAAATTTTGAATCTGAGGAATGATACGAATAAGGGATAAAAGGCATTAGAATAAGTAGTTCCCAAGAATGATGTTACCATTATTTTACTAACCCGTTATGGGGTTGAATTATGTAGGGCCACCTAAGGGAATTGGATGCATAGTCAAATAATAGTATCTTTTGGCTGACAAGTCTGTTATGTAGACTTTTTATGAAAGGCCTCCTAAGGGCACGTGCTGCATAGTCAGGAAAAAGAACTCTCAGAAATTTACTTTTCTATTACTAAAAATCCAGTGGAAGTTTATGGGGATTCAAATTTTCAAAATCATAGAGTTTTCTGTATGGAGGGAGGTACTTGAATATGGAGAAGATATTTCCAAACAAGATTTTCTAAGAACTGGATGAATGTCACTCCTATGAAGGTCTGACCCAAACATAGGTAAGGGAAATATAAACCATAGACTTGAATACTTTCAGATCATGAAAAAGAGTATGGGACAAATATGTTAAGGATGGCTATTTTTTCGGATCCCTACATATTGTCGTTAAGACATCTAAGGACAAAAGGGGTTTTCCTTCCAAGAACGAAGTTACCATTATTTGACATTTAACAAACTCGTTAGGGGGTTGAATTACTCAGGGCCACCTAAGGTCGTTGGATACATAGTCAAATAATAGTATCCTTTGGCTGACAAGTCTGTTATATAGACTATTTATGCAAGGCTGCATACGAGCATGTGCTGCATAGTCAGGCAGAAGAACTCGCAGAAATTGGAAATTTTGTGACAAGAAGTCAAGAAAAGGGTTATAGAGATCTGGAAGTATTTAAGGTTAGGAGTATGGCACATGAAAATGGGTATTTTCCAATGCATTAAAGAGATACATAGATCAATGCTAATCATAATAATGGTGTGGTTGGGTCCTGAATTGAGATGTTGGACTTCACTACGTATCCCATAAGTATGGGAATCAAGTCATACATAGTTCTTAAAATGCAGTTTAACGTCATGTGGGATGAAAGTATGGGAAATATTAGTTTAGGATCATAGAACTCAGATCATAATAATCAATACAGAGTGTGTGTTTTCACAGGGACTTTTCAGCCAGGGGACTAAAAGTGGAATTTGGGGTTAGGCCCAAAGACTTGGGGTTGGATTCGAGGGACACTCAAACGTTCCTACGTATCTCATAAATATGGGAATCAAGTTGCACGTAGTTCTTGAAATACCCTCTTTACAAATTTGGTTTGTACAAGTGAAGGGTGAAAGGGGACTTTAGTGCAATGATGGTTTGACCCAAGATAAAATGTTCAGGCATTTCCATGTATGCACGTAGTCTTTATAATATAACACGATTGGAGATCAATGTAAATAATTATTCCCTCTCAGGTCCATCAAAGAATGTTGTAGTTTATTGTCGTACAGGACAAAAGTGTTGTACAGTTTTACATCATGTAGCAAGGACAAAGATAAACCAATGTGAATAGATTGGTTTTGGGATTGAACCTCGAGAGGTTGCCTACGTACCCAGCCTAGAAGGCAAGGATCAAAGACTGTGTAGTTCAATTAAAGAATGAATTAGTGATCTAGTTGTTCTTGGGGACAACGACCTAAAAAATGGTGGTGGGACTTAAGCATGGTTAGCGGCCCAAAGAGGGTGTTATGGTTGAAGTTTACTCTAAGCTCACGTGAGTCATACTCAGTGTGAGAAAAAAGAGGTAACAACAACCTTAACGATGCACAGTTTAATGTCATGTAAGACTTTTGAAGAGACTATACAGTTTAAAGTCTTGCAGTGAGGACTATTGGTGCTGCACAGTTTAGTGTCATGTAGCAGGGAAAAATATAGTTTAATGTCATGTAGGACATATTAAGGGACTTCTGTACAGTTTAGGGTCATGTAGCTAGGACGATGGGGACAATACAGTTTAACGTCATGTTGGACTAAAGGGGGACTGTGTAGTTTAATTTCCTGCAGTAAGGACAAAAGAGGGCACAGTTTAATGTCATGTTGGACGTATTAGGGACTTTTTTAGTTTTATGTCATGTAGGACGAATGAGCAGTACAATTTAACATCATGCAGGACAAATATAGGGACACAGTTTAACGTCATGTTGCACAATAAGGGTGTTGTACATTTTAGCATCCTGTAGCTAAGACGATGGGGAAAGTACAGTTTAACTTCATGTTGGACGATATGGATGTAAATTGTTTAAGGTCATATGCATGGACCAATGATGGTGCAGTTTAATGTCTTGCTAGACGAAATGGATGCAAATAGATTAAGGTCATATGCATGGACCATGGATGTTGTAGTTTAACGTCTTACTGGACGATAAAGTATTTGTGTTACACAAAATAATTATTCAAAAATCTATAATTGGTTGGAGTAGTGATGAGTTCTCCATCCATTAAGATTAAAGAATAATCTCCATTGGAGTAGACCTTATGTATTGAATAAGGTCCTTCCCATTTTGGCTCAAGCTTGAGAGGTTTATTTCCTGGTATCATTGGAGTTCTGAGAACTAATTCCAATTCTCCCTGAATGAATGAACTAAGATGAACTTTTTTTGTTGAAAACTCGTGTTATTCAGTTCTGATAGACTTCCAAGTGGTGTAGGGTGCACAATCTTTTGACATCTAACTGGTCCAATTCATCCAATCACTTTTGAGATTTTTCATATGTAGATGACTGATCACAAATGGCTACTCTGAGCGAGGGTAATTGAACCTCAATGGGAAATACTGCTTCTGTTTAATATACCAATGAATATGGAGTTGAATGCATTGCAGTGTAGGTGGTGGTTCAATAAGCCCATAAAGCATGAAAAAGTTTATCAGGGCATGATTTCTTATCTTTATCCACCATCTTTTGCAGTATGTTTGAAAGAGTCTTGTTGAAAGCTTCTATCTGGCCATTATCCGCTGCATGATACTGAGATGAATGATTGGATTTAATGTTGTTTTCTTGATACAACTTCCTCACCTCGGATGAACATAAGTTGGTACCATTGTCTGTCAGTATGGTATGAGGGACACCAAATCTGGTAATGATGTCAGACTTGATGAAGCTAACAATTCATTTAGAACTGACTTCTTTGAGGGGTATTGCCTCTTCCCATTTGGAAAAGAATTCAATACCAGTATGAATATACTTCAACTGCTTGGATGTAGACAAAGGATAAGGTCCCGCTACATTCATTCCCCATGTGGAAAATATCCACGAGTATTTAGCTGTATGAAGAAACTCTGGGGGTTGATGAATGAAGTTGGAATGTACTTGGAAAGAATGACACTTCTTTGTAAAATCAACACAATCTTATATCATTGAAAGACAAAAGTATCCAAGCCATCGAATTTGATCAAATATTATGTGTCCAGACTGATGGGCACCACATACTCCTGCATGTACTTCTTTCATGACAGCCATTGTTTCTTCACCATCAATTCATCTGAAGAGAACTCCATCAAAACCTCTTTTGTAGAGAATTTTCTCTAAGTGATCTGGGCTATCCTAAAGATTGAAATTGACCACACGTCTCCGGACTTGTTCTTTCCCAGCTCTATTAGGTAGAAGTGTTCCATTTTGAAGCTATTCCATGATAGTTGTCATCCATCCTATAGTATGACCATATGGTTCAGGAATGGAACTAATTTCATGGATTTCATATGTTCTAGTTTGAACATAAGTTTAAATTTTACAATGGTGGGAAATACTTATGGTTGTCTCGTCTTGATTTGGATCTGACAGAGCTGGGGCTATATTAGCCAGTGCATCATCTTGGGTATTTTTTGATCTCGGGACATAAGAAAATGTCAGTTCCAAAGGAAATTCTGCCATTAACTCTCTGACGTAATCACACAAAGGGATTAATTCTTCTTTTCTGATTGCATAATCCCCATTGACTTGTTTGATTACCAGGTCTGAATCACCTTTCACCTTTAATTGACTCACTTGTGCTTGAAGCGCCAACTCCAATCCTACGATAAGAGCTTGGTATTCTGATTAATTATTTGTACCGCCTCCCAACAATGTGAAGGAATAAGGTAGCACTACATTTTTCGGGGAAATGAGTACAATTCCTAACCCAACATTATTGAACTTAGGATTTTCCATTTTCTTCCCTCTTGGACTTCTGGAAGCACCATCAAAGTACATTTCTCATGTTTGAATACTATCTTGAATAAATAATACTTCCTCATGAGGAAGTTAAATATCTGAAGATTTATCTTCTACTGAAGGATGTTTAGTAAGGAAATCAGCCAGAGTTTGACCCTTTATTTCCTTTTGAGACACATATTGAATATCAAATTGCTGCAAAATAATTTCCCACCTTGCCATCGTCCTGTAAGCATTGGACGACTAAGGATGAATTTGAGTGGGTTATTGCGAGATTCCAATTGGACCTCGTGATGTTGCAGGTAGTGTCTCAACTTATGAACTGCAAATATTAATGCTAGGTAGCACTTCTCAATATTTGAATATCGGGTTTTTTCTTCAAGCATTGTCCGACTGAGATAGTAGAGGTTGTTTTCATTCCCAGCATCATTCTTCTGATCAAGAAAGGAACCCAATGATCACTCTAAAGCTGTCACATAGAGGATAATTGGTCTTGTTTAAACATATGGCATTAACACCGGTGGACTCAAGAGATACTTCTTGAGAATATCGAATGCTTATTGACATTCTTCTGTCCACTTGTAAGTGACTCCCTTCTTCATCAATTTGGTGAAGGGTAAACTTTTTCCTGCCAAATTGGCGATGAAACGCCGAATATAGGCTAAGTGTCCTTGAATTTATCTCAATTCTTTTAAATTATAGGATATGAAATACCAAGGATTGACTTTTTCTTCTCATGATTGAATTCGATACCACGATGGCATACAACAATGCCGAGAAATTTTCCTGAGGTTACCCCAAAAGCACATTTTAAGGGGTTCGTCTTCAAATTATGTTGTCGAAGTTTGTGGAATATTTTTTCCAAATCATCCAAGTGATTAGAACGTTGTTTGGATTTAACCACCAAATCGTCCACATAACATTCAAAAAACTTCTCTAAAAAGGGTTTGAAGATAAGATGCATGGCACGCTGATATGTTGCACCTGCATTCTTCAGGCCAAAGGGCATTACTCGATAACAAAACACACCGTGAGGGGCTATGAAGGCTGTAGATTCCTCATCTTCTCGAGCCATTCAGATTTGATTTTATCATGAATATCCATCCATGAAGGAAAGTGATTCATATCTAGTTGTTGCATCAATTAAGAGTTCTGTAATCGGTACTGGAAAATCATCCTTACGACAATGCCGATTAAGATCTCCGAAATTAATGAAAACTTTAATTTTCCCATTCATATTTTTCACTGGGACAATATTATCAAACCACTTGAGATATTGAACTTCACTGATAAAGTTAGACTTGATAATCTTATCCACTTCAACTTCAATTTTGGAAGCATAGGTTGGGTGTCTTCTTCTAGAGGCTTGTTTGAATCCTCGATGTTCTTCTGGCAAACCCAAACGATGAGTGGCAACATCAGGATCAAGATCTGGCATCTCTGTATAGTTCCAAGCAAATATATCTCGATTTTTATTTAAAAAAGAAATATACATCTCTTGCTCTTCAAGATTCATGGCTGCATTAATTAATGTGGGGCTTGGATCTTCTTTTGTACCCAGATTTATTCCTTTAAGTTTATCCACAGTGGTAGATATAACCTCTTCAAATGCTTGAGGAGCATCCCTGAGATCTTCCTCTTCTTCTTCAACATGTGTTATTTCTCCTGTTTCTACTTTCATAGTAGATGAAGAAGCAAAATTTCTATGATCTGAAGAGATGTTAAAATTTGAACATCTTGAAGAAGAAGCTGTTGGGACCACTTTGTGTTTGAAGATTGTATTTGTTGTCAACAATTTTCAATGCTGGTCAAAATGAAGAAGGATATGAAGAAGAACACCAAAGTTAATGGAGATCGACTGAAGTGAGGTTTCCTGGAGAATTGTTATGGAATCATAGCATTGGATGTCATACTTGAGCAATTCTATAATAAGATCATTCAGATGATTTTTTAGCTAATCCTAAGTTCAAAGAACATGTGTCAATGGTGACACATTGTTTACAACAATGAAGAATGGATAAGTATCATCCATTTGAGGATGATTGGATCATAATGGAGAAGTATCATCCATCTGAGGATGATTGAAGAAGAATGAGGAGTTGAAGAAGACCATGAAGTTCTTCATGATAGAAATCCATGAAAGTGATTACTTGAAGAATAAAATCATATGATTTGCATGAAGTTTAGAATGATGATGAATAAGAAGAGAGAATGTCGAAGGGCTTGGCATTCGGAGGTAGCCATGCATTTCGCATTTTATCTAAACCAGAAGATGCTTTGCTGATATGTATTTCTCAAATATCATAACTCAGGAGAACTTGTGATGCAATCCTTATGATGGAAAGGGGAGAAATGATGATGCCAATCATATACAGTTTTTATTGGAAGGAATGATGCTGCGGGAAGATGGGAAGTTTCAGTACTTCCCATTGCAACTCTGACGATGCTAAGGCTGATATATCAAAGGATATATATCATGATAGTGGAGTTTGTGATGAATGCTGAAGAATGGTTATGGGAAGCAGTGAAGAGAGAAATGACAAAGTAATGGACAATCTGGGGGTGGCAGAAAAGCACACTTTAAGGTGGCACCGTTTTCCAGTGTTTGCCAAATTTTAGGGGCTGAAAATCGGGAGATGAAGAAATGTTCTTCGCAATGGATGTTGCACGCAAGATTGAAGATGGTTTTTATTTTCACGTGCAAAGAGTTATTCAAGGTCAGAACATTGAAAAATGATAAAGGCATGGAGTGTGTGGAAATTTAGGCAGGTTGCGCGAAAAAATAAAGTAGTGCATGAAATAGTAGCGGGATGCGCGAAATATCAGCGGGATGCGCGAAATATCAGTGGGATGCGCGAAAAAGATAGTTGTGTGCATAATATCAGTGGGCTGCGCGAAAAATGAAGGTTGCGTGAAATATTGGCGTGGTGCACGAAATAGAGGAATGAAGTTTTCACGCTAAAGGTGTTTCGATATCAGAAGCTCGAAAATTGGTAAAGGCATGAAATGCGCAAAAGATTGGACCAGTGCACGAAATATGATGTTGCGGGAAAGATTGGGTTTGCGCGCAATATGGAACACGTTGTGGAATTTTGCACGCAATTGGTGCGTTGTGATTAGAAAGTCGAAAAATGACAATGGTAAGAGGTGCACGAAAAATTGGAGATGTTTGCGCTAGGTGCACAGAACATTAGACTTGTGCGCAGGAAAATTGTTTGTGCACAAAATTTTGGTTTGATGTTTTACGCGCAAGAGTGTCTTCATGATTAGAATGATGAAAAATGGCAAAGTCATGAGGTGCACGAAAAATCAAGGAAGGTGCGCGTAATCTGAATAAGTGAGAGACAATTTTACACGCAGGAAGGGGTTTTACACGCAAGGTCAAAAATGCCTATAAATATGAGGTGAACCCCTATCATTAGTAGAGACTCGACACATAGACAAATCCCAAGCTCTGATGCGCAGAAAAACTAAATTATAGAGTATTGCGTGCAAAGAAGAAGGATTGCGCGAAAAAGAAAGTGTTGCGTGAAAAAGGGAAGTTCTGCGCGAAATAGAAGGGTTGTGCAAAAATGGATTTTCACGCCAAAAGGTGTTTTTACGTGCAAGGATTGAATGTTACGCGTAAGCCACCTAAAAGGTTGCGCAAAAAATTTGAGGGTCCCATTGGCCTTCGACAGGTGCATAGAACTCTCAAAGAGACTTTGCGAAGAAGGAAGTATCGTGATACATTTGGTATCATGAAGTGAAGTATAACTGCACTCACACGACTGGTGTTTAACACTCTTGTTGTGCTTTGCAAAGTGAATAAGAACTAGGTGTGCAAGTGAATTCACATCTGCATGAAGGATGAATTTCGTATACCGATACACTCTTGTGTTGGTATTGAGAATTGAAGAAAGAGATTAAGACACTAAAGTACCATTTCATATTCTACTGTTTCAAAGAAAAAGGAGAGAAGAGGAAGAATAACAGAGTATGCCCAATTGAATGCTGACAATTGTTCAGGGCAGTTTAATTCAGATGACGCTATGTGATCTGATCCTCAATGTTTGAATAATCACATTGGTGTATGTGATTCTAGCTGAAGAAATAATAAGTTTTAGTGCAGTTGGTTGTTTCACTAAGAAGAAGAAAGAAGAAGTCTAGTTCATTTAGTGTTTCACTAGAGAAGAAGAGAAAGAAAGAGGGAAGAATTGCTTGTCTACTGCTTTGCAAGTAATCATGTGAAGAGCACTAAAGAAGACCACGAGCAGAACCTACCTTATTAAGAAGGAAGAAGACTGTCTCCATAGGCAGTATAAAGAACCAGCTAGAAGCTGCAAGTTGGACTAGGCCATCACCAGTCCAGGGAAGGGGATTGTTTCCCACCCCCCTCCAAAGTGTAGGGACTCACACTGGCTAGAGGACTGGTTTCCTAGCCACTCCGCTGTAATTGAATATCACATCATAGTGGAGAATCCATCCACTGGTCATATCCAGGCATGGCAAGGACGTAGCTACTCTTATTGAGTGGTGAACCTTGTACAAATATCGCGTGCATATTTTTACTGTTTTCTATTATTGGATGAGACAGGGAAAAGAGAATAAGAAAATCAAGATCCTAACAGGTCAAGAGGTACAGGGATAAAAGTTGGAATTGGTTTAAAAAGTCCACAACACTGATTCACCCCCCCCCCCTCTCAGTGTTAGGTATATCCCAAACTGGTCCTCTCAGAAGCTTCCATTTCCGACCCTATTGATGATGAAAGGTCTTCCTTGGGTAATATAGAGGAGATAATGGATTGAGAATCAACATCATCGTTCACCTATGACATTTCTATAACTTCTTCTGGCCTGATTGGCGAAGTATAGACTTGCTAGATTCACTACTGGAAATGGGGCCTTTCCCAATAGTTCAGAACCATTGGGAAAGGCTGTATAACCATTGGTATAACAAATACCAACGGTTCTGAAAACTGTGGGGAAGTAAGCTGTTGGGAAAACCTATCCCAACGGTTTACAAAGAACCGTTGGTATAGGTTAGTAAAATTAACCTATGCCAATGGTTTAACCAAACCATTGGCATATGTTTTACCAATGGTTTACACTAAACCGTTGGTAAAAGTGGTCAAAATAAACTCTTTCCCAATGGTTTAGAACCATTTGGAATGGTTTTTTCCAATGGTTCTCTTTGAACCGTCGGCAAAAAAATCCATATTAATCTTTCCCAATGGTTTGTAAACCATTGGTAAAGGCTTATTACAAGCCTATGCCAACAGTTTCAAACCGTTGGCATAGGCTTGGTGCGCAAATTGTACAATAGCCTACAATTTGCACAGCAGACTCCAATTTTGCACACCAACCTCCAATTTTGCACGCCAACCTCCATTCTGCTCCTTTGCAATTATTATACCTGCAATAACAAACTAATACATACATATAGAGAACAAATTCATACATATTTAACATAAAATTCATTCTTGAACTATACACATCCAGAATTAAATCAAAATTCATAACGTAATTGATTTAGAATTCAATTTAAAATTTAGATGACAATTATATGTGGAATCTAGAATTCAATTCATAATTGAATACATACGTAATTTAATTATGAATTATCAATAAAATACATAAAAACTGAATAAATATCAACAGAATCCAAATACGTTTGTTCACATTTTCGTATACCAGTTGGTTTTACTAAAAATGATGTCCATTTTAAACAAAATACATACACTTGGAGTAATATCGGCCACACCATGGATCTAATTGAGATGGGGTTTACTCGTACATGTTATATATGACCAATGGATCATTGTCCTAAAGTATCAACGTATTCCAAAAGCAATTGGTTGGTTTTATGTATTCCAGTTATTTTTTTCAAATAAAATGTTGTTCATTTCAAAAAAAATGAGACACTTTGAGTGGTGCCGCCCACACCAGGCCTCGGATTGAGGCGAAGTTGACTTGTACACATCACATATGACCCAAGGATCATTTTCCTAAAGTTTCAACAGAATCCGAATGCATTTGGTCGGTTTTCCATATGTCATTAATTGTTTTCACTTAAAATGAAGTCCATTTTAAACGAAAGGGAGACAATTTGAGTGGTTTCGGCCACACCGTGCCTCAAATTGAGGTGGAGTTAACTCATACACATCAAAAATTACCCATGGATCATTTTACTAAAGGTTCAATAGAATCTGAATGTGTTTTTTTGGTTTTCCATATGTCAGCTGTTGTTTTCACTTAAAATGGAGTCCATTTTAAACTTAAGAGAGACACTTTGAGTGGTTCCGACCACACCGCTCCTCAGATTGAGGTGGGGTTAACTCTTTCACATCATATATTACCCGTGGATCATTGTTCTAAAGTATAAACACAATCAGAATCCATTTGGTCGGTTTTCTATATGTACTTAAAATGTTGTCCATTTTAAAAAAAAAAAGAGAGAAACTTAGAGTGATCCCGACCACACTGTGACTCGGATTGAGGCTCAGTTGAATTTTACATGTCACATATGACCAATGGATCCTGTTCCTAAAGTTTCAATAGAATCTGAATTTGTTTAGTCGGTTTACCGTATGTCAGTTGTTGTTTTCAATTAAAATGAAGTCCATTTTAAACTATAGAGAGACACTTTGAGTGGTTCCGGCCACTTCACGCCTTGTATTGAGGCTGGGTTGACACGTACACGTCACATATAACCCATGGATTATTTTCCTAAAGTTTCAACTAAATCCGAATGCGTTTAGTCAGTTTTCCTTATGTCAGTTGTTGTTTTCATTTAAAATGTTGTCTATTTAAAATAAACCTGAGACACTTTGAGTGGTTCCGGCCACACCTAGCCTCGGATTGAGGCGGGGTTGACTTGTACACGTCACATTTGACCCAAGGATCGTTATCCTAAATTTTCAACAGAATCCGAATTCATTTGGTCAGTTTTCCATATGTCAGTTTCTATTTTCAATTAAAATGAAATCCATTTTAAACTATAGAGATACACTTTTAGTGGTGCCGGACACTCCGCACCTCTGATTGAGGCGGGGTTGACTCTTACATGTCACATATAACTCATGGATCATTGTGCTAAAGTATCAACACAATCAGAATCTGTTTGGTCAGTTTTCCGTATTCTAGTTGTTGTTTTCACTTAAATTGAAGTCCATTATAAAAAAAAGAGATACACTTTGAGTGGTTTCGGCCACATCGCACCTCAAATTGATTCGAGGTTGACTCGTTCACGTCAAATATGACCCATGGATCGTTCTCCTAAAGTATCAACACAATTCGAATGCGTTTGGTCGGTTTTCCATATGTCAGTTGATGTTTTCACTTAAAATGATGTCCTTTTGAAACAAAAGAGATACATTTTGAGTGGTGTCGGCCACACCGCGCCTCAGATTGAGGCGGGGTTGATTCTTACACGTCACATATGACCCATGGATCATTGTGATACAGTATCAACAGAATCTGAATGCATTAGTTCTGTTTTCTGCATACCAGTTGTTCTTTTCACTTAAAATCCCATCCATTTTAAACAAAAGAGACACAGTTAGAATGCTACCGGCCACACCCCGCCTTGGATTTATACGGGGTTGACTCATACACGTCACAAATGACCCATGAATCATTTTCCTAATGTATCAACACAATTAGAATGCGTTTGGCCGGTTGTTCATATGTCAGTTGTAATTTTCACTTAAAATGTTATCCATTTCAAACAAAAGTGAGACACTTCGAATGGTATCGGCCACACCACGTCTCGGATTGAGGCGAGGTTGACTCGTACACGTCACATATGACCCATGGATTTTTGTGCTAAAGTATCAACACAATCATAATCCGTTTGGTTGGTTTTCCTTATGTACTTAAAATGTTTTCCATTTTAAACAAAAGAGAGATACGTAGAGTGATCCAGACCACACCGTGACTCGGATTGAGCTGGGGTTGACTCGTACACGTCACATATGACCCATGGATCGTTGTGATACAGTATCAATATAATCTGAATGTTTTTGATCAGTTTTCTGCATGCCAGTTGTTCTTTTCACTTAAACTCTCATCCATTTTAAAAAAAAAGACACAGTTAGAGTGCTACTAGCCACACCATGCCACGGATTTAGATAGGGTTGAATCGTACATGTCACAAATGACCCATGGATCATTTTCCTAACGTATCAACACAATTCGAATGAGTTTGGTCTGTTTTCCATATGTCAGTTGTACTTTTCACTTAAAATGTTTTCCATTTCAAACAAAAGAGAGACACTTTGAGTGGTGCCGGCCACACCGCACCTCAGATTGAGGTGGGGTTGATTTGTACATGTCACATATGACCCATGGATCATTATGCTAAAGTATCAGCATAATCAGAATTTGTTTGGTCAGTTTTCCATATGTACATAAAATGTTGTCCATTTTAAACAAAATAGAGACACTTAGAGTGATCCCGACCACACTGTGGCTCGGATTTAGCTAGGGTTGACTCGTACACATCACAAATGACCCATGGATTGTTGTGAAATAGTATCAACAGAATCTGAATGCGTTAGGTCGGTTTTCTGCATGCCAGCTGTTCTTTTCACTTAAAATCTCATCCATTTTAAACAAAAGAGACCCAGTTAGACTGCTACCGGACACACCGCGCCTCAGATTTAGACGAGGTTGACTCGTACACGTCAAAAATGACCCATGAATCCTTTTCCTAAAGTATCAACACAATTCGAATGCATTTGGTCAGTTTTCCATATGTTAGTTGTACTTTTCACTTAAAATGTTATCCATTTCAAACAAAAGTGAGACACTTTGAATGGTGTCGGCCACACCATGACTCGGATTGAGGTGGGGTTGACTCGTACACGTCACATATGACCCATTGATCATTTTTCTAATGTTTCAGCACAATCATAATACGTTTGGTCGGTTTTCCTTATGTACATAAAATGTTTTCCATTTTAAACAAAAGAGAGACACTTAGAGTGATCCCGAACACTCCGCGACTCAGATTGAGCTGGGGTTGACTCGTACATGTCACATATGACCAATGGATTATTGTGATACAGTATCAACAGAATCTGAATGCGTTTGGTCAGTTTTACACATGCTAGTTGTTCTTTTCACTTAAAATCCAATTCACTTTAAACAAAAGAGACACAGTTAGACTGCTACCGGCCACACCGCAGCATGGATTTATATGGGGTTGACTCGTACACATCACCAATGACCCATGGATCATTTTCCTAATGTATCAACACAATTCGAATGCGTTTGGTCAGTTTTCCATATGTCAGTTGTACTTTTAACTTAAAATGTTATCCATTTCAATCAAAAGTGAGACACTTTGAATGGTGTCGGCCACACCGCATCTCGTATTGAGGTGGGGTTGACTCGTACACGTCATATATGACCCATGGATCATTGTGCTAAAGTATCAACACAATCAGAATCCGTTTGGTCAGTTTTTCGTATGTACATAAAATGTTGTCCATTTTACACAAAAGAGAGACACTTAGAGTGATCCCGACCACACCGTAACTCGGATTGAGCCGGGGTTGACTCACACACGTCACATATGACCCATGGATCATTTTGATACATTATCAACAGAACTCGAATGTGTTTGGTCGGTTTTATGCATGTCAGCTGTTCTTTTCACTTAAAATCTCATCCATTTTAAACAAAAGAGATACATTTAGACTGTTATCGGCCACACCACGCCTCTAATTTAGACGGGGTTTACATTTACACATCAAAAATGACCCATGGATCATTTTCCTAAAGTATCAACAAAATTAGAATGTGTTTGGTCGATTTTCCATATGTCAGTTGTACTTTTCACTTAAAATGTTATCCATTTCAAACAAAAGTGAGACACTTCGAATGGTGGCGGCCACACCGCATCTCGGATTGAGGTGGGGTTGACTTGTACACATAACATATGACCCATGTATCGTTGTTCTAAAGTATCAACTCAATCAGAATCCGTTTGGTCGGTTTTCTGTATGTACTTAAAATTTTGTCCATTTTAAACAAAAGAGAGACACTTAGAGTGATCCCGACCACACCGCGACTCAGATTGAGCCGACATTGACTCGTACACATCACATATGACCCATGGAACGTTTTGATGCAGTATCTAGAGAATCCGAATGTGTTAGGTTGGTTTTCCGCATTCCAGTTTTTCTTTTCACTTAAAATCTCATCCATTTTTAACAAAAGAGACACAGTTAGAAACCATCCTGGTATCCCTCACCTAGAAACCAAAGCATACATCCTAGAATTTCATGTCTAAATTTTCTGATCATGTCCATGATTCCTTAACATGTAACCCATGTTTTATCCTAACAATTGACAAGTAAACCAAATCAACCAAGGCATAATTCACATAACATGGAGAATGTACAGCAATGCTTTGTATTCAAATTAAAGCATATCATCACATGCATTTGATGAGCATGAGATAATAAGCATACCAATACTTTCATATAATTCAAGACATACAAAAATGGAATAATCCTAAATAACATTCCATGAGAAGAGAAATAAAAAAAAGCATGTGATATCAAGGAGGGTGGGGGCTGTCTGGGGGTCCAGGGAGGAGGGTGGGGGGGCTGTCCGGGGAGCTGTCCGGGGGCTGTTCGGGGGGTGTCTGGGGGATGTCTGGGGGGCTGTCTGGGGACTAAGGAGGAGGGTGGGGGGATATCCAAGGGGCTATATGGGGGGTGTTTGGGGGGCTTTCCAGGGACCAAGGAGGAGGGTGGGGGGCTGTCCGGGGGGTAGTTCGGGGGGTTGTCCGGGGTCCAAGGAGGATGGTGGGGGGTTGTCCAGGGTCCAAGAAGGAGGGGGGATGTCCAGGGAGTTTCCAAACACACAAAAAGACATCAAAATCCCTGAAAACATACAATATATAAAAATAACTCAACTCCAATACTATACTACATGTCTAGATAAAACCAACAACTGGAATATATTAAAAATCAAATCTCAGTAATATTAGTCAAAAATGTAACGGATCAACTTGTCCCACATCACCATCACTATCATCACCATCATCATCACCCTCGTCCTCGTCCCCATCAGCATCCTCACCCTCCTCGCCCTCCTCCTCGCCCTCTCCATCCGTCTCGCCCTCCTCCTCTCCCTCATCTTACGTATCAGACTCCTCGCCATCATCATCGTCATCTTGGACATCGTCTAGACCACCACTAGAACTTCCACCTGGTGCTCCATATATAGAACGTATCGATGACATATATTCATCAAAATCTGGGCTGGCCTCTGGTGGAAGTTTCGAACGTAGAACTTCAATAAATTTCATAAATGCACTATTTGCCTTAGCAGACTGTTCTTCCGTCTCTGTGGACCTTTTTTCAGCCTGTTACACCTGTGCCCTAACTTTCTGCAGCTCAGTGGCACTACAAATCGTACCTGAGGAGGGCCAATACCTTTTAGGGGCTATCCTAGGTCGGCAGCGTACTCTGCCAGGATGCTCCTCTCCCAAAACCTGATGTAAGTTATTAGTTGGCCCAAAATAGTCTGGTTCTTGGGCATATAGGGTCTCTAAAGAAACATGTTACAACTATAAATATATTATTAAGTTACAAAATATATACTAAAATATAAAATCAACAGATTAAAACTTACAATATGTTGCTGAGTCGCTTCATTGACAGCACTTCCATCCTTTTTCTGTCTACTCGAGCAAAACAATTTTGCTCGAGGCACACGTCCTTCAATATTTTTTATTTTCCACTACAATGACATTATGAACTAAAGTTTTATGAAAACTTTAGAAAACTATTAAATAATTGAGGAAACAAAAGAATGTATAAGTCATAAAGAAAACTTATAAACAATTGGAATACCTGTTTCCTCTCATTATCAGGCATCGTAGTGCGTCCCAGTGTGTGGAGGTATTTTTTTGCATCAATGTTCTTTTTATTTTTTCCAGATGATTCTTAAATAAAATTCAAAAATGCAACATATAGTATTAATGAAAAACATGACAGTTATTATTTAAATACCTCAAATGTAATTAATACCTTAAATTGGGTACTCATCCATTTAGTAATCATCTGACGATACTGCTCTATAGGATAATCATCCACCACTAGTACCGCCTCTAACTCAGTGCCAACTCTAGCAAACTAGCCAATATACTACTCATGCTTTTAGGCTCTCCAAAGCTCGCCTAAATCCTTTAGATGTTCTGGTCGTGCACCCTCACCATCAGGAAAATTAAATCGAAGCTGAAATCAAAATATTAATTCATATAAATACAAAAATAATTCATGGCATTAAATAGAACATATTTTTTTACCCATATCTCTACCCAAGCTCTATCCTTGACCTCTTGTAGAAAATTTCTCCATGATAGCGGGCTGAAGAGAATGATGTCGGAGTATTTGGGAAGCATTGCCAAAAAACTCCGACATTGTTGTCATGTTTTCTCAACCATTTGGTTGTCTTCATTATAATCCACCATAACCTGTGTGCGGCGGTTCCACACCGAATGCATGCGTGTACGCCCCCACCCACACCTCCTATCAGTAGATGTATCTGTCATGAAATAAAAACAAATATTTTATCAAAACATGTTATAATGAAAATAAATATTGCTATAAAATTTCTTTAGGGTTCTATAAATATACCCATGCCGATCTAATCGCTAAGAACAACTGGATATACAGAAACTTATGGAACACCCTGTAGTGGAACAACAGTCAAATATGATGGAATATAGAAGCTCAGAGAGACAGAAGTAGAAGGAAAATAAGATGGGACAATTGTCTGACCGGATTCTGACTGAGGAGTGGGAATCATCATGGGATGTGAAAATGATGGGCAAGAAGATGAAAAAGGTAGTGAAAACAAGGGAGGCCAAAATATCCCGTGTGTCCCTAACGACACACCGGGATCGGAAAGTGGGAAGGATGACATGTTAGTGGGAGGGGCAGGGTCCAGTCGGGCACGCGCAGCTACTCATCCACCTCTGGTACAAACCCTCCTCGTACCACCGGCCTGAGTACTAGGACCAGTACTAGGCTCCTCGTCGAATAACTGTCAACGTATAGGTGGATCCTACATAATTTTTTACAAAAAAATTAATCACATGACATTATATATTCTTTAAATATATATATTTTAAATAAAGTACTCACTACAGGAACAAATGATGGAATTCCCAACTCCGCCATTCGACGATTGTCCTCCATCATTTTTTTCCTTCGTATCTCTTCAATTGGATGCATTTCCTACTTTTGAAAACAGACATGTAATTAATTAGAAAAATGAAACTAATGTGTAACCCAAAAAACTAAATATATGAGGGAATAGGGGGATTCATTGGTAATTTAGCTATCAATTGTTTTAGAAGAGATTGAATGGATTTAATAAATCATACAAGTGGTAATGTTCACCATGTTAGAAATATTTTTTGACTAGGTTTGAATACAGTTCAATTCCAAATTAGAAAATGCAATTCAAATAATACTGCAATTAATAAACATTGAAAATTCACATAACGGTCAATTCAACTAAAACATATTTGTTATCAATACAAAATCAATTTAAATATTACCAACCTTAACAACCCAACTCGAGGTAAACCAAAATAATTGAGAAAATGGATGAATGATTCTATATATTTTCAACCACAACTTCAGGTTCACAATCAACTCTGGAAATTGAGCTATTGGAGTCATCAAAAGAAATAAATCGATTGGTTCCAATGGTACTAGGGATAGTTTCAATTCCATCATCACCAACATCAAAAATATGTCTTGCAATTACTTCAACTATGACACCAAATTCAGGTCGAAGTTGGTCTTTGACATAAAAAACTTGTTTAGCCATTGATGCCAACACATATGGTTCTTCGGTAGTAAGAGTGTGAGTAATATTAATTACTTGAAATCCACAATCATCAATAAATGTGCCATGTATCTTCATCAAATCAAAACAATGGAATTTCATCACTGTGACTCATCCATGAGAGTAATAATCCAATATTATTATTTTCTCAACATCTCCATAATAACCCACATTTTCAAATCGTGGTCTAATATCTGATGCACTGGCATAACAATCTATTGTGGCAGTAACCATAACACCATCATGTTGTGTTCTCATGTTCTTTTCTCGTTTAGTGACAATAAATTTGTACCCATTGATAACAATTGATTTACAGTCACGAACCACGGTATTAGGACCAAGAGCCAAAGCTCTTATTTCCTCGGAGACAGAGTCAGTAGACAAAATCAATACCCTCAATATAAATGACTATTAAACTTAATTAAATATTGATATAATTATTTTAAATAGTAATATTTTTACCTTCAATTTTAACCAAGCAGAGAACTTTTTGCTATGAAAAGTCTATCTCCTTCTCAAAGATAAAGAAAGATGCTTCCTATTTATCATTGTTTTATGTTCCCTATAGATAAAAAATATGAATAGTTTAACAGATATATATATAAGATATACATAATCAATTTAGATACCTGATATAGTCATTTAACAAATCACAATTGAACAAAACTGTGCGATGTGCCATCTCCCGCTCTTCATGGATTAATGTCTTCAATGTATATGATCTAGGAATTCCTCCTGTTTGAGGAAGTGATGGAAAACTGGGTTCAATTTTCTCATACAGTTCTCTTCATTTCTCATTGGTCGGTTCAATCTTATAGTAAGATCAGACAAATACATCGAGCATAAATCCATACATTCTTGATCCAAGTAACCATTCACGATAGAACCTTCAGGATGATTTCTGTTTCGGACATAAGACATTAATGTGAACATATTTATTTTAGTTGGATACATCCAATGAAAAGAAACAGGTCCTCCAAGAAGTATTTTAGTGGGAATATGGACAGTCAGATGCAGCATGCGTGTGAAAAATGATGGAGGAAATATTTTCGCCAACTCACACAAAATTAATGGGGAATCTGTCAACATTTTTTGCAAGAATGAGTTGGACAACATCTTAGCACAACGATCTCTAAACAAATGGCACAACTGAATAACATCCACCCTTAAATTATTTGACAAAAGATGACGGATTGCAATTGGAAGCAACTCATGCAGTAGAACGTCATAATCATGATTCTTCAAAGATTTTAGCTTCAAATCTCTTCTGTTGACCCATTTAGATATGTTTCTTGAATAGCCATCAGGAACTCTAATAGTCTCTAATACTTCCAGAAATTATTTTTTCCCATAGGTGTCATCACATAAGAAGCACATGGAATTTTCCATTTATTTTCACTGATACGCACAGCATGTAATTCTGGTCTGATGCCCTAATCCACCAAGTCACGCCGAGATCGTAAATCATCTTTTGTCTTTCCCTAGACATTTAGAAGAACCGAAAACAACATTTCGCATATATTCTTTTCAATATGCATTACGTCTAAGCAATGACGTAAAAAATTGGTTGACCAATAAGGAAAATCAAAAAAGATACTCCTCTTCCTCCAATTGTAACAGGTTTCAGTTGAAACATTCTTTCTCTTTCCAGATTTCATTTGACCCTTCCTGAATGAAAAACTAAAATCCTTCAATTCATTAAGCACATCAGTTCCAGACATACGCTGATGTGGATCATTGGTCTCTATGGTATTATCAAATCTTCGACGATTCATTCTATATGGATGATCATTTGGAAAAAATCCTCTATGTCCAATAAAACTGAAACTACAACGATGTTTCAGTCTTCTAGAACGTGTATTCTTCATAAAAACTGGGCATGACAGTTTTCCCTTCGTGCTCTATCCAGACATCATTGCATAAGCCAGAAAATCATTGATCATCCACATAAGCGCAGCACGCATTTGAAATATGTCTTTCGAACATGTATCATATGTGCGCACACCCACATCCCAAAGAAGATTCAACTCTTTTATTAGAGGTTTCATGTATACATCAATATCAATGCCGGGATCAGAAAGACCAGATATGAGTATACTCATGAAAGTGAAAGGTTTTTTCATACACAACCATGGGGGAAGATTATAAATGTGTATAAAAACTGGCCATGTGCTGTGTGAAGTAAGCATCTGCCCAAATAGATTAAAACTGTCGCATGAAAGACCCAGCCTCACATTACGCACGTCAGCTGCAAAATCAGGATGTCGAGCATCAAATCTCTGCCATTCAAATCCATCTACAGGATGAACCAACTAATCATTAGTCTTCTTTCTCTTAGTATCATGCCATCTCATTTTTATTGATATGTCATTAGACATAAAAAGATTATGGATTCTGGGGATCAATGGAAAGTGCCACATTACTTTCTATGGAATGCGGGATGGTGTTCCATCAGATTTTGACTTCTAACGGGATGTGCCACATTTTATACAATCATTTCGTTCAGCGGTTTCCTCCTATAATAAACTGCAATCTTCTGGGAAATCATGAATTTTTTTTCTTGAAAATCCAAGTTCCTTAACTAACTTCCATTCGATATAGTGGTTTGAGGGAATATCTGCATCATATGGAAGTAAATCCTTCAAGAGGGTAAGAATGTAATTGATTGTTGTATTAGAAATCCCATACATAGTTTTCCCATGAAATAATCTGATTAAAAATTCCAGCTTTTTCATTTTATCGCATTTTCGATATACTGGAGTTGTGGAAGTATCATTCAATTTTTTCACCCTATCAATATCATCATTTTCATTTGAAGCATCAGCTGTCCTCATATCGAAGTCTTCTTGAGTCGAAATCCTTTATTTTTCATGATGACGAATAAACGGAAACCGATCATCTAACAAATTCTCCATTCCAGTCCTTTCATTTCGATCATCACCAATTTGAGATTTCATTTTCTCCCCATTGTGATACCACACAAAGTAGTTTTCTTGAAAACCATTTTTGGTTATGTGGTAGCTGAATTCTTCACGGCTCAACCAAGGTCTACCAACACAATTGGAACATGGGCAGTGTATGCGACCACTATTGGAAACATTGTGAAATGTAAAATCTATAAAGCTCTCCAAAATTGTTTTGAAAATAGCTTGAGATCTGATCGGTTTCATACATCCAAATTCTGTCCATTCTGTTAAAAGAATTTATATAAGTCATTTTGTCATAAACAATTCAATATTATTGAACTGTAATAGAAAATACATTTAAGCAAACGATAAAGGAAGAAGTTTCTAGTCGATGTAGTGAACTATTAAAATAATGTAAAGTACAAGTACTCATAAATTAAATTAAATTTTATTTATATTCATGTTAATTAGGTCTATAAGAGGCACATACCTCAGGTCCCATCATGTGTTATAGGCATCCTAGATCATTCACTCATGTTAAATAACTCATTATTGGCACCTCTATGGCCATACCATTCATTACCCAATTACTTACCCAAGTCAAGCGCACCCCATGGGTGAATAAATTTTAGGCTTCTACACTAAAAGGTTGTTCATGGCTTGTAAAAAGATTTAATTTCATTAAGTATAGACAAAAACATTTATTTTTAAATTTGATATTAATAATAAAGTATATCAATGATAACAACATTACTCAATTAAACTTGTGACTTATCTAACATTTTTATGGATGTCTACACATGCAAGAATGGGTAGTGAAAAGCACCCCACCCTCATAAAAGTGAGTATTGGCCAAGAAGGACACATAATATATTTCGTACAATGAGAACCATATTTAGTTGACCCTAATATTATATTAGTATAGTCATCTTGGGGGAAATGCAATATATGATCCCGGTTAACTGATGAATTCAAAATCTCGTATTTCATATGTTGGACACTATCTAAGGTAAGAAATCATGTGAGGATGGATTTACATCATTCAATTTCTTACATGCTAGTGAGAATGAAGGCTTGAATTAATGACTTGAGTTCACTGATTAAATGAGGGTAGAGGTTTCATACGTTGTGTGAACAGAATGATTAAATAAGGGTAGAGGTTGCATACACTGTGCATGGTGGGGGAGTCTCTGCCGATTTAGAAACTAAAATAAATTCCCATCATAGGTAACAATAAGAAACATCACCATCAAAAGAAATTCCAAATAAAAAAGGACTAAAAACATCAAACATTTCAAGAATTCACTACTATGAAAGGTTTATCCACATGTTTAGCAGTAATTATATGTCTTAATCATGAACCACCTCTACAGCTCCCAGTTTTCACCAATAAACATAGGTAAATATCTCAAAATATCTTTAAAACAACTCATTAATAGGCTCAAAACCTAAATATAATCTTGAACCAACCATGGAATCTATTTCACAACACATTCTCACACACCATTTATCTCATGTGTTACTAAATACCAATCATAGTCACATAGTGTACTATAAAAAAATACATTACAGAAGCCTTATTAAAAAAAATAATTTTTATAAAAAACATTCGTCAAGTAATTTTAAGGAAAACATTCATAAAAACTTTTCTAAAATTTATTAAACACATATAAATAAATTTCCAAGTAACAATTAATTACAAGATGGAAAAAAATCATAAAAACACATACTTAGAAAATCTATAATCCAACGGCAATGAATTTTAGATGGTTCTTCTTAGATGGAGGGTTAAGGATTTAATTAATTAAATGGATTGGAATGGATAAAGTCTAGATTAAATCAAAACACAAAAAAATGATATACACATCAAAATCAAAACTTAAAACTAAAATATGAGATGAATAACAATAGAAACAAGGTATGACTTAAATATTTTATGTGAATGAAGAATAGAATACCTGATATGAGATGATTTGGGTGTAGTTTGACAGGTTCGGATGGGGGAAGTAGTGAAAGCAGTGGAGCGATGGACAGGATTAGGGTTCTGTCGTGAATGGGGGAGAGAGCGGCCAATTGTGCATTTGGGGAAAATATTTCCCAATGGTTTTTAAAAACTGTTGGGAAAGGGGTGTCCAAGATACCCTTTACCAATGGTTTAAACAAACCGTTGGTGAAGGGTGAACATTTCCCAACCGTTCTTGTAGAACCGTTGGGGAATGTGGTCCTGGACACCCCTTTCCCAACAGTTCAAGCGAACCGTTGGGAAAGGGTGCCTTGGACACCCCTTTCCAAACGGTTTTAGTAAACCACTGGGAAAGGGATTCTTTACCAACGGTTTTTTTAAAATGTTTGTAAAGAAGCGCTGGGAAAACATGAGTTTCCAGTAGTGATTTCAACGGATGAAATGAAGACATCTCCATTTCAGCTTTCATCATTGCTTGGTGGATCACCACTTTCTCCCATGCTTCCTGGCTTGTTTTCTGTAATTGAAATTATGGAGGTTTCCATAAGAGTATTTTGATTTGGGTCTATCCTATCAATTTGACTGATAGGAAATACATAATCTCTACTCACATGTGTGAATGGGTTTACGGGAATCTTTCCCAAACCATATAGAGCATTAACTTTGGTAATCTCCGTTGTTGTGGATTTCTTTTTTCCCTTCATGTGATAGAATTTCGCCTCAATGTATTGAGATTCACATGTTTTGAACGGGGACTTATCACCATACAATGTCCCAATTGGACCATCGAAACAATATTTGAGACATTGATGGTATGATGAAGGGATAGCCACCTGTTGATGTAGCCAGGGTCTTCCAAGTTAGATGTTGAAGGCTGATTCTTGATCAACAACCATAAAATCTGAATTGGATACAAGATCTCTAAACTGTGTTCTGAGTGTAATCTCACCCAGTGGTTCTTGTTCATTTTTATCATATCCTTGTAACATCAATGTAGAAGGAGATAAATCATATTATGTGAGGCCCAGTCGAGGAAGTGTACGAATGGGGATGAGGTTTACTCCTGAACCATTATCAATGAAAACTCTTCAAATGTCTAAACTATTAACCTTGCCAGATAAGTACAAAGGTATAATATGTCCATGCAAGACATCATCTTCATCTTCATCGGTAAAATATATCATAGGATGGAATTCTGTAGGATTATTCTCTACATGGTAAACTTCAGCTACAACAATTTCAGTTTCAAACTCCTGAGGACTCGACAAAGCCTCGATGAGTGCCTCCCGAAGATCCTTTGATAAATCCAAAGCATCTAGAATTGATAACTTGGCCGGTATTTGGGCCAAGTGTTTCAATACATCATACATTTGATCTAAATGTCTGCATTTCCCAACAGGAACATGTGGTTTCGTAGGTGCCTTAGAAGTTTATGCTTTGAAAGTTGATGCATCTTGTACCGGGATAGGAGTTGGTAATACTCCTGGAATTGGAAGATTAGACCGATTAGGTCTATTTACTTGCTGAGAAGAAGAAGGTGGAACCTCGAACCGATCTTCCAGAATAACTGTTCCAGGACTGAATCTGCCATGTGTAGAAGAACTTACTTGTTCTTGTTGACCTTGTTGAAGTGCTCTACTATGAGTTTATGCTGCATACACGGTTCTAGAACGGGTAGAATTGGAATAGTGGCCTCTGAAAGATCCACATCTTCCCCTGTACCCAGATCCTCTGGAACTCCCTCTGATTCCTTTGTTTGATACGGGGAACCCAGGTTCATCGAGGTTGAAACTGTGATTGGCATAAGGATATGTTAAAGTGAATCATATTAACAGAACCGAATATTAACACTTCTTCCGATGAAGACTCTTCCTGACTAGAAAATTTAGGTTGTGCCGTTTGATGGGGCGGTGCCCGTGGCTTCGAAGTAGATGGCTAAAATCTGCCAGAGTCAAAGATAATTTGGGCTTTAGCACGATCTCATCTTCTTCGGATTGATCTTCTTTCTCTGAATTATGCTATTTCTTTGAGGATTTCCCCTCTGATGAAGAGGGTTTTACTGCGGCATTCATGGAAGAAGACACAATTGGTTTCTTCAATTGCGTTCGCAAAATAGCATGAGTTCTCTTGATCATTTTTCTGACCATCCAATCATCATATTTTTTCACATTTCTGTTCTTTACTTCTTGACACTCGCATTCCACCTCTAGATCTGTAGTAGTAACACATGCTGCCTAAGCTGAAGAACCTTTCAGTTTGACTTGTCCCAGGTCAACCATTTTTTGCAGGAGGTCTTTGAATACAAAACACTCCTAAATGGGATGCCCCAACATTTGATGAAATGGGAAATAATTGGGACAGTCTTCATCTCCATACTTGTTTGGCCTTTTGGGACTTGGCAATTGAACCAAATTATTTTCTAGAACAAAAATGAAGTAACCAGAAACTTGTTCATTTCGGAAAGAGTAAAATTTAATCTTCAGATCCTCAAATTGATTCAGTCTTTGATCTATTTGATCATCTTGACGAAACATCATCTATTTTTGGCACTCAAGAGGTGGATCCCTTCGAGAAGATGAAGTCCTTGATGTAGAAGCAGGTAGATGTGCTTGTTTAAGCATAACTGTAGCAGTCTCTGCTTGACCCATTCTCCTTCCTGGGGCTGATGGAATTACACGATCTTTATCCATATTCTTTACAAGAGAGTCTTCAATCTGTTGAGCGATTGAAGTGAGGTCTCAAAACCCTCCTGTGTATTTCACAGGGATCAACGGCGTGCGTAATTCATCAAGCAGATTTTCCACATATATTGGCAATAGTTCCTCTTAAGGGAGTGCTAAGCTTAGGGAATATGTTAATCCCTTCCAGTGAGCAATAAAATCTGACACACTTTTATTCTCCCTTTCCTTACAATTTTTATGATAAAAAATTGTTGTCTTTGTAAAAGTAGAGATGAATTGAAGAAGGAATTTTTGACAAAGATCCTCCCACCCAGTAATTGACCGAGATTGCAAGCTTGTGTACCAGAAAAAGGTAGGTCCTTATAATGACTATACAAAACACCTGAGCTTAACTGCTTCTTGTTGCTGAGGGGTTCCCATCATAGGATATCAACGAGAAACAAAATTTGTTAAGTGCTGCTCTCGGTCTCCTGAACCATTAAATATTGGGAATGTGGTACTTGCAAAATTTTATTGGGGAGGAATTGGGTCTTCCCATTCAGGATAAGCTCTCTTCTCCAGTTGAACTGGTGCATGCTTTCCTTCCACAGCTTCCAACTAAGCTATGAATGACTCAATGGTAGTAATTAAATTCTTAGAAACATCTGGTTGATCTTGGACCTCTGTAGGTGCAATAACTAGATCTTGGATAGGTGTGGCGACTGGTACTACCAATGATGGTAGTATTGTCAGTTGTTGTTTCATATAACCCATAGGATTAGACCTCTAAGGGTGTATTGGTAAAGGAGGATACTCTTGATCCATCTTAGTAGCTACAACAAATTCCCTTGGCTGACTAACTTCAGCACGCTTAGGAGGAAGACTACTTTGAAGTAGTTCTGCATTCAACCTCCTTAATTCCTTCATCTCTTCCTCTTGTTGTGAAAATATTTACACTAGTGAGAGTGATTTTCCTTCTCCAGAGGAATGGTATGTAACATGATTCTTCCCTTTTCCTTTGTTGGATCCCTTTTAGAGAGGGGGGAGTGGGTTATTTGAAGGAACACCCAGATTCTGGATAAGACATTGATTTTGTGTACGCACACCTTATTCATTTGTGTCTGTGCGTACAACTTCTTGAGCGGGAACCTCTTCATCTGATCCCTCTAAGTGAGCCTCATCTAGTGGATCAGCAACAACGGCATTGATGACATTAATTGATGCATAATGCATTGCATCCCTTCTATCGGCATTTCTGCGATATTGTCTTCATCCATGTCCATGATGATACATTGCCTTTTGTCGATTTGATCCTTTAGGAACTTCATAATGAACCATAATTTGGAAAGAATCTCCTGATAATTTGGATCTTCATTCCTCTTGGGGATTCTTCCCTAATCGAGAGAAGACTGACTTTCTATGAGGGAGAGATTGAGGATTTGAAAAAGTCCACAGTCGTGTGGATTGGGGTTGTTCCTGCTCAACCCCTTTAATCCTATTTGTTGATTCCGAGGATTGGGTTAAAAGAGTCCCTAGTCTGGCAAGCTGGGGTGGTTCTTGAGATGCTACATCTAAGACTTTCTTTAAATCTCTCCTGATCTTGGGGCTTCTTCCCTAATCGAGAGAAGACTGACTTTCTCTGAGGGAGAGATTGAGGATTTGAAAAAGTCCACAGTCCTGTGGACTGGGGCTGTTCCTGCTCAACCCCTTGAATCCTATTTGTTGATTCCGAGGATTGGGTTAAAAGAGTCCCTAGTCTGGCAAGATGGGGTGGTTCTTGAGATGCTACATCTAAGACTTTCTTTAAATCTCTCCCGATCTTGAAGACTTTAGTCCAGAAATTAGCTAGATGCATCAACCTGCATCCACTTTTATCACCCGGCTCAAAAGACTATTGGATGATTTCTGACACTTCTGTCACTTGGTGATGTGCTTGCTCCAAACGAGAGGCCCATTCAATATTATTTTTTGCTTGATGCAGGAGTAATTAAACAAATTGTTCTTTGTATGCTTGATTTTGAGAAGAACTAGTTGAGGCATGTTCTTGAGCGAGCATTTTATTACAAAAAAAGACAATTGGTTGTGGCTGGCCATGGGAAATAACATTGCATGATACCATTTTCGGTGGGCCTTGCTGACTGGAGAGTACAGTGAAATGTAGTTCTCCATGAACACCCCATCCCCTGATATGAATACCAGATGGGGGAATTAGCAATTACCTGGCACAATCTTCTTAATGCACCAAGGCATGGACGCTGGAGGGCTCTCTGCTACTTTTCAGCCTTCAGATATCGAGAAACTAAGAGAGAGGCCAATTCAATTTGGCATTGTAACCCTTTTATTATCTTGACATGATTTTCATATTCATCATACGATAATATTTTATTTTTCAACTGACAAAGATTTTTCCATATGCTGAGAAGAATATTATGAATTCCATCTTCCGTCAACATCTCTGGAATGTCATACTGAGAGTCAGCCAAAGGCCAAAACATGACTGGAACTTCACCATTCGCTAGTTGTTTTCTCATATTCATTATTTTCTCTTTATCATTTGATGAAGATTCTTCTACCTGATTAGACCAGAGTTGGTGCTTCCTTGTTGCTTCAACATATTCAACAAGATCGGTAGAGAATTCACTAATCAAACTAGAAGATGAATGACTCAGGGGTGGTTCAGAGAATGACCTACACCCTGGGATATCTTCGGGTTGAGAAAGTATTTCAACTGTTATTGGTAAAGCAGCAGACATGATTGGATTCACATTTGCAAGTTCCTCAAGATAAGATTTCTTTCTTGTCAATACATTGTCCATTGAAGCATTTTCCAGGCAATTTGCATTAATACTGTGGAGAGGACTTTTGCAGCTAAATTTATCATCATGGGGAGGACCACCATGGTGGGTTACAACAAAAAATGAAACACTTTGCTCCTTTGTCTTCTGACCACCCAAAGGGTTCCTATGGCTATCATCTGAAGATGAAACTTCGAGATCGACCGCATTGTCATGAATAAATCCTTCATGAGGAAGTATCTGATGCAGACCTTCGGAATTAATGTCCCCACTATTGGTAACTAAGAGAGTAGAATATTGAGTTGCAACAGATAATTGTCTGATTGCATCAAGAACTCCAGCATCAAGCAAGGCCTTATTACAGATTGGCCCTTGATTTCTTGATTGTGTTGAGCGGGTCTTCTTCTTAGACTCCTTACTCACTTTAGGAACCACTTGTTGAAAAAAGTGGTCATTATGGGAAGGTGTATGTGCCTGCTCCAGAGAAATGACCAGGTTAGGCTGATTATCTCCACTCAAATCAGGTGTATGTGCCTGACTTGGTTGTCTGTATGATATGGAGGAGTATGCCCCACAACCCTCTTGGACTGGAACAGAGGTGTGTGTCTGTTCCGAAGGGAACTTTTGATGTGTCACTCCACTGTTAGGGATAGATTTATGTGTCTTTCCATGATATGCTGCTGAATATGTTATAATATCCTGGCAGGCATCTAGAATATGAGCAAGGATTTGTTTCTACTCTTTCACCATTGAAAGAATGTGCTTGGTGACTTCAGCTATCAGAACGGGTATATACATCCATTTCGTGCTTGGAGTAGGTGTGTATTCCTGCTCCTATCCTCCTTTTTCGGCCATTGAATTCTGACAGTACTCATGAATGGGGGCAGAGAGTTGAGTCTTCCACCTATTTGTCATCGGAGATTTCCTACTGAATTCTCCGAGTGCTACCAAACGAGAATGTCGGTAGGCTTGATCAATACTGGAAGGTGTATGTGCCTTCTGATTGCACTCTGCCGAATGTGGTTGACGATCTTCCTTCAATACTGACAGACGAGACTGCTGGAAGGATTGATGAGTGTAAGCAGGTGTATGTGCTTGTTTACCAGTTGTCAACACGTTGGGTTGGCAGGATTCATCGTATGTAGTCAGACGAGCCTACTGACTAGTTGATGACTTATAAACAGGTGTATGTTCTTGTCTATAGTACTCCGCCGGAATTTCCTGGCGGGAATGGTGTGCTGTTGCCAGACGAGTCTGCTGGACAGCGGGATTAAAACGGATGGGTGTTTGTGCCCACTCATTGCTTTCCACCAAGATAGGTTGGTGGACTTCTCCGGATATGGAAGAGATGAGAACCTACTCACTATTGACCGTATTTTGCCTTTGGCGGTTCGTCTTTCCTGCTTGGGTTCGAGGAACCTGATCCGAACACCTGGAGACGATACCCTCATCATGTTGAGGGTGCACTGCCGCACGAGTCTGGTGGCGATTGTTGGTGGGATCCCTCAAGAAGGCCTCCTGTTTCCTTGAATTAAGGCCTTGAGTGACCTTCTCATTCACCTACTTAGAATATGAGAGGGAATGGTTGTTGCGTTCCGGGGATAACGACCCAAAATGGTTGGAGACGGTGGTTGGAACCACCTGTTTCTTGATCGCTGGTCGTCACTGTCTGGACGACCAGGGCGAATTATTAACTTGAAGGGCTTGTCAAGCGGCCTCCAAAGTCAGAATAGTACCATTTTGACGGTACTCCTTAACCAGTGCATTTGATACCCAGCGTTGAAGATGCTGAGTAGGTGATGTCATCCTCAGAGCGGACGACGATCCAGCAGGAGTAGCAACAGATGCCTTCACAGTAGAAGTATTCACGAGTGTGAACTTAAGAGAATCCATTTCCATAATGCAGAAGATCTTGGAAAAGAGTGCATGTTTGATATAACAGACGTAATCAAGATAAGTCTGACAACTACATATTTTGGATAAGCCCATATGTTATTGATTGTCTTGTTTTCCCTCTCATTGAGTTTAAATAAGGGCCTAACAAATAAGTAAAACATCACTTTAACTTGGTTAAGGATTCACGTCGGGTTCACCATTTTTTGTTTCCTCTGGAGTTGGGGATGACCTCATTGATTTAAGATTAAAACATTCCAAGCGGTTTCTAACGCGTTTGTTTGTAGAACCGGAAACATCCAATGATTCTATATCCATTTGGACCTACTTTCCAAAGGTAGGTGCTCATTAGTTGTGAACTGATGAGACTTAAGAATTTGCATTGGTCGAGAGGATGGGAGGTCGGACTCATCACACCTTTTTTAGGGGAATTATTGTCTACTCTGGGACTCTCTTTATAGATTTATGTTATGTTCATGAATACTTATTACATTACCATGTATGAAAATGATCTTTCCTTTAGATCTGACAATCTATGATTAGTATATATGATCTTTTAGAGAATCTTTTATATGTATTCGAGGTTCTTCATCGATAGATAATCATCTGTATTTGTTAGAGATTCTTGATCAATGTTATCCTTCGACACATTATATAGAAATATCTTGGTTATTATGATAACCATACTGGTTTTAAAGCCACTCAGTGGGGCACTTGAAGTTTATTGTCATTCAGAAGGACATGAATTATTTCATAGTTGGGATCGTACCCGCAGATGGGTGACCAATGTATCCTTTGTTTTGGAAAAGGAATCAAAACCCACGTAGTTTGAGTAATGAAGTATGAGTTTTATGCATGATTTATGGCTCAAATAAAGATGTCATAATTACTTTTACACTCTAGGCTCACGTGAGTCTTTCTCGGTGTGAGAAACAAGAGGTATTGGTAAAACTAGAAAATTGTGCCACGAAAGATGCAATCATAAGAAATAATGTGGGGCTTATGTATGGATGACTGCCCAAATAGATAAATATTAGGTTTCACTTCTGGGAAGAGACCTAGGAACAAGATCCATAAAGGTATATGTGCTTTATGGAGATTTGGATACTCTAACTTGGGGCTTACTCTTGAGGAAGGTGCCCAAATTAGGAGGGGCTTATGATTGAGTTTTACTCCTAAGAAAGAAGACCAAATCAAAAGTAAATTAAGACTGGTTAAGAGAAATGATGACTGGGGTTTATTCCTGAGAAGGAGGCCCAGGATAAAGGGATTTGGAATCTGGGGCTTACTCCTAAGGAGGATGCCTATATTTGGGAACTTGAAAACTGGGGCTTACTCTAGAAAAGGAGGCCCAAGTTAAGGAAATTATGTTTGGGGCTTACTCCTGAAGAGGATGCCCAGATTTGGGAAATTATGACTGGGGATTACTCCTAAGGAGGATGCCCAGGTTAGGGGACTTGGGGCTTATTCCTGAGAAGGAGGCCCAGATTTGGGAACTTTGAAGACTGTGGCTTACTCCTGAAAAGGAGGCCCAGGTTAGGGATCCTCTCATCTTAAAGGATGAGGTTAAATGAATGAAATCTTTAACCCTAGTGACATAAAGACATGTAAATAACTAGGTTTTAAGACATGTTCCACAGAATTCATTTTAGATATGGAAGCCAACAAGGCAGACATGCCAAAAGAAATGGCTTTATAGAGGGTTTTGATGGCCGGATCTTGAATAGGAGAGGTGGATAGACATAAGAGAGGTGAAATATTCAGGAGAGGCACCCAAAAAGAAGTGGGCGCGCAGGTCCTGCGTGGGCGCACAAGTCCTGCGTGGGCGCACAAGTCCTGGTCGGGCAGGTATACCTGCACGACACATGGGTACTTGCGCGACGGTCAACCCTTAGAGTAATACTTGGGCGAGACTTGGTTAAATCCCTTATTACTATCCCTAGAGGCTTCTAGAATAGTGGCGCGCAAGTTCTGTTGAAGGGGTAAGGCGGCGCACAAGTGTGGCCATTTCCCTTAAGGGTTGGCCACTTAGGCGCGCAAGTGTTGATGAGTTTCAACACTTAGGCCTTACTTCCCCTCTTTAGAATTCCGTTCTAGGTATGAAATTACCTTAGAAGTGTTCGGAAGCTTCGAGAAGAGACTAGGGCACTAGGAGCTCAAATCAGAGTTTTTGGAATTTTTCTCCCTTAATGGGGGGCCCACTGGGGGTATTTATAGGCTGGTGAAGACCCTGGGTGAAATTCAAAGAGGGCGCGCAAGTCACCTGCGTGACCATTGGGCGACACACAAGTATACTTGCGCGGCCTTAGTGGAACTTGCGCGACCCAAGTGAAAATGAATCTTTGTTCATTCCTTTATCAATTTTTGATGTTTCTTAAAAGGATGAATCACATTGGGTTTAAGGTATTTCCCTTTTCATTCTTTTAGACTCTGTGATGGAAAGGAGTGCAAACATTGATACCAGTTGTTGTCCCGTTGAGAAGAATTTTCTGGCCTTATTTATCATTTTTGAATTGAAAAATATATACCTACAAATTATTATGATATATATAGTATATTCTATAGAAAAAATAAAGTATATCCTCAACTATCGCATGATGAATAAATATTTTACATGGTTGTCATTAATATTGTAGTAGTTAAAGATATGATTTATTCATACAAATGAAATCATGGGTCAAGCATGGGAATATTTTCTAGTCATGTATCTAACCATTGAAGAGATGTTTATATAAGTTGAATTCCATGAGGAACTCTTTGACATCATTGATATGGTCATGCCGGGTTGGAAGATGACTTTGATAGAATATGATGGATTCCAATTGGTAGAATACATAGAAATCATAACCTCAACATGGTATGTGTGGTGATTTTTTTCATCATTCCCATGCATACCCTCATATGTTACTCGTTCCTCTTATAAAAAAGGTGTATCAACAATAAATTTTATTACTGAGGCCTCATCACTACTCTTGAGGTGTCTATCAAGATTGATATTAAACAACTTCATGTGAAAGGTGATTTACATCTATGAATCAATCATATTAATGGTGAGTAAATCATCAAAAAAAGTAGTATATAACCTTTATAGAAAATATCCAAGAGATGATGCCTAAATTTCTTCTAATCCAATGGTGAATAATTAATCACGGTCCCAGAATGATCTAGTGGATTCTTTGCAATTCATGGACTCATATCTCGCAGTGATAAACTATTGTGACGTTGTAATTCATGTGATATATTGGAAGGATGTTTTCCCTAACAGTCCTAAAAATGAGGATCCTCACATGAACAAAATAGTCATCATAAATTTCACATGTATGATCTTCATATTCTCCTATTATAGAAGAATCACATTAATGGATATCACTTCTCATCATGCACATCCAACACATGTCTACCTTTTCAGACATATCCAAGAATGCCTAATTTTGAATGTCTGTAGAGAATTTTCTCTTTTGTGATGACCCCAAATCAGACAAGGTCCTCTAGAAATATAGTTTCAATTGAATCCTTCTTTGTTACATCCTTGGGATAGAGGTCTATTTGATCCTAAAATTAGTTCTATGTGGGTCTGTGGGGTCCATTATTGAGAGTCAAACCTCCCTCACCAATTTACAATATTGGTATACTATTGGCCCCCCATGGTTTTTGAATTTAAAGAATTTAATATGATGTTTGAAAAATCCCTGATAATTTCAGGAATAATCAACCAGAGGGCCATCATGACACCAATTACTTAGTTATTTAATGCATGGGGACATGATGTTGTGGGTCTCTAACTTCTAGTGGTAGAATGGTAGTGATTGATTATTCCCACTGCCATTGAATTCTTCTCAAAGTGTTCAAATGGAATCCCACTTAAGGAGGTCAAGATCTAGTTCATGATAAACATTTTAAATATCATATCATCCATTGATTCAGGGTTAGTCACACCATTCTCATAAAAAATGATAAAAACATTCATGCCACTAAGAAGAAGATTCTATATGCCAAGTACAACATCCATTTCAATCAATAATAATGTTATCAAGTATATTAAAATCATGAGATATTTATTTTTCATAAAACTCTTTTTAGAATTATCGAAAAGATGGGGGGTCAAAATAATATGTGTTGGACCAAAAATGTAATACTCTGACCCCAGTTTCCTAGAACTGGTGCTGAAATATGCGGTGTTATTTTTCCATAAAAAGAATCTAAATAATTAAACACCACAATACACAAATGAGGACCTTTACCGGTCGAGGTTTTTGGGAGTATAACCACTTTACAACCTAACAAAACAATTCAGAACAAAAAAAGTTAAACAAAATAATCCACGTTCTCTCACATCACAAATGAAATGAACAGATTTGGGAAACTATACTGAACCTATAGAAAATAATTTAAAACAAGGGGAGAGCATTAAATATTCCCAGAAAGGGTTTTTTTAAATCTTGGATAAATTCTTTTACTAAAATACTCTTTCGAAAATAATTTCATATATATATTTAGAAATTTCATTTTTAAGGCATAATTTGAAATTACATACACCTTAAAAATACCATATCGCTTTGTAACATACATATGTTCAAAAAATTCATAAAGATAATCCAGTGATTTTATATAAAAATATGCAAGATTGTGAAAAAAAACACTAATATTAGGAAACATGAATTTTTGAAGGCTGTCTTGGTCCAACCCACATAGAAAAGGATGGATTCACTTCCTATTTCAGTTCCATACATACAATGTTCAATAGCCATTTTTTATGAAAATATTTGCAGCTTTCTTTGCATACATATAATATCACGAGTGTTTTTTAATTTTGGATAAATGTCACTGCTTCAAAATAATCAGTCACACATATTATATATATATATGTACATACATAAATATATAAGCTTTCATTTCATATCACTTGTTAGTTAGGTTAAAACCAAAAATCATACCATAAGACTTTTCATTCAATGTCCATGTATTTGAACATCCTTCTGTATAATAAAATTTCTATTCAAATAAATAATTGATTACAATAAATGTTTATGTTTCAATCAAAAAAGATTTTTAAAAAAAAAATAAAACATTTTATAGCTTGAATAAATCATTCAACTTCATAATTTCAGAAGCATACCATGAAAAATAAATTCAAATCATGAATTTTTTATAAATGAAATAAATGTCGATGTTCCACATAAATGAATGGATCCATAATTTTAAAATAACATGATGACATGATATGTGCATTTTTTTAGAAACATGTTGATAAATTTATAAACCTAATGGAAAACATTTCATCCTTATATATATACATATATATTTATATATAAACAATGAGTTTAAATCATAAATAAAATATCTTCATGTTTCATAATAATCTCACCACACACACACATATATATAAATTCGTGATTAAACAAATCTTCAACACATAAATATATCCCTTGCAACTAAATCCATAAAGGAGGTAAAATATTTGAAATCGGTCCTTTAAATAAAAATAGTAAATTTTTAAATACTTTGATAAAAATGATTACAATTATTTAATAATATCGAAATCAAAAATCGTAATTTAAAATTTTAACTTCACCCTCATAATATATTTGAAAATATAGTCAAATTTTTGAAAGGTTTTAAATAAAATATCAGATAAATGTTTGAAAATGAATAATTTCCCTTATATGTTTCTTGTTCTAAAAAATAAATAAAATAGAAAGAACAAATATTTAAACATACATATGTATTAAATTGTATATATATATATATATACACAAATGAAAATAATATTATCAATTACTGAGTTTAATAAAAATAAAAAGTTGAAAGTAATTTTAATACAACATTACATGAATTGTACTAAAAAAAGAAACATACTTCCTTGGCTTGAGACACGCACACAAGATCCCACCGTATCGACCGACTGATGTGAAAACTCCCTTTTCACAAAGGCTTGAGGGCCTTCTGCTTCAGACACATTCACAATGGACTGAAAATCGGTTTACCCCGCACAGATGGCTTTAATAGCCATATTATCTACTCCTTATATGGTGATGCATTCATGCTCTCAGTGAATGATGAAAATTAAAGCAGACAACAAAAAAAGAATTTATTATTTACATAAATTCATTCATCTGAATGATTTACACATTTTCTGAAACCGACAAATTTGATGGCGAATGAAAACAGTGTAAACTTGACAGATTTATCATAAACGAAAAAGTTAATCTGTATAGTTGAAATGGACATCTATTGACCTAATCAAAAGATATGCTATTTATAATCCAAAATAAATGAATAAAGTTTGAACAAACCAAAAAAAATAAAATTTAAATCAATGAACAATAGTAGTTGGACAACGATCGTTGGAGAATAAATAAAAAATGACAAACAATAATTTTTAACAGATAGAAAATCAGAACATTTGAAAGAAAACACAAGCCTACCTTACCTATATCTGCAAATAATTGGTCCTCCCCTTAACCAGAGACAAACCCTAACCACGATCAAACCCCACTGAATTCGCTCGGATCTCCTTCGACAACATTTAGTTTTCTCGAGCACGCATGGTGGTCGATAACTCGCTTGGCACAGATGAATCGAACCCTCAAAAAATGGACGACCGCCCCTGCACCTTTCGGACCCCCACAGACTGCCTAATCCCCAAAACTAAAACCCAATACCTGATTTCCTTTATTATATCATCATTATTACTTATTGTATTTCTGTAATAAAACATTAATTATATAATGTTTATCATAACATATTTATAACATTAAAAGTGTACATTCAACATTAAAATAGATATAATTTACTATTTATAAAAAAAATAATTTTATAATCTAGTCATATTTTATAATTCAAAAAACTATTAATTATAATTTCATATATATATATATATATATATATATATATATATATATATCCATATCATATTATTGAAAAAAAAATTCTGAATCCAAATTAATATCATTATAATTATTCATTATTCCAAATTAAATAATTATTACCATATAAATATTTATATTGATCATAATTTATTATTTTTAATATTATAATAGTTATGAAAATTCATTATTTATTATTTTTCTAAAAATAATCAAATACAAATATTCATATTTAAAAATCTATTTTTAGTTTAAAAAATAATTCCACAAAAGAAAATTTGTTTCTAGAATAATAAAATAAAATTGGAAACTATATTTGATTATAATTAATTATATGCATTATAATTAAATAAAATAGTTAATTTAAATTATTACGTAATGTATTATTAAACAAATTACTGGGATGTTGCAAAAAAACTCGTTAATTACCTATGGGTAAAATAGAAAATAACATATTATTCCACCCATGTAAGTCCAAACTCCTTCGTATATGGGACCAATGAAGTATTATCCATAGTTTTTTAGCTGTCATCACTCTAAGGAAGCAGTTATAATCATAAAATTCAAGGGAAAAAAATTTCGGTCTACATAGTCGAATTAAAAGACCTTGATGATCACATGATCATAAATCTACACAACCTCTATGTCCATCAATGATGGGTATCCCAATAAATCAATAAAAGTTCATTCCTCTATTCCATTATTTAGGGTGACTTGGTGTTGGCATTGAGGATAAAAATAATGCGTATAAGTAGTCCTTTGAATATGGAGACTATGTGAGGGGGGTCTCCCCATTCATAAATTTTACTCAAATGGTTTATAAAAAAATATCCATGGATGGGGATCACATCATATCTCCGACCAATGCAATATTTCTCTGATGGTACATTTCATAACCTTCACAAAAACATCTGGGTCACATGATGTAAAACTTCACAACATGGGCTGAGCTATATGACCCTAGACAACAGTTACTTTATGTCCTTCCCGAAAGACAATAAATTCCATAGACTTTGTCCTCATAATATAAAATTGAACTATCTAATCAATTTCCTTCTCATTAGCCCTTAATCTAAATAGTACACATCCTCATCGCATGATATGAAACTACATGATACTCTGGAACTCACCGAAGATGACCTCCTTTTAAGAAGTCAGTAATCTACCACACCGCCAAAAAAACAATGTATGGTTTGATTCCAATTTAATCGAATATATTGATATTCCATGGTGTCTTGAATCATGTTGAACTCACACTATATTTTGGGGATTCACATTGAGAACAAGTTTGGATACCTCTCACCAATATGCTATATCAATGTGCATGAGTGAAGGATTTCTTTCCCCCAAGATTATTGTACCCTCATTACACATCCCTTCATGTACACATTCACATATTTGGTATTTTTTAATTTGGATCACTTTCATCATCTATATTATGAGGGATACCCTGCAGTAAGAGAATATGATATAGAATGGACCTTCATCAATCCATGGAATACACCCAAAAGTTCTTCTAGAAATAATAGACAATTATCTTGATTTAGATATTTTCAAGGGTCGATAAAAATATTGGTAAATAGAATATTGGTGGTGCGGTTGCAGGACCTGTATTTTGAATACATGGTAAGAACACAACAGAATACCATTGTTCAAAACCCTATGTGATTCATATCCCAAGAGTCATGAAACACATGCATTCCACCTTCCTCTATATCAATCAAGTTTTACCAACCTCAATGTTAACCCATAGTCAACTACAATATTCTTCTATGAAAGTCAATTTCTTAGAAACATTATTTAGATGACTTCTATTTACCCCTATTGTGTGACCACATGTGACTTGGGAGGCCTCCCACTAATCATTATTTTCTACATTGATCATGAAACATGTAGTATTAGGAGCCATTGTGGACTTTCAACAACATGATTGAGACACAAAAGCCTTTACAATATGTAAACCCTAACGTTCCAAGCATCGTGAACATAAATAGTGTGTCCTCCATCATAAAGATGATTCTTCTAGCACAAGGCCTATATGGAACTCTATTCACATCAGATTTGTACACTGTTATTATTCAATGAGATCTTCTTCTAAATATCCCCCTCTCCAAGATTCATGACTATAAAATAGCTGAAATTTCCCAGTCCAAGCTCCAGGACCATAAAAATGAACTAACCCCAACGGTTGAAGAATCAAGAACATAAAATGTGTGAATCCCATACACACACTATGACCATAAAATGAGTTAATTATCCAAAAAATTAACAAAACCTCATGTCACTTATATCTATATTCATTTCAAGGACTGCAATACCTTTTAATTTGTGAAGACTATTTGTCTAATTTCATTATCTTTACGATTTTCCATTCAATTACACAGATTAGTCTAAATGAAATGAATTTATATTGTGAAATACCATTAGGAAACTACATGAGAGGATGTCCCTGCCTTTTGCATTATTCTTCTACCATCCCACATTCTAAAAATATGTGCGTATTGAATCTCATTCTATGGGATACAAAATAATGCATGAATCTAATATTTTATGTCTAGGAACAGGTTCACCATCTCCCTCGCCTTATTTTGGAACTTCACATTACATTGTCAAAATTTAGTGGCTCCATTCAAATTGGAGTGGTGTGGAACTTTGATGGACGTGGTCCTGGATTAATGACCATAAAATATATGTGATAGTCTAATCCCCATGAATAGAAAATAGTATAACCCTCTTTGGTCAGAGATATATCATCTTAAAATCCATTCCCTAATGGTCTGACTGACATGAACCTAAACAACCCTATCTAAGAGGAACAAACTTATATCGTGTATAAATCCTATAATGTGAATCCCGAGAAAATTTTAGGCATCCACTCACTGATTTACCCTTCCATGGTTCTGAAAAAAGATAGAGAGTAATGGGAATAAAGTTAAATGTGTGTATGGTTCATCATTAAATCTTTGAAAAGGATAGCTGTTATCACTGAATCCATTAGATTTTAATAGATTTAGAGAATATGCTTCACCCATTTTCCACTTCCAAGGTACAATATGAGGCACTACCCTTTGTGTTCTAATTTAATTCATTCTCATATGTTGTAAGGTTGAATCAGTCCAACAGATCACATCAAAATGGACATCAACTCTCTTAGTTTCTCCATGTTATCCAATGTAGCATTTCAGTACCGTCATGTTGCATTTGATTTTCCTCCCACATTGAACATGATACACCTTCCAAGGCCCCATGTTTATCACAAGAGTTTTGAATCATATGGGTTTAGAATATTTGGATGACCAATTCACAAACACAATGGAGAGGTGGAACACCTCTAATCAATGTATGGATTCCCAAAGTGACATTGATCCAATAATGATCCTTTAAAATGTACCATTTACATGACATTAAAATTTTGGACACACATTTTAGTGACATGACTCTAAACTCTGGGAAAACATCCCAATCGTAGGATATTAAACTGAATTAAAATAGCCTTCACCATAATATTTTAAAAAACATGACTTTCATCCTCATCGTATAATGTGAAACTATGCGATCAGTATCTTGGTTTTGAGATGTTAAAATTATTTCCACCATTTTTCATATAAGTATGACCCTAAAATACCAAGATAACATCCTTTTATATGAAGTTTTAAACTACAAAAAATGTCACATCATGTTATACTAAGAGGAACCACCCCCTTCGGTGCTGGTAATATATCACAATAACCTTAATAACTACAACTATATTGATTACCAATTGAATGTGACATGTATGGATTCCCTGATATCGCATCCACGGTAAATTTACGGTCTCCATTACCATTGGAATCTCACTATAATCACATTCTCATGATAACTATTGGGTTTTGATTGGGTTCCTTAATTTCACATGATAACTAGGATAAAAATCCCCTATGTAGGTGAGTATTGACCTAAAATATAATAATATACCTATCAATGTGCACAACTATGGGTGGCATAACACATGGGGTGTTTAACTACTCCCCAAAAACCATATAAGAACCCTCACATTTCAATTCTTCCTTGATTTAGATCCCCATCATTCTCCATGTCAAAATGGTCTTCCATACATTTACGACATATATAATAAATTATATCATTTACCATATAGGACACACAGACACACACCAAATAGAATCTCTAATGAATATGAAATGTATTGTGTTTTGAAAACACAGTCAGTGGTTGGCCCTCAATTTTCTATCTCAATATTTGGATGTGGGATAGTGGAACCTACATTTCAAACATAGAAAGTACTAATCCTTATCCCTCCTATAATACACCCTTTGAATTACATGTCTTTTCGTTGTCTATTTATTACCTCAAATTCCTCCAATGTTTTGTTATAATACAATACCCTAGTATTTATCACATCCGTTCATTCACATACATCAAAAAAGGATGCTAGGCTGGAACGATATCTACCTAACCGACCTCCAATTAGTTGATATTTTTTGAGGTTTAATGTGTAATTCCAACCCTAAATTATCCTTTTATATTATGTACCTGCAAGTGGGATGGGTAGTTCAAAACTACAACTTAGTTCAGACACAGATCATGGATCACATGGTATTTGGAGTCATCATAGAATGTTTACCCAAATGATTGAGTCACCCCATATCTATGAGAATGTATCCCTCCATATTCGAGGAAGAAAGACATAAAATTTCCTAAAAATCCCTATTTTATGCATCATAACCCAAAATTGTATATTCCTCCATTCCATGTGATGAAATATCCTACCAAGAAGCTTTTTGGTCCCCCTTCATCCCTTTCATCACTAAGAGTTTCCTTTACATTGGTTAGATAGACAATTATAACTCTCTACTCGAATCTAAAAGATCCTAAACAAGAAGCACTGGGATTGTTCTTTCCTTTCTATAAAACAAATACAAAACCTATAATTTTTATTTATCCTTACAACAATATATTATACAAAAATGTTTATTCCCTATTTCAAGATGGATAACTGAATGATACTTCAGATCCTCAATTGAGGGGATGTCCTTATTTTGTTATAGCACTGTTATTATACCATGTCCACCTAAAGAATGATGTAGCACTTGATTTCTTTCAATAAGATATGTAGGGATTCAAAAATATCATATTTATTGTTTATTCATAGACCCCACAATTAAATATACACACATTGAAGCCTGATGATTTTTTCTTTGTCTTATAACCTTCCCGCACACCGGGACTTCACTGTAGAAAAGTGGGCATACTCTAAGACAGTACCTAAAACTTGAAACCAAACATTTTCAAATCATCATAAAATTAAACCAGGTGTGTCTCATTCAGAATATATTTGTGTGTCACTTTGCCTCTTCTTCCCTACATTTATTTTAGGTTCAAATTACGGTCATTTTTCTAACAAACCTCTCCTTTTTTACAATACATGACTATTGACACTGAAAATGTGTTATAAGAGACATTATAAAGTTTATGAATATTTTTTAGGTGAATCCAGGCTGATACATGGTAAAATAATGGCTAGGGTTTGTTAAATTATAGAACACCAGGAATGGTAAATTCTAATGAGTGCTATTAGAGCACTACATGTTTTTTCCAAATGTGAATGAGAAAAACTTCAACACATTGTCTGTCTTCTCTTGATGCTCTCTTTCCAATTATAATGATCTTAAATTTTATGAAATTCATCTTCCCAACTCCAATACACTTTGAAAAAATACCTTCACATTATATATAATGGAACACGGCCTTGTACTTCCACTAGAAACACTAACTTCACCAAACATCAACCTTCTAATGAAAATGTAGTGATAAATTCCAAACAGTATGTATCCTTCATGAACATCCTACCACGGGTCCTTATGAAATTCATACAACTGTATATATGTCCTTCTAGAAGGTTATCTACATTTTTTTTAGTTTGAGACACATCAAACTTCTCAGGGATTCATGAGATACCTAACATATGAAAAACCTTGACCTTGAGAATCAATAATTCATCCTGATGTAGGGTATCAATTCTTTGCAAAGTCCTTGCCCTAAAAATTCTAGGAAACCTTTTGAGGCCCCAAAACATTGTGAAACCCCTATACTTCATTAAATATACTATTCATGTCCCTAATATATTCTTCTTTTCAATAGAACTGCATTTGTGAATTTTGAGTGCTCAATGGTCATATACCCTTCAAAACCTAGTTCCTCAATTCCCTAAACATTCACATGACTGGTATCATCAATCCTGGTGTATGGACCATTTGTTATGAGAATGGATTGGATAGTTGTATCACCTCTTAGTCTTATGAATATACACCCTAATATTTAGACCCCCCATGTTCCACCTCACCATGGATTTATTTATGCTATGTTCCATCACAAACCACTTGTTTAGTAGACATGTATACCATAAAGGTATCATAATAAAGGTAAAATAACCACCTTTCCAGTATAGATACATAGTTCATGATTTTTATCTCTTACCTAGAAATGGATACCATTGGCATAGTTCCCACCATTTTTGAGCTTTATGAAATTAAATAAAATACCCTAACATCCTATTTATATGACATTAAACTAAATGAAAACATCCTCAACACATCACAAAAAACTACAAACCTTCCATATGTGAGAATCTAGGATTACATGTGTATGAATTTCATGGGATGAGATCTGACATCATGAGAAGACCCTATGCATAATCCCCTCACTATCACTTATTTTCACTCCCTCTGTAACATGAGTGTCCTTACAACAATATGTTAAACTATATAGACCACTCCTCTCAAATGAAACTTAATTTTTCACTTGAACTATGTGGGATTTGATCCATATCTCTTAATAGTGTACATAGTAACCATCAATGAGGATGCATACAAACAATCATGTGATAACTTCATGAGGTTAAATACCAACTCTATAATTAAATCTTCATGTAATCCCCCAAGAAAGTGGAAACTCAGATGTGTCATCATCTCGGCCTAGAAAATAGTAAACCTCACCATTAATCCCCATTAGGATGTTAATCCTATAATAAATAAATCCATAAATATGTTAAAACTTTTACCCAACAGTCCCTTGATTATGATAAACATGTGACAAACCAGTCCCCAGGTGCTGATTAATATATAACCAATCCATCCCCATAATATGTTAAAACTACCACCAACCTGTCACCAAATGATGTTAATCCAATGAAACACCCCCCACAAGATGTCAAACCTATGACCAACTAGTCCAGATAAGACATAAAATCTGTGATCATGTCCCCAAAATACCCTAAAATATTAACCCCACTAAAACGATCAAAATATCAACTTCATGTGATGAACATGAGATTCATGAGATAATGAAATATGGATGCCTTACACCCCTGGTGAAAAATACCCAATGATTGATGTAGGATTCCTTATATTGAACACTGAAGATGTATCATATATGAGAGTATGTCTTTATAAGTTCCCAACACAACCAATTATTTTAGATTCTTAGATGTTTTTAATGTCACCATCATCTCCATCTCTAGGTAGCTATCCTGTCTCAATAGAACTAGTGTAATTAATAGGAATACACCTATAGATGATTTGAGAAATATGATTCATGAACATGGCTTAAATATATATAGGAGACCCAAAATATGTAATGATATCCAAGGATAAATCCATTTATGGAGGAACTAACATCCCATCATTTTGTTTTTGATCAAGGAGAGATCATCACCAACCTCGGTAGTAGAGGACCCACATAATTGGTAATTGGGAATGTGGGGTAACTACTATCCAACTAGAAGAAGTATCAACAATTCTATGGAAGTAAACATCTTCATATGTTCAAAGGAATGAAAATGTGCATCACCACACTTGATGTGTTCATAAAATCAAATTTGTTGAAATAAATGGTGAAACCAATTGAAACTATTCTCCTCCAATTAAGAGTGTATCATTACAATTAGGAACCACAACATTTTTTCATCATTATATCCATATATTATTTTTCATTACTCACTAAACAAGATGATTAGTCATAAATGAAACTATTACACTTCAACTAGGAATAAATAAAGGGTCTTGGGAATCACCAGTCTGAGGCATTTCCAATGTGGATAATTCTAATATCGTGAAGAGAATGAATAATATTGGGAACTTTGGGAATCACATTAATCCGACCTATATTGATGATTTAATTCATACATAATATATGACACAATATTTTTAAAATGATAGATGATCCACATCCAACAAGATTAGGGAAAGAGAACGGGTGGTGTAATAATACTATATAACTACACTTCTTCAATAGATACCACCACTTTTATAGCTACAGAAAAAGCTTTCTCTATTCCCCTCTATAATTATTCAACAAAGGGTCATGATAACCTTGGTTAATCATTAAGAGATTAAGGGGCCATTCTGAATAGGGATATGGATTTTCAAGAATGTGAATCCTTGGAACCCCCCTGATGTTATATCCCCCAAGTGGTATTTAGAGAAATACTCCATGTTAAAACAGTGGATCATTTTGAGAGCCTCTACCTAGAACATTATGATGATTTTCTCTCCAATACAGAGGATAAATGAGATGCTCATGTCAGACCCTTGTATACCACCATTGAAGATCCATCCATGAGGGATACCAACTGGACATGCCAAAAATGATGAGAGGTTCCACAAGAAAATGATACGATCGATCCCATCCCTTCTCTACTAAACCAAGTCTAGAACACCTGATACTGGTGTTGGGGGTATGAATTAATCCCTTCCAAATATAAGTCCTCTCCCAAAGCTTCAATGTCCCATATCACTACTAGTGAAGTTCATACCACCCTTGAAATCACTGCATGTGGGTCTGTCTTTTCTCAATTTGGGTTGCTTACTTAGACACACACCATGATATTTGAGTTAACACTCATTTTAGTGGTTTCCACTAGAAACCATAATGGGACACCCCATGAGGATAAATATCATAGCGATGGCCCTATTCACAACACTAGAAACTAGCATGGAGGTACCCCCAATTCCAAAGACCTCACTTATGCAAATAATAAATCCCAGGTTAGGAAGGAAAATGATCATAATAAGGGATATACCCATGAATATGTCTATAGAACACATATAAGTAATCCATGTAACAATAAGGGGATATTAATTAGAGAACTCCCACACCACCTTAGGAATGAGTGAAGAAAATATCTTTTCACGATTGACATCTTAGATTCTGTGGTGATGGACGTCTTGATATAAACAAATCTACCTACCCACAAAAATTGTAGATGTGAGCCCATATTCAGAAGCCTAAAATCCCTAAATATGAGGTACATTAGATCTTTAGATCCATCTATAGGAACATTTATGTGGAATCTTTTTTTCATCCTTCGAGGGTATCATGAGGAAATAAAAACTATGGCCAGAATATTTCAACCTCTCAAACTACACCGTAGAATTAATAGATACATATTAATACATATTGGCACCCTTAGATGATGGAAAACACTCTACTTATCTATAAGGAGATGATTTATTACCCGATCAACAGGTGTTTGTTGGTACTCCAACATATATGGATAGGGTCATAAATCTGGATCATCCTCTCAAAGACACTATAATGTTCTGGTGTCAATTGGAACATGTGATAACCCTATTCTAGAGGTTTTTCTCTAGAATATTTCCTCATCACTACCTACCCCATTTTTATAGTAATTTCAAATCATGGATTGGGGTGATGAGGAACCATAATCTCCATTGTGGAATAAAGAGTATATTTTCTTAGAGGTTATGTCTACTGACTAACTATCAGTTATGATTTGGCCACCTCCAACCCTATGAGACTCTCGATCAATGAGAATCACATAATACAAATGGAGATGCATGAATAACTCATAAAGGCTCTTAATACCTCCCAAATGTTCATGAATTAGGTAGCTAATTCTTTGACCTACAATATAGTGGAGTCCAATAAGGGAGAATTTCAAGCCATCATTTCCTTCTCAGAAGAAGATGAGGTTCCCACTAACCATAGGACCATTAATCCATTGTATCTAATAAGTCTATTATATGGTATAGTAATATACATCTTCCTTGTGAATACATGATTTGGGATTTGTATTGTCCAATACCAAAAAATCCAAAAGCTGGGGTCCACCAAATTCAATCTAAATCCATCCAACCTAAAAATTAATGTGAATTATAATAGGAAGAAGAATATACATGTAAATATCAGTTTGAAGACCCATTTCTATGGTCTATTATGAAAAACTAGATTTTTAGTAGTATACTAGGACAAAAACTAAAAATTCCTAATAAGACAAACAATGATCTAGATGTATGTGGTGGTCCCTTATTTATAACATAATTAACCTAAATTATCCCCTGATGGCCCAGTATGGGTACTCTGGGAGAATAATCTCCTTCTAACATCTGTGAGTCCTACTACCTAGATACTGTGCGCTACAAATTCGAAGGAAACAACTCCAGGCTAAAATATATGGGCTTGTCGATTACCCAAATTATCTAACTTACACACAATAGATCTATATATATATATACATTTGACAGAAAACAATATTCATACAATCCATCAGTTAGAGCCCACAACCTCAGACATGGGAATCTACATCATCATATCCGAGAGGATAGATTACTCACAGATTACCCCATTTCTATACAAAGGATAGTATTGGACAATGAGAAGATCTTTGATCATGTGGAATAAAAAGAAATATACTCCATGGACATTGATCCATGATACCACCACATGTTCCAAATGGTATGGATGAATGATTGTAACACCAATCGACACCATTTCATTGATTTCAAATATTTTTCTTGCAGTATAAAACCATATGAGATTGTATGATCTAAATTTTCTTTGATAATAGTTACCTAAAATGAACCCATTATCATAGATTTTTATACTACTATTTTAACTCTTGGGTTTGTAGATCTTGATGAACTACACTATTGTGTTATCAACATGTTTCTGATAATGAAAAGGATAATGATGATTCCTATCTATCATTTTATGAAGGTTTATCTACTATGTTCAATGAGATAACCTAGGTAAACCTAAACATTGAGGAAGACTTATGGCCATCACTGATTAATGAGGTCAAGTCTACAAATTAGAAGAATAAGTATATGGATTTAATGAATCAAAATATTGATTAGTTCACTCAGAGCTACAAGGAAATGACCGGACAAGATCCCCATATCTCACTTCATCACTATAGCCTCCTAGATAGCCACATTTGGTTAAAAAATCCTCCTAAGAAGATAAAACCATCCCGGATGCCAATTATAATGCTCAAGTCAACAATCATTTCAATTTCGACTTCCTCTAAGAGGTTTAGTACCCCAAATGTTTTTTCAAAATTTTCCCAGTTATAAAGAAGAATAAAAATATTAAGGTCTATATAATCTTCTCTGACCTCTAACACAACCCCCCAAAGGAAGATTTTACACTTACAGTAACAAATATATTGATCGATATGGAAACCAGATTCTATTATTTTTCCTACAAGGATTGATACAATGGGTATAACCCACTTTGAATGGCCCCCAAGGATGAAGAGGCCACCCATTTCAGAGAACCTCACAGATGGGTTTTCACTCCGTTGATTCAATTTATTTTCATGAATTATAGAGATATATACATGTGTTCCATTCATCATATCATTAAAATGATCCTTGTGAGATTTGTGGTGTAATAAGTTGTTGAATTGGTGGTTAAATACTTCTTACATCAGGACCATATCATATATCTTAAGATAGTGGCAAAATTCCTCCTCTCCCACAATCTAAAGATGAATCCCCTAAAACGTGTGTTCCTGTTTACCTAAAAATGCTTCTTCAACTTCATGATAAGGTATAAAAGAATCAAGATTGACTTAAAGAAGATCATGTATGTATTTATGATTCCCACTCTATACAACCTTGAATATATATGGGTCTTCTAATGATAGATGGGAAATATCTTACTATTCATTGTAAATATATCAAAATGTTTATACCTTTTTATATTCTAAATAAGTAAGGAACTATTTAAATGTGGAATGAAGAATTATGGGATGAACTCATTGCTATTAAAATTTATCTTATTCTTCCATCGGTCATTATGCCACCTATCATAGTGATTAATTTGGTCCCTTATATGACCACCATGGAATGTTCCATGTGAAACTTCATAGATTAGAAGAAAAAATAATTCTAGGAAAATATATTATATTATATCTATCAAATTCTTCTCAATATAGATACAAGATATTATGCAACTTAGAAGAATTGTGTTTCCCTAGTCATCATACATTAATGTCAATTCACTAATTATAGCACAATATGATACATATTCTATCATGTGTTGATATGTTGATACATATTTCATAACCAACACATGATGATATGATAACTTGTTTGTTGTGATGTAATAATATATCTGTTTTACATTAGATCATTCCTAGAGAATGCTGTAAAGGGACAACCGTTAGATTATTTCTATGATGTGCATCTAACCCATGAGGAATTACCCATGTATTCTGACTTCCCATACGAGGAAATAATATCTATGGATCAAATTACACAACATTGGAAAAATAATTTTTATGGTGTATCCCATAGTCTGAAAAAGATTTAAATCTACAACCCTAAACTCAATATAACCAGCCTTGGAATTTTCTTCATCACTCATATATAGGCCATCTTTCTGTACTCCTTCCCATTATCAAAATGGATTCATCAACAATGTGGCTATGTACTAGGATCTAATCAAAATCATTTTAAAAAACCTTGAGATCTCCGTACCCTACCTATATGTGAAGGTAGACTCTTGGATAGTAATGCAGAAAAAAATGGTTACTATTTCACTAGAAAAAATAACTTTTTCCTCTAGTGGTGAATACTCACATGTGGATAGCCGAGTTCCCTTTGTATCCACTGGTGACTGATGTTCCCCCATACTGAAATGATCAAAATGATTCTTTTCCATTCATATCTATATCTCTTATAGTTCCCTACATAGGAAACGTATTCATTCATGTTTAGCATAAGAGGGTTATTTCCCTATTTACTTATTAGAATGAATACTGATAGGAAAATTAGTTAGGTGCTGACACATCTATGTCAAGAAATTCAACCATCCTATAATTCAATGAAAAAACTAATTGGATGAATCCAGTCACCATGTATCTCTAATAAAAAACCTCCCTACCAGACTGAGGTGAGAATGAGTGAATATATTAGTGCACAACACAATTTATCCTCTAAGATAGCTCCAACTATGACTTGATCCCCTATAATAAATGATTTAACAAAATAAAACTCTATTTATTACAAAGGGAGAATATCCATCAAGTAATTTATGAAATTATTTTTGGGTATTATGGGTCTCATCAATAAGGATTCAATCATTCTCCCAAGATCCGAATATTGGGTTAGTTTTATCACAACATAGATCATTATTTCATCTTATTAACTATGATGATCTATACATTATAAATCCATTCCAAAATCAGTCATACTCTAATAGATATTCTCTATAACATAATTTACTCTTGGCCATTCACCATATTGGGACTCAAGGCCATGCATCCCTATGCACCAGAAACGTCCTAACCATGAAATTATTTTAGGACTACTAGAGAACTTTTATCAATGTGTTAAGAGGTCATCCACCTCAAAGATTCCTTGATATATCCATATATGAGTTTTTTAATCCACATAGTTCAGTAATATATAATTTATTCTATATTTTCATATAAAATGGTAATAAATTTTGAAGAGTCACGCCGAAAATGTTTTATTCCAATTAAAACAACAGATTCACTATATTTCCTACTACCATCCACAGAAAAATAAGAACATTGAAGTGTTCGAAAACTCCTATCTAACAACACGTATAAGTCATTAGGCTAGTATAAAAAGAACCTGAACAATAATATCTACAATTCACTCTAGGAATAATTTATAATGGCTCAAAACATTATACAAGGAACTTCGTACATCCTGGTGCATTGGAAATATGTAGTTATAACAATACAAGTTTGGATTTCATCACTCTACACAACTATTTATGATCAAAGGACACTGAACAATAGAGAAATTGTATATTTTGAAAAGTTGGAATCCCTGAAAGAAAACATGCTTCATTCATTTCATAATCAAGAAGGGAATCGGAACTAATGGGATAATTAAATAAAAAGGTCCACATATACCCATTCTATCATGTTCATATGGTAATGGCTCTCAAGAAGCCCACAATAACTGCTAGATTCCACCAAAAATAGAACCAAAATGTGAAGGAAGTTAAGTCAATCATATGGTCTACTCCAATTTTTCATACCAATTGATCGCTATGGATGGGGAGCACATCACTACTCCCACAAATTCAAGGTTTATTAAGTGGTACTTCATATAAATCCAGAGTTAGTGTTCTTCAAATTTAAACTACAACACCCAATGTTCTTGTCATATGATGTTAAATTATAATATAAAATCATTATAACAAAACATTGAAATATATACTTAACCTATTAAATAAAAATAGGATGCCTCAAGTGATAAATATGATATGATGTATAGTCTGAGATATATGCCTATATAATAAAAATCTGACATCCCTAATCATTCGATGCTAAACTATATGAAAACAACCTCAGTACAAGAAATTAAATTTTTTCCATTACATGGGTAACAAACATTTACTCACTCATATGAAAAATTTTAGATGATCCATCATCCACATCACATTACATAAAACAAGGAGATAAATTGGTTCTTCACTAGAGATCATTTCATACTTCCGGTGTTGGTCACTAACGACACCACGTTCTAGAACTACGTGTGTCTTGATTCACAGTTCCAGGGGATACATATTGATTTTTCAACACATTGTATTTGGAAAAAACCACAAATTGACAACCCCAAGGTGATATATTCATTTCTATAATGATGCCCCATATCCTCTATTTACATCAGGTATCTTATTTATATCCGACTGATGCAACTCCTCCCTTAGTTTCCTCCTCATCATAGCTATATGATGTAAAACTATTCGAAATTATCCTTCCTATATGAGGATAAAATAATGTATATCCAAAGTGAAATGTGTAGTATTTTAACATAGTATGTTTATATGAAATGTTTTTTTATTCAAATTAATTTATATTTTTATATATTTTTTGATACATGAAACAATGAGTTTATTTGATATCTAGTATGACACGTGACACCAAGCTTCACAAACCTTGAAATAATATTATTATAATATAAATATTTATTAGGTGTGGATGAATAGTATTAACCACATTAATAAATATACATATAAATGTATTACTCAGTATAAATTTATTAATAAATACATAGTAAACAATTAATCATTTTTTAATAATTTTTTTTATTCATAAAAAATCTAATCTGATAAAAAATGATTATTATTGACTTTAATGATAAAATATTATGGATATTTCTAGAATATTTATCGTATTAAATGAGATTAATTTTTGAAATCATCATACCAAAATTTACTTATGGTGATATTTTGTGATTTTTAGGGAAAAATGGATTTTTCAATGAATAGTGAAAAATATTGAATTATAATTGAGAAACACTTTTTAATTTAATTTATTTATGAAGTTAATTTATATTTTAAATTTGTTTTAATGTAAAATTAGTTCAAGTATACATAAAATAATAAAATCTATCTCATATAAATATATTTCATTTTTATCATTCTTATAAAATCTTTGTGAACTTTCAAAAAAATTCACATTAAATGCCGCTTTCTCGTTGCGAATTTGGGGTTAGTTATAAATAAAAATTTTCCACATAATTTAATGGAATTTTGAAAAAATTTATTCCACTTATATAATAATAATAATTTATATTATCTAATAATTTCAACAATTTTTTTTAAAAAATGAATATTAAAAATAATATAAATTATTTTCCAAGGTTAAAGTAAAAAATGGGTTTACTAGGGGGTTATACTAAAAATTTAAGGCTTAAAAATAACCCAAAACATAAAGAAGATAGTTTTATGTAATTATATAGAAACTATAACTTATAGTGTTGAGAGTTATCTATTGTTGGAGCCTTGAGACTTAACAAAATCATTGGTGGAAATCTTTGTTTCAAATATTTACAACTGTCCCACCCACCTTGCTTATAAATCGCCACCACATCTCCCCTCTTATTAAAACAAAAAATAAACGTTTTGGTTAAACCAATACCATAAAAAACTAGTTAATAAAATCCATAATATCATACTTGAATAAATATTTTGATATAAATACAACCTACGAGGCATTTTAGTGCAAACATAAGTACGATACCCAAAGAATAGGCAACATTCATCAATGAGATTTTTTATATTATTTCGTCATCAAAAGACTCAAATTATTATTTAAAAAAGATGATATAATAATGATAGTATAAAAAAGATAGATTTTTGTTTTTATTTTAACGTAATTTCCTAGAATAATCTCTACTTACATCAACTAGGATATGAAATCATCATTCGTGTGTATGGAGGACAACTCACTTGAAAACCAATGTCATTTTTTATTCCATTACCACATACAAAAGGTCGGGTATGATGATGAATATAAAGTATATATAGGATATATATAAAGTTAATATAACTTGTGATTAATTTTATCATATATAACTTTTTTACATTCTATTCCTCAAGGTATATAATAACTTCTCTCATGTGTACTATGGATTACTGACTCACGAAGTGATGTGATTCATTTTTACAAACTCATCAAATAGATTATAATAATGATAACAATAATAGATATATATGATATAATTGAAATATTTATTATATTCATGAAATAATTATCATTTTTGAAATGATAATATATCATCCTATTCTCTTCCTTTTCACTCACTAAAATATGACAATGTCGTTCATTTACATGTTCACTACAACCATCATGATGGTATGCATCTCTATATTTTCATAACCACTCCTTAGAGAAGATATGTATAATTATATATAAATAAATAATATATTATTTATAATATTATGATAATTATGTATTGATAATATATTTTATAACACCTTTTGATAAAGATATTTGAAAAATGGAAACGTTACTCATGCGTGTGTTTGACATACCATCTCCATGATTGTAACATACCTAATTTATAAAAACCATCACTAATGATTGATATTAAAATTATAATTAATGTATAAATATGAAAATTATTTCATTATTATTATTTGATAGTTGATTTAATCAAGTTCAATGTAATATTTCCAGAAATGAAAATCAAATCATATATGAAAAATAAAGAGATTATTACATAAAAAAATTTAAATAATAATTAATAATATATGGGTAATAAAAGGTCATAAGAAAATCATATATTGTGTTATATATATATGTATGGCTATAATAAAAATGTTTAATAAAATAATTATTATTATAAATTAGGGTTGAATGTGTAATATAGAAGTTGAGAATTAAGGTGTAAAATGTTTACATAATGCAAATTGGATTGAGTTTTTAATTAAGGAGTTTTGGACAGGACTTTATAGAGATATGAAAACATCTCTCTCTAAAATTCTCAAGTGGCTAGGGTTCTCTAGCCCGGTTCTCTATATTCTCTATCATGGAAGATTTTATCATACCGGGAAGGTTCGAATCTCATCACTTCGAAAATCCACAGATGATATAGACTCCTCTTGCGCAACACATTATGGCAAAAAACCATAAAGAGGATCCCCCTAATGAAAATCTACGCAATCGCTCGCTCCCTGATAGATCTCAAGGGGTCTCCTTTTTAGATGCTCTGATGAATACAGTTTTGTGAAAAGACACATCAACAAAGCCTCCTTTTTTACAAGTGACTTAAGGACGGTGGTTTCTCGGTGGAGGCTGACCCAGATGCACTTCAACAGCATACGCAACTAAGAAAATTCTCTATCATGGGCCACATCCCCTACCTCAAAGGTGAATACCCTTGACCCTTACCTGATTTACACTTGCACATTGCTTACTGCTGGAATATATCGAATTGGAAATTGATTCCTATAAGCAAGGGATATTATCACATTCTGTTGAAATCAGAAGATGATCTAGAAAAGGTTTGGAAAACTGGTAATATTAACCTAAAGCCGGGATTCCTTAGAATAACTGAATGGGACATTGCTTTCAACACACACACATATAGGAATACCATGGCACAAGTTTGGGTTAAACTACATGGCATGAATTGGGTTTTTTGGCACCCAAAAATTATAAATGATATTGTTTCATACATCGGATCCCCTCTCAAAATTGACCAAAGAACTTTGAATGCTGACTTAGGACTCTTTGTGAGAGTAATGGTGGATATTAATTTAGATTCAAAGCTATCAAACATGATCAATTTCATTGCTAAATATTATAAAACTGAAATTAGAATAGAATATGAGAGAAAGACTCCATTTTGTGAACTTTGTAAAATAATTGGACATGAAATATCTAATTGTAGGGTGGTTAGAAAACAAGTAAATCAACCAATTGAAAATGACTGGAAGGAAATAAAGAGGAAAAAAAAGACACAACTCACACAGTGGGCATACCTAAACCCTCTAAAAAGAAACCTGAAATATGGGTGAAAAAATCACACATCCTGACACACAATGGGGATGATTCTGGTAAAACTCAGGTAGACGTAGTTGAAGATGAAGAAAACTCCACGAAGGAACAAATTCTTACAGAATAGATTCAGAATCTGGTTCTAGAAACTGTTAGACTATCCAATAATGATCATGAGAAAGAAAACTCAGTACTTGTCCATCCGAGCAGGTACCCAGCTTTAACCTCATAAAAAATGCTGAACCCACATTGGGTAGGAGGGGTACAATATCTCTACGTCTTCAAATAAAATTAAATGTTTTTAGCTTAAGCACTGCAACTAATCACAATGTTGATCAATTTCTAAAAAATGTGGTTCCTTACCTACTGAATTATACTGCTAATCAAGAGATAATAAATGAGACCAAAAATCAAACAAATGGTTTAGGTTCCCTTCCCTCTATTTAAATAATTACACTGTAAAATATCTCTAAGGTTAATTATGGTATTAAAGCCTTATAATCTTTTAAATCTGTAAATGAGAAAACAACCTCAGTGCAAGTTCCTCTACAAATGCAAGATAACAGTGACTCCGGTGATCAGAAACAGTGTCCCACTACATTGGACACTGTCCAGGCACCCTATGTCACATCTAATTCTGCTATGGAAGTGACTCCAGGTACGCTGCTTCTCACTTTTCTTCATTTAGGTACTCAAGATGTTGGAAATGACTGTATTTATCCCTTAATTATATGTAATTTGTACTCTATAGAATCCACTTTAAATACTTCAATGAATGAAACTACTAAGAGGACTGTCAAAACAAAGCGTTCAATAAACCCATATACTATTTCTAACAATGAACCTGATTTGGAGATGAAGTATACAGACACAAACAAGGATAATGAACTTGGCTCTTCTCACCCTAATCACATTAAATCTGTCAACAGTCCCAAGGAGATGGAGACCACTGGTTATCCTATAAATTCCAAGAATCCTAATATTAGTCCAAAGTCTGTTCAGGATATGACAAAAAAGCATACCATCACTGATAAAGAAGGTTCCATAACACTGGAACCTGTAAAACATACAAAAGGAAGCACTCCCTTGGTACAGGACCCCTTGCTTAAGTAGGCACTTCCTGAATCCATCAGGAAGAGGCACTATACATCGGTTTTGGATGATGTCAAGAAGCATGATATAGATGCTTAAAAGGACCCAGGTACTCACACTTCTCATTATATTAATTTACCTTTTGATGGTGTTCAATATGTAGATAATAAGAACTGTTCTGAACGTCCTGGTACTCTGTTAAATAACCAAAACACCACTTCTTTGATGCTATGTAATACAAACAGTATAGACTCAATTATGAATGCTTTAAGAAATTAAACTACAAAGAAGAACCCTATCACTACAAACAATGAACAAGAATAGACCAGTAACAATAACAAGGCTCAAAATGTTGGAAGGTCTTCTAGAAATAAAGTCTCTGGAAAGAAGAAAAAAGGGAGTTCTAACACCAAAAATTGGTTTAAATGAAGATTATTTTTTTGAGTTGTCAGGGTATTTCCAAATTTGACTTGTTCAATGTTCTAAAAATAATTGTTAACAGTCACCATCCCATGTTATTTTCTATTTCTAAACAAAAAATTTCATATTCTTATAAATACTCTCACTTGTGTCAACACAATTATATATTTACTAGCACAATCTCATATACCTACAATGCTGAATCTCTATGGATTTTTTTCGCACTCTTCCTTAAAAAATGTTAACACCTTTAATGTATCTGATCAAATCTTTACTTGAAATTTTAATACTTATGGAAGACACCTCTTTTTCTATTTTATCTATGCTAAAAATAGATTCCAAGAAATGATAACCCTTTGGAATGACCTTTCTTACCTAATAACTAATATCAATGACCCTTGGTTTATTCTTAGAGACTTTAATTCCATTCTCAACTCAAGTGAGAAAATTAGACCTTCTCATGCCTCTATTTTGATGATAGAATTTAAATCCTCGATTGAAGACAAAAATATCATTGAAATTAATCTCACTGGTGCAATATACACTTGGTATATAAAAAATTACAATAGATTGGTTGCTTCCAAATTAGATAGAGCCTTCATGAATGTAAATGCTTTATACAAATGGGACACTATCTCCAGTACCTCCCTTCAAAGGATGAACTCCGACCATCACCCCATTCTTTTCAATGTATCCACCAAAAAAATGAAACCCCAGTTACCCTTCAGACTTAACAACCTGTGGTTCACTGATGTTGATTTCACTAATTTCATAAAAAACTATTGGTCTTCAATGTCTCACAATAACGATGCCTTTGCCTATAATGTCAAGTTAAAACATCTCAAACAGGCTCTCAAGAGTTGGTGCAGTTTCAAAGCCAAACAAATTAATATTGAAATCCTTCTTATTTAGGAAGAACTCAATGATATTCAAAATAAAAACACCAGCTCTGGCCTCAACACTGACTCAACTCAAGAAATAATCCTTGCAGTTAAACTCAACTATCTAATCACTTTTAAAGAAAATATGTGGAAAGAAGCATTTAAATACAAATGGTTAAAATACAACGATAGAAATACGAATTTATATAACTCTCTTCAAAGAATCTGGAAGAACTGTAAGACATTGAACTTCATAAAATATGGAGACAAGCTACTTTACATTGACGATGACATTGATTATTATATACTCTCCCACTATGGAAACATTTTTAATGGTTCTGATATCAATAAGGAACTGTTTTATGAGATCATTACGATGGTGGTCACTGATGAAGACAAAACATTGCTTATCAACATTAACTTGGATAATGAAATCAAAGAAAATCTCTTTATTCTAAACCCAGATAGTGCTCTAGGTCTAAATGGTTTAAATAATTGTTTCATCCAACATTATTGGGATGTGATTCACATTGATGTTTGTAAACTTGTCAAATCCTTTTTCTCTAATGGTGTCCTTACACATGCTCTTAATGCCTAGTTTCTCGCCGTGATCCCAAAAGTGGAAAATGCCTCTGATATTCATCTGTTTCGACCCATTGCTCTCATCAAAACTCTCCACAAAATCATTACTAAAATCATTGCTAATAGAATTTCAACCATCACTGACAAACTTGTCCCCTGGAACCAATTTGGTTTTATTAAGGGCCGATCCATTCAATATTTCATCTGTCTTGCTTCTGAGTGTGTCAACAACTTGAACAAAGCTAATAGAGGTGGTAATATTTACATTAAACTTGACATCATAAAATCTTTCGACACCATGGATTAGAGCTTTATCATCAAATTCCTTCAATGTTTTGGTTTCAGTGAAACTTGTATCACTACAATCTAAACTTTTTTCAACTCGGCCTCTATCTCCATTTTTATCAACGAATCCCCCAAAGGCTACTTTACATGATCCAAAGGTGTCAGAAAAGGAGAATCCCTCTCTGCCATTCTATTCTCAATAGAAGAAGACAATCTCAGTCATCTGATCACCCGTCTGGTGGAACAAAATAAACTGAAACCCATCCCTATCTCCATGAATATAAATGATCTTAAAAATCTCTTGTATGCGTATGACATCATCCTTTTCCTTCAAGAAGACAGAATAAACATTCTTAACCTCAAAACTGCTCTCTCACACTATGAATAGGTCTCTGGTCAAATCATCAGTGGGAATAAATCTTGCATTTTCTTCAAGAACATTCCTTCCATTACAAAATGTAATATTATGAGAGGCCTAGGTCTTAAAGAAGGTACAATCCATTTCATTTATCTTGGTGTCCCCATATTTTGGGGTAGAACCAAGGCTTCTCACTTTGCGCATATTGATGACGAAGTTATAAACCAGCTTTCTTCATGGAAATTAAAATATCTCTCTATGGATGGTAGGACTTGTCTTGTAAAATCCACCATTGTCTCTAAGATGGTATACTCCATGATGGTTTATAAATGGCCTATTGGGATTATCAAAAAAATGAACACTGCAATAAATAATTTCATCTAGAATGGCAGTATTCTTGAAAAAATCTTGTGACTGTTCCCTGGTAAACTTGCTGCAAGACCATTGAGAAAGGTGGTATCAACATTAAAACTTTAAAATACATTAATGAAGCCCTTCAAGCTAGGCTCACTTGGAACATTTTTCACAATACTTCAGAAGCTCTTACATTACTCAAAAATAGATTCATTGATAAACTTAAGAAGGGTAATTTGAATTTTATTAACACCTCCATTTGGCCCTCCATCAAATAATATTTTTCCATCATCATGAATAATTCTAGATGGATGGTCTCTAGGGATTCCTCCATGAAATTATGGTTGGATAACTTGGTGGTAACACCTTTAATTTCTATGATATCCCCGGATCAGACCCCTAATAATATTAACTGCTCTATTAGAGAAACCTTAAACTCTCAACTTGACCAACTCCCTGATACTATTATGAACATCATTAAGAATTACTCTTTCACTCACACTAATGATTTCATAATTTGGGAGCCTTCTTATAATGGTTTTCTAAACTCCAAAAATTTCTATCATCATTTTTTCTCTAACTAGGATAATGATTATAGTTGGTTAAAAAATTTCAATAATTCTTGGATAAAAACTTCTATATTCAAGCTTATATGGAGTATTTCTCACAATAGAGTTCCCACAGAAATTTGTCTTTAATATTTTGTCATTCAGCTCTACTCTAAATGAAATTATTGTAATCAACACAAAGAAGATACCAACCACCTATTTCTTTCTTGCGCCACTGCTTCCTCTATTTGGAAATATATAATTGATGTTTTTGACTGAATATGGTCAAATTATGAGTCTGTAAATGTTTAACTAAAGAAATGTACAGAAATGGATTCCTCTGAACAAATCCAGAACCTTTTCCTAGCTCTAGTTGCTGAGCTCCACCATATGATCTAGTATGATCGAAATGCAATTATTCATAAAAATTACACATAAAATTAAAATGCAGGTCGGGTGTAGATCCTCACTGCCATACATGAAGCTTCTCTAATGTAAAAGGGACACTGCCACGACACTGTGCATGACTTCTAAATCTTGCGACGTCTTCGGATTAATGGAAATTTCAGTCAACCTCACCGCACTCTAGAGGTGTTCTGGTGAACTCCTCTTCCTGAATGGATCAAAATAAATATTGATGGCGCCTCCAAAAGAAATCTTGGACCTGTGGGATGTGGTTATATCTTCCGAAATCATCTCGATCATATCCTTGGTTTCTTCATGGCTAGTTGGGGCATTGACACCTCCCTTGAAGCTAAGATGATGATCTTAATTCATGCCATCACCTTCGCGGAGCTCTTTGGTTGGAATAATCTCTAGATTGAAAGAAACTCGATGACCATCGTGCAAGAAATTTGGAATGACATTATTCCGCTTTCTTGGCTGATTAATACCCATTGGATGGATTGCACTTGTTCACTTATAGATCTCAACTATATCATCACTCATGTTTTTCAATAAGCAAATACGGTTGCTGATGGCTTGGCCAACATGGGAGTAAATCAAGACATTACCTGGTTTGAATACCTCCCTGTTGATCATATTTCCTTACATGAAAAATATTATAACTTGATCCCGTAATTTGGACTCCTGTAAACTTTCTTTTGATATATTTAATAAAAATAAAAAAAGTTGAGAATTAAGGTAATGGATATCTAGACAATCCTTCATTTATTATTGACATCCAAAAATTCACCACTTGTTTTATGTGGTATATACACTAACCCTTCTCTATTTTATATCATGAATGTCCTATTTTTAATTATATTTTATTTTTAATTTTATTTTATGATTTTTTTTTGATATGAATCAAAATATCATTAAAGAGGTTAGGGATTTATGTATTACCTTTTTTCCATTTTGAGATATGTGTCATATTCACTGAATTTTTATTTGATGTAGTGTATATACTACACATGAATGTGTTTTTTATTCTATACATACAAAAATATATTTATTTACATATCCATTTGATAATCACTCTTTCATTGGGTCCACAGTTATTACATTACTAAAGCGGTATGAGATTTTTTTTTCAATTTTTTTTCCTCGTGATATACTTTTTGTTATTCACCAGTATTATTTCACGAGGTGTATATACAAAAACAATTACATAAAATATCATAAATTTATTTATCCTCATGATATTTTATGACACATTTTATGTTATTATTTAATGGGGAATATAATTCAAATTTATGAATGTGGTAATAATTTAATGTTATAAGATAATTGTTTATCTAGATTTGTTTTTTATTATAAAATATTATGATCCATCCCTAATAAAATTAGTGATTCATAATTTAATATGTTTATTAGTGATATTTTCATGTAATAGTTCTATTTTACACTCTTTGGTACTTAAAATAATTGTGAAAATGTTTTTAATAAAATATTAATATAATTGCCTCCTTGGTATGAAATATGTTTTATTCCTAAAACAATTTTTTTATAAACATGTATTAAAAAATTATTTTCTTAATAAACCATTATTTTTATATAACTTATATGTACCCATTTTTTCATTTTTTAATATTTTTTAATGTAATCTTCATATATTTTAAAAAAAATCACATTTTACATTTATAAAAAACGAGGATGGAATATTTAGATTAACTTGTACCCCATTAAAGAGAGATACTATCATCATGGCCATTATTATATTTCAAGATTACATTATAAATTTTCAATTTTATTTTTAGAGAAAAATATTTTTAAATTGTTTTATGTTTTAAAATTTTATTTTTTTCAAAGTTCAATGGATATTTTCCTTAATAGATATTAATTATGGTAGATCAAAATCTTTTACCATATACGATGACATCCATTTGTGTTTAATATGCATTAATGAAGATATTAACAAATTACACCATTAATTATTTATCAAAATGGTTTATCATTATGATGGAATAATGGTTATGATACCTGCTTCTCTACCATAGGATATACTATGATAAAATTCCTATAGATCCCACTAATTTTTCATGGGTTATAATATGATGAGATGATGACATTATTATGAAGCTTGTCACTTCTTCACATGTTAGGATATTATAAAAATATTAATGAACTAATTTAATTTTATGGGTTATCATATGACAAATATTTTATGTTTTTTAGAAAATATAAATATGAAATTAATTAAGTGATGGTTGGGAACTATATCTCCCTCAAATTAAATATTTAATGATAAATGTTATATGATCTCAGAGGGTACACGAGTGGTTATACCAAGCCCAAAATATAGGCTACATGGATGGTTTGGCCATGTCTGATAATGTACATGGGTGGTTATCCAAAGACTAACTTTTAATTAATTTCACGGTAGGTAGTGTTAATATAATATTTTATAATCTTATGTATACAATCAGAATATATGTCTTATAACAATGTTATGCCACAATGTCTCATGTTCATTGTTTCCATTATGATTCATGTCATATAAACTACCAATGTTTATTTGATAAGTCATGATTATGATATTTGATATGTAGGATATGGTTTTGAACTATTATTCTCAAGTTGTCATACAATTATGTTTATTTTATTAATATTATCCCCCTTGTTAACAATTACTGATCATTTAGGAACACCATTTTTATGTTCCGTTTCCATATATATGATGAATGGTTTACTATAGTCTATGTTATTAGTGATTACTAAAGGGGAATAAATATATGAGAGACATTAATGATTCTTCATGAATTGATAATATTTTGTTTCATGTTTTCAAAGGTACTAAAATACTATATTCATAATGCATGTTTATGGTTCATTAAATATTTATTCATATAATAATATATAATATTCACGTATGAGAATCCTGGGTCTCTATAGATTGTATAAGAGGAAGGTTTTAGTTAACCATTGGAAAATAGTTTTAGAAACATTTAGTGTGATACCTAAATGTATTTATATGGATATTTCCATGGATAACTATAAGGATAAGTATAAGGATGACTCAAATTATAGGAAAATATCCTATAATTTTGTAAAGAATAAAGAACATTTTTTCTATGAAATCATATCTCTTTCTTGATGATAATAGTGGATATAGCTCCCACATGGAGGTAAATAGAGTTAATAACAATGAAATGGGAGCATTAAACTGGTCCTGATCACCACTTAGTGCATAACAACAAGCCCTGCTATACACCAGGTTTGAAACTCCAACGAGATTTGGTACAAAAACTACCAAATGATTTTGAATTAATCATTAAGGATTTAAATTAGATCATGACTATGAATAAACTATGATATGTTAATGTTCCATATATTAAAATGAAGGTTTCATAATTTATACATTCTATAAAAGGTTTATTATTATTATTTTTCCCCATTATGATTGTTATTGCTCACACTCTTATTTTTTGTTATAGTCAGTGGATGGAATCAGAAGGATTCATGTTATCACTGAATCTGAGGGAACATTTAGTGAGTACGAGTAATCAAATTGGATTATTACTAGAAATAATTATATTGTGATTATTCCTAACAAGATATCCTAAGAAATGATTAAAAATGTGAATTTTTATGAGATTCCAAACACATTGAATAAGAATAATATGTAATTTTACGAATGTTCATGTGGTAATGAACATAGTGAAAAGAATATTCATCCTCCTACTTGGTAGGTAGGTGGTAAGAAGATCATAAATGAAGATCTCAAATGGAGGGAAATATTTTATCATTGTGGGAAGGAAGGTTATAGAGTGAAAATTTTTCAAGGAGTTTCATGACTTTTGTTTGGGGAACATAGGAATTACCAAACATAAATTCACATACAAATAATTTACATCTTGACCATGTAAGGACCTATTCCTTGAAAATAATTTAATTTTTTAGGATTGAAATATTTATTTATTTGGATTAATGAATGAGGTAATTTAAATTTTGAAACATGTAATGATTTTTCAGTATATGTTTTTCATTATTGATTTTAATGAATTTGTAGAAAAATGCAGATGAAAGGGAAAAGTTATTAAATATAAGGTTTATATTAATGGGATACACATGATTTAGGGATAGATAATCATTAATATGTTCATGATGTTGATATAATTATGTTGGTATAAATAAATTATTTTTTTGGACAATGTAAATTGGGTAGTATTGGAGACATTTGAACTGATTAATTATTTATGAATAATGTGGTTTATGTCATCATTGATAGAGTTTAAAAAATTATTGGATATATGTAATATATAAAATTATAAATGGATTCATTCAAGTAATTTTAAGATATGCATGTTTTTATAGATATTCTCAGTTAATTTATGTTATTTCAATGTTTTAAGAGAATAAATGATAAAGTTATTAACATGTTTGGAATCTAATAGTCAAGAGACGCATTATGATATATGGGGGACTAATTTTAAGTTAATATTGAAAACATATGTGTCCTTATTTATAAATTTTTAATTTTTTTAGGGTTATAATATTAACTATTTATGGAATGGTTTATGTTTAACTTTGGATGTGGTTTTAGATATTAACACATTACTACACCAGATGAAGTTTTCTCCATATTGGATAACAAGTGTTGACTTTTTTTAACTTGATATTGAATACATGACTTAATTATATTAATATAGTTTATTTAGTGCATGAGACATGGAAAAAAATCAACTCTTGGAGTAATATATGAATGGAAAATTGATCAAAGAACAACTAGAGGATAAAATTTTATATATATAGTAAAAATAAATAAAGTAAGTACATTTTCATATGTTCATAGTTAAGATGGAAAAATAATTCCCCTATATTTTGAATACGATCTTGAAATAAAATTTTACCTTGAAACCATGATTTTTAATGAGATCAATGACATTTTACAAGCCTCTTTTGTAAGTGTGTTTTTGGTAACTAACCTTCTTTAGATCACCCACTTTATTGTGGTAATTATTATCTATCACTCTAGATATTTATTTGGGTAGTAGTTTTTTATTATATGTTTGTGATTTAATGTTCCACCTATGTTATCCTATTTGGTATGAAAGTATGATTGGTTAAATATTACTTTGTCATATCCATTTCACTTTTTCTAGTGGAATTTTTATTATCCTTTTTTATAGTGTCAGTTTCTGTGATGGAATTTTAAATGTTAATCCTATGACGAGAAATAAAAATAAAGAGGTTGAAATTAATTTTAAGGGGGGATTATATAACATACTAAAATTTTATTAAATATTATTATTTTTATGTTAATTTAAAATTTTAGACAGTTTTGTTTATGTGCAACTATCTATTTCTTCGATACTGTTCATGTAACTTGATGCTGATCATTAGTGAGCCTTGAAATTATATTATTACAACATAGCTATTAAGTGGGATTGTATAAATAGTATTAATAACATTATGAAACATATATATAATTTTTTTTCTCAACATAAATTTATTTAAAAATACGTAGTAAATAATCAACAAATTTTTGAAAATTGATTATATTTATAAAAAAAATATAGTCTCTAAAAATTTTTTTTATTTATTTTTGTTGAAATATTTGTAGATAGATCATAAAAAATTTATTTTTTAAAATTGAATCAATTTTGAAATAATAATAATGAAATTAATTGATAGTGAAATTTTGGAATATTTCATAAAATATTGATTTTTAGTGAAAAGTGAAAAATTCTGAATTTTAGTAGAAAACTAAGTTTTACATTAATTTATTTTTAAAGATAAATTATTGTTTAAATTAACTTAAATTAAATTTAGTTAAATTATACATAAATAATCCTATTTGGGTCATTGGAATAAATTTCATGTTGAATTTTGATATATTGACTTTGTAAACTATTTAACATTTTCTCTTGAAAATCTTTCTTTCTCAATGTATCTATGATATTAATTTTAAATTAAAATTTTCTACATATGTGATTGGAATTTTAAAAAACATAAAAAATTTAAAGAATAAAAATAATTTCTATTATGTGACAATGAAAAATAATTTTTGTAGAAAAATTAATTGTAAAAATAATTTACATTATTTACCATGTTTAAGGTAAAACAGGTTTATTAGGGGGGGATAAAATGTTAATTGTTAAACATTATCCAAAAATAATAAATCATCAATTTCTTGGACATATTTATTCCTAAAATATTTTATTATTGATAATGTTCAATTATATGATTGATATGTCATGAAAAAATGTGGGTGAAATTCTTACATTCAAAAAAGTACAGTAGTGGCTCTCACCTCACTTAAAAAAGGTCACCCCTTGTCATCTCCACTTCACATCATAAAACCCTTTTGGTTCATCCAGTACCAGCAAAAATAACTTCAAAAATTCTATCCAATGACCTATTATTCCTTACTTCAGACATAAATCCAAATTATGATTGTCTTTTGTGAAAATATAAGGAGGATACCCAAAGAATAGGTAACATTCATAAACGAGCCTTTTTTATTTCATTTATTCCTCCACATCATTCAATTATTATTTAAAAATGATGATATAAAAAAAGCATTATCATAAATATTATGATAATTAGTTATAGTATGGGAATTAACAACAATCATATGTACTTCTATCAAATGGGTTATGAAATCAACATTCAGGTGTATTATAGAAACGTTTTTTTGAACCGATGTCATTCATTTTTCGAATACGAACTCTCATGATTCGGTATAATGATAGAATGAAGGAATATATATATATATATATATTATATTCATAAAATAACTATACTTATAGAGTAATTGTATCATATTTAACCTTTTTATATTATATTCCATTAGGTATATAATAAATTCTCTCGTGTACACGACAGACTAAATCCTCACGAAGTGATGTGATTCATTTTCACAAATGTTTTAAATGAGAGATATAAAAATAAATTTAATAAATATGAATGATATACATGATATAATTATGATATTAATTTCATATTTATCAATATTAAAATATAATATATCATATTATTTCAAACATTTTCTCTCCCTAAATAACGATAATGTCATTTGTGTACATGTGGACTATTTCCTTCATGAAGCAACATGACTCTATATTTTAATCCCAAAACACATGGATGATATATATATGTATATTTAAGGAAATAATATGGTATTTAGGTTACTATTATTATTCTATAATGATAATATATAACTTACCTGCATTCCATAATGATCATTGAATAATGGATTTAGAACACATGCATACATATGACATATAGTCTCTATGAACTTAGCACACTTAATTTAAAAAATCAATATTTCTGGATTGATATTAAAATTATAATTTATTTCTAACTAATATAATTATGTCAAGTATAATATTTTTTATTTTATTTACCCATGATCATATTATGAGTGCCGAAAATAACAAATCAAAATAAGTAAGAAAAAACAATGTTGTTGTTACCTGAGATGTGATTTTAATAAGGAATTGTTAATAAAATAGAAATAAAAGGACATAAGTAAATAATATATGCTAATATATATATATATTTTTATGGTTATCTAATAGATATATCATATAATTATATTTATTATGTAGTTGGTCTGAATGTGTATAAAGTAAGTCGAGACATATTGTAACTGATTTCTTGTATCCTATTTATTTTTTTGGAGACATATGAAAATTCACCATTAATAAATTTTTTGGCGGTGTATATACTATATCATTAACATGTTATATAATTAATATATCATTTTTATAATATTTAATATTTAATTTTATATTATTATTAATTTGTGTTAGTGATTCAAATGATTACTAAACATGTAAGGGATTTCCTTCTCACTTTTTACTTTTGTGAGACACCATCCATATTCACCACCTATTTATTTAATTTAATGCATATACTTATCATGAATATATTTTACAAATATTATATTTTAAATTATTTGATTTTTATATCTATTTCTCTATCGATCATTCATGGGGTTTAAAATTCAAACATTACTAAATGGGTAAGGTATTTTTGTCTCAATTTTCCTTTTAATGATAAATGCATTATATTTTGAACCTATATTAATTAAAAAGGTTAATATATATACCCTGTGAAATTTAATATCATTAATTTTTTTATATTGTTTATTTTTTGTTCCATTTTATTTTATTGTTTCATGGGGAATATGATTCTTAATTACAAGAGTGTAATTGATTTTATGATACAATCTCATCACTTTCAGTATTGTTAGAGATTATAGAATATTTTAATTAATCTATCAATAAACTCATGAATTTTATTATCCTATTTTTATTAATGATATTTTAAATATTTATTACTAATATTCTACTCTTTTTGTACTTAAAATAATAGTGAAAATTATTTTAATTATATTCGAATCTATTTCTCCCTTCGGTCATAAATCCATTTTAATACAAAATAATGATTTCTAAAAACATATTAAAAATTATTTATTTATCACAAATTATTTCCTTCATAATAAAAATACATTTTTACCCTGGTGTTACTTTTTACTAATTTTTTTAAAGTAATCTTGATGTTGTTTTCCAAACATTTACCATTTTTCTTTGAGTGAATATGTGAATTGAATATTTTTTATTGTTTAAAGCATGAAAAAAATATCCCACTATCATTCCAATTATTTTATTGGAATATTACTTTTTATTTTTTCATGGTAATTATCCAAGAAAACTATATTAAATATTTTTTTTGTTTTTAAAAGGTTATTTTTAAATAAGAAAGGATATATTCATCAAGAAATGGTTTGATTGATGATTAAAAAAATTTAATCTAATATGACTTATATTGATGTTAAATATTAATTAATGGGGTTATGATCATTGGATAAATTTTTTATTCATTCTCTGAATAGTTTTTGATTACGATGGTTTTATTTTATTTAAATAACCCAATATTATAAAAGTAATAACTGTGTTGTAATTCCAGCCACATGATTTCATTATTAGAAGTCAATGTGTTTATATGATTAGAAGTAAATTTTACAGTGTTATAATTTAAATGTTATAGTTTTCTATGATTTATTAATTTTCTCATGAGAATTTTCTATAATTTGGAAAATATTTTTTGATTATAATTTTCATTAGAAAAGTTTCTTCAAATGAAGCAACATTTAATTATGATGATTGAAGAGCTGTTTAGTAAGATCCAATGACGCGTGTCAAATAAAGACATATTTTGTAAAAAATTTCTTATAATATTGAATAATACCATGTGATATGAATTTCATATTTCAAGAATAATTAAAGAGTAGGAATTTTCATGAAAAAAGAAAATTTCTATTCATGAAGTATGGATGAAGAATTTTTGAGGGGTCTAAATTGGAAATACATTGAAATAAGGACTGTTTATTTAATTTTTTTCATATAAATTTTCTTTGTATAATATTTGTATTTATAAAAAATATTAGCCAAACTACTGACCTTACCCAATAAGATAAACCTTCATCATCTGTGGGACCTTGAAGGGTCGACCATGATTGAGGGAGCTAGTACAAGACAATCTATCCAGAGACATTGTTGTGAGAGGAGAGCACATCAGCATGAGCGTAGTGGTACTGTGGTTACACCATAATGGTGACATGGTAGCGAAGAAGCATTAGAACATGATAATGAATGATTTGTTTCATGATCTCATGATATCCATTTAACAATGATCAAAATGATGAGATTCAGTATAGAGCAAAACATCTATTTTTCGAAGATGGCGTTATTATATTACCATGACATGAGGTGATGTGATTAAGGAAGATGTTGTTCTTGAGTTGATTGAATTATAAATGTCTATAAAAGGAGGGACAAGATTGATCTAGTGTTCTTTGATCATTTTGGTGAGAAGATATTATTTCTAGAGAAATAGATAATCATGGGATATATCATTCATGTATGGTAGATGTTCTGTGAAACTAATACTTTAATGGATAAGTATAAGTCCATTAGTGTTAGACTAGTTCTTATAAAACTAGGATTACAATTTGAAGTAATGTTGTACCATGATGAATTTGGGATAGTTCAGTGTATCCTATAACTATCTTTCAAGATGAACAAAAAGAACAATAGTTTTATTTTTCATAGTAGAATGGTTTGAACTGTGATAGATTATTTTGCGTGCGAGAAAAACACTCATCCATTTGGATTGTGTGATTTATATGAGGTTTCATATTTCATTATAAGAAGATAGTGTTTTGTTTACAATACATTCATAAGGGTTTCATTGAATATGTGTAACTATTCAATGTGTTTGTGAATCATATAATATTGAAGAGACAATAATGAGTGTAGTGTTTGCATACTATGTGTGATGGAATAGTAAGTATATGGAAGAAAAAACACAGTGAACATGCATATGTTCTTTCATTAACGAGTATAATAGATAGCAATAAAATTACACATTTGGACAGAATAGAATGAGATAGTATGTGAGTGATTTTAAAAAATTTTATTTTCATGCATTAATAAATAAAAATTAGATTTTCTTAGAATAAGGAATTTCATGTGTGGACACACGTGTGGATGCATTTACAATTAGGAATACAATAATGACCTCAAATAGGATAAAAAGTTTGGAATGAATTCGTATTGAGTTGTATTCAATATTCATGTATTACGTATTAATTGTGAGAAAATAGTGAATAGTGTTACAATTAAGGCTGATAGTTAATCATAAGATTATATTGTGTGAACTTAAAGTAGAATGAGGCCCACATATCACCGCATCAGAAGTTATTAGATGTTGAAGACCTATTGAAAAGATTATTTCATTGAATAATTAGTATGATGTCAATATAAATAATAGGATATCCTCAAAATATAGCTTAACTTGTGGGACTCATAATAAATAACAATAGTGGGATTCTAGTGTAATGATATAGTAATGAGATGGTCTACATTAATAAATTGTGATTAAGAATTATTGGAGTTTGTCTGGAAGGAATTTTGGTAGATTTTTTGTACCTATATTTATATTTCTTATTACAAGTGGATAATACATATCCAGATTATCCCAAATATATAAAGGATATAGTCGCCCACATTGGGGGTGGACCTTATCAAAATCATTGTGTTCTTTATCATTTTTTTCATTTGTTTTCATATGAAAGATATGAGACTCTAAATAACAAGGGATCAAGATATTAACCAGCCACATAGGTTGAATTGAAAATAATAAATTGTAAAATTATATCACTAATTCACCAACTCCGCCTCTTATTGATATATCTGTACCTGGAGTCTTCAATTTATACATCTGGTTTCTCTTCCATGGGTTATACAATGATAAAATAAGTATGAAACCCACCTCTCTTTATAGAATTTATTCTATGATGAGATGACTAAATGATTACAAAACCTATCTCTTTTCCAAAGGTTTTCATATGATGAAATGTTTATGAAACCAATTTTATTTCCTGGGTTGTGTTATAATGAATGTTTTATAGTATTTTGGGACACATATATATGTTTTTCATTATGATACATGTGGGACATTTATGTCTCTTCAATGGATTGTGTAATAAAAAATGTTCTATGAGTTTAGAGTGTTCACGAGTGGTTAGAACAAGCCCAAAAACATGGTACATTGTTGATTAGCTCAAGAACATAGAAGGTACATGGGTGGTTATCCCATTCCTAACATTTTATGAATGTATTGTTGGTATCTCTGAAATAATATTTTCAATATTGTTGTGTAAGCCACAAATCTATGTATTATTCCAGTGTTATGATCTCAGGGATCAAATTATTTGATTCAATTATGATTCATGTATTATGAACTTCTGTTCTTTGTTCCATGAACCAGGACTATGCTATTAGATATGAAATGTGTGGTTTTAAAATGTTATTCTCATGTTCTCATACCCTTATATTCACATTATGATTACATATCTCCCTTGTTAAGCCATATTGAGAATTTGGGCTCACACATTCTTATGTTTTGTTTCCCTAATTTATGAATAAATTTATTAAGTAGGTAATTTATTTTAAGAGTGATAATTGGGAAGATAATTATGGGATACATTGATGATATTTCATTAATTGATATGATTTTTTCCATGTTTCCAAAGGCACTAAACAATTAAATTTATTAGGAATGAGTTTGTGTAATGTAATGAAAGTTCATCAAAACAGATTTAATATCCCTATATGAGGAGCTTGGTCCACTATAAGGATTACTTCTATGATAATAATTAGATTATTTATATATCATATGTATGATTCCTCTTGTAATAATAATGAGATGACCCCCATGACACTGACTATATTCCTAGATCTGTTCTCATATCAAAATTCTTTCATGATATGAAATTAGGGAGGAAGAGTGGTCTGACCAAGAATTATAACCCCCAATTATACCCATATTGATCTCAAATAATTCCCATGGGCCTGTTTCAAAGTGTAATCTCCAATATTTTTCTCGTAGCATGTCAACATATGAGGATGCTTCCATGACCCGAATAGAGCAGGAAATAGTGGGAAACCCTAGTGTGTAAGACTAAATATGCCCCCATTAATACCAAGACCCCCCCCCAAGGGTGTAAAAAAAGATCATATCCCTCAAAACCTTAGTGGTTTTATATGACCTATTATCTTTAAATGGGGAGGAAATACTAGAAAACTCAATGAAAAATCCAAACACACCCCTTTCATTACACATGACATTAAACTATAGATATACCCCCATTTAATGAAAACAGGAGACCCTATATTATATGAACATGATTCCTCTAGGAATTAGATGACGTTCTACACAAGATAATAATAATATGATACCAAAAATATAGGAATATCCCACATGTAATCCCTAAACTACACCATTTCTACTCCTCAACAACAATCAGGGGCCCCTAGCGAAATCCCACCTTGGTCAATGATATAGGGAAATAAACTGCAATAATTTCACTTCCTCACCATATGATATAAATAATCATGTTCAATGTATTTATAATATTATGTTAAAATTCATAGTCTACATCCCTAAAAAATAATTTTAAACTATGAGATGACTTGACCCCCCCCACTCGAGAGGATTCCCTCAATCCCAGTACCAGTAATCTACAACACCATGTTCTAGAACTACGTGTCGGATGATTCCTATTTACATGGGATATATAGTGATAATCATATATAATTTCATGGGCCCAATATTATCAAGGAATTATTATGGGTTACTTCTAAATTGGAGCATGCTCAATCCTTGATTTATGATATGCTCATCTAGTGCTTTCATGCACATGGAGGAATATCCACCATAATGTTAAGGTTCCCTAGATCATCACAATATTTATACATCTTCACAAAATTTACTATTATATTTGTACTATCATCACCCTCTCTAACCTTACATGAAACCTACAAAAAATGGTGTCTAGACTAGAAGGTTCACAAACCTTTCTGGGCACATGCCTTGAAGGATCCATGGAAATGTGATACAATCCCCATATTTCAAACATGATGAATTGTTGATCCTAAATTTTCTCTTCCCATCATTGAATGGTGTGTTTTATGAACCTTTGTTTCAAATGAGATCAATAGTCATTGCCGATACATCTGTCACCCATTTTTATAGTCCACATCTCATTAGTAATAATATACCTCCCTTTTGACCTCCCATTATTATAGTGGAGTTTTGGAACCATTGGTGTTATCCTCCCATGTGTTCGTCCATGATTACCAAGAACATCAGTGTCATCAGAAAATTTATAATCTCACATCTTATGTTCCCTTATATAACTTCCATTGTGAAAAGAAGTAATTTTTTCTACTGCCTGTTTCACAGACTAACCATTAAATACATTCGATTAAGAGTCATGGTGGGATTTATCAAGCATGGATGAGTCACATAGGAGTTCCCCAAATAAGGTGTCACACCTTATATAATACAAAATCTATGATCTTTAATTAGGATCTATAGTCTTTTAATAATGACCATAAACCACAAGAAACATGAATTTTTATTGTTTCATGTGGAAATCACCTACCTTTTACCTCTACAAACATATTGGTACTACTTTTTCATGCAATGTAAACCTCTTTGTCCAAAAAACCCCCTATTTTCCATGAAATATAACCTTAAACTATGTGAACTCTCTTTATAGGTCTTAGTGTGGTGCATGGCCTCCATAAACATTATCTCATGTAATTTTTAACTCCCTAACTCAACATATATCCTCGTGAAACACTCACCTATTATGGTCCATGTTTTATCACCTTAATTTTTTTTAGTTCTAGATTCTATGATTCGTAACTCTAAACATGGAGTAGCCTTATTTGGGTTTCAGCTTCATTATCATGAACAACATTTCTAGAAACTATCTATATGAAAAATTAAACTATACAGTAGTCTTATCATCATCCCTTGAGAGGGTGGTCCCCAATTCGGAAATTTTTCATCTTCCACGTCATGATCCAGAACTACATATGGCCTCATTACTAGTTCCCTGGGATACATTGTAATGCTTAGACTCCCCGTATCTGGCCCAAATACAATTACCCAATCATATGGGATCATTTTCATTACCATTTAGACCTCGAACCTCCATTGATGATAGATTTTTTATAGAATTGAGAAAAAACCATCTCACTAGCCTCCACTCAGACCAACATCATTACCTTAAATTATATGCATCTTTTATCTTGGGTACAGTATGTAGCACTAAGTCACATCAAACCCATCTTCTCCCAATGAATTTTATTTCCTTTTCGGCTTCATTAATAACCATAGAACAGGTTTTCCCCAATGATCCAAGATATATGAACTAATATTTGTAGAAGTTTTGGTCCATGTATTATAACCTTAAACTATAAAAAACTATCCCCTTAAATCACCCACTATGTATCTAGATTTCCCCAACTCTGGTTCTTAGTAAAATTATTTCCACCATCAATCACTAAATCCTCACTGAATAAGAATTATGTATTCCAGTGTTGATCTCAAACCACGACATGTTCTAGAACTATGTGTGTCCTAATGCCAATTTATTGGGATAAATATTGATTCTTATATATACTTTATGAATCGAATATACAAATTTTTTCTCTATACCCACATACTGATTGAACCTTTTTCCCCATGAAAGACATTGACCCCTCCACACAAACAAATGTGTAATTATTAGGCTAAAGTTTTCCTCAAATTATGAACTTAAAGGGTGTGAAAAATTGTGTTCTATCTGGACTACATATCCCCCGATTTTTTGTTGGGTTTATAATGGTTCCCATATAAAACATGAATCTCTAAATATTCTGAACTCCATGACCATGAACTATGAGACTCTGTTCATGAATCATTATTATGAACTGAGTTATGAGATCAATGAATATTCCCCAAATATTTACCCATTTGGTTTAATTAGAATGACTATAAACTTCCCAAATCATAAGGTTCAGATAGCTCTTATGTTGTAAAAATATTGGGTAATTTTTTAAAAAAATATATAATTTCACTAACCAGGTCACCATCACAACATGTGGAATTAAAGATAATGAATAAAAGAAGTAAAAAACTATAAATTATCATTAATGGGCCCCATTAAATGAGAGGACATGAATATAGTACCTCTAGTTCATGAAAAATTTATGGAATAAATTAACTTCTCCCTATATTCATGTTGGTTCACACATCCTGTTAATGAGATTCTTAATTGTTCTACAAATTTCTTGAATATACTACAATAATATATAAGGAATTGTGGTCAAAGGTACATAACCTTACACTGTAGTAATATAATGTCTAAACTATATGTCATTGAATTACATTTTTGACATCCTTAATGCATTATGTTAAACTATATGACTGCAATCCACATTGTATGGTGTAAAAGATTGAAATATTTTAGGCCCTCATCAAAGAGGAACTATTACCCCTTTAGTGTTAGTAACCTACCCCACCACATGGGTTTCTTGACAATCGAATTCCCACCAAGATGATTATCCCCTTAGAAGGAGGGTTTTTTATCCTTCTCGAAATGATATGACTAACCTATATATTTAGAACCATGGTGGAATACTCTTGAGTGTGTTGACTCGATGAGAAAATTAACTTATCCCCCTCCACCCAAATTCCACAAACTTCTTGATTTCAATAGACACTATCCTCTACCATGGTATAGAAACCCCAACAGTTATTGTTCCTGGAGAAAATGGTTAATATTTCATACTGAGAACATGCCCATATGTACTATTGACAATAATTTGAATGTTCCAATGTTTCAAAAAAAGATCAAAAGTATTCTATTATTTTTATAACCCCATTATTGGTGATATGATAGTAGAATATTCATTTTAAACATTGTCATGAGCCATCCCTAACTCATATTCACTTCCCCTTTCATTCATAATGAAGGAAATCTCAAATCACTTCCTCCATATCCCCTGTTGTCTAGTTAGAATCCGATTTACATTGAGTTAACCTACTCATAAACCTTCACGTATTAGGAATGAATTTTGGATCCAAAGAGTTCTTCATTCAAACAAAGGATTTATTAGTCAATGAGATCTTAGTTTTCATGGATCATTCCAACCCAACCTATGTGACACTTTAATATAAATTAACAACCTTCAGATTTCCCCTTTTTTCTAAGACTTATCATAACTCACATGATATATGGGGTTTATAGTTGGATTTATTATTCATATTATTGAGATGAATAAAGATGATAAAGGTATGAATTGAATTTAAATTAATAAATTTGGAGTCCTTACTATGGATGTCCATCCACAGGATGGGGCCTCTAGATTTCGTCAATAAAAAGAAGCACCCTATGAGTCATTCAGGGATATAAACTACTAAAAGTTATTCAGCCTATGCCACTTGCCTCATGGTCCCGTTACCTCAAAGGTATCTTTATCATATCCTATTTAGCCACATGATAATACTTATCATATCAGATATACAGTCGATTATGTTCAACCCTTCAGTCTACCATAGAAGAGGCTTCCTATACATATTCTTCATCTTTCGCTGCAAGTTGTTCCCTTTGATGACCAATTTATTCTCCCCTTAATGTAATGATGTCCTTGTGCTACTGAGCCTATCCCTCCATCTAAGGGATATCATGATCAAATTACTGGATCTCCTTGGTGACATTAGATTTTCCATGCACTGGGTTGAATCGATCTCCTACCACTCAATCTTTACAAGCACAAAATGGAAGTGTCAGGCCAATGTGTGAAGGCCACAAGAGTTTACACACCCACTCCCATGTATCAAAATCCAAGTGATAGGGGACCTCGTTGTACTTGGTAGATAGAACCTCATATTATGGGTGATTCTTTTTCAAAATTATACACACATTCTTCTAGACTGTTTAATTCTACTCATCCACACAGAGCCAGAGTCATAGAATTCATTGGGAAACATGATCTATTACTCGGGGAAGGTCTCTATCATAATTGTTTTTGATAATCTATAGGAATATATTCAAACATATTGGGTTCCAAGTCTATATTGAAGTCATTTTTTCCATCATTTCTCCCACCTCTTATGGAACCTATGTATTACTCCCGACTACCACATCATTGACAGTCACTTTTGTTGATACCTGATCATCAACCACCACATCCTTAGGATCCATGAAGGTAATAAAAACCACTATATCATTCTATAACAGCTCCACTGCGATAAAAACCTCAGCTACCCATATCGATACTTCTCCTTCATCCCTCATCACCTCAACTATGGGCCCCTGTGGTTCATGCATTATTACTAGAGGCTAAGTCCAAAATGTGATTTTCAATATACATGGAATAGGGATATTGAAATTTTTTGGGATACAATAAATCACACAATATGTATAAATATCAGTAAGTAGGTCAGAGATGTTCCCTAGAATCCCTTCCAATTATGACACACAAACATTGTATAATACCCAACATCTAGAAGATACTCTGCATCCATGTTCATTGAATCTATTAGAAAAAATTAATTATAAGATTTTGAAATAAATACTTGAAAATGTAGGTAATGGAGATGATTGTATATCACCAGGTGGATCATGATTAAATTAACCCGATACTATAGAAATATTAAGAACTTCGATGAAGAACAAATGGCTAAATGTGAAAGTAGTGTGAGTGGGAAGTGTCAAACCTTATCCTTCGAGGTTCATATCTTTAATGACATCCATTAAAAACCCATTAAGGATGTTCTACTCCTCCATATCGGTATATAATTGTATATAACACTAAAAAAGTTATAAAATAAAATGTAATAAAAATAGATGAAATTAAATTGGAATGTCATAAATTTACATGATGAACAATCGGTTCTCCTTTACCAGTGGTATATAGGAAGGCATCAATCACCCAAGATTCCACCTCAGATAACCCCTATTCATCTGTTTTGATTATAGTTGAATAAAACTTAAGGATTTAGAGAAATGTGGGAATATCTAGAAGTGTTTTCACATGGTCCTTTAGGGGGTGTTCCACACCACAAGAGTGGACAATACCTTTCAACTCTATATTTTATTAAACCATATCAACCCTAGGAGTGTAAAAATATACCCTATCATGACCCAAAACTGGAAAGAAAATACCTATATCCCAATGATACAACTATATCACATAGAGGGAGTAGAACTTTATAAATATCTACCAGCTACTCTAGTATATAGGGAAGATAAAATCACTGGGAATATATTTATGGAAAAATTATTTTCTTGAGTCTATAACATGTTCCATTAGAACCACCCTAGATGGTTCAACTTCTCCCTGAGGTTATTTTTACTAGATTGTCCTTCCTTACCATAAAACCCTTTTGGATAATCAATTTATTCTATTTCATTCAATCAAACACTTCAACTTTGCAATGCTCCCCAAGTCATATCACACCCTGACCATATAGTTATGGGTCTCCCTCTAAGATATTTTTCTAAAAAACCAAATTCCATTACATGTTAGTGGCGTATGGACTCCCCCAACATTGAAAATACTTGTGAAACTATCAATATGAAGTGTTGGATGATAGAAGCACAACCCCCCCACTATCCTCTTTCATTAACATCCACCATATTTTTTGAACATTGAAGGCTGACTCTCAAACTTAACTATTGTGTCGACATTGAGGGCCATCCTCTAGACACAATGGAATTGGATGAAAAAATGGTACAATTAGTATGATTCAAAAAAATACCTTTCAATCAATCATTTCAAATAGTAATACATCTCAAGAGGCCTGATTATATGACCAATACTCCAATTACACCATGTATCCCTCTTTGACTATCCCCATTGGGAGGGGTAACTAATGAAATAAGAATTTATCCACATTCCCAACCCTTGTGAGTACACTGAACATCCCCAACATCAAGGTAAAAATATTAAAAAAAATTATAATTTATGGTAGGATGTTCATTATAAGAGGGATGATCATGTTTGGGTAGTCATAAACTCCCATGTATGTGACATCCTAGTCATACACGAAATGGAAGGGGTTACAAATAGGAATATGGGTCTTCCAATAGATAATGAACCACAATCAATTCCATATTTTTTTTGGCACAAAAACTACCAGGTTTATGTACTTCCATATTTTATCAATTATTACATGATCAATGTGCTCAGTTGAAACCCATAAACACATCATGGATGGTAATTATTTACCCATAGATGAGAACCATGATTATTCATTCTTACTTGAGAACATGAGAGAAATTCGTCACGGCTAACCCTAGTAAATTCAATTGGGCCACCTCCAAATCCCTCTAGTATGAGTTTCCCTTCCCACACTATGATTCCTTCAAACATTAGCAGGTTATTATCTTTATCTAGTCTTTGAAATAATTTAAAAATAATATTAAAACCATCCTGAAGGGGTCATTGTTTATCACTAGATTTAACTCTTTATCACCTTGAAATGTGAACTAAAAAACCCTTGATACTGATGGAATATGTTCTTAGTCCTCTCATATGCCATCTCTTGGTAGGAATTTTTCATTCATTTTCCTTTGTATAGAAATTTGAACAATCTATTTGTGATCCCATAGGCTGAAACTGACCTCCCTGTAATGCCAGTGAAATTTTTTGTTCACCAGTGAAAATACTTCTTAGTAATTCTAGTGTGATATCAGATTGGAAGTAGATGTGAAATTTTTAAGTCCACATTGATTCATACATCCCCTGCCTCTATATATCCACCTAAATATCATCAAATTACTATACACACTAGGTTTTATAAGGCGCATTAATCTATGAATTTTTCATCGTAACATAAATTCTAGTCCTCTGGCCAGCATTGGGGATCTCCCAATAAGCCTCCATAGAAGATATGTTCATAATATGGATGGGAAATCTCCAGAGATAGCTACCCATTTAAAATTATTCATAGGGATCCATATATAATGAACTATTATTGAGTTATGGTGCTTAAAATGTTATCAAATGGAGCCACAATCAATTTTTACATCAATGGGGAACACCTAAACAAATAGACATGCATTTCCAGGCCATAATTCTAACAACCATGCTCTTTATTTCACATCAATACTTGATTAACTACAAATATTACACTTAATAAAACCCAGATGATAGAAAACTATATTGTATATGTGAATCAGGTTCAAACTATAACATCTTGATCATGGGACACAACAACGTTATTAATAACTTCCTTAACATTATTTATTGAAAACAAATTTAACCTGATCAAAATAGACATTGGAACATAAAACAACATGCAATACCATGGGGAAATACATAAGAAAGGATTGAGCTATAAATCCCAATATGGGAATAAAAAACAAATACCAAGAAGAAGAAGATAGATGTTATATAATAGGCATATCAGTGGTTCCTAAAAATTGTAGCAATCGTAAACATGAACAATGAGATATGATATAACATGGTAATCATAAAGTCATTATGGTAAATGTGGAAAAAACAAAAAACATTACATCATAAACATAGGTCAAGGATAAGCATGAAAATACATTATGGTGGAAAATGTACCAAAAAGAAATCAGATAAAACCCTATTCCAACAGGATGTATCATGATGCTAATCCTTACCGAATGAGTTAGAGTTCTATTTGGATGCACCCATCATATTCATTTCATTATCATGATTATGTGTGCTGCATATATCATACAACATAGATTCTTTCATTATCATAATTTATTCAATGATCTAGGAGTGTGAAATAAATATATATGTGTCCCAAATGAATAAGTATATGTGAATAAAGGTGAAAAACCATGAATGAGAAATGAGTATGGTATTCACTACACGATTGTTTTGGCATGGAAGATCATGGTGAAATTTCAACAACATAACAATGTTACATTTAAATTCATAAAAATGGATAATGAGAATGAAAGGGATCTATCATCATATAAACATAAAATGGGTAGTAATTGGGACATGGAATAAAATTTCCTAGCATTATGAATTGGAAATTGAATGTATATGTTCAAGAAGAAACTCCAAAAAAGAAGAGAAGGTGAGGATCCATTACTAAATTTCGGCATAGTAACGACATTGGTAAGGGTCCAAATGGGGGATTATAATTTATATCATTCAAATAACATAAAATGGAAAGTAAGGGAATGATTATAAATGAATAAAAATATATCCATTAGATATTTCAAGAGTTAATTTCAAAAAAATAATATTGAATTTGAAAGGAGGAGATGAAGGCAAGGATCCCTTACTTGAATGTGTTACTCCAAAAAATTAGGAAGGACTTATTGAGAGTTTTAGGGAACCTTGTGGGAATATAAAGAGTGGAGGGTAGAGTTTTTTCACTCTTAAAGGATTTTTAGTAAATAGAAATGGAAAATTGGGTGGGTTTATATAGAAACAACAGGGTATTTATTTGTATTTCAGTTTTTTTCTCTACATAATACAATAACGAAAAAAAAGAAACTATACCATGATTTTTTAAATGGATTATTCCAAAAATTATTGGTAGTTTTTATTTTAAGGGGGAAATGGTAGAAAATAATAAAATATTATCCTTGATGATGTGGAGGTGAGTAACACTATTAAAGAAATGATTTTAAAATCATAAAATATATTATATGTCTTGGAGAATTTATAATGGAATTAAATAATAAATATAATAAAATAATGTAAAATTATTTAAATGTAGGGTACATATTTAGTCTCAGATGAAATTTTTTTTCTTATTAAACCACTTTTTTGTTCATTGTGTTGTCATAAAATAGAAAATTATATTTATACGATATTTAATTTTTAGCCAAAAATTCATCTTTCATATAAATTTTTTAAAAATTCACCATTGGTTAATTTTGATATCCTAATTAAAAAATAAAATTAATTTTATTTAAATTATATTATAAATATTTTAACTTTTAAATTTTAAAATAAAACCTGATATTTATTGAAAATGATGTGTTTTTTGACAATAATATTTTTTGAACCCTTATAAAAAATACAATTTTAACCATAAAATTAATAGGATCATTTATATTTAAAAAAAGTTATTTAATAACAAAATTTTATTAAAATATTATTTATTTAAAATATTCATTAATTTTTTAAAAAATATTTCATAATTGAATTTTAATATTAATTTAATTTTTTTTTAATTAATCGAAAAGGAAATTATTTATAAAGTAAAAATAATTTGATGGAAATACATTCATTATTATTTAATAAATAATATACATACTCATATTTCTAGGTTCTTGTTATATATCCATTTAATACCCCAGAATATTCCCAATGGGTAAGGTGCATGATGGTGGGACATTTATGGGGCTGTTCGACAATCATGGGGTGTGTCGTTATCTTGAGGAGCCTAAACATCTAACACAAATGGTTTCACTCATGCTTAATTTGTGGGATGCCATATTGTTTTTGTCCATAAGAAAATCCTATAAATTCATTCTCCAATGAAACATCTAATAAATGGGATTCATAGGGTACAATCATACTGGTTGAGGCCATCACTTCATTTTTCTGTGTCAAATAGATTGGTTAAATCCCTGTATTTATACTAACCATGTGATCACTGTTTAATGGAAATATTATCAACATTACTAATTTTTAACAGTATTTTAATTCTAATAGGTTATAAAAAATGAAATAAGTGAATGTGTTTTCTATATCCATATTTAATGATGAGTCATTTAAATAAATAAAAACAGGGAATTTTATTTACAACTGTTTGGGTTGTTACAATATTCCCCCATTAAGAAATTTCTCCCATGATATTTTATTTACCCAAACTAAAATAGATGATGGTAAATCTACTTCATCGCATCCTCAGGTTCCCACATTACTTCTTCAAACATGTGGTTTCTCAACAACACTATGCCTAGTGTTGTTGTCTTATTTCATAGAAATTTCTCTTTATGATCTAAGATATTAATCAGCTACTCCTCATAATAAATGCCATTCCCCAACAATACCACATTTTTATTGAGTTAATGTGACTGGTATGGTATGTACTTCCACAATAGGGATATGTGAAATGCATCGTGTACTTGAGATAGGTTTTTTGGTAGTTCTAGTCGATAATCCTCCACTCTAATGTGATAATGGATCTCGAAAGGGACAATGTACCTTGGTCTAAGCATTCTTTTATTCCCAAACCACATCACATTCTTCCATGGTGATATATAGAGAAATACCATGTCTCCAACATCAAACTCAAGGTATCATCGATGATTGTCATCATAGCTCATCGGTCGACTATGAGCATCCTTGATGTGGTACTAAATTGTTTTAACATTCTCCATCATTTCCTTACCAATTTTAGGACCTAGTAGTTTGTGTACCCAAAATTCATCCCATTATGAATGATTTTTTCACCTATTACCATAAAATGATTCATAGGGAACTATTTGGATGCTCGAGTGGAAACTATTATTGTAAAATAACTCAACCAGAGGATAATATTGTTCACATACTCATTTGATGTAAATTGAGCATGATGTCAACATATATTCACGTTTTTTGATAGTTTTCCTTGTTTGGCCATTAGTTTTATGGTGATAAGATGTTATGAAGTTCATCTTAGTTATTAGTTCATGTTGGAGAATTTTCCAAAACAAATAGGTGAATCTTATATCTTTATCATACATAATTGATAGTGGTAATCTGTGTAGCCACACCACTTCTATGATATATATCATTTCATGTTTATCTAGTGAAACACCCTCTCGAATCACAATAAAGTGTGATGTATTTGTTAGATGATCAAAAAATCATATATATCATTATTTCCATTGGATGTGTTGGGAAGTCTGGTGTAAAATTCAATTGTGATATTTTCACATTTCCATATTAGTATGGGTAATGGTTTCATCATCCCCTCAGACTTCTACCATTCACCCTTCACTTGCTAACATACTAGGCAATTTGATGAATATAATGATATCTCCTTATTTATGTAGTCCCACCAATAGTACTCTTGGGGATCTCGATAGTTCTTTGTATATCTTGGGTGAGTGGAGAATATAGAACTATGTGAACTATAATATAGTTCCTTCATTACCATCGGATTTCATGGAACAGATAGTATTGAAGGAAATATCACAATTCCTTCTTTATTAACATCTAACATAGATAATATACCTTTCCTTGTAGTTTCTGCATTCTTCTAAATTCTCACATAATATTATTTTGAAATCCTTTATAATTTTAAGATAATATGGCAATGAAATAATTTGTTAAAGTATTAATGATGTTACTTCCTTTTTGATTCGCATATCCATCATATTTAATTTTATGAAGATTGGATACTTCCCAATTTACATCAATTATAAAATTTATGGATCCTTTCTACTAATAGAATATAACAATTTATTCACTGTACTAGTGACACGTTCCTATAGTGGGATGTGGAAAAAATAAATATTTAATAAGTTAAAATATAGTATAATAGTTAACCTAGGTTTTCTCCCAATGAGTAGTGCACACAAAATAGTTTGTCACTTTTTAATTAGAGAAAAAGTTAAGTGTTTTTGAAATGGTTTGGTTTTGAAATCAAATAGAGAAAAATAAAAAAAGAATAAATTAACAAAGATATGGAAAATAAATTTAAATATCATGTGATTGAAAATAGTAATATAAAATTGGGTGATCAGGTCAGGGTTGTATTTCTAATTTCATTGTTATCATAGTTCAATTTTATCCATTTCTCTTCTGTTAAGCCGATTAAAGTGAGATTCAATAATTTCTTCCCCTAACTTCTTTGGTCAATGGTGTTGGTGAGAGTAAAACTTAACAAGATCTTAATTTGGTATACTCTGATAAATTTTTGTTAAAGAGTTGCAGCAGATACTCTCAATTAATTTAGGCAATTCCCGACCGGGTCTTGTTTATCCCAAACAATCTTGAAAATGCACTACAACTCTGACACGTACTAACAATCGCCAAGTACATAAACACTAATCTTTGATAAATTCAATCATATATAGACCATAACCTATTGAGGGAGATAATTTTCATTAATAAATTCAATAATAAAAACAAAATATAAAATCAGATACACTCGCATAAGATAATGTAAACTATAATTACAAATTGAAACCAAATTTGCAGAATAGAGAAAATATTTTATAAATTAAAGCGCAAGAACTGAAACATTAAGAAATGGAAATCCTAACCTACCCCAATCACTCATTAGATTTACCCCACCATGGTAAGGGTAATTGATAATAATGGAGAGGAAGAATACATTACAAAACTAAAAGAAAGAAAAGAGGTAAAAGAAGAACATGAACATTTCCTCCAAAATCTGTCCACCAGAAGTTAAGCTTCGGTTCATCCATCCTCTCGTCGAATCATACCGAGGTATCTTATTATAGAAGGTGAGGAATGGAGTTTTACATCTACCCACAAAGTTTCCAGGAATTTTGAGCTGTGTGTAATGAGTTATGTCTTAATTAGTATACCTGACTTTTTCTGGCTACCAATCACTATTCCACCAACCATACATTGACTGGTTTAATGGCAGCCTATATGAAATCCTTTCTACATGAAATTTATTTTTAATCTTACTAGTTGAGTTGGATTTCTATCCCAGCTATAATCATCCATTTTTATGGTCGGTATCCTGAGATATGAGTCATTGAATGAGTCATGATCTATTCTACCGGCCCGAATAAGTGTTCACATTGACCGATTTGTTTTGGATTGTTGGAGTTCGAATTGGCTTTGGTTTCTGAAGAATTATTTGTATAAAACGAACCATGTCATATAATAAAAACGAATAAAATGAATTGGTTGAATATTGTAGGATTTATACAAAAAATACAGAGGAAACATAAAACTGTTAAATGTCCATAATTATCCAATTTTTGCACTTAAGCTCAAAACTCACCAAAAGTCATAAAATGGTGCAAATAAGATCAAATTAATTAATTTTAAGGTATTAAATCATTTAAAAAATATTTAGAAATATGAAAATATGAGCTCTGTCAATTCCCCCACAATTAGCAATTGGTCTTCTGGACAAGTAAACATCGATAAAAAATCATAGAAAATTTAAAACACATATCCATGATATCTAACAATTTAACACCAAGAAATAAAAGATATAATGAATTATCAACACCCATTATTACATGTTCCCAATTAAGTTCATTAAATATATTTCCTCTTCTTTTATTATCCTATGCATATAAAACACTTACCTAACATGCATTTTCTCTCATCTGACAAATCTCAATTTTCAACAATATGTTTCTCAACCAATACTCATTCAAGGGTCACCGTAGGCTTGATTAATTCCTACATCTCCACTATATATGAGTCAAGGACATATGTTTATCATGAGGACTTGTAGAGGCTATTCTGTGGATTTAGGTCGGTAGGATTTTTATGTGAAAAATTCTAATGTTGAATGAGGAGTGCTTGTCTCTTTTTGAAGAAAAATTGCATTTTTCTAATTTTTACTCAAGTACGATCTTCTCACCACTCCCCTTAGTAGTAAATCAGCTACATCAGAATGAAAAATCTTTGAAATTACACACCATTTATCATTTAAGAAAACAAAAGTGTCAATCATATCAAACATTATTTTTATTGAATTCTCTAGATAGGCACAACTTTCTTTTTTTTCATTGGAAGCTCTAGAGAGGCACATATTCTTTTACATGAAAGCTCCAGATAAGGAACAACTTTCAATAGAATGTTTTCTTTTTCAGCAACAAGAATATCTCTTCAACATTTTATTTTCCACCCAAAGTATCACAAAATGAGGTAGCATAGTACAATTCAACATCCTCCCACCCTTATGTTCAACTAGATTATGAAATTTCACTTCAAGAGTAGGTTGGATAGGGAAAATTGGCTTATAATGTGGATAACCTAATAGGATGTTCATAAATTCGATGGGATACAAGGAATAAATGTACAAGGTGGGCCATTATAAAAAAGGATTCATCTAAAATATGGGATTTAATAACAAAGAAATCCCCAATCATTTTAAACACATGTACCTCAAACCCTCATGTTTTGACAGAAAAAAATCAAATTCTAGTTAAATCAAGAATGGTATGGTTCTCTCAATTAGTGAAGTGAATGAAAGGAATATGAAAATTAGGTTCAAATGTCTCACATAAAATTGATTTCAAATATAATGGAAGTGAATTGTGGCATGGGATTAAAAAAAATCAGAGTACTTTTCATGAAATTTCCTAATATTTGAACATTAAACTAAGTCATCCTCAACATTCATTTAAGCTCAGTTTCATGAGATAAATTGTTTCACTCAATGACACGGGTTTCAAAATATTCAATGATAATCATTTAAGGTCAAATGTTTCAAAAACACACAAAACATTGAAAACAAACAATTGAAAATACTAAACTATAAAGGTTCCCTCACCCACACTTAAATGATGCAGTGTCCTCAATGCATTCAATTAGATTGAATATGTAATTATATTTTAAATGGAATCATAGCAATCCAGAAAGCAGAAAGGAGAGGTACGACCTTATGGGTTTATTAATAAATTGGTTTGAGGAGTGCGATCTCCTCAACTGGCTCTAATGGTATAGTCCTAAGGAATTTCTTCAACCGATGACCATTAACAATGAATGGATTCCACTCTCCATCCTTCACAATATGTATAGTATAAAAGAAATATACATGAGTAACTACAAATGGACCTTCCCATTTGGAAAGAAGTTTACATGGAATCATCTTGATTCTTGAGGTGAATAATAGGACCATGTCTCTAGGAAATTTTTTTTTCGTTTGGATAAACTTGTCATGAACCACTCTTGTCATCTCTTTATAATTCCTAGAGTTTTTAAAAGCTTCCCTTCTAATTTATTCCATCTCCTGAATCTATAACCTTCTCTCTTTCCCAACACATTCAAGATCCAAATTTATCTTCTTTACAACCGAGTATACTTTATTTCCAATTCCACGGGTAGGTGGATGCTTTTCCAATAAATCAACCAATATAAACTCATTCCAATTGGGGTTTTGTAGGCTGTCCTGTAAGCCCATAATGTGACTTCCAACCTTTGGCTCCAATCCTTCCTATTTGGATTAACAGTCTTTTCTAAAATTGCTTTTATTTAACTATTGGACACTTTATCTTGAACATTAGTAAATGTATGATAGGGAGTTGATGTTTTATGATTCACCCCATATTTTTTATCAATTCCTCTATTTTCCTATTGAAAAAGTGATTCCCTTAATCACTATTGATATATCTTGGCACTCCAAACCTACAAAATATTTTAGTCCCAAAAAAATCCCAAAAAACATTAGTATCATAAGTCCGGGTGGATTTTGCTTCCACCCATTTGGAAACATAATCAACGATAAGAAAAATATAATAATTTCCAAATTACATTTGGAAAGGGCCCATAAAATCTATTCACTAAACTTAAAAAATTTCACAAAAATTGAGTGGTTGTTGGGAAATTTCTTTTATCTTTGAAATATTTCCAGAAAACTGATATTTTTTACACATTTTACTAAATTCATGAGAATATTTAAAAATGATGGGCTAATAATGTCCAGATTCAAAAACCTTCCTTGTTGTCCTTTTAGGTCCAAAGTGGCTTCCACAAGCTAATGTGTGAAAAAACTCAAAGACAGAATTAATTTCACTTTTAGGAAAACATCTTCTTATTACTTGGTCATTTCAAATCTTCCAAAGAAATGGATCACCCCAGATGTAACATCTAGATTCAGATTTCATCTTTTGAATCTAGTGGGAATTTAAATGAGATGGGACTTGAGATGTTACCAGATAATTGACCATATTGGCATACCATGAAACATCACTACTGATGATGTAGAGTTGTTCTCCAGGAATCTCATCATCAAGTGGGTTTTGTTTTGGAATTTCTCCTTCAATGGTGTGGCGTAGTCGACTTAGATGATCATCCACCTAGTTTTTAGTTCCCTTTTTATCTTTAATTTCCAAATTGAACTCTTGTAATAGTAGCATCCATCTCACTATCCTTGTCTTCGCATCTGTCATTTTCATTAAATACTGGAGTGTTGCATGATCAGAAAAAACAACAAATTTATTTCCAAGAAGATATGATTAGAATTTATATAGTGAAAAGACAAATGAAATAAAATCCTTCTCAGTGATTATGTAATTTATTTGTGTGGAATCCAGAGTCTTTTATGCATAGGATATTACTTGAGGATTTTTTTCAATTCATTGTGATAGATAAGCTCCCACTACTTGGTTGGATGCATCACAAAGCAACTAAAAAGGGTAATCCCAATTGGGTGGTTTCATTATTGGAGGTGTGATCAACCTTTTCTTTAGTTCATCAAATGACTTTCTACATGCATAATCAATATTAAAGCCAACTTCTTTTAGTAGTAATCTTGATAGAGGGAGAGAAATCTTACTAAAATCTTTGATGAACATTCTGTAAAATCCGGCATATCCTAAAAGGGATTTAACATGTTTTAAACAAGTTCGATATAAAAAAGAATTTATTACTTCAAATTTGGATTTATCAACCTCTATCACTTTTAGTGAAGTTATGTTCCCCAACACTATTCATTTTTCAAACATGAAATTGAATTTTTCAAAATTTATGACAAGATTATTTTGAATGCATGTTTTAAATTTTTTTCCAAATTTTCAATCCAATGATAAAATGAATTACCAAAAACTATGAAATCATGAAGAAATACCTCCAATAAGTCTTCAATATGATCTCAAAAAATACTCACCATACACCATTGAAATGTACCTAGGGCGTTTCATAGACCAGAAAAGCATCCTTTTTGTAGGAAAATGTACCAATTGGACTGGTGAAGGTCATCTTCTCCAGGCCTTCTGGTGCGATAAGTACCTGAAAGTATCCTGAGAATCCATCTAAAAAACAATAATGGGGTTTTCCAGCCAACCTTTCTATCATTTGATCGATGAATGGAATGGAGAAGTTGTCATTTTGTGAAACTTGATTTAGCTTCCTGTAATCTATACACACTCTCAAGAAATTTTGTACTCTCATGGGGATCAATTCATTTCTTTCATTTTTGACAATTGTTAGGTTATTTTTCTTTGGGACTACATAAATGGGGCTGACCCAATGAGAATCAGATATTGGGAAAATGATTTCATCAACTAGTAGTTTCTCTATCTCTATCTTAACAACATCCATGATTGTGGGATTAAATATTATCTGAGGTTGTATAACTGGTCAAGAATCACATTATAAAAATATTTTTATGAGAGTAGACCTTAGGATTGATTCTGAGTATATCAATTAAACTCTATCCTACAGCTTGTACATTTCATTTGAGTTGGTCAATTAGAGTTTCCTATTATGAATGGGATAGGTTATTGGAAATTATTACTAGAAATTTCTCTCCTTCCATTAGGTATGAATACTTCCAATCACTTGGAAGTGGCTTAAGTTATAGACATGGGGGTTTTTCAAGGGATGAAATTGAATTAAGGTATCCTATTCCTAAGACTGGAATCTCTGGTATCATCTCATTTTCTTTTAATAAATCATCAGAAAAGTCATATTTTACCTCATTCTATAACATGGGTTTAGGATTTTCAGGTTCATGGGAATAGGAATTTTCAAATGAAAAATGTTTTCCTAATGATAAGATGTCAAGAAGAATACCTGAATCTTCAATTGGTTCTATACCTTCTTCATGGGAGATCGCATAATGTGAGTGATTATTTGAAGGATGTTTCATTGAATTAAGAATGTGTAAGTTCACTGTACTATCTCCAAGTTCCATTGTGATTGTTCCTTCATGGACATTTATTATAGTCCTTTCTGTTTTTAGGAAGGGTCTCCTGAGGATAATGGGAGAGTGGCCTGAAGCTCTATATTCTTCCATGGTTAGGACATTAAAGTCTGCTTGAAAGATCAATCCACTAACTCCAATGAGTACATATTCTATAACTCCATCTGGAAAAAAGGTTAATCTTTTTTCTAATTGGACCACCACTCAAGTTAGTTTTAGTTCTCCAATCTGGAAGGATGATAATACCTAGTGAGGCATAACATTTATTGAAGCTCCAATATCGCATAGTGCATCGGTAAAATTTATAGAACCAATAGTGTAGAGAATAGAGAATGTCCCTGGATCTTTGCATTTTTTTTGTATAATTGTTTTGATCAATGATGAGACACTTCTTCCTAAGTTGATTCTCTCATTCCTATCCAACTACCTTCTTTTTGTGCACAACTCCTTCAAAAAAATATCATGCATAGTGAATTTTTTGATTACATCTAGTAGTGGGATATTGATCACAACTTTCTGAAAAGTTTCCTGAATTTATTTTTGAACTCTCCCTTCTTCAACCTTCTTCGACTCAACTAATATAGATGGTAATGATGCTTGGATATCCTTTCTCTCCCTTTGATGATTTTGAAAAGTTACTTCTGGCCTTTCCTTTATAAATCCAATTCTTTCTCCTTTGCTATTCTGGTCTTCTTCTTTTGGATGGATGTGTTGTCCTTTAGTAGGTTTCTAAAGTAATCATCCTCACTTTGTTTAGGCAACATTATCTATCTTCCACATTGTGTTTTAATGACTGTCACACTTTCCTTGGGATTTTGAACTGTTTGTGTGGGGAGTTTTCCTTGATTTTTGGTTAGAATATCCATAAGGATGTCAAATTTATTATCTAAATTGTTTGGTTTTGAAATCAAAGAGAGATACATAACAAAACAAGAAATTAAAGAAGATATGGAAAATAAATTGAAATATCATGTGATTGAAAATAATTATTTAAAACTGGGTGATCATGTTTGGGTTGGATTTCCAATTGCATTGTGATCATAGTTCTATTTTATCCATTTCTAGTCTAGTAAGCCGATTAAAGTGAGATTCAACAATTGCTTCCTCTCACTTCTTTGGTCAATGGTGTTGGTGAGAGTAAACCTTAACAAGATCTTATTTTGGAATACTCTCTTTCCTTGTTTTGAAATAGTTTCAGCAAATACTCTTAATTAATTTAGGAAATTCCCGATCGGGTCTTGTTTATCCCAAACCATCTTGAATATGCACTATAATTGTCACACATACTGACAATCACCAAGTACATCGACATTAAGCTTTGATATATTCCATTTTATATAGACCAGAACATAGTTAGGGAGATAATTTTCATTAATAAAAGAAATAATAACAATAGAATATAAAATCAAATACAGTTGCATAAAATAATATAAACTGTAATTACAAATTGAAACCAACTTTGTAGAATAGAGAAAACATTTTATAACTTAAAGCACGTGAACTCAAAAATTACAAAATGGAAATCCTAACCTTCTCCAATCACTCATAATATTTTACCCACCATGTTAAGGGTAATTGATAATAATGGGGAGTAAGAATACATTACAAAACTAAAAGAATGAAAAGAGGGAAAAGAAGAACATGAAAATTTCCACCAAAATCTGTCCACCAGAAGTTAAGCTTCAGCTATTCCATCCTCTCATCAAATCAGGATGATGTAACTTCTTATAGTAGTTGCATAATGGTGTTGGACATCTACACATTATGTTTCAATGAATTTTGAGCTGTGTGGAATGAGTTATGGCTGAATTAGTATACCTGACTTTTTCTGGACGCCAATAACTATTCCACCAACCATAATTTGATAGGTTTAAGGGAGGCCTATATGAAATCCTTTCAACATGAAATTTATTTTGAGGATTCCTCTTCAAGTTGGATTTTGAACCCAGCTATAGTCATCTAATTTGATTGTCATTATACCGAGATATGAGTCATTGAATGAGTCATGATCTATTCTTCCAGCCAGAATAAGTGTTCACACTGACCGATTTTTTTTGTCTTGTTTGAGTTCGAATTGGATTTGAATCTTGAAGAATTATATGTATCAAACAAAAAATGAAATCCTAAAAAAAATCAATCACATGCACTAGATAAATATTGTAGGATTTATTCTCAAAATAAAGAGGCAATATAAAACTATTAAATGTCCAAAATTAGCCAATTTTTACACTTAAGCTCAAAACTCACCAAAAGTCATAAAATGATGCAAATAAGATCAAATTGATTAATGGGAAGGGATTAAATAATTTAAAACATATGTATAAATATGAAAATATGAGCTCTATAAACTAGTATTGTAGTTAATTGAGCACTGATAGTAATTGATCATATCTAACCATCGTTGTTGGGGAATATTCAACTATTTCAGTGTTAATATATATTTGTGACTTTTTTGATCTATATATATTTCCTAGTTTTACAAAATTATATAATGTCACCATATTTTTAATGGTATTATCACTACAACCAAATCTTAATCATGCATGGGATAGTTCTGTTCATTAACATTCAACTAACTTTAAGAATAATCTCTGACCTTTTCATTTTTCATCAACACACTAACAAATCCCTTATTTGAAGCATCGTTAAATGTTATAAAAGGCTTTCCAATTATGGGTAGTGTGATCATAGGTATAATGATAAATATCCGTTTAAAATCCTTGATGATTTGTTTAGATTCATAATTCTAAGAAAACAAGACACCCTTCATAGTTATATTTGTAAGAGTGTTTATCAATCATGAGTTATTTGTCATAAATCAGTGATAATAACCACCTAACACAAAAAAATGGATATATATAAACAATGTTGGACTTGACCACCCTTAAATTGATTTTGAATTTAAATTATCCACATATATCCAATTTATTATGATAATATTCCTCAAGAATGATACTTCCTTCAACTAGAACTCACAGTTGCTGTAATTTTCATAAAGATTATCCTTTTTTCTATTTTATAACACAATGTTCAGATGCTCCTCATCATCCACCTTAATTTTGGATTATATTAGGATTTAATCTATAAGTACTACCGAAAATTTTATTAGGTAATATATAAATAATATATTCACTAAATCCATGATTATTTTTAGTGAATTAGTGAGTCTGAATTACAACACTAAAAACTCATAGTTCCTATACGTTTTACAAAATATGTATTTGGTATATCTATTTTAATTAGATTTACTCAATAAAATCCTGATCAAAATACACCAAAAATAAGTATTTTTCTCTATGTATATAATAATATAAGTCATAAAATTTTGGTAGATGATAATTTTTCTCTATCGTGATCTTACTAATATCATGATAATAAATTCAAAGGTTCATTGACCCATCCTTCCTCTGGAAAAAGAGGACTAGTTCCCCAAATGGTGAAGAACATGGGTGTATAAACCATCTATCTAGATTCTCCTATTTTTGTTTCAATATCTCCACAAGTTCCAAAAAAATCCATCATATATGGAGTCATGGATATTTTCAATACCCCAGGTAAAATATCAATTGAATGTTCAACCACCATGGTAGGAAGAATTCCAAACAACTCATCGGGAAGAACATCAGTGTATTCCATCACAATAGTAATTTCTTCAAGGATGATCATTTCCTTATACATAATTATTTTAGCTAGATACACTTGTTCTTTGGGAAATAATATCCATGATTTAGATGACGGTGTTAAAGGATATTCATCCTCCTTCATTCACTTGTACAGAATCGGGGGTGATTCTCCATATGAGGAGTGATTTACTTCTCACTACAATTTTTGTTGGATATATATAAGGAAATATGTCCATCCAAATAATTGTATCAAATTCCACCAAAGAAAGTATGATAGGGTATGATGGGAAGTTCATCAAACATATTGTGATAGGGGGAGTTATATACATGGGATGGAGTAATTGATCCACATTAAATTTTCACCAATATTTATAATTTCATGAATTTTGGTGGTGTTTGAGAGGTTATACTAAACCTTCTTGAAATGAAATAATGTGTAGAACCACATTCATAAATTATGTTAAATATTATTGAATTAATAACAATCATACATGTCTCCACTTCATTTTTAGGATTCAATTTATTGTTCTTGATGAATTAATATCACCCTTGGGGACTTATAAGTTGTTGGTTTCCTTAAAAAAAACCTCATCATTGGGAATTGATCTAAAACGTTCCCTAGTTTCTTGTAGATGTAGCAATGAACAATGTGCTGAGGGTTTAATGGGGGATTATTTCCCCCCATTAAATTAGTGGGTTCCTCTGGTTAGTAATTATTTTCTTGGTATCCTTCATTCCCATACCAAATGAATTTCTTCACTCCACCTAAGAAATTTATATGGTGATTATTTCCTCATATTTGACAATTGGGATGCAATTTTTTTTAACATTGTAATATCTCTCCATCGAACAACTCTGATTAGACCCCACTTTCCAATTATTATCCCCATTACACCCTTGGTATTCCACGATCTCTATTTAGAATTTAAGGGATCATAATAAATTTTACCCATAACTATCAATGTCACAGATCACCAGTGATATTCATAGACCAGGTTTTAGCCCACCAATGAAGTGATAAATCTTTCATTTGGGCGTAATCCCAAAGGTGGAGTCATATCGTGCACATATTGTGTGGTTTTCCTTGTAATCCATCTTATATTTTACATCATTTTTTCATGAGTGTAATGAGATCCCTTTTCAATTTTAATATGTGTTGTGCATGAATTTTTTTTATCGAAAAACATTTTCTAGAATTCCTTCCACTCCATTTCTTTGAAACAGTTCACAAGAATCGTATTCATGATCAATTCCCACCACGAATCATATTCTCCCATCATATGATAAACATAATAAAGAACTTTTAATTATTCACAACATTAAATGATGGAGAATACCTTCTAAATGGTGTTGATCTAATGTTCCACAATTAACGGATCTGATGATACATTTAATGTAGGAGGCAATTGGACCATGAATCTCTCAATTATGAATTGATCATTCTTAGGGAGTTTTGGGTGATCCTCTTGATATAGGTTTCTATTTATGACATGAGTTATCTAAGAGGGTATTGTAAAAAAATTTGTCATCCCTTCCCCCATCTGTATTTGGTATCTTGTTAGGGATGTCATCACATTGATCGTCACAAGTATTTTTACCTAATTTCTCATATTTCCAGCCACTAGAATGAATAGAAGGACAATTACGGTTGAGTATTTTAAAAAATTAAACACATAAAGGGAAATACAATAACCATAAATGGATAAATTATAGATTACATTTGCGTTTTTTAATTTATTAATTTATAGGATTTAATCTATATTATCCATGATATATTTCCTATAATATATTCTTATGGGATTTGTTTCCCTTAATAATGTTTCATTATGAGCATTTAAATTTACTAAAGCATATAACTGAGGAGTGTCAAACTAGGTGCATAGTATGTCTTGTTGTTGTGTTCCAGTTTACCATGAGGTAGGCCCAGATTACCTCACCAGAGTTGTTACACTTATGTACATGTCTACCAAAACCATGTCCACTAGTATTAACAAGATAAGGATGTATTTTATTGATAAGAAACTTATTCTATTTTTACACAAATTTACCAATGTTTTCTTATACTAGTGGTCTCTAATGATAATCTCTAAAATAACTAAAAATTTCCTCTGATACCAACTATATTAACACTTCTGTGTATTTCACATTTGTAATTGATTTTTTACATAATAATACACTTCATACTACTAGAATAATCATTAATTGTAGTGTTTTTTTTTGAGAAATAGGTAAATAAAAATCTTGAAAATAGTATACCCTAACAGTATTAACAACTTCATTAACTTTATATATTGAAAACTTCTATAACATTCTTGAAATACACATCAGAATTATGGGATAACCTTGAGACAGACATAATAAAGGGGTTAACTATAAAGCCCAGTAAGGGAATAAAAACAAAATAACATGATGAAGAAGATAAATTTTAGAAAATAGGCGTATAAATGGGGTATAAAAGAGTTGGAATCATAAACATGAACAATGATTAATGATATATAATGTTAATCATAAAGGAGACATGTGAAATGTGGAAACAACATAAAACATTACATGATAAACATTGGTCTAGGATAAACCCTCCAATACCACATGGTGGACTATGTACCATAATGGAATTAGGTACACCCTAATACAAACACAATTTATCAAGATACTAAACATTACTCAAAGCATTAGAGTTCTATATCGGTGCACCCAACATATTCATTTTATTCTCAGGCGTAAGTGTGCCACATAGATCATAAAACATGTATTCATTCATTATCATAAATTATTATACAATTATGAAGTGAGGAATGAATGTATGTAAATATCATATAAATATGTATATGTTTGTATGGGTTAATACCCTTGACTGAAAAATGGGTATGGTATTCACTACACAATTGTTTTAGCATGGAAAAGCACGGTGAAATATCCGCAGCAAAACCACAATACATAAAAATTCATAAAAATAGTTAATTAGACAAAAATGGGTATCTCATCATTTAATTATAAAATGGGATGTAATAGGTATATTGAAGAAAATGTCCCTACATTAGTAAATTGAAATTGAATTCAAAAGTTCATAAAGACACTGGAATAAAGAAGAGAATATGAGGATCCCTTACACAATTTTGGCATTGTGATGAATTAGGTAAGGGTCCAAATGGGGGAGGATAAATGATCCCGCATTCAAATAAAATAATATTTATATTATGGGAATGATTATATGTGCATTAAAACATATTTATTTGAAATTTAAATAACTAATATCAAAGAGGTTTCTTGAATTTTAAAGGAAGAATAGAAGGTGATGATCCCTTAGTTGAATGTGTGACACAAAAGGCATGGAAAGGACTCCATGAGAGGTTGGTAGAAACATTAGAAGACTCTAGATAGTATAGGAAATAGTTTTATCATGATCAAATGATTTTTAGTGATGATAAATGGGGGAATTGGTGGGTTTATATAGGAAAATAGGGGGATATTTTTATTATCTTGGTTTTTGACTCTACACAATAAAATAACCAAAATCACAAACCATTGCATGGTTTTTACCATGAGTTCACCCAAAGTGGTTAATTTTTTTATTTTAGATGGAAAAGGTACTATATTTTTAATATATTACCCTTTATTATGTATAGGTGAGTCACACTATTAAAGAAATGATTTTAGAATCTTAAAATATTAATAAGTCTTGAAGGATTCATAGTGGATTAAAAAAATAAAAGAAATTAAAAAAAATATAATTATTTTAAAATGAAAAACATATATTTGGTCATGTAAACTATTAGTATTACATATGATATATTTTTTTGGGTCATTATGGTTTAATGAAACACAAATTATATTTATACAGTATTTAATTTTAACTGAAAATTCAAATATATTAGGAAATTTATGAAAACATCACCATTGGATTAGTTCAATGTCCTGATTCTAAAAATAAAATTCATTTTCTCTAAATAATTTTATAAATATTTTAATTTTAATTTTTATAATTAAAACCAATATTTATTTAAAATTATGGGTTTTTTGACAATCACATTTTTTTGAATCTTTATAAAAACAAGAATTGAATTCATAAAAATTATATGATCATTTATATTTAATAAAATTTATTTAATAATAATATTTTATTAAAAAATTATTTATTTAAAATATACAATAATTCATCAAAATTTTAATCTTAATTGATTTTTATTATTCATAAAAAAATACTATTTGTGTTTTATTAAATCAAAATTAAAATATTTTATAATGTAATAATAATTGGATCAAAATATATTAATTTACTATAGAAAATAACATACACACTAATATCTACAAGGTATTTTTACAAATCCATTTAATACAATAGAAAATTTCATAAAGGTATGGTGTGCGATGGTGTGACTTTCATGGGGTGGTTCAAAAAACATGGTTTGGGTCGTGATCTCGATGAGCTTGAACATCTCCTGCAAACAATTTCTCTCATGATTATGTTATTAGGTCTGATCTTGGGATATGTCGAGGGAAATGACCAATACTGTTATCTCCCTCAAATGATCTGATAAATGGGATTAATATGGTTTGATCTTAATGGTTGAGGCCATCACTTCTTTGTCTCTATCAATTAGAATAGATAAAACCCTAAATTTATACTAAAAATTTGATCAATTTTCAACAACTATATTATCACCTATAATGATTAATAATGGTATTTTAAATCCCATTGGATATAATAAAACAAAAAAGTGCATGTTTTTTTTTTCTATATCCATATTTCATGATGAGACATTTAAATAAATCAAAAAGGGAAATTTTATTAATAATAGATTGAGTTATTAGAATAATTGTGGATGAACACAATATCCCTAAACCCATATAAATATACTAACATCCTATTGTACAAAAAATATCCATAATTTGATTCTATTTAAAATTTGGTATGGGTTTCAGGGTCCAACACAATCTAAAATATATCTATGATCATAATGTTCTCATATATATCTCTCCTCTAGGAGGTGGTGGCTTATCTTCCATCGAATTCTATCTGATAGAAAATGGATGGTTTATAATGTGTTTTCAAGAATGATGGTTTAGGTATGTGCATGTTCATGTAAGACTGAATGCATGTACTTCTAGTCTGACGGATTACAAATTTATTGAAGAAAGATATTTCATGATTTATAAGAATCTGGGTTTGAGAATTTTGATGAAGGTGTTGAATTTTGTGAAATGATAGAATCAAAATATCAATGTAAAAACATTATAGTCCCCCTATGGTACCTCCAACAATTTTTTGGAAAAGGGTTGAGCTATGTATTATGAGAGAGGCACACATATGGGTGGTTTTCAATGATTTAACTTAGGAATGTGACCCTCCACTCCCACATAATAACCAATTCTATGAAAGAATTTATTAGAGCTAATAAATATGTGTTACAAGAGATTTTATGTAATGAATAAAAGTTTGAGGTGAATCTATGATGAAATTAAATCCAAATCCACATAAGTGACTAGTTTTGTGAAATTATTGACTATGGGAAACTGAATGTGGTTTTAAAATTCATCAGAGAACCACAAAATTTCACCCTACTTGAATAACCATGTGTTTTGCACTGCATATTTATTTTTATTAAGCTATATTGTCATAATGAAATATGGTATATTCAAAAAACATGATTCATTAAACCCCTAATTAATCTATAAATTCCACCATACAAATGAAATTTTATTGTACATGACCTTTGGACTTCTTCAAGTGGCTATAAATTTAAGAAACCTCATCCTTCACAATAAAAAGTGGAGATAAATTCCAACATATATTGATCATTCATGAAATACCTTCCAAGTATATTCAATAAATTTTGACCATGGTAATTATGAACATATGGAATTCTCCATATATTTTCATTAGCAAAAACCCCATTACACTTCTTGGGGTTTCATGAGATACATATCCTTTATGAAACCTACCCCATTGGAAACGAGAGTTCATCCCAAGTTAGGGTGTCCATAATTCAGGAATACCTTAACATAAAAAGGCCAATAACCTTTGAATACACCCTGACCATCATGAAACCCATAAAATTCATGAAACCATCATGAAATGACCCTATTTTATTCATATCTTTGGTATACCCACCTTCATGAAAGTTGATTTCATAGTGGACCTATACCCAACCACACCTGGTTCATGCGTTCCCTAAAATTTTTCATGATTTGTATCACTAACCCTCATATTGACCCCTTTTATCGAATCATTTATTGAAAATTTATATCACATCATAGTCTTATCTAAAGGAACCCAAATGTCGAGACACCCTATGTGACACCTCATCATGGTAGTGTTACCACTTCTACCATCCAAAATCATTTGTACAATAAAAAACTTGTACCTTAATTGTCACGACCCTCTCCCACCAAAGATGCCTCTCTTGAGCTGTCAATAGTGAAAGGGAGATATTGACCCCCCGAGTTCCGCCCCCTGTAGGCCCCGGAGTGGCGACTAGCACCAAGGGTATGAGTTTTCACAAATATGGGGGAGCATTACCCTTTTTATTATTTAAGATCAGGAAATAGGATGAGTCAAACACCAAAAGAAAAAGGAACAGTTAAATGAAAATAAACCCAAAACCAAACCCATATGCATTTTTCATACAATACTAAAACAAAAGTACAAGTACAAGAAAAGCACCAAAGTACGATACCAAAAAAAGAAAGAAAAAACTGCAACCATAAAAACTCGAACGCCCAACTAGAAAGGTCTCGCACAGTCCCTAAAGTCCTCTTGAAAACCTGAAAGTAAACATAGGGTGACCATACAAGTATACTCAATAAGAAAACCTAATTCTCTCGTGCACAGGTGGGGATACATCCTAATGCCCCATGAGAAAATAGAAGGAACCAGAGCCTAGAAAAAAATATATCCACCCAACCTTACAAGCCACACTCACCAAATATCACAAGTCAATAGAGTAGTATAGTAATATTATCAAAGTACGGGTACCCCACACCACCTTCCCATTGAATAATACTCAATCCCTCACACCTAACGCTCTAATGCTTCATCCTCCTCCTGAGTTAGTGCCACAACCTGGATATACGAACCTCAAGCTAGTGCTGCAACCTCGCCATACGAAGCTCATAGTATCCCGCTGACACTTAATCCTCAGACTTCATAGTATCCTACCGGCACTCAATCCTCGGCCATAACCACATCTCATCCCGAAGTCACCTGGGAACCACATCACATATCATCCCGAAGACTCTTGGGAAATATCTGTCATAACCTGCGCGAAGGATCTTGGGCTATAGAACCTGGAAGAGGGAGCACATGGAAGAATAGTAACCAGCCATCCTTTAGATGTTGGAGAATCTCACCCCTCGTCCCACGGGTTTTTGCCACGTAGTGCTCAATATGGGTGGGGTGCATAAAGAAACATATACAGATTTATATAATTATATCAACCACTCATCCCATCCTAAGGATTCTACACAAAATATCTGAGCACATGCCTCAAAACTGCTACCACGAATGTATGCACACAAAGAATATCCCCAAACCACATTAATCTTTTCATGTTCAACAGTTTTTGTTTATCAGTTCCTTAACTACCGAGAAACTAACAACAAACAAACCAGATCAATCATTCGTAAAAAATTTCCCTACCAACCACAAATATAGTTAGGGAAAAAAACACAAGCAACACCAAACCATTTTCTTTTACCAGCCAATCAATTCCATTGATTTTCCGTATTTAATCAACTACCATTCCCCACATTTCATTAGTTAACTCTTCTGATTTTATTCATATTCATAACCCATCCCTGCAGCCCTGATTCCAACCACCACAACCAGAAACACCTTTGAAACAATACTCGTACCACTTCATTATCCCTTCGATACCATTCACCATACCTCCACTTCCCATCACAACCATATGATACACGCCAATCCACAACCAAGCCAACCGCATCCCTACTGCTCACCCCTTCAACAAAAATCCATGAAACACCCCTTCACATAATTAAACTCCAACCAACACCCACAAAATTCATTCTTTCATTTAATTTAATTGGGGTGATCATACAAGGGTTCCAGGTATTCATTTAATCATTCAATATTACATGATTAACAAATTTACACATTCTATGAAATTCCATCCACAAAATAGTCCATAAACATATGAAATGTTTAATTGCACAAGAAAAGTCCCCAACGACTATAATTTTCAGTTGGCATAAGCCTATTCAATTCACAACATAATCAAAGGATAAACATTGATGGAAATAGAACAACGATATCAACAAAATTTATCCAAATCCATTCGTTAACCAGTTATTATCTTTATTTACTGGTTCAGACGTATCTCACTAAAATAAGAGGATACCCAACCCGCATGATGCACAAAATAGAGAGAGACGAAGGTAAGATCCATACCTCAAATATTTTTTACGAAAACCCCAAAAAACAAAGAACGCACAAGAAGCCAGGCTGATCCTCCTAGAATCCTCCTTAGATCCCTTATCCTAACACAACCAAGACAAAATATCATCATATTTGGCATCCACACACTTAGATCTACCCATAACAGGTGTATATCTAAGAAACCGAGGGAAGATGACAAGTAGATCTAAGTTTATCTAAGGAAACGATCAAGAATGAAGGAGAACGATCACATACCTCAGGAAACTGGCTTCGATTCTCCAAGGGAAGCCTTAAGATCACCTCCATAATTCATGGGAGAGGTTCTCCTAACTTCAAGGGAGGGTAATCCCATGTTATAGCCGCTTAGGGGCTTAAAAGAACCATTTAGAGGAAAAATGAGTTAGATTTACAATTTTAGGATTTAAGATTAAGTGCCCGCATGGTTAGTCTGAACGGTTTGACAAATTGTGCGCTAACCGTGCATTAGCTACTGCCTCACCAACACACCTCACACGGTTAGTCTACATGGTTATCCAAAGCGTGCACTAACCGTGCATTATCCATTTCCTCTAACACCCACCTCGCACGGTTTGGCCGCATGGTTTAGATAAACCGTGTGCAGACCGTGCGAAAGCTGCTGCCCTTTGGTGTTCCTTAAAAGTTCACCCATACACACCCCCAAGTCACCTTAACCTCCCAGAAAACCTCTAACACCACATTTTTATAAATAAAGGACCGGAGAGGTCCGGGCCATTACATCAGATACCTCTCAACCTATTCTCATCCTCGAGAATTAAAACCATATGCAATGAAAAGAGGGGGTCTGAACAACTACCCCAAAAGATACCTTTCAGGAGTGAACCTCTCCGAAATATAGGAACACATCCCCCTTAAGAAATCATGAAACATTAAAGGGTCAAGCTATACAATCATATGGGTTAGGGAGTTTCTTCCCCCATGTCAAGATACTATCCTCTTTGGGCGGCACTGACTCTCCCGCACGGGTTTAATCACATCCAACTTAATGTGTATTGATTAGGGACCAGGTACGCCCCTCCCCACAGTCTAGAATCTTCATACATATTCAGAGAACAAGGAAAACAACACATTCTGTAGTTAAGAAGGTAAAAATGATTAATCAAAAACCAGTATAACAGAACAAAACTCAAAATAGCTCTGGGTATTGGGTGCGCATATGTGCCTCCCGTTCTTAAGTACTCTCCTCAAGCCCAACATGCCTCCATAGCACACGAACCAAAGGAATGGTTCATCCACGAAGCACCTTCTCTTCACGACCTTCGATCATCACGAGTCATTCCACGAACATTGCATCGTCCCCGATATCTATCTCTCCCCAGTCAAGGACGTGTGAATCGTCGCGCAGGTACCGATGGAGCTGAGACACATGGAAGATGTCGTGCACCCTTTGCAGCAGTGGTGACAACGCAAGTTGATATTCCACTGTTTCCACTAGAATTGGGGACGACCTCGTTGATTGAAGGTTAAAACATTTCCATCGGTTTCTAATGGGTTTGTTCGTAGAACTGGAAACAACCAATAATCCCACATTCATTTGGACCTACTTTCCAAAGGTAGGAACTCATTATTTGTGGAATAATGAGGCTTAGGAATTTACATTGGTTGAGAGGATGGGAGGTCGGACTCATCACAGCTTTTTGAGGGGAATTATTGTCTACTTTGGGACTCTCTTTATATATTTTAGTAATGTTCGTGAATCCTTATTACATTACCAAGAATAAAATGAGCTTTCCTTTAGATCTGAAAACAAATTATATATATATAGGAGATTTAGAGAATCTTTTATATGTATTTGAGGTTCTTCATTGATAGATAATCATCTGTATTTGTTAGAGATTCTTAGTCAATGGTATCCTTCAATACATAAAAGTCTCTTGGTCATTGTGATGACCATACTGGTTTTAAAGACACTTAGTGGGGAACTTGAAGTTTATTTTCATTCAGAAGGACATGGATTATTTCAGAGTTGGGATCGTACCCGCAGATGGGCTACCTAGGTATCCTTTTTTTGGAAAAGGAATTAGAACCCACTTAGTTAGAGAGAGGGAGTATGATGTTTATTTATGATTGATGGCTCAAAGAAAGGTGTCATAATTAATTTTACACTCTAAGATCACATGAGTCAAGCTCGGTGTGAGAAACAAGAGGTATTGGAAATACCAGAAAATTGTTCCATCATAAGAAATGATATGGGACTTATGTATATATGACTTCCCAAATAGGTGAAGATTATGTTTCACTTCAGGGAAGAAACTCAAGAACAAGGTCCATAAAGGTATATGTACTTTATGGAGATTTGGATACTCTAACTTGGGGCTTACTCCTGAGGAAGATGCCCAAATTAAGAGGGGAATTATGATTGGGTTTTACTCCTGAGAAGGAAGCCCAAATCAAAAGTAAATTAAGACTGGTTAAGAGAAATTAATACTGGGGATTACTCCTTAGAAGGAGGCCCAGGTGAAAGGGATTTGAAAAATTAAGGGACTTGGGGCTTACTCCTAAGGAGAATGCCCATATTTGAGACTAGGGCTTACCCCTGAAAAGGAATCCCAGGTTAAGGTAATTAAAGTTGGGGCTTACTCCTGAGGAGGATGCCTAAATTTAAGAAATTATGACTGGGGCTTACTCCTAAGGAGGATGCCCAGGTTAGGGGACTTAGACTGGGACTTACTTCTGAAAAGGAGGCCCATGTTAAGGATTATCTCATTTTAAATGATGAGGTTGAATGAATGAAATATCTGACCTTAGTGACATAAAGATATTCAATTCACTAGGTTCTAAGAGATGTTATGTTCCACAGAATTCCATTCAGATAAGGAAGCCAACAAGGAAATTATGCCATGAATGGATTTGGAGAGAGTTCTGAAGGTTTAATCTTGAAGTGGCTAGGTGGATAGTCATAAGAGAGGTAAGATAGGCAGGAGGGGAACCCAAAAAGAGAGGGGCACAAAATTATTGCGTGGTCACGCAAGTACTACATAGGTGCACAAGTCCTGGCCGCACAGGTGTACCTGCGTGAAACAATGGTACTTGCACGACGGTCAACCCTTAGGGTAGAATTTGGGCAAGGCATGGTTCAAGACATTAATACTACCCTAGAGACTTCCAGAAGAGAGGCACACAAGTTATGTGGATGGGGTAAGGCGGTTCCCAAGTGTGGTCATTTCCCTTAAGGGATGGCCACCTAGGCGCACAAGTGTTGATGAGTTTTAACACTTAGGCCTTACTCCCCCTCTTTAGATCTTTCATTCTAGGTAAAAAATTACCTTAGAAGTGTTCGGAATCTTTGAGAAGAGACTAGGGCACCGGGAGCTCAAATCTGAGTTTCTAGAATTTTCCCTCTGAAATGGGGGGCCCAGAGGGGGTATTTATAGGTTGGAGAAGACCATGGATGAAATTCAAATAGGGAGCGCAAGTCACCTGCGTTACCACTGGGAAGCGCGCAAGTATACTTGCGTGAACCAAGTGCATTTTACTCTATGTTCATGCCTTTGTCAATTTTTGATGTTTCTTCAAAGGATGAATCACTTTGGGTTCAATGTATTTCCCTTTTCAATTAGTTAGACTCTGTGATGGAAAGGAGCTTCAACAAATGTCCCCCCTCAGAGTTGGATCCGGAGTGAATAGAGGATTTGACTCTGAGGAAAAAGAGAAACCAGGGGTCTTTGTGGTTATTGGCAGTTTAAAGTCATGCATGTCGGACATAAAAAGGTTAATGATTAAGTTCGAAATAGCTTTGACCAAAGGGATTAAAATTGACTCAATTCCTTGAAAACTTATCTGAAAACATATTACCACACTCAAGTATGAGGGAAAATATGTAAACGATGACTTAATATGTTTTTGAATCTGAGGAATGATACGAAAAAAGGATAAAAGGCATTAGAAGAAGTAGTTCCATGAATGAAGTTACCACTATTTAAAAAACCTGTTAGGGGTTTGAATTATGCAGGGCCGCTGAAGGGAATTGGCTGCATAGTCAAATAATAGTATTTTTGGATGACAAGATGGTTATATAGACTGTTTATGCAAGGCCACCTAAGGGCACGTGTTGCATGGTTAGGCAAAAGAACTCTCAGAAATTTACCTTTCTACTGCTAAAAAGCCAGTGGATGTTTATGGAGATTCAAATTTTCCAAAGCATAGAGTTTTCTATATAGAGAAAGGTACTTGAATATGGAGAAGATATTTTCAGGAAAGATCATCTAAGAACTGTATGAATGTCACTCCTACGAAGGTCTGACCCAAACGTAGGGAAGAGAAATATAAACCATAAACATGAATAATTTCAGATCAGGAAAATGAACATGAGACAAATATTTTAAGGATGGATATTTTTTTTGCAGATCCTTACATATTTAGGATAAGACCCATAAGCACAAAAGAGGTTTTCTTCCCAATAATGAAGTTACCATTATCTAAAAAACCCGTTAGGGGGTTGAATTATGCAGGGCCGCCTAAGGGAATTGGATGCATAGTCAAATAATAGTATCTTTTGGCTGACAAATCTGTTATGTAGATTGTTTATGCAAGGCTGCCTAAGGGCACGTGCTGTATATTCAAGAAAAAAGAACTCTCAGAAATTGGAAATTTTGTGACCAGAAGTTGAGAAAAGGGTTATGAATATCTGGAAGTATTTAATACTAGGATTATGGAACATAAAAATGGGTATTGTCCACTGTATGTAGACATATAAAGATCAATGCTAACCATAATCATGTTGTGGCTGGGCCCTGAATTGAAATGTTGGACTTCACTATGTATCCCGTAAGGATGGGAATAAATCTGTACGTAGTTCTTGAAATACAGTTTAACATAATGAAGGACAAAATTATGGAAAATCTCAGTTTAGGGTCATAGAAATTAGACCATTATAATGAATACACAGTGTGTTTTTTCATATGGACTTTTCAGCTAAGGGACTGAAAGTAAAATTTGGGGTTAGGCCCAAAGACTTGGGGCTGGTTCGAGGGACACTCAAATGTTCCTACGTATCCCATAATGATGGTAATCAAGACCACATATTTCTAGAAATACCCTCTGTAAAAATATGGTTCGTACATGCGAAGGGTGAAAGGGGACTTTAGTGGAATGATGGTTTAACCCAAGATAAAAGGTTCATGTATTTCAATGTATGTACATCATATTTGGAATATAACATGATTGAAAATCATAGTAAATAATTATTTCCTCTCAGGTGAGGGTATCAAAGAATGTTCAAGTTTACTGTCATACATGACAAAAGGTGCTGTACAGTTTAACGTCATGTAGCAAGGACAAAGGTGAACCAATGTGAAGAGATTGGTTTTGGTCTTGAACCTCGGGAGGCTGCCTACGTACCCAGCCTAGAAGGAAAGGATCAAAGTCCACGTATTTCAATTTAAGAATGAATTAGTGATCATGTTGTTCATAGATACAACGACCTAAGAAATGATGTTGGGACTTACACATGGTTAGCGGCCCAGAGAGGGTGTTATGGTTGAAGTTTTCTCTAAGCTCAAGTGAGTCATACTTGGTGTGAGAAACAAGAGGTAGAAACTACCTTAATGATGCACAGTTTAATGTAATGTAGGACATATGAAGGGACTATGCAGTTTAATGTCTTGAAATTAGGACTGTTGGTGCTACACAGTTTAGTGTCAGGTAGCAGGAAAAAAATACAGTTTAACATCATGTAGGACCTATTAAGGGATTTTTGTATAGTTTAGCGTCATATAGTTTGGACGATGGGGATAATACAGTTTAATGTCATGTTGGAAAAAAGGGGGACTGTGCAGTTTAATGTCTGCAGTAAGGACAAAAGAGGACATAGTTTAACGTCATGTTGGACGTATTAGGGAATTTTTCATATTTTAACGTCATGTTGGACGAAAAAGGGATGATACAATTTAGCGTCATGTTGGACGATGGTGCGAATAGTTTAAGGTCATAAGCATGGACCATTGCTGTATAGTTTAACGTCATATAGGACGATGAAAGGGACACATTTTAACATCATGTTGGACGAAAGTATGAATAGTTTAAGGTCATATGCATGGACCATAGATGATGATGTAGTTTAATGTCTTGCTGGATGAGAGAAATGACAATAGTTTAAGGTCGTATGCATGGAACTTTGGTTATACAGTTTAACATCTTGATGGACGTAAGGGACTTCTGTACAGTTTATCATCATGTAGTTAGGACGTCACAGTTTATCATCATGTTGGACATATGTGCCAATAGTGTAAAGTCGTATGCATGGTCCCTTGGTGTATTTTGTGTTCATACAAAATATTTCTTCAGAAATCTGGCATTGGTTGGAGTAGTGATGAGTTCTCTGTCCATTGAGATTAAAGAATAATCTCCATTGGAATAGACCTTATGTATTGAGTAAGGTACTTACCATTTTGGTTCATGTTTGGGAGGTTTCTTTCTTGGTATCATTGGAGTTCTGAGAACTAATACCAATTCTCCCTGAACGAATGAATGAAGATGAACTTTTTTGTTGAAATCTCGTGCTATTCGATTCTGATAGACTTCCAAGTGGTGGAGGGTGCACAATCTTTTCTCATCTAACCATTCCAATTCATCCAATCGTTTTTGAGATTATTCATCTGTAGATGACTGATCACAAATGGATACTCTGAGCGAAGGCAATTAATCCTCAATTGGCAATACTGCTTCCATCACATATACCAATGAATATGGAGTTGACCACGTTGCAGTGTGATTGGTGGCCCGATAATCCCATAAAGCATGAACGAGTTTATCAGGCCATGACTTCTTATCTTTATCTACCATCTTTTGCAGTATATTTGACAAAGTATTTTTGAAAGCTTCTATCTAGCCGTTGGCCGCTACATGATACCGAGATGAATGGTTGGATTTGATGTTGTATTTTTGATACAACTTCCTCACCTTAGATGAACAGAAGTTGGTGCCATTGTTCGTCCATATGGTATAAGGGACACCAAATCTGGTAATGATGTTAGACTTGATGAAGCTAACAATGAATTTAGTACTAACTTCTTTGAGGGGTATTGCCTCTTCCCATTTGGAAAAGAAGTCAGTAGTAGTAAGAATATACTTAAACTGCTTGGCGGTATCCAAAGGATAAGGTCCCACTACATCCATTCCCAATGTGGAAAATGGCCACAAGTATTTAGCTGTATGAAGCAACTCTGGGGGTTGATGAATGAAGTTGGCATGTACTTGGAAATAATGACATTTATTTGTGAAATCAACACAATCTTTTATCATTGAAGGCCAAAAGTATCGAAGCTTTCAAATTTGATCAGATAGTCAGTGTCCATATTGGTGGGCACCACAGACTCCTCCATGCACTTCTTTCATGACAACCATTTTCTCTTTACCATCAATGCATCTGAAGAGAACTCCATCAAAACCACGTTTGTAGAGAATTTTCTCTGGGTTATCTGGGATATCATAAAGAGTAAAATTGACCACATGTCACCAGATTTGTTCTTTCCCAGCTCTATCCGGTGGAAGTGTTTCATTTTGAAGGTATTACCTAATAGGTGTCATCCATCCTATAGTATGATCATATGGTTCAGATATGGGACTAATTTCATTTATTTCCTCTATTCTGATTTGAATATAAGTTGAAATTGTACAACGGTTGGCAATACTGATGGTTGTCTTGTCCCGATTTGGATCTGCTAGTGCTGTGGCTATATTAGCCAGTGCATCAGCTTGGGCATTTTGTGATCTTGGGACATAAGAAAATGTTGGTTCCAAAGGAATCTATGCCATTAACTCTCTGAAGTAATCATACAAAGGGATTAGTTCTTCTTTTATGATTGTGTAATCCCCATTGACTTTTTTGATTACCAGGTCTGAATCACCTTTCACCTTTAAGCTATTCACTTGTGGTTGAAGTGCCAACTCCAATCCTACAATAAGAGATTGGTATTCCACTTCATTATTTGTACCGCCTCCCAATAATGAGAAGGAATAAGGTAGAAATGCCTTTTCTGGGGAAATGAGCACAATTCCTAATCCAACATTGTTGAATTTAAGATTTTCCATTTTCCTCCCTATTGGACTTTTGGAAGCACCATCAAAGTACATTTCCCATGTTTGAAGACTATATTGAATAAAGAATACTTCCTCACCCGGAAGTTCAATATCTGAAGATGTATCTTCTACTTAAGGGTGTTCAACAAGGAGATCAACCAGAGCTTGGCCCTTTATTGACTTTTGAGACACATATTGAATAAAAAATTGCTGTAAAATAACTGGCCATCTTGCCAGACGTCCTGTAAGCATTGGATGAATAAGGATGAATTTGAGCGGGTTATTACGAGATACCAATTGGACCTCGTGATGTTGCAGGTAGTGTCTCAACTTATGAACTTCAAAATATTAATGCTAGTCATCACTTCTCAATATTTGAATATTGGGTTTCTTCTTCAAGCATAGTCCGACTAAGATAGTAGAGGCTATTTTCATTCCCAGCATCATTCTTCTAGGAAAGAAAAGAACCCAATGATTGCTCTAAAGCTTTCACATATAGGATAAGTGGTCTTCCTTCAACAGGTGGAATTAACACCGGTGGACTCAAGAGATACTTTTTAAGAATATCGAATGCTTCTTGACATTCTTCAGTCTACTTGTAAGTGACTCCCTTATTCATCAATTTGGTGAAGGGTAAACTTTTGCCTTCCAAATTGGCGATGAAACACCGAATATAGGCTAAGTGTCCTTAAAGTCCCCTCAATTCATTGAAATTTCGAGGATGTGACATAACAAGGATTGACTTTTCCTTCTCAGGATCGGCTTTGATACCACGATGGCATACAACAAAGCTGAGAAATTTTCCTGAGGTTACCCCAAAAGCACATTTTAAGGGGTTCATCTTCAAATTATGTTGCTGAAGTTTATGGAATATGATTTCCAAATCAGCCAAATGATTAGAACGTTGTTTGGATTTAACCACTAAATAGTCCACGTAACAATCAACAAACTTCCCTAAAAAGTGTTTGAAGATACGATAAATGGCACACTAATATGTTGCACCTGCATTCTTTAGGCCAAAGGGCATTACCCGATAGCAAAACACACCCTGAGGGGCTCTGAAGGATGTAGATTATTCATCTTCTGGAGCCATTTGGATTTGATTATATTTAGAATATCCATCCATGAAGGAAAGTTCTTCATATCTAGATGTTACATTAATTAAGAGTTCTGTAATTGTTACTGGAAAATCATCCTTAGGACAATACTGATTAAGATATCTAAAATCAATGCGAGCTCTAATTTTCCCATTCTTCTTTTTCAATGGGAAAATATTAGCCAACCACTTGGGATATTGAACTTCTCTGATGAAGTTAGCTTTTATGAGCTTATCCACATCAGCTTCAATTTTGGAAGCATAGGTTGGGTGTGTTCATCTAGCGGCTTGTTTGAATCCTCGATGTTCTTTTGGAAAACCCAAACGATGAGTGGCACCATCAGGATCAAGCCCTGGAATATCTATATGGTTCCAAGAAAATATATCTCAATTTTTCTTTAAGAAGGAAATATAGATATTTTTCTCTTCAAGAGTCATGGCCACACCAATTAAAGTGGGGCGTGGATCTTCTTTTGTACCAAGATTTATTTCTTTGAGTTCATCCACGGTGGTAGAGATACTCTCTTCAAAGGCTGTAGGAGAATCCCTGAGATCTTCCTCTTCTTCCTCAACATGTGTTTTTTCTTCTATTTATGCTTTCATAGTAGATGATGAAGCAGAATTTTCATGATCAGAAGAGACATTAAAATTTTCACATCTTGAAGAAGAAGCTTCCATTTCCGACCCAATTGATAATGAAGGGTCTTCTTTGGGTAATAAATAGGAGATGATGGATTGAGAATCGACATCATCGTTGACCTCAAGCATTGTTATAACTTCTTCTGGCCTGATTGGGAAAGTATAGACTTGCTGGATTTCAGCGGATGGAATGATGAAATATCCATTTGAGCTTTCATTATTTCTTGGTGGATCACCACTTTCTCCCATGTTGTCTAGCTTGATTTCCGCAATTGACATTATGGAAGTTTCCATAAGAGTATTTTTATTTGATTCTATCCTGTCAATTGGACTGATAGGAAACACATAATCTGTACTCACATGTGTAAATGGGTTTACTCGAATCTTTTTCAAACCATATAGAGCATTAACATTGATAATCTCCCTTGTTGTGGATTCCTCCTTTACTTTCATGTGATAGAATTCCGCCTTAATGTATTGAGATTCACATGTCTTGAACAGGGCCTTATCACCATACAATGTCCCAACTTGACCATCGAAACAATATTTGAGTCATTGATGGTATGATCAAGGGATAGACGCATGTTGATGTAGCCAGGGTCTTCCAAGAAATATGTTGAAGGCTGAGTCTTGATCAACAACCATGAAATCTGAATTGGATACAAGATCCCAAAACTGAGTTCTGAGTGTAATCTCGCCCAGCAGTTCTTGTTCATTTTTATCATATCCTTGTAACATCATAGTAGAAGGATATAAATCAGATTTTGTGAGGCCTAATCGATGAAGTGTACAAATGGGAATGAGGTTGACTCTTGAACCATTATCAATGAAATATCTTTGGATGTCTTCACCATTGACCTTGCCAGATAAATACAAAGGTCTAATATGTCCATGCACGACATCATCTTCATCTTCATCAGTAAATGATATCATTGCATGGAATTCTGCAAGATTATTCTCTATATGGTAGGCTTCAATTGAAGCAATTGAAGTTTCAAACTCTTGAGGACTTGAGAAAGAATCAATGAGTGCCTCTCAAATATCCTTTGATAAATTCAAAGCATCCAGAATTGATAACTTGGTCAGTATTTGGGCCAAGTGTTTCAATACATCATACTTTTTATCCAAAGGTATGTGTTTCCCAACAGGAACATGTGGTTTAGAAGGAGCCTTGGAAGTTGATGCTTTAGAAGTTTATGCATCTTGTGCCGGGATAGGAGTTGGTAATACTTCTGGATTTGGAAGATTAGACCAATTAGGTCTATTTACTTGCTGAGAAGAAGAATATTGAACCTCCCAAATATCTTCCAGAATAACTGTTCCAGGACTAAATATGCCTTGTGTAGAAGAAATTTCTTGTTCTTGTTGAGCTCATTGAAGGGCTCTTCTATGAGTTTCTACCGCATACACAGTTCTAGCAGGGGTAGAATTGGAATAGTGGCCTCTAAAAGATCCACGTATTACCCTATAACCTGAGCCTCTGGAACATCCTCTGATTCCTCTGTTTGCTACAGGGAAATCTGGATTATCAAAATAGAAACTGTGATTGGCATATGGACATGTTAATTGAATCATATTAACAGAACCAAAGATCAACTCTTCATTCTATGAAGACTCTGCTTAATTATCCTGTTTAGGCTGTGCCGTTTCGTGGGGCGGTGCCCGTTGCTTTGAAGTAGATGGCATAAAATCTGCTAGAGTCAAAGACAACTTGGGCTTTGACACATACTCATCTTCTTCTGATTCTTCTTCATTCTTTGAATTATGCTGTTTCTTTGAGGATTTTTCCTCTGATGAAGAGGGTTTTGCTACGACATTCATGGAAGAAGACACAATTGGTTTCATCAATTGTGTTCGAAAAATATCATGAGTTCGGTTGATCATTTTTATGACCATCCAATCATCATATTTTTGGGCATTTTTGTTCTTGACTTCATGGCACTCACCTTCCTCCTATGGATCTGTAGCAGTAACACATGCTACCTGAGCTGAATAACCTTTCAGTTTGACTTGTCCCAAATCGCCCATTTTTTGCAGGAGGTCCTTGAAAACAAAACACTCTTGAATGGGATGACCCAACATTTGATGAAACTGACAATAGTTGGGACGGTCTTTATCTCCTTCATTGTTTTCCTCTTGAGCCTTGGAAATTAAACCAAATTATTTTCGAGAGCTAAAATGAAATAACCAGGAAATTCTTCATTTTGGAAAGAGTAAACTTTGCTATTTAGATCCTCAAATTGTATCTGTCTTTGATCTCTTTGATCATTTTGACAAAACGACCTCTGTTGTTGGTGCTCAGGAGGTTGAACCCTTTGAGAAGATGAAGGTTTTGAAGTAGAAGCAGGTACATGTTATTGTTTAAGCAGAACTGTAGCAGTATCTGATTTACCCATTCTTCTTACTGGAGCTGATGGAATTACACGAGCTTTATCCTTAGTCTTTATAAGAGAATATTCAATATGTTGAGTGATTGAAGTAAGGTCTGGAAACCCTCTTGTGTATTTTACAGGGTTCAATGGTGTGAATAGCTTATCATGTAAATTTCCCACACAGATTGGAAACAATTCCTCTTGAGGGAGTGCTAAGCTCAGGGAATAAGTTAATCCCTTCCAGCGAGCAATGAAATCTGAAATCATTTATTTCTCCCTTTGATTGAAATTTTTAAGATAAAAAACTGTTGTCTTTGGAAAAGTTTAGCTAAATTGAAGAATAAATCTTTGGCAGAGATCCTCCCATCCAGTAATTTACCGGGATTGCAAGCATGTGTACCATAAAAAAGCAGGTCCTTGTAATGAATGTACAAAACACCTGAGCCTAACTACTTATTTTTGCTGAAGGGTTCCCATCATAGGATCTCAATGAGAAACAAAATGTGTTAAGTGTTTCTTTGGGTCTCCCAAACCATTAATGATTGGGAATATAGTACTTGCTAAATTTGATGGGGGAGGAATTGCATCAATCCATTTAGGATAAGCTCTCTTTTCTGGTTGAATTTGAGATCGTTTTCCCTCCATAGATTCCAAATGAGATGTTAATGACTCAATAGTAGTTATTAAATGTTGAGAAACATCCTTTTGAGCTTGGACCTGAGCCGGTGCAATAACTGGAGCTTGGACAGATGTGGTGACTGGTGCTGCAACTGATTGTAGCACCGCCAATTGTTGTTGCACTTGACCTGTAAGATTAGACCTGTGAGGGTGTACTGGTAGAGGAGGATATTCCTAATCCATCTCAATTGTGACAACAGATTCCATTGGATGACTGACTCCATCATGCTTAGGAGGAAGACTACCTTGAAGTAGTTCTGCATTCAACCTCCTCAATTCCTTCATTTCTTCCACTTGTTGTGCAAATATTTTCTCTAGTGAGAGTGATTGGCATTATCCAGAGGAATGGGGTGTAACTAGATTATTTCCTTTCCCTTTATTGGACACCTTATTATAGGGGGAAGTGGGTTACTTGAAGTATTACCGAGGTTCTGAGTAATCCTTTGATTTCGTGTATGCACACCTTCTTCATTTGTGTCTGTGCGTATAACTTCTTGAGCAGGAACCTCTTCATCTGATCCCGCTGAGTGAGCCTCATATAGTGGATCAGAAACTATGACATTGATGACATTGATTGATTCATAACACATTGCATCACTTCTATTGGCATTTATGCGATATTTTCTTCTTCCATGTCCTTGATAAGACATTTCCTTTTGTTGATTCGATCCCTCAAGAACTTCATGATGAACCGTAATTTGGAGGGAATAACTTGATAATTTGGCTCTTCTTTCCCCTTGAGGCTCCTTCCCTATTCGAGATAAGACTAAATTTCTCTAAGCAAGAGATTGATGATTTGTAAAAGTCCCCAGTCTGGTGGACTGGGGTTGTTCCTGCTGTTCCTGCTCAACTCCTCGAATCATATTTGTTGATTCCGCGGGTTGGGTTAAAAGAGTCCCCAGTCTGGCAAGATGGGGTGGCTCTTGAGATGCTACATCTGATACCTTCTTGAGAGCTCTCCTGATCTTGCGGAACTTAGTCCAGAAATTAGCTTGATACATCAACCTGCATCCACTTTTATCACCAGGTTCAAAAGACCATTGGATGATTTCTGACACTTCTGTCACTTGATGATGTTCTTTCTCCAAATGAGAGGCCTATTCAATATTCTCATTTTCTTGATGCAGGATTAATTCAACAACTTTTTCTCTATATTCTTGATTTTGGGAGGAACTAGTTGAGGCCTGTTATTGGGAATTCTTTTGATTACAAACAAAACCCATTGACTGTGGCCAGCCATGGGCAATAACATTGCATGAGACTATTTTTGGAGGGCTTTGCTGACTGGAGAGTATAGTGTAATTTAGTACTCCATAAACAACCAATCCCCTGATATGAATACTAGATGGGGAATTGGCAATTAACTGGCACAATCTTCTTAGTGCACCATGGAATGAATACTGAAGGGCTCTTTGCTGCTTTTCAGCCTTCAGATATCGAGAAACTGAGAGAGATGACAAGTCAATTTGGCATTGTAACCCTTCTATTATCTTGATATGATTTTCATATTAATCATAAAATAATATTTTCTTTTTCAACTAATAAAGAGTTTTCCATATGTTGAGACGAATATCATGAATTCCATCTTCCGTCAACATTTCTGGAATGTCATACTGAGAGTTGGCCAAAGGCCAAAACATGACTGGCACTTCACCTTTTTCCAGTTGTTTTCTCACATTCAGTACTTCCTCTTTATCATTCAATGAATATTCTTCTACCTGATTAGACTAGAGCTGGTGCTTCCTTGTTACTTCATCGGATTCAACAAGATCGGTAGAGAATTCACTGATCAAACTAGAAGATGAATGACTCAGGGGTGGTTCATAGAATGACCTACACCCCAAGCTATCTTATGATTGAGAATGTGTTTTACTTGTTAGTGGTAAATCATCAAACATGTATGGCTTCACATTTTCAAGTGCCTCAAGAAAAGAGGGCTTTCTTGTCACTGTATTTTCTTCTGAAGAATTTTCCAGACAATGCAAATTACTACTGCGGAGAGGAATTTCGTAGCTAAATTCATCATCATGGGGAGGACCACCATGGGGGTTATAGAAAAAGATGAAACATTTTTCTCCTTGGTCTTCTGGCCACACAGAGGGTTCTTGTGTCTCTCATATGAAGATGAATCTTTGAGATCGACCTAATCATCAGGAAGCAAGCCTTCATGAGGAAGTATCTGATACATACCTTCGGAATTGATGTTCCCACTATTGGGAACTGAAAGAGTAGAATCTTGAATTCCAACAGATAATTGTCTGAGGGCATCAAGAACTCCAGTATCGAACAAGGCCTTGATACAGATTGGCTCTTGATTTCTTGACTGTGCTGGGTGGGACTTCTTTTTAGACGCCTTCTTACTCTCTTTAGGAACCACTTGTTGATGAAAGTGGTCATTATGGGCAGGTGTATGTGCCTTCTCAGGGTAAATGATCAGGTTAGGCTAATTGTCTCCAATCAAATCAGGTGTAAGTGCCTGACTTAGCCATCTGTATGATACGGGGGAGTACGCCCCACAACCCTCTTGGACTGGAACAAATGTGTGTGTCTGTTCTGGAGTGAACCGTTGATGTGTGACCTCACTGGTAGGGATATATTTATGTGTCTTTCCCTGTGATACTACTGAAGCTATTATAATATCCTGGTAGGCATCCAGAATATGAGCAGGGATTTTCTTCTGCTCTTTGACCATTGACATAATGTGCATGGTGACTTCAGTATCCAGAATAGGGATATACGTCCATTCCATGCTTGGAGTAGGTGTATGTTCCTAATCTTGTCCTCCTTTTCCTGTTAGTGAATTTTGATAGTACTCATGTGTGGGGGTAGAGAGGTGAGTCTGCCTCCTGTTTGTTGCTGAAGCTTTCTGAATGAATTCTTCGAATGCTACCAAATGGGACAGTTTGTAGGCTTGATCAATACTAGAAAGTGTATGTGCCTGCTGATTGCACTCCGCTGAACATGGTTGACGAGTTTCGTTCAACACTGACAGACGAGGCTGCTGGTAGGATTGATGAGTGTAAGCAGGTGTATGTACCTGTTTACCAGTTGTCAACACATTGGGTTCGCGGGCTCCATCACATGTAGTCAGACGAGCCTGCTGACTAGTCGATGATTTATAAACAGGTGTATGTTCCTATCTATAGTACTCCACCTGAATTTCCTGGCGGGATTGGCGTGCTGCTACCAGACGAGTCCGCTGGACAATGGAAATAAAATGGACGGGTGTGTGTGCCCGCTCTTTGCTTGCTACCAAGTTATGTTGGTGGAATTCTCCAGAGATGGTAGAGATGAGAACCTGCTCACTGTTGACCAGATTTTTCCTTTGGAGGTTCTTCTTGCCTGCTCGGGTTTGTGGAACCTGATCCGAATGCCTGGATTCGATACCCTCATCATGTTGAGGGCGCACTACCGCATGAACCTGACAACGATTTTTGATGGGAGCCCTCGTGAAGGACTCCTGTTTCCTTGAATTAAGGCCCTGAGTGGCCTTCTCATTCACCTCCTCAAAATATGGGAGGGAATGGTTGTTGCATTCCGGGGATAACGACCCAAAACGGGTGGAGATGGTGGTTAGAACCGCCTACTTCTTAATCACATTTCATCGTTGTCCAGACGACCATGGTGAATTGTTCACCTAGAGGGCTTGTAAAGCAGCCTCCAAAGTTGGAATGGTACCATGTTGACAGTACTCCTTAACCAGTGCATTAGATACCCAGTGTTGGAGACGCTGAGTAGGTGATTTCACCCTCAGAGTGGACGACGATCCAGCAGGATTAGCAGCAGATGCATTCACAGCAGAGGTTTTCATAGTAGAGGCATTCATAGAAGTCTGGATACTACATCTTTTAGATAAGCACATATGTTATTGATTGTTTTGTTGGCCCTCTCATTGAATTTTAAATAGGGGCCTAACAATTAAGTAAAACATCATTTTATCTTGGTTAAGGATTCACGTCAGGTTCAACATTTTTTGTTTCCTCTGGAATTGGGGATGAACTCATTGATTAAAGGTTCAAACATTCCAATCATTTTCTAACAGGTTTGTTTGTAGAACCAGAAATATCCAATGATTCCATATCCATTTGGACTTACTTTCCAAAGGTAGGCTCTCATTAGTTCTGGGCTGATGAGGCTTAGGAATTTTCATTGGTCGAGAGGATGGGAGGTCGGACTCATCACACCTTTTTGAGGGGAATTATTTTCTACTCCAGGACTCTCTCTATAGATTTAAGTTATGTTCGTGATTCCTTATTACATTACCAAGTATAAAATGAGCTTTCCTTTAGATCTGACAATAAATGATTGATATGTAGTAGATTTAGAGAATCTTTTATATGTATTCTAGGTTCTTCATTGACAGAGAATCATCTTTATTTGTTAGATATTCTTAGTCAATGGTATCCTTCAATACATAAAAGTCTCTTGGTCATTGTTATGACCATACTGGTTTTAAAGCCACTCAGTGGGGAACTTGAAGTTTATTTTTATTCAGAAGGAAATGGATTATTTCAGAGTTTGGATCGTACCCGCAGATGGTCTACCTAAGTATCCATTGTTTTAGAAAAGGAATCAGAACCCACATAGTTTCGAGTGAGGGAGTATGATGTTTATTTATGATTGATGGCTCAAAGAAAGATGTCATAATTACTTTTACACTCTAAGCTCACGTGATTCATGCTCAGTGTGAGAAACAAGAGGTATTGGTAAAACCAGACAATTAAGCCATCATAAGAAATGATATGGGACTTAGGTATATATGACTTCCCAAATAGGTGAATATTATGTTTCACTTAAGGGAAGAAACTCAGGAACAAGGTCCATAAATGTATATGTACTTTATGGAGATTTGTATACTCTAACTTGGGTCTTACTCCTGAGGAAGATGCCCAAATTAGGAGGGGACATATGATTGGGTTTTACTCCTGAGAAGGAAGCCCAGATCAAAAGTAAAATAATACTGTTTAAGAGAAATTAAGACTGGGGCTTACTCCTGAGAAGGAGGCCCAGGTGAAAGGGATTTGAAAAATTAAGGGACTTGGGGCTTACTCTTAAGGAGGATGCCCATATTTGAGACTGGGGCATACTCCTGAAAAAGAATTCCATGTTAAGGGAATTAAGGTTAGGGCTTACTCCTGAGGAGGATGCCCAAATTTAGGAAATTATGAATGGGGATTACTCCTAAGGAGGATGCCCAGGTTAGGGGACTTGGACTGGGACTTACTCCAGAAAAGGAGGCCTGGGTTAAGGATTCTCTCATTTTAAAATATGAGGTTGAATGAATGAAATCTATGACCTTAGTGACATAAAGATATGTCAATCACTAGGTTCTAAGGGATGTTATGTTCCATATAATTCTTTTCAGATAAGAAATCCAACAAGAAAATTATGCCATGAATGGATTTGGAGAGAGTTCTGAAGGCTTAATCTTGAAGAGGATAGGTGGATAGGCATAAGAGAGGTAAAATAGGCAGGAGGGGCACCCAAAAAGAGAGGGGCGCACAAGTACTACGTGGGCGTGCATGTACTGCGTAGGCATGCACGTTCTAGTCGCAATGGTATACCTGCGTGACACATGGGTACTTGCAAAACAGTCAACCCTTAGGGTAGAATTTGGGTGAGGCTTGGTTCAAGCCTTTAATACTATCCTAGACACTTCCAGAAGAGAGGAGTGCAAGTTATGTGGAAGGGGTAAGGCGACACGCAAGTGTGGTCATTTCCCTTAAGGGCTGGCCACAAAGGCATGAAAGTGTTGAAGAGTTTCAACACTTAGGCCTTACTCCCCCTCTTTAGATCTTCCGTTCTAGGTAAGAAATTAACTTAGAAGTGTTCAGAATCTTTGGTAAGAGACTAGGGCACCAGGACCTCAAATTCGAGTTTTTGGAATTTTCTCTCTGAAATGGGGGGCCCACAAGGGGTATTTATAGGCTGGAGAAGACCCTGGGAAAATTCAAATAGTGCGCGCAAGTCACTTGCATGACCACTGGGTGGCGCGCAAGTATACTTGTGCGACCATGGTGGAACATGCGCGACCCAAGTGCATTTGAATCTTTGTTCATGCCTTTGTGAATTTTTGATGTTTCTTCAAAGGATTAATCACTTTGGGTTCAAGGTATTTCTCTTTTCAATTCGTTAGACTCTGTGACGGAAAGGAGCATCAACAGCCACCTCGCCAACCTGCCGCAACACCTCGAAGGGCTCGACAAACTTGGTAGAAAGCTTGCTTCCCTTTTCGAATCTTCGTTGCCCGCGCCGAGGAGATACCTTCAAGAACACGTGGTCCCCAACCTCAAACTCCAAGGGTATCCTCCTATTATCGGCATATGACTTCTTCTAGTCCTTAGATGCATTCACCCTCTCTTGTATAAGCTTAACCTTCTACGTCATGCTCTCCACCACCTCCAGGCCAAGAACACCTACTTCTCCGACCTCTGTCCAGCAAACGGTTGAGCGGCACGACCTCCCATACAAAGCTTCTAAAGGAGCCATGCAAATGGTATAGTGATAGCTGTTTTTGTAAGAGAACTCTATCAGAGGAAAGTGTTGTGCCAAGATCCTCCAAGGCCCAAAACACATGATCGTAGAATATCTTCCATAGTCTGGATGGTGCGCTCTGTCTGCCTGTCTGTCTGGGGATGGAAAGCAGTGCTGAGGCATAGATGGGTGCTAAAAGCATGTAGCAATCCTCTCCAGAGCCGCGAGGTAAACCGGGTATCCTGGTCGGAGATTATAGACCTCAGAACTCCATGAAACCTCACCACCTCATTCACATACCTCTGAGCTAGGGCCTCAAACATACTTTACTCATTTATTGCTAGGAAGTGGGATGATTTTGTCAGTCGGTCCACCACTACACGTATGGCGTCGCAACCCCCTTGAACTCTGGGAAGCCCCATGATTAAATCTACCGAGATGTCATCCCACTTCCACTCAGGGACATCTAAAATTTTTAAAAGACCTCATGGAATGCTATGTTCAGCCTTCACCTTATGACACACGAGGCACTTTGCAACGAACTCTGCTACTGGACGTTTCACCCCGGGGCACCAGAACTGCCCTATCAAGCCCTGGTACAACTTGGATGCTCCGGAGTGTACCTCTAGGGGTGAGTTGTGGAACTCACCAAGAACTCTCTAGCACATTGCCTCAGGAACAAAAAATTTCCCCCTGAAAAGCATCTGATTTAGACCATCCTCTGACCATCCTTCCAGAGCATTGCCCTGGCTAGCTAGATCGCGCAATACTTCACTCTCTATGTCTCCCCACTGAGACTCTTACACCTATCGTAGTAGGGAGGACTGCACTGTCATCTGAAACAGACAACCTCTACCACCATCTTCCCATACATCGAGGTGTAGTGCAGCCAATTCTTCCATCGCCTTCCAGACATCTTCCGACTTTCGAACCACGTCCTTCCTCCTACTCAAAGAGTAGCCACCCCATTTACCCTGCCTTCGGTGTAGGATATTTCGAAGTCGTAGTCCTGGAGGAACACCATCCACCTTCACTGCAGAAAATTCAGGTCCCTCTGGGAGAAGATATAATTTAAACTCTTGTAATCTGTGAAGACCAAAAATTGCTCCCCGATGAGGTAATGCCAACACAACATCAGTACGAACACAACCGCCGCAAGCTCTAGATCATGGGTGGAATAATTACGTTCATGAGGATGTAACTGCCTAGACACATACAAGATCACCCCTTGTTGTTTCATCAGCACACACCCCAAGCCTTGGCCTGAGGCATCACAGAATACCTCAAACATTACTCCCTCCTCTGGTAATCTCAGCACTGGGGAACTAACCAACTTTCCCTTTAGATAACCGAAGGATGCCTCTCACTTCTCATCGCACATGAAATCTCGATCATTCTTTGTCAAGGATGTCAATGGTGCTGTAACTTGGGAGAAGTTTGGTACGAACCTCCGGTAGTAACCTGACAGTCCAAGGAAACTACGAACCTATGCCACATTCTTGTGTTCTTCCCAAGAGACAACTGCCTCGACCTTCGATGGGTCCACCGCTATTCCCTGCTCGGACACCACGTGCCCAAGGAAGTGCACTTCTCGAATCCAGAACATTCACTTGGAAAATTTCCCATAGAGTTGGTGTGTCGGAGGACCTCTAAAACTGTTCTCAGGTGCTCAGCGTGATCCTCTTCTGATCTTGGGTAGATCAGAATGTCATCAATAAACACGACTACGAACTGATCCAGGTATTACCGGAATATGGAGTTCATGAGTCCCATGAACACAACTGGTTCATTTGTAACACCGAACGACATGACTACAAAATCAAAGTGTCCATACCTACATCTGAAGGCAATATTCAAGATTTTTCCCTCCTTCACCCTCAACTGGTGATATCCAGACTGCAGATCGATCTTAGAGAACTAACCTGATCCCCTCAGCTGTTCAAAGAGATCGTCTATCCTCATGAGGGGGTAACGGTTCTTGACCGTTACCTGATTCATTCTCCGGTTGTCTATGCATAGCCTGAGACCACCATCTTCCTTCTTTGCGAACAAGAGGGGAGCACCCTAAGGTGAAGCACTTGGTCTAACAAAACCCTTCTTCATCAGATCTTCAATCTGAATTCACAACTCCCACAACTCAGAAGGTTCCATCTGGTAGAGAGCCATCAAAATCAGACGAGCACCAGGTTGCATGTATATCCCGAAATTAACATCACGTTCAGGGGGTAAAGTTTCCACCTCTTCAGGGAAGACGTGCATAAACTCACCGAAGATCCCTGGGACTTCCACTATTTATGTATCCACTAACTCCACTGACAGTTCAACTAACAAGGAAGGGAGGGGATCCACTCGCCGGTTACCTTCCCGGTAACCCCGTTCACTGATGAAATTCACATGTCGGCCACCCAAGTATGAAAAAAACCCTTATTCAGAAACAATCGATGATAACACACACTAATAACAGCCATTTGATGCTTAGAATGATGTCGTATGGCTGCATTTGCAGTAAAAGTAGATCTTCACTAGATTTTTGTGGCCCCAACATCAACCTACATCCCTAACAAACACGACAAAAGGTGGTCTGACCTCTGACTGGCGTACTCAAAACCAGGTGTAGAAAAAGCGTCACTATGTATAGGCCCAAGGAATAGGCTAGACCGGGCGCAACAAAGGAGTGTGATGCTCTTGAATCAAACAAGGCATAGGCAAGGGTACTAAACAAGCTGATCGTACCTCGAACGACTTCAAGACCTGCTAGAACCGCAACCTCTACGGCGTACATCTGCCCACACCCAGTTCCTCTACCTCTCAGCTGTTAGCCACCTCCCCGACCATGCCCTGGTCAAGGTCCCTGAGGAGCGCTCTGAGGTTGGCCTCCTCCTGCAACGTCTGCCCTCGAAGGAGCGGGAGCTCGCTTCCCCTGCTGCTACTACTGTAAGGGCATGGTTGGAAACTGTTTTGGCTGAGGCGGGTGTTGTATTGGTCCACCGCCACTGTACTATACTTGGTCCAGGCACTGGTTCCAAAGGTTCCCACAGCTTCCACAAATGAAACACCTCAGTCCCGGGCCCGAAGGAAAAGGCCGAGGACTAGGAGATCGGAACTGAAACTACTGAGGCATGCTCCCTACTGGTCAGAACCTAGAGGGATCTGATGCTGGAGGCCTACTACTGACAGATTTCCCCTTTGACGGGCCCAACTAGATTCCCTCTCGCGACACACCTCCCAGCATGTGCATCCTCTCAACCACTTTAGCTTTCTTCTGGACCTCCAAGTATGTCGGCAGGGTGATTGGAGTAACAACATTCTGGAGAGAAGGTCGAAGTGCCTCCTCCAAACGTCTCACCCGAGACTCCTCATCCATAAAGTGGTTGGGAGAAAGTGAAGGATATCCATGAACTTGATCCCCAACTCTCTCACTGACATACTCCCCTGCTGGGGGGAGATTAGTTCCTACCTCTTCTCAGACTTCATCGTGGAAGAGAGGAATTCCGTCTGGAATTCCTTCTCGAAGTCAGCCCACGTGACCTCATCCTCCATCTTCTCCCCAAGATAAAGCGTCCACCACCGACGCACTACTCCACGCATCTATCTCACAGCCAGAGGAACCCAGTACTCCATCAGAGCCCAGATCAAGCTGAAAGCTATCACCAGTTCCTCTAGCCAGCTCTCTGTCTCCATGTCAGAGATGCTACCCTTGTACTTCTCAAGGGTCTGTTGCTGAAAGGCACGAAGAGTCTTCTTCCAATGATAATCCTCATCCTCTCGGTCATCCCTTTTTTGATCAACCAATTAAACCTCCTAGGACTCGATCGCCCATACTACTCGTGGTCATCTACCAGGTGCCATAGCTGCAAGGTAAACAAGGAATGCCAAAGCCCGAGTAGTTTAGATTATTGTTCTTAAATTTTCTTAGACTCCTTATTCATTTTAAATCCCAAAAAAACCTAGAAACACAAGAAAATAAGTCATTATGATGCATGTACCTTTCATAGGGTCTCTACCCTGTAATAAGTGTGCCTCACTTGGTCATTCGGTAGGTCCATAGTCCTTGCATAGGATCATGGGGGCCCCTAAAATCCCGTGTCCTAGCTAGTCTTCCATGGCCTATTTCATGCACCAAGATCAGACAACACTGTTTCCATACCATCCCATGTAATCCTCACTGTGCCTAACTCCAGACTTCATCATATCTCTCAACCATCAGCCTCTGATACCATTCTATCACGACCCCCTCCCACCAAAGATGCCCCTCCTGAGCTGACAATGGTGAAAGGGAGATAATGACCCCTGAGTCCCACCCCCAGTAGGCCCCGGAGTGGTGACTAGCACCAAGGGTATTAGTTTTCACCAATATGGGGGAATTACCCTTTTTACTATTTATGATCGGGAAATAGGATGCGTCAAACATCAAAAGAAAATGGAACAAGTAAATGAAAATAAACCCAAAACCAAACCCATATGCATGTTTTATATAATACTGAAACAAAAGTACGAGTACAAGAAAAGATCCAAAGTAAGATACCAAAAAAAAGAAAGCAAAAACTGCAACCAGCAAAACTCCAACACCCAACTAGCAAGGTCCCGCACAGTCCCTGAAGTCCTCTTGAAAACCAAAAAGTAAATGTAGGGTGAGAATAAAAGTATACTCAGTAGGAAAACTTAAAGCTCTCATGCACATGTGGGGAGAAATCCTAATTCCATGTGAGAAAATAGAAGGAACCAGAGCCTAGAAAGGAATATATCCACCCAACCTTACAGGACACACTAACCAAATATCGCAAGTCTATAGAGTAGTATAGTTATATTATCAATGTATGGGTACCCCGCACCACCTTCCCACTGAATATTGCTCAAGCCCTCATGCCCAATGCTCTGATGGTTCACCATCTTCCTAAGCTAGTGCAGCAACCTGTCCATACGAAGCTCAAGCTAGTGCTGCAACCTGGCCATACAAAGCTCATAGTATTCCGCCGACACTCAATCCTTGGCCATCATATTATCCTACCGGTACTCAATCCTCGACCATAACCACATCTCATCCCGAAGACACCTGGGAACCACATCACATCTCATTCTGAAGACCTTTGGGAAATATCTGTCATAACCTTCCCAAAGGATCTTGGGCTATAGAACCTGGAAGAAGGAGCATAGGGAAGAACAGTAACTATCCAGGCTTCAGATGTTTGAGAATCTCACCCCCCATCCCACGGGTTTTTGGCACGTAGTGATCAACATGGGTGGGGTGCGTAAAGAAACATAAAACATACAGATTTATATAATTATATCAACCACTCTGCCGATCCTAAGGCTTCTACACAAAATATCTGAGCACATGCCTCAAAACTGCTACCATGAAAGTCTGCACACAAAGAACAGCCCCAAACCCCATTAAGCTTTTCATGTTCAACAGTTTTAGTTTATCAGTTCCTTAACTACCGAGAAACTAACAACAACCAAACCAGATCAATCATTCATAAAAAATATCCCTGCCAACCACCAATATAGTTAGGAAAAAAACACAAGAAAAACCAAACCATTTTCTCTTACCAGCCGATAAATTATATTGATTTTCCATATTTAATCAACTACCATGCCCCACAGTTCATTAGTTAACTCTTCCACTTTTATTCATATGAACAACCCATCCCTGCATCCCTGCTTCCAACGACCACAACCACAAACACCTCGGAAACAATACCCGTACTGCGTCATTATCCCTTCGATACCATTCACCGTAGCTCTGCTACCCATCACAACCATATGATACACGCCAATCCACAACCAAGACAACCGCAACCCCGCTGCTCACCCATTCCACCACAACCCATGAAACACCCCTTCACAAAATTAAACCCTAACGAGCACCCACAAAATTCATTATTTTACTTAATTTAATCGGGGTGAACATACAAGGGTTCCAGGTATTCATTTAATCATCCAACTTTACATGATTAACCAATTTCCACATTCTCTGAAATTCCATCCACATAACAATCCAAAAACACAGGGAAACATTTAATTTCCCAATTAACGGTCCCCAATGACCATGATTTTCAATAGGCATAAGCGTATTCAATTCAAAAAATAATCAAAGGATAATCATTGATGGAAATAGAACAATGATATCAACAAAATTTCCCCAAACCCGTTCTTTAACCTGTTATTATCATTATTTACTGGTTCAGCCGTATCTCAAGAAAATCAGAGGATACCCACCCCACATGATGCACAAGAGAGAGAGAGACTAAGGTAAGATCCCTACCTCAATGGTTTTTCATGAAAACTCGAACAAAATAAGAACACACATGAAGCCAGGCTGATCCTCCAAGAATCCTCCTTAGATCTCTTCTCCTAACATAACCAAGACCGAATCTAATCATATTTGGCATCCACACACTTAGATCTACCCATAACGGGAGTAGATCATTGAAACCGATGGAAGATGAGAAGTAGATCTAAGGAAATGATCAAGAAATAAGGAGAACGATCAAACACCTCAGGAAACCGGCTTCGATTGTCCAAGGGAAGCCTTCAGATCACCTCCAAAACACTTGGGAGAGGTTCTCCCACCCTCATGGGAGGGTAATACTGAGTTATGGCCTCTTAGGGGCTTAAATGAACCATTTAGAGGAAAAACGAGTTAGATCCACAATTTTAGGATCTAAGATTAAGTGCCTGCACGGTTAGTCCGCATGGTTTGACAAACCGTGCACTAACCGTGCATTAGCTACTGCCTCACCAACACTCCTCACACATTTAGTCCGCATGGTTAGACAAACCGTGCATTAACTGTGCATTAGCAACTGCCTCTAACTCCCACCTCACACGGTTTGGCCGCACAGTTTAGACAAACCGTGCGCAGCCCGTGCGAAAGCTATTTCCCTTTGGTCTTCCTTAAATATTCACCCAAACGCACCCCCAAGTCACCTTATCCTCCCAGAACACCTCTAAAACCACATTTTTACAATGTAATGGACTAGATAGGTCTGGGAAATTACACGAATGTGGAGTCATTAAGGGAAATAACCCACTATTCAATATAGATAGTATTTGGGATGTATTCATATCTCATACTAGAGAATTGTATCCCTATAAATATGCCCCACCAAGTCCTAGTTATAAAAATCTAAACAACATAGCCGAATGGCATAGTCCAAGGACATCAAACTCTATGACAATGTTCTCAAAACATGACATAAGAATATATCCCTACTATATGAGATGAACATATATTTACCAATATATGTCATTTCTAGGATGTAATATCACCTCATGGGAATCCCCTATTGATAATACCAACACCAACCCTTGTTTTCACTCCTTATGTGAAATGAGAATCCTTACCACATGACATTAAAATGAATGAACTAGTCCTATCGTATGACATTTAACTGTGGAATTGAAAAAGATGAGTTTGGATACCTGTCTCAAAATAGAGTATTCACTAATCCTTCCTAACGTCTAATACTAACAAGACTAGGATACAACCATGAGTTTAATACCAATAGTACGATTAAATATTCATGTCTGACCCAAGAATGAGGAAACTCTATTGTGTTATCATCTCTCCTTGGACATATTAAACCTCACTTGCCATTCCATATATGATATAAAACCTATTACCAACAAATGTACATAATACATTAAGAATGTGACCAACCCATCCACACAATACATTATTATTGTGACAAACCCATCCACACTTGATATTACAAATGTGACCAACCTACCTTCACATGATGTTAAACATATGACCAACATGTCCCCATAAGACGTCAAACATTTTAAAAATCATTCACTTAAATATGTAAAACCTATGACCCACATATCCTCGTAAGACATTAAACCTCTTTATGTGTCCCATTAAGACGCTAAATCTAGGAACTCATCCAAAATAATTAGAATCCAAACCTCACATAATAGTCATGAGAAGATTAAGGTAAAGATCCTTAGATGTTTTCAACCCAATAAAAAATTTCCCCATAAGATACATGATATAACATGGGTTATACAATCAATATTACTCATATATGAAATTCCATCCACATGACTACAAGATGATTTTATAGGTTCCTAGTACACTCAAAATTGACGGATATGGATATGTTTAAAACATCAACATCATATCTGATTGCATGTAGCATCCATGTAAAGACAGAATATTTCTATGTAATTTTTTTTAATAAATGTGAATTTTACGAGTCCGTGAAAATTGACGGCACGTGATTCCGAGGCCAGGAGTGCCCGGAATGAAATTTTTAACATTTTTTTGGGTACATTTAGTAAATGTGAGAGTGATTTTTTTCTAACTTTTGAACCAGTTCTCGGAATTGAAATCCATGGGAACAGTTGAACTCGTAGCACTGGTGTTAGCTTAAAGAGACATTCAACTTGATGAAAGTTGGTGGAGGGTGGAAGTTAGTTTTTGGGTTTTTTGTGAATGAATAAAATAAAAATAAATTTTTGTAGCTTTAATTTTTATTTTATTCGTTAAAACTTCCATGTGGAAGTTAAGTAGTGGGGACCACCAGACCTTAACCTCCCATGAGAGGTTATGATGGGGGGGGGGGGGGACCACCCGAGCCTAGCCTCCCATGAGAGGTTATGGTGGTGGGGACCAAATGAGGCCAAAACCTCTCAACCACCTCATTAAATATGGGAGAACCTCTTCAAATCCTCCAATATTAATTATGCCAACCCTCCTCCACAATAATTAAGCCAACACACCACTTTAATTGTGCCAACCTATGAGATTAATTAACCCAATTTGAATTATATTCCAACAAACATAATAAATCACATAATCTAATATTTTGGGCCTATCATTTCATTTTGGTGGATTTGGGAGAGGAGGAGCTTTGGGAGAAAATCTCTCCAATGAAGAACACCAATGATGAACGCCTATACTTCAACGTTTTCTTCTCCAAACTCCATCAAAGAATTTCCAACGATGCATGAACTGAAAATCAATGAAAATGACGACGATACCGACATCAATATTTTTTCAAAGATTCGTCTTCTTCCTTGTGACCTTGTCGAAGTCATAAAATGAACGAGGTTGGGGTTTATTTCTATTTGTTTATCAATTCCCATGTACACCCCTTCTATTTATTTTGAGGATTGGGAACAATCATTGTGGGAGGATAGGTTTTGACATTCATGATCATGTTATTGATGAGCCATATGCTACCACCCTAATGCGGAGGGTATGGGCCAAACCAACATGGCCCGAAACTTCCACAAATCTCGTGGTGTTCTTTGCGATGGAGGAGGATGGCAACCATCCATGGTTGGGGAACGAGAAAGGCGGACAGCACCCCCGCCGACTGCGACGAAGGTGACGACGCCGCCCCCATCCCGCGACCACCTTGCCAACCGCGACCACCGCTGCCATCTGTGGCACCGCACTGCCCCGTGGCAGAGGTGCTGCCCCGCAGCTGAGGCACCGCCCCGCAACCGAGGCACTGCCCCGCGACCGGACCGCCACTGCCCTCGACCTCCGTGCTGACTGTGGACTTTTCTGCTGTCCACGGCTCCGTACCACCACGCAGAAAGGTGCCGCCCCACGACCGAGGTGCCGCCCCATGACTGGACCGCCTCCCCATGGCCGGAAAGCCCCCCCGCGCGGCCTAATTGCCACAGCGCTGCCGGACCGCCACCCCGCGTGGTCGGACTGCCACCCCGCGGCCGAACCTCTGCCCCGCGCCCGTACTGCCGCCCCGTGGATGCACTGCCATCCCCATTTGAGTCTCCCTGCGGCCTCGCACTCTCGCGACACCCTCCACGGCCTCGCGTCCACCTACAGCCCTCTGCGACCCCTCATGGCCTACCGGGCCGAACCTAGTAGGCTGGGCCGCCTAGCGGGCCGGGATGAACCCAACAGGCAAGGCCGCCCAGCAGGTCGGGCCGGACCTAGAAGGTCAGGCCAGGTCGACCTGAACTGGGTCGGCGCTGGGTCGGGCCGAGTTGGTCCGACTGGGTCAGACCGGACCCAGACACACTATGACCCAATTACATTCTTTAGGCCATAACTTTGGCATCAGATGTCCGTTAGACGAACCGTCAGTAGCATTGGGAACCTTGGAGAGAGTCGGTCACTTTTTGTGATACCCCACTATGTTTTTGATTAAGATGGATAATTTTCAGGTTGGATCGAGCATGAATCCAACCTATCCCCCAGGACTAAAAGGCTAATAACTCACAAACCGGATGTCCGATTGACGCGCCGTGTATTACGTGTATACCCCTATGATGTGGAGAACCTTTGAGATACTTTTTCATGGGACTTAGTGGTAGTTTAAGTATCGACAAATAAATTGTGGAGCGGACTCTCTTGGAGATGAGCGAGCATAGTGTGAGAACCCATTGGTTGGCTGAGACAAGACGACTGCTGACCGTTTTGACTCGAAGTGACTTGACTGCCCCAGTGGGGAGCGCCTTGGTGACGTGAAAGACCAATGGTGGGGAGAGGCTTGGTGACGTGGCATACCCACAATACTCGACAGGAGGATTACCTCAGTAGACCACGATGGGGAGCTCTATGGTGACGCGACAGACCCACGGTGTGGAGCACCTTGGTGACGCGACAGACCCACAATAATCGACAGGAGGAGTACCTTAGTAGTCCAAGGTCAGTGGGAAGTTCCTCTTTATGACATGACATTCCCTCTTTACTCATCAGAGGAGGAGTTTTATAGCAGCCAAGGTGTTCGACGTTGTGACTGGGAATGTTACTTGAAACTACCCCTAGAATAAATCCTCGTGTGATCTGAGTCAATACCTCTATGTTTTCCTCACAATTGAGATGGATTACTTGATAACATAGTTATATGTATGGGAATATACCTAAGTATGTTTATCTGTTGATTTCATAGTTTTTGATTTATCCTTGATGGTTTTTTTGAGACTTAGAGGGTCTCAGGGTCCCTACTAAGCATAGTTATACTCACCCCTGCACGGTCTATGCTCGAACCTTGTTGTGTTGGATACAGAAAACAGATAGCGCTGACTAAGGATGAGAGTACCAAGACTGGATGGTACATGGAGGTGAACCATATGGCGTGTCGTTACGCAGAGAAGACGGGTGGACGTGGAGTGCTAAGGTGGCGATCTATAACTACCCTTCAGGTAGGAACCTCAGAGGATGATCTAGTATCTGTATTACTCTTTCTTCAGTTATTTTGTATTTCAGTTGTACTTGTACCTTTACTGTTGGTCTTGTATTCCAAACCCTTTTACTCTCAGCACTCTTTTGGTTATACAGTTTGTTTGTGTTCGTATATTGCTGTGTGCTTGGTTATGTGATTTTATAGGTTATAAAGGAAATGCCTTCCTAGTTTTAGGGAATACACATTTCGGTGCTAGTCACTAGCCCCTATCCAATGGATGGTGGGCTTGGGGTAGTCACAGTATGGGCCCCAGGGGACGGGTCGTGACAAATTGGTATCAGAGGAGTCGGTTCTTCCACAGAACATAGGACTTTGATCTTTCTTTTTAACAGAAATAGTGTTAAGTGCAGTGAGTGTGGTTATCAGTTTAGGGAAACCTTTTTTGGTGTGGAGGCCGACGTATCCAGACACCATGACCCTGACTTCTAATTTTCTACTCAGTGCACAAAAAAACTAATTGCATGTGTGTTTCAAAGAGTCTTCTTTGTTAACTCTTTGGGTCATCTCAACAGGTATAACTTATTAACCGTGGTGCACCTGTTTCTTTTCAGGATGCCTCAATGCAGACAGCTAGCTGGAGTTCCGAGAGTTGTATGCACTAATAGACCACCGATCCATGAGACCTCGCTGTAGGGCCCCTTTCCAGTAGAGGCACCAGAGGAGGCACCTGTGGTACCATTCACCATTGGCCCACCAATGCCATTAGACCAAGAAGTAGACGATGCTTGCCACTTGAGCGCGCTACACAAGTTCCAGCACCAGAGGCCACCCATGTTTAGTAGAGAGACATGCCCACAGGCAGCTAAGGATTGGCTGGAGGTTGTGGTGAGAGTTTTCTGACTAGTAGGGACACCAGCAGACCTCATGCTGATCCATACTGCCATCCTTCTATAGGAATTAGCAGGCATATGGTGGAGCTTGATGCTCCAAGTTCATGATGAGGTGACAATTTTTTGGGAAGACATTGAGATCCTTTTTCGGGTAGAGTTTATTTTATCGACTCTTCACGTAGTGTGCATTCATGAGCTACTTCATATTCAGTCGGGAAGCATGATTGTGGCTCAGTACTTAGCGAGGTTCACTGAACTCTCACGCTACTCTATAGATATGGTGCATGACCTTTTCTTCAGGGCCTGGACCTTCGAGTCGGGGCTTAGGAGGGAGATCATGGATTCGATGATCTCACTCAGTATCCCAACGCAGGCAGGGGTTTTAGAGAGGGCCCTCTTTGTGGAGAGTTTTCTTACTGAGTAGTCATCAGCAATGAGACCCACCACCAGTCATCACGTAGTGGAGTCTTCTGCAGCTGGCAGTAGACAGATGTAATAGATGTCCAATAGGACCAGACCTATAGATGGATGACCACATGACTCAGGATCAGTTGTGTGGGGAACCCGAGGCAGAGCCAGTTATACTAGGAGCGGGTAGTGTTTCACATGCGGTGGGTAGGGTCACATGGCTCATGACTGTCCGACCCGTCATGCGAATGATTAGCAGACAGTCTAAGGATTGCCCATGAAGAGATAGAGGTTCGACCGAGGAGGTCCGCATGGAGCAGGAGGGCATGGAAGGGGAGCTGGCCGTGCATCCGATCACTCATCTGTTTGATAGCCTTACCTTCGGAGCTGTTGACATGGAGAGTCTGATATATCCTGTAATGGTGGACCAGTACATGGATGTTTTCCCTGATGATGTTTTGGGTCTACCTCCTCGCAGATAGGTGGACTTTTATATTGACTTGTACCCTGGTACGACACTGATATCTACCCCAGCATATTGGATGGCTTCCGTGGAGCTTCGTGAGCTGCGTGTATAGTTAGAGGACTTGCAGGGGAAGAGACTCATATGATCTAGTGTTTCTCCTTGGGCAACCCCAATTATGTTCACCAAGAAGGCGAATGGGAGCTTGAGGCTTTTTGTTGACTGTCAACGCCTGAACTAGGTGACTGTGAAGAACAAGTACCCACTCTCAAGGATTGACAACCTCTATGACCAGCTGAAAGTATCACGGTGGTTCTCGAAGATAGACCTTAGATCAGGCTATCACCATCATAGAGTAAGAGACAAGGATTTGCAGAAGATGGCCTTCAAGTATCGGTATGGCCACTGCGAGTTCTTTGTTATGCCATTCGGCGTGACCAATGCTCCAGTATTGTTCATGGGACTCATGAACATGATCTTTCAGCCATACATTGATCGCTTTGTAGTGGTATTCATCGACAACATTATGATCTACTCAAATACTGAGGAGGAGCATGCCTATCATTTGCAGGTAGTACTGGACACACTCTGAGAGCACCAGCTTTATGGTAAGCTCTCGAAGTGCCAGTTCTAGATCTGAGAGGTTCACTTTCTGGGACATGTCATATTAGAGGCTAGAGTTGTAGTAGATCCAGTGAATATTGAGGTGGTACTTTCTTGGGAGACACCAAGGAGTGTGACAGAGGTATAAAGTTTCATAGGTTTGGATGGATATTATCAGAGATTTGTTCCAGATTTATCTAGAATTTCAGCACCACTATCAGCGTTGATGAAAAAGGGGTAACCCTTCGTGTGGTTGGAGAGATGCCAACAAAGTTTTCAGGAGCTGAGGCAGAGGATGATTAGTGCCACCATCATGAGGCTTCTAGAGGGTGGCGTAGGGTATGTAGTCTACTACGACGCATAAGGGACCAGACTCGGATGTGTCCTGATGCACGAGCGAGCAGTGATCACATATGGTTCTCGACATCTGATACAACATGAGCAGAACTACGCAACACATGACCTACAGTTTGCGGCAGTGGTCTTCTCCTTGATGATATGGCAACACTACCTACTAGGTGAGAATTTTACAGTGTAATATGATAACAATAATCTCAGTTATATCTTCTCTCAAAAGGATCTGAACCTGATACAATGATGTTGTCTTGAGTTCCTCCAGGACTATGACTTAGAGATAGTCTATACTCCTGAGAAGGGGAACGTTGTAGCAGATTCACTCAGCAGGAGGTCTGGTATACAACAGTTAGGCGGGGCGACAGAGCAGCTGTCCACTTTACAGATATCCATTGTGGATAAAGACAGAGTAGATTTTCTATAGACTCTTATATTCACTCCCCCAGTTCTTCAGTGATTCAGGGAGGCACAACGTGGGGATGCTGACTACGAGGCACGATGTGCTCAGATATCCCCAGGACACGCACCTGATAGATTTTCTGAAGGTGGGGAGCACATCATCCTCTTCAGAGGAGGTACCCTGATATAAGTTTCACTTCAAGAGGAAGTGTTGAGGGAGTTCCTCACATCCCCTCTAGTGGTACATCCAGCAATGGTGAAGATGTACCAAGATCTCCGATGATAGCACTGGTGACCGAGAATGAAGAAAGCCGTAGCAATGTTTTCCTCTCAGTGCCTCACATGCCAGCAAGTGAAGGCAGAGCATTAGGTACCAGAAGGATTGGTTCAGCCTTTAGGGTTCCTAGAGTAGAAGTGGGATGGGATATACATGGACTTCGTGATAGGAATTCCATGTACATCCATAGGTCATGACTCGATTTGGGTGATCGTCGACCGACTCACCAAGTCATCCCACTTCCTACCGATTAGAGAGCAGGGTTTAGTAGAGAGCTTGGGACACCTCTATGTGCAAGAGATTGTATGGTAACATGGAGTACCCTCGATGATTGTCTCCGATCATGATGCACATTTTACTTCCAGGCTATGGAATGGGTTGTAGAAGGCTTTCGGGATGCAACTTTGTTTAAGCACCGCCTTCCATCCTCAAATGGATAGTCAGACTGAGCAGACCATTTAGACCCTCGAGGACATGCTACGTTCTTGTATCCCTGACTTCAGTCGCAGCTGAAAGGATCAGTTGCCTTTAGTGGTGTTTCCATACAACAAAAACTATCACTCCACCATAGGGATGACACCTTTTGAGGCATTGTACGAGCAACCTTGTAGATCATCTTTGTGTTGGACTGACCCAGGGGACACACCACTAGAGGGACCAGAGATGGTATGGGCTACCACAGAGAAGGTGCAAATCATCCAGAAGTGGATGAAGACTGTACAAAGTAGGCAGAAGTCATATTCCAACAGGAGATGAAGACCTATGGAGTTCGAGGATAGTGGCCACATCTTTCTATGGGTGCCACCCCGATGAGGTCTATAGAGATTTGGTCAAGGCGGAAAGTTATCTCTGAGATTCATCATACCTTTTCAGGTCCTGAGTAGAGTAGTCGAGGTGGCATACCACATAGCTCTTCCACCTCAGTTTCACCGTGTGTATGACGTCTTCCAAATGTCCCAACTAAGGAGATATGTGAATGACCCTTATCACATCATCGAACATGGCGAGCTAGACATCGATGATGGGGAGAATTTTGTGGAAGTTCTAGTAGAGATTGAGGATCAACTAGAGTGGGTCCTTTGTGGATGGTTAATACCTCTGGTGCACGTTCACTGGCAGCACAAGAATCTCCAGGAGAGAACATGGGATTGGGAGGCTCATATGCATGCTCAGTACCCCCACTTGTTTACCTAGTTTGAGTTGTGGCTTACAGGGACGTAGTGCCATGAGGTCGGGAGAATGTAAAGAACCCAAATTTCCATGTATTTTTTTTTAATAAATGGGAATTTTATGAGTCCACAAAAATTGACGGCACATGATTCCGTGGCCCGAAGTGCCTGGAATGAATTTCTGAACATTTATTCAGGTACGTTCAGTAAACGTGCGAGCAGGTTTTTCTAAATTTTGAACCGGTCCTCAGAATTGAAATACGAGGTCACCGTTGAACTCACAGTGCCATTATTTTCTTATAGAGACATTCACCTCGATGACAGTTCGTCGAGCATGGAAGTTAATTTTTGGGTTTTTTTTTGTGAATGAATAAAATATAAATAACATTGTGCAGATTTTATTTTTATTTTATTTGTGAAAACCTCCATGTGGAAGTTGAGAAGTGGGGAAAACCAGACCATAACCTCTCATGAGAGGTTATGGTGGTGGGGAACACCCAAGGCCTAAACCTCTCAACTCCCTCATTAAATGTGTGAGAGCCTCTTCAACTCCTCCAATATAAATTGTAAAAACCCTCCTCTACAATAATTAAGCCAACACAATAATTTAATTGTTCCAACCTATGAGAATAATTAAATTAATTTTAATTATATGTAAACAAACATAATATATCACATAATGTATTATTTTGGGTCTATCATTTCACTTTGGTGGATTTGGGAGAGGAGGATCTTTGGGAGAAAAGCTCTCCAACTAAGAACGACAACGAAGAACGCATCTCCTTGGACGTTTTCATTTTGGGGGATTTGGGGTGGCGAGACCACTGCCCCGTGACCGGACTGCTGCCCTGCGGCCGGACCGCCGCCCTGTGGCCAGACCACCGCCCCGCGGTCGGACTTTCGCCTTTTGGCCAGACCACCGCTCCGCAGTCGAACTGCCACCCCGCGCGGACGGATTTCCACCCTACAGTCGAACCGCCACCCCGCGGCCAAACTGTCATCCACAGCCGAGCCACCCCACGACCTCACGCCCTCGCGGAACCCTCCGCAACCTCGTGGCCACCCGAAGCCCTCTGCGGCCCCTCACGGCCTGTCAGGCCAGACCCAACGGGCCATGTACGGCCAAGTCAGTCTGACCAGGTCGGACCAGACCTGGGCCCACTTCAACCCAATTACATTCTTTTGGCCATAACTTTGGCACTGGACGTCTGTTAAACGAACCATAAGTATTGTTGGGAACGTTGGAGAGATTCGGTCCCTTGAGTGATAACCCACTGTGTTTTGGATTAAGATGGGGAACAGTCAGGTTGGATCGAGCATGAATCCAACATGGCCCCCGAGACTGAAAGGCTAATAACTCACATACCAGGTGTCTGATTGATGCGTCGTCTGTTATGTTGAGACCTCTATGACATGGCGGAACTTTGAGATACTTCTTCATGGGAATTCGTGGTAGTTGGAGTATCGACCAGTAGCTTGTGGAGCAGATCCTCCCGGAGATGAGCGAGCATAGTGTGGGAACCCAGTGGCTGGCTGAGACTTGATGACTGTTGACCATTTTGACTCGAAGTGACTTCATAGGCACAGTGGGGAGTGACTTTGTGATGCGGAAGACCCACATAGGGGAGCGCTTTGGTGACATGGTAGAACCACAATACTCGACAGGAGGAGTACCTCAGTAGGCCACGAGGGGGAGCGCCTTGGTGACCCGATAGAACCACGGGGGGGGGGGGGGGGGGGGGCTTGGTGACGCGGCAGACCCGCAGTACTCGACAGGAGGATTACCTCAACAGTCCATGGTTAGTGGGAAGCACCTCTATGTGACATAGTAGGCCCACTGTACTCATCAGAGGAGGAGTTTTCTAGTATCCAAGGTGTTTGATGTTGTGATTGGGAATGTTACTTGATACTACCCATAGAATAAATCCTGGTGTGATCTGAGTCAGTACCTCTATGTTTTCCTCACAATTGAGATGTATTACTTGATAACTTATTTATATGTATGGGAATAAACCTAATTAAGGTTATATTTTGATTTCATACTTTGTGATTTATCCTTGATGGATTATGTGAGACCTAGAGGGTCTCGGGGTCCCTACTGAGCATCGTTATACTCACCCCTGCACGGGAAATTCCCGTACCTTGTTGTGTTGGATATAGACTACAGACAATGCTGAATGAGAACGAGAGTACCGGGACTGGATGGTACCCGGAGGTGGAGCATGCGGCGTGTCGGTACATAGAGGAGACATGCAGATGTAGAGTGCTGAGGATGCAATATGTACCTACCCATTAGGTAGGAACCTCGGAGGATGATCCAGTAGCTCTATTTATCTTTCTTCACATGTTTTTTATTTCAGCTGTACTTGTACCTTTACTGTTGGGATTTTATTCCAGCCCCCTTTACATTCATCACTATTTTGGTTATACAGTTTACTTGTGTTCATATCTTTATGTGTTCTTGGTTACATGAGTTTATAGGTTTTAAAGGCAATGCCTTCCCAGTTTTAGGGAATAGTCCTTTCGGTGCTAGTGGCTAGCCCTTGGACTATGGAAGGCAGGTTTGGGGTAGTCATGACATGGGCCCCATGGGACGGGTCGTGACATTACCTATCACAATAAAAGTTGTAAAATTAATCAGATTATATATTTAGATGGAATTATGAATTGGAATCAAGAACATGACATAAATCTGTGAGGGAAGCTTGGTGTAGGAATGGAGCACTGATTAAGAATCTATATGAGGAATAATGAAAATGAATTCATCTTGTTTCGATCAAGAAGTCTAAATAACCAACTCATGTGGAAGAGGCCACCCACCTTTGAAAGAGATAATGAATGACCACCATCTGACTACACATGATAATAATTACTAAACCATTTATGAAAAACCAATCATGAGATTAATGCATAGAAAAATTCCTTTACCACACCTATGGTGCCTCCACTTAAATACGGTGGAAAATAACAAAACTAAACTTTTACAAACATCATAGTTCATGCATCATAAAATTAAAAAATATACAACTTATATTTTAATGATTCTATAAATTGTACTAGTACACAAATATGTCTTTCTATTCACATCTTATTTTATACCTATTCTAGAAAAATGGTTCTACCCAACCCCTAGCCTCATAGTTTGAGCTCAACAACTATAAACTAGTAGTATAGTGCCATAAATGTAGTATTCCTATGAAATATATCTTTATAAATTCCATATAGTTCGACTATAATAACTGAAGAATGATGTAAAAATTTTCATTATCTAAAAAACCAACAAATAGAATCCTTTGAAAATGTTAGGAATTCAATTTATAAATTAACATTAGATACAGAAAAAATAGTTAGAAAAATGGAATTAGAGAAAATCCATGGTGAAACATTATTGATCCTTCATAAGATTCAGAATATACTCATTGAACACGTTTTTAAAATTAAATGTTTAGATAATACCCTTATACCAGTACCCCTTTATTAATAACCATAAGACCATAAACTGGGTAACATATAACCCTTTCCACATTCCCATAAACTACACAGTACACATCCTCACCATATGAATTTTAAACTACATTTTAAATATCCTAGATACATGATGAAATATTGTTCCATAACATTCTAACTGATTTTTTTTAAACTGCATAGCTTATACCTCTCTATGACATTGTAAACAACATAATCATTACAAAGTCATCACCTGAGAGGATAACCCCCTCATTCTAGAGGATAATATCCTACTGAACTATCATACATAAAGATATATGGATTGATTACCAATATAAAAGATACATAGTGAAATATGGAAACCATTCCATGGATAAAACAATAAAACTCAAATATCTTCTTGTTATAGCATTTATGGATCCATAAAAAATCAGGTTTATACATTACCTAACTCATCTTTTGGATGGATTTTTATTATTAAATTTAATTGTTATACCTATGATGATGAGTTTATGGTAAATGAATCATGAACATAAACTATATTTTTCTAATATATTTGGGACTTTATATAATAGAATTGGTCCCTTTGGGCCCACTTCATAAAGATATAATTATTTCTGACAAGAAAAATCATCTCACATGTCTCCTAATCTTGGATGAATGATCGTTAAAAGGCACACCCCTTTTCAAATCTGGATGAATATAAACCACATCATCATCTGGTATTGGATTCACGACAGAAAAAGGAACACCAATTGGTCATATCTATAACATCACAAGTTAATAAACCATGGCGACCATTAATGTCCACTAGGGATCATGATTGAGTCTCACTCTCATGTCAATTATCTAGTTGATATTTGTGTTTTCCATAACGTAATGTATGGTTTTCATATGATGGTTATGTCCCATAAACATGTCCAATATATAATAACATAGCCATAAAATCACTCTACCTATTATCAATAATCTCATTCATCCATCTGCATACATTTTTCCCTGTGATTAAAATTGACATTAATCACTCACATCAATATGGAATCATCTATCGTGATGCCACATGGCCAAAAAAACTCCCTCCCATCAAGGGAATAAACCTCTATGGAAACACCAAAATCTCTCAATGAAATCCCTAATGGAAATTAATCATTTAAAAAATGTTCCCACATCCCACAAAGTGAACATGACCCAAAGGAAACATCTATTTTAGAATAGTAATAGATGATGTGTTTTATAATTTTTTAGTGTATACACATAAACAATCTACAACCTACACTCATAATTGAAAAACATTTCTATAAAAACCCTTCTACAACATCCTCTTTCAATGGTTGTTCTATAACAACTTTTATTTGACATATTGATGCACCTTCATGATGTCATGGCAACCAAAAACATGAAAGTGTGCCAACTTGACTCCCCCATATTTATGAGACTCCAAAAGTGATCAAAGAGATATTATAATCCAAACACATCTATCATATTATACAATCTACTATGATTGATAGGACATATATTCATCTGCTAGTTCCCACTCTGAGAATGGATGATGTGGTCTTAGTGATTTATATTCGAATGTTTTAATAATGAGATTAAACATAATTATCAACAAAGAAAATTAAAAAGAAGTGTTTTAGTTGATTTATTAACAAACTAATAAGGGTCATTAACATATTGGATCCTAAAACTTATTTTAAAAATCCCCCCTTTTGTTCAACTTGAGAAATAGTTGGCACCAACACCAGCAGCCTCTATGAGGTTGATTAGAGGAATTTCTACCTCCTAGAAAACTCAACCGTATACTCATTAGTCATAAGGTAAACCCTATTTTCTGAAATATAAATTCTGAATTTCTCGTCTTGGTAATGATTTTCAATAGAAAACTCATTTAAAACCATATCCTTAGTTTCCATCATATGTGCCATCATATAGTTGATGGTCCCCTACTTTGTTTTGATGTGAACCTCATTATTGAATGAATGATTTTATATCCAATTATGCTACTTTGGAAATCAACTTACCTTGAATCCTTATGATGTTTACTAATATTGATTAAAATTGAATTATTTCCACTCAATGTTCACTGAATGAACCAAAAATTCATAGGCCATTTTATGGAAAGCACATTAGTCTACCCTATTGATAAGCAAGTTCACTTGTTAGAGATAGAGATACCTCATCTATCCCACTAGATTAGATGAGGTGGTATAGGTGATAAATCTAACCACAGTCATATATAAACTTTGTATAACAAAATTGTTCCCATAAGTAATATTTAACCCATAGTCCACAGGATCTCTATTAGCATGGAATGGTACTCAAGAATGGCTATAAGAATCTTGTGGTGAGATACTCTCATAGAATATTCTATGATGGTATGGTCTTCATATCAAGAATATTTTCATCATCATCTAGACCCTTTCCAATAAAAACTTTCTCAACAAACAAGGGCCCTTCCATCATGTTATTTCTATCTTTTCAGATGATGTGGTTCCCTTTCTAGTATTTATCCATCCCCTACTAAGAATGTAACTTTTTATTGAACAATATAACTTAAGAGGCCAGCATTAGATCCTTGAGAATCTAGGTCACACTTAGATCCTAAGGGGATTCTTATTTTAAGAATTTTATAAAAATTAGATGATAGATAAAACTATGATTATTACTAGGTTAAATGAATCCCATAGGAGAAAATACAAACAAGATGGGAGGGATTGGATGGAGTCTATCCCCATTACTGCTGATACCACTTCATAATGATTGGATACAAACATAACATTATTATTTCGACCAAGAGATTCAGATGCTATTTACAAAAATAGGGAACCCATCAAATCTTTTAGTCACCTCTATGTTTTTACCATATCATCTAGGGTTGCATTTTTTTGAGATGTACAATTGAAAATGATAATGTCAATAAAAATTCCATGATAGAATATTTTTATAAATAAAAGTACATTTGATGGAGGATGATCATTACCTTGTCAATAAAAAGGGATTTATATGGTCATATATCTAAAACGACATGCCTTGATATCAGATCAAGTCACTTTCAGAGCACATGTATGAGTCCGCCACCATATATGAACAATATAAGGAGATATTTAATAGTCTCTACTATAGTTTACCTCTAGGTTTTCTCCCCCCATTATTTTCAATTCGATGGAAACAGATGTGGGATCATAATCCTCCTCGGAGGAACATTCTCCACCTACCATCGTGTCCTCTCTTTGATCTTTAGATAGTTTATGTATGGATTGAATATATGAGTTGGTAATGCTCATAATTTAGTTATGATAAAAAAACCACATGACTGAGTCTATACTTATCAAAAATGATCTCATACAATTCATCATTAGGTTTGACATACCCACTCTCTTGATAACATTAATTCATAGTAGTAGCACCTCAAGGCTCCTCATTATTAAAATCCTACATATCAAAACAACAACACAAAAACTCTAGAGATAGTTCATCGATATCTATTTACTCATTAGAATTACCTACATGTGTGGACTTCGTTCTATATATAGAAAGACAATCCCCCTTGATATTTTTATAGGGAATACATGTTTGTATTATAATACAACATATCACTATAATCATTATGGGTGGAAAGGATGGTGAGTATGATTTCTATAGGGAAAAATACATCCCTTATAAGCCTCCCCCATAACATCTCTTTCATCTAGGATAGATATGGCATGTAAAAAAATACCTAAGGATCTAGGTGGTCCGCATCATCAACTACATGTACAAGGTAGACTAAATGCTTCCCCTAGTGCCTTTCCAGACATACATGATGTTGCTTGAGAGTTCTCATCTTGATCATGATTGCATGTTTAGGGGATCTTTAGACCTCAAAATACACATAATCTTGGAAAATACCTAAAGGGTAAGGAATTAGAGACCCATAGGTTCCAGATATAGACACTTATACCTATAAAATACCACTCATTCCAACATGGATATATCTCATAATTGAATCCCTCCATCTTCTCTAATCTTGAGGATATTCTGATAGATCCACCCATCACACCAATTGTGACAAGAATCTGAAAGGATTTTCTACCACACAATTATTCTAATAATTATGGGAAAGTATGGAGACAATGATTTTTGGTGTATGCATAACTTATTCCTTATATCCATCATTAATGATAATTCCAAATATATTTTTAATCACTCTAGGGTGCCTTTTGATGTGAACCACCACATATACCTATGGTACTGACCATTAGATGTAGTGGAAATGCTGAACAAATTTGTTTGGGGGTATATGGTTCATAATAGGCTTAGTAATTATCAATCACAAATAATACCATAACTCAAAAAATATAAAGTTACAATCACTTCTAAAAAGTTCCTTACCCTTTATTGTTTATCTATCTTGATGGGTCTTTGTACTTCTGAATGATTAAATTACTGACATTATTGATGCGGACCAACATCTCATCATCACACAGTAATGCCTATTATACCCCATGGATGTTCTATAGGGTAGGTTTGACAATAGTTTTTAGGGTTGTAATGAGATTTATAAATTACTATCCACTGAAATAAATGAATAACAATCCTTGTAGGATACAAAATGTGTCATTTTTTTTTCAGGGCATGGTTCTCAAAATTTCCGTGTTATATAGGTTTTAAAGATATTCTCAATTAGATAATGCATGAATAATAATATAAGATAAACTCCTCCATTAAAAAATCCCTAATGATGGTCCTAGTAAGGTTAATTAGATTATAAATATTTTTTATTCTACTTATTTTCAGTGGTTGGTCGGTTGAAATTATGTTCAACTATTTGAGCTTGTCATAATGTGAGAACCAATGACTTAGTGTATTGACACCCGCAAACATAATAAAAAAATCATCTAGAAGATCGATGGTATAGAAAGGTATTTTTTAATGAGTATATATCCACTATTTGCCTCTATTTAATGTCTTAGTACCAAATCATTCTATATGATGGCCCTCAAAAATTGGGAAATCATAGGGTTACTAGCAGTTTTCTATCTACTGGAAGCAATATCATTGTAAATGATTATCTGGTATGATAATCCATTTTATAATTGTTTTGGAATTTAGAAAAATGAATTGTAAAAAATCAGGCGTATTTCCTACAAGTCATATTGTTTTAGGCATTTATCCATTAGTTATAAAAATTCTTCATTTCCCAAATGGAAAAAAGAATGGTTTCGGTATGATGTATCATTGACGTTTTTCACATACTTGAGAGTTGCATTTATATCCCAGATTTAATGGTCTTTTGTTCATGAAAAGAAATGTGTTATATATAAGAATATGTTTTCTATGGACATTGAAATTCCATGGGACATGTTCTAGCTCCTCACCAAAATTATAAGCCCCAGACCACTGAGTTTTTGTGATAGGAAAACCCAATGTAATGGCCCAATTTTTTTAAATGGTATTTTTTTTCCTAAATAAAAGTGTGTTAAATATTATATAATATTATACTTGCAAAAAAACAAACAAAAAATGTTTTATATAATCAATAATTATCCTTACATTAGGCATATATGAAATCAATTAAAATTCCAAACAACAAAACAAGAAAAAATATGAAATATAATAGCTAAATTGGGAACATGTGGATTTCCCCATTATGGTAGAATTATCAACCCCATGAAAAAAACTATTGAATAAAATATTAATAAACAAATCAATATATCAATAATTTTATATAAAACTCTAGAGGGAAACCTTTTTTTGATAAAATGATGTAGTATTTATCGGGTATAAAGGGAAATGTAACCATTGAGATCTGACCATTAAATGACCATTGGTCAAATATTATCATTGGTCATTATAACCATTAGTAAATATGAAAACTGGAAAATATAAACACGGTTTTTATTTCTTCCAATATAAAAAGGGTTTATATGTATTAATGAAAATTGAAAATTGGCATAAAAATGATAATCGATGGCCTTAACTAGTAGAGCCATGTTGTTTGATTCCTATTTGTTATAACATAGAAGGGAGGTAGCGTCACTAGGGTTTTCCCATGTCCTATCCCAATCTGAGATTCGTGATTTGAATATTTAATAAAATATCATACAATATATGTTCAATTTTGTGGAGATTACCACTTAGTAGATGTAAGTCGATCCACCCTATAAAACTACCACCATCACACACGATAAACATAGGGTATATGAGAGTGTAATAACGAGTTATGTGTCTATATATTATTTAATTAATGTTAAATTTTTTAGTACAATTAATATTTTTATTCGATAAATTACCATTAATAATGGTTTAACTCAATAAATTATATTTTTAATTGATATAAATTATATAATTTTATTTCTAGACATATATAAAACATTATTGTATTTTTTTTGAAAAGATATGCATTTATTATATTAATATAAGGTATTATGAATAGTATATCTTAAATTAAATATTCATTTAAAAAAATTATATTTATATTTAAATAATTCAAACATTCAATAATCTCTTAGAAAATGTTTATATGTTTCAAGAATTTGACTATGTCAAAAAATATTTTTTTTCAATAAATAAGAAATTTTTATATTTAAATGTTTAGATTATTATATTTATAGAATTAATATGATAAAATATAAAATATATCTAAAATAATCATGCTGAAATTATGGTTGGGTGAATTTATGAGAAATTTGTAAAATTATTTATTTTTTCATGAATAGTAGAAATACAATTTGCGATTTTGTTATGTTTTACGACCTCATATTTATGTCATAATGATTTAGTAATTTATTAACCACAATAAAAACCCAAATTTTTTATTAATAATAAGTAATTTAATACACTTTAATCATATTCTAAAAATATAAGTGATTTTTCAGTCTATAAAATAGAAAATTAAATTTTTAAAAACATTAATTGGTTGAACATTTACATTTACATGCCAAAAGAAGTAATAAAAAATAGTGTTTGTTTATGGTGGATATAAATATCATAAAATGTGGATCAAATTTCCAAAATCATGATCAATAACCATGGTTAATCCAATGGTTTTTCATTTTTAGAACCCTGATTTCTAAGAAGTATATTTTGAAATCATTAAACAATTCATTCCATTTTCTATAAATACCCATATATTATCCCATTCCCATTAACTCAAAATCCATTTTATAGGATGTTTTAGTGATGTTTTCGTCCCAATGAGTCCTCCAATGGTGTTCTTGAGAAACCAAGGTTCCAATCATCATGATATAGGATTCGAATCATAATGTAATGTAAATCCATAATTCTCTTTCCATTTCGTTACACTTTTTATGGGTATATCTTTTAATTGGGAAACCACGTTCTTTTTCCCAGTTTATATTATCTCATTTATATAATCATATTATTTTATAAATGTGTGAAATTCACTATCCATTATTATAAACTTTTCTAAAACCATGTTTTATACTCATCACGTGGGAATATATACTTCTAAATTTTTTTCTATTACAAGAGAAATTAACATTGATTTAATTTATGTGAATACCCAAACCGCTTAATTTTGAATGGGTGTTCAATTAGTTTTATTAATGATAAATTTATTTTGGGAATTAAATATATGAAAAAATATTCGTTTTTTGGGGGTTAAAAATTATGTAATGACCATGTATGTACAAACATTTGTATGCCATGGTTTTGAAAGGAATACCATTCATTGTTGCGAAAAAAAATATTATTTGTTATTTCATGAAATAAATTATATAGAAAAGTGGGAAACCATATTCCCAATACCAAAGGAACATCAATACTCAATGAGACATGCATGTTCATTCTAATTAAAATTAATATAGTTTGAATGAATAACTATAAATAATTTCCATTGGATAAACATTACCTTTATGTTTTGATTTTCCTTGATATGCTCCTTAAATTGGAAGGCTATAAATTCTCATACCTATATGTGTTCATCTAAGATTTTCATCCCTTGATGAATCCATGTATCAAAATTTTATTTTGTTTGTCAATCTAGTAATGTAGTTCCTCGTTCAAAATTGAGATGAAGTGATCATTCAAATATTCGATGAGTTTACTCATCAGAGATACTGATCTTGATAGAGTCATCCTAAATCATTCAATATAATGAAAGAGAATCTCTTAAACCACTATATCATTGACAACCTCCTTTTCAAAACTATTTATCAAAATAACATATAACGCTTGCTTTAACATTGGAATGATTTCCCTATCAGCCTAAGATAGCCTCAATAAACCATAATTAATTCTCATATCACTTTGATCCTCATGAAATTTATAAATGGATGTTGGATGTTTCATACCTTCCATACCGAGCACCTGAGAAACATCATCAACACATGCTGGTCTAGTTATCCCTGACATTTAGCTAGTATTTTTTGATGTTTCTAAAGATATGGTAACCATTATTTTTTCTAAGGGAAAAGTAGAACATACAAGCCCTTGATTTATTCCCTATACTAACTATGAAATTACCAAAAATATGATTTCCTTACTTTCCTTTTCTCGATACAGCCCCAACACTGAAAGCTTTGTGGGGTTCCTTCTCTATGTCCTACATTGTCTGCAAGTCTGATTCCTTATCTATCATATCATAATTCTCAAGGTGCCTTGATACAACTTGATACTTTTTAAAAAATTTATAACATTACACCAACCTTATAGATCTATATTTATCTTCTCTCCCCAACAAAAAAGTATGAATTTTTCATCTATAGTGATAAAGGAGGGTCTTGCTAACTAGGGGACCCTTTCCATAGAGGGATAATATTCGGACAGAGCTGAGTGATTCCCTACCCATTGCTCATTTCTCCAACTATTACTTTATCTGAAAAGTATTCCATTGGAGGGGGAAAATATACCTCACCCAGAACATATATATTCAAACTAGAGACACCCAAATAAAATTTCAATATATCAAAGATATATTCCACATTTAGATCAACACCCATGGTACTAAATAAATTATATATAGTATCATAGTGAAAGACAGATCTGTTATCCATATGATCATATGATGGCAGAATGACACTAGTTCCTCTCAGCCTAGGGACAATGGAACCCCAAGCAGTTCCTCGATTCCTCGATATTTTGAAGATAACAAGTTCTCTTGTCATGAATAAGATGAGAAGTGATTTTTCCAATAATCAAATACAACCAGTTGTTTCCAATGAAATTTGTCCAAAACGAGATCGATACGCACTCAACAGGAGGTTTTGAAACATTTATTTTGACACATAAAAATGTGGATATTGGATGAAATATTGAATTGATTATAGAGACCAGATATGAAAAATTTACAAAGAAATTAAAAAGAATTTAGAATATTGAAGGGTTATGGAAATGGAGTGGGAGCTCAAGGATACTTACCCATATGGTTTTTTTAGGGCATCATACTTCATTTGAAAATTTTTGGACCATCATAGGATTTGGAAATGTAATCAATTTCAAGATCGAGTATCTCCAGACCACATATTTATTAAATATTATAGGAATTAAAAAAAATTACGACATTATATTATCAAGGAGTCCAATAACTATCCACTCCATAGGAAATAAAGATCCAATAAAACTATTAATGGAGTCAGATAATGGATTCCAAGAACTAAATTGAGACACCAAGGTATAGTTTATGATATCCAAAGAATCAATGAAATTTGAGGTCTAATTCATGATATGAAGTACCAAAAAATACCTTATGATGGGAGGGGGGAATTAGGGTATAAAACTTTGCTTTTAAAGTGATGGATATTTTTCCCACATTGGTAGGAACTTTTTAAATATGTATGTTGAAAATGTGCAGTAATTTAATCATTCACACAAAGAAAGACTACACAAAAATTTTACTTGGTTCACCACTAAGTAAAAGTCTAAGGAGCATATTAAAAAAGGTTGCTGGTCAAACAAGATTCCACTAATATTCACTAGTTTTGGATTATAAAATATTAGCACAATTACCCTATTCATAGCACACTGCCTTTACAAGGTTTCAGGGATAGAAAAATACATACCTTAGATCACATCTGTTGACTCTTCTTGATGATGGTGTTGGAAAGAATATGAACTCAATTTAAAAACATGAAGTTCGATTCAATGGATTGGAATTAAATCATGCATCTTCAACTAAAAATAGATGCAATGTTGAAGTCTCATTATCACCAATATGTGTAATTAATTTTTCCTCACGCTATTAGTTTGTGAACTAATCCTCCATGAACCAGTCTATTCCTCCACATACTATGCTCCATACTCTACACAGTAGTATACCTCATCTACCTACTAGGCTGCACTATATACTAGTTGTGCTTCATAGACCACTTATCCTCTACGAACTGTCAATGCTCCACAAACTGTCTATACTTACTCTTATAGTTTTTCCTTCACTGACCACCACCTTCTATAGACTAATCCTCTCTGCGTACTACAAGAGAACCATGGATAGATTTATTCTTATACATACTACCTCTCATACATAGTTTTTTCTTCCTACATACCACATGTCACATTACCAAATTCCACCAAATTTCTAATTAGAGACACCTTCACGGGGTTGTATTCCCTGAAACAACTCTAGACTTCAATGAAATACTCCAATTTGTTTAATCTTTGTATCTCAATAAACTGATGGGATTAGTTCTCTTTATATAGGAAAATAGATCCACCTAATCCGAAAAAATAATATTTTATAAATATTATTTATTCCACCACCTTTACCATGTACCGTGCATATCCCGTGAACTATATTTCATACACGGTCTACGTATAACCATTCTCTATAAGAGGTGACAAAAATAAATTCATCATTTTCACAAATGAATCCCTTTATAGATTCTCAAATATTATCCTCATTCCTACGAATGACATAGTTTCGTACGAATCATTTGCCTTCCGTGAACTGCATGCCTTCCTACAAACCTACTTCACTCTGTGAACTATTCCTCATACATGTTCTGCGTATTGTTTTCATCTCATCGAACCATTCCTACTACATGTGTTGTAGTTCTCCATTCCATGTACCATATTTTGTGATCATAAATTTGTTCCTATAAATACCATTCCGTGTACTTCCTTTGTTGAAAAACATACTTTTCTAAAAACAAACACCCAATTTTGTGGCCAAAAAATTTGGTAAACACTAGGAAACTACACGACCATAAACACCTACATTATCATGCACTGTAATATCAGTTGACATGAATAGCCCTTGATCAACCCAAATTTGATTGACAACAAACACAAACCATACTCCATTTATAACAATGAGCAGTATTGGTTCCAACAATCTCCCCATTTGGGTTTGTTCAGAATCTATAGATAAATTCAATAAATCACAAGATGAAATACATACCTAATACGTGAGAAAAAAATCATCCAACACATGAAGTCTATGTTAAAAGTGGTCGGTGTAGAAAACAAGAGAAGCATGAATTGGGTTATCATGTATTGGAATGCTTAAAGTTGTACATGGCCAGCTCTGCATATTTCCTCATAATACATATGTGTTTTATCCATTCTCATTATCTCCCTTTTTAAACTCTTCATTCACCCCAATTGTTAAAATTTTTAATTTTTCTATTCTCCAAATTTATGTGACCTAATAAAAAATATTTTATTATAAGTGAATTTCTCTATTATCTCATTTGTTTATAAACCCAAAGAAGCATATTTTGACTTATAGATCTCCAAAAACACTCTCCATGGGACGTATCTCCCCGGTAAACCTATAACACATTCTCAAAATATTTACAAAAATTAATACAACCGGGGAGTGGGGAGAAATGAAATCCTCTTCATGCACATGGATGTGGTTGAACACTAAGATTTAACAGATGTTTCTCAACCACATGTTCTGAAAAATGATTGATTAGTATGTCAGAAACATGATCATCTATTCCAAAATGATCCATTTTAATCATGCCTTGTTACACCATTACATTGATAAAGTGATATATGATTTAAATGTTTATTGTACGATAATTCTGAAAATGATTCTTCGTATGATCAGTTGCACAATTGTTACCACATTGAATCGCCATTAGTTGTTTCACCTTATAACAAATAATTTAGTTGTTTCTTCATACAAAGTAGTTGAGTGATATCTTTTGTATATGATATATACTCAGATTCAATAGTAATGAGAGAAGTGATTTCCTATTTATTTCTCAACCAGGCCACACCTTTCTTACCAATGAAGAATGGTCCTCCACTTTATGATTTTTATGCACCAAATCTTCAACCGAGTCAGCATCAGAAAATGTATATAGTTCATTATGTTTTCCTAAAAAAATGTCTAATCCATACTTGTAAGTACCTTGAATGTACCTCATGATTTATTTAAATGATTCCATACGTTATTCCTTCGTATTTATTTAAAAAAAGGTGAATAAACTTGATCCAATGACAATATCTAGCTATTTTTTTGTTAAGTATTGTAGACCTTCTATATTATTTTATACATGGTGGGATCTAAAGAAGTCTCATCCTTATGATTTCTAAGTTTAGTTCAAACCACAATCAGAGTTTACATTGGTTTGGATTCATTCATATTGAATTTATTCATCAACTCTCTTGCATAATTTTATTGAGAAATAAAAGTGTAGGCTTTCCTCATTATGGAATTTAATCCTGAGAAGTGTCTGAGTTCACCAATTATAGACATTTAAAATTATAATTTCATGTGAGTAAAACATTTATCCTTTGATATATACCTGTTTCCTCCAAATATAATATCTTCTACATACACTAAAAACATTAACTTGTATTTCTATAAATTATTTACATAAATATTGGGATCCAAACATCTTTTAAATTCAAGCTTCTTTAGATAATAATCCAGTCGAGAGTACCATTCTTGTGGATCTAGTTGTAGACCATATAGAGCCTTCAATAATCTAAAAAACATCATTTCATTATTTCCAAGGATAAACCCCATTGGTTGTTCAATATAGACTTTTTTTAATGAAAATTATTTAAGAATGATGTCTTTCCATCCATTTGATACTCTTTTTATCGTATTTCAATTACCATGGAAAGAAACAATGTGATTAAATCTATTCTAGAAACTAGAGAAATTGTTTCTTCAACATCAACACCTTTAAACCATGATTATCCATTACACACCATCCCTGCCTTATTTTTATCACATTTCCCTGATTTTAAAAATTATTTTTCAAAATCCATTTCTTACCTATCACATTGTGGTTTTCAGGTCACTTAATTAGATCCCATGTTTGGTTCTTATTTATTTGATCCAACTCTTCATTCATATCATTAACCCATGATTCAAATTTTTTAGCTTATTCAAATTATGACTATTCCACAATTTATTATAATGTATATTTTTCATTACTCATATTTTCACTTGTCTATGTGGGTGCTTTCTAATTATAAATGATGTTGTATAGATCAATTTATAATATTTGATTTCTATTTTTAGGTTCATATGAATTTTTTTCATCCATGGTTCCCTCATATAATTATTCTTCTCATTCAACATCATGATGTGATTCATGGGTGTTTTCCACACATTCTTCTACCATGTACCACGCATCTGTTATGATCCATATTCCATATGTGGTCCTTATACCACCATTATATCTACGTGGCAGCCCAAATCACTACCTCATTTACAAAAATGACACCATTCATAGATTTTCAAAACTCTACCTCATTCTCAAGAATGAATCCCTGCTACAAAAACTATTTGCGTTCTGTAAACCGTAGGCCTTGCCACAAACCTCCTTCACTCTCCAAACCGTTCCTCTTTTGCGGTCTGCGTGCTATTTTCTGTTCCTCTTATAATTATGCCTCATGTTTTTATTGATATGTCTCATGATCACATGATTTTTTTCTCCACTTTTTTTCACATACTAGGACTAATGATAACCTATTTCCTTTTCTCTATGCCACCAAGAGAAGAGATACAATAAAATTAACTTAGTTTTAAAAATTAAAGATGTCATTCATTTAAATTTATAAGATGTTTTTATATTTTCATGTAATATATACCTTATTTCCCAGAAATGAAACATTAAAATATCCATTGTTTATAAAATCTAAAGAAATTTTATGCAACAAAAAGGAGGCTTTCCATAGTTTTTATCAAATGATGGTTTAGTGATTCATATAAATTAAGAAATAAATGATTTATTATGAACCCTAGGGAAAAGCCCAAATATAAGAAAATATCGTTATGTTATGGTTAGTATTAAGGAAGTGGTCTCTATAGAAATATATCCCTGATTTCATTCTAGAAGTTAATATGGGTCTAGAACATATGTAACGAATATTGATACATGAAAAAAATAGAATTTTTCTAGAATGGATCTAAAATATCTTGTACAATAATGGGCCTTACTACACACCTAGTTTTACATTCATGGGGAAATATTTCATTAATAAAAATATTTTTATGAACTATTTGGACAAATATAAAGAAAATTTAATTATAAGAGTCTAATAAAATATTTAAGCATGATGTTTTAATACATAAAATAACATTATAATTTTCAAATTTTTAAATAAATGTCTTTGTAACTATGTTATTAATATTTTAGAAAAATATAAAGGATGTTTTAATAACCTCATAAATGATGATTAAAATAGATAATGAACTAAGGGAATTCTAATAGAATCTGGAAATAAAAAATTCAAAAGGATGATAAATAAACTTTCTTGAGTTATGAAAAATCACATGAAACATGTCAAGAGAATAGATTCACATTGAAGGGAACACATTTACATTTATTAAATTATTCATCAACAACCACATTCTCATAGAGGATCTATAAACCCATTGATTATGGAATAATAGACATGGTCTATAGAAAACATCATTTTGTACTCTGTTGTTCAGAACTAGATAAGGTCACCTTGAATGCATACAACTTTGTAGGATAATATGATCAATGGAGGTCATTGGTTAAAAAACAATGATAATAAGGGAGAATCATGTTATTTAGTGGCAAGAGTTCATGGGAATCTTTTTCAATAAATATTTTAATAGTTCACCGCGAAGAGAAATTGAGATTGTATTCCAAGAGATAATGTAGAAGGAAAATGAATCTTTGTGAATAACTAAGATGAAATTTATAAGACATTCTCGATACACCTATATATTTGTTATGGATCCTAATGGGAAGAACGATACATTATTTAATGGAATGAGACTTCATCTCCAGAGGAATCTAGAAAATTGAGACTGTCAAATCTGTGTTGAGTTATTTTAGGGTTATATGATGGTTGAATTACAGTTTAGAGAGATGAATTGGTAACACAATTGAAATAGAAAAATATAAAATGGATAAATACTTAATGAGGCTAATTGACCACAAATTTGGAGAAAATAAATTAAAACATATCACATTAAAAAATGTGGGAATAATTATATGGGGAATTCTTGATTGGGAGTGGATTGTGCTACAAATAGTGATTATATGCATATGTATATATATATATGAGAGAAGTCATTGCAAGGTGAGTCCTAAAACTCTCAAAACAAAATCCCAAGGGATGATTGTGTTTATCCAACCAAAATACCAATATTTCTTGAGTTGATAACTTTGTATCTTTCCCAATAAATTTTCAAATCAAAATATTATAGAGGATAACCACCACCAACCTCATCATAGGAAAATGGATCATGGTCTGGCATTTTCTACAATAATGGCTGATGTAGAGGATCAAAATGATGTGGTGGTAGGTACACTCATTTTGATTTTAAATATATCATGTTCTTTGTTTGATTCTATTTCTACCCATTCCCTTATTTCCTCTAAGTTTTCAAAGAATATATAATCAATCCCCAAATAGCATGATATATATTTTATAGTTAAGAATACATGAGGGATATAATCACATAAAATGGGTATAAAAACTATAGTATTAACATTGGACTGTAAAATCTCATTACAAATGTGGTAGTCATTAATATGGTGGAATTTGACACTATAATAGGGATTTACAAGATCTTAATGTGTAAGGAAAAGATCCACAAAAGAAGAAATAAATTTTAGTAGTCATCAATGGAAACATACGGTTATTTCCAATGGAGAGATATCCTAGAATGAGATTTTTCTAGAATCATGTCCTATATCTTTCTTTATGGAGATAATAAGTGAACATAGAGAACGAAAAGAGTGTCTAAATAAATTGGATTTCTCTATCATTTAAAAATTCATTGATGTGTTTTTGGAAGATATACATGGACCTCCATAAGAATGATAGGTATATTTCTCCATTTAACTTATACCTAGATCCAAGTTGATATCAAATCCCCTATATTGTAGGCAAAATATGGAGTTAGAGTATGTAAATAAAAAAAATCAAGGTTTTTTGGGGAATGGATTAATTTAAACAAGAGTGTCTCCATAGGGAGAACATATTCTCTTCATATAGAATAAGTATGGATCAATACAGGTATGAATTTATTATAGAGAACATAATTGTATCATCGTGAAGAATAAGTGCCTCCTCTAAATGATTGATGATTTATTTGATTAACTTCATGGGACACAATTCTCTTCTAGTATTTACCACTGATATGGGTATCATAAACTAGGTTAATGAAAGAATATATTCTAAACACCACCATCTGAAAAAGATATGTGAATTATGTTTTTTTTATTCCATTCATACTCACATATACTCCAAAAATATATATTGATTTTATAAATAGTTTCTTTATGGACTACCTTGATAAACTTTTGTTAGTTCTTATTGATGATATTTGGATATATTTGAAAATTTTACAAGTAACATGATGATAATATTAGGGATATATTGAGAACTTTGAACAAAGATAATATTTTTTTAAAATTCAATAAATTTGGATTCTTTTTACTTAAACTTCCATTATTGGAGCACATTATATCCAATTAAGGATTCTCACTTGATCCTATAAAGACACAGGCTGTAGGGGAATGAACTTATCCAACAGAAGTTAATAAGATTTGTAGTTTCCATGGAATAGTAGGATATTATGGGAGGATTTTTGAAAAAATTCATGACGTTATATTATACTGAACATATAAAATATAAAAGGAGATAAGTTTATATGGATATATTAGTGTAATGAATATTTCTATTAATTAAAGAATGTATGGATTATTGTACATTGGTTAACTCTACCCTATGTTAGATAGTATTTTTTATTAATAGTAATGTATCTATAAAATGGATTGGTTGTGTTATCAAGAAATAAGACTAGGAGATTTCTAAAGCATCTTGACAGTTATATCCTAATAACTATAATTATCCTATAAAGGACCTGGAGCTAGATGTGTTTATTTTTTCATTGATAATATCAAGGAACTATCATTATGGGGTGAAATGTGATATATAAATAGACAAAAAATGTTTTAAATATATATTTATTCCAAAGGAATTGAACATGATAAAAAGGATATGTTTTAAACATCATAAGGCATATGCCTATTTAATTCATTATCACCCCCAAAGAGAAAAAAATATTCTAAATCATTATGTATGAAAGGAAAGGTAATTGTATGGGGAAGACCATCATCAACCATGTACTAAATAATTTCTCTAAATTAATTACTATATATGATCAATAGATATAAAATAGAATATAATTTGATACAAAATAAATATTTGTTTTGAATAATTTAATGATTCATGAGTTTAATACTAATCAAGGAGGCATACTAAAATATTATTCAAGGCTATGTGACCCGTCATTCATGGTGATAAAGAAGTATATGATAGTTGATGATCATATAACTACATGCTATTTATATACTAGAAGAACTAAAATGTATAGGGACCTTTGTGGTCCATATTGGTGGAATAATATGAAAAAGGATATTGCTGACTACAATGTATGGTGGTTGTTGTGTCATCTAGTGATGACAGAGCGAAAACATCCTAAGGAATACTATATATACTACCCATACCAATATCGAAGTGGTAAAATATAACTATGGTAATCATAAATGGTCTCCCAACAACATCAAAAATAAATATTTTGATATTGGTTATACTAGATTAACTCATCAAGACAACCCTTTTCATCACAATCAGGATGATTTATCTCTTGACCAACATGCCAAGATATCTGTAAAGGAATCGGCGAGGATGCATTGGGTGAAAATTTATTTCATCTATGACCATGATAAAATGGTCACATATAAATTTTTATTAATGTTTTAACCTTCTATGAATATTAAATTAAATTTTAGTATAACCTATCTCCCCTAGAATGTTGGCCAAACTGAATGAACTATATAGACACTTATGGTCATAATGTAAACATGATTAATGGAATTTAAAGGTAGTTGGGATCAAAACCATTGGTTATTTGGGTTCTCATAAAATATAAACATTCGATCAAGTATTCCAATGTTACCATATGATTATATATATGGTAATAGGTGTAAAACACTAAAATATTGGGATGATGTTGGTGAGAGAAAGCTACATGGGCCAGATCTTTTATGAGAGATGACTGAAATGATTAATTAAATAAAAAAACATATAATGACTAATCAGATTCAATAGAAATGGTATCCTTACAACTGTCAAAGGAACATGGATTTTGATGTTGGAGATAATTTTATTCCTTCATATACTACCATTTATGTGACTAATGTGGTTTGGGAAGAAATGGATGCTTAGTCTAAAGGAATATTAACCTATTAGAAATACTTGATCTTATAGTATACGTGGAATATAATATTACAATTATTTCAAATTTTTGGAAGGTTCATGATGTAATACATGTATCTCTTTTGAGGAAGTACATACTTGATCCCTCACAATTATTAAATTAGGAGGTTCTATAATTGGAACACGAAATCTCTTATGAGGAGCACATAGGGGATATCATTGAATATAGAGACAATGTTCTATGGAATAATACTACCAATATTTCAAATGTATCATGGAGGAACTATAAATATTAAGAAGTGTTGTGAGAACTAGTGTATACAATGAGGCTGATGTACCATTACCTTTTCTCAACTGAGATAATGAGATCATATTTTGGGGATAAAATTTCATAATGGGGGAAGAATGAAACGACATGGTATTTTAAATGATATTTCTTTAATGAATAAATTTATATAAAATATTTTATAAAATTGTACATATAAAAAATATATAAACACCAAATTTTTTTATCTTATTAACAATGATCATTAGATTTGTCTGTTATGAAACTAATTAAAATGGAAGACAATACAACTGGGAAAAATATAATATATAATAGCTAAATTAAAAAAATATTGATTTCTACAATTGGGTAGAATCATCTTCTCCATGCCAAAAAATATATAAATAAAAAAACATTTGGAAAAAATTGTTTATAAATGAATATATAACCTTCCTATGAAATTTAATTGAATTTTGAGTGAATGAATGATGAAATATTTATAGGGTATAAAGGTAAATGTGAACATTGGGATTCAACTGTCATATAACCATTAGTAAATCTGACTATTGGTAAATATAAGAAATGGAATCTATACAATTGGATTATAATAAACCCATTATAAATAGTGTTTATAATTATTAATGAAAATGTATAATTGATTTAGAAAGTAGAATCGATGGCCTCATCTAGTTGAGTCCTGCCATTTGGATCCCATTTTCTGATCCTCAGAGAGATGTATCATCACTAAGATTCACCCTTGACCATTAACAAGAAAATATTAAACAAGGGAATGGTTAAAAAATATAATATGGGATATGTTTATGTTAGTGGATGTTACTAGCCATAAGATGTTAGTTGTGTCCCCCCATGAAACTACCACCATCACACACCTTACACATAGGGTGTATGTGGGTGAAAGAAAGGGTTGTGAGTCTAGTAATTAGTTACATAATGTGCAATATTCATTTTACAAAAATATTCTCATTTCATCAATTACTTTTAATAATATTTTTTCAAAATAAATATACGTGTAATTGAGGCAAATTTGATAATATGATTTCTATATAGAGATAAAATATAATTTTATTTTTTAGAAAACATATTCTTTTTTATAATAAACCAATGTTTTTTGAATCATTTTTTTTATAACTTAATATTAATTTTAAAATGATTTTTTCAAAATTTTAATGATTAAATAATTCAATAATGTCACATGTTTTTTATAAGTATTAAAAATATAACTATGTCATAAAAACCACTGTTTTTTATAATAAAGGGTTATTATATTTTAATGTTTTAATTGTAAATATTAAAGAATTATTATAATTAATTAATCATTATATATTTAATATTCATATATAAAGTTTTTAGTCTAAATTAATGAGAATTTTCTAAAATACTGAATTTTTTCTTGAAAAGTAAAATTACACTTCTAATTTTTCTGTATTACTTATAATGAGATAATTATCTCATAATGATGAAATAATTAATTAACCACACTACATGAAAAAATAACTTATTTTTAATGAATTTATTCATTTTAATGAATTTTAATCAATTTCGAAAAAAATAATAGACTCTCCAATGTCTAAAATAGAAAATTTGATTTTAAGAAACATTATATTCTAGGTTCTTTAAATTTTTATGCCAAAAAAATTATTAAAAATTGGTGCTCAATTTTGTGTGTGTTAAATATCATAAAATGTGACTCAAAAATCCAAAACCAGGAGAATACCCCATGGGTAAGATAATGGTTTTTCATTTTCCACAACTTAGATTTCTATGTCCTTTATTTGAAAATTAATAAACAATTTATCCAATTATTGCTACAAATACCCACAAATATTACCATTACTCGTCAATATCAGTCCAAATAAAATGATTTATAGTTATTTTTCATACCAAGGAGTCCCCAAAGGGGGTCCACTATCCACCAAGGGTTAAATCCTCAGTATTTAATAGTAACTCTTCAAGGTAAGGGATGTATCTACATTTTTTTCCATTCAAGTTCCCTTTTATGTGGTATGTATTTTAATTGAAAAGAAATTTTCTCTTTATCCACTTTAAATTATACCATTACTATATTAATGGTATTTTATCATTTTGGGACTTCTTTATACATAATTTTATTATTTATTAAAACAATGTTTTACACACATCATGCTACTGAATTTACTTCTCAAATTTATCGATTTTACTTGAGGAATTATCTTTCATATTATTTTATTTTTGAAGACCCAAATAAATTCCTTTTCAATGAGTTTTGAAATAGTTTTATTAATTAACTAATTATTTATATATATTCATATAATAAATATGTATTCTCTTTTCATGAGTTAAAGATGACGTAATGTTTATGTATTTAAGCATTTTTGTTACCATTATTTGATAAGAAGATGATACCTTATTCTCTACAATTTGGTAATGAAGTTATTTATTATTTAATATATGGATAACAATAATTTTTACACATCAAGGTTGTACATTGATAGTGATATAATTTATTGGGTAAGGAATTTAAACTTGAGAGATGACATGTTTTACAATACCTTGTTGAATAAACCTGGTAATTTTCATTTATTATATATTACTGATAAACATAGCGAAACTTTTATAAAGGTATAATTTATATGTGGATTCAAAACACCCATGTTATGATTTATTTTAATATTATTATTATAATTTTCAAGTCCATAACCAGTTTTTATTCTTCACGTTCTTATTCATGTGTCTCATTATCATAGGGTTTTTGTCTCCCTTGTAATTCCCTTACTAGGCTGCATGATTAACCCCTTCCTTTGATGTATATCCACATGATATGAGATGTAGTAATTTTAAGTTCGTTTGATCCCATGAAGATTTATTTCCAATGGATTTCGAATAATGTTTTATGATTTTATGAACTATATTACTTATTTACATGAAACTAAACTCTAAAAGATCATCTATTAGTGTCATATATTTAATATTTATGTAATATAATGGTGGGATTACATACAATGTTTTATGATATATACAATATTTGTAAAAAATTGTATGAAATAATTTATATCATGGTATTTTCCTCAAATCATGACCTTCCAGTTCACAATCATCTGTTATTTTTAGGGGGTTCATTTATCGGTGAAGAAACATGTGTCTTTAGATTTAAAATCCATGATCTCCCTAAGGTGATGGGAAAACCCTGATGATCATTCTAAATCCAAGAATATTATTGAGTTTTCCACAACTATTAATTTTATCAAACAAGTAGTTTAATGAAAAAAGTGATGTGAAATTACTAATGTTTCATGGGATCCCCAACCAGCATCCAATAGAAAAGTCACTGGTCTCTTTTAACCCAATGTTGTGTGAATGAAATATACACAGAACACAAATCCCCTATCCATTGTGATCTAGTACATGTTGTATAATCTTATTTGATTTTCACAACAAAATGCCTTTTATTTCACCCAAATTTATATAAATAGATCCATAGAACACATATTTATTTAATAGACCTCTAGATGTTAATGATTTTTACCCCAACTCATCCAACTATAACATTAATAAATTTACACAACCAGATCCTCCCATAGATTATTTTAGGTGTGGAATATTTAGAACATCCCTAAAATTTCATCCCAATCACCTAGGATTATGTTGGAGATGATTTCATTCAACATAAATTGATGAAAATTCAAGTCAGTTCATGTAATAAATCCATGACACAATCCCAAGTCTCACATAACACCAATATATGTATGATAAATTGGTTTTAAATACAACAACCACCCATATGATAGATCCCATAAAAAGCTATGGATTTTAAAAACACAATCCTTACATGACACAACCTCAAAATCCGATATTTTACTCCACGTTATATAAAACTCAATTTCACATAAGTTGAATTCTCATGGTCCCTACTTGCATTCGAACCAGGTTCAATCAAGAAAATTCCATACTCACAGCTGGTATTGTAGACCCTCATTCCCAACCCCAACATTCCATTATATATTTGGTAATATACTTTCTTTTGACTCCAAATCATAGGAACCCTCATATCAAAACCCCTATTTGATTCTAGATATCTATAGTGTACATGCCCTTTTCCCTCAAAATTCATAACAAAAATTAATACATTATCACCATACATTAAATAAACAATTGAAACTAACCATAATACCTATCATTGAGATCTTGCAGGATCCCCATATCCTTACTTCCTCCCACTATAACTGGGATAAGGTAGCTTTATGTGTAATACCCAATAATGCTTGAGATATATGACTTCAAACTACATAACCCCAACATCATTGCAGCCTGATGTTGAAATACATGAAAATTTATTCAACACATGATGTAAAATTTCTTCATTATCAAATGTAATGATAATGTTATTATCCATGTCATAATCCTAGGATTCCATGTATATGGTTCATGATATACAACTACTTATGATCATGATATGAATCCCAAATCTTCCAAGAAGCTTCTATCTATAGACCCCAAACCATACTTTTTTTTTGTGCCATGAAAACTATACCATACCCCATAATGTCAAATATTATAATGGTCTCATAATAAGGTCTTTATATATAAAAACATACTATATGAGTTTTCATACTTTTTCTATAACAAGTTATATCAGATGCCTCTCTAAGGATTAATACCGATATCCCGACAACCTTGTCCATAATTTATAGGAAGTGAGGAAAAGATGACTTCAAAGACTCCATGAATCCCAAATCAGTCATACCTCAACCTTTTGAGTAAAATAATATGAAGCTAGATCCTTTTTTAAATAGAATATTGAACCTCCCCCAATAAGTTCAAAGAAACCATGACTTTTGCATCACCAAATGATAAAAACCTATGCCTGACAAAGCATTTTATGAGTTTATATTGGCAGACTACCACCTTAGACCTAAAATCATGAGCCCCCATCAATTGAATGAATAATGTTTACTTGACTATTACACAAAGAGATTATTGGTAGTTCCCCCACTAAAATTTATATCTATAATAATATTGACATGGATATAGACCTGTGAGCCCTCATGATGAACCATAATATCAACACTAGGTGAAGATCGTAGGGTTCCTTCAGTGATTATCCTAGTAATAATATGTGGTTATCATATGACCTATTCATTCCCTATGTCGGTGATGAGAATTGGGTTTTACCGCTTTAATGATTGGGGTATGACTTATATTATGAACATATGAATCCTATATAAAGATGATATAAACTATTATTCCATTACCTGTGTGATGCGATTTGGATTCAACCTTATGTGATGATCTTGATATCCTATATGTGACAAGATTAAGACGCATTTGAGATGATAATTGGACTTATCATCACATTCATTAATTGATGAGCCTTAGTTAGTACCCACTATGGTGAGTATATGATGAACTCAGTGTTAGTTCTATGAAGGATTATGTGACGATCCTATTATTTCTCACATGATGAGTATCAAATGCCTCAAATAAAATATACGAGATAACATTAGTGGAAAGAAAATTATTCATGAGGTGATAAGTGATAGATTACCTATAGAAAGAACATATATTTTTCTTTGTGGATCATAAGACTAATGAGGGATCTATCATAATAAACATTATATCATGGGAATAAAACACCATAAAAACACAAATGTGGTGTAATTTTACATATTTCTAACATGATAAACATATTAAATATCTACAAACATAGGTAGGCACCATATCATGGAACAAAATTACATAATTACCCAGTGTCTATTAGAAGATAACTCTAGAAATTAGACTAGTGAAAAAGTTTTAAATCTATATGTGATACCTAAATAAGGTGAAAATATCCAATAATGATTCCATGGAAGTAATATCCATTAACATAAAATATAGTGGTTATGGCCTCTGAAATTTATAATTTGGAAATTTTGGGAAAAAGGGTCATGAACAATCTAATTATACATAACCCATTCACAATGGATACCTTGTTAGAAGTGTTAGAAATAAAATCTATTACAAATTTTAAATCTATATTCCCATATCAAAATTATTTTCAGTTACCATATAACACTATTCCATAGATTTAGAATAATCAACTACATATAACATAATTAAATAGACAATCTATATTTTCACACATTATCTTTTGGGAAAACATAAACATAATATATCAAAATCCATGAAAACATTTCAATTTACACATTGGATACATGATTCAAAAATAATTCCAATTGAGATGTAATTATCAGAAGTTAAATAAATCTTTTTAAAAAATATAATCCTTCTTCTCCAATAAACCCCATAGGATATCAAACTAAATTTATGTAAATCATCATGTATTTGATACAATCAACACAATATTTGTGTACAAAAAATCCTTAATGAGGATAAAATCACGTGACCACACCTATATGAATAATACGTTTTAATAGAATTGAACCACCTAATTACCAGATCACAACTATTCCTCTCATATACCCTCTTTTTATCCCTTATAGGAGTGATCAATTCTAATTTTCTCTTTTTTTCAATAGTAAAAGTATTTATAGAAAAACATGAGCTGAGAAAAAAATAAATGTGAGGCACTAGTATAAGTAAAATAATAAAATGTAATATTATAAAATAAAATCTTATATCAAAACACATCTGGTCTACCAACCACTTAATTTTTTATAAATAAGAGTTATCCATGAAAAACTCTACCTCGTGGTCATCCCTTATTAATAATATACCAACTAGATTATATAGTATATTTATCTATGGATATTGAGCTTTTAAATAATGTTATATTCAATAACCACCTAATTTTATTGCTTTCAATAGTCATTTATCATGATTATGCTATAAACATTGATATTGAGTGGGTTGATGAATTTGATAGGGTGTTCCGTTAACAGTCATATTCCATAACCACCACCTTCTTTTGGCCTATAAATAGGGGTATATATAATGGTAATACCTATACTTCCATAAAATAATTTTTGAAATAATTGGTCTAAAATAGATGGATATATACTACCCATTCAATAAAGTTGAAATCACAATAAAGCATTCATCCCATTTAATCACATAAACATTAATTTCATTAAAAATCATAAACATCTATATATATTTACTTTATAAATAAGTACATATTAATAACTCTTTATAAGTGATCCTATCTTGGAAAATAAATCATCAACAATCTTAGAATAACTTAATATCAATATGATAGAACTCAGAGAAATTATACCCAACTACTATTAGATATTATTCCTAAAAACTTCTTGAATATGACCATATATCAAATTCTCATAAATCATAAAATTAGTTGATTATTTCAAAAATATTATAAAACTTACAATAAAGTCATGAAGAAATTATATATGCTATGGTGTAACCAATAAAACCAACCATCATTTGAGTCTATGTGACTCTTATAAGAACTCATAATTTGAAAAAAAACACAAAAATATGTCTATCTATCATAGTAACATAATTATAGTCCAATAATACTGTCCACCAATAATGTGTTAATCATCACAAGGAAATTTCCACAAATGAAATATAGTGCATGTTTCCTACAAAGAGAATTTAAAAATATATCACAACCTCTTATGACTAATGGCTAGTCTCATGATCAATGATAAAACCATTATATTTGAGAAAATTATTCTTTTAAAACACACTCATCAAAATTTTCAATATCTATATTACAACTTAATCTATACACAAACACATAACCGAGATCTTCCTTTAAATATAAAAATGTAAGAATGGATTTTATGAATTTTCATAAAAGGTTGAATATGAGGATACATAAATTTACACATGGTTATTTTAGAATTTATAAATGTTGGTTCATAAATATATAACAAAATTATTGTATCCATTTATATGTTGTGTGGATAACTCTCACAAATATTAAATTTTATTAATTTTCTCTTAAGAATATTATACATGAGTTTCATTTGTGTTTTAATGTTTATTTGTTAAAATAGAATCATGGATAGTAATTAGACTCATTCGAGTATATTGATGGAGAAAATTAAGAATGTTTTTATATTAATCATAGATAATGTTTTTGCTATCACCAAAACACATCATTTTTAGTGTACAAAAATGAGTAGTGAAAGGTTAGAAGAGAATTGATCATGGTAGTGCTTGTGACTTTCTATATGTTTAATTATTTTCTAGATAAATAATAAAATATATTTTATATTCCACCACTATGTCATAGTTGTTGATGAAAATGAAAATGGTTTTCATGACCATGGTCTTGAATATTGGAAGGTGGAGTAGACTGATAAAATTTAGAAAGTAGACTTAGCTTACTCACCCTGTCATTGTGGCCACCCATGATATATCCTTTCTTATGATATATAGAAAATTTCTAGAAATTATAAACTCAAACTGAGTATAATGATAAAATTTTTAATATAATTCAAGAATTATGTTGATCACATGAGGATATTGGAATAATAATTACAATATTACAAAAAAACATCAATGTTTTCAGAACTATATTAAGGAAGTAAATTGCAATTTAAAATAAATTAAAATAGGGAGTAAAATACTTACTAAGGATAGATATATTAAATTAATGGGAAATCAATATCCAGGGATGATTTTTTTAAAATATTACAACTCAAGTTCACTAATGAAATTTAAAAAACTCCAATTAATGAAATTATAATTGATTTATATCCATTTTGTTTATTTTTAAAAACAATTATACTCTATAATCATTAGGATCAATGTAATCAGAGAAGTTATTATGAATTAAGATTAAATAAATTATGAGAAATAATAATCCAGCTATATTTTCATGACTTATTTTTCTCTACCTTCTTACAATTCATTCATTGAATAAAACAAATTATGAAATATTTAATAATGAACATAATGAACCAATTAAGTCTTAATTTAGGAATAATAAATAAGATAATACCATTATATATTAAAAATAAAACATTTTTTACCCACCATATTGAATCAATCCTACTATATTCTATGTGTTTATCCACGAATCAATAAACTATCATTTACAATTAATGAACCAAAAATCATATAAGAGTTAATAGAAAGAGGACTAATAAAAAAATGAATACATGTAGAAAACATAAATGAATTGATAATTAATATATAATGAAATTGTCCCACATTAAATAATGAAAATCTGAAAAGGAAAACTAAATAAAATAATATAAACCCAGTTGTTTAACACCTGAGTGGATAACTCATAATTATTATAGCATGGTCCACAATTTTTAGAAGAAAATCATCAACTATATAAGCATACAAAATAAATGAAGATAACGAAAACCATATCCTTAAATGTTCAATTTTATAATCCCATTATATATGAGTGGGTCATCATTTTATTTCTTGTAATTATTATAAAAAATTTATTGATCAAATTAACCATTTCCATGGAAGTTCCTACATTTGTTTAAATTTCCCATTTTAAATCCTTTATTGAATAAAATAAATCTTAAAAATTTATTCAATAAATATATATCCATAGAAAATATGATAATACTTTTTCATTTACATCCTTATTTATTTGATCCATTCTATATAATGTTATCCCTCATAAATTTTCACTTTACATGGAATTATGATTTTCCATGAAAAATGATCATACTTACCATTCTTGGTTCACATCCACATAAATCCCAATGTCTATGTGAATTTTGTTTAATCATTTATATTTCCCTATAATTGATATAAATTATTGATTATGGTATAATATACTTCATTTAAATCTAACATCCACTTTTTTGAGTTCATATCTATTTAATAAAAATGCTATAAAAACATAGATGCTACTATATCATTGAATTCTTTCTCATTATTTAAAGTTAATATTCCATGATACTTTTTATGATGAAAGGAATTTTATTCAATTTTATCATTTTTAAAAAAATAATTTCATGATTGTATCATCTTATTCATATTTAGTGACATCATATATAGGTTAATACCATGTCAAATTCATGAAAATTAAACTCATGTAACAGGGAGAATATAAGAGTTAATATCAAAAGATATCTAATCCCATCAATTTATCCTTTATCTAGAGAGACACCAAATCCTTTATTTTAAATTGAAAGGATTTATATTCATACAAAGGATTTTCACTTCATCAACTCACCATACATTAGTTATAAAACCTCATCAAATTTCTCTTTATATAAATGGTCTTATTTGAGTAATTATAACATAGTGAAGTGTTCATATGAATTAATATGTTGTGAGATATCCCTATATGGTATAATTATAGATATGAAGGGTTAAATCTAATTGAATGTTTCAATATATTCAATTTTCCCATCTTTATTTATCTTTTCAAAAAAAATATCTTAAATAAAAATAATGTATGTTCTGGTAATAAAATAATAACAGCATTAAAAATCAAAAAAAATAATAAATAAATTAATATATATATATATAATCAGGGAATTAAACACCCCCATACATAATCCTTTTCTTCTCATCAAGAAAATACCAACATTAAAAATAATTAATCTATATTTTAACAAGGGAAATATTGAAACAATAAACCTCATAAATATAATGTTATAAATAAATATTTTGAAAGATAAAATATAAAAAATTAATAATCTGTAATCATTATTTATATATAATTACCTTTTATTGCATATTTTCTCTTCAAATAACATTATTTATTTAATCATTAATATCCATTTCACTTATGATATACATTGATGGAAATTAATTATACTCATCACTCAATAAAATGTAGTCAATGTTATACTCATTCCCAAGAATATTCACTCAATCCACAATCATATACATTATATGATTCTCCACATAGAAATTAAGACAATAAAAATCATGAGATTTTTTAGTAATGTAATATTGAATATGAGTTCATAGTTAAGGGTAATGATGTGAAAAAATAAAATAACATGGCTTAAGAAATGAGGCTAAAATATTTATGCACAATGTTTTATATTAAATTTAAATATAATTGAAAAATAAATTCCAATTCCAAAATGAATTAATATGAAATTTCAAAACTCCTTCTCTCTAAAATATCCACAAACCCAAATTTAAATAAAATAAATGATTTTGTTTATCTTATTTTGAAATATTCATCACACATTGTTTTCCTTTTTTCATTTTTAATGAGTTTAGGAACCCCAATTCAATAATATTTCATGATAATTTTTGATACATTATTCTCAAATGAATAAGAGTTACCTATCCATACCAATTTATGGAAAACTCACCTATAGGTAACATTATTCAAAAAACTCCCTCTTTAAATATCCAATGATTAATAATGTTATAATAATAAAGAATAAGGGAATTATGTACAAATATTCCTGTAATGTTGCTCCATATTAAAGAAATTATTGGTTTATAAGGATAAAAAAGATTAGATATATGGTAGGTATCGATATCAAATGGTATAAATTATAATTAACTGATTGATTAATTAATATTATGTTAGTTAAATTTTTTTATAATTTTATATTATAAAGAATAAAAATTTTGTACTTATGCATATTCCTAGACTCTATCATAAAAAAGCGTATAATAAAAAATATGACAATATGGATTATAATACCTCTTTAGATTGGAAAAAATAGGATTATAATGTACTGGAATGGAAAATTATAATGAATATACTAAATTAAAATTTCAATGATTCAAAATCTAGAATAAATATCATATGAGGGATGACATTAAACACCACTCCAACAAGAAATAAGAATATAGCATTCAAATATTTTAGCTTATATCTCCATCATTTATGACCATAATTAAATAATATTTTCCAATAATAAAATATAGATATCATAAGTGAAAATTTAACCAAGATCATATTTTTCATGAAATAAATATAAGAATCCCATCGAGAGATTAAATTTATTTGGTCCATGAAAAAATTATTCTTTATCAATTAAATTCATGTAATGGTAATGTAAATTTTAATTATTAATAAATAAGTAAATTGTATGAAATTTAAAACAGATTTTATTCATGTTAATTAAAATTACATATTCATTTGAACATAAAATTTACCAAATAATCTTGTAATGTGAATGGTTTAAATAATTTAAGTTTAAAAATAATTTGAAGTTGGCATCAACCTCTCAGAATACTGTTAAATTAATTCCCAAATCAAGATCAAAATAATGAATTAAAAAAATTGGGTTCATTTCTATATGTGATTTGATTAAATTATTTTATCTATACTTATCCTAATTATGTGTCACACTATATGATAATGAAATAGAGTTACCAATTCCATATTAATAATCAAGTTTCATTTATGATAATCCTGAAAAATGGGATTTTTCTTTCATGTCCTTCATAATGATCTTTTAATGAAGGATAAAAAATGATTTCAAAAGTATTAATGAATTAATAGGAAAATAAAACTTATAAATAATTGGTTTGTACTATTCCTTAATGAATTCATATTTATACAACTATTATAATTCGACATTATCTCATTTAATTTTAACAATGTCATCTTCCTATTCTTTATGTTATAGGGATTATTATTTAAAAATTATAGTATACTATATCATTATAGAAATTATAATTAAAGATATATTTTAGTATATGTTTTATATAGCATAAAAAAACTACATTTATTTAATATATGTATTTTAAAACCATTATAATTGTTTTTTATTAAACCAACAGGCGTCAATTTCTATCATAGATTCTCTATCTTATTTTTTCCTTATCCCTTGAAGTTTCATCTCCCTGGAAATGAAATGAGTTCCATCCATTGACTTTTGACTATCAAAATGGTGATAGATATTCCAACCGAAATGTTATTATTAAATTGGTTAGAGGTATAATCTATTCTTAGAGACATACTTAATATTATTACCATTTATTTGGGAATTACAAATATAGAATCCATTAACTTAGATTCTACTTGGTAAATATTAATCATTCATAAATATCTTATTGGGGCTATATGAAAGCTAATTTGAGAATTTAATATTTTTTTCAATTTTTTCCATGATTCTTGTTTATGTGGATTTTAATATAGATTTTCTAGTTCTAGGAATTGATTTAGGGATTCTAATGTCTGATTTATTAGTCCTTTCCATTGATCGATAACGAAAATAATTGAGGGTATTTATTCAAGTTTTTTTTATATGTTTTATTTAGATTCTAAAAATATAGATTTTTTATTTCTTATTGATTAATTATGATAATAAATATTATATCAATGGAAACCATGTGATGTATCATGAAGGATAACCAAACATTATATGGTTTTGAAATATATCAAAATAATAAAAACATATTTATATTTCCATTCCATGGTTTACATTAATAGAATACATTAAAATATGTTATGTTTCTAAAAATATGAACCTAATAAATTTTAAGGAATTATGTGGTTATTTTATATTAAACATTCTTATTAAAAGTATTCTTAGAAATTTTTGGAGGAAATATGTTTTATCTAATAATCATTAAATCTACTTCTTTAAATGGGAATTGTTTTGATTCGTATTCTCTATAAATTAATTTTTTTAAGAGGACATTACTTAATTGATAAATATTATGTTGAGAACATAGTTTATATGGAATCCTATTGATGTTGATATAATTAAAAATATAATTCACCTTCTTCTGCATGTTTTAAAAAATTCTTAAACTTTAAATCGTCTACCATTCCTAGGAAAAATAATGAAATAGCCACACTAGACATTAAATATTAATTTATGCTCTTTTCAAATGAAATATTAATCCTAAATTGAGAACTAATTCTAGTTTTAACTGTATTGATTTTATATCATCTCTAATATATTTATATCTGTTATACATTCTCATTGTTAGTCAAAAATATTCTAGTGTCTCCAAGGCTTATCCAAAGGTATTAAAATGCATTGTTTAGGAGTATCAATGGATCTCTTAAGGATGTAAAATTATTATTTGTCTAACTACTAAAGTTGAATGGATGGTTTAATGATATAATATATCCCATTAAATTTATAATTTTATATTATATAATATAATATACTAAAAAGGATTAATAATATAATTAATTGATTGATCATAAATGGGAGAAGTAACATGATTATGTAGTACCATGATTCTAAATGTCTACATGGATATTGTAGAAATTATGAATTCGATGTGATATTGAATTATTTTATCCAATTATCATAGTATTGTTAATTACATTACTATTAAGTAGGTGACTTCTAACATGCATCATTGTTTATTATGCGACTTAATTTTAATTTTACAATATAGTTTTGAGAATAAATTTCAAGGAGTTAATTGTTTTATTTTAATCATAAATTATTTTTTCTGAATATATTATTTTTGTTATATATGTATAAATGTTGTATAACATTACTAATGAACAGACCTCAACATGCTAACTATTTGGATGAGTTTATATAGTTCTCAATTTGAAATAGATCTGTTAATGAAAGAATAAAATTTATAAGTAATCTAAAAAAAATTAAAATATAGAGGATGTTACATGAAGATTATAAACACTAAATAATGAAGTAATTACCTACTCAATATGTTCATTAAATATGAGATAGATAATAATATGTTATAGAAAATTTTAGCACTAATGTCAATAAAATCATATGGTATGTTATTTCATTTATAGTGGATAATAAACTTCAGAACATGATAAATGATTCTATATTCATTATTGGGAAAAATCAGGAAAATAATAACAAATCAGAATATATAGTCATGGATGCTACAAATATTAACATGAAAAATGTTGATATTATAACCTCAAGACAAATAAACGAAGAATGTTAAATATTATATTATCTTCATCATGATGTGGTAGAGACTAAATCAAGATAAAAAATTACAGAGTAGAAAAATTATTTTAATGATTTATTTGTTAATGGGAATAATGTTTTGTGAAGATGAATAAACTATTCCAAATATTATTTTTATTGAATTTTCATCATATCAACTATCTATATGTAATTTCAAATAGACCAATATCAATGTAATGTGAATTGGTTTGTGAGACATTTCTTGAATTCTTCATCTATGTGTATTGTTATTTATGTAAGAATTTTGTTAACAAATTTATCTCAATTATACACAAAGTAGACCTTGTTAATTTTTTTTTGTTATATTGGTTAGTGGATTCATTTATTCCACTATGAATTTTTTTTCATTTAGAAATATGTTAAATTGTAATGTTCAAATCTCAATTAACATTCTATTGTGAATAAGTACAATTTTTTTTAAAGGTTCTACATTAATTACCTTTAAAACCATGATTATAGAGATAATTCATGTGACCTAAAACAATTGATAAAAATATGTGTTATTATATGGAAAAAACGAGGGGTTAGTACAACATCTAAGAGATTCAAAATACGAGAATGAAAATTGGTTTATAACTTCTTGATATCTCATAAAGTACTTGGTATGATTAATTCAGATTAGATAACAATGGATTCAATGTATTTGAGGATTTTAGTTCCATTTATACCATTTGGTTGTTAATTCTAATCCATTACAATCTACCTATATGGATGCACATTCAGGAAATAGCCTTCACCATTTCTACTAACATTCTTAAAAAAGTTCATTGAGATGACATTGATGAGTGATTATAACCTCTACAAGAGGAATTATCTATATTATGGAATAAATGTAATATTACATGTGATTAATACACTCTTAAAACGTTCAAAATTCATACTAAAATAACGTAGACCATTAGTGACCTCCTAGACTAGAAAAATTATCTGGTTGGATACAAAAAATGGTACAGATTCTCATGTTTATAACACTACTTTTAATATATTATGACAAAATTATAGTAAATATTTTGTTTCTAAATATACGAATGATTTATTGATTCATCTCAAATATTTTTTTTACAAATTAAATATAAATTGAATCATTGATCTTAGAAATCATAAAAAGTTATTGATAGGTTTTGAGATATTGGAACCAATAGTAAATGTAAAAGGGAAATAATAGAAAGTCCATAATTTGTGTGATAGTGTGAAATGAGTTTGAAGTACATTATCAGTTTACATTAGAACATAAAAATTGAAGGAAAATATATATCTATTTAGACATTCATTTTAGGAAATTATTTTTTTCATCATTATCATAATGCTACTCTAGTATAAGGGTTTAAACATCATGTAAGTTAAAAAATAAAACAATATACATATATATATATATATTAGATTGAATTATATATTTTTTAAATTTAACAATTATAAATAAATTATTAGATCAAAATTATTATCTTCTGAGATGAATTTTTAGAAGAATTGATGTTTTTGGATCAGGGTCCTCTACTACATGATAGAAAATTTATTTCTTCCATTTTGAAATGAATGTAATTTCAGAAAATGGATCCATAAAAATATTTAAAATATAGAATATTCATATATTAATATTTTATAAAAATTAATACTATATAATGGTGACTAATTTTATTAAAATAAATTTCAATGGTCAAATTGTATTTTGTATTTTCAGTTTAAATTAAGATAATATTATAAAGGGTGTTAAAAAATTTATATAGTTTACATATGAAATCTTATATCATTTATGGCTGCTCATGGACATGAAGAACAATATTTGTTTAACTTCACATCACATGTGAAAATGATATATTATGTGGAATATGTTGTGAATGAATGGAAGAGTGTTTTCATACACATGATATAAAGGAAATTGTATGATATGGTTGATGAAGTGAAAGAATATTCTTATGACATTGAATTTCAGATATAGTATGGTATTGAATTATTTTACAGGATGATATTTAGAGTATTTATATTGAAATAATGGATGAATTAGATGTCATAATGCAACATGATAATGACATGATTAAAATAAAAAACTATTTTATATGGAGTCATCCATTTTCATATCAAATATCCAAGTACAAAATAATTTATTTTGGAGATTATAAATCTGTAATAGAATTAATTTTTTTATGATAGAAGTATTTCAATTTGAAATTATATATTTTATACTTATTTTGAAAAAATATTTATGGAATTTTCTTTCCAATTTATAAATGATGTAAATATTGGGAAAAAATTCCCATGATAGGAGTCGATTGACACTAGATGATATTACCACCATTCAAACATCGAATTTTATTTTTCATTCCTTGAATATTATTTATTTTACATCCTATAACTACTTTATAATTAAATATAGTTCGATAAATTGATCTTTTATAATTAAAACTATAATTCACTATGTCTCCATTTCAATAGCATCTAGAACAACATTTATCTCCCCAGCCCCAAATTAAATTTTCCAAGAACCAATATATTAAACAACTTTTGCTGAAAATTTTCACACATTGAGGGATTAAGTGGTCACTCCAGTTACCTCATGTGGATTTTTGAGGGTCATGGTTATTGATAAAAAAATTATGAATAAAATTATTTCATTTTTTATACTAATAGTTTATTTTTGATGGAATCATATAACAACACTTTTAGATGGAGACAAATTAATGGTTTTGAAATGTGGATTATAAATGGAATGAATGTACTTATACAAAACACATTAGTTTAATTATATCAAAATATGATTGGATATTTACCTACTGATATTTTATCGATTGATTGAAAGAGTCAAAAAAATTCACAATTCCAAACCATTTTAAAAAAGGTTTTAATGTTTTTCATTTGAAACATAAATATAAATCATTATATAATTTTAAAATAAATTACAATAGATTTGATAGAATAAGGTAATGTTAATAAATATATAGATGAGTGTCTCTCATCATGATGTAATAATGATGATTGCTTTTGAATTTCATATTGGGGATGTTGTTTCATATTAATACACAATAATTGAAATAAAATGCATTAAATAAAATAGGTATGTATGTAATTATCCTACTAGTATTATATTATAGTTTTATACTATACTAAGATGAAACATAAAACACAATGAATATATATTTTTCTAGTGAAATTATAATTTAAAGTATCTTATAAATTTTATCCCTAATAATCTGAACTCCTTTCAAATATAGGTGAACATAGTTCTCATATATAATTCTCCATCATTTATTTGGTATAATGTTTCTGCATGGTTAACTTTTAGAAGTCCATAATAATATATATATATATATAGTTATGGTTTTGAGGATGTATCTATAGTGAGGAAACTATTTATTTAAATGGGAATAATATTCCATTGTTATAGATTTTTTAGAATCGTAAATCATATCGGCATGATAATAATATAATGGTTATGAATTTTTTTTAACATATGAAATTATAATATTTATTCTCAATAATGGAATTATGTTTAACTATAGATGAATTATTAATAGTAATTTGTTTAATGTGAATTTTTTATTTCATTAAAAAAAATTTCCTATATTTTTCATATTTTTTGTTGTGGTTACGATTGAGATGATTTTTTTTCATTTTTGAAATAAATTATAAGGTGTTGAAATTTTGTGGTAGTATAGAATGTTCTATTTTAGGGATATGGTAGGAGTGACATGGATTGTTTCATTTTTTTAATTTTTTTATAAAAGGGCTATATTCATAATTTTCTCCCCTATACTAAATAGTGGTTATTTAAACTGAAACCAAATAAGTGTAACTAATTAGAGGTATATTAAAAAAATACTAAATTTAATATCTATTTAACATCAGTTTAAAATAATTCAAAATAATTTACACTATTTAGTTGATTTTCAAAAGGTTTTTTCTATTAGTTTAAATTCAACCTAAAACTGTAGCTAAAAATATTAACACCACTGAAAAATAGTGCTTCAGGAATTTGAAAAATCCTAAAATATAATATGAAACAATTACTTGAAATTTTTTTCAATACCACATCTTGCTACAGTTTTTTGATACATCCATATAACCTTTTACTATTATTTTAATACTCCTCTAAACAAAAAACCACGATTGTCCAAATTTTCTATAGTGTGTGAACTCAATCACATTCTGCTTCCCCTTTACATAAATAAAATCCACCTCTACAAGAAGTTAATATTTCTTAAAGGCCAAACAAAAAATTATTTGTTATGGATTATGTTCTAGTACATGGTCTATCCATGTCATATAGTATGATATGTGATATTTTGAGGAATATTCTTTTCCATATATTTTGGTATATTACAAGGCATGTTATGTTGATAACATGTCATTACATGCATGATTAGATGAATGTTATATTATTATATTGTAATTTATTCCAATAATATTATATCAGTATTTAATACTTCTAATATGATAAATCATAGAATGTAGTGATGCAATTTGGTGATGAATTCATAGGTTGATAGTTCCTTTAACTCATATGATATAACGTATGAATTAATTCAAAGTTTGATCATAATTTCTATTTATGTGAGGAAAAACCATCAATGCGTATTGGTTTGATAATCCAAAATATTCTTCTGGTAAACTCTTGATGAGGAGTTTCACAAGATAACCCATCGAGGCCATCCTTTTTGGTGATATGACATATCTAACTACCCCAATTCTAGCTCTAATTTTCCATGAGTGGGTGACAAGAACCGAGTATGATTATATCACACATGGGAGGTGTTAACCTATGTACTAATATACATGAAAATATATTCAATACAATACAATTTCATGAAGGAATAAATGACATGATAAATTAATGAAAAACTTATATCCCACTTAAGAGTAAGTAAATAAGTATAAGAAAGTGATAAAGGGGTCAAATACAAGACTTTATAGTATATAAAAGTAAGTATAACCAGATGAAATGGTGGGGAGTACTATTAAATTCAACACCCATTAAACACTATAATCTATCTAGACAAATAATATTCTATTTCTTCTCCCCATCCACCAAGGACTATGTCAAATGGGTTTACATGTGCATAAGTCATGATATGTGTGGGAAAGTCTGAAGTGGGTTTAATATATCAATATAAACTATGAAACTAACAAATCAAAAAGCATAACAAATCAAGAGTAGTCATCCCATCAATGTATACGTATATATAACAAGTAATGATATATTAAAATAATCAACAAATCCCTGATATACTCATAATAGGAAAATAGAATACTAGGATACTAACCCATATACACAACCATGAAAAACTACTAGGGGATTATAGATAACTATAATTTTTTTATAACTCACTCCATGAGTAAATCTATAACCACTGACACTCATTTTTGATTCTCTCCTAATTAGGACTAGCCAAAACTTTTCTGAGTTGATCTGTATAGAATAAGATGTGCAGACATAGAATCACACTCATGATTGAGAGGGGATTTAACTTACACTACTAGATCAATATTCATTGTATCATATCATTTCACTGTGTGTTTTGGTCAAACCGATACAACTTACCCCATCTACGATGGATATGAAAAAGGATAACACTAGAGGCCAAACATAGGGATATCAGAATGTTTCTCTTATAAAAAACCTCTAAAATGGATCATAATATCATCTATAGGATTTAATGATGTATTATACCCTCATTAGGATGGAATGAAGAACCATACTCAACTAACCATACAATATACTAAGGAAACAATGGTTTTGAAACAATTTTTTAGGAAGCACATGATTTGTATAGAGGGTACACAGTACATACCATTATCAATGGACTAGCCTATACTCCTGTTTGTGTCGATTTTCCAATTCTTTTGTACACCCAGAAGCCTATGTGTATTGGGAAATTCCATTGTAATATACCCTTTCTTATATGCATAGCAGTGTCTTTTCCCATGTACACATGGAGTACTTGTTGGGCTACTAGCATAAGGACAAATGGTTTGAAACACGAGTAAAAAAACATGTGATATTTAATTTTTCTTCTTAAATAGTAGTTCCATAGTTTGTTCAATGTGACTTGTGTTCTTATGAAGTACAAGACATGTACCATTTAATTATAAAGATTCCAAAGTTCCACCATGCATCTTTTTAAAATCCATTGGCTTTTCATCTAGTCACTATACGTGGTAGTAATCATGGATCTATGTTGACTGACCCTTGTTATCATTATTAATTAGGTTCCCTCATTCAACCCACATGGAAATCGACCACTGTTTCCTCTCACTATCATCACATGTCAAAAACAGAAGAAAATGAATAATATTATTTCTCTGATCCACATCCAACAATCTTTCTTCATATCACCATATAAATCACATCCATGATCACAATATGAACCTATTTGATTGATCCATTGCGCAAAATAATAACCCCACAAGGATCGAATACTTGGTTTTCATCGAATTTTGAGTGAAATAAAATTCCCTAAATTAATGATAGATGAAATGGGAATGAAATCAAAGAAAAAAATAGAGGAATTAACCTAAATCATGTTTTGGTAGGCCCTGATCTTTATTTATTAAAATAATGAATTAATCAATAAAAAACTGTCAAATAAATCTACAGTAAATCAAACAAAGGTACTTGAATAAATTTTTGTTAGTGGAATTTATCTATCATTGAAATGGGATAATCAAAACAGAAGAATCCTTATATATCAAATTTCATACATCATGTTTTTTTCATGCCAATGAGTTACCGGAATACATTAAAATCATTGGTGAGTTTTACAACCTCTATTGGTGAAATGATCATTGATCATGATTTCGATTATTGTCATTCTCCATGTCCTAATCTAATAGGTCCTCTAAAAATAGTAGGTTTATGTAGCTAAACTGATGATTGTGTTTTAACATTCTATTTATATTGTGTCTCTAGGTCACAATCTTGATAGATAAAAAATAAATAAATTTAATAATTTATTTATTATTTTCATATGTGATAATATGTTCACAAACCCCTGAATATGGAAAATATTATATCACACTTTTAGTAATCCCCAAAACCCGAGCTCAATGAAAACCCCTTATTTTATCATCAATCTGATGTTATTTAGTTATTATACCTTTTTTAAGAACTACATGTGCATGATGATAATATATTTATTATTTTTAAATCATTATTTTTAGGATCACCATGCCTCAAAATCACACTTTGTCTCATCTCCCGGATCCAAAAATATTACTAGATAATTTTCACATATTTATATGGAATAAAATAGATGGCACAATCTCCTCACCTTAAATAATTTCATCCTAAAAATAAAAAAATAGTACTAAAAATTATTTTCTACTATGCTCACATCTGAGTCTCCCATTTATCTACATTCACAGATGATTCATGTGATACTATTCAAATATGATTCAGGGTGACAATGGAATGGATCACCCATGGTTGATCTTCTAATACTGATCCTCACTCTCCAATGGGTACTCTACAAAGGTATCAAAATCCCCGATATCCACCTCTCTCCAGTCGATAACATGGGACTAGTCGTAATCATACCCCTTGGAATAAACACATGGAATAAATTGTTCTCTGTTCTAAATATGGTGGTAGGTCCATGTGATACACCACATCAAAGTCCCTATGATGTATCTAGATAAGGAAAATGAATCTCAGAGACAACATGAATCATAGGACAAAACTCAGCAATCTATATCATGGTGGGAGCTTTAGGAACACATCACATCTCTCATTGAACCCAATATGTATATGTATTCAGTCAGAATATGTAATATAGTGGATCTACAAATTCTTCATCCCCACCAGGATAATTTATACATTTTCTGTTGTAGTTCGCACCAACTCTTGTCGCATGAATATTGACTCTCCTAGATTGGTCCAACATAGTGGTTACCAATAGGGAAACACGTACAAGGACTTATATTCTTCCATTACGATCATGGAATGATTGTTTGTTTTACTCAAACTCCTTCATGGTTAGGTGATCCTACCAACTAAAATCAGAGCCTATCATATAATACCACAACATGTCCTTCTAAAAATTAATGTTCTATTATATCTGGTCATCAATCTGGGTTTGGAATGTTGTACTCAGAAGAAATTGAGCCCCAAGGTCTCCAGTAATTCTTTATAGAATCATTATGTGATATGAGAAACATGACTTGAAATTATCATTGAGTGGACTCCATGGATCCAAACTATCTCTGGCATGTAATTTCATATCATGATCCATATAAAATTATTGTCTCATATATTTAAGAAGTTGGCAGACATTTTATGTTTTTCTTGGATCACACGGATGAAATCATATACTCTATATTTTTTAGGTAACCCAAAAAAAAATTACATTAATATCCAATCACCAATCTGCTCTGGATCTTCAAGGGTTTGAGAAAAACCTGTTGGAACATGTTTATCAGACTTCAACATCTAACATATAAGGCATCAAGGGAACAACTCTGATACACACTTATTCATACGATTCCACAATAACTAAATCTGGAGGACTTTATACACCTTCTTAACCCTTATATATCCCACAATAGAAGATTAATGGAACTCCCTCATCAAAAACTCTTATAATGTCACTTGTATTGTCACTCGGTCTCTAAAAACAGTTATGTTCTATCATCCTCTAGAAAATCTATTTGGATAACATATGGACAATATATAAGTATGTAAGGTCTCATAGTCAGTATCTACCTATTGAGACTCCCTACCATGATAGGGAAGTAGTGTCAAAACAAACATAAACTAAAATATGAATCACCACTATTCCCAAATAAGGATAAATTAAATGAGTATAATAACTTTTAATAATCAGTCAACAGTTGTGTGCAAGATATCCATTTAAGAGGATCTACGATAATGTTCCCATTCCAAGGACTACAGACTATCTCAAAGTCATAATAATAAAGGAACTCCATCCATTATCATTTTATCATGTTAATATCTTTCTAAGAGATGGTATAATTGAGACTCTTATGGTTATAGTAGATGTAAAATCACTCTCTCATAAATTAGTTTCACCATATCTTCAGGGTGAAGACAACCACTAATAACTCGAGATAATGATTCTTGTAGTTCTTCCTATTTTGTCTCAAATTTCGACACTCATAGGTGATCATAGCCTACCTCTACATCATAAAACAACCATGTCTATTTTCTAACGATGGAAAGAATAATATCTACTCAATACCATCCTTTAATAATCTTAATATGGTGGTGATCATCATCTATGGTCTCAACTCCTTAAAATCTTGTTGAAACCACTCCATCCACACAAAAGTAATCACTTTGTAGGTTAGAGTAGTCAATTGTGAGGATATCCTATATAAATCAGGCACAAATATCCTATAGTATCCAACTTATACATTAAAGATCTACACCATTTTCATGATCTCGGGTGGCTCCCAAGCTAACATTACATTGACCTTTTTAGGTACCAATGCTACAGAATCATAAGATATTTTATTTCCAAAAATGTGGATATCTGAAATCTAAAACATAAAATTAGAGAGATTCCCATCAATATATTTCTCTCAAAGTGTGTCCATATACAGTCTTAGGTGCTTTTCATTCTACTCCATTGATATAGAGTACATTAGGGTATTATAAATTAAAAACACCAAAAATATAGTTTATAAAAGGATGAAAGATCTAATTAATGAGTATCATGAACACTGCTGGGGAATTTTTCATGATAAAATGTATCATGATGTGATAAATGTGCTCATAGTGACATCAGAATTCCATCTTAAGTATATCATCATCCTGTACTTAAATCTTGAGGGAAAATTATATGAGGAAAATCAATGAGAACAACCATTACCCTCTTATATGATCAAATAGGTATTTGATCTTCTATAGTGGAATCATATTTTTCATTATAACCTACTTTACACACTAAAAAATTACAAATAACCTTAATCTGCCATCCACATTCATAGAGAACAATAGTTGGACTTCAGAGGAAACACTATGTATCATAAATCCATTACTCGATAAGTCCCCCAAAAAGTATTATAATCTCCCATTGCACTACAATATTGATACAATACTCTATAATAGATAATAGATCCTTTTCTCGGACTTATCTAGTTCAAAATTTAATCTATTAGAAAATATGATTCATGGGACATCCTCATAAAATACGTCCACATACTCAACCTCCATTATAGGGGATTGAATTCCCATTGAATCCACAACTCGAAGGGTACTTCTATTCGACTAGTAAGTAATCAACTATATCCTCCTACACATGATCCTATCATACACATCCCTGGGTTCTTTATCACCTTTGATGGAAACCCTCAATGATTATTATTTAGATACATTGTATCCTCACATTCAAATACTAAATATATTAATGAACTATGGATATCCAGTCTAGGAATTTGATAATATAATAAGGATTCCTGACATCTGTAAGGATATAACATATAAATCCATCATGTCAATGTGCCATGTCACACTATCAGGTGAAGTGTGTGGTCACTGAGTCATCCATGTATGTCAGTAAAAAAACTAATATAGATAATATATAGATTGTACCTCTTATAATACTATAAGATTCGTGGTTATAATACTCCCCTTCGTACATCTGTCCCCTCTCCTGAACACCAGCTATCTGAGCCTTTCATAGACCACATATAGATGAAGAAAGAAATTAATCATTCCTCATACCACCTTAGACTTCTCTACCCACTCCTATACAACAAATATTACCCCGTGGATCACCCATCTCATAATATTTTCTCAATTTAGGCAGTTCAACATCCCTCATTCTATTATCTATACAATAGGTCATAAAATAATGAGTGAGATTTCCATAAACTTCACACGAGAATAACCATCTCTCTCTCATCTGACTAGAGGAACTATGAGAGTTTTGAACCATAGATTCTCTATTAATGTAGCATCTCAGGAAAAGTTTATCATTTCATGATTTCTATGACTACTATCTACTACCTACTAATGACATATCAAATCCTACATTCTCATTATCGACACTTATTTTAGGGTTCAAATATTCTAGTAATATCTCTACTACTATATGTTTCTCAATAACTCTATCATAGGTGAAATGTATAGTGATATCACTAAATCCAAGATATCATTGTGTATGACATATGCGAAGGACCATGAATTGAATAATATATCTCACCCCATATCTATAGATTATCAAGAGAGTTTAGTAAACCTCATTGAATACTCTACCATGGTCATACTTCCCAATTGTAAATCTATACTGTCGATGAATAAAACTGATCACAATTTGGATCTGTAAAAATCCTTCCAGAAAATACTCTCAATGTTTGGACAGGAGAAAGTATTCACATTGTGTTCCCATGCCACCAAAACCAACTATAACTAGAGGATAATTTAATATTACTCACATATTAGATGACCATATGATTTTCAGGTGTCTTCATAAGGGAAGAACATAGGTGACTACTAATACCCAGTCCATAGCTACCTAGAGGACTGGATCTCACTAAAAATATAGATGCCACTATCTCTATAATTCAGTTTATTCACTCTACATATGTGTATCTTGGGCTAGTATTTATAATGATAACTAATGCTAAATGGGTGATATCATAAATATGGAACCACTTAGAGGTATAAAATCTTGTACAGGACCCTATACTGAAGTTGCATAACTCAGAATACAACCTAATGATAACACAATGGTATCATGGATGACTATCTTCGAAGAGGCATTCAGAAATTAAAAAAAATTAAAAACATTTATTGAGTATATCATGGGATATGAATCAATATGGATCCAGATACCCAAACCCATTATTATATAAATAATTTACAAAAAAATTTCACTAAAATTAGTGCCTACATGAACCATGTTAAGAATTAGTTGATTAATGCCTTAGTGCATATATAGACATTGGATTCCACACCAACAATGCAGTCCATATCCTAAAATGTAAAGTTGAAACACTTAACACTACTTCCATATATCCTAAACCATACCCACATAAAACAACATTTACACTCTCGTCCAAAAGTAGAACATGCTCTAATATATCTATATCCTGACTCAACCCACCATGTCCATCATGGTTAGTGAAAAAGAAATTCTTATTACACCAATTCCTGCATCCAATAGGCCAGGGGATGGTTACTAGAACTGAGTAGGCACAATCCATTGATTAGATGCATAAGCCTACATACCTATAGAAATTCACATACCTCAATATATATATTATATTTAAAATTAAAAACAATTGGTACCATAATTTTATACGTAACATCAATCCTACCTAAGTGTTTGAAAATATGTAATATAAATCCATAAATGGTCTAAATACATGCCATCCCAGAAGATGAAATTTTTTCCAACTTACTGAAAAGGATGGAGAAATCATAAAATGAAACACCTAGTAATAACCATCGGTTTTTCTAGTCTAATAATATTATATTTCTACTTTCTGTCCTTCCAGGACTCAAAAATGTTTTCATTAGAAAAAATATGTGTTGGAAAATCCAATGAAAGGGTTAGTTTAAAAATAATGACAAGAACACTTAAAAATCAGTAATTATAAAAAATTAAATAGTTTTTAGATAATTAATACACAAGTATGTTAAAAAAATAAGATAAATTGTAATAATATACTAATAATAGATATATTTATATCAGACAACCATTTATAAGGGGTCTCAAGTAATACAACCAACCACAACATAATGATCAATGATTCTAGGTTACTCTCATTCTGGGAGGACTCGATTGATGATCTACATTGACATTGACGACAATAATTAAATAGGTCATGATCATTTATATATTTGTAAAGAAAGTTCTTAGTGGATCTGTAAATGTCATGTTACTCAGTTAGATAATCTTACCCAAGACATATGGGGGATGCCTCCAACCCAATTGGATCAACCATCTAGATTTGGGATTGAATTCCTGTACATTGTGGTAATGCTGATACCAAAAAATAAACCATATAATTCTATAAGAGAGGATCCCATCCCAGGCCTTGTAGTGGTATACCGTGAAATCTATCTGATATAGAATTGATATAGGGGATCATAATCTTATTTTAGGGATGTAATGACAAATTGCACCATCATTGGTATTGAAAATGTATAAATGCTAAATTGAATATTTTCTATAATATGTAAATAATAGTTTCCATGAAATACTAGAGAAATTAAATGATTTTTAAAGAGGGTACTCAATTTTTCCTCTAACCCCTATAATGCCTAGGTTTATACACATGTTCCTCAACCCACAGTCATGTACACCTGGTTATTCCCATGTAGACCTATAAATTCTTATGTACCACTATCTATGCCCATTCCCCTAGATGTTTCCAAGTAATATGAAATTCCTTTATACTATTCCCGTACCCAATTCTATGTCCATGTACTCTCAGATTACACACCAAAACACTATCTTTAGGGTGAAAAAGATTGTGACACCCATCATATAATGTTATATATTTATTTTTTATGTATATACCCTATATATTCATCTAGGATAGCATAATGTGTGTTCGTTCGGAGAACATGTCATACAATACAAAATATTCCAAATTCTATGGTTCCTTTAATCATCTTCACCCACTCTATTGACCTTTGATCCATACATGAAACTCATAGGAGATTTTAGATTTATTTTGGAAGACCATTTCTTTCGTAGCTCATCAAATTCTTGCCTTTGGTCCCATCATGATCCTCTACTTCCAAATGTACCCCACCTAGTCCAATAATTATTAAATAGGGATAATTACCCCATTAGTCATTACTCTATTAGGTCCAAGGATGGGTACTTATATCTATGGTATCAAACTATAATGATATCAGAGGAATTGAATTATATAAGAAATAAATATTATTACATAAGACAAATCTACCACAAAAATAACCATGATAATATAAAAAAATAATATTAAAAACTATCCCACAATGAATATATAAAAAATATATAATAGTATCCAAACAGATATATATAAATGAAAAGAAAACATAGAGACATAGAAACTCTCCATTTTCCAGATTCACAATGCCATGTATAGTCCATTTAAACTCCCAAAAAACATGAAAATTAGTTTATATACATATGGTGAGCATAAAATTATACCCAACATGGTAACCAATGCCTCTCATGAACATGTGAATAAATAATACTAATGCTCCCATGAGAAAATAATAGAACCATATAGAACATAATCAGGTTACTATCCAAACCCATTCTCACTAATGAACTCTCACTAAATTACAAATTCATGTATACTAATACAATAAGAAGAAAATAAAAAAGATACATTAATACTTTCCAACTAATTTTCTATCTACATTCCCCACCATCATATATCCTAGAGGTTCAATATCATCCACAACACTTCTTCATCATATCGTCCAATGAAATTTTCTTCACGTAACATCATGCCTAAAAACTCTAAGAAAAACACAACACCTATCACCACACTAGATAATGATCATGACACTTTCTATCATAGACCCATCACATTTTCATCATATAAAATCTCACCCAATGATACATGGTCTATGTAATAACTAGAGACATATAGTATCATGAACATATATGAAAAAAAAATTGTGCCATCCTCTTCTCATGCACAACCCCCACCATATGACACACACAACATGGGGACATCACATCTCACTAAAAGAAACATGGGAAACCACCCCCTACATGGTCACATCATATCTCACCCAAAGACACCAGGTTCATCACGTAGTCTATAATCATACCTATATCCATAATAGTATATCCATGTCTACTCACATGGAAGAGAGAGAAATAAATGGTGGGTAACCATCCATTTATCGCCATGAACTAGATGTCGGTGAAAAACACCTATTATAAAAGAATGTGTGTTGAAACAAAGTTATTGAATTGGGTGGGGTGAATATAGAAATAACATGGATCATACAAGGTATAAATATATCCACACATAGAATTCCATCCTACTAGTCTAAAAAATCACAAACTCGCAACATCACCACCATATCTCACAATGTCACCGATTATATGGTAACCAATAAATGTAAATAAAACACAAATAATCCATATATCACATTTCACAATCCACACTTTCATTAAAAATTCATTAGTTTTCAATGTTTCCCATTTAATAACCAATTCAATTTCAACAACTAGTTTATTATATTTCCATACCATTATTTCCAATATTGAAATAACCCTTTATAATAAATTACTCACTTTGATTATATTTTCAATTATTCATTTCAACACATTTTTTAAACAAGACCATGCCCTATTAATTTTAACACTATAATTTATTTAATCCTAGTACTAATTGGGAAACTAGCCTAACATCGCACATTACTACAATGAACAACCAATCATGCTCATGCCAACATTCCTACACCTCCACCATCACAACCAAATACATCTCCACATCAAAACTAGAAAATCAACACCACATTCCATCCCAAACTCCCCACCACATGGATATAGAATGCATCACACATTCACATATCACAATTATTTCCATGACACATAAGATTTCAATTTTCATATTTTTCATGGTGAATTTAAACAATAACACTTCATTTTTAAGGGTATTATCAAACACGAATAATTTTCTAGGGGAATACTTTTCCTTAAACAGATATAGGTGATATGAAAATTTCCATTTTGGGTAATAAACACAATCTAGAAAACATGGGTTTGACAACAAAATAACTACCAAATAAGAAAAGACCCCCAAATATGATGATTTTCATCTTGAAATTAGATCATACATTTAAAAATTAAATTATAATATCAAATCTATAAAAACATGTGATTTTATAAACCTTAACCTTATATTAAATTAAATTATTACTTTAACTTTTCTATGATAGATAAAATCATATTACTCAAATTTATCAAACTTATAAACAACTCCTATATAAAAAAATTGGTGAGAAATAATGTTATCCCACTAATAAGAAAAAACAATCTTCATGTGATTATAATCTCAAAAAAGTGGTTTCACTTATAGTATGGAATCAATTATAGAATGAACATGGGAAAATAATAAAGGGTTATGTTCCTTCAATGGAAAGGATTCAAAACTTACAGCCTCAAGAGAAATCAAGATAGAAGTAACATGTGAATGATATTAATTCAATAATAAATAGATATGGAACGATCAGTATTTTAAATAACTGATAGTATTTTAGTTATCCATTAATGTGGATATCAATTATTTCCACATAGAAGAACCCTTTAAATGATAAATACTTTAATCAAATATAGGATATAAATATCCCATTTTGAAATAGTTCTAAATTCAAATAATTATGGATTTAGAACAATTTTTCCTAAAAAAGTAACCTATAAAGGGATAAAAATTAAATTCTGGAAAAATTGGAACATTCTTCTACCCTGTAAAATGGTTTGGTGTTACTGTTATAAGAAACTATAAGGTTATGTGATTAGGTGGTACAACATGTGTGATACCATCAGGTTCTACCATCAGTGTTCTACCATCAAGTGATACATCTAGTGTCCTACAATCATGTTATACTACTAGTGTGCTTCCATCAAGTGCCACTACCAGTGCCTTACTATCATGTGCCTCTGATAGTGTGATACCATCAGCTTATACCACATGTATACTACCATTTTATTCTACTCTCAGTATTATACCATAAGGTTCTACTGTGAGTGTTCTATTATTAGGTGATACTTCACGGTACTAAAACTAGGGTGCTACCATCGAGTTCTACCATCAGTACTCTACCATCAGGTACTACCATAGGTGTGCTACCATTATGTTATAGAACAATGTGGTACAATAAGTGTTCTACTATTAGATGCTATATCTAGTGTACAATCATTAGGTATTACCGACAAAGTGATACTGCAAGTGTTCTACTATTTTGTGTTACCAACAAGGTGATACCATGTGCCCCTAAAATACCCTATTTCCACCTATGATCCTCTAAGCTTATTATGACCCAATTTTTGGACTAGTACCACCACATTTCATGTAATGTAGCATGAAATAAGATTCGGTCTTTCATATCAGATACCTCTTAACTACTCTCTCTCTCTCTCTAAAGAATCAAAACCATGATGGAAGGAAAGAAATATTTGTTTTTGGGAAAACCGAATTTTGAGATATATATCAATAATAATTCATAAAACATTTAAATTAATTCCAAAAAAAAATATCATTTATATACCTCTAAAATAGGTATAACATAATTAACAAAATTTAGACACAATTTGAGGTCAAAAAATTAAAGACTGTAACATTTACCAAAGAATCCCAAACTAGAAACTATAAAAATCACAACAAGTTTTATAAAATCATACAGTAAACATAATTAATAATATTAATAAGTAATTTTACAATAATATATTTATAATTTAAAATATAATCATTGCTTAAATATTTATTGATATAGTAATATAACTTGTTTCTAATTTTTTGTCATGCTAATTAAAGAGTTTAAAACATAATCATTATCTTGTAAATATTATATAAAATGAATAAATATACCACAACATTCCATATTATAACATGTTATTTTAGAACAAAATTTCAAATTAAAATATTCCCAATGAGTATATATTTTTTAAAAAAATATCATATGGTTATGAAAACTATTTTGAATGAAAACCCCTTTTTGATCCTTCTCATAATAAGATATTTATAAAAAAGATTAATTATGAAAACCCTTTTAACACATATTTTTAAAAAAATATTCAATTAAATTACAAATTATAATCCGATTTATCTTCATTCATTAGAAAAATGTTTCATAATGAAGATATACTCAAAGTAGATTTATTTTCTTTAAAAAATGTGATAACCATTTAATTAGCTAAGTTTATAAAATATTAACCATATTAATTTACCATGCATTGAATGATTTGACTCATCCACCAACTATTTAATTTATAACTCAATTATGTTTCTTATTAAAATAATTTTATATTAAAAAGAAACTAACAATGTTTCCCATATGATATCAATACTTTATGTTTTTAAATGTTTGAGAAAACAACATACATATATAGAAAGGTTACATGATTTAATAATGTTCTTGTTGTTCAAATAACATTACTCTATCATGCTATTTATCGAGTCAATATTAATTCACATTAACAAAAAGGACTAGAAACTCAATTAAACATGTTACATTCCTCACAATTACACATGAGTTTGGATAATTCCACCTAATTCAGCATTAATATTTCGGCATATTATTAAATAAAAATAATTTAACTAGAGAACACTGATTAAAAAATGTAACATGGATATTAAAAACAACACATTTGTTCATATCAATATTGATAGACCTTCTACGTTTATTATAATAATAAGAATTCTACCATTTATACATGATATTTCTCTTTGAATGACACAGAATCTCCCACAAAATTATAAAATGTATCATAATATAACATGTGTTGATTCAGGAATGAGTTTTCATATCTTCATATTTTTGAGGTCATTCTTGAAATAGTGGGATCCCTAGACCCAAATATGCAGTGCTTTTTATTACCATATCATGTATACAATTGTCTATACATGATGATAACTTACCATATCATGTATAGAATTTTCTATAGATTTATTGTAACCTCGAAATGTTATGGTAGATCCCAAGATATAATGAGGTCCTCGAGATATCATTAAATTAATCTAAAACATGTACTATTTTTATATACATCTTACTTAATAGATAGAGTTGATGTTATACTATTAGGTGTAAAGGGAATATAACCCTTGAGACTTATTCTCATGAATTTTTCACTTGGTGATATCTAGTAGTGATATCCAGAGGATAGACTTTCCTATAGGAACACCACATGTTTTGGTTGTTAATGGATGTTCCTATATATGATCATTTGAAATTGTCTCCTAACATTAGATCATTATCCATGTATTTCATTTGATCTCATACATTGATGCAAGAAAGAAACCATGATATTGAAATTGTGGAGAGTTAGGTTGTGTTGGGTGAATAATTGGTGGAATTACATTGGTTGAATGATTAAGAAAATATTTTTCACTAATGGGTTAAAGAAGTTATATATCACTAGCCATGTTTATCAAGATGGTTGTACCATCATATTAACCTGGCCATCGTATTCAAAGGTAAATCCATCCAGTTGGATCAACAAATAATAAAGAAAGAAATAGGATGATCAAATATGTGTGCATCCTTGTTTATGAGAGATTTAAGATAAAGAGATAATATTACACAATATGAATTCATAGGTTGGTTGTCCATACTGTGACAATCTATTTCACTATTGGGGCCATGATTGGTTTCTAGATCCCACTCTTAGTCTTTGAATAATATTTAATACTATCTAGATAACATATTAGAGGGTTGCAAATAATAAAGTCCTCATGAATACATTCTATTCAGTTGAATAAGAGTTTGGGACATGGTGGCCCCCACCATTATGGTCCCAGATATTTCAAAGTAGATATGATCACAAATGAAATAAATAAATTCATATTATTCATGTTAAGAATAATGAGCATTGAATTCGTTTATTAAAAGTACTTAGATGTTTATAAATAATTACATGAAAAATATTATTTGAACGAATACTAAAATATTCAAGGTTCAAGTAATATTTGTGGAAATGAAGAGTTGAGTTAACAAATCATTTATTACTATATATATAAATATGATAATAAAATTTATGAATCTGATTAGGAGTCATAACATGTCACTTATAATGTGTCAAGTATTCTGTGGCTGAAGAGACAATACCAGGTATTTTAATTAAATGCTCTATATAGAAGAGGAGAGCCTCCCACTGGGGAAAAATCATGTAATTTATCTATCCTCTTATATCACACATGATTTTGATAGATAATATCTAGATCCATGATTTATGATTGAGACCTTTCTCTGAATTTCAAGCATGGAAATGCAGTGATAATCAGAGAGTTGAAGGCATCATCAGAATTCCATGATAGCACTCAGTTTATGAAGACTGTCACTCCCAAAATTTCTCGAAGCACATGTGGACGATCTAGAGGAATTCAGATTTGGATTCTTAGAGCACTAATATCCAATTATGAGATGACATCGTGCACGACTTCAGATCTAAAAGAGGTCTCTCATAATTTTTATTTTGTTATTAAAAATATTCACACGAGATCCTCATAAAAAATTGGGAAAAAATTCACCAATGTTAACAAGTTAATGTCGAATGTTGGTGAAAAATTTTAAATACCAAATTTTGGGTCTTCTGTTGCATTTCTGGTACCTTCCATTGGTATCCAAAGAAGGTGGTCATGACATGTAAAAGAAAACGAAACGAAAAAAATGTGAGTAACCTTTTTCCCCTTGGAACCGCAACACACCAGGCTAGTCCGGCCAATGCCCTCATTGAAGGCACAACACCGATGATCTCCTCTCCTAGTGCTCCTCACTCCTAGAGCCCTCCTCACTGCTCAGGTGTGAATCTGCTCCACTGCTTCTCTGTGGGTGAGCTTGCTTTCCAGATGGACCGGATCCCGCCCACCACAACTTCGTTCCAGGCACCCTACTCTAACTGGTCCAGCATGCTTCCACCCTATACTATCGTCCACCTCGAATCTACCACCTACCTACAAAGTTCCTTCCATCATCTTTAGTTAGATCCATACTGACCCTCCTCCCAGAGACACGTATCTTATGGTCACACTTCCCCTAGCCATCCACTCCATCCTCATTCCGCATGACTTCAACGACTTCTCCTAGGGCCTCATTGGACTCTGATCCTCTCCTCTGTGGTGGGCTTCCACTGTTGTCATCCCACATTCCCATACCATCTTTGACTCTCTCCCTTCCTCATCACACGAGCACTACTGCCCTGCCCCCATGATCTCCTCCAGCACTAGAGGCAGTACCAGACCGACCGCCCCACTAAGGCCCTCTAAGATTTTTCATGGAATTTCTCCCACCACCATGATTGGATGAATGATGTCCCCAGTCCCCAACTAGGTCAGGCCACTATCACCACTTTTCAAGCCAAGTTGGGAAATATTTTTGAGGTAATGCCTATTACATGTCCAATTGGACTGAGACTATCCTAAAACAGGCCTCAATGGTTCTTCCCATACCATTAGGGCTTGGGTAGACCTAGCTAGTCGACATTATCCCAGTACAGGGTTTGTGTAGCCCTAACTGGGGCTGCGTGGGATCACCTCGACCCACAGAGTCCCTGTCAGGGGTTTTCAAGACGTGGGTAATATTAATTTAATTAAATTTTAATTTAAATTATTAATTTCACTTTAGTTTAAAATTAAATTAATTAAATTTTAATTTTTGATTTAAAATTAATGGGATATAATTTAATTTATTTTTTGGTTTCATTAAATTAATTAATTAATTTAATTTGTAGTCTTAAAATTAAGTTAATTAATCCTTACCTAATGATGTAAATATTGAATTAAAAATATGATTGAATTTTTAATTCTAATGAATGAACTCAATTTTATATTAATGACAGTCTAATTTTAATTTCTCATTAATTTAAATATATGTGAGTTAATATGTATTGAATGCTCATGATCTATTGACCAACCAATGCATGTATCGTTTTTATTTATTTATTTATTTATTACAAGTTGGTTTGTAATAAATACTCAATAAAAAAAATCTACATCTCGTTTTATATTCATTATATGTATAAGATAATGCACTACCATTTTAGAGATGTTTTATAATCCTATGTACCAATCTCTTTCATGCTAGTACTTTTTTATAATGATGATATGATAAGTGTTGCTTTTCACATAAAGTAATGGTGATGCACAAAAAAAGAGATGTGATTCATTGGATGGAAAAAACTTTATTTTGAGTCGCAAGTGATGTGACTAAAGGTATACCTCCTTAGATCTAGGTTAATATGTTATTTACTCAACGATTCAAAAATTAGTACCATATCATGATCAATTTGTCATTATTTTGCATGGTTTATTATTTTTGTGTGTGTGTAGTTTACACAAGAATACATAGAGTAATAATAAACAAGAATAAAAGTTAAAATGAATATGTGATTCTATTATTGTTCTATTTTTTTATCAGTTGTGAGTGCATCCACATTGTTTGTTCTTTGAAAATAAGAAATTATTTCATTCATCACATTAAAAATAATAAACCCCCCCCAGTGAAATACAATTTCTGAACCACATTTCATCATTCAAATTTGGACGAAACCAACTCATTGGGGTTCCAGTCATGCCAAAGTTGAGGGTGACTCTCTTACTACTGGGGAATTATTATGAGAGTGGTGGGTTGACAAAAATAAAATTGTAGCAAAGAAATATCCAAAACACATTTTTTTAATTTTAGAGGAAAGTTTTTAGTAAATTAATTAATGATTTATGAATATGGGGCTTCAGTCAGTTGATCATTGAACCACGAGTTCATGCAGTTTGATAGCCTAAATCAACCTTGAACCCTCCAAGTAGTGTCATAGAAGATAATTCTAGAAAACGAGGGGTGGTTCTTGGATTCTTTCTACTAGAATACTCAAGAGAGAGATTATTCCGATTATACCACATATGTTTCCTAAAATTTTATGAAAAACATTGTGAGACATTTTATTGATAAAATTAATTAATGAAAATGTCTAAATCGGCATTAAAAATAATTAATAATATGATAAAATTTATTTTTTTAGAAAAATGGAAAGTTATGAAAGTTTTTTAAAAACTATGATATATATTAGAAAAAGTTAATGTCTATAACATCATGAGTTTTCAAGAATAGTACAGTCGCATGAGCACAATTCTATTGGAATCATAGTGTACTTGTTTCCCCGTACTAGTTAAAATAACTCACGAAGTTAGGGTTAAATTTCTTAAGGGAGACTATTTTACAAATAATATGATGGTTTTGACATTATTATTTCAGCAACGTCTAGTGTTAGTTGCAGTTGGTACATCATCTCCAAGATGTTATAACATGAAACCTCATCTCCGAGTGGTTTTCATGGATAAATTGAAGCAATAATATGAATAGGAAATAGTTACACTAGATTTGTGTAAATTGATAGGTGAGTAATGATATTTGAATAAATCCTATTCTTAAATCACCTTCACCCCTTTACTAAAGCCTCATTTTATGTTACCAAATGTACATGTTTTGAGTAAACACTTCTATACCATTTATGTATGGTTATCCAAGTGAATAAGAATATAAAAGACAAATTCACCTTAAATTATTATGGAAAAAATTAGAATACAATGTGGAAAGGAAAAGAAATTTAATGCTAAGGGAACACATTCATCATCCTTAAATGATATTGGTATTAACAATAGGTAATTTTAATTTTATATTATAGATTAAAAATATGTATGTTTAATCAAAATAAAAATAATTGAAAATTAATGTTACTACTTCTTCTTCAGAAATATTCATCAATGTAATGTTTTAGTTTTACTTCTTGGGTATTCAATACAATATTAATGACACATATGTGTTTTGATATACAGTAACCAAGTGAGTATAAGAATATTATTAGCAATTTAGGTCTGGTCTCCAAGTGGCTAAGAAAGGGTGATTCCTGGCCCAGTTGGGAGAAGCACATGACTTATTTATTACGATGTGAAAGATTCATGTAGAACCATTATTGAGTATAACCACAACCATTCATCGCACATGCTATTTTCCACATAATATAAAATTATTCTAAGTTTTGGAATAAATTTTTTTCTGGTGTATTGTACTCATGAAATAGTATAGTGATACATGAAACATAGGACATATTGAAGTATATAAAAATTTAAGAATTTTACCCAATTTTGGAATGATAAGTCATTTTACAAAAACACTAAAAGTGTATGTAATGAATATATAGAGTATGGTATTTTGGCTCATTATATCTAAACACCTTTTATATTATCAACATCTTTAGTATGAAAAAATATATCTTTAAAAGTAAATGTAAATCACAAAGACATTAAAATTAGTTCAATAAGTGGCCATGAACTATTTCAATGTAAATATAGTGTTAATGATACCTTATATGATTCCTTAAGTCATTATAGAAATTTAAAGTGATTTATGATATAATAATTGCGAGAAGATATAAGTTTCTTTGAGCTATAATGCTGAAGAATATGTTGACCATGCAATCATCGGTCATGATAATGTAGTGAGCATCAATTTCTAAACACACATGACCATATCTACATGAAAAAGTTAATGTTAATGAGTAAGATCGATGATAAAGTATTATATGCCAAAATTGACCAATAAAATATATCATTGAGTAATTCTTAAACAAACATATTATAAATTATGGTAACTATGTACGGAGTATCAATGTTGCAACTTGTAGAATGTCACATTATATTTCATGATGTGATTTAAAAATAATAGTGTTATCCCATAACATTATGTCAACTATAATGAAAAAAATATATCATATGAGTTATAGTATGATAGAATTTCATTTTGTTTCATAAGAAATGTGTTCAGATGCAAAGAGTCTGATCTGGTGTAAAAAACGTTCATCAGGAACAAAAATAATGTGTATCTATTGTAATAATCCTAATGGTTTCTTAGGATGTTATTAACTAAATCCATAAGAGAGAAATGTTCTAGTCAAAATGCAAACTACAATTCTATATAGGGGTGCACATCTCTTTTGAGATAGTGGGAGCTAGATTGACACGATCTTAGTCAATGCTAAAGAGGAAAAAATTGTTGTCCTAGGAACTTATTCCATAAACAAATGTGGAATAGAGTATGATCCAAAGACACATAATGTGTAGGAAGGATTAAATCATAATGAGTGTTTCTGTTTTCACAATTATTTGTGATATATTATTCATTGCGAATAATATTTCCTATAAGGAAGCAGTGTATGGAAATTAGATAATATTAACAAGATCAATTAATATTCAATAATGGATTCCATGTATCCAAATTTAATGGGGTACAAAATTTTTAGTACTACAGAGGGTATTTAAATGAGTTGATACATGGATGGTACAAGTGTAATAAAAATAAGTCTTGATTGGTTTCACTAAGTATTTTTCCTTAATCTGTTATAATTTTACACATCATAGTTAATTTTTATAATCATATTATTATGCATTAGATGTCATGACCATCAATCATTGATGGTGTATAAACGACGCAACAAAAAATTCATGGTCATTTCAGAGAAATAAAATAAAGGTCACATGTTATTGAAATACAGATTAAGATTTGTTTACACAATAAGATCACATAACATTCATTTGGAATGAAATTTTCCATGTGTCTATCTGAGCTTTGTGGGACCACCAAGTTTTTCTAAATAAAATATTTTTGACAAAATATAGAAAATAGACTTGTATTGAAATTAGCTAAGACCATGATGAAATCTATTCTCTAGTGATTTTCATAATGAAAAAACCTATGTTCTAGTGAATAAGATCTACTGAGGTAGATCTCATTGTTTCTTGGACCTAATAAATTGTACATATAGTGACATAGTATTGAAAAATTCAAGTTAGAACAATTACATAGAAGAATTGTTACAAATGTAACATGACATTCTCTCTTCAAGTTGACATGTATGGGTCATGGGAGGAGATAAATGCGATGATTTTAAGTCCATAAACATATAATATAGATTAATTATGTGTACCATGATATCTAAAAATTTGATATTTCCATGACATGATTTAATGATTTCAATTATATCCATAAGTACTATAAGTGATGCAGAGAAAAATATCTAATCGTACTTTGAAATATACAAAAGATAAGTATTTTGGAAAGTGGAGAATGAAGGATACTACTATTTAGGGGATACAAAATAGTATTCATAAGATCCATGTGATCTGATATCATAGTAAGGCTATGGCGATGAGCAAGAAAAAATCATAAATCCAACGGTAGTCATACCTACAAATACCGAGTACATTGCTACTTATATGGAACCTTAGAAGAAGGTAATCATAATGATTTTTTCTAGTACATGGAATCACACATAGTATGTAAATAATTATCATAATGAAAATTATGAAATTATTTGTAGCCATGATCTCAAGTTATGTCAGTGCAAAAAAGGGATATACTCGAGGATACCATCTCAAGAGAAGTTTTACTCAAGGATGTGAGCTCCTAATAGTAGAATAGACACAGAGTAGAATCATGGCTGGGCCATCAGCTAAAACCATGACTCAACAGAAATATGATCTTAATCATTTGATTAGCTAATAAGTTTGGTTATCATGTTGTCTCTAGTGAGATTGGGATTGTTGAAATAGTGGGTTCCCTAGACCCCACTATGCAGTGATTTTGATTACCATATCATGTATACAGTTAGCTATACATGATGATAAATTACCATTATAGTGAGGATATTTCTACATCTACTATTTAATGGTAATTTCTATATACTAATTATCTTGTTGAAAGGTTATACCATATCCCATGATATAATAAAAACCTCAAGATACCATGACATTTATCTTAAACATGTATTATGGTCTAGATACATCTTAATTACTAGAAATAGTAGTTATTAAACTATCAGGTGATGGGGGATCATAATAATTGAGACTTATTCTCATGAAGTTCATAGATGGTGATATATATTAGTGAGATCATGAGGACATACCATCCAATACCAACAGCACATGTTTTGGGTGTCATTGGATTTTTTATCTCTAATCATGTGTAAGGGTCTCTTAACATAAGATCATTACCATTATATATCATTTGGTCTCATGCTTTGATGCTAGATGAAAAAAATGATATTGAAATTTTGGTGAGATTGTTTGTGTTGGGAGCGTCATTGGTGGCATGACATTGGAATAATGACCAAGAAAGGATTTGTTGCATCCATGTTAAGGAAGATATATTTTCCGAGTCATGTTGATCAGGATGGTAGTACCTTATAAGACCATGGACATGGATGTCGAGGATAAATCCATCTTGTTGGATCTTCACATAATAAGGAATGAAAATGGATGATGACACAACAATGTGTCATGATTTATGAGATATTAAAGAGAAAGTGATTATAATACATAGTACGAGTTCATAGGTTGGTCATCACTGCTGTGACAACTTTTATCTCTTTTGGGTCCATGATGGGTTTCTAGATCTCACTCTTTGTCTATAAATACTATTCACTAATATCAAGATGATGTCCTAGAGGGCCACACACAATATCTTATTCAGAAATCTACCATATTCAGTTGAATATGAGTTTTGGATAGGGCGGGCCCCAACAATGGGGTCTCGGATTTGTCCATGGAGATATGATCACCAATGTAATAAATAAATTTATATTATTCAAGTTAAAATAATGAGCCTAAAATTTAATTATTAAATTTATTTAAATGTTTTTAAGTAAATACTTGAAAACTATTATTTAAATGAATATTAAAACATTCAACGTTCAATTTATATTTTTTGGAACGAAGAGCCGAGTTAATGACTCATTTATTATCATGTAATATATTTAATATATTATCAAAAAGTGATAATAATATGTATGAAAAAATTAATTTTCATAACATGTCATTTATATTGTGTTATGTATTCAAGGGACAAAGAAGAAATACCTGATATTTAAACTACACACAATATATAGAAGAGGAGATCCTCCCACCAAGGACTATTCATATGATTTCTCTCTCTTCTTCACTATCCCATGATCCAGAGAGAGAAAATCTGAATCCATGAGCATGGATCGAGCTATTTGTAAAGAGTTTTAAGAGAGGCAGTGTAGTGATCATCGAAGTGTTGAGGGAATCATCAGAATTTCACACTAGAATTGGGTTTGAAATGATCAACAATCCTATAATTTCATGAAGTGTATGTGGATGATCTAAAAAAATTAGTCTTCAGATTATTTGAGAAGCGATCACCAACAATAAGAATACGTCATGTGGGGATTTATATCTAAATTACTTATTTTAACATTTTTATTTTTTGTATAGAAATATTCACCTGAGATCCTCAGAAAAAATAGGGAAGTGATTCTCCAATGTCGATAAGTTCATGCCGAACGATGATGAAAAACATTATGAACCCATTTTTGGGAACACTCTACATGCCTGGTAACTTCATCCATAAAATGTTACATCAAAATATGATCAATAATATAATTATTGTGTCATAACATTCCCCTCACTTTATAATAATATTTTGGGTTAGGAGGTAATACCATCTTTATTAATTTCATTAATTTCTAAAAAATCCATTTCCAACCACTTTAAGTGATTATCCTTTTTATGGGATGTGGGTGATTCAATAAATACAATCACACCAAGAAAAAATAAAATACATCTCCCCACAAAAATACATGTATCATTCACTGCACATAACTACCACCTTCTAACACAACCACTAGTAGAAACCCACCAACCAACAAAATTTTCCACCACACATTTCGCATAACCGCATCCCCTAACCTCCTTACCATATGTAAGAAACCACCATTTTTACATTAATATATTCTCCATATCATCATAAAAATCTACCCAACCAATAATACTTACCATAATTACTCATTAATTCCCTAATAAAAAAAATCAAGGAATTCTCTCTCCCATATCATGATATTATATGGTTTGGGTTACAAAGGTTCATCAGCATGATTTTAATAGTGTAAATATTTGAAGAATATTGATTAGGGATCCATTCTCCCCCTACTCTAATGAATGATTTTATTTGAATCATATATCACACAAGGAAACAGAACAATAATAAACACACATAGTAGAAAAACATTCCATCTTCCACAATTATTATGTTTCATGCATTACCTCAAATATTATTTAGAATGTGTATAATCACACAATTTAAAATATACTATATGAAACCGATTAATCAGACTTATATATGTGAATATTATTTTAAAACATATATATTTAAATAATTAATTCACATCAAGGGTATCATAATATAGGATAATCAGAGTGTAAGAAACTTCTTCAAAAACCTTTATTTTTAGCAAGGAATAAATTCACTTCAGCATAACAATAACAACTTTAAAAAATAGTGTATATTTCCAAGTGTTTTTTGTGTGGAACACGGTGCCATGAATATAAATAATTGTAACATTCATCCATTTTAATGGTGAAATTGATCAACATTACCTACCTAAAAATGTTTAAAATGAAAAAATATGACATTCACTGTTCATATTTTTATCAAGGAAAAATACCTCAAAATTCAATTGCAAATTTGTAAATTCTAGCTTCTTGTGCATAATTCAAATTCCACATCACATACATAACGTTATTTCAGAATTCAAAAAATAATACATTCTATCTAGTCACTAAAATGAAAATTTACTTATTGTAATACCATGTTTCTTCTATTATTGTGCTAAAAATAATCATTATACAATAACTTCATTTCTCATGAAATTGTGGTTATATATTGTAATAATGACAACATTATTCTACCTCCATATTTCAATAAAAAAATACGATACGTTGTCATTTTCACATACTAGAATTTTCTATGTCACCAAAACAATTATTTAATACATAGCCATTATTACCATAACAAACTACTCATGAATTTACATCTGAGATAATGTTATTTCAGAACATAAATTTTTTTATCAGACATTTAAAGATTAAATTTAGTCATTATATTTGTTTTATGCCTAAAGAGGTTAACACAAATAAGCATTATTATTTTAAAAAACATTAGAGATAAGTGTCACAAGGATTTCGATGATACCATATGTATAAAACATATGGTTATATCAGTACATTATAACTATATTAATTCCAAAATATATAGAATGATTTTCATGTAAATTATTATAAAAATAAAATGAATTATCTATCATAATGATGGAAGAATTCATAAATTAAATAATATGAATTTCTGAAACCAATTTTTATAATTAATTAATAAAGTATGAACCAAATAGATGGAAAATCGAATGAAATTAATTTCATATTAATTCACATGGGAAATAAAATAATTCTATTCATGGTTTCAAAATAATTCATTTTATTAAGAAATTATGGCATCTACTCTATGATACTGTTTATTATAAGGGTTTTCAAAAATTGAACTGCTGTCCAAAAAAATATATACTAAGAATTTTATCTAACAATTTCTTACATTAGGAAATCAAAATGGAAGGTAATAAATGTTAATAAAGGAAAAACAATTTATTCATTAATAAGGCTACTATAATATGAAAGGAAACAATAATCTTAAAGCCTCAAAACAGGGTTCCAACCAATATATTGATTTAGTTTAACATTATTTTACACATTTCTTTATTGTTATAAAATTAATTATTCACTAAATAATAAATTGTAAAAAACTATATCATAGGAATAGTAAATTAAAATCCCATAAAATTCAATTATTTATTTAATAAATTTCATTAACATCATAAACCACTTACCTTAATCATAATATCAATGTTTCATGATTCATCTACCTCATATTGGCATGTAACATGATATCAAGTCTACCTCAATTAGTCATTTAATAAGATGGGTTTCTATAAACTAGATCATTGGTGGCCCTATAATACCATGCCCTAGCATGTCTCTATCGATGTTTGAACACACCATGATCAACCAACACTATTTCTTTATGAACTCATAGGATCCTCAAATTTTATAACACCAAATATCATCCTTTATTTTAAAAGTCACCATTCATACAACTCTTTCATGAACATATCTCTCCAATAGTTCACTTCATGTGCGTAAAATGTTGAAATAGAGAAAATGAACCCCATGTACCAACTATTGGAGGCCCTATATTAGAGACTAACACTAATGGTGAAAAAATAACATGATATGTGATGCATTACCTATGATTATTGTAACATCCCAGGTAAATAAAGAATATGAAATTTTTATGTTTATTAATATTTGTGAATAAAATATTAATATTATGTTAAAGGGAATAATATGTATGATGGCGTACCAAATATGAAAGAATGAGTTTCTTTGAAATCATACATTGCACACTTATAATATAATAATATTATTTTAAATGGTAGTTAATGCCTAGCCATTGTAATGGAAGGAATGAATAGAACTAACTACCAAATGATTATATATGCTTGTCAAATATTTTTTCATTTATCCAAATAAATGTTAGAGGCTTAAAATTCAAATGAATCCAATTTTAAGCATAAATCTTCTAATATTCTTTAAAAGGTCGATTAACCGCCTTTTGATGGGAAACCCTTTTTAAATATACTTTTGAAAATTTAAAATTTAAAATTTGAAAAAATAAAATCCTTCTTTAGAATATGGAAATTAAAATTTACTTTGTTTAAAATTTTGTTATTTTTCTGATAAAGATCATTTTTAGTGAAAATCTTGTATTTTAATTCAAAACCTCATTTTAATATAATTTATTTATATGGATAGATTATCTATTTAATTGGGTTTAAAGTGTTGTTAAAATATATTTTTACCATTTAATCTAATTTTTTTCATTGGAAGTAATTTCACTTTGAAATTGGACATAAACAAGTTTCAATCTTTTGATAGATATTGTTTCTTAAAAACACGTTATTTATTTTGATAGCAGGAATTGATTATAAAAATATTTAATTCAAATGTTATGTTTTGAATTTGGTAAAATGGACATCATTTTTGAATTTATAATATTAAATATAGCTTAGGGTGAATTTTTGGTATTTTTCTGAAAACATCAATTTTTGATGAATAGTGAAACCACTAAGTGGTAGTTAAAAAAACTGATTTTTTCATTTAAATGAAATTTTACGACCTCTGTGATTTGAATTTCAAAAATCCGACATACATGGTTGTCATTAGGATGTAAAATGTGGTTCAATGGGATTAAAATAATTTTTTGGTGAATAGTAACTTTTATGTTTTGTTAATCACGATTAAAGGTAATTAGTGTAATTTAAGGTAAATATAATGATATAATAATATGAAATTACCTTTACACTTTTCCTACACATATTGGATAAGTCATGGCAGAACAAGACAATCCTTGGGTTAACTTGGGGACCCCATGGAGCCACTTGGGTAAGAAAATGACATTAATAACTTTTTATTTAATGTAAAAATAAAAGTGTCACAAACATGTATTGTTTTACTAAATCAATTTTTACATGGGGTTATACAAGTAATAATTTAGACTACAAATATTAATTAAAAAGATAAAACTATTTCCTATATCATGATAATTTTTTTATAATTTTTAGACATTAAATAAATAAATTTATTTTTGACACCATGATGATGCAGTGATTACCTCATTAATGAACGATTTAAATAAAATGAAATGATAAGGTAAAATATAAGACATAAACTTTTCAAAAACCTATTTTATGGGTTTATTTAGAACCCTTATCACCTTATCCTATAAATATATAATTTTGGGACCTTTAATATCCGAAAATAATTTTATATCAAATTAACTTTTCAAGACTTTCCAAGAGTTCCTCTCCTACCTCTTATAAAAGGCCACCACCTCTACCCCCATACCCACACCTCTCAAGCCTTTGGATCAACCAAAAAATGCCCATTTTATCTCTTCAAACCCCCTCTATTTATCCTAGAATCCTTAACATAGGAAAAAAGCTCTTCAAGAAACCGTTTTGGTTCAAACAAAAGGGAGTTACCCGATTTAAAGGTAATGTCCTCTCTTATGTTCTTTTGTTTTATTTTGCTTCTCCAACCCCCTAAAATTTTTTATTCCTTTATTTTGTAAAAAAAGTATCTTAAATATACAAGGATGTTTTTATGATAAGGATTCGAGCTACACTTACACACACCTCCATCTAATGGTTAAAGAACATACTGTTTCCGTGGATGGAGAATTACTGCCTCACGAAACAATGATTGTTCTATCTTCTCCAACTACATCTCATGGTGGACATTATGATGGAAATACATTTATTTATGATATATATTATATCTATTTCCTCTATATTCTTCTTTATTTTACATTTAAAACATACCTTTGTTCTTTTCATGTTGTGCAAATGCGATAATTTCATTTGAGGAAGTGTGGACTGCCGCCCCCTCAAGTGATGTGACTCGTTCATGCAATAAATGGAATGTATAAAGAATGAAATTAACAAAATTATGTGACCTATATAACATATATATTATACTAGAATTATAATATATATATATCTCATTTAGTTTTAATTCCATTAAATACAAAATAGAAATGAATGTAGCGTTCATGCGTACGTACGACTTACCATCTCCATGAACGGTGCATTTCATTTATTACCTCTAAATGTTCTGAAATATTATAAATGTAAGTATATACTGGATATATGTGATATATATGATATATGCATCATGAATATAAATCTTTATATAATGGATATTTTAGCACATGAAAAACGTGTAATTATAAGAAGTTTATTTTTGACTCATGTACCAATGATCGACAAAACGACTGTTATTAACTTAAATAATTACATATTGTTCATAACATGATAATAAGTGATATAAAAGGAATAATGAACTTGAAAAATGTTTTTAATCAAGTATAAATTATCTCTAGTTTATTATTCAGTACTATAAGGAAATGAACAAGACAAGTCAGACTTGAGGTAAGGGATCCTACCTCTCTCTTTCTTTTCATGTATTCTATTTTAGGTCATTTATTTTAAGATCCATGTTATTATGTTGGGGATGTTCTTTAATATTCATCCTAATTTACTTTTTGTGTTAATATGATGAGATACACCCTCTTTCTCTCAACAATTCTTTTTAATAATTTTTAAGTGGCGCCGTTAGGCTGCCGAATTTTTGTAAGGGATCCTTTCGCCCTTCTAATTTTCAAAATTCTATTTTCAGGTCAAGTATTTCAAGTTAATTTTTCTTATGTTGTGGTATGATATATATATCCATCGTACTTTCCTTTTATGTTTATATGATAAGAGACCCCATTTGATTTCATCAATCCATTTTTAAAAGTTTTAAGTGGCCTCGTTAGGCTACCAAATTTTCGTAAGGAATTTCTTATCTCAATTTTAATTCAGTGAGATCTCCATTGTTTTCCACTTATTTATTGAATGTGTCATATTTAATGCACATTATTGTATTATTTGTGTATTATAATATAATTTATTGTTATTTTAATCTACATTGTATGACCCTTCTTTCAAGGGTTGTACGTTTTGGAAAGTTACCCAAATCGGTAAGGGAACCTTTCACCCTCCTCTTTTTAAGATACTTATTTTTGTTAGGTCTTTTAATTTAAATAATCTTATGTTTGGATATGTTCTTATATATCCTTATTTCTACAAGTGATGAGATACCATTCTTATCTCTCATCATCTCATTTTCAGAATTTTAATGTGACTTCGTTAGGCTGTCGAATTTCTGTAGGGGAACTTCTCAACCCAATTTCAATTCTTTGTGTTAAACCTCTACTTCTTGATCGTGTTGTTCTATAAATATGTGGGGATGAAATCTGATTGTTTTACACTAATTATCCACTAATATTTGGTGTATTTATATTTTTCACACATAATTATGTCATTTCTTTATCCTTTATCTAATCGCATGATCCTTGATTAAGATTACATCTCAATTTCTTCTCATTGAGACATTTATTAATGATATGCACTTTTATTCTTTTATAAGGTGTATATACAGCCCCTTTGACATTAAATATCCATATTATGTCTATAATAAATCCATTTAAATGTTTTGAAAACGGTCTACATTCATGTGCCTTATAATTTAAATGTTCAAAATGGAAAAGGACTCTTTTATTAAAACATTGTTTTAAATGGTTTTAAAGATTTATTATTTTAAAAATTTATCATCCATGTACATGTTTAATAAATGTTTTTAAGGATTTATTTATATGGACATGAATCTTTTAAAACCCTTTCAAAAGTTTCAAAATGGTATGGGACACTTTTATTCTAAAATATCTTTTAAATGTATTCTTTTAATATTTTCAATGTATAAAGGGATATTTCTCTCATAGAGTTTTAATGATTTTATTAGATGTTTTAATTTATGATAATATCATGATGTGATCACTCAGGATTGAAATATGGAAATTTTATGTTTCTTTTATGCTTGTTTTAAGTTTTATGATTATGTTATGGTTCTTGGGAAATTTTTATGAAATCGGGTGGTTTCGTGATAAACTAAGGGTGGGTGAGCCCGTGATAGCTCTCCAATGCATTGGGTAAAGTGAAGGAGTTAAATTCTAAGGTTTCTCTGAATATTTTTAGGGAATATACTGTGATGGGTATTCCAAACGTAACCATAAGAGTTACTCCCTACGTAAGAATGTTATGAATTCCTCAAGTTACCTTTACATCTTGTGATTTCTATGAGTTACTCATTAATCTTATGATTTCATGAGGTATGTTAAAGTGCTTATGTTTTATGAGTAAAGTGTGTTTTCGTAGATTCTTATGTATACATGGACTAATGTTTCCTTTCCGTATTTTTATATCCCTTACTGAGCTTTTTTGTGCTCATCCCAACTTTTTGAAATGTTTTCCACAAGAATTAAAGTGGAATACGGTCAAGGTTGGGATCAAGGAAATGTCATGATGTATAAAACATGGAACTAGACATGAATCTTTTGTTCAAGAGTAAATATTTTTGGAAAAAATGGAAACTGGGTTAATGTGTCTACCTTGTAATCTTTGAGATGTAATAGTTATGTCCTAATTATCTAAAAATCTAAACCTGAAAAGATCCTCAATGTGAATTATTCATTTAATTCAAGATTATATAATATTTTAAGGCTGGGTCCTTATAGATGGTATCAATGTTCAGTTTAGATAGCTTTAGAGGTTTGGGTATTCTTTAAGCATAAGTGTCATTACCATAATGGTTAGGATCTCAGAAAGAGTAATAATTTTATATAAAGTGAATGAGTTTATGATAAAATGAATAATTATATCATATAATTATATGATTATTATAATGATATACTCAAACTGACCTTTTTGGTTTTAGTAAATGGCTGTATCTATCAGGAAACAAAGTGACAGTGGATATGAAGAAAACTGTGACGGTTTTCTGAAAGAACAACTGAATGATATGCGAGCTGCAATGAAATAACTTTTGGTTTTTCTCAACCAAATATCATGAGTCATGATTAACTACTTGAACCATGGTGAGTTCTCTAATGCATCATGTATGAGATAACCAACTTGATGTGGAGGTTCTGGTAATAATTATAAAGGTAACCATTAGGGTTTATATGATCCTTACTTTTGAGGTAATTATGGGTTACTATATGTTATGATGGAAAATGAAAGGCATGAGATAAACTTGAGGTTAAATTATGTTATGGTTATTTTTGATTAATATATATCTTTTTGGGGAATTTTTTAAGAAATATATAGTTTTGGGAAAAGGACAACATGCAGACCGTGAGACATCCCATCGCGCCAGAAAAAGCTGTGGGAATCGAACCCACAATCAAAGTGCGACTGGTATTTATCGCCTACCACTGGACTACGTGAAGTCCCTGGTTATTATGAAAAATTCGTTTTAGTTAGACGATCTTATGAATCAGGAATAAGGTGATTTTGTGTTATCTATGGAAATGATTAGCCTATCATAGAGGACATGTGATTAGGTTTGTTACTTTTCAGTATGAGACTTTAAGAGTAACTGTTGTTATTTGGAGACAAATGTTAAGATTTATCTTGGAATACTATGTGATTATATCCTTTAAATATTTGGGTTTAATTCTTAGTTTGGATTACTTTTAAAAATTTTATGGATATCTTTGTTTTTAATGGTCTTTGATGATCTTTTGGCTTTGTTGGAAATGTTTTTGAGATTAAGAGTAGTAATTCTTTTTCTAAAGGATTATCCTTTTTGGGTATTATCTGATCTTGTACTAACACTTTTTGGTTTGGGTTATGGTTTAAAGACATGGGAAATATATAATTCATCTTTTTTGGGTTAGGTGAATCTATAAAAGTTGATTATAGATCCCTTAATTTGGACAAGTCATCCTGAAATACTCATCGTTTGGAGAAAATATGAGTTTGAGTTAGAAATTTAGTAAAAGATGAAAGTCTACATGACCTGTGAGTATGTTTCCTTATGATTTAGTTAATCTCATAAATAAATTACTCTTTGAAAAGTATCTCAAAAAAAATGTTGTTTGTTAACTTTTCCTACTGGGGAATCACATACTGTTTAACCCATCATAAGTTTGTGATTTTCTTGGGGTTAACTTTCTCCAAATCATGTTTTCTATCACTCTCCATCAGAACATGACCCTTTTTTTCTCCACTAAATCCATGTTTTCATGGAATGCTAGTATGGGTTAACTCGGGTGACCTTTTTACTTCTCTTTATTTATTTTAAAGTGATAGTTTTACTGACTCTTGTTCTGATGTGGGACTTTCAATGAAGTTTTCGAGCCCAATTTTAAAATTGCGAGGACGCAATTCCCAAAAGGGGGGAAGGATGTAACATCCTTTGTAAATAAAGAATATGACATTTTCATATTTATTAATATTTGTGAATAAAATATTAATATTACTTTAAAGGGAATGCTATGTATAATGGCGTACCCAATACGCAACAATGAGTTTCTTTGAAATCTTACGTTGCACCCTAATAATATAATAATATTATTTTAAATGGTAGTTAATGCATATCAATTGTAATGGTAGGAATGAACATAACTAACTAAAAAATGATTATATATGCTTATCAAATATTTTTTCAGTTATCCAAATAAATGTGAGAGGCTTAAAATGAAAATGAATCCAATTTTAAGCATAAATCTTCTAATATTTTTTAAAAGGTCGATTAACCACCTTTTGATGGAGAAACATTTTTAAATATACTATTTAAAATTTTTTATGTTATATTTGAAAAAATAAAATCCTTTTTTAGAATCTAGAAATTAAAATTTACTTTGTGTTAATTTTTGTTACTTTTCCAATAACAATCTTTTTTAGTGAAAATGTTGTATTTTAATTCAAAACCTCCTTTTAATCAAATTTATATATAGGGATATATTATATTTTTAATTTGATTTAAGGTGTAGTTAAAATATATTTTGACCATTTAATCCAATGTTTATCATTGGAATTAATTTAACTTTGAAATTGGACATAAACAAGTGACTATCTTTTGATAGATATTGTTTCCTAAAAACATGTTATTTGTTTGGACATCGGGAATTAATTATAAAAATAATTCATGAAACTTTTGTGTTTTTAATTTGGTAAAATGGAAATCATTTTTGAATTTAGTATATAAAATATAGCCTATGGTTATATTTTTGTATTTTTCTGAAAAACATCAATTTTTGATGAATAGTGAAACCACTAAGTGTGAGTTAAAAAAACTTATTTTTTGTTTAAATGAAAATTTACCACCTATGTGGTTCAAATTTCAAAAATCCGACATACATGGTTGTCATTTGGATGTAAAATTTGGTTCAATGGGATTAAAATAATATTTTGGTGAGTAGAAACTTTTAAGTTTTATTAATTACGACTAAAAGAAATTAGTGTAATTTAAGGTAAATATAATGATATAATAATATGAAATTACCTTTACACTTGTCATACACTTATTGGATAAGTCATGGACGAACAATAAAATCCTTGGGTAAACTTGGGGACCCCATCGAGCCACATGGGTAAGAAAATGACATTAATAACTTTTTATTTAAAGTAAAAATAAAAGTGTCACAAACATGTATTATTTTAGTAAAACAATTTTTACCTGGGGTTATAAAAGTCATATTTTTTACTATAAATATTCATTAGAAATATAAAAATATTTCCCACATCATGACATTTTTTTTATAATATTTATACATTAAATAAATAATTTTATTTATGAGACCATTATGATGCAATGATTACCTCATTAAGGTACGATTTAAATAAAATGAAAAGATAAGGTAAAATATAAGACATAAACTTGTCAAAATCCTATTAGATTGGTGGATTTTGAACCCTTATCACCTTATCCTCGATTTAAATAATTTTGGGACCTTTAATATCCTAAAATCATTTTATAACAAAGTAACTTTTCAAGACTTTCCAAGAGTTCCCCTCCTCCATCTTATAAAAGGCCCCCACCACTACCCCGTTACCCACACCTCTCAAGTATTTGGCTCCACCAAACTCTGATAATTGTATCTCTCCACACCCCTCTATTGATCTTTGAAGCCTTAACTAAGGCAGAAATCTCTTCAAGAAACTCTTTTGGTTCAAACCAAATGGAGTAACCTGATTTAAAGGTAATGTCCTCTCTTATGTTATTTTGTTTTATTTTTATTCTCCAACCCCCTAAAATAATTTTATTCCTTTATTTTGTAATACCAATAGTTTATTAAATATACAATAATGTTTTCATGAAACTTATTCAAGATACTCTTACCCACACCTCCTTCTAATGGTTAAGGAACATACTGTTTCCGTGGATGTCGAATTACTGCTTCACGAAACGATGATTGTTCTATCTTCTCTTACCACCTCTCATGGTGGTCATTATAATGGAAATATATTTATTTATGATATATATTATTTTTATTTCCTCTCTATGCTTATGTATTTTACATTTAAAACATACCTTTATGCTTTGCATGTTGTGCAAATGCGATAATTTCATTTGAGGAAGTGTGGACTACCGCCCCCTCAAGTGATGTGACTCGTTCATGCAATACATGGAATGTATAAAGAATAAAATTAATAAACATATGTTACCTATATAGCATATATATTATACTGGAATTATAATATATATATATCTCATTTAGTTTTAATTCCCTTAAATATGAAATAGAAATGAAAGTAGCGTTCATGCGTATGTACGACTTACCGTCTCCATGAACGGTGCATTTCATTTATTACCTCTAAATGTTATATAATATTATAAATGTAAGTATATAATGGATATATGTGATATATATGATATCTACATAATGAATATAATTCTGGATATAATGGATATTTTACCACATGAACAACTTGTAATTATAAGAAGTTTATTTTTGACTCAAGTACCAATGATCGACAAAACCACCGTTATTAAATTAAATAATTACATCACGTTCATAACATGGTAATAAGTGATAAAAAAGGAATAATTAACTTGAAAACGGTTCTTAAGCAAGTAGAAATTAAATCTAGATAATTATTCAGGAATATAAAGAAACGAACAAGACAAGTCAGACTTGAGCTAAGGGATCCTACCTCTCTCTTTCTTTTCATGTATTCTCCTTTATGTCATTTATTTTAAGATCCATGTTCTTGTGTTGGGGATGTTCCTTTATATTCATCGTAATATCATTTTTGCGTTCATTTGATTAGATACCCCCACTTTCTCTCATCAATTCTTTTTAATAATTTTTAAGTGGCGCCATTAGGCTGCTGAATTTTTGTAAGGGATCCTTTCACCCTTCTCATTTTCAAAATTCTATTTTCATGTCAAGTATTTCAAGTTACCTATTATTAGGTTGTGGTATGATAACTATATCCATAAAAATTTCCTTTTATGTTCATATGATGAGAGACCCTATTTGATTTCATCAATCCATTTTGAAAAGTTTTAAGTGGCACCGTTAGGCTGCTGAATGTTCGTAAGGAATTTCTAATCTCACTTTTAATTCTGTGAGATCTCCATTGTTCGCCACTTATTTATTGCATGTGGTGTATTTAATGTACATGATTTTATTCTTTTTTTAGTATACTTTAATTTTTGTTTATTTACTTCATCATTGTATGAACCTTCTTTCATGGGGTGTACGTTTCGGAATGTTACCCAAATCGTTAAGGGAACCTTTCACCCTCCTCTTTTTAAAATACATATTTTTGTTAGGTCTTTTAATTTACATATTATTATGTTGGGATATGTTCTTATATATACTTATTGCTGTTAATTTTATGTACAAGTGATGATATACCCTTCTTATCTCTCATCATCTCATTTTCAGAATTTTAAAGTGACGCCGTTAGGCTGTCGAATTTCTGTAGGGGAACTTCTCAACTCAATTTCAATTCTTTGGGTTAAACCTATACTTATTGATTATGTTGTGATATAAATATGTGTGGATAACATCTTATTGTTTTACGCTTAGTAACCACTTATATTTGGTGTATTTATATTTTTCACACTTAATGATTTCATTTCTTTATCCTCGCTCTAATGGCATGATCCTTGATTGGGATTACATCTCAATTTCTTCTCATTGAGACATTTCATAATGATATGCACTTTTATTATTTTGTAAAGTGTATATATGGCCCCTTTGACATTAAATATCCATATTATGTCTATACTAAATTCATTTAAATGTTTTGAAAATGGTCTACTTTAATGTGGCTTATAATTTAAATGTTCAAAATGGAAAAGGACTCTTTTATTAAAACATTGTTTTAAATGGTTTTAATGATTTATTATTTTAAACAGTTATCATCCTTGTACATGTTTTAAAAATGGTTTTAAGGATTTATTTATATGGAAATTAATTATTTAAAACCCTTTCAAAAGTTTCAAAGTGGTATAGGACACTATGATTTTAAAATCTCTTTTAAATGTCTTCTTTTAATATTTTCAAATTATACAGGGATATTTCTCTCATAGAGTTTTAATGATTTTATTAGATGTTTTTATTTATGACAATGTAATGATGTGATATCTTGTGATTGAAATGTGGAAATTTTATGTTTATTTTATGCATGTTTTAAGTGTTATGATTATGTTATTGTTCATGGGAAATGTTTATGAAATCAGGTAGTTCCGTGATAAACTAAGGGCGGGTGAGCCCATGACAGCTCTCCAATGCATTGGGTAACGCAAAGGAGTTAAATGCTAAGGTTTCTCCGAAGAGATTTAGGGAATATATTGTGATGGATATTCCAAACGTAACCATGAGGGTTTCTCCCTACGTAATAATGTTATGAATTCATCAAGTTACCATTACGCATTATGATTTCTATGAGTTACTCATAAATATTATGATTTCATGAGGTATGTTAAAGTGCTTATGTTTTATGAGTAAAGTGTGTTTTCATTTATTCTTATGTATACATGGACAAATGTTTCCTTTTCGTATTTTTATATCCCTTACTGAGCTTTTTGTGCTCATCCCATGTTTTTGAAATGTTTTCCACAGGACTTAAAGTGGAATACGGTCAAAGATGGTATCAATGAAATGTCATTATGTCTAAAACATGGAACTAGACATGACTTTTTTGTTAAAGAGTTTATATTTTGTGAATAAAATGGAAACTGAGTAGATGTGTCTACCTTGTAATCTTTGAGATGTAATAGTTATATCCTAATTCTCTAAAACTCTAAAGATGAAAATATCCTCAATGTGAATTATTCATTTAATTCAAGATTATGTAATGTTTTAAGGATGGGTCCTTATAATTATAAAACAAGATAACGAGTTATTTTGAATCAACCATAAGAATCTAAAAAATATAATATAAAAAGATGTCCAAAAACCATCCCACAAAGCATGTGTAATAACTTTGATTTCTATAAAGTCTCTAAATGTAATTACCCAAAAGTAAAACTATAGTAGTTACACAAAAACATTCTAAAATTTCTAACTATTAATATCCATAATGGTATACATAATCCTCCTGTTAACCTAAATATCCGTTTATATACACAGGATGAAAATACATATATACTCAGTAGGGGAACCAAAGTCTGTCATCCACATGTGAAATAAGCATTCAAATTCACTCATGAAAAAACCAAAAAACCACAAAAAAATAATTTTTTCCAAAAAATACCAACCTCTCCAAGGTTTTCTAACACAAAAACCATCCAATTATACTAGCATAGTAAGAATCATATCGACAAAGGGTTACCCTAACCACTATCCCACTTATTTCCTACCCCCACACCCTGAAAAGATATATTATGGAACTTCCACCTATTTCAAATATGTAAAAAATCACACCTCCTGACAAAACGATCATCACATAACATCTCGTTCAATAAAACATGATCTATCACATCACCTTTCACAACCCCACAACAATAGTATCACATCCCCTCACACCATCCCAGATCAAGTTTATCACCTAACATATCACCTAAAGAAACCTAATGCACAGAATAAATAGATAATGAGAGTATCATAAACATATAGAGCATCATCCTCGTATCCTCCTCCAACCATAAATTACCCCAACCACATTACATCCCACATCCTAGAATCATAAAATATTATCTGAAGACACATATTCCACCACCCCACACCACAGTAACATTAGATCTTTCTCGAAGACACTTGTGTCATCACCATGTTCATTATTAGACCTTTGGCCCTTTTATAATTCACATTTCGACTCAAATAGAAGATAAAGTGGGGAAGATATAGTCACCATAAAACCACCCTCATCACCCTAATAATGGAAAAAAACCTTGTATAATGGTATGGGTGTTGGCACATAATGCTGGATGTGGGGGGTTTCATATGAAAATTACACATAATATACAATAAATAGTTATATAACTACACACACACACCTACATTTTTGGTAAACAACAAAAACTCACCAACTCAAAACATCACCATTTATCCTAAAGAATTAACAATTTATGCTACCACTAAAAAATGAAAACACCACACAAAAAAGCCACACATAATATTTCACATCCACCCTTTCATATAAAAATCAGTTATTTTTCACATTTACCATTTCATAGCCAATTATTTTTCATTTTTTTTATTTTTCAGGCCCATTATTTTCAATATAAAAATTGACCATTCAAACCAAAAATCCCACTTCTATAGAAGTTTTAATTTTTCTTTTCAATTCATTTCTCAAACCATATCATGCCATTTGAATTTAATCACTATAATTTTTTAATCCCATTACTACATGTAAACATACATAACTCAATACATCAAAATAACAAAAAATCCATAATCTTCATTTCAATAAGAAAACACAACCAAAATCAATTCCACATCCGCCACATTTACATAAATTCCAGATCATGACATAATTACCTACCAACTATCGAATAACATGTCCTCAAAACCAATCAGACATTCCCATTTCAAAAAAATTTCCAAATCTTGTATCATTATATTTTTAATAATTATAGTTGGTATTTATATGAATTCCCCTCACATTTATATTTATTCAAACATAAGAATCATTTTCCAAGGGAAACATAGTCATTAAATGAATATATGTTATTTTATAATTTCTATATAGGACGGTGAAAAATTGCAAAAAATAGGGGTTCTTTAACACTAAAAATAAAATCTATGAAAAGAAACCTAAAATCCATTATTTTATACAGGGAATTAGTCTATACATTTTAAAGTATAAATAAAAATATTAAAGACGTAAAATTATAGGATTTTGATTCTCTTCATATTTAATTCAAGTAAACTAATTAAAATATCATTAGTAATCCATATGAAACCATTATCCCTAATGTTAAACAAATTATAAAACCCTACCACATGATAAAACTACTAATAAATTAAGGAATACCCTCTAAAAGGATAAAATATTCTTTAAATGATGGGTCACACCTAAAATAGTGGTTGCATGGACCTAATAGAACCACATACAATATTTAATTGAACCAATAACAAAAGGGTTATATGAATCCATGGGAAATGAATTAGAAAATCAAATCCTAAGTGATATGAAGTGGGTAGGAAAAAGGGGGATCCTCATTGTTGAATTAACTGATATGAAATGATAAACATTTGAGTTAACAAAATTTTATTTTAATTGACCATTAATTCATATATCATTAAATTAAACATGGAAGAATCTTTTTATAAGGTCCAATCATTTACAAAAATAGAGTATAATACTATACTAGTTTTAAAATGACTGCAAATTACCTTAATCATGTAATTAAAACCATTTTTTAGTTCAAAAGTACTGAACAAAGGGATAATATATAAATTCCCCAAAAACTAGAACAAGATACTTCTATCTACTACTAGTAGGTGCCACTATTAGAAGATACCATTAGGTTCTATCACCAGTGTGCTTTCATCAAGGTGTTACTACCAGGTTCTACAACCATTGTGCTAGTATTAGGTGCTACTTTAAGTGTTGTACTATCAGTTGTATATATAGTGTTCTACCAAAAGGTTCTACCATAAGTGTTATACCATCATGTTCCACCCCTCTGTGGTATTATTACGTGTTACTGTCACTCTTAAAATATGATTTGCAACAAATAGTGTTCTACCATTAGGTTCTGACACCTGGTGATACTTATATGGTGATACCATTAGGTGATAAATCAAGTGTTCTTTTATCTTGTGATACAACCAATGTCTTACCATTAGGTTCTAATTAAAATATACTACCAAAATGTTCTACCTCTTGCTGCTAATTACAGGGTGATACCATCACGGGATACTTCTAGTCTGATACCATTTTGTGCTACATATAGTGGTACATCAACATTTTCTACCACTAGTGTGATACCATCAGGTGCAACCATAATGTGCTACACCTAGGGTTCTAGACAAAGGCTATAAATGATAGAATTTTCCTCATAAATTCCTAAAACGTTTTAGGAACTCCTCCTTGAACCTCAATAACGTGATTTACCACAATTTAATGGGATATAAGGTGCAATTCATTAAAGATCTATTAGGAAATTGACCACCATCTCCTAAAATCATCATCACATGTTAAACTGGAATGAATTGGAATCAATATATTTGTTGAATACACCTTTTATTTCCCTCTATCATAATCAATGCTCAGTCATATCATCGATCATGAATCACACCTTTGGTATTAAAACCTTTCACTAAAGAATGGTCACGCAATTATAAAATATATGATATTCATCGAATAACATGCTAATGAATCTTAAAAATATGATTGTGAAAAGAAACAATAAATAATTTTAATGAAACATAAGTGTGGAAACATACATAGTTCTGATTGACATAGACTAGATATGTTTCAGTTAGAAGGATGAATGAATTAACAAACAAATATTCAAATACATCAACCATTTATACATAAATAATTTATTGTTTGTGGAATTTATTCTCATTATATATGGAATAAAAAACAGGATAAATCCAAATAAATCAAATATCCTACATAGGTTCAGATCATTCATTGATGAAGAACAATCACAAGTAAATGTCACAAGAATGACCTATATCATCTATTTGAGAAACAATCAATGATGATAACCTGAATACATTTTTGTTCACTATATCCACCTCCAATATTTCATTTCACAATCATATGGTTATACAGAAAACCCTATGATTGTGAAATAACAGTATTTTTTTAAATGGATTCCAATTCCTTGCATTAACACATAACAAAATAACTAAACAAAACAAAATTATTTATTTTTTGTTCCATTGAGAACATTTTACAAATCATCTAATACTAACAATGATTATACCACACATAATATAAAACCTTTATTGTGAAGTGAAAAGATATATGGGATTTCAAATATGAGCCTCCATTGTAGAATTATGAATAATGGTCAATAAAACAACCCATGTGTCATATTAATATATTTATTATTTTTAAAACATTTATTCTGAGCTAACTAGGACTCAAAATCACTGGTGATCTCTTTTACTAACATTGAAAAAATGTTTAGAAATATTTTAATTTAGTAAATGGGAAAATATACATGTTATAAATATTATATACATCTCATTATCTATTATCTTCTATTAGATGATATCACATCATGGTTGGAGGATATCCCTCCATGATTGTAGAGATATTTAGTGAGTCCCCTAGAAATATCATTGAGAGGGGATTTTGAAGGATTCACTTTAGTGATATTCATATTCCATATATACTAAAATACAAGATGCATTTTACTGTTGTAAGGTAAAAAAATACTATCTTCAATTATATGGATGGTTTTATTGGGTCTTTATTCACAACGATATCATTTTTATGATTTTTTATGACATCAACTATATTATATTAATGTTCCTGGATTTGAATAAACCTAAATATACAATCAATGTTATACCATCAATTTAGAAACTCATATTAATGTTTCAAATTGATGATTTTTATACATGTTAAAAAATATTACGGTAACAACTTTTTGATATATGTGATATCAATAGGCTCTAATGTTTGCAGTTATATCGGCATGACGACAAACAATTATGAATTAATATTATATAGATATTTTCCCTATAGGTTTAATCTCACATAAATTATGGTTTAACTACATGTTAGATTTTCAATATTTTATTTAATACTAGATGAATTGTGGAAATTTTTATCATACGTAAGACACATGTGTTCACTAACCTGATGAAATCCATTAAACATGGGTTTAATATAACATCGCGTGATGTTAATCCTATATAGGGGTTCACTCATTGAGTTTATTTCATGATGTTTATATATTAACCATATATGATCAAGAAATTTCTAATTCTTACACAAGGTATTGATGTGTTGAATTAATATAACATATGATCTGAGTTAATTTCATAGAGAACTTATTCGTCACAGTTATTCTAATAAAACAATATTCAATATCATGTAGTTATTAGATTAATCATAATTGATATATATGGTTTCTTAATTGATTCATAAATAGGGTCATCCATGTTAAATTATTTTCACACAAGACTAATTTTAATCACATAAAAGTCTACAATATAAAACATTATGATTTTGAGAGATATGAGTTAATAGTATGATAATCAAAATGTTCATGATTTATATTACATGGTCCCTTGCTCAAGTTAACCTCACACAATCCCACCCCAAATCACTACCTAAAATATTTATATTCTCTATATTTTTATATACAAAAAATATTTTATACTCTTGGTATTTATGAAATAATTGGATTATATAATTTATAAATCACGGGAGCAAGAATTTTTGGATTTTATTAATTTATAAAAAATTCTCATAATTAAATTAATTATAAAATATATATAATTTATAAATTATTATTTAACAAAATTTTATCATATAATTTTACCCATATATTTATTATTTATATTGATATTTATTTTCTAGTTTTATAAAATACATTAATAGTTAAAAATAGATTATTTATTTCACAAATTATAAGGGTTGTTTATAAAATGATAAAAATTATAAAATGTTAATTATTAATATTTATATAATATGAATTATATAAAATAATATCAATAATTTAGATAATAATTAAACTACATCAAAAGATTTTATTATATATTTTTTTAAAGTTTAAATAATTATAAATATGTGATATAATTATTATGAAAATAGTTTACAAAATAGAAATTGAGAGATAAAATGTTTATATTTCATATAATAATATATATATATATAATAAATAGAATATAATCTATTATATTAATGATATTATATATATATTATGTCTTATATTTATAAATTTCTTAAATGTATATAATGAATAACTAAATTAAGAACGGTTTATAATTATCTTTAATTCAAGATTTCTTCACAAATGTTTATCTCATATATAAATAACAAAATTTTCATTTTTTATTTATTCTATTAATTATTATGAATAATTATTATAATTTTAAATTATGAATTGGGTGGTATTCATTACATTAAATAGTTATACTTCTTCTTGAAATTAGAATGTGTACATCTAAGGAAGATACAAGTTTGGTAATAAATTGATTTATTTTAATTATACATTGATATTTGATTATAGTACAGTATGAAAATGAATTAAGAATTTAATTATTATGTTTATAGTAATAAAATTCTTTCATGTACCTTCTGCATGGGATGCTTTTTGATGTGTATAAATACAGTTTTTCATGAATGTAAATTTGTAGCAAAGTCCCAATGTATTCAAAAGACTTACACATCAAATATGAATTGATCATATTTGGCGAAAGAAGAATATGATTCCAATCCAAATAATTAGAATCATGTATATATATAAATTGAATACATGAGATAATATGACATTGATAAATAATACTTAAAAATATTAAGTGTTAGATACATTCCAAAGTGGATACTACTAAGGCATAGATCATCAAACTATATATATCATTAAAAAGAAAGGATCCCGTAGATTATTTTCTTTAGATAAAGTAGGTAATGAGGTGAATATAAATATTTGGTGTATTATTCAAGGAATAATATTTGGGTAAATCTTAGGTGGGGAAACCTAGCCATTGTGATACTTAAGGAATCAAGTTGAGATAATCCATATGATTGATTCTATATAATGTTATTTTCCCAATTATCGAATATTAATATATTATATAAATGAAATTATTTTATAAGAAATATATTATTGGATTACTTAAATGATAACCAGATTATTTCATAATGAAATATGTTTCTTAGGCCACTATTTTATACAATTTGTTTAAAAGGGGAAATAATTTTAATAGGATAATATTTAGTAAAATTCCTTATTAAATGATTATAATAAAAGATACATATATTAAATATGAGTCAATTATAGATAAATAAAATCACCATTATCTAAAATTTATGATTAAATAATTATTATAAAATAGAATATTTTTATAACAAACATCATCGATTATTATAAAAACATAAGAATTATTATTAAGAAAACCGATGTGTTTGAACAATTCCTTACTGAGTAACCAACTAATATATTTGTTAAAAACATGGAAACTGTAAGATTATATTAAGTATAGAGGATATCACCAATGGTTTTAAAGGAATTATAAGAAATAACCTAAATTATTTAGTATCTACTCATACACTCAAAGTGATTAACTATGCCAATGACTATATATGACAAAATATATCCTCTAAAGATTGTTCTTATTCTGAACATTTCATTATAATTAATATAAATTATCATAAACTATTATTGATTTTAAAAAATATTTAACATATTTTCTGAAAGTATCGAGAATAGTTGAAATAGGAATTTCATGTCAAGATTTTGGATCTATATAGGTAGTGCATGTTGATAAATTTTCATTCTATAAGATTAAATATTTATTAGAATATTAAATAATGTTTCTTCATGTAGACACTAAAATTCAATGAATCTTAGAGTTATCATGTTTGTGGAATAATATTCATGTATGATTGAATTAATTTAGAACATTGAATCAATTTCTAAAACTCCATGGAATTTAATAGTCATGTTCCATTATTATAGGAGTAAATTGTTTAGTTTTCAACAGTATGTAATACAGAAATCATACATTACATATGATGTAAATATATAGAAGTTAAAAATACACATAAAAATTAATAGATATTATTAATTTCATTCATGGTTTGTTGAAAATAATTTCCCATAAATTATTTGTCTCTAATTGAATATATAAAGATCAACGTGGTCTAACTAAATGATGTGTATAATTATATCCTTTCCATTATATGGTAAAACGTATAATTTGTTACGAAAGTTCTATTTTGAACAATATTAAAAAATGGAATATAAACACCCTGTTTCTTATTTCTCATGTTAAATTATATTTATTTAAAAATAGATAAAGTTAATAAATATTGTATCATTATTTACAGAGTTTACCTTGTTTTTTTGTTAAAATATGCGTAATTGATATTATACTACCATCAATGGAATACTTGAAAGATTAACAATGCTTCTATAAAATTATACAAAAACATAAAATTATATATATGACATTAAAAAAATAGTTTATTAATCATATATTCTCACTATATAAATATAATTATTTCATAAACACAGAAAAAGTTTTTTTCTATCGATATAATAATATGAATTTAATATGGTCTATAAGAGGATAACTGGAGTACATTAGTATTCCCAGAACATAAGATTTTACAAATAAAATAATATTTGAATAAAATTAAATGTTTTTTAAATCTCTTAAATGATTTTTTGAGGAATTGGTAAATAAATAATTTAGTGTTAATTTTTTTTATCAAAATTATTTTATGGAATAATATTAATGGAATGGGTTTCAAGAAGGATGTTGATGATAGAATTATAAAAAAATTTAAGTATGAATTTTTTTATTAACATCCTAACATATTATGTTTTGGAGTTAAGGAGTTGAAATATGTTAAAATATTTTAATAGTGTGATCATTATCCCTATGTTTCACCATTACTCAATAATATTTTTTATAGATGTTACTCACTATAATGTTTTGTTAGATGATTATATATAATGGTCATGTAGATATGTGGCATGAATTACAAAGATATGTAATTATTTTAATAAAACCCTATGAAAGTGTAGAAAACATAATGATCATAGATTTTCCTATCATATATGATATGATATATAGGATGTTTTTTTATGGTTTTGTTAAGTATATTAAAAATCATAGTAATGTAAAATGTATTAAACTACAAAAAAGGAATTAATAAATTCATCATTATTCAATGATATTTATATATGTAGATGTTGAAATATATTTCATCTAGAGAATTGACAATTTAAATCTCAATGTATGAAGTTTTTTTATTACTAACTAATTTTCACCATTTATTACTATAGATTATAATTTTTTTAAGGTTTTTGTGAGTAAGATTCTTCTAAGAAGGTTAAAAAACTATTCCCATGAGGTGAAATATGACTATTTTCCACTGGTTAACCCTTGAAATTTAAAACATAGAGAGCTACAAACTATTTATACGGTATAATAAGAGTTAATTGTTCATATATTGGCTCGCCACTATCTTAAGATGCTGATATACCTTGCATGAGATCCTTCATTCTTTTACACCTTTCTTTTCCAATCCACAACGAATTTTTAATATGGGGTGGTTGGATATACCAATCATGTAACTGGTTATAAGACAACCAAGACTAAATTTATATTCAAAATTAATGAATATGGTATCTAATATCTCTATTATGATTTTCTAAGGATGTGTATAGTCATAGCTATATAGTAAATATGATGTGAACATTTTTTTAGTGAGGGGAATATGAGTTAATCATCCATAAATGTCATTATTATGTCTTTTATTAATAAAAATTGTTATTCTATAATAAAATAAAAAATAATATAAGAGATAGATATACCATATTGACATAATTCATTTCTCATGGTCACTTGATGACCTAGATAAATGAGATGAAATGAAAATTCATTCCCACATATGATAAAACTTGTGGAAACAATTATAAATATAGGTATGTTTTAAGGTGATCACTATAGGTCACTTTAGATATTTAGTATCACCAATACATAACCAATGCCCTCTGTTTTCTTATATTTAAATATATAGGGATTCAATTTTTCTGTCTACAACACAATTTCTTATGTGGACAAACATTATGTTTGACTTAATGACGATTGAGTTTGACTCATTGAGCTTCTAAAATATCATATTATTTTAATCCAAAATGGGTTGGATGGGTATTTAGAATATATACTGTATGATGTAATATAAGGTGAAGATGACTATTGATATCAAAAAGTGTTTTTTCATTTTTAAAATGGAGTTTTGGATCTAGTTTCAAAGAATATTTTACATGATAAATACATAGGAAAATACCACTAAGTATATAAGGATTTTATGAAAGTGGGATATTGAAGGAGATATGAATTAAATACTATACACATAAAAAATATTCCATCCTATTCCATGGTATAAATTATATCCATGACACATGGTATTATAGGAATGGTTTCATATCAAATCATATTTCATTTATTTTGGCATATTGTATGTCATATTATAGTTATGATACACCACATCAGGATGATATTTTTTTAAAATATATGATAACATTAATTTATCTTACACTAAAAATATATAATTAGTTAAGATTTTTCATAAGCTGAAATTATTAATTTTATGATGTATTCATTCAATGAATTAAATGATTGGAAGTAGAATTAACTCAAATGTTATGACATATGAGTTATATTATGGAATTTTACCAATGATTATGTATTATATTAGACACCATTTATATGGCCTTCTTCAATCATACAAATGATTTTATAAATAATTCCTAAATACAAAGTATTTTATTCTTATCCTCCATGAAATACTACCCTAACATAGGGAGAGGGGTGTCTCACTCGAGTGTTGAGGGGTTCAATGCTACTCATTGATACATCACATAGAGGAAATTCAAATTGATAACCTTTAAATTTTTTTATTAATCCCAAGTAATAAGAAAAAAATAGAATCTCACTAATAAATCATACTTGAAAATTATTTATTTTATATAGAAGTGTGTCTTCCAGATCTCAGGCATTGTGATCTTGGTTTTAATGATTCTTGTTGCTATTATTATTTTAAAGGATCATTTTTCGGTATCTATGAAAACTAAGAGATTTATATTATATTTTTATACATTAATCTAATTCACTATATCATGATTTATAAATAATTTCAATAATAGGTATTCTAAATTCTTACACATTTTAGAATTATTTTACCCATCTCATATTGTTCTATTTTCATTGGATCTTATTCCTTGATTTTAGTATATTTTATAATTCTACACCTAAAAAGTATTTAAATAAATAATTATTATGAATTTTTATCTTATGTCACCTGAAATCCAAAATTATATCTATATTGTTTCAAATACATGTTTTATCTTTGTATTATAAAAAATGTAAGAGCCTTTTTTTTGGCTAACAGTAGGAGCTACTATTTTTTACTAGGATTTTTCCTCATTATGACTTAGTTCCATTTTTTAATTTTTGGGGTCAAGGGACCCATATAAGGTTAAAATGGAAAATATTCCATAATATAAGATATATGATTTTTTATTATTTTTCGTCTAGTTCCAAAAATGTGGTTTATCACATGGTTTTTCAAATATAGAAATGTAACTATTGATATCATCCTTGGGAATAAAAAAATATTGTATTTCGTTTATCCCAAATGGTATCATTTTTGTTTATATGATTGTATCTCTTAGTTGGTAAACTTAATGGGAAAATAAAGACCACAATTCAATCTGGAATGGGGTTATAACCCTATGTATTATATAATAATGGTTAAGAATTGGTGTCGAAATGGTGTGCTATCACAGGTGAATTAAAAAATATAAATTAATTATATAATTATTTATTTTCTTATTGGTGATCCCTAGGAACCTATATATTTTTATAATTTGATATATCCTAATTAGATTCATTTATATTAATCAACAAAAAACCTATATAGAAAGAGAGAGTGAGTTGAGGAAAAATCACGGGGCATCGACGACTATTGAAGGAGTAGGTTCAGATCCATTCTTATATGTTTTTTCATTTGACAAAATAATGATAAACTAAAAAGTGGAAATTAAAATGAATCAAATAAATGATAATTATTATAGGATATAGGGATATTCTATTTTATGGTTTTAACAGATTCTTATGTTTTCATAAACAAGGATTAATAATTATTAAATCTAAACCATGATTGATCTTTGCATATCCCTATCAATTTGTAGTTTTTAGTTGATTTTGAGAATAGTGTTTTACTATAACTAGGAAAATATTTTATATTATTTACTCCCAAATGTAAAAAATAGAAAAACTATGCATTTACTTATTGGACTACTCACCATTTTGGGTTTATGAATATATCAATCCTTTTCATGTGAATTAAACATTATAAATCCTTTTTTTCTTCCATTCAATCATCCTCGATGGATGATTATAATTTCATGTATTATTATTGGTTTCATGACATGTTAATGAGGATGGTATTTTGTTTTTGAGGCATGAAAAATGATATTTTATTATAGTAGAAGAACAATTGTGAGAATTATTTTTGGATTCTTGAATAAATAATAATTTGATCATCCAAAAGTTAATGTTGGCCATCTAAGATTCATTAAATTATTTCAATACAAATAAAAAAATTTTGTATAATAATTATTTATTTTAAATAATATAGGGATAAAATTAGGGATTATAATGATATGATGAGAAGATTGTTTCATGATTCTAGATGCACTAGAATTGGAAGGGGTGAAATAATTTTACATTTCAACGAGGGTTGAATGAATATAGTGTTTTGAAGAATCTGGATCCATATCAACGCATTTTTTGGACATTTGTTATGGTGAAAATGGATTAATTCATGGAGGTGGAATAAAATATAGATAAAAAGTATGTATAAACCTCCTGATTTTATACTGTGTTATTTAGAGAAAATTGTGCTGCATGGAGGATGTGATGCTAAGGATTCCAATGAGCTAATTACTACGTATTCATGGGGTAAAGACCACAGACTTTATGTATGAGGATGTCCATGTAGACCTATAATTTTATACATTTTCATGGAAACTAGGTATCCTACATGCCATATGGGCCTGAGATATACTCTCTATACTCCCATTAGAATACTATATAGGTAGTTGAGGTCCAAAATAAATATTGGACATGGGAATAAAAATTTTGGGTCTATAAATAAACATAATGTATATAGCCTTTATCACACCATGATGAATAGAAACTCATGAATTTTTTTGGTTTGGGTAACACCTCATGCTACATTTGGAAATGTCATATTATCTCCTTCTCCATTCATTAGGAACTTCAAAAGATAATTTACAAGTTTATTTACTTACTGGATACATAATTGGATTCAATAATCCCTAAAGACAAGGTCAGGTATCCTTTCATAGTGCTCAGGCATTGTGATATCCTATATACGAGATGATCATGGAATGATTCAGGTATCACCCTTGGGGATCAGGGTTTTAATATTCTATTCTTTATTACAAGGATATTTATTTTCTCTCTTCACCTTTATATGGGGTGTGTGATTTCATCTTATTAGACAATATAGGTGGAGTCAAGTACCCATATTGAAAAGGGAATGATCCTCTATCTATTAGTTAAACTCTAATAGAGTTCGGTATCCAGATGAGAATAGGGCGCGATATTCTATTTTTCAGTTGAATACCATTGGCTAGGATCACATAAAAAATGGTTTTATTTATAGTTAATATTTTTTTGAGTGCCCTCATACCATGTATTATGAGTGGTGTTATATTTATGAGAACAAATCTATTTATCCTTTACCCTCATGCAAAATGAGATACCCTAGTAGGCATATGTGTTTCATGGTTGATGGGGCACCCCAACACAGAATATAGTAGTGGCATGGATATATGAAGTCAAAATAGAAATTAATTTTACGAGACATGAAATTCTTCAGATGGCCTATGGTTACCATAGATATATTATGTTCAGTTAGATATAAATATTAAGATTTGTGGAATCTCAAATGATCTAAGAACAAAAAGCAACACATTTAATTTGTCTATCTGGTATTAGTGTACTTTTGACCATAAAATCTCAACGTAATTGAAATTCTAGTGTCATAGAATACAAATATTCTTCTTCTTTATTTTATTCTGGATAATATATAGTTTTTGGAGCTTTAAGATGACAGTTTTCTTTGTGTTTCATTATCATTTTCATGGATATTTATTGAGTAAATTTATCTTCATCCATAAATAATCCATGTTCCCACACATGTCATTTCTGTGTTTCCCATGTATATGTCAAATAATGTCTTTTTGAAATAAAGTTGATATGTCTTATGTAGAGATAAATCTTATTGAATTTAGAGTAATCAGTGAAGGGGTATCATGGTAATTCCAATAGTTGATTGAAGTGTGTAATAGTCATGTTTGGTTCTGGATTTTCAAAAAGGACTCTTTGTCTTTAATGCTCTCCAATTTTCCATCATGTCATGTATTTTTTTACTTATAGATTGGTCCATTGAAATAGGTTATCTATATAGTCATCAAAAGCTATATCATGATTGTGTTATATTTATTGTGGTTTATTATATTTGTATATCCCTCTCTCGTGTTGTATCACATATTGTGAACTATAAATATGTGTTTTTATGGGTTTATATAATCTAAGGCCCCATGTGAGTGATTGTCATAATCGGTGATAGTCACGTAACCTTATCCTATTGAAGACCATCATGGGGTTCTACACCTTGATTACTATAGGTGCAAATGGGAACTCTATGGGTTTGGTCATGTTAGTGTAGTTTTAAAGTGTTTCTATCTATGGGACAATGTTCATATGTTTTATTAATGTGGGGACTGGTTTAGGACCATTATAGAATTATTGTTAAGATAATTTGGAGTTTGTTTACTATACAATGTAATGAAATGTATGTTTGAATATAAATATATCAATTTTCTAGGATCTTGATAATATATTAGTTGACCAAGAAACCTATGGCATTTATTCTCGGGTAGATAAAAGTCAATACATAAATCATGTAGTGTTTAGTTGTGATATTTCAAGTCCTTTTTAGGTCATCAAATCAAGATATGTTGTTACCTTTATGAGTGTATTCTAATATTGTATGGTGATAATGGATGATAGATGAATTATATATAACAGTTTCTATATTCTATGTATATTCTTATAGTTTTTCCTGTTACCCTAGTATAGTGAGCAATGAGAAATTATTGTTCAGAATCATTTAATAATTTTCCTTGCCCTATGATTTGAGGTGACCCTTTTCCCATACACATGATGTGTGTATCTCTCATATATTATAATGTATTCCTACCATATATTGATGGAATACTGATAGACTAGTAATCCTCCATGAATTTGATTATATGGGTCTTAAGAGTTTGTGAGGAAATACAAATCCTTGGATAATAGTGACCTAGTTAGAGTCCATGAATCATGTTTTAATCTATTTTAGACTTTTTTATTCAAGATAAAATAGGATGTTTTGGGATTCCTATGTAGTGCTATGATACAATAGTGGAAAATATCATTATCAAAGTCAAAATTTTATTTCTTAAATGTCATTGAAGTTTGAGACCTTCCCAGTTATGGAAATTATGATGAAGAACATATAACCTATCTCTTGGTGGAATGACTATCGTTATATACACATTTAAGAAAGTGATATTTCTGTGGGTTTTATAGGAATGTTTTTGGTGCAGTCATTATATATTGGTGATTTGAGAATATTCTGGATACAGAGGTCTTGAGCTATTTTTTTACATTATTGTGTCAAAACCAGTTTTAGGGTCACCCAAAAAGCTATTTTAAGATTATAAATCATGGTGAAAATTTACTCTATCAGTGGGATCATGATATATTCTCAATTATATATATCCATTATAGTGATATTTATGGACTTTCACATAGTGTATGGCGAATCTTTGCATCCCCTTATCAGAGCCATAGATGTTTACTTAAGGTTTTTGGTGGATAACGAGAGGTGAGAGATTCTCCAATGGTAGGGTGATGTATGGATTCTCCCCCATGATCTAAACACCTTGATTATATCTGGGATAGTGTCAATGACTAATGAATTGAGTTACATGTTGACCAAAATAGTGGATTCCCATTTTAAGGTGGTCATTGTTGTAAACTAGAGTATGGATTGTTTATATTTATTCATGAACCCTTGTTCTATTTTGTACAATAATTCATAAATTAATTAATGGATTATGTTTAGAAATTATGGATTCCATTGGAACTTTAGTCATGAGATTTTTTTTCTAGAATGCTTCTATTCATGAAGAAGAATATCCTATCATCCTCCTTGAGAAGATTGTTTACCACTTTTGGTGGAATATACCTTTTTGAAAATTACTTCATGATATAGAAGTCATGTAATGATACCCACCTAGGTATGAATTGGTTACCCACTATGTGTGTCATGAGGTGTTGAAATTTTTATTTATTCAGTGATTCTTGTCAAAAATAGTGAGCTAGAACCCCATGTTTAGTAATAAGAGATAGCCTTATGGATATTTAATTTGTTTCCCCTTAGTTGGAGAACACAGTTTAATGTGCAATGTGTTTAGAATATAATTATCCTCTTGTTTAATATAATGGAATGATGGATTATTTAGAAGGGTAAAATATGGTCGAACCTTGGTGAGGATTTTGTCTTTTAATTTGCTTATATGTTATAAATCCTGAGAACCTTTAGGGATTTGTGGTGTATTAAACTGAATCTCCCCATGAAATGGATTGAGGTGAGGTTTATAAGGCCTTCATTTCCTTGAAGTATAAATAACAGAAGCATAAAGTAGAATGTATCTCCAAAAAAAATTCCATATAGGATTAAGGTATTAGGGTATTACCTCGATGGATTCAGGATTAGAATTCTATGAAGATGGAAATTTTTTGAAAAAATTATGGGTGCATGTGAGTATTTATCTGTGATTAGATTATTCTTACATGTAGAGGGATATATTTCTCAAAAGAGGTCAGAATTTTCCCCCAACCCTTTCATTTTTTGAATTATTGTATTGGTGTAATGTCAACCTAGTGATTATGTGTGACCTGATCCTTGTAGGTAAAATAATGAGATATTTTTGAAATAATGGAAATCATTGTATCCACTTACTTATGTGGATAAAGATTCTACATATGTGCATGTGGAGGGGATCATGTCAAAAAACTATAGTGGAGACCACTCTAGTGAATCATTCAATTTGGTGTGTCAAGAAAAATGGAATATTTTTTTCTACATCAATTGAAACACCAAGTGTGTGTGTAGAGAACAATTTTTTAGAAGAATGTAAGTATTATTCACTTAGTTAGGTTCATTTTTAGGACTAGAGATGAAAAAATAAGGTTATCTAAATGGTTAGCACTATGAACTTAATATTATGATGTATTAGGTTACATAATGAGCAACAGTGACGTGTTGATCAATTAGAAAAAGTAGTTGAGGTGGCTTATGTTCTTGTCGATATCTTTCACAAAAGTGTGATGAAGACCCCAAAATGATCTATTATATATAGGGTGTAAATATAAAAAAGTTTATGACATGATTTAGAAACCATAGAGTTATTGGTATGATGGTTTGGGAGGAATCCAATTGTTCTCTTGTGTTGTATGATGGAAATGGTGAAACATGATCCTTATTAGGAGGTGATGAAAGAGGGTTATGAAAAAGATTCCAAAATCATGAAATAATTCATATTTTCCAGTAATTACATGGAAACGTTTTGAGTTCTTTATGTTGTTGTGTTTTGCAAGTATTTTTTCTTCACTATGATGATCATGTGGAATTTACAATAAATGGGTGGGGGTCAGGATCCTCTAATATCCCTTTCCCTTATCAATGAATAGTATGTGGATGATAGTCTTGGGATTGGGAAGTTTTTTTTAACCCCATTAGTTGGGATGACTTTATAGTGGAGTGTGGAGGCATATTAAGACATTTAGTGATATATATATGTATATATATTTATAACTTCACTTCCATATTACATCATTAAGGGATGTTTCTAATATAATCAAAATGAAAAAAGCTATTAACATTCATAGATAGTGATGTTCTAAGTTCTCTTATAAGTCACACATCTAAAGGTTAAGTTTTTAATATAATGGTGTGATGTTTTTTATTTAGTCATGTTCTTATGATTTTTTTATTTTCATATCTAATTTTATAAATTACAATGATGAAAACCATTATGGTGGGTAGGATATGGTGAAAAATATTTTAACTAATTTGGATATATATCTTTTTATGAATTTTTCACATCCTAGGACTTACCCATTGGAAAATTGGTAAATTAACCTTACATAATCCACAATTTTTCAAGGGTTCATTCATTATTAAATATGTATTTTAACCCTATGTTGAGATGATGTGGAAAAAAATGTGTCTCAAAATCATTGGAATAATATTATAAAAATATTACAATTATTTATTTTTTTCACATTGGATTATTTGTAGGATTATTACATACATTAAAATAATGTCTCAAATAGGAAAATTGAGAACAACGTTGAATGCAGAGTGAAGGTTCTACAATAGTCACAATAAAATATTAGTGTTCATATAGAATAAAATTTATACACAATCACATATGAATTTAATTAACAATTAATAAATTAAATAATAACTTTATTTAATAGTTGTGAGCACCAGGAACCTCTCTATTAAATTCATTGTATTGATCCTACTTATGGATATCCATTATTGACAACAAAAATTCAAATGAGTGGGATAGATGGAGGTGACACTGAGTTGATGCAACATCAATGGTAGATTAAAGAGTAGGACCATATATGTCTATGTATCTAATATTTCCTTATGGGGGGATGAGTAATAATACCATGAACATGACAATGGATAAATGTAATCATAATTGAGCCCAAATTTGGTGCTTCATTACCATTAATTATACCATATATTAGATATTTCAACCAAAATTATTAATTCTTATAAAATCAAATCAATGATAAACATTGGAATAACTCAATCAATTAATATTTTTTTTGTGGAATTCATGAATTGTTATTTACTATCATATAAGAATGTTATTGTTTTTGATTCTCAGTTTCCATGAATAAAATATGGCCAATATGAGTTTCCTCATGGATTAATTATAATTAGGTTCATTGTTATGGGTTCTATGGTTCATTAATGTGAATTCAATTTCATTATCTTGGCATAAGGATAGATTATGGATGATGAAAACAATGTATAAGTGAGAATCATGAGTGGATTCTAAAGTAAAAAGACTTAAAAAACTCAGAAATTATTGAGACAAAAAAAGATTATTTTTAGTATTTTTTACTTAAAATAATAGGCTGTATAATGTTTTTTGATGGTGGTGAATCATTTTATCAAAATGGTGTATATTATAGAGATATTTTTAGGGATTATTTAAAAATCCAAGATGAAAATTCATCATGATAGGTGGCCAAACTACTTCATTTGAAAGAACCATGATCTTGATAAATATGTTTTTTGGGTGTTTTGTCGTTTCGTAAGCATAATATTAAGGAGTATGAATGATATATAGTGGATTATTTAAATGATAAATTATTTTGAAATTAATTACTACCTAACTAGAAGTTGGGATGAACACACACCATGTTTCACTGAGTATATGACCAAAGTGTTTCCAAATGATTAAAATATCATATTACTATGTCACTAGGTCCACACACCGAAGACCCTATATGACTAGTTTAATATTTATAGGTGTACTCTCCAGAGGTACCCGAGTAGCATGTACGCCATGTGGCCCATTAAAACAACCCCAGTGTACCCTAGTAAGACATGTCTTGGGATGTTCATGAAAATACCCTGTCTTAGGCCCTGACCGACACTTTTTTATGGCCAAACTAACACATCATGTAGTTGGTATTTTTCATAATTTATAGACTAGGAGATCAAGATCATAGATTCAACTCAGGTTTAAACCACATGAACCACCTAGACATGTATCATACTCTCCCTTTTCTAGGATTTGTATATTAAATCCATTTTTCGAGTGGGGTTATCTATGGGATGTGGTGTTAGAGTATATAATCCATCAAAATTAGTTTAGGTATCCCACCATGAATCTTTGGATATGTAATCCATTATTTATGTATCTATTATAGATAAAACCATTCATCTCCCAAAAGGGACCAAGGTCACAATACCGAATTATGTCTCATTTGTAAGGTTCGTGTATCATGTCACATTTTCCTAGGTCTATCGACCGCCCCTAACAGGATAATAAAGATGTAGTTAGTCATACCCCTATGGCTCAGTGCATGATCCCCTATATGCGAGTTCATCTCTGATGAAGTCAGGTATCCTCCATTTAATTGTTCATGATACTTCATCTGTGGGTTGAATCACATCATATTATGTGAATTTTAGGAACATTTTTTTTCTTCTATTTAGGTGTTTTTTTGTGAGGTGTTGGATGATTAGTTTTCTTTATATGTGATCATCTGTACTTATCATTTACCCTAATGTATCATGTGAAACCTAGATAGGATTGTATGCTTCATGGTCTAGTGGGATCCCCTTCATTGACTGTAGTTGGGATCTAGTTGTTTTATGTCTTGGAAGTACATACTTCTATGAGAATTGATATTCCACAAGAACCTAGGGTTTTTATTCAAGTCTTGATGTTGCGTCTTTCCCTGGACATCATGATTCATGGATTATTCCTTGATACAAGAACCCTAAGATACTATTGGAATGTACACTTTGGGGTTTTGATCTATATTAATGGGAACTTATAAACTTCTCCGAGACCTCATGTGAATGGGTATACTGAGGTTATTCTACTCAATTTCCATCCATACACACCTCATTGTCAATATCTTTGAGATAACATTGTTCTTCATTATTTTTTGGTTTTTGGGTCATCGATTTTTTATGGTATATTTTTCCAATAATAATCATTGGGTCCACAGTTGGTGGGCCTATAAAGTCAACACATATATTAGAGATGATTCCATAAATGTGGTGGTGATGTATCTTGTTCAGAGATAACAGTTTTGTATTTTGGATAATATGGTGCAGGTTGGTCGAAGTGGTACATGAAGTTTTTGACAGAATGTGACATTCATGTTTTGAGAAAACATATCATCATGGCCTCTTTTTCTATGAATCTTGTTGTTATTATTATTGATTATGTATTTATGAATATTTTATATATTTTTCAATTAGTATTTTTTATCTTTATTGATCTATATAGATATATCATGCTTGTGTTGTATTCATTTTTTGGGTGATTTAATATATTTCCTTCCAGTGTTATGCCTTACCTCATACATTAAATAAATAAATAAATATATATATATATATGTTAATATAGTTTGATAACGGCTCATGTGTGTGATATTTATACATGGTCATAGCCATTATACCCTAAAATATGAGAGGCTATCATGGTGTAGAACACTCATCTTACATCCAATCCAGGTGGGACTCAAGTGGGTAAACTCATGCCACAATTATTGTTTGATTTTGGAGTTAATCATATCAATTTGAGTATAATTGAGTCTCTTCATCCCTTTTTTCTGACCATTGGCTATGATTTTTAGTTGAGGTTGATTTAGTGTGATACTATGTTTAAACCAATAGTTCTCATTAATATTCATCAATCATTTAATTCCATCAACTAGAAAGAACCACAGACAATAAAAGTTTTTTAAAATTAAAATAATAATAAATAAATAAAAAATTATGGAATTGAAATGACTTTGACCCATCCAATATATATTTGGACATTCATTAGTTTATTTTATTCCTCATAAACAGTTCCATAAACATGACCTATAGATATTTTTCATAACATAATAATGGTAAAAATTTTAGAAATTAAGTACTCTAATTAGAAAGGACTAGAAAATTGTAATATTGTGTAAGGATGATGTTAATACTTTGAGGATATAAAAATCTCATTTAAAACCATATAAACCATATTCTATATGACGATTTTTTTTATAAATTTTTAATGATATCAATGGTAATCTAAACTAGTGATTTAGTGAGTTAAAAGTGAGTCTAGAGATTAAAGAGAGGGATAATCAGTATCAAAGGATAGTTTTTTGTCAAATATGTAAACTCAAATTCACTCTTGCAGTTAATAAAACACATAGTTGTGTGATTATAAACATAATTAACATCCAAATAGTTAATTTTTATCAATACTATATTTTTTTCAACTATTTATTATGAAGAAGTATCATGATATTTCATGTCCATTAAGTTTAAATAACATGTTCAAAATAATAATCCAACTCAATCTGCATGAATTATTTTTCTCATATTCTAGGTTAATAATTAAATAGTGAATATTATGAATTAATTAGGTAAAAATGTAAATGAATAAGATCATACTATAAGAAAAATAGGATTAAAATTTTTCATACCCACCCTCTTGTATAAACCCCACTATTTTCTAAAATTTTAGTCACACATCATCGATTGGTCATCAAAAATGACTACACCTAAAATCATAGATGATAGAATATAAAAATATCTAATAAATTATTGAAAAAATATAGAAAATATACCTGAATTGATAACAGATATTCAATAAATGAATCCCATGATTGAAAAAAATAAAAGCATAAAATAGAAAATAAGAGAAATGATACCGTAACTATAATATCCCTAGGTGGATAATACCTTATCCACATTGAATGCTCATCCTTTTAAAAATGAAATGTATCCACTATATGTGCTTCTAAATTTACCAATGATGACACTAAAATAATCCATATTTTTTTAAAAAATCCTAAAATATATGAGAGATGAAAGGACATTGAATTCCTTAAATAAATATCCAAAAATGGCGTGATCCTCTTAAGAATTCTATCAGAGGTCCTTATTTTAGTTCAGATCAAAATTTTTAAATCCCCTATATAATAAAATCTCTATCATAAAAATATCGTCAACCCTATTATCTTTAATTAAAATAAGATAATATTTCAACATTTTAAAATTTAGTTATAACATCCCTTATATGAAATGTATGAATTTGAATAATTATTATTTCAATTGGCCTCATGCTCTATCACAATAAAATAAAATTATTTCCATGTTCATTTTTCTACCATATATATTTTTATATCGAAGTGTTTATCCTTTCATCAATGTTTTTAGTTGTGAACCTTGAAAATATATTTAGAAATACATATTTCAAAACATCATTCACTCCTATCAAACTTCCTTTACCACAAAATTAATGGTTTTCTAATCACTATATTAATTAGTGTTCCCTCATGGATGTAATCTCAGGATGAAAAGGGTAGGTCACAGGGAAACAATTATTCACAAAATTATTAAATTTTATAAAAATATCAATTACTAGATTATGTTCCTGTTATATACTTACATGATCCCTAGGTTAATATCATGTTTTAGTGGATACATTAAATTTCACACATTAGTGGTAATATGTGAGTTAGTCACACTATATCTCTATATCTGTTGGTTTATTCTTACATGAGCTAAGAATTCATGATTTTATTATGGCCTGATTATATTATGATTTAGACAGAGTTTTTAACTTTTATTACTCATATTATTCATGCCTTTACCCTTAATGTGTTTATAATTAAGAAGCTACCCCTTCTTGAGATATTTAGAAAATGAAATGGATCAACATTAATTAATATACTGTGACAAACCTAATCAAATTTAAATTATACATAGGTAGGGTTACTTCATATTTAATCTAGTACATCAGGTCATTTTATAATTTAAAAATTATATTTTTATCCAAAATTCTTGCAAATCATAATAAATACTTTACTATAATGAAAATACTAAAATTTACAATAATAAATTATAAAATAACAAAATTAATTTTTATATATTTAATAATGATATGAAATTGATAAAGAATAATGATCTCAGTGGATTCCCAATATAGAGAACCAATTTGTGTCTTCCATGTCCAAAGAAAAAATTGGCACATTTCTAATAATTTTTATAGGATATAATAAAACAATGATATCTGAACATGAAATAAATCTTGGCTTTAATCAGATATATGATTATTGGTTCAATAATAAAAAATCAAAGTTCTAGGTTTCATTGATATTTAATGGTTGTTTATGGCTCTAAAATAGACTAGGAAAATCACTCAATGTACACCTAAAAACATTTATTTATTTTTTACCCATATACATATGTACATATGTATATATATATATTTCATGGAAAATTTTGATGAAACATTTATATAGATAACTAAATATTCCAAGAATACAATTAGAGATTTATTGTATGGGTTTGAGTAGGATAAAAATGGTTCACACTTGATCTTACCTTGATGTCCCTTAAAGAGATCTAAATTGAATTGGTTGATTTTATTTATTCCTGTTCAGTTAAATATTGAACACTAAATTTTGGAAAAACATTTTTATTTTTTCATTTCATTATTCCATGTTCATAAAAAGGTAGTTATGGTTGTTGTGAGATCATAATCAATGAACACTATGGATTATAAAATTGATAAAAAATGTTAGTAAAGTATGTAAATATATCGTTTTATAGATTCTCTCTCTCTGTCATCACTAATTATGTAATGATAAAATTATTCCATATCATATATCTCATAGCTTGGAAGTTCATTAAATCACAAATAATAGTTTCAAATTTCCTAATATTGGGGATTTATTCACAATAAAATAGATGGATATTACTAAAGGTGATAAGATATCATGAAATTTGATGTTTTGAACCCTATTTGAGAAATAAATGACATGATTCATGGGTTCTAAAACCATGAATGATATTTTGAGAAAATATTATGATATTTTTGAATGATATGTGAATGCCAAGGAAATACAATTTAAAATACTTTGTACCAAATTTATGGATATATAGATAGTATAATATCATTTAGTGGATGATTTGTTTATTTATGTGATAAAAATTGATATTATGATTCAATGTTATAGAGAAATATGTTATGAATCAACCATGAGAATAAAATGAAGGAAAATTCTACCAAAACGTTTTGTGGGAATTTTATTTCATTTCTATTCCATGACATGGAAGATTTTACCATTGATGATATTTATAAAATGTTGATATCCTATGTGACGAGGAGGGATATATCAATTGAATATAACATAAAACATAAATATGAGATATCATTTAATTCCATAAAATAATAGAAACAAATTGAATATAAAAGGCCTCATTATGAAGAGTTTAATTCAAATTTGATTATATGAATTTGAATATTTTAGTATAATTATTCTATAAAATAATAAAATAATTAAAATGTATAAAATGAGGAAAACGTCAATTTATGTGTTTTAAATATGAAAATAATTTATTTTTCCATATTTTACCACAATGTGGAATAATTATATTATGGGGATGAGGCAAAAAATATTATATATGTTAAAGAAGGTGGAAAGTGATCAAATAATAATAAAATTTAGAAATAGAAAGGAAAATTAAATTTCATAAAATAAAAGAAATTTTATCTCAAAACATTATATGACATATTATTATAAGGAATGTGAAATAGAAGAATATAACTCATAGGTTGAAATAATTAATGATTTTTTTGAAATTAAAATAGTCAAATTAATCATCTATTAAAGAAGAAGTATATATAAAATAAAAGGGAAATGATAAATATAAGAAAACTAATTTTTAATTGAGTATGGAGCTCATGATCCATTACAATGAAAATAGATAGTTTTAATGTAAAAAAAACAGTTAAAATAAGAATACATCTTCAAAAATATCTCTTCATGAATAAAATATTAAGGAATATACAAGGAGGGAAGATAAATTTGTAATAAAAATTTGATATCTTAGTACAGTTATTAAATAAAAAAAATGATTATAGAGATTATTATAGTGAATTTAATTTCCCTTAATGAGAAGGTTAAATTAATTGAGGAAAATTTGGTTGAAGGTAATATTTCTAGAGAAAGTATCAGTTTATCTTTAAAAATTAGTTTATACAGATTAGATAATCTTTTAAATTAGTGGATAATGATATTGATGAAAAAAAGAAACACTTCAACTATTCTATAATTTAAGAACCTTTTATTTTTGATAATTAATATTGTAATAAAAAAATTGGGACTATCTATAAGAAAAGAAACAATGTTAATACCTTGCTCTTTATATATTTTAATGTTTTGGAACTAAGAAACACAAAATAATTACATGTAGAAAAAAGAGGATGTTGAGGCTTCTAGTAAGGACATAGATAAGGCGTATACGGTAATTACTATTCACAACTATGGTATATTAAATCAATAATATTTAATTTTAAAAATAAATAAGTTTTTATATTTTCAATAATGATACTCCTAACATTGGTGATTTTAGTTTTATAAAATATGTCAATGTTTAAGAATTTACATACTAAATTAATATATGTACTGGTATAATATTGGACCCACTGAATAAAAAAAGAATATATATATAGAGTGATGAATTTTTAAGGGAATAAATTCAAAACGAATATTAATTAAAAAGGAATCGAATAGCTTATAATTAAATTGATTATTTTATTAAAACATATGGGTGTTGTAATCATCCCATGAATAGAACCCAAAAGCGTCTCGAAATACAATAAAAATTCCAAAAGTGGAATGGTATCCGCAAAAATATAAATTGAAGGATCAATCAAGATCACTCCATTATGGTTGTGGAAGATTTTAATTCTTTCTCATCACACAATTCTGGTAACAAATATCAATTTTTGGATCAAGATTTTTTTGATAAATGAGTTCTTACATTCATCACCAATGATCCTGTTAATCTGAAAGGATTCAAAAGAAACAATCCTAGTGAATTAAATTTGAATCAATGGATATTAAATTTTTGATGGGTTAAAGTATATTATCTTGAATTTTTATTTTATTCTTAAAATACAAAATGAGGTGATTTTATTGAAGAATAGATGTGTCAATAGATAAAAAAATTATTGAAAAAGCACCATGATAGGACAAAGGATGATTCTTAATATATTTAAGTATTTAGATAAAAGAATTTTTTACATGAGTGTGAAATGAGATATACTATGAATAAATGACTCGAAATTTTGGACTAAAATAATAATGAAAAAATTTAAAATTATGAGGTCATTATATATGTTTTAATGTAATGTTATTAGTGACATAAGATTTGGATGTGTGTCACAAGGTAAATATATCAAAAAAAATCCATGATATCATTGATCTCAAAAAAATAATCAAATTTCCTTGGTATGCTCGATTGTGTGTGGATACATGAGATTCAAATAATCTCACGGAGAAAAGAACAGTAGTACTTTTTTGGATTATTTTTCACATATAACAATGTTTTAATTTATACCAAGTAAATTAGAATCCCTTGAGTATTTTAATAATTTTTAATGTTTTGGAAAAAATAATATTTGATGTGTAATAGAAATATTTCAATCCAAAAATTTATTAAATTAAAAAATCAATACATTGAGTCATAACTTTGGAGTCATAGGATAAGAAATAAATAATTGTACTAATAAACACCAATAAAATGTTGTAGTTAATGAAATAAACAGATTTTTGTGGACATCAAGAGATCCATGTTATCATAAAATGGAATATAATAATATTTTTGGCGAAACTCTATAACAATCATCATCTATATTATAAATTAGTTCCTAATATGAAAAAATATAGAAAATATTCTATATGAGATATATTCTGGGCTGAATAATAATTTGAATAGATTGAAGGTGTTCAAAAATCTATGTCACATCTAGTTTAATGAAAGTAATTTCTAAATGTGATGACCCATGCATTATAGCTAACAAATTATTTTTTTTGTTTAATTAATATTCATGTTTATTTTGGGATTCATTTTTATTATAATTCAATAAATAATTTTAAGGAATTATTTATTAGATAGATAAATATTTGAATTCCAACTATAGGTTATTTTTAATATTATATAAGTTTTTTTATATTTTAAAATAAAAAAAATTAATTTGAATTTTAATAAATGAACATATTTTTTGGAGTCTTCATCTAAATATATATATTCATTTATTTTTATAAAAAAATGGTATATTTTTGGGAGAATAGTGAAAAATACTGATTTCCAAATATTGTTGCTTTTATGGCACTATTATTATATAATAATGACAAAAATGAATTAGGAAAATTTTTAATTTGTAAAATAAATATTTAATGAGTAAAATAAATGGATTAAAAATATTTTTTTTTCAATTTAGAAAACTTTTCAATAAATTATGAAACCTATGTAGTGTTTGATTATAATAAATGAAATTATTATCCCTATTTATAAATGGATTTTTTATCAATTTAATATCATTTTTAGGAATTATTTTTAAGTCAGATTACTCTCTTATTTTAATAATAAACCAATTAATTTTAAATGGATCAATTATCTTCTTTATTTTTGTGTAAATTTATTTTTAATCTTCATAATTATTATTTCTAATAAGTATTTCTCATTTCATATTGAATATTATTGTAAAATTAATTTTCACCTATTATATAAATTCAATATTGTAAAATGGTTTTAAAAATTTAAATCCAATTTTTCAGATTTGGTAATAATTTCCATATCATTTTTAATTATAAAATTAAATTACCACTGTCGATGTTATTCAACATGGTAATGGTTAAAGAGTGACTCCTAATAATGTTTAAGGATTACAATATCTCTAAAAATTGTCAATATTTTATTTCTAATTTTATTTTAACCCACAGTTAACATATCATATAATATTTTTCTAATTTTTTCAACATTATATTCAGAATTTATTTTTAATATTTCACAGTTAAAGCTATTTACAAGGGTGCCACTCCTTCCCGTTATAAACAGGATCCTTATCTCATAACTTATTGAAAAGCCATAAGAACCCATGATTTAAAAATAACTATCAAGATACCTCAAAATATCTTTATTTATGTCAAATACATTTTTCCCTTCAGAAAATATGAATCTAATATATATAAAGTGTTTTTTCAAAGGAGATTATCTAAGGAAGTGTTATATGTTCTAACCAGATTCTTTCATGTTTCATTCTTTGTAAAAATTATCCAAATATTATATAACCATATTTCAATAATAATATTTTAATTATAACTATAGATAAATCTTATTATTTATATGTAACAACCATTATATTATTTTTTCTATCTATAGAAAAATGAAAAAAATATTTTTTACTTGCCGAATATTGTGTACATTAATCACTAATTCTATGTTTCATCACCACCTTACATGAAGTGTAATAAATAAGGATTAAATCAATATATATTATATTTATAATATATTTATTATTATTATTAAAATAGAAATAAATATCTATTTTCATTCCCTCACATTCATTCAAAAAATTTAATATCACTTGTGAGTCTGTGTAGACTACTGCCTACATGATGTGATGTATTTAATTTCCCATTTCAACAATAAATATATGGTTCTAAAAGTATATTTAATTAATAATATTTACATTTAAAATTTATTGATATTTTATTATTATGGAACAATTTTTTAACCCAATTTTACTATTACTAACACACCCAAACTATTTTATACAAAACAACCTCAAAACAATCTATGAAAACTAAACCCATTTTATAACTTAATAAAATGTGATACTAATTTAAATAAGATGAATAATATATATGGAATGAAAATTAAGAAACGCTTTTATGAATGTATATATTTAATATATATATTTCATAGGAGGGTTGAAAATATATGTAGTGATTCAAAACGTGAGTAATGATTGTTTTATTTATAACCATTTAATAAATATTTAAAATTTATAATATTAAATATACCCACTCCATATCCATGATGTTAAAAAACACTCATGAATATTCTTAATTATACTAAAATTAATTATTAATGTTATTTTCTATTGAACATGAAATTCTATATAAATTTATTAAAATGAATATATGTTTTCTTTTCCATATAATTCATTTTGAATTTCATGAAAAAAATTAAAAAATTGTTTTGTTAACATTTTCCAAAAACTACCTTTTACCATAATTATAGATGTTATTAATTAATAATCATCCATTATATGTTTCCATGGGGATTTAAAAAAAATAACACCCATTTTATTGGAATTTTTTATTTTATGAGTTATAAAGGGAAAGGGTACTTCTCATTGTTTTTATGTGATTAAAGAATTTGATAGTAATTATACTTTAAATATATGTTTTATTGAGTTTTATAATGAACGTAAAAAAATTGTTTCTTATTCTTGTTTGGTTCCCTTTAATTTTATTTTGTGAATTATAGTTCCTTTTTAGACCTATAATGTATTGGGTAATGTAGATGAAGTCAACAATTTATAGTTTACTTCTATGAATTTTCTAGAGTTAACTATAAATAAGTTAATACAATGAATATTTAATGACGATAGAGTTTTATGATCATAGGCTAATCCTAGGATGAAGTTATAGTTAACAAACATGTTATTGCATTACACAGAAAAATAAAATAATTATTTTATTATGATTTCCCTTTTAACCTTCACAATAATAGAATTTCCCATTATGATTTCCTAAGAAATCATTTATGAAACATTTTGGGAAGTGTGGTTGATAAAATGTGTGAATAAGAGATTAAATGACCCCATAGTACTTGTTTTTTGAAGGAATAATTAGTTTCCACTCATTTGTATATACCATATTAATATTTTTCTTCATCCATCATTTAAAATTATTTTTACATATAATACAATTTTTTTGGAATAATATAATGGTTGAATTTTCATTAATAATTTTAGGTGTCAAATAAAGATTCCATATTAATAGTGAATAATGATGTTAATCATAAGAACTTAATTTTATTCGAAAAATACAAACTATATAGAAAGTTATACTTTTCAATGTAAGGATATTACAAATTCTCTAAAACTATCAACCTAAAATATCATTTTAATATGAAAGTATTATACCTAAAATTAAATTGATAATTATGGGTTCATTATATATGAGTTATTAGTGTGTTTATTATATAAAATGATTAGATAACTGTAATGGTTATGATATTATTAATGAATGGAAATGTTATTCAATGATAGTAGATAATTTAATTTATTTATGGGTTACCATGTTTTTTCACCTAATATATATCTATTTTATAATGGTTTTTCATATAGATAACTGATTTTATGATGTTGGAAGGTAATAAGAGTGAAATATTTTTTCCAAATTTGAAAGATGATATTTTTATAGTTGGAAATGACTAGTCTAGGGAAATGTTAACTAAATTAATGCTCGATGTAAACGGAAGTTAAAATGAGATACCTATATATATTCAAAAAAAACATGTCATCGATAATGGGATTTAAGAAATATCATCTTCCAGTATTTGGTGAATTCTCAAATAAAATGTTCTAATAATAATGGATAAATGAATTTGAAATTATATTTTAAGTGTTGCATAATTCAAAGAATCATAAATAATCCACTACCATTTAGTTTTCTAAATGAGATTGTGATATGTGGATGTCATTGATAAATAATATGAATGGGAATAATGAGATGTATATGAGGAAGTGGATGGTATTTATATATTTGTTTCTTAAAAAATATATTCCTAATACTCTTCATCCACAGATGGAATGGAATATCTATGTGTCCAAAAAAAATTGATGATGAATCAGTAATATTTTATCAAGAACAAATTTCATATAGTCATAGTATGAACAAAATATTGTTATAAATTATGAAAAAAATAGATTTATATTACTTTCCTTGGAATCCATTTTTAATAGACTCTAGTTAATCATGAATTTAATAATTGTTGTGAAATTTCTATATGTGTGGAGAAGTTTGTAATATTGATTTGTGACAGTTTTAGGTCATTTAAAAAAATGAGGATAAGAAGAGTAAATATAGGGAATAAATATACAAATATTAAATAATAAAATTATAATTTAAATTTATTCCATTTTATAAATGTGGAAAATTAATTATTTGGAGTGTTAGTTAATATCAGATAAGTTTTTTTGTGTAGTTAAATCATTAATTTGAATCATTACTATTGAGAATTGATAAATAGTTATAGATACACAACTAATTATAAATATGAAATGAAATGTTTTACATATAATGATATAGTTCATTATGAAAGTTTTTGTGGAAATAAAATAATGAATTATTAAGATCATAAAGACCATCAGTATAAGGGGTTCAAAAATAATTTGGTATCACCTTTGAAAATGCTGGACCATCCAAGGAAGTATTGATGGGTACCATATATTTTGAATCAATGTAAACTAATTTACTATTTTATATATGATCTATGTAATGTTTATTACGTATGAAATAATTTAATAAAATTAGTATATAACCTTATGAAATAGGATCACCCTAAGGTAATTTTTTTGGGAATATCAAACCCTTATCATGAAATTATTTTAGTTCCATTTTCACTTCGAATAGCTATACAAGTTATATTAGATTAATAAGTGCTGAAATTTTCATAGCATCATAGCATAAGGTGAAGGATAATTAAACCTCATTATTATGGGAAACACCATACATATCATTAGGAAATACATTCAATTTTTTTCTATAGGCACATCACTTAACTAGATTCTTCTTTTCTTAATTGATTGATGTAAGCTCACTTTAACTACCATATTTAATAAATTTTCCAATAAATTTATATGTTATTATATGTACTATACCATTTATATATATAAATTAATAGTCTCTATAAAAAATTAATTTTAATGTTATAAATCTGAAATATATCTTATCATGATAAAATAAAATAAAATCCAGACACAAAATAACAACAAACTCCACAAAGGGTATGATAATAAGATTTAAAGGAAAATACATTACATAAATGATTAAAGGGATATTATTTTGTTTAAGGTACCATATCACGCTTTTCATAGAATATCTTAATGGAATGGTGTGACTAATTTCAGAATTAAAGGGAATGTATGCCCATTCTCTATTGGTTCATTTAGAATTTTAGTGAAATTGAGATCAATTTCCTAATGAGTATACTTAATATAGATAATCTTTGGAAATTATGTGTTTTTATTCTTTTTCAATTTGATAATATTTACCATATACATCTTATGTTTTGATTCTTGATGTGATCTAGTTAAAATAGAATCCATATTATGAGGAAATACAAGTTGAAATTATTAATCATAAAGAAAACGATTTTTGAAATAATTTCATAAAATTGGTTAAAGACTTATGGAGGAACCGTATGATTGATGAATAAATATGGGACCTTAAAGAGAATAAAAGGGGAAGATATCCCAACATTTTTATTAGTAAAAAAGTTATGAAGAAAAAAATTATTTATGGTGGGAAGAATTTACTAAACCAAGTATTTTAAAAATTGGGTCAATTTATATATTATTGATATTCAAGGTAATTATAAATGTATATATCCATTATAAATGTACAAAATTTTTTATATAATTTTTAAATAAAATGAAAGATTTCTTATTTTTAACTAAATTATTAATTTAAAAATTATATTATTCTATTTAAAAGATAAATTTATAAAATTTAAAATGTTAATTAAAAAATTTAACCTAATTTTTTGACTCTAAATATAAAAATTATCTTACCATAATTTTGTGGGTTTTTTGTGGAAATTTTAATTTTTGGTTTAATTATGAAAAATACATATCTTTCAAATACTATCACATTTATGACATTATCAATAAATAATTATTACCTGAATGATTATAAAAAATCGATAAAAATTATACACTTAAGAAGTAAAATAAATAATATAAAAATATTATGTTTAATTTAAAAACCAATGTTTGACATTTTCAAACCTATGTAATCATTTTTCTAAAAAAATATTTTTTTACCATTTTCTTAAATTAGGTATATATTAAATTAATTTTAGTTATGGATTTGTTTTTATGTTAAATAACTCTTATATTTTTTTAATGAGCCAATTTATATCATGAGGAACAAATTTATACATTTTTTAGTGGAAATTTATTTTGAATATTAATAATATTTTTTTTTCAAAAAAATTGTTTCTTATTGTGTTTAGAGAGTATATATTAAAAGTGATTTTTACCAAAAAATAGAAATAGAATATTGATAAAGGATTTTATATTTGAAATTATATGGTTCATATTATGTTATAATTTCCATTGAATTTTTTCTCATAATATTATGATACCATAGTAAAAGAGAGTCATAAAGGTATGGGTTAAAAGGGTCAAAGAGGAGGGGATAAAATAACTAACAAGGATTCAAATATATTTTAAATGACTCAAAATTATATTATTTTAGTTTATATCCAGACTCCATTATCCTATATTAATTATTTTTAACATTTTCCTATATAACCATGACAAACACATTTATATTATATTAAAATTATGAGTATTCAAAATAGCATCACTCCTATAAAATATAAAAGGGTACCTACTGTACACACTTATATACACTCTTTTTTAACCTTATTTCAACCAAATCCTACAAAAATACATTATTAACACCCTTAGTCTGATTTGGAGATTTTGGGATTCTATAAATACAAATTATTGAATCCTTAATGTGTTTTTCAAAGAATATTTTCCAAGGAAGATATATAGGTTATAAAAAATATATTAGAAGTTCATTATTTACTGAGTGATTGTACAATATTTCTCTAACCATATTAGAATAAGGTAATAAAAAAATTAATATTCTTAACTATTATAAAAGTTTTGGAATAATTATTCTATTCTTTCATTCCAACCATAAAAAAATTAAAATTTGGTTTTTTATGTGCGGACGATCACCTCTATGGATGACCTATTTTTTCATCACAACCACACATGGATGGTTATATAGATGAATTTAATTAATAATGGGATATTTATTATATAATTATTATTTATAAAACATTAAACACTTTCTAGTTTCATTTCCTCTCATATGTTTGAATATGGATTCGTTTCTCACACATATGTGTGGACAACCATCTCTATGAATTAACATGTTTAAATTTTCATTTCCACAATACAATAATGGTTCTAGGACTACATATAAGTATTTAAATGATTTTTATGAAGATATTAATTATCTATAATGATTATTTATCCCTTTTATAACCCCATTTGACCTTTATCAACACGCTGCATACATATTCAACAAAACGACTACAAAATTATATATGTAAAATGAAATAATTCAATAACTGAATAAAAAATTATTATAAATGTTATAAATTGAATAATTTTAAAATAATAATATGATAAATGTATTTATTCAATTAAATAATCGATAGATGTTTACTACCTAATAGGGAAGGGAATGTTAATTGAATGTTGGGGCTTGAGGAATGCTTTTTTCTTTAAATTTGTGTTTTAAAATTTTTAAAATTTTACTTTTATATATTTTCCCACCATATACAAGTTTATTAAACCATTTCATGAATTTTATTCATTATAACCCAACTAAATATCATGGTAATATTCTATTTTCCTTGTCTTTCCAACCATTTTTAAAGGAATCTTCTTTGTGAATTTTAATACCCCTAGTGTTATAGTGTGTTTAATTTTTATTATTTTAACTTTTTATAGATAAGTTTTCAGTTTGGTAGTTATAGAAATGAAATTTTATGTTTTTGGAGGATTTTTAGATTTTCCCTGTTACCTCTCATAGTTAGTAGTAGTTATGTGTTTCCTGTGTGGGTTCCCATATGAGTTAGTGAAGTAGCACATGGATTTTGAACGGTCTATTAAACCATGCAACATGAATTCAGATGGGATCTATAAGTTGAAAGTTCAAAGTTTCATGGTTTGAAAATGGTATTCTCAACTATGAATCTAACTATAGGTAACCGTGCAATGGTGCCTCACCTAAGAAGTGTATAGTTCTAGGTTAGTACACAATTCGGAAAATATAGAAAAACCATGCGATATTTCCCAAAATATTAAAATATGAGTTTTTATTTTATTTTTAAATTATTTTTTCTTTTATTTTCCCCTTTTATTAACCTTCATGTGTGTCACATGAGGCTCCCCTTGTCTCCCTCTATGGTTTCACACCTCTCCCTTGGTCTTCTCCTTCTCCAATGATCTCACTAGATTTTTTCTAGGTTTATGGTCGAACCATCAAGGTAATAACTTCTATATATCTTCTACCTTGTTTTAGACTATTTTTCTCCCACAATTGACCTATTTATATTGGATAATCCCTAGGTTTTGGGTTAATCCAATTTTTGGTGTATTCTTCCATTATCAGGGTATATGATGGATCTCTTAGGTCTCCCTTGTTCGTGTTCTAAAATCGTCAACTTAAGGCAAAGTGGATTGGTTAATTTATGTTTCCCATCACCAATCTATGAAGGGATTATCTTCCACCTTTTTTGAATAATTTTATTTTGGGGTATTTTGTGATTATTGGTCCTAATAGATTAATTAGAGGAAATGAAGGCTATTTGAAGGGTCACACACACATATTTAGGTATGTGTGTAAATATATATATCTTCTTTGTACATATTACCTTATAGAAAGAGGAATATTTACATTATATTAGGAAGTATATATTTAAGAATGTATGTATGTTCATGTTTGGGGAGATCATCATCAAAATTTTCAAGTGCCAAAGTTATCTGTCTTGGTCCTCTTCTATTGGAGGCACATGTTGCTATGAAATTAATTTATTTTGTAATTGTAAAATCCCTAAAAATATTAATTCATATTTGAGAAAGTATAAATATATTATATAGTATTCTTAGGATTTAAACCCATTTTATAATTCCTTGGCCTCGTCCAAATTTTTTATTTTTTTTGTGATTCACATTTTATGATTACAATTAGATTATATAGTTGTACTAATATTTTCATGAAATACCATTTGGTATTTTTGTGAGGTTTCAATTGTTAGGATATAACTTTGACATTATTTCATCTTAATTGAGTGAAAATAATATTTTAAAAATTGAATTTGGTCTGAAATTGTTGTTTTTACATCGAATAAATTAAAAATGGCTTTTCAGTTTTTTTTAAAATGGTGATTTGAAATGTATTAGTTCATTTCACATTTGTAGGAATTATTAGTCAGATTTATTAAAATTGGTTGATGAAAATTAAATGGTCTTGGTCCCTATTTTGTTTTTTCATAGGGTAGTTTGAAATTATTCATGAAATGAATGATTTTGTTGAACCACTAATGATATTTTAGGTGAAATTTTAGGAAATGTTTGTTAGAATAATTTAGTTGGTACATGTTTTGAATTTTAAAATAATAAAGACATTGTGAAAGTGTGTCCCTGATATGATTTGAAGGAGTGGGTTTCCATAAAAATTGTCGGTAAATTTCATTATGTAGTAGAACATAGTTTTGAAATGGGTTTTCACAAAATCTTCATGTATGATAAAAATTAAAATTATGGTTTTTATTGTGAAATGAACCTGATTCATGGGATTTAGGAAAATTGTGATTTTGATTGGTCTCCCTTTTTGTGTTCAATGGGGTTCCTTTCATAAAGGGGTGTTTTGGTTTTATAAATTAAAAATGTAGTTTCTATTTACTTATGTAGTTATGAAACAATGTGTTTATACTTTCATTTGTATTTTTGATTAAATTTGATGTTTTTTAGAAAGGGATTTTGATTTTTTTATATAACTAAAATCAGGGTTTTAACTTTTGATGTGATGTGATTGTCCCTTGTTGAACCCTTGTGTTTGAATATGGTTTGTTTTTTATCCTTGTGGTTTATTTTTGGGATTTGACAAAATATTTGGTATTGTAAGATAAGGCATAACAAATCCTGATTGGATATATGGAATGATGGAATTGATATGTGGTTTGGATGTCAGGCTGATGTTCAATATAATATTGTTGGTTATATAGTTGATTGTTGGATTGATGCTCCAAGAACAAGAAGTATACTACTGAGAGGCTGACATAATAAGGCTCTAGACACTGATACTACAATTACTATGTTGTGAACCAAAATAAAACTATTGAAAATGATGTAATTCTGTGTAGAAAAATGATTTAGGATTAGTGGTCCTTCTCCATGGGTGTGTAAATACTGATGATATTGAAACTGTAGTTGCTTTGTACAAATGGATGTGGGGATGAGGTTCTAGGAACTAATATTTTGTTTTGCGATAAGTTTGTTAGACCAAATATTTGGTATTAGTACAAATTGTTTGTTATATGGTTAGGTGCATGAGAGAGGTTCCAAACATGTTACATTTTTATGTTGATATTTTATTAAGATGTTGGACATTACTTTTAGAAACAACTTGTTTGGGTACTTTGGATAGGCCTAGTGGGTGTAGGTTAATGCTCCAATGTGTTAAAGAAAGAGTAAATACCCCTGAATAATGTAGTATGTAACTCATACATTAACCTCTAGATAATTTGTTTATATCATTACAAGTTTTCATGGTCCGAGTGTCACCTTAGACACCTTAGGATAGTGGGGACCAGAAGAGTTATTTTTTCCTTAACTTTTTTCCTTTTTATACTATTTATTTTATTCCAAATTACATTTAAATTATTTATTTTGTAGTTACATGTTAGATATTATGAATTTTTATTTGTTATCCTTTAGTGTTCATTGAGTATTTGTGAATGGTCATGTTCTTCTATTCTATTCCATTATTGATATTTTATAATGTTGTGCCTATGTGTGCTTGGGTGTTTATTTGAGATTTTTTGTAATATGTTTTGAAGTGATTATATTCTTCAATTAATGAATGTGGGTGGTTTTTGAGAGATGATAACAGAGTGTATGGGTTTTGATAAATCTTTGGCCCATGGTTTTTTTTTCAAAACATGTGTGTTTGGTTTTTAATGGAAAAATGAGAGAAAAAAATTTCATGGTGGAAATCATAGTCATCATGATGTTAAAATATTTTAAACCTTATTTGAGTTGGTTATTCAACTGTATTGTATTTTAAAAGGGTCATATATAGAAACTTTAATTGGAAAGAATATTATTTTTTTCTTGGGATGGAATGATTTGTGTGTTATTATTTTGGTTTTCATTGTTTTTGGCCAATGTAAACCCATCAATTCATCCATCTATTTGATTTTTATTATCTACCCTTATCTCATTTATTTACCCAATGTTAGCTGTTCATGCTAGATTTAAAGGAAAAATGGAACGTTATTTTCCATGGTACTTATATATAATCATTATTTTGAAATATCAAAAACCATGTATGGGTTTAATTTCTAAATTATGTTGTCTAAAAGAAAATGATTGGTATTCCATGGAAGTGAACTTTCCAATTTCCTTTTTTTCATTCAGATAATTACGTATATATAACTAAAATTATAGATTTAGTTGTAAAATATAACTGATAAATAGACTTAGGGTACATATTGCATAGTTTTAGTGGGTTTTGGTGACCTATGGGGCTTTTAGCTCATGCCTATATCTTTTGACGTTATCTATTGTATTCATATTGTTGTTTATGGCTAGTGGGGGGGAGAGCTAGGTAGATATGTTTGGCATCCCGGCATGAGTTTGTTACTTTTCCTTCTTACGTGGTTTTAATATTTTCTTTAATTAGATAATTATATATATTTATCTTATTTATTTAATTATATTGGTTATTTTATTTATATAATTTGAATTCATGTATCTATATTTTGGGTTAAATCTTTCCGAAAGTAATTCTATTCATTCCTAGGTAGTAGAAACCATCTTGTCGGAATAAGAAACAGCTTTTGGGCCTTATAGAGAATCCGATCGGGTGTTGGGAAGGATAGAATCACAACATGGTTCATTAAATAGTGGTATTAGAGCCTATATTCCCTATTTTTCCTAGGATTGGTATATCCTATGTTTTTAGGGGATGTTCAAGGAGAAGGGATACTAAGGATGCCCGAGATTGAGAGGTATGTGTATGGAGAGTCTAGCTATCCCTTACATTTATCAATCCTCAAACTACTATGGTATTCTAGGTTTTAAATCATGGATTCTATGTTGCACTAGTATGATTAGAGGGTGTTTTTATGTTATTGATTTTTTGATCCCCTTTGAGAATGTGAGTTATACTAGGGGTTTCTCTTAGTCTTGGGGTAGACGGTAATGAATACTTGAGCTATGTGGTTGTCACACATGGATTAGGAAATGATTCATTTCCCATGTGGTCATGTATTCCTTTATATAGATTTTGTTGCAGGGATGGGTCACGGTCCCCCAACCATGGGTCTAATTCATGAATAACACTATTTTCCATTTCAGCTGGCCAATTTGGAATCCCTTTATTTATTTATTTCTCTAAATGTGGTTTCATACATTTGATTCAGATTGATAAATGATATGGGATGTAGTTTTTTTATTCTTGTGAGGGTTCTTATATAGTACTTGTGTGTTTTTTTTGTTTTGAAATGATTGATTAAGAAATAAATAAGGATATTGAGTAAAACAATTATATTCAAATCTGATTTTTTTTTTAAAATTGGGAAGGGTGTAATTCCTTGGTCTTATAAAATGATTTATAAAAGTGGATTTTTCTTTGTAAAATGTTGTTTTCATAAGGTAAAGTGAGTTTTTAATTTGAATACATAGTGTGTTTTGTTGTAAAATGAAATGGAATTTAATATAAAATTTTGTTTGGTTTTCCTATATTGGGAAATGTGTGGGTTGTACAATGGTTATTTGGTTTCAAATAATAACGGCTTTATTTTTTGGAAAATACCTTGGTGGAGAGGGATTTTAAAATTTCATTGGTGAAAATGATATTATCAAAGGAAATGTTATTTTAGTGTAAATTTGAGTGCCTATTTTGAGGGTTGATGTGCGCCATATTATGGATTGATGGTTTTTTATTCCTTGGTTTAGATGGAATAATTTGGTATGTGTTTGGAGTCATGGATTACTGAGTTCCATGTCTAGTGTTTTTGATTTTTCCCCTAAAATGGTTGGAAGAGTTTCTTCATATCTTGTTATTACCCAGACATTGATTGGTGTAGGGAATGTGAATCCATCATTGTTAGAGAGGTTAATCTCTAGCTTGCCGTTTATTGTTGGTTTTGATAAGGTGGGAATCTTTGGGAATAATTTTTTTGTGGATTCAATAAAAGTTATGTATCATGGGTTGTGTTTGTTTATATTTTTTTGATGTTGTTCCATTTCATTGTGGTTTCATTGAGGTTCTCATTATTTTGGATAATACGTAGGCTATTGGTGCACAATCTGGTGATTAAGGTATTTGATATTCTAGCTGGGATTGGTAATCTAGATGTAATTTGATTTGTGGAGGTTTTGGATGCACTATGAGAGGTGATCTGTGCTTTGGACCCTAGGTTATCCTTGTGTATTGTGACCAAAGGTGTAAGATCATGTCATCCATTATAGCTCTTTGTGGTTGTACATTCTTCTCTAGGTGTGGAAGTGATTTTTTCCTTAGAATATGTATTATGGTTGTTCTCTTTAGTAATACGATTATAGAGGAACTATAAATTGTGGGGAGGTTATGTAATATGTTCCCAAGATGAAGAATATTTCTTGAATGGGGTTCTTCTTAAACGAGTATGTATAGATGTGGATGCTTATCAGATAATTAGAGAGAATAATTTTGGGGATTTTTGTCATTTTATTTTAAGGTTACTCCATGTCGAGTGTCTCTTATGATTAGGTTATATTCGAGCCATTATTTTTTCCTTTTCTATTACATCTATTGAGATTTATTAGGATAGAAGGTGGCATAGTTGGGAGATTTCAATACCCCAGGTTTCATAGTACTTTCATTTTGTATTATTTTAGCTCATTATGGAAAAGGAATGAGATTCAACAGTTAAAAGACTAAAAATTTATTTTTTTAAAGTATTTTTTAGCTATTTCAAGGTTACCCTGCTTGCTTAGTAGTAATCGTGTGGTGCTCTTGTGGGTTCCCAAGTGAGCTAGTAGAGTGGTGTATTGCTTATGCACTATGAATTAAACCATTAGTCAAGAATGTGATTGGGATCTAAATATTGGAAGTTCCAAGTTGCATGGTGTTATCATCCTTGTATATTCTAATAGGTTACCATGTGAGGTTTAAAAGTAATGGTAATGGAAATCACACTTTTAGAACACAATTTGAAAAAATGTGCGAAAACGGTGTGAGAATTCCTAGAAAAAAATTATGTTATAATTTAATTTAATTTTATTTTTAATGTGTTTCTTTTTCCCCTTTCTCCTATATTTTCATCCCTCTACATTAAGAGAGGATCCCCCCCTCCATGGCTGCATTCCCTCCCCCCTCTTAACCCTTTATTTCACGTGTGATCTCACCCAATTTATTCTAGTTTTGCAATCCAACCATCGATGTGAGCCCTTATACCCATCTTCTCCCACATTCTGGATGATTTCCCTCTCCCCATCACCATATTATTATTTTCTGAACACTAGGTTTTGGATTAATCAGATTTTTTAATTATCTATTTATTATTAGGTTATGTGGTGGCTCTCTCAGGTCGACCTTGTTTGTGTTTCATCATCTTCCACCATATGAGAATATGATTGGTTTGTTTCAGCATGAAATCACCACTAGAAGAAAGAGTTTTCCTACACTATGTTTTTCAGCATAGTATTCCATCCAATTTCCTGAAGGCCTTAATTATTTTTATTATAAATAAACCCCCTTTTTATTGAAGAAGGGGAAAACCCAAAAGGCTCCTTGGACATAAGACTAAAAAAACTAAAAGGTAAAAGAGAGAAAAATCAAACTAAAATCATGAAACTTCCCCTCCTAATAATGTGATCATGATGATGCCTTCAATTTTTGCAAGGCTATTCAGAAAACTAGAGTCTTGTACCAAAGAATAAGCCTGATCTAATGGCTGATTCCATATCCTCTCAAGCATTCAAATCTATCAAGCTCTTCAAATATGAGTTTCCAGCTCTGAATCCTCTTATGGGACCTATTCCATGTGGTCAATTGCAGAAAAGATGAATCAGTATAATACCATTCACCACCATCCCCTGATCACTAGAAAACAAATCACCACCAAGGATCACATATTGAATGATTGAAAACTCCAAAATATTCCTGCCTCAATGATCCCACTAGCCACCCATCATATACTAATCATAAATCAACTCAAAGAGGTGAGAGATCCACAATTTGAGATGTCAGGCCAACAAAAAAAGGTCTAAAATAACCAAAAAACTCACTAGAGGAGTTCCATCGAAAAAGGAATCCAAGTTTACCTTCCTCAGAATAACTGCCCTTGGATGAAACCAGGTAGATATCCCCATCCGACCCTTGCCATAGGTGACGTCAGACCACTCTAAAAGATGCAGAGGTCGTCGATGAGTCTCTCCACCCCCAAGACATCCATGAACTAGGAATCACGTATCTAGATAAGACACTAGATGCCAACCCTTAGTCGATGCTCCACCCCCGAGACAACGGAGATCTAGCTGAGACCCATGCTAGCATTTCACACAGAGAACACAAGACATCTAGACCAGCCATAGTTAGAGACACCTTTAGACACCACGGACAGCATTGGTACTCTACCCCTGGGCCATCTGAGGTTTATAATGCCAGAAGATGGAGATGATTCCTAATGTCGGGGCCAAAAACAAGGATCCACTACCGAGACATCCGAGAACCAGAACAGCCAAGGCTAGAGGTGCCACCACCAGAGTGGGACTCCTGATCCAACAATGCTCTGCACTGAGACCCGAAAGAGGTTTATAATGCCATGTCTCATGGTCACACCGAATGAGGGTAGGGGGAAACTGTAAAGGTGAAACCCTAGACACCACACTGAAATAGGGGGATCCTTGAAGGGTTCCACTCAAATACATTGGTACGAGTATATATATATATATATATATATTCCTTTTATATAATCCCCAATGTATATAATAATATGTACAATGTATTATGGGGTATATATATAGGAAAGTTTGTGATTGAAAGTGCATGTCAATATTTGTCAAAAGATTCAATTGACTAAGTGTTTCATCTTGATATTATTCTCTTATAGACATGTGTCACTATGAAATTCTTTTCCTTTTTCATTATAATATACATGAGAGTTTTTAATTAACCATTTATGAAATAATTAATATGTGTTTGAGTCTTATTATTATTTTAAACCTTTTTATCATTCCTTAGCATTGGCATAAGTTTATGGTTTGATGAAATTCCCTTTTTATTGTTTAAATATTATTTTTTAATTTTAATAATATTTTCATGAAATGTCTTCTTAGATTTTTGAGTGGTTTAAAAGTCGGGAGATGTGTTTTGACCTGATTTGGACTTTATTGTGTAAAAATGACATTTTAAAAGGGAATTTGGTTTGAAATTGAGGTATTGATCTCAAATGACATAACACGGGGTTTTAAGATAAATTTAAAATTGTGATTTGAAGATTGTGATTGGTTTAACTCTTTGGGGAAGATCATGGTTAGATTCTGTAAAGGATGTTTTATAGAAATGGAAAGGGTTCAATCCTTTCTTTGTTTTTTCATAGGGTATCATGAAATGATTCATGAAATGATTTATTTTTTTGAACCCCAAATGATGTTTATCATAGAATTTTAGATAAAGTGTAGTGGAAATAATTCCTCAAGACATGTTTTGAATTTTTATAAAAAAATAAAATTTATTATTGTAACATTAATATGCTTTAAATACATGGGATTCTTTGAATATAGTGGGTTAATTTCATTATATAGTGTAACATGATTTTGAAATGGGGTTTTGCACATTTTTCATGTTTGATAAAAATTCAAATGATGGTTTTCATTATGAAAAGTACATGATTCTATGGGTTTAGGGAAAAATGGTTTTTATGAGGTAACCCATTTTTTTAATGGGTTTCCTTGATTAAATGGGTTTTTTGATTTTATGATGTTAAAATATATATTTACATTACTTATTTGGTTGTTCCTTAATGATTTTATGCTTCCTATTCAAATTGATTTTGAATGTTTAGATTTTTTGGAAATGGATTAATAAATTTTTCTTATATTAGTGATTGCTTAGTTGGGACTTGTGATGTGATGTGATTTTAAATTATTATTCCCATATGTATATAAATGGTGATTTTGTTATCTTTGTGATTGATGTTTAATATGTGATAAATGGATTGGGATGGTCAGACTTTTCATACAAAATAATTGATAGATTTATGAATTGTTGGAATTGATATGTGGTTTGGATGACACACAGATATACCTGGAATGATGGACAAATATATGGTTGGGTGCTAGAATGCTGCTTGAGGCACATGATTTATACTAATAAAAGGTTTTTAGATCGAGGATCTATACAATGATATTATACTTCATAGATAGTGTGCACGACCAAGGCCCTGGGAAATGATGGAATGCCAGGTGGAAAAAGGATGTTGTTCTGATTCTTCTTCTCCTAGTGTTGGGATGGGCTGATACTCTAGCCAAAAAAGTTGTCATGTATAAATGGAGTCTAGAATGAGGCTCTGGAAATTAATATTAAGTTTTGTGATATGTTTTTAGACCCATTTTTTGGTATCTCTTCCAATACTTTCGTACAATTTAAAGTTCATGACATAGATTCCAACAACTTTCTGTTTTGATGTTTATAGTATATTTAATTATCATACTATCCATTTATGCATTTCTTGATTGGGTAAATTGGATAGGCCCTATTAGTGTAGGTTTATTCTTCCCATAGTTGAACAAAGAGTTAATATACTAGAAATCATAGTTATGTACATCCTATGTTACCCTTTATATGAATGTTTTTATCATAACATGTTTGTTTGGCCCAAGTGTCACCATAGGTAACATGGTCTTATGGGTAATGGATGAGTTATTTACCTAGCTTGTATCCTTTTTCTCTAATGCTAATTTTATTCCAGTATTAATTTTCTTTATGTTTTTAGTTAGTGCCATGTAATACATGATGTATTGAGATATTCTATGTGATTTTTGTTCATTGAGTATGTTTGAATGATTATGATACCATTTTATGTTCCTTGTTAGATATTTGAGCATTTTGTGAATAATTTTTCTTAGGTGTTTATTTGAGTATTTTTGGAAAATGTTTTAAAGTGATTATTTTTGTTAAAAAAATCAAGCGACAACTTTTTGATAAATGATAATGGCGTGTGTGGTTTTTGACATGTCTTAGTCATGTGGTTTTGTTTTTAAAAATCATGTGCCTAGTTTTGAATGAAAAAATGGGGAAATGATTTTGATTGTGTCAATATTGGTCGGAATTATTTTAAAATATCTTAAATATCATGTGACGTCACAACCCATCCCCCGGGGCTCATGCTGTGACTACCCGAAGCCAGCCTTCCATAGGCCAGAGGCTGGTGACTAGCACTAAAGGAATATTCCATAAAACTATGAAGGGATTGCCTTTATACCCTGTAACTCATGCATACAAGCACACAATAAGATACAAACACAAGTAAACTGAACAGTAAAAAGAGTATTTATTGTAAGTAAAATGGGAAAGAATACAAGCCCAACTGGAAAGTACATAAAAAATGGAATGTACAAGTAAACTGAACAGCTCCTGTGAACACCAGCAAAGGATCCTACTTGAAGTGTACATACATCTCTCAAACGGTCATCTCTACGGTATGCCTCGTCTATGGTCCACCTCTGAGATACCTCCAGTCCTGGGACCCCATCCTTAGTTAGCGATGTCTGTCATCTAAAGGGTAGGTATATATCTCGAACAATTCATCTTTGTAGTATGTCTCATCTATAGTCCACCTCCAAGCTACCTCTAGTCATGGTACCCTTATCCTTAGTCAGCAGTATCCGTCATCTGCACTAAACACAACAAGGTGCGGGCATAGCCTGTGCAGTGGTGAGTATAACGATACTCAGTAGGGACCTCGAGACCCCCCAAAGGTCTCTCAAAATCTAAAAAGGATAAACCACAAAGCATGAAAAAAAACATTCAGCCCTACTTATGTATATACCCATACATATGCCTAAGTTATCAAGTATACCCATGTCATTCATGAGGAAACAAAAGGCCCAAATCCATAACCCAAGGTTCAACTGTTACAGAAAGGAAGGAAAAGATGAAGGTAACACCAGAAATCTAAGTACCAAAAAGGTAACACCACACAGAAGAATACCAAAAAGTTTTCACCACGAAGGAAAGTACCACCCAGGTATACCACACATAAGAATACAACCAAGGTATCACCACGAAGAAATGTACCACACATGTACGTCACATAGAATAATACCACAATGTTATCTCCATAAAGGTAAGTACCACACAAGTATGACACACAGATGAATACCACCAATGTATCACCACATAGAAAAGTACCACACTTGATTGCCACACAGACGAATACCACAAAGGTATCACCAAAAAGGTAAGTACCACACAGGTATGCCACAAAGAATAATACCACCAAGGTATCACCATGAAAGAAATTACCACATAGGTATGCCACATAGAAGAATACCACAACGGTATCACCACTAGGGTAAGGACCCAGCTCCCACCAGTTATAACTTAGGGATATAAGTAGAGATTATTAGATGTAACTACTGAATCATCTAACTTTGTTAAGGGAAATCCCCATGTAGGATCATAAATCATCAGACCCATACATGATCCTAGTACATAATCAGACCCACATAGGATCCTAGTACAGTAGACCCACACATGAACCTAGTACATCATCAGACCCACACAAGATACTAGTACAGCAAAACCACACACTATCCTAGAGTAGTCCCACATGGGTTTCTAGAGCAGTTCCAAGTGAGACTATCGAACAAAGACCCACAAAGGATCCCTAGGACATAACCGCAAAGGATCACTTTCTCATGTTACAGCCAACTACAAGGTTCCCGCACTAAGATCACTTGATTCTGGGAGGATCTTCTCCTCATGACACAGGTCGATACTCCAACTTCTAAGAAGTCCCATGGAGAAGTATCCTAAAGGACCGCCACATAATAGGGGTATCAACGCAATAGACAGTTCATCAATCATACATACGGTCTTTATGTTATTGGACTTTTAGTCCAGATGGACCGGTTGGATTTGTGTTCGATCCAACTCGGCCATAACCCAAAATTACCAAAAACTCATGTGGAGTATACCAAAAGGAACGTCTCGATCCAAGGTTTCCAACATCTCAAAAGGTTCATCAAACGGACGCTCGTATCTCAAGATATGGACAAAAGAGTGAAAAGGGTCGAAGTTAGTCTAGGTCTGGTCCAACCCGGGATCCGGCCCTCGGTCGAACCCCACCCACGGGATCTGACCCAGCCCACCGGTGTGGAATTCTGGGGGCCCCGCGGTGTGGTAGCTCACTGGAGACCCGCAGTGTGGCATCCCACGGTGGGGCGGCCCATGGTTCGGTGGCCTGCGGAGGCGCGGTCCGCAGTGCGGTGTTCTGCAATGCAGCGGCTGGCGGTGCAGCGGCCCGCGGTGGGGCGACCCACAGTGCGGCGGCCCGCGGTGGGGTAGCCTGCTGTGCGGCGACCCATGGTGCAGTAGCTACGAGGGAAGGGGGGGGGGGGGGCGCCAAGGGGCGGCCTGTGGTGCGGCGACCCTTGGCGGGGCGACCGCCCGCAGTGCGGCATTCACTGGGCAGCCCCTTCCGGCTGGATGGACAACCTCTCCTCCACACATCACGTTCTCGTTCCGTGAAATCTCCAACGTCCGATAGCGAGCCAGTCGCCCTCCCTCACTGCAGCGGCTCTTGTACGCTGGGCGGCGTTGCCGCCCCTTCACGTGGTCGGCAGATGGTGGCCGCCGCCCTTGATCCGCCGTGGCCGACGGGCCCTGGCCCTTCTCCAGTGGCATGGTCATTCTGCTGACATCGTTTCAGTCAGCCATGGTACCTACCACCGCTCATGAGTCCCATTGGTGCCAATCTATGGCACCGGTCGCCGTCCTCCTCCGTCGCGAAAAACACATCACAACAATAAAGGTTGCGTAGTGGTCGGGACATGTTTGTTTGGCCCGCACCCTCTATGTTAGAGCCCTAGCAAGCGACATAGATGTTATTAATTTAAGAAGGATGTCAAGAACGGGATAAGGGGGTATAAATAAATAAAAATCCTACAAGATATCCGACAACAACCTACTATAAAGATGGAATAATCGTCGGACAACCCGTTAGTCGGTTGACATTCTTTCTTCGTATAAATTCTTGAATGGGGAAGAGGAAATCAAAAACAGTCAAATGAATTTATCCCCTACATTGAATGTTAGAGAATCATCCACACTTGCTGGTGGACCATGTTATTAGTTCCCTTAACCGAATCCCAAAGGCGCCACTCACACGTCAGCCATTGGTGGTTCTATATAATCTGTCATCTCCTGCTGAGTTGGATTCATCTTCTAAGTGTCTGGTATCGTGGAACTTTACCAGAGCTTCGTCGATTGGTGAAGTTGTGCCAAATATTCCCCCCAATATCCATATAAATAGGATATGGAGAGGGTTAGTAACAATCATGAAATTTGTGAAGGTTCATTTAAAAGGAATGTTCCTAAATTTCAACGACGTCGTTACTTAGTATTTGAAAGTCAAGACATTTAATTTATGTTTGTAAAATTAAATGGGTGGTTTCCGAAGGAGCTTTCCCATGTTAAAGAGTGGTTCGGGTGGTCCCCAACACCATGAATTAACAAATGGGAGTTTTCTAGCTTGGGTGGTTCCCACCTCCAAGCATTCAATTGGGAGGTTAAAAATAAAATAATGATTTCTTCTTTATTTTATTTATTTAATTCCATGAAAAATACGAAAACTAACTTTCACACTCGACCAACTGTGGTCAAGGTGAAAGTATCCTTAAGTGAATACCAGCACTGCCAGTTTAATGGTGTCCTCGGATTTCAATTCCGATAACTGGTTCAAAAGTTACAAAATACTGCTTGCGCGCTTACTGAACATACCCAAATTGTTTTTTGGAAAATGATTAACAGTCACCCTCAACCCACGCCAGTCGAGGTTAGGCTCTGCTAAAGTGAAACACGCCCCAAAGAACCCAAATGTACTCTCATATTTCCAATCCGACTTACCATTTAAATGGTTTGGATTTTTCAATAAAATATTTTTCTCTTAATTATTTTATTTATGGACAAAAACAAACTTTAACTAGTGGCATGTACCAGCCAAAGTTAGTATGTACACAAAAAAATCATTCTCTCAAAAGTTCAGCGGTGGTCTCATATTTTCAATCCGAGCTACAATTAGTGAGTTATAATTATTTGAAAAATAAAATAATTAATTTAATTATTCTATTTATGGTTATTCCATTTTTGAGTTTTCTCATAGGAGGCCCACGCCAACTAAACATAAGTCACGCATAGGGTAAACTCGCTATCCTGAGTGCATTAGTGCCCTAGAATTTCTGATTAGAGTAACTGTTTAAGGGTTATTCAACTTTTTCAGGAAAACTACTTACGTGCACTAATTAAATCATAAAAAAACTTCAACAGAACATTTCGGGCACATCGGGCCTCAGAATCACGCACTGTCATATTTTAAAGTCTTGAAAAAATCCTATATAATTAAAAAAAATTACATGGAATTTATAGGTCTTCACATTCTCCCAATATCATGGCATTACGTCCCCGAAATCCACATTACAAAAACTAGGAAAACAAGTGGGGGTATTGAGCAAGAATATGAGCCTACTACTCCCATGTACTCTCTTGGAGGTTCCCATTCTACCAGAGAACATACACTAAAGGTATCGATCGACCAAAAAGGACTCTCTCCTGTCAATCCTCAATCTCCACTAGAACCTCAGAAAATGTCACCCCATCCTCGATGTCTAGCTCGCTGTGGTCGATGACGTGATATTGGTCGTGTATGTATCTCCTTAGCTAGAATACGTGGAATAAGTCATGCACCCAGTGCAATTGAGGGGGAAGTGCTAGGCAGTAAGCCACCTCACCGACTCTACTATGGACCTCGAAGGGTCCAATGAATCTCATAAATAACTTACCGCCCCGGAAAAATCTCCATAAACCTCATCGAGGTGAGACATGTAGAAAGATATTGTCACCATCCTCGAACTCTAGAGGTCTCCATCTCCTGTCAGCATAAGACTTCTACCTACTCTAAATTGTTTTCAATTGCTAACAAGTGAGGCATCGTGATTCAAAATCTGCCACTGCTTTCTTCATCCCTAGCCAGAAGTACTTATGCTAAAGGACCTGGTACCATGGTACGTCCTCTGAAGAGGTGGACGTGCTCCAAAAATTCATAAAATCCATGTGGTTCTTGCGCTGAGGATATCTGAACACATAGAGCCTCGCAGTCAGTGTCCCCACGTTGCGCCTCCCTGACTCGCTGAAGAAGTGGGGGAGTGATTGTGAGAGACTGAATAAAAACTGCTCCATCTTGGTCCATACAAGATATCCATAAATTAGTCAGCTGCTACGTCGTCTCACCTAGAAGCTGTATAATAGGTCTCGTACTGGGTGCATCTGCTACAACATTCCCATTCCCAAAAGTATAGACTATCTCGAAGTCATAGTTCGGGAGGAACTCGGGCCAACATCATTGTCTCAGGTTCAGGTCATACTGAGAGAAGATATATCCAAGACACTTTTGGTTCGTGTAGACTGAAAAATGTTCCCCCATCATGTAATTCCACCACACCTTCAGCGCAATGACCACTGCTGCTAACTCCAGGTCATGGGTGGCATAGTTCTACTTGTCAGTCTCTGTCTCAGCTTTTGAAACCTCTAATGAAACTTCTCCATACATATGAAAGGATCCCCCTTTTTCATCAAAGCTGAAAGGGTGTCTCTAACTAGGGGAAGTCAGGTACAAATCTCAGGTAGTAACTAGACAAAGAAGACATCCATCTCCCTTTGGAGAGGTAATCCTAGAAACATATTTTGAAATGATGTCCCCATGCTCAGCCACTCTTGTTTGGAACTGAAAACTAAAAACTTCTGCTACCACAAGGGTATTTCTAGCTGACTCATGAGTAATCGGCTACACCCTCCTATGCATGAGTCCATCCTGTGCTTCCTGGTTTTCCTTTTCACTGACCAAGGAAAACCCCATTCCGACATTGTAGAGAAACCACAACCTTTTTTACTAATAAATTCAATCTGAGTATGAATTTTGGATTCCCAGTCCATACCCAAAAAAACATCATAATGTCGCGATGCTTCCACTAAGAGGTTCCAAATGAAACTCTTTCCTCAAGGGTCAGATCACACCATCAGTGTAAGTGTGATTATAGAGTCTCTTCTAAAAGGTATCTTTATACGTGAGGGTCAAGTCAACTATTTAACCATAAACTCATGGTCTCGGAAAAGTTTGATGGAAGCAATTATTGGTACCTATGACTATTGATACGACAACTAGTAGTAGACACAGACTATACCTCTAATCATTCCTGGATTCCTTGGGCCACACTCCTTGACTACATGCATCTACTCTCTTCCCCTACCCTCTATCCCCCTGAGCCTGGTGGGGACCATAAAGGGGGATGGTTGTAATATGTTGAAATATACACCACCTCATGTTGCTCCCCTAGCTTTTCTTCCACATTTTTAGCCCTAAATATTCATCTATCCCAAATATTTCTTCTTCCTAAAACATATTTACATGCCCAAGTCTCTAAGACCGGTGTCAGTTTCATGTTTTCCCACTACTATCATTCACTAGATATATCCGATTAGCCAAAGAAAATTCAACCACAAAGGTACTCTCTAGATCCCCAACATAAGTAGTATGGATAAAAAGAATAATGATGGATCAAACATCCTTAAACACACTGTACATGAATGTCTGATCCTGAAGCACTGATCCTACAGTATTCATCGAGTACCAGGAATGATCGGTTCGCCTCAATGAATACTCACCAACCGACATGTTGTCATTCCAAGCTGTAGAATATCTAGAGAACTCTTATCCACCACTTCAATCAAGTCATAAGACACCTGTGAGTTGGGTTCACCTCAAAACCTAAGGGGTATTTGATGCTGAATCACACTTAAGGCACTAAGCCTATATGTGCCCTCTCTCGATACCTCCGATTGTAACTGCTAACCAATGGGAAGTGATATAGATGACACACTACCCGATGGTACTATATTGGGTAATGGTCTACATACCGAAGCCTCATCCCTATTTGGACTATCCTCATGGTAACTTAATGAAAATTTCTAGTAGCTAAGATCACCATCTGCTATACTGGTGTCTCAACTAGGTGGGTAACTCTAGAAACCACCTCCAGCCAGCCCTCAGCTGCGTGCGAAACTGTCTCTCCTCGAAACCTCATAGGCCTATGTTGTTGGAACTCGTGAAACACGATCAGTAGGCATGCACTGTCTGCTAGTGTGGCTGGTGGTATCTTCTGACTAGTAGGTGGTGGTTCTGTTGGTACACCTCCCGAAGGTGTCAACATAGTAAGAGGGTCCTTCATAGGAGCCTCGTTGCCAGGTGGGCCGTCATTGTGTACTCTCTTGGGAATCCTAGCTGGCTATCTGCACAAAGGCATCCTGATAAGTATCAGGTGTACCACAATAATTTATTTATACCTGGTGCGATGAATCAAAAAAACACAAGAAAACAAAAGAAAACTTTTCAAAACACATATGCAATTAGTGTTTTCGTGCACTGAGTCAGAAATCAGAAGTTAAGGTCCTAGTGTATGGATATGTCTGCCACAACACCAACACTGGATTCCATAAAATGATAACCAAAATTACTTAAAATAAAATTATTTCCATTAAAAATATCAGAGTCTAATGTTATACGGTAGAACCGACTCCTCTGATAGCAATTTTTCATGACCCGTCCCCCAAGGCCCGTGTCGTGACTACCTCATGCCCGCCTTCCATACGCTAGGGGCTGGCGAATAGCACTGAAGGAATATTCCCTAAAACTGGGAAGGCATTGAATTTATAACCTGTAACTCATGAAACCAAGCAGACAACATGATACCAACACAAGTAAAATGAATAGTAAAAAGAGTGTGTATAATAAGTAAAAGGGGCCAGAATACAAGTCTAACTGGAAAGTACAAGAAAACTATAAAGTACAAGTAAAATGAATAGATCTTATGAACACCTTCCAAGGATCCGACATGAAGGGTAGGTACAGATCTCAAACAGTCATCTCTCATATATGCCTCGTCTATGGTGCACCTTCAAGCTACCTCCAGTCTTGGTACCCTCGTCCTTAGTCAGTGCTGTATTTCATCTGAAGGGTAGGAACAACTCTCAAATGGTCAGCTCTATGGCACGCCTCATCTATGGTCCACCTCTGATCTACCTACAGTCTTGGTACCCTCGTCCTTAGTCAGCGCTGTCTATCTTCTGTACGAAACACAACAAGGTCTAGGCGTAGCCTATGCAGGGGTGAGTATAACGATACTAAGTAGGGACCCTGAGACCCCAAAAGGTCTCTCCAAATCTACAAAGGATACACCAAAAAGCATGAAAACAACTATCATCCCTACTTAGGTATATGCCCATATATATGCCTAATTTATCAACTATATCCATCTCATTCATGAAGAAACACAAGGCCCAAATTCATAGCCCAAGGTTCAACTGTTCCACAAAGGAAGGAATACCATGAAGGTAACACCAAAAAGGTAAGTACGACAAAGGTAACAACACACAGAATAATACCAAAAAGGTTTCACCACGAAGGGAAGTAACACTTAGGTATGCCAAAAAGAAGAATACCACCAAGGTATCTTCACAAAGAAAAGTACCACACATGTACGCCACACAAAAGAATACCACAGATGTATCACCACAAAGGTAAGTACCACACAGGTACACCGCACAAAAGAATACCACCAAGGTATCACCATGAAAGATAGTACCACACAAGTACGCCATACTAAAGAATACCATAAATGTATCACCGCATAGGTAAGTACCACACAGGTATGCCACATAGAAGAATACCACCAGGGTATCACCATGAAGGAAAGTACCACACATGTACGCCACACAGAAGAATAACACAAAGGTATCACCACTATGTTAAGGAATCAGCTCACACTAGGTATAAATTAGGTACAATATTAGAGATTATTAGATGTAACTAATGAATAAACTTACTCTATTAAGAGGTAGACCCATGTAGGATCCTAAATCATCAGACCCACACAGGATCCTAGTACATAATCAAACCCACACAAGATCGTAGTTCAATAGACCCACACAAGATCATAGTACATCATCATACCCACACATGATCCTAGTACAGAAGACCCACACATGATCCTAGTACAGAAGACCCACACATGATCCTAGAGTAGTCCCACATTGATTTATAGAGAGGTTCCTAGTGAGACTCTTGAACACAGACCCACAAATGAACCCTAGCACAGACCCCCCAAAGATCCCTTTCTCATGTAACAACTAGCTACTGGGTTCTAGCACTAACTCTCTTGATTCCGAGAGGATCCTCTACTCAAGAAACGGGTCGATAAAATAGATTCCACTAATTACCATAGAGAATAATCCCAATGGACCACCACGTAAAAGCGGTATGAATGCAACAGACGGTGCGTCAATGAGACGTATGGTCTGTATGTTATTGGCCTTTTAGTCCCAAGGTTCTGGTTTGATTCATGTTTGATTCAACCCAACCGTACCCCAACATTACCCAAAACACAATTAGAGTATACCAAAAGGACCTTCTCGATCCAAGGTTTCCCACGCCATACACGGTTCATCAAATGAACGCCCGTAGCTCAAGATATGGCCCAAATAGAGAAAAGGGTCGAAGTCTGTCCAGGTTCAGTCCCACCCGGTCGGACCGACTCTACCCGACCCAGCCTGAGAGGACCCAGGGTCCAAACCAGACCGCTGGGTCTGGCCCATCCCGTTGGGTCTGGCCTGGCCCACCGGCATGGCCCGTGGTGCGGCGACCCGCGGTGAGATGGCTCGCGGTGAGGTGGCCCACGGTGTGGCAGCTCGCGGTGGTGTAAATAACCATAAATCCCGTGGAATGTTTTTTATACAAGGGAATTTTACGAGTCCGCAAAAATTTATGGGGCTTGATTATGAGGCCCGGTGTTCCCAGAATCAATTTCTGAATTATGTTTCAGGTACGTTCCGTAAACGTATGGGCGAGATTTTAATTACTTTTGAACCGGTGCTCGGAATTGAAATCCGAGGGAACTGTTGAACTCACAGCGCCGGTATTCTCTTAAGAAGACTTTCACCTCGATGGCAGTTGGTTGAGATTGATAGTCATTTTTAGGCTTAAAAAAAAATAATAAAATAAAGTTTGCAATGCTTTATTTTACTTGAGCCACCTTTTGGTTTGTAGAGGTTAAAACGTCCTCTTGGAGGTTGGAGGTGGGGCGACCACACCTTAACCTCCCATGAGAGGTTATGGTGGTGGGGCCCACCCGAAATCAACCTCCTATGAGAGGATTAATGTGGTGGGGACCACACGGGGCTTAACACCCTAATAACGGGAGGAGATGAAAACCTCTCAACTCTCCCTCATTAAAGAGGTAGAGACTCTTGATTTCTCAACTCCCCATTAAATTGGGAGAAACTCCTTGACCTCCCCATTAACTAATGGATCCAAATCCCCAAATTAATTCGTGCCAACTCTAGTGAATTAATTAGTGTAGCCTCTTAAAATTAATTCTCCACTTTGAATTTTAAATCCAACGTTCCAAAATAATTGAATAGCTATTAATTTAGTTGTACATCATTCTTTTGGTGGCAGCTTGAGGAGAGGATTATTGGGAGAAAGGGAGTTCTCCAACGAAGAACCTCCTATCCCAACGAAGAATGAAGAATGCATTCTTCCAGTGAAGAACACCGCCAATGAACTTCTTCAACTTCTTCCTTGGACTTTTTCCCTAAAAACATACCAATGTTGAGCCATTTCTATGGTCGTCATGTGAACTCAGGTTTGGAAGTGCTTGGCGGACGCGACGAATGACGATTCTCCATGTCTTCTTCCCACAACTTCACCTACGACGCCTGACAATCCAGGTAGGGGGTTTACTTTAAGTTTTATTCCTTTCTTTTTATTATATTCGTTTAAAAGGAATAAATGTGATGTATTGTAAACAATTGTTTTTCAAATTTCTTACACTTTATTGAACCTATTGTTACCATCCCTAAATTCGGAGGGCGCGCGCCAAACTAACATGGCCCGACTCCCTCCACCAATCTCTTTGCAATGTTTATTTCAACATGGAGATGAAGCAGAAACAAGGTGATGAAAGTGCCAATGACAAAGAATGTGGTACCTATGGCCCCCAGGAATCGCGACGCCCTCGCGGTGCATCTGTGTTCCCGCCCAAACATCACCGGCCCACGTTGACCCGAGTCACGCCGAATAAGCCTGCACGGCCACCACTGGCCGTAGTCCCGCCTACTCGTGGCCTGCCTGCACCCTGTCCGACCTCTCATGGCCTGCCCGCACACTACCCGCCCTCCCTGCCCATCTGCCCCGCGCGCTTCCTACACGCTCCGCCGGTTTTCCCGTGACCAACCCACTTGCTGCCCAGTGCCCCACGACCAACCCGCGCGCTGCCTGCGCGCCCCGTCGGCCTACCCACACCATGCCTGGCACCCAGCCGACATTCCCGGTACCCTTCCGACATGATGGCACCCCACACGGCCTCCCGGTTCCCTACCCGGTGCCTAGCCGAGCTGCCCGCACCCCGCATGGCCACCCATTGCTCTACTGGTGCCCAGCCGACCTCTAGGGCCGAGCCGCCTACGCAGCGACCTCCCAGCTGAACCACCCCCGCAATCTACTGGGCTGGGGCCAGTAGACCGGGACGAACCTAGAGGGCTGATGAGGTCAACTCAGACCAGGTCGGACCGGGCCCAAGCCCATTACTGACCCCCTGTACTTTCTTATGCCATATCTTTGGCGCTGGAAGTCCATTTGATGAACTATCAGCGAAGCTGGATTTCATGGAGCGCGACTGTCTCTTTGAGTATACCCCACTAAAGTTCTGGGTTTAGTTGAGTTTCGGTCAGGTTGGATCATCCATGAATCCAACCGGGCCCCCGGAACTAACAAGCTAATAACTCACAGAACTGGCATCTGATTGACGTTCCATCTGTTGCGTTGAGACCTCTATGACATGGAAGAACTTTGAGATACTTCTACATGGGACCTCATGATAGTTGGAGCATGAACAAGTTTCTTGTGGAGCAGATCTTTAAGAGACGAGCAAGCATTTGTGTCGGAACCTATTAGCTAGCTGAGAGTTGACCACTACTGACCGATTTGACTCGGAGTGATTCGACTAGCCCCTGGGGGAGGGCATTGGTGTAGCAGCAGACCCATGTTGGGGAGTGCCTCTGTGTGAGCTCGGCAGACCCACAATACACGACATATGGAGTGCCTCAACAGGCTATGAGGGTGAGTGCCTTTGTGGGAGCACAACAGAAACACAGTGGGGAGCGCAGAAGATCCACGGTACTCGACCGGAAGAGTACCTCAGAAGTCCAAGTTAGTGGGAAGCGCCTTTTTGTGACGCGACAGACCCACTTTACTCGATAAATAAGGCGTTCTATAGTATCCAAGGGTTCATTTTTATACTATACCTAGAATAAATTCTTGGTTAAGAAGAGTCAGTAACTCTATGTTTTCCTCGTGATTGAGATGGATTACATGGTAACTTAGGTATATGTATGGGAATATAACTAAGTGAGGTTGTCTGTTGATTTCATACTTTGTAGTTTATCCTTGTTGGATTTTGTGAGACCTTGAGGGTCTCGGGGTCCCTACTGATTATTGTTATACTCACCCCTCCATGGGCTATGCCCGCACCTCATTGTGTTGGATGCAGACGACGGACAACGCTAACCGAGGTTGAGTGTATGGGGATTAGACGGTACTAGGAGGTGAACTACATGGCGTGATAGTACACAGTGGAGACAGACGGACGTGGAGTGCTGCGGAGGCAATATGTACCTACCCTTCAGGTAGGATTTCCCAGAGGACGATCCAACAGTTTTTTCACCTTACATCTGTTGAATTTTTTTCCTTGTACTTTCAGTTTCCTTGTACTTTATAGTTGGTATTTTATTTTCGGACCCTTTACTTTTTAGCACTTTATTTTGTATACAATTTTACTTAGTGTTTTTCTTCTAGCTTTTACTATGTTGCGTGTGTTTATAATTTTTAAAGGAAATTCCTTCCCAGTTTTAGGGATTTACACCTTTGGTGCTAGTCACCATCCCTTGGCCTATTGAAGTCAGGCTTGGGTAGTCATGGCACGGGCCCTAAGGACAGGTCGTGACAAATTGGTATCAAAGGATATTGGTTCTACTGCAGAACTTAGGACTCTGATCTTTATTTTCTATGAAACAATAGTGTTAAGGGTACTAAGTGTGGTTTCAGTTCAGGGAGTCTAGTGTTGGTGCGGCGGCTGATGTATCCATACACCAGGACCCTGACTTCTGATTTCCGACTCAGTGCACAAAAACAATCATTGTATGTGTGTTTTCAAAAGTTTTTCTTTAAGTCATCTCAACCAGGTCAGCTGGCCAGGTATAATAGTTTGACCATATCACATCTATTTCTTTCAGGATGCCTCCCCGCAGACGACCAGTTAGAGACCCGAGATCTGTACACACAGATATCCCACCATGAGACGAGGCCTTGGTGCATGGCCCTTTACCAACGGAGGTACCAGCGGTACTAGTACCTGTTGGTCCACCGATGTCACCAGCCCCAGTAGCATATGATTCATGCCATTTGAGTGCATTTCACGAGTTCCAGCACTAGAGGACACCTAAGATACAGAGATAGATGGACCCACAGGCGGCCAAGTATTGGAAGGAGCCTGTGGTGAGAGTTTTCCTACATGTAGGAACACCACCAAAATTTATGGTGATCCTTACCGTGAGTCTCTAGTAGGAAGCACCAGGCAGATAGTAGATCCTGATGCTCCAGGTTCATGATGAGATGACGCTACTATGGACAGAGTTTGAGAGCCTATTTCAGATAGATTTTTTTCCCAACCACCCTTCGTGTGGTGCAGATATAGAAGCTACCACATCTATAATAGTGTAGCATGACGGTAGGTCAGTACTCAGTGAGGTTCACTGACCTCTCATGCTACTCCTCAGATATTGTACGTGAACCATTCTTCAGGGCCCATACCTTCGATCAGGGGCTCAGGAGAGGGATCATGGCTTTGATGATCTCACTCAACATCCTGACGTAGGTGGCGGTGCTAGAGAGAGCCCTCTGGGAGGTGAGTTTCCTTGCTAAACAGCCTCCAGCAACTAGACCCCCCACTAATCGATAGGCAACAGATTCTTCTACAGCTGGAAGTAGACAGATGTTGTAGATATCCAAGAAGACCAGACCTATAGGTGGATGATCACACAACTTAGGATTGGTTGTACGGGGCACCCGGGGCAGAGACACACATGCGAGGAGCGGGCAGTGTTACTCATGTGGAGGAAATGGTCACATGCCTTGGGACTATCCAACCCACCGTTCATATGATCATCACACAGTTGAGGGACCTCCCTGGCAGAGGCATAGGGTCGATTGAGGTAGTCCGTAGGGAGTAGGCAGATGTGGCAGAGGAGCTAGCCATGCTGGTGGCAGTGGATGACGTTTCGAGGTGTTAACACCACCACCACGAGGAGGTCCAACCTGACAGCAGGGAGCACGTGGAAAGTGGAGAGCTCAGCTATAGGCAGCTAAGGCTTACGATCACGACACTCCAGAGATGATTTGAGGTATGATATTTGTCTACTCCACTGTAGCAGTAGTTCTTATAGACACATGTTCCAGTCACTCTTTCATTTCCACTTCACTCATTCAGAGATCGAAGATTCCGACAGAGCTGCTGGCTCGATCCCTACGGCTAGAGACTCCTACAGGAGTAGAATCGATGATTACACACTGGTTCTGGCAGTGTGAGCTTACACTAGGAGGCAATAGCTTTGACTGGGATCTTCTCATAGTGGCGTCGATGCCTTAAAATGTCATCTTGGGTATGGACTGGTTATCTATAGTCCATGCTCAGATCAACTGTATTAGGCACAAAGTTTTGTGTGTCCACACAGATGGGACCACATTCATCTTCACGGACAAGAAGTGAGCCTTTGCAGCACATGATAGACTTACTCGTAGGAGGGTGCAGCTGATCACGCATTAGTTGGTATGCCATACCCTCGGAGCAGTAGATGTGGAGAGTCTGAGTTATCCTGTAGTGATGGTCCAGTACCTGGATGTTTTCCCTAATGATGTTCCAGGACTACCTCCTAACAGAGAGGGGGAATTTTACATTGACTTGTACCCCAGGACGACACCGATATCTACACCATCATATCGATTGGCTTTCTATGAGATTCGTGAGCTGCGGGTACAATTTGAGGACTTGTAGGAGAAAGGATTCATCAGACGCACTGTTTCTCCCTGGACAGCCCCGATTCTATTCGCTAAGAAAGAGGATGAAAGCTTGAGACTTTGTGTCGACTACCATCGCCTGAACCAGGTGACCGTGAATAACAAGTACCCACTCATGAGTATTGATGACCTCTTTGATTATCTGAAGGGAGAACAGTGGGCTTTGATGATACTCCTTAGATTAGGCTATCACCAGACCAGAGTTTGAGATGAAGATGTGCAGAAGATGGCCTTCAGGTGTCCGTACGGCCATTATGAGTTCTTGGTTATGTATTTTGGTGTAACCAATTATCCCTTAGTGGTCATAGGACTCATGAACAAGATCTTACAACCATACCTCGATCACTTTTTTGTAGTCTTCATTGATGACATTCTGATCTACTCAACTAATGAGAAGGATCATACCAACCATTTGCGGGTATTACTAGACACACTACGAGAGAACCAGATTTATAGTAAACTCTCGAAGTGTCAGTTTTGGATCCGAGAGGTTCACTTTTTGGGACATGTCATCTTGAAGGCTGAAGTTGCAGTGGATCCTGTGAAGATTGAGGTGGTACTTTCAAAGGATCCACCCAGGAGTGTGACGGAGGTACGAGTTTTCTGGGTTTGGCTGGATACTACTGGAGATTCATTCCAGACTTCTCCAGAGTTACATCACCACTATCAGCCTTGACGAAGAAGGGGAAACTCTTCGTGTGGTCAGAGAGATGACAATAGAGCTTTCATGAGCCGTGGTAGAGGATGACTAGTTCCCCCTCTTGAGACTTCCAGAAGAAGGCGTAGGGTATTTTGCTTACTACGACGCATCAGGGGCCAGACTCGGGTGTGTCCTGATGAAAGAGTGAGCAGTGATCGCGTAAGTTTATCGGCAGCTGAGACAACATGATCAGAACTACGCTACCCATTACCTAGAGTTAGCACCAATGGTCTTCTCCTTGAAGATGTGGATACACTATCTGATGGGAAAACGTTTTATCGTGTAATCAGATCAGAACAATCTCAGGTATATCTTCTCTCAGAAGGACCTGAACCTGAGACATCAATTTTGACTTGAGTTCCTATAGGACTATGACTTTGATATTGTCTATACTCTTGGGAAGGGGAACTTTGTTGCGGATGCGCTCAGTAGGAGATCTGGTATATAGCTTCTAGGAGAGGTGACAGAGCAGCTGGATGCTTTACAAATATTCTTTGTGGATAGAGATGGAGCAGCCTTTCTGTAGTATCTTATATTCACTCCTCCACTTCTTCAATGAGTTAGGGAGGTGCAATATGGAGACGCTGACTGGAAGATGCGATGTTCTCAGATATCCACATGGCAGGTTCCTGATGGATTTCTTGAAGGTGGGGAGCACACCATCCTCTTCAGAGGATGTACCATGGTACCAGTGTCACTTCAAGAGGAAGTTTTGAGGGATTTCCACACATCTCCTCTAGCATTACATCTAAGAGTGGTGAAGATGTACCCGGACCTTCGATGATAGCACATGTGTCCAGGTATGAAGAAGGAATTATCAAATTTTGTCTCTTGATTCCTCACTTGTCAGCAAGTGAAGGCGGAGCACCAGGTACCAGTAGGCTCGGTACAGCCTTTAGTGGTCCGAGAGTGGAAGTTGTATGTGATATACATGAATTTCATGACAGTCTATCAACGTAAATCTAAGGGTAATGAATCGATTTGGGTGATCGTTGACCGACTCAGCAAGTCGGCTCACTTTTTACCGATTAGAGTGCAGGGTTCAGTAGAGAGCTTGGGACGCCTCTATGTGTAAGAGATTGTGCGTTTACATGGTATACCTTTGACGATTGTCTCCGATCATGGTGAACAATTTACTTCCCAGCTATGGAAGGGGTTGCAAAAGGTTTTCGGGACACATCTTCGCCTGAGCACTGCCTTCCATCCTTAGACAGATGGTCAAAATGAGTGGACCATTCAAACCCTCGAGGACATGCTTCATTCTTGTGTCCTTAACCTCAGTCGCATATGGGAGGATCATTTACCTTTGGTGGAGTTAGTATACAACAACAACTATCACTCCACCATCAGGATGTCACCTTTTGAGGCCTTGTACGGAATACCTTGTAGATCACCCTTGTGCCTGACAGACATTGGGGAGTCAGCACTGGTGGGACCAGAGATGGTGTGAGATACCACATAGAAGGTGCAGATCATCCATGAGTGGATGAGGACTTCATAGAGTAGGTAGAAGCCGTATGCCGACAAGAGACGGAGACCTCTGGAGTTCGAGGATGGTGACCACATCGTTCTATAGGTCTCACCTCAATGATTTCTACATAGATTTGTCCAAGGCGAAAAGTTATCTCTGAGATTCATCAGACCTTTATAGGTCCTCATTAGAGTAGGCGAGGTGGCCTACCACTTGACTCTTCCACCTCAGTTGCACCGGGTGCACGACGTCTTCCAGGTATCTCAGCTGAGGAGATACGTGCATGACCCTTCTCACATCATCGACCATAGAGAGTTGTACATCAATGATGGGGCAAATTTTGCGGAGGTTCCAGTGGAGATTGAGGATCGACATGAGTGGGACCTTCGTGGATGGTCAAAACCTCTGGTGCGCGTTCGCTGGCAGCACGGGAATCTCCAGGAGAGCACATTAGAGAAGGAGGCTCATATGAATGCTCAGTACACCCAATTTTCCCCTTAGATCGAGTCGTAGATTATAAGGATGTAATTCCCTGAGGTGGAGAGAATGTAAAGTCCCTGAAATCCCATGAAGTTTTTCTATACATGAAAATTTTATGACCCTATGAAAATTTACAACACTTGATTTTGAGGCCCTGTGAGCCCATAATCAATTTCAAAAGTTTGGTTTGGGTATATTCAGTAAATGTACGAGCATGATTTTTATAACATTTGAACCGGTGCTCGGAATTGAAATCTGAGGGTAGTGTTAAACTCACAGTGGTAGTATTCTCTTAAGAAGACTTTCACCTTGACAACAGTTGGTCGATATTAAATGTTAGTTTTTGACTTTTCAAAAAAATAATAATAAAATAAAGTGTGACACACATTATTTTATTTTAGTGTCCATTTGGTTTGTAGAGATTAGAACCTCCTCATGGAGGTTTGAGGTGGGGCCACCACAAATTAACCTCCCATGAGAGGTTATAGTGGTGGGGCCCACCCTAACTCAACCACCCATGAGAGGATTAAGCTGGTGGAGACCGCATGAGTCTTAACACCCTAATAATGGGGGGAGAGGAAAACCTCTCAACTCTCCCTCATTAATGAAGGAGAGCCCCTTGATTTCTCAACTCCCCATTAAATAGGGAGAAACTCCTTGACCTCCCCATTCACTATTGGAGCCAAATCCCCTACTTAATTCGTTCCAACTCTCATTAATTAATTAAGGGTGGCCTCTTAAAATTAATTCTCCAAATTGAATTTTAAATCCAATATTCTTGAATAATAGACAAGATATTATTTTAGTTGGACATAATTGTTTTGGTGGAATATTTAGGAGATGATTATTGGAAGAAAGGGAGCTCTCCAATGAAGAACCTCCTATCCCAACGAAGAATGAAGAATGTGTTCTTCCAATGAAGAACACTACCAAGGACCTTCTTCGACTTATTCCTCGTAATTCTTCCCCAAACACCTATCGATGGGGATCCATTTCCAAAACTGTCATGCGAACTCAGGTTTGGAAGTGCATGGAGGACGCGACGAATGAAGATTCTCTATGTCTTATTCCCACGACTTCACCTTCAACACTTGAAAATCCAGGTAGGGGGTTTACTTTGAGTTTTATTACATTATTTTTCTCGTATTATTTTAAAAATAATTGATGGGATGTATTGTAAAAATTTGTTGTTCATCTTTCTTACTCTTTGTTGAACCAATTGTTACCATCCCTAAATGCAGAGGGCACGAGCCAAACTAACATGGCCCAACTCCCTCCGCCAATATCTTTGTGAAGTTTCTTTCGACATGGCGACAAATCGGCAATTAGGTGACAAAGGCTCCGATGACAAAGGTCGTGATACCCATGGCCCCCGTGAACCGCACTGCCCCCGCGGCGCATCAGTGTTCCCGACCAAACACCGCCGACCCACGTCGGCCCGAGCCCCACCGAACCGGCCTGCATGGCCACCAGTGGCCGCCGGACTGCCTACTCGCGGCCTTCCCGCGCCCCGTGGCCTGCCCGTGCACTCCCTGCCCACCTGCCCTCGTGCCCCTCCAGTTTTCCCGCGCGCTTCTTGGTGCCTTGCGACCAACCCGCACGCTGACTGTGCGGCCCTCCAACCTACCTGCACCATGTCTGGTGCCCGACTGGCAGGCCTGGCACCCTTCCGGCACCCCGCGCAGCCTCTCGGTGCCCTTCCCGGCACCTCGTCGACTTCCCCGTTCCCCACATGGCTTCCCAGTGCCGTGCCGGTGCCATAGCAACCTCTAGGGCTGAGCCGCCTACGCGGCGACCTCCCGGCTGAACCGCCCCCGTAGTATGTTGGGTCGGGCCCAAAAGACCGGGACCAACTTTGCAGGCTGACTGGGTCGACCCAGACTGGGTTGGCCCAGTCTGGGTTGGGCCGATTTGCTCCGATCGGGTTGGACCGGACCCAATCCCATTACCGACCCCCTGTACTTTCTTTGGCCATATCATTGGCATCAAAAGTCCGTTTGATGAACCATCAGTGACGCTAACTTTCCTAGAGAGCAACAATCTCTTTGAGTATACCCCACTAAAGTTTGGGGTTTAGTTGAGTTTCAGTCAGGTTGGATCGTACAAGAATCCAACTGGGCCCCTGAGACTAAAAGGATAATAACTCACATACCTGATATCCGATTGATGCGCCATCTATTGCATTGAGACCTCTATGACATGGCAGACCTTTAAGATACTTCTACATGGTACTTTGTGACTGTTGTAGTATCAACCAGTAGCTTATGGAGCGGATATTTTAGAGATGAGCAGACATTTGTGCGGGAACCTATTAGCTGGATGAGACTTGACGACTGCTGACCGATTCGACTCAGAGTGATTCAACTAGCCATGTGGGGAGCGCCTTAGTGTCGTGGCAGACCCATGATGGAGAGAACCTCTGTGTGAGTGCGGCATACCGATGGTACTCAACACATGGAGTACCTCAGCTGGCTATGAGGGGGAGCACCTCTGTTTGAGTGCAGCAGAACCATAGTTGGAAGCGCCTCTATGTGAGCGCGGAAGATCCATGGTACTCGATAGGAGGAGTACCTAAACAGTCCAAGTTTGTGGGAAGAGCCTTTGTGTGACGCAGAAGGGCCACTATACTCGATAAAGAAGGAGTTCTCCAGCAGCTGAGGGTTCAGATTGATACTACACCTAGAATAAAATCCTGGTTGATCTGAGTCATCAACTTTGTGTTTTCCTCGTGATTGAGATGGTTTACTTGGTAACTTTGGTATATGTATGGTCATATACCAAAGTGAGGTTATCTGTTGATTTCTTACATTGTGGTTTGCCCCTTTTTGATTTTGGAATACCATGAGGGTATTGGGGTGTAGAGACCCATAGCTTGACGTACATGGACATTACATTACTTTTGTGGAATACTTAATTTATAACAAAAACCAACACCCAGGGACCATAATAGTTTAGTGTCTTTGGAAACTCGTGAGATAATATTATAATCATGATGAAAGATCTTCAACATCTCCCATAAATATCTTCCACTTTTGTTTTCATACCTAAAACCTTTCTTTATATCCCAGGGAAAATAAAACATATAAAGGGTGAGATTAAATGCTCAGTAAGGGTAAGCATGGAGATGATAAAACAAACCATATACATTTGAACTTAAAAACATGAACATAATGTTTAAACCTCAAAATCTTGAGCAATGAAATAAAACATGGTAGTACATAAGGCATAGATCATAATGGAACATCAATAATGATAAAATAGCATGGTAATAAAACATGTAATAGTGTAAAACCAATAAGTACATGATATGATTTCCATAGTAGCCAAGGCATTGATGCCAAGACCATCTTAGTGGACAAAGTCCATTTCTGAATTGAGTTCACTCGTCGTTCCAGTCCTGTATCAATGAACCAGATTAAATTACCGTTCCATCCATGTATATCTCATGAGATATAAATCTTTACCCAATTAATTGGAGGGAGATATAGGTCCCACCCATCTCATAATGAAAACATTCTTACGTGTTCCACAACATAAACATAAATCAATCATAATAACCCAAAGAATAAAATGTGTTTCATAAACATCATTCCATCATAACATAATCCATATAAAACAAATGGATATCATTTCATTATAAAAAAAGTGAATCCATTTAAATCATAGATACATTATACTTTAAACATACACATTTTAAATAATGTCATATTATATGGAAAATTGTTTTGATAAAACAATTGAAATGAATTCTTGAGGAAAATATCCTTTCTTCTTCAAAATCATTTTTTTTCACAAAATGCCATGCAATTTTAAAAGAAATGTATTTTGTTGAAAATAGTAATGAAATATTGTGGGTTAAGACTCATGAAAATAAGGTGTAATGAATCTGTAAAAATCCGTCCATGCCGTATAAGTTAAAAACATTCTCCTCGTACTTTTAACAGAAAAGTCAAAAAGTACCACATATGGTAAACAAAAGAAAGATTCCTTCCCTAACACAAAGTAAAAGTCAAAGAGGGGTAAAAATGCCATTAAACATACATGTAAGAATGTTAAAAACTTTATGAAAAAATATTTATGGTCATTGATGAAAAATATAACCCCATTAAATACTTACAAATAAACAATCTCTGATAAAAACAAGATTGGAAATGTTATCTCTTACCTTATGTCCAATTTATTCTGTATGTGTCTGAGACTCCTGTATAGTGGGTTTAAAAATATTATTAACTTATAACAGAACAATAATAATATTTATGATATCATATATGGTTCACTTATATATTTATATTACCCGTTAATTTGTCAATTCCATGTTAAATCAACGTTTGGGGTAATATTCTTTTCATTTGTCATACGTGTTTGGACTTGTTGTTCTTGATACTATTATTACATATATCATGATTTATTTACTTCCAGAATGTAAAAAAAGATTTATATACCATATATATTCAGTATATATATATATAATAGATAGATAAATGAAATGAAACACACCGTTCATGGAGACGGTAGGCCGTACATACGCATGAACGATGTTTTCCTTTCCGTATTGACTTGAATGGAAGTAATTAGATGACATATATATATATATAAATAAATACAGTTGCATTATTATGTCATATATATCATTATTATTCATTTCATATACTTTATAATCAATCTTGAATTGTTAATATGGAGAATGAATATCATCGTGTCGTGGAGATGGTATTACGTACGTACGCACGAGCGATGATATCATTCCCATAATTATTGAAATGGAATTGGAGTGGATGATATAATATCTAAGAATTATTATGATGTTATAATAACCATATATAGTTATTCTTTAAACCATTAAACCCATCCAAGTAAGGTGGTGGTGGAAAAATAGATTACACCACGGCGTGGAGACGGTATTCCGTACGTACGCACACACAGTGATTTGGTTTTCCGTAGGATTGATAGAAGGTGAAATGGGGTTATTTAATATTTATAATATCATATCAGTATATTAGTGATACTTATTGTATTACTATAAAATGAAACAACTAAATAAGAGGAATTTGAAGAAGAATGAAACTTGAAAGAATCGGTAGGAGATATTATATCTTCTTCGACACAACTCTTGTATGCCTCCTCTTAAGGCACTAGAATTGGTTTTTTAAGGAGACCAGAACCTCTATAATTTTTCTAGGAAAGTTCAAAAGGTAAATTGGTAGGGTTTATCCAAGATTGAAGGCTCAATGTTGTGTAAAGAGGAGAGGGTGGAGGTACCCATTTATAAGGGAGGAGAGGGGCACCTTTGGAATGTGTGAAAATATTATTTTATTATACACTTATCTTAGATTACAATAGGTCTAAAGATCATTAAAGATGAATATAAGATGAATCATGGTATAAATGAAATCATCCAATCAGAAATTGGACATGTTCTGGATAATATTTTAATCATTAAAACCTTATTTATTAAAATAATTTACTAATGAGGTAAATACTGCATCATTATTGTGTCATAAATAATTTATTTTATTCGATGTCTAAAAATTATAAAAAACTACCATCACGTAGAAAATAATTTTATCATTCCAATGAATATTTATAGTTGAAAATATAATTTATATAACAAATTATAAAAATTAATTACTAAAATATGTTTGTTAATGTCAATTTTGTCTTTACATTCAATTAATTAATCCAAATTCTAAATATCACTACCAAGTTACTCAATGGGGTCCCAATGTCGACCCAAGGATTACCATGGTCGGAAACTACTCATCCAATAAGGTTAGGACAAGTGTTAAAGGTAATTTTGAATTATTATAATATTCTTTTAACCTTGAATTACCCTATTTACCTTTAACCATGGTAAATAAAAGTCAAAAGTTACTACTCACCAAAATTTATTTTCATCTTATTGATCCAAGTTTTACTTCTTAATAACAACCATGTATGTTAGATTTTTGAAATTAAATTCACAGAAGTGGTAAAATTTCATTCAAATGAAAGGTTCAGTTTTTTTAACTAGCACTAAGTGGATTCAGTATTCATCAAAAATTGAAGATTTTTCGGAAAATACCAAAAATTCAGCATAAGCTATATTTGATATTCCAAATTCAAAAATGATGTCTATTGTGAAAATTTCAAAATATTGAATTTGAATTAATTAATTTTAAAATTAATTCCCGTTACTAAAACAAATAGATTGTTTTTAAGGAACAATAACTATCAAAAGACCGACACTTGTTTATGTCAAATTTCAAAGTGAAATTAATTCCAATGACCAAAATTGGATTAAATGGTGAAAATATATTATAATTAAACTTTAAAACCAATTAAAAAGATAATATAACCATATTAATTATTGCGATGAAAAAAGTTTTTTTTAATTAAAATATAGCATGTTTGTACTATTTATTAAAATATAAAAGTTATCAGAATAATATGAAATTTTTTTCCAAATTAAATTATTCTATTATGATTCTAGAGAAGAGTTTTATTTTGTCAGATTTATCTTATAAACATGTCAAAAACTAGATTTAGAGTGGGTGTGCCATCAAAAGGTTGTGAACCTACATTTTTTGAAAAATACTTATTTTACCTGAAAAATTTATTTTGTTCCCATACCATGTTCTATAAAATGTGTAAGATGAATTATAATGTCATAAAATTCAATATGAAGTTGATACTATTCATAACGGATAGTCTATAATAATAATATAACAATATATCATTGTTTAGTGAAACCCAGTATTGCGTACTACACACGCTATCGAGGAAGGTCGCGATTGCGTGTAACGCAAGCCAAGTCAAGGTTGCGTGTAGTGAAAGACTCCTTTGTTGTTGTGTATAATAGAATCCAACCATATTTCATTTATACATTGAATATATATATATATATATATATATATATAAACTCAATTTTGCATAGAATAACAACTATCAAACGAAATTGAAATTGTGTGTAATAGAATCTAGGAATAGTGTTGCGTATACTACAAGCTAATACAGTGTTGCGTATAGCACAAGATAATCTTAGTGTAGCGTACAACAGAATATATGAATGAAAATAATATATCTCATACAATCTCAGGGTGTTACATTCTACCCCCTTAGAATGAATTTCGCCCTCAAAATTCATCGAGGTTATAAATGGTTTATTACAAGAGAGTTTCTTTCATAGAAACCCACATCATAAAAAGGAATACCAAAACTTTTCTTTAAAAACTAAAGTATGAAACGTAATGCTACCCAAATTTACTAATCACTGGGTTTCCACATAGGATAACATATGTGAAAATATGGATATGGAAGATAAATCTAACAATTAGGTTCTGATGGAGAGTTGTAGAGAACATGGATATGATAATGCCAACAGTCACAAATCCATAAATTTGTGATGATCTAAGGTACCATCTGATTCATCAGATATGAGGGAACTAGGACACAATTTTTGGTTTTTAAGATCATTTCCCTAAAGTTAATGAATTAAAAGAAACACTTACATGATTTTGGTTCAATATCACTGTTGTTTATGCTTTGAACAATTTCCACTTCATCTCTTAAAGAAATGATGTTGAATTTGTTATTCGTGAAGAGTTACCAGAATGATGGTTCATTCCATCTGTTTCAAAACAAAAGGATAGAAAAAGATATCAAATATACATAAGTCAATTAATGGTGAGGTTAATCATATATGATTCCAAAAATATACTTATACTTCATCTATCATACCGCTTAATAAATTAAAACTAGTTCCTACTAACTAAGGACTTCCTGTAGGCCAATGATAGGAAATAAAGGTCTGTCACACTTCAGTTGTGGGTACGATTCCCACAACCTTTTCCGACACGACTGGTTGTCACCCGTCCTACATTTATTCCTTTTTCTAAAACTTCATTACTATAACATCCCATCAATAATATCGAAAAAAGTTCTATCCATAAACAATTATAACTTATGTACAACATAATCCATTCCAAACTTTATGCTTATCTAAAATACTTCTGTCCAAGATCATAGTATATAGAAAACAATTTTTAGAAACTTCATCTACCGAGCATGTGAGTACCATAATTTATCCCCCATATATCATACAATATATCTTGTTGGTCACATTCCAAACATTTGAATACCTTAATAATGTATTCTCTTGAAAAATGAATACCTGTTGAACCTTAGTGAAAACATGAATTCTGTCAAAAGTTATCTCTTTCCACATACCAAAATCCCAAAAATCCCTTATACTCAAACCATGATATCACTTTGTCTTTATATTATTCATGAGCTCATGAATACTATCAAACATATTATTTTCTATTCATCTCTTCATTATGCGCATATCATCTGCTTTCTAAAAATATTTCAATCACTTTTCATGGTTACCGATTCCATATTCTTATGGAAAACTACAATGGACCAATACATAGATATTCCAATATACCATAAAAGTACCTCAACAAAATCATTCTTGAATACAAATATATTAACACTTCAATAAATCCTCTTCAATTGTTGTCATGGAATAAGTCCCTCCTTGATTTAGAAGTAACATCTTATGTCAGGGCATTGAGTTGGGTAATGCCCATGTTCTCCACAGATAAGATATTGAACTCCATAACAGTCTATCACTCTATGACCCTTGTCTCCACACAGATAACATCTTCCCCTCCATTTTATATATTCATCAAGGTTCTTCTTCCCTTATTTATAAATCTCAATCATCCTTTCCCTATGATTCTAAACATGCGAACATGCATAAAATCCCATCTTCCTATTATTTGATGAATTAGGAATACCACTAAAGTTCACCTTCTTAATCATATATCGCGATGACTGATTCGTCATAATCATAAAATCTTTCTTTATAGGCATTATGGAATTTCATTTCTCATAGTCACAAATTTTCCCATTGGATTCAATGTTGACCCAATTACTTCTGGTTTCCTCCATTGACTAAAACCAAAATCTATGGTGTAAGAAATAGTTAAAGTAATGGGGAACCATATAATCATAAAAAGTCACTTATGGGATGTCTAACTGATCACACATTTTTTAATACATGACACCTTATGTTCATCCTAGGTTATTCATGATTTTAAACATAATTCTAGGACTATAAACTATAGTTATACTAATCCTTATGGACATCCTTAGACATACCTTAGAAATATATCTAGGGATATCACTAAAGTTTTCGCATCCTAGTTTCCAAAGGTTAACTAAACATCTCCTCTGATACCAACTGTGGAGACCCATAGATTGACATACATGGACATTACATTACTTTTGCAGAATACTTAATATATAACAAAAACCAACACTCAAAGACCGTAATAGTTTAGTGTCTTTGGAAACTCAGAACATAATCTTCTAATCATGGTGTATGATCTTCATCATCTCCCATAAAGATCTTCCCCTTTTGTTTTCATACCTAAAAACTTTCTTTATATCTTTGGGGAAAAAAAATATAAAGGGTGAGCTCAAATGATCAGTAAGGGTGAGCATGGAGAGAATAAAAAAAACCATATACATTTGAACTTAAAAACATTAACATAATGTTTAAACATCAAAATCTTGAGCGATGACATAAAACATGGCTGTACATAAGGAAATGATCATAATGGAACATCAATCATGATAACATAGCATGGGAATAAAACATGTAATAGTGGAAAACCATTAAGCACATGATATTATTTCCATAGTAGCGAAGGCATTGCTTCCAAGACCATCATGGTGGAAAAATTCCCTTTCTGAATCAAGTTTACTCCTCGTTCCAGTCCTGTATCACTAAACCAGATTAACTTACCATTCTAGCCATGTATATATCATGAGATATAAATCATTACCCAATGCATTTGAGGGTGATATTTGTCCCACCCATCTCATAATGAAATCATTCTTACGTGTGCCCCAACATAAACATCAATCATTCATAATAACCTCTATAATAAAATGGGTTTCATAAACATCATTCAATCATAACATAATCCTTATAAAACAAATGGATATAATTTCATCATAAAAAAAGTGAAACCATTTAAATCATAGAGACATTATACTTGAAACATACACATATGAAATAATGTCATCTAATATGGAAAATGGTTTTGATAAAACTCTTGAAATGAATTTTTGAGGAAAATATACTTTCTTCATCAAAATCATTTTTTTTCACAAAATACCATGAAATTTTAAAAGAACATGAATTTTTTGAAAATAGTAATGAAATATTATGGAGTAAGATTCATGAAAATAAGGTGTTATGAAACTGTAAAAATTCATTCATGCCGTATAAGTTAAAAACATTCCCCTCGTACTTTTAACAGAAAAGTCAAAAAGTACCACATATTGTAAAAAAAAGAAATATTCCTTCCATAACACAAATTAAAAGTCAAAGAGGGGTAAAAATTCCATTAAACATATATATAATAATATTAAACACTTTATGAAAAACATTTTATGGTCATGGATGAAAAATATAACCCCAGTAAATAATTACGAATAAACAATCTCGAATAAAAACGAGATTGAAAAAGTTATCCCATACCTTATGTCCAATTTCATCCGTATGTGTCCGAGACTCCTGTATAGTGGGTTTAAACATATTATTAACTTGTAATAGAACCATAATAATATTTATGATATCATATATGGTTCACCTATGTATTTATATTACCCGTTCATTTGTCAATTCCATGTTATAGCAACGTTTTGGGTAATATTCTTTTCATTTGTCATAATTGTTTGGAATTGTTGTTCTTGATACTATTATTAATTATATCATTATTTACTTACTTAAAAAATGTAAAACAAGATTTATATTCCATATATATTCAGTATATATATATAATAGATAGATAAATAAATGAAACACACCGTTCATGGAGACGGTAGGCCGTACGTACACATGAACGCTGTTTTCCTTTCCGTATTGACTTAAATGGATGTAAGTAGATGACATATGTATATATACATAAGTCCAGTGTCATTATTATATAATATATATCATTATTATTCATTATATGTACTTTATAATCATTATTGAATGGTTAATATGAAGAATGAATCCCATCGTGTCGTGGAGACGGTAATCCATGTGTACGCATGAGCGATAATATCATTCCCATAATTATTGAAATGGAATTGAATTGGATGATATAATCTCTCAGAATCATTATGATGTTATAATAACCATATATAGTTATTCTTTACACCATTATACCCATCCATGTAAGGTGGTGGGGGAAAACAGATTACACCACAACGTGGAGACGATATTCCGTACGTACGCACACACAGTGATTTCATTTTCCGTAGGATGGATAGAAGGTGAAGTGGGGTTGTTTAATATTTATAATATCATATCAATATATTAGTGATACTGATTGTATTAATTTACAATGAAAAAACTAAATAATAGGATTTTTAAGAAGAAAGAAACTTGAAAGAATCAGTAGAAGAGATTACCTCTTCTTCGACACGCCTCTTATAAACTTCCTCTTAAGGAACTAGAGTTGGTCATTTGAGGAGACCAGAAAATCTATAGTTTTCATAGGGAATTTTAGAAGTGAAATTGTCTGGGGTTTTCCAAGATTGAAGTCTCAAATTTGTGTAAAGAAGAGAGAGAGGAGGTGCCCTTTTATAAGGGAGGAGAGGGACATATTTGGAAAGTGAAAAAATATTATTTTATTATAAACATATCTTAGGTTTAAAAAGGTAAAAATATCATTAAAGATGTAAATAAAATGACTAATGGTCAAAAAAAATCATAAAATTATAATTTAACATGTTTTGGATAATATTTTAATCATTATAATCGTATTTTTTTAAATCATTTATTAATGAGGTAAATACTACATCATTATTGTGTCATAAATAATTTAATTTATTTGATGTCTAAAAATTATAAAACAAATACCATAATTTAGGAAATATTTTTATCTTTCCAATTAATATTTATAGTCAAAAATATAATTTATATATCCCCTTATAAAAATTAATTACTATAAGATTTTTGTTAATGTCAATTTTGTCTTTACATTAAATTAATTAATCCAAATTTTCATTATCACTACAAAGTGGCACAATGGGGTCCCAATATCGACCCAATGATGCCCCTGGTCGGCCAATACTCATCCAATAAGTTTAGGACAAGTGTTAAGGTAATTTTGAATTATTATAATATTCTTTTAACCTTAAATTACCCTATTTACCTTTAATCACCGTAAATAAAAGTCAAAAGTTACTATTCACCAAATATTATTTTCATCTTATTGAACCACATTTTAGTTCTCGATAACATCAATGTATATCAGATTTTTGAAATTCAATTCACAGAAGTGGTAAAATTTCATTTAAATTAAAGAGTCAGTTTTTTTAACTACCCCTAAGTGGTTTATCTATTCATCAAAAATTGAAGTTTTTCAGAAAAATACCAAAAATTCATCCTAAGCTATATTTGATATTCCAAAATCAAAAATGATGTCTATTTTTCAAAATTCAAAACATATAAGTGGAATTGATTAATTTTAAAATTAATTCCCATTATTACAACAAATAGTGTGTTTTTAAGGAACAATAACTATCAAAAGATTTACACTTGTTTATGTCCAATTTCAAAGTGAAATTAATTCCAATGACCAAAATTGGATTAAATGGTAAAAATATATTCTAATTACATTTTAAAACCAACTAAAAAGATAATTTGACCATTTAAATTATTGCGATGAAAAAAATTGTTTTTATTTAAAATATAGTGTGTTTTTACAATTCATTAAAATATGAAAGTTATCATAATAATATGAAAAATTTATCCAAATTAAATTTTTATATCTTGATTCCAAAGAAGAATTTTATTTTGTCAAATTGAAGTTATAAAAATGTCAAAAACTAGATTTAGAGTGGTTGCACCATCAAAAGGCGGCAAAACTGCATTTTTTGAAAAATATTTATTTTACCCGAAAAATTTATTTTGTTCTCATACAATGTTCTATAAAATGTGTAAGATGAATTATAATGTCATAAAATTAAATATGTAGTTGATACTGTTCATAACGGCTAGTCCATAATAATATTATAATAATATATAGTTGTTTAGTGAAACCCGGTATTGCGTACTTCACACACTATCGAGGAAGGTCGCGATTGCGTGTAACACAAGCCAAGTCAGGGTTGTGTATAGTGAAAGACTAATTTGTTTTTGTGTATAACAGAATCCAACCATATTTCATTTATACATTGAATATATATATATATATACACACTCAATGTTGCATAGAATAACTACTATTAAACGGACTTAAAATTGTGTGTAACACAATCCAAGAATAGTGTTGCATATACTGCAAGCTAATACGGTGTTACATGTAGCGCAAGATAATCTAGGTGTAGCGTACAACAAAAGATATTAAAGAAAAGAATATATCTCATAAAATCTCAGGGTGTTACACGGGGTCCCTACTGAGTATCATAATACTCACCCTTGCACAAGCTATACCAACAACCTCGTTGTGTTGGATGTAGATGACGGACAATGGTGACCGAGGCTGAGTGTACGAGGATTGGACGGTACCCAGAGGTGTACTAAATGACGTGATGGTACACGGTGGAGACGGACGGACGTAGAGTGCTGTGGAGGCTATATGTACCCACCCTTGAGGTAGGATTTCCCAGAGGACGATCCAACAGCTATTTCACCTTTCTTATGTTGTACTTGTTTTTCTTTGTACTTTAAGTTTCCTTGTACTTTACAGTTGGGATTGTATTTTTGGCCACTTTACTGTTCAACATTTCTTTTTCGTATATAGTTTTACTTAGTATATTTCTTCCATCTTTTACTCTGTTGCGTGTGTTTATAATTTTTAAATGCAATTCCTTCCCAATTTTAGGGATTTACACCATTGGGGGAAGTTCCCAGCCCCTGGCCTATGGAAGCTGGGCTTGGGGTAGTCACGACATGGGTCCCGAGGATGGGTCGTGATAGGTGGGTTGTCCCACAGTGCCATGACCCATAGGGGGTGACCTGCGGTGTGGCAGCCCGCGGTGGGGCGGCCTGCGGTGCGGCGGCCTGCTGTGTGGTGGCCCATGGTGCGGTGTCCACTAGGAGGCCCTGGCTGGATGAATGGCCAGCTACTCCTCTGCGCAGCGTGGTGACACACCACACCATCTCCGGCAGCCGGAAGTGAGCCAACCACCCCCCGTCACTACTGCAGCCTCATGCCGCGTATCTTGTATGCCAAGAAGCGCGGATTTGCACAACTTCCCTTCGCGCGGCCGACCGATGTCGGCCTATAAGAACCCATTTTTGGCTATAAAATACTATAATATTAGTGATATTATTTCAGAGCAGTGCCTCCAGACGGGGTGGGATTCCGAGCCCCAGTGTGGCCGAAATTAAATTTCCAGTTTGTTCACACTGGAAATGAAAAATTAATAGGATAACTCCTAAATGGTGCTTCAGATTAGAGAATCGAGTGTACGGATGAGTCCGAAATGAGGTGTTTACCCTAGTAACGACATAAAACTTGTCGGTGTGGGATGTTTGGACCCCTCTCCCACTCCCTGAATGTTAAATGGATAAATTAATTAATTAATATATTCGATTAATGGTTAAACTCGAGTATCTCTTAAATGGTGGCTCATACAGGAAAACTGAGGGCACCGTTGAGTCTGGAACGTGCCGTTTACCCTAGGAGGGGTGTAATCTTCCCGGGTGTGGTCTGTCTGTGAAAAATGGCCCTAGGGGCGTTTTCATAATTTGGCGACCTCGGGCGCTATGTTTTATAAATTTTTAACGGGGTCTCGGATTAAAATTCCAAGACCTCCGTTGTGCTCGGGAGGTGGTGTTTACCCTAGGGGAGGTTTAACCTCGACCCTGCTGAGGGTTTGGGTTCGGACTGACGGGCGGGTGGTTAAGCATTTATATTTAAACGCTTAACTCACCCCCTCCCTATTCCTCTTCCTAATCTAGACAACAACATGAAGGAACTCCTACCTCTCCTCACCCAGCTCCGGCGAAGCAGCTCCGGCTTGGCGCGGCGCGGCGGCGGACTCCCCATGAAGCTCCTGGCATCACCCAAGAGGTAGGAGGTTTTGAGCGTTTTAATTCCAGAACCTTATTTCAACCTCCATTTTATGCATCTATTGTTGTTATATTGTATAATCAAAACCCATGAGAACGTAGTAGTTTTTCTGAGCTATCCGACGCATCTTTCGGATTCGGTTTTGGAGTTCGGAGGAACCCGCAATCATTCGCCGAAGATTGCGGGTTTGCAGAAGAGTTCTGGGGTTTTTTCTGGCGAGTTTCCTTTTTCCGGCGTGTTCCAGCGGCGGTGGCAGGGGCTTCGGCGGCAGTCAGCTAGCGGCGGTGCTCTTCGGGGGTGGTGTTTGGCGACGACGCTCCTCAGCACGACTGCGCGGCGACTGAGCTCACCGAAAAGGGGCGACGACCCGGGGTTGCGGCGCGACCTCGGCGGACAGAGACCCGCGAACCGCGGGTCTCCGCGTGGGGGTAGCAAGACCGGCCGTCCGGGCCAGTCGGGTGGTGGCAGGCCGGGGCCAGCTGGCCATGGTGAAGTGAGCCGGGCCCGCGGCCGGGCTGTGGGCCGGCTGTGGGCAGACCGGCCGGATCGGGCCGATCCGGCCCAAGGGGGTTTCCCCCTTTGTAATTTCGGACGCCCGTAGCTTTCGCTAAGGACATCCGTTTTTCACGCCGTCTGCGGCGGCGCAGACCTGACGCAGAGGCGGACCTTTTGTGTTGGTTTCGCGAAATTTTAATTTCTGAAACGAGGGGCCGTGGAGGCACGATGTGTCTTTAAGTGGATGAGCGTTTTTCTGAGATTCTTGTTTTGGACGGTGCAGACACATCCGATGTCCGAATTGGGTGGCGTCAGTGGGGTTGTGACCTTGACATCAAGGCAGAGGTTTCCAGAAAGGTTTCATGCACCATAACTGAAGTTGAGGCGCGGGCCCCATGACCCGTCTTTTGAGCTGTGTTTAGCATTTTACAACTTTTTTGTTTATCGGGCGTTCGTTCGGGGCGTGCGAGCAGTCGTTTCAGGATGTTTTTTCGAGGGGATTGCAACGGTGCAATCCGCCCGCTCTAATTCGACACGATGGTGCGGGGCCCACTAGGGTCATTTGGGCGTCGACGGTGGTTTTCCATCTTTATCACCAGGTGACCATTTTGGACAAGTGAATAGTCAATCTTGTGTGCTTTTTCAAGAGGATCGGAATGGTGTAATCCGTTCGTTGAGTTTCGGGACTGGGTTGGGGGTCCCACGAAGCACTGCTCGTGTGCGGTGCGCCAGAATGCATCTTTTTCTCCAGATACCCGTTCCACTCAAGTGAGTAGTGCTTTTGACGTGCTTTTTCAAGATCATTGCGATGTTGTAGTTTGCCCGACCTTTTTCGGAGAGGTGGTGTGGTTCCCACCCGACTCGGCTACAGAGAATAATACCCTTTTCACCGGGTGTCCGTTTTGGGAGATTGAGTACTCAATCCTGTGTGTTTTTCCGAGGGGATCACAGTGGAGTGATCCGTTTGTTCAGTTTCGGGATCTTTGGGTGGGCCCCACATGGGTTTGGTTATGGTGAATAGTACCTTTTTCACCGTTTGACCATTTCGGGCAAGTAAGTAGTCTATCTCGCGTGTTTTTTTGAGAGGATTACAAAGGTGTGATCCGTTTGGTTGTGAGGAGCCTCTTGAAAAATCTTGTTAAATGTGGAAGCATGGAAGGTGCCCTAGTGGTGGTTCGCCCTACCTTGTTTGTAGCGGACCTTTGGCGTGTGGTCGCGCACTCTTGGGAGAGTGATATAAATGATTCACAAGATGTGGTTAGCCGTTCCTAGGCCTTTGAGGTGGAGTTGATACATCACCCCTTCACGTTGACGCTAGGTGCCGTGTGCACGATAGCCTTTGGGCCAGAATGAGGTATACACTGGGAGTATACAGGAGCACTTGGAGGTACGTGTGGTTTGTACCTGAGAACGTTTGTGCACTCAGTTGGGGATGACTTGGGGCCACACGTCATGTGGGAGCCACGTGCATGCCGTGCTCTGCTTTACGTACCTTTGACCTCTTGCGATGTAGAGGGTCCCTCTGCGCTGATTTGTTTGACTAGCAGGGTAAAGTTTCCCCTGGCCTGGTGCTCTTTTGTCTGACCAGCAGGGTTGAGTGGTCTCCCCCTGGCCTTTTTCTCGATGGTTTGGATGGTAGAGATGGTTTGGTTCCTCTGCTTATTCAACTGTGAGGTGTTTCAGTACGGTTCCCTTTCAACGGACTGCACCACCGTTTGCGACTACAGGTTTTCATGCAGCGTGGGTATTTTCCCCACTTTCTGGGGTGAGTTGACTAGGTCCGCTTCGATAGTGACTCAGCAGATTGGAGCGGGATCGCCTTGTGAGGACTGGGGAGTTTCTCCCATTGCTCTGTGTTCCCTGGTAGAGATTTTGGTTTTGGTGTGACCAAAACTTTACGCAGGCACCGATCCTCTACCCAGGAGGTTGTTTCTATCAGGGATGAGGTTGTTTCCAGCGAGACAGGGTAGTGGGTCACCCGAAACTCTTAGGGTCTACCCTCCTGTAGAGACTGGGCAGTAGGACACCCGATGACCTCTTATGGTCTACCCTCCAACAGAGTTGGGTAGTGGGTCTCCCATCGTCTAGTTCTAGGTCTACGCTCCAGCACGACTGGGCAGTGGGTAACCTGTCGACTTATTCCAGGTCTACCCTTCAGCAGGGCTGGGCAGTGGGTCGCCTGATGATATATTATGGTTTACCCTCCAGCAGGACTGGTCAGTGGGTCACCCGATATCTGGTTAGGGTTTACCCTCCAGCAGGGCTGGGCAGTGGGTCACCCGTTGACATTCCAGACTCAGTCGTTTCTACTAGGCTAGTCTGTGGCTTTCCTTCGTGATTACCAGAGTGGGACCCTCATTTTTTGGGGTTAGTGATGTGATAGCTTTGACATTGAGCAGACCACTCAACTACTGGGAAGTGACGTGGTGTGGTTCAACGTTACCCCAGAACTCTCAAGTATGAGGGGCACTTTCCCCACCGAGACGCGTCCTTGTGATGCGACCTAAGACCGTGTGGGCGAGTCAGTGCCGCCCAAAGTGGATAGTGTCAAGATGCGGTGATTTGAGCCCCTAGACATGAAATTTGGGGTAGACGTGCGGGATGATGGGCATCAATGATGTTTACTTCTGGGACTATAGGCTACACACCTTCTTGGGCTGAGCTACAGGATGGAGATCCCCTTACGATCTTGTTCGGGCTTCTTGTTTGAGCCTATGGTAATGTATATACCTTGTTACAGTACCCACTTCTTGGGGTTTGGATTACTCTCCTTCCAGGAGAGGAAAAGAATCATGGGGTATGCCACGTGTTTTCCGTGTCTAACTTCTCATGGTTGGACGAGTCCACTCTCCTGCTATAGGTAGCGAAGACTTGATGAGAAGTTCATCTTCTCACCGTTTCCAGCTCCTTGTGTCTGGATGAGTCTAGCTTATTTTCCCTTGTTGGGTTGAGCTGGACTCTTTACTGTTGTACTATTTACTGCACTCTCGGTTGAACTCCTTTACTTTTCCTATTCGATCTACTACTCACCCTTCGGTACCTCCTTTGTTGCTCCCTCGAGCCTTCGGGATATCCTACGGAGTATTTTTATACTCACCCCTACTTGGGCTTTTCCCACACTTGGTGTGCCCTTGTAGACGACGGACAAGTTATTCGTGACGTCATAGGATCATATGAGCAGAGAGCTTGGACCGCGTGCGGTGGACGTTGTCGGGTTCCAGGTGTGGGACCCTCCCAGCTGTTTGCTGTTGTTTTACCTGTTCCCGGGCTGTGGCACTTTTTGGTTGGGTGTGTGTTTTTACCCATTTATTTTCAGTATACTTTCAGCTTTTAATTTGTACTGTTTATAGGGCGGTGAACATTTGTGGTTTATATATATAGCAGTTGTTCTTTTAATATTCTTGTCCTTTCTCTTACTCTGCACTTTCTCATTGAGTGTGCTGTGTGTGTGTGTGTGTACAGGTACTCAGGCAAAGTCCTCCCTGAGTTGTTTATCCTTCGGTGCTTGTCTCCAGCCTCTGGCCTATAGAGGCAGGCTTGGGGTGGTTGCGGCTCGAGCCCAGGTAGGTTCGGGTCATGACACGGCCGCCGCCCATGCTCTGCCGTTGCCAATGGGCTGTGGCCCTTCTCCAGTGACTCAGTTGCACTGCCACCTTCTTCACGGCCGACCATGGTGCCAGCCACCACTCTCGAGTGCCACCAGTGCTAATCTCCAACACTGGTTGCAGTCCTCCTTCGTCGCGAAAAACACATCAAAACCACAAAGGCTGCAGAGTGGTCGGGCCATGTTCGTTTGTCCCGCACCCTCCGCGTTAGAGCGGTGGAAAGTAGCATAGACATTATTAATTCAAGAAGGATGTTAGGAATGGGATAACGGGGTATAAATCCACAACAAACCCAACAAGATACCTTGCAAAAACCTCTGACAAATATGGAAGAATCGCAGGACTACCCGTTAGTAAGTTGACCCTCATTCTTCATATAAATTAAAGAATGGGGAAGAAGAAATAAAAAACGCTCAAACAAAATAATCCCCTACCTTGAACATCGGATAATCGTCTACACTTTAAGGTGGACCGTATTCTTAGTTCCCATGACCGGCTCCTAAAGGCGCCAGTCGCACGTCACCCATTGGCGGTTTGATGTAGTCTGTCACCTCCCGCTGGGTCGGCTTCATATTCTATGTGTCAGGAGTCATAACATTTTACAAGAGTTTTTTCATTTGGTGACTCCATGCCAAATCCTTCCCCAAGCTCCAAAAAAATAAGAGATGGTGAGGGTATGTAATGATCATGGAATTTATGAAGGTTTATTTAATAGGTACATTCCTAAATTACAACAATGCTCTTACTTAGTATTTGAAAGTCAAGCCATTTAATTCACATTGGTGCAATTAAATTTAAGGATTCCCAAAAGACTTCCCCATATTAAAGAGGGGTTTAGGTGGTCCCCACCACCATGAATTCAAAAATGTGAGTTTTCTAGCTCGGGCGGTCTCCACCTCCAAACATTATATTGGGTGGTTAAAAATAAAATAAAAAGTTTTTCTTTATTGTATTTTTTTTTATTTCCATGAAAACTATGAAAAATAACATTCAACCTTGATCAAATACGGTCGAGGTGAAAGTATCCTTAAGTGAATATCGGTACTGCAAGTTCAATGGTTTCCTTAGATTTCAATTCTGATCACCGGTTTAAAAGATACAAAACTACACTTGTGCCTTTACTAAACGTACCCGAAAAAAAGTTCAGAAAATTATTAACAGTCACCCACGACCCATGACAATCGAGGTTAGGCTCTTCCCAAGTGAAATATGCCACAACGAACCCAATGGTACTCTTGGATTTCCAATCTGAGTTACCATTTAAATGTTATGGATTTTAAAATAAAATAATTGTCACTTAATTTTTTTATTTATGTCCAAAAACTAAATTTCCCTGTTGTCCTGTGCCAGCCAAATTTAATATCTTTTTAAACAAAGAATTACCTCGCGAGTTCATCGGTTGTCTCAGATTTTCAATCTGAGCTAGTTTTTGTGAGTTATAAGAATCTGAAAAATAAAATAATTTATTTAATTATTTTATTTACATTTATACCATTTTGGGTTTTTTATAGGAGGCATGCACCGACTAAAATTAAGTCGCACCTAGGGTAAAACCACTCTCATGAGTGCAACGATGCCCTCTGATTTCTGATCCGAGTAACCATTTAAGAGTTATTCTGATTTTTTAGGAAAACTGCTTATGTGTGATAATTAACGAATAACAACACTTCGACAGATCATTTTGAGCACTCTGAGACTCAGAATCACGCGTCGTCAGATTTCACAGTCTTGAAAAATTCCCATATAATTTAAAAAAATTAAATTGAATTTCTAGGTCTTTACATGTGATTTTGTTATTCAATGGTGTTGTATTTTAAAAGGGGAACAATTTTCACTTTGAATTGGAATTTACATTATTTATTGATTGGTATGGAATTAAAAATGTTTTGATCTTTTTGTTTTTTCGTGTTTATGGATAGTGTATGACCACCCATTAATCTAGATGGTTGATTTTGATTATCTACCCTTATTTCCTTTATTAATCACAAGATGTGTGTATATTGTATTTAAAGGAAAAATTGAAAGTGGTTTTCAAAGGGACATTCATATTATCATTATTTTTAAATGTCTGAAACCATGTATGAATTTAATTTCTAAAGCATGATGTCTAAAAGAAAATTGTTTTTTATTAGTAGTGGTATTTGGATTTTATTTGTTTCCTTTGGATTATTACCTATGTATAGCATACTTTCTAGATTTATTTTCAAACTACCATTGATGATTAGCCATAGGGAACCTATTTCATAGTGTCAGTGGTTTGTGTTTCCCTATTAGGATTTTATCATGCCTATAAAATTCTGGGTTCTTGGTTCAATTCCTCTTGTTATTCATGGCTAATGTGGGGGAGAATTGGATGGAGTTGTTTGGGGTCTTAGATTGATTCTATTTGTTTTTCTTCATTACTTCTTATAGCTTTTAATTTTATTTAGTTGTTTTTATATCCTTATATCCTATTTATTTAAATATTTTTATTATTGAATTTAAATATTTTGATTTAATTTAACTTTATTTAGGGATAAATCATTCCAAAAATATTTATGATGATTCCTAGGTTCTAGTCACAAGCCCTTGTGAATCAAAAACACCATTCAGGCCTTATGGAGAATGGGGTTGGGTGTTGGGTATGATAGAATCCCCAGCCAACTTGTTACATGTTCCCAATATGGACCACTTTTATATTCTTGAAAAAAGTGAAAATGAATTTTTTTAGCATTTACCACATGAACTATTTTTCAAAAATAATTAGATTTTTTTGTTATAATGCGTAATATACCATTTTTAATGAGTTTTATAATAAAATATTATACCAATTCATTTAGTAAAAATTCGTTTGTAAGAGTTATTAAAAAAATTGGTTTATGTATTTATATTTTTTTGATAACAATAATTGATATTGATTATGGTTTCAGAATTTGGTGTTTTTATTATTATGATGGAAATGAAAAAATATAAGTGTTTCCTTTTTTTGGTTCATATAAACTATTAATGATGATAGATAGGCCCAATATATCTCGATAATTAATTGGGTAATGTTGAAAAAGTCAAAAGGTTTTAAGTTACTCTTATGAAGAATACATAGATAATTGGATATAATTTAATACTATGAATATATAATATTGATGGGGTTAGCCGAACATTTATACACCTATGATGAATTTAGAATAATATGAGTTGGTTATTAAATTACAAGGATGATTGAAAGAATGACATGATTACGATGGATGGTGTAAAATTCCGGATTATGATTTTCCCATTATTCATTATTTAGAAATGTTTTATGAAATTGAGAGTGGAAAAGAGGATGATTTCATGTTTAAACAAATTATTCTTTGAGATCAATGTTTATTTTTTTTGAATTTACTTTCATGTTTCCTTAATTTTTATATATCTTTACATGATTTTTCAGCTGATACCATAATTTCATATGTTTTCTATTTGGTTTATGGATCTGTAGAAACCATATAAATGTTTTAAATTTATTAATAAATACACATATCAAAATAAGATCATTTTTGAATAATGAAAATTATGTTTAAACAAAAGATCATTTTTGTGTGGATAAAATGTATAATGTGCAGAAATATTAATTTTTATGAATTTTTTCATAATTATCTAAAAACATATCTTAAAATATCTTTAGAATATAAAATATTATTACTATTTCATGAAAACACATATGTATTGGTTGGTTATGTATGGTTTAGATATATTCTACATGAAAAATTATTTATATAATGTAAGTTGTTGGAATGTTATAGAGTAATAAAAAATTGATATATGGTTTTGAGATAATTTAAATCTTCTAATGGTTTCAAAGTGATTAAACTAATCTATTCCTATTTTAGAGTGGGTTTTCAAAGAGTTAACAGAATTAATGTTGCTCGGATGTAATAAGAGGATAATATCCTTCTAAATATGTAACATGAGATGGATAGATTTATATCTAAGTAGTCTACCTCTGCCTTAACTCAATTATCAATGTATATAAATATATTAAAAAATGAATGATCAAATTATTTTCCAAAGGAACATGTAAATATTAAGTAATTTCATGAAATAATATCATCTATTATATAGTGGATTTTAAGACCTAGTGGTTGTAGAAGGATTGAAAATTATTTAGAAAATATATTTGATGTTTGGGTTGTTCAATGATTCATAAGAAAGATTGATCCACATTACATCATGAAGGTAAATCTGGTTCATGGGGGTTATTTATAAATAAAATAAAAAGAAATTATCTATTTCTTGAATAATATTTTACTAATGTGCATATATTTATGATAGAAGGGAAATTTACGGTTTTAAAATAGAAAGATGATAAATCAATGGTTATATAAGAAAAATAATATAAGAGATATACATGGTATAAACTGAATTTTATTCTATGTTGTGAATGTACAATTATTATATCTTAGTCTACTCTGAAACCTTATTTTAAAATGTCCATAGTCACTCATGTATTTAGTAACCATGGATAAATTTTTATATATTTAGTGGGAGTTGAGAGAGAAATTTATACTATTTTTTCCCAAAAAATTAATGATAAGTAGAATAAAATTATTAAAAAATATATGGAATGTTAATAATGAAATTTGAAGGTAAATTTCTCCCAATATATATTTACAGTAAAAAAGAATTATGGGGAGTGTTTATTGATACCAAGGATGTATTACCAAGGTTTTAATACAAAACAATTAGATTATGACTATAAAAAAATGATAAGTGGTAATGGTCAGAAAAGTAACAGGAAGTATAAAATGAAAAATATTAACTATAATGAGATGGGGAATTATACAAGTTTTTTCCAGAATAAAATTATGATGGATAATGTTCATCAATACTATATGTTCATCGATATAGAAAAATAATTCAGTACTAAAATAAAAGATATTGTAAAATAAAATACTATGGTGACATGTACATTATCTATTTAATCAAAGCATTCTAATTTCTCGATTTTTTATGAATCATAATTTTTATGGTAAATTGTCTAGTAAAATTAAAAGATCACCTTTTGAATTGATGATAAAAACTATATAATGAACTCAATTATTATTTATTAAAAATAAATAGATTAATAGGAAGCTTCCAATAATTATATATGTAAAGGTTTTTTCATTTAATATATTATATTTTCCCACATTATAGTTTAAGTTTATTAAAGGAATATAATTCTTTCAATTTATCAAGAAACGTAAATTAGAGAGCTAGAAAAGTCATATTAATTTTTTAAGATTTAGGCCAGATTATTATATAATAATGAGTTCATACCTATAGGGAAATATCACGAATCTGAGAAATTTATTATACAAAGGGGTGGAATATATATTTTTATTTTTATTGATAAAATAAGTATATTCAACATAGTTAACTGTTTGCGATAAATATTTTTTCAGATATATTTCATCATGATATGTTTGGTATAATTCCTTCTTTGGAGATTTAATTCACCTTATTCTATGTTCAAGATTATATGAAAAATTAAAATACTATTTATCCAATATATCCAATAGATCTACTGGAAGCAAGAAAGAAAAAGATAAGAATTTATTGATGAGGGTTATATCCAATCTAGCACTTCAACTCACAGATCTCATGTTTTTTTATCAAAATTAATAATTTTTTATTATTTAATTTAATTGGGTATAGAGAAATAAATAATACTTATTTTTATATAAAATATCCAATGCCTCATATTTTTTGAGTTTTTTATCATCAAAAGGGTTCATAGTATTTTTTTATGATTGACCTCATGTTTCCGAATCATTGACTATAATTAGAGGAAGAACTTATTCAGATCGAAATATTGCATAATAAGTCATCCCATTAAATGTTTTTGTTTGTTCTTATAATGATAAAATATTTACCTACTCAATTTATTGATCTATTGAATAGGGATGTACCTATGTATATGGATTTTTTTGGTTTTTATTGATGAAATTATATTATATTATAAGAATTATAAGGATCACAAGTGACATCAATAGGTTATTCTAAAAACTTTTAAAGGAAAAGTTTTAATGAAAAAAATGAGAAAATAATACATTTGTGTACAAAATATTTCATTCCTTAGAAATATTTTTATATAGATAGAAAAATTATTGATTACTTGAAAACTAATTTAGAGGAAGTGTGGATAGGAAAATCTAATTTCCCTAATATTAATTTTTTCCATATATTATTGGATTATAAGAAAAGGTTAATGGAATATTTTTCTTGGTTATCTAGATCATCAATCATGTTAATGAGAAACAAAGTTTTATTCATTTATAAAATGGAATATAATGATCATTTTCATGAATTCTCAAGATGATTGTTCAATGATCAACTGTAACCTCCACCACATTGAATCATGTTTTATATTAATTATATTGAATAATTATATAAGGGTTTTGGATGTTTTTAATGAAAAATTCTTGTTATTTATTATGAATCAAGAAATTTGGAAACCTACGTGGAAAATTACCAAACACATGACCTTGATATTCCATCAGTAAAAGTTTCTCTAAAAATCTAGAACAATCTTTTAGATATGGATAAATGTGAAATATATTTAAATATCATAATATTTTTGAAGTAAATATTTTCTATAAAAGAGGTGCAAATTATTCCAATAAGATGGTAGTATTGATAAAAGATTATGATTTTATAATTGATTATCATCTAGCTATACAAAACATGGTATCATATAGCTTTTTTATAAAATATAGTGTATCATTAACAATTTCACATTAAGAAAATGATCCAATAAATAATTATTAAAAAATATGGGATTTAAAGTTTTCTATCCAAAAATATTCTATTTTTTGGATTATGTAATAGTACAATAATACTTGTTACAAATAATTATGAAAAATAAAATTTAAGAAAATATTTTTTAAATAAATAAAGAATTAGTCAAAGAAAGAAAGTTTACTGTGTTTAATATTAATAAATAAATTGTTGTAAGACACAGAATGATATTTTGTGTGTTGAGTTATTATAATTAAAGGTGTAATTGATGATTGATGCTCATAAATATCCAAAATTACATTCACCCCAGAAGTAATATTACTTATCGATTCATTATGAAATATTACTTTTGGGAATGATTGAAGTGATCCACTACAGATTTAACCTTGAAATGGAAAAAATTTCATCATTAAAAGATAAATAACAACTAATAAAGTGAATATTCAACTATTTATAGTTTTTGAATTATAATAGGGGAATATATCTAAATATTTCATTGTGGTATTACCAAATAAATATTGATTAAATAACTCAATTTGTGTTAAATTTATCATTTTAAAAATATTAGTGAATCTTCATCCCATTTGAGATAGTAAGTCATTAGATTAGATTTATCTAATTTACCATATGTTGGTATTCATGGTAAATAGATTCCATATCTCTAATGTATCTGATTGAGATCATATAACTACACCCATTTTTTGAAGGTCCTTTAGACATTATTGCAAAGAAAACAACTTTCGGTATAGCTTTTCAACCTTAATATGATGGATATTCAATGTAGATGAATAAGACATTGTAGAATATTAATTTATCAGTCTCATTTGATTATCAGGGATGCTAAAAAATATCTATCCTTAGTGGAATTTTCTATTAATAATAGTATATATTATCATGTATAGATGGAATCATTTTATCGTAATATATAGAAATCCATGTTAGAGACATGTTTGTTTGGATGAAGTCAAAAAGATAAAAATATTTGGAATAGAATTGGTAGAATAAATGGTTCAAATGTTAAGTATAATTCATACCAACATGTGGGAATCTTGGAGAAATATCATAATTTATATAGATATCTAATGGATAGATCATTCATTTAAATTATTAGATCAAAAATTTCTTATTATATCACCATAAAAGGGGTGAAGTGTTTTAGAAAGAAATAGAAATAAAGACAATGGGTTTTTAGGCCTTATGAATTATTGAGGATGTGGGAAAATTTCCCATAGAGTAGAATTAGGTATTTATTTTATATAGTATATGATTTTTTCATGTTTTTAGGTATTATATACCTGATATATCTTATGTTTTGATCCCTGAGGTGATATATAAAAAAGGGAGTCTTTCTCATGAGAATCTTTCAGTTTGAATTATTAGTTATAATGAATATGAGCTATCGAATAATGTATGTCACCTAGTTAAATATTTATATTTGAACTATGGGATTGATGAAGTAATATGATATCGTGAAGATGTTATGATTGAAAAATACCTCCACCTATTCATCCTGAAATTAGATTATGTGGACACAATTTCTTTAGGGATGGAAGAATATGAGGACCCATGTGTTTTAGATAATGAATAAAATTTATTTATAATTAATATTCATGAATATTTTATGAATTTTTATCCACAAAAATTCTATATATTATTATATATAAGTTTCCAATCAAAAGGGAAAACATTTTATTTTAAATAAAATATTTTCCACAAATTATATTATTTTATTTAATTATCAAATTTTTTTGATGTAAAGTAATAATTTGATTTAATGAGAATAATTTTTTGATTTATCATATTAATATTATCTAATGGTGTGTTTTTGGTATTTTTTCAGAAAAAAATTATTTTTCGATGAACAATCACAAATATTGATTTTCCACACCATCACTTTTATTATATTACAATTATATAATAATGACTTGAAAAATTATTAATCAATTTATATTTTAAAAATATATTTATTAAGTAATATAAACCATTTAAAAATTTTATGTTGAATTTAAAAAAATATTTTTGGGAATTTTGAACCAATGTACTATTTTATTAGAAAAATATTTTATTGAACCAACACTCAAATTATGTATTTATAAAATTTAATTTATTTTTTGGTTTGTTTTTAATTTACATAAATATAATTTTTTAGTAGAAAACTAATAGATTTCATTATTATCAATTCTGTTGATGATATTATTTTAGTTTTATATTTAATTTGAAAAGGGAATTTTCATCAATTTTTTCATCTCCATTATTATTTTAAAATTATTTTTCATAACCTCAAGATATTGAATCTTGTAAAATTATTTTAATATTTTATTTTAATAGGTTAAAATAGGGTATCATGATCCATTTCATTTTTATTCATATAATTCTGTTACCATAGTATAAGTTAGTCAACATGGTATGGGATAAAAAGGTTAAAGAAGAGTTTAAATTGTTTTATAATGCATAAAATATCTCTAAAACATACCTAAACATTTTTGAGTTAATGTATTTAAATAATAAATTTTCCTTGTTTAAGTATTTCTTAAATTTTCTACTTAGCCATGATATATAAAATTAAAATATTTTAAATCTATTGGTATTCACATGTCGGCCAGTCATCTTATTTGTAAAATGAAACCTCCTCACATAATGTTTGTACAATATTTTAGAACCTTATCTCAACTAATATATACTAAAACGCCTCTTAAACACCCTTTTAAATGTTCCAGATCTTTTTATTTTCTATAATTTTTAATTTATTAAAATATATTGTGTTTTTCAGAGGAGATTAACCAAGGAATTGGTATTTGTTCTGACCAATGTCTTTCAGGTTTCATTATTTTTAATCCATATAAAATTATTATATATTAATATAAAAGTTAAAACAATAGTATCATTAATATTAAAGTGAAATTCAGTATATATAACAACAATTAAAATTTTTATGATGACTTTTGACACTACTCAACACACTAAAACTTTATTGGACTAAATTAACTCATAATACAAAACATAAATTTAATCGATTTAGTAACTAAATAAAACGTGATAATAAATTAATTAAATTGAATAATTATAAATTAAATTCTTCATAAATAAGTAAATAGTTAATATTATTTTATTACTGATGATGATAGAAAAGTATATAGCGATTTAGGACTTGAGGTAATGGGATTTTTTTCAAAATATTGCTTTAATTATTTTAATGTTTTTCTTTAAACTTGATTAAATATATATATATTCATATTATTGATTGAAAAAATTTTATATTTATACAAAAATTAATAATTAATAAAATATCAGTTTTTACATTAATTTATTAAATATTTATTTATAAAATAATCTTCTTTATTTTTTCCATACAACTAATTTGGAGTTTATTTAAAATAGTTCAAAATAATTTTTTAGCATTTACCACAGGATCACATATACCTTCCATCATGAAAAATATTCTTTATAAAGTTTCCTCTAAAAATTTTCAAGGTTTTTAAAGGGAAATACTATATCAATTATTATAGTTTTTTAAGAGTTTTCATGTGTCTTTATCATGATTTTATGTGATAACTGAATGTTTATATGATTATGTGTTTGAAAGTATGGTTTTATTAATTATTTGATGAAATTATAAGACCCTATTTGTTTTATTCATATTGAGGTTCTTGGAAAATTTATTTAACATCTCGTTGGTCCATTTTAACCCTATAATTCATTAGGTAATATAGTTTGAGTCATCTGGTTATAAGTCAATCATATGAAGTGAATTGAGTTTATATGATATAATTTATTCAAATGATTATGTATTTATTATATTTTTAGATAAAAATAATATATACTGATACATATATTTAAATTAACCATGTTGGTTATTATATTGTACTAGTGAGAGAAATATTGATATTATTATGAAGTGCCATATAAAAAGCATGATTATTCTTTTCCATTTATAACATCAAGAGAAATATTTTATTTATAAATACTTAGGTAGTGAGTGAGTGATTATTTGATATCATTTTATATGTTTTGACACTACTCAACACACTAAAACTTTATTGGACTAAATTAACTCATAATACAAAACATAAATTTAATCGATTTAGTAACTAAATAAAACGTGATAATAAATTAATTAAATTGAATAATTATAAATTAAATTCTTCATAAATAAGTAAATAGTTAATATTATTTTATTACTAATGATGATAGAAAAAGTATATAGCGATTTAGGACTTGAGGTAATGGGATTTTTTTCAAAATATTACTTTAATTATTTTAATGTTTTTCTTTAAACTTGATTAAATATATATATATTCATATTATTGATTCAAAAAATTTTATATTTATACAAAAATTAATAATTAATAAAATATCAGTTTTTACATTAATTTATTAAATATTTATTTATAAAAGAATCTTCTTTATTTTTTCCATACAACTCATTTGGAGTTTATTTAAAATAGTTCAAAATAATTTTTTTAGCATTTACCACAGGATCACATATACCTTCCATCATGAAAAATATTCTTTATAAAGTTTCCTCTAAAAATTTTCAAGGTTTTTAAAGGGAAATACTATATCAATTATTATAGTTTTTTAAGAGTTTTCATGTGTCTTTATCATGATTTTATGTGATAACTGAATGTTTATATGATTATGTGTTTGAAAGTATGGTTTTATTAATTATTTGATGAAATTATAAGACCCTATTTTTTTATTCATATTGAGGTTCTTGGAAAATTTATTTAACATCTCGTTGGTCCATTTTAACCCTATAATTCATTAGGTAATATAGTTTGAGTCATCTGGTTATAAGTCAATCATATGAAGTGAATTGAGTTTATATGATATAATTTATTCAAATGATTATGTATTTATTATATTTTTAGATGAAAATAATATATACTGATATATATATTTAAATTAACCATGTTGGTTATTATATTGTAATAGTGAGAGAAATATTGATATTATTATGAAGTGCCATATAAAAAGCATGATTATTCTTTTCCATTTATAACATCAAGAGAAATATTTTATTTATAAATACTTAGGTAGTGAGTGAGTGATTATTTGATATCATTGTATATGTTTTGACACTACTCAACACACTAAAACTTTATTGGACTAAATTAATTCACAATACAAAACATAAATTTAATCGATTTAGTAACTAAATAAAACGTGATAATAAATTAATTAAATTGAATAATTATAAATTAAATTCTTCATAAATAAGTAACTAGTTAATATTATTTTATTACTGATGATGATAGAAAAAGTATATAGCGATTTAGGACTTGAGGTAATGGGATTTTTTTCAAAATATTGCTTTAATTATTTTAATGTTTTTCTTTAAACTTGATTAAATATATATATATTCATATTATTGATTCAAAAAATTTTATATTTATACAAAAATTAATAATTAATAAAATATCAGTTTTTACATTAATTTATTAAATATTTATTTATAAAAGATTCTTCTTTATTTTTTCCATACAACTCATTTGGAGTTTATTTAAAATAGTTCAAAATAATTTTTTTAGCATTTACCACAGGATCACATATACCTTCCATCATGAAAAATATTCTTTATAAAGTTTCCTCAAAAAATTTTCAAGGTTTTTAAAGGGAAATACTATATCAATTATTATAGTTTTTTAAGAGTTTTCATGTGTCTTTATCATGATTTTATGTGATAACTGAATGTTTATATGATTATGTGTTTGAAAGTATGGTTTTATTAATTATTTGATGAAATTATAAGACCCTATTTGTTTTATTCATATTGAGGTTATTGGAAAATTTATTTAACATCTCGTTGGTCCATTTTAACCCTATAATTCATTAGGTAATATAGTTTGAGTCATCTGGTTATAAGTCAATCATATGAAGTGAATTGAGTTTATATGATATAATTTATTCAAATGATTATGTATTTATTATATTTTTAGATGAAAATAATATATACTGATACATATATTTAAATTAACCATGTTGGTTATTATATTGTAATAGTGAGAGAAATATTGATATTATTATGAAGTGCCATATAAAAAGCATGATTATTCTTTTCCATTTATAACATCAAGAGAAATATTTTATTTATAAATACTTAGGTAGTGAGTGAGTGATTATTTGATATCATTGTATATGTTTTGATAAGGGATAATTGGTTTATATTTTTTTAATATTACACTAAAACCTTTTTAAACACATCCCAAATTTTCAAATATTTTTAAAAGATCCTTTGGTTGTGTAGAAAAAACATAATAGATGAAATTTCATTAATAAAGATATATCTTGAATAAATATTATGTTTCATCAATTTAATATGAGTGTAAACATAAGGAGATATTTTTGGGGAAAAAATGTATACAATGTGGAAATATACAAATTATTAATTAGTGGTTTTCCAAATTATTTAGACTCTAAACCTAAAAGTTCATGATAATGTAATAATATAAATTAATTTATATTAACCTCACTATTATGGTTGGGTTACATATAATTTATTAAAATTTATTTTATATATGTGATATGATGAGGGGATATTAATTCAATATAGGCCCAATAAAAGGAGTTATTATTCTTATATAAAGAATATATAGAAAATAATTAATATTTTTTTATGATCATGAAGGACCATTTCTATCAAATAATATGATTATTTAATAATGGGGAGATTATTGAATCTCAAGAAGATTATGGTGGATGAACGGTTTGAAATTCATTTGTTACAAAATATTATAAAAATAACCAAGTTTAGTTTTATATTTCTTATGATGTGGATTATTCTGATCAATGGTAAATATGATTAAAAGACCTATAAATTGTTAAATAATAAATAACATAATATATATCTATATATTAATAATAATGAAATGAGAATAATTTTTTATACATTTTAATCAAACTAGCATGCTTCTTAATGATTAACAAAACAGTTCTGTTGATGAATTTAAACATGATAATTCTATTTAAATAATTATTGAAGAGAATTTTTTTTTATAATAGTGCAAAAATTGAGATAGTCTATAATAACAAAGATATGATTTTTATTGATAAAAATGGAATTTTCAAATTAAAATATTTGATAATTATGGATAATAATTGAACAATGATCATCTTGATTTCATTTTTTTCTCATATTAAGTGTATAAATTTTGATGATAATATTTATCCAGTTTAAATTTCAGAAATTATTTCAATTTTTATTTTGAAATATGTGAAAAATTATGCAATGATTTTTAAAACTGATATAATTTTTTTATTACATAATGAATATCACGAGTGGTAGTTTTTTTTAAATTAAAAGGTTTATCATTGATGGTGATGTTTAATGAGTTTACAAGTTGAATAATGTGTTTTATGATATTAATAATTCTTATGTTCATAGAAAATAGTGGTCTCACACATTTATGACCAAAAATAATATATTAAAAAGTATTAATTATCAAATAAATTATATTATTCTAGTGCTTCATTTTTCATCAAGGAATGTGGGGTTGATTTCCAATGTTTTTATTTCTTTTCAAGAAAATTCTCAAAGTGCACATTTGTTCTTGTAATTGTTTTTCTTTGAAAAAGTCTTCAAAAAGTGTTAATACATGTAAATTGTGATGATTAAAGTGTGAATAAAAAAAGAAATTTAAATTTAAAATTATGAATGATGATGGTAGAAGAAAGAATGTAATATAGTGGTCAATGAGAGAATTGGATAAAGAGTGAAAAAACAATTAACAAGTAACAAAAGTAAATAGTAGATGAATCAAATTAGAGAAACAATGTAAATGGTAATTATATTGATATATGCTATTTAAAATTATCACTACTATAATAATTGCATATAACCATGGATAATAGCCTTGTACTGGTTTTACTATGTCCATATACAACATATATCCATATTCATAAAATGGACAAGGGTTTTGGAGAGAAATATCCATCGGAAAATTTTCATTTTTTTATAGAATAGCCTATATAATTCTTAAAAGAATTATTTTTATATGAATGGACTAGGATAAACCTATAGTCATGGGTCAACTGCGACAATTACTATAGGCCACTAATACACATAGTATCACAACTCTTATATTTATTAAACATTAATTCATGATTTGATTAATTAAAATTACACATAATTCTGACCAAAAGATCAATATGTATAATGTATTTACATATTAGTTACTTTTAATTATAGTGTTAATCCTGAATTACAAATTCTTTATTATATCATCTTTAACATGCTTTAGCTTAAAACATCATTGGATAACCTGTAGTAATACATAAGAAATTTATGAGTGATAAAGCCTAGTAAAGGAATAAAATTGGAATACAACAAATAATATTGGAAATTAGGAATATAAAGGGGCATAAAAAGAGTATAAATAATAATCATGAATGATAAAACATGATATAACAAGATATCACAAAGGAAACATTGAAATATTGAAAAAACATAAAACAATTCATCATATGTCAAGGATAACATCCAAAACATCATAATTGAAAAAAAACTAAAAAAGGAATAATATTCACTCTCTATACCAAAATTATGTATAATGATACTAAATGTTACCCAATGTATTAGATCACTATATATTTCTGATCCCACCCATCACATTCATTTCATTCCCATGATTAATTATTCCACATAGATCATATAACATGGATTAGTTCATCATTACATTTTATACCATGGATATCAAATTTGGAATAAGTACTTTTAAATCCCTCAAACAATGAGTATAAGTGCATAAATGTGATCATCTTTGATTAAAATTGGGTAAAATATTCACTACAAAATTGTATCGGCATGAATTCCCATGGTCAAATTTCAACAGCATAAAGTGGAAGTGTGAATATTTATTGAAGGAATTAATTAGAGGCAAATTGGTCGCTCATCATTTAGAAATTATAAGAAAATATTGGTGAAGGTTTGAAAGCATACCCAATCATTATGAATGGAAAAAATGGCATAAAATGAAGATCATTCTTGAATAAATGCGGGAAAGAGAGGTCCCCATACGAAATTGCAGCAGCCTAATGACATCACAGAAAAATTCATATAATGTGTTAATGAAAGAGAAAGGGGACTATCCCTATTCTTTCATAAAATGGGAATTAATAATTACATGTAAGTTAATATCTATACATTGTAAAATAGGGAATAAAAATCATAACATAATAAAGAAACCTGAGTAAAGAAGAGAAATGAAAGATCCCTTACTTGAGTGTGTGACTCCAAAAATCCTGAAAATGGGATTCTAAAGTGATTGGGGAGCCTTGGAAGGGTTTTAGAGAAAGTATGTATTATTAAAAATGTGATCCAATTTTTTAGCGATGATATGTTTTTGATTTGGTGGGTTTATATAGGAAATGAGAGGATAATTTTTTAATATATCACAAACATTGGTCTTGAACAGTATATAATAAAATATTCAAAAACACAAGCTTTAATATGTTGTTTCCAATGGGTTTTCTAATTTGGGGTGGTTTTCCTGATTTTATTTCGGAAATTTCTTAAGAAATTCAAATATTACCCTTTCTTATGTAGAGGTAAATATCCCTTTTAATTAAATGAATATAAAATCATAAAATATATTATATATTTTAGAGCATAAATAAAGGTATTATAAGATAAAACAAATAAATAGAATTTCACATTATTTTAAATCTAAAACATATATTTTTCCTTGGATACCCATTATAGAATTTATTACATCATTTTTTGGTAATTATGATGTCATAAAGCACACTGTATATTTATACAGTATTTAATTTTTACCCGAATATTCGACAGTCTCAAAAAATTATGAAAAATTTACATTGAATAATTGTGTTGTTGTAATTCCATAAATAAAATTATTTTATCTATATAATTTTCTATGTATTTTTATTTTCACTTTTAAAATAGGGTTTTACATTTGTTGAAAATTTATGGGTTTATTTTGATAATAATAGTTTTTTGAAGCCTAACAAAAAGTACATTTCACATCATATAAAATGTATGACAATGTATATATAATTAAAATAATATAATAATAAAATTTCCAAAAAATAAAATATATTTCAAATGTCCTCTAATTCATCAAAGTATATCCCATTATTGAATTTGAATATTACCCAAAAAAAATTTGATTAATAAAATCAAAATAAAATTATCTATAAATTAACAAAAAATGATATTTTTTTTCTTATTATTCAAAGTAAAAATATTCATATTTATATGGTGTTGATAAAAATTCATTTATTAAAATTTTTTACTCCATTAGAGTAAGTTGTGTAACGGTGAGACATTCATGGTGCCATTCAGGGACTATGGTTTGGGCCATGTTCTTGATGAGGTTGAACATCTCCCATAAATAGTTTCTTTTATTCTTAAGTTCTTGGATATTATCTAGGGAATTTTCAAGGGAAAATCTCAGTAATGATATCTCCATAGATTCCCTAATAAATGGGCTACATAGGGTGAAATCCTACTGGATGAGTCCATCAATTCTTTTTTCTATGTCAATTGTATTTGTTGAAGTGCTATATTTATAATAATCACAATATCACTATCTATCAACTTTGTTATCAATGGTAAAGATTCTGAACGGTCTTCTCAATCCAATTATATATAATAAAACATAAATATTTTCATTTCTATTATATAACAATTTTATATAACATAACAATAAATTATAATGGAATTTTATTTATAATAGTTTGGGTCATTAAACATAGGTTGGTCATTCCATTGATTTAGGGTCTCTAACCCTCAAACCAAAAAATATATCTACTTAATTAAATATAAAAAATATTTCTATAAATTCACACACACACACACACACAAATTTTCAATAATACTTTTATTAAATGGTGGAGGTATTTATTCTATAGTTGTGGGACGTGGGTTCAAAACCCAATGAGATATATATTTTTGTACTCTGTAACCATGAGAGGATAACCATTCCAGCATACATGAGGATTATTGGTATGAAAATAGCTTCATTGATAATCTAGATCATATTTTTAAACTATTTTATTGGTCAAATTCAAAATCCATGGGAAAGACCATTGAATATAACCAATTTTTCTAAAAGTGTATTTTTATCCTCATGAATTATTTATTCTTTTGAATAAACATGTTTTCACCAAAGTGTTGGGGATATAAATAAAGGGAAATAAAACTTTTTCTAGGTATACATGATCTTTCTCAAGAAACATGTCCTTTTAATAGTGGTAATTGATGTCAATTGAAATAGGGATCATGATATTATATTATTATACTAAATATGATGACTTTGTGTCAAACGATGATAAAATTTAGTGATATCACTGGGGGATTAAATAAATAATAATGGATTCTATTTATGTTTTACTTTAATGAAATCCCATCAGGACCAGTTAAAATGATTTTAATTATATTTATAACACACACACACACACAATCATAGAATAAGGTTCTACCGATTCACAAGGTTCACCAAAAAAAAGATAAGTCTAGTCCTTGCTGTGATTTCGAATCACCAATGATCACACATTTATCTAGGATAAACATTTAACGTACAATGATTAGGGTTCATCAATGAACTTTTATTTCATGTCTCCATGATTTCCATGTGTTTCTCATATATATCAAATGACATATAGTGTGTAACAACTAAATTAAACATGACTAATTCATATATCAATCATGTCATCACTTTGATAGTTATTTTTAAATATTTTATTTTAGGACTCTTATAATTTCACCTCCTATTCATCTACTTATGGTTTGACAAATACATTATTATTACTTTGATCTTTCCACTTCATTTCTATAATCATTTTCCCACTATTACAGTTTTTTGAAAAAAAATTGATTTAATTTATCAATAACGTCATATCATATTTCAGATTCAAATTAAAAATAGATGTTTTCAACTTATTTCGACATACACTAAAATTCTCACACATCCTTTTGTCGCCTCTGAACAACCCAAAACAATTTAACTAACATTTATTATATTTAGGGACATTATAGATTGGTTAGAGTATCTCATTGAGTAATAATAGAGCTACATCATTAGATGAAATCTAATCTGAAGAAAACCCCCTGGCCATAGCTAGAAACATAATGTTATGGGCCCTATTTTGGTGATCAAATTCGATATCTCTTGGAATCTTCTCTCAAAATTTCCATGAACTGTGACATGTTGATCGCTTTTAATTATAGATGTCTATATAATTTTTTTTTCATGAAATCCTTCATAGCATGTAGCTCCCTGTTCCATTCACTATCCATTCAAAACCTCATAAATAATCACCACAGTATAAGTAGGAAATCCTGAAATAGTCTCACAGATGGACTACAAAATGGTGATCAATTTTTCAATTCCAAAAAAATGAGAACATTTTCATACACCATAAAAACCTCCATGACATTTTCTATCTCACTATTTTACACAATAAAATATCTTCACTAAAATAGCTATAGGATTTCATACCATGAAATTTTATATTGCATATTACATCCTAAAAGTTACCACCATAGAGTCACTACAGTAAACTTCCATGTAAAAACATGTTTTTGTACCCTAAATGGAAATGTGTAAAATAAAACATTCATTAAAACCAAAATTTCACAACACCATGTCATTATGTGTTGATTATCATAAAACCCACAACGAGCATAGCTTTCATATTTCAAGAATATTTTATATATAATGTCCTTCAATAGGTTTTCTCATTATGTGGTACCACCCCTTATAATAACCACTTAAAAAAATACATCTCTACAATATGAATATCTATCACATATAGAGACTACCCAGGGTATGAAATATAATCTTCCCATGACTCACAATTAGTCAATACTTTTGTTCTTAATCACTACCTCTTTTATATCTGGATCTTCAAGTGTTGTTATTTTTAATAATAACCACTTTTTTATTATTTCAATAATTTACTTCTATAAATACTCTAATTCAATCATGAAAAAATATAGACGGACATTCTCACAAAAGGAATCAATCAAATTTTATCAATATCAAACCAGGTAACATGTTCATTAAATGATTATGAAAATTAATAAGAATCACCTGAAACTATTCTTCATGAAACACATGATCTTGAATGTGATTTATGTATTAACAATATAAACAACACAACAATCACACATAATTCTCTTTTCTACACTTCATCATTAATCAAAAAGTAAAAATATCTCTAAATCATCAATTTGGAATAAAACCCCTATATTTTATTGGAATTTAATGAACGTAAATACCATAAAAAATTAATCATATATTGTAATGACTTATCATTAAATAAATTATCCTATATGAGATATCTGTGTGTAGGAATCAAGATCATTGAAAAATTAAAAAATCTCGTTATAAGAAATTTGATTATAATAACTTATTCAAAACTATTTAAACTCAAGAATACAATTTTAAAAACAACTTCTCTATGCCCATGAAACCACATAATGAAATCACATTAGCATTAATTTTATATCAATTTGGAATAACCTCCAATTTTTTCTCATTTTATTAAAACTATTCATAGATTGTAAAAATTATTTGTACTATATTCATGCTCACCAAAACCATTATAAATGTTCAAAAAACATCACAAACACCACCCACAAACTGGGTTCACGTCATACCCCTTTTAAAAACTATATTTAAATCCAAAATTCCCCTTAAATTAGATATAAAAATACCTTTTAATATTACCCCTATTTATTATCACTTCCCTATTGTGAATGCATAATGATATTAAACAGAATTAGATTTATGATTCCATTATTTTATTTATTCTCCCCCATTGTAAACTATATCACAAAAATTATGAGAAATGGGATATTTAAACCATACCTTATCATCGAGAAGAGTGATCTTGAACTCTCATCATTGAGCTCATTTTTTGAAATTCATACTTCAACAATAGTTTGGTGAAAAAGTATTCTAATTTCTCTAAAATTGGAAAAACAAAAAAATAATCAAAATTATCTTTATAATATATTTTATGGAGTGATATATTATATCAATGTTTGTGATGTTAGATATTGAACAAGAATTTTTCAGATAATTAGTATCACTTTGATTTTTAAAAAATAAAGGTAAGCATAGTTTCACTCTCACCTTTTCGTATTCCTATTTATACATCATCATCATCAATTAATTAGAAGATTTACTTGTAGAAAAATAATCTCCTACATCAATTTTCCAGGTCATATATCACTTCATCTTTGTGGTCAAACACACAAACCTCTCTACGAACTATAATTATATTTTTGATATAAATACTCTATCTTCAATATTTTTCCCAATATATATATATATATATGTAAATAAATATATTAAGCCTTTATTTATTGTGGTATCATAACCTATAATTTATAGTACCCTTTATATATCTATGATTTATTTTCCAATACATCGTATGGGATATTTTTTATTCATAATAAAATTTTGAATGAAGGTTAGGAGTCTAAAAAATGTCTAATATAGTGTCTATCACATATAAAAAACTCCCAATGTGTTTAAAAAATTATTTTTGTAATGATATTTATTTTACAAATATATTAATAACTTGATTCCAATTAATATATATATATATAACAAATATGAGACATCCATGTCAAACATCATTATATATACCAGACTATAGTTCACTTTATAAATAATGGTGTGAAATTTATCTTAAGAAGCTTACAAACCCAAAATATTCTAATTTATCCAATCATTTATTTTTAAAATATTTTCTTTAATTATAATGAAAAAACTTCACATAAATATGTATCATTTTAGGAATATATAACCTGAATTATTAAAAAATAAACAATAGTTAAACCTATTTTTAAAAAATAATGTACATATTGTTTTCCACCATTCCCTTATTTGACATAACGATCTCAAAGTAGGTATATAACATGGAATAATATGGTCTTGGAGCTTATTTCCACCTATACAATGACATAAATAACACGAAAACATATTTATTTTCTTTTAAAATAAAGAATACATAGTGTTTCTAAATGTAAATAACATCTAGAAAGTAAAATTTTATGAAGAAAAACACGAAATTCATTTATATTATATAGTATTTCCTTTGTGCTTCAAAAATTATATATTTCCTTATATTCTATATTCTATAAATCCAAGGTAAATTTTCATCAATTTCAATTCCATCAACATATTAACATAATTTTCAGAAAATACAATCCTTTTTCTCATATTTTGTTTGAGGTTGTTTTATGTGATTTTTTCAAATTTTGGATGCCCATGGGGAAGTGAAAGGCTGTCTCACAACTAGTGATAACAACTGAGATTTCCCAAGAAACATTGTTCTCATGTTGGTTACAAAGGAGGTAGAAAACTGTATAAAAAAACATTAGGTCTTCCCTCCCAAAATCATTTACCTCAATATAGTGAGGGTTTTCTTGGTTAGTATATGGTTTTCCAAATCCTGTTCCCACCATAGAGTAACTGTGAACACCATAAGTAATGATCCATCTATATGTTGAATGGTTTGGAAAATCAGGTGCCCTGCCTATGAAACGTTATTTGGGTAAATTTAATCCCTATAATTTTAATTTTTAAATTTGTAAACCCTCATTTTATAAACATAAACACCCTATTTTAGCTAAACAATATTTCAATCAATTTTAGAGGATCTAAAGTGTTTTATAGGATTTCTCAAACCCCTTCAAGATTGAATTGATGATCCAGTGGAAGGAATGGATCTCTATTCTAGTATAAATTTTTTTATCATTTATTTTCCTATTTATCCACAAAACATTATCCCATTTTGAGAGGTATTATTATTTCATAGTGATTAATTGTTTTAGATCTAGGTTTTTATGGATCTCATTTTGTTAGATGTGATTCATTGGTTATGATCTATCATCTTCTTTGATATTGTGAATTTTAACAGTCTACATAAAATTGAGGGTTACAGTTTAGAAATAATTCATTAATAATATTGACGTAGGTGGTCTATTTTATAATTCTCATAGTCTTTATTGGGATTATGTGTTGTGGATATTTCATTTTATTTCCATGTTGGGAAATTTCACTTAAAATTGAAATAATGAGTTAATTTTCCTATGATTGTGAATGCCTTCATAGATCCTTTTAGACCCTTTATAGATTATTGGTTTGGACTTGATGTAAACCCTCAGGCTAGTCAAATATCTCTTAAATAAGATTTATGGAATTTGAAATAGGGTAATAATATTTTATTGTAATTGAATTAAATCATTATTTCTTGGTGATATTTTGGATTAACATGTTGATTGTACTAAACATAATGGGCTAATTAATTATTAATTAAATAATGATAAATATATTAATTGTTAATTATTTATATTATTTAATTTCATAATGAAAATAGACATGGTTTATTTCGAAAAATTAATTTTTTCCACCATGATGATAATGATTGAATACAATGTTAATTATGTTGAATCATAATATGAATATGATATATATTTTTGATATATTTTATTGATTGGTAAATGTGATGTTGGCGAGGGATGGATTCCCCAAATACTAACAGGGTGATGGAGTGATTAAATAGACCCTAGATTCCTATCAGTGAACAATGAGTTTTAATATATAGACTGATTCTCCAAATTGAAATGAGTTTCTAGAACAATGTTCTAGGCCAACATTATATAATTATATATTAACATAAATAATTATGTATTGGTCATGGAATGATTCCCCAAATATTATTGCGTATCTATTCATATACTCTAGGCCCTAATGAATTAATATGAAGATGGAATCAAATAAATAATGAAATACAAGAACGAATGAACTACGATTCCCTATGGTATGTAGTTCAGACTTCTGCATGGGAAGATACTAGATTGATATGGTTGATTAAATAATAAAAATTTCAAACCTTTTTAATTCTTCTATTTATCATTATTTTTTATATAGCTATATTTAATGTTATATATTATATATTGATTTAGAAATTATTGGTCGAAGAAGACTTAGTTATACCCAAACCCTACTCATTTTTTCTAGATTCGTATCTGAATATAATTCATGCTTGTAGGTAATGATATGAGGAAGCTCCCAATGTTAGATAGTTGAGTTGGGATAAATGATAGATCACAGATGAGGGAACCATACATGATTTCATGACCAACATTGGGGTTCTTCTAATGTATTTATTTTGTTTTTTCACTTCACACATAACACATGCTTTCCATGAAATATTTACTACTTTGGTTTATGGTCTTTCTCTATATTTTGGACTTATACAAGTGATTTTTTGGTTGATTCTTTGTTATTTCATGAATTTATTTTTCAATTTATATTTCATTTATATTTTATTCCCACTTTGATAAAGATAGTATAGTCTCTATACATTTTACATTATATTCTCACTACTATTTGGAATCCTCTAGTATACGGGGGTGCACGCCTTTGGTCCTATAGTGTAATATATTAGTGAACCAGTATTTTAAACTTGGATAAAGATTTTAAAAGTTGTACCAAATTTATTTTTTATATTCATTGTTATTATGATTTGGGGAATGAAAAATTTTTCTAGGATGAGTCATGCCTTTTTCATGATCTCAAGCCTGAATGTAGCTTATCCATGTGTGGGGGAAAGCCCAATTACCCATAGTGGGATATTTTCCTTGTTCTTTGTTATTAAAATTTGATGTTATTTTACCCTGGGTGATGAAATTGATTATGAATTAATATTTATCTTATATTTTCTTCATGTCCTTGTATTTAATTCCAATTGAGTATCCATGCATCACTCTAGGTATTGGAGATTTTATGTTAGATGAATCATTTTAGGAATACACTGAAAAGTAGGTTTGGGGTGAGTTGCAGAAATTAAAAATGATTTTCATTACCTGTTCAATTTGAATTAAATCATTCATAAAAAGAAATTGATAACTATAAATAATTTTATATTAGGCATTTTAAAATGAAAAAATGGGTTTATAATGTGAATCATTTAGTTATAAATTTTTTTTACCCTATTATAGCCATTAAACTGGTGAGGGATGTTTGAGGATAGTGATAATTCTACATATTTAATAGTGTGGAAGAGTTTAGGGTTGATTTGATATGGATTTATGTGAATCCCTCTAATATGAAAGTGATAATGACATGTCATGGGTCTAAATACAATTTTTTGGAATTGTAGAGACATGGATCCATGAATAATATTTTTCGATTGGTCTATATGAGGATATGTATTGAAATGTTCCACCAATATAGGTAAAAATATTTCCAGGTAGATCCATGTTAAAGAGAGTGAGAGTAGTTCCGATAGATCATCACTCACATAATGATGTATATGGGTAGAGGTACAAAGTTGGTTGTGTAGAATATGTCTGATCGAACATGAGTGATCTAATGACATCACCCTTAACCCTTAACCAGAGAGGGTGGAAATAAATAAGATGTGTTTTGGATTGATTCTATCTAGAAGAAAATTGACCATTTTGAGACTCATATAATGAAAATATTCATGAAGGCCTCTTAATAGTGGTGGGTATCAATGAATCATTAATGGGGAATCCAATCTCAGGATGAGTAGCTGATGAATATTGTATGGTAGTAATTCTAGGATATTTTTTCCAAGAAATATTACCCAGAGATTCCCAAGAAGGTGACAAAACTAGAGTTTATGCAGTTGAGAGAGGAATTCTTGTTTATTATAGACAATAATGGTATCTTTAAGTAGTTTCAATTATTAAACCTAGAAATGGTAAGTGATGATGGAACTGTGAAAATATGTTTTCATTAAGGAGATATATGTGAGAATAATTAAAAGGTTAATATATTTTGGATTAATATGTTTTATGATCTGGTTAATAAAGAACTTATTTCTAAGGGGAACCAAAAAGAGTATTGAAATAGAGTACATGTGTTTTATAATATATGAATAAGAGGCATATCTTTCAAGGGTTGTAAGTAATGATTTTATAACATTAACCTTATAAGTGGAAAGTAGATGGAAATGGATAATTTTTAGTTTGTGATGACAATACAACAGTCATTTTATATAAGAATGGTAGGCCGGTCCAAGGTCATATATATTGCCTCCCTAACCACCAATATATTCCCATGATTGTGATATTATTATAAATATATATAGATTCTACAAGAACACATGGAATATTTGTAGTGATGGAGACTATAAACAAACATAAGTACTAGAAGGGGGTCTTCTATACCATACTTGTCTGGTAGATGGAGTTCAACAAGACATAAGGATTAAGGTAGTAGACATGGTACTCCAAAGAAATATCACCCATATTCGTAGAGTTGATTAGATCAAGGGACTGAGTCTATAGAAAATAATAGATAAGGAAGATATTTTTATATAGTTCAGCCCACACGTGTTGATAGCAAGGTTGGGCCCCAGATGGTTAGAGGTACTATTATTTTCATATATACAATTTCAATCAGATTATTTTATTTTTTATCCCCACATTATTATATATTATCAACATTTTAATGGCTTGATTCTGGTTGTGGAGTTTTGGAGTTTGGTAATAATGATCGACACACCACTAGGAGTATGATCAACGTATATCTAATTTTCAAATGAGTGTTCTATCGAGGCCATCGAACATTATGTTCTTTGGGATCTATAAAAACATGACATATCTAAATTTTACATGATATTGGATATATAAAGGATGTTTTCATTCAAATACCATATGGATTGTTAATGTGTTACACTGAATATTACATATCATAAGGATAGTAATTTCCTTCATCGTAGAGAATGGGATATCTAGGTAGGCCATATCGAACTTGTTCATCAGCTAATGGGGTAGTTTATTACCCAAGATGTTTATCATTTATGGGATGAAGGAGGTCTATGGAATAATGAATTTTCTCCCATAGTTTACTGATTATAGTATTAATTATATGATGACTTCTCAAAGATTCCCCCTGAGTGAGAGATGATTAGTTTAAATTTGAACTCATTCATTAAGATGAACTAGTTTCCATTTCAAATCACCAAAGGGAACCACTGTATCATGAATAGATTATGAATAATCTAGTAAAGTTGATGGAAAATGGATTTATCCAACTAAGTATGCTGTATTGGGGTTCTCTAGTTTTTTATAAGAATACTAATGGGAGGTTTCATTTGGTGTTGATTATCAGAATTTGAACCAAATGATAATTATTAACTATTATCCACTTCCAAGTATCAATGATCTATTTTACCACTTTAGAAGAGATTTTGAATTTTCCATTTTTATATAATATTGGGGTATCATCAGTTTAGAGTTATAACTTCTAATATACCACAAACTACATTTAAAAGAAGTTATGGCCTATATGACTCTGTTGATATGTCATTCAGGTCGATAAAGGCTTTGATTGTTTATTCGTACATGATTAACCAAATCATCCACCCATAAATGGATCAGTTTATGGATTTTTGAGATGAAATAATAGTGTAATTTATGACTAGAAATGATAATTCCAAAATTTGTGACATCATCCTAGAGTATACTGAGGTCATTTTCTATATGTGAATCTATCTAAGTGTTAATTTGAGATCGATGGGGGTAAATTTAATAGGTCACCTTATCATAGATTTAGGTTTCTTTTTGGATCTGGCGAATTTTTGGTGAGTTGTATATTGGGGGATCTGAATGTTTTTTCTGATATATGAATGTTTCTAGTATTGAAAAGATATTATCAAAGGTTTATCTATGATGTTTATAATTTTGAATCACCATTTTAAAGAATAACCAATAAGGTGATTATAGTTTAATTCTATTGTGATTTTGAGATGATTTATGGGTGTTGAAGAAGAAGTTTTCTACTACACAAATTTTGATCTTACCTAACCTTAGTGAGGAGAATACTCTGTTTTTTATGCATTTTGGATTATTCATGTAGTCATGGTAATGAACAGGGTTCAATTTGTGGTATATGGGTTGCGATAGATGAGCCCACATGAACATAATTCCCTTACACAAAATCATGAGTTTTCTATGTTTTTTTGTGGATTAATGTGTTCAAAGCATTACTTGTTTAAAGAAAATTTTACTCTTTATACATATATGTGTATCTTTTTGTAGTAATATTTAAATCTGAAAAGTGGAGATGGGTTGATTATAAGAATTCATTTAATTTTGAGCTATCTTATATTACCAGAAAAGGAAATATCATTTCTTTAAATTGGAGTAGGAAGACACAAACCCATGATGTTCAAGATTTTAGTTTTATGTGGATGATTATAGATTTATATTCTAAGATGCATGTTGGTATTCTAGTGGGCTAGGACAAGGTAACCCTTGAAAACTTAGAATTGAAGTACAAACATCTAATCCTAAATTGGGTGGTTTAGTATGAGCATAATGGGTTTTTCATATAAAAAAATCATTGATGGTGGGGATTCACCTTCCTATTGGACTACAGATGAAGATGAGATCATTTATTTCTATGGACGTGTTTTTATTCCTTTGTGTATGTGTGATGTGATACTCCATGAGTTTCATTACCCAAAGTGAGATGTGAATCCTAGTTTAAAAAAATATCATGACATATAACTACAATATTGGTAGATTGGAAAGAAACTAATTATTTTGTGTTTTTCAACATAATGATACACTTGCAACAATTGGAGGCTAACCATCAACAGACCTGTGGTTTGTTACAGCCATTTCCCATTCTGTAATGGAAATGGGATGATGTTACCAAGGACTTTGCGATGTTTCTTTTGATGATCCCTTATAATAATGATGTGATATGGTTGATTAATGTATAAATTTTTTTTATATCTGGGAAACATTCTTGGATGATCAATTTGGGGATATGTGTGATCGAATGATATATTATTTCCATTTTCTTCCATGGAGAATACATTTTAAACATGATATGTGATTTTATTCCTAATTAAGTAATTTATTAGAGGTTGTTTTGTTTAACTAGGCATTTCAGAGTACAATTATTTTTCCACATAATAATGGGAAGTCAGGGCATACAATTCTGGTGATGGAGTACATGCTGCGAATATGCATGCTAGACATTGGGGGTTCTTGGGAGAATAAACCAGATCTCATTGTGTTTTGTAATAAAAATATATATCTAGTGAATATATAGATGGAAACATATTAATAATATTATATAAGTCCATGATGATCTCATTTGTGTTTAATGGTGTTTTGAGTTTAAGAGTTATTGGGACCGATTCTCATGCAAGAGACCCAAGTGAAGGTTCAGCTAATACAATAACATATGTCTTCAACATTGAGTTGGAAGGAGTTGTAAACTAATTGATATCATTAACCTATTTAGTTTATAGTGGGAGATAATGTATTCATTCATGTTATTTCATGATTAGGTCACCGTAGGACACATAGGTTGGGAATGTTGGTTCCCATATTTGATGGAACATTTGAGATTGTGGATAGAATTGGACCAATGGTATACTGATTGGATATTTCACAGAGTTACATTTATTTGAAGAATTATTTCCATTTTTCATTTCATTAGTATTATCACTTTAAATCTTCTCGTGTGATCAATATTGATGATGTTAATCTTGAGGAAGATAAGCCCTTTGAGGAACCTCTAATTCATGTAGTGGATCATAGTGAAAGAAAGATTCATGGAAATACTGTGCTAGTGGTCAGAATGTTGTGGATGCATGGTCATGTTCAGAAGGAAACATGGGATGGGTAATTATAAATGTGATCCTAAGGGAAATAACATTTTACCTTATATGATTACTTATTTTAGGAGTATGACATTAGGATGGATATTTTTGAGGTGGGGAGATTATATGATATATACCATTCTGAAGATGTAACATTATCATTTTTAGGTATTATTTTACAATTTTTTTGTTATTTCATGTTTTGGTTTTTATTTGAGGTCTTATAGGGTTAATTAAGAGAATTTTGGAAGCCCATGGGATGTTCATAGTTGAGACATTGTTAGGTAAAATATTTTACCCCATTTTGGATCAACAGGAGGTGGTGCATGGTTTGACCAAACCATTTAGTAATTCCCCCCAAAATATGCACCCCTAGATAGTATGGGTTTACAAATTTTCCACATTGTTTTCAGAAATGTTTCCCACCTTGGGGTAACTATGATCCCCGTAAGTAAGTACACATATTTAATGTTCATAGTTTGGAAAATTGTGACTCGTTCTTAGGAAACCATACACATGGGAAATCAACCCCCCTAATCTGTTTAAAAAAAATTCCCAAGCCAATAGATTATTACCCTAAACACCCTATGTTGTCCAAAAATGGGATCCAACAATTTTGATGGCTCTCAATAAGATTAAAAGAAACCATGGACCACATAAGATATTGGGTTACTGCACATGATGGAAACCCATATGGTGTGCCATTATTTCTTAGATGATGATTTATAGATTTTGATAAAATGAAATAATTGGTAATTTGAATTTTATTAAATAGTTTTTTCATTTAGGTGATAGGAATAAACAATTTTGGTGGAATAAATTTAATGGGTTAATGAGTTGTGAAATTAAATGTTGATAAATAGATTTGTTATAAATTTTTCACTTAATTCTATTTGAATAAAGTAAATATCCTTGGGTTCTCAACAAATTCATTAATGCACTATGTTGAGAATGAGTGAAAATTACTTTAGTGAGGGGGGAACAAGATATGAATGTGAATTATATATTTAAATTTTATGATTGATTGATAAATGAGGTGAGAGTTGTGGAATGATGATCTAAATACACACGGGATGTTAGACTGATGTATGCCTATGAACAAATAGTTTTGGGACATGGGTTGATGCTTCAAAGACTCACCAGGTTCTACAATAGTGCTATAGGCCCCCAATGTCTATTTATATGTGAATATGAACAGTGATTTATGGGTTAGGGATATATGCTCTAAATACTCAAGGGGTGATAGTCATTTACTCTACTCCCCAATTCTTGAATAAAAAATTAGACTTAAATAATATAGTTAATTACAAGAAATAATGAATTATGATTACCTATGGTATATGATCCAGACCCTGATATAGGCCATATTCAGAATGTTGTGATTTATTCAAGAATAAAGAATGTGAAAATTATTGATTTTTTCCATTTATCATTATTAATTATTCATCTTTATACAGGTTTATAGACTGGATATTTCATCAGACACAATTTTTGGTTCCGTACTATGTTATCTCTACACTGTATCCTGGATACATGACCAGTTCTCATAAAATTCATGTTTGCAGTAAAAAATAAAGGAATGTGATTTATGTTAGATGGATGCATTGGGATTCTTGATATAGCATGGATGAGGGAACCTGATATGATGTCTGGACACACTTGGGTGTTGTCCGTGTGTCTTGTTTGTGTTTTAAATTTACATTTGAATCTTATATGTAATGGCATACCAATTACTTTGGGTTATTTTCATTTACCATATTTTGGATATATAAATGTGATGTTTGGTTAATTATCAATTATTTATTATTATCATTTTTATATTTATTATTTAATTCCACTATTTATCCACTTTGATAAAGAGCGTATAGTCTCCACCTATTGCATATATGACAATCACTACTACTCTAAAGCCTCTAGTATATATGGGGGTGCTCAGGGGGTCATGTGGTGAACCATCTCGAGCAACCAATATGTGGAACCCAATTTCGGATACTACATTCTATATGGCATGTTTATTATTTATTTTAATGCTATAGGACTTTTACATTAGTAGTATCAATGATCTTAATTATCTACTTATTTTAGAATCAAAATCCTCTTCCATTTTCTAGATAATCCATAATGATACATGATCTCCTATTACAATGAACATACTAAGATTTTCACCATTGAGTATGGTAATGAAAAGGATTCCACATACACTTAGCTACATCAATCATTGGTTGTTATTTCAAAACAACCCATATGATGAACTGTTATAATTTTGTCTATATAACTAGTGATTTTGGATATTAGTTTATCCTTTAATATCTAGTATTTAAAATATTGATAAGCATTATATTATATCAACATGGTCTGATCCATTTACAATAAGATTCTATTCTTTTGTCCAAATAGAACATTTTGTGTGTATATATGATGCACTGAGATCATTGTGAATACCATGATTTCCAATGAAAGTTTATAATTGTCCATTAGTGTACTAGACATCATTATTATTGAAAATATCCATCATGGAGTAACCACACTTCCTCTTCATCACTCTTTCTAATCCCATTAAACATTTTTAGGGCATCTGAGTTATATTTCACAAACACAATATATCTATTGTGAGAAATGTCCCAAATAATGTAAATAAAGAACATATATCTATTTTTTGATTTCTTTTTCATATGATAAGAGTTATATAAATGGTTAACGTCTAATTGATGTGATGTATGAATCCTAACATCATTTTTGGAATAAATAGTAAATGTACCTTTTTCATGTGAAGTAAATCCATTTCCTCAGTCTACTGATCTTATGAACATCACAGTCTCTTTCTATTTGAGTAATATTTCTCATAATTTTTTGGCTAATATGAGAAAGCCTTATATGGAACTATTTCTTTTATTATTTCATACTAACAAAGAATGAATTCAAATTATCTCACACATGAAATCGATAATCATTAGTTCAATTTCCTCTTGTAAAAATCCATCAATCTTCTAGTATTTTTTACCAAACACCATATTATAAAAAAATTACAACCTTAAATTCACAATAAATCTGATAAAAACTTACCATGTTTTTCTTAAAACCATAATAATACAAGGTATTCCTGGTCTCTAGTTTCTCATTTCAAAATATAGCTAAACAAAACTCCATTTATCTGGATTAGCCTTTTATTTCCAATGGTCATTGAACCATCATTACAGTCTTAAACGGTCTTCAATAACTTCAAATCACCTATAATATGTTCATAAAATCTTTTATCCAGTATCTATGGAAATTACCCTTGGAATCATCAAGTTATACTCCTAAAATAAGTGTTTCATCTCTTCCATTAACCAGAATTAAGTTTTTAAAATTGAATTCATTTCTATACTTAAATTTATTTTTCATAATATTATACATCCTCATCTCATAGTCTATGAGAAGCATATATATATATATATATAATATAGTAACTTTAAAAAGATATTTATCATAATGGATTATGAATATAACATCAAACCTATCCTAAAGGATTCATTTAATCTTATGAGCAATAGGTAAATCCACCAATTTGTCACCAAAGATTTAGAAAATTCTTATTATTTCATTTAACCTTGTGAAAAAATCAACAATATATTTAGAACCAAACATTTTTAGTCTTTATATTTCAATATCAAACTCTGAATTATTTCATTATAAATCTTTTTATTTATTTCATTATTTTTTTCCAATTTTCCCTTAGGCGTTTACATATCTTTTTTTCTGTTACCTCAAGAATCTCTTTCTCTGATAAGAAACACAAATTCAATTACAAATATACCCATGAATTTTAGGATTCTATATAAAAATTTAGAACATGAAAAAAGACTTAACAATAGAATTAAATTCATTAGTCTATGATTGAGAAAAAAACATGATTATTGATAAAATATTTGGAAACACCTGACCCTTCCATCTGTAACAATTATTACTAACTTACATGGGAATCCCCTTATTCACAGAATTGTAATTTTCCATAATCCAAAATAAAATAATTTAGTGACTGAGAATTAAACAAGATATAATCACCTTTTCATCATTATCCGTGAAATAAATATTTATAAAAGGTAATATTGAATTTATAAAACATTAAAATTAACTAATAGGATCAATGAAATCACTAAAGAGGGGAATCAGTTTTTATTATTTATTTTACTCATTTTCCTTTTATGAATAAAATTCATAATCGATTTGTGTAATTTTACTTCACTATGAAACATATATAGGAGCACTTTGAAAAAATAAAAATATATATAGATGGTTCAACTCTGAATATGTTAAGAGAAATTAGTGGGATGATTTGAAATCACACGTGATCACACCATTCAATTGTCTCAACCTATATATTACAATTAGTAGTGTTTATCTATGTTCAAATGTTAAATGCCTCATAACTATGTATATGTGTTTTGAAAAAAAATGATATATAATGTTTTATTGAGAAAAATAGAGTCTTAAACCAGTTCATTCATTAATTATTCCATCACTGTGATACATCTCTTTAACTTATAGCCTTGTACATCCCTTCAATTTCCTCTTCTTATTCCTATACTTTCACAACACAAAGTATATTCTCCTTCATTTTTTCATCTATCTTCATCTCTGTAAACTATTATCTCACTATTATATTTTATTCAAAATGGAATTAGATTTTAAAATATAAGAATATAAAATCATATTAGAATTTAAAATTAAAATTTGAATTGAAAACTTCATTATAAGTCTAATCCACTTTTCCCACTACATTGTATGTCTTTGGATCATGGAAGACCTCTTCATAACCATTTATGAGATTCATGTACTTTAGAGATTGATTAGTGTATCCCCTTGAATCATAAAATATACATGAAATTATATCAACTATAATACAGATTAAATACTCTAACCAAGACTAGAACAACATCATGTTGGACCATGTTCTTGTCCTACTATTCAAATTATATGGAAAATATCTCGAAACCCATCATTAAATGAACTGTTGACCACTTTTTGTTTTGGACTATTATTATTTAAAAACATAATGACATACTCCACAAGATATGGTTCCTCATTTTAAACACTTATTATATGTAACTAAAAACATTTCACTCATAGAGAATAAGTCACTATGATACATTGAGGTTATCCAAAAAATGGTCACAAAGATCGACCACAAACTGGTGATCCCAAATTTAATTCCCAAATACCAAATATTATGCAGGGACCACAACTACCTCTACACCTTGTTCTATATTACCATTTTTATAGGAAAACATATTAACTAAAATTCCACTGATTACGTGCCATATCATGTTATACAACATATTTCTTCATATAATGAAGCACGAGAGAAGTACCAAAATTTCCATCCAATGAGATTGCGATCTATATTCCCCATAGTTAAATGCTTCAAAAAAAACTTCTTCACAAATCCATTTACACATTCCTTTGAAATTTAAAACCCTACCTCATAATTTCATTTATTCATAAAACCATTTATCATAGGGAATACACTTCAACCATTTTTTTCTATTTGTTGTACTCAATTTCAACACGACCACATCAACACCATGTTTCCCAATAATATTTTATTACCAATAGTGTAGATTTTACCTATTTGGTGAGCTTTAATCATTTTTCATTACTGATTTCAGAATATTATTTTAGATTGGCCATGTTCCCTTTTTCATATGGCTAATCAAATTATTCTTTCTTAATGAATATATACTTTTTAATTATTTATATAATTTCTCATTTCAGAATTTCTTATTCTAGTGCACAAAAATACATAAAATAATTCTCTCACATAGCTTCAAATACATGTATTAAATATAAAAGACACCAATTATCTTAAAATATATTCATAACCATGGAACATGAATAATTTATAACAAATCAGTAATAAATTTTGTGTTGAAAAAAACAACACAACCATCATATCCACTTACATTTTCTTCACTTATTTCTAATCCATTTGATCAAACAAAATCCATAACAACTTGTGGGATGAATATCATTACTCTTCATTTCACAATCCCCAAACCTTATATTTATTTGAAAATTGAAAATTTTCATTCAGTAAAATAAAAATAAAAATCATTTCCATATTACAAATAGTTTTAGAAAATATTTTATTAGACCCTCTCAAATTATTACCACCACTTTAAAAAAATTAATCCAATTTAAAATTAAAAAAAAAACAAATTTATGATTTCATTAAATTTTAGATTTGGAATTGAAATTGATTTTTTCGAACTCAAATTCATGCAGTTGTTCCATAAAATATCAACCTAAACATTTTTTTTTATCAAAATTAGCAATCAAATGAATTGAAAAAATGAAACTTATATAATTATTTTAAATAATATTTTTTTTCAAATACCAATAAAAATAAAAAATTCATTTCAATATTGATCCCAAAAAAATAAATATACCAAAATATTCACAAATTTTTATTACAAATTATAAATAATAAAATTTTAAATTCATTAATTAATTCCAACTCATTTTTAATAAAAATAATACAGAACTATTTGATCACAAAAAAATTAGTATGAGGAATTCATTGAACATTTTACATTAAACCTTCAAAGTCATTAATTGTTTAAAAAAAATATATATACTTGTAAAATTCAATAACATTAATAAATGAAATAAAAAATTTGGATTCAATTATATATTTAAAAATAATATCACATTTGTAAAAAAAACACTAAATATCCAAAATCATTAATAAAAGTATGTTTTGGAATAATCTGTGTAAAATTTGTACAAAACAAAATTTTTATATCATAATGTTGTGTATTGTGAAAAATCTATATTATTATCTCATTTATTGTCCTAAAATTTAAATTTTGGAATGTTAATTATAAAAAATAAAATATTTATGTTTATTTATATTTTATTTGTTGATGAGATGGATTTTATCATCTTATTTAAATGATAATTAATTAATTAATTACATTATTTTAATTAAATTGTTTTTGGGGCATACTATATTATATTATTTTAACCTCCCATGATTGATTATTTACACTTATGTGATTGTTTTATAATTATTTATGTGGAATGATACCCTTATACATCATTGTGTCTGTAGGTCTAACATTAAAGTATTCAATGTTATATTGGGGTCTACATTTACATGAGCTCGGCATGACCTTGACCATGATTTCATGAAATGTAAAATTTATTATTATTTCAAGATGATTTTATATCATAGGTTTGACCCAATACTGTCATGCAATGAACATTGGACATTTAATGTTAAAATTTATAACAATATGACTAAAAGATATGATATTTTGGATAATTTTTCAATAATAAAAATAATTAATTGAATATTGTAATATTTGATAATTAATTGTGGTGTTTTTATAATTCTGAGATAATGTGGTCATTTGATGTTAAATACACATCTTTGTTACTTCATTTTTATAAAAAATACACATAATTTAATGGAATACTTCTATTGGTATCTGTTGTAGGTATGAGAGAAAAAATATTATTGTCCTCTATAATATGAACAATACAAGATTCCCATATAAATATCAACCCAATCAGTATTGAAATGAAAAATGTTTCACCAAAGTATACCAAAAAAACATTCATAGGTGAATCATGATAATATAAGACTAATTAAAATATTTCACATCAAAAGTACACTAAAAATATAATAAAAAGGTCAATAAATCCATCCCATGTGTGTACAGCTTCCTCGAAATGGTCATCCACCATTTAGGTCACCCTTTTGAGAAAGAGAGATATCAGGTAGAACCACAACATCATCCTAGACACCCATATGAGGATAGAGGCATATAGAACATCTATTTTAAGTATATGACTCCTTTGGGTATCTGAAATGGGAGAATTATTCACGTTTTTGATATTACAAATGGGGTTTTGAAGGTCCTAATTTATAGGAAATGTGAATGGTGGTATGTGGATTCCATATTTCGAGATACCAATTATCCCATGGTTTTGGGTGGGTAGACAACCATATCAGAATTTAGAAAAAACAAAAAATTCATTTACCCGCATCCTAGATATCTTACATTAAATTTTGAAATCCATTTAATGTATAAAATAAAATATATTTCTAAAATAAATAACCATGTTTTTGACTTCATTCAGATTCTATATTTTAAATAGATCAAATTTTATTGAAACCCATGATGGAAGAATTTGGATTTGGTGTCTTCAGATAAATCGTGGAACATTGAATTCTAGATCATCCAAAAAAATTTGGCCATCTTGTATCCATGAATTATTATATGTTTTAATTTGGGTCCACATGTGTGCTTGGGGTCCGGTTTAGTTTGGCCGAATTTTCTTTCATTTTTACATGGGATCTCCAAATGAAAAACTAAAAAAATTAAATCATAAAAAATAATGAAATAACCATTTTTAGATGTGATAAATACTATATATTTGATTAAAAAACTATTTAAATTTGATAATATATTTATAATTTTCAATAAAAACAAGTTAAATATTGTTGTTCAAGGGTGAAATGAATCAATGAAGAATAGTTCGATAAGTGCCTTATGTGGAAGTGAAATGGACCAAGCTACCCTTATGTGATATGAGGCTGCCATTACATGGGTATAATACTTGTGGCTGTAAAATTATGTGATAACCATGAGACCCTTATGAAGTTATTTTTTTTAGTGATTTACCACTACGTATCATGTGCCGTTACCTTTAAGCTACATCTGTGGTTATGGGTACCCTTATAAAAAGTGGATTGACCCTTGAGGTTTGGTAAATGTTTCATTTTTATGTGATATACTATGAGGAAAATTAAATAGAATTTAACAATTGTTTTTTTTAAAACAAATTCTTCAGTAAGATCCTCAACTTAACACATATCCTTGGGTTTTTGAAGGGTGTTCCAAGGGATTTGTTCCTTTGAATTTAAGTACATGGTTCCCACTCTCATGTAGAGTTAGATAGTTAAAATCATAGTGAGGGTAAATCAAGGGAAAATTAAGGAGTATGTTATGATCCAAATGTGGGTAAGCCTATTTGTGGATATGTTAGAAACATCATTCAAAGATTATTTAAGGAGTATAGTTCCAAAATAGGACTTGAGGATTTATAGATTTTAAGTGGATGATAGTGATCTTATAGGGCTTTGAAATGTGAGAAAAAACACAAGTAAAGAGGTTTTATCCTAGTCCTATTTTATGGTTGAATTTATATTCTTTATGTTATAGTTATTTTCCCATATGTATATATCCATGTTTGACCTCTAGTTATATTTTTTATTTTTGTGCTTTAATTATTTAAATGTATGTTCTTATGATTCCATTTTTCATTTTCCTAGTGAAAGGTTTTGTGTCATCTTCCTTCCATGGATAAAGAAAAAATGTTGTCTAAATAAAATAAATTTTAATGTGTTGTTTATTCCTAATGAATTTATTTTGAAATTATATATTTTTTCCCATTTCTTTATAAATAACATTAATTTATATAAATAAATTTTCTTTGTTAAGTTCATATGTTGATCTATTTTTTATTTTTGTATGTTGTGGGTGGATTGGTATTTAACAAAATATCCTCTAGAGGTTATTTTTGGGTTTTTTAGATTCCTACCCACAAAAAAATATGATCAGACCTAATTCTTAGGTTAATAGTTTTTTAATAATATAGAGAAAGGGAAGTTTGATAAAATAATTGGTTCCAATTTATAGAATGTTAATATCAGTGTAATTATTTTATATAATATAAGTGATGATGCTTTAGTAAGATCGATCAGAAAAAAACTCACTATCTCTACTATAGGATAAACCAAGAACACTATTGAGGATGTTTACCCTACTATTTTTATAAATTTTCCATTCCCTTTTTTGTGGACCCTAGGTGAAAGGATCATATTCGTTATAGGCCTTGAGATTTATTCCAGTGAAATTTGGTTGATGATATATCTGTTTTACTTAACTACATCCCTTTTTAAGTGATTAAAAATAAAAAATCATTTCTATATTTCCTAAATGTTTAGAGGATCAATTTTTTATATTCATTTATATTATAATAACTAATTATATTAGACACAGACAATATGGAAGATAGAATAATGGATGATGTGCAATAAATGATTGTTTTTGAATTCTATAGATGATTCATTAAATTAGGGTAATGATTCTATGATGTATGGTAGTGTTTCCATCACTATAGATGAATTAATGACACTATTAATGTATAGATATCTCCAACTAAATTGTTTCATGATGGAGGGTATTTTTGGGAATTCTTAGCTTGATTCGTACTGTGTTAAGTGAAAACCAAATGGTAAAATTATATAAAGAGAAAATGGTATAAAATTTAATAATGTTACGTTATGTTATTGTCGAAATACTAGATAAAATAAGATATAATTATCTTGGGATATGTCTATGGATTGTATGGATTAGACCAATGTGTTATACCTTGATTATGGTTGGGTTGATGTTCACCATGTATATCTAAAAGAACATAGTATTGATTAGGTGGAAAACATGGTTTCTTTTCATCTACATTATGTAGAACGGATATGTATGTGATATGATGGTTCCTCCTATTGAAATGTATGTTGTGGATTGTGGTCTTTTTCTATGCCTTTTGGGATTATGTTAAAACATGTATCCAATTACCATGTTCTGTTTTCTTAATTTTTATCTTCAACTACTTTTACAACTTACATTTTTATCTATTTCACATTTGAGAATTTTTATAGTATAAATTTATATTTTACTCTAATGAACCATTATTGACCGAAATGGACATTACATTTTTTTGAATAATACATAATAAATTACAAAAATATATTCCAAAATAACATATTGGTTTAGTGTCTTTGGAAACATGGAACATATTCTTCAGACGTGGTGAAAGATTTTCAACATCTCCCATAAAGATATTCCCCTTTTGTTTTCCTACCTATAACCATTATTTATATCCTGTGTAAAAATCATAAAAAGGGTGACCTAAAATGCATAGTAAGGGTAAATATTGATAACATAATACAAAACATAAATATAAGAATGTAGTAACATGAACATAATGTTTAAATATAAAAACAACGAGTCATGAAATAAAACATAGCAGATTGTAAGACAAAAATCATAAATGAACATTAACCGTGATATAATAGCATTGGAATAAAACATGGAAATGTGGAAAACACATAATAACATAACAAGATATCTATTGTAGCCAAGGAATTGATTCCAATACAATCATTGCGAACAAATCTCATTAATAAACTAGGTTTAAATTCCATTCCCGCCTTATAATATTGAACCACATATATTTTCTTTTCCAGCACTATATTACAAAACTAGATTTACTTTCCTTACAATCCTATCTATATCAAGATATATAAATCATTTCCCAATGCATTGGAGGGAGATATAGGTCCCACCAATCTAATAATGAAATCATTCTTACATGTGCTTCAAAAAAACATAAATCATTCATCAAAGCATAACCCATGATATAAAATGGGTTACTTAAACAACATTCCATCTTAATACATATAAAATAAAAAGATTGAATTTAAATAATTCCATCGTAATAAAAATAATATCAAAGTAATAATATAGATATAAATGTAACCCTATTCCATCATAGATGGAAAATAATTTTGATAAAACACTTGAACTTAACTCCTGAGGAAAATATCATTTCTTTTTAAAAGAAGTTTTCATTGCTCAAAATGCCACACAATAATTTTTTTTAAAATTATTTAGTTTGAAATATTCTTGAAATCTTGTATAGTAAGATTCATTGAAATGAGGTTTCATGGAAAAATAAAAATCCATTCATGTCAAATAAGATAAAAAAACATTACCTTCATACTTTTTTTGGAAAATTTAAAAAGTACCTCAAATCGAAAACTGAAAAAATATTCCTTTCATAACATTGAATAAAAATTTACCGAAGTGTAAAATTAACAATAATATTCTTATATGAATATAAATAATATTACTTAATTATAAAACATGGATGTGGATGATAAAAATACCCCAGTAAATACTTACATATAAACAATCTCATATCAAAATGAGATTTAAAAATTATATCTTAACATAGATCCAATTTCTTTTGTATATGTATGAAACTCTTTAATAGTGGGTTTAAACATACTATTAAATAGTTATCAAACCATAATAACATTTATGTCATCATATATGACTGACCTTTGACTTTATAGTATAGGTTTATTTATAAATTCTATGATAAATAAACATTTCGGGTAATAATCGTTTTATTTATGGTACATGTTTTGACTTGTTATTCATTATCTTATTACATAGATCGTGATTTAATTACTTCAAGAATGTAAAACAGGATTTATATATAATAAATATTAAGTATATTAAAACATATAATAGATAGATAAATGAAGTGGAATACACCGTTCATGGAGACGGTAGGCCGTACATAAGCATGAATGTTGTTTCCATTTATTTATTGAATTGAATGGAATAAATTAAATGATACATATAAACATAAATATAGTATAATTATAATTTCATATATTTAATTTTTATTTATTATATATAATTTATAATCATTCTGGAATGGTTATCGTGGAGAATTAATCTTATCACGTCGTGGAGATGGTAGGTCGTACGTATGCTCGAGCAACAATATCATTCAATTAATGATTAAATGGTATGAAATTGGATGGTATATTAATTATAAAAAATAATTATCATGTTATATTTATTATTTAAATACTTTTTACTCATCATTATACCCATCCAAATTAGGTATTTTTTAATAAGAAATTACACCATGACGTGAAGAAGGTAAGCCATACGTACACGTGCATGATGATATTGTTATTCATAGGATGGATAAAAGGTGTTATATGGTTTTACCATAATTATAATAAAATATAATTATTTACAATATAATTTGTTTATTACTTTATTTTTTAACCATCATAATAAGATGAATTAGAAGAGGAAAATAATTTTGAAAGAGGTGATAAAACAATTACCTATTTTTCGAGTATCTTATTTATATTTGCACAAAATGTCTCTATAGAATAGCTTTCATCCAAACGTGTGGCCTATATAGGGAAGTAAGGGATGTTGGGAGGATATTTGGGTAGGTTTTTTCTGAGGAAAAGTGTTTTTTATATGTGAATAATAGAGATGGAAATCTTCCCTTTTATAGGAGAGGTGAGGGAAACTTCTGAAAAATATTTAAATATTAATTTATTAGAAATTTATTTTTGGTTAATAATGATCCAAAACTCATTTATGTCAAATATAACATGATTATGGGTATAAATAATCTCAAAAAATTGGTTTTAGACAAGTTTATTTTACAAAATTAATACTATCTTTTAGAATTAACCCTTAGTTAAAAATATTAACTTTTACCATGTATTTTTGTATTTTCATAATATATGGTTACTTTAATTAATATAAAATGTCATGAGAAAAATATGTGGATCATTATTAAAATTTTTAACATTAATTAAATCATTTGGCCATATCTTAGATATTTGGGACTATTATATCATTTAATAATTTTTTTAAAACTAATATATGTCAATTTGTACACTATTTATTAAATGATTTTTGTTAAAGTAATAAAAACCATTATTCAATCTAGAAAAGTATTAAATCAATGTTAATATATCCTATTAATATATAAAAGTTTTTGATGGAATCATAATATTCAAATAATATATATTTTAATATTTATAATATCATTTATTTGAATCTTTTATTAATAAGGTAATCACTACATCATCATTGTGTAATAAATAAATTTATTTATTTAATTTATAAAAATTATAAATAAAATACCATGATATAAGAAATTTTTTTAGATTTATAATTGGTATTTATAGTCAAATATATCAGTAATATTACATTATATTAAAAATGTTTTCTTAAATGATACATGTTTATGTTATATTTTCCTATTCATTTAATTAAAAATTATAAAAGATCACAATCACACCCATGTTGCTCCATGGGGTCCTAAAATCGTCCCAAGGATGCTCATGGTTGACCATATCTGATAAAATAGGATTAGAACACGTTTTAGTGTAGTTTTATACTACTATAATATTATATGTTTACCTTATTTACATAAATTACCCTTTATCCATGGTAAATAAAAAGAAATACTGAAGTTACTATTCATAATTTCAAAAGATGAAAGATAAATATTTATATAATTTCAGCCTTATGATTCCAAATATGGGATCCATTTTTTGAAATTCATAACATATAATTAGATTAAATTAATTTAAAATTAATTCCCACTGTCAAAACTAAAAAGCAGGTTTTTATGCAGTAAAAACTAACAAAAGATTGACATGTGTTAATGTACAATTTAAACGTGAAATTACATTTAATGAAGAAAAACGGAATATATAATAAAATCCCAATCCAATTAAACAATAAAACCAATTAATAATAAATTATAATTATGTAAATAAATGAAAAAAATCATTTTTGAATTAAAATGCATTATATTTTACTATTCATGAAAATATGAATTTCAGTAGAAAAATTCAAAAATTCAATGCAAGGTAAATTTTGATGTCCCTATTCCAAAGAAAATATTTATTATAGAAAATATAACTTATTAATGTTTTGAAAACTATATTTAAAGAAGGATCTCCATCAAAATGGGTTAAAACTATATTTTTTTGCAAAATTCTTCTTTTATCTGAAAAGAATAAATTTGTTCATATATTATGTCTAGAAAGTACATAAGATGAATTTAAATAAAATTAAAATAGTGGTTAATACTATTCATATTGGCTTGTTTATATCCCATCGAATAATAATATTTTAAATATATAATGTTGTTTTGTGTAACTCGATATTGCGTACAACGCAAGCTGCTGAAGAAGTTCACTCTTGTGTGTCATGTAAGAAAAGTCAGTATTTCATATAGGGAAATATTACTTTTGTGTTTCTTATAACACAATCTGTACATATTTTTTTATACATTAATCAAAATCTACACTTTGTGTTGTGAGAATTTAAATATATCAATAGAACTTGAAATTGTGGGTAAAAAAAGCCAAATATAGTGTTGCATACTCTAAATGCTAATTAGGTGTTTCATATAGCTCAAGATAATCATCGTGTATTTTAAAAAACCATATATCAAGGAAATTAAAAATAATATATCTCAAAAAATCTCAGGGTGTTACATTTTACCCCCTTAAAATGAATTTCCACCTAGAAATTGTTCTGGGTTATAAATGGTTTAGTACATGAAAGTGTCTTTCCTAGAAAACCACATCATATAATTTCATACTATAAAATCATTTTAAAAAGAAAAGTTAGAAATATAATAGTTACTCAAAGTGAATCGTCTCAGGGTTTCCACATAGCATAACATAGGTGGGAAGTGAAAACATGAAAATGGAAGAAAAATATGACCATCCAGTTCTAATGGATAGTGATAGAGAACACCATTTGGTAATGTCAAATATCAAAAAGACATAAATATTTCATGATTTAAGGGACCATATAATTCATCAGAAATGAAGGTACTAGGTTAAATTTTTTGGTTTCAAGATCTATTTCTTAAATTTTATGAATTTTCGATTCTAATAAATACTTACATGGTTTCAGTAAAATCTCACCATTGGTCATTCCCTAAAAATTTTCCACATCATCTCTTATTTAAAGAAAAAAAGTTGAATTTATCATTCTAGAAGTGTTAGTAAATCATGTGATAGAATGATTTTTCATTCCATTTGTCACAAAAAAATGGTTATAACATGCTATCAAATATGCATAAGTCCACCTATTGTGAGTTAACACATTAATATAAAAATATTCAACTGGAATATAAATTATTCTATCCATAAATGGAAAACATTACAATCCATTAATAAACTAAAAATATAAAACTATAAAAATAGATTAATTAAATATAATTAAAATTTATCTCTAATATCACATAAGGTAGTTCTTGGTTGTCACATTCCAAATGTGTGAATACCTTAATCATGTTCTCTCTTAGTAAAACATGATTTCTTTCAAAATTAACTCTTTCCAAACACAAAAAATAACAAAAATTCTATATAATCAAACCATGATATCACTTTGTGCTTATATGAGGCATGAGGTCGTTAATACTATCAAGCATCTCATTATATCATTATCCCTTTATTATGTGCATATCATGTTCTTTCAAAAAATATTTCAATCACTTTTCATGGTTACCAGTATCATTCAACATATACTTTCAAATAATTAAGGAAAACAAATAGTGTAAAGATCCTTAGATGTTTCATTATTCCATAATACCATAAAATTACTTCTATATCATTATTATTGATAATCATGTAATAATACAACTATATTATTAAACCTTTGACCAATATTCATCATTTTATTCCTAAACACATCTTTCATCTCTTATATCATTTGTATTCTATTCAAAATCATCATTATAAATACTACCCATATGTCCATACTCACTCTCTTCCTGTCATTTTCCATTAGAGAACTAATTTTCATAATGCCCGTACATTCCAAATTTAAAACATTTAATCAATTTTTATGTCATATAAAATCCATTATTCTCGTACATTGGGTTAACTGTACCTTTTCCTTTGCAATTACTAGGTTTGTGTTCTTTTTTTACACACCCAAATAATCCTCTAGTTTAACTGTAATATTCTCATTGATTCCTCTTCCCACATGATTTACATGAGTAAAATTGACCTTTAATTCTAATCTAGTCACCATGAAACTCCATCATTCTCTTATTAGTTTTGTTAGGAAACTCACCAATGTTTAGATTATTGGTTATATTAAGAGATTTATGATTATTCCTAACAACTATGTTTCTCATTCCAGATTCAATTTCATTTGGTTTCTCCTAAATAATATCATTCCATTGTACATTATTTTCTCCATCAACATGGATCCTCCAATTTCCATCCATTTCATAAAACCAAAAAAGAATAGTGTGAGAGGAAAAAATCATTCTAGGAAAACAACATAATAAAGGGGTAGAAAATTCAATATCTAACATCTTAGGTTTAAAAATAGGTTATTTGTGATCATTTCCATAATTCTATGAATGTAACCAATAGCAATACATACCGTTAGGGAATCCCTAGACATACATCATAAATAACTCTAGGGATCTTACTAAAGATTTTTCATCATAGTTACCAAAGGATAAATAAACCTTCCCTATAATACCAACAGTAACGACCCATTCATGACGTAAATGGATATTAAATTTCATATTTAGAATAAATAAAACATTACAAAAATATACGCCAAAAGACCGTATTAGTTTATTGTCTTTAGAATATTGGAACATAACCTTCTAACTTGGTGAATGATCTTCAACATATGCTATAAAGATATCCCTCTTTTGTTTTCCAACCTAAAATCATTATTTATATCCAAGGGAAAAGAAAACATAAAAAAGGATGAGATCAAATTATTACTAAGTTAAAACATTTAGAACATTAAACAAAACATAAATATAAGAATGTAGAAACATGAACATAATGTTAAAATATCAAAATCATGAGTCATGAAATAAATCTCGGTAGTTAATAAGGCATAGATAATAAATGCACATTATCCATGATAGAAAAACATTGGAATAAAACATGGAATTGTAGAAAAAACATAATCACAAAATATTATTTCCATAGTAGACATGGAATTGATTCCATGACCATCATAGTGAACATAGTACACTACTAAACTAGGTTTACATGTCGTTCCAGCCATGTATTATTGAACCGGATTTACAAGCCATTCTAGACCTGTATTACTGAACTGGATTTACTTTTCATTCCAGTAATATCTATCTCATGAAATATTAATATTTAGCTAATGAATTAGAGGAAGATATAGGTCCCTACCATGTCATAATGAAATCATTCTTACATGTTACACAGAAATAATAAAACATTCATCATAGCATAACTTGAGGAATAAAATGGGTTTCTTAGACATCATTCCATAATAATAAATATAAAATAAAAGGATTTCATAAAAATAATTCCATCATAATCAAAATAAAAGCAATGTAACAATAGGGATAATAACACAAACCTATGTCATCTTAGATGTAATATGATTTTTATAGGACACTTGTACTCAATTCCTGCAGAAAATATCCTCTCTTTTTCAAAAATGTTTTCTTTTCTCAAAATGCCACATAATATTAAAAGAAAAGAGAATAATTGAAAATATTTTTAAAATCATGTAAATTAAGATTCTAAAAAATTGGTTTTTAAGAAACCATAAAAATACATTCATGTCATATATGTTAAAAAACATTATCCTCATACTTTTGTCAAAAAAGTCATAAAGAACCTCAAATAAAATAATGATAAAATATTACTTTAATAAAATTTAATAAAAACTAACCAAAGGGTAAAATTATAATTAATTGTTTATAAGGATATAAATAATATTACACAATTTTTAAAATGTATGTGGATGATAAATATACCCCAATAAATATGCGTGTATGAACAATCTCATATAAAAATATGATTTTTTAATTATGAGTTACCTTAGGTAGAATTTCTTCTATATTTGTCTAAAATTATTTTATGGTGGGTTTAAACATATTATTAACTTGTCATAAAACCATACTAATATTTTTTATATCATATATGATTCACTTATGACTTTATATTACCCTTTTATTGATCAATTCAGTGTTAAAGAAACATTTTGGGTAATAATCAGTTTATTTATCATACTTGTTTTGACTATATATTCATGATATTATTACATAGATCGTTATTTTCATACATCCAGAATGTGAATCATGACTTTTATATCATAAATATTAAGTATAGAAATATATATATTAGATAGATAAATGAAATGAAATACACCGCTCACTGACATGGTAGGACGTACAAAAGCATAAAACTATTTATGTTTCTCTATTGAATTGAATGGAATAAAGTATCAAATATATATATATATATATATATATATCCATTAGAATAATTACTTCAGATATTTCATTATTATTTATTATATATAATTTATAATCATTCTTGAATGGCTGTTGTGGAGAATGAATCTAATTGTATCTTGGAGATGGTAGACCATATGTACGTGTGAACGATGATATCATTCACTTAATGGTTATATGGTGTGAAATTAGATGGTATATTAATTATAAATATTAATTATAATTTTATATTAATTATTTAAATCCATCCTAATAATCATTATACCTATCCAAATTATGTATTGTCGGATATCAAAATTTCACCAGCACATGGAGACGGCAAGTCGTACATACAAACACATGGTTATATTGTTATTAATATAATGGATAAAAGGAGTTATATGGTCGTAAAAATAATTATAATAACATATTATTATGCATCATATACTGGATTTATTAAGTTAGTATTTAAACAACATAAGAAAGGAACTAAAAGAAGAAAATAATTTTAAAATAGTTGATAAAACAATTACCTCGTTTTACAGTATCTCATTTTTATTTGCACAAAATGTAGGTCTAGAATTGATTTCTTCCCAAAGTGTTCCCTATAAAACGATGGGAGGGATTTTTGGAGGAGGTTTGAGTAGGTTTTTTCCCATCCAATGGGAGTTTTATTTGTGAATAATAGATAAGGGGAAGTGCCATTTTGTTGTAGAGGTGAGGGGAACATTAGGAATATCTTTAAATATTAATTTATATAAAAATTAGTTTTGGTTTCTAATGGTCCCAAACACATTTATTACAAATATAAGATTATATGGGTTAAAATACTCTCAAAAAATAGGTTTTACAGATGTTTGGGATTAAAATTTAACCGCAAATTTTAGCATTAACCCTTCGATAAAAAATATTAACTTTTACTATGTATTCTTGTATTTTCATAATATATGGTCACTCTAGTTACAATAAAATTACAAGAGAAACAAAAGTGAACCATTAATGAAATTAATAATATTATAAAAGTTATTTTTCCGAATATTATATTTTTAAGACTATTATATCATTTAATAAAATAGTATTTGTTTTAAAATCTAATTTATGTCAATCTTTAAACTATTTAGTAATCGATTTCTGTTAATGTCATTAAAACATCATTCCTTTGAAAAAATGAATTAACTCAAATTTAATATCTCATAGTCCTTGAGATGTTTTTTTATTGGATCAAAATATTAAAATTATATTTATTTTAATTGTTATAAAATAGTTTATTTCAATATTTCATTAATAAGGTAATCACTGCATCTTCATTAATTCATAAATAAATTTATATATTTAATGTCTAAAAATTAGAAATAAAATAAAATTATGTTGGAAATATTTTTAGATTTCTAATTAATATTTATAGTAAAATTTATCTCGTATATAACCCTATATTAAAAATAATTTTTTAAAAGATACATATTTATGTTATATTTCCATTTTAATTAAAATAAAAATCACAAAAGATCATAATCACACCCAAGTGGCTCCATGGGGTCCTAAAATCGAACCAAAATGTTTATAGTCAGCCATATCTAATCCAATATGATTAAGAAACGTTTTAGGGTGGTTCTATATCATTATAAAATTATATGTTACCCTTATTTACCTAATTTAACCTTTCACCATGGTAAATAAAAAGAATTACAGAAGTTAGTATTCATAATTTCAAAAAAAGATACCTATTTACACAATTTGGACCCTATGATTCAAAATATAGAATCAATTTTTCCAAATTCAAACCACATAATTGGCAAAAATAAATATAAAATTAATTATTGTCGTCAAGACCAAAAATCCGGTTTTTAAGAAGTAAAAACTACAAAAAATTTGACTTTAGTTTATATTCAATTTAATTGTGAAATTACAAAAAATTTCAAAAAATTGAATAAAAGATGAAAATATAATCCTATTCAACTTTAAAACTAATTAAAAAGACAATATAACTATGTTAATAAATTATACGAAAAGGTAATTTTGAATAAAAATTCAGTATTTTTCATTATTCCTTAAAATATTAATTTCACAAAAAATATATCAAAATTTAATCCAAGGTAATTTTTTATATCCCTATTCTAAATAAGAAGTTTATTATGTCAAATATGACATTTAAAATTTTCATTATATTGATTTTAAAAATTTATCCTTCAAAAGTAATTAAAACAATATTTTTTTGGAAAAATGATTCTTTTATCTATAAAATAGAAAGTTTTCTTGAATCATTTCAAGAAACTATATAAGATGAATGTTAATAAAATTAAAATTGTATTTAATATTATTCAAAATATCTAGTTAATATCCCATTGAATAATAAAATTTTAATAATATACCATTGTATAGTGAAACTCGGTATTGCGTATAATGAAAGCTATCGAGAAAGGTCACTCTTGCATGTAACCCAAGCCAAGTTAGTGTTTTGTGTAGTGAAAGATTCATTTAGTGTTGTGTATAACCTAATAAAATCATATATCATTTATAAAATGAATAAAATCTATACTTAGTGTTGTATGAAATGATTTTTATCAAATGAACATGAAATTGTGTAAAACAAGCCAAGTATAGTTTTGCATATAGTGAAAGCTCATACAATGTTGCAGACAGCGCAAGGTAATATTTGTGTAGAATAAAACAGAAGACATAAAATAAATTAAAAATAATATATCTCATAAAATCCTTGATTGTGACATTTACCTTCATTCTTTTCAGTTTAAGGGGTTGTGTACTACTATTTTTTCATGGGTGTTATATCGACATAAGAGAGATGATGAGTCCTCTGATAGAATTAATTTAGAAATATTAAATAATGTGATGATGGAATCATATTTAATTAAATTTATGTGTTTTATTTAATTTTTTATAATTTATTTTTTTTCTATGAGTGAAAACTATTTGAACCAGATTATATTTTAGGAAATTATTTTCATAAAGGAATATCATCCATTTTTGTTTTATATTTTATTTTCTATAGTGGAAATTTTTTAATATTTTGATGTTAATGTTACAAAAAAAATTTTATTTGTTTTTTATTTTATGATCCCTATGATTTTAATCTCATATTTTTATACTAATTAATAATTAAAATGTAATCATATAATTGATATGGAATAATTATATAAAAATGTTTTCCCCTTATTTGAGGGGTTCTTTATCCTTAAAATAGGTTTTTTATGATAATATAAGTGTTATGTTTACCATGCATGTCTTTGAGATTGTAGGGATTACCATTAAATAACCATGGAATTATCTGTGATACATTTATGTATTCATATTTCTATCCAAGATAGATTTATATTTTATTTATTTTACCATTACATTGTACTATAATATATCATGTAAAACAAACAAATAAGGGATGTGGTACCCTTACATGATTTGAGCTTAACCTTATACAAGTAGAGAGTTGGATGCTCTACCATTACATGGGATCCATGATACAACTACATGGATACATTTATGGCTGACCTACCATTACAAAATATATTAAAATATACATAAATATAAATCATGGTTCATAGTACCCTTACGCAATGACCAAATATACCTTTACATTAGGTAGCTTATGATAAAACTTATATAGAGCCGAACATTGGGGTTTTGTGGAAAGATCATATTTGGAACTCTCCATGAGTAAACACATGTCTTTGGGTTGTTGAATGTGAATAGTTATGTAAGATTATAATTACAATTTTTAGATGTAGTGTAATAAATTAAAACCACTATATTGGGATCTCCAATAATGAAATATAAAATTACATATACCCACAAAAAGTGAATAAACACTATAAATATAAGTGTACCATTAACTGAATAACCACAGAAACATTAGAAATCCATCTAGTGAGTTTGATAATGTTTAGATAGTGAAAAGCATCAGTATCCCACCTTTATATTTGTCCAAAATTTCTTCCTAAATCATTAAATATTCATGTGGTATCAACCAACCTACATGACAAGATAGAGTCTTGTGGTGAAAATGAAGAAGATGAAAGAGAGATTCAAGTTAATATGATTCACTCCACTAATACTACACACACACTACCATTATGTGGTTGTAATGTTTATTTATATTATATGGATGACCCATTATAGTGAATTATATAACTATTATTTTTAAAAATAATGAATTAATATGTTTTCTATTTTATACACCATAATCATGAATACAATTATCCCCCATTTTTTCATCATAAGAAATAATGTCTTAAAAAATATCTCAATTTTAGAATAGAAAGGTTTTCCAATAAAAAAAATAAAAGTCTTCCCACTGACATGAAAATCCTTATTTGAATGAATAAATATATAAACTGATGCATATGTCACATATATTTGTAAACATTATATTATATTATATATATATAATACTTTGGGAAATATTACAATCAACATCCTACTTACACTAAATCATAAAAAACATAGTGACATTTTAACGTATATTAGGTCTTATAAAATAAATTATGAAAGCTATATCTAGAACTAATTTGAGATATATTCAAAAAAAAAACTTTTGAAAATCTATCAATAATATCACATTCTATTACATCATTTATAATATATTGTTAATCCACATGAAAAAAAAATTATAATAACTCAAAAATAATATTATATTATATACATGATTTAAAACCCATTCCATATTATGTCAATGAATATGTGGGACCCCATAGGCATTTATATAATTGAAAAATGTACAAATATCTAGATCCATATATGTAAATATTATTGGAATCTATAAAAACATAAATTGTACTCATTCTACAAATACTTCTGAAAAAATATATACCAATCAAAAGTATATATATATATATATATGCATGTTTTGATTAATATTTATCATATAAAACATTAATTATCATATTTTCACTTTATCAAAGTCATCTAGTGACTATATGACATAGAACGTGTCGATACCATATAGGAAACTCATCAGATCTTGATTTAATTAGTGTATACTGATTTGATCAATTAGAACATCACATATAATTCAACATTGTAGATAAACACATCATATTTTCCATATCTGAATAGATATATAATATCTAGGTATGATGTAACTCTCCCATAGTATCTCACAATCAAGGGACCTAATGTTATACCCATCATATTTTTAGGAAACTCCCATCTTGTTTATGCTTTAATTCATGACATGATCAACAAAATTTAAAACCACAACCTTATGAGATAAGTATATATGTAGAATTTCATAAGTAGGGTATTAATGTATTTTGATTCTCATGATAGGCATCTCACCAATCTCAGATAGTGTTAACTCATGTATGTTTATTTCACCCATAATATTCAATTAAATATGTATTACACTCTATATGTAATAATTTACTAGGTTATCCATTTCACAAAAAGAATAATATCCTCTATATTACACCTTATGAGAATATTCTTATCTCTATAAAAGAACCCCTCCCATTATAGGATTAAAAATTAATCAAATCCTCTAATATTACATGATCATCATCATTTAGGGATAAAAACAATGTTTTACTTTTTGAGGTCGATATCCTTGAACTTCATGAAATTTATATCTCTTTATTAATTTATATTTCAAAAATTAAATAATGATAAAATATCATTTTTATTTAACAAGATACATTTTATTCATATTTATTTTGTATAAATATGAAAAAATAACAAACATAAGAACTAATTTATTGTATCATCTATGATATTCTGCCAAACCAGACTTATTATTTCTACTAATTCATGGGTTTTTATCACATTACATCATATTAAATCTCTATCACATATATATGTGACCATCGGGTTAAACCCTCCCACTATAATATTTAGCGAGAAAATTCTATAAATTATTCTAATTTTAATAATAGTGTGATTCATGAATCATATTCCTAACAATTAATATTTTGAAAATTATTAAACATATACACATTACAACATAAAATGTTATAATGCTAACATCACTATCTATATATAACTCAAAAGAATGGAATCATCATCCTCCTTGGACCCCTATTCCATCAGTATTATCCCTTGAAACACTGTGACTACTAGCATTAATGTTAACGAATACAACCTTTATATCCTAGGATATTATGTAAAAATCATATCCAACATTTATTATTGAAATTATTTATTTTATATAATTAAAAAAATTTAAAAACCTAAGACCACTATCATGTTATATGTTACATTGTTTTCATAATGTATTGTTAATATACTCAAACCCCTTTTTTTTATTTTTTTATTTTTTGATGGAACATTTTACAAATAAAATATCATTTCTATATATTGTATTCTATAGGTTTGGAACATGTTAGATTTAAATAATAAATTTTTAAAACATAACACTAATGGATAAAAAGGAACAATTGTTTCATTCAAAAAAATATAAGTATAAAACTTTCATTCTGGATAAAACATTTTTATTTAACTTTTTTCAGAACAAGTTATAGAAGTTTAAAAACTCATTACTATGTGTATCAATATCTATTTAATTTAATTAAAACAACTATTTTTAGAAGATATTATCAAGAAAAAAATGAAAAAAATACAAATATTATAAAATATTGAACTGATGAAGAATCAAGGTCTCCAATAAATAAATTCATTTTCTCTATCACTCGGATTTCAAATTCAATCTTGGTCATTCATTTAAATATTTTTCTTTTAATTATTTTATCCTATATATTTATAGATCTTTTTTGGTATGATAAAATGGAAATAAAACATTTAATTACTAGGTTTTTAATGATATAATAAATAAATTGAGGAGACTATATGTAGGTTTATAGAAATCATTAATTATTTAATCCATAATAAATAGTTGGATTATATTTTTTAGTGACTATAGAATGAAATATGTTTGAAACTAAATATCTAATTTTGAACCTATCCTCACAAAATCATTGAAATATGAAATCATATTGGGTATAGGATGGGATAATGAAGTTATTTGTTCCATATTTCAATTATATAGTGGAATATACACTTCATTATTTTTTTCTCTTCATAGAGACTATTAAGGTTTTATATCATTTAAAAAGAATTAATAGTCTTATGTTGGTTTTAAAATATTTAATCTATTATAAGAATCATGCTTCTTTTGACATACAATTGATCATTTTGATGACTATTATAGTTATCTGATTCCTTCTTTTGAATATAATCACTAGGTGGTTTATCATTAATTGATTGTTACCATACATATAAAATTCATTATTGTTTGAGAATAATACAAAGATTTTAATACCAATCAAGGAAGTTGATACCATTATGTTTTTATTTTTTAAGGATTTATCTTATGATATAGATTGAAGATGATTCTATTTATCTATAAATTAAACATCTATTAGATGTGTGTTAGTTTTTGTTACATTTAATAAATGATATATTTAATTGGATCCTACTATGATGATGATTCCATTTAAAATCCTGCATATCCATTTGTTATCTCAGACCCATATTTAATGAAAAGAATGACTCTTCATGGGTATTTATATGGCACCATAACAATTTAATGGGGAATTATCCCAATCAAATCATATATAATGCTTTGATAAATGAGTAGAATTTAAAATTTTCAATTCAATTAGATACTAAATCAATACTTTTCACCTAATAACAAAATATGAAAAGCGACTCCCAACTAGTGTAACAAAAAAGCTCCAAGAACATGACAACAAAAGGCTATCCAGAGGAACCTAGATATGGAATGAACCTCCCATGGTTAATCTAGTGTTATCCATACATGTGTTCTTTATATAAGATAATTCAGGGTCACCCAATTATGGAATGACCTAACTAGTTTCATGAATGAGGTCCAAACATGTGTTGTTTTTTGAATAAATCTCACATTTATTATATTAATGGGATATAATCTCACAATCTTGTATAATGTTATTCAACTTATATATTTATGTTTCTAATAATATAGCCTGTAATAATTTTATATCTACCAAAAAATATTTTCATGAAATACTAATGTGTAACTCTTTACACACCCCACATGTTATTGTTAATCACTAAAAATTAGTATTAAAATATAGTCATACATATTGAATCTCATCATATTTGTTAGTTACGTAGGAAGTTATTATAAAACTTTTTAATTATATTATATTAGTAATCATTATATGAGTAAAACCACAAAAAAATATAGCCAAACCAATGAACTATCCTAGACATGGAAAAAAACTCAATATAGGTAGGTAGTCTGACCAAATGTATCTCTACCTTGGAATAGTTTACTCATGACCCAATCCAATTCATAATATTTTTACACTTAATATGAACAATATATATTAAATATAAAAAATCTAGTTAAAATCATAAATTAAAACCATGATCAAATTGTATAAGAAATAAATTCATTATAGATACATTTATATCATATAACACTAGGATATATCATAAAGGGAGTTTATCATTTTGACTATAGAAGATAAAATTCATTACAATATGAATTAATCTTGTAATCTATTCTCATTAATTAAAAAATAAAAAATATAAGCCCGTTAATAATATTTATGAACAATTTATAAATCACTGTTAATTATATACATTTTATTTTTTTAATATAAGTAACATTCCCTAAAATTTAATATAAATCTTATATATTTTTCACAAATTCAATTCCTTACTATTTATCATTATATTGAATTTAAAATTTTATTATATGATATTTTATGAATAATAAAAAATTTACATTTTAATTTCTATTATGTAAACATTTTTCATAATCCAAATATCAGATACTCAATGAATTATTTAAACAATGATCTTATTAATCCTAAAAACATGTTTGAAAATGTTTAAATACTATCGAAATAAATCCCAATTAATTTGAACAACTCATATTAATTATGAAACAACTCTACATTATGTATAATTTTTTAATAATTTGGAATTATTTCATATTTTGTAACCCCTGTTAAATTATTTCTAGTAAGTTATAAATTATCACATTTATTTTTTGTAAAAATTAAAACAATAAAATTAAAAAGGTATTTAAAATATTAAAATATAATATTGGTGAATAAAATTATCCATAAACAGTTATGTAATTTCATTATAAACTTTTGATAATTAATTAATTTATAAGAATTTTAGAAATGCATATGTTGTGGGATCACTATGTTTTTCATTTTCCGAAAATAATAATACTTGGGTACTTACATAAACATAGTATAATACTAAGGGTTTTCGCTAATGTTTTCTAATATTAGTCCCCAAATCATTAAAATGATTTTTGATACCAACTATAACAACACTAAATTTTATTACTTGATTATTCATTCATTTTAACAATTAAAAAGGTAATAATTTTACAAATCCATGATCAAATAGTATAGTGTATTGGAAAAACTAGGCTACTTCAAAACTTTTATATAATGAAACATAAAAATTATTTAATTCCTTATTATCTATATTATTCGTAGCCATCAAAATATTTTATGTACAAATAATCACCTAGAGATATACATCACAAAATGAGGTGAGCTAATAGAATAATTGTTGGATATATAAGAAAATAATTGAATAAAACATGTGTGATCATATTCATCATCATAATAATGTATGTATGTGATCATAATAATAATAAGAGGAAGTATTATATAATTTCAGGGAATGTGAAAATACATAAAAATGAAACATTATGTCTTATTTTTCATATAACACACATAGTTATAAATAGAACAATAATAATGTTTATGTAACTTCCCAGTTCCGAAAGCCACTCATCTGGTTCCCAGTACACTATTGACCACATTCCCTCAGGTGCATTTCCGCAAATTCTTGAGGATTTTGTCTTGCAGTGAGGGCTTAGACTATGATAGTGGGGAAATAATGCCATTATTGAAAGATTGTAACAAAATATAATAATAATAAACAATTTAGGAAGAAGAAAACAATATACAAATGAAATAAACAGTATAAGACTTATAAGATAAATAATCAAGCACCATTCAGTACCAAAGATGATGAAACATGTCACATGTTTTAGTAAAGCATCCTAACATGTACAATGTAGTGATACTAAATATAAGTCTCAAAAGTACAGGAGAAAAAAAATAGTCTAGGAATCTCAGTAAGCCTCAGCTCGATCCAATGCTCTCAGACTACTATATAGCACCTCAAGTACCTGTAGCAATGAGCTTAACTAGACCAATAATTACAATCATATAATCTATTTGGGCCCATATCATGAACCAAATAGGGTGAAAGACAAAATCCTAGTAGGTAACCATTAATTGTCTATGCCAATCTGTCAGTAGATATATCTAACAGGCAGTGTATAGTAGTGAAATTAGTAAACATTCAGTACTCAAATGTAAGAAAAACCGATGTCTTATAAGACAATGATAAACATGTATAAGTGTAGAAAAAATACAAGATTGTTCTTTCGCTTGGAAGAAACATCATAAGTCATCTATTTAATTATTAATGTTACATGAATTATATAATGTCTCTAGTTCTGACCTAGGTTGGATGACCCCCCATATAAAATTAATTATCATATCGTGACACAATAATGATTTAATCATTTTCCTATTGAGTTCAGAATGGGAATAACTCAATGGGTCCAAGGATTTCTTGGCATCTTGAAATAGGTATCAATGAGACCAACCACCATATATTTTCATAGATCATATAATTTACATAGTTATCCTATTGAGCCCGTCCATTTTATATTAAATGAGGAAATGATTCACCCGTGGTATATATGGTTCAATTAGTCACATGATCCTGCCTTTGTCTTTTAACGGAGACTATGGTTGTCCCATTTCTAATTACCTATTATTATCATTTAATTCAATTATACATTCCATCTCAAAAGAAACACATGTGAATTAAACTATCACATGGCCTTAACATAATCAACTCACATAGGATCAGTATACATAATAAGCTAAACATGTAAATTAAACTATTACATAGTGAAACAAGAATAAGTTACATGGGAAAACCATATAATAATAATTTTATGGAATTTTAAACAATTACAAGGATTTAAATAATAATGATCTAATTGGGGTAAAATAAAATATTGAGTAATAAATTTTCAACAACATAAGGTTGGGATAAAAATTCAAACATCATAGGAATTCTTGTCCACACAGCCCTCCAAGGGAAACACACCCATGGGGTCGCCCTATATCATGGTTCACAACCATAAACATGATTTAAAATCATCTAATCAATTACAATATCATAAATAGGCTATAAAATGGTTCATTATTCAATAAATAAACACACTAAAAGTGGGTGCATGTCACTTTTTCAAATATAAAAATCAAGATAATTCATGAAATTTACAAGAACACTTAACTCGTCATAGTATGACTCTCCTCATATAGCATCGGGCTTTGATTCTCTATAGAAGTGAGTAGATCTGAAAAATGGGTATAAAATCTTGACCATAAATATTTATATTGACACAAGAAATCAGTATTAAGGGATAAAGATCAAATGAGATCTCACCGACCGATATTGAATGAAACTGACGGTGAAGGAATCAGGGTTTAGATGATTAGTCCCGAAGGAAAAATGCTATCGGAGCTACGTTTCGTGACCCCAAATGATAATTTAGTCCATATGATGACAAAAATTGTACTTATCAAAATAAATATTAAAAAAATAATATGACATGTTCTTTAGATTACACACCGTGTTTGCACAGATTCCTAGCCCAAACATTTTATCGCCGTGTTCTGGGATTACATGGTGTGTAGACTTTTATACACAGCATGTACTTATAAGTACATGACATGTTGTTCCCAATAACATCATGTAACATGCTTGAAACCATCCCCTTAACCTCTTTCCCCCCAATTTCATAATTATTAACTAAAAACGAGATATCCATACATCAAAATAAGAACTAGGTTCTTAAAAAATTACCCACATAATAGAATTAATTCATGAATTTCCCTTCCAAGAAAAATTAAGAAATATCTGAGAACAAATTCGGTCAGTATGGTCATAAATTAGAATCCCTCTCCCATGTCTTTTCATGCTCTCATATGTGCTTCCATAGAAACTGTACTAAAGGAATAGACATACCACAAAGAACATTTGTTCTACGATCTATAATAGTAATGAGATGCTCCTCAAATGGTGCATCTTTATGAAACTCCACTTCCTGGGGATGAAATTTGTGAGAGGAGTCCAAAAAGAAATTCCACTACAGAGAAACATGTATGAATTTATTCATATCCCCAAACCTCTGAGGGAACATCAAATGATAAACAACTGGACCGACCCTCTCTAGAATCTCAAACATACCGATGTATCTCGGCGAATGCTTACCCTGTCTCCTCATTCTCTCACGTCCCAAGCTTGGTGCAACATGAAAGAAAACCTGATCCCTGACCATGAACCCTTGAGGTCATCAATGGAAATTGGCATAAGTTTTCTAATGAGACTACATAGTAGCCATCCGCTTCTGAATCAACTGAACCAACTCAGAAGTCTCCTACAAGAGACGTTGCCCTAGTATGGCTACCTCACTCACCTCCAGTCAGTATATGGGTGATCGACATGTCTTTCCCTACAAAAACTCATAATGTGAAATATCTATAGTGACCTAGAAACTATTATTTTATGATAATTCAACCTGGATAATTTTATTCTTCAAAGAGCCCCCAAATTAGATGACGAATTCTAGTACCATGTACTCCGACACCTATATCGTACACTCTGACTTTCTATTAGTCTGAGGGTGGTATGTTTTGATCAAAAGCACATTTTTACCAAGAGCCCTCTGAAAATTGTTCTATAAATGCGATGTAATGTTGGATTCCCTATCTGAAATGTTAGAACAAGGGACCCCATTAAGTCATACCACCTTACAAATATACAGATTCTCAAGATCATCTACACTGAAGGTCTCCTTGTTCAGAAAAAAGTGATAGAACTTTGTAAGTCTCTCAAACACCACCCACAATGAATCATTACCTTGGGAATACCAGGTAAAAACATCCTGATATCTATCACGACATCGTCCCATTTTCAGTTCAGAATAGTTAACTACTGTAGAAGACCGATTGGGCCGAAAAAGATTCTTTTTAAGCTATGATAGCTAGAACACGTCATAAAAAAAACAAGTTACCTATTTCTTCATACTTGGCCACCAATAGTGACGGTGTAAATCACGATGCATCGTGGTAACTTCAGGATGTTGTGTCCAAGATAAAGAATGAAACTCCCGCATCAACTCTTCATGTATGTCCACTAGAACCCAAACACGTCCTCGGTTCTACAAGGTCTCATAAGCACCTACCATCCAACAAGGATGTGGATCGTAACTTACTACACTCTCTCGCAAGACTAGGCCTTCAGAAAATAAAGATATTTCATCCTCACTCAGTCCATGAGGGTAGAATTTATAGAGAAATAAGAAAGTAAAGTAATCCAATGACATTCATTAACCTTAAAGTGCATCCCATAGAATAATGCTATAAGATACCACTCACTATTGGCCTCCTTCACTGTGTTCATCTGATTCCACCTACTCAATGCAGCAGCTACTTCATTACCTTTTCTAGGTGTTTAAGAATGCTCAAAGTCGAAAGATGTAAGGCACTCTACCCACCTCCACTGCCTCATATTTAAATTAAGCTGAGAAAATCTGTAGCTGATACTTTTTGTGGTCTGTGTACACCAAAAAACACACCCCCAATATGTAATTTCTCCAACATCATAAAGCATGAACAACTGTGGATAACTCTAGATTGTGCATCAGGTAGTTCCTATCACGTGGACTTAACTACTGAGACCTGTACGCAATGAATCCATCTGCCTACATAAGAAGTTATCGGATCCAGATACCTGATGCATCATAGTACACAGTGTAACACCTATCTTATTCTAGAAAAATCAGTATTAGTGTTGAGGTTAATCTCCCTTTTAACTCTTGAATGTCTATCTCACAATAATTTTACCATACACACTTCCCACACTTCTTTTTCTATCCCTTAATTGGCACTTCTAAGCATGAGAAGCCATGTATGAAACATTTGTAGTAACTATCCAACCATTGAAAATTATACACCTCAATGAAGTTCATGGGCTTCTCCCATGTAACTATTTCTCTAATCTTCACTACATCTACTCATACTTCTATCTCTGAGATGATGCGACCTAGGTAAGGAATCTTAGAAGTTTAGAAGTGGCACTTTAAGAGAATAGTATATAATAGTTTCTCTCTCAGTGTACTAAAAATTATCTCAAGATGTGTGGTATGGTGATGAAGATGTGAAAATACACAAAGATATCATCCATGTAAATCACCACAAATGAAATCATTTAAAGATGAAAGACTTGGTTCATCATTTATATGAAACTACTAGCGCGTTTGTGGGACCGAACAACATAACCAAATACTCGTACATACCATAAATACTATGAAAAGAAGTGCAAGGTATGTTTAAAGAAATAACACTTACTCGTTGATATACTAAATTATTTCGACTTTTGGGAACACTCATGATCCTCAATGATGATCAAATAATTCATCTATCTATGGTAAGGGATATCGAGTTTTAACTATCAGCTGGTCCAGTTTCCAATAATCCACACATAGATAGAGGGTACCATCCACCTTCTATGAAAATAGACCAGAGAACCCCATAGAGATTTACTGTGTCGAATAAACACCTTTCCCTCTAAATCCATTATCTTTTTATTAAGCTATTTTAGCCCCTTTGTATCCATATTTTACAGATATATTTATTCCAATTCATCTTCTGAGACTAGATTGATCATTATCTCCAAATCCATCCTCAAAGGTAATAATGAAATGTTTTCCTAGTAAACATCCCTGAAACGATCAACCACTGGTGTGGAATCTCTGTGATAGGTTCCGTGGTAATTCAGATATAAACTGTCAATTTGTGATTTAATCCCACTATACCCACAATTCTCAGGTCCAACTTGTCTTTCTTGGACATTCCATACCCCATTTTCTAGAAGCGATCTTCCATCAGGTGACTTAAAACTCACCCCATGATGATAACAATAGACAAAGGCTTGAAATGAGACTATAAAGTCAATTATGATTACGAAATAAAAGCATGTTATCTCTAATACATATATATCCTAAAAGAATTGGCACCCATCTATTTTATGGGGGGTGTCTTTACACTATCACACACCAGCCATTATAATTCTTAATAGAGTGTCATGTTTCATAATGTCATCATAAGTAAAAACAAGGATCCAAAGTCTCTACACAACATGCATGGATTCGAAACAATGTGAATCCCATATATCAAAATGTGTAGAATCTAAAATAGAGGTGATTATAATATTACTTTAGATAGTAGAAGGCCCATAATACAGCTCCTATCAGGTCTATTACACTGTATAATTCTAGCATGTATTGTTTCCCTGAAACACTACATGGCAACCCTGATCTTACCTCCTCTACATCCACTGAGTTATTGGGGTATGGATTCAATGGCCATGACCACTACCTCAACATAAACGTCCTGAGGCATTCTAGGTCCATGACTAGTGAGAAGTTGCTGACTATACTTCTGAACATTGAGTTGGTACAGACCCTCTCTCACTAGGTGATTGTTGAAACGTCTTATCGAAATGCTTTATGTGGACCATCTCTCCACAATCTCAGCACTCAACTGGGTCGACTTGGCATTGAGGTGTAGTATTCCTTATTATTTGGCCCAGGAAGCACCTCATGTGGCCACCATAAGATACATTATGGGTACTAGATTTTCTGCATATAATATTCAAATGAAACTCTCTACTAAAGTCGAAACAATACCAGATCTCAGTGACAAAAATCCCTAGCTTGTGCCTCCATATTTCCCTTGATTTCTCTTAGTAATTAGTGCCTGGTTCACTATAGAAGATACAATAGTCAACCAGAAGATATTAACCAGTGAGGAGATGTCGTACCTGAGACCATCCTCTAATCGCTTATCCACTGACATATCATTACCCATCTATGGTGGGGAGCGCTATAAATTAGTAAGGTGGGTAGAAAAATCCATAACTGATAGAGTGAAATACTTTAGATTCATATTCTAATGGGCTTTGCTACTCCTCATAATCTAGGGATAGAAGTATTTATAGATGTATTTCTGAAAATTTCCCCATGCCATTTCCCACTGACACTCTGTCTATGTGGTTATATCCCACCACCTCTTGGTGGAATCATGAAATATATAAGTTACGAGCATGACCCTACTTTCCAAAGGCATATGAAGATGCTCGAATATCAATAACATGGACTCTATCCATGATCCTGTCGCATGTGGCCCACCTTCCCCTAAAAACGAACGAGGATGCTGCTGCTGGAACACTCGAAACAATTCTTCAATTAACTTGACAAGTTGGGTTTCTCCCTGAAAGGTTTATATGAACCACATAAAGCATTCACAATAAATTATATCTGCACCTGCATTCGATATAACAGCTGGTTCCAAAACTAGAATGCCTAGAGGGACCACTTGTAGCTCATGGACTACCACCTCCAGGGTATGATGGTCACCAACATCATTGTGTACTACTTGAGGTCATCTTGGTTTAATTGCTCTGTAAATTCTAGCACATTCAACTCAGTATAAGACTATTTTTCAAGGTACACAGTTCAGGAGTGTAAGAACTAAATAAGGAAAGAAAATCCTCAATATTTTAAAAAAGATGAGTAAATGACATGTAGTAACCATACATGGAGTGTACATTTAATCCCACACATGGTCATGTACTTATGCTGGCATGGGTGTGTAAACACCCTAGGTACATGACATGTTATCCGGATAAAGGTCGTGTTCATTTTTACTCCCACATAGGCATGTAACTCTACCTTTTTGGTTGTGTAAAGGTCATAGGTACATGGTGAGTCAAACCTAAACAAAGAATGTACTCAAGTATTACCTCTTGACTATATACTTTTACATGGCCAGATCAACATGGGTTTGCCCATGTAAAACTACACAGAGTGTACATAAGGTACATGATGTGTTTGGAAAAAAACTTATTAACCCATCTTTCTCTCTCACACAGCTTGTGACATGGTCATGCTACCACATGACATGTACTCTTAGTACATGATGTGTACTTGGATAAAATCTTCCTTCTAGAAAAAAAGAACACATGGAATGTGTTCATAGGACCACATGACATGTTGTCTAGGTTTCTGAATAGAAATCCTTAGAAACATCCATAGAACCAATGTTTTTTTGAATAAATCAATGATGTGCCAAATTATGATATGTGGGGGCCCTTACTACCTTCTAATCAAATCTTGGAATCCACATATTTCACATAGTAACAAAATTTATATCCCATGGTCGAAACATGGTCCACCAATTTCTAATCCAAGAGGTCCTAAAATCCTTAGGGAATTGAGTTTAGTGTCCATCCTATTAAAACATACCATTTACCAATACATCTATCAAAATAGATAGCATAAGTATCATAGTATCTATCAATATAACATGAATATCTTGTACAACATCTATCACCACCCCATGAAATCAGTAATTATATCTATATATTATGGAAAGAATACATGGAATTCGAATTCTAAAAACTTCTTATATGATGCATATTATGTAATACCATCATCTCATCAGGTTGCATAAAAATATTACCATAATTATATAAATAATAATAACACAAAACAAGTGTGTCGCCCAACAGTGAAATCGAATAAATAATAACAACATAAAATCCAAAAATCTCAAGTCAATCCAAGGGAATTTGGATTTTCCCTCTATATAGGGTAGATACTATTGACCACATTTAGTTACTAAATACCATTTATTTTATATTGTCTCCGATTAGTAATGAAACAACGAAGACATATCCTCTAATACCACTTTGTAATGTACCAGATCTAGATGCCACACAACTAGTTCCTCGTACCCGGTTGGCCACACGACCTCAAGTGAATTTCCTCAAATGCATGAGGCTACTGACTTCCAGAAAGGGACTAGAGTGTGATTGTAGGGAATACATTCCCTCATTTGATGATTTCAAAACAATGGAATAATAATAAAAAAATTAGTAATTATTAAATATAATATAAATGAAATAAATAGTGGAAGACTAAGTAGATAAATAACCAAGAACAAATCAACACCAAAGATAATACGACATGTCAGAAGTTCTAGAAAAGTATGAAAACATGTACACCATATTAATACAAAATATAAGTCTCAAAAGCACAAGAAAAACAAAAAAGAGACTAGGAATCATCATAAGACTCACCTCGTTCCCATTCCCTCTGTCTCCTAAGAAGCACTTCAAGTACTTGTGGTAGGGCGCTTTCCTTCATCAATACCTACAATCATATAATCTGTTTGGGCCCAAATAAAGTCCCAAACATGGTGTTTGACTAAATCCTAGTTGGTTTCCACCAATTTTATGTGCTAATATCTTAGGGAATAAATAATAGGCAGTGTACAATAGTGAATGTAGTAAACAATGAGTACTAAAACTCAAGCACAACAGATGTCTTAGTAGAGAATGGAAAATGGGTATAAGTGAAGATCGAATCCAAGGATTTTCTTCATCGTAGAAGATGAGTCTTATGTTATCCATTTAATTATTAATTTTATTTCAATTTTATAATTTATATAGGTCTATCCTAGGCCTGATGTCCCCCATATAAAAGTAACTATCAACTCGTGACAGAATAATTATTTAATCAATTTTCAATGGAGTTTGGTCTGGGAATCCTTTAATTGATACTAGGTTCTCTCAGCATTTTAAAATAAGACTCAATGAGACTAACCACCATTTATGTGGCTCCCTCATATCCTATACATAGATAACCTATTGAGCACATCCATTATCTTTTAACCTATACAATGGTTCAACCAATGTATATATGGTGAAATTAGTGACATGAACCCAACCTTGTCTTTTAACCGAGACTGTGGCTCACCCATTTCTTATTTCATCATGTTATCATTTAATTCATATTACACATTCAATATCAAAATAAACACATGTAAAATAAACTATCACATGAACATAACATGATCAACTCATGTGGGATCAATATACATAATAACAAACACTTTTTTATTAATCTATTACATTGTCAAACAAGGATAACTCACAATGGAAAAAATAAAACTAGATTATTATAAAATTTAAACAATTAAAAGGATTAATAGAAAAATTATTTCATGTGGAAATTTCAAATAATTAGAAATAAATTTTCAACAACCCATGAATGGATGTTCAATTAAAACTTCATAGGAATTCTCTCCCACCCATCCATCCAAGGGAAATTCACCCATGGGGTGGCGATCAATCAAGGTTTACAACACTAAAAATTATTTCAACTCATCTAATCAATTATATAACCATTAATAGGAATTAAAAAGATTCATTATTCAATAATGAGACACCCCAAAAGTGGGTTCACATCACTTTGACATATATAACCATCATGACAATATGAGAAAGGCCAATGACCACCTACCTCGTCATATTATGACTCTCCTCATCTAGCGTCGGGCTTTCATTCAGAAAAGAACAAAGTAGATAAATAAAAAGGGAATAAATTATCAACCATAAATAATTATATCATGAGTAAAAATTAGGAATAAATGATCAAGAGGAACCGAGAGCTCACCAATCGAGTTCGAACAAAACTGATGGCAGTGTAATCCGGATTTGGAAGATCAACCGGGAAAGGAAACATCTCTCAGTGATGATGTTTACGACCCTAGATGATCCATCTCTCTATATTAGAAAAAATAATAGTAATTCCCTATTTAAGGTCTAAAAAATTACAAGTTGTGTACTTGAGATTACAAATAGTGTCTTTGTAGTTTCTTGGATTGAAATTTATGTGGACGTGTATTAGGATTACAATGTGTGTATCCTTCTATACAAGGTGTATACCTAAAAGTACACAGTTTGTAGTTCCCAGTAACAATATGCAATAATCCCGAAGTTATCCCCTCAACCACTTTTCCCCCAATTTATTAAGAATACAATAGAATGGAAAGAACCGTATTGCAATAGAAGAACTGGGTTGTTATAGTTTAAGCTTAACTTATGTGGATAATCATAACATCATAATAATTTTGAAACAATATAGCTTCATTCTTATTCATATCGAACATTATCTCATAAGATACATCACATTACCCCATCCAATGGAGTGCAATAAAATTCTGGGTGCACCCATTGCATTATAACATTTTCATAATCATGCATTCTACATGTGATTTTTAAAAAGAATATTAATAAACATACCCATGGAAAGTAAATGGGTATCATGAGAAATTCATAAAGTATACATTAATGAATAGTTTTTTGGATTAAAAAATTAAAATTAAATTACATTATTGGTATAATAATCATAATTTATTACCTAATAAAAAATAATTTCAAGATAAGTAAAAGATGTGTTTTTTAAAACAAGAGTTATTTAATATAATCATTTAAATTTTTATAATGTGATATTAAAAAAATCTAGATCCTAGAAAATGAAAGGTATGAACAATGAAATAATATTTGAGGAATATTAGAGACTACACGGAATGAAATTTTTCAAGAAATAGGAATAACCCAATGAATGGAAATTGGGTTAATGAATCCACTTACATTATGTCTAAATGATATCTTAAATTTAATATACTAGATTAAAAATTTAGATTAATTAATAAATAATTCCATATCCACTTCTACATGTATTTTTTTCGTTATTAAATTTTTAATTTCTTTTATGTCCATTTGGATTAGTTATAAATTACAATTTCATCAATTGGGAGTGTTCATTTTTCTTCATAATCATTATTGATTCACATGTATACATTTATAAAATATCATATAAAATAAGAACATTTTTCAAAAATATAAATTTTCTACCATTAATGAACATATATAATTTTTAATGGTATTATATATTAGTTTTTTTCTAGATACGATGATTAATATTTAGATGAAATGTTAATGATAATCATTTATATAAATTTGGATATTTTTCATTCATTACAAAAAAAAATTCATTTTATTATTTAATATTATGTATATATGTGAGTACAAAAACATAAAAAAGTTTTTAAAATTTATTTTTAAATCTATTTATTTTATTATAATTTTTTATGACCATCATTGAAGGTAAAAATAGAGAATTAAAACTTCTTATCCTCAAAGGCCATAAATTAACAGCCCACGGGCGATGTTTTCATTATTCAAAGAAGAGGAAGAGTAGAAGGGATATGAGGATGGATTATTCAATTAAAATAACAAAATTATAGTATGTATATAATACTAGAGTTAGAATGACCCATGTAAATGTGGAGGTTAATAAGGAATATGAAATGAAAATCAAAGGAAAATAAATTAATAGATAATGAATGAGGATTTTACATCTTGAAAAATTATCTATGAGAATCTCTTAAAGTAAATTGGATTTGGTTTTTTGTTGAAAAAATGGCTTATAGAACCTAGGGGAGGGGGTTGGGATTTATTTTGGAAGAACATGGACAATATTCAAAGATTTTATTATTTGAGAATAAGATGTGGTGAGAGGTGGTATTTATACGGGCAAAAAGGGGTGTTTTTTTGTTTATTTTTTTCAATATTTTATTATTTTGGATCAATACTATCAAAAGATTAAAATTTATTAGAAAATATTTTAAAAAATAATGAATGTTTTCAGATTATGGTCATATATCATCCATACATCATCTATGACTTAGTAATTCATGTATTTTCTAAATATCATAAATTATCATATTTCATTATTCACAAAAAAATAAAACATTTTAGAAAAATAAGAAATATTCATTGTAAATATTTTCATTATTTGGAAATATAAAAACTCATCCATTTTACAAAACTAATTTTTTAAATATGAGAAGAATAATTTTTATTTAAAATCATCATTTATTCTAAAAATATCGATTTCAAAATCATAAATGACTTTATGAAAGTTTAGAAAATTAATTATCGTCTTATAAAATTATCTTATAATACTGAATAAAAAATAATAATGATTTTTATCTGTTTTATTAAAATAAAATTTCCTTTCAATTATTATATTAATTATAAAATTCTAAATAAATAATTTTATTTTATAAAAAATCAACACTTAATTTATCATTTTAAAAAATTTTATTTACATATCCTGTGATATAAATATATTATATTATCATTCATAAGTTGCTGAAATTTTATTTAAAACTGTATATTTTGAGGATATTATTTTATTTGAAACATTACTATTATTAATGGTCATGTTACTTTTCCAAGGGCCATGTTTCTATTCCATAGATATAGGTTCAATAATATTTATCAATATAATTTATTTCACTACTCATTTATGAGAATAATGTTTTTTATGATTTATATTCTATGTAATTTTATAATTATAGAAATTAATTTTGATAATGGAATTTTTTGTTGATAATTTTTTGGGTCGGTACATTGGAACAAATTTTTTAAGATTTAACAATGTCTCTTGTGGCCCCAGATTGGAAATGGGGAGACATATCAATGTCATATAAATATCAGGTATTTTGTGTATATAGATATGCCATTATTCAATTAATGTAAATTTTTACCAACAAAAAATTCCAACACACATTCATTCTATTATACAGTAGATTTTGGTCGAGATTATATGGTAGTTAGATGTAAAAGAGATCATATAACATCATGGGGTTCATAGGGATATTTTCTCTAATAGTGATGTGAGGTTGAAATCACATTTGTGGACAGGCATTCACAAGGAAATCATGATGTAGTTATGGATACACATGGTGTTTGACCCTCCAAAAGATGGTAACACTGACTGAACAATCCATTTATTAGAGGATAAATTAAGAGATTTCATTATATAGTTTTTCTAGATCTTGGAGTATCACTTTGAATTGGAAGAGTTTATTATAATTTTAAATATCATATATTGTTATCATGATACCTTTCAGGCCCCTCTATGGAAGACCTTGTATATAACCCTTATGTTTAACTGAAATTATGTAGGTGTTTCTTGTTTGGTTAGGGATAGTTCTTACCACCACAAAGAAGGTTGTACTGATCCATAAGAATATTATGATAACCCAAGATGAAATAAATATTTTGTAGATCAATTTCATATACTATTTGTGTTTGACTAGGGTGACCATGTTTTCCAATGAGAATATGCAATATAAAGATTATATAGGTTCTTATGGGGAGAAAAACATTTCACAAGGTCAATAAATCCATTGAAGAACATTCTGGGGGTTTTTTAGTATTATTATCCCTCTCCTGGACCCATATCTAGATCTCATGCATGAGATCTTTCATGTGTCATAAATAAGAATGAACCTATGCATGTTATTAAATGCAGAGTGATGGAAATCAATGATGGATCCACCATTATAGAGTTACCATTGATGATCATGTATTGACTTGATAGGATACATCAAGGATGAATAACTCCCATGTTACATGGGATGTTTTATCAGGGGAGCATCCAGGAGGGATATTGGTAGTGATAAAGTAAGATGAAAACTCATTTCCCCAACCATTATTGTGACTTGTTCTTTTCATGGTGAAAATAAATGAATTAGTATATAATATAGTGACTGTGGTTTCACTGTACTTTTCATATGACTAATATTACAAATATATTTCAACATATCTTAAGAGATGAATTTATTTTTTAGTGTATCTTAACACCAAAATTAATATATTAAAAGTATTAATATATTTTATTTCATGTAAGAACATCATTTTTTGTAAAGGGATTTTACCATTATTGTGGACATTGGAAAAAAATATGAGACCATGGTTGATTTTGGAATGTAGGTTTTACCCTCAAGTTTATCTAAAGGTGGACTATATCAAACTTTTGATTAAGGCATAATTGGATGGAAGGTTCAATTAAATAAACCAAACGAATTTGTTTATATTAAATGAAAAACCATTGGAATCCTACATTAGAACCCACTTATAAAAAACTACCATGTCTAGTTTTATTAAACCTGGAGAATAGATGGGACTAGAGAATTACATTCAATCATATCGAGGTAGATTCATAGGTTGCACAAACAACAGGTCTTCTTTAACCTAGGTGAATACATTATTCACTAACAATCAATCCTAAATCGATGTAGGACACATTATTTAAGGATTTATACCATCAATTTAAATTTAATGCGGGTTTTTAATTTTTATATTCCCGATCTATGAATTTTTTTCATTCACATGATCCCTATTTCACATTTATATTGATAATTTGATTAAATCACTTTTTTTCACATACTATAAGTCAAGATATTCATTTTTTATGATTATTAGAGAAGGAAAAATGGATAATTAATGATTCAATTTATTAAAATGATTTCCCCAATTACACTTAACATTTATCATTATTGTACCATGGGGTTGATGTTTGATATTTTCATGATGGATTCAAGTGCAATGAAACATCCTGATTCATGGTGGTTGTAATAATGAAATAAATGATAGTGATTTTCATATATATTGATATTTTTTATTCGGTTTGGGTGAATAATTCGATGTTATATGATCCTATAAGGTTATTGGAAATTCTTTAAGAATTATGGGGATAACTAGATTTTAATTGAAGGAAAGTAGAGGCATGAAATCAATGGCTGGAGATAACCCCAATCGATTTCAGGTGGATTAATGCAATAATTTTTTTAGGGAGAAGGAGGATCATGGATCCACATGAAGGATCAAATATTTTGTGGATAACCAAACTACAAAAAATGTATTATATAATAACACATTTCAATTACTTTTTTTCTATAGTAGATAAGGTTTATGTTTTAGTTATGAATGGCATGTTGTGTGGCCAAGACAACAATCTATATGACACTACTTAGGTAGATGAGTCATGTGATAGTTGTAAACACCAAGGGACCCTAGGTTTTTATATATTTTGGGTTCCCAAGTAGTTAGGCTATGTGGAAAAACATAGCTAACCCAATCGGGTGACAACTATAATATCCTAGGGGACTATGGTGACATATATGTCATGTTCGATGAGGAAACACCATGTAGTGTGACATGGACCTCCATTCTATATTTAGGGGAGAAAAAAATTATGAGGTGGGTTACATGTTTTTTGGACCCCCATAAATTTCATATATTCCTTCTAAAACTTCTTTATATCACATCTAATTAATTAGGACTCAGATTTTGGGTCATGAATGCCCAACTAGAGTATTCTTCCAGATAGAACACAATAGTGCACTTAATTATGGAATATGTGATTAAAATTATTAAATGGACTGTTGATGTCAGAATTGATCAATTAGGATCATCAAAGTGATTATAGGGTTAGTACACCACTATCACAATAGGGTGATAGTCCTCTATACTCTTAATATAGGTATATTTATTAATCCCATTAACTGTTAATGGGTCTTTTATTATTTGATTTTCACTCCCCAATCATCAATCATCAGAGTTGATAAATTTATCCATTTGAGTTGTGGCTACTGAGTCTATAGAGAATAATATATTGGAGTAGGACCCTCTATAAGGACATTGAAGAGGGTTTATTTTATGTTGGGAATCATAGATAGATATTTGACCTTGAATTAGAATCCTCCACTATAGACTAGGATGTGGAGATTGATATAACATTTTTATATCATATAGGATTATTTATGATCATGAATATATTTGGATTTGTATACCCATTGTAATAGGATGAACTGACCACTATTTTATCCATCAATTTCATTCTTAGGGGTTTGGGGGGGGGGGGGTCCAAATAGGTATGTATATATTCACCCCATGATTTTTTTTCTCTATTGGGTCATTTCTTATAAAAACAAATGACTGATTAACATTAAAATTGTTGAATCATAAGGATAATTGGGTGCATTGATAGTATATTGTGGTTGAGGTTTAGATATCATGATATGAGTACTATCTCGGTTTTTTTATTCCAGTGTGTGTCATGTTAGGACGTAATTTTTAGTTGACAATGAATTTTTAATATTTAATAATTGGTTTATACTATGTCACTATGATATATTTCCCTATAGATTAGTTAATTCATTGATTCTATATAGATGGTAGAGTCTTTTATTTATATTTTCTAGATTTTTTCATAGTGATGGTTGTGTGTGTCCATACAATTTCATTAGGAAATATATTTCTATTTTATTTATTCCTTATTAGAACGTATCAACAATAACTATCCTATGTGAGGTGGGATGGGGTTTTTCTGTTGCCCAGTCTTCCAATGACCTAGTGTATCCCAGTTGGTTCGATCATGAAAACATGAATTATCTTATAAGTATTTTTATGGTAAGGGAAAATAATTATAGGGGTGTTCTGGCCTACTTATTTTTCCCTTATTTAATTTTTTATACATATATTTTTTATTATTTTTCATTTATGCATGGAATTAATGTTTGACTAGTGGCTTTAGTGTGTATTTTTATTATTATTTCTTTTAATTTCTATTTATAAGCTATCATTGGTTCTTTTTCTAATAAAAGGGTTAGTGTGGTTTTCATTCCATGGAGTAGGACCAAAGTGTCCAGAATCATGTAAATTCATTCTGTATTGTTCCTTTATTGTATTTATATTAATATTTATTCTTTTCTATTCTCATGTGTCATTAATAGTTTATTACTTTTACAATTCCCTAATTTATTGTATTTTTATCATAAATTTATTCTAATTCTGTTTCTTACTGTTGGTACTTTTTAGGATCATTGAGTCTTAATGGGGATTTATTATTGGTTTTATGGGATTCCTCAAATTTACATGAATTTATCAGTAAAATAAGACAAAAAATAGTCGTTCGAGGAATATAAATATGAAAAATTCCTTAAATGGGTGAAACAAAAAATAATTCAATTATTTTGTAATTCTTAATAAAATCCATCTAGGTCTCAAGTTTAAATAATAATGTGATCTAATATCTATTATAAATAGATTAACCAAAAAAATTTGAATGATAGAAATGTGAAGAATCTTTTTTTAAAATTCACATGTACTCCTTTAAGATACCTTTTTACCGCAATCATATGTAAATAAAATCAACCCAATTCAAAATATTTTCTAGTAATGCATTTTATTTTTATTATGACACATAAAAAACAAACAAGGCTTAAAATTTCCATAGTAATTTATATCTTAGTTACACTTGGGGATCACCCAAGATGTGATCTTAGGGACTATCATGTTCTTTACCCATTCATAGGTACCATTAGTTGTAAAATGGTAATAATAAGAAATAAAATTTAATATCCTAATTCCAAACAATTTCTAATCACTTAGTTTGATTATTTATTTATGTTTCAATTAAGAGAACATAATATTTTAGGTGAAACATTTATTATTACATCAATTTTAGGAAAATCAGAATTTTCCATAATAGTTTTAAAAAACACAAACAAATCTAAATGAGTTATATTAATTATGTATTTAATCATATATAACATGATTTTGTTAAAAACACACAAACATCAGAATAGGTGACGAATTTTTTATCCATCCTTATAGTACATAAGAACAAGAAAAATATAAGTGATTATTATAAAACACCATATAAAATATTTTTACTTGGTGAAACATTACCCTACTGTTCCACATAAAAAATATATTCTTGATGATCATTACATAATAATTTATTAAATATTATTCAAAATAGGATAGAAAAAATAAAAAAATTTAAAAAACATGCATTATTATATTTAAAATTGTTTTTTATAATTAATTATTCTATCATTTTGGCGATATACGAGGGATTGTTATATTAAAAATTAAAACTCACACAATTATAATTAATCCCAAAATGAAAGCTTCCCCGTATTTTTAAAATAATGAATTTTCCTTAGTGAGGAATTTCAATGTGTGGAATAAATTTTATACTAATATTTCTTATAAATTAAAACATAATGGTAGAAAAATCATTCAAAATGTGTATTGGATAAAACATATATTATATGACCATAATATATTTGATATTTTGTTTGTTATATATTATATCTGTTATTAAAAAATAATAATAATACATTTATATAAGTTTCTAAACATTTAAAAAATAGTTACTAAAATAGTAAATATTAGAAAAAATAATTCTTAACTTGTATAAAACCATAATGATAATAAGGAAATAATGAATAAAAAAATATGATTAATATTATTTTAAAATGATATCTTAAATTATCATAAATAAGATTCAAAACATAGTGAATGTTTAAAATAATGTCAAATAGATAAAAAATACTCCCTAGTTCAGGTGTACTCCATTGTTTTACATCCCAAATATAGCTTCCAAGTATATAATAAGCTTCTATTTAAGCCCATCAAAAATTTATTTTTTCTTAATTTAATTAACAATGGATAGTTTATAAGGTAAATTAATTCATTCAAACAAATTTTTGGATAACAATTGTTTAAGAGAACATAAGAAATATTTGGTCTCTTGACAATAAATATATTATTATTTTTGTAATTAAAAATACAATGTTATTTAGTTATTTCATAAGTGTATTTTTCATCATCCAAAACACTTTTTTGGCACCATACTTTAATCAAGAAGATTCCATGTAGAATCTCTATATTGGGGATCCAGACATGATCCTTTAATCTTGATTCCTTTATGATTGTTATTTTGGCACTATAATGGTTGTAATAATCACATTTTGTTTCCACTGATCTCCCCAAAATCATTCTATGATGGGAGGATATCATTCTATTGTTATTGAGAATAATAAGAAGTTGGATTATTTATATTTATTAATTAGAGTGTTCTAGTGAATTTTATCCTTATGGTTGAAATAATATGTAAATATATTTTATTTTGTGGAATAAAATAAAAAATTAGTAAATCATATAACTATGTATATATATAGATTGTATATGGAATAAATGATTATACATTTGCAAATTATTATTCTATTAATCCCTAGAGAAACTTATTATAATAATAATAACAATATATTTAATATTATTTACATGAAATTTCCACTAATCAACAAAAAAACCAATTTATATATTAAAAGAATATTTATTATAAATTATATAATATATCATTCCAATAAAAAACAATTACATTGTCTTAATTTCAACCCTGGTATTTAACTGAGCTAAAATAATAAATATTATTCAATAAATAATTTTTTTATAATAATCAGGATATTATCAATAACTATCCATTTTAATATTCAAATCAAAGATAAATATAGTGAATAAATCAATTTTAGTTGGTAATCCTTGAAAAATAACAATCTTAACATGGGATATTAATAATTTTTCTAATTACAAAGTTTAATTTAAATTTAATTGAGATCAATAGATTCATACTCTATAGAATTGGATGAGTTCACTAAACATCCAATATCTGAGTCAGGAATCATATAATATAACCGATGAGGAAAAATATAATATCTCCACTCCAAAAAACACACATGAAAAATAAATTTTTAATATGATCCCTTTGGCTTGAAAACACTTCAGGATGACTGCATAATCATTCCACTAAACTATATGCTTTATATGTATTTCCTTGACATCCTTAAACTATATCATCCATAAACCAAGGCCATATAATTTTTGTTACATTCTCTCAATTTAAAAAAATTTATGATAAATCAACATAAATAAATATAAAAAAAAATTCATATTCGACTTATTCAGTATTATCATAGCATTTTTGATGCACACAATACTCCAAACATTTCCATGATAATATATGTTACACAATTTTCGGAAACCCATCAATGTATGTGAGTAATTACATTAATTAATAATAATAATAAGTTATACAGGTCATTACACACATTGAATTTACTATCCAATGACATGTGAAATATAAGAAATTATTGAATGTGGTTCTGTCCTCGTAATCTCATGTCTTATGGATCACCATGTGATAACATTATGCGATGTATTCCTATTTGAATACAAGACATATTACATGATAATCCACATAATATATGTCTTATATGATGATATCATATAACTATAGGACATATATTTAGTGTATGAGATCATATAGTATCAATGTTCTCATCATAGCAGTGAAATGACCTATGATTATATAATAGATACACTATAACATTGTTACATTGATGTTTCAAATAAAAGTAACAAATATTTTATAATGTATTTGTAAATATAAAATTCATTGATTATAAATGTAATATAAATTAAAAATTAGTTTTTTATAATACACTGACTACAATAGACCCCAACATTGACAAGAACCAACTACTAATGAATTTATATATGTTAGATCCCACATGATGTTCAATCTTCTACTAATATATAAATATAGTCAATGGGTCTACTCTATTTTTTTCTATTAAAACTCTTCATACTATGATGTCATCTCTCGTAGAATACTCTTTTAAAACGTGAAACTTATTGAGTATATTTTTTTCATAAATGTGACATTAGAGTCATATAAAAGAGACCTAAATGTAGTATCATCATAGTATCTTTGATAGGGTCATTACTACAAGGCACCACATCAGGATCAAGGATGTTGTTCTATATCCAAAATAGTTGTTCAGATAAAATATAATCTAAAATATACTAAAAATACAGTAATGAAACAACTCCAATCGATTACATTGAACTATTCTATCTCACATCACCTCAATTATGAGTGAATATGTAAAATAATTGTGATTTCATATAATCATGATATTATTGGAAACATGAGTGATTATAACCACTAATGACTAGATCCAAATATCATCCATATAATAGGAAGATATCCTTAGTATGCCATAGTAACATCAAGATAGTCTCTAATTACATGAAATGGAGCTCTCAGAAAATATATTTATATCTTCCTACAATGCTTACGACATTATATACATTCAAAATAGTAGCAAAAATAACAAAAAATTTTGTACCAATCACTAATTTATATAGAATACATACCATTACTTATATCTTATCATGTGTTTGAGGTAAACATTTATTGGAAATATTAATTCCATTAGGCATCCGAAAAAATCCCCTCTAGGATTGTTCTATAATGAATTTATTTTATATCTTATCAATATATGTTCCATGCATCTTCCCATGTAGCCTCTTGGATTTACCATGTGGGATTTTTCTCCTAATAATGCAGGATTATTTACCAATGTACTTCATAGAGAAGCATAAGTTTAAAAATTTCTTAATGACTACAATAATATTTTCTCGATTACAATATGTAGTATGTAAGTAACATAATATATCTTGAAAATGAGTTCACTCACACTAAATAGATTAAATAAAAAGTATCACATTCACCCTTTATGAATAAAAATACTATTACAGTTTAATTTTAATGAATATTATATGGAATAGATAATTTAATCAATATATAAATTCATATCTATAAATTTAATACCACATTATAATTATTTTTTGTCACAAATCCTTTTGGCTGTGTCACATATGCATCTTTTTAAAGGGTTCCATTTCGAAAAGATGTTTGGAAATCAATCATGCATATATTATGATAACAGTAAGAATCTATGTAACATATAATAACCACATATTTTAGAGTACTAAAATGTAAAATGGTTTTATTATAGTATATTCCTTGATGGTGTTTAAACAATTTTATAACAAGTGAAACATAATATATACTGAATTTTCTAACAATTGCTAGTAACATCATGTCTAGTGATATGAAACCAAAGTTATTTACATAAACCATTTTTCCTTATAATACAATAAATTTCTTTAGAGGTGTGGATTTTATTTTTTAATTTACAATTTCCTACAAAATGGATGATTCCATCAACATTACCACTTATTTTTACGTTGATGGAATTTTATTATCATCTTATAATGTGTTACCATCTTACATTACTAGAAAACAATATCTTATATGTTCTCTACCCAATATAGTGCTCATACACAATTCATAAGTATTTTTAATGTCATTTTCCTTGTAACTTTACTTAATATGTTCGTGTGAAAAGTCATGTGTATCCTAAGCCAAAAAATCATAAAATTCTATGTATCTCACACTATATTTTTAGAGATATTATATATATATATTGGATGTATATTAACTGAAATTTATTTATGGATTATACATGAAATATCAATTTTTTTACTTTGTATATCCTATTGAAATACATATATATTCAGGAGGTGACTATTTTATTACTATAAATTACCATAAAATGATTCAAATCTCAAACACTATCTTATTTTAAGACAATGTTTCCATCCAACCCCATATATAATATGGAATAATATTTACCACTATAGCTATCACTTGATTTAATATGTTTATAACAATATATACTGTGTATCAATAAAATTATAATAGAATTAATCAATTACACAAATTTGATGTTACCATTTTTAGAAATATACAATAGGTCCTTTCACTTAAACCATTCCATTGTTGTATAATAGAGTTGTGAGTTGAGATAATATCTGAAACTCACATAAATAATAAATAAATTATTATTTTTTCATATATTTTTTCTGTGCATTGAGTGATGCTTTTTTGATTTCTTAAAATGTAGAGTATCAACTTATATCATGTATTCCTTGAATTAATCAGTGTGATATGAGTTATACATCATCAAGTAGAAATGTCAATATCTATTTAAATCATCAGTAAATGTTTTAAAGTACAAGTATACAACCCGTTCTATAAATAGACGAGGCATACACAAACTTGTATGAAATAATTAAAGAAGAATTATGGCACTTTTAAATTTTCAACCAAATTGATCTAAGGTCATCTTATCCTATAAGAAGGCCTGACATATTCCCACCTTTTACAGTTTAAAAGAATATAAATATTTATCATGGTATTATTTATTCACTGGTTATTCATCTATATGATGTATTCATTGATTCCAAATCAATGTTTGATATGTTTCATATGACCAAGACTCATTATTTATTTCCACTAAATCATTTTTATAGTCTTAAATACACATTCAAATATTGTGGGGTGCCATACTATAAAATAAATTATTATTATAAAATAAGAAACATATATTCCAAAATTTGAAAATAACTTGTTCTAAATAAGGAATGGAAAAAACTAATTTCAATGATAACTGATTACATATAATAACAGTTTGATACATCCATGATTATCATAGTCATCAATGAGAGGTTGTATCCACTAACATGAATTATAGTGAGCTCATATACATTAATGTAAAATTGACCCACCTCACCTCATACATCTCCTATTAATCTACATGGTTCCTATAAGTGGATACAAATTTGAGTACCCCAGTTAGTATCTATTACCTAATTTTTAGAAATAAATATATTGCACTAGATAATTTATTCACCTATATATTCCCCAAGATTATTCACAGTATTATAATTCTTGATCCAGTGACCCTTATTTCCACATGTGAAAGGGAAAAAATATTATTCAATTATTTTGCAATTGATTTTTATTCTATTGTACTGGAGTTTTAATGTTTTTTATGTCTAAAATCAACCATTAGGAACTTTTATTTTCATTTCATATTATTCATTATATGAAGAAATTATCCCCATATCCATTTTAATATAGGGATGTTTATTGAGGAGATATGGGGGAGGCTTCTCAAATTATTTTATGTTGAAATTTAGAAAAAATATAGGGATGATCTATGTGAGTCATGTAATAATGATATTTGTGTGAGATTCATTATATAGTGGAAACCCTACAATATATATACATCTAGTGTATTCAATCATCGGGGCTATATGAAGTCCAATGAGAACTCTCCCTCAATGATTACTTTTGAGGAGTGCCTTCATGATATCAAAGAGTAATTGTCTATACTTTTTATAATAAAGATCAATAAGATTATTCTCATTCGATAAACGTAAATTCTCTCCTAGAATTTAATGATATCATCATGCAAGGGTAAAATAATCAAAAACTATATATTTATCACATCGTCCATTTGTATCTAATAGAAAATGATTTCTTCCACACTTTCCTCCTTAGTATGCTATTTTGGAATTGGTTATTTTAGAACATAAGGACTCTATTTATATAGTAATACAATGTGTAACTGAATGTACTATTTTTACAAGTTCATACAAGATATATGATTATATTTATCCAAAATAAGTCAAAGGGACAACATGGTCGATGAAAATAGAATTTTAGCTACAAAAAAAATAATGTATAAAAAAGTACTTTATCATGATTACAAAATTATATGTGTTGAAATTTTTTTAATAGTATTAATATTATCACAAAATTTTCTCAAGTCCAAATATACCACACCAACTGAAATGAAATATTCCATTATGAGGGAATTTTTGTTTAAATGATCTATATTTCTATTCTTATAATCAAGACGTTGTCTATAAAATCAAAATAATATTTATATTCTTATGGCCATTTAATCTTCTAGTTTATTTCCCCATAATCCTATAAGATGATATTTCAAACATGAAATCCATAATACGATTTAATCAACACTTTTCCCTAAAAATGTATTCATAATATTTCCATTAAACTCAATAAAAATTTTATTAAGTAGACCCATTATCATTGTTATGATTTCTAGATAGTTGAGAGTGACATAAACGTTTTTCTAACCAAAATTTTATCTATGGGATAATCTTAATGAAGATGATGAAATTATTAGAATGAAATAATATTTTATGAAGAGATTATTTATTATTTGTAAACATATCTTATAAAAATTATTTTCATTTTACATTATATATTAATATTTTTTAGATAAAATAATTATTTTGAATAATCCAATTATTTTATTCAATTTTAGGATGATTATTATTTTATTCATTTTTTTATTATATCCTGATAAATTATTTATTTAATAAATTGAAATTCATAATAAAAAATAAAAAACATTTCATGATAATAAGATTTATCTACCAGTTTGTTTATTTACTAGAAAGTAAACAAACCATTGACCAAAAAGGAAAAATCAATGTTTCAATATTATATTGAGAAGAATAATTCCACATATATCCTTAATATTATAATGTATTATTTCACATTTGATATATGTTGACATACCACTACACTCTTGGGATATCTATCAATACAAATTCATTACTCACATAGAGATAAGGAAAAAATGGAATTGTCTTGGGGGTTTTATAAAATAAATTATAGGCATGTAGGTCCTTACAAAATAAGAGAAGGGGATGAAAATAAACCCATTTTTTTAATTTAACTATAATTTTTTAAACCACATATTGAAATTAAAATATATTAAACCCATACATCGGTCGATCAAGATCATGATCATCCATGCATGCATTTAATACACATTTAATGAACCATCGTTCATCTCAATTATTATTTATTATTCTACAATTCTCTATAATTGAATAACTATATTAATTAATTAATTAAATAATATTAATTCCCACTTATATAGTTCTTTGGACTCCAATCCATTTAAGTTTAATAAAATTAAATTTATCAAGTTTATTTTTAGTTAATTAATTTAATTTAATGTTGTGTGAGTAATCAAAGATTGTACCTATCTGAACTACATAACGTTGTCCTTATAATGTATAATGTACTCACATGACATGTGATATAAATTTCTATTCAATGTACATTCTCGACATATATTTTCAGTAAATGACACATGTAAATATGCTGTATTACATGATGTGTATTTTTTTAATACACGGGAAACACGCAACGTGTAAGGATTTTACACAACAAGTATCTATGAATAATACATTAAAATTATTACACACAAGTATTTTGTTGATTTTCATGACCAATTTATTTATTTTTTATATATTCATCATTTACACAACAATAAAAATATATGGACTTATATAAAATTATTATGTTTGGAATGCTCTTCATTAAACACCATATTATGCTTAAACTAAATGAAACACATAGATTATCTTGTGTTTCATAAGATACTATGTTTTACTATTATTACATACAATGCCATGTTTCATAAATATATTTTGTCACATGAAAGGTTGAGTTTTACTCAACTACAATATACTATTAATATTTTTATTAATGTAGTATTATATTTACCACCTATTTATTAGACTTGATGTAATGATTATGATTAACTAAAGTTTGAAAATATTATTTAAACATTTTTTTACATGAACCCCACCCCTTAAGGCATGCACCTCATGGGCCTGAATTGAGTGATGATAGATAGTGATACCTAAGTGTCACCTCTATTAGGCCCAAGGATGGTGACTAGCACTAAGGGTATAATAAACAGACAAATGCAAGGCATTACCCATGAAATGAACAGATGTGAAAGAGAGAGATAAGATATACCCCAACCAAATCCTACTCAGACTCCAATATAAATGAAAAGAAAAATTAAAATTTTTTAATTCCATGTAGGAACAAATGTAATTGAAATTAGAAATGCACGTTCCAAAGGAAAAGTAAATATGAAAGCCACCACAGAGCCCAAATAGCATGCACTATACCCCCAGATAGTAGTAACAATCTATATCTCCATCAATCTCCAACTTACATAAATATTTTTTATATACGTATGGATAATACAAAAGTATACTCAGTATGATCCTCCCCGGAGTAGCTTGAGAAAAAGTTAACAAACTCATGTTATAAAACAGTGAACAATAAGTGAAACTAACACATCGCCTAAATAGGTATATTTTTTTTGTTAAAAGAAAGTAGAAGGATTACTATATTTTTAAAATATGAAGATACAAGAGATGGGAGGAGGGAAATTTACATCTATCACATTGAAAAATGTTCATTAGATCACCTGGTATGTTGAACTAATGAATGAATGTCCCTTCCAAGGCTCCTTTATTTGAAAGAGAATCAGCAAGTTGATTTTTATCATAGTAGGTGTGTGTGATAATATAGCTCATTGAGGACAGGGTAGTAAGGCATATATTCCATTTGCTATAAGCTTCCATGAAAGATGTATTTGAACTTGCCACAGTGCTTGAACAATTGTAGTTGAGTCACTTTCAAACCGAACATGATTTTAGCGTCTTTGCCGAGTAAACTCAAGGACTTTAATTAGGCCCTACATTTTTTCTTCAAGTGTTGTAGAATGACCATATGAGACATGTTCCCCCTCCATAAAATCACCATTGTGATCTTTGAAAGTAATACCATATCCAGTAGGTCTGGGGTTTCCCCTCGTAGCTCCATCCACGTTTCTTTTTATCTATCCTATAAATAGATACAACCCGAATACATCAATGGTTCTAAGAGGTTTTGGGTAATTACCTTGAAGGTGGAGCTTCCTAAGGACCACAATATCCCAAACCGAGTTATGACAATAATCATCATGTAGATAATTGGCTAGTTGAGCTATAAACAAGATGGAAAAAGGCATTTTTGTGATTGAGAATAGGTTCACCGTACCTCCATTTATTTCTTCTATTCTAGACAATATGAAAAACCTTTGCACATGCATCCAGAAATAGGATATAGACCTACATTGATAGCTGGACAATAAGTAGGTCGAGCAAAAACTAAGAGAGAGAGATGGTTTGTGGGCAGTGTAGATCAACGATATCAGAAACCACATTCCGTAGGGCCACAAATTTATTATAATAGAAGAATAGATGGTTGAAGTCCTCTGGGTTTTGCTGGTAGAGAGAGAACCTAGAGCATAAAGAAATTCCCACCCGCTGCAAGTTCACAACAATTGGGAGTTTGTTGAGTTGAAGATGCCAGAGCAGAGTAAACTAGGATGGAAGTAGCTATTTTTTGTTGAAGTCATCCATCCCTGTACTCCCACCAATGATTAGGTGATTATTGTAACCCTTGGAGTCCATAATTCATTCAGAGCTATGATCCCACAAAAGGAGGTACTGATTTTCAAGGAAATCATAGTTATAAATAATTTGAGCAATGTGAAATAGAAGGTCATTACGATTTTCAATATACCTCTTAATAGAAGAATCATATTCCCTATTATGGTCAGAATTACTAACTTGGTCAATAAGTTAAACCCCATTCTATTTATGATTACTAAATTTGAGGGAGGAGTGAGCACTAACCATCCAAAGAGAGTGGCAACTGATATTCTGCAAGATTTTTTTTCATCCATGGCCAGATAAAATATTGAAGATATTACATATTCACTTCAATGATTCGTTTAAAGAGTTTGGATCTGAGGAAGTCTAGAGACTTTTACATATTATTAATAAGTCTGCAAATGAACAGTGCTAGCATGTATTGGTTAATGATCACAATGTTCTTGACTCCAAGACCTCCTTTAGCAAGAGGCGTACAAAATATTTCCCAAGAGGCGGTAATAGATTTCTGTTTGAGGATAATACCTCTCCAAAAAAAGTTTATCTTGATAGAATTCAGATTCATAATCATCGAGGAAGGCCAATAATACACCATAAAATAATAAACCAGTTTTGAGATGGCCACATGTTTGACAACACAAATCCTTCCGACCATTGAAAGCAACTATTGCTTCTAGGAGGAGAGGGTTCTTTGGACTTGGAATACAACTGCAAAAAAATGAGAAGAACAAGGTCTACCAAAAAATATAGGGACTCCAAGATAATTGAAGGGGAGATCCCCTTCTTTAATTCCCAGTTCACTCATCATGCTATATTTTCTTGTGGTAGTAATATTTTTCCCAAAATAAATAAAGGATTTTCTCCAGTTAACATCCTGTCCTGAAACATGATCATTATGGAGAATGGAATTCCTATGATTTTGAATATTTTTCCTATCACCCTGAGTGAAAATAATGATTTCATCAGAAAAGATAAGATTAGAGGGTGCAGATATATCTCTTGCAACTATGATTGTTTTGAGTTAACCCATGCATGTCATGTACAGAAAGAGTATACTAAGGTAGTCTTCGGTTATCACGAAAATAATGGCAGAGAGTCGTTCAACATTCCGAACGACTATGTAAAACTTAATGTAACTCTTTGAGGATCCATTAATGTGAATGGATATGTGGGTATAGGTGATAAGAGTTTTGACCCATTTGAAAAACTACATATGAAATCCAACCTCATGGATAATATGTCCAATGAATTGCCAGTCAATTGTATAGAAGTCTTTTCTGATGTCCAATTTAAGAGCAATATTTCCGCCCCTATAGATTTATGGAGTGGTTTTATACACTAAGAGGCAGTGAGAAGGCAATCTTGAATTTTTCGACCTTTGAAATACGCGAATTGATTCCAAGAAATGATATTTCCAGAAATGTGAGCAAGACGAGTGGCAAGAATTTTTGTGATGATTTTATAAATTGTGTTAACAAGAGAAACTGGTCTTAATTTAGAAATATCACTAGCATTATCCACCTTAGGGATTCAGGAAATAAACTGGGAATTAACGAATTGATTGAGAGAACCATCAGTGAATAAGTGATTGACTAGTTTGGTAACATCAAAGCTGATGATATCCTAATAGAACTGAAAAACGTGATTAGTGAATCCATCTGGACCAGGGGAGATTCTCTTATTAAACCAAAAAACAGCATCTCCGTACTCACAACATCAAATGAAACCACATGAATGCGGCCTCCACTCCCCTTTTTACACATCAGCCTTCCATCCTCATCCATCATAGCCTCAAAACACATCTGGCCCCCCTACTTCACATATCACAATATCCCTCAAGGGTCACCCATCCCATGATCACATCATATCACAAGAAATAAGAAACAAACCTGGAAACTGGCCTCCTTGATCTAAATAATGGATTACTTCTTTCACTCACAATTTTCTCTCATGCATCCATAGCATAAGTCATAAAGAATTTAAATGAAAATAGGAAACATAGGTCCTAATTCTTTTTATGTTATTATAAAACTGAATCTTATTCCATCAAGAACTAATTATGTCATTATCACAAGATACATCTATAAGAATCCTAAGCCAAAAACAATAACAACTATTAAAAATTAATTAATCATTAATTTAAAATAGCCTTAATTCATTTATCAATAAAAAACAACATGATTCAGGTTCATTAACACCTTCAATTAAACATGCATAACATCATCAATTTTATTTTGAAAAAGATTCATAAACCACAACCAGATTCATTTAGATTTCCTCATTAGTCTTTTATCCAGTTTAATATCAATTAATTCCAAATATAAATTTCCTAGAAATTTTAGATGCTAAAAAAATAACAATAATATCATATAAATAAAACTATACATAAAATCAAGAGGTAAACTACTTTCAATGCTGAACTGATAACATAACCATGTTACTGCTACCAAATCATTAATATGGTTTATGTAATTATTTGGTTAATTACCTTGTGATCCAAGGAAATAAATCATTCTATCTATATTATTTCACATAATTAAATTGATAAAAAATGAATTCAATACCTCAAAAGGGTTTCAATTATCTTTATAACAGAACAGACTAACATAATGGATCCTGATCACCTCTTCAACAAGAACTACATGCAACTAAGGAAGATGTTCCACAACTGTTCCAACAAACAACCACAAACACTCAATTAAGAAATGGTGATCATGATTCATCATGTGTTAAAGATAAATGGAAGGAAATAGAATAACAAAAATGAATGAATGGAGGTTGTACAAACATTTGTTTGATGGTGAATCGAAGGAGGGAAACAAGGGGTCAATCCTTAATAAAGAAATCCCCAAAATGATTATGAGGGGGCCACCCAATCACCTGAAATGAGAGGTAACCACTACATCTATAGTGGTTGACTACCATGAGTAGTAGAAAATGTTATAAAATGTACTACATTGGGTATTAACATGATGTGTACTCCACTATAACATCGTATAATTCTGAGGGTTCAAGTCTGCTGAAGAACACATCACCTTCTTATTTATTTACCCATGAAAACATACACATCATGAACCTGACATACATAATTTGTAATTATTACATGAAATCTATTTCTTCCTAATTTGTACATTTTACAACCAAACAACTCAAAACATTTTCCAAGCCTCTTATGAGTACCTTAGTAATAAAAAACACGCAAAGGGTTGATCAATGGGGATCTAGGAACTTAAAATAAATACCCCTCAAATAATTATCATCTTGGAAAATAAAAAACCATTCCAAAGATTAAATTGAAAGGGGTCATCTAAATAACCACATCGTGAGATACCTCATAATTCTGTCATTAGAAAAAGAGCTCAACCACCACATCCAATAACAGGGGGCTTGACACGATGAGTTGGTGAACTACTTTTCTAGTATTTTCCACCTATAATAGAAAAGTGGAATTATCCAACCACATAAATATAAACACATAAAGAACATGTAACACCCCTAGTGTATTAAACTCATTTTAAATGAGAGTAATCCACAAGAAGAAATAATAGATTTCAATCTTATAAACTAGAAAAGGTCTATTCCCACAAAATGAACAACATTACAAGAGATGAAATAAACAACAAACAACTTTATGTAATGAGCATGTATTTGTGACTCAAATTCTATTTTTTTTACCACACCACTTTTCCACTATAAGAAATGTACCAATGGGATTACACGACAAAACAAAATCTTCTCCAATAGGCCATGGATCTCAACAGGTCACTCCCCGAAGGTTGCATCATCGTTAACATCGATATATCCCAACTGATGATGTGTGAGTCAAAATGAAGGTAACGATGAAGCTATGAAACATGAACAAGAGTTGGTATATTTCTCATCAATTAGGGAAGAACTACCCGATACTTCCTCACTCTAACACAATCCAACACCTCGCAAGTCTCAACAAATGGGGGGTAAATCACACTCCCACGACCAAAACTTCAATTCCCATGATGGGGAGTCTCTTTAAAGAACCCATGACCCCCCACATCATGCTTTAAAGGACTCCTCTAATGATCTATAAAGGATTTTTTATAATCCTGCACTACCTTAATCCTATAAAAAACCACCCAAACCATATTCAACGTATTCTATACCAATCAAGACCTGATAATTTTCGACACTTTGACCCTAATAAATAAAAATGGATAATAGAATGGTTGTATATACAATGATTCATATGGTTCCATAAAATTGGTGGAGTGAAAACTATTGTTTTCATAAAACTCTACAAAAGGATGATGCCTTATCCACATCATCCAAAATCCATGACACAAGGGTGAAATATGTCTTAATGAGTCTGGATGGTCTACTCTATATGACCATCAATTTTCATATGGAAAGTAGTGCTTATGTGTAGTTGACAAAAAAATCATGATAGAGACCTATCTACACCATTGTAGTAAAAAGTAGATCCTAATATGAAATGATCATCCTCACAACCCTGTGGAGTCTCACCAACCCCACCAGATACTTCCTAAAAAAATTAACTAATATCGAATGCATGATCTCTATAATGTACATTGACTATGTCAAAAAATACCCTACCACCCATATAGCATCATAACCTCCCTTTTCTTGAGGGAAAATGGTAATAATGTTTATTGATATGTACTCCCACTTCCACTGAGGAACATCTATGGACCATAGAAAACACCTGGGAACATGGTGCTCATCCTTCACCTTTTGAAAGACAAAACCTTGAGACACAAAATCTGTAACAACACACTTCAACCTTAGACACCAAAACTATCCTCTCAAAGCATGGTACATCTTTTTCCTGAGAATATGTACAAAAAAAGTGAACTATGTAAATCTTCATGAACCAACTTACTAGAAACGAAAGTATCAAAAATCCATCCCTCAAACAACTCTATATGTTTTTCATCCTCAGGAAAACCATCAACGGACCCTCCAAAAACAACACTACATACCTCTATCTCATGATCTCAGTATGGTGACTCTTCCACATCTTACACTATAGAATATTTCACTATAATCTAAAAAGATAAACTCAAACCCCAAAATATCCCATATCTATATGTATTGTTGAATGTTCTTCCATCACTCTCCAAAATTCAATATATTCGCACACTTCGTCACTACGTAACATCCTGATTTGTCCACTAGCCACAACACTCCCCATTAAAGGTGTATGTAAAATATAAATATTGTAATCATGTAAGAACTCCATCAACTAATACTAATGCATTATCAAGTCATGTTGGTAGAAAATATACCACATGGTCTTATTATTATTGAGGACCAAAAAATTCTCACATAGGATGTATTGTCGGAACAACATTAGAAAAAACACTAGTACATCCAAATCGAGATCATGGGTGGAAAAGTTATGCTCATAGGGAGGAAACATCCAAAACCCATAAGAAAAAGCTAATATATTCTTCATCAGAACACAGCCCAACCCAAGACATGAAGCATAACATGAAACATCAAACTAAACTCCTTCTTATAGTAGAAAACTAATGGGAGTAATGACCATGTTATCATTAAAATACTCAAAATATCTCTAAAACTAATCAGTCTAGAGAAACTATTTATCCTTTTCCAATTAATGATGTTAGAGGAGTCACAACATGATAGAAATAATATATGGACCTCTTACTATATCATGAAGGACCAAAGAAACTTCACACATCTTCCACTATCTTTGGGATACCTAGGAAATAACTATATATATATTTAATGGATCCATAGAGAATCCCTGATTTGATAAAACATGACCCATGAAACACAATTCATAATCCCAAAACATACACTTCAGAAATGTCCCAAATACCATCTCATCATGAAGAACTCCCAAACCTCCACATTGATGATCTTCCAGATCCACCTCAAACATGGTGTACACATGGATGTCATTTATAGAAACCACCACAAACATATCCAAGAAATCATGGAATAATAAATTCTTTATCCTTATGAAGATAGTTGGATTATTTTTCATACTGAACGACATCAAAAAAATTCATAATGCTCTTGATAATAATTGAATGATGTCTTCAAGAGACCCACATACTTCACTTCTATCTGATGATATCCTTTCTAAAAATAAATTTTCAATAAAAAATTTAACCCTTCAGTTGATGGAGAAAACCATCAGTCCATGGAAGAGGGTAGAGTTTATTTACTATCACTTGGTTTAGGAGATGATAATCAGTACAAATCCATAATTTTCCATTATCATTCTTCATGAAAAAAGATGTGGGACCCCATAGTGAAACACATTTTTGAAAAAAACCACACTAAAATAGACTATCATTATTAAAAAAATAATCTAACAACTCAGAACGTGACATACTATATTGATAAATCAATATGGGATACAAATTCGACTATAGTTTAATCATAATTATGATATCTCATTGAGTGGGTAACACCGCAACCTCCTATAGAATAAAATCAGGGTACTCTTCTATGACATTAGGTAAAAACCAAATACTTAACCTATTATGAACTCATTATTATATCTTACATCAAGGATGAAATGTATGTAACATTCCTCATACTCTATAGATGGTATTTCATTCAAACAAACAATGATTTCTCTCTACAAGCATCCAAGAAAACAACCATTGTTCTATATAAATTCATGAAATCATGTACCAAATATAAAAAATCCATGTGGAGGATTATGTCATTTGGTTTTATCCAAAAAATAGTAAATATACCCAAGAAAGGAACTACCCCAACATTAGCTCCCGTTTCTACATACATCAAACAAGTCAGCTCGACCTCCAATTGGTGTAGTCAACGCCAAGGGAACTGAAAGTCTCTCTACCTAATATACCAAAGTATGGAAAAAATGTGATATTAAAGAGTGTGTTGTTCCTAGATGAAATAAGGCATTTCTTCAAGTAGAAAATTGGAAAAGGTTACCTTAAACGATGTCTGGATATCCGGTAATTAATGAAGATAAAGCATGAAATTAACTATAACATACTCCAGCACCTCTCGAACCATGCTAATTACCACCTCCATAGTCATGAACTACTTTATAGGTAAGTGGAGAATCTCAGGGATGTCATCTTAAAGACCCTACCACTCTTGATTGATCCCAAACTATATTATAATGTTGCTACATCCTCAGATGGAACTATCACAATAGAGGAGCCCGAAGTGGAACCACAAACACACAATAACTACATAGATAGTGTGGGAACCCTCATTGTTGATGACCACAAAACCCAAAATAAAATCATGAGTTTGATCCCTTATCATAGGCTTGAAAGACAATAACCCCTAGAGAAATGATACCTTAAAGTATGGGACCTATGCTTGGCTGACCGGAAGCTCTACTATCCTGATAACTAGGAACCCTTGACTATATCTATACTATGTGATAAATCCTGATGACACTCCTATCATGATTATCGGATTCGAGAAAAAATCATCTCAGTAAATTCTACTATCTCTAGAACCATGAGATTCATATTTACTATAAAATGGGTGACTTGGAGATATAAATCAAGATGGAAACCTCCTCAAAATGACACATACTGGAATACTCCTCTGGAAACAGATTTGAATAATATCACCCAAGGTTTCTGAAACAGATCCCAAAATCTCATTCAGTAGAGCTCCCTTACTTGAGGGTAACCATATTCATTAGACTAGAAACCTTCACAGTCGATGATATCATCTCTTCAAGGAACTGGTTTCAAAAATCCTCCAATGATAACGTCGTTCACTTGAAATCCCCATTTAATAGGAACCATCACCACCCCACTGACCACAGAATGTTATCACAACCAATGATACCCAGTGATGCATCCCAAAATAGATTGAATTAAAGTCTATCTCAAGCTCCTCAAACCTCCCTTTAGTGACAGCATCTAAAATAGATCCCTCGTAAATTTACAGTCTCTAGTTTTGAAAAACTCAGAGTGTCCCATTCCCAGTGTCATCATCTTTATCAACTAATCAACAATGATCTACTATAACCACATGCTGAAAATATTCTTCTTGGACGTGACGAGGATATTGAACTCAATCTATTCATGAAAATGTACAAATAGTCAGAGATCGTAAACCTATAATATGGAATAATTTATCATTAATTAATTATTATTTTATTTGTTTTAGGTTAACCTATCCCAAGGTCTAACCAATCAAACACAGATACAAAAGAGAATGATGAATGGTCATTTCCTATGGGTCTACCCGAAAAATATTATCACCTCACTTATTAGCTATAGTAAGATTAATGGTTTCTGAATCTAATCATAGGGGGACCTAAATATTAATAAAAGTTTGTCACCTATATATACATTGCTCACTAATCATATGTGATACAGATCCCCTATCAACCCTTGAAACCTCACCCATGCCAAACTTAAACCATTATACTATACCAAAAACAGACCTCTAATACCACTCTATGATGACCCCTATCTATAAAAAATACCCCACATAGTCCAAAAATGTGGGTATATTGGTAGTGACACCCAAGTCTAAGCTAAAGTAGGCCTTGGTTTGGAAACCAACAATGAGGGTGCATTAAACACATAAATGGGATCCATTACCCACTAAGAGGACACATTTGAATGATAGAAATAAGATATGCAATGACAATTCCAACTCAAAATACAATATAAAGAAAATAAAATGTATACATATTTAATTTTATGCAATAACTACTACAACTAAAAAAATGATAGGTACCCAAGGAAATTTATTGATGAAAGAAACCACAAATCCCAAAAAGCTACTCCAAAACCCCAAACTAGAAGTAACCTACATGATATGCATTCTTCACCAACTGACATGAAAAATTGTTTATATAAATGTATGGTGATTATAATAGTATACTATGTAGGATCCTCTCTAGAACCTCAAATGAAAAAGGTAATGAAAGCTTGTTAAGTCATAGTGATCAACACATGTGACTAACTGACCACATTAATAGGTATACTATGTTCTCAGCATCATTAGGGATTATATCACCAAGAATGACATAAAAGAGTATAAAATATAATGAAGAATATCATTGGTATCTCACTACTACTTCCCCACTGGCTCTCCTCTCTTCCCCAACTTTGCACGTCATGAGTACCTCTCCCCAAAATGCAATCCCACACACACCTAGGTGAAGAACCACAAAATTAACCTCATGAAACACACCACAACTTACATGTAACAAAAATTAACAAGTTAGTTTCTGGGAGCCAGCACAACCTACATTATGTGTATCATATACCGAGGATTATACATAAAGAAATCACAACCCATACTATGATTAAGGAACCTCAATGCATCACATCATGTTCATTTTATTCCAATAGTTATCCATAGGAAACTATATTCATAATAAATGTGTTTGAAATAACCTCAAGCCATTATATCACTGTACACATATATTTGGGGATATCTAATCACTGTACATAATAGAACAAGGAAAAACCATGTGAAGAGTGTGAGACCAAGGGGGTTGTTAGTTGTTCATCAACACGCTTATATTTTAGGGAAAACAACAACATTGGGCTCAGAATCTTTGGATTTTTAGTTTCACTAAATGTAAAGGTGGAGTAACATATAAAAACACACAATTTATATGATATAATATATCTCAAAACAAAATTGTGATCTTAACCTTGTCTCAGACTCAACTACAACTAACGTCACTTGAAATCATAAGTACCACTACTATGACCAGATATCCTATAAGCACGTGTCAATTTAAATAGATACATTATGTTATTTTTTTCCTATTTTATAAGTTATACATTAAATTAACTAATTAATATAGATTTAATTAAACTTAAAACTTTTCAACATTAAATTATAACAAAGTTCCATGCCCTATACGAATAATAAAACTGAGTCCTTGGTTTCTCATAATTTTAACTTCACAACTGTATCCTAGTAAGATCCAACCCCATGTTTAAATGAGTTTTTCATTTATTAACATCATTAATTTCCTTATTATAGGTTAATAAAAGAATACATCCTAAGCTACTAAACAAGGAATACAACCAATAATATTCATTTACCTCAAGAAATGAGGAATGGAAAGAAGATAAACAAAATACCTAGTCTTTAACCAAAAAACAGGTTCAAACAAGAATATAGCATTCAAATCAATGGGAAATCTTGGATTCCACCCATTAAATCTTCTTTATCATCCTCCCTAACAAACTCATCAATGTACAAATGCATCACACCACTCTAGTAGTCAACTAATACTACAAAAATCTAGCCTCTCTTCCCCTCATACCAAAAAGACCCTACATGATCATCTATTATATTCTTAAAACACATACATAAATCTCTTTCCAACATATCAAAAAACACTTTCTAGGCTCATTCACCCCATTCTCAAATCACATCATAAGTAGAATGAAAAAAACATAGCAACCAAGCTCTTGGACCTAAATAAAGGCATCTGGCCTTCACAGAGAATGATCTATCACATTTCTAATATAGAATTCCCATTGTCTTTAAATGAAAATGAGAAACTCAGACCCTAAAATTAATTATTGTTTATCAAAAAACAGATCCATTTTCAATGATTATTTAACCAATTAATTATCATAGGTTCTAATTAGAGAAATATTAAGAAACATGATATCAACGCTATCTAAAATTAATTTAATATTTCTTTAATTATTTTATCAATAAGCATAAACATGAATCTGGTTCATTAATCTATTCAATTAAATATGTGCACTTACATTAATTTTAATATCATAAAATTACAACAACCACAAACGAATTCATTAACCATTAAACATTAACATTTTAGAAAATTTATTATCAATTAATTTTGGTTTTACTTTATTTAACAATTTCACATGCTAAATATATCATAACAAGAATGGCATAAATATCACACTATTTACAAAATCGAGAGGAAATCTATTATCATGACATAGAAACCATCATCACTATGTGAATGATAAAAATTATTTAACATGGTTCAAGTAATTAATAGGTTCATTGAATTGAAATTCAATGTGATAAATCCTTGAAAATCAATGATTTAATTTAATTAAATAGAGTAACAACTAATCATTTACATCAAAAGGGTGTCCACTTTATTCGCATGAGAATAGACCAAAGATGTGGATCCTGATAAAATCTCCCTCATGTATTAAATCAACCCAATGATTCCAAACCACAACCGCACCATAAAAAAAACAATACACCATTCGAAAATAGTGATCAATCACCACAACATGGAAATGTAGAATGGGCAGAAACAAATCTAAGAAAACCAAATAATAGTTGTAGATCATAAAATGGATTGATTTAGCATTGATTGGGGAAAATAGGGATAATTACTTAACAAATTAATCCCCAAAACATCGAATAGGGGGTTGTTGGGTTTCCGGAAATGAAAGGGTTCCACTACAGCCATCGGTTTTGGAAAACCTGAGTGGTTGATAACGTTATAAAACATACAAAATCATGGATTTAAACGACATATAATCCCCTTTAACATCGTGTAATTATCACAATTTTTTCTACAGAAAACATGTACCGTAATTATTTATTTAACCCTGAAATCATAGACATTGGGAACTTAACTTAGCTGACATTTTATTCATTCAAGCCATTCAATTATTCATGTTTCTTTTAATTACAATCCAAAATCCTCCAGACTTCCTCCATGCCTCTTCCGAGTAACTATGTATTTAGAAACACCCAAAGGGTTAATCCATAAGGATCCATGACCTTCTAGATTTAAAATTATTCCTTTGGTTATCAACAAGTTATAAATTAATATAAGAACTATTTTAAAATATAGATATTCCTTTTCTATGAAAACAAATTTTATTGGAATTTTTAACTCAATAAATGAAATTAACCACATCTGATGATTTTTTAAAAAAATTTATATATAATATATTGAATAAAGTATTTTGACACTCATATAATTGATTTTATATTTATTATATATGGATAATTCTATTTTTATAAATAAATGGATGTATTTTTATAAATCATAATTTTACCACCTTTTAATAGGGATACTATTTAAATATAATATTTTTAACATTTATAATTATTATTTGACAAAATAATATTAACTTTTGGAATAGGAATATAAAATATTAATATTTTTTTAATTTGTATCCATTTTCATTGAAGTTACATTTTTTGACTGAATTTAAATTTAGAACTGTCTTTTCATCTATTTTACTAATATAGTTAAATTATATTATATTTTGGTTTTACAGTATAATTATTTCAATTTAACATAAATTAGACCAATTTATGTAATTTTAACCCATTTAAAATTTTAATTTTATATAAAAACATTTCAAGCATTTAATAATTTTCTATTAAACAACTTATTTGTGTGACACGTCTGCCGGATTAAATTTCAAATAATATCTTCAACTTTTAGGATTAAATTTTTTAAAAATTGATTGAAAATTTTGAATCATAAAAATGTATAATGTCTAATAAAGTCAAATTATTTTTTTGCCAATGTTATTAGTGAATGAAATTGTAATTTATTATAGCAATTAAGGTAAAAATGATATTACATAATTGGTAAACATTATATTATGTGGAAAAATAACCAAGAAACATGTAAAAAAAGACATTGTATGAACATATATCAAACTAGTCCCTTTTTTCATGAAAAATGAATATTAACGAAGGAACCTGATATAAGGGGGATATATCAATAGTGTTTTTCTTTTTATATTTATATGAATGATAATCCCTATCCCCTATAAAAGGGAACTCACAATATCCCTTACTCAGACCTCTCATGAAAATTTTAAAACAAAATACATTCCTAAATATCCTCCCATAGTCCCTAGAATAATCATAGTATCATCTATTTTTTAGAAAATCCAACCAGTGAATCCCTATTTGAAACTGAATATGAGTTACCAAATGAATAGATAAAATTATTCCACAAGTTCTATTGTATTATTTTCACTCCCCATGTAATCAACTCTTATTATTACATACATATATAATAAAATCATTATAAAAAATTGGTATTTTGTTATTCTATGGGTTTTACCTATAACTACACACACTAACATGACATGGGTAATATACTTACATTTCCTATGCATGGTGGACTACCGCCTTGTCAAATACTATTCATTTGTTTTTTTTGTTTCCACCTATCTTGGTATAGTGTTATGATGTACATAATGTTTTCATATTTTATATATGATATTTATGATTTATTTATTCATATATTATTATTATATAACACATTATTTCATGCTTTAATTTTTTAAAAATACGATTTATTCGATTGTGGATGTGCTGACTACCACCACCTCAATGTGACGTGATTTGTTCACAGTTTACAAGGAAGCTATTAAAGGTGGATTTAGTAAAATTATATGATAAATATGACATTATAATTCTACTTTTTTAGAGTTAAAATACATATTCATATAGTTCTTTATCTTTCTTTCTTTCAAATTGAAAATAAAATGGAAAAATATTTCATGAGTACATAAAACCTCTTATCTCCCTAAATAGTGTTTTTAATATTCTATTTATAAATTTTATACAAAATTATACATATTTATATTACAATTTATTATTATATTTATAATAAATTTACATTATTTAAATAATTAAATCACAATCTATATATTACGAACCAGAATAATACATCAAAACATATACAAAAAAGTGAATATTACCCAAAAAAAACATTAACACATAGTTGTTAATAAAAATGTAGTAATAAGTGTTAATAAAATAATATATGGTATTATATATAATAATATGGTTTTTATTATATTAATAATAAAAATATATTTATTATTGAATAGTTTTTATTGAGTATGACGAGATTCAAGACATATGGTAATGGTTTTCACATCTCACATTATTTCTGTGAGATTTATGCTTTATTCACCACTCTTTTATTTTTAGTGGCACATATAATGACAGTGAATATATTATATTCTTACTATCCATTAATATATGGGAATTTATAAATCCATCTTTGGATCTCTCCTTCAAGGATTTTATTATTCAAATGTTATAAAATCAGTAATGTAATAGTGTCTCAATTATCTTTCTTTAAGACTCATACCTTTTTATGCACCTATATTCATATAATAATTTTATAAACTACCAGTTGAAATACTATGTAATGAGTACTATTATATTTCTGATATTATAAACATCATATAATTTTATTATTTTTTGGTTATTATGATTCAATGTTATCAAAGTGGTAACAGTTTATAGGTACAATCTCATCATCTATCTAGAATGTAATTATTATGTTTCCATTGATGAAATATTATGAGGAATATCTCAATAATTTTTAGGAATTTTATTCTCCCCTGTTAATTCTTGAAATCTCTATCTAGTGGTTCCATTTTCTCATTCTTTTTTATTTAGGATAATTATGACAGTGTTTTTAAGAAAATATGACTTTATTTTTTCTTTTTTTGTTGGACATCTCTATTCGTTAAAAATAATGTTTTATAAAAATGTTTAAATGTTTTATCACTACTATCCTACGTTCATTGAAGGAATATTTTTCCATTTTTTTGATATTTTTAACAAAATAATTTTTTTATGGAATATTCATGTCATTTTCTAATTAAGGCACTTTTCTATGCATTCTACAATGATAAAGGAATGTTCAGCATGTACAAATATTTCCACCAAGAAGAACGTCCATCGTGAGATGATTAAAATTCAGGTTTATAATGTTAATTTTAATGAATTATTTTCCTATAATTATGGAAATTCATTTTCTTGATATTTTTTACAATTAAAAATGTTTTCGAAAAATGTTTTACATTTAATAAGTGTTTTAAATAATTATCAATAACTATATTACATGTTCTAAAAGTTATGTTCAGAAAAATATTTTCAAATTGATTTCAAGATTACAATATATGATTTCATGGTTATTTTAAATTAATATGGGTTTAAAAATTGATTTATGATTTAATATATTTTTTATTTAAGAAATTATATTTTCTTTAAGAAACGATTTTACAATATTTCAAAAAACATTATGTTCTATTTAATATGAAATCTATTGGTGTTACACGTGAATTATTGTTAAAATTTTCCATGATCTCCATTCATATTCTTTATCTAAATGGTTTATGTTTTGATGGAATATTGTTTATGAACAATATTTTTCATTCATAGATTATATTTTTATCAAACCCTTTTAATTTAATGGATTACAAGTTTATGAAACCCATTTTTATTTAATGAGATATATATAAATGAAACCTATTTCTATTCCATGGGAAATATGTTTATGAAACTCATTTATCATGTATATTGTATATGAATATGAAAACTATTTCTTTTTATGGGAATATATTCTTATAAAAACAATTATTTTTCACAAGTTACATATTGATTAAATGATAATGAAACCATTCTCTTTTCCACATGTTATGTATGATGACATGTTCATGATACCTATTTCATTTCATTAGTTATGATATGAAGGTCTATGATATACTAGAACAAATATGTATAATTTCATTACGACATGGACTTGATGTTAATCACCTCCAATGCATTGGGTATTGATATATATCTCATGAGACAGACATGGTTGGAATGGTCAGTGAACATGGTTTAGTAAATGAAGTATTCAACTAAGATGGGCATGAGAGTGATCCTTGACCATTATGATGGTACTGGGAGTGAACCATGACTACTAATATGTTATAAGAAGTGAACCCATACTATTATTTGGGCCTTCTTAGTGATTACATGACTACTATTGAATCCACTTTATATGTATATTTATTCTAACATAATTAAATATATTATTAATATACTATTATTTCATGGTTTATATTATTGATTCCTTTATTATTGATATCTTTTTCAGGACAATTTTTTTTCCAAGATTCTTTTTATGATATTTTATATGCATAGAATCATCTTCTAATTTTAGGTTCATATTCCCATACCATTATTCTCATGTTTATTCTTATATATTTCTCTTTTTACCCTTACTAAGTATATAATCTTACCCATTGTTTATGGTTCCATTAATCAATTTATGATGATATTTATTACATATGATTTGTCTAGTATGTAATATATTCATGAAGATCCAAGTGATAGATAGGGTTGATCACTTTTGTAATAGTTTTTATGTTTCCATATTCCAAAAGCACTAAAATAATATAGGATTTCAGAATTTGTTTTGGTAATATATTATATATTTATCAAAAATTTAAAATCTTAATTTATTTTATGTGACGGTCAATATAGTTGGTATCAGAGAAAAAGGATTATTGATCCTTTGGAAACTATTATTAGAAAAATTTTGTGAGATCCCTAGGAATATTTATACTTACAAACCTAATATTTCATGTGAGAATAATTTTATAGTTTTGTATATTTAAAAGGGTGCGTCATAATTTTGAAAACCTATGATGTATTTGTCATGATTATTTGGTTTAAAATTGTTTTAAGTAATAATAACACTATGCATTATGGTATTATTCAATGTTAGGAACTTGATAGAACTCTGTTAATATTGAATATGATAATAAATTTAATAATGATTAGTCAACTGGTATAACCACTAGAGTAAAGTATGTTGTGATAATTCTTAAACAGTTTACAAGTATCATGACTAAAAAATTATACCATAACAAACTCATGTACTCACTAATGGAGAGAATACAAGAGTTCCATAAATGTTTAGGTAATTAAAAACATGGAGGAAAAAATATTTAGTTTCCTTTGTGTCATGAATGTGGAATGATTCACCCATGTGAATGACTTAGATGAACAAAATGATGTTTTTATTGGGGGAAATAATGACATAAATAATTTAACTATAAAGAAAAAATGATTAGTTATATTAATGAAATGGATAATAATATAGGCCTCCATAAGACATAATGTATTGTCAAATTATTTAAGTGAAGAATGAATGTTCATTATGTAAATAGATTCCCCAAGTGTAAATCCATAAATAGAATCTTCAAAGTGGTGTTAAATAATGTAATATTTTTGCTGATGATGAAACTACTTGTGATGTGCAAAAAAATAGATATTATTTAATAGTATGAGGTGTCCATGTTAGTGACATAACCATTAAGTGGAGTAACCTAAGTGATTATGTATTTGTATTCAAGAAATATTTAAATATAATGATTAATCAATGTATATTATTCTATAATAATTTACAATAATATGTTTAATGGTTTTGATTTACTTGAAATATGATTGAATAACAACATAATATTCATGGGAAACAAAATATAATGGTAAATATAACCATTAAAATTTTCATGATGTTGAGAAAAATATTTTTGTATAATGATATGTTGGATATGAATATATAGATTGGTTGGTTTTGATTAACTGGGAACTAATTGATGATTTTTTGACAAAGTGGTCTATGTTATCATGGATAATGTTTTCAACTCTTTAAATTGAAGTAATATATCCATTAATATATCGAATAAGAAAGAATTCATGTTTTCAATACATATTATTTTATAATCATGTTATTAATATGTTTTATGAGAATAAATGATGAAGAAATTTACCTTTTCTGTATGTGACCAACAAAAATTACATTATGATATACAAGAGATCAATGAGAAGATATTTTCAATAAATTTAGTGACATTATTTATAATATAATGGAAATCTATATTTTAGAAGGGCTATAAGGTTAACCATATATATAATGGATAATGTTATATTTTAGATGATATTTTAAGATTCATATATTATATTACCTTATGATGATTTATTTATATTGGACAACCCATTCTATACATTATGTTTTGATAAAATCAAATGGAATGACATATCATTCTTGTAATAGCCTAGACCTCTTCGTTCCATTACATTGGTTAAATTTGGTGTTTGAGGTGTTCTAGTAGGCCAATATGACTTCTTCTAATTGCTTTTACAAAATAAAAGTTCATGAATAGTGATTTCAGAATGGTGTGGTTCCAAAAATAGCCTCTATTTCCATTTCCAAATTTCGAGTTCATGAACAGTGTTTCCAAAACGTTGAGGTTCAAACAGCATCCTCTATTTCCTTTGAAAGATTTCAAATTTTATGAATTGTTCTATCGGCGAGGCCCATGTGAACAATTCCATTAGTGATGTTGACGTGAATAGTTCCATCAGTGAGGCCGATGTGAATAGTACCATCAGTGAGGCTGATGTGAATAGTACCATAGGTGAGGAAGATGTGAATAGTCCATTGGTGAGGTCATTGTGAACAGTTTCATTGGTGAGGATGATGTGAATAGTTCCATCTAGATTCCAATGTGAACATCCCCATCGGTGAGTCTAGTTTGAATAGTTCCATCGATGAGGCCTATAAGAACACATTTTCTATGACTGGTAGGTGTATAGTGTTTCTAGCTTCCTAAAATTTCCCCCCTTCGACGTTTTCATTGATGTAATTGCATTTAAGGCCTTGTTTTAAGTGATATAAGGCCGATTAAAATCCCATAACTCCTATATTAATTTTACTAAGGCTTTGGATGCTTATACATGGTCAACACGTATGGTTTAATGCAATCAGTTTTAATGGATAATGCAGTGTATCTTAAACTATTTCTCCATTAAATCGTGATGATATATCTTACTCCCTTTTTCTTTCTCCTTGTTCTCTTGTGCGAGATGCTCAAACCCTTATTTCCTTCATATTGGAGTTTTTTAATAAAACTTTCATCCTCAGATCTTTTCCTCTATGAAGTTTCTTCATACTACATGTGCACTCCCTTTTGGGTGCAAGCAGTAAGTGTCAATCCTTCATCAATAGAAGGTTTGGCCAATATCTTTTCTTGTGTTTTCTTCAAACCTTCTCCTACGGTTTCTCATGGACATGCTATGGCATGTGATCTTCATGATTCTAAATGAATTTTCCTGGCTGTCGGATGGTACAATCCTATTGTGACTTCCTCAGGTGGATCCTATTGTCCTGGGGGAGGATATCATAATCTGTTGTGTGGCTTTTTCTCATTTAAAGAACATAAGGAACAATTTTAGGAAGGGGATTCATTGCATCCCTAATCATTTACATGAAAATGTAGAGTTAGCATGTTTTATACCACTATATCATAATGGAATTGGAATATTAAATATTTGAACCAGATAAAAAAATTGGGAAAGATCATATGTTATTTCCTCTTGTTTTTCTATATAGTGTGATATCTATTCTTTATTTGTTTAGATTTTCGTTCTTGAAGGAAATTAGTAAAGAACTTAAAGCTGGAATTAATTGATAATTGTTTAGATAAAGATATAGAGTCATGTAAATGAATCTGGATGTTGTTGTTGTAATTTAATGTTAATCAATTGATGTAGTAATCATGGTTAATCAATTTTTTGATAGGATACTGTTTAGGTTTCCCAGAGTTACAACCTGAAAATAATAAATTTGTTTAATTCATGATGGGTCAATGAATTGGTTGTTTGATAAAAGGTAATTCCTTGTAGGGTTCTAAGTTACCCTCTGGGTTGTTTAAGGGACAAGAACCTAGTAGATATTATGTTTGTTTTCCTATATCTTGTGTTTTGATGTGAGCCTGGAAGGCTATTGTGATATGTGGGGGCCGGGAGAACTATTGTCTATGGAAGAATTTTATGCCTAGAGTGCTGAGATGCCTTAGTATATGCATGTGTGTGTTAGGAAGGACACCAGGTATGATGAAATGGGTTGGATGTGAATGTTTGGATGCTTGCTGATTCTTGTTGGTTGATTATCTTCTTAACCTTTCGCATTTCTAAAGACAACTAGTGTTCTTACCATCCTTCAAAAAGGGGAAAAGACGTGAGGGGTATCCCATGTTCTTTCCATGATTAGCTTCTAGAGGGAGGATAGGTCTACACTCTGGCTATAGGCGGAATAGTCTCAATGGGTAGTTCATCTACTCACCATGTTGAGCCCCCTTATGTTTAGTATCTTAGAATGTTTTTCTAGAATTCCTAGGAATAGTTGAAAGTAATAATTTTGTTAATAAAATATTGAATAAATGATTTCAACCAATGGGGATGGAGCTTGCAGAGACGCAATGATGATGTTGAAAGTTAAAGGAACAATGGACATTGGGTGTGATTCCAATGAATCATAAAGTGGAAATTATTAATAATTAATTAATGTTGAATGAATTAATTAAATTAAAGTGAAAATAGTAAAAATGGAATGAACAAATGTAATCATGCTCTTTAAAAGGTTTTTCTGATTATAGGATACCAAGTCTTAGAAGTGACAGTCAGGAGTCCGAGATAAGTTAGATACTGTTGAGTCTAATACTAGGTTATTCTCATTGTGTTTTTGTGAGCTATAGTATATTCTATACTTTTTGTGTTTCTATACTCTACTCCACGCCGTCAGTTATGGGAACTGACACCCCAAAGATTTTGAGCATTGGGGGGGGGGGGGTGGTGTTTTCCCCAACATTTTGGTGGGAGGATAGATGGAAGACTTCCCCTTTGGCCACACTCTATTATCATGGTAGTTACTTGTTCTGGTAGGAAATGTGGATATTTTTCCTCATATATGTGTGTAGAGGGCGGTAATGGCTTGTGGTAATTCACACAGATATATTCTAGATATATTTTCCTATGGAATCTTATAGGTATACTGTCTATTGGCTATGATGGGTTGAGAATCCTTACTTAGTGTGTGGGATGCATTGACTTGAGGTTTAATTTCTGACGTATGATACACTTTTTGAGAGCTATGGTGGATCCTGGAAACTAACTGGTTAATTTTCATATGTGGACATGGTGGTTTTTTTACCCAAGGTCCATGTTGTGATGATTCGCCCAGGAGTCTGTGGGAAATCCATTTTGGAGAGAGATGGATTAGGATGAGCGATGTTTGGGAAATACAACTACCCAGTGGGTAAGTAGTAGTGGGGTTCCCAAGATATTATGTGTTATATTATATAATATTGTATTCGATACTTGGTGAGAGTATCCATGTTGAGGATGGGATCATAGTATAGCTGTTTAAGGGATGAGTTAGTATCACTTGTTGTTCACTATGCTTTAGCTTGATTTATTTACTATTGCATGAAAGGCTATGGGGAGGATCCTACTTAGTATACTATGATGATCCCAAAATGTATATATAAACTACATTCTAGGTCTCTTGGAGGAGGTTGGAGATCAAGCTGGTTTCTATGAGCATGGTGTTTCAGGAGCAATTCGGGCTTGTAGTTGTAGTAGTTTTTACTTTCCTTTGGTACTTGTAGTTTTTCCATTCCGTATTAGTAATTTTTCATGAAATCACCTATGTGAACTTGGGTTTTCTTTTATATTTCTTTATAAGTTGGAGTTGGTTGGTGTCTATAATATCTATCTCTTTCGAATGTGTTCTCTTAGAGGGTAATGCCTCAGATTTTTGTGTTTATTATACCCTCTGTGCTAGTAGACATCCCAAGCCCTAATGGAGGTGGGACTTGGGGGTTATTATATATCTTCTCACATTGTTGGCCCTGGAGGTGTACACAAAGTGGGGAGGGGGTATTGACAAAGAGGTATCAGAGGATCTGGTTTAGGGATAAGTTGTAGTTTAGTGTTAGAAAAAGGTGAGGTTTCATGGGTTGGTAGGGAAACGTTTTAAGTCATGTTTAGAAATTGATGTAAACATTGGAGACGGGCTAAGGCGTAGGCGTTTAGTGCCCCCTGTGATCTGATGCACAAACCTTTATGTTTACAATGGCTACCAAACGAGGTGATACTTGTTGCAGAGTAGAGACCTAGGAAAGGACCATGCATCATTCTTATTTGTCTATGTGTTTGAATGGGTATACCTTGGGATAGGTAAACCTAAATGAATAAACTAAAACAATTAATTTATTAATGTTGATTTTATATATTCAAGGTATAGGTGCTTTAACTATTGTTTATTTTGCAGGTATGGGTCAAGGTAAATGCCCTCATCAAGTTTTCATAAAAGATGTACACCAGGTTGCCCCAGCAGATCACTGCAGGGTAGAGGTTGACGATGAAAACACATAGAAGAGGAAACTCCATGATTTTCCATGCTAGAGACTACATAATTTCAAGGGATCCATTTTAGATGCAGTCATATAAGAATGGTTGGAGGAGGTCGAGATATGATTCAATTAAATCTATGATTGGAAGGAGCACTGGGTCTCTTTGGTTGTGATGATGTTGCACGGATCAATGAGGAAGTGTGGGTCCTTATTCCTTCAGTATCGCGAGGAGTCGACGATCTCAAGGGAGGAGATCTAAGACATGTTTTTAGTCGGGTTTCATTCATCGACCATGATGGTTTCCATCCTCTAGGAGATTCATACCCATCAACCGGGGAGCTCCAGTGTGCGAGTGATTGGATTCAGTTTTTGGGAATTTTTATGATATGCTTCGGACCTGTTTCCGGATGAAGAGGCAAGAGCAAGGCATTTCGTGGAGGTTTTGAATCCTGAGATCTAGTGCCAGTTCACCCCATTTATGTTGAATACATATCATGAGGTGCTAGCGAGGTCAAAGGCCCTTGATGGGACATTTTGCAGAACCTGATTATCAAGAAAGGGGAGTCATCTTAATTCTTCATGAACTAGAGCTATGGTCCAGGGTTCACAGTTTTCAGGGAAAAAGAGTTTTTGTTCAGCTGGGGGTAGGTTCCATCCCTCAACATATCATTTCTCTAGGGGTGGAGGCTCTCAGGTCTATGCAAAGGGATCATGTACATGTTTTTCTTTTGGTGGTCAAGGTCATCAGTATAGAGGGTTCCTATCCTTTCAGATTAGTCATCGTGCACCAGGTGTTCCGCTCCAGGTTCCTCCATTGTAGCAGTTCCAGCTGAGGCAGCAGCAGTCGGTTTCACCATCATTGGATCAGTAGAGGGCATATGGGTCAATCATATGATAGCCCTGTGACGCTCCACATCCTCAAAGAGTAGAGTGCGGCCGTGGGGTCGGTCGTCATTAGGGTTGGAGAGGTCGTGAAAAAGGTTGTGGTCAGCTTCATGCTTTAGTGTTGCCAATGTCAGGTGATTTAGACATCATTCAAGGTGACCTTTTCAGGGTTTCTAGTATAGTGTATTATTTGTTTGATTTATGAGATATATAATCTTTTATATCACCTACCATTTTCCATTCTTTGGGACTTGAGGTAGATAGGCTTCTAGTTCCCTTAGCGTAGTCTACAGATGTTGGAGGTCGAGCAGACATGTTTTAAGTATGTAGAGACTGTGAGATTGTGTTGGGGAAGCACCACTCCTGGAGATATTTCCTATGTATATGGATAAAACCATATGATTTCACCCTCATAATGGATTGGTTGTATTCAACATAGGCTATCATGGATTCATTCAGAAGGAAGGTTGTGTTCTTTGAGGAGGATGGAGAGCCAGTGGTGTTTGTTGGCAAGGGATACCCTCACGTAGGTTACAAGTATGTTATGTCATTGTCATCAATGATGGATGAGATGATGATGAGTTCTTTAGAGGTTCCTCAGCTGGTGTTTCCTCGGGTCATAGAATATTCCCCTGATGTTTTTCCAAAACAGGTTTTAGCATTACCCCCTCGACAAGAGATCAAGTTTTGGATCAATCTACAACCATGATGACCTCTTATCTCTATGTCTCCATATAGGATGGACCCTTTTGAGTTATGAGAGAAATTTTTATAGCCTGTTGGTCTATTACAATGCAGGTTTGTTCGACCGAGTGTTTCACCGTGGGGCGCACCCATTTTGTTCATGATAAAGGCTAATGACAGTTTGCAGTTGGGTATCAATTATCATCTTTTAAACGAAGTGATAGTGAAAAATCACTATCCTATTCCAAGAATCGATGATTTATTGGATCAAATGAAGGGTTCATGTTATTTCTCAATAATCAACTTGTGGTCAGGATATTATCAGATGTGTGTGAAGGATGAGGATATCCCAAAGACCTATTTACTTTGTCAATATTTTCATCACATGTTCATTGTAATGTCATTTGGTGTGATGAATGCTCTTGCTGTCTTCATGGGATTGATGAAATATGTGTTCTGTGAGTTCCTAGATATGTTATTAGTGGGTTTCATCGATGAAATCCTTTTGTACTCCACATCTAAGGGGGAGCATGCAGAGCATATACACACCATTTCGGTAGTTCTTCGTCATCATCAGTTATTTTGGATGTTTTCAATGTGTGAGATTTGGGCTTGATAATTCTATTTCATGGGGCATGCTATGTCCTAGTAGGGAGTAGCTATAAATTGATTAATGATAGAAGCAGTTGGGTCTTGGGAAGCCCCCAAGACAATGATAGAGGTAAGAAGTTTCCTTGGTATAACATGCTACTATAGGAGGATCATACCTAATTTCTCTTGGGTTGTGACACCTCTGATAGAATGGACTAAGAAGGATCTGGCATTAATGTGGACTGATCAGTGTTAGAAATATTATGAGTATATTAAGTGGAAGTTTGTAAGTTCTCTAGTTCTTTGTCTTCCATCATAGGGAGTTCAATTTGATGTTTTTTGTGATGCTTTGCATATGTGGTTAGGCCGTGTTCTGATGCAGTTGAGATCAACTGTTTTTTATGGGTCTCAGTAGATGCGTCCCAATGAATGTAACAATGAAACCAATGATATTGATTTGGAATATATGATGTTTTCTATGAATTTTTGGAGATATTACCCTATTGGTGAGTGATTTTTGGTTTTCACCGATCATCAGAGCATGGGGTATGGTTTCTACCACTGTGACTTAAACATGAGACATCATCGGTTGATGTAGTTATTTCAGGAATACAACATTTAAATATCGTATACACCTAGAAAGGGGAATGTTGTAGTTGATGCACTGGGAAGAAAGTCACATAGTGATACAGTGCATAAATCTGGTGATTCATGGAGAGTAGTTGAAGAACTTTCATCATTACATATGGATATGGGAAGAAGTTGGGGGCATAGGTTTTCTTTTTCCAATGATGGTGCAGTATTCTCCGGTGTTGCATGTGGAATAGTCCTAGTTGGGGTATCTAGAGGTGGGGGTCTAGAGAGACTATGTTTTTTTTGGCGATGCCCCTAATGGTTGGTATGAGGATGGACAACACTGAGGGTTGTATCAGGGTTGAATATTTGTTCCATTGGAAAAACATGAGATGGTTCTTAGTGAGTTACACAGTTCACCATTATCGGTGCTTCTTAGCATGAAATAGATGTACCAAGCCCTGAGGAGGCAGGTTTGGTAGCCTGGGTTGAAGCATGCAGTTGTGGAGTTTTTGTCTCAATGTTTGGTCTTCTAGAAAGTCAAGGCTGAGCACCCTATCCCCGGTGGTTTTCTCTAGATAGTATATATTCTTCAGTAGAAGTGGGGGGACATATCAATTGACTTTGTTACTGGTTTACCTAGATCTGTGAGAGGACAAGATCCTATTTGGGTGTTAGTAGACCATTTAATGAAATCATCCAACTTTATAGAAATCAAAGAGTTGATCTCAGTGGATGTTTTTTTCAAGGAAGTATCTGGATGAGGTGGTGTGACACCATGAAGTCCTGAGTATAATCGTTTCTAATCGAGATCATAGTTTTACCTATAGGGTGTGGAGAGGTCTCCATAATTATTTTGGTTCTCAGCTATTCCTTATAACATCTTTTCATCTGTAGATATATGGTCAAACTGAGTGGACTATCCAGACACTATAAGACATGTTATGCCCTTGTGATATGAATTTTGGAGGTTCGTGGATGAGGCACTTACACTGGGAGTTTTATTACAACAATAGTTTTCACTCCACTATTGATATGTCATCGTTTGAATCCTTGTATGGCTGAAATTTCCAATATCTATTGTTCTAGACTGGAGTCAGAGAGTGAACAATTCTCAGACCATAAATAGTGCATAATACAATAGAGATGGTTCAAGTGATTCGTGAGAGGATGAAGACAACACGTGATCATTAGAAATCATATTCCAATCAAAGGTGGAGACCTTTAGAGATTGATGTTGGGGATCACATGTTTCTAAAGGCGACTCCCTATCATTGGAATCAAATTTTTGGTTGTGGGAGTAAGCTTTCTCCCTGGTCTATTGGGCCCTTTGAGGTTTTGGCTCATGTTGGACTCATGGTGTATCGAGTAACACTTCCCCCACAGATTTTCCAGATATATGATGTTTTTCATGTGTCACAGATCCATCGTTATCATTATGACAACTGATATGTCATTTATTGGAGTGAGATCGATGTTGACGATGAGGTGAACTTCGAGAAGTGGCGGGTATAGATCCAATACCAATAATAGAAGGTGTTTCATGGGTGTTCTATCCCCTTGGTTCGTAATCTGTGGAGACATAGGGGCATGGAGGAGAGTACCTAGGAGCATGAGTCATATATACATGATTAGCACCCTGAGTTGTTTGATATTTAACACTTTTCATGTTAAAAATGTATGATTTTTGGTTGTAGACCTATCCTGTTTATGAGATGGATTTATTTGGCTGTTTCTTGTGACTTTGTCTACTTTGAGAGGTATCTCGATGGGTGGTTAGTCGAACCCCGTTTCTATTTATATTTAGAATGGTTTTGAATTTTCAAGGATAAGAATATTTTAAGAGGTATCAGATGTAATGTATCAGACCTCTTCGGTCCATTACTTTGCAGAAATCTAGTGTTTGAGGTGTTTTGGGAGGTCAAGATGACTTATTACTGAAACATTGCCAAATTTATAGTTTATGAATAGTGTTTCCAGAACTGTGAGGTTCCAACAATAGCATCTATTTCCTTTTCAAAATTTTGAGTCCATGAACAGTGTTTCCATAACAGTGAGGTTCCAATAGCAGCCTCTATTTCCTTTTCCAAATTTTCAATTCTGTGAATAGTTCCATCGGTGAGGCCGATGTGATCAATACATTAGTGAGGATGATATGAATAGTTCCATTAGTGAAGCCGATGTAAACATTACCATCAGTGAGGCCGATGTGAATAATAACATTAGTGAAGCAAATGTGAATAGTTCCATTAGTAAGGCCAATGTGAACAGTTCTATAGGTGAGACTGATGTGAAGAGTGCCATCAATGAGGCCAATGTAAAGAGTTCCATCGATGAGGCTGATGTGAATAGTTCCATTGGTGAGGCCGATCTGAATATTTCCATCGATGAGGCCGATGTGAACAGTTCCATTGATGAGGATGATGTGAAGAGTTCCATCTGTGAGGCCAATGTGAACAGTTCCATCAGTGAGGCTGATGTCAACACTTTCATCAGTGAGGCCGATGTGAATAGTTGCATCGGTGAGGCCAATGTGAACACTTCCATAGGTGAGGTCGATGTGAACAGTTCCATCGGTGTGGTCGATGTGAACAGTTCCATCGGTGTGGCCATTGTGAATAGTGTTTCTAGGATCAGTAGGTGTACAATGTTTCCACCTTCTTATAGTTCTCCCCTTTGAAATTTTATTTGATGTAAAACACATTAAATGACTTGTTTTATGGGATTTAAGTCTTATTTGAAGCCCATAAATCCTATATTAATTTTACTAAGGCTCATGAAACTTTCACTTGGTCAAACCGCATGTTTTAATTAGATCTTCTTTTAATGGAATACCTAGAATTTTTTAAACTACTGGCCCATTAAATCATGGAGAGATATCTTCCTCCCTTGTTCTTTCTTCTTATTCTCTGGTGTAAGATGCTCAAAACAGTCATTCCTTCCTATTGGAGTTGTGCGATCAAACTTCGTACCCAGATCGTTTCACCCTTGAGGTTTCTTCCAACTGCATGTGCACCTCCTTCTTGGTGAAAGCAGCAAGTGTCGATCCATCATCGATAGAAGGCATGATATACCTACGTTCTTGTGTTTTCATTGATCCTTCTTATCCTGCTTCTCATTTCCGTGATATGACATGTGATCTCCATGATTCTAATGGAGTTTTCTTGGCTGTTGGATGGTGCAGTCGTGAAATGACGTCCTCAGGTTCATACAGTTGTCACATAGGAGGAGATTATAATATGTTGTGTGGCTCTTTCTCATTTAAATAACTTCAATAATCTTTTGGGGTAGGGGATTCATTTCTTCTCTATTCTTTTATGTGAAAATTTAGAGTTATCATGTTTTAGACCACTGGATCACAATGTAATTGACTTATTAAATATTTGAATCAGAATAATAAAATTATATTGATCTTATGTTATTGCCTCTTGTTTGGATAGATAGTGTGATATCTATGTTTTCTCTGTTTAGATTTTTTTATTGATGGAAATTGGTAATGAACGTAAATCTAGAATTAATTGATAATTGTTGGGCTAAAGATAAAGAGGCATGTAAATGAATGTGGTGGTTGTTGTTGTAATTTGATGTTCATCAATTAATGTGGTAAGTATGTTTAATAAATTTTTGATAGATTACTATTTAGGTTTCCCATAGTAGGAACCTGCAAATAATAAATTGGTTAATTCGAGATGGATCAAAGAAATGGTTGTTGGATAAATTACAATTACTTGTTGGGTTATGAGTTACCCTATTTATTATTAAATGGAAAAGATCCCAGTTGATATGATCTCTATTTTCCAAATTCATGTGTTGTGACATGAGCCTGGAAGGTTATTGTGATATGTGGGGGCCGGGAGGCCTATTGGATATGGAAGCAGTTGACACCTATAGTGGTGACATGCATCAGTTTATGTGTGTGGATATTATGGTGGAGACAAGGAATAATGAAATGGATTGGATGAGAATGTTTCAATGTATGATGATTCATAATGGTTGTTTATCTTCTTTACTTTACCCACTGCTCAAGGTAGCTAGTTTTATTACTCACCTTCCAAATGGAGTGATTATGCATGAGGTTTTCCACGCGATTTCAATGTTTAGATTCCTTGGGGAGGATGGTTTTACGCTCTTTATATTGGAAGAAAAGACTTAATGGGTAGTTCATCTATTCATCGTGTTGATCTCACTTGGGTTTAGTATATCAGAATGTTTTTCAAGAATGCATGGGATTATGGGAAAGTAATACTGATTTTAATAAATGATTGAATAAATGATGTAAACCCATGGGGATAGAGCTTGTTGAGATGAAATACTAAGGTTGTAATTTAAAGTAATAGTGGACTTTGGGTGTGATGATAATGAAACATAAAGTGGAAATAGTTAATAGTTAATTAATGTTTAAAGAATTAATGAACATAATGTGAAAATGGTAAAAAGGGAATGAAGGAATGTAATCAATCTCTTTAAATGGTTGGGTGCTTATTAGATACCTAGATATAGAAGTTCTCTCTTCTCCTGACTGTTACTTGTACTGGTAGAAACAGTTGTTAGTATTCCCCATATATATGTGTATAGGTCAGTAATGGATTTTGGTTATTCACACACATATATTATAGATATTTTTTTATGGAATACTATAGGTATAACATGTATAGTCTGTGATGGCTTGTGGGTCCTTACTCTGTGTGTGGGATATAATGGATTGAGTTAAAATTCCTGACATTTGATACACATTATAGAAGCTATGGTGGCTCCCGAAAACTATCTGGTAAATTTTTGTACGTGGATGTAGTGGTTTTGTTGCACAAGGTGCATGTTGTTGTTCTTATCCCATGTGAATATGGGAAAGTATTTTTGGATATAGATGGATTAGGACGTGCGACATTGGGGAAAATAGGAAAACCAGTGGGGAAGTAGTAGCGGGATACCCTTTTATTATTTAATATATTATATACTCTTTTATTAGATATTTGGTGAGAGTCTCCATGGTGAGGCTTGGAACATAATATACCTATTTATGTTATGATTTAGTTTCACTTTTTGTTCACTATACTTTCGCATGCTTTCGTTACTTTTGCAAATGAGGCTTCAGAGGGGATACTACTTCGAATACATTTATACTCACCCTATGAATATGGAATCTTATTTTAAGGTCACATAGAGCTGGTTGGAGATCAAGCTGGTTTCTACTAGCTTGGGGTTTCATGATATTCTTGGGCATGTGGATTCTATTGTTTTTTATATTCCTTTGGTACTTGCAGTTTTTTCTTTTCATTTATAGTAGTTTTTCATGACATTATATACGTACACTTGGGTTTTATTTAATGTTTTAGTTTGAGTTGGAGTTGGTTGGTGTATATATTATATATCTCATTCTCATGTGTTCTCTTAAAGAGAAATGCTTCTCATTTTTTTTGTTTACTATACCCTGAGTTCTAGTCACCAACCCAGGGCCTACTAGAGGCGGGATTCAGGGGTCATTATCTCTCTTCTCAGTTTGTCGTCTGAGGAGTAGTACACATTATTGGAAGGGGGTCATGAAAATTCTATTTTTAATACTCCTGACCTGATATTACTTCAGGAATGAACAATTCAACTCTATTTTAGGGAATAAGATACAATGAATAAATTGTTAATGGAAAAAATCCTGATATTTTTATGAAATAATGTTTGCATATCATCTCATGAAACATATTCATCTTTCAAAAAATTGTCTTGAAATAAAATGTTTTACCATTTTCATCATTTTTTGATGATATCAGAGATCTTTTTCAATCATTATCATTTTTTGTATTGGTAATTGATTACATTGTAAAAAATATACTCTATCACTATCCATCAAAACATGATAGTGAAATTTATATTCCATGTACATGTTTTCACTTTCCACCTAGGTTATCATATATGGAAACCATGTTATTTGATATTTTGGTTATCCTTTATCATTCCAAGTTTACCTTTTCAAAATAATTTTATTATTCATTTTTATAGTGTGGGATTAAATTAAATGAAATTAAAGTAAAAATCTATAGAAACCCAAATGAATTTAGAGAGATAAATTTATTAATTGAGGGGTAGATTATAACACCCATAGTTTTTTATGTGTTTATTAAAAATAATTTCAAATTTTCCATAATTTGTATTAATGAAATAATGAAAATAGATCATGTTATATGAAATCACTATGTTTGGTTTTCATTTAATGCAAAACCATGTTATTCATTCACTACACACAACACCTAAAATAGATTTTTTATATATGAAATACTATTTTTGGATTTAGATAAATATAATTCCATGCTTCATTGATAACTTTCATTACATGCAGTATATATTTTTTTCGAACAATAATATATGATTAATATTGTTTCTAAAATTGTAATATAGTCACCACCAAACTGTTGGAATGGAAGATACAAATAATATTACATAATGTAGGAAAATATTATTTACACATTTCTATAAAATTATTCCATTAGTTATAAATTAGTTAGAAATGAATGTATAATATCTTTGAAAATATTAAAATTCGATATTCTTAGAAAACTAATTATCAGTTTACCAACACATTTTCTTTTAATAAATTGAAAAATAATAATTTTGGTTAATTTTTTTAAAAAAATATATATTATATGTTCAATTGATTTAATTTTGACACTTATACAATATATTATATTGGAAAAATATTGGAATAATTAAAATTGTATAAACAAAAAGATTTAATTGTTTGAAAGGTTAATTTCTTCTTTTTTAATTGATAAAATATTTTAAAACTAATATTTGACATTAATATAATTTTTATGGACAAAGTAAACATCATTTTTGAATGTTGAATATATATAATTTATGTTTGGTGTATTTTTGGTATATTTTGGAGAATTTATGTGTTTTGATGATTTGTTTTCTACTAAACAATTTTAATTGAAAAATTATTTTTCATCATTTTTATTTATATAGTTAAATTATATATTAATTTTCTAAAAAATATAATTATATAAATATTTCATCAAATAATCCAATTTATTTCATAGTATCCAATTTCAAAATGATATGGTATATTAATAGAACCAAGAGAGTATCATTTCAAATTATTATATAATTAATTTAATAATAATAAATATCATAAGTCATAAGTTCATTAATTGATGTTTTTTTGTCATTGAAATATCAATTTGTTTCCACACTATTTGCATTGTGAGGATCCAAATAAAAATTCGTCTTGTGGTTATCCACATGAGATCCTTTTACATCAATGAATCATTGATTGTAATTTGAGTACTAGTGTGGCTTCACTGAACATCTTTCATCACATTTTTTTATCGGAACACAATCCTTCAAGGATGGAAGGATTGATTATTTTTTTCCGAATCTTTAGAGGGGTTAAATAATGGAAGATTTCTCTCAATTATAGAGTGATTTATTTTTAATTTTCAATTTAAATTTGTGATAATCTAAAAATATAATGTGTAGTGTTCAATAACATCTAACCCAAGGAAATGATATAATTAAATATTTATAAATCTAGGGAATAAAATAAATAATTTCACAAATGTGCTTTATTATAATATCAATCCCATGGAATCTCCATTTTTAAATAATTGAGTGTTTTTATTTACTTGACATGTTTAAAATGAGTGGATTAAATTAATATCAGTTATTTAAATTAATAACTACTTATCAATTTTTATTATAATTTAATACATTGTTTCCAAAGATTTAATAACTCATTCCATGTTTCTGACATGAAATTTAAAAAAAATCAAATAAAAATAATTATTCATTTCATTTCTTAAATAAATAAATATTTTATACACTAAAAGGCTTATTAATAAATATTAATTATAATATTAAAATAACACAAAGATACAATGACTCAATATTTTCGATCAGTAAAAAACCGTAAAAATATTATTCCTTGAATAAGAGACTTATAATATTACATTTAATTAAAATAATAATAATTCAAAATAGATAATAGAAATACTATGTGTGTGACCCTTTAGAATCCATCCTTAGTGGCATTTAGTGTGTTATCTAAAATTCGAATATTAATGTCTATTAACATATTGCGGGACCTTAGATGAATAAGATAATGTATCATGATGATAACCACATATAAGAACTCACTCTATAATATAATAATTTTGTCTCGATATAAAAACATGAAGGGTGTGTACTCAATTATCAATTTACATGTTTTATAAAAAAATTATTGAATTCCGAACATGAACTCATCTATATGGAATTCCAATGGAATTAATTTTTATTGATTCATTTTATTGAAATGTCATTGAAATAAATTTCCATAATGATGGAAGGGAAAATTCATTCCTCAACATATTCATCAAGAAAATATCATTCATAATGAACCTAATAATCTGATCATCTTCGTTAACATATATTGTAACAATTTATAGAAATTCATAAAATTCATAAGTTACATCATGTATTATTAACAATCATAATGTATAAGGATCATTAAACATACACATAAACATGAATATTGAATAACACATATAGCATGTGGAATTCCTACAGGTGGGGTTGTTCTCATAATCTCTCATATTATTTATTTCCAATTGTTAACATCATGAGAATAAATCTCCGACACTTATGAGCACTCTCACCTAATATGTTGCCTCATTTTATCCCATATGATTATTTAGTATTAAAATAGGAAATGCAGTGAAAGAATGTTATTATCACATATCACGGTTAGTGTCATAATTAATACCACCTATGGCCTATGTTTAAATGACATATACTCTTGGAAATTAACACATTGAAATTATATATATGAATAAAAAAATAGAATATGTAATGTATTAATATTATATTTTTTCTGACTGACTAAAAATTATTTTTTATTTTATTATAAAATCACTTTTAAGGGGATGTGAGAAACCCCAAGTCCATCAAACTGCTCACAACAACAAAAAAACTCCAAAAAAAAACTGGTCCTGCCTCTACCCAGCAGCTCAGCATTAAAAGGCCTCCACTAAAGCATGGGACTTGAAAAACAGTCTTGTGCAAGGATGCACTGGCATGGTACCAATGGCCAAGACATACCCTCTTAGTCTTCCGCTCTAAGTGACATGCAGAGGTGACGAAATTGTGCTCTAAACCTCATCTAGGGAAAGACCATAAAACTTACTGGAAATAAAACACCCGAAAACTCCAAGAAATCCACAAAATGAAGAAGCACTTCCACCTATCCAAACATATCAAGAAGAAGAAAGCACCCCAACATTAGTCAAATAATGGTAAAGCATCATTGTTGAAAATCATCTTAACTATACCTATTACTGTATCTCTAAACAACCTCCAGGATAGAGAGGATACCTAGATGTGTGGTTCTCCCCTTACCATGACTTCAAGCGAAGAGGTCAATTGGTCCCAGACCTGTATGTACTCTTCCAGTCTGATTATCCCCTTATTGAATCCCCAAACTAGGATCGTGTCCTGTTTGTCAACCCAAAAATATTCTTCTTCATTAAGATTCACTTCAATGTCCCGGCCCATCATCTTTACCTCTTCCTCTTCCGACGCATTGAGAAATAACACCTACTCTGTCACCTCACCATTCGAACATAAAATCAATTCCAAGGGAAGTGCAGAATGGCCAGGAAGTTCCAATTTTCCCCTGACCTCACTGTTCAACTTCTCAACAAATTTCTTTTTTGCTGACCGAGTATTCATGGGAGGTGGTAAGGATGAGTAATCCTTCTAACCCAATATCATCCTATTTCTCCTGTTGCTCCTCGGACTGTACTCCCTAGAAGATAAACTCTTGTTGTTTACAGTGTGTGCCTCCACCCCACTTCTAATTGAGTAATCTGTAAAGACACAATCAATTTGTTCAACTTCCATATTAAATCCATCGAGATTCTTCCTGCTAGCCTCCTCTCCCTCAACCGCAACCAGTGCTACATCTCCCGATCCTACCTCCGCCAGACCTTCAAACCTATTACCCAGGATTATTGGGGTCTTTGTTGCTTCTCTGCCATTCCATTCTTTCTCAGTATCCAAACCAAGTAAATCTACTTGCTCACTACCAGACGACCGGTCCAAGGACTGGCCCCTATCCGACTTTCCTTCCACCCGGACCTCCATATGCTAGAATTTACCTTCTCTATCCTACATCCTGCCGCAAGGAGTTCCCGTGAGATCTTCATTCAGCCGGTTGAAGGGGGAGTCTGGAGTAATCAGCGAATCCTTCAAATTCGAAGGATGGTCGCCTATGGAGGCAGTAGTCTTCCCATCACTTTCCCCTGCATTAAATTACTTATTCTCATCCTCCACTAGTGCTGAGAACCGGTCAAGGAGCATGGATCACCACTGACCAATTCAGTGCTGATCAGTAGGGGCTGCTCAGCATCATTTGTATTCGTTAAATAGCCAAGACCACGCCCCATGAATTGATGTCCACCACTGTTATAATTATCGTGAGTTTATAAGGAGGGCTCCATTTCCTCCCTACAAACATTAGTATTGAAGGAATTAACTCTGAGATCATCCTGGAGCCTGCTAAAAACACTAGACACCGAGGGGTTTTCACCCTGCTTTGCAGCAGGTGCGGAGTGTTCAGAAATACTGAACCCATTTCTTCTAGGCTCGTGATGCCCTCCATTGCTGACTTTCGAAATACATCTAGCCTTCACATAATCAGACTTCCGGAGGCCATCAGGTCGGCAGAAAGCCATGGTGTGTCCCAGTCTATGGAAAACAGAACAAAAATCCATCCAATGATCAAATATCACCCGCTGCTTGCATCAGATCACCTCAGCAGCATCAATCCAGATCATCTCCATCAGTGTTCTCGAGGTTTCAACCTCCACGCACATCCTTGGGTTAATCGGGTGGCTAACCGAGGCTGTACGGGAATAAACACACAGAAGGCACCCAACCATGTTCCCCAACCCATGCATGATCGCTGGGTTTTGAAAGGAAAGTGGAAACAGGGGAAATCTTACCCAGACCGGAATGAGAGGGGAATCACGGTTCATATGAAAATCATAGGACCATCTGCATAAATGAAACTCATACCTTCTGCACTTCCTGGGAGCGAACAACAGCACATGAACCATGTCCTCCGATGAAGAGCAACATACCATCAAACTCAGCTTATACAGAAAACCAACAAATGGCTGAAACTGAAGTCCCCAAGATTTGGCGACGAACCTGTCGAAATCGTCCTCCGAAGGTCGAAACTTCTTGAATCGAGCAAGAAAGGTCAGATCAAAGAGAGTCTCAGCTTCCGAGATCTCTAGAGCCGAAATAGGGACCATGGGGTCACTGTTCTGAAAGACATGAACCTTCAGACCAATTTAAATCTTAGGGAATTGTGGATACAAATCAGGGTCAGAAAAACGGGTGAAACGTTTCCGCCACGAGTCCTCCTTCTCATCCACCCCCCTCAGGCTTGCATCAGAGGGGGGAGAGCCACCGACCACTTATTTTTTTCTTTTGTAAGATGTAAAAATTATTAATAATTTTAAAAAAATTATGGAAAAAAATATCAATATATTTTAAGGAAATGACACTAAATATTACCTTATAGGGATATGTTATAAATCCACAAAAACATTTGTAATTCCCTTTTATGTTCATTAAGGACTACTAAAAGTTATGAAAAAGTCATTATTTTACCATCCATATAGTAAAAAAACGAACCAAACATTTATTTCAATTCTAAAACAATATAGAAATTGAAAAAAATGTAAACCACGACATATCTCCCATGAAATAAAAGATTTTAAGTATCAAATTAAAATTCATCACCCTTCAATTTTCTAGTGATTAGAAAAAAACAAATATTTTGGTCTATCATTCTTGGAAATACTTTATTTTTTCCCAATAACATGATTTTTTTCCTTTCCTATTATCTAAAATTTTACTTTTTCTAACATATCCATTTTTTTTAATTTTATAGAAAAATGAGATTTAATTTTCCTACAAAAAGTTTCAATATCAAGTGGAAAACAATACATTAAAAAAGATGTTAAATTAAATTTTGAATTAAGTGATCATTAAAATCATTATATCAATGATTTTAATTCCCATAATCCTTAAAATACTCTCCCTTATTTAATTTATCCAATTAAACTCATGAAATATCTTCTATATTGTTGTTTTTAGACCAAATTTAAAGGCTACCACTACCTAATCTGACATATTTTCATTCTTAACTAGATGATGGCATGAATTTGAAGAAATGATCCTGAAAGGGGACATATATAAGGGTGTTTTCAAGAAATTCATATTTCAAATAATGTTACTATTTATTTTTAAGACCATTAGTTGCTTAAAAAACTCAATATATTTTAAAAAATTTGTTTCAACTGTCAATTTGTAATTAATATTTTACTACTTTTTATAGCTGGTAAGTGGTACTAATTTGTGTGGGTTATCTAAAATTTATCAAATTATACTTTTAACTTTATCTTTATGATATAAAACCAATTATTGATAATTAATCCCTTCAATAGCTCAAACCTTCTCCAAATTATATTCCTAATGAATTCACCACACCTAACAGTTGATTATTAGTGATTCACATCACCTCATCTCACTTTGAGATATCATCTACTACCACTAATATGTACTCATTCCCAAGATAGTGATGGAAATGTCATATGCATAATAATCCCATTCATGAATAATATCATCCTTGATAAATCATTTTAATGAGGTGGTTCAATTGATTATTGATTCATTGAAATTGTTTATTTTCCTCTTCTTCCTTATAATACTAGAAGACATTGATTTTACAAAACTTTTTATGTTTTTAATGTATATTTTTTTGGTGGTATTACTACATGTATAATTTTAAATATATTTTTAATGTTTATAATGTAAAATGGTAGTAAAAATATTTATAACATAGATTGTTATAAGAATTAATTTGTTTAATATTTATTTACATGAATTATTGAAAAGTTGATGTGAAAATTATTTTTTCACATTTGTTATTTAAATAACTGATGTGGAATATCATTTTTCATGTTAATTTATAAATGTATAATTTAAAAAAAATATGTTTTTATAAAAATTGATGAGAGAAAAATGACATATAATATTATTTGGTGGAATAAAAAACAACAATCAAAGTTTCTCATTATAAAATAACTACATTATATTTATAGAAAAAAGAAATTTTATGATCAATAAAAAATATAATGGTAATAAACCAAAAACATGTATAACAATGATAGAAAAATATAATATGAGAAAAAAATAAATTAGTCAATGAATTTTACTTCTATGTAAAAAAGTTTTAAAAATAATTCTTTTCAGACAATTTTTTTTTGGAAGAAAATTTTTCATCATTTTCTTGAATATAGCCACCCTCAACAATCTAAATGGATATTGATTCATTATTTGAAATCTATGAATGATGAATAGAAAATGAAATAAAAATATTATATTAAATTACATTATCCAAATTGATCTGATAATAGAGTGATAACTGAATTTTTGGTATGGACAAGGAATTATCCATGAATAATGTTATATATATGTATATATACATATATGGGAAAAAACACATGAGTTGGATGTGAAGGAAAATGAAATTTTAATATTTATTGGGAAATGTTTTTAGAGGGATGTTAAATTTGGTGGTAATGGTTTAAAAAAATTATCTTATGTATTAGTGTTTTAATTTTAACGTTTTTATTGAAGTAAACATTGTTAAGAAAACATTTTTTTGTTCTTAAATATAGATTTATTTAAAATACATTTGAAAAAATATTCCAAAAATATTATTAGAATTGATATAAAAAATAATGGATCTTAAAAATATATTAGAAAATAAATTTTTTTGGGTGATGAAATCAATAATAATTGTTAAAAATGCATATGTATTAGATTTTACAATCGGCATTATGTATCTAATTTAATTTTTTTTTAAAAAATTGATATTAAATAACACAAAGATATCAATGTTATGAATACCTATTTAACCTGTGATTTTTTTATCCCCATTTTGAGTATTGCTAATCCTCATGATGGGGTATCATTTTTTTTTACACATACGCCTTCTCTATACAATCACTACACCAATTAAATATAAATAGACCTCCTAAAATTAGTATTTAAACCTTGAAATCTATTTATTATTTTATTAGTGACCATGGTCACAAATGATTACTCTTTAATCCAATAGGTTCACTTAATCAATGATATAAGGTGATATTTAGATAGGTAAACATGAAATTTTTCATCAAAAAAATAATAATTTATCAACCTAATGCTAATGTTTCAATGCAGTATAACCTATAAATTTGATCTAAAACACAATTGTTTCCCCATATTATATCTTTTATTCCGGATAATAATTATAAAATATATAATATAAAACTAATAAACCATGGTTTAGAATATGTTTTGGGCCAAAATATACTATAATCTTGTATAAATAGTTAAAAAATAATAATTTGAACCCCTAAGGTACTCCCATGAATTATGTAATGAATCCCCACTAAAAATAAGTATTTATTAGTTTTGGTTCATTTTTAGTGATCCTAATTTTGATAACACAGTTGAATGATACACTAAATCATGTTTTCTCTTTATTTTTTCAATATCATAACACCAAAGGTAAGTTTTCTATAATTACACATTAACTCAAAATGAATTTTCCAATTAAGGGTATTTATAAATAGAGAATAGGTATATTATTATATCAAAATATTGAATTATTCAAAGAATTTCCATAACAAAATATGTGAGATTACTATACCAAAAGGTGAATTGGGATTTTGGGATTTTTAAGAATTCCTTTGTGTACTATCTAAAGGAATAAACATATAGAATGAAAATCCATGTGGAAATGATGAAATTTGTTGGAGTAAATTTTTGGTTCATATCTACCTTAGTTATATCAAACATAATACCTCTCAATGTTATTTTCATCCTAAGAAACATTCTGTTGGTGACTATGAATTTTTACTTTTTTTAATTAAGAACAATGTCCATTTCTAGAAACCATTAGAAATGAAGCTTGAGTTTCTATTTAAAATGTTGAAATGTGGATCCCACATTGGTAAATTCAGCCACAAAAATCTATATTATATTCTCATCAATATCTAAAAAAATAATTATAATGAACTAATTGAAGGTTTCCAGACATCCATAATGTATAAAGGTTATTATTTTGTAAGAGAATTCACCAAATCAGAATGTGAAATTGGTTTTATCTATGTGTTTATTGACTATTAGAATTTTATTGTTACATGAATAAAAATGAAGGGACCAATAAAAATAATTTCTATATAACCACTAAAAATTTTGATTTATAAATGGAATTTGAATGATTTTTTAAAATATTTGAGTTCAAATTCTATAGTTAATGAAATGTCACATCTGTTTTTACCTTCATGGCTAAAATAAACTAATTTTTTTCTTCAGTATCCAATATGAAACCCTATTTCATAGGAATAACTAGACCTGTTCTCAACAAAGTTCTATTAATGTTCCAGAAAATAATTATAGAATCTAAATTATTGATTCCCTCTTCCCAAAAATTCTCAATGATGTTTGTGTTGATTATCCTTTGACTCTCTAGTCTTTATTTTTTATGGTTTAATGGGAATATGATGCATAAAATGAGGTGTCAAATTCTATTAATATCAGTTATACACTAGGTGATAATTATAATTAATTCTATCGAACCACAAGAATTAATTTTCATAAAGTGATGATAATATATCATTCTTGGCCCTTCAATTATTCTCAAGAAACCGGTTGTCAATTGGTGTATGTGGAGAACTATAATTAATGGGAGGAAACCCAAATTTTGAAACATAAAAAACATCATAACTGGTAGACACAAGATATGACATCATTAAATCCTTCTAGATGTGACAGTTCATTCCATCAAAGGTCAGAATACCTTTACTATTCACACTGTTCACATTCTCTATCATCAAAGATGAGCGATGAGAACCTGGATTTGATACCAATTGAAAGTGCCATGTTGGAGTCTTGTATCCTTAAGAGGGGGAGGGGGTGAATAATTGGTACTCTTTTTATTTTATGTTTCTTTACAATTGAAAAAACCTTGGCCTCATGCTAAGGATTTCAATTCCCTACTTAGAATCCAATAAACACACATCCAAAGGGACATAATGATTTAAAGGGTTAGTATTCATCATGAATATCTACATCCTTGGTAAGGTTTTGAAATGATCAAATGCCATAAAATCCCCTAGAAGTAAATACTTGTATTAAAATGAGTTGGATTTACCATTAAAATCATGTAGCATTATGAAACAATAAAACTACTTCATGTGCATCGTCATAGAATAATTGAGTAATAAAATTATTTTGTAACAACTCATGTTACCTGCGGTTCTTTTGAATTCAACAAATGTATTCAAATTGCAATAAAACTCATAAATTCCTTACCCTAAAGAATGGTAAAATCCATGTGGACTTTGTTATGAAACACTGAGTTTGTTCTTTTAAGAGTCTGATTACTCTGAGTCTGATTTATACAAAACAATATTTTTAGTCTGATTTTCTAATAGAATACAATGGAAAAGAATCAGCCCCACTTAAATCCTTGAGTTTGATAAAACTCAGTATGATACATCCTCAATCTGAAAATATTCAAAATGGTCATACCCAATATCAAAAATCCCATTTTGATTAATTCAGCCTGATACAAAACCCAGACGAATATAATACCTATTGAAATGTATTCAATACATTAGAAAATGACATCAAATTATATTATAGAAAACGTAGATATTCTCTCTCTTCTGTGGTGAAATGAGAAGGAATCAGAAAGTAAAATGTACTTTGGACATTTATAGGTGACCCAAAATAGGTTTAGGTGGAAATCCAAAAATGTTTCGCACATTAAAAAATTACCCAAAATTTGAATTTCACCTGATATATGAGAATGCATTTTTACTTCTTCACCTCTTCTCAATTCTTCTCGAAACATCTACCATCTTCACCTCTTCTCGATTCTTCTTGAAACTTCTATTATCTTCACCTATTCTTGATTCCTATTAAATCTTATACCATATTCACCTCTTATTCATTAGAATCCAATTAAAATTTCTATTATTTATTTCCATTTTCAAGAATAGATGGGTCCAATCAACTGTCTTTGATTCCTCATGTTCGTTGATGAATATAATTCTCAGAACTTATTTGAATCAAAATATTTTATTTGAAGTTTCAGCTTCCCCTCGACAAATCATTCCACAATCTCCATCCCATTTCTTTTCTATTGACCATTTTGAGAAACCATACATCATTAAAAAACATGTTCTTGTATCATAACTACCTTCATGACTTTGAAATCATTGAAGATCAACTTTATAATTGTCCGGCTTCAATTTGAATGTATTGTAACGTTCAATTACTTCATACCTATTTCTTTAAATACAATCCCAATAATGATATTTTTTTAATAAAATTATTTTGGATACAATCATCCTGAATACGATAATTTATGTTTACTATCATTCTAGTTATAATCATTCTAGTTATGATGATTTTGGTTACGCTTTTTGGGTATAATCATTTATTCATACAATCATTGGGTATCATCAAATATAATTTGAAAACCATGATCTTACTAGATAAGATGCAGTAAAATATGAAAATGATTCATCTTTGACCAGTATCATCTATTCACATTCACCCATATCCAATCTATTAAAATCTGATAACGATGATCTGTGATCGGTTCCATGTCTATTCTTTCACTTTTACCTAGATACGTTCATTTTAAGATATATTGATCACCATCTTTTACTCTTTTATCAAAACCACTATCCAATATGCACCACATTTCTATGAAACCACTTTACATGAGCACCATATTCAATTAGAACCACCCACTCATTCAACATAACCTATTCCATCAATAGAATTTTTTATCGGCACCATGAGAATACGAATAGACACAAGATCTTTTACATCTACTCGGTACCGGATTATCTCGAATGAAAATCAATACTGTCTCTTTTAATTCTTATTAGTATGATTTCTTTAATTGAAACCGCCTATTATATATGAAAATTATTGTTTTGAAAAAAAATTGGTACCACTTATATCTCTCAGCCATCTAGATAAAATAAAACTGAATACAATTTGTTTCCAATTAGCAGCATCTCTTTCACTCCCCCATTCTTACAGAAATATAGAATCACAAGTTATCAATCCAAATTGTTATTTATATGAAATAAAAATTAGTAACTCAACATCACAATTACAATAGAAGGAATTATAACTTTTCATTCACTCATGTTTCTTTATTCCCCTCTCATAATAAGAACAGTATTTTGGAATACATGAGTCTAGTTTTCCGAAAACAAGGGACTAATTCTTTTCAACCCAGAAAAATTGTTTCCACAAAAAAAAGTGAAGTGATGTCCATTCTCCAAAGAATACCTTAAAAAATACATAAATTGAATACAAAACACCTTCATCATTATCTTGATCTGAAAAATCTATGAATATCTATCAAAACATGGTTCTTATATTTTTCGTCCATATCCATTTTTCACTTACCACATATTTTATTCATTGTGGAAACCCCATGATGAGTTACATTGGGTAACCATTATGTTTCTAATTATTGTTTTTAAAATTATGTTTTATTATTAATTTTTATGATGAGGTTTTCTATGAAGTCGACATTTAGGTAGTAATCCTTTTTTAACCCTGATGTATTTTGTGGGGGAAATTCATTTTAAAGTGGTATAATGTAACAACCCATAATTTTTATGAGATATTTTCTTTTAATTTTTCTTATATCTTGTGTAGTACGCTACACCAAGATATGTTTGAACAATATACTACAATGGATTAGCTTGTGGTATATTCAAATCCATGCTTTTGTTGTGATACACATAAGTTCAAGATCTTTTGATATAATTTATTTCACATAATACCAAGTATAAGTGAATAATTAAAAATTAATATGTTACCTTGTAACAAGATGTTGAAATGGTGGGAATGGAAAATAATAAATTTATTAATGAAAATATTATGTTCATATTTATTTAATTAATTATTTTAACAAACATAAAATATAAATGAAATTAAAATCTTTTTTAAAATTAAAAGGAAACATTTTTTCTGAAAGAAAACAATTTATATGAAAAGAAATGACTCAATAAAATTATAAAATCACACTTTATGGATTTTATGAATAAAATATATATATTTAATATATGAAAATTAATGTTTAAAAATCTTCATATATGTTTTCTACACATGATATAAGAACAAATTAAATCTTTTCAATAAAAAAAATATTTTTCCACAAAAAATAAAGTTTTATAACATTTTGATGGTGAAACCATATTAAATCTAGGTTTATGAACTTTTATATGTTATTTTTGACAAAAACAATCTTCATTTTAATTAATAAATCAATATTTACTTTGGCTGATATTTTTTATGAGAACATTCATATATTATTAGAGAGTGGAAAATACAACATTTTAATTCAAAACTATCTTTTCATCTAATTTATTTGTATTTATAGATTATCATTTGAATTAGTTTTAAATTATATTCAGATTATTTTGATATGATTAAATATAATTTTTGTCATTTTATGTAATTTCACATTAAAATTTGATATAAACTGATGTCAATCCATTGTTTGTTTTTACCTTTTAAAGAACCTTGTTTTCTCGCTTTGACAACGAGAATTATTTTTAAAATAAGTAATAAAATTTATGTGTTTCAAATTAGAAAAAATGGTTTCCATATTTGGAATATTTTTGTTGAAATTAAGTTTATAGGTCCATTTTATTTTTTAGACAATATGAATAGTAATTTTGCTAATTTTGATTCACCACTGTTAAAGTTAAATCATGTAAATTATGGTGAAAAATAATATGACAAGGATAATAAATTACCCTAAATACTACAAAAAAAATTATTTAATCAATATAATTATACCTTTAAAACCCATGGATCCAAATTGATTCATTTGATGATATTTTATTGAGGAAAGTGATGTAATTGTTGTTTAACCCATAGAATGTGACAACATGTCACACTATTATCTCTTAGAAGTAATTTTTTTTAATGTAGTGATAAAATTTATGAAACTATGAACATAAGTAGTATCAAGAAACCTAATTAAATTACATACATCATGTGAATTTATAGTCAATTTCTATGGATTATATAATTTACATAAATATTGACACAATAGTGATATAATAATTATTTTATTATGATAAATACCAAATAAAAGATATTATAAACATTAAAATTTATATTATATGACATCATTTATACCATCCATGAATATTATAGTTGAATATGAAATGTTATAATACTATTAAATCATTTGTTTTGATTCAATATATTTGTACGAAGTTTGTATAAATTTAATTAAATGAATAGTATAAAATTGACACTATTGATATTTTAAAAAATATATTATTTTATTAAATTATTTAAAAATGATAAAAATAATTCAACATCCCAAAGTGATTATGATAAGGTCAAAAATTATATTATGTGTCAAATAATGGGAGATGAACCCCATATATGTAAAACTTTTAACCTATTAATAATTAAAATGTGGTCACCACAATTAAAATTAAGTGTGTATAATTAAGGTTAACAAAAAAGATAAGTTTTAAAATAAAATCAATAAATATATAAAAAATATTTAATGAGAGGATTTCAAACTATCCTAATATTATCCTATACATATTTAAAATTGGATTATTTTGGATTTAAAAATTAATTTATATTAATTTAAATTTTTAGGACATTCTAATGGTGCCCCTAACCTCAATTATTAAAGGTCACATCCCCCTCATATATTTTCTTAAATTTGAGACATCAGGCTCGACCATAACCCACCCTTTTATATTCTAAAGCTCCTTAGTTGCATTTCATAGGTTATTTATATCTCAAAATACCAAATCATGTTCCATTAATAATATACTTATAGGAAGCACATCATGGAAGATGAAATTTCTTCTATCGATTCTTTCAATATTCTTTCATCACCTACTTCTTTTTCATTTGTTGTTTCATTATAATATAAAAAAATCAATATCACTGAGATAAAAATATGTTATTATAATTATGAAAAAACTATAATCCACCTTCTATCCATCCTATGAAAAACAAAATCAGTACGTGTGCGTACGTATAACTTACCATCTCGCCATCGCGGTGTTATCTATTTTTCACAGCCACCTTAAATGAATGTATATAATGAAATAAATAATAAATATATATGAATATTATAACATGATATGAATTTTGGATAAACATATATACCATCAAATTCTATAACATTTAACAATTATCATAATGATATCGTCGCTCCTCCATACGTATGACCTACCGCCTCCACGATACAATGTGATTCATTTTACAAGATATCCAATAAAAATGATAATATAAATGTAAATAATGAATAAGTATGATATTTATTATGTTAAAATCATTTTTAATGATACAAATATGACCTGATAAGTAGAAATAGACCTTATTTGAAAAAATATGCATAATGAAATGAAGTAGTTTATCCCCGAATAACGAGTAATAAAGAAACATTACTTCTGAAAAGATGAAAAAATGATCATATATGATATCATTAAAATTGTTATGATTATGGAATAATTCAACTGCATCATTTAATTTTTTATACATGAGAATAAGATACACACAAAGGATATAATACAAAAGGTTTGGGATAATTTTGTTTCACTTAAATATTTGTGGGACATATGCCTTAAAAACAACTTATTTATTTTGTGTGGTCATGATGATTCACATGAATATAATATGGTTATTATAGCTAAGGTTATGATATTTACTTATTTATATAATTTTATATAAATTTTTAAGCATTATATTCGATTGTTTATAATTGGTAAGGGATAATTTTGAAATCTCATTAATAACCATGATTGTTAACATGTAAGTATTTACTACAGTATATTTTTCCATCCAAATCCATGTTTCATAAATATAAAATATTTTCTATTTCTTTGTATAATGGTTTTAACTCAATTCTTACCCATTGGGGACTTCTTATTAAAATATAAGAAATGCCTCTTTTTTTTGTTTTCAGTACGATGAACATTTTGAATTTTTCAGAATAAGTACGAGAAGAATGTTTTTTAGCTTACACTAAATGAATGGATTTTTAAAAATTTAGAACACCATATTTCCATTAGGATTACCATAAAAAGTTTCCCAATTATTATTATATAAATTCTTTTCTTTTAAAATTGAGTATCATTTTTAGAAAATATAATTTATTTGAAGAAGAAATGATATATTCCTCAAGAATTAATTTCAAGTTGTCTATCAAAATTATTTTCCATATAAGATAATGCTCATTAAATATGGTTTTGTTTATATCCCTATTATTATTATGATTTGATTATTTTAATTGTATAATTATATTTTAAATTGATTATGTTTTGATGGAATGATGTTTAAATAACTCATTTTTCTTCGTGGGTTATGCTATGATGAGTGATTTATGTTTTTGTGAAACATGAAAGAATGATTTCAGTATGATATGTGTAAGACTTATATCTACCTCCAATTAATTGGGTAAATATTTAAATCTCATTATAAAGACATGAATGGAATGTAATGTAAATATTTTTTAGTAATAAAATGATGTAACAACATGTAAATCTAGTTCAGTAATACATGGCTAGAATGGAATGTAAATTTGGTTTAGTAATACAGGGATTAAATAACAAGTAAATTCAGTTATGTAATTGACTTTGGCCACTATGAAGGTCTTGGAAATGTGCCATGGCTAATATGGAAGCGATTTTATATGCATATGTGTTTTCCAGAAGGTCATGTTTTATGTCATTGCTATGTAATCAAGGTTAATGGTCCTTTTTGATTTATACCCCACATACATCGAAGATTTATTTTATGACTCAAGATTTTGATATTAAAAATATTTGTTCATTTTATTACATTATTGTGTTTATTGTTTCTATGTTTTCCCTTACTCAGAATTTGATCTCACCCAATTTATGTTTTTCTTTCCCCTAGGATAAAAATAATGTTTTGAGGTGGGAAGACAAAAGGTGATAATATTTACGGGATACATTGAAGATATTTAAACATTCTATAAGAATGTGTTTTAAGTTCCAATTAAACTAAACTAAAATGTTATTTGGGAATATATTTTAGTAAGGTATTGATAATTCTGTAAAACAAAATTAATTTCCTTGAAAGTCAATCTTAGATTGTCATATTAATAACTAATAATAAAATTGTAATAACTAAATAAATTATAAACACTTTATAAATTAATCAATATCACTTAATATCATTTTTCATTAGTTATCTTCAATTAATATTTATTTTTATAAATTTTTACATTTAATATTAATAATTTATGTTTTTTCTCATAGTATTTTTAATGATTCATCCAGTCATATGGTCAAAACCATGTGGTGTGATTCTAATCTATTGTCATTAATTATTTATGATTAATAAATGGATAATCAAATATGATTTACCCATGACACACTTTTCCACAACTTCTATCATCAACTACGATATGTCATATCATTTATTATAAATTATAATGATTTAATATTTATGAAAAATCATTTTTTATAAAAAAATGTCATAAGTGATCATATTTTAATAGAAGTTGGAGTCTTAGTCTAAAAAAATGATGTATTTGAAATATTTTTATGCTTATAATATCTCTTACTGTAGGGTATGATTATATCCCGATTTAGGATAGCACATATCATATAATAATCATTAGAGAAAAATCAATATATATTTAATGATAAAATGTGAATCCTGGAATAAGATATATGTTTCTCCATTTCAATACATGAAATCATAAATAAAAATTCTTGGGGGTATTTTATAACAGTAAATGGATCGTTTAGAGATTTACAAAAACATTATTGAATATGTATAATAATTTTAATCCCATATCATGATCCCCCATGTATATAAAAAATAATTGATATAATAAAAATTAAAAAAAATATAATATCATTTACATTTCACAAGAATAAAATTTCACTATCCTTAAAGCCATCAAATGTGTTTGATAATGATCACTAAAGTTTAAAATGTTGTCTCACATTCATAGGTATGAATAAGCTATCTAAATAACATGTTGTTTATACACTAATCTCATTAATTTTGTGTTGTGTTATCACCTGAGCATTCCTACGAAATATAATAGAAAGAATTGGGTTCATAGAGACAAGAACAATTTATAGAATAAGAATCAGACATCATTACCCTCCCATGGTAGTGATTCATATAATTACTAAAGGATTCTCTTTAGAAGATGATGCATTTAATCATGAATTATAACACATTATTAAATGAGTTAGTGTATTTTAATAACTCATTCATGAATTCATGTTCATAACCCCCATTTATAACATCTCATGAAGGGAGTCCCTTATGAAAACATAGTCTGTAGGTATGCTTAAAATTATTTAATATTCGAAGATAATGGTATCTTTACCAATAATTTATGATTAATAATAACATACAATTTAGGATTTTATTAAAGCTATGATTTCATTTATGGAATCTCATTCAATGGTATTACAACCCATTATAAATAATGAAATATGGTTGAATGGGTTTATGTGAATGTCTTTTAATTGGGTTTTATAAACCATAAAATATTGTATATGAAATTATAGAGTTTTATTGAATGATACATGATATAATTAAATACCAAATTATTAATTATTTATGAAATAAAAAAATTTTGATACTAATTTATCCATCAAAAATATAATAACATAAAAAACTAATCTATATTAAAGTGAATAGATTCAATAAATGATGAATATAAAAAAATTAACCATGTTTGTTATCCTGAAAATAATTAATGAGTAATGTCAATTGAAATTCAATCAAGGAAGATACTTTTCAATTTTCAATTATCCCCCAAATGATTTTGGAACAAGTAATTTCTATATGTTCAATTCCACATAGTATTAAATCTAATGAAAATTCATCATCATAGGGAATAAATTGATCGTTCACTCTTCTATGTAATTCCCAACAACATTAATCCTGACATATAACCAAATATCAGTCACTTTCATTTAAAAATTTGAGAATATAAATCTACACAATAATAATAGATGATGAAAATATGATACATCTTATAAAATATTTTACTTATTAATATATATCATCAATTAATAAAATTAGTATGTTATCAAATATGAGTATGGATACTATTATAGAAAAAAACAATTTTATTTATAAATTTCTTAAAATCATGGACACTAACTATGGTTTAATGAAAATGATTCATTTTTAACCAATGCATTCTATAATTGTTTTTATTAAAATGTACATGACTGCCAACCTTATTGATGACACATTCCTTATGGCCCAGGAAAAGACACTCTTCCTTGGATATATTATTATTAAACATTTCAAAAAAGACTATATAAAAATGAAATGAATGAAATGTACATAAATCATTAGAGTAATCTATCATTATATAAGTCAATAACATTATAATAGGCTAGGAAATTTTACTTCTATGATTCATTCCCAACCTGCATTAGTTATAAACACTCATTAAGGAAATTTTTTCCTCTAAGAGGTTGTTAAATGTTGTATAGAATTTTATTCAATATTTGTTAGTTGTGACCTCTGTATACATATTCCCATTAAAGACAGTTGAAATACATATTTCTAGTAACATTTTTCCACATCCTCATAATCTTATAAATTCACTTCCACTACATCCTCCTCTTCCACCCCAACATCCTCACTCACCTCCACCACTCCCTCTCTCTCCTCATATTTCTCAATAGATTCCACTATCTCTTCAAGTTCCTCAAACCCTTTGGATTACAAATCTAATTCCTCCCAATCCTCCTAAAATAATCTATCATCCCTTATTTCATCCCCATCCACATCATTTATTATTCCTATTTAAAAAGTGATGTTTACTGTAACAAGTATCCTTGAACTCTATGGATTTCTTGTAGGTTATTATGGACACATTTGAGGTATATATCATGAAATTCCTTAATATCATAGCAGATAATATCATAAATAAAGTTTCAACTAAGAGATAAAATTATTAACAGTTAGATTCAATCATTTATCTAAATTATTCCATATTTATAATAGAGATCATCCATTAATTTATTCCTAACATACAGAACGTGATTGTTGAGTCAATAAGGTTTTCCATATAATGAAAATATTTTGGAGCATTCTGCTTTTTAGGATCTGAATTCTTGATGTGATCTGTAATGTAGTTCTAATCTGAATTCTGGACTCCCAAATTTAATGAGTTCGACTCCATACTCTTAAGTAGTTCAACTCCGAACTCTGAAGAAGTTCGACTCCAAACTCTCAAGTAGTTCGACTCTAAACTCTTAAGTAGTTCGACTCTGAACTCTGAAGGAGTTCGACTCCGAACACTTAAGCAGTTCGACTCCGAACTCTTAAGTAGTTCAACTCTGAACTTTTAAGGAGTTTGACTCTGAACTCTTAAGCAGTTCGACTCCAAACTCTTAAGCAGTTCGACTCCGAACCCTTAAGTAGTTCGACTCCGAACTCTTAAGTAGTACAACTCTGAACTCTGCAAGTTCAGATTTTGATCTCTGGTGAAACCAGACTCCGAATACCTATAAAACAGAATCCGAATATTTCTTAACATAGACTCGGAACATCATTTTGGTTAGAATCTGAACATTTTATTTTCTTACACTCTGAAATATTGAATAGCTTTTACTTAGCTATGCTTAATTTCAAAACGATGTCGTGATTTCAACTATACAAGGTTTATTATAAAACGATGTCGTCTATTCTGTTTCAAATTAACCATTGGTTGAGTTACATGTGTACAGGTCCCTCTAAATTTCATGAAAAATATGACAGTTGGAGGTGGGAGCCGACCATTGGAAATTTTCCTATAAATAGGAGCTCATTTGAAAGAGCTCAAAAATCAATGAATGAAACGAGTTGATCTATCTAGAGACCACACGCTATTAAGGTGATTTCTAGAGAGAGAATATTTTCATGCCTTGTGCATACTGAACTGCTCATTCAGATTGCTTCGTGCGACTCCGGATGTTGGTGATTACATTTGAGGACTTCTGGGGATAGGAAGACAGAGGTGCCGACTACCATGAAGTTCGAGGGCTTCCTTGCTGAGGAAGACAGAGGTTCAAACTACGTTGAAGTTGGGGGTTTGCGGGGATAACAAGACAGAGATTCCGATATTCATATCTAGGGCTTATCATGGTGTGGGTAAGACATACTTTCTTGAAAGTATAAATCAAGAGACCTTTATCCGACGTTGTTGGATACCCTTCTATTTGGGTTAAAAGAGTTATTGTTTGTTACATGTAGTTTTAATACTTGTTTGTTTCCACTTCATATTGTACTGTAAGGATAGTATAATCTTATTATACTTCTTTATAATTGTTCTCTGATTAGTTTAGATTCTATACGCTTTAAGGTAGAATCTTATATTGTAAACCTTGGTTCCAATTCTCTAGTTGGTAATCAGAGGTGTTGTGAATTTTCTTAGTTTAACTTTGTTAAAACTAGATTTTCCTTGTCTAAGGAAGACATAGTTATCCAAAACCAACCTTAATGGTTCCAAAGGAATTTTTAAAGTGTACAATTCACCGCCCCTCTTGTATATTGAGCATCTACTTCATTATTTAGATCCTAAAATTGGTATCAGAGGAGGTCTCTGAAATACTCGTACTCACATATATGTTTTTCTTGCTCTTTATCATTCCGAAGTTTTTCATTCCGATGTTTTTCATTCCCAAATTTTTCATTCCGAACATTATCATTCCGAACATTATCATTATGAACATTGTCATTCTGAAGTTTGTGGTTACAAAACTTTTTCTACTAAGTAGTTTGGATTCCCAAGATGTTTTAGAATGACAGGAATCAATGTTGGTTCTATTGATAATCTAAATACTATAAGACCACCAATCATTGATGGTAATGACTATGAGTACTGGAGAGATAGAATGAAGATGTTTCTTATCAAAACTATAGTGGAAAATTTCGTTATGCTTACTGGTGATTATAAAATACCTGATAAGGAATTTAGAACTTTCACTAACCATGAAAAGCAAGAGTATCAACTCAATTATAAGGTACACAATAATTTACTATGTTCAATGACTAGAAATATATATAGCCAAATGTCTTCTTGTCATCAGAAAATTGTATCTAGAAGAAGTTATATGTTACACACTTTGGCACTTCTAAATTGATTGAAACTAGGAGAGCTATGCTTAGAGCTGAATACCATGGATTCAATTTTTCGAATGGAGAACCAATCTGCAAAGTTCAACTAAGATTTATGACTATAGTCAACAACTTACAGTCTATGGGAGAAAAATGGTTAGATTATGAAGCCCTTGTAGATAAGATAATTGATATAATTCCCAATGAGTGGGAATCAAATAGAACAACTATAGATGAGAATAGGATGGTCACCCAAATTTCTCTTGATGAGCTATTCAGAACTCTTCTCCAACCTGAAAACAGAATAAAGAGAGATGCTGACAACATCAAAAAGAAGAATGGGAATGGTACTATTTCTTTTACAACAACATCAAATCATATGAAAGCCAAGACTCCAGAGAGAATAACCAGATCCAAGTCTAAGAAGGTAATTATTCAATCAGATTCTAGTGAAAGTGAAATCTCAGAAAATGAGTTATCAAATCTTGCTCGAAGGATGAAAAAGATAGCCGGCCAGAGAAATTTCTGATCCAAGTATAAGAAAAAGTAAAGGAAAGAAAGGAAAGATGGAGAAGTTACTTGTTACGAATGCAAGAGAGCTGGACATATTAGACCAAATTTCCCTCTACTCAAAAACAAATAAAGGAAACAAAGGTATTCTGAAAGGAGCTGGGAGAAGTATTACAAAAGCAAAGATAAGAAAGTTCTGATAGCAAATGACACCTAGAGTGTCAGTGGTGGTGACTCTTCAAATGAATCTTCTGATTATGAATCTTCAGGAAAGAAGAATCTTGGTCTTATAGCCATATTACCTATTGAAAATCATTGCATTATGGATAAGGTACGAAATGTTGAATCATTGACAAATGTATCTTTAAATTCAAATGATAGTAAGCATTATAACTCCTCAGAGGAAAATTCCTCTTTTGATGAAGAAAATACTTCACCTACCTATGAAAAAGTTTCTAGGTTTGCTGAACTTCTTGAGATTGAGAACTCAAAACTCAATAACAAACTTGATAAGTCAAACTCTAAGAATTCTATTACTAAAAAAGAGATATCAGATCTTTCTAAAGATCTTGATAGCAAAAATTCTGATTTTTTAAGTATTTCAAAAAATCTTGAGGAAGTAAGTTCTGAGAGGAACAAACTTTCTGAAGAGTTAGAAAAAGTAATTTATAAGAAAAGTGTTTTCGAGCCTAGATATAGTTCTAAATATAATGATTTTGAAGATAAAAACTTGGTTATTAAACTCAAGTCCGAAATTTTTTCCTTAAAGAAGTGTTTGTCGAACTTTACCCATGGTGAGGAAAATTTTGATAAAATGTATTCTCAAATACGACCTTTAAGAAACTAATCCGGATTTGGTTATACCCATGCAAAACCAATTTTTAGTAACAACTACTTTGTTCCACAAAGTGCCCCATTTTGTACCAAGAATCAATGTGGTGGTCACTGGGAAAAGAATTTTTCTTTAAATAAAACCCAATCTCTAGGTTTTCATAAAGCCTATTTTCTAAGAAAGTGTGGGTTCCTAAAATTTTGTTGTCTGGAAATCCCGGATCCAAGAATGTTTGGATTCCGAAAGTCTAATTATTTTCTTGTTTTTAGGAAGATAGAGGAAGTACCATCAACAATACATGGTAAATGGATAGTGGATGTTCCCGGCACATGACTAGTAACAAAAGCTATTTTGAAAAGATCATCACACACTTAAAGAAGATATCATTCTTTAGTTTATTAGAATGCAAGATCAACTTGCTGATATTTTCACAAAATAATTACCCTCTGATAGATTTGAATACACTAAACAAAAGATAGGAATGATAACTATAAGGTAATCATTCTTCATTAACTTCTTGTAGAACAATTCTCCTAACAGTAATAAACACCTATTTATAGGGGGAGTATATTTGATTGTTAGTGTAATAATTTTTTTTTTATTTTTTTCAAACTTTTCGGAAAAGAAGTTTCTGGAATGGAAATTTCTGAAACCAAAATATCCGAAATGGGAATTTCCGGAACTGAAATTTTCAGGACTGAAATTCTCGGAATGAGGAATTCTGGAATGGAAATCTTTGTACTGAAAACATCCGGAATGGAATTTTTTTACTGAAAAGTTTCGGAATGGAGAGTTTCGTACTGAAGTTTTCGTAACGAGATTTTTGTACTGGAACTTTCGTCTTTTTTTAAGAAGAATATTACTAATTACGAACAATATTTCTAGTCAATCCGTAAGATATGATTTTCTCACTTATAGTTTTGTAATAAAATTTATCCTACTGGTATTTTCATTGTTTTTAAAAGTTCGTATTCTAGTTTTTCCTCAAATACGGATGTTCTTTAAAAACCTCAAAAGATCTGAGTCAAGTTCTTCTAGAGGGATTGTTCTCAACCGTCAGATCAGATCAAACCTTTTTCAACTGTTAGATGGATTCTGGAAGACCAATGGTCAAATTCATTGCCTATAGAAAGGGGACCCCTAGACTTATCCCACATCAGTTTTTCCATGATTTTGTGTCTCGAAGCTCTGCTGCTCTTCTTAAGGCCGGTTCCGAACTTTGTGAAGCCAATCCAAACCTCTCAGATTACATCACTCCGAATGTCTGTTGAAGAAACTTCTCAAGATATGTCAACTGCGAAACCAATCTCAAAGTGGTTAGTTTTCAGGGAAAGATTAGTTCATCCAGATTTCTATAAGCTTGATTCCTTTATTTCAAAGAATATTAGACTGAATGGATGGGAAGATGTCTGCATAGCCAAGTCAGATAAACAGGATCCGGTTTATACTGATTTATTGATAGAGTTTTACGAGTCTGTTTCCTTCCAAATGGAAGATGGAAGAGAGAAGTTTTCATTCAAGTCTTATGGGAAGACTTATAATATTTCTTAGACCAAGGCCGCAAGCCTTGTTGGTTTATCATATGAAGAAGAAGCTGCATTATGCTCTCACAAACTTCCCGATGTGCAAGGAAGTTTCAATAAGGAGAAGGTACTCATGTTTCTTCGGCTTAAGGATGATTCAACAATTAAGATTTCTCGTCTCACTCTGAACAATAGAATCCTTCAACTATGGGTGCATGGCTTTTTGGTTCCAAGAAGAGGTGATAAAGAAAATCTCAAGAAGAGTGATATCTATATCTTAGATTTCTTGTTAAATCTAAGAAAGATAAATCTGATAAGGAATGTATTGGTTACGATCAAGAATATCAAAGAAGGAAATTTGAGAGCTCAGATTATCATGTTCCCTGCCTTACTATCTAAGATGATAGTTCGATGCTTGGAATCCTTCAAGGTTTCCTGCAAATCAAAGATCCAGAATTGAAAACTCATGTTAGTTAGTGATCATACTCTCAACAGGATGAAGATGGGTTTTTCCACTGAATCTAGAGAATTTTATCCTCTGTGTGTGGAAGAGGTTGAAGCAGCTCAGAAGGAATCACATAATCCAGAACCATCAAAAAAGAAAGGGAAGAAGAGAAAGGTTAAGGAAGTAGTTTCTTATGAAGAAATTTCCAAAGCTAAGGAAACTGAATCTGCACCTCCCAAGCCGAAGAAGAAGAAAACATATACAGATGAAGTAGCAGCCAAGTGGAGGGAAGACAAATGAATGAGGAAGGAAGGGGATCCTCAATTCGGATTGGACCCTGCCGAGGCTAAAGCCTTAAAGGAAAAATCTGCTGAGGAGCTAGAGAGACAAGCGAAGGAAAAGAAAATGAGAAAGAATATGTCTGAAGCTAAAGTGGTGTGATCTTTACTAAAAGATATAGAGTTAGCTTCCGGAATGCTTCCAATTCCGGAATTTTTTGATGTTGAACCTTCTTTACCAGAAACTCCAGCCAAGAACTATGTCACTCCGGAAAAGGAAAAGGGTAAAGAAATAGTTGTAGAAGCTGAGAAGGAAGTTGCTGATGTAGTAGAGGAAGAAGTTGAAGAAGAGTAAGAAGAATAGGAATGTGAAGATTTGTATACCTTAATCAAGAAAGTACAAGACTACAAAGATAAGGCTGAATCTGAAAAGTTAGTTACTCCAGGTAAGGGAGATGAGGAAGCTAGCAAGAAACATCAAGAAGAAGAACAAGAAGAAAATGTGTTGTATGATGAAGAAGAATCCTATGAAAGGAATTTTATTGAGGAAGTTTAAGAAAAACACAAACCAGATGAAGAATATATTGTTCAAGTTTCTGAATCCGAGGAAGTATCTCTTTATGTGGAACCCATTCTGAAATCTGATAAGGGGAAAAAAGATCTCATGGATACACCTATAAAAGATCTCATCAGGAGGAACGAGGTAGGTGGTACCTCTAGAAGGAAGCTGGTGCCAGTTGAAGAAGAGCAATCTCAAAGAGAAATTTCAAATTCAGAATCACCATCTCAAGGGCATGATTTTGTGGTTCAGTCTCTGAGAAAGTTGGTGGACACAATTCTGATTCTTCCAACAATAGATTCCAGATGCCAGATGCTGCAACAAAATATGAATCAGAAATCAGATTATTTATCCATGGTCATGGATAAGTTTGTGAAGTTGGAATCAGAACAGAAGAGTTTTCTGATCGATTATGATACACATAGAAAGTCTTGCAGTAAGGTAACAAAGTGGTCTAAGAGAGTTGAAGAAGACATGACTGTGTCTGATAATTTTCAGAATGATGTGAAAGAAGCTTTTGACACAGCAGATAAAAAGGTTAAGAATCTTGAAGATGAGCTGATTATTGAGCATAGTACCCAGAGTCAACAAGTGAAGGAACTAAATGACAAGGAAAATTATCATGATCAAAATCTTATAAATGATAGAAATATCTGGATTGAGCTTGAAAAAAATTGGTTCAGCAAGATGAGTTGTTAAAGTTGCAGAAATAAGCCTTGGAGGCTCAGGAAGAAGCTTTAAAAGTCCAAGAAGAAAAGGTAAAATCCTTAGAGAAGCAAGGTGAGGAATATCAAAGGGACTTGAATAAACTCAAAACCTTGTTAAAGAAGCTCATCCTGATGAAAAAGGAAGACAAATAAACCCACTCTGAACTTTTGTTGTAGTTGTCTTTCCTTGTAAATTTTTTTTCACAACTATAATGAAATGGTTATCTGGTTGGTTGTATCTTGTTATATACTAATGTTTCAGGTACCATACTTTGTTTTCCAATCCCTTCAATTTGTTTTGAAAATCACAAAGGGGGAGAAGGAAAAAGAACTACTCCTAAGGAAGAGAAAGGAAAAATTTCTAAGAGAAATATCCTTAAAGAATGGGGGAGTTTCCCACTACGAAGTTTTTTAATCTTATAATAATGAAAAATCCCCTCAAGAAACTCAGAATACAATCCTTAGAGTTTCAATTCCTAAGGGGTAGTTAGTTGTATTCAATTTGATCCATGAACAAAGGGAGATAAGTTTTAAATTTCAAAGTCTAATGAAAATTTTCAAAATCCTTATATGCTTTTTCAAAAGGATGTTTGTGCTTTCCAAAAAGGGGGATATTGTTGAGTCAATAATGTTTTCCATATGACTTTTCCATTCCTTCTTGTTTTGAAAATCACAAACACCTTATACTTAAGCAAATGTATGTTTTTACCCCCATCAGGAAAATTTATTATTTAAAGAAATTTACCTTAACCATAATTTTCTTATACATATCAATATTTTTCTTAATTTAAAAACTGGATTCATACCCAAAATCTCGGAGCCAAATAATGAAAAGATTTGGAGCATTCTGTTTTTTAGGATCCGAATTCTGGATGGGATCTGTAATGTAGTTCTAATTCGAATTCTGGACTTCGAACATTCATGAGTTCAACTCCGAACTCTTAAGTAGTTCAACTCCGAACACTGAAGAAGTTCGACTCCGAACTCTCATGTAGTTCGACTCCACACTCTTAAGGAGTTTGACTCCGAACTCGGAAGAAGTTTGACTCCGAACTCTTAAGCAGTTCGACTATGAACTCTTAAGTAGTTAGACTCTGAACATTTAAGAAGTTCATCTATGAACTCTTAAGCAGTTTGACTCCATACTCTTAAGCAGTTCGACTCTGAACTCTTAATAAGTTCGACTCCGAACTCTTATGCAGTTCAACTCCGAACTGTTAAGAAGTTGGACTCCGAACTCTTAAGTAGTTCGACTCCGAACTCTGCAAGTTCATATTCCGATCTCTGGTGAAATCAGACTCCGAATTCCTATAAAATAGAATTGAAATATTTCTTAACATACACTCTGAACTTCATTTTGGTTAGACTCTGAACTTTTGATTTACTTACACTCCGAAATATTGATTAGCTTTTACTTACTTATGCTTCATTTCAAAACAGTGTCGTGCTTTCATTTATACAAGGTTTGTTATAAAACGATGTCTTTTATTCTATTTCTAATTAACCATTGGTTTAGTTACACGTGTACAGGTCCCTCCAAATTTCATGGAAAGTATGACCATTGGAGGAGGGAGCTGACAGTTGGAAATTTGCCTATAAATAGGATCTCATTTGGAAGAGATCAAAAATAAATGAATGAAATGAGTTGATCGATCTAGAGACCACACGCTGTTAAGGTGATTTCCAGAGAGAGAATCTTTTCATGTATTGTACGTACTGAACAGCTCGTTCAGATTTCTTCATGCGACTCTGGATGTTGGTGATTGCATTCGGGGACTTCCGGGGATAGGAAGACAGAGGTGCCGACTACCTTGAAGTTCGAGGGCTTCCTTGCTGAGGAAGACAGAGGTTCAAACTACCATGAAGTTGAGGGCTTACAGGGATAGCTAGACAGAGATTACGATCTTTGTATCAAGGGCTTATCCTGGTGTGGGTAATACAGACTTGCTTGAAAGTATAAATCAAGATACCTTTATCCATGGTTTTTGGATACCCTTTTCTTTGAGTTAAAAGAGTTATTGCTTGTTACTTGTAGTTTTACTACTTGTTTGTTTCCGCTTCATATTGTATTATAAGGATAGTATAATATTCTTATACTTACTTATACATTTACTCTGATTAGTTTAGATTCTGTAAGCTTTAATGTAGAATATTATATTGTAAGCCTTGGTTCCAATTCTCCAGTTGGTAATCAGAGGTGTTGTGAATTTTCTTAGTTTAACTTTGTTAAACCTAGATGTTCCTTTTCTAAGGAAAACATAGTTATACATAACTTACTTTAATGGTTCCAAAGGAATTTTTATAGTGTAAAATTCACCCCCATCTTGTATATTGATCATCTACATCGTTATTTCAATCCTACAATGATAGTTATGGAAATTTTGAAATTGATTTTTGAAAAACTAATAATAATATGATTCATCTATGTTCTAAAATTTCCCATATTTTAAAACTGACATTTTACATATTCAAATTAAACATTATGATATTGAAATTAACAATAAATAGTTTATCAACAACTTTTGATGATTTGAAGATGTAGAATTAGAGAATTTAACCTTTAATAATATAGATTTTCATTCTCTAATTTTTAATTTTACCACTAAAATGATAACTGTTTACTAGCCTAAAGACCAAAAAAGCATGCAGATAGATTTTAAATGATAACAATACTTACAAACCGGACATTGTTTTAGAAATATAACATTAGAATAAAGCATAATTTATTTTTAATGTCATATCATTATATTATCAGTAAATAATTAATCATATTGAAACATTCTCCCTTATAAACCCATTATGGAATATAAAATTTATTTTTACTAGTTCTTTAAAACATCACTCATATTTACTTGTTTCAAAATATCAAAAATTATAAAATACTTTGGGTGGTATGATTATGATGTTACCCAATCATAATGTCAACGATGAAAAATAGCAACAATTAAGTATCAATTTATTAATCTTAGTAACATAAATTTATTAACTGAATATATACATCAAAGAAAAATTGAAATTTTTGAGACATACTAATACTACAAACAATAATATATATAATAGGTAATTATTATATATTTTATGAATTAAATACTTGTAAAAATAAACTTTTTGAATATTATTTGATAAAACAATTCAGACCAATTTCACTCTAAAATAGTATATTTACACCGACACAACATTCCAATAATTATTAAACTAAAAATTTTACTTGAAATAAGAATAAAAAATGCCCCCAAGGAAAAAATCATAAATTTCATAATAGATTAATTTTCCTTTAGACATTGAGAATTAATTTCACTTAAATAAATCAATATACTTTCAATGTAAACATTTTTCATTTCTATATTCTCTTAACACAATCTTTAAAAAATTATAGAGATCCCTTGTTTTAGAATACCTAATATTTGACTAAAATCAACTATAATAATATTATTTTTCTTACCTAAGTTAGTAATATCGAAATTTAAATGGTAAAATACATTTAAACTAATATTTCAATACACTATCAACATGTTTTGGAATTCAAAGTCATATAATGCATCAAATCACATTTGTATCAAAAAATATTTTGAAATATTTCTCTAATTATATGAACACAAATATAATTATATTATCTTAGAGAACATATAGAATATCATATTCGTTATACACAAAATTATATCATTATTACTTCATCAATCTCATAAATTTCAATTGATTTATTTTTTATATTCGGAATGTTCCAATGTTGAATACAATATATTAACATTAGAATATATTGAATTATTTTACACACTACATTTTTTTACGAGTGTATATACAAATTCCCATGAAAAAAATACTGACAAAAAAAATATATCATAATTTTCGATAAAATAATAATTAACCATGAATTAATTATAATTTTTTTTGTTAAACTAGATGATCCCTTCCTCTCCATTAGAGAATCCTATAACCCACAATAAAATGGAAAAATGTTAATGTTATCCCATAATCAATTAAAAGAGATTAATAATATAAAAACTAATGTAAAAATAATGAGAATTAAGAGTAAGATAGAATGAGAGCAGTGATATAAGTAATTTCAATTCATCCCTCTTGTTTATATTGTGTTTTTGGATTATAACATTAAAAATTACACTTTGAATATTTCTATTCATGAATTTAATAATATATTAAAAATTTAATTAACAAAAAAATACATAAATTAACATAACGCTTCAATTTTATTAAAACTAAATATTACTAATTTAAAACCTAACGTGAAAGTAAAATAGTTATAAAAAATAATACTTTAAATCTAAAATTATTAAAAAATAAAAATAAAAATAAATCTATGTTATAAAACAATTAACATTTAAATTTTAATAGTTAGTTTCCACAATCCATCTCACTGCTTGTTGTTTTTTACATAATGATTCAAGTAATTTTGGACCCTAAAATTATAACACTATTATTATAGATTTTAAAAAATATGATCTATAAGTTTATATCAAACACAACTTTCTAAATCCTACTTTGTTAATTTGAAAAATTTACTGTATAATTTTAACACTGAGCTTCGCGTTTCTTACACAAAATTTCTCAAATTTATAATTTATAAGACTTTAAAAAAACATCTAAATTCAAAATAATAATAAAATTTTATGTTTCATATATGTTTTCTTGTAATATAATATATTTATTTTAATAATAGTTTACATATTTTTACAATTATCTGTTAGAATGTTACCACTATGCTCATAGATTTTAGAACATATTTTTCTAGATTTTATCTGATGAAAAAATGAAAACATGAATCCCAAAACCACAAAATTATAATATAATATTAGATAACTATATGACATATTTATTAAATATACACCATTTAAGAAATTTTTAGAAGTGTGTTGCAACCAAGAATTGTTGGTTTGGGTTCTGAGAAAAAATAGAATGGTTGGTTGATATTTTTTTTGTTTGGTGCTGTCAATTTTTCTCAATAAAACATTTATATGTTGAATAAGGAAGAGTTTCATATTTATGCTGATTTATTACAAAATATGAATAACTATAACATGTTATATTTCTTTAGTGAAGTAAATTTTTTATCATCATTATGATGTTTTCTTAAGAATTCGACTTAAAATGTTTTTGGATAGATGTTTTGGGATTGAGATATGAGAATTGAATGGTCAATGCAAATGAGTAAAATGGATTGACATGATTGGATAAAGGGTTGAGAAAATATTTTTATGATTATGTTCAAAATCACATGAGATAAGGAATGATATGAAAAAGTAAATTTGGAATGAAATGATTGGACATTTTGGATGAATGAAAGTTTTTAGAAGATTTAGAATGAGTTACATAAAATATTACATGACATATATTATAGTGAAAAGATAAATATGAATTGTTCTACATATATAATATTTTGTGGTCATAATGTGAAAAATGGAATAAATCTTTTTGATTTCATTAGAAATACTTTTCTAGTATAATTTATTAGATTAAAGACTATAAATGAAGTCACATGACAACATTATTTATTGATTTTCATCATATAGATTTTTTATACAAAAGTAATCAGAAAGTAAAACTCGATGTAGTACATGAATGGAATTAAAAAAATGGATTTCCTATCATAAGACATAGGATTCATAAAAATTCCATTAGAAATGTTTTTTTATAAATAGATTCCATCACATAGAGATTTTTCTAGAATATTGAATTGGATTATATTTGAGGAATGTTAAAATGTTTATTGAAGGAGATACATTATGAATATGATTAGATGAAAATTCATTACTTTAGCTATATGTAAGTAATTAATTGTAATTATATATATGATTTTAGGGTGTTTTAATGATATATTTGATACTGATATAAAAGGTAGTTTCCATAATCCTATGTGAATATAATTTTTTTTAATCGTTTAATGATTATAAAATAAACAATGATTTTAGTGGGAATATTACAGTTATTGGGAGAAAATGTAATTTTATTTTAGTGATCAGCCCTTTATTTTTTGATATTCTATTACTATATAAAAGGGTGAAGGTTCCTGGAGAATTTTTTTGTTGCTGTGATAGTTATAGAAGAAATAAGTTGCTGGATAAAAATATTTAGAGTGTTTTCTTCTTTTCCAATGTTCTAGATGGTGTAGATTAATATGGAATATAATAGATAGAGTTGTGTTATATGAATGAGGGATTATATAAATTGACGTGAATGAAGGTACCACTGAATGTAGAGAAGACATATGGTATTGTAGAGACAACAAACCCATGAAGATGTAATCATACATATATTTTTAGATAAGGACGATTAGTTATAATGTTATTTATCACTACTAAAAATAAAATATTAGTGGAAAGAGAAGAATATTCCAGATGGAATGTTTAGAGAAACATTAATTACCACCATGAAAATGGAATAATGTTGGTGAAAGTTAATATTTTTATTATAAAAATTGTAATATCTTACTATCAACATGTGGAGTACATGTATCATCAAAGGACAATAATTCCTGAAAGTGTTAGATATTCACTTATATATATATAAATAAAGGAATGTTTTATAGTGACATTTTGGGCTTGAATTATCTTTAAATGATTAATAATAATAGATTGTATTAAAATATTATGAAATATGTAGAAAATTAGTTTCCTATGACTGTGCTTATTTTTGGATTTACCATTGACTCAATTATCACAAAATAGAGGATAAAGATATTTTAAATTTATAAATATAGAATTGGTATGATCAATAATTCACCCCTACCCTCTCAATGAAAATATTGATACTATCTAGTGATTTTAAAAAGTATTATATTGTGTTTTTTTCATTGAATTTTTAATTTGTAATGTCCAATGAAAAAGACGGCTGCCGTAGATATTCACATCTCCGTTAATTGTATAGGGATTCATATCATTGATTTAAAAAACTATCATATATGGATAAAAATAGTGCTACCCAACCCTATATCTATAGGACATGATGTTCCTAAACTATATAATGATGGTTTCACATATAGAACAATGGTTATCCATTTATCAATATAGATAATAATATTATGTAGATTGATGGGTGGTCCATTAATTATATAATTTCCTAACTCTCTAAATATGTATTTTTGTGGTTTAAAAGTGTTGGAATACAAAAAGGAATATAATAAATTTTTAAAATAATTTATGACAAAAATAATAATTGGATGAATGAAATGTTACAAATCTAGAGATAGATATATGATGAAATTACCGTGGGGGGATAATTTATCTATTGGGAATATATTTACAATAGTTATTGTAATTGTATGAAACACAATTTTATCTATAAAAATATAGAATATTTTATTATTGCTAAAAAGATCATGAAAATCTGTCTTGATAACTATTATTCTAAGCTAAAACCCGTTTATGATAGAGATCTTAAATCTATCTAACTAGAAGATTATAATAGTATTATCATTACATAAGAAATTATAATATAAAAATATTTCAAGATCATGTGAAATATTTATTTGGAAATATCTATCACGACAGATACAAAAATAATTTGATAGAAAATTTGCATGGAATATGTCATTGACTCCAACCTTAAGAATCATGTAAGGAAAAATGTTTTAGGAATTCAATACTTGTTTTAGCTTAATGATAACTCATTCACATGGAATAAAAAACAAATGTTACAATTAATGTGATTTATTTCAGGGCCACTAGAAATTTAAATATATCTACGAGGAAGATAGATAGTCAATATTTATAAAGAATATGTCAAAAAAATCATATTTATTTTCAAATGGTATGGATATTATCTTTTATAAATAAAAAATTGAATCTTATTTATTTTTTCAAATATGAGGAAGATGTTGATAGTGAAGGGGAAGATAAAAAAATTAATAATATTGTGGGGAATTTTCTTATTATTATTTCTAATGATGACAAATATACTAGTGATGAGAGTATAATATCTAAATATGAATAAGTGTAAACATCGATCAATTTTATTCTAGAAAAAGAATTGTAAGAATGGAACTAAGAGATTATTAAACATGAAAAGGTAGAAATTGTGTCTAAGAAAGTAGATCTAGTAAAAAATAGAAATAATTACTAAATAAAAAATATATGTTGTTAAAATAAATGGATGAAATGATATAGCTACATGATGAATTGGGATAACTAAAAATCAGTCACTATGAAAATATAGTGTCCATGTAATAAGAAGTTTATATTATTTAATAGGATCAAGTTCAAGATAAAAACGAAATAACCTAAATAAAAATAAATGTTTTAGAAGTTGGAATGGATTCTAAAAATTTTAAACCATAGATGGGTTATCCAAGATCATTAAAATAAGATAAAAATAATACATAAAATTTTTATAAGAATTAGAAAACAACGAAAACAATGTATTTATAGAAATCATTTGGAGTTAAACATTGGATATTTTTTTGAAGAATCTCTTTTGGATGAGAAGACCACTAATTTTGGAGACTCTATTAATACTTGAAATAAGTATAAGCATAAGAATAATATTTCAATATTAAATAAAATAATTTATTCACAACAATGATCCATCGGTTTTTATCATAAATATGATGGAAAATAGATACATATTTTTGGAAAACATTAATGTTATGATAGAAAATATGGTTTTTATGGATATTGATATTACCATATAAGATATTTTCCATAAAAAAGAAATTTTATAATTCAATCATCATAAATATAATTAACATAGAAATTACTAGAGGTAATTATTGATATGGAATCAACCTACATAAAGGAGAAAACTGTAAAATCATATTTGAAAAATAAAAATAGATTTCAACATCTAGAAAATATTTTTGAATGATCTTATAATCTGTGATTTTTTTTAAATTATAATACTACAAGAACATTATTTTTTATTTTAGAAATATAGAAATCTATATGTGAAGATGAAAAGGCATAGGAGAATGCCTTAGTTTTTAATGATTCTCTTAGGTCCACGAATGGAGAATGACGGTTGAAATAGGATAGTTGGTGTTCATCATATATGAAAAAAGTTTTGAAATTGTTACAGAATTTAGAATATTGCAAATAATTGATATTTAATTTTAGAAATTATAATTTACTCTTAATAAAGGTATTTGGAAATATTATTAATTTTGAATAATAAAAAAATATAGATTTTATTTATTTGAAGATGGATAAAAAGACAATATTTTGATGGTTTCGTATCATTACGGTAAATGAAGCATTGTTCATTAGAATATATTTATGTGTCATAACAATTGGGATCTCATGAGTTTTAAATATATATTTGGATCTGATTTTTAATAAAGGATTTAATCTAATGAAATAGACCATCAATATTATTAATGATAATTCTCCTATCAGATGTCAATAACATATTGTTTTAGGGATGGCCATGAACTGAGACTTATTATTTTTCATTCCAATAGTAGGAGTCCTATTACTAATGGGGTAATTATAGAGAAATATTTATTTGGAAATGGATAATAGAAATTATTTTTCATCTCATTATCGATCATTTTTTTGTTGAGGAATTATTCCTAAGTTTAGTACAATCCCTTGAATCCAATTCCTCATTCCATCTATTTGTGGATAACATTTAGTTAAATCCACAGATGTTTTGGAAGGGTGAATAATTTCCATTTGGAGATGATGAGTAAATTAAGAATTTTATGTATTCTATTTGAAAATTTTTATGTTGTTTTCTCTTCCTTCTTTAGGCCATGAAGTCTTATCAGGATTGTAACATAGGGGAAGGATGAGTCTATAATTTATAGGTAGGATTAAAGATGCCATATCTTCCACATGTTATAACATGATGGAATATTTTGATCATATCATAACAAAAAATGAGTCTATATTATTGATAGATGAATTTCGAAAACTATATCATACTAATGTAATAAAATGATAAAATATATTGATATTCTCATAAGTTGAAAAAAGACATTAAATTAGAGTTGGGTTAGAAGGATACATTATCCTCTACATGTAATTAAAAATGGGTATCCATACACATCACATAAAAATTATATATTATCTTATTCATTCAATGCAGTTCAGCTTGTTCTCATCACATGTAGAATCCTATTCTTTTCACATAGGGAGAGATGTGTCATCCTATGCCTAAAACCTAAGGAATTCGATGGTAATCACATAGGTAAAATGATGGTCCACAGATAAGGAATTAAATGGAGTTTCAATTCTCATTAAATAAGGTGTTTAGTTTTGGATTCTCATTTTTATAGGTTTTTCTTATAGTCATCACATAAGAATGGGTTTGGTGTTCCTCAATAAAGGGAATGGGGGTATATTTCAGTTATCACAGAAGTAAATTTTGATCCTATTATATTTATCAAATGACTGGGGTTGATCCTATTATACTCATATTGTAAGGGTGGTTTATCTACTTATTATTATCACATAAGGGATAATGATCCACATTTCTCCATTACAATGGGGAATTTTAGGTCTTTTTAGATAAAAAATTAATGATTGTAACTCAAAATTTATATTATAGTGTGGATATTCAGGAAGGTTTGGGGGTTTTCATGGATGGAGATAACGTTTTTGGGATTCAATTTCATGGCGTATAAAAGGAATGATTAATTTTTTCACATTAAACCTCAATTTTTATTACATCATATCCTTTTTGGAAATGAAACAAAACAAACATTGTTAGAGATATATATTGGAATGTTCTGTGACAGAAAAACTCCATAGAGTTTAATTTCATGTTGTATGAATTCACATGTGATGAATGGGATAATGAAAATAGATAGAAAGGGATTATATAATGGGTTGATATAGTAATAAATGGATTTATAAAGGACATATGTGGGTCTTATAAAAATCTCCCCAGAGTTCAACATGTAAATAATAATGAAACAAAATTGGTTATGTGAATTCTTATCAGTTGACCACATTTCAAGACGTATATATATTGTTTTCATGAAAAAATCAATATCAATTTGATGAGATTAAAAATGTTTCATTAATCTCAAGGAATATAATATCATGAAATTAATAAAAAGGATTTGTATTGTGATTTTAGGATATATTAGAGTACTCTAGAGTATGTCAAGTTTAGTATCAAAGAAAAATTTATGTTAAAAAGGTGTACAAAAAATCACCCAGTTTATAATTCATCCACTCACCAAATAAAGTTGATATATCTAATATAATTATTCTAAATAAACATGTTTAAATTTGATAAAAACTCAATTATATTTTTCTTATGATTAACCAAATCCTTTTATATGTTTAATTGAATAAAAATTTATAAATATCAAATTCAAATGTCTATTCTCAATTTTTAGCTATACAGTATGATATAAAAATTGTTTTAAAAAATAGTAAGAAAAATTATATTCCTAGAATTGTATAAAAATAAAACAGGTTTAGTCTCATGTGAACACCAAATCCTATCCTATGGATAGTAACATTTTTTCAAATCATGATTAATAATAAAAACAATCCACAACCTGGATCATATTTTACACAAATAACTAAATACAATGTCATACATGATACAAAATTCCTCTTCTGTAGTTATTCATAGGATGTTAGATATAAAAAAAAGAGTGAAAGTAGCATATGTGTACTCTCATTTTGGGTATATAATATTAATCTCAATAAATATATACATACATTAAGAAGAAATGAAATCTAATTAAAATTGAGAATATTATAGAAACTATAAGATTTATTTCTGTTTATTGTTCCTATGATCGAGCTTGATCTGATCAGTAATGATATTCTTCTTCTTATATGTTTTTTATATATAATTGATGATAGTTCAAATGAGTATTTAACTAAGAGATTAAAAAATAATTTTTTCTAGGAAAACCATAATGTTTTTCATCTGATCACTTTTTAGTGTAATTAAATTTTCCACATTATGTTTTGTTGATTTCTAGATATTTTTCTTATAGAAGGAACATATCTTAAGTATATATTTGTTAATACAGATAAATTAATCATAATTGATATTTTTTTAATTTAGAATCCTTAAATTCTATTAGTCTACAGTAAATAATTTAAAATTAATGTAAATGGAGTTCTAAATATTCAACATGGTTATATTTTACATGGTCACATATACATTACCTAATCCTAGACACTCTAGATTTTGGGTAAATTAAATGTATATAGTATGATATTGCATTCACTTTCATGTGATCACATTCCCGAGTAACTTTTTTGGAAATCAGGTCCTTCTGGTCACAAGACACTGTTAATTTATTTACAAGTATGGTTTCACCAATTCTTTATGTTGTAGGATTGATAATTAATCAGAAAATATTTTTAATCTACATAGTAACTTGATTAATTTATTTATCAAGTTTAATCATTTCTATACTCACATCGAACACTATAAATGGTGTATTGGTAATTTCTTTATCAATTCAATACTTAGGGAAAATTTCATCTATAAAAAATGGTTACTTATTTTCTAATGATGTCAGTTGGACTCCAACATATTTTTACATACATTTGTTCACATAGAATACATAATTATGTAAAAAAATTTATATTCTATGTTGATAAGGTCAATTTATGGCTTATTATTTTTATAATTTTATTAATATATAAATTTTCAAATTCTAAAACATAATTTTCATTAATAAAATCATACTAATGTATTAATTATTTTTAAATAATTATTTACTGGAATATATTTAGAATCACCTATATTGTTATGATAAAAATATATGACATATTATTTGAAATGAATTGAAATAATACTTATTCCAATTTTGTAATTGTAAATAAAAAATACAACAATTTTTTTCTTTGATGATAATTTATTTTAAAACAGGGCTTATCATCTTCTTTTATAAGGATAAGAATATAGTGAAATATATCAAATTTACAAAGGATGATTTGGTTAATTACATTATATTTTTAAGTATCGGGATGGAGGTGTATTTTATGATAATTAGAAGGGTGAAATTTATCTAATAAATATAAAACTACAAATTGTTCATAGTTCAGAATATCATGATTATGAGAAAATAAAAATGGTTGGTAGATGTATATGGTGAAGAAATAGTTAATATAAAAGGTGATATAATGGATGTATTTTAAGTATGTAAGTATTGGTTGAAATGTCTATTGAGGTTCTTGAATGATCATAAAATATCCTTACTAGCCAGAAAATAGTCTTCCATATTCTACAAAAATTATTATTGAATAAGATTAATAACAATTAATCTTCCCAATTGTGTTTTGAAGGGTTTATTGAGATATTGAATCCATTGATTATTCGATATCAGAAGAAAGAATTTTGTTTCTGTTAGACATAGAAAATATTTGTTTAAACAAAAAGCAATAGACCATTGAAATTTATCTCTATCTCTACCAACACAATTCAAATCCATTATAACCAATTCCAATTTCTTTTTAGTATGTTTTTTAAATCATTTGATAAGTATTTCCATGTCCTACTTGAAATCATCAAATATTACATTCAAATAAACTCTAAGAAGATGGAATATTTTAAAATCACTAATAACTCCCTACATATGAGTTATATGTGAAAATAAAGTTGATTTCGGATGATTATTTAATATGAATTTATGAAAAAAATTATTATAGAAATATCTAGTATAACATTAACATTACATTTTTTATATATTACTTTAGACCACCATGTTGAGATCCAAAATCCAAAATATAATTTTTGAAATTATCCATCTCTATAAGATGATGTGGATGAAAATAGGGGATAATAAGAGTCGATATCCATATGATGTCTTCTTCTTAAATGGGTTCTTCTATGCTCACAAAACTAATAAACTACAATAAACAATTACCCCAAACATATAATCTGAAAATATTTAAATCTTCATATTTTATAAATGATTTATAAGGAGAATAATACTCTTTATGTATAGATTGAATAGAAGAAAACTACAAAAAATCATACTCATATTCAGTCTATACATGTTCTTATTTGAATGTATAAATTGATGGTTCTACACAAGTTTGTTATAAAGATAAATATAAAAGATATATTTTGGTAAATCCAAGTGTATCGATCATATTCATGATAATTGGATCATAAATAAATTTAATAGCAGCTGGATGATTCATCAGTTATAGTAAATGGTTCTCTTCAATAATAATAGGATATATTTCAACTCATTAATTAAAATCGATCCAAAAAATTAGAGACCCTCATGTAATCTTTATGAAATGGATAGAGTAGTAGCACCATTCCATTATGGAATGCCTCCATGATCATTCTTATAATCAAATTTATACCATTTAGGAGTTACTCCAAATTCATTGGACCTTTTTTTATATTATTAGGACTCAATGACGAAGATTTTTCATTAATATATTCAATAATTTTTTACTTATATAAGCCACAAACATTACATGATATTTCAAAAAAAATTTTTTTATCAATGTTACTTTAGTATCGTCAAGGACAATATTGCTCATATTTTCAAATGAGTAGGCAATGTTATGGAGAATCTAGAGTTCTAATAGATACATTTGGATAGATATCCCTAATATCCTCAAGTGTTGTCTTACTTCCACACTAAAATGTTCACCCTATTCATCTTCTTTTTTTGTTTATATGGTAACATAATTTTAATCATAATAATACTCAACTACCTCGTTAGGTTCTATAACAATATATATATATATATATATATATATTTGTATAAAATGAATTTAATGGGATTTAAATTTTCATAATCCTAATTAAAATCTTCCACGCACTAATTTTTTATTTGATTTAATTTACCTTAATATGCCTATATATATTATTTGATTTTGGAAAAACAAAATATTGGAAAAAATTCCATTCCCAATTACTAACCCATTGGAATTGAATATTTCATAAATATACATAGGTTTATCATTATAAATAAATATTTTTTATTTCATGTAATGTTCACCCATATGTCTAATGATATATATTGATAAGTAAATTTGAACTCTATTCTAAATTAAGAAAAAGAATCTTGATTACTCAAAATGTTGACGTTATATTCTAGGGACTAATTAGATTTTTGATGATCCTAACTAAAAATATCCACTCTCATTTTTATTTTATAGTGGTATGTCTTATTGGAGTCATGTTCGTCATTATCTCATGAATGGAATTTAGAAATGAAAAATGACTATGATATATAAGATATAAAATTTAAAATTCAAATAATATATACCATGTTGAAAACATAATGTATTACCCTATATATTGGAGTAAAATATATTTAATTTCCTATTGATAACCGTTTTAATGAAATATATTAAATCAATTGAATATAATTTCATGTTTGCATTATTTTTATTTTTCAAATGATGATAAATAAGAATGATATTATTCTTAAACTAATAAATTCACAATTTATATTGAATCAGAATATAAAACATAGGCATAAAATAATTTAACCATTAAAAATCCAATAAATGTTTTATTTATAGTATAATATAGAAGATGGGTGTTTTGATGATTGACTATAAGAATCAAGCTAGATTGATCATTCATTAAACATTTTGAAAGAAGTTACACAGATTGAAATTTGACTTCACGATATTGTTTCATGAAAACCGTACTAATTATATGACTCAAAACTCTAGTGGATTTAGATAACCTTTTAGAGAGAAAGGGGATTATAATAAAGAGATTCAAGATGGAAAATTTCTATAAGTTTGTAAATGATAAATAGAATAATAGATTTTTTATGATACTAATTTATATTTTAAGTATATTCAATAATTTATTTAATATGATAATAATGAAATAAAAATAAATCTAAATTGAATATGTAATGAATATTAAAACTCAAATAGTTACTCGAGGTTGATCGAAAAAATATAAACTTATGGTAATATAAATATGGAATAGTTATTATACTTTACATGTGCCTTACTGTAACATAGAGGGTTCATGGTAGGTTAATAAAAATCAGAAACTACTATAATTGATTCCAAATATGAACCTATGAATAATGTATTATAGTTACATGACTAAAATAATAGTAAAAACATTAGACAAAATATAAATGAATAAAATTTTCACTAAAAATAGATGTAAGATTTAATAAAAACTAAGAATAACAATTAATAAAATATTATAGTTACAAACATAAATAAATGATTTAGGAAATATAAATAATTCATTACTAATGTATAATATAAGTTTTCTCAGTGTATCCATATTCTTTGTAGAGTTATCATCATGAAATATTTCAATTCCAATGAACTAAAGTGTAATAATTTTTCTGAAAATGATTTCTGAAAATGTGAATTCTTATATCAATATTTTATTCCTATAATTAGACATAGTAATTTTAGAAATATTAGTATCACTTATATTGTCACAATATATAATAAAATGTTTAAATTGATAACAATAATCTAGTAAACTATTAATCATCAATAGAGTTTTTTCACAAAAACTTATTACAGTTAGGTTCCCATATATAGTCATAAATAATGATATTTATTCTGTTCCTTACCTTACCTTGAATGTTCATACTTCACAAAAATATAAAATGTTCATTATGTTCTTTTAATTTCATATATAGAACAAATAAAATTAATATCATAATAACATACTAATTCAAATGAATGCAATAATGACCATAATAGTTTAAATTTAGTGGAATTTTTAGCTATTTGAAAATTAGTTTCATAGAGTTTAAATGATATTATTGTTGAGGAATTTAGGTTTCTTTAGGCATTTCGATTTCTCTATGTTTTGAAAATAACTAACACTTTATCTGAAGGAAAATTATATTTTCCCTAAGAATTATTTTCATAAGAAAAACTTCCCTTCTCTACGGAAATTTTAATCCTTACATATGTTTTCATAGTTCCTTTTATAGTCTCTCTATATCTAACTCGGTTTATTTCTAAATAAAAATTTGTATTCATATCTAAAATCATATAATTCTATAAACTCTTAGATATAGATTATTCTACTTTTAGACTCCAAATTCTCTGAAATTCAGACCCCAGATTCTCTAAAATTTAAACCATGAATTCTATAAAATTCAGACTCCTAATTCCTCTGAATTCAGACTCTGAATTCATCATAATTCATTCTCCGAATTCTTCAATATTTAGAATCTGAACTCCTAATAATTGAGAATCTGAATTTTTCAAAATTCAGACTCTGAATTCATTATAATTAAGACTCCAAAATCTATTGAATTTAATTTTAAAATCCTTTGTAAAATAGAATTAGAATGTCTATCTATTATAAACTCTAAATGATTATCTGGAAAGACTCCAAATTCTATTTTTCCTGGGACTAAAAAACTTAGATTTAGTATAGAAATTTATTTATCCTTATACTTGTTAAGAAACGTTGTTGTACAATCTGTTTCTAACTAACTGTCGTTTGAGTGACACATGTATTGGTCCTTTCAAGATTCAATGGAAAATATGACCATTGTAGGAGGGAGATAACTTTTGGGGAAGTGACTATAAATAAGATCTCATTTGAATGAGCTCACAAAATGTTGATAAATCTTGAGATTTCATACTTCACAAAAAAAATTTATAGAGAGAGACTCTCATGTTTTGTGCGTACTAAACATATTGCTTAGATTTCTTAGTGAGAATCCAATTTTTTCTAAGTGCAATCAATGGATTCTAGTGATATGAAGACTGAGGTTCCAAATAACTTAAAGATTGAGGGCTTGTGAAGTTAACAAGAAAGATACCTATATTTCTATCGAGGGGTTACCCTAGTGTGGGTAAGACAGGCTTTCATGAAAGTATAAATCAGGGAACCTTTATCCAAGGTTATTGGATGCCCTACTCTATAAGTTATATGATTCCATACTTGTTACTTGTTCCATTTCGTGTTTTTTAGCTATATTTTGATAACTAAAGAATTTATAATCTTCTTATACATTATTGTACGTTGGAATACTCTGATAAGTAAGATTCTAGATGCATTAAGGTTGAAAATTTTCCTTGTAAATTTCCCTTAAGTTTCATTTCCGAATCATATTTTGGTAACCTAGAAAGTTTGTTTAGTTGAACTAAAAGAGGATTTTTGAATTTACCTTATTTGTCTTTGTTAAACCTATATTTCATTACGGTTAAAATTTAATATTTTTAAACATAAAATTATCCACCTCTTGTAATTGAGAATCTACATCATTATTTCGATCCAACAATTGGCATCAGAGGAGGTATCTGAAATAATTATATTCATATACATGTTTTCTTGCTTGTGTTTTCCTTGTACTAAATTTTATTGCATTATTTTTTCTTCGATACTTTTATCATTGTTTATAAACATTTTCATTTAACATGTTTTTGTAATAAAATATTTTTTTTATAGAATGGAAGGAATGAATATCGATTTATTTTATATTATAAATCATACTAGACCACCTATATTAATAGGTAATTATTATGAGTACTGGAGGGATTGAATTGTCATGACCCGCCCTCGGGGTCCGTGCCGTGACTACCCCAAGCCCGCCTTCCATAGGCCAGGGGCTGGCGACTAGCACCAAGGCGTAAATCCCGGTAAAAAGGGAAGAAATTGCCTTTGTAAAGTAAACAAACACCATAGAGAAAGCAAGCGGAAAGTAAACACTAAGAAAAAGCAGAGTACAACTGAAAGTGCGGAAAAGTAAATGGGCCAGTATACAAACCCAAACTGAAAGTAAAGTACAACTCGAAAGGGAAAACAACAAATGAAAAGTAAATCCGCTACACCGATCTGTCCACTAGAAATCTCACCTAGAGGGTGGGTACAGATAGCTCCACTGCTCCACGGGTCCCGCCGTCCGCTCCGGGCACGTCCCGCCTAGTGGTCCACCTCCGGGTACCGTCCCGCTCTGCAAGCCTCAGCTATGGTCAACGCTGTCCGTCGTCTGCAAACAACACAACGTAGTGCGGGAAAAGCCCGTGCAGGGGTGAGTATAAGCTACTCAGTAGGGACCCCGAGACCCCTGAAGGTCTCTCAAATCCACAAAGGATAAACCACGAAGAAAGGTACAATCACGAAGTATCAACCGACACTGCTTAGGTATATGCCCATACATATACCTAAGTCATCAAATTCAAATACGCTCCAACCTCCGAGCCCAAGTACAACTCAGTCCACACAGGAAAGTAAACGTATTCCACACAGGAAAGCAAAACGTAATCCACACAGGTTTGCACAACACAATACACACAGGAAAGCAATAGGTTTCAGCTCATACATGTATACTTCTTCGAAAAACGATAAAGATGATCTCTGATCCATCTAAGTCGTCGGACCCACGAAGGATCGATAGGTAACTAACCCCCGCAAAAGACCCACACAGGATCGGGCCCACATAGGACCTGTAGATAAGCACCGCAAAGACCCACACAGGATCGGGCCCACACAGGACCTGTAGATAGTCACCGCAAGACCCACACAGGATCGGGCCCACACAGGACCTGTAGATAGTCACCGCAAGACCCACACAGGATCGGGCCCACACAAGACCTGTAACACTGATCCATGTAGGATCGCTGAGTGCTGATGTCGTCGTCGTGGAATCAACATAGGATCTCTGTACTGTCGTCGTCGCAGTCACAGTAGCAGTAGTAGCAGTAGTAGTCACAGTAACAGTCGCAGCCAGCACTAGGGTTCCCGCACACAGTAAGCTCGTTCGGAGGGTCCGCTCCACGAGCCAAGAGGCTGATACATCAACTGACACAAAGTCCAGAGTTGATGTATTCAAAAGATCCATATCGTCAACAGGAACTCAATGCAACAGACGGCGCGTCGATCGGACGCCCGGTCTGAGAGTTATTGGCATTTTCGTCCCCGGGGCCCGGTTGGTTTTTAAGGAAAATCCAACCCGACCGTACTCCACCTGCGTCCAAACCTCGGGCGGAGTATTCCAAAAGATCCGTCTCACTAAGAGGAACACAACACAGCTGACGACACGTCAATCGGACGTCCGTAGCTCAAGATATGAGCGTTTCCGCTCCGAAGGCCCGGTTGGTTTCGTGAACGAACCAACCCGGCCGAACTCAAAGTAATCCGAAACCTTGAGTGCGATATACCGAAACGACCGTCTCGATTCAAGGATCGCGTTGCCGCAGACGGTTCGTCGATCGGACGTCCGTGGCTCAAGATATGGCCAAATGACCGAAAAAGATTCGAAATGGGGGGTCCGGGTCCGGGCCGACCCGGGCCGACCCCCCCCCCCCCCCCTGGGTCGGCCCGAACCGGGTCGACCCGGCCCGGCGGGCCGGCCGGCCGGCGGCCGCGGCGGCCTGGCGCCGCACGGAGGCAACGCGGGGGGCAATCAAGCCCCCCCTTGATTTGAAGACGGCGCGGCTTTTAGCCGCACCTGTTTGCAAAACCGCCCCCCCCCCCCCACGTGGGGGGCTTGATTGGCAGGAAACGGGGGGGCAAAGCCCCCCGCTTGATTGAGAGGGGTGGCGCGGCATAGCCGCGCCCTTTGTAAAAAAACGGCCCCCACGTGGGGGTTAGCTTGAAGACAAACCGGGGGGCCTCCTGCCCCCCCCCCCTTCAAAGGAACCCCCCCCCCCCCCTCATAAAGAGGGGGGTTTTATGGGCTGGCCGGGGGATTAATTTACCCCGGTTTATTACCATCCGGCCGGCCAGCTGGCCGGCCGGTTCTCTCCAACGGGACCGGAAAATCCGGTCCCCTCTTCGGCTTCCGACGCCGGCGGCCCGGCCGCCGGTCTCCTCGTTCCGCCGCGGCCCGGAACCGGCCGCGGTGTTCGTCGTCCAGCGCGGTGCGACGGCACCGCGCCCCTCCGCTGTGCCTTGATTTCTTTCAACGCGGCGCGACGGCATCGCGTTCAAGATGTTTCTTCCATGGTGCGCGCGCGATGGCATCACGTATCAAGATTGGGCGAATATCCGCGTGGTGCAACGGCACCACGCCACCTTGATTCATCCACAAATTTAATCACCAAGAACGAAGGAGGGGGTTCGGCCGTGTTCATGCGGTCCGGCCCCCTCACGTTAAAACACAACATAAAATATTCAAAAGCCACACGTTAGACATGCTAGATCCACAATCAAGAATGAAATAATTAAACAATAAACAACAACCCCTACCTCAAGTATAAGTTCGAAGATTTGACAACGTCCGCGGAAGACAACGTCGCGGAGGTCGGGCGTCGCGGTCGTCGTTCGTCAAATCCGTTGACGAAGAGATACGCCCGAAGAGATACGTCGTTGGCGAATCTTCGTATGCTGACGAAGAAGGTCCGAGGAGGAAGCGGCGTTCCCTCTCGTTGACACGGAAGACGAAGAAGAGAGGCGGCGTTCTTCGTCGGAACTTGAGCGTTCTTCGTCAAGTTGAGCGTTCTTCGTCAAAGCTTGAAGATGAAGGAGAAGCTCTCAAAATCCTCTCAAGAACAAAGGAAACCAACCCAACAAAATAAAATAAGCTTAAGCTTATTTTATTACACAACCCTCCTCTTAGAATTTCAAAGGTTTGAAATTTAAATTAACCCTCTTCAATTAATTAATCCAAGTTGTCAACATTAATTGAAATGGGTTAAAGGGGAGGTTTTGAGAGAAATTGAGGAGTTGGGGTTCGTGTGGGCCCCACCACACTTAATCCTCCCAAGGTAGGTTAAGTGGATGTGGGTCCCACTCCCAACTCCCTTTGGTAGGATTTATCTAGTTAAAATAAAATTTGTTCTTCACAAATTTTATTTAACTTAAACTAAAAACCCAAAAACTAACTTTCAACCCGCAACAAACGCAACTTCCGAAAAGGTCTCTTTAAGTGAAAATCGGCACTGCGAGTTCATTGGTGCCCTCAGATTTCAATTCCGAGCACCGGATCAAAAGTTAGGAATTCCCGCTCGTTCGTTCACTGAACGTACCCCAGCCAAATTTCGGAAATTGATTCCGGGCACTCCGGGCCTCGGAATCAGGTGACGTCTGAAACCGCGCTCTTGTAAAAATCCAAAGAAAATTAAGAAAAAAAATTTCCCTTGAATTTTACGGGTCTTTACATTACTCCCACCTCAGGGCTTTAGGTCTCCGTAATGATACATCAAAAACTAGGGAAACAAATGAGGGTACTGAGCACGCATCTGAGCCTCCCGCTCCCATGTGCTCTCCTGGAGATTCCCGTGCTGCCATCTGATGCGAACAAGAGGAATCGATCGCCCACGCAGGACCCGCTCCCGTCGATCCTCTATCTCCACCGGGACCTCCGTAAAAGTCTCCCCATCGTCAACATCAAGATCCCCATGATCAATGATGTGCGTCGGGTCGTGCACGTATCTCCTCAGCTGAGACACGTGGAAGACGTCATGCACCCGGTGCAACTGAGGTGGTAGAGCCAGGCGATAAGCCACCTCACCAATCCTTCTGAGAATCTGGAAGGGTCCGATGAAGCGCGGAGATAACTTGCCGCCTCGGCCAAATCTCCGAATACCATGTCGAGGTGAGACCCGCAAGAAGACGTGGTCGCCATCCTCGAACTTCAGTGGCCTCCGCCTCCTGTCAGCATATGACTTCTACCGGCTCTGAGCTGTCCTCATCCGCTCCTGGATGACCTGGACCTTCTCTGTCGTGGCCTGGACCATCTCTGGTCCCACCAGAGCTGCAAGATTTCTTCTTTGCCGATAAGAGAAATCTGGTCCCATCCCCTGGATGAACCACATTCTTTGCCTAATACAGTCAATCCTAACATGGATGAAATCCATACCAAGGATGACGTCATAAGGGCTCGACGCTACTACTAAGAGATTCAACCGTTACTCTCGCCTCCAAGGGTTGAGTCACACTGTCGGCATCAGTGTGTGGTAACTGGGTCTCCTCCAGTAGATGTCTCACAAGTGAGGGTCAAGTCAACAGCCAAAACTGGAACCTCTTAGTAACATCATGAAAGAGGACAGGAACGAAAACATCACAAAGGTATGCGTCTTTTATTATTGCAGCTCATAATACAAGACGCTACACAAAAGCAACAAGGAACCAGAAGTACAAAGGATATATCCACTAGTTCTTCTCCTGTCTATCGGCTCCCAGAGCTCCATGATCGAAGGCCTCGGCTGCCTGAAGCTGAGCTCTCGCATGTTCACCTACTCCCTATGGTCGTGGCGGACCTCCTGGTGGTGGTGGTGGCAGAGCCTCAAAGCGTCGCCCACCACCTGCTGCTTGGCCAGCTCCTCTACCTCGTCCGCCTCCTCCCTGCGGACCGCCACGGTCGAACCTCTGCCTCTGCCTAGGTGGTTCCTCAATCGTCTGCTGCTCCTCCGCATGGCGGGTCGGGCAGTCACGAGCCATGTGGCCTTGCCCGCCGCATGCAAAGCACTGTCTTCCACTCAAAAGACTGGCTCCGCGCTATGTGCCCTGCACTGCTGAGCCAGTGCCCTGAGGTCGTCTTCCTGAAGGTCTAGTCTGTCTGGACCCCTGAGTCATCCGTCGACTGCCTGCTGCAGATGACTCTGCCACGTGCCGCCCTGCGGTGGGTCGCTGTGCTGGTGTAGACTCAGCAAGGAAGCTCTCGATCAGAAGGGCCCGCTCCAGTACTCCTGTCTGAGTCGGTATGCTGAGGGAGACCAGCGATGACCTGATCTCGTGTCTCAAACCCTGCTCGAAGGTCCGGGCCCGGAAGAATGAGTCCCGTACCATGTCGGTCGAGTAGCACGAGAGATCGGTAAATCTCGCCGAGTACTGAGCGACCGTCATGCTGCCCTGCCGCAGCTGTAGAAGCTCCTGGATACGCACCGCACGAAGGGTGGCGGGGACGAACTCCGAGCGGAAGAGGCTCTCAAAGTCCGTCCAAAGTAGAGATGCCTCATCGTGCACCTGGAGCATCAAGCTACACCATCGTCCTGCTGCTGCGTGTAGTAGGCTCGCAGCGAGGATCACCATGAGGTCTGCTGGTGTCCTCACTAGCCTAAACACTCGTACTACTGCCTCCAGCCAGTCCTCTGCTGCCTGGGGATCCGTCTCCCCGCGAAACCTGAGCGGTCGCTGGCACTGAAACTCATGCAGTGCGCTGAGGCGACGTGCATCGTCAGCGGCTGCTGCTGGAAGCATCGGGGGCTCGGCGGGTAGAGCTACCGTCGGTGCCACTGCTGATAAAGGGCCTTGCACCGAGGCCTCGTCGCTCGGTGGGCTGTCGTCACACTCGACTCTCGGAACCCTAGCTGGCTGCCGTCGTGGGGCCATCCTGAATAGGAAACAGGTGCGCCACGGTCAAACAGTATACCTGGTGAGCTGATATAAGTAATCACAAAGAAAACTTTGAAACACACTCGCAATCAATGTTTTTGTGCATTAAGTCGGAAATCAGAAGTCAGGGTCCTGGTGTACGGATACGTCGGCCGCCGCACCAACACTGGACTCCCTGGACTGATAACCACACTCAATACGCTAAACATTATTGCTTCACATAGAAAAGATCAGAGTTCACGGTAGAACCGAACTCCTCTGATACCAATTTGTCACGACCCGCCCTCGGGGTCCGTGCCATGACTGCCCCAAGCCCGCCTTCCATAGGCCAGGGGCTGGCGACTAGCACCAAGGCGTAAATCTCGGTAAAAAGGGAAGGCATTGCCTTTGTAAAGTAAACAAACACCACAGAGAAAGCAAGCAGAAAGTAAACACTAAGCAAAAGCAGAGTACAACTGAAAGTGCGGAAAAGTAAATGGGCCAGTATACAAACCCAAACTGAAAGTAAAGTACAACTCGAAAGGGAAAACAGCAACTGAAAAGTAAAGCCACAACACCGAGCTGTCCACTGGAAATCCCACCTGAAGGGTGGGTACAGATAGCTCCACTGCTCCACGGGTCCCGCCGTCCGCTCCGGGCACGTCCCTCCTAGTGGTCCACCTCCGGGTACCGTCCCGCTCTGCAAGCCTCAGCTAAGGTCAACGCTGTCCGTCGTCTGCAACCAACACAACGTAGTGCGGGCAAATCCCGTGCAGGGGTGAGTATAAGCTACTCAGTAGGGACCCCGAGACCCCTGAAGGTCTCTCAAATCCACAAAGGATAAACCACGAAGAAAGGTACAATCACGAAGTAACAATCGACACTGCTTAGGTATATGCCCATACATATACCTAAGTCATCAAATTCATATACGCTCCAACCTCCGAGCCCAAGTACAAATCAGTCCACACAGGAAAGTAAACGTATTCCACACAGGAAAGCAAAACGTAATCCACACAGGTTTGCACAACACAATCCACACAGGAAAGCAATAGGTTTCAGCTCACACATGTATACTTCTTCGAAAAACGATAAAGATGATCCCTGATCCATCTAAGTCGTCGGACCCACGAAGGATCGATAGGTAACTAACCCCCGCAAAAGACCCACATAGGATCGGGCCCACATAGGACCTGTAGATAAGCACCGCAAAGACCCACACAGGATCGGGCCCACACAGGACCTGTAGATAGTCACCGCAAGACCCACATAGGATCGGGCCCACACAGGACCTGTAGATAGTCACCGCAAGACCCACACAGGATCGGGCCCACACAGGACCTGTAACACTGATCCACGTAAGATCGCTGAGTGCTGAAGTCGTCGTCGTCGAATCCACACAGGATCTCTGTACTGTCGTCGTCGCAGTCACAATAGCAGTAGTAGCAGTAGTAGTCACAGTAACAGTCGCAGCCAGCACTAGGGTTCCCACACACAGCAAGCTCGTTCGGAGGGTCCGCTCCACGAGCCGAGAGGCTGATACATCAACTGACACAATGTCCAGAGTTGATGTATTCAAAAGTTCCATATCGTCAACAGGAACTCAGCGCAACAGACGGCGCGTCGATCGGACGCCCGGTCTGAGAGTTATTGGCATTTTCGTCCCCGGGGCCCGGTTGGTTTTTAAGGCAAATCCAACCCGACCGTACTCCACCTGCGTCCAAACCTCGGGCGGAGTATGCCAAAAGATCTTTCTCACTAATAGGAACACAACACAGCTGACGGCACGTCAATCGGACGTCCATAGCTCAAGATATGAGCGTTTCCGCTCCAAAGGCCCGGTTGGTTTCGTGAACGAACCAACCCGACCGAACTCAAAGTAATCCGAAACCTTGAGTGCGATATACCGTAACGACCACCTCGATTCAAGGATCGCGTTGCCGCAGACGGTTCGTCTATCGGAGGTCCGTGGCTCAAGATATGGCCAAAAGACCAAAAAAGATTCGAAACGGGGGGTCCGGGTCCGGGCCGACCCGGCCCGACCCCCCCCCCCCCCCCCCCCCGAGTCGGCCCGAACCGGGTCGACCCGACCCGGGTCCGACCCGGACCGGCGGCGCGGCGGCCGCGGCGGCCTGGCGCCGCACGGAGGCAGCGCGGGGGGCAATCAAGCCCCCGCTTGATTTGAAGACGGCGCGGCTTTTTAGCCGCGCCTGTTTGCAAAACCGCCCCCCCCCCCCCCCCCCACGTGGGGGGCTTGATTGGCAGGAAACGGGGGGGGCAGAGCCCCCCGCTTGATTGAGAGGGGCGGCGCGGCATAGCCGCGCCCTTTGTAAAAAAAAAACGGCACCCACGTGGGGGCCGGCTTGAAGACAAACCGGGGGGCCTCCTGCCTCCCCCCCCCCCTTCAAAGGAACCGCCCCCCCCCTCATAAAGAGGGGGGTTTTGTGTGCTGGCCGGGGGATTAATTTCCCCCGGTTTATTACCATCCGGCCGGCCAGCTAGCCGGCCGGTTCTCTCCAACGGGACCGGAAAATCCGGTCCCCTCTTCGGCTTCCGACGCCGGTGGCCCGGCCGCCGGTCTCCTCGTTCCGCCGCGGCCCGGAACCGGCCGCGGTGTTCGTCGTCCGGCGCGGTGCGACGGCACCGCGCCCCTCCGCCGTGCCTTGATTTATTTCAACGCGGCGCGACAGCGGCGCGTTCAAGATGTTTATTCCATGGTGCGCACGCGACGGCATCGCGTATAAATATTGGGCGAATATCCGCGTGGTGCGACGGCACCACGCCACCTTGATTCATCCACAAATTTTGTCACCAAGAACGAAGGAGGGGGTTCGGCCGTGTTCATGCGGTCCGGCCCCCTCACGTTAAAACACAACTTAAAATATTCAAAAGCCACATGTTAGACATGCTAGATCCACAATCAAGAATGAAATAATTAAACAATAAACAACAACCCCTACCTCGGGTAAAAGTTCGAAGATTTGACAACGTCCGCGGAAGACAACGTCGTGGAGGTCGGGTGTCGCGGTCGTCGTTCGTCAAATCCGTTGACGAAGAGATATGCCTGAAGAGATACGTCGTTGGAGAATCTTTGTATTCCGACGAAGAAGGTCCGAGGAGGAAGCGGCGTTCCCTCTCGTTGACACGGAAGACGTAGAAGAGAGGCGGCGTTCTTCGTCGGAACTTGAGCGTTCTTCGTCAAGTTGAGCGTTCTTCGTCAAAGCTTGAAGATGAAGGAGAAGCTCTCAAAATCCTCTCAAGAACAAAGGAAACCAACCCAACAAAATAAAATAAGCTTAAGCTTATTTTATTACACAACCCTCCTCTTAGAATTTCAAAGGTTTGAAATTTAAATTAACCCTCTTCAATTAATTAAGCCAAGTTGTCAACATTAATTGAAATGGGTTAAAGGGGAGGTTTTGAGAGAAATTGAGGAGTTGGGGTTCGTGTGGGCCCCACCACACTTAATCCTCCCAAGGGAGGTTAAGTGGATGTGGGTCCCACTCCCAACTCCCTTTGGTAGGATTTATCTAGTTAAAATAAAATTTTTTCTTCACAAATTTTATTTAACTTAAACTAAAAACCCAAAAACTAACTTTCAACCCGCAACAAACGCAACTTCCGAAAATGTCCCTTTAAGCGAAAATCGGCGCTGCGAGTTCATCGGTTCCCTCAGATTTCAATTCCGAGCACCAGATCAAAAGTTAGGAATTCCCGCTCGTTCGTTCACTGAACGTACCCGAGCCAAATTTCGGAAATTGATTCCCGGCACTCCGGGCCTCGGAATCAGGTGACGTCTGAAACCGCGCTCTTGTAAAAATCCAAAGAAAATTAAGAAAAAAAATTTCCCTTGAATTTTACGGGTCTTTACATGAATGAAGGCATTAGTTATTAATACTAGATTGGAAAACTTTTTCATAATTGATGGAGATTAAAAAATTCATGACAAGGAAGACAAAACCTTCACCAACCAAGAAGTGTCAGAATATCAACGAAATTACAAAGTACACAATACTATTTTGTGTTCCATGAAATGAAATATATATAGTCATATTTATTCATGTGAAGAATAAAATTATATTTGGATGAAAATTGAGGATTCTCATTTTGGAACATCCAAATTTATTGAAACTATAAGAGTTATGCTTAGAGGAGAATATCATGTATTTATATTTCCCTTTGGAGAACCAGTTTAAAATTTGAAATAAATATTTATGACCATTTTAAATAGTATACAATCTATGGAAGATAGTGGTTTAGGTGATGATTCTCAAGTAGACAAGATTTTTGATATTTTTCCTAATGACATGGAATCTAAAAGAACAACTATTGATGAGAATATAAAAGCGTATCAAATCACTCTTGATGAGATTTTTGGAACTGTTCTTCCACATTAAAAAGGAATGAAAATAGATGATGATATGAATATGAAGATGAATTGTAATATAAGTGTATCCTTTATTACTTCTAAATCTAAGATTCAGGAAAGGGATACAAGATGTAAGTCTATGAATGTCACTGTTTTATCTGTATCTATTGAAAGTGAGAATTCTGAGAATGTGCTAGCTAAACTTGATTGTAGGATGAACAAAATAGTTTGAAAGAAATACTTTCAGTAAAGATACAAGAAAAAATATATAATAGACATGAAAGAATCAGAAGTTACTTTCTGTGAATGAAAAAGATCAGGGCATATATGGATAGATTATACTATGCTTAATAAAAAGGAGAGAAATTATAATCATTCTAAGAGGAATAGAATTAAGTACTAAAAGGATAAATGTAGTAATGTTTTAGGAGCTAATGACAACTAGAGTACCATTGGTTGTGACTCATCTGATGAATCATTAGTTTATAAATCCTCTGCACCACAGAATCATGGTCTACTAGAAAAACAATCAATTAAAAATAATATTTTAATAGATAAGGTACACAATACTGTACCTATTACTAATGTATATTTTAATGCATATTATAATGATGATAAATACTAAAAATCATCAGATTATGATTCCTCCTCATCAAATGGTAATACATTTTCTTCTTATGAATAAGTGTCAAGGTTGTCCATACTTCTAGAGAATAAAAATTCATAATTCATGAAAATGAATTATAAAGAAAATTCTAGATTTTTTATTTTGACCAATGAAGGACCAGATATTTCTAAATATCATGATAAGAAAAAATATGACTTTAATAGTATTTCTAAAAATCTTGAGAAAGTTAATTCTAAGAAGGATATAATTTCAAAGGATATTGAAATTGTAATTTAAAAGAAAAATATTTTAGAAGTTAACACTAGTGCTAAAACTAATGTTTTTTAGGATAAAAATATGGTTATTAAACTAATGTTAGAAATATTTTCCTTAAGGAAATGTCTGTCAAATTTTACCCTAGGTAAATAATTTTTTTGAAAATATGTAATCCTAAATTTGACTTTCAAGAAATAGTTTTATATTTTGTTATACTAATTCTAGACTACTTTTTAGAAAAAACTGTTTCGTTTCCCAAAGTACTCCATTTGGAACTAAATTTCAATGTGGTGGACATTAGAAGGAATGTTTTTCATTAAACAAAACTCAATCTTTAGGTTTTCATAAAGCTTATTTTTCTAAGACAAAGAGGATACCAAAAATTTGGCTATCTAAAATTTCTAGATCCATGAAATTTTAGATTCTAAATGTCTACCTCTTTTATTTTCCAAAAAATAAAGAAATTACCAAAAACAATATATTGTACACGGATAATGGATGTTCCAAGCATATGAATAGTAAAAAACTTTCTCTGAAAATATTATCAAGATGAAAGGAGGAAAAGTAACTGATAGAGATAATTCTCAGGGAGAAATTATTTCTATAGGTAACATTATTCTTCTTGAAAAAATATTAATTTCAAATGTTGTATTGGTCAAGGGTATTAAGAAAAAACTAATTAGCATAAGTTAATTATGTTATGAAGGTTACCATGAGAATTTTAGGAATGATAAGTGCTTAGTGCACAATTCCAAGGAAGAGTTTATTCTTTTTTCACATAGGAAAGAGAATGTATACACACTATAATTAGAAGACCTTAGGATCCAATATCTACCTTGAATTATTGTAATATAAGGTCAATCATGGTTATGGAATAGAAGGTTAAAAAATTTTAAATATAAGAATCTATGTAAACTCTCAAATAAATGACTAGTTAAGGATATACCGGAGCATAGATTTGATTTTTCAGAAGTTTGTAATCCCTTCTAATTTAGAAACAAACATACATCATTTTTTAAATCACATGGTGATGTATTAACTTCTAATTCATTACTATTAGTGTATGCAGATCTTTGCAGCCCAACACAAACTAGAAGTATTGGAGTAAAACATTATGTATTTGTATTAGTTGATGATTACACTAGATTTACATTCGTCTATTTTCTAATAAATAATTCTGGTGCTTTTATTAATTTAAAATTTATAGAGCCCTTGTAAAAGTGATAAAAACATTCCATTTATAACAATTCATAGTGATCAGGTAGGAAAATTTCAAAATTCAGACTTTGAATCTTTCTGTTGTAAAAAAGGCATTACTCATAACTTATAAGCTCCACTAACTCTTCAAAAGAATGGTGTTTTTGAAAGAAGAAATCAGGTTCTTCAAGAGATAACTAGAACCATGTTGAGTGAGTATTCTATAGTTGAACAATTTTTGGATTAATATATATGTACATCATGATATATTATAAGTCATGTTTTGATTAGACATTTTCTTAACAAAACCTCTTACGAATTGTGGAATGGTAGAAAACCAAGAATTTTATACATCAAGTTATTTGGTTGCAATGTATTAATTAAGAATACTAAAGATATTCTACATAAATTCACACCCAAATTTGATGAAGTAATTTTTCTAGTCTACTCCACAACTTCTAAGTCTTATAGAGTTTTTGATAAAAATACATGTACTGTTGAAGAAATAGAGCATGTCAAATTTGATGAAGCTGATCGTTTTATTTTTAAATTTCCCTAAACTACATTCATAAATGTGTTTAAAAAAATTATTTATCAACCATTGAGAGAAGAAACATAGGATAAAGAAAATGTTAATGAAAATGTTTCTGATGAATTTACCCCAGATGTATCCTACCATATGTTGATGAACTGGTTTTACAAAATCCAAATGAGTTGTTTCTTAAGAACCATCCCAGTGATAGTATCATTGGTGATGTAAATCAATATTTATGGACTAGATGTTACTTAAAAAAATGAAGAAGAACATATAGTATTATTTTCTTAATTAAAACAAAAAAGAACTACTCAAGCGGTAGGTGATGATGATTGGATAAAATCTATCCAAGATGAGATAAATAAATTTGAAAGGAACAAATTCTGGACCTTGGTTGAAAGACCTAAGGAAATTTTTGTTATTGGAGTAAAATGGGTCTTCAGAAATATGTGTGATGAAAATGGGATCATTGTAATAAATATATCTATATTAGTTTATAATGGCTATAATAAATAAGAAGTAATAGACTATGAAGAAACCTATGCTCTAGTAGCTAGACCGGAATGTATTCATATTTTACTTGCCTTTGCAACATTCTTTAATTTCAATCTTTTTCAAATGGATGTAAATTGTTATTTCTACAAAGTTTATGTTCAATATGATGTTTTTTTTAACAAACTCCTGGTTTTAAAGACACAAAAAATCCAAAATATGTTTTCAAACATACCAATGATTTTTATGGACTTAAACAAGCCCCTAGATCATGTTTTGATAAAATTATATTATTTTTTTCTACTAAAAAATTATTTTAAGGGAAGGGATGATCCAACTATTTTTATAAATAAATTTATGAAAAATGTTTTTTATGTTAAAATTATATTAATGACATTACATTTCGTTCAACTAAGAAATTTTTGACTTATTCTTTTATGAATATAATGAAATATGAGTTTGATATGAGTATGATGGGTGAGTTAACATTTTTAATAGTTTATCAGGTTTCTCATAAACCAGATGGAACTTATAGATCTCAACATAAATATATTAAAGATATTCTTAATGAACATGGATATGAAAACACTAAATGTATATATATTCCAATCGGAACCTCAAATTCTGTTAATCTTGATGAAGTTGGTAAACCAGTAGATCAAACATCATTTGGAGGTATGAGAAGAAGATTACTATACATAACAACTAGTCTTCCATATTTAATATTTTATGTATGATAATGTGCAATATATTAATCCGATCACAAGGAATCTCATTTAAAGGGAGTAAAAATATTTTTTTTCTCTATTTAAAGGAATCCATGGATTTAAGATACTTTTATAATGAAAGAAACAATTTTTTAAAACGTTTTTTAGTTACTAAATTTGGTGGGTGTAGAATGGATACGAAAAGTACCTATGAAACTTTTCATTTCTTAACAGATTAATGAGATTATATGTCATTCAAAAAAGAAACACTCAGTATCACTTTCCACTACTGAAGTAGAATATGTAGCAGCTGGAAGTTGTTGTTCTCAAGTGTTGTGGATGAAACACACACTCAAAAACTATGGTCCAAGTTTTACAAAAACGCAGATATTGTGTGATAATACTGGTTCCATTTCCCTAAGAAGAAACTATGCACATCACTCTCATAAAAAACACATAGATATTAGGCATCACATTTATAGGGATCACACACAAAAAAGAAATATCATTTTCTTATTTATCAGTGCACAAGATCAACATGCTGTTATTTTTACAAAATCTTTACTATCCACTTGTTTTGAATGTATTAAAAAAAATTAGGAATGATAAACATAAGGTAATCTTCCATATTAAATTTTTCTTGAAACCTATCTCCATTCATTAAGAAACTATTTTTCAAAAGGGGAGTACATTTTCATAGTACTTAAATTTTTTCATATATAATATTATCATAGTTAAAATATTTTTGTCAAACAATTTTTTCTTTGTTAAAATTTTTTGTAATTAAAATTTTTCATAGTAAAATTTTTTCGTAGTCAAAATTTTCCCTTACATAAATTTTTTCTTAATCAAAATTTTCATATCCGAAAATTTCTCAATTTCAAAAAATTCATTTATTTAATAAATTTTTCAGTAATCTATTGTTTTTAATAAGAATTTTCTTCATTACTGATAATTTTCCAACTAATCTGGAAGGTATGATTCCATATTTAAATTTTCATAATAAAATTTTACTTGTTGGTATATCACTCTAGTTTTAAGACATTTTTTTGAATTTACTTTCCTTAAATCTGAGGTTTTATCGTAAAAACCTCACAAGACCAGAATCTTCCAATATATTTCTTTGGATTTCTTCTCATATGTCAGATCATATCGATCTAGTTTGAACCATTGGATCAATCATGGAATATGAACCATCACCTAAACATCTATATAGATACCCCCTAATGATTTCCCCACATCAGTTTTTAATCCCTAGAATACCGAAGATCTGCATATCTACCTAAACATTGTTTCATATTTCGGATCTTCTTAACTCTAAATGTCTTTGGAAGCATCCTTATTGATGAAAATGTTATCAATAATAAAACTATCAATATATAAAATCTACAAAGAAATGTTAGTTGATCAGGTTTTCTTTAAAAAGTTTGATTCTTTCATTACAATATATATTAAAATGAATGGTTGGGAAAGCCGGTGGGTAGCAAAGAAAAAAGTATATGATCCATTTTATCTGGAGATTTATATTGAGTTCTATGAATTTATATGTTTTTTTAATAAAGGATAGAGATACATTCTCTCGATAAAATGTTATGGAAAAACATATTCTCCTTCCTTCAGTAAGGAAGCTAGTAATAATAGAATATCGCACAAAGGAGAATCCATTTTCTGCACCCACAAACTACATGGTCAGGTATGATGTTTTGATATAGAAAAATCTATAGATTTACATGAACTAAAAGGAGTAAATCTTCAATGATAGACAATATTTATACTAACATAAGAATGTTATCTATATGGGTTCAAGGATTTCTCATTCCAAGAGAAGAAGACAAGGAATCCTTAAGGAAAAGTGAAATAAATTATTTGGATTATCTTGTCATCCTATGAAAGATAAAAATTGTGGAGTATATCTTTTTGACTATTGAAAAATCAAAAATGGCACCCTCAAATCACAGATCACTATGTATCCAAAAATATTATCCAAGATCATTTTCTTATGCCTAGTATCAATTAAAATCTCTTGTAGTTAAGAGTATAGATTTTTCAAATTCGTGTTTCTCAGTGATGATACATTGAGGTGGATGAAGGTTGGTTTAAATGAAATATCCGGAGAAATTTATGACTTTTCTGAATGTGTTATCGAATCCTTATCCAAAATGATAGATGTATCTGAGACTTAAAAAAAGGGTACCAAGAAGAGAAATGTGAACGATCCAGAAGTGAATGAAAAAACTCATACAGTTCAGGAAACAAAATTAGATCCTCCAAAATCTATGCAGTAAAAGACCTATCTGGATGAAATTTTTACTATGATGAGACAAGATAAGAAGAAGAAGAATAAATGATCGCCTAGCTTTATCATGGATTCTTATGAAGAAAAAAAAAATAAATATTACGGTTCTTATGGAATTTAAGAAGCTATAAAAAGTGAATAAGAAAAAAAGAAAATGTCTAAAGCTGATATTGTTCAATCTCTTCTCAAGGATAATAAGAAAGTTTCTTATTAGTTTTAGTAAAAATAAACTTTTATCAATGAAACTATACTAGTATAGACTTTGAGAAAGAATATGGTCATTCTGGAACCTGATGAAGAGGAAGAGATTGGACAGGAAGAGGAATTAGAAGGAAAATAATAGCAAGTAAGTGATGATACATATGATATGATAAGGAAAGTTGAAGAATATCCCGAGAAAGATAGTCCTTCTGAGAAATTATCAATTTGGTCTTCCCAGGTCAAATCTTTGTAACATTATACCCTGGGAAATGGTGATATAGGTCATGAAGAATTAAATAAACCATCAAAAGAAGAGAGAAACAACCATGATTTTGTTCAACCATAGGTCCTAATATAAGATGTTGAAAAGGAAAAGGACTTGGAAGACAAGATATTCCAACTATTTGATAGTGAACATGAATCACCAAAGTCTATGTAGATCATTTAGAGAGCTGATAATGGAAGTTATGAGGTAGCTGATGCACCTAAAAAGATAGTGGTGGCTTTGAATTATATTGGTGGATCTTCATAAATAAAATATGTTCATATAGAAAGAGAATCCTAAACTATAAGAGATTATAATTTAGAATCGTCCTCCATGGGTTACGTTTTTTTAGTTCAATCCCTATAGAAATTTTTTGATACAATTTCTTTGTTTACAACTATTGAATCAAGATGTCAGATGATTCAATATTCTTTTAATCTGAAGTCAAATTTTATTTACTTGCTAATGGAAAATTTTTGAGGCTTCTGGACAATTTTAAATCCTTATATATCAAGTATGACACACACATGAGCTCATGAAAAGAAATTACTAAGTGTACTAATAAGATAACTAATGATATGATAATATTTAATGAATTTCAAGATAATGTAAATGATGATTTTGATACTAATGATATCATGATCAAAGACATTACTATATGTTTTATTGAGAAGCTAAATCTGGAACAGACAGTTCTGATGCAGTAAGACAAGGATCTAAATGGGAAACATAATTCTGCCGATTTAAATCTGAATGGGGAAAGAGATCCCAGAATTTAGTTCGAAGAAAATATTAGTAAACAAGAAGAACTTCTTAGGACTCAGGAAATAAATATTAAGGATCGGGGATAAAATATAAATACTTGGGAGAAGAAAAATGAAGATTAGTATGAACTGCTCAATTATTTTGAACATGATGATAAAGAGCTTAAAAAGATGAAAACCATTGTCAATAATTCTATGACGAAAGAAAAAAGGACTATTTTTTCCTTATCTCCGATATTTTGTTATATTACCATTATTGTAAAAATTCTTCCAAACATAATGAAATATTTTTTTGTCCATTATATGTTTTGTTTTATAGTAATAATATATCAAGTACCATACTTTTTATTCAATTATCTCAATTCAATTGTTTAAAATCAAAAATGGGGAGAATGGAATGATAAAAAGGAAATTAACTAAAGAATAAAATTACCTAAGTAAGGGGGGGACTATCTAAGTGGGGCTGTTATCAAATAAGATTTACTTATGAATGAAAAAAAATAATATCTTTACGAAAGTCATGAATATGATCCTTAGGGATTTAAAAACCTAAGGGGGAGTTTTTCGTATTTAAAATGATTCATATGTAAAGTGACATAAATTTTAATTTTATAATAATAAAGTATAATTCTATGTTCTTATATTCTATATAGTAAATATTTTTGTGCATTCCAGAATGGGGGAGATTGTTGAGTCAATAAGGTTTCCTTATGAATTTTCCATTTATCTATTTTTTTAAAATCCCAAACACTTTATCATAAGGAAAATTATATATTCTATAAAAATTATTTTCATGAGGAACACTTCAATTTTCTATGTAATTTTTTATCCTTACCTATATTTTCATTATTCATTTTATAGTCTCTCAAAATATAAATCATTTTATTACAAAAGAAAAATTTTGTTTCATATCTAAAATTCCAAAATCCTATAAATCCTTGGATATAGAGTATTCAGTTTTCAGAATTTGAATTCCCAGAAATTGAGACTCTGAATTCTCTGATATTCCGACTCCAAATTCTCTAAAAGTCAGACTCCAAATTCTCTGAAATTCAGACTCTGAATTCCTCAGAATTTTGACTAAGAATTCTTCAGAATTCAGACTCCTAATTCCTTAGAATTTCATCCCTGTATTTATAGGAATTCATAACATGAAATCTATTAAATTTGTAAACTAAATTCTTTGTAAAAAGGATTCTGAATGTCCATATATTATAGACTAAGAATGATTATTTGGCTAGACTCCAAATTCTCTATATTATTTAGACATTAAAAATTATATTTGGTTAAGAAATTTCATCATCCCTATAGTTGTTATGGAACAATTTTGTAAAATATGTTTATAACAAACGAGTGTTTGAGTGACACGTGTATAGGTCCCTCCAAGATTCATGGAAAAATTCGACTGTTGGAGGATGGAGCCGACCATTGGAGAAGTGCTTATAAATATATGCTAATTTGAATGATCCCATGACATGTTGATAAATCTAGAGATTTTAGGATACTGAAAATATTCCTAGAGAGAGTGACTCTCCTGCTTTGTGTATACTAAATATCTTGTTCATATTTCTTAGTGCGACTCTGATTGTTGCTGAGTACAATCGAGGGCTACCGGGGATTTGAGGACAGAGGTGCAGACTACCTTAATGATCGAGGGTTTGAGGGGATATCAAGATAGATTCTGATATTCCAATCAAGGGTATACCCTATTATTGGTCAGAAAGAATTTATTGAATGAATTAATCAAGAGACCTTTATCAAAGGCTTTTGGAAACCCTTCTCTTTAGGTTAAAAAATTCCATACTTGTTACTTTTTTGTTTCATGTTTATTTCCACTGTATTTTGATAAAGGAAGAATGTATAACATTATTATACGTTCTCTTAATTTTCTATACTTTGATAAGTAACATTTTATATGATTTAGGGTAGAATATTTTCATTTTAAAAATTCCTTATGTTTCATTTCCGGAAGCATATTTTTTGAACTAACAAGTTTGTTTAGTTGAACTAAAAGAGGTTTTGTGAAATTACCTTGTTTAAATTTGTTAAACATAGTTTTTTGTAAGGATAAAAATAAATGTTTTTAAACTAAAAATTCACCCCTCTTCTAATTGATTATATGTATAATTATTTCGATCCTATAATTATTTATGATTTTCATGGAAAAAGGAATAGATACATACAAAAAACTTAATATCTTGTAAAATAGAAGCTATATTTATGAAACGTCTAACAAGAAATCTATAAGTATATTTGTAAAATGAAATTACAATTTTTTCAAAATTTAACATAAAACCATTAGTCATATAATTTTTGGTACCATTAATGATTCCATTAAAAACATTTTAGAAATACTTTGGAACATTTTAGTTTATTTAAGAAAAAATCCATCTTTGTTTTGAAAAATCTAAATAATATAATTTATTTTAACTCACCCAATAAATATATTTAAAATTTCTTTATCATAATTTTGGTAAATTCAATACAAAAAGAGTATTTGGATGGTATGAAAATACTATCATTAATATAAATTTTAGCTATCACAAAATCAATGTATATTTTAAATAAATAGAATTTATAAAAGAACTAAATATGTAAAACATCAGAAATTATAAATGTTTTGATCCTATAATACCAAGCTATAACAGCCTATTATAAACTATATGATCATGAAAATGATTAAAAATATGACTTTTAAAATTCAGATCTATAAATAAAATTTAATTTGTAAACAAATACACAATTGTATAGCCATTAATAATATCCCACTTGAAATCCAATTGAAATAGATTTGTATTAGAATGTTCAAAATCTGTGTGTTGTATTATAATTGATTAAATTATATATAATAATAAGAATATTTCTTCATAATAAATAAATTTTTATTGAATATATACATATTCAAAAAATAGAATTGTTTTTTTAATTATTAGTCTATATTCATCAACAATATTTCTATATTCCAACTTAGTTCGAATATTTAGGTAGTCTTTAGTTATATAAAATAATTTCAAGACATTTTTTGTATCAATCTTTTTTAATTCTTATAGTATTGAAATCACCCAATATTCTTTACTAAATATATCTTTGTTGTTTGTGGGTTAAATCCATGAAAACGTATTTATTTTCTACTTGGTTTCTTAGTGGTTATTTGTTTTGAGTATGCATATCAAGGCATCATATTGTATCATTTAGGGCATAGTTTTTTAGAGTTCTAATTATTCATGGAACTGAAGTATCTATTTCTTCCAGATGTACTTCCTAGTTAGGAAAGACATGATTTTCAATTCAACGATATTTATTCTCTAAATAACAATAATTTTCATAATATTTAGATTAATTATTGATTATAAAATTTGAAATATCATTATCAATATTTTCTATATCATATATCAGTTGATGTAGACATATGAAACAAAACATGACATTAATAGTACATTCCACAACTTTATGTTTCTCATTAAAACTATCAATTTTATAAGTGGTTGAATAAAAAAATCATTTAAATAATTTTGGAACACATTTATAAAAATAATCCATTGTAAATAGAATCTATAATTTTCATATGTATACTATAATGTAATTTACATTGGGTTTTCTACCAATATATAATTTATATAATGTTTTTTGACGATTATTATGGTTATATCTCAATTAGTTACCTAACCAGCTATATTAACAACTTCATCAAAAAATATATATGTAATTAGTAATCACTGTGTATAGTATGAGAATTTTCATAAAGATTCATATTTTGAATTTTAATTTACCCATTTTCTAAGATGTTAATAGAGTTTGGAAATTGTTTGGATAAACATATATTGAACATACATATTAAATATCTTGTTTGTCAAATTATTGTAAACGATTAATTTATATGGTTTCAATGGTGATTATATTATGGATTTCCAATAAATATTCATATTTTTCAAAATGTGTAGTGTCATTAATTTTATGTTTGAAGGAAAAAACGTTTTATATCATGAATAATCATAAATAATGACATAAATATAGTGTTTTCCTACTAAATAAGAAATTTTAGATGGTTCAAATAAATATTTATTATCCAATTCAATTTGTTTAGATGTGGATACCTATTTCAATGGTATAAACTATACATAACTTTATTTCAAATTTATAAAAGGATTACCAGTTTTTTAAAACATATCATAGGTAGATCATTAAGAAAAACATTATTATTTATATTTTAATATGGGTATATATTATAGTGTTCATGTATCCTATTCCATAACGAGAATTCTATATGATACCCACTTAATTAGGAAAATAATTTAGCGAATGACATATCTAAATTAACATCATAAAAATTATCTTTTCATAAGGACATATTTTGTAAAGACTAATTGGAATAGTAAATCATACAAGAATTGTTTTTAGATTTAAACTTGAAACTATTATCACTGAACAGATAAATTATTAGGAGGATGTATTCTAAACCATTAATGAATAACAATTTAAAAAAATGGATATATTAAGTAATTATAAAATTTAAAAATGAAATAATCATTCCTTTTTCATTTTCACTAAATGTGAAATTTCAAGTATTAACTTTTATAATATACTTGAAACATGAGTAGTCACTATAAATAGGTATTGATCATTCCCTATAGAGATAATATAGAAATTGTTGGGGATGAATATATATATTTTCTGTCTATAGTCAACCATGAAATAGCATTGGTACCCATATTTACATGGGTCAAAAAATGTTTAGAAATAAATATATTTAAATCCACATTTGTTTCATAGGATTTATTCCTACAGAAATAATATATTTAGATAGAAAACCCATTTTAGGTCCAAAAGTCTTATAAAACTTTAACAAACTAGTGTGTTTCCTTCAAACTGAAGACTTGTTTCCACTAGGAATTAAATAATTATTTTAAATACTCCCTTATTGTCTATATCCAAAGAAAATTAAATATTTCAATTTTCTAGGTCAGTGTTTAAATGGTATGATAATAAAGTATATTATTCTATCAGAAAATTATAAAAAAAATATTTTTATTTGTTCATTTACTAGTAATTAATAATTTTTTCATTTAAAGGATTAAAATTGTTTAAATTTTAGATACTAGGATTAGATTTATCTACAAAGAATGAAAATATAATAATTTTTGTATTTTTACATTTTTATTAGACACATCTAGAACAATAGATAGATGATACCCCTGAAAGAATTATCTATATAGAATAAAATTTCTTTTATAGTATTTTTTATAAAATATAATCTAATTCACTGGATCTGTATTCATATGAAATCTAGTGGGCCTTTATTTTATTAGTTGTAATTTTCTCTTTATCATCCTACTTTTAAATTACATGATCTTAAATTCTATATGTACTGCGATGTTTGATGACTTCCTGGTATTTTGATAGGGATTTTTTAAATGAAACACTTTTTGTTTTTGGATTATCATATTCATTTTTTACTCATTACATTTCTTCATAAATCACTATCATTCTAGCAAGATCATTGAATGGTAATTTGAGTATGTATCATGCATATAAAATATAAACATAAATACCCATAAAATGTTCTCATAGACATCTCAATATCTGTAGAAGTTGAGTTTCATCATCCATATTTTTTAAAAGTATAATCATAGTATTTTGGATCTCATTGAACCTAAGATAATTTCTAATGATTGATTTATTAGTTTTTTTGGAAATCATCATACATTAGATAATATTATTTAATCTTATTTCCTTAAATTTAGATTTTCGACCATGAGACACAAAATGGGTATCACAAAATTGTTTAGTTGTAGTAAAATAAGATATCATTTTAAAATGTACCTCCTATAAATCAAAATAATAATATATTCATTTATTTATAATTTTAATCATAAAATAATTAGTTTAACAATCCAATTCATTTATTACATTTTGAGGTTTTCCATATTGAACATACATAGATCCCCCAAGGTCAAAATCCATGGAATTGAGTTCAATTTTCATTTTTATTTTTCACTATGAAATTTTTTACCATTAATATATGGAAGTATTTTTTTCACATATCAATAATACAATGCATACATAATAAAATATTAAATAACAAATATAATTTAAAATGATATTTCAAAACAAATCATCAATGATGAAGATAAGTAGAAATAGGGAATAAAAACCCATTGAGTTGGCAAATTGGTCAGATTAGAGTACTATTGATTGAGTGGGTAGGGTCTTCAATATAAATTTATATTAGACAAATATATTTAAAATTCAACAATTTAAAATTCCCCCATTTAACTAATATATTATGTTTATCTAATTTAATTCTTTCAAATTACCTCACATATGATTGATGAAAACTCAACTAGAAAAATTGTATGATTATATTAATCATTTGATATCAATATAATAATATAAAATTGTAGAAATATCCCATTTAAAATTTAACTATGAACAAATTATTTTCAAATTTAAATTTAAAAATAATTTTAAAATATTAGAAAAAATATAGAAACACAAAAAAGAAATACAAGTTGTTAAATATTCAGTTGAGACATATTCCTCTCAAATTGAAAGTTACCTATATCTAAGAACATTAATGAAATAATTTTGTAATCCACAGCCTGCTTTGGTGTTTAGAGATAAAACATCATGTTTTGATGTTGGTCCAAATACATCCTCTACCACTATTTTAAAAGGCAGGATAAGTTTACAAAAAAAAAATGGTGTATGTGAGTACTAGCCATTTTAGTTTAGTGTATGGTAAGACCCAAATACATTAAAATACATTACAATACATTCATGTTATAATAAATATTATTTTATATCTCTTTATATGAAACACCATATTAATATTTTGATACATATCATAATGACATAGATGTAATAACATGCAAGATTAGGTTTTACCACCTATTAATGGACCACATATTTTAGAACAATACTTGGAAAATATAATAAATTTAATTTTCCAAAATAAAATTTATTTTTTAACTTGTAATGTAAAAATATTATTAGCAATAATTTTTGGTTTGTTTATGAGATGTTTTATTTGATTAATTAATAGTGATAAGACCACATTTTAATAAACACTTTAAATTTTGTATAAATAAATGTTAATGTAAAATAATATATTAATTGTATTTTAGTGTGAAAATAGATAAAATATACAACAATTAAACTGATGTAGGATATTAGAATAATGTTATTGAAATTTGATATAAAAAATTTGTAATCTTTTGAATGTTTATACGTTAAAAAATATCTTTCTCACCACATGTGTGGGATTAATGTTAATCTTAATTTTTCCACATCTGTGATTTGAATTTTGAAAAAAATAGATATATGGTTTTAATGAGTAAAATATTTGTGTTATCATAAGATCAAAATAATTTTTTACTAAAAGGATTAGTGTAAGTGATTATAATTAATTACAATGATTATGGCAAGAATAGACTTAATATGAGACGGAACATTAATCAAAAGGACCAAAATGACCAGAACAATATTTGAAAACCCTTTATCTTCAAATAATTCTGACATATCCCCATGTGGATCTAATTTTATGGGTTATTTGAATATTATAAAATAATATTTCCTTATATAAATGGTTATGTAATGAAAAATATTGAATAAGATCTTTCCTTAACATTATAATTTAACAACATTGATATATGTAAAATACATCATATTTTTGGTTATACATTTCTTTTTGAAATATAAAATGGTTATTTTTATCAAAATAATTTACCAATAACTATTATAGATGCTTTAGTTACGTAAAATTCTTATGAAATGCCAAAATATTGATTAATTTGATACTAATTAACAAAAATAAATAATAGTATAAATATTTAAATTAAATTATATTTATAGAATCATTGTCCTAAAATATTTTTCTAGATCAAAATATCATATTACATTGCTATAAACATAATATTTTTTAATTATAATAATTTTTTATATACTGAAATTAAAATTAAATAAATAATGTCAAAATTGAAATTAATGTTATTTTACAATAAATGATATTTTATTAAATGATACAAAATTAATAAAAATAATTTATTTTTTAAATATATTTATAAGTGTCAATAAATTTTTCATATTTCTATTTAATGGACCAATTAGTTTTTTTATCTAAAATACTTCCCTGATATATTGTAAAAACATTGTTAACATGGTTTGAGTTTAAGCATTGTTTTTTCATATCACATGCGTGTATTTCAAAATAAATATCCAAAGAACGTGGTTTTTTATTTTATAAATTTGATATAATACTAATAATTTAGTGGATATTTATTTTCTAGTATGTCTCACTTGATAATAGTTTTAGTGATTAAATTATATAGGTTGGAAATCAATATTTTTTAACAAAAACCAAAATGATAAATTTTTTAAATTATATAAGTTAAAGAACCAAATTATTTAAATTAACATATTTTTGTGTTTTTGAGGTTTTCATAGTCCATTCATCAAATTTTATCCATTATTTTTTAATTTTGATGGAAATTTAGCAAATGTATATGTAACAAGCCATGTTTTATCATTTGAAATTAATTTCTAATAATTATTTCATATAATCACATGAAATAACAATAAAAGGAAATAATCTATACTGTGTGACTTTTAAAAACAATAATGACACTTCTGTGTCTTGAATTTTGAAAATATAACTTACACGGTTGTGACTAGTAAGATATTTGGAGTTTGATAAGACAAAAATATTTTTTTGAATAGTAAACTACCCTTTATGAATATTAATATGACCATTGTGAATATTACATCATCTATAAAAATAATAAAATTTCCCATTAATGTATATATAAAATTTAGGAATCTTAAGTGATAACATGACCATAGTAAAAGTATTGGTATTTTTTACGTCAAAAATAATTAATTAAAATTAATTAGTTATTTTAAAAGAAAATGTATTTTCCTAAAATGTTTTCATAAATTAATAACTTCTTGTCTTATTATTTTATGATACTTTTAAAAGTCCTTTTGTAATATTTTAAATCATTATTAAGTCAATCATAGTTTTAAAATATGTATTTTTAAAGTAAATTTGAAATTTAATTAAAATTAAAATTAATAATATATAGAAAATTATTTTTGAAAAGTGGATTTAATTTTTAGATTCTAGACGTCCAAAAATATTTATGGTGAGTTTTTGGGATTTTTCATTAACACGTGATTTTTTTTAAATAATAATTTACAATAATTTGCAAAATAACCAAAATACATGATTTATTGAGTCATGGATGATATTATGATTATGTAAGACCAATTGGTTTGAACACATATGCACTTATTACATTATTTGGTGATGAAATCATCACTATTTTTGGTCTTGAGTAAAATTAATAAACTATGGAATTAAATATTTTGCAAACCCTCCTCACATCCACTATAAATACCACCCCTCTTTACCTCTTATCTTCACTCTTCTAAAGTCTTATTCCTTGCCTAAATTCTGCCCAAATAACTTCCCAGTATCACCCCACATGTCTAAAATACATTAGTATCTTCAATGAAACAAATCCTCTCCCTTGAAGTGGCTCTCAAGGAATATTTATTCAAATGGTAAATTCCTCTTTACAATTCTTTTAATCGTATTCAAAGTTCATTTGTTTTCTATTCTAGCCTTACCTATACTCATCAAAATATTTTGAAAACTCAAGTACCTTAAATTTAGTAGAATGTTTTTATGATAATGTAATATGTTATTATAATATCTCATTTACTCATATCTTAAACTGTTAGTGAAGACACTATCCGATATGTGTTAATTTACCACATTAAAGGATGATGAGTTTTCAATTTAATTGACCATCTTCTATTCTGGTCATGAAACAATTTTTTTTATGGTTGAACCCAATTATTATGTGATATATACTGTGTAAGGATATATAATTTTTTGTACACATGATATTAAATTATAATGAACAATGAGTTTGTAGTGATCAAAAACTACCAATAAACCCAAAAGTTATCAATAAAGTTTTATATAATGATGCAACTTCACTCCTCGTAAAAAAATAAAATTTAAAACCATTTAATCTTGTTCATTTACAATAATAAAATATAACTCAAATTTATTAAAAACATCCTAATTTTACAATATTCTCCATTCATGAAAATAATTAAATGGGTCGTAAAAACCAAGAAAACAAATGAACCCAAACAATGAAATTGAACCACTTAACCCATAAAAAAGTTCATGAATGAATGTAAAAAAGTTATAATAAATCTATTACATATTGAATAGTTTATAAAATTATTAATTAATGAACCAAATTTGATTATTCAGGTCCTCTATATCATGTGGAGAACACCATCAGACTTAAGGTGACACATCTTCTCTATTTCATTTTTATTCAAGAATGTCCTCTATAGTATGTCCTTTTATGTGTAATCCCTAATTATGGGGTATGATTTTACAACTGCACAATAATGACCTCATTATGTATAAGTTATTATAATCCCATTTCTCTCTCATTAATCCCACTCATGTACAGCCCATACCATGTTGATAATATGTACGAGATTCCACCTGATCCTCCTTTATCATTCAGGAGGCCTTATTTTTATTTTTACCAAATGAAGTAATCCTATATTGTTATGTTAAAATTTTAAATTATTTTTAAATTTTCTAGATTATTTTATCAATACCATTTCATCATTCTCTTTTAGTGATATAAATTTTTTAAGCGATTTCTTCTTCAATTCTTATCGATAAGTAAACCTATTTTGTGTGAACTTCCTGAATTATTATCTGATTTCAAGTGCATTATATCTTTTACTCAATTATACCATTTTCATTATAAAAACACTAGTTTTATTATGAAAAAAATCTTTGTTCACTTATGGTTCTAAATAAATAATTGTTCTCTTTTCAATTTTAAAGTCTCTATAGTATTTTCGTTACAACTACTGAAAAATGTTTTAACGCATAACTTTCTTTAAGTAATCTTCTATCATGTTGTCAAATATAATTTACATCACCGAAAATTATACATTAATATTTTTAATTTTTAATTTTAATCAATATTTTATTTATTTATTTCATGGACACATTTATGATATGTCAATTGGTTATTCTTTATGACAAGATTATGGTACCATATTCTTTCCATGGGAAACCCTTATTTTTAAATATGATTGATTATGTATGATTAATTATGTGGAAAATATATTAATGAAATGTAAATATGGGTGATCCAAGATAGCTCTCCAATGAATTGGGTTACGTTTATTCTCATGATACATTATGTGCAATGGTCATGGCGGTTAGCCTTGGCTTGTGCTACCATATGTGACGGTCTTGCTGGTTAGCCTATGATTGTAATACCATGTGAAATGTTCTTCGAATTTATATTATACTAGGGATAATGTAATTTTTTATGCTTCTTCCACATTACTATTCCTCCTTTTTATACGATTCCATGTTTATATATTATTATTCTATATGTTACATGCATTTTTATATCGTCATGTTATGCCCTCAATCCCATGTTTTAATGCTTTGGTCTTATGGGTTTTACCTTACTAGAATATTTATATCATCTATTTGTTCATGTGTTCCCCATGGTACCATATGCTGACGTTGGAGAACACTTTAAGTAAAGAGATCAATTTTAATATTAAATAATGACTTGTTTTTTTAGTTCCCTTTTTTCAGTTTTATGTACCATGTCTTCCTAGAAACTAGACATTCCAATATTTGGATTTTACCCTGATGTATAATTATTCTAAAAATCATATAATTTTATATTTAAATGGCTCGGTATTCTATAATATACATCACATTAATGAATACATTCTGGTATAAGCAGGAGTGCCACTCTCCCTTGACTATAAAATGGAAAACACTCTAACACTTAATAACACTTGTAAACACACATTATCTCGACAATGTTCTACCCAAATAGTTCCCCAACATATCTCCCCAAATACTACAAGCATACCCTTGGTCATAAAAAACCTTGGAATCCCTTTTTTTCAAACCAAAACGAGTTATCTAATTAAAGGATAATAAACTTCATTATGCTTTTTAGTTTTATTTCAATAATCCAATTGTTGAAATATTATTATTCTATGTTTGTATAAAAAAACATGTATACTAAATTTACAATTATTTTTTTATTATAAGGGTTTGAACTAAAATTAAAAACACTTATATATAATAAGAAACAAACATACTATTTCTTTGTTCATTGAATGAAATGATTACTGTTCATTTTTCCTCTACCACCCTCATAGAGGCCATTATGTTTGAAATGGTTTTTATATATTATATTTTTGATATTTACTACCTATTTATACTTATTTAATCCTTTTAAAACACATACCATTTATACTTCCTACTTAGTGATAATACGGTATCATCCTTTGAGGACGTGTGGTCTACCACTCCCTCGAAGAGATGTGATTTGTTTACACTATATATGGAAAATATTATGGATGAATATTTTTAAAATTTTAGACATATATATCCTATATATGATACTATAATTATTATATAAATAAGAACCATTTATCTGTAATTACTTTAATAAGAGAACGAAATGAATCTAGCGTTCATGTGTATGTACGACCTACCGTCTCTATGGATGGTGTATTTCTTTTCATTTATCCAAAATATTAGTAATTATTATACATAAGTATGTACTAAATATATAAAATAATTACATAATTTTAAACATTATGGATATTAGTAAATTAGGATCTATGTAATAGGTACATTAAGTAACCAGTCAATACACAATTTAGAAAACAAGGTAATTATCACACAAAATAGTTAAATAATGAAATAAAATTAACAAACTACTAATAAAATTTTATAAGAGGTATATATATGATATTAAAAAAAATTAGTATGCTTTACTATAAGTTATGAACATATTTTAACTACTATAAATGATGAAAAAGACAAAAAATCATATGTGAGGTTATGTTAAGGGATTGTTGCCTCACTTTTCTTTCCGTGAGGCACACGCCATTAAAACCACATACTTATTTTTTGTGGTGTAACTACTATCCTTTTTTATATAATATATGATGAATTATTTTTACTTAATATTGTTTAAACACTTCACTTTATTATTATTACACTATTGTCTTCAAATTCACATGTTACCATGATGGTAAGGTAATTTTGTCTCAATTTATATTCCTTTGAGAATTATTTGTCTTTATAGAACTATTACATTTTTTGGTGTATATAATAACTTTTTACATTTTAGGTCTTGAATATCCTTACTATCATGATATTATATGTTTTATTTAATATTATTACTTCACGGGGATTATTATTTTAATGTTTCAAAGTGTAACACGTTACTTTGGAAGGTTTTAATTTTTTTCCCTAATGAATGATCTTAATGATTATCCTTGAAATCTAAATTGATTTTATGATCGGTAAAATTATCTTTAAACAATATCCTTATTGTAATCATTATTAATTTACAATTTATCCAAATATAAATATTCTCATACTATGGATATTTTTATTACCTTAACCATATAAATTTGTTCATACAGTGTTCACTTTGATAGTATTAGATTCACAGAATGAGTCCTTTATAGAATAATATACTTGGAATGAATCCTTAAAAATATTAGATTCATATCCAAAATCTATTACAATAGTATAATCAAGGAAATAAGACTGAAATGTATTATATTCTTTGAAGGAATCCGTCACACCACTTGTTTCATGGAATGAAGCCTTGATAGTATAAGATTCTTATCATGTATCCTTGAATGTATTGGATAATTAGATTGAATCCTTGAAATTATTTTATAATTGGATAAAATCTTTGTTAGTGTGTTATTTATATTGAAAATTATTCATTTCTATCAAAGATAATTTATTTATCATTCATCCACGAGATTTAGCATCAAAATATATATGGATACATTTGACAATAAGTTCATTGATGAAATTGAATGTGTTTCAGTTTCATAACATTCTATATTGAATATTTTTATCCATTTAATTTAGTGTAATATTTTATCAATTATTTAAAATTCGATGTTAGTTTATTTCTATATGTTAATTATTTATTCTTATTTACTAATCTTACAGAGCATTTGAGATCACTCTTATTGTGTTTCCTTTCCCTATGTTATAGAGAAAAAATATTTGACTAAGAGATTAAGGATACTGTTTATTTCATTTTATTATTTATCATAATTATATTTTATATTTACTAATATATTATGATTATAATGTTTATTACAATACTATTTTATTAAACCAATTCGTCCTTCTATATTTGATTCACTGTAATCATAACGACGTAATAAAATAAATTACCGACTCAGAGCTTATGTGGTTGGAGAATTTATGTTAGAATCAATGATTTTTTTCCGCATCCTTCTGAAATATATTTAGAAAACATATTATTGGGAGAACAACACCAAAATATTCATTGAGGATATGTATACAATAAAATCCTAGAATTTCGATAAGTTAGTAATTATTTGGGTATTCCCTAAAAATAAATCCTTGTATTGATACAAAAAGTGGATGTAGTCCTAGAACTGATGTACCTAGTGGTAATAAAATCTCCATGATTTCTCGTTGCTGACTTGGGGTATACTTGTACCTAAAAATGGGCCTTACTACACACCTAGTTTGATATGCATGAGGGATGCAACAAAGAAAATTCAGTTATACTTTTGAATAATAAAGTAGGATTTGAGTATAAGATGACTATGAATAACCCAAGACAGATATATGGTGTCATATGTTATATAAGTATGAGAGATTATTTAGGAATCCTATAATTACTTTTTCACAACTATACGGTTTTCTATTTTGAAAAGTGTTTATCATAGTATGCTTTTTGGTTTTATTCAATTAAAGGAACAATGAAATAACATTTTAATATTCAATGTGATTAAAAATTTAATAATGATGTGTTACACAGAATGATCAATAGAGAAAAGTATCTTGTGATCATCCCTTATATTCATACATGAAACATGATTAACAACATGCAATTTAACTAACTCTCAGAATCTAAAAGGAAGATAAAGAATGAGTAAATTGAGAGTTTGGTTGTTAGAGAACATGGAGGAAATAAAATTCAGTATCCTTTTTGTCAAAAATGTGGAAATAATCACCCATTATAATGTCTTATAGTGTCAAGTAGATGTTTTGACTATGGAAAATAAGGTCATGAATCATCTAAATGAAAAGGAAAAATGAAGAGTTTCGTTGATGCAATGGATGGAAATATTTTCCTCCCAAATACTTCATCGATAGTTAAATTATTTATGTGTGTAATAGATGGTCATTATAAAAATCTATGTTCCATATAGAATGATCATGAAAAGAATTATCAATTTTGTATGAGTAATGGCTATACTGATAATGATGATGAGACTAATGGTGAAATATGAACGGAAAGATGTCTTAGGTAATAGGATGAGGTATCCTAGTTAATGGATTAAGGATAAAGTGTAATAATTGATATTTATATCAATAAAAGTGTCATTTTAATATTTTATCATTGATGTATGTATTATAAGAATTATAAAATATATGGGGATTATACTGATTTAATTTTTTGTTAAGTATTTGAGATCATATAATGAATGGTAAGTGGAGAAGTTATTCAGTAGAAAGATAGAAATTTCTAAAAACTCATGATTTATGGAAGGAAAAAAATTAATATGTTCTTGATGTTGAGGTATGGGTAGTGAAATTATTCATTAGTATAAGTGATAAATAACATGTAATTAATTAATTTTTATATATGTTTTATATGATATCATTAATAGAGTTTGCAACACTTTTAGATTTATGTAATATATCAAATAACTTGTCTCTTTCATAAGTAATAATGATGAATTATTCTTTCCAATATGTTTTTATGGTTATTTGGAATATTACTATATTTCAATAGGTAACATGATGAACATGTTTGTAATTTCAAAATTTAGAGATTCTTTATCTGATTAATGGATAAGAATAATATATTTTTAGAAATTCAGTGACCTTATTTCTTTTATGTTGAATCATAATATTTTAGAAAGGTTAAAAATTTATGAAATGTTTTATGTTGAAATTTAGATATGTTATTATTGTTTGATATATTATATTACTAAATATTAATCATATTCTATGAGATATTATAGAAATATTTTAAGGCATGACCACAGGATAAGAATATGGTTATATAAATTTACCAAGTAAGTATATTTACTAATATTATTAGAGAATGAATGCATTCCAAAACTATAGGGAAACATTATTTGGAACATAAATTCTTTTCCTAGTACCAACATTTATGATGAATCAAAGGCACCCTTATATTATCACAGATTTAAGGATTTTGATTGTTATCTTTATCATAACCAAGTTTTCTATCACTCTCTTTCTATACAAATTTTTTAGATTTTTCATCGACATACATGTTTTAATTTCCAAACAATTCTATCATACTATGTAACATAGCTATGTGACCATTTTAATTTAGTTTATATCTTTTAAATATGAGGAGTTATCAACAATAGTCATGATGTGGGGTTTTCTCCAATGGTATTTTTAAATTTCAATTCCTTGATTTCTGAGATCATTATTAAATTTAGAGGATGAAATTTTATTAATATTGGAATATTTTAACACCATATGACATTATAATATTTTAATGTTATAATAAATTTTAGTTTTTTTCTATTTATATAATATTCCAGGTTAAGCCTATGCTACAGACCACACTGAGATAGCTTGTGTTTCACACAAGATTTTGTTTTACCACCTTTTAAAGGTGATCCAATTTTCCAAATAAATTGTGGAAATTTTTAAAAAATTAATTGTATAAATAAAAAAATATTTGTAGTTCAGAATTTTGATATTAGATTTGGATGATTTTTCTATATTTTCTAAAGAAGTTTCATTTATGTATGAATAGTGAAAAAATGTTGAATTTTTTTAAAAAATAGCTTTTTTGTATAAATTATTGTTAATGTTAATTTGTATATTAAATAGTATTAATGTAGAAATAGATCAATATTAAATATATTAATAAAATTTAGGTAATCATAATAGTTTTATTAAAATTAGTTATAAAAATTTATCGATCTTTTGAACATTCTTACTTAAAGAACCCTATTTCTCACCTCCGACTGAAATCTAATTTTTATTACATTTTAAAGGAGGAAAATGAAAACAAAGAACAACCCTTCAAGGAGGGAAAAAGTGGTGAAGTCCAAGGGCATCCTCTTGCACCACGGTGGAGCACTCAAGGGGAAGGGAATGCGGGCTATCATAGATCTTAAGTGGCTCATCCTGACTGCCAAAGCGAGCAAGTGAATCAACCGCAAATAGATTCCGTCCAACTATGATGAATAATCCTTCCATGATTGGTCTCTAACTTGAACCTCCAAATGATATACATTAATTTCCAAGGTTTCTCATGTCCCCCCTGTAACGTCCTAACCAGAACCTCAGAATCAAACTCCACCTCCGTCACCTACAACCCACTCCGCCTACAAACCATCAAGCCTGAGAGAAGCGCTCAGGCCTCTGCACCCAAAGAGCTCCCTAGACCATAAAAGGCACTAAAGGCACGATGAATAGATCCCTAGAAGTCCCAAAACATGCCACCACTCCTCATGACTCCCCCCATGAAGGAGCCATCAATGTTAAGCTTCAAGCCATGACTTAGAGGTTTCCAACTCACCCAACATCCCCTACCTCTAAGATAAATGTAGGGGCGGTTAATCAGAGTGAAAACTACAACCTAGGAGAGTCCACCATTGACAAGCGAAGCCAACTCCACAATAAGAGAATTAGGCTGAAACTGAATAGAGAATAGAGACCTTTTGGTTCCGATCCTAACCTGGTTCCTCGCCTCCCATATAACCCAACAAACAACAATCAGGATGATGGACCTTACAGTCCGTTACATTGTTCTGTTTTCAGTACCTGAGAGCCATACCGACATAAAATCCTAGACGAACTGGGACTCACCCATAGGGAATGCAGGTTGTGTGAAGAGTGACCAAAGAGAGGAAGCCCATTTCCCTTTGAAAAAAAATGTGCCATCGTTTCAGACTCTGGATGCTCACAGTAGTAACATCGTGAAACCATGAAGACCCCTTTCTTTTTTATATTTTCCTCCATCGAAACTGATCTGTTTTTAATCTTCCACACTAGGAAGTTCATTCTTACCAGAATCTCCTTGCACCAAGCGACTGGTCTCTATTCCTCCATAGAGAAATCTCTCTGAAGTATTTTCCTATAGTCACAGACATTATACCTCCCCGAGCATACTTCCGTAAATCAACACAAGTCCTGATCTTCACTCATCACAATGCCCTCAAACATGTTTATCCGATTGGAGTTAAGTGTTGCATGAATGAAATCGTACCTGTCACTTTCTTCCCTGAAGAATATATGAGGAGATGGACAACTAGAAAAGGCCAACATTTCTCCAGCCCAGTTATCTTCCTAGTAGCTAACGTCCCCTCATCCAAAAATCCACCTGACATAGAAAGACACGTTCTCTATATGTGAAAACATGCATTTTGTCAATCCAGTCACGCTATGCCCATTAAAATCCCTTTTCCAACCATACCGTGTTCTGAAAAATCTCACCCAAAGGGACTCCCCAACAATGACATCCCAGGAAAACCGTGCTTGAAAACCCAAGATGGTGTCTCAGATGTCACGAAGACCAATAACTCCTTCTTCCACATGACATTCCATCCACTTCCAAGATACCCATTGACACCGACACTCCATTATAGCATCCCATAAAAAGGTAGTAAGAATATGTTGAATTCTCTACACCAAACCTTTCGGTGGCTTGATTAACGAATAAATATCCATGGGAATGGATATGAGAACACTGTTAATGAGAATAACCCGTCCTCCGAAAGACAGAAGCTTATTCTTCCAATTGAATACCCTTCCCCAACGCCGATCAAGAATCTCAGTGAAGTGGAGTTTCTTTATTTGGCCACAGGAGATCGGCACCGCAAGGTATAAACTAAAAATCTGTTCTTTCTTGACACCTTAGATCCCCTGAATGACATTACCTCTCCTCTCGGGGCATTTTTCCGAAATAAATAGATGACTCTTTAGAGGATTGTTAACTTGTCCACTAAACCTTCTATATCTATCCAAGATGTATTTGAGGTGTTTCAAGGATCCACTACTGCCATTCAAAAAGAGAAAAATATCATCAGCAAACATTAAGTGTGAAATTCAACCTGTATTCCTTCTTCTATAATATGGTTTCAACTTTCCCTATAATAAGAATTTAACCAAGTTCCTGGACAGTTCATCTTGGGAAAGTACAAACAAAGTTGAGGACAACAGATCACCCTATCGCACTCCTAGGACATTTTTAAAGAAACCAAAATCCTTTCCCAAGATAGAGACCAAGAGCCAGGGCGAGGAATAACACCTGAAACAGATGTCACAGAAACGTTCCTGAAAGCCGAACTCTCTCATGACATGAATGATAAAACTCCATTCCAATCTATCATAAGCCTTATTCAAGTCACCTTGGAATATGATATTAGAACCAACGGTACATCTTTTTATGTCCTGAACTAGCTCACTAAAAAAACTGACCGCCCCTTTGATGCTTCGACCCTGAATAAAACCATGTTGTTCTGCTGAAATTTCCTTGGGAGTAATTTTGGAGAGCCTCCTGCTAATAACCCAGTCCAAGATCTTATACGAAACATTGCAAAGACAAATGGGCTGGATGTGATTAAGGAGGCTAGGGTCCTTGATATTTTGAATAAACACCACTCTTAACAAAGACACACCCCTGATCAATGAACCACCTCCAAATAAGTCTTGAACCGTATGTAGAACCTGTGAGCCCACGACATCCCAGGCCACACTAAAGAAGGATGATGGGAAAACTTCTGGACCAGGAGCACTCTCCTTCGTCATACTCATCATTGCATATCTGATCTCATTATCCTACGGAATAAGGGAGAGACAATCATTATCTGCTTCATTCACCAAATGTGGTAGACAGTTCAAAAAATTAGGACAATCTCCATCATCCCTCTCAAAACTCTGAGACGTCCCCTTAGCCCGGAGCTCCTCAAGTGTAGGATTAATGTTAATATTAAATTTCTCACCTTTGTAATTTGGGATTTTAAAAATGTACATACATTGGTGTAATAATTAAAATATTATTGGTCTAATAGGATAAAAATAATTTTAGGCCTAATATATTAGTGAAAGTTATTAAAAATCATTATGATGATTATGGATTGATTAAGCATAAAAAAGGAATAAACCTAATAGTAAAGACCAAAATGACCTAGGAAATTTTACAAAATCCATATTATACCAAAAATTACAACATATCACCATATAGATAAGACTTTATGGGTCATTGCGTTATTATTAAACTGATGTTACCTGTATAAAATTTTACGTAAGGAAAATGACACAAGGGATACATTCCTTACATTTAACATTTATAAAAAATTGGGATTTATAAAAAAACATCATATTTTAAAATAAAAAAAATTTAAATATAATTTTATTTTTTCATAATAATAATTTATCAATAATTATTATATATTTTTCAGTAACTTAAAATTATTATGAAACACCCATGTAGTGAATTTTAACAAAAATAAATAATACAATAAAAATTAATGATAAGTATTTTTTATTAATTATTGTAGTTAATAATTATTGTAGATGAAATATATCATGATAGATAGCTATAATAATAATATATTTTAAGGACTATTTTTTTATATTTTAAAATTAAAATTAAATAAACCATTTGAAAATTGACATTATTGTTATTTTACAAAAAATGATATTTTTTAAATAATTTTAATTTAATAAAAATAATATATTCATTAAAGTTAGTTTTATGTGTTAAGAAATATTAAATATATTATATTAAGGAAAATATTTGTATTTTATAATTAACATAATAACCATAAATTGTAAAAACATTGTTAATATTGTATGATTTTATATTGTGTTTTAGCATGTCACAGTCACGTATATTAATTTTTTTTTTAAAAAAATTGGCTTTTTAATTTATAAATTTGATATCATTAGGTATTAATTTTATCTATATTATCTAATAAATATCACATTATTTAAGCGATAATGATAAAATTAAATTGGTTTTAGAACTTTATGCTTTAATAAAAACAAAAATAATAAAATTTTGGAATCATAAATGTTAAGGAATGAACATTTTGAAACGAACATAATATCTTGTGGTGGAGGTTTTAATAGAAATTTATACTTATTTTTTCCATTATTTTTTCATTTTTAGTAACTTTAGGTATGTTAGAACTACCATTAATGAATACCTTTTGAAAATTACAAGAGTCCCACTCCCCCTCCACTAAAAAAAGGCAACCACTCTACCCCTAACTAACACCACTCATGACACTTTGACTCACAAAATGATCATCCCAAATTGATGCCAATAAAAATTACTCTCATCCTACAAGACTCACATTTTTCATAATTATTTTCAAAGAAGAAATTTTTTTAAAGAAATGATTTACCCAATTAATAGGTAACAAACTTATGTTTTTTAGATTTTACTTCCATTTCTACTACCACAAATATTTTTATTTCCTGATTTTATAATTAAAATGTATCATAAATATACTGTTATTTTTTATGCTAATGTTTTTACCTACCTATACACACACATCAATCTAATGGGTAACGAACTTACAGTTTCTCTATATGGTGAACTGCTACCTCATAAAACTGTGATAGTTAATTTAATGTTTATCACAAATAATAGTCGATATTAAAAATGGAAATATATTTACATTTTATATTTATGATATTTATTATGTATTTAAACTTTTTTAATAAGTTTATAAAACATACCTTTAACACTTATCAATTTATTTTAATATGATAACATCATTTGAGGAAGTGTGTAATCCACCTCCTCGAAGAGATGCGATTTATTCAAGCTATACACGGATCATATTAAAGATGAATTAAAAAAATTTAACATATATTAAATATATATGACAATGGAATTATAATATACGTATTTTTAGTTTTTTTTCAATTATTTTTCATTATTTTTATATAAAAAAGAAATGAAATAGGCATTCATGCATACATACGACCTACCATCTCTATACACAGTCCATTTCATTTCATATTCTGAAACATAATGGGCTACTATAAATAAATATTTATTGAATATATATTATAAATTAGTCATGTTTGATATTCTTGAAATTGTAAAATAATTATCTATTTATTAGGAAGAAAAAATTAAAAAGTTAAAATAGACTTGAAAAACTTGTCAATTAACACAGGAAATATTTAAAATAATGAATTTCTGTGAAAAAAAGGCATTAAAATATTGTAATAAGTTAGTATAATATATTATAGTACAGAAATGGTTATTTTTAGGAATGTAAAAAAAATTAAACCACTATAAATGTTGAGAAATACAAAAATCCAAAATAAACGTTAAGGTAAGTGATTATTGCCACACTTTTCTATCTATGAGGCATATTCCATTAACACCATATACTTATTTTTTGTGGTGCACCTACTTATCCATTAGATATAATATATAATAAATTATTTTATCTTAAATTTATATGTTATTATGATGGTAAAGGAATTTCATCTAAATTTACATTCCATTTAGTATTATTTATAATTATAAAACAATTATATTTTATTGGGTTAATGTACATACTATTGACAAGTTATGTCATGAATATACTTACTCACATGATATTCTATGTTTCATTTAAAATTATTCTTTAATAAGTAATATTATTTTAATGTTTCAATGTGGTATGGGATACATTGTATTGTTTAAAGACAATTCTTCTAAATAATTTTCATAATGAATATCCATTCAATATGGAATACTTTTGTAATTGTTAAATATGTTATAAATCAATAAATTTATTTTTATCACTCATAATTGGGAATTTACTTCATTATCTATATTATCATAAAATAAATATTAATATTACCTAACATATATACAAATTTTTCATATGGTGTTCCCTTTAAAAGTATTAGATTCATGGAATGTATCCTTTCTAGTATTAAATTAATTTGATGATGCCCTGAAATTATTAGATTATTATCATGAAGAATTTGAAATATTAGATTACATGAATTAATCCTTGATAGTATTATACTCCTGGTATGAAGCATTAAAAGTATTATATTATTATAAAGAATCCTTTAAAACATTAGAATCATGGAATGAAGACATCACAATATTATATTCTTGGCATGAAGCCATTAAATTATTTGATTAATGGTTTGAAGACTTGAATGTATTAGATCATTATCACAAAGAATCACAAGTATGTCATAGATATCTATTGTTAATTATTTACATTATTGATATTTTATTTATTATTCATTAATAATAGTTTGTGTCGATATATCTATGGATAAATTTAATATTGAATTAAATGATTGAATGGAATGTGTTTTAGTTTCTTAGATACCCATTTTGAATTTTCCTTATCTAGTTATTATAATGGCATGTGTTATGATTTATTTTCCTTTCCATTTTGGTTTATGTAAATTGATTCACTATTACATCCACTTTAACTACCCTTTCTGAGAATTTGAGATCACCCTTATTTTTTACCTCTACACAGGTTATGAAAAATAAATTTTTGAACAAGAATTCAATGATGTAGTTTATTTCATTTTATTATATATAATATTTTTATTTTGTATTTTATAATGTTTTATGGGTATTATATAAAAAATATGTATTTCCAAGACTATTTACCTGATTGTTCCTTATATATTTGTTTCCTTGTAATCATTGTAGGGTTATAAAATAATGCAATGGCTATGGGAATCTTGGATTATAGAATTAAAAATATTATTCTCAAGAAATCTACAATTATATTCAGAAAAATTCAGATATAAAAAATATTGAAAAATAAAAATTATAAAGAGAATATTCAGGTCATTATTTTTACTCTAAATAAACAAAAAATGATTAGTAGTATTATTATTATTTTAGTTATCTTTAAACAAATCATTGAAGTCACTTTGAATAAGTATTTCACCGATAGGTAGAAGTACAATATTTCAAAGAACACTATGAAATAGTCCATCTGATTAATAATTAAACTTATATCCTCTATACACAATATTTTTTTCCAATAAGTGGGTTTTCATCATAAAATGATATCATTTAATAATATTCAATTACAAAATATTTATAAATTAATCCCCATACACATTATTTTGATCTAAAATCCTTAAATAACATGAAACATTAGTAAATGATTCAAAATAAAAATATTTTTTATTTTAATATTCCCAAATTGTAATGTTATATGTGGTCATAAAGAGATTACTTTATCCTAATGGAACATGATTTTAGTCACATGAACAGGTGTTAACATGAAATTATAGTCTCTTTCTTACACTTAAATGACTCCTTCAACTAATTTGAACATGAAACAAATTCATTTCATTATATACTATGTTCAACATATTAAATAAATTAGTTTCCATCTACACATTCATATGATACTATAAAGTGATAGGTTTAATCCTTCATGAAGACACTTTGAAGACTCTGTGTGGTCGGTCAAAATACATTCCATCATTTTAATATATAGAGAAAGGATTCTCACTATACACATCATTTCTTTTTTTTTTTCATGCATTCACATAGGCATCAAGGTGTGGTTAGATTTATAAGGTCACATGGACTTCATAGTTAGTTGAAATTATTCATATGTTGCGTAGATATTGTCTCATCATGACACTTCCATTTTTTATAGTTTTGGAAAGGAAAAATGTTTACAATTATAAAAAATAATGATCATTAAAAACATATGAATCACGATCTGAGATCATCAAAACAATGGGTTTCCAGACTAACCAACCAATATTTTCTCAGGAAACATTTTTTCCCTGAGACTATAGGTGTTGTGGGAGACTTTTCTTGGGAAAACGATGTTCTTAATAGGATAGGGTATTGTAAGAAAATAGTTTCAAATGAATTTCATTTCCATAAAGGGACTCTATGATGTAATTTAAAAAAAATCACTTGTAATATCTGACAGTGTTTCTATCATATTATGTTATGTGTGAAAAATAATGTTACACAAGTTATGATGCCTAAAATTATAAAAGAGATAAAAAATAAATAAATAAAACCTCCATAAAATTGTGAGATAATGGGTATTTATAGGCCTCATAATCATAGAACTAGGCATATCATGGAAGACTTGTGCATGCATAGAACATCAGTGCATCACAATTCCATAGTAAATTATGTCAATAATAATTTTCTCTAAACAAAACTGTAGTATTTGATGGATATATAAATTATATAGTACCCAAAATAGTGGTTTAAATAGGACTCAATAAAATGAGTTTTAATTTAATTCATTTGATCTCTATTCATCCATTACTATTATTTGATTCATTTTTTAGATCGTTAAATTTATCCCTATAATATGATTTCATGGGGAATAAGAGGATTGGAAAATAACAAATGCAGAAATTTTTAGGATTTTCGTAATCTTTTCTCATGAAATCAATATCACCCCATTTACTATAAGGAAGTGCACCTTAGAGGGGACCACAATGTGTTCACTTTTATTGGGATGATTCTATCATGATGTGAAACTAAAATATTTCATGATAATCCCATGAAATAGTATATTACTTTCATACATCATAACTTATACAAATAATAAATGTGATAAAATTTCTATATTAATTACACAATTTAGATTTCATAGATTCTCATTAAAATACATCATCGTAAAGTAGAATATATGAAATAGTGACTATTTATATATCAGAAGCAGGATTAAATTATTTTCATATACTTTATTGAAACTATTATATGGCTACTCAGACCACATAAGATGGCATTGAATGTTTTGATATTGATAGTGGGAAACCATATAGTCATATTGGGTGAATGAGTAACACTATAACATAAATTACTAGAAAATTTACATAGACCATGGTAAAGAGAATGCCTAAAGTAACAAAAGCTTCCATTTTTTGGTTTTTCAAATTAAATAAAATTGTTATCAAAATAAAGGAATACAATTCCCTTGACTATTGTATTTGGAGATAATTATAAGAAATTTTGCATAATATCATTATCATTTGCCACATTTTGGGAGCCACAAAACTAAAACAATATATTTCCTATAGAACATAACGTATATAGTAAACTTCCGTGTTTTTAATGATGATATGTCACTGACATAGTATTCCAAAATGTACTAAGAAATCATTACCGACCATTCGTAGTGTCAAATATTATAATATAAACTACACCAATAAGGGAACATAACAGATGAAGGGGTAGGTTCCAATTATGTATTATATAACAATGAACAGTATGGAGAGACCCAATGTTTTTGTATATTATATTGGGAGTTATAGACATATAAATTCCAAGTCTACAACAACCCATAACATATACTATAATTTTGAACAAGTTAGTAATTAGAAAATATATTTACATCTATATCAAACTGAGGTCAGAATTAACATATGGTATCTACAAATAATTTAATGTATCCATATCTTTGGTATTTTTCAAGTTGATATCCTATAGGCATTGAACACGTTGTATGGGTATGAGAAAAAATTATTTCAATATATTCAAATGGATATACATTAGATATATCCTCACTTGAATAAAGATATCTCCTTTAGGATATGGTTCATGGATAATTTAGGTTTTATTAATTAGAAATTCATGTGGTGGAGAATGAAATACCCATGTTTCCATGCATGAGATAAAAATTAGTCATTATAGTATTTTATATATGACATTGTACAAGGAATGAGGATTTCATGTAAACTAGTGAGTGATTCTAGAGATGAGGTTGGTAGTTTTTATTACATCATTCTGTAGTGGATGGATATGACTAGTCACAGATGGTCACATTGGGGTAGATCCAAGAACATTAATTATATAGGTTTGGCTGGTGAGAAGTCACCATATCAAGTTTCCTACATTAATCACAAAGAATCTATATGACACACTAAGACATTTTAGTGAGAGGAAATTACTAATGTGTCTCAATAACTCTTATAAATTTCATTAAAAGAGGTCTACTATGAGATTTGGGGGATATGAATTTACAATCCTCATTACCACATAAAATAATTATATTCATCTAATGATACTAAAAATTATTATTATGTACCCCATGGATATTAACAAGGCATGATTGGTTACCATGATAAAATCAGAATAGGTATTCAAATTCACCCCCACTAAAATTCCTTTAAGTGAATGATGGATGATATCCATGGTATCACTAATGAGAGGTATTATTTGATAAAAAACAAGTGTATAATGTTAGTCACTAATAATTATCAATGTATAATTTGGGATTTATATACTTCTTCAGGGTTTGTATTCTATTTTGACAACCTCCATTCACTCATACAATATGTGTGCAAAAGTATTCAATTTGAGTTCCAATAATGGAAAATTTTGTAACCCCGATCGATACTAATTTTGTAGGGAACTAATTCATAGAATTCAATACTAATATCTAATTTCCAAATTTGACATGTATAAGATTACATATGAAGTTTGGATACTTTATATCATGGTGAATTCATGTTTCAAAGGTTCATTAGATGGATAGAGTGGTGAAAACATGGGTATGATAGAGTTGATGAAATGGTGTTTCCTAGTAAGCTAACCATACATGAATAATTTATTCAGCTATGTTCAAAATGGAAGTGATTTTCCACAACAAGTATATAGAGTTTGATACATCTTATTATGAAGGGTACCCCCAAATAAATGTCTATGGGAATGGTGAATCTTTTAGGATCTCCAAGTTTTCTCTTACTATTGATCTAAGGATATACTTATGAGGAACATGAGACCCACCTAATGATGAATATTTCCTTGAATCTTATACATCAATTGAAATTAAAAAATTTACTACCGTTTTAGGAAACTATGGTGGAGGATACATCTTTATTGTTTTTTCATTTGATGAAATCCTTGTTTATAAGGCCCCACTTGGCGTCCCTTATATGGAAATCATAGTTTAAATCACCAAATTATGAAGAATGATATACACCCATGTATGTTAAATTATTTATTTATTTATTTATTTATTTTTGATTATCAATGTGCATTCTAATGAATGATTAGAGTATTTATAGCCACCAATAGAGGCATGAAAGGATGTGTTTCATTTGGAAGACATGTTTAAGTGTTTTGAACACAGTTATTTTAGAGTAGGAAAGGAGGGGAATTTCTAGTAGCTTTATTGGGGCAAGAAACATTTCTTGGTATCAATTATCAACTGATCAATTTTTTTTAGTTCATGGTGTTTTCATCCTAACTTCATGGAAGTGAAACTGACAAAAAAGGCATTGAAGTATTTAAAAGTGCTATAAATCATTTTTTTTCTAAGGAAAAATGTCCATTTAAAATATATGATATTTTTAATTTTTTTTGGTAATCTTACACTGGTTTGATTTATTTTTCTAATGAATACTTAATACACCAATTCTATGAAAAATATGGCCACTGGTCTTCCTAAAAATTTTAATGGGTCCTAGATAGTAGATTCTGAATCTTGTAACTCGAGACTAATTATTAAGTATAGTTATATATATTGGTTGGGTAAGGTATCCAACACTCTTTTATATTATATAGAGATTTAATATTACCTCATTATCCATTTTAATGGAATGAGATGTTTTACTATGTAATTCCTCGTCACATTGTTTTCATTTCAGAATATAATTTTTTTGATGGTGATCATCCCCCATAGAAAAGAAGGATATTAGAACAATCTATAGTTAGGAGGAATCCACAATAGTCTTAATGGGTTTTTAATCTATGAAGGTATATGATATACTCACTACTCATTGTAGGTATTGTTCTAATGAATTAATGATAACTCGTGAGGAGGATTCCATGATTTCATTAGTGAACCCATAACCTATTGAGAATGAATCCAGTAACCTGATCCCACTTAAAATATTGTAGACAACCATATGGAGATAATATATAATGGCACATCTCAACTACTTGAATAGTTCCCACATTATGTGTATAAAATGAATGATTAAAATAAATTAGGTATTTTTACAATAGACGATAACTAAATGATCTAGTGGAGGGTACATAATATCATACAGGGACTCATCCCCCCCTACACATTAAAAAATTAGATGAGAAGATATATTGGAACAAATTACCATTTTATGGAGAACTTGGGAACGGGTGGGGTCAACTATCGCTCCCTCTACATAATGCCTCACAATGTTGGGAGCGAGTGAGGGAGACTGGTGGTTGTAATATATGAGTCCTCATAGGGGTAAATCAATAGATAATTAACATGAATCCCTTTATCTGATGTATAAAGAAATTACTAAACATTTTGAAGAGTATTGTAATCATTTTGTCATTTTTCTTTTGAGGGAGGATGTGGTCACCAACTTTATTACTCAATGAAAATAAATGAAGTTTTTTTGACAAATGATATGTCTTGACTAATATTGTTCAATACCAAGTGAGATGGGCTCCAAATACTAGAAACTATGGAGCATCCTGATGTAACATCTAATATGGTTTATTTAACATGAATATGTTTGGTCCATTATTTTCTATGTGGTATGAAACCATTTAAATTCATATTTAATTCCTTAGGCTTAACCCAATTTGGATGTGACGTTTGGATATGTATGAAAAGAGGGTGTCAATGGATTTTTCGAAGCCTAAATATTATGTATTTCGAAAAGGAAGATGGGACTCAATGATTGAGTAAAGCATGCTGGGTGGTCCACCCAACATTCAAGATAAATACCATTTGAGGAAACCAAGAAACCGGGACCACATTCCCATTCATGGGGTGTTCAGATTTTAGTAGTGGAAAGCTACAATTTTATGGAATAGTTTATTAAACCCTGTTCCATGACAATTAGAGGGGGGGGGGGGGGTTTAGATAGTAATGGGAACATGGTTGGTGCATGGTTTGACCAAAAATTCATCCAAACCATTCAACAAATTATTTAGACGGTAAATTTTCATTTTAACTCTAATTTCTATTAAATATTAAACCATCCTCCCTATTCTTTTTCTCTATTCATTGAAACCCCTTTCATCTCCCACTATGTCCCTATAACATTAAACCTATGATTTTCTATAAATTATCGATTTGATGTTGGATTTATACTCCATTCATCTCATTGGATGTGTGCTAGTCGTATACTTATTTTTTTGCTCCATTTTCTGTTTTACATGTGATCAACAATATTATTTTGGTACAGTCTGTGGGACCTATTGTATGGAATTTTTAACATTAGTAAATTTTTTTATAATCATTATCAAATACCAGGACAAGACTATATTTTTGTACCACTAAAATGATTAGGTAGGTGGACAATAAATTTAACCCAAATTTCAAATTATTTATAGCGTGTTTTAGTAGTGCTATATTTCATACTATCTATGTGATGATTTAAAAACTAAATTAACCAAGGGATAATTGATAAAAACTTGTTGAGACATTCCACTGAAACCATTTTTCAATATTTTATGCTTTTGACCTAAACCAGAACTGCACATGGGGTGAGTTCTACTTTTCTATTTCAATTACTTCACCATTGAGGTATGTTGATCCCAATTTTTATAATATAGATTTTAATGATGTATTAATTTGAACTGTTAACAAAATATGTACGTTATAGAACGATTTAAAATTTAATTGAATGGTTTATAATGGATTAAAACTTTGTTCTTTTTTTGTCATAATTGGACTACTAAACTGAATAAATTAATGGTTCACTAATTGGTGAATGGATTTTTTTTTTGAATTGGTAAGTACTACTTGTACCCAATGACCACAGTTTTATGCAATATAAATTTTTACTTCATGGATTCATCTTACATGGATTCTATAGGATTTTTTACTCATTGTATCTGATTTAATTGGATTATGTGGATGCCTTGGACATTTATACTCTAAGGATCCATTTTATATACTTCATATGATATAAAAGAATTCCATGTACATTTCCACTAATGGAATATGATGACTCATTAGGATGACAAGAAAATCTCCACTCACTAGAATATATTTAATTAGTTTATTAGGATTCCTTGGATATTATTACTCAATGGTTCATGTTTACATGTTTTATATAGCATGTGGTTAAGTTGGACGTTTCTATTATTTTTAACATAGACCATATAAGTCTCATAACTAGTTTCATATTGTAATATTTATTTTTGTATTTTTATGGTTTAATGATATCACCTATGATAAAGATTCATGATCACACAATGGAATGATATATATAAAAATATCACTTTTATTATTTCACTTTTACAGCTCTTGTATTTGTACACTTCTTCAATTTATATGAATAGATATGACATAGTATAGACACCATTATGGGAGACCTACGGAGTGTTTTATCAAATTTTGTTGAGGCCACTGTTGGGTACCAAAACAGACATCATGTATCTAGGTAGGGACCAGGAAAATTAAATACTTGGAGATTCCTAATTAATTTTTTCATAGGATTAGGGGAGGATGGGACTGGTATTTGGGAATGTGCTTTTATATATGGATTGTCCCATTAGATCATTTTTTTATTTTGATACAAGTATTATATGTGATGGTGGTTTCAATGTATTATTATATGTTGTATAGCATGATATGATCATCATTTTATATGAAAATGTAACTAAGATTAATGGGTAATTTATATGATGGATATATATTCTATTGATACAAAATCATTTTTTATTATTACGATATTTGTTTTATTATTCCACTATGATACACCCAGATCATGTGCGTATAGTCACTCTAATGTTCAACCATGGAACCTTTATTCTAGTTAGTAGCCTCTAGTGTACGTGGAGGAACATTTTAGTCCACATGGACCATGTTGTTAACCTACTATTGAGTGAATTGGGTTCGTGACATACTAATGTAGTATCAAAGGAATTTATTTTCAATTTTAAAATAATTTGGGGATGTTATATAGGAGATTAAAAGATAGAATTTTCCAATGAGTTGAGCATGGGAGTGGATAACTCATTTATAGAGAAAATCCAAATCTTCTGGAATGGGATATATTTTTCTAGATTCATTTATTTTTATATTCATTTATTTAAGCAATGGGAGATATATTTTATGTATGATGTTCATTTGGACTATGTTTATTAACCTTTTTCTAAAATTTTAGAGAGATATTTAATTAGGCATCATTATAAGAACTTGTAGATTTATATGTCAAGCATTATGGCATGCCACATTTCTTTCACTTTGTTCATTTTTTCTAGCATGGTTTCAACCATTATTTCTATATCCATGTATTTTTTATAAATTTTCTTTTTGAGAAATTATAAAAAATTTTATGGAATTAAATGGATTCCACAAATCAATTTATAAGATGTATGAGACCTTATAGTTTGGATGTAGTTAACCATATAGTTTAACTGACGAAAGTAATTTTTTATATAAAAGATAATTATATTAAATGAAATTGAATTTTATAATGAATTTTTTTCATTAAATGGGGATTCTAATTTAAATTTGAAGAAACTTTTCTTCTATAAGTTGAAACTAAAACTCTTATACAAGAACAACAAAATATAATAGAAATATTGACCCTAGCCTGACCCCAGTAGGGGGGATTTGTTAGTATCTAATTCACATTAATTAATTGTATATATCACATATATGTCTTTATGAGTTGGAAGAGTGGTGTGACTCATGCAAGTATTCTATGTTCCTGTAATGTTTTAACATTTTGTTGTTATCAAACAATGTCTGAGGCATGCAATCATAATTTTTGGAGATATTCTACTATGGTAGCCTCTAGTTATTCACCAGGAGAGTGGTGAGGACCACACTCTGGAGGTTATGGGAATTGGGTTACCAGTTGAGCCTCCCATGGGGTCTTCTATAGAACCACATATTATATGATTCATGGGTGATGAGGCCCTACTTTGGAGGGATTATATGTTTCATGTAGATAGGTAAGGTATAACCATGATATGCCCCCAAAGTTAAATAGTTTTTCTGTGAGTTCAAGGAGTATCATCTACCTGCATTTTTCAGTAGATGGCACACCAAAGACTATAGAGTCATGGTTAGAGGTCATGTTATCAATTTTCGATCATCTTTAGAGACCTCTTATTATCAATGTGATGCTAAAAACATATATTCACTACAATTACAAGAAGAGATGGTGGGATGTGATTACATTCACAGATCATCATCCGGATAAGTCTTGGATGGATTTTTTTGAATCCTTTTATGAAATCATACACAAATAATATGAGGGCAAGTAGATATTTATAATTTGGGAACATAGATTGAATTTTCAGTTATGGATTATTAAAAAAATGTAAAGAGATCTAATGTTTTGCACCTATTATTTTTGGAGAAATTTTATCAAAATAATAACAACTCGAATATTCTATAAGGTATGAAATCTGAGCATTAGTTATCCTTTTTAGAAGAATAATAATCTAGAAATAGATAATTACAATCTAATGATAGAATATAACCCAATAGAATATCAGGTTGTTGAGTAGGGATGATCAGACTCTCGATCGAGTTGTTCCATGATAGGTGGTATGAAGTGATTCATTGATGTAACGCCCCGGACCCAGCCAGCCACCCAAATGGTGTCGAACGGGTCGGGTGTCACTACCTTAGGCGCACCTCCCTTGAATGTCAAAGTCTGCAGACTAGCAGCGATGGTCTGTTAGGTATAGTGGGGAGGATATACCATCTCGAAGGATCATAATATGGGTACTGGTCTATGTATAATAGTAAAGATGTTGCGGAAAGAAAGACTCAGCAGACTCGAACCAGACCCATAGAGTGGAAGCATAGAAAATATAGATAAATAAATAAAGCAAAAAATATAACAACAGTAGTGGAAATAAACACAACAACATGATGATAACATGTAACTACTAGTGAATAGTAAAACATGCATCCAAAGTAGGTCATACACAACTGAATATAAATAGGGCGCCAATGGCTAACCAACAATAGCTACAACAAGTAAACATGCTGATACAGACAGTAAACAAAACAAAGTAAACCCATCTAGACATAAAATCAAGGTCTATACCATATCCATGCAATAACTAACGTATCCTAGCTCTTGAAGTTGGCCTCTTTCCTGAACATAAATCCATAAAGTCTACACGCGTCCCGTAGGGCCCGTACAGGTTGTGAGGCAAATCTTAGTAGGATACCACCCAACGGTGCGTACCAGATATATGTGTTTAAGCAATCATGCATTACATGGAAAGCAATAAACAATACTATGCACAAGTAAACACAAACTCCACTGGTGCACACCAACCACCATGGAGTATCACCTGCTTCGGCCAATGCCGGGATCTCTGTCCTGTAACCGGGCACCATGCGCCACCTGACACCTAATGCCTCAAGTACCGACGTCCCTAAGGCACGCCCTAGAATAGTAACCCAACACCGTCTGCCTCATGAAGCCTCATGTCTCACGTAACGACGTCTTGAAGGTAGGCCCAAGAATAGTAACCTGGCACTGTGTGCCTCCTGAAACCTCATGTCTCAAGAACCGACGTCCAGGAGGCACGCCCAAGAACAGTAACCCGACACCCTGTGCCTCCTAACACCTTGTGTCTCAACTACCTACGTCCCGAAGGTATGGCCATCCACTGAAGGCTCCTCACCTCCCACACGACTTTATATGGAAAGAACACCTATCCAAAATACCTAACCGCAAATACGGGGGCCTCTACCCACACAAGTGGTCAAAACCACCTTATCATCGAGTATCTCTGTGTGAACACTAATCAAAGTCCTAGGTGAGCGGTAATCAACAAAATAGTACCTAATCCACCACACATCTAATACCTCATGTCCCTATGACCATGTTGCTCAAGTCTGATTGCCTCGCCATCCAAGTAACCCGGGCCATGCCCAACCTAGCAGTCGTACTGCCTCAAGCCAACGTCCATGACGCCCAATCCCATGGTCAAAACCAACCAAAGTAACCTGGGAAAAGACCCAACCTGTGATCAACATCACTCAAGCATAACCGGGCCAAGCCCAACACAACCCACAAAGGGTCCAGCAGATGCAATTCAGTAATCGCATATATAACATACGGAAACAGAGAACATAACCAGGAAAAACAATCTAACAGTTGAATTGCAGTATGCAAGGTGCAGTCACATACTATTACTAAGGTCTTAATTGCCTCTAACAATTATAACAGGCTTAAATAAATTAAAGTAAACAGTAGAACACATTAATATTTCAATTAAGACCATTCTGGCATTCCCTGACCAAAATGCTCCGATGAGCCACAACCCCTCACCCGGCCCACTCATGAAAACTTGTAACAGGGTATACCCAAATAAACCCCTTTGGTCCCATAAGAAAATTAATATGAAATAGCAAATAAAATGGGTCCCACTCAAAATACCCAAAAAATGCGCTGAATGACATGTCACCCAAACAACCACTAAAACACAAGATGATGCATGAACCACCTACATGAGACTCGTATGATGCTACTCCTCTGGTAACATCCTTCAATTAGGACTAAAACGTCGAAGATCTACAAAAGAATCCAATCCACTTAAACCCTTATAACTCATTCTAGAACAAAAATCAAACAAAACGGATCAAGGGGAATCGAGGCCTTACATAGGGGGTTCCAACTCATCCAACCACTATCGAATCTGACTTCGGATGGAGAACCAAGAAGGGTTTGAAGATCCGGCCGGCTCTCCCTGCTCAACCCGAAGGAGGTATTGATGTTCTGCCTCAAAACGAGGCTACTGCCCATTTTAGCAAAAAACGAAAAAACATGGTGTGTACTTTATGTACATAGCGTGTATCATTTTACTGTTCATATGAAGGCTGAAATTCCACCGACTTACTTTCCGAACATGCAGACATGAGTACAATGCATGTACCTATGGGTACACGACATGTACTTTGTTTTCCTTATCTTCCTCACCGACTTACCCACACGCCATGTGTATCCCTCATACACGGCCAGACAACACGACGTACCCAAGGGGAACACGGTGTGAACCTGGTTCTACCCGTCCCATAGGCCCACACGCCATGTATGGCCACCACATGGTCGGGGTTACATGGTGTGTTCAAAACTACAGGCCGTGTAGTAATAAATTTCTACACGGTCTTCACACGGAATGTACTCGGAGAGCACATGGCTGGGCACTTGCTTAACAAAAACACGTAGTGTACTAAAAGTACATGGCGTGTAGTCTGGAAATTTCCAGAAACTTCCTGTTTTTTCCAGTTTCCTTAGAACCAGTCAAAAAAAAAATCAAATGGGGACAGTATTTTGACTCGTTCAAAAAAACTCGGGTTCTTAAAAACTTCCCACCTTAACGTAGCTTGTCCCCAAGCTACCGAACAAAACCCGGAGATGGAAACAAACACGCCCATCCCGGTTAAAAAAAATGGACTACCGCGGTCCCAAGGTTCTAGAAAAATTCTTCAAGGGGGCTCACCACCTTGGGAATTGCCTACTCGGTCTCAACCAACAAAACATAAAACAAACTAGGTTTTACTAACCAGATTACTAAACGCGTAGTCCTCCCATGGCGCATCGTCACCCCTGCAGGTCATTGGTGCTCGTTTGTTGCTTCTGACACCCAACATTTTCTGAACCACATGGGTGTCCGCCTCCACGAGGTCCTGGTGCCTAGCACCTCAAGTAACCTTCATCCATGATGCACCGATGCCCATGTCACCTCGAGTAACCCGCATCCTCGATGCCCTGATGCTACGCATCTCATACATATATATATCTCGCACCTAATATGGTGCCAATCCCACTGACTAGAATCTAGTCATTCCATATAGATCCTGTGCACCACGTGCACTAATAACAGACATACCTCTAAAGGTCATTCCAAAAAGGAAAGACGGAGATCATAGCCACACAGCGGTGTACCTATAACTATCGTTGGATCACTGACCTGCTCAGCCTATGGCAGCTCCATAATGTGCACATAGCCTGAACCATGGTTTCCTGATGCCTCACCTCCCAGCGATGCTGCGCTGGTCACCTGCCACAGACCCCTCAGCTGGGTTCCACCGTCTCTGTCACGTCCTTCGCACACAGCTGAACCTCGACTACCCTCTCCAGGTACTGAACCCAAACCAACTCCAGACGCTACAGTTTGTCTTGGTCCTTGCCTACCAACTATCTGAGAAGGCTTTCTGCAAAACCTCTTCAGATGCCCATCCTATCCACATGCCCGACACTCATTCGGAGGCCTATCACACTGTGCCCGAACATGTCCTGGATGTCCACATTGGAAGAAAATCACCGAGGAACTAACACGAGGTGGTCTAGCTGAATCCCTAGCCTGATTTCCATACTGGAACTCATCCCCTATTCACTTCTTTCTTTCTGAACCACCACCTGATGATGTCTCCCTACACAAGCAAGATTTCTCTCTCTCGTTGCCCTCAGTTATGAGCGCTTGATTCACCACCTAGGAGAAAGAACCATGCCTGAAGATGTTCACCTGGACCTGAATGGTATGTCATAAGACATCCTCGAAGTGACTCACCCTAGCTGCATCATCGCATACCATACTAGTTGAAAATAGAGATAGCTCAGTAAAAGTATCTGCGTAGTCCATGAAATACATATCTCTCTGCTGAAGACTCAATAACTCCCGATCTCTCTCGGCCCTCAGTGTATCCGGGTAGAAGTTCTCAAAGAACCTGTCCTCGAAGTCCTTCCAATATAGTCCCTCATACCTACGAGCATGTACCTGTACGTCCCACCAACGCTTCTCCGGTCCTCTGAGCATGTACATCGCCAGCTTGACCTTCCACCCTGGAGGCGTCTCGAGCTGCTCGAAGATCATCTGCATACTCTCTATCCAGTTCTCAGCTGCCTGCGGGACACCCTCACCCTTAAAAAGCAGCGGGTGCTGTGAATAGAACTCCTACGTCCGATATTCCCTAGAAGGCTCTATACCCTACGTGCCTCCATCAATCCCATGCAGGACAGGTACAAGGCTAGATCGGAGCTACTCGTCAAGCCACAGATCAAACGATGCCAAAACCAGCTGTTGTCCTGCCTGCACTGGATCCTGAACCTGATCCTGCCCATGAGCCTATACCTGGGGCTCGTTCTCTGTATGTACCAAATTATGACCCTGATCCTATGACACTATATTATATCCTTCCTAACGCTCCATCTAATTGTGAAGGATTAACAGTGCAACCCATTCCCCACAGCATCTCGGCCTCATGGCCTCTTTACCCGCCCTCAACAAAGCCAAGTATCAAAAGTACCTCGGGTCATGGCCGTCCTGAAAACTCACGTTGCCTCAAACCGAAGACCGAGTTTCCCAATTCTGACAGTTACACTACCTCAGCCATAGTACCTTCCTGATCTCATAAGAGTCAAACCCAAATATTCTGCCACATGCAATTTTACAAATTATAATGCATGGCATAAACATTACCCAACTAGCAATTCTATCAGAAATTTCACCAACTCACATTTCAAAGCATATAAAGCATGTCAATTGATTTTTTTTTTCATTCACAAGGAATTATCAATTCACAAAGCATACGTGCAATTATGAAATTGAAATACCCTAAAAATGTGCCTATCAAGAGCCAATCAAACAAGCCTCAACATACCGGGACAAGGTCCAATTATCCCTTACCATACGGGGTCAAGGGTCACATATCACAATCACTAACATCACACACCATGTGATCCCTCGAGGTGGAAATCATATAAACTGTAATTTGAGAAAAAAACAAATAGTAGTTCCCACCTACGGAAACTAGGTCCATCCCTCGTACCTGGGGCTGCAGGCACCCAATAACAAGTTAGAAACTCAGTCCCTATAAAAAACTATCTCCAGTCTACCATATCCCAAAGAGTAACACCAGCAGAAAGAAATGAGAAGCCTCAAACTCATTAGTAGCCCACAAAACGCTGCTACTAAATCCCTATCAAGAACTCCTCTGATACCACTTTCTAACAGCCTGGACCCGGCCAGCTATCCGAACGGTGCCAAACGGGTCGGGTTTCACTACCTTAGGCGCACCTCCCTTGAACGCCAAATTCTACTGACTAGTAGCGAGTGTCGTTTAGGTATAGTGGGGAGGATATACCCTCTTGAATAATCATAATAAGGGTACTGGTCCAAGTATAATCGTAAAGATGCAGTGGAAAGAAAGACTCAGCAGACTCAAACTAGACCCGCAGAGTGGAAGCATAAACAATATAGATAAACAGTGAATGCAATAAATATAACAACAATAGTGAAAATAAACACAACAACATGCTGATAACATGTAACTACTACTGAACAGAAAACCATGCATCCAAAGCTAGTCATACAGAACTGAATATAAACAGGGCGCCAGTGGCTAACCAACAGTAGCTACAAAAAGTAAGCATTCCAATACAAAAATTAAACAAAACAAAGTAAACCCAGCTAGGCATGACGTCAAGGTCCATACCATCTCCATTCAATAACTAACATAGCCCATCTCCTGAAGCTGGCCTCTTTCCTGCACGTAAATCCATAATGTCTGCATGCATCTCATAGGGCTCATGCAGGGTGTGAGACAAATCTTAGTACGATACCACCCAATGGTGCATACCAGATATATGTGTTTAAGTAGTCATTCATTAAAATGAAAGTAGTAAATAGTACTATGCATAAGTAAACACAAACTCCACTGGTTCTCAACAGGAACCATGGAGTATCACCTAGTTCAGCCAATGCCGGAATCTCTGTCATGTAACCCGGCACCATACGCCACCTGACACCTCGTGCCTCAAGTACCGACGTCTCGAAGGAACGCCCTAAAATAGTAACCCAGCACCGTGTGCATCCTAACACCTCATGTCTCACGTACTGACGTCCAGAAGGCACGCCTAAGAATAGTAACCCGGCACCGTGTGCCTCCTGACACCTCGTGTCTCAAGTACCGACATCCCAAAGGCACGCCCAAGAATAATAACCCAACACCGTGTGCCTCATGACACCTCGTGTCTCATGTACCGATATCCCAAAGGCACGCCCATGCCCTGAAGTCTCCTCACCTCCCACGTGGCTTTCTACAGCAAGAAACCCAAAACAAAATACCTAACCGCAACTACGGGGTCCTCTACCCACAGTAGTTGTCAAAACCACCTCATCACAGAGTATCTCTATGTGAACACTACTCAATGTCCTGGGTGAGCGGTAATCACCAAAATAGTACCTAAGCCACCACACATATGACACCATGTGTCCCTGCGACCGTGTCACTCAAGTTCGATGACCTCGCCATCCAAGTAACCCAGGCCATGCCCAACCTGACAACCGTACTGCCTCAAGCCGACATCCATGAAGCCCAAACCTGTGGTCAAAACCACCCAAAGTAACCTGGGAAAATCATGAACCTGTGATCAGAATCCCTCAAGCGTAACTAGGCCAAGACCAACACAACCCACAAAGGGTCCATTAGATGCAATTCAGCAATTACATATACAACATATTCAAAACAGAAAACATAACCAGGAAAAAAAACTAACAATTCAATTTTAGTATGTAAGGTGTTGTCCCATACCAGCACTGAGGTCTTAAATGCCTCTAACAATTATAACAAGCTTAAATAAATTAAAATAAATAGTTTAACACATTAATATTTCAATTAAAACCATTATGGAATTACCCAGCCAAAATGCCTCAATGAGCCACGACCCCTCACCTGGCCCGCTCATGAAAACTGGTAACAGGGTATACCCAAAGGCACCCCTTAGGTCTTACAATCAAATTAATATGAAATAGTAGATAAAACAGGTCCCCCTCAAAATACCTGAAAACATGTCGAAGGCCACATCACCCAAACAACCACGAAAACACAAAATGAGGCATGCACCAACTACCTGGGACTCGTATGACGATACTCCCCCAGTAACCACCTTTAATTCGGTCTAAAACACGGTATATCTACAAAAGAATCCAAACCACTCAAACCACTATAACTCATTATAGAACAAAAATCAAATAAAATGGCTCAATGGGAATCGAGGCCTTATCGAGGGGGGTCTACCACATCCAACCACGATCGAATCCGACTTTGGACGGAGAACCAGGAAGGGATTGAAGATCCGACCGACTCTCCCCGCTCAACCCGAAGGAGGTATTGAGGTTCTGCCTCAAAATGAGGCAACTGCCCGTTTTAGAGAAAAAAAACGAAAATACACAGCGTGTACTTTAAGTACATGGTGTGTATCATTTTATTGTTCATATAATAGCTGAAATTCCACCAACTTACTTTCCTAACCTGTAGACATGAGTGCATGGCGTGTACTTGTGGGTACACGGTGTGTAATTGGTTTCCCTTCCCCTCCTCACTGAATTACCCACACGCCATGTATATCCCTCATACACTGCGAGACTACACGGTGTGTCCAAGGGGAACACGCTGTGTTCCTGGTTCTAACCGGACAATAGGCTCACATGCCACGTATGGACACCACACGGTCGGGGTTACATGGCATGTTCAAAACTACACGCCGTCTAGTAAGAAATTTCTACACGGTCATCACACGACATGTACTCGGCGAGCACACGGTCGAGAAATCAATTAACATATACACGACATGTACTAAAAGTACAAGGCGTGTAGTTTGGAAATATCCAGAAACTTCCTATTTTCCCCAGTTTCCCCATAACCATTAAAAAAATCAAATAGGGTCAGGATTTTGACCCATTCCAAAAACCCGGGTTCTTACAGTTGAGGTCTCTTATGTGGGAAATACTAGCACATAATGAGTGATGGTGGGTTTTTTTTTATTTTTCATCAATGTGAAATGAGGTGAATATATTGAGCTAGTGTGAAAATGAATTAGTCATGTGAAAATATTATGATAGGAATGGCCATCTACAATGGTTCTGTAAGAAATTTCTTCCAGTATGCTTTGAGATAGGTTCTGTACTAACTCGCCTTTCAAAAGAGAGGTCAAGATCTTCCCAACATGTAGGTTACTTGAGTACAACTGAAAGATTTAGCCGAGGTTGTGTTTGTGGTCATGGTATCAAGACAATAAATTCTTGTTAAAAATATAGAGAACAATATTAGGGTAGTCAGGATATATCACTAGGCTTCAGTTAGAGCTTGATGTATATTGTACAGTCGATACTTGAGGAGGATGGTTAATGACATTTTAATGCGGGAGGTACTATTATAGTAGCCTTTATTATATTATTTATTATCTTTGAAAAATTTGTTTTCACAGATATTTATTTTGGTGAATATTGTGGGAACCCTTCAGCTCGATGTTCATTTTTATAGTGGTGTTATTAAACATGACACTCTGTCAGGGATATGATCAGGTCATGTATGCCTATTCATACAGTTACCCCATGATGTTGGTCTCTGTATCTTTTCATGTGACCTATTGATCCAAGATTTTACATGGTTTAAAATTATTCTTGGAACGAAATGTTGATTCCCTTCCATGATTTAATTGAATTCTATCACCGAACGGTGACATTCACATCACCATAGGGTAGTTTTTTACCAAGGGTAACATGGATGTATAAGAAATTGGATCTTGACCTGAGAATAATCAGATGAGTGGGATAATAACTAAGATATATAGTTTATATTTAGATTATTAGGGAACATATAAAATAAATATACCCACATTGGGTTGTTGTTTTTTGGGATATTTTCTGGAATGGTATGTTAGGACTATGTTTGTATTGAGTGGTAGAGTGTTCTATCGATATAGTGTATGAATATGTACCTGCATCTATTACTCTGTATAGTATGGATAAAATAGAGTTATAGTTGATCAAGAGTAAGATATAGGAATTGGGATAAAATGGTTTTATATGACCCAAAACATAATTATCATGTTCAATAGAGATTTTCTATAAGAATGATCATGTAACCCTTGTTAATGTGTGGATTAATGGAAATTGAACTAGTTAATGGGTATGAACCATTATACAGTACCTCAGATAGATTTTCACTTTGACCATCTATATGGATGATGGGTGTTCCTAAAGATTGATCCATGATTGGGTTATCATCTCGTGTGTGTTCGACCTTCAGACAAACATTGTTCATATATACATAGTAGGTATGGTCTATATAAGGTTTATGGGGTGCCATTTTGGCTTCCAAACACACAAATAGTTTTCATGTCAACAAGGGAACAAGATTTCAATCAATATTTGGATTCATTTTTGTTCGTATTCAGGGATTAAGTCTAGGTTTATTTTTATAATTGACATTACCATGCCAAAAATACTGATATCATACTAGATACAGTAAGAGAAAATCAGTATACTCTATGCTCACAAAGTGAAACATCTATTTGGATAAGATTTACTTATTGGGATATATTTTCTCATAGATAGAAGGATCAATTCACCCATAAAAGTTGATACAAATAGTTTCTTGGGATAATCCCACGAACTTATTTGACCTACAAAGTTTCTTTGTGAAGGATTGTTATTACATGTACTTTATACATGTCATATCATGCTAAGAAGTATCTTTCCTTGGAATGAATATGATATCATAAATGTTTATATGGATAGAAGCTTTTTAGATAACCTTTCATAAGTCTAAAGAGATACAGACACGAACACTGGTCATTATTCAGTTAGATCTAGGTTGTCCCTATAATGTATATTGGGATGCATCCGATATTGGACTAGGAGTAGTACTAATACAAGGGGAGAGTGAATTTTCATAAAAGTTTCACTAGTCAAGGACACATGATAAGAACTACCTAACACATTATCATGAATTAGATATTATGGTTTATGAAATTCACTATTGTATGGATTACTAACATTGAGAGTGTTTTTGTTGTACACAAAAAACAAATGTCTCAGGTTTATAATTACATATCATGAAATAAAAATCAGGAAAGGATGGTGTGTTGAATATCATAAGTCCTTCAAATTACATATTTCCAATACAAATCAAATGTTAATGTCATTGACGATGCACATAGTATGATAACTCAGATACATATTATTTAGGAGGCTAGTAGAGAGTGTAATCTTTTGGGATTTTTAAAAGATTCACTTGTATTTGTATAATACTTACAAGAACGCTCCTCTCTTATCTTTAGCTATAATTTCAAATCTTATAGATAGAGTTATTATCATAAAATAATTAGATTTTGAGGAAATGGTCATATATGTGTACATTATAGGTGATTACCCACCTATTAGTTAGAACATTGATATGGATGTTATCTTTCAAATATTTGGATGAATCAGTATTCCAGCAGATATACATGATTTTTTTGTGCAAGATTCCCAAGCATATATACGGTTAGCAGATCCTGTCCATTCTATGATGTACTATGACATGGAACTTTAATAATGATGGCCTTGGATGAATTAGGACATAACTGATTTCATTTCACAATGTTCCAATTGTAATTATGTGTAGGTGGGGCACCAGTGACAAACAATGCTTTTATCACCATTACCCATTCGAGAGTGGAAATGAAAAACATCATCACAAATTTGATGATAGTACTTATTGGATCACATTAGTATAGTGACACCATATGGTTGGTCATGAAAAGGTCAATAATTTTAACACAATTTATATTCATTCAGTATAATAATTCATGGTATATTCTAGAGAAGATCTAAATCCATCATATCATACACCACCATTGGATTCCATCTTCTATCAAATAAGATAGAGATGATCATATCAAATTATAGTTATGGAAGCGTTTATAGGTTCTACTGGATTCATAGGTATGGATATAAAAAACCTATGACATAACAATTAATGGTATGTTTTAGAATATGATGATTATTTTATAAGAAACGCTCTGGAATAATGCCCATGTCATTATGGGATCATGGGAAAGAAATATACCCATTTTTGAGTTCAACTCTAAATATGGATTCTAGGTGGCCATACAAATGGATCCTTATGAGGACTTATATCAAATTTCATTCCTCTCAAACCAATGTTTTTAAGAGGCATATAGGTAGTAATACTGGGTTTTCATCACATTTTAAGACATTGGAGCATGTTCATATTACTAAGAAGCAGTATTATACATCTCAATCATGATAGAATTTATACGCTGATCTCCATCGTTGGCCACTAGTGTTCATGGATGGGAGTCAGGGTTTCTTTCTAATTTATTATATATTAGAAAATAGATTCATTTACAATCCAGGGAAGTTATGGTCTTGTAATTACTGTCCCTATAAGATTTTGTAGATATTTGAGATGGTAGATGATTGGTTGACGTCACCATAGAGGTATGAGTCCATGCACAATTAGTTCCCCATATATGTGATTTACTTATATCATTGTGAACTATCAAAAAAATTTAAGCCCAATGAGGTGGTGATGGAGGTAGATTAATACTTTTAGGATCATCCTATACATATTATTGATCATATAATGAAGGTTCTTTTAGGATGGATGGTTTATCTAGTATTGTTGTTTTGGTAGAATGACCATTTATTAGATGATACTTGTGAGTGGGAGACCCACTTATGTTTTTAGTGGCTAGAGCTATTCTCAAACGATGATTGAGCACACATGAAATGGAAATTCAAGGATGAATATATTTAAACGGATAATATTATAATATTATTAAATTTTTATAAGGTATGGAAACATTTTATTTCATTTTTATTTTATATATTTTGACCTAATGTTGATACAATGTGAGGCAAGGGAGAAAAAGGGGGTGTGTGGGATAGTTTGAAGCTGAGAGTCCCAGTTTTAGGAAAAGTATGTTAGTCGATCTTGTTACTATAAATCATTACACCCATTGCATGTAGTTTGAGTATACCCTAATGGGTTGTACAACCCACTATCAAAAGACACATTGTTTGAGGAAATTGGGAAATAAGGCCCACCTTCCCATTTAGGTGATCACCCATTTTTAGAAGTGGAAAAATAAAGGGTCAGTTGAAGGTGTCAAACCATACCTATAACAGTGTAAGGGGGTGTGATATAATTATGGGGAATTTTTTGTGATTTTTTTTATAATTGTGAGTAAAAACCAATTGACCTAGTATGTTTATGTGAAATAAAAATTTCCAAAAAATTTCTCGTAAATGTTTAATCCTACTCCGATTAATTTTTCTCCATATAAATAAACACTACTAATCACCAAATTAGTTATTTATGTTTTTAACCTATGGTGTTCCAATTTTATTAATTAAACGTTAGATTGATTTTATATTTACCTCATTAGATCTACATCTATGTGTTATCTATTCCTTAGTCACCTTCCCGTGGTTATATTTATATCAATGAAAATATCTTCATGCAGGATATTTTGAAATAATTATGGGGTGTTTTGATGTTCTTATATTTTATTATAAATATAATTTAATCATATGTTATGTAGATATGAGTTTTCCATTAACATGATGAGATAAATTTATATACCACTTCCCACAATGTCTAAATATTTATATATTGTTGTCCTTGTGTTGAACCCCAGACTATTTGGGTGATGCTACCTAAATTTATTGAACTAAGGTTTATTTGATATAAATATGTTTAGATATGATAATGAGACTATTATTCAAGGTTATAGATTCTAAAACTCAACCTAAATAGTCCCTGAGATGGTTTCTACATTTTTATTGTGATTATGCCACCTGTGGGGTGTGTTGAACCCACTTTGTATAAATGAGAATCGAATGAGGAATTAAAATGAATTGTTTTAGTTTTATGTAACTTAGAAACATGGTAATGGTAATTTAATGGTATTGATATTACAATCAATTTTTTATGACAATAATGATATTAGTGAAATAAATTAATGAATCAATATTTAATTAGTGAATGAATTTGTAAGGATTGCTTGGATATTACTACACATTGGATCTGACACACATATTCGGATGACTTGGAAATATGATACTACTCAGATCCTACTTATTTGGATTAGTTGTAATTCTATTTTCCATGGATCTTAATAACATGGATTATTTGGATTCCTTGTAAATTTCTACTCCATGAATTTGATTTACTTGGGATTCATGGATTCCTTGGACATTTCTACTCCATGAAACCACTTTCACCAGTTCACTTGATATTCTATGATTCATTATATATTTTATATACATAGATCCTATTTTTTATTAGGATGAATTGAACATTTAAACTACTTATAACCTAGTTAATCAACTTATTAATATTCCTTGGACATTTTTACTCCTTGAATCTTGTTTCAATGTTTTAACTATCATGTGGTTTCCTTGGACAATACTACTCCTTGTACCATGGATAATTTTGGATTTTCTACGGATTAAATGGTGTGGTCTATAGTTGATGACTTTAATGAGTTACAGATAACACATATAATTTTAGTTTCTTGATCACAATGAGACTTGACAGACTGAATATAATCACTTCTATTTTTTAACTTTTTCACGTGTTATATTTCATAACTTATTATATTTATATGAATTAACATGATGTTTTATAAAAACTATTTTTTGTAGACTATTGAGTTTTATTTGAAACCATATTCAGGACAACATTGGATATATAGAAAAAATTCATGGATTCACGTAGGGATAAGTGAAATCACCCTCTTTTGGATGCTTTAATGAGTTTCATTTTGGACCCGGGGATAATATGATTGGGATTTGAGATTTTGATGTTCTATAAGGATTTTTTGTTTTGGTAATTCGGTAATTTTGATGCATTTATTATAATGTATTCTTATATCCCTCTATGACTAGATTTTTTATAGCAATCCATGATCATCATTTTATTGGAGACATTTGTTGAGATTGCATGTAAACATATATAATGTATACTTATTATTAATATAATATGTTATTTATTAGTCTTTCTCTATTTATTTATTTTATTATAACATTTCCCCTAATCTGATCACTAGGGTATTATCTCTACCACTCTTCTGTCATGTACCCTAATTGCTAGTCGGTAGCATCTAGTTTATGGGGAGGCGCTCTTAACACGATGTAGTTAACTAAGATTGGTTACTATTGTGTGAACTGGGTCTAAGAAATCAAAAAATAAAATAAGATACTTTATCTTCCCAATAATGGGTTATTGAACACAAAAAGGTAATGGTTCCCACATTATCATTGTCTATATTTTCTTTAAATAGATGATTCTGGTTATGGATGACCCTCCATAGGTTTTCAAGGAAATAATTTTTTTCTTTTTTCACTCCCTGTGTTAAAATCATTACTTTTGAATAATGCTAATGAAACTAATAACTAAAATATATAATATCAAATGTGTCATTCCAGATTTGAGAAAAAAATAGATAAATAAATAATCATTCATATTATAAAAAATTTAACAACATTGGTGGATGACATTTGGTATGAATTTCACAAAAAACATTATAAAGACACTTATTGATATTATGGAACTGGATTAGTAGTGATCCTAGAAGACCGGTTCTCCCTACCAACATTTGGAGATGAATGGGGGAATAACAATAATAATTTTAGATTTATAATCAATTAATGGGAAGTGAACGAAATATATATTGTTATTCCAAACATTTTAATAACATGATTAAAGGGTAAATTATTCCAGTTATGATTATTTGGCATGCATTATATTGCATGGTACCAAAACCATACTGAATATAAATTTCCTAGAAAATTATTGAGCGGAATGGGAGTAAAAAAATTGGTGTTTTTTAGTATATAATTATAGTTGAGTGAATTTAAAAATAAATTATCAAGGTTTCATTAGGTATTTTTACCCTGGATTGATGTTGGATTAAGATTGAAAAACATGATCCGTCAACATAGAACAAGAATAGTCTATTTGGAAATAAAAAGGATTAATGTATATTGAAAATTAGTGGACAATTGGGAGTTTTTAGGAAACATGGTATAACAAGAATTGTCTAAACACACTTATTGATACACCATCAAATTTTTGTAATATTTATAGGGCATTTCAATACTGATGTATGGACTGTATGAATATGTAAATTTTTGGATAGATGTAAATACAAACATTATGAGATGAATGAGGAAAAAAATTCAATCCTTATCCAATAAAAAGGCCGATATAATCCATAAGGAAATGTAGTTTCTGGTCATAAACCATGGTCTATGGAAAAATTGGGAAAACCCCATCCATATATGTGCATTATATGTAAAGTAAGGAAAAGGGGGATTCACCAGTAGAAATATGACCTATACCAATGGGTTTGGCCAAACCATTGGTAATGGTCACTAATTTGGACATATTCCAATGGTTTGGACAAAACCATTGGTATAAGTCACTTATATAGACCTATACCAATAGTTTTAGGAAAAATATTAGTATTTGTAACTAATCTGGACCTTTAAAAATGGTTTTCCAAAAACCATTGGTATAAATCAAGAAATAAAATAGCATAAGTCAATGTTTCTAAAAACCTATGGTATAGGTCTATACTAATGGTATTGAGAACTTTTGGTATAGGTATAGACATTCGTTTATTGAATCATTCGTTAAATAACACTAAATTCATCAAATGTTAAAATAATTATATATATATATATATATATGAAATTATGTTCACAAAAGACCTGTTAAGTTAGTGGTCAGGTCATTGGATTATAAACGGGACATGTTGGGATCAAAACCAAGCTATTTTTTTGAAGTACCTATACCAACAGTTTTATGAAACAATTGCTACAATTTTTTCATGTTACCTATACCCAAGGTTTTTTTTGTATAATTATATAACAATGGTTTTCCCAAAACCATTGGTATAAACGTATTTTTATGAAAAACTAGCCAACAGACCTCCAAACCGTTTGTATAGGCTATACCAACGGTATGGATACCTATACCAATGGTACCAAAACCGTTGGAACAAGGTAATTTTCTTTTAGTGAATCTTCCAAAATCTGGGATACTAAGTCTAATGTCTTGAAATAAGTTGAGAAATATACTTGATATCTTGGATTTATTAATTTTTGATATTATTTTCAAGACTTAAATAAGGAATCCAAGTGAACAATGTATTCTAAAAAGCATGAATCAATCCACCTACAATGATTTGAAAGGTATTTTCCTGGTATAGGGCCATTTCAACCTTTAAAGTGGTTTCCCCATAGGTGAGGGAGATAAAATAGTTATATATATTGATTTTCATATAGAAGTATATTATTCGAACTATTTTTTAGCACACAAAAGGAACTAAGTCCAATCCTAGTATTTCAGAATTCTATGAGGATGAAGTGATATAAAGTTTACTAAAATGTAGCACGAATGATGTTTCATGTTGTTTAATTTAGCAGAGATAAGACTATGTAACCTCAACTTATAATATAAATTAATACCAATCTTGTTAATGATATTTTTAAAAAAAAAATCTTAAAACCATTTTAGTGATACCCATTTTGAGTGATCAAATAATATTTATTTTCATTGATAACATGAATAAATTCATAAGAAGAAGCACCAAGGGTGTTAAAATTCCACTTGATCAAAATTATATGGAGGAATCATAAATTATTTATTAAAATTTCATTAAAATTATGTAAATTTTAAAATGGGTATGACCATTGTGAATGAATCTAAAGAGTATATTCAACAAGAACGCCTTTATGAATTGGAGAATATAAATCAATTATGACAATATAAAATTTATTCAATTAGTGGGATTCATCAACACGACATTAATAACATTTCCTTATGGACATTTACTTTGGAAATGTGGTGGGTTGAGAATGGGGAATTACTCCATCACATTGGGGTGTTTAATTACAAATTAATGATTATGGTGTTGATTGAAATTTTGAATACACAATTGTTGTAATGAATGGATAGAGGTTTCTCAGGATGGGTGAATTCACTTTTGGGATAAACTATCATTCACTAAGAATATGAATGAGGGGATTTGTGGTAGATCATATATTGGGGATAAATATTTTCTTGTAGGGACCCCTATGATAACATAAAGATAGATATTTTGTGTATAGTGTCACATAAAATGGAGCATAAGTGAATTGGTCTTTGAGATTTTATATATTATACCAATCGATAGTTATTCCATGTTTACATTCATGGAACATTGACCATCAGTTGAAGAGTAAACGTTTCTACTCATCAGGTGGGAAAATAATCTTGATGGGGGGGGGGGGGGAACAATTATATGAGATAGGGAACATAAAAATCTATAGATATTCATGGGTTAAGGAATACGATGATCACTAAAAACCAGGATTGATAAGAGTCTAGCCATTTGTATTTTATAGAAACTAAATTGATCTGGGAGATTTACACCAATAATGAGAGTCATATTGGGTGAGGAATCCAACATAGATATATAGATGAAAAATTATTCAAAAATATGATGTTCTAAAAATTTATGACCATGCACCGAGAAAAAAGACCATACAGTTTAATATCATAATAATATGATTAAGCTAATAATTACAAGGTCTTGAAGTTAATAAAAACATTACAAAATTTAAATTCTTACAACTTGGATTGTCAACATTTAGTTTAATATCAAACATCAAGGATGTTATTTCCTGAATTTTAAAATCACTTTTTTTAGATAGATCTATTATGAACCATGACTTAATAATTTTATTTCATTAAATAAATATCATGTGGTAGCTTATCCTTCATGAAACAATGATATAAAAAGGAGAATAATGTTCACCTAATAAAATTATTAATATTACATAGTCATTACATTGGAGGGTAGAATTTGAATTATTCATTTATAAAAACTATATCAATGGGTATAATATAATATATATCATATTATGATAATATGATCTAAATTTCATGAAATTGTATTTAGGAGTTGTGAATCCCTATATTAAAATTACTATCTTACACTTTTATAATTGTAATAAGATACAAATATTTATATAATTATAATACCATGGAAAAAATTATTTATGTTTCTCAATTTTATTTTTTGGTAAAAAATTAAATAATAATTTTAAATATTAATTAAAATTATATAATGTTTTTCAATGGAATGTAATTTTATAAAGATTGTATCTATTTAAATAAAATATGAATATTTTTAATCAATACTCAAATGATTTTTTATTATATTTATGAATGAATCAACTCATATTTAATAGGTAATCAATGTAAAATACTATTATAAACACATAATGATTAAAAATATTGTTTTTAAAAACAATTCAACAAATTATATGTTTAAATTAATAAATTAATTTTCATTTATTTAAAAGAATAATTCGGTTATAAATATTAAAAATTAGAATTCATCAAGTCAAATTATGGTAACAGGGGTCATATTATATTTTTATTGATAAAATAATGAAAATTATAAAATTTTAATAAAGATTATTTAGTGTTAAAATTGGTAATGTAAGGTGGGTCTAATTTTACCAAATTAATTTTGACACATATAATTTATAAAATAACATTATTATTTTATAAATTCATTTATAAATTATTCATAAAAATTAATCCAGTCATCTCACGTAAATATTTAGAAATTTTATTTATACCCATTACTAAAAATTCATTTCCAATGACCTTTCCCTCTTTTCACGCACCAAAGGATCCCACATTCACCGATTTAATTACAAAACGTTTTTATAAATTACATTGAAAATAAACCCTAATTAAATATTTTATATCTCTTATACAAGAACCATAACTAAAAAGTATGTACATATTTTCATAATAATATGTATTCTAATGCGGTGTTGTTATATTTTTTTAATAACTATTTTATGTTTCCATATCTTTTACAAGAGATATTACATACCGTTTCACATTATTTATTAATCCTTCACAACCTCACTCATCCAAACCATTAAAAATGTATTTATATATTTACATAATTATATGTAACATAATGTAGTGTTATTATATTACTTTAATAACTATTACATATTCCCATCTCATTCAATTGATAAATTAAGCATATTTCACATGTGCCTGTATAGAATACCTCCTCCAAGAAATCATTTTTTATTCATAAAAAACATTCAAATAGGTATCAATAAATGGATATATGGAATACCGATTTTATTTACGTAATTTTTTTATTATGAAAAATATTAATTAGTCTATTTATATGTATTTTTATAATTAAATGGTTTTTGTAAATATAATTCTTAAATGTAATATACTATGAATAAAAGTCATAGTTATATAAGCAAAAAACTAGTAAAAATTATTTTACTCTTATATATCTTCTCGGTTATGATTGAAACCCAATATAAAATATAAATAATTTCATTTTAAATTATAAACAATGATATAATAAAAATATAATATCTTCTATAATCGTACTTACACAGATACTATTGCATATACATATTCGGTTGGTTTAACCACAAAAAATAAATATCCAATACCATTATATCATGTATGAAATTTTGAGATTAATTTTTTTATTAATAAGTAATTAATGATTTTATGGGTGGGTAATAAAAATATTTAACTCATTAATTAGGATTCAACTATTTATTTTTTTAAAAACACTGATACATGATTGTCGTTGATTTAATCTTTAAAAAACATAACTAAAAACATCATAGAATGAATATACACAATTATTAACTATCATAAAATGTAATTTAATGTATCATTTAAGACATATAATTGAGTAATGTTGGTATAATGATCAATAAAAAACATACTGATTATGAAAATAGTTAAAAACTATAAAGATTACTCACATCAAATATTGAAAAATGAAGATAAATTACTTATATAAATGTAATGAATACTTATAAATGTTGTTTATAAAAATTTATTTATATGTATAATGTTAGGAAATATATTATTAAAATATTCTTATTTATTAACCATGTGTTTAGGTTGTGATCAACAAAGATGGAATTCATGGAATGAGTTTTATTGACTAAATTTATGATTAATCATGTTAAAGTATTTCTTAATTAAATATAAGAATCATATTTTATTTTTACCATAATGTTCCCTAATATAAATTATAATTTAAATTTTTATATAGGGTAAATAATTATTACCATCAATTATAAATTCATTCAAAAATAATTCATAAATAAATGTATAACATTATTAAGAAAAACACACATTATTTGTAATGAATTTTATCATCAATTCCCATGTATTTTTTGTCAAGTATATTTTATTTAATGAAATAAATGATTTCATTTTCAGTTATATTCAATGAAATTACATTTAAAACATTAATTAAAATAATTAAATTCAATTTTTATATGATATGGTTTTTTAAAATACATAAAAAATAATAAATAGTTTTTTTCATTATTTTCCACTACTGATTTGTTATCTTTTTTTTCTTAATTCAATGGATATATTATTGTATATCATTATAATATGGTATCCAAAATTTTTCTATTTACATCAAAAACATTATCTTGAATGTTATTTGCACTCCACATTTCCAAAAATGTCTATTTTCTTTGTGAAAATTTATTAAATTTTCACATCTATTTTTCTATCATGATTTATGACTCCTGAATTGAAATTTTTACCACCAACTATATGTCATTATGATATGACTAATTTTATAAAATTCAAATTTTTATATCATATGATATCTTATGTTTATGATATGTGACATTTTTTGGAATATTTATGAATCCCATTCTTTTCCTATAGGTTTATTAAGAGTTCATGATTGGTTGTTTTAAGTGGAACACAGATACATTGATAATTAATGGTGGGTTCCAATATAAATATCCAATAGAGTATTTTAATTTTATATCCTAAAGAAAAATTTCACGTAAATATTGTGTTTTCACATATGTAGGGTATTATGGATTTTATCACATTTTTTGTCTTGGAAATATTGAATTTTTCCACACATGTGCGGGAATAATCAGTTTAGTCATATTTGTTTTCAAATTACTAGGGACTTTCTAATTTTTGTCATGTTATGTACAATTTTTCAGATGCCTTAAATTTCCATGAAATTTTATTTTTTCCATGATTATTCATAAATTTAAATGTACTATGCACTTTGGTGTCATTATAATTTGTTTTATGATATTAATTATGTATTTAGGCCATGTATTTAACTTTATTCATTTTTAATGATAAATATATGTTATTATCTGTCAATAACCTATTGTGTGGTCATCATCTATTAACTTATGGTCCTTTAAGGAGATATTTATCCTCTTCTTCAAGTTTATTTCAATGCATATAACCTGATATATTATGACATGTTTCTTTAACACCATGTTTCTGAGCATAAAAAATTCTTATATTTCAAATAAAATGATTATGAAGATGATAATATCATGTCAGATATCAGAAAAAGTTACTAAAGGAGTATCATGATTGAAAAGTTTTAACAAGTAATGTAAAATAATAATTATATGTAGCTAATATTTAAGACAAAAACCATTTATTTCATGGATTATACAACTGTTTAAGTGACATGTTATTTTAAATAATGAATCTAATGTATTATGCATTTCAAGTTTTTAATACTGAATCTTATTTGGCATAAAAGAAGAGTTTAGTAATTGTTTATATATATATTTAGTTATATTGAGTATTAGATTAATGAAATTTAGAAAAACCCCTCGACATGTGTATATTGGAAAAGTATATATTTGTGGAGAAAATTCTAAAATATTAGAAAATTATTTCATATGGTATTCTAATAGAAATTAAATTTATATCTAGATATTAAAATTAGATTTAGGCTCTAATAATGATGCAATTATAGATAATAAAACCAGAAGGGTGGATTGGGTACTAACTTGATCTTCACTTGGGGTGTGGTAGTGACTCTTAAAAGTAAAAATGGAATAACAATCCATGGGGGTATGATATTGTTAAAAACATTATCTCTAAAAGACATAACTAATGACCTGAGTATAATTTTACCAATTTATGTTAGTAAACCTTATAAAAAATTAAAATAGATAACCAAAATTGAATCCTAGATATCCATAGGCTTAAATATACTTGTTAATTGAAAATATATCCGTAAATAATTATAGATTTATTTTTTATGTATGTACATAAATTTATTTATACTCAATTATGATATATCTTTAGTAAATGTTTTTGGTTGAAAATTAAATAACTACATTAAAAATTGAAGAAATAGACCACATTGATATTATCATAACAGGAAACCAAATGGGATTGAGTATGAGAAAAACCCCCATGGAAATTATCATCAAAGAATTTATAGATATGTTAAAAAACCCAACCAGTATTAATCTTTAGAATTTAAAACGGATGTACAAATTCATTATCAATTAATTTATAAGGAAAAATTTTTCATTGTTTATAGGGTTTCTTAATCCACATGTAGATGAGAAGAGGCTCAATGTAATGGAAATTAAACTTTTTATTTTTCAATTCTAATATCATGAGATGTTTTTTAGGAATTATTTTTTCTAGATAGTGTGGGTGATAAGTGTAGTATTTTAAAAATTAAATCCATGAAAATAATATTATTTAGACTCTCTAAAATAGAATGATTTACTAAAGATAAATTTTCTTAAGTGTTTTCATTAAACTCTTCACACTAAAATGTAGTGTTATTTCATGGAATTTATTATAAAATTATGATTAATATGTTTTGTAATATATTTAAAATTAAAAAAGACTTTTGATATATGCTTCTAGGTTCATTAATGATTCTATGAGAAAAAACATCCTCTTATTTACAATACTAAAGAAAAATATTTCAATTGTTCAATCCTTAAGAAAATTGGTAGTTATGAAGAGATTTTTAGAATTGATTGAAGGAATATATGTATTCTTGAACCCCTTAATATTAATGATAAATGAAAACTAAGGCATAATACAATGGAATAATATATGATTAGAGACATCGGTAGATTAAATTCCAATTATTACAAGTAAAACATGTAAAAAAAACATATATAATTTTTTTTTGCGATCAGGGAAATAGATTATATTTTATAAAGAAGGTATCTATTCAAAAAACTATAAAACTGTGAATAAGAGTCTAATTAACATGAATATGATAGCAAGTAATCTAATCATCAACCACCTACAATATAATTTTTCAAGTATATGGAGTTATGACATTCATCAAGTCAATACCAAAACCCTCAGACCAATGAAATAAATAAACACTAGTAACCTCCTAATCAATGGGATTGATGAAGGGAATTCACAATATATATCAATTAGGGGGATATTTATTTTTGAGTGTTATGAACTACACATGATCTATTTTTTATATCCACAAATAACGTATACGATTCAAGTACATCACATTATTTTATATCACACATGCTTTTTATGAATGCTAAACAATAGCCAATGCAATTTATATTGAAATATATATAAAACACCATAGTAACCAATAATCATGTTTAAGATATATAAATCGAAACTAATTAAGAGTTGTGGAAAGATATTCCATGATTATTTAATTAAAATTTTGTCTTGTTGAATGTTACATAAATTTGGGTTTATTTTCATTTCCCCTAAATAATTCACCTATCAACTATCTAGATAAAGAAATAACTTTTTAAATCCAAAACCATAATATAGATATGTATCAACATAAGGATGAATATGAAACCCCCATGAGATAATGATATATAATATGGGTTATTATACCCAACGCTGAGGTAATCTTGACTCAAATTATTAAGGATTATGTAAACATTTATGATATATCTATTTTATGGGAGTGTGAAGATACATTTCACGATGAATCGAATGGAATTAACCATTAGTGAGAGGATGATGTTTTAATTAAAATGATACATGTTTCCATTCTCAAAAAAATGATTACCTATAAAATTGTTCTCATTAAATTAACGGAGTTAAAGAATAACTATAAGTAGATTTGTAACAACAGTTTTATCTTCTCCAGTGCTTTAATATAGGGTATAATGCACCATATTTTAAAAAAAATGATTGTTCAATGTGTCACTACATTGATATCATGGTATTATTGAAATCATGATCATGAACTAGTTTCATCTAAACTGCCTAGATGATCAATTTGATTATCTTCTTGGAGGTTAATACCTATTATATATTTGGATTTAATATGGTTATTATTAGTTAATTGTTATAAGGGTGGATATTTATAACATTGCTTTTTCATTTAAGTCATAGACACTATGAATTTATAGTGATTGTTATTAGAGTTACAGATTATCCCTCTATCATTATGCATCTTGTCAGTTGAGTTGTTAGAGAAAACATTGTTCAATTTTTAGTATTCTTTGTAGATTATATTATTATATATTCAAATATAAAGAAATATAATGAATATCATTTCCAAATTATGATAAAGATCCTGAGAATGGATAAAAATTATTCCAATTTTATCATGTGTGAATTCTATCCATAGATTGAATCATTCTATATTTATGTAATAATAACAACGTCATCATTATTATATCCATCAAATAAAAAGGATACAGATAAATAGACCAAACCGACCACTGTAATAAACGTTCATATCTTTCTTAGGTTAGACCGATATTACAATTGTTTATTGATAAATTTATCATGATTATAAAATCAATTAGAAAATTTAATATGTAATGAAGTGATGTTCATGAATGAAAAGATAAAAAAATAAATGATTAAATATGAAAAAAAGGTAGATCACTACTCTAATACATACATTAACATGGATTGGGGAAGTTTCTTTAAAATATATTTTATCATTGAAAAGGGATTTCATTTCATCTCAATGAATAAAGATGATGTAATTTCATATTTCTAATTTCATTTAAGGATCCATGATAAAAATCACTAAATTCATGAATTGGAGTTTGGTATAATGATCTTTGAATTACTTCTTTGGTATTATACCTATTTTGGAAGATTTTAATATGTATACTGAAGAAAAGTGTTTGAAAAACATATACACAAATAATGAGTTAAACATGTGAAAAAGGATATGTTTGGAATTTATAAATTAATAAAAATCATCAACATAAGAAAACATGGATGTGGAAAATAAATTGGATGATTTTAAATGAATTAAAGAACTTTCTATTCTAATCATGTTAAAGGTTGAAAAAGTTACCATAGTAATGGATATAAATAGGATTAGTCATGAAGTCAAAATTAGAAGAGATCAATCCTATCTTTCCTAAGTGATATATAAATTCTCTATCCATAAGAAGATCAGATAAGACAAGAAATATATGGTAGATATACAACAAAATATAGAAAATATTCAGAGTAAAAAATTGATAATTATGTATTTATATGGTTTAGAACTTTAATATGTGTTCTATGAATGATACAATTGAATAAATATCTTTTGGATGATGCACATGACACCTATATATATATAGATGTGTAATTTATGATGACTTATAAATATCAAAATTAAATATTCTAGTGGGATAACATGTAGTGTTAAATTATAGAGTACATGTCACAACTATAGGTATGATATAATGTTAAAGATGAATGATATAATTATAAGGTTATACTTCAACCATTAGTCGAATCAGTAGGGAAATCAGAAAATATAATCGTTGAAAAATAATCAGAATCCCCAAAAATTAAAATGTCCATAACTAATTGAGGTTTTAGTAATTCACATTAATATTTCAGTTCATTATATTTCCAATATATGTGATTTCTACAAAAACCATCTCACCATGATATACCTATGAAAAGTGGTGAGGCTATAGTGAGTAACACTATATATTATATCTGATCATCATCCTTTTATCACCCAGATTTAGAATACAATTCTTCTGAAAGGCATTAAGATAATTATATGTTTTAGAACTCGTTATTATCCTGAAATAAGTGTTCAGAGTTAGAGGGATATTAAATCTCTAGAGGATATGAGGAGTTATTTTTCAATGGATTTAGATATATGTTAGGATAAACAACTCCTTTTTGTAGAGTAAACAAATAAAAATATTTTCCATTATAGAATTTATATGAAACCATATAAGGAATCTTATATAAAGATATCTAGAACTCTAATATGTTAGTATAATGTTAGAAAGAGTCATCAAATTGGTCATACCTTAATAAACAAAATGATAGACATTGTTCAAATCGTTGATCAGAATATGAATGTGGCACAATATCAGAATTGTAGTTATGTGGATAATAATTAATGAGATATAGAGTTTGATGTTGGAAAAGGGGTAAATAAAGGTATTGTTATCCCAATATTCAATAATCACTTCAATATCCTTGATCATTTCATAGTCACAACCTATCACTTAGCAGTCCATATTTACCAATCTCATGTGAATGACATGTTACACACATATATTTTCATGTATTACATACTCAATCGATAATATGTAATAGTATTGGAAGCTATAGTGTTATTACATGATATTTCATAGGAAAAAAAATGTGGAAAATTTGGATCCAATAGACTTGGTTTTGAGGAATAAGACAACCCATCTAGTCAAGATTATATGGAAGAACCACAAATTTGATGTGGCTATATAGGAATATGATGATTTCATGTATGAGAAGTACCATTAAATTTTTTCCTTCATTTAATAAATATATTAGGAAATTATTATTTTTAAGAGGGTAAAATTTAAAGACCCTTATGTTTAGAAGTTTAATATCCTTAATTAAATACCATTTGAGTATATTTACTTATAAAAAACACTAAACTAAAAAGTTATGTTACCCTAAACAAATTACTAAGTATTAAAACTATATTATAGCTGTTAAATTGGTGTTATCACTTGATGTATATGATTTTAAAACACTAATTAAATGTTTATAATAAAATAAGGTCCACTCTATGTGTAGAGGATAAATGATTCATAAAATTGTTTCAATTCATTATGGATGCATATGTTAAAGTTAATTTTCACCAATATTATAAATTAAATGACATAAAATTTTTATTTTATAGTTTTTATCACTGTTTTCAAATTTATTAATGTGGTTATTTTTATTTTTAGGAATAAAATTAATTTACTATGATAAATAGTAATTATTAAGGTAAAATATTTTATTAAAAGAATGATATATTTTTAAATATTTTATATATAGTAAAAATAAAATGATTTATATTAAATTAAGATTATAATTTTATGTTTAAAAATATATAAAATTATGTTATGAAAAATTTAAGGGTAAATAAATATTATTCATTATTAATAACACTTAATGAATAAAAAACATTTTTTCTAGAAAAAATGTTTTTTAAAAAACAATAGTTTTTTAGTTTATTGTTAATTTACATATATCTTGAAATTAAATTAGACTAAATTGAGAAAAAATTATGATTTATGTCATAAATAGTTTTTAGTATGGTTTATCATGAATATTTTCTCATAAAATAATTTCCATTGTTAAATTTTCTTCAAGATTATTGTGTGTTAAAATTTTTAATCAAAGGTGGCCCAAATTGTCCATAATCACTCTGAAATATCGATTTTATATAATAAATTTATAATATTTAATTTTACAGCAAAATGTCTCGAATAATTGTTTCCACATAACTCACATAACAATTATTCAAGTCCATTCATACCTGGTACCTATCATTTATTAAAAATGATTTGACACAAAGTTTTCACCATTAAAAGAAGATAACATCCACAATTTCAATACACAACATTGGTTAGAAATTATCTGGAAAGTATAAAAAATAAAATTCTTATAGAACTATTTTTCTAATTTGTAAATATTTTTCATCAATAAATTTACTCTATCCCTTCATTCAAAAAAGTTACTTCAAAAGAAGAACTAAATTCTCAACCTATGTATTATTTATCCGTTATAATTATTTCTATATCTTTCTTTTTATCTCTTCTATGAAGTCCTATAACCAAATTTAAGTAGTTAAATAATATAAATAATATAAATAAAGTAATGAAATATTATTATATTTATTTTAATACAAATATATATTCCCCAATAATTAAATTGAAAACATTTGAACATTATTCATATGTGTGTGTCAACTATCAAGGAAATATATTAAATTTAATCACCAGATTTCATTGATTATTATTTAAGTGGGATTCATGATTCGAAATAATATTTATTTCATTTTTTATATTATATAAATAAAATTAGGCATCCAATAATTAATATTTTCAATGAATGATAATTTGTAACTAACTTCATTAAATGAAGTTTTCAAGAGGTAATGTGTGCTATTTGATTACTTCTTTTTAAATACACATCTACTTATAAATCATCCCAAATGAGATTTATCACTCTAATAACATCTCTAAAATTTCATTATATATTTAATTTCTATAATATAATAAATAATATATTCTAAAAACATACACACACATTGATTGTATCATATTATAATTGTGCTAATTTAACCAACAACATGAACAACTCTAAAATTTATCTATTATATCTCATAATAAATAATATTGGACATGGATAAGTAAATAAATATTTTTTATGGTTATTTAGTATATTCGTTTAATACATTAACTATGATACCACCATTTATTTGTAAAAAAACTAGAACATGATTTTCACCATTTTAATATATAGGAACTATAAATAATAATATAATATAATTAAATTATAAAACTATATTTTATTCAAAAAGATCAATTATTTAATTTTTTATGATATTGGAATGGTGACATTTTAGAAAAAATGATTAAAAATTGATATTTGTGAAACTAGTTAAAATAAATTAAGATTTTTCAAAATAATTATTAATAATAGATAAAAATAATAATATAAATGTATTGAATAATTATAAATTATGTTTGTAATATTTTATGAATATTAATAAGTTAATCAATTTAGATTTTATTATATTTCATTTATACGTGAGTTTATTGTGTGATAAAATAATATGGAAATAAATGAATGAGTTTCATGGATAAATTTTTGATTCATTGGTTTATAATATTTTTTACAAGAATATAATCATCTTGTTTTATTTTATCTTGACATTTACTTAGTTTATTCAATATTTCATATTTTTCTCTTAGGAAATAATTAATCATCATCAAAAACAAAATTATTAATAAAAATTTACTAGAAATAAAAGTTAAATGTTAGTATGAATAAATCCCATTAATAAAGAGAAAATTATATTTCATTCCCATGTTTTTCCTTTTAAAAGTATTTATTTAAGAAAATTTTAGTATGTATTTTCTTTTTTATTCATCAAATTTTCTATTAAAAATTTTAGTACATGAATTTAATTAATTATTTTTCTTTCAAGGATTTATTATTTTAAACCACCTATAAATATTAGTGATGGGATTACTTTTTTAAATATTTAAAACTATATATTTATTTTCTTGATTTTTTAATCTCTATTTTTTTTAAAATTTCACATTTATTTTTCAAAGTTAATTATCAATCATGATCAATAATGTTTTAATAATTTCATTTTTTCTTCATCTTTTATAATAATATTCAATTGATTTTGTGGATTTATTATTATTTTCACTTATAATTATTCCCTATGAATTATCTACTATAAAGTGATATAATTATTACATTATATATGTTATTATTATGTTTTCATTATTTGAAAATAAAATTTTTGATATCCTGTAATATATTAAGTTTATTTTATGTGAAATATTTGGAAACATTTAAGAAATACTATTATTACATGGGGTTATTAAGATATGATTATAATTGATTTTAAATGACACACATATGTATGGATGATGATGGAAGGAGTCCTATACCCCTTATAATAGAATTGGGAATGATTATATCTCTCAATATAGTTAGGCATTGACATAATTAGTTTGTATATGTGGCTTGTAAATTATTAGTGTGTTCACCTTTTCAGAAATGGACATAATGAGATTGTTCACAAAGGCATGAGAACAATGATATTAATAAAAAAATTCATATTATTTTGGATGTGGCACACATTTTTTGGGTTTCATCATGTTAAAACACATTATCAGGATTCTTTTTATTTACATGATATTTTAGGTTTTCATGAATATGCATTATTTTTAAATTATTCAACATTTTTAGGTCATGATCACATGTTTTAAAATTATTGTGAATTATTGAATGACATTTAATTAATTTTATGATTATTTAATTGAATTTTTATATTATTATATTAATCTAAACGTTTTTATGATTATCAGTTATGGTTTTATGATCTTTTAGTGTTACATTTATCCCTATTCTCATACTCCTTCATTTTTATGACCTCATATATTAATATATGTTTTCCATTAACCAATCATCAAAGATGAATCTTTTTTATTGATTACAATTTTAGGTTATGAATATTATAATAAATTTTGACATATCTAAAATATGTCTAGTTGTTTTTATTATAGAAAAATAATCATATGTGATGTTTAATAATATTTTTATATAAATAACCTCTATAAAAATTAACATTTCAATTATTATGTTTTGTGACTTTTTGAGTGATACACTATTTGAATAATGAATGAAATGTATTACATTATATATATATATATATCTTATAGAAAATGATAGTTTTAATAGAAATATATTTTATCATAATATATGATTATAAAATATATTTTACAAATACATTATTTAGGGTTGAGAAGGTATTGTATATTTTTGAAATTGAGTCAAAACAAAAATATTATTTCATAAAATATCTTCAATATCTCCCACAAAGATATTCCGACAAACTAATCTTATCAGTCATAAAAAATTAAAAACATTTCTACATATTATAGGGAAAGGAAACATAATAATGAGTGAGATAATATCCTAATAAATGGTAAAAAGAAGATATTAATTATATCTAAATTATTATATGATAGTAAATGCATGAGATCCTTGAATTACATTTCAAAATCCATATCCAGCATACCATTTTTCATAATCATGAATAATGGAAGAAATATTGGGTGTTCATAATGCATGAGTCATAATGAAACAAAAGAACATGAACCTGGTGAGAATACCATTGGCATAATAATTTTTTAAAATCTAAATAATAACAAAAAATCATTTCATTATTCATGGATAACTTCCAAGTCCATCATAGTGGATTCATTTCACTATCGACTAATTTATATCCTTTTTCATAGTTCTCTGTAGAGATTATAATAATGTAAAATTCCCTCAAATGAACTGTTTTCCCTACCCATTTTAGTATTTATTATCCCAAGGGATATCAATATTTACCCAATGAATTTGGGGTATAAAATTTTTTGAACCAACATATCTCATAATCAGAATCCATTATTATATCTTCCATAATACCATTAAAAATTCATCATATAACATAACCCAAGAAAAAATGGATTTCATTAACATTTAAACAATATTTATAGAATAAAAATTATAAATTTAATGGATTTTATATACCTCTCTTAATCATACTCATAAATAATAAAGATAAAGAATAATAATGGAATTTTTGGATCATATTATAGAAACTAAGGATTTTCATACATTACCATGACAACTTTTTGATGAATATTCCAAAAAATTTATAAAACCACGGTTAAGGACTGTAATAGTTTAGTGTATTTAGATAATAGAAACACAATAGTTTAAATTTATGAAATGTCATCAAAATCTATAAAAAATACCATCTCACATTATAAACTCTTAACTATAAACAACCAATTCCTTTCATCATAACATGTGAATTGATATATAAGAAAGGGTGAGCTCTAAAGAAAAAAGTGTTAATTCATGGAGATATAAATATATGATCATATTAATTAATAGTTATGTATTAGTTTATGGGGCCATGAAAATTAATTAATGAATTCACAACAAACATATTATTGATCATAAACATGTCTTATAGGATAAAACATATTTATTTTAGAAAATATAGGCCATAAGAGTTTGAAATCAACATAAATCAGTCATGTAGAATAAACACAAGAAATAACTATGTGGAACCATCCTATATATAGAAAAAAATTTCATATTTCATGGTTAAATACCATGACCATTACCATAGTTGATCGTAAACAATAACATGTTTCACAATGCTGATTAAGATGCATTGATATCCCATATTAGACCACAAAACATCTATTTCACAGAGTGGATCAATCCCAATGCCTTTTTTCTATTGACATTTCATGATATATAGATATTTACCTAATTCATTGAAGGGAGACACATGTTCCATCAAAATCATAATGAATGTCGAACTTATGTGTTTCAGAACATCATAAAATATTTATTATATCATCTCATCATAACTTATTTAATGAAAATATACATCATAATAATTTCATCAAATCACTATACTCTTATCCAAGAAAAATAAATGTGTTTCACAAAAATTTCATCAATATATACATTAACAATTTAGATAAAAAATAACGATGATATCATTCAATATTATCCATAGTAAATAATAAGTTACATCAATGAATGAAATATTATATAGAAAATTAATTTTAAAGATCACATGGAACATTTATTGAGGAATATAGTCTTCCCACATTGATTTTTTCTTTAATATTTCAAAACAAAATTATAAATTATTTTTAAAAAAATAATTGTGGAATCATATTAAGCATTAATTAAAATATCTTAAAACATTTCTTGGGGAAATAATACTTTCCACATTGATAGATTCTTTTTAAAATATTAATCATTTTGAAAAGACTTATATTTTAAAATAACCTTAAAAACATATAATTTAATATTGAATGAAAATAATGGTCGTAACGGTGGGAATGACCCTTCATACTGTACACACTAAATAAATATTCTAGTCCTATTTATGGTAAAATCTATATAGGCATTATATTGAAAAATACGTTAATATTTATTTTAGTCTTTTTAAAACATATGAATGGTAAAAAATAACTTTAATAAATAATAGAAATATAGTTAAAATGATATTTGAAAACATTTGTAGAAAAAAATATTTTGGAAGGAAATATTTTTGACTAAATAGATAAATATTGGCCAATTTTATTAAAAACATTCCTTCAAACTAATTTGTAAATAATCTAATTAAAATGAAAAAAACATGTATTCAAATTAAATAACCATATGATATAACAATTCATGAATCTATTGAGATATATACCATAACATTTCATCATTAAAACAATTATCATAATCAATCCCAATAAACAATGATATTGGAACAAAAAATATTGATTCAATAAGGTTTTTTATGACTTTTCCATTCCTTCATGTTTGGGGGAGATTGTTGAGTCAATATGGTTTCCTTATAAAATTTACATTCCTTCTTGTTTTGAAAATCACAAACACCTTATCTTAAGGAAAAACTCTTTTACCCTATGCTTTACTCTCATAAGGAAAATTTTCCTTCCCCAATGAAATTTATCCTTACAATGTTTTCATTGTTCATATACTATGTATAAAATTCGGTTTCATATCCAAAACCTCGGAATCATATATATACAATGACATAAAGTATTCTATTTTTAGGGGCCGAACGTAAGTTCCATGTTATCTAAATTCAGATGCCGATCTTTCAAAGTTTAGAACATGAGTTCTCTGAATTTAGACTCTGATCATTCTGAGTTCAGATTCTAAGTTCTCTGAATTTAGACTCCCAACATTCTAAGTTTAGACTATGAGTTCTCTGAATTTAGATCGTGAACTTTGTATGTTCACATTCCAAATTCTTATGAATTAAGACTTTGAGTTTACTTGAAATTCAGACTCTGGAATTCTATATAATTTAGGTTACAAATTCATTTTTTGATAGAATAAAAATATCCATGTTTTATAGGCAATGAATAGTTTTTGGTTAGACTGCGAAATTTTATTCTTCCTTACACTCCAAAAAATAAATTTACTTAAGAAACCATATTTTAGTTTACTGATGATTTGGTTGTAAAACTATGTTGTGTATTCAGTTACTACCTAACTGTTGTTTGAGTGACACCTGTATAGGTCCCTTTGAAATTCAAGGAAAAATATGACAGTGGGAGGAGCGAGCTGACCATTCGAGATATGCCTATAAATAGGAGCTCATTTAAAAGAGATAAAAACATTGATGAACAAGTTGATCAATCTAGAGATTACATGATGCTGAAGTGATTTCTAGAGAGACGGACTTTATTTCTTTGCGTGTACTGAACACCTTGTTCCGAATTGATTCATGCGACTCCCAATGTTTCTGAGTACATTCGAGGGCTTCCAAGGATAGGAAGACAGAGATGCTGACTACCTTTAAGTTTAGGGATTTCGGGGATAGTAAGACTGAAGTTCTAACTACATTGAAGTTGATGGCGTGTTGGAATAGTATGACCGACTCCAATCTTCATATCGAGGGCTTACCCTGGTGTGAGTAAGATAGAATTTATTGGAAGTATAAATCAAGGGACCTTTATCCAATGTTGTTGGATACCTTTCTCTTTGGGTTAAAAGATTTTATACTTGTTACTTGTACTGTTTCAAGTTTTCCGCTACATTTGGATTGTTGAGTAAAGTAAAACAATATTATACTTCCTTACACTTATTCTCTGATTTCGTGAGATTATATACTCTTTATGGTAGAATCATTATCGTCATAAACTTTTGTTAAGTTTCATTTATAGAAATACTTTTTCAGAATTACATTCTCAGAATCATATTTCCAGAATCAAGCAAGTTAGTAGAACTTAGAGGTTTTGTAAATTTATCTATTTTAACTTTGTTAAACAATATAATGGTTTCTAACCAACTTTAAAAGTTTCCAATGAAATTTTAAAGTATACAATTCAACCCTCTTGTATATTGAGTATGTACATCATTATACTGATACTATAATCTGTATCATTTTGATCATACAGTTTCAATCATAGGAGAATATAATACTCCATACCAACATAACAATTGGTATCAAAAGAGGTCTCTGAAATACTTATATTCACATATAAATTTTCTTGCTCTAGTTTTCATTGTACTAAATTTTTCTTACTTAGTTTATTCTTATCCTTGTTTACAAATATTATTTCTACCAAGTTTGTGTAGAGAGTTTTTCTCTTTATGATAACATGGATGAATGTTTGTTCCATAATCAATTTAAATCCTACTAGACCATTTATTTTCTATGGGAATGCTTAAAAATATTGTAGAGATTGTATGAATACATTAATTATCAATACTAGAGTTGATAATTTTGTTATGATTACTTAAGGATATAAAATCCATGACAAGGAAGTTAGTACTTTCACCAACCTAGAAAAGTATCAATATCAACTGAATTACAGGGTAAGCAATACATTGCTTTGTTCTAAGACTAGAAATATATATAGCCAAATTTCATCTTGTGATGCAGAAAATTTTATTTGGAATAAGCTTGATGGTACACACTTTGGTACTTCTAAAGTTATTGAAACTAGAAGAGCTATGCTCAGAGCTGAATATCATGGTTTCTGCTTTCTTTATGGAGAAACCGTATGTAATCTGCAACAATGATTTTTTACTACAGTTAATATTTTACAATCTGTTTGTGCGAAAGGATTATATGATGAAGCTCTTGTGGAAAAAATCAAAGACATCATGACCAATGAGTGGGAATCTAAGAGAACTGATATTGATAAGAATAGAAAAGTCACCCAGATTTATCTTGATGAAATTTTTGGAACTCTTCTTCAACATGATTCTAGAATGAAGAAAGAAGCTGATAATATTAAGAAAAATAATTGTAATGGTAGTGTTTCTTTTTCAACAACATAAAATCTTACGAAATCCAAGACTAATGATAGAGTTACTAGATCTAAATCAAATAAAGTTATTATTCAATTTGATTCTAGTGGAAGTGAATCTTCAGAAAATGAGTTAGCCAATCTTGCTCGAAGGAAGAAAAATATTGTTGGATAGAATAACTTCAAATCTAGATACAAGACGAAATTAAATAAATATAAAAAAGATTCAGAAGTCACATGTTATGATTGAAAAAGAGCTGAAAAAATAAGACCATAGTTTCCTATGATTAAGGGAAAGGAAAGAAAGGAAAAGAATTATGAGAGAACCAAAAATAAGTACTAGAAAAATAAAGAAAAGATATTTTTGAATGATAATGACTCCTGGAGTGCTAGGGGTGGAGATTCTTTAGATGAATCATCATATTACAAATCAGCTGGACAGAAGAATCTTGGATTAATAGCTAGACTACCTATTGAAAATCATTGTCTAATGGATAATGTACACAATGCTGAATCCTTGACCAATGTATCTTTGAATGATAATTATAGTATTGATAAAAATTAAAACTCTTCGGATGAAGAATCTTCTTCTGATAAAGATAATACTTTACCTACCTATGAATAATTAGCTAGGATTTCTAAGATTCTTTGGAATGTGAATTCAAAACTCACAAAAAATCCTAATGACAAAAAATATAAGAATACTCTTCTTATAAAAGAAATATCATATCTTTCTAAATATCTTGATAAGGAAACCATTTATTTTGAAATTATTTCAAAAATCCTTGAGGAAGTAAATTCTGAGAAGGATAAACATTCTAAGGATCTTGAAAATTTAATGTTAATAAAAATGTTTTCAAGCCTAACTCTAATTGGAAAAATAATTATTTGGAAGAAAAGAACATAGTTATAATACTGAAGTCAGAAATATATTCCTTGAGGAGGAGTTTTTGAAACCTTACCTTAGGTAAGGAAAATTTTGACAAGACGTATTCTCAAATCCGACCTCTTAGGAATATTTCTTTTTATGGTTATACAGGTTCAAAACAGATTTTTGGTTACAATTATTTTGTTTCTCAAAGTGATTCATTTTGCACTAAGTGTTAGTGTGGTGGACACTGGGCAAAATGTTGATCCTTAAACAAAACCTAGTCTTTTGGATTTCATAAATCCTATTTTTCAATGAAAATGTGGGTCCCTAAATTTTTCTTTCGGTAATTTTCGGATCCAAGAATGTTTGGGTTCTGAAAGTATAACACTCTTATTTTCTTGAAAATAAATATGGTACAACAGTAATACATGGTATATAGATAGTGGATGTTCTCCAAATATGACTGGTAATAAAAACGTCTTTTAAAATATTATCACGAAGAAATGAGTAATAGTTACTTTCGGAGATAATGTTAAGGGAGAAATTGTTGGTATTGTTAACATTGTTCTTCTTGGAAAAAATTGTATTTCAAATGTTTTATTTGTTAAGGGTCTTAAGCACAACCTCATTAGCATAGTCAATTATGTGATGAAGGTTACCTTGTGATCTTTAGGAATGACAAGTTCTTAGTACACAATTCCAAGGAATAGTGTATTATTTCTACCCATAGGTAATAGAATATATACACACTAAACATAGAAGAACTTAAAAGCCAAGACTTACCTTACCTTAGTGTAATGGAAGATCATTATTTGTTATGGAATATATGTCTAGGACACTATAACCTTAATAACCTATTCAAACTCTCTAAGAAAAGACTAGTTACAGATATACTGAAGCTTAGATTTGATTCTTCAAAAGTTTTTTATCCTTGTCAATATAGAAAGTAACATAAATAAAGTTTTAAATCAGTCGGTGAAGTCACAACTAGTGATGAATTATAGTTAGTGCATATGGATCTTTTTGTTCCAACACAAACTGGAAGTATTGGAAAAAAATATTATGTATTTTTCTTAGTTGATAATTACACTAGATTTATGTGGGTTATTTTTTATAGAAATTAAATGTGAAGCTTTTTCTTATTTGAAAAGGTTTAGAGCCGAAGTTAAAAATGGGAAAAACCTTCTTTTGATAACAATCTAAAGTGATCATGGAGGAGAATTTCAAAATTCAAATTTTGAAACTTTTTTTATTAGAAAAGTTAGTACTCATAACTTCTCATCACCCATAACACCTCAAAATAATGGTGTTGTTGAATAAATAAATATAATTATTTAAGAGAAAAAAATAACCATATTGATTGAGTATTCTGTAGCCAAACATTTTTTGGGTGAAGTAGTAAGTACTGCTTGTAATACTATAAATCGAGTTTTGTTTAAAGGTTTTCTAAATAAAACCCATTATGAGTTATGGAATGATAGAAAACATAGACGTTCCTACTTCATGGTTTTTGGTTGCAAAGTATTACTTTGGAATACTAAATATAATCTACACAAATTCCACCAAAATATGATGAAGGAATTTTTTTATGCTACTCCACAACTTCTAAGGATTATATATTTTTCAATAAAAATACTTGTATAGTTGAAGAAAAAGTACATGTCAAATTTGATGAAACTGATCCTTTTGTTTTTAAACAACCTCAACCTATATCTTCGGATGTGTTTTAAAAAACTGATTATCAACCCTTGATTGAACATCCTTATGATAAGGAAAATTTCCAAAAAGATAATTCTGAAATATTTACCCCAGAAGATTACTTACCCGATGTTGATGAACATGTTTTACAAAACCCAAATCAGTTGTTTCTTTTCAATCATCCTAGTGAGAGTGTCATTGGTGAAGTAAATCAACCTATATGGACAAGAAGTTCCTTATGGAATGAAATAAAATATATAGCATTCCTTTCCCAATTAGAACCAAAATGAACTGATGAAGCTTTTTGTGATGATGATTGGATAAAATCTATGGAAGATGAACTAAATAAATTCAAAAGAAATAATGTCTGGACCATGATTGAAACACCTAAAGAAACTTCTTTTATTGGAGTAAAATGGGTTTTAAGAAATAAGTGTGCTGAAAATGGAATCATTTTAAGAAATTAAGCTATATTGGTTTCTAATGGCGATAATCAACAAGAAGGAATAGACTTACATGAATTTTGCTTCAAAATAACTATGCGAAGGGAAATGCTGATCCAACCCTTTTTATAAAGAAAGATAGGAAATTTTTTTTGATTGTTCAAATTTATGTTCATGACATTATATTTGGTTCAACTCACCAATCTTTAACTAATTCCTTTGAGGATTTAGTGAATTTTGATGTTGAAATGAGTATTATGGGCGAGTTAACATTATCCCTTGGTTTTCAAATTTCTCAAAAACCATAAAAATCTATATATCCCAGCATAAGTATATTAATGATCTTCTTAATATGTATGGATATAATAACACTAATAGTATAAGTACTCCCATTGGTACCTAAAATTCAGTTGATCTAGATGATGATGGGAAACCAGTAGATCGAACATATTTTAGAGGTATGATAGGAAGTCTACTTTAGTTTACATCTAGTCATCCAGAAAAATTGTTTTTGGTATGATTAGGTTCATGATATCAATCCAATCCTAAGGAATCTCATTTAAAAGCAGTGAAAAGAATTTATCACTAATTAAAGGGAAGCATGGATCTTGGACACTTTTATACTTCTTGAAATGATTTTGTTTTGAAAATATTTTCAGATACAGAATTTGGTGGATATAGAATGGATAAGAAAATTACATCCAGAACAAGTCATTTATTAAGTGATTCATTAGTTTTCTTGGTCATGAAAAAAACAACACTCAGTAGCACTTTCCTCTGCTAAAGCTGAATATGTAGCAGCTGGAAGTTGTTGTGCTCAAGTGTTGTGGATACAACCCACACTCACAGAATATGGTATGAGTTTGACCAAAACAATAATATTGTGTGATAATACCAGTTCCATTACCCTATGTAAAAACCCTACACATCACTCTCGTGCAAAGCACCGAGATATTAGACATCACTTTCTTAGGGATCACACACAAAAAAGAGATATAATTTTCAATTTATCGGAACTCAAGGTCAACTAAGTGATATTTTCAAAAATAATTTTCCATCAAATATATTTGAATACATTAAATAGATATTAGGAATGATAACCGTAAGGTAATAATTCCCGTTCACTTCTTTTTAAAACCTATATTTTTACAGTAATAAACTTCTTTTCATAGGGGGAGTAATTTGTTTTTTAGATTTTAAATATCTTTTACTTAGTCTAAAATATTTCGTAATATATTTTTCGTAGTCTAGAAATCTTTTAATTTTTTCCTCTTATTAAATTTTTAAAATGAAATTTTTCAAAATTTTCATAATAAAGAATTTCCAAATTTTCGTAGTGAATATTTTCTAAATGTTTGAAATAAATATTTTCTAAATTTTCATATTGACGATTTTATAAATTTTCATAATGACGATTTGCTAAATTTACTTAATGAATATTTTCTAAATTTTCATAATGAATATTTTCTAAAATTTCACAATTGTGATTTTCTATGTTTTTAATAATGAATAATTTCTAAAAATTCTTTAGTTAGTTTTTCAAAAAAAATTGTAATCATATTTTTGGAATTTAATGTTCTTCAAGGAGAATTTTTCCTCATATGAATAATCTTCCTAGAAATACAAAATGTAAGATTCTCTCTTGAGTTTTCATAATCATGTTTTACCCGTTGGTATTTTTCATTTTTTTCTTTCCCAGAATCTATTTTCATTAAATTCTAATGTTTTCATTTAAAACCTCAACAAATCGGATTCTACAAAAATATCCTCATGACTATCATCTCAACCATAAGAACTTATCAAGAAGTTTGTCAGCCGTTGGATCAATCAGAGAAGTTGAAACACCTCCTAAGTTGCCTATATATAAGACCCCCAATGGTTGTCCCACATCAAAACTCAAGCCTTCGCATTCTGAAGCTTTGACCTTATACTTAAGCCTACTCTGAACTTCTATGATTATCTTGCTTCCAAATGTCTGTCAAAGTATCTTGTCAGAAATACATGTCAACTATCAATCCGATTTCCAAATGGTAAATTTAAAAATAATGGTTGGTAAATATAAATTTATTTTGCAATTATAATTCTATAATATCAAATAACATCAAGCTGAATGGATGGGAGAGTGTTTGTGTATCGAAACTAGGAGCTCAGTATCTGGTATATTAGGACTTGTTAATTGAATGATATGATTTAGAATGTTTTTTCAAGGAAGAAGGCAGAGAAAAATTTTCTTCTATGTTCTATTTGAAATATATATTCTTTATCTTTTACCCAGGCTGCTAGTTTTATTGGAGTTCCATATGAGGGTGAGGTAGAGTTTTGTTCCCAAAAGGTGTCAGATGTCTAAGGAATCTTTGTCAAGGTGAAGGCTATAAATTGCCTCAGTCTTTCAGATGTTAAGACTCTAAAAATTATTCACTTATCTAATTTTGTTGGATTCCTGAATTCTGGGTTCATGGATTCATCATTCTGAGAAAAGGGGACTTGGATACATTTAAGAAGAGTGAGATGTATATCTTGGATTTCTTGGTGATTCTAAGGATAATTAACCTGTTCAATCATATTCTGATTAAAATTGAGAATATAAGGAAAGGAAATCTAAAGGATCAGTTTATTATGTATCCAGCCATTCTCTCAAAGCTGATTGTTCAACGTTTAGAGTCCTTCAAAATACCTTGTAGTTTAAAACTATGAAATTTTGAAGTCATGCTAGTAAGTGATGATACTATAAAAAGGATGAATTTTGGATTTTCTAAATAATACGAATAATTTTATTATTTACATATGGAAGAAGATGAATCCTTATCGAAGAAATAGGAGGCCACTGAGACCTATAAGAAGGCAGGATGGAAGAGGAAGCTGAAGGAAGTAGAAGAGAAGGAAAAAACTCCAACAACCAAGGTAACCCAATCCGAACCACCAAATCCTAAGAATTACAAAGCATATCTGAATGAGGTAATAGAAAAATGGGGAGAAGACAATAAGAAAAAGAAAGCAGGTGAGGTTAACTTTGGTTTGGATCCTGCTGATGCAAAATATTTAAATGAAATGATTTCTGATGACCTTGAAAATAATGAAAAGGAAAAGAAACAAAAGAAGAAGATTATTGAAGTAGAGATAGTGCAATCACATATAAAGGATGTTGAGAAAGCCTCCTAAAACATTCCGGTATCAGAATCCTTCCTAGTGGAAGCTTTACTAGAGACACTGTGAGAAAATACGTGCCTCATGAAAAATTCTAAGAAAACGTAGTGCCGAAAGAATAAGGGGAAGAAGAAGCCAATGATGATACCAAAAATCTCATTAAGAAAGTTAAGGATGTTCATGAGAAGGAAATACCTTTGGAAAAACTATCAATTCGAACTTATAAAGTAGAGTCTTAAAATCTTGTTACCCCTGGGAATGATGACAAAGGTGAATATGACAAGGTTGAAGAATAAGAGAATAAGCTATATGAAGAAGAAAGATCTAATCTTGATCTCATTCATCCAGAAGATGCTACGATAGGATCTGAGAAGGAAGAGGTATAAGAAGACAAAATTGATGAGGTTTCTAATAGTGAACATTAATCTCTTAACCATGAGGAAACCATTCTGAAGATTGATAAGTGTAAACTGGTGGTTGTTGATACACCTACAAAAGCTATGGTTAAGAATAAATATGACGGTGTTTCTTCAAAAAAAGAAGGCAATTGAAATAGAAAAGATCCCTCACCAAGTAATGTTTTAGATTCAAAATTATCATCCCTAGGACATGATTTCACAGTTCAGTCCTTCAAGAAGCATCTTGGTACTATGCCAATATTTCCTAGTATTGACTCTTGATGCCAGATTCTTTAAAACACTATAAATCAAAGATCAGATTCAGTATTCATGGTGATGGATAAGTGTGTCAAGATTGAAGCTAATGTCAAATATCATTTCATAAACTATAATTCCCACAAGATATCCTTCAAGAAGATGAACAGTTGGTCAAGAAAAACAATAGAATAGATGATAAATCTTGATGAGTTCCAAGATAGTGTCAAGGATTCATTTGAAACAGAAGATGTGAAGATCAAGGATCTCACAAATAGATTTGAGGAGAAGATAACTATGGATAAAATTACCATATACAAGAAGTGAATGATATGAATAAGAAGTTGTATTCTGTTTCTCAGAGTCAGAAGAGAGAAAGGGATCTCCAAATTGAGATAGAAGAAAATCTTACAAAGTAGGAAGAAGCCAGAATGCTCAGGCATAGGTTCTTAAGGCTCAGGAAGAAAGAATAAAAGCCTTAGAAAAGAAAACTGAAGATCAGGATCAGCTTCTCAAGTGAGCATTGGAAGATCACAATGAGCCTGAAAAGATGAAAACTATTGTGAATAAGTTTAATCCGAAGGAAAAGGAAGGATAAAATTATTCAATTCCGATCTTTTGTTGTAATCCGTCCTTGTATAAATTTTTCCAATAGTAATGAAAATTTTGGTTTCTCTATATATATTTTGTTGTACGTACTAATATTTTAGGTACCATATTTTATTTTCCATTCCATGTATTTATTTTTGAAAATCACAAAAGGAGATAAAGGAAAAAGAATACTAAGAAAACAAGAAAGTTTCCCAAGGTGGAGTCATATAAAGGGGAGTTCTTATCCAAGAATATTTCCGTAAGTAATAAAATGACTATGTCTCATTCCAGAAATTTAGAAAACGATACTTAGTGTGTCAAAAGCCTAATGGGGAGTTAGTATTATTCATCTATGCCCATGTGTTTGGGATATAAGTTTTACTTTCAGAGTTAAGAAAAATATTTTCTAAAGTTTTTATATTCTTTTCTGCAAGGATGTTTTTTCTTTCCAAAAAGGGGGAGATTATTGAGTCATTAAGGTTTCCTTATGAATTTTACATTCCTTCATGTTTGGGGGATATTGATGAATGAATAAGTTTTCCTTATGAATTTTCTTTTCATTCTTGCTTTTAAAATCAGAAACACCTTATCTTAAGGAAAATCTCTTTTATCCTATTCTTTACTCTCATATGGAAAATTTTCCTTCCCCAAGAAAATTTACCCATACCAAGTATTCATTGTTCATATTCTAAGTATAAAATTCTATTTCATATCCAAATCTTTGAAATCATATATATACTTAGATATAAAGAATTTTGTTTTCAGGATCCGAATTCTGGTTCCAGGTTATCTGAATTCAATCTCCGAACATTCTAGTGGTCAGACTCCGAGTTCTCAGAATTCAGACTCCGAACTTTCTGAGTTCATATTCCGAGTTCTCTGAATTCAGAATTCGAACATTCTATGTTCAGACTCCAAGTTCTCAAAATTTAGACTCCAAACATTGTAAGTTCAGGTTTCAAATTCTTATGAACTCAGACAATGAATTTCCCTGAAATTAATACTTCATAATTCTAAAGAATTTAGGTTATGAATTCCTTTGAATATAGAATCTTAATATCCATGTTTTAAAGACACCGATTAGTTTTCGGATAGACTCCAAACATTCATTTTTACTTAAACTCTGAAAAATGAAATTTCTTAAGTTACCATATTTTAGTTTAATCGTGATTTGGTTATAAAATGATGTCCTATATTCAGTTACAAACAATTCATTGTTTGAGTGACACATGTACATGTCCCTCTAAAATTCACGGAAACAAATGATAGTTGGATGATGGAGCTGACTGTTGGAGATGTGCCTATAAATAAGATCTCATTTTAAAGAGCTTATAACATTGAAAAACAAGTTTATCAATCTAGAGATTACATGCTACTAATGTTATTTCAAGAGATATAGACTTTATTTCTTTGTGCATACTTAACACCTTGTTTAGAATTGCTTCGTGTGACTCTGAATGTTTCTGAGTACATTAGAGGACTTACGGTGATATGAAGATAGAGGTTCTGACTACCTTGAAAATGAGGTATTCTAGGGATAAGAAGATAGAGGTGCCGACTACATTGATGTTGAGGGCATATGGGGATAGCAAGACAGACTCCGATCTTCGTATAGAGGGCTTACACTGGTGTGGGTAAGACAAAATTTATTGAAAGTATAACTTAAGAGACCTTTATCCAAGGTTTTTGGATACCCTTCTCTTTGGGATAAAATATTAACTACTTGTTACGTGTATTGTTTCATGTTTTCTTCTGCATTTTGGTTATTGAGGAAAGTATAACTATCTTATACTTCCTTACACTTGTATTATGATTTAGTGAGATTCTATGCGCTTTAAGGTAGAATCCTTATATTTTTAATCTTTTTTTTATGTTTCATATCTTGAACGACTTTCCAGAATTACATTCTCATAATCATATTTTCAGAATCAAGAAAGTTATTAGAACATAGAGGTTTTGTGAATTTACAGTGTTTAACCTGGTTAAACAATATAAAGGTTTCTAACTAACATTAAAAGTTCCCAAATAATTTTTAATGTTTTCAATTCACCCCCCTTTTGTATATTGAGCTTCTACATCATTACACTGATACTACAATTAGTATCATTTTGATCCTACAATTGGTATCATAAGAGAATATCATACTCCATACCAACCTAACAAAAAACAATTTCCACATTGGTAAGATTAAATTGTAATCCTCATGATATTATAAAATTAAAATAATAATTTAATTTCATTAAAATAAATTTAATCTTGATATAAAATGTCAATGTTGAATTATATACACCTCATTGAAAAATATATTGTAATAGGATAACATTGGTTACAATAAGGAAATTTGAGACCAAAATCTTTTACCTCCTTGGTAGCTTTGAAGCCTTTAACCCCATAAAAAATAGATCATTAAAAATATTTGTAAATATCATTTATTTTAAAGATACAATTTATAAAATAAATTAGAATGTATAATATAAAATATATAAAACCAAAAGATATGGAATTTGGAAAGTGTCTCATATAAAATTAATGCTAGATGAACAAAATTAATGCTAAATAATTGACTACACATTGATATATTACTTACCTTTATTTATTTATATCTACAGGTAAAATGGAATCAAAATTTCGATCATACATATGGAATATTATCTCCATTAATAGTGAATTTTATCTTCTACTTCTAACAATTATGGATCACTCTATATACATGTCTACAAAATATAGATAACATCATAATTACCATTATCATTCTATAGATTATGGAATCATGGTCAAACCAATAAGGCCAAAAAAATCTAAACTAACAAGAAAAAAAATAAGATATTTAAAAAAAATTAACATTAAAATGGAATCGTTATTAAATAGGTTACAAAATTTCATATGTAAATAAATTATGGATATATATATATATATCTTTGTGTATGTTTTTGTTTTAATAGTACATTAATAGAAAATGTATGTGATAAGTGGGGTTTAAATATATATCATGGAATTCAACACATATGGTAAGTGATTTTCATATAACATTAATTTTATATGAGACACTTTCCACATTCCCTATCGTTTGGTTTTATATATTTTATATTATACATTCTAATTTATTTTATAAATTGTATCCTTAAAATAAATGGTATTTCCAAATATTTTTAATGATCTATTTTTTATGGGGTTAAAGGCTTCAAAGCTACCAAGGTGGTAAATGATTTTGGTCTCAAATTTCCTTCTTGTAACCAATTTTATCTTCTTCCACTATATTTTTCAATGAGGTGTATATAATTCAACATTGACATTTTATATCAAGATTATATTTATTTTAATGAAATTAATAGATTATTTTAATTTTATTCTATCATGGGGATTACAATTTAATCTTACCAATGTGGTAAATGTTTTTTGTTAGGTTGGTATGGAGTATGATATTCTCTTATGATAAAAATTGTAGGATCGAAATGATACTGATTTCAGTATCAGTGTAATAATGTAGATGCTCAATATACAAAAGCGGGGGAATTGAATACATTAAAAATTATTTGGGAACTTTTAATGTTAGTTAGAAACCTTTGTATTGTTTAACCATGTTAAACAATGTAAATTCACAAAACCTCTAAGTTCTAATAACTATCTTGATTCCGAAAATATAATTACGAGAATGTAATTCTAGAAAGTAGTTCCAGATATGAAACTTAAAAAAAGATTAAAAATATAAGGATTCTACCTTAAAGCATATAGAATCTCACAAAATCATAATACAAGTGTAAGGAAGTATAAGATATTTATACTTTCTTCAACAACCAAAATGCAGCGGAAAACATGATACAATGCATGTAACAAGTAGTTAATATTTTATCCCAAAGAGAAGGGTGTCCAAAAACCTTGGATAAAGGTCTCTTAATCTATTCTTCCAATAAATTCTGTCTTACCCACACCAGTGTAAGCCCTCTATATGAAGATTGTAGTCTATCTTTCTATCCCCACATGCCCTCAACTTCAATGTAGTCGGCACCTCTGTCTTCTTATCCCTGGAAGCCCTCATCTTTAAAGTAGTCGGAACAACTGTCTTCATATCACCGTAAGACCTCTAATGTACTCAGAAACATTCGGAGTCACACGAAGCAATTCTCAACACGGTGTTAAGTATGCACAAAGAAATAAAGTCTATATCTCTTGAAATAACTTTAGTAGCATGTAATCTCTAGATTGATAAACTTGTTTGTCAAAGTTATAAGATCTTTAAAATGCGATATTATTTATAGGCACATCTCCAATAGTCGGCTCCCTCATCCAACTGTCATATGTTTCCTTGAATTTCAGAGGGACCTATACATGTGTCACTCAAACAACGATTAGTTTGTAACTGAATATAGGACATCGTTTTATAACCAAATCACGAGTAAACTAAAACATGGTAACTTAAGAAAATTATTTTTTCAGAGTGTAAGGAAAAAGGAATGTTTGGAGTCTATCCAAAAACTAATCTGTGTCTTTAAAACATGGATATTAAGATTCTATATTCAAAGGAATTCATAACCTAACTTCTTTAGAATTTTGAAGTTTGTATTTCAAGGAAATTCATAGTCTGAGTTCATAAGAATTTGAAAACTGAACTTACAATATTTGGAGTCTAAATTTTGAGAACATGGAGTCTGAACATAGAATGTTCGAATTCTGAATTCAGAGAACTTAGAATCTGAACTCTGAAATTTCGGAGTATGAATTCTAAGAACTCGGAGTCTGAACACTAGAATGTTTGGAGATTGAATTCAGATAACCTGGAACCAGAATTTAGGTCCTGGAAACAAAATTCTTTATATCTAAGAATATATATGATTTCGAAGATTTGGATATGAAATAGAATTTTATACTTTGAATATGAGCAATGAAAACTTGGTATTGGTCAATTTTCTTGGGGTAAAAAAATTTTCCTTATGAGAGTAAAGAATAGGATAAAAGGGATTTTCCATAAGATAAGGCGTTTCTGATTTTTAAAGCAAGAATGAAAATAAAATTCATAAGGAAACCTTATTCACTCAACAATATCCCCCAAACATGAAGGAATGGAAAATTCATAAGGAAACCTTAATGACCCAATAAATGATAATGTTGTTCATGTTTGTGGTTATCCACTATATACATGAACAACATTATCATTTACCATCAAAGAAAAATTAGGAAAAAATATGTTATATTTTGATTCCATTATAATAATAAAATAATAAATATTTTATATATACAATAATTACATCATTAAATCGATCAATTAGAGGCTTTGATGGAAAATTAATGACATCAATTTGCAAGGTGTTAGTCTTCTATTAAAATGAATGATTATCTCGACACCAATTAGGTGGATAAGGATAATGATTTAGGATTTGAAAATAACCTAGAAACATCTAATTATATGGTAGATACTTGGGATATTATATCATCATCGTTTAATAATAATAAAAGGGGGATGATGAACAAATAAAACAAAATGATGGATTAGAATCATTACCTCTTATTCATATTTTTTTTACTGGAGATTCTTTTTAGGATGGATTTATGACCAAAATCATGAATCTTGGATGATATTACAGATTTAAGGGACTGGTTTGGGTTATTATTGCATGACTAATGATTTTAAGAAATGTAAACAGGATAAGAGAGTTGGTGGCCTATTTTTGTGTGGTGGGAGGCACACTTGGAATTATTGAAATGAAAAAGATATACCCAATCATTTCATATATTAATAGTTTAAAAGATGTTCCATTATCTTATATATAATATCAAATGTCAATATATGGAAAAAAATATTATACAGGTTTCTGGTTAATTTTAACCCATATCATTTTAGTTTAACTCTATAGAAAATCCTTTTTTACCATAACCTCTATAAATAGTTTTCTAATTTTTTTATAATTAATTATTATCAAAAATTAATTTTATTTTATTAAATATTATTAATGATTATGATTTCATATATGGAGTCCATTTCTTAAATTCCAATTATATAATAATAAAAAATTTATTTTTAAATTAATTTCACCAACCCGAAGTGATAATGAGTTTTAAAAGAGAAACTTTTCTCATGATTAAAATGTTTTAATATAAAAATTAAATATATATATTATTAAAATAAAAAATATATGATTTATGGATATAAATTTAAAACAATATCTCTTTAACTAAAATTTAATATAATTTGTATCTTTTTAAGAACATTAAAAGTATTTACAATAACTAATTAAAACCATTATTTTTTACTTTTCAAAAATAATATATTTTTATAAAATTATTCAATATTATACCTATTATAATCTTTTTACTATGATATTAAAAATTAATGTCATATTTTCAAATAATTTTCCCAATTTGTATGAAATTTGTAATAAAATATGATCTCAATGGATGAATAATCTTCTTTTAATTAAAATATATAATTTATAAATTAAATATGCTTTGTTTTTATTTATTGTATAGAAAAAATCACAATATTAATAATAAAAAATTTATAAATTATATAATATATTAATTAACTTAAATATAATTGTTGTTTTAAATTTTTTAATTTAAAACATGTTTTTCTAGAAAGATAGTATTTCAAAAAAACATTTTCTTTTATATTCAAGTAGTTTTTTTAAATATATTATTAATTTTTTTTCTAGTGAATTACTTTTATATAGATTCAAAAACATTATATTTTCATTATTTATTTAAACATATTCATAAATTGAATTAAAATATCAAATTGATAAATATCATATTAAATAATAATATTTTAATAGTATGTCAGGTTTATTTTGAACTCGGTGTTGTGTCTGACACCAAATATTGAAAAGATTAAATTCATTTGAAAGAAAATATTTCTAAAATTATGGGTGTATTAAAAATATAACCATTAAAGATTAAGTACCAAAACATTATTTTAATAAAAATTAAAATGAATTTAAATTTTCAAATGTTGTATTTCTTGATGAAATTACCATCTATATTTTGGAATAACATCTTTAATATATATTCATTTCCAAAAAAAAGTGAAAAAATTCATTTTAAATGTGACATGGAAACACATAAATGAGTATTCATGTATTTTATTAGTCATGGTAGTTAAAAATTATATTCAATAAGGTCATTTATAAATAATTATTTAATTTAATTTTTTATGTCAAATGTTCCTTATTTGGAAAATGAAAATAATATTAATTGAAATTAACTTTGTAAACATTAATATATTAGTAAAAATTAAATAAAAAATTAAATCATAATAGAAAAATATTTTTTGAAAACCTTTTAAATAGTAAATGTACATGGAAGAAAAAACATCGTAACCAGAGTTGAAATAATATCTATATTTTCATAAAATAGTTTCCCAATCATTTTAATTTCCAAGGAGTGGGAAATTATATTATTGATTTAAAATATCGTAGAAATAGAGAGGGATAAAATCCAAACATTTTTATCATAAAATGAATATATAATTTCATCTAATGGAAAGTCAAAAACAAAGAATCAATATTAAAATGACATTGAAACATAAATATGTTATAATTTCCGAAATATTTGAATCTTAATCCCCATTAGTGAATAACATCAAATAAAACATTAAATTTTATTAAAAATGTATTTTGATTATATAACCTATCAAATTATAGCACATAAAGATCATAAAAGATGACAGGTTTATATCATATTCTCAATGAAGATAATTTGAGATGGTAAACAATTACACATTGAATGAAAACTCCATGACTGGTGGCACATTATATAAATTTCTAAATCAAAAAACGTTTCATTTAAAAGATCATAAAATTCATTAATTGTTATTAAATAAAACATTAATTCAAAAAACGTGGTAAATATTGTTTGTATGTAAACGAAATAAAAGTGAGGTAAGAATCACATAACTCAAGTTCAATATTATTAAAAAATTACTTATAATAGTGTATACTAAATTTTAATCTTCCACACTGATATGAAATAAAAATTTTCATTCATATAATATCATATATTATTTAATTATATTATTTAAAAATCAATATATTAATAATTATATATTAAAACCAATATCTTAGGGTTTTAACTGTGTCTCTATTCATAGGCATTTCTGATCAATTTTTTTTTTCCTCATACCTAGATCGTGGTTCCACAATCCCAATAAAATTATTCATGATATAAATATCATAAATATTTATTATACACAAATTTACAATCTTTAATAAAACGTTGACAGAGAAAAATTATTTTCACCGATCATGTTGATGGTAAGTAATTTGTATACATGGATTTTATTTTCATATGATGAAGAATATATATATATATATATGAATATAATTTTATCATTAATGATATATTTATAATAATGAAAATTTTATATGTACATTAAATATCATTTTATTACCATCAAATTAATAAGGAAATGAAAAATGTACCTCATCGCTTCGTGGACGTGGTAGTCCATAAGTAGCCTAAGTGATGTTATCATTATTACAATGGATGGGATGGTAATAATATTTATATGATATTATAATTAATCAATAACTATTTTTTGATAAAAATATATTTAAAAATTTGTTTATCATAATAAAAATCCATGATATACAGTGACATAAAATGAATTGTATTGCTACGTGGAGGCGGTTGCACCGACATTAGAATAAGTGATATATACACCCCCCATTTATTGGAAAATATGATGAAGATAGATGATATTTAATAATAATAAATTAAATTACATTTATGATAAATACTTCCTTTTTTAATGATAACCATATATTTATAATTTTTTGAATTATAAATAACATGATAGTGGTCAGGTATGATGGTTACATCTTCTTCAGTATGACACCTTTTTATCACTTATTTTTGACCATTGGAAAGTTGTACTAATAGTAAATTTAAGTATAATGCATGGATATAAATGTTGAAAATTAAATTGTTTAAGGGTTTTTTATCTATAAGGATCATTGTGGTGTAAAATATGAAATTTGGGGTGTCCTTTTTTAAGTGAGGGGGAGAAAATCATTGAAAATAATAATAATAGAAAATAAATATAATTTAATACTCAAAAACATTCATCCACAATTATTCTATATAAGAATTTATTATATTAAATGGTAAAAATATGGTGATAAATTGAGATTTAGATCATTTTTATTGGAAAAGAAACCATTATATCGTGGTTCTACCTTGGTAAATTCATTTTACCACTAATGAAAATAACGTCTTTTCCACATAATGTGAATATAATTGTACATATGATTTAGAAAACATAACATAAAATTGAAAAGGTAAAATATTTTAGACAATTAATCATCATACATTACCCCTTTCATGATTTTTATGTTTTTAAAATAATTTAATAAATTAATATTTCTCAAAAAATATTATTAATGTCATTTTGAAAACAATTAATTTAACTTTATATCAAAGACAACAAGAATTATATGTTATTATAATTTAAACTCTCTATAAATAACTTATGAATTATTTTTAACCGTAATACTGTTTTGAATCAATTATTCATCCAAATAAAATTATTCTGATGTTTTAAAATATTTTTTTTTGAATTTTATATTACGTTCACTAGAAATATGTCATCATTGTATATGTTTTTATGTAATTATATGATTTTTACTAATTTAAAATATATTAACATTATTAAATTTATTATATAATCATAAAAATAGAAAACTAAGAGTCATAAAAAAACATATTTTTATACCTATGTGAACATATAAGAGATATTATTAAGAAGGAGATTTATATTTTTATTTTTCTATAATAAAAATATTATATCAGTAATAATAAACTAGAAATAAAGATAAGGTAAATTTTATAGGTTTGAATGATTATGGATGAAAAGTACTAATAAAATAAAATAGAGTCGTGTTTTGGGTTTTTAGACCATATATTAGTTTTTAACTATTGTTTTACCAAATTTACCCTTACCAATTTAACAAATAATTTATATGTAAAAAATTGATAATGAATAAAAATAAAAGAGGAATTTGAACCTTGTAATGGAGGAATAATTGCACATGAACCTCAGCCTAGTTGGTGAGGACTCCTTAACTGCATACAAAAAACCATGGATCAAATCTGGGAAGAGGATAATTTCTGGGAAACTGTAGCATTCACTATAGTAGGTTCTACAGTAGGTTCTATAGTAGGAAATGTGTAGAGCTATAGTAGGTACTGAACTAGGATATGTTTTTTCACTATAGCAGGTTAGAATGTTACTCGTTTGGGCCTTCAGGCCACCGATTTGGTTCTCGAGTCCTTTAAGGTCGTCGGGCCACCCAGGCCTTCAGGTTAGTAAGGCCTTTGAGGCATCTGAAGGCCTTTGGGCTACCTTATGTGCAGATGAAAACCAGACAACCTAAAAGGAACAAACACCAGATAGAGGAAGAGTAAGAAGATTTCACTATAGCTGAAGAAAAACTGATTGCAAGAATGAGAAGTTATGGAACCTACCATCAGGACAAGTCTATGAATGCACAGGAAACCCTAGCCGAACAACTATGTGAACGTGGAGAGCTGATTTCACGATGAAGATATAGGAGACGAGTATTTCCTATTAGTTAGTCTAGGTTGTATGTAATGTTTGAAGCATACGAGCAATGAATTCCTCTAATGCCTACGAGACATGTAATACTAACACCTACAGGCCTTGTAAGGGTTCCACATCACCCAATGAAAGGTGGATTATCAAAATCAATAAAAAAATGAAGGCCTTCGGTCCTTGGAGGATTAATTTCCTCTATTGATTTTTTTTAAAAATAGAGGAATAATTTAAAAAAATTATTCATTTTCCTATATTTAATCTCAATATGTGGTATAAATCAATTTTAATGTTAATCCATAAAACAGAATGAAAATATTATTCAGAAAAATACATTTTGAAGCATAAATTATAAAATATTTTTAAGCACCTAAAATTTTTAGACTATTAATTATGTAATTATGTTATTATAAATAAAAATTAACATATTTAACATTAATAAAAGATCCAAAATAAAATGGGTCGTTTATGTAAATTAATTTTTAGAAAATTAATAATAGTATTTGAAATTTTTTTATATTTATATTATTCAATAAAAATAAATCATTGGAAAATAATCCCAAAATTTAAACCTATGTTAATTTTGATAGGATTATTTCAAATAAAATTTTAATTTTATAAAATTAAAAATTTAAATTGTAAGTAAATGAATTTTTATTTCAGTGCACAAAATGCAATAAAATCAATTTTGGAGTAAATTCATTTGATAAGCATAAAAAGAATTCAATAAAATAATAGCTCCTATTTATTGAGTATTATTTAACAAATTTTTATTTTGTACAAAAATTATGAATATTTTTCATAATTAAGCATAGAATATTCAATGAATTTAAATTAACATGTAGATTATAACGATCAAAATTTATTAATAATATATTAATAATTTATCTCAATTTACATAAATCATGTCGTTTTTTGTTAAATAATATATCATGGATGTAGTTTTTTTATCAAAATTTTTTCTTTGTTGCATTCTACTCCTCATAAGAAAATGTTACTCTGTATATTTTATCTAAGTCATCAGAGGATTAATATTTGATAACACCTTTATTTAATTCTCATATCAAATAGATGGAAAATAAAAAGTCATTTAAAACTATTCAAATATGAATAGTTGAATATTTAACTCTCTCTATATGGTTGGTACGAGGAGATTCAGAAGAAACTACAGAGGTCACAATATAAAAAGTTGATTATTGTATTTCTTAGAAACTATGCATAGGATGAGGAGCATCTTTTCTATTTTTCATTAAGTAATTTCTCTTTTACTATGTGTTTCACAGTATGAAATATATTTTTTCTAAATGCAGTTGATATTTAAATGAGTAGAGATATTGAAATGAGGTCTCCATTATTTTTTAGTTGAGCATTAGATTGAGATACTAAATCTATACTTCAATTTTTATCATCCTTATATAGTAAAGAATTAAAATCCTGATGAATGTTCATGGGATTGTGAAATGAATTTCTTCTATTTACATGCATGTAAGAGGATAAATATAAGAGACACATATAATTTCAGGCTCCAAGAGTTTTGATCATGTTGTTCTTGAAGAACTAATTTTTCATCTTAATTTTATTTTAGGTTATTAATGTACAAATTTTATATTTTTTAGAACTCAAGGGGTTAATGATACATCAATAATCATGTAATTATTTAGTTTTACTTGACATCACTTGAATCAGGCATCAATGGGTATGTATGAGTTGTTTTGGTTGTTTTTTCATGTACATAAATGTTCACTTCCTAATGTTTTTTCAGAAAAGTGTTTTCAAATATGTTAATATCAATCCTGGTATGTGATATGTCCTTCATACTATATAATATGTTAATATGTCATCTTTTATTTTCATGGACTTTATTTTCTGTCATTTCTCATAACAGGGGATCAATGCTTGTTTTCAAAAGACCAATAATTTCCTTGATAACTACAACTGTTGTTCTGATAAGGCTTTATATGCTCATAAATCTTATGTTTTTAGAACTCAACGTGTTAATTATACATCAATAATCACGTAATTCTTTAATTTTAATTGACATCACCTGAATTTGGATTTAATGGTCATGTATGAGTTGTTTTGGTTGTTTTTGCATGTACAAAAGTATTAAATTCCAAATGTTTTTTTCAGCGAGCAAGGTTTCCTTTTCTATCTTAAATAATAAATGCTCGGATTTCCTTTTTTCTTTTATTATTTTACACTATCTTAAATTGATCTAGGTGAACATTTTTTGTATACCCATATTTTCCAGTTTATTAGAATTTTAATGAAATTTCATATGTTTGTAAATTTAGAACTATCACAGTTATTTCCTTTATTCATATTTGAGATCTGTAAGGTGACCATTCATTATTTCTGTGTGTTTTCACAATTTGTTAAAATTCTATTAGACCATCATCCTGTTTGTTTGGTTGATGCTAGATTTTATTTACAGTTAGTGACCAAATTTCATTTTCCAGAGACATTATCTACTGTTAACTATTGATTGAACATATGTATAATCATTGATGTCAATTGTGCTATTAAAAGTGATTCAGATAGGTGATTTGAAGGGTGTTTAAATACATGACTTTATGAGTTTGGAAATATAAGGTGTCTTGCTGATCGAATGGTTCTACACAAGAATGCGTGAGCTTCCCCCATGAAATATATGTACACTATATTGAACATGTCTCCATCTCTACCAGAACACCTGATCTACCCCTCGAAAGGTGCCTACATTTTCTGGGTTCTTGAGTAACATGGAATATGCATACAATTTAAACTTTCTAAATAATGCATTCTGGATGTGGAAGAATACTTATCGCCATAAATAATTCAATACTCCTTCATTCCTACAACCTCCTAGATCGAGCATGGTATGTGATATGGATTTTATAAAATCCAATATGTTAATATGTCATATTTTATTTTCATAGACCTTATTTTCTTTCATTTTTTTATAACAGGGGATCAATGCATGTTTTAAAAAAATCAAGGATTTCCAGGATAACTGCGATAGTTGTTCTGATAAGCCAAAATTTGGTTAGTATGGAGCGATTCAGAAGCAACTACCGAAGTTTCAATATCAACAATCGATTCTTTTTTTTCTTAGAAACTATGAAAAGTATAATGAGCATCTTTTGAGGTTTTCTTTAAGTAATTTCTCTTTAACTATGTGTTTCATTGTATTTTATATTGTTTTTCTAAATGTAGTTGATATTGAAATGAGGAGAGATATTGAAATATGGTCTCTATCGTTGTTGAGATGAACCTGAGATCAAGATACTAAAGCTATACTAAAACATGAATTCAAATATATTGAGCATATTGTATGTTTCGTCCAGTATTTAATGATATTAATCAAAAAATTGATATTTTAATATATAAATTATTGTTTATTTATATTTATTATTTTATCATATTTATAGATTATTTTTATATGTTTTTTGGCCATAATTTCATATTATTCAGTAGTGCTTAAATGGGTGGGTTTTATTTGGTCATTTTATAAATAAAATTTGAATTTTGATAACTAGTCTTTATCTGAGTTTGAGATGTATATTGAGTTTGAGCTAAAGCTCAAGTTGGATTGTTTTAATGTACCACTCTACTCATCAAAAAAGACACTTACTTTTGTTATATGTTTGTATTAGGGTAGCTTTGTTCAGATTAAAATTAAATATACATTGTTTTCTAATGTACCATCAAAAACATATTTCAAATATATATAGTTTACTCAATTATTATTTCTAGGTAATAAACCATTGGGTATCCCAATCAATTTTGTTAAATTTATTACTAATAATGCACTTTTCATTTTTTAAGATGAATATTAATTATTTTTCTTTATATGTTACAGGTGACTCAACCTTCACAAGAAGTGATCAACGAAATTTTTGCAATAGATTTTTACTCCATAAAATACAAAAAATAGGACGAAGAATGATTTGGGGAAATCATCCGACATTTTTTTAGGGACTGCCCAAGCACTAGACCAAATCCTTCATATAAGAGCATCCCAGTCTAGTCTGTGAGGTACAATGGTTTCATCAAGAAGTATATTAGTGGGGTATATCTGACATCGGGAGTGGTTGGGATTCATTCATCGTGTAATGTCTTTTATTAATTCATTATAATCATCATAATGGAAGGATTGGGTGACTCCAAATACATGTGTTTTACTGGAAGGAACCTGATGTCCATTGATTTGTGTTTTATATAATATATGATTGTTTTTTTAGTGTTCAATGTGGGGTTTGTATGGTATACTGCACTTGGTATTTTTTTTCATTTTGGTAATCTTTCAGATGAAATACTGATTTTTTTTATCCTTCGCCCATTTTCCCTACTAAACATAAACCAAAAAGAGGTAATCACTATCTATGTTTTGAAAAATAATGTAAAAACAAATTTAGTTAATCACTATCTATGTTTTAGAATAAAATATTTCAATTCAACACTATTCTTAGAAATCTTTCACTCGATATATGTTTAAAATTTTGTTTTATTAAGTTATTAGTTTCATGTTGTTGTTGTGAATCATGTATTTATCTATTTGGGACTTCTCATTCTATTCAGTTGATGAATTCTATATTAGTAATGGGGGATCTTTTGGGCATTTTGGGGATTCCCACTAAATTTTACAGGGAATTTAGATTCTTTTCCTAGAAAAGCATGAGTTGGGGAATGTTTTTTTGTGGAACCGATTGTATTGGATATGTCTTCATCCCCTTTGAAATTTCAAGATGGTTCTTCATACCATGTCACATAACATATTTGAGATATCAGTTTCGTGCACCTATATTTAGATGACATTGAAACTAATAAAATTCCCTATAGGTTGTCTAAACATAAATAATTCTAAATTTATTATGTGGATATATTTCCCTATTAGTAAATCATAGATATTTTTAGAATTCTTATTAATGTGTTTCCCAATTTTTCATTCATTGTCTTTTAATATATTTTTTATACATATTTATTGTTATAAATACCATGTCAGTTCCTCTACATTGATGCTCCAAACAACATCCTTTACACCTTAAACTCCAACGTAACTATGCCCAGATCCCCCTTTTTCTATTTTACTATGTATTTCATAGTACCCAATAATTTTATTGTACACAATAAGGTTTCACAAATTCAATAGATATTGATTTTAAATATCCATCCTCAAAAATTAGAAATTCAATTATATTAAATTTATCCTATCCTTTTTTCATCAAATTAAATGGTGTCTACATATTTTATTCACTTCTATTCTAATTTTATATACCACTACATTGCGATTAAGATATATTCAATGTAACAATTTATTCTCAACATTTACAAATAATATTATCTTTTTAAAAAATAACAATTAATACATATAACCATGAATACACACAGGAAAGTACTAGTTTAGTATATTATATGGAATAAATATGGAGATAAAATATGATTTTGATCGTTTTAATTGGAAAAAAACCCATATATCGTGGTTCAACCTTTCTAAATTCATTTTAACATTAATCAAAATAAATAATTTTCGATATAAAGTGATTATACGTTTAGATATAATTTACAAAATATAACATATTATTGACAAGTTATAATATTTTAGACCACTTATCATCATACTTTCCCCCTTTCATTATTTTTATGATTCTAAAATAATTTAATAAAAAAATATTTCTCAAAAAATATTATTAATGTCATTTTGAAAAAAATTAATTTAATTTTATATTAAGAACATCAAGAATGATATTTTTTTAAAATATAAACTCAATATAAAAAATGTATGAATTATTTTTAACCGTAATACTGTTTTGAAAAAATTACCCATCCAAATAAAATTTTTCTGATGTTTTAAAATGTTATTTTTTTGAATTTTATAATACTTTCACATGCACTATGGAATCATTATATAATTGTTTATGTAATTGTATAAGTTTTAATAATATATAAAAAAATTAACATTATGAAATTAGTTCTATAATCATAAAAATAATAATTGAGAGTCATACAAAACATATTTTTATACCTATGTGAACATATAAGACATATTGATAAGAAAAAGAGTTATATTTCTATTTTTTGATTCTAAAAATATTGTAATAGTAATAATAAAATATAAATAAAAATAAGCTAAAATTTTATAATTTTGGATGATTATAGATGAAAAGTACTAATAAAATAAAATACAATTGTGTTTTGGGTTTATTTGTAGACCCTATATTAGTTTTAAACTATCTTTTTAACAATTTTACCCATACAAATTTAACTAAAAATTAAAATGTAAACAATTGATAATGAATAAAAGTAGAAGAGAAATTTAAACCTTGTAATGGAGGAATAATTAAAAAAATTTATTCATTTTCCTATATTTAACCTCAATATATTTTATAAATCATTTTTAATGTTAATCCATAAATAGAATGAAAAATATTATTCAGAAAAATACATTTTGAAGAATAAAAATTAAAATATTTTCAAATACCTGAAATCTTTGGACTATGAATTAGGTAATTATGTTATTATAAATAAAAATTAACATATTTAACTTGCATAAAAGATCCAATATAAAATGGGCCTTCTAAGTAAATTTATTTAAACAAATGAAATAATAGTATTTAAAAATTTGTTATATTTATATTATTCAATAAAAATAAATAATTAGAAAAGAATCCCTAAATTTAAAACTTTTTTTTTTATTTTTGATAGGATTACTTAAAATGTGATTTTAATTTTATAAAATTAAAATTTTAAAATTTAAATAAATTAATTATTATTTACATGCACAAAATGCAATAAAAATCACTTTTTGGAGTAAATTCATTTGTGAAGCAAAAAAAGGCTTCACTAAAACACAAGTTCTTATTTCTTAAGTATTATTTGACACATTTTTTAGTTAAAACATTATCAATATTTTTCATAATGAATAATTTAATATTCAAAAAATTTAAATAAATGTATAGATTATAACTGTCAAAATTTATTAATAATATATTAATAATTTATCATAATTTTCATAAATCATGATGTTTCTTGTTAAACAAGATATAATAAATTTAATTTTTTTAACTAATTTTATTTTTTGTTACATTCTACTACACATAAGATAAATATACTCTCTCTATTTTATATAAGTCATCAAAGGATCAATAATTGATAACACCTTTATTGAATAATCATATCAAATAGTGGGATAATAAAAAGTCATTTGAAAAGCGGAAGTTTTCAATATAATAGGTTCCTCAAATAACACATAATAAAGTTCCCATATATAGGAAATAATTTTGGTAAGTAAATTTATATACATTTTCAAGAATAGTATCATTTTATGACTAATAGAGAGTTATAAAGATTTGGTTAATGAAAATTTTAATGAAAAAAACAATAAATCAATGATAATTTAAATTTATTAATTCCTAACAAGAAAGATAAAATGATAAAATTTTTTATTTACATTTTTTCATTATGATGATGGATTCCTTTACTATCATGATATAGAAAATATGAAAATTTACTTAACTTTATTTATTTCATTTTTATAATTACAATTTCATACATTGGTTGTTCCTTGATGTATTTCAACATCATCTCTTATTCGATGAAATGAATATTCCTAAACAAATGTCTATGATTTAAGTACTAAAATTATCTTTTATTATATACCGTGATCTATAAAAGAATGAAATTTCATTGAATATTATTCTAAAATATTACTTTGAAAAAAATTCTTTACACAAGTCATCCAATATATATTATTATAATATATTAATCTCTGAAACATCAACCACAACACACATAGTTAAACATAATCCATAAATAAATTTTTAATAATAAGAATCCCCGAAAATATTTCTAACCAAACTCAATACTCAATAATATCATATATTTAATCACATATTTTTTGTTATAATAATTAATATTTATCCCCACACGACATAATGTATCTCCTAATGTCACAAATAAATCATTTGAATAACTTGACCATATATTCTCTTGAAATAAACAATTATACTGAATTACTACATGGACCTTTAGTTAAATGTTATATATTCTAGTGTATTTGAACTACATATCACATTCAAGGTTATTTTATGTTTAGTTTTATAAACAATTTGTTAAAAAACCTAAAAGGTATACCCATACATTATACTTGGACATTGATACTCGGTATCCACTTTTTTAACCATAAAAACCCTTTTATTATAAAACATTACATCTATTTGAGGAACATAATCAATTGATTATTCAAAAAATAAACATTTTACATACAAAAAATATGTCCTATGAAAACCATTTAAAAGCATAGGATGAAAAAAATATTAGTAAGGGTGACACAAATAAAAAAAATGTTAGTATTGTAAAAACATGTACACCATGAATAATTTATCATAAATAATAATTCTCACCTTTATGAAGTAGTAAACACTTCCCTTAAATTTTTTTTATCCTTTTTTAGAATCATAATTTTACCATAAACTCTATAAAAAGAAACATATAACATATAAAGGTAACTTCAGACCTAATCATACATAAATTGAATAACAATCCAGGTGATTTACACATTTATCCCTTATACAAATGGAATAGTCATGGGGTCGACATCCCCACCAGATGAATTGGATGTAATAACATAACTACCCATCCTTGGATTATCACAGAACTTCCTGTATTTGGTTAATCACATAACCAATTATATTTGGTTTGTAATGTAACCACTCATCAAATTTCAAATTAACATTATATAATAATAACACATAAAATAATTCAATTATAAACATTTCCCTCATAAGATATCAATTAAAATAACCATAAATAATTTACAAATATTGAAATAGTAAATCCACATTCAAAACAATTTTTTATCCCAAAAAAATGAGAAATTAGATATTTATTTTTTTCCTTTTAAAAGACACTAATTTTTATAGAGTAATAGAAATATGAAATAACAGTTAAAGTGGAGAGGAAGTCGTTTTTTCTGTACATAAGAAAAATACCTTATGTTATTTTGTAAAGAAAGTGAAATGATTCATAATAAAAGAATCCTTTCAAAAAAATTGTATGAAATTAATAATAGACAAAAAATTTATATTAAAATTTTTTACATCTAAACAAATAAATATGTAATATTATATCATGAATAAAAATATTTGATAATTAAATATTTAAATGTTAGAAGTGTCCCATATCAAATTGAACATGTAAATATTAATCTTCATGAAATAATACATTTACAAAATAATTATGAAAAATTATAATTGATAAAATATGGTAAACAAATGTAATAATTAATGTATATATGACTTTTAAAAGAATATAGGTGGATATTATCCATATATTCCTCAATTAAATAAGATTGAGATAAAATCTCTTATATTATGTCTGGCATGTTAGCTAAAATGTTTATATTCCTAAATAATAAAATGATGTTAATTATTTCCTCCTATAAAAACATTTAAAAATATTATTAATCTTTTTTATATGACTATTATCATGTTATACTAATTTGAAAATTATATATGTTCACATCAGGAATTTTGTCGATATTGGGCACTCGAGTTGAAAATAATCATTGTTATATGTCAATTGTCCATGAATTCATAAGTACATAATGTAAAAGGTAATATTCATGACATTATTATAAATTTTTATACAAAAAAATATAATTTTAAATCAAAAAATTAATTGTTTTTATGAAAAATAAACAATGTTATATTCATAGAGATGGTTGGTCGTGCGTAAGCATAAGTAACATTTCCATTTTCCATGATCATTATTGAAATAATTTCATTATTATTTCATCTTTCTGTAATAACAATAATAGTATGAACATCAGAATTATAATTTAATTATTTATATATACATATATCATATATGTGATGTGGTGAATAAATAATGATTCACATCACTTTGTGGTGGTGATAGTTAACACATAAACCTGAATGAAATTATCATTTTTATGTGCATATAATGTTTAAAAGTAATTGATATATTAATTTCTTATAATTAATAATAATTAATTTATATGACATATGAAAATTAAATCTCTCAATATAACCAGTATTTAATTATAGTGATAAAAAATGCACTATATCTGTTCGCAAGGTGGTAGTCTTCCAAACACATGAATGGAAAGTGCATGTCCCATTTGATGAAATTGGAGATGGATTAGTGTGTTGATATAAACATGATAACATCTAATTTTTTTAATTAATATAAAATAAATTTAAAATAAAAATGATTCAAACATGAGTTATATCGAAGATAAAATAAGTACGATTCCGGATACAACATCCTCTATTTTTTAAACATGTATTTATTTTATTTTAAACCTTATCTTTTAATTTTACTGTTTATTAGTTTATTTTTATTTTAATTGTGGTAACATTATTTTCAATATTAAGTGGCTATAAAATTTTCTTATATTGTATAGATATCCAATAAATAGACAATTTTAGAACTTTTAGATGTTATCATAGAAATTTTTTATATTTTTAATATTTTTATGATTTTAAAATAATTTTATAATATATTATTATATAAAATATCCATACCCTCAATTCTGACACTATTAATTTCATTAAATTTAAATAAAATTAAAAAATAGAGTTAAATAGAAAAAAAGAATTTAATAGACATATATTATTTCTAAAACTTCTAGAAAAATCATTTTTTATCTTAATTAATTCAAATTTTATTTATTTTAAAATTTTTCATATCATTTATTTGATATTTTACTTAATAAAATAATTATTGTATCACTATTGTGTCTGTATTTATGGTAATTATTTATTATCTAAAAATTCTAAACAAATTCCCATGATCAAGATAAATGAATTATATTACATTATACTATTTATTATAGATTTTATATCATATTAATCACTATATTAATGTTATTATACTTATAATAAATAAGATGGTGAAATGTTATCAATTTATTTAGATTTAATAATATTTATATTGCTTTTAGGGGAAAAGTCTATTAAATGAGTCTATTATGATAATTATATATTTATGATATACATTTATTCATTAGATAGTATTTTGAAAGGTGTTACAGTAATTTTATTATCCTTATCATATTAATTTTTACCCTGATTGACAGACATTACCTTTAACCGTGTGAAATAAAAATTACCAAGATACTAAACATAAAATATAAAAAATTAAAAGGAATATATTTTTATAATTTAGAACCACATTTCAAAAATATTGAACTTATATATTCAAAATTTAAATTACATAATTTTTATTAATAAATTTAAAATTAATCCTCATTGTCAAAATAAGAACATGATATTTTTAGATGCAAAAACTATCAAAAAATTGAAATGTGTTTATATCAAATTTCAATGTCAAAATAAATTTAATGACCAAAATTTGAACAGTAATTAATAACATAATCAAATTATACATTAAAACAAATATAATTATAATTTAACAATGTAAATAAATTAGATAAAAAATTATTATTTAATTAAAATGTGGTTTAATTCAATATTCATTAAAATATGAATGTTTTCATAGAATTCCAAAAAAATTATCCAGACTATGTTTTGATGTCCCAATTCCAAAGAAAAAATTTATTTTTCTAGATTGAACATATATAAGTGTAAATACCCATATTTTCTATGGAAATTATAATTATTTTAATTATATGGGAATTTTAAAAGTCTGTAAAAATTATGGTGCATGATTCTGAGGCCTAGAGTGCCCAAAATGAATTTCAAAATTTCTTTCAATTATGTTCTGTAAATGTGGGAGTTTATTTTTATAGCTTTTGAACATGTTCTCGGAATTGAAATCTTAGGACACTATTTAACTTGTAGTTCTGATATTCTCTTAGGGAGACTTTCACCTTGATGGTAGTTGGTCGAGGCTGAAATTTAGTTTTGGTGTTCTTCATGTAAAAAAAAATAAAATAATTTTTTTTAAATTTTTTATTTTTTGAACCCTCCCACTTGTGTGTTATGAAGGTTGGGACCACTGAGCCCAAAAACCCCCATTTGGAATTCCTAAAGTTGGATTCCACCCGAACCCTCTTAATGGGAGAAACCCCTTGAACTCCCCAATTTATTGTTTGAGCCTTCTAAGATATTAATTAAATGTGTCGACATTTAATTTTACCAACATTCTTTTTTGTTACAAAGTAATTTAATTTGATAAAAATAAATTAATAAGTTGGATATTTTAAATTTTGGTGGAATGGAGAGGAAAGGGTTGGAAAGAGGATATCTTTTGGAGGGTTATTCTCTCCAACAAATAACACCTCCTAATGAAGATCATCTTCGACAAAGAACATCCATCTTCTCCAACGAAGAAAGAACCACCACCAACTTGAGAAATCTTCACCAATAACCAACCAAAGTCCAACCTTCCTTCCTATCTGACATCATCAATCCTTCTAGGTAGGGTGGTCATTTGAATTTTCCCCCTTACCCATTCTTGAAGATTATTTGTAATTCAAGAAGGAATCATAGCCACTTGCTACTACTCTAACATGGAGAGTGTGGGCCAAACGAACATGGAATGACATCTCTACAATACTTGTGATTATTTGTTGCATTCTTCATGGATAAGGAAACGACGTGACCATGCTAACTGATGTGAGATAATTGCGGTTAGTGCCACAATAGTGAAGGATAGACGGCTGGCCGAACCAGCCACCGGTGAAGGCGCATCTTGTGACCACGCCGCACAGAGAAGAAGATTGGCCATCCAATCAGCCATGGAGGAACACCACACTGTAAACCCCATGCCACCTAGTGGACACTATGATGCCCGGTGGCCTCCATGCCACCCCTCCACTCCCGCATCGCCGCGTGGCCACTGCACCGTCCTGCGCCTCACGCGCCGCCCCATAGACCACGCACCACCCCGTGTCCCTCATGCCGTACCGCGACCCCCGCACAGCATCGCGTCCCTCGTGCCACTCTGTATTCTTTGTGTTGCACCATAGCTTGGCCTGGCCACCGAACCAGACCCAGCGGACCGGGATGACTCAAACTGGGTCGGGTCAGCCCAGACCAGGTTGGGGCAGGTCGGTCCGACAGGGTGGGACCGAACCCAGACCTGCTTCGACCTATTTCTTCTCTTTTGGCCATAACATTGGCACCGAGTGTCCATTTGACAAACCATCTATGAATCTAGAAATCTTGGAGAGGGACGCCCCCTTTGGTATACCCCACTAGAGATTTGGATAATGTTGGGGAATGGTCAGGATGGATCTAATACGAATCCAACCAGGCCCTTGGGACTAAAAGGCTAATAACATACAGACTGAGCATCCGTTTGACACAATGTCTATTACGTTGAGACCCCTATGATGTGGTGGTAATTTGGGATACTTATTAGTGGGTTTTCGTTCCAGTTGGAGTATCAACTAGTGGAAAGAGGAGCAGACCCTTTCGTAGACAAGCGAGCTTATTGCGGGAACCCTGTAGCTGGCGATGACGATGTACGAGGATCCTGTGTGGGTCTAACGACGTACTAACAGTGTAATAGAATTTTGTGTGGGTTTGAAGACGTACTGATGATGTAATAGGATATTGTGTGGGCTTGATGATGTACTGATGGTGAACTAGTAAACTATGTGTGTCTGATGACGTACTAATGGTGTACTAGGATCTTATGTGGGTCTGAGGGCATACTGATGGTGTACTAGGATCATGTGTGGGTCCGACGATGTACTGATGGTGTACTGGGATCTTTTTTGGGTTTGAAGACGTAATTACGATGTACTAGGATTCTATGTTGGTCTGATGACGTACTGACAATGTACTAGGATCCTGTGTGTGTCTGACGACGTAATAACGATGTACTAGGATAATGTGTGGGTCTAAGGATGTACTAGGATCCTGTGTGGGTCTGACAAGGTACCAGGATCATGTGTGGGTTTGATGATGTACTACGATCCTCTCTAGTTCGGATAATGATTTAGGATCTATTGTGTGTCTGACTCTTAACAGAGATAGATGAATTATTAGTTACATTTAATCATCTATACTTCTATACCTATATTATACCTAGAGTGAGATGAGTTTGTACCCGTGTGGTACATTAATTCATGGTAATACCTTGCAGCTATTATTCTGTGTGGTGTGCCTGTGTGGTACTTACCTTTATGGTAATCCTTATATTGTTGAATAGTTGAGCTTGGGATTTTGAGTTGCACTCTGTGTTTCCTCATGATTGAGATGTGCATACTTGATAACTTAGGTATATGTATGAGCATATACCTATGTAGGGTTGTTAGTTGATTTTTTGATTTGTGTTTTATCAATTGTGGATTTTATGAGACCTTAAGGGTCTTCGTGTCCCTACTAAGTATCTTTATACTCCCCCTTGCACGGTCTACACCCGCACCTTGTTGTGTTTGGTGTAGAAGACGGACATCGCGGACTGAGGACAAGGGTACCAAGACTAGACAGTGCCTGGAGGTGGACCATACGGTGTGTCGGTATGCAGAGGAGCCGGGTGGATGTGGACTTATGAGGAGACGATCTGTACCTACCCTTTAGGTAGGTGCTGGCCCAGGGAAACAGGTCATGAAAATAAGTGTTAAAAACTATCTTTTAAATGGGTCGTCCATAAAAAGGTGGAAAAAGGTATTTTTTTTCTAAAACATTAATTTTTTTAAAAAATAAAATTTCTACTTATATCATGTATAGAAAACATATAAAATGAATTTTAAACATTACATTGAAAAAATTACATATATATATTTCATTAATACAATCCCTAAAGTGTGATTTTATTTTTTATAAACACACTTATATGCATTTAAATTATTTTTTAGAGAAATAATTCCTTTTATTTAAAATGTTTTTTATTTTTATTTATAAAGAATTGTTCACAAGTGAAATAATTATATAAACTTGTAAAACATATTTTCATAAAACAATTAATATTACGCAATCCATCCATTTTAACATATATGTTATAAGCTAACATTTACGTAATAATATTCATTTTTTCTCTTAAGTTCGATGTGGCATATTATGTACGCTATTGGATATAGTGTCTCTTTTAATAAAAAATCAGGATGTTATAATTACCATAAGATCTTATAAAAATGTATATGATTAAATTTTTTTCACAATACATATTTTTCATAAAAAATAATATAGTATTTAATATAGATTGTAAATAAAAAAATGTTGATAAACGTCCTCAAAGATAACCAAAATCACATTGTTATCAAATCAATAAAAAATTTCATGGTCACTAGTAATATCACAATCACATCATAACTGTTAAACGTATATTTATCCAACTAATTTTTTTAAATAAACATTGTAAAATCGTCTAGGGTTATCATTCCATTATTCTTAAACTCTCCAAAAATATCAACTTATCACTAAATCAATTTTCATGTTCATCTATAAGATTCGATATATTTGTTAATTTACATAATCTAACATTTAATTTGGAATCACAAATAGATGTTTCATTATTCTTATAACAATAAAATAATTTATATAACACTTATAATATATAATTCTCAAATCAAAATACATAAATAGTTTCTTTATTTTACTTTCATGATTGTTACAACACATGTCCATCATCAGTAGTTGATTTAACCCATAGATTAGGATATTGACATGGATAATCCACATGTGCCCCACATAGAGGAATTGAAAATATAAATAGTAATATAGGATTAACTGCATATCCCACTATCAAAAACTACACTGTTAATTGGAAATTGGGGTCTTTTTTCCATTATTTTCCACACATAAAAATTATTATCTTTGTTCCAATTGATTTCTTTAATTTATTTTCTCCCATACTTGATATGTATGAAACTGAGTCTCCTTCCCTCTATGGTCTTCATGAAACCCCATTTTTTATTATACAGTATGTGATTAAACTCATCAAAAATGATAATTTAAATCACATAATGTGTTAGATAATGGGGAATAATAACAAAGTTTTTTCTTATATATCCCACTTAATTTTTTATCCTAAAGACAAAAAAATATTGTCTAATACGTTCAGTGTTATCATAAATCCTCCCAATTCCAACCATTTAAAAAAATTAATATGTCCAGTAAAAATAATGCTGATAAAAAAGAAAAATTCCTTAATATGATGTTTAAATAATGACAAAATATTTTTAACTTATGTAATATTAATATAAAAATGAAAATCCACACTCACTATCTATTGAAATCCTTCATAACATTTGATAGGAAATAATTAATTAACTCAAGAATATCCCAATATATTATCTAACTGGGTGCGTAGTAAGGGAAAACTCACCATGCACTAGAATAATGAATGATATATAGTAAAAGAAAACATTTTGTGGTTATATAAACTAGATGAATCTATGATAAAACCTTGTAAACATGTCTTATAAAATGTATTATGGTTTCATATGAAGACCATATAATTTATAACATTCGAAATAATTAGGATATAATCCTATACACATACATATCCTCATAGGTTTAGCAAAATTTCTTTAATCATAATCGACAAATATTAACTACACCATCCTTTTATACTAAATGCAGTAATTCAAAATGTTCATACATAGATAATTTATATAAATATATAAATATTCAATATATTTTAAATATAGATTCTAGAAGGATTTAATGGTTTATTGTATTTAGAGGTGATATAAAAAATCATCTTATTTCATGAATGATATTAATAAAATCCCAAAACAACAACCCCACATAAAACTCTTACTAGATGTACCCTATATAAATCCATTATTCATAATCTGGTGAATGTAAAAATAATAGTGTGGGATTTGATACCTTATTAGGGTAAAAGGGTGAAATAAATGATCACATATGAATAATATTTGTATAAGTATATGAAAAAATAAAATGACATTTAAAAACCCATACGCAATATATCATATATTATAATCATGAATAAGAGAATAATGATTTGAATCTCATGGTACAAGAATAAAAAAATATTACAATACTGTGATCCATGAGAGAATAAAAATTGTATATTATGTACGTTTTATTCATAAAGATGAACGTAGAAAATCATTTAAGTTGTAAAGGAACACTTCCAAGAATATCATAGTGGATTGGGTTCACTTCCCATTGTAATATATCATTTGTCATTATTCAATCCCAATACTATCAAAGTTTCTATATTCCATCACTAAAATGTTTTCTCATACCATTATTATCCTTATTGTCTCATGATATATCCATATTTACCTAATTAATTGGAGGGATATACATTTCTATGATCAATTTTTACCCAATCCTAATCCATTCATATGTGTCCTACTTGATATGAAAACATTTGCCCTACATCATAGATAATATAAAATAAATGATATTCTTTAAAATTTTAAAAATTCATCAAGATATAACTTGTGGAAAATAAACACTTTTCATAAATATCTAACAATAATTATCATAAACCATCTTAAGAAAGAATAATGATAGTGGGTGAAATTTAGATTCATCCATATAAATTTAAAAATTTATTTATTTAGGTGTTTTTTGTATAAATCAAAATGAATTCTTCTATAAATGATGATAATATTTATTTTAGACATTTTTTTAAAAAGAAAACAATTTCTAAAAATTACATAAATGGTCATATGATAATAAATAAGTTTCATTAAAATATTAAAAAAATCAATGTTTGAATATGAAAGTAATTCACAATCAATGATGAAATAATGCATGATTATCTTAAAATAGTATTACCAATAATTTTATATAAAAAATAATGGAAATGTAACTATTACATGAAAATTTATTGGATAACCTTGACACCAAAAATGATTTCATATGTCATGGTACATATTCATTAACCATGTATGTACTACATAATTTGAAGAATAAGAGTCTCTCTTCAGAATCTCCCTCATGGATGGTGGAATGATGAAATAAAAATGTATGTTGATCTTCCCACCATGGTGTATATACCACCCTATAAATGAATCATCCCAAACATGAATTACAATATCCATATTCTGTTCCTCCATCCAAAAAAACAACTAATATTGAAATTGACTCTTATTATACACATCTATCTTCACTGTTTTCTTCTTAAGAGAATCATCAATAAAATTACTTTTTCCTAGATCATTTTCCATCACACTGATGAATTTATAAAGATAACTAACATAATGACTATAAAATAATTGTATATACCTCTTATAGAAGATAAATTATACAATATTGTGGTTTGTGAAAAGAAAATTAATTTTTTCTATGAGATAATGCCCCCAAAACCACAAATAATGGTTCACAATAGCCAAATAAAAGTCATTTGTTAGGATGTTTCAATCATATGGTCATAAATGAAACAACCAGAAATAAATGTCATATTCTATTTATTCCAAAAATGCTCCTAACCCAACTCTTAATGAATCATAATAAATTGCCTATCAATTTCAGGGATTTAGAAGAATCAATATAGGATATATCATCACTCTTATCTTTTGATCAATAATGGCATCCACACACTAGTCACTATATATAATATTCACTAATTTCATAGTATGTTATTACATCAGCTATTCAAATCAGGATATGTGCTCATTAAATCATCAATTTAATCCAATATACCAAACAAAACTCATGATAATAAAACAAGGAAAACACAATAAATCACGTCTTCTACTTTATTTGAATACAAAGTAATTTCTATCTCAAATACCACATTTTCATATAAATGATTCTATTGGATCCAAAAGTTACACCTAAAATGCATCGTATTAATCCAATGTGAATAAAGAGTATTGAACATGGTCTCTTGTTTTATCACATGTAACATAGAAATATATAAATACAAATCACAAGTACCACAAGATAAAACAAACAAAAGAGTTGTTAAATTATTTTAAAAATTTCATTTTATAAATAAAAACAAACATAAGAATTGATTATACTACAAGGGAAAAAATATAAATTTAAATAACTAATGTATGAAAAATTTGATTTTCTCAATATAGAAAAATAACAATACTCATAAACATCAATATATAAATGAATAAAAATATTTTTAATAAAAAAGTCATAGTGACAATGAAAATAAATAGGCCTAGAATAAAATCAATGTGAATGATGAAATAAAGAAATGTGAGGTATTTATTGGACATACCCATCCCATATGACTATTATAATAGTTATATTTGGAATATTAATAATATTTTTAGAATATTCATATGACATTTGGATGAGAAATCAAACCATTAAAGATAATAATCTAACCATTGGAATACATTCTTCACCTATGAATATGTAAAATGTTATTTATTTATCTTATGCAATGATAATATAAGAATTTCATTTCATGGTATAATTAAATATTTCTTAAAAATAATAAATTTTGTTTTATATTTTCTAGAAAAAGTAACTGTTTTAAATAAAGTATTATAATATGTATATTGATTTGAGATAAATATTTTTTTTCATAATACAATATTATAAATTATTACTATTTTGTGTTATAAAGATAAAATATTTTCATAATCCATAATTTATTTTCTGAATAGGTTGAAAATTTGAACATAATTTAAAATTAAATTTTTTTTAAAAAATAGTTTTTGATTTAAAAATAATAATTAGAAATTTTGAAGAATTAATTTCATTAAATGATTTTTATTTTATAATTAAAAAATTTTCATGGTTATTTATTAATATTTTTCAAATATAGATGTTTCCTAGGGAAAACTAATATATCGTAAAATAAGGTATAAACAATTATAAAACAAATATAAGAATATTTTCGTCATGATTGAAGTATTGACCCATTATTTATAAACTAATTGCATCACATAAAATATATTGTCATAGGAATCAATATTTTTGAAATTATTGACATAAAATAACAATCTAAGGACGGTAGTATTCAAAACCCACCTCTCTAAAAATTATAAATACCTCTCATAACATCTTATTATATTTAAGACTTATAAGACTTTTATATTTCTAAATTTATTCCATATTATATTCATATATATCCCCCCATGTCCAAGTGCTTCTGGAGTCACCAATAGTTCAATTCCATGTTCCTTAAGGATTATTTCAAAGAAAATATATTTAAGGGGAAATATACACTATTTAGCTATTTTAATTTCATTTTTCCACTAACATATCAACACATCCATCCTAAAAAAACACAATGAATCTAGTTTCATATATATATATATGGTAAAGATATTTTGTTAATGTGATATTCATATTCTATCATCCATTCTATTTTTTTCTAAATGAAGGAGTTTTTATAATATGGTTGGTTCACCGCCTTCAAAAACAACACAATTCATTTTTCACTACCCCTTAAAGGACTGATATAAAATTATAATTATTTTTAAATAATATTATTTATATTTAATAACATATTTCATCATATATAATGAATAAATTCCCATAATATTAATAATACTAAATATATTTATCAAATTTAGTTATACGATTTCAAATGGATTTAGGTTCTCAGTAGGGAGATATAAATTAAGTAATGTAATTTTTGTTTCTTTGAAATGTATTATGAATTTACTATTTCAAATATACTAGGAATTTGGGTTCTTGGTTTGTAAAGAATAGTTATTTATGTTAAAAATCAGGTTAAAATATTAGTAAAAGGAATGTGTATCTAAAGGTGGTTCCATTGAATTGTTTTATTATTTTAGTGGATTAAAAGAACAATAATTTTGTGCGAACCCAAAGGATAAGTCTATGTATAGGAAAATATATTTTTTTTATTTATAGAGTGGGTGGTTTCTGTAAAACCCCATGATTTCATATTACATTATTTCTTCAAATTAATTCAATGACTTGTACTACATGTAACACTGAGTTCAAGGGTACCATGACTTACCAAACTAGCCATTCAAAAGCGGTTATGAATAGTACTAACTGAATTTTGAACTTTATATAATCCTTGTAATTTTAGAATCCATATTATGAGTTTCTTATTCATAATGTAAGAACAAATACATTTTTTCATATAAAAGATGTATTTTAAAAAAATGCAATTTTACAACCTTTTAATAGTGAAGCATTTTTAAATACAATATTTTAAAATTTTATATATTCAATTTGACAAAATAAAAATCTTCTATAAAATTAGGACATATGAATTTAGTTTCAATAAAGTTTTTGTGTTTTTTTAATAACTTTCGTATTTCGGTGAATAGTGAAAAATACTATAGTTTAACTGAAAGAAACTTTTTTAATAAAAATAATTTATACTGTTAAATTATAAATTTTAATGATTTGGAAGTATAATTAGATTATATTTTTATCCTTTAATCCAATTTTGTTCATTGGAATTAATTTCACATTGAAATTATATAAACAAGTGTCAATCTTTTGATAGTTATTGTTTCTAAAAAAACACTATTGGTTTTGACAACAAGAATTTATTTTAAATTAATAAATGAAACTTATATGTTTCGAATTTGGTAAAATATAAATAATTTTTTGGATTCGGATTATCGGAATTATCCTAGAGTGAATTTTTGTTATTTTTCTGAAAATGTTAAATTTTTTATAAATAGTGAAAATAAACTCAGTTATCGTTTAAAACCGAATATTTATTTAAATAATTATTTATTGTATTTAATGTTTTTTATGTCAAAATAGATACATAATACCTATATAAGTCCAATTTAATTTATTATAGTTAATTTATAATAATTTTACATATATAAATATTTTACTGAACTTTTAACCATCTTTTACCCACCTCCTAGGAGAATTTACAAATTCACATAAAACATAATTTAACCGCTTTTGTGAGTAGAATTTCGAAAATCCCAGAGACACGGTTAATATCAAGTAGTAAAATGTGGCTCCATAAGATAAAAATATTTTTTGGTGAATAGTAACTTTTTACTTTTATTTACCACGGTTAAAAGTAAATAGGGTAATTAAAGGTAAAACTGATATTAATATTACCCTAAAACATGTCCGAATTCTATTGGAGAAGTGAATGTCGACCAAAAACAACTTTAGGAATAAAATATTATCATTTAGGTCCACTTGGATTAGATTAGGACATTTATTATTATTAAATTCAAAGAAGAGTTAAAAGAGTTAAAATCAAAGATTAATAACTAAATCATTTTTAATATAGGGTAATACATAAGATAAATTAGATTATAAATATTAATTAGAAATATAAAATGATTCCCCACGTAATGATATTTTATTTATAATTTTATACATTAAATAATTTAAATTATTTATGACACAATGATGATGCAATAATCACTATATTAATAAATTGATTAATATAATTGATATTATAAATACCCAAATAATGAAATTTGAGACTTTTTATGAATTAAAATAGTTTTATAAATTAATATTACATATTAATATTTGTTATATGAATTTAGTTTGAGTAATAAATCTTTTATGAATTTAACAAAAACAAAATACCCAATAATGTCAAAATTGTCATAAAAGAGTTTTTAAAACGAATATTATATTATTAATTGATGTTCTATTCCTAAAAATCTATTGTTCGTCCAAAGTACTTATATCATGATAGGAGTATCATTAATGGACTACTTGGGGGTATATTGGAAGTTTATAGTATGTTTATTAAACATATAATATAAAAATACAAAGAGACATAGTAAATGTCAAACAAATTAACTGAGAGTTAAAACTAAAATATAAGGTTAATATATTAACCCAAGCATCTATAAAGCCTATTCGTTGAGTTTTTTTCGCCCTATAACCACCTTAACCTTTAAATAATCCACTTTGGATCAATTATAAACCGAATATAAATTTATTATAAAATTACATTTCTAGCTTTTCCTAAGATGCCCCTCACCCCTCTTATAAAAGGGCACTCCCCCTTCTCACTAATTCACACTTTCTAAGCCTTTTTGATCGTCCAAACACTGTCCAAATACCCTCTAATCTATCCTCCCTTTAACCTAGAGGCATAAGTTTGACAGAAATACAACCTATGGATCCCTTCTGATCAAATCAAAAGGAAGAACCTGAAGAAGAGGTAATGATTTCACCACCCTCTTTCAAGTTTCTTTCTTCTTCCACTTCATTTTTATTTTTTGTTTGCATTATAAAATAATAACTCTAGTATATTATATATACTGTGATGTTATTATAATTATGGTACAACCAAATTCATTATTCTATCCATCCTTTGAATGACATGTCACCACACGAGCGTACGTATGGCTTACCGTCTCCACGTCGTGATGTAATTGTTATTCAATACATTATTATTTGTATGGGTATAATAATGATGTGTATTTGATTTAAATAACAAATATAACATGATAAGGATTCTGGATATATGATATACCATCCAATTATATATTATTTTAATATCAAAATAATGATATTTTCGCTCGTGCATACGTATGGATTACCGTCTCCGCGACACGATGAGATTTATTTCCAAGTTCACCTTTCATAGAAGATTATAAAAATATATATTACTAATAAGTATGTAATATATGACACAATAATGGTACTGGAGATGTATATATTTATATATATAAGTATTTATGTACTTAGATATATCTTATTCACTTACTTTCGTTCAATACTATATGAAAACGGGAACAGCGTTTATGCATACGTACGGACTACCGTCTCCATAAATGGTGTTTTCTATTTCACATATATTTATATTATACATATTTATATTCTAATTATATATGATGTATAAATAATTTTTTATATTCTATAAGTATTTAAATCGTGATATAAGTGATACAGTCAAGAGTAACGAGTTAAAACAGGTACGATAAAGAAAGTGATTATTAACCGAAATATTAATATAACAAGGAAATTATTATTAAATGTGTAGTATAAATTCATAAATGAATAATATATGATATCATAAATATTAATATGGTTCTGGTATAATTTAATAACATACTATTGTCTTCATACAATAGGTTAAACGTACTCTCGACTAAAGGAAAGTGCAAGGTAAGGGGTTTTCATCTCACTCTTTTTTCTCGTGAGATTCGAGCCATATTGACACTATTAAATTTTGTGTGGCGTATGTACTGCCCATAATTTTATTATTTTTTTAATACACAATAATTTATGTGTATTTACATATTCATTGTATGATACCTCTATTATGGGGTGTATGTTTCATAAGTTACCAAATTGGTAAGGGTTAATTTCACCAACTTTTTATAATCTGAGGTTGTTTATACGTAAGTATATAGTGGAACCTATTTATTATCCATGTCCATGATTCATTAAATAGTTTTCCAATGGATTATTTTTAAGGGACTTTTTACTAAAACATAATTTTAAATTTTTTAATGATTTATTCTTCTAAACCATTCTCATTGATGTCTATGTTTTCAAAATGGGTTTAAGGATTTATTTAAATAGACAAGAATGTTTTAAAATATTAATTACTTTCAAAAGTTTTAATGTTTTATGGGACACTTTGATTCAAAAATGTGTTTAAATGTCTTCCATTCTAAATTTTGTGACTTTAAAATGTTTTCATGAAAAATGGATATTTCTCTCAAAGAGTTTTACAAATCATTTTCTTCTATGTTAACATCATTTGATGGATTTTAAACTTTTTTGAAGTTGATTTATTATGATACAAAACTACAATATTGTATCCAAGGTTTTGTGATATGTTTGACTGTGGATGTGATATTTCTACACCATTCATGGTTTATGGAGAAATTATTGACATTTCGTATGCTATTTTTAATAAGAATGTTTATGTTATGTTTAAACCTATTCATACGAGGAAGGCATTGAACTTAGTAAGTGACAGGTGGAGTCTGCTATAACTCCTCGATGCATCAGTAGGTCTCATGAGACAAATTAGTGTCTTGGAACAAGGCCTTGACAAATTATTATTTGTAGTCTTGGCACAAGGCCTTGACTATGGGGTTATGATAGTTGTACATTATGCATTCCATCATTATAAAAGTGGTTAATGATATTTCATGTGATTACTCGACTAGTAGAATATCCATGTGAATAATTAAATGGCATTATTTCATTTTATTTTTTCCATGTTCTTCTGATGTTCAAGTTTAAAATGATTTTGTTTTAGTTATACATTACCTAAATTTTTTATTCTAATTTATGAAAGATTATGATGTTTTTCATACCCTTACTGAGCATTTGGGATAATCCCTTTCAATGTTTTATTTTTCCTAGGATTCCAAGAAGTGTATTGTGATTGATATGTAGGATTAAGACAAGGGAATAATGGCATTAATAATGGATTATTTATGTTGTTTTATATGTTATAAAGTATAATGTAACATTTATGTATATAATGTATTTACCAAGACTGCTAAACCGATTTGTCTTTAAGGACATGATTCCTTTGTAATTATGCCAATGTATTAAATAATTCACCGACTCTGGGTAACTGCGGTTGGGGCATTACAGTTGGTATCAGAGGAAGTTTAGCAAAAACATTGTAAACTAGATTTAGATAAACTCTGATTATATCACATTACCGTAAGATAAAATTTAAAGATTAATATAGAAGAACTTCATAGAGTTTTGGTAATGTATATATTCTGTGAGTTTTCCAAGAAAATACATCCCTGTCTTGATTTGAGCAGGTAGAGGCGGCTTTGGCACAAATGTACATAGGGGTAAAACCCGAAAACACCTATTTGAGCTAGACTCGAATGGGAACTGGTGAACAACAACGAGACTTCCTTTACTCTTGGTTATGAATCTCCCAGGGGATATGTTTAGGATAATTCTTGTTTTCTTTACAAACCACTATGAAGGGTTTATATGTATATACCTCTTCAAAGAAATCATTCTTGTGATTATGGATTATACCCATAAACTGCTCAATTTACGTTATGTATTTTACATCTTTAGAATTATGAATTGTGGTTCATAAACTAACCTAGTGTATGCCATTGTTTATAAATGGAACCCAGTAGAAGGAATGAGAACTCCAGCCATATGTATGATCCAAAGAGTAAGAAGGGTCATATCATTCGTGGTATTAATCCATCATTTAGAAAGGAAATATTCTCCCACATATTATCATCATATGAATAAATATTATCATTTGTTTATAAAATCAGTAAACAATTCTACAAATCCTTTGGCTTTAAAGGGAAGCAAGAGAAGAAAAGGATGGTAGAAAGAACTATGGATAAAGAGAATAAGGGAAAGAAGGATTTTCCAATATGTGATATATGTAGAATGAATCACATTGGAAAATTATTGTAGGGAATGAGATTTTTCTATATGTTTGTAGAAAAGGATACCATGTACGTGATTTCATGGGTAAGAAAAAGTTTTCGAATGTAAAATTCTTCATCTGCAAGGTGTTGAGACACTACACGAATCAATGTCCCATTCAAAAGAGTATACCACAAATTATGTTATTGGATAACAATAATGATATGATACTACCTTAGATAAAGAAGAATGACTACTGTTCTTATGTTGTTATTATAGAATTATTTCATTTGATTGTTGTATCAATAGTATACTGGTTACATGAATTATTAATATAAATAAGGATTTAACTTCTTTACTATTTCAATGGGAATTTGAGATTATATGGTCCTGATACTAAGGTAGTAATTTTGGAATAAGAGATGGTTGATTTGGTAACATAGGATGTTGTAGTGTTGTAAATAAATACACGATGAAAGCGTTCACAAGTTATTACCTGGTAAAAAGGATCCACATTATGTTTAACTTCCTTATAAACATTGGACTGAGAGTTTGGATATATTTATTTTGTATAATTCTAATGGTTGGAATGGGTTAAGTTTGAAATTAGATACTATTGTTAATGTTATTTTTGAATTTCCATAAAAAGGATAGACCGGAAGTTGGGCGGAAAGACGTTACGTCCGGAAAGGCCACAAGACTTGAACCTTCAACCGAAGGAAGGAAAGGTTGTATCACCTATCACTGACCCACGTGATGTCTTGGAATGTATAATGTAGTTTTTCTTTAAAAGGTCTGATAGGTGAATTATAAATTCATAATTTTTGGAACCCTATATGATTAGGATAAATAAAATATATTTTTCTGAAATCATTTGGAGTGAAAGATGAGCTAGTGGTAGGAATTAGTAAAACGATGTAACTATAATTCTCAAGTATATAGTTTTCTTCATCACTTAATCTATGAAGATGTTAATTCTTATACTTTAGTGAAGGGATATTAAAACCAAAAATGTGTTATCCTAATACCATATGTTTTGTTGAACTGATGGTATTTTAAATCATCATAGATTAATGAATTTAAGGCCCCCAATTTTACACTTGTTTGTGATTGATGACCTCAATCACTACCTATAAATATTTACATTTTCCCACCAATTATATATCTATAATTTCCACCAATGTTATCCTAAAATAGATCATAATTTATTGGTGACCCTTTCATTTCCATTTTCATATTATTAAGACTAATTTTTATTAACCTAATTTCCGATGTGGGTTTTCCCAAAGGTATTTTCTATTTTCAACCATTTATTTTCGAAAAATAATTTTAAATTGCGAGGATACAATTTATTAAAGGAGGGAAGAATGTAACACCACAAGATCTCATAGTAAATTATTTCTTCAAAGTAATTCAATGACTTGCACTACACGCAACACCGAGTTCAAGTGTACCATGACTCACCAAAATAGCCGTTCAAAAGCGGTTATGAATAGTATTAACTGAATTTTGAACTTTATATAATCCTTGTAATTTTAGAATCCATATTATGAGTTTTATATACATAATTTAAGAACAAATATATTTTTTTAGATAAAAAAAGTATTTTTCAAAAATGAAATTTCACCACCTTATAATGGAAAATCATTTTTGAATCCAATATTTGAAACTTTTATATATTCAATTTTACAAAATAAACTACATCTTTAAAATCTGGACATAATAATTTAGTTTTTATTAAGTTTTGGTGTGTTTCTGATAACTTTCGTATTTGGGTGAATAGTGAAAAATACTATATTTTAACTGAAAACATCTTTTTTAATCAAAATAATTTATAGTGACAAATTATAAATTTTAATGGTTTGGATGTATTGTTATATTATATATTTATCCTTTAATCCAATTTTGTTCATTGGAATTAATTTCACATTGAAAATATATACAAACAAGTGTCAATCTTTTGATAGTTATTGTTTCTTAGAAACACGCTATTTGTTTTGCCAAAAAGAATTAATTTTATACTATTAAATGAAACTTATATGTCTTTAATTTGGTAAAATAGACTTCATTTTTGATTTGGAATATCGAAATTATCCTTGGGTGAATTTTTTTTTATTTTCTGAAAAAGTTTAATTTTTTGATGAATAGTGAAAAACACTGAGTTACCATTTAAAATCAAATTTTTATTTAAATAATTATTTATTTTATTTAAATTTGTTTTATGTCAAAATATATACATAATACCTATATAATTTCAATATAATTCATTAGAGTTAGTTTATAATAATTTTAGATATATAAAAATTTTATTGAACTTTTCACCGTCTTTTACCCACCTCTTAAGAGAATTTGCAAATTCACATAAAACTTAATTTAACCGCTTTTGTGAGTAGAATTTAGAAAATAAAATATAAATGGTTAATATCAAGGAGTATAATGTGGTTCAATAAGATAAAAATAATTTTTGGGGAATAGTAACTTTTTACTTTTATTTACAACGGTTAAAAGTAAATAGGGTAATTAGGAAAAAAATGATATTAATATTACCCTAAAACATTTGTTAATTATATTTTACAAGTGTATATCGACCTAGAAAACCTTAGTAATAAAATATTATCATTTAGGTCCACTTGGATTAGATTAGGGCATTTATTATTATTTAATTCCAAGAAGAGTTCAAAGAGTTAAAATCAATGTTTAATAACTAAAACATTTTTAATATAGGGCTATACATAAGATAAATTCGATTATAAATATTAATTAGAAAGATAAAAAGATTCCCCAAATAATGGTATTTTATTTATAATTTTTATAAATTAAATAATTTAATTTATTTATGACACAATGATGATGCAGTAAATACCGTATTAATGAATGATTAAGATAATTGATATTTTAAATACCCAAATAAATGTAATTTGAGTCTTTTTATGAATTAAAATAATTATATTAGTTAATATGAAATATTAGGATTGGTTATATGAATTTTGTTTGAAGTAATAATTCTTTAATTAGTTTAACAAAAACAAAATACCCAATAGTGCCAAAATTGACATAAAAGTGTTTTTAAAACAAATATTATATTATTAATTGATATTCTATTTTTAAAAATCTAAGGTTCGGCAAAAGGACATAAATCATGATATTTGTATCATTAATGTACCACTTGGGGGTCTATTTGAAGTTTATAGTATGTTTATTAACCATATAATAAAAAAATACAAAGAGACATGGTAAATGTCAAACTAATTAAATAAGAGTTAAAACTAAAGGACAAGATTAATATAGTGACCCAAACCTATATAAAGCCTACTGGTTGAGTGTCTTTCGATCTATCCCCAAATTAAAATTTAAATAATCCACTTTATATCTATTAGAAACCGAATATAAATTTATTATAAAATAATATTCTAGCTTTTCCTAAGATGCCCCACAACCCTCTTATAAAAGGACACTCACACTTCTCACTAATTCAAACCTTCTATGCCATTTGGCTCGTCCAAACCCTGCCCAAATACCCTCTAAACTATCTACCCTTAATCCTAGAGGCATTTTTTTGATCATAAATCCAACCTATAGAGACCTTTTGATCAAATAAAAATAAGAACATGTAGAAGAGGTAATGATTTCACCACCCTCTTGCAAGTTCCTTTCTTCTTCCACTTACTTTTTCTTTGTTGATTCCACTATAAAATAATAAATCTAGTATCTTCTATATAATGTTATGTTATTATAAGTATGGTACAACCAAATTCATTATTCTATCCTCCCTTTGAATGACATGTCACCATACGTGCATACGTACGGCTTACCGTCTCCACGTCATGGTGTAATTGTTATTCAATACATTATTATTTGGATGGGTATAATAATTATGTGTATTTGATGTAAATAATAAATATAATATGATAATGATTCTGTATATAAGATATACCATCCAATTATATATTATTTTAATATCAAAATAATGTCATTTTCGCTCGTGGGTACGTACGGACTACCGTCTCCATGACACGATGAGATTCATTTCCATGTTCACCATTCATCGATGATTATAAAAATATATATTACTAAATAGTATGTAATATATGAAATAATAATTCTACTAGATTTGTATATATTTATATATATAATTAGTTATTTACAAACATATATTTTATTCTCTTTCTTCCGTTCAATACTATATGAAAACGGAAACAACGTTTATGCGTACGTACGGACTACCGTCTCCATAAACGGTGTTTCCCATTTCATATATATGTATATTATACATATTTATATACTAATTACATAGGATATATAAATCATGTTTTATATTCTAGAAGTATTTAAATCATCATCTAAGTGATACAATCAAGAGTAACAAGTTAAAACATATACGATAACGAAAGCGATTATTAACCGAAATATTAATATAACATGGAGATTATTATTAAATGGGTAGTATAAAGTCATAAATGAATACTATATGATATCATAAATATTAATATGGTTCTAGTATAATTTAATAACATACTATAGTCTTCATACAAGAGGTTAAACGCACCCTCGACTTAAGGAAAGTGCACTGTAAGGGGTTTTCATCTCCCTCCTTATTCCTGGGAGATTCATGCCATATTGCCACTATTACCTTTTGTATAGATATGTACTAACCATAATTGTATTATTTTTTTAATACACTATAATTTATGTGTATTTACGTATTCATTTTATGATACCTCATTCATGGGGTGTATGTTTTGTAAGTTACCAAATTGTTAAGGGTTAATTCCACAATCTCATTATTATCTGAGGCTATTTATACATAAGTATCAACTGAGACATATTTATTATCCATGTCCATGTTTAATAAAATAGTTTTCAAAGGGATTTTTTAAGGGACTTTTTACTAAAACATCATTTTAAATTTTTAATGATTTATTTTTCTAAACCATTCTCATTGATGTCAATGTTTTCAAAATGGTTTTATGAATTTATTTAAATGGACATTAATGTTTTAAAATGTTAATTACTTTCAAAAGTTTGAAAGTGGTATGGGACAAATTGATTCAAAAATTACTTTAAATTTATTCCTTTCAAAATTTTGTTACATTTAAATGTATTCATGAAAAAGGGATATTTCTCTCAAAGAGTTTTACAAATCATTTTCATATATGTCAACATCCTTTGATGGATTATAAACTTTTTTGAGGTTGATTTTTTTCTGATACAAAACTTCCATATTGTATTTAAGGTTTTGTGATATTTTTGACTATGGATGTGATATTTTTATACCATTCATGGTTTATATTGAAATTATTGACATTTCGTATGAAATTTTTAATATTAATGTTTATGTTATGTTTAAACATATTCATATGAGGAATGCATTGGACTTAGTAAGTTACGAGTGGAGCCCGCTATAGTTCCTCGATGCATTGGTAGGTCTCATTAGACAAACTGCTGTCTTGGCACATGGCCTTGACAATATCTTATTTTTATTCTTGGCACAAGGCCTTCACTATGGGGTTATGATAGTCTGGCATTATGCATTCCATCATTATGAATGTGGTTATTGATATTGCATGTGATTACTTGACTAGTATAATATCAATGTGAATAAGTAAATGGAATCATTTCATTTTATTTTTTCCATATTCTTCGGATGTTCATGTTTAAAAGGATTTTGTTTTAGTTATACATTACCTTAAATGTTTATGCTTATTTATGAATGTTTCCACTGTATTTATCACCCTTACTAACCATTTGAGCTCACCCCTTTCTATGATTTATTTTTCCCAGGATTCCAAGAAGTGTATTGTGATTTATGTGAAGGGTTAAGCCAAAGGAATAATGGCGTTCATAAAGTAATATTTTTGTTGTTTTGTGTGTTATAAAGTGTAATGTAACATTTATGTATGTAATCTATTTTCCAAGACTGCTAAACTGATCCGTATTTCGGGACTTGATTCCTTATAATTATACCAATGTATTAAAATAATGCACTGACTCTAGGTAACTGGGGTTGGGGCATTACAGTTTCAATGAAATTCAATCCTTGTCTAGATAAAAAATGTTGATGTGGCTCAAGAATATTCATCCCTATTGGTAATAACATCAAGAAACATTCATTGCAAATTGACTCGATCATCACCTGGTGCACTATACAATGATGCCTTATTTTACACCTACATTGACTCTCCAAGGGGACATGCTTTGGAAATTCATAAAAAATTTATATATAATTATTATAGACATGAAAATATCAATTTTGTTTGAATACAATTTTATGAGATTCCATGAATAACATATATTGAAAAACTAGAGGCTCATAATTTATTATTTACATGCTAGTTATAAGTTACATATTGTGTGGTTATATTTTTCCTATTTATGTTTGTTCGTTAAAGTAAACTAATAATGATTTTTATTTATTCTATTTAGTGAGTGTAAATAGCTGATACCATTTCAAAAAACAACATAGAATAAAATTTGATGACATATCTAGTGTTATGTCTAACCCTATAAAAGTGGTAGCTTGAAAAATTATAGAAGTACTTTCTTAGATGACTCATTATATGAGTAATAAATTGAATCAAGTGAAATTCCCTAATTTTCATATGATGAAGTACATTGAGGTACAGTCCATTATGTGACACTGTCCTCTAATATTTAGCAGATATTATGTTCCCTTTATCATGAAGTAATATATTATCATCAATGAGAATATTTTATTTATCCTAAAATTCTTGGAATAAGAGAAAGTCGCGATGGTTTCTTATCATCTTGAAGGGGATTTCTACTAGTGGTGAACATTATTCAATACCAAAAATTAAAATAGAGAAATTGATTCCATGAAATGAGAACAATTTATGAATATTTTTTGGATTAATAATTCCACTAAACACTTTATCATTAATTGTAATTGTAGTTCCTATAGATATTGGGAAAAGAAGAAGATTCTATCAAGGTGTTTGAGTTAAAATCAATTTGGATATGAAAATATGACTCTGAATTTTTTTAGAACTGAATGAATTATTGACCTATTATTTATTCGTTCAAATAAAATTCTGAAAAAAAACATTATATATATGATACATTAAAAAATATGAATATATTTTCAATTTTTTCCATAAGTTCGATATAAATATTGGTGAATCTTATTGATGTTATTGTGCCAAACATAATAAAGAATAAAATGGGTATTTCTTCACGGGGATAAATAGATAAACCTCATGGATGATAGATAACCCAACATTCAACATATCTAAAGTATAGTATGACACATCTCTTAGACAACATAAAGGGGTATAAGATATGGTTAATGTGATGAAAATTAAATTCATTTGGAAATTCAATGTAGAAGGGATATGAGGAAACACACTTATATTTGTAATGAAATAAAGAACTCAATAGTGTTCAGATTATAGTATAGTGTTTCAACCACATGGAACAGAAAAATTATGAAAAATAAAACCCAAAAATGGGTTGTCGAAGATAATTAGTGACAACCAACACAAAGGTCTAGAAAATAAATATTAAAAAATTATACGACTATTGCTAATGTGAATATTGGAAAAGGATTGGTGATGGGTATTCTATTTATTCATTTGTTAATTGAGAATATAAGTATTTGTTATTTTTCTACAAATGAAATCATATCTTAAATTTTTAGCAGAACTATTGAAAAAACACCTCAATTAATGGGGGATGATATACCCCTGAGAACATAAAACAGACCAATTATTTCACCTCATGTATATTACATTTCACTGGTCAATGTCGATGTATGGATCCTACTAAAAATGTAATATTACATACTATAGTCAAGGGTGATAGTATTTTGGATAGGTATTAGATATCCTTATATAAATACATCAGAAAAACTCACAATAGAGAAATCACACTACACATCCTGAGTCATCCTATTATTTTTTAGAAGTGTGAGAAGGATGATGAACCCCACATATAATTTTTAGTAGTTGTGTAAAAGTTATTTACTTATGAGAAAGTGTATACAGCTAAAATTATTAAGACTAAGGAGGAAATCATGACTGATGAAATTACCCTAATTAGTGATTGAACTTATTTACTACTAATAGAATTACATTGTATTCATATTAACCGAGAGTTTGAGATCTCAATTTAAATTAAGGGTGGATATATTGCTATATTTAAGAACTCATATAGAATGTTTATCATTGAGTTAGAATAATTAAAAAATAAGTAATAATAGAATACAAAAAATGGTTAAAAAATCCTCAATGATTTACTTTGGGGTGCACTTATCATCTCCACTAATATCATGGATGGGTCAATGTGATATTCATATATTTTCTTAGATTAATAAAAATCAATATAAAGAACATGAATCCTTCTTAAATGGAAAGATCACATGTTTGATAAAATAAGTGAATCCCAATACTTCACTATTGTTGAAATTTTATTGAGTTACTTCTAATTAAATTTAATTAAGGACTATATACAAAAAACTAATTTTTAATTGATGTACATACACTTTTCGTTTATATTTATATCCATCAGGCACAATAATTCCAAAGAAATATATATGTAATTAATGGATATAATATTAGGGTCTACATCAACAAAAATTTGTAATTCATTAATATATGATACTCGGATATACCCTATATGTAAAGACGAGTTTTATAAGGATCATTTTAAAACAATGCTAGCATTAATGTGAGAGGAGAAGAAAAAAATAATGTTTAATAAATTTGGGTTTTGGATAGAGGATGTATAATTAATGGGGCATGTTAAAATAATAAAATGGATATCCATGGAAACTTATAAGAAAAATAATATTGAAGATACTATTATAAAATAAAATTTAATAGATATTCATAGATTTGTTTACATAACAAGTTATTACTATCCATTTATTATAAAATTATCATGGTTCCTAAACAAGCTAACCAGATTGACATAGAGGGGGGTATATTTTTTCTGGATTGATGATTACAAAGAAAATTTCAAGGAATTGAAAAATAATTTTATCACTAAACAATTTATTATGTTTCCCTTATGTGGTGATATATACGGGGTTTATAGTAATTAATACTAGAATAGTTTGTGTTGTGTAAAAATATTGAATGAAAATATTAAAACATAAACCTCAATAATGTTTAAGGTTCAAGAATATAAATATTTAACACATGATCTAGAGTTAAATTTTGTAATATATATGAAGTATATATGGAGGTATTATCTCAAAGTGGTAAACTGATAGATATACAAAGAATATAGGACTCTAAAATATATATTCACAAAAAATTATAAAATCCACCAGAAAAGAATGTTAGTGTATATCCATGAATATGTCATCTAAATTCCCTATTATTATAAGCATGAAAATAATGGTGAATATGATCCAAGTATAAATGATCAAATAACCATATCAATGTAATAATTTAAAAGGATCCAATATTCATAGACATGAAATGGATTGATATGGTGTACATAAAAGATTGAATATCATCATTTACCTCTCAAATAACTTCTTAATCATGCCATCAAGAGAAATTATTACATTATAAATGAAATTATGTGTAAATATAGAACATGGTGGAATTTATAAGAAATGGGAAATATTTCGACATCAAAATTGATGAAGACATGTTTTATGTTTAGTACATGACTATATATTCCATTGAATCCCGAGATAATGAAGGAGTTACGGAATGATGCACATATCTCTACCTTCCATATCCACCTTGAGAGAAAGAAGATATATCTTGATATTCGAGATAAAAATTGTTCAGAAATGTCACGACCCGTCCTCGGGGCCTGTGTCATGAATACCCCAAGCATGCCTTCCATAGTCCAGTGGCTGGCAAATAGCACCAAAGACGTAAATCCCGATAACTAGAAAGACATCGTGATTATAAAAGTAAGAAAAACACCACAGAGTACAAGAGGAAGCAATACACTAAGTACAAAAGAAAGTGCTGAAAAATAAATGGGCCTGAATAAAAACCCAACTAAAAGTATAGCTACAACTGAACGTAAGTACAACAGAAAAGACAAACAGCTGGAAGAATAAAAGCAGCTCCTAGGTCGTCCACCTCGGACCCTACCTGAAGGGTAGGTACAGATAGCGCAGCTCCTAGATCATCCACCACGGATCCTACCTGAAGGGTAGGTACAGATAGCCTCCACAACGCTCTCGCTCATCAACCTCCTACGAGTATCGTCTCGTCGTGATGTCCACCTCCGGATACTGACTTTTCATGAGGTCCACCTCTGGGTACCGTCCAGTCCTCGAACACTCGGCCTCTGTCAGCGCTACCCGTCGTCTTCAACCAACACAATGAGGTGAGGGCATAGCCCATGCAGGGGTGAGTATATGATACTCAGTAGGGACCCCGAGACCCTCAATGTCTCGCTAAATCCAATAAGAATAACCACAAAGAATGATCTCAATAGATAACCCTTACTTAGGTATAAGATCATAATTATACCTAAGTTAGCAAGCAACCCAACTCAATCATGAGGATACACGAAGGTTATGAAATCAACGGATAACCACTATCTAGGAATGTTCCCATACACATACCTAAGTTATCAAGTGACCCATATCAAATATGAGGTAATCAAAAAGGACATAGACTCACCTCAAACAAGGATTTTCACTATCCAAACTATTACTACTGAAGAGAACTGTCTCTGACGAGTACAGTGATCCTGTCATGACTTTGAGGTACTTCTCACTAACCTAAGACTACTGTGGTACTCCTCCTGTCGAGTACCACGGGTCGGCCACCCAAACACAGTAGTGCTTCCCACTGGGGTCTGCCACCCAAACACATTAGTGCACCCCCCCTAATAGCATGCAGAGGTACTCTTTTAGTTGAGTACCGCGGGTCTGCACCCAAACATAGTAGTGCTCCATCCGCCAAGGTTCTGCACCCAAATGTAGTAGTGCTCCGTCCACTGGGCTAGTCGACTCACTCCAAGTCGAGTCGGTCAAGCAGTCATCATGTCTCAGATGGCTACACGGTCTCCATACATTGTATGCTCATCTCCGTGAGGGTCCGCTCCATGAGCTACAGGTTGATATTCCAAGTATCTCAAAGCCCTATGAAGAAGTATCTCATATTACTTCCTCGCCATAGGGGTATCAACCCAATAGACGACGCGTCAATCGGGCACCCTGTCTGTGAGTTATTATCCTTTTCATCCCAGGGGCCCAATTGGTTTCGTGTACGAACAAACCCGTACACATATCAAATGTACCTCGAAGTCTCATAGGGTATACTCATAAGGACTGTTTCTCAACGTGATTTCCAACACCACTGACAGTTCGACAAACAGTCGTCCGGCCTGAAGGATATCAGGTTTTCCATTCGAGGGGCCCTGTTGAATTTCGGGTACAATCCAACACAGCCTTACACCAACAGCGTCCAAACCTCAGTTAAGTATGCCAAAAGTTCTATCTCATCAATAGGAACCCAACAAAGTCAACAACACGTCAATCGGACGTCCGAAGCTCAAGTAATAGTTGTTTCCGCTCCGAGGGCCAAGTTGGTTTCTTGTACGAACCAACCCGGCCATACTCAAAGTTCTCTGAAACCTTTGAGTGTAATATACCATAACGACCACCTCGATACAAGGATCGCTATTCAACTGATAATGTGTTGATCGGAGGTCTTTAGCCCAATATATGAGAAAAAGACCAGAAGTGATCCGAAAATGGGGGGTCTGGGCCCAATCCCACCCGGCCGGGCACGGCCCGGCTCGGCCGGGTGGCACGGTGGCTCGGCTAGCGAGCCGAGCAGGGGACGTGGTCCCCCGCGACATTTTCTCTCCACGGACTCAGCGAGCACCACGTCCGGTTCCCCCGGATCCCATGTCTCAGCGGGATCCGGCCTCACGCCGCCGCGGCTGAAGCTGCGACGATTTTTCCTAGCGGCGCGCCGGGACGCCGCCCCCTCCGGGCAGCCGGACGGTGCCGGCCGATGGTGCCCCCCGCACCACCGGTGATGTTCTCGGGCCACCGGAGTTCCTTTGGTGGTCCATTTTCAATTCTGTCTGCGCCGGTGTTCATCTCGGGTCTCGTACTTTATTGTGAAGACTTTAAAACACCATTGCGGCACGTTTCGTCGCCGCCGCCAATACACACATCAATAAACAAGCTGAGGTGGTTTTTCGGGCCCTTTTTGTTTGTCCCGCGTCCTCCACATTAGGTGTTATCAGATGGAAAACATTTAAACACATTTTTAATCATTGATGAGGGTATAATTTATTAAAAATAAATTATATGAACACCCTGTAATAAAATACCCACCCATGAGGGTATAATTCACATAAAAATTATATTCAAAAACCCTCTACCTCATGTCATTTGTCGTTTGTTGATGATATCGCCGGAGGGTGGACGTCGGCTCGTTGTCGTCTTCCTATGGGAGGAGATGAAGATGATGATGGTCGCTAGCGTTCGTCGCATCCGTCGCCATCAGTGTGCACCTGAGGAAGTGTCATATCCTCTCTTGTTGCGAAGGAAGAAGGAAGGTACGTTGTTATTGGCAATGATCACCGCGGTCGGTGACATCTCCCTTGATGCGGATGAAGAGAAGAGTTGATGGCCGTTCTTTGTCAAGAACGTTCTTCGTCGTTGGAGGAAAGCTCTCCCTCCTATCCTTCTCCTCCTTATCTCTCCACCAAGAAATAAATCCCCCCCCAAATAATAGAGTTTTATCTCTATTATCTTTATGGGACTAAACCCAAGGGTTATCACTCATAAAGTGATAACATATAGGTTAAATGTGGAGAGATGAATTCAAAATGATTTGAATTAAATGAATGAACTAATTCACTTCATTAATGAGGGAGAGTGGGTGAGTTACATATTAAATAGGGAGTTAAGAAGTTATGGGGAATGCGAAGGGGTGGGGTTCATGTGGGCCCCACCTCTCCATTATTCTCCCAAGGGAAGTTAGCAACCCAACGGGTCCCACTCCAACTCCCAAACCTATGAGCTAAACCACATAAGAGAGGGAAAAAGTGTTGTGACACAACACTTAAACAACTTAGCAAGAGATAAAAATAAAATTGTAAAACAATTATATTTTTATTCCTGACTCTTTTTTTAACAACTCCCCCCGAGCAAACACAACTACAGAAAGGGTCTTCGAAAGCAATTACTGGCGCTGTGAGTTCATCGGTGCACTCAGATTTCAATTCCGAGCACCGATTCAAATGTTAGAAAAACCCACTCATTCGTTCATTGTACGTAGCTGAGCTAAACTTCATAAATTGATTCTAGGCACATCAGACCTCCGTATCAGGCGCCGTCAGAAACCACATTCTTGTAAAATTCCAAATAAAATAAGAAAACAAATTGCCTTTAAATTTCCAGTTCTTTACATTACTCCCACCTCAGGGATTTACGTCTCCTTAATGCTATAACACAAACTAGGGAAAAAAAGTGGTACTGATCTCTCATCTGAGCCTTCCACTTCTATGTTCTCAACTAGCGGTTCCCGTAATGCCAGTGAAAGCGCACCCATGGAATCGACCATCTACGTAGGATCTGCTCCTGTCGATCCTCGATCCCCACTGGAACCTCCGTGAATGTCGTCCTACCATTGACGTTTTTTTCCTGAGTTCAATGATGTGTGAATGATCATCCACGTATCTCCTCAGCTGAGATACGTGGATGAAAACATGCACCTGGTGTAACTGAGGTGGAAAGGTCAAGCGGTAAACCACTTCGCCTGCCCTGCTGAGGACCTAGAAAGGTCTGTTGAACCTCAGAGATAACTTCCGCCTCGGCTACATCTTCGTAAACCTCATCGAGGTGAGCCCTTATATGGACGTGGTACTCATCCTCGAACTTTAGAGGCATTCTTTTCCTGATTTTAACTGAAACTCAAAACCCCTACTACCATGAGGGTAAGTTTGGTCGACCCAAGAGTGGTTGGATAAACCCTCATATTCATTAGTTTATCCTGTGCTGCCTGGGGTTTCCTTTTCGTTGTCCAAGGAAAACCCATCCCGACGTTGTAGTTAGACCAAAACCTTTTTTGCCTAATACAGTCAATCTGAGCATGAAATGTGAATTCAATCCATACCGAGACCAACGACGTAAGGCCTCGACGCTGCCACCAAGAGATTCCAACCGAAACTCTTGCCTCGAGGGTCAGACCACAATATCGGCGTAAGTGTGATTATCGAGTCTCCAACCAAGGTATCTCTAGACATGAGGGTCAAGTCGATGACTTACTCGAAACTCTAGGTCTGGGACAAGATTCGTGGAAGGAATAATTCATATCAACGTCTTTTACTATGATAGCAAGTAGTGGACAAAGACTTTCCCTTGAATCAATTTTTAGAGACATTTGGTCACACTCATTGACTGCATGCAGCCGCACTCTCCCCCTGCCCTCCAGATCCCTGAGCCTTGAGGGGACAACTAAGGTGGGTGGTTGTAACATATTGAAATGTACACCACCTCATGCTTCTCTCCTAGCTCTACTTTCCATGTCCTCTCTGCAGATTCATCTGTCCTTATCACTCCTTCTTCTTGAAACACTTTGCACACCTGATTCCCTGAGACTAGCGCCAGTTTCCTGTTTCTTACTACACTGTGCAGTCTTCATCTGCTCATGGATGATCTGCACCTTCTTTGCCTACGATTTTTAATTGATTCTAAGCTTTCTCCTTTGCCGAAAAGAGAAATTCGGTCTCATCCCCTGGATGAACCACACCCATTTCCGAATACAGTCAATCCTAACATGAATGATGCATTCAAGCCATAGATGACGTCGTGAGGCCTCAACATTACTACCAAGAGATACAATCATCACTCTCGCATCCAAGGGTCGAGTCACACTATCGTCATCGGTGTGAGGTCATTGGGTCTCCCCCAGTACAAATCTCGAGAGTGAGGGTCGAGTCAATAGTTTAAGACGGGACCTCTCATTATCAACCAAACAAAAGGACAGGAAAGAAAGTGTCAGTAGGATAAGTGTCTTTTATTATTGCAACTCATAGTAAAAAGACACAAATACAACAACAACATGGAAATAAAAGTACCAAGAACAAAAGGAATCCACTAGTTCTACTCCTGTACACCTGCTTTCGGAGCTCTACTACCTTGTCCACCACTCAACTGTTGCTCAAACACCCGCCGCTGCTTCTGTCTTGGTGGCTCCTCTAATGCATGCGAATCAACCATGTAGAGAGTCGGATAGTCACGTGCCATGTGACCCTTCCTTCCGCATGCATAACACTTTCGGCTCCTCATATAGCTGGCTCTGTTCCTCTTGGACATCTGCATCATCTGTCTACTTCCCACAGATGACTCGACAACTGATCGAAAATCCTACGACAAAGGCAGCAGCTCCTGAACACGCTAGAAGTGCAGAGCCACTAGTACAAACTCCACCCTGAAAATGTTCTCTAAGTCTCCCCATGTGAAGGTCATCTCATCGCAAAACTAGAGGATCCGGTTCCACCATCTTCCTGCTGCTGCCTGAAGGAGGCTGGCAGCAAATATCACCATGAAGTCCGATGGTGTACCTACTATCATGAACACTCTCACCACAGCCTCCAGCCAATCCTCAGCCGCCTGCGGGTCCATCTATCCCCGGAACCTGGGTGGCCTCTGGTGATGGAACTCTTGCAGTGCACTCAAGCGGCGTGCATTGCCTGCTGCTGGGGCTTGTGGCATTGGTGGCCCAACATATGGTAGTATCGCTGGTGCCTCCGCTGTTGTCTCAACTGTAAGGGGACCTGTACCGAAGCCTCATCACTCGGTAGGCTGCCAGTATGTATATCTCTTGGGGTTCTAGCTGATCGTCCATGATAAGGCATCCTAAAAGAAACATACGTGACATGGTCAAACAATTTATACCTGGTGAGCTGACCTGGATTGAGTTGTTTTAAGGGAAAACCTTTGAAAACACACATGCAATTAATGTTTTCGTGCACTGACTCGGAAAAATAAGTCAGGGTCCTGGTGTATGGATACGTCGGCCGCCGACACCAACACTGGACTCCCTGAACTAAATACCACACTCGGTACATTTAACACTATTGCTTCATAGATATAAAATATCAGAGTTATAAGTTATACGGTAGAACCGACTCCTCTGATACCAATTTGTCACAACCTGTCCTCAGGGCCCGTGCTGTGACTACCCCAAGCCTTCATTCCATAGGCCAGGGGCTGGCGACTAGCACCAAAGGATTAAATCCCGATTACTGGGAAGGCATTGCCTTTATAAAAGTAAACAAAACCCCACAGAGTTCAAGCGGAAGTAATAAACTAAGTACAAAATAAGGTGATGAAAAGTTAATGGGCCAGAATACAAACCCAACTGAAAGTACAGCTATAACAGAACAGAAGTACAATAGAAAATACAAATAACTGGAAGAATAGAAGTAGCTCCTAGGTCGTCCACCTTGGATCCTACCTGAAGGGTTGGTACAAATAGTGCAGCTCCTGGATCGTCCACCACAGATCCTACCTGAAGGGTAGGTACATATAGCCTCCACAATGCTCCCGCCCGTTAACCTCCTCTGTGTATCATCTCGTCATTAAGTCCACCTCCGGATTCTGACTCGCCATGATTTCCACCTCTTGGTACCATCCAGTCCTCGAACACTCAGCCTTTTTCAGCGCTACCCGTCGTCTGCAACCAACCCAACGAGGTGCGGGAATAGCCTGTGCAGGGGTGAGTATACGACACACAGTAGGGACCCCAAGACCCTCAATGTCTCACTAAATCCAACAAGGATAACCACAAAGAAAGATCTAAACAGATAACCCTTACTTAGGTATATGCTCATACTTATACCTATGTGATCAAGTAACCCAACTCAATCATGATGAAACACAATGGTTATGAAATAAATGGATAACCCCTACCTAGGTATGTGCCCATACACATACCTAAGTTATCAAGTGACCCATCTCAAACATGAGGTAAACACAATGGTCATAGACTGAGCTCAAACCAGGATTGTCACTATCGAAACCGTAAATGATGAAGAGCTCTGTCTCTGACGAGTACAGTGATCCTGTCACGACTCTGAGGTACTTCTCACTAACCCAAGACTGCTGAGGTACTCCTCCTATCGAGTACCGCGGGTCAGCCACCCAAACACGACAGTGCTTCCCGCCGAGGTCTGCCACCCAAACACAGTAGTGTACCCCCCTAATAGCCTGTAGAGGTACTCATTTTGTTGAGTACCACGAGTCTACACCCAAACACAGTAGTGCTCCATCCGCCATGGGTCTGCACCCAAACATAGTAGTGCTCCATCCACTAGGCTAGTCGACTCACTCCAAGTCGAGTCGGTCAAGTAGTCGTCAGGTCTCAGCCGGCTACACGGTCTCCGTACTCTGTATGCTCATCTCTGAGAGGGTCCACTCCATGAGCTACAGGTCGATACTCCAAGTATCTCAATGTCCCACAAAGAAGTATCTCAAAGGACCGCATCGCCATAGGGGTATCAACGCAATAGACGAAGCGTCAATCGGGCGCCCGATGCGTGAGTTATTAGCATTTTACTCCCAGGGGCCCGGTTGGTTTTGTGTACGAACCGACCTGGCCGCATCTTAACTGTACTCCGAACTCTCATATGGTATACTCATAGGGACCATTTCTCAACGTGATTACCAACGCTGCTGACGGTTCGTCAAATGGTCGTCCAGTCTGAAGGTTATCAGCTTTTCCGTTCCAGGGGCTCGGTTGGATTTTGGGTACAATCCAACCCAGACATACTCCAACTTCATCCAAACCTTATTTTAAGTGTTTCAAAAGTTCCGCCTCATCAAGAGGAACCCAACAATGTCTACGGCACGTCAATCGGACGTCCGGATCTCATGTTATAGGCGTTTCCGCTCCGAGGGCCTGGTTTGGTTCGTGTACGAACCAACCCGTCCGTACTCAAAGTTCTTTAAACCCTTGAGTGTAATATACCAAAATGACTGTCGCGGTCCAATGATCGCTACGCAACTGAAGGTGCGTCGATCGGAGGTCCGTAGCCCATGATATGGACAAAAGACCGGAAGTGATCCAAAAATGGGGGTCTGGGCCCGGTCCGACCCGGCCCAACCCCCTTGGTTGGCCTGAACCGGGTTGACCAGACCCTGGTCTGGGTCCGACCGGGCCGGGCGCGGCCCGACCTGGCATGGCGTGGCCCGGACCGGTCCACGCGACCCAGCCCGGCCCCACCGGGTGGCATGCTGGCTCGGCCAGCAAGCCGAGCGGGGGGGGGGGGGGGGGCGGTCCCCCACGACCTTTGCTCTCCGTGGACGCGGGGACCGCCGCGTCCTGCTCCCCCGGATCCCGCATGGCCGCGGGATCCAGCCGCCTGCCGCCGCGGCTTCAGCAGTGGAGGTTCCTCCTGGCGGCACGCCGGGGCACCACCGGTGATGTCTGCGGGCAACCGAAGTTTCTTTGGTGGTCAGTTTTCAATTCCATCTACGCCAGTGTTCATATTAGGTGCTGTAATTTACTGCGAAGACCTCAAAACACCATTTCGGCCTGGTTCGTCATCACCGCCAATCCGAATATTAATAAACATGCCGCGGAGGGTTGTTGGGCCATGTTTTTTCGGCCCGCGCCCTCCGCGTTAGGTGTTATCAAATGGAACACATTTAAACACATGATATTAATCATTGATGAGGGTATAGTTTATTCAAAATAATTTATATGAACACCCTACAATTAAATACCCACGCACGTGGGTATAATTCATATAAACATTATATACGAAAATCCCCTACCTCGTTTCGTTCGTTGTTTGTTGACGATATCACAAGAGGGTGGACATCGGCTCATCGTCGTCGTCCCAAGGGAGGAGATGAAGATGACGATGGTCGCTGGTGTTCGTCACTTCCGTCGCTGTCGGTTTTCACCCGAGGAAGTGTCATCTCCTCTCTTGTTGAAAAGGAAGAAGGAAGGCCCATTGTCATTGGAAATGATCACCGTGGTCGACGACTTCTCCCTTGACACGTAGGAAGAGAAGATTTGATGGCCATTCTTCATCGGGAACGTTCTTCGTCGTTGAAGGAAATCTCTCCCTCCTCTCCTTCTCCTCCTTAGCTCTCCACCAAGAAAATAATCCCCCCAAATAATAGAGTTTTCTCTCTATTATTTTTTTGGCACATAACCCAAGGGTTATTAGTCATAAAGTCACAACATATAGATTAAATGTTTAGAGATAAATTAAAAAATATTTGAATTAAAAGAATGAATTAATTCACTTCATTAATGAGGGAGAATGGGTGAGTTAAAAATTAAATATGGAGTTAGGGAGTTATGGGGAATGTGTAGGGTTGGGGTTCATGTGGGCCCCAAAGCTCCTTTAATCTCCCAAGGGAAGGTAGAAACCCAATGGGTGCCACTCTAACTCCCACACCTAGGAGTTAAACCACATAATAGTGGAAAACTTGTTGTGACACAACCCTTAAACCACTTAGCAAGAAATAAAAATAAAATTGTAAAACAATTATATTTTTATTCCTCACTCTTTTTTAACAACTCCTCCTGAGCAAACTCAACTCCAAAAAGGGTCTTCTGAAGAAATTATCGGTGCTGCGAGTTCATCATTGCCCTCGGATTTCAATTCCGAGCACTGGTTCAAAATTTAGAAAAACCCGCTCGTTCGTTCACTGAACATACCCGAGCTAAACTTATGAAATTGATTCCGGGCACACCAAAAGTCGGAATCAGGAGCCGTCAGAAATCGTATACTCGTAAAATTCCAAATAAAATAAGAAAAAAATATTACTTGAAATTTCAGGGTCTTTACAAGAACTATGAACATAGGGATCATTGAATATACATCAAAATGATGGTATGTCATATAATGAAGTGTAAAAAAAATTTATAAAGGAATGAATAACTGATTTCCCATACCTAAATGGAAATATGAAATCATCACCTTGGACGTTATTACTAGTATTTTAAATAAATATATAAGAAATGATATTATATGGGTTATGGTGGATCCTCTTATAATGACTAATCAGTTCATTCTAATTTGATAGGACATCTCACGGGATCATCATTCAATGATATTAATTAGATAAGATGTGATGCTTCATAGAAATTAACTACTAGTTATATATTAAAAATTTATGACATTTACTACCATTTATAGGGAATGTATTAATCATTTTTTAAATAGTAAATTGAAATTTTTCATAGTTTATTGCCCCTATGTTGATGGCCAATATGTGTGGATAATCAAGACACTCAAATATATGTTGAGAGCTTTATTGATGAATTTTATAGGTCAATAAGATAAATATATTTTTATTATTCAGTTATTATAAAATAATAGTATAAATTAATCAATATAAATCATTTTATGAGATTAAATGCAGGAAATTATTATGTTGGAATGATGTTGGGGAAGAATTTAGTTGGGACTTAAATTGTATTGGAAATTGTTTAGAAGGTCAAGAAAATTCAATACCATTTTAGGGTAGGTTAGAGTTAATAAAAGATCTATGATGTAAACCATCACTAATACCTAGATAATTGGGTTAGTCATAAATTATTAATCTGCATATCGCCATGGAAGAGAGTCATGAGATTTGGGATGAAGAAAAATCTATGTCCTAGGTATATGATCACAATCTATATTCTTTATCAATGTAGATATGGGGCCTATCATATAACACCCCCAATAACACATTATCATGTATATGTTCTGTTACACATCTACTTATTAAAAATTTACACACCATAACCCTCACATGCACTACATTATGTAGTGGTATAATAGGGAAATTAACTCTCTTATAAAGAAAAACCAATAATGTTTTTGAACTATAGAGACACAGTTCTGTGTAATAAGACTTATATCCTAATAAAATATATATGAAGAATCTATATGGTTGATGAGGAAACATTGGAATATATAGAATCTATGAAGGTAAAGTTCCCCAACCTATTTTCACCATATAATGTAAAATTAAATTTATTTTGTGAATCTTCTATGGTGGATAATATGACAACCCATAATATTATCATTTAAACTTCACATTTGAATATATAATTATGTCATATTTTGTATTAAATTATAATTCACATTCCCAAAAGGATAAAAATGAAAAAATACATCAGATTAACATTAACATTAAATTTAGAAACAAAACGCCCATAATAATTGAATACATTTATATGGGATTTAAAATAGTAATTAAGTAAAATAAAATATGAAAATTTGGATATTCTCTATCAACTAGAATAACTATAGTCATGAAAAATACTATAAAAATAATATATAATATTAATAATAATATATTTATTTTTAAAATGAAAATATATTACATTTAGAAAAATTATTTTGTTTTTTAAAGAAAAAATAATGAAATATAAGACATTTTTTAATGTAGGGTTCTTATAGGGGTGTTAGAAATCAAACTGTTGGAATATTAATCATACCACTGGGATAGTTTTCATAATAATATAAAATTAATCTATCCTATTAGATTATTAACCATACTTCTAGAGAAGTATCCTCTTATATCGAAGTATAAAATAATATTTACGTATCATTACTAATGAAAATATGAAATAATTTTTTTATGGTACAAGTACAAAAAAGTCATAAAAATAAGAAATTAATTAACTTTATATTTCTAAAACAAATTTTTATAATTCCAATTTTATAATGTTTATAACAATTTAATAAATAATTTATCTCCATAAAATATTATTATGAATAAATATTTATTTTATTATTGTAATTATATTTTTTTACCAGTCATTATGTGATCTTTCAATTGGTACGAAAAATGATCATAATATAAATATTATCCTTTTCATTTTAAATGGGGATTTAATTTAATAATTGAATATATAAACTATTAAAAATATAGAAAATATTTTTTATAAAATAGATTTTGTTTTATAAATATACTCATATACAAATGGTTTGGATGAATTATTTATATTTGTCTAAAATAGTTTAATTTATGGTGAGTAGTGAAATAAAAAAATATGTTATTTATCATTACGAACTATCTAGATGGATTTTTTTGACTTTTCTATTGTAAAAAACCTTATTTCAATACCATGTCCACTATATACAATATATATAATAAAAAATAATGTTAATAGTCTTAAACCAACATAATAATCTAATGAATATAATATTCCAAAACACCCATATTCCCCCCTTACAAATACCACCCCTAATAACCACGTATCCTAACAACCTATAAAACGTTTATGATTCCTAATTTATTAAAAACACTCTTAAAATGTCTATACCACAAATCAAAATGATACTAGTCTCACTAAGAGACCAATTCATTTCCTGATGTAGTATTTCAAGGAGACAACATTTAAGAGGAAATATTATCTATTTACCCCTTTTGAATTCATTTCTTCTTCTACCTTATCCCCAACTCCATCTCCCAACATAGAATAATAACTCAAGTATCATAAATAAAATGTAATTTTATTTTGTTAATGTGGTATTCATATTCTATTCTCCCTTATTTTGTTTCATAATCAAAAGTATTGTTTACAATATGGTTAGTTATTCATCTCCAGGAAAAACTACTTTGTTTTTTAGTATTGCCATCAAGGATGGATATAAAATTATTCATATTCTTATATAAGTATTAAATAAGAATATAATAACATAATTATAGGATTATTATAACAAAATCATAATATTAATTAAAATGAATGTTTACTTTCTAGTCGGTAGAACCACCTAAATTAATAGACCATATAATGTTATAATTTTTACCCTATTATTTATGGCTACATTGATAAAAAACTGGATAAATGATATAATTTTAATTTAAACAATTTCTTGAATACAATTTCATATCACTAAATTATTTTTAGTCCAATGATATTTGAACATCAACAATTATACACAAATGATATGATTATGGAGCCATAGAGGAAATATATATAGAATAGTGAAATTAAGCACTATATCACATGAAAATGGGATAAATGAAGGCACTAGAATTTAATTAAATAAAATATAGATTTCATTTTGTAATTTATATATTTATGGATCCAATTTTATTTTATCGGATTTTACCTTCAACCATGAAATGATTCTGGAACATAATATATGGGAACTTTGCAAACCATCCATTTTATTTAGGTTATGACCAATATTTTATTATTCACTTTCATTCTAAATTTAATGAAACAAAATTATATTAATATATGTATATATATATCATTAATATATATATTATTATATTATTATTTCTTGATTTTATGTTTTAATACATTCCTTATACTCATTTCATAAATTTGTTACTTATAAAATCTCATTTGTTTACATATAAAAAAATAATGAAACCCATTTATTTTACTGGTAAAATATTATGTTTATTCTTTATTAGTTATTTAGATTTTTTAACAAATAATAATTTATATTATATGACAGGTTCTCAGATATAGCACTCCAATTAATTGGGTAATGTTTTTTTCTCATGAGATATCATTTGTGGGACCGAGTAGTAAACCTATTACACAAAAAGTATATATCAACCTTGTGATGTTGTATTATTGGTTACCAATGATTTATTCTTAAAAAATGTTGTATGTTTCATCCTCATTACTATTTTTAGAGAATAATAAGGGAAAATTATTATATTTGTATTCTTCCTTGTGATTATTCATTAGTGTTCCCTTTTATGATATCATTTAATATCAATTGAATCTCATGAAATGATTCACAACATTTTTTATTCTATTAGTAAAATTTTTAAATCACATATTTATTCTAGGTATTCCCTTGGTTATCCCATGAAAATTTTGTATATCAAATGGATTTTATAGATCATTATGGATATTAAATTAAACTCATATTATTTTCAATTCAGATTAGTATATTATGACCACAATACTGTAAATCAAAAAGTCATTTGTTCTTTTACTTGTATTTTGTTGATATTTATTTAAATATACACGCAATAATATGTGTAATAGTTTTTGTTACTTAGGAAATGTTTATTCCATTATAAATGTAAATTAAAATGAAATAAAAAAAAATCATATTTTGGACACTAATGTTCTAACTGACCTCCCATGAGAGTAGACCATATCTATATTAGATTCATAATGGATGGATAACCTTAAATTATTTTTATATAAATAACATATCAATATGGATAGTTAAAATGTATTTTAATATTCTAAATGAATTTTATTGGATGGGTAAAAATTATTGTCATATCCGGACTCCACATGAGTCAAGCCACAAGATGGTCATGCCCCGGTTTGGTCACACGTTATACCTATAGGTCATTAAATCATGTCTATGCCTTGGGTAGGTCCACAAGGTCACTATAACCTCAACTCCACTGAAATTATAATAGAATCAATGGAATTATACCCCCACCCTATGTTCAATTCCACTGTTTTTATTATCACATTTCTTTTGCAATCCCCCTCTATGGAATATATATATCAGTATAATCCACTTGTTCTGAGTACCAAAATTAACTTCTCCTGGAAATCAAACATAATAGGGGAGATCATGTAATGTTAATGGTATCATAAAAAATATTTGATCAACATAAAACATTGTAATAAATAACATATTTATAATAATTTATATCAAACATCATATATGAATATCAAGGATTACAAATGAAGCTGTGATCATAATAAAGTATGTTATAAAAATATATAATGATAAATGAATAGTATATGGGGAAAATTATAAAAGGTCCCCAATTTTTATGTAACATCATACCACAATCATGTTGATGAAAAATCGCAAAACCTTCATGATATGATTCCATAATCACACATGAACTCTAATCATATTGAGAATGCAAATTAATAACCCCTATAACCATTCCTAACACAAACACATATATGGACTAAAGTTATATTCCATGATATTAAAAGTCAAATGAGTATTTATTGTAAAAAATCCTCTTATGATCTTTTAATGATCTTAAAATTTTGATTTATAATATGTTTTTCTAAAGACACACAAGATTCACCATTTTTTATGTAATTATCAATGAATAAATCATTAGATGAATTCATAATAAAAATAACTATATAAGGTATACTAAGTCATTGAACTATCTAAAGGGATAAAGGGTAGTTCATGAAATAACCAAAATAAAAATGTTTATAAATAATGTACCTTAATTATTATCATCACACATAGATCTTTTAAAATAGAGCTATGAAGGATCAAAAATCACTAAGGGGAGGCAGTGGAGTATTTAGGATTGAAAGGGGAACTTTTTTCTATATTATTGTTCAAAATGGAAAACTAATGGAAATTATATAAGATTGAAGATTCAGTAATCCATGAAAAAATAATTTCGTATCAGAGATTAATAAACTGTATGTTAACAATTCGTCATTTTTTATATGTCCTCGACAAACCAACAAGTAATAAAGACATACACCGATGACGAATTTGGCCACCATGACATGATATAGAACATTCATGGTGTTTCCACATAATTTTATAAACCATGAATCTTGTCCTTGTTGTTTTACCCCATGCAACTCAACTTCACTTCATAAGAATTTTGAGAGAATCATCATGGTTTGGAATGACAATACACCCATACAAAAACTTATAAAACTATCCCACACCAATATTAAACCCCTAAAATAGGAAGTAGAAAATATATTTTCATGAACACTTGAATAAATACTAAAATCAACATACAATGAAACTGAAATATATGAGGCTATTATATGAAAAACCATAGCTATAACCCTGAATATCATTATGATGATAAAAATTCCAATGATAACCAAAGATTCATATAACTCACTATGACATGTGGCTGAAACAACTTTTGATAAGTAATAATATATAAAAAAACGATATCTCATATATTCCCACATTTATTATTATTTGTTATATTTTATAGGTATTATGATCACATTATATAATATGTTTCCATTAAATTATTATTGTGAATTATTTTTTAGAAATCATGATAAAAAAGAAATTACACATTGAAAATAATTGAAAAAACATTCTTATTTTCCTCATAACATTAAATTCAATAATATGAATTGGGTAATTAATTTCTTCTCGAATGAAAAATAAATTTGGACTAAATTTAATCCGATGATCCAAGGGAATGATCAAATCTCCAAAAAAACCAAATAGATAGCAAAAAATCAATAAAATTTTGGTGAGGATAATCAGGACACCCTTCTGTGTTTTGAAATATCATTAGAATCAGGCTCCAATAGTTGTTAATGCATCGAAATTTGATTAATACTCAATAGAAAACATATCCACATAATTTAATTTTACTACTCTATGTATACATTAGTTAACTAACTACAACAGTTGGAGGGAAAATTTATACACTGAATAGTCACCTAGTCCCTCAGACTGTTGACATATTGTTTAGGAAATTATGGTGATTTTTTACAATGTAACTATTACCATTAAATATAAAATAACTCATATCTACAAGTTTTGTTTAGAATGTTTTTGTTCCCTTCATCATCATATATTTAATTCACCCCATCTATGGAGTCCTAAAATTCTTATGATCACTAGTGGAGGAACATGATGTGAATATAGAGCATCATGATTATATTGTCTGAATATAATTTTAAATAATAAGTTTTTGTGTTGTTTTCTATTTGTACTTTATTTTTATTTAATTTACTTATGAACTAGTATTTCATAATCAAACACATTTTATTATGTTTATGTACCCATTTATGTGATGTTTCATACATGGTTAACTACTTCTAATTCCCCACATCAATTTTAGTTTTTTTATTTCAATATTAGTATATTTAATGTAGATAAATAATATAATGACCATTGAAATTATTGTAATTTTTTAACATTTAAAAAACATAAAACTCATGAAAACCTATTTTTTTCTCTTGTTTCATTAGTGAGTGTAAGTTATAAAGTTAAACGAAAATCCCCCAATCATTGGCGATTAATTGAGTCATATTTTGTTTCTAAAAAATCCATGGTGGTATCCTAGTATAAAATCAATGAAATTATAGTTCTATGTGTTATAAAAAATTAGTCTAAACGTAGAAATCCTATATATTCATGTGATGAATTATGATAATCCTGATATTTCCACGGGTTGACCACACTTAATTATAGTTTTTAATTTCTAATTTATTATATCATTTTATTCTATAAATTTTCCATATAAATAACGTAAGACAAAATTTTCTAAAATATCATTCCCATTTATCAGAATAAAAAAATTATATTAATATTAGTTATCTATGGACCCATAGAGAGGTGTATTATGGTTCCATGAATACATTATAAAATATAGTAAAAAAATAAACATATAATTTGACATTCATGATAATGTTGTCACATTATGGTAGTTTTCACAATTAGTTAACATCACTTTTCTATATGATTTCATTACTATAACAATCTTTTTTAATCCTTTAAATATTATCCTTTTTAACCCTAACATTATTTTGTCTATATCATGTTATATATATTTATCATGTTCTATATTCTATCTTATTATTTTATTATATTTTCTTCAATATGTTATTTTTTTATCTTTATCGAATGTGTTTTGTTTTTTTATTTAATTCCTAATATATGAAATATATTAAAAATAAATCATACATGACACAATGTGGACTGAAATTATTTTTGCATAAAATTTTTATTTAAAATTACATAGAAATTAAGAATACATTCTACTCAAAAAAAATTATGTCTTATTGAGTAGGGATAATATTATCACATTGGAGGCTATTTCATAACTTCACATAGTACTAGACCAAGCTACATGTGAAGAAAAATCTTACCTTGGAAAATATGACTACACATAAGAAGATTTTAAAACTACAAACCACCATTGATGTATTATACCAACCATCATACATCCAATACCTGGAGGTAAAATGTTTTTTAGATATATGATTAGGACTCATCTATAACATTACAAAATTCTATGTACATTCCATTGAGCAATCTCATAAATATTTCTCAGAGTTTTACATAGATTACTCTAACATGAAACAGAAAAATTTATTTGAGGACACCATAATTTTTAGGGACATTAAATTATCCAATGTTGGTGTAGAAAAAGATGATATATGTTATTTTACATCCACAATTTCTTGATAAAATTTTCTCAAAATAATCTTTCTTGAGTTTTATTATCAATCTCTCAAGACATATCTTTAAGAAATGACACATTTAGTATTATGATATAACTAGGATAAACCCTTCATGAATATTTGAAGGGATTCAAAATACATTTCAATAGATTCATCGACCATAAAAATATTGAACAACTTATAATTCAATAATTCTTATTTGGGATTTTCCACATAGATCATAGGATGATAGATACAATATATTCTGGTGACATACTTTATAAAAATCATACCACCACATATGAAAAATATAAATCATATCCAAAAAGGAACAATAATTTCATATATGAGTAATTGAATACACTAATGGAGTTGGTGATGTATTCCATTCATCCTAATAAAAATAGATAGAAAAGAATCATTATGAAATTTATAATTATTCAATAAAATTTACTCCAGATAAAGATATTTCAACCACTCCACCCATCCCATTATATTTTGATTTTTATTCCAGTGACAATCATTACTCTGATTAGTGGACAAAACATTACAATTTATAAAATAATTGTGTAAATGTCTTTCATAGGGAACAAATTCATCAATAACCGAACTTAAATAAAGAATTAATCTATCCAAATCCAACTCTAGAGTGTAAGGAAATATGATATTACCAAAATAAATGAAATATGATCTTCCACATAGAGAATTATTATCAATAGTGACTAGGTGAAAATTATTTGTATCCTTTAATATCATGAAATAATCCACCTCCTCCTAATTATTGAATATTTGTTGAGGAAAAGGTGGTGAAAATGGAATCCCAAAACCAATATTACCTAATAAAAAATTATCTAATCAAGAATTATGAACACCAGTATAACAAATGGTATAAAACATTTATAAGATAATGACACATGTTTCTATACAACTACCATCTCAAACACTTTCAATCTCATAGACATTTGATAATATATGTTTTATCAAACATAATAGTGGCGATGAAAAGTATAATTCAATAATTTTACACAAAAATAAGTTATCCATATATAATAATATTTTTACATATCATCAATAGATTATATTGAAGAAAAAATGGTAGAAACATTATCATTGAGTTTTCCTAAAAAAATATTTCTATTCAGTATCATGGGAAAATCTCTCAACCATTGGAAAATTTTTATAATGAAAATTAAAATTAGATCATTGATATGTTCTACAAGATCAAATTTAACATTCCACTCTTAGATAAAATTTAAATAGATTCATTGGAATAATAAATTTCTGGATGAACATTTCACCCACAAACCATGCCTGATTTTGAATGAAAAGAATAAACCCTTATAGGAATGTCTTGTAATTTATACAAAAATAAATTACTAAAAAATTGAATAATATTATAACGTTTATGATACCATAGATCACTAGGAAACATTTTATATTGACACATTCCTTGATTTTGGACTTTTAATTATGGTTATTCCATACTTAGTGTATAATTTTCTATAGTTTTTGGATAGAAATCAATTGACATCATCATGCCATATTCTATCCATAGAAAAACATCCCAATAAGATTGATTGAGGATTATTTATTTGAATATGGAAAATAATATTCCATAATAACATATATTATCATGATATGTAATATTCTAAGACCTAAAGACATGATCTTATAATTTTATGAATGGCGTTCATTAAAATTGGTAAGGCAATCATAAGTAGTAACAATGTATTTTCATACATATTTTTTTAGTGAGAAAATATTTATTTAAATATAAATGATGCTATTAAACATGATACAAAATAGAAATATACATTTCCTTTCTATTAGAATGAGGTTCTCTCTATGAACAAACACACAACATTATCTCATCGAACCGTACTCAGATTTATTTCCCAAGTATTCGCTCTTTTCAAATTGGGGATTTAATTTATTTCCCAATTTTTTCATGGTGTATGAAAAGTTTTATTTTTCTGTTTTAATTTATAGTTGTTTTATTATGAGGTAACCATTCTTAGTGTGGATTAAAAAAATATTATTTCTATTCATTCTATTTCCACAGGTAAAAATCTAAATAATAATGTTTGTTTTATAGACCAAAATTATCTCAAGCCCCTTCCCCCATTAAAAAACCATTATTGATAGAATTAAAAATCCTATAGATAATATAAAATATCCTAATATTAAGGGTATTAACTAATTTCTTATAAATAATACTAACATTCTCTTTTCAAAGTATGAATCAAAACAACATGATCTTTTGAGATAGTGTAACAATGTGATATAAAAGACATTTAACGATATTCATGGGATTACCTCCTATACTTTCATACACTATATGATTTTATATTACATGGATAATCCCATAATAAATGTTTGATGTAATTTAAATCCCACCCTCTATAACTGTAAATTTAGATGTTTCTAAATTACAGTTAATTAGGAACATATAACACATACAATATAGTAAATGGTTTAGGAATGTGAATTATTTTCCAATATTATCTTAATTATTATTAGTGTATAATTAATGGAATAATTTGGTTCTAACATGTAGGAAAAAAAATTATAGAGTATGTATTTACTATCATTAACGTAATCATGACACACTAATAAACCGGTTTCCATTAACGTTCACTAACCGAATGGTACACTGAGTGGTTGGTAACTAACATTATATCTTCTATTATAGATATTGAGATTATTTTATAATCCATATTGAAGATAAATTTAATAAAAATGAATCATTTAAGTATTTATTTGACATATTTTCAAATAGAAGGATTCCATTTGGTAATAATAATTCTCCTAAAAAATCGAAATTTTATTTTGATTATATTTTTTGAGTAACCAGATAGTTTTATTGGTGTTTTTTGGATGATATCAGAATTTAGGGAACTTAATTTGGTTATTTTTTGTAACAACTGGATTCTAATTTCTACTATTTTATTTGAAAAAAATTATATTTTACATTATGAGAAATTCTATTTCATGGTAGAGTGAGTGATTGTTCATGGGAATATTATTTCAACTAATGGAATTAAAAATGTGAAACTCAAAATTGAAATAAACTTATCACATGAATTTCCATACATTGATTTTGATTTGTTATATTTATTAGTTAAGTCTAGTTTTTACAATGGATTCATTAATGATATTAGTAAGATCACACGTCTGTTAAATTTTTTATTACAAAAATATTTTTAGTTTTTTGAAGATAAATATGTTTATGATGATTTTAATTCTATTTAAATAAGTCTCAAATCATCTACTATCTTAGAAATCTTATATTTGGATATCCCACTCAAACATTTATGTGATACCACAGAATTTTTAATTCATGTTGTTTTCTACGAAAGGGTTGAGAGGTTTCCTCATAAATTGTGTATGCCTCATGTACCATTGACTATACCTTGGAAAACCACATCTATAGAAAAATAATTTCTCTTTATTGTATTTTAATTTGAAAAAATATATTTCTATTATCAAGGGTGAAAATTACATAGGTCTTATTATTATATTTCTCACCAGCTTCTCTTTAAGAAACCCATATATATGCATCTCCACATATAATGGCTAACCCCCTCCCCCTTTAGGAGTTAAATAGAATGATTTATGGTATGATATTAGTGTAAAATATGGTAGCTGCCCACATTAGTAGTATTTCCAAAATATTATATCACCATGGTGAGTCATATATCACCATTAGAGACATATTGTATAATTAACAACATTTTTGGTATTAGACCATAACCCTTATAATATTGTCATTGTTAAATTTACAGGAACACATAGGTTCATCACATATTGTGTCACTTCACAATCTAAAATACAAAGTTGTAATCCCTGATGGTAGATTTTGGATTAACCATATTTGTGGATAATTTAAAATGACTAGTTTGTTAGTCGGTGTATATTAGACAATGATTTATCCTTTTAAGAACTTTTTCCACACGATGGATTTTTTTTGCATCACATTGGATGTCACCATATATCTCAATTTTTCATTAACATTGAACATTAATGAAAAATACAGGCTACAGATTACCAAATATTTTTTATGTTACGCAAAAGATGTCAATTCAGAGATAAAATATCTATGAGTAATGAAATTACCCTGACACACATGTTATTTTTTCAGATATTCTATACATAGAGAATTAAAATCATGAGGCCTTTTCCAAAACACTTTGGAATCTTATATATTATATAATATAATGAAAATATAAATAAATGGGTTGTATATATGGATTCAAGGACCAAATAATTTAGATTCATTATCAATATTTTGAGATAAATATTTTTATTATGTTTGGTTTTTATAGAATCATCAATATAGATTAGGGATTATATTTCTTAATCACAACAAGAAAAGTAGGAATTATATTTATAATACTGTGCATAATGTATTCAATTCATATCACCCCAAATTAATTGGCAAGAAGAAATTAAAAATTGATAAGTTAATTGAATATTTAAAAAATGGTTCAGAACAATATGAAATATTTGAGTTTTCTGTAATATGATTCAATTTTTTTGTACTCTACATATTTTAAACACCCAATCAAAATGTCACCATATATGAATATTTTCTAATGTCTTGCCTCATCAAAATAGAGGTAGTTCACCATGCATATTACACTTTTAAAGAATTTAACCTGAATCTATTATATTATTTTGTTAATATTTTATTTTGTAAATAATAATTTTTGATAAATTAAAAGTGATTCTTTTGATAACTTAATGATCAAAAAATAGATGAAAAATATGAACATGATGAGTTGATTCATTAGTGGATGAATCACATTCTTGAGGAGGACCTCATATATAATTTATCTCTAGAGAATTAAATTGTTATGATTCGTTCTTGATGTTTATATTTTTATATAATTTATCACAATTACAATTTTGATGTGATACGGGTTCAATAACACCCTAATATTTTATTAAATATTTTTATCTATATAAATGTGATTTCTTTAATATATTTTTTTACATGAGCTACTTAGTTTTAATAAACCATGAAAAATTATTAACATTATTATTTATACGAGGATGTTATTTCCTATCTATTAAAAATTAAATCATTAATAAAATAAATTAATTAAATATTCATTTTAATGAATTTATATTATGAAACAAATATTGATAAAAAATAATAAATTCTCTTTAATGTATTCATATGATATTAAAATGAAATATTTTAAATTTATTTATTTATTATTGTGAAAAAATAATAAAAATAATATTTTAAAATTTTATCAATTTTATTTCAAAAATTAATCATAATTTTTTAAATCCTCATGTAAAAATTATTTGAGGGAGAATTTGTTGGATTTTCCTTAATAGGTAAATTTTCATAAGTAGTGAGAACACTAGTTTTTATTGAACAATATATTTTATTTTACAGAATTAATATGATCAATAATATTATAAAATTCTTAAAAATGTAATATTAGTTTAATTAAAAATTTATTAATTCAATATAGGTAATTTGAATAAATTTTATTCGGAATTTGGATTTAATTTGTTTTTCTTCTGAAAATTTGCTCTTGCCGACCCCAATTTATATTACCATAAACTTGTATAATATTAAATAAAAATATTTCCCATAATGGATATTAATTCGGAAAATTATATTCAATATTTGTTTAGAAAACCCTTTTAATTTGGATTTATTTATAAAAATATATATTTTCTCCAAACAAATGTAAAACTATTAAACATAGTTATTTATTTCATATTCCACCACCATAAAATATTTTTAAAATGTGATTATATAATAAAAAATGTATCCCACATATACAGAGTTGTTATTTTCTAAATAAAATAACCTTTATCTACATCCACATTCATTTAATGGGAAATAAAACTATCGTTTGTGTTTCTGAAAGACTACGACATCACAAATAGATGTTATTATTTTTCAGTCACAACCTCTCAAAGAATGATATAATTATATATTTAATGTTTATATATGATATTTATGATAATATTATTATTTTAGAAATATAATATATCACTTAACATCTTACCTTCATACCCATTGTAAAACATTAATCTCATTCATGTGTACCATAGATTATTGCATTACGAACTGATGTGATGTGTCTTCTATTTTTTGTTTTACTTGTTTGGTAATACAGATAGATTAAAGGGACATATATATTATAATTTTAAAATAATTACAAATAATTAATTATGATACCAGATATAACTTATTACATTCCATTATATGAGGATATGAAAATGTTATTCGTCTGTATGACAGACTTCCTCCTCATGATGTTATGTTATTATTTTTTAACTACATCATTTCAGGGATTATAATTTTGGTATGTTTAATAAATTCCATTTATATATGTAAAAAAATAATTCTATAAATTTAATATATTATATATCATTATTTTATTTCATCAATAATAAATGGAAACATTGATCATTTATAGGCATGGCCTACCATCTCCACGAATGGTGTATTTAATTTTTTATCTGTAACATTTATAGATTATAATAAATTAATATATACAAGATATATATGATATTTATATCATGTTTCAAATTACAGATATTATTAATGGATGATCATAATAGGTGGGAAAAAGAAAAAATCAGAAATATATCCCTCTAACGAAATACGTTATGATTAATGTTCTATGATATATAAAGGTAATCATGTGGTCATCCCATGCCTAAATAGATGGTACATGTGAGGTTATCCCAAGACTGATGATTTTTCACTGTTGGTTATCCTAATATTAACATGTTATGAATGTCTATGTGCGTATAAATGACATTAGGTTATCTATGTTATTGTGGTTCCCAAAGTTGGATGTCATATTACAATTTTATTATCCCTTGGACAATGTTGTTTTATTCTATTATTTATTATATATTTTGAGCTAACAAGATATATCCGAGGACCCATATTTGTGATTGATGACATGAAGGGTATCATATTTAAATGTTATTATAATGATCTCATAACCTTATGCTCTTGATATGTTAATATATCACTTATAAACACTTATTAAGAATATAATCTCACTAGTTCTTCTTTTTTTCCCTTTAAATAGGTTTTGATGAGATGTATAATAAATCATATTTCTATTAATGGTGTTGGTTCTGAAGAAATTGGTGGGATATGATCTAGATTACATATGAGAATGTTTGTTGTTTTAAATACTTCCAAATGTAATATACCGAATGTATAATGACATTGATTTTTATGTTATTCAATGAATATTAATTTTCAAATTAATTTTATTTATGGACCCTAAGTATGGGTTCACTATAGTAGGTATCATATAAATTTTTAGTTTATCTGTTTTAAACTAGTTTGAGAAGAATCTTTTGAGGACTATAAGGATAAGTCTATGAATAGGAAAATATGTTAGAATTTTTGTGTATAATAGAGAGAGTATATTTAATGAAATTACAACACTGTATGAACACTAAATATTGATATGGCCCTGTAATATAGGTACTTAGAGGTAATTAATAAGAAAATAGTGAATTTGAAAGGACTAGATCTTTACATGGTGCATGAAATGGGACTTGATTCACACCTAGTTTGACACACTCGGTGGATGGGAATTTTTAATATATAATTAATTAAAATCAATCATTAATTATTTTATTATATGGGGACAATTAATGACAAAGTATAAACTTAAGGACCCTTAGATTGAAATAAATGTGTCCTGATTTAAATATAATATAAATTATTTTTCATGAATATGTGTTTTCCTACTATGAGTATAGTTTCTCATAATATTATCTATGGTTTTTTTCATGGATGTTACTTAATGGAAGTGTGATAACTCCAAAGTGAACAAACAATGGATTTATTTTCCTACTAGGAAACTGAATGTTATCAGATATTTAATACAAAATCATGTTAATATGATCACACAAAATTTTCCATTTATTTTTCATAAAAAACATTATTTCAAGAATGGTATGGAATAACATTATATTGAGTCCCTCATAAAGAAACAACCAACTTATTTTAGGTTTCTATTAATCCAATTCTTTTTTAGAAACTGATTAGAATGATTGAAAATGTATATTAAATTTTCCACAATTCAAGGGATGAAATGAAAATTTGGATGTATGTCATATGGAAGGAATGATGGTTAATGGTACAATCATACCAACAATATTATTAAAGAAGGATTTATTCTCTCGATAAAGTGGGATGAGATTAGGAGATTATTTTTCAATTAATGATTTTATTATATTCATTATATCATAATATAGAAGTAATTCATGGGTTTTAAAAAGAAGGATGATGAATATATTTGAATCTATGTCAAAAAATTTAAAATATATACAAGGATTTATTTTTTTGTTAACATCTATAATTAATGTAAGGTTGATCAATTATGTAGTGGATTAAAACCAATTCACTAAAGGGTATTATCCAAAATCTTAATTGATACATATAAAGAAATATGTATATGTGCTATCAATATAGAAATGAATATTAGGTTTACCCTTTAAATAAATGGGCTTTATATGTAAATAATGATTGAATTCAATTGAAAGTCTAAAAATTGTAGAGAACAGATGATGATATTCCTTTATGCTCGATGTGGGGAGTGATAAATGAATGAAATATTCATAATGGGACAATTAAATGACTTATTTTTGGATTTTGCGTTCATTAGGTGGATGAATTCAAATATAATAGAAAAAACATAGAAATGATTAGAATTGATTGAATTACCCATATAATTCACCTCCAATTGTATAATGGTTCATGTTTAAGGGAATTGAGAATTATGAAAATCAATGAACCAAACCATTGCTTAATGAGGATGATAATCCACAAAAATATCTTAAGATAATGGGATGTGTGATAGATTATTAAATCATAAGAGTTTAAGTGAATAATTATATTTAAGGCACACTTATACATTAATACATAGTTGAAAATTTTATGTTTAATTACATGTGAATGAGCCTTATTATGATATTATTGTTCTTAATTAATATAATTTTCTCATAATTCTATGAAATGATTATCTCATTCTAAATTGATTCTAAAATTATGAAATAGAAATTAATATTATATCATTTTAACTAAAAACCAAATATAGTGATGGAAATTTTCATATATAGAAATAAGATATTATTTTAAAAATAATGGGTGAAACATATTTCATAAGTATATATTTTTAAATGTAATATTAATATAATAGTTATGGATACCATCATGGGTTTTTTTAGTTCAATGATGATCAAATGATGAATGTCATGGAAACACATTTTGAAGTTTTATGTGATGCGATGTAATCAATATTTTGGACATTTTGAGAGACAATTAGGGTAGTACATCACATTATATTTTGTTATGTTTTAGTAAAAAATTTATTTGAGAGGTAATTCCTTTATATTTTCTGGATGTATTATTTATGTTATTGGTAACCGTTTGGACTTATATTACCATTTTTGGTGAGATAATTTTTTGAAATTTCAAAATTGAAAATGCTTTATGAAATATTTTAATATTGTTTTTTGAAAAAGGATAATCCATTTTTCCCACAATAAATTGTAGCATCTATAATGTATGGATGCATTGAATCAATAACTTATGGAAAACAAGGGTATGACACTTATCACATTCATACAGAAAATAAAATTTTTTGTGGGACAACATGAAGTGATATATCATTGAGTATGTATCCCATTACATGGTATGTTATGAAGTTAATACAGAGATACAAATTTCTAATTGGATTATACAACTATTATCCATTGAAGAATGGAAATGGTAAAACATCAACACAGGTGAAAACATTAGACTCCCCAAAATGTCTAAATCTATAATTTTATATAGTTAATAGTAAATATATATAAAAATTTAGTACAATTTATGAAAATTAGATATCACTTATCTCATGATCATAATTCCATATTGTACATTAAAGAACTGGTACACATTCATGGTGTACCAAATTCTATTGTACAATATTGGGATATAAGTATTATACGAATGATATAGAAAAGTATATAGAAATATATAGATATATACTTCTATTTTAGCACTACCTAATATCCTTATATAGATGATTAGTATGAGATAATAATTCACATAGTAGAGGATGTGTTTATATATTTTTCTATATATTTAAATTCTTGTCAAGATCAATACATTCCTTTGGGTGAATTTTCATACAAAAATACCATTCATTTGAAAATTATGATGAGTCTTAATAAATAACTATATGAAAATAAGTGTATAAATACAAAATTTTGTGATGATGGTGGCGATGAAAAGATATTTGGACAAGAACTGACTAAAAAAATGTTATAAATGGTAAGCAGCATTAAATAAAACATTATATAAGAATATATTTGGCTAAAAAGTTATGTGGGTAATCATTGATGGGATCTGTACATTAATTTTTTATAGTAGGTTTAATATAAATTTTCCAACGGATGATCGTAATGGGATTCAGAATAATGAAAATACTAAGACATATTTTTATTAGTGCCATTGGAATTATTTATCATTTCATGACCTTATATTATCTCTCATAACTTATAATTATCCTCTCTCTAGTTCACAATATTTTTCATCTATCTACCATGAAGTAGTACATGCTTAATCCATCAAAAGTACTAAACATAGAGGTCATACCAGTAATGATTGATTATTCTTATGAGGAATAACATATGGATACTATCGATAGTATAGATAGTTTTATATAAACTATTGACACTCAACTGGTCAATGTTTTTTGGTGAACCGAGCATCCGGAAGAATCTACATGGGGTAATGAGTATATTATAACAAGAAACAATCTCAATTACTGTAAATCACCCAATTAAAGTATTCCTGAGTTAGTTTCAACATTATTTTATTTTCACAAGATATAAGTTAACATATCCTGAAATAATGTATAGTTTATTAGTATTAGTAAAAGGAGTAATAATTTAATTTCACATATATGAAAAAAACAATAATGAATTTTCTTTAACGAATTAGTCATTCCACTTAAAATAACCGTGTATAGAAATTATAAGACACATATTTGTATCATTTGGAAAAGAAAACACAAGAAAGAGGTTATATTATATTCTTAGTAGGGGTAAGAATATAATTATATATATAAAAAATAAATAAGAATAACTGATATGAAAATGTAAATACCTATATCACATGTAATTTGATCAATTTAATGAAAAATTAAGGAAGGAATAAATGATGATGAAATAAATCCAAATAAATAATTACATGATCATGAAACGAAAAAATATATATTCTAACTAAAATAATAATCACATGGAAAATCACTAATTAAAATCATTATGAAGAATATAATAATTCTAAACATCTAAAGTATACATTTAATACCTTTCATATGATTTTTAACTTAGTGGGTAAAACATATCTGATTTGGACGACTAATTTTACTAATGAGCCTATGGATGCATAGAGAGGCATTGTATATATGGGTCCCACATATAAAATAAAATTATAATGCATTACTGATATAAAATGGGTGAAACCTAGTCAATATAAGCATTCATATTAAAAAACAAACCTATCAAATGTAAATAATGACCCAAATAATTAAATATAATTATAACCCATCAAAACTAATATGAAATGTATAAATGGTTAACATTAGCAATAAAAATGTTCAGAAACTATAAAGTTAAATAATAAGGATCATATCATTTCAACATACCCCTAATGGAGAATATTTAGAATATGGGTTTTTTATGAATAGAAATTCAGTGAAATGACCCATTAGCATATTTTTATGGAAAATTATCTTTTTAAATTTATAATCACGTTTTAAATATATAATTTAAAAAACCATTTTGACAAAAACACTCATTAGAAATTACCCTTGAAGATTACATATTTTTCTTTAAAAAATGACATTTAAAAATGGTGATGTGGTACACTTTAGAACAATGATTCCTTCCAGATTTTTGGTAAAATCCAAACGGGATAGGTTTGAAAAAAGTTAATAAGATTATATTAAATTCATTTATAAAAATTCATAAATGTGAAAAATATTTATTAAAAAATAAACTGAATATTTTTAAATCAAAATTTGAAAATATTTTCAGAATACATGGTTTTTGGATAAAAAAGGGTTTTTATAAATACAATAAATAACTTGTCCATTTCATAAAACAATTTTCTCAATAATATTATGTACTAAAGATGAGAAAAATTTTACTAATACATATGTTGTTCTAATCTATCCAATAGATATGAAAATATACTTTTTTATATGGCTAACAAACAATTCCCTTATGGGATATATAAACATAAACAATCTTGAATAATGATGAGATTATGAAATAAACAATTACCAATATGGAAAAATTTTAATTGTAATCCCCATAATAAAAAAATTAATAATAAAATACCCTATATATAATGGGATTCATGATATAAAATATTAAAGGGATAGTATATAAATCACAAAAAAATGTTGAATATGGTAGATGTCTCAAAAAGTATAATTGATATGAGGATACCCTTACCTCAATCATGAATCCAATGATATGTGTTTGAACCTCTTTTATAATAAATATAATTTTATATTTAATATTTTTAGATATGAATAATCATATATATAATTATTTATATTTTCGAATTGTTTTATTTTACCACTTGATTGTTTATAATATTTCGATATTTTCATTATTTCATATCATCATTTATTTATTTTATCATACATATTTTTATGAATGTTATGATTATTGTACATTGGAAATTTTTTCCTCATCACCATAATGATATTAATGTTATAAATATTTTTTCCATTAGATGAATCTTTATAAACATTATTTTCTTTTTGACATTGAATTTGGCTTGCATCAGTTTGTGGAGATGATAGGCCATACATACGATGAGTGCTGTTATCATTCCATTAATGGGGGAATGTCAAAGGAAGTTAATTATATATTATTTTTTGGAATTTATATAATTTTATATATATCATATATATTCATTAAATTTAACCATATTTCTTTTAATTAAAATTTTAACAAAAAAATGAATCAGAATGCTTCACATGGCGGAAGTCTATTATACACACCTATGACATTATCATATTTTAAATGGAATTGAATGTAAGATTATATATCTGATATTAAAATTACATGAGTATAAAAATATTATAAATTTTTCATATATGCATTAAATAATTCACTATATCAATCATCGGGAAATGAAAATAGAAAATGTGTTCCATTAGTTCGCCAGATGATAGTTCACAACACACATGACTGACAACATTGTTTTTCATTTCATGTATGTAAATATGGATAAATATTATATCATAAAATTCATAACACGATGTTTTGTTTTATATAATTTTTGATTATATTTAATGCGTTAACTGAAAATTGATTCTTGTAAATGAATTATTAAAATGATTGTGATTAGTGACGAAAATTACCTTTTTTTTTACGAAATCTTTGTTTGGATGTCTTCTTATACTACCTAAGATTGGTTTCTTGTTATGGAAATAAATGTTATAATTTTTTATGGATTTTGGAGGTATTTGGGGGGAGATTTTCTATCTAAAATTTTATATAAGTGTGAATATGTTATAGGAGTGTGTTGCCATCAATAATTGAGATAATGTGATATTGGTATACATTTTCATAACAATTCAATATTGTGAAGTGACTCCAACAAAAAGTTCCTCAAAAATTATTAAATTATGTAGTTTAAATATGATATCTATGACGTAACCATCTAACACAAGATAAATTTTATTTAATCATTTATTTCTTTATTATTTATATTTAATTAAATTTATAATTTCATTTTTCAACACAGAAACTTGTAACTTTTTATTTACCTAAGTGATTTTTCATTTAGGAATATAAAAAATAATAATATTCTAGACAATTTTTACCCAGTTATTTTATATATTAAATCAAAATTATTATAATAATACTCTATGATTCGAAACTATGCTTTTACTTAAGGGAATATAATGTGTAAAACACGTTTTGACCTTAATCAGAATGATTAATTTTAATTTTATTTATAAGTAAATATGAATATTAATTAATTTGAAATTATTTTTAAATATAAGTTATTATAATTACAATATGGAATATATTTTAACATTTAAAAATCATAGATTTTTAGATTTAAATTTATGATTATTCCCCATACGTGATGATTAAGTGGGTTTCCAAATGGAAAATGTTAATAAATATTTAATTTTTTTATATCAGAATAAATATTAAATGTATTATAGTGTCCTAAATAAGTTAACATATTATATATTTAAACAAATTTAACTTTAAAAAATATTTAAATTATTATATGTCTTCTTAAATAATAGAAATGAATGAGTATTATTCAATAAAAATCTATATTTTTAACCTTTCAAAAAAAAATCTTTTAACAAATTATGAAAAATTTACCCTTGTATAATTTGGACATGTATATTTAAAAAATGAAGTTTATTATTAAAAATATATTATCATGAAATGGAAAAAAATAATTTTAAATTCTTTTCGAAAAGAATGATTAATCCCTTATTTTGGAATACATATATTTTTAGTTTTTTTTAATTCAATATTTTCTTATTTAATATATAGTAAATATATAACCATTGAATTTATTTTATTCATTTTTTAAGTACATAGTTTTCATAGTTTATTTATTATTATTATTACCTACTAATATAATAACTATGTTATAATTGTCATGTTTGAATAATATTATTATAAAACGGGACCATGTTTCATTTAATCCCAGTGTTGTGTGAATTGAAATATATGAATTAAATTTTACTTATTTAAATAGAAATATATCACAAACTATTATTAAATTAAATAATTTTTAATCAATTGTTTTTAATGTCATATACACTATTGAATATGATGTTTATCTTATAAAATAGTAGGGTGTTATATTCTACCCACTTAAATAAATACTTAATACATAATTTAATACTGATATCAATGATATCATGTTTGACATTTGGAAATAACATTTCATTAAAACTTATATTTAAAAATGGTTAATAAAAAATAATCTTAAAAATATGGAGTGTAATGTATCAATTATATCTTTCATAACTAGTTATTAACTTTTCAGGTAGGAGAGAATATCTAGAAAATGATTACTTGGACTTGGAAGAAAGGTATAAATAATTATGTATAATTATAGAGACCATTGATCAATCAGAATTTAATGATCTAGAAAATATAATGAAAAAAATCCATAAATATATAATGAGTTATGTTACCATTTGATCATTCGAAATGAATATTATATGATAACATTTTCAATTCAAGGACTTTTTTCCAAAGTTAAGAAATTACATTAATATCTAGATCAAGAAAATATGAAAATATAATTTTATTATATCATTATATTTTATTTTCAAAATTACGTACTTTGGTAATGATTTTATCAATTATTTTGTCCTTTATTACTCAATGAATTAAATTTTCAAAAGGAATGATTATACCCTATGTAGTAAAAGTAGAAGTTATAAGATCATTATTGGAAAAAATGATTGAAAAATATTTACACCATTGTCTCGATATTTTCCTAAATATAAAATTTTATTAATGTTATAAAATATAATAAATTGATCTTGAATTCATCGATAATATCATCAAAGTTCATCTTAATCCATTTCATAAATGGTTAGCCACAAGACTCATCCAAAATCTGGCTGGCCAAATTTAATGTAAAAAACAATAGAAGGGTTGTAACTAAATCACCATTATATTCCGCCAAAAATATAAAGTGTATATCATTTTCTTAAAACAAAATTTGAATACCATGATCAAAATTAGATAATAATTAAAACAAGAATTTTTTAATAATTAAAATCCTAGGTTTTAAGCTATATTCCACAAATCCAAATATGCTATAAACTCCAAAAATTATAATAGAAACCCTCCAGTCACTAAAAAATAAATTACAACAATACTATAAAACAAAAATATATTTTTCTTTATTATATTGGGATAAATAAAATACTGAGGTTTATCATCCCCAAATAATGTGTTTTCTAAAAGGATAAATTGTCCACTAAATCAACCTTTTTGATCTAATTCAATATGCATGATAATTTAATCATAGAAATACCAATGTAGAATAATATTAACTAATATATAGATTATTGTTGATGATTTACTTCAAAAATAAAATTATTGAATCCAAATCTACAATGAAATTAATCATTCAACATTTTCTATAGTAACAATATATGTTTAACCTTGTTGCCACACCTTCTCTAGTTATATTCCCTTGACCCATGGGAATTTATTCGCATGATGGTCCACATCATTACTGTTGAAACAATGATATTTTTTTCATTATTACCCATTAAATAAGGATAATGGTTTCCATTATCTCTACACATATAGATATCAATGATTCCCATTATGCAATTACCATATAATTTCTTCACAAAATTACCACATGAGGAAAATCAATCATTCCGTTCTACCATTTATCTATCATTTTATCAGTCGTCCTTTTCTTATCATTATTCCCTAAAATCCAAAGGATTTTGAGAATAATATCTATGTATTAACTTCATAAGGTATTGTCTTCTTGTATTATGAGAATGTTTCATAGCCTAATTCCCTTCAGACGATTGGCCTAATCCCATCAAATAGTTGATCATTACAACTATTTGGATTATGTGAATAGATTCAATTAAAATTCTATTAGATATATTCATATTAAAAATAAATGAATAAACAATATTAGATCAAAACATTAACAAATATAATTTATATTATCCAAACATGTGAATTTTTTTTATAAATTGAAAATGTTATGCATGGGTAATCTCATAGCCAAAAATATTGATTCTTTGGGAATGATTTTAAATATAAGAAATATTTTTAGATTAACCATAATGGTTTATAATAAAAATTTGTATTTACCAAATCATATAAACTAGTGTTTCATACTACATTATTAGTAGGAACCAAATTTATATACCAGGTAATGCTCGAGTGATGCTCAATGTTTCTATTTTATAGTTAATACCCCATCGTAAATCTATTCTTGAACAACCTACACTTTTAGTATCAAGAGACATATTTATATCTCAGAAAACCAAAATTTATATAACGTAAAAACACTCTTGGTTGTTATCTTATACTTATATTAATCATTTAATTATGCAAAATGGTAATATTTTCTAATATATTATTTCCAAAATTTAGTTTTTTATGTTTCTAATACACATCCTTTGGTACCAACTCTAAATAAATAGAATATAGTAACCCAATGTTAGTGAATACTTTGTTACATTGAAATAATATAGATCATATCAAATAATATAAGGAAAAATAATTTAATAGTCTATTTAAAATAGATACATTATTCAATTTCATAAAGTTATAGAAAATATACAATAAAACATTTTATATTTTTATAACACAATTATACCCCTTTTTATTTGAATTCATATTAATCATATAAAAATTCATGGTATCCTATAGAAATTAAAATGAAAATATGAGTGGGAACATATTTTTTGTAATGTAAATCCTATAATATGATATATCTTGAATACACAATAATAATAAATATGGTAATATATATAAATAAATCCCAATCCATTGGATGAATTACTTCAGAATAATTTGGTACTAATGATTATATATTATAATATAAATATTCACATAATCTTGAAAAATTTCCATGGATATTATAAATAATATAATAATCACATTGAAAACAAATAACCAATCTCATAATGATGGAAGAAATAATTCCACAGATCTAAAACACAATGTCAAGACTTTTTATAGGGAAGTTTAAATCAGTGTGAAAAATACAACTAATTTTGCCAAATTATGTGTCTAGTGAGACCCATTGATTCATCAAGGGACTACTTGTAACCAAAACCTGCAAAAACACTACTATGTAAATTGAATTAATCATATTAAATGGGTTAATAATTATCAATACAAACTATTATATTGAATAACTAACATACAAAATGTTAACACTTACACTGATCAATAAACATATTCATAAACCATCCAAAGTAATTTCAATGTTATCAAAATGATAAATCCATTGTAAAAAGTAATAATACCTCTAGATAAATAATAATATGTTATCATTAATACATATCACAAGTGTATCAAATGTACAATATGTTTTCTGTTCATTGATGAATTTAAATTAAATTAAAAGACCATTCAAAACATTCTTCAAAAAATGACATTATAAATTTAACAATTAAAATTTAAATAATAATGGTCTCATACACATTTATGAATCTAAATAATAGTTGATACATATAAATTATTCTTTAAAACATTGATTGGTCGTGATTGTGGGAAATTTGGTCATTTCATGCACTTTTAAAAATTGAATCCATCCACAGGTTCACTAAAATCAAAACACGACTTCACTAGAAAACAACATGTAGATTCATTTTTTAAAAAAATATAAAAATTAAAAAGTTGGTAAAAATTTATAGGAAATTTTTTTTTTATAATGTAAAAAATAATTTTGTTAAACACTTTTTATTAATTTTTTTAATGAAAATGATATTTGACCAAGAAGAGAAATAATGTTTCATTTTCTTGAAAACATTTTATAAATAATTTTATATACCAAATATAGTAATACATGTACTACTAATATGAAAATAAATTAATAAATAAAGGATATTATTTTTTTAAATTATTTAATACATAAAAATACCCTCAAGGGAGATTTAAACATAAACAATCTTTGATAATGATGAGATTGAAAAATAAATTATAACCGCTGTTATAACATACGAATCTTATGAACAATAAAATAAATAATATTAAATGAAACCTAAAATACCTTAAATATAAGGATATTAAGTATATAATGTATTAATGGGGCCGTATATACACCACCCAATATAAATAATGTTTGAATAATTTTATATATCTAATAGATGTAAAAGTAACACAAGAAAACATTTACCTCTAGTAAGAATACATTATTTTGTGTATGTACCAAATTTATATTATATATAATTCTATTATACATTTCTTATAGAATCATAATCATATATATCATTCTATATATGGACCTATATTAACATTTTACCACATGTCTGTTAATACCATTTCATTATTTTAATTATTTCATGTGTTAATTGGCTTGTTTTCTCTTGTGTGTTATGTTGGGAAAGTTAAAGTTATTTTATATAGGATATAGGTACATAATAAAAATAATTATATTGATTTTATAATAAATATTCTTTTTTTAAGATTTATATGGATGAGAATTCCTTGAAATTGGAAAAATAAAATGAATCACATCGCTTCATTGAGATGGTAGAATGTATATACGCATGAATGATGAAGTCATTACCTTAATATATAAAAGGGTATGAAATTGTATGATATAACAAAATTTTATTGTGGATAATCTCATTTATATACCAATCATATTAATTAAATATATCCAAATTAATTTCTTTGTATATCACAATGGAAAAATTAACTACATCACTATGCCAGGTTGTAGTCTGCCATACACAAAAGTGTCATTATTTTGTTATAAACAGAATGTAAAGTAATAAGTTATTTAAAAATTTATTAATAAATTATTAAAATGATAAGATAAATAATACATATATAAATTAACTCTATCATTATATCCAACTGGGATATTTGTTAATGTAAAAGCAGTGACATCAGTTCGTGGGAGGTAGTACGTCGTACCCATCATTGAGGATATTATTTCCTATTTTAAAGGACTAAATATAGATAGATAATATTAAATTATAATAATAATATCAATTTATAATTTATATATTTGTGTTATTATATATGTTTTTTGAAGGAGTAATTCATGTTTGAGAAGGAGTAAGAAAATGATTGGGCTTATTGAAGAAAATTACAATATTTTTTAGAGAATCTTCATTTGGATCTCTTCATAAAGACCCTATGGTTGGTATTTTGGGATTTATAGAAGGTCTAGAATTTTATTATTTATGTTTTAAATTTTTGTTTTTCTGGGATTACAAGAGGTAAATTTATTAAGATTTGTGATTAAGTGATGTGAGTGAGTTATCATTTATAATTGAGGAGTGTAATTTTTTTAAATACCCAATACAATTCAATAATAGGAATTGACCCTCACCAAAAGTCCCTAGAAAATATACAAATAATGGAGTAGATAGAGTTTTTTTATAAAAACACGTCAACCACTATATATATATATATATTAATCATGTTATCCCTTATCCTTTATGTTTTTCTAATATTAGCATTTTAATTTTCGCCAGGGTTACTTGTGTCATTTTAATTACCTAGGTAATTTCACCTTAATGAATATAATATTAATGAGTATATATAGTTAATACAAACCTAATTATTCTAAATACTAATTTAATTTTTTTAAATAATAACTCTATGTGTGGAGAAATAATTTCAATGTAATCACACATAGCACACAGAAACTCATTTTCAACTTTATCAGAGTAATTATGTTTTGTTGTATTTATTAATCATTATGAATAAAAATGTTCATAATATATAATATATATTATGATTATTCTAAATATTTAACAAATTTTATCATATTTATTTTTCCTAATATAAAGTGTATAATTTTATATTCATATCATAGACATCCGGAAAAAATAGTTTCCTAAAAAGAAAATATAAGCAAGTATAGAAAAATAAATATCAAGATACAAAATTAAATTGAATAAAATAAAATAACTTACAAAAAATTTTAATATAAAAAAATTAATTTTACTTTTATAAAAGTTAACATATTATTTTACGTGGTTAATAATTTAAATGAAATTGTCGTTTGAAATAAAATTGTTATTTTTTACCATTTAACAAAGAAGATAATCCTTATATAAAATTACCAATAACTCAACCAATAATAATTTTTAAAATTTTATATTAAAATTGATTAATTTTTGAAAAAAATTTCTAAATGCAGTAAAAATAAATTTGATAATATTCCTGAACATCATCGTAAAAAACCACTTAAAAATATACTATTTTTAAAAATCATTTCTTTACTATGGTTATTATTTAATTTCCTATCAATATATATCCATTAGATTTATTTTAAAAATGTATAGAGCATAACATTTTTATAATTTATTGAGTAATATTCATACCAAACGTCATAACATATAGGTTTTAATGGCCATGTTTATTGAATAAAAATTAAATAGAGTATCACATTTCATTTAAACCATGTGTTTTGTGCATTTAGATAACATTAACTGAATGAATTAATTTAACAATAAATATATAATAACTCATAGTGTGATATATTCTTTTATATGTGTGGTGTTGTATTTAACATATTCTATCTAATATGATACCATTCGTTTAATGTGATGACATGTTACAACTGTTTATGGGAAAATAATATATTTAGAGGGAAACATACATATTAATGGAGTGGAATGTAATATCCTTGGATTTTATGAAATATATATTTTAAAATAAATAAATTTTTTACTTTATTTCAGTACTCATAAAACGAAGTTTTAACCAACTGCAACAAACTATTAATATTTGTATTTAAATAGGATTTTCATTACATAGGTGTCATACAAGGAGGTATGAATAGTTAAAAAATTATATAATAATTATAATTTATTTAGGAAATTAAATAATATTGATACAAAGTACTCAATATTTAGTAATTTCTTCATATATTTTTCCAAAAAAATTATATCTAAATAAACATTTTAATTATTTTTTTTAATAAAAATATTAAATTTAAAATTTTAGGATATTTATTTCAATAAATAAAAAAATTGAAATATACATGCAAAAAATAACATAGGGTGAATTTATTAGATTTTCTCAAAATATTAACTTTTTCATGAATAATGAGATTCATATTATTTAATGATAAAATTCCTTTCATTTATAGAATGTATAATTTTAGTTATTAAATTGGTTCTAAAATTGTTATCAATTAAATTATATATTAATTATTCCAATTTATGTCATTGAAATAAATTTTATATTGAATTTTATTTAAATTTTTTTAATAATTTTGAACATTTTATCTTTGGATTACTGTTGTATCATTACATATATGGGTTTAATTATAAATTCTAATTTTACAATACCACAAATGAAATTTGAAAACATGAATAGAATATTTTTAATTAAATTAAATTAAGTTATATAATATGTTAAATTTAATTTTTAGTCAAAATAAAATGTGAAAATTGTAAAATTTAGTTATTTCGGTTAAGGATAAAATGTTTTATCAGGGGATAAACTAAAAAGATAAGTGGTAAAGTTACTTAAAAAATTTTCCAATAACTATTGTAAGGAAACTTTTTTACATTATCTCCTCCATGATTCAATAATGGACCAATTCATATCCTTGTGTCATTTAAAAAACATGTTTTTAATTTATTCTTTTCAAAAACGTCTAAGTGTGACATTTCTCCAAAATATAAAAGGCCACACATATCCTCCTATCATCAGCATTAAAAAACCTTAATTGTTTCAATACCTATAAAAACATATTCTATACTTCGATATCTACTTCCTAGTGTCCTTAATTTTTTTATGAACCCCTCATATGAAGGCTTTATGAATAAACATAAAGAGGTTATCAAATGAAATGAAAAATTATAAAACATGTGTTTTTTATATTTTCTTCCACCTCGATAAAAATTTTCATAAAATATTTTTATATTATAAAATAAGTTTCTCAAATAAATATAGATGTTTTTATTCTAATGATAAAAAATATATCCATCACCACTTCCATAAAACGGGAAACGAAATAGTAGCTCACCTATAGGGAGTACTACTACATCAATAACAAATGTTATTCATTTTAAATTAATTCCTATCATAACTAGATTTAATGGTTTATTTAATGATTATATATTATTTATGTGAAATTATTATAAATATTTAATTATAATACCACAATACCTTCATAATTCACAATCTTGTTTTAAATTAATTATGTTTCTCATTTTTATGGAAGACATCCCCCTCGCGAATAGAATTGATTTGTTTTTAATTTATGTTATAATTAGATTATAATAAATATATATTAATTGATTATATTATATTTTTAACATAATTATTCTTATTTAATTATTACATTTATTATATTTATAATAATTCATTCTTTTGGGAATATGATAATGCCATTCATTTGAGCAATGGACTACTATTGTTCAATGTGATAGGATTCTTTTTTCACATAAAATTTGAATATAATGAAAACATGGTAGAATTATATTGTATATATGGAATAATTATTATTATTTAGAGGACATATATTATTTATTGTTATATCATTTCATAAGTATAGTTGATGGAGATACCGTTCATGTGTATATACAACCTATTGTGTCTATTAATTGTGTATTTCATTTTCTATCTCTAAAATTTATAGATTACTATTAACACATATACACTAAAAATATATGATATTAATATGATGGTAAAAAATATGGATATCGGTGATCCATGATCAATGTAATATGATATAAAATAATGAATTAAAACCAAACAAAAAATAATGCAGTTATTACATAAAACAAGATTTTAGCGAAGAATTTGTAATAAACAGGTAAGAAAATGTCATAATAAAAGAATATATTTTATGTTATATGTTATTATAGTTTTATAAGTATTTTATCATACACTTATATGTATTATATAGTATGTTCAAATGTGAATGATGGAATTTGAGACTTACGGTATCACAATATTTGTCTCGATTTGTATTCCTTGAGTAATAATATATTGTATAGCCCAATATTAATTTATGATGTGTGTGAATAATCATTTAGAATTTTATATGATGAATATACATTAATACAAAATATTTAATGTTTCTTTTTGTGTTTGTAAATAGTTTTTATGATTCAAAAGCTTAAAAAGTGGTAATGGTGTTACGTTACAATGTTATTATTCATCGAGATTTTTTATGATAATGATTTTGATGACGTGATAATATAAAAAACACTCTATAATGTCATGATTATTTTATTCGTCTAGTTATTTCATGATAACATATGTTTTCCCTTTATTTTCCACTCTTTATGAACTCATTATTCTATAATAACTTTTTTTAATGAAAACTGACAATATTTCTCCCTACTATCAAAACCAATTTTATTTTTCAATATCCATGTATTATAAAATTGTATTATTTTTTTAATATTATCATATGATTTATTATTCTAGTTTTTATCATTGATTATATTTTTTATTTTTTAAATTAATATTTGTTTCATTTTTTAAATAATACATTTTTCATTTTACCCAAAATACGAAGAGAGTAATTGTTTTTTACAAATAAGAAGCTTCACTTATTAATGATCTCAAATTTTTAAATGAATAAATTATAAGTTTAAATTTATATTTCCAAATAAAGTTATTTTGAAAATATTTTATCCTTGGAGAATGTTTTTTTCAATTTATAATGGGTTTATTCTCAATAAATGATTTAAAATATTTGAAATAATTCCCTTATATTTTTCATGTTTATTTTAAGAGAAAACAATTTTTGAAATATTTTATGAATTTCTATTTTTTGAAATGTTTATTTTCAAATGAATGTTACATTCTTAAAGAAATATTTTAAATGATTTTTTAGGATTCCCTTATAAATTTTCAAGGTTATTTAAAAAAATTATTTCACCAATGTATGATGGATTTTTAGTTTTAACAAGGCTATTTTTAAAGAAATATTATATTCCTTATGGAATTTTTTCAATGACATGAAATTATTCCATTTTTAGGATTTTATAATTACTTTCAATGGAATTAAGTCCCATAATATTTTTTGATTTTATAGTATTTAAAAGACAACTATCAAAGAAATATCATTTTCGTAAATAAATGATTAATTTTTTTAAGAAAAATATTTTCCTTATGATATGATATCCTTTAATGTAACTTATAATTTACTTAGGGTATAATCAATGGATAATATTTTTTCTATTTATATAAATTGTTTATACTTATAACATAATATATTCTTGAAAACCATACACTTTCCCTATTGTTTTATAACTATGACATGATTAAATTTTTATGAAATTCATTTATTTTAATGGTTTTTGATATAATGAATAATTTATGATATTATTTCACACATATGTATTATTTTAATTATGTGATATGTCAGAAATATAACTCATTGTAATGAAATGGGTAATGAATAATGTTCTATGAGATGAGAGGGTATACAAGAGGTTATCCTAATAAAGAATAAATTTTACATGAGAGGTTATCCAATACCTAATATAGGCAAATGGGTTTTTCCCATGAATAAAATTTTTTTAATTTATAGGTGGGTATTATTGACTTATGATTTTTTATACTTATTAGTTTTCCATTACTCTATTTCTTATGATAGTGTTATGGTCTCATTTCCTATGATCCTTGATTCTCTAAATATTAATTTATAATATGTTTCATATATTAATACCATGCCTAATGTTTATGAATAATGATATACAAGTTATGGTATTCTAATGTTATTATCATGTTCTCATAACCTTATGCTCATGATATCTCATTTTTGTACCCATATTGAAAATTTTATCTCACCCACTCTTATGTTTACTCTCCACTAGTTAAGATTAATGGTATTATATATGGTATGTATAATAAGGGTATTATTTATAAAGGAATTGATGGATGGGATAATGTAACTCACCTATGAACTAGTTGATTATGTTTCTCTATTTCAAAAAGGAACTAGAACTAAACTATTATATCATAGATCATTATGTTATGTTATTAATATTCATCTTATATGATGTAATATATATGTATGAGATGTTTGGGGTCTCTATATATTTTTCATCATAATACAATCCAAGGTACTTCCATTAATGGGAAAACAAATATACCCTTTTATGATTATTTTATAATGCATTCCATCATGTAAATATATCAGATGGATTCCACATTTGAGAACACATAAGAGGTTGTCACATCATTATAAAATTATTTACTTTTATATTTATTTCAAATACATTCATTTAGAATAATGTAATTTTTTAGGTTTGGAGTTGGGAGGAATCAAATATTTATTTTGAAAATTAAAATAAACATGTTATGTATTTCCTTTTACAACATGTGTATGTACATTTTAGAAAAAATATGTTTCTTTTTTTGTTTTTTTCATTATACTTTGTTAAATATTTAATATCTTTCTTCAATACAATATCAAGAATAAATTTCATACTTGAGTATGTTGTGAGTGAAATTTCCTTTTTTGTGAAATTGATTTCAATGTTTTATTGATATGGAATATTATTCATTATTTTTGATTTTGTAATCATTAAAAAGAATATAATGGATTTTTTATCACATGAATCATAAGAACTAACCAAAAACATAAATACATTATCTATATGACATTATATTCCCTTTATTGAAAATATTTATTTGTAATTAATTTCATTAGAGACTAAGGTCAAATAAGGAAAATAGAATGTTGTGTGACTCTTTTTGATATTATAATATTCTAAATTATTTCACCCTTTACGAAGTTCGTCATTCATTTGAAACTCAATTTTTAAAATAAAAATATATTATAAACCTTAACATATTATACTTTTTAATATTTATAGACCATGAAATTCTTATACGGTATCAACATTACAAGATAAATTATGTCTACCAAGCCTTATATTGTAAATTATTTATTATTATTTTCCGTAAGTGTTGGTAATAGAAAATTTTCAAGGGAATTATACATAAAAATTCATTACTATGGGTTGAGTGCAGGGGAACCATCATTTCTCTTATATACTGTTCAAAATTGATATTATATCATTTTTCCCATTTCACTATACTAAATAATATAAGACATGTTTTATTAAATAAAATAGAAAATTTAATTTCACTTACATTCATAGATTTTTAAATTATAACATTTTATTTTCATTATTATTCTAAAATATATTATCCTTCGAAATCATAAATTATAAGGTTAGAAAACTGGTTTCCTAAATGGAAATTTTATTATTCTAGTAGTAAGGTGACAATTACAATTGTTAGGATATCATTACATTATACATATAATATCTCATAATTACATATTTATAAAATAAAATTAGATTCTTCTCAAGTTTCACTATATGATATTCATAGATATAATAATTTTCAAATTGTTTTATTTTTGTTGTCCTCTTTTTTGATATGTATAGGTGATCGTGATCCAACATGGTTACAAATTATTACCCTATTATTTGTTTTTATCATCCCATTTTACTATTTTTAGGCTTATTCATAGTATTTAAGAAATTAATTTAATTTTATATATCAGTAGTTCTTGGTTATGTAGTGAATATAACTCTCTTATTTTTATTTATTGCATTAATGAAATAAACGGAATTTCACTATAGTGAAATATTTATAGTAGGATATTGTGTATTATAAATTCCATGTGGAAATAAATCATCTTACACACCATTATGATAGTGGGTAATCAATTATTTAATTCATTACAATTTTCTGGAATTATCCATCATTGATTATAGAATGAATTCTATATCCTTATTCATCTATAAAAGGAAAATTATAGTCTCTCTAAGTCAATAAATACCCAATTATATTTCATATATGAGTGTAGACAATGTATTGTTAATTGATATTAATCTAATTCATTTTAAATAATAGAATAATCCTTATATATTATATATATGTATTTGGATACACTCGTTTAATAAAATCCACATTTTGAATTTTGGAAGGAGTAGATCTAACTAAAAAATAATTTAATTTTATTAATGAAACTAATTTTTATGTAACAATATGTAATGTATATTTTTATGATTTTACCTTCCCAATATCAATATTAAAATCATATTTTATGATGAAGATTCTATTTTATCATCAAAATAATATTTTATCAGAAAAGTAGCTTCTGTTTCCAATCATATATCAAATATATTTATTAAAATGTTCCATAAAAAAATATTAAGATATTTTAAATTATATCTTAAATATTATTGTGATAAGATCCATATATATCTTAGTAAGGAGTATAATTTATAATTTTCTAATATTAAATTGCTATTTTGTTTGGGCATCATGTCAGTCATATAATATATTACTATTGGATAATAAGATAGGTAAATCCTAAATTAATGCATCATATTAATAAACATAACTATATTTAATTAGTATTATAAAAATTTTAATTTCATATGTAATTGAATTTTTATGTATATTTGAAATATGGGAATATAATTCTATTATGATCTTCCATAACATTTTTAAATTTCACAATGTAACCAATTGGAACCCTAGAATAACATAAACCAACATGGTCAGATGATCGATATCCTCTAAAGTGTCACATATAAAGGAACACAACACGTTGTCTATTATGTTAATTTATTATCTCATCATATTATCTTATATATTCCATGTATATGATTTGATTCATAAAATGAATTTTTTTAACCCAGATTCCATCACCCAAATCATTATTATCAGACCATATTCATTTTTAATTTATTTCACAACTCATTATAAATTTTACTACCCCTACATGAAATACAATCGTATAAAAATACAACAAAATATATACATTTATTAATGTACAAGAAATACTTTCGTGAAAATCATTATAAATTTAAAAAATAAATAATTAGGGCATGATTAATCATGGAGTGAAAATCAGTGATCCCCCACATTCCAAGACATATACAAATATTCTTCAACAATGAGTAGTATAACCAAAGTCCCCAAAATCCATGGTTTAGTACTCAAGAGAGAGATTAATTCCATGATAATTAAGAAAATTAATATTTATAAAAAATAATCGATTATTATGATGATTTTTATAGCTTACAAAAAATCCATATTTATTATATAAGAAATCGAAATAAATTATCATACCTTGTCTGTATGTCATAGAATAATGTTAATATAATTTAATAAATAAATTTATTTCATTAAACATAATAATAAATACATACATTATATGAGTAGTATATATCTATTACTAAAATTTATTATAGCGAATAAATTAATGTTTCACTATTTTATACACGAGCTAATAATATGCGAGGTTTTTATATATAATAAAAACATAAAAACATTATAATTTAAACATGCCGTAAGGAAATTAAATGAAATAAATTTATATGAATATATCAAATTTATTATAATATAGAATAATTTGTATTATAAATTTGAATTCCATGTAAAATGAACATCATTATATTACAAATGTGATATACTTTAACATATTATTATTATAATATAAATATTTTATATATTATATGATAAAATTATATAATTTAGAAGTTTTATATTTTATTTAATTTTTAAAATTGATCAATAAATGTAACTCATATTTATAATCTTCTAAATACTATTTCAAAATAAGAATCATAATATAATTATTTTATTTTATTAATTTATTAATAATTAAAATTAAAATTAAAAACAATTAATTTACTATTATTTTATAATTTATAAACAATTTATAAAATTTCACTGTAAAATAACTCTAACATGTTGTCCCATATGCTAAATAATTTATTTAATGAATTGAATGCTGACCGCATGGTGATGGTTTTTAATAATTTTATTAATATAAAAATTTTTAATGAAATAATACAAACTATGAATATTTTGAATCATGATCATGACATAGTGTTGGAGCTAGTGAGGGTTTATATTTACTATTATATGGATTTATGATTATTATGAAATAACTGTTGTGGTTTTTTGAGGTTATATCGATGTCTAATTTCTTTTCAACACATTATGAAGAGATAAATCCAATGTATTTTAAATTTGATGATTGTTAATGTTGTCCAATACCTAAGACATGTGATGTTTACATTAAGAGAGTTATTTTTTATAATATTTAAATAAGTTAAGATTATTTTTCTTGATTAGTTTTGAAATTAATAGTTGATGTCATAAAATAATTGATTAGAGAAAAGTTTTTTAGAATTTGAAAAAATGAAATATAGAGTTGTGCCCTTGTAATTTTATGTTTCATATTTTAGCATGGGAAAATAAAATTTTGGAAAGTATTTTTATGAGACACTATGAAATATATACCCATAAATTTCATAAGAAAGGATCCATCTCAACCACATTTGGGACCATGGGTAAACCACTTTGGAGGTTGATCAACTAATCTGGCCCAAGGTGGTGGATTTAAGTTGGTGGGATTTGTTTATAAATATACTTGGACCATGTAATATTAACCTATGGAACAATTGAATATCCCAGAGTGATTTATATATATATTTGGAAAAAAGTATATTAGAGCATGTGACTTGTATTAATGGGGAATATTCCATGAATTCATGTTTTTCCTTATAAATTTCAATATCATGTTGTTTGATTGATTATACCATCCAGTTTATATAACCTCATCATAATATAAATGGGTGAAAGATTAATATATTCCCATAATAATTCATAGTTCAAAAAAATCACAATGAATATTTAATGTGATGAAGATATAAAGAAATAATGAATCATCTAATCAATATCATTGAATTGTATGAGATACATTAATGTTATGATATTTTGTTATAATTTTTAGTGATTCATGGGGAAGAAGTAGAATTATGAAACAATATTGAATGAATGATGATGCGAATTTTTTATGTTATTCCAATTCCATTTAATATGGACGATTCTGAGAAACATTTAAGCTATTATATGTTAATAGTCATAATAGATATAACTGAAGAAGATATTTTTGGATATATATATTTTTCAAGAAAATGTGACGGTTCTATAAACATAAAGTTATAGTATTGTGTGTACATTCATGAACACAAATAACTGGCACACCCTGACCGTAGGCTCCTATTATTTCATTCTTTTCTCACTCCCATGTCTTTTGAGTAGAGTTGGGTTTTGGTCCGTGTTTTAATTTTTTTAAAAATTAATATTTTTTCTTGGGTCTTGGGATGGTGTGCATTCACCATAATATTTGCAGTAACCATGCGTTCTATCCTCGAGAATGTTCTTTTTTCTGATCGTTCAAATAAAAAATAAAATTAGATGAATAAATAAAATTTTCTAAAAAATAATGCTAAATGATATTTTATAATGATAAAATATGGTTAATAATTAAACCATAATAATAATAATATTTTTTCAAAAAATATTATAATAGTATTATTTATTATATTAATAATACTATTATTTTTAAATAGATATAAACAAATTAATAATATTATTATTTAAAATTATATGAAACCATGTTATCATTTTAATTATTATTATGTTTTCTATTGGTATTATTTTATAGCTATTATTATTATTAATATTACTTTACTCTTAATATTAATACTATTAATATTATTGTATCAGTCAAATTATTTTTATTATTATTTAAAAATAATTAATAAAAAATAATTAGAATTAAAAAAAATTAGAATTTTTTTAATTTCAATTTTTTTATCTTTTATGGAAGAAACTGTATCGGGTATCTACTCCCCCCACATTCTTCCACTTCCACAAAACATCACAACCCCTCCCTCTTGGTCTCCCTCACGTGCAGAATCCTTACCCTTCAACCTCTCTTGTACGGCCGGTATTTCTTCGAGGAGCCCCTCCCCCATGTCGCCTCCTCCTCCCATGCATCGTCCGGCCACCGTACACATCCCATCCCCCTCCCAAAATGTTTCTACCATCCACCATTGTCACTGCTAGCCCATCCCAATCTTGGCTCCACCTCGGCACTGCTGTCCAGCCGGCGTGCCTTTCTAGATGACCCTAGATCTCTAACTCCATTTTTGGGAAACCCGTGACCTCCGCCTCCCTTTCTGACCAACCCGCGACCTCTGGAGTACCTTTCCATCCTACATAAAACCTCCAGATCCCATTATATCTAGAATCATTTCAATTACACCCTCTCTAGGAGACTTTCTATTGCTCCACCCATTCCTTAAAACCTCTTGTCAAGTTGTGTGGTCCCCACGCGACCCAATTTCCATCATTCAGATGTTGTGCGACGCACCACAACTGCATACTCCAGTCATGAAATCCAGCATGACCACATTATTCTGACCAGATCCTCTGCTCATTGCTCCATCCTTCACGTCGTTGTTGATAAAATTTGTGATTTCCCTTACACATCGTAGCACCACGTAGACCATTTCCCATTTCGCGTGACCTCCCTGTTCGAGCACACCTCTGCACCGAGGAAATATTTTCATTGATTCATCATTTTTATTATTTTAAATCCATGTTTTTGTGTTTTTAGTTATTTTTCTGTTATTGCAATGGAATTATGAGGTAAATTTTGCGACATTGTAGACATTAGGTTGTGGGTACCTATGCACGAGTGCGAGTTGTGTCACGTTGTTGCAAACGAGCTGCAATTTGTGGATAGATCCTTGTGCATTGTCCTCTAAATTAAATATTTACTGATTTAATTTTTTTAACATCATAATTTAATGATATTTAGTTGTATATGGTTTTTAGAGTAATATATTTTTGTGAAATAATGTAAGAACCTCTTTGTATTTGTATTGCATGAAACTATGTTTTTTACATGTGCATGCCAGTTGTTTATCAAACTTCATGGTTAGACTTTATAAGTTAATTATGGTCTTTAGAAAATGGATGGGGTTTTAAATGTGCATGGTATTATCAAATATATTCTTGTAAATGGGTTTCCAAATTGCTTTGAAATTGTAAGTTGTATTTATTTGGTCATTTGGAAAAGATTTTATGTCTGTGTCATTCATGAAGAAGTTGTTGGGCTTGTGAAAATTATGTGAGGTTTGTTCGGAATTTTTATCAAATAATTTCGTTTGGAAACCCCACCTAGGGTTGGGTTAATTTTCTCATTGGGCGATTAAGATATGGGAGTTTCCTCATTATGGGACCTCCCTTGGGTGATAATTAGTTAAGACAGGGACTACCCATGGGGCGTCTGGGGTGTGCCTGATTGTTTAGAGTATGTTCTTGTATATATATTTGGGAATTTTTGTTCAAATGTTAATGCATACCCATTTGTTAAATATACAGGGGATCCTAGAATAGAAATGTTTTTTACTGAGAACAATTGATTAACTAGTATGATTACACACTGCTAGTGGCCTATATCAAGTGGTATTTTTGTTATTATTGCTGCATGATTGGGCCCCTCAACTAGTCCATGTAGGGTGATGGTTGGGACTTAGGTAATTATTACTTCATCAATAGTAGGCATGCCTTCAGTATGAGTCACATGTATAATATGTTTTCTTCTTCCTCTAAGATCCAAGGTGTTCCTGTGTTACTCTGATAATAGTAACTTTACTTCCATTACCCTCACTATGTGGAACCGTGTTCTCATTATTGGTTTTAGTACCCCTTTTTGGTAAATTGTGAACTTCCTTTTCTCTTAAAAAATTAGAAAATATGTTTAAGAATGAATAATTATCTTTTCTTTCTTAGTGTTATAAAAATATTCCTTTACCATTTATGTTTTCTTTTGATCTTTTTTTATCCTTCATTAAAATTATGATGGAAATGTATTATGCATGTTTGTTTTCATAATAAAAATTGTCAAAAAATATATATTAATATATTTTATTCTAAACCATCTAATCAATATTTCTTCATTTATGGGATGTGCATCGGGAATAAAATTAGTAGTTCCTACCAATTATGTTTTAATAGACTTTATTTAGTGTTTTCATGTTTTTATTTAGTTTCTGGTGCATGTTATTGACCAGTAATGGTTTCCACGGCGATGGTTGTTTGTGGATTGGAGAGTGTCCAATGGGACCACACAGACACATCTGGAGTGTCAGGTTCATATTATTTATTCTTATTTTGTTTAATTATTCCATTAATCTAACCTTATTGCTTATATATTGGGATCTAATTGTTTAGTATGTTCCGTTTTTCTTCTATTTTATTTAATCATCTCATCCTGGTTGATTTTTTGGGATTAAATCATTCCCAATTGTATGTTTTTATTCCCAACACTAGTTTCCATCCTGAGGGGATTAGAAATACCCGTTCAGAAATGTTGTTGACTGTTTAGTGTGTGTAGTTCCGGGTTGACCTGGGTTGGTTTGTGAAAAATTCGTATCAGAACATTCCCTTGATATTTGGGATGTCTGGTAGATGGGGATTATGAGTTTCATGGCTTATTAGGTAGGTTTTGGGTCGCTGCATGATTACCACATTTCATGACAAGACCTGAGTTACTTATGGTCGTCTAGGTTTTGAGTTTATTGAAATTGGTTGTTTTTAATTGGGGGATAAAAATGGAGGTGAATGAGTTCATGTTGCGGCCTAAGATGGTGTGGTGACCCATGTGAAGTCCGTGTTCCCGTCTCAAGGTCCTATTAGTGTTATGCCTTTCTTAGGTCATGCCTCACAACCTTGTCATCTGGTTAGGAATATGTACCAGTACCTTATTCTAGTTGGTTTCTGTTGGTTGTGTTTCATTTTGATATCACTTGATGTGATTTTGTGTTGAAAATGATTTTTTAAAATAGAAAATTGATTATTTTTAATTGTTTTGAAATCGGTGATGTGGGTTTTTATAGAGAATGTGTTTTGATTTGGAGAATTTTGGTCTGTGAATGTATTTGATAAAATAAATAAGTGTTCTAACCTTGTTACGATTTATAGAAGGTCATATGTATGTGTGTATGTATGAAGAGTGCATGAGGGGCACTTGATCATAGATGTTGTATGTAGTATTGAATGCATGCACATGAAGAGGTTTGTAATGTTCCATAGGTAAGTTTTATAATTTTATAGAAATGGTAGTTTTTTGGAAATTTTATTTTTTCTTATGTTTGTATTTGTTTTTATTATGTTCTTGTTTCCCATGCCTTAGGTTGTTGCTTTGATTGATCTTTTTATTGATTCAAATTGAAGTTGTGTTTTTCGTGTAGTCTTGAGAATTCTGCCCAGAAAGGTCTCTAAGGATTCCAATGAGTCAAGGATAGTTTTTGTTTGTTTTTAAGTGTTGACTATCAATCAATGTAATCAATGTCTGTTAGAGGTAATTGTGTGGTATTTCGAATTAGAGTGGGCCTTTGGGTAGTTGGAAACACCCATGGTGGTCAAGGATCGTGTCATATTTGGTTTGTGGGGGGTGTAGTTTTGGGACATGTGGGGGTCGGATATCCAACCATCATTGATGTTTGTGGTGTGGTTAATTGTATTCGCCTCTTTCAATGTTCCCCATCTGGATAAGAGTGCTTTCTATAAGAACCTGTCTCTAATAAACCATCATCATTGGTCCCGAATCCCAATTTGATGGACCATTATTTTCTATTCCACCAGTATAGTTAGTACATGGATTCTATGTCATCTAGTTTTATCCCTTTTAAAAAAAATCCGTAGTCGAAGTTTTGATCATAGGGAGAAAGAATGAGTTTGGGACTAGAAGATGAAAATGTCTGACTCGGATGTAGGAGATACTTCTTCCATTTGGGCCCATGCCATAGGTCTCTGGGTGAAGCTCGCACATAGTCAGTAGTTTCTATGGGTGTGTCGATCATTGGTCTGGATCATGTTTTCAACATTGGATGTAAATATCCATGGTTTTCTTGTTATATTATTATCAGCTTCTTAATACCATACCTGTTTTTGGGTGTGATTAGCTCATTCGACTTTAATTCATGTGGCCATATATTATATTAAGATGGTTTCCTGATCATCCATATTCATTAGAGGGTGTTGGGTTCTGGGATTAACAAGTAGTTTGGATTTTGAGTTTGGTATTTACTCTGTTCATTAGCAGGGTTTTGGTTTTGTGAAATTAACTGGTGGTTATTATTGTCCCCTTCGTAATTCAAGATCCTCTCTATGGGTATTCCCCAATCATGACTATGTGGTGTAGGGTATTCCTCTGTCCTTATGTCCTGGTGTGTTATTTTTCTGGAAATGGTTTCAATAAAAGTTCTGGAGTTGTTCTATTATCCTGGAGGTTGTGAGTTGAGGTTGGGCTAGAATTTTCCTACTCTTCAGTTATGGTGGGGATTTTACACGGTCATAGTTGAGGGCGTTGAGTTAATTTCTCATCCCCTGGTTTCTTGGTCGTTTTGTAGTAATATTATTTATGTCATTAGAATGATATTTAGTCCATGTAATGACATTGAATTCATTTGGGTTGGAAAATTCCACATTCCCACTTCTCTGGGGTAGTATTTTTGGTATTTAATTTGCACGGTAGTGTAATCCTTGGGGTGGGGAGTACACCTCATGTTCTCCCCTTTCTTTTAAATGTGGTTTCTTCTTGGTTGGTTGGGTTTGACTTGGGGAATAGATAGAAACCCCGAAAATCCTTGTTCCATTGGGATGTGTTTAGACATGGATTCAATTCTTGTATATATTTGGGCTTGGTTATTTTTTGTGTGTACAAATAGTCTATGGTATAGGAATTCTCATTCCCGACAACAGGCACCTATTATTTCATTATTTTCTCGGTACCACGTCTTTTTGATAGATTCGGGGTTTGGTCCAAGTGTTAAATTTTTTAAACTTTGATATTTTTTGGGATTTTCTCGAGCCAGTGTGTGGTTATCTTCTCAATAGAGGTGACCATGCATTCTGTCCTAGAAAATGTGTTGTTTCACGATCGTTCAAATAAATAATAAATCTATATGAATTAATTGAATTTTCTAAAAAATAAACGTAAATGAAATTTCATAAAGATAAAACATAGTTAATGTTTATACCATAATAATAATATTTTTATATCCTAGATGTTAATATTAAAATTAATTATTAAATAATACTATGATTTTTAAATTTATATAAAAAATTATTATTAGTATTATTTAAAATGAAATGAAACCGAGCTCTTATTTTAATTATTATTAATTTTTCTATTGGTATTATTATTTTTTTAGTTTTTATAATTATTATTAATTTCATTTTACTATTAATATTATTAATAATAATATCATTATAACAGTTAAAATATTATTATTATTATTTTGAAGAAAATTTATATTAAATACATATTATTATAAAAATATTTATAGGTTTTATATTTATATTTATATTTATTTTTTAGGGGAAAAACCCGAGGGGGTCACCACTACCCCACAATTTCTTCCACTACAACATGACAACACCCCCTTCCTAGTCTTCTTCACATGTCTCCACCTAACCCTTTAGCCTCTCTTGTCTGGTCTAAGGTGCTCCGATGAAGCCCCTCCCTCACATCGGCCTCCTCCTCCCATGAGTCACCCGAAAAACAACCGCCTCACGACATCCTCCCATCTTTTCGCTGCTATCTACCCTTGTTGTGGCCAGAATGCTCCATCCAGGCCTTTTCGAAGCAGCTGATATCTAGGTGACAAGAATTATAGACAATGCCCTTTTCTATACGACACATGAACTCTGTCTCCCTTTCCGACTGAACTGTGACCTCTGGCTCACTTTCTAGATAGCCTCCTCTTCACGCCACCCTCTACAGGTGACTAACATACGCACCAACCCCTTCCAACGAACCTCATTTATGGTATTTCAATCCCCACATGACACCTTTTACATCATTTAGTTGTCGCAGCTAGCACCAAAACCCCCTTTTTCTGTAATGATGTCCCGCAAGACCCCCATGATCCGACTAGCTCTTCCATCAACCATGACATCTTTCACACCACTATTGAAAACATTTGTGTTATTACCTATGAATCGTAGCACCATATTAACTATTTTCCCATTCATGTAACTACATTGTTCGGGCGCACCTCAGCATCAAGGTGAGGTTTGTGTATATTCTTCATTTGGATTACTTTAAATTAGTGTTTTTGTCTTTTAAGTAATTTTTATGGTTGTTGTAGTAAAATGGAGAGGTGAAATATGTGACATAATAGACATCAGGTTGCACATACCTATTCACTAGTGTGAGGTGCATTGTATTGTTTTGATCGAGCTATGAGTCAAGGTAGGATCCCAATGCATTGTCCATTAAATTAAATAATTATTTATTTCATTCTTTTGACATCATTATTTAATGATAGTTAGTGGTATATGGTTATTAGAGTAAAATATTCGTTTGAAATAACGTAATATCCTCTTTGTATTTGAATTTAATGAAAAAATTTTATTCTATATACATACACAATGTTTATAAAATTTCTATGATGGCCTCTGAATGTAAATTCTTTTTACTAGGGAATGGATGGGGTTGTAAATGTGTATGGGTTGATCAAATGTATTATTTTAAATGGGGCTCAAAATTGTTTTGATATTTGAAGTATTATTTATTTGGTCCATTGAAAATGATTTTTTATGCATGTGATTCTTTATGAAATTGTTTTGCATATGAAAATCAAGTGAGTCCAATTTTGCATTTTTATGAAATGATTTATTTTATAAAACCCTCCTATAAGTGGGTCACTTGTCTCATTGGGTTATTATGATATGGGAGAATCCTTGGTATGGGACATTCCTTGAGTGATAATTATTTAACGCATGTGACTACCACTAGGATGGATGAGGTTCCTGATTGTGTAGTGTGTTATTATATATAAATTTGACTTGTTAAAATGGTAAGGCACACCCCTTTTTGAAATATACATGGTTTCTTGGCTTCGAAAATAGGACTACTCATAACTATTTTTTCTCTATTTAGATTATGAATTAATAGTTTCCCATATGAGGGAGATATTCTTGTTATTATTGCAATAAGATTGGGCCCCTCCACTAGGCTAGGTAGGGAGACAATTGGTAATTAGGGAGTTATAATGTCATCAAGTGTAGGAATTCCTTCAAGATGAGTCACATGTATATTATGTCATGGAATTCCTCTGAGTACCTAGGGGTTCCCATGTTCCTCGGATACAACTACACATAGTTCTCTTACCCTCACTATGTAGAACTGTGGTCTCATGCTTGGTTTTGGTACCCTTTTTTTTGGCAAATTGTGAACCTGTGTTTATGTTTAAATAGTATTAAGAAAAATGTTTTATAAATAATATACATCAATCCCTTTTCAAGTGTTAGAAAAATATGTCTTTAAGTTTTTTGTTTTCTTTTTCTCCTTATATTGAGCCTTATTTCAAATTTAAAGGGTAATGGATTGTTAGTGTTGGTTTTTAAAATAAAAAGTATGAAAAACTCTATATTTAGAAAATGTAGTTCAAAACTGATAATCAGTGTATTATTTATTTAAGGGAAATCCACTTGAAATATAATTACTCGGGACTACCTACTGAGTTTCAATAGATATGCCTACGTTTTTTTTCATGTTTTATAGTTTCTGTTGCGGGTTCTAGGCATGGTATGATCACCTTGTCAATTGTTCATTATAGATCGGAGAGTGACGAAAGGTGCCACAATGAGGTGTCTTGAGTGTCAGTTTTAGTTTTTTATTGTGGTATTGTTTAGTTGTTCCATGTATCCAACCATGATGTTTATATATTGAGATCTAGTCATATATTTGTTGCATTTATGGCATATCTAATTAATTCTATGGTCCCAGTTGTTCGTTTTGGGCTTAAATCATTCACAGTAGAATATTTCGATGCCCATCCGAAATCACCATCCCTAGGGGATCGAAAATTCCCCACATGACATGTTGCAGACCAGTTCGGGTGCCTAGTTCAGGGTTGACCTAGGCTGGTTCATAACAATAACACTTGAATGTATTATCTATTTAATACATAAAGATTATAACAAATAATGGAAATTTTAGTTCTATAAAAATTATAAATAATATCATTTAAGTGTGTATTTTTATTGATACACAATGTATAGTTCATAATTAGTAAGAGGTCAATGCATTGAATTACAGAATCATGAATATTGATAAATACACATGAAATATGATTTTATCATATAATTGTAGTAAAATTTTATAATTTCATGGGGATATAATCACAAGAGTTCACACCCATGTTTTCAATTAATTACTATGGTCTATATTATTTTAGGATTAGTTGGAAGTGAGAAAGGGCGAAAATTTCACATTAGTTGTTAGGGGTTCTTATTGCTATAACGGAGTGGATCAAGAGATCTAGTTTTTTTATGGAGATATATTAAATTTCAAGGTAGTGTTTAAGAATACAAGTAATATTTATATAATAGGATCATATTGTGATGTGATTTGGAAGTCTCCATAGGGACTCTAATGTGTCTGAATCCTAGTGGATTTTTATTAACAATATGGGATTCAAAATACTGATCCTCCTTTGGGAATAAAGGGTTAATATATAGTTTGGAGCATGTAATATCATGTGGGACTCTAGAGTGGGACCACTATTAGACTTAATGTTGATGGGAATGAGACATTATCTGGTCGTAACCACATAAATATTTTGACGAATCAGTAACATGGGGTATAATTACTTATAGAAAGAAATTTATATTTGTACTAAACCCTGTAAATATTTTTTTAATATATTTAAATCACATTATGAATTACATATAATATCCTATCATCCAAATATATTATAGATGTTTTAATTAATAGGTTTGAAAGAATTTAAAAGAATCTATTAAAATAAGTGACAATTAATTCACCCCTAATGAGATTATAATATAAATTGTCACATCATTTGGTATAATGGAAAATGTTGAAATATTGGATTGGTAGAAATTACATTCCTAGTTTCTCTATTATAAATTTAATAAAGGACAAATTGACTTTGATGCTGATTACGAAATTATTTATATGAAAATTCCTACCTGTAATCCATATGCTAGAAATGCTGATGTTTATGGATGACTAATAAAATCATGATGACATGAGTTTATATTAATATAAATACGATCTCAAAGATTAAAGATGAGAAAATACTAGAACATAACCCCATGAGTGGTAAATTTTCAGTGAAATAATTCAATTATAAATTTGATGAATCATGTTAATTATATGATGAATATGGGATCAATTATTTCTTATTAATTCAATTATAAAAAGTATCCAAATAGGTGGTCAAATGTCTGATCATAGTTAATAATGAATATTATGATGAAATTCTATAGATTAGAAAATAATATAATTGAATGGAAGAGGTGTTGGATATTTTGTTTCTTATACTACACTATTAAAAAACATATCAGAAAAAATTATGAAACGTAATCTAATTTAAAATAATATTTTGCTGAATCTATTGAATAGTTCAAATGTAATATTTTTGTAAAATATTTCATTGAAGGGTTATTTAGATAAGTTATAAATGAAATTTAAAGATGAAAAATATAATAATCAATGTTAAGGATACTTAGTTGGATGTTATAGAAAAAATAATTATGTATCACTACAATTTTATAAAAAAGGCCAATCAGGTGAATGAATATGGAATTCGTAATATAAACATTCAATGGGGGGGGGGAAATAAAAAAAGTTTTAAATTTAAGGATTGTTCTCAACATAAAATGACTTTAATTATAGGTAAATATAATAAATATAGAATATATAAAAGTTAATAATAATTAAGATTCTGAGAAAACATGTACATCTTACAAATATTCTAATAAAAGTCTTATATTGAAATATTTTCATTCTAGTAGAAATATTAGCTTGATATTATATGAGGATAATTATATTATAGGATAATTTATTACGTTATCCATTTTTTATGACAAATATAATCGTGATAATTATTTTTTTATTACTAAGGAAAATTCATCATTTAAATATGGAAAAACATGGGTAAAGAAAAAATTTAGGAATCAACTACATATTAACATATATTTTTGGGCAATTTTATGATTTTTGGTTCCCTGAATAATTTATACTATAATAAATGTTTTTTAAAAACAATATATTTTCAATGATTGTAAATTTTGTCATAGAAGGAGAATCAATATAAATTGTCTTATTTATTTAACTTGATTTCTAAGAATCCTGAAAAAAATTGGCATCATATTTCTTTGTATGAAAATAATTTATTGACTACATTTAGGTAGAGTATTTCTTAGGAAAAGATGATAACCAACAAAATAGATTCATAATTCATATAAAATGAATCAGTTTATAAATATAAAAGACAAAAAACATCAAAAAAATATATTAAAATCAATGTGGTGAGTATAATAATGAGTATTGGTATGTAAAAATAATGAAATAAAAACAATTTCTTTATGTTGTTATAATGAAACAATAAAAAATAATAATGGGAAGAAATTAACATTTCATGTCAACCTACGAATTCAATCAAAAGAAATATATTCTAAAAAACTCCCAACATGTTAGTGAAGAATTATTTGATGAGTCTCACACTAATTAAAAAATGATTTAATTATAGTGGGAATAGATAAATCATGAACAACTTCAAATTTTCCATGAAAATTTGTTCTAATATATGAATTATGTAATCAAATAAAGAATCAATTGTGAAAAGGGAAAAATTGATTTATTTTTTAATATATATCTCTCTTGAATATGTTGTAATGTTAAATAAAAAAGGTTAAATGATGAATTATAAATATGTTTGTGACTGATGTAACATGTCACAGAATTCTCTAAAACATGGTTGACATGGGTTTTTATAAAATAATAATTAATAAAGAAAAATGGGAAATAACATATGACATATTATGTATATAATATAATTTAGTTGAATTATTTTATGGAAAATGTTAAGATTGAGTGGGTTCCAAATTATACTTGTTCACTAGGCTAAAATAGTTTTTAAGAGGCTATGATCTTGGAGAAAAAAGAGAAAACATAAACTAATTTCCAAGATAATGTAATAAATCCTAATTCATCTAAGATGATGGTTGTGTTGAGACGAAACTCTTACCCATATATTTATAGATTAGAATCATTTAAGAGGAATATTAATTCAATATGTCTATATATATATATTGATTGAAATTTCATACTGGTAATTTGATGTAGATTTATATATTTAAATGGAGAGTTGACTTTTCCATATTCGTGATAACCATACATCTAAAAAAATATCCATCTCTGAATAATATTTACATAATTGTTTATATTTAAAATAATAAATTAATTTATAAATATATGTGGGGTATATTCTTAATAAAATAAAACCATGATGAAATATAGTTTCCATCACTTGATAGGGAGTATTGAAGGAAAACCGCTATTAATATTTACTACAGTTTATATCTCGTTAATATCTGAGGTACTGATGAGGGATGTATAATATTATTTTTTATGTTAATATTCTAGAGATAAAATATTATCATAAAAAAGGCGTGTTGATTTTATTTTAATAACTATTTTCTGGAAATTAAATCCTAAAAGGAACAATTTATTAAATTATGGAAAAATTAAATAAAAGGTATGTACATTCTCACACATTATTTTTTTAATATTTTTTTAAGAATCATGTAAGATAATATTTGAATGTATTTTCAATAACACCAAAATGAAACCTTTATTTTTGGAATTACATATAATATATATTTATTGTATTGATTTTAAATTTATCAACCTTTCTTTCTCACTGAGAATGGATCCCATAGACTTATATTTGATTACATTTCATTCATTGTTATCTTTGTGGGGATTTCTTCCTTATCAGGATTAAATCAGACTATAATAGTATGTAGAGAATAATATTGCTTTGCTAAACATTAATGGTGGATATGATAAATTCTAATAATTAATATAAAGTAGTTTTTGATAATGAATAGATGATAAATTTTAATTTATAAATTCTATAAATTAAATGGATATTAAAAAAAATTAATATTTAAGAACCCATGGTTTTGATTGAGCTTATAATGAAGTAGAAGTTGTTATAAATAAGTTATTAAGATAAAAAATCAATGTTTTCTTAATTATGAATACCAGTGAATGGTCCTAATTCTTATGACATTTGAATGTGAACAAACAAAATTCACATTTTTTATAAAATAAAAATTTATTTCATTGATTTTTTCATGAATATTTTTTGAATTAATAATTGAACTTAAAAATAAAAAGATTGGATTAATAGTTCGAAAATTTATAAATGGAGAAATTGAGAGTTTTGGTATTATCATTATAATGTGAGTGTTTTTCAGAGAAAATATATTAATTTTGTGAAATATTTTTATATTTGAATTCTAATAATATGGTTACCCATAATCCCACATTAAAACCACCTCTTCCACATGGGGGACTATGTGTCAAACATGTTTGATGAATTTTATCATTGAATATTTATAGTGGTGGACTCTAGTCAGGAATATATTTTAATAAATACAGCATATATGTAATTATTTTCTTAAATGATATTAATTCACATCCATGGGATTTAAAATGTACTTGAATATAGAGTAATAATTACTCTATATTCAACTAGATAATTCCTTGGGATCATGTTGTGACTCTGATATAAAGATAACTTTATATTTGATTGATTTCATGCCCCAATATATAAAACATGACTATTTAATTCAATGGATTAATAAGAATAGTTTCAGTGTAATTATTAGAACTATGAAAGATGTTATAATGCATACTGATACAGAAATTTAGAATAAGGTAAGACTGAATTATGTATTATATAATGATATATTTAATATAAAAAGATTATATTATGTTTTATAAGGTTGATAGATTCATTATAAAAGCTATGAATTGTTTAAAAATACTTTCATGAATGAATATGATAATTTTCTATGTGAATATAATGATTTGGTACAGTCATTGATGTTAGAATTTTAACGATAATGTATGTTTGAAATTTAAAATGAGATATTTGTATCATATATCTATTTGTGACATATAGTTCACTAGAAACTTTGAATAATTTTTTTTACAAAATGTGAATGAAATGTGTGTAATTTCGCGAAGATATAATAACCATATCAATTATTAATTCATTAATTCTTGAAATGTAGATAAAAATAGAGATAGAAGTACTATAAAAAAATAATTACATTTAGTTTATTATTTTTAATGTAAATAAAAGAACGATGAAGAAAAATTGATATGAGCTTAATATTTATTAAAATGAAATATGATTCATAAATTAACATGTGATATTATTTTTAGATATAATATGCAATAAATTTCAATATATATATATATATATGAAAAGTATAATAAGAGTTCACACCTATATATTCTATTCACTGAAAATTTCCATATAATTTTATCATTAGTGGATAGTGAGAAGGGTACAATATTTTTGTATCAGTTACTGATGAACCTGATGTTTTATAGAAATATATCATGTGATTTAGTTTACTTGTAGAGAATGATTAAATAATAAGGTCGTTAGAATACAATATGAACCCTACATTGATCTTTTTACTCGAGGATCATATCTTGATGTGATGTGGAAGTCTCTAGTTTGGCTCTAGAGAAGGTAAAGACTTTAGTTGGACTCTGATGTGTATATGAAAATGTGGGATGCATGGTAATGATATGAGACACCTTATATTGTTCCACATTTGGGACATAATAATCACTATTTTATGGAAGATCATGTAATATATAGTGGTACTCTATAGTGGGAGAACCACAGGGCTCAGTATTTATGGGAATGAGACATTAGCAGGTTGTAACCTCCCATATATAGTGATGTAAGGACCCAGACCTTATTTTCAGATATGTTTTTACTTTTCTGGTCATTTTTAGTGAAAAGAGGATAATATGGAAATTTTCTAAGTACACATCGTGTACATTACAAGTACACACCGTGTACTTTGATGCTGCTTGAGGCCGTGTGCTGACCATGTAATGGCCACACACACGGTCATGTAGGGGTGATGTGGAGGCCACTTAATTCGGAGTATAGAAAAGCCTAGTACATGCCATGTACTTCAAAAGTACACACCGTGTACTTTCTTTTTTTCGTTAAACAGACCGAGGTTGCGTCTTAACCCCCAAAACACCTTCTTCTTCAGCTTGTTCGACCGAGGGCGAGGATATTACTACGGATCTTCTCCGAGCCACCGATCTGCCACCGGTTATCCGAATCTAATACCTTCGGTTGCAATAGAATCGCAGCGGTGAGTTCTTGGATCTCCATTGGCAATGTTTCGTGATTCATTCTCTCGAGTGACTTATTTGTGGTTGAACGTTTTATGAATTTTTGTATATCTACTTTGTTCTAGGCTGATTCACGGGCCGAGGTTCAAGTATTTCGATCTCCTAGGATCGAGGTAGTATTTTTGTTTCCTTACGTTGAAATTCGTTGTTGTTTTGTGCCAAAGTACTGGATACCCATGTATCAGGTATCCCAGGTTAGGGTTTTGATCATGTTTTATAACCTGCCTTAGACTACTTGTATGCATGAGGCTATTAGATGAATAATAATTGCTTGGTATCATGTTTGATTATCACCCCATGGATGTTTCCCATGTTTTGGTTGTTTATCGCTATTTGGCTTAGGCTGCCTGTGAGACAGACCTTGTTGCATTGATTTCCTACCTCGATATAGATGATTGCATGTATTGCCTACTATTTATATGCTTTTGATGCATTTTAGATATTAGCCAAATTGTTTTTTGAACTTACTGAGGGCAGCAAAAAGACGTTTACACATGAACAGACTACTCATGGATGTGTTAACCTAGTGTGGTAGACTAAAGACAGAATTGATGATTAAGGGCGTCCCTAGAGAGTCAATTATAAATTATTATCATTTGCAGGACCTATGAGAATTGGAATTTGTGCTACCTCAGGGTTTCCTTAGTTATGTATCGATACTACATGGGGAATTATATGTAAGTGCTTCATCAGAGAGTCTTTAGCTATCATTTCAAGAACAAAGGGGAATTGATGGTGAGAGCTTCCCAGAGTGTTTGTGCCTTTGTATGATTATTTGACTAGAGGGTTCTGCCAGTATGAGCCTCCCAGAGAGTCAGTGTGAATATTGTTTGGTTGGCTGTGATGAGTCCACAAATCCAAAGAACAAACTTTGGTTTTGTACTTATTGTTGTTTAGGTAGTATGCTGAGATACATGTTGTGATACTAGCTTGGATTTGAGATTTTAGAGCAGTTTTTTAGCTTCCTTGGATGATAAATAAATGATTAAATTGATTTAATAAATAAATGTGAAGGGAGATTGGTGGTATTGTTTACTTTAGTGTACTCCTGTTTCTCTACATCATTTATTTCCTTTACTTTTTCTATATTGCTCACTAACAATAGGGCACAGATCTTGTGGTGGCTTCCTACTGCGATTAGTCTCACACCCTGTTTGGGTCTTTCTTTTCATCCCAAATAGGTTATATGGTTGCAGGTGTGGATATGGATTGTGGCCCTTCTACTGGCGGTACATGATTGTTGGTTGGAGCTGGAGAGCATAAGACCGAGCTTAAGTTTGCGATGCTGATGGAGTTGCTATTTAATTTTAGTACTTTGTTTCTTAGTTGTATTTCAGCACGTTTTTGTGTTTTCTATTTTACATAGATACTTGTACATGGTGCATCATTATCATCATTATTATATATTCATTTCTTCCACTATTTAGTTCAGTTATTGTATGCTGTTTACTGCTTCCTCTATTGATTGTTATTTCCTTTCCCTTATATACATTACCAAATGAGGACATAGTTTCCCCAATAACTCACCAAGTCCCTCTCTTCTAGTCAGCAACCTCTGGTATTTGGGGATATGTGCTTGGGGTTATGTGGTGAACTGGGTACGGGGCACTAGTTGAGTGGCTCTGGATTCGGATCGTTAAAAAGTGGTATCAGAGCATGATCTTTTCTTTCTATTGACATACTGTTTAGAGACATTATACAAGGATATGACAGAATAGGTAAATGGTAAATAGTGGTTCCCAAGAGTTCTATAACCCGTGTACATGGAAAAATGAAGGTTACCTCGAGTATTGCAATTTTTGAGTTTTGAAAATGTTACAGTTTAATTGATTTCACCATTGGGTGGTGAACTTTCTTTGTGCTATAAATTATTATATGATTGTCATTCATTTTTTTAACCCAATGAGATGAGTGTATTCCATATCATGAATCATATAGGCACTTGTTAGAAAAATCACATGTCATGCACTTTGTCATGCCATCTAAATTGCATTATAAGTTGCATGTTGTTGTGATAGAATTTGTGATAGACAATGCATGCTCTTGTGACAGCTGCTGTGATAAAATACCTGCTATGTTGATTGGGTATCTTTTGATTAGAGCTTCATTGTCATGGATGCCGAAATTTGGTCTTAGAGTTGTTATCGGCCCTCGAGAATCGGAATTTGGTGGATCGTGTGTTTTTAGACTGTTTATGTGCTATGTACATTTTTATGATGTCAATCCTTATTCACGGGGAGTATAGCCCCCCATGTATCAGAATTTGGCACCTTAATGCTTGTTTTTCTATGTTTATAGGCTCTAGAGCAGTTTCTGAGTCTACTGCCTGAAAAACACAGAATACACGGCATGTGCATTATGGTTACATGTTTTGTATTCTATAATTGTGTCACTGACCATGCGAGCAAGGACACTTTGTTCTGGAAAAATCTTGAAGGAACATGTTGTGTACTAGTTTCGAATGCCATGTAGTATGAAATAGGTACCCCGACCATGTCACAAACAACATGGGTTTTGTTATCTTTTCACATACACATCGTGTTGGAATTTTAGTCGCTGTGTAGTTCGATCTAGGTGCCAGATCGTGTCACAAATAACATGGGTCTGTGCCATCCTTTATCTTACACATCATGTTATCCTAAAACATGCCATGTAGTGTTATCCATTTAGCCAGCCATGTAGATAACCAACACCGTCTATTATGACTTCATAATAAAGGTCGTTCCTTTCAGGAGCACACCATGTAGTGTGACCTGGGTACACAGGCTATGTCACTAACAACACGGGCCAGGTGAATCTTGTCTAGTACACGTTGTGTCTTCCTTTAACATGCCATGTAGGTTTGTCTAAAGAGAGATGTGTGGCTTAACCGTGTAGAAGGACTCAGGCATGGAATAGAATTCAAGTTCACGCCATATGTTGGGAAAACACATCATGTATTTGAGGTGTTACCCGACCAGTTTAGGTAGAAGTACACGCCCATGTAAATGACCTAGGGGAACACACAATGTAGGGAAAGAACACACTGTGTAGTCATGTTTTGCATAAATGGAATGCCTTCTTTTCACTGTTCCTTCTTGTGCCTTTAGTTTTTATGTACTTGTTATCCTGAATCTAAAGTGTGCCTTTGACCTTTCCAAGCTACTTTACTGATACATCCTCTCGTTGTCTGTCAGGAACTAGCCAACGACCGTACGCTTGATACGACAGATCAGGGACTACCTGTAGTTACACATATCGTTCTGGACATGTCACCATATGCTACAGAGTCATGTCTAGAATCCATGCTATCCATCTTTGAGCATCTGGAGACGCCTCTGGAGAGGACAATGAATCTCGCGACTTATATTACGCAAGACTCCGCCAAGAGATGGTGGGATGTTGTTTAGCATGCAGGGTTCCAACAGACTATGGGTTGGGATGAGTTTTAGCGTACATTCTACGACTACTTCTACCCGATGACACTGAGGGATAACAGAGACATAGAGTTCATGAACCTATAGTAGGGTACTCTAACAGTTATGGAGTATTCCTCCCACTTCATAGAGTTACAACGTTTCACTCCTGTTCTGGAGAATGCAGAGCTATTTAGCGATGAAGATTAAGGAAGGCCTCAGACCGGACATCAGATCCCAGGTGAGCGTCATCCAGTTAACTTCTATTACTTTGATAGTCACTCAGGTTCTTATCATAGAGAGAAATATGAGGGAGAATAGAGAAGTAGACCATGGCGGTTCAACATCCAGGGCTGATTCATTTCTGATAGATAGAAGGAAGCACCACCTAGAGTCTACATGTGGTGACCCGAGGAAGGGAGTTATTCTTTCTGGTATACATGGTCTTTATTATGGAATCAAATTGGTCTTCTATTTGTGTTTAATAAGTGTGAACAAGTAGCCTCAATGCCTGAGAGACCTAGTGTAGTGTCGATCTTGCGGCAAGATGGGTCATCTACAACATTTCTGTAGGGTCCTACTGCCAGTGACTAGTGAAGGAGGACCAGTTTTACTCCTCATTCAAGAGAAGGATTACCAGTTCTGCAGAAGACTAGGGGATACAGTTCTTCGGGTCATTCAGGCTAGGGTAGAGGCCATCAACGCAGTGGTCAGGCTCAGGGAGGGTCAGCTCATGGATCTCAGGCTGCTACACAGGGCCATGGTTCCGGACATACATTTGCAGTAGATCATATTCATCAGGAGCAGGATCGTGGACCATCTATAGTTCGAGGTAAGATTTTAGTAGCCTCATTTTTATCCTCTTCACTTTTCGATACATGAGCTTCTCATAGTTTTATTTCTGTGCACACTGTGGAAAGCCTTAGACTTACTATTTATACTTCTGAGGACATGTTGACACTCAACACTCCCTTAAGAATTAGAACAACTAGCATGCGTCAGTGAAAGGACTGCCCTCTAGAGGTGGATGGGCATCACTTTATTTGGGAACTCTATGCCCTAGAGATTACAGGCTATGATTTCATTCTCTGAATAGACTAGCTCATTCTCTTCTAGGCAGTCATCGACTGTTTTCACCACCAGGTGATTTTTACATCACCAGAGGGTGAATCCTTTCATCATAAGGTAGAATGGGATGTCCATGCGAGCAAAGCTGGACCAAAGCATCATGGGCTAGGTGGGATTACAGCTCAGATTTCCAGTCTGTATCTGGATGACCATGGGACTTCATATAAAGATTTTCTTCCAGTGGTTGATTGCTTTCAAGATGAATTTTCAAAATAATTTTCCGGTTTTCTTCTGGATCGAGAGGTATACTTCTCTATTGAGCATGCCCTAGGATCATCACCGATATACATTCCTCATTATTGGATGTCTACACCCAAGTTGCAGAAGCTCACGAAGCGGTTGTGGGAGTTGCAGGAAAATGGTTTCATCTGACCCAACACTTCTCCTTGGGGTTCGCCTGTCCTATTTTCGAAGAAGGCAGATGTCTCCCTTTGGCTTTGTGTGGATTATCGGAAGCTGAACCAGTTGACGTTCAAGAACTGATATCCATTTCCATGGATATATGATCTCTTTAATCACATTAGAGGATCCGGAGAGTTCTCGAAGATCTACTTGACATCAGGCTATCATCAGTTGCATGTCAGCCCATCTGATATACCTCTTACAGTCATCTGGAGCATGTATGGTCTGTATGAGTATTTGGTTATGCCGTTCATCCTCATGAACGTGCCTGCAGTTTTCATGGAACTAATCAACCAAGTGATCCATCCACACTTAGATTCTTTTGAGGTGGTTTTCATAGATGATATCTTGGTGTACTCTCACACTCGACACGACCATGCTAACCATCTTGAGATCATTTTGAGTACACCGAGGGAGCATTAGTTATATGTTAAGCTCTCAAAGTGACACTTTTGGATGGACAAGATTCACTTCCTGGGTCATGTCATCTCAGAGACAGGAGTATCAACAGACCCAAATAATTGAGACCTGTAGTTACCTGGGAGTAGCCGAATAATGTCTTCGAGGTACAAAGTTTCATAGGGCTGGCTGGTTACAACATGTGGTTTATACAGGACTTCTCATGCTTAGTAGTGATGTTGACAAAATTGACTAAGAAGGGGGTGAAGTATGATTGGTCAGAAGCAAGCGATTCGGCCTTTCAAGAGATGAAGGGTAGATTTACTTCTGCACTGATTCTAGTTTTTCCAGAGCCAGGAAAGAGTTATACAGTTTTATGTGATGCATCTGGCATTGGGCATGGAGTAGTGATTATGCAGGTGTATCGTGTCATTTCATATGGATCTTAACAGTTGAGGCCACATGTGCAGAACTATCCTACGCATGACGTAGATTTGGATGCAGTTGTTAATGATTTGCGTTGATGGAGACATTATCTTCTGGGAGATCATTTTTTGGTGTATACTGAACACAAGATCCCCAAGTATATCTTCACACAACTTGAATTGAATCTGAGAGTGTGGATGTGGGTTGAGTACATGAAGTATTTCGATTTAGAGCATACTTATATGCCCGGGAAAGGCAACATTGTGGAAGACGCACTAAGTAGGAGGACGTAGTTACATTAAGTTCATGAGGCCAGAAACGAGTGGAAGATTATAGATCTATTATCTGAAATGCATTTGGCGGTGCATGACAGACAAGGTCAGACTTTTACTTCTTCTATAGCTGTTACCTCTACCCTTATTGACCGAGTTTGAATAAGACATCTCTAAGATTCTGAAAGCCTAGTCATACGGAATAACATGTCATGAGGGGACCCTCTTCCTAGATGGACCATAGGCGATGGTGAAATCATACATTTCTAGGGACTCGTATGGGTGCCAGTAGATATACATGAGGAGCTAATGTGAGATTTTCATTCCTCAGTTTGGACAATTCATCCTGGAATCACCAAGATGTATCATGATCTACACTACCAATATTGGTAGCCAGGTATGAAGAGAGATGTTGTTGGTTTTTTCATGAGGTGTTCCACCTGTCAGCAGGAGAAGGAGGAGCACCAGTGGCCCGTAGGGCTTTTACAGAAGCTACCCATTCCTGAGTGGAAGTGAAATGATGTCAGGATGGAATTCATGATAGGGTTACCGATATCACCTCGAGGGAATGGTGAGGTACATGTTTTCATTGACATGCTCATCAAGTTTACTCACTTCTTTCCAATTAAGGAGACCTTATGTATTGATGAGCTTGGATGGTTGTACATTCGTGGGATTGTATACTTGCAAGGGGTTCCATGCACTATCATTTCATATAGGGACGCCCACTTCATATCGCATTTCTGGAATGGGCTACAGAGGGCTTTGGGCACATAGGTACTTCTGAGTACAGCTTATCATCCTCAGATAGATGGCCAGTAAGAGCGCACGATTCAGGTGCTAGAGGACCTTCTACGAGCATGCATCCAATATTTTGTAGGTACTTGGGAGAGACATATACCTATAGTTGAGTTTTCCAAAATAATAGTTTTCAAGAAACTATTCAGTTGGCACCTTACGAGGTTTTGTACGGTAGGCCGTTCCGTTCACCCTTGTGTTGGCTGGAGGCAGCCGAGGCAGTTATGCTGGGACCTCACCTTGTTTAGGAGACCACATAACATGTGGAGTTGATTTAGACAAGGATGGCCACTACACAATATCGGTAGAAATCGTATGCCGATCAGTGGAGATGACCTTTGTAGTTCAAGGTCGGAGATCAGGTTTCCTATGTGTTACCTCAAGGTTGGTACACAAGAGGATCAAAAGACAGGGTATGCTTTCACCATGATACGTTGGCCCATTTGAGGTTCTAGAGAGAGTCAGGGGGTGTAGGATCGAAATAATGATGTAGATGCTCAATATAAAAGAGGGGGGGGGGGTGAATTTTAGACTTTAAAAATTCCTTTGGAACCTTTAAAAATAGTTAAGAATAACTATGTTTTCCTTAGGAAAAGGAAAGGGATAAGTTTAACAATGTTAAACTTAAGAAAATTTACAACACCTCTAATACCAAATGAAAACTTGGAATAAGGAATGAAGTTATAAACTTCAAATCCTATGAACATTCTTAATACTGAAAAGAGATTCCGAAAGTAGGTTCCAGAAATATGGTTCAGGAAATTGAAACTTAACAAAAGATTAAAATATGATATTCTACCTTAAAGCGTATAGAATCTAAATGAAACAGAGTACAAGTAAGGAAGTATAAGAAAGTTATACATTCATTAAAATACAATATGCAGTGGAAAATAAACAAGTAGTAGAACTACAAGTAACAAGATATAAGTCTTTTAACCCAAAGATAAGGGTATCCAACAACCTTGGATAAAGGTCCCTTGATTTATACTTTCAAAAAAGTATGTCTTACCCACTCCAGGGTAATCCCTCGATACGAAGATCGGAGTCTCTGTCATGCTATCCCCGCAAGCCCTCAACTTCAAGGTAGTTGGCAACCTATGTCTTCCTCAGCAAGGAAGCCCTCGAACTTCAAGGTAGTCGGCAACCTCTGTCTTCCTATCCCCTGAAGTCCTCGAATGTAATCACCAACATTCAGAGTCGCACGAAGCATTAAGAGTTAATAAGAGCCTCTCTCTCTAGAAATCACTTCAACAGCATGTATGCACAAAGTCAAGCCAAGTTGTTCATCTGCGTCGAGCTCTTTCAAATGAGCTCCTATTTATAGGTAAGGACGGCCTCCTTCCCAATGGTCATATTTTCCTTAAAAATTAGAGGGACCTGTACATGTGTAACTTAGCCAACTGTTAGTTTATAACATAAAAGACAACATCTTTTTATAGCAAAACAAGTGTAACAGAATGTACGACACCGTTTAAAATCTAACTCAAAAGTTTGGAATGAAAACTTCGGAGTGAAGGTTCGGAGTGTAAGGAAAATAATAAAGAGTAGACAAAATATAAAGGCATAAACAAAATGAATGTTCGGAGTCTAACCAAAAATTCTTTTCAGAGTATGAATAAATTCAGAGTGTATAAATCAAAGATGATCAGATTCTGTTTAATAAGTGAATTCGTAATGAGAATTCGGAATGGGAATTCGTCATCAGAATTCACAATGAGAATTCATCATCACGATTCGTAATGAGAATTCGTCATCAGAATTCGTAATGAGAATTCATCATCAAAATTTGTAATGAGAATTCTGAATGAGAATTCGTCATGAGAATTCATAATGAGAATTCCTCATCAGAATTCGTAATGAGAATTCCTTATAAGAATTCATAATGAGGATTTGTTGTTGAATTTCATAAGGATTCGTACCCTGAATCTGGTGTAAAACTGTATTCGGAATTCAGAATGAAACTTTATCACAGATGTCATTCTGGATTTCGGAGTGAAACTTTATCACAGTTCTTATCCAGAATTCGGATCCTAAAAACAGAATACTTCATATCAATGTTTAAAAAAATTCCGAGAAAATAGAAATGAATCCAAATCTTATACTTAAGAAAAATATGGATGAAAATATGATAAGGATAATTTTTATTACAAAAGAGATTTTCCTTATAAAAGCAATTTTTTTTATAAAAGAAATTTTTCCTTATAAAAGCAATTTTACTTATAAAATCAATTTTCATTATAAAAGAAATTTTCCTTATAGAAGCAATTTTCCTTATAAAAGCAAATTTCCTTAAAGATAAGGTGTTTGTGATTTTCAAAACAAGAATGAATGGAAAAGTCATAAGGAAAACCGTATTGACTCGACAATCTCCCCCTTTTTGGAAATCACAAACATCCTTACGGAAAAAAAATTCTAAGAAGAAAGAAAAACATTAAGGATTATCTCCCTTTGCTTTAAGGATATTGATGAATACGACTAACTCCCCATTTGGCTTTGAAACTCTACGGATCTTATTCTAGATTTCCGGAGTGACATTTCATTACGAATAAGAGAGTCTTATTTAAAGAGAAACTCCCCCTTAAATAAACTCTTATTAGTGTTATTTTTTAAGGATATTTTCCATCTCCCCCTTAGATAAACTCTTATTAGAGTTCTTTTTTCCTTAAGGATCTTTTCCTTCTCCCCCTTTGTGATTTTAAAAAAGAATTTGAGGGAATGGAAAATATAACAATGTACCTAAAAAATTAGTAGCAACAACAAAAGAAACAACAATCACAAATTTCATTAAGTTTGAAATCTCGACAACAAAAAAAAACAACAAAAGATCGGATCTGTCTATTTCGGATCTTATTTCCTTCGCCATGCGACCCTTAAGAATAGTCTTTATTTTCATCAAGTCTTTATGGTCTTCTTTAGCTTGATTCTCTAAGACCACTATTCTGGCATTTTGAGCTTCAATCTTTTTTTCCTGGGCTTGAAGCTTTTCTTCCTGAGCTTTGATCTTTTCTTCCTGAGCCTTCAATTTCTCTTCAAACTCAATCCGATGATCCCTTTCAAAATTCCAGTTTTGAGAAACGGAATTCAGCTTCCCATTCAGAACTCTGACTTCTTGAATCCGGAAGTTCTTTTCATCTGTCAGCTTCTCTTCAAAGGAAGGATTCAGCTCATTTATCTTCATGTCCTCTGTCTCAAAGGAATCCTTGACATTTTCTTGAAAATCATCAAATATCCTCATGTCTTCTACAGTTTTCCTCGACCAGCTCGTCATCCTCTTGCAAGATCTTTTGTGGGATTCATAGCCAACAAGAAAAGATTTGAAATCAGCTTCTATCTCGAGACACATATCCATAATCATGGATACAAAGTCTTTTTTCTGATTCAGAGCATGTTGGAGCATTTGGAATCTTGAATCTATAGTCGAGATGGTCAGAATGGAACCTACCAGCTTCTTTAAATATTGAACAACAAAGTCATTCGCCAACGAGGATGACTCCGAATCCGAGACTCTGCTTGGAGAAGTTTCTTCTTCAACTTGGTCAAGCTTTCTCTTTGAATAACTACCAACTTCTTTTCTCTTCACCACTACTGAGCTCAGAGTATCAGCAAGAATTTTCTTTCCCTTGTATCTTTTCGGAATAGAATCCTGTTCCGGATTTCTCTTCTCACTATCAGAAACATGGACAACATTGTCTTCCTCATCAGAAACTTTTTGAGCACCAACCCCTACATTCTCCATTTGAGAAATATCTTGAAGAAGTTGTTCTTCCTCTGCATGATAAGATACTTCTTATTCCCCTTTCTCTTCTTCCATTGTCGGAGTGACTAGCTTAGAAGACTCAGCTTCTGAGGTTCAGAGCGACAAATGTTCGGAAGGAGTCCCCTTATAATCATCTACTTGTTTCAATACATCTCCGGTTTCACCACTTCCTTCAGCGACATCTTCTTCTTCTTCCACTTGATCAACTTGCTCACCTTGCTCAACAGGCTTAGATACTGCCTCTTCTGGAGCAACAAAGTCTCTTCCTGGAGTCTCAGGTAGAGATTCCAAAGAAAAAGATCTCGGAACATGGATAATTCTGAAACCATCTCATTAAACTTTAACAAAGCCTGAGCTACCTCAGCCTCAGACATATTCTTCTTGAGCTTCGTTTCTTTCACTTGTTTTTCTCACTCATCCGCAGTTCTTTCTTTCAAGGCCTTAGCCTCCGCAGGGTCCAATCCAAACTGAGGCTCCCCTTGCACTCTCTTCCCTTTCATTTCCCTCCATTTAGCAACAACCTCATCTGGGTAAGCTTTCTTATTCTTTTGTTTTGGAGGTGCAGAATGAACTTCCTTAGACTTGGGATTCTCTGCTTCTACTTCCACTTATTTCAACTTTCCATTCCTTATGGGTTTAGAGGATTCCAGATCAGCAATATTCGGAACTGTTTCTCTTTGAGCAGGTAAATCGATAAACTGACCCGACTTATTGTCAAAAGCTACATCCATTATCTTAAGTGTACCATCACTCACCAGCATAATCTTGCAAACTCTTGGCTCAGACTTGCAAGCCTCCTTGAAAGACTCAAGGCACCGAACTATCAACTTCGAGAGGATTGCTGGATACATTATAATTTGAGCTCTCAGATTCCCTTTCTTAACATTCTCAAGAGTGATAAGAATGTGCTTCATCAAATTTGAACTTCCTTAGATTTATCAGAAAATATAGGATGTAGATCTCACTCTTCTTTAGACTATCTTTGTCGCCCATACTCAGTACGATAAGACCCTATACCCATAACTCTAGAATCTGGAAATTTGTAGATAAACTAGCAATCTTCGGAGCCTTGTCATCAGCCAGTCCGAGAGTTTTTAAAGATTTTTCCTTGTCGAAGATACCTTTAGAATCCGGTAACACATGAGATATGAATTTAGCTTCTCCTTCATTATTTAGCCCTACCAAGCTAGCAGCCTTGGCATATGAAAGCTTATAAGTCTTACCATAAGACTTAAAAGACAATTTCTCCTTTCCATCTTCCTTAAGAAAAGAAACTGTTTCATAGAACTCTATAAGCAAATCTGAATACACTTCATCTTGGTTCCCAGGTTTTGACAATGCAACATCTTCCCAACCATTAAGCTTAATATTTTTTGAAATAAGAGAGTCATAGTTGTTGAAGAAATATGGATAAACCATCCTCTCTCTGTATACTAACCACTTCGAAATCGGCTTGGAGGAAGACATGTCTTAAGAAGCTACTTCCATAGACATTCGATTCTGAAGACCTCTGAGAAGTTCAGAACGGAAAAGGCTGAAGTTCGGAATGGCCTTAAAAGAGAGAGGCAGATCTTCGGGACACGAGAGCTTGAAAACCGATGTGGGACAACCGTTTGGGGTCCCCTTTATATAAGCAACGAAAAAACTGTTCAACTTCCACGGTTGATCGAACGGTTGAGACAAGCTGAGATCAGATCTAACGGTCGAAAACCAATTCTCAAGAAAACATGAATCCGATCTTTTGAGGTTTTTATTAAAATTAAGAAAATTATAATCTGAAAACAAAATATAAGAAAATGCTAGCAAGAAAATTATGACTATGAAAACTTAAGTAAGGAAATCATACCGTTCAGATTGTCTTAGTGTGATTAGCCGTAATTGGTAACATTCTTAAGAAAACAAAAAAAATATTCCTACAAAAAACAAACTCAGTATGAAAAACTCAATACGAAAAACAAACTCAGTAAGGAAAACTCAGTATGAAATATTCATTCCAAAAAATAAAAAAAAACTCATTATGACAGATTCGGTATGAATATTATGTTATGAAAATACCAGTATGAAATTTTCCATTCCGGATGTTTTCAATACGAACACTAACATTCTAGAAGTATTCTATATGAAAATATCCATTCTGGAAAATTTTAGTTCTGGAAATTCCATTCCGGAATGTTAGTTCCAAAAATTTTGAAAACAAATTTTGAAAATTTTTGTTATTCTAAAAATTAGATGTACTACCCCTATGAAATGGAGTTTATTGCTGTAAGGAGAATTTTTCAACAGAATGTTAATTAAGGAGGATTACCTTACGGTTATCATTCCTAACATCTGTTTAATTTATTCAAATCTATCAGAAGGCAAAGATTTTGTGAAAATATCAGCAAGTTGATCTTGTGTTCTGATAAATTGAAGAATAATATATTCTTTAAGTGTCTGATCCCTAAGAAAGTGATGCCTAATATCTATGTGTTTTGCACGAGAGTGATGTGCAGGATTCTTACTAAGGGCAATGGAACTTGTGTTATCACAAAAAATTTGAGATCTGGTAAAACTCAATCCACAGTCTGTGAGTGTGTGTTCCATCCACAACACTTGAGCACAATAACTTCCAGCTGCTATATATTCAGCTTCAGCAGTGGAGAGTGCTACAGATTGTTGCTTTTTGCAGGACTAAGAAACTAACGAATCTCCTAAGAAATGACAAATTCCAGATGTACTTTTTCTATCCACTCTACATCCACCAATGTCAGCATCAGAAAAGATTTTTAGAACAAAATCATTTCTAGAAGTATAAAATAATCCTAGATCCATGGTTCCCTTAAGGTAGCGAAAAATTCTTTTTACTGCATTTAAGTGAGATTCCTTAGGATTGGATTGATATCTTGCACATAAGCATACTAATATCATTAAGTCTGGTCGACTAGATGTTATGTAAAGTAAACTTCCTATCATACCTCTAAAGGATGTTTGATCTACTGGTTTCTTATCTTCATCAAGATCTAAAGAGTTTGAGGTACCAATGGGAGTACTTATACTCTTAGTGTTGTCATAACCATACTTTTTAAGAAGATCTTTAATATACTTATTTTGAGATATGTAAGTTCCTTCTGGTTTTTGAGAAATTTGAAAACCAAGGAAAAAAGTTAACTCACCCATCATACTCATTTCAAACTCAGATTTCATTAGACTTGCAAAAGGGTCAGTCAAAGATTGCTGAGTTGAAACAAATATGATGTCATCAATATAAATTTGAACAATCAAAACATTTTTATTATCTTTCTTTATAAAAATGGTTGGATCTGCATTTCCCTTAACATATTTATTTTGAATCAAAAATCCAGTGAGTCTATCATACCATGCTCGTGGGGCTTGTTTAAGTCCATACAAAGCTTAGGTAAGTCTAAAAACATGATCAGGATGTTTTGTATCTTCAAATCTAGGAGGTTGTTCAACAAAAACTTCTTCTTGAACATAACCTTTAAGAAAAGCACATTTCACATCCATTTGAAAAAGTTTAAAATTAAATAATGCTGCAAAATCAAGTAGAATATGGATAGATTCAAGTCTAGCTACTAGAGCATATGTTTCTTCATAGTCTATTCCCTCTTGCTGATTATAGCCTTTAGAAACAATTCTAGCTTTATTTCTTACTATGACTCCATTTTCATCACATTTATTTCTGAAAACCCATTTTACTCCAATAACAGAAGTTTCCTTAGGTCTTTCAACCAAGGTCTAGACGTTATTCCTTTCGAATTCATTTAGTTCATCTTGCATGGCTTTGATCCAATCATCATCACCTAAATCTTCTTCAGTGCTATTAGTTTCTAATTGGGAAAGAAATGCTAGATGTTGTACTTCATTTCTTAAGGAACATATAGTCCTTACAGGTTGATTTTACATCACCAATGATGCTATCACTAGGATGATTCTTAAGAAACTCCTGATTTGGATTTTGTAAAACCTGTTCATCAACATAGAGTAGAATGTCTTCTGGGGTAAATGTTTCAGAAGTATCTTCTTGAACAATTTCCTTATCAGAAGGTTCTTCTATCAAAGGATGACAATCAATTTTTGAAAACAAATCCGAGGTTGTAGGTTGAGGTGGTTTAAAAACAAAAGGATCTGACTCATCAAACATTACATGTACTGTTTCTTCAACGGTACAAGTATTTTTATTAAAAACCCTATAAGCCTTAGACGTTGTGGAATAGACTAAGAAAATTCCTTCATCAGATTTTGGTGCGAATTTATGTAAGTTATGTTTAGTATTTAAAATGAATACTTTTCAACCCAAAACCTTGAAGTATGATAGTCTTGGTTTTCTACCATTCCATAACTCATAAGGGGTTTTATTAAGAAAAGGTCTAATCAAAACTCGATTTATAGTATAACAAGCAGTACTTACAGCTTCATCCCAGAAATGTCTAGCAATAGAATATTCACTCAACATGGTTCTAGTTATTTATTGAATAATTCTATTTATTCTCTCAACTAAACCATTTTGTTGAAGAATTCTAGGTGTTGAAAAATTTTGAGTAATGCCTTTTTTACTACAAAAGGTTTCAAAATCTGAATTTTGAAATTCTCCTCCATGATCCCTATGAATAGTTTTTAAGGGAAGGTTTTTCTCATTTTTAACATGAGCACTAAAACTTTTGAAAAAGGAAAAAGCTTCAGAGTTCTTTGCTAGAAAATAGACCCAAGTAAATCTAGTGTAATCATAAACTAGAATAAAGACATAGTATTTGCCTCCAATACTTCCAATTTGTGTTGGACCGAAAAGATCCATGTGAACTAACTATAATGCATCAGTTGTTGAAACTTCACTGATTGATTTAAAATTAGATTTATGTTTCCTTCCATATTGAAAAGGATCACAAACTTTAGAAGAATCAAATCTAAGCTCTGGTAGATCCTTAACTAGTTTCTTCTTAGAGAGTTTACATAAGTTCCTAAGATTACATTGACCTAGTCTTCTATTCCATAACCAGGAATGATCTTCCATTGCACTAAGGCAAGGTAAATCTTGGCTTCTAAGGTCTTCTATGTTTAAAGTGTAAACATTCTCTTGCCTATTGGCTGAGAGAATAAATTCTTCCTTGGAATTGTGAACTAAGCACTTATCATTCCTAAAATTCACAAGGTAACCTTCATCACATAATTTTCTTTTTCTAATGAGGTTGTTCTTAAGACCCTTAACAAAAAGAACATTTGAAATCAAGGTTTTACCAAGAAGAACAATATTTCCAATACCAAAAATCTCTCCCGTAGCATTATCTCTGAATGTTACCTTTCGTCCTTTCGTTTTGATAATCTTTTCAAAATAGCTTTTTTTACCAGTCATGTGCCGGGAACATCCATTATCCATGTACAATGTATTGTTGCTGGTACTCTATTTATTTTCCTGAAATCAAGAAGGGAATTAGACTTTCGGAATCCAAACTTGTTTGGATCCGAGATTTCCAGATAATAAAATTTTAGGAACCCACATCTTCTTAGAAAAGTAATCTTTGTGAAATCCTAAAGATTGGGTTTTGTTTAAGGAACAATTCTTTACCCAGTGACCACCAAATTGACACTTGGTACAAAATTGGGCACATTGCGGAACAAAATAATTGTTACTGAAAATTGGTTTTTCATGGGTATAACCAAATCCAGATTTATTTCTTAAAGGTCGTATTTGGGAATATATTTTATCAAAATTTTCCTTACCATGGGTAAATTTTGATAAACACTTCGTTAAGGAAAAAATTTCGGACTTGAGTTTTATAACCAAGTTTTTATCTTCAAAATCATTAGTTTTAGAACTAGAGCTAGGCTTGAAAACATATTTCATAGAAATTACTTTTTCTAATTCCTTAGAAAGTTTGTTCTTCTCAGAACTTACTTCCTCAATATTTTTTGAAATAATTTCAAAATCAGCATTTTTCCTATCAAGATCTTCAGAAAGATCTGATATCTCTTTCATAGGAATAGAATTCCTAGAGTTTGCTTTATCAAGTTTCTTATTGAGTTTAGAATTCTCAATCTCAAGAAGTTCAGCAAACCTAGAGACTTCTTTATAAGTAGGTATAGAATTTTCCTCATCAGAAGAGGATTCTTCATCAGAAGAGTTATAATAATTACTATCATTGGAATTTAAGGAAACATTGGTCAATGATTCAGCATTTCGTACCTTAGCCATAAAACAATGACTATCAATAGGTAATCTGGCTATAAGACCAAGATTATTCTGTCCTGAAGATTCGTAATCAGAAGATTCATCTGAAGAGTCACCGCCACTGGCACTCCGGGTGTCATTAGCTTTGAGAACTTTCTTAGCTTTGGCTTTATAATATTTCTTTATGTTACTGTCTGAATGCCTTTCTTTTCTTTCTTTCTTTTCATGCAAAGGGCAATCAGGTCTAATATGTCCAGCTCTCTTGCATTCATAACATGTAACTTCTCCATATTTTTTCCTTTCCTTTTTCTTATACTTGGATTGGAAATTTCTCTGGCCAGCTATCTTGTTCATCCTTCGAGCAAGATTTGCTAACTCATTTTCAGAGACTTCACTCTCACTAGATTCGTATTGGAAAATAAATTTCTTAGACTTGGATCTGGTTACTCTCTTAGGAGTATTAGCTTTCATCTGATTTAATGTTGTTGTAAAAGCAATAGTACCATTTCCATTCTTCTTCTTGATGTTTTCAGCATCTCTCTTCATTCTGGTTTCATGTTGTAGAAGAGTTCCAATTAACTCATCAAGAGAAATTTGAGTGACCTTCCTGTTCTCATCTATAACTGTTCTTTTGGATTCCCACTAATTGGGCATAATATCAATTATCTTATCCACAAGTTCTTCATCATCTAAACCTTTCTCTCCCATAGACTGTAGACTGTTGACGATAGTCATAAATCTCTGTTGAAATTTACAGATTGGTTCACTATAAGGAAAGTTGAAGCCATGATATTCATCTCTAAGCATATATCTCCTAGTCTCAATCACATTAGAAGTTCCAAAGTGTGTAACCTCTAACTTCTTCAAGATACAATTAGCTGCTTCACAAAAAGAAATTTGGCTATATATATTTCTTGTAATTGAACAATGTAGAGTATTGAGTACCTTATAATTGAGTTGATATTCATGCTTTTCCTAGTTATTAAAAGTTCTAACTTCCTTGTCATGAATTTTATAATCACCAGTAAGCATAACAAAGTTTCCCACCCCAGTATTTATAACAAAAGTCTTCATTCAATCTCTCCAGTACTCATAATCATTACCATCAAAGATTTGTGGTCTTGTAGGATTTAGATTATCAATTAAACAAACATTGACTCCTGCCATACTTAAAAACCATCGATACACAAACTTGTTAGTAGCAAAAGTTCTGAATCACAAAGTTCGGAATGGGAAATTTTGGAATGGGAATGTTCGGAATGGGAAAGTTTGGAATAGTAAAATGAGAAAGAAAAACTTATTCGTGAGTGTAAGTATTTCAGAGACCTTCTCTAATACAAATTGTAAGTATGGTATAGAGTATGAGGTTTCCAACCTCTGATACCAATTGTAGGATCGAAATAATGATGTAGATGCTCAATATACAAGAGGGGGGTGAATTGTATAATTTAAAAATTCCTTTAGAACCTTTAAAGTTAGTTATGAATAACTATGTTTTCCTTAGGAAAAGGAAAGGGCTATGTTTAACAAAGTTAAACTTAAGAAAATTCACAACACCTCTAATACCAAATGAAAACTTGGAATAAGGAATGAAGTTATAAAATTCAAATCCTATGAACTTTCTTAAAACTGAAAAGAGATTCTGAAAGTAGGTTCCGTAAATATGGTTCCATAAATTGAAACTTAACAAAAGATTACAATATGAGATTCTACGTTAAAGCGTATAGAATCTAAATGAAACAGAGTACAAGTAAGGAAGTATAAGAAAGTTATAATTTCGTTACAATACAATTTGCAGTGGAAAATAAACAAGTAGTAGAACTACAAGTAACAAGATATAATTCTTTTAACCCAAAGAGAAGGGTATCCAACAACCTTTGATAAAGGTCCCTTGATTTATACTTTCAAGAAATTCTATCTTACCCACACCAGGGTAAGCCCTCGATACGAAGATCGGAGCCTCTGTCTTGCTATCCCCGCAAGCCCTTAACTTCATGGTAGTTGGCAACCTATGTCTTCCTCAGCAAGGAATCCCTCGAACTTCAAGGTAGTCGGCAGCTCTGTCTTCCTATCCCCGGATGTCCTCGAATGTAATCACCAACATTCGGAGTCGCACGAAGCTTTGAGAGTTAATAAGAGCCTCTCTCTCTAGAAAGTACTTCAATATCATGTATGAACAAAGTCAAGCCATGTTGTTCATCTGTGTAGAGCTCTTTCAAATGTGCTCCTATTTATTGGTAAGGACGACCTCCTTCCCAACGGTCATATTTTCCTTAAAAATCGGAGGGACCTGTACACGTGTAACTTATCCAACGATTAGTTTATAACAGAATAGATGAAATCGTTTTATAACCAAACAAGTGTAACAGAATGTACGACACCGTTTAAAATCTAACTCAAAAGTTCAGAATGAAAAATTCGGAGTGAAGGTTCAGAGTGTAATGAAAATAATAAAGAGTAGACAAAATATAAAGGCACAAACAAAATGAATGTTCAGAGTCTAACCAAATATAATTTTCGGAGTCTGAATAAATTCAGATTGTATAAAACAAAGATGATCAGATTCTGTTTAATAAGTGAATTCGGAATGAGAATTCGGAATGGGAATTCATCATCCGAATTCGTAATGAGAATTCATCATCAGGATTCGAAATGAGATTTCTTCATCAGAATTCGTAATGAGAATTCTCCATCAGAATTCATAATGAGAATTCAGAATGAGAATTCTTCATCAGAATTCGTAATGAGAATTCCTCATTAGAATTCGTAATGAGAATTCCTTATCAGAATTCATAATGAGATTTTGTTGTCAAATTTCATAAGGATTCGTACCCTGAATCTGGAGTAAAACTATATTCAGAATTCGGAATGAAACATTATCACAGTTCCCATTCTGGATTTCAGAGTGAAACATTATCACAGTTCTTATCCAGAATTCGGATACTAAAAACAGAATACTTCATATCAAAGTTTCAAACAATTCCGAGAAAATAGAAATGAATAAGAATCTTATACTTAAGAAAAATATGGTTGAAAATATGATAAGGATAATTTTTCTTACAAAAGCGATTTTTTTTATAGAATCAATTTTCCTTATAAAATTAATTTTTCCTTATAAAAGCAATTTTCCTTATAAATGCAATTTTCCTTATAAAAGCAATTTTCCTTATAGAAGCAATTTTCCTTATAAAATCAATTTTCCTTAAAGATAAGGTGTTTGTGATTTTAAAAACAAGAAGGAATGGAAATGTCATAAGGAAACCATTATTGACTCAACAAGGGGTTTCTTATAGGTGGCAGTTACCTCAAAGGTACAAGGCTATGCACGAATTCTTCTATGTTTATCAGCTTCGGCGCTATTTCATAGACGCATCTCATGTTTTTTAACCTGAGGAGGTTGAGATGGGGAAGGATGCATCATTCTAGGAGCATCCTATCCGGATTTTTTATCGTAGTGCAAAGGTACTATGTGGCCGGTCGGTTCCTCTTGTACGGGTGCTTTGGCTGCACAATTGTGTACATGACAAGACTTGGGAGAGGGAGGCCGATATGTGATCACAGTGGCCAGAGTTGTTCGGGGTTTCTTTTTCTGCACCACGGTAGGGAAATTTGGGGACGATCTTTCTTAAGGGGAGAAGTTTGTAAGAACTCGAACCTTCTTTTCAGGTATGTTTTTACTTTTATGGTTGTTTTTGGGAAAAAGAGGAGAATCTCGAAATTTTCAAAGTACACGTCGTGTACTATAAAAGTACATGTCGTGTACTTTGATTCCACTCGAGGACGTGTGATGGACGTGCCATGGCAAGACACACGGATATGTAGGGGTGATGTGGAGGCTTCTTAATTCGGAGTAAGAAAAATCCATGTACACACTATGTACTCCAAAAGTACGCGTCGTGTACATCCTTTTTTTCATTAAATGGACCGGGGTCACGTCTTATCCTCGAAAACACCTTCTTCTCTAGCTTCTTTGACTGAGAGTGAGGGTACGACCGTAGATCTTCTCCGAACCACCGATCCTCTACTGGTCATCCGAATCAAATGTCATTAGTTGCAATAGAATCTCAGCAGTGAGTTCTTGGTTCTCCCTTGGCATCGTTTCCTGATTCATTCTCTCGTGTGAGTTATCGAAGGTTGATTTTTTAGGCGTTTCGGAAGATCTACTCCATTCTAGGCCTATTCACTGGCCGAAAATCATGTATATCGATATTTTAAGATCGAGGTAGGTGGTTTGTTTCCCTACATTGAATGTCGTGAAGTTTTTGTGAAAACGTGTCAGATACCCATGTATCGGTTATCTTGGGTTAGGGTTTTGATCCTGTTTTACTATCTACCTTTGGGTACTTGTATTCTTGAGGTTATTATATGAATAATGATTTCTTGTTATCATGTTTGAGGATCACCCCATGGGTGTTTCCCTTGTTTTGGCTGTTTATCGCCATTTGACTTAGGCTGCCTGTTTGGCAGACCTTGTTACATTGATTGCCTGCCTTAATATTGTTGATTGAATGTATTGCCTACTGTTTATATGATTTTGATGCATTTTAGCTATTATACAATTAGTTTTTTAATCATACTGTGGGATTCTAACAGTCGTTTATACATGACTAGACTACTCAGGGCTGTGTGAATCTGGTGCGGTAGACTAAAGAGAGAATTGACGATTTAGGGCTTCCATAGAGAGTTAGTTATAAATTAGTATCATTCAAAGGACCTACGAGAATTAGACATTGTGCTTACTCAAGGTTTCTTTAGTTACGTATCGAGGCTACATGGGTAATTAGATTTATGTTCTTCTATAGAGAGTCTTTAGATATCGTTGAATGACTATAAGGGAATTGATAGTGATAGTTTCCCATATTGTATGTGCCTTTGTAAAATTCTTTGACTAGAGGAGTCTGCCAGTAAGAGCCACCCGAGAGTCAGTGTGAATATTGTTCTATTGGTTGTGACGAGTCCATCAAGCCAAAGTCCAAGCTTGGGTTATGTACTGCTTGTTGTCTAGGTAGTCTTCTGAGATACCTGTTGTGTTACTTGATATGGTTTGGGATTTTAGATCTATTTGCTAGGTTCTTTGGTTGATAACTAAATGATTCAATTGGGTAAATAAATAAATGTGAAGGTATATTGGTAGGATTTTGTATGTTAGTGTACTCTTGTTTATCTACTGCATTTATTTCTTTTACTTTTTCTATATTGCTCACCGACAGTAGGGCACAGATCTTGTGGTGGTTGCCTACTAGGATTAGTCTCACACCCTGTTTGGGTTCTGATTTTCATCCCAAACATATTATATGGTTGTAGGTGTGGATAGAGATTTTGGCCCTTTCTACTTCAGGTACATGATTGCTGGTGGGAGCTGGAGAGCATAGGACGGAGCTTAGGCTTGCGATGCTACTCGAGTTGCTGTTTACTTTTAGTACTTTGTTTCTCAGTTGTATTTAATCACGTTGTTGTGTTTACTATTTTCCTTAGATACTTGTACCTACTTCATCATTATCATTATTATTATGTATTCATTTCTTACGCTATTTAGTTCAGTTATAGTATGTTGTTTACTACTTCCGCTATTGTGTTTTATTTCCTTTCCCCTGTATACTTTACCAAATGAGGGTATAGTTTCCCCAATAACTCACCACGTCCCTCACTGCTAGTCCGCAACCTCTAGCATTTGGGAAATTGCACTTAAGGTTATTTGGCAAACTGGGTATGGGGCACCAGTTTAGTGGCTCCGGATTCAGGTCATTACAGGTGAAGAATAATTAATTGGTGGGAATAATATATTGGATCATGGTATACATCATAGTAAACAACATTGTAAAAATATTGAGAATTTTGATTCTTTTTTTTCAACATTACATATATTATCAAGTAATCATGACAAGTAATACAATTTTGAATAAAATGAGTGAAATTTAAAAATAAAATAATTTAGTAAAACAAGTCACACCTAATTCACCTCCCTATATGGGTTTCTAAATTATCCTTTTAAAAAGATCAATTTTTATATAGAATATTTTGTTTTCTTATTTAATCTCCCACACCTAGTCCAATCATCCATTTAAAATGGGTTTTAGGAAGATAATTATATGGTGAAATCAAAAACACCATGTTGGACCTACAATAAAATATTGTATAAAATATACTGAAATTTTTCATCAAATAAAACATTTTTTATTATATTTTAATACTATAACCAAACATAATTTGGAAGTAATTTTTTAGAGCCTAAATATTTATGGAATAATACTCAGATATTAATCTTATATTATTATGTCTTACTTGTGTCTTATTATTCCATAATGATTTGATAAAATCAAAATCCATAACTATTTTACGAGTTTACCACAAACGAGTTTCATTATAATGTAAGACTCTACTTTTAGGACACATTTCAATGATTGTTTAATCTAAAATATGACACGGATGTTTAAAATTTATCGGACTATACCAAATTATTATATAATAATATCATGGTATATTAATAATAGATGAACCATAACCATTTTGTGACTAGAATATCATCTAATTTAGATGTTATCAATTTTTGAGTTTGTTTATTCTTTTGAAGATTCTGTCATAATGATCGAAATATTGGTTGGATAGAATTGATTTTCATTGTAAGGGATGAAACCTATCCATGATCATCGAAACAAATCAAATAATTACTATCACATAAAAAGACATATCAATTTTTTTGGACTAAAATAATGAGATTACGAAGGATAATCTTTTTTTTTATTTATGTTTTATCAATTCATAATCTTCCATGAGATATTTAGATTGATAACTATAACCCTATAACGGGGTATTTTTGATTAATCTATCACAATGATGGATGAATCTCCAAGTTCTTTCAACATATCTAGTCTTTCTAAATTTTTTTGAGGAAATTGGTTTAAATATATATCACAAACATTCTCTAATGAAATTTTCCTTCTTTAATAGGAACCATGAAACTCTTCAATACCCTGGACATTATAGATATTTTTTACAATAAAGTGGAATGTTACCAAAAAAAACTATAACTTTTCATCATCTGTAATGCAACATTGAAATCCTCAAACCTTCATATTCCATCATAAGTGTTCCTTTACATAATCATGAAGTGATATTAAACCCCACGTGATTAATTGGAATAATATAAGATGTAAGATCAATTAAATATCATATATCATGGAAAATGACCTTACATAACACTAGATGGAAGATATATTCACCACGCCATTTTTTATCCAATTATAGAGCATAATCTAGATTAATCAACTATTACATGGCCTAAATTTTAGTGTATAATTGAATAAATTGTTGTATATCATGGTTCGAAGATTATAAATCACAAATTATATTCTATATATACTTTTTAGTTACTCTCTACGATTATGTTACCCATAATTTTACATCCATGGAATCATTTATAACATTTTTAATTACATGAACCTAATTGATTCCATTCATATATAACAATCATATTATATAAAACTTACATACCTTATTTGTCAAAATTAAACATATTTATGCTAAAATACAAAAAACTACCTCATGTATGAGTTATATGACACATCTTAAGTTCCATTACATCATAAAAAAGATATTTAAAATATAAAACCCCCTCATGCCTAATGTATTTAACCAATAAATACTTGGAAGATTTATCATATAACATTAATAACTTTATACATTATTTTTTAAATTTTTATCATATACCTAAAGAAAATGTTCATATCTTCAAATCATTGAAATCCAAAAAATACAAGAACTGCTCAGATACAACTTGTAATATCATGGCATTGATACACAAACTAGATTGCCACTAACCTTAACTATAACAAATGATATGTAAGGATTTAAAACTATCACTATGATTTTTTGTTACTCATTAAGGAATGGTTTACCTATATAGTTTCGTAAAATATATTGGGGGAATATTACCTCAAAAAAACTACATGACCTATCATTATATATAAATTTATGAATATAAATAAATAAATAAACACATAAAGTTTATTGTGGTGCCAATATAAGAAGGGTACATAAAAATTTAGTATAAGCATACCTATATATGAATTCATCTAAATAAATATATTTCATCATGGAATATTGAACATAAAAATATAAACATCATTGATTTACTCAATTATTTAATATCCACACATGTTGGTGTGTTAAATAGTTTAAACATCCATGAATGACATGTTATGATCTATCCCACTGTGGAGTCTGAACCTACACAGTGAAAATCATCACCAATTATCCTATTTACATCAGAGATGATATCTACATATTTTTTATAACTGAAATCATTAATTAAACCAGTATATGAAAAGAAATGGAAGTATAGGGTTTGATTACGAAATTTATTAGTCGTCCAACAAAAATAACCCTAAAATAAATATTATATATAAAATTGCATGATTGAAATTAAAATTTATTTGATATAGACAAGTCAAATGTATAAATTATAACAAACATCTTACATGAATCAATATTTTATAAAATATTATTATCACTTGTATTTCTAATCTCATAAAATCACAATCAAAAACCAAAATAAAATTACCAAGACTTTCTAAATTTCACAAAACCTATTTCTATCCATATCACCAAATATATATAGTAACACATTTTTGGACACTATATTCCCTTTAAATTTAATGAGTTAGACTATCAATTATATAGTAAAACACAAAAACATCAAGACTTATCTCAATCTATAAATTTTAACCAGATATAAATTATGTGTAACCTTAGGCATGCCTCCCTTTACACAATAAGATACTGAATACAAGTGGTTTCCAATGATGGTACAATGAAAAAAATACAAATAATAAAATATAGTCTAAATAAAATAAGTAATAAATAACCAATTATACTATATGATCATAAACATGTGTACATTTAATTTCAAATAAATCGAACATGTTAAAAAAATGAATGTAAAAAACTAAATGAAAAATGTACTGGACATTTTTCATTTGATATGTATGAATAAAAAATTAACATTAAAGAATATGATCTGCAAAAATATATGTTATACACTACATTGATCTTCAATTATCAGCTTAGTTGTCTCTAAAATCCATAAAAACATGATACTGATTCTCATCTCAACCTATTCCTCTAATAAAAAGTGGGGTTTTATAGTTTACAAATATTACAAGGAAGCCTATGAAGGGTGTGAGTAAAACTCAGTAGGCGACACCGAATGGAATTAAAACAAATTATCTTTTAGATAAATATTTCATGATGTTTTTCTATATGTTACACAGTTACAATTACAATCTTAGAATAAGTTAGACAAAAATATTATCAAATGCTTAATCTAGGGGGTTTGATTCACCCAAAATACGATACAAAAATACTTCCATTATTTCTAGGTTTTCTATGTGTATTTTTTGATGGCCTTTTATATTATATGTATTTCTAATGTAATATACCCATCCCTGATCCAAACATGTGGTCCAGGATTGAAATATACTTATTTACAGGGCCCCATCATCAACCTGGGAACTAGGTTCAAATCACTCATAACTATATCATGAATCCACTTAGGGGATTTGTTCAACCATTTGTTAAACATTAATGAAAATAAAATTCTAGGATGATTTTTTACCCACGGTTTAATGGTTTTAATTCCTAATAAAAAAACACATATCATCAAAATATCATAAAATATAAATAGGAACAAGGAATGGGATTACATGACATTCCCATTTTGAAAAACAATTCAATTTCCCTTAATAAATTAATTCCAAATCCATTTATAATTTAATGAATAAAAATCAATTTCCAACCCTTTACGATAATACAAAAAACATGTGATTTATTTCCACATCGATTTTTTTTCAAACAAAATCTAACTTCCATTCCCTATACCTTTTTCAAATAAAATTTTGAAATACATGATATTTCCTTAAACTTGTTCAATCAAAACCTAATTTTTTAATATGATTTCTAATTCCATTTTAATATTACAAAACTGATCATCAAATTATAATAGAAAGATCTATTTATGAATTTAGTACTTACTCATTTACCAAGGCATGCCCAAATGGTCATGTCCTATTCAACTTCAAATTAGTTTAAGGGGTTTATGACTAATTAAAGTAGAATCAAAATCTTTTACATTAAAATCAATTGAATTCATGTAAAACATGACATTACAACACATATCATTTAGTTAGGAGACATTGATAGACTATCAGATATTTTTTGGACTACACAATTTTTTTAAAAGAATTATATCTAAATACATACATGGTCAATAGCTCTTCCAAACCATATTTACTATCATTCAAGATCATCTAACCATCACATTACACTAAATAATGCACATAATCATTAATTTATTAATTATGATAAATATCTTATTATTACAATAAATAATTAAATTCATTGTTAATTCAATTTACAATAACACTAAAAACCAAACAAACATTACCTGATTTTTGAAACCTCAAGACACAAGGTACCATCCACTCTTGAAGCACCCCTAAGACCATTCCATTCATGAGAAAAAATATATGTGATAAAAAAAATAACCATAGAAAGAATTTAAACTTAATATGTCTATCATCTAGTTCTATCAATAGAACTGATGTTCGTAGTCCCAATCTTGTTTATGTTATCTAAATTATTCTTTGGATTTAGGTGTAATAAATTACTAAAATATAAATTTCTATAAAAAACCCCCATTTATGGTTTCTCTACATTATAGGGAACCATATTATCAATCATTCTTAATAATTTAAGCCCATAACCAGACCACAATGAAATTCTATTTTTGGATCAACAACCTACCAAAAAGAGATTCCATACCCTACAATGCCAAAGTTAATGACACAACTCTAATCCAATAAATTTAGGACATTATCAGACATCTAGAGCCAGCTTACCTGTATCTGTCTAAACCATGTTCCTTTTCCAAACATATAACTGGAATTAATTATATATTCCAATTTTATTTGTGTTTAGTTATTCATTAGAAACATAATGCCAATATCACAATGTAAGAACTAGTCTCCTAAAACCATGAACTACCCACACAAGGACTTAACATGGACAACCGATTTCATGCTATTCACCATAGTATCATTCTTTTTATACCCCCAAAAGATAAACTCCAAATATTAATAGCCCATATCCTATCCATTTGCAAACACAATTATTGAACTTGGCCTAACCCTCACATTTTTGATTACGATGGTAAAATAACAAAAAATTTATCACCACAACATAGAGGAACATGATCCAAATTAATTTATGAATTTAAAAATAAAATGAGATTCGAAACCCCAAAAATTATAGATGTACACTCTACCCCACATAGTCTCACATATACCTCTTGATGAGTGCCACATCAATGCCCCCTTTGACACACACAGAATCTTCTCCTAATGATAAATTATACTTTCTCCACAAATTCAAAATTAATATTACCACACATAATAAAATTGTGTCATTATACTTTTTTCACAGTTAATGTATACTCTAAAATCAGGGGACATATCAAAATCATCAAATAGGGCATAGGTTTTTAGACCTGCATGAACCACATTGAAACTCATTAGACATTTTCTTGGTCAAAACTGCTTGTTGATTCATATTTGATATGTACATCATTTATCAGATACGAAATATGACAAAACTATATAAATATAATGTGGAAGCTCTTGTGCCACTAAAATACATTCTTACCATCACCGTTTATATCAGATGTACTTTTCCTCATTCATTATAGTTCATAACAAGTTTATTATCCCATACTACTTTGTTATATCACATATAAATCCTTAAATAGTCACACAATACAAATATTTTGTTGGCCATGCCCCAAAAAAGGCTAGTTCTAAAATTCCATGATCCCCATTTTACCTCCTCCAAAAAATTTATAAAATTCAATTATTATAAGATTTAACTCACCTTTATCCACATCAAGGATTCATCCCTAAGCTATAAGCACTCATCAACACACTAAAAATACAATATAAACATTATCCAATCATAATAAGGGTAGGAACATTTATAATTTTACCCTATTTTTTTAATCTAAACATAATATTTTATATATCATGGTTCTAAAAAAATCAAAATAATCCTTTTAATCAAAATTCCTATGTTTCATACTTGGAAACATCCAACTTGCATTGTTATAGTACCTCAAAACATACCATCAATTTCTACACTAATTGTGACAATAATGTTGGGCCAAAAATTCTCATGAGTTTACCTTATAAGAAAAATAAATCAACACACAATGTTCTATGTCTACCCTATTGTCTCTATGTATCACATATATTCCAATGTCATGAATTATTCTATGATCAATATCATAGGATATCTATCTTACCCATTAGATCTCACAAAAAACAAAACCTATTGAGTGTTATCTGTACCTTATTTGAACACATCTTGAAATACAATTTTATATAAACACCCACTTGAGGGTATCACATAACATATAGAACATTTAACCATATTATTAAAATAACTACCCATTATGTGAAAATTCCCACCGATCATCTACCAATGGGATAGTTCTCTTGAGGATTACAACCCACTATTCACCATGATCACTGCCTACAACATCATCGTAGATGATCATTTCTAATGAATGTTATCAATTAGGTTTATTGAAACTAAATCCTATTTTATGATATGTGGTAAAATTATATATAGTTTTAATCTATTAGTTAAAATAATTTAACCTAAATAAATTGAACATAAGAAGCGCCTTAAATGGTCACTTAATTTTTCATACTTACCTATTAGGGACTCTAGTATTCCATTTACAAAGGGACCAAACCACCAATATCCCCATAGGATCCATAATACCTTGCATAGTGATAATATGTTAATAATTTGGATCAACAGAGTAGAGTGCCACCATGTACATATATTGGAAAAAATATAAGGAGAAACTAATGAAAATTTAAATACATAAGCATCATTCATGACTAAAAAATATTCATATTTGGACTATATCATGCTGATCTTATATGCATAATATAATTACTTATATTCCTCTGGACTCAATAGTCCATTATTGAAATGCCCAATAAACAACTTCTTTCTAATGGGCCAAATGAGAAATACAAATAACTCTATAATTGTAAATCTAAAATCTCATGTGGATCCACCTATGTGGAAATCATGGTACCCACAATAGAACAATCCAAGTAAAAAAATCACATACCCATGATTACATAAAATTTAACCATAAAATACATTCATAATACACCAGTTATGTTTAAACCACAGGCCCCCACACATTACTATGTCAATTTTCTAATAACTCCATAAACAATAATAAATAATGGAATCAACTATCTCATAAGACATTATAATGCTCTACATAGGTTATCTTATAAATATTAACTATATCTTAATTTCTTGTCACCTCAGGTTTCCTTCTCTTAAGAAAGAGGCTTTAGAGTAGAAATATAGTTCGGTGGTTGAATTATGGAGAGAGTTTATCCCATGTATCAAAGTGAAAATCAATAAGAAAAATAAATATAAACAACTCATATAATACAGTCAAATCATAGTAGGTGTAATGGTAAATTAACTAAACAATAGAATCAGATAAATTTCTTACATATTATATATAAATTTTATTCCCTTTTTTTTAGTTAATCGCATGAAGAATGATATACTATAAAAGAAAAGGATCTCACCATCTCTTAGCCATACTAAACCTAGATGTCCTAGTACCACCTAAGATATCTTTACCACTAATATAAACCTAATCATTGGCCTCAAGAAATCTAGTTATAGAAATAACATGTTTGAAAAACTTGGATACCCAAATACCATGGTGGACCATGAATAGTGTGATAAAAACTATATATAGCACCGCCAACAACTAAAAGATAATTTTTTTATTAATAGTTCATATATAAGTTCTTCATGGTAAAAAAGATATTTTTACAACTATTAAAAAATTTAATAATGATATATAAACAATGAATGAAAACAGGGACCTAGATCACACAAAGAATGGTATATGCTATATTCTTCCAGTGATAGGGTTTCTTAGGAGACATTATGATTATTGTTCCAACCGTCTCCCAGACATGGTTAATATTCATAAAAATTTTAAAAAAATTATCCCCATAATTTAATATATCATCCTTGATTCCCTAGATTCCACCTTAGGTTTTTCTTCACTCTATTATCAACCATCATATGTTCCACCCAACATACGTTTTCACCTTAGGTTTACCTATAAATTCTAGGGATCCACCAAACGGTTATCTTCCACATATATATGAAAATTTAAAAACAATAAAGAATAAAACATTCTTCATTACCATATAAAAAAATAAATTTGGATTAGTCATTGCATCATATAAAATATCTATGCCAAAAAATATTTCAAATTTATGCTACTCATGATTGAAAAAACCATTTTGGTTTCATGGAAATATCATTTTCAAACCATTTCTAAAATAGTAAATACATGTGATCAATTAAAATATCCCATTTCCATTTGAATCCAAAATTAATTTCCATTAATGTTATCATTTCACTAAACCATTTCAACAGAAAAACTATTTCTAAAATCCATTTCAACATTCCAGGCCAAACACCATTTTGAAAGTTAAGTTTCAAAATAAAATTTTCAGTCCATTTTTGTATGACAACACTCATACTATAATCCAAAATAAAATATTTATTTCAAAACCTAGTAATCACTCTTTACTAAATGAATTCCAATAGAGTCCACTATTATTATAGTTCCAATATGTATAACACATTTTGGATAAGTAAACTACATTAAAAATCAATATATTTATAATCATATCTTTGTACCATGAATCTATAATGACCACACATTATATAGACTATAGGTATTTCAACATTATATTGGTTAGGTTATGGGATCACATACATTTTTATATTTTCGCCAACAAAATTCATTAATAAAAACTTCAAAAAATATTGACTAGCCTCAAAAAAGATCATAAAACCTTATCAAGCCTCTATGAAACAAATAAAATAATTAGGTAATTTATTATAATTAAAGTATAGTTAGTAAAAAATTAAAATTAAATAAAAAAATAATTTAATTTTTTATGATGATAAAATCTCGTAAAACTGTATCCTTCCATTAACACCTCAATCAATGGGGTGAAGAAATCAAACGAAACACCACTATGACCAAAATGTTCCCAATCACCCACATCTTTGATAAATATCATAACCAATTACTATTGAAATTAGTAAAAGACATATAAAAAACCACAATTGTAGAATACCTTATGAAATATATGATGAATCCCAGGAAAATTGTCTCAAGGCCACCCTTATCCAAAGATACTTGAATATACCTATAAAATTATGTAATTTGAACATGTTTTAGTAGAATCACAAAAAATAGGATGGGAAAAAATAAAACAAGTGGACATGAAAAGTTAAATTGGAAAACATATGAAGAGAATAAGCATATAACATAAAAAAACTCCTTTGAAAGAACCCATTAAGATGTGATTAAATAAGGGAGGGTGGTGATGGGACTGTTATCCTTGCATTTTTGGGGTAAAAATCAAATATTGGGCATCTATATTCATTAATATAAAAGATAAATAACTGTAAACCACCCTTTTAATAGGATTTATGGTTTTTCCATAAGGTCAGTCAAACATTGTTCCTTCGAAGAATATAGATTTCCCAAGAACAATACTCTCATATTTTTGGGGAACACAATTTACAAATACCAACAATAAATTTTTGGAAGGATATTCCTCAGTCTAATACTTCTAACTTAGTTTTTCTATAATAAAGAAAAAACCATTCACAAAGCCTCTACCCCTAACTAAGATACATTGATTCTATATAAATTATCACAGTTTACTCAAAACAATTATTATTATTCATGAAATTTAGTTATAGTACTGAAAACATAGTCCTTGTCATTGTTAAAATTGGTTTCTCATAAACCACGCACACCGAAATATTATCCATTTCATGTGTTTCTCAAAAACCATTAACACATTTACTAAAGCTTCTAACTATCACCTGAGCTCCAAAGATACTATTTATGCCTCATCCCATGTATAAAAAATTTTCATCATTATTTTCTAATGCATGGAATCCTCTTCCAAACATCCAAATAATTATGGCCTATATAGAAAATAAAAAAAAATTAATTCCTCAAAAATTTCAAACCATTTATATAGTTATAAGGTATTAAAAACAAATGTTTCACATAGATAAATAATTGATAATGAAACTCATGGAACATCGATACCTACTCTATAATAAATAAATGGTATAATTAAACCCTTGATAATGTAAATACATAAAAAAAATATATTATCTTGACGGTGTGTACATATATCCAACCATTATCACATTATAATGAACATATAAACAGGTTAAGTGGAGCTTTTAAACTATATGTGACCATATTTATGCCTAATTCTACTCATAAAAATAAAACATATAAATTCCATAGGTTCCACAATTATCATATCCAATAAATAAATTTTCCTCTTCATCTCTAATGTATCACCAGAATATTATAAAAGGTCTTATAAATGTTAAATAAAAATGAAATTCATATCTAATTTATCTATGGATGTACATGATTAAAAATATGTTCTTATAAAAATTTGGAATTGTTTTTAATCACATAGTTAATAGTTAACTCAAATAAATGTTTTCATAGCAAAAAGTAAAACATTTCATGCATTAATAAGAAACCACTTTAGTTATAAATATATGATAAAAATTAAATTGTATATTTTTTAACTCATTTTTAAAAGAATAATTAGTTTTTATACATGTACTGAAAACATTTTATCAATATTCGTATAATATATCATGAAACTATATGGTATCTATTGTCCATCTGAAAAGGAAACAACTTTTGGAGAAATAGGAATATTAGTAGAATGAGAATTTATGGATCATATATTCTAAAAAAACCTATAATTAGTTTTACAACTATATATTTGCTAATTTTGAATTTAACAATGGAATGTCCTATAATAGGTAACCACTAATATGTTATTCTATCAATCAATGAGATTTATGAAGAAAAAAAAAATTATGACCAGATAAAAGATATATCCCAATGTGATGGGAGTTTATAATCCAACAATATAACTTTAATAAATTATTTTTCACCAAGACGATCCCATCATTGAAATGTGGTTGGTTAGCCAAGACGGTGTTCTGAAAAATAATAAACTAAATTACAAGAAGTGATGTATGACATTCTCTATGGTTCAAATACTCAAATAATTCATATTAAACACATTATACGATGAATGTACTATAATATAGGTAAATTAATGTTAAAAAATGTAGGATTGACTAAAAATGATAATAATTACACATGGTTTATCTATTATGACTACAAAGAAACCTGTAGTCATATACAAGGATTAGTTATACTTATAACACACTATGAGTTCATTTTTTGACCATGTATGTGATTTTATATTTACATAATGGGTTGATAGTGATAAATTTTACCTATAAAATAATTTTTACATTAACATATTTATGAAGGAACCCCTTGAACTATTACAGAAACTCCTTTTTTCTAACAAAAAATTCATAAGTCACAAACTCAACCATTACTAAATACCCCCATAACAATAAACATTTATATTTATCTATGTAAAAAATATATATATGGGACCACCTACTAGAGACTAGATGGATAAGTTAAATGAACATAATTATATTTATTTTTTATTATAATTTTTAAATAAAATATAGAAATAAATCACCAAAAAATGAATATGTTTGTGAGAAGGCTAGAAGTTATATTAATGAAATTTTGAGAAAATGGGTTTTGGGACAGGAATTAGAAGTAATATTTTATGTAAACTCATAATTAAAAATCAAATGAAAATTAGAGGTGATATATGATGGAATAGAGTATGAGGGAATGGTTCATTCAGTGGTTTTCCCCTATTTGGGGTATATTATTGTGAGGTAGAAATTAATTAATTTATTAAATTAAAAACATTATTAATTAAATTTGTTAAAAAACAATGGTCTATAACCTCCTACAAAATATAAAAATAATCATCCTAATGTAGTAATTTTTATATGTGCTCATTTCAATATAAACGAATGAAATTCATGCTACTATGTGAGAACTATAAATTTCATTATTCTTTTTTGTATTATTATTATTTGAAGAAATAATTTTGTATTCCATTTAAATTGGGTAATTAAAATATCCTTTGTTCCATAAAATCATATATTTTATGTGATAAAAATTGGACAATGAAAATAACATAGATATATTACCTCAAAATATCACTTCCTAGTGAATAAATTTCCATGATTGTCCATTTGAAAATAATTTAGGAAATAATCATAGTTTATCACCGCAAACATTTACTTTGTAAATAGAATATTGTTGATTTTATTATTAAAACGTAACACCAAACCTTAAGCGAATTACTATAATCTATAATAATATTATTACACAAATTCATCCAATAGAAAATAGATTTAAAAATGGTGGTATAAATATGAATAAACAAAATATAAAAAATATAGAAAACTTTTATTATATAGTTTTTTGATTAAATAATTATAAATAACCACATAATTTTTAGTACAATCATTTTATGCTTCAGGATTATATTTTCAACCAAAAAAATAATTTCCCATTGTGTGTCGAAACCGAAATATATTAATAGTATTTTTAATATATTAATTTTAAAAATAAATACAAATTTTTAAATAATATTTTCAGTATTATATTATAGTGATTTATTTATTTTAAAAAAAATGTTTAATTCTTAGATAACCATACAAAATTATGGTTTCCTATGATGTCATTTAGTTTCATTAAATAATGTAATATAAATGACATAATTTGTTTTATATTTTCTTATACAGTAAAATAAGTCTCCTTTAATTAGATATAATATCATTAATTATGTTTTAATTATCATTATACTTTATTTTGATATAATTTTATTAATAGCTCAACAATGCAATTTACTAAAACAAATTTTCATTAAATTTTTCCTTTATATAAAAAATTATTTAATCCACTTATTGAAATTTGAATATTTAAAAATATATTTGTATTATGAATTGGTATGTAAAAAATTCAAACATACATCCCTTTAAATTTTAATTATTCCAAATAATAACTAGAGTAAATATTTTTAACATTATTATGGGTAAAACAAGTAGAACATGAGAAAAACATTTACATATGACCAAAAAATATTTGTAAAATATATATTTAAGTTCATTTATATAATTTTTTTCAACCATAACAACTGAAAATTATATAATTATTCAATTTCATTCTAATTTCCTTTTATTATTACATTTTTATTAATTTTTAAAGATGATAAATTCAAAATTTCAATATCTTCATTTTATTATGGTTAATATTTTTAATATGGTTTAAATGAGTCAATATTTAGTTATTAATTTTCATTAAAAATATAAATAAATTAGATTTGTCATGGATTATTTTTTAATATTTCTAGTAATATAATGGTTAATATAAATTCATACACAACATTGACACAATGGTTTTTCATGTATTTGAAAAATTATTGAAATGATTTTAACACGATTAAAAGTAATAAAATTTGGCTGAATTATAAGATTAAACTAATTTATTTGTGAATAAAATTTTATAATTAATGGTATATGATTTTATATTTTTAATACATTGTAATCATAATTATTTTAATGACAAATTAAATTAATTGGTACAGAAATAATTTTATTGATATTTTATGATAATGAATATTTAATTGAATTATTTAAAAACCAAAAATATATCAAAATGGGAAGAAGAAAAAATTAAAATTTTTTAATAGTTCATTAATTAAACATAATTTTACCACATTTCTATTTATATGTAAATTTATGACCCTTAAATTCCAAAAAATGTGTTACCACAATTTCAGTTAAAAAGGTTTAATGAAGGGATTAATAAAAACAATAACATTTAAAATTAAATCAAAACTAATATAAATATTTATATTAAATGATATATAGATATTATAGTGTTTTTATTAGAATAATTTATAATTTGGGAGAAATTTTCTTTATATATACAATAATTATTTAAAAAAATATTTATGTAATTCCTTGTGGGTCTATTACACGCATATAAAAGGGAAGCTCTTCTAATATATTAATCACACATCAATATCCATATATAATGACCAATAATCACATAAACATCTTCCCATCCTTCATATACATGATCTCTGTTCTTTATTATCACTAATGGACTATCCTATGATTCTTAATCTATAAGAAAACTGTGATTTTTTTAATAAGTTGAATAAATTTTAGAAGAGTAATTTTATTTTACATCCTTTTCAAACAGAATAAGATATTCTATAAAATATACCATATAATGAAAAATTTATCTTATATTTAACTATATTTGATTTTTCTAGTGAAACAACTAATACTGAAATCCCTTCCATCATATGGAATGCGGAAACATCACTCATACGTGTGTAAGGCCTACCGTCTCTACATAGTTATGTAATTACACATCATCAAAACCATACATGGATAGTTATAAAGAAAAGAATAATTAATAAATATAAAAGTTTGGATATATTTTTTTTGTTGAAATATATTTTATCTTTAAAATCTTTTCAATTTCATAAATATTAATTGATAATGTCTTGTATGCATTCATGTGGACTACAACTTACAAAATGTGATGTTGTTATTTTTCATGTATACATTTCCACGATTATTTTGAATACTTATATAATGAATATTTATTATATTTATATCATGATAATCATTCTAGAGGTTATTTGTCGATGAAAAATATTCATGGACAAAAAAAAGAAAAAACAAAATACCTGAAAAAGAAAAAAATAACACTCAGAAATGATGATTTTAATAAATAATAAAAAATAAATGGGTGGGGATATAATAAGATGATCATATATGATATTTTAATTTTTAAAATTTGTTTTTTATATGATTATAGAAAACACTAATTATTATAATGGATTCTAAAGTAAGACATGTATCATGTCTTATATGGGGTAAGGAATTATAATGTATTATCATTCTTATTTAAGATTGTTTATATTTAAGATTACATTGGGGAATTATATAATCATTATAACTTAAAAAACATAATCTATTCTCATATAGATATCATTATTGAAAAAAATTTCCCTTAAATTTTACACTTTTTAGGTACTCATGATAAGAAAATAATTCTTTTTAAGAAACTGAATTTGTTTTTTATTCGGACCACAATATTTTTATTTAATATAAATACTCTCATCATAATGATCTATTTATGTTTTTAAAAAATATACAGTGATTTAATAAATAAGTTACAATATAATTTAATTTTTTGTGGTAAAAATTTAATTATTCATTTCATTTTACAAATGATGTACTTTTTACCAAATGTGTGATCACAATATTTATTTAAACAAATACATCATGAAAAATATTTATTTCCATCATTATTAAACATATAAATATATCTTATAGTACATGATTTCATTGATAATTTAAAGGAAATTTTTTCATCAATATTTATTAATTTTTTATATTTAAAATTATTAATATCAAAATTAAAATTGTATTTTCCTCGTTAAATTCAATATTGATGTTTCAAAAGTAATTTCAACTACGTCAACATTCGTGTAATAATATTATTATCTAAATAGGATATAATTTAATGATATTATCCTCCATATATTTTCGAATTAATTATGATAATATATATTGGCGTAAGAATAATGAATATATTTGATATTTTATCCATTAAGAATAGTTATTTATTATTTTAGAATATTTATTACATTGTTTTTATTTATATGATGAACACATTGCAAATATAATGTGATGCACTTTGGAATCAGAATTAAATACACACCAGATGCATTAGTTGATCTCTTGAGAAGAAGTATGTTCAGTACTAGGCATCTGTATTAGTTGTTTTTTAATTTGTCTTAGAACATGGATTCAATGATTGGTTTTGGATATCTCACATTTTTCACTCCATACTTTAAAAAATTAGTTATTAATTTCATTTTTATTGATAGAATATTGATGAAATAAATGGACATGTTTCAAAATAATGATATTATTTATATTTAATTATTTTATCATTATTTATTACATCCTTATCATTAATGACTTATTCAATACTATGATAGCTTCTATTATACACATTCGATTACTGATCATCTGAGCTCACCACATTCACATTTTTTATTTCCATATAAATTAAGGAAATGTATTGTGTTTGATAAAAGATTTTTTGATAGATTAAATAATAAGTATTCCAAAAAAATATTATGTTGTATAATATGTTTTTAAATGTTATAGGTGAGTCATGAATTTATCTAATTATTAGGTTTTGTCAAACTAATTTTTACATTGATATTTGATCTCTTTTATTGGGTGAAAATGTAAAAATGTAACCACCATTTATGGGTCAATATATTAACGGTTTCAAATTTGGTATCGTAAATATATTTGAATTAAACATGGGACCATGATTTAGAAAAAAACACCGTAGAACATAACCCTTTGATATACTATGAGGATATATATATGTCTAGGATAATGTTTCAATGTTTTAGTAATATCGATTTTGGAAGGATTTACAATAAAATTACCTATTATCATGATACTCGAATGTAAATACATTTGTTTCATAGATTCACCATGAAGTAAAAATAACGAAATGGGTAGATTGGGTATTAACATAATCTATAGTATGTGAAAAATATGTGGTCTTAAGCATCTACACATAGATAAAAAATAATATGAAATATTCATTTATTAATTCACCAACCATTTATTAACCATTTTAAATGATTTTTAAATGTTATTTTATATTTTAATGTATTTCAAAAGATGCAAAATATTGTTTTATTGATTGGATGTGCTTATGATTTCAATATATGAATCGAATTACACCATATTTGAAATTATATACAATGATGCCTACCACTGTTATCTAATTTGGTGTATACTATTTTAGTGAAATAATGCATGCTGGTTGAAATTAAATCATATCGACACACATAATCTAAAAAAGGATTTCTCTTCTAGACATGACTATAATACTATATTTGTATCTAATCATATTATAAAAATTTAAGGGAATGTTTTGACATGTAATATTTGATATAAGGAGATTCCATTTTCTCCACCACATGATAGTATGAGTTTATACTAAACTATATAATAGAAATAGAAATTATTTAAAACAAATATTGATATAGTGGATGAGAAATGTATCGATCCCATTAAAATTCTATTTTATTCTTTTAAAATTAAAAAAAATATAAATTTTTATTTTAGATATGGTATGTTTAATGATCGATGATAGTTAATGGTTGATGCTATTTCAGAACACTACAAAGGCTATGAAAATAGAGGTTTTGGAATGAAAGACATTAAATATTATATTCATTGAATGATATATTCCTCACACACTCAAAATTAATTTTTTATGGTCAATCACATTTAAATAAAAAATGATAAACCACCAGTTTACATATACAAGCAAATAATTGATCCGTTAAATTTAAATTTCATCCAACCTATTTTAATATCCCTAAATAGTTTCATTGAGATATTATTCACCTAAGAGTCAGTTTACTCTATAAAAAGGACTTCAAACCATAACACTAGCTTATCCCATGATTGGATGTACTCCACAATGATGATATTCTCCTTGTTTAATCCCCATATTAAATTCAGATCCTTATAATAAATACAAGTTCCATGCTCCTCATTAAGAGGAAACCTTATATCATTTTTTATTCTACATTCATCCATTTTTCATGAGATTTAATTGTTATAATAATTTCATCAATTACCTATTATAAACTCATAAGCAATTCCAAAAACTGTTAGGACATAGAATCAAATAATGCTGGCTAGAAAGGCGAAATAGAGTGATCGTGATCACTAACAACATTTTTTCCCTACTGGCTTGTATATTTGCAGATTCATTGGGTATCCTTGTCCATTTTATTATATTTAATTTTCTTTTCTCATCGAGTCTCCATTAGTAGTTTTAGGTAAGAGTAGTCTTTCCTCTATGTAAGGTTACACTTCTTAGTCCTTCTCCTCCTCGATCATTGGAGATGATCACTTGGTGATTCCTCATTTGAATATCATGTTGATTAGTTAGAAAATCCATCACTAAATTAATTTTAAAAAACCATTAATCCATCCATGGATTCCTTGTTCTAAACATAATCAGGAACCACTACCACATTTGATAGTTGTGAAAAAGGATTTCCCATCACAATAGTAGAGACCTCCCTCCTGGGAATTACCCTAGTCACAACATCACCCCCTGAACCAATACTCAAAGAAATAAATCATGTATTATCCACCATGGGTACTATAACCCCATTATATTTTAAATTAGTACCAATCCCAACTCACACCAATTCATCATATGAGGCAACCATTTCATGACCTCCCCCATCAAGCACACTACAACCTCAAGGCCATCTAGTATAAAACATTCCCAATACCCGGAATTTTTCTCTATATCCAGACTCATTTTCCAAAAAGATACCTCTTCTTATTGTTAGGGGTTTAATTACTTTCTTAGCCTACAGATGACAGCTGCCACCAAGGGGTTCTCCTAATATCTTCTATGTGTTTATTTTTCCTCACACTCTACACCCACATTCCCCTTACAAGAAATCATATCCACATTATTGGTCATAGAGGCCTTTATACCACTAAATCCAACATCCTCTATCATGTCATGTTAGTGAAAACCATTTCTACATTTTATCGACGAATGGACTATCTTCTTGTAGTGAAAATGGATATCATCCCATGATTTATAACCACTTGCTTCGTAAAATGATATTCATATCCTACTAAAATCCAAAAGAATTCAAAAGGTGCTCTTGAAGAGTCTACCACCACACACACTCAGGGATTATCATGATGATAGACTTATTTGGTTCTATTATTAGAGCACAAATACCTACCGGTAAGGTTCCCACAATTCCTAATAATCAAATGTTTTTGAAATGGAATGGGTAGTTTAGGAAAACTCACCCAAATATCTACCCAATCTGATTCTTGATTCCAATGGAATTCATATGATTATCTATGGAGATAAAAGTAGTATATGTTTTAGTTTAGGGGTGTGGAACACTATGATTTGATCATGTCATCCTACGATGCAAAATGAATCATAATATTACTATTATCTATCAAAAATATAGTAGTAATATCATGCAAATACAATTATCACAAAAAAAATCTTATAAATGGTGTCTACTGAAGGAATCCTCTATGGAAAGATTAAAATAATGTTTCTATTTGGAAGTGATGAGGGTTTTTTAAGCATTGTAATTGATAGTGGAAGGATATGGAATCCTTAATATATCGAGGGAATCATTGGACATAGAGAACACATATGTAATGAGGGATCCATCTGACAGTTGGAGAATGGGGAAAATGTAAATTCTTTACCTTGAAGGACAAAAACTTATCTTCCCCCACCGGTTGGGGAGGGACATGGAGGGATACTGACACCATCATGGTGTGGGAAATGAAATCAAAACTCTCCCCCAAGGGTTCAATCACGAAATCATGTCAAAATTATTCATTACAGGAAATGAGTATATTTGGAAGGTATATTTTAGAAAATTTTGATAATGGGAAAAGGAATGTATATTAATGTGTGAATGAATCATTAAATATTAGAAAAAAATTATGCAAACTATATAAATAAATTGAATAGTATAATTGGTTTGTTCTTTTATGGTATATATCATGTCCTTCAATGATTGTAACTCAACAATATCATTTCATCATATGATTTTATGGTTTCATATTCAATCAAGGTATGTAAAAAAAATCCCACTGTCATAAATTCTCAAATGAAATAAAGATAAGAATGTGGATTCTTGATCATTATGTAATGGTAAATATGGAAACTAATAAATTGGGATTAGTGGAATTCCCAAAATCCAAATTTTTTGAGAAAAAACACCTTCCAAATTTAATGAAAGAAAGAATAATCTGCAATATATATGGGGAGAATATCAATGAAGATCTTGAGTGTAAGGAAAATAAATAATCCTGCCACGTCTAGTAATTCAGCTGTAAGGAGGCGGGGAACTATAAAAATTATTTTCCCAAGTGTAAAGGTGATTTTCAATTGAAAAATATAAGATATAAATTCCAATATTTTGAAATATATATATATATGAATATAAAATCAATTCTATTTTGATATGACATACATTATTTATAAACACAAGTTTACCAAGTGATTTTTTCTATTTTAGAACTACACAATCATTTATATCTACAATAATTTTTTATCATACACTAAAGCTCTAAGTGGGGACATTCCTATCAAAATACCATTTTAGAATCTGGTTTTAATGAAAAATAATGTGTAGTCTATTTTATGTTCAAAATGTATTTTGAATTAGAAACATGATTTTTATACCAATAATTCACTGTGAAATAATATTTTTTTGGGGATTAATTAGTTTTTAGGATTATGAAATTAATAGATAAAGCATAAAATAATATATTATTAACAATTTTTATAATAAATTAATGTTTATAGTACTGTAGAATTTATATTGGTGTTACTATTTACATTTTAGGATTTCTATGATTACATAATTAAATATTGTATTGTTCATATTGAGTGTTATTATAACTCTTTATAATAATTTTATTAGATCACTAATAACATTTATTTATTTTAAGGGTGATAATATCACAAATATATTTATTTTCATTTCCCAATCATGAAAATTTATTATTAATCGTTAGTTGTGAAATTTATATGTGAAAACTGAGAAAATATTAAATAGATAATTACATTGATATGTGGAATATTTCATGTATTTATATTTTATAATTTTCTCCATCACAATAGTAAAATAATCCATCAACATTAGTAAATAGATATTTATGTAAAAAATATATATTTTACATGCAATTATGATGAATTGATATGTCATATTTATCAATTAATGATTAATTATTTTGTGGTTATTAAAATTATATTTTTCATTTTATCATTCAATGTGCATAAAAACATATATTACATTTTTTCTATATAAAAAAATTATTTTCATTAACATATAATGATTTTAATAGGAGACAATGACCCATAGCATATATGATCAACACCACTACGATTAAATGAACCATGAGATATTATTGTATAAATATGACCTCTATAATATAAACCATAAATTAGAGGGAAATAATAGTATTAAATGATTTATGAAATATATATAAAGGTCTTTAAAATGAACATTTATTTATTATTTCTAACCATATAAGAGCTCGCTATTTACTTTGGTAATTTTATTTATCTAAAATAATTTTTTATTAAAAATAGTTTTAAATACATTTTCTTAGAATGAAATATATATAAATCTTCGACTTTTAAGAAATTTATTTTATAATATTAAATAATTTTTTTTAATTCATCATATATAAAATAGATTATCGTGAAATATTGAGATTTTAAAAAAATGATTTATATTTCCATGAATTTGAAAATATACAAATTTTTAGTAGAAACTATAATTTATTTTTCTGTAATAATAATATTATATTAATTTTTTTAGTTTTAAAATTTAATTACATAATATTTAATAAAATTAATCCAATTATTTTCGTTGGAATAAATTTCACACCTGAATTTTTTATATCATCATTTTTCACTTAAATATGAATTTTACTGAAAACACATTAAATCACCTATTGTATGTTTTTTTAAATGTAATTCTGTCATATTTAAGAATATAATTATTGAAAAATGGAATCCATATTTTTAATTATTGGGTGATTTTTTTTGTAAATTGTTACATTTTTTTGACTTTATGGATAATAGATTTAATACATTTTTTGTCACAGTAAGGATAAATTAGGTAATTAATGAAAAAATATAATGATATGGAGTTGAAAATGATCTGAACACATTAGAAAATTTTATTATATTATTACAAATCATCGTTGTTTTTAAAAATGAAGATTATATGAAATTTATATTCAATTTGGTCATGATATAGTCATTTATAATGTTTAAGTGAATTGAAATCCTAAAATGTCACACTCTTAATTTTAATAACTATTATATTTTGAACATATAGATAAAATGTAGATATATTTCTATAAATATTAATTTCAATGAAAAAATAATTTTTTATATTATTCTTAGTTATGTTTAATTCTTAATGAATAACAAATTTTCTAAACAATTTACACATCATTGATGTAGTAATTATTCAACTAATAGAAAAATAAAAAATGTTATTTTGAAAATAATAATGTAAATATATTTTTAATATATTCTAACATAAATTCTTTTTTTATAAAAACATAAAATTTTATTTCTCTTTTTATGTGTTATATTTTAATTCAATTTTTTATTTTAGTTTTAACGGTCAAAATAAATTAATTGTTAAGAAATTGACATAATTGTTATTTTATAATAAATATATTACTTAAAGGAATTAAAATTCATAAAATTATTTTTTTTACTTTTGATAATGATAAGGTTTAAAAGATCATATATTTTACATTTATGATAAACTTTTCCAATTATAGTATCTATACAATCGCTCTAACAATATGGAATATTGCTATCATAGTAATTATTTAAAAGGATAATGAATGGTAATAAAACAAGGTTACAAATGTTTTCTAAAAAATGTTAAAATTGTATTTAATGATATTATTGTGGCATATCATAATCATATAATTTATCCCTATCAATATTTTAGCATTTTTATAACAAATGTAATTTAATTTACATTAATATATTAAAAAATTCCACGTGTTCTCTGCCCCTTTATTATAAAAGGTAACCTCTACCTCTCATTTATCCACAAATAAAAACACATTTGGTTTTCATGATTCCTACCTAAATACCATCATCACTTACCCTACACATACTATTGTAATTATTTAGTAAATATTTAAACATCAAGGTTCTTAAGTTGTAATGAAATTGAGGATGTCCTAAGAATCGTAATAGTTCTTAATGGGGTGTTTTGGTTTTATTTGATTTTATAACATCATAAAAATATTCTAAAAATATGATAAAAATAATAATACCAGTAGATTAAATTTAATATTCTTTGTTTATATTAAATACATAACATATATTCATCTCATAATTCATAAAATTTTAATGGAATCCATCATTTATGTGTATAGTGGACTAAATCCAAATGAACTGATGAAATTCATTTCCATCACTGCCTCTCATAGAATGTAATTATTTTTATTTAAATCATAGATAATATATTAATGATATATTTATCATTATAAATATATAATAGATAATAAAATATCATAATATTCGATCCAAATAAAAAGGACAATGTATTTTATGTGTATGCATGGAACTCCACCACCACGAAGCATTGTGCTATTTTTTAATCACCACATCAAATTGATGATATAAAAAATAATATTAAAAAAATATATCATTTATGATAAATTTATATTTCTAGAATGAAAAAATAATACATTCTTTATTTCCATAATGATCTTTGAAAAATTAAAATGTTGTTCATTCATATGTGTCGCTTACTCTCTTAAAGATTGTGGCATAGTTCATTATGTGTAATTTTTTAAGTATCTATTATAATAGTTTAAATAATTAATAAAAAATATATTTATGTCATCATTATTATTTTTGAAAATATATATCAATGAATCTAATTTTCCAGATTGACACACCGATGTTGTTTTGAAATTATGAATTAAACACCCTCAAAACAACCAATATAGACATGATTGATTTTTTAATTTAATATTTTATGAAAATAATTGAAATATATTGATTAGGGAAAGTGAATTTGACCACGAAAAGGTTCATAATAAATCAAATAATTTATCATAATTTATTATAAATGTTTTAAAGGTCATAGATAAGAAATGTGTACCCGGGTAAGGGATTTTGTCTTAATAGTTTATCACAGAGGAATATTTTATTATTATGAACCAAATTTCATTAAATAATGTATATACTGAAAAAATTCCATTTTATACAATAAATAAAAAAATAAAGATACTTTATGTATGAATTTAAATTATTTTACCAAAATGGATTTTATATAATTGTGATCAGGTGGACAAGGGTTTCTTAACTTAATTTCCTATTTTTAACTTATAACTATTCTCCAGTGAATTTTTTATTCCATGATTATGTGTGAATTGGTATTTATTTATTTTTATTATGCACATATAATTTATTTACTATAATTTGTATTAGATAGGAATACTATCTTATTTGATTCATTCTCAATTCAATGATATGTTCTTTATGAGGGTTATTCGTCTAAAATTACCATTCCATGTGACATATGTTTATTAAATGAACCTATATTATTTTATAAGGTGTATATACACCCCTAAAAAAATTTATATAATTAATATCATTATTAAAGTTAAATATATTTTTCATTATATGTTATTGTTCTTGATAATTATAACTGAATAGTTTCTATAGTGGAAAAATGATTTTGTTACATTTTTATTTCCTTTCATGATTCATTGTGAGAATGGTTTATTGGACAAAATAAAATTCCATATTCTTCATTAACCACATATAATTTATTATTATTTGTTTCTTAATATTTTTATTTGTTTGATTTCCATTAAATCTCGGTTGTATTTAAAAAATCATGAAATTTCATAATAAGTGATATTAGTCTTCTATATTCTTTTCGATTATGAATATTTATCTTTTGAATCCATTTTTTTAATTTTATTGGGAAATTTTATTGTTTAAACATATTTTTTATCCAAAATATATATAACATGATCATTGTCCATATTTTATAAGATTTTAAAATGGAGTTTTCTAAAAATTTTCCAAATGGGTCACTTTAGACTCCCCTTCCGTAGTGTTTTAAAATAGTGACTATTTTTAGCATTTAAATAATGAAATTATTTTCCCACATTCATTATAATTAATTAAATTAAATATTACATTATACGTTTTCATTGAAATTTTTAAATATAATTTTAATCGAAATATTTACTAATTTTTTTAAAATCTGATCCTAATAGTGATTAGGGAATTCTCCACCAAAATTATTTTACTCTATTTAATGTTCATTTATTAATGATAGAGGACATGATAATTATATTTGAGAAACATGTGAGCCTACTCTAGTTTATATAATCAAATGATCCTCATTATAACTCATGTGGAATTGATAAACTCCAGCAGATCTCATTAATTTATTTGATTATGTTATTTATCATAAAATAAATAAAGGAGGGTGTTAACTAGCATGGTTTTTAATATGGATTTAACTAATTTCCAGTTATTTATGAGATGTGTCTAAGTCTAGTTATGAATACTATCCTCTCTGTTTCATGAATGATTTTTTAATATTCTTACTATAGGCCTTCAATGATTCCTTTCACCAATATAACATGACATGGATCCTAATTATTGATTCAAAGGAATATTTACTTTATTTAATTCTTATGCCATGTTTCATGATTGATGAAATTATTATAAATGGGAATTAGTTCCGTAAATTTTTACCCATTAACATTCATTATATAATCACACCCCTATAATATACTTATACTCACTAATTACTTGAAATTGATAATTCAAATTTTTACCCTTATTGGGAATTTGATCCCTCCCATATTGTGTTTAATTTTCCCCTGGTTATGATGAATGTTGATAAATATTTTTTTTATAAAAAGGTTTCATATGTGATTAAATCTATTGTAAATGTTGAATAATTATTATTTAAGATTAAAATTTAAATATACATATAAAAATAATCTATTCGAGTCAATAATGTTGTTTATATAATTTATTTTCATAATTCCTTAACATACTATTATTAAAAGATACATTGGAATTTAATTGATACATTATATCATTTTGATATTTTACAATTTGGATTAAAAAATGGTGTCCCACATACCATTTTTGAATTTAATAATTCAATGTTTATTTTCTACGCATATGATCTATGTGTATGGTTTTTGGGTCCATACTGATAGTAAGAGAGAATAGTTTGGATACTATTGGAGATTAGGATGGTTTCATGTGTGGTTATTATAATAGTTTGAGATTCTACCACATGTTTATATTTTAAGTTCTTTCATAAGTTTAATGTGTTTTACATTTATTTTTGGTTTTTAGTGATTATATTTTGAGGTGATTATGGTTATTTTGTGTGATGTTTGATTATGTTGAGTTACATGAAACCATTAAGATAAACGTGAGGTTTTATTTAGTAAAATTGTAATAAATTCTGTAAAAAATTTAACATCTTTTACCCCCTTTTAGTTTTTATTAATTTCATTTAGAGGTGATTATGGTTATTTTGAGTGATTTTTTATTAGGTTGTGTTATATGGATCCATTAGGGTAAACATGAGGTATTATTTAGTAATAATTGTATAAAAATTTTAGTTATGTAAGATGAAAGATCCTAGAATACCATATAGTATTAAAATGTGATTTAATGTAGATATTATTCATATTATTTAGGATATAAGGTTATTAAAATATCTAAGCTGAACCTGGGCTGTTTTTTGATGACATAGTATCAAATGTAGTATTTCCTCGTATAATGGATTATTTATTTGTTGAATTATATTAAAATATGATATCCATTTGGTTGTGTATGATATTTAAAGATAATATAAATGTGTTTTTATCCCTTTGAGGAATTATTTTATCCATTAGAAGTTGATTCTAGTGCTCCAAGAATGAATAAATTCACCATTATTAGTCATTGTTTTGGAAAAAATATGAGTTGTTGTGGAAATTTAGTACAAGATGAAATTACAGTTTTAATGTAAGTATTTATCCTATTTATTTTATTTTTTATGGTAAAATCTTTCCTCAACTATAGGGAAACCTATTTCGAAATAAATAAAATTTCTTATTACCTTCATTTTTGATTAATTGATGGTATTTTTTATAGTTCTATATATTACGGTTCTATATTCATTTTCATTCTCATGACCCTTAACATTCTCGTGATTGATGATCTCTATCACTATAAAGATTTTTTTACTATATTACTTTCATGAATTTCAATATTTTCAATTCCCAATATTTTTCCCTATTTAGAAAACCAATTAATTTTTATTTTTTATTACTATAATACTTCTTTTCTTCTCGTTTCATGAGGATGTTTATTAGCATATTTTATAATTTGGGATTTCAAAAATCGATTTTTCAAATGTTTTTCAAATATATTTCAAGTTGAAATTTTGAGGATGAAATAATTTAAAAGTTGTAGAATATAATATCATTGTATTATTAAACAAAAATTATGTTTTAAGTGTATATGATATCCAAAACATAGGTTAAATGAATAGTGAAGTATTATTATTATAATAAGACTGTAATAAACATTTTATTCGATTGAATAGTATTAATAGAATTAAATTAAATATATAACATATATAAACTTCTTAATATATTAAAATATTCTTATTAATTCTTATGCAATAAGCCCTAAATTTTTTTTACTCTTTCCGTTCTAACAAAATACATTAATGTAAAAAATGGTTTCTATTAAATTTAGGGAAAAAATATTATACATAATTTCCTGAAATTTTAGAAAATATATCTCGTTGAGTGATAATTTTAATTTTAAATATCATATAAAAACATTAGTATAGTGAATTTACATGAATTTTTTGAGAATGTTTAAATTTAAATGACTTGTAAAAATATATATTTTTTTGAAAAATGTATTATCATTTAATGTATCAATAAAATAAAAGATTATTTTATGTGAGTTTTTAAATTTCATTAGCTTCATTTTTTTAATAATATCCCAATTATAGTCTTTCATTTGTGTTATATACTTTAATTTACTATATGCATATTTTTGAACTTAAAAAGGAAATTTTCAGTATATTGATTTTGTCACATTTGGAGATTATTATTTTAGAATAAAATAAACTTATTCTAAAATTTTAATTTTTATAAATAAATATATTATTTAGAATAAGTTGGTTAATTGTTTTTAAATATAACACATTTATTAATGGAAATTATTATTGGTAGCCTTAGTGATTACTGTTACCACTATAAAAGGTAAATCGAGTAATTAAAGATATCAATTAAATGAAAAGGACTAATACATTAATTTAATCGTATGAGAATATCTTATCCATAATAATCCTAATTTGAAACATATAACCCTTTTTTAATTGGGAATGAATTTTACCATGATAATATTTATATATAAATTAAACTCAAAATGCCACATGAATTATAAATATTAATGTGTCATCCGCGAACATGAGGTAGAAAATAGACCGAGACACCCTGCTCCTTCAGTAAGGTCAAATCACTCCACTTGTAGTGATTCTCTGAATAACAGAAGTCATGATATCCTCAACAATTGTAAATAGGATCAGAGAAATATGATCTATTTTTCTATGGTTGCAGTTGGCTTAGAAGAAACTATAGGATTTATCCATAAATGTGACTGCATTCCATGATGAGGAGAAGCATATAAAGATGACAAATAAATTCCAAGTAGAGAACCCCACACCATCCAATTTCTTATTAATGAATCCCCTCTCCACCCAATAATATTATTTGTTCATATCTATCATTATCGCCAAATCATCTCTAATCATTTTTATGTTCAGGTCTCTGATCATGTATTAGTCAAGAGAAATAGATCCTCAGATTGATCTCTCCCTCTCAATGTTGTGTTTCCCCAATGAGATCTACTGAGGAAGATTGGTAGAGATCTTGTCATTAACAATAACAACAATTATTTTGTATTTTATGTTCCATAAACACATCGGTCGAAAGATAATTACTAAGGAGGGGTTCCTTCTTTTTGGAATAAGTACCATAGAGGTGGTGCAAACAACACTTGGAAGGATTCCACCTTGAAAGAAATCATGCATGGCCAATGTAATAACAATCTTCATTATGTCCTACATAACCTTTTAGAAGGATATTGGGAATCTATCTGGGAAAGGGCCACACTCTAGATCAAGGTTTTGTATGGCCTTTATGATCACTTTCTCCTATGGAATGGAGCAGACCCTCTCACTGTCATGGATTAACCTGTAATTTTTATCACCTCTAATAGGTCTATGGCTCTTCTTGGGTACCCATTAGACATAGGGGTGTTGGGGATACAAGGAGATCCTTGAAAAAAGTGTGCACCAGATCACCAACAACATCTATATCATTCATATAGGAAAAATATTCAAAAAGGATATTATGTTTCACAAGTTTCTTTCATTCCTTTTTGAACACATGAAACAACACCGTATTATTATCACCCTCCTTTATCCATTTTATTCTTGAATCTTCTCTCACCAAGGGTTACTTCTGCAGAAGTCTTTCCTCCTAGGCTTATATCATTTTGGAAGGCTTCTTGAAGGTTTGGCCATCCCATGCTTCCTCTAATCTGCCCTCGAGTCCTTCAACCACCTTTATAGCCTCTTCTATATCTTCATTAGGGGGAGAGTACTATTTCATTCACTCAAGATGTATATACATTAAATGAAGAAGCTTCTTGTGGATAGCCACCCATGAGTGGCCCTGGGAATGTTTATTCCAAACTGACTTTACCAAAGTGGTAATAATTGGAATATTGAACCACTGGTGATAGAATATAAACCGCCCCTAAAGAACATAACCCGACTCCAAACACCCTAGATACATGGAATGATTATAATGAACCCAAACCAAGAGATTCACCTTATCCTTGGAGAACAAGACGGTGGCATGTAAATTGGATATGCATCTATCCAACCAGCTCCATAATCCATGGGGGAATCTTTGATTGTTACACCATGAAAAATGAATGCATGAGAATCCTAGATCTATAGGGCCTGACCCCACCATGACCTGAACAAACTCATGGATATCATGCCACTAAAAGGGTCCACTTCCATTCCTATCATCCAGGTTGGCCACAATGTGGATGTCACCCCCAACAACCCATAAATGTTTCACTTGGACAAAATATGAGATGTCTCTCAACTTCTTTCCCCTATAGTGATGATCACGACTCCCATAGACAAAGGTCATGAAGAGGCTGATGTTACCCTTGGAAACCTTGGCGGCGATAAACTAATCATTGGCCTAAACTAAATCAACGAAGTGGTAGTTGTTCCAAAATATCTATATGTGGTTTTAGAAGGATCGTAATGCAAGGTTCTGTGAATTTAGATATTCCAGGCGTATTTACTGATCCTGGAAGGGTTCTTTTTGTGATCAATAAGGCCAATGATAGCCACTTTGTGTTTTTTAATTTTGGAGGGTAGAAAATCTATTTTAAGCCTATCTTCATGGCCATGGGATTTCCAAAAAACGATAGGAATCACTAAAATGGGAACGATCAGGAACTACCACAAAGCTCGAAGACATCTTTAAGTTGAAGTTCGAATGCTTTATTATGCTCCTAGAGTGAGATTGGGTGCAAACTCCTACTTTTTTTCATATCTTTAGACCCTTGGGAGTAGAAAAACTAGTAGAGTAGGGGGTAGGAGGCCCAAAAACATTAAAGGAGGCCGGAGGGGAGAACATTGGGTTTATGAGGGCTTCCCTATCTTTCGGATAAAGGCCAAGATCAATAGAAAATAAGACACATTCAAAGGAGAAATCCAGGGTAGGGGAGTTATCCTCGTTGTCAAAATAAAATGTTTTTGGGGGCTAGACAGTGAGGAAGAGGGATGGGGAGGCAAGGTCATAAGGGCTGAAGAACTAGACCTGGGAAAAAGTAGGGAGGGCTCTATGTGAAGGCTCTTGGGATCCATAGGGGAAAGAAAAGAAGGGTTCTATTATATATTATAGATGGGAGGCCCTAGACGAAGAGATAAGGGCCTAAATTAGACCTTTTCATGTGTGGTTTAATGTTCCCTACTCGTTTAACTGTTAGAATTTTAGCCTTTCTAGGTGGTCGTTGGACGCCCACTAGGTAACAGAGATCTCTTTATCTACAGTCTGGATTCACCTTTCAAGCCTCCATCTCCCATTCTATAATGGATGTTTCTTGGGGGTGATAGGAAAAAAACATGATGGTTTCCTATGTTCCGATGTCAGGACCAACTTTTGTACAGACAATACATGTCACGACCCATCCCAGTAGGGCCCGAGCCACAACTCCCCAAGCTCGCCTCCAATAGGCCAGGGGCTGGTGACTAGCACTGAGTAAGCATGCTACTAACATGGGAGGCATTGACTATAAACATGTACACATGCACACACATCTCCTAGCCCACAAAGTTGAAAATTAAAAACTACTCAAAATGTAAATGCATGCATACCCTAAAAATCCCAACCAACATAGTACAATAGGAAGGTAATGTACAGTAATTTAAATCCCTAAGCCAAAAGTACAAGCCCACCAAAATAGACTCTACAACAAAGTCAAACCTGATAGAAAAGTATTGGGAATGCAATTTGTAGCCATAGAAACACACCTTGGCCTGTCTAAATCCCACTGAGCACAGTCTGGTCCGGGTCCTCCTTAAATCATGTCAAATGATCGCTTGTCTGCACAAGACACGACACGTGTGGGCAAAGCCCGTGCAGGGGTGAGTATAACAGTACCCAGGAGGACACTTTGAAAAACACAAAGGAATACAAAAAAGTAAAATACCGCAAAGGAATTATACATTAAGCTCCACACAATATATATTTAAAGAACATATATGATGAATATCCAGATATACTCATACAAGATCAGCCATCACGAAACCACCACTATGATCCTGATCGAATATTACACTAAGCACGTAAAAAGGAGAACACACACCAAGGTATGAAAAGAGAGACATTAAGTACTCGTTTCGGGAGAACACACTCCACATGTACTTGAGAACATGAAGCTCGGATGAGGATCACAACCAATAGTTACGGGGTGATTCCAACAACTCAGTCTGAACTAATCCACTAAGAAGAGGATCGGCGCCTGGGTAAATTAGGTCATGTCGATACCAAGAAATCTACTCAGGGTTCTAAGAATTAATAGAGGATCTATCTTATAGTCTCATAGAGGGGAATCCAACAACTCTATTCAGTAATTCTTGCTGAAGGGATCATACTCTTTTACATAGGAAATGATACCTATAATCCTTTAGGGGAAAGACCAAGGGGAAGAACCCTAAAGAAAACTATTCCAAGTAACATAAGACCACTGGCTCAAGCCATGTAAAACAGGTTACACGGCGTGTAGTATGGTTACACACCATGTTCCTTGACTCCTGGTACTGAACATTTAAACGGCCTATGTCATCCATCCAAGTAGTGTAAAACTCAACTACACGGCGGGTAGAAGGATTACACGCCAGGTTCCTTGACTCTGGGTACTACCTGTGTAGACGACCCATGTATTTAGGATTTTCATTTAAAAAGGAACTACACGACATGTAGAAGGATTACACGTTGTGTCCGAGCACCTGGGTTTCACTCTGTGTAAGCTGGCCATGTGCCCGTACACGGTCTTTGTCCGTGTCGCCTGCCCGTGTACCAATACATGAGGTATCCCCTGTATCTCGATGGGTCTAGCCGAGGAAGGGTATAAACGTCGTGTCCTTGTTCGTGTACCCAACCCATGTCCGTGTACTCCCATAGTACATGCAAGGTAGTCTGTTGAAGAACACACACTGTGTAGCCCATACTACACATGGTGTAGTCGGGAAATTTCCAAAAATGTCGTCTTCCTTCTCATGCCTTGGTTGGATCTTTGTATCAAGTTTCTCTTGTCCGTTTTCCAAGAAACACAAGATCATGGGTCGCTTCATCATCGTGATGTAGAATACATGGCTTTTTGGCCTTCGATCAGCTTTGAAATGTGATTATAGTCACCTCTGCGGGAATCGTTCGAAGAATGATATCTTCTGATCTGCTTCTATCCGTCCACCGAAACCGTCTTCGCACCTCCCTGGGGTTGTTCTGATGGTAGATCTTCAATTTGGGATCGTTGTGTCACACAAAATATGCCCAATGATAAGTCATTCATATCTCCATGTAGAATTCATAAACTCACATGACGAATGCGAGTAATTAGAGAAGAAAGGTACAACAAATCAAGAGGGACAAACCTTGATCGATGTTCGTGTTGATCTTGGTTCTTCACCGTTAGAAGGTTGAACAGAACCAAATTTATTCAAAAAATAAAATCCCCAAAATCCCTGAAAAATCCCATCCCACAAATAAAATTGATCCAAGGGCTAATCTATTCGTGGATTAGTCTATGTTAGTCATAGGAATCAAGAACGGGGAAAGGAAACCAAAATCAAACATCCTACCTGGATTCGTGTCATTCGTTAGCGATGATCCAGTCACCGCATCATCGTCACCGAAAAGATTCGTCAAGAACGTCGTCGCCGTGTTGGTGGTTTCTTCCAGATAATTCCCAGAGCCTCTAGGGGTTTCAGAGTTATGTGGTCTGTAACCCCATACCCTTTCTCAAATCACTATTTAAAAAGATAAGAGATATTTGAGGCAACAAGACTTAAAAATTTTTTTTAATTAAATATTTTAATACTGTTATGTCCAAAAAAATAGATTTCTCCACTGACCTTCGTCGTCCGATGTTAGGCCCCGCCTAGGGTATAATAGCTCCATTTAATGCAATAGTACCCTCATATTTCTGATCTATGAACCCGTTCAAGAGTTATTCCTCTTCTTCATGAAAAACACACATGCACGTTATTTAGTTATTTAATTAAATTCAATCATTTGTTCCAGGCTCATCAGGACTCAGAACTACACGCTTTCTCAAAGCCTGGTCTCACAAGAATCCTCATATAATATTAAAATATTACATGAAAAAATATGGGGCATTACATCATACCCACCTTAGGGCTTTACGTCCCCGAAATTACGAAACAATGGCTGCTCAAAAATATGTGGGTACTGAAAATGAATTTGAGCCTCCCGCTCCCATGTGCTCTCCTAATGATTTCCATGCTGCCATCAGACATGCACCAAGGGAATAGCTCGCCCATGAATGATCTTCTCCTACTGATCCTCGATCTACACAAGGTTCTCAGCAAAGGTCGCTCCATCATCGATGTCTATCTCGCCCAAATCAAAAACGTGTGATGGATCATGCACGTACCTCCGCAACTGCGACACATGGAAGACATTGTGTACCTGGTTTATCTGAGGGGGTAGAGCCAAGCTTTATTCCCCCTATCCAACTACACTTATAATCTGAAAGGATCCGATGAACCTTGAAGATAGCTTGCCGCCTAGGCCAAATCTCGGTAATCCTCATTGAGGTGAGACCAGAAGGAACACATGGTCTCCTTCCTCGAACTCCAAGGGCCTCTGTCTTCAGTCGGCATAAGAATTCTGCCGACTCTGTGCAGTCTTCATCTGATCTGGGATGACTTGCACCTTCTCCATAGTAGCTCACACCATCTCTGGTCCCATGAGTACTAACTCTCCTAGGTCAGTCCAGCAAAGTGGTGACCTGCAACGTCGCCCATAAAAATCCTCGAATGGTGCCATACCAATAGTGGAATGATAACTGTTGTAATAAGAATAATCCACTAGTGGTAGGTGATCCTCCCAGCTATGAACAAAGTCAAGTATGCAAGCTTGTAGAATATCCTTACGAACCTGGATGGTCCGCGCTGTCTGACCATCAGTCTGAGGATGAAACGCTGTGGTCATGCGTAACTGAGTCACAAAATATTCATGAAATCCCTTCCACAATGGGGATGTGAAATGAGCATCACAATATGAGATGATCATGGATGTCACTACATCAAGTCGAACTATCTCCTTCCTATAAAAGTATTCCAAGCTATCTACTGATCTATGTTACCGTTTGGCTAGAAAGTGGGCCGACTTGGTGAGTCTATCAACAATCACCCAAATAGCATCTTTTCCCCTAGACGTACAAGGTAAACTCATCACGAAGTACATGAATACCCATCCCACATCCACTCTAGAACCTCAAGGGGTGGATTCAAGCCTGCTGGAACCTGGTGCTCATTCTTTACTTGCTGACAAGTAAGGTACCAAGAAACAAACTCTGCCACACTCTTCTTCATTCCTGTCCACCAGAACTAACCTCGGAGGTCCTAGTACATTATTTCTGTGCCTGGATGCACCACCAATGGAGATATATAGAATTCCCTCCGAACCTACTCCTGCAATGTCACATGTACTACTGTGAGCCCTTTAAAAAGAACAAAGTGCTCCCCACCTTTTGAATATCCATCATTAGCATCACCTACGGATATCGGAGCACGTAGAGTATCACAGCTAGAATCCTTGAGCTATGCTTACCTGACTCACAGTAAGAGTAGAGGGGTAGAAACCATCGACTGGATATATCCTCCCTCATCTCCATCTTTGAAGGATAACTGTAAAGAGGCCAACTTCCTTGTCGCCTCATCTATCAACTATGAACTGGATTTCCTGCTAAGAGCATCTACCACAACGTTCCCCTTCCCAAGAGTATAAACGATCTCAATGTCGTAATCCTAGAGTAACTGAAGACATCGCCTCTATGTCAAATTTAGATCCTTCCAAGAAAAGATATATTTGAGACTCTTCTGATCATAGAAGATGATAAACCTCTTGCCCATCAGGTAGTGTTGCAACATCTTGAATGTGAAGACTACCACTGCCAACTCAATATCACATGTCACTTAGTTATGCTCATGTGGCCTCAACTAACGTGAGACATAGACAATCACCACATGCCTCAGAATCAGGACACAACCTATCCCCTCAAATAATGTGATCCATAGAAAATCACCACATGCCTCGGCATTAGGACACAACCAATCCCGGTTCCGGATGCATCGCATAACACTACGTACTCGACACCCTCTTATGGTAGTCGCAATATCGTAGCACACGTTAGACTCTATCTCAAATTCTGAAAAGCCTACTGGAAATTCTCGGTCCACAGGAAAGGTTATCCCTTTTAAGTCAAAGCTGTCATGGGTGATGAAATCCTGGAGAAATCAAGAATGAATCTCCGACAGTAGCCTGTAAACCCAAGGTAACTCCACACCTTTGTCACACTACGAGGTGGATCCCATGCTAACACTGCCTCTACCTTGGCTGGGTCCACTGCTACACCATCTACCGAGATAACGTGTCCCAGAAAGTGGACCTCCTATATCCAAAACTGACACTTGGAGAGTTTCTCGTACAACTGGTGATCTCGACGTGTGTCCAAAACCATCCTTAGGTGCCTCACATGCTCCTACTCGGATGAATATTACACAAGGATATCATCGATGAATACCACTACGAGCTGATATAGATAGTGCTGAAAGATCCGGTTCATGAGCCCCATAAACACTGTTGGGGAGTTCGTCTGGCTGAATGGCATCGCCATGTACTCATAGTGACCATAGAGACATCTGAAATCCTTTTTTGGTATATCGATATCCCGTACTCGCAAGTGGTGATATCCAGATCATAGATCAACCTTCGAGAACCATAGTTTCCATCTTAACTGGTCGAAGAGGTCATCGATCCTCGGTAGTGGGTACCGATTCTTCACGGTCACCTGATTCAAGAGATGGTAACCCGCACACATCCTCAAGCTCCCATCTGCCTTATTGGAAAACAATATTGGGGACGCCCTGGGTGATACACTGGGTCTCATAAAGACCTTCCTCTACAAGTATTCTAGCTATACTCTTAGCTTGCGAAACTCTGCAGGAGAAACCAATATTATTATGCTGATATCAGTGTCGTCTCGGGTTGCAACTCAATGCAGAAATCTATCTCCCGAGGGGGAGGTAGTCTGGGGACATCCTCGTACTCAGCCACTATTACTGGAATCTGAAAACTCATAACATTTGCTACGCCAAGGGCTAGGCCGACCAACTGATGTGAAATCAGCTGTTCCTTCTTACACACGAGTCCATCTTGTGCTTCTAGGGTCTCCTTTTCACCAACAAAGGAGAACCACATCCCATCACTACGGACACACCACAACCTTTACCTAATATAGTCAATATGTGCACGAACTGTGGATAGACAATCCATACCAAGAATGACATAGTAAGGCCTCGATGCTACCACCAAGAGGTTCCAACCGAAACTATCACCTCCAGGGGTCAGGTCACACTATTTCCAAAGATGTGTGATCTTTGAATCTTCTTTAGTCGGTGTTTCTAAGCTTAAGGGTCGAGTCAATGACTCAAATGGAATCTCAAGGTATCGAACAAAATAAGCAGCCAGAAAATAATGACTATCACATGTGTCTATTAGTATGGTAGCCAATGTAGAAAAGACACAGATTGTACCTCTAATCAATCCAGGAGTACCTGGGTCATAAGCCTCCGCTGCTTGATGCTACCCTGGCCTCTATCCACCAGCTCACTGAATTAGGGGTGGACCTCCTTGGAGTGGTAGTGGTAAAAGGTCAAAACACCAACCACCTCCACCTGATCTACCAGCTCCACTTCCAAGTCCTCTGCCCCATAGATCTATCTTATCCACACATTTCCTCTGCCTCAGTGGTCCATCCACTGATCCCATTTCAGTAGTATAGCGGGTCATACAATCTTCAGCAAGGTGTCCCATTCTATCACATGAGTAGAATCGTCTCTCTTAAGGATGACTAGATTCACCCTGTGAACCATGTACAGTAGATCCTTTATCAAGGGATCTTCTCTAAAAATGTCTCCCACGCCTAGGTCCCTGTCGTCAGCTCCCTAGTGCCGAGGTCCCTGCTCCAGCTCGCTCACTACTAACAACTGCCGGTTGTCTCTGCTTTTCCAAGAAGCTCACGACCACCAAATCCTGCTCAAGCACCCCATCATAAGTATGAATGATCATATGGATAATGCTAGCTTGGATGTATCTGTTCAAGCCCCACTCAAAATTCTGGTCACTGAAGAACTGATCCCTGACCATATCCATCGAGTATCACGAGAGGTCGGGAAACCTCGATGAATAGTCAGCCACCGTCATGGTCCCCTGCTGAAGATGAAGAAGCTCCTGTATACATACTGATCTCAGGGTAACCGGTGAAAACTCATCTCTAAAGATATGCTAATACTCTGACCATGCAAGAGTCACCTCATCGTGGGTTTGGATAACCAGACTCCACCATCATCTGGCCAATCCTTAGAGAAGGCTCACTGCCAAAATCACCATTTGATCTGCTGGTGTCCTGACCAAATAGAATACTCTGGTCACATCCTCAAGCCAGTCCTCTACTTCCTAAGGATAATGCTCTCCTAAAAAACATAGGGGTCTCTATCTCTAAAACTTGTGGAGATCGCTTAGCCTGCGCTCCTCCTCTACTGGTACAACATGCACTAAACACTGCTCCATAGGTGGTGGAATAACTGGCACACCACCTGATGGTAAAACTTGGGGATCTGGTCCTTGTACTGAAGCTTCATCACTGAGGGGGTCATCCTCGTGATCGAGCTATAGGATCCTAGCGGGTGCGCTTCACGGAGGCATCCTTTAAAGAAACAATATGTTTCTCAGTCAGTGATTATATCTTGAGAGCTTACTGAAGAATGACATAGAAACCTCAACCCATTCCTATAGGAGTCATGTACCATTATTTTACCCTGCAAATAGTGTTCTCATGCTCCGAGTCGAAAATAAAGTTATCAGAGTCCTGGTGTATGGATATGTCAGACGCTCGCACCAACACTAGGGTCCCTGTCCGGAATGCCGAACTCGAACAACTTAACACTGTTTTCCCAAACCAATTCAAAATCTCTCAGTCTTAAGGTAGAACCGACCACCCTCTGATACCACTCTATCATGACCCTTCATAGTGGGGCTTGAGCCTCAACTACCCATGCCCGCCTCCAATAGGCTAGGGGCGGGTGACTAGTACTGAGCAAGCATGATACTAAAATGGTAGGCATTGCCTATAAACCTGTACACACACACACACACACATCTCCAAGCCCACAAAGATGAAAAGTAAAAACTACTAAAAATGGAAATGCATGCATACACTAAAAATCCAAACCAACAGAGTACAACAGGAAGGTAAAGTACAGTAATGTAAAACACTGGACCAAAAGTACAAGTCCACCAAATGAGAGTCTGCAACAAAGTCCAACCTGTAAGAAATGCACTGGGACTGCAATCCGTAGCTGTAGGAACCCACCTCGGCCTGTCTGAATCTCACTGAGCACCATCCGGTCCTGGTCCGCCTAGAATCCAATCAAATGCTCGCTCAGAACTACACGCCATCTCAAAGCCTGGTCTCATAAGAATTCCCATATAATATTAAAATATGTTGGGAAAAAATCCCTCAAGGTATCATTGAAGTATTTTTGAGGTGATTGTGTTTGTTGAAAAATTTGACAACTGTGCTGTGATTGTTGACAAAGAAAACCATGTCATAAAAATTTGTTGACAAAGGGGATTTCATGGTGGAATGTCGAGTTCAAGATCTGTGGTCAACAATCCATGTTTTATTCAAGAAATTTGATAAAGGAATGGATGATCTGGAGGTAGTACAAAAAGAACAAATACAACGTGGAACCGTTTTCCAGTGTTTGCCAAATTTTTGTGTCAGAAAATCGACAGATAAAGAAAAGTTGTTTTTGGAAAAGGTACATGTGCGCCATGTACTTGATGGATTGAAAAATTGGGTGCCATATGTTTTTCAAGATCAGATCATCAAAATATGGAAAAGGGATAAGGGCCACGCAAATATTGAGTTGGTCGCGCAGGTGACTTGCACGCCAAGAGAAAGGACTTGCACGCTGGTGCCTTGGAGGATTGGAAACATGCATGCCTATTGTTTTTCCATATCATAACTTCCAAATATGGCAATGGAAAGAGGTTTGCGCATGTTTGGAAGTGGGTGGCACAAGTGACTTGCAGGGGAAGAGACCTGCGTGCAAAGACTTGTGTGTCGAGGGTTGACTTGCGTGCAATCGTGCATGGTGGTCAAATTGCCTATAAATACCGGACCACCCCTCCTAATTTTTAACGGATTTCAACACTTTGAAGAATCATAGCTCCGTCGTGCAGGTTTGGTGGTTGCGAAAGTGTTGGTGTGTCACGCAAGTGGGTGTTGTGCGCCAGATTTGAAGATGGGAAATTGTTGTTTGTTACGCACCAATACTGGGTTGGGCATAAAGGGAAGTGTGTCGCGCAAGCTTAGAGTTGAAGAAGCTTGTGTCGTCCAAGTGTATGAGGTTGACTGGTGCACCAGTTGTGACTTGCACGCCGATACATGTGCGCCGGTATAGACTTGTGTACCATGTAAGGTTGATTCACTACAGTGTTTCTGGGCTGCGTGAAAGCTGGAAGATTTCCTGATACCTTTGTTTCAAAGTGAAATTCATCTACGAGTGAAAGATGGACTTCAACAGAGCATCTATATATAGATGAAGATGCATTCCTTCATGAAAATGAAGAGACCTATAAGTCTATAAACTGTGAGTGGATCCTTTCCAGAGCAGTAAGTGAAGGAAGAGGAAGAAGGTGATCCTCTCCACCAGCAGTGAGCCCGAGATAGAGAAACATGGAGGGACCCTTCGGAAAGCAGTGAGCTGACCCTAAACCATGTAAAGGAAGTGAGCCTGGAATAGAGTGACTGTGCCCAGATCTTGTAATCCACATCTACTGAATTTTAGTGGAATTTGGTACGACAGAAAACCAGTTGACTTATGCTTCTTGGATGTATACCTTAGCGGCGAACAAAGTAAATTTTTTTGTGTCCTGTGCTTGCTTTATTTTCTGTTTATACCATGCATCAAGAAAGATAGAGAAGAGTGTTTTTCTTATCAGTGAAACAAGATCAGAACGGGCTTTAATTTTAAATTAGTCATACCTTGATTCACCCCCCTCTCAGGGTATTCAGCCTTGTGGACCTCACTATCTATATCAGAGGGAAAGGTTGACAATAGTTCTTCTTTCAATGGAGGTCACTAATCATAAAGGGATTCCGATATTTGATGGAAACAATTTTCATCTATGTAATAATGAGATGCAAGAATACTTCCGATCTTTGGGAAATGGATGTTTTCACAGTAGAAATGCATGGCATAACAGCTGATCTTAATAGTGGTGCATTATCAGAAGCTAAGCATAAAGAGTTGGATGCTGATGCCAAAGCAATCAATGCCATTGGGGGAGACATATTCAATCCTATATATACAAAGGTTATGTCTTGAAAAACCTCACATGATATGTGGGAAAAGTTATTGAATATATATGAAGGGGATTCAAAGGTCAGAGAGGCAAAGCTGCAAGTGTTGTAGAACAAGTATGAAGATTTGAGAATGAACCCGAATGATTCTGTTGATGCATTCTTTTACAGGGTAAATGTTGTGTTAGAAGACATGCGAGGTCTTGGTGAAATTATCAAAGATATAAAAATAGTGAAGCACATCTTGAGAAAACTTCCACCTCAGTTCAATCTGAATGTTTCTGTTTTGGAAGATAAATACACGAAAGAAGTGAAATTGGATAACCTACACAACACCCTTGTTGCATATGAAATGAGAAATGAAGATTAAGACGCTGTGGAAAAGGGGAAATCCAAAGAGTGGGCATTTAAGGCCATGAAGAACCATACCATTGAATATTATCAAGAGGTATAAGAGACAGATGAGGAAATGTCATTCCTCTCCTCAAATCTACAAAGATGAAAAGGTAAGTTCGAAGGAAAACTTCCTCTTGCAAGCATCAGATGTGGAAATGCTGGACATCTTGTATTAAGATTCCCAATAAAGTTTCAAGAAGAAAATGATGAAGATGATGTTGAAATTCCAAAGAAGAAATCTTCATCCTATGTGAAAGGGAAGAAGTAGGTCAAGTGAAATTTCTTCAAGAAGACGAATCTTCTTTCATAAGAAATAGATAGTTCATATGAGTTTTAGGTTGAAGAGGTTGAGGAAATAGAGAACTAAAAAGATCTAGGAGAAAATGATAAGGTTGAGGTCGTTGATTGTTCTCAGGAAAAGGAAGAAGCTGATGATGAAGATGAAGAAGAAGAAGTTGAAGGAAGAGTTGATATGAAAGCTGAATTAGAAGCATATCTTGAAGAGGTAGATGGTTGGATAGCCAAAATGAAGAATGAAGATAAAGTTGTTCATGATGCCAAACTGTATATGTTGCAGGAGGAAGAAGTGAATTTTGAGTTAATGAAAGAAATTGAAAAACTCAAGTTATCAACACCAGATAACGTAGAATTAGTTAGTTAGTACAAGCTCAAGACTGAAGAACAGAAAACTGAGATCTATGGCTTGATCAAAAAAGTGAAAGGTCACGTCAAGCATATCGAAGATATTGAAGAAGAAGTTTTCAGTCTTCGGAGAAAAGTTTAAGACCTGGAAAAACACTTGAATCCCAATACATTCTTGGGAAAGCAGGTCAGTCCAAAACTGAAAAGTTGAAAGAGGAGCCTAGTAGTTCAACAGGAAAGAAGCATCAATTGAGCTCAAACGTTAAGGCAGATTCAGGGCTTGATCAGAAGCCAAAATCTGTGGCATTTGAAGTCAGAATGCAAGCACCCGTCCCGCGATTGAAGGTTGATTAGAGCACAAACTAGAATCAGAATATTCAGAGATCCAAATAAAAAGCTATAGTGCTGAAGTAAAATGAAGGAATTCACTTTATATCAGGTGTTATTATTGTGGAAAGATGGGAAATTCACAGTATGTGTGTTCCATAGCCAAAAGATACTGAAGGGAACAAGAACAAAGGTGGCATCCAAACGGAGAATGGTTATCCAGAACATATTTTGAAGGACACTATTTTTGGTGCGGAGGATTAGGGCAGATAGTTAGGTACTGCACTTCGACCATTCAGAGAAATGTGCCAAAGAAGAATCAAAACGTTCGCAAGAATAAGATCAATAAACTGACATGTTTGTTAAAAATGTAGAATAGATTTGTGGCTTTGCAAGATGAAGATGTTCCATCATACTCTGAGAAAGAACAAAAGCCTCAATTCATGCCAAGTGTGAAAGAAAAAGTATGGACCAAGAAGAAGAAAAATTAGAAGGCTCTGGTGGCAAAGATTTCCCTTAAATTATCAAATCGTTCTGGTGTGTGGATCCTTGATAGTGGTTGAACATCTCACATGACAGGTAATAAGGATCTTGTTACAGGCATAAAATATGACAAAGAAGGAGTAGTAAAATTTGGAAACGATGAGGGCCAGAAGATTGTTGGCTCATGGAAATCCATGGTTGGAGGAAAAGAATTGGTGCATGCTGATGTATGTGGACCTATCCCACCACGATCTATAAATGGGAAAAGGTAATATGTTCTTTTCGTTGATGATTATAGAAGAATGGCCTGGGTATTGGTATTTACCCATAAGACAGAGGTGTTCAGAAGCATAAAGCAGTATAAGAGGGAATTAGGAATGATGATTGGGGAGAAAATTCAGATGTTTTGTACAAATAACAGAACAGAATTCACAAATAGTCAAGTTGAAGACAATATCAAGAAACACAGAATAAGGAATCGTGTTTCATCCGTGATAACTCCCCAACAGAATGGCGTGGTTGAGGGGAGTAATCGGATCATCAACAACATGGCCAGAATGATTTTTATTGAAAAGGACCTACCAGAGAAATTTTTCAAGGAAGCTGTTTTGACATCGGTCTATATTTTAAACAGTTCTTTATTGTGTCCGAAGGAAGGGAAGACTCTGTATGAAATGTGGTATGTAAATAATCCAACATTGAAATATTTTCGAATCATTAGAAGTAAGTGTTTCATACTCAACAATGAAAATCACAGGAATTTTGAGTCACGAGGAGATGATGGGATATTCTTTGGCTACTCAGGGAAAAGAAAATCATATAAATGACTCAACAAAAGGTTGTGAAATTTTTTTTGAGATCAATGATTTCACTATATTTGAAAATGAACAGAATGCTCAATGACCCAATGAGTAGTTTCTAGATGAAAGTGATGATGAGGTGAGAAAAATAGGGGGAGTAGAAGTGGAAGAGGCTAACTTAGAAGAAGATATTGATGATGAAAAAGAATGTTTCAAGTTTGTGTCTGGAAGGAAGGCAAAGAGTCAAGATGAAAGTGATAGGTAAAGTATCATTGGTGATCAGACAGCTCCAGTTCATACTCGAAGAATCAAATAATTTCAGGAAACATCATTTTTATCTCAAATTGTGCCAAAATATTTTTCCGATGCAGCTGAAGATGAAAACTAGGTTCATGCTATGAATGAAGAGCTTGATCAAATTGAGAAGAAGCAGAGGTGGTATATTGTTTCAAGGCCATCAAACAAGAATGTCATCAAGAATAAATTGGTATATTGCAACAAGATGAATGTAGATGGAATAGTGATTCAGAACAAAGCACGACTAGTGTGCAAGGGATACTCCCAGATATAGGGAATTGACATTGATGAGACATTTGCACCGGTTGCAAGACAGGATACAATCAGACTATTTTTGGCCATAGTAGTGCAAAGAACATTCAAAGTGTTCAATATAGATGTCAAATCCGCATTCTTGAATGGTGTTCTAGAAGAGGAGGTGTATATTGAGCATTCAGATGGTTTTCTCATTCATTAGGAGGCGATCAAAGTTTGCAGGATGAAGACGGCATTGTATGGGATAAAACAAGAACCAAGGGCATGGTACTCAAGGCTTGATCGGTACTAAAAGAATCCTGGATTCCAGTGTGGGGGAGTTGATTGCAATCTATATTTCAACAATGATAGAAATCAATGAATTATGGTGTTGGTTTATGTCAATAACATAATATTGGGTGGCTCAGATGAATTTTAGTGCAGATAGTTCTCCGAATTCATCAAAAATGAGTTTAAAATGTTAATGATTGGTGAGATAATTTTTTTTCTTGGTTTACTAGTGTTACAAGGAAGTAATGGAAATTTCATTTCACTTTCCAAATATGCCAAGGAAGTTCTGAGAAGGTTTGGAATAGAGAATTCCACGGAGTGGAAGACTCAGGTTGCTACCCGGATGAAATTATCAACAGATGAGAATGACAAGGTAGTTAATAACAGAGAATAAAGGAAAATTATTGGATGTTTGTTGTACTTGACCACAACAAGGCCTGATATTGTTTTCACTACCTGCCAAGAAGCGAGATATCAATGAAATCCCATGGAAGGCCACATGCTTGCAGTGAAAACATTAATTCGGTATATTAAAGGCACCATGGATTTCAGATTGATGTATAATGAAAAATCTCAATTAGTGTTATTGGGTTACACAGATGCAGATTAGGTCGGATCAGCAGATGGCATAAAATCAACATCAAGAGGTGTATTATATCTTGGTGGATTGTGTATTTCTTGGCTAAGAAAGAAGCAAGATTGTATTTCACTAAGCACTGTAGAAGCAGAGTATATTGCGGCCACTCAAGCATGCACACAGTTATTGTGGGTGAAGCGACAGCTTGAAGACATGGTAGTTGAAGTGAAGTCTCCGATCAGAATCCAGTGTCATAACTCAAGTGCTATAAATATGAGGAAATATCTCGTCCATCACGCAAGTACAAAGCACATTGATATAAAGTATCATTTTATCAAGGAGAAGGTTGACCAGGGAATTGTGAAATTGGAGTATGTGCCTATAAAGCAATAGAATGTTGACATTATAACAAAGGCCTTACCCAAGGAAGCTTTTGAGAGGCATCGACTAGCTCTAGGAGTTCAGTCAACTCCCCGTACTTAAAAGAGTGTGTATGTGACACACACCCCCTCTCCCCATGGTGTGATGTGTATTCCCTAATGTGTCGAAATGTGTTCTCTACTCTATTACATACTACAAAGGAGTTATCATTGGGTTTGATGACAAAGGGGGAGAAAACAGTGATTTTTCAAGGGGGAGATAGTGTGGCTATTTGAAAAATCATGAATGATATGTGGAGAAGCTGACAGGTGGAGCAACAAGATAGGGTGAGCAATGAGAAAGAGGGAGCATATTAAATCTGACGATGCAAGAAGTGATCGATCAACAAACAGATATCACGATAGCTGAGGGTCATGATAAAAGTAGAAGAGTGGTGTTTGAAGAATATTTTCAAAAATTGGTATCAGTTTGGTAAATATTTGTTTCAGTTTGGTGATAAAAATGGGAGTAAGAGATGAAGTGATTCATTGATTAACGTTTTATTTAATCTTGTTTCTCAGGCCGAGAATTGCTCATGTGGGCTTAGAGTATGTGATGAGTAAATCCTTGATCACTATCAGAATCGCAATGAGGCGAATGGTGGCTGAAAAATCAACAATGTATATTTTTATGGAAGAGTTGTCAACAATCCCAAAGGGGGAGATCGTTGGGAAAAAATCCCTCAATGTATCAATGAATTATTTTTGTGGTGATTGTGTTTGTTGACAAGGTGGACAACTGTGTTGTGATTTTTAAAAAAGCAAACCATGTCATACAAAATTTTAAATAAAGGAGATTTCATGGTGGAATGTAGAGTTCAAGAGCTATGGTCAATGATCCATGTATGATTCAAGAACGTTGACAAAGTAATGGATGATCTGGAGGGGGTACAAAAAGAACATATACAATATGGCGCCGTTTTCCAGTGTTTGCCAAATATTTGGGCCTGAAAATCGACAGATGAAGAAAAGAGGTTTTTTGGCGAAGGGACTTGTTCGCCGTGTACTAGATGGCTTCAAATCTTGCGGGACATATGTTTTTCAAGATCAGATCATCAAAATATGGCAAAGGGATAAGGGTCGCACAGGTGACTTGCACACCAAGAGAAAGAACTTGTGCGCTGGTGCCTAGGAGGATTGGAAACTTGCGTGCCTGTTGTTTTTCAAGACCAGAACTTCAAAATATGGCAAAGGAAAAAGGTTCTCTCATGTTTGGAAGTGGGTCGCACAAGTGACTTGTAGGGGAAGACACCTGCGTGCCGAGACTAGCATGCCGAGTATTGACTTGCGTGCCGTCGTACATGGTAGTAAAATTTCCTATAAATAATGGACCACCCCTCCTCATTTTAAATGGAGTTCAACACTTTGAATAATCAGAGCTCCCGTTGTGCATGTGTGGTGTTCGCGCAAGTGGTGGTGTGTCGCGCAAGTGGGTCTTGCAGGCCAGATTTGAAAAAGGGCAATTGTTGTTTGTTGTGCGCCAATATTGGTTTGGGCGTAAAGAGAAGTGCATCACGAAACTGTATGAGGATGACTTGCGCGCCAGTTGTGACTGGCGCGCCGATACTTGCGCGCCAGTACAAACTCGCGTGCCAAGTAAGGTAGATTCACTATAGTGTTTCTGGGTTGCGTGAAAGCTAGAAGATTTCCCGATACCTTTGGTTCAAAGATAAATTCATCTATGAGTAAAAGTTGGACTTCAACAGAGCATCTACATATAGAGGAAGATGTATTCCTTCATGAAAATTAAGAGACCTACAGGTCTATAAACTATGACTAAATCATTTCCAGAGCAATAAGTGAAGGAAGAGAAAGAAGGTGATCCTCTCCACAGGTAGTGAGCCCGAGAGAGAGAAACAGGGAGTGACCCTTGGGAAAGCAGTGAGCTGACCCGAAACCTTGTAATGGCAGTGATCCTGGGACAGAGTGAATGTGCCCGAAACATGTAATCCACAACTAGTGAATTTTAGTGGAATTTGGTACGACTGACAAATAGTCGGCGTATGCTCCTTGGACATAGCCCTTAGCAGTGAACAAAGTAAAAATTGTTGTGTCATGTGCTTTCTTTACATTCTTTTTATACTATGTATCAGGAAAGGGATAGAAGAGTGTTTTTCTTAATGGCGAAACAAGATTGGAATGAGATTTAATTTTAAATTAGTCATACCCTGATTCACCCCCATCTCAGGGTATTCAACCTCGTGGAGCTCACAATTTGTATCAGAGGGAATGTTTGATAGTAGTTCTTCTCTCAATGGAGGTCATTAATCATAAAGGGATTCCGATCTTCGACGGAAACAATTTTCAGCTATGTAAGAATCAGATGCAACACTACTTCTGGTCTTTGGGAATGGACATTTTCACAGTAGCAATGCATGGCATAACAACTGATCTTAATAGTTTGGCATTATCATAAGCTGAGCATAAAGAGTTGGATGTTAAATTCAAAGCAATTAATGCCTTAGGGGGAGCTCTATCAAATGCTATATATACAAAGGTGATGTCTTTCAAAATGTCACATGCTATGTGGGAAAAGTTAGTGAATATATATTAAGAGGATACAATGTTCAGAGAGGCAAAGATGAAAGTGTTGTGGAACAAGTATTAAGATCTGAGAATGAACCTGAATGAGTCTGTTGATGCATTATTTGATAGGTTAAATGCTGTGTTAGATGACTTGCGAGGTCTTGGTGAAATTATCAAAGATATAAAAATAGTGAGGCACATATTGAGAAAACATCCACCTCGGTTCAATCCGAATGTTTCTGTTTTGGAAGATAAAAACCTGAAATAACTGACATTGGATAACCTGCACAACACCCTTGTTTCATATAAAATTAGAAATGAAGATAATGACGCTATGGAATAGGGGAAATCCAAAGAGGTGGCATTTAAGGCCATGAAGAATCTTTCCATTGAAGATTCTCAGGAGGAAGAAGAGACAGATGAGGTAATGTCATTCCTCTCCTCAAATATACAAATATGAAAAGGTATGTTCAAAGGGAAACATCATATTTCATGCTCCAAATGTGGAAATGTTGGACATCTCGCAGCAAAATGCTCCAAAAAGTTTCAAGAAGGAAATGATGAAGATGATGTTGAAAATCTAAAGAAGAAATATTCAGCCTATGTGAAAGGGAAGAAGCAATTCAAGAGAAATTTCTTCAAGAAGAAGAATCTTCTTTCAAATGAAATAGACAGTTCATATGAGTACGAGGATGAAGAGGTTGAGGAAATAGAGAACTGAAAAGATCGAGGAGAAAATGCTATGGTGGTGGTCGTCGATAGTTCTCAGGAAAAGGTAGAAGCTGAGGCTGAAGAAGAAGAAGAAGTTGAAGGAAGTGTTGATACAGAAACCGAATTAGAAGCAGCTCTTGAGGAGATAGATGTTTGGAGAGCTAAAACGAAGGAAGACAACAATGTTGTTTGTGATGCCAAACTATATATGCAGTAGCAGGAAGAAGAGAAGATTGAGTTGATGAAAGAAATTGAAAAAATAAAGTTATCAACACCAGAGAACTCAGAATCAGTTAGTGAGTACAAGCTCAAGATTGATGAACAAAAAAGGGATATCGATGTCTTGAACAAAAAAGTGAAAGATCACATCAAGAATATCATAGAGCTTGAAGAAGAAGTTGTCGGTCTACATAGAAAGGTTAAAGTACAAGAAAAACCCTTGATTCTGAATACATTCTTGGGAAAGAAGGTCAGTCTGATAATTGAAAAGATGAAAGAGGAACCTAGTAGTTCAGTAGGAAAGAATCAGCAATTGAGCTCAAACGTTAAGGTCGATTCGGGGCTTGATCAGAAGCAAAAATCTGTGACATTTGATGTCCGACCATAAGCAACCGTCCTGAGATTGAAGGTTGATTTGTGTACAAAGTAGAATCAAAATATTTAGAGAACCAAAGGGAAACCTGCAGTGTTGATGTAACACGAAAGAATACACCATATATCTGGTGTTATTGTTGTGGAATGTTGGTACATTCAGAGTATGTGTGTTCCATATCCAAAAGATACTGAAGGGAACAATAACAGAGGTGGCATCCAAATGGAGAATGGCTTTTCAGAACATATTTCGAAGTTCACTGTTTTTTGTGCGGGGGATTTGGGTACATGGCTAGGTATTGCAATTCGACCATTCAGAGAAATGTTCCAAAGAAGAATCAAAATGTTCGCAAGCAGTAGATCAATAAACCAACAAGTGAGTTAAAAATCCAGAATAGATTTGCAGATTTTCAAGATGAAGCTGGTCTATCATACTTTGAGAAAGAACAGAAGCCTCAATTCATGCCATGTCTGAAGGAAAAATTATGGACTAAGAAGAAGAAAAATGAGAAGGTTGTAGGGGAAGATATTTCCCTTAAATCATCAGATCATTATGGTGTGTGGATCCATGATAGTGGTTTCACATCTCACATGACGGGTAATAAGGGTCTTTTTATAGGCCTAAAATATGACAAAGAAGGAGTTGTAAAATTTGGAAATGAAGAAGTCCTGAAGATTGTTGGCTCAGGGAATGCCATGGTTGGGGGAAAATAATTCGTACATGCTGATGTATGTGGACCTATATCACCACAAGCTATAAATGGTAAAAGGTACTATGTTCTTTTCATCGATTATTATAGAAGAATGGCCTTGGTATTCATCTTTACCCATTAGAAAGAGGTGTTTAGTTGCATAAAGTAGTATAGGAGGGAATCAGAATGGATGCTTGGGCAGAAAATTCATATGTTTCGTACTGATAACAGATCATAATTCACAAAGTGTCAAGTTAAAGACTATATCAAGAAACACAGAATAAGGAATCATGTTTCATCAGTGAGAACTCCCCTACAGAATGGGGTGGTTGATAGGAGTAATCGGATCATCAACAACATGTCCAGAACGATGCTTATTGAAAAGGACCTACCAGATAAATTTTGGAAGGAAGCAGTTTTGACATTGGTCTATATTTCAAATTGGACTTTGTTGTGTCCGAAGGAAGGGAAGACTCTGTATGAAATGTGGTATAGAAGGAATCCAACGTTGAAATATTTTCAAATCTTTAGAATTAAGTGTTTCATACCCAACAATGAAAATCACTAGATGTTTAGGTCACAAGGATATGAGGAGATATTCCTTGGCTACTCAGGGAAAACAAAGCATATAAATACTTCAACAAAAGGCTGTGAAATATTATTGAGTGCAATGATGTCACTATAGTTGAATATGAAATTTTTTTTGAATGACCCATTGAACTATTTCTGGATGAAAGTGATGAGGAGTTGAGCAACACAGTGGGAGTATAAGTGGTAGAGGCTGGCTCAGAAGAAGATACTGATAACGAACAAGAAAGTGTCAAGTCTGTGTCTACAAGGAAGCCAAAGAGTCAAGCTGAAATTGATAGGAAAAATATCATTAGTGATTAGACAGCTCCAATTCAGACTCAAAGAATTAAATCATTACAGCGAACATCATTTATATCTCAGGTGGAGCCGAAATGTTTTTCTGATGTAGCTCATGATGAAAACTGGGTTCAGGATATGAATGAAGAGCTTGATCAAATTGAGAAGAACCAGAGGTGGGAGATTGTTTCGAGGCCATCATACAAGAATGTCATCAGGATTAAATGGGTCAATCACAACAATATGAATGAAGATGGAACATTGATTTAGATCAAATCATGACTAGTGTGGAAGGGATACTCCCAGATAGAGGGAATAGATATCGATGAGACATTTACACCGATTGCAAGGCTGTAGACAATCATACTATTTTTTGGCATAGTATTGCAAAGAATGTTAAAAGTGTTCCAAATGGATGTCAAATCCACATTATTGAATCGTGTTCTAGAAGTGGAGGTGTATATTGAGAATTAGATGATTTTCTCATTCATGAGGATGAGAACAAATTTTTCAAGCAAAAGAAGGCGTTGTATGGGCTGAAACAAGCACCAAGAGCATGGTACTCAAGGCTTGATCAGTACTTAAAGAAGCTTGGTTTCCAGTGTCGGGGAGTTGATTACAATCTCTATTTCAGAAACGACAGTAATCAAAGGATGATGGTGTTTTTTTATGTCGATGACATAATATTTGGTGAATTAGATGAATTTCAGTGCAGACAGTTCTCCGAATTCATAAAAAATGATTTTGAAATGTTAATGATTGGAGAGCTAAAATTTTTCTTGGTTTACATGTGACACAAGGAAGTAATGGTAATTTCATTTCTCTATCCAAATATGCCAAGGAACTTCTAAGATGGTTTCGAATGAAGAATTCTAAGCAGAGGAAGACTTTGGTTTCTACCCGAATGAAATTATCAAAAGATGAGGATTTTAAGGAAGTTAATATCATAGAATACAGGAAAATTATTGGAAGTTTTCTGTACATGACCGCAACAAGACCTGATATTGTTTTCATCACATTCAAAGCAGTGATATATCAAAGTACTCTCACAGAAGGCCACATGCTTACAGTGAAAACATTAATTCGGTATATTAAAGGCACCATGGATTTTGGTCTTATGTATAATGAAAAATCTCAATTAGTGTCATTGGGTTGAATAGATGTAGATTGGGTCGGATCAGTAGATGACAGAAAATCAATGTCAAGAGGTGCATTTGATCTTGGTGGATTGTGTATTTCCTGGCTAAGCAAGAAGAAATATTGCATTTCATTAAGCACTGCAGAAGTAGAGTATATTGCTGCCACTCAAGAATGAACATAGATATTGTGGATGAAGCGGTGTCTTGAAGATATGGGAGTTGAAGTGAAATCTCCGATCAGAATCCAGTGCGATAACTCAAGTGCTATAAATCTTAGAAAAAAACCCGTCCATCACTCCGGGACAAATCACATTGAGATAAAGTATCATTTTATGAAGGAGAAGGTCGAGCAGGGAATTATGAAATTAGAGTATGTACATATAGAGCTATAGATTGCCAACATTCTAATAAAGGCATTTTATAAGGAAGCTTTTAAGATGCATAGACTAGATCTGGGAGTTTAGTCGACTCCAGGCACTTAATAGAGTGTGGATGTGATACACACCGATTATCCCCATGGTCTGATGTGTTTTTCCCTAATGTGATTAAATGTGTTCTCTACTCTGTTACAAACTACAAAGGAGTGATCCTTGGATTAGTTGACAAAGGGGGAGAAAATGGTGATTGTTCAATGAGGAGATAGTGTGGCTATTTGACAAATCATGAATGATATGGGGAGAAGCTAACAGGTGGAGCAGCGAGATAGGGGGAGCAATGAGAAAGGGGGAGTGTAATAAATCTGATGATGCTAGAAGTGATCGATTAACGAACAAATATCACAACATCTGAGGGTCATGATAAAAGTAGAAGAGTGGTGTTGGAAGAATATTTCCAAAATTGGTAACAGTTTGGTAAAAATTAGTTTCATTTTGGTGTCAATAATGGGTGTAAGAGATGAAGTGATTCATTGATGAACTTTTCATTTACTCATGTTTCTCACGTAGAGCATTGCTCATGTTGGGATAGAGTATGTGTTGAGTAAATCCTTGATCGCTATCAGAATCACAATGAGGTGAATGCTGGCTAAAAAATGATGTATCTTTTTATGGAAGAGTTGTCAACAAACCCAAATGGGGATATTGTTGGGAAAAAATCCCTGAAGGTATCATTGATGAATTTTTGAGGTGATTGTGTTTGTTGGAAAAGATGACAACTGTGCTATGATTTTTGACAAAGAAAACCATGTCAACAAATTTGTTGACAAAGGGGATTTCATGGAGGAATGTCGAGTTCAAGAGCCGTGGTCAACGATCCATGTAAGATTCAAGAATGTCTACAACGGAATGGATGATCTGGAGGTGGTACAAAAATAAAATATACATCGTGGTGCTGTTTTCCAGTGTCTATCAAATTTTTGGGCCTGAAAATCGACAGATGAAGAAAAGTGGTTTTTGGAAAAGGGACTTGTGCACCGTGTACTTGATGGCTTGAAAACTTGAAGGCCATATGTTTGTCAAGATCAGGTCATCAAAATATGGAAAATGGATAAGGGTCACGCGTGTATTGAGTTGGTCAAGGAGGTGACTTGCGCGCGAAGAGAAAGGACTTGTGCACTAGTGCCTCGGAGGATTGAAAACATTCACACCTATTGTTTTAAAATATCAGAACTTCAAAATATGTCAAAGGAAATAGGTTCATGCAAGGTAGGAAGAGGGTTGCACAAGTGACTTGCAGGGGAAGAGACCTGTGCACCGAGAGTTGCGCACCGAGGGTTGACTTGAACGCCCTCGCACAGGGTGGTCAAATTGCCTATAAATACTGGACCACCCCTCCTCATTTATAACGAAGTTTAACACATTGAAGAATTAGAGCTCCCGTCGTGCAGGTGTGGTGGTCGCACAAGTGGTGGTGTGTCGTGCAAATGGGACTTCTGTGCCAGATTTGAAGAAGGGTGATTATTGTTTGTTGCATTCCAATATTGGTTTGGGCGTAAAGGGAAGTGTGCCATGAAAGTTTAGAGTGGAAGAAGCGTGTGTCGTGCAATTGTCTGAGGTGGACTTGCGTGCCAGTTGTGACTTATGTGCCGATACTTGTGTGCCGGTTTAGACTTGCATGCTATGTAAGGTTGTTTCAATACAGTGTTTCTGGGATACGTGAAAGCTTGAAGATTTCACGATACCTTCGGTGCAAAGAGAAATTCATCTACGGGTGAATGCTGGACTTTGATAGAGCATCTACATATAGAGGAAGATGCATTCCTTCATGAAAATGAAGAGACGTACATGTCTACAAACTGTGACTGGATCCTTTCTAGAGTAGTGAGCGAGGGAAGAGGATGAAGGTGATCCTCTCCACCGGTAGTGAGCCAGAGAGAGAGAAACCGGGAGTGACCCTTGGGAAAGTAGTGAGCTGACACTAAACCTTGTAATGGAAGTGAGCATGTTACAGAGTGACTGTGCACGAACCTTGTAATCCACAGCTAGTGAAGTTTAGTAGAATTTGGTATGACTGAAAACCAGTCGGCGTTTACTCCTTGGATATAGCCCTTAGCGGTGAAACATGTAAAAAATGATGTGTCCTATGCTTGCTTCACTTTCTGTTTATACTGTGGAGAAGGAAAGGGAGAGAAGAGTGTTTTTCTTAATAGTGAAACAATATCCGAACGAGCATTAATTTTAAAATAGTCATAACCTGATTCACCCTCCCTCTCACGGTATTCAGCCTTGTGGACCTAACAAAATAATGCATTGAAATATCTGGACATTACACTATGGTTTCTTTCCTGTGTGTGGAATTGGATCTCTATATCCCTCTTCAGAAAAAAATTCTTCTTCAAGTGCAGGATGGTTTATGTTTTCCCCTCAACTTGTGGTACTGACATGTATAAGTTGTATTTATAACATGAATCTACTTTTAAAATCATTATATTTATAATCATGTCATTATCCCATGAATCCATCATGACCACACATTACATGCACCTTGGATTTTTCAATATAATATTGGTTAGGTTAAGGGGTTACATACCTTTTTATATTTTTCCCAAAAAAATTCATTACTGAATACATAGGAAAGGAATTTCAAGCCTTATCCAAAATTATCCAATCATCTCAAACCTCTACCTAATAAGAAATATAATTATTTAATTAATTATAATCAAATAATAGTTTGTAACATCAAATTATAATTGAATTAAAAATCAATTCAATTTTTCATAATGATGTAATCACATAAAAATGTAGTTATCCATAGAATCCTCAATCCATGGGTGGGGACCTCCACTAACACATATGTTTTCCCAAACTAAGCACAATCTCAATCCTTTATGATGAATATCCTATAAATTTATGTTTTAAATTGGACAAAGACAAATGAAATCCCAGAATAGTGACTTATCTTTTGATGTCTTTGAAGAATCTTATGAACATTTCTCATAGACACCTTAACAATTTGATACTTACATTTGTCTTGAAACATAGCTAATTTCAACATGATAATGTTGAATCATGAAAATACACAAGGATGGGGAATAATTAAAATAAGGGGATTTGAAGTGAATCATGGTCCAATATATTAATAGACTCAACTAATATCATAAAAAATATATCGATTGGACTCCCTTGAATGGGATTGAAGAATGGAGGGTGGGAGTGTGGGACCCTTATACATGTGACTGAGGGAGATAATTAAAATATTAGGAATCTATCTTAAACATACAAGAGAAAAAACTATAAAACACTCTTTTTAATCAGCTTTATGGAATGGACATATGGTTGGTCAATTATTTTTCCCACCATGTAGATAGATTTACCAAGAAAACTCCACTCATATAGTTGGGAAAAATTGTTTTCAAATTCTTAAAACATCTATGAGGTAATATCATCCTTATTATAAAACTCGAGGCATGTTTTTTCTATAATAATGAACAAGCCATGCATCAAGCCTCTATCCCAAACAAGAAAATTGTTTTTCTATGAATTTTTACAATTTCCTTAAAACATTTCTTGTAGACCACACTGTTTGTAAATATTATTGAAATCCTACTCACATATAGGGTTTCATATGGTTTCTCCTAATCCATGCACCCAAAACTATTTTCTCTTTCATGTGTTTCCAAAAAACTATTAATAGATTTATTGAGTTTTTTGAGGCTCACTTGACTACCTAAGTTACCTTTTTAACTATATACCATGTCTAATAACATGACATCAAGACGTTCCAACTCCCGAATTTGTATTATATTCCTCTAAATAGAGTTTGAATTATCTAGTAAAAAAATATATTTAATTCTACTTTAATTTAAAACCATTCATATATTCACAAGTTTTTAGAATCACTTGTTATATATATAAATATATTTCATATTGAAATTCATGGCACCTAATTATCTATAATTATGTAAGGGTATCACAAAACCCATATTAATTTAAATAGATACAAAATTATAATATTTAGATGATGTGTACATATATCCAATCATTATACTAATAATAATGAACACATTATTGAATAAATAGAAACTCGTAAACTATATGTGGGTGAGATAGAATGTACATTATGTGTCAAATTAAAAACATGACTAATAAAATTTGGTTTTAAAAATAATTGATCTATAATCTCATAGATATATGGAATATATATAAAACCTATTAAATTGTTCCTATATGTCACCCTGACTACAATAACTTATTAGGTACCAAATGAACCCATACCATGTAAATGTAGGCCTTAGAAACAAATTAATTTATTCAACAGCCACCTAGATAGATATATTATTTTTTAAACATCAGAACCTCAACTGAAAACTCTAAAAAAATGTACAACCATTTATAACCATATTAATCTAGACCTCGAAGGGTTCATGTATGATCATAGAGGTGGTGTTTAATTATTGTTCAATTTATTATATATTGTTTTCCTAATTTTCTCCATACAAAAAAATATTTATCACTATAGTATTTAGTCAATAGATTATGTTAATGTATCAAAAACAAAAGAGATGTTGAGTATTTTAGAATATGAGAGAAAAAACAATAGAAAAAATTATGTTTTGATGTTCATAAAACTCTTGTAAAAATAATGTTTTCAACTCATTTTACAATGCTTATAATCACATTTTCGACTTCATCACCTTGTTATACATGATTAATGGCCATATATATATATATAAAAGAGAAGGAATTTAACACTCATAATAATGAATTATAAAAATACAATGGGAAGATTTGGGCACTATAAATGATTTATATCATGTGTCATTAATCATATGTCTTCCTCAACTATCTCCATTATATGGGCTAGGCGGGATCTATATTCTATACTGAAGGCTAACCCCAAAATGGATTATTTTAGGACGCCTTATAATCAAATATAACATCAATTATATAATTTTTTAAAAATATTATCATGGATTATCAATTTTTAATGCCATTCCACATTACGATATCTTAAATATTAATCTTGATCACTCCATGGGTCTAGGATCACATCATCTTTATACAAAAATTAAATTCATAATTATTAAGGGAAATTCAACCTCTAAACGTATAACATGATTTAATTTGACTCATCATTTCATCTCATATCAAACTAAAAAATTGAAATTCATGATGTTATGTGAGCTCTATAAATTTCATCATTTCAATTTATCTCATTATTTTCTAATTAACAAAATTATAATTTCAAAGGAATTCATTAATGACCACATCCATTGTGCCATGATATCATTGTATATTATGTGAAGAGAATCAGACTCCCAAAATAATATAGAACTATTAAATAAAAACATCACATCATTGTGAAGACATTCCCATGATAGCCCATTGGAATATAAATTATTTATAAATCATAATGTAACACTCCAAACATTTATATTAAAATGATAATAAGACTGGTTTCTTATATAACATGTAGAAATAAACCATAAGAGAACAATATTATACAATAATATTATAATTACTTAAATGAATCCATTGTAAAATAGAAGTAAAAATGATTTTGTGAATATGAATCAACACATTATGAAAAATATTTATACTTATGATTTTGTAATGAATTTATTAATTCATAATATTTAAATACTGAATTTCCAATACAATCATTTTATGCTTCCAAAATATATTTTCACCCCTAAAAATTATGTCATTTTATCTATAGAAACGATAATATATTTATATATTTTGATATGATTTTTTAAAAATGTATATAATTTTTTAATTTATAATTTTAATATTATATTATGTTGATTTTTTATATTTTTTTATAAATATCTCTTTCTTTAGAGAATTGTAAAAAATATTATTTTTAAAAGTTTTCATTTTTTTCATTAAATCATGTAATCTGAAATACTAAAAATGGTATATATTTTTTAAGGTAGTAAAAAATATCATTTTAATTAGATATAATGTCATTATTTATGTTGGAATTATCATTATACTTGATTTTTTAATAAACTCATTAAATGCATAAAATCAAATTTTTCTAAACTAGTTTTAATTATGTTTTATTTTCATTTTAGTTAATATTTATTAAATATTCTTGTAAAAATTTAATATTGAGAAAATAGATCTATATTTCCAATTATGTGGATAATATTTGGTAAATACTTTCTCTTTAGTTTTTCATTGTCTTGAATATTAACCATAATAATTATTTCTCACCTCATTAAAGGTAACATGAGTAAAACAAAGTTAAAACTATGATAAATGGAATAAAATATCAATAAATTTTATATTTATTTTATTTAATAATTTTCATTACAATAAACATATAAAATTTTATAATTATTCAATTTCATTACATGTTTATTTTAGTATCAAATTTGTATTATTTTATGAAAATGATAATTTCAAAATATTAATATCTTTTTTTTAAATGATTAATATTTTTTTAATATGTAAAAAATGGTTATATTTGGTTATAAATTTATATTAGAAATATATATAATTTTTTATCATTTAATTTAATGTTGAATTGTTGGTGACATAATGCTTTAATTTAATATTTACCCATCACTGAAATAATGGTTGTTCGAGTACTTAAAAAATCATGTAAGTGATTTTAACATGATTAAATTTAATACAATTTAGACACATTATCAAGTAAAAATAATATTATGGTAAATAATAACATATAATTTACCATATAAGATTTTATATATTATATACATTATATTCTGGATGAGATTAAGGACAAATTATTTGAATAAGAGAAAAATGGGTTTATTGGTATTTTATGTTAAATGGTATTTTATTAACTTATTTAAAAATCATAAAAATATCTCAATGGTGAAAATGGATGGGGATATAGTATATATTTACATAAATGGAACATTATAGAAACATTTTTCTATTTAAAAATAAATTTATTACCTAAACATTTCTAAAAAATGTTTTACAATAGTTTTAGTTATAACGGGTTAACAACATGATTAAACAATAAGATGACGTTTAATATAAATTTAAAAATAGATCTCAATTTTAATACAAGAGTATATTTATATGCTAAAAAAATTATAATCCATTACATTTTTGAATAATTATACATTAGCAATACATAATTTATTTTTAAATCTTCTATGTAATTGCATGTGTATCATTTCCTCACATATTAAAGTGATTCTCTTGCCCTTTATTAATAAAACATAATGAGAAACTATTAAGGGAAAATAATAATATAAATATCTTTCTACACATCATAACCATGAACTATGTTCTCTATTATCATTAGTGGATAAACCTATATTTTTTGATGTGTTATAAAAATTTGATTTTATGAGGAATATGTATAACCTTTAATTGTGTAATTTAATTTTTATTCATCTTCAACCACAATAATATATTATATAACCTAGAAAATATAATAACATATTTATATTATATATAATTTTTTTATTCTATTGGAACCAACAATATTCAATTAACTTCTGTCATATGGAATGCAAAAACATCACCCTTACATATGAATGACCTATAGACTCCACATAGAGATGCATTTCATTTTCCTCATACCCATACAAGGATGGATATAAATATTTTTTTTAATAAAAATATATAATATTTAGGGAATAATTTTGATTGTAAAAATATATTTTATCATTTAAATTATTTCCCATGCATCATTACAAAATGATAACATCGCTCATGTGTACATGTGGACTGTAACCTAAATAGAGTGATATTATTATTTATCACATAATCTTTTCAAAGATGATTTTGAATATTTATATCATGTAAAAAAAATTTATATGATTTATCAGGGGGAAATATTAATGGAACAAAATAACAAAAATGAAAAATAAATAAGAAAAGAAAAACATAACACTATAAATTGATGATTTTAAAAAATAATTATTAATAAAAAGGTGGGGGTGTTATAAGTAGATCATATATGATATTTTAATTATTATAATGGTTCTTCTATTTAATTATAATAAATGTAAATTATTATAATGGTGTATAATGGGGATTATAAATTTTTTCATACCTAACGTATGGGTTTAATTTATAGTCACATCCGTATTTTATATTGTTTATATATATGTTTCCATTGGGGAAATATGTGATCATTAAATGATAGAAAAAATATTTTCTTTTCATTTTGTTATCATTATAGAATACATTATTCCCTTTAATTTTTCTCTATTTAGGTACTCATGATATAAAGATGAATTTTTTAGGAAAACATAATTCTGTTTTATTCATCCAAAAATATTTTCCTTTAATATCCATATTTTCTTCAGAATGTATTATAAAATATTTTTTAAAAAATATAATGATTTATTACATAACTTAGACAACAATTTTGAATTTTTAATCAAAAAAAAATTCAGTATTCATGTCATCTTCCAAATGATGTACCTTTTACCAAATTTTTGATCAGAATCCTCATTTTAATGTATACCATATGAAAAATATTTATTTCCATAATGATTACACATTCCACTGAATTTTTCCAGTACATGATATCATAGTAATTTAAACTAAAATGTTATCCTAAATAATTACTAATTTTTTTTATTAAAAATAATTTATTTTAACATTATAATAATATTTTCTTAATGAAATGTCTTATAGATATTTTATTAGTATTGTCATCTACATCAAAATCCTTAGATTAATCATTTTTTATTGGTGATATAAAATAATGATATCATCTACCATATTTATTTGGATAACTTATAATAATATTAAGTGGGGTAGTTATATTCATTCTGTATGATAATTCTCTATTGGAGAGAGTTAATTATTATTATTACATTTTTATTAATTTTTTGGATTTATTTATATGATGAATGCTTTGTAATTATAATGTGATGTTTTGGGATCATAATTAAATAATCCATCGAATAATTTATTGGTATCCCAAATAAATGTTGGTTTGGTATTACACATATAGATTACTCATTTTTGTTATATGTCTTGGTTTGGGGACTCAAAGGATTGTCTTGGATGTCGGTATTTTATCACTCCATCATTACAAAATTAGTTATTAACATCCATTCCACTTATATAATATTGAGGAAATAAATGGATTAGATTAAAGATAGTAATATTATTTATGTGCATTTATGTGATCATCATTTATTCAATACTTACTATTAATGCCTCATTTAATACTATGATAGCTTATACTATAAAAAATTCATTTCTAAGAAAGTGATCTCACCCATTATTTTAAATATGAATCCAAGAATTTTAGTAAGTGTGATATAATTGTTTTTTTATAGAGGGTATAATAATGTTTTCCAATAATTTATTAAATTATATTTTATGTCTCTAAATGTATTACAAGAATCAAGAACATCCACATTTTTTTATGATTGATAAATTTAATTTTTCTTTGAGATGTGAACTATGTTATCTGGTGACAATATAAATCAATAGCCACCATCTATGAGTTATTAGATTCATGTTTTCAATATTTTTATCTGAAATAGAATTGTATAAATCATGGGATACAAATTTAGGAAAACATACATTATCGAACATAAAAATTTGTTAGGCTATGGTGATACATCTAAATATAAGATACTGTTTTTATTTTTTAGTAATGAAGACATTTGAAGCATTAAATATAAAATAAGATTCTATTAAGATACTAGAAAATGAATATAGGTGAACCATAGATTTACCTAGAATTAACTTATTTTAAAGGGGTAGATTGGGAATTAACTCTATCATCAGTAGGAGTATAATGAGTGTTTCTAAGGACTCACACATTAAATGATACTATTGGAGGATATTTTATGACTGAATTAACAACCTTTTAAGAGTAATTTTAAATGATTTTAAAATAAACTTATTATTAGAAGACATTTCAAATGATACTACTTTTTGTTTCTATGAATGGATGTGTATATGTTTTGAATCTATGTTTGGTATTGCATCATATTTGGAATTATATACTAGGATTAATATTACTATTATATAATATGGTGGATAACATTTTAATGAAATGTTTCCTTCTGGGTGGATGGTAAATCATATCGACATACATAATCTACGAAAGTACATCCCTTCCAGACCTGACTGTAATAATAGATATATATCTAATAACATTATAAAAATATTATGGAATATTTTGACATATAATCATGGATATATTGAGAATAAATTTTTTCTAAAACAAGATAGTTTGAATTTAGACTACTATATATAGTAGAATCCTCTATTATTTAATGAAACTACTAATCATATAATGGTTGAGAAATTTATCGATTCCCTTGAAATTGTATTTTATTCTTTGAGATTTAATAAAATAGAAATGTTTATTATTGATGTAATTTTGTTAAATATTGTTTATATTTAATGTTTTAAGTTGATTCGATACACTTGAAAGGATAAGGAAAAATAGGATTTGTAATAGGTGATTTTTAAGGTCATTATCTTTGAAAGAAAATTTCCTCATGAGAAATGAGTACATTAGGAATGTGTGTTTTAAAAATTATATGAAACGGGAGAGTAATGTGTTTTTATTTATGAATCAATAGTTATAAATTAGAAAACAATGTTTCACACTATATACCTAAACCAAATAGTAATATATATTGTTTATTTTGTGGGATAAATAAAATACTTCAAAATTTGTAACACAATAATTTTTTTTCATAATATAATTATATAGTATCAGATTCCCTAAATGAAAATGGCTGATCAATATGTAATGTTGAATGTGGTAATAAGGAAAAATGGATTTATGTAATTCCCAACATGGGATAATTTTTAAGAACACACCCTATTAAATTCATGAGTTAAATGGGAGTTTACTATTAGTATAGAGATAATGTTAATCAATAAATTGCAGGTAAGGGAAATATACAATACTTCAACATCAATTGATTTAACTTTAAGGATACAGGGAACCAAAAAAATAGTTCCTTAAGCCTAATAGGGATTTTCATAATAATAATATAAGAGATAAATTCAAATAATATGAAATATCTAAAGATGAATATGAAATTGATTCTATTTTGAGAGCTTATCCATTAATTATAAACCCATGTTTACCAAATTATTCATTTTATTTTATAAATTCAAAGTAATTTTTATATAAAATCAATTTTTAAACATCCCATAAAACTCTAAGGAAGGATTTGACAATAATAACACCATGTTTGAGTCTAGTTTTAATGAAATATAATGGGTAGTCTCTATTATGAAGAAAAAATATTTTTTAGTTGAAACATGATTTTCATTAAACTGTTTAAAAATAAAGTACTCCATTTTGAGTGTTAAATAGTTTTTTGGAATAATTAATTATTAAATAGACATATAATAATTTATTTTTAAATATTGGTAATAGAAAATATATGTTTAAAGTATTATAGTATTTTTATGTCTGTAACTATGGATGTTTTTTTAATTCATGTATTATATCATTAAAATAAGTATTATTCTTATAGAGTACTTGTGTACTATTTTCTATAATATTATTACATAGGTTAAGTACCATTTCATTCTATTAAGGTTAACAATATCTTATATAGGTTTATTTTCATGACTAAAGAATGAAAAATTACTCTTAATCATTAATCATTATAATTAGATGTTAAACTGAGAAAATATCTAATATAAAATTACAAAGAATTTTCAAATATTTTAAGAATTTATTTTTACTGATATTCTTCATCACGACTATAAAATAATTAAATAACATTATTATATGGTAATATATGTAAAAAATAGTCTTTGACATTCATTTATAATGAATTAATATGTAGTCTTTGACATTCTCATGTACATGTTCTCTTTCAATCTATATAATAAAAAATATTATATTTTTTCTACTAAATGTCATTGTTTTTATTAATATACAATAATTTCATTAGAAATCCATGTTCAATAGAATATATAGTACACAACATTGAGATTAAATGAACTATGAAATATTATTATTTAAATACGATCTTTAAAATATAGATCATAAATTAGAGGGTATAAATAGTTTTAAATAAATTAGGAATTATATACAAATGTCATTAAAATGAAAATTTATTCACAAATTCATAGAATGTAAGAACATTATTTTTACTATGTTCATTTTATAAATTAAAATATTGTTTCATCAAAAAACAATGCTTTATAATTTTTTTAAGAAATAATAATGATTAATTTGTGACAGTTTAAGGTAATTTATTCGATAATACTAAATTAATTTCTTAAATAATTATATCTCGTTTACCTTATGGAGAAATAATGTTATTTTTACGAAATTTTTTTTTCAATGAATTTTAAAAAATACATATTTTTATTGTAATATGTAATATATATTTATTTATTTATAAAGTAAAAATATTTTTTTTATTATATTAAAATTTTAATTAAATCTTTTTTACTATAATTATTCCGATTATGGACTTTAGAAATACTTTTATAATTGAATTTATTATATGATAGTTTTTTCCTTAAAAGAAATTTTCCTGAAAAACACTTTCCATGACCTATTATAGGTCTTATTCTTATCTAATATTATTATAAATTTAAGAATTGATATTTTGAAAATTGAATCTCTATTTTTAATTTCTGGATTAAAATTTTATTAAATAGTTCCTTTTTTGTTTTTGTACTTTGTTTATAGTAACAATACTACATTTTTATCACTGTAATGGAAAAATCTTGTTATTAATGTTAAAAATATAATGATAAGGATTTTGGAAATCCTAAAATGTTATTTAATGTTATTGGATTATTTTATATCATGATTAGTCATATATATGTAGAATATACAACCATTTATTTTCAATTTGGACTTAATTTATTCCTTTATAATATTTCTGTGAATATAAATTATAAATGTCAAACTCTTACTTTAATGACCATAATATTTTTAATAGAAGGATAAAATGATGCTCTTTTATTTAAACAGATTTATTTTAATGTTAAATTATTTTTTATATTATGTTTATCTATTTTTAATTATTTAATAATAATTAATTTTCCTAAAACCTTATGCATCCATGACATAGAAATTATTCAATTTATAGAAAAATTGAAATCATTATTTTGAAGATCATAAAATTACTATATGTTGAATTAATTTTTTCTTCCCTGATATTTTTTAAATAACATGAAATTTTGTAGTGTTTTTTAAGTGATATATTTTAATTATATTTTTTTGTTTCAGTTTTAAGAGTCAAATTAAATTTATTTTTACAAAATTGAAGATCATGGTTGTTTTATAATAATTAATCATTAATTAATGGAATAAAAATTTAAAATAACCACACCCCTTTTTATGTGATTGGAATAATGTTTAAAATATCATATTTGTTCCATTTTTATCCTTTTTTCCAATTAAAGAAACTATATTAACCCTCAAATAATAAATAATAATATTACCACCACAATTGTGGAAATGAATAATGAAGGGTAAAAAGGGAATGTTACAGATGTTATCGAAAAATTTCAAAAAATTATTTAATGCAATTATTATAACAAATAATAATTAAATCCTTGAATACTATCAATATTTCAATTTTTTAATATTGAATGTAAATTAAAATAATTTAATATATTTAGGATTTACAAGATTTCCCCTCCACTCTATTATAAAATGGAACATATTCATTTCATTTTTCTACACAAAAAACTATTTTATTTAGATATTAACAAACTAAATAAAATAATTACACCCCTCAACATTATAAAGGAATTATTTAGTAAATAATACCAACTTTTATGTTCATAATCTATAATGAAATGGATGTTGTTTGAAGAACTTGTATAGTTCTTAACCGACCATTTTTATTTAATTTATTTTTATACCCTCATTAAAATATTACTAAACCATGATAAATATAATAATACAGTTATACTACATATAATATTGTAGTGCATGTAAATTTAATAACCTATGTGTATCTCATAATTCCTTAAATGTTAAAGGAATCCATCATTTTGTGTGTATAGAGAGCTACCACCACCCAAACTGTTATAATTCATTTACTATTATTATGTCTCATAGATGGTAATAATGATATTTTTAATTAATTTATATCATATTAATGAATAATTTGTCATTATTTATATGTAATATATATTATATTTTATTAAAATTTAATATAATGGAAAATGATAATTTCTTTCTATGTATGTGTGGAATCCCACATCTATGAACGGATGTGATTTTTTTAATCACCACATCAATTGGATGATATAAAAAATCATATTAAAACAAATAAAATGTTCTTTTGATATATTTATATTTATGGAAATATAAACTAATACACACCTTATTTCTAAAAAGATCACTGAAATATTAAAACTTTACTAATGCATACGTATGACCTACTCTCTCAAAGATTTTAAAATAGTTCATTTTTCATGAAAATATTAAATAAGAAGTTTTAAAAGTAAAAATAATTAATAAAAATTGTATTTTTGTCATAATAATAATTTTTTTTATTTAATAATTAATCTATTGACCCCGAACAACACACCAATGTTGTCTGGACATTTTGAATGAAACATCATGAAAACAACTAATGTAGACAAGATTTATTTAGTAAATTATTTTTTTATTTTAATAAATAAAATATATTAAATATTGATAAGAGATTAACATGGAAGTTTTTTTAATAAAACAAATAATTTATCTAAACATTTTATAAATGTGTTAAATTACATATATATAATTTTTGGAATTAGGGTTAGGAATTCTATCTCAAAGAAATATCATAAATGAATATTTTACTATTATGAACCTAATTAATTTAAATAGTCTACATAATGACTTCAATATATATTATATCATGAATGAAATATAAATATTGATATTTAATGTTTCGATTTCCATTATTTTACCCAAATGTATTTTAAATGAATATAACCCTGTGGAAATGGTTTTCATAACTCAATTTTCTTCTTTTGGTTTCAAACTCTTCTCAATTGACTTTTTTATTCCATGATTATGTGTGAATGGATATCTAGTTTTTTTAAATTACAGAATTACAATGTATTTTTGAGAATGTTTATTAATTACATGTAATATCTGAATTAATAAATTCTCAATTGAATGATATGATATTTGTGAGGGTAATTCATATAAAATTTCCTTTTATTTGGACATATTTCTATGATATGAAACTATATTATTTTATAGCCTGTATATAATTCACTATATAATGTTTATATCATGAATATAATTATTTTTATTATATTTAATGTTTAATTTGATGTTATTATTCATGTGAATTATTATTGAATATGAACTAAAATGGAAAAAGGTTTCTATTAGAATCTTATTTCCTTTCATGATTATTTTTTATCATCATTTCATTACAAGAAATCATATTATCTAAATTCCATGAAAACATATTATTTATTTTTACATGTTTTTTAATGTTTTTAAATTATTAATTTCAATTTCAACAATTATTTATAAATGAAAAATCGTGATATTTTTTAATAAGTGATATTACTCATATAAATAATGTATATTGAAAATATTTCTCATTCATGTCATTGTTTTATGAAAAAATAAAAAAATTATTTTCTTAATATTTTTTTCATCATAAATAAATTTAACCTAATAATTTTCCATATTTTATAAGGATATAAAATGTTAATTTCTAATCATTTTTAAATGGTTCACTTTACACTCCCATTATAGTGTTTATGAAATGAATGATTATTTTCATCATTTATAGCATGAATAGATTATCCAACCATTATGATCGTTAATCTCATTGAAGATTCCATTATATGTTTTCACAATTCTTTTTTAAAGAATTGTATTCAAAATATATAATGTTTTTTTAAAATTGTCTTAAAAGTGAATAAAGTATTTTCCCATAAAATGTTTTCACATTTTTAATGATGTTTTATTCATGATAGTGAAAATGAATGTTTTATTTGAGAAACATATGAACCTACATTAGATTATACAATTAGTTGAGCTTACTTATAAGTCATTTAAAATGAAAATACCGATTCAGATATCTTTATTTTATTGGTTATGTTCCATTTCATATAATTCCAAAAAGAGGGAGTTAACTGGGGTGGTTTCCTGTATAAATTTATCCATGATACTATTATTTATGAAACAATTTTAAAATGGGTTATTAATATGATTCACTAATTTACCTGAAAGGGTTTTCATATTTGTAATATTGGTCTTCAATATTTCCTATGACCAATATTGACATAACCTGGATCATCATTGTTGATTCCAAGGAGTATTGTTGATGTTTTATGCCATGTGTTGATATTGATTATATTTGTATTGTAACACCCCAAGATTTTGAGAATTTATTTTGAAGGAATTTATATGTTGAATATTTTTCATTTTACTTGACACTAGAAATATATATATATATATATATATATATGAGAAAATAAATTCAAACATTTGTTTCACAAGATATATGGTATTGTCTTGCGATACATGTAATACCAACTTGGATTTCTCTACAAGACACACTGACTTAACATACGATGCACACAACACTGAGTTTCTAAAAAAATACACTTATTAATATTTTAATTATTTAAATAATGTAATTATAACCCAGCTGTTAAATTTATTAACAACAAATTTTCAAATATATTTTTTACATAAATAATACATTATGATAAATAAAGATAATATTTTTGGTAATGTCCTATTATATTAAAATTTTTGTTTTCTTAAATGAATGAAATTTTTTAATAAATGTAATTTTACACAAATTTTATAATTTTACTGGATAAAATGAAATCATTTTTGACTTAATAACATTGATTGTATCCGAGTGTGAATATTAGGGATTTATCTGAGAAAATTTATTTTTTATGAACAGTGAAAATAATTATTTTTATTTAAAAACATCATTTTTGTCTATTTAATTATTAATGATAAATTATATTATAAATATTTTTTATTTTCACATAAAAATAATATTACAAATAATAAATAATTTTATTTCATTATAATAAATTTCACCTTTAAACTGAAAATAAATTCTTAATAATCCTTTGAAGATTTTCTTATATTAAAACACTGTTATTTCATCTCGTATGTAGGATTTTAAATAATCATAAATTTCCCACTGATATTATTGGAATATAAAATATCCAACATACAAAATTTTATATAGTGTAATATTTATAGTCTAATGATCCCATGTTAATGTTGGACCAAAATGATTAGTAAAAGTGATTTAAATTAATCCCAACCTGTAAGGGAGAAATAAGATTAATTTTGAACTATACCATAAAATAAAGAGTAAAATGTCCAATAATATTTTAATACACCAATTTTATACCCATATCACTTCCATAGATATTCCATTCTTGAGTTTTGTTTGTTTGTAAGTATTTTTTAGGTAAGAACATGTGCACACAAAATTTGATTCTAAGAATTCAATGTGAGTCATTTTCCTTCTCTTTAAAAGGATTTCACTTATTTGAAAATATCACACCCAAAAAAAATTAATATCATAAATGATATTCCCAAATAAGATCCCAAAAATCCTATATTTTACATAGATTCATCCCTTTTGGTAGAAACCCATTGAAGGAAGCCTTTCAGCACAAACCAAAAGAAGTTTCCCAATTAATAGGTAACATCTCTCTCATGCCATTTTCATTTATTCTATATCTCCACCATAAACTATCATTTTTAACTATATAGTATGATAAAATAGTTTCCTCCCTAAAATATTATTTTGTTATGAAAAGGGTCTAACATAAGATTACGCGTACCTCCATCTAGTAGATGTTAAACATACTGTTTCTGTGTACCACGAACTAGAGGCTCATGAAATGATGATTATTAATTTATGAATTAGAAAAATAAGGTATGTAATTATTACTTAAACTATATTTATATATTCAATATATTATATTTATTATGTATTTAGGATTATGTATTAATTTTACAAAAAAAATGTTTCTACCTTTCATTTGGTGTTAATACAATTATTTCCTTTGAGGAAGTGTGGACTACCACCCTTTCAAGGTAATGTGATTTTTCACACACCTCATAAAATGTATTAACGATTCATTTAACGAACACATATAATATATTTATTATTATTATTATATATATTTATATTCACATTTATACATATATTATTTACATAATTTATTTCAATACGAAAAAATAAAAAACAACGTTCATGCATAGGTACGACTTACCATCTCAATGAGCGGCGTATTCCATTACCTAATAAAATATGATATATATTATTATAAAATAATTATGACGAATAAACCATATTTTTATATCATTTTATACATTCTAGAGTCATGATATAATTATAATGATCCATGATATAAAAATTTAAAACAAATGTGAAGAACAAATCGAATTTTACCCGAAGTGAAACCATGACATAAGATAATTAACAAGTGGGAAATATAATGTCATAATAAAAGTATTTATGATAATTGATATAATAATATTATTATTTAAAATATTTATCATAAACTAATATATATTATATAATAAGATAGTATGAGTGTAAAGATTGAGTTAAGACACAACATAAGTGGAATTTCATCTTATATTTAATTCCTATGAGATTCGTGTTATGTTCACCACAATTTTAATTTGTGTGGTGTACGTACATACCATTAATGAATTATATGTATCATATAATTAAATTTATGTGTATTAAAATATCCATTATATGATCCTTGTTTCATGGGGGTATTGTTTCAAAAGATACAAAATCAGAAAAAAAAAATTCTCAATTGGCCTTCTTTGAGACTCACATTTCATTGTGAACCAAAAATCCTTCATCAGGGTGTATATATTTACATTTTACATTATATATCAAGAATATAAATATTTTAATGATATTATATACTTCATGTAATTTATTTATTTACATGGATAATATGATCACATTTTACCACGTTATAATTTTTTATTGAGAAAATCTCATCCCTTTTCATGATTGCTTACGTTTATGCTTCCAATGATGAATTTTTTATGACAAATCACTCAATAATATTAATTTTTTTATTATCTTTTGTTATTTCATTATATAATCACGTATTTTCACCATATAATAAACTTTTGTTCATATGATAGTTAAGAATGTTTATTTAGGAAAGCTCGACTTTACCGCCTCTTCGGTCAGAAAGCTATGTTCTCTAAACAGTGTTTCACAAAATATAATAATATTACCCTATAATATCTAGATGGTATTTTTTTAATTTTATTCTTTTAAAATTCCTTTCATGGGAATATTATTGTTATTTTATGAACAAATAACTTTTCTACCTTTTTTAACGGGTAAAAGGAATGTTATTTTGACCTCATATAACATGTACGGATTTAATTGTTTTCATTCAATTGAAGATCATTTTTCTATAATAAAAATCATAACCTATATGAATTTTTATAAAATTTGATTTTCAAGTAATTATTTTTTAAATTTGTTTTAAACTTATTTTATATGTATTCTTGGAATACTTTTTTCAAAATGTTTTCCAAGTCTTATTAAATGTTACCAAAGTGTATAAAAAATAATGGTTTAAAAAAAATTCATCATTCATTTAAAATTTTCAATTAATTTCCATTCTATTAAATGTGTTTTGAATGTTAATATAAATTTCATGGAAAATGTTTTTCAAAATGATTTCATATCTTATTTATAAATTTTAAAGTTATTTTCAATTAAAAATATCTTCAAATGGTTTTATGTATTAAAATTCATTTTTAAACCACAGAGGGTATTTTCCTCTAGAAATGTTTGTAATAGATATTTTCCATCTAAGATGATATCTATATATATTTTTCATTCCTTTTTAAGAAATGATCTAATAATTCCATTCAAATCCTTTATATGAATGGGATATTCTTAATGTCATGGTCTTTAAACAATCCATTTCTCCTTCAATGGTTATATGTTTATTAAATCCATTTCTCTTTCTTGGTATAATTTTTTTATGAAATATTTATGAAACCAATTACATTTTCTATAGGTTATGATATGTTTACATGTTTATAATACCCATTATATTTCATGGGTTATGATATTTTTATTAATGACCTTGTGGAACATGTATGTATGATTTCATTATGGAATGGGTGGGACCTATATCTCCATACAATGAATTGGGTAATGATTTATTTCCCATGAGATACTTATGGGAATCACGTCGAAGGGATAAATCCATTAAGGGTAGATATGGAAACCAGATCCTTTACAAATAAAGGAATTATAATGGGGATGGTGGTCTATCTCACCTTGTAGGTGTAGTCACCGTGGTGATACATGGTGGGGAAACCTGATCCATTAGGGGAAGAAAGGTACACCCTAATCTCTTATAAGGTAATAACTGTGATTGGGGATGGTGTTGTGACCCACCAAGTGGGTGCAGCTCCCTTGAAGATCCTTGATAAGTTCTAGCAAAGAGTCCTGACTTACAAGGAATAATATCATAGGTTTTTTTATGCCACAATTCCATGTCCTATTACTATGTTATGATTCCATCTCCTATGCTCTTTATTTCATTATCATCCATGTATTATTTTTATACTATTATTTCATGGCCTATTCTCTTTATTTCATTAAAAATCATGCCATATGAACCACATTGATTAATTCCATGATTCTTGTTTATGATCTCTAAGAGGAAGGGTATGGTATTCTTATGTTTTAATCATATTCTTATACACATTAAGCTCATTATTATACTTACATTTCTAACTTTTTTACGTTTGCTATGAATTTGATCTAACCCATTTATTATATTTCCATACCAATGTTATTAGGAACAGTTTGAGGTATATATTCTAAAGGTAGATATATTCATGGATGATTTTGAAGATATTTCAACAATATATAATACATTGGTTTTCGTTTTCAATGGAACGAAACTATTTCTGTCCTCTGCGATGTATTTTAATAATGTACCGAATAATCATCCAAAATAATATAATATCCATGTATGTTAAGCCTATGTCATTATATTTTTTATCTAAATAAAGTATTAGGAAACATTTTGGAACTAGATTTAGAAATCCTTAGTGAGATCTCAAAGTTTATTTATAAGGATATGTCTAGGGATGTATCTATATATAATTATAAAGATAAGTTAACGTTTTGGAAAAATTCATATGATTTTAGTAACGGATAATGTGAGTGGATTCCCAGAAATGCGTCCATGTTAGGATACTAAAAGTGGATGTGGCTCTGTCATAGATGTAAATAAGGGTAAAAACTCTGACATGACATTCTGGGCTTGACTCGGGGAAATATGGTACACGACAGTGGGTCTTGCAGCACACATGGTTTGACACTCCCGAGGGAAATGCTTCTGAATTCAAAAAAAATTATCAAACCATCACGAAGGATTTAGATATACATTACTTACGAGTAACCTAGGATAAACCAAAGGTGTCATAGATTATTATAGGTGTCATGATTTAGAAATCCTATAAGTAATTCATTTCATGATTATGTGGTTTTCTTTTATGATAAGTATTTATTGGATGTTTAATGTAGTTTTAGTCATTATAATTATCTAAGAGGACCTAGATTATTTTTGAAATTAATGGATTATTTTCTAATGATAAATCTAATTGGATGATCGATGAAGAAAAATATATTTCAATTATGCAAAATTAGCGATCATGGTATATGATTAAAAATTTTAGTTTTGGGAATATTTTTAATGGGTTGAATAAGAGAAATATGTACATTGACGGTATGGAACATAGTTGAATAATGATTAAGCTTTATATATGTCAGAAATATGGGATGATGTACCTTTATGAATTCCTCAAATGGAGGGGAATATATTATTAGTGTTGGAAAATGGATCATAGGGAGATAAGTTGTCATAGTGTTTAATGTCATATATGTGGAGAACATGGTCATTACCCAAGACAATGACTCGAGAGAAGGATTTACTTCTATGGAATGTAAGGACCTATTCTATTTCAAACATTAATGTTGATGGATTGCTGTATTTTTGTATTTTGATTCCAGAATTACAAACATTGATTTCGATATGGAATGTCATGTTTTTGTTTTTTCTAGGGATTTACAATATTATTTTGAATGGGTTTGATAGACTAGAAATGTGAATTCAGGGAATGTAGATGATTTTATTAGGGTATGTTAATCCTTAATTAATGACTAATTCCAAGATAATGGGGTTTGATAATGATATATTATTTATGTACAAGTAAATTTGATTGTACAGATTGACCTAAAACTAATTATTAACAAATATTTCTATGTCATTAATGATGAAGATTAAAAATTCATAGATAAAAGGGATACATAGAGTAATCATTATAATAAGGAATAATTCATGTTTTCCAAAAGGATTTATGCTAATTCATGTTATTACCATGTTTCAAGAGAATATATGATGAGGTTATTCAGAATTTTGGAATGTGACAACCAATAGCTACTTTGTGATATATACGGGAATCTAGGGTAAGATGATTTCATAAGATTCTTTCTAAACCATTGAAATCCCACCTTTAGGAGGGTTTATGGGGTTAATCATTTAGGAAATGTTTTTTGTTAAATTTTAGATTAGGTTAGTATGATTAAATCATTATTTTCTATATAATTATTTATACATATTGGATAGCCTATTCATAATAACTTGGGTTGATGGTAACTAATGATAAAATGGTGTAGTATATCATGTAACTCATGAAATGTTATTACATTATAATGGAACATATAACATTTTTACAGAAGGTGGTGATTTGGATCAACAAATTTTAAAGGGTTGCATTTTTCAAAACCAAGCAAGTATAACTTTTCATGAATACTCATCAACTTTTTTTAAAACCATAAATGTTTTTTTATACTAATGTTTTCATTGACTCATAAGGCCACTTATGTCATTATATATTTATGGATTTATAGTTCTTAAAATTATACTAACATTTTTCTTTATCACCCTCCATCAGAACATGATTGTATGAGTTTTCTCCTATATCCATGATTTCACTTTCAAAAAATGTTCTCCCTTGTGGAAATGTATTTATATGTTACATATGAGTAACTGTTATGGATCAAAATTTACATTTTCAAGGGAATTGATCCTATCCATTTTTACAACATGGGTTTCTAATAATGATACAGTCAATAATTAAACCATTGATAACATAGACAAATTTTGAGGGATAAATTCATTTTGAGGTATTAGAATGTAACACCCTGTGATATAGAAATTTTTGTAATTAATTTGTCGTTTGAATATTTTTCATTTCAAATGACACTAGAAAGATATATATATATATATATATATATATATATATATATATTAAAACTCTAATTCAATAAATCTATTCACTTGTCATACTAGCATGGCTTGCACTACACAAAATAAAAACTTGAATTGCACTACCCGCAACACCGACATAGAGTATGATGCACAGAATAATGATTTTATACAAAAAATACAGTTTTAATTATTTTAATTATTTAAATAAGATAATTATAAACTCATATATAAACATATTAATAATTAATTTTCAAATATTATCAATTTATATAAATTGAACATATTAATAATGATAGATCATAATTTTTATAAAGTCATTTTTTGTTAAAAATTTTGTTTCCTTAAATGAATCGATATTAATAATAAAAGAAATTTTACACACATTTATAAATAAAATTGCATAAATAAAATAAATTTATTAATTCATAATGTTTTAATTATCCTAGAGTTATTTTTGGGTATTTTTTAGAGAAACATCATGTTTTAGATTAATAATGAAAAATATTACTTTTTAGATAAAAAATATATATTTGTCCAATTAATTATTAATGATAAATAATATTGTAATTACTTTTACGGTAATATTAGATTACTATTCCATATATTATTACAATTTAATTAATTAAAATAAATTTCACATTTAAACTGAATACAAAATCAAAATGAACTTTTGAAATTTTTCTTTCTTTAAAACCTCGTTATTTTGTTTCATCTGCAGGATTAACACCAATCTTATTTTTTCAATTCCACGATTGGAACATAAAAAATGTTACATAAACCAAATTATTCAGTCTAATATTTAGTGTCTAATATTATCATGTTAATTTTTTTACCAAAATTATTAGTAAAAGTTTTTAAAATTAATCACACATGTTAAAGGCAAACAATGCTTAATTAGGGACAAACCATTTAAATTAAAATCCCAAATGACCTATAAAAATATCCAAAACATATTTTACCATATTTATTAAACAAAAAATCAATTTTATTAGTTTTTTACGAAATTTTTTAGTTGATAACATGTTCACACATAAGTTGATTTTAAAAATTCCCTGTGAGTCCTTTTTCTTCCCTACAAAGGCCACCACATCTACCCATTACTCACACCTATAAAGTATTTTAATCACATCCATGATCTGAATATTTATCCTACCAATAATTATCACTTCTTACATGAAGCGTACCTTTGGTTAGAATCCATATCAAGCAAGCCATTTGGCTAAAACAAAAAGGAGTTGCCTGATTAAGAGGTGACATCTTATACCAGGATCATTTTTTTAATTTCCATCTCCACCCCTCCACTCTATTTTTTCCCTTGGTTGACAAAAATAGTATCCACTATATACTAGGATGTTTTTACGAAAATTTTCTGACCTAATATAACACACACCTCCATATTATGGATTTTGAACATACTAAATCTATGTACGGAAAACTAAGGCCTTCGAAAATGATGATTGTTCATTTCTCATTTACCACCAGTCATGGTAACCATTATGAAAGTCAATCTATTTATATATGTAATATATTATATTTAAAATTTATTTATCATTATTTATTAATTTTATAACACAAATATTTTTTACCTTACATTTGGTGTTAATATGATAATCTCATTTGAGGAAGCAATGACTACCACTACCTCAAACTGATGTGATTCGTATATACGCTAGATAGAATGTTTTAAGGATATGTTTAATTAAAATATATGATACATATGATATATTTATTCAAATTTAATAATTATATATATATACATACATATATATATATATATATTTTCATTTACATACTTTCTTTCTATATGACTATAAGAACAGAAAACAAGGTTCATGCTTATGTATGTCTTATAGTCTCCATGAAAATTGCATTACATTATATAATGTATTATTCTATATATTATTATCATACACTTATAATGTATATAAATAATGTTTATAACCTATTCTATATTTTTGAATCATGATAAAATTAAAAGGATCAATTATATAACAAATTAGACACATGTAGATAATAAAGAAAATATTAACCGAAGTGAAACCTTGACAATGGATCGTTACCAAGAAGTTAATATAAAGTAATAATAATTGAATATATGATAATATATATAATAATATTATTATTTAAAATATTTATAATGAATTTATATTTATTATACATGAGGCTTGTATGAAAATGGATAGAGTTAAGACACAAGGTATGTGGAATTTCTTCTAACTTTTAATACAAGAGAGATTCATGTTATGTTCAAAAATATTTAATATTGTGTGCTGTATTTACTGAAAGTAATTTAATTATATTTATATTATAATTAAATTTAATTATATAAAAATATCAATTATATGATCCTTCAATCATGGTGTTTATTTTTCAAATGTTTCCAAATTGGTAAAACAGTTTTGTCTCAATTTTTCTTCTTTCTGACTCGCATTTTATTATGCACCTAAACTATTTCATCAGAGTGTATATACATAAATTTTACATGAAATATCATTAATCTAAATATTTTAATGAATTTATATTCTTTAGGTATTTTAATTTCTTTCACAGATAATATGATCTCATGTTACCAACATATAATAGTTTATTCAGTTAATTTCAATGTTTTTGTGAGATTATTTATATTTTTGATTCCATTGACGAAATCCTCTGATCCATATCTCAAAAATATTATTGATTTTATATATAATATATTATATCATTATGTAACCATCAACTGGTACCATAATCTACAATTTGGAACATGGTATAATTAATAACGTGTTTTTAGAAAAGATTGACTTTACCCTATCTTCGTTCAGAATGCTATGTTCTCTATAATGGGTTTCCAACAATATAATACCATTTCCCTATAGTACATAAAAATAATGTTTATCATTTTTTAATTTTACTAGTTACTTCATGATAATGTCCTTTTAATTTTTTGAAAAAGGAACTTTTCTACCCTTTTTAGTATGTGAAAATACATTTCTTTTAACCTCATACGACATCTACGAATATACCCGCTTTCATTTCTTTAAATATACCTTTTGAATTATTAAAAAATTTAATATTTAATAAAATGTAATACAATGTTATTTTCAATAATTTTTTAAATAGTTTCAAATATCTTTTATATGTTTTCATGTAATTGTTTATCAAATTTTTTTATGGTCTTATTCAAAATATTTCAAAGTTCCCTCAAAGAAATGGTTTTCAAAAAAATTCAAGCATTCATTCTAAGTTGTCAAGTATTTTTTAAAATAATTTTTTTAATCTTATATTATATGTTTTTATAGAAAAATGTTTTCAAAATGATTTAATTTCTTATTTATAAATTTTAATTTTATATTCTATTAAAAATATATTCATATTGTTTTATGTATTAAAAATCCTTTTTCAAACACGAAATGGTATTTTACTCAAGAATCGTTTTCAAAGGATATTTTCTATATAATATGACATATATTGATATTGATCATGCCTTTATAAGAAATAATCTCAAGATTCCATTCAAATCCTTTCTATGAATGGGTTATTCTTAATGTCAAGGTCTTTATGAAATACATTTATCCTCAAAAAGGTTATATGTGTATGGAATCCATTTATCTATCATGGGTTGAGATATTGATGAAATGATTTCAAAATGTGTAAATTTTTCCACAAGATATGATATGTTTACATGTTTATGATACACATTTCATTTCATGGGTTATGATATGGTTATTTATGATCATATGGTATATGTACGTATGATTTTATTATGTGATTGGTGGGAACTATATCTACCTCCAATGCATTGGGTAATGATTTATATATCATGAGATAAGGAGAGGAATCTAGTTGATGGGTTGATCTATTATGGGATGATTGGGAATCCGAATCCCTTCTAATGAAATAACTTCCACTAGGGACGGTTGTATGTCTCACCCAGTTGGGGTAGTCACCATGATGATGAATGATGGGGAAACCAGATACATTAAAGGAATATGGTGAAACCTGGTCCCTTAGAAGGAAATAACTGCATCTAAGGATTGTGGTGTATCCCACCCAGTTGGTGAAGTTCCCATGAAGTCCTATGATATGTTTTAGAAATCCATATTGACTTACATGGAATGATATCAAATGTTTATTTATGCCACAATTCCATGTCTTATTCATATGTTATAATTTCTTGGAATATTTTTATTATTTCATTATGATCCATGTCTTATTTTAATATTTTGATTTCATGGTATGTGATCTTTATGTATTTATGAATCATTTTGAATGAACTTCTGTGATTTACTCCATGATTCATGTTCACAATCTTTGAAAAGAACGATATGATCTTATTATATATTTATAATGTTATAATACCCTTTATGATCATTATTATTCTTACATATCTTACTTGTTTACCCTAACAAAGCATTTGAGATTACCCCATTATTATGATTCCTTCCCTATGTTATGAGGAAATGTTTTAGGTCGAACTACTAATGGTAGGGATATTTATGGTAGATGCCGAAGATATTTCAACCAGATAGAAGACTTTTGTTTCCATGTTTTTAGAGATAATAATCTATCATTGTCCTCTGTCATGAATTTTCATAATATGCATAATATTAATCTAAATAGATTCAATAACCATATATTTTAGGCCTATGTATCTATAGGTGTGGATGAAAATTAATTCCCTTATATAATAATTACTCACATATTTAATATCATAGAGGCATTATCCTATTCTTATACTCCCAGATAATATGAAATTTGTAATTCTCAGATTTAACCTTACTGAGCATTTGATCTCACCATTATTATGTTTACTTTTCCCATAGTTATAAAGAATGATGATATATAATTTTAGTAAATAAATTATTCTTATGTGATTAAATTTCTAGGAGGTGTTGGATAATTATTATATAATATGAAATTTGGGTATAGTTAGAAAAGAACTCTCTTGAAGTCGTGAGTGTTGTTTAAATAATAGTTTTTCCCAATTCACTAAAACCATAAACCTAACTACTCTTTTTGAATTATTGTGATCCAATACCTCAATATAATTTTGAAAGTATTATAATTAAAAATGGGGTCCCCATAAGAGTATCAATTCTATAAATGTAATATTAATTTTTTATCACATGATTTAGGTGTGTTGATTCCAGTTCCATAGGTTTAGTTGTAGAGAATTGTTTAAATAATTTTCGAGATTAGGATTGTTTCATGTGTGGTTATCATAAGATTTATGGATACCATCATGGGTATATAATTTTATGTTATATCATAAGATAAATGTATTTTACGCCCATTTTAAGGTTTTATTATATTGGATTTTGAGGTAATTATTGATATTTTGAGATATTTTTTATTCAGTTACAAGAAACCATTAAGTTATATATGAGGTATTATTTATTAAAAATTATATATCATTTTTAGTGATGTATTATTAAATGTATTATAATTCAATTTGGATTTTAAAATGTAATTTAAGTTTTATATTATTGATGTTATTTATGATATATAGTTTTAAAATGATCTAAGAATAGAATCGAGTGCTTTTTGGGGATTTGAAATCTAATTTTGTGTTTCAAAAAATTATGCTTTATTTATTTTGGGATTATATTAAATTGTTTGGTCCATATTGTCTTTTTTGTTATTTTAAAAATTTAAGAAAAAATAATTTTTTCCTTTTAAGGATGTATTTCATCCATTATATGTTGACTCTATTTCCCCAATCTATAATAATTCATTTTCAATAAAAACTGATTGGAGAAATATGATTTTTTTGTAGACATTGATTACAAAATGTAATTTTAGTTTTCATGTAAGTCTCAATCATCATTCATTTAGTTTTTGTGGTAAAACATTTCTTCAAATATATAGAAAAGTATTTTGAATAAAAAAATTATCATATTACCTTTATATTTTATAAAATGTTGGTATTCTTAACCATATATCTTTTATGGTTTTGTGGTATTTTCCTTTCTCACAACCCTTCACTCTATTTTGATCGATTATCTATATTACTCTACATAATTGTTTTTTCATTAATATTTTCTTTGATTATGTTATTTTATATTCCCACTGTTTTCTATATTTAGAAACCCAGTAATGAGTTAGTCATTACACCCATAATAATTCTCTTTTTCTCTTTCAAGTGGTTATTTGATAAAATTGATTATGACATGATATTTTAGAATAGTAATTTAAAAAACACATTCTTTAAAGTTGTATCTTCTTGTGGTGAGTATGAAATATTTTATAGGTTGTATAATATAATATTCATGTATGTTTAATGAAAATTATGTCTCATAACATATATTATACACATTACATATGTTAAAAGAACCATGAAATATTATTATTATAATATGAATGTAATAAACAAGATATAACTTGGATTATATGGATAGAATTATCTTAAATATAATATATATATATATAAACTTATTAATCAATGGAAATGTATTTAATAATTCTTAGGATATAAGCACTCCATTTTTCTAAGAACATTTGGTTTTTCAAAAATATTTTTCATTCAAAAATCGATCTAAATGAATTTTTTTTATAATATCATATTTAATTTCCTAAAATTATATAAAATTTATGTGAAAATGGTATCTTCTTAATTTATATTATCATATCAAAATGGTTTTACATTGAATTTTTGAGGTTTTCCATATTATTTTATATTCTATCGTTATGATTGTTTCTTGTGTTAGGATTATATAATGGTACTTTAACATTTGACAAGTTGTTACATGTTAAACCAATGAAGGGTGGTAACATGATAATCTAAATATGGGTTGTTCCATGATAAATAGTGGATGTGTGGTCACATTATAACCTCCAATGCATTTTGTATGTATGCCGTCCATATTGTTTTTCCATTTACTAATATGTGAGGAAGTCGACCATATGGTTATTCCATTTGAGTATGTTTATATATCAAGTTACCTATATATGTTATATATTTCTTTTTATCGGATTTTTGGTAATACTTTAGTTAAAAAGGGTATTCAGGGAGCTGATATTTAGTTAAGTATACAAACTTTTACTTAAATTTGAAAAGTATTACTTATTGAAAATGTATTTATGATTTTCATGTTTTCCCAAGACTTACAATTTTCTTTCATTTTGTATCCTTTATTGAGATTTTTATTCTCACAAAATGTTTTGAAATGTTTTTCAGAGGACATAAAGAAGAATAGAGTTAATGATGGGATCTAGGAAAAGTCATGTTGTTTAAACATAAAATGAAAAATATTTATTTTTAAAGGGTTATTATTTTATGAAAATAATGTATATCAAGAAAAAGTCGATATATATAATATATATGTTTCTATGTATGAGATATGAACTAATTATATAAATATCTAAACCTAAAAATATCCATGATTTTAATTAAATTCATTTTTTGATTACCTCATGATTATGTAATGTTTAAAGCTAAGGCTTTATACAAGAGTTGGGATATCATCTTAATGGGAAATCCATTCATGATTTCATGGAATAATATTTTTAGGGATTTAAATATCAGAGAATAGATTTCAATATATTTTCAATAATTATTATTTTCGGTTTTTGGGTTCTAGGTATAAATAAGAATAATTATGGGTATGGAGGATGATTCTCCTCCATTTTTTAGGTCTTTATAAAGTCTTTGTTTATGGAGTGTGGTCTTGTTATTAATGTAAATAATTGATCTACACATCTTAAACGGATGATTCCAATAGATTTTTTTATTTTGGAGATAAGGACCAAATGAATCAAGGAAATGGGAGAAATGAATACAACACTGAATAGGAATAAAACTAAACCTGTATTAATTTTACGTAGCTAAGGAAATTATAGTGGGAGGATGCGTGTGGGGTATATGGGATCCATGAATATTGATTTGAATCCATATTATGGTTCATATAATTCCTTATGCAGTGAGGTTATGGAGATATACATGATTCATTATCACTTTATTTTTTATAACAACATAGGGTAAAAAGAATCAAGATCGAGTGTGTTGGTTGGTATGCTTTAGGGAAAACACAGATTCCAATCAGACATTATTAAGTTTTTTAAATGTACATTGATCATAAATCTAGGTATATGTCTAAGAAACACTCATATATATATATATATATATATAATGGAATTTCATTTCAGATGGAATATAAAGAAAATGGGTTCCATGAGAATGCATTTTTTTTGTTTTTTCTTGAGGTCACTATCAAACAACATCGACCTCATTTTAAGGGGTAATTACCTAGTAATTAATCATTATCTTCAATTTTATTTTAGGTATTATGATATATCTATTAAAAATAATAAATTATAAATTTGGGTGATTATGTTCATGTGCTAAAAAATGATTTAAAAAATGATATTCTCTAAATTTTTTTTTCTAAAATCTATTTAACTTGATATTTTACTTTCTTTTAAAAGGATTTAAAATTTAAATTACATACAATTTTCCTAGTGGGTCACTTTTTACTCCCTTTAAAAAATTATTAGAATGTGTTTTTATTTTTTACTTTTACATTATTAATGTATATTCCCAATGTTAGGGCTATTATTTTATTTGTATCATCCTTTATAATTTTCCATGGGTATTTTCAAATAATTTTACTTAGAATATTTTGAAAAAAATTAGTTTTTAAAAGTGATTATCATAGTGAAATGGGAATTTTAGTTAAGAAATATTTTTATTTGTTTTTTTATTTTTTATTCATGATATGGTACTTATGAATTATATATGTGAAATGAGTGAAGAAAAATATCATAAATGAAGAGTTATGTCCCATTATACCACATAAAAAATGGTTGACCATATATATCTTTTATGAATGGTGATCCACGTTATACATCCTCAATGAATTGGATTGTCATTCCTCAGCATAAAAGTAAAAATACAGGGATTAAACATGTGTGGTTTATCATGTGGATTTAACTATGATCTAGTTTTTTACATCACAGATCTAAACTGGTTTTTTAATATGTTATAAAAGTTTTTGGAATAATTTCTTTAATTTATTATTGTTTTTTTATTGTTTCATTTTATCATAATTGAAATCACATGGCTCATGTATATTGATTCCAATGACACATTCCTTTACTAAATATTTAATTCATGTTTCATGAATTGTAATAGATATGTAAATCGGTAGGAATTCCCATATGTTATCTTAAATAACATTGATTATATTATTATACAATTATTCTCATCTTATTCTCGCTAAACACATTAATATTTAATTTATTATTTTGAACCATACAGATAAATTGATCCCACCCTTATAATTTTTCCTTTTTTATGAAAAATTATGATAAATGATTTTTTATAGAAGGGTATTATTTTTTATGAAATATGTGGAATATTATTAAGTCTTAATAATGAATATGAACAGTATAGTATAGTGGGAAAATATTGTCATAAATTCAGGAGTATTGATTATGTAATATTATTTGTTTAGTTATCTAATACTCTAAACCCGAAATTTCCTTTGTTATATAAGGAATCTTATATCTCTATATTAATCTTTTTTTTGGATTGGAAATTTTGGTCAAGTTATTCAGAATGAAATACTAAAATTTAATATTTCCCTTTTTTGAACTGGATTGGGGAGTGCATGTTTGGTGTCCATGCATTTTCACATCCTTAAAATTTTCTCATTTCTATAGAACTCTATTATTTCTTATTTTTTGTGACATTTATGTCTCCCACATCACTATTGAAATGAAAATTTATTATTTCATTGTACATTGTGTTTTTAAAAAAATTCATTTTATTTATTAAACACTTTATTTAGTATATTAGAAAATTAATATTATAAAAATTTATTTATATGGGTTTAATAAAACCAATTAGTAGTTTATTTTAAAATAATCATAATTTTAATAGTTTTTTATCAGATAGTATTGAGTTTTTTTGAAATGTGCTATAACATAAGAATATTTTTATTTGAATGATAACATTACAAACATTTTATTTAATTGGTTGTGTGAATATAAATAACCACATTATAAAAAAATGGATAAATGTTTTATATAATAAATTTATTTAATCATAATAAATAAGCATTCATATTTTAGTAAAATAACAATATACATCAAAAATATATTATATTAATATAAAATTATTGACATTAAATAACAAAAATTAATAATGATTTTTTCTTTTTATTTTAATATTATTTTACCAAATGAGTAATAATTTTTATATCATAATATCAATTTTATATTATTCTATTTTTTCATTTTTCTGAAATAATTTCATTTCAGTGAATAGTGAAATATCCCAATTATGTGTAAAAATATCATTTTTCAAATTTAATAATTTAAATCAAAATTATTAATATATTTCTAAAATGTTCAAAAACTAACATAATTATCCATTAATTAGATATATTTTATTTATTTATATATAAATTTATATTCTTATTTACCTTTGTATGTGTTAATTGTTAGGTTCAAAAATGTTTTTTTAATGGTTTTAATGCATTTTATAAATTCATATTTAAAATGATTTATTAAATTTTTTAAAATTTAATATTGAAAATTGGATTCCATGTTTTTAATCATGTCATTCAAATATGTTGAATACTTCCCTTTTTTCATTGGACATTATGAAATGTAACCAGTGTTCATATCTCTAACCATAATAAAGAAAAAAATCGGTAAAATAAGGATTAAACAATGAGAAAAGGACTAGAAAACCCCCTATGTAATATATTTATTTTATTAAATATCTTTTACTTATATAAAAAAGATATATTCTAAAATTTGGAAATTTAGTTGTAGTGTCCATTGATTATAACTTTTTTATTATTTTAGGTAATAGATATTTTCCAAATTGTCACTCCCATTGTTTCAACTACACAAGTATTTTTATATAAGGATAAAATATGCTATGTTTAATTGTTAATATTTATTTGAAACATGAATAATATTATTTAGCATTTTAATTTTTTATTATATAGCGAGGGAACAAATCCTTTAAAAATTATATAAAATCAGCAAAGTGCTTATACATGTAATAGAAAGATTAAACAAATGATTTAAAAAATTAAATGTAATGCAATTTTGATGAATTATGGATTCCAAACAATATAATTATCAATAATAAATTATTATATATAGTAATATAGTCTGTATTAAAATAATTTTAATGAGGATGACATTAAATTCAAATTAAATTAATAGTCACAATATTTATTTTTATGATATCTTATGGTAAATATATTTATTTAATGATCTAAAATAACAGTCAATAGGAAAATTGATATGGGAAATCGTTATAATGTGATCTATGATTTATTTTTATATTTATTTCAACGTATATGTAAATTTATAACCCTTAAAGGATAATGATTTTGTGAAGATGGTGAAAGTTAAATTCAGTTAACGAAGATGTTAAACCAATAAGTAGGGTATAAAATGTTACCAAAACAAGTATAATTTATATTGGATGATATTATTTTTTAAAATTACTATTTGTTATTCAATACATTTTCATATAGAAGAAGTTTCCTCAATAAATATAGTAATTATATTTTAATTATTAGTGTTATTTTAACTATGTCAATTCATTAATTATAAAATATAAACTCTTCCATATTCGTATTCACAACACTTTATCCACATAAAATAAAAATACATAACCATGTACCATCATAACCATCAATACTCTGACGTAGAATCACTATTCTAATCAAAAAACCATTTTATGAGGCTTAAAGTGTAAAATAAATGTTATTTTTTGAATCAGAGGTATAAAATTTAACTGAGTGTTTAAATTTTATTTCACCATATTCCTCCAGTGACATATATATAAACATTGTTGTAAAATAAAATAACTATATTAATTTTCTTTCTATTGTAACAAAAAAAAATAATATCCTTTCAATCAATTGGTAAACAAAAATAATAATCGTGAGTAAGTATGGTGTACCATCTGCATATAGTGGTGTAATTCATTTTTATCACCACATTACATGGATCATTAATAATAATGAATGAATGAATATATATATTACCTTTATTGAAAAATAATGATTGGTTCAATAGAATATATCATTTAAATTATTACCCTTCAACTCTTTAAAAAAATTATTATGTTTCTCATGCTTACGAATAGATTTCCACATCCACCAAGCAATGTGATTTACTTTTCCTATATTCCATTCAAGGTTTATTGTAAAAAAATAAATGATATATATATATGATATTTATATCATCATTAAAATTTTAAAAAATATAGGAATTTATAATATATTGAAGTACCATACCTTTTTAACCAGAATATACATGAGAAATGAATCAAATAAGAAATTTTGATTTAAAAATAAAATTAATAATTAATTAGTGTTATAATTTTTTAACTTGATCATATATTATATTAAAATTATTTATATGGTTATGGTATAGATCTATAATAAATTTAATTTATAATAATTGAACCTAATAACACATAATAATAAATTCATACATATGGTAATAGTTTAGTTTATAATCTTCTACATGTTAAGGTTTTTGTAGTTATTTTTCTAGCTATTTAATTAAATGATATTTTTATATTAATATGAATTTTTAATTCTCCTTAAGTTATAAATATAGAATAAAAATTAGAATATCATTTCAATAAATATAATTACTCAATATATTAATTGAATATTTTTAAGGAAAAATAAATTTGTTTATATTTAGGTAATAGTTTAGTTTATAATCTTCTACATATTAAGGTTTAGACATGATTTAATTTCTAATAATAATTGAATTAAATAATCATTGAATTTTCCAAATGGGGTGCTTTCTACCAAAGGAGGGAATAATATCTTTTTAAAGTATACTGGACAATCAAATTTTACCATTATTATGAATTATATTTTCATTGAAGTTTCAATTACATGATTCCACAGACATTTTAAATGAAACAATTCTACCAAATATTTAGTATTTTTATATATTTTAATTATGTTATTTTAAAATTAAAAGTGAATTTTCCCTAATAAAAATTATAGTTATTTTTTAAATGAAATTTAAATTCTGTAAAATACATTATGTAATAATACACTTTACTAGGAATATATATTATTTAAACTATCCACCATGTTTCAGTGGATGTATTATGTTCTGTTTTAATTATGTAATTTTTGAGATTCCATATTCCCTTTCTTCAAATATGGATTGTTATTGATTTTTAAGTTATATTAATTATGTGAATTTTGTATCTATGTAATGAATGAATATGAATTACTAAGTATTGTGTGGGGCTCCAAATTATATATCCCGTCGATAAATCAATAGGTATGAAGAGAGAAAAAATATAGGTATTTTTCCTATGACTTACCCATTTATGTTATATGTCATTGTATGTGGCCTCAAAATTATGTTTTTAATACAAAACATTATGCATTCCATATTTATAAAAGAGGTTATTTATAGCCTTATTATTTTTCAAATTGTTTTGATACCAAGGAATAAATTACAAGATCATTTTCATTTATATATAATTTTATGATCAATATTTATTTCTACCTCATTACTCACTACATATTTATTGAAATATATATATTTATTCTTGAATTCCCTAACTAATAATATTAGATAACCCTTTTAATAATAATTTCCCCATGATTATAGGATATGTATTATAAATGTTATAAATTGGTAGCTGTAGATAATTATATTGTTTTCAAAGAAAATATTATGTCGTATTTTAATTTTTCAACTATAATATCTAATTTGAGGATGTATTTTATTTTCCAACACTAATGAACACATAAATATTTCCGTATGTGATACAATATTTTATGTGTTGATAAAATATAGGATCCATTAAACTAAGGGTAATTGATTTAAAGCATTACACACAGTCTCTATGGTATGGGACTATAATGACTATTCTTAATTATATTCACATAATGTTTCTTTTAAAGAAATTATACATTTTTTTTACTCTACATTATTAACCATGTATATAAACATTTCTATGATGAACTAACATTAAAAAAGACATATCTATATGTGATTCCTCTTAAATAAGATTAACTAAAACAAATAACAACATTAAATAATGAAAACTCTGTTGTAGGATCAAATAATTTGGGTGCATAGTTTTGAATTTCACCATGATATCCCCAATAATATCGTATCCTTCATGTATATGATTTTACACATTTATTGGTAATCTATGACATCCATCATGAAATTACAAGATTGCGTCAGGATCCCCTATTAAAAATATCACCTCAACCATAATCATCATTTCATAATTCCCAACTTTAAAGAATTTGTTTTACCAAACACTTCTTTAATCACAAGAATATGTTCTAATTATAAAATGCAAAAATCTATCAATTATGTATATAAAAAATATTTTATTTCTTAACAAAATCCCCTTCATACCTAGAAATTATATCCAAGACTATTCTCAGTTTTATGATACTATATCATCATTTGGATGTAATTTTTGAGATATCTACAACCCATAGTGAATATAAAATCGTATTGAAAATGAAAAATTCCATTATCACCAGATATATTGAAATGATCCATGTTTCTATCCATTATCTACATTTTTTTCGAATGCTAAAAAATTATCCAAGATATAGTAAAGGCATGTGATAATAAATTACCGATGTCTATGAAATCTTAATATGGATATTGTTCAATGATCACCATGACTCATACAATACAAAATATATATATATATATTATGAATGTATATTTTGTTCTTATAATAATAAAATATAAAATATTTCATTACAATCCATGTCTATAATTTATTTTCTGGACATTCATGTAAAAATTTGTATATTGTTGTCTTTTATCAATGATCTTATTTTTCTACTTCATTATTGAAAAAAATTATTTTTTTGTAAATGATCCATTTTCCATTTTTAAAATGGTGTTTCATATATCAATGTCGGTTAAAATAAGGTGAACTAGTTTGTTATCAATGTCTTCGAGAAAATGGAATGATATATATCACCAGATTATCTGTTTGATGGGACATTAACATAGTAAACATAACAGAAGCCCATCGGTCTTATAATTGTTACCATGGTTTGGGTGGTGGAATTATATATTTATGGAAACCCTGTTGGAGTCCCACAAACATTCAATTTTTTCCCCTTATGGAATTGGACCTCTTATAGGATACACTGTGTATCCATTGGTTTCAATGGTGTCTAGAATATCAAAGGGGAATATTAATATTTTCTCATAACAAAACTAATATTTATTTTATTAACAACAATTCATGATTCTAATTTGGAATTAATCATTTGGAAGTGTACACTAGGGATTCTGTATATTCTCCAGTTCCTTCTATCGGTTCCTTCTTTTGTGATTTCATCAAATTATCCTGATTGCATTTTCCTTTCATATAATTTGTTAAATAATCTTCCATGATTCCGGGAGCTTCGTTTTACCTCCCTAAATTGTTGGTTATTTTTCATAATACTGAATCATTGTATTTTAGATTCATTAAAGAATTTTTTTTATTTACCTTCACCTTTTTTATGAAGCTTGTCTAAAACATTTCTCTATGTTCTTATTTCATTTTCTAGCAAGTGAAACATGTGTGATCACACATACACACCATTCAATGGACCAATATGAATTAGAATCATCTCTAATTTTAATAATAATCAATAATAGTCCTCATAATGTCCCAATATGGTCTATTGGTGACTGATATAATATTTATAGCCTTGGTTAGGTTTTCATATCATTGATCATATATTGTAACCTTAATAGTTTAACCTAGTTACATAGTTTTTTATTTATAAAATTGTGAGTTGATCTCTTGATCTAACTATGAGAACCTTGTAACAAATTATGTGTGCAGATTGAATGTCCGAAATGAATTTTATTTCAAATATTCATTTTAAAAAAATTGATAGGTGACTATTCATTATAAATGATTATAATAGGAATTGAAATTATCACGACTATGACGTGAATTGGTTACAGGTTATTAAACCAGCACATCTAAAAACAGAATAAATTAAATTATAATTATTAATTAGCATGAATTAAAAATAAATAATAAAATTAAAATTTATATTATCATTATGAATCTTTTATACATTATATCCTAATTATTGTTGATATTTTAACAGTGAAATATATCATAACATTTTAAATAACTGTGGGATTTATTTCCACTACATAGTAAGTGGCCTTAGCATGGAAATATTCGTAGGTTATTTTGATATATGAATGTCTAGATTCACCATTTTCATTATTATCTTCCATGGATTGATTATGAAATGATTGTGTGAATATTATATGTAATAGAAATCCACCATTAATCAGTAGGGATTATGGAATAAAGAATCATAAATAAATTCAATGTAGGTACTTATGACCCTATGTTTCAACCTGTAACTATGGGTTCAATGAGTTAACATAATTTTTGTGTGTTTAATTATGAATTAATTTCTATTTTAGTAATAATTTTTAGTGAACTATTTCACATACTAGAATTTTTTGAATTTTTTTTAGGTTTACTTTTAAGTATTACTAACCCCATAATTGAGACATCATTTGGTACATGGGTTGTTACCATTGGTGTATGTTAAGAAAATGAAATGGGACCCTGAAAATGAATATTTTATTTTATTACTGGGAATGGAGTGTAGATATATAGCAATGAATGTGGTTTGGAAGATTTTTTATTCCATATCATTGGAGTATTTCTTCTAGTTAGTTAACATTGTGTCATTTAGTAGGACATCCAGAATTAAATTACATGGTATGATTATATTTTATTGATTTTGATTAATATTTATAATGTAAATATTTGATTTATATTGGATTTGTTTCATTACTATTTAGTTTTTTTTAAATTCTTAGAGGTTATTGTCTCCCCACTATAGTCATTGGAAACTCACTTCTAGTCAGTAGCCTCTATCTTATGAAGATGCAATATTGTTGTCTCAAAAAATACACATCATGGTTATATGGGGGGTGGGGGCTAGGTAAATATTCTATCATTTCAATCTACTAATTAAGATGCATTGGAAATATAATCCTCATAAATAATACTTTAATCAAAACCTATATATTTTTAGAAACACATGAAATAACTATATCCAATATTAGTAAAATAATGTTATAAATTCTTTTATAGTTACAAAAACACCTACATTTGAATTTTAGAAAAATAAATCTATATTTATTGTCTTCCTCACCTACATAATAATATAATATTATGTAAATATAAAGAGGGATAGAGAGGGATTATAAACTAGTACCTCCCTATTAATGGATTTGAAAATCTTGTCCCCCATTGAATGGATGTGACTTCTTCTTCTAGACATAGATCTAATATTTTCCCACAAATTATGAGGACTAACCCATCTTATGAACACTCTTCTTTATAATCTATTCATGGTGCCCCTTGAAAATAAAATAAAATAAAGAGTATTTATTACATGAAAATGTAAATATCAATAAACCACTCCAATCATATAATCGAGAACTCATTATATGATACACAATTAATAATTTAACAAAACCCATTTAGATTTTAAATTTCCATATATTTAAACTTTATTTCATGAATACCCTCTTCAATTTTACAAATACAAGCAAAATATGTATTATAAAACCACATCTACATATGGAAGAAAAAATAAATGCGATTACATTAATTCATTCCGCATTTTATGAATGCAACAAAATTGTACAACGTTAAATAAAATTGGATTAAAAATATGTATACAATCATGAACAATCTATTGAAAATTTTATAATTTATATTTTTTTCTTTCCTCGTGTTATATATATTTGGTACTTAAATATATTATTGAATCCGTCCTTTGATAATTCTATCAACATCCTATATCTTCTATGTATATTTTATTATTAAGGGACTATGACGTTTCTATCCATTTGGGTAATTATTTCTAAATTCTCTTTATATTTAAATTATTTTTATCCCCTTTAATTTTCTATCCATTGATTTCTTAATATGAATTGATCATACAGAGAAATAGGAAATACATTTATATCTTTATCAGTGACAATATTATTAATCATGTTATGATTGAGTAAATTTATGTTCATCAATCCCCATTTTAGGAAAATCATTTTGATTAAATTTATTTTTTAGATCAAATTCATCATTTAACTCTCATTACATTGGTAGCCATGTAATATATTTTTTTCGTAGTTTATCAAAATTAATTTCAATATTAATGTAACTATATATACACCATGATTTATAGTAAATTTTTCATTTCCATTTTACTTTATTTTACATTTATTTTTTAACTAAAAATTTATTTTATTTGTTCCATTTTTTATTGCCATATAAATCACTATATTTTTAAATGATTTGAGTTTTTTAATCACTCATAATTTTATTATATAACATGTTTTATTTTATTAATTATTTTTATTATTTTTATTTTTCATAATTTATGTTTCCATTAATGAGTTAATAATTGACATCTTATCAACATGGATAACCCTCCACTACACTATATCATATGCTCCTTTTGTTGAATTCTATTTTTCTCCACTACTTTACATATAACTGTTCTTTTGACATAATTCAGTGGGTCAACTAAATAATGATATTTTTTCTCCTCAACTGATCCTCCATTAGGAATTCTCATTTAAATGAAATGAATGGAATCACTACCACAAGCCTCATAAATTTATCCAACAACATAAATTTTAATATAATATCAAAGAGTTTCCAAATTAGAATTTATATTCATTCTTTTTATAGAGATCCTATTACGATTAAAAATTAAAAAAATTATTTTTTTTATCTATTTCTTTATAAGATATTATTTTTATTAAAAAGACAAAAATATTTCATGGTTATTGATATTAAAATTTTTATAATACATACCATTAGTATTTTAGGAATTACAATTGTAAAAATTTATAATTACATGTAATTATTACTATAAAAATTTATTTTCTTCTGTGAGATCATCCCACAATCCATCAATTAAAACATAGAAACTAAAAAATGAATATAATTATATATTTGTTTATAATTAATAATTACACATCAAATACACATCATCTTGATTAAAATGTGTTCTATATTTGATTATTGATAACTGAGAGTTAAAATTGTAGGTTCTTATACTCAAATACATAAATTATTAGAATACACTATATTTGACATTTAGATATAATTGTAATTTATCTCAACAGAATTACATAACATTTCTACCGATTCTTCAATTACCTATTTCATACAATGGACACTAAATCTATAGATACATTCGTTGAAGAAATAAAAATTTGATACCTCCTTGAAATTTCACATCATTATGCTAAGAGGAATGTAAAAAATTTATTGTAGAGAAGATATAATACTTATTTACTTAGAGAAATAAAAAATAAAAATAAAAATTTAAATTCAAATAAAAACACAATTTTTTATCCAAATCCTCTTGATAAATTATATAAGAGTATTTTTATTGGATTATATAATGATTGGAAGAAAGAAAAAATTATTATCCTGGGGTGGCACATATAAAATAGTTGCATTTATGAATAGTAAATAAATGATTCTTATGACCATTACGACTCTAATATAAATTATAATATATAATATAAAATAAGGGGGGTCTTGATTTTTGTAGGATATCCATTCTCTAGTACTATATAAATCTCCCAAAAAGAAGGTTCATGTTCAGTATGGGTAGTGAATTAGCAATTGAAGTCTTATATGAAATTTTCATGTTTTTTATACTTCTTATAATATATTTCATTTATATCTAGTAATTTATTTGATCAAAAAATATTTAAGATATAATAGAGTTGCTTGTGAATAAGTATTATTTTTGCTAAAATAGACACAACACAAGGGTTATAAGGTTTATACAACTATTTTAATCACGTTTTTATATCATTATTGTATAACTGATATATCCCCATAGACCACCACACTTGTTTTTTTCAATGGTGAATTAATTGACAGATGTGAATTAATTATATCAATGATAACCTTCTACAATGTTAATGAAAATTACATGGTAAATATAAATACAATAATAATGATCTCTAACATTTGTGGTCCTTCCCAAATCATCCTTATGTGACTCTAGAACATAGACTATGTGTAAACCCATGTGCATTCCCCAATCCATACTGACATTTGTATACGACTAAATAATTTCTATTATTGGATACATTTTTAATTACATTCTAATCATCAACCACAATCCTGACTATTCCCTTTACAAATTCATTTAATATTTTTATATCCTCAATTGTACTGTCAACTGATTCATGAGTCAATAATATCCTAATTATTCATTGTAAATTATTTTTCATTAATTCTATATTCAAATTCATCTATTAGATATTTTCTTTTTCTATTATTTTTAATTTTTATAAATCATAATAAGAAATGGAATATAATTCTATTATATTTTTTAATTAACAAGATTATGGATTATAAATCCAAATTATAAAACAATTCTTATCATTAAAACATGAAAATTATCTTCACGGTGCATGCTTAAGTAAAATATCATCTCAATACCTCTAATATATCCACACATCAAGATCCACTACACTATAGATTCAATAAAATATATATTTCAATGTGTTAACTTGATCCTCTTATATCTAACTAAAATTCTAGAAGGCAAGTTGTTATATAAGAACAACAATGGTTTCAGTATTCACATTTATCTCCATTACCAATGTGCCTCAACCTAGTATTTGTGACATGAATATATATATATATATGAAATATTGATCTATTATATGATTTTAATAACATAAATCAGATTATATAACACAAATTCTTCATAAAATAACGTCACATTGTTGAATAATTAATTCAAACCAATTAGAATAGATTTAATATCATAATCAAGGGCAATGGGGTATGGTACGCAAGTATGTTTTTGAATATTCTAATTAATCATATGTGAATGAAAGGTGGTGGAATATTCCCATTCAAAGGAGAAATCAGCTACTAAAAAATTCATAAGATGTAATCTCACAATGATAAAAATATAATTATACAGGGAATCACCATATGTATGATTAACTAATTTTTCTAATGGAATATAGAAGAGTAATACGAATAAAAAAAAAATATTTACTTGACTATGGAATAACTATAATCTAATGTAATTTTTTTTTAAACAACCAATACTATTATTTCATGAATACACTATAACATAGGATTCATTTGATACCTCAATTGAAATCAGTAAAATGCATTCAATTACACAATGATGTTTTCTGACATAGAGAATCCATTAATAGAAAGGCCTCCCTATTTTTATAATCATTACTCACATCTATAATGATGTTAGTGTATACCATAAGGATAAAAAATTCACATAAGTACTCGACCGTCTTCATTATTCCCCATTATCCATGAGATATGATTATAATATACCAAATTTGAAATTAATAACAAGTATTTTATCTCATTATTACCCCTAAGACAAAACTAAAAGCCCATATAGATTAATTTGATTAAAGCATCATGAAATCCTTTTCATTGGTATAATTCAATGAGAAATCCCTTTTGATATTCATGCAACCACAACATTTGTTTGGATAGTTCATGTAAGATATCATTATTCCCAGTTGAACATAAAATCAGATAGTGAATGAAAATATAATTGATCATCATAGGGAGTCAAATTTTCCATCCATTTCATCATAATCCATATGTTTCACTATCCTATAGTAAGCCTATAGTATCACAATCCTCACATGCATAGATATTACATATATTTTTATAAATATTCAATAAAATACAAAAACATAGGCCTTATATCCATATTTTCAAAGACCCTCAAGAATCATGGAATATGTTCTTCTTAATTTATAAACATTCTTCAATGAATCCGAGAATGAAATTCCCCTGTAGTACACTTCACAAAAATATTTTATATAGAGCATTTCTTCATATCCTATGTAAATGAAACGTAATACATATTGAACTCATATACTCAATAAAATTAAAAAATAAATACATATGAATAACATGAACATAAGGCAATGAGACACGAAAATAGCACTTGAAACCCATACTATATATTTCAACAATAGAAATCCTGAGTCATGGAATAATTATTAGCATTTCATTAGACATGAATCATATGATAATCATTGTAAATTATCCATGAGATAAAAAAAGTAGCATAAGAAATAGATATGGTAAGTACAAATAATCATATAAAATATTATTTTGAGGATACACAACAAGAATTCATCACATTATTGGCTTGGGTTAACCACCCATGTACCTACTTTGGGATTTGGATAAACACCCATGAACCATATTGCAGGCTTCAGATAACCTTCTACGTGGCAAATTTTAGGCATGGGAAAACCTCTTGTGTACACTTATTAGGGATTTTTATAAAATTATGTATACCCTTTCAGCATATAGAACTTTAATAATTACCCAAATCATTAGTGCGTTATAATGGCCAATCTAATAACATAATGAAAACCCTTCATCATTTTCCTACAATATCATAAAACATCTATCATATCAAAACCTGTGAAATGAAATGGTATTCATAGAACATTTAATCATATGATAAACCAATCGAATCAACGTAGGATTCATAATAATTTCATCCTGATATCACATCTAGAAGGAAAAAACATTTCATAAAAATAACATATTCATAATCATAATTCATTCAGAGAAATAATGTCATGACCCATCCTCGGGACCCATGTCGTGACTACCCCAAGCCCGCCTCCCATAGGCTAGAGGCTGGCGACTAGCACCAAAGGTGTAAATCCCGATAAAAGGGGAAGGCATTGCCTTATAAAGTAAACAAAAACCACAGAGTAAGCTAGAAGAAGTAAAAACTATGTAAATTTGGTACAATAGTATGTTCAGAAAGTAAATGGGCCAGAATACAAAGCCAAACTGAAAGTAAAGTACAACTGGAAAGAAAGTACATCAATAGAAAGTAAAGAAGCAACGTCGAGCCGTCCACTGGAACTCCCACCTGACGGGTGGGTACAGATAGCCTCCTCAGCTCCTCAGGTCCAGCCGTTCGCTCTGTGTACGTCCCGCCCTCTTGTCCACCTCCAGGTACTGACTTGCTCCACAAGCCTCAACCACGATCAGCGCTGTCTGTCGTCTGCATCCAACACAACGTAGTACGGGGATAGACCGTGCAGGGGTGAGTATACGCTACTCAGTAGGGACCCCGAGTCCCCCGAAGGTCTCCCAGAATCCACAAAGGATAATCCACAAAGGAAAGATACAATCACGAAGTAACATCCAACACTACTTAGGTATATGCCAATACACATACCCAAGTCATCAATATCAGTTTGGCTCCAACATCCAAGCCCAAGTTCGATCACGTCCACACAAGATAGTACAACCTAATCCACACAGGAACGCACAACCCAATCCAAATAGGAAAGCATGTCCATCATATCGAAGATTATGATTGAAAGTCAAGACTTTTCTCACACATGTATACATCATTTGTAAAGAAAAAGGAGATGATCAGATGTAGTTACTGATTCATATAGCTGGGACCCACAGAGGATACTGGACCAGCAAAGCTGTCGGACCCATGTAGGATACTACAACACAGGTCAATACTGTCAGACCCACGTAGGACAGAAGTACTGTAGTCGTCACCACCGAACCCATGGAGGATTCCAGTACGCTTGTCATCGTCGTTGAACCCATGGAGGATTCCAGTATGATAGTCTTCACCGTCGTACCCATAGAGGATTTCAGTACGAAAGTCATCACCGTCGAACCCACAGAGGATTCCAGTACTTTTGTCATCGTCGTCGCAGCCAGCTCTAGGGTTCCCGCATACAACATGCCCGTTTCTGGGAGGGTCCGCTCCATGAACCAAGGGGTTGATACATCAACTTACATGTAGTCTGGAGTGGTTGTATCCCAAACTTCCACCTCATCGATAGGAACTCAATGTGGTATATGTTGCGTAAATCAGATGCCCGGTCTAGGAGTTAATGGCTTTTTTGTTCCAGGGGCCCAGTTGATTTTTATGTCAAAACCAACCCGACCATACTCCAAATGCATCCAAACCTCGATCGGAGTAAGCCAAATGGTAAGTCTCACTAAGATGAATACAATAAAGTCAACGGCATGTCAATCAGATGTCCGGAGCTCAAGTTATAAGCGTTTCCGCTCCGAGGGCCCGATTAGTTTCGTGATCACACCAACTCAGAAATACACAAATTTCTCTGAAAACTTGAGTTTAGTAAACCGAAACAACCACCTCGATCCAAGGATCGCATCACAGCTGACGGTATGTCGATCAGATGTCCATAGACCACGATATGGGCATTTAAACGAGCCTGTCCAGTTTTAGGGGGTTTTGGGCCCGGACCGACCCGGCCCAAGACCTCCTGGATCGGCCCGAACTGGGTCGACCCGACCCGAGTCTGGGTCCGGCCCACTATGGCACGGCCCGGCCCGGATGGCATGACTCGTCCCAGCCGGCGCAGCCCGGAACGGGCGCCGCAGGCCGTGTGAGCGCGGAAGGGGGGGAACCGCTACCCCCTTCGAAGGAAACGGTTGATCCGCTGTGGGGTCCACCCAGCTGCGCTGCCAAGGGGTAAAACACCCTCAGTATTTTCGGATCTAGGTGGCCGTAACGGCCGGCCAGTGCACCATGCGGGACCTGCTGGTCCCACCCTCCAGATCACCCGTGGCTCCGGCCGCCCTCCCATGCTCCGTTGTGGCCAAAGTCTGCATTCATGGTTCATCCGGCACGACGCGATGATACCGCGCCCCTCCGCCGTGGGCCCGCTCCGGCCACGGCCACCTCGTGGTTCTCCGGAGCAGTCTGAAGGCACCGCGGCCTATTGTTGTGGCCCCACTATGGGCATGACTTCTTTCGGCCTCAACGGCGCAGAGCAACGGCGCCTCGCTTCTTCACCGCGTTCCTCTTTGTTTCTGCGCGGTGTCGTGGCCCCGAACCACTTGCGTTCGAGCTGCAACGAATTCAACAACAAAAGAGGAGGAGGTTCGGTCGTGTTCGGTTAGTCCGACCTCCTCCCATTAAATTGATTACAGGCAGCTAAATCATTAACGTTGAACACCCAATTATTCACGAACATAAAAATAAAACCACTGCCTCGATGAAGTCGTCGAATGAGGATCATTGCGGGAAAAGGGTGTCGCGGAAGACGGGGTCGCAGAAGACGATGTCACGGAAGACGGCGTCGCGAAATACGGTGTCGCGGAAGATGACATCGCAGAAGATGACGTCGTATACATCGTCAGTGCACACCCGATGAAGGATGTGGTGTGGCATCGTTCTTCGAAGAAGGCATCTCTCACTAGCTGGAGAGAGGAGAGGAGACGACACGGTGATTCCCTTGCGGTGTCGGAGTTCTTCATCGTATACTCGGAGTTTTTTTCATTCTTTGACAAGGAAGAAGATGTTCTTCATAGCGCAAGGGTTCTCTCCTTCCTTCCGCACAATGAATCAACCCCCGATAAAATAAGACATTTTCTTATTTTATTCACACACACGCATGCCATTATTAAATTTGAAATTTAAAAAGATCCCATTCAATTAATTAAATTAATTGAATCTCCTTTAACATTCTTTTAAATTGAGAGAGTTGACTTGTCAATTAAAAAGGGGGGTTCGGGTGTGTTACACAATTATATGCACAAGGGAGGTTTTAAGGAATTTGAAGAGGTGGGGATCCTGTGGGTCCCACTTCACTATTATGCTACTAAATGGAGTTAGGATGTAATGGTCCCCAATCTAACATCCATTCATAGGTTAAAACTACTTAGAATAGAAAACAAAAATTATAGCCCAAATTTTTATTTCATTCCTTAGTTAACCCAATTTTTTTAATAACCTCACCCGAGTAAACAAAACTCCAAAAAAGGCGTTCCTAAGAAATTACCGGTGCTGCGGTTTCATCGGTGCCTTCAGATTTCGATTCCGAGAAACGGTTCAAAAGTTAGAAAAACCTACTTGTTCGTTCACTGAACGTACCTGAGTAAAACTTCGGAAAATGATTCTGGGCACATCGGGCCTCGGAATCAAGTTCCATCAGAAACTGCGTACTCATAAAATACCAAATAAAATTATGAAAAAATTTCCTTTGAAATTTAATGGTATTTTAAAATAATAATATTGGAAACGTTGTATTATATCCCCCATTAAATAATATATAACCAAAATGGATTTTGTCTTTTATTGCGAATGCTTTTGAAAAAAAACTGACATGGATTGTTTATTGATAAATATAACCATTATTTAAGATAAGTTTTTATAATTAAAATTAAAAAAATATGTTGGCAAATTTATTTAAAAAACTAACTTGATAACATATAAATTTTGTTTTTAAAAAATCATTTAATACTTTTTTTAGAATAATAAACATTCTGAATTGGAAAATAATATTTAATTTTTTTTAAAATATATTTAAATTGGACAAAATGTTTAAAAAATATTAAGTAAGATTAAAATATAATAATGTTCACATGGGTTGGAAATTCAATTCATGCCATAGGTGATATTGAAAAAATACATTTCATATTTTCGGTAATAGTCTAATGGGAATTATATAGAAAATTTAATAAATTTTCCATTTATTTTTTTAAAAAAGTAAAACATGTCAAAAATATTCATTAATAAATCTGTTAAAATGTTTTAAAAAATTGAAAAAATATTTATAGATTTTTTTAGATATCATCGTTTTTGGAAGAGAAATTTCTTTCGAACAATGGGTGAAATAAAAATGACTTTTCATGAAAATATTATTTTAAAACTATTGACTATATAAAGATATAATGAAAATGTTAATACATGTATTACTTATACAAAAACATAATTATATAGAGAAACATGGTTTTATTGAGCTATATATCATATTATTTCATTTCTGGAACCATAATCTTGAGAAATCATAATAAATGAAGATATTATAACATAAATCCTTTACACCTTTGATAAAATTCAATTAGAAATGATGTGAATGATAAATGTTTAGTGAGACTTATAATATCATTATAATAAATAAATAAATTATTTCAAATGTGAAAGGAGAATTATAGAGAACTATTAATTGAATATAAGTCCATAACAAAACATTTGTCTCAAGGAAGAAAACTTTAGTAAAAAATCCCCTACTGATTTGGTAAATTTTGAATCATAAACATCATGTTAGATATATAAAAAATTTATATCTAAATCAAGAATATATTATCTAAATAAATAAAAAAATCGATTATTGGTATGTATGTACACTTATTTTAAATAAAGGAATGGGTTATATCGATTGTGACTCATATAAAATAAAACAAATTAGAAAATCCCATCATACATAATTAATATTTTAAATCACAAGTCACAATAAATCATAATATCAAATACGACATTAATTTATATGAAAATAATTATATTTATGATATAAAATGTCAATTTAGAAGTATATAGTCAACAGAAAAAACTAATACTAAATTTGTATATTTATCCAAGAAAAAATGAGGAATAAGAAATCCTTAAACAAATGTCTTGACATCCTTTAAAATTATTTGAATATTCTATATCATATATACAATCATATTATAAATCTATATTAGGTCCAAAATTATATATTTCTTAGAATATATGATTTATTTATGTCCTATTATTACACATTTATTAATAATTCCATGTTAAAGTCTCATATCGGGTAATAACATTATTTTTTTATATATTTTAGTTTAATATTTTTGTCTCATTAAGTCGATCATGATTCCATAAGATATTTAATATTAATAATGAAATAATAATAATATTTATAAATAAATTAAAATTTCAAGATCTTCATAATATATGGATTGTAGAAATGAGGTACTTTAATAACATGGAGTTGTTGGCTCATACGTATATATGAGTAACATTTCCTTTTGTCAAATATTATGATGAAAAAAGTTAAGTGACATTGAAACATATAAAAAATTAATTATATAATAAATAACATAATTTTTATTTAAATACAATTATACATATAATCAATATATATGTTGATGAAGATAAAGCTGAATTGCTATGTGATGGTGGTAGAAACCCAATTAATGAATGGTGAAAAAATCATTCAGTAACTAAATTAGAAATAAGAATAATGATATATTATATTTTATGAATGAAAAATATTACATGAAAATAAAAATTATATAATTTTTATCCCATATATTCATCATTATTATCTTCCATGTAATGAGTTATTGAAAACTGATCTCATCACTTCGAATGGCGATAGTCCACTATATACACGAGCGATGTTGTTGTATCCCTTATTGAATATAAAGTATAAATATATATATATATTTGATATAATGAATCTAAAGGTATAATTATGTTATAAATATCATATATATATATTATATCTATCATAATACATAGCATTGATAGGTGATAATGGAAAAACTATTTAGATCTGTTCATGGGGTGGTAGTCCACCGTACACATGAAATATGATTTCATAACCCATTTGATGGATAAAAATATGGATTTAATTCATTGTAATAATAAATATGTGTATATATATGTATATATACTGAGGGTATTATTGAACCCTGCTTTAATAAGAATTTATTTATGTGGAAGAAGTGATAAAATAAAAAATTGTCATTGAATAATGTTGCCTATTCATTATGTAACTTCTATAGTTTTAAACCAAAATTTTTCCCAATATAAATTTATATAATATAAAAGGAGTTAGTGAAAATAATATAGATTTTTTTTGTTGGATTTGGTTTGGTATTGTAAAAAAAGTTTCTGATATGTGAAGAAGAGAGGATGTGGGTGGATTTTTATAAGTGAGGTGAGTGGCACACTAGTAATTTTTTTTAAAATATATAACTATGTTTTTCCCCTAAAAAATATCATGAATAGATTATTCTCTTTCCATATACATTATAGTATGTAAATTTTAGATAAAATAAATTTTATATATTTTTTAGCTAATTTTAACCCTTATCTATTAGGATTAACCGTCAATAAACCCATGTTTACCTTAACTGCGATAATTTATTTATTTTAATTTTTATTTATGGCCATAATCTAGTTTAAATTATTATATAATATAGATTATTATGATTGCAATTAGGAAATAAATGTATCAAAAATAAATATATGTAATTAAAAAGTGTCGTTTTTAAGTTAATCATTGAGACGTGAAGAGAAATCGGGTTTCCAACAAAAATTCATCAAAAGATTAGCATGTTTTTATATCCAATTTTAATATGAAATTTATAAAAATTAAAAAAATAATTGGTTTAATATATTTACTTATTAACTAATATTAATTTCAAACCAATCTTATATATAATTTATGTTCATAAATAAATTAAATGAAATAGTTGATTTAAAATGAAATTTTATATTTTTCACTATTAATCAAAAAAATAATATTTAATAAGATGATCAAAAAATAATCATAATATAATTCTTACATGATCATTTCATAAATAAAGATTATATTTTCATATATATTATCTATAATATAAATTAATTATTTTCATATAAAGTAGAAATACAATTTTTGATGATATATTATTTATAAGGAATATAATTACATTACTAAATATTGATCGATTATTTATTAAAAATTTATATATAAATTTATATTGGGTAGGAAATATATATGCAATTAATATTTTATATAAAACTATTCATACCCAACTATTTATCTTCTAGGGTATAACGGGGAAATTTAAATAATATTATTTGATGGTTCAATGTTGCTCACTTTCTCGTGTTGTGTACTATATCAAAAAAAACTCATTGTTTCTTTTAATGAAACCTTAACATGTTGTTATGTGAATTAAATTATTTATTATGTATTTAATATAATAAAAAATATAGAAAATATTAACGTCATTAAAAAACCACAAAATCTCATCGTGTAACATTCTACCATAAAAATATAAAATTTTTCATGAAAATTATACTCGATCATAAATTTTTAAATATTTTTAAATTCAATTATATAATCCCGCGTAATAAAAATTTCTAACAATTCCTCTAATTGTAAAATAGAAATGGAAGTGAAAAAATCATCTTTAATAACTCATAATTGTTTACATAAATGGATAACATTTCTAGAAATTTTAAACATGGACATAGAAGACAAACTAAAAGATAAATTCTGATAGTGGATGATATCAATAATTGATCATAGGAATGTGGGTGATATCAAGTAATTTTGTCACTAAAAAAACACTAACTAAAGTGTTTTTAAAAAGGTCATTAATATTATAAAAAATTATGATAAAATTGAAACATTTTATTTCAATATCAATTTTCCAAATGTTGGATAATTTGTTTCCATTATAGATTAAGAACATATGAAAATCTACAAACATGATATCTTTATACTTAATAAGAATCAACTCCATCCTTTTTTTAATCCTTAAAAAATTTCGATCGGATATCTTATTATTTGAGATGTATTGTTTATGTTTCAAGAAAAAAATTATCCATAAAAGATTAACATGTAATTTTATCCATCGGTAGTAATTATAAATAAATAAAATTATTAGAACATGTTATCCAATATTTTTAAATTTTCATATTTTGAGTTAATAAATTACTCTCTAAAACCAAATCCATTTTTTAATTTAAACCATAAAATTAATTGGAATCTTTATAATCCCTAAATAATTTTAAATTCTAAAAAATGTTCACTATATTTCTCAAAATGAAGATTTCATTAATCCCAAAAAGTACCCCTAAATTAGCACATAAAAAATTTGAATACATTCTCCCTGTATTCAACTAAAACATTTCAATAACATGAATTTCCATAAAAACATATTACAAATATAAAAACATCCTCAATCCTTGAATTAAACTAAATATTTCTAAATATATTATATAGGTTAAATAATGGTGTAATCTTCAAAATGATAATTTAACTATATTTTCAAAAAATTAATAATTAATATTTTCCAAGAAAATCATTAAGAATGAATATCCGTATTCATCTATAACATCTATTTATAGAAATATCATTATCTTAAAATACAGAACATTATAAGAGTTATTTTACCTTAATAAAAATATTACATTAATATTATGTATCTTTTCTAGTCCATTAATTCAATTTAACATAATTTTTTTATATAAAAATGAAAAATCTATAATAACAAATCATTATATATTTTATCATCCTTGAATTATAATCAATTAACAATTCAATAATTCCACTTCATTTTTGAACATTTATCAATGCTTCATTATCTGAATTCCTTAATACCCATTTCCTTTCAAATGTATCTTTTAGTCTACTCATCATTAATAGAAAAAAATAAACATATAACATAGTTTATTCTCTTCCCAAGAATTCACCATACTAAATAAATTATCATAATTCCCATACATTCTTCGTTAAGAAAATTAATAGTGGATGATACATTTGAGATACCATTGTTATCATCTATTTATTTAACCCAAACTTTCATTTTTCTTTTCCATTTACATTCATTTTATCCTTATTTTCCATACCCAAACAATATTATAACCCATCTGAGAATTTACCTTGAGTGGTTCATTCCAAATTACCGAAATATAGGAAACTAAATCTTATTTTATGTATGGTCCCTAATACATGATATATCATCAAAAACTATCTTACTCTAATTTTTTGAGTATGAGAGTTGATTATGGTGCATTTTATTAATCATGTTAAATGATGAATGAATATATATAATCGAAATATAATTCACTCTTTTCATAATTAAAAAATTTTACATCACACTCAATGCTTACCTAATTTCATCAGGTTCCCACCATTGATTAATAAAAATATGAATAGTGTGAGAAACAATAATAATAATGGGATACCAAAAATTCATGAAAATAAATTATAGGATAACTAAACCATGACATCATCTTTTTAATATATGAGACCTAAAGGTTATCAGTGTTTATTTATATTCATCATCCATTTAAATACTTCATTATGTTTTTTAATGACATTGTGACTTTCTAATGCATATTCTGAAGAAGTGTCAAACTAGATATGTAGTGAGACCTATTTCCATGCACCAGATGATGATAAAGTCCAACTAAATACATACTTTATTGAGTTATTAACCATATTTACCACTTTATAAATAGAATTCACAAATCGTATCAATATAATAATGTAATTTCATGCGAAAATATCAATATACTTTACCATATTTTTATATCATTATCATATAGTTTTAAATAACTTTTTGATTAAAATTATATGTATCCATATACATATTCGTAGAAGTATACCTATGTATTTTCCTAATATATTCAAATAATTTTTTCCAAATCATAACTAAACTATTAATCTGATTCTAACTAAATTAACCCAGGAAAATCATACATGGATATGAAATTTTTAGATGTATATTCATCACATTACACAGAACATTTAAAAATACATTAATATTATAAAGCTTTCAGAATCATAAAAAAACATATTAAATCATTAAATATCATCAATGTATCAGATAAACATCATACATATTAGTTATTTTATAAATTAGAACCTCAATATAACATTTATTCATAGCCTAGGGAAAAGAAACATAAGGAAGGCTCAAATCTAAGGATCAATAAGAGTAAATTGGGGAGATAAAAAATCATTACATTAACATAAGAATATCATAACATGTTCATAACTTTTGAAAATCATAGCCTCCCTATTAATGATTATAACATTGTGTCATGGAATAATGATTGGATGTCCATAATATATGAATCAAAAGGGAATTAGATAACATGTTCCATGACTGGATATTATTGGCATAAGACATAGATTTATTGTGTAGATATATGAATATAAAATATTATGTCCAGGATAACCACCAAGATATTCAGAACAAGTTCGTCTTGGTATAACCACCCATGTACATGCTTCAGGATTTGGATAACCTCCCATGTGTCATATTTATAGAATGGAATAACCTATAGTTTGACCACTTTTGGGAGTTTCAGTACCTTTTCTGTAACAATTTTTTTCATGGTATATCCTCCCTTGTTCCATTTGAGACAATAAATAATTAATCATTTCTCAACTTCTTTTAGGGAGATATAGGTCATAATAATCTAATAATGAAAACAACATTTTTGTGTTTCAAAATATCATAAAAAATTTAACATATAATAATCGATGAAATGAAATTGGTTTCATGTAATATTTTATCCTACTTTAAACCATTAAAAAAGGAATAATAATCTATTAATCAATATATAACCCATGTTAATTAAATAGGATTCATATCCATCGCGAAATTATAAACAGAAACCATTTAAATGATGAATAAAAATTTAATCTGTGGATTATATCCCTTGTAATGAATATATAACCTTGAGGGATTCTATCAGAAATGGTGAATTGTTTTTAATAAAACTCACTTGGAATGCATCATTAGGAAACTAACATGTACCTATAAATAACTTCTTAAAAAACATTATAAAATAATTTGGAAAAATTTTCATTAAAAATAAACTTGAATACTTATAATTGTATCTTTAATAAACCATTAAAAATTTACTTAAAGAAACTATATTTTATACATAAAATTTTAGTTAAATATATATTATTTCAAAATAGTTTCATTTGAAAAATACTGTTATGTTATATAGGAAAAATCATTAAAAACTGGTCCGGATGGTGGGAAATTATACTCATTTCATACAAATTAAAATAACATTTCCTTCAATATTTTTAGGTCATATCCAAATATTATTTCATTCGAAAATGATATAAATATTGTATTAAATTTTTAATAAAGTCAAAAATGGTGGAAAATTAATAAATAAAAAATTTTAAAAGTGTTTAAAAATCATTTTTGAAAATCATTTAAAAAACATGGGTTTAGAAGAAAAATGTTTTTTGACCAAAGAGAGAAATAAAGGAAATCATTGGAACTATTAAATATCTAAATATAGTACCATTATGGTAATACGTTTATTCAATATGAAAAAATATATAATATTTAATTACGATAGTTTCTATATATATATATCATAATGATTCATTATTGTATCCATAATCACGTGAAATCCTTATAGGGTGTGATATTTTAATGAAAATACCTTAATAATTTGTTGACATTTTAATATAAGACTAATGATATAATATTGTCAAATTAAACATATTTTATTATTATAATAAATAAATTAATGTTATTACATGAAAATTTTGTTTCATATACACCTCATAAAATAATATAGATGCATTACATATGTCTCATGAATATGCAATTGAGAAACAAATACCTTATTTAATTTTAAAATGTTGAATCATAAACCCCATTAAAGAGATATCATCCAATTCATATGTTAATGAACATAATTTTATTGGTAATAATAAATAAAATACATTCATAGTATTTTCACCATATAAAAGAAACATGCAGTGAATATGGCTTGTGTCCAAAAGAAAATAAAAGTTACATAGAAATAAATTACTACTTAAATAAAATATTCAATCATATGAATATATAAAAAACCCAAAGAAACATTAAATAACATTAATAAATTATAATAATCACATCACATGACAAAATGTTAGTATATACTTGATAATAATTAGTGGTAAATTTCATATGTCTCCCAAAAAATGAGAGATAAGAAATCACTTATTTTTAGTTATGAAGTCTGTTGTAATCATCAAAACCTACAATATAATATGATTACGATTATTATAAATCATTTAAACTAACTTAATTATATATATCTAATCATATATGATTTACTTATGTATAATAATAATATGTTCTTTAAAAATTCCACGTTAACGACACATTTCATTTAATAATTACTTTGTTTTTCATATATTTTTTTATTTTTTATTCTCTATCTTAATAATTTGATCATGGTTAAATCATATGTATAATAATAATAATTAAATATTTATTTTATTTATACATAAATTATATTTATATCACCAATCATGATATATTTGTTTGTGACAAATTATGTGTGAGACGGTTATGGAGACAGAATATCATATGTAAGCATGATCAATGTTTCAATTTTCTAATGATTATAATATAATAGAGGTTAGTAAAACAATTTAATGAAATAATTATAATTATTTAATAAATAATATTTTATCTATTTAAATATTCTTATTCATATCATCAATGTGATGTGGTTTGGAAAATGGAGTCACATCGCTTTGTGAGGGTAGTAGTCCACACATACAAGAATGATACTCTCATCATTGAGTGAGTGAAAATGTAATAATGAAAATGATATATTATTTTTTAATAATGATAATGATGTAATAAATATAATAATTTTTCAATTTATATCACACAGATTCATCTAAAATATCATCAATGTAATGCATTCACAAAAAATAGTTCATGTCACTTCACGAAGAGATTGTCTATTCTACAGAGGAGAGACATAACTTTATCACCTATAGAATGAGAATTAATAATGTTATATTTTATATAATGACTTTAGAGGCATATATATGTGATAAATATCATATATAATCTATATATCTATTAACAATACCAACTTGGAGAGATGGTAAGGTAAAGAATGAATGTCAATAGTTTGTGTAGTAGTAGTCCACTGTACACTTGAATACTGATTTCATGAATCATTTTATTTATGTCCAGATGGATTTAGGCAACGAAAATATCATAAAACATCTCTGAATATTTATAATACTAAGGGTATTATATATATATATATATTGTATAATAAGAATTTAATAAGGTGGTGGTAGAAATAAAATAAATATGATCCTTAAAAATTGATATATATTTTTATGGTATCATCAATTTGTTTTACCAAAATCTATCATTGTGTGGATTTATCCACATAAAAAATCATATAGGATGGTATTATGTGTCTTGGGATGGTATTTAGTATTTTTTCTGATCCACAATGGTTTTTTGGTTTAATTAATAGAGGAGAGGTGATGGCCATTTAGAAGTTTGGTGTGTTTCATACTAGCAATTTTTTAAAAAAAGTTGTACCAACTTTTTTTTTGAAAACAGATCCAAACTAGACTATTATTGAGTCAAAGAGATTATAGGGTCTAAATAATTTTATAAAATAGATTATATAAATTTTTATGGTTATTTTACCTATTATGTTTTATTTTTAACCCTCAGTTAAACTAATATTTACAACAACCGTTATAATTAATTTTCACTATTTTCACGAATTATTTATAAAAGAAAACAATTATTACCTTATTATATGATATAAATTATCTTATATCAGAGTAGGTTATCCATTTATTCAAATTAAATTAATCTATTGGAAAATATCTTTTTTTATGTTAACCTAATGGAACAAACAAGAATATAGGGTTTCAATGACAATATACTCAAAATGTTAAAATGTTGTTTTATCAAATTTTAATATTATATTTTTTAAAATTAAATAAATATTTTAATATATATATTTATTAACTAATGCTACATTGAATCAAATTTAAAATTTAGTGTTGTTCATAGTAGGATACTCAAGAGGGGGTAAATAGAGTTCCAATAAAATTATCTGTTAAAATGATTAATTTAAAGATTCACCCAATTAAAATTAATACTGTATAATTAGTCAATTTAATAAAATTGTTGTAGTTTTTATTTTCAAATAGATTATCATAATATTGATATATCCTTTTTAAAATTAATATGGGATAATGATACAACCATTGAAACTAATTTAGTAAGGAAAATAGTTATAACCACTCTCTAAGACTAACTATCAAAGTAAAATTTAAATTTATGAAATATAAATCAAAATCGAAAAGGACTAAACAGAATCACACAATGGATAAAAAAATTTGTTCAGTCTCATACCAAGACCTATTAAACTCCACTTTTTTATCACCTTCAACCAATAATTTTGTATTAAAAAACTTGATCCACACCCCGGATTGGGGTTAACAAAAGTACATAAGTCTTTCTAGATAAGAAGACCACTTCTACTCTTCTACATGAGAAAACAAACAACCAGTTCAAAACAGACCTCTTTCAGAATTATATGTTGGTATACAAACATAGGGTAAACAGATATTTTTGCAAGGATATCTTGTATAATCTAGTTTAATTCATGATACAATGTCTGTTTTAATACATATTCACACACTACTCAAAAAGTTATAAAAATAGTACCAAAATGAGAAAAAATAATGAAATGGAGTAATAAATGATATGAGTGTTTTTCTATGCAGTTGTGGATTTTAGGATGTATAAGATGTGTTTTTTTGGTTATCTTGTAAAAATATAATATCATGAGTCTCATCCTATGGTTTCCAATTACCTAAGATGTTCTTTGAATATCTTATTATTATATGGTTTTTTACTATGAGAATGTATGAGGTTATGATCTATAACATTTCAGTCATCATGAATTGAGAAATATTCTTCTGTTCTTCAGTATATTGATGTTATTATATGTTTCATGTCATTCTGTTTTCAAACTCACATGTTCTCTAATGCCACACATTCCATTTTATTTTGGGTGCAAGTTTTTGAGCTGACTGGAAGCAAGATTTCTACACCTCATACCTCGTACAATCATGTGACAAGTCTATAAAAAAACATTGATTATGGTATTTTCATTAAATGAATCAAATATTAGCATTATAAAAAACATTTAAATTAAACTAAAAATGGAAAAATGTGATTAAGGAATGATATCATAATTTTTTCTTGAAATGGTGTCACTTTGAACCAGTATCATCTCATATTCCATTGAGTGGTGAAAAAATCATGGATCCACAGTTTCATTGAGATTTGGAATCGATAGAACTAATGCTATGTTAGGATCATATTTTCTCAGGTAATGTTGTTAATTCATTTTTCAAAACATTGAACTGTGTCTTGGAGGATGTTGTAGGGAACTGTTGTCACATACTTTATGAAATATGAAACTCGTTACAGTTTCTGAGTCAGGGTGTCTGGACTACAGTGTCTGGATTATGGTGTTTGAGTTACAATGTCTAGAGTATGATATAATGGTTACAATGTTAGGGATACATTTTAAATTTTACAATGTTATTGTTATTTTTTCCAGGTTACGATGTTGGTGACTTTGCCAAAATATGGATCTGGTGGCAGAATTATGATTTCATAGATGTAGAAAAATATCTGTAAAACTGACTTAAGAAGTAATATTCACATAATGAATTTGACATAAGAATTAGTATAAAAAAGTATAATAAAAAAGATAAAACATATTTTACAGGATTCAAACATGATATGGGAGATTATGAATCATGATCTTGTAATAGTTTATACAATGACTTTTAAGCATTTAATAATAAGTTACAAGATATGGTTTGGTTGATGATCGAGGTAAGGGTTTCTAATGAATGACAGGTTGGATCTGGCTCAATGCCTGAGATATATACAAGGAGGCAAAAGGAAATGCAGTGGATGAGGAAGGGGTTGAGACTTGCCACCATGTGAAGCTAAAGGAGAAACTATTGTAGTGATTTGAACATGGAAATAAGGATTCAACATTTTGATAAAATCTATGATGACTTCATCTACATAATTTGTAGCCTTTTCAATATCATTCTTATTCACAATAATCATATCCAATGTATGTGTGAACTCTTTCATTTTATTCACTTGGACCTTAAAGGCATGAGTTACCATAAAGTTGTTGATATTTTCGACCAGGTACATAAAATTCGTAGTCTATTGGTACTTTGTAATGATCCTCTTCAAGTAGAAATCAATATTTTTAGTAATTTCATAATAGGACGTAGAGGATTATTTTTGCTAAAATCGAATCATGTAATGGAAATGCACACTGTTTTTTACAATCTTAGAGAAACCCTCATGAATTGACTACCCTTTTTATTATTGAAGCTCTTCTTGAATCCCCATGTTCAGTACCGCATTATCTGACAGTTGAGATAGTCAGCCAGGATTTTCATAGGAATAAATATCTGAGATGACTATAGAGGGTGTAGTAAGTCTCTTGATAATAACTTCAAAAGAGTTCTTAAAAAAAGGGAACTCATTGATTGAGGATACTAATCCTAGAACTCTATTTACCAACATGGAATTGTCAGAAACCACCTTATCAACAAATATTACAAAATTCAATTGGAACATAATTGAAACATTTTTAGAAATTCTTTCTATATCTTCTACGTTGAAGAGAGAAATATGGGGTTTAGTAGTCTGAAATTATATCCTTATTTCATCAATCATAGATTTTAATGATTTAACTTCCTCACCTAATTGATAATTTTCAATCCTCACTTCTTAAATTTCATGCAACATCCATTGATGGGTTTTCTAAATAGGTCATTCCAAAATCATGCGAAAATCTTGTCCACTTATATGAGATACAATATTAGGTTGATATTTTAATTTTTTTCATAACCATCTATCATACATTCACTAAAAAATATAAATTCTCATGGATCACAAATATATGATATTCTTGTGAATCCTCCGGACCAAAAACTGAGACAACCTCTAGTTCCTTAATAAGAATAAATTCTAGTACAGAAATATGATTTAATTGAAACTGTGTTGTGAGATAAATTTCTATAATTAGAGAAAAATGAGAGTCAGAGATATCAATGTATTTGGGGAATTTATACATTGTGTTATCTAGTCTTATCTCAACATTACCTCACACCTGAGTACCTTCCCAAAATTGATTCTTTTCCTCCTTAACTGGTGCATCTCTATTGGGACTAAGACACTCAGTCACATGGACTTATTCCATTTCTTCTATTCTGGAAGATTTATGATTTTTATTTAGTTAACTGCAAATAATGCTCCATCCTTTCTTCAGAAGAAGGAATAACTTATGGTTCAGATTGTTATTTGGAATATTCCATGGTAGTAGGTCCTTCCCCAATTTCATGATCATCTAAATTCTCCCCAGGAATAGCTTGTTCTTATATACTAGAAACAATTTATTTTTCAGCAACAAATTGTTTAGCAATTATATATTCAATATCTTATGGGTAAGGTAGGATAATTTCTTTTTTACTTTAAGACAAATCTATGAATAACTATAGATCATGTATCTCCTTCTTCATCACTTCAATATTCAATAAAATTATCATCTTCTATAATAGGGTTAGATTTTTTGATAGGTCTTTAGGGATTCACAATTGCATTGATCTTTTCATATTATATTTTATTTTCCTCTACCCAATATTTTATCAAAGGAATCTAGTAAATTATCAACCTTTTGAATGTATCCTTATAGATACAAATCTCATAATCCTAAAAAACTTTTTTATTTGAGCCAAATACTCTTTTTAAAGACAACATTGCAGAAATAATTCATGAATAAAATAGGGAGGATGATTTGGAAGTATTCTTGATCATATAACTGATTAATATAATTAGGTACTTAAATACGTTTTTCATGTCTCTATGATTCATATTATTTATCAGAAATAAATCTTGTGACTTTAGGGAATATAAACCTCCCTTCCTTGTAAAAAATAGATTTTTAATAAATTTGAACAAAATTCTTATCTCTCCATCTAACTCTACGGTGATTAGACTTATTCTAATTTCATTTTTTTAGCAGGCTTCCTAGTGCCTCTTCTAGGATGATACTATCAATATGAGGAGGAGGACCTCATTAATGATCCTCATTAATTCCTTCATGCATTATTTCAATATAGGTATCCCACAACCTGGGTGAAAAGGTACACCTTTGTCCATTTATCATAATTCTAATAACAAATTAATCTCTCAACGCATATAATAAATGAAGATATTGATAAAACATTGGAAAAATCTTTTGGTATATTGGTCACCTCTTTTTAGTGAACCATTTCAACCAACCCTGCGGATAAAATACTTCTAAAACCAATGACTTTCTTTTTAGCAGTCACTTCGGACATATTTCTTTCTCTGGTACTACAATTAAACTAGTAAGTCCTAGATTTATTTGTACTTCTGGAATTAATATCATAACACATTTCACTTTCTTCTGTGAACTTTTATTCTTAGGATTCGATGAATATGGTCGCTTCATTCTGGAATCAAATAATAAGTTCAACAAAGAGAAATTATTGAAGGAGGATCGAAGGTTTGAATGAGAAGGGTTTCAGTTTCAAGAGAGAAGAACTCGAGTGAAGAGAGAAGTAAAAAAATAGAGTTTTTATCATTTTGGAAGTTAAAAAATCACAAAAAAAATGTGTGGAATAAGGATAATAAAATAATTGATAAAATAATTTAGGAAAAAAATTAAAAAATTGAAGACATTATGGTTAGAATAGAACAGGTCGTCACGGTGTCATCAATAAGGTGTTACACCAAACCGTACGACCATATCATTAAGACAGTATGTGTAACACAGTAACCGTAATATGGTAACCATGAGACAGTAATTCAAAGAAAGTAACTTGTGAAACTGTGAATCATGAAACTGTAAACTATAAAATAGTAAATGTGTAACAATAACTTTGAAACAGTAATCATATTTTTACATGAGACATATCATCCCAAATTCAGGTCTGATTTAATTTATCCTTTCACAATTTTATGATTTTGTGAATATATCAAGAAGATAATATTAAGTGATAATGAATTTATAAGTGATATCACCTTTTTAATAATGATTTCTCAAAAGGTGATGCCTTATATCAATATTCTTTGTCTTGAAGTGTGAAATAAGATTCATTTAAATGTTAATAGCACTGGTATTGTCGCAATTTATTGGAATATGTCTGAATTTATATCTATAGTATAGTAATTTTTGATTCATCCACAAAATTTGTTCACAACAACTACCATCAACTATCTATTCATCCTCAATAGTTGATAATGAAACATACTTTTTTTTCATACTACACCATGATACTAGAGACGTGCCTAAATGTTGTCATGTTCTAGAGGTGCTTTTTATGTCTAACGTACAACTACCAAAATAATCATCTGAATAGTTACTTAAGTCAAATGATTTTCTTCTAGCATAGAGTAGTCCTAAATTGTATGTATGGATGGGTTATTTGAATATTATTTTAATAGAATTAAAATGAGACTTGTTGATTTTTTTTTAAAATGAGCATACATGAAAACAGTTAACATAATATTTGGGAATATAGCATTTAAGTAGAGTAAATATCCAATAATTCCCTTATAAGTGGTTTGATCATCAGAATAACCTATTTCATCATTATCAAAATTATAGGTAGTACTCATTGTATTATCACTATTTTTAATGATTTCCTAGCCAAAACATTTTAGAAAATCTTTAGTATAATTACATTTATTTGAAATAATGCCTTCTTTATTTTGAAATATTTGAAATCCAAGACCATTAAACTTATTTAAAATTCATTTTTAATCTTCTTTGATAACTAAATACATAATGCATTTCTTGGGGAACCAAAAATAATATCATTAACATAGATTTTAAGAACTAAAAAATAAATATAAATTCATTTTATAAAATGAGTTGGATAAGCAATATCATTTTTAAAATAGTTGGAATTAATGAAACTAATTAATATTTTATTATATTCTCTCAGATCATTCATTAAAGTATATAACTAATTGTTAATATAATGAAATTATTTTTAAATTAATGGTTTGTAAAACGAGGTGATTGTTCAATAATAAAATCCTGATCAACTATATTCCAATTTACAAATGAACACTTTACATCTATTTGATATAGTTTGAAATTTAGATGATCTAAATAAGAAATTAGGATTCTAAGGGCTTCATGTTTATCTACTAGTGAAAGGATTATTTGCAGCAAATTACTTCATTCTGAATATAAACTTATGAAACCAATATATCATTATTTCTAACTATATTACCTGTTTCATCTACATTGTTTATTAACACCCATTTAGTTCCTATGGTCATGGTCTATTTGAGTCTTTTTACAAGTTTCCAATCATTATTCCTTTCAGTTGGATTTAGATTTTTTTTCATCACCCAAAGTTTATCATTGATGGAATCTTTAATGTTTTTAGGTTCATGTTTTAACAAGATGTCATCATTTTCAACTAAATTTCTAAGAGAAGCTCTAGATTTTGTTTATTTATTTAAATCTCCATCAACCACATATAAAGGATGGTTCTTGAGGGTTATAATTTGTCTAAATAAGTATGGGTTAGTAATTTCAGAATTACATACATGTTCGATTCATCATGTTTAGATTATGAAGAATTTCTAGAACATTTTAATTTAATAGATTTCTTGACAACAGTATTAGATGATTTTTCAGTTATGTCTAGATTTGTCTTATAATTTTCATGATTATCTAAGGAGGTATTAGGTTCATGTAGATCCATTTAATTGAATTTTACATATACATATTCTTCCACACATTTTTTAGTTAAATAATCTATAGGAATTACTAGAGTTTGAATATCCAAGAAAAAATTCATGCAACACATTTATATGAAAACTTATAAATATTATCCTTAGTATTATGAATAAATACTTGAAAAAAAAATCATTTTATAAAAATATGGGTTTTATAATGTTCCATAACTCATAGAATGTTATTTTATGAATATGTTTGATTAACACTATATTGATTATGTAGCATGTTTTATTTATAACTTCTACTGAAAAGTGAATATGTAATTCATACTCACTAAGCATTGTTCAATAAATTTCATAAAAGGTTCAATTTCTTCTTTCTACAACACCATATTTTTTAGGTGTCCTAGGGGAAGAGAAGTTATGACTATAGCCATTGTGTGAGAAAAAAGATTCAATGTATTGATTTTCAAACTCATGACCATGATCACTTCTTATGGATTGTATTCTATGTCTACATAGATTTTTCCCTATTCTATCATACTTGGTGATTTATGTACATGCTTCACTTTTTTGAGCTATGAAATAAGTCCATTTATACCATTAATAGTAATATACATGAACATAAACACAGTGCTTCACATTTAAAGTAGAATCTCGAGATGGTCCAATCATGTCCATGTCAACCAATTATAACAGTTGATAAGTTGAAAATTATTTATTTGATTTGAAAGTTATATTTTACTATTTACCGTTTTGGAAATGATTACATAAATTATCATTTGGAAACTCATGTTTGGGTAGGTCTTTGACTAAGAATATTCTTGGTATGATTTATAAGAGGGTTTATATTTTAGTGACCTAGTCATATATACCAAATACATGATTCTTTGTGAAATATACCTAAACATCATATATATTGAGAAACTAAAGAATTTAATTTAACATCATAATAATTTATGTATCTAAAAGATGAACAAATTAGACTGTTTTTAGAGTTAAAAACATTACCAGAATAATTTTCAAATTTATCATGAAATCCATTATCACATAATTGTAAAATACATTACAGATTATATTTCAAACCATCTAGAGAAAGTAATTTAGAAATTTAAACTGTGTTATAGTTACCAATTGAGCCTATGCAGTTTATTTTTCATTTAGAATTTTCACCAAAGAGGACATTCCCACCATAATTCATTATTAATTTTTTAATCATGAGTAATATCATATCAAGTGCATTGGAAAACCACTTTCAATGAACCACATTTTTTTATATGAACTCTTCAAACAGGTTTCCAACCAAATAATAAAAAAAGGACATTGGTACCCTGACTTGTTTGGGTCTAGTGATATTAGTAATCAGTAATTTAGAAAACCCACATCTTCTAAATAGGTTTCATATATGAATTATATAATTTATTTGAGTAATTTCACTTATTTGGTCTAGAGAAAGTATAAGTAGTGAAGGTTTTTTTAGAATTGGAACTAGTTGCAAAATTTTCATTATTGGGTAGAAAAATATGTTTCCCATAGTTAGTTGAAATTTTTTTTTGTATATAGGTTTCTCTGTCATCAAGGATATCTAGTACATTAAGTGTACTTAATAGCTATATTTTTAACATGTATTCATATAAGAGTATTTTTCCATTGGTAAAAAATAATATATCATTCTTCAATTTCTCCTTAGACATTATTGGTTTATTATTTTCTTTGAGAAGTTGAGAATTCATTTCTTTTTAATAGTATGTTTAAAGTTAATATTTATATTGAATTAAGGTAGTTTCTTTAATGATTTATATATTTATTTTAGTTCATTGAATAGATATTCTAGCATTTTATAATATTAAAATAATTCTTCACTAGTCATATTTTTATAATCACTTCCATTTCTAGTATAAGAATAATTGTGTGTTGGAGAACCTAAGGTTACCTCAGGTGTGTTTTTTGAAAAAAAACATATTTTCTATGTCAAATTTCTAATCTTGTGATGATGCTGATTCACTAGAGCTATACTTGAACGAACTGTAGGTGGCCTTCATAGATTTCTTATACTTTATGTCTTTTTTTCATCTTTCTTCTTGCATTCTAATTTTGATAGTCATCTTTGACATGTATGATCCTATTATATTCATAGAAAACTCTATCCTATGAGGTTTATTTTCATTTCTAGTCCTCTTTTCATTTTCCCTTATTACCATATCTTCTTTTATAATTGGGATTCTTGAAGAACATCTTCTTCCTATTTAATTTATTGAATATTTTGGCTAGATGACCCATCTCTTCTTCACTATCTAATATTGATTCATCATTCATGGAGAATTCACCAGAAGCTCGTAACATGTCTTTTTTTTTGTTTTTAGGGTAGTAGTACTGAAGGCTACTGATTTTCTCTTGCGTACATCATTTTCCTTTTTTACTTTTTTTCTATTCCACATGCATCATCAATTTTCCAATGAGTTCATTGATACGTAGTATGATAATTTCACATCTAATGGTGACTGAATTTCATATTTATCTATATGGCAAGCATATGAGAATCCTCATAATTTGTTCTTTAGCAGTAACATCACTTGCCAAAGGGATCATAGTGTTCACTATTTTATTAAACATGAGATACATGTCAGAAATAGTCTCCTCAGGTTTCTTTATAATTTTATCATATTTAATATTATATGTGTTAATTCTCATTTCCTCAACACTAGAAGTTCTTTCTTGAAGAGAAAATAAAGAATTAGAAATTTGATGAGCAGTTTTACAAGAAAAAATTCTATTAAATTCTCCATCTCCAAAAGAATAGTATAAATAATTCATTGACATGAAATTATTGTTATAAGATACCTTAGTTGGTTTATCCCACATAGTCCTATTAGAAGAAAAAATCATATATTCATCTATAATTGAAGACTAAATCTCAAAAAATAATAATTTCTATGTTTATTTTCTTTTTAGTTTTATATTATGAATAATTTGTTCAATTAATGATTGGAGGTTTTTTTGTAGAAGCACATTACAATATATTATCCATAATTACATAATAAAGTGTTGAATTTTGGGTTTTAGAGGACAAAAAATTTAGAACTACCTGAAAATTTTAGATCTTTGAATCATAAATAAAATCACATGTGAATAATATTTTGAACAAATTGAAAATTAAATTTTTTAAAAATATGAATTTTAAAACCCCCTCTAATCGCTAATGTTGGTCAGATTATGGCACCCAATTGGGGTGAATTAAGGTCCTATAAACATTATATTATGTCGTTTACTTAAATGATTCAACCAATTAAAATTAAAATAGGTCATTTAATTAAGGTGATAATATTATAATAGTTTGGTTATTAAAATAACTTCTCAAGAGATTGATTAATTATCAGTAATAAAAATATGGTATATTGATACAACCATTGAAAATAAACAAATGAAGAATAACCTATTTCCAAGGTTCAAAACCATGGCAAGAGGCCCCAAAACCGTGGCCTTAGGCTAGGACCACGGTTTTGGACAACCGTTGCCACTATTGTTGTGGCAGTAGGTCCCAGCCAATTGCAACAGTTTTAGCTGTGGCAAAAGATTCCTATGGCCCCAATTTGGAAAATCATGGCCATATATCTTTAAAACTGCCATAGTGGCAGTTGAACTATGGCCATGGTTTAAACCATGTCTATAGGAAGATATTTCCATGGTTTTAACCATAGCTATAGCCTTGCTAAACCATGGCTATAGCCTAAATAAAAAATGTCACTAGTAGGTTTCGATTCCTGCACCTTTGCATTATGAAATAGAGTACTTAGCACTACATCGAGTGACATTACAGATATATATATATATATATATATATATATATATTATGATATATATATTAATATAAGCCTTGAGAATATTCTAAAAACCATGGTGGTAAATCTTCACACTTATTTTTTGGCAAGAAATTGTTTTCCTACCAATGTATAGGAACCCCATTGCCATGGTTTTGAAAAACCATGGAAATGGGCCATTGAAAGAAGTGTCCTATAGCCTTGGTTCTCAAATGGTGGCTATAGGCCATAGAACCAGGGCTATAGAAACAACCTATTTCTACGGTTACGAAAACTGTGGCCATACGCCATGATAACTGGCCTATTGTCACAGTTTTAAAATCGTTCCAATATGCCACAAAAACCATGGCTATAGGTCCATGGCAGTAGCCTCATTTTCTAGTTGTTCTACTTTAGTCTGGAAATATAGTTATAACTACTATCCTAGACTATCTATTGAAGTAAATATTTGTTTTATGAAATATTAATTAATACAGATAAAGTCTAAATAGAAACACACATTAGATAAAAAAAGTGGTTCAGTATCAATTTGAGAAATTATCCACTCCACTTGGTGATCACCTACCACCAAGAATTTTCTACCAAAAACTTGTTCGAAACCCTATATCGGGGATAACAGTAGTACAAAAGAATGTCCAGATAACAATACATGTTCCATTATTCTACATTAGAAAAAAGAACAATCAGGTCACACCAGAACTCTTCCATAGTTATATCTGCATAGAAAAAAATTGTATAATGATATTTGCGTGAGGATACCCTGTATCCACTAGTTTAATGTAGGATATATTTTGTGTTTTAATAAAGAGACACACACTTCCCAAAAATTAATAAAAACACTAAAAAATAGAGAAAATATTATGATAGATTGTTAGAAATTATCTGAGTGTTTTTATTTGTAGCTCTGGATTTATAGGATGTTGTAGATTTTATTTATGAATTCACATTTGAAAACAGAGAATTGTGAGTTTCTTTCTCTGGCTTCCAGTTAGATGAGATTTTATTTTCATCTATTTTTCTTTTTATGGTTGTTGTTGTGGGAATTTTTAGGGCTCTAATATAAAATAATTCATAGTTCAGGACCGAGAGTCCTTCTTCTGTTCATTATTATATAGATGTTCTTATATCTTTCATATTGCTCAATTCTCAAACTCCCACATTCTATAGTGTCACACATTTCTTTTTATTTTAGTTGCATGTGTTGGACCAGAGAGGAAGCATGATTACTACACCTCTTACCCCATACTATTAGGTGACATGTCTATAAAGAAACATTAATTATGTTTGTCTCATTAAATGAATCAAATATATCCATTAGAAATAACTTATAAATTAAATCAAAAAATACATTATAGTGATTAAGTAATTGTTTCATAGTTTGTCTAGAAAAGGTTTCACTTGGAAACAATATCTTCAACCATTCATTTGAGCGTCAAGATAGTCATAGTATAATAATTGCGTTTAGATCTAGAACTGGTAGCACAGATACAGTGTTAGGATCATGGTTTATCAGGTAATGGTTTCTAGTAGTTTTTCAAAATATTGAACTGTGGATTGGAAATAGTAGAACAAACTGGTGTCACCAACTTTATAAAATCAGGAACATGTTATGGTATGATAGTCACAGTGTCTGGATTATGGTGTCTTGATTACAGTGTCTGAGTTACAGGTTCTGGAGTATAGATTAAGGGTTATAGTGTCAGGGTTACAATGTCTGGGTTACAGTGTCAGTGTCTTTTACAAAATCTAGAACATGTGGAAGACTTACATTTTTTCATAATTAGACACATATGTGTAAATTTTAATTAAGAATTAAAATTTAAATAATTAATTAGACATAATATTTAGTATAAAAAATAATAATAGAATAATATCAGACATAATTTATATGATTTAGACATGATTTTTGAGATTCTGAATTAGGCTATTGTAATAATGTATTCCATGAGTTCCGAGCATTTATTTTTAAGGAATCCAACAATCACTACACATTATTTGTAATAAGTTAAACAAGGTTAACAATATTTTTGATCATTAAAAAATGATTAAAATATGCAGTGGAAAACATATTTTATATAATTTTAAATAATTTAAATAAAAAGGAATTTTTCAGTTAATATTTAGTATTTTTAACTATTCATCAAAAAATTTAATATTTAAAAAAAAAATCAAAATGTCTCCAAACAATAATCTTGACATATTGATTAAAACATTGAATATTATTTTGAAATTTATATTTCATTTAATTTGTATAATAATTTCTCATTATAATAAATAAAAAATATTTTTTTTTAAAAAATAGTGTTTTGAAGAATATAATAACTTCACAATAAATTGATTGAATATAAACTAATAATTTTATAATTAAATTTATATTATGTAAATATTATATAATTATGTCTCTTTTTGTAGTTAATTGTATTCATATTCACTTATTTAATGGCTAAATTATAACTTTCCTATTTAATATAATATTATTTCATTGTTCATTGATGCTCTCTGTCGCATGTCATGTACTCTATCAAAGAAACCAATTCTTGAGTGTGTCAAAAGGCAAACATGATGTTCTGTATAATATAATATATATTAAATTTTATGTGTAACATAACATTTTTTAAATATTAAATTCATTTGAAAAAAAAATCACAAAATCTATAGGTCATAAAAGTCCCCCATTTTCAACTAATGTAATGTTGCAATCAATGAATTATCCCCAAAATGGATCTATATATATCCAAATAAATATTCTATTTGATTTAAAAAATAATCCAATATACACAGATGTCTTCATTGATTGTTCTTGAAATGTCCATCAAGACATGCACATTTAAATCTCTATCGAAATATAAATTTTCTAAATTACCTCTAAATATTAAATTATTGTTTATTCACAAAAACTATTGAGAACAAATCCAACACACCATAAAAAGTCCTTCCTCAACATTATATTTATAATAGTAATGGATAAATCAATCTTATATCCTAACAATTCATGTATATAACTCAAAATGAAAGAATAGTCCAGCTTAAAATTAGATAGAGTTTTACATACACTCATAAAACTAATATTTCCTGGAATATGTTATAATATAGACCTTATTCATGGTTCCACCTATAGTGAGAAAACAACTATGGGTGAAATGTACGATGATAATATTAACATATGATATATGTGATGAACATAATATTTTAGTGTTTTTTTTATAATTTATTGTGATGCAACACCTATGGTAAGTCATCATTTATATATGATATGATTCGGTGGAATTATATGTGTAGTCTAGAAGATAATATAAGCAATAAAGGGAAAGATGATATACCTGAGATATTATTTTAGTGGATTACTAGTTGTAATGTGTAAGTGATTTTTTTTATTTTTCTCACTATTACCATTTGATATCTATTATGGCTATATTTTCTTATTTTGAACCAACATGTATTACATTTTTATTTATACTAAAAAGTTTTTCATCGAGATACCACTATTTTAATATATTTTTGTATTTATAATAATCGATATTATTTACTTTTACATTTATGGGTTTTATTTCTAAAGGTGGTGATATGAATGACATGTATGAAATGGATTTGATTATTATGACTTTGTTTATTTCTTGATACATCATTATTATATCATCAAATAAGAATATATTTGCCAATATATAAAATTATTTGGGAAAATATGTTATATTTATCTTAGATATAATGTCATTCGGGGCTGACTTGAGTTTTGTAGCCCCAGTTGAGACATCAAGGTGGAAATGTTTTCTTCCCATCATGTAAACAACATATGACTTTTCTGGACTTTAATGGTGCGGGTTTCTATATGGGTGTATTCACATTCACCCCATGATTTTATAGGGATCAGAATGATAAATATTAATTAATGTGTTGGGTTGAGTCAATGAATCAAACTCATTAATTAGAAATATCCCAACCCAAGTATAAAAAATAGGTTTCAATGTGTACGGATGACACAATATGTTATCCTTTAAAAACCAATATTATATTATAGTTGGATATATAACATGTGATGTGTAGTATAATAGTAGATGATTATGACACCAAGAACCAGAACAACCATTCTATAAGAGGTGTCATGTGACCTGAACAGTGCCTCCAAATACTACTAATATTTTTAACATGTACTAGGGAACTAATTTAGAAGACAGGGTATAGCATCCCGCCTTTTTATCACATAAAATTTCATTACATTTTACAAAACTGAGGATCTTTAAGGTTTAGTGTCTTGGAAACCAGGAACTTAAAACATGAAAACATAAAACATTCTTCTTAGAAACTTGAAAGGATTCTCCTCATGTTCATCCTAGGTTCAATACTGTATATCATAACCTGGGGATATACATCAAAAGAAAGGGTGAGGAGAAGGCCCAGTAAGGGAAACAAGAAAAACATTTTACATGTGAACATGAGATACTTAAATAAGGTCATGAAAATAACATTAAGGCATGTGAAAGAAATCATGAGGCATATAATAATAAAAATAACATTTTTCATAACATTAAGATGTGGCTACAACATATAATATTGACAATCATTTCTTTTCACCAAGGTTCATCCCCAAGGTGTCATTAAAAATTACCAAGGTTATTCACCAATGTATCAGTATAAAAAGTCATCTCTAGAGATTAAGTCTTTACCCAATGCATTGGAGCGCTATTAGGGTGAACCCTTAAATTTGACTTTATTATCATGTGAGCCACATATATCATCATCAAACATTTCATAAATAACCCATATAGCATAAAATAAATGGGTTTCATTTCATAATCATAACAATTTAAAAACTGCTTTAAAGACATGATCTTTACGTCACTTAAAAACCCACGGGAGGGGAGAGCGAGTCTCATGTATGTAAATACATGAATTTAAAATAGAACATTTTGATATATATATGTGAATAAACCTGTATTAATAAGAGCTTTGAGTATTAAATTTATAACATAAAATAATATTGAGAAAGGAGAGAGGCATTTTGAGACGAAAATTCTGCAGCATAACAGCTATGTTTCAGGGTTTTAGAGAACATTGAAAAGAGAGGGGACATGGGTCACCCACTCATAAATGATCCATAAAATAGTAGAGGGAATGAATACGAAGGATATATGAACATGTTAATGAAATTTGATAGATGTACCATATGAAATGAAGAAAATTATAGGAAGACAAAAATAAGATTTCTCTTATGAAAATTCGGCAGCCTAACGGCGTCACTTAAACTTAAAAAAAATGAATTGACGAGATCAAATAGGGTATCTCATCATATGAACATAAGGGTTGAGTATGATATATATATATATAGATCATACCCCAACATAATAAAAAGGATCTTGAAATACTTGACATGAAAATAGATCTTGAAAACGAGAAGGGTGGAAGAATCCCCTAAACATTCAGTAGCCTAACGACGCCACTTAAAACTTCAAAATACTGAATTGAAGGGATCAAATGGGGTCTCTCATCATATGATCATAAAAGATCAGTATGATAGATATAGATATCATACCACAACATAATAAAAAGGAACTTTAAATAATTGACAAGAAAATAGAACTTGAAAATGAGAAGGGGTAAATAATCTGTTACAAAAATTTTGGCAGCCTAACGGTGCCACTTAAACATTCATAAAATGAAATGATGAGAGTAAGAGGGGGTCTCTCATTGTATGAACATAAAAATTACAGTATAATGAATATAAAATAACATTATCCAACATAATAACATGGATCATAAAAGTAATGACATAAATGAGATTACCTGAGAAGAAAGAGAGAGGTCGGATCCCTTACATTAAAACGAAACTCATAAAACTCAATGGTTTGGACCTTGAGGGCATGGGGGCTCCTTGGGAGGACTCCTTGGGAGGTAAGGAGACCCGAACTACGTTGTGGGAGAGTTGGGAGTAAAAACTAAATCAGGAAAGGGTGGGTATTTAAAGGGAAAGTGAGGGGACAAGGCATTAATAGCCAAGGGACACCTCACAAGTGCTTTTCTCAAAACCATGTGCTCTCCCATGGCATTTACCATGGATTTAGGCCACATGGGGCCCCCAAAACAATAAATCATCACCTTTGGCCGGAAAAACATTAAAATATCTCATGACATCATCATGACACCGTTATGATGTCCTTAAACATACCGAAACCCTAAAACTGTATTTTTACTATTCACTGAAAAATTCATCTTTCTCAGGAAAATCCCAAAATTTAACCTTAACCAAATATAGATGCTATAATTACATTTATGAACTCCATTTTATAAAAATAATTTTCTAAATATTTTTAATTTAAATTTTAAATAAAAACACTTTTCATCGAGAATTCATTTTTTTCAGAAAAATCCCCAAAAATTACCATAACATAATATCGATGCTCTGAGTTCAAAAATAAAGTCCTTTTTATAAAAATAATTTTCTAATTATTTTTAATTAAATTTTTAATTAAAAAACACTATTCACCCGAAAAAACTAATACTTTACTAATAATTTATGAAACCATTATTTACCCATTTTATTGAATCATATTACTTAGTCTAGGTGTCTAAATTATATTAAAACTTTCTTTGAGTGAAATTACTAATCCATTTGGTCACATTGCTAATCCTAACTGTAACATCACTATTCATAATTTACTATTCATCAACAATTAAGTTGATCTTATTAGAATCCAAATTTCGTACTGAACATAATTGTAGAAGACCATTTTTCGAAAATCATTACACATTTTTAATTATTTAAGGTTTACATAAACATTTTTAAAATATCCATTTTCTAAAATTCATCAAAAATATGCATACTATATTTATCCGGTCATATAAAAATTCATAAACTTCATAATAAGATGAAATGCCAATTTTTATTTAAAACCAAGGATTACACAAGGCAGCTATGGTATCCTTACATAGCCCCTTATCACACCAGCATAGGACCGAAGTGTAAGGTGTGCTTATGTGAGAGATTCCGAGGGAGGCTCGACCAACATCGCACGAGTAGTAATTTCTATCAGCTTGAACTTCTCGTGAAGGCGCTCCCGTTCTAGCTTCACATGATGATGTTCAGCTTGGGTTTGTTCCAGAGCAAAACCCAGTGGTGCTACCTCCTTCCCAAGTTATGTTAGATGGGCTTGGATCGGTCCAAGACTACTAGGTGAGGCCATCAAATCTTTTTTCTATATTAATTAACCAAGATTAGTTGTATTTAGAGTCCAAAATCGAAACGTTTAGTTTCCAGCGGTCATATTGACCAATGGTCATATAACAGTCAAAACCCAACGGTCTCATTTTAATTATACTCATGTTATAAAATGAATCATTTTTGTTGAGTATAAAAAATAAAATTAAATGACACATAAAATTAGGAAATAAGATTTATTCACAATTTCGGGTCGTTACAGTCTTCCCCCCTTAAGAAATTGCGTCCTCGCAATTTGTAAAACTGGGTTTTGAAATTTCATTGAATGTCCCACACTAGAAAAGGACTCATTAAAACTACTACTTTAAAAGAAATAAAGGGAAGTAAAAAAGGTCACCCGAGTTAACCCATACTAGGATTCCATGTAGGAAAACATGGACATGGAAGAAAAAACAAAGGGTCATGTTCTGGGGGAGCGTGATAGAAAACATTATTAGGAGAAAGTTAACCATAAGAAAATCCCATACTTATGATGTGTGTAAATGGTCTTTTATTACCTTGTAGGAAACGTAAACCAAAAACATTTTTTTTACGTTCCTTTTCATAATTTTAAGGAATTCATTTACTACATAGAACCAAACATAAGAAAATATACCTACCTTCAAGTAGAGTTTCATCCTTTAATAAGTTTCTACCTAAACTAATCTTTTCTCCAAATGATGATCATTCAAAACTACTTGGTCGCATCAAGAAACAAGAATCATCTTGTATAGAATCACATAATCCACAAAAGATTAACTATCTATTTCTTCTATCATTAAACATTATCCCCAAAATCAGAAAGGGTAAGGTAAAACAACTATTCAAAAAAAAATGAATCCCATAAGAAGGGAAAATAATTTTAAATCTTCAAAGTTCCATGGTACTACACAAGTTCATCACAGACCATTCCATAAATAACCGTTCTTAAAATTCCTCAAAATAAACCAAACTAAGATTGAAACCCATATACAAGAAGCATTTGATAACATAGTCTTCCAAAATAAACGTCATTGTTCATCTCCAAAACACATCTACCACTCCTAACATCTTATAACACAAGTAGCTAACCTAAACATATTTTACCCAAGATAGGTTAATCATTACCATAAGTAACCTCAATTACTATAATTCCGCCTTAAATTCATTGATTCTTCAAAATATAAGTCAACCTTACTCCTCAATGAAAATATCGTAGTAATCTATTTACCTCGATCATATAGGGTCCCCAAAATAGTGAACATCTTCTAAAATAAAAATCATATTTCAATCCCCTAATCATCCCTGTCATATTAATACGACAATCGTCGCATTTCCTATCACATTGGTTTTTGGGACATGTTCTTCCATTTCCCACCATTAACTAAGAAGTGAAAGCATAATTAGGGGATTAAGTACTTATCCAATAATCATAAAAAGGAACTGAAATCATATAAGGATAACTTGTAGAAGAAAAGTATTCCCTAACTTGTGATCCCCTAGGTTCCCATCTAGGTTATCCATGATCATATATTCTTATGTGAATCTTTATTTTATTCTATCTTTGTTCCTTTAAAAATGGTTCATACTAAGCTTATGAATTTACCAAAGCATATCCCCCAGGAGTGTCATAACCAAGAGTGCAGCAAGGCCTGTTGTCGTGTACCAGTTACCATTTGAATCTAGCTCAAAGCGGTGTTTTTGGGTTTTACCCCTATGTACATCTGTGCCAGAGCCACCTCTACCTGATCATATCCAGACAGGGATGTATTTGCTTGGCAACCCCTTACCCAATACTCACCAAAATACCAGGAAGATTTACTATATTTATACTTTTCTATAGGGTTCTTCCTAGAGTTTTCATATCATAATTTCCACAAATAACTAAACCATCCTTTGATACCAACTATTGCATCCTGCCTTTTTATCACATAAAATTTCATTACATTTTACAAAACCGAGGATCTTTAAGGTTTAGTGTCTTGGAAACTGGGAACTTAAAACATGAAAACATAAAACATTCTTCTTAGACACTTGAAAGGATTCTCCTCATGTTCATCCTATGCTCAATACTGCATATCATAACCAGGGTTCATACATCAAAAGAAAGGGTGAGCAGAAGGCCCAGTAAAGGAAACAAGAGAAACATTTTACATGTGAACATGAGATACTTCAATAAGGTCATGAAAATAACATTAAGGTATGATAAAGAAATCATGAGGCATATCATAATAAAAATAACATTTTTCATAACTTTAAGATGTGGCTGCAACATTTAATATTGACAGTCATTTTTTTTCACCAAGGTCCATCCCCAAGGTGTCATTAAAAATTACCAAGGTTATTCACCAAGGTATCAGTCTAAAAAGTCATCTATAGAGTTTAAGTCTTTACCCAATGCATTGGAGCGCTATCAGGGCGCACCCGTAAATTTGCCTTTATTATCATGTGATCCACATATATCATCATCAAACATTTCATAAATAACCCATATAGCATAAAATAAATGGGTTTCATTTCATAATCATAACGTTTTAAAAACTTCTTTAAAGACATGATCTTTATGTCACTTAAAAACTCGCGGAAGGGGAGAGCGAGTCTCATGTATGTCAATCCCATAATTTAAAATAGAACATTTTGATATATATGTGAATAACCCTGTAGAAATAAGAGCTTTGAGTATTAAATTTATAACACAAAATAATATTGAGAAAGGAGAGAGGCATTTTGAGACGAAAATTCTGCAGCATAACAGCTATGTTTCGGGGTTTTAGAGAACATTGAAAAGAGAGGGGACATGGGTCACCCATTCATAAATGATCCATAAAACAGTAGAGGGATAGAATATGAAAAATATACGAACATGTTAATGAAATTTGAAATATGTTCCATATGAAATGAAGAACATTATAGGAAGACAAAAAATAAGATTTCTCTTATGAAAATTTGGCAGCCTAACGGCGTCACTTAAACTTAAAAAAAATGAATTGACGAGATAAAATAGGGTATCTAATCATATGAACATAAGGGTTAAGTATGATTAATATAGAGATCATACCCCAACATAATAAAAAGGAACATTAATGACTTGACATGAAAATAGATCTTGAAAACGAGAAGGGTGAAAGAGTCCCTTAAAAATTCGGCAGCCTAACAGTGCCACTTAAAACATAAAAATACTAAATTGAAGAGATAAAATGGGGTCTCTCATAATATGATCATAAAATATCAGTATGATAGATATAGATATCATACCCCAACATAATAAAATTGAACTTTAAATACTTGACAAGAAAATAGAACATGAAAATGAGAAGGGGGAAAGAATCTGTTACAAAAATTTCGGCAGCCTAACGGCGCCACTTAAACTTTGATAAAATGAAATGATGAGAGTTAGAGGGGGTCTCTCATCATATGAACATAAAATGGAAAGTATAATGAATATAAAACAACATCCTCCAAAAAAAGAACATGGATCATAAAAGGAATGGCATAAAAGAGATTACTTGAAAAGAAAGAGAGAGGTCGGATCCCTTACCTTAAAACGTAACTCTTAAAACTCAAAGGTTTAGACCTTGAGGGCTTGGTGGATCCTTGGGAGGACTCCTTGGGAGGTAATGAGACCATAAATTTGTTGGGGGAGAGTTGGGAGTGAAAACTAAAGGAGGAAATCGTGGGTATTTATAGGGAAAGTGAGGGGACAAGGCATTAATGGCCAAGGGACACCTCCCAAGTGCTTTTCTCAAAACCATGTGCTCTCCCATGGAATTTACCATGGAGTTAGGCCACATGGGGCCCCCAAAACAATACATCATCACCTTTGGCCGGCCAACCTTTAAAATATCTCATGACATCATCATGACACGGTTATGATGTCATTAAACATACCGAAACCCTAAAACTGCATTTTTACTATTCACTGAAAAATTCATCTTTCTCCGAAAAATCCCAAAATTTCACCTTAACCAAATATAGATTCTCTAATTACATTTCTGAACTCCATTTTATTAAAATATTTTTCTAAATATTTTTAATTTAATTTGTAAATAAAAACACTATTCATCAAGAATTCATTTTTTTTAGAAAAATCCCCAAAAATTACCATAACATAATATCGATGCTCTGAGTTCAAAAATAAAGTCCTTTTTATAAAAATAATTTTGTAATTATTTTTAAATAATTTTTTTTTAAAAAAACACTATTCACCCGAAAAAACTAATACTTGACTAATAATTTATGAAACCGTTATTTACCCATTTTATTGAATCACATTACTTAATCTAGGTGTCTAAATTATATTAAAACATTCATTGAGTGAAATTACTAATCCATTTGGTCACATTACTAATCCTAAGTGTAAAATCACTATTCATAATTTACTATTCATCAACAATTACGTTGATCTTATTAGACTCCAAATCTCGTACTGAACATAATTTTAGAAGACCATTATTCGAAAATCATTACACATTTTTAATTATTTAATGTTTACATAAACTTTTTTAAAATATCCATTTTCTAAAATTAATCAAAAATATGCATACTATATTTATATGGTCATTTGAAAATTCATAAACTTCATAATAAGAAGAAATGCCTATTTTTATTTAAAACCAAGGATTACACAAGGCAGGTATGGTCTCCTTACATAGCCCCTTATCACAACAGCATAGGACCGAAGTGTAAGGTGTGCTAAGATGAGAGAATCCGAGAGAGGCTCGACCAACATCGCACGATTAGTAATTTCTATCAGTTTTAACTTCTCGTGAAGGCACTCCCGTTCTACCATCACATGATGATGTTCAGCTTGGGTTTGGTCTAGAGCAAAGCCCAGTGGTGCTACCTCCTTCCCAAGTTCTGTTAGATGGGCTTCAATCAGTCCAAGACTACTGGGTGAGGCCATCGAATCTTCTTTCTATATTAATTAACCAAGATTACTTCTATTTAGAGTCAAAAATTGAAACGTTTAGTTTCTAGCGGTCATATTGACCAATGGTCATATAACAGTCAAAACCCAACAGTCTCATTTTAATTATACTCATGTTATCAAAAGAAACATTTTTGTTGAGTATAAAAAATAAAATAAAATGACACATAAAATTAGGAAATAAGATTTTTTCAAAATTTCGGGTCGTTACACGGGGAGACTATGTAATTGAATTACATACATAAAAAATAACAAAAATAATAATTATATACACAAAAAGAAATCATAATATGTTCAAATCAATAGAAAAATATAATATAACAAATATACCATAGATAAGTCTTACAATCCTATAAAAATGTATCTCTCACTAGACCTATCCCAATTAAAAAATAAAAAAAATATAAAAAAAATACACACACTACCCCTACTACCATCCTCAAGCCTCACTACACACCTCTTATCCAAAATCAAATTATCTACTCAAACCCGATCCACAACACATCCAATTATGAACCTAAAAGAATAAAAAATGTCAACACACTCACACACACAGTAGGGGGTAATGTTGGGTGTGATAAATACATCCTAGTATGAATTCTCTATGTTCAAATCATATAACCATAAAATATGTGTATGCATGATGAATAAAACAAACATTTCACGAATGTGATCGTAAATCACATGGTAATAAGGCCACAAAAAATCATTAATCGTTAGGTCACTAAGTACTAACATGGATACCATTACAGTAAATAAAAAACTCTAGAATACTATAGACGAATCAAAATTCTCACCTTGCCATTTTGTAAATGTATCATTGATTCATATCTCTTTCTTAAAGACTCATGGTAGAGAGGAATACAAAACCTCAACTCATTACCTAATGGAATTAAGTACGAGAAAGCCTATAATTCTATAACCACTACCTTATCACTCATGGAAGGGTCCATCAATCATATATGAAAACATCATGTACTAGAATCTATTGAGACATATTTTTCTACTACTAATACCACATTGGGATTTATATTACAATATTAAAAAATAATATTAAAAATCTCAAATACCACACCCTTATCTAACTGATGATGAGGTACAATTGATGCACCCCATGATCCAATCTCTCACATGGAACTTATTGTAGTTATATAACTCATGGAACTTCTAGGCCACATGATCCAAACCCATGTAAAATTTTTTCACCTATCACAAGAACAAGAAAAAAAATATAAAAAACATGTCCTACATCCCATTTTTTTGCACACCATATGATCCCATAGTTCATTTTTATCATGTCCCAGAACCATATAATGAACATGAATTGTCTGGTATGTTTTAGAATCTAATGGGGTCTATCCATATTTTCTCGATATTTACTAATCAGTATGATCCCAAATCCATGGACTTATTGGGAACAACAACCCAAAGTCTAAAACATTCCATGAACTCAAGGACCATCCCAGGTACCGAAATTCTATCATAAAATGTTTTCTTTCTAAAAAGGACCTTCGTTTTCCATATATCACAAACACCCTTGGTATCCCAACTTCCTGTCATCAAATGTTATCACAGCCCATAGCTGGGCCATATATAAAATGTCAAAATGGAGATATCAGAACCAAATACCAAGAGGAAACATTTGTATAACACACATCATTAATTTCTTAAGGACCCATCTCACTCATAATGCTCACTAAGCCTAAACCACATTCAACAGGGACACACTCATCATAGTGGAGATTTAAAAGTGTCCCATATATCATCAACAGTCCTAAGACACTATCATCCATGGAGATAGTCTAAGAGAAACCTTCCAATGATACCAAAACAGACCCTCCCACTCTATGATACATACCCCAAGACTTTCATCAACGTAATTGATGACTCTAACCCTTGGTAATATATTCTTAGTCCAGTCCCAAAATACTCGTGATATATAGAAAACATTTCAAAAGAATATAGGGTACACCACTATCCTATATCCCTTACCAAAGTTTCTCTCAATACATAAATAGTAAAATGATCCCATTTAATTAATATCAAAAATAAAACCTATGAAAAAAACAGATACATAATTTAATCTTTATTGGACCACCTAACACTGAAACAGTGTTTCCACCATCGTCAATCTTGGTAATAAACTATAATATCCCATAAATGAAATTTCAAATATTATACCTATAGATTTTTTTTTTATAATATATGATTTTAACAATTCTTGTAATATATACGAAGACATGAACTATGTAGTTATAAGATATTAGGGTCTAGAGAGCCTCATTGTAGTGATATTAAAAATAATAAATTTATTTTTTCACATGAATGTATTTATTTTGGAAATTTGAAATTACTACTGACTGTTGTATTCGATAAAAAACATGTGTCTTCAGTTGAGTTCAAATCCTATAGTTTGATCTAGGAATTATATAAATCTTATCAACATTGGGAAATAGTTTGTGGGCGACCATTGGCTATATGTCAAATAATGGACTATAAATTCAATAAAATAAAATTAAAAACCATATTGTTGGACCCTTTGTTCTATTTTCAAAATTTTACAAGGGATTATTATCCCATGGTCTAGGAAGGACCAAGAGTGGATGATGATGTGCCATTGAACCCAGTTTTCACACCGATGGTCATCGGATTATGGTGTTGCAGGTTTTTATAGTTGTTTTGGACATGAGGTTTCTATGATTCACCACAATGTAGGTGGGTATTTAATATTTACATACTAATTACTAGAGATGTGTTTTATATAGGTTTATTTCCTTTTTAAAACTAATATGGATCCTATGGCAGTAGGTATTTCGGTATATAGAAGATATAATTATTTCTTGGATGCTCGAAGAGATTTCCCATTCTGAAATTACAATCACGTGTCATGTTCTGAAAGGTAACATGTTTGGTATCAAAGTTCAAGGAGTCACATCTTTATGGACTATTCACAATGTATTGGGGGTACACACTATGTATTGGGAACCTTATTTGGATCAATGTACATGAACATACATGATGTGTTAAGGGACATGGTAGTGTGTCTAGACATGACTATTGTACACGGGAACAAGATGAGTACAATGGGAAAGGATCAAAATAAATGACCAAATTCCCATGTTCTAGGACACACCTTATACCAATGGTACACAACATTTGTTTTCACATTGTCAACTGGGTTTTGTGTTGATGAGTACACACCCAGGTATTTGGATGAGTTCATCTACTATGTGACACGGGTTGCACCCCATTTATTCTTTATGCTTTCATGGTACTGAGAGGAGATTGAATGTGGGGACAGTTTATAGAGACATGAAACAAAAAATTGGTACACAGTAAAAACGTGCATTTGGATTCCTATTTTTCCTGAATATTCATCAATAGTATTCACAATGATTTTTATGAGTATCCATTCCTAAGTAGTTTTCTATATCTGAAGTAATAGTGGCCATAGTTTTGGTGTTAGAGATTTTATGTGAGGTGTTGTTTTTTGGTCACTTATTATGGTGATGTATTGAAAAATATTAGTTGACTGGGATCCCTTTTTAAAATTTCTATTAATGATATGTGTCTCATGACATCCTCAGTATAATATTGTTACCCATCTATAAGATTGGTTGTGAATGATTTGGTGGTATCACTCCTAGAGGATCAAGGTGTGATCTTATATAATTCCATTTCACTAGATGTTGTTCATGGAATTAAAATAATGGAAATTAAACATAGTGTTGAACCAAAAATATGTAAATACATCCATAGAGGTTTTGTGGTATCATAGACATATGATCTCTTTAATTTTTGGGTTACCCAAAAATTGGTTGTTGTATCCACAAGTGGTTCTTGGTGTGATCCACTATATGTGTCTCAAGGAATTGATGAGATATGTTAGTAGGGTATGGAATGTAACAAAGATGATCATGGTGTGATCCCCTATTTGATTAGAAGGATCTATGTTTAATGGTTTTTTATTCTAAATCAGTTTTTTAGCATACACCAGCAGACCAGGGTACAATCACATATCTAAGTGATATGTTCCCCAGAGTTAGATCTTGTTATGGTGTCCCCAAATAGTTTTGGTTGTCATTAGCGGTCTTATTACTGAGAAGATACAGGTTTATAATTTTTCAAGTAGATTCTCTAACCAGGGATGTATATATACCCTTTATGGTAATTGAGATAGGTTTGGTTGTGGTGTATCTCTCTCCATAGATAGACCTGCATGAATGTTCTCTCGGATTTATGACATCATGGATGGTTGGGTTATTGTATCAGATTATTTATAAAAATGTACGACAACTTTTGGGTGAGTTATATCTGGTAATGGTTCATGGAGTGTAATCTCCCAAATGAGTGATACCATTGAGATTATAATAGAATCATGTGGCTAGAAGTGTCGTTTGGATCTAATGAGACATGGAATCTGAGATGATTATATCCATGTTTTTCTATGATGGATTATTGTGATGAATTTTTTACAAACTGTGTTTGATTATATGACTAGTTATTATTGTGTAATGAATGATCAAAATGGAGTTTCATATAATCTCTCGCTCTAGATTTCACCTATTTCATTGGGTTGAGAAGACCACTTCTTTTTGTTTCTCTATTTTTTATGATTTTATGGAACCTAGATAGAACTTTTATACTCATATATTATTAGGATCCACCTTCATATCTCATGAAATATGTAGATAAAAATCCTTTTGATGGATACCTAGGAATACCAATAGTAGTTAGAGCATAACAAGCTCAAAAAATTGTGGTGTATAGTCGTGGTTGAATCTGACAGTAGTCCCCTCCATAAGAGTAGGTTGGATGCATCATTACACTTTGTGAGGAATGTATTTTGAATTTTTCATTCATTTTATTATTTTTCTAATCTATGATTGTAGGATTGATTTGAAATTCTTGTTTTCCATAAGACGAACTATTATATTTTACTATTTCATTGATATGGATGTGTTTGTAAATATACTGATACCATATGCTAAGGAATACCATTTGTCTGAGAGGTTTACTCAGTGTTGGATGTCATCCACTAAAATAATGGTCAATTTAATTGGGTGATAACAACTTCAACATCCATTGTATAGGTTTCCCTCGGTGGGTCGGTTCATTATAGGGTGGTAATATTGCATATCATTCCATTTTATCATATTTAGGAGTCATATAGATATAATCATGGTATGTTATTTGTGAAGAGATGGTGAAGGTGTTTTTTATTTTATATTTGAGTCTGGGGACTCCATTGTTGATGTAGTGGATGGAGTATCCATTTACTAGGACATTTATAACCATATTTTTGACAAGGTATATATAGACATTGGTAGAAAGAAACATTGGTACATACATCATGTATTAGTGGGTAGTGGTTTCCATATTATACATGAGTCAACCCCATAGATATACTAAGTGTACATTGGGTTTATTGATTATATTTTAGGAATATAACATTATGAAAACAAACCTTGGTACTATAAAAGTATTGGGATGATGATCCTTCTATAGAATATGCTTCGGTGAAGGCGTCCACATATAAGGTGTCATGTCTATGTGGTTTTCCAGAACAACCTCCACTCATTTGGATGAAGGTTATTAATCAGTATAAGATACGTATCCATATATTTTGAATTTGATAAATGGGTTTCGAAGGTAGGGACAACCCAAGATTCAAGCAGAACTAGACCACCGGGTAGCTGTTAACTAGATTGAAGCAGTGACACAGGTTTTCCTCCTTGTGAGGACAACAATCATTCATATTGTGGTCCTTGAAGTGAGTCTTCTAAAGTTATTATCCATAAGATTGTGTCTTTTATTGTTTAACCCAATTATGATATGACAATTACATCGATGTAGTCTGATTTTCACCTCATAGAGAGTTTTATCACGACATATTGAGATTAATGCATACTGAGGAGCTTCTACACCCTCTATAGTGAGGTTAAGTAACCTCGAAAAATATCCTACTAATGTTGTTCAATATGTTTCCATGAATGGTTTATCCATAAGGTCTTAGTCACTATTTTATGGGTTTTAATGATATCACTATTCATTCCCACTTATGATGGTGTTATGGAAGACCACCGTTTTTTAGATATTTCATACTGAGAAGATTATGATTGTTAGCTATGAGAACACATCACCTAATTTATAAAATTATTGTGGTTAATGACTAATAATATTTTAGTAAATTGTATATGCAGTAAGGGAAAATTCTAGTATAGAGGGACTAATTACTAAGGCTCCAAAGATGGTTCTATAACACCCATAATTTTATGGTCCTTTATTGAATAAATAAAATTTATATTTAACACTGAAAATTATCTAAGTAAAAAATTAATTTCACATTGAAGAAACTAAGTGTACAATATATGAATCTAATTCAGTGTATTTTAAACACAACAAAAACATGGTATACGTTACACACAACACTGATGTTTATGTGAGGCATCATTTTATTATTATAAATATTTAAATAATTTAATTATAACATATCCATTAAATATAGTAATATGAATATTTAAAAAAATATTTAAAATATTTATAAAATATTATTTATATAAATAAAACATATTTCTAATAAATGATAGATTATTTTATAAATTATTGTACGATTAAAAATACCATTTTCTCGAATAAACCACTTTTTATTTCCATCTAGAAAAAATCATAAAATTAATTTTACAAATAAATAGAAATATAATTTGATAAAATAAAATAAATTTTTAATTACAAAAAACCAAAATTATCTTTGGGTGAATTTTTATGATTTTTCTGAGATATTTTTTTGGATGAATAATAACAAAAATAGAAATTTTAATTCAAAATTGTTTTATCATATAATTTATTTTTAATGATTTATTATTTTTTATGTTGGATAAAAAGTTAAATTAGATAAATTTTTTCCAATTAATCCATTGTAAGTCAATGAAACCAATTTCTCATTGAAATTTGATATAAAAAATCAAAAACATTTGATAATTTTTATTATAAAAACTGCATGTGTCATCCCGTCAGTAGGAATAATTTAAAATTAATTTCTAACACATCTATGATTGAAATTTTTAAAAATGTATTTCATATGAGGAATAAGAATAATTTATTATTTTTCATATTGTCAACTTCATTTTTGACAAATTTCTTAGTGATTTTAAATAAAAATAATTGCATCTATGTAGGTAAAATTATGGTTATGTAAGGATACCACAGTAAATATGACACTAAAAACAACCTAGAAACATTCCAAAACATATTTTCTATACATATTTCTACCATATAACCTCTCCTAACATATATAGATTATTATTTTATCCACTTTCGACCTGAAAATGAGAATGGAATTCTCTCTACAAATATTTACAAGAGTGCCACTCCTCCTCCACAATAAATGGGATCTTTTCTTCCAAATTATTCACAACTATCAATACCATTTACTAACCCCAAATCATCTCAAATAAGCTAATATTTTCCCTAAAATTCCACTCAAATCCTCTCTTGAGGATTAAATTTCTCCATGGAAGACTTTTTCCCCCAAACTAAAAGGAGTTACCTGATTAAGAGGTAGCGTCTTCGCTAAAGTAATTACTTTTATTTTCTTTTTCCACCCCTCCACATTCTATTTACATGATTTTATAACAAAAAAATATATCACAAATAAATTATGATGTTGTTATTATATGGTTTAAACAAAGACAACCACTCACCTCCATCTAATAGATAATGAGAATACGGTTTATGTGTACGACATACTACGACCTCACTAAACATGGATTGTAAATTTTTCATTAACACCTATCATGGTAAAATATTATTTAGTAAAATATGTTTCTATATGTTATATATCATATTTATTATTTATTTATTTTTCAAAACATATCATTTTTACTATACATTGGGTGTTAATATGATAATTTTGTTTGAGCATGTGTGGACTGCTGCCCACTCAAAGTGATATGATTCATTCATACATTGTATATAATTTATTAAGGATGGTTTATTGATTTTATATTATTTATATTTTATAATAAATCAACATTTATAATGAAATAAATATATACATATACGTTATTTTCATTCATTATTTCAATACTACATTTAAATGGAAATAGAGTTTATATGTATGTATGGCCTACTGTCTTCATGAATAATATTTTCCATTTCATAAATATATATCCTATAGATTACTATAAATAACAGATAATGAATATAATTTATATTTATGTCATGGTTCACATTCATTAAATCATTATATAAATTATAAATACCAATGATATAACAAATTATGACACGTGAGAAAAATAAAGAGAATATTACCATGGGATGGTTAACAAGAAGGTAATATAAGGCCATAATCATAATATATATGGTAATATATATAATTAAATAGTTATTTAAATTATTTATAATAATTTTATATTTATTATAATGATGGTTTGAATGATTATGATGATATTTATGAAACAAGGTATGTGGATTTCATCTTGCTTTTTGTTTCTGTGAGATACATGCAAGGATATACTCTCATTCCATTTGGGTGGGTATGTACATATAATAATTGTATTATATATATCATATAACTAGATTTATAGGTACTAACATATCATTTTTATGATCATTGTTTTATGGGGTTTATATTTCAATTGTTACCAAATCATTAAAATTGTTTTGACTCTTTTCATCTTTGAGACCCATGTTTTTTTATACACCAAAATTTTATTTTGAGGTGTATATACTTCAACATTACATGTAATATAACTAATAACCTTATATTTATGATAAATTAAGCACCATGTAATTTAATTTTTATTACTTGGATAGTATGAACACAAATCACCAAGTAGTATGATTATATTGAAACAATCTCATCACTTTTCGAGACTATAAATAACTATGCTTATTTGATGAAATCATATGATCCATATCTCAAGAACATTCATGAATATTAATCTCATCTATTTATTCACAATATTCTCATTTATTAAAAAAATATTCCACTCTTTTGTACTTATTATAATTTTTTCAAGTAAAATATTATTTTCGCTATCTTCTATGGATAAACAATTATATTCCAAAAAATTGGTTTTCAGAAATGATTTCATTTTTTTCAAATCATATTTGAATTAAATTTTCAAAGGAAAACAATTTTAAATTTTTTTATTGTTTTCAATACTACTATTGTAAATTATAAATAATTTTTTCAATGAAAAATGTTATCTATTCATTTTTTTTAAAAATCATTTTCAATGAAGAAATTATATTTTACCCAAGAACTATGTTGTAAAAGATATTTCATATTTTTTTCTTATCTATGATTGTATATGTTTGGGTTCCTAGTTCAATTTTTGGGAAATTATTCAATGTTTACATTCATTATCTTTCACTGAATGGATTATGTTTTAATGTAATGATGTTTATGAACATGATATATGATTTTGAAACCCACTTATTTAATTGGGATATTTTTATGTTGGAGTGGTTATGAAACCTATATTTTTCCACATGTTATGATTTTATTATATGTTTATAATACACAATTTTGTTTATGTGTTATGATATGATTTATTATGTTCTTGTGGTACATGAATTCATGATTTAATTATAAGACATGTGGATCATATATCTCCTAATAATACATAGGTTATAGATTCATATCTCATGAGATAAGCATGGATGAAATGATATATGAACTCAATTCTCTATCATAGCATTAGAAAAAAAATTATACTTGTTTTAGTATTATTGGTCTAGAATGGGGATTGACTTTGGTTCAGTATCACATGGCCAGAATAGCGCATAAAACTAGTTTAATAAAAGTCCTTTTTCCACTAAGATTATCTCAGAAGAAATGCATTGACAACTATGTAAATAAGTACATATGCTTATGTGTATCAAAAAATTAAATGTTTTATTCAATTTTCATTTATTTATTCATTAGTTTCACTATTTTCTTATGATTCATATATTCATAACATTAATTATTTATTCCATTATTCATGTATATGATCATTGTAATATAGGGTATGATCTTTGATTTTAATGAGAATGTTCTCATACTATTATTAACTTGATTTTTTCTGGCATATATCTCTTATTTACGCTTACTATGCATTAGATATAACACATTTTTATGTTTAATTCACCTGGTTATGAAGATATTTTTTATTTTTCATGTGTCTAAGAATTGTTCTATTAAAGATGATTATTCTGAAAGATATTGTTTCACACATAAATATCAGTGTTTTATTCATGATTTCGACGGCAGAAAAACACTTATAGTCATATGGTGTCCGTTTTTTTAATTATTTTAGTATTTCAAAAATTTCTTGGAATGTTAATATATTAAGATAAATAGACTTTATATTTGGTATCAAAGACAAGGATTACTTATCACTTTGGGATCTAGGATGATTAAAAATTATTGATTACCCTATGGATATGCCTATAGATAAGTATTAGAATAATAAAAAATTATTGGAAAATGTCATGGAATATTGGAAATGGATATAGAGATTGGTTTCCTATTAATAAATACATGTCTAGATAATAAAAGTGGATATAGATCTAGCCCAGATGTACAAAGGGGTAAAAAATATGACATGATGTTTTTGGTTTGAATCAGGTAATCTGATATATGACAACAGGCCTTACTACAAACATCGTTTGACACTCCCGAGGGATATTCTTTACTAATTCAGAATCTCTTCACAAATAATTATAATATTTTTATATATATAAATCGGTTATGAATAACATTAGATATAAATAAGGTGTATTATATAAAGGAATAAATTTTCATATAGTCATATGATAAGATAATTTTCTTGATTATGTGGTTCCTCACTATGTAAATTGTTTCTTATAATATGATTATCTGTTTCAGTCAGTGGTTGTAACCCAATGGAACCACATTAATGCTGATTATAATGAAAAATGAAACTATATTCCTCATGAAAAATTGATTACTGTGGGATATGCAATGAAAAACACTTTACTATAATCACATAGCTTTCTCAAACTATGAATTATGCTTGACATCAATTTGAGTAATGGAGCGAAAAAAATATTTTTTGGTCATTCAGTACGCAACACCCATCATAATTCAATGGCTCTACTAATCAACATGTTGTTTTAAAATGTAACATTACTATAGAATACATATTTTACATTATATCTTTCTCTAGACATGAGAACGTCGTTCTATATTATTATCAGTTAGAAGGTGAAAATGTATAGTTCTACAATCCAATTAAGAATATGGAGAATAAAGATTAGATTGAATCCATGGAATGGAATTTTTCAAGAACACATTTTTTTTTAAAAGATGATTTGTCATATTCTTTATTCTAAGTTACATAAATAGTTTCTTAAGTTGAATCAAGGGGATGATTAATATCTTCGATCCTATTAGGTTTTATTCTTGATACCTATGAGGTAAACATCAGGAATTATCATCCATCGCAAAATTAAAGCTGATATGTTAACCAGTGGAATAATGTAATGTATCACAGGGGAACTGTCCATAAGAATATTTAGTATCTATGAACACATATTTTTGTTCTATAAAGTTTTAAATGGATGTTGGAGTCATGTATCAATCTCATTATTTGGCCAATAAAATAATGATGGAATGTAAAGGAAACACTAAAAACTGTAGAAAAATGAAGATGAGTTTTCCATCTTTCTCAAAATGTGGGAAGAATCGTGGACTAATTTTTGATAAGGGGTATAGTAAATGTTTTATGTGTAGAAGGGAAGGACACCCAAAAATTAATTATCAAAATTATGTGATTTTGTTACATAAAAAAAATAAAATTTAAAATGTGTAATATAATAGACCTCCAATAATTTAGTGCTAAAGGGGTTTGGAGAATGATGATTTTACTAACCACATCCCAATCCCAAGGTATGGTGATGATGATCAATGTCAACCACTACTTATTCAATGTGACAGGGGAAATATCATGCAGTCTCTATTATTGATTAAGGGTGTGATAAAAATGTGAAGAAAAGTACACTTAAGATCCACTCTAAAACTACTAATGTCATATTTGAGTATATATATACCCACCCATTAATATAGAATTAATTTTATAATTGTGTTATGATTCCACCAAAATAATTATATTGGGAGTTATTAGTGCCAACCCCTAATTGTATGTTTCTTGCACCTCAATTTGAGTATTTTCTCCAATTGAGTTGTAGGAATTGAAGAAGAAACAATAGGAAAACCAATAAAAGGGGTTAATTCATGCATGTGTGTCCACTTGAGGGGGCACCAATAATTGTTTTTGAAAAAAAATATCCATCAATGTGACTCTATATTGATTATAAGAAGTTCAGAAATATCATAGTTTAGTACATGTATCCTTTTACCAGTATTGATGACTAGTTTGATCAACTACGTGGAGCTCGATTCTTTTCCAAGACTGACCATTGTTTCAGATATAATCAATTGAGGGTGAATAAACAATATATACACAAGAATAAATCCCATATAAGATATAAAAACTATGAATATATAGTGATTAATTTTGTTCTATCCAATTCTTCTGCAATCATCATGTATTTAATGAATAATGTCTTTTAAGATTTCATCGATCAATTTTTGGTAGTCTTTATAGATGATATTTACATCTATTAAATGAGAAAGGAATATCATTAAGATCACATGATAATTTAATATTGTACCTATGTAAGGATAAGCTATATGAAAATTTTACAAAGTGTGATTTTTTTATGCACAATGATTCATGATTTTGTCACATAATATTAGGAGATGTGATAAAAATCGATCAATCAATGATGGAGTATATTGAATGCTTTCATAGATCGACTTTGATGAATGAAATCCATATATTTAATGTTTTATTTAGATATTATTTAATTTTTTTGATAGTTTCTCACAACCATCTAATCCTCTGACCATGTTAAATAATTTGGATGTCACCTTCCTCGAGACAGATGGATATGATGAAAATTTCAAGGAACCAAAGAGAAAGTTAGTAAGTACACCTATGCATACATTAACTTGTAGTGGGGAACGGTTTTTAATATATATATACATATCCAGGAATGTAATGGGATGTATTATTATTAATAATATAATTATTTCCACTTATTCCTCATAAAATATGATGATTCATGAGAAAAATTATCCAATCATGATTTAGATTTAAGCTTGGTAATTTTTTCATTAAAGATATGTAGGCAATATATTTATAGAGAAAAGTGTGATATATATACTGATAATAAAAGTATGAAATATATATTCACATATAAGTATTTCTATATTATCAAGAGAAGATAGTTATAGTTGATAAATAATTATGACTGCTCAATTAATTACTACCATGGGAAAGTGAACAAGGCGGGCAATTATTTAAGTTGGAAGGATCGTGCTAGCTTATCCAATTTGAGGATCTCAAAAGATCCAATATTTCTATATTTTCAATCGATGGATAGAGAAATATTGATGAAAGGGGAGTAATCTAGTCTTTATCAAATTAAATTTCAACCCTCTATACAAGTGTCCATCAAGGAGGCAGATAAGAAATATGAACTATTGCACAAGAAAGTCAGAAATGTTCCTATGTTTAACCAATCTTTTGAGATAATGATGAGGTTAAAAAATCATGTTTCCATTCATTTTGTACCATATCTGAAGAAGGATTTAATAGAGTAAGTTCATAGTTAACCAATCTATATTAATAATATAAGTACGAATATGTATAGGGACATTAAATAATACTTATAGTGTGATATAATTAAGAGAGATATCTCATACTTTGTATCTCGTTACTGGTTTGGAAATATGTCAAATCTAAAATGAAGAACTATAAATGGATGTTTCAACAAATAACCTACCATAATATAAATGGGTTTATATCACTATAGATTTATTATTTAGAGTATCGAAAATATATAATGGTTTTAATGCTATATGGGTGGTAGATGATCGCCTTACTAATTCAGCGCACTTCATCACTTTCAGAGAAGACTTCTCTCTGGATCATATTTCAAGGATATAAATTTAGGAAGTGGTAAGAATGGATGTAGTACCAAATTCCATTTTATTGGACATAGATCCAATGTTCATATAAATTTTCAGGATAAGTCATCTGCAATAAAAGTTATATAGAATTGTGTTTTATCACATCTTATCATCTTCTTATAGTTGATTATTCTGAATGAATAGTTAAAAAAAATAGGGGATATATTGTCATCATAGTCTTTAGATTTCATGGTTGTATGGGGTCAAGACCTTCGTCATGATTATATTTCTTACAATAATTTCTTTCACTCAAGCTTTCATATGGCACCGTATGAAATCCGTTATGTGAGGAAATGTAGAGCTCCAATGTTCTTGGATGTGTTTATTGAATGAAAACTATTGGGACAAGAAATTTCTAAATAAATGGTCGAGATCCTCAGAACTATAAAACAACATATCAATGTAGTTCAAATTTTGTAGAGAAGTTGTGAAGATAACCATCTACATAACCTTATATTTGAATATATTGAAAATGTGTTTCTACATATCTGACCTTTAAATAAAGTTATGAGATTTTGGAAGAAATCGAAACTAATCCCTATGTATATTATTCCCTTTCAGATTATTGAATATTTTGGGATGGTATCCAATGACCTGAAACTTCCACCAAATAACACTCATGTCCTTGATGTTTTCTACATATCATTCCTATTTAAGTAAATTTCTAACCCTTCACATGTACTGAACTCATAGGTCATACCACAAGAGTATGATCTTTCTTACGAGGAGAAATTTTATAAATTCATTACACGAAAACAAATTTTCTATGAAATAATACAACTCACATGGTATTTTTTTCTTTTTTTTGATAAATTCCCATTTAAAAGAATCTTCAATGAAACATGATGATATGATGATACAATAGAATCTTATATTTTCTACCTATGTGTTGAATTTATAGAATGAAATTCATTTTAAGGGGGTATGAATGTGACACCCCATTTTTTTTATGGACCTTTTTTTTGAGAAATTGAATGAAAATTTATTTCCGGAAATGTACTAAGCCATAAATTTCAATAACATGTAACTAAATCTTCATAAATTACGTGTCACTAACTTTTCATATGTTACATGCAACAACAACGTGGCATATGTTACACGCAACATTGATGTTTATTCAAATTATCATTTTGATGATATAATTATTTAAAAAAATAATGATATAAAATTACATAAGCATATTAATATTAAAATTAATGACTACTTTTCCAAAATAAAATAATATTTTTCATAAAAAAATATTTATAATGAAAGATAAATTTTTTTGTAAAATCATTATTTGATTAAAAATATTTTTTTCTCGATTAAACTACTTTTAATTTTCTTTTGTGAAAAATAGTAAAATTAGTATTAGACACAATTAGTAATTTAATTTTCTAAGATAAAAATCAATTTTTTATTTAGAATTTATAAATTAAATTTTAGTTAATTTTTGGGATTTTTTTCATAAACAATATTTTTGGATTAATAGTAAAAAATTATGAATTTCAATTCAAAAATGAATTTTCATATAATTTATTTATATGGTTAAGTTATATTTTATGTTGGTGTCAAAGTATAATTATATATTATTTTTATAAATTAATATAATTGGGGTCATTGGAACAAATTTTACAAATATTTTATATAAAAAAATCATATAATTTTTATAATTTTTACGTTAAAAACATGCATTGTTTCCCTATTAGCAGGATTTATTTGAAATTTTATTCTACCACTCCAATGATATTAATTTCTATAAAATGAATCAATATTTTGGAATCAGATTAATTTATAATATAAAATAATGTCAACTTATATTTTTGAAAAAATAATTAGTGAATGTAATTAATGTTATTTACATCGATTAAAGTAAAATTAACCTTAACTAAGATGTAAACCAAAAATTGAATACATAAATGACCTAGAAACTTTTTTGAAACCCATTTCATGGACATAAATTGACCCTAAAATCAATTTTATTAAATGTGTATCATTATTTTATAACCATGAAATATGATAAACATGGGTGGAATTATCTCTTCAAAACATACAAGAGTGCCACTCCTCCTACACTATAAAAAGGGATCCTTTCCTCCCAATTACTCAAACATATAATGCACTTGGATATACCAAAATCTGATGAAATAAACTCCTAAAATTCCTCCCTTACTCCATGAATCCCCCTTTTGGGTAATCTTTATTCTAAGGATACCATTTGGAAAAAACCAAAAGGAGGTATGCAATTAAGAGGTAGAGTCATCACTCATGTCCATTTTTTGTTTTATTTCACAACCCCCTCAAACATTCATTATACAGAGTTATATAAAAACAAAATTAACACAAATATACTAGTATGTTTTATTTGGTTTCAACCTATACAAACAAAAACACTTATATAATGTATAATGAACACATTGTTTATGTGTAAGGTGTACTACATCTTCAGAAAATGATGATTGTTCATTTTTCATTACCGTCTCTCCTCGTGGACATTCTGATAGAGAATATTTTTTATATTTTTTATTATGTATATTTTTTTAATATTATTTATTCTTTTATACCCAACATACCTTTTTTAATTTGTAGTCTGGTTTAATAAGGTAATTTATTTGAAGAAGCATGGACTACCTCCCCCTTAAATCATTATATAACGTCCATACAGTACATAAAATATAATAAGTGTGGTTTATGTGTATATAGATGATATATATTATATCATAAAAATAATTTTATAATGATATAAACAAATACCTATATTTCATTTTATATATTTCTTTCAATACGACAATTAATGAGAAATAATTTTCATGCGTATGTACGGCCAACCATATTCATGAGCAGTGTATTCTATTTCACACTTATTTGTTATATAGATTATAATAAATATAATATAATGTATATTAATTATTATTATATTTTAATTTACTTTCTTTATATCATGAAATAATATATAAATAAAAATATATAATATTTTAAGACTCATGAAATGAATAAAGAAAATATTACCTCAAGAGAAACATTAACAAATGATGGTCAGAAATCGGATAATATAAGATCTTAAAAAAACATATATGGTACAAGAGATATTAATATGGTTTTATAAAAGATGTATAAATAATTTTAATTTATTATATAGTAGGATTTAATTAGTATGGAATAAGTCAAGATACAAGGTAACATGATTTCTTATCACTTTTTATTTTTGGGAGATACATGCTATGTTCTCAACTGTTTCAATCTGTGGAGTGTCTGTACTACAATTATTTTTATATATATTTTATAATTCATTTTAAGGACATTCAAATATCAATTTTATCATATTTATTTCATGGGTTTTATGTTTCAAATGATTCTAGTTCGGTAAAATAGTTTTGTCTCAACTTTCATTCTTTGAGACTCATGTTTTGATACACACCTAAAATACCTTTCATTGTGTATATACATCCATTTTACATTTTATATAATGAATTTACTTTTTTTAATGACATTTAATGCTTAATTTAATATTATTATACATACAGAGATATTTTGAACCCATGTTACCAAGTGGTAATAGTTTATTCCAACAAACTCATTGCCTTTCGATGTTGTTAATGGTTATGAATCTATGATGAAATATTATGATATTTCTCTTACAAACACTCATGAATTTTTTTTACTATGGTAATTCAATAAATACTTATGTATTAATACCATTTTTTCATTCTAAGGTACTTATTATAATGTTTTCACATAATATATTCTTGTCTCTCTCTTCTATAAAAAATATATTGTATTCAAAATCGTTGTTTTAAAAAATGTTTTCAAATCATCGATTAAGAACATATACTAGGAAATTTTATTTTAATATTATTTTATTGTTTTAAATGATTCTTTTATATTTATTCAAATATATTTTCAAATAAAAAGTTTTTTAAAAGGGTTTATGTATTAAAATAATTATTCAATAGAAAAATTAAATATTCTTTAAGAAATGTTCTTTAAATGATCATTTAAAATTATTTCCCATAAACAATAACATATTTTGGTGATTATAATTCCTTGTTTTAGAAATTATTATATGTTTCCATTCACTTTATTTGTATAAATGGACTATGTTTATATGTCTTGATATTGATGAAACTCATTTCCCTTTCAAGAGTTATTTTTTTTTGAAACCCGCCTTTCCTCATGGATTATGTTTAAGATGGAATGATTATGAAAACTATGTATTCCCATAGGATATGATATTATTACATGTTTTTAATACCTTTTTAATTTAATTTGATATGAAATGATTATTTATGATCATATAGAACAAGTATGTATGATTTAATAATGAGATGTGTGGGAACTATATCTCCCACCAATGCATTGGGTAATACTTTATATCTCTTGAGTTAGTCCTAGTTGGAATAATAAATATACATGATTCAATATTACAGTGCCAGAACAACATATGAACTATTTTCAATATTATATGGCTAGAATTTGGTTTTAATTAGGTTCAGTATTATAGGGATGTAATAGGGTGTGATCCTGGTTCAGTAAAGGACGTCAACCAATATTATGCTGTCAACATAAATTACATGACAATTATTGAAATAATTATATATTCTTATGTGTTGCACATAATTCTATGCCTTTTTACTATTCAAAATTTTATGGATTGTGTTCTCTATTTTCTTATGAATCATTTCATATGAACAATTATCATTTAGGATGTGATTCATTTATATTATCTTTGATATGTAGGGAATGATTTTATATTTCCATGACCATGTTCTGATAACAATATACTCATGATTATTCTCACATATCATCCTTGTTTTCCCATACTAAGAATTTGACCTCACCACTTTTATGATTCCATCCCCAGTTTATGATGATATGTATTATGTATGCTGTGTCTAATAAATATCATAGTCAATATGAACTAAGTGGGAGATAATATATCTCACATATGTATCTTTGTTAATGAATACATGTTTCCAAAGGAACTAGACAAATTACGGTCTTTAAGAGTCTATTTTTATAATTTTTAATGTATTCTGAAAATGTTATTTAATATTATTATATGAAAATTGATGGTCTCTATATATTATAGTAACTATTGAATTTGGTAGTGTGTTTATTATGATATATTGGGACATATCATTATTTATTATCTAACACACGATGTTTTTTGAGGGATATTATTGATGTAACTCTTTGTAAGAGAAAATAATAGGATAAATGAGTTGTGTGTGGCTAGGGATGTGGTGGTGAAACTAGTGGAGTAAAATTAATTCAAAGATAGTTTGATCTATTGTCATAAGCACCACCAGGTTGTCCCATCATGCCATAGGGATATAGAGGACTGGGGTTTGGTTAATAGCTAGTTGTCGAGGCCAATGTCTATAAGACTCCAAGAATGATCAGAGGTCTGATCTCTATCCTATCTAACTTTTTATTAGTATTGTTAAATACTTCATTGAGATACCCTTTTCCATCAACATAATTTTGTAGGATTATCTAGGGTGTTGTGAGGCATAAATAAATCATTATTATTGTGATGTTTTTTATTAACCTGTACTCACATTAAATAGTATTCCTTCCCCTATTGAGACAAAATATTTTGAAATGATAAAAAACCACATTTTCGTGTAATATCCACTAATATAGGATATTTTTATATTGTGGATGAAGATAGAAATTGACTAATTTGATTGAAAATATTAGTCTAGATATGTCAATGTAGGGCATGGTTTTAGAAGATAAGGGAACATAAAAAGATGAGCATAAGAAATAATGACCTTTTTGGCATAGATTCCTGATTATAGTTTGAGGTATGAAATTTTCCCTTTCTATTCCCTAAGTAGTTGCATAGAGTCATGGTCCACAATTCCATGTATACAATATTTGTGGCCTAGAGATACAAGAATATTATTTTGCCCAAAACATACTCATTGAGGAACTAGAAGAGAGTTTCGAGGGTAATAGACATTTATAAATAGGGTTACTAGACTCTATATGGGATATGATCACATGAAATTATCTCATAGTGGAAGAAATACCGAATAATTTTCTTCCTCGGTATGGATTTGATTCCTTCCATCTATGCTTTGTTGGATTCTAATAGTAGAGGTGGATGTGTTACCATCATACAAGATAAAAATTTCCTCCTATAGAAAAGAATAAACCTTAGGAAAAGTAGGATGAAATCATGTGTGGGTTGATACAACATGTTGTCATCATATATCTAGTGTGACACTTGTAGTTTTGGTGATATGATATTTCAGGTCTATGTTGTAGTAGTGGAGTTGGGGATGTCTTCCCAACGACATTCTAGATTTACCACCAAAATGAGTGTTCTGTTCATTATTGAATGGTGCTGAGGGGATTACCTAAAATTTATCTTAGCATATATTTTGACTCCAATTTATCTTTTTGAGATATTTTGTAGTTGGATGTTTATAGAAGGAGGATCTAGTAATACCCAATGTTATTGCATTGAGGATCCCAATGTTATTCTGTTAAGAGATGAATGTGATACTTCAAAACAGAATCCTTTAGCACATCATGGAATGGTTTTAGATAGTATGATTCGGTTTTATGACCAGGTTCTCACAATCATAGTTGTACAATAGACACTTTAGGATTTATTGTTGACATGCCCAGAGAATACCAGTTTCTTAGGAATCTTTAATAGAGTCTTGTCTTGATATTAGTGGTTCAATTCTTCAAATATGTGTGATTAGATATCAGAGTGATTGTGGAACTAGAAGATGATATGTAAATGGTATAAGATTCTCACGATGTGGTTTATTGATACTCTTATATAGAAGGTAAATGGAGTAGTTTACCCATATGTGTGTGGAGCATGCAATATATATCTTGATTATGGTGTTTATCCTATTACATTTCATTGGGGTAGAGAGTCGCATCTAAGAGATTATATTATTGAGATCTCACATAACCATATATCGAATATAAAAGTTCGTAATGGATTTTATGATGGTGGTGAGTAAATAAACCATTGGAATATTTATAATGACCATAGTCACGCTATGAGATGTGAAATTGAGGAGTTTATTTTCTCTTTATATTAAACCATAGAGAGGGGTTATGGTTCAATATAGATATAAAATTAGGGTTATAGAGAACATTTTTATGGTTTTATCATGGTGTAATGAATTTGTAGATCAACCTTCAATGTAGAACAATTTTAATCCATGTTTATGAGCTCCTACAGGTCATCAATGTCCTCGTCAGATCCAACAGTGAACATAATCTAAGTGCTCATAGTTGGTACTAGGGGTGGATATTGAGGCCCGAGATCATCCTTTGGTGGATGAGGAAATCCAGACAACATTTGATTTTTTGCATCAATTTATCACAGTGGGTCACTATTAGACCATACGATTATAGTTGGACAAGGTGCATGGTGTTTTTTTGACCTGTCATAGCAGAGGGAACATTTCAATATCTATTTCCATAATGTCAAATTAGTTGATATGGAAATTGGTTTTGGGTTTTCTTTTTGACGTATTGAGTGGTGCACAAGTTGTTTCCCCATGGGCATGTTTATGGAATGGATTATAAACCTCTCAAGTTCTCATTTTCATGGGAGACCCAGTTGACAGCTCTGTTGTCCCGCACATGTCTAGTATTTATCCCTTTAAAAGGATATGTATAAATTTGTGGTACCTACAATTACTTTTACTTTACTTATAATACAATGTATTTTTTTATGAATATATATGAAGATACTCTCAAAGACAACATGGGAACCAAGGATCCGGATAGCCTTGAGTAGGTGATATTGAAAATGTAAAATATAAATAATGATTCACAGTTTTTTGGAAAATGTGGAATAATGTCTGACCATATTCATGGATTGTGAAATTATGACCATGGTTGATTTTGGAGTGTAGGTTTTATCATTGGAATGATAGAAGGATATTTTTTCATTGGGCACCCAGTTTGTGGCGACCTTGGATGTGGTGTTAAATGGTGGTAATTAATTTAATATTATTAAATTAATAAACATAACCCTACTTCATTATGTTTCATGTTTAGAAGAGGAAATTAGATACATATTTCATAGTTATAAATAGACCATGATGGATATATAAGGAAACTTTCAAGCCCATTTTTGACACCAATAATCACCGAGTCAAGGTGGAGAATGTTGCAAGCATCGTTTTGGACCCAAATTCATCATATTTTTTCCACAAGTCAGGAGTATATATGTGAAATAAGTCATAATACTCAATGGTGAATTTTTAAGGTGTTATATTCCTAATATGACTACATGACTTCCCCTGTGGGTGTATCAATGGGTTCTTGGTGGATGTTGGGGGTTTCTGGAGGCTCGTAGGGACATCCTATTTGCAAATCCGGATCACATGGCTTGTAGTGTAGGATAAAATTCTATATGTTCTTCCCATTAGTTGAAGAAGATATTTGGGATTGACGTGAAATTTATTCGGGGTAAACACCATTTAATGAGATTAGGTCATGTTCCCACGGACATGGCTATACATACCATGTTAAGGGACTTGGTATTGGGGCTTTACACAACATGAGGACACATGAATTGGTTGAGTTACATGGGTGGAGGCCAATGGAAATGGGAATATGCCCCATGTTTTTTGAACACACTATGTACCAATGGTAAACATTGTGTGTGGGGACATGGATAGACTTTCTATATCCATGTGGGGATACATCCAAAGGATCAGACGATGTCACCAACCAACTAACATGGGGTTTACACTGAGTATCGAGAGGGAACATGTCTAATAGCCAGTTTCTAGAGACACTCTAGGTACTATTGGAATATGTCATGAATTACCCTTTGGAAATATTTCCTTTATACGTCTCTATCTAAATTAAATAGATGGATTCCCTTGATAATACAATCCTAGGTCATTTTACATGGATGAAACCATGAATTCCATGGGTTTTGTTTTCTAGAAGTGACACATAGTTATTTTATGGGTTTCTCTGTTATTAATTTATAAAATAATATCATTTTTCTTGAATTCCTTAACATATTAATAAGAGTGTTCTATATGTATTCATACCCTACACATAAGATTGCTACAACTCTAGAGATTATTTTAGATAGAGTTTTTAGTTTCATAAGTGGGTCAATGTGTGATTCTATATAAACAAATTAATATATATGAGTTCAGTGGAATTGGATTGAACAACTTGTTATAACGTGTTGATCTACCATTTTGAAGGTCATCCTAGATGGGTTCACAATGTATTATGTCTATTATCCATTCAATTGATATGTTACCCCAGAATCGTTTGTGGTGTCCCCCAGTTGTCATTATTGTGATACACTATCTAGGTATTCAGTTCTCAAAGGAACACATAAATAGGTTCACCATGAGAAAAAAAAATTTGTGATCCCTTACCTAGAAATTGAGATATGTGTATCATGTTTTTATGTCTCATTTGGGTTTTTTGATTTACTAGTGGATGTACATATGATCCTTAATCATTTTTATGATATAAAGAGATCCATATTGTGATTTTAGTGCAGTACTGATTCTGGGAGGGATCCCTTGTCTCAATGAAGAGATATTATAGGTTTTTTTCATTAGTGGAGTGCCACATATGGGATAGGTTGTATATCCTATCATAGTATCATGATCCTCTAAGATAATGTATTACCTTCTTCATGATGGGACACATGAAGCGTGTTCTCTCTAAGGTATTCCATAATGGATAGAAGAGATCTTACCCCAGATTAGAGGTTCCCGATGAGATAAACCACTAGGGTTAAATCCAATTTGGTTGACAGGGCTCATAGAGTGGGATATCCCTATTAATGATTACCACTGATCCCCAAGAAGAATACTATGGTCGTTAGTGAGGTTTTTCCCCTACGAGAAATGAAATATAAGATGAAAATATTATGGATTGTTTGGGATTCCTTGTGGTGATATTTTTTTGAAAAAATATGTGGGGTAATATTATTAGTTATGTGTTTCCAATTAATAGTCGACATGGAGTATCGTTTACTCTCTTACTTAGGTATTTTCCTCTAGAATATAGTATAGGGGACTATTAACTTTCAGATCCTAACATTTATTTTTGTTTGTAGTCTGACTCATGGATATTATTTTACTCAACCCTTCATTGTCCCATATCACACATGTTATCCCTTATGAAGACAATATTCCTTTTGATGGATTCCAATAATGACCCAAAGCATGCGGGTCATAGTGAGTTATACAGACCGAGGGTTGTAGCTTTGGTCGAATATTATAGTACTCACCCCATATAAGGAGGTTATGAAGTTTTGCATTATTTGGTGGGGCTATATTTTTTACCATTTCATTCATTACTTACATTCATTGTATTATACTTACTTTTTAGTTATATGGATATATTTTGTCTAACAATTTTACAATTATCTATTAAATGTTTTAGACAGAATTATTTGTGGGTTTTTTATAGGTACTATATATGAAGGCCTCTAATTTTTAGTATATGAAAACATGGTTCTAGATTGTATATCCCAACATATTTAATGTGGGCATGGGGTTATAGCTCCTCAACCTCCCGTCGATTATGTTGTACCTGGTGGTTCTATTCATTACAGTACGACCATATAAGCTCTATCACGAAAACATAAGAATTCAAAAAGTAATTAGAGAATTTTATTATTTATTTTTTTAATTATACAAACTAAGGATTGATGTAAAATAAAAATATTGTAAAACCGCACATGGAAGGTACCTCAAAAAGCTTTTATATCGTACTATGAAAAATATATATCCACTAGCACCTAGTAAATAATTTTCTCCCATTTTCATTATATAATAATCACTAAAATTTGGATGGTTCATTAACTCATAAAAAATTATAAATGAAGTGTCAAATCAACTCCTTAAAATTTCCCAAAATGAAAACACAGAAAATAACTATGGCCCTAAGTGAACTCCACAATGATTTTAGTGAATCATCACCAAAACGTAGCCAAGTCCTCACCAAACAAGAAGACAATAATGGGAATGAAAAATGAAATAAATGGAATAGAGGATAATACCCAAAATCATAATTTAAAAACCACAAAATCCATCACTAATCAAGTAATATAAATGGAGAGGCATAATAGTTGAGAATCACCAGATAAATGAAATCTTCTAATATCCCCAAGAACACTAAATTATGAGGCAACCCATCCTGAATAATTTTTTTTTACATGCTAATAAAATATACTCCGGAACCAATTTGAGAAGTGATATATGGGGTTTGAAAAGTAAATTCACCTTAAATGACATATTCATGTATTGAAACTCACATTAATATAGTAATTATGGTTCACAAATTCAATGTCTACATGCTATTGAATTTCAATGATTTGACCAATGTGTCCCTTCTTTATCTATAGCAGAACACCGAAAAAATGGTTTTTTATTTTTTCTACATCAAAAAACTCTATTTATGGACATACATTCACTTGAATACCCAATTAAAATTCTGAATCATTTAAAAAACACCACAAAAAATATATCAAAATTTATCTAAAATTGAAAAATCCAAAAATCCTGGAGGAATTAAAACTCCAAATCATAATATTTACTAAATCAAATTTTTCAAAAAATTCATAAAACCCCATCTCAAGGACTTCCATAGTATTAAATTCAATAAAAAAATACACTTTTTCTTCTATAAAATGAAAAATAGATTCTCTATTAAAACTCTGATCTTTACAAAGTAATATTTAGTATAACCAATGCCATCCATTACACAACAATAAATCTAATTGATTATATATTTTTATGAAAATGATTAAATTTTATTTAGAGGTTTACATACATGAATAAAATGGTTCTATTAAACTGTGAAATAATATTAATATTATTATTTATACATGACCATTATAAACTATTCATTAAACATGGGAGTATAAAATGGAATAACAACAACATGAATTTTTTTTAATGATTTCATATAAATAAAATATATTATTATAAAATTTCTTAATTTTTAATAATGTTTATATATATTTCAAACATAATTATTTATCAAAAAAATTATTCTTTTGAATTAGAAAATATTTTTGAAATATTTAGAAAAGTTATTTGAAAAATCATAATTAATTTTTTTTAAAATAAAAAATCCTCATAGAGTTAACATTTGAACATTCTATAAAGATAATATTTTTTCATTAAATAGGGAAAAATGTTATTTTTTATTTATCACATCATTTTCTTGAAAACATTTAAATGTTCCATTTTGTTTTCTGATGGTTTTATGTGTAAAATTAGTTAAATTTTATTAATATTAATCAATTTTAGGTGATTGAAATAAGTTATATGTTAATATTTGATAGAAAAAACTCTTATAAATATGGTAATAATCATGTTTTAAGATAACGTTTTTGTGACGTATGTGGGATTAATTTTAAATTACATATCGTCACATAAGTGAACAGAATTTTATAAAATATATTCCATTTTTTAAGTAAAATAAAAAATATTTTTTTAAATATTACCATTTTAATATTTTATCATAATTAATAGTCAAAAACATTTAATTAATTACTTAGATTAAGGTTAACAAAAATTTAAACGCGATGAAACAAAAAATAAAACGGTTAAAATGGCATAAAATATGCTCTAATTTAGATTTTGTTGACAGAATTAATATTTTCTAAAAATTGGGTTGATAAAGATTTTATTTTGAGTATTATAAAATGTATAAAATATTTTTCAATCATTTTATTTTGAACATTTCCATGTGTTTCCTCTCTTTGACTTATGAAAGTAAACCCCATGTCCTCTCCCCATTCACACTTCAAAATAATCTTTTTTTCAAAAATATGAAGAAATATATCTTAATTAATTCCCTCGGGACATCGTAATTTAAATTTTATATTTACTAACCATGTAATTAAATAAAAAGTTGTAAACATAAATAGGTACTTTGAAGTAGATGTACAATCCTAAACCATGCATTTTCATTTTATTTAAAATTTTAACTCCATCAAAACATTCCACATATAAAAATATAATATCATCATTATAAAAAATATGATAATATTATATTATGATATGTGAACAACCAATATACCTAACCTACTCCATCACATTGTAAATGAAACCATTGATAAGGTGTTTGGAGGAATACCATCTCACATACTAATATAATTCCTTTAAAGGATGGATATAATGATAAAATTATTGATTATATATGATATTTATCAAATATTTAAACAAATTTAATTATATTATCACTAATAATTTCTTACATTCCAATCCATTGGAAATTGATAACATCGCGCATGCGTCTGTGCAGACTACAACCTCCATGAAGTAATGCGATTCATTTTTTATTTTATTTTGACATGTTTGGTAAAATATATATATTTAATAAATTTATAAGATAAAAATTACATAACAATTACTACATAATAGTGATATTATTTTGAGTATAATTCATTCTACCTCTAGGGGAAATTGAAACAATGTACAAAAAACATATGACCATCCATTTCCAAGAACAAAGAAATTTATTTTCCTATCACTGACATTATGGTTGACTCTAAATACAAATATAATGAATAAATATAATCTTAATATAATATTTTATATTATGATTACTTTAGAACACTAACAAATGTAAAAGGAACAAAAATACCAAACCCAAATACACTTATGAAACATATCAGTTTTAACATAAAACATGATCTTAAGAAGGAATTATTAATAAATAGATGATACATAAATGTTCAATATAATAATCATATATTATTATAAATGATGTGCTAACATGTATAAATAGGGTAAAGAATTGACATAAATAATTTCTTCTAATTTTTATTTCTTTGAGACTAATTCAGTATTAACCACATGTAACTTTTTTGTGTTTTATATACATCCCACAAATGCCTTTTATGATTTATCTCATAAATATTATTGGATTTACATATCCATGTAATGAAATTTATTTCATTGGGATTATTATTTATTTTTTTACCATATATTTATATGTTTTATGATATGACATAATTGTTAATAAATATTTTTTTACGGTTATGCTTCATGTGGTAAAATGTTATAATATAACACTCATAAATGACTTTAAATATTCATCTCCTATATTTTTTTTTGGAAAAAATATTTGATATATTAATTTTACTCTATATATGTACTCTTGATATTAAATTATTTTTTAATTAAATTAGTATTATTAATATCATCTATAAAAATATTTTTCTTGCAAGAAAATATTTTAAAAATTTATTTAATGCATGTTATTATTATTTTATAGTGATTCTTTAAATAAATGTAAACCTTATTTTAAAATATAATGAAATTTAAAAAATATTATTTATTTGATTTTCTGAATGAGGTACTTTTTAATTTTAATTGAAACTATGAAATGAATCACTATTTTAACAACCACATAATGATCATAATTTCATTTACTCTATATCACTCAATTATTTAAAGCATAATATAAATGATTTGAATAGTATTTTCAATGAAAATATTTTCATTAATATTTCAGATATATAGAGATATTAAATAATTTACACTAAATTGGAAGGATTATCTTCCTAATGTAATACTCCATGTGATATTTTAAACTCATTTTCCCACATAGATAACATCATTTTTTGTTAAATAAGATTTAATTTTTATAAAAAATAATGATACCAACATTATTTTTTATCCGGATTGTTTATCTTTATAGTTAAAATTTTATTATGAAAAAAATTACACATCCATTTGTTATGAATTGCTGAAAAGTTGTAATATTTAATAAATTAGTTTATTTTACATTGGTTATAATACATTTAATGTTTCTAAAACCTATTTCATTTCATGTGTTTAGAAATAGATAATTTTTTCAATCATAATGAAAACAATATTTTTTCCATTATGTTATGTGTTGGACTAATATTATATAAACCTTATATTAATTGTCTCATCATTAATTTTATATTATCTCAAAGAGTATATGGGAGGTTATCCCTAGGCAAAAAATAAGTAACATGTGAGGTTATTACATGGAGAAAATGGGAAGAATATGTTGTTATCTTTAGCCCAAAATTGGATAAACAGGAGGTTATCCCAATCTGGATGTAGGTATAAGGGTGTGAGACAAATCCTAACATTTTACGAATTACATGGTGGGTAATATTGACATAATATTTTCAATTTATAAGTGTATTAACTAAATTAATGTATCATATTACTGTTATGATATCATGGGTCATGTTACTTTATTTTATTATGATTAATGTAATATGAAATTCCATGATTCATTTCATTACTGATGTTTACACTCAATTAATGAAGGGTATTGTTTTCAAATTTTATTCTTATGTTCTCATACCATTATTCTCTTATTATAATTATATATTCCATATTTACCATTACTAAGAATTTGACTTCACCGATTTATATGATTCGTTTCCCCATGTTATGAAAAAAGGAATTATGTATGATATGTCTATAAATAATTGTATCTATGAATATCATTGTAACAGATGATGTAGTTCACTTATAAACTAATTTCTAATATATCAATTATTCAAAGAAATTATATATATATGATTGTTCATGGATTACTATATTATGTATGGAATATTCATCAACCTAGGTTTGATGTCTATGATTGAAAATTGTGGGTCCTTATAGATGGTGTCAAAAAATGGTTATATTATCCTTTGTAAACTAAGATGATAAATATTTATTTGGTAAATTCAATGTATAAGAACAATACTATAATGTGAATAGTTTCCAACAATTTACATCCCTATATAGATATTAAAAGTGTGAAGTCTATATCACAATTTTACCTAGATGTAATAAATAAAAAATGTGTATTGGGATTTGACTAGATCATCACCTGATGAATAATAATGGGCCTTACATTACACCTTTATTGACACTCCCCGGAGATATGAAAATGATACTCACAAAATCATTATGAACCATGATGAATGAATTGAATAAATGATGACCATGAATGACCTAGTATAAACCTTATGTGTCAATATTTTCATAGAAGGTGTCAGTATTTAAAGATTTAATTAATGATTCATCACACTGATCAAAGATTTCTAATTGTCATAATTATCAATTTGGATTTACTATAGGATTTAATATATAAAACCGATTATGGGTTGGTGACATGAATTCTAAAATAAAATTGTACAATATTTTAGGTTAGATATATAATTTCTATTATATATTGAAAAGTATATAGGAGTGATAATTCAAATTCTCAATAATGTTTTTTGAATAAAAAAATAAATATTGTAATGGTACTATGATTGAAACTATATTCTATGATTCATATCTAATATAAGTTTATTGGAATGAACTTAAAAAAATCTTCTTAATTTGGAAGGATATGATGTTTTTATAGCCATGTATTTTCTTCTTAAAACTAAATCTCTCCTCAATTTAAAATAAAGGGAAGTCATGTTTGACATTCCAAAATTATAATGATCATCTATTATTGTGATGGAAAATTTGAACCTCAAATGTATATCACATATGTTATATTGTTCTTGAAATCTATTAAAAATGGGAATTTATCTATTATAAATGTGGAGAAACTCATTATCAAGGGTATTCCCATTTTCCATGAACATGTTGATGTCTTTCTGAAAGTGATTCCTAGTCATTACCCAAATTTTTATGTTCAGTTCTCAATTTAACACAATATGAGTTCCACACCTATTTTATATACTACCTTTAGAATGGACCTGATAGAATAACATGAACTAAAGCAGAAACTCTAGGAGAACCATGAAAATTGATTTATTTCTGATGTGTTTCTCTGTATTGTGAACCTAGTATTTTTGTTAAAAATATTGATTGATGTTACACTACATTGATTACCATTAACTAAACAAGATCACTATATAAGTATATCACTTAGCACATAATATAGATTTATTTGGCAAAATATAAAAGGATTAATAATTTTCCATTATTTAACATCATTATAGATATAATAGATTTATAGGCATGAAGGTGGTACACCCAAGATACTCTTCTGTATAGGTTTTAGACAATACGAATATATCATGAAACCATATGGGAACAATAATTCCTATACTATCATTATGGATTTTTTAAATACAACATTTTATAATACTATGATTATCTGTTTGGTACTATTTATAGAAAGTATTATTACATATTGAAATAGTAATGTAGATAATGAATATTAATTGATAATTATGCTGAAGAAACTTATTAATGCGAATTTGAATGGAAATTATATAAAGTTATAATTTGTGTGATGAGAAGTTAAATATTTTTGGTCATATACATTAAAGATAGGGTCTATATATATAGATAAATCAAAGGAGAATGACGTGCTAACCAACCACTATGACTGAGAACCAATGTTTTCTCTATTTCAATAGATATTAATGATATCTTTTATAGAATTTTTAAATATTGTATATTCCACTAAATAAGTATGATAGGTAGTTGTACAATATATTTTATAATATCAATGTGATGAAATATTCAACAAATTGATGAGAATGTTAGTCAGCACACAAATTCTTACATTCCCATAGAGTGGAAAGGGGTTTTTAATTCATATTAATGGATCAAATAAGGGAGTGGAATGAATTCTCATGCAGAATGACATAGTTATTTGTCATTCCATATGTTGGTAGGAGTCGACACTCAGATGGGGGTGAATTGAGTTCTAATTAAAATTTTTGTTTAAAATATTTCTATTAAAAACCCCCCAAATTAAAATAATAGTCTAAATTGTAATGAATTTGTAATACTGTAAAGGGTCAGTTAGACTCTCAATATATTGATTAGATATCCATCAATCTAAACCGAAGATTAGATTTGATTTTGAAACTAACCTAATTCTTTATAATAAAAAAAAACACTTGCTAGTTTAACTGTCATAGTTTCTTTATAATAAATTTGAATTTAACGTACTTAGGTGTAGAATAGAAAATAACTTAAACTAAAAATAAGATGCACAACAGATATAACCAAGAGGTTCAGTTTCAAGCTGGGACTTAGTCCTCTCAAATAGTTTATATTAACTTTGATCCACACTCTAGATCGGGGTTAACAACAGTTCAAAGACTGTCCAGGTAATGAGACATCTTCCTCTATTCTAGGTGGGAAAACAAAAACAATAGCACACATGCTATCCATGTCACACATGACCTCTACCACTATCCACAGTGGGATGCAAGAGAGTAAGGTAATGATTTAGTGAGGGTTTATAAATCCTACGGTTCAACATAAGAGACAGTGCGTGCCTAAAAATACAGAGCACACACACTGCTCAAAATGTAAATAAATGAAACACAATTGAGAAAAAAATTGAAGATTTTAGAATTCTATTTGTGTTTTTAGTGATTCTCGGGACTCCTTGGATTGATGCAGATGGAGATTTGAGCCATCCTTTGGTTTTTGTCAACAAAAACAGAGTGTCATTTTTGTATTTGACTTTCAGTTACAAGATGATCAGTCTAATCAGCTTGAGTTTAAGTGAAATCATTGAAGCTCTTTAATCCTTTAATGTTCATGTTCTAATGATTTAGTATGTACTCTTCCACATTCTTCTACACATGTATGTCCTTGTGTATCTCCAGAAGTTTGTCTCATATGACTATGAAAATATTGATTGGTCACTACAAACTTCTGTTCGGATTTTGTTTTTTCTTTTATAGAACGAGTTGTCCGATAAAAAGCATGATTCCTTGTACAGGTACGAGGTATGGTTCCTGACATGCCAAAAACTATCATTAATTAATGACAGAAGCATTAATAAAATCAAATATGACCATTTCTAAACAAACAAATATATTTAGAGTTTAGAGATATAGTGACTAGTTTCCATCAGTAGCTCTTAGTATCAGTGAGCTTGTATTAGTGGACTTGAGTTAGTAGGTCTGTATCGGTAGCTGTTACTCCTTATAATGACAGAAAACTTGAATAAGTAGCTCCTTCTCTCGGTATCTCCTTCTATCGGTAGTTACTTCTATCAGTAACTCCTTTTATCAGTATCCTCTTTGTATCGGTGAACTTATGTATCAGTGACCCATACCAGTAACCTTTTCCAAAATAGTGGACTTGTATTGGTAGCGGTCTGTCGGTATCTATCTGTATCGGTAGACTTCATATAGGTAACTTCAATTTGGTAGTTGCCTTTCTGTCTGTTTGTATCAGTAGCATGTATTGGTAACTATGTACCAATGACCTTATGTCACATGAAGCTTGGTCTATTAGTGAACTTTACATATCGGTAGACTATGTATAGATAGGTCTGTATCAGTTGACTTGTGTGTACCAGTAGACTTATGTACCGGCGTACTTAGCCTTATCGGTAGCTATTTGTATTAGTGGTGCTTTATGTATATCGGTGACTTACTCTATCGATAGGTCTATATAGGGGACTCAAAAGGTTAACACTTATCTGTTCTATGAAAAGAATATCCATATTGAGTTAGAAGTATTTCAAGGCATTTATAAACATAGATAAACATTGATTAACAAATTTCAATGATCATTTTGACATTTTATCAAATTAATAATATTATGTCATAGATTTAATGAGTAATTATTATAATGATAAACATTATTTGGGATTATCAAATCATTTTGAGACATAATTTAGATTATCAAAATAGGCGAGGTCAACAATCTCCCTCTTTTTGATAATCACAAATTATGATATATATAATCCATAATAATCAGTAATGTATCAGTATAAAATACATTGGGTCTCACTTCTCAGTGTGAGTAATGACATTTTCAAATGTATCAGAGAATATAGGATTACATGAAAATTTATTAGATGTATGAAACAACTATATAAAACAAATGTACCCTAGGTAGATTTTTATTAGTATAAAATTATATTATGCTCATATTTCTCATATTTCCCCCCTTTTATATTATTTCTCCCTCGTTGTATTATTTCCACCCTTTTTATTATTTATCCCCCTTTTGTGATTATAAAAAACTAGGAATGAAAAGATGAGAGAAGTAATCAGAAGGTAAGAGAGAATAAAAGAATTTATATATTACATGAGGTAAAAAAACATAGAAATATAGAATTGAACCAAAAACAACACAAGTGATTCTCATCAAAGGTCCTAGCCACTAATAAATCCACCTCTTGAAATCCCACTTTGGATTTGACTTTGTGTTCGGAGGTAGACTCAGGCTGGGTAGCTTCAGGAGAGGGCTTGGAAATTCCAGAAAGAACTACTAGAGGTTGAGAAACAGAGACTGTTCCTAGCCTATAGTTGGAAGATCTTTGTGTGATCATAGGAGTGAGGCTCTGAATTTCTTGGACGGAGTCATCTAAGGAATGGAGGTAGACTAAGCAGAGGTAGGCAGAGCTGGAGGTTCAATGATAGGGGTACTGTCTATATGCATAAAAGGTGGAAACAGATTTCTAAAGTCCATTATGATTCCTCCTCCTCTCTCCATAGTAGTGATAAATTCGTCCTTGTTCTCCGTAAACTTGTCTAGAGGTGGAGTAAACTCCTTGAGATTGCTCACTTGTTATCTGAAAGCATGAGTTACCGGAGGTAGTTTCATGTTCTTTAACATAAGCTAGAAATGTTTGTTGAGCTGATTCTTGGTATAAACTTTCTGAAAGTTGAGATCAATCTTATCTAGGATTTATTTTTGGCCAGCTGTAGCATCTCTCATATGCTCCTAAACAACAGTTCTTATATCTTTTATGGTAGACAACACTTGAGAGTCATATGAGTTACTGGTACTGGCCTGACCAAGCTCTTATTTCAGCACAACTCTAAATTTCACAAAATCTACTGAAGAACTGGGTGATCTGAGAGGTTTGATAGTGAATGCAATAGTCTCCTTGAATGATTGGATCATGTTGCTTATCAGCTTCTTGGACAACCAAATCATGGGTGCTCACATGCTCTTTGACAGACTTCTTAAAAGATTCAGAGGCATCCAAAAATTTCTTTACTACACCTTGAATGTAATTCATATCAGCATTCATTTGATCTTGAGAACTACACAAGGTAGTTATAGAAGAAACATACTGCTTCAAGGCAACAACAACTCTTGTCTAGATCACAATATCAGTATGACATACTCTTATCTCATTCATCATCTATGTCATAGTTAATGACACTATAATAATAAGAGAGTGTTAGAAATATTTTTCCATATTTCTCATATCATAAACAAAATAGATCTTTATGTTTGAAACAGATGCGGTCCAAGTCTCCTAAAATTCGATTTTAAAGATTCATGATCAGCCTTAGTAACCAGATTTTCAGGCACAACTACTGGTACTCTTTCTAACATAATGCTATCCACATAGACATTAATAACATATTGAATGGATGATATTAAAAAGGTTTACATTCTTAATATTTCTTCCACAAATGAGGTCCTAAGATTATACTTCAATTGGTCTAAATCAGCTTTTCTTACCACATGCTCAGGTAAAAACTCAGAAAGGATATTATAGTTAACTTGTGGTCTGTTGATGGGTGTATCATGTTCAGAATATAGATATTGCAATCCACAAACATCAAAACCTGGGTCTTTTTCCCAGTCTTCCATCTCAACAGCTACTGAAAAATTTCCAAGTATGGTTGGATTCTCGCCCTCAATGTGTACATTCTACTTTATAGCAATAGCATCATCAGCATCTCGTTCTTCCTCAGAATAATTCTTCACAGCCATTTCCATTTTTCCAACATGAGGCTCATTAGGAATTGGTTAGTTCTATTTACTTCAACAAGAACAACCTCTATAGGCACAACAGTAATTCCAATCAATGGACTCAAACTCAAGAAATTCTCATCTGAGCTATCAGAATCATTTTCTCCAATTTCATGGACTTATTCCCCATTCTATAGAATAGGCTGTTTTTTCTTATCAATAGGGGCGGCTTCATTGCTTCCCCCTACACTGGTTTCTTTCTAGATGATAAAAATTCATCAATAGGACTTAGAGGCAAGTGCGGATCCCTTCCATCAGTCATATAGGTATCCTCCTCATCAATATAATCACTATACTGATTTTCCACTTCATCAGGTCCTAGACCTAGATCCCTCACATCCTTAGGCCTAAAAGGATGACACACAGGATTAAACATATCATACAGATTCCCTTCATCACTAAACCATTCTCTTTTCCAATGATTCCAATTGATCTTCATGTATTTACAATCAATTTTGGTAGTACAAAAGTTGTCTTTCATAACCACAATATCATCCGGAGACATAGACACACCTCTTACCTTAATCATAAATGAAATAAGATTTGCAAAGAATAGAGCATTATTTTTTGACTTTGGCATAGTCATATCTTCAATTGGAATCATCAGAGGCCTACAAAAATCTACCTTGACACGGTGCCTCAGCAAATGAAACAAATAAATATCTTGGTACTTCAAATTTGCAAAGTCCCCTCTTCTTGGACATAGAACATGTTGAATGAACTTGAAAATTAACTGGTTCTCTCCATCCATTTTTGTAGAACTCTTTTACCAGCTTAGTATAATAGAGGCCATTGTTATTCGAGAAATACTCTACCCAATTTTGATCTTCCAGCACTTCTAGAACTAAAGACTTTCTGGCCATTAAATGTTCCACGCATAGCTCTTTCCCAATTACAATTTCTCTTTAAATGAGATTTGTATTTGTAGGTTTCTTCACTTCACTGCCACTACTAGACACTCCATTAAGTCTCATGAATATAGGCTCAACATCCTTTTCGCTAATTGATGGTTTCTTTACTCTTTCCATTCTTTGAATCATGGGGCTTAGGGTTTGAGAGAAATAATGGTTTGGGAGCTAAGGCATGAAGGTAAAGGGTTTGAGATAGATTTATATGAGGTCAAGAAATATGTTTTATCAATTAGGAATCAGAAAACAAATAAATAATTCATAATAAGTATAATACAGATGATACAGATTCCAGCAGCTAAATATACAAAATTTTAAAAATAGTGCAAACTAACGGTAATTACATACTGGTGAGGATTCCTAACGGTCAGTTATTTTTATCGGTGATGTATAATAGTGAGGTGAATACTAGTGTGGGGCATACCAGTGAGGTTCTGGCTAACTGTGAGGTTTTGGCTGACGGTGAGGTTTCTAATGGTGAGGTTTTTAACGGTGAGGATTCTAATGGTGAGGTTTCTAATGGTGAGGTTTCTTGGGGTGAGGTTTCTAATGGTGAGGTATGTAACGGTGAGGTTTCTAGTGGTGAGGTTTCTAATAGTGTGGTTTTTAGCGGTGAGTTTTATAACTGTGAGGTTTCTCACGGTGATGTTTCTAACGGCGAGGTTTCCAACGGTGAGGTTTATAATGTTGAGGATTCTAACCTACAAAGTCAATCATTCCTAAGTCATGTATAATGTAACATTACATATCTAAACTTAATGGTTTGGTGAATATGTCAGATAATTGTTGTTCAATACATATAAATTCAAAAGTAATATCACCCTTTTGGAAATGATCTCTCAGAAAGTGGTGTCTTACATCAATGTGTTTGGTCCTAGAGTGAGAAATAGGGTTCTTTGAGATATTAATTGCAGTAGTGTTATCACAGTTTATAGATACATGTCTAAATTGATATCTATAGTCTATTAAAGTGTGTTTCATCTACAGAATTTGTGAATAGAAACTACCAGCAGCAATGTATTTATCTTCAGCAATAGGCAATGAAATAGATTTTTTCCTTTTACAACACCATGATACTAGGGACATACCTAGAATACGACATGTTCCAGACATTCTCTTTCAATCTTAGTTGAAACAAGCAAAGTTAGTATCTAAATAACTTATTAAATCAAATGATTTTTATTCTAGATAAATCAATCATAAGTTAGCAGTATGTTTAATATATTTGAAAATCCATTTAACAACAGGAAAATGAGACTCGTTTGGATCAACATGAAATCTTGCACTCATACACACACTAAACATAATATCATTTCGACTAACAGTAAGGTAACATAAACATCGAATCATACCTCTGTAGTTGGTTTGATCCACTGGTTTTCCAGTTTCATCAGCATCCAACTTACAACTAGTACTCATAGATGTATCACTTTCCATAATATTATCCAAACCAAAACGCTATAAAATATCCTTTGTATATTTACATTGATTTAAAATAATACCATTTTCATTTTAAAAAATTTGAAATCCATGAAAATATTTGAGTTCCCGCATTAAAATCACTTAAAATTCCTTTTTCATACTCTATAAAAAATCAATAAACATGGTATTTTTAGAAGATCCAAAAATAATATCGTCAACATAGAGTTGCACTATCAAAACCTCTTTGGAAATTCTTTTAATAAAGAGTGTTGGATCAGAAATCCCTTTAGAAAAATCATTTGAAATAAGAAAACTACTAAGTCTATCATACCAAGCTCGTGGAGCTTGTTTTAAACAATTTAAAGCTTTAGAGAGCTTAAAAACTCGATTTGGAAAATGATGATTAGTAAATCCAGGTGGTTGTTCAAAAATACATCATCAACTATAAAACAATTTCGAAAAGCTCTTTTAACTTCTTTTTGATATTACTTGCAATTAAGATAGGCAACATAGGCATGTAGAATCCTAATAGATTCTAATCTAGATATAGGTGAAAAGGTTTCCTTATAGTCTATTACTTCCTCTTGACTATACCCTCTGTGCGACTAGACTTTCTTTGTTTTTAATTATTTTTCCTAATTCATCAACATTGTTTCTAAAAACACATTTTTTTCCTATGGACAAGGTGTCCTTTGGTCTGTCAACTAATTCCTATACTATGTATCTTTCAAATATAATTAATTCTTCTTGCATAGCCATTACCCAAAATTCATCATTGATTGCATCATTGATAATTTTAGGTTCTAACTATGAATGAAAGGAATGATGTTCAACATTGTTTCTTAGATAAGCTCTAGTTTGTGTCCCTCTATCAAGATTACCTACAACAACATCTAAAGGATGGTTCTATAGAATCCATGTTGATCTAGTAAAGTTAGGACTAGAAATTTCAGGTTCTTCTCTTTGCTCGTGTTCACCAGAAGGATATTATGAAATATTTCCAGAATTGCATGGTTTTACAGAAGGTTCACTATTTTTACCATTATGGTCCAGAATATACACATCTTCTTCACGATTTTCAAGAGAAGAATTAGGTTCATGCAGATAAGTTTCATCAAATTTGATATGTACTGATTCATCCACATATTTGGTTCTTTTATTGAAGACTCTATAAGATATACTAGTTATAGACTAACCTAGAGTTATCCCCTGATCAATTTTAGAATAAAATTTGTCATGATTATCCTTAGTATTGAGAATAAAATATTTGTAACCAAAAACTCTTAAGTAACTAAATGTAGGGTTCCTATTATTCCGTAGTTCTTAAGGGGTAGTTTTGAGAATAGGTATAATCAAGACTCTATTTATAATATAACAGGCTGTATTTATAGCTTCTGTCTAGAAGTAAATTGGTAGGTCATACTCATTAAGCATAGTTATTTCAATTTCCTGAAGTGTTCTATTATTTCTTTGTACTACACCATTTTGTTGAGGTGTCGTAGGGGCAGAAACGTTTTGACTGCAGCCATTGTGTGAGCAGTAAGATTCAAACTCCTGATTTTAAAACTCATGACCATGGTCACTTCTCATGGTCTTAATTTTATGTCCACTTAGGTTCTCTACAGACTTGGAATATTTCATAAAATAAGAGAAAGCATCACTTTTTTGATCTAAAAAGTAACCCAAGTGTATCTAGAAAAGACATCTACAAGAATATAAACATAGTGCTTCCCATTTAATTTTGAAACTCTAGAAGGTCAAAAAATGTACATGGGAACGAACTTAAGAGGTTGAGAAGTTGAAAATACTTTGTTTAATTTGTATGAAACATCATGTTTCTTTTCCTTTTGAAAAGGAGTGAAAACATTGCATGATATGAATTTTAGTTGAGGTAGGGCTCTAACTAAATTTTTCTTAGTCAGTTTCATAGGTGAACGAACATTTTAGTGTCCTAATATTCTGTGCCAACCCAAGACTCATTATAAAAAAGCATTTAAATAATTATCCTTTTTTTGGCTAAAGAGTTTAAATCTACAGCATAAACATTTTCATTTCTCAAGGCAGTAAATACCAAATAATTTTTAGAATAAAATACATTACAAGCATAATTTTCAAATTTTCCATTGAAACAATCACCACACAACTAAGAAATTCTTAACATAGTGTATTTTAATCCATCAAAAAATAATACTTAATATATTAAAGTTGAATCAGTGTAACCAATCTGGCCTAAGATGATGATTTTTCCTTTTGAATTATCACCAAAGGTGACGTGCCTTCCATCAACCTTGATTAAACTCTTGAAGCATTAAAAACATACAGTCATATGTATTGAATATCCACTTTCCAAGTACTATATCTTCTTATAGGAACTCTTCAAGCATGTCTCCTACAAAACAAGTTTTAATAGAAAATGATTTTGGTACCATGATTTTCATGGGTCCAGACAGGTTAGCAAGAAAATTATTAGGTACCCAAATTTGACTAATGGGTCTCATACAATCAATAGATTCAAAAGTTTTGATAGATATACTTTTTTTGATCTATATCTTTGTGAATATCTAGTTGAGTAATAGGAATTTCCAAAACTGTAACTAGCAGCATACTATCCAGATTTAGGAATAAATCTATTCTGAACAAGTTGTCTGTGTCCAGGTTAATATCCTAAACCAGTAGAATACATTGGTGCAACATGATTTCCAAGCATTTGAGTTAGAGTATTCTTTCAATTTGTAAATTTCTCTAAATATATTCTATGTTTCTCATTGGACAATTTAAGTTGAGTGATATCCTTTAACAGTTGACCATTATTTTCTTTTTCGATACAAAGATCAGATTTAACAATACTGGAAAAGGCATAGATTTTTTTAATGACTTGTATGTATCCATCATCTCATTTCAAGTATCATATAACATATTACAGTATTCAAATAATTCAGCTTTAGTAATATTACCATCGCTATTTGAATCACTTTTATTCTCAGAATAATAATCATTTAGTATAGGGGAAACAACTACCTCAAAAGTATTAGGCATGAAACACATGTTGGAATGATTCTTTTCAGAATCAGAAACCTCAGAATCGCTTGTCATTTCTTCTAAAGCAATCCATTTTTCCTTCATAGTTTTCATATATTTTTATCCTTATAATCATATTTCTTCTTGAAATTCAATTTTGGATACTCATCCTTAATGTGTCATTTCCTTTTTGCATTCATAACACACTATCTCATCATCCTTATCTTCTTTATTCCAATCCTTCTTCCAATTACCTCATTGTTCATACATACATTTATAATTTGGTATTCTAAAATTTTTCTTCCCCCTATATAATTTCTTGAATCTCATGACAATTTAAGCCATATATTCATCACTATCATAATCTGAACCTCCAATTATTGCGCTTTTAGTAGGTATGTGACCTTTATCCTTGTCATTTCTCTTTGAGGTAGTAGACGTAAATACCACTGACTTCCTCTTTGGTTCACCATATTCCTCTATGTTTACCTTTAGATATTCTTCGTACATCATCAAATTACCGAATAACTCCTTAAAAGGAAGTGAACATATATCACATGACTCTCTTATCGAAACTAGTGTGCCTCTCCATCTCTCTGGAAGACATCTTAGTATCCTCATGATTTGTTCTTATGCAGGAAACTCTTTTCTATGTGAGCTCATTGTACTTACAATTTCATTGATCCTATGATACAAGTCATAAAAAGGTTCATCATGCTTCATTTTAAAATTATCATACTTAATAGTATAGGTATTCAATCTCATTTTTTTAACATTGGTTGTTCCCTCATGGGAAATAGCCAATGTATCCCAGATTTAATAAGTAGTCTTAGAAGCATATATTAGATTAAATTATTCATCTCCTAAATCACAATAAAATTCATTCATTCCTTTAAAATTATTATTGTAAGCTGTTTTCATAGGTTCATCACAAGTAGTTCTTTCAGTTTCTGTAATCTTATACTGAGTCACTATAGCAGTCCAGATGCCAAATCCCATAATTTCTAAATGAATTTTCATTTTCAGTTTCCATTGAGAATTATTAACACTATTAATGAAAGGTGGATTGATAGTAGAAACACCTTCTATTCTATTATTCATAATAATATTTTAGGAAATATATTTAAAGAGATTAAATTTATAACTAATGGAAATTTATGATCTTTAAGATTCAAGTAAAATCATAGTTAAGAAACCGAGTATTTATAAATCCTTTATTAATAAAAATCCTATGATAGAAAATGTTGGTCGGAGTGGACACTCAATAGGGGGGTGAATTGAGTTCCAATTAGAATTTCTGTTAAAAATATTTCTATTAAAAATCTCCCAAATTAAAATAACATGCTAAGATGTAGTGAATTTGTAATACAATAAAGGGTCAGTTAGGTTCTCAAGAGATTGATTAGTTCTCTGTTAATCTAATTCGAAGATTATATTAGATTTTGAAACATAACTAATTATTTATAATAAATAAAAAGCCTTTCTATTTTAACTATCAGAGTTACTTTAAAATAAATTTGAATTTAATGTACTTAGTAGTGGAATAAAAAATAACTTAACCTAAAAATAAGATGCACAACAGTTATAACCAAGAGGTTCAGTCTCAAGCCGAGACATATTCCTCTCAAATAGTTTATATAAACTGTGATCCACACTCTGGATCATAGTTAACAATAGTACAAAGACTTTCCAGGTACTGAGACCACTACCATAGTTCTATGTGGGAAAACAAAAACAATATCACACATGCAATCCGGGTCACACTTGACCTCAACCACTGTCCATAGTGGGGTACAAGAGAGTAATGGAATGATTGAGAGAGGATTTATAAATCCTCCGGTTCAGCATAGGAGACAGTGTGTGCCTAAAAATTCAAAGCACACACACTTCTCAAAATATAAATCAATGAAACACAACAGATCTAAACAAATAGATATGAGGTTAGAATGCTCTATGTGTTTTTAGTGATGCTATGGACTCCTTTGATTGATGCAGATGAAGCTTTGAGTCCTTCTTTGGATTTTTTCATCAAAAGCATAGTGTCGTTTCTATATTTGACTTCCAGTTCCAAGATGATCAGTCTGATCAGCTTGAGTGTAAGTGGAATAATTGGTTCTCTTTAATACATGAATGTTCAGGTTCAGCAGATTTAGTATTTATTCTTCCTTCTTCTTATATACATGTATTTCCTTGTGTATCTCTAGAAGTTTGGCTCATATGTGCATGAAAAGATTGATCGATCATCAAAAACTTATGTGCGGCATTTGTCTTTTCTTTTATAGCTCATATGGTCTGACAAAAAGCATGATTTCTTTTGCAGGTACATGGTATAGTTCCTAACATGCCAACAACTATCATTAATTAATGAAAGAATCATAAAAAAATCAAATATTATCTTTGAAAAATAAACAAATAGAAATAGAGTTTAGAGATATAGTGATTGGTTTTCATCTGTACCTCTTAGTTTCAGTGAGCTAGTATTTGTGGACCTGAGTCAGTAGGTCTGTATCCGTAGCTGTTACTCTATATAACCATAGACTGCTTGAATCGGTAGCTCCTTCTATCAATAGCTCCTTTAATCGGTAGCTCCTTCTATCGGTTTCTCCTTCTATAGGTAACCTCTTTGTATCGGTGAACTTATGTATCAGTGACCCATACCGTTGACCATTTCCATAATAGTGGACTTGTATCGATAACTGTCTGTTAGTATCGGTCTATATCGGTAGACTTCATATGGGTAACATCAATTCGGTAGCTGTTTGTCTGTCTGTATGTATCGGTATCATGTATCAGTAACTATTTACCAATGACCATATGTCAAAGGAATCTTGGTATATTATTGACCTTTATATATCGGTCGACTATCTATATATTGCTCTGTATCAGACGTCTTTTGCATATCGGTAGACTTATGTACCGACGTACTTAGCATTATCGGTTTTTGTTTGTATCAGTGGACCTTTCTGTATATCGGTGACTTACTCTATCGGTGGGTCTATATCAGTGACTCAGAAGATTAACATTTATCTGTTCTATAAAAAACATATCCAGATTGAGTTAGAATTATTTCAAGGCATGTATAAACATAGATAAACATTGATTACCAAATTCCAAGGATCATTTTGATATTTTATCAAATTAATAATATGATTTCATAGATTGAACGTGTAATTATTATAAAGATAAAAATTATTTTGGATTATCAATGCATATTGAGACATAATTGAGATTATCAAAACAGGTGAGGTCAACACCTTATGAAAATTGAAGGTTCATGAGAAAAAATTCCAAACTCATAGTTTGGAGTTAGCTATATTTTTCTCTTAAATATAGAAATAAATTATCTTCATTTATAATGTTTTGATATATATATATCAATAAAAACTTATTAATGTATATTTTCTCATGGAAATTGTTATACATGGTCTAGAGAAGATGGTTGGAGAAACATAAAGATCATGACTCCTCAATACATTACTAATATGGGAAATGAAACAAGTAAATCAATGATTTAGTTGAATATATCGTCAATGAATATATACGATATCAATCACAAAAGATATAATATTTATTTAATTGAAAAGTATTTATATGAAATTCATGATGTATGTGAGAAATAATATCTTTATCAAAAGAGTGGTAAAATATATATAAAATTTATGATTAAAAAAGTCTATATAAAATGTGCAGAGCTATAGAAGAATGTGAGAATTGTTCCTTCGATTATCCCTTATTTAAATAGAATGATAAATTTTATGAACCATGTATGTGGTCTATCAGTATATTATTGGAAAATTGTTTTTTATAAGAATCTCATTATTTATAATTATATATTCTTCCTAGAAGTATAAATATGTATATAAATTTGAAATAGTATTTCGAACATGATGACATGAAGAGAGATATTGTAGAATATGTATCTCAAGTAATGTTATGTTATAATGACAAGAATATGTGAAAAACATTTAAGGGGATTTTTCAACCACTAACAATAATATAATTGAAATGAGAATAAATTTCCCTGTATTATGTCACTGGACTCCCCAATGTATCTAATGTGAACAATTATATATGAGTTATATGTAATTTACATATTAAATTATTACACATAATCACTATTATAGAAATTATGTTTCTAGAATATATTTGTAAAATAATATATAAGGATGTATTTAGGTTTTATGGAGTAAAATATCCTATAGTATCTAATTGAAATCAAATATTTACCTTAATGTTCTTTAATTGATTTACATTGATGTTCTATCAAATTTTTATATAATATCAGGATACATAGTTCAGTTTCAATTCTATATATTATCCTTATATATTTGGTTAGAATGATATATCAATTAAAAACCTAGAGAATATTTTGATTTATTTTAATATGTATTGATAATGAATTTGGGATAAACACCTTCATCACGTCTAGGTTTCATAAATAAATATCATTCACTCAATAATGCATATGGAAACCTATAATGAACCCTATTAATGATGTGTAAAAATACATTTATTGAGATGAAATTGGAGAAATAAAGATATTTGGATCATATCAATCTATGGAATGACACGATAATTTTATAGATAATCAATAACAAAACATGGTGGATTAGACTCCACAAAAATTGAATGACGACGATCATCATCATGATCTAGAATGTAATAATGGTTAATAGTAATTTTTATTAATTTATCTATTATATAAGGTTATGAGATATAGGCGAAGTAAAAGATAATCCCTAGATAAGTTTTCCATGTCTATATTCATGACATAGTAATGGTGGTTCTTTATTACATGGTATTTCCATTAACCCATACTATAGGCCAAGATTCATTGTATCTCTCCTGAGGAATTAGATATATTATCAATCTTATATACTAAACATAGAAGACTTAACATTCAATCATTATTTTTCTTATGATAAATAAATTATGTAGATTTTAAATCGAAGGGAAGAAGTTTTCGGAATAAATAACACTCACTTGATCTTTTTTTAATCCACGTACATGAATAAAAAACATGAGAACATAAGGATATGATTAGTTATATGTATCCTCAGTTTTTTGTATCAAATTGAATAAATTTCAATGGATAAATCCAGTTTAATGGCGGTAGAATGAAATATCTTGATAATATATGAAATTTATTTTTGAAAATATATTTAATTTCACCAATAGCACACCTTTCACCCATCATTGAGTTTTAATGAAACCACATAACATATTAATATTATTATTTAAACATAATCATTATAAAAGTTTTCTTTAAACATAGAGGTATTAATATAAATTTTCAAATTTTGGAAATTAATTATAATTTTCTCATATTAAGTGAACATATTGTAAAAATTTAGAAAAATTATAGTAATGTCTGTATATAATTCAAAAACAACTATCACAAAATGTTATTATTTGATTTAGGGAAATCAATAAAAAAAAAGGTATTAATTACTTTGAAAATTTTAATTGATGAGATAAAAATTAATTTTTTAAATCAACATGTAGAAATTATCAAAGAATAAATTTTTGATAATTTTTTGGAAATATAATATTTTGATGAATAATGAAAAAATTTAGATTTTTATAAAAAAACATATATTTCATTTAAATAATCTAAAATTTACCATCTTATAAAAATGATATAAAAATAAAAAATAGATAACATATTTTATTACAAATTTACATTATTTCATCAGAATCAATTTCATGTTCAATTTTATTACAAAAACATTTATTCATATGGTAATATTTTTTAAATTGATTTTTTTTTCACATCTTATGGTTTTATTAAAAATTAAAAATTCCCCCTTATATGAATATAATTTAGAAAAATATATTATAAATTTAAAAACATTAAAATTAATAATATATTATATATTAAACATAATTTATTTTTCTAATGAATAGAAAAAAAAGGTAAAATTAATTAACATAGTTAATGGAAAAATAGGATGAACAAGCCATTAAACTAAAGAGACAAGGATTCTAATGACCTGAATAACTTTATAAAACCCTATTTCGTGGATATATTTAATCATTATATCATATATTGTTTGATAATGTGAAATTATAGATATATTTCGAATGTTTAATACTGGGGAATATATTTTTCTCTCATAAAATTTCTAAGATTGTCCCCTCACCCACTTACTAAAGGGACCCCCTATCCTCTCCTATTAATACATAAATAATTTGGTTATCCCAAAATAAACCAAAATGTCATCCAATAATCCGGTAACTCTTCTTATAGGACTGTTCTTTTATTATAAAACCATTATTAGAAGGTTTTATTTTTAAACCTAAAGTGGTTCTCTGATGAATATGTATAGTTCATAACAATGTGTTTTCATTTTATTTCTTATTTTAGATACATAAAATATTCTAAAAATGTGAATATATAATAACATAATAAACATAAATACACTAATATATTTTTATGTTAATGAATCTCTTATATACATATATTCCCTTCTGAGATGGGAAATAAATCCTTGATTTTGTATATGGGGGACTACCACCACCCTAACCTATGTAATTCGATTTGAATAACATCTTATAATATCTGGTGATAATGATGATATAATGGTTTATATATTATATATATAAAATTTTAAAACTCTTGAAATTATTGTATCACATATACATTCTTACCATGAAATATGTGGGGAAATGAAAATGCCGATAGTGGGTAAATGTTTACTATCGCATCCACGAGGAAATGTGATTAATTTATAATTTTATTTTTTCATGTATAATGATAAATATTAGTTTAATGATTATATATTATATATATGAAAAAATGTTTATAAATTAATTGTAATATTTTACATTCATTCATTCAATTTATTTAAAAAATTGAAAAACAACCACGTGTTTGTATGTCCTATCATCTATGTGAATGATGTAATTTTTTTTATTTTATATAAAATTTATGGATGGATATAATTAAATATATATATATACCATATAGTATGTTAATATAATGGATTAAATTATGTATATGACTAAATAGTTATCAATTTATAATCTCCAAAAATACCAAATTAAAAATAGACATTATAAAGAATGCTTTTTTTACATGTAATGTGATTATAACAGGGGATTATTAATAAATATGTAGTAAAATGTCATATGTAAATCATATATGAATGGAATAATATGAATTTGTTTCAATAATATTGTTATATTAACATTATATTTATAATATAGGTTGATATAATGGTTTTTAATAAATTTGATATATAAGGTAAGGGATTTCATCTCACTTTTATTTATATGAGACACATGACATATTCACCACTTATTTATTTTGCATGGTGTGTATAGTAAAAATAAATTTATTTTAGTATTATTATGAGGAAAATTAGTTTGATTTATATTTCCTCTTATTTTTACTTCATTGATGGGTCTTATGATTCAATTGTTACCAAAATAGAAAAGTTATTATGATATAGTATCATTTATTACTGGGACTGATTATGATAATTCAACCATTGATTTAATGTTTTGATAATTCCCTTAATAAAATAAATAATTCTTCATCTCCTGTTGTTATTTCATGTAATTAAATTTATAACATTTTTTACTCACCTTTTTACTGATGAGTTGAAAGAAATATTTAATGGATAACCAACAATATTACACTCTTTTGTCAAAAATCATTTATATTCCATGAAAATGGTTTCTAAAATTATATAAATTATTATTTTTAATTATCGTCCATTATTATTTAAATACATTTTAACCTTATTTTAAATTTTATTATTTATTTAAAAATGATTATATTTATTTTTAAAAAATTAGGTAATTTGAAATTCATATTAAAAATGTGAATGGAACCATTATTTCAATGTACACATCATGAAAATAATTTTTCAACATCATGAAAAATGAGTTGTTTGAATATTCCATTATGTTTTTCGACATTATTTTCATATAAAATGTATTATTTTATATTATATATATATTCACATATAAAATAATTTTTTTCAATTAGGATGGGATATTTCTCTAAAGAAAATATAGATTTATCTTTCAAAATGATTTTCCATAAAAGATGGTATCCTTTGATCTTACATTAGATTTACTAAGGAAATGATCCATTGTTACCATCCTTTATATTTATCTAGATTGTTTGAATATTGGATTAATTATTTTATGAAATTTTTTCAATTTATAAGGGTTATGATATGATTAAATAAGTAAATGTTTAGGAATTCCATTTTATTTATATTGATTATTCTATAATATTTTTTTATAAAATCAAAATTTTTTCATGGGCTTGGTAATGATCAATATTTTAGGATCATATTGAACACATACGTATGATTTTTATTTTGTGATGGATGACCAGGAATTATATACCCTAATAGTTTATTGGGTAATTATTAATGTTATATTCACCCAAAGGGTACATGGGAGGTTATTTTAAGCCAAAAATATGGTACACGAGAGGTTATCCCAAGCCCAAAATAGGGGACGTGGGGGATTATCCCATACCCGAAGAAGGTAAACATGTGTTTCTATAAAGCATAACATCTTAATAATATCAATATGAGTGTCCTTCACAAAATATATTCTATAAATATGTGTATTAAAAAATCTATGTATGATTAAAATGTTATGATATCATTGATTTTTTCTTTGATTCCAATATTAATCATGTATTTATATATCCCAATATTTTTCAAATGATTCAATTTTATGAACTATGATATATAGGTTATGTCTACTAAATGTTATTCTCAGGTTTTCATATCCTTATTCTCATGTTGTTGTGATATATTCTTTACATACCTTTATTAATTTTATGGGAATTTTCATTCACATATTTCCTTTAACTACGTTATGAAGTAACGTATATGTGTGGTTGGACTAATAAGAGTGATAATTATGAGTACATTAGTGGGTGATGGTGTAATTAAACATCGAATAATTTGATTATTTATCTATGTTTTAATGGGAACTCGACCAATATGTTTTTGGAATAGTCAACATTCAAATGAAATGAATTTTCTTATACTAATATGTCAAATTTATATATGTAATTTGTGGCTCCCAAAATGAAACCTTACACTAACACCAACATCAAAATGAAACTCAGCCAAATAATCATTTTAGATACCATTTTAATAATAACAGAATCATATCATGGATCCTAAAAATCCCCCTTATATGATTACCCTTACAAATTTTGATTTAATTCCATGGTGATTCCCAATACTGGATTCACCAACCAAAAAAGAACTTCATGTTTTCCACAAAACTTCTAACAAAATTATATACAATGATCATATTATTGATGCTGCTTCACAACATCCATACCTATGAAAATCCAATTTTCTTAATATAGGTAGTCAATATCACTATAAAATTATTTTCCACACATGATGATGCATCCCCACACCATCTAATCATGATTATTTCACAACCAGATGAATCAAGTGATTATCAAACAACCAAAACCAAAATATAATACCAAATCATAGGGTAATTTCACTATTGGATCACCAATTACATACTCATTCTGGCATACTCACATAAGAACATAGGTTCTCCATTGATCTAAATAACTCTCGGATCACATTAGAATTTCCACTAGTCTAAAATGGATGATCAATAAACAACCAAGACCACATCAAAAAATAGGAATATATAATTCTCAAAAGAAAATTATTTATGTAGATATTTACTGACAAAAGTATTTAGTGTCATCTTGACTATAAGCTGAAAAGTATCATGTCCTTCCTGACCATTCCAAAAAAACATATCTATTTATGAATAGTATGATACCGCCACCATAAGTGTGTTGTTATCAGTCACTGGCCAAACCAAGAACAAGTTTCTATGGCTCGAAATCCAACTATGTGTACATTTAATGACACAACATAGCTAAACTGTTTACATCATAGAACCAACATGATCAATAATCAGCTCCAACTCCCAACTCACTAGGAATGTAATCCACCAATAACTAATGATGCATTTCCAACCATATGGCTTTCCTTACACCAATATTCAAGAATCAAATCTAGTGGGTTTTATGACTATGCATTGCAGAAAAGGCCCCTACCAAAGAGAAAAACATAGGTTACCATTCCCACTAATGTATACTAAGTGCACTACCACCACACCACTATTCATTTAAATAATATCCATAAAAATAATCAATGATCCCAAACAATATTATTTCACAAATATTAAACTAAAATAGTACCCATTAATATCTACCACACACATAATATCACAGAAAAATACATTTCCCCAAAAATTCAGCCCAATTATCACTCTCTTCATAAAAGGAAGAGTGACCCAGTATGAATCATATTATAGGTCCAATATTATAATCAACCACTATATCACCCAAAACCAATGTTATAATGATTTTATATCTTGAAATAATAAATAATATCTTATTATGATACGTCTCAATCCATTTATCCTTAGCTCACTTGACAATCAAACTCAAAAACCCCAAAAATATTATACACTCCACAAATTGATGTGTTCTAGGATTCATCTCTTCACCAAAACCTAAGTTGTTAACACATGAAAAGGATTACAGAATGGTTATATGCCACAAGATATTAATTTATAAATATATGATAATCTAACCATTCCCCTACCATTATATATAAATGTGAATCTAGTGATCCATAGGTTTAGGAATTCGAATATGTTTTCCCTCTCATACTACCTTGATAACGAGAACAATGAATAGAGCTTAATTTTCACAACCCTCAAAAGGGTTACTCACATAACCACGTAAGTAGGTTATTGAAAATCACAACATGTAAAATTAGGAGAATATAATATTGTTGTTGTTATTGGAATATTATGTATCTGAACCCCATCCTTAAGAAATCATTTTTCCTTCCTCAAACTATTACTCATTTAAGAAATTCCCACACAAACCCAATAATAGTCTCTATAAGTTCCTTACATGATAAATTTTACATCATACAGAATATGATGTCCTTCACAATCCACATGACCTACCAATAGAGAATATACCATGGTTTAGGTCTGTTTAATATCACTAATATGTTTTATGAGGAAAATGATGAATGTTTTTTTGAAAGGTTAACCAATGAAACCGTCTTCCAGAAATTAAATCAAACATAAGCTAACATATGTCATGTTTGGCCTAGGTTCCCAGTTTTATACAAGGAAAAAATCATCTTTTTAAATGGGGACGTTTTAAGATATTTAACAATAACTCTACTAAACCCATCATATTTAGTAAAAATATAATCATAACAGCATAGACCAAAAAAAGAAAAATTATACCTCTAGTAAAAAATAATTCTCACAAGAATGGTTCCCATGATAAAATAGTATGATGTCCATCAATATATTCAAAATATCTATAGAACATATTTATTGAAATTTTTTAAATTAAAATACGAAAAACCAAATTTCACTATATGATACAACACACACACAATTATGGGTGCCAATAACATATTTTGAATCACTAACATATAATCACCTTCCAATATAAGGATCCATGATAACTAAATCACACATATCTATTAAATAGAGGATTATAATTAGTGGAGATATACTAATACATATATTTTGAGATGTTATTCCATAGAATTAGTCTAATATAACAAATAGGAAATTAGAAAAATAATAATTAAACAAAATTAGTGTAGTAAAAATCGTTAAATTAAAATGTTTTAACAATAATATTGTCCATATATTATAAACTCCAATAATATATTTTTACATAGTGGTCAAATATCATATAAAAATTCAATTATATGACAAAAAAACACACAGATTAAGCCTACTACCATGACCAAGACACACATTAAACCTAGCATCTAAAACCCATCAAGGTACTCTACCCAAATCCACTGAACATCATGTCTAAAACATTAAGTAGAAAAAAGGTATGACTAAAAATGGTTCCTTTATAGTATGTGATTTATACGTCTTTGTATGGTCATACCATGTTACCCTAGAGTACAATGTCATAGATATGTATTCCAGAATAATAAAATATACATGTGACAAAACTGGGATGGACATTGTGTGTTAACCATTCCATCAAATCTACTTGGATGTTATCTCACCATATGGAAACCTAGAAAAAATTACACAAGATAATACCTTCATTAGTTCCATTATATAATTTGAATCATTGTACATTATTTATTTTTATATTTCTTACATTGTACATGCTAAATTGGGGTAGAGTGGAACTAAAACATACATTCCACTACCAGAAGGAATATATCAGGGCTATGATTCTACATCATGGTCCTATTCCTTGTTAACAATGTAAGTACCCATTGACTATGTATCAAATCACATCACATCCAGACATCTAACTTGTGGTCTACTTCTAGGACCCAAGTTTCTCAGGGGTAGTTCTAACACACTGACCCAATCCACTGTAGGAATGGAATAATTCATTAACCTAATATTACATAATTATTAGTCTATTTCATTAACAATGGTATCCAGAAAAACATGGTAAAAATTATAGATATATCATTCTTGTGACGATAATCCCTAGGATCCACCCCTACCTAACTTTATCTCATATCATTAGTACATGAATTCATATGAAATAGGGTATGGAGCCTTTAAAACAACACAACATCTAATTCTTTGGTACTAGTATCTCATAATTTAGACCCACATCATTATAATGTATTTTCTCTATAAATATGTAATCCAAATAGTATCTTTCATCCCATATCAATCACATTACACATATTCTTACGCAATTCTACCACCCCTCAATTACACCCTAGGTTGTATTATCAAATTAAACCAGACCACATGGTATGGTCTATCCTGACTATATTACCCCACCACACATGTAATTCCCCGACCGCAATTACCCAGAGTCGGTGCGTTATTACATAACATTGGCATGATCACAAGAAAGATCAAATCTCGAATGACCAATTGGTTTAGTAGCCTTGGAAACACTAGATATATTCATAAGTCTTATATTACATCATAAAAATAAAAATTACAACAACATCATATTGTCTCCATAGTCCACACTATTATCCCCTCATAATATCCCTGCAGGTCATTCATAATTTACATTTTCACATCCAGGGAGAAATAAAATGTAGAAAAGGGGTGAGCTCAAATGCCCAGTAAGGATAACAATATAGCGGAAACATTCATAAATAAGAATAAACATTGAAGGAAATGTATAACTAAAACAAAAGCCTTTTAAACGTGCTCTTCAACATAGTATGGAAGAAATAAAATGAAATAATTCCATATACTTATTCACATGGATATTCTACTAAACGAATAATCACATGCAATATCAATAACCACTTTCACAATGATGGAATGCATAATGCCAGACTATCATAACCACATAGCCAAGGCCTTGTGTCAAGACTACAAATAATATTTTTCCAAGGCCTTGTTCCAAGACACTAGTTTGTCTCATGAGACCTACCGATGCATCGAGGAGCTATAGCAGGCTCCACCCGTCACATATTAAGTCCAATGCATTCCCATATGAAATGGTTTAAACATAACATAAACATTTGTATTAAAACTAGCTTAAGAAATGTAAATACTTCAGCCATAAACCATGAATGGTATAAAAATAACACATCCATAGTCAAACATATCACAAAAACTTCAATAAAATATAGAAGTTTTGTTTCATAATAATTCAACTTCAAATAAGCGTAAAATCCATCAAAGGATGTTGACATAGATGAAATCAAAAATCTTTTTAGAGAAATATATCTTTTTATAATGAAATAATTTAAGAGTCGTATATTTCTAAAATAAGACATTTTCTTTGAAAATATTCTTATAATATTGTAAGGGAAGCTTCAACGATTTTATAACGGCGGAAAATAGCCGCACTCGCCGTATAAGTTAAAAAAACATTCTTACCATAATTTTGTCGAAAAGGATAAAAAGCACCTTGTTTGGAAAATGACAGAAATATTCCTTTATAAACAACTTATAAAAGTCAAAAAGGGTATAAATGACTTTACACATATTCTTGTAAATATTAAAAATGTTTTGAAATACATTTTTACGAAACATGGATGTGGATGATAAAGAAATCCCAGTAGATTATTATGTATAACAAACCTCAGATAATGAAGAGATTGTGAAATAAACCCTTAACTTGTACTTTTCCTTGGTTGGGGTAGGTTAAAATCCTATATAATGGTGAAATAATTGTTTTTAAATTATACAAGAATCATATATATTAATATGATATCATATATGATCTTTTTACATTGATTTGTTAATAATATCATAGTATTATCATTGTGTCGGCTGTTAACTTACTCATTTTCTTTTATATGTTTTGTTACGTAAGCTATGTTTGTCATGGATAGGTTGTATATTAATCATATACAGAATGATATCATGGCCTTAGATACTATTATTAATCATCAAATGAAAATTATACTTGAATGGATACGATGGAGAATGAATCTCATCGCGTTTGTGGAGACTGTAGTCCGTACGTATGCACGAGCAACAATATCATTCTATTGATATTAAAATAAAATATAATTGGATGGTATATCATATATACAAAATCATTATCATTTTATATTTATTATTTACATGAATTACACAAAATTATTATACCCATCAAAATTATATTTTATTGAATAACAATTACACCACGATGTGGAGACGGTAAGTCGTACGTACACACGTATGGTGACATGTTATTCAAAGGATGTATAGAATGCTGAATATGATTGTACCATATTTATAATAACATAACAGTATATATAATATACTAGATTTATTATTTTAGAATGGTAATAACAAAGAAAGAAGAAGTGGAAAAAGAATGGAACTTGAAAAAAGGTGGTGAAATCATTACCTCTTATTCGGGATCTTCCTTTTGATTCGATCAAAAGGGCTCCATAGGATAAATTTATGACTAAAGGAAGGCCTCTAGGATGATTTGAGTTAAGTTGGGAGAGTGTTTGTGTATATTTTGGCCGAACCAAAAGGCTTTGAAGGTGTGAATTAATGAGAAGTAGGAGTTCCCTTTTATAAGAGGGGTGATGGGCACCTTTGGAACAGCTAGAAATATTATTTAATAACAATTTCATATTCGGTTTCTAATGTCTCAAAAGTGGATTGTTTAATGTTTAAGGTGGTGGTGGGTTTAAAACCACTCAACCAATAGAATTTAGACAGGTTTGAGTTACTATATTAAACTTATCATTAAGTATTAACTCTTAGTTAAATAGTTTCACTTTTACAATGTCTCTTTTTATTTTTATATTATAAAGTTAATAAACATACTTTATATATCTATGAGACCCCCAAGTGGTCCATTAATGATACAACTATCATGTTATAAGTCTCTTGGCCGAACCTTAGATTTTTATTAATTTAATGTCAATTAATAATATAATGTTTGTTTTAAAAACCGTTTTATGTCAATTTTGATACTATTTAATAATTGATTTTTGTAAAACTTATAACAGAACGATTACTTCGAAAACAGTTAATTAAGGAATTCCTAAATGTCATATTAAGCTATAAATGTAGTTTAATTCATAAAAAGTATCAAATTATATTTATTTGTGTATCTAAAATATCAAACATTTTTTGTTTTCATTATTAGGGTAATTACTGCATCACAATTGTGTCATAAATAAATTAAATTATATAATGTATAAAAATTATAAATAAACTATAATTATGTAGTAAATATTTTTATCTTTCTAATGAATATTTACAATCAAATTTATCTTATGTGTAACCCTATATTAAAAATGTTTTAGTAAATAAACATTGATTTTATCTCTTTTAACTCTTCTTTAAATTAAATAATAATAAATGTCCTAATCTAATTCAAGTGGAACTAAATGATAACATTTTATTTCTAAGGTTGTTATTGGCTGATATACACTTATCCTATAGAATTATGACATGTGTTAGGGTAATATTATTATCATTTTTACCCTTAATTACCCCATTTACTTTTAACCGTGGTAAATAAAAGTAAAAAGTTACTATTCATCAAAAAATTATTTTCATCTAATTGAACCACATTTTACTACTTGATATTAACTATGTCTCTCGGATTTTCGAAATTCCATTCACAAAAGCAGTAAAATTAAGTTTTTTGAAAAATTCTGTTTTTTAACTACCACTTAGTGGTTTCACTATTCATCAAAAATTGAAGTTTTTCTTAATAATGCCAAAATTTCACCCTAAACTATGATTGATATTCCGAATAAAAAAATGATGTCTATTTTACAAAATTCCAAACATAAAATTTTCATTAATTAATTTTATAATTAATTCTCGCTATCACAACAAATAGCGTGTTTTTAAGAAACAATATATATCAAAAGATTGACAATTGTTTATGTCCAATTTCAAAGTGAAATTAATTATAATGAACTCCATTGGATAAAATGGTAAAAATATATTCTAATTATACTTTAAACCCACTAAATAATATAATTTATCGCTATAAATTATTTTTATTAGAAAAGGTTTTTTAAGTATTTTTCACTATTTATAAGAATGGGAAGTTCTCAGAAAAATACCAAAAATTCAACTTAGGATAATTTTGATATTCTGAATCCAAAAATGAAGTCCATTTTGAAATATAAAATATGTATAATTTGAAAAGGTATGTTTTACTATTTATAACTATTAGTTTGATTGGTTGTGGTGTGTTAGAACTCGATGTTGCGTACAACACATGCTATCGCATTATTCCAAGAGAAGAGTATCGTATAAGCTTGGGGTGTTACATTCTCCCCTCATTCAAATAATTTCATCCTAAAAATTTATAGAATACTACCACATGAAGAGACTCGGGTGGTTCTTCATCATAAGTTCCTAGAGTTCCCATGTTGCCTCTTCCATCTTATGATTTCTCCACAAGACTTTTACCAGACGAGTCGTCCGGTTTCTTAGTACTTGTTCTCTCGTATCAAGAATCCTGATGGGCTCTTAGCAATAACACAGATCGGGTTCTAGTTCTAATTCCTCAAAGGTGAGTACATTCATTGGGTCAGGCTTGTATTTCCTCAATAAAGATATGTGGAACACATCGTGAACTTTGGAGATACTTGGCGGCATTACCAATCAGTAAGCTACAGCCCCAATTCGTTCTAGAATTTCGAAAGGTCTGATGTACCTGGGAATCAATTTACCTTTCTTACCAAAACGTATGACTCCCATCCATGATGATACCTTTAGGAAAAAGAGATCACCGACTTGAAATTCCAAATCCTTCCTTCGATTATCGGCATAGCTCTTCTGCCTACTTTGCGCTGCTTTAATGTGATTTTGGATTACCATCACCTTTTCCATCGTTTCCTCCACCAGTTCTGGGCCTACAAGTTTTCTTTCACCAATGTCATCCCAACAAGTTGGTGTGCGACATCTCTTTCCGTATAATGCTTCATATGGTGCCATATGAATACTTTAATGGAAGCTATTGTTATAGGAAAATTCTACCATAGGTAAATATTGATCCCACATACCCTGAAACTCATGTGAGCAGGATCTCAACATGTCTTCTATGGTTTGAATAGTTCGTTCTGATTGACCATCTATTTGAGGGTGATAGACAGTGCTCAAATGAAGTTCAGTATCCAAGGATTTCTGAAGACTTTTCCAGAATCTTGAAGAAAAACGGGGATCACGATCAGAAACAATCAATAGGGGTACTCAATGAAGTCTCACATCTTCATTAATATATAGTCTTTCTAGACGTTCCAGTGGTAGATCTTTTCTTATAGCATGAAAATGTGCGGACTTGTTAAGACAATCAATATTGAACCATATTTCATCATTCCTTCGAGGAGTCTTTGGTAGCCCTATGACAAATTCCTTCGTAATATTGTCCCATTTACACTCTGGTATGGGGAGAGGTTGCAATACTCCATCAGGCAGTTTCCTTCCAGCTTTCACTTTTTGAAAAACTATACATCTTGACAAAAAATCCGCAATCTCCCTCTTCATGTTGTCCCACCAAAAATGTTCCTTCAAATCTCTATACATTTTGGTGCTCCCAGAGTGTATTGAGAAATTGGAACTATGAGCATCATCCAGCAATTCCCTTTTTAGATCAGGTATATCGGGAACACAAAGCCTCTTCTCGAATTTCAAAATTCCTTCTTCATACACAATGTCTCTCAATCTCCCATCATTCACAGCTTTAATCTTCTTTTGAAATTATTCATCATCGTTCTGAGAACACATAATCCTTACTAGTAAAGATGGTTTGGAAACAATTTGAAAAAGAATTGATGTTTCACCTTCCCTGGTTATTCCCATGTCCAGCTTCACTAGATCCATGAAAATTGGATCCCTTTCAATTCTCATATTGTTCAAAACTCCATGATCTTTTCTGATCAAAGCATCTTCCACCTTGTTTGCTTTCCCCGGGTGGTAGTGTATCGTGCAATCATATTATTTGAGTAATTCAAGACATCTCTTTTTCATCATGTTGAACTATTTCTGGATATAATCCATAATCATAAAAATGTTTTCTTTCAGAAATTATATACTCACAAAACGTTCATAATGATTTGTAATGAAAATGAGAGTTATCCTAATCATATCCCCCAGGAGTGTCGTAACCAAGAGTGTAGCAAGGCCTATTTTCGTTCACCAGTTCTCGTTTGAGTCTAGCTCAAAGCAATGTTTTTAGGTTTTACCCCAAGGTACATCTTTTCCAGAGCCCCCTCTACCTGCTCGTATACAGACAGGGATGTATTGCTCAGAAAACTCACAAAATCTCTACAATACCAAAATTCTAGGAAGTTCTTCTATACTAATCCTCAAATTTCATCTCAGGTCTACGTGCTCTAATCCGAGTTTATCTAAATATAGCATCCAAGATTTTTACTAAACTTCCTCTAATACCAACTGTAATGCCCCGACCCTAGTTACCCAGAGTCGGTGCATTATTACATAACATTGACATGATCACAAGAATGATCAAACCTCGAAATACCGATTGGTTTAGTATCCTTGGAAACACAAGATATATTCATAAGTCTTACATTAAATCATAAAAATACAAACTTCAAAAACAACATATTGTCTCAATAGTCCACACTATTATCCCTTCATAATATCCCTGTAGGTCATTCATAATTTACCTCTTCACATCCTGGGAGAAATAAACATAGGAAAGGGGTGAGCTCAAATGCCCAGTAAGTATAACAATATAGCGGAAACATTCATAAATAGGAATAAACATTTAAGGCAATGTATAACTAAAAGAAAAGCCTTCTAAACATAAACTTAAAAATAGTATGGAAAAAATAAAATGAAATAATTCCATTTACTTATTCACATGCATATTCTACTAATCGAATAATCACATGAAATATCAATAACCACTTTCATAATGATGGAAAGCATAATGCCAGACTATCATAATCATATATCCAAGGCCTCTTGCCAAGACTACAAATAAGATTTTTCCAAGTCCGTGTGCCAAGACACTAGTTTGTCTCATGAGACCTTCTGATGCATCGAGGAGCTATAGCGGGCTCCACCCATCACATATTAAGTCCAATGCATTCCCATATGAAAAGGTTTAAACATAACATAAACATTCGTATTAAAACTATCATAAGAAATGTAAATACATCATATATAAACCATTAATGGTATAAAAATAACACATCCGCACTGAAACATATCAAAAAACCTTCATTATAATATAGAAGTTTTTTTTTCATAATAAATCAACTTCAAATAAGTGTAAAATCCATCAAAGGATGTTGACATAGATGAAATCAAAACTCTTTTTAGATAAATATTTCTTTTTATTTTGAAATAATTTAAGAGTCATATATTTCTAAAATAAAACATTTTCATTGAAAATATTCTTATATTATTTTAAGAGATGCTTTGAAGATTTTATGATGGTGGAAAATAGCCGCACCCGCCGTATAAGTTAAAAAAACATTCTTACCTTAATTCTGTCGAAAAGCTTAAAAAGCACCTTGATTGGAAAATGATGGAAAGATTCCTTTATAAACAAATTATAAAAGTCAACAAGGGTATAAATGACTTTAACACATATTCTAGTAAATAGTAAAAATGTTTTGAAATACATTTTTAAGAAACATGGATGTGGATGATAAGGAAATCCCAGTAGATTATTACGTATAAACAACCTCGGATAATGAAGAGATTGTGAAATAAACCCTTACCTTGTGCTTTTCCTTGGTTGGGGTAAGTTAAAATCCTGTATAATGGTGAAATAATTGTTTTAAATTATACATGAATCATATATATTAATATGATATCATATATTATCTTTTAACATTGATTTGTTAATAATATCTTAGTATTACTGTTGTTTCTGGTGTTAACTTACTCGTTTTATTTTATATGTTTTGTTACGTAAGTTGTGTTCATAATGGATAGGTTGTATCTTAATCATATACAGAATGATATCATGTCCTCAGATACTATTATTAATCATCACATGAGAATTATACTTGAATGGATACGATGGAGAATGAATCTCATCGCGTTTGTGGAGACGGTAGTCCGTACATATGCACGAGCGACAATATCATTATTTTGATATTAAAATAATAAATAATATGATGTTATATCATATATACAGAATAAGTATCATGTTAAATTTATTATTTACATGAATTACACATCATTATTATACCCATTCAAATAATAATATATTGAATAACAATTACACCACGGCGTGGAGACGGTAAGCCGTACGTACACACGTATGGTGACATGTTATTCAAAGGATGGATAGAATACTGAATATGATTGTACCATATTTATAATAACATAATAGTATATATAAGATAATGGATTTATTATTTTAGAATGGTAATAACAAAGAAAGAAGAAGTGGAAGAAGAAAGGAACTTGAAAAAGGGTGGTGAAATCATTACCTCTTCTTTGGGTTCTTCCTTTTGATTTGATCAAAAGGGCTCCATAGGTTGGATTTCTGAATAAAGGAAGGAATAAATGATGATGTGAGGTAATTTTAGAGAGTATTTTGGTGGAGGATGGCCTAGCCAAAAGGCTTGGAAGGTGTGAAGTAATGAGAAGTTGTAGTGCCCTTTTATAAGAGGGGTGAGGGGCACCTTTGGAAAAACTAGAAATATTATTTTATAATAAATTCATATTTGGTTTATAATGGCTCAAAAGTGGATTATTTAAAGCTTAAGGTGGTTATGGATCGAAAACCACTCAACCAATAGAATTTAGACAGGTTTGGGTTACTATATTAACCTTATCATTAAGTATTAACTCTTAGTTAATTAGTTTCACTTTTACAATATCTCTGTGTATTTTTATATTATATGTTTAATAAACATACTATATACATCCATGAGAACCCAAAGTGGTCCATTAATGATACACCTATCATGATATATGTTTCTTGGCCGAACCTTAGATTTTAAAGAATTTAATATCAATTAATAATATAATATTTGTTTTAAAAACTCTTTTATGTCAATTTTGTCACTATTCAACAATTGATTTTTGTAATAATCATAACAGAATTATTACTTCGAAAAAAGTTAATTAAATCATTCCTAACATGTCATATTAACCTATAAAGTTAGTTTAATTCATAAAAAGTATCAAATTATATTTATTTTGGTATCTACAATATCAATCATTTTAATATTTCACTATTATGGTAATTACTGCATCACAATTGTGTCCTAAATAAATTAAATTATATAATGTCTAAAAATTATAACTAAAATACAATTATGTAGGAAATCGTTTTATACTTCTAATGAATATTTAAAATAAAATTTATCTTATGTATAACACTATATTAAAAATGTTTTAGTAAATAAACATTGATTTTAACTCTTTTAACTCTTCTTTAAATTAAATAATAATAAATGTCCTAATATAATCCAAGTGCACCTAAATGATAATATTTTATTACTATGGTTGTTTTTGGTAGATATACACTTGTCCAATAGAATTATGACATGTGTTAGGGTAATATTAATTTCATTTTTACCCTTAATTAACCTATTTACTTTTAACCGTGGTATATAAAAGTAAAAAGTAACTATTCACCAAAAATTATTTTCATCTCATTGAAACAAATTTTACTTCTTGATATTAATTTTGTCTCTCGGATTTTCGACATTCCATTCATAGAAGTGGTAAAATTACGTTTTATAAAAAATCCAGTTTTTTAAATACCACATAGTGGTTTCACTATTCATCAAAAATTGATGTTTTTCTGAATAATGCCAAAATTTCACCCTAAGATATGATTGATATTCAGAATTCAAAAATGATCTCTATTTTACAAAATTCCAAACATAAAAGTTACACTTATTAATTTTATAATTAATTCCCGCTGCCACAACAAATAGCGTGTTTTTAAGAAACAATATATATCAAAAGATTGACAATTGTTTATGTCCAATTTCAAAGTAAAATTAATTATAATGAACACCATTGGATAAAATGGTAATAATATATTCTAATTACACTTTAAAACCACTAAATAATATAATTTATCAATATAAATTATTTTCATTTAAAAAGTTTTTTTTAAGTATTTTTCACTATTCATAAAAATTGGATGTTCTCAGAAAAATACCAAAAAATCAACTTAGGATAATTTCAATATTCTGAATCCAAAAATGAAGTCCATTTTGAAATATAAAATATATATAATTTAAAAAATTAGGTATTACTATTCATAACGGATAGTTTGATTGGTTGTGGTTTGTTAGAACTCGATGTTGCGTACAATACATGCTATCGCATTATTCCTAGAGAAGCGTACCGTAGAAGCTTGGGGTGTTACAACACATTATCTCAGTAGACATGTGGAACCCAAAAAATGTCTCATTGTACATAAATTTTCAACAAAATTGTGTATCACAATAAATTAATATGAATCATATTTGGATCATTAATTACAAATCTTATTAGAGATTCCCCATAACACTACCACAATAAAACCCATCTCTATCAAACCTCATCCCATATCTAAGGGAACATAACATTAAAAGTGATCACCTTGACATATAAAACCATAGGATGATGTCGATCAACAAGGTTGATATGTATGACTATCCTACATATCATCTTTATGACTTATCTTTAAGAACATTCTTGAAAAGCCTAAATTAAACCACCGTTAGATACCATTTCCACATATCTCCCTTAGAGTACTACCCCAAGACATACATCCACATTGGTGATATCTCTTCCCATAGGAATCATATTTTAAGTGTTATCCTATAAAATTAAAATTACTAAAGATCAATTTTTACGAGTATAAGAGGATGGAAACATTCCCATATCTCATTGAAAAGTACATTTTAGTGTACATTTATTTTAGTTTGTCCCATATAATACATTAAACCATTAACAAACATTAATAAACAAGAAAATTTATTCTCTTTAATGGGACCTTCTAACTATAAAATATAGTTACCAACCTCCTCAATATTCAAAAAACATTGACAAAGCCAGTACATGCCACATCAACTGTTGTACCACAATCCAATCTAATACTTCACAATATAGAAGAAAAATAATTATTTATTACTATTAATTAACATTTATTTAAATTAATCTAATGAATAAATGTTTTAAATACTTACAATGCATCTATGTCACACATAATCCTTATAAAACTACCATTAGAAGGTTTCAAACACATCCCTTCCACCATACTAATAAAATACCACCACCATAAAAACCATTAATAATTAAATATTACTATTTATTATCAGTTATTTAAATTAAAATAATGTGTTTAAATTATTCAAATACTTTAATGTAATCTCTTTAAAACATAATCCTAACCTAACTTCTTGTGGAAGGTTCATAAAAAATCCCTCCCACTATCGAGAGAAAAATCCAATCCAATATAACCTGATCAAATTACAATTTGATCAAATTTCATAAAAACCCATAAATAAAAATAAATATTTAGATTATGTCTAATGAAATGATGTTAGATGATGTGTGATCATCTCCATAGTTTGACCTGTCACGAAAAAACAAGAAATAATATTCTTGTAGAATTTATCCCTTCATTATTATGGGTAATTGAATGAAAAATATATAATTGCCCACTCTAAATAAATGGGAACTAATGTGAAACTAATGTGAAAGGTTATGTGTTAAAAAACTCACTCTGAATCAATAGTAAAATGTACAAAAGTCAATACCCTCTAATGGGGGATAAAATGAGTAGAGTTAGAGGGGTTATCAACCATGAAATCACCTATCATGAGCTCAATAATCCGAAAATAAAAATAGGGAACCTCACTATGATAAACATGAAATTACACCCACTATGAAAAAAATTAGATCCCTGTTAGGACATTGACCAGGGGGTTCATATTTTGAATTTTAATTTCCCTACTTATTCATAAAGGGAACCACATGTTCATATAATCAAATATTCCAATCAAAGGGGTATATACATAACATAAATTCATTCATGGAATATATGATAGTTCACTATGTGAATGGATTTAAGCGGCTGAATATCATTCCACAGTGACCTCAAATCATTTCCATCATCCACTTGAAGAATCCATAAATGACTAGGAATCATTCAATTACCAATAACACCATTTATGTACATATTATGTTTGGATTACTAATCCTATTTTCATCTTTGAAAAAAATAAACACAAAAAAATTCAATTCCACTAAAAAATAACAAGACATAATAATTTGGGGATATATAATGATATTTTGTGAGGTTTTGACTGGTGATTTGGGTAAGTGATAAATATATATTTATTATAATTTTTACTGTATCATTATTAACCCAGAGACCAGTTTTTTCCTTTGCTTATTGATGAATATAGTAATGTATATTGATTTTAATATTAATATATTATTTTTAATTAAGGTAAATTATTTTTTACTTCAGGTCACATTCTGTACATGTCTCCATAGTTATTCCGTATCCCTTAGTGAATGAATATGTTTTCATAACATTATATAACATATTTTTTAGATTAATATTTGGTGGAAAAGGTTATGGATTTCACATGATAATATTTAGAACCTTAATTGTTACTATATTACATCACTATGATAGATAATATGTATATATTTTTCATATATTCCACTAAATACTCACATAGACCCGGGAATGGTTTTCTTTAATATGGTGGATAATTTTTTTCAAAACATCTCACAATTCACAAGGTAAAATTTATTATATATTGATACTATTTTTTATTCCAACAAAAATGTTTGAGTAAAAACTAAATTCTATTATATTATTAGGGAAGAAATTTATTTTAGAAAAATTCCCCCCGAAAAATCCATCTGACCACAATGACCAATTATAAAAATTTATTTTAACTAAAAAATTCTGACTAAAAAGATAAAACATTTTTGATACATGGACACTGCAGATAATTTAACATTTTTCTTATGAACACTATCCAAAATTATGACATTTTTTTTAAAATATTAAATGGAAATTTTTATTAAAAAAACTATGAACTATTTTTTATCACACTATTTAATTTTTTTGAGATATCTTTCGAATATTTTATTGAATCTTAATTATATCTGATAATTCAAAAGTAAATCTATATTCTTTATAAAATAATAATATTTAAAAACAAAATAAAATCACACAATTAAAAATACATCTTATAATATGTTCCGACATTATGAGTAATCAAAATTTAAAAATTACTAGATAGAGTGATGTTAATAATAACCCTCTGAAAATCTCCATAATGAAAATTAGTATTTTAATAAAGCCTCGTGAATATATTCCCAATATCACATAATTAATGACACACATCATTAGGGATCTTTAAACTCATTTTTTATTAATTTTATACATGTATTTTCCACCAAATGGAATTTTGGAAAACTAACATATCCTCAGGTTTCCATCCTTAACAATACTCATGTGAAATTTTATCCCTAATTTCTAAACATTCAATGAGATCAATATTTCAAAAAATTTACTAAATGATATCATAATTAATTATTCCCTGTTATAGAAAAATCAAAATAAATGAACCAGAAAATATAGAAAAAATATACTAGGAATCATATTTAGAATGATCACACATAAAAATCAAATCCTAGGTTATGGATAGAATCTTTCATCAATGGATTATTAAAACATTCAAAGAAACAATACATTATAGAAATATTATCTATTATGGTCACACCATGTTACACAATATATTCTATAATGTGGTATTTTATGTAAATCATTTTTAAAAATTATCATTGAATCAACTCCACTAATTTATTTATAGCACTTTGGATCTCACATCCAATTACCGACCTATATTTAAATTTCATACCCATTTAATCACATTGTATATTTATCCAATTTATTTGTTTTATTTTTTGTGATTTCACAACATACAGAGCTTTTACTGTATCAAGTATATTTATTTTTTAGTTCTTATAAATGAAATTAATACATTATCCACCAATAAAGAATTCACTGATTAAAGTAAAATTTTATAATTGAATTTTACATACTAAATTGTCTTAACAAAGACCATAAATTTTATTTTGTTCTTTTGAAAATGAAATGACATAATTATGTGTTAATTTGAAATTATTTATGTTTTTATTTAGTTTCATATGATATGAGTCACTTGATTTTATTTTCAATATTGAGAAATTTTTAATGGAACAAACATTACTCTATCTTGATATATTCAATTAAAGTAAACTTCTGATTGAATATCAAATCATTTTTAGTATAAAATCCTTCTTTCCCCATCCAAGGATAATTTAGTCCCAATAATGATATGATTAGATACATATCGTGGTTCATATATGCCATAAAATTATTGAAACTCCTAAATATATTTTTCATGTGAATTAATGATAAAAAAATTTCAATACAAAAAAAATGAAAACAAATTATAAACTATTTTATTATATACATTATAAAGAGGCTATTTCATTAAGGGATGCGTTAGTAACATGATTCAAATTTTTTTAATAGAAAATATGATTTCATAAATATATACTATCATAATTAGTGATTAATTATTTTCTAATATTATATAGAGACTATTTTCTAAATTTTCTCAAATGAAATATAATATACTCATACTACTATATAGATTTCAAGACAATGTTCAAGGAACATGATAAATCTTAGGAATATTTTATACAACCTAAACACATATAAAATATGACCACATAAAATAATTCATTTTATAAGTTTAGCATTAACATCTTCATAATGTTATTTTTTTAAAAATGAATATATTAAATCAATTTGGATAACATGATTGTTTATTTTATAATATAGTGCAAGAAAAATATAAATTTTTTAAATTGATATGGTAGTTCATGTTTACTCAAAAATAATTCCTCCAATTTGAAAGTATCTTTTACAATCATTGAATTATTTTAGTTCTTATACTACTTAGTCATTATTATTGATGATATTACATTAAAACCATTCCATCACTATCACAATATTTCTCAGGTGATTTTTAAAAAATTCCTATATATCCTCATATTAATCATATTTAACCCAACATTCAATATAGTAATAAATCATTATACAATAGATATTATTTTGTTTTTTTCAGTTCTATGTCTAAATGTAGTGTAGTTTGGATAAAATTTCTCATGGTTATTCATGTTTTAAAAGAACTTTTCTGGAATGTTATTTTTAGGATCTATATTTTCTCAAGTATTTTTTCCCCAAATACGCTTCATTAAAAACCATCACCATCATTTGAACATTATGAACTATCTCACATATCCTTCAAATATGTATCACCAATGGAAATTTTCCTTCAATAATAATCTCTCCAATCCCTATTTCTATAAAATATAGGCCACAAATAATCATGGTTATCATTAAATATGGTTTCATTATAGATCACATCACATATCGTGTGTTCTCTATACTAGGTCATTATAACCACCCATTAAAACATTATGTTATGTGAATCAATTTTTTAATGATAGAAGAACTAATAACATGGTTCATCCAATTTTACCAATGATATGATTCTTCTCTTATACTACATCATTTTATTAAAGAATTAATATATGAAATTGTTCATTTTTTATTCTCATCTTCCTATGATTTGATTAAAATTATACAATTGTGTACTAAAATCCGTTTTCAAACCAAAAGATAAGCATATAATACTAATTTTATTAATTATAATCTATTAGATATGTTGTAGACATAAAATTATCTTGTAAATTATTTACCATAAAATAAAAAACATATAATTAAAAAATAAAAAAAAAAGGAAATATATTTCAATGTTTATTAATTTGGGACCCATCATATCATATATGTTTGAATACATGTATTCGTGGGATTTTTTTATAATCACATATTTATAGTATTATTTGAATATATTTCGTTCATCTGAAGTGATTTTAGTTTCTTCATTCCTCATTAGACATTGGAATATATCTCACACATTAATACTTTATTCATGTTATTTTGCCCCAATTTTCCTTATCATAAATTAAATAAACCATTCTAAAATCATACACTAATGTAATAAGAATTTTTTTTTCATTACTAATTTGAAATCAATTTGAAATGATTAGCTATCTGTTCAAGATTATTATGGAATCCTTCAATATCCTTTTGTCGCAACAATTCGTATATAAAATAACCTTATTCACATTATTTGAAATTATATACACAGTAATAATGTTATGCCTCCTTCAATATATAAATATATTATCGTTGAAAGTGATTTTATTCTTAATTATATGACTACTTATATTTCCATTAACATTTAATTAAATAATAATCCACAAAGGAGGAAACACCTTCATATCAATTATGAATTTCAATTATTTAATTTTCATTTTTTGTCACATGTGAATTAAATTCACTTCCCAATTTCTATATATTTTCAATATTGGATTCCTTTTATAAATACTCAACATTAATTTAAAATTATTAACTAATGAACATATTATAAAATAGTGAATTTTATGAATGTTTTTATAATTTTTTAAATGTTATAGCTCACTTATTTCTTAAAATTTATGTTTTGAAACACTATATTATACGTTTCCCCTAGTGTATTAATGTGATTTTAATGATTTAAATTATCATTTCTCTCATGCATACCCCCATCTCATTTTTTATTCTATCCCCCATAATTAAATCACTTAATCGATTGAAAAAACTGTACATTTTTTAAAAAAATATAAGACTTAATACCATACACTCTATTCTACTAAAATATTAAATTAAATATGAATAATCAAACATGATATCAATTTTTTCATCAAATAGTTCCTATTTCATTATTTTTAGTGAAATAATCTTATATTTTTCTTGAATAAAATCAAAATTATTTGATCATACTTTATTTATGATTTTGAATTTTTAAAAATCCTTATTTCCTTCTTCATCTATAAATTATTTGTGTATTAATTTAATTATATAAATTTTAATTGACTATTTTTTATAACAGTTTTAGATAATTAAGTATAATTATATGGTTTTTATCATTAAATTATGTTATTTCATATCTTCCATTTTTTTCTAACAATTAGGTCTTCTATATTTAATGTTATTTCGAATAAATTTAGGAATTAACGGACAGAAATAAATGAGTGGTTCTAATGAATATAAAACAATGTTGGATTTAAAATATTGAATTTAAAATTGGAACGAATTATTATAATAATATTTGAAATTATTATATGATTTTTTATATGTGTATATCAATGTGTAAAATATATGTGTTAATGTTTTTGTAGTCATATAAAAATGTGGCATAGGTTTACTATTTTAGAATCATGTAGAACCCTGGTGGAGGCCAATGGAGTTTATGAAGGTATCTAGTAAAAATAAAACACTCTAATGAGGATACTACAATGAGTAGAAGGTATTAATGTCCCATAAAAACATGTCATATAAATTCCTGATTGACAGCCTCTACATTTAATTTTAGATTAGTAGTTTTAATAATTAATGATAGATTTTTATAATTCCACATTATTATTTCTTCCTTGTTTGATATCAATAGTAAGTGGAGGCGAAAACTTTCTCCCCACAATTCGACTACCATTATTCCCATTGATAGGGGTTGGTTCATAATTTTTCACTATAATTTACACTACAAGAGAATCGTCGTTTACCGGCGGTTTTTTTTTTGCGATTAGTGGCGGTTTAAACCGCCGCTACATGGTTTCGCTGCGGTTTTTGTAAACCACTGCCTAAAAAGGTGTTTCCAATATATTAGTGGTGGTTATTTCCGTTTCACGGCGGTTTAAGGAAAGAATCGTAGCTGCCTTATTTCACGGCGGTTTTGACGAGCCCTTGACATCAGTTTATTCGTGGCGATTATAACCTTCGCGAATATACTCAAATCCAGAAGTCGTAAAACCGCTGCTAAAGTCACGAGAACCACCGCGAAATGATTACCTACGATGAGACTATGCATAAATAGTTAAAACATCATGAAAAGTATTTTTTTACATTTTGTGGTTGTTTTCACTATTTAGAGGCGATTTAACCCGCCTCAAATTCACATTTCGCGGTGGTTTACCCTACCGCTAAAAGCTGACAAAAAATGAAAATAAATTTTTGCTTCTGCTGCACCACTGCCCTGAAAGACAAATCAATCCAGAAATACCTTATTGTACATTCCAAAAGAAAACAAGAAACATCAACCTAGGAAATGGGTATAGAATAAATTGAAAAAATATGTAAACATTGACATGATATATAATAATGAACCATATTTTACATAACAACATACAATAAGAAACATCAACCAATGAAATCTATATAGAATAAATTGAAACAAATATATATGATAGAATCATCAATAAAACATAGGTCCATTATTTTACTAATCTCCAAACATACATCCAGCAAATCCTTCTTGATCACCCATAATATATATCACTTGAAAATGAAACATTAGATCTACATGTGTGTCAGTGTTCCCAGATAGGAAGTGAGAATAAAAAATAGTTAGATTTACCAAGTGTGGGCCTCCTACTTGGTTTAATACCCCAAATATACCATCACCACACACATCTACTATATCTGGTGTCTTATAGAAGCTCGTGTGGTAGCCTCACTCAACACCTTATTGCGCACTTTTATGTAACACAACTAATCTTCTATTAACTTAATTCTTAAAAAAATCATGACACAAAAATTCATTATGTTCTATTTGATCGTAATTTAAAATAATTATTGAGATACATTATAGTAATCACCTTCTAAACTTGGTAGAATGACTCTAAAATTCATTACACATGTCATTTCAACACAATTTTAATCTACGATGAATCATGTCACATTACCTTAAAATGGATTCCTTCAGTTATATTGTATTTTATTATTCTTAACTGGGATACAATATATTCCCCTCTGTGGTTCAATCCCAACATCAAGAAACATTCTATTTTTTTCATACGATAAAAATAACATGAATCGCTTTTTCAAAATACCATAGTTAAAGACTCTAGTATTATATTATTTATATAGTCCTTAATTTAAAAACCCCTCTTAGTATTGCAATATCATATCCACCTTCAATTTGTATGCCCCAGCCTCTTAAGCATTCATCCATTATCATCATACTAACATATATGATATTGAAAACAATATGTGGGCCCTCTAGTAGGTGTAATCCACAACCATACCTTTTCCGAATTAGTCATTGAAGACCAAGATGAATCTAAAATGGAAACTCTTGGTAAATTCAAACACTATCTATTTATAGGTACCTTTCTCAAAGTGTTCCCCTTCACAAAAAGTATTGATTCTTGAAATATTTATATTTAAATTGAACATAAATTGTATGATGTATCCCACTAATCATTAATAAACTATGTGTGTTATGATTCTATTTATAGAGATTCATATGATGCTCATTGCATGAGCCTGATCCCTATAATGTAAACACCTACGACCTCTCTATCTGGAGAAAAATGAATAATTTCCTAACTATGTGGCCTTAATGAAATGAATCATAAACATGTATTATATTTATGATTAACTTAAAAATCATATATTTTCATATCTACACCGATTCAGAGAGATCAGATGAATATGGTTATCCTGTTAAACACTAGTATTTTGATATTATTCATTAAAAAATCAGAAATATATAAGAGAATACAATAATTCAAATGATTCCACCCAGAGAAAATTTGATGATCCCAACATCTCACACCTTTTACCAATACCTATCGGGTGTTTTTTCCTATTTTCTATACTCAAGCATCTAAATGTTGACCCCAATGGGGATATCCAACCATGAACACTCAACAGTATATTTATTCCCCTAGTAGTTTAAACACACTTTAGTACCATTAGAATATCTAGATAATATACTAGGGATGGTTATAATGCTCTAATATCTAAAAGCATAAGAATGTATCCTAAGTGGACCTTGTTACTATAAAATTACAGTGGAAAACATAACCCACATGGGTGGGGGAATTTTTTTATCATTTTTTCTTCATGGTCATCTCCAGTATCATTCATCATATGGGATCACATCCAAATTAATGATATCCCTCTTAAAATGTACATATGTGTTCCCTATTGGTGGTAACACATTAGTATATTTCTTCAATGTTATCCCAATTGATGTTTGGAAACATGATTCTATTGAGTATGAAATAGGTGTGGATGAATCCACTACCCCCCACCAATAAAATATAGTAAAACCATCTCAACATAAGAAAATATTGTGGAGTTCAAATTAAAAATAGTATAACATGAGAAAATAATTATTAAACATCTATAGGGAAAAAACCATTATGTATGGTGATTTGGTTGATGTTATGATACATCATTTATCAAATATTATATAATAATAGTAGATTAATCAATCAATAAAGGTAGATCTATGATGTACAACTTGATTAGGAAAAAATCAATCGATGAAAATTACCACACAATTAATGTGTTATCTATAGTTTCCTTCATGGGGTATATATTTCAATCAATATATGGAAATTTTTCCATTGGTATTTTAGGATGTAGTTTCTTAGGATTCTGTGGATTCCTTCACTTCTCATATGGATTCCATTGAGTTTTGATGTGAATGAGTACAACCTTATTGGAATTCATATCTTGAGTGTGTGGATTCAAATCCTATACAACCCATATTTGGAACCTTCATATTATTGATATTTGATATAATGGCGGATCTATATAAGTATATTAGGTTTTTTTAATCCCAATGTGTCACAATGTTTGGTTCCATAGAACAGAAACATGATTCACTATAAGAGAAACGATGTTTAGCAGCGGTCAATTACCACTCACAAGGGCCTACCAGTAAGAAAAATTACAAGGGCCTCACCAAAGTGTCCACAACAATATCCACTTGATCACTATGAAATGAGCCAATTTGTTTAACACATCGACAATGGGTTTATCTCATAGTCATCCAATGTCTTGACTGCCAATTAAATCACAGTCCTAAATGGAATGATGTATACCATACTCGAGAAATCAAGACATAAAAAGAAACATCAGAAATCAATAAAAAATTTAAAAGGAAACATGAGAAATCAAGGAAATTTTTGGACATAATAATGTCTGGAGGAAACTATGTGCCACAAATGTTACATATACAAACCAACTATTCCCATGATTGTTCAACACATGAACAATACAACTTTTAATGTTCCAATTATGCATCTTCACCCTCGCCAAATTCATCACCACTTTCTACTGTCACCTGTAAGAACATTATATTGAAATTAAATACGGTTGCATATTTATATTAAAGCATAAAACCAATTAAAGTTATAAAACTAAATGATTTTGATTTTTTTTGATTTACCTACATACCACCAGTCGATGCACTACCACCAGGGGCATATCTGCTCATATGCTGACCTATTTCAATCAACTCTTTATACAAAGAAGATAACTGATCCCCCTACTGGTGAACTGTGTTTCTTTGAGAAACAATATATTTTTGAGCATCTCTAGGTATGGGCTGACTAATTCCAGGAGTATATGCACCTGCCATCTCCGGTGTCCTGATAAAAACCTCAGATGGTATGGGTCCCAAACCCATCCCACACACTCTACCAGGATGCTCCTTCCCAAGGAAATTAGCAACCGGGTCATCTTGGGAGACTGAGTAGGACATCGCAGGATTGACCTCCCATAGTTATTTAATTTTTTACGTATAAATATAAATATCAATATATATTAACACATTAAAAAATAATAATAAGTTATTATAATAAAAATTGATATCATATAGCAGGCTCATTAACAAAACTTCCATATGATTTATTGTGAACATCCAACCACAGTTCAGTTCGGGATGCTTCGTACCCTAAACTCTGTGACTACATTAAGCATATTGAAATCAAAAATTCAATATATAAAAATATAATATTGTCTTATAAATATTTAAACTAATTAAAATATTACCAATTTCGTTCGGCTTCTAGAAAATCATTTTGAGCCCACAGTGTGAGGGATGACTTGCTTAGCCTTTTTTGATGCATTCTGTCTTGAGAGATCCTGAAATAAATAAAATTCCATTTCATAGTAATGTATTCAATGTCATTTCCTTTTTATATATATGTATAAATGTAAAATGATGATAATATAATAATATATATTTCAATACCATCCACTTCTCATCACAATTTCAGTCAACAAAAACTGTCCACCGTTCTTTCGGTACCACACTGTGTAGCTTCTCATAAATTTGTTGCATAGTCAATGAGGTATCGTTGACATTACCCCAAAATATCCATTTTAAATCTTTCCATTTCTTACCTAGATTTTTCAACGTCCACTTCCGTGCTATCACATCAGCAACTGTAATGTTAAAGAACATATGTATACAGAAATTTATTTTGAATATATTAGTAACATGACTTTCAATGAAACCATAATGTAATTAATTTACCTTTATTTGAGAATAAAAAACATCATTTTTCTAGCTTGGAGGCATATGTCTCCAATCATCATATGAAATAGGAATGGAAATGGGCTCTGATGCCAACTGGCCTAGAATCTGGGCAAGTAACCCTGCGGCGTCATCTGTTAGGACCCCATAAGAATCAAATGGAAAGACTATCTTTTCACTAGTCATATTCCAAACATCTTCAGTTTTTATGTTTTTCTCCATGGTTGAATTATTTTGATATTCAATGAGAAAACAATTATTTTATGAAAAATGAAATAAATTTATTTAATTAATATTTGTACCTATGACAGTGACACTCCAGTATGCCCATGATGAACTGTAAGGGGCGTGTTGCTGCCCCATTGCTAAGGCTCTTGAAGAGGGAGTCGACGACTCAGCCTCTAATGGGATATCAAAAGACGGAGTGAGATATGGTGTAGGGGGAGATGGTGTAGGGGTGTAGGCAACAGGTGCCTCAGATGTCGTGGGGAGGGAGCCATATGGATCGTCATCTGTTGCGGAACTAGATGAAATAGTGTACCGAATCCTCCTTGTCATTCCTATCATTTAATCAAATAAAATTAAGTTCAAAATATATATTTCAAAAAAATTATGCAAAAAAAATATAAAATGATAATATATTCCCAGTACTAACAAACATAATATATATAACAATAATATTGAATGACTGTAGAAATGAAACAAGTGTTTTCCGAATAAATAAATAATTTTACATAAATTAATTTTCTCCTTCAATCATGTCGGTTTCCTACTCTATTTCTTCATCCACTTCATTCATCCTTGCTAGACTAATATTTTTAATATCACGATGGACAAATAATTCTGCTTCCTTTTGTTGATTAAATCCAATTTCAGAGGTCAAATTTTCCACTTCATCACCCATATCACACAAATCTCTTTGTATTACATGAGAAACTACACTCCAACCTTAATTGACAACAACATTCACATAATATACCATTTTTTCATGAGATGGTATGATATATGGATCATGAAGTTCATGATCACTAATGTCCATCAAGTGAGAGACGTTCACAAAAAGTAAATTTCAAGGAATCTATTTTAAAACCTCTAATAATATCGACCCATTTTCATTTGAATAAAACAAATGAAAAATTTATGTGGTAGTTTAATTCAAAAATATAATGTATCTTTCTATAGTATTCCACTTCAGCAAATATAAATATACCACTATTTTATGTTTTCAAATCCACTTCTCGGTCGACTGTACAAAATCTAAAGCCATTCAAATTATAAGCGTGGAACTTTCTAACTTATTTTAGAGGACCTCAAGCAAGAAACATCAAATATTATAACACCTCAGCTCGAGTATTAGTATTCATGATCTGAAAAATGAAATATACTTTATTAGATTTACAAAATGTATGTTTCAAACTAATATCCATACTTATTGCAATATTTTTGAACTTACACATTGTGAAAACCATTCTACAAGCTCTTTATTAACATATTTCGTTATATCTTTCCCAATTCATGTTTGGCATCTCATTCATCTCTTTGTTTGTATACTAAAATATTTAATAAATGGATCTGCAATTTCACAATTCATAATCAAATATCTATGAGCTTTTAATAATTCTAATTCATTCTGTGTCACATTTGAGGTCCGCCCAACTGATCTGCCAATAGTATGAAATATTTTGGATTTCTGATATTTTTGAGATTGAGCCGATGTGTCGTCAACACGTCCAACTTGATTAAAAATTGTCTCAATATCATCCAATTATAGGGAACAAAAGGTAAGACACTCCTCAGCCAAATTGCCTTCAGTAATAGAGCCTTCCAGTTGATATTTATTTCCCACGTATGATTTCAAATGCCCAAGATATATTTGAAATAAAATAAACCTAACTATGCATTTAATTAAGTACGAAACATTGTTTACATAACTGAAAAAAATATAAATAAATTACCTCTAAATTGGATACATCCATCGATAATGAACGGGGCCTCCTAATTTAGCTTCCTCAACCAAATGCACAGTTAAATGCATCATTACAGTAAAAAACGATGGGGGAAAGATCATCTCTATTACACTAAGGGTCCATAAAAACCTCTCCTGGAGGTTGTCAAGTTGAAATGAATGTAGAGATTTCTCGCATAGTTGTCTATGAAAAATTGGAGTACAACAACAGCAATTTTTTCAGGTAATAATGTATGCAACGCCAATGGTAGTAACTGTTGTAACAAAATATGTGAATCGTGACTTTTAAATCCATGTAAATTACGATTCTTCAAGTCAACACACTTCGAGATGTTACTTGAATACCCATCAGATACCTTATAATTATTTAAAATTAGAATTAATTTATCTTTATCCCTATTTTTCATTACAAAAATTGTCGGATGATACTTTTCATTCTTATCTGGCCATAGATCGTGTTTTATGTTCATTGCTTGTAAGTCTTTGTGATCGTTGAGATGATCCTTCGACTTTCCATGCTCATTAAGCAATGTGAAAATCAAATTGTCATATAAATTATTCTAAATATACATCACATCACGATTATTCCGCAACAAATGAAATTCCCAATACAGAAGTTTGAAGAATATACATTTTTTTTCCATTGTTGCGTTCTGATTTCGCTTAACGATGCACTTCAGACCCATTTTCCACTATCATTCAAATGATGAACCTTCTCAAATTTTGTTTCAACAATTTCAAGCTGTGTCAATATTTCAAAACCAGTTAACAACTTTGGAGGTGGTCTACGATCAGTGGAACCATTGAATTTTTATCTGTTTAGCTGAAATCTATGAGATGCATCGAGAAATCTTTGATGACACAAGAAGAACCATATTGTACTATGAGGTAGCCATTCGTGCTCAAAATCAATGTTAAAAACTGGATAGGCCAAACCTGTGTATGTGTTCCAACAAGATAAATTCCCAAGCCCAGGGAAGTCACTAATGTTCAACATTAAAACATCATGCATTTTGAAAATTGTTTTAGAAGAAGCATCAAATGTCTCAACAATGTTGCTCCAAAACTCCTGTTATTCATCAATCAGAGGCCGAAAGTATACATCAATATCATTTCCAAGAATTTTTTTTCTCAGAATAATCATCGAAAGGATAATATATGTATGTTGAATATACATCCATAGAGGAAGATTATAAGGATTCAAAACAACTGGCCAAATGCTATAACTAGTACTCAAAGTCCCAAATTGGTTGAATCCATCGGCAGCCAATCCCAATCGAACATTCCTATAATCAGCTGAGAAATCGAGATGTAATGAATCAAATGTCTTCCACGATTGGGAATATTGTGGAAGTCTCATTAACCCATCATTGTTATTATCTACAGAATGACACTACATGTATTCAGCGGTTTTCAATGACATGAATAATCTTTTCAATCTAGGCTTCAAAGAAAAGTAATGCAAAACCTTTGTAGGTGTGTTCCTTTTCATATTCTACCTGAAATTATGTTTATTCAGACTTCCAACATCACCTTTTTCCTGACATCTAGAAGAAGAACATTTCTTTCAATTTGGTCTACTTGAATCCTCTCCTTAATAAATCATACAATCATTGAGACATGCATGTATTTTTGTATAATTCAGAGAAATCTTGTTAACAACTTTTTTCAAATCATAAAAAGATTCAGGGATATTTACATCAGGAAATGCATAACGAATCAATTCCAATATCATGGACATTACCTTATTTGAAATTCCACATAGACATTTGATATGGTACAACATCAGTAGAAATGAAATCATTGAATATTTCGATCACCCACTATACAACTCTTGATTTCTATCATCAACTAAATCATGAAACACATTTTCCTCAGTGAAGTTTTGTCTTACATTTGGAACCATAGAATCAAGAGGAGGATCTAATGATATGTTACAATCTTGATCTGTCTATGTTACAGTCTCAAAAACAGCACTTGTCATGTTTCAATTTGTAGCACCCTCTTCTGGTTGTTATGATATTTTTTTTATTGCTGATAGTGGTGTCTTTCAGTGCCGAATGCATCATTTATGAGGGTTTTCACTACATTCTCCATTGTCGACGAACATGGGACCTCATTCTGTGGATTAAAATTAGTTCTTAATCTTTCTGTAACATTCGATTCTCCATGGAAAATCCAACACAAATATTGATCAGGGTATTGCTTCAGTATTAAATCTTCATAAACTTCATCTCTTATCCACCATGTTCTAAATTTACATTTTGCACATGGACATTTTATTCTCCCTTCAACGGATCAATTAGAAATTTCAAAATCAAAAAACTCATTCAATCCCTTAACATAATGAGGTGTGTTCTTCAGTAATGTGATCCAGTATTTATCCATGTATATCACAATGTGACTACACAGTAAAAAAAATTAAAACACATAGTTCCTACTAAATAGATTAAGAGATTCATATATACGATAATATATGATTAGAGAAACATAATATAATAAAGATGAGCCATTGAGTTAGATATAAACCCTTTAGTGTTTGGGATAGGGGAAGTTTCTTTGGTAAATAGAAACAGTGTGCTAACAACATGGTAGGTACATTACCCTGAAAACCAAAGCATATTGTTAATTTGAAATAACCACAACCTATGTTCTCTATAGAGTCTTCATATAAAACTCTAATATCAAATAAATCCATTATAAATAATATTTAGGGAAAACCTTATGATTCTTACAAAACTCAAAACATTGTTAATTTGGAGTGGCGAGAACCACGTGAGGGATAATAGTCTTGAGGCATGATAAGTGGTGGTGTTCATGGAAATTCATGATGAAATAACTTGGCAGATTAGGTTTTGAGGTTCTTCGAACACTGTGTGGATTGAATTCCTAGACCTCCCTTTGGTGTATTCACATAGAAAAGAGTGGTGGTGTGACTTGGGGGTGATTTGGATCATATATGTGTTACAGCTCATGAGTGAATAATTATGGTTAAATGGGATGATCGAGGATCTGACCATGGAGTTGAGCTAAGAGTCAGATTCAGACTTCGGTGCAAGAATTGAACATTTTTGTTATTACATGAGTTTTAAGGCATCGTGGTCGGGATATGACAGTGCATTGGTGGGTGGGGATGAACACCTTTGGTATAATTTATCTAGAGATGGACTTACTAGTGTTGTTGAATAAAAATTTATGTGGTAAGGTGGGGACCACATCGGAAATGGCATTCAAGATGCGGCTAATTTGGTTTGGGGATCAAACTAGGGTATTTGAAGAATAGTTGATGTGTATGGGCTTGGTGTTTGGAGGTTCACAGTAGAATTTGGTTGGGAATTGGGAGATAGAATTTGTGGTATTGGTACTATCGTCCAGGACAACATAATAAGATAATCAGAATCACATAGGAGGAAATAGATCCCCGAAGGAATTCTATCTTAACATTATTTTCAAGAACTTGGAAGAATAAAATTCATCCAAACCACTACAATAAGTAAGAATAAATTCAATACCATTCACTTTATCACAGAAAAGATATGTATGCAATGTAAAGGGATGTTATTCTTGAGTAACACATTTTTGATGGAATCCATGATTGAGTATGAAATGTATAAGGACCTCCATGCCTAAGTGTCATAATTCATTATAGACAAGTAGGCCTTATAAATAAATATGTTATCCATTTTAAAATAAAATAAAAAATAAAAAGATACATATTCAATGAAAGTGTTTAATTTCATCCAAGACTATACATATTAATGAAAATAATCTAGTTTTGATAACATATAGAGAAAAAAATACAAAGAAAATTTAAATAGAAAATAATCCTAGTTGAACTATCTCACAATAAAATTTCCCAAAAATAGTCATAACCATACTCACAACTCAAAACATCTCCATGCGATCCTCAAAAAGTCAAAATATTCCAATGTCTATTAATGGAACAAGAGGAAACAAATAACTAGAAATGAAAATCTTGGAATTAGAATGAAAATATAGAATTTACACACACACATGTATGTGTATGAAAAGTGTGATATAAATAGTCCTATAAATATTTCATAATATATTATATATAATTAATTTTATAAAAAAGATTCAAAAATACTTATTTTGGATAGAACTCTACCACAGATATTTCCAAACAAAATTACAATGATGAAACGAAGAAAATAGAAGAATGGTTATTGTGAAGGAATAAGAGTTCCTAAGATGAAGAAATAGACAAGAATCAAGGTCAAATCATGATGAAAGCACCATGGATAAGAGAGAACCATTAGAAGAGGAGGTTTGAGTCATTGGGTTATTGGTTAGGGGTCATAAACCACACAAGAGGGACACTGGTAGGCATAGTGAATTTTTGTTAGGGTTTTTTGAGGATACAATTAGAGGTCGATGATGAATATTAATGGATGAGATTATGTGGTGTCCAACTTGGGTGCAGTGTCATTACGCAATGAGTGGAGATTGATAGTGGGGGAGACCTGGTTTTGGGGGCTTCTTCATCTCATTATTACTGTTGTAGTGAACATCATAACATGTCAATAAACATTTTATCCCTAATATACATATATATAATACATCCATTTACAAACTTCATTTATATATATACATATATATATATTAATTACATAACATGTATAATATATACACACATATATATATGTTGCACCCACTTACATCACTTGAAGAAATTAGTCATAGAGTTTTAAATTTAATACTTAAATATACTTATATATGTTTATGTATGACGAACATGAAATCACATGCATATATTTATATGAATTTAAATTCTAAAAAATAAATTTGGGAATCACTTATGTATAAAAAATGGAATTTGAGATGAATATATATATATATATATATATATATTAAATTCCTCTAACAAAATTACAAATTCATGAATTAATGTTGTTAAAATAAATGTAATCTATTACTTTGGAACATAAAAACAAGATATAATTCCTTAAATAGAACTCAATTATAAGAAGGTAAATATTTAAGGACAAACAAAACCCTATCTTTTAATTCTCAAAACTTGATTTAGAGAAAAATTAACATAAGACATAAATTTTAAAAATGAAATAATACTATAAAAAAGTTTTAGTAGAATAAAAAATATTAAAGGACTTACATTATATTTCCTAAACACAACTAAAACATAATTCAAATACATTAAATTATCCCTTATAAAAAATAAGGTCCACAATCCAAAATATAAATTGCACAAAATATATATGTCACAACAAATGAATATAATTTAAAAAACATAATAATTTACTGTAAAATAAAAATTAATTACATAATCATGTTTTGACCAAATAAATTCTTTATTGTAGAACATATATTTGATAAATACAATTCATTACTTATTGGAAATAAAAAAACCATAATTTGAAAATAAAATTTCACCCTTACTTGATATGATGGAACAAAACAGGAGTTGTTGCGGACTCCAAAACAAAACAAACAGACTGCAAAATGATGAGACAAAGAAACATGAAAAACACTGAAATTAGTTGAAATAGAAATGAACACAACAACGAATGAAGATTCGGGTGCCTACTTTATCCAAGTTATTGAGTGATTTTTAACTCAACCTACAAGAAAATTACTAGAATTCAAACCTTAGGGTTTGTATAGGTCGTCGGGGTTGTGGTGTCATCGGGGTCATGGGGTCGTGGGGTCACCGGGGTCACGGGGGGCTGGGTTCACCGGAGTTGGGGGGGGTCGTCGGGGTCTCGAGGTCACCAAGGTCGCGGGGGGCTCGGGTTTCAGGGGAAGCAGTGGTCACGGGGTGAGAAGAGGGTTCAGGGTGGGGGGAAAGGGCCGACTCTATAAAAAACAAATGTTTCACGGTGGTTTATTATAAACCATCGGGAAACCTTTTTTTAAAAAGGATTAGCGGCAGTTCATAGAGACATCGCTAAACAACCGCTGCTAAATGGTGTTTCTATTGTAGTGTTATTTTTATAATATGTTATCATAATCTTATATTTCTTTCTCTTATTATTCAACTCAAATTTTATTGACATTAAAATTAAGAATTTCATCAAAATTCTACTAGATCATGATTAAGATTTGTTATTTTTATTGTGATTTTGTTTTAAATGTATGAAAGACGCTTATTTCTTATTAATATTTTATGTGCTTTATCACTAATGGTATTTTTTATTGTGGACTGTATTGAATTTTAATAATTTTTAGAATAACATCATTAATAAATCAAAATTTGAATCACATTTTTATAGGGAAACCTATAATAATATTTTATTCATATTCATTTCATTGGAAATGTTTATAGAAATGATATATTTTTTGAGGATTTTCCCCCATTTTAGTAGTTATAGAATAAATTATGAAATTAAATTTAAATTTTAAATTTTCAATTAACTGAATCTATTAATGATATATGGGACAATAGTTGGAGGATTGTGAAAAAATATTTGGAATGTAATTTAACTAGAATCACTATTGTAGAATAGTCCTTATTATGTTGGGTGGCCCCAAATGTCCCCACATAGTATATTAATTATCATGTTCAATGATACAAAATCGTTGTTTTTGGGTGAAATTTATATAATTGATAAAAATGGGGAATAAAGGACATACTAGTAAACAAATATTACTAATTATGGTTATTTTAGTAATCCCACACATATTTCATTACAAAATTTATTCCCATTATAACTCTATTGAGCTGATTGACAAAAATGGATAATAATGGAATTGACAGTGTCCATGATTGAGTATTGATATGATTGATAGTGTAAGGTATTGTTGATGGTGATTTGATACATTGTTGGGAGAAGTGAGTCAGCTGTGAGATAATTAATTTATTTATTGAGAATTATTAGTAATATTTTAAAATTATAGGAGTTTTCCTAAGGGTTTTTACTAATATTATCAATAGTGGAAAATTTAAGGAATAGTAATATTAAATATAGATTTATATAAAGTGTTTTATAATTTTAACCGCAAAAATATCTGGTTTTTCAGGTTAGTATGTGAAACACATTATTATTGAAACATATAGCTATAACAGTTTGGAAGAAGTGAATTTGGAGTAAAAAATTACAAAATTCATTAGAATAATAGTGGACTAAGACCATTATATGTGATGAAATACCATAAAAAATATTATGTGGTTACTAAATGTTGTATCATCTCCAAGACCTAGATTATAAAAATATCTAGTTTCCACTTAGATGTTTTCATCTCCAAACGAGAGGTTTTTTGGGTTGTAGTTTGGTAATGGGGTTGTTGTTCAAAATCATGTGGATAGGAACTATGGAGTGATCATTAAGGGAATCCATTATATTGATAATTGATATATTCCTTATTATTATATTTAAATATTGATGGATTACTAGCCCAATGATAAGATTTAGGATGAATTTCACTATATTATTTGACTTATATCTTGGGTTTTATATATTAGAAGTGGAATCTTATTCAACACACAGAGATGGATATATACTAGTTTTTCTTATTGAGAGGATGATGTTTTATAGAATTAGGATATATGCGATACATGATGATATTATATTAGATGAGTTATCAACCTATACAACATTATACCAAGATTATAATTTTTCATATGGGAAGAATGTGTCCATTCCTAGTATCCCAAATTTATATTTAAAACTATACTTATATAGAATGAGACTTCACATAGTGGAAGGTTGAATGTGGTAATACCAAATCCTACCATTACATTTTATTATGTGGATTCATGTTTCAATAAAATTTAGGAAACCAAATTCCACTAATATTATAATAGAATCATATATTTCATACCTTAATTAGATTGTATGACATGTATATTTTATTTCTATTAAAATTGGGAAACATCATCACACTACGATACAGACCATTTAATGTTGTTCTTATATTTCATATAATAGTATTCCATTGGAAATAGAATATCATATTTTAGTACAATCCAATGAAATTTATGGTTATCCATCTTAGAAGAAATGTGAGAAAATGGTGGTGTAAAATTTCTAATACATTTTATTATTACCACTATCATTTCATACCATTCCTTATTAAACACAAATTATGGATATGATTAGGTAACTTTTTTTGGAATCAAAAAAGGATTTATTCCCACAAATAATACACATTCATTAGCAGTAATAGAGTAATTTTGTTTAATATTCAATGCATGGTCCCTAACACATGAGAGCAAGATATATGAGCTTAAAGAGATTATTAATGGTTCTGAGGCAATGTTTGAAATATGTATTTTTCTCTGAATAATTTATATTATATTACATCAATATTTGTATCATATATTTGATATTTCCAAAAGTTTATAATTTATTTTATTTATGAAAGATATATTGTTCAATGGCACTATTTATTTACCACATAATGTTTTTATTTATTATTCATTGACTACAACTATAATTCCACAGATTATACTATGATGCTTATATTTAATTATGGTTTTTTATTATTATTTATTATTTTAAGTGATTAGAGAAAGTGTATAACCATCCCATGAGTTGTAATAAAATTATTCCCACTGGTTGAGAATATAAGTAAGTTTTTCTTGTGGTATATATTACTCAGATATGTATTATATATATATATAACTAATCTTAGATATTTCAAAATGGTACTGTGTAATTTATATTAATTATATTACAATTATCTTCATGAATATAGAGTTAATCCTAATAAATACATATTATTATGTAAAAATTTATCATTTTACAACACATATATGGGATGAAATATATGTTACTAGAGATTTGGGTTATAGTTTGTTCTTTTTTATAATATATTTATAGTAATTTTTTATGAAATATATTTTTTAGAATAATATTTTATGAGTTTTCTATTATAATATGTTTTATATATGAGCATGAAAATAAATATTTCTTTTCACTAAGGTTCACATGTTATTTTCACACTTATTTATGATTGATGAAAAATAAAAAATGAAAAAGTACAAGTACTCATAAAATGCTGACAATATATTATTACATGTTTCCATAAAAGATTATTTATGGATTCTTTACAAAACCAAAATTGATCAATGATTTTTTCTATGATATGAATTAAAAAGTTAAATTTACATTTATATAAATAAATATTTAATGATGAAACTAGATTATAATGTGAGATTTGTTTAGGAAAACATATGTGAATGAGAGGCCTTGATTTTGTGAATTCATTTAAGAAGATCCCAGTAATATATGGGAAATAAAATAATGGTTATTGTTTATTATTTATATTTTATAAAGTTATTTGATATTTATAGATGAGGTGAATAATATAGCGATTATGAAACACTACCCAAGGATGTAGGATTTGTGTATGTGAGCGATGTTGAAGGAAAATTTTTCTATTTTTGTTTAAGATTAGTTTTGAATTGTATTAATTGATTATGATATAGGGTTATTCTAGGAATAAGGATCCCTATATATTGTATTAATATTGGGTTATTTATTATTTTTATAACAATTAAACACATGTGATATTTGAAATTATGTTTAGTGAGATCATGTGGGTTAACATTAATAAATTATTGAATGACAGACCAAATAGTGCATTTAAAATAAGTGACTGGCATGACCAGGATACATAATTTATTGATTATGCATGTTCATTAAGATATATATTTAATATCACACAATTTTATGAGTTTACTTGTATAAGGCTGTAGTACAATTGCATATTATTTAATTTTAATATTATTTACAGGAAAATGTGGTGATTTTTTACTTCATAATAGTTTTTCTTTAATAACACTATTGGGAGAAAGAAAATATTAATTTATATTAAATACCTCATATGTGGGATATAATGATTAATATATGACCTTATAATAGTAATATATTGATATTAGAGGAATGATTATTCATGAGTTTCATATGAGTTCGATAGAATTCATAATCATTGAAAATATCATTGATTGTGTGATAAAGTGTCTAGGGCTATGTGACATCTAATGAGAGGTTACAATGATTATTCATAAATCATGGTTATGTCTTGTGATAATGTGTGATGATTAAGTAAAAAAATGAATGTGTGTTTAGACCACTACGAACCATTTAGGGTGATAAAACATGATAGGTGTTGGTGTATTCTGATGGAGTCAAGGATGAAAAATATTCCATAACAATGTAAAGTTATATAATTACAATCTAGTTATTAGCACTGAATTGTCACACATTTGATTATGATTATTCCATGGATTGACCATGGATAAGTGTGAGGCACATCTTTATAACCAATAATGTTGTTTGAGAATGGACCCTTTAATGGTTCATCAAACGTTTGATAGTTTAAAATATATTATAGGGATATATGTAAGTATAATGGTATGTGATGAATAGTGGAATGGGGAAATAACCATTATAGGCTTTGGAATATAAATGGAGTTACAAAAAAATACCATGTGGTGTGATGAAAATAGATCAAAAAATACATTTAAATACATATGGTTGATGAGGTGATAACACTATATGAAAATGATTGGGTTTGTGAGGATCATGGAATTATTTAAATTTGTAATGGGAAATGCATGAAGTTATTTAAATTGTTATTTGAACTTGTGTCTTAACTATAGTAAAATAGAAATTCATATAAGATTAAAAAATAATTGTTGGATGTTGTGGAGTATATTATAGTATATAATATGAGTACTATGCACCTAATAATATGGGAGTATTTTTTATGGTAAATAAATATGGAAATTAATGTTGTAGGGATTTTTTGTCCATTATACTGTATAGTAGATGAGTGGGAAATTATGATATTCATAAAACCATGAGTGAAATCAGGTGATAGGTCTATGGATGTGAGAATAGAATTGGACACAAGAAATGGAATTTAGGTAATGATGGAATGAAATAAGTTCAACCCCAATGGATTGTAGAGAAGAAAAAATCCATATTAAGGAATAAAACGTTAACTATGAGTGTGTGTGACCCTTTAATTGGAATGATTTTTGTGAATGATTAAGTGATATATAAAATAAAATCTGACCAATAGTTGTTTAGTTTTCGCAGTAGTGATTGCATTAGTTCATCTTAGATATTTTTTTTGAATAAAAAAGACATAACAATGTGCTTTAATGTAGGTCGAATATTTGTGATTTGAAAATTTTGTGTATTATATTGTTTAATATTTACAAAATGGAATGGTATAGTGATCATTTTTTAAAAATAACACTACTCATAGGAAAATATTATGAAATATTCAATGGTGCTGGACATCGGTTGGTAGAAATGGACGGGAGATAATAATACATGGTTTAGATGATTTAACAATTATAAGCTGTAACCTATGAAAAAAATTGTCAAACACATACTAATTTAATTAACCAAGGGATACTGATGTTGTTCATAGATATTTTAATTAATTTCACCATTATTTTGAAATCACCTCAAGGATAACTAATTATTCAGTGCCACTATGTATAGTCGATGCCACTTTAAATAAATTTGACACATTTTTGAGATATAATATTGGGAATGAATTAAAATATGACTATTGTGCATTTTTGGGTATGGAATGAGGTGAATAATAGTTTGGATCCCAAGATTCATCATAAAATGAGAGTATTTATTGGTTGGGTATGGTACTGGAATTAACATAAATAGCTGGATTCCTCAAGATTAGAATAATTCATCAACTCTTAATAATCAAGATGGTGCATTAGAGAAGTGAAAATAGAAAATCCAAATGAAGTGAAATGTTATACTGGGGATTCTCAACTAGATAGTTCCATTATGTAATAGTGGAATTTTAGAAATGTATTTATCCAGTGGAACTTGATAAAATTTAGATTTAGATATTCTTATTATGAATAGAGTAGAGAGTTTATAGACTTGTATTAAATGATTAAAATGATTTTTTGGAGGTGGAAATAATTTTCTAAAAAACCATGAGGTTAATTTTAGACACCATGTAAATAAGGAGTCATGGGCGGACTACAATAGAAGATGCCAAAACATTGGTGGTGCCTACAAGAGTTGTAATGTAAATCCATTGGAAGAAGATCACAACAAAAAATATAAATTTTATAAATAATATTAATAATGGATTGAACCAAAAAAATAAGGTTAGTTTTCATTAAATATTTACTACTATAATTTAAAAATAGAAATCAATTTTTATATATAATAGTGATTTCCAGAAAAATTATTTAATTAAATTAATATAAAATTGAGAAAAAATGACAAAATAATTATTATAAATACATATTATTTATTTATAAATTCCAGATTCCAAATTATTAATTTTCATATATATTCATATATAAATAGTTATTAATTTTTAATAGATAAATAATAATTTAAATATATATATATATATATTAACATTTAAATATGTGTTTATTGTTACATGCATGTAACTATGTTGTAAAAATACTATTTCATTTATACTTAAGTTGGTTTGTATTACATGATTCCACAAAGAGTTCAATTAAAGGGGGTTAAAACCGAAAAAACTGGTACATGATGAAAAAATTCACCAGTGACTCAACCCCACGACCACACCTCAGACACCTGCCCTCTCTCACAACCCCAACCGATAGGGGGGAAAGACGGAGGCCATTTGTTTATGTGTTAGTTGAAATAAATCATTTTCTACTGTCTACCGAAATTAAATAGGGTAGGCAGCTAATGTTAGTTGTAATATGTCATAAAAACCTTTTTGGATAGTGTCTTTAGGACAATGAGGCTAGATTTGGAATTAAAATAAATGATTTTTTTATTAAAATTAATTTTAAATATAACATACTAAAATAATTTATATATTAAAAATATCTAATAAATTTAAAAATCATATAGTCTTTAATAATTTTTTTATTTAGAACTGCTAAATTTATATCATTAAACTTTTAAAACAAGAATTTACTATTTATTAACAAGTGTATTTTTTATTGTTTTAAAAATCTAACCATAAATATCAAAAAATAACCAGTCTAACTATATGATATTTGTAATAACAGACCACATTATGGTATTGTGGAGGGAAATGGGACGTGTTGGCCTACTGGAATTCTAAATGATTCATATAGAGTCCTGATAGACTACAAAACCACAATGTTTGGTATTAATTTTTTTATATTTGCGATTTAGTATTTATAATACCTCATATTCATTTATTTTTTATAATACATAGTAATATGTGTGTGGTTTAACCCGTATTCCAATTTATTCCTAGTCATTCTATGAATCTTTATAGATTGATTCAAACATATTCATCATCAAATTTAATGTAATATCTAGTATTTTTCTACATTAATATCATATATATAATCTCTAATTTCATAGTGATAGGAATTATGAATTTTATTTATTTTTTAATGAAGCATAATATAATCATGATATAATAGTTGGTATTTTTTGGGGGGTCTAGATAAAGAATTATAGTGATGAACATAATCTATATATGGATGTATCATTAGAGGTATGTTTTCAAAATTTAATTTTTTTAACTAAAATTTCATATACATTACATAAACAAATGTAGTAATTTGAATCTTTTGGTCATGGGTGGAAAAGGGTCATTTAGGAGCTGTCTACCTTCTATTACATGAGAATTTAGTGAGGATACACTACTTTGTGGGCGTTCATTCATGGTGTTGGATATATAATTATTTATAAAATTAGAATTTAATTTCTTGTCGATTAATTAAATTAATATATATATATATATATATATATATCACATTACATTATGGTTCCATGGACTATTTACAATCGAATTAATATGAATGGAAGAACCATCAATAAATTTCATAGCTCTATGATAAGGGACATGGTATGAAATTTTACTGCATAGTATGTAAATACCTATGTGTTGTGATATGTGTGCAGTGGTATGTGGGTGTGACCGACTCAAGTTAGAGTTTATGGGGTTAAAGGGGAAATATGGGGAATATTTATTTCTTATTATAATGATAGTTATAATAAAAAACATATTCAATACTAAATTTAGTCACTCGATATTTATTATTACATACTTCTCATTGATATAATAGTGATTGAAAACATTGATGTTTTCTGGACTTAATAAACAAAATGAATAACCCAGTGAGATCATGTTTAAGGGGTGGAAATGGTCAATTTATATAAGTGGAATTTTCATTATTAGAGAAGTTGGTTAAAAGGGAAAACCTATGAAAATATTGAAATTAATGGGTTGTGGAGTAATCTGTTGAATTGAGATATAATTATCATTAGTGGACTTTTGAAGAATTGAGTGGTCAAAAAGGTTGTTATACCATGGTAATACTAGTGGTGGAACACCAAAAAGTAGAATCTTCATGGAGGATAGTGTATGTTATGAGTTTAGAATTAGACTTTTGACATGGTCATCATGTGATATATACAATGGGAAATTAAAATGCGTTAAATGGTATACCCTAACACATCCAATAGGATATAAGATATTACCTATGATAGGATGAATAATGTTTTGTCAGATGATGTTGTGTTTTGTATGGGACTTAATGTATGATAAATATAATTTTTGACATAGAAACCTATATTACTGGTGAGGTGGTTAATGAGATTTTAGGCATAAGTCTTGAATATATAGTACCGACTAAGTGGGAATATTTTCATTATTCCTATGGAATAATTATATATAATATCCATGGAATATGTGATAGAGATATCAATTTAAATATCATGTGGTTTGTGAGGGATTATCATCTAAGATGTTTTTTTAGACTCTTTTCCCCAAGATTGTTATTATTTTTTTAATACACATATAAAGATAAAATTTTATTGATAAAAAATGTGATTTTGAAATGAAATCTAGATCACCTACCCATACTATATAGTCTACTGATTTTTTTTTATGTTTATATAACTGAAAATGGAACATTATACTTCAAGTATCATCACATAAAATAGTACAAAAATCATAATGTCATTAAAAAACATTAGTGTAATGAAAATGAATAAAAACTCATGGAAAAAAATAAATATTTAATTACATCCAACTGTAATATGTCAAATTTGTCCCATGATCATCAAAAATGAATACATCATGTGTCTCCCATAAGTCTAGCCATGAGAATGTCAAAAAAGACTACAATAATTGAGATATTACAACAACTATGAGTCCCTCCTCAGACATTTCATATAACTGTCCATATAACTAATCCATATCCATTTAGTATTCCAACTATTATATAAATGGGAAAATAAGTCTCTCAAATGTATCCCATGTGGCTATGTAAGGCGAGATCACCTTACATGGGTGAGTTCTACCAATGTGTTACTTAATTAATAGATCACACATAGTGTATATATGAATAGGAAAATAAAACATGTAGTAGCCTATAGGATGACAGATACCACATCAGTTCATTATCTACTAACCATGCAACCACTTCACATGAACCCGCTTGGTTTTTACATGGTTACTAATATGGAAATCATAGTAATTTAAATATGTATCCCATTTAAGTTATATATTAATGTGTTCACACCCATATATAGACACATTCACAAATTAACCCATACTATGAAACTTAGATTCAGGTCGAAAACAGAGTCACACACCCAAACCTTATCACATTTATTATGGTTTAACAAAACCTCATACTGAATTTCTATTACTCTAGGTTTGGTATCATACCATGCCACAAAGAATGCATTATTACCTATTATAAGGGCCATATATCATTACTATACATACATTCTATGACTTAGTTTGATGCATCCTTACTGATCCTGATACTTAGATTTTATAAATAAGGGTGTCGTCTCATACAATGTTCCATGAAAACACCCTATCATTTAGTGTATGGACAAAAACTAGATCTAATGGACATGCCCTAATTCTTGGAGTGGATTTGTAACTTCATAAGTTCGGAAGCCACAGAACTAGGGACCAATACTCAGTTGGCCACATGTCCTCAAACGCATTTCCCCAAAACGCCAGAGGCTACCGACTAGCAGTGAGGGCCTAGGGTTTGATACTAGGGAAAGTATGCCCTTATTGGTAGAGTGTAACATAGTGGAATAAATATTCACAAATATCAGAAGAAGTAAACAACCTGCAACTAAAATAAATAGTTTATGATAGAAGGAATCAGTTAAGGAAAACACAAATAATATCAAAATGATGCAGCATGTCATATGTTATATGAAAATATAAAAAACATGATATAATGAAGTCAAGTACAATACAATACCAATGTATGGTAAAAAAAATTGAATCTCCGCAGCATCACAAGCCTCCTCTTGGTCCCATTCTCTCCTACACTTAAGATGAAATCAGTTTCTTGTATTGGGAGCCTTTTCCATATTGACACTTTTAGTAACATAGACTATTTGGACCCAAAATCATAACAAAAAAAATGGTGTGAGAAATTAATCCTTGTATGCAACCACCAAAGGAGTGTGACAATCTATCAATGAGAATATGTCGTAGTCATGTACAAAAATGACATTCAGAAAACTAGTAGGAACTCATAAGAAAACAATCCAATAAGTAACGGTATTCATTTATAGAGTTTTCGTTGTTGATGAATAGTTCATTTACTTGATTTATTTATGTCTAAAATTTTTTCTTAAGCCTGACATTTACTGTTTCATGGTAAGAACAAAAGAAAGACTCAAAATACCATCTATCCAGTAAGTAATTTTTGAATCCAAGCATGCACTTTGGATTGGAATACATATCATAGTTTATCCTATTATATCATTTTTGTATATCCTGAGTCCGTTATTGAGATTACTACCTTGGGAATAAAGTATCAATACAGATATAATCTTACTGACATTGTACAAGTCCATTATCAGCGGTCATACTAGGGAGCCCCGATTATCATTCTCAATGTTGGTATATATTCAAGCGAGTCCTTCCTTAGTGTCACACTAGGGATCCCCAAGGTATCAATCTATTTTTACTATAAGAGTTTGTAAATTTATTCCATCCCTATTTTTCCTATTAGGGTTCCCATTTATCAATAATGACATATAAATCCAATGCCTTTCAATTCCATTCATTGTATTCCAAGATGAACCCATGTATCACCGAAGGTTCAAGGTACAATAGTCATGTGATTATGTTCATGGAATTATGAGATGAAACCATGTATCACCCAATGATATTTATCTTTTACTAATTAAAATTCATTTAAAACATTCCAACCTGCATAACAATAAAAACACTACACAGTATAGGGGAAAACACAATCCCAAATCCATGATCAAAACACAAACAATTATATCACAATTAAAATTCCAGGTATTAATCAAATTCTTTTCAAAATCCCAAAAAGTGAAAGCGAGGAATATTCATAGAAATCCTAGGCATAACCATCCAAACAAATTATCCATGGGAAACACACTGTGGGGTGTCCCTTAACCGAATAGTGAATCTACTCTTGCTTTAAACATATTGAATTTATAACCAAAAGAACAATTAATTATATCAAGGATCAACTTAATTTCAAGAAAACACGCTAAACTTGGGTGTTCAGCACAATGGAATATATAAACACCTCAAAAATTAATTAGAAGCATGATACCACCAACCATGATGCCATACAAAAGATATACTCTGACGTCCTCCCTTGAACCAACCTATAACGACGTAGATATATGAAGATGTGTAAATAATTCAACCTTAAATAAAACTATAATGAGAAAAATTCATCAATAAAGAATCAAGAAGACAAAATACCTTATTAATTGGGTTCTACCGTGACAGAAAACACTTGAATCAGGCCCTAAATGATGAAGCGGGAGAATGAAATAATCTTGTGGCTCTATGTTCTTCACCTGCTCAATCTTCTATCCAGAAGATGATAAAATGAGGCTAATAGTCATTTTTAGCCAAAAAATAGTAATACACGGCATGTAAGTTCGTATACACAGTGTGTATATCATTTTAATGTTCATAAATTCACTAACGTACTTTACACGTTCCACACCGACCTCTCAGAGAAGACTACACTAAGTGTACTAGGAATTTCATAGCGTGCAATGGATTTTTCATATCTCTCATTACAAAAAAACAACACACAGTGTATCCCATTCATACATGACCAGACTACATGTAATATATATAGGATTACATGGTGTGCACTACAAAAATCTATCATTTATCCAGTTTTCCTTGTCTTCTCAAAAACAACTCAAAGGAAAAGAAAAAGAAGAAAAATATACCTCAAAAATAAAAAACGAGTTCATACAAACTTCCTCCCTTAAATCAATTAATCTTTTAATTTCCCATATAAGGGTGGTTAAGGAATATATGAGAATAAATATGGCCACTAAGCACCTATGTTAGCCTGCCTCTCCCAAGTCCTGTCCATCACTTGGCCATGTTTCCATATCACCTGTACGAGAGGAACTGACCGGACTTGGAGAGCCATTATTCTCCTATTAATTATACGAATCACATGTTCCTCAGAGGATGCATAAACCTGAAGCTTAGCATCCCATGGCATAAAAAAGTGAGCTGAGTATGAATGATAGTAGCATAAAAGATATAAATGGAAAACATCGTGCATGGTTCGGTACACCTAATGTAACCATAACCAATAATTAACGGATCCAACTCATTCTAGAATCTCAAATGGTCTGACATATCTCGGTGAAATATTAACATATATCCTGATCATCTTGGGCCCCAATATTAGTGTGACACAAAGGAAAACACAATCCCTAACATCAAATTCTAATGATTGTCTATGGAAATTGGCATAAGATTTCTAACGAGACTTCATAGTAGACATCTAGTTCTAAATAAAGTGTACATGTTTAGTAGCTACCTAGACAAGATGAGGTCTCAACATAGCTTCTTATCCTACCTCCAGCCAACAAAGGGGTGATCGTCATTGCCTCCCATATAAAGCCTCATATGGAATCATCATAATTGTATACTGGAAGCTATTATTATAGGGTTACTCAACTAAGGGTATATTAATCTCCCAAGATCACCCAAAGTTTAGAAAACATACACACAACATATCCTCTAACACCTATATTGTACGGTCAGACTAGAAATTAGTATAACAGTTGTATGTTGTGTTCAAAATCACCTATGTTCGCAGAACCCTCAAGAGACTATGCTATAAATGAGACATAAAGCGGAAGTCCCTATCTGAAAAGATAGAACTAGGAACCCCATGAAGCTGTACCACTTATCGGTTATACAGATTTTAGATCTCATCAACAAAAATGGTATCCTTGATTGGAAAAAACTAAGTGACCTTCACAAGATTATCAACTACGATCCACACAATATCATACCCTCTAGGTTACTATAGAAAATCAATCAATAAATTATTCGTAACATCATCCGATTTCCACTTAGGAATGTGTAGCTATAGTAAAAGTTTAGGTGACTAATGATGTCTCTGCTTCACCTGCTGACAGGTAGAACACCTCATAACAAAACAAGCTACTTCTCGCTATATACCCAGCCACCAGTATTGATGGCGCATGCCACCGTACATCTTGGTGACCCCTAGATTCACTACCCAAGATGTAGCAATAAATTGCCACATCAGATCCTCGTGTATATCCACTAGAACCTACACATGTCCATGAATAAACATAACATCATCATTGACTACTGTCCATCCAAGAGGAGGGTCCTCACAAGTTATACTCACCTGTAGAACTAGGCATTCATAATCTGATAGCCTCCTCAACCTCACTCGGTTCAGTGGGGTAGAGGTAACTTCCTAAGATGAAAGATAAATCTATCCCTGACTATCATTCACCTCTAAACGCATCTTAGAGAATAAGGTTATAAGTTTCCACTCACCACTAGCCTCCTACACTGCCTATATCTGATTCCTCTTGCTCAGTGCATCAGCCACTATAGTGAAATTCCCATGTGTATAGTCATGATAAAATTAAAACAACTGATGATATTCAACCCACATTCTCTACCTCAGATTTAGATTACACTGAGTAAATATGTATTTAAGAATTTTGTGTACCATGTACACCACAAAATTCTCTCCCAATAAATAATGTCTCTGACAACACAAATGATGTACAACCATGGCCAGCATGAGATCACATGTAATGTAACTCCTCTCATGTGGCCTCAACATTCATAACCCTTATGAAACAACTTGATCCCCCTGCATAAGCACTACTCCCAGCCCAATACTTGATACATCACAATACACCGTGCAACTCATTCCTAGCTCATGCATTATCTGTATCAGTGCTAAATTCAATCGTCTCTTAAACTCTTAAAAGGATACATCAAAAAAAAATCACCATTCAAACTTCACACCCCTCTTCATCAAGACTATCATCGGCACTACCAAATGTGGGAAGTCTTGTATAAAAAGACAGTATTAACCATCCACCCCCAAGAATCCATGTACGTCAAAATGTTCCTGGAATGCTCCCAAGTCACTAAGTCTTTCACCTTCTCTAGGTCCACTGATACTTCAGTCTCTGAGATTTTGTGACCTAGGAAGTAAATATGATCCATCCAGAAGTATTGTTTTGCAATCATAGCATATAACATATGCTCTATTAGTGCATTCAAAATGATCTCAAGGTTTTTTTCATGGCTGTGTCAATTGTGAAAATACACCAAGATATCTTCCATGAAAACCACTGAAAAGGAATATATACAGGGATATATCAGTCAGTTCATCATATCTATGAAAACTATTGGCATGTTCGTGGGACCAAAAGGCATAACCATGTACTCATACAGGCCACACATTCTACAAAATATTGTATGAAGAATGTCTACCGATCAAACACATACATGGGGATATCCTGATCTTAGGTCAATCTTTGAGAAATCATTCTCTCCTTGAAGGTGATCAAAAATTTTATATATCCATGGAAAGAGATATCAGTTATTGACTAATAACTAGTTTGGCTTCTGATAATCCACATATAGCCTAAGGGTATGGTAACACCTGAGATTTTTAGCAGAAATATTTTGTTTTTATGTTATATAAATTATCAAATGAATCTTTCACTACACAAAATACAATATTGGCTTGCTTTACACGCAACCGCGGCCTTCATCTATAGCTTGTGTCTTACACAATACTGAGTTTCACTAAACAATGATATGCTATTAAAATATTATTAAAAATAGCCAGTATGAACAGTAATAACCACTTTTTGAAATTTTGTAAATTTTTATTTATCAAAATGGACTTCATTTTTGGATTTGGAATATCGAAGATAGCTTATTGTGAAATTTTGGTACTTTTCAGATAACTTTCATATTCTGATGAATATTGAAAATTACTAAATTTTCATTAAAAACAACTTTTTTAATTGAAATAATTAATAGTGATAAATTACTAATTTGAGTGGTTTTAAAGGATATTTAGAATATATTTTTACAATTTAATATAATGTTGTTCATTGGATGTAATTTCACATTTAAACCAGAAATAAACAAGTGTCAATCTTTTGATAGTTATTATCTTTTAAAAACACGCTATTTTTTTTGATGGCGATAATTATTTTTTAAATTTGTTAATGTAACTGATATCTTTTGAATTTCGTAAAATAAACATCATTTTTGAATTCATAATATCAAATATATCTTAGGCCTAATTTTTGGTATTTTTATGGAAACTTTCATTTTTTTGATGAATAGTGAAACCACTAACTGCTAGTTAAAAAACTGAAATTTTCATAAATCATAATTTTACCGCTTCTGTGAGTAGAATTTCGAAAATCTGAGAGACACATTTAATATCGAGGACTATAATGTGGTTCAATGAGATGAAAATAATTTTTGGTGAATAGTAACTTTTTACTTTTTTTACCACAGTTAAAAGTAAATAGGGTAATCAAGGGTAAAAGTGTTATTATTATTACCCTAACACATATCCTAATTCTATTTGATAAGTTTAATTCGACCAAAAACAACCTTAGGAATAAAATATGACCATTTAGGCCCACTTGGATTAGATTAGGACATTTATTATTAATTTATTTAAAGAAGGGTTAAAATAGTTAAAATCAAAGTTTAATAACTAAATAATTTTTAATATAGGGTCATACATAAAATAAATTCGACTATAAATATTCATTAGAAATATAAAAAGATTTCCAACATAATGGTATTTTATATGTAATTTTTATACTTAAAATAGTTTAATTTATTTATGATAAAATGATGATGCGGTAATTATCTTATTAATGAAATATTGACATAACTAATGTTATAAATACCCAAATAAATGTAATTTGAGACTTTTTATGAATTCCAATAATTTTAAATGTTAATATGCCATGTTAGTATTTATTTAATTAATTTTTTTTGAACTAATCATTCTGTTATGATTTTCACAAAAATAAATTACCAAATAGTGTCAAAATTGAAATAAAATAGTTTTTAAAACAAGTATTATATTATTAATTGTTATTATATTCCTAAATATATAAGGTTCAGCGAAGATACTTATATCATGATATGTGTATCATTAATGGACCACTTTGGGGTCTTTTGGATGTATATGGTAAGTTTATTAACTATATAATATAAAAATACAAAGTGACATGGTAAATGTCAATCTAATTAACTTAGAGTTAAAACTAAAAGTTAAGGTTAATATAATGACCTAAACTTGTCTAGATTCTAATGGATGATAGGTTTTTGAACCATCACCACATTAACTTTGAAATATATCAATTTTAAGCTATTAAAAATCGAATTTGACTTTATAATAAAATAATAAATTTAGTTATTCCAAAGGTTCCCCTCTCCTCCCTTATAAAAAAACACCTCCTCCCTCTCTTCCTCACACCACTTTTAGCCTTCATGATCGGCCAGACCCTTCCAATTTCTATTCTCCACTTCCCTAGAAACATCCTAGAGGTCCTGGTCTTCTTCAAAGACCAATTTTATTGCCCTAAGAGGATGTCTCAAAGAGGCGCTTCAAAGAAGAGGTAATGTCTGTCACCGATTCTTTCAACTTTATTTCTTCTTCCACTTCTTCTTATTTAGTTGTTTCATTATGAAGTAATAACATCAGTGTCACATATATACTGATATGTTATTATATGAATGAAACAACACTATTTTACCATCTATCCATCCTAAGGAAAATGAAATCATCGCGCGTGCGTACGTATGAAATACCGTCTCCACACCGTGGTGTAATCTGTTTTCCACCACCACCTTACTTGGATAGGTATAATGATGTAAATAATGACTATATATGATTATTGTAAATTGATATTGATTATTAAATGTTATAAATACACTCCAATACAATTCCACGATCATGGGAACGATATCATCACTCGTGCGTACGTACGGAATACCGTCTCCACGATGGGATGTTACTCGTTCTACATGATCTTCATTTCATAATGATTATATAAACGAATTGAATGAATGAATATGATATATATTCCACTAATAAAATTATGGAAATGAGGTATCTATAACCAAAAAAGATAAATATGAATTTATTCGACAAAACAAGCATAAGAACAAAAAGTAATAAACACCCGAATAACAAGTAGTAATGAAATATTACTAATAAGAAGCTAAGAATATGACCATATATGACATCATAAAAATACTTATGATTCTGGAATATGTCAATAACATTATTTAAATCATTATACAAGAGGTTCAGACACTTACGAATTAAATCGGACCTAAGGTAAGGGAAAATATCACAATCTCATTTTATCCGAGATTGTTTATACATTGGTATTTACTAGGGTATATTTTATCATACATATCTATGTTTACTCAATAAGTAATATTGGTTCCATCAACCTACAATTTTATAAATCAAATTTTACGCTTCGGTGAGTTTTTAGTAAAAGAAATGAAAAGAATCTTTTGTCGTTTTTTGTATGAGGTACTTTTTCACTTTCCCGACAAAAGTACGAGAAGAATGTTTTTTTAACTTATAAAACATGAATGGATTTTTAAAACCTTATTTCCAAGAAACTTCCTTTAAAAGTTTTCATGTTTATTTTTAATCAACTTCTTTTAGTTTAAAATTTGTATGACATGTTAAGAAAGGAAAATGTTTTTGAAGTAGAAAGGATATTTTCCATAAGAATAGACTTCAAGTGTTTTATCAAAATTATTTCCCATCTAAGACAATATAGGGTTTTGTTTCTATCCCTATTATTACATTGATTTGATTATTTTGTGATCATTTATTTCTATGAATTCCTTTATCTTATATGAATTGTTTTATGATGTCATGTTGTTTAAGAATCCCATTTTTATTACAAGGGTTATGCAATGATGTATGATTTATGATTTTGTGGCACACATAATAATGGTATCACTATGAGATGGGTGGTACCTATGTCTCCCTCAAATGAATTGGGTAAATATTTTATATCTCATTAGATAGATATGGCTGGAACGGCAGGTTAAACCGGTTTAGTGAAATAGGACTGAAACGAGGAGTGAACTCGGTTCATAAATGGACTTTGTCCACTAAGATAGTTTTGGAAATGAGTCTTGAATAACAATAAATGATTCTATATGATTATGTGTGTATGCCACAAAGTTTCATTTTTTTAAGTTATGATTATTGGGATTACATTTCACTACTATGATTTATCCCATGGTATGAAATTATGATCTCTTTTGCAGGTTATGATTTGAAAAAGTTATGTTCTAATGTATATGATGTGTTTGATATTTCATCTGTTTACCCTTACTGAGCATTTGAGCTCACCCTTTTTTATGTTTTATTTCCCCAGGTCAGGAAGACGGTTATTAAGTAGGATATGCCAAAAGGGACTCTAGATATGATGAAATAAATGGGAGGCAAAGTAAATACTTTATGAACCATTTGTTTATGTTTCCTAGTTTATAAAGACTCTATACCTATACAGTCCATTCCTAGTTTTGTTATATGTTGTAATAAGTGTGCTTCAATTCTGAAGTAATAACAATGTATGTAAAGTATGGGTTGTTATAGTTGGTATCATAGGAAAGGTATAGTCAACCTTTGGAAACTAGGATGAGAAAACCTTAGTAAGAACACTAAGGATAAGTCTAAGCATAGAACACAATGTTAGTGTTTTAGAAATGGCCATGAATAACCTAGGATAGGACCTTATGTGTGAAATTTTCTTCCTGATTATGTGGTTTTCCTACTATAATTAGTGTTGATCACACTATAATTCTTAGTTTTAGTCAATGGTTGGAAACCGGAGGAACCGTTTTAATGCAGAATGCGGCGGGAAATGCAATGATTGTCCCCCTGAGCAACCAAACGTTATAGGAGTTGAAATAAAAAATCTTGTAGCCATGATCACACAACTTTCTCAAGCTATGAATCATGCAGGACTGCCAAATGAGCAAAGGAATGAGCAACATTCTGTTGAATCCTTCATGAGGCAGCGTACACCTTCATTCAGCGGGTCTACTAATCCATTAGATGCTGAAAAATGGATTATTAATACTGAAAAGATATTTTCAGTTCTTCAATGTTCTGAACATGATAAAGTCATCCAAGGAGTGTATCGTTTGGAAGGATATTCTGATCAATGGTGGAATCTTATTAAGAATACAAGGAAATGGGATGAAATTTAGTCCATGGAATGGGACAAGTTCAAAAAATTATTATCCAATAATTACTTCCCTCGTATTCTCCGAACAAAGGTGGAGAAAGAGTTTCTTGAACTGAAGCAAAAGTATGATGAATCTGTTGGTACCTATGAAGCAAATTTTACAAGACATGCAAGGTATGCTTCTGGTATTATTATCCAACCTGAGAGTAAGATCGATCGATTCTTTAGTGGCTTAAACCCAAGTCTTCAAAGGGCCTTAGCCATAAGGTACTTCAATAGGTATGAGGAAATCGTTCGATGTGCTCTCAATATTGAGATGGATATTGGAGTAACCTATCAGTCATATGGGTTTGATAAGAAGCGGAAAATGGAATTCAAAGGAAAATCTAAAGAGCACACTGAAAAGAAGATGAGCTTTCCCTTATGCTCATAGTGTGGAAAGAAACATGGAGGGAGTTGTCTTAAAGGGACAAGTAAATGTTTCAAATGTGGAAAGGAAGGTCATTGGGAATTTGAATGCCGCAATGATGGGAAGAAGATGTCTAATGATGAAAACAAAGGAAGGGATACATAGAATAAATCTACTACACTTCAATGTTTCATGTGCAAGGAGATGGGGCATTATGCCAATCAATGCCCAAATCTAAGGGTTGATGATGTGGTCGACGTTAACAAACTATTAAGGCTAAAGAAAAAGGAAAGTCACATGCAATTTCTATCAGTGATGTGGAGTACGATAACGATGTGGTGAAAGGTACACTTACCATCCACTCTAAAGTAGAAAATGTATTATTTGATTCTGGATCCACCCACTATTTTATTTCTGAATAATGTTCTAAGAGTATCACCGTATTACCTCAACAATTATATGTTGAGTTAGCTGTGACAACCCCTAATGGCACAACAGTCGCATCAAAAGTTTATAATTCTTCCCCGATTGAAGTTTGTGGGAAAGTGCTTCCTACAAATCTTGTGATCCTTCCTATAGTGGAATTTGATGCAATTCTTGGCATGGATTGGCTTTATTTATATGGAGCTCATATCAATTTCTAAAAAAGGGAAGTCACATTTCATATTCCAAATCAATCTGTGATCATCTATCCATGCAAGGATGAACATAACCTTCCAGTGGAAATTTCGTCCATCCTATGGGTCTTGATTCTACTAAATGAGGGTTATTTCTCTTAAATGGATGGAGAGAAACTCATTATTAAGAATATACCCATTGTACAAGAGTTCGACGATGTCTTTCCAAGGAAATTGTCAGGTTCTCCACCAAATCGTGAAGTTGAGTTTTCAATAGAACTCGTACCAGGTGCTTTGCCTATTTCAAAGAAACCTTATAGAATGGCCCCAATTGAGTTTCAAGAATTGAAGAAGAAACTCCAAGAGAATCTTGATAAAGGATTCATATTCCCTAGTGTGTCACCTTGGGGAGAACCTGTTCTGTTTGTTAATAAGAAAGATGGATCAATGAGATTCTACATTGATTATCAAGAACATAACAAGATTACTATCAAGAACAAATATCCTCTCCCGCGCATTGATGTCTTATTTGAATAACTATGCGGAGCTCAATACTTTTCGAAGATTGATCTTCGTTCAGGGTATCCTCAATTAAGGGTCAAAATGGAGGATATACCAAAGATGGCTTTCCATATGAGGTATGAACACTATGAATTTATAGTGATGCCATTTGGTCTCACTAATGCCCATGTTATCTTCATGGATCTGATGAATAGAGTCTTTAGAGACTATCTTGATCAGTTTGAGGTAGTCTTTATAGATGATATTCTTGTCTATTCAAAGAGCAAGGAAGAACATGAAGATCACTTGATAATTATATTGAAGTCCCTGTGAAATGAGGATCCTTATGCTAAATTTACAAAGTGTGAATTTTGGCTTCAAAAAGTTTCATTTTTGGGTCAGATAATCTCAAAAGAGGGGATATCTGTAGATCCAGCAAAAACAGAGGTTATCGAATGATGGTCGAGACCAACAACAGTAACCACGATCCGAATATTTCTTGGTTTGGCTGGATATTATCGATGTTTTGTGAATTATTTTTCATGATTATCTAATCCACTCACTAGGTTGACTCGGAAAGGAGTTAAGTTTGTTTGGATGGAGGAATGTGAAGAGAATTTCAAGGAGTTGAAAAGAAGGTTATCCAGTGCACCTGTGCTCACACTGCCTTGTAGTGGAGAAAGGTTTTTGATCTATAGTGATGCATATAAGAAGGTATTGGGGTGTGTTCTTATGAAAAATGATATGGTGATAGATTATGCTTCATGACAGTTGAAAATCGATGAGAAAAATTACCCAATTCATGATTTGGAGTTAGCTGCGGTAATCTTTGCATTAAATATTTTGAGGAATTATCTTTATGGAGAGATGTGTGAAATTTATACTAATCATAAAAGTTTAAATAATATTTTCACACAAAACGAGCTGAATATGCACCAAAGAAGATGGTTAGAGCTAATTAAGGATTACGACGGCTCAATTAATTACCATCATGGGAAAGCAAACAAGGTGGCAGATGCATTAAGTTGACAAGACCATGCTAGCTTATCCATGATGAGGATCACAAAAGATTCAATATTTATGGATTTAAAAAGGATGGATCTTGGAATTATAATGGAAGGGGGGAAATCGTATCTTTCTAAAATGAATGTTCAACCATCTATACATGTGAATATTCAAGAGGCACAGAAAGAAGATGTAGAGTTACAAAAGAAGGTGAGAAATTTTCCAAAATTCAACCTTGATTCTGATGGGATAATAAAGTTCAGGTATCAGGTTTGTGTTCCTCCCATCCCAGAATTAAAGAAGGAGCTGATGGATGAGGCTCATAGTTCTTCATTCTCTATTCATTCTGGAAGCACAAGACGTATAGGGACCTAAAAGAGTACTTCTGGTTGGATGGCATGAAAAGAGATGTTGTTGAATATGTCTCTCGATGATTGGTTTGTCCGCATGTTGATGTTGAGAGACAGAAGTCTATGGGGATGTTAAAACCATTACCCATACCCAAATAGAAATTGGAAAACATCACTATGGACTTTGTCACAAGACTTTCTAAAACATCTAAAGGCAATAATGCTATCTGGGTCATAGTTGATCGTCTTACAAAGTCTGCACACTTCATTTCTATTAGAGAGTATTTCTCTTTGGATCAGCTTTCCAGGATATATGTAAAGGAAGTGGTAAGATTTCATGGAGTACCATTTTCTATTATATCTGATCAGGATCTGAGATTTTCTTCGAAGTTCTGGTGAAGTCTTCAGTATACTCTGTATAGAGATTTGAGTTTCAGTACTGCTTATCATCCTCAAACAGACAGTCAGTCTGAGAGAAATATTCAAACTCTAGAAGATATGTTGAGAGCTTGATCTATGGATATCAATGGTGGTTGGGATCAAAACATACCTTTGGTGGAATTTTCATATAATAATAGCTTTCACTCCATTATTCAGATTTCTTCTTATGAATCTCTCTATGGAATGAAATGTAGGACTCTAACTTGCTGGGATTAAGTTGGAGAAAGAAAGCTATTAGGACCTGATCTTGTTGATGAGATGGTAGAAAAGGTCTGATCTATTCAACAACACATAAGAGCAGCTCAGAGTCGATAGAAAAGTTATGCCGAAAACTGAAGAAAAGACCTAGTGTTTGAAGTGTGTGATAAAGTGTTCTTACTAATATCTCATTGGAAGAGAGTAATTAGATTTGGAAAGAAGGGAAAGCTGAGCCCTAGATATATCGGTCCATTCGAAATACTGGATCGTGTTGGGAAGGTAGTTTACCGATTGAAACTTCCACCGAATCTCTCTCAAGTTCACGATGTGTTCCATGTATCTCTCCTGAGAAAGTACATTCTTGATCCTTCACATGTACTCATCTTAGAAGTTGTACCGCAAGAGCAAGATCTTTCTTATGAAGAACAGCCAATAGAGATTCTTGATCATAGCGAAAAAGTCCTACAGAACAAGACCACTAACTTGGTTAACGTTTTATGGAGGAACCACAAATCAGAAGAAGATACATGGGAGCTTGTGGATATGATGAGGTAGAGGTATCCTCATCTTTTTGTCACAAAGTGACGAATTTCGAGGGCGAAATTCATTTTAAGCGGGGGTAAAATGTAACACCTGAGACTTTTATGAGAAATATTTTGTTTTTATGTTATATAAAATATCAAAGGAATATTTCACTACACACAACACTAGCATGGCTTTCTTTACACGCAATCACAGCCTTCCTCGATAGCTTGCGTCGTACGCAATACCGAGTTTCACTAAACAACGATATGCTATTAAAATAATATTAAAACTAGCCGTTATGAATAGTAAGAACCACTTTTTGAAATATTGTAATTTTCTTTTTCAAAATGGACTTAATTTTTTGATTCGGAATATCGAAATTATCTTAGGGTGAAAATTGGGTACTTTTCGGATAACTTTCATATTCTGATGAATAGTGAAAATTACAAAATTTTAATTAAAAAAAACTTTTTTAATCGAAATAATTAATAGTGATAAATTATTAATTTGAGTGGTTTTAAAGTATATTTAGAATATATTTTTACAATTAAATACAATGTTGTTCATTGGATGTAATTTCACATTTAAACCAGACATAAACAAGTGTCAAACTTTTGATAGTTATTATCTTTTAAAAACACGCTATTTGTTTTGACGGCGGGAATTAATTTTTAAATTAGTCAATGTAACTGATATGTTTTGAATTTGGTAAAATAAACATCATTTTTTAATTCATAATATCAAATATATCTTAGGCCTAATTTTTGGTATTTTTATGGAAACTTTCATTTTTTGATGAATAGTGAAACCACTAAGTGGTAGTTAAAAAAACTGAATTTTTCAAAAAACATAATTTTACTGCTTCTGTGAGTAGAATTTCGAAAATCCGAGAGACAATGTTATTATCAAGGACTAAAATGTGGTTCAATGAGATGAAAATAATTTTTGGTGAATAATAACTTTTTACTTTTTTTACCACGATTAAAAGTAAATAGGGTAATTAAGGGTAAAAGTGTTATTATTATTACACTAACACATGTCATAATTCTATTGGATAACTGTAATTCGACGAAAAACAACCTTAGGAATAAAATATGACCATTTAGGCCCACTTGGATTAGATTAGGAAATTTATTATTAATTTATTTAAAGAAGGGTTAAAATAGTTAAAATCAAAGTTTAATAACTAAATAATTTTTAATATAGGGTTATACATAAGATAAATTAGACTATAAATATTCATTAGAAAGATAAAAATCTTTCCAACATAATAGTATTTTATTTTTAATTTTTATACTTAAAATAATATAATTTATTTATGATACAATGATGATGCAGTAATTATCTTATTGATGAAATATTGACATAACTGATGTAATAAATACCCAAATAAATGTAATTTGAGACTTTTTATGAATTCAAATACTTTTATATGTTAATATGATATGTTAATAATGATTTATTTAATTTTTTTCGAACTAAGCATTCTGTTATGATTTTCAAAAAAAATAAATTACCAAATAGTGTCAAAATTGACATAAAATAGTTTTTAAAACAAATATTATATTATTAATTATTATTATATTCATAAAAATCTAATGGTCGACCAAGATACTTATATCATGATAGATTTATCATTAATGGACCACCTGGTGGTCGCTTGGATGTATATGGTATGTTTATTAACTATATAATATAAAAATACAAGGTGACATGGTATATGTCAATCTAATTAACTAAGAGTTAAAACTAAAAGATAAGGTTAATATAATGACATAAACTTGTCTAAATTATATTTGATGGAATTATTTCGAAACATACCCACCTTATCTTTGAAATATATCAATTTTAAGCTATTAAAAACCGAATTTGACTTTATAATAAAATAATATGTTTAGTTATTCCAAAGGTGCCCCTCTCCTCCCTTATAAAAGGGCACCTCCTCCCTCTCTTCCTCACTCCACTTGGAGCCTTCCATCTCGGCCAAACCCTAGAAATTTATCTTCTCCACTTCCCTAGAAACATCCTAGAGGTTCTGGTCTTCTTCAAAGACCAATTTTATTGCCCTAAGAGGAGGTCTCAAAGAGGCACTTCAAAGAAGAGGTAATGTCCGTTACCGAGTCGTTCCACTTTATTTCTTCTTCCACTTATTCTTCTTTAGTTGTTTCATTATGAAGTAAAAACATCAGTACCACTCATATACTGATATGTTATTATAATTATTAAAAAACCCTATTTTACCATCTATCCATCCTACGAAAAACTAAATCACCGCGCGTGGGTACGTACGGAATACTGTCTCCACGCCGTGGTGTAATCTATTTTCCACCACCACCTTACTTGGATGGGTATAATGGTGTAACTAATGACTATATATTATTATATTAAATTAATATTGATTCTTAAATTTTATACATACACTCCAATACAATTCCACGATCATGGGAACGATATCATCGCTCATGCGTACGTACGGAATACCGTCTCCACGATGTGATGCGACTCGTTCTACATGATCTTCATTAAATAATGATTATATAAATGAATTCAATGAATGAATATGATATATATTACACTAATACCATTCTATAAATGAGGTATCTATAACATAGAAAGGAAAATAACAATTTATTCGACAAAACACGCATAAGAACAAAATGTAATAAACACCTGAATAACAAGTAGCAATGAAATATTACTAATAAAAAGCTAATAATATGACCATATATGATATCATAAATATATGTATGATTCTGGAATAAGTCAATAACATCATTTAAATCATTATACAAGATATTTGGACACTTACGAATCAAATCGGACCTAAGGTAAGGGAAAATATCACAATCTCATTTTATCCGAGATTGTTTATACTTTGGTATTTACTGGGGTGTATTTTATCATCCACATCCATGTTTACTAAATATGAAATATTGTTTTCATCCAAATACAATTGTTTAAATCCAATTTTACCCTTCAGTGAGTTTTTAGTAAAAGATATGAAAGGAAACTTTTGTCATTTTTCGTACGAGGTACTTTTTGACTTTTCCGACAAATGTATGAGAAGAATGTTTTTTTAACTTATATGACATGAATGGAATTTTAAAACATTATTTCCAAGAAACATCCTTTACATGTTTTCAATTTTATTTTTAATAAACTTCTTTTAGTTTAAAATTGTATGACATGTTATGAAAGGATAATGTGTTTGAAGTAGAAAGGATACTTTCCAAAAGAATGGAGTTCAAGTGTTTTTATCAAAATTATTTTCCATCTAAGATAATATAAGGTTCTGTTTCTATCCCTATTATTACATTTATTTGATTATGTTGTGATGGAATTATTTCTATGAATTCATTTATCTTATATGAATTTTTTAATGATGTCATGTTTTTTAAGAATACCATTTTTATTACATGGGTTATGCAATGATGTATGATTTATGATTTTGTGGCACACATAAGAATGGTATCATTATGATATGGGTGGGACCTATATCTCCCTCCAATTAATTGGGTAATTATTTTATATCTCATGAGATAGACATGGCTGGAACAACAGGTTAAACTGGTTCAGTGAAACAAGACTGAAATGAGGAGTGAACTCGGTTAAGAAATTGACTTTGTCCACTAAGATAGTCTTGGGAATGAGTCTTGAATAATAAGAAATGATTCTCTATGATTATGTTTGTATGCCACAAAGTTTAATTTTTTTAATTTATGATTATTGGGATTACATTTCACTACTATGATTTATCCCATTTTATGAAATTATTATCTCTTTTGCAGGTTAAGATTTCCAAAAGTTATTTTTTTATGTATATGATGTGATAGATATTTCTTTTGTTTACCCTTACGGAGCATTTGAACTCACCATTTTGTATGATTTATTTCCCCATGTCTGGAAGAAGGTTATTAAGTAGGATATACCAAAAGGGACTCTAGATATGATGAATTAAATGGGAGGCAAAGTAGATGCTTTATGAACTAGTTGTTTATGTTTCCCAGTTTCTAAAGACACTATACCTATACGGTCCTTTCTTGGTTTTGTTATATGTTGTAATAAGTGTGCTTCAATTCTGAAGTAATAACAATGTATGTAATGTATGGTTCGTTATAGGTATCATTGATGTTTTTTTTCAAAAAGGGAAGGCGTACCACAAAAATATATATCGGGTCAGATAATACCCTTAGCTTTCATATCATCAAACTGCATCTTGAGCTGTTGCAACACTGTCGTATCCATCCGGTATGGAGGAATGGATACTAGTGCAGCTATGGGAACTAGATCAATAGTGAAAGCCACCACTCTATCCGAAGGTAAGCTTGAGAAGTCTTCCAGGAAAAAATCCATGAAATGATCAACCACTGGAAGAAAATATACCTGAAATGTTCCCTAATCATCTAGTTATAAACTCACAATCTGGGCTGTCATCTCACCCATCACACAATTTTCGTTTCCAACTCTACTTTCCTAGACATCCCATTACCCTTAAGAAGAAACTCTCCACCACCTTGTGATGTTAAACTCACCCTGAAATGATATAAATCAAAAAAGGCTCGAAAAGTAACCAATCAGTCCATTCCAAGAATGAAATCATAGCTTGTGAACTCTAAGACATAGATGTTCCATAGAAACTGGCATCCACCAATCTCAAGGTTCCACTCCTTGCACTGAAGTACACATATCATTATAATACCTAATTGATTGTCTAGAATCAAAAAAATTAAAGAATTATAAAGACATTGTATAGGTATTTCCAAAAAGGTAATAGATATAAAATTATTTATTTCACTAGTATCAAAAAGTACAAAAGATAAAAAAGAGGTGACTAGGATATTACATCGTACAACAGAAGGTCTGGGATCATGATCATACATGGTCTGTTGCACTCTATAAGTCTAACTTTCATCGTGACCCTATGACACTGCCTGGATACCTAGAGTTGTCCCTCCCAGTTGTCGCTGAGATCCTGGGGCCTAGATACCATGGCCATGCCCACCGCCTTGGCCTGAACTCCATAACATATTCCTATTACAAGACATGTGTGATGAAATTGATCCTGCTCCTCTATGTAGAGTCTATACATAAGCCCTCTCAATGTCTACTAGTTGAATAGTCTTGAAAAAATGCTATAGATGAGCCATTTTTCTGTAAGGCCGATAGTCAACTGGGTCATTCGAGAAATGGTTCCTCATATTCCCCATCCTACAAAACTATTACCACCTCACCTCAACACCTAAATTAAATTTTTGTCTGATCATATCCCTACATGTAATCTCTATTTGACGCTTCTTGCATCAGGTAGAGACAATAATATATCTCGGTGCCCAATCTCCCTGGCTCGCACCACCATCTTCCCGCAAATTACACTATGTAATCCACACATGATTTAAAATAGTAGACACCGAATGAAACCTGAAGGCATTCACATGGGATCATATGTAAAACCTAAGATCATCCTCAAATATTCTAGAGTTTGACATGTCAGCAGCCCTCAAAATTGGTGCAAATTGTTGTACCATAGTAAATAAGGCAGAATAGTCCATAACTGATAGGGTGCCCAACTCCATGTGCATGAACTCTCGGGCTAAGTCGGATCTCAGAGTTTTAGGAAACAATAATCATAAAAGGATGTCTGAAAGTATTCCCATGTCATATCCGACTAACACCCTGGATGAGGGATAACATCCCACCATCTATTTCAATAATCATAAAACATATATGTTGCGAGCATGACCCTCCATTTGAGATGAATATAAAAATTCTCTAGCTCAGAACTATGCGTATACACCCACATCTGGTATAACGGTTGATGTCACATCTCACACAATTAGAGGAACCATCAGTATCCCATAGCCCAGAATTTTTGAAGCATGCTCATCGCCGCACTCTTGGAATATAGTTCATGGTCCTCACAGTGGCATTATTCTACAAAATCCATCACCCATTACTTAGTTCTGACTTATTGAAAAAGGAAACTGTTACTTAGATGTGAAAAAATGGAACATTAAAAGGAAATCATTCAAGTTTTCCAAAATATTTGTACACTTTGTGTATAACCATATACTTGGTCCGTTCTCTTAGGCCATTACATAGGCATGTACATCTTCCCCACATAGACATGTAACACACAACACACACTACATGTTCCTCTAAAGACATGGCGTGTACTGAAATTTTCCATCCAACCTAGGTACTTCTACAAGGCTAGATGTACATGGTTCATTCAGTGTAAGATTAAACGGAATTTTCACCCTTAAAAAAATGTACAACTATGTTTTCATCCACCTGTTTTATTAGTCACACAGTCAGATACACGATGGACTTCTACATGGTGTGTACTCCCATTACATGATGTGTCCAACTTAAAGCATGAAAACCCATTTTCCCTCCTCACATGGAAGATTACATGATCAAAGGCTGCATGACGTGTACAAAACATACATGATGTGTTCTTCTTAATACTTGGAACACCTTCTTCTATGAATAGTAACAAGACACTATATGTGAGGCTTGACTACATGCCGCGTAGACATGGTTTTTTCATATAGAAACTCGTTATTTCCCAAAAAACCATTGTTCTACAGACAACCAACCATTGGGATGCCATATTCTGATCTTTCTTGGACTATACACCCAATGAATTAATTTTTGGCACCCAAGCAGAATATACCATTGTAAAACTATAAGTTAAAATTTGAATAATGATCCACCAAAATCTTATCCAAGAAGGCCCATATAGCTCATGAACCAAATTTTTGTGTCCATTCAATATAAACCATACCACATACTAATACACATATCACAAAAACATGATTAGATATCACATATCTATGAAAACAACATGTGATAAATAATGCATCCTATATGGCATGTCATAATGCATGGCATGTAATTCTAAGAAGTGTCAATATGATGCATGAGATGGAACACCCTCATCTCATCAGGTTGAAACAAAAATAGAACCCACAATTGAATCAAGGGTAATCACAAAAATCAAGGGTGTCACCTAAGTATAAAATTGAATCAACTGTAATAGTTCAAAATCTAATGATCACAATTCAATTTGAGAAAATATGGCTTTTCACTATATGTGGGATAGATAATCCATGCCACAACTGACTACCAAATTCCTATTCCTTATTATCCATATCTATAGGATCCATATATTAAGACAAATTAGAAATGAAATCATATGATATCACTTTGTAACATCCTAGGTCTGAAAGAAACTCAAATGGGGCCTCGTACCCGACTGGACCCATGGTCTCAAGCACATTCCCCAAACACTAGAGGATGTTGACTAAAACCAAGGGCCTAGTGTGTGATAGTGGGAAAAAAATTCCCTCATTTATATAGTCTAACACAACAGAATAAATATTAACAAATTGTATAATCATTAAACAACATGAAACTAATGTAAACAACTGAATACTGATGGAATAATTTAACCATAAGTCATATAAAATGAAAATAATTAAGCTTGTAACATGTTCTATGAAAACAGAGAAAAATATGATACACTAAAATAAGGTACAATATAATAATAATGTATGGTAAACCAAAATAAATCTCAGTAGCATTTCATGCCTCAGCTTTTTCCCATACACTCCTACTCCTAAGAAACAATTGTGTACTTGAATTGGGATCCTTGAACCTAATGAAACCCGAAACAATATAGTTTATTTGGGCCCAAAAGCATGACCCAAATAATGTTTGAGAAATGAATCCTAGTAGGTAACCACCAAAGGTCTGTTCCAATATATTAGTGATCATATGCAGCTTTCATGTATAAAAAATTTCATACATAAAACTAGCTGGCACTCAGATGTAAAAAATCATAGAAGTACTTTTATTCATTTATAGTGTTTACTTTGTTCAGAAGTAGTTCATTTACTTGAATTATTTAGGTCTCAGAATTCATCTAAATCATGAAATTATCTATAGCATCGTACGAATAATATAATTCTTTGAAGATCCTCTAAAAAGTAATAAAAGATTGTACTTAGTCTTAGAAGATGTATCATAGTTTATCTCATTCCATAATTTAGGTATAACCTGATTCCATTCTTGATATTCTGGTGTTGTAATTCATGTATCACTATTGGTATAATCTTACCGATATCATACAACTCTGTTCTCTGTGGTCCTACTAGGGAGCCCTGAGTATGACACTCACTATTATTATAAGTTCAAGAATGTCCATCTTCAGTGGTCCTACAATGGAGCCCCATGGTATCACTCTATTTGTAATATTATATTATTTCAATTTAGTCTATCCTGGTGGTCCTATTATGGAGGCCAAGAATCAATAATTATATATAAATCAATAGTCTTTTGAGTCTGTTCATGGTGTTCTAAGGTGAACCAATGTATCACACAAGGTTAAAGGTATAATAATCATGGGATTTTGTTCATAATGTTCTAAGATGAACCCATGCATCACCAAATTATTTTTTCCTTTTACTCATTAAAATTCATTTAAAACATTCCGACCTACTTAAAAACCAAAACAATGCATAGAAAAGGGGAAAAACAATCCCAATTCCATGATCAAAAAACATAAAATTCTAAAAAAAAATCAATTCCATTTATTAATTAAGTCCGTTTTTAACATCCCAAAAAGGGAAAGTGAAGGAAATTCCATAGACATCCTAGGCCAAAATGGACATACAAATTATCCAATGGAAAGGCACACTAATGGTGGCCCTTAACCAAAAAACGAAGTTATTCATGCTTTAAATTCATTTAATTCGTAACCAAAATAATATATAATACTAAAAAGAATATTTTCCCATTCAGGGAAACAACCAAAACATGTTTGTGTGGCACAATGGAACATATAAACACCTCAAAAATTAACAAGAGGCATGATAAAACATACCTCGATGTTGTACAATCAATAGACTCTGACATTGGCCCTTGAATCGACCTAAAATGGAGTAGATATATGAATAGTGGTTAATAATTAAATAATAAATAACTCTATCATGAGACAAAATCATCTATAATAATTATAAAAGAAGAAATCCATTACCAACTGGGTTCTAACATGATCGACAACACTTGAATCAGTTCCCAAACAATGAAACAATAGAATGAAATGATTTTGTAGCTCTGTTCATCACATGGCGGTTCTTTTGTCTAAAGGATGAGAAAACGAGGCTAATTATCATTTAAAGCTGAAAATTACGAGTGTATGGCATGTACATTCATATACAATGTGTTTATATCAATTTAATTTTCATAAATTCTCCAAAAAATACACACTATGTATCCCAATCCTACATAACCATAATACACATCATTTACATAGGATTTCATTGAAGGAACTACTAAAAATTTAACCTTTTTCCAGTTTTCCATGTTTTCCTTATTTTCTCAAAAACAACTCAAAGGAGAAGAAATATAAGAAAATTATACCTCAAAAATGAGAATCAGGTTCTTACATGATTGTCTTAGAAACACACTATCACTGATGATATAACCACACACCATATAGAAATGTTATATATTGTACATAAAATTCTTTTTATCTATATGATACTCTATAAATTACAATATGATTGAGAATAACACATAAAAAATAACACAAAATTCCTTAAAAATTAATTGTTAAAAAATATATATGATTGATATAAAAAATAAATGACGATCCTTGGTCTATAGGCCATAATCAACCCATAAGGACGACACTTAGGTTACACCTAGCTATATTGTACACAATCCCCTCTCTTGTTATACAGAAGCCCACATGACTTCTTGATGAAAATCATAATATACCAGCATCATTGTTGTATCTCTAGTACAACAAAATTAAACTAAATATTCACACATTGTTCTTTAGGTTCATTTTTAACATCTATCCATTTACCAAGTCCACAAAAAGACTATGGGATTACCCCACGCTATCCTACAAATAGGCATTACATCGAAGGATTAATCAAACACTGAATCTATTACCTCTATAGAACCAATGAAGGGTCATACCACTTTCCAATTGATGATCTTACTCATCAAACACTCTAATCATGATTTCATAGAGCTTCATTCTCATGATATCCAATTCTCACACATTATGATAATCAAATTCTATAAGAATAATTTGTTGAAATTGATTATACTTTCTCACAATCCCAATAACACGTGTTACACAATCCCAAAGAATTACCATAATTCATTAATCAATTACCCAATATCCCATTCATATCACTAAAGGATTCTAAAGATCTCATATTTATTACCATAGTAAGTACATTAAAAATGGGGGGTGGGGGTCGTTTTATAATCTCTAACCAAATAGATTACATTAACTCATTCTATAGGTCTCACTATGTGTTATTCAAAATTTATTCCACATTCAAATTTTATCTCTGTATATATTCAAAACAATTATATGCCATGCCCCATTAGCGACTTAGATGTCATGTTTTTATAAAATTCCAAACCAAAAAATTACATACCCAAATCATTCTTATGAGGACTTTAAAAATCATACTCTTTTATAACAAATTTAAAAATTCCATTATTCTTATCCCTCAACAGTCCCCATTTGAGGGATGTCAAAATAGGAATAGAAATGCAACTATATGGTTATGAATTAAGGAATGAAAATATATTCAAATCATAGTTATTCTATTCTTTTTCCAAACTATGTATAACCATACAAGATTTTTCTAAGTCACAATATATTTCCAAACCCATATAAATGATCATAGGTAACACAAAAATATTTATATAAATCAATAATTAATTTCAAATTATAATAAAATTATTTCTAATTTCTAAAAATCCCAAAATAATATTGTGACTAGGAATTTATAAGTAACAGTGTAAAAAATAAAAATGCAAATCCCCTAGAAATCATATGAACAGAACATACATAAAATGACCAAGTAACTTTTAATATTTTATGTCAAAATTGAATAGAATCATAAAAAAACATGAATAATACATTTATAAAAAAAGTTATCAAAAGGTAGAGTTTAACCTGTATTTTCATACATAAGGAAAAACACCATGAAACCCAAGAATTCAAATATGATTCTATATTTAATTGGTGGAATGATCATTAAATTACATTATTGAATCATTGAAAATTATAACAAAATTAGGAATATAAAGAGAGAAAAGGGATGAAAGTGATTACATAACTCCAAAATGATGAAACCATTCCCAATCAACCATAATTAATTTTGAAAACCTATAGAACATAAAAGGATATAAAAAATTGGAAAATTTTAACTAATGGTCCCTTTTATGTGAAATATATTCTACATATAAATGTGATAAACCCTTAAATAATATGTATTACATTACATTAAAAAAGAAGATCCCTATATGTCATAAATATCACCATGATTGGAAACCTGTTTCCCTATCATTCAGCCATGAATATTCCACCAGTTAGTTTCTGGCTTTTCTAGTGGACGGTCCTAATTTTATTAGCCACTTAGTGCCTGGTGACCGACATCAATTACCCAATGGATTCCAGTTTTTTATTATATAGAATCTGGCCACTCATCCCCTCTTGAATCTACTACACATACCTTAAAACAACAAATATGTTCCAAAAAACCTCATAGATATTTACTTTTCCTCTTTATAGAATATATTCTTAAATTATAAAAACCATTTCCATATAACTTGAAATTCATAAATCCTGTAAATTGACTCATCTTTTGAAACATGGAACATTAAAAAATTAACATTAATAATGATTATTTTCTTGAACAAGCATCTAGGATAATTGCCCAATACTTGTTATATTCATTAAATATTGACACACTACTCATTCCATTGATTGAATCAGATAAATTTCTAAAACACATATATCGAAATGAAAAATGTGGTTTTCAACAGAAAAATCCCAAAAAAAACCCCAAATTCATCATTTCATAATAGAAAAATGTTCTAAATGTAAAAACAGACATATTTATATGGGAAAAGATCCAATTAGTTCCCCTTGAATTGAATTAAAAAAACACATTCCATCACGACACAAATTCTTAATCTAAAACATAATTCCTCCACCCAGACAGTATCATGGAAGAACACGAGACTCGTCTCTAAGCATATATATTGAATCATTCCCCTAAATAGTCACCGAACACACAAATGGTAAAAATAACTATTGATGGATTACTGAATATGGTATAGTCTCAAAAATACAAATAATTTTTTTTCACCTTACTTATAGAGGATAATTGAAATTAATAACAACTGAACTTTATTTGACATATCCGTATCTCAAATTTTGACCACACCCCACATTAATGGAGTGTATATTATTATAATATTACTATGATTTTCTCCCTATATAATTATTATTATCATTACCCATATAGTTTCCTTTTTATGTAATATTGAAATTCCACAAAAACAACCAAAAATGAATGATAGTTCATTCCATCTATACTTAAAAAAACAAAATGGGTAGAATAGGTTATCCAATATAAATAAATCATATTATAGAGAGATGACATTTAAGTGTATAAAACTTTATATGATGATTAAAATAAACCATTCCACAAATGGTTACCCTTAAACCCATCATATATATGAATGTCAAAAACATAAGGAATTAGTTCACTAAATTTATCAAAATCAATTTAACATTATTCCCCCATATATCATAAAGTAAATCTTATTTGTCACATACCAAACATGTGAATACTTTCATCATATATTCTTTTAAAACCTGGTAATAACAATAATTTGTAGAAATCTATATTGAAAACATGTAATATCTTTTATTCTAAATATAATTGGATATATTTCAAAAATCAAAATAGTTTTAAACATCAACCACAACAAAATAGACTATTTTTTTGAAAAATTGTTTAACAATTCCAAGGTAATCAGTAGACATAATCTACTTTTTGATATTCCAAATATCATTATAGAAACATCATTTTCTAGAAATCATGAACTTATTATGTGTTAAATTTCCCAAAATCTTCTTTTCCCCCTAAATATCACATTTCCCTTAAATAATTTTTATAGTCCATCGGAACTGAGAAACATACTATTGTAAATATATAGAAAAAAAACTAAAAATTCATTATATAATATAAAATTTCTAAATCTCATATATAAAAAATTAGGTTACTCCACATAATCCATAATTCATTAAAACATATTCCACATACCATTTTATAATAAATATTTCCGTTCTCATTTGACCAGTAGTCTAATCCTCAGCAACAATATAAAACTTACTCACAACACCATTTAGAATGACATCATGAGAATTTCAATTAGGGAATCAATTTCCTAAATAATAATTCATTCCACTCATAATTTATTTAACCAGAAATGATTTATTATATTAGAAAATATTCAATTACATTCAATTAACTTAAATATCCATTTTACTTTGAAGTTAATTCATTATTTTCATTATTTTGAAAATTCATAACTAATTAATGTTCCTCTAAAACATTATCTTAGGTGATTCCTCCAAATTCTGGAAATAAATAAAGCTGAATAACTTTTCCCATGTTTTCATCATTATCAAAAATCACTGTGAAATCCTACCTTGAAATAATTAGAAAGTGTATGAATTGTTTTAAGTATACATTGTTAACAATTTTAATGAAAACGGATTACGCATGATCACAATATCATTCTCACAAGCTATCATCCAACATGAGTTCTCATCCTAATTTTTTTGGCACATTCAATGAAAACCAAATTCATCCGACTTCCTCACATTGAGTAAAACGATAAGGAACCAATTTAGAATCACTTTTCATGCAAAAAATAAACAAATAATCATGAATAATAATTCATAGGATGTATTAACTATAAAACCTTCATTTAATTATATGAAATCATTGGTTTATACTCAGAGACATCCTTATAAATATAAATATAAATATTTCTATAGATGTCACTATAGTTTTATCATCTTAGTTTCTAACGGATAACTAAAACTATTCTAGTATACTATCTATAGTGACCTTGATTAATATACATTAACATTACATAAATTTTTCATAATATATATTAATTTTCACCAGTAGACACCAAAAGAATATATTAGTTTAGTATCTTTGAAAACCAGGAACCCTAACACTGATACAAAACTGACATACACTACCCCACTAAGTTCTCAATGACTATAAACCTTCTTAGAAACATTTTACATAATACATATATTCATAACATCTGTAATTTGATCATAAAAAGGTGTTAACTTATATTATTCGTAATGTTAAAAAAGTTAAATAAGTAATCACATACATGATAATACATCAATGGGATCATAAACATTACATTATAATATAACATATTTCATATCAATGATTATAAAGATCAATCATGGAATAATTATTAGTAGTTTATATGGTAGGATTTTTAAGGAAATAAAAATATTAGGCCTTGATAAAATTACTTAAGAATAAGACAAAAAATTGTGTCATACACATTAACATGTTAAATTATTTCAATTGTTTTCATGTCCCCACATCCATGGACATCAAATTAGTATGTGTTTACTACCCATACTAACATAGTAGTCATGAACCACCCATGGCCATCTTAGTTTTCAAGGATATCTCCCATGTTCATCTTACTAGACAAATACCTTTATTTATCTGTTTTCACTCCATGTTCTATCAATGTATATCTAAAGATATATAAACCATTATCCAATTTATTGGAATGAAATATATGACCCACCCATATCATTATAAAATCAGACATATTTATTCCAATAGATCATAAACATTCATATCATAAACCATTAAATGAAATGGGTATCATTAACATGTCTTAATATTGTAACCGATGGAAAATATACATGTTTCACAATCATTTCATGAATTAATATCCCCTGAAATGAATTGTTTTTCATAATCATATGACCATTGAAAGAGAAACATATTTCATAAATATATAACTTGTGAAATTTAAACTAGTTTCGTAATCACATATCCTATGAAATAGAATATGGATTAATAATAATAAATATATTGAAAGAGAAAAAGTTTCATAAACATGAAATACATGAAAGTAAAATTATATTTAAAAACATATATCCCATGAATGAGAAATTGGTTTCACAAACATCATGTCACCAAAACATGTCCCATTCATAGAAAAAGTATGAATCCAACCCTTGGGTCATATCCACTTTTAGTTGTCAGTAACAAAAACTCATTTCACATTACATGGAACATATATTTTGAGAAAACATTTAAAATCATTTCTTGTAGAAATAAACATTTCCTCTTTCAAAAAATATTTTTTAATCATAAATCATTTTAAAACCGATTGTATTTCAATATTAACATGAAAATTTATAATGGAATCTTCAAAATATTATGATATTTTATTCTTGGAAAGGTATAATGTAATATTGAAATCACTTATAGAACTTTTTTCTTTATAAACATTTATTAGAATCCTGAAAGCATTATGAAATCTCTTTCTGTGAAAAATTGTAAAAGATGCTTGAAAAAAGTTTGAAACAAAATTTCAGTGAAATCCTATAAAATATGTTTAAATAAATTTTTTTATAAAATTTCTTTTAAAATATCTTTAAAAAAATTTAAGGGATTACTTTAAACACAATTAAAACAATTCTTGAAAAAAATATTTTTAAAAATATTTTTCATTAATTTTTAAAAAGAAAATTAATGAGTATTATGAAAAAAAATTATAATAAATAAATATTTTAAACATAAAAATTAATCTTTAATGGAAGATTAATGGGAAGGATGTTTAGGATGGAAGATAAATGTGTATATTCCAAACATTCCATTTTCACGATAGAAACTTCAGAAAACTTCCTTGATTGGAAAAAGAAAAGAATAACGATTTTAAGAAACAAATTTTGACCAAAAGTAAAAACATTTACAAAAATTATTTTATCAAAAATATTATAATAGTTAAAATAATTTTTAAACATTTTTAAAAAATATGGTTCTACGAGATCCATGATTTCTGATAGAAAATTGAAATAATATTAGATTTTATTAAAAAGGTTTTCCTAATTATATTAAGAAAAATTAGTAGAAAACAGTAAAATTGCTTTAATATATAATGAATAACTACATGAGAATAAAATTTCTTATAATTATTGACATATGGATATTAATATTTCATAAATCGAATCATAATTTTAATAGTCTTCGTAAATGATGACATTGTAGAAATTAAAAAATACCACTTTGGTAACATTGAATCATAATTACCATGAAATAATAACATTAAATGAATCATAAAATATAATAAAAATATATATATTAATCCTTTAACAAGATGGAATTATTTTTATACACCTCATAGAAGAATATAGGTGCTTAACATGGCATGTGGCTCAAATAAGAAAAAAATGGGACAATATTATAGACTAATTTTTAAAAAATATACACCATGAAATTGAGATCATAAAATGGATATGTAAATTAAAATAAATTTAAGGATAATATTGATAAAATATATTCATGGGTAGGATATATACTAGACAATATAAAAAAGTAGTGAATTAGTCATAAATCACAAATAAATAAATGTGGGATGAGAAAAAATTTACCTTATGTCTGGTCTCTCAACATAATTAGAAAAAAATTATGTACCTTTGTTACATCCCGGCTTTGATCATTTATCAGTTATTTTAAATTTAGTTTTATACTTTAATAATGCGACCCAAGGTGTTCATCAACATACCCTGTTACGAATCATAGGAATATATTCAAATTATTTAAATAACAGAAGAAGTTTTAGGAAAACTGTTATATTGCGCTTTAGTGGGGTGTTCAAGATTGAAGTAATTAATTATGGATTGAAATTAAATTAAAATAGATTTATGAAAATTTATATATAAAATAAAAAGTGGGTGATAGGAAAAGTAAAAATAATTAAAATGGGAGATTATCATTTTTTATTATTTTTATCCTTTTTCTTTTCTATCATTTTTATTCTATTTTATTTTTCATTTTATTATCCTTTTTCTTTTTTTCTTCTTATTTTTACTATTTTTTTCTTTCCTTTATTTTTATTTTTCTCTCATCTCTTCCTCTCCTCCATCTCACGTCACACCTCCCCCTCTCCCTACGAAGAACACCTATATTCCCCCTCTTCAGAATACACCACACATCGATTCATTATCTGTTTCCATCACTGTCAGGAGTGATGTAAACCATACAGAATGGATATCCTTAAACATTTGGATTCATAGTATTTCGGTGAGTATCCTTTGCATCGTTTGTTGCGGACATATATTACCCAATTTTTGGTTTTTTCTAAAAGAATCTACTTTCTTCCATTTTAGGTCAAATTAAATCCTACTGTAGAACATAGAATTATCACCGCCAATAATGTATAGTGTCTACTAACATTACCTATTATTTATTATGATTTAGATAAAATGAACGGTTGTGATGTTCGTCCGTTCCTACCGACATTGTGCAATTTATCCCAATATTTTAAATTTTATTGTATTTATTAATTGTTGAATCCCTTTTTATCATGAAATAAATTTTTTAAATGGTTGTAACATGGTCGTACACCCTTTGGGCACATTGATGTGGTTGGTCTAAATTTTGTTATCCTGAGCATTAAATACAATTACTACATGTGTAGCATAGCCCATTTTTGTTGTGTTTAATTAAAATAAATAATTTAAATTAATTATGAATCATGAATTGTTGGATCCTTGGTAGTTTTTTGTGCTGATTTATTCATTTATTTAAAATTTCATTTATCTTCTTGTGTTGATACGGTATATTTCCTCATTAAGTTTTAACACAGTAATATTAAATTAATACCTTTTGTTTCACATGCGTATCTGATTAGAATTCAAGATGCAATTACATATTCATGTTATTTCATATCATGTAATATGAAATTTTTATTAAATTCAGTGTGGATAGGTATTGTGGTATACATATTAAGGGTCACACATAGACCCTCCGTTCGTGATTGGATAACAATATTCGTCGGGGGCATTGTTTTTTGGCTTCACCAGACCATGATTTATCGGGGATTAATAAATACATATGAGTGATACTTCTTCCAAAATTTCTCATTATGAATGGATCCATTGGAAATCTTAATAATACATCCCTACATGATGCTCGACCCCTTTTGTGAGATTGGTACATACTCATGGTAATTCTATGCCTCGAGTGAAACTTGGTCTTCCGAATGATTTCCTTGGACAGGTTCAATGGAATTGGATAATTTGAAAGATGTAGAATAGAGATACAATCAGGGAATGCTCAGACTTCATATATCAACATGAACATTAATAATGATACATTAAAGGTTTATCTTAATTCCACTATGAATCTATGGGGAATTTTTCTAATATTCTGGTATGTTGTGGCACACTTGGTTGACCAATGATTTAGACTCCATGTTAAATCACATACGTGGGGGTATACCTCTTCCTTTTTTTACCATGACTTTCTAGTATTATATATATACATATGTGCATCCTTCTTATTATAGGTACTCCTTTCACTGTTCCATCTTATTTCAAATCAAATGATTAGGGATGGGTGCTATTGAGAACTCGGGCTGAGTTATTTATTTTATTGCACTTAATTAATTATTTTCATTTTTTATTTAATGGAAAACTAAATTTTATAACTAAACAAAATGTAATTTTTTAGAAATTGTGGGTACTATAATAAGAGGATTTTATCTCACACCCTTACCAGGTGTCATTGACACCCAATTATATTATATTCATGCATGTAATGGCCAAGGGAAGTGTGCTGCTTTCAATACATTATTGTTTCGTGATTCTTTGGATAGAGACTAGGGAAGTGGATCATGAATTTATCCTTATGTATTTATTACACTTTCTGTCTTTTCTTTTTCGTTGATAGTATGCTTGAGTTTCTGTTTTCCATACTTTTAGTTTATATAGACATCATAGCCTGACATTATTTTCTCTTCATCCTCATTGGATTATTATTCATTTGGATTATTCATATTGATTTTACTATAGTTAATTCATTTATATGCTTCCAATATTTATTATTATTTAGGTTTTACTTCTATTGTGATAATAAATACTACCTATGAGAAAATATTCTCTCTCAAAGACACAAAAAATTCCCTCTCTGCTAGTCGGTAGCCTCTCGTGTTCATGGAGATGCGCTTGAGGTTATGTGGCCAACTCAGCTCAAGGAACCCTTTATGTGGCTCCAAGGATGGGGACACTACAAAGATTTATCATAACGATTTTTTTCATTTACATTACTATTTGGGATAGATAGGAGACCCAAATATTGTGATTTGGAATGTACCTTGTGCTTGGACATAGCTAAACCATGTACAGGGGAATCACAAATTCTTTGGTTTGGATTACAGTTCTTGATTATGCCAGTTATTGTTGACATGATTTCACCATGGGATGTCACACTAGTTTTTCATTGTTATTAGTGTTATTATTGTTGAGATAATGGGTTTTTACCATTTCGCACTGATGATATGAAGGAAATACATTGCATCCATCATATTTGGTACCATAGGAATAAAATGGAATGCCTATTTCCGTGCTATATATACATTCAGCATTCATTGAATATTTTCATATCAGTGATGATGTGGGTAGTGGTAATTTTTTTAAAAGTTTTTTTGGTAAATTATAAATTTTTTATTAACTATTTGATGTTGACCTGAATTAACCTGGGAATGGAAAATTGACCTTATTTAAAAATACATCTATGTTTTCACTTTTATATCAAAACCCCGCTCTTGAAGCAGGTTATCTATTATTTAGTGCACAGAGGTTGGATGTATACCTAACCACTTTTTGTGCCTTACTATTTTCCTCATATTATTTACCTTTTTTAATGGTGTGTGTTTTCAAATTGTAGAGTAATGCCTGTGTGACACCTTCATATTGTGCCTTAGTAGAGTGGAAATAAGTAAATGTCAGAGATGATGGGTCCCGAACCACTTGTGGTACCTTCTGTAGTTCCTCCTATGGAGATACCTCATTTTGACCTTCTAAGTCACCCTGATGCACAGTTCAAGGATTATTTTCTAAGGTTTATGCAGTCAGTTCAGAGTATTCCCAAACATGACCCATCTTATGGTAGACCTCATGTGGGAAGTTTTGCATCAACACCCTCCCACCTTTATATAGAGTGGTGGAACTCATGTTGTAGATTCATGTATTGAAGTAATGAGGTCTATCTTTAACCACCACAAAACACATTAAGAACGATGGGTCAAAATGGAAGTCTACATGCTTTGTGACTCTTCCAAGTGCTAGTAGAACATTTTTTCTCCGGATGAGCAGGCTATTGACATAGTTTGGGGCGATTTCATAGAATCATTCTATGTACACTTTTTCCCACATACTGTGACAGATGACCATTCACAAGACTTACTACATCTTCAATTGGGCTCCATAATTGTGTGATAGTATTCTAATAATTTCATAGTACTTCAGTGTTTTCCCCATTTTTTACTGGTGACACACTTAATACTTGGATGCATTTTGATCATGGACTTGAGTATACTATCTACTCATCGGTGATCATCTTCTATTTGACCACTATCATAGATATTTTGAATCAGACTCTAATTTCAAAACTGAATGTCTCGGAAGCTAAACCGATGAGTCAAGGAGGATTAGTTTCAAGACAGGGTGACGGCTCTCTTGGCAGCAGGAAATGAAAATTTTAATGTGCACTTGGGAGAAATCATATCCAAAAAACACATTTTTATGGCTCTATAAGATGTTATCTGTGCATCAAAGTTGGTCCAAAGAAGCCACAATGCATGATAGTCATGAAGGAGTGTTGAGCTTGCAGCAAGATAGGTCACCTTCAGAATTTATGTTGTTCCTTATTTTTTTCATTCAGTGGAAGAGGATCTACACCACCACCTATATCAGGAATGGAATATATGACTCCACATTAGGAAATAAGTTCTTTTTCCACTAGCCAATCTGGCCTAGGTAATGGTGAAGATTGTGTTCGTGGAAATTATGTTCCAGATTATCAGCATCAGTAGAGTGTAGCTACTAAGGCCAACTAGGAAACATCTCAAAGCCATGATTTATATCTCATATACGTAGTGCAATTATAACAAGAGGACCATAGTGCATGAACAACTATAGTTAGTGGTACAATTCGAGTAACCACTTCATTGTTATCTACTCTTTTCGATACCGGCACATTGCACTACTTTTTATCTATTGATGTTGTTGAATGTATTGGTTTTCCAATTGAGTACCATTGTTTAGTCATGTATCTCAACACTATGATATGAGTCAGGACATAGGGTATACCACAATTCCAAGAGTTCCCCCTTGAGATAGTTGGGTACTGTTCCGTTTGAAATTTCTATATCCTCGATATGTATGGAATTGAAGTAATTATTGGTATGAATTGTCTTTCTCCTTATTGTGCACTAGTGTATTTCTATCATTGTCAAGTGTTCTTTACATCCCCAGAGGGTGATAAATAACTATACAATAGAGAATGTTATATGAAAGCAGATTGATCTAAGATTAAATATGTATGTCTAGGCAGTGTGACCGATCAATTATCAAGTCTCTCCATGAGCTATTAAGGGACTCAACTAGTTGATTTTTTTCTATTTGTGGATCTTTTCAAGGAAGTTTTCCTTGAATATTTCTCTATCTAACATCCTATGAGTGACATGGAGTTCACAATTGTAAATACCCGTAAAATTCAAGGAAATTTTTTTTCATAATTTGTTTTGGAATTTTAAAAGAACGTAGTTTCTCACGGCATCTGATTCTGAGGCCCGGTGTGCCCGGAATCATTTTCCGAAGTTTGGCTCAGATACGTTCAATGAACGAATGAGCGGGTTTTTCTATCTTTTGAACCGGTGCTCGGAATGGAATTCTGAGGGCACTAATGGAATCATAGAGCTAGTATTTGCATAGAAACGGCTTTTCCGGACTTGCGTTTTCTCGGGTGTGGTTTTTAATTTTTGTGGTTAAGTTATGAAATAAAATAAAAGTGGTGCGACACTTTATTTTATTTCACTTAAAGCCACTTAAATCCACTTAAGCTACGTTAAGCGGATAAGGTGGGACCCACAATATCCTACCCACATGGTAGGAAATTTGTGATGTGGGGCCCATATGAGCCCCACCATTTCATCCATCCTAAGTAACGCACCCACAAACCCCCCTCTTTAATGAAAGTCAACCATGCATTTTTCTGGTTATGAAACACCCCATTAAATTGGGCAGTTAAATTGTTACATTTAATTCATTAAATTAATTGTTCGTTTTAGATCTTTTGAATTTCAAAAGCATAGGTTGATAATAGAATAAGTGTTGGACTTATTTTATGATGGTTGGGGTTGTGTTGTGATAATCCTTTGGGAGAAAAAGAGAATATTCTCCATTCGTCGACGAAGAACGCGAAGAACGCACCACCGCCGACGAAGAACCCGAAGAACGCACCACCACCGGCGAAGAACGCCGGCCTCAGACGAAGGGCGATGAAGAACGCAGAACCCTCAACGATTGACGATGCGACGTTAATTCCGCGACGACCCTCCTTTTCCGCGACGATTAATTCTGTGACGAATTCTTGTTCGATGATAATGTTGAGGTAGGGGTTTTATGCATTTCTATTTTGTGATTTTTCTTCCATATTTTTTCCCCTTTCAATTGAACCACCTGTTATCGCATTAACGGGAGGAGGTCAGACCGCACGAACATGACCGACACTCCTGCCCTTTTGGTTGTGGATTTTTTGATGCGGCGAACAAGGCAACGTGGTGCTGAAGCACCACGCGGAAATTGTAAAAGGGAGAGTCGAGAAACGCGGAGCCGCCGCACCACGCCATGGGAAGCAACAAATCCGCGGCGCCGTCGCACCACACCGTAGAATATGAACAAGGGATGCAGCACCATCACGCCGCGCCGGAGGACCTCATAAGTGTAGTGGCCGGAGAGGGGCGTCGACGGAGGGGCGGGGCGCCATCGCGGCATGCCGGATGGATGAAGGCCCCGGCTAGTTCCAGGTCGCGGCGATACAGCGGAACCAGCGGCCGGGACCGGGCCGCCGGTGTCAGAGCAAGGGGACCGGCCTTGTTGGTCCCGTGGCTGCTAAAGCCGTCCGGCCGGAGCGGGCCGACCATAACATGGAGGAACCGGGGGTTCGAAACCCCTAGCTGGCCAGACGAAGCGGCCCCATTAAGGGTCCGCGGTTTGCTTCACGCGGGGGCAACGCCCCCCACACCGAAATGGTTCGGTCGTTCACCCAAACCCCCGGTGGCTCGCAAGCATGTCGCGCACTGCGCGGCTACCGTGGCCGGACCACCGAACCATACCGCCAGGCCGGGCCGGTCTGGGCCACACCCAAACGGCCCGGACCCAGACCCGGTTCGGGTCGACCCGATTCGGGCCGACCCTGGGGGTATCCGGTCGGGTCAGACTGGGCCCGAACCCCCTGTTACCGAAACTCTTTGGTTTGTTGTCCATAACTTGAGTTACATGCCTCTGATTGACGCACCATCAGTTGAGATGGAATCCTTGGATCGAGACGATCATTTCGGTATATCACACTCAAGGATTTGGAGAACTTTGCATTCGGCCGGGTTGGTGCGTACATGAAACCAACCAGGCCCTCGGAGTGAAAATGCTTATATCTTGAGCTTCAGACGTTCGATTGACGTGTTTTCGACTTTGATGGATTTATATAAGTGATACGGATCTTTTGGAATACTCCGCCCGAGGATTGGATGCAGGTGGAGTACGGTCGTGTTGGTTTTCCCTTAAAAACCAATCGGGCCCCTGGGACGAAAAGGCCAATAACTCTCAGGCAGGCGTCTGATTGACGCGCCATCTGTGACGTTGAGTTCCTGTTGACGATACGGAACTTTTGGATACATCAACTCCAGACATTGTGTTAGTTGATGTATCATCCTCTCGGCTCGTGGAGCGGACCCTCGCGAACGAGCTTGCAGTGTGCGGGAACCCTAGAGCTGGCTGCGACTGCGACTACGATGAAAACTATACAGAGATCCTCTGTGGATTCGACGGTGACGACTACAACACTCAGCGATCCTACGTGGATCAGTGCTACAGATCCTGTGTGGGTCCAATCCTGTGTGGGTCAGTGCTCAGCAGTCCTGTGTGGGCCAGCGCCTACAGATCTTGTGTGGGTCTTTGCGGGGTTTAGTTACCTATCGATCCTTTGTGGGTAAGATCCTTTGTGGGTCATTGCGGGGGTTAGTTACCTATCAATCCTTTGTGGGTCAGATCCTTTGTGGGTCATTGCGGGGGTTAGTACCTATCGATCCATTGTGGGTCCGACAGCTTAGATGAATATGTGGCAATATCTGATCATCTCTATCGTCTTACGAAGAAGTATACCTGTGTGAGCTGAATCCTGTTTTGCTTTCCTATGTGGATTGTGTTATGCTATCCTGTATGGATTTACGTTTTGCTTTCCTGTGTGGACTGGGTTGTACTTGGGCTCAGATGTTGGTGCCGAACGAGGATTGATGACTTAGGTATATGTATGGGCATATACCTAAGCACTGTCGAATGTTAATTCGTGATTGTATCTCTCCTTTATGGTTTATCCGTTGTGGATTCTGGGAGACCATCGGGGGTCTCGGGGTCCCTACTGAGTAGATTATACTCACCCCTACACGGGCTATGCCCGCACTATGTTTTGTTGGTTGTAGATGACGGACAACGCTGATCGTTGTTGAGGCTTGCAGAGCAGGACGATACCTGGAGGTGGACCACTGGGCGGGACGTACTCGGATCTGTCGGCTGGACCCGATGAGTTGTGGAGGCTATCTGTACTCACCCTTCAGGTGGGATTTCCAGTGGACAGCTCGACATTGTGGCTTTACTTTTCAGTTTCTGTTTTCCCTTCCATTTGTACTTTACTTTCAATTTGGGTATGTATACTGGCCCACTAACTTTTACACACTTACTGTTGTACTCAGTTTCTACTTAGTGTTTACTTATTCTGCTTGCTTGCTTTGTGGTGTTTGTTTACTTTACAAATCAATTCCTTCCCTTTTACCAGGATTTACGCCTTGCTGCTAGTCCCCAACACCTGGCCTATGGAAGGCGGGCTTGGGGTAGTCATGACACGGGCCCCGTAGACGGGTCCTGACAAATTGGTATCAGAGGAGTTCAGCTCTACCACAGAACTTTGGACTCTGATCTTTTTCTATTTGAAGCAATATTGTTAAGCGTATTGGGTGTGGTTATCTTTCCCGGGAGTCCAGTGTTGGTCCGACGGCCAACGAATCTGTACACCAGGACCCTGACTTCTGATTTCTGACTTAATGCGTGAAAACATTGAATACAAGTGTGTTTTATGTTTTCTTTGTGATTACATTATGTCAGCTCACCAAGTATACTCTTTTACTATGGCGCACCTATTTCTTTTCAGGATGGCCCCATGATGGAAGCCATCTAGGGTTCCGAGAGTTGAGCGTGATGACAGCCCACCGAGCGATGAGGCCTCGGTACATGGCCCTTTGACAGTTGTGGCACCGGCGATACCTTTACCTACCGAGCCACCGATTCTTCCATCCCCATCCGCTGATGATGCACGTCGCTTTAGTGCACTGCATGAGTTCCAGCACCAGTGACCGCACAGGTTCTGCGAGGAGATGGACCCCTAGGCTATTGAGGAATGGCTAGAGGCAGTTGTACGAGATTTTAGGTTAGTGAGGACTCTAGCAGACCTCGTGGTGATCCTCGCAGCGAGCCTCCTGCACGCGGCAACAGGCAAATGGTGGAGCATGATGCTTCAGGTGCACGATGAGGTATCTCTCCTATGGATAGACTTTGAGAGCCTCTTCCTCTTAGTGTTCATCCCAACCACCCTCCGTGTAGTGAACATCCATGAGCTTCTTCATCTGCGGCAGGGCATCTTGATGGTCGCCCAGTACTCGGCGAGATTTACCGATCTCTCGCGCTACTCGACAGACATGGTACGAGACCCATTCTTCTGGTCCCGGACCTTTGAGCAGGGACTGAGGAATGAGATCAGGGCATCACTGATCTCCCTTAGCATTCCGACTCAGGAAGGAGTACTGGATCAAGCCCTTTTGATCGAGAGCTTTCGTGCTGATCCTTTTTCAGCAGGGAGACCTACCGCGGGGCGGCACGTAGCAGAGCCTTCTGCAGCAGGCAGTCGACGGATGACTCATGGGTCCAGGCAGACGACCTCAGGACACTGGCTTAGCAGTGCGGGGCACATAGCGCGGAGCCAGTCTTTCGAGAGGCAGACAGTGATACACAAGCGGCGGGCAGGGGAACATGGCTGGTGACTGCCCAACCCGCTGTGCTGAGGAGCAGCAAACGGTTGAGGGGCCACCCAGGCATAGGTAGAGGGTCGGCCTTGGCGGTCTGCAGGGAGAAGGAGGACGCGACAAAGGAGCTGGCCGAGTAGCAGGTGGTGGGCGACGCTTTGAGTCTCTACCACCACCACTACTAGGATGTCCACCCCGACCATAGGGAGCTGGCGTGCAGAGATAGGCACAACTCCAGGCATTGGAGGCCTACGACCACAGCGCTCCCGAGATGATTCGAGGTAAAATCTATGTCTATTCCCCCCATTCTGCAGTTCTTATAGGCACAGGAGCGAGTCACTCTTTCATAGATGTTGCCCTTGTTCGGATCTTGGAGATTCTGATAGAGTCGTTGGATCGATCCTTAAAGATATAGACTCCTACTGGAGCATACACGTTGATTACAAACTGGTATCGGCAGTGTGAGCTTAATCTAGGAGGTGAGAGCTTCAGCTGGGATCTTCCTGTAGCTGTTTCTAGGCCTTACAATGTCATCTTGGGCATGGATTGGTTATCTATTTTCCATGCACAGATTTACTGTATTACGTGCAAGGTGCGATGTGTACGCACCGACGGGAGTAGGTTCACCTTCACCAGCGAGAAGGAAGCCTTCACAACACATGATGGACTTCTGTAGAGGAGAGGACAACCCTCACTCACTAGTTTTCTAGCCTCATCCTCGAAGTAGTTGACGTGCGGAGTCCTAGTTTTCCTTCAGTGGTGGATCAGTATGCGGACGTCTTTCCGACGACGTTACAGGAGTACCTCCTCGCAGAGAGGTAGACTTTTATATTGATTTGTACCCTGGGACAGCCCCGATATCCACCCCAACATATCGGATGGCTCCCGCTGAGCTTCGAGAGATACGGGTACAGTTGGAGGACTGACAGGGCAAGGGATTCATTTGACCCAGTGTTCACCCTAGGCATCCCCGATATTGTTCGCCAAGAAGGCGGACGAGAGCTTGTGACTTTGTGTCTACTATCGTCGCCTAAACCCGGTGACAGTAAGGAACAAGAATCTGCTTCCGAGGATTGATGACCTCTTCGATCAGCTCAAGGGAGCATAGTGGATCTCAAAGATAGACCTCAGGTCAGGCTATCATCAGCTCAGAGTTTGGGACGAGGACGTGTAGAAGACAGCCTTCAGATATCGGTATGGCCACTATGAGTTCTTGGTTATGCCATTCGGTGTGACCAACGCTCTGGTAGTGTTCACGGGCCACATGAACTGGATATTTCATCCATACCTCTATCGATTTGTTGTGGTCTTCATCGACGACATTTTGATATACTCGACGACTTAGGAGGAGCACGCCTACCACTTGCGGGTTTTACTAGACACACTCCGAGAGCACCAGCATTATGGCAAGCTCTTGAAGTGTCAGTTCTGGATACGTGAGGTCCACTTCCTTGGGCATGTCATCTCTGAAGCGGGGGTTGTAGTGGATCCTATGATGATCGAGGCAGTGCTAGCTTGGGAGCCACCCAGGAGCGTGATGGAGGTGCAGAGTTATTTGGGACTAGCTGGATACTATCAGAGATTTGTGCCAGACTTATCCAGAGTTACGACAGCACTCTCATATTTGACGAAGAAGGGGAAACCCTTTGTGTGGTTAGACAGATGTCAGTAGAGATTCCAGGAGCTGAGACATAGATTGACCAGCGCTCCTATCTTGAGGCTTCTGAAGGAGGGAGTAGGGTACATAGTCTACTATGATGCATCAGGTACCGGGCTCAGATGTGTCCTGATGCAAGAGTAGGAAGTGATCGCCTATGGATCACGTCAGTTGAGGCCACATGTGCAGAACTACACTATCAATGACTTGGAGTTAGTAAGAGTGGTCTTAACTCTAAAGACATGGCGGAACTACCTGATGGGCGAGCGCTTTACAGTATTTTCTGACCATCAGAGTCTTAGGAACATCTTCTCTCAGAAGGACCTGAACCTGAGACAGCGACGATGGCTCGAGTTCCTCCAGGACTATGACATTGAGATAGTCTATAATTCTGGGAAGGGGAATGTAGTAGCCGATTCTCTTAGCAGTAGGATGAGCATTTAGCTACTTGAGGAGGTGGCAGAGCAGCTAGCCGCCTTGTAGATATCCATTGTGGATAGAGATGGGACAACCTTTCCTCAGTCTCTCATCGTCACTCCTCCACTACTACAGCGGGTCAGAGAGGCACAGTGTGGGGACACTGACTGTGAGACGCGGTGTGCAAAGATATCCTCAGGACAGGAACCTGATGGTATCCCCTTTGGAGCAGATCATGACATCCTTTTCAGAGGACTTACCTTGGTAACAGTTTCTTTAGGAGAGGAGGTGCTGATAGAGTTTCACACTTCCCCTTTGGCGGTACATCCTGGAGTGGCGAAGATGTACCCGGATCTCAAACGACAGTAGTGGTGGCCAGGCATGAAGAAGGCTGTGGCATAGTTCGTTTCTCGATGCCTCACCTACCAGCAGGTGAAGGTAGAGCATCAGGTACCCGAAGGCTTGGTACATCCCTTTGAGGTACCAGAGTGTAAGAGGGACGGTATATCCATGGACTTCGTGACTGTACATCCACTCACTTATAGATGTTACGACTCCATTTGGGTGATTGTCGACCAACTAACCAAGTCGGCTCACTTCTTACCCATCAGAAAGAAGGGCTCAGTGGATAGCATGGGACGTCTCTACGTTCAAGAGATTGTACGACTTCACAATGTGCCATCTTCTATCGACTCTGATCGATATGATCTCCTTACTTCCCGGCTTTGGAAGGGGTTGTAGGAGGCGTTAGGGATGCAGTTACGTCTGAGCGCCACCTTTCACCCTTAGATAGATGGCCAGACGGAGAGGACCATACAGACTCTCGAGGACATGCTATGCACAAGTGTCCTTGACTTTGGTCGTAGCTGGGAGGACCACCTACCCTTGGTGGAGTTTTAGTACAACAACAGCTACCACTCCACCATCGGGATGGCACCACATGAGGGGTTGTACGGACGACCTTGCAGATCTCCTTTGTGCTGGACAGACCCTCGGGAGTCAGCACTTGTGGGACCAGAGATGGTCCAGGCCACGACAGAGAAGGACTAGATCATCCAGGAGCGGATGAGGATAGCTCAAAGCCAGATGAATTCCTATGCTGATAGTAGGCAGAGGCCACTAGGGTTTGAGGATGGAGACCACGTCTTCTTGCGTGTCTCACCTCTACATGGATTACGAGGATTTGGCCGAGGCAGCAAGTTGTCTCCATGCTTCATCGGACCATTCCAGGCCCTCAGCAGGATTGGCGAGGTGGCCCATCACCTGGCTCTACCACCTAAGTTGCACTGGGTGCACGACGTCTTCCACGTATCTCAGCTGTGGAGATACGTGCACGACCTGATGCGTATCACTGATCATGGGGAGTTGGACGATGATGGTGGGGTGACTTTTGTAGAGGTCCCAGTGGAGATTCAGTATCGAAAGGATCGGGTCCTACATGGACGGTCTATTCCTCTAGTGTTAATCATATGGATTCCCGGGAACCTCCAAGAGAGCACTTGGGAGTGGGGGGATCAGATGCGTGCTCTGTACCCACTTTTGTTTCCCTAGTTTATAATGTATCTTTACGGGGACATAAATCCCTGAGGTGGGAGTGATGAAATGACATGTAAAATTCAAGGAATTTTTTTTTGTTAATTTTATTTGGAATATTACAAGAACACAGTTTCTAACGGCACCTAATTCTGAGACCCGGTGTGCCCAGAATCATTTTCCGAAGTTTGGCTCGGGTACGTTCAGTGAACGAATGAGCGGGTTTTTCTATCTTTTGAATTAGTGCTTAGAATCAAATTCTGAGGGCACCGATGGAATCACAGCGTCAGTATTTTCTTAGAAACGCCTTTTCCAGAGTTGCGTTTTCTCAAGTGTGGTTTTGAAATTTTCTGGTTAAGTTATGAAACAAAATAAAAGTGTTGTGACACTTTATTTTATTTCACATAATTCCACTTAAAGCCACTTAAGCTAAGTTAAGCGGATAAGCTGGAACCCACGATATCCTACCCACTTTGTAAGATATATGTGAGGTGGGGACCACATGAGCCCCTCCATTTCTTCCCTCCTAAGTAACGCACCCGCAAACCCCCCTCATTAATGAAAGTCAATCGTGCGTTTTTCTGGTTAAGAAATGCCCCATTAAACTGGGCAGTTAAATTGTTACAATTAATTCTTTGAATTAATTGTTCGTTTCTTATCTTTTAAATTTCAAAAGCTCAGGTCGGCAATAAAATAAGTGTTGGACTTATTTTATAATGGTTGAGGTTGTGTTGTGATAAACCATTGGGAGAAAAAGAGAAGATTTTCCGTTCTTCGACGAAGAACGCGATGAACGCACCACCCCCAACGAAGAACGCGAAGAACACACAACCGCTGACGAAGAACGTTGGCCTCCAACGAAGGGCAACGAAGAACGCCGAACCCTCGGAGATCAACGATGCGATGCTAATTCCGCGACGACCCTCTTCTTCCAAGATGATTAATTCCGCGACGAACACTTTTTCGATGACAAAGTTGAGGTAGGGGTTTTATGCATTTCAATTTTGTGATTTTTCTACCGTCGTTTTCCCCCTTTCAATTGAACCGCATGTTATCTCATTAACGGGAGGAGGTCGGACTGCACGAACATGGCCTACACTCCTCCCCTTTTGGTTGTGGATTTTTTGATGCGGCGAACAAGGCAACGCGGTGCCGAAGCACCGCGCGGAAATTGTAAAAGGGAGAGTGGAGAAACGCGGCGCCGCCGCACCGAGCCGTGGGAAGCAACAAATCTACGGTGCCATCATGTCGCACAGTAGAAGATGAACAAGGGATGCGACGCCATCGCGCCACGCCGAAGGACCTTAGAAGCACCGCGTCCAGAGTGGGGATGGGGCGGAGGGGTATGGAATCGTCGCGCCGCGACGGATAGAAGAAGGCCGCTCCTGGTTCCTGGACGTGGCAATACAGCGGAACCAGCGGCCGGAAGCGGGTCACCGGCGTCGGAGCGAGGGGACCAGCCTTACCGGTCCCGTGGCGGCAGAAGTCGGCCGGCCGGAGCGGGCCGGCCGAACCATGGAGGAACCGGGGCTTCGAAACCCCCATCTGGCCGGATAGAGCGACACCATTAAGGGGTCGCGGTTTTCGTCACGCGGGGGCAGCGCCCCCCATACCGATACGGTTCCGCCGTTCGGTCGAAACCCTGGCGGTGCGCCAACGCGCCGCGCCCCCGACGGCTGCCCTGGCCAGATCGCCGAACCAGACCGCCAGGCCGGGCCGCACCGGCCGTGCAGGACCGAGCCGTGCTAGCCGGGCCTGGCCATGCCCAAGCGGGCCGGACCCGGACCCGGTTCGGGTCGACCCGGTTCGGGCCGACCCTGGGGGTATCGACCAAGCCCGAACCCCCTGTTACCACACCTCTTCTGTCTGTTTCCCATAACATGAGATACAAGCCTCCGATCAATGCACCATCAGTTGAGATGCGATCCTTGGATTCAGACGGTAGTTTTGGTATATCTCTTCGATGGTTTCGGAGAACATTGAGTTCGGTCGGGTTGGTTCGTACACGAAACCAACCTTTCCCTCAGAGCAGAAACACTTATATCATGAGCTCCGGACGTCCGATTGATGTGCTGTAGACTTTGATGGATTCCTCTAAGTGAGATAGATCTTTTGGATTACTCCGCCCGAGTTTTGGACACAGGTGGAGTATGGCCGGGTTAGTTTTGCCTTAAAAACCAACCGGGCCTCTAGGACGAAAAGGCCAATAACTCTCAGACCGGATGTCCGATTAACGCGTCATCTGCGACGTTGAGTTCCTGTTGACGATACAGAACTTTTGGATACATCAACTCCAGACATTGTGTTAGTTGATGTATCAGCCTCTCAGCTCACAGAGCGGACCCTACCGAATGAGCTTGATGTGTGCGGGAACCCTAGATCTGGCTGTGACTGTGACTACGACGACGACTGTAGAGAGATCCTCAGTGGATTCGACGGTGACGACTACAAAACTTAGCGATCCTACGGTCCAATGTGGGCCAGTGGATATAGATACTGTGTGGGTCCGTCCTGTGTGGGTCTTCGCAGGGGTTAGTTACCTATAGATCCTTTGTGGGTCAGATCCTTTGTGGGTCATTTCGGGGGTTAGTTATCTATCGATCTTTTGTGGGTCAGATCCTTTGTGGGTCGTTAAGGGGGTTAGTTACCTATCGATCCTTTGTGGGTCAGATCCTTTTTGGATCATTGCGGGGGTTAGTACCTATCGATCCTTTGTGGGTTCGACGGCTTAGATGAATCAGTGGTAATATCTGATCATATCTATCGTCTTACGAAGAAGTATACCTGTGTGAGCGGAATCCCGTTTTTCTTTCCTATGTAGATTGTGTTGTGCTATCTTGTGTGGATTTACGTTTTTCTTTCTGGTGTGGACTGGGTAGTACTTGGGGTCGGATGTTGGAGCCGAACGAGGATTTATGACTTAGGTATATATATGGTTATATACCTAATCAGTGTCGAATGTTACTTTGTGATTGTATATTTCCTTTGTAGTTTATCCTTTGTGGATTTTGGGAGACCTTCGGGGGTCTCGAGGTCCCTACTGAGTAGCTTATATTCACCCCTGCATGGGCTATGGCCGCACTACGTTGTGTTGGTTGCAGACGATGGACAACACTGATCATGGTGGAGGCTTGCGGAGCAGGACCGTACCTGGAGGTGGACCACTGGGCTGGACGTACTCGGAGCGGTCGGCTGGTCCTGAGGAGTTGTGGAGGCAATCTGTACTCACCCTTCAGTTGGGATTTCTAGTGGACAGCTCGACATTGTGGCTTTACTTTTCAGTTGCTGTTTTCCCTTCCAATTATACTTTACTATCATTTTGGGTTTGTATATTGGCCCACTTAATTTTCCACATTTACTATTGTACTCAGTTTTTACTTAGTGTTTACTTCTACTGCTTGCTTGCTCTGTGGTGCTTTTTTACTTTACAAAGGCAATGCCTCCCCTTTTATTGGGATTTACTCCTTTGTGCTAGTCGCCAGCCCCTGGCCTATGGAAGGCGGGCTTGGGGTAGTCACGACACGGGCCCTGAGGATTGGTCGTGATAACTATCGAGATCATTCTAGGTGCAACACCAATGTCTATTTCTCCATATAGGATGGCACCAACAGAGCTACCGGAACTCAAAATAGCATCTTGAAAACTTTGTGGCTAATGGTTTCTATAGACCTAGATCATCATTGTTGAGTTCACCTATTATTTTTTGAAAGAAGGTGGACGGTAGCCTTATGTTATTGGTGGATGATCGCCGAATCAAATAGATCATGGTAATGAAACAATATCTATTTCCTTATATAGATGATCACTTTTTAAAGCATTAGGGAGAAACTATTTTCAATAAGGATGATCTAAGGTACGGATATACCTAGGTGCATGTGAGACCATCTAACATACCACATACAAAATTATTATGTAGGTATGGCTTGTATAAGTATCTATTTATGTGATTCATATTCATGAATGCACTAGCAGTATCCATGGATCTGATGAACTTTAGTTTTCACTCGTATCCTGATTCATTTGTGGTAGTCTTTATGAAAAAACTATTGGTTTATTCTCATTCCAAACTAGACCATGAAAACCATCTTAAAATTGTTTTGAGTAAACCTGGAGAGCACCATCCATACACTAAGCACAACCAATGCCACTTCTGGATTGAAAATTTTCACTTAACATGATATATTATATCTGAATCAGGAGTATTATTTGACCTATAGATGGTGAGGAGCATTGTTTCATGGAAAAATCCCCAGTATTTCTTCAACATCCACATTTTCTTGGAAATTTCTATCTATTAAAAGAGTTTTATCTTGGATCTCTCTTTCTGATCGGATCCTCTTACAACTCTAACTATTATAGGTGTACAATTAATCTTGTAAAAATCCAGTGAGATGACTTTTCAAGACATTAAATGAAGACCGAACACTCCTCTGATCATGATTCTTCAAGATCCAATAAAAATCTTTATTTTTAATTTTGATGGTTAGGGAATCAGAATGGGTGTAGTTTTGATGTAGGGTGATCGAGTCATGTATTTTCTATCCCTCTAGGTGATACCTCACCAGAAAAACTATCCTAAAAAAATAAATTGAGTTAGCAGCCATGGTTCATGCTCTATGTTTTTGTAGACACTACTTATTGGGTGAATGATAAGTTGTTTACCCGAATCAAAAATGCCTAAAATATATCTCCACTCGACAAGACATGAACATAAGGAAGCAAATATGGGTCGAATACATGCAATCCTTAAACATTGAGTATGATTATACCATTGTTATGGGTAATTACATGGAAGATTATATGAGTCGTAAGACACAGACACTTGTCATTCAAGTAGCCAGTAGTGATTTGGAGATCATGGAATTTTTGGTTGAGATGCATCTGGAGGATTAGGAACATCATGCAAAACATGTTCTAGCATCTCATACAATGACAACATCTCTTCTAGATAATTTATGCTTTCTAAAAATGACTAATCTTGATGTGGTCATTTTCAGGGAATTTTTTATATGATCGAACCCACCTCATTTTTGGGTTGTTTATTGAAGTGAATATATCTTTTATTATGGCCTAGTCTGGGTACCTTTCAGTATAGGGGAAGGGATGATGAAGGAATCTCACACCTTTATTTTGGTAGTTCATCCTAGACAAACCATGAAGTAAATAGACATGTGTTGACTGTAAGGGTGGCTAAGTATGAAAAAGTAGATAATGGATTTTATCACTCAGTGCCCCACCAATCAACAGGTGAAGGCAGTGGAGTAGTTTCCTACTAGTCTCCTATAATCTCTATCAATTCTTGAATAGAAATTGAATGACATCACCATGTATTTCGTTATAGGATTTACAATATCTCATTGAGGCAATGATATAGTATGGGTGGATATTTATAGGTAGACGGTGGTAGCACACATCTTACCTATAAGAAAGACCTTTACAATTGATGAGTTGGGAAGACTATATATATGAGAGATTGTGTGACTTTATGGAGTACCTAATTTTATTTTCCTAGATAGAGATGCCGGATATACATCACAGATCTTGAAAGGGTTATAAAAAGTTCATGGATCACATGTACATATGGGAAATTCATACCACCCTCAGACCAATGCATACTCTGAGAGAACTATACGACTGTTTTATGATATGTTATGGTCGTGTATCCAACATTTTGGAGGTTCCATGCAACAATTCAAATGGATATGTACAAGGAACTCTATGGTAGGTCGTTCTGTTGACCTTTATGGAGGAATGAAGTAGGTTAGGTATATTTGTTAGTTCCTAATATCATTCCAGAGACTTATGTGAATGTTCATATAATTCAGATGTATATGACTACAACTCAGTGAAGACAGAAGTCTTATACCCATCGTCGATGCAGTCATATAGAGTTTGACAGTGGGACATCGAGTCTTTCTGCATTTTTCTCCGAGGTTGGGTCACAACCGGATCAAGTGATAAGGTAATTAATCAATGAGGTACGTCAGGCCATTTGAGGTAATGAATAGAGTTGGGTATATATCCTATCAGTTACTATTACCTTAGATGTATCCTTCCATGCATAATGATTTCCATGTATCTCATCTCTAAAAATAGCATACTGACCAATCTCATTATTTTTGACCCTGATGACATCGAGATTGAGGTAGATGCATCCTTTGGGGAGTATCTGATCTATATTTTGGAACATAGCTTGAAGGTCCTTTGATGATGTTTATATCCTAATGTCCAGGTGGTATGTAAACACAGATACATTCCGGACGAGACTTGGGAGGGAAAGATGAATGAACATGTGTTGTGGGAGGAAGATTTCTATGATGACATTTCACTACCCTTGGACCTTCCACTCAGGGATGTGTTTTATTAAAGAGGGGGGGTTTTCATTTCAAGGATTTTTTTAGGTTCGAACTGTTTTAAATTTTTTTTCTTAATTTCATGAAGAGATCTAGGGAGTGCATTGACGCACCATGTTGTAGGTCATGGCCTGCTGTTTTAAAATTCTAAATAACAATATAGGTTTTATGGAAAATGTTATATCATGATTTTTCACTATGTTTGGGATTAATGTAATTAATTAAGAACTAAAAAAATAATAAGATATTTAATGAAAATTTACTGTAAAGAAAGAATGATTAAAAATAAACGTTGAAATAATATAGAAATGGGGTTATATAAAAAGTAAATGTAATTTAAATGAAAGATTTATATTTTTATAATTTTTAACATTTTTTCATCCTTTTTATTTTATTTGATTTTCCCTTTTATATTCACATTTAATTTAATTTTATGTTTACCTTATTTTATTATTTTCTATTTCATTCTTTTAATTCATTTTTTCTCTACTATCTTCCTCTCCCCCGTCTCACTCCACACCTTCCCCTCTCCCTCGGTGGGGAACCCCCTTTACCCCTCTTCAAGAGACCACCATGAATCCATTATTCTTTTATATAATTAATTACCAGGTGTGATGAAAACTATATAGGATGGATAACATTGTTCATTTAGAAATGTATGATTTTTCTGAGTACCCTTCATGCAGTTTTCCATGGAAGGATTTTCCCAATTTTGGGGTTTTTTCTAAAATCATCATTTTTCTTCTATGTTTGGTCAGATTAAAGCCTACCATGGATCATATATCCATATATTACTATAAAGTAGGATCTCTATTCACTTTCCCTCCATTTTTTTCAATTTATAGAAACACATGGTTGTATCGTTCATTGGTGCCTACCGACATTGTGTAATTTCCCAAAATATTTTCAGTTTAATTGTTTTTATTAATTGTTTCATCCAAATTTATCATTAAATAATTGTGTATGTTATTTCAATGTGTTCATAAACCCATTTGGGCATTCCAATATGGCTAGTATAAATTTATTTAGCCCGGTATTTTTATTTAATTAACCTCAATGGGTTGCACATCCCATTTTTGTTATGTTTAATTTAAATAAATAATTTTGATTAATTATGAATCATGAGTTGTTTTATATTTTGTAGTTTTTTATGATGATTTATGTATTAAAAGTTTCATTTATCTTCTTTTTCTGATATGGTATCTTAACAAGTTATGTTTTTACGCTGCTATATTAAATTAATAACTTGTGTTGCACGGTCGTGTCTGCTTAAATTTCATGCTCCAATTACATATGCATGCTACTTCATATCTGGTAAGGTGAAATTATAATTAAAATCAAATAGGGGAGAGAAGGTGGGTCTTTCATTAATGTTCAATCTTAGACCCTCTTTTCCTCACTGGTTACCACTACCAGTTGGGGGTGTCTTTATATTTTTCATATTAAGACATCTCCGGGATTTGTAAATACATTCACGTAATATGGGATCCAAAAGGGCCCATTAAGGAAAGATCCATTGGAAGTGTGGCTAAATCATCCTTAGAGGTTGCTCAAACACTTTTTTGAGATCAAGATGGACTCATGGTAAATCTATGCCTTGAAAGATACTTGGTCTGTTGAACCTTTTTCTTGTACAAGATTAGTGGTATTAAAAAATTTGAAGGATGTACCATAGTAATACCTACGGGGTGGGCTCGGACTCCAACTCTCTAAATGAATAGTAAAAATGATGCACTGAAGGTTTATGTTAATTCTGCTTTGTGTCTCTTGAGAATTGGGATATTTTTGTGGTATGATATAGCAGACCTAGTTAATACATGATTTAAACCCCAATTTAAAGCACATTATTGGGGGTATGCCTCTTCATTATTTTACATTGATTTTATAGGATTAAATATATACATTTTCGCATTCTTATTATTATAGGTACTCTTTTTAGTCTTACATATTTGGCCGAAGCAGGTTATTAGGGATGGGTACTGTTGGGAACCCAGCCGGAGTTACTTAATTTATTTCAATTAAGTAATTATCTATGTTTGAAATATAATGGAATATTGCATTTTATATCTTCATGAAATGGAACAGTTTAGAAAATGTGGGTGTCATAATACTATGATTTTATCTCATACCCTACTTAGGCATCACTGAAACTGGAGTAGATAACATGCTATTAGGCGTTGACAAAAGAAAGCATGCTTCTTTCTGAGGCTTGATTGTTTCTTGCTTCTTAGGATAGAGACTATGATAATGTAATGAACCTTTCTCATGATGCATTTGTTGCACATAGTGTCTTTTATTTTTAGTTGATATTATTCATGGGTTTCTGTCTTCCATAGTTTCAGTTTAGACAGACATTATAGCGTGACATTGTTTTGTGAGCTTCCACACTGGAATATTATTTAGTTGGTTTACTCATATTTCTTCTACAATAGTATATTCATTTATATGGATCGGATATTTATTATGAATTTTTGGTATACTAATTCTATGATAATACATATTACTTGTGAGGCCATAGTCTCCCCCACATACATGAAAATGTTACTCACTTCTAGTCCGGAGCCTCTGGTGTTCGGGGAGATGCTCTTGAGGTTATGTGGCCAACCCTGATCGGGGCACCCTTTAGGTGGCATCATGGATGGGGATGATACAAAAATAAATATAATATTATCATATATTTAGAAAACCAAAAAATTATTATATCTAATAAATTATATATCTTTATAAATATGTTATATTATCCAATTATAAACAACTCCTTGTTTATGTTATGATTCGGGGAATATTAAATTTGTTTTTCATATATGTTTTGGATTTTTAATTTTTCATCATATGAATTTGATCATTATTTAGTTATTCAAAAAAATGAAAACAATATATAGATATCATATATATTTTTAATATAAATATTTATAATAATCTATATGATGTTGAAATAGAATAATAAATATACCATTCATGGAGGGGGTATACCGTATGAATGCATGAATGTTGTTTACATTTTATTGTCATTTTGAAATAATTAATGTAATTGAAATGTATGTATATATAATATAATTAAATTATAATAATTAAGTAGTATTAATCATATGATTTAACTAAATATATCATAACAACAGGTTATGTAAATTATAAATTAATCATATCTCCTTGAGGGGGCTATAGTCCACACGTCCACAGATGATATTATCGTATTTAAAAAAAATTAAACACATGAATATATGTGTTATTAATTAATTTAATAAGAATAATTTCATCTTAAATAAAATATATAAAATCTAAAAAATTATTTACATTAGAATATCTAATAAGTATAGGTGGTAACAGAAAAATAAATGATATCAATTCATGTGGTGGTAGTCAACCGTATACACAAATTGTAAGTTCATTACCAATTTTATGGAAGTGTTGTATGTGTAGGTAGAAACCATAGAATAACATAATATAATAATATTAATAATATATTGTTTATTATATAATCATGGAATAATAATAATTTAGTGGGAGATGAATGAAAATAATACAAAAGAGCACGTTGAAGTATGTGACCACTTCATTGGATAACTCCTCTTGGTTTTTACCAAAGGACTTACTTGGTTTTATATATACCAAAATGGGCACTACTAAGATGATTCTAGGTAATTATGGAGGATATTTGGAAATATTTTGGTTCTGAAAATGTTCTTGAGAGTTGTGAATAAGTTTAGGGCTTGACTTCCCCTTTATAAAAGAGGAGGAGTGGCATTATTCTAAATATATGAAGGGAAACTAAATTGAGAGATCACAATTACATCATGTGCCACTAAAAATAGAAACAATTATATCCAAGAGGGTAATAGCAATAAATATTTACAGGGATTGGTGTTTGGAAATTTTTTTATTTTATTTTCCAATTAATTTAATGTTTAACCACTATGTAAACTAATTTTTACCTTAATCACTATAATTAATTGTAATTACGTTCAATAATAACAATGGTAAAAAATTAATGTTACCTTATTAAACATCAAAAGGTATTTTATTCATAATATGTAATTCATTTTTCAATATTATCATAATATATGTAGTAGAAATTAAATTAAAATAAATCATGCAGACAAGTCGCGATAATAGGGGTTTAAAGTGAAATTTTTTAAAACTATGAAATATATTTAAATACATTTTAAATTTAAAAATCATTATAATTACATAATGTGTCCTAATATTTATAAAATTGATATAATTAAAAATTTATCAAAAAAATGAAATATATTTTATTTATATAAAAAATAGATAAAATCAATTTTCAATTAAAAATTAGTGTTTTTCACTACTCAATAAAAAAAGATACATCATATAAAATTACAAAAAATTAAATTAAATTAAATTTGGATTTTAAAATCTAAAAATTAATTTTATTTTGTCAAATAAAATTGTAAAATTAATAAAAATATTAAAATTGTGTTCCCCATTAGAAGGTGGTAGAATTATATTTTATAAATATACATCATTTTATTCCTAAATTGGAATTATTCTTATCTTATGCCTATATAATCTATTGGATAAGTGGGAACCATTTTTAAGAATATTTTATATATAATGATATATTAAAAAAAATCACCAATAGTGCTTTGTTTAATTTATTGGGATAAAATGTTTTGTAGAAAAAAGTATAATTTTCATGGTAAAATAATGTTTATTAATTTTAAAGAGTTTTTACGTTCATTTATAACTAATATTAAACAAAAAAAATAACTTATAAACATTTTTAAATAATATTTTCTCACTTTTGTTAATAATATTCCTAACTTCCATTCCAATAGATAAGTGGTTACTATAATTATATTTTAATAACAATGTTAGTAGTATTTTAATTTTTGGTAAAACTTGAACTTGAGTATAACACAAGGTATCAATGAAACTGTGAATTTTGTGTCAAAAAATAAGTAAATATGATTTCTCTTACTACAAACTATAATAATTATTTTTTAGTTCATGCAAAACATGATTTTTTTTAAAACACAATCCAAATTGAGTGCTTTTAGATAACACGAGTTATATTTATTGTTGTTTAAATGAGGAATATAAAAATTATTAAAATAAATTGAAAATATTTTCACAGAATATTGAAGCGTTAAAAAACAGATCCAAAAAATATTTTTAAGAAAAATGAATTGTATCTCTATTTGGAGAAGTTAATCTATATGCACACACATGTGATTTAATCACATCTTGTTTTATGGAAAATGGGTCTATTATGTTGTTTTTATAATTCGATTAACATTTCCTAATATTAATGATAATTAATTTAATAATTTATGATAATAATAATTTATTTAAAAGTGGTAAGGAAGAGTAGAAAAAATTACTAGTTAGAGAGGTTACAACTTCTTCGAAGCATAACCATTAGATCTCATCTAAAAAACTATATGGTTGGCATTTTTATAAGAACAAAAACTTAACAATGTGTATAAGGAAGTATATAGGATAATCTGTAATTGTATGGTATATAAAAGAAACAAATTATGGAGTAAAAATGTAATATATGAGGTTACCTTTTATAATTGAGTTGAGGAGCACTTTTTGAATTCCTCACAAGATTAAATTATAATAAATTTTTTTTATCCAAATACAACCAAATGGATATGGATTCAAATATAACATAATAAAAGGCTTTAATATCATAAAAAAATTGATTTTATACATATTTTGGTTTTATTTTATACATTATAAATTTTTAAACTCATAGATAATATATTTTAATTTTAACTACAGTAGTATTTTTTTTAAATTTTAATTGTTTTTAACTTTACTTATTTGATTTTGAAGAATATCATGTTTATGTGTTAAAATACATTGTTTTTTGAAAATATAAAGTTTACATGTTAAATTGGAACCAATTATTTTATTATTTAAACCACATGTAAAGGTAATCTAAATAATTCATTGATCACCATAAAAATGTTTATTTTAATATTTCTTAATATCATTCATTTTGTTTTTATATTAATTAAATAATTACTCCTCCAACGTTGTGTTTGGAATTAAGGTAATAATTTAATTACGTGAAATTATAAATAAGTATTAATTTCTTATATATATATATATTATGTTACAAAATAATATTTCTAATCAAACATATACACTAGATCACCCCATATTAAAAAAATTATATTTATTAAGAACTAGATTGTTACATCACTAACATTCCATTAAATAAAATATCATAAATTAAATAATGTAATCCATGTCACCTCAAATTTTATAATTGAATTTATATAATGAATCTACACTTATAAAAATATTTTTTGAAAATTTAAAACAATTGATAATGTATATAATATATATATATTATATAAAATATTTGAAAAGTAATAATTTAATATATACTAATAAAATTCATTGAATGAAAAAATTACTTTTTTTCAAAATAAAAATATCTCTCATATAATATTTTAAAATATTAATCATTTGATAATAAATAAAGTTATTATATAATGTATAGAACATATATTTTCATAATTTAGTCTTTCATATTTAGAAAAAAAACGGTAATAGCTAGATTGCAACAAGAACATAATAATGTAATGTTTTTATTTTAATCTCATTGTTGTGTGTAGAAAAAAATATTGAAGAAAAAAAATATTTATATAGAAATATTTCATAAATATAATAGGGTGTTATGTTATACCAACCATGAACATAATTTTAGTCCCAATATTAATTACATGTATACAAAAAGATGACTATACCTCCACCACATTACGTCCATAGGTTCCAACATATCTTCCTCAAATTGGTAATTTTCTATAAAACATTAACCGAGAGATTTGTCTTTTATCGTTAACATTTTATAACAAATCCATAATTTTAATGAATTTTCTTTATAATAAATGCATTTCTATCGTGGTATTACCTCTTGGTTTAGTATATGTCAAGGATATAGATTTTTAATTATCAAGGGAGATACATGGAACACGTCATGAACTTGAGAGAGATTAAGTGGAATCACCAAACGATACACTAATATCCCAATATGATCTTATAATTCAAAGGGGTTCATATACATACCATTTTGTTGAACCCTGTTTCATACATAGATAAATTAATCAAATTATATTCTTACCAACATTAAATTACAAAACATGTCAATGATTATCATTGTAACATTACCTCTATCATTGTGTTGTGCTTAAATTTTTTATATGGAATCTAACCTTCTCTACTATCTCAGTATCATGATGAAGTCCCAAACACATTATATGTGAAACTTCTTTGCATTACATTGAAGTTATACAGTTATTTCCATAAAGAGTTTCTTAAGGATATATCTAAATGTTCAAGTGAAAGACATATTTTCATCTAAACTATAATATTAGTAGTTTTTTATACTGACCATATTTTAAATATATTAAAAAATATATTAGTATATCATAAATTTATTGTAGTATTTTCATAGACCGACCATCTACGAGAGGATGATACATAATACTTAATCTCAATTATGTATTAATACCTAACTGGGAAATTTACCAAAACATATAGGTGAAATTTATATGCCAATTAGATATAATTGAATAAGGTAATCCCTGAATCATTATGACTTACTTAATATATATTATTGAAAATAGATATAGGGAGAAATATTATATGAATAATGTTTACTGACTCTAAAAGTAGATTAAATTTCATAAAAAATTATCTAAAAATCAAAATAAGATAAATCAAAAACATTACTAATATCATTAATCATATTTCCACAAACTATAAAGTCATTAATCCTTTAATATCGTTGTTGCAAAAAAAATTGGGATTTATTTCAATATTCACACCTAAAATTATCATAATCTTGAAAACACCATTCAGGTAAAATCCTAAAAATGGGTCTCAAAAAATAATCCTAGGATGCTAACCGTAAATATTATGATAATATTAGATTTGTACATATTACCTTCAAAAATATATTTCACTACATTTTCATTATACAATATCTTATATTGTGGAAAAATGGTTTCATCGGAATATTTTGATCTTCCTTCTATAGTTTAAATATCAAATGTTATTTAATTATTCCATAAGTCATTATAAACTAATATAATCACCAAAAATTTCCTTAATTGATGAGAAATAGTTTTTTCAATGTGATAATTAATAAAAAATAATATAGGAAACTCCCAACTATAGAGGGGGGAGTATGGGTGTCCTAATTATCTACATTCACTTCATACATTTTGATTACATAAAAGTTCTATTTTGTTACTTTTATTCATAGATTATTTTTAAATATTATTAATAATATCCATTGATTTGATAAATTTATTCCCATATTTCCTTAAAATTATTCAAAATGAAACACAACACTTTGGGTGATACATTAGTTTACATTGTCACCCCTTTTTCAATTACACTCCAATTAATCACATTTCGACATTTATAGGCATTATAACACACATGTGAACATTTAAAAAACCAAAATATATCCTTCAATCACATATCATTATATTTATTCCAAAATATATAAATTGTAGAGGTGTAGATCCAATTTTACCAAAAATAATTTATTAGAATTTTCATGAGAATCGATCTTGTTTTAAAAGAACATTGATATAAAGAGAATCTTTAACAGCCGTTTCGAATTTGATTGCTCATAAAATGATTCCTTCATAGATACTAGGGTATCTTATTGTAAAATAGTTTTGGATAAATTGTTGGAGGAATCCTAAGAATAAATAAATATTACATTTAAGGGTTATAACAAAACATGGGGCATACCATGTAATCCTTATAAAATTATCCTCAAAAGTAAATATTTATTCATCACACTTTTTATTATACTTGAAAAATTAATACCCTATCATTGAAAATAGAATAAGAAAAAAGTATTTACTAATTAAAATGTATTTATATGAATTATATTACACATTTTCAATACCATCAACTTCCTTATATTCTTGAACATTGTATCCAATAATCTGATTCTCCATTTAGAGGATAAATTGTTTATAATTTTTTTTCATATACTGACAATTAAAGAAAAAAAAATTCTATATGATTTTAGTATATTAAAAATCCCATATTAGATAATAATACCCAATAAAAGAAGGTTTATGTTTTATCATGAGTGATTTAATTGTATATTTTTTCCTTGATAGATTATTTAGAAACATGTTAACATTAATTTCATGTGAATGTTGTGTGGGCATGGTAGCATGATTCTACATTCCATATCCAATATATTTTGTTAAATATTGTGGATAATCACTTCTAATTCAGTATCCCTCATAATTAACATGGTTATTTCGAGCTCTACCCATTTCCTAAAACTAAATAAATTAGAGTGAGAAACACTAATCTAAATGTATAACCATATATTTTATACAAATCCTTTATATAATACTTAAATCACGATAACTTCTTCTATGTCACATGTGGTGTGACATATTTAATTCATGATCATTATTAAACCTTTATGATTTTATATTATACATATTTATATCCTCCATTTTTTTATTAATTATTTTTAAACATAAATATTGAAATATTATGTATACCCTGATCTAATAAAAGGTATAGAAATTTGATCTTACTAAACAAAAATATTAATTTTTTTAGAATAATATTAAATATATTACAATATTATCCATGAAATAATAATAAAAGTTTATATTTATTGGATATTATATAAATAATTATCTTATTTTATGAATGATTTTTAATATCTCCCAGCATTGTCTTTACATGTTTACTTCACATAAGCATACCCTACCTAAACCATTCTTAAAATCATATAAAAAGAAACATATGAATGGGTGAGCTTTTATTTGTAGTAAGGGTAAACATAAAAGATATCAATATAGAATCATATTTAATCACATCATATGAATATTGTTATGTGAAAATGAACATAACATACAACATTCATACCCAACATGATATAGATCAAAAAAATAGAGTCATGAAATAAAAAAATTATTATTTTAAAAAACACGGTCTATAAGATAGAGAAATTAACATAAATCTATCAGGAACCATAAAATCATATTATGAAATTTTATTACCATAATAATTATATAACACAATTTCACATGTGATGTTTAACTACTAAGTCCATCAACATGATGGATTAGGACACACATGATTCCCATATTAGATTAGGATACACCTCTTTCCCAGTGTGGATAAGTCCCATAAACCATTTTCCCATTTTTATGTCACGAAGTTTAATTATTTACCTAATTAATCAGTGGGATATAAAGGCAAAACACTATAACAACCCATGTTTTTATGAATTAATTTTTATCTGAATAAATAAAATTTCATTGATTTCATAAAAATTACCCTACAACATGTTTTCATTTATTCACACACATGAGAAAGTTATTATTTAACTACATGAAAAACCTATATTAAATTTCAAAACAAGAAACAAAATTTTTTTATTATATTATGCACAATGTCGTGTATCTTTAATATCCTGCATTACCTATAAGGCCAAGTTGTACTATGATAGAATATAATATTAAAAATATTAATAAAATATTATTGTGATTATCACCACTCGATTGGAATGGAAAAGATGAATTATATTGACTAAATTAGGAAACAATGGTTTTAAAATGACTATAAAATAAATTATTTGTTTATAAATTTTACTAAATGAAACTAAAAACCAATTTAATATTATTGATGTATTTTTATGTAAAAAACCAGCATCTAAACAAACTAAAGGATTTTATCTTAATATATAATATTAATCAATATTAGTTAGATGTATTAATTAAATTTATATATTATAAATTAATAAAATTTTTACATTCATCATCTATGTTTAATATTCATAATATAATAAAAAAAAATCCAATTCTATGATTAAAAATATATTGTATTCAATATGGATATATAACATCATTTTAATGGATATCTAATTTTAAAATGTAAAATTTAAAACATTTATAATTCATATTAGAAAAAAATTAATTATTAAAATAAGAATATAACAATTTAATTTTTGTGACTCTACTATTTTTCTGTGATGTTTTATTTTTTGATTAATACTTTGAAATACTGAATTGTAATGGAAAACTACATTTTATTCTAATTTAATTATATAGTAAAATTATATTATAAATTTAGTTTAATGTATAATTAGTTATGTTAAACATTAATTAATCTAATTTAGTTCATTTAAATAAATTTCGCTTTGGAATAATTTATTAAAACATTTCAGTCTTATAGGCTTTTCACTTTAATAACTTGTCGTCTAATATCATCCACGTGATTAATTTGTAATTATTATCCATAAGTTTTTTTATTATATTTTGGAAAAGTGTATTTCATATTTTTAACAAGCATAATTTATAATTTATAATAAGTATAATTTTTTTATTAATGTGATTAGTGAAATCTGTTAAAATTAATTATAATTAGTAAGGTAAAAACATATTTACCACATGACTATATAAAGAATATATGGTGTAAAATATCCCAAAACATTTACAAAAACAATTAAATAGTATTATTATGACATGAAACATACGGTAATGCATTTTTCATGTTATGGACGCCTCATGATTGGTTAAAACCTATGGCGTACAATATTCTTTTCAATAATGTTGAGTGTGTCCTTTCCCCACCAGTAAAAGGAAAACACTTCTCCCTCATCTAAACACATCCTAAAAACATTGGATGGTCCTATAACATCCCATATAACATCAAAAAATCCCAATCATAATCCTACAAGACTCACCATGAGAATAAATTATACTAAGGATTGATTTTTGGTACTATCTAAAAGGAGTCACCAAAAAAGGTAATGTTTTTCAACAAGAAATGTTATTTTATTTATTTCAACACTAATTAAACTATTATCATAACATGTATATATAATAGAATTAATATCCTAAATATCATTATTTTTTGTTTTTTTTATTACCTATATATTAACAATATTCTATCAAATTGAATACACATTCTTCGTTCGTGTGTGCGGAGGACAACCGCCTCATGAACCAATGTAGTCTGTTCTTCCATTAAAAACTCTAAAGGTTAGAAATAATTATAGGATTAAAATTATTAATTATACATATTATAATTCGTATGAATTTATTCTTCTTTAATTATTATATAACAGATAACATCCCACATTTCTTTTCAAAGGAATATGAAATTTTCATTTCTGGACGTGCGGACTACTGCCTCCTCAAATGGTTGTGATTCTTTCAGAAATTTGAGAGAATATAATAAAAATGTTTAAAATAAAAATATGTTTTATATGTTAAATAATAATTATAATGAATATATATATATAAATCATTTAGTTTTATTTCATAAAAAATATTAAACAAAAAAAGATACAAATTTCATTTGTACATAAGACTTACCCTCTCCATGAACAATGTATTTCATTTCATATTTCATTATTTTTAGGAAAATTATATGAACATATTCTATGAAACAAAAATATTTTATTTATTCTTATAATTATGGAAATAATTATATCATTAACCATGTTAGAGTATATAGAATAAAAATTCAAAACATATACAAAATAATCGGTTATTACTCTGAACATAAATTGACATGAAATTATTAATAAATGAGAAATGTAATGTCATAAAAAATATTATATTTTATGATATATAATAATATGGTTTTGTTTTATATTTATAATAATCTTATACATAATATAATTTATGCTTTAGTGTGTATGAAGAATGTAAAGAATTATACTAAGGGGACTTCTGTTATGATAATTATTTCTATGAGACTTATGGCACTAGTGAAAAAATCCTACTAAAGATTTTTTTTTTCTATTTTTAACCACCATTATTAATGGTGATTTTATAAATATTTTCTTTAATATCAGTTAAGAATCCAATATGGTAATCAATAACATGATTGATTTTTTAAAACAGTTATTTAATAATATAAGATAAAATCCTTCATCTGATGTGTTTTTCACATCTGTTACAAAATAAAAAATGTTAAATATTAGATATTATATTGGATTTTTATGTTCGTTATTATATAATAATGTAAAAACTAATTAAAAAAATTAACTATTCATGTTACCCTTCTTCTCCACTACTGACCAAACAAGAAACAAGCAGAACAAGAAGCATAATAATATCAAAATTAAAGAAGAATAAAGGAGTCAAACCTACAAGAGAACTATTATGATAATTTTACATTCACTATTAATTGTTAAAACATTAAAAAATTACTATATTAATGAAAAACATAACTAAATTCGGCCAAAACATCTCCCAAATAAACATTTATAATTAAAAAATTTAATATTAAAATATTCATTAAAAAGAAACTAAAATATTCTCAAACATGTAATATAATTTGATCATTCCACTTGTAAGTGTGTGACATATTATGAACTATATGGTTAAAAAACATAAAATAACTAAAAATTAAAAGGAATGAATTTACCATGTATAATGAATAAAATAATTCAAATATTAAGGAATAATTTATAAAGAAATATAACATTGTCCAACTTTGTAACTATTCCAACTGTAATAATGTCATTCATAAATCATAACACATAATATCCACCTTTGATGACAACTTTTTGTGTACGAAAATTCTTTTTAATTTTTTTTTGAATTAAAAATAAATTTTTTATATAATACATCCAAAATGTAAAAGTATAAATTGATATTTATCTTTACTTTTACATGCTTGATGTTATCACTACTTTTCTTTGTAGAATTTTGGAATAAATCCTATCCCTTATTAGAAAATAATATGAATTAAATAAATTTAAAATTTTTTAAAATATAAAAAAATAAGAAAAAAAATAATGTTAATAATATTATCTAAAAATTTCCTCCCACATCCCCATGGATAGCGCTTATCTGGTAGTGTTTCTTCTACATTGGAAAATTACACATAAAATATAATTCTCACTGATATAAAATAAAATTTAATATCCATGGTTATTATGTTAATTGAAAAATAACACTTTCTATTATTTATGTTCTATACCTCTTAGTAGAAAGATATATTCAGCACTACGTAATTATATTTTATTCAAATCATTCAGCAATATAAACTTTTTTTTGTTCCTCACTGAATGTCTTCTCTAAATGTGAAATGAACTGTGAGTCCATCCATACATCTAAATCTATAATTCCATTATCCTCAAGTATTATATAATTATACAATATATAAAACAAAAATAATAATAAATTTTTAATAAATTTAATGAAGGGAAATATTTCTGTTAAGACTTAGATTGAAAAAACTTGATTCATTTTGATGCCCAACATGTATCTAATAACAAGATAATTGATGTCATTTGTTGTAATACCCACATATATCTCACACATTCTAACATAATATTCTATTGGAATCATATAATGACCCACAAAAAAATTTGAATATCTTTACAATATGTCAGGACTACTAGAATTTGTACTTAATGTCACATCCTTTTGCCTTTGGTGTTTCCTATAAAATATCTCATTACCTTTAAATTATTCCAATAAATAAATAGAAAAATATATTACCTTTAAAATTTTAAAAAAATTAATAATAATATAATATAAATGATAAAATATACACATACCTCTATAGTAACGTGTCGTAGAAGCCTGTAAGGACAATCTAAAAAGTGGGTGATACTTTTCCCAATTGTACTAACCTCATCTGTATTTAACATTAATCTGGTTGTTATATATATAATATCCTATAAAGTGACCCAATTTTACTCTACCTCTATCTTTTGATGATGAATTGTATATATTATATAATATATCATCCTATATAAAACTATATAATAGTGAGGATCATCAACACACCACTTAGAAAAACTAGGATGTTGTGGAGGAGGGGTGTATGTGTAATATAAAAAATTGTGTCTATAGGCAGAGGTGGGGAAGTTGGAGGTACTGGTGGAGGTGGAGTAGTGGGAGTTTCAGTATGGAATTGTATTGGCATGTCTGAAAACATAGACTGTACTGACACTTTTCTCTTTTACACCATTATCACATTAATATTTTGAACATCAGCCTCCCTAAATTCTATTTTCATACAAAACCAATATATGGAAGAAGCTGTAGAACATGGAAATAATTTACTCACTGATACACCTACTAGGTATCCTCAAATAACATCCTAGTGTTTGGCCATTCCCAATGCTACATAAAAATATCTTTTATCCCATCAGCATTAAATATCCCTTGTGTGTTGTGGTTCTCAATAGAATACTATTTTAATTATTTGAATTTTTTTGTAATATTAGTATTCAATGTATATAATGAATTGAACTATCTTAAATAAATAAAATAAACTTGTTTTAATCCTCTCAGCTACATCCCTTGATTATTAATTAATATATTGTATGTTTTTTCTCTTTCAATCGCTCTTCTATTTTTCATGTCTAGACAGAGGGGGTGTTGGGGAACCCACTCCATAGATTAATGACAAACCTTTATTTTTTGTACATTTTCAATCACTATTTTTTATTCCACTAAGGTTTATCCTCTCCGATATATTATATTAGGCTATACATTTCTACATTGGATCTCCCAATGACATCTCAAAGATTACTAAAAATTATTAATAATAAAACTTTAATATATCATTAATAAGATCTATAATATAAGAAAAATACTAAAAGTTTAGATTTCATATAGAGAAAATGATTCTTTTTGTCTTCTTTCAAAAAATTATTTCCCTGTGTCTTTATCTATAAAATGATATATATGTCATGTATTTTCATGTTTCTTATCCCCAAAAAAATAAAATCAAATGTGAGGGAAGATTTGAAATCCCCCAATCTCCTAGAAACCATCGATAAGAATTTCTTCCTGACTCCTCCACTATCATGTATATCAAATTTCATGTGATATCGAAGAGGTAATACATAATAAACTATAAAAATTTCATAATAAGTTAAATAGTTGTCATAGATCTTATTAAAAGTTTCTCTTACAATTGAGATAGAGTTTTTCTCAACACTTCTCCAATTATTATACAAAATGTTGACTTTTCTTTTACCATGAATTGATACAAAAACACATTAATTGTTTTTCATTGAGACTACATGGGATATCATTGAAATAAATTTTTATCAGTATTAAATGATCCTGGATATAATCAAGTGACAATTTTTTTAAATGTGTTCATCCCATATTACCTACCCTCAAACTTTTATTTTCCATTGTGGGAGTACATGAAAATTATTGGGGAACATTAAGAAGAGCATGTGGATGTTCTTACCAAGAGGTATGATTAGGGATTTGTTCTAAACAAATATATATTTGATCAAATAATTAATCCTTTATTATTATTTGAATCAAAGAAACAAACAATTAGATTAAAAATATACAAATTCATATATTAAAATTATAATTTAAACAGAAAATGAAAATTTTTAAAACACAAATGTAATATTAAATATAGCACATAATAATTCATATTTCTTAAAGTTAACTACAATTTGAACAATAATGTTATATGAAATATTATTTAAATGAATGAAAAAATGAATATTTTTGTTGGAATATTAAAAATGGTCAATCCTAATGAATCATTTTTACTCACAATAAATCATTTTTGTCATATTATAATAGAAAACATTATTCCAAAAAATCAATAAATATATTTGTTATGCAATGGTAGACATGATAAAATAAAAACTGCGATGTAAAATAATCTAACATGTCAATTTATAAGTTTTAATACATGTTTTAATAATTAAAAATTAAAATATATACTATTTTACAAAATTAATAAAAGTAAATGATAAATAAACATATGTTACAACTAATATTAGGAATGTACTAATATATCATCTTCCAATATTTTTTCTTCATGATATTTCCTAATATAACAAACAATGTCTAAAATATTCCCATCATAATTATATATTATTATTTATAAGGAAGTAGGGAACTCATATAAATCATCATATTTGTCAAGTTTATCATGAAAAACATATTTTTTTCCTTATAAAATAGGTGACCACTACATATAAGATTTTCCTAGAACATATAACAGTTGTTTTTCATTTGATTCCATTATAAAAGAATCACTTGTGTCTTTAAATATATTCATATTAACAACTATCATTCGATATTTATCTTGTATGAAACTGTTGTTATCGATATTCCATTTGAAATTAATCACTAGAACAATAATTTTAATGAAATAATCCTCCCATATTTCTTCAATGACTCCATAATATACACTTGATGCAGAAATTGGGTTTTTATCAATACATCTCAAAAAAAATCATTTCTTCTACGAACACCAGTACACCACTATTCTGAACTGCAATACTATTGTCAAGAGATTTCGTATTAAATGTATTCCCATTTATGTCATACCAGAACCATGTTATCACTTTTATGAATGGGACACCCATTGACCATATTAATGGCTATGATGAATCTAATCTACCAAATATAGTATTTTTAATCAATTAAAAAAAGTTCTCTTATAATCTATCAAAATCTAATTTTTTTTCTTCATTGGATGACATTGTTTCAAATAATTATTATGCATTTTTACACATGTTTGAACATCTAATATTTAATTTAGGATATATAAATTTACCTTATTCATATGTTCAACTAGAAAATATTTGACTTCTAAACAAAGAATACCCTTTCCCCCATTATTGAATCAATCATGGGGAGGTGGAGGCAAACCAATCAGCTTTGATATAGACATGTAACACATAAAAACTCATAAACCTCATTAGAAATATTCTTTTCATTAATGAAGGATCCTAGTCGATATGTATTATTAGAATACCCCTTCAAAATCGTCTTATACCATTCAAAATGAAAAATCCAATGTGGATATATAGGCCCACAATGTGTTATTTATAAAACTAGAAGAATCATTAAATGAACCATTATATTAAAAACATATTGCGGATAATACATATCCAATTGAAAAATTATAGAAATTACATCATTTTATAAAATGTCCAAAAATGATAGATCAAAAACATTATAACAAAATGTGTTGAAAAAATAACCCACCCTCATGATTTTCATTCTATTATATATTGGAAATATTCCAAATAATGAAGCTAGTAAAAGATATTGCATCATTACATGAAAATCATGTGATTTAATACCTTTCAAATTTAAATCCATCAATGTGACCAAAAAAATCTAAATTTGATGTGTAACCATGAGGCACATTGATATCATTAAATCATTGAAAAAGATAATTATCTTCCTCTAGGATAATTTATGACATGCTGATGGAAGAAATATTCTCCTTCCATAATGAGTGTGAGCTAACTCAAAATGTATTCCCATTGATAATAAGTATAATATTTCATTTAACTCAATTCTAATCAATCAATTATTATCTAAAAATCTTCTAATAAATATTTTCTCATTTATTCTTATCCACATGCCAGAAATCAATGTTATGTTTAACTTCTTGATATCTCTAATATGGTAGTTCAAAAAGTATTTAATTTTTCATCCAAATATGTCTATCATTACAAAATTTATATGTCTTTCCCAATGTCATATCATTATTTTTTTCCCTCTTAAAATACTCAATAGTGGATAATAGTTTTTGAGCAGTATTAAATTCTTGTGATCCAATGATATACTATTTTACTCCGTTATAAGAGTGAACCATGTAACACCACGACCCCAGACACCCAGAGTCGGTGCATTACGTCGTAACATTGGCATGATCACAAAAGTTCAAGTCTCAAAAGATGGATTAGTTTAGTAGCCTTGGAAACACTAGATACATTCATAAGTCTTACATTACATTAAAAAGTAAAACAAAACTACAACATCATCTCTTCATATCCCCTTATATTATCCCTACCGGTCATTCATAATATACTTCTTCACATCCCTGAAAAATTAAAACATTGAAAGGGGTGAGCTCAGATGCTCAGTAAGGATAACAATATAGCAGAAGCATTCATAAGTAAACATTAACATTTAAGGCAATGTATAACTAAAACAAAATCCTTTTAAACTTGAACTTTAGCATAATATGGAAAAAGTAAAATGAAATAATGTCATTTAATTACTCACATGGATATTCTACTAGTCGAATAATCACATGAAATATCATTATCCACTTACATAATGATGGAATGCATAATGCCAGACTATCATAACCGCGTAGCCAAGGACTCATGACAAGTCTACAATAAGATTTTTTCAAGGCCTCGTGCGAAGACACTAGTTTGTCTCATGAGACCTACTGATGCATCGAGGAGCTATAGCGGGCTCCACCCGTCACTTATTAAGTCCAATGCATTCCTCATATGAACAGGTTTAAACATATCATAAACCATAATATAAACATATCACATAAAACATGCATAATGGAAACATAATATTTCCATGATTAAATCACAAGATATCAATAAAAAACATGGATATAATAAAAACACTTTCAAAACCATTTTCAATACCAAAATAAAAGAAAAGTAAAACATGGTATTTATATTTCGTTTAAAAAAAGTTATGGCTTGTAGAGGAAGCTGAAACTCAAATAATGGTTACGGCGGCAGAGAAGTCGTTGTCGCCGCATACGCACGACAAGAAAAACATTCCTTTTTTTCGTTTAGTAAAATGCTTCGTATAAAAAGATTCCTTTTGAATAAATGTAAAAGTGAAAGGGGTTTATACACCGTATAAATGAAATTTGTGTATAAAACAAAATATGCCTCAATGAATGGAGATTGAGACAAAGTCCCTTAGAAAAATAATTTTTTAAATAAAATAGATCTATTGTGTCTATTCACTACATGTACACATAAGGAATGTACAAATACAAGATAGGACATAATAATATCATGACATTATTTGAAAGTTGGAGATTAACCCAAAGAATAAAAATTGGGTTAAGAAGTTCCATTACCTCATGTCCGACTTGACTCGATCATTCTTTAACCTCCTGAATAATAAACTATAGTTAATTTAAAATTTCTTAAGATCCTTTTTCAAGTTTTTTATTCCTTTCATATCACTTATTACCATGTTATGAACATTATGTAATTATTTAAGTTAATAACGGTCATTTTTTCGATCTTTGGTACTTGAGTCAAAAATAAACTTATTATAATTACAAGTTGTTCATGTGGTGATATATAAATTATATCCAGAATTATATTCATGATATAGATATCATATATCTCATATGTATCCAGTATATACATGCATTTCTAATATTCCATAACGTTTAGAGGTATGAAATGAAATGCACCATTCATGGAGACGGTAAGCCGTACTTACGCATGAATGCTACTTTCATTTCTATTTCATATTTAATGAAATAATAATGATATAAAGGTATATTATAATTCCAGTATAATATCATATATAATATAATTTACTTCATCCTCTATACATCCCACATATGGTAGTAACGATTCAAATCACTTTGAGGGGGCGGTAGTCCGCACTTCCTAAAATGAAAATATCGCGTTTACCCATAATGGAAACAATAAAGGTATTACATAAATGAAAATTACAAAACCTTAAGTAAAACATAAACATATTATATATAATATATATAAATATAGTGACATCTTAATGGCCACCTTTGAAGGTGTTATATGAGTGTTGAACAATCATCGTTTCGTGAGGCAGAAATTCGCCATCCACAGAAACAATATGTTCTTTAACCATTATATGTAGGTGTGTGTAAGTGTAGATCGAATAATTATTATAACAACATCCTATTTTATTGAGGATACTGGTGTTGTTACAAAAGAAATGAATAAAAAGAGTTTAGGGGGATGGAGAAGAAAATTAATACAAAATAACATAAGAGAACACATTACCTTAAAATCGGGTAACTCTTTTTTGATTTCAGCCAAAGGCTTCCTTGGGAAGAATTATGCCAAATGTGGGGATTCTAGGGGTAAGAGAGGGACTTTTTGAGAGTTTTTTGGAAGAGTTTGGCTGAGCCAAATGGCTTTGACAGTGTGAGTAAGGTGGTAGTGGTGGGGGCCTTTTATAAGTGGAGAGAGGGGAACTCTTGGAAGGTAATGAAATGTTACATTATTATACAATGCGTTTTGGATTTAAAAGGTCCCAAACATATATATATCTAGTATAAGGTGATAAGGGTTCGAAATATAATCATACAATAGGCTTTGGACATGTGTAATTCTTATATTTTACATTATACTTCCATTTTATTAAAATCGTTAATTAATGATGTAATCGTTGCATCATAATGGTGTCATACATAATTTAATTTATTTAATGTCTAAAAATTATAAAGGAAATATCATGATGTATTAAATCTTGTTATCTTTCTAATGAATATTTATAGTAAAAAATATGACATATATAACCCCATTTAAAAATTGTTTTAGTAAAACGACTTATGTTTGTGACATTTTTATTTTAACTTTAAATAAAAGTTCTTTATGTCATTTTCCTTCCAAAGTGGCTCCATGGGGTCCCCAAGTTGCCCCATGGATTTTCATGGTCGTCAATGACACATCCAATAGGGTTATAACAAGTTTAAAGGTCATTTCATATTTTTATAACATTATCTTTACCATAAATTACACTAATTACCTTTAATCGCGATTAATTAATCTTAAAAGTTACTATTCACCAAAAAAAATATTTTAATCCCACTGAACAACATTTTACTTCCTAATGTTAACCATGTACATCGGAGTTTTGAAAATCAAATCACAGAAGTGATAATATTTCATTTAAGTGAAAAATCAGTTATTTAACTTCCACTTAGTGGTTTCACTATTCATCAAAAATTGAATTTTTTCAGAACAATGCCAAAATTTCACCCTAAGCTATAATTGATTTTCTGAATTTAAAAATGATGTCTATATTAAAAAATTACAAACATATAAGTTGAATTAATTAATTTTATAACTAATTCCCGCTGTCACAACAAATAGCGTGTTTTTAAGAAACAATATATATCAAAAGATTGACAATTGTTTATGTCCATTTTCAAAGTGAAATTAATTCTAATGAAAACCATTGGATAAAATGATAAAAATATATTCTAATTATAGTTTAAAAACACTCAATCGTATAATTTATCACTATAAATTATTTTGATTAAAAAATTTGTTTTATGTATTTTTCATTATTCATAAAAAAATGGTAGTTCTCAGAAAATTACAAAAAATTCATCTTAGGATAATTTCGATATTACGAATAGAAAAATGAAGTCCATTTTGAAATATAAACTTTCTATAATTTTAAAAAGTGGGTATTACTATTCATAACAGCTACTTTGATTAGTCTCGTTGTGTTAGAACTCGAACTTGCGTACAATGCAAGCTATTGCATTATTAAAAGAGAGGCGTATCGTGAAAGCTTGGGGTGTTACATTCTACCCTCCTTCAATAAATTGCGTCCTCGCAGTTTGAAATTTTTTTTTGAAAGTAAAAGGTTGAAAATAGAAAATACCTTTGTGGAAAACCCACATCGGAAATGGGGTTAATAAAATTTAGCCTTAATAAGAGAGAAAGGGAAATGAAAAAGTCACCACCAAATAATGATCTTGATAAGGAGAACATTGGTGGAAATTAAGGACATATAATTGGAGGAAAACGTAAATATTTTTAGGGAGTGATTGAGGTCATCAATCACAAACAAGTGTAAAATTAAGGGCCTCAAAGCCTTCAATCTATGTTGATTTAAAATATTATCAGTTCAACAAGACATAAGGTATTAAGATAACACATTTTTTGTTTTAATATACCTTTAATAAAGTTTAAGAATTAATTTATTCATAGAATAAGAGATATATATATATATATATATATTTATTCTTGACAAGTAGAGTTTCAACTTTCAACTAATTTCTACCACAAACTCATCTTTTACTAAAAAATATAATAAAACTAAAAAATATTATATTTATCCTAATCGTACAAGGTTCAAAATATTAACACATACCATTTAGATTAGTAAAACTATTTTGTAATAACCAGGGACTTCCTGTAGGCTAGTGGTAGGTAATAAAGGCCGGTCACACTATGGTTGTGGGTTCGATTCCTACAGCTTTGTCCGACGCGATGGGTTATGCCCCACCCTGCAAGTTGTCCTTTTCCTAAAACTATGGTATTATAATATTCCAAAAATAATCTTCATAAATGTTTTAACCTTAAACAATACTATCAAAAGTTCAACTTAATTCATTCCAACCGTTCTAGTTATCCAAAATACCTCTGTCCAGAATTTCTCTAAAAGGTCTCTAAATTCAAAAAACAATTGTATCATCAGATTCCTCAAACAAAGTAAAGTTCCTCTTATTGTCACATACTAAAATATTATGACCTTCATCATATTAAATCCTTAATGAATACAACAAGTACTGGAGTACAATCCTAATATATCACATTATTCTTATAACCAGAATATTATCCTTGATTCCAAAAACACAAATATATTAATTATTCAACATCATCTGTAGCAAGATCATAAGCTTGTCCTTGATCCCCTGGCATTTTCTGAGGTAAGTTTCCTTGGAGATTAAGACCATAATTTGTATAATGACCCATTTCTCTACAATGGTAACATTCAACATTGATAGCCTCTTTCTTTCCCTGGCAATCACGCGCCTGGTGACTTTTTTCTCCACATTTATAACAAACTCCCATTCCTTTTAGGCAAGTACCAGGGTGATTCTTCCCACAATTATCACATAATAGAAAATCCTTCTTTCCCTTTTCCCTTTATTTGTCTCTTGTTCCACCGTTCTCTTCTTCTCTTTCTTTACTTTATTGTCATAAGATTTAGAGAATTCCTTTTTTGTCTTGATAGCACACGAGACAATGTGTTCATACAACGAGAAGTTTTGTGAGACTAATGCTCGACGGAGAAATGGTTTTAACCCATCAAAGAAATGATCAAACTTACTTCTTGGGTTGCGTATATAACTGCAGCATTCCTCGCATACCTTGTAAAGTTGGCCTCATACTTTGCGACATTTTCATCTTCCTTTTGTCTCAGACTCAAAAATTGTCTTTCCATATCTTCTCGATGGTCACATGGAAAGTATTTTTCTATGAAAAGATCATTGAACTCTCTCCATTCCATATTTGATACTTCTTCATCTTCCTTTGTGTTTTGAATCAGCGACCACCATTGATCGGCATCTCTAGTGAGGCGGTAGATGGCCATTACAACCTTCTCCCTTTCGCTACTCCCCAAGGCATGGAATATTTTTTCTAAAGAGTCTATCCATTGCTTAGCTACTAATGGATTTGTACCCCCATTAAATGTTGGTGGTTGTTGCCTCATGAAGTGGTCTAACATTGATCCTACATGTTGCGGATCAGGGTGCTCCATACATGTAAGGTTATTATTCATAACCTGAGTGAGTTGTCCCAGTATGGTAATAAGTTGATCAGAACCAGTTATATATCCAGATCCACAATAATTATCTTGAGCCGGATGAAAATCCCTACACGGAGTGCATGAATTGATACGGTTTCCATTACTTCCACTAGGAGACATTTCTAAAAAATGGAATAAACTAGATTAGTTTATGGTACATAATTCCATACTTGTAAAATACATAACATAAATTGAACTATTTATGGATATAATCCACAATCATAAAAATGTTTTCTTTGAGGAAGTATATACTCATAACCCTTAATTATGGTTTTTAATGAAAATGAGAATTATCCTAAGAATATCCCCTGGGAGTGTCGTAACCAAGAGAGGAGCAAGGCCCGTTGTCATGCACCAGTTCCCGTTCGCATCTAGCTCAAAGCGGTGTTTTCGGGTTTTACCCCTAGGTACATCTGTGCCAGAGCCACCTCTACCTTCTCGTATCCAGACAAGGATGTATTGCCCGGAAAACTCACAAAATCTCTATAATACCAAAATTCTAGGAAGTTATTCTATACTAATCCTCAAAGTCTATCTTTGGGCTATGTGATCTAATCAGAGTTTATCTAAATCTAGCTTCCAAGGTTAGTACTAAACTGCTTCTAATACCAACTGTAACGCCCCAACTCCAGCTACCCAGAGTTTGTGCATTACCTCGTAACATTGGCATGATCACAAAAGATCAAGTCTCGAAAGACCGATTAGTTTAGTTGCCTTGGAAACATTAGATACATTCACAAGTATTACATTACATCATAAAGTAAAACAAAACTACAACATCTTCTCTTCTTATCCCCTTATATTATCCCTGCAGGTCATTCATAATATACTTCTTCACATCCTGGAAAAATTAAAACATTGAAAGGGGTGAGCTCAGATTCTCAGTAAGGATAACAATATAGCGGAAGCTTTCATAAATAAACATTAACATTTAAGGAAATGTATAACTAAAACAAAAGCATTTTAAACTTGAACATTAGCATAATATGGAAAAAGTAAAATAAAAAAATGTCATTTACTTACTCACATGGATATTCTACTAGTCGAATAATCACATGAAATATCATTAACCACTTTCATAATGATGGAATGCATAATTCCAGACTATAATAACCACATAGCCAAGGCCTCGTGCCAAGTCTACAATAAGATTTTGTCAAGGCCTCGTGCCAAGACACTAGCTTGTCCCTTGAGACCTACTGATGCATCGAGGAGCTATAGCGGGCTCCACTCGTCACTTATTAAGTCCAATTCATTACTCATATGAACAGGTTTAAACATATCATAAACCATAACATAATCATATCACATAAAACATGCATAAAGGAAACATAATATTTCAACGCATTAATCACAAGATATCAATAAAACACATTGATATAATAAAAACACTTTCAAAACCATTTTCAATACAAAAATAAAAGAAAATTAAAACATGGTATTTATTTTTCATTTAAAAAAAGTTATGGCTTGTAGAGGAAGCTGAAACTCAAATAATGGTTACGGCGGCAGAGAAGTCGTTGTCGCCGCATACGTACGACAAGAAAAACATTCGTTTTTTTCGTTTAGTAAAACGCTTCATATAAAAATGTTCCTTTTGAATAAACATAAAAGTCAAATGGCTTTATACACCGTATAAAATAAATTTGTGTATAAAACAAAATTTGCCTAAATGAATGGTGATTTCAATGAAGTCCCTTACAAAAATCATTTTTTTAAATAAAATAGTTCTATTGTGTGTATTCAATATAAGTACACATAAATAAATTACAAATACAAGATAGGACATAATAATATCATGACATAATTTGAATGTAGGAGATTAACCCAAAGAATAGAAATTGGGTTAAGAAGTTCCCTTACCTCGTGTCCGACTTGACTTGATCATTCTTTAACCTCCTGCATAATACACTAGAGTTAATTTATAATTGCTTAAGAAACTTTTTAATGTTTTTTATTCATTTTATATCACTTATTACCATGTTATGAACATTATGTAATTATTTAAGTTAATAACGGTCATTTTTTCGATCTTTTGTACTTGAGTAAAAAATAAACTTCTTATAATTACAAGTTGTTCATGTGGTGATATATCCATTATATACATAATTATATTCATGACATAGATATCATGTATCTCATATATATCCAGTATATACATGTATTTAGAATATTCTATAACGTTTAGAGGTAAGAAATGAAATGCACTGTTCATGGAGACGGTAAGCCGTACGTAGGCATGAACAGTACTTTCTTTTATATTTCGTATTTAATGAAATCATAATGATATAAAGGTATATAATAATTCTAGTATAATATCATATATAATATCATTTACTCCATCCTTTATTCATCCCACATATGGGATTAATGATTCAAATCACTTTGAGGGGGCGGTAGTCCGAACTTCCTAAAATGAAAATTTCATGTTTACCCATTATGGAAACAATAAAGGTATTCCATAAATGAAAAATACAAAACCTTAAGTAAAACATAAACATATTATATATCATATATATAAATATAGTTACATCTTAATGTCCACCTTTGAATGTGTTATATGATTGTTGAACAATCATCGTTTCGTGAGGCAGAAATTCGCCATCCACAGAAATAGTATGTTCTTTAACAATTATATGTAGGTGTGTGTAAGTGTAGCTCGAATAATTATTATAACAAAATCATAGAATTTTGAGGATACTATTTTTGTTACAAAAGATATTAATAAAAAGTGTTTAGGGGGTTGGAGAAGAAAAATAAAACAAAATAACATAAGAGAACACATTACCTTAAAATGGGGTAACTCTTTTTTGATTTGAGCCAAAGGCTTCGTTGGGAAGAATTCTACCCAATGTGAGGCTTCTAAGAGTAAGAGAGGGATGTTGGGAGAGTATTTGGGAAGAGCTTGGCCTAGCCAAAAGGCATTGATAGTGTGAGTAAGGTGGTAGTGGTGAGGGCCTTTTATAAGTGGAGAGGAGGGACACTCTTGGAAAGTAATGAAATGTTACTTTATTGTACAATAAGTTTCGGATTTTAAAGGTACCAAAGTTATATATTTCTAGGATAAGGTGATAAGGGTTCAAAATATACTCATCCAATAGGCTTTGAACAAGTTTATTTCTTATATTTTATATTATCCTTTCATTTTATTAAAATCGTTAATTAATGAGGTAATCGCTGCATCATCATGATGTCATAAATAATTTAATTTATTTAATGTCTAAAAATTATAAAAAAAATCCTGATGTAGGAAATATATTTATATTTCTAATGAATATTTATAGTAAAAAATATGACTTGTATAACCCCATTTAAAAATTGTTTTAGTAAAACAACTTGTGTTTGTGACATTTTTATTTTAACTTTAAATAAAAGTTATTTATGTCATTTTCCTGCCAAAGTGGCTTCATGGGGTCCCCAAGTTGACCCATGGATTGTCTTGGTCGGACATGACACATCCAATAGGATTAGGACAAGTGTAAAGGTCATTTCATATTATTATAACATTATGTTTACCTTAAATTACACTAATTACGTTTAATCGCGATTAATTAAACATAAAAGTTACTATTCACAAAAAAATTATTTTAATCCCATTGAACCAAATTTTACATCATAATGACAACCATGTACATCAGATTTTTGAAAATAAAATCACAGAAGTGATAATATTTCATTTAAATGAAAAATCAGTTATTTAACTACCACTTAGTGGTTTCACTATTCATAAAAAATTTATGTTTTTCAGAACAATGCCAAAATTTCACCCTAAGCTATAATTGATATTATGAATTAAAAAATGATGTATATTTTACAATATTCCAAACATATAAGTTGCATTAAATAATTTTATAACTAATTCCCACTGTCACAACAAATAGCGGGTTTTTAAGAAACAATATATATCAAAAGATTGACAATTGTTTATGTCCATTTTCAAAGTGAAATTAATTATAATGAACACCATTGGATAAAATAGTAAAAATATATTCTAATTATACTATAAAACCACTCAATATTATAATTTATCACTATAAATTATTTTTATTAAAAAAGTTGTTTTAAGTATTTTTCACTATTCATAAAAAATGGAAGTTCTTAGAAAATTACACAAAATTCAACTTAGGATAATTTCAATATTACGAATAAAAAAATGAATTCCATTTTAAAATATAAAATTTATATAATTTTAAAAAGTGGGTATTAATATTCATAACGGCTACTTTGATTAGTCGTGATGTGTTAGAACTCGAACTTGCGTACAATGCAAGCTATTGCATTATTAAAAGAGAGGCGTATCGTGAAATCTTGGGGTGTTACATTCTACCCTCCTTCAATAAATTGCCTCCTCGCAATTTGAAATTTTTCTTTAAAATTAAATGGTTGAAAGTAGAAAATACCTTTGTGGAAAACCCACATCAGAAATAGGGTTAATAAAATTTAGCCTTAATAAAAGAGAAAGGGAAATTAAAAAGTCACCACCAAATAATGATCTTTATAAGGAGAACATTGGTGGAAATTAGAGAAATATAATTGGAGGAAAATGTAAATATTTTTATGGAGTGACTGAGGTCATCAATCACAAACAAGTGTAAAATTGAGTCCACCAAGCCTTCAATCTATGTTGATTTAAAATATTATCAGCTCAACAAGACATAAGGTATTAGGATAACACATTTTTTGTTTTAATATCCCTTTAATAAAGTTTAAGAATTAATTTATTCATAGAATAAGAGATATATATATATATATATTTATTCTTGACAAGCAGAGTTTCAACCTTCAACTAATTTCTACCACAAACTCATCTTTTACTAAAAAAGATAACAAAACAAAAAAATATTATATTTATCCTAATCGTACAAGGTTAAAAATATTAACACATACCATTTAGATTAGGAAAACTATTTTGAAATAACCAGGGACTTCCTGTAGGCTAGTGGTAGGTAATAAAGGCCTGTCGCACTATGGTTGTGGGTCCGATTCCTGCAGCTTTGTCCGACACGATGGGTTATTCCCCACCCTGCAGGTTGTCCTCTTCCTAAAATTATAGTATTATAATATTCCAAAAATAATCTTCAGAAATTTTGTATCCTTAAACAATACTATCCAAAGTTCAAATTAATTCATTTCAACCGTTCTAGTTATCCAAAATACCTCTGTCCAGAATTTCTCTAAAAGGTCTCTAAAATCTAAAATCAATTGTATCATCAGATTCCTCAAACAAAGTAAAGTTCCTCTTATTGTCAAATACTAAAATATGACGACCTTCATCATATTAAAACCTTAATGAAAACAACATGTACTGCAGTAAAATCCTTATATATCACATTATTCTTATAACCCAAATATAATCCTTGATTCCAAAAACAAAAATATATTAATTATTCAACTTCATCTGTAGCAACAACATAAGCTTCACCTTGACCCCTTGGCCTTTTCTGAGGTAAGTTTCCTTGGATCTTTGGAAAATCATTTTCATAATGACCCATTTCTCTACAATTGTAGCATTAAACATTGATAGCCTCTTTCTTTGCCTTGCAATCACGGGCCTGGTGACCTTTTTCTCCACATTTATAACAAACTCTCATTCCTTTTAGGCATGTACCAGGGTGATTCTTCCAAAAATTATCACATAATGGAAAATCCTTCTTTCCTTTTTTCCCTTTATTTGTCTCTTGTTCCACCGTTCTCTTCTTGTCTTTATTTACTTTATTGTTATAAGATTTAGATAATTCCTTTTCTGTCTTGATAGCACATGAGACAATGTCTTCATACGATAAGAAGGTTTGTGAGACTAATGCTCGACGAAAAAATGGGTTTAACCCATCAAAGAAATGATCAATATTACTTCTTGGGTTACGTATATAATCTGCAGCTTGCCTCGTTAACCTTGTAAAGATGGCCTCATACTTTACGACATTCTCATCCTCCTTTTGTCTCAGACTCAAAAATTGTGTTTCCATATCTGCTCGATGGTCTCGTGGAATGTATTTTTCTAAGAAAAGATCTTTGAACTCTCTCCATTCCATATTTGATACTTCTTCATCATCCTTTGTGTTTTGAATCAGCGACGACCTTTGATTGGTATCTCCAGTGAGGCGGTAGACTGCCATGACAACCTTCTCCCTTTCGCTACTCCCCAAGGTATGGAATATTTTTTCTATAGAGTTTATCCATTTCTCAGCTACTAATGGATTTGTACCCCCATTAAATGTTGGTGGTTGTTTCCTCATGAAGCGGTCTAACATTGATCCTCCACGTTGCGGATCAGGGTGCTCCATACGAGTAAGGTTATTATTCATAACATGAGTGAGTTATCCCAGTATGGTAATAAGTTGATCAGCACCAGTTGTATCTCCAGATACACAATAATTATCTTCTGTAGGAGAGAAATCCCGACACGGAGTGGTGCATTGATACAATTTCCATTCCTTCCGCTAGGCGCCATTTCTAAACAATGGCATAAACTAGATTAGTTTATGATACATAATTCCATACTTGTAAAATACTTAACATAAATTTAACTATTTCTGGATAAAATCCATAATCATAAAAATGTTTTCTTTGAGGAAGTATATACTCATAACCCTTCATAGTGGTTTGTAAAGAAAATGACAATTATCCTAAGCATATCCCCCAGGACTGTCTTAACCAAGAGTGCAGCAAGGCCCGTTGTCGTGCACCAGTTCCCATTCAAGTCTAGCTCAAAGCGGTGTTTTCGGGTTTTACACCTAGGTACATCTATGCCAGAGCTACCTCTACCTGCTCATATATAGACAGGGATGTAATGCTCGTAAAACTCACAAAATCCCTATAATACCAAAATTCTAAGAAGTTCTTCTATACTAATCCTCAAAGTCTATCTTTGGGCTATGCGCTCTAATCAGAGATTATCGAAATCTAGCTTCCAAGGATAGTACTAAACTGCCTCTGATACCAACTGTAACACCCTGACCCCAGCTAACCAGAGTCAGTGCATTACTTCGTAACATTGGCATGATCACCAAAGATCAAGTCTCGAAAGACCTATTAGTTTAGTAGCCTTGGAAACACTAGATACATTCATAAGTATTACATTAAATCATAAAGTAAAACAAAACTACAACATCTACTCTTCATATCCCCTTATATTATCCCTGTAGGTCCTTCATAATATACTTCTTCATATCCTGGAAAAATAAAAACATTGAAAGGGGTGAGCTCAGATGCTCAGTAAGGATAACAATACAGCGGAAGCTTTCATAAATAAACAGTAACATTTAAAGCAATGTATAACTAAAACAAAAGCCTTTTAAACTTGAACTATAGCATCATATGGCAAAGGTAAAATGAAATAATGCCATTTACTTACACACATGGATATTCAACTAGTCGAATAATCACATGAAATATCTTTAACCACTTTCATAATGATGGAATGCATAATTCCAGACTTTCATAACCACATAGCAAAGGCCTCGTGCCAAGTCTACAATAAGATTTTGTCAAGGCCTCGTGCCACGACACTAGTTTGTCTCATGAGACCTACTGATGCATCGAGGATCTATATCCGGCTCCACCCGTCACTTATTAATTCCAATGCATTCCTCATATGAATAGGTTTAAACATATCATAAACCATAACATAAACATATCACATAAAACATGCATAAAGGAAACATAATATTTCCACGCTTCAATCACAAGATATCAATAAAACACATTGATATAATAAAAAAACATTCAAAACCATTTTCAATACCAAAATAAAAGAAAATTAAAACATGGTATTTATTTTTCATTTAAAAAAAGTTATGGCTTATAGAGGAAGATGAAACTCAAATAATGCTTACGGCGGTGGAGAAGTCATTGTCGCCACATACGTATGACAAGAAAAACATTCTTTTTTGTGATTTAGTAAAACGCTTCATAAAAAAAGATTCCTTTTGAATAAACGTAAATGTCAAAGGGGTTTATACACTGTATAAAAGAAATTTGTGTATAAAACAAGATATGCCTCAATGAATGGTGATTGAGACAAAGTCCCTTACAAAAATAATTTTTTAAATAAAATAGATCTATTGTTTGTATTCACTATATGTACACATAATGAATGTAAAAATACAAGATATGACATAATAATACCATGACATAATTTCAAAGTAGGAGATTAACCTAAAGAATAGAAATTGTGTTATGAAGTTCCATTACCTCGTGTCCGACTTGACTCGATCGTTCTTTAACCTCCTGAATAATAAACTAGAGTTAATTTATAATTGCTTAAGAACCTTTTTCAAGTTTTTTATTCCTTTTATATCACTTATTACCATGTTATGAACATTATGTAATTATTATAGTTAATAACGGTCATTTTGTCAATCTTTGGTACTAGAGTCAAAAATAAACTTCTTATAATTACAAGTTGTTCATGTGGTGATATATCCATTATATCCAGAATTTTACTCATGATATATATATCATATATCTCATATATATCTAATATATACATGCATTTATAATATTCCATAATGTTTAGAGGTAAGAAATGAAATGCACCGTTCATGGAGACGGTAAGTCGTACGTACGCATAAACGCTACCTTCATTTCTATTTCGTATTTAATGAAATCATAATTATATAAATGTATATTATAATTCCAGTATAATATCATATATAATATCATTTACTACATCCTTTATAAATCCCACATATGGGAATAACGATTCAAATCACATTGAGGGGGTTAATCAGCACTTCCTAAAATGAAAATATCGCGTTTACCCATAATGGAAACAATAAAGGTATTATATAAATGAAAAATAAAGAACCTTAAGTAAAACATAAACATATAATATATCATATATATAAATATATTGACATCTTAATGGCCACCATTGAAGGTGTTATATGAGTGTTGAACAATCATCGTTTCGTGAGGCAGAAATTCTCAATCCACAGAAACAGTATGTTCTTTAACCATTATATGCAGGTGTGTGTATGTTTAGCTCGAATAATTCTTATAACGACATACTACTATATTGAGAATTCTTTTGTTGTTACAAAAGAAATTAATAAAAAGTGTTTAGGGGGTTGGAGAAGCAAATTAAAACAAAATAACATAAGAGAACACATTACCTTAAAATCGTGTAACTCTTTTTTGATTTGAGCCAAAGGCTTCCTTGGGAAGCATTCTGCCCAAAGTGAGGCTTCTAGGAATAAGAAAGGGAATATGGGAGAGTATTTGGGCAGAGTTTGGCCATGACAAAAGGCTTTGATAGTGTGAGTAAGGTGGTAGTGGTGGGGGCCTTTTATAAGTGGAGAGGAGGGGCACTCTTGGAAAGTAATGAAATGTTACTTTATTATACAATGAGTTTCGGATTTAAAAGGTCCCACACTTATATATTTCTATGATAAGGTGATAATGGTTCTAAATATACTCATCAAATAGGCTTTGGACAAGTTTAATTCTTAGATTTTACATTATCCTTCCATTTTATTAAAATCGTTAATTAATGAGGTAATCACTTCATCATCATGGTGTGATAAATAATTTAATTTATATAATGTATAAAAATTATAAAAAAATTATCATGATTTGGGAAATAGTTTTAGATTTATAATGAATATTTATAGTAAAAACTATGACTTGTATAACCCCATTTAAAAATTGTTTTAGTAAAACAACTTATGTTTGTGACATTTTTATTTTAACTTTAAATAAAAGTTATTTATGTCATTTTCCTACCAAAGTGGCTCCATGGGGTCCCCAAGTTGACCCATGGATTTTATTTGTCGGCCATAACACATCCAATAGGGTTAGGAAAAGTGTAAAAGTTATTTAATATTATTATAACATTATCGTTACCTTAAATTACACTAACTACCTTTAATCACGAATAATTAAACTTAAAAGTTATTATTCACCAAAAAATTATTTTAATCCCATTGAACCGCATTTTACATCCTATTTACAACCATGTACATCGTATTTTTGAAAATCAAATCACAGATGTGATAATATTTTATTTAAATGAAAAATCAGTTATTTAACTACCACTTAGTGGTTTAACAATTCATAAAAAATTGATGTTTTTCAGAACAATGCCAATATTTCACCCTAAGCTATAATTGATATTCTGAGTTCAAAAATGATGTCTATTTTAAAAAATTCCAAAAATATATGTTTAATTAATTAATTTTGTAACTAATTCCCGTTGTCACAACAAATAGTGTGTTTAAAAAACAATATATATCAAAAGATTGATAATTGTTTATGTCCATTTTCAAAGTGAAATTAATTCTAATGAACACCATTGGATAAAATGGTAAAAATATATTCTAATTATACTTTAAAACCACTCAATAGTATAATTTATCACTATAAATTATTTTGATTAAAAAAGTTGTTTTAAGTATTTTTCACTATTCATAAAAATGTGGAAGTTCTCAGAAAATTACAAAAAATTCAACTTAGGATAATTTTGATATTACGAATAAAAAAATGATGTCCGTTTTGAAATATAAAATTTCTATAATTTTAAAAAGTGGGTATTACTATTCATAATGGCTACTTTGATTAGTCGCGGTGTGTTAGAACTCGAACTTGCGTACAATGAAAGCTATTGCATTATTAAAAGAGAGGCATATCATGAAAGCTTGGGGTGTTACAACCTATATGGAAATACATTCAATAAAACATGTTTACCATTTAACTCCAACTATGGAATTAACACTATGATGTTTGTTGTTTGTAAATTAGACATGCTTTATTCCCCTGAACACTATATCCAAAAAAAATTCCACATGTTGGTAATTTATTTATAGTGATATAAATCACCTTATGAAGTTGTGAATATTCAATTTTATAAGAATAGTACACCCTAAAACCTCCTCCCATATTAGATATAAATAATCAATTAATGGTGAAAATAAATCATTAATGTCATTTCAAGGTTTCTTTAGTCCATAGATCATTATACTCAACATTCCATAATTTCATGTCATACCAAATTCATGAAGTAATTTGTAAATTACCAATAAAACAGGCCAGGAAATATATATGCTACTGAGTATTAAATATTGATCCATTATATCTATGCACAACCCCTGTCTAGTATTTGTAACATCATTTCTAAAATGTAAGATATTGTTCATCAATTTTTTCCACTATGGACAATTAGGTGGATGATGTATTTTTCCATGACATATCTTCTCATCAACATTCCATATTATCATTTTTTCATCATTTGATTTATGAAATAGACATTTCATTTGAATAATTATAGCATGAAAAAATATACCTCTATTGGGATCTTTGTAATCTCAATATTTGTGTGTGAATTTTCATTCAACTTATATTGTGATGTCCCACATTTAGGACCCTCTAAAAGAAATTCATATTCCTAATTTTATATCACACATTCATTCATATTGGAAATTTTTTTTCCTTTATCCCTATCCCATTGGGAATAATATTTTTGCGTCCTTATAATGTGAATCTAGATGATTTTTGTCTTTAGGTATTATATATTTCAACATTTGTAGTAGCTTTGTAAAACACTTTCCAGTACATATTTGTTTTTCCATCATGAAAATAAATCATAACATTGATTATAAAATTATAAAATCCATACAACCATGATATAATGGTTTTTCAGAATAAACATATAGATTCCCAATTATATATTCTTTCTCATTTTTTTTCTGATTCAATATAAAAAAATCATTTCCTCAATTTCATTAGAGTTACCATCGTACAAAGCATCAACATCAGATGATCTGAAATTATGCCTAGTTTCACATTGCCAAATACATGGGCTCTAACATAGATTAAAACAATGAAAATTTGAATGATCTTTGATCTATCTAGATTTCAATATTTTCGTATTTGGAAACTTCTGGTATTGATAGAGAAATATGTCGTTGTTTGGAACATTTTTTTTAGAAAATTCCATAAAATCATTAACACCTTCCTCATATTAATCACTAATTTGATGTTATATAATCCAACATACACTCATTATAACCTATATAAAATATTTTAATTATAAATATTTTTAATTTTAGAATATTTAATATTCATAGTAAATATTTAATAATATTAAGGTAACACAATTTTTAAATATAAAACAAATATATTCATATTTGAAAAAGATGTGTATGGAAATTATTTTAAGAAGAAAATATAGTTAGATAAGACAATTATATATATATATATAATATTCCAGAATTTAATGTAACACAATTTTGTAAAAAATTAAAATTAGTATATTCATATTTGAAAATAATAATGAAGTTGTTTTTTAGAAATATGATAGAAAACCACTCTTAAAAAAAAAGCACCATCCACTAGTGTGATTTATTATTGACCCGTCCTAGCATGAGTTTTGTTGCTTAATATTTTATCTTATTCATATAAAATATTATCCTAATATGTTTTAAGATTTTATGTAATTTAAATATTGTCCTTATTTCATATATTTTTCGTGGTAACTTTCTTGGGATTTAACATTATTATTGTGTTTTTTTGTGGAAAATGTTATTCTGTATGGTTGAAATTGATTTGAGTGGTATGTTTATATTCATAGTTTAGGATACACTTTCTAAAATCGATTTATATTATACTCAAATTACATTCCGTGATAGGAACCTATATTATCATGGAAAGGGTGTGAAAAAATCTTACTCAAGCTATGTTGCGATGTTGTGTTGGGGGATACATAGCTAACAATTAATTGTTAAAAAATTAAGTGAAAAATAAATAACAAACCATTTTTCAACATACTATGTTATAATACTAGAAGTTAAAATAAAATATATACTTCAAATAAACTGAACATTTAGAAAATAATTAGATAAAAAAATGGTATATATCATATAGGAAGACTGATTACATATTCATCACCAAAAACTTGGAAAAGTATAATATCTATTTTCAAATCTAAGATAATAGAACTTTTAATTTGTTATATAAATTTAAATGGGAGATATGGGATATAACCAATGTCTCCCTGAACAAGGATATCTATATAGGGATTTCATATTTAAATAAGGAAACATTAAATTAAAGTAACTTGGAGCTTCATGCAAAACTCTTTCTGATCAATGATAAGAAAAAAATGTCCACAAATGATTAAATTATGATATTAAATAAGATATTGAAATATTTTAAAATATAAATCATAAAATATAAATTTAGGGCATCTGTGGAAAATAAAAATCTAAATGCAGTCCAATGAAGATTACTAGAGGTGTGTGATTCGATCAAATAGATGTTGAAATAAATATGATGATCAACAATGATTGAAAACTGAGGTTAGATGCATCGAGTTCGAATAATTGTATCTTGGTTTTTTGCAGGAGATATAAGAGTCACTATTTAGAAATTTAAAATTACCTCAATGACCTAATATAGAGCTTTATTAAATTTTTAATTGATTAAAAATGACAGTTATGATATAACTGACATGATAAACCCATTATTTTACATCAGTTATATAATAATAGACATTGAAAGCCAATTAGCTTTGATTAATCACATTGGTTATTTTATAACCAACATGATTGTAATACCCCGAAATTCCCGGAAATTTGTTTTTGAAAATTAAATTTGATTATTTCGAGACTGGGCTCTGTGATGACACATAATTATGAGGACCGAAGTGGCCAGAAAATATTTTTGAACTATTTATAAGGTTTATTAACTAAATGGGCAAGCAATTTTTTCTTGATTTTAATATAGTGCTCGTATAAAAAATACGAGGACACTGTTGAACTCAATGAATCCGAAATCTCCTATGAAAATCCGAACATTGGCCTGCGTGGGCCAATAGTGGAATGTACTTTTTGGGAAAAAATAAAATAAATTATTAAAAAATATTATATTTTAAAATTCTGATCACTATAAAATGGTAACTCAGATTGGAAATTCGAGAGTTCCATTGAGATCATGATATTAGATTTCCCTAAGGTAGAGCTTAACTTTTATAGGGACAGGTCGTGGGTGAATGTTAATTTTTGGACTTATTAGATGAAAAATAAAATAAATTCAAAAGTTATTTTATTCTATTTCATTATTTTTAAGCAGTGGCACATCAATGTTGTGGTGCATGTATGAGGTGATGGTGAATCTCATTAATGAAACTTGTTAATAATACAACATAACAATGCCGAAACATAGCGTAACATAAATTCTGATTTATGTTTGTCAATTAATTTCCTAACTAACAATGTAAGATTGTTGGCACAATCCAAAATTTCTTTGAGGCTTTGGTGGGTTGTGATGATGAACGATAAACTCACCTTATTCCACCCTTTTTAAAATACCTAGTGATGTATGGATATAGATGAAAAATGAAGAACGAAGGCATGTGATACCATTCTTCATCGACAAACAATAATGTGCCAAGTAGGGGTTTAAATTCTTAGTTATTTGGTTATTCCCATTCTCCCCTCTAAAAAAACACAAATGAACTCTCTAACATATTTATCCACGGATGTATTTACCTATAAGGGTTGGGAATTATTATTGTGGGTTTATATTTTGATTAAATAATTGTGATAAATAATTCATATGGTTTTATCCCACTGACATGAAAATATCATGACCGACACAAACAAAGGTCAGTTGTTCACTTGGGTTTTCTTGGTGATTCTTGTATCTATCTCTTCGTGTTCATCATGGTGTAACAGATAGTGGTGCATCAACCGTAGAGGTCCCATATAAAAGGGCTATATCTAGGGAGACCATGACACTGGCGAGCAACTGCGCCACATGGTCGTGGCAATGGCACCCCGACTAGCACGGTAGGCAGGAGGCAGCGTACATGCATCACGCAACGACCACAACCAGTGTAACATCCCTAGTAAATAAAGAATATGAAATTTTTATATTTACTAATTTTTGGGAATTAAATGTTTATTTTATATTAAATTGGATTCTTTGTTTTATGGCGTACCGAACACAGAACAATGTGTTTCTCCAAAATCATATGATGCACACAAGGCATAATGATACTGAAAAATAATAATATAATATTATTCTAAATGGTAGTTAACGCCGTGTAGTTTTATTATTGGAAATAAACAGAACTAACCATATTATTATTAATCATGTTTTATAAATTTTTTTACTTTTCTCTAATAACATTTATAAGCATAAAATGAATATGAATCCAATTTTATGCAAAAATACTCTAATATTTTTAAAATATAGTTTTAACGCCTTTTGATGGAGAAATATTTTTAAATCTAGTATTTTTAAATTTTATATTCATCATATGACAAAATAAACTTCTTATTTTGAATCATGACATCAAAATTTACTTTGGGTAAATTTTTGGTATTTTTCTGATAATGTTCATTTCGTAATGAATAGTGAAAAGTACTGCATTTTAATTTAAAACTGCATTTTCATTTAATTTATTTATATAGTTATATTATCTTTTTAATTGGTTTTAAAGTATAATTGTATTATATTTTTATCATTTAATTCAATTATGGTCATTGGAAGTAATTTCATATTTTAATTGGGCATAAACCCTAGTCAATCTTTTTGTAATTTTTGTTTTTTAAAAACACGCTTTCTAGTTTTGACAATAATTATTTTTAAATTAATTAATGAAAAATATATGTTTTAATTTTGTAAAATTGATATCATTTTTGAATTCATAATATCAAAATTATCTTCAGATTAATTTCTCGTTTTTATGAAAACGTTCAATTTTCTGTGAACAATGAAAAAACAATGGATAGTAGATAAAAATATGATTTTTCTGTTTAAATGATATTATATGGATTATGTTAATAAAATTTATAAAATATGATATACATGGTTTTCATTAGTATGTAATATGTGGTTTAATTAGATTAAAATATTTTTTGGTGAATAGTAACTATTGTTTTTTATTTACCACGATTAAAAGTAAATAAGGTAATTCAAGTTAAATATAATATTATAATAATATAAAAATACCTTAACACTTATCCTAACCTTATTGGACAAGTCATGGATGACTAATACAATCTGGCGGTAGAACTTTTGTCTTTTGGTAGCTATATGGGTAAGATAATTACATTAATAACAATTTATTTAATGTAAAAATAAAAATATCATAAACATGCATTATTTTGATAAAACTAATTTAACATGTGTTATATAATTGAAATCTCTGACTATAAATAGTCATTATAAATTTAATAATATTTCCCAATTCATGGTATTTTATTTATAATTTTTAAACATAAAATAAATAAATTTATTAATTAATCAATGATGATGCAATAATTACCACATTAATTAATGTTTTAATGAAATGAGAATATAAATATTAAAATAAATTTATTTTGAATATTTTTATGCCATCCAAAAATTTATTCGATTCTTATGACCTGTTATCTCTTAATTAATGATGATTTTTCGATTTGACCATGTTTTTATAGATTTTTAGAAAAGTCATGTTATGACTAGTACAAAAATTGACAAAAATCAGTTTTTAAATCATATAATATTATACTAAATGAAAAAATAGTCCTAAAAATATATGATTCATCCAAATGAAATATATTATGTTAAAAATGTCATAAATAATACATTTTGGGTCACTTTTAATTTTATATTAATTATGTTTACCTTATAGTATGAATATACATGATGACAATGTAAAGGATAAATAAGTTGACAAAGGTTTAAATAAAAAAGACAAGGATAAAAAATTTCCAAATCCAGTCCAATTTTTATTGGATGATTTTATTTCAAATTATATTCATGTTAATTTATAATTTATTTTTATGTGGACCTTTTGAAACTGAAAATTATTTTATAATTAAATAATACTTTCAAACATTCCTAATGATCCCATTAACCATCTTATAAAAGTACACCATCTCAAACCCATTACTCAAACCACTCAAGCCACATGAATCATCCAAAATCTACCGAAATAAGCACCCAATATCTCGATCTTCCTCCTAGAAGCCTTACCATAGGCATAAGGAACTTCAAGAAAGCCATTTGGTTCAAACAAAAGGGAGTTACCCGATTTAAAGGTAACATCTTCCTTCATGTTCTCTTCATTTATTTTACTTCATCAGTCACTATTCTCTTCTTATTCAGTTTTACATAAAAAATATGTATCATCAATATAAACGATTGCATTAATGGGATGTATTCTAGCTAAACCTCCACACACCTTTATCTAATGAATACAAACAAATAGTTTCTCTGGAAGATGAACTAATGCCTCACGAAATGATGATTGTTCCATCCTCTCCTACCACCTCTTATGGTCGAAATAATGATTGAAATATTTTTATATATGATATAAATTATATTTATATTTTTTCTATTCTTTTTTATTTTTAATTTATAATATACCTTTACGGGTTCTATATTGGATAAAAAGCGATAATTTCATTTGAGGAAGGGCATACTTCTGTCCCCTTAAGGTGATATGACTCGTTAATTCCCTATGTGGAACGTATGTAGGATGGAGTTAAAGAAATTATATATTATATAATACTGGAATTATAATATTCCTATGTATCATTACATTTTTATTCAATTAAATACAAAATATAATTGAAAGTATCATTCATGCGTATGTACGGCCTACCATATCCACAAATGGTGCATTTCATTTCATATCTCCAAATATTATGTACTATTATAAATATATATATATATATATATATACTGGATAGATATTACATATATGACATCTAAATCATGAAAAACATTATGGACATAATGGAATTTTGACCACATGGACAACTTGTAATTATAAGAAGTTCCTTTTTCACTCAAGTACCAAATTTCGTCAAAACATCCTATGTTAACCTAAATTATTATGTAATGTTTATGGAGTGGAAATAAGTGATATAAATGTAATAAGACACATGAAATGGGTTCGGATGAATGTTGAAATTAACTTTAGTTTATTATTTAGGAGATTAAAGAAATAACGTGTCAAGTTGGACACGATGTAAGATACTTCATCTCATTCTCCATTCATTGAGGTATGTTTTGATTTATACACAACATTATTTTATATGGTGTATAATAACCTTTGAATTTTCATTTCATTCAAAGGTAATATATATCTATGAAGTATTTAACTAAATAAAATATAGGAATGATTCTTTTTAGCGTACGCAGTAACAACAACCATTCCTTGGTTGTCAGTATTATTTGATCTTTGGATTCCTAAACAAGACATAGAGTATTTTAAAATAAAATAAATACCATATACTCTTTTATGTATTTTGGTATTGAAAATGGTTATTAAAACAGATTTATTAGGTCAATATATTGAAATTCTATATTTTGAATGAAATGGGAAAATGTTTCCTTTCCTTTAGGATTATGTGATGTGTTATTATTATGTTATGGTCCTTGGGGATTTTTTATGTATTATGGTGTTTCCGTGATAATTATAGGGTGGGTGTCCCTAAGATATATCTCCAATTCATTAGGTACTATGAAATAGATGAACATTAATGTTTCTCTAAATAGATTTGGGGAATATAATGTGATGATTATTCCCAATGTAACTCACAATGTAGGTGTGAATGATACAATGTAAGTATGTTATGGATGCCCCAAGTTACCTTTATAATTTATTCTTTATATGTGTTATTCATAAATCTTATGATTTCATGAGGTGTGTTAAAGATCTTAAGTTTTTTATATATTTATGTACTAATGTTTTGATTATTTATTTTATAACCCTTACTGAGATTTTTATGCTCATCCCAGGTTTTTGAAATGTTTTTCATAGAGTATATGGAAGGGTAAGAGAATGGAAGAATTCAAAAATATTTATATCATGAATTGAATTATTATTTTCTTTTAATGGTTTTTTTTTTCAAAAATTAATATTTAGTACAAGTATCTACATTATAATAGATAATATGTAATGTAATTATTATTCCTAATTCTCTAAATTTCTAAACCTGAAAAGATCCTCAATGTGAACTATTAACTTCATTTCATTATTATGTAATTTTTACAGTTTGGGACTTGTAGTTGGCATCAAAGGTCAGTTTAGATAATATTAGAGGTTTGGGTGTTATTTAAGCATAAGTGACATAACCATAATAGATGTCATATTAGAAAGAGTCGTAGTTCTTTTAGATAAATTTAAATAGTTTAAGATGACACGAATAATCATAACTTAGTATTTACCCTCCTCATAAGATATTATATGTTGATTTTACTGATATACTCACACTGAACATTTATTTGGTTTTAGTAAATGGTTGGATCTAGATGGAACCAATGTAACAATGGATGTGAAGAAAATTTTAATGGTTTTCTGAATAATCAACCAAATGCAATTTGAGCTAAAATGAGAACTCTTGTGGTTATTCTCAACCAACTATCTCGAGTCATTATTGACCACCTATACCTTGTTTATTTTTATAAGGCATCCCATATATGAGAATCAAATCACTACGTAAGTTCATGTAATTAACATAAAGGTATGTATATTGAAAAACCTATGTGTCAAGGATGTAAAAAGAAACACCTTGAAAAAGTATTCCATGTGATGGGAAGATGTTTCTAATGGTTTAATGAAGGTCATAGAGCAATAACCTACTATAAAAAAGAAGTATCCATTTTAATACAGGAAAGGGAATGTAGTTATTTTTTAAGGATCAATTAAATGTTTTAAATGTTGTGTGCATTTTCTTTATAAAAATAGATTTCCTACGATGAATTTTCATGAATGAAATCTTGAATATTGTAAAAATATATTTCTACCAATTCCTAATTCCATTTTAATTAATGGTCTGGAAATTGACAATGACCAATAAAAGGTATGGATTAATTCCAAACTGATGTTTTGAAATAATGGAATCATAGGATATGATTCATGATTTTATTTATAGAAACAAAGTAAAATGGAATAAGTTGGAAAATAATGATTATGAATCATGTATAACATTGTATGAGTATGAATTTTACATATAAGGGATTCAAGAGTTATGGTTGATTTTAGGATAATGAAATGCATAAAATTATTAAGTATTTTTAGATAATGGGATTACTTTGGAAGAAATTTTCTAGTATCTGTAACCCTAAAGATTTATATATGAAAATTTTATTCAAGAAAGAATTACCATTTCTTTTTTTGAAATAATAGATAAATTTTGGGGTTCATGTGATCTTATGTTTTTGATACAACTGCATGTAATTAGTTTTTGGGATGAAAAATGAAAGGTATTAGATTACCTTTGAGAATAAAATATGTTACCGTTATTATTGATAAATGTATCTAATTATATGGAATGATATAAAATTATATATTTTTTTGAAAAGGAAAATATGTAGACAGTGTGAAAACACATCACGTTGGAAAAAGTTGTGGGAATTGATCCCACAACCAAAGTGTTATAGAGATTTATCACAAACCGCTAGACTAAGGGAAGTACCTTGTTTGTATGATTTATTCTTATTAGTTAAATGATTTTGTTTATCAAGAATAAGATTATTTTGGATCTTATGATTTATCAAATGTATATCCATAGTATAATTAAATAATTTGGTGATTACATGATAACAGTAATTTTGGAAGACATTTGTTCTTTTGGGAACACTATATGACTTTGTAAAGTAGAATACTTTGGGATATCAATTGAGAAGTAATGGTGGAATTTTATTTTGGAAGAATCTATTTTTTTATTATGGACTCATAGAAATTTGAGTTATTAAGGGAAATGATTAACCTATCATAGAGAATATGTGATTAGGATAATTACTTTTCAATATGTGACTTTAAGTGTAGCCGATGTTATTCGGAGATAAATGATAAGATTTTTTGTGGAGGAGTAGGATTTTTAATCCATTTGAATTTTTGGTTTTTTATCATAGTTTTTATTATGTTGAAGGATTTTATTGAAAATTGTTTATTGAATGGTCTTTATTTAACTTTTGGTATTGTTTGTTCAATTTTGGTGATTAAGAGTAGTTTCTTTTTATAAAATATTTTTTGGGGATTATCTGATCTTGTACTAACTATATTGAATTCAGATAATTTCTAAAGGCAGGGAAAATATATAGTCAGTATTTTTTGTGATTATGTTATTCTCTAGATGTTTATTCTAGGGCTTTTTATGCGACCCTGAAATCTTGAATACTCGTTGTTTAGAGAAAAGTTAATTTTGTGGTAGAAATTTAGAAACGGGTGATAGTAAACCTGAAAAGTAATTATGTTTCCTTATGTTATTAGTCAAGATCTAAAATAAATTCCTAATATTTATGCAAAGGAACTTAAAACTAAAACATTTTCCATTTAATTTTCTTACTTGGTAATCAATGACCGGTTAACCCATCACAAATATGTGGTTATTAGATTGTTAACATTCTCATAATTGTGTTTTCTATCAATCTCCATCAGAGCAGAAAACTAAATTTCGCCTCCATATCTTTGTTTTCACGGAATCCAATTATGTGTTATCTCATTTGACTATTGTACTTTTCTTTCATTATTTTAATGTTATAGTTGTATGGACACTTTTTCTAATATAGGACGTTCAATAACATTTCCAATACCAATTTTAATATTGCGAGGAATCAATTTCCAAAAGGGGGAAACATGTAACATCCCAGGTAAATAAAGAATATTAAATTTTCAAATTTATTTATATTGTTGAATTAAATATTAGTTTTACATTAATGGTGATGTTTGGTTCGATGGTGTACCTGACACACAACAATGTGTTTTTCCTTAATCTTATGTTGCATATAAGGCTAAGTCATTCTTAAAAATAAATATAAAAAATTATTTTAAATTGTAGATAACAACTATCTATTTTATTGTTGAGAATATATTGAATTAGACATATTATTATTATACACATTTTTTGAGTTTTTTTAAATTTATCCAATCAAAATTTAGAGGGTTAAATTGAGAATGGATCCAATTTTAAGAATAAATACTCTAATATTTTTAAAAGGTAATTTTACCACCGTTGGATGGAAAACCATTTATAATATATTTTTTCAATTTTATAAGCTCCATCTGACAAAAATAAATAACTATATTATAATTAAGAAATCAAAATTTTCTTTGTTTAATATATTGGTATATTTCCCATAATGTTCATTTTTAAAGAATAGTGAAAAATACTGCATTTTAATTCCATAAATCATTTTCATCTAATTTATTTATATAGTTATATTTTCATTTTAATTGGGTTTAATGTATATTTGAGTTATATTTTTATCATTTAATCCAATGATGGACATTGGATTTAGTTTTATATTGTAATTGGACATAAACACTTGTCAATATTTTGATATTTTTTTACGTCATAAAAACAATCATTGTATTTTTGACAATAAAAATTAACTATAAATTAATTAATGAAACATATATGTTTTTAATTTGGTAAAATATACATCAGTTTTGAGTTCAGAATAACAAAATTATAATTGGAGGAATTTTTGTTATTTTTTTAAACATTAAATTTTTTATAAATAATGGAAAACAGTGAATAAAGTTTTCTTAAAACACACTTTTTCATTAAAATAAAATTTTTACAACTTCTGTGAATTGAATTTTAAAAATCCTACATTCATTTTTGTCATCATTATATTAAATGTGGTTCAATTGGATGAAAATAATTTTTTGTAAATAGTAAATTTTGATTTTTAATTACTGTGGTTAAAGGTAAATTAGGTAATTCAAGGTAAAAATAATATTATTATAATATAAAATTTCATCAATATTTATCCTGACCATATTAGATGAGTCATGTCAGAACAATACAATAATTGGGTAGAACTATTATATTTTGGAAACCACTTGGGTAAATAAATGTAATTAAAAACTTTTTATTTAAAGTAAAACAATATCATTACCATGATTTTTTATCCTAAAACAATTTTAATGTGGGTCATATATTTAATATGATTGTATAAAAATAGTAATTATAAATATAAAAACTTATCCTATATCATGGTATTTTATTTATAATTTTTAGACATCAAATTAATAAATTTATTTATAACATAATGATGATGTAATGATTACCTCATTAATTAATATTTTAAATAAATGAGATTACATATATTAAAATAATATTATTCTATAACCTTTTATGCCATCAATGTATTATATGGATGAATATGACTTGTTATCTTTGAATTAATTTTTTTCTTATTCATCATGTTGTTATGAATTTTTTAAAAAGACATGATATGAATTGTAATAAAATTGGCATAAATGAGTTTTGAAATCAATTATTATTTTATTAAATGATTAGATAGTCCTAAAAATCCAATATTCATCCAAAAGACATATATGAATTTATAAATGTCATTAATAATTCTTTTTGGGTATCTTTTGATTTTATTGTAATTATATAAACCATATAGTATGACTATACATGAAGACATGGTAAAAGATAAATTAGTTAACAAAGGGTTAAATATAAAAGCTAAGGATTAAAAAATATCCAAAACCTATCCAAATATTATTGAATGATTTTATTTTTACTAATATTCATCTTACCATAAAATTTAATTTGTTGTGGGCCTTATGAATCTGAAAACTATTTTATAATAAAATAATACTTTCAAACGATCCTAAATACCCCCTCCTTCAACTTATAAATAGACACCACCTCTTACACATTACTCACACCTCCCAAGCCCCATGGATCTGCCAAACTCTTCCTAAATAATCTCCCTATATCCATCTATTCTTCCTAGATTCCTTATCTTATGCAGAAAGAACATCAAGAAAGCCTTTTGGTTCAAACCGATAAGAGTTAAACAATTTAATGGTAATGTATTCCCTCATGTTCTTTTCATTTGTTTTACATCTTCATTCAATATTCTCTTATTATTAATTTTTTACATTAATAAAATTATACTCAATATTATATGTGGTTTTTATGAGAAGGATTCAAACCAAACTTCCACACACATCCTTATAATGGTTACGAACATATTGTTTCTATTGACGGCGAACTACTCCCTCATGAAACGATGATTGTTCAATCTTATCCTAATAACTCTTATGTTGGAAATTATGATAGAACTATATTTTTATGTGATATATATTATATTAATATTATTTCTATGTTTAAGTGTTTTTCATTTATAGCATACAGTTATGGTTTCCATAATGGGTATATACGATAATTTCATTTGAGGAAGTGAGGACTACCACCACCTCAAAGTGATATGACTTATTAATACCATACATAGAATGTATAAAGGATGGTGTTAATGAAATTATATTGGTATTATACTGAAATTATAATATAGCTATTTATTATTAGGTTTTCATTCCATTAAATATGAAATAGAAATTAAAATAGCATTTATGCGTACGTACAGCTTACTGTATCCATGAACATTGCATTTCATATTTTATATCAAAATGTTATGTACAATAATGAATATATATATATATATATATTGTATATATATGATATCTAAACCATTAATATCATTTTGGAGATAATGGAATTTAGACCATATGAACAAATTGTAATTATAAGAAGATCATTTTTGACTTAAGTACCAAATCTCGACAAAATGACTGTTGTTAACATAAATTATTATGTAATATTTTTGAAGTGGTAATAAGTTATATTAAAGTATAATAAACTAGAAATTGGTTCGGAATAAAGTAGAAATTAATTTTAGTTTATCATTCAAGAGATTATAGAACAAACGAGTCCATTCAAACATGAGGTAAGGGACATCGTCTCAATCTCCTTTCATTGAAGCATTTTTTTATTTATACACAACATTTATTTTATCTTGTGTATAAAAACCATTGAATTAACATTACATTCAAAGGTAATATTATTCTACGAAGCATTTTACCAAAATAAAAAAAAAATGTTTCTTTTTAACACACGTGGTGACAATGTCCTTTCTGCCGTCACGAGTATTATTTTATATTTGGCTTTATTAAGAAGTCGTAGTATTTGTTAAAATAAAATACATATCATATAATCTTTTACATGATTTTTTATTTCAAAGGTTTTTGATAATGTATTGATTATGTCAATATATTGAAATGATATACTTTGATTTTAATGTTGAAATGTTATCATTCCTCAATACTTGTGTTATTTGTTATGATTATGTTATGGTTCATGGGAATTTTTTATGTATACTGTTGGTTTCATGATAAATCTATGGTGGGTGATCTTGAGATAGATCTCCAATTAATTGGTAAACGTGATAGAGGAACACATTATTGTTTCTCCAAATATATTTTGGGAATATACTGTGATGGTTATTCCAAATGCACCTCCCTACGTAGATATGAATGTTACAATGTACGTTACATTTATGATATATGATTTCTATGGGTTATTAATAAATCCTATGATTTCATGAGGTGTGTTAAAGATCAATTTTTTTGTATGTATTGATTGACTGATGTTTTATAAATTTATTTTATAACCCTTACTAAGATTTTTATGCTCATCCTATGATATTGAAATGTTATATCATAGTGTATATTTAATTTAAAATAAAGGAATAATTCAAGAAGATTTATATCAAGAAATAAGTTAATATTTCATTTTATGTGTTTTTATTTTATGAAAAAATGGATACTGAATAGAAGTGTATACATTATAATATTTGAGATTAAAAGTAATTTTTATGGACAAATTCTCTAAAACTCTAAACCTATAAATGTCCACAATGTGAATTATTAACATAATTAGAAATTATTGTAATGTTTAATAATTGGGACGTATAGTCGGTATCAGAGGTCCATTTAGATTACTTTAGAGGTTAGTGTGTTATATAAGCATAATTGACATACCTATAATGGTTACCATATTAGAAAGAGTCATAGTAATTTTAGATAAATTTAATGAATATAAGATAACAGAATTAGTATATCTTAGTATTTACTCTTCTCACAAGATATTATATGATTATTTTACTTATATACTCATACTAAACTTTTATTTTGTTTTAGTAAATGGATGGATCTAGCTAGCACCAATGTAATAATGGATGTGAAGAAAACTGTGTTGGATTTCTGAATATGCAATCAAATAAAAAGGGAGATACAATGAGACCACTTTTTTATATTCTAAACCAACTCTTTGGAGTCATGATTGAACACATAAACTATGGTGATTTTAATAAGGGATCACATATGTGATAAACAAATCCCTACAAATGTTCAGTTAATAACTATAATTATATGTATATTGAAAAACCTACATGTCAAGTATGTGGAATAAAACACACAGTAAAATGATTCAATGGTATGGGAAGATGTTTTAGATGTGTTAATGAAGGTAATAAATATGTAACCTGCCATGGAATAAGGAAGCATCCAGTTGAATTTAGAAAAGGGAAACAAGTTCCTTCCTAAGTATCAATAGAACGTTTTAAATGAGGTGAGTGTGGTCATTATACAAATAGATTACCTAATAAAAAGTTTCAGGAATGAGAAAATTAGGATTTTAGAGATAATTCTTACCAATTCCTAATTCCATTCTAATTATAGATGAATAAACTGACAATGAAAAATGAAATGTATGGATTATTTATTTGCTAATGTCTTCACATTATTGAATATTATGATATGATTCATGATTTGGTTTCTATGAATGATGTATAATGGAATAGGATAGAAAATATTGGATAATGGATTGTGACGAAAATATAATGAGTAAGAAGTTTACATATAAGGGATGAAAGAGTTATGGTAGATTATAGGTTTATAAAATAATTAAAATTATTAAGGCTCTTTTGATGACGAGATTACTTTGGATGAATATTTCTTGTATGTGTAACCTGGAAGATTGATATATGAAAATGTTATTCAATAAATAATTTCCATTTCTTTTGTGAAAACAATGTATAACATTAGGGGTTTATGTGATCTTATGTTTTTGAGGAAATTATGGGTTCTTAGTTTTTGGGATGCAAAATAAAAGTTATTAGATACCTTTTGAGGATAAAATATTTTATAGTTATTTTTGAGGAATTTATCTCATTTTTTGGACTGATATAAATTTATATGGTTTTTTAAAAAGAAAAACAGGAAGAATTTCTGACAACACTTCATGTCGTAATGAGCTACAAGAATCAAACCCACTACCGATGTGCGATTGAGATTCTTCTCCTACCACTAGACTACGTGATTTCTTTGGTTAGTATGATTTATTATTTTAGTTAATGGATTTTATTGATCAAGAATATTTTAATTTTAGATATTATGTTTTTGAAAATTTATATTCATAGTATAATAAAATTATTTGGTGATTAAAGGATAAATCTTATTTTTGAAGATGTGTTCTCTTTTGGGAACAATATTTTCCTAAGGGAAATAGAATACATTGGGATTTCAATTGAGAAGTAATGGTGGATTTTTTTTGGAAAAATATATGTTTTTATTGTGGTTATTAATAAATTTAGGTTATTTATGTAAATGATTAATCTATCACAAATAATATGTGATTAGATTAATTAATTTTCAGTTTGAGACATTAAGAGTAGCCGATGTTATTTGTATATAAATGTTATGATTTATTGTGGAAGACTTGGTTATTTAATCCTTCTGAATTTTTGGGCTTGAATCTTAGTTTGGATTATATTGAAGTATTTTAAGGTTAATTATTTATTGAATGGTCTTTTTTGAACATTGTGTATTGTTTGTTCAATTTTAGAGATTATGAGTAGTTTTTTGATAAATTATTTTTTTGGTGATTATCAGATCTTGTACTAACCGTTTTCTTTTTTGGTAAATGTCAAAATAAAGGAGAAATATATAGTTCATCTTTTTTTAATTATATTATTCACTGTATATTTATTCTAAATCTTTTTATGTGACCATTTAATCCTAAATTCTCATCATTTTTAGAAAAGTTTATTTTTTGGTAGAAATTTTGAAAAGGATGAAAGACTACATGACAAGTATATATGTTTCCTTATGTAGTTATTGAATCTCTAAATTAAATTCCTCAACATTATGAATAGAAACAAAAAACAAATATGTTGTCTACTTACTTTTCCTACCTGTGAATCAATGAACGATAACCCCATCAGTAAATTTGTGGGTTTCATATTATTAACATTCCCCTAATTATGTTTTCTATCACTCTCCATCAAAACATGACACATAGTTTCTCCTTGATATCTGTGTTTTCATGGAAACTTATTTTGTTTTATCTAACTTGACCTTTTTAATACACATTCAATGTTTTAAATTTATAGTTTTATTTTCTCTATTTTTGATCTAGGTCTTTCAATGAAGTTTCCAAGACCAGTTTTAAAATTACGAGGACACAATTTCCAAAAGGGGGAAGGATGTAACATCCAGGTAAATAAAAAATAATAAATTTTCAAATTTGTTAATAATTTTTTAATATTAATTTTACTTCAAATGAGAATCTATGTTCGATTGTGAACCCAACACACAACACTTAGTATCTCTAAAATATTATGTTTCACACAAGGCTGAGTGATATTAAAAAATAATAATATAATATTTGTTTAAAAGGTAGTTAACACCTAGACATGTGATTGGTGGGAATGAACAAAACTAGCCATATTATGATTAAACATGCTTGTTAAATGTTTTTAAATTATTCCAATATAATGTTAAAGGATTAACTTGAGAATGAATCCAATTTTAAGCATAAATACTCCAATATTTTTATTAGGTAGTTTTACAACCTTTTGTTGGAGAACATTTTTTAATTAATATTTTTTTTCACTTTTATGTTCTCTATTTAAAAAAAATAATCTTCTTATTTAGAGTATATACATCAAATTTTACATTGTGTAAAATTTTGTTATTTTTCTGATAATGTTCATTTTATAATAAAATGTGAAAAATACAGCATTTTAAATCAAAACTATATTTTATAAAAAACTATTTAAATAATTATATCGTCTTTTTTATTGGTTTAAATATATAATTGGATTATATTTCTATCATTTAACCCATTGATGGTCATTTTATGTAATTTCACATTTTAATTAGACATAAACACAAGTCAATATTTTGGTAGTTTTTACTTCTTAAAAAAACGCTTTTGAGGTTTGACAATGAAAATTAAATTTAAATTAATTAATGGAATTTTTATGTTTTGAATATGGTAAAATAGAAGTTATTTTCTAATTCCAAATATCAAAATTATTATTGGATTAATATTTGGTATTTTTATAAAAACGTTTAATGTTGTATGAACAGTGAAGAAACACTAAATAGTATTTTAGAAAATAGACTTTTTCATTTAAATGTTAATTTTACACTTTTGTGAATTGAATTTTAAAAATCTGAAATACATTGTTCTCATCAGTATATAAAATGTGGTTCAATATGATCAATGTAATTTTAGCTGAATAGTTATTTTAATTATTATTTAACGTAGTTAAAGGTAAATAGGGTAATTCAAGGAAAAAATAAAATTATAATAATATAAAATTACCATAAAATTTTCTCTTAACATTATTTGATGAGTCACAGGAAACCAATAAAATATTTTGGAATAATTTTTGGCCTTTGTAATCCACTTGGGAAAGATAATCACATTAATAAATTTTTATTTAATGTAAAAATCAAAATATCATAAACATGAATTGTTTTCCTATAACAATTTTAATGTGGCATATATAATTGATATATTTGAATATAAATATTAATAAGAAATCCTAAATGTTATCAAACATCATGGTATTTTATTTATAATTTATATACATCATATAAATAAAATTATTTATGACACAATGATGATGTAATTATTAACTTAAAAATGAATGTTTTAATTAAATGAGATTATAAATATTAAATATATTTTAATTTTCATCATTTATTACATACACAAATTTTATGGAAGATTAGGACTTTTCATATTTTAATTAAAAAAGTTATTTCAAATTAATCATGTCTTTATGTATTATTATAAAGTCATGATATAAATAGTATTAAAATTGAAAGAACTGTGTTTTCAAATAAAATAATATTTTATTAAATTATAATATAGTCATAAAAATATAAGATTCTTCCAAATGAAAAATATTATATTGAAAATTTCATTAATAATCCATTTTAAATTACTACGAATTTTATATTAATTATATGAACCATGTTGTATGAATATTCAAGAAGACATGTTAAAAGTGAAATAAGTTAAAAAAGGGTTAAATAAAAAAGTTAAGGATTAAAAGAATCCAAAACCTATCCAATTATTATTGGATGATTTTATTTCAACATATATTCATCTTATCATCGAATTTAACGATTTTTGGGAATTTTGAAATAGAAATATTTTTTATAATAAAACAATACTATCAAACATTCCTAAAGATCTCATCCCCCCTCTCATAAATGGACACCACATCTACACCATTATAACCATCTCTCAAGCCAATTGGATCTTCCAAAAAATACCAAAAAATGATCACAAAATCAATCTATTCCTCACGGAATCCTTACCATAGGAATAAAGCACTTCATGAAAGCATTTTGATTCAAACTAATGGGAGTTACCCATTTTAAAAGTAACGTCTTCCCTCAAGTTCTCTTCATTTATTTTACATCTTCACTACCTATGCTATTACTATTAATTTTTTACATAAAAGTACCAGTATCCTCATTATGAAATATTTTATTATGATATTTATTAAAACAACACTTCTACACACCTCTATATAATGTATAGGAACATTCTGTTTCTGTGGACGACGAACAACTACCTCGGAAAACGATGATTGCTCAATCTTCTCTTACTATCACTTATGGTGACCATTATGATGGAAATGTATTTATATGTGATATATATTATATTTGTATTTTTTTTCTATGCTACTATATTTTTCCTTTATATCATAACTTTATGGTTTCCATAATGTTTTAATACAATTATTTCTTTTGAGGAAGTGCAGACTATCACTTCCTCAAAGTGATGTCACTCGTTCCTGCCATACATCGAATCTATAAAGTATAGAGGTAATGCAAATATATATGTTATTATACTATAATTATAATATTCCTATGTATAATTAGTTTTTCATTCCATTAAAAAGGAAAGTGAAATTTATGTAATGTTTTTGCGTCCGTATAACTTACAGTCTCGATGAACAGTGCATTCCACTTCTTATCTCCCAATTTTATATAATAATATAAATAATTATATATATATACTATATGTATATGAAATATATGATATCTATATCATGAATATAATTTTAAGGATAATGAAATTTTTACCACATGTACAACTTGTAATTATAAGAAGTTCATTTTTGACCGAAGTACCAAATATCAAAAAAATAACTATTCTTAACATAAATGATTATATAATGATTATGACATGGTAATAAGTCATGTAAAAGGAATAATATACTTGAAAATGTTACATAATAAATTATAAATTATCTTTATTTTATTATTTAAGAAATTAAAGAACTGACGAGTCATGTCAAACATAAGCTAGGGGACTTTGTCTCAATCTCATTTTGTTAAAGAATATTTTTATTTATACACAACTTTATTTTATACAGTTTATAAAAACATTGGAATTTATATTCCATTAAAATGGAATGGTTTTCTACAAATATTATTACTAAATGAAAAAAAGGAATGTTTCTTTTTAACGTACGCAGTGACAATGACCTTTCTACCGCAGTGAGGATTATTTGATCTATGGATACCTTAACAATCAGTAGTGTTTTATAAAAGTAAAATAAATACCATATGCACTTTTACATATTTTGGTATTGAAAATTGTTTTGATAATGGATTTATTATGATAATATATTGAAATGATATATAGTGATTCCAATGTGGAAATGTTATCTTTCCATTATAGTTGTGTTTTGTGTTATGATTATGTTATTGTTCATAATCATTGTTTATTTATATTGGTGGTTCTATGGCAATCCTAAGGTGGGTGAGCCCGGGATATCTCCCCAATTTTTTGGGTAATGTTATCGAGGTAAACGTTATTGTTTCTACTATATATTTAGGTAATATACCATGATGGGTATTCCAAACATAACTCCATGTGTATCTGTGAATGTTACAATGTATGTATTTTATGGATTCCACAAGTTACCTTTATTATTTATGGTTTCCATGATTTATTAATAAATCATAATATTTCATTATGTGTATAAAATATATCTTATTTTGAATTTATAGATGGACTAATGTTTTATTTCTTTATTATATAACCCTTACTGAACTTTTTATGCTCCTTACATGTTTTTGAAATGTTTTTTTTACTGGGAATAAGGAATGTTAAGAGAAAGGAAGAATTAAAGAGTATTTGTTTTTAGAAAATATTTATTATTTTCTTTTATGTGATTTTTTTAAAAAATGGATACAGTGTATAAGTGTCTACATTTTAATATGTGAGATGTAATGTAATTGTTAGGGCCTAATTCTCTAAAACTCTAAACCCGAAAAGATGCACATTTTTAATTATTAACTTAATTCCAGAATTATGTTATGTTTACGGCTGGGGCATTGTAGTGGGTATCAGATGTCGATTTAGATAAATTTAGAGGTTAGAGATTCATTTATGAAAAAGTGACATAACAATAATGGTTATCATAACAGGAAGAGTCATAGTTATTTAAGAAAACTTTAATGATATTACGATAACATGAATAAGTATGTCTTAGTATTTACCCTCCTTGCAATATATTATATGATTATTTTACTAATAAACTCACACTAACATTTTATTTTGTTTTATTAAATGGATGGATCTATTAGGCACCAAAGTAATAATGAGCGTGAAGAAAATTGTGATGTTTTTATGAATAAGAAACCGAATGAAATGTGAGACACAATGAAAAATATTTTGGTTATTTTCAACCAAATATATGGAGTTTTTATTGGCCACCTGAATCATTGTGATCTTTATAAGGAATCACATACATATGAAACAAATCCCTATAAATGTTCAGAAAATAAACATAGAGGTATGTATATTAAAAAACCTATGGGTCAAGGATGTGGAATGAAACACCTAGGATAATGATTCAAAGGGATGGGAAGATGATTTAGATGTGGTAACGATGGTAATAAATCAATAACCATCAATAGAAAAAGGAAGAATCTAGTTGAATCAAGGAAAGGGAAATATATTCTTTCCTAAGGATAAATTGAATGTTTTAAATTTGGTGTGCATGGTCATTATAAAAATAATATTCTTACGAAGAAGTTTCTAGAATGAGATTAGTAGGATCGTACAAATAAATGTTTAAAAACATCTAATTCCAATTCAATTAAATATTAGAAAACTGAAAAATACCATTGAAAGATATGGATTATTTCTTAGCTAATGTTTTGACATTATTGAATGTTAAGATATGATTCTTGATATTATTTTTAGGAACAAAGTATTATGGAATAAGTTTGATTATAATGGTTAATGGATCATGAAGAAAATTTAATGAGTAAGAAGATCACATATAAGTGATTGAAGAGTTATTTTAGAATTTAGAATGATTAAATGATTAAAAGTATTAAGCTTATTTTGATAATGGGATTAATTTGGAAGAAGTATTTTAGTATGTCTATCCTTGAAGATAGATATATGAAAATTTTATTCAATAAAGAATTGTCTTTTGTTGTATAAACATAATTTATAACCTTAGGGGTTCATGTGATATTATGTTTTTGATTCAATTACAGGTTATTAGTTTTGGGGATGAAAAATGAAAGGTATTAGACAACCTTTGAAGATAAAATTTGCTAGGGTTATTTTTAAATAATATAACTCATATTTTTGGAATTTTATATAATTTTTTTTTTCGAACAACACGCAGTTGTGTGACAACAGGTCATGTCAGAAAAAGATGTTGGAATCGAACCCACAACCAAAGTGTGATTAATATTTATCGCCTACCATTATATAATGTGAAGTATCGAGTTATTATGATTTATTCTTTATAGTTAAATGATTATATTAATAAAGAATATGTTGATTTGGGATCTTATGTTTTACCAAATGTATATCCTTATTATAAGAAAATTATATAGTGATTAAGGGATAATGGTTATTTTAGAAGACATTTTCTCTTTTGTGAATACTATTTTCCTAATGAAAATAGAAAACTTTGGGACATAAACGGAGGAGTAATGGTAGAATTTTAATTTGTAAGAAAAAATGTTTTTATTGTGGATATTTAGAAATTATGGTCATTTATGGAAATGATTAACCTATCATAGATAATATGTGGTTAGGTTAATTATTTTTCAATATGTGACTATTAGAGTATGTGATGTTATTTGGAGATAAATGATTAGATTTATCAGTGAAGATTATGTTATTTAATCCCTTTTTATTTTTGGACTTCAATATTAGATTAGATTTTATAGAATAATTTTAAAGAAAATTGTTTATTGAATGGTCCTTGTTAAATTTGGGGTATTTTTTGTTCAATTTTATAGATTAAGCATAGTTTTTCTTTTTATAAAGTCTTATCCTTTTAGGAAAGTATATAGCCTTGTAATAAATATTTTAGTTTCTGTTAATGTGTAATTACAGATGAAATATATAGTTCATCTTTTATGGATTATGTGATTATCTTGATGTTTATTCCAATGCTTTTGATGTGACCAAATAATCTTGAATTTTCCTAATTATGTTTTCTATCACTCTCCATCAGAACATGGCAGTTAGTGTCTCTTCCATATCAATGTTTTTATGAAATCATAGTACGTGTTATATCATTTGATCATTGTACTTCTCTTTAATTCCATTATAGTTATAGTTTTATTGACTCTATTTCTGATATGAGACTTTCAATGAATTTTTCAAGACAAATTTTAAAATTGTGCGGGCGCAATTTCCAAATAGGGGTAAGGATGTAACATCCCAGGTAAATAAATATTATGAAATTTTCAAATTTTATTTATATTTTAAAATTAAATAGTAATTTTACTTTAACGGGGATGCTATGTTGGATGGTGTACCTAAAACCCAAAAAATGGGTTTCTCTAAAATCTGTTGTTTCACACAACGCTGAGTCATACTAAAAAATAATGATATATTATTATTTTAAATGGTAGAAAATTCCAAAAATTTTACTGGTGGGAATGAATAGAACTAGAAAAACTATGATTAAACATGTTTGTTAAATGTTTTTTCATTTATTAAATAAAAAAATAAACGCATAAATTGAGAATGAATCCAATTTTAAGCATAAATAATATAATAATTTTAGAAGTTAGTTTTACTATCTTTTGATTGAGAGCCTTTTTTCTATTTTTAATCATTTTTATATGCTACACTTGAAAAAATAATCTTATTCTTGAGAATATGTAAATTACAATTTAATTTGGTTAAAATTTTGGAATTTTTATGATAATTTATATTTTTTAATGAATAGTGAAAAAATACTACATTTAAATTCAAAAAATGGATTTTCATCTAATTTATTTATTTAGATAGATTGTTCTTTTAATTGATTTTAAATTATAAATGGAATAAATTTTTATTATTTAATCTAATTATTTTCATTGGATGTAATTTCATATTTTAATTGGACATAAACACATGTCAATCTTTTCATAGTTTTTACTTCTTAAAAACACGCTTTCCAGTTTTGAAAATGATATTTAATTTTAAATTAATTAATGAAACTTATATGTCTTAAAATTGGTAAAATAGACATAATTTTCGAATTCAGAATATCAAAATTATTATTGGGTGATTATTTGATATTTTTCTCAAAACGTTCAATTTTTTATGAATAGTGAATAAATATTTCATAGTATTTAAAAAAACAGACTATTTCATTTTAATGAAATTTTACCACTTCTGTGAATTGAATATTAAAAATCTGATATACATTGTTTTCATCAGTATATACAATGTGGTTTAATAGGATGAAAATACATTTTAGTGAATAGTATATTTTGATTTTTATTTAACATTGTTAAAGTTAAATATGGTATTTCAAGGTAATAATAATATTATAATAATATTAAAATACCTTAAAACTTGTCCTAATCTTAATGTATGAATCATGGCCATCCAATAAAATCCATGGTTATAACTTTTGGTCTTTTCAAGAAACTTGGGTAAGATAATTAGATTAATAACTTTTCATTTAATGGAAAAATAAAAATATAATAAACATGAATTGTTTTTCTAAACCAATTTTAATGTGTGTTATATATTTGATATATTTGACTATTAATGGTCATTACAAATATAAAACATTTTCCAACATCATGGTTTTTTATTTATAATTTTTAGACATTAAATAAATAAATTTATTTATGACACAATGATGATGTAATGATTACCTCATTAATGAATGTTTTATGATAAATGATATTATAAATATTAAGATAAATATATTTATAAAATTTTTAGGCCATCAACGAATTTTATGGATTATTATGACTTGTTTTCATTGAATAGAAAAATTCTTCGAATTCATATAGTTGTTATGGATTTTTAATAATACATGATATGAATAGTATTAGAATTGATATAAATGAGTTTTTAAATCAATTAATATTTCATTAAATGATAAAATAGTCCTAAAAATACAATATTCGTCCAAATTACATATATGATATTAAAATTATTAGTCACCAGCCACATGCCTAGGGAAGGCGGGGTTGGGGTTGTCCTGACATGGGCCTCGGGGGACATGTCATGAAAAAGTGTTATCCAAGGTTGTCGGTTCAACCAGTAGAATTAAGCGTATTTAAAATTATTTATGGGGAAACAATGTTAATTGACTTGATTTTGGTTTCCTGGCTAGGAAGTCTTGTGTTGGTGACGTGACTGACGTATCAATAAACCAGGACCCTGAATTTTTTTTGACCCAGTACATAAAAAATTTCGACTTCATGCATCGTTGAGTGTTTTCCCATGATCATTCTGAGATAGATTCAGTGCACTAGGTATAATCTATTTATTATGGTTCATCTTGGTCTATTTAAAGATGTCCCCACACATACATGTAATCAAGATTACACTATGTGACCCGGAATATGGTCCATAGAGCAATTAGGCTTTAGTAGAAGGACCGTTTTCTGAGATGACACCATCTGGATGTGTCCTTGTTATACCACTGCTTGTTCATTAATAGTTACTACCAGTGATACCAGTAAAGGACACATATAAGATTAGTTCCTTACATTATTTCCCGTGATGGAGAACTACTAGGTTAATGGGAGAGACAGATACTCATGTCACTAAGGAATGGCTAGAGGCAGCGATGCAGGTCTTTCTCTTAGTGAGGATTCCACTAGGCAAGATGGTGGTTCTAGTAGTGAGACTTATGAAAGGTCCGAGGTGGGGATGGTAGAGTTTTCCCAGCCGAACACATGTGGAGGTTACCCTCACCAAGTATAACATTGAGATAATTTTCTCCAAGGATTTCATCCTCATGAATTTTCATTCAGTCCACATACAAGAGCTGCATCACATACTGCATGGTAGTTTTTCAGTTGATGAGTACTCTGCAATGATCATAGTCCTCTCCCTTGACTATACAGATATGGTGTGAAAACCTTTCTTAAGGGCTTGAACTATTGAACCTGGCCTCCAAAAGGATATTAGGGCATCAAGGATTTCCCTCAGCATCTCTACGCAGTTGGGGTGCCAGAGTGGGCACTACTGGTGGATAACATTCTCTATGAGTAGCAACTAATAGTGGGAGATACCACCAGGAGATGGGTGGGTGAGTCATCTATGGAGACTAGCCGATAGATGATGTAGTGTTATAAGTAGTACATACCATCTATAAGATGTTCACAGGACTAAGTATCAGTGGTACAAGGACACCAGTGCCACATGAGTGAGGAGAGGATAAGGGTGTGATACTCGTGCGGTGGGCAGGGAGACATGGCTCTAGACTTCCCAACCCGTAGAATAGACGATCAGAAGATGGTCTAAGGGCTTCTAAGGTTGTTGAATAGGTCTGAGTGAGTTTTTCATCAAGGTGGAAGATGTATAAGGAGGGTGGTTAGAGTGGCTAGTGGTAGACAATGGTTTGGGTGCTACCACAACCACCCCATGTAGTCCACCACAGGCTCTAGGATACGGTGGATAGGGGTCAGTCCATCTTCAAGCGATGGAGGACAATGACCATGATGTTCCATATAATATTAGAGGTATGATCTTTTTATTATCCACCATGACTGCAGTTCTTATATACGTAGGTGTGAATTTCTCTTTCATTTCCCCGAATCATGTCTGGAGCTCGAAGATTACGATTAATCCATTTTCCTAATACTTATGATTAAATACTCATATGATAATGCATTAGATGGTTACATATTGATGCTAATAGTGTGATGTTAATATTATAGGTGATATCATCAGCTAAGTTCTCTTAGTAGTGGAGTCATGTCCATAGAATCCCATATTGTGTATGGACTGGTTATCAATAGTCCATGTTAAGATCGACTATTTTTTGTGCACATTGTAGTGTATCTGTAAAGATGGGAACATGTTTCTGTTTTTTGACAAGAAGGAAAATAGAGTATCATAAGATGGAATCACAATTTGAATGGAGCAGCATATCACTCGTTAGTTTGCTAGTATGACCCTAGGTGAAGCGGATGACATGAGTCCATAGTTTCTTGCAATGGTGGATGAGTACAAGAACATCATTGCAGAAGATATTTTGGGACAACCTACACATAGAGAGGAAGACTTATGCATTGATATGTACCCCCCCCCCAGAAAACATCGATATCGACACCTGGATTTTGGATGACTCTTGCAGATCTCTAAGAGATAAGGTTACAGTTGGAGGACATACATTGTAATGGGGTTGTAAGACCCAATATTTCAACATGGGCATCCCCAGTGTAGTTTTATAGGAGGAGAGACAAAATATTGAAGATATCTGTAGTCCTCAGGTGACTAAAATAGGTGGCCATGAAGAACAATAATCATCTACCCATGATTGTTAACCGATTTTATCAGTTGAAGGGAGTGAGATGGTTCTCAAATAAAGTCCTCAGAACTGGCTATCACCAGTTTTGATTTCTAGATAATGACATCTCAAAGAAAGATTTCAAATGTCTCTACAGCCACTAAATTTACATAGTGATGTCGTTTGTCTTGAATAATTCCCTATATGTGTTCATTAGACTCATGAACAAGATATTCTTGCCATACCTAGACGAGTTTTTAGTAGACTACATTGATGAAAAATTAGTGTATTAAATGTTATATTTTAGAACGTGATATATCGGAGGATTGTTCTAAACAAACATAGGGGACCAAAAATAATTTAATCTCCCTAAGTGTGGGTTTTTAATATGAATGGGCCACTTCCTGGGATATGTCATCTCAGAAGATGTAGTTGTAGTTGATCCAGTGAAGATCAAGGCGATGCTTTCATGGGAGCCATCCAAGATAATTACTGAGGAGCGGTGTTTCTTTGTGTTGTATGGGTACTATTAAGGGTTTCTATCTGACTTCTCCATAGTATGAGAACCCATGAAGGCATTAATGATATACGAAAAACCCATTATGTGGAAAACAGGAAGATATAAAATCAATCAGCACCTAAGGCAGATCTTGACAAGTGCTCTTATCTACAGGTCACCATAGGATGTAATAGAATATGTTGTGTATTGTGACACATTATGAATAGGGAATGGTTATGTCATTATGCAGGGGGAGGAAGCTATTTATTATGTCCTGTGATAGTTGAGACTCCATGACTAGAACAATGTGAAACATGACCTTGACATGGTAATTGTATTATTCGCACTGAAGATGTTGTGACACTACCTTATGGGAGAAAAATTCATCATCGACACTTACCAAAATAGTCTCAAGTATATCTTTTCTTATAAGGTTCTCAATCTTAAACATAGATGTTGGATATAGTTAGTCCAAGAATATGACTTATATATAGTCTATACTCATGGGAAGGGGAATGTGGTGGAAGATGCTCTCAACTAGGGATCAAGACTACACGTACTTAATGAAGCCTTATAATAGTTTTCGTCACATTAGATATCCTTTATAGAAAGAGATGAGGTAAATTATCTTTAGTCAATGGTATTTTCCAATCCACACATACAATGAGTTAGGTAGACACAACATAGAAAATTCTTCTGCAAGACTACATGTGACCAAATGACTTCAAGACAAGATCCTCATCAATTTTTAATAGGTGGGGATTAACATAATCATTTTTAGAGGATGAACCATAGTACCACTGGTGTTAAAAGTGATTTTGTTGAGGGAGATACAAACATCCTCTTCGACGGTACAACCAGGTGTTGAAATGATATACTAGGACCTTTGGTGACAGTATTGGTGGTCAGGCATGATAAAGGAGGTAACATATTTTTTCTCTATATGTTTCACTTGTGAGAAGGTGAAGGTTTAGCAATAGGTTCTAGAAGGTTTTACATAGCCCCTTGTTGTACCATAGTGGATGTGGGATGGGATATCGAGAGACTTCATGATGGGCTTACCACATATGTCTTGGGGGAACGATACCATCTAGGTGATCGTATACCGACTCACCATGTCATCCCACTTTATACCCATTAAAGAGTAGTGTTCATGAGATATTATGGGATACATATATTTGAAAGAGATAGTTAGCCCCATGGACTCACAAATAAAATGGTCTCATATCATGATGCATTCTTCAAATCATGGTTGTGGAAGGGATTATAGGAGGATTTTGGGACTCAGATGCCCTTGAGAACATCCTTTCACCCATAGTATGATGATCATATGGATCAGACCATATATATCATGGAGGAAATGCTTTTTTTTTTGTGTATCCTTGATTTTGGTTTGAGTTGGGAGTACCACTTAGCACTGGTGGATTTTTCATAAAACAATGGCTACCACTCCAACTTCAGTGTGGAACCATTAAAAGTGTTGTACAGATTACCTTGCAGGTCACCGTTATGAGAGAGAGACCCAGGGAAGTAAACACCCATGGGTTTAGAGATGGTATAAGCTAACAATGAAAAGCTAGTGGTCACCCAAGAGTGGATGAAGACGGTACAGTGATGAAAAAATATCAATTCTGATAAGAGATGGAAACCCTTGGAGTTTAAGGAGGGGGATAATTTATTACTACAAGTATCTACTCGATGAGTGGTACAAATATTTGGCTGAGGAAACATGTTATCATCGAGGTTCACCAGACCTTTCGTGATACATTGCAGAGTTGTAGAGGGTATGTACCACTTTTCTAGACATCCACAGTTATATAGGGTTCATGATGTCTTCAATGTATCCTAGATGAGGAGATATGTGCATGAACCTTCTCAAATAATCGACCTTGATGAGATGAGGATTGATGATTGGGCGACATTTGTGGTGTACCCGGTGGAGATAGAGGACCGACATGAGAGGATCATTCATTGATGATCGATTCTTCTCATACAAATTTGTTGGAAGAATGGGAATCTCCAGGGGAGCACATGTGAGTGGGAGGCATAGATTCAGGTTAGTACACCTTTTTATTAGATTATCCCTTGTTTTGGATTATGAGGATATAAATACCGAATGTTTGAAGTATTGTAATATCCAGTAATTCAATGTTTTTTTTTTGAAAATTAAACAGGATTATTTTGATTCCATGATTTGAGAAAACATGGAAATCCGAGGCCCAAACTGTCTGGAACATATTTATGGACAATTTATAAAGGTCATTAAAAAAACTGTGAGTGGTTTTTTTCAATATTAAACTGGTGCCTGAATAAAAAATATGATGACACCATTGATCTCAGAGCATCAAGATTTTCCTAAAAAGGGCCTAACGATTGCATGCATAGAAAAATAATGGAAAATAGATTTTGGACAAAAATAAAAAAATAAAGGAACAATTATTTTATTTTATATTACTTATAAATACTAAACGGTAACTTCGATATAAAATATGAGAGTACGGATGAGCTCATGGGGTAATTTTTCCATTATTCGAAGCATAACCTCAATCGGTGTGGCTTGATGGTGAATATTAATTTTCAGACATTTTAGAAGAAAAAATAAAATCACTGAAAAAGATGTTTAATTTGTTTTCATTGATATTGACTAGTGGAACATTAGAGCTGTGGTGTAGTGACGTAGTGATAATGAATCTCTATAATGAACCACATTAATGAGTCCTCATAGAAATGCTACAACATAGTATAACATAAACACATATACATGTTCTTCAATTAATATACTAAAAATCAATGCATGATTTTTGGAACAATATAAGAATATTTCAGAGTCTTCGGGGGGGGGGTGGTGAAGATTAATAAAGAATGCAACTTCTTCCAACCGTTGAATAATCACTAGATACGATGGGATGTGGTTGAGAACTAAAAAAGGAGGCACATGATCCAATTAATCCTCAACCAATAATCCAGTCCCACATAGGGGTCTAAATTCTTTGTGAATTGGTTTTCCCCATTCTCCCCCTTTAAACAAAAAATGTAGATCAACTCTCTAACATGTTGATCCATGGATGGATTTACCTTTCAAGGTTGGGGAATATAATTTCAGTTTGATGTTGGGGTTAAATCATAGTTATTTTTTATTTATACTTCATGATCCCACTAACACAAATGAATATGGATAAACACAAAAAAAGAATATTTGTTCATTTGGGTGTTCTTTTTTATCCCCTCCAACTCATTCTCACTATTAATTGTGTCATACTAGAGAACTACACGTCAGATATAGAGGAACCATGGATAAGGTCCATGAAAAATCAAGCTACGACACTAACAAGAGATGGTGGCACATGGTCGCAGTGGCAGCACCCGACCCTGGAACCCCGAACACGGTGGGTGGTGAGAGGACGAAGCAATAGCCACTAGAATGAAGCCATGTGGCTTCTGAAAGTAGACACTCCCACCTGACCTCATAGAGGTGAAAATGGTGAAAATCCATAGTCTAGAGACCATTGTGGTGAATTGGGAATGTGGTATAGAAGTAGGTCATGCGGAAGGACCAGTCTACATCAGTGTACCAGTGCTAGAGGTTGGCATTGCCTAGCAGCATCAAACGGTGCTAGCGGGCCATGGATGGAGCTATTATGCGGTGTTGGATCACATGTGTAGGAGGCATTCAGCCACACCAAACCACGTGGAGCATGAATGGAATGATCAGCGGGTGTCTGAGTAGTGTGGAAACCGACTCGCCATTCGGGCACGACCGGAGGTGCGATTCAAGATGCTGGGCGGCCCAAGCTATCGGGACAAACTGAACAACTGTGTGGCCACAGATGGGAACAAAATGGGCCACCTACTCCAGGTTGGGATGGATGGTACTGGGTCACAGGGCGACCCTACAGGCTATACCCATGGCCGAACTGGGCAGGGTCCAGCAACACCCAATGGTCCGGGCCCATCAGCCATGTCAGATCGAGCCTAACCAGAAACAATTAGGTCAGGTCAATTTGGACGAACTAGGACAGGTCCTGCAAGACCATCGGGCCTAGTTGTTCATTTTTTCTAAATATATCGGATCAGCCTGAGATACAACTAGCCTCTTTTACTAAAACACTAATATCTTTCAGACAAGGTGTCTGATTGATGCCTCATCTATGATGTTGGGACCCTTGAAATGCAATAGTCCTTTAGGAATACTTTATGTGAGTTTTAGTGGAATTTGATTTGGGACCGATGGATTGAGAAATATATTTTCCAAGAATCATGCACTATAAGAGAAAAAATCTTACGACTGGGTGTGGAAAAAAGGATATGATGAGCGTATCTTAGTGATACAGCTGGCCAAGAGATGATTGGGTTATAGTGGAATAGCATGCACTAGGATGAGTGGTTCTTATTGATCTTGATGGCCCATAGATGAGAAAGTCTTAGTGATCAAACTACCATAGAGATTATTGGGTATTAGTGATCCAACTGACTAATAGGTGATCAAGACTTATTGATCCAGCTAGCCCAAATGATGAGCGAGTCTTAGTGATCCAACTATTCGAGTGAGGTGTGGGTGTTAGTGATCTGGATGGTCAAGAGACAAGATGGTCTATTTGATCCTGCTGGCTAGAGATGAGTGGGACTATGTGATCCATTTTCTCCCCAGATACGAGCAGGTATCAGTGATCCCGATGAAGAGGTGGTGAGAGGGCCTAGATTATGAATCCCTAAGCAGTAATAATGTTCATCTTTACGACTGATTATTATACTTCATATACTATGAGTTATACCTCGTGTAAGATGTTTTGTTTTGTGATCATGCATTATGTTTATGATTTGTGGTTTTTAATTTTTTGATTGGGGTCACTACTGATTATTGATTTACTCACCATTTCACGGGCCTATCTCGCACGTGTCGAGTCTTGTGATGGTGATAGACAATTCGACGGAGACCTTGGTGGTCCAAAAATACATGAATTTTAGTGAGTTAGGACAAAGAAGGGTACTTCTTCTTCTAAAGGCTTACACTTATACCTACTCTTTAAGTAGGGTTTCTAGTTGATGGATCGTGGGAGTTGTACTTCCTTTTATGGTTTTGGGCTTATATTCGGGACCTTTTGTACTTTTAGTTGTACTATACTCTAAGTAGTTGTCTTAAAGATAATTTTGTTTTACATTTTGTTTACATTCGGTGGTTTGAGCTTTGTGTGTGTATATTATTAAAGGAAAATAACTTCCCTTTTTGGGATATTCCATTTCTGTGCTTGTCACAAGTCCATGACCTATGGAAGGAAGACTTGGGGAAGTCACGTTCTAGGCCTTGGGGGATGGGTCATGATAGTGATAATATGATATAGTTGATTTACCATGACGGTTGTAATATAACTAAAATGATAAATCATTTTATATAGCATTTAATGTTTTTTATATAAAAATATCTTAATAAATATCGGCGTGGCAAATACTTTTTGTACTACTGATTTATTCACAACCTATTTTTTTGTGTTGTGTATATATTTTACAGGATTATATTCAAAAATCAAATTCATTAATGTATTGGGTATTCCGATATCCATTTTAGTATCTTTCTTATCATGGGGTTTATGGTTTAAAATTTACAAAATTATTAATGTATTTTTTGTCTCAATTTTCCCTCTTTAAGGCACAAGATATGTTATACACTAGTTTTAACTCAAGATGTTTATATATTTAAATTTTAAAAGTCATATCAGATATTCATTTTATAATGAAATTTTAATATTTATTTAGAGACATTATCTCTTGGATATTATGATTCAACGTTACTTATGTGCTCTGTGTTTTCTTCTATAATCCCATCATTATCGAGAATTTATATGATTATGCTTCCATTGATGAAATCATATTATCCATATTTTGCGAAATTTCATGAAATTTATTATCTTATCATTATTCATGATATATTCAAGTAATTTTAACATTTTTTACTCAATAAAACATAAGATAATTAATAAATAGTTTTTATGATAACCCAATATAATATCTATCGTCAATAAAAAACTTTTAAACTAAGAATTATAAAAATGTATAATAAAAAATGTAATATTATCCTAAAAATATTTAATTAAATTTATTCCCATGGTTTTACATTTTTATTTTTTTAAAAGAAATATTCTCATCCTTTTCTGATTGATGCACTTTTATAATCTTTTTATAGTGAAATGTAACGATTTATGTGATTCATGAACATCATTTTGTTGAATATTTTTGTTAAATTTTTTAAAAAATATTTTTAGAATGATTTTACTATAATAACCTAGATATTATTTTATTAATTTGTTTACGAAGGAAATTTTTTCAAAATATTATTACGTGTAAAAAGTGGGTGACATTTTTTTTTCAAAGCTTCATTTTTTTTCAAAGGGTGTTTTTTGTGAAAATATATTAAATGATTTATAATAATTTTATTATATGTTTTTAGACTATATTTTCATGTAAAATGTTTTCGATTATTTTTAATATTTATGTATATATTTCCCTATAAATTTACAATTTATAAAACTTTTAAATTTCATTACTATTAAGATGTTTTTAAATTGTATTTTAGATATTACTCTTTGTATTTCCAACATTTATTTTCACATAAAATAATATCAATTATTTTAATGTATCCAATATATATTTTTCAATATATACTCAAATATTGTTTTTCAAAAATTATATATGTTTAAAATTATTTTTAATTACTTTTAAATATTATTTAATATGTATTGAATTGTTATTTACATATTAAATTATGTCAATGATTTTAAAGCTTCCTTTAATATATTAAAAAATTTAATGAAATTTGTTTTGAAAAAATATTATTGTTTAAAAATGTCTTAAAATTTTTCTAAAATAATCCTTTATATTTTTTTTTTAATTTTTATTTCAAATTATATTTTAATTATTTTAATGTTATTTTATATGTTTTCGGTGATATTTTCCAAAACATTATTACGACAATGTATAATTTTCAAAAAATTATTTTGAAAATAGAAAAAAAAATTATCATGAAAAGATTATTAAAGATATTTAAAAATTTGTTTTCATCTATGATGACATATCTTGGTGTTGAGTATTTATTAATAGGAATATTTTACTCAAATTCCATTTATATTAATTCAGATAATGGATTATGATTTGATGGAATGATGTTTGTGAACCCTGCATCTCTTCAAAAAACAATAATGATAAATGATATTGAATCCTTCTTCTTATCCCATGTTATTCAATTATGAAATTATTATGAAACCTATCTATTTTATACTCATTAATATATTTTTAAATGACGGTGATACCCATCTGATTCATTTAATGGGTTATGATATAATGATTTTTTATTTTCTTGTGGAAAAATATGCATGGTTTCATTATTATTTTTATTAATATCCAATCATTATCCCACTATTAATGTTTATAATATTTGATATATTTGGTATAGTTTTACATTAATATGATCATGTTCTCATAGACTTATTTTTATTTAGTGTTTAAGTTTCTTTATTGTTTACTCTTACTAAGTATATGTTCTCACCATTTATTATGTTTCATTTCCCATGTTTATGAATAATGGTTTTATCTAGTATATTATTTTGAATAGTACTAAAAGGTATGAACATTATAGGGGATGTTGAAGATCATTCCCCATGTTAGAAGATGGAGATTTCATGTATATAAAGAAACTAATATAATATAGAACCCCAGAATGTGTTAGTGTAATGTTTTAAATATCAATTAAAATGTTCTAATTTCATTGTTTGTTAAGATTGGGTCTCTATAGTTATTATCAATGTAATGGTTTATTCAAAAATTGGATACATGGATGATAAAACCATAGTGATATATCAAGGAATATTTCTATGTATATGTCTAGGAATGTCTTTAAGGATATGTATAAGGATTAGTTAATTACTAAGAAAATATACATGAATATTGGTAAAGGATAGTGCAGGTGGGTTTCTTGAAATACACATCAGTCTGGATTTTATATGTGGATGTGGATATGGAACATATATGCATAGATGGAAAAAAATCAAAAACATTATACATATCAATAATTTATTGGGAATTAGTTCCTAAAAATGGTATGTGTTACAAACATGCTTTGACACTACCAAGGGACATGAATTCTAAAATTGAATTCTCCTTATAAAATATCACAATTGATTTAAATATAAGATTACTACGAATAACCAAGAATAAAACTAAGGTGATGCATATTAATGAATTAGGCATCTGGATTTTTAGATTGTATAATTGATTTTCATTGTAATGTGGTTTTCTTATATGATTAGATTTACTCAAACTAATAATTTGGTTTCAGTCAAACGTTTGAACGAGAAGGAATTATGTTAACATTGAATTTGTTGGAAATTTTGGTGAATATGAGTAACCAAAGTGGATGATGGATGTAGAGAAATATATTATGATTATGTTGAATCAATTATCTTGATATATCATTTAATATGACAACATTGGTGATATAACCAACACATATAATAAGGGCAGTATGGATGTTTATAGATGTTAACATGGTAACGAACAGAGAGGAATGATGACTCTTCTTCTGAAAAATCAATAATAAGGTATGTAGAGCCTCGATAAATACCTAATGTGGAGGAGAATATGTTATCTATGTGGAAATAAGGGTCACCTAGTGACATGTTTTGTTGGAGTTCGATGAATTATCTATGGAGAACATGTGAATTACCCAAGTCAAGGCCATGGACTAATAATTTACATAAAAACCATGAAGGAAATATTACTTAACAATCATTTAATAAAATGAATAATATAATAATGTATTGGAAATAAATATTTATAAAATATTTAAGTATAGTTTAGTATAATTATATCATTAAGGATATGATGGAATATTTTAAATGTTACTAATGGGTAGGAAATGTGATTTAATGGAAATTTCACATTCTAAGTATGATATACTAACCCTAAATATGTTATAAGTGTTGAGTTAAAAATTAAAGGATAATGACATATTGGATATAAGTAATTATATCAGAACTAATTAATGATTTTTTGAGAATGTTTTTTATTCTATCATGGATGGAATTAATGGTAATTTTTATTTATTAAATATATCTAATAATATTTTTAAAAATTTAGAATAAATGTTTTGGAAAAGGATGTATGTTAATTCAGGTTATTAATATGTTTTAATATAATTCTTGATGAAGATATTCAAAAAAAATTATTAATCAAGATCCACTTTATGATATATCAGGACTCAATGTTGAAATAATTATGAGAAATTTAGTTGACATATATCTAAATTTTCTATTTTAAACATTCATAATTGTTAACAGTTTAACCTTATATAGAATGGTTTTAGTGAAACTACAGATAAGATTTTAGATATTAAAGGATTATCCATCCACAAGAGGATTTATTCTTTTTAGATAAACAGTTCTAACCATTTATATTTATTATAGATAATTATATATATAAATTACATATTATACTTTTTAGATATTACGATATATTAGTTCTCTAGGTATAAAAAATTACACATCATTTTTTAGAGTAATATATCTAGTGGAAGTTGGACATAGAATAAATTAATGGTGTCATTGTGATGAAATTATTTAACTTTATCTTCTTGTGATGGTTCTTAAACTATAAGAAAATTATAATGAAACAAAATATATATAATTGTGTTCCTATATCTCATATTAATCAAATATCACCATATATCATCACAAATTTATGTTTTTGTGATCAATATATTTCTCATGACCATGTTATTTATCACTCTCCATTAGAGATTGATTGTTAGATCTCAATTCCAGGTCCATATTTTATCCCACTACCTATTTTATGTTACATGTAAACCCATTGAAGTGGTAAATTATATATATATTATGTTACATAAATTTCATTTTGAAAGGTAGTTTTATTATTAATTATTAAAATTTATTTTTCAGTGAAATATAATTTTTTAAATTAATCTTTTGATGATCAAAAAAAATTTAACGTATAAATTCATTTTAAGGGGATAGAATGTAACTCCGTGATTTTGTTATGATTTAATATTTTTGAATTCATTGAATTTCATTGATGGATTTAATTTCATTATAAACCACGTTATTCATGATTTATATGAAATAAAATTTTATGATTTCACTACAGACAACAAAATAGATTAGTTTTTAGCTAATGCAACACAATTTATTTATTTTTCTAAACAAAATTCCGAGTTCCTTTGATATCTTATGTAACATTATTGGCTGTGTATTATCAAACTAAAAAATAATATTAGGAATATGATTAAACTATTGTAATATTTATCACTTATATATTCAAATGGAAGATATAAATTTTATTAAAAAAATTATAAATCTATTGTTTACAATGTTTATAAAATTAATTCCCTCGTTATCAATTAATTATAAATGAAAATATAATCAAACTGAATATAAAGATTGTATTTCTACAAATAATTATTATTATTCCAACAAATGTATTTTATCTTTATATATTAAATTCATCACTATTAGTGAGGGACAATATTGTAATTTATTTATTATAATTTAAAAAAAAAATTCATTCTTCTAATATATTTGATAGGCATAATATATGAAAAAATATAGATTTAAGCCAAAAAATAGTATTATTCTAAATGGAAATTTACATTATTTTTAATGGAAGAATTATTTCATAAAAATTTGAATAAATTATATGTTTTTTGACAAATTAAATTAAATTTTCAAAATTTCATATCAAAATTTACTTTAGTTTGTTTTTTTATTTTTCATATCAGTTTCATTTTCATATGAATTGTGAAAAACACAAAATTTTAATTTGAAACTGAATTTTCATATAATTTATTTTTATTGTTATGTTATATTTTAAATTATTTTTAATGTATAATTTTTGTTTAATAATATATTAATATATCTAATATAGTTTTTATTGAATGAATTTTACTTTGAAATTTGATATAAAAACATTTGATAGATTTCCACTTTTCGAAATAAAAACTCATCCTCTCATCCCAACTGTGGAATTGATTTTAAATATATTTCTTGAAATTATATTAAAGTAATTTTTAAAAATTAATATCATTTTTAAAAGAATCATTATTTATATTTTCTAATATTTATAACTTAATTCTTCACCAAACTGATTAGTGAAAGAATATAAAATTAGTTACATTTATTAAGGATAAAATGAGTTTAATTTATCACTTAACATTGAATATATGGTTTAAAAACCGCCATAAAATATTCCTAATCCTATTTTCTATAAATATTTAGAACATAACCCTTCACAGATCAAATTATTTGTGTTATTTAGGCATTTTGGTTGGTGAAATTGTTGGGAGAACATAATAATTATAAAAAACTCCAAGTTTATCCTATTCCGGACTAATAAAAGTCCACGACATCTCTATATTCTTCGACATATCAAAAAACTATTTTTTCGAAAAATACCTAACCAAATGAACTAAAAAATCCTCCACTAATCATATAACCCTCTCTGTGGACAAAATCAATGAAAAATAACATCTTTTCTTATAAACGAAAATGAGATAATCGATAAAGAGCTAATTTTATTCACTGATAAATTTTGTTTTTATTTATTTCTTCACTCCATCTATTCATGTATATTTAATACATAATAACCCATGTTTGATAAATATAATTATAATTTTTTATGTTAGGGTAATTAAATAAAACATTACATCCTTCATGCTTTATAAATTTTCAGAATACGATGACTTCATTTATAGATATGTAGACTACCACCCCCACAATGCTACGTGATTCATTTGAACATTACATGGACTATATTCAGGATGGGTTCACTAAAAAAATTTATTATACATGAAATAATAATTTTATTTGAAGGTAATATATATCTATCATTTTTATTCCTTTATTTATAAATATGACAGGAAAATAGAAACTATATTCATGAGTACGTATGATGTACAATCTCCTAGAAAATTGTATATCATTTTATATTTCAATGTTTTATATATTATTAAACATATTTATATTAATTAAAACATATAATAATTATATTACGTTTTACATTATTGAAATAATTAAATCAAGATCAATCTAAGGGGATCAAAAATATAACGTGAAAACATATATAAAAAACAAATCAATTATTCCCCAAAAAATAAAATCAACATGAAATATTTTATATATGGGTTATTTAATGTCATCATAAAATAATATATGTATTGCTATGAAATAATATATTTATATGGTAGATTTAGTATAAATATATATTTATTATATAGGATGTTGGAATGTGTATGGATAATGTTAATAATTATGTTGGGGGATTTCAATTATTACATTTGTTTCTATGAGACATATTCCATATTCAAAACTTTTTACTTTTGTGTGGCATATATACTACCCATGATTATAATATATTATTCCTATAGTTAAATTTATGTTTCTTTACATGTCTAGTTTATCATCCATATTTCATTGGGTTTATTATAAAATGTATCCAATTTGGTATTGTAATTTTTCTCAATTTTCATTATTTGTGAAAATTGTTATGTTGTGCACTTATAGAATTTTACCTCATGTGTTTAAATACATGTGAAATATTGTATCATGAATCTAATTATTTTGATTATATATGACTATTAATTTATTTTCATTATATCCTGTGGATTATAATTCAATTTTACTAAAGCTATAATATTTTGTTTGTACAATCTCATCGTTATCGAGATTGTTTACAATTAATTATAAATTGATTAAATATTATTATGCAACTGTAATGAAATATCATAAATCGTTTTTTCATATGGTTGGGAATGATATCTTCAATTAATGGTGCTATTTTATACACTTTGTTTTGTTTTCTATTTCTGAAACTTATTTATTATAGAACATCTTCATTTATCATTTTGGTTGTAAATATGTTATCGTGTAAAACAATATTTTATAAAAATGATTAAAAATGATATATTGTTATAAAAATATCATTAAAATAAATTTTACCCATATTTTACCAATTTTGTTTTAAAAAAATAAGAATGTTTTTCTGGTTTCTCGATCAAGGCACCTTTCGGATCTTTTTACGACACCAGATGAATATTCCACATTCACAAATTTGTCAACCACCATGACCCTAATTTCATTGAATCCTATAATGAATTTGTAAAATATTATAATTTTAGTGAAATATTTTCAATTATATAATGAGAATTTTTTTTATATGTACCTTCTAAATAAAGATGTTTTCCAAAGGGTTTTATGTTTAAAAATTATTCTAAATAGATTTATAGATTTATTAATATTTATTAAATCGTAATGTTAAATGAAGAATAATTAAATTGTTTTTCAGTTATTATGATTTCAATTTTTATTTTTATTGAAAATGATTTAATCTATTTAAACATTAAGTTATATATTTTCAAATATGTTTTAAATTTATTTTTTTATGAATGTTTAATATTTTCAAACTATATTATATTAATTTAAAATATTACATAATGTATTTTGAATGATTATTTTCAAATAAAATGATTCAAATGATTTTATGGAATCATTTTTATGTTTTTAATGTTATTTTGAATAAAATAACATTAAAAAACTACTTTTTTAAAAGTGTAATATATTATTTTCAATGAATAAATAATATTTTTTAATGGGTTATTTTATACAAAATGTTTTTGAATGATTTCAAATAATATTTTATACATTTTCAATGAACTATTCAATGAAAAATAGTTTCAGAAAATATTTTTTTAAAGATGTGTTTTAAATTATTTCCAATGTATCCTTTATATGTTTTCCAAGATTATTTTCAATGAAATTGATATAAATTATTTCAAGGAATCATTTATTTGTATGAAAATATTTTATCAAAGATAAAGTATATTAAAATGATTCTGGTTCTCAAAATAATTTTTGAACGAGAAAAGATTAATTTTTAATGAAATGTTTTTTTAATTTATATATTATTTACCATTTATATAGACATCTGTAGGTGGTAAATATTCATTATTATAGTTATGATATGTGAATTTCATTCATATTATTTCGAAAAATGATTCTATTTTGATGGAATGATTTTTAATTCAACCGTTTATCTACTATGGATTATACCATGGTTATTGCTCATTAATATCTCTTCATTTCACGGGTTATTCAATGATGAAATGATAATGAAATTTTCTCCTTCAAACATTTTATGATAAGATTAAGTGAATATGATACACTTTTATTCTATTAATGGGTTATGATAAATTCAATAATTATTATACTGGGGAATACATATGTATGGTTTCATACTGTGATGGGTGGGACCTATATCTCCCTTTAATGTATTTGGTAACAATTTATATTTCATTATAGATACAAGGATTTAATGGGGACTTAACTCAATTCAATAAAGGTCTTATTCTACTAAAAAGGTATTATAAGTGAGCCATATCTTATAAGATGATATTGGGTGTGATACATGACTATTATGTTGTTATTGAGAGTGATCATTGCCTACTAATATTGTTTCATGACTGAAACAATTCAACTATGATGTCTTTGATAGTAAGCCTTAAAAATATGGGTGTCATTTTATATGCTTCTGTGATAGTACAATTCCAGGCCTTATTCCTCTATTATTATTTTATTTCCTCTCCTCTTGATTTTTTTATATATTATGAACTAATAAAAATTATGAAACTATTCATGTTTGTAATCATTGTTATCCGAGGTATGAATTTTTAATTTTATGCTCATGTCCACAAACCCAGGTGTTTATGTCATGCTTATGGATCATCCTTGTTTAAACTTTCTAAACATTCAATCTCACTATTTATTTTGTTTCATTTAAACTAGTTAATAAGAAACGTTTTATGTTGGGATTTATTATAAATAATTATAAATGGGGTTATCATATTGGAGATATTGATGATATTTCACCATGTTAAAAGATTTTGTTACAAAGATTCATATTACTAAAATAAAATAGTCATATATAATGTACTTTTTTAATGTGATTCATATTTATATGAAAACATAATATATATGTATTTTATTGATGGGTATCTAAAAAACTCACATAAAAACTGCACTTATCTATTCCACATGATCATAAATCATTCATTATATCAAAATGCATTAAAAGATATTAGTTTCTTAAATAGACTATCATTTATTAGTTGTTATAGAAGTAACAATATTCATAAACATCATAACATTAAATACATAAACCATCTAGAGATGAAATAAATATGGTATCCTTGGATAATATTACAATTAATGCATGAGTAAAATAAGAATGTTTTTCTTAAAGTGAAAATTATTTTCAAAGACCACTTGAAATAATTCATGGGGAGAATATCATTTAAATTTTGAATACATTTTATTAAATTTCTAAAATTAAAAATTATAAAGGAGTCATTGAATAGTATCATGTATTATTTTGTAAAATGATGAGATAAATCAAGTCATCTATAGAGTGAGGAAATATTCTCATCTCGTATATATTAAAGAAAATCTTTCCATATTTCATAGAAAAGTCACAATGTACATCATTTTGAAAATGATAGACAATTCCTTCAATACTTTTTTAGAAAAAACACACAAATGGTTTAAAATTAATTTAAACCATTTTAATTTAATAATAAAAATTAATTTTCTTTTAAAATATGGACATGGAAGGGAAATATTCTCTACTGGAGACTTAAATTAAAAAATCCCAAATAATGATGATATTGTGAAATAAACCCTTACCTCTTGTCTTTCCCATCCAATGTAATTATAAAACCACTTTTTTAAGAAATATGTATTTATTTTATAATTATTACACAACCATAAATATATATTATCATTTATTATTTATTTATATTATATTATAACCAATTTATTAATAAGTTTTTATTAAAATCACTATTATGGGTGGTAACTGCTTCATTTTCCATGAATGTTTCTGATTGACAGTCCTGGAACGTGTAAAATGTCATGGCTTTTTTATTTCATGAATAAGTTTCATGGTATAAAATTAATATAGATTCCTTTCATTCGTATTTTTAATCATTCATAAAAAGTAGATACAGAAACATTATTTACACCATTTATGGGGATGGTAGGTTGAATGTACGCATGAACAATGTATTATTATTTTAAATTTATTGAAGTAATGAAATATAAAAATTAATTTATATTTTCTTAATAATTATTATATCACATATATATATATATATTCATTTATCGCTTTATAATATTGATCCAAAATAGATGTTAATAAAAACTAAATTGTATCTCTATGTGGAGACAGTGTGACATACATACAAATAAGCGATAAATTAACTTATTTATTGATTTAAAGGGTCTATGTAATTGTCAATATATAATCATGGTAACAATTGTGAATTTTTAGGATTCTTATTTTGTTATTTTATGATTAACAAATTATTTATTTGTGGTAAGGAAGCATATGAAAATGAATTGATTTGTTAGAGAAATTATTGCTTCATTGAAGTGCCTCCTTTGGATCCCTAATAAGGGGCACTATGGTATGAATTTTTAGATGAAAAAAATATGTGTATAAAAAAATTTAGAAAATATTTTAGTACGGTATGGTAGAGAGATAATGCTTAAACATGCGTAGTGAAGTTATAAATAGGTTCCTATTTATAAATTAGGTGTGTGTCACTTTTTTGAGTTTCTCAAAATACTAAACAATAATAAATTCAATTTTAATCCACATACAAAAATATTGTCAAGTTAATATATTATAAATTTTTAAACCCATCAAATAATCTATTTAATAATTTCATTTTTTCATTTTAATACATATCATTTTGATTACCCTTAGTTAACATATTTTAATTTTAACAACAACAACATAATTTTTAATTATAAATGGTTGTAAATTTTTGTTATAGTGTGTAAATTTGAAAATAAATGTAAAATTTATGAAATTGTGGACCATATCATAATTTTTTTAATATAGTTTTTAAAATTCTAATATATTTTATCTAAATATTTGTCCCAAAAAAATATATTTATTTTTTAACTTAGCTTCTATTAATTATACTTACTATTTATTATATATAGACAATAATTATTATATATGAAAATCTGATTTATTATATCCATAATATTTCAAGGTTATCTTGAGAATTCATAGATAATATTAGATATGAAAAACTATATAAATTTAAATATTTACAATATCATTCATTGGATTTTTTGTTTAATTCAATAATTATTACTTCAACGTTGTGATGGAATTTAGGGTAACTATTTAATTTTTGAAAATAATATATAACATATCATCATGAAAGTAAATATTTTTTTATTTCAAAATATAATTAATAGACAAAAATAATATAGGGATAAAAATATACTAAAAATGTTCTTCTAATTTAAAACATTAATGTGACATCTCCAACTTTTCATAAAAAAATTATTCTAACGGTCATAATCTCATTTATGTGGCTCCAAAATTCATAAAAAATGTATATCATAAAAATAATATTATTGTGTCAAAATGTTTAATTATACTCATCCATAACCTACTTTACTCTCTATGTGGACACATAATAGGTGGTTAAGACAATGATAATTATATTTTCTAACGTTCATTGATTTAAATATTATATAAGTCATTTTAATCGAAACATTTCCATTAAAGAACTAAATTTTTTATTTTATATGTTAGTGTTGAGAAATAAAAATAATTAATATGGTTGTATCACTTATTTTTATTCCATTCGAAATCATTTACCCATTACGATGGTAATAAAAGGTATGACATTTACTAGTAATTATGACTAAAAAAGGGAAATAATTACCGAATATTATCATAATGATTATAAGTATATAATTATTTTTTATCTAATCCGATTTCTATATAAGTGAAAAATTTAATGTATTTTTATAAAAATTAGATTTTTTTGGTGAAAAATACATTTTCAAGAACAACACTATATTTATTCTTATCATGGGGTTATAAAAATAATTTTTTAATGTTTAAGACCTCGTATAAAGTCAATAATATATAATTTTAATTACAATAATTCTCCATAAAGAATTTAATATATTGATATCCAAATAATTACACACGTAAAACAATTTTACTTAAAAAACATATCATTTAATTTAAAAAAAAATTTATTATAAATTATAATTATTTGATAACTAATAAATATATTTTATAATGTATAAAATATTCGTTTTTATAATTTAGTTATTAATATTCATAACCACAACGATATTTTCTATATGATAATTGGAATGTAATAATGTTATGAGTTTTTTTTGAACTCATTGTTGTTTGCAACACAAGATATTGAAGAAATGAAATTGTCAAATGAAAAAAATTAAAAAAATTATCAAGATGTGAATAGAAACAATTATTCTATAATATTTTTTACACCAATGGTAATATATGGATATTAATTATAAATTCGACCAAATAATTACATAGTAGTAATTACAAAAATTACCCAAAAAATCATTTCTATCCCCACACATTAAAAATTCCAAGAATCATGGACTTATTATTTCTAAAGAAATAGTATTTATTATATATAGATTACTAAGATAATATTATAATCTATTTACACTTTTCATTAGATATTTTATTTATTTTATTATTGAGGGATTTCATTTTGGATTCATGTATTAAATATGGAATTCACTCAGAAATTGGCATGCTTTGTATAATGGATTATAAAGATATAGTCAATAAAATGATGGTGGAAGAAAGCGAGATATTTTGGAAAACATTTAGAGGCATAATATTTTTTCCTATGTGATTGAGTGGTAAATCAAATTCTAAGAACATTTAGAGGAGGGGAACCTATTTTCAAGGGTGAGTATATCTCAAAATTATAACATGGGATTAGTTATCTTATCTTGTATAGAGAATATTAATAAGGTATTTCATAGTATGGTTAATTTGAGAATATGATGAGGGATTGTATGGAATAACCCAAGGCATAAAACAATTCTAACAAAATGTGACTTATTAATCATTATTTCCAGAGAGATACAAGGTCATATGAAAGGGAAACATCTCACTATTTTCATCAGCATATGCTTTTACATGACACGCGTAATAGATAAACTCTCCACAATAATGCTGATCAATCCATGGTAATTTTAGAAACACCATGGATCCACAACCAACGAAATATCAACATGATTATAATGAGAAAGTTACAATGAGTAAGTAATTATATAATTCTGATAAATTGATTATGGATGATCAATTAGGAAATTTAATGTTGAGTGGTATGATTATTTTGAGTTATAACATTGTACAATAATTTTTTGATATGATCATGTTCCATTCATTAATTTATTCTCATATCATTGATGGAAAGGTATTATTTTTTGAGATGATGAATTATATTGTGAAAAAAATACCCCTTTAAGATAACAAGTGTATAATCCCTCAAAATTTTAAGTTAGTGTTATATTGATCAATGGGACTGATATGGTATTGGATATCTTTATGATGCATATAGATATCTACGATTGTATTCATGGAATATATTTGTTAACAAACATTGATGTCCATATCGATCATTACCCATTGAACATGTGTTTAAAATCTTCTCATGGTATTAAACATATCATAAATGGATATTGGGGATTGGTTGCAAGAAGAGTAAGACAACTAGTATTAGTAGTTATAACTACCTCATTACATTTTATAGTAGCTAAGATCAATTCTGTATACAATATCAAGGATATATAATTTCTATCAAAATTGATAAGTTTCCAGGCCTTTTCCATGAAGTATTATCCATATTTCCACCAAATAGATAACTAGAGTTTAAAATTAATCTCCCACAGGACTAGTTCTATTTACCTTCAATATAATAAGATCATACCATCATAATTAATGGAAATAAAGGTGTATTTAAAGGAGATGGAATGTAAAGTGTACATCTGACTGAGCATGCCTCTATGGAACGTAGTAGTTTATTTGGATTAATTGGTACATAAATTATAGATTTTGTATATATTATTGTAATATTAACCAAATTATAAAAAAGAATCTATTTCATATTAAACACATTAATTATTTTTTATTCAATTGTGGGGATCCTAGTTGTTCTCTAAAATTTATATTCATTCAAGGTATCACAAACTATATTTTTGGAGGGGGAATATTATTAAAACAATATTCTTAAGGAGGTACATCTATTATGAGTTTATTAATATTATGTTTTGTCTTATAAATTTACCATCCTCTTATATGGCATTGATAAATATGATATTTAAATATATATATATATATATATTTGATTATGGTATATTTTTGGATGATATATTAGTGTATTCCTAGACCAATGTGTATCCATATCAATACTTGGTGAAAGCGTTTGGTACATTATAAAATCTCCATCTATCTAAAAAATAGTGATTTTTGATATAATATGTAAATTTATTTAGCCATTTTATCCATGAGAATGGTGTTTCTATGGATATATAAAATACAGTGAGTGTGATATATTTTATGCAACCAAATAATATATTTTGGAAAATATAATATTTATTCTAGATAGTAATTATCATGTTTCCCCCCTAAATTTCTATAATCAGATTCACCAATGAAGAAATTGGCTAGTAAAAATGTTACATTATAATGGATGGTGGTGTGTTAGAAATATTTTCAAGAGCATAATTTTATCCTACACCAAACCCAATAATAATTGATACAGAATTTTTAAAATTATATGATGTGTATTATAGTGCTTCAGGATCGAGGTTGTGGTGTGTTATCATAATGAGAGGTCATGTTTTTTCTAATAGCTTTTGAGAACTAAAATTACATTAGAATAAATACCCAAAAAAGGATTTTTAGTTATTTATTATGTTGTATATGTTGATGATTTTTTGTTACTAGAATATTTGGTATGAAATTTATAGTTTTTGCGGATCATATACTCTTGATACGCATTTTCCAGAAAGGAAATTTCAATCTACGACAATGGATATGGATTTAATAACATCAAATGTTCAACATAGAAATGTTGTATACAATAGGTAATGGGAATTTAGTGGAATATTTATTATCAAGAATGTTTTATAATAATATTTCTAAAAAAGATTCAGATCAGTTGTAGTTGAGATATGTTATTGCAGACTTGCTCGAAAATAATATTGAATTTATGATTTTCTATTTTTATCCCAGTATCATTTTCCAGACACAGTTAAACATGTGATAGAGGATAAATAAAATGTTATTGAATGAATTTATGTGATATCATAATTCAATAGTGGTGAGACCACTGAAGGATAGATGTTGAAATAAAGTCTAGTTATGTGGTTTATATATCATATTATGGTTCCTTCTATATGTTAGGAAAATATTTAAAGGATTAGCACTACTATAAATGGGGTTTTTGTCAAGGAATTAAATGGATAGATAAATTAATTAATGAAATTTTGTAATGGTTTTCTTTAAAATGTCTAGTGGTGAATTTTATATTTATATACCTCACCTATTAGTCTTTAATGGAAAAAATTTACTAGATAACGTGCTACAATCATTAGAAATTATAATTCTGAAATGGGAGAATATAAACATTGATTTTATGATGGGTCACTTAGGGATGTATAAGAAACATGATTCCATATTTCTAATTGTTCATAGTCACTTGAATTAATCTCATATTATCAATATTCTTGAATCCTATACAATGAATGACATATATACAATCAATATTTCTGAATTTTTAAGGGGGAATTGCGTTCCATTATCGATTGAATCTGGCTGAGACCCGAGATTTTAATCTCACATTTGAATCTAATTACAAAAAACCCTTGTGACACAGTTGACTATGTGCATATTTTATCATCCAAAAACATTTTAAAAATCATGGAGGATCATCCAAATGTTGGGGGACAGTATTAAGGATTGTGTGATGGATTTTGGTGGCTGATAGAAGTATAACAAATCCTTATTTCAGTTCTCACATAATAATAGTTATCCGAACACAATATATATGTTTCTTTTTGCATAATTGTATTATAGGAACTTTAATTATCTATTATGTTTGGTGGAATCATGTCACACTTAACCAGTTGGACCTAGGCTTGTGCTTGAGAAAATAGAGAAGGTTCATTTGAATTAGAAGAAAATAGATATAGATAGGGGTCCCTATAAATATTTTTCGGATCATCATCGACAACCATTTTTATTTGAGTTGAGATATGATATATTCTCAGTAATCAAACGATGGATTACAAAAAATCATATTTGGAACTAGTAAAATCTATGTCCTCGATACATATACCATTTTTATATAATTTAACTGGATGGTGAGGTGGAATATTAGGGTTTATTTCCATCATTTTTTAGTGTATAAATTATTTCATAAATATCATTTGAAGACGTATCATGATAAAACAAACCATGTTATTTATCGGTATCAAATTTAATGAGAACTGATGCTATGATCGTTCATTTTCTGATATAGATTTTCGATAGGAAATAGAATGTCTTTCATGGGAAACTAATAGTCATACTGTGGATTTTATGGGAAAATTTCCAAATTAAATAAGAAAAAATGGGAGTTTGAAAAGTAAATGATAGATAAAAAACATGAACTCTACTAGGGTGTTTAGAGTTTTCTATTATTTTAGGATGTAATGACTACTGGCGGGTAGAATGAAGCACTCTTATTTTCTAAATATTTACCATATGATTGTTAAATTTAATCATATAAAATTATTAGATTGTTATTTAGTAGATTTTAAGGGGATTGGAATGTTTCTTGAGGATTTAATTAAGTTGCATAGTTTGATATTGATTAGTTTAAAATAAAAAAACAACACATAGTATCCATACACATCCAAATATAGGTCATGAAAAATGTTCAATTTCGGCACACATTATAACAAAGGAATAAATATTCATAGGATTAATTGTTATATTTGAGAATGTGGGGGAAATTAATTATTGGATCATTGGTTTTCTATCTCTATGATCCAACCATTAGAGGGATAGATTAATGAAATATAACCCACATGGTTTCAGACATAGTTTTCTAATCCAAATGTCTTAACCATGCGTCATATAGATGGAAATATTTAAATTGAGAAACAATGATAAATTAGATCATTAACTTCTTTTTCCCCTCAACATCACATAACTCAAATTCCTTCATCTCTTATTTTTGGAGGGATAATTTATATCGATCCTAGTGACATTCCTTGAAAATTTAATGTGTGTTGGTGGTCCATATATTTCCATAATTACTCATCCTTATCAATATATCTTTGATATATTCTTCCTCATTCTCTTGGAATCATATATATAACAATATATATATATTCTTATCGATGTTAATACTGATAAGATATGGTTGTTTTGCTCTAATGAATCAAGATCTATGTTTTAATTTAGATGATCTACATGAGGTTTTCGAAGATGTTATCCAATTATTTATTTTCACAATTGATTGAGAAATATATTTTCTATCTCTCAACACCTCTAGATTAGAAAATTAAATTTAGACATTAATTTGATTTTTTATTGACATTACTATGATAATGAATTGTGATTCCTAATAGAAACCCTCTTTAGTGTCAGTTTTTTCAAATAGTTGAGATTAGAAGGTGTGTTGTAAAACCTAAAGATCTTATTTTTAGAAATTTGATTTTAAAATTTCATATTTTTATTTCTTCATGGAAAATTTTATTAAATTTATTTTAAAAAAATATACGTCTATTTAAATATTTCAGTATGAATCTATTGGTATAGGGTTTGGAATATATGAATTTCTAGAAGTCAAATTTCATATACATGACCCTTTGGAAGGATCCTATAAAACATAGGTCACATTTTATTTGTTAACTTTTGACGTCTTGGTATAGATATGAATATAAAGATTGAAAACATTTACACTTATTATTACATGAATTTTATTATAAATATACATGAAAGAAAACCCTTTATTGAAAAGTCTATTTTATTTATATGACTAGGTAAATAAATATAAAATCTCAAAAATAAAAATTTATATATTTATTTATCTTCATTTTGATATACTAATTTCTTTTCACATCCTACAATAAATTTGGACAATCTAGGGAATATATAGAAAAAGGAGATGAACTAAAAATCCTTGTGTGTGAATAAACATTATATTGAAGCATAACCCATTAGATAGGAGGAATAACATGATAACCTAAAACAAATGTATTAATATGTATATCTAATGAATATATAATATGGTGTATTAATACATATATGTTTTTATTTAACTGGTGAATATTCTAAAATTCTAAAATATTTTACATTTTTACATTTTATGGTAAGATACAATAGATATTTGAAAAAATAATGAAATGTGATGAAAATAAGAGATTGATGAATCTTCATGGCTCCAACATTCTTGGAAGCATGAATTTTTTCTAAATATAGATAGATACTCTAGAAACTATAAATAGTCATTTACATGTATTGTTTCTCATTAAAATATGGGATATTCTAGAGAATCTTCTATAGTTCAACTCAAGTCATAATGTCATTACACATTAAAAATTAAAATACTCAATGTTTACACCATACATAATGTAAAAATCAGAAATAGAAATAGATATGAATTATTCACTACTAACATGTATTACATGTCATTTTAAAATTAAAATCATCAAAATATATGTAAATAGATAAATAAAAACACATTATCTTGAGTTTTAATTTAATGTCTTATAAAAATTAACTCTTACACACTACATTGTGGTCGTCCAAAACCATGAGAGCCAATGGATTACAAGAGAGACATTATGAAATTATTATTGTTTTTACATAAAATTTGATCTTTAGAATTATTACAACATGGGTATCTGTGTTACTCATTGATTGAGTAGTTTCTTTTTTTGATTAGTAATTTCATTATTTTTTTAATTTCCATTATAAATTTCTTTGTTTATTATTCATTTCATGGATTGCCACAACATTGATTATCTATTACATTCATCAGAATTTTTCATTTAAATAAAAATTACTTGTGATTTAAAGAGGGTTATTTGAGTCCAACGATTTATAATCTTCTTTTTGTATGATCATTATGAAATATACTTCATTTATGTTTACATATTTTTTCAATTTCATATTTTTTTTATTTAACGTAGCAGATTAAAATTACATTGGTTCAATCACATGATTCATAAAGATTATCTGGACCATAGATCCCTACAAATCAAATTCTAACATCAAACATGAACATAACTGATAATAAATTGAATCTATATTACACAAAAAATAAAATCATTGAACCTATAATATAAAATTCCTTGTTATTATACTAAATACTTTTTCAAATTTTGATTTCTCATTCCAATAAATAATGGATCTTAATTTTAAATTTATTTATTTAAGTTAGTATAATAGAATCATCCATGTGGTTTTGATACATTTACATTATATGTAAATCATTTTTTAGTTTTGTTTTACATGTTTTATAATTTCTTAAATTTGGTTATCCTCATAGAAAATTACACCCTCCAATTAGATGTCATGGTTCTAGAATAAACATATAGTATTATAAAATATAGAAAATTGAATAATATGATAAATGTGACATAGGATTGATGAAGAAATATATACCATGATAAAATCCTTTTTGTAGGATAACTGCCAAGACTATATGACATGGTGGAATGAGACTAGTAATGGATTATAATTACTATGTAACCCAATACATAACATCTCATGAAAATAAAATAATATCCAGTGCATTGGATATCTAAATGTGAGTAGCCGTAATTTCATGTTCACATGTTTTTGAGAAAAATGAAAATAATAGATAAATAATAAAAATATGTGTTTCCCAATGAATGAAGTGTGTAACACAATCTTTTATAATGAAAACTCGAAGGGATTAAACCAATTGTATCCCTAAAATATGGGATCTAGATTCTTATTGGTCACTTATAATGGGAAAATAATTGTATATCATGAATAATAATGTGAAAAATAATTTAGTACTTTGAAAATAGTGGTTATAAAATATTACGAATATATATAACATGTGTGGATTTTGGGAAAAGAATAAAAATTCATTAAAGGGTATAATTTTGAAACTGGTTTCACAAAAGTAGAAATTAATTATAATATTTTTTGAAGATAAATTTAATGATTTTAGAAAAATATGGGTGGTTTATTTAATTTAATATATTTTACATGATAATAGAAAATAAATAGAGATGTTTCCATTAATCAGGTTTTATTATCAAGAAGAATTGAGAAGTGAATCATTAAAAAATATTTACACATTAAAGAAATATGAATTAGGATAAATAAATAAGTTCTATTAATATTAATCCAATATAGGATTGGTATATAAGACTAATTAATAGATAAATTAAGTTAGAGAGAGAGAAATAATAACCCAAAGGAAATATATAGTTTCTTAAAGATCCCTTACCATATGTTAGAATGTGTTTTTTGGTTTCACTTAATGTATTGGAAAAAAATATATGCATTAATTTTTAACTCATAAACTCATAAAAATGTAATTTATTGTGTTTATTTTTATTATGTTCATTTATATCCATTTAAAATATTTTAAATTTTCTATTTAATTGTTCATGTTGTATTTGGTTCAAGGTTTCATGGTTTCCTCACTTGTGTATAAATTTTGAATTTAATTTGGAATGTTAAACACTATTTTAAAAGTGAAAATAAATTCTAATCATACACTATGAAAAGATTATATATTCCTATATATCATTTTTTAATAACATGATAATGAGTTATTTGAAAAAAACATTATGGTAAATGTTTTTTTATTGTGGTGGTTATTCCATCAATTAATAATTACCTTCATTTAATTTAATATGATGACAATATATTATCTCTAGAACATTGAATATGATATAACATACTTATTAGAATATTATTTATATATAATAATAGATTTATGAACATCTTTTGTGGTAGTAATTAAAAATGAAAAATCATTATCCATAGAGATGCTTAACCTCTATTATTTTTAAAATGGGTTACATTCATTGAATAAGTGTATATTCAAAAAATTGATGGATAAATAATAGTACATTAGAGAGAGAAAAATACATTATATAAGTTATAATGTCTTTATTATGAATATATTGATGAAATATTTTAGTATAAGGTATAACATGAAAGGAAATTATAAGATATAGTTTGAGAATTTTAACTCATGAAAATCACATACCTGATGAACCCCTTGTGGTACATGTAATTGGTCTTTCAGTGAGATGAGTAGAAAAAGAATGTAGTGAAAGTGGGGAGAAGAGTTTTTTTACATATTTGGAATGTTTATAGTATTGTATGGTATGATGATAGTAGGTGGTGAGGGGTGGTGTTTATAAGGGGAGGAGAGCGGTGTTTTTTGAATATCAGAAAATATAAAAATATAATAAGAATATTCTATAAAAAATACATCCAAATGAAATATTAATACACATGGGATGGAATTTTAAACAATATATTATCCCTTATAGGGTTATTTAATAATGTTATGATATTTAAACAATTTAATAAAGATTTAATCCCATAAAATATCATTATTTTGAAACATTATACTATTTATTACAATGTAATTTAAAAAATGAAGAAAAAATAAATATTAAAACCAAATATTTTTTTATATTCAGAAAATGTCTTTGTGAACTAGATAATTTATTGATAAACTTAACTATGTGATTATATATATATTTAAATATTTTTACTCTCATTTATTAGATAATATTTTTATCTCATTAATTATTGTATCATTATTCTATAAGTATTTATGGTAATTATTTCATCCCTAAAAATAAAACATAAATTACCATAATTCTTATAATTATTTTATATTTATATATAAATCCATATTTTTCACTATTCATTTAAATTTTAATCATTTTATTAAAAAACAAAAAATTCATCCAATGGTAATTTTGATGATAATAATTTAAATATGAAATTTATTTTTTGATATAATTTTGATAAATATTTGAAAAATGATTATATTTAATTTATTATAGAAAAAAATGAAATCATTTATAATGATTATTTTATAATGAATAAATGGATCATACTAAAAATTGTGTGTTTATTACCTAATAATTAATTAATAAATAAATTTTATAATATATATATTCGTAATTAAAACCATTAATTAAATAACTAGGTTACCATGTTTGAGTAATAATAATTAGATTATAATATTATATCATGGTTTGTAAATACTCAATGTTATGTGAAACAATATATACATAGGAAATTTAAATACTTAAATATAAATATTTGACAAAAATATATGGGTGTTACAATTGGGGTCTTCTCAGGACTATTGAACTATCACATGGTCATGCATGTGTGGTTATGTGTAAATGTAGAACCATGTGTGGGGTATACCAAATTGAAATTAGATATGATTTAAACTTTAATTTATTGATTCCATGGAAAATTATTGGGGTTGAAAACTGTTTTGGATTTGATATACAGTCATTATTTTTTGTGGATTATTGTATAAATGTTATAACATGTTATGTCATTATGGTGTGAGTTTGGAAGACATTAGGGAATTCTAATAGTGGTTTATACTCACTCCATTTTCGGTAAATATGGTAATATTGAAAATGTTTTTTATCATGACACATGTAAAGGTAAGTTATCCCATTTATTTGGTGATTCTATATGGTTAATTTCTCTCGTCATGTGTATTTTTCTCTTAGAGAGGATTGGGATATACTAGTTTAAGTATTTGGATTTTTTAATTTTTTTGTTTCTTTGGTAATGTAATGCTGGTTCCACTTTCACTCTAATATTGTCTCATTTTTTATTGAATTGTAATTTTGGTTCCCATGCTACATGAATTGGATTGTTTGGTTAGTTTATTATTATTTAGATGTTTTATTTTCAATGGTAAAATTATCCCACAAATTTTTATAATATCTTTTGGTATTATTTCCCGCCATTGGTGTTTGGGGGATAAAATCAATGGCTCGTCACACCCATGACCTATTCCCAAGACAATAGGTGCGGAGTTGGATGTTATAAAATTATGAAATGAAATATTTTTTTATTTATTGTTAATATTTGTTTTGTAAATTTGTGATTATATATTCACTAATATTAATAGATGATTCATTAATATATTTAAGGGCATTTTAATGTTTTATTATGGGTAATATCGATTTTCCATAGATTATGTAATTCAATTATGAATAGATTATGCTATTTACACAAGGTGTTATGACCATGTAGAATATGATACCACTTAGTAAGAGGTTTCCATCTTCATTCATGAGATGAAGTTTATAAATGTTGTAAATAATAGAGGTTTCAACCACTAGTATTGTATAAAGGAGGTTTCTAGAAATTATAAATTGGGAATAAATTAACCAGTTTTGTGTTGGATATGTTATCACCATCATTGGATAAATAATTTCATATCATGATATATAAATGTATGAGGAAAACATCGATCGTTGATGATAAAAGAATCTACTGTGGACATTATGTTGTAGAGGAAGATTTTCTGAATATATAGATCTATCATTCATATGACAAAATCATTGGTGGTTTGATTCATGATGTGTTATTAAAATAATAGTGAATAATATGTTATGTGATTTAATAAAAGATGAAAGGCATAAGAAAATGCATCATCATCCATTTGGTTTTCATGGATGGAAGAAACTATGAATTCCATGCATTGGATACACAAGAATATATTCTAATATGAACATAATTAAGGGTATTCGACACAAAATTTTATAATAATAAATTAAACGTGGATAAATTAATTAATAATTTACCTTCTTAAATTATGTATGAAATTTTGTGGTTATGACAACATAAAAAAAATACACGAGTAATGATACCTAAGCCCTTTGGGTATTCTATTGAGGAGTAAAGAATAACTAATCATGATGATGGAACTAATATTTTCCTACAATGATTATAATCATTCAATTAGGTTTATTATGCATGCATCATTTATGAAGATTAATTACATTATAGTAAATACCCAATAATATCAAAAATTAATGAGAATTTAATTCTATATCATTTTTAGGAAATTAAAATAAATAATATCTTATTTTTTTAGAAGTATTTATGAAGAAGAAACCATTGATTAAAATATTTAATAGAAAACCATGTTAATGTGTAATAAAAAATGTAGTTATTAGTATCATATCGATATATACATCATGGGTTCTTTAAAAATAATTTATTGTTACTTTTTTAATACAAAATGAAAATGAAATATCATATTTTTTAAATAAAATGAAGAGATCATGGATATTATCATTTAGATATTTTATAAATAAATTATGAATTATATAATGATATAATGTTATATATTATACAATGATGAGAAATGGGATAATAGTGAAAAAATTGTACATTACGTTAGATATTTTTTTAGCATAAGGAAATCAAGGGACTGAAATCATCAATTAATATAAAAAGATATATTGTTATGATAATTTTTTGTTATAATGAATTGCTATTATAATATTAAAAACATTAGAGAGTTCTAACTTAAATACAGATAAGGCCAACAAATCTTTGCATCAAAATCTATATTATGCTGAAATATTATTCACATAATGATTCAATTCTATTGATGAACTAGTATGATTCAAAAATAAAAACCAAATATTTTTAGGATACATATCCAGTTTTATATTTTTCTATAAATAAAAATAGTGGTATTATAGTCTAAATATCCTAGTTGTGGACAATCAACTATAATCAGTAGTGATCATTAATTAAGGGAGATTTTCTGGTAGGTATATTTAGATATTATCTTTTCCCATTATATCTTTTCTATACGAATAGAAAATTTATATCTCAGATAATCCAAAAAAATAGAAATAAAATTTTATTTATAGTAAAGGAATCCTTGTAAAAAATATAGTGATTTTTTCTTTATTTCGATTTTTCCATCCATGATGATGAATTATTTCTATTTATGTGGATGACCTAAATATCAAAATAGGTGAACACGTTAAAATTTATTAATGGGTAATAGATAAATAAACAGTTTAAATTTTTTTATATTAACTCAATACCACCCCTTAGTCTATCAGCATTAAGCACTTGTAAATTCAATTGGTATCATAGAAATTTTTCACCTAATATTTTATTTACCAAACTATCCTTGTAGTTTATATATTAAATACAAGAATATAATATTTCAATTTAATTAAATATCTATGTTTCATTAAGTGGAAAATTCAGTTCCATTCTCTATAAGGTCGAAAAAAATATTCTAAAATAATAATCATGAGTTGAATAAATATTGAGGAACAAATTATGATATGTATCTTAAAATATGATGAAGATACACCAAAATGAAAAAAAAAATTATGGAGTTGTTGTATATATGTACTATATATTAAATAAATTGGTAATGATCCTTTTGGTGATTCTAGTTCACGAAATGATAATGAAGAGACTATTAAATAAATAATTTATTTATATCAAATTTTTAATGTTTATATGGAGATGGTTTTGAAAATTGCTTCAAAAGAATATATTACGTTATCAAGGGAGAATACTATGAAAAGACATATCTTGTATTGGAGGTTGAGTATTTCGGGAAATACATGGTTAGAAAATTCCAATGAAGAAAAAAATCATGAAAACATATTAGAGGAATAAATAAACTTCATTAATTTATAGGGATCATTTAAACCATTTTGAAGATGAATTACATATCACTATTTTTTGGGAGGTTGTGATTGAGAATTTATTAACTGAGGTGGTATATTCATTATAATAAAATCCAAAAAACAACATTTATGTCTATAATATAAAATTTCCTATTAAATAAAATATATTTAGATACCTTGTACAAATTATGATGATATTTTTTGATGAACTTTTAGAATTAGTTTCTATGAAATTTATACCATACATATCTCAATGTAATATTTTTTGAAAATATATTTATATAAAAAATGATAGTTTAAAAAATTCTATTAAATAATAGATGAATATAAATAGTGAAGAACATATCATTGCATCTTCGGTGGATATAAGAATAAGTGAAAAAGTGGGTTCCCCATGATGATCGCATCATGTGGTGAATAATAACAAAAAATAGATTGTTTATTATGCTATAAATTACAAAAATCATGATTAAGATAAATGAAGTTAATGTTTTTGATTCAATGTACGTTATATAAATGATTAATTCAATGTGAATTGGAGTTTTGTCATAATCCCTTAAAATATCAATTATAAGAAATTTTATTATCATGTTTTACAAAAAAAATATGAGGATATGAAATGTTCATTTGTCAATTAGAAACTATTTACCTCAAATATATTTTATCCACTTAATTTTCAGTTTGATTTTTGAAGAGGTTGTTTTTGAAAAAGTGATGTATTTACGTATCATCATGTATCATGGAATAAAGAAAAGGTACTAAAATATAATATTGAAGAGAAAAAAATTGTTATAAATATAAATAATTACTCAAAAATAGACTATAAGAAAAATATCTATAAAATGTTATCCTTTGAGATAATACACAAGATAGAGTAGATTCAAAATATATCCATGATGATTATAAAAAATGTTACTACATCTCAGAAGATGGATGCGAATAATGATACACCCTATAATGCATGTGGAAAATTCATTTAATACTCTAGTTTACTATAATTCATTCTTGTGAATTGGTTAGAATATTGGTTGAGAAAAATAATGTTAGAGGAAGAAAAACATATCATGAAAAATGACAGGGATAATGTTTATATGAAGAATAATAATTTCATGTGAATTTACAAACAAATTTCGACACCGTTATCAAATATTTTTTTTGGGAGAGATAAAATAAATCTATAGACATTTCACAATTATTTTTAACAACATTTCAATCTTTTGAAGGAGACATGAAGAAAATGAAAAATAAATTAGGATATTATTATGTTTTTATGGATACATTTTTAAGAACCATATCACATAAGGAAATGGAATGTGTTATCTTATCCGTGATAATAATGGAAAATTCAAATTGGAAAATAATATGTTGAATCCTAAATAATGATTTATGTAGAGAAAAATGGTTGAAAAAATCATCTCAAACAAACTACTCACACTAAAGAAGAAAAAGACCAACAATTTTCCCATAATCTTTCTGTGATAAATATTTTTCATTGAAATATAATGAATTGAATGTGAAGTATGAAAATATGGGGGAACCTGAGAAGGATTATGTGATATAGTATCCTGGAAAACTACAAAGAGAATGATTTTATCATGGTTTGATAAAAAATTTCTATCATCGGGAAAAATTATTAAACAATACCATCCTTGGTGAATTTTTTAATGTTTTCCAATATAGATAACCACATGTTATGAAATATTTCAGTTTATTCCATATATTAGAACATTTATAAATTCACTCATGAATTTATTCACCATTAAATAGATGTTATATAGTGATTCAAACCATGGGTATATATATTCTGAAAAACATACCGATACTATTTATCACATTTAAATCAAATCCTTTTTAAATGGGATTCCATGAAAAATTTCATTAATGAGATATTTATTATTTATATATAATGATTGATTAAAATTTATATTCTATCATTAATGTGGATGCATTATTTTGTTAGTTAATTGATAAAATAAAATTCTTAGGATGTTTCAAGGTCAATGTCAAATATATATATTCAAACATAAATTATATTATTATATTTTTAAAATTGATTTATAGAGTTTTAAGTTGATATTTTGTAGTTGTGAATTGGTATCTATTTTTTAAATTATCCCTGAATATTTTTGGGAAGTCATTGAGGAAGATATGGAGGTATCAATTCATTTTCATCAATTTATTTTATTACATGAAAACATTTTTTTCTAGATAAAAACCTTATGATTTATAAACATATAATGGTATATATAGACATAGAGTAGAATGGTTTATGGAAGTATTATTTGTTAAATTTTATACAACATATACTAGAAACATTGAATTTAAGGTCAATAGTTGGGAGAGAAAAATTAAATAAAATATTGTTAAGAAAATATGGATAAGGTATAACACATATTAAAAAATTAAATCTATATGAGTATTGAAAATCAAATACTATAGAGGAGATTTCTGAGACCTCATTATAGAAGAAGTATTCTTGGTCTAATAGTTTTAAAAATTTTAATTTAATATGTATGACTATTTTTTTTATATTATGTGATGATAGATAAATGGGTTCATATATGAAGAGATATTGTCTACACAATTTAATGGAATATGAAACAATCTTGATCACTTTGGGATAATGTGTTTACCTGAAAAAAAGGTAAATTAAGAATTTCAGTTAATATGTGATGATTTCTTGTGGTGTACTTTTTTCTACTTCAGGTTATACCACGGTTATGAAATTCTACATAATAGTATCTATGAGTCAATATAGTTGAGATGTAGTTGGGTATTATATATAGGTATTGAGGTTAGGTCTTGGATAATAGTATATGAGGCTTTATATTAGCATTTATAAATCTCTGTATAGGTATTCTATGAATTTTGATACCATAATAAGGTTAATATATATTTTTTAATGGGTCATCCAAAACTAGTTTAAGGGTGTATGGTGGATCATATAAAGATAAAGTAAGAGTTGGGATATCTACGTATAAGGTCCCCAAAACATTAATAATGGTATAAAAAAATGTACTAGAATCTAATAAGGATTTTGTAATGGTGTATAAATTCTTATTCAAGGGTAACCATGCCTATATAAGGATACCAATGACTTTCGAATGAGTAAATATAATATTTTTACCTGCATAAGGGTATAATTTCCACTGTATAAAGTAACCATTGAGTTTCTATGGCTAATGTAAGTATAAAAAGTACATAATATCCTTGGAGAAAATATTGTCTAACATTTAAGGAGATGATATCAATTTTTAATAGTTTTATAAAATTTGTAATGAAAAGTGTTTTGTAACAACAATTATTAATGGAGGTCTCTACCACATGTAATGAACATGTTTATCTAAATGATTTTTGGAAGATACGATTATACTTCTAGTTTTCAATACTATATTCTACTTTTATCCTTTTGTATATAAGGAACTACAATAAGATACATCAATAATAGGTGCTACCACGATCTCAAATAGTGAAAGGGGACACATTTACTATTTCATGTAAGAAAAACATTCATATAATAATAAGTGTTTCATTGAATATGTTTCAATCACTCGTGGTTTTATGTAGGAGGTACCATTACAATAATAATAAATACTATGACATGTGCATGTAGTATAGAAGAATTTGGTATAAAATGGAAGCATCAACTCGTTCCTTTTCTTTAATGGAATAAATTGTGTATACCTTTCATGGTTTACCCATGAATATGGTCCTCCATGAACATAAAAAAGGATATTCTATACAAATTTCTATGTAAAAAATGAATGTTTGAGGGAATAATGATGAAGTTACAAGAGTTGATGAAGATATAAAAGATGTATTTATAATAAAAGGTGTGATGATATGGGAGGAAGAGTACCCAATTACTTTGAGAATTATAATGATGATTTATAAAAAATATTTGATGAAGATGCTCTTTACTATATAATATATGATGATAATGATGAAATCAATTTCTGTATTGATGTATAATTTTTAGGGAATAATTATAATATAAAAAACTATATAATATTTTTAATTATAGAGATGTTAATTATATTTTTTTCTAGCGAAATTTTATAAAACAATTATTACTGTTTGGTTGCAAGAAGTTTTGAAAAGGTAACCATGGAGAGAAATAAGGATGATAAAATCATGTATAGGTGACACCCAAAATGTAGTTATTATTATAATATATATATATATATATATATAAATTTTTGTTTTTTCAATAATGTTTTTTTGTTGTCGATATGATACAAAATCAAATTGAGTGTCTCCTTGTATTGAAGAAGAATATTGAGATCCCAACTCAGATAATTTATATACATTAAAATAATTTAATAAAGAGATGTAGAACTAATTGATCATATTATTCATTATAGAATAAATAGATATTTTAGAGAGTACATATTTTTTATGAACAAATTTTTTAGAAAAGAATACATTCATTTTACTTTAAATATCAATTTGTATAAATAGATCATAAGTTTTGATAAATGAAGGTTAAAAACTCTAACAATAACCATAATAGAATTTATCATATAGTCTAGTAATCAAGAATGAAAATATGAAAAAATCAACGTATCAAAATATAGTTGAACTTGAGAACTATTAGTTGGATTTTGGATGATCATTAAAGAACATATAATATATAGGTATAAATAACAGTTGTATTGGGTATCATTAGTTATCTACATAACTATTAAAAAACGAATTTATAATACCCAAATTGTCATTATCAATTAAATGAAGTGTTTGGAATGTTTTAGTTTTGAACCCATAAGCATAATGCATATGTTTTAAAATATTTAGGAAAATAAAAATTGGAATTTTTCAGTTCATTGAATGATAGAGAAGTAAAAATTAGATTGACTGGTTGGAAATTCATGAAGGGAGGTATTTCCAGTTCAACTACTTTCAGGTTAGTGTGATAGGGATTTAATGTGTGTTTACTTTGTTTCTGTGTTGGAGTTGGGTCTGTAGGTATTCTTGGACGGGGTATCTCACCTCACTCATATGATTCGACCATTTTAATGGTCATCTACTAGATTCAATCAGAGGGAGAGGTGACCCAAATCCATATTTAAACATAATCGGCCTAGATTTCATAATGGTTATACAAAAGATAACGAAATTGTTTGATAAAACTAAAAAATAACTACTTAATTCAAATGCAATAGTCAAGCAATTTGAAAAAGAATGAGATTAGAATAGATAAATGTTGTTTTTCACAATCCAAAACATAAATAATAATATATATTAATCCCTAAGAACACATCACACTAAAAATAACTTCACCCACCAATAGATATACAAATCGTTCATGTTTTGATCGAGCATCATGGGTACCCAAGGATGAAAGGATGCAAAGAACATCTCTAGATCGTTACTCCACTGTCCGTCGGTGCTTCTTAGCCTTATTCTCCTCCCATAATTTATTTTAAGGGCTATCCAGGATGGTATATATAAATTGTTTCCATCAAAAACTATGGCCCATTTCACGTTAGTTTTTCATTTTCATCGAGCCTTAAATGATGCATAATTAGGATACACGAAGTGTACCTCAGATCAGGATTTTCCTCTGTCACGTTGAATCCACACAAATCATGTACACTGGTTTGACTGACATCACAACGTATACTGTTGGGTCACAACGTGTTGTTGAATTTCACAACATGTTCCCTTATCATGACTTGCTCTTGGTAGTCTATTCCGCCTAAAATAGTCATGACATGTACATTTGGAACACGATGTGTAATGAATTTTTCTTTAGTTTTCAGATTTTTTCTCATAAATCTTGTGTCGCGCCGTGAGTGAAGCTCGAGGTGTGAAGGGTCATTTTGCACAATTTTTATCTACTTTTCATTCCTTCTTCAAAAATCTATCATTTCATGCTACAAAAAATAAAACAACTCTATTTTTTCAAACATGGAATGTTTATTCTATAAATTAAAAATATAAACATATTAAAACACATTAAAATATATGCATGAAATAGATGTATCAATAAACAACCAGGGAATTTTTGGAGATAATTCAACTAGAAGAAGTCACTATGTAGAAAAAATTTTGGATTCATGTTTAAATATCAACTTGGGATATATTCTATTGTAATAATTAGTAACTAGTTATTATAGGTAATTTTATAATTGGATTTATATATATTAAATATAATTATAATAACACCTATTTAATAATGGATAATCCATTGTTCGAATCATACTAAACATAACTGGTATGAAGTCATCAACATTGGCTGAGAACCTTGTAAAATATCTATTTTTTTCAGATACATTTACATTTTGATATATGTGTGGTGTAATGATTTTTAATGATTTGATCTATTCATACTAAAATGTGAAGAGGTAATATTTCAAAAGATATTTAAGGTAAATGAAATGAATTTCATAAGTCATGTATAAATATTCACCCCATAGTGTTCCTATATCGTTCGTCGATAAATTTATATCCCAGGATTATTCTTATAAAACCTAGTATCTAGGTGTCTAGTGACTGGAATCATGTATATATTTGGTTTATATTGCTTACACTAATTAGTCAGGCTACACGATTATTCAATAATCCATTGCTGATATTCAATAACAATCAAATATGAAATATATATCCCAAACATTTCCCAAACCTAAAGAATCCTTAAAATATGACAATATCGTAAATTCCATATACTCCCAAAAAATTTAAAATTAACCAAATTTACTAACCATTAATGACACATGACAATAAAATTATCCTTGATTTTATGTCAATGTAGTGACATCACATTCAAAACTCATAGATAGATATATATATATCATTTTTAAGGGGGATATTTTCAAATAAAAAAATGTAATTAACTTCTAGAAATTATTATTTTGTCCCTACAATAAAGGAAGGATGACCAAGGGTAAATATTATATTATTATATTATCTCATTATAAGTATTTGGAACAAAAAAAACCCATACCAATTTTATTACAAGAACGTTTTGGAATACATTATTGAAATTGAGTATCCTAAAGATATACACAATAAAATCCTTATTCATTATTTGTAAGGACCTGGGGGAAGTATGGTCAATTCCATATATTATCCTATCTTATATTGGTTTTGGAGTTGTCTATAAGATATTGTTTTTGTAAAAATACATCATACTAACGAAATATCAATTTGGTCATTACCGTACATTGATTATACGATAATAAATGGTGGAGAACAATTCTAAACATTTTGAGAAAGAATATTCTATTAGGGAACTGGCCATAAAATAAATGTTTTAAATTCATTATGATATCATACACAGAAAAAATATATTTCATATTCAATCACGATTAAATAATGTTAAAGTTCTACTAACATAATTTCTATATGTTTGATTAAATGGTAAATTACATGGATACTGTAATGAATCAATGTTTTATAAATGGAATTTCTTATCTTATAAATATTCTATATAATCTAATTAAATCACTAAATAATGATCTACTAATTTCTATGTGACCACTATTTTTTTCACTTATGTGTTTAGTATTTTGAAAATAAGATATACATGGTTGCGATCAATTTGTTATTTGGATTCGGATAAGAAAAACATAATTTTTTGTGAATATTAACATAACCATATGAATATTAATGTTAAATTTATCAATACTTATATGACCTAAATAATAGTAACCTTACCTATGATATTATAAAAATAATATTCAAGTGAAAGTATGATGTACGTATATTTTAGAATTAGTAAATAAATACTTTAAAACATTTTTTAATAAAAAAATTAATTTTAATTAAATTTTAAATTATTCATATTTATAAAATTATTTTTGATAAATAGATATATTTTTTGGATTCATCCCATTAAAAAATGGTTAGGATGAATTTTTGAGATTTTAGAGAAATAGTTGAATATTTTATGAATAGTAATATCTGAAAATTTATGATAAATTATAAATAATGAATTTATTGAGTCATTGATGATGATCTATTGATTTAAGTCCAAATGGATAGAAATAAAATTAATTTATTACTTTTATTGGTCATAAAATACTTACAAATTCTTGTCTTCTTTAGAAATGATAAATTAATGATTTTAATATTATGAACACCCTCCTCTCCTCCTATATAAAACCCTCCCTCACTCCCTATTCTCTAGAATACTCTCAGGCCTTATGCCTAACCAATATTCTTAAAAAAAATATCCCCTTGCTCCTCTCCATTTACAATAGTTTCTAGTATCTTAAAAATAAAAAACCTTACCCTTTAAAAGGTTATAAATGGAGATAAACTCAATAGGTATATTCAACATCCAAATTCTTTTATTTCTTTGATGTTGTTATATTTTCTTGTTTTTTTACTCACCTCCATTCACCCAAATATTATGATAACTCTAGTAACATACATGTACTGAAATTTATTTATGAAGATTATATTTTTCTTTATCATCCCTCATTTTCCCATCTTTTATTTTAAAGAAATGAAAGCACCATTTGAGATGTGCTAATTTAGCACATTCAAGGACCACAATTTATCAATTTCTATTATCACCATTAATTCTATTCCAGAAACCATTTGGGTCATTGTTGAACCAGATTATTACATAATTAATATAACTTTTATATGTTTTTATAATCCTTTTTTATTAATGATATTATGTTATAGAGTAAAACATGTTCATTGAAATCAAACCCATTGTTTAACAAAAATGGTTGTCACTATGGTTATATATAATAATTCGAAATCACTCTAGATAAAAAAAATTAAATTTTAAACCACTTAATCACCTTGATTTTAACTAATAAAATTAATCTTCAATTTTATACAACCACTTTCATTATACGTGATTATCCGAACATGAAACGATTATTATGAAGAAATCAAGCCAACATACCTAAACAATGAAATTGAACCTCATAACCAATAAAAATGTTTAAAAATAATGATAAGATGTGTATAATAAATATTTTACACATAGAATAGGTTATTTAATTATTAATTAATAATCAGAATTTGTTTATTTAGGTCATTGATAACAAGTGGAGAACACCATCAGATTTAAGGTAAGGGATCCTCTCAATTTCTCTCTTAATCCAGATTATCCTCTATGCAATGCCTTTTTATTTGTAATACCTAAAGATGGGGTATGATTACACACCTCCCCCATACATCCATTATTATTTATATGTGATTAAAAACCCCTTTTTCTCTCATCAATCCGCCATAGTCATACCTGACACCATGCTGATAAACCATAATGAATTTTACCCAATTCTTATTTGTTATTTTGGTTTGCCTTATCATTTTTTATATTAAAATGGGGTTATATTATATGTTTATGTACATATTCAATGTGATATTTAGTTTTAAAAAAATTCATTTATGAAGACCCCTTCATCACTCTATTTTATGGATATACATCTTTTTAAAAGATTCAGTCCTTAGAAATTCCTGATATGCAAACCTGTTTTAAGGGATCCTCACAAATTATTACCCAATTTCAAGTACAGGCTATCTTTGGTTTTATGAAGCCATTTTATTTATAAAATCAGTCTTTTTTTTAAGAAATCATTTTTATTTCAATAATGGTTTTATATAGAATATTGTCGTCTTTTTCAATTTAAAGGCTCTATAGTATTGTCCATAGAACTGCACAAAAATGTTTTAAGGCTAATGTTTATCAATTACATTTATTATTTTTTGTCACTTCTCTTTGACACCACTTACCATGTTATATTCCAATTTTAACATATGAACATCCATTTGTGTTCTAATCATTTTCTTTCATGGACACATTCATGATACACTCATTGGTTATGGTTTTTGTCATGATTGGGGTACCTAATTCGTTCATGGGTATCCCTAGGTGTATGTATGGTTTATTCTGTATGATTATATATATGGGAAGAATATTCATTAAAATTTTTATATGAGTGCACCCAGATAGCATTCCAATGCATTGGGTAATTTTTAGTATCATATGATGTGATGTTAAAAGGGAATAACGGTTAGCTTTGACATGTACTAAAATAAAAAATGGGATTCGATGTTAGCCTTAACTCTTAATAATAACATGTTTTATGATTTTGATATATCAATATTATTCCATGTTTATATGATCCCATTATAATATGTTATTATTTCATATGTTCTGTTATTTGGATATCATTATGTCATACCTCCTAAATTTTGTTCTTAAGATGTATCCTTATGTTCATTCCCTTACATGGAATTTTTTCCCATCCCTTTGTTCCTATGTTTCCCAGGTTAGCCTATGAAGATTTAAGGTCCCAATGTAAGTTAGAAGATCATTATTAAAATTAAAAAAGAAGTTTTTATTAGACCCATGTTTTATGTTCTATGTACCTAGTATTACAAGACACTGGACTTAACGATCCATGGTGTGTACAATGATGTATAGTTATGCTTAAAATATTTTAATGTTATTTGTGAAAAAAATATTGTTGATATAGGTACATGTTACTTTAACATTGTAATTTTAAAAATCTTCATCATAAAAATATTTAACTAGCTTTATTTGGATCCTTATTGGTGGTTTCCTACTATTTGTTACACTCAAAGCCTCCAAATAAACATTGTTGAACATTTATATTTTGAGTGGAATGTATGTTTTGGAATCATCACATATATATATATGTGATATATAGAGGATCATATCAAGGTTTTAGAGATAGTTCAGAGGTGTGGATTTGTACATATATTAATGATTAATTTATTTGTGTATTTTTTTCTTAATTTTCATCATATAATAGATCAAACTACATGGAGACATCACTTGAGAAGTAGGAAATGTATATTATTAAAATGGTCATTTTATTTGTAATGTTATGTAATTATTTGTTCTAACCATCTTCGGAAAATAATTCCTCAAGAAATATTTTTATTTTTATGTTTTGTAATTTATATTTTTATTATTATTTTTTATTGAATGTTAGGAAATTAAGTGTGTAGACATCATTAAATATGATCAGAAACAAAAAACCAATCTGCATATCTAGTATAGGATTAAATATGCTGAGATTTTTACATCCATAACTCATGACCTTTTGAAAGTCACCTAGTGTGTGATGTTTCACTTTGTGATTTTGGTTTGTAATATTTCTATTTACAATTGAGATAATTATTGATAAATTGTAAGAATTAATTATTAAAAATATCAATATTAACTTATATAGTGTTTACATGGTATATTTTTATTATTTTTTAAATATAATGAGGGTAAATCCCACTTTATTAGATAAAAAAAGGGAAACTCATTTGAGGAATCAAAAAAGATTAAAACCATTATAAAATAGTGAAAAAGTTTCCTTATGGAAGATAGACCCAATTGTCTAAAAATAGCCCTGAGTTCCCAATGGGAATAAAATTTCAAGATATAAAAGTGAAAATGTTTCATCACCTTTTAGACAGATACTGATGTATTGAAATTGGTCATAGAAAACGTGTCCTCCCCCTCCATGAAGTTTTACTATGCTACTAGCACAATAATGTAGAGCACACATCCCATACACATTGACATGTGGATGGAGGGCCATGAAAAGATTATAAAATTTCTATCTCTCATTCATGATTCCCATCAAACATAGCATGTGAGAAACTAAAAACAAGTTAACCTAATGCAACACAAATCAAGTCCATTATAACTATGTGAATTAAAATCGATGAACCCTTTTTTTAAATCAAGATGAAATATTAGAATAATTAAGATACAAATCTTCATGATCCAGAAGGAGGGAAATTAACATCTATCACGTTGAACAATATTCATCAGATCACCAAGTATGTTGATGTAATGAATGCAGGTCCCTTCCAAGGCACCTTTATTTTCATGAGAATCAGAAAGTTGATTTGCGTTATGGTAGGTGTGGGTGATAATAAATCCCATTTAGGCAATGGTAGTAAGGCATCTATTGTATTTGGTAGTATGCTTCCAGGAAAGATGTATTTGACCCAGCCTCACTACTTGGAAAATAGTAGTAGTGTCACTTTCAAACCAAACATCATTCTAGCCTCTTTGCTGAGTAAACTCAAAGGCATTAATAAGGCCCTTAATTTCTGCTTCAAGTGTTGTAGCATGACCACATGAGCCATGTTCCCCCTCCATAAAATAACCACTATGATCTCTGAAAGTAATATAATATCCATCAGGTCTGGGGTTTCACCTCGAGGCCCCATCCATGTATCATTTAATCCAATATAAAAATAGAGAGAATAAGAATACTTCAATGGTTCTAAGAGGTATAGGGTAATTACATTGAAGTTGGAGCTTTCTAAGGACCACAAGATCCCAGACCGAGTTATGTTAGCAATAATCACGGAGAGAATTGGATTGTTGAGACACAAACAAGATGAGATAAAGAGAATTTATTGGATTGTTAATAGCCCCTGATGCCTCCATTTAGTTATTCAATTCCATATAATATAAAAAAACATTTCTAATGTAGCCAGAAAAAGGATATGGACTTTCATTGATAGCTGGACAACAAGCAGGTCGAGCAGAAACTAAGAGAGAGAGCTGGTTTGCGGGTAGTGTAGATCAAGGATATCAAAAAGAACATTTCATAGGGTTGTAAATGTATTATAGGAGAGGAAGAGATGGTTGACGTCCTCTCAGTGTTGCTTCCTGAGAGTGCTCCTGGTGCATAAGGTAAATTCCCACCCGCTACAGGTTCACATCAACTGGGAGTTTGTTGATTTGAAGACACAAGAGCAGAGTAAACCAGGAGGGCATCATACATTTTTTGTTAAAGCCCCCTATCCTTATACTCCCACCACATATAAGGTGATTATAATAGCCATTGGAGTCCAGAATTCCATTAGATCTAGGATCCCACAATAGGAGGTCATGATTTTCCCAGAAATCAAAATTAAAAAAAATGTGAGGAATGTTCAATGGATGGTAATTACCATTTTCAATCCGACTCTTAATGGAGGAATAATTTTCACTATTATAGTCAGAAGTGATAACTCTTCCATTATGTGGAACACCAGTGCAGTTATTCTTCTATATTTGAAGGAGGAGCGAGCAATAACCATCCAGAAATAGTGGCAACATATATTCTGGAAGATTTTTTTAGCCCAGGACATATAGAAGATTAAAGATAAGACAAATTCCATTCAATGAGTTTTTTAAGGAGTTTATATATAAGGAAGTATAGAGACTGTTGTTTATTATTAATAATCCTCCAAATAAATTTTTCCAGAATGGATTGGTCAATGATTTCAAGGTTCTTAACTTCAAGACCTATTTAAGCATGAGGCATACAATATATTTTCCATGATTTAGTAATAGATTTCAATTCGGTAATACTACCAATCCACAAGATGTTTCTCCAAATGGAATTCATAGTCTTAACAACCAAGGAAATCCATGAATAAACAATAAAAGAATAAACAAGTTTTGAGATGGCCATCTGTTTGATAAGGCAATGCCTTCCCGCCATTGAAAGTGTCTTTCATTTCAAGGATGAGAGTGTTCTTCTGACATGGCTGACAACTTAAACATAATGAAAAGAAATAGTTCTACCAAAAAAACATCGTGACTCCAAGATACTTTAAGGGGAGAGTCCATTCATGAATTCCCATGTCACTCGTCATGATATATTTTCTTGTGAAAATAGTATTTTTCTGAAAATAAATTAAGGATTTTCTCCAATTAACCTTTTATCCTAAAACATGTTCATAATGGAGAATAGAGTACTTAAGATTTTGAATATTTTTCATGTCACCCTCAGTGAAAATAATAATTTCATCATCAATGAGGAGAGGAGAGGGTGAAGAGGTACCTCTTTCATCTCTGATCATTTTGAGTTCACCCATCCATGTCATGTAAAGGAGGAGTCTACTAAGGTAGTATTCGATTATCATAATAATAATGTTAGACAGTGGGTTACCTTGTCTAACACCTTTGTAACACTTACAGTAACCCTCCAAGGATCCATTAATGAGAAGAGACATGTGGGAAGATTTGATAAGATTTTTGACCCATTTTATAAACTTTATGTGAAATACAAACTCATGGAGAATACAACCAATGAATTTCTAGTCAATTTTATCGAAGGATTTTATGATGTCTAATTTAAGAGAAATATTTCCACCCCTTGTATGTTTCAGGATTGGTTTTACACACTTAGAGGAAGTGACAAGGAAATCTTGAATTTCTCACCCTTCGACATACCCGAATTGATTCCAAGAAATGATATTTCCTGAAATGTGATCAAGATGAGTGGTATGAATTTTTATGATGATTTAATAAATTGTGTTGACCATATAAATGGGTCTGAATTGAACAATATCAGTAGAATTATCTACCTTAGATATAATGGAAATAAGTTTGGCATTAAAGCATTGAAAGAGATAACCATCAGTGAAGAAGTGATTAATCAGTTATTTAAAATCAAAGACGACGATATCCCAATAGAACTTAAAAAAATTATTTGTAAAACCATCTGTACCATGGGATATTCACTTATTAAGACAAAAAATAGCATCTCTGATCTCTTTATCCAATGGGATAGAAGTAACAGACCTATTATCAGGTTCAGTGACCAGCATGGGAATGATGCCATCAATAATGCCTTCAGTTCTCATATGACCATTGAAAAGGATCATGTATTACGAAACAATACGATTTGAGAGACTCTGTATGTCATATAGAATAATATCAACATCTTACAACATAGATAAGGGCTGATTGGATTTTCTAACTATATGATGTTAATTGTAGAATTTGGTGTTGCTGTCTCCCTCTGTATGTCATTTAACTTGAGTGAGTTTTTTTGAATGTTATCCTCCATCATGATGAGGGTTTTATGTTTAGATGACACATTTGACTCTTGTTTGAGATCCCCATAAATGTTTTCTTTAGTGAAATCATACTAGATGTCATGAAGGGAGCTCTAGAGAGAATTAATTTCTTGATCAAGAAAATCAAATTTCTACTTCATCCATTGTTTCATCCTAGATTCAAGGGCCTTTAGCTTGAAAATACAGGCAAGAGGACCATTATTATAATCATTCATGGTCCAAGTAGATTTCACAATATGAGGGAATTCTGGAGTAGTGGTCAATGAATTTTCAAACAAAAATGGAATGGTTTGACTATATTTTTTTCAATGAAGGCTTTGAGAATTGAGTGATGTTCTGAATTATACTTTGCAAGAGTGATACATGAGATGGTTCTACAAAAACCAACGTGTTCTTCATTTTGAAAAGCACCATCAATTCCTCTTTCTCGCATGCCACTTAGATGCCTCCTATACACGGTGTATTTCTCACCAATAAGCATGAATTCGATTAGGTTGGACTCCTCAACATAGGCTCAGAATTCCCACATCAAAATAGAACATGAGGCATGCCCCAGATTCTCATCTTGATTGAGGATTGCATTGAAGTCACCCATGAGATTCCAGGGATCGAAGATGGTATTTGATAGAACATTCATAGTAATCTATAGTGGTCTTCTACCAATGTAACTATTAAGTATATAAATAAAAGGGTAGAAGAAAAGATGACCTGAGTGGAAAAAGCTGCATGTGAGTATTTTCTCATCCAATCCAAATATAGTTAACTTGATAATACAATAATAAAAGAAAATTATGTGTATGTCTTTGGAAGAAGAGTCTTACACAGAACTGAAGAGGTAGTTACCATTTCTTTCAAGAGAAATTTCTCTATTTCATGGATTAGTTACATGCTCATAAATTTCTATGTGAACTGGTTTGTACTTGGACACCAGTAGCATTAATGAACTCATGCTTCCAGGGTTGGCCATCCCCTGGAAATTCCAAAATAGGATTTTCAATATTGATTAATGTTGGGGGATTTACCCCCATTCATTTTACTCTCGGATCTCCTCGGTTCCATTTTGGTTGCACTTTTGAGAGATACGGCCTACTTTAGAGTACTCTACATACCCACGTGATGAGTATTCCCATCCTTTCATAGAGGGTCTATCTGACCTGAGGAAGAGGTTTCTACTTGGATTTCCCATATGTTGTGGTAGGGAATGTTCATAATTCTACTGATATGGAGAGATCCGAATTGATTCCACTTCAATATCAGTATCCAAACTGACAGAATAAATCAGTTCTGAGTAAACAAAGTCCATAGTAAAATCATAGAACAGAAAATTATGGGGAAATGAAAAATTATCATTAGAATGTATTTGTAAAATAAGAGTCTAATTAAAACTACCATCCATATTTTCTGCATCTTTTAAAATTCCATTTGTAGATTGTATATACATAGTTGAAGGTGAGGCCTTCTCTTCAACTAGTTCACCTAAGGAATTTATGGATTCAACGGTGTTGTCCCAATTGACCCTTTTATGGGGTGATTCTTTTAATCCTTTTTAATATATTGATTTTTGGTGGTAATTTTTCATCGTAGGACATCCCTTGGTGTGCTGGAGGTAGAATTGGTTAGCTTTTGGACTAGTCGATACCTATCAATAGAATGCCCGATCTTCCTGTAATGCCCACGGTATTTGGGAGTGTTTTCAAATTCAAATATTATTTTAATTATTTTCCCATTGACATCTATTCACACCCGCTCCGCAATAGGTAACTATCTATCAATCCCACTGTGGACATTCCCATAGAGTCCAAGATAACCATTGAGCATACACTGGTCAATTCTAAGAGGATTTTCAATTCCAGAAGCAATATCATTCAGGATTTTCGGATGCTAGAATTTCCATGGGAGTCCATGTATCCTTGCCCAGATGTGATAAATAGAGGGTTTTTGGGTGAAAGGATTGAAATTCAGATCCCATTGAGATAGAAGATGAATGCATGGTATCAGATTGAATGTTCCCAACCGCCATACCACATTAAGGACTTCATGAGTTTGAAATATTAGTACGAAGTAGACCTTACCAATTGGGATAAGACACCATGCATAGAAATACAAGCGGTGAGTGATGAGATCTTTGAGGTGAGAATAAGCCCATTTCTTCATGCCTCGTTCATTGGAGATTCCACCGAGCACATAAAACCTATAGTAGCTCATCTGTTGCTTAATCACATCCGGTTTAGCCACAACTGTGATTGCTACCTCTCCTGAACGCTTAATGATAGGGGGCTTCTATTACATCCACAATGATGTAGAAGGTCCTGTGAGGGATTCCGCAATGGAAATCACTTTACCGGATATAGAGGAAGAGGTCGATCCTTTCCTGAGGTCATTGTGACGGAATGGGCGTGATTTTTTCCAACCAGGTTTAAACAAATCCATCACATCTCCCCCTTCTAAATCCTTAAAGAAATTGAGGAACCTATTTATCAAACAATTAATACAAATGGTTTTATAATGAGTGTCAGAACACAAATCCCTTAATCAAGGTCTCCCACCCACCAGTAACTAAATGACGATGCACCTCCATCCTAATGAGATAAAACAAGATCTAATTTATATGGAGACACATGTGATTCTATCAAAAAATAAGTCCCATGAACGTCATCTTGATAACCTAAAAAAAATACCCATTGTAGAAGATAAATAAATTCTTTATTACCTTCATATCGACGTTTTAGTTGACTGTTAAGCTCAAATAGGCCCACACACAACTGATCGGTCGAACCATAGTCACCAAATAGCTAGACACATCCAACCAACACTAAGGCAAAGACCAATATCCTCAACAAGATATTGAGTGAGTACCAACAACAACCCTTCTGTGCACCCCTCTCAGAATGTTTTGATGATGTAAAGTTAGCAATGTGCCAGGATCTACAATGAAACTAGATCTATGAAGGAAAGGGCCACATACACCTCATTAACCAACATCATTGCAGGAGTATCCATCAAAACCACCAAGAAATCCTTGAACAATAATAACGAAATAATATATTATGAGTGAAGTTAGTAAATGTCAGCGATGAAGTGGGGTATTATGAGAAAGAGGTGGAATCCACTGTGGAAACCTAAATAAAACCAATAAAGGAATCCATCTCAAGAATCCCAACAGACGAAACCTAACTAGGGAGACTGATCGAAGTAATCAAAATAGTATGTAAGGATTTAGGCCACCATGAGATGGATAGAGAACCCCAAGGATGCCTCCGCTCTTGGGCATTGTGGGGATATCAGAATGAATGAATTATGATAAGAGATTATTATTAGTGTATTAATAAATTCTTGTTTATGATAATGAACATAAAATAAATAAGGGTATATAATTGTCTTAAATAGTAAAATTGATGTATAGAAATATATCAAGTAGGCAATATGAGTATGAAGATATAATATCATTATGGGTGGATAATAATGGGTGTATTTACCAATCGATATTCCCTAACAATAAAATAATTCAAATTGGTTGTGACTTCAAGAGTTATGTCATTAGATTCCTTATGCGATTTATAGATAAGGTTGAAAATATATTTATGATGAGATAAACCCAGAATATTATTTTCCAATTAACTGAGATCTGTTGTAGGGAACATTTACTATTGTACTCAATATGGATTATAATTTGTGGTGTTAAATTAATAGATAAGTTTACATAATACTAAGGATGACATTATATTGTGTGAAACATGGGTAGATTTGTAGTTTTCCAAAAACTAAACATGAGTTATATGTGATGAAATGATTGGTGTATGCATTTTTATTTCCATGATATATTTTGGGAATTATAATAAAAAATTGTTCTTCATTTAATATGTTACTTATATACTAAGAATATAAATCAATCATATTATACATGTTCGCAAGGATCAATAATATATGACTCATAATATTTTAAGATGATTTGAATAAAATGGTTTTATAATGGTGTTTAAAACATTATATAATAAATTGGAATATGATCTCACTTCATTAATAGAATATATAAAGTTAAAATAAATATTTCTAAACAAAATTTTTTATCCATCCATTTTTTTAATAAAATAAACATCCTCTGTATTTATAGAAAAATTATCCATCATGAAATCGTGTGTCAAATCTCGTTCAGTTATAATGATATTTATATTACCAATATTTCTTAATAACTAACCTTTAATTTCAAAAAAACATTATTAAGATGAGTAAATGAATTTCCATAACAATTATTTCTATTAGTCATGTTTTTTAGTTTTTTTATGACAAAAAATTATCTATATTATCAATTATTACTCATTTATTATATTCTATTTTAAAAAAGCATCAAAATTTATAAATTCATACCTAGAGTGTCATTATAATTATTTTATTTTTTATTTAATGGTTCCGTGAATTTATCTTCTATTCCATTTTCATCCACTTTACATTCTTTTTTCTAATATGAACCCACATTTTATAAAAAATCATCTTCTGAAAATAATATTATTTTCCTGTTAATTTACTTGAAATATGATAATTTTCATTCTTTTTACACTTCTTATATCACTTTTGGTATGCATAATCTACATCAACATCAGGGTTTTACTAATAAAAATTTTAAAAAAAATTTAAAATGATTCTAACTCTTAAATAAAATTAATGATTTCAATGATGGCACATATATTTTCCTCCATGTAGGACTCTGAAGAAAAATAACATAGAAAACCCAAAATCCATAATATAATCATTTGGATTAAATTAATCACTATGATTCTTCACTAAGTTAATGATCATAGAGATTTTCATGGCATTAAATAAAATCTACATCTCTAATTTAAATTTTCTATTCAATATTTTCCATATTATCATTTAATAATATATAAAAATATTAATGAGGTTTTAATTGAAAATTCATTGAAATCTTGATCATAAAGGGAAAAAATATTTGAATAAAACATAAAAATTAGAATCCACATCAAATTTATTATGATTTTTGAATCGTAATGTCTTTCTCTACATCTCTAAATATAGATAAAATTTTTTTCATGTCTGTAAATAATCCATCAAAAAATATATGATAACTCATCAGTATAAAATTAAAGATGGAATTACATGTCTGAATCATTTATCTCTCACTATCTTATCCTCATCACTATTTTGGAAAAAATAACTCTTAATAATTATATATAAAAGTGATATATGTAAATTTTATTACATCAACATCCATTATGATAAAATATTCATTACATCAAGTATAGTAAAACATTCTTCTAAAATAGTTATAGTATAAAAAATATCTATGATGTTACTATTTACCTGGAGCAGTGAGAGTAAATACGGAAGAACAATCTCCTTCCATAACTGAAATTTTTTATTCAAAAATAGGAACATGTTTTTTATTGAATGAATTAATAATCTGAATTAATTTTTTTTATCTTGATTTATATAACAATTATAAGAAAAAAGTTTCTATTATAGGGAATGATATTTGATTAGATTTAATTGTACAGTCCTCTGGAGTGAACTTAAAAAATCCAATTTTATACCAATTTATTTCCTAAATAAAAGAAGTTAACAAATCTTATACGAATATGAATTAATGAAATAATAACTTTTATAGTATAAATCAAAATACCCCCATGTTAGTTATTTAATTTAATCAACAACTAGTCAATTAAAAAATAACAAAGAATAGATAGTGGGAAATAATTACATAAATATCAACATAAGAGATCTCATCATTAAAAATATCTATATTGGTGGATATATCTATATTGTTTAATGTTTATTACCACGCATTATATATTCACGGTTTTATTAAAAATAATGAACACTTAGTATGGGAAGGATGATACAGATGTACATCTATATGCATTTAGGGTTAAATACATTGTAATAAGATTAATAGTGATATATAAAATATTCTAAATGTCATAACATTACTCACATGAGTGTCTATTATAAATAAATTTAGTATGCACCATAATAATAAAAGAATATATTCATTTAATTTCATTATAACATTTAAAGAATTAATGAGATAAAATATATTAACATCATCAATAATCTCTATGGGATAACCTATATTATACATAGGCATCAAAAACAACATGGAGAAACGCAAAAAATGTAATTGTTTTACTTTATCAATGATAGATCTAAAAAAATAAAGATATTGATATCCCATGAAATCAAGAGGCACTATTAGATATAACATTTATATATTTAAATGAAACCATGTAATCATTTTTTATAGACAATGATTAGGAAATATATTCAAGATTAAAGATATAAAATGCATGATATTTTTTCCTATATTTCATAACATTGTCACATGAAACAAATATATAGATTCTCTATCATTGGAGACTAGAATATTAGTTTTTTCATTATAAAAAGTAATTTAAACTTCGTTATAATTTTTTTATTTCTAAGAATATGTAAATAAATAATTCATGATAATTTTGTTTTCAATGTTAATACATAACATAAAAAACTACATTACAAAAATTGATAAGACCATTATTACTTATAATGATGACAATTGTTAAAAATATAATTTGTTGAAATAAAAAATGTTTTGTTCTTCACCTATTGTCCACCGGGGAATGCTTCATTTTTTTAGAAACCCCAAAAAAATATTAATATTTTTCTAAACTTTTTAATATGATTTCATTCTGAGACTTAAACCTTTATTTTTTTAATCACAAAAATATGGTTTGAGATTACTATAAATATATCAATTATATTTTAATTAATTCAACTATAATCATTTTCAACTGAATCCAATAACACACTGTTTAAAATATGACATGATAAAATTTTAAAAAACTATATATTAAAAAAAACTAAGATATACAATTCTACCAATGTGTGTAATATAATCTAAACATTAAAATATTGATAATTTTTATGAGAGTTATCCATCTATTAGTGTAAAAAGAATTAATATGTTGATCAATTATAATTGAGGGCCTCTCAATCTATAATTATTTTAAATACACTTTATGGAGTCCTTTCAATTAGTAAATAAAATTTTAAAATAATATTCTATAATGTTACTAATAATTACATTTTTTAATTTATTTTAATAATAATAATATATATATTTTTTATTTTTTACTGATAAATTAATTTGATTCACTAATTTAGTATGTTACTTCTTAGTAAAAATTGAATTTTATAATATATAATATTTTTATTTGGTATATTTTATTAATCCAAAACATGGGCTAAGACTATTGTGCTTGTGTCAGAAAAATCACAATCCATTTTTCAATGAGATCAATCAATACCATGCCAATCCCTAAAATTTGTTAATCAATATTTTAGTAAAATTATTGATTAATCGGTTTTTTAGAAATTAATTTTCCATTTATAAATATTGGATTTAAATATTAATATATATATATATATATATATAATCAAATTTAAGAAACTCAATAATTATGTAAATGTAATCTTTGTCGTATTGATATATTATATATATGATTTTAAATAAATTTCATTATCCCTTAGAACATTCTTTTAAATAATTAAATAAACATCATTAATAATTCAATTAGATAACAAATTTAACATTTCACTATGATTTAATTTAATTATTTAATTATAAATTAATTATTAAAGTAATATATTCTCCAATTAACAAATAAATATATATTTTAATGAATAAATGACATCAATTAATTTATATTTTATTAATTTTTAAATAAAATATATAATATATTTCAATAAATATTTTTTACACAAATATAAATATTAAAAATAAATTTATGAAAATAATAATAATAATAGAATATCATTGGGGGTAAAATTATAAATTAGAAATACACACAAAAAAATCAATGGGTGTCATGATTATATATCTAGTAAGGGTTTACCCCCATTCATTTAAAATAAGTAGCTAAAAACCAAACAGATCTACCCTCATTAGGGAGAAACCCTCTAGAGCTACTACTATATAACCATAAATTTCCCCACTATAGTTATCTCACACAACTTCCACAAAAATTTCAAATAGTATTCATTGCTATAGTGAACCCACACAGCTGTTGTTTTTATAATTTACATTGACAGAAACACACTCATAGAAAAAAAATAACACACACACCCTCAAACATTTTTGGATAACAAGGATAAGATATCACCCCTTAATTGTAGACCCATAATTATTTTTACCCTTTACAATTTTGATGGTCTAAATTCCCCATGGATAAAATTCATTTATATTCCCCCAACAAAAAAAAAATTACAATAAAATCAACCACCACCAAAATAACAAGAATATTAATAATAATTTATCATTATAAGGTAGGGATATAAAATATAAAAAATACACACACTAATGTTGGGAATACACTAAAATAAGGATACCATATTATATGATAATCTATGATTCATAAAATTCATTATGCATAAGTTTATTTTTATGATAGGTTTTTCAGTGAAAATCTTTTTTTGGATTAGTTTTAGAGACTACCTAATGAAGAAACACGAAAATCCAGACTTCAAAATCATAGATAAAACTATGAACTATCATCTACTAAAATATATTTTTCAAAATTTTACTGACTTTATGCAATATTCAAAAGGTGTAACTAGAATTTACCCTTCATAAGTCCATTTAGATAATGTTTGGGAAACTAGAATTAAATTAAATAAGGATCAAGAGGGTGGTCACATAAGTGTCATTTTATAGGATCTAAATACGAATGCATTATTTACATGTTGAGTGATTTCATATAGTGTTTGTATTAGAAGAAATGAGTTTATCGTCCATGATGAATCCAATTAGTGTATTTATATCTATATTGAGTTGTAATCTATTTTAATTTTCTACAACGTTTTTTAATATAATAGAATTTTGTTTTCATTACATAATATGACATGTCTACATTGTAATATTCTATTATTTACATGAATTAATACAATTAAAATATTTCCCTAAAATATAATGACAATTTTCTGAACAAATTTTTAATTTTTTGTTGTGATTTTTATCTGTTGATCATTGACATTCAGTAGTAGTTTTTATTCTTTATTTTAAATTCATGATTTTCAGTGTGGTAACTTTGAATGGTTTTTCTTCTATGTTTTCAGTATTCTAGTGGGGGTTTTAATTGAAATACTTTTTTTCTTCATATAATATTGTAATGGAAAGATTTTGATAGTTTAATTAAACTATTTTAATGTACCAAACATGTTGTATTAGGGAATTTTTGAAGGGTTTCCAATTATAAAACAATAGAATGTTTTTTCATAGTTCAGTGTACCGACATTATCATTCCCTCAACCACATAGAAAAATATTAGTATGTATATCCAGAACTTTTGTTTACATTTACAATATGATAATGATATATAATGTATTTTTGAATGAAATTCAATGTGCATGAGGAATCGATGGAGATGTTTGGGGGATGGGATATCTGATATTGGGGAATATAGTGTGATTATTTTCTACTATGGATGGATCATAATAATACATTGATTCATATATTGATAAAATTAATGATGAAGGAGTAATATGATCAGTTGAATCAAAAATAACATGGGATTATTCAAATTAATTAAACTATAATTCTTATTATATCATCTTGGATGTTAAGGCCTTAATAAAAAATATGACAATCCATGAAATCATGTATGATAAGATCATGTAATTGAATAAAGTGTTCATGCATAATGGGTTTTTAAGAATGAGAATGTTTTTAGAACAAACTTGGTTGAGGTTAGTCACATATGATAGAGTTTTTAATAATAAAAATCACCCCATGAAATATTTAAATGAGTGAATGATAATATTTTTGATATTTTATAATAATATCATCTAAAAATCTAATAAAAAATGATAATACTAGAATACTCTTTAGTTAATGTGTTGAATTTAGTTTTCATAATTCACTCAATATATTATTTACAATAAATATCTAATATAATACTTATGGAGAACAATACATATGAAATATTCATCAAGGAATATCTAGATGAAAATGAATCTCTTCAGCGAGCTAGTTGGAGGGATATTAGTTTTTGATCATGGTGTGGAATCTTAATGATTATATAAGAAGTATGAAAAATCGAAAAATAATTGAGGAACATAATTTATATTCTATAATTATATTACATGTGATTTTATAGAAAATTCAATGAAATATAGTGGAATATCATTAAGATTTTCACATATGTAATGAAAGGATTTATGGACAAAATTTATACATAGTTGGAGTGTTTTATATTGTGATAAATGGGATATAACTAACATTGATGTAGTTATGGAATGATTGGATAAGTCAAATTAGTTGGATGTTAATAAAAGTATTATATTCTAAAGGGATGATAATGGATGGAATAATATAGTTCGGAATGTGTGAGTAATTAATTTTAGGTATGTATTAAATAGATTCCATAAAAAATGTAATAAATGACAACATAAAAAAATTAGGGGTTCTTCATATAGATATATTGCGACCTGCTCTGTGTTATTATAATATTGGATAACAATACTATATAAAATTCATATATTATGGAACATATAATTTGTATGAATTCATTAGTTTGAGAAAATTTTCATTGTTATAAATATTCATATTATGGGAATCTATTGTTTAAAAGGTGACGTGATGCATTTAGAAATTAATGTGGTATTATAAAAGTGTGAATTATTATAGAATGGAATTCCATGTGTTCTAAATATTAAAAGTAATACAGTTTAATATGAACATATGAGGTACAATAAAATATACTAGAATATTATAACGAGTGCATAAGATTTTTATTTAAATGTCTCGGAGTGTGAGAATTTGTGGGAGAATCCCCTTGGGGGTTTTCCATATATACTATTTTATGAGATATAAAAAATAAATAAAATTAATTATTTATTAGGAAGAGTTATTCATATACTTTTTGGAATTATAATGAAAGTGATTTTTACCCATCTAAAAATAATTAATAGATCCACATATTTATATTTTGATTCTATGGATGTATACATGAAGGATGTTATGTCAATATTGTGTTACCTTTTTAATTATGGAAATGGGGATATTGGTTTCTCAATATATTACAAAAACTATAATATGGTTGTCAGATGTAATAATTTATTATTAAATAAAGATATATTCTGAATGGTTAATGAAAATTAAATGAATTATGATGATATCAAAGTATAAAAAAATGTAAAAGTTCAATCAAAATAATATATGAAAATTATAAATGTTCCATTGAATTGATGAAGCACCTCATTACCCGCAAAAACAGACTATCTGGGGGTTCTCAAGGATTGTTTGGATGTTTCTATGATGAGTCATAGTACCAAATTTTCGGAGAGTTTAATGAATATATACGATCAAGAAATATATTCAAATAAAAAAATCATAATCATATATTACTATAAGGATAAAAACAATATATATAATATCATAAAACTACAAGTGTGATACAACATCTATGGGTGTATCTATGTAGCATATAGTTAATAATTTTTAGAAATTATGGATAGTTTATTATATAATTGAATGAATTTGTTTGAATGAAATTTACTAGTTATATTTAACCAGAAGATATGAATTTTAGTCTATCCATGTGTCCAAATCATGGGGACTGATGAAGGGCCGTGTTGGATAGAAAATCATTCAAAATATATGGATGTATGGGTTGTTAGATAAATTTGATGGTAGGTGGAGGTTTATAGTTAGACCAGTCATAAATTGTTTAAAAAAATATATGTCCATGATATATTTGAAATATTTCCTCAAGATGTTAATGAATTGGAAAAACAAATGGTGTTAAGTATGTTATAAATAAAACTACTCCATCTATAGTAGTTTTATGTAAAGGAAACATTTCTTTTTGGGAACATTAATGAGAAAATTTATATAAATAACCATATTTTTTTCTCGAGGAATATGGAAATGGGGTTTTTTTATACACTCAAAAATATATTATTATCAATTAAAAAGACACCATGTAATTCAAAAAAGTATTTCAACACATTGATAAAATAGTATAATATCATCCAAAAGATTGATATCAATTTTTTTAACTAGAATGCGTTTAATAGTGGTATGAACATAACCTTACTTGTGTATGATGATGATACTCTTATAAAAAAATTGATAAAGGACTAGATCGATGAGCTTCCATAAAAATTATATAGATATTTCAAGTAAGAGTATCTCAATTTTTCCAAATATATCTTTAGGGTGTGGTGTTTGAGAGGCATGTGATTAGATACATTGAACAAATTAAAGGGATATTAAATTTGTTGAATGTTGTGGTTTTTTATCATCAATGATGTAAAACTAGTAACCATAGTCTAGGATAAGGAATTCTAGCTCTGTAAGGTGAAATAAAAATTAATAAGAGATGATGTGTACTATATGCAAAAGGTTTTATATGTTTCAATTTTAATGAATGTTGATGTGTTCCATGGTCTGTACACATTTTGATATTGTGCATAAAGTGGTTATTTCCTTACACTACAACCCAATTCCACTCCACTAGTTCCCATAAAGTATCCACATGAATATAAAAAAACCTCTATATAAACTAGATGTTTCAAATTAATGGGAGAGTTCTAGGGAATTAAAATGTTTAAATTATCGATCAATTTTATTTTGTAAAATATTAATAAATAACTAATCCTCTTACAAAAAATAACAACTGTTTATGGAAGAAAATAATATATTATACGTTATGTAAAATGAAGTTTTAAGAGAATAATCATACAATATCATATTAATTCAGCATGAAATGACTTATGACCAAACTAGCCCAATAATATATATCATTAAATAATAGAAGTAAAAGAATATAAAGAATCTATAATAATTTCCATGATTCACCTCATAAAATCTAAATATCATTTCTAAGATATCTCAGTCGATCATCATCACTATTACTCTACCATACATGAACCTATAATTAGTGAAGAGTGATTATGTACCCATTTTCATGTCTTCCCATGAAGGGTGTGAGTGTTACTAAAGAAGAAACATCTAAAGGGGTCCCACAAACAGACCATGAAAAAATATTTTTCATTTTTGATATGTCCAGATAAAACAAATATTGTTTGTAAGTGTTACCAAATAAACCATTATTGACTATAGGGTTATTAATTGACAATCGAGAATGATGAGACATAATTTTTCTAGTTCTAATTTTACCCCGATCATGTAATATGACCATTCAAAACATAAAAAAAAGCCAAAATCTATATAATATATGGTGACTGTTATAATTCCTAAGAGTTGATCTATATAATTAAAATAATATAATTCCAAATGGAAAAATCTAATAGATTTATTCATAATAATACCTCATGTTTTATGAATGTGACAAATTCCTAAGTGTATAACCCATAAAACAAGTAGTGTGAATTATTATACAACTAATTACATGGTGGTTTACATGATGAAATATAAAGAGGCATATATCACAACTTAATCGAAGTGGGCTACCCATGAATTTTAAAACACGAATATAATTATTTTTGTACCATAATGGTGTTCATTATTTATTAAAATTTGGAGTATTTGATTTCTTTGATGGGATGGATATTAAAATGGATATTGAAATAAAATTTCATGAGTATAATAAACTTATATATATATATATTTGAATGTGTTTAGGGGAACTAGGTTACCTTTGGTATCCGGAAAATACTAATAAGATTTAGGTACTGAAGTCTATGTATTTGGAGAAACATTATGGGGTGAAAATATTGTGAATGGATAGCTCATACTACACACCCCGCCCATATGAGTTTTTGATAAAAAACATTTTTTTTATACCATGATAGGGGCTTCGGTGTGGCATGATTTTTTTTCAAATCACATAAGGATAGCCGTATTTGAAGCATGGTCTTTCAAACCATGTGTTTCTATCAAATGTTGTGGGCTATTTTTAGATAGTGAGACGTTACTATTATTTTTCTATTTGAAAAACTACATGACTAAATGCAGTGCCTCATTATGATATGAAATATTAATATTTTTAACCTTATTTTCATAAAGATATTTACCCCATTTCAATCACATATTTTCCACCATTCTGATCTCATGAGAGATTCTATCTTCTAAAATAATCTTTATAGATCACCTATTTATAGTAGAAAAATATGATATAATTGTATGTGATCAAGATATCTTGTTATGTATATTCCTTTTAATACATCTGTTCTTATTTTCTTTTGTTATCATGTTTCCTTACACAATTTATATAGGTTATGAACCATATAAAGAAGATTTCCTTGGTTTCTCATTTTCCTCTTATTTTTGGATGAACTAGAAGTCAATAACCAGAGAGTGAATCGTACAAAGGATATGGTATGTTCCCTATATTCCATCCCTTATGGGAATATTGTTTCATATGACATGTTAGATGATACTCAAGGTTGAAACCATGAATTGGTCATAACTGAGAAGCTATAAATTCAACATTATTAATTTAATGTTCATAATTGATTATTTTTCTTCTAAATAGTGTGAAATTAAATTATTAATATATAAAAAGACTATATATGGTTCTTGGGGTTTTTTGGCCTAACAATAATTTGGGAAATAATTTTTTTTTAATTATATAATGTTAGTAAAGAATCAATTTAAGGGATCCATGCTAATTAAATCAAGTTTATCAAAGTGATATGTAAGGTTTATGGAAGAAAATTGAATAATCAGTTATGTTTTCCATGATTTTCCGTTGTATTTTTTTAATATTGTGTTGATTTGGTTAGAACTATATGAGTTTCATTACCTGGCGGTTTACTACTACATTCATAGTAATAGTAAAAGACATTACATTATATGTTGAAATTACATCTTTAATAATAAGATAATTTAATTGGTTGATCTTAATATCTAAATAACATTCAATAATATATAAGAAATTGTTTACATTCCATTTTTAGAAAACCTAAAAAAATTGGAATTCCTTATCATAAATCATGAAATGGTGACCATACGGACATTCCGATTTAGGGTGTAAATTGTTTCATGTGAAAATTAAATGGTCCCTCTTAAGTCTTACTCTAAAAGATAATGCATAGGCTAACTAAATTTTTATGACATCACCTTTTTTCATCCCTTTTTTAGTTTTTTTTTATTTATGTTCAATGATCATTCTATGGATTGGTTATTGAGACTAAAACATAATTTCTTATATTTCCATTACCAGCTGCCCGTTCTATAAATAGAGTAAAATTCCTTGGATATAATTGTTTTTATAGATTATGGTTTTATTTGGTAAATTCCAAACGTATTTCATAATTTTAAGGTTTCAATAAAAATAAATACTCAATGGATATCACATGATTCACTAATGAAAATTCCAATGGGTAATGTCATAGTGAATTTTTTCAATGTATAGTATTCCTGAATTCCCCATCTTGGAAGAGAAAATAAACATGTAAATATAAGGAAAAAAATTTAATTCCAAGGATAAGAACCCATATTCAGATAAATTCCCTCTATTAAAGAATTATAGGTATTATATTAATTGATTCCCATCTAACGTCCCCAAATATAAAATTAGAGTTTATCTTCAATATTCATTAGAGTACTTCTAAAATATGTAATACAAAGGGTTCATCATTAAAATTTTACTTATGTGTTAAATACCTTATCATTATCACAATAGGTTAGTTATATAGTTCTATAAATAGAAATCCAAAGTGTGTTCCTCCGAGTCACTTGGTTTTGATATAGGGTAATTCCCACCCTAGTTATGTAGATTCACCTATGATGATTGTTTTTTGATGTCTGGGATTATATCCATGGTTCGTATTAGAACTATATCATACATATTGTCATGGAATTCAGACTGAGGTTGATGAAGGTACTATACCATAGTTCACCTCCACCATAAAACATTCCAAATATATATAATTTTCAGAATAAATTTTTATACTCATGATCTACAATTTGTTTATAATATTTTCATGGTAGCCTAATGAGTTTCACTAAAACTGTATTCATTCCACATATTGGTACCTGAGTAGATCACATGACCATAGGTTATGCTATCACTGGTGCTTTGTTACTGGTACATTCCTTAGGTTGGTCCAAAGAATATTGAATATGTACATATAAAATACTCAGACATTTATTGGATTTTTGTGTTTCTATAAAAATATATATTTCTTATCTAGAAATTTACTTCTATTGCCTTATCTAAATGACTTTGATGATATTTATATATCATATTCTGTTGTATGTATACTTATTATTTAGTTTTACTATTATTAGTTTATAATTATTCATATATTTTATATTAATATTATTTATCCATCGAATATATTTTATACTAATCTATATGTTATAGTGTCCATAACATATCATTTCTAGACCCTCACTACTTTTTGTTAGCCTCTGGAATTCCATGAGGCATTCTTTAGGTTATATTCTCCTCGTGTTTTGTTAAATATGACTGAACCAGGTTAGGATTTCATAGAGTGGCATTAATAGATGTAATTTTTCCCTTATTATATTATTTTGGATTTTTAGACAGGTGAGTGAAAATGTGTTGAAATATGGAAAATAACTCCTTTTTTGGAATGAAAACCCCATTCTTATAGGAATGGACATTTATATAGTGATGGAATTATTATTCATGTTGTTCATTATTAGAGAACTATATTATTTCACTTTCAGTTATTTCCTTTTTTTCTCAAGGATTAAAATGTATGGATTTATTAATCATTGGAATGTACTATATTAAGGTGAATGTTTTTACATTATATTAGGAACACATGATCCATATTCAATTATAATTAATTTTTTATATTATATGCCATGATTAATGATTTTTTCATTTGATTCCAATATATATGAATTATAATGTTATGTGTACGGAAATTAATAGGTTATAATTCCAGTTTAAAACAACCTTATGTGGGTTCTTAATACATTACTAGATGATGGAAATTTAATTATTATTATTTAAATTTAATGGATAATGTTTTAATATGATGAGTTATGACTAGTTTTAGTTAAATGGATTTTAAATTTTAACTTTTCTTCGAGAGTACCTTAATAAAATGGATATGGAAATCCCTATAATTCAACCACTACATGTGGGAAATGTGTGATATTATAACAGTAATTAAGAAAAATTTATAACCGTGACAAATGTAGAGACTTGAAGATTGACGTACATGGACATTACATTACTTTTGTGGAATACATAGTACATAACAAAACACACACACAAGGACCATAATAGTTTAGTGTCTTTGAAAACTCGAAATGCAATCTTCTAATCATGGTGAAAGATCTTCAACATCTCCCATAATGATCTTCCCTTTTTTTCTTACCTAAAACCTTTCTTTATATCCTGGGGAAAAGAAAACATAAAAGGGTGAGCTCAAATACTCAGTAAGGGTAAACATAAGAAAAATCAATCACATCATTTTCATAAGAACATAACATTTTTGAAATCTTAACCTATAAAAGAGATCATAATATCATAACATGGGATAAATCATATTAGTGAAATGTAATCCCAAAAATCATAACATGAAACATGAAACTTTGTGTAATAGACACATAATCATAGAGAATCATTTTTTATTAGTCAAGACTCATTGCCAAGACTATCTTAGTGGAAAAAGACCATTTTTTGAACCGAGTTCACTCCTCGTTTCAGTCCTGTTTCACTGAACCGGTTTAACCTGCCATTCCAGCCATGTCTATCTCATGAGATATAAAATCTTTACCCATTTCATTGGAGGGAAATATAGGTCCCACCCATCTCATAATGATACCATTCTTATGTGTTCCACAAAATCATAAATCATACATCGTTGCATAACCCATGTAATAAAAATGGGAATCTAAAACATCATGACATCGTAAAACAATTCATATAAGATAAAGGAATTCATAAAAATATTTCGATTACAACATAATCAAATTAATGTAATAATAGGTATTGAAACAGAACCCTATATTATCTTAGATGGAAAATAATTTTGATAAAACACTTGAACTCCATTCTTGAGGAAAATATCCTTTCTACTTCAAAAACATTTTCCATTCTTAACATGTCATACAATTTTAAACTAAAAGAAGTTGATTAAAAATAAACTTTAAAACTTGTAAGGGAATATTTTTGGAAATAATTTTTTTAAAAATCCATTCATGCCGTATATGTTAAAAAAACATTCTTATTGTACTTTGGTCGAAAAAGACAAAAAGTACCTTGTACGAAAAAACGACAAATGATTCCTTTAATATCATTTACTAAAAACTCACCAAATGGTAAAATTGGATTTAAACAATTGTAGGTGGATTGAAACAATATTACATATTGAGGGAACATGGATGTGGATGATAAAATACACCCCAGTAAATATCAAAGTATAAACAATTTCGGATAAAAATTAGATTGTGATATTTTCCCTTACCTTAGGTCTGATTCGCTTCGTAAGTGTCTGAACCTCCTGTATAATGATTTAAATAATGTCATTGACTTATTCCAGAATCATAACCATTGTTATGATATTATATATGGTTCACTTATGATTTTATATTACCCGTTCTTTTGTGAATTCCATGTTAAAGAGTGTTTTGGGTAAAATTGTTTCATTTGTCGTCCGTGTTTTGACATGTAATTTTTCATATGATTACATAGATCATGATTACATAATTCCATAATATGAAAAATTATTTATATATAATATATATTCATAATATACATATATATAATAAATCAGTAAATGGAAAGAAATACACCGTTCATGGAGACGGTAGGTCGTACGTACGCATGAACGCTATTTTCGTTTCCTTATTGAGTTGAATGGAATTAAGTAGATGACATACTTATATATACACATAAATATAGTATCATTATTATTTCATATATTTCATGATTACTTAATATATATTCTTTATAAACATTCATGAATGGTTAAAGTGGAGAATGAATCTCATCGCGTCGTGGAGACGGTAGTCCGTACGTACGCACGAGCGATGATATCGTTCTCATGGTTGTGGGACTGTATTGGAGTGTATGTATACTATATCTGAATCAATATCACTTTAAAAAAAATCATATATAGTTATTATTTACACCATTATACCCATCCAAGTAAGGTGGTGGTGGAAAATAGATTTCACAACGTCGTGGAGTTGGTATTCCGTATGCACGCACGTGCAGTGATTTCGTTTTCCGTGGGATGGATAGATGGTGAAATAGGGTTGTTTCATACAAATAATAACATATCATTATATGAGTGATACTGATGTTATTAGTTCATAATGAAAAAACCTAAGAAGAAGAAGTGGAAGATGAAATAAAGTTGAATTAATCGGTAACAGGCATTACCTCTTCTTTGAAGCGCCTCTTTGAGATTTTCTTTTTAGGACACTAAAAGTGGTCTTTGAAGAAGACCAGAACCTCTAGGATGTTTCTAAGGAAGTGGAGAAGATAATTTGGAAGTGTTTGGCCAAGCTTGAAGACTCAAAGTGGTGTGAGGAAGAGGGGGAGGAGGTGCCCTTTTATAAGGGAGGAGAGGGGCTCCTTTGGAAAACTAAAAATATTATTTTATTATAAAGTCATATTCGGTTTCAAATAGTTAAAAATTGATTTATTTAGAAGATAAGGTGGGGATGGATCGAAATCATATAATAAAATATAATTTATGCAAGTTTGGGTTTCTATTTTAACCTTATCATTTAGATTTATCATTAAGTTAAATAATTTTACTTTTACCGTGTCTTCTTGTGTTCTTACACAATAACGTTAATAAACTTACTATAACAAGACAAACGAACCCCAAGTTGTTTATTATTAATATATATAACCTTATCTAAGTCATTTGGCCGATCCATAGTTTTTTAGGAATGAAATAATATTTAATAATAAAATATTTGTTTTAAAAACTATTTTATGTCAATTTTGATACTATTTAGTAATTGATTTTTTTGAAAATTATAACAGAATTATTAGTTCAAAAAAGGTTAATTAAATAAATACTAAAATGTCATAAAAACCTAGAAATTAGTGTAATTCATAAAAAGTCTCAAATTATATTTATTTGGGTATTTATAATATCAATTATTATAATTTTTCACTATTATGGTAAATATTGCATCATCATTGTGTCATAAATAAATTAATTTATTTAATGTCTCAAAATTATGAATAAAATATCATTACTTTGAAAAATCTTATTAGATTTTTAATGAATATTTACAATCGAATCTATCTTATGTATAACCCTATATTAAAAATGTTTTAGTCATATAGTATTTATTAATTATAAAATTGATTTTTATCATCATCATCAATCACTAGAATTTGAGTTTAGGGATGGGTATTTCAGCGAGTTTCACCTCTCTTAGGCCATCAATTTTTGGGTATGAAGGGAATAATTTCACTAATGATTGTGGTCCACTTTTAGAACATGGGTAAACTGAGGATGGTGTCTTATCTATTATTGTTTATATATAGAGTTACGTATATTTGTGAATTTTTTGATTATTTTTAGTTGAGTAGGTATATAACAGATCCTACCCATGTGATAAGCTGGGTTGGATCTTTTTCTTGAGACTGATACCACATTGGTTGAGAGTTCAGTTCATATTATGGATCTCCTAGATAACGTATTATGGGAAAAATTATTCCCTTCATCCAATTAATATGAATGTGCATATAGTATTTTCATTAGTCATTGGATCCTGAGTCATTAATGAGGCAGAAGTGCTTAAATATTTTCACAGATCTTGGATTTGATCTCTTTATAGGGACATAATTATTTTACAGCGAAGAGATTGTAATTATCCATTACCTTTCAGTCAGGTATGTTCTTATCCATGTATATAGGTTTCCTTTCTCATTGGGATATTATTTCAGTACCTGAATTGTGATGATATGAATAATGGTGATGTATGATTTTTTTATTCTTATCCTTGGAATTTATCAACAATTCACCATGCATTTACATGATATGTTGTATGGATTGATGATATGTAATTGTAGTTGTAGTCTCCCCATGAGATGAATTAAAAAAATGATTTTTCAATGTTGTGTAATGGTTACATGTCATTTAATGTGTAATATGGGTTTTAATTAAAATGGCAACAAGATTTTCAGTAGAACTAAAAATTAAATTGTTTCATGACATGTAGTGGTCTTAAACACCATGTAATTCCTCAAGTAAAATTTTTTAGGGATCCATGTGGGTGGTTTATGGATAATTTTTTTTACACACTTAAAATCATCCAAGGATCTTTCACTATGTAATTTTGGGTTTTTACTTTTATATTGGTTAATTAATTAATTGATTAGCTAGGTTACGTTGTTTGTCTATTTGAGTAATCCTCTATCTATATTTATTTTTTTTATTGTGGTTATTTTCTATTTTTTAGTTATTATTGATTAAATTTTGTTTTCTATCAATAATGTTCATGTTTTTTTAATTACAGATATTCTAAAGGATTATATTTTCATTTAAAATATTTATTGTTAATGGTGGTTATTTTTTCTAACTTTTGAGAAGGGTGTATCTATTTAATTTTTCAAATTTTTATAATTTACTAATATTTATATTGTTTTCCTATTATTTTGAATGGAATTTCTTGTGTGGAAATTAAAAGGGACATTGGGTTTCATTTGATAATGAATTTTTTGTTTCAAAATAAAATTTCCACGATTTTAAATGGATATATGGATTCCCAAACGTTGAAGAATATTTTCATGGATTTTAAATTGATTTATAATAATGTAATCATGCTCTTTATAACAGTTATTGAAAAACAATTCATAGCTAAAACCTTGGTACAAAATAATAAAAAAAGATGAATTATTAGTGTGTGTGGAACCACTATAAAGTAACCTCTTACAATTTAAATTTATTTGGACGGCCTAGATGTCAATTTGGATAAAAATTATGTCATTTCTAGATTTTGAGTGTCAACTATGTATTGTCTCCCAATATAGATCATTACTGGTATGTGAAATGTTGATTATAGATATTCATTACATGATCTATTATTTCATGTATGTGGGATGAAAATTTTACTTATATATGGAATCAATACTTTATTTTATTATAGTCATGGAATCAGGGAATTGATTTTTTCAAAACTCTAGGATTTTTTGAAAAATAATTTAAAAATTTTTTATTTACAAAAAATAATGTAAAATTGTATTGTTTTAATGTTTTTCATTTTTAATTATTATTATTATAACTTTTGTTGATCTTTTTTTGTTATCCTGCTAGTCTCTTTTTCTAACATTGTACTTCTTCTTGTGTGCATCTATAGACCGTGTTTTGCATGGTTCATTTAAATGGATGATCATTCTGTAGGATGTATGCTTCTAATTATGTTATCTATTTCTGGGATAGTTTTTGGTGGTGATATTTGGTCAGATGTTGAACTGTTTTGTTGAAATGATTTTATATTTGATTCAGCCTTATTAGATCAATTGAATCCATTAATGTGTTTTAAAATTAATCTATTTTTATGACTTTTTTCTTCTATATGTGACAAGTTTTATTAACTCTATTATAACCTACCCCATAATGGTATGACTTGGGTGACTGGTTTGGTTGGCCATATATGGGCTATTACTAGATACAACATAAATTTCCAAATTTTATTAGTATTTATTACCTCGTCATTTGTAAAATTGATACCATTTGATTCTATAAATTGAAACAATTTAATTATGTAATTTTAATTACGTTTTTGAATCAATTATATGGATAACATATTGTTCAGCAATATAAAAACACACCTTTATCTATTGTATCTCTATAATTTCTATTATTTTATTTCTTTTTCATTGTAAATGTAAAACTTTCTTCTGAAGACCAAAAAGTTCTTTAGTGCCTGATTTCTGTTATTACACATTTCAAAATATGTTATTTTATCCCATATGATAACATAAAAAGCCTTGTGTGTATACTAAAACATAAATTTCATCCATCCAATAATGGAAAGTTTTGAGAAATACAATTAACATATCTATGGATATATTATTTACCATATAATTCCTTTATTCAATGAACCCATTATTTATTATGTTCTAATATATTTAACCTCAATAATAATTAAATACTATTTATTTTAGTTCTCCAATTAAATATATGTGTATTTATTTCCATTCCCTAATAAAAATATTGTAATGGTGCATCTAATTTAATTTTCCACTCTCATTAGACATCTATACATTCACCACTTGAATTCAATCATTTATTTCATAATCCTTAAAAAATGATTTTATTAATTCAAAATGATAACATAGAAATACATATCCCATATATGATAGATATATACATTGGAACATTGATATATCTATTGAAAATATCAACCAGATATGATAATTGTTTGTTCTATGGTTAATATTAAATTTAGAATATCATTCCACACACCCGTGACATTTTTTTATTTTCTTTATTTTATTTAAATTTGGAATATTCACGTAAATATTTAACATTGATAAATTCATATTGATTTATTGATGAATGTTTCAAAGCCTCCAATTATATTAGTTGTTCCCTTATTTTATTGCTAAGGGATATTTATTGTCCTTTATATCTATTTGTTAAATAATTCCATTAATTCTCTATGATTCTTTAATAATTTCCTAATATTTCATTTTATCAAAGACACAATCAGATTGAAATTTTCCATATGTTCAAATTCACATAGTTACGTTACTCATTCATGGTTGATTCATAAACAATCCATGTATATGATATTATCCTTATTACACTCATTTCATTCTAATTGATTATTTACCCTATCATTTTCTACATTGAAACAACTTTTAAAAAACCATTGATTATGTCAACTTATTCCATCACATTCATCATAAAATTCATATTTATTATCTTAGGGGATGAGAAATTGTATCAAGAATTTAGGTTACACTATTATCCATTGCATTGGGGGAATTTTCTATAATATTATACTTCCTAAGAATTCTTCTATTACTACTAGAAGATAATTTATTGAGTATAGGCATATAATGGAATCTCAACCTTCTCTGAAAAACACTTATGAAAATACAATTCATTTCGTTCTACAAATAGTTTGGTATCATATTTCAATATAATAGTTTCATGTTTATTTTAATTTAAATTCCTCTGAATTACACTATAATATCCTAAACATCATTCTTTCATGTAGTCTATATCCATATTCCAAATGATAGTGGAATATGAATATGATATCTAGAAAAATAAAATTATATGTGATTGTTGAAATAAACTCAATAGACTTTGTAGATGTCCAGGAGATTCCAAACGTAAATAGTTTCACTGGTCTTCCTAGTTTATAATAATGGGGAAATAAATGCAAAAAGATTGATATTTTATCAGAGAAAATATCCTCTCTCCATCATTTCTAAATCTCACAATATATCATAAACCAGTATGAGAGTAATTTTTTAACCATTATATGTTGGGGATTATTTCCAATAATTTTATCTTTTTATATGAATACTAATTTTTTTATTATATGTGTTTTAGTAAAGAAACTATAACATATTGCCGTATACGTCTCTTTAGTTATCATATTTTATATTTTCCATATTTCATTCCTAATTTTCATAGACTATTATTTTTTAACCCATTTATCTTGTATTCAGTTGACGAATTATTTTATTTGAAACTTTTGACCTATGAATGACTTTTTCAATGAAATATCTATATGTGAAACAAAAAATTATGTAATCTTCAATAGAGAATTTTATTATTTTATCTAATTGTAATTTCTTCGTTAGGGTAAAAAACTCTTATTACATTGATTTATCATTAATCATTTTTCTCAAAAACACATGTACTAATTTAAAAAAATATGGTATTTTTTTCTTTAATAATGTCTTTTAAATTCAAAAGTTCTTTTAAAAATACACTATTTGAGAACTAATTATATAAATATTCTTTAAGTCATTCAATATCTTTTTGAGGTTATCAAAATATTTATATACTTCATTTATAAATCTATAAACATTATAATTCCTTTATCATTGGATATTGAGTTTTTAAAGGGGTCATTAAAGTAACAACTTGATGTAAATGTCGCATTATGATAAAATTTTACTCCTTTTTATGTTCTTCCCTTTCAACTATGGCCTTTATGAAGTCCTTAGTAATAGACAGAGACAATATATCAACTTCCATTTTATATTTTTCATCATTACCATCATCTGTTCTAATGAATCTCTTGGGAATATATTTCTATCCATCAAGTCACCTTTTGTGGGGACCTCCCCCAATCATCAGTACAAATTTATTATTTTCTTTATTCATTATAAAATTTTATTATTCTTTTTATACCAATGTGATAATATTTTACACACTTTATTACTTCCAAGGGTAGCATGAATTCAGGCAAACTTTGTCTTTCTGAAAGGTGTAAAAAATGATGTCCCTTAAGTCATAACTCATAATTCATAAGGCAACATTCATCTAATATATCATCTTTCTAATGCTTGTTAAAATACATCACTAAATAGGATTAAAACATTTTCTTTTAGAAAGGTGAAAATAATCACAAACTTCATCTTATTAACAATAATATCTATTATTTTTACCAAAATTATCTAATATCTCAATCCAAAACAATGATCCGGTAATATAATCGGTCAACATTATCCTTTGGAAGAGTTTTCAAATTATGAAATACAATATGTAGAACCTATAACACAAACTCAGTCACCAAATTATCATCTTAATAAATATTTGATATCATTTCCAACATATCCTTCATACTCTGGATTCTTCTCGTTTTCATATAGATATATCCTAATGGAGATATTAATATTGTATTTTTATCTTTTTCATTAGAATCCATCCATTTATTTGTGGACTTATTCATTTACTATCCAATCACATCACCAAATTCTATCCCATGAAATGTTGTGGAATGATCATATATCCTGAGAGTCTAATGATGTGATATATTGATATCTATCAAACGTTAATAGAATATTCACAAACATAGAGGAACAATATTAACATTTACTCAATTCACCATCAAAAATAAATTTATATTACATATCTCACACAAGAAAGAATATCTATAATTGTTTATTTTACTATATTCTTCCCTAAAAGTGGAGGGGTGAATCAATGTGCTAACTATTTCATTCAATTTGTATTAACCTTGATATCATTTTAATAATAACTTGTTAAATGTGTATGCTTGAAATTAATAATATTAAAACTCTCAAATACTGAAATAAAAGAACTTTGAATAATTTTTACATAGTTTACTGATATGGTCTAGTCTATAGAGCATACATCGATAATGTATTTATTGTTACATAATCCAAAAACTCTTCAAAAAGTTTCATGTAATGAATTTTTTCACCATAGTCACTAAGTGATAGTTTAACCACCAATATAATGAATAAATGGAAAGCATCCGACCTACTTTATTACCCTTTTGTCTAATCCTCATAAATCACATCTCTAGATAATGTTTTCCCCAAAATATCAATATGAACTTATCTTCCACATAATTAATAAATTGTTTACTTTTTTAAATAATGATAGACTAATTATGATGCTCTAATTATCACATCATTCTCAGAATAGTCAAAAAAAATTATATTATAATATCTGACATAAAAACATTCTTATATGAATAAACTATGACAAAAATCCTTTTTCACTAACCAAGCCATATACTAACCTCCACACACTACCATGTTATCAACTAACAAACACATACACAATTTTAGAAAAACCTATATGAAAATATACTCTACAAATGTACTATGTGAAACATATATCCCATGAATACTCCAAACAATCAACTTTATTTCAAAGCTCTTTTGTGAACTTCCTCTATGGTTCTACTAATTAATATAGTTTAAGGAAATTTTGAATTTTTATACACCCACATAAACAAGAGAATCTAAGTATTTAATTTTTTGTCAATAGCATTGATAAAGTGGTCAATGTTTTTATTTATAGACGAATATATTCATAAGTATTTCTAAACAAAGAGATTAATATTCAGTTAATCTATAAAAAAACACGATCAACCAAACATGTGGTTTACTCAACGTAACTTCCTTTCGAACATGAGCATCATATACCGTTCTAACTACACAGAAGACCAATCAGTTCACCCCCAAGAAAACAATCCTCCATGATGTTCTAAATACAATCTTTTAATGATTATAATAATCATACTCTTCATTAATTAAACATATTATTTATATAAAATATTATCACATCTAAACAAATTCATCACCCACCAAGTGATTTTTATTCCTAATAATTAAAACATGCACATAACATTCATAAATCATCCATTTAACATGAAAACATCACAAAACATCAATGATCCTTGAAATCAACACCATTAAAAAAATGTATTCTATGTTTTAATCTTTTAAAAAAAATACCTTACTTTTTTAGAATTATGATCAAACTTGAAAGTATTGAAAATAACCACAACACACTATCAAATAGGTGATCAAATAACCAATGTTAAATTTTTTTATTAATTATATAAGAGAATAAAATATTTAATACCAAAAACCACACATACAAAAAATATAAACAACTAGGTTTCAATTTATGTAGAATTATTTTGAAAATATTATATTTAATAACAAATATATTTAAAATAATACTAAATCAATATTAATATAATGAAAAAATTATAAATTGCATATGTTATAATATATATATATATATGAATGACTATTTTTTACATTATATTTAAAATTATTAAAATAATAAATTACATGTAAGTATACTAGTAATTATATTTAGATAAAATTATAATTGATAATATATATTTACTGATCCAAAATATTATAGATGTATATATGGTTAATATTAAATGAAAATAAATAATTTTAGTGTTAATTATATCTAAACTAATTATTTTTTTAAAAATGATTTATGATTATTTAAAACTTGTCATTTTTAATAAAACAAATATAAATAGTATACATAGGTGATTTTATGCACACATACGAAGAGAAATAAAATAATCATTAATTAATATTTAATAAAATATTAATATAAATTAATTATTATATTATTGTAATATTATATATATAATTTAATTGTAAAATTACTAAAATTCTAAACAAATATTTTTTTTATAAATAAATATAAATATTGGATGTTTTTAACATTATAAATTTTTGATTTACATATACCATCATCATTATTCACAAAAATATGTGTCTCTGTTTATGAGTGTGACTCGAGAACCTATGTACATAGTTGTGTATGTGAATGCAAAACAAACATGTGTATATTCAATTATATACCAGACATATAATATTAAAATTTCAATATTTTTTTTTAATAATATTAAATTTAAAATCAATACATATATATAAATGTTATATATATAATATTACAAATATATAAAATACTAAGATTTATATTATTGATTAATCCAATTTTCAACTAATTTATTTATTTATAGATTAACGTTATCAATATTCCTTTGTAAAAATTTATATAACTATTTTTTGTTAGATAGATAGATAAATGTTATATAATATTTTTTATATTAATGTTAATAAAATTTAAATTTATTAGTGCTAAAAATTATTAAGAAGGTGATAAATTTTTAATAAAATTTTCTTATAAACAAAAACACATATTTTTATATGTATTTATTAATAAATATATATATGTATATACAAGTTTTAATATATACTTTTATCAAAAATTCTAACATATTTAGATATACATATATGTAAAAACAATGTAATAAATATACATATTTATATATAAACACACACATACAATGACATACATATATTTATATATGAAATCACACCTGTAGATATATATTTATGAGCACACACACATTGTCATATATAAGCATATATTCATAAACACACACACACACTTAAATATTTATATTCACACAAAAACATACACATATATTTATAAAAAATCATATAAATTTTTGAAATAGTATATATACATATATATTAAGAAAATAAAATTGATGATAATTTTTATCTAAGTTATGATTTATATTTTTAAATAATCCCTTCCTATAAAATAACATTTTAATATGTCTATTAGTTTATTTTTATATAATGTATAGTTGTATATTTTAAAATATAGAATTTTTAATGTATAACAATATATATAAATATATATTAACTATGAAACAGACACAGAGAAATATATATATATATATAAGTAAATATATATCTTACTATATAAATGTTTACTATATATTTATCATCTAAAAATAAATATATATCACTAAATGTCAAATATATTTAACGAATATGTAAATATATTTGAAAATATATTATTACTATATATTATAATATATATATATATATATATTAATATAATTCTAATTATCCCTATCATTACACACAATTATAAATATTGAAATAGATATTAGATATTTATATGTATATATATATATATTATAAATCATATTTAATAATAGAGAAGCATTTTTATTTAAATTATTTTACTTCTGGAATCCGTTATAACTACGTAATATAACTAATAAACAGTGAACAATATTAGTGTTAAAAAAATAATTTTTAGATTCTATAATAGACTTGTATTATTGTACATATAAATTGAATAATGTTTTTCGGAATACTTATGACATTGCACAAATAGGTACACAATTCCCATAATAGTTTAGTGCCTTTGTAAACATGAAAACATAAACACGGGTAGATAAGAAAACTATATTATCTCCCTCTACGTTCTCCAAGAATTTAACCCTTCATTGAAAAATCAAATATAATATATATTTTTGTATCTTAGGAAGGAAACAAAACAAGTCATGAGATCAAATCCTAAATAAGGGTAATCAAAGAGACCTGTATGCATAAAACAAGCATAAGTGTCACACCCATAGTTTCTAATTTATTTACTTTATTAAATTTCTGGGTATCGGGTAGTTTGGGTTGATTCCTGACTTAAACTTTTCTTGAGTTCTTATTTAAAAACACATGTAATGGTCATGACGGCATCCAGCACACTGCGGTCGAAGCCGTGCGGCCTCTCTTGGGTCGCCGCACGACCTCGCCCAGTTTGCCGCATGCCCTGCCCGGTGTTTTAAGGAGATAAATTAAGTGTAGTAGATAATAAAAAGTATATAAAATAAAAACAAGTGTGGTAAAATTTTATGAATTATTTTAATGATGATAAAAATAATATTATTGGAGAATATTATTATTGTTCTTATTGATAGCAATGAGAATATAAATTTTATTAAGTTATTAATATTATCATTACCATTTTAATTATTATTATTACTATCACCATAAATTAATATTATCATCATTCTTAATTATTATCCTTAAAATTGTTAACATTGTAATTAACGTTATAATTATTAGGATAAAACTTTTTTTTATATTGTTTCTATTGTTATTCTTATTTTTACTATTATTTTATTTCAGGTTTTAGTTTAAGAATTTTATTATTACTATTGTTAATTTTCTTTTTTTTATTTTATCTTTTTTTAATTTTATTTTATCTTTTTTTTCTTTGTTTTGGGTTTCCCCCCCCCCCTTGTTTTCGGCACCCCATACCCAGGCCGCCTCTCCCCTTCCTTCCCCATTTCCGTCGCGCTGGAACTCCCCTCCCCTGGCTAGGTATACCCCGCACCTCCGCCGCTGGACTCCCCTTTCTCCTCCTCCGCCCCCATCGCGCCACCCTTAGGGCCAGTCGTCGGACCACCCTCCCTCTCTCGTCCAGCCTTCGAACCAGCCGCGCCTTCCTCCTCTCGGCGAGCAGCCCCGACGAACCACCTCTACACCACCCCGAACGGCCCCACGTCCATCCAGCCGGCCTGCCCTCCGGGTCGTCTCTCCTCCCGGCCAGCTACTCCTCGATTTTTTTTCCGTCCAGCGAGATCCAAGGCCGGTGCGCCTCTGTTCCCTGTGCGCGAACCCTCCCCGGCGCGCTGCTCCCCTCGGCCGAGCGCCTCCTTGGCGCGATGCTCCTCCTTGCGGGTGCAACCCCTCCGGTTAGCCCTCTCCTCTTATTGAGTTTTTTTCTTTTCCTTATATATTTGAGTTTAGGTTTTATAGTGATTTTTGAGTCCGATTTTGTGGTTTAATTGTTTATTTTGGGGTTTGAATTTGAGGTTTTTGGGTTCGAGTTCATGTGTTTTAGTTCACTCTAGGTTCCTTGCGGCGAAAATGGAGCGCGATTGATGTTTCACACTAGAATTTGAAGATTCCTCATCAATTTTCCGGATTTGACGTCGTGGTAGGTGGTTCCATGCCATACCATCTCTAGATAATTTAATTGCTCATTAATTAAATAATAATGTGTTCTAGTGATAAATTGCATGATGCGAATTTTATTTTTTATTTTTTTGACGTGATTTGATATGCATATTGGTGAATTTGAGTAGTTGTTAAGTAAATGCCAACGTTTTCATGTGCGTTGTGTCGTCGAAATGTTCAGACGCGTTATAGTTAATTGTTTAGGTTGTGCAAATTGTGTTTTCAAGTTCTTTGAGGTGTCTGTGTCATTAAATGTAGATTTTCAACCAAAATGAGTCACTTTGGTTGTGTTTGCCCTGTGGCGTACTTTTGGAACTAAATTGAAAAATTGTTTGAACAATGGGAAAACATGTTTTAGTTTGTATAAGCTGCACTTTGGTTTTAAAGTGACGTTCGCATATGAAATTGAGTTTGTCGTTCTGGTGCAAACCTTTTCTTTCTAATTTTAAGTGTTTATTAAATTGTTAATTGCACTTATTAAATTATATGTGGAGCGCGAGAGTTGTTTTTGACAGAATTATATCTGCGTTAAGTTTTAAAGGTATTCTTACTCGTGAAATTGGACATGTCTCATGTGAAAACTCCTATTGTGCTATTTTGAAATGTTCTTCTAATTGTTTAAATAGTTTATCAAGTCAGGCAAGTGATCTGGACTATGTGATAAAATGGTTTTGGTGTGCGTGCGTTTTTTTATGGTGTTTGGGTATGAAAATGGTGACGTGTATGTGTAATGTTTTGTTTGGTTCGAGATATGTGGAAGCGATATACATTATGTGAATGTGAAACTTATTTGAGCACAAGGGACACCTGGGTATCTAGGTGGGCAGACTAGAACTAGTGTGCTAGTGAACCGGATGGGTATCGTCCCTGTTTCACTTAGCTGGATTGACGATTGCAACACTAACTAAACATATGATATCTGAGGGTCGTGGTCTTCTAAGCCATGTGTTCTGAGGGTCGTGGCCTTCTAAGCCATGTTTTCTGAGGGTCGTGGCCTTCTAAGCCATGTTTCACCGAGACACGAGGTTCTAGGGTCCCACTTGAGCTAGATGAACCTTAGGGGATTTACCCGTAGTGCTCTACCATCTTTGGCGTGGTGCCTTCCGTCGGCATATGGAAGACCACTTGAGTATGTGTGTGTGTGTGTGAGCATGTGTGTGTGTGTGTGAGTATTTGTATGTGTGTGTGAGTATGTGTGTGTGTGTGTGTGAGCATATGTGTGTGTGTGTGTGAGTATGTGTGTGTGTTCCCATATTGAACATTTCTCTTCCCCTTTAAAAATCGTGTTTGTTAAATGAGTTCTTTTTAATGTTTTTCTTTTAGCATTTAGCTTGTAAATGTTTTCTTTAAAAGAATTTTTAAATAAAAATTTTGAATAAACACTTTAAATTGTCTTTTGATGTTGTGGCATGGAACCATTTCTCGGTGGCGTCCTACTGGGATTTTAGCTCACACCCTGCATACACCCTTGGGTGTATGTAGTTTATGTTTCTTCTATCTTCCAGGTTGCGACTTTGTGCTCAGTGATGGTGGTTCAGGTTGCAGTTGGTCTTCTCATGCAGAATGGTGTTGATGTGGTCTCACTTCTGCCAGGAGGTTGGGTATGAGTTTTAGTTTCCACTGTCGTCTTTTCTTTTTAGCTATTGCTTCAAGTTGTAGACTTTAAACTTGTTCATATTTTAAAGGCACGTTTTGTTGTCTATTTCTAATTTCAGTTTATCTATCTGGTTAGTTGGTTTTTCTGTCTTGTATTTCGGGTAAAACCGTTCCCACCTGTTAAACTTGATACACGGGCACTTGTGCCAGCCCATGGGGATTGGGAATGCCCTTCGGGCCTTGCCGCGGACCGGGTCGGCGCTGGGTCGGATGGCGACCCGGCTTGGTTCGTGACAAAATGGTATCAAAGGAAAAGGTTTTCTCTCTTGGGTCTTTCTCTTTTGAGATAGAGTCAGACTGGACCAAAATTAAGGTTGTCGGAACTCGGCGTTCTAGCTACGAGCAATGTTCCTGGCCAGCACACCTCGTGGCGGAACTCGAGTAACCAAAGTGTGTTGAGGTTTGTCTGTGTTTTTGGTCATTGCGGTTAATCTTGTCAATGAGAAATGAAAAAGGGGTAAGGTCAGTGGTCCTAGTGAGCTCGCGGGGTCTGGAAAGCCATGTGGAGCCGGGGACGCTGTCCTAGAATGCCCTCCGTTGTAGTGGCATGACTGGCGTATGGCCGCCAACCATGCATTCCAGTCACCCTCTAACACAAGTTTTCTCTTGCGTCATTTCTCATCTCTTTGTTTTGGATTCGTGAGAATTTGGTTTTTAGGTAAATTTGTTTTGGTCTTGGAAAATGTTTTCAAATGAAAGGCTTTAAAAAGAAAATGACGCGAAAGGTTTGGAATGTGTGGGTTGGATGTTTTGGTTTTGAAAAAAAAATGGAATGGTTTGATTTTGACCCTTGGTGTTCTTGTGGGAAACCACATGCATGAGTGTATATGGAAAAAATGGTTAATGGAACAAGCAGATGAGTGCTCTGATGGATATGAGGTGGGTGCCAGTGTGGCACGAGAACATGCATGTGCGAGGCCCATGAGACACCATTGGTGTTTGTGCAACCCACTGGCTTTTCTTATTTTTAAAATGTCTTGTTATAGAAAATGTTTGGTGTTTTAGTAAACGGTGTTTGTGTGGCGTGTCCTTGTGTTTTTGAGATGTTGGATGTGTGGCGTTTTGAACTGAGTATTATTTCTGAATGGTTTATGTCCCGAGTTTGAGTTCTTATTTGTAAGTTGGTATGTAAGCGTGTGGTTAGTAAATTCCTTTGAAGAGTACATCGGGGAGCACTTGCAGTTGTTTCCCCTGCACGTTTGGTGTTTTCTTGTGGTATGTCTTGACTGTTGGACCAGTTTGGTTGGGTCCATAGTTTTCATTCTTGACTAGTGTATGCCCCCATAAAACATTGGCATGTGATTGAAGTACGACTACGGGGAATTCCCCGTTGGCCGACACTCCAGTTTATCGAAGGATTCTATTTTGGAATTCTGGAATTAAACCCACCTCTACTTTTTATAACTAAGTGGATCCTCTCGCACTGGGATGACATATGTGAGGGGAGTTAAACAGAGTTTTGGTTTCTTTGAGTTGCCTGAGTCATCGAGTATGAAATTTGACGTCGTTACGCTTGAAGGTTTCCCCTAGAAACGACGAAAGAAATTCCAGTGGGGAAGGGTGAAGGCGATTGAGAGCTGTCCGTGCTTATCGATGTTTTGAATGGTTGGTAGTGTTTACATTAGCTGCAAGGGTCATGTTCGGTGACGTCTTGCAGCGTGAGACCTCTTTGATAATCAACAGTGGTTTGGAAGCAACCCTAAGTCGTCGGTTTAGCCTATCGTTCTAAATGACCTCTGATATTTGGTTTGTCTTGTTTAAGAAAGAGGTTTACGTTAGGCCACTAGTGTGGAAGACCCAGTCACATGGGGATGCTACAATCAATTGCAGGAATCATGTGTTGTTTAAGACCTAGTTTGAAGTCCTTCTCCGTATAATGTTCCTCTCAACAGTAATGGTCATGTTCAGTGACGATTTGCGGTGTCGTGTTATCATCCAGTGTGACAAAGGGTGATGTGCATGCACCATTGCAGCTCTTATGTTGGTTAATGTTTTGTGTATGATCAGTTGGATTTCATGGTGTGTTGTGTCTGATGGTTTATCCTCACGTGCAATAGGATTTCGTGTGACACCAAAAAGGAGAAGCTCTGTTCGGGAGTTTTCCATGCCTGACTACGAGGCAGAAGATGCTTCAAACATCAGGGCTCCAGCCATAGGCCTCGGAGTGAAGCTGGCGCGTGGTCAGGAACCCCGAGAGGGTATGAGACCATGACTTTATTTCTGTCATCAGTGTTGAAAGTGAATGCAGCTCAAAATGATTTCTACGGTTGTTCTGCTCTAAACGAACCATCTGGTTGCATAAGGTTTTCATGATCATGTGGAGGCTTGTTCGTCTCGTTGACTTAAAGTCTTTGGGGTTGCGTCCCATTGGATGCAATCACCTTTAGTGGTCCTTGAGAGTCTGTTGGGGAAAAATCAGTCCCAAAATTTTATAATGCTCATCCCGGGATGTGGATGTGTTGGTCAGGTCTTAGGTCATGGTTCTGACGCCCGGGTGGTTAGGCCCCTCCCTCCCCGCCCCTTGTGGGGGGGTGTTTGGTCACCATTGAGATGTTTTTCAAAGTTCTATGCATTTTGTTAGTTCTAATGGTGGGGAGTCCTCATGGACCTCCCCATGCTGGTTTTCTAGTCTCGCCTTTGGCGTTGGCAGGTTCTTAATGGTGGGGAGACCCACATTGGGTCTCACACGAATGTCTCTAGAATGAACTAGTGCTAGTTTTTTCTTTAATGGTGGGGGTCCACTCGAACCTCCCCGTGTTGGCTTTCTAGTCCCCTTTCGAGCACAAGTAAATTCTTAATGGTGGGGAGCCCCTCGGGCCTCCCCATGTTGATCTTTTTCTTCTTCTTTTTTAAATTCAGCTTGGTAATAAGTGAATGAAGTGATATGTGGATGTGGTTTTCATTCAATGGTGCTTGGGATGTTTCGACTTGGAAAGTTGGATTCAGTGGGTGTGAGGGTTTCCCTTCATTGATCAGTTAACTGGAGGTGTTTTAGCTCTTTGGGGTGGACGACACTCATCATAAAGTCTTTTTATGCGTTCTTGAGGTTGTCATTTGTGTCACCTTCTCTGAGCACGATACTTTTGCCTCTCTTTGCTGGATGCTTGTGGGGATCCCCTTTGAATATCAAGGGAGCATGGTTGTATGCATTGGGGTTTGGTTCTAGTGGTGGCTTTCCGGGGACGGAAAGCTTTATGGTGGGGAGAATTGTCACACCCATAGTTTCTAATTTATTTACTTTATTAAATTTCTGGGTATCGGGTAGTTTGGGTTGAATCCTGACATAAACTTTTCTTGAGTTCTTATTTAAAAACACATGTAATGGACATGACGGCATCCAGCCCACTACGGTCGAAGCCGTGCGGCCTCTCTTGGGTCGCCGCACGACCTCGCCTAGTTTGCCGCATGCCCTGCCCGGTGTTTTAAGGAGATAAATTCAGTGTAGTGGATAATAAAAAGTATATAAAATAAAAACAAGTGTGGTAAAATTTAATGAATTATTTTAATGATGATAAAAATAATATTATTGGAGAATATTATTATTGTTCTTATTGATAGAAATGAGAATAGAAATTTTATTAAGTTATTAATATTATCATTACCATTTTAATTATTATTATTACTATCACCATAAATTAATATTATCATCATTCTTAATTATTATCATTAAAATTTTTAACTTTGTAATTAACGTTATAATTATTAGGATAGAATTTTTTTTATATTGTTTCTACTGTTATTCTTATTTTTACTATTATTTTATTTCAGGTTTTAGTTTAAGAATTTTATTATTACTATTGTTAATTTTGTTTTTTTTATTTTATCTTTTTTTAATTTTATTTGATCTTTTTTTTCTTTGTTTAGGGTTTCCCCCCCCCCCTTGTTTTTGGCACACCATACCCAGGCCGCCTCTCCCCTTCCTTCCCCATTTCCGTCGTGCTGGAACTCCCCTCCCCTGGCTAGGTATACCCCGCACCTCCGCCGCTGGACTCCCCTTTCTCCTCCTCCGCCCCCGTCACGCCACCCTTAGGGCCAGTCGTCGGACCACCCTCCCTCTCTCGTCCAGCCTTCGAACCAGCCGCGCCTTCCTCCTCTCGGCGAGCAGCCCTGGCGAACCACCTCTGCACCGCCCCGAACGGCCCCACGTCCATCCAGCCGGCCTGCCCTCCGGGTCGTCGCTCCTCCCAGCCAGCTACTCCTCGATTTTTTTTCCATCCAGCGAGATCCAAGGCCGACGCGCCTCTGTTCCCTGTGCACGAACCCTCCCCGACGCGCTTCTCCCCTCGGCCGAGCGCCTCCTTGGCGTGATGCTCCTCATTGCGGTTGCAACCCCTCCGGTTAGCCCTCTCCTCTTATTGAGTTTTGTTCTTTTCCTTATATATTTGAGTTTAGGTTTTGTAGTGAGTTTTGAGTCCGATTTTGTGGTTTAATTGTTTATTTTGGGGTTTGAATTTGAGGTTTTTGGGTTCGAGTTCATGTGTTTTAGTTCACTCTAGGTTCCTTGCGGCGAAAATGGAGCGCGATTGATGTTTCACACTAGAATTTGAAGATTCTTCATCAATTTTCCGGATTTGACGTCGAGGTAGGTGGTTCCATGCCATTCCATCTCTAGATAATTTAATTTCTCATTAATTAAATTATAATGTGTTCTAGTGATAAATTGCATGATGCGAATTTTTTTTTATTTTTTTTTTGACGTGCTTCGATATGCATATTGGTGAATTTGAGTTGTTGTTAAGTAAATGCCAACGTTTTCATGTGCGTTGTGTCGTCGAAATGTTCAGACGCGTTATAGTTAATTGTTTAGGTTGTGCAAATTGTGTTTTCAAGTTCTCTGAGGTGTCTGTGTCATTAAATGTAGATTTTCAACCAAAATGAGTCACTTTGGGTGTGTTTGCCGTGTGGCGTACTTTTGGAACTAAATTGAAAAATTGTTTGAACAATGGGAAAACATGTTTTAGTTTCTATAAGATGCACTTTGGTTTTAAAGTGACGTTCGCATATGAAATTGAGTTTGTCGTTCTGGTGCAAACCTTTTCTTTCTAATTTTATGTGTTTATTAAATTGTTAATTGCACTTATTAAATTATATGTGGAGCGCGAGAGTTGTTTTTGACAGAATTATGTGTCTGTTAAGTTTTAAAGGTATTCATACTTGTGAAATTGGACATGTCTCATGTGAAAACTCCTATTGTGCTATTTTGAAATGTTCTTCTAATTGTTTAAATAGTTTATCAAGTCACGCAAGTGATCTGGACTATGTGATAAAATGGTTTTGGTGTGCGTGCGTTTTTTTTATGGTTTTTGGATATGCATATGGTGACGTGTATGTGTAATGTTTTGTTTGGTTCGAGATATGTGGAAGCGATATACATTATGTGAATGTGAAACTTATTTGAGCACAAGGGAAACCCTGGGTATCTAGGTGGGCAGACTAGAACTAGTGTGCTAGTGAACCGAGTGGGTATCGTCCCTGTTTCAGTTAGCTGGATTGGCGATTGCAACACTAACTAAACATATGATATCTGAGGGTCGTGGCCTTCTAAGACACGTGTTCTGAGGGTCGTGGCCTTCTAAGCCACATTTTCTGAGGGTTGTGGCCTTCTAAGCCATGTTTCACCGAGACACGAGGTTCTAGGGTCCCACTTGAGCTAGATGAACCTTAGGGGATCTACCCGTAGTGCTCTACCATCTTTGGCATGGTGCCTTCCGTCGGCATATGGAAGACCACTTGAGTATGTGTGTGTGTGTGAGCGTGTGTGTGTGTGAGTATGTGTGTGTGTGTGTGTGAGTATGTGTGTGTGTGTGTGTGAGCATGTGTGTGTGTGTGTGAGTATGTGTGAGTGTTCCCATATTGAACATTTCTCTTCCCCTTTAAAAATCGTGTTTGTTAAATGAGTTCTTTTTAATGTTTTTCTTTTAGAATTTTGCTTGTAAATGTTTTCTTTAAAATAATTTTTAAATTAAAATTTTGAATAAGCACTTTAAATTGTATTTTGATGTTGTGGCATGGAACCATTTCTCGGTGGCGTCCTACTGGGCTTTTAGCTCACACCCTGCATACACCCTTGGGTGTATGTAGTTTCTGTTTCTTCTATCTTCCAGGTTGCGACTTCGTGCTCAGTGATGGTGGTTCAGGTTGCAGTTGGTCTTCTCATGCAGAATGGTGTTGATGTGGTCTCACTTCTACCGGGAGGTTGGGTATGAGTTTTAGTTTCCACTGTCGTCTTTTCTTTTTAGCTATGGCTTCATGTTGTAGACTTTAAACATGTTCATATTTTAAAGGCACGTTTTGTTGTCTATTTCAAATTTCAGTTTATCTATCTGGTTAGTTGGTTTTTCTGTCTTGTATTGCGGGTAAAACCGTTCCCATATGTTAAACATGATACCCGGGCACTTGTGCCATCCCGTGGGGATTGGGAATGCCCTTCGGCCCTTGCCGTGGACCGGGTCGGCGCCGGGTCGGATGGCGACCCGGCCTGGTTCGTGACAATAAGGGTATAATAACAAAATCATGTAAATAGAAGATAATATCCTATAGATGGATGATAAAAAACTGAATCATGACATAATTATTGGAAGTTCATAAGACAAAAAACATATGGAAATGTAGAAAATGATCCATAAAATAAGATTATTGGAAAAAGACATGTAATTAAAAAAATATAATAATATAATATACTTTCCATAAAAAAGTTCACCACTACCAAAACCATATCAGTTATATAGGATCAATCCCCATACCATCTGGGTAGTATGGGTTCTCTCCCCTAACCATATTAGTTGTGTAATTTTACTCCTCATACTATTTTGGTTGTCATAGATCACTCTCAAGCTCATATTTTTAATTAAGGTTCACTCCCAAGACCATCTTACTCTATCTCAGGAGATATAAATCTATAATAAATGCATTAGAGGGAGATACAGGTCCCACCAATATAAAAAATAATTCAAACATACATGTGCCACTAAATAATAAAAAATAATATAATATCCTATGAAATTAAATAAGTATCATAAAAATGAAATCATATCATAACCCATGGAAAAATATATTTGATTCATAATAGTTTAATAAAATCATAACTTGTGAAAAGATGAAGGTTTCATAAGAATATAACCATTGAAAGTGAAAATTATTTTATAAACATCCTTCCATAAAATGTTTATTATTCATATAAATGATATCAATCTAAACCTAGAATAATTTCCCTAGGATGGCATGATTAACACCAGTATATGTTATCATAGATGGGAAATACTAAAAAAAGATCATTTAAAAACAATTTGTGAGAAAATTATCCTATCTTCATTGAAAAACTATTATTAAATTGTATATAAATTTGAAATAAATTTCATGAAAATTAACATAATATTTTATAAATGAATAATTAAAATCTTTTTAAAGTCCATTATCCATTTAAATCTTTTATTGGGGGTTAAAAACCATTGAATAGATTATTTCCTTGTGAAATTATAAAATAAGAATGAAAACATTTTAAAAACCATTTCAATGAAAAACTATTTTAAAAACGATTGGTTAAAAATTATCCTTTTATACATGCAGTCTAATACTCAAAGAAATTACCATAGGCAAATCCTTACATGTCAAACATTCATTTTTTACACATTAAAATCATTAGAAATGTAATGTAGCCAAAAAATTAACAACAATATTCCTTTTATTAACAATATATTTATAATTTAATACTGGGGAAAACATTTTTTTAATTATTGTTGGTTAATATTATAATATTCTTGGAATGATTTTTATAAATCATGGATTTTAAGGAACACTGCTTTTTGAAGGAAGAGAGAGGTTATTTTATATTGTCTTATATTATTTATTAATTATCTTATATATCTAGAGTGGTAAATTGTTGATGATACATGAGTACATGACGTCCTAATAGATGAGAAGAAATATTATGCGTGTTCTGGATTGATGGATCATAATATTTCATTAATAAAATTGTGATAAAAAACAATCTTGATAAATGGTGAAATTGTTTCAATAAACTCTTTCAATATAGTTATTTTGAATCAACTCCACAAGTAAAAAAATAAAATTACATAAAATAGAAAATTTCATAAAAATAAAAATATTAATTACATAAAATATCATAGAATTATTATATTACTTAAACAAAAATATAAGTGTATAAAATGTAAATATTCTCAAAGAAGTAAAATTCTGACAAGACATCATTACAGATTTGAAACTTCTTAAACATTACCCCCACACAATTAATTTAATAATATGTTTATATAAATTTCCATATATTTATTTAAAATAATAATATAATAAATTTATTTAAATTATAAAACCCAAAAAAATATAATTGTGCGATGAATAATGCATGTATCACACAAAAATAAATATTGAGATGAAATTACTTAACCTTGGGTCGGGAATCCAGTCACACTCATTCAAAACTCCAGAATAATAAATATATATTATTTATAAATCATTTAAAGTACCATATTATAATATCTAAAACCATATATTATTTTATTATAACATTATATAACGAGCTTATTAATAGTTCCTTGTTATGGTATTGCTTCGATTAATACCTATTTTGTATTTCAAATGTGTTTTAAGTTAATATTTCATTGGTATTTATACATATATTTTTATTTAAAGAATAAAAAACCAGAAAAATACATTTTAATTTCCATATATGTATTTTATTGTAATCTAAAAAACATATGATTATGAAATTTAATACACTAAAAATAGAGATAGTAGTCCACACGTGTGCTTGAAAGTTGTTTCCAATTTATTGTTTTATAGAAAGAATGACATAATATGATATATATATATATATAATATCATTAATGTATAATTATTATTTCAAATATATATATATTTCAATAAAATCATCTTTAATAAATTCCATTTAGCGTGTGAATGAATCACATCCCTAAGAGGAGAGGTAGACAACACTTACTCAATTTAAATTATCGTATTTAAATAAAATGGAAAGTATAAAAATGTTTATTGTAAAAGAAATAAATAATCATATAAAAATAATAGGTATAATATTTATCATATATATATATATATAATATTTATCATAATTCCCATCCAAGAAATGTATAATGGAATATAATGAGCAATCATCATTTTGTGAAGCCGTAGATCGGCGTACATGTAAATTGTTTGATTGTTTCCCATTAGATGGACGTGTGTGTAAGTGTGGGTAGAAAAATTAACATAAAAACATATCTGTATAATGATTACTATCATGTTATTATATAATAATTAAATAATTATATTTGTTGGGTGGATAAATAAAATAGAAGAAATGAGATAGGGGAAGAATGACACCTCTTATTTGTGAAAATCCTATTGTTTTTCCGCAATGGGATTCCTTGGATGAAATTATTACCAAATAGAGGATTAAAGGATGAAGGTAGAAAATTTGGGGTGATATTTTATTTATCAGGGATGAACTTAAGTGTCCTGAGAGTTGTGTCGACATGGGAGGATATGAGGCCTTTTTTATTAGAAGAGGAGTGTCACTATGGTAAAATATTGGAAAAGTTAAACTCCACTGATTTTTTATTGAAATTGGATCCAATAATGGTATAAATTATATAAAAGGTAATATAGGATCCATATATGGCTACACAATGTATTTTGGACACGTTTTGAGGTCATATTTGGAATTATGTTTAGGTTTTAGTCATTTATTAAGATTAATTTCAATTCAATTCTTATAAGAAATTTAAATTAACATCACATATTTTTTTAAAAATATAATATTATATTTTTATAAATTAAAAATTTTAATGATTCCAAATAAATATTCCATTTTTCAAAATTCCAACCACATAAATTGTAGAAATTAATTGAAATTTAATCTTGCAGTAATGATAATAATGTATGTTTTTAATGTAACAATGATCAATTTTGTCTAGGTTTCAATGACTGATTTTCAAGTGAAATTAACCCCAATGACCTAAATTGGATAAATTTATAAAATTTGATCTATTTATAAATTAAAATAAATTTAAAGCATAAGTTTTTTGAGAAAAATACTAGTATATTTAATTATTCATTATAAACTAACTCTTTAGAGAAAAATACTATAAAATTAATCTACACAAATTTTTATGTTTCTCTTTGGAAAATACTTTTTTTAAATAAAACATTTATGAAATTCCCATATTTTATATTTAAAAAAGGTTCCCCTCAAAGGTATAGAAAAGTTCCTTAATAAAATTATAGGTTTTATGTGTAAAATTGCTGTGTTCTTTTCTTATTCAAATCAAATAAGTTGGATGAATATATAAAATATTTTATTAAACATATAATAAGAATATATAAGATTAATATAACATACTAATTTTAATTAATTTAATTTATATTAAACAAATAACTTTCTGAGAATAAAAATAGTTTTCTATAAAATTATTCCAATTATATTCTATTGGTTTATTATATCTAATGAATTTATTTTATATATTTGTAAACCATAGGATGTAATATGTTAGTTCATATTATTAATAATCTCAAACTGAATGGATACCTTGTGTTTTAATATGCAAAATAAATATAATTCAATAAAATATTGTTATTTGGTAAAGCTCGATCTTGAATGTTACCTGGACCATCGAGGAAAGTCAGTCTTTCATATAATGTAAGAAAACCTTAGTGTTTCATATAAAGATATATAACCATAATATTTAATGCAGTGAATAATTAACATAAAATTGAGTATAATTCTATCCAAAATTAGTTCTTTAATATATTAAAAATATTATTTTTAGTGTTTCAGGAAATAAAAAATATAAAAAATAAATAATTAATTAAAAAATCACAAAATATCAGGGTGTTACATTCTATCCCCCTAAAAATCAATTCAATCTTCAAAATTCATATAGATTATGAATTTTTTACTTATTGAATGATCATATATTATAAACATTCATCATAAAAATAAAATATAAAACAATTTTTTGAGTAATAAATTTTAGAAACATGATTACTACCCAAAGTAACATATAGATAGGTTTCTAGATAATAGAATATATGGGGGAAGGGAATTGGAGGAAAATATTATATATTAGGAAGTGATTAAGTTCATCAATCTCAAAAAACATATTTTTTAATTTTGAACTAAAAAATTACACATTAACCATGACATTATCTTGGATAGTGATAGGAATGAATCCGTTATCATCCTTTGGTCGTGGGTTCAGGACTCATGACCTTTCCAGACATTAAGGGTTGTCACCAAATATATAGGATGACCATTAAAAAGAACTAAATATATTTAATTTTCAAAAAAACATGTGATTGTGATCCTTCGAATTAAATTAGACACATTATGATATCTTGGTTGTGGTTTTCAATACAATATCACTATATAAATACATCATCTGTTGTTTGACATAAACATTCCATAACTGGTTAAACTTATAACACTCTGAAATTATCAAAAGACATATCATTTGAATAAGAGTCCAAAAATAAACTTTGTATTAATCTACTATATTTCAAAATGTTTCTTTTGTTTTTTAAAGTCCAAATTGGTGAATATCATCATCATATATTCTCTTCAAACGTGGTAATACCATGAATTACGATAAATACTTTTGGAAAACATAGATAATTAATTATTCCAAATATTCTTGGATATATTAAATAAATAAAAGATGTTTTAATCATCATCCATGATGACATGTACAACTTTTTCAACCAATCAATTATCAGATCAAGGTTAATTAGTGTTATCCAATTTACATTATCCACTCTAATAATCTCTTTATCCTTGAGAAACAAAATTTCCTCAAAATTATGATCACATTAACTATTATATTACCTTAATAAAAATCTCATTTTTTGTGTCTTCATCAATATTAATCATATACTTTAAAATCCTTAATGATAACTTATTCATAATGTACATATTTGTTTTGTTATTCATATAACACAATATTTGAATTCTAAAACATAAGTACTTAATTCTATCTATGATATATGTGAACCATTATTGAGGTTTCATCAACATATTAGTTAATAACACATTCATATAATATTAAATATGAATCATGTATACAGGTTCATAAGAATCAATAAAATCATGTTACATGTGATTAACATAAACAATATAAGAAGAATATTAAAACACATTCACTTATCGTTTGCAGTTTACTTATCTAGAAAAGTATAACCATTACTCATACCCCATTCCATATTCTCTTTAAGATAATTCCACTTGGGAAATAAATTTTCATAATTTGACTACATAACAAATTTGAAAAGTTCAATTTTAACCAAATCCTATTTAGTTATCTCCACTGACTAAAACTGGAATGAACAGGGTGAGAAACACTTATCATAGAATAAAGCAACATAATCATAAAAAATACTCAAAGGATATATTAATAATAACTCCTACCATTTAATATAATAATTTGTAGGTTTATCAGATTTTATTTCCATTAATATTATATTCGAATGATTCATAAATATTCATGATGATTTTGTGGATTTCCAAAGATTATCCCACTTGAGTGTCAATGTAGGTGTGAAGGAAGGCCCATTTACGTGTACCAGTGTAAGATAATGACCTTTTTTTGGAGAAAAATCATGTTTTTTTAAAACATTTTGGTTTCTATTATGGGAATTTGGGTTGAGTTATGACATGGGGTGTGTTTGGGTGATGTTTATATAGAATTGGGAAGATATCGGCCTTGTACGGTTAGTGCGTTGTTTGTCCAAACCATGCAAAAACTAACCGTGAAGACAGTGGTAGTTAGAATGGTTGGAGATTGGTTTTCTTATCTTTTCACCATAAAGCTATGTGGGTAGTGGAAGAATGCTTGAGTGGTGCATGGTTTGGCCTATCCGTATAGACTCTCATCTGAAACCATGTGCGCGGCCCAATTTACTCTAGATACTGGTTCTAAAACCACCCAAACTATCACGACCCTTCCTCCGGGGTCCGTCTCGTGACTACCCCAATCCCACCTTCCATAGGGCAGGGGTTGGCGACTAGCAATAAAGGAACAATTACCTATAACTTGGAAGGAATTGACTTTATAACATGTAATCACACACAACAGAGCAGACAGATGGATACAAAACACTGAGTAAACTATATAAAAAAGATGTTCTGAATGTAAAGGGCCTAGAAATACAAGCCCAACTGTAAAGTAAAAGGAACTGGATAATGAAAAAAAACAGTGTCTGGGTAATCCTCCAGGATTCCTAAAAGAACGGTAGGTACAAATAGCCTTCACAAAATTCCACGTTCATCCATCTCCCCCGTGTACAGTCACACCGTATGGTCCACCTCTTGGTACCAACCATTCCTGGTACTCCCATCCATGGTTGATTTCTGTCGTCTGCATCCAACACAATACGGTGCGGGCATAGGAGGTGTAGGGGTGAGTATAATTATACTCAGTAGGGACCTCGATACCAACAAGGTCCCACAAAATCCATCGATAATAAAACACAAATTATGAAATCAATAGATAACCCCACGTATTTATATGGACATACATATACCAATGTTATCAAGTAATCAATCTCAATCATGAATAATATAAAAAAGATACTGAATCATCTCACATTGGTATACAACATATGTTGATAGATAGAGATGATAAGATGTATCCTATAAATCATCTATTCTATTGAACTCACGTAGGATCCAAGAACAGTAGTCAGAGCTGTCAAACCCACATAAGATCGATGAACAATATTCCGAGCTGTCGAACCCACATAGGATCCAGGAACAGAAGTCAGAGCTGTCGAACCCACGTAGGATCCAGGAATATTATCCAAAACCGTCAAACCCATGTAGGATCCAGGATTAATTTTCTGAGCTGTCGAAGCCACGTTGGATTCAGCCATAGTATTCAGAGGTTTCAAAACCACATAGGATCCAGGAATAGTAGTCAGAGCTGTCGAACCCACGTAGGATCCAGGAAAATTAGTTAGACCTATGAAAACCACGCAAGATCCAGAAAGAGTTTTCAGATCTAGAAAACCCATGTTGGATCCAGGAATAGTAGTCAGAGCTATGGAACCCACTTAGAATCAAGGAATAGTAGTAAGAATTCTTCCAGCCACAGGGTTACTCACAATGAATGCTTTATTCTCGAAGGGTCCATTTCTCTTATGAAAAGTATATACATCAATTTCCCTGAAGTCCCATGTTTATGTATCCAAAATATCTATCTTGAAAAAAGAAACCCAACGCGATGGATGGTGTGTCAATTGGGTGTCCAGTCTGACAGTTATTGGCATTTCCGTTCCAAGGGCACAATTGGATTTACATTCGATCCATAACAGACATAGTCTAACTGTGTCCAAAAATCGAGTGGGGTATACCAAAAGAACCATTCCCCACAATGTTTTTGTTTCCACAAACGGTTCGTCAATCGAATGCTCGTTGCTCAAGTTACAGGAAAAAGAGTGGAAACAGGTCAAGCATGTCTGGGTCCGGTTCACCCTAGGCGGACCGACCTAGCCCGACTCTACCCAACCTAGCTTCGAACTAGGGTTTGAAATGGTCTGTGGGTCCGGTACAACTTGTGGGGCCAGCCCGACCCACGCCGGGTACAACCCAGTCTACGGGGGTGGCCTGGCCCGCGCTGGGTTCGGCCAGCACTAGGTCTGGCCCATGCTTGGCTTAGCCCGCATGAAACCCGCCCCTAGAAGCCCGCGGGTTCTTCCCTAGCCGCTTCCAGGGTGAAGGCCATGCCCCCTTGAATCCTGAATGGATTATCCATTTAGGGGGGTTCAAAACCAGCACCACTTGGTGTCGGTCCATGTCACGCAGGACCCACACAACGGGTCCCAATCCTCCCGGCTGGCCCAGCGGCCATCCCCCTCCCACGCATCGCAGTTGCGCCATGCCTCCTATGGAAACTGGCAGTGCTGACCACCCATCCCTCACAACCGCTTCCAAGGCTGCAACCCATTGGTCCACCGCGCAGCGCGTGCTGCACCGCACCTTCCCCGGCAACCCGATGGGTCGGGCCATCAGTTTTTCTCGTTATCGGACTTGTTCCATCCATCACTACACTGTGGAAGCCCATCAGTTATGGTATACTCCTCTTATGGTGAGGTTTCACCGACACCGTCCACGAGGCCGGCTAGAGTGCTGGTCGTCCTTCCCTTCATCGCTGGTGACATTCTCGAGTTCCGACCGCTGGAGAACATTCTGTGAATCACTAGATGAGTTCCGATGGCCCGATTCTTGGTCCAGATATTTCCATACCCGACATGGGATGTTGCCTTCAATTTGCAACCATCATTGATGAATAATCACTCAACTCGGACCCTTTCCGCGATTAGAATCCAAATCCACAATGTTAGAAGGAGGGGGTCGGGTCGTGTTCGTGTTCGTTCAACCCACACCCTCCATCATAGAGTGACAAAATATGGCTTTGATTCTTAATCCTTCATGGTAAATGTAGAACATGAAACAATTATCAGATCTCGAACCCCTAAATTTGATCGTTATTCACTGACAGAGTCACGGGGGAAGAAGTCAATGTTTTCGTTGTTCTTTGGGTCCGCCTCACACTTCCTATCACAAGATCATGTGTCAGTTTGTTGACGACGATGTGGAGGTAAGGTCGGTTGAAGACGTACCATGTCGGTAGGAGTCTATGGATGAAGGTCTATGGAGATATTTCTTCGTATTCGAAGGCATTATTCGTTGGATGACTTTGTTCTTCACTCTTCGTTGGTGAGTGCTTTTCTTTCTAATCTCTCTATCTTCTCCCAAGTTCCACAAAAAGTCAAATGCCAACCAAAATAATAGATTATGTTAATCCATTATTTACGTATTTGAATAAAATTCAATATGGGTGGATTAATTAATTAAGAAGGATTCAGCACATTATGTGTTAGAAAATTTGAAGAGGCTCCCATACAATTAATGGAAAAATTAATGGTTTCTACCCATTATTGGGGAGTTTGAAGGGGGTTTAAAACTCGGGAGTTCCCCACCTCAATTAACATGAAGTGAAGGATAGGTTCGAGTGTGCCCCACTTCCATAACCTCTCAAGGGAAGTTAAGGTTGGTGGTCCCCACCTACATCTTTTACATGCAGGATTTAACCAAAAAATAAAAATAAATCTACACAACATTATTTTTATTTAATTCTTTCAATAAAAACCCAAAAACTAACTTCTAATATTGACAAACTTCCATTGTGGTGAATGTCTCCTTAAGTTAATGTGGGTGCTGTGAGTTCAATGCTTCCCTCAGATTTCAGTTTCGAGCATCAGTTCAGAAGTTATAAAAACCAACTCATATGTTTAGTGAACGTACCCAAACAAAAAATCAGAAAATTGATTCTGGGCACTCCGGGCCTCAGAATCATGTGTCGTAATAATTCATAGACTTGTTAAATTCCAATTTAATTAAAAAAATTACATGGAAATTATGGGTGTTTACATTATCCCCACCTTATGTCTCTATATTCCTGTAAGCCACGTCTTATAAATAAGGGATCAAGTGGGGGTACTGTGAACACATTTGAGCCTCTTGCTACCACGTGCTCTCTAGGCGGTTTCTGTGCTGCCAGTGAATTCACACTAGAGGTATCGACTGTCCACAAAGGACTTGCTCTTTTCGATCATCAATATCCACTAGAACCTCCGTAAACGTCTCCCCATCTTCGACGTCCAAATCTACATGGTCGATGATGTGAGAAGGTTCGTTCATGTATATCCTCAGCCGAAATACATGGAAGATGTCATGCACCCAGTGCAACTGTGGTAGAAGAGATAAGTGGTATGCCACCTCAACAACTCTTCTGAGGACCTAAAAAGATCATATGAATATTGTAGATAACATACTGCCTCCACCAAATCTCCATAAGCCTCATCAAGGTGAGACCCACAGAAAGACATGGTCACCATCGTTTAACTCCAGAGGTCTCCATATCATGTCGTCATATGATATCAGCCTACTGTGTTCAGTCTTCATCTGCTCCTGGATGATCTTCACCTTCTTCATGGTAGCCCATACCATCTCTGGTACCACGAGTGCTGACTCCCCTGGGTCAGTACAACACAATGGTGATCTGCATGGTTGCCCGAACAATGACTCGAAAGGTGTCATCCCAATGGTGGTGTTATAGCTGTTGTTGTATGAAAACATCATAAAAGGTAAGTGTTCCTCCCAGCTACAGCTGAAGTCGAGGACACATGAAAAAAGCATGTCCTCGAGGTTCCTAATGGTCCCCTCAGACTGACCATCCATCTAAGGATGGAAGGTGGTTCTCAAACGAAGATGCTTCTCAAAAGCTTCCTGCAACCCCTTCCATAGTTGGGAAGTAAATCGTGAATCATGATCGGAGAAAATAGAATAACGTAATCTATGTAGCTGCACAATCTCTTGAACATAGAGGAATATTAAGCTCTTTACTGAAACCTTATCCTTGATTGATAGTAAGTGTGTTGACATGGTGAGTCGATCAATAATCATGCAAATCAATTCATGACCCCTAGATGTACATGGAAGTCCAATCACAAAATCCATGGATATCCCATACGACATCCACTCTTGGACCTCTAAAGGATGAACCATGCCTTCTGGTCCCTAGTTCTCTTCCTTCATTTTCTAACAAGTGAGGCACCTAGAGAAAAACATGACAACTTCCTTCTTTATTACCGGCCACCAGTGTTGTCACCGTAGATCCTGGTACTTCTTCAGCACTCATGGATGTACTTCTTGAGGGGATGTGTGGAATTCCCTCAAGACTTCCTCTTGAAGATAGACTAGTACCATAGTATGTTCTCTGAAGAGGATGATGTGCTCCATGCATTCAGAAAATCCATCAGGTGCCTACCCTATGGATATCTGAGCACGTCATGTCTCGCAGTTAGCATCCCCAATTTTTGGATCCCTAACACACTAAAGTAGTGGGGGAGTGACTGTAAGAGACTGATGGAAGGATTCTCCATCTCTATCCACAAAGGATATCAATAAACAGCCAGCTACTCTATCGCCTCGCCTAGCATCTCTATAACAGTCCTCTTATTGAGTTCATCTGCAAAAATGTTCAACTTCCTAGAATTATAGACTATCTCGAAGTCATAGTCTTGGAGGAACTCAAGCCAACGTAAATGTCTTAGGTTCAAGTCATTCTGTGATAAGATATACCTGAGATTCTTGTGATAAGAGTACATGGTAAAATGTTCCCCAATCAAATAGTTCCACCACATCTTCAAGGAGAAGACCACTACTGCTAACTCAAGGTCATGTGTAGTATAGTTCTCCTAATGTTTTATCTACTGTCGTGAACCATAAGTGATCATTTCTCACTCCTGAATCAAGACACATACCATTTCGATCCCTGATGCATCACAGTAGACTATGTACACAAAGCATTCCTATAGAAGCCTCAATATTGGGGCACTAGTCATCCTCTTCCTCAGCTCATGAAAACTCTGATGGAATCTCTCCGACCACACGAAGGGTTTCCCCTTCTTCATCAAGGCTGATTGTAGTGATGCAACTCAGGAGAAGTCTCGTACGATCCTTTGATAATTACCAGCAAACCCCAAGAAACTCCGCACATTCGTCCTACTTCTAGTTGGATCCCAATAAATTATCGCCTCAATCATCACTGGATCCACTGCAACTGCAGGTTCTGATATGACATGTCCCTGAATGGGAACCTCTCAGATCAAGAACTGTAACTTTGAAATCTTACCATAAACCTCATGCTCTCAGAGTGCGTCTAGTACTACCTGTAAATGGTAGGCATGCTCCTTCTTAGTAGTTGAGTTGATCAGAATTTTCTCGATGAAGACTAAGACAAAGTGATTGAGGTATGGATAGAAAATTCTATTCATGAGTTCCATGAACACTTCTGTAGCATTGGTAATGCTTAATGGCATAATCAAGAACTCATAGTGGCTATTCTGACATCTGAATATCGTCTACTACACATCCTCATCTCGGACTCTGAGATGGTGATAGCCTGATCTGAGTTCTATCTTCGAGAACCACTATTCTCCCTTCTGTTGATCAAATAGGTCTTCAATCCTTGGGAGTGGGTACTTGTTTTTCATGGTCACCCAAATCAAGTGCTAGTAGTCGACACAAATCCTCAAGCTCTCATCCGCCTTCTTGGTGAACAGAATTGGGGCTGCCTAGGGAGAAGCACTAGGCCAAATGAATCCCTTCCCTTCAAAGTCCACTAGCTATACATGTAGCTCACGAAGCTCTGCGGGTGCTATTCGATATACTGGTGTAGATATCATGACACACTAGAGTAAAATTCAATGAAAAATTCCACCCTTCTATGAGGAGGTAGACCTGGGATATCATCAAGGAAAACATCCCCGTACTAGTCCACCACTACAGGGTAAATCAGACTCTCCACACATCAACTGCTCTGAGGGTAAGGCGAGACAACTGATGAGTGATCAGTTGTACTCTCCTCCAGGTAAGTCCATATTTTAGTAAAAAGGATCCCTTATCGCCTGTAAAGGTGAACCTAGTCCCATCCATGCAGACACACCGTACTTTCCACCTAATACAGTCAATATAATAATGGACTTTAGATAACTACTCCATACCCAAGATGACGTACTATGGCCTCAACGCCTCTAATAAAAGATTCCAGTTGAAGCTCTCGCCTCCAAGAGTAAGTTCACACTTTCATCACCAGTTTTCAATGGTCGAGTCTGCTCCCATAGGAGTCTCTAGTTGTAAGGATTGATCCAAGGACTCCGTCGGTATCTCAGATATTCGAATGAGGGAAGTGGAAATGAAGGAGTGATTTCCACCGGTGTCTATAAGAACTGCATCTAAGGTGGAGTAGACATAGACCATAACTCAAATCATCTCTGAAGCATCATGGTCATAAGACTCAGCTGCTTGGATCTGAGCTCTCCCCTATACACTGCCTCCCTGCGGTAGGGGCGGACCTCCTGGTTGTGGGGGCAGTAACACCTTGAAACATCACCCACCTCATGCTACTCGACCAGCTCCTCTGCCACGTCCGCCTGCGCCCTGCGGGATGCCTCGATCGAATCTTTGTCTCTGCCTGGACGGTACATTGACCATATGTTGATCATCCTAATGGTAGGTCAGACATTCACGAGCCATGTGACCCTTCCCACTGCATGTGAAACCCTTCATGTTCCTCGTATGACTGGCTCTATCTCGTGTGCCTCACACAACTGAACTTGTGTCATGTGGTCATCCACTGAATGGTCTATTCTTCTTTGATATCTACGATATCTGTTGTAGAGACCCGAAGCTTAACATACCTAGACATTACATTACATTTGCGGAATACTTAGTACATAACAAAAACACACACACAAGGACCGTAATAGTTTAGTGTCTTTGGAATCTCGGAATATAATCTTCTAATCATGGTGAAAGATCTTCAACATCTCCCATAAATATCTTCCCCTTTTATTTACCTAAAATTTTCTTTATATCCTGGGGAAAAGAAAACATAAAAGGGTGAGCACAAATACTCAGTAAGGGTAAACAAAATAAATATCAATCACATCATATTCATAAGAACATAACATTTTGGAAATCTTAACCTGCAAAACAGATCATAATATCATAACATGGTATAAATCATAGTAGTGAAATGAAATCTAAATAATCATAAATTAAAACATGAAACTTTGTGGCATACACACATAATCATAGAGAATCATTTCTTATTAGTCAAGACTCATTGCCAATTCTGTCTTAGTAGACAAAGTCCATTTCTTAATCGAGTTCACTCCTCGTTTTAGTCCTGTTTCACTGAACCGGTTTAACCTACCATTCTGGACATTTCTATATCATGAGATATAAAATCATTACCCAATGCATTGGAGGGAGATATAGGTCCCACCCATCTCATAATTATACCATTCTTATGTTTGCCACAAAATCGTAAATCATACATCATTGCATAACCCATGTAATAAAAATGGGATTCTTAAACATCATGACATCATAAAAAAATTAATATAAGATAAAAGAATTAATAAAAATAATTCCATCACAACATAATCAAATCAATGTAATAATAGGTATATAAACAGAACCCTAAATTATCTTAGATGGAAAATAATTTTGATAAAGCAATTGAACTCCATTCTTGAGGAAAATATGCTTTCTACTTCAAAAACACTTATCTTTTCTCAACATGTCATACAATTATAAACTAAAAAAAGTTTATTAAAAATAAACATGAAAATTCTTAAAGGAATCTTCTTGGAAATAATGTTTTAAAAAATCCATTCATGCCGTATAAGTAAAAAAACATTCTTTCTCGTACTTTTTTCGGAAATGTCAAAAAGTACCTCGCATGAAAAACGACAAAAGATTCCATTCATATGTTTTACTAAAAACCACGAAAGAGTAAAATTGGATTTAAAAAATTTTAGGTTGATGGAAATAATATTAAATATTGAGGAATCATGGATGCGGATGATAAAATACAACCCAGTAAATTTCAAAGTATAAACAATCTCAAATAGAAATGAGATTGTGATATTTCCCTTACATTAGGTCCGATTTGATTCGTAAGTGTCCGAACCTCTTGTATAATGATTTAAATAATGTCATTGACTTATTCCATAATCATACTCATTGTTATGATATCATATATGGTTCACTTATGACTTTATTTTACCCGTTCTATTGTAAATTCCATGTTAAAGAGCATTTTGGGTAAAATCGTTTCATTTGTCGTCCGTGTTTTGACTTGTAATTATTCATATGATTACATAAATCATGATTAATTAATTCCAGAATATAATAAATGATTTATATATAATATATATTCAGAATATACATATATATAATAGATCAGTAAATGGAAAGAAATACACCGTTCATGGAGACGGTAGGTCATACGTACGCATGAACGCTATTTTCGTTTCCTTATTGAGTTGAATGGAATTAAGTAGATGACATACATATATTTAAACATAAATATAGTATAATTATTATGTCATATATTTCATGATTACTTACTATATATACTTTATAATCATTTATGAATGGTTAACATGGAGAATGAATTTCATCGCGTCGTGGAGACGGTAGTCCGTACGTACGCACGAGCGATGATATCGTTCTCATGATCGTGGAATTGTATTGGAGTGTATGTATACTATTTCAGAATCAATATCACTTTAAAATAATCATACATAGTTATTATGTACACCATTATACCCATCCAAGTATGGTGGTGGTGGAAAATAGATTGCACCACGGCGTGGAGACGGTATTCCGTACGTACGCACGCGCGGTGATTTCATTTTCTGTAAGATTGATAGATGGTGAAATAGGGTTGTTTCATACTTATAATAACATATCAATATATTAGTGATACTGATGTTATTACTTCATAATGAAACAACCTAATAAAGAGAAGTGGAAGAAGAAATAAAGTTGAAAGAATCGGTAATGGACATTACCTCTTCTTTGAAGCGCCTCTTTGAGTCCTCCTCTTAGGGAACTAAAATTTTACTTTGAATAAAACCAGGAACTCTAGGATGTTTCTAGGGAAGTGGAGAAGATAATTTGGCAGGGTTTGTTCGAGCTTGAAGGCTCAAAGTGGTGTGAGGAAGAGAGGGAGGAGGTTCCCTTTTATAAGGGAGGAGAGGGTCTCTTTTGGAAAAACTAAAAATATTATTTTATTGTAAAGCCAAATTCGGTTATAAATAGATCCAAATTGATTTATTTCGAAGCTAAGGTGGAGATGGGTCTAAATCCTCCCATAAAATACAATTTAGACAAGTTTAGGTTCCTATTTTAACCTTATCATTTAGTTTTAACTTTAAGTTAGATAATTTTACTTTTACTGTGACTTTTTGTGTTCTTACATTATAAGGTTAATAAACTTACTATAAAAAGACAAAAGAACCCCATGCTCCTTATTATTAATATATATAACCTTCTCTAAGTCATTTTTACGAACCTTTGATTTTTAGGAATAAAATAACAATTAATAATATAATATTTGTTTTAAAAACTATTTTATGTAAATTTTGACACTATTTAGTAATTGATTTTTGTAAAAATAATAAAAAAATTATTAGTTCAAAAAAAGTTAATTAAATTAATACTATCATGTCATATTAACCTATAAAATTAGTGTAATTCATAAAAAGTCTCAAATTACATATATTTGGGTATTTATAACATCAATTATGTCAATATTTCAATAATAAGATAATTACTGCATCATCTTTGTGTCATAAATAAAATAACTTTTTTAGTGTCTAAAAATTACAAATAAACTATAATTATGTAGGAAATATTTTTATATTTCTAATGAATATTTATAGTAGAATTTATCTTATGTATAACCCAATATTAAAAATGATTTAGTTATTAAACTTTGATTTTAACTATTTAACCCTTATTTAAATAAATTAATAATAAATGTCCTAATCTAATTAAAGTGGGCCTAAATGGTAATATTTTATTCCTAAGGTTGATTTGGGTCGAATTACACTTATCCAATAAAATTAGGACAAGTGTTAGGGTAATAATAATATCATTTGTACCCTTAATTACCCTATTTACTTTAAACTGTGGTAAAAAAAGTAAAAAGTTACTATTCACCAAAAATTATTTTCATCTCATTGAACCACATATTACTTACTGACATCAACCGTGTCTCTCGGATTTATGAAATTCCACTCACAGAAGCGGTAAAATTATGTTTTATGCAAAATTCATTTTTTTAACTACCACTTAGTGTTTTCACTATTAATCAAAAAATGAAAGTTTCTTGAAAAATACCAAAAATTAGCCCTAAGATATATTTGATATTATGAATTCAAAAATGATTTCTATTTTACCAAATTAAAAACAAATCAGTTTTATTAATGAAATTAAAACTTAATTCTCGTTGTCAAAAAAATAGTGTGTTCTTAAGAGATAATAACTATCAAAAGATCGACAGTTTTTTATGTTTGGTTTAAATGTGAAATTACATCCAATAACCAAAATTGTATTAAATTGTAAAAATATATTCTAAATATACTTTAAAACCACGAAAATTAATAATTTATCACTATTAATTATTTATATTAAAAAGGTTGTTTTTAAATAAAATTTAGTAATTTTCACTATTCATCATAAAATGAAAGTTATCTGAAAAGTACCACAATTTCACCCTAATCTAATTTCGATATTCTGAATCCAAAAATGAATCTATTTTGAAAAATAAAATTTACAAAATTTCAAAAAGTGTTTATTACTATTCATAACGGCTAGTTTTAATAATATTTTAATAACATATTGTTGTTTAGTGAAACTCGGTATTGCGTACTCCACACGCTATCGATGAATGTCGTGATTGCGTGTAATGCAAGGCAAGACAAGGATGTGTTTTGTGCAAGCTCTTTTTCGTATCGCGTACAACACAAGACATTAATGAAATTAAAAAGAATATTTTTCATAAAATCTCGGGATGTTACATTCTACCCCCCTTAAAATGAATTTCGCCCTCGAAATTCATCGGGGTTATAAATGGTTTACTATTAGAAAGATTCTTTAATAGAAACCCACATGGTAAAAAGGAATACCAAAACCAATCTTTAAAAACAAAAGTATGAAACGTAACGGTTAACAAAATAAACTAATCACTCAGTTTCCACATAGATGAAAATATGGATATGGAAGAGAAATCTAACCATCATGTTCTGATGGAGAGTGGTAGAGAACATGGCTATGGAAAATCTAGCAATCACAAAGCCATAAATTTGTGATGATCTAAGGTACCATCTGATTCATCAGATATAAGAGCACGAGGATAACATTTTTGGTTTTCAAGATCATTTCCCTAAAGATGATGAAATTGGAATTAGAAGAAATAATTTCCTTATTTTGGTATAGTCTCACCGTTGGTAGTTCTTTGGACAATTTCCACTGCATATCTTAAAGAAATGATGTTGAATTTGTCATTCGTGATGTGTTATCATATCATGTGATAGAATGATGGGTCATTCCATCTGTCTGAAACAAAAGGTTAGAAAAGTTATCAAAAAATAAATAAGTTCATCTATAGTGTGATTAATCATATATGGTTCCTAAAATGGATGTATACTTCATATATCATTCTGATTAGTATAATAAAACTAGTTTCTACTAAACAAGGACTTCTTGTAGGATAGTGGTAGGTGATAAAGGCCAGTCTCACTTCGGTTGTGGGTTTGATTCCCATAGCCTTGTCCGACGTGATGGGTTGTCGCCAATCCTGCAGGTTGTCCTTTTTCTAAAACTACATTACTATAACATCCCAAAAATAATATTGAAAAAAATATTCAATCCTTATACAATACTAACTTATGTCCAACATAATCCATTCCAATCTTTAGGCTTATCAAAAATAATGTTGTCTAATCTCATATTATAGTGAAAATGATTACCAAAGAGTTCAAACAACTAGCATGTTAATACCATTGTCGATCCCCATATATCATGAGATATGTCTTGTTGGTCACATTCCAAACATTCAAAGGCCTTAATCATGTATTCTCTTGAAAAAAAATGAATACCCATTGAAGCTTATTTAAAACATGAATGCTGTTAAAAGTTAACTCTTTCCACATACCAAAATCCTCAAAACTCTATATACTCAAACCATGATATAACTTAGTCCTTATAACAATCATGATCTCATGTATACTATCAAACATTTCATTTTTTCTTTATCCCTTCATTATGCGTATATAATCCTTTTTCCAAAAATATCTCAATCACTTTCCATGGTTACCGGTACCATAAAATTATTGAAAACCACAATATACCAATACATAAATATTCCAATATTCCACGATACTATATACAACATTATTTTGGAATCCCATTATATAAACACTTAATCATTCCAGCACATTGTTTTCATATTCAACATCGCCAATAGTGATCGCTTGTGACTTCCCTTTGTCCTTTTCCTTAAGTGGTTGCTCCTGTCGGTCATCACTAACCCTTGAATTAGGGCATTTATTAGCATAATTCCCCATTTCCTTGCACTTGAAGCATTGAAGTGTTGGTGGTGCGTTCTCTGCATATTTTCTTTATTCATATCATTAGAAACCCTTTTTTCATTACTTCGACATTGAGCTGCTCGATGACCTTCTTATCCACACTTGAAACATTTTATAGTCCCTTAAGAAAATCTCCACCATTCTTCTTTCCACACTTTGAGCATAAGGAAACATTCATCTTCTTTTCACCATTATTCTGATATTTCTCCTTGAACTCCATCTTTCGTTTCCTGTCAAAACTATGAGATGGATATGTAACACCAACTTCCATTTCTACCTCGATAGCACAACGCACAATTTCTTCATAGCTACTGAAGTCTCTTATTGCTAATTCCCTTCGATGATTTGCTTTTAATCCACTGAAGAATCGATCAACATTACTTTCTGGTTGGATGATAAATCCAGATGCATACCTTGCAAGCGTTGTAAAATTATCTTTATATATACCAATAGATTCATCATCCTTTTGCTTTAGTTGAAGAAACTCCTCCATCTTTGTTCAAAGAATATGAGGGAAGTACTTATTGAAAAATAAGTTCTTGAACTCATCCCATTCCATGGACTCAATTTCATCTATTGGCCTCATATTCTTGATAAGATTCCACCATTGATCAGCATAAACTTCCAAACGATACACTACTAAGATGACTTTATCATGTTCAGAACATTGAAGAACTGAAAATATCTTTTCAGTAGTACTGATCCATTGTTCGGCAACAAGTGGATCAGAAGACCCACTGAAAGAAGGTGGGCGTTGCCTCATGAAGGTCTCAATAGAATATTGTTCCCTTATCTGCTCATTTGAATGTCCAGAATGATTCATAGCTTGTGTAAGTATAACAATAATATTTTTCACTCCATCTCCCATAAAATTTGTTTGTTCAGGAGGACAATCATTGCATTGTCCATTGCATTGATCAACAGGGTTCCTTCGGGTTCCAGCCATCGTCTAAAACCCAAAAATAATAGTGTGAGAGGAAAAAATCACGCTAGGGAAAACACCATAATAAACGGGGAGTACCTTAAATATCTAACATCTTAGGTTACCATAATTCTTGTACGATAACCTATACTTATACTTAACCTTAGGTACATACCTAGACATACCTTAGAAATATCTCTAGGGATCTCACTAAAGTTCTCACATCCTAGTTTCCAAAGGTTGACTAAACCTTTCCTCTGATACCAACTGTAGAGACCCGAAGCTTAACGTACATGGACATTACATTACTTTTGCAGAATACTTAGTACATAACCCAAACACACACACGAGGACCGTAATAGTGTAGTGTCTTTGGAAACTCAGAATATAATCTTCTAATCATGGTTAAAGATCTTCAACATCTCCCATAAATATCTTCCCCTTTTTTTTACCTAAAAGCATTATTTATATCCTAGGGAAAAGAAAACATAAAAGGTTGTGCTCAAATTCTCAGTAAAGGTAAACAAAATAAATATCAATCACATCATATTCATAAGAACATAACATTTTGGAAATCTTAACCTGCAAAAGAGATCATAATATCATAACATGGGATAAATCATAGTAGTGAAATGTAATCCCAATAATCATAAATTAGAACATGAAACTTTGTTTAATACACACATAATGATAGATAATTATTTCTTATTAGTCAAGACTCATTGCCAAGACTATCTTAGTTGACAAAGTCGATTTCTTAACCGAGTTCACTCCTCGTTTCAGTCCTGTTTCACTGAACCAGTTTAACCTGCCGTTCCAGCCATGTCTATCTCATGAGATATAATATCATTACCCAATGAATTTTAGTGAGATATAGGTACCACCCATCTCATAATGATACCGTTCTTATGTGTGCCACAAAATCATAAATCATACATCATTGCATAACCCATGTAATAAAAATGGGATTCTTAAACATCATGACATCATAAAATAGTTCATATAAGATAAATGAATTCATATAAATAATTCCATCCCAACATAATCAAATCAATGTAATAATAGGGATAGAAACAGAACCCTATATTATCTTAGATGGAAAATAATTTTGATAAAGCACTTGAACTCCATTCTTGAGGAAAATATCATTTCAACGTCGAAAACCATTTTCCTTTCTTAACATGTCATAAAATTATAAACTAAAAGATGTTGATTAAAAATAAACATGAAAACATGTAAATTAATCTTCTTGGAAATAATGTTTTAAAAAATCCATTCAAACCGTATAATTTTAAAAAAACATTCTTCTCGTACTTTTGTCAGAAAAGTCAAAAATTACTTCGTAAAAAAAACGTCAAAAGATTCCTTTCATATCTTTTACTAAAAACCCACCAAAGGGTAAGATTGGAGTTAAAAAATTGTAGGTGGATGGAAATAATATTACATATTGGGGAAACATGGATGTGGATGATAATATACACCCCAGTAAATTTCAAAGTATAAACAATCTCGGATAGAAATGAGATTGTGATATTTTCCATTCCTTAGGCCTGATTTGCTTCATAAGTGTCTAAAACTCCTGTAAAATGATTTAAATAATGTCATTGACTTATTCCAGAATCATACTCATTGTTATGATATCATATATGGTTCACTTATGACTTTATTTTACCCGTTCTTTTGTAAATTCCATGTTAAAGAGCATTTTGGGTAAAATTGTTTCATTTGTCATCCGTGTTTTGACTTGTAATTATTCATATGATTACTTAGATCATGATTAATTAATTACAGAATATAAAACATGATTTAGATATAACATATATTCATAATATACATATATGAAATATATCTGTAAACGGAATGAAATACACCGTTCATGGAGACGGTAGGCCGTACGTACACATGAACGTTGTTTTCGTTTCTTTATTGAGTTGAATGGAATTAAGTAGATGACATACATATATATACACATATATCAAGTATCATTATTATTTTATATATTTCATGATTACTTATTATATATACATTATAATCATTCATGAATGGTTAACGTGGAGAATGAACCTCATCGTGTCGTGGAGACGGCAGTCCGTACGTACGCACGAGCGATGATATCGTTCTCATGATTGTGGAATTGTATTGGAGTGTATGTATACTATTTCAGAATCAATATCACTTTAAAATAATCATACATAGTTATTATGTACACCATTATACCCATCCATGTAAGGTTGTGGAGGAAAATAGATTACACCACGGCGTGGAGACGGTATTCCGTACGTACGCACGCACGGTGATTTTTTTTCCGTAGGATGGATAGATGGTGAAATAGGGTTGTTTCATACTTATAATAACATATAAGTATATGGGTGATACTGATGTTATTACTTCATAATGAAACAACCTAAAAAAGAATAAGTGGAAGAATAAATAAAGTTGAAAGAATCGGTAACAGACATTAGCTCTTCTTTGAAGCGCCTCTTTGAGTCCTCCTCTTAGGGCACTAAAGTTTGTCTTTGAAAAAGACCAGGACATATAGGATGTTTCTAGGGAAGTGAGAAGACAATTTGGTAGGGTTTTTCCGAGCATGAAGGCTCAAAGTGATGTGAGGAAGAGAGGGAGGAGGTGCCCTTTTATAAGGGAGGAGAGGGTCTCTTTTGGAAAAACTAAAAATATTATTTTATTATAAAGCCAAATTCGGTTTTAAATAGCTCCAAATTGATTTATTTCGTATCCAATGTGGGTATGGTTCGACATAATCTCATAAAATATAATTTAGACATGTTTAGGTTCCTATTTTAACCTTATCATTTAGTTTTAACTTTAAGTAAGATAATTTTAATTTTACTGTGTCTTTTTGTGTTCTTACACTATAAGGTTAAGAAACTTACTATAATAAGCCAAACGAACCACAAGTTGTTTATTATTAATATATATAACTTTATCTAAGTCATTTTTCTGAACCATATATTTTTATGAATAAAATAACAATTAATAATATAATTTTGTTTTAAAAACTATTTTATGTCAATTTTGACACTATTTTGTAATTGATTTTTGTGAAATTCATAACAGAATGATTAGTTCAAAAAAAGTTAATTAAATTAATACTAACATGTCATAGTAACCTATAAAATTATTTTAATTCTTAAAAAGTCTCAAATTATATTTATTTGTGTATTTAAAACATCAATTATGTCAATATTTCATTAATAAGATAATTACTGAATTATCTTTGTGTCATATATAAAATAACTATTTTAATGTCTAAAAATTAAAAATGAAATATAATTATGTAGGAACTCTTTTTAGATTTCTAATGAATATTTATTGTCGATTTTATCTTATGTATAACCCTATATTAAAAATGATATTGTTATTAAACTTTGATTTTAACTATTTTAACCCTTCTTTAAATAAATTAATAATAAATGTCCTAATCTAATCCAAGTGGGAATAAATGGTCATATTTTATTCCTAAGGTTGTTTTGGGTCTAATTACACTTATCCCATAGAATTAGGACATGTTTTAGGGTAATAATAATATCATTTTTACCCTTAATTACCCTATTTTATTTTAAACTGTGGTAAAAAAAGTAAAAAGTTACTATTCACCAAAAATTATTTTCATCACATTGAACCAAATTTTACTTACTGACATCAACCGTGTCTCTCGGATTTTTGAAATTCCACTCACAGAAGCAGTAAAAATATGTTTTATGCAAAATTCATTTTTTTAACTACCACTTAGTGGTTTCACTATTCATCAAAAAAATGAATGTTTCTGGATAAATACCAAAAAATAGGCCTAAGATATATTTGATATTATGAATCATAAATGATGTATATTTTACCAAATTAAAAACATATCAGTTTCATAAATTAATTTAAAAATTAATTCCCGTCGTCAAAACAAATAGTGTGTTCTTAAGAGATAATAACTATCAAAAGATTGACAGTTTTTTATGTCTGGTTTAAATGTGAAATTACATCTAATAACCAACATTCTATTAAATTGTAAAAATATATTCTAAATATACTTTAAAACCACTCAAATTAATAATTTATCACTATTAATTATTTCTATTAAAAATGTTGTTTTTAAGTAAAATTTAGTAATTTTCACTATTCATCAAAAAATGAAAGTTATCCGAAAAGTACCAAAATTTCACCCTAAGCTAATTTCGATGATATGAATCCAAAAATAAAGTCTATTTTGAAAAATAAAATTTAAAAAATTTCAAAAAGTGGTTACTACTATTCATAACTGCTAGTTTTAATAATATTTTAATTGCATATCGTTGTTTAGTGAAACTCGGTATTGCGTACTACACATGCTATCGAGGAAGGTTGCGATTGCGTGTAATGCAAGGAAAGTCAAGGATGTGTGTTGTGAAAGATCATTTTGGTGTAGCGTACAACACAAGACATTAATGAAATTAAAAAGAATATTTTTCATAAAATCTCGGGGTGTTACATCTGTCTACTACCAGCTACAGAAGACTTCGCTATGTGACACCTAGTGGTGGGTCTCACTGCTGGTGACTGCTCAAAAAAGGAAACTCTCCACTAAGAGGGCTCGCTTCAACACCCCAGCATGCGTCGGGATGCTGATGGGGATCATCACAGCCTAGATCCCTTTCCTGAGCCCCTGCTCGAAGGTCTGGGCACTGAAAAATGCGTCTTGCACCATATCTATGGAGTAGTAACAGAGGTCGGTGAACCTTGCTGAGTAAAGTGTCACTGTCATGCTACCCTACTACAGATGAAGTAGCTCATGTATCCACACTTCACGTAGGGTGGCTGGGAAAAACTCCGCCCGAAATAGGCTCTCGACATCTACCTAGAGTAGTGTCACCCCTTCATGCACCTATAGCATCAGGCTCACCCATATGCCTTATGTTGCCTGAAGAAGACTTGCGTAAAGGATCACCAAAAGGTCAGATGGTGTCCCTACTAGTCTAAATAATCTCACTACAGCCTCTAGCCTATCCTCAGTTTCCTGAAGGTCTATCTCACCCCTGAACCTGGGCGGCCTCTAGAGCTGGAAATCGCGTAACGTGCTCAAGAAGTTTTCAACGTCTGCTGTTGGGGCTGGTGGCATCGGTGGCCCAAAGGGTAGTGGTACCACTGGTGCCTCTGCTATGTTAGGTCCCTGCACCGATTCCTCATCGCTTAGTGGGGTTCCATCTCTTACAAAGCCTGGAACCCATGATGGATGTCTCCATGGGGCCATCCTGAAATGAAACAGGTGTGCCACAGTAAAATGATTATTCCTGGTGAGCTGACTCAAAGAAAACTTTTGAAAACACATACACAATCAGTATTTTTGTGCACTAAGTTGGAAATAAGAAGTCAGGGTCCTGGTGTATGGATACTTCGGCCACTGCACCAAAAATGGACTCCTTGAACTGAAAACTGCACTCACTACCCTTAACACTATTTCTTCATAGAAAATATCAAAGTCCTAGTTCAACGGTAGAACAGACCCCTCTGATACAAATTTTTCACAACCTATCTCCCAGGGCCCTTGTTGTGACTACCCCATGTCCGCCTTCCATATTCCAGGGGATGGGGACTACCTCCAAAGGAGTAATTCCCTATAGCTGGGAAGTAATTTCCTTTATAACCTATAATCACACACAACAGAGAACACAAATGGATACAAAACCCTGAGTAAACTATATAAAATAGGAGTGATGATAGTAAAGAGGCTGGAAATACATGCCCAAATGTAATGTACAAGGAACTAGAGAATGGATGAAAGAAGATGTTGGGTCATCCTCTGGGATTCCTACCCGAATGGTAGGTATATATAGCCTCCACTACACCCCATGTCTGTCTATCTCCTCTGTGTACTGTCACACCGTATGGTCCACCTCCGGGTACCGTCCAGTCCTAGTACTATCAGCCTCGATCAGCGCTGTCTGTCGTCTGCATCCAACACAACGATGTGCAGGCATAACCGATGTAGGTGTAAGTATAAAGATACTCAGCACAGACCCAAATACCCTCAAGGTCTCACAAAATCCATCAAGGATAAACCAAAAAGTATGAAATCAACAGATAACCCTACTTAGGTATATGCCCATACATATACTTAATGTATCAAGTAATTCATCTCAATCATGAGGAAGACACAAAATTTACTAACTCAACTCACACAGGTATACAACTTATGTATAGTGTTAGATATGATTAGATGTAGCCACTAAATAGTCTATTCTGTCAAACACATGTAGGATCCAAGAATAGTAGTCAGAGCTGTCGAACCCACTTAGGTTCCATGAACAGTAGTAAGAGCTGTCAAACCCATGTAGGATCCTGGAACAGTAGTCAGAGTTGTTGAACCCACGTAGGATCAAGGAACAGTAGTCAGAACAGTCGAACCCACTTAGGATCCATGAAGAGTAATCAGAGCATTTGAAACCCACATCGGATCTAGGAACAACAGTTAGAGTTGTCGAACCCACGTAGGATCCTGAAACAGTAGTCAGAGCTGTCAAACCCACGTAGGATCCAAGAATAGTAGTCGGATCTTTCGAACACATGTAGGATCCAGGAACTGTAGTCAGAGTTTTTCATGACCCGTCCTCGGGGCCCCTGCCGTGACAACCCCAAGCCCGCCTTCCATAGGCCAGGGGCTGGTGACTACCACCAATGCGTAATTTCCGATAAAAAGTGAAGGCATTGCCTTTATAAAGTAAACAAATACACAGAGTAAGCAAGAAGAAGTAAACACTAAGTAGAACTGGATACAATAGTGAGTGCGGAAAAGTATGTGGGCTAGAATACAAACCAAACTGAAGGTAATGTACAACTGGAAAGGAAATACAACAGCTGAAAATAAAGCCGCAACATCGAGCCGTCCACTGGAAGTCCCACCTGAAGGGTGGATACAGATAGGCTCCTCAGCTCCATGGGTACAGTCATCCACTCCGTGTACGTCCTGCCCAGTGCTCCACCTACAGGTACTGACTTGATCCACAAGCCTCCACCACGATCAGCGATGAACGTCGTCTGCATCCAACACAACGTAGTGTGGGCATAGCCCGTGCAGGGGTGAGTATAAGCTACTCAATAGGGACCCCGAGACCCCTGAAGGTCTCCCAGAATCCACAATGGATATTCCACAAAGGTAAGATAAGATCATGAAGTATCATCCGAACCTTCTTAGGTATATGCCCATACATATACCTAAGTAATCAATTCTAGTTCGGCTCCAACATCCGATCCTATGTACAACCCAGTCCACATAGGAAAACACAACCCAATCCACATAGGAAAGAATAACGTAATCCACACAGGATATCATGCCAATCTTATCGAAGATAAATATTGAAAGTCAAGACTCAACTCACACAGGAATACTTTTTCGTAAGATGATAGAGATGATCAGGTGTATCCACTGATTCATCTAAGCCTTCGGACCCACATAGGATCGATAGGTACTAAACCTCGCAATGACCCACAAAGGATCAATAGGTACTAGACCCCGCAATGACCCACACAGGATCTGACCCACACAGGATCGATATGTGCTGGCCCACACAGGACCACTGAGCACTGAACCACATAGGATATGACCCAAAACGGATCGGTAGCACTGATCCACACAGGATCGCTTAGTGCTGTAGTCGTCACCGCCGAATCCACGGATGATTTATGTACAGTCGTTATCGTCGTCGCAGTCGCAGCCAACTCTAGGGTTCCCGCACATAGTAAGCTCATTTGGGGAGGGTCTGATCCACGAGCCGAGGGGCTGATACAAAAAATGACATGAACTTCGGAGTTGATGTATCCAAAAGTTCTGTATCGTCAACAGGAACACAACGTGACAGACGGGGCGTCATTCGGACGCCCGGTCTGAGAGTTATATGATTTTTCATTACAGGGGCCCGGTTGGTTTTTAAGTCAAAAAACAACCCGGTCTTACTCCAACTGCGTCCAAAACTCGAGCGGAGTAATCCAAAAGGTCCATCTCACTATGATGAATCCAACAAAGTCGACGATACATCAATCGGACGGCTGGAGCTCAATTTATAGGCGTTTCCGCTCCGAGGACCCGGTTGGGTTCGTGTTCGAACCAACCCGACTGAACCCAAAGCTATCTGAAACCTTGAGTGTAAAATACTGAAACTAACATCTTGATCCAAGGATCACATCGCATCTTACTGTGCATTGATCGGAGGTCAGTAGCCCATGTTATTGGAAAAAGATCGAAGAGGTCCGAAAATATGGGTCCAGGCCCGGTCCGACCCGGCCCGATACCCCATTGGTCGGCCAGAACCGGGTCAACCCGACCCCGATCCGGGTCCGGCCCATTAGGGCGAGGCCTGGCCCAGCCTACCGCGCTCGGGCTAGCCGGTAGGGCCAGGCGACTCAACCGAAACAGCCGAGCGGATGGGGGGGGGCTCGCTGGCCCCCCTGTTTGTGTAACCGCGACCCCCATGTGGGGGGGGGGGGGGGGGCTCCTTCGGCCAGCCGGGGGTTATGACCCCCGACTTCATTGAAGCCAGCTGGCCCGGTCTGGCCGGCCGGTTACTGCTGCCGCGGGACCGCCAGGGTCCCTCCCTCCTGCTCTAGCGCCGGTAGCCGGAAGTCGGCCACCTCTTTCTCCTAGGTCGCGGCCTTGGTCCGACCGGCGCGGCGTGATGGCGCTGCGACCTCACTCCGACCGCGGCCTCTTTGAGGTTCTTCGGTGTGGCACGACGGCGCTGCGGCGTTGTTCGACTTCAACGGCACAGTGCGACGGCGCCGTGTTTCTCCTCCCATTTTTTATTATTTCTGGGCGGTGCAACAGCACCGCACTTCCTTGCTCATGCCATAACAAATTCATGTATCAAGGGGGGAGTACAGTCGGCTGTGTTTTTGTGGTCTGAACTCCTCCCATTATTGCGATAATAGGTGGTCCAATTTGAAAACGAAGAAAGGTGACAAAAGTATTCATGAACAAAAACAATTAATCCCCTACCTATATGAAATCATTGAATGAAGGTTCGTCATAGAATTGAACGTTGCGGAAGAAGGCGTTGCAGAAGGAGATGGTCGTTGGCATTGTGGTACCGGGCGTCGCGTCATCATTCTCCGAGGAAGGAATCTCACATCGTCATCCTTCGTCGGAGTTCGGCATTCTTCGTCGGCGACGGTGCGTTCTTCGCATTCTTAAGGAGGAATAACGTCCTTCGGAACATAGAGCCTTCCTCTCCATATCCCCTCACACCACGAAATAACCTCCCATGAAATAAGGCTTAGTCTTATTTAATTAAAACAGAAGCCAAAAATTCATTTGAAACTCAAAATGAATCCATGAATTAACTAAATTGAATATCCTACTCAATTAATTAATTAAGATTTGACTTTATTTTAAAAGGAGTGCGGGTGGGTTACATAATTAATAGGGGTTGAGGAAGTTGAAAGGGTGGGGCTTGTGTGGGCCCCACCCCACTAATATTCTTACCTAGTGTAGTAGTTAGGATGTGGGTCCCACTTCAACCACTTATCATAGGTTAAACTACTTTAAATAAAAAATAAAATTGGTTGCACCATTATATTTTATTCTTTACTTAACCCGAATTTTTAATAACCACATCCGAGCAAGCACAACTCTAGAAAAGTTGTTCCTAAGCAATTATCGGCGCTGTGATTCCATCGGTGTCCTCAGATTTCAATTCTGAGCACCAGTTCAAAAGTTAGGAAAACCCACTTGTTCGTTCACTGAACGTACACGAGATAAACTTCGAAAAATTATTCCGGGCTCACCGGGCCTCAGAGCCAGGTGCCGTCAAAAACCACATTCTTGTAAAATACCACAGAAAATTTAGAAAAAAAATTTCCCTTGAATTTTATGGGTCTTTACAGAGTTGTCGAACCCACGTAGGATCTAGGAACAATAGTCAGAGTTGTCAAAACCACTTAGGATACAAGAACAGTAGTCAGAATGCATCCAAGCACAAGGCTCCGCACAAAGAATACTTGATTCTGGGATGGTCCGCTCATCAAGCCAACCATCTATATATCAACTACTATGATGTCCCATGTTGATGTATTCAAAATGTTTGTCTTACAAAAAGAAACCAAACACGATAGATGGTGCCTCAATCGGGCATCCAGTGAGAGAGTTATTTGCATTTCCGTTCCGAGGGCCCACTTGGATTTATGATCGATCCAACCTGGTCGTAACTCAATTGTGTCCAAACCTCTAGTGGGTCATTACAAAAGAATCACCCCCTCCATGGTTTTTATCGCCACATACGGTTCGTCAAACGGACGCATGCAACTCAAGTTACGGGAAAAAGAGTGGAAACATGTCAAGCGGGTCCGGGTCCAGTCCAGCCCTGGCGGACCGACCTGGCCTGACCCAGCCTGACCCGGGTCTAGTCTAGGGTCCGACCTCGTCCACAGGGGCGGCCCTGCTCGCGCGGGGCTCGGAACTTGCAAGGATCACGGTTGGAAGCCCGTGGGGTCCGCCCTAGCCACATCTAGTGGGGTGGCTGCCCCTGGAATTCTGAATGGCTTAGCCTTTTGGGGGGCTCAAAACCAGCGACACGTGGTGCCGGTTCATGTCACGCGGGACCCCCATGGTGGGTCATGCTCCTTTCATATAGAAGATCGGAAAGATGACTCCTGCGCGGTGTGGTTGCATCGTGCTTCCTTCAGTGTCTGATAGAGTCGGTCGCCCATCACACACCGCCGCAGTGCAGGCCACGGCCCCTTGGTCCACCAAGCGGGGTGTACTACGCCGCTTCTTCCCTGGAAACCCAGTTTCTCGTGCCTTTGGTTCTTCTTGCGGTCGTCGTTGCACCGGCTTCCACTACACCACTGTGGCCCATCGGTTGCGTCCTACTCCTCCGGTGGTATGGTTGTTCCACCACGGTCCATGCGGCCTCCAAGAGCAGATGTCGCCCTTCCCGTCGTCAGTAGTGATGTACGCCAGTTACGACCGCCGAAAATCCTTCCACGGATCACCAGAAGAGTTTTGATGGCCCAATTTTTGATCTGAAAGATTCCTCACACTAATCGGGTTGTCTGATTCAATCTTCAACCATGGTTGACGAATAATCACTCAACCTAGACTCCTGTTGCGATTAGCATCAAAATCCAAAAAGTAAGGCGGAGGGGGTCAGTCCGTGTTCATTCGCCCCACACCCTCCATGTTAGAGTGATTGAATTCAGATTTTATTCTTAATCCGTGATGGAAAACAAAGAACATGAAATAATTAACAATGCTTAAAGACCTACCTTTGATCGTTGTTCGCTGACGGAGTCACGGGGAAGAATATGGTGTTTTCGTCGTTCATCGCACCCGCCGCACACTTCTTATCCCGAGCTCGTGAATTGGTTGGTTGACAAAGATGGGGAGGGAAGGTCGGTAGAAGATATCTCACGTCTGTAGGAGTCCATGGATGAATTTTGAAGGGTATATTTCTTCGTAGACGAAGGCGTTCATCATTGGAAGAACGCATTCTTCATTCTTCTTTGGTGAGATCTTTTCTCCCTAAGCTCTCTCTCTTCTACCAAGTTCAACAAAAAGAAAAATGTAAACCATAATAATAGATTATGTTAATACATTATTTAATTGTTGGCACAAAATTCAAAATGGGTGGATTAATTAATTGAGACGGATTCGACACATTAAGTGTAAGGGGAGTTGAAGAGGGTCTTCTAGACTTAATGGAAAAGTTGAGGGTTTCTCCCCATTAATGGGGAGTTTCAAGGGGGTTTAAAACACAGATGTTCCCCACCTTAATTAACATGCAGATAAGGTTTGGTTTGGGTGGGCCCCACCACCATAACCTCTCATTAGAGTTTAAGGTGTGGTGGTCTCCACCTCCATCATCCAAATGGGGGATTTAACCAATAAAATAAGAATAATGCAACACAACTTTACTTTTATTTATGCTTCCACTAAAAACCCAAAAACTAACTTTTAATCTCGACCAACTACCATTATGGTTAAATTATTCTTAAGCGAATAAAGGCACTGCGAGTTCAAAGGCGCCCTTAGATTTCAATTCCAAGCACCGGTTCAAAATTTATAAAAACCAGCTCGTACATTTACTAAATGTACCCAAAAAAAACTTCATAAAATTGATTATGGGCACTCCGGACACTGAATCATGCGCTGTAAAAATTCATGGACTCATATATTTCCCATTTAATTAAAAAAAATTACATGGAAATTCCAGGTCATTACAGGAACCAACAAAACCTTTCTAATTCAAACAAGGATTGGGATTGATAAATTATATGTGTTCCCAAAGCCATCTAGTGGGATTCATTGGTGATCTAAATTTTTTATTAGATATCTAATTCAAGCATCGAAAATCCGCTCTCCTCTAGGTCTATTGATTACATCCCATTACTTCTTGTACTCTTCCTCTTACATTTTCTAGAACATTTCTTGGAATATATCGCATGTTGTCACATATCTAAACCAAAGGGTAGGGATCTAGACCTATTATTGTGTATCTAAATCTATAATTGAATGATCTTGAGGCCTTTGATCTTAATTCCTGATCTAGGGATTTAGATCTATAGCTTGCTCGACAACATTGGGCCGCTCCGATTTTGGGGATTTCTTTTGGGATCACATCTGTCAATAATCCATCGTAGGTGGTCTAATTTGAAATTCCAAAATATTAATATTGATATTTGTATGAATTATTAATTTTATAGATTCTCTGGATTATTTATTTCCTAAATTGGAGTAATTAGAAATTTCTAATTGAATTGATTTTTCCTCCGTGATTAATTTAGAACTGAATCACAAAAAAATGAAAGGTGGTTTCCCAAATATATATTTTGGAGATGTTTTATGGGTTGAAATATTGTAATTAATATATTTGATTGATTTTGATAAGATAATTAATTGGGGAGAAATTAATAATGAAATAATAATGTTGCATATGTATGATAAATTAGTTTCAAAATTTATTATGTACCATGATGTTGACAAAAGAAAATTAATTGTGAGAATTAATTATCACTACTGGAAATATGACTTTTACAAACGGTTTTTGCCAAACCGTTGGTATATTTCATTAATTTGGACCTATACCAACGGTTTGGCCAAAAATGTTGGTTTAGGTCACTTATATGGACCTATACCAACGGTTTTGGCCAAACTGTTTGTATAGGGGGGACTTATACCAACGGTTTGGCCAAACCATTGGTATAGGTCCATTATAGAGGACATATACCAACTGTTTTGGCCAAACCATTGCTATAGGTCCATTATTGAGACCCTATACCAACGGTTTGGCCAAAACCATTGGTATAGGTCCCAAAATCAATGTACCTATACCAACAGTTCTCAAAACCATTGGTATAGGTCTATACCAACGGTTTTGAGAACTGTTGGTGTACGTCCTTCAATTTTTTATCGAATCTTCTTACCGATAACATTATATAAATCAAAATTTAAAATAATTATAACAATATATATATATATATTTATGAAATTATGTTCATAATAGTCATGTTAGGTTAGTGGTTAAGTCATTCAATTATAAACTAGAGGTCATGGGATCAAATCCCACCAAATGTTTTTTTTGAAATACATATACCAACGGTTTTGAGAACCATTGGTAAAGATTTTCATATTACTTTACCAACGGTTTTCAAAACCGTTGGTATAGGTCTATACCAAAATTTTTCCCAAAACCGTTGGTATAGACCTATTGTAATGGCTTACTTGCCAACGGTCCTCGAAACCGTTGGTATACCCTATACCAACTGTTTGGGGGCCTATACCAACGGTTCCAAACCGTTGGTATAGGGTTTTTTTCCAGTAGAGTATGTGTCATAATGTTGATCAAATATAATTTAGTAAATTAATTAATTATGACTTTTTTAGATTTGATAAGGATAATTAATTATGAATTATAAATAATGGATGTGAATTGTGTTGATTTATTAATTAATTAATGAATTATGTAACGATTTTGTGCTTAGTTAGTTATTAAGATGACTAATGGCCTTTGAACTATTTAAATAATCATTGGATTAGTAATGTAATGATATGTAAAAATCTAGATAATTAATGAATTATGAAATGAAAGATATTTTTTGTGGTTATATATATAGTGTTCTAGATTGATTAAATATTGTGACTAGGACATTGAGTTCCTCCCCAATATTTATCCATGATTGAAATTTTGGATGATAGGAATGACGACCTAAGCCAAATTATATATAAATGGAAAGTAATGGATACATACACTTAATATTATTTGGTGTTCTAGGCATTATGACCTATACAGAACGACTTATAATAATGATTGATGATTCAAATGAAATCTTTTGGTGCACGGAAAGATGAAATACACCATATGAATGATAATAATGAATGATAATTCAAATCTGAAACACGGATTTAAGCAATGTAAAATTTGTTGATTAAAGAATAAATGAATATGTGTCAACTATTAAAAATATGCATTGTATTTATTGATTAAAGACTGTATGCACTATTTTTTGACTGAAATCGTTTTAGACACTCTTGGTTGTTGCCTACTGAGTTGTACTCACACCCTATTGAGTCTTTCCTGGTTGGCACCCAAGAAGACTTTGATATTTCATGACATGATTAGAGAAAGGCCTAAGATAGGTATCTATTTGGTATTAGAGTAGGGGAGATGGAACCAGATGTGGTTTGATACCCGATTTAGAGTCATTGTGTCTTTACATTGAGTTTCATTGTAGAAACTTGTCATTTTTATTATTATAATATGTTTTAAATTTCAGTTGAGTATTATATTTTCATGTTTTTGTTATTAGATGAAATGAATTTTTTTGGTTATTTATATTCTTATGCACTTGGATATTGTTATTTTCTTCGGTTGGTGTTTTATTCTGATATAATATGGTAATGTATCCCCATGAATTTCTTACAAGACCCTCACTACTAGTCGGAAACCATTGGTGTATGGGGAGATGGGATTGAGGGCACATAAACAACCATATCGGGGCACCATTTAGTGACTCCTAGGTTGGGATGTCACAAAGTGGTATCAAAGGGGATTTATTTTCATTCTTCTTATATTTTATTACTATTTTTGGAAAGGTATACCAGATACTAGGAAGAGATGAAGTTTGGTAGTGATCTTGTGTATGGGAGTTACAAACCAATGTATGGGGGAAAATCTTAGTGCTCAGGGTGGAATTGTAGTTATTTATTTCTGTTGTTATAGTTGGATATTATTTTACATTTGGTGACATACTTTTGGATTGAAGCGATATTTGTTCTTAAAATTTATAAACTTTTCTCTGTGTCTTAATGGTGAATGGTATTAGTGTATTAGTGAACCATTATAGGGACTCAGGTTGTTTGTAACAATCATCATTCGAGGAACTAATGAGAAAATTATTTATCATTAAACTTTTGAACATGAATATTTTTCTTATTGTGAGATAGGAATATTGTTACAAAATATAAATAAAGGGGTGTTTAATGAAAACCATGTCTGAGGAAATAGATATTATAAATTAATTAAATTTTGAATTAATTAATTTGATATAATGTGATTAATTAATGGCTTAATTAATTAATGATAATGTTAATACCCATGTTAACCATGACCTAGGAGTATAATGGTTAATGGTAGTGAAAAGGCTTCGTTGTGGACAATGTGGTGAGAAAAATGGGAATGTAAATGTTGCTACATTTTTTGTTTGTTATTCCTCTTATGTATATGTTATAAGTTAGTGTTATGAGACCTAAGACATGTTTTTATCTTTTTAGAGATATGCCTCCATGATTCTTGTTGAGGGAGAGATATTGGGGCATGTCCCAGAATGAACTTCCAAACATAGAGCGTCAGGTACCATTGGTTCAAGATGAGGAGGAATGGGAACTGTTCTAAGATAAAATTTCCTAAATCGGGAAATTCATGGAGAGATATACAAGATGGGTTCAAAAAAATATGTCTTATATTACAAGGGAGTTTTAGCCACTTCACCCTTCAACTTTTACAAGAGTGGGTGGACCTGAGAGAAATGAATTCTGGATTGAATCCATAGAAATAGTACTTTGATATTTAATGACTCTAACAAAGACAAGGGTTAGGTGGTATTACTATATGCTACAGGGTTAAGCAATGTGCTGGTTGGGCATTTAGGTACGATTTGGACATACTAAGGAGATGTTATGGAATGAAATTATGGATAAGTTCATGGAACACTTCTATCCAGAGATTCTGAGATAATATAAGGTTCAAATTTTATACATCTAACTCAAGGAAAAATCTCCATAATGGAATACGTAGGATGTTTCATGGATTTCAAATGTTTTTCTCAATACTTGGCGACAGATGAGGCTTCTTTTTCCCAACAATTTCGGTATGATTATAGGTTTGAAATTAAGTCCTAGGTTTATATATTTAGGATGGAAAAACTTACCAGAAGTCGTTAATCAGGGTCTCATTTTAGAGTTGAACCTAAAAGAGTATTCCAATACTGGAAAGGTAGCTAGATGATCAGGGAGTGGGCCATCTGAGAGCATGAGGCGCTGTTATGAGATCCTTAGTCAGGACAACAGAAAGCAAGGTGGAATGTCAGGTGGAACAATTACATCATATCATTATCATGTCTATTTCAATCAGTGCATTAGATTAGGACACTATTGTTCACACTGTCCTTGACCACCAGGGGAGTGATAGTTTTTTAGAAATATGGGTCACCTAAAAATGATCTGTAGGAAGTAGTGGGAAGCTTGTTCTGAGGGACCAGCTACTTTGAGTAAGAGTGTGGGAAGGGGGTCTTCAACACCATATAGAAATAAAAGCTGGAGTTATACTATTAGAGGTGGTGTAGGTAGTGGACATGGTGTTTCTGGGTATGAGTGCCCATTTTTGCATACTGGTGCTACTCAGGGGAGTCAGACAACACCACTGGGAAGATCTTAGTATTATTACATGGAGTGAAGCATATACCTGTGGAGAGCAAGGTTGGTCCATCGATATTGAGAGGTATTATTCTAGTTAATTATACATTATCTACATCCTTGTCTGATAATGGATCCTCTCATTCCTTTATATCTACAAATCTTGATAATGGATTGATCTTAGAGGTGGATTCTATATGCAGGGTGATGAGTATTGATACTCTATGGGGAGGATGGTCTAGGGACATATGTTAATGCAAGGGATGTTCTCTAGAGATTGGGAGATTATCAATTCCATTGGGATATACATGTCATTCATATAACAGGCTTTGACCTAATTACAGGTATTGACTTGCTAGTCACATACCAAGACCATGTATATTGTTACCGAAGGAGATTGACCATTGTATCTTATAAGGGTGATTAGTATGATCAACATGGAGAATAGGATATCCATGCAGGATGATTTGGGACAATTAATCAGCTACTGGGAGAGCTCAGAACTCAAGTTTCTAGTATTTTAATGTATGATAGTAGTTTTGGGAAATAAATCCATCCAATAGTACTAGAAATATTATAGAATATCTTTACTAATGACTTTTCAGAGTTTCCACCTGAGAGAGATGTAAAATTCACTATTGAACCCATGTTAAGGGATGAGATGGTATATATTCTACCTTAACGAATGGCACTCACTGAGCGTCAAGCTCTCAAAATGAAATTAGAGGCGGTGGAGGATAAAGGGTTTATCATTCAATGTAAATCTCATTGGGGATGACCAGTTTTGTTTGAAAAGAAGGTTGATAGGAGTTTACATTTGTGTGTCGATTACCAGAAGTAGAATAAAATGACAATAAAGTACCGATCTGACATCAGGGTGTCATCATGTGATATTTCGGGCTTCTGATATACCATGAACTACTGTTAAGAGTAGGTATGACCTTTATGAGTTTGTCGTAATGGGGGTTGGGTTGAAAAAGTCTTTTGTAGTATATGTGGCCATGATGAATATGATATTTCGCCCAAACATGGATAATTATGTGGTGGTGTTTTTCGACGACATATGGGTGTACACTAAGACTCATGTTGATAATGCCCAACTTCTTAACATCGTCTTGGGTGCACTAAGAGATAATATGATATATTCCATGCAATCTAAATATCTGTTTTGGATTGATATGGTACAATTTTAGTGGCCCATAATCGTAGAATACTTTGTGGTAGTGGACACAGAAAAATTGTAGGTATTAATCTCCTGGGAGAATCCAAATAATTTTTTTTGATATCTGATGATTTTTTGGAATATCTTGTTATTACATAATGTTTATCCATTATTTTTTCACAATTGGAAGAACTAGTTTCTAGGAGTTAAATAAGCACTTGAAATCAAAACCCGTTTTGATCTTATCTAAGTCTGGTGAAATGTACATGGTGTATTATAACTCTTTTGGGGCCAGACTCGGAGCTATGTTGATGCAATGGGATAGAATCATTGCTTATGGGTGTCGAATGATGGGGAAACATGAACGGAATTACCGTACTCACAACATTGAGTTGGCAGCTGGGTTTAATGAAATTCAGTGTTGGTGACACTATCTTCATGGTGAATAGGTTACTTTTTTACGAATAATTAAATCATGAGGTATATCTTTGCACAACGCAACTTGAATATTCAATAGAAATGATGGGTAGAGTATATGAAGTTATTTGATTATGAAAAATCATATAAACCCAGGAAAGAGAATAATTTGGTAGATCCATTGAGAATGAAAAACCAGACATAGTTGGTACATGATTCAGGTGAAGAGTGGTAGATGGTGAATTTGCCGGTGGAAATTCCTATGGTAGTTCCAGAGAGTTATTAGAGGATGACTTTGGTTTCAGTATTAATAGAGATTAAAAACTAAATATGTATTAGGGATTATAATTATGTTGATACATAGTGTCTATCCTTGAGGGAAAACCTTGAAGGTTGTGAGACACCTTCATATTCGATAATAGATGAGGATGTAATCATTTTTGTGAAAAAATTGGGTTGTTTTTCCATTGAATATTTCTGAATAAATCATGCTTTAATTCATGCATCTAGGTGGGTGGTGCATCCTGGGGTGAAAAAAATGTATCATGACCTATGATGATAGTTTTGGTGTTCAGTACTGAGAAAAGAGATAACATGGTTCTAAATAGATGTGTCACCTATCAGTAGGTGAAGGTAGTCCATCAACGACCTGATGAAGTATTGCAATTGTTACCTATTCTGGTACGGTAGTTGGATTACATGACTATGGATTTCGTGGTATGAAATCCAAATAATCCTAGAATGAAGGTTTTTTGTGAACATTGTTGATCAACTGACAAAGGTAGCACACTTTTTAACTATCAGGACAACCTTTATAGTTGAGAAGATGAAATAACTATATGTGAGAGAGGTAGTTCATTTTCATGGGGCCTCGTGGACTATAGTTTCGGGTCATGATTCACGCTTTACATCATGATCATGGTAGGGCATAAAGAAGGCACTGGGTACACATGTTCTATTGTGTATGGTCTTCCCCCATAGATAGATGGTAAATCGAAGCATACTATACACGTTTTATAGGATATGTTGCAAGAATATGTGTTTGACTTTGGTGGATCATGGTAAAAGAACGTGGATTTAGTATAATTCGCCTAGAACAATAGTTTTTTAGAAGATATATAGATGAGACCAAATGAGGAACATTAAGGAAGACCTCATAGATCACTTCTATGTTGGTTATAGGTGGGTGAGTTAGAATTTTTATGACCGAGTCTCGTTCATGAGACATCAATGATGATACAATTGATTCAGAAACTTATGGAAACGACTCAGAGTAGGTAGAATTCTTATGAAGATAGATGGAGATGACCCCTATAGTTTACTAAGTGTGATGATTTATTAATTTGGGATTCACCTAGATTGGTTCACCACAGGATATGGAGGTAGGACAAGTTATCACCTAGGTTTATGGGACCATTTGAGGTTATAGAGAGAATCGGGCCAATGGAATACCGATTATCACTTCCACGGAAATTAGGGACTATGAATGATGTTTTTCATGTGTCACAACTACTACTATATCACATAAAACATTCTCATGTGATTGATGTGGAAGATATTTACTTTGATATAGATGCATCCTTTGAGTAGCATCTGATATGGTTGTTGTGTTATAGTGGGAAAGTGTTACGGGGAATGATGGTGTCATTAGATCTTGTGTTATGGAAACATGGGAATGTTCAAGAGGAATCATGGGAATGGGAATTAAGCATGAGGGATCAATGGCCCAATCTATTTGGCTCATATTCATAGAGTTGTTTGGGAGTACATCTCAAGTATGATTTGTTATAAGTTGTTGAGATTGTAAGATCTCATCCTTTTTAGAGAAATATCAAGTGTGTTTTTAGGTACTTTTTTGTTGGTATTATGTGCATTTGGGCTGGTGTATGACCTAGGTTTGTGTTTGGATGATGTTTATAAGGAATTTTGAATGACAAGGGGCTATGATTAGTTTGCACAAATATTTTCCAAACTGTGTGCAATCTAACTATGGGGAAAATGGAAGTTGAAATTGTTGGCACAGAATATTCCTAATTGTGTTCTATAAGGTCATGTGGGTAGTGGAACACTGCACAGTTGGTTCATGACATGGCCTAACGATGTTGAATCCCAGGTGATATTGTGCGCACAACCTAGTTTATTAAAAAATTTGGTTTGGAACCCTCTGAACCCCCATAACATCTCTTATTCGATTGAGACACGAGCGTGACAAATTCTAAATGATCCCATAGCCTTCTGGGGGGATTCCAAAGAAATCTGAACACCATTATTCGAGATAAAAATCATATATCAAATATCTACTCTCCTCCCAGTAAGTGTATTTTATCCCATTGCTTATCCTGTTCTTCCTCTTATATTTTCTAGATATTTTCACGGAATATCTCCTCGGTTTTAATGGATCAAAACCTAAAGATTGAGATATATATATTATTGTGGATCTAGATCTTGTTCTGAATGATGTTGATTCCCTTGATTTTAATTTTGGATTTAGTTATTTAGATTTGGAGCTTGATCAACAACGTTAAGGTGCTAGGATTTTGGGAATTTCTGTTGGGCTAACATCAATCAACAAACCAAGGTATGAAGTCTAAATCAAACACCCATACTCTTAATTTTTATTAGTGTACGAGTTTATGATTTTCTAGATTCCATTAATAATATATTTCCAAAATTGGAGTAATTAGGAATGTGGAATTGAATTAAGTTTATCTTAGTGATTAATTAAGAATTTAATCCTGGAAAAAATGATGGGGGTTGTCGAAATGGATATTTTTGAGATGGGTTTTTGGTTGAGATATGGTAATTGAGATATTGCTTTGATTATGATAAAATAATTAATTGGGGGGAAATTCATTATGAATAATTACGTAGGCTATGTAAGATAATTAATTGAGAGAATTAATTATGTCACATGATGTTGACTAAAGATAATTAATTATGAGAATTAAATATATGTATTCATTTTGATAAATGAAAATTAATTGCAAAAATTAATTTTGATGTGTTGAGATTTTATATAGATAATTAATAAGGGAATTAAAATTGTTTTGATTGATTAATTAATTGATGAATTATTTTATGATTTTGGTATTAGTTAATTTATGTGCTATGTAATGGCATTTGAACTGCGTAAATAATCATTCGACTATTATGGGAATGATATGGAAAATTCTTCTGAAATAATGAATTATTAAATAGATTATATTTTTGTTGTGCTAGACATGGAGTTTTGAGCGATTAGAATTTGGGGTTTGGACATGGAATTACTCCCCAATAGTTATCCAAGCCTGATATTTGGGGTTCTAGGCATGACCATCGACACTGAATGATATATAATGTGATAGGTATTGAGGCATACACTTAATGTGATTTGGGATTCTAGGCATGACTACCTACATCGAATGAATGATAATAATAAACGAGGATTGAAATGAGATTTTTGGACTAGTTATGTTGACCCACACCAAATGAATGATAATAATGAGCGATGATTCAAATTGAAAATACGTATTAGAACATGATATAATGAGTTGAATAAATAATAAATTACAATGTGATAACTATTTAAATTATGTATTGTATTTATTTAATTACAAAATTGTATACAAAATATTTTTACTGTACTCATCTTAGACACCATCAGTGGTGGCCTACTGTGTTTTAGTCACACCCTATTTAGGATACCTGATTGGCACCGGAGAAGGATTTTTTGTTACAGGACATGATAAGGGTATGGACCTAGGATAGGTATCTATTTGGGATAGGATCATCATATAGAGACCAAACATGGTCCAGGACCCTCTTTGGGGTTGTTGTGTCGTTCTTTTGAGTTTTATTATAGAATATTGAAATTTCCATTTCCATAGAATGTTTTACATTTCGTTTGAGTATTGTATTTTTATGTTTTTGTTATCATATGACATGGATTTGTTCTGGTTATTTATATTCTTCCTAACTTTATTATAATTATATACTTTTTTGTTGTTTAATTCTAATAAAAGAGGTTATAGTCTTCCAAAGACTAACTTACCAGACCCTCACGTCTAGTCGGTACCATCTAGCATTCAGGGAGGCATGCTTGAGGGAATGTGGCCGTGTGGCTCAGCGCACCATTCAGGGGCTCCCAAGTCAGGACTTCCCAACCACATTACCCAGAGTTAGACCCAGGATATATTTTCGATGTTTTTACCCATAGTTACATATTTTCTTGATCCATATAAACATACAGTTCCAATACATATATGTATTTATATAAATTAACTCACTCTATAAATTACAAAATTAATATAGAATTTTTATACCATTTTCATTATCCTTCGACTTATCTTATGGAATTTCTTTCGGGTTATCACTATGGTATTATCATACATGATTCTAAAGGACAACTAAATATTCAATTTGATGAAAACAATAATGAACTAGTCTTAATGTACATATAAATTACATATTGTTTGATGAATATTTATAAAATTACACAAATTGATACTCAAATATCGTATTAGTTTAATGCCTTTGGAAATGAGGAAACAAAAAAACTATCACATGAGATAGAAACATTATCTCCAACTAGTTTCATCATGACTAGACCACTTTGTAGACACATCATACATAATATGTATCTTCATAACCTGGGAAATTAAACATGACAAGGGGTGACATCATTTGCACAGAAAGGGTAAATAGGGGAGACATGTACATATAAACATGAGTATAATGTCATGGAAATAAGATCATGTAAATAGAAGACCATACCCTATGCATTAATGATGGAGAACATGAACCATGACATAATGATTGTTAGTTCATGTGACATGAATCGTTATGAAATGAAGAGATTAAGTCATGAAAGAATAACATGGTAATATGACATGGAATTATGGAAAACACATAAGCATATAATATGAATTTTATAAGAGCTATGTCATCACATACAAAACCATCATAATAGTACAGGTTCACTTCGCATATGATATTGGTAGCCATGGATCACTCCCATGGACATATTAGTATTTTTATTTCACTCCTCATACCATCGTGGTAGTGAGGTTCACTCCCAGGTCAATCTTGATATTCAAGGTTCACTCCTAAAACCTGTATCTAATTATATATAAATCATTACCAAATAAATTTGAAGTAGATATAGGTCCCACACATATCAGAATAAAATCATACAAACTAGTTTTAAAAAATCAGATTAAATCATAAAGTGATCCATGAAATGAAATGTTTATCATAAACATGCAATCATATTATAACATGTGGAAATAGATATTGGATTCATAATAATTTGATCAATTAATAACCTGTGAAAATAATCATGTTTCATATGAAGATAAACAATGAAATTGAATTGTATATTATAAACATATTTCCATTAAACAGAAACCATTTAATGAAATAATTTGAATGGAAACATTGAATCATTTTCTCGGAAATTAATGAGTAAAACCACTGGATTCTATCTTATATGGTAAAAAAAATTTAAAGTCATTTTAAAAAAACTTCATGCTGAAATTATACTTTCTCCATTGAGAAAGTATTCTTGAACGTTAAATCCTATAATATAATTTTTTTATTAAAATGATATTGAAACCTTAAAAAATCATTGAAATAAATTTAAATCCTTTTTAGATTAATATTCTTCAGGGAGGCTTCAAAACTATGTGGAATATTTTTAATTGAGAACATATAAAAGAAACATATAAACATTTTGAAAAATATTTTATGAAAATTGTTTAAAAAACAAATATATTAACCTTTTAATCATGAAAAATAAGCATTAATGAAATGATGGTGGGTAAATACAAAAATTCCAGTCATTTATTTTTACAAAATATATTTTTTTACCAAGTTCCTCAATAAGATGATAATAAAAGTATTTCTTTTTTAAAAATGATTTTTGATTAAAAATTAAAACATGGGTAAAAATGTTTCTTAAATATTTTATAATAATATTATAATATTATTGGAATCCTTTTAAAAACATGGTTTATATGGAAGACATATTTCAAACTGAATAAAGAGGTAAGGTTATATTTTCTTTAAAAAACAATTAATTATCATAATTACCCCAGAGAGGAAAAATGTTACTAAAACATGATTACATCAAGAATAACTATTAGAGAATATAAATCATTTTTTGTCTTGAAATATGAATTACAATATTTAATTAATAAAAACACAATCATAAACAATCTCAATAAATGGTGAGATTGTTTCAATAACCTCATACCACATGATAATTATGAATCATACTCTCATTGTATGATTATCAAATAATATAGATATTAAAATATAATTAAAAGAAGTATATTATTGATATATAGTTATAAATTATGTTTATAGTCCTTATCTAAAAATATAACTGTAAAACATGGCATCTGTCTCAAAGATGGAAAATTAAGACAAAACTAATTTATTGATATAGTAATTTTTTAACAATAATCCCCGTAAAATAAAAATTGTAAAATATTTATGTATCTACCCATATATATATAAGTATAATAGGTATATAATAAATTTTTGGGAATAAATACACTACGAAAAATTAATATTCTGTGAATGAGGAATTAATCTCTTGTAATTAATATGTGAGATGAATTAAATGTATTCTAATTAAAAAAATTTAAAAAAATTATATATATTATGAAGAATAGAATATATTATTTAATTATGAATTTAAATTACACATTTTTTAGAAATTCAATGTTAATGATACATATCATCTAATTTTTATTTCGATATGTATTAATTCGATATATCATTGGTCCATATACTTATATAATGATTTCATGAATTAAACCCATGATTAAAATATCATTTATTTTCATTATATGTTTATTATTGTAATATGTTGAACATTTTAGAGTGAAATGGAATTCACTATCCATGGAGATAGTATGACAAGCATATGCATGAATGTTGCATATGCTTTTACTATCGTATTGCGAGGAAGAAAGTAATTGACATTTATATATATATATATAATATAATTACAGAATATTGATCATGTCATATATATCATATATGTTCACTAACAACATCCTTAATACATTACACATAGTGTGTGAACAAATCCCATAACAATGATGGGGAGGTAGTCTGCACATCCTTTAACAGAATTATCATATTTACACAAAATCAAAAGTATAAAATGATGTTCTATAAAACAATTATAAATGAATAAAGGAATAATATGTATAATTTGTATAATATGTATAACATATAGAAATATTTTCATAAAATTTCTAAACCATGAAAGGGGGTAACTGAAAATAATGAGCAATCATCGTTCAGTGAGGCGGTAGTTCTCTGTACACATAAACAATATGTTATTTATTTATTAGATGAAAGAGTTGTAATATGTTGGTTAAACACATAATATAATATCATCTCAGTATATTGACTATAAATTTGTTTTTAGACTATAAAGACAAATAATATTTTATGTGGTGGACAAATAAAATACAAAAATGGATCTTGAGGAAATAAGATACCACTTTTTCGGTTAACTCATTTTGGTTTGCACAAAAGGGAATCAATGGATGGATTTATGCCAGAATGGAGGGGTCAAAGATGAAGGGAGGTAATTTTATGAGATATTTTTCTATATCCTGGATGAACATATGTGGATTGAGTGTAGTGTGGAAGTGTAGTAGAGAGGGTTTTTATAATGGAGGAGGAGTGACATTCTTTTAAAATATTGGAAAATGGAAAACCCGCCAGATTTTTTTTAATTGAAATTTTATCCTATATTTGTCAATAATTGATCCAATAGAGGAAGAGGGTTATATATTTAAATCAAACTACTTTTGGACAAGTTTCTAAGACATATTAAGCCTTTAATTTCACCTCAATCATTGTAATTAATTTTAATTACCTTCAATAATATTTTTTATGAAAACTATATTGATCTAGTTTATTATTATAACTTATTCTTATTAAAAATATAGAATCCATTTTTCTAGATTCAAATACTAGTAGTGGTAGATATTAATTTAAATTTAATCCCAAATACGGGATAAAGAAGAAATTATTTATAGTAAAAACAATTAGTGGGTTTTATATTTTTATGTTCAATTTCAATGGGAAACTATGTAAAATGAAATTAATTGGATATATTAATTAAAATTTTATCTAATTAATCACTTAAATAAATTAAAATTACTATTTACCGCTATAAAAAATTAGATGAATATTTTTTTTGAGTTAAATTTCTGTGTTTTTCATTCATAAAAAATGAAACATCGTAGAAAAATAAAAAAGATTCACCCTAATATTAATATTTTTCTTATATATAAAAAATTAATTTTATTTGGACATATAAAATTTTCAAAAGTTCCAAAATTTACATTTAAAATACATTCACCCTCAAAAGATAATAAAAGTGACTTAATAAAAATATAGGTTTTAATGTGTAAAATATGGACTGTTTTTTTCATTTTTCAATTGAATATATTGGATGACTATAATAAATATTTTATTGAATAATATATATATATATATTCAATTAATATAACCAAATGTTTTAAATGAATTTAATTATTTAGGATAAAACACCATTGGGATCAAAAAAGTAGTTTTCTATAATAATATTGTCTGTATATTCAATTTGTTTATTAATGCCAATTAATTCATTTTGTATTTATGTAAATATAGTGGTTTAATATGATATTTAATTATATTCATAACCTCTAACTTATGTATAAGTATTAATATATTTCATGATAATATTTTATTAATATATTCTCATTTTTTAGTACTATTTATTATGTATTACACATATCATCTACGAAATTCAGACATTCATGTAACGCAGGTTAACATCACTATTTTATATAGACTAAGATAAAAATTATAATGCATTTAGTGCGCTATTAACATTGAATCGTGATCACACAATCCCAACATAGATATTATATATATAAACCATATTTTTCATTTTATTAAATGAAAAATATCAATAAGAATAAATTAATTAAAAAATAATTCAAAATATCATATCGTGCTACAAATTCATCCTTAATATCTAGTTTTATCACTTATAATGGGTTACGTTATTTTTTCATAATTATGCTGTAGTGAACAGTTTATTGATTTGGAAATGATGTTTTGCATTCTATTGGGCTAAATTATATTTATTCTAAATAGCTGTTACTTATTAATATTCATAATAGATTTAGGTACATTACTATTTTGAAAAGATGGATCCTTACTTTATCAATAAAATATTTTAAAATATTTTTAGTATTTAAATAAGTTCTATTTTCATAATGAATATTGAAAAATCTTATTTCAATAAAAGAAAAAATAGTTATTGTTAATAATAATTAATTTATTATAGATAAATTAATTGAAGTATATAATAAAAATATATTAGTAAGATATATATTTTAAGTATTTTTGAAAGGAAAAGAATCAAAAAATATCATAGAAACATTGCCAAACTTTATGGGAATTGAACTATAGTTAATCACTTGAATTAAACATTTTCCATAAATAATTGATCAAAACCATAAAATAGTCACCAATTATATAACATACAACTACACAAATTATTATCTTTTTAAATAAACATTCATTAAAAATAAGAAATCCAAATTTTAAATATATTAAAAAAATATTTAATTATAAAATAATAAAAGAGGCACTTATAATCATATAAATACTAAAAACGGTAAAATAATGTAGAGGAAATGATATTTCCTGTCACTTTTCATTGTCATTTAATTGAACAAAATATCATTGGAGTGAGTTAGATGTGGATCAATGGTGTCGATGTGATAATTTAGATTTTGTATGAAACCACACCAATTTGGTGTCCCTAATATTCTATGATTTTTTTATTTATCATGGTTATAAAACTCCAAATGTTAGAGAAGTCATGGTTTTGTATTGGGTGTGTTGATATTTTGGACATTAATTTCTAGTAAATAACAACATCCTAGAATATAATCTATGCCATGATTTATGAGAAGTGTCCATATATCATTTCATGGTTTAGAGTTTTATTTTAGAATATTCCATTTTCCAAAAGTGGAATATGATTATAGTATGGTTTAGAAAACGGTGTAGTTTATAGTGTGTTATATCAGTGTTTTTTAAATTATTAATGAATGGGGACGTCACCACATTCTGGTTTTATATGCATATAGTTTTTTTAGGATATAAAAAATAATTAAAAATGGAAATGACAATAGTGATTATTTTGGATTATTGTTTTATAGAAACACGTTTTTTGTCCACATTTATCAAGACATTCCCATACATTATTCATATAATATTTTTCATTATTCATAAATAATTAATTTAAATCGTATTAGTACTATATTGAGAAGGCCATTAGTTTTATCACATATTGTGGTTGAAACTCTCTTAATTATTACACTATTGAATTTTGAATTTGATAAAATAAATATTTTGAAGTTATGTGTGGGTATTTTTAACCTAATATTATTATTGTTAATGAATCCTGATTAAAAGGAATAATAATTTTAGGTAAATGGTTGTGGTCAAATTACGAATGAATAATTTTTTTAATAATATATTTTATATATTGAAATTTGTAGATAAAATTTTCTTCATTATCTAATTATATCATCAGTAAAGTAATTATTTTATTGCATAGTTTATAATAATATTCTATGAAATCAAGTGTTATATTATACTAAAATACATTCATTAATAATTGTGTAAAAAAATCATGTAAGATTTCATCATCATGTTTATCCAATATAGAATAGAAAAGATATAATCAATAATAAAAAATCTCAAACAACAATATTGAGAAAATGAGTTTTCAAAAAATATAAAAAATATAATATGATCTCATAGTAGAAATACATATTATTTATTTTTATAATACATAACATCCCATTTAATATTATTTTTATAATTGAACTGATATAGAATTGAAAAAAGTGAATGATGATTCAGTCATTCTCAAACAAGAAAATAATAATCAATAATTTAAAATGTAAAAAATATGATAGAATATAATAAAAAGAATATAAGGTAATAGTACACTCAATATATATCAGTGATGAGGTGTGTGGATCTATCCACTATAGGTTTATCATGTAATAAATAAGAAACTCATATTTTCTATATGTCTGCCTAAATGTTGTTAAATAAGTATAAACTAATATTATCTCAATATATTTATAATTAAATAACCTGTAAATATCATGAACCTTCCTTTTCAATGAAACACTATGAGTACGCAAAAATATTATCATTTTGTATTATATTAAAATGTGCTTTACAAGAAACATGAATGATATTTTCTTATACCTATAGTGAAATGTGATTATATATTATTTAACTCCTCAAAGAATAGATGATCCACTTGTTCGAATCCATATTGGATCTCTTCTATAAAATGTATACATATTCTTTATGATTCTCCCAAAATATTTTTTGTTATATTCTCTATAGCATGAACATGTCTCCACTATTTGTTTTCATATTTTTACCATGGATATTACTTAACATATTGTAATATAAAATTTTTAATTGTAATAATAACCCTACACAATAATCTTGATGTAATAAGGAAAAAATATTAAATATACTACTACATTAAATTGACACTTAAATTTAATATGGATTAGTTGAGAATCATTTGTATACTGATGATTAACCATATAAAGGTGCACTATATGTACAATTAAAATGCATCAAAGATCAAACAACACAATTTAAATTTATATTTATATTTACATTTAAATTCATTACTAACCAAAAACACAAAACACTGACTTGTATTATGTATGTGAATAAAAATATAAGCCCTGTTAATTATTTTAATTTATTAAGCCTTTATCGAGAACAAGAATATCTATCTATATTTAGAATTTATTCAAATATATAAACTTTTCGTCCCATTATTTTATGAATTAATTAATGTTATTGGTTTCCATTGCATATTTGAATAATATTTTGAGGTGTTAGTGCCAAAATCATAGTTGGGGGAGGTTATTCAGTTGCGAAGTTTTGGATATGATGAGGTGAAGGGTCTCATAGAATATGTTTATAATTATGGAATTGTTATTGTTCTTTAATAATCATATAGGCCATGAAGTGTGGAATATTTAGGTGATAATACTTATTGGATTTTCACCTTTTTGAATGAATATAGAGTGGAATGATTTATGGTGTGGAGGCTTGAGTGGTTATATTTCATTTATCAGTATCTTCTTAGATGAGACAATGAAATAAAGTGGATCTATGACATGAATTTTTAGAGTCCAACAGTGTGTTTCAATTGATTTTGTTGGAGTTATATTTTTTAGCTTTAGATTTTAAATTATATTACCTCTTGAAGATTGGATAAAAACAAGATATATAGTATAATTCCTAGAGGATAGTTGGATTGGTGTGAATCTGAAAAAACATAGAGACATTCATCATGTTGTTGGGATGAAGCATTACTCATAATTCCATATATATGGATGTTTCATAATGGCATTATAATTAAATTCTATTTACAAATTACCCACCATACTAAAAAGTAACCATACCTCATATTTTAATATTATCTCCTCTATTACTTAAGTGTATTTTTTGGATGTGTTTCCCCCCAATTTTAGTGTAGTTAATCCCAAAACATTCAATGAAGATTGTTGGAAAATATTATTTTAGTCTATCATTATTTTTCTCTAACATGAATCTACATCTACTTAAAAGTGGATTTATATTATCCTAATGTATGGTTTTGGTGGCTTTTTTCTCAAAGCTATTGATGGTGGATAACATATTCTAGGACTAAGAACATTATCCTTGTGGTTATTATCATGTCATTGTCCCAAAATTCTTAAATAATGAAAATATAATCATAAGGAATTTTTTGAGGATGGGGATTATTATCATCTCTCATTTTTTTCGGAATCTATTATAGTTGAATGAATTTTTCATTTGGGAAGACAATTTTTATTGAAATAATTGGATTATGAACAAATAGAGATAAAATGGAAGGGAAATAGGAAATAAAATTTCTTTACTAACTTTTATTATTTTTATGATGATAATATTCCAAATATTTTTAATTATAGAAATAACTATTTTTAGTTACCCCAATTTGTGATATACCTTATGTGAAATAAAAACCCATTTTTTCATGTTTCTATATCCCACTATTTATAAAATTTAATTGATTGATACATTACTAATAAGATGGTAATGCATAAATAATGAATTTCTATGAATGTACAAATGTTATAGTTTGTTAAATTTTTTTAAATTCCTTTTGTAAAAATGGAACTAAATTTTTATTCTTATGGGAGATATAGATACAAAATATCTATTTTTTATGCCATTAATGTAGTGATATTTTGTGTTTGATCTTATGGGACAGCTATGGGGATGGTGTTGATTTTCATATAATTTTAATGTGCTAAGGTAGTTGGGATTTGGTTTTTGTATCATGGATGAGATTTTGGATTGTGTTTTATTTGTTGGATGATTGTCATTGGTGCACAGTGGTTGGAATGATGTGATTACATGAGAAATAGTTAATTTATTATTCTTATGAGGTAGATTTGATATTAGGATGTAGTTTTTTGTAGTTACCATGTAGATATTAGTTTTTTTATAAAATTTATAATAATAAAATCATGGGATGGAAATTCAATATGTTTCGATTGAAACTTAATAATATAGAATTTTTTAATGAACTAAATAATAATTCGTGTTTTTAAATGAAATATGTTATTAAAGGAAATACACATAGAGTGTCCTTAATTATGATTCAAAATTAAATTTATAGAAGGATGGTAGTTTATAGGAATGTGTGGGGTAATTTTAAAAATAAATAAATTGTTTAAGAAGTAAAACATAAGAACATTATCTGATTTTAAATTGATTTTTTTGGTGGTGAGTGTCATTTAATGGTGGGATTATTTTCTGGTTTATTTTATGTTTTCATGTGGTAGTGTTGTGAGATATTTTATTAGTATAAAATATTAAACTTAAGGATGTATATTGTGTGTATCTGCTATACATATTTTTTTTCAGATGTTGTTTGTATCTATTATACAACCTTTTTTATTGTGAGTTTACTATGCACTGACTAGAGTTGGATAAACTTACAGTCACCCAATGGTTTTGTTTTTTTGTAGTTTTCCCATACATACATGATATTGAGGATGGGTGTATAAACACCATGTTGTCCCCACATTAACATTACTTCAAGCTTATGGCATCAATACCTAGTTGGTTGTGAGTATTGTAAGTTGATTAAAAATTAGCAGGAGAGACCTGATAATAGAGGGAGTGTTATAAGAGGGCATAATTACTGGATGGACAAGGGAATGATGTTTATTTCCATTGTGTCTATAATACATAACTATCCTAATTATATGGTTTCATTGAATGTGTGATTGGAAATATATTGATTATGAAGATGATGACGTAATGATGGTATATAATTGGTTGATATTCATTGATTTCTAAACATGTTGTTTGGAATAAGATAGGATAGGGTAGGATGTGACGCATCACAACACACATAATGTTGGGAAGGGTTTCAGCGCAACAAATTTGATTATGTGGAGTGAGAGAGTAAACCATCTGAGTAATTAGATGTAGAGAACATTGTATTATATGCTTTTGATTAAATCATATTGCATTTTTATTATACATATTGAGTTATATTTGTTTAGTATTGGGTGGCTAGTTGACCAACTAAGGGTCCTATTAACATTACCATTTAGTAACTGAGGCATTATTATTCTCTTCTCACATTCTTGTTAGAGATTGTGGGTATGATTCTATGAGCATTTAATTTAATCTCAACCTAGAAAATTAAAATTTATTTCTTCTGCTTACATGAGGATTCAGAGACTAGTATAATATTACTATATTGGATGTTGCTGTTGTTTTAAACATTCAACATTAGGATTTACCTTTTAATTGAATTTATTTTGGTGCTTTTATTATTACTATATAAAAATAATTTTTGGAATTTTTGGATTCCGTTGAATTAGTAGATGGAAAATTTTAGTTTATTTATATTTTCATTTTATCTACTTCATTATATTTATGGTTATTCATCCATTTTTTGTGGGTTTTATGCCATCATTTCTAGTTTCAAACAAAGGGAATTTTTGATGTGTGAATCAATTTTCACTCATGAATTTCATTTTCATATTAGATGGGGAACCAATGAAGTGTGGTATTAATTTTTTTTATCAATGTGTTTGTAAAAGATATCGAATGAATCATAATGATAGGAACTTGTGAGGCATTCAAGGGTAATTTGGGTGATAGTGTCAGTTTGGGTGAGCAGATGAGGTAAGAAAGGGAGAAAAGATATGAAATTGGTATTCATACCCCCTATAAACCAGAATAAGGCAATTAGGATTTTTGAATGAACTATGTGATATGACACTTCATATATAGTGGAGACCTTGGATATGGAAATACTTTATAATTCAGTTTGAATTGGATTAAATGGTTTGATATCTGGACATAAAAAAAACACAAAAAGGTAAATTATAACAAATCACATTCATCGGGACATATTTTTTCCTCTATATATTTTCTTCTGATATAGATTTTAGTCATAATTAAACATTCATTCCAAGAGGAGTTATTTCATATAATGATCTGGTTACTAGTTTTTACAATGATTCAAAAAATTATGGAATTGAGTTGATAGAGGATCATATTTAATTTATAGATTCCATATTTGGAAAAGTATATATGTTACATTTTCTATCAAGAGATGGAGTTCAAGGAGGATATTATTTAGATGAGAATATTAAATATTTATGTTAGTGCTAACCACTAGGATCTATTATTGATCATGAAGATTCATGGGGATGCACATAAAGAGTGGAAAATGTTTCCTAGGAAGTGGTGGGATGTAGATTTTTTTCTTCTAAATTATTTATATTGATCAATTGGGACTATTTTTCATTGATGTAAAACTTAGATTATATACTGAAGATACCTCCCATTCATCAATTGAAGTTGAGAATGTTGGATAATGATATCATGTTCTAATACATCCAACAATTTTCTCAATATCTTTGTCCATAAGGGGGTTCATGAGGAAAACATCATGAGGAGTCACCATGTCAAGAAATCTTATATCCCATCACCACATTTCTTATTTTTATGTTCTTTATTTTATAGATCAATATAGAGGTGAACAAAATTATTTACATATATAGAGGATTTTCCCAAGATAAAGTTCTTTAGAGTTTCCCAGGGGGGAGATATTTGGATGGGGACTATAGATTTTTGGGTAGTCATGATTCTATTCAATACATATTTGGCCACAATATTTATCATTATACGTTTTTATGAACATAAGTATCAATGAATATAGTGTGAGATCCCAAATGTAATTTTCATGTAAGGAATACATTAAGCGGAAGTCCAACTTCCTAAAAACTCAAGGAGTTATGTTTCATGTGGTTATAAATATCTCTTTAAAATCATAGAAACAATAAAAAATATATTCCCTAAGTCGGTATCAACAGTAGGGGTCACCAATATTTGTTAAGAATTCAGGATAGTGGGATAGTGAACAACATGTGGTAGAGGGATTTTGTAACGGATTTATATATGATTTTTTATATCCTTATAGATTTAGAACTACTATATCCAATGGAAATCAAATTAGTGAGGTTGAAGGGATTGGTATATATTGATGTTTTCCATGGAAGTTCTAGTTATTTATAAACCCTAGTTATTTGAGGTATTGTAATTTTCTCATCTACGTGGCTTTCTTCATTAATTGATTCAAATATTTCTTCTCCATTATTTTAAATGTTTTAGTCTTTACATTTGTACTATATGTGGAATAAATGATTGTTCCCATACTGTTATCCACACATATTGGATGTCAAACTACGTTGTTTGATGTGATTAATGTAGTGGACCGATGATGGGGTACCATCAGTCTCATGGTGCATACTTCCAACTGTATACAATCACATGTTTTCATTATTTATAGTTATTAAATAAATTTTATGTGTGAAGTAATCAATAAAATAATGAGTATATTCATAGTTTCTAATGTTTAGGTTTTATGATTGGTTTACATTGGAAAATTGGTATGTCAGATGAGAGGTATGATTGTGAAACTAACCTTATATATTGATATCAACAATGGGATTGATTTACAATAAAGGAAACCTCTACGATAAATGGAACATTATCGAAATTTACCATCATATATTCGAATGTTTTATATATATATTGACGGTTTTTTTTAGTAGGGATTCATCTACCCTAGTGTAACATATTATGGTGTTCCATTGTTTTTCATAATACATCTTGAAATCCTATCTTTTACATAAAATGCTTAAAATATAATATTTTTTTAATAAAATGTAACCTAAAAAGAATAGATCTATTGAAAAATTAAAAGATCATATCCTATCAATATTTTAAACAATTAGTAATATCCTAGAATAATATCATTTTTAATTCATAATATATAAAAACCAAGGTTTTACTCTACTCATCTTAAAAACTTAAAGAATACAATGTCATTTGAAATATTAAAAAACCTTTTAAATTTAGGTTTAAATGTTGGATGAGTATAAAATTTTCCAAAAAGTGTTCTTAAACCACTGAACATCATCTTATAAATACAAAAAAAATTCCTTTGAATACTGCATATTGAAAAACTTTCCATTTACATTAAATAAAAGACAATTGATATCTAGTTTTCTATAATATAACAGTATATATTTAAAATATATATCAATATAAAATAATTTCAAAACCATTGAAAAATACTTATTAATTTTAAAATATTATTTGTTTTGAAATTTAACATATATTCCCAAATACATCTATTTCTCAATAAATACTATTAAAAACATTTTATTAGAAAATAATAACTCTCATTTGTAATATAATGATATGAGAAAAAATTATGAAATGATTGAATCCTCTAGTAGTAACACAGTTTGAGCAGCATCACATTGATTTTATAGCTTCACTAACAAAATATCATAGTCACATTATATAACCAAGTATAATATTATTAAATAACACAATTTTACAAAGTCTCCATTTATCATTTTTGATCCCCTAGAACATCATTTAAAAACAAGGATAATTATTCTAATATGAAAATAATTTTTTATTATATAATATTTATAAAAGGTATATTTTATAAAAAACAATAAAGCATGGGAGAAATTTATATTTAATAATAAGTTCTATTGATAATAATAAATATATAGAAGGAATAAACAAGGGAAGATTCGTTTAATAAATAAATTATGGTATATTAAAGTCCATTATAGAGTATAGTCATATTTAAAAACCATAAACACATACATATGTTAGAAATAAATTTTAATTTATCATATTATAACTGTAAAAATCCATTTAAAATTTTAAATATAATTTTTAAATAAAAAAATTAAATGTTAAACATTATCATTTTAAATTTTCTGTTGAAATAAAAAAAATTACTTTTGAATGATATACATTAATTTTAAAAGGTATATATTAATAGGATATAATTAAATTTAATATTGATTAAAAATTAAAATTAAAATGTTTATAGTATTAAAATACTATGTTCCATTTCAATAAGTAATAGTATAAATAAAATTATATTTTTTTTTTGGAAAATAGAATTTTAAGTAAATAATTACACCCATTAAATTATATAAATCCCCATACATAAAATGTATTTGTAATAATAAATTTATATATATATATATTTCTATATAACCTTTCCCTTAAATAAAAAAACTTTTCAAGAAGAAAATATTGTTTAATAAATTGAAATTTTATCTTCCACTACAATGAAATTTGTTTCAAAAATATAAATAACTTGTATATAAATATTTTTTGACAATAAATACAATACAATAATGAAATGAAATTTCATTACATATAATTTTCAAATTTACCATATCTTTTAAATAAAAATGTTAAGAAATTAAATATTCCATTCATAACATTTTTTATTACTTTCTTCTTGATAAATATAGAAAAAGGATATGAAATTTAAATAAAAGCTTCAAATAACCCATTTTCATAAATTAATAGTATTATTATTGATTTCATAAGGGAAAAAATTTCTTATACAATTCATTAACTTACATATAAACAAAATGATCTAAAAATTGAGAACCATGATTGATAATGAATTGAAAATAAATTATAGAATAAATATAAAATAGAGACCATGGGAATGCGGTATAAAAATTTAAGAGGGATTTCACTCTATATTATTATATATATATTGTATTTCATAAACATTTCAAATTTTTTCTAATCAATGGTCGATAGAATAGTGGTTATATGAGATGATAGTAACCAAAAACTTTAATAATTGGAATTATAGATAAGACATGAAGTATCCTTGTTTTTTAATGACAAACATAGCCAATGTTAAAAAATAATTTGAGGGCTATGATTATTATGAAGAAATATGGGGGTTTAAATTATTTTATAGTTATATATATATATATTCAATTATATCTGAGAAAAGTTATATTTATATTTTATTATATATATGGTTGTTCTCTGTCTTTCCATGAATCCTTAAGTCTAACATATATTCCTTTGTGTTTGTTGATAATTATGGTAATAAATTAAGAAATGGTAGACCAAAATATATATATATATTAACAAGGAAAATCAGCAGTTTAGTACGTGGGATTTCAAAGTGCACAATGTTTAATTTATACCAACGAGAGGTGTCTTACATTAGAAGGAGAGTTAGAAGATAATTATGTGTAGATATGGTTTACTGAGGAAGGAAAAAGAACCTTAGTATTCATATGTGAGGAAGATCAGGCATAGTGGGTAAGATGGTTCAGATCGTCTTGTTGAATGACCATGTTATAAAGTATATTAACCAGGTGAATAATAAATTGTGCTTCACAATCCCATATTAAAATTTCACTTGACTAGGAACAAACATATATTACATGTGATACCACTAATTATTCTATTTAAGACACCATAATTTCACCTAGACAAAACATGACCCAAAGATATGTGTATGGGATGACACGCATTAACCCTTCCTAGCCACTAGGAAAACTATGCCTGCATAAAGCATGTACTAACATGCCTATGAATATTTTCCAACCACCCCTTCCACTAAGTCGTTTCGGGGGTTATCCCACCATAATGGTAAGATATTTTTACCCCCGTTGTTGTTCAAGGCCAAAAATTATGGCTTTTCAATATGGATAAATATATTTAACATGTCTGTGTTTTAATATTTAAATATATAATTACTAAAATTACAGATATGTTCTTATATTTTTTTCATCATTTTTTTTATAAAAATTATATTTATTACATTACTCATTATTATATATAAATATTTATCATTTTACAATTGATATATTATCTAAATTTTTTTATTGTTGAAAATAATTTTCTTATAATATTATATAATTTTGTTAAAAAATCACAAAATAATGTTTTTAAATTGGCTTGAAATAAATAGTATATGTATTTATAATTTTATGAAAGTTAACATATAATTAAAATTTTTTGTTTTTAATATTATGTATTATTATGTAATTATATACATTATAATTTGTGTATTTGTTTCATAACATCAAATTACACATCGAAAAAAATAGTTTCCTTCTACAATAAATAATAACAGAGTTATATTTTACAAAAAATTTCATAAGATCTATTTGTTTATTTCCTCTATCCATTTATTTCAAAAAATGGCACAATTTATTTTTTCAATTACTTTATATTTTATTATATTAATACATAACTAAAAAGTCTATTTATTAAACCTAGGTCATCATATTTTTGTTCTTATTTATTTTCAAATTAGGTTCTTAATTTTCCAATGATGTTTATTCTAACTATTAGCCACTTTTTTTTATTTGTAATCATGTTTTATCATCAAGGAATTTTTATATATATTTTTTATCATGTTATATATATTTTTTATTCATATATTTCTAATTTCTATTGTATGATTAATTTTATTTTAAATATTTACAAACATTTATAGAGTACTGTGTCCATCTAATAAATACAATGTTAATGTGTTTTTCCCAAAAAAAATACTATATCGTGATTTTACTGGGAATACTTATTTAAATGGATTTTATATATTAAAATACAAGGATGATAATATTAATCACTAATGTGGATGGTTGTTAGAGGCTCTGGGTATACTACAAATGATTGAATGATAAGACAATCCAAAACCATTACTCAATTTTGAGGATATATAAATATAGTGCCTAGTTGAGGGGTTCACATTAGATTTCAAAGATAAATTAATGAAATGGGTGTCATTTGATATGAATAAAGGGAAAGGATATCCAAAAATTTGTCTTTTGGTGTCGAAATAGAATATTTGTGTTCATATTCATGTTTTTAGATGTCATAAATGGACTAGTTCTATTCAAAGGGATTATTAAATAAATTTAGAATGCGTTCCTGGATATGTTCATAAACAAGGTCGTCATTTACTTCCTCATATATTCAAATTAATTGGAGGAGAATGTTTATCAAAACTATTATTGAATAATCATTATCACAATTAACAGTTTGGTTAGTTTTCTAAGATATTATTTTTGATGTGAGATTTTCACATTCCTATTCATATAGATCTTTAGCAGGGTGTTCCTTTAACCTCATAGAGGACATAAGAAAGTGATTATTGGGAAGGATACAAGATATTACAATATTTTAATAACATTTATGATCATATTGTCCACTATGATTGGTTTGTTCATAACATTATTCATACTGAATCTCTATTAACAACTCTGACTAGGAAGTATACATCCATTATCTATGCATATTGGTTTTAAAAAATATTTTATTATTTGAGGTATATACTGATTAGTTAATATGTTCATATGATTTTATAGGAATGGTTTATATTCAAATTCATTTTTTTTGTTCCACATCTAGTCATCATATTTTTCTTGTTTCTATAGGGTGTTTTGATTTATTATTGGTTTGATTTTTTATGCCACCAGGATTATAACTCCTCCAACCATGAACTAGAGTTGGTAGTAGTAGTGTTTTCCCCAAATTTTATGGTTTAATTACCTAATAAATGAGATATTTTTATCTTTAGATACAATTATATAATGAGATGTGTTTTTACTATATTTGATATGGGTCTCTATTATTAAATGTAAATATATTTTTGTCAAAATGATGATTTTGATATCTCATATATGCCATAAAAATTATTGTTTCATATGATAGTGAATTTTCCATGATATGGTAGGTTTGTTTAATCAATTTATATGGTCCCAAAGGTATAGTTTATGAAATACTAGGTTTCTATAGTGATACTCATATGGTGTCGTTAGAGTATAATCATAATCAAATTATGTTTTAGGTGTGGATATATTTTCTATTTTCTAGGAAGGTGTGGGTTCTTGATCAGTTCCATGTCTCACTATTAGATGTACATCCAGGAGTTTCTACGATGTATTATTACTTTGTATGAAGGTTTAATGACCTAGTTCTATGTGGTTAGTGGTGGTGTTTGTGGATAATATTTTTCACCTTCCATCAGGGGATTATTGGTGAACAAATTTATATATTATATTTTTATAATTTAAATTTCACCAAGTTGATGTGGGAGGGTATATTAATAGATTATGTCATATGTTTACCCATATCTGAAGATATATATGATGAACATTGAGTGACTCTAGTTCCTACATTGAAAATTTATATTTTATGGTGATTCATGACCTTATTACCAATAAATATCCGAATATATTATATATGGTTATTTTTTGAGGGTCCACCAGGTGCATATGAACATATTCTCGTTCATAGATCCATTAATTATATACCAGCTTTGGCGATGATTACAACATTCATTTTTCTTTATAGGACACCTTAACAATATTTTTAATCCCTATATATATATAAATATATAGAAGATGATAATGTGACAGGAGGATGTTTTATGTGGTTCAGTGATAGTCATTCATGTATTATGAGTAAAAAATGATACCACTTCATTGAGTGTTTTTGATAATAATATATATTACCTAAATATTATTATGGATATATTTGAGGTTTACTATGGGAGACTATGTCATTAAATTTTATTGTAGATAGAGGATCGTATTTCTAACATAGAATTTACTATATTAATATAATTATTAAATCACTATTTTATTCCCATTATGGATGGGTACGTTTTGGTCCGTTCAATGATTAAAAGATTTAATTGTAGGAAATAACCTTATGATCATTAATTAATTATTGTTTTAATTAATGGTGTATGGTTATAAATGATTCATGGTATTTAGAGGGAGTTTTTTGGGTCTCGGTATATTAGAAAAAATTATATGTTTTCTTTAGGCTATCATTACATTTAATATTTATAGGTTAGTTTTATGACATTAATATAAATCATGATGTGAATATATCAATAAGAGGAATCCATTAAATGATTCATGATTGAAAAATTATATAATTAATTTATGGTTTTTATAAAATAAAATGGTTGGGATCCTAATTTTTTACCCATGATGACATATATTTTTGTGTATACACCACTCTGGATTTTCACATTCAAAATCAAGTATTCATATCATTAGTTCATTAGATTAATAATTGGTTTTTCTATTTTTATCCTTAAAAACTATTTTATTTTTCATCCATTAAAATCAATAAATTTCTAGGGTGAGTCGATGATATTAAGGGGTGATTTTAATCCCTTTAAATACAAAATTTTGGTTTTTACCTTTGATCTGTTCCATCAGATTACATTTATTTTCATCTATGTTACCTCATTTTTAATTTGGTAAGATATAATGTTCACCTATTGTATTAAATTTTGACTATACGTTATTCTGGTCAATGACTTTCTTTTTGGTATCCTTTTTCCTATGATCCTCATGGGGGTTACCTTTTACGGATTTTGACTTGATCACTAATTAAATGAAGAAGGTTCCATAATATTTTACAAATAATTGAAACCAAAACCATATGATTGATTTAAAATGTTTTATAAATTATTTAAAAAACTATATTTGATATAAATTAATATGTTATTTTCCTAAAATCATATATATTATTAGAAAAACCCCAATTTCAATGAAAAATTGTTGGAGTGCTTTGGGGGAATCAATAATTTGACATGGAAATTTATTTTTGATATTTATTGAATAAATTTAAATATAATTTTTAATGGAATTATTTGATTGAAAACTATGTTTTGGGGTTTTAAATGATATTATAATAATGAAACCTAAGAGATGGGAATTTTATCCTAAAGGATTTGAAATGATTTATTAGAACATGAGTGACAGATTGTTCGACTTAATCACTTTTGAGACTAGGTAGTAAGTTTGTAATATAGATAAGAATAAATTTATCTGAACCCCTAGCAATATATTGATATTGCGAGCCATAACAAAATCACAACATGGTATGATTATTATCCAATAGTGCATTGAATCAAAACTACTTGAGTCATGGTATGTGTTTATGCATTCATTCGAGATCACTGTTGTTTTAGGTGATTATCCAACTAATTAAAACTAATGTATCATAGGAAATGTTACATGGTTTCATAATATAAGTTTCATGATAAATACATGAATTTTATTTAATGTACTACATTATTAATTTCAAATATTTTATTTAAATTATTAATATTAATTTTTTTAATCATTCATTTACATATTTTCAATATTGATTTATTAGGAAATCATGTTTTTTTGAATTAATAGCAATAAAAACAATACATTGTTTTATTAAAAGTAAATGAATTTGTTTCTTATTTGTATTATAATAATTTATGGAACTATATTTGAGATCGTACAAGGAATTACCACTCACACCATAAAATTTAGATCATGTATTTTTACATTATCTTAATACAAGTCCCTAAAATTGAAAATCAAAATTTTAATGGGCTGTATGATCTTCATCTTTGGGACACCGAGTGATGAATGTGACCACTAAGGATGTGATACCTTAAGTCACTCGGTTATCTATTTTTTCCTGGATGAAATTTATTTTTTTGATCAATATTTTTGTTGTTTTATGACTTTTTTTATTATAAAATATTATCCCATAAATGTGTTTAGGATAATTACTTTTGTATTTTTTCATTATTTATTTTTTGAATTATTTTAACAACTTGGTTATTATATGATTCAATATATTTTATCCACCCACTTTTGATTGGGATTGACCGTTAGTCCATGTTTCAGTTGGATTAAGAACAAAGGTACAAGGGTACCATTGTATCCAAGTTGTTTCAAGATAAATTGGTATCAGATCTATATCTTATATCATTATCCATTCATTGATGTTTTTATATAGGTGGGTGGTACTATAATATATGATATAGTATGGATGGGACATAATAGGTATTTGTAAGTGATTTCCTAGATATATCTCATAAAAAATACTAAATTCACTAAGGATTCTTGGGAAAATTAACATTCAATAATATTTATTTCTTTTTTATAAATTTTTTTAAATTCTATTATATTTTTGTTGAAATGAAAATTTTTATATATGCTTTATGGAATTAATATTCTAGTATCTCTTGTTTGTAATGTTCATCTGTATGACATTTCTAATGGTCCCAATTTTGTTTTTGATGTCTTCTACTATATTCTTATGACAAGTCATTTAAATAGTAAACGTGATGAATATTCTATTGAAAAATATTAGTAAAACCACAAAGTTAGCTGAACTAATGTTGAGATAGTATTTTGTTCTACACAATCATAGATATAAGTGTCTACCTACATTTACATTCAGTATTTTATAATGTATACTTGAAGGGATGAATAATGAGATTATTTATAGGAGTATTTTCATCAAAAAGAACTAAAATTCCATTGTTCGAATTATCTACAAGAGTTTATGGATTGGTTGAAAATAATTATATACTTTACTAGTTCATAGAACCACTAATAAAATATAGTTAAATGTTATATCTTTAATCTTAATGGAAATATAAAGAGATTTTGTGATTTTATGGTGGTAGTGAAGAATCATGAGAATATGCAGGGGAAAGAAATTAGTGCACTTTTCAAAAATCAAGGATATATATTTTTTATAGTCATATAAAATTACATTGAGTTTCACAAAATTTATTAGGGTGAAAATTATTTTATATCTAAAAACATTTTTGTATGTCTCATCCAATATAGAAAATAGATATATCAATTAAAAATATGATGGCTAGATGGTTTGAGATAGTTCTAAAACCTAAAATAATATTTGAGTTTTTCTTATAGAATTTCACTAATTTCCTTCTCATTCTTAATATACTTTTGACATTTGGGAAATATTTACCTAATAAGTCAAGGTTAATTGGTGATCATTTTTTCCCTATGGTAGTTCTATGATATCCATTAATGGAATGATATTGTGTTATGAGTATCATGGTAGTTCAATATATTAGGTTGTGATCAAACCTCTGGAAGTTCAAAGAATATTCCCAGTGACTTTTATTTCACTATTGAATAATTGTGATTTTGAAACAGAATTATAGTGAATCAGCTATGATCTATAGTTTGTAGAGTTTATCGTCCTACCAATATAAGTTATTCAATTTAGTTTCTACTACATATTGTTGAATGAGCTCATAAGTACAATAAAGTAATATGGTTCCATAGGATACATTAAGTTAAAAGTGATTCTAGTCAAAGGAATCTTGAGTGAGTATTATTCACTAAGTATAATAATTTCTATTATAAGTTGATGGGGGTCTAGTAACCACGAGAGGTACCATCAATATAATGTTACCTTTTTTGACTTCTTTAATTTATATGGGCGCATCATATTAATTTTTATCATACTATTTTTTGAACATTATGAATATAATAATGGTAATTTTTTATTACATGGGGTATGTTACTACGCCCATCAAATCAAATTTTTAGAAGGGTATCTAGTGTCTTACATTTGTATTTTTTTCAGAAATGGAGCATACATGGGGTCTTAAATTTCACATTAAGAAACCACTTGATTTCAATTTTTAAATAAATTTGCAAGTTTCTCATTATCCCAAGATTAAACATTATATCTATCAAGTTTCGGTTAATGTGGTTGATGGGATGTGCTTTATTAATAAAGGAGAATAGAAACTGAGGTTGAGTAGAGAAAGACCATTTTTAATGTTTTGTATAGAAATATTCATGTATTGTACTTTTCATGGGGAGAGAATTGTTGATTTATGATCCCCCTATAGTTTTATTTGGGCTTTCTTTCTTTCCATACATATTTTTCTTGGCATTCCCTTGGTATGTGGGGTATAAATTTCTATTGATCTAGTACTTAGAATGTGAACAGTATTTATTAATTCTTTGCATTTAGTATATGAAAATATAAAATAATTATAATTTTTATTGGATGATGTTATAGGGAATTTTTCAAAAAATTAGGTGTGTCAACATGGTTCAAACATGTTCTCATTGCAAATTATGATTATTAGAAAATTTCCCTCTCAACTAATTACTGATGACTCAGTCATGTAATGATGAAAAAAATTATATTATAAGGGTATGATAATATGATTGTCCAGTTAAATTGGGAAAATTATTATTCAAGGATTGTTCATTGATCTTATTATAACTAATTGACAATATATTTATCTAACATTCATAATACATCCATTTGGGGTTGGAATGTCTATTATGAGTATCTTTTAAACCCATTTGGACAGTCAAAAGACCCAATTATTTTTATGGATTTTATTTAGAATATATTTCATGATTCGATAGACTTGTTCATTATTTTACTTGAATATTAAAATCAGGTCTAATATCAATATAAGGATGCCCATGTGAAATATATGGGATATGTTATAGAAACACTAAATGATCATCCAATTTAAAGGAATTTTATGAAATGTAACATCGGGATATTATAAGTTATTTTTTGGGGACTTGTGGTATTAGAACGTGGAATTTCAATTGATCATTAGAAGGGAATATCATTAATGAAATGGTAGAAATAATATATTGTTTTTGAGATTCATATATTATTATGGTTATAAGGATATTATAACAAATTCATGAGATATTTATCAATGTTGGATTCTCTAAAGACCAATCTCACTCAGAAGGGTGTGTATTTTTTATGGGATGAGAAATTTCATAATTCATCAGTTGAGATGAATTTTTTTTGACTTATGTACTGGGGTTTACTCTTCGAAACATCATGAATGTCTATGTGGTATTCCATGATTCATTTTGTATGGTTTTAGTTCATTCCCATATAGAGGGTGAGCATATATAAGACCATGGCACCATAAATCTTATGATACATGAGAAGAATTATCCATATCATGTTATCAAACTCATATTTGTGATGAATTATATCAATATTTTGTGGCATTACATTATTATAAATTGGTTTCAAATTTATTATAAAGAAAATATTTAGTTATACTATATCTCATGAAGATTTTAATATTCGATAAATCTATTGTGTGGAGTATATTAATCAGGTTTCGTTTTATATTACCTTATGTATTGAAAAGGGTAATGACATTATTAAGAAACGTTCAAACCCAGTGAGAAGGTTTCATTAGAATAGTGTAATATGATGGTTCCATTTGGTCAATTTCATTTGGGAGTCCATGAGAATAAGTCTGAGATTTTTCTGGTGGGTATAGAATCGACCTATGGTCATCTTGATTTTATATATCGAGAGAATCAAAATGATTAAAAATCATGTGGAATTTGAGAAAATATTTATAATATTGGGGCCATTTGGGAATATTTATTCATCATAGTGTTTATCCTATAATTATAGACCACATCTGTTATACCTTCTCCTTAGTGGAATAATTTGATGGTGGATTACTATAACACTATGTTGGTGTTACATCATGGAGACAAAAATATGATTTTTGATATGTTGAGGTAATTATTCTATCTACGATTGAGGAAAGAAATCATTTTAATTTAATATCATTATTTTAGAAGTCTATAGGTCATTATCGGGGACCATATACTGGTAATATTTCATCAACCACTTATAATAAAAAAATTGGAAGTGGTGTGAGATTTCTATGGACATTGTGGTTCAGTTTTACATACCCCATGAGGTGGAATGCAATGTGGATTTTTATTGATAGGATGACCATATTGGATCACTATACACCCATTCCTGATAGATATTGGGTTGAAGACATAGGATGTTTCTATATATAAGATATTTTTAGAATTCATGGAGTTCTATATAATATATTTTTTTAATATAGATCCCCATATAATATCCAGGTTTTAGATATGCATCTATGAGTCCATAGGATCCTAATATTTTTAGGGATGGTATATCATCCAAAAATAGATGTCTGGATAGAGTGAGAAATATATATTTTTTATAAAATTTATTGTATCTGCATTTTATGACATTTATGAATCATACAATAACCATTTTCATAATAGTTGAGTATTTTTATAACAATAAATACTAGCATGATATTAAAATGGCTCAATTTGATTCCTTATATGGATAACTGTGTATATATCCATTATATTGGTTGGAGATTAGTGAATTTTTCTTGGATAAACAATTTTTGTTCTAAGAGACGACGATGAGAATTCATTTGATTAATCCAAATATACTGATAGGTCAAAGTGGGTATATATCTTGCACAATTCATTAATGTTGACTATTGCAGTTGTATATGGGTGAATTGTTTTTAATTTCCCCTCACTTGAGTCAATAACATCATAAAAACTAGAAAATAATAGGCTGAGTATTTTTTGTCTATTTTTGATAATTGAGAGAGTTGTGAATGTGGACTATAGTTTTCAACATTCATTGTAGTTGTTAATAATCCACTGAAATTTTAATTTATTGTATCAAAGAATGTATATTTATAATATTTATCATGATATTAGATTAGAACATCTTTATATTGATCCTATTATATTAGTGATTATGATTATATTCAGGATTGTTGTTATTGAGACAATGATTCATCATTATAATATAATAAAATTTTCTAAATTAAGGGTGTAATGGTACTAATTTACATGAGACATGGGAGTGTGAGGGCCTAATTGTACTAAAATTCCTTAACATCATTGATATATAAAATTTTAAATACTAATTCTTTGGATAGAAATATTTATAGTCTTAAGATTAATACTTCTTGTTACCATGTTTTAGGTACATATTAACTCTTTATTTTCTTATATTATTGGGGTTTATTTTAGGCCTTTCGATGATGGAGAGTGTTTCTCAGGGAACTTGACAAACTTTTATGGCACATATGTTTTGGAAAATTAATGGTGTGTCAGTATAATCATGTTAAAATAATATAGATGATTCTTATTGGATATTAACTACATTAGGTGATTTAATATGTTTTTTTTTGCACTCTCTATATGTGTATGGTCTATTGGATAGATTCACGGTATGAATATATTTAAAAAATTTGATTTTTTCTCTTCGACGATTCACTAAAATAAGTAATAATGTGAAAAAATATAAATTTTTTAATGGATTTCACAACATCAAATGCTTAGGATGAAATTATGACCCCATATAAACTGATGTTTCTATGTAATAACAACCTCAATTATTTAAATCATGAATCAAGGATTTATTCCATGAATTCCACATGACAAGAATTTTTTTGTAAGTTGAAACTTGAAAATTATTAAATTTTTCATTTAACCTCTTCTTTTAATCACTAGGGTGACTCCATTACAATTTGGGCTAATTTGTTCCCCTCTGGATGTCTTGGTATAACATTTTAACTACAGTGAGTATCCAAGAATTGTTTTTCTCCATCTCCCCATTATCCTTTTTTTAAATGGCATGATCTCATATTTATTGAGTGAATTGAAGTGAGATATTGATGATTTCTAGTTTCTAATTCCCATTTTCATCAGCATTTCTATATTCATTAGTGTTCTTTCCCATTGATGGTGTAAAATTTATCCCTGATTATTGGTTTTGGTTATATTATAAATTTCCCAATTATTGATAAATTTAATTGATATATATATATATATATTTGAATAGATTATTTAAATGATATAAAATCCCATATTTTCAATGATTGATACACAATTATGATAAAGGTATCATGATTAAGAAAAATAAATGATTTCAATAAATTTGAAATGGTTAGGGATATTTGAGAAGAAAATTATAACTTTATTTGGAAATTGACCATAGAGATTAATGTATTAAATTGACAAATGATTTGAAAATACATCAATGAGTAAAAACATATTTTTTTGGTTTTAAAATGTGAATGGCATGTTAAAAATTTAATGATGTAAATTTTATTTTTAAAATAACTTTAAATGAAGGATTTTCCCATGATTTAATTATTTATTAACAAAATAACATGTGAGTCTAGGTAGTTATTTGTTAATTTGTAAAATAATAGTACTATTTAGGCCATCATCATTGGATTGACCTTAAAATTAATAATATAATCATACTACATCACGATTCTATCCCTGACGGTTAGTTGTGTCCCAACACCACAAGTCTAGGGATGTGTGCACACATTGATATGAGATCACTAATAGGGTGTGTGAGGATAATATTATAGTAAACTACTGTACAACTACTCTTGATACATGGTCATATGATATTCATGAATTTATGAGTTTGTTAAATTGATTTATAGAATCACGTCATTTATTCTTGTGCTTTTTTATAAATGATTCATATAAATGTATATTTCAACATATTTTGATATATATGACATCTATTTTAATAATGAAATAATTTTTTGTAGAAATTATATAGATATAATTCCATTAAATGTTTAATTTATATTAAATGAATATTAGGAATAATTATTATGGAATTAATTCATGAGGACATGGTGAGACCCTATATAACGCAATCGATGATTTTTATACAGTGAAAATACATCATTTTTAGGAATATTAAATTAAATTATCAAACAAATGATTATAGATTAAATTGGTTTACTAACTTTAGAAATATGGAAACAAAAAAAATTTTCCATATGTGAACTACTTAATCTCTTAGTCTATTTTTCATAAATATAACCCTCATTTTACACTTCAAAAAAAAAATTTCATATGTTGGATAAACAAATCATAATAATCGGTGATATAAGATGCCCAATAAGTGTATAGTAAGGAAATATATAAGCATAGTATAAACATAAGGTTTTTAGAATGTGATAATAACATTTTCAACCATACCTTTGATATCAATGATCATAATTATCACTCAAGGAATAATGATTAGAATATAAAATGATGTGATTCAATGGAAGTCAAAGAACCAGAGTCAGGAGATCATTAGACCATGATTTTATGGCATACACATATATATTGAAAATTATTTTAAAATTAGTCATGAATCATTGCCTGGGCCATAATTGTGGACAATAACCTTTACAGAACCTTGTATACTCTTCATCACATATTTTTATTGTTTAATTAGAATCAATTCTAGTTACCACCATGTATTTCTAAAATATTTCCATTCCCCATCCTAGTCATTCCAGTATAATGATTTATAAATATTTTCCCAATGATTTGGAGGTATATATAGTTCCTACAGTTCACATAATGAAACCAATATTTATGTGTTATAGAATATCATAATGATTTGTCATATCATAACCCATGAAATAAAATTATTGTTGGTAAAATTTACAATTATAATAACATATGAAATAAAATGGAAATCATAAACATTTAATCATTCCATAACCTATGAAATTGATATAGTATTCATAATAATAATTCATCATAGAATAACAAAGGAAAAGAATCATGTTTTGTAAAAAAGTTATTATGGTATAACTAATAGAAAAAAAGTTGTTTTATAAACAACATTATATTGTAAACATTAATAATTTAATAAAATAGCAAGAATTGTTTCCCTATATATTTTCCATATTAAATAATTATTTATATAAAAGGATGTCATCTTAGATGGTGAAGGATTTTTAATGTTTTTTGGACCAATTTTTTAGGAAATAGCTATATTTTAAATATTAATTTGTAAAAATTATATCTTATTTGAAATAATTTTCTAATATAATTAAAACATATAAAAGAATAAATTATAAAAATTAACAAAATAATTAAGGAAACATAATTTCCTATTAAAAAAACTCTTCGATAAAATAAAGTTTTTTAAAAAACATTATTCTTGAAAATATCATTAGAAACATATAAAAGAATGTTTGTAAGAAAATATTAAAAAAATTAATAAATAAATTATTTTAAATATCATTTACCTTGAAAAATATCTCAAAACATCATTTTAATACTTTTTAATAAAAATGGTTTAAAAATGAAACAGATTTCTGATCAAAGTGAGAAATAAGTTCATTTTTTTCATAAAAGATGCTCTAAATTATATTAATTACCAATGAATTGAAAATTTGTACAATAACATGAATATATCATGAGTAACCAAAGATAAAGAATTTTTTTGATAATTCTTTAGATATGGATCATAATATTTCATCAATGGAATTATAGTCATAAACAGTCTTGATAAACAATGAGATTTTAGAAAAAATATCTTACCACTTTGTTAACATTGAATAATAATCCCTATGGAAAAAATAAAAGAAAATGATTTATAAAATACCTTTAAATGAATGATAATTAGGATATAACATTTCCACATAGTAGTATATACACCTCCAAAAATATTGTAGGTTGAAAACATAAAAAGTGTCTCAATGAAAGAAAATTGAGACAAAAGTCCCTTACATTATATATTGAATTCCATCGTACTCATTCAAAACATATGTATATAAAAATATATTTTTATTATACACCTATCATAGAAAAATATCTATATATATCATTCTTTATATTATTTTATTATCATTATATATTACCCATATATTAAAAATTCGATGTAATTGTTTTGGGCAATAAAAAATAAATTTCTCAAACATGTTTTTAGTTTTTATTGTTTTACACCTAATTAGATCATGATTAAGTCATGTACAGAATTATAAAAATAATATAAATGAAATATAATTTCATTTTATATTTATTTATAATTATCCATGTTGTTTATGGATCTAGAATTAAATATATTATTCTTGGAGATTGTAGGTCGTATATTTTAATAAACATTGTTTCTATTTCTTATCGTATTGAAAAAAGAAAAGTAAAAGGTATATATACATATTTTATAAATATTATAGAATTTTAATATAATATATATCATATATTTATATTTAACCAATCCTTATTACATTCCATATCAATCATAAAAGAAGAAAATCACTTCGCGTGGTGGTATTACTCTATACACAATAATTAAATTATCGTATTCCAACAAAATGGAAATCATGAAGATGTATGTTATATAATAATCTCAGATTAATAAGTACATAATTAATTTAATATATATCTTATATAAAAATTATTTAAATTATTATTACCAACCTATAATGGTGGTAATGGGAAAATGAAGGACATCGATTCTTGAGGTGTAAGTCTGTCATACACATAAAGGATGATTTCAAAACCAATTTGATGGAAATGTGTGGGTTTTTAGGTCATTACCATCACATAACGACATAAAATTATATCTAATATACTAATAATGTTATATAATAATTATATATAATAAAATTTAATTTTTTTGAAGAATAATTAAAAAAAACGTTCTTTCAGAACTATAACCACTATTTCGAGTATCTCCTATTCTATTTCACAGAAGGACTTTTGTGGTTAGATTTACAGATAGTGTAAGGATTATAGAACATATTTATGAATTTTTGAAATATATAATAATATTTATTGATCAATTAAAATGGCTTTATAGCTATGAATATAGGGGAAGAGTGGGTGACCTTTTGTAATGAAGGTGAGTGGGAATTTTTTATTTTTTCTCAATGAGAGAATTCGACAAATTATTTTTCAATTTAAAGCATCTCCAATAATGACAAAATATACATAATATAATAGATTGTTTAAAAATAGGTCTATAAAATTGGTTTTGGGAAATTATTGTGTCTTTTTTACACATTATATTCTACATTTAACTAATAAGTAATCTTTGTTTTACATTAATCGCGTGTAATTATGTTTTATGACATTCACTAGAAACCTATATAAAAAACATTTAATTATTAGAAAATATAAATTATTTTTACTAAAAATATTGAATCTATTTTTCCATATTAAATTTATATAAGTGGCATAAATTAATGTAAAATATTTTCTATAGACTACTTGAGAAAACTGGTTTTAATGAAAAATATATCAAAATATTACTATGTATTTTTATTAAATTTCAATAATAAACTGATTCCAATGAATAAATTGGATTAATATATCAATATTTCAACTGAACAATTGATTGAAATAAATTAAATTGCAATTTTACTATATAAATAAATCATTTTAAGATGCATTTTTCAATTAAAATTCATTATTTTTATTATTCATTAAAAGGTAATGATTTCATAAAAATTCCATAAATTAACCCTATAATTTTTTTATAAAACTATCCAATGTTAAAAAATATTTTTATTTCATCAAATTAATTTTCTGAAACTTTAAAAATTTATTTTAATTATTTATCATAAAATGATATAAAAAGATATTTATGAGAGATTTTTATATTAAAAACATATAAAGACGTAACGTAAATTATATATTTAATTGTCATCATTATTTTAATATATAAAAAATTATATTTAAAAGTTATTTTTATTAATTTTAATGAATTCAATATATTTGTTATAATAGTTGTGTTTAAATAACAATTTTAATAATATATCATTATTCTGTTACTACTCATTTTCATGTGTAACACATGATAAAATTGTATATCATTTATAGAAATATTTACTTAGTGTTGCGTGTAATTTTATATATTTTTTAATTTGTATTAAATACATGAAATAAAATTTAATTTAATTTCATAGAAAACAAATCATAAAATCATTGTGTGTTACATATTACCCCCATTAAATTTAATTTCTAAAAAAATTAATTAATAAAATAAAAATTGAGGATACTTTTGTCTTACCATATCATAAAGATCCCGTATTGATTCTTATGACTAGTTGTTTCACCAAAAGAACATTTACCAGGTGAGTGGTATTGTTTCATAGTACATTCCTTGTATGATCTAGAATCCCAACATGTTTTTCCACATCATAATGATCTTTCTCTACAAGTGTAACACCTATGTTCTGAACATATAAAGAGTCTAGTATGTACATCCTAATTAGAGATACATGAAACTCATCATGGAATTGATAGAAGACTGGTGGAATATCCAATAGATATGATACCATCTGGATATGATCATTAATTTTGAAGGGACTAATACATATAAGGATTACATACCCTTTCTATATAAATATCTAAACATTCTTCATTGTGTATATAATTATAAATAATGTGGGAAAACATGAAAATAAAGATCAAATTGAAAATTATATGCATAATTTTTGTTTTTATTTTTACATACCTTGATAGGATTCAGAATGGATCAAGCCATTTAATCATCTATCTCAGGTCTGAGTAGTTTTTATTCTCCAACTTCATTCCTGCAGGTTGGAGAACTAGATTTATATCTATATAGGGATTCATAATGATCCGTCCAAAATATTGAGCGAATGATATTATTATAATGAAATTAATGTAAAGGAATTATGGATTCCAACCACCATTGAAACCCAAATTAGAATATCTAATTGTATTCTCTAACGTTTGAATTTTTATGTTTTATTGAGTTTTTTCATGAAGATGATATGTAATGTTGAAAATCAGTTATATATCATGACCTTTTCAATACATCATAGAAAAATAATTGTAAAACATAGATTTGGATCAAATAAAATGGAATTGGATACTCCATGAATCTATAAAACATCCATTATGTATATACAAGAAAGATAAACAGGATAGAACTACTCTATAATAAAAATGATGTGTGTTGAAATAGTATGTTTATTGACTGAAACCCATATAGTATTATTCCTTTTATATTATATGGGTAATATAATTAAAAAATAAATATATATTATCTCTGATTTCTATTCTAGAATTGGTAATAGATTCAAAATCCCCTTTCATATTTTATTTTATCAATAACTATTTGATAAACCAAGGACAATGATGAATTTTTTTTCAAATCTATCTCAATGAAATAACACTATAATTATTCTTTAAAATATATATAAATCATCATTAAACCATGATAAATAGATAATGAATAACGATGAGCCTTCTATAACAACTAGTTTATAAAATCTGGTATAGATGAAATGAAAAAAGTATTTCCTCATCCTCAACATTCCATCATGATTGAATCTGAACATAGAAATTTATAAACTTATAATGCTCATAATCTTCCTTCTGGACCTATATAATATTAATCTGAATAAAAGGTGAACATTTATTTATTAAAGAAATATGATTTCCATCATGTTGTTTTTCGATAATATTCCTTTGAATATACAAAAAATGGACCTCTTTTTTTCATTACCATGGATATAGAATCATGATCCTTTTGACTCAAAGAATTATCCACCGTTTTCATGTTATCAAAGAGTAAATTAATTGATAATAAATTATCTGCAATCTATTATATCCCTATTCACTAGAATATGTTAAACTCCTTTTGTGTAATATATACGTCAATATTTTTTAATGTTAAATATATCACACTTTTCTCTACAAGTGTAATTCCACCATGTCATTAATGAAAAAATATAAACAAAGTACCCCAAACCATGTATTGGGTAATATTTCACATGAGTCATCAATTTTTATGACGAATTAGCAAAAAAAATTATTATGCATAATAACACATCCCAATACCTTGTTGTTTTTATAATCATAGATTTCAACCCCTTATTTAGTATAGGTTAATTTTATCATAGGTGTGTTGAGTTTACTTTTCTTCTTCCCCTTAAAATTTTCCTCACATTCACCTATACACATGAATTTGGATACATTCCAAGATTACATGGTCAAAATATAAGATATTTATGATATATTCTACATAAACCATTGATAAAATATTAGTCATCCATGAAAACTACATATGTCAGTCATTGTGGTCAATCTCGTACAATATTCATTTGCCTTTGTATTTAACAAATATATTAATATACCTTATCTTGAGATCATGTGATCCAAAACTGAACCGATTTTATGAAAAAAGTCACACTTTTTATATTATTAATATAGTATATTTTTCCTTTAAGTGTGTTTTAAAATGCCGAAGTTGTCATCATGCTCTAGACATCTCAATGAATATATGAGAATATATTTTATAAATACTACTATGAACAAATTAATGTAATATCTAAAGACTCCAATTATTAAATTTATAATGATAAAATGGGAATTAGTAAAATTAAAATGAAGCACTATATATTCATAGTGTTCATAAATTGAGATGAATTCCATCATTTCTATATCATCATCATTGACCCTAAATTAATGATATCAAGAATGATGTCAAATTATTGAGCTCAACATAGTTGATAAAAAAATTAATTAATATGAGGGAGATGTTTTTTGTTTTTAATTCTGATATTCTTCAACTAAAAATAACCAATGCATATTCAGCTGATCCATCATTATTTATTACAAGGTGAAAAAGTGTACCCAAATGTGACACACTTGGGCTAATGAATCCCTTATCATTGTTTTCTTGTATTTCATTATTCTATCAATAAAACATAATTGGATTCATTCAATAAAGAGTAATTTAAATTCGTGTGGCACTATTTTTGAGTCATATTGGAAAATCTACTTCTTGTTTTTGTGGAAGGATTGGAAAATCACATATAATTGAATCAATAAATTGTATAAAATTCGTATATCATTGATGCGAAGTTTCAAAAAATCATATTTGAGATAAAAAACACTTCATAATGGGATTTAAAACCATACATTAGATGTAATATCTATCTCAAATTTATACTTATCATAACATTGATAGACGATCATAGGTTGGTTACTAATATCAAATATGAATTACATTAATCAACAATTGATGTGGATTTTATTTATAGAAATCTAATCCAGGTGTTTATTAAGATCAATTTCAACCAGTGTGTGATTGAAATTTTCTTAATGAAGTACATTCCTAGTAGTATAAAATGTAGATTATTGTAAATCCTGAGAATCCATAATCATTCCATTTAGGGATTTGACTTCTAATTCCACATATTATTTTTTGTGTGACATATTTATACCCTTATAAAGTTATTTACATATGATGTAATGGCTTTATCAAATTCCATATATTAAATGTTCAATTCTATAGTGTATGGTTCGTATACCGTTCACAATTTATTTATCACACTCCTCTTCAGAAATAGTGATTGCATGAGATTTCCACTTGTTAATTGGATTAGATGGTTGCTGACATCGATCCTTATCATTAACCACAGTTTTTGAGAAATGGAGTTCATAATTCTCATTTTTCTTACACATTAAGCACTAATGTGTCATTGATTTCCTCTTTTCATCATTAATAATATTTACAATTTTTTCTAACTTCATCCCATCACATTGGAAATCTATTTCTCGATTACCTTCCCTTCCAAACCGAGAATAGTTACTCCCCCAAAGATATTTTCTTTATACTTTTTCCCACACATAGATCATAATGGAAATATCATCTTCATCTCATCATGGTTCTTACATTAGTTTTTGACCTCAATCATCATTTTCTTGTCAAAACGATGAAGATGATACATAACTAAATCATTTATTTCCACCATTATTTCATAATGAACAATATCGTCATAAATTATGTAGTATATTAGTGATAATGACATTCATATACATAGATATATCCCAAAAAATAATTAATCAACCTTGATTTTAGGTTTGATGATAATACATGAAGCATACCTTGAAATTATTATAAATTATCCTCAAATGCACCAACTGATTAATTGTCATTTTTCATTATCTCAAGGAACTCTTTACATATATATATACGTATGAATATTATGATTAAGTAACATTGTAAAATTAATTTGTTAATCATATAAAAATCCATGTATTAAATATCATCTCATTCTATTGTATTCTTGATAAAATTCCACCAATTATCTTTTTCACCTTCCAAATGGTAAATTTTAGGATTTAATTTTTCATGTTACAATCATTGGTGAATAGAAAACATCATTCCATTGGTACTAATCCACTATTAATTAACAAGTGGGTTAGATGACTAACTAGAAGAATGTGAGCGATACCTCATGATGGAAACAATAGATTTTTTTTTCATCCTTGTTCTATTTGGGCGTCTAGGGATATTCTTACATTGAGAAAGTTGTGTGACAATATTTATGATAAATTTCTTTCCTTGTCTCATATAATTTAGATTATCAAAATTAATATCATTACTTTAATGTCACACTCAAAATTAATAAGGTTCCTTCAGGTTACTTACATTGACTAAAACAAAAAAAACATAGAGTATAAAAAAATAATCATAAGGGGTAACCACATAATCATGAAAATATCTTATATGATGTCAAAATTATTAAACCTTAATTTAATATAAGATAAAATTAGTTTATCCAAGATTATTCCTAGCCAAATTTTATTTAAATCCAACATTATTGTTCATAAATAGATAATTAATTTGAAAAGGTCATCCCCAAAGAGTTTCAAAACATATGTTCAGTATGACATATTATTATTTACCAGTTCCTGATTGATTCTTGCGCAATATGGTGCATTTGGGTTGTTTCCCCAAGGATTTTTTTCAATATCCATTTCCACTTATAGTTTCCAGATATAGATGTGTATATATAAATCCACTATCTCAATACATTACCAAAATGATATGACATTTTTATATAATTTAAATAACCCATAATTATATCCTTATATATATCTTTAGATAACCCACTATGGTTTTCTCATACTAGTTTCAAATGGATATCATAACCCCTCACATGATATAATGATAATAACCCTTTCCTTCTATAAATAATAATTATATAATTTCTGTGGATTACATAATACATTACAAAAACACAATCCAAAATACCATATGTGTTTAATACCTTTGGAAACATGGAATAATAATCACTATTTCATAATTGGACTACATCATCTCATACTACATTATTCATAATGGGAACCCTTTATAAACACATCACATAAAATTAATATCTTTATAACATGGGGAAAGAAAACCTATGAATGGATGGGATAAAAATACCAATAAGGGTGAATAGGGGGGATATATATGCATAACATGAACCTTGGATAATTTGAACATGATAATAATATTTTAAAATATTAAAATGTATATCAAAAATCAAAATAATGAGTCATGGATTAAGGATTGGAAATTCATAATATATGATTCAGAAATGAATAAAAAACATGAGGCCCATTAGAATAAGATATTGAATTTATATAATACACATTATAATAGTAAAATATATCCATATTAGTCAAGTATTACTGTTAAGACCTTCATAGTTGACCAAATCCTTTAATAAACATCTTTTACTCCCTATTTATTCCCTATATAACTAAATCGATTTTACCTCAATTTCCATTCCCAAATAAGATAATAGTGTACTCTCCTCATTCCAATCCTATCTAAATAAATATATATTTATATTTACACAATTATTTGGATAGAGATAATGGTTCCACTAATCACATAATTAAAAATATATATATTTATGCCCAATATCAACAATAATAATCATATCATAACGCATGAAATGAAAGGGGTATCATAAACATTTCCTCATATCATCACCTATTAAATAAAGTGGGTGTCATATATATTTAATAAAATTATATATTTTGGAAAAAAGATAGCTTCCATATCATTTAATCATATACTTACCATTGAAAAGAAATGGGTTTCGTAACCATTTTATCATGGTATAACCTATGGAACCAAAATCAGTTTATTAAAAAACATTCAATTTTAATTATATATCATTCAAATAATTTATAAGAATGGTCTCATGGGATATTTTCCTTATAATACAATATATTATTTTAAATTATGTAATACTATATGTATAATGAATATTAATGATCTTTTAAAACATTTCTTAAGGATAAAAGCATTTTTTTTAAAATATATTTTTTAAAAATATATAATTTTGAAAATATTTTTATATAAAAAATATCTTAAATAAAACAATGATTATTTAATAACAATTTAAACATATCTTGAGAAATATATACGTTCCCACATGAAATCTTAATTTTAAAACATAATGAATTTGTAAAACCTTTTAACAAGAAAATAAAAATGGAAACAAATAAATAATGATTTGTAAACAATATTAATAACCCTTTAAAATGTTGATATTCTTTAAAATAAAATTCATTTATAATTTTATTAATATAAAAATTATAATCTCCTTGTAATTTTTTTAGAAAATATTATTTTTGAATAATGTATATTTTTTCTTGAATAGTGAAATAATTTGACAATTTTCATACAAAATTTTCTTCATTATATTAAGTAACAAGTAATGGAAAAATGGAACCATTACCTGAAGATATAATGACTTGCTTAAGGAGAAGAAACTTTATGAGAATTATTGATATATTATTCATAATATTTCATAAATGGATGCCTAATTATAAAAAATCCTAATAAACAATGAGATTATAATAATAAAAACATACTACTCTGTTAACATTTAATCAAAATTCCCAAGAAAGAATTAAATTATATTAATCTAGAAATATCATTAAAATAAGTTGACTAAAAACATAACATTTAATAGTATAATTATATAAAAATCCTATAATAGTACATGTGTTTAATATAACATGTATCTGAATGATAGAAAATGGAGAAAACATTCTCTTACAATAAGTCTTAACTTCCATCATACATAATAAAAATATTGTATAATAAATATATTTTTATTATAAATAAATCATATAAAAATATTCTAATATATCATACAATATATAATTTTCTTTTTGGATTTATATAATCCTTTTTTTAACAATTCCATGTTAAAGTAAAGTGTCAGGTAATAGTCACTTTGTTTCTCATAAATGTTTTTATCTTTATAATTATTCCTCTAATTTAGATAATAATTTAATAACCTCAACAATGATAACCATGATATAAATATAATATATTTTTATTATATATTAACTAATTTTATTCCATAATATGTTATTATATGAAATTAAATGGTACAATTCTTGAAGACGGTAGGTTGTACATATGCTTTGATAACGTTTCCATTCCATGTCGTATTGAATGAATTAAAATTAAATTGTATATATTCATAAAACATCATTAAAGTATTATTATTTGGTCATATATACCATTAGTATATATATTAAAGGCATCATTAATACATTCCATTTAAATATCGAATACACCACATCACTTCGTGATGCAGTGGTCCTTTGTTATCATAAATGGCCTTATCATATTCCCACAAAATGGAATGAATGAGGGTATGTTTTATATAATTATTCCTGAAACATAAATATGTAATACATATCATATAAATCATATATAAATATTATTTCCATCATTATTTTCATCATTGAAAGATGGTACTGAAAAAATGAACGACATTGGTTTTCAAGGCGGTAATCTATTGAACACAAGAATGATGATTTTTAACCCATTTGATTGATTTTTTTTAATTTATTTAACAAAAAAACATAAAAATCATGGAATAATTAATATTACTCAGCTATTATATGATAATGAAATTATAATAATTAATGGGGTAAGTGGAAGATATAAAAAACCGTCATTGATGAACATTACCTCTTCTCCAAGTATCTCTATTTAGTTTTAACGAAAGGCCATACATGGATATATTTCTGCCAAATTTTAGTATTCAAAGATTTCTTTAAGTAAATATGAATTATATTTATATATTTATTTTTTAATCTAAATTTCTAGAGAGGTGTGAAGAGAGGGTATGAGTTGGTGGCTATTTATAAGGGATGTGAGTGTGACTCTGGTAATTTTTTAAAAGAGTGAATTCTATCATCATTTTTCCATGATACATTGATCAAATAATATAATAATCTCTATAATTGAATTTATATTACCTATAAATGTCTATAAAATGGATTTTAGACATGTTTTGGGTTATTTATAAACAACATATTCTATATTTAACAAATACGTTATCTTTTTTTACATTAACCACTATAATTAATTGAAATTTTAAACATGGAAGTATTTGTTAAAAAATATGTTGTCCTTATTAAAAAATATAAATTTTTAGGATTAAATATATCGAGTAAATTTCCCTAAATTTAATTTATATAGGTGTTATTAATTAATTTAAAATTATTTTCCTAGATTTGTCGATAAAATGCAATTTAAATGTGAAAATGATCAAAATATTGCAATGTGTTTATATTAAATTTCAAAATAAAATTGATTCCAATATACAATATTATATTAATATATATATATATAATATAACTAACTATAATATTAATCAAAATTAAAATATATATTAATAATTTAAATAAATTATTAAAAAATTATTATTTTCGATTAAGTTATATTATTTAATCAGTATTTATTAAAAAATAAAACATTTCAGAAAAATAAAAAAATCTCACTAAGATAATTTTGAAAAAATATATTTTAAAATGATGTTAACAATATTAGATTATGTTTTAAAATATCTAAAAAGTTTAATTTCATTGTATCTACAAAAATGTATTAATGATATTAATTTAAAAATATTATTTTCCAAACACAGAATAACATTGATAAAAATTATGCATTTCGTTATCAATATGTATAATTTATATAAAACTATTATATTTGACTTTTTTTATTATGATTCATGTTACATTTTTTAAATAGCATGGTAGTAAATTTTTTATTTAAATTGAAATATTTATAATATATCATAGTTTTGAAAAAATATAGTGTCTCTTGAAATGAAACGTAATCCAATGTTGTAAGTAAAAATACATTACATTAGTGTTTCTTATAATACAATAGTGACTTGTTTTAGAATAAAATAAAATCTGTTAATGAAATTTTAATTTATTCTGGAGAAGGTTCATCAAAACACATGGTGTAAAAATATAAATCATTAATGACCACACCCTACCTTTTTAAAGTGTGGATTATTATCACTTATCAACCATTCAATGTTGTGGTTCATTTATATAATTTTTATATCATCACTCTAGTCAAATAATCAGTGATGGTAGTATTTTTTTAGGAATTTGTTTCAAATTTCTATTACTAATGTGTGGGGGGGGTCATAGAATATGAAAAATTATTTATTGAAGAATTTTGACATAATTATTTAATTATTATTGGGGTGAAATTATTATTTAGTATTTAAACTTGTGATTTCATTAATATTTCTTCTTATTTCATTAAATTATCTCCCACATCACATGATGAATTTGATCAGAATTCTCGAATTATTGAGGCCTTAATAATTATAATAACCTAACTATGGTTTTAATCAAAATCAAAAAAAATTTATGGATGTCTTTTTAAAATTACAATTAACCATAGAATCTAAATTTTTAACAAAAAATTTCATTATTCTTTTATATTTTAGGTTTTGCATACATATTGTTAACCTATAGAATATTTAACAATAATGATCTCAATCAACATTCATCCCCAAATTATGGCTCGACCCAATGGATGATTTACACTTCTAATAATATGGTTGTTATTATAGTTGATCATACTTATGATGATTATTTATAAAATGAATAAAACTTATAGTATAATAAAAGAGTAGTGCACCAAACAAACACATTAAACATGAAGAGATGTAAATATGTTTTTTAATTGAATAGGAATCTGATATAACAGAAAGTATTTTCAAATTGAAATAATTTTTTTAGATCAATAAAGTTATAAAACATAAGTTGGATGAAAATTTTTGTTGTTTATGAAGAAACATATGTTCCTATTCAATTTTAATAAAAACAAACATATAGAATTATATTTGAAAACAAGTGAATAACCTGAAAATAATGATAAAAATAAATTTATCTCATCTAGAAATATGATCATAGAAGGTACTCACCAGCCTTTTTCATAGTTTTTTTCATTCAAATGTTTCTTATTATGTTCTTACGTACCAACCCCGTATATGGAGAATAGGGTAGTGTATTTATATCTGATTGTTGTTGGATATTTTCATTTCAAAACAACCCCGTATCTTCAATCTCCCATTTTAATATTTATATTGAAAAATAAATAGATATATTCATATTAAAAGTTTTAGATATGGATGTTGACACTTCACCCTCCGCATTTGGTTACTATTAGACAATTGGATCACATGTTATGGTTATCATTCGAAACAATGTGATTTATCTAGGGTTTTATAGAGTTTTTCCTTGGAATAAATGTTAATTCATTTATTTTTGTGAATATTCAATAAAATTTTAACCAGATTTTCTATATGGTTTTGTTACAATACACTTACATTCACTCTAAAAAGTAATCTCAATTTTCAGTATAGATCAATATAAAATTCCCTAATTATGTATTATTCTAAAATACCATATTGAATTTTGGGATAGAATTTCTGGTCTACATTTGACCCTAGGTTTCATGACTAAAGACATAAATTTTTATACAATATGTTTTTTTATATTATAGAAAAAATGGTATATTGTTTATATAATTAGTGAAACTTTATTAAGCCCTGATGGTCCTTCATTATTGATAGTCCATTTTTTACCATTGATTTGGTAGGCATAATTGTGTGGAAAATATCACATTTCAGATTGATGAATTAGCAAAGGATCATTTTGAATGAATTATAATAAACATGATTAAAAAATAATAAAATATTATAATCACATAATTTTGAGATGTAGGGTGAGTTTTATGATTAAAATATTCAATTTACTTGAATCATGATTAATTTAAATAATGCTAGAAAATTATATTTTATATTAAAAACTATGTATTACACACAAATTATATTATTAGTAAGGTAATAGATAAAATTATATAAATGTATGAATTAAATAAAATCCCAAATAGATATTATTGTTCATTTAATCATGTACTTAAAATATATAAACAAAACTAAATCATTATTCCTTACACAGAAGTATAGAATTTTTTTTCTATGATCATGGTGTCGAGTGTAATTCACTACACCATGATGAATTTTAGTGGAAAAAATTAGCAGCCCAACTTTTCCAAAAAAAAATTCATTTTCATTCTATATATTTGAATTAGTAAATGTAGGTACTCAGATTTCATTCCTCTTAAGATGATAATAATTTTTGTGGAGGTTAAGTCATTTATCAACCAAAAGTGAAAATCACAGTGTCTGAAAGATCACTCATTTTCTATTCTCTATTATATAATGAAAAAGAATGGATTGTTGGTTTATGGGTTTTATGTGTCTATGGAATTGTTGGAATATATCTTCTAAAAGGGTAGATAATATGGGTGAAACACCAACATGGAAAAAAATCAATGCATAATAATTGAAATGATAATTGGAATGTTATTGAACCACTTATTCACATGGGAAAAAGTCTGTGAAGGATTCCAGAAAGATGTAGAAAATTGTAAGTTGAGGGAAAAATGAAATATTTAGAAAAAACACAACTTAACCCTATGACATAAGAAATGATCATGCAGGTGTTATTTATTTCAATTTTTTTTTCATTTTTACCTTTTTTATCATATGTTTCACATGGGTAAAATTTCACATTCTTCTCCCAACCATTGGTTAATTTTCCAAAGACATGAATTTTATTTGTTATAACATGATAAAATTAAGAGGAAGATTTATTTTTTTACATTCCCAATGCACAACCCCTTATTTTATTCTTTCGTTCATATATTATTTTATCAATTATCAATAACATTTCAACAATGTTACATAAACATGAATTCATTCTTGAAACACATTGAATTAAATCCACTCCCACCAAAGTAAATTTAAACAAATAATGAAATGAAAATACATTTTGATGTTTGGTGGGACTATGATATGAAATATTAACGTGGCATTCAAAACTAGTTTTCATTGTCTTTAAGTGGCCTTCAAATAAAATTTTAATGTAAGGGTAATGAGAGTCTATATGGATATTTATATTTCAAGGTGGTTTATGAAATTATTCAATGGTATTAATTTATTCTAAATTAGGATATTCAGCTTGATGATCCCTAATATGAAGACTCATTTCCAGGGGTGAAAAACAATAGTGAATATATTTCTATATGTGACCCTAGAAGGATAGATAAATTTGTTCCTCATATTATGAGAACAATAAATTTCTAAATAATAATAATAATTTAATTTATTTCTTATCACAATATACTATAACAAAATTAATGATATAAGTGCAAAATTTTTTGGATGAATCAATGTATTTTGACTTACCAAATAGTTGATTTTTCCTTAGATATTTAATGGTGAGTAATTTTGAACCATTTCGTTTCTTTTATTATAATAGTTATTTAAATTTTTTGTAGATTAATTAACACTCACATAAGAAAAAAATTGATGTTGAAAAAACTAATTGATGATGAAAGTGGTAAAAATGGGAAAAATTGATAATGGTAGCAGATGAACAAGAAAAGAAAAAATAAAGTGAGATGGAGAGAGAGGGAGAGGAAAAATTCAAGGAGGGGTTATTAAATTGAAATAGGTGCTCCCTGGTTTAAACTTTCTAGGTCGTTGTATGCATTACATGGTAGGTCTACTATAGTAGTTTGGGATCTGATGGAAAGAAATGTATTTATGAGGGTGTGTTTCCTCTCATAGGGATTCTTTAGCTGATACACATTATCCGTGAATGCACTTTTTTAAGAAGGGTATTAGACATTCACTACACCAAATTGGTAATAATTAGTAACAATAAAATTATAATCCCGATGATAATTATGCATACCTGGGTGAAGCTAAAATCTTGAATTGAATATAATTACCATTTCAACATTATGAAATACATTTAATAGTCTTTTTTTCATGGTGTTATTTATACATCAATGTGTAGATATTTGAATTCACATAACAATCAAGTTGATGAAAACCTGATTCATTCAATGGATAAAATATCTCATCATAGTGAATTTCACTTTCATAATTCCATTTTTATAGCCCAAAATAACTAATGATGGATTTTAATTGTTAAATAAAATTTCTTACCAAAAACTATCCAAAATAGAGATATCCTAATGTATATTTTATGGGATAATCAAAAATCCCACATCCCCTCACTATTTCTTTCTTTAGTGTCTATTCTTAAGTGATTATTAATTCTTTAGATCATCATATTCAGTTATCTGTTGTATATTTTATCCATTCTATTCCATAGGGTGTGATATGAATTTCATGTTTTATGTATATCCCCATTATTTTTCGAAATAAATTCAATGGAACAATTATATAAATGTTTTCCATAATCACTAAAAATTAACATGGAGTTCAAACTCAATTAATGATATGGGTTTTTAGGAACTAAAAAATAGTATGTTTATCTTACGTCAAACTGGGTTCAACATAGATCCACCTAAAACTATAGTCAACCATATAAAGAATTTATGATATTCAACTGTATGGGTAAACAATCAGATGAAATTGTTTCCACAAACATTTAAGATCCCATAGGATAATAAAGGATTTTGGGGAATATAATTTTTTTAAAATTTGCCTATATTTTGGAACATGGGACATGATTGAAAGAAATTCTATGATTCCATGAATATGGAAGGCTAGATGGATATATTTTCCATGAAATTTGGAGTGGTCCTCTTTGGTCCAAGGCGGCCTCCAATAGTTATTAAGTGAAATAATTTTAAGAGGGAGTAATCTTCACTATAATTAGTAAATACATTAATTACCACGTCAAGCACATTTTTAAAAATTTTATTATCTTCCCAATAATTTTATTTTTAATCACTATTGGCCATAATTTGTTTTGAAATCTATTAATAAAAAAACCATCACAAAATTAATTTATAATTGTGGAACACCACGGTAACATTTTATTGATATATGAGTCTTGTTAAATTGGAAAATTATAATCAATTTTATTATAATGAGAGAAATTACAAAATTAATGTAGGCGAATAGCCATATTTTTTAATTTTAAATATATGTCTTTGATATCAATTTCAAACTCTTAGAGTATTAGAATCTAGTTTATTATCATCATTTTGGAATCACTTTTCTTTACTGATAAAAATAATTCTTTTTTCCATGAATATAATTATTTTTTCATTATAGATATAGGATATAAATTTATATATGGAAAATACACTACTAGATTTTACTTTTCAATGAAACTTTATCTACATTGAGTTTCAACAAGAGTTTTTGAGGCATAAATGATGAAGTTAATTTTTTATTAAAACCATGACCAAGAACAACCAAAATGGACCTAACAAATCATCAAACATAAATTTTAATGGTACGGAAAAATCTAGGGGATGGATTATCGAGGAAGATTTAATAATATTTTTTTGTTCAATGAAGGTTACCTTGAAATACTCATCCAAATTCTATATAAATTCACTCCCGAGTAGATGAGTTAGTGGTATGGTAATCATGATGATTATTTTCACGAATCACATATAGAAAATGTAATTAACAAGGAAAAAATTGATATCATGCATTAATGTGCATTAATAAATTGATTATATCCACATATCATTATTTGTATCTACATCAATTCCCTCTTGAGAAAACACATGTCATTGAGGAATAAAATTAGTAACCCTGAAGTTGTTTTTATTTAAAAGTTAACACATGGATTCATTTAAAACACTTTTATCTGTCCAAAGTGAGTAAACAAAATAATCACCCAATTGACACACCATAAAAGTTAATTTCATCAATGAAGTCCTCGATAAAATTCTAAATGAATTAAAAAACGATACTCAGCATACACCTCTGGATTGTGTTAAAAGAATCTCAATGTACAAAAGGCATTCTAAAATATTTATATGTTGCAAAGGGACAAGAGGATGCAGTCTTTTCTTGGTTTTGTGGTTCTCTTGGAATATGGAAGTATCCGGTGTATTCATAATTAAATGATTAATGATATTTTATGTCTAATAGTATATCATTTTTTTTCTATAAATTAAATGGATTAGTGATCTTGCAATTTCAAATAATTGAAACGGACACAAAATTTGTTTTTAACTCAAGTTGTGACCACTTCCCCATGTTATTGACTGACAATAGGTATCTCATAATTTTTAGGTACCACTTGAATTAGAATTACCCATTAAATATTTGAAATCGTGATGATAATACCATATTGAATAATCATAGTGATATCTTCCATAAATACAAAAATAAAAATAAATGTTTATCTTTCATTTTTGGGATAGAGAATATTTGAATAATGGATGGAAATACAGTTTATTTTGATCAAAATTCCTCAAAACAATTCAAGGTGGAGAAATAGATATCTTAGGATATATGGGATTCTATATAGTTTTTTGGATCATTCAGAATGATGAATTCTATAAATGAATGTTAAACATTAACATTTACATTTGTTACATGGTTAATTATGGTGAAAATTTCACAAACTAAAATCTCATTTGAACATTAAAAACATATGGTAATAGGGCTCATAATAATTTCATAATTCCACTTAGAATAATGTATTCGTAATGTAGACTAATCCTCTAATTTCTATTTGAGGGATTAAAAAATATTTGAATTTTCGACACGAAATTCCAGAGATAAGAATATTTCATTTCCATCAATCATAGTTATATCATTAATGAGGAATAATTTTGCTAAAATTAGGGGATAAAGATTATAATTAGTCTCATATTCCCTATAAATATAAATGATATCATCCACTATGACATTTTCATGGTCCCGAATAAGGACATGTTCTATTATTTCCTTATGAATGAATGTACATTGATTGGTAAACTAGATGACAACAACAGAATGATGAAAGGATAATATACCATGGTTCGAGAAGATTGATTTTGGTGTGAAATATATTTACAATTCATGTTCATGAATTCATCATCAAATTTGAACTCTGTATTTGGAATGGAAATTAAAAACCCAGTAGATCATTGTAGTTCCTGGGTATGGACTTTCAGGTTAAGGAATTTTCAATTTTTCTATGTTCTCTCTTATCGGTGGACAATTATATATAAAACATTTAATACCTGAAGATAATTTTATTATAATATAATAGGGAAATGTAAAACTCACAATGCAAAGGCTTGTCATGAATTTCAGAATCATTCTCAAAGGGATTCATAGGATTTGAGATGGCATGAAGAAATTTAATTCTGTTTGTTAGAGGGATAGAAGAAACTGAAGAAGATTCATTAGGTTCATTTTTTTGTAAAATTTATAACTCATAATTTATATGACATTCTATATATTCTTCAAAATTTATATTAATTTTCTTTCTGGATTGAATTAAAATTGAACACTTATTTCTCTTGGTGTTAGAAAATGGTTGAGATGGGAGTTAAGAATAATTCTATTTATTATGCCAAAATTTGTTGGATTCAAGTCAAATATATATATTTTAATGTTTTAAAAGATATAATGGGTGAATTAGGGAGTAATGTCCAAAAAATTCCCTTTTCTAAATGGATGAAAAGCAATGTACTTCATTGGGATTTTTGTGATTTTTATTCTTTGAAAAAAATTTGTATTAGGTTTGTAATTTAGATGTCACAATATGATTGTGGATTAAAGGTGTGGTATCTAGATTTTATTTCCATTAATGAAGAGGTAAAAAAGGATTGGATTGTTGGAATTTGAAACTGCATTCGAAATTTGAAATTGTTGGGATGTTGATAAGGAAATGGAGGTGGACGAGATATGGGATTACTATGCCTCAAAATAGGGTCATTGGTGGAAGAGAAGGGATAAGAGTGTTTTTTGGAAGTGTTTATAATAACTGGCCTTTTGTTGATGTATAGTGTTCTATTGACCATCTATTTCATTGAACTCCATTTTACTAGATAAATTATATGGGTCATCATAATTTTATAGACATTTGTTAACTTTATGAGCTAGTGATATGAAGATTACAAAAATTTGGATAGGTATAGGGAACATATAGTTTTGAGAAGTTGGGGATGGGGATTTAGTTTCCACCACTATTAATCACATTAGATTATAATGTCCACTCATCCAATTGGCTATCTTATTGGACCTTATGGGTTGACACTCATGGATTATTTTGACATGATTATTTTCATGTGTGTGGAATTGTCACATGTCTGTAGCAATGATGCTTATATTGTCTTGTGTAGTTACATGTGATTTATCAAAAAAAAACCACTACATGAAGCATAAATAATGAGTTTTTTTCATAGAAAATAATCCCTTATATATGTATTGTATGAATATTTAGTTAGATATTTTATACTTGGTACATTTTTTCACAAGATATATTCACTTCTCTTTATACTCTTGGATTAATTCATTAGGGAATTGAAATATTCCACCAATTTCTATGTAGAAAAAAGTATCTCTATAAGTATGAAATAATTTAACTACAATGTGTCACTTTATGAAATTACATGTATTTATGTAACTATGAGGGAGGTAGTAGACCAACGACATGGTGCAGTCATCTTTGAAGAAAGGGAATGAATGCTTTTCAATTTTTCTAAAAAACACCTTGTTGCTTCATAGTAGAGAAAAACACATGTAAATATTTTCTATGAAGATAAGGATCCTCAAATGATAGAAAATATAAATGGGGAAATTTTTTAATAAAAACCAATTTTATATATAAATCTGTCTAAATATTTGAATATTGCGTACTAATGGGGTTGGTAAATCGAATTAGGGGAAGTGTTTTCCTTAAGTTTTTGTTCACTAGTATTTTCCAATATAGATCAATTATATGGGAAATGAATGGTTCTAAAGATAATTTTATATCCTTAGTGTTTATCATAATTTGGATATCAGTTCACAAAAATTAATTTTCAAACAATTATTTTATATTTTTTGGAGGATATTTGGCATTTAACTAAATTTTGAATGATGGGGAAGGAGTGTTTTTCTTACAGTTTTGTTTTTTTATTTGATTTTTTTGTATTATTCTAGAAAAATAAAAAACAAATGACTATAATTTGAAAAATCCATTAAAAAGGTCAATTAAAATCAATTTTCATTTGTATCGATCAAGAATTAAATGGTCTAATGCTCTGTTATAATGAATATAGTGTCAGTTTGGTCTAATCGTTGATGATGGTTCTGATTTTGTATTCAATTGTTTCTAATTTAACTTTTTAATAGAGGGTTTTCCTATAAACATAGGATATATTATTTTTTAATGATGATTTTTTAAAAAACATAAGAAATATTTCGGTAATTTTATTATTGGGGATTTAATTTTTTTTAGATGCTTGAGCATTATGTTATATTTCATTAAATTGACACTATCTCCACATGATGATTTTTATCATAATTTCTATGTTTTAGGTCTTTAATTTAGTCATAAAATAAATTGGGGGACTTATATAAATAAATATTTTTTTATTGTAGGTTATTTTGGGTTCCAATTAACTATGTATTTCATAATTTAAAAAATATTTCATTAATCCATGATAATTATTTTTAACATACACAATGTTAAGCTAAAAAATATTTAATGAGAAACAAATATCAATCACATATAATTACAAAATTATTATCTCCCAATGAATTGTTAACTCACCCATTGAGATTATAATTGATCTAGTTGATAATATTTACTAAATTGTTTTTTGAAAGAGTTGAAAATGAACTAGAAAAGGAAAGAGAATTTATTTGAACACACACAGAAAACTTTATGAGACATAAATATATAATTTTGATTTCATATGAATGTTAAAAAATAGAATATTTTTTCAGAATGATTTCATGTATTATGAATCCATTAAAATTAGATAACATAATTTTTCTGTTAATTATTGAAGATGATGATGAATCATGCATCAAGATTCACTGGATGGAAAGTGTTTCTTCTATTCTAACAATGGATATAAGAAATGGTATATTGCATCTTTCATTGAGACTCATGAAATAGTGTCTGTAATTCATGTATAACCTTGTGAGACTAAATTAAATTTTTAAACATGTCCATGAGGGGGAAATATGTTAGTATATGGTATTTCTAACAAATGATATGATATGGAGAAAACATGGTCAAATTATATTCCATTAGATTTAATGTCACATTATGAATGATATTGTAAAAATGATATGATTTTTGGACTAATATAATATTTATTTTGATCAATACACAACATTCCTTATTATGGTTATATACCTTTTAGAAAATTAATTAACATTCATTTTAATTGGAAAAGAATTACCCTATTTTATTTGAGAATAAGAAAATCACATCCATCAAAATAATGTAAGAAAGTTATATAAACAATAAATGTGAGTTTATAATTTGATCTCAATAGTCAAAAATTTGATTTATTAATTACGAAGTATACTCTAATGGGATAATGTCTAAACCCCTTCTAGTGATATTAATGGATTTTACTTAGAGATAAATGTGGTGGATTGTTTTCACTCCAAAACTGTCACTCAAATTGGATCACCCATTTGACTTTTTAGAAATAAAAATATCAAGGTATCATATTATAAAAATATGTGTATATGGATGTGGATAGTTTACCCTATATATTTGGTTACATTTTTAATTTTTCATCATAATTTACGGCAATTTTCAAAAACCATGATTTGTGGTAAAGTTTGGTGTCCTGTTTTCCATGATCAAAATGTACAATCATTTTTATCAATGAATATTTCTCTGAATCCAAATATATTATACTACATATTTTGTATCCTATATCATTACAATATCTCTATATAAGTTATTTCCAATTAGATGCATATTTTTTATTAAAAATGATCAATTGATGGGTATTTTAAATTCGCAAACTTATTTTTTTAAGGATTATTATCCATAGAATGTGAACCTTATTAATTGAGTTGGGACTTAATATTTTTACCCATTATCTTCATAGATATAATCTTATAAATTTACGAGTTTTATCAAATTATTCCTCCTTTATTAATCATATAAGTTCAAAATTTGTGGATATTCCATTTTCCTCTTCATATTTTGGGGGATTTGTTGTGTGGTCAACATAACCCATCATATTTATGAATAATATAAATCTCTAGTATAGTTACTTTTATTAAATTTAATTAAAATCCCAAAAAACATGATTCACACAATTTCGTTCGGTAGGATGATCGTTGTGATTAAAATCATAATATAACACGAATTATTTTTATTAAAACAAATATAATAATATATATTTAACAATAAAATTTGATTATATCGGACTAATTGTGCACTTTTCCAATAAAATCATTAATATGAGAAGATAAATTTATTATTCAATGAATAAAATCACAATCCTTCAGTAATGTTTTTATTATCTTATGCCAAATTTGAGAAAGGAGAATTTTCTAACATGTAGATTATATGTGATTGATCTTTGGGACCTTGTGTGATGTGTGATATAAGTGGATTTGTGAACCACATGTTGAATGGGTTATTTTAGACTTTTTTTCTAGGAATATTTCATTTCATTTTATTATGTGATGTTCAGGTATTGTCTTCTATTTTTTATTTGGTAACTTCCACCATTTGGAGTGTTGTGTTTATTGATATAAAACATTTATCATCCACATTAGTGTGGAGAAATAATTCCCCTATAATAATTATATGATTATAGGTTCTTATCTCAAACCTATGGGAACTAGGAAGACCCATTGGGATTTATAGACATGGGTATGGTATCAGGTTTCTGAGGTATTTTGGTGGGTTCCGGATATAGTGTTATTAGTCCTGGTCCATCTTTGGAACCATCCCAAAAACCCAGGTACCCTGATACCACAACTAGATCTAACATGTCCTAAGGGAATTACTTATCCAAATGGGTTGTAATGAAGGACCTATAATCATAAAATAATTTGTATCAAATGGTTTTCCTAATATAATGTTGACAGTAAAATTTACAAGCCTTTATACTCAACACTCCAATGGGTTAGAGTACCATAAAGTAATAGGTAAGATGATACATAATGATTTCATCCTCAAAAGACACTGTTTTTTCCAATATATATTCTTATGCATAACACATAAAAAATGTATATCATATATCCACTAATCACGTTTATATCTCAATGGACTAAATAAAATGAACACTCACCACAACCAAGTGGTTGTTCCCCATTGTACGATCCTATAATTATTCTATCTAAAAATTCCTGAATGCAATGGTAGGGTGTCAAATATGAAGTCCTTTATGGTCCCACCAATTGTACCATTAAAAATAATATAAAATTTAGACCAAATATTCCTTTAAAGTAGATAATATATAGAATTTCAAATAATATAAACATTTTCAACAAAATCAACTTTTGTAATAAAAATAGATGGAAGATATTTTAAAAACTGACTTAGATAAAAAGATTTATATGTAATACAGATATTAAATAGTATTCTTTAATAAACAATTTTTATGAATCCACAACATGTGTTATTTTTTAAATTATACCATAACACATTGTATCAACCCCTATAGAGCATTAGTTTATAGTAATAGGATTCTCACAAAACCCATCATTGATTATATCTCTAGGTGTGCACACTCTAAATGAATCATGAAAATGTGACTCACCTCCCCATTTGTGAAAAATTTAGGTGGAACTATTTTTATTATATTTTTGTAATAAACAATCCTATTCTAGGACGATATATTATAGATTACATTCTATAATTACCTACTAACAACCCATGTTAAAAAGCGCTTCAATCAATGATTCAATCAGTCAATCATGGGAACATAAATCATTTGAAAATAGTTAAACATACCATTAAAATCATTGAATTTTCAACATGCCTTTATCATATCAAAGACAAACTATTTTATTGAACAATTCATGGGTTTTCAAATCATCATTAAAATTATCAAATTGTTTACAAAAGTAATTTTCTATGTCAAACAATTGAGTTTTTATCAACTCCATGCTACAATTTCAATTGCACTAAAATTGGGGGATATTAATAATATTTATATCGTTATCCAAATCATCCATTCATCACATCAAATTTTTGTTTTTATATCTTTTAATAAATTATTAAAAATTCTCCCACTAATTAGTGGTTTCAATTTTAAGTAAATTAAAAAGAACCACCAAAATATAATAATTAATCAAATCAACACCAAAAATGGGATTCACTAATGAACAATTAAGGTCGATGATACAAATAAGTATTAACTAGAATATAAATTGTCAATTTCAAACACAGATTCAATCATAAATGATTAGATGATTCCACTAATATAGTGGGATACTATTGATAAAGAGAAACCTAATGTGAGTGAACTCACCAGATATCTAATGCTATACTAAGTCATCCATATGGGAATTAATATAAAAAAATCACGTTGAGTCACCCTCTTGATAGTTATATGAAGATGGTAGAAAAATTGATTATTTTTTTGGAAAAAATATATAAAAAATCACTGTACATGGGTAAATTACAATGTGATTCCCTGATTTAGAACCTGAATATTCCAAATGGTTTATAAACAAAGATATGTAATGAATAATTCTAAAATTCATGATAATAATCATATATAATTGATATATCCATTCATGAAATTTATATTTTATATATAATGAATTATTATATGGATTATATTGAGGAACTATTTCACATTGGGAAATATATTAACACTGGGAATTTTTACAGTATATATTAGGAACCCAAAACATTCTAAAAACAATGAAATCATACAAATAAATATAGACCAAATCAAAATACAATATATCCTTAAAAACCATTATAATAGGAAAACATTAATTCAAAAATACATATGTCCCTTAATATTATGTAATTTTCCCTAAAAATAACTCGCTACTCTTTAATGGATAGAAATGAACACAAAAAAAAAGGAACCAATGAAAGAGTCGACGAGTACCTTGATGGAGGAAAAAACATTATGAACACATCAACAAAAACACATTATATTTCAATAAATGCTTTCATGATTATTTCATATAAATATGATAAAGATAAAACTCGATCATCAATGCCTCACACTCATATGTGTCATAAGAATCAGAACCATGAAACAATTTCCCAGCGACCCAAGGAATCACCTTCTCATGAAGAAGCATTGTCATAGAAAAAATCCTGAATGGAAGCTCAATCTCATTTAAATAATGATCAACGTGATGATATTCCATGATCAAAACATGATAAGGGTAAAAATCATTTTAAAAATGTTTATAGATGAAACATGATATGTGTGTAAGTAAATTGTTGTTGATATTCCAAATGATTGGCTATATTCCACCACACTCAAAAATATCAAATGGACCTATAATCATTGTCTCGTCATTCCCAATTTCATGAAATCATAACAGCCCATCTATGGTAAAACTATATAAAGAACCCAAACACTTGAATATAACTCCATGAATCATAATAAAAGAACAAATGATATTTATACTTGATATGAGCTATCAAAATATTATGAAGAATCACCTAAATCATTTGTTTCCTCCCATGGAAGAAACTCAGTATAATAATGAATATTTAACAAATTTAATAAAAAACAATGGATATCTACATGTTTGACTAATGGAGTCAAAATGGTACTTGATGATAATAATTGACAAATTATTTTTGTAGAAAAACTTATCATATGCTAAATAGTCAACCTATTCTCCAGAAAAATCAAGAACACAAGCAATTAACATGAGCTAATATATTTGTATATATCCATAGGCTGAGCTTTAAATTTATGGGTCATATTATATTCTAAAATGTACCATTTTCCCATATAATTTTCAAGGAATACTCATATGTGAGATGTGAAATAGGGATACCAATCATAGATTATATAATATAAAAACCCAAAATATAATGTAGTCTCCTCCAAATATAGATTTCTCAAGTCATCATCTCTCGCTACATCTTGACTGGGTAAAATGTTAGATTACATGGTCAAACTATTGATTATAACCCATTTCATATTCTTCCATTGAGGGGAATCAAGAAACCCAACCACAAATTCAATTTGAATATTATCCCAAGAATATGTTGTCACTAGAAAAGGATAAAGAAAATATTAATCTCTCAAGTTCTTTTGATTGAATTTTTGGTAGTTATAATAGTTATATACCAGATCAGTGATGTATGGTAACATAACTAGACTCCAAAACAACTTTTACGTAACATAAATATCTTTTTTTATAGGGAGAACAACCCACAAAGAATTTTTTAAATTCCCCATCATAGCCTTTCCCACATGGAAATGAAAATCATATGTGTTGCTAAAAAAAATAAGACACCCACTTATATATAATGAACACTAACACATGATCTCATCAATATAAAGAGAGACTCTGATTTAATAGAATTATTTATCAAGCTAATACTCACAAATATTCAACTCATGAAGAGAGGAGGTGAAATTAATTATCTCCAAATCAAATGAATATTTTCTCTTATCAATTTTAATTAATCTGAGATATTTGATCCACTAGATTTCACTCATATGATGAATATTTTACATCCCATGTCATATAGTTCTTTTACAAATAATAATTAATGAAACTCCTCTAATATGTGGTGTAGGACCAATAAAAATTTAAACACTGGAAGTAATCAACCCAACACATCTATCACAGATTCAAATCAGTATGAGAGTTGATTTAACATAGACTTTGATAGTCATAAAAAAAGGTGTGAACCTCTACTTGAAAATTTTATACCAAAAATTAATAATATATTGAATTATAGATTTCAGTTTGATATAATTTGAAGCATAATTCATCTCATATTGTCTATGTTATATATATCCATATGATTCCATGTGATTACCCTTCATATGTAAAACACCAAAACATGATATTATGGCATCATAAAAAATGCACTGACCTTCCAAACCTCTAGAATAGTCAAAAAAAATTATAGATGACAGATGCTGTTCATCAAAAAATGAAATGTAAAATTTATCATCTGTTATTAGCTTCACTCTCTTGAATATGAGTGTAGTAATCGAAGAAGAATGCTTCAAGATATATCTGATGAAACTATTACAATTTCCTTATAAGAAAAGAAAATATAATATGATTTTCCCAATGAAATTATTGATTTCAAAATATTCAAATAAACATGAATACATGGTTCGAAAATAATGTTTCCCATGAAATTCAATTTCTATATATAGTAATTACATTTTGAATGCATCTCATATTGTAGATTAATCATATTGTCTTATAGATATAATCTCAAATGTCACACATTATATTATATGGTATGAGAGAAAATAAGAAAATCATCCGAAAATAATACAATGATTATGTCAGGGTAAAAAAATATATCTTATTTATATAATATATAAAAAATGTTGGAAATTTTTTTAGACCAAAAGGCTTATAAAGTAACTCATAATGGCCATACCTTGTCATGAATACAATCATTTTAATGTCATAATCTGTTATTCTCAATTATTGATTATAATATTTGTGATCTATCATTAAAATCCACTTCCAAAATTTTAGATATTCAAATAGGTCGTCAATCTATAGTACATGAAATTATTTCCTCACTATCGCATGATTTACATTCCAATAATCATCACAATGGTGAAGTGAACCATATTTTTGCTTTAGAAACAAAACATGTTTTTCCATTGGTGACATAGTTTTTTGAGTGAATAATATTCCAATAATAACATCAAACAATATTCATAACTCTTTAAAATCCATTTTTCTATATGGTAGAAAGATAAAGAACTCGATATGTACTATGTACTGTCTTAGTATAATATTCACCTCTCTTACTAGTTGAATGAGGGATAAATAAGAAGGAATAACTTTGGAATACTCAACTACATAAATTGAGATATAATCAATCAATGAATCTATATCTATTTTTAATTAAACATCCAATATTAAATTCCACAACATAGGAAAAGGTGTTCATTCATTACTTGACATCAGGTCTCATCCTCCTTGGAAAACATTACACACCCTATTTAGTGTAGTAACAGAGTCATAACAAATATAATAATCAATATAAACCTTATCAGAAATCATACAATCCATCTTGAAAAAAATGTTAATAAAATTTGTGTTTATTGTAATAAAAATATAGTTATTCACAATATATGATAAAGAGAAGACACAAGTAGGACACTGGAGACATTTCCCTCTATTGTTTTTGCATGTTGTAATATTTTTTCTTAATAAAAAAAAGATACATATGATGTTTTATAAAATTTACAACATTATTTGGTGTAAATATTATATATTCTCTACTATAAAATTAATAAGTCACTAATGATGAATCTATAGTTATTTTAACAATCACATTTTTTGGAACTACATCTGCTACCACTATAGACATTTCTTTGTGTAAAAAAATTTGTTATGGATGGATTTGACTAAAACCCCTTTAATCATGAAACATATAATTTCACATTATAACATTCTGGTGATGATGAAACCATTCAATGTTTTGGAGTATAATAAAAATGGATGGTATTTTATATGTGTTCTAGGAGACCACATACACTCTGAATCATGGATGCCATGGTATAATCACATATCAAATATCCATCATTACCACACTAATATAAATAAAAAATAGGGCTCTATCTTGAAGTACAATATATCTAGTAAACACAGACTATTTATAACCATAATAATACTGATATAAATTTAAATTTACATTAAAATAACTCACATAAATTACAGTTGGATAGAACATTTCTCCTATCAACCTAGACTAGATAGCTAGATCAATCTCGAATATCAATTTAAATTCCATAAAATTATCATAAGACATGAATATTATCATGACATACTACAATTTTATATTAGGTTGGAGACTCTTATCAAACCTTAAATCACACATATTCACATTGGGTAGAACTTCATAATAGAAATAAAGAGGATCAACCTAATAGTTAACATATTGTGTCATGGTCCAGTCACCCAGGTGATGGTTTAGAAAATCCATGGATTTTTATAGGACCATCAACATGGATAGAACTGAATTGGTAAAATAACTATAAAGTATTTCTACAACAATATCCCATTATTATTTGATTCACTATTGAATCCCACCATGTAATACTAGGACATTTAACCAAATCTTAACACATTTTACCTTTGTATATTTTGAATTTAGATGAATAGAAAAGGAGCTCAGTCGCTTTCATACAATCATTTTCATATTTATGATAATGAAAACATTTAAAATATTTTTTAAAGAATCAAACACTACATCATGATGAATAGATTATTCCATTCATGATTCCACTACTGGATAATGAATGGGATATGTGCAGTGGCTTGTATCAATAAAAGGACACCATCCACCAATATCTCAACTAGATTCTAGTCCATAAAAGGGCACACCAGTGGTGGATAACTAGTATCTTCCACAATTTTCCTAATCAAATGTCTCATTCATGTAATTATTCAATAAGGCCTCAGTAAACAAGACTAAAATTTTTAGAATGGATAAATAGATCAATATCTCAAACCAGATACAACATAATATAAATTACATAAAAGAAATAAAATTAAATTTCAACATAAGCATGTCATAATTAGGTAAATATGCATATTATATATCAAAAAAATCATAAATTAATATTTTAACTAACATCTATGATGACTTAGTTATCATTTTTATGAGTGATAGAGAAGACATTACTCTAAACTACCTATTATGTCACATCATTCCTACCTCTTATTGATTAGGGCTACCAAAATTCAGTCTGACATCAAGGGAAGGTGCACAACGTATCATTGTGTTCTGGTAAACTTTTTCATGAATAATCCTACATACCTGCTTAAAAAATTACCCATTCCATCATTTGCATGAACTTAGGTACATTTCAACACTTTATGGTCTTTTGATAAGGACATTGAATCATATAAGAATCAAGAGGGAATGAATTTTCTATAATAATATGGATGATAAAATATACAAGTTGGCTTCATTAACACAAAAAGTGATGTATTTCTTTAGTGAATTAATTAATATAATAACTAAACATTATGTAATAAAAATTCAAAACATATTCCTGATAAAATCTCTGAGATACCTTATAAAATTAGTGTACTTCATCTCCACCTTTCACTTACATATCTTCAAGTCTCAAAGATTAAGAATATCAACCACCTTATTATGTAACATTACCTTTTATCAATCATGGAAAAAGATAATATCCAAAAACCAAAAGGAAATGGTAGTTTGTGGGCTGTAAATACCACTATAGTCTCAACAATAGTTTAATAATCAATTACATAAAAATTAAATATAATTTTAAATAAAAATTAATAAATAAATACTCATGAAATGAAATCTATATATTTTTTAGAAAATATTTTTTTCCAATAAAATTATTCTTTATATATATAATAATAGGATTAAATAAAAAAATTGTAGAATATTTACTTAAAAAATTATACCAAATCAAGTTATTCTAAAAATAAATTAAATGTAATAATCGTTTAAAATATATCATAGTTCCTAGTATCAATAACTTTAGAATGTTAGTCTATTATAACCAGATCCTCACACAACTCATGAGTTATCGTAGCATAATGTCTGCACAAAAACCACTACTCAGGATATCTGGACTGAATACCCAGTTTGGGAAAGAGATACACAACATTATATTAATATTACTATTATCATTTTCAATCATGTTCTATAGGGTATGATCCTAGATTTCTATTCATAATTACACACAAACTACACTAGTTCACATGTGCTTGAATAAACTATTCAATCAATCCTGGAAAAAACAATCATTTTGAATCAATTATAAATACAATTTACTTATTTTAGTTTTCAAATGCCTTCATCATTTCAAAACTAATACATTGGTTTTCATCAGTTCAAGCCTTTTCACGTCAACCTTTAATTTTACCCATTAATCATAGAAATCAATTTCCAAATAATGGTACAATTCTTCTCAAAACTACTCAACATTTATAATTCCTCTGAAATTGGGTTTTTTCACAATCTCGATGAATTTATCAGAATCAACCATCAATAATATCAAATATAAGATTTTAAATCATATATAAAATTACATAAAATAAATCATGAAATTAAAGGATTCAATTGTAGGGTAAATTCATATGGAACCTCCTACCTTTAATGAGCCATCGAATAAACATCAATAATCATAATTTCTAATAATGAAAAAAGAAAAAAGATATCAATAATGATATTATAGATTATACAACATCAACATCAAACACATACTCATTAAATGAACAAGATATCACAACACGTCGAATGATGGATTGTATAGGGAAGGATAAAACTAAATTGAGGGAACTCACCATAGATCAAAACCAAACTATGTTTTTTGGAGGGGAATAAATTACCCTAAAATTGCATGGAAACTTCTTAGGTATTGTGAGATTAGATTGTATAAAAACGAAATATTTTTTATTATAGGTTCTACACAATATCATGGACAAAAGTAATTTATTAAATGCATCGCTATTTGATTATTTTATAATCCTAAGTGGTTTATATCTTAAAAATTTGTTCCCTCACATAAAGAAATCATTATTCAATACATTTTATGTTTTGAAGTATAATAAAAACATTTATATTTTTCATCTCATGAAATATTTCATGGCTTATAACAAATGAAAAATTTATATTATGAAAAACAATATTTTAATGAATCTACCATGCATATAGTTGAAAAACATAACAATACAAAAACATATAACATCATAAAATTCAACTATGATATAAGAACATCCTCAAATTATTTTGAAACATTTATATTCATAATTCATTTTATGAAATAATCATTTATCCATGAATTATAATTCATTATCCTCAACAAACACTTTCCATCCTTGTACGGCTAGGAAATCATCCCATGAAGAATGAAATCAAATTGTAAATAATTAGTTAAATGAAGGTTACAATATGGTATAGTATATTTGTGGACTGGAGTATGGTGAAGAAGACCGAGATGGTTCATTAATGGATAAAGGAATTTAAATACCAAAAAAAGTCTAGTGTTGATAATATTTTACGACACTATGAGTTTGGTGTTATATTCCAATCATTCTGATGGATATTCCCTAAATGGGGTTAGATGTGATATGACATGGCATCAAGGATTCTACCTCTTTTATCATATAACTATAGGTGTTTCTATTTGTTATTATGGTGGAATATTTCTACACCCATCAACCACATTTAGATATGTTCTAAAATTTCATCTAAATGTATATTATTTGATAGTATCAGCATGACATGTCCAATTACATTAAGTGGAAAAAAATTTATATTGAGTATAATGTGAGATTAATAGACAGGATGATTGAGATTAATGATCATTAAGAGAAGGTGATAAATTATATTTTAATTTCATCTCTTTATAAAGACACGATGTTCAGGAGGAGTTTACATGGGAATATGAGATGCAGGTGTGTTCCAAATACAGTGATTTGAAATAAAAAATTTATACTATTTTGAACTAATTTATTGATTTAATGATTTAATTATTGAGAGTTTTTGAAATAAACATCCTTCACTTCTCAATTGTTCATAGCTACTGGGTAATCATTTGAATTAATTTGAATTCTAGCATAATCCTATGATATATTTTATAAGCAAAATTTTTTTTTTCTTGTTTCATGTTTTGTTATGATTCTTGTGGAAATGAGTCATTTTGAGATGTATATAATGAGGATACAAAATTTTTTTTTCCCATTACATAGTGATGTATTTGATTTCAAAGGTATTAGGATGAGTTTTGAGGAGGATCTAATGAAGGCTGATTTGTAATATCATGTGGGGGGAAATTATATCATTGATTTATGGCGGTATCATTGTTATGATTCTTGTATAAAAGATCAATGGTTCATTCTTAGTAATGTTAATTCCATAGTGGTATAATAATTACTACAAAACATTATTATGTGGTATGTTGTTGTTATTATATCAATTTATGAATAACTATGTATTGTTGGTGAGTTGTGACATATATACTCTAATGGTTGGTCTACCCTAATCAAATCATATTAATAATTGGTTGTGAGATGTTCTAATGTTGTGGTGTGGAGTCCTAGTGTAGAAATTCTGTGGAATTTTTTAAATTTCAGGTTGGTGGGTAATAGGGGTTTGTTTCAACAATATCCTTATCTTAGTAATATATGATATCAACGTGATATGATGTCTTAATCCTTAATGATGCAAGGACTGGGGATAGTTTCATTGTATAGCCAAATCATGACAAGGGTTTGGAATTAAATCACACACAATACATCATTTTTGAATAATTATTCTATATAAATTCCCAAATCCACAACAAAATATTTATTCCTAATACATATGTCACGACTATTAACTGACCTAAGTGTTGCCTATAGAGGAAATTACACAATTATTAATGGAATTTAAATCAATATTCATATATTTATTCATGATAAATCTATATTGAAACCATTTTTATTCGAATATTTTTTCCAACCTCTTTCATATATGTGTTTTTGTGAATTATATATCTTTTTTGTTTGGTTGTTATTGTGGTATGATATTTAGGGGCATATAATGTGTTATATTCTAATTATAATTAAAGATTTAATTATGATCAAATTATTATCTTTTTTTTCTTTATTGAATCTATAATTGATAATTGAACAACCTCTTTGAATGTAGAAACCCCTTTTTTATCCATGTTTTAATATATATGTTAATTTATATATAATTTATTATCCATTCTGTTGTTATTATATACTTTGATAATAAGGTAATTAAATGAATGAACATAAATTATAGGGATGGGTGTAACCACATGTGTTTACATCATTTTGGTTATTTTTCATATGAAATTATGTATATAAATTATAATACTATAAATCATAGATATTATTTTCCCATATGTGGGATATATATACTATAAAATATAAACAGCTATAGTGTTAGTTTATTTAATCAACTTTTCAAAAATGATTAAGAACATATATGTATATAGTGAACTTGAAATGCATGGAACAATAATTTGTGTCATAATTTCCAATAAAAAGTAGATATAATGTTAGGAATCTTTGCAATATATATAATACTAGTTAAATGTTTTGCAGTCTAGAAATTACAATACCCTTTTTTCAATAAACACCAACTCCTCATAATTTTTTTTATAAAAGCCAACTCTACTCTTGTATTATTTAAAAAATATTTCAATTCATTATTCATAATTCAAATTTAATTTCATCATTAAAAATGGTTTTCTTATTTACATGTATGGAGTATTCAAAATTTATCTGATTTATACACTAAAAATCACTAATTTCAAATGTAATTAAATAAATACATTCTTTTATTCAGTACACCACTTTAATAAATCAATTATAAATGGAATCACATACCCAAAATTTACATTCACTATATACATATTCACTAAAATAAATTGTATGAATCGATTTATTCATGAAATAATGTTATTATATGGCGATTCATTGTCTCCATGGATTAAAAAAAGGAATAAATGTCAATGATGAAGAAAATATAAATAAATAGGGCTCATTTAATGGAAAAAAGGCTTTGTAATTTCATCATTTGAATAATCTATTAATTTATTAGAAGACTATTATAATAAGGGTTATATTAGTAGTCATGAATAAAAATTATCTCATCGAACATGAGATTTATAATGTATAGGTGTATTTTTTATTTATTTTCTAATATATATGCATTTAACATTGGAAAATGTTTATGAAATATTTTTTTTCTATAAAATAAAACATCAATTTTAATTATGATTCAATGCATATAATATTTTATTCTAAGATACGTAATAATGATTTCATGATGCATTTATTTAGTACCCAATAAAAACACATAAAAATTAAACACATACCAAAAACATTAAAAATTGAAAGTATTATAATATTTCTAATATTACTATACTAATCAATTTCCTTACACTGTTTTTTGCCACCTCCGCTATGAGTGAAATTGATATATATTCAATTTAAATAGATAAAATGTAAATTATAAAATAATTAAAGAGAAATTTCATACGTTATAGAACCAGTTACATAATGATTTATGAATATGATCATCATCACATGTTGAATATATTATATTTTGAATAAATAAATTTAATATATTCCCATGTTTGATATAGTGAAATTTATCCTTTATCCCTGACCTGTATATTATTAAAAATATACACATAAGGATGAAGGAAATATATAGGAAATATTTAAATAAATGTAATTGCATAAATCATCCATTTTTATTTATATTTTATGACATTACCTCCTTCATTATACTCCTTAGGACTAAATTCACCTTTTATAGATTTAGATTTCTGATTATAAATCGTCAAATTTTAATATAAATTATTGTTTTTCTTAAAATTTTATAAAAAAAATTATTTTTACATTATCTTCATCATACATGTTAAGAATTTTTTTCATATATAAATTAGACATATGTTATAAAACTATTTTAAATTAACGTGATCTATTTTAAATAAGTCGGTACTAAGATATTTGAATTACTGTTTTTTGGGATATAGATTATTATCAATGATCATCAACTAACATAAGGCCCAGACATTTTTATTTGTGACATATATCGATTGTAGTATATGTTTACATAAATTGTTTGAAACATTATTAATTCTATAATAATAATTATGGTAAGCTATAGACATCATATGGATGATAACTTAATTTTAACATGTATAAAATGAACTAAGACAAATAACAGTAGTTCTTACTACTGCTACATAATTTCCAGGTATTTTTTATAAATAGTCATTAACTAATACATCAATTATCTATTAGTGGGTTATAAATTTTATGTGTTATTATTTAGGGTAACTATAATGAAACTAATTTTTAGTGAATATAAATAATTAATGATGGTTTTAAAACCAAAAAATTTAGCACCATGAATTCAAAATTGGATTTTATGTCATATATTTTGTCATGTCTTTAAAAGTTTAATGGTAATAAAACCACTAAAGATATATTTAATATTGATTTTCAGTTTCCCCATGTTTATATTTGTTTACAGTTCTAATAAATATTTAATGTATGTTAAAATAGTATATAAATTTCATTAATTAGTTAAAATCACCTCTATCTATTGTAATGTAACAATAAATATTTCACAGTTTGAACCCATTCTATTCAATTCAATGATGAAAAAATAGATATATTTTATATAAAAGATAACATTAAAAATAGTTTTCAACCATTTACATGTATCATTAGTACATCATATTATATGTTATGAAATGTTAACAATAATATTATTCTATAATATTATTTGTCATAAAATGTAAATAAACACATCACTTCCAAGAGTATATACTATTATATTTCTTTTTCACCCACCCCATATGGTATATTCATGACATAATATCTCTACCAATAATCTACATCTAATTTTTATATTTATAATACAAAACAACACATTACTAGGTAATTTATTTAATAAACCAATAAATTAGTTTTCTTTAATCATAAAAAAAAAAGTTACAAAAAACATTAGAGCATCAACTCCAGTTATATTATCCTAGTAAGAAAAATAATTATGAGAAATTAACACAAAATAATGGAAAATAGTATTATGATATTAGTATAAATATATCAATTTTATCTAACATTTAAATTAAATATTTATACCCATTAGTAATGAAAAATCGTACTACATCCCTTCTATAAATTTTCAATTAACCTATAGATGAATAATGAACTACAATGGAAACATGTATAACATTGTAGGATATATATGTCATATAGATACTAAAAAATAGTAACTTTTTGATAATTATTATAAATAATATATATAGATAATAAAAATACCAACTGGTGATGTTTTTAATTCTCCATTAGTCAATAATTATTAAAATTATTGAACAGATTCTATCAATTTTAAATCAAGTCTTGAAAGATATGAATGAAAGTCATATAATGTAATAATATGTAAATATACCTTAATATAAAGATTCAAAAAATATTTGTATTTAATAGACTCTTTTAAATGGTTATATTCATTATGATTCATTAAAATAATATTTCTATATACCATTGTGATTATATATTGTATTCATTATGTATTTGTTGTAATTTTTTCATATTTATTATATATATTTTTGTGAAATTAATAATGTTTTATTTCAAATAAAAATTTAATAAATTAAAGATATAATATAAATGAGAATATTTTTATTTACAACTCATATATTCCACATTAATAGAGTAATAGAGAGACTTGATTTTTTATTCCTAAAAAGAGATCATTCTTGATTTCTAGATTCTTGAACCCAAAAATGAAATAATTGTGTATATATCATTATAAAAAAAAATTTAATTTTTTTACATTTTTATTGGTCTCATATCACAATGTATACTATTATAATTATTTTTATATATTTTAAAAGAAATTTTAACATTCAAGATCATTTTCATTTCAAATACATAATTTATATATCCCATGTATGTGACTGTGGTGCCCCACTAGTATTTCCAAAATAGATCCCTTTGTTAAATGTTAATTGTATATTTTTAATGTATGAAGAATAAGTTTTACTTTGATAATTTATTGTACATTTATTTTTCATTCCTTGAACATGGCCTTGTTTTATGTAATTAATAAAAAACACATATTAGACCTATCTATGGTGAAATAAATATTATTTTTAAAAACATTAATATAGGATATCACTCAATCAAAATAAACCTTATAAATAGATCAATTTTATTATTATATAGTGTTGTTCCTTCATATATAAAAGTGGATGAAAATCACAAGCAAATAATGAACAAAATCTATGGTTGGATATTGTTATTTTTATATTATTCCATATATTATGTGATTTAATTTAAATTATTATTCTATGATTATTCGAATTTCATCAAATCATATATCTAATTTCATTCATGATAAAAATTTGTGTCCTGAAATTCAACACCTTTTAAAAAACATTATTCATGAAAAAATATGGGTCAGTCTGGTGACAATCATCCATAGACAACATTATCCTATATGTTACAAGACAGTTTTGGTTTGTCATGATTCTACAATATTGAGTTGGTTGTGTCTCATGATGAGGGTAGTGAATATATAAATACATTGTTTGTCTCCACATAACCCCACATCAACCTCTATATTTCCTAGGATTATTATTTTAGTAAAGAGTCATCGTCCATTAAAATGACCAAAAATATTTTAAAACCAAATAGGATTGAAATCCATGTGGATGAATGATATATAAAGGAGTAGAGTTTCACAATAGGGTGGAATGATATAATAAAATGTTCTGAGGTATGACACTTGAGGGGTCAAATTGATGGGGTGGTTCAGTAATGGCTATACATGTGTATAAATGTTCCAAAAATTATTTCGAGTCCATAAAATGGTCAATTAGGTTGGATAAGTTTTGGAAACACGGTGGAAATTGAGTGGAAATATGGAGAGGTGGAAATGATAGAACCGTCAGGTTCCTAATTAAGTAAAATATTGTTTTTCACCAAGCCATTTGATTTGTTAATGGTTTAATATGATCCACTCTATGATATGAATGGTATACCTAGTTGTATAGACCCAAAAATATGATACACCAACTGGGATATATGTTTGGTCTAGTTATATGTGATGGCCTACTAGGAAATATTCACATTTTCTCCTCAGATGATTGGAAGGTAGTGTAATGACCCAAAAATCCTATGGAAATTTTTTTCATGATTAAATGGGAATTTTACGAGTCTGCCGTTTTTTACGGTGCCCGATTCAAAGGCCCGGGGTGCCCATAATAATTTTTTTATGTTTTTTTGGGTATGTTCTGTAAATGTATGTGTGGGATTTTATATCTTTTGAACCGGTTCTTGGAATTAGAATATGAAGACACTGATTAACTCGCAGCACCGGTATTTTCTTAAAAAGGCCTTTACCATATTTTCGTTTTTTCGAGAGTGGAAGATAAGTTTTGGGGGTTTTGTAAATAAAGTAATTAAATATATGACTATCATATTTGTATATAGGTGGTGGTTTAATCCTGTAAAGGGAATTTGGAGGTGGGTCCCACCCCCACATGACCTCCCATGAGAGGATATTATGTGGTGGGCCGACACGATCTCAACCCCCTTAAACCCCCCCTTAGAACCACTTGAGTTCCCCATTAAGTGGGGAAACTCTTGGAATTTCTCCATAATGGTGCCAACACAATTAATTAATGACTTAATTAATTAATTTGAGTGTTTGAATTTTTTATTATTTTTTGAAATGCATGGAAACATTAAAATAATAAGGAGGCTGTTATATTATTTTAGCTTGGCGATTATTCTTTTGTGGAGCTTGGGACCTTGAGAGAACTCTTGGAAGAATGACCTATTATAATGAAGAACCCTCCACATCTCCAAAGATTGTGAAGCTTCATCTTCTACCATCTTCAACCAGAATATGGAAGGGAAGCACTGCCGCCCACGAAGTACACCGGGGGCGTCGACTCGACCCGTCTTCACCGACCTCTACCTCCTACAGTGTTGACAGAATGACATCCTTTTTCAGCGACATTCATCTTCCACAACTCAACAATATTCTACCACAAAATACGAGGTAGGTGAAAATTAGATTATTTTTACATATGAATTCTATCTACATACTTCGACGTTTATTTTTGGAATGGTTGTGGCCAAATTTCTATCACCTAACGTGGAGGGCACGAGCCGAACAAAAATAGCCCAAAATCCCTCCATTGAATCTTTTTTGGTTGACATTAGAGGCGGAGAAAAAATGGCGTGGTTCCGTCTCACCACGTCAGAGAAGAACCACAGTGGGCGAAAGAGGAACCATGACTGGGAGCGCTGTGACAGTTGAAGAAGTGTGGCGCCGTCACACTGCATGGTGGAGTCGAAGGCCGTGGAGGTGTAGGCACTGCACCATAACGCCGGGCAGAGGGAAACAAGACCACAGCTCCATCGTGTCATTGTGGAAGTGCGGAGGCGGCCGGCTGAACTGGCTGCCGTGGAGCCAGACCGCGGGACAACCGGCCGGCTGACCGGCCGGCCTGCTGGAGGACAACGGTGCCCGCATGCACCACATTAAGGAGGATGTGTCCCATGTCCGCTGGCCACTTGGCTAGATGAACCAATCGGCCACAAGTCGGCTAGTTTAGAGAACCGCAACGACTGCAGGCGTCGTGTGGGAAAAACCGAAGCCCACGCTGTGGGCCTCGTGCACCAAGCCTAACCGGACGATCGGGCAGTGGAGGAGGAGGCGTTGCTCGATGCCGTCGGGCGAACCGGACCTGGCCGCAAGGAGAAGATCCTCCCAGATTCGATCAGTGGGATACATGAACTTGGGACATAGTGATAGTTGATGTATCGAACCTTGGATCGAGGAGAGAACCCTCCCAGAATCGAGTGTGTTCTTTGTAGGAACCCTAGGGCTGGCTGCGACTGAGATGTACATGAATCATCCATTGGTTTGATAGCGAATACCACTGAACCGAAATCCTCAGTGGTTTCGACAATGATTACTACTGTAATATGATCCTTCGTGGGTCCAATAGTTCTTACTTCTATTCCTGTATCCTGTGTGGGTCTGACAGAATATCTGGTCCTGTATCCTGTGTGGGTTCGACAGCTTAGCTGGTATTGAATCCTGTGTGGGTCCGACAGCTTAGATGAATCAGTGACTACATCTGATCCTCTCTATCACTCTATGAAAGATTTATACACGTGTGATCAAAGTCTTGTCTTTCAATCATTATCATTGATGTGATTGACTTTACTTCCTTTATGGACTGGGTTGTGTTTGGGATCGAGAGTTGGAGCTGGACTGTGACTGGTAACTTAGGTATATATATGGGCATATACCTAATTAGGGTTGGTTGATACTTCATGATTGTATCTTTCTATTGTGGGATATACTTTGTGGATTATGGGATAGCTTCAGGTATTAGGGTCCCCTACTGAGTATTGTTATACACACCCATGCATGGGCTTCACCCACATCTTATTGTGTTCTGTGCAGACAATGAACAACCATGATCAAGGCTTAGGGTGACTGATGGGAGGCCGCTCGGAGCTATACTAGATGGGACGTACTACAGGGACGAGTTGTTTGAGTTCAGTACCTACCCTATAGGTAGGATTCCCCAACAGACGATCCATGTGATATTTTTTACTTGTAATTATTGTTCTTTTGGGTTTATATACTGGCCCACTTACTTTCAGCACACCATACTTTTCTGTTTTAATACTTCTTGCCTCTACTGCTTGTGTTCAGACTGTGTGTGTGTGTTACAGTTTAAAAGGAAATGTCTCCCCTTTCTATCAGGATTACGCCTTTGGTGCTAGTTGCCAGCCTCTAGCCATTAGATAGTGGGCTTGGGGTAGTCATGGTAATGGCCCGAGGACGGGTCGTGAAAAATTGGTATCTGAGGAGTCAGTTCTACCTCAAAACATGGACTCCGATTCATTTAACGACAATAGTGTTATGTATATTGGGTGTGGTTATCAGTTTATGGAAACCGTTGTTTGTGCGGCAGCTAACGTATCCATACACGAGTACACTGACTTCTGATCTCAAACTCATGGAAAAAAACACTAATTGCATGTGTGTTTCCTTTGAAAGGGTTTTCTTCGTGATTACCTTGTTTCAGCTCACCCAGTATACTGTTTTGACCGTGTTGCACTTGTTTCTTTTCAGGATGGCCCCACGAAGGAATCCAGTTGTGGTTCCATGATACGTACGAGATGGTAGCCTACCGATTGATGAGGCCTCGGTGCAATGCCCCATCACAGCAGAGGTACCAGAAGTTCCATTACCCATTGGGCAACCGATATCACCAGCTCTAGCAGTAGAGAGTACACACCGTCTGAGTGTGTCGCATGAGTTCCAACGATAGAGGCCGCCCAGGTTCTGGGGAGAGACGGACCCATAGGTAGCTGAGGATTTGTTGGAGGTTGTCATTAATGTTTTCAGTTTGGTAGGGACACCGGCTGACCTCATGGTGATCCTTGCCGTGAATCTACTCCCTGCAGTAGCAGGCAGATGGTGGATCCTGATTCTCCATGTGCATGACAAGGCATCATTACTCTAGATAGACTTCAAGAGTATATTTCGCTCAGTGTTTTTTTCAACCACCCCTCATGTGGTGCAGATTTAGGAGTTACTTAATCTGCAGCAGGGAGGCATGACAGTAGCTCAGTACTTAGTGAGGTTCACTGACCTCTCGCACTAATTCACGGATATGGAGAGGGACCCATTCTTCAGGGCTCGAACATTCGAGCAGGGACTCAAACTTGAGATCAGGGATTTGATGATCCCCCTCAGCATCCTGATGCAAGTGGAGGTGATGGAGCGAGCCCTTCTAGTGGAGAGTTTTCTATCTGAGCAGTCACTAGTAGCGAGACCCACCATAGGGAGAAACCTATTGGAGTCTTATGCAGCCAACAATAGACATCATTCATAGAGGTCCAATTGGACCAGGACATCAGGTGGGCGACCCTAGGATATAGGTTCAGTTGTGCAAAACACACGACACAGAGCCACTTGTACAAGGAGAAGGTAGTGCTATGCATGTGGTGGGCAGGGACACATGGATCGTGACTGCCCGACCCGCCATGCAGATGAGCAGCAAAGAGTAGAGGGACCTCCCAGGAAACATCAGAGGATTGAACATGGTGGTTCAATGAGAGCAGACGGATGTGGCCAAGAAGCTGGCCGTACAGTATGTGGTTGAAGACGTTCCCATGCCCTACCACCACCACCACTAAGAGGTCCACCCCGACCACAGGGAGCAGGCGAACAGAGGTAGGCTCAGCTCTAGGCTATCGAGGCCCACGACCATGGAGAACCTGATATGATTCAAGGTACTATCTATCTCTACTCTAGCCTAGCTACAGTACATATAGACAGAGGTGTGAGTCTTATTTTTGCAGCTGCCCTCATTCGGAGATTGGAGATTCCGACGGCGCCGTTGGTTCGATCCTTACATCTAGAGACTCCTACGGGAGTAGACTCGTTGATTACGCACTGGTACTGGCAGTGTGTGCTTACTCTAGGATGTGAGAGCTTCGGCTGGGATCTTCTAGTAGAGGTGTCGAGGCCTTACTACGTCAACTTGTGTATGGAGTGGTTATCCACTGTTCATGCCCAAATTGACTGTATTAGGCACATAGTGTGATGTATCTTCATAGATGGGACTAGGTTCACCTTCATAGGCGAGAAGGGATCCTTTTTAGTGAAAGATGGACCTACACAGAGGAGGGGCATCCAATCACACATGAGTTGGCTAGTCTCATCCATAGATCATTTGATGTGCGGAGTCCGAATTTTCCTATTGTGGTGAATCAATACGCAGATGTTTTCCCTGAAGACGTTTCAAGACAACCTCCTCACAGAGAGGTAAGATTCTACATTGACATGTACCCCGAGATGACACTGATATCTACTCCACCATATCAGATGGATCATGGCGAGCTTCGTGAACTACGGGTATAGCTGGAGGACTTACAGGGGAACAGATTTATTCGATCTAGTGTTTCACCCCAGGCATCCCCGATTTTGTTTGCTAAGAAGGAGGATGTGAATTTACGATGGTGTTTTGACTACCATCGCCTGATCCAGGAGACCGTGAAGAACAAGTACCCACTCCCAAGGATTGAAAACCTCTTTAATTAGCTTAAGGGAGCACGATAGTTCTCGAAGATATACCATAGGTCAAGCTATCACCAGCTCATGGTTCAAGACTTGGATGTGGAGAAGATTACCTTCAGGTGTCGGTATGGACACTGCGAGTTCATGGTTATGCCATTTAGTATGACCAATGCTCTAGCAGTGTTAATGAGTCTCATGAATAAGATCTTACATCCTTACCATGAATTCTTTTTCATAGTCTTCATCGACGACATACTTATCTAATCGACTACTGAGGAGGAGAATGCCTATCATTTGTGGGTAGTACTGTACACACTCCGAGAGAACCAGCTTTATGGTAGGATCTTGATGTGCTAGTTCTGGATTTGAGAGGTTCACTTTCTGGGACACGTCATCTCAGAGGCTGTAGTTGTAGTCGATCCCATAAAGATCGAGGCAGTAATTTCGTGGGAGCCACCCAGGAGTGTGATAGAGGTACAGATATTTCTGGGACTAGATGGGTACTATCAGAGATTTGTGCCAGACTTCTCCAGAGTTGGATCACCGCTTTTAGAATTGACGAAGAATGGGAAACCCTTCATGTTGTCAGAGAGATGCCAAGAGAGATTTCAAAAACTGAGGTAGAGGTTGACAAGTGCACCCATCTTGAGGCTTCCAGAGGAGGGTGCTGGGTACATAGTTTACTACGACGCATCATGAACCACACTCATGTGTGTCCGGATGCATGAGAAAGCGGTGATATTTTATGGTTCAAGATAGTTAAGACAACACGAGTAGAACTATTCTACCCATGACCCGGAGTTAGCAGCAGTGGTCTTCGCCGTGAAAATGTTGTGTCACTATCCGATGGGTGAGCGTTTTATAGTCTAATCTGACCACTAGAGTCTCAGGTACATCTTCTCACAGAAGGACATAAACCTGAGATAGTGACGATGGCTTGAGTTCCTCTAGGAATATGACTTTGAAATAGTATATACTCATTGTAATGGAAACGTTTTAGCATATTCTCTCAGTAGGAGATCAGGCATTCAAATTCTAGGAGAGGCGACACAGCAGCTGGCCGGGTTGCAGATATCCATTGTGGATAGAGATAAAGCAGCCTTTCTGCAGTCTCTCATATTCACTCCTCCACTTCTTCAGTGAGTCTGGGAGGCACATCATGGGGACGTTGACTGTGAGACACGACGTGTTCAGATATCCTCAGGGTAGACACCTGATGGGTTTTCTGAAGGTGGGGAGCCCATCATCCTCTTTAGAGGTCGTACGATTGTACCACTTTCACATCATGATGAGGTGATGATGTAGTTACACAATTCCCCTATAACAGTACATCTAGTAGTGGAGAAGATGTATCAAGACCTCAAAAGACATCATTGGAGGCTGGGTATGAAAGAAGGTGGTAGAAGAGTTTGTCTCGTGATGCCTCACTTGTCAGGAAGTGAAGGTGGAGAACCAGGTTCCTACCAGCTAGGTTCAACCCTTAGAGGTTCCAGAGTGCAAGTGGGATGGAATATCCTTGGATTTATTGAGGGGTAAACCATGTAAATCTAGAGGACACGACTTTATGTGGGTGATTGTTGACTGACTCACCATGTCGTCCCACTTCCTACCGATCAGAGAGCAGGGCTCAGTAGAGAGCTTGAGACGTCTCTATGTACGGGAGATTGTATGGCCTCATGGTGTGCCATCAATGGTCATCTCTGATTGAGATTCCTGATTCACATCCCAGCTATGTAAGGGGTTGTAGTAGGCTTTATGGATAGATCTTTTCTTGAGCACAGCCTTCAATCCTCATACGGATGGTCAGATTGAGAGGATCATTCAGATTATCAAGGACATGCCCCGTGCATGTGTCCTTGACATTGGTCATAGCTGGGATGATCACGTACCCTTGGTAGAGTTTGTGTATAATAATAGCTACTACTCTACCCTCAGGATGGAACCTTACGAGGCACTGTATGGCCGACCTTGCAGATCGCATCTGTGCTAGACTGACCCAGGGGAGTCAGCACTTGTGGGACCGAAGATGGAGCAGGCTATGACAGAGAACATGCATGTAACATCCCAAGTAAGTAAAGAATAATATATTTTCATATCTATGTCTATTTATGAATTAGATAGTGTTTTAGATGCTTAAAATGAGAATAAATCCAATCTTATGCATAGAATACTGTAGTATTTTTAAAAGATTGTTTTACCCCCTTTTGATGGAAAACCATTTTTAAATCTAAATTTTGACAATTTTATAAGCTCTATATGTCAAAATAAAATTATTCTTCAGAAATAGGATATTGAAATTTTCTATGGATAATTTTTTGGTATTTTTCTGACAATGTTCATTTTTTAATGAATATAGAAAAATACTGCATTTTAATTCAAAAATTATTTTTCATCTAATTTAATTATAGTGTTATGTTATATTTTTAATTGGTTTTAAAGTGTAATTATAATATATTTTTACCATTTAATCCAATGGTGGACATTAGAATTAATTTCACATTTAAATTGGATATAAACAACTGTCAATCTTTTGATAGATATTGTTCCTTAAAACACACTATTTATCTTGACAACGAGAATAATTTTAAAATTAATTACTGCAATGTCTGTGTTTGTAATTTGGTAAAATGGATTCAATATTTAGAATCATAGGGTCTAAATTATTTAATTAATACACTTTTGTTTTTGGACAATAAGAATAGTAAAGACAACAATTATCTTTAATTATCATGATTAATTTTTAATCGGGTGGTTAAGGTTAATATAATAATATAATAATAACATAAAATGACCCCAAAATGTGTCAAAATCCTTTTGGTTGTGTCATTACCAACCATGGGATTCCTTGTGACAACTTAGGGACCCCACAAAATCACTTTTTTGTGATAGTGACCTTTTATCATATTAATTTTTAGAGAAAGGAAAATATAACCAAACTATGTAACAGCTAAGTAAATCAATTTTAATTTTGTTTAAATTAATGATATCTTAGACTATAAATAGTAATTAAAATGATAAAAAGTTTTCCTACATCATGATATTTGTTTTATAATTTTTAGACATCAAATAAATAAATTATTTATGACACAATGATGATGCAGTGTTAACATCATTAATGAACTGTTTAAATAAAATGAAAATATAAGGTAAAATCTGAGACTTACACTTTTCGAAAACCTATTTAATGGGTGTAGTTAAAACCCTTATCACCTTATACTAGAAATATATCATTTTGGGACCTTTAAAATCTTAAAACCATTTTATAATAATGCAACATTTGAAGGCTTCCCAAAAGTGACCATCCTCCCTCTTCTAAAAGGCCCCAACCTCTCCCCCTTACCCACACCTCTAAAGCCATTGGATTGTACACCATCCTCTCATATTATCCATCCAAACCCCTATATTATTCCTATAATCCTCTCTTTGGGTATAAGTCTTCCCAAGGAAGCCTATGGCTCATATAAAAAAGAGTTACCCAATTTAGAGGTAATGTCTTATCTCGAGTTTCTTCCTTTTATTTTACTTCTTCACACGACACTATCTTCTTATTATTTGATCCCATAATACTTCCAGTATCCTTAATATAATATTATATTTTTATTAAAATGAATCTACCTACACTTACACATTCCTCTGTCAAATTGTTAATGAATATATGATTATGTGGGTGGAAAATTACTGCCTCACGAAACGATGATTCTTAAATGTTATTTTAACACATATCATTGATGCCATTATGATGTAAATATATTTATATATGATATATATTAAGTTTATTTTTTATTTATGATTCTATATTTTTTATATAGCAATCCTTTATGGTTTCTGTTATGTGTAAACACGATAATTTCATTTGAGGAAGTGTGGACTCCAGCCCCTTCAAAGTGATATGACTCGTTCATACCATATGTGGTATGTATAAATGAAAGGTTTAATGATATTATATATGATAAAATAATGGAATTATAATACTACTATGTATCATTATGTTTTAATTCCACTAAATATGAAATAGAAATGGAAGTAGCGTTCATGCGTATGTGCGTCTTACCGTCTCTATGAACGGTGACTTTCATTTATTACCACAAAATGTTTTTTACTATTATAAATACATTATATATGATGGATATCTAATGTATATGATATCCAAATCATGAATATCATTCTGTATATAATGAACCTTTGACCACCTGAACAACATGTAATTATAAGAAGTTGATTTTTGACTTTAGTACCAAATATCAACAAAACAAACATTATTATCTTAAATAATTACATAATGTTTATAACATTGAAATAAGTTATATAAAAAGAATAATAAACATGAAAAAGGTTCTTAAGGAAGTTGAAAATACCTTTAGTTTATTATCTAGGAGATTAAATAATGATCGAGTCAAGTCGGACACGAGGAAAGGGACATCGTCTCAATCTCATTTTATTGAGGCATATTTTTTTAATAAAATAATTTATTTTATATGCTGTATAAACTCCTTTGAATTTTCATTTAATTCAAAGGGAATCTTTTTCTATGAATCATTTTACTAAATGACAAAAAGGAATGTTTCTTTTAACGTATGCGGTGACAACGACCTTTCCGTCGCCGTGAGTATTTTTTGATCATTGGCTTCCTCAACAAGCCGTAATGTTTTTAAAAGAAAATAAATACCATATACTCTATTATGTACTTTGGTATTGAAAATGGTTTTGATAATGGATTTATGATAGAAATATGTTTTAGTGATATATTATGATTGAAATTTTGAAATGTTTTCTTTCCATTATATTTGTTTTATGTCGTATGATTTTATAATGGTACATGGACATCTTTTAGTTGGTTATGTGATAAACAAAATGATGGGTGGTGTCGTGAATACTAGGATGGGTGGTTACGTTATAACCTCCAATGAATTGGGTATGGAAGTTCGTCATATGGCTATTCCATTTAGTGACATGTGTGGAAGTCAGTCGTTTGGTTATTCCATTTAAGTATGTTTATGTTCCAAGTTACCATTATATGATATGTTTTCTTTATATGTGTAAAATTTTAGTTACAAAAGGGTATGTAGTGATCTTTTATTCATTGAAGAGTATTTAATACTTCATAAAGGTGAAAAATAATACTTATGTTAATGTATTCATGGTTTACATTTTGTTTTTAAAAAACTAGTAGTTTACTTCTTTCTGTTTTCCTTACAGAGATTTTTATGCTCATCCCTAGTTTTTGAAATGTTTTTCATAGGAAATAAAGTAGAATATGGTAATGGATGGGATCAAGGAATGTCATGATATCTAAACATGGAACTGGTCATGACTTTTTTTTTCAAGAGTTTTTATTTTATGAAAAAATGGAAACTATGTAGAAGTGTCTACTTTGTAACTTTTGAGATGTAATAGTTATAGACTAATTCTCTAAAACACTAAACCTGAAAATATCATCAATGGGAATTATTAATTTAATTCAAGATTAAGTAATGTTTTAAGGACGAGGCCTTATAGTTGGTATTAGAGGACGGTTTCGATAGCTTTAAGAGTTATAATTCTATTAAATGATTATCCAAAAATATTTTTTTGCACATTATGGTCAAATTGAAATGATATATCATTTAAAAATTTACATGTTGCTTCACCTAATATATTTATGTATTCAGAATGGTTTTCCGTAGAGGAAACATGGATGTAGTGATATGAAGGCATACCGAATTAAATGACCTTCCAAATCATCATCCTGAGATGGCCGGAATTGGAACTGAATAGTTTTTGAAGTAATGTCGCAGTTGACTCAAGTGATAAATGGTGGTGGTATCCATGGATGAGATCTGCCACATCAACCACATAGAAACATATTAGTAGTGGAGAATTTTATGAGTAAACATCGCCCATCATTTTCCGGATCATCTGACCTTATGCTAGAAGAAGGATTGATTAAAGAACTGGAGAAGATTTTTGATGTCATGGTGTGTTAATAACAACAAATGGTTAGTCTCACTATTTACCGTTTTGAAGGTGATGCTGATTAGTGGTGGTCGATGGTGGAAAATATTAGGGATAGTGAATATATTGATGCTCTTGACTGGGATGAATTCAAGGGTATGTTTATTGAGAAATATTTTCCTAAGGTGGTTCTTCTTAGGATGGAAAACAATTCCTAGAATTGATGTAGGAGGATGACTCAGTGGCTGCTTATGAAGAAAAGTTCACTAGACTGGAATGGTATGCTCCAAATTTCATATGAGATCTTGATAGTAAAATCAATCATTTCTACTCAGGGTTAAAGCCAAAATATCGAAAGGAATTAGATTCTCGTGAGTTCAAAAGTTATGAAATGTTTTTTCAATGTGCTGAGAAGGTGGAAATTGAGTTTAATGATGATGACATGTTCTTTGAAAAACAACAGAATAAGAGGACTAGTTGGTAGGCAAAGGGAAAGAATTATTCAAAGAAGCCTGAAGGTAAGAAAACCAAATAACCATCCTATGAGAAGTGTGATCAAATGCATCCTAGTGATTTTTTATCCAAGTCTAGAAAGTTCTTTTGGTGTGGTAAGTCTTGTCATATTGCTCGTAACTATAAGGAAGATGGTTATGCAGGCAATGAAAATCCAGTGGTAAGATGTTTTATGTGTAGAGGATTGAATAACATCACTGTTAAGAACAAGTATACTTTGCCTCATATTGATGATTTGTTTGATCAACTCTAGGGAGATCAGTGGTTTTCAATGACTGAATAGAGATCAAGGTACCATCAGTTGAAGGTAAAGGAAGCAGATATTCTGAAGACTGTGTTTCATACTAGATATGGCCATTATAAATTTGATGTTATGCCTTTTGGGTTAACCAATGAACCTATTGTATTCATGGATCTTATGAATAGAATTTTCCATGAGATCTTGGATAAGATTGTGGTTATTTTAATTGATGACACTTTGGTGTGTTTTAAAAGCAAATAAGAGCGTACAATTCATTTACAAGTTATTTTTCAAACCTTAAATGAAAAGAAAATATATGGAAAATTCAGAAAGTGTGAGTTTTTGTTACAAAATTTACATTCCTTGGTCACATTGTTTCAAACAATGGCATAATTGTTGATCCTGCTAAAACAAAAGTTGATTAAGAATGGCCAAAAATGTCAAAATATAACCGAGATTTGTAGTTTTCATGGTTTTGCTGGCTATTACCGGAGGATTGCTGAAAATTTTTCATTGTTATCTAGTCCAATGATTATGTTAACTTAAAAAGGTGTTAAGATCATTTGGAAAAAAGAATGTGATGATTGTTTTCAGGAATTGAAAAGAAGATTGGTGAATGCAACAGTATTGGCACTACATTCCAGAAATGGTGAGATTGTTATCTACAATGCTTCTTCATTGAAAGGACTTGGTTTTGTCCCTATGTGGAATGATCAGGTAATTTCTTATGCTTCACGTCATTTAAAAAATAATGAGTTAAATTACCTTACACATTATTTAGAATTAGCTGCTATTATTTAAGCATTAAAAATTTGGAGACATCATTTTTATGGTGTAAAGTTTGAAATATATACAGATCACAAATGTTTAAAGTATATATTGACTCAAAAATAATTTAACATGAGATAGAAGATATTTCTGCAAATAATCAAGGATTTTTATTGTACAATTAATTACCATATGGGAAAATCAAATAAAGTGGATTCTTCTTTGAGTCGAAAAAGTAATGATTCATTAACCATTCTACATTTGGAATGAGATTCATTGGGTTTTGATTTGGTGAACTTTGGAACTGAAGTTGTTGGTGCAGTATGTTCTTCTGTTTTGTTTCAGGTGTTAGTGAGATCATCTCTATCAGACAGAATTAAGAAAGCACAAAACAAAGACAGTGGATTGTAGAAAAATGTAGAGATAGTTCAGAAGAGTATGTGTCCTGAATTTAACATTGTTAATGATTGTGTTTTGAGTTTTGGAAAGAGATTATGTGTGCCCTGTGATTCAAAATTTAAAAATGAGTTATTATGTGAGGCTCATAGTTCCTCGTTTTCAATTGATCCTAGCAGTACTAAGATGTACATAGATCTACGAGAGTATTACTCTTGGGATGTAATGAAAAGAGATATTGCTGATTTTACTATGAAGTGTTTGACTTGTTAGCAGGTTAAGGCAGAGCGGCAGTTACTGAATGGGATGCTTTAGTCATTATCGGTGCCAGAGTGGAAGTGGGAAAATGTATCCATTGACTTCATTATGGTATTACCAAATACATGTCGAGGTAATAAAGAAATCTGGGTTATTGTTGATTAATTGACTAAATCAGCTCTGTTTTTCGAATTTGAGATACATTCTCTCAAGATCAACTTTCTCTATTGTATGTTAAATAGATATTCATGTTACATGGAATTCCCCTCTCCATTGTATCTGATCGTGATCTCATGTTCACTTCTATCTTTTGAAAAGGCCTTCAGAAGTCTTTGGGTACAGAATTAAATTTTAGTGCATGTTTTCATCTTCAATCAGATGGGTAGTCAGAATGAAAAATTCAGACCTTAGAGGGTATGCTACGTGCGTGTTTGATAGATTATCAGGGAAGGTGGGACCAACATCTTTCATTGGTTTAGTTTTCTTATAATAACAGTTTTCATTCCTGTATACAGAGGGCACCATTTGAGGCATTATATGGGATGCGGTGTCGTACTCTAGCTTTTTGGGATGATGTAGGTGAAAGATAGTTTATTGGACTAGAATTGGTAGAAGAGTTGGCAAAAAAAGATCACCTGATACAGAAACACATGATAGTATCTTAGAGTAGGCAGAAAAGTTATGCGGACAATAGGAGGAAGAATCTCTCTTTGGAGGTAGGTGATCATGTCTTCCTCAAAGTTTCACCATGGAAAAGTGTGATGCAATTTCATAAGAAAGGAATGATGAGTCCAAGGTTAATTAGACCATATGAAATTCTCGAGCGATTTGGATCAATTGTATACAGAGTGGAATTACCTCAAAGTTTATCTCAGGTACATAATTCTTTTCATGTTTCAATGTTAAGGAAGTACATGCCAGATCCATGTAATGTTTTGAGTCCATAGGAAGTGTAAAGACCCAATGTTTTTCAATGGAAAATTACCTTCTTATATTTATGTCATAAAAACACAAAATAATGAACTACTAAGTGATAAGTGAACTTTAAACATAAGTTTGTCACTCCTATGTTTTGAATTTTGAAAATCTGACATATACTATTGTGTTCAAGATTATTTTTGGAGTCTAATGAAACAAAAATAATTTTTGGTGAATAGTAACATACCATTAGGAATAGTAACATACCCTTATGAATAATAATATGGCCCTTATTAATAGTAAATCATCCCTCATTAGAGTAACATTACCTATGAATAAAAAAATAAAATTTAGACATCTTAGAAAGTGACAATTTGATGTTAGTAATTGTTTTGGAATTTTGTAAGTCATAAATAATTAATTATAAATAATTAGTTAATTTAAAATAATATTTATTTCCCTAAAATGTATTTATAAATTATTTAATCAATGTATTATAGTTTTTAGATAATTTTATAAGACCCTACGTAATTTTTGAAAGCACTACAAAATCCGTTTTAATCTTAATAATTTTTTTTCTAAGTAAATTATTATTTTAATATTATATTTGTAATATTTATGAATTTTTATTGAAAAATGGACTTCATATTTGGATTCTATAGGTCGAAAAATGTTTGAGGTAAATTTTTGGGATTTTTTTAAGATACATAAATTTTTGGTGAATAGTGAAATACCGTAATTTACAAAATAAGCTAAATAAGCTAATTATAGAGTCATGTTTGATGTTCTACTGATGTAAGACCACTTGGTTCGAGATTACATTATAAAAGTACTATTCTTGGTCATTCAAGACTCACTATTCTTTTTCATGTTGGGAAAGAATAAACTAATAAATTTTATATTAAGGAAACCCCTCACCCCTCCACTATAAAAGCCACCCTTCACGCCCTCATTTCCTAAAACCTCTCAAGCTCCATTCCTTCCATAAACACTCCCAAAACACATTACCTATCCCCTCCCCCACGTACAAGAGCTTCTGGTCTCATCAAAATACCACTATTAGGCCCTTAATGAGGATCGCAAGGGAATGATTCAAGAGGTAATTTCCCTCCCTCTTCACCGTTAATTTCCTTTCATGTTCAAGTTCATTTCTTGATCTCTTCCCAACATTCTTCTTGAAAATTGTATTTTAACTCCATTATTATACATATACTATAATTTTATGATTCTAATGGGATATTATATCATCCAACCCCCTTTCCATCTTACTTTTATTTTATTAAAGAGAACGTTGTTCGTGATGTGTTAATTTGTCACCTTCAAGAACGACATTCTTTCTTCTTCCATTTCTACCTTCATATCTATTGATGAAACCATTTATATGGTTGCAACAGAATATTTAATATGTTATATTTCTTATTTAATGTTCTGGAAATGACCTATTTCCATATTACTAAGTGATATGTTAAAACAAGTTTGTTGTAATCCAAAAACCGTCGAAATTTACCCAAATTACCATCATTTAATTCTTATCTAATGATTCATCCACATGAATATAATATAATTCATTATAATATCATTTAAACTCCTTTAATATCATTAATAACATGTAATATCATTTCGGTATGTTTACCCATGTTCGACCTGAACATCCATTTATGAATACTAGTGAAAAACCCAAGAAAAACCATAAAAACGAATATCCCTGAACAATATTTTTAAACTCAATAAGTAATCAAAAGGAACATAAAATGACATAATGAATCCAGAATGAACCCTATTAATGTACACATGGTTCTGTATTTCTAATTAATGAATATAATGTCATTATAGAGGACATTAAAGATAAGGAATCATTTTGGTACAAGGTAAGGGGAAATTCCAGAACCCAACATTTATCCTTCGAGTTCTACCTCTTTACTCCGTTTATGATATGGTCACTCCTTAAAGAATACTTGTTCAACATTTTATTTCCATTTCTGGGATATACATTTTTTTTAATAATCATTATGTCAATCCAAATGTTTTCCTAAAGAACTATTCTCTTAAGAACTGAACTTTTACCTCTCATTCAAGGATGATGGTACTTGTATCAAGTATGTTGTTCCCTCTTTCTTTTGGGAACCCAATGTTTATGAATGTTTTTATAGGAGATGAAACCCATTCCTTTTCATGTTTTTGTTATGTTCATTTATGTTATATGTTCATTATGGCATGCATGATAAATGATAATGTTATGTTGTGACGAGTGCAACCATAATTATATAGCGCAATATGAATGTCTGAATGTGACGGGTGCACCCAGAATTATATACCGCACCAATGCATGGGTAAATGTGATGAATCTAAAGAGTAAATGAGAAATGATGTGTGAACAAGATGATGTCTTGGTTCACAAGTATGTGTGGTAGTAAACCACTAAGACATGATGTTTCATTTTTATACCTTTCCACAATTAAAGTCTTTTATTTATGCTCCTCTCGTGTTCATGATATTTTTCATGTGTTATGATTATGCTCACCCCTGATTTATTGTTCTTATCTATCCTCTTACTAGGCTTCTAGCTCACCCCTTTTGATTTATATCCTCAAGTGGCTACATTTACCAAGGTTAGGATAAGTTCCAATAAGAAACTAGAGATGAAGAAATTAAATAAATGGTTATGCTAGATGTTATATTTGTTTTGTGTGGTCTTATTTTTCCCAAGACACTATGAATTTTTATCTTCTTTGTGTAATAGTATTATGTTTTTTATCTTTGAAATGATGTAATAGTAATGTAAGAAAAGGCTAGGTCGCTATAGGTAGTTCAGCTAGAAGAGAATATATATTATAAAAAAACCAGTCCAGATTCGTGACCACATGGAGCATGTGCTGCGGAATAAGGTGATTAATCAAGTAATGTATCTATGGAAAACCAATATAGATGAAGAGGCACCATTGTAATCTTAAAATGCAAGGAGGGATAAATACCCCCACTTATTCGATAAGTAAATAAATTGCGGGGACCCAATTTCCTAAAGGGTGGAGTATGGAACATCCTAAGTAATTAAATAGCAATATATTTTCATATCAATATCTATTTATGAATTATATAATGTTTTAGATGCTTAAAATGAGAATAAATACAATCTTAAGCATAGAATACTCTAATATTTCTAAAAGATTGTTTTACCGCCTTTTGATGGATAACCATTTTTAAATCTAACTTTTAACAATTTTATAATATCTATATGTCAAAATAAACTAATTCTTCTGAATCGGGACTTTGAAATTTACTTTGGAGAATTTTTTGGAATTTTTCCGACAATGTTGATTTTTTAATGAATAGTGAAAAATACTGCATTTTACTTCAAAACTGCATTTTAATATAATTTACTTATATGGTTAGGTTATATTTTTAATTTTTTTTAAAGTGTAATTAGAATATATTTTTACTTTTTTATCCAATGGTGTTCATTAGAATTAATATATCTTTGAAAATGGACATAATCAACTTTCAATCATTTAATAGATATTATTTCTTAAAAACATGCTATTTGTCTTGACAACGGGAATTAATTTTAAATTTATTTTTGAAATTATGTGTTTGTAATTTTGTAAAATGGATTCTATATTTGTAATCATAAGGTCCAAATTATTTTATTAATACTCTTTTGTTTTTGGACATTATGAATAGTAACGACAGCAATTATCTTTAATTATCATGATTAATTAGTAATCAGGTGGTTAAGTGTAATAAAATAATAACATAATATTAAAAAAAGACCCCAAAATGTGTCCAAATCCATTTTTTTGTGTCATGTACGACCATGGTATGCCTTTTTCAAACTTAGGGGCCCCATGGAATCACTTTTGTGTGATAGAGACCTTTTATCATATTATATTTAAAGAAAGGAAAATATAAGTAAACTATGTAACACCTATGTAAAAAAATATAATTTTCTTTACAGAAATGATCACTTAGACTATAAATAGTCATTATAAATCTAAAAATATTTCCTACTTCATGATAATTTTTTTATAATTTTTAGACATCAAATAAATAAAATTATTTATGACACTACGATGATGTGGTGCTTACCTCATTAATGAATGATTTAAATAAAATGAAAAGATAAGGTAAAATATAAGACTTAAACTAGTCAAAAACCTATTGTATGGGTGGACATAGAACCTTTATCACCTTATCCTTGAAATATATCATTGTGGGACCTTTAAAATATGAGCACCATTTTATAATAAAGTAACATTTCAAGATTTTCCAAAAGTGACCATCCTCCCTCTTATAAAAGGCCCCCACGTCTACCCCCTTACCCACACCTCTCAAGACCTTGGATTATCCAACCTATGCTCATATTATCTCTCCAAATCCCCCTCTTACACCTAGAATCTTATCTTTGGGCAGAAGTCTTCCCAGGGAAGCCTTTGGCTCAAATCAAAAAGAGTTACCCGATTTAGAGGTAATATCTTCTCTCGAGTTTCTTCCTTTTATGTTCCTTATTCACTAACCACTATCTTATTATTATTTGATACCATAAAAAACACCAGTATCCTTAGTATTCTATGATTCTTTATGAAAAGGATTGTACATTCACTTACACACACCTCCGTCTAATAGTTAAAGATCATACTGTTTCTCTAGGTGGCGAATTACTGCCTCACGAAAGGTTGATTGTTCAATCTTCTTTTAACACCTATCATGGTTTCCATTAATATGCAACTATATTTATATATAATATATATTATGTTTATGTTTTCTGTATGCTGCTGTATTTTTTATATATAGCAATCATTTATGGTTTCCATTACGTGTAAACATGATAATTTCATTTGATGATGTGCGGACTACCGCCCCCTCAAACTGACATGACTCATTCATAACATATGTGGTACGTATAAAGGATATGTTTAATGATATTTTATATGATAAAATACTGGAATTATAATACTACTATGTATCATTATTTTGTAATTCCATTAAATATTAAATAGAAATGGAAGTAGCGTTCATGCGTATGTACGGCTTACTGTCTCCATGAACGGTGCATTTCATTTCATAACTCTATATTTTATATACTATTATAAATAATTGTATATGCTAGATATATTTAATATATATGATATCCAAATCATGAATATCATTCTGGATATAATGAACCTTTGACCACATGAACAACATGTAATTTTAAGAAGTCGTTTTTTCACTTAAGTACCAAATATTGATTAAACAAACATTATTAACGAAAATGATTACATAATTTTTATAACATGGAGATAAGTTATATAAAAGGAATAAAAAGCTTAAAAATGTTTCTTAAGAAAGTATAACTTAAAATTAGTTTATTATTCAGGAGATTAAAGAACGATCGAGTCAAGTCGGACACGATGTAAGGGACTTCGTCTCAATCTCCTTTCATTGAGGAATATTTTTTTAATACAAGACATTCGTTTATACACTGTATAAACACCTTTGACTATTCATTTCATTCAAATGGAATCTTTTTCTATTAAGTGTTTTACTAAACGACAAAAAAGGAATGCTTCTTTTAACGTACGTGGTGTCAATGACCTTTCCGCCACCGTGCGTATTATTTTATCTTTGGCTTCTTCAACAAGCCGTAATGTTTTTAAAAGAAAATAAATACCATATAATCTATTATGTATTTTGGTATTGAAAATGGTTTTGATAATGGATTTTTTATAGCAATATATTTAGGTGATATCGTGTGATTTAAATGTGGAAATGTTTTCATTCCTTTATATTTGTTTTATGTATTATGATTTTATAATGGCACTTTGACATTTGATGGGTGATTACATGATAAACCAAATGATGGGTGGTTCCATGAATACTAGGATGGGTTGTAACATTATAACCTCCAATGAATTGGGTATGGAAGTCAGTCGTATGGCTATTCCATTAAGTGACATGAGTGGAATTCGACCGTATGGTTATTCTATTTAAGAATGATTATGTTCCAATTTACCATTATATGATATGTGTTATTTATATGGGTAATCTTTTGGTTACAAAAGTGTATGTAGAGATGTTTTATTCAGTGAAGAGTATTTAATTTTTTATAAAGGTGAGAAGTATTAATTATGCTAATGTATTCATGGTTTAAGTTTTTTTATAATACTAATAGATTCTTTCTTTGTGTATTCCTTACTGAGATTTTTATGCTCATCCCATGTTTTTTAAATGATTTTCACTGGAAATAATGTGGAATAGGGTCGAGGTTTGGATCATGGAAATCCATGCTGTCTAAAACATGGAAATGGACATGACTCTTTTTTTCATGAGTTTTTATTTTATGAAAAAAATGGAAATTGAGTAGATGTTTCTACTTTGTATCTTTTGAGATTTAATATTTATGGCGTAATTCTCTAAAACTATAAACCTGAAAAGATACTCAATGTTATTGTTCATTTAATTCAAGATTAACTAATGTTTTAAGGCTGAGTCCTCATAGTTCTGATCATCCAGTAGAGGATGAATTCTGCACAGAGCTGACAGAAGTCCTATGCTGATAGGAGATGAAAACCACTGCAGTTTGAGGATGGAGACCACCTCTTTCTACGGGTCTCACCTCGATGAGTTCTACAGATATTTGGAGATGGAGTCATGTTATCTCAGTGGTTTATCTGACCATTCCAAGTCCTCAGCAATGTTGGAGAGGTGGATTACCGCTTAACACTTCCACCTCTATTGCACTAGGTGCATGACATCTTCCACATATCTCAGTTGAGGTGATACGTGCACGGCCTGTCCTATATCATCGACCATGTGGAGCTAGACATCAATGACCGGGCGACATTCATTGAGGTTCCAGTGGAGATTGAGGATTGACTGGAGTGGGTCATGCGTGGATGGTCAATAACTTTTTTTGCATGTTTGATGGCATAACAGGAACCTCTAAGAGAGCACATGGGAGCTGGAGGCTCAGATTCGTGCTCAATACCCCCATTTGATTCCCTAGTGTGTGTTGTATCATACGGGGACATAAAGCCCTGAGGTGGGGAGAATGTAAATACCTAGAAATACTTTTGAATTTTTTTTCTCAAATACATGGAAATTTTATGATTCCTCAATTTCTAACAGTGCCTGATTCCGAGACCCGTTGTGCCTGGAATCAATTACTGATGTTTTGTTCGGGTATTTTCAGTAAACGTATGTGCGGGATTTTATATATTTTGAACCAGTGCATGGAATTAGAACCTGAGGACACTGATTAACTCGCAGCGCCGGTATTCAGTTAAGGAGACCTTTACCGTAATTGCATTTTGTCGAGAGCGGAAGGTAATTGTTGGGGGTTTTCTAAATAAATTAAATAAAAATATGACTAACATATTTTTATGTAGGTGGTGGTTTAATACATCAAAGTGAAGTTGGAGGTGGGGCCCAACCCCACATAACCTCCCATGGGAGGATATTATGTGGTGGGTCCCACACGATCTCAACCCCCTTAAACCCCCCTTTGAGCCCCTTAAGCTCCCCATTAATAGGGAAAACTCTTGGACTTCTCCTTAATGGTACCAACACAATTAATAAATGACTTAATTAATTAATTTGAGTGTTTGAATTCTTTTGAATTCTTTTGAAATTCAAGGACACATTTAAATAATTAAGAAGCTAATATTTTATTTTGGCTTGGCGATTTTTCATTGGTGGAGCTTGGGAGCTGGGGAGAACTCTTGAAAGAATGACCTATTCGAATGAAGAATGATCCTCATCTCCAGTGATCATGAAGCTTCATCTTCTACCTTCTTCAACCAGAGAAAGTAAGGGACGTACCTCCACCCACGAAGTACACTGAGGGCGTCAACTTGACTTGTTTTCACCAAGCGCTACCTCCTACAACGTTGAATGAATTATGTCTATTTTCCATGACGTTCATCTTCCATGACTCAACAACATTCAACGGAAAAAAACGAGGTAGAAGGAAATTGTATTATTTTTGCGTATGAATTATATCCACATACATCGACATTTATTTTTGGAGTGATGGTGGCCAAATTTCTATCACCAAATGTGGTGGGCTAAAAATGAACAAACACAGCCCAATGTCCCTCCATGGAATCTTGTTTAGTTGATGTTAGAGGCGGAGAAGAAAGGGAGTGGTGCCATCACACCACATCGGAGAAGAACCGTAGTGGATGAAAGAGGAACTACAGCCGGGAGGGCCGCGATGGTTGAACGAGCGCGGTGTCATCGTGACACGTGGTGGAGGGAATTTCCACGACCAGGTTAGGCCGCAGTTGTGTTGGCGTGGTGCCATCATCCCACGTGGAGGGAAAAAGGTCCACGGCATCGTCATGCCGCAGTGGAGGTATGGAGGCGGCCGGCTGAACCGACCGCCATGGAGCTGAACCACGGGATGACTGGCCGACCCGCTGGAGGACCGCGGTGCCCGCAGGCGCCGCATGAAGGAGGATGTGGCCCGTGTCTATGGTCCACTCGAGTGGAAGAACCGACCAGCTGCATGTTGGACGGGCTGGAGAAATGCAGCGCCCGCTAGCGCCACGTTGGAAAAACCGTAGCCCGCAATGCGGGCTGCGTGCACCGGGTCGAACCGGTCGGCTACGGCTGGCCTGGAGGAGGAGGAGGTGGCACCACCGAGAAAAACGGACCATCCCATTGTGTGGGACAGGTCCATCGGTGGGCCACATCCCACCGGGTCGGACCCGTCGAGCTGGGTCAGGGCGACCCGCAAGCCCACTTGGCTTGACGGTCCGAGGCCCAATTTCGCTTAAATGAAAATAACTTCTAGACCGTGCGGCCGATCGATGCGCCGTCTATGGCACTAGGAACCTCGCAATGAGGTGGTCCTTTTGAAATAATCTAAGTGAGTTTTGGAAAAATTTGGAAAATGACCTGGTTAGATTGAATGTAAAATTCAACCGGGCCCCTAGAACAGAAATACTAATAACTCTCAGACTTGGAATCTAATTGACGCGCCGTCTTTAGCATTGGGTTCCTTTTGATGAGGCGGAACAATGAGATACATCAACTCAGGACTTCACGATATTCGATGTATTTACACATGGCTCAAAAAGCAGACCCTCCCAGAATCGAGCATGTTGTGTATGGGAACCCTAGGGCTGGCTGCGACTAAGATGTACCGGAATGTTTAGGGGTTTTGTTTTATGGTTTCATTGGTAGGATTTATGTTTTAAGGTGTAGGGTTTATAATTTTTAGATTTGGGTTTTAAGGATTAGGGATTATAATTTTGAGTGTATGGTATGGGGAATAGGTTTTTATGTTCAGGGGTTAGCTTCTGTGGGTTCGACAACGAAGACTACTGAACCGGAATCCTCCGTGGGTTTGACAGTGATGACTAATGTACCGGGATCCTCTGTGGGTCTGACAGTTCTGACTTCTGTTCTTGTATCCTATGTGGTTCGGACAGAATAGCTGGTCCTGTATCCTATGTGGGTCCGACAACTTAGCTAGTCCTGTATAATGTGTGGGTCTGATATCTTAGATGAATCAGTGACTACATCTTACCATCTCTATCACTCTATGAAATATCTATACCTATGTGATCTAAGTCTTGTCTTTCAATCATTATCATCGATGAGAATAATTTTAATTCATTTGTGGACTGGGTTGTGTTTGGGCTCGAGAGTTGGAGTTGGACTGTGACTGGTAACATAAGTATATGTATAGGCATATACCTAAGTAGGGTTGGTTTTACCTTCATGATTGTATCTTTCTTTTGTGGGTTATCCTTTGTGGATTTTGGGAGACCTTCTGGGGTCTTGGGGTCCCCTACCGAGTATTTTTATACTCACACCTACACTTGCTTCGCCCGCACCTTATTGTGTTCTATACAGAAAACAGACAGCAGAGATCGAGGCTGAGGGTGACGGACGAGAGGCTGCTCAGAGCTAGACAAGACGGGACGTACCGCTAGGATGAGTTGTTCGAGTTCTATACATACCCTTTTGGTAGGATTCCCCGGAAGATGATCCAAGTGCTGTTTTTCTTTTTTTTTTACTTGTACTTACTGTCCAGTTGGGTTTGTATACTGGCCCAGTTACATTCAGGATACCTTAATTTTCTGTTTTAGTACCTTTTTCTTGTACTTCTTGTGTTCAGACTGTGTCTTTGTTACCTGTTAAAAGGCAATTCCTTCCCTTTTTATCAGGATTACGCCTTTGGTTCTAGTTGCCATCCCCTAGCTTATGGAAGGCGGGTTTGGGGTAGTCACAACACAGGCCCTGAGGACAGGTCGTGACAGGCTGGGTTACGTGAGTGGGCCATGTGTGAAGGAAAAAACCATCATCATGATTTATTGTTCATATGGTATTGTGTAATCTAATGAGTATCTTGGGGGAAATCCTACCAACACATAGAATCCATTCATTCCCCCATCAATGTACCATATCGTATTTTCTAGATGGGAAAGCTTGTCTTTGGTCTAGGACTACCTACACTCCACACATACCTAGGGTGTTCTCTATATCATAGCATCTTCATATTCCTTTTCCCATGATGTGGGTGGAAATATTTACTAGGGGAACATTATTCCATATTTTCAGTTCTGTATGGCTTGATTGGGAGAGAAAAAATTGCGTAATAAGGAATATTTCATGTATTTTCTCACCATTATTTCAAAAGATCATAACCCTAATGTGAATAGTAGATTCTAGTATTTTTCAACCTAGAAATTGATTATTTGATCGTATTTATCATTATAATACATTTATAAAGAAATTTTGGTAATTTTAGTTTTCAATCTCAATAGTTTCAATGAATTGGTCATGAATTATAGTTTATAATATATCAAGGTTTTAGTTCACCCCTTGTGATGTGTTTCAGTTAGAGTGTGAGTTAATATACAAATAATATAATGTTTGGTAATCCCCTATATACATGATATATGATTCCATTATCTATGGATCCATTACTCCATTAATTGATACACTATCATTGATGAATCAAAATTCACATCCCAATGAATTAAGAGATATGTATTCATTTTACAATTTAATACAATCATAATCATTATTCAAGTGATTATTAGGTGTATTTATCATTATATGAGATAAGATACCAATATATGTTATCTATAAACACTATTATTTTTATTACATACATATTAAATCAATTTAAAGATAAAAATATACTATTGATATAGATCCCGGATCTAAATGTTTAGTATCATTGAAAAATTATAGGTATAAACAACTTCTACATAATACAACAAAAATTTAATTTGATTCCTTCTTCCCTAATTTTTTATGTCCATCATGTTTTACTTATTATTAGTTTTTACCCAAGGATATAAATCAAATTAATGGGTTATCTAAAATCTGAATAGTATGATGTATAAGAGGATTGATATATTGGTGAGAATATTTTTCATCATCATAAAATATGAAAATTATTATCCTCATAATAATGACAGGATGAATTATATAAATTCATGTAATATGAAAATTCATTAAAATTAAACATCATTATATAGTGGTAAAATACATCACTTGGTTCTAAACAATGCTAACATCATGTTCACAGATATTTCAATTTATCTCATGAGAAAAAATACATTAACTAATGAATTTGAGTGGTACATAATTATGATCACAAACATCACTTCCTTAAATTTACATGCTCTATATAATTATGGGTGCAACCTTCACATCCTACCATTTACATTATCCCTAATTCCACATAGAATGTGTATCAATCTGAAACATAAATTAACACACATAATGTAATGGTTTTTACATCATGAATAATACATTCATGATTAAATATTTGGGTTACCATAATAAATATTTAATAAGAAACATTATATAACAATAAACAATATTGAGTGAAGAATAAAAAATATCACGAGAAGTAAAAGATGTAGTTTTGGAAGGAAGAGTTATTTGGGAAAAATAATATCATTTTTCACAAAACAATGATTGGAAACATATATATCATAGAAATTAAAAGTTGATAACATATATATTATATTATGTTTATATTAATGATCATACACACTGAATTTTGGATTAAAAGTAAAAAACCCAATGAAAAGAAATTTTATTGTGAAATCCCAGTACATTATATATGAATGCATTTATCACGATAAAATCATGGATAATCAAATTAAATTTAGTAATTATCAAATCCATAACCATTCAAATAGGGTTTTTATTCAATATTTTTTTATTATTTTTATTTATGGTCTTTAAATGATTTATGATGGCTAATTTCATCAGTTGGGAGTGTTTGATTTCTTGGTTTTTAGGATAGGTTCTATTGTATATGATTAAAGGTGTTTTTGAAAAATTAGAATTTCTATCAATAATTGAAATAATAAATTATTAATGAATCTTCAGAATATTAACTTATCTTATATATCATTAGGTTATATGTTATGAGGATGTTTAATTATAAGAAATTCTTATTAAATTTATTTTATTTGTTTTTGCAGTTTTTTGACAATTATAAAAATATATAATTTTATTTAACAAAATGTTTATATATTAGTTACATAACATTTAATAAATTATAATATGTGAAATAAAATATTATTTATCCATAATTATGTTTTTGTGACTAGACATGAAGGTATTAGTTCAAAATGAAATTGCATTGTCCATAATGGTGGTAAATCTACCCACCACATGTTATATTTTCATGTTTATAAAAAAGAAAAATAGAAGGGATTAGAAAATGAATAATTCAATTTACATAATAATATTCTTGTATAAAAATTATATTGGAGTTATCATAATTATTTATTATGTTTAGATGATATTAGAATAAGAAAAAAAATTAAAATGAAAATAAATGAAAAAGAAACAGGATTATATGTCTTGCATTTCTCCCTATTGTGAACCTCCATAGGGAAAGGGTTTTGTATTTTTAAGATAACAAGTGAACTCGTATGTGGGGGAGGGTATTGGGAATTGGATTGGGTATAATTTTTCAAAGTATCTAATCTTTTATGGTTTTAGGAGAAGAGGTGGTGAGGGGTGGTATTTATAAGGAAGGAGATGTGTGTCTCTTTACAATTTTATTCATTAGTTTATTATTTTTGTGAAGAATAGAAAAATTCTGATAATTATCACAAAAAATATTAAAATAATGTATGATCGAACAATATTTTGTTCTTACATTAGTCTTACATAATCAATGAAACAATAATTCATGTATTTATCTTTTTTTGTAAATTATCATATTTCACTATTCACCAAAAAATCACTTATATTAGAAAATTCCAAAAAAATCACCCTTACAATTTTTTTACCTTGTAAAATTTAAAAAAGGCTTCAATTTTAAAAAATAATTCTATATATGAAAAAAATAATTTTGAATTTCAAGTTATCATCTTTAAAATTATAACTCATTTTCTAACACATTGATAAATTATATAAGGTTTCTTACAATTATCATATAATCATAAGACACAAAAATATAAATTTATGAACCCATTTAGATAAAATTAATTTGTATTTTATATCATAAAATTAATAATAAAATTTTAAATAAACGTCTATTTTTTTTTAAAAAAACTCCAACACTTAATTAATAATTTCCTAAAATAAATATTAATTTATAATATGATATAAATATATAAAATTATCATTTATAAGATAAATATTTTTTATTTATACATTCATATATTATTTTACTATTCTATTGATTGGTTTACTGTTCCTAATGGTCAAATTACAATTTCAAGAGTAAACATACTATTCTATTGACAAAGGTTTTATAACGTCTAGAAATACCTATTATTTCATTAATTATTAATTTATAATGGCTTTATAGTGTTATAAAAAATTATTTTTTGTATAATATGGAATAATTATTAAAAGGTATTTTCCATTAATAATATTTTTGATCATTAAATTCTTCTCCCTTAAGAAATTTCACCCCCGAAATTTCATTTTACATTTTATATTGAAAAGAAGTTAGGGTGCTTATCCTTCACAAATTCTTCTTGTTCCCAAGTTTCCTTTTCACAAATATGGTTACACCATTGTAATTTAATTTGTTGAAGAGTATTATTGCATAGAAAAGTATCTATATAGTCTATGATATTCACTAGCTGCTCCTCGTAGGAGAGACAACATTCCAAATATACTACATCTGGATTCATTACATGTGAGGGAACTGGTATATAATTCATCAAATGAGATACATGGAATACATCGTGTACTTGATAAATTTAATGTGGGAGTTCTAGCCACCTTGCCTCATATTCATCATGATAAATGATCATAAAGGGGCCAATTTATAGGGGACTCATCCTTTCATTCCTAAAAAATTTCATGATCCACATCCATGGATATATGCTTAAAAATTACATGTCATGGACCTTAAACTGAAAGTCCCATCGATGTAAGTATACATAGATATTTTATCAATATTTTTCTTTCCTAGGTTTGGTGTGGAATAGTTTCCACATTTTCCCACAATTCTTCAAACATTTAAGGTCACAAAATCTTACCCCACTAACATCATCCTCGCACACTAGTGTTATTTGTGTTTTCTCATAACGAGTTTCATTTAGAGCCATTTATATACTCTGGTAGAAGCATTTATTGTAAGACAACTCAAATAGATGTAGATTTTGTTCCCATCCTCATTTTCTATCCCTTGAAAATGATTTCAACATGTATTCCACTATCTAAATAGTTTCTTCTGATTAGCCATCACATTAAATATGATAATTCATACTGGAGTTCATCTCAATGTTTATATTATGTCAAAGTATTTTCCAAATCATAGAGGTGAATCTAATATTTGATTGGATAAAAATCATAGTGTTACTTTGTTTTTCCATAATCACTTTTGTGATATATATCTGTTCATGTTGATCTACTAAGATGTCCTCTCAAATTTCGATAAAATTATACATATTTTTAAGATGATCCAAAATAAACATATAGCATTGTTTCTTATAGATTTATTTAGATGTTTGGGGACAGAGTCCACATTATTTCTTTCGATTTCAATTTTATGGGTAATTTTTTAGTCATTACCATAGGCAATTTTCTTCTAGCCATTACATGATGACATATAAGGAACATTGATTTATATTCAAAGATCACATTCTTCATTTTATCCCACCAATAGATATCTAATAGATACCATTGCCTCTTTTTTGTCCCTAGGATAATATAAAAGGTTGATATATGAGCATAATTCAAAAGCTTCTTCATTATCATTGTATTTTTTTGGTATAGATTGTTTTGACCCAAATCATAAAAATCATTCCTTGTCAATTTTAAATTCTAAGGAATTCCCTTATCTCAAAGCATCATCATTCTTCATAATTTCAATATCATTTCTTTTAGAATCATTTATTATCAACATGGGTGATGTTTTAGAAATAATTTGGTAATGGAATCGTGACATTACTACCATAATGATTCCCATTTACATCGATTTAAAATATTTTATGATTTAATCCTTCTCAATTATTATCATTGATAATGTTTTATAATATATTATAGTTAGATAATCTCGAAATTTATTCACTTCTCTAAGATGGTAGTAAAGCTAGAAGTCATTATTCGTGTTGAGATCTAACCATATACAATGATTTATATCAATATCATTCTAGGTATATATATATATATGGTTATTATGATCAATATATACTTCATATTTCTTTCTATATAGATAATTTTTCCAAATTTTCAATTCATAGATCACAACTTCATACTCCAAATAATTCATGGGATAACATTTCTCCCAAATTTTCAACTCCCTTTATATACAGGCTATCACTATATCATTTTTCATCATTAAACGTTCTAATCCCTTATTTTATAAGTCATTTTACAACACAATGATTTTCAAACTCTGTCAATTCTATGGGTATAGGCATGGTGATGAGCCTATTTTTTTAACTCTTTAATGAAATTATCACAATCATTTGTCCAGAAAATCATTTCTATCTTCTGAGTCCACATTTTTAGTATATTTTGTAATCATTATATATTCTTCACAAATAACTAATGATACCCTGCTAGAAAGTGGAGACTATGAACCACCATTACATATTTTGTAAAAGGGCACTCATCGATTTCCTTTGTCTTGGAAGGCTCAACAGATATCCCTTTACTAGTAATAACATTCCAATAGAATGATACATAATCCATCTAGAATTCTCATTTACTATATTTTTTATACTTTTTATCCCTTTTCATTGTCATTAACACTATATTAAAATCCATTGTGTCTTCCTAATTTCTCTTCGAGTATATCAGACTATATTCAATAAATACTATGAGAAATTTGTCAAGGTAATCATTAAAAACACTATTCAATAAATTCGTGAATATTGTTGGGGGATTATTGAATCAAAAAGGGATCACTATAAACACACAATGTATATACAACATTCAAAAGGTATTCATTGGTATATATCCCTTCATCAACTTTAATTCATGGTATGATTAATATAGGTCCAACTTAGAGAAATAATTGTTACCACAATGTTTATCAATCTAATCATTTGTATTTTGAAGGGGATAATTTATATTTATCATGATTTTGTAGAGACCATGATAATCAATGCATAGACACAATGATCTATCATTCATTATGAGTAATATGAGTAGTTCACCCCATAGTGAAGCACGTAAGTATATAAAATTCATGTCCATATTCTCTTATAATAGCTTCTTCAATTCCTCCAACTCAATAATGGTCATTTTATACGATCTCTTTGAAATAGTCATAGATCTATGAATAATATCCATTTTAATATCAACTAACTGCTAAGGGGGTAGACTATAGAATTCTTCAGGTAACACATCAGTGTGGTCCCACTTAATTGTCATGTCATCAGCCACAATTTTCTCTTTTTCCTCAACAATTTTATATATATATATTTTATCAGAAGGTAATAATATCCTCATTTGAGGTGTTGGATCTATGTGAGACTCATCCTCCCCTTACAAGTTTATATAATATGATGATTCCTTAGGATGTGTAGAGTTATCATCTTTGACTGACAGTTGATGTTGTAAAAGAATAATGATAGCCAATTCATGCCCAAAAAATCACCAAACTAAACCAAAGTATGTAAGAAAAGATTTACTAGGAGGATCAGTCCACTAACATATCTGAAAATGTGTGATATACTTTGGATTCAACAATTTCACCATGCTATTCTCATAGATAAATCAGCATTCATATTTTGAGGTGGTATTTAAATAGTTATATAAAAAATTAAAGGATATGAATGAATGTGTAGATCCAAAATAAAATATTATGTTCAGTATTACTAAATGAATAACTAAGGTACTAATCCCCACATCATTATTGAGCTCCACCTCTTCAGTTGTGATGGAATAATATTTCCATTTCCCCATTTTCTTTTGTATCTACTAACACTGATTACCCTCGAGAACACTATGTTTAGTTAACTTGATTGCATAGTAACCTTGATCCCTAAAATTTATGAAATAAACAATAGGAGGTTCTATTCTTTCATGGACCACAATTTCAAGAATCCATATGTCTCTTCAACATTCATTACCTTGGTGGAATTATCTCCCACAATTATAGCATTTCTTCACCCCTTTGAGGTTGTTCCCATGATGCTTCTTCCAACATTTTTGACATGTCAGAGGATCATCATTATTGGAAAACTTTCTCATTATATCCCCTAGCTTGATAACCCATCATTTAAATCATATCACTAAATCCATTATACTAGCCTCCAAACTCCGCCACCACCTTAGGAGATCATCATAAAATGTTGTCATTAGTCACAATATCATGAATATATAAATCATTTCAAAGGTGAAATTTTAAACTGCTAATGAATCAATATATTTTTATATCAAAATTAATATAAAATCATAATGAAAACCATTCATGACATAGGATGTTTTTTATAGTCCAGGATAGATTCACCATAATTTTTAACCATCTCTATGAATTACCTATCAATATTTGTACGAAGTGTACAATGGAAAAACATGTTAGGAATCATTATCTTAGCATATAATAAATCCATATATTCCATTTCATAATTTTTAAAGGTGTTTTAATCAATTTTCACTATCTATAGTCCAATCAATGTAGATGATAATCATCCAGATTCATCATTTGTTACTAAAAAAAATGATAATAGAAAATATATTTTTTATCGAGTTGGACCACTATTCCGTCAAGGGAGGATCATAAGATCTTCTCAACATTAGAGGTTGTTTCCACATAAAATACTTGATTTCCACAGGATCACTCCTAGTTTAATGAGTATATAATTCATTATTCAAGGTATTATTTATGTCCTGAGAAGACTGGGTAAGCATCACTATAATATTTTGAAATCCACCTCATAAATAATTAGGGATATTGTTTAATAAATAATTACATTTTACCTAAGATGTGTTGTTTTCCTGGTATGTCCTATATGCCACCATTTTATAAAAAATTAATGGAGAAAATAAAAAATAAGTCAACAAGTCATGAATAAATAATTTTTTCCTCTATGACAATAACACTAAATTCATATCTTCAATGATCCCTACCATTATCATTATTGTAAATAAACCTTTTTGGTTCTATTTTATACATTCCCATATAGTAAGGGTTCTTAATAAGGTTATATAATTATAATTCCAAGATTATCGAAACCACTATCTAATACTAGTAATAGCGACACTTATTTTTCTTAAATAACTATTATATCATTTTAATGATAAAAAGAATAATAGTTCTACAAATATTGGATCTAAGGATGAATTTTTGAAAAAATTAATAACATTCATAAAATTTAAATAATAAAACATAAAAAATTATTAAAATCATTCTTATCTAGCTTCTTATTGGCCTTCAGGTTCTCCTTAGTATAATTATACATCTAAGGATATAAATCAAATGGATGGGGGAGCTAAAATCCTAGTAACATGATGAATAAGAGGCATGAAACTGGGATAAGTTTAATCATCATCATCATGTCATAATAAATGTATCACAATTATAATCATGAGAAGAAGCATTAGATAAAGGTCTGGAATGTGGAAATACATAAAAATAAAAAATCATGTCTTATATTTTAAATACAACACATAGTATGGAACAATGATATCATCATATTCAATCATATTAAAATATATATCATGAGAGAAATCACATTGAACAATACACTTGAGTGTTTTATAGTTCCAGGTGCACCCATAACATCATTATATTTAGTTGTCTATATAATTATGGGTTCACCCATCATATCATAAAATTTATGTTATAATGAACTACCCATAGAATATATATCAGTATTGAACATAAAATATCCCTTGGAAAGGTATTTGATTTAGTTTAAAAAAATACATTCATGAATAAACTCTCAGGCTCAAAAAATAAAAGGTAATAACATTAATTATATATGAATCATCAATCATTTTTTCAGAAAAAATAATCTCATGAGAAATAAAATATATAATTTTGAAAGAACGTTTCATTTTGAAGAATCGTAGGATTCATCGTAAAACCTATTTTTAAACATTTATATCCTAGAACTATAGGTGATAACATATAAAATATATTTTAGTGATAATAATGAATATCCAAAATGTAATATTTAACGAATGAGGAGTAACCCAAATAATAGAAATTGGTTTGTAAAAATACCCCATACATTATGTTTGAATTCTTTATGCAATATAATATCATGGATAATAAAATTAAATTCATTAATTAGAAAATTTAGAACCATTAATATATAAATTTTTTTCATTATATGTTTATTTTTTTTATTTATGATATTTTGTAGGAGTTATAAAGTTTAGTTTACTCATTTGGGGGTGTTTATTTTAATGGTTTTCATGGAAAGTTCACATTTAGATAATTATGAATATTTATGTAAAATTGGAATAATTATCATGAATTTAAATTATATATTATTTGAAAACCTTAATAATATTATATTATCTTATATATAGTTTTTTATATGGATGGAAGATATTTCTTTATATTGAATGATAACAAAAATGATTTACTTTTTTTGGATGGTAATACAACCATTATGATCATATATCATTTTATATAACATCATGTTTATATATTTCATCAAGAAAATTATATAACATATAATCTGTATAAGAAAATATTATTTAACCATAAAAATTGATTTATGACCTACCTTGAATGAGGTGGTGAAAAATGAAAATGCATCATCTATTGTGGTGGAAAATTAACACACCGTGGAGGATATTTGCATGTTTAGAAAAAAATGAATAAAATAAGATATTAGAAACTGAGTTATTGAATTTAAATAGTAAAATTATAGTATATAAATTTTATTGGGTTTATCACGACTCTTGGTTTCAAGTAGGGGATGATAGGATTATAAAATAATGAAATTGAAAATAAAATAAGGAATACTAAAGAGATTTTTACCCCTAAAATTTATCCTCCTCGAGAACCTCTTTACAGAAAAGGGTTTTAGGATTTTTATGAGACCAAAAGCTCTTGGACATCTGTGAGGGTCTTGTAAAGATTATTGGGAAGAATTTATATGAGTCTCAAATATTAGAGGGTGTGAGTAGTAGAGGTGGTGAGGGAGGTATTTATAGGGAAGGATGTGGGTGATTTCTCATTATTTTATTCATTAGATTTTTATTTTAACATAAAACAATGAATGGTTTGAAAATTATAAAAAAATTAATTAAAATAATAAATGACTGAACAATAAATTCGGATTACAGCATTAATATATCATCTATGACTCAATAATTCATTTTTTTTATTTTAATCTAAAATATTGTATTTTAATATTCATAAAAAAATTATAAAATTTAGAAAAAGACCAAAATTTAAAAATAAGAAATTTTCGATGTGTTGAATTAAAAAGAAAATTGATGGTTTTTTTCCTAAAAATGATAAATTTAAATTTTATTTAAAATTAACATTAACATTGAAAATATCAATTTTAAAAGATTAATATATTTTATAACACTTTGAAAAATTAATTAAGGTTTCAAAAAATTGTCTTATAATAATAAAAAAAATATATAAATTTATGAATTCATTTTTTGAAAATAAATTTATTTTAAATAATAATATTAATTATAGAATTATTATTGAACATTTCATCTTAAAAAAAATACAAACAAATAATTAATAATTTTTTGATAATATTTATTTATATAAAATATTTGATAGAAATAACATATTATCATTTATAATATGTATAAATTTTATATATAATTTAATATATGTAGTTTAAAATTAAATGGATGATTTATTATTTCTAGTTATTACATTAATATTAAAAATTTCATGTTACTATTCTATTGGTAATGTTTGTTTGTTTTCTAGAAATACATGTTATTTCATTCATTCATCATTTATAATTTTTTTATTGTTTTTTCAACGATATTTTGAATTTAAATGTGTTATATTTTCGGTCATTATATGAACTATGAAGGTAAAATGTATATATGTTTCCATTCCTCACAATTTACCCCTTAGGTGGGGCTCAAATAGAAAATTATGAGATGGAAAATATTATTCACATGTTCTCTATCTAATCCATATTATGTAATGTATCAAGATAAGAAGATATAAAAATTATTTATTCCTTCAATACAATTATGAATTCTATAAGAATGAGAGAGGGGGAGTTTTCCATCTTCTAAGGGTTCTATAAACATTATACATTCACTGATTTCAATATATATTAATTAAAAATATGAAAAGTTAGAATTTTGATTTTGGAACTCTATAATTTATCATATCCGATACAAGGATTTGGTTCTCTATATGTTGATAGTACTCAAAATTCCCCTAGGGATTGGTGTTTTTCATCATTGTTAGGGATTGGATAAATGATTCCTTTTTTGTTATCGACATGTCAAAAATCCCTATTATGTTTATAGAGGATTAGAAACCCCCAACATGATAGGGTGTAGTTTACCCATACGTGTCATCAACACTCCCTCTATTAATATTGTACATTGGAGTTAGGTTTCAATCTATATCTTATAGTCATTCATTCAAAAAAATTGAGAATGAATTTATGGTTTTTCATGGTTGATAGTTTTTTCCTATAAATGATGGTTCTTTTATGTTATTTCATATATGATGATCATATATAGAGGGATTTAATTCTAGTGAGGTCTTCATAGTTCGCCATTTTGATGAGCTTATATGAATGGATTTATAAATATTTATTAACCCAAGGATGTAATTGTTTGGAGTTTTGGATTCATTATATTCTTTATATTTTCCCTCCAATCATTTTCTAAGATGTGTATACAATAATAGGTTTTCATCAATGGGTTTGATGGTATAATTTTTGGATCTATACTATTGTGAGGAATATATTACATGAACCCCCTTAAATCAACATTATTTAGCGATATAGAATGAAATTAAATAAGCTAGGGAATTTTGATATTGGTGATTATATGATTTTATTTTTATCCATGGTATCCAACTAATATGGTATTTTTTTGAGCTATGAATATTTAATATTTTATATTAATACTTTTTATTTATCCATGTGGAATATTTTGACTTATAATTATTTTTTACATTGTTTTTATCTTTCCTTTCATTAGTTCTATTAATTTTTTGGTAATTATACTTTGTATGTTCTTACACTAATTTTCATGTGAATTCATCCATAAAATAATTTTTTTATTTATATTATGTTTATTTTAGGGTTGATCATGGATGATGTTGAGTTGTCAAATGTATTTTCTACTACGGATTGGTGATTATAAATTTTTTAGGTTATTGTTTATTGTGTTTTTATGACCATGATGATTACTTATGTTTGTTATAAGGGTTTTAATATCCAGGGATAGTGGAATATTTATTTTTCATAACATAAATGTTTAAAGATATTGATTTATTACAGATTCGTGTATTACCTATTTAATGTTTTTAGTATTTGAAATAAGATATTTATATCATTTTGATTTATTTTATAGGTTTATATTTGTGGTTTCTTTGTATGATTAAATTATGAGTCCTCCCATGTAAATTTTTTCCTTCTTGCTGCATTTCACTATCTCCTTACATATTGGATTTGCATTTGTTGTGAAACACTATAAATTCCTGGAATTTCCTTGAAAATTTTAGTTTTTTAACTATATGGGAATTTTAAGAGTCCACGAAAATTGAAGGCATGTGATTTTGAATCCCGGTCTGTTTTGAATGAATTTATGATCTTTTTTTCAGGTACGTTCAGTAAACATGTGAGCGGGTTGTTTTAACTTTTGAACTGGTGCATGGAATTTAAATATGAGGACACTGTTGAACTCATAGTGCCATTATTCACTTAAGGAGACCTTATCCTCGACCGCAGTAGGTCGAGGGTGGAAGTTAGTTATTGACTTTTTCATTGAAGAAGAAAAATAAAATTATTTTAATATTTATTTTTCCTTTCAAAACCATCCTTTTGAGTTATGGGTTTGGGGGACACCCGAACGTGAAAACCCCCCATTTTGAATTCTAGTTGTGGCAGGCCACCTAAATCCTTAATTAATGTTGAATGTATCTTGGAACCCACCAATTTAATTATGACAACGTAATGCCTTTATTTATGCAAAAATAATAATAATTAATGGCCAACTTTAATTTAACAACTTGGCTATTATTTTCATTCGGGTTGGGGAAAATTGATGACAAAGTGTTGGGAAAGGGGAGAACTCGGTAAAACTCTTTCTACAATGAATAACCTACCACCTCCAATGAATAACGCACACTCCATTGAAGAACTCCCACTCCATGAGGGAAGTATTCAATGAAAACAAACTGACTCATGTCTTTAACTCCTCACCGATTCAAACAAACCTTTGAGGAAGGGATTTGTATTTGGATTTATCTTTGTTATTTGTTTTATTTTACATTGAACCTCTCCCCTGAGTCTCTTTCTACCACTCTAACGCCAAGGGTTCATGCCAAATAAACAAGTCTCTAACACTCCATAACCTTTCTGGTTTTTGTTGCGTCGCCTGTGATGGAGGAGGACAGAAACATGTGCCGACGATTGGCATAGGTGGGACACAAGAGCAACAACCGGCACCATAGTAGGTCGCGACAATGGAGCTGGCACAACCGAAGAATGGCCACGGCCTGTCAACTTCAATAAACTAAGTGCGATAGACAACACTCTGGTCAACCGTGCGATGGGGATGGTGGCGTGCGTCTGCACCACCCGGCATGCATGAACCGCTCCCTTGGGCCATGTCGGCGAAGGAAGGGCGGCCGAATGATCCGGCCACCAGTGGAGGCACGATGCATGACAACACCACGTAGAGGAGAAGGCTGGCAATCCGGCCTTCCAGCGGACCCATCAGGCCACCTCACTGTGGGCTGGGCTGAACCCAGTGGTCTGGGTCGACCCAGGGCCAGACCAGGGTCGGGTTGGGTCGGTCTGACCTGGTCGGATCAAACCCCAACCAAATTTGACAATATTCAATTATTCATCCATATCTTGAGCTACACACATCCGTGTGGTGAACTGTCTGCGGAGCACGAAACCTTAAATCGAGACAGTCATATTGGTATACCCCAACTGAGTTTTGGATAATTTTGAGGTAAGACCAGGTTGGATCGAACACGAATCCAATCAGGCCCTCTTGACTAAAAAGCCAATAACATACATATCATGCATCTGATTGATGCATTATCTATTGCGTTGAGGAGAATTTTATGTGGAGGTCCATTGAGAAAATAATTTATGGGACTTCATGGTAGTTGGAGAATCGAATTATGGATAGAAGAGAGGAACCTCCTAGAATCAAGCAAGTTTAGTGTAGGAACCCTCTAGCTAGCTGTAAAATGAGAAAATGATCTTATGTGGTTCTTTGTTATATGTTCTTATGTGGGTCTGTACATTGGGATACTATGGGGGTCCATGATTTTGGTGTCCTATGTGGGTATGTCTTCGAGAGTCTCACTTGGATTCACTATAGGAATCCACATGGGACTAATCTAGGACCCTATGTGGGACTGTTGTACTAGGATCCTACGTGGGTCTGATGATTTAGGTTCCATCGTGGGTCTACCAATACCAATGTAAGATGATTCAGTAATTTTATCTGATCATATTTGATACCATACCTAAGTTATACCTATTTTAATCTGAATCTTTAACATTGTGGTAATCTTCTATGTGGCGTACCTTTGTGGTACGTACCTTCTTGGTGATACCTTTGTGGTATTATTTTGTTTGGAATACCTTTCTCAAACATACCTCAGTGGTGATACCTTTGTGGGTTTCTTCTTTGTGGAATACCTATGTGGTAATTACCTTCATGGTGGTTACTTACGTGGTATTATTTCCTAAATAGAACATTTGTAATTTGTTTAGGGGTTTGGGCCTTGTGTTGAGATGGTATTACTTGATAACATAAGTATATGTATGGGAATATACCTATGTATGGTTTCCAGATGTTTAAATGCTTTGTGATTTATCCTTTGTGTTTTTTGTGAGACCTTTGAGGGTATTAGGGTCCCTATTGAGTATTGTTATACTCACCCTTGTACGGGCTATTCCCACACCTTGTTGTGTTTGGTGTATACGATGGACAACGCTGACTGAGGATGAGGGTACCAGGAGTGGAGGTAGCTCAGAGGTGGACCTTAGACGAGGTGTACCGCATAGGTGACCGTTCGAGAGCTGTACCTACCCTCTAAGTAGGATCCTTGGTGGGTGTTCACATGAGGTTTTCAGTTTACTTGTACCTTCAAGTTTTTTTGTACTTTCCAGTTGGTCTTATATTCTGGCCCCTTTCACATACTGTACACACTATTTTTAATTTAATGTTTACTGGTGTTCATATATTGTTGGGGGTTTTGTTTCATTAGTTCACAGGTTATAAAGGAAATGCCTTCCCTGTTTTAGGGAATACACCTTTTGTGATATTCCCTATCCAGTGTCGATACGGCGGCTGACGTATCCATACACCAGGACCCAGAATTTTGATTTCTGACTTAGTGTAAGAAAACACTGGTTGCGTTTTTTATCAAAAATATTTCTTTGTGGACTTTTTGAGTCATCTCACTATGTATTAATTATTTATTGTGGAACACTTGTTTCTTTTTAGGATTCCTCAATGCAGATAGCTAGTTAGGGTTCCGGGTATAGTATGCGATGATAGCCCACCGAGTGACGATGCCTCGGTGTAGGGCCATTTATCTATAGGGGAACCAGTGGTACCATTAACCATTTCTCCATTGATTCCACCAGCCCCAACAACGGAGGGTGCACGCCACATGAGCACATTTCATGAGTTTTATTACCAGAGGCCACCCAGGTTTTTGGGTGAGACGGACGAACATGCGACTGGGGATTTGTTGGAGGCTGTGGTGAGAGTCTTAGGACTGATTGGGACACTAGTTGATCTCTTGGTTATTCTTTCCGCCAGTCTCTTATAGGCAGCAGCAGGGAGATAGTAGAGAATAATGCTCTAGGTTCACTATGAGGTGAATCTTTTCTAGGAAGACTTTTAGAGCCTGTTTCGGGTAGAGTTTGTCCCATCGACCCTTCGTGCAGTTTGAATTCAGAAGATTCCTCATCTACAGTGGGGCATCATGACTCAATCTCAGTACTCAGCAAGGTTCATCGACCTCTCAGACTACTCCACTGATATGGTTCTAGACCCATTCCTTAGGGCCCATACCATTGAGCAGGGACTCTGGTAGGATATCATGGATTTGATGATTTCTCTCAACAACCCGACATTGGTAGGGGTGTTAGAGGGAGCCCTCTTAGTGGAGACTTTTCTTGTTGAGTAGTCACCAATAGCGAGATCCTCCACTGGCTGTCACATAGAAGAGTCTCCTGTAGTTGGCAGTAGATAGGTGTCATATAGGTCTAGGAGGACCAGACCTATAAAAGGACGACCACATGATTCATGGTCAGTTGTGCGGGGCACTGGAGACAGATCCATTCATGCTAGGAGAAGGCAGTGTTACACATGTAGTAGGCAGGGTCACAAAGCTCGTGACTATTCTACCCACTATATGGATGATTAGAAGACATTCTAAGGACATCCCATGCATAGATAGAGGTTCAACCGAGGAGATCTACAAGGAATAGGCAGACATGGCCGAGGATCTATCCATGCAGATGGCGGTGGGAGACGATTGGAGAGGTTATCGCCACAACCACCAGGTGGTCCACACCGACCACAGGGAACAGGTGGAAAGGAGAAACCATTGCTCCATGTAGCCGAGGATTATGACCATGGCGCTCTGAATATGATATGAGGTACGATCTGTGTCTACACCACTATAGCTGCAGTACTTATAGACACATGTTCCGATCATTCTTTTATTTCCACGAACCTTTTTCAGATCTCAGATATTCCGACAAAGCTTTTGGCTTGATCCTTATGGCTAGAGACTTCTACATGAGGTGATTTTATGATTACACACTAGTGTCGGCTGTGTGAGAATACACTAGGAGTTGAGAGATGTTGTTGGGATCTTCTTGTAGCAATGTCGAGGCCCCAAGATGTCATCTTGGGTATGGACTGGTTAGCTACAGTCCATGCTCAGATTGTCTATATTAGAAAAAATGTGCAGAATGTTGTCATTGACAAGACATGGTATACCTTCACCGGTGAGAAGGGATCCTTTGTAGCACATGATGGACTTACCCGGAGAAGAGTGCAGCCGATCACTCATCATTTGGATAGCCTTAACCTCGGAGCAGTTGATGTGGGGAGTCCATGTTATCCTCTAGAGGTAGATCTGTACGAATATGTCTTCCTTGATGATGTTATGTGTCTACCACTTCATATAGTGGTAGACTATTACATTGAATTGTACCCCGAGATGACACCGATATCTACACCAGCATATTAGATGGCTCTCGCAGAGCTTCGTGAGCTTCAGGTACAGCTAGTGGACTAGAAGGAGAATGGGTTTATCGGCCCTAATGTTTCTCCGTGGGTAGCCCCGGTTTTGTTCTCTATAAAGGCCGATGGGAGATTCAGACTATGTGTTGACTATCGGCACCAGAACCAGGTGATCGTGAAGAAAAAGTACCCACTCTCGAGGATTGAAGACCTATTTGATCAATGGAAGGGAGCATGGTGGTTCTCAAAGATAGACCTTAGATCAGGCTATCACCATCTCAGAGTACAAGACGAGGATGTGATGAAGGTGAATTTTAGATGTCGGTATTGCCACTCTGAGTTCTTGGTTATGAAATTCGGCATGATCAACAATCTATATGTGTTCATGGGATTCATTAATAAGATATTTCATCCATACCTTGATCGCATTGTTGTATTCTTCATCGACAACATTCAGATCTACTCAGCTACTAAGGAAGAGCATGCCTATCATTTGCCGATAGTTTTGGACACACTCTGAGAGCACCATCATTATGGTAAGCTCTCAAAGTGCCAGTTTTGGATCCAAAAATGATCACTTTCTGGGACATGTCATTTTGAAGGCTGGTGTTATGGGGGATCCTGTGAATATTGAGGTTGTACTTTCCTATGATCCATTCAAGAGTGTGATAGTGATATAGAGTTTCTTGGGTTTGGCCAGATAACACTAGGGGTTTTTTCTAGATTTCTCAAGAGTTGCATCACCACAATCAGCATTGAAGAATAATGGGAACCCCCTTGTGTGGTTGGAGTGATGCCATTAGAGTTTTCAAGAGCTGAGGGATAGGCTTACTAGTTCCCACATCTTGAGGAATCTGGAGAAGGGCGTTTGGTATATAGTATACTATGATGCATCAGGGACCAGGCTCATATGTGTCCTGATGCAGGAGCGAGCAATTAACGTAAATGTTTCTCTACAACTGAGACATCTTAAGAAGAACTATGCAACCATTGACCTAGAGTTATCAGCAGTGGTCCTTATTTTGAAGATGTGGCGACGCTATCTAATGGGTGAACATTTTACTGTCTACTCTGATCACAGGAGTCTCAGGTATATATTCTCTCCGAAGGATCTGAACATAAGGCAATGACATAGGATTGAGATCCACCAGGACTATGTCTTAGAGATATTCTATACACCAATTATGGGGAACATTATGGAAGATGCACTCAGTAAGAGATCTGGTATATTACACTCATGTGAGGCAATGGAGGAGCTGGCCGCTTTGCAGATATCAATTGTGGATCATGATGGAGTAGCTTATCTTATCTCTATTACAGTAACTCCCCCACATTTTCAGGGATCTATGGTGGCACAATGCGGGGACACTGACTGCAAGGCTCAAAGTGCTCATATATTCAAAGAACATGCACTTGATTGATTTTCTGAAGGTAGGGAGCACATCATCCACTTCCGATGACATCCCATGGTACAAGTGTCAATTTGAAAAGATGTATTGAGGGAGTTCTACACATCCCCTTTAGAGGTACATCTAATAGTGTGGATAATGTACTAGGACCTCCAACGATAGCACTAGTTTCCATGAATATAGAGTGTACTAGGATATTTTTTCTCTCCGTGAATCACCTATCAGCTCATGAAGGCGGAGCATCGGGAACCGCAGGATTAGTTCATTATTTAGTGGTCCCAGAATATAAGTAGGATGAGATATCTATGGAATTCGAGACATGACTAATATGTACATCCTAATGTCATGATTCTATTAGGGTGATCGTCGACCGAATCACAAAGTCATCCAACTTCCTACGAATCAGAGAGAAGAGTTCATAAGAGAGCTTGAGACACCTATATGTGTAGGAGATTTTGTGGATACGTGGAGTACCCTCGACGATTATCTCCATTCGTGGTGGAATTTTCACTTACTGTCTATCAAAGGGGTTTCGGGAGGCCTTTTAGACAAAGCTTCATTTGAGCACCACCTTCCATCCTCAAACAAATGGCCAGACTAAGCGGACCATTTAGACCCTCGAGGACATGTTGGGTGCTTGCGTCCTCAACATCGGTCACATCTGGGAGTATCACTTTTCCATGATGGAGTTTTCTTAAAACAATATATATCAATCCAACATTGGGATGTCACATTTCAAAGCGTTGTACAACTGACCTTACATATCACATTTGTACTGGACAAACCACGTGGAGTCAGTACTCATGGGACTGGAGATGGTACGAGCTTCAACAGAGAAGTTTCAGATCGTCCAGGAGCAGATTAAGACTGCATATAGTAGGCATAAGTCTTATGCCGACAAAATACAAAGACCTTTGGAGTTCTAGGATTGTGACCACATCTTCTTACGGGTCTCACCCAGTTGAGAGTTGCAGAGATTTGGCCAAGAAACCATGTTATCTCCAAGGCTCATCAAACCCTTTTAGGTCCTCATAAGAGTTGGATAGGTGGATTACAGCTCTTCTCTTCCACCACAATTTCACCAGGTGAATGAAATTTTCCACTTATCCCATTTGAGGTGGTACGTGCATGACCCATCTCATTTCATCGACCATTGTGAGATAGACATCGACTATGGGGAAACGTTTACAGACGTGCTGGTGGAGACTGAGTATCTACAAGAGAGGGACCTTTGTGGGCGGTAGATACCTTGTGTGCATGTATATTGGAAGAACGTGAACCTGCAGGAGAGCACATGGGATTGGGAAGTTCAGATTCGTGCTTTGTACCCCCATATGTTTTCCTAGTTTTTGTGATTTGGCTTTTTGGGACTCAAATCCTTGAGGTGGAGAGAATGTGAAGACTTGGAATTTCCATGTAATTTTTTTAATTATATGAGAATTTTACCATCCCACGATAATTGATGGCGTGTGATTCCAAGTCCTGGTGTGCCCGAAATGAATTTTTATACTTTTTTTCAAGTGCGTTCAGTAAACGTGTGAGAATGTTTTTGTAACTTTTGAACCAGTGCTCAAAATTGAAATTTGAGGACACCGTTGAACTCGTGACATCGAAATTTAATTAAGAAGACCCTCACCTCGACCATATTAGGTCAAATGTGGAAGTTTGTTTTTCACTTATTTCTGGAAGAAGAAAAGTAAAATTATTTTAATATTTAATTTAAATTTGAGACCCCTCTTTTTGAGTAATGAGTGTGGGTTCCAACCGTACTAGAAAACCCCCTATTTTGAATTCTAATTTGGGGGGTCACCCAAACCCATATTTAATGTGGGAAGACTCTTTGAAATCTCCCATTTAATTATCCCAATGTAATGACTTTAATTATGAAAAAATCATCATAATTAATGGGCAACGTTAATTTAAGATGTCAGATTTTCTTTTTATTTGGGTTGGAGAAAATTGTTGGAAAGGGTTGGAAAATGAGAGAACTTGGAGAAACCCTCTATCCAATGATAAACGTACCTTCTCAAATGAAGACCACACTCTCCAATAAATAACACACTCTCAAATGAAGAATTCCCACTCCACAATGGATGTCTTCAATGGCAACAAACAAATGCTCGTCTTTACCTCCTCAACGACGCCAACAAACCATCGAGGGATGGGTGAGATTTTGATTTATCTTCATTAATTGTTTTCTCTTTTGTTGAACCTCTCCTCATGAGTCTCTTACTACCACTCTAACGCGAAGGGTGTAGGCCAAACGATCATGGTCCAACCTCTTTGCAACCTTTGTGGATTTTGTTGCGTTAACTACGATGAATGATGATGGAAACTGGTGTCATGGATTCGTACGGGTGGGACTCGTGTGAGGTGGACAACACCACGACCAGATATAATGATGACGAATGGATGACCGCACCACTGGAGAAGGGTCACGGATCATCGGTCGTGGCAAAGCAAGGGTAGTGGCCGACATTCCGGCCGGCCACGCAATGGGGATGGTAGCGGGCTTCAACGCCACGTGGCGTCAAGTAGCCGTGACCTTGTATCGCAGTGGCGAAGGGAGGGCGGCTAGCTGAACGTGTCCCCGTTGGATGCACGGCACGTGACCAACCCACACAGAGGATGAGATTGTCCATCCTGCCAGCTGGCGGACCCAGCAGGATGCTGCACCGCGGGCTGCCCAGAGGGCCGCCAAGCGGGCAAGACCTAGTGAACTGGTTTGACCCAGGGATGGACTCGAGTTGTTCTAGGAGACCCCAACTTGGTCGGTTCAGCCTAGGACAGGTTGGGGTGGGTCAGTCTGAGCTGGTCGGACCGGACCAAGACCAACATCAACCCTATTCGTTCTTTTGGCAATATCATGAGCTTCGAGCATCCATTTGATGAACTGTCTACAGTGTTTGAAACCTTGGATCGAGATGATCCTTTCGGTATACCCCAACAATGTTTTGGATAAATTTGTTGTATGGCCGGGTTAGATCGAACACGAATCCAACCATTCCCTTGGGACTAAAAGGCGAATAACTTACAGACCATGCTTCTGATTGACGCACCATCTATTATATTGAGACCCCTTTTATGTAGAGGTCCTTTGAGATTTATCTTTGTGGGTATTCAAGGCTGCTAGAGTATCGACATGTGTCATGAAGAGTGGACACTCCTAGAATCAAGAGAGAATAGTGAGGGAACCCTATAACTGACTATAACATGAGAAAAAGATCCTATGTGGGTCTGTGCTTTAGGATATTATGTGGGTCTGTACTTTGGGATCCTATATGGTATTGTGCATTGAGATCCTATGTGGGTCTATGTTGGAGAGTCTCACATGGATCTACACTAGGAATCCGAATGAGACTACTCTAGTATCCTACATGGGTCTACTGTACTAGGATCCTACATGGGTCTTATGATTTAGGATCCTTTGTGGGTCTACCTCTTAACAATGTAAGATGATTCTAAAATTATATCTGAGCATCATGGATACTGTATATAAGTTATAACAGTTGTGAGGTAAATCTATACCTTTATGGTAATCTTTTGTGTGGCATACCATTGTGGTACTTAACTTCACGATGTTACCTTTTTGTTATTCTTCTGTGTGGCATACCATTGTGGTACATACCTTCTTGTTGATACTTTTGTGTTATTCATCTATGTTTCATACCTATGTGGTACATAAATTCGTGGTATTATTTTATTCTAGGTACAATTGTACTTTGGATAATGGTTTGGGCCTTGTGTTGAGATGGATTTACATGATAACTTAGATATATGTATGGGAATATACCTCAGTAGGGTTTCTATTTTTACAAATGATTTTTGGTTTATCCTTTCTGTATTTTGTGAGGCCTTTGAGGGTCTTGGGGTCTCTATTGAGTATTTTTATACTCACCCCTACATGGGCTACACCCACACCTTGTTGTGTTTAGTGCAGATGATATAAAACGCTGACTAAGGATTAGGGTACCAGGACTGGTGGTAGCTCGAATTTCGACCTTAGACGAGGCATACCAAAGAGGAGACCATTTTAGAGACGTACCTACTCTTTAGGCAGGATCCATTGTAGGTGTTCATAGGAGCTGTTCAGTTTACTTGTACCTTCCAGTTTTCTTGTAATTTCCAGTTGGGATTTTATTCTATCTCCTTTCACTTATTGTACACATTCTTTTCACATTTCAGTTTACTCATGTTCGTATGTTGTTGTGTTCTTGGTTGCATGAGTTTATATGTTATAAATGAAGAACTGTCACAGTTTTACGAAATACGCCTTCGGTGCAAGTCGCCAGACCCTGGCCTACGGAAGGTGGGATAGGGGTAGTCACGGCACGGGCCCCGGGGGACGGGTCGTGACAAACATATATCCTAACTATCATACTAGAACGGTTCATGGTCACTTGGGTTGTATCATAGTGTTATAAAAGTCGGTAATTTTTCATACAATTAGAGTATGGTGTTCGGAGACTTATGAAGCATTGATTGGGAAGTCTAGGGAAATATTGTCTAAATCATTTTAGTCTTGTTTCTATACTAGGTGAACTAGATCTGAACATGTAAATCATTGTTTTTTATTGAAATCATATGAAAATTAATTGAGTAATTAGGGTATTTAGATAACTATTCATATGGAATAACTATATTTTCTCATAAAATATAGCGATGTCATGTTATTTTCATTTTAATTATTAGTTAAAATAAAAGAAACAATGTCATAGTATTGGGATAATTAATATCATTTCATGGATATATATTTATTATATTCATAGTATTAGCCTTCAATGGTTATCATTTTTTACATGAAACACATAGATGTGTGTGTATCCTAGTTGATGTTCACAAAATAATCTATAAATACATTGGCTATAAAATTTTATAGTAAAACCCCATGTAATTGGATAAAAATCACGGTTCCTATGAGTTCATGGAACTTTCATTGGGTCACACACAATATTATTGATGTAACATTAATAATATGTGGGCCCCCTATATACTTATTAGTGTTAGGAACTACCATAGAAAATGTATAATGGATAAATCATTATCCCCTTGAATGATAAATTGGCTAAAGAACTAAACTAATAACACATGTAATGTTACTAAATATACAAGAGTTGGTACTCCCTCAATGTAAATTGACTGATTCCTCCATAAAAATTCATTGGTAATACTTCAACAATAGGGAAGTGCGTCGTATATTTTTAAGATCAATTACTATATCAATAAATGGTATAAAAATTATTATTTGTGGAGTTGGTTACTCCTTTTACCAATGCATACATTCCTCCTTGATTTTTTGGATCTCTTATATATGCGGGATCCAATTTGGATGATTACTTTTATGGGAAATTATATGTCCCATTATTGAGTAACCCACCACTGTGTGTGAAAGTGAATCGATTGTCACTATAAAAAATGTTATACGAAACTCTATGACTCACAATATAGGTTGGTGAAAGAATATCTAGAAGGTGACGATGTTACAATTAATGTTTTAGAGATTCATAACACACACACATATATAGTGGTTTTAGTATATTAAGTGGTCAATATTTTTTGGTGTTTAGTTCTTAGATTATAGTTATCCTGATCACACTACCCACAATCATTAATTATCAACAGAAATAGTAATGGAAAAATAATATTATCATGAAACACAGAATATTAAATGAATAAAACCTACAACTTGTTGAATTTTCATTACATACAACAAATTAAGATAAATAAAATTTTCCATTTGTTTTCACTCTCATTATAGTCTTTAAATATAGATAAAATCACTCATGTGATGATGGTATAATCACTAATATTTTACTATTTTAATAATACACCACATCTGTTGGATGGTCAATGAATTTTTATACGATAAGAAAAATTATATTGATAGTTATCTACTTGTATCAAAACACTAGAATGTGAAATATATTGAAGAATGAATACAAACATCTAAATTATCGTATAATATCTTTGACTACTTTGGAGATGATTTAGACATTGGTGTAATAAATACAAATTTTCCCAAACCAATAATCTACCAATCAGCTCTACATATTCTCACTATTCCATTGATCATGAACTTTGACATGTCATGATTCAAAAATATGTAACAATAAATTCCTAAAAACATTATCACCCATGTTTTTGTGAGTTGGTTTAACATATTGTGACATTTTTCTCTCCCCTTCATTTAAACATTCAGTGTAATGAAAACTATCCTATAAGGATATATTGAATTGGGATATTTATTGTTGTATAATGGTAAAATGATATATGTCCTAACAATGTAATTCAACACTTAATTCCACCTTGATTAGCCTAAGGTGAATTATAAATATCCATGAATCCTCATCCAAAACAATTTAGTGAAAATACTCATGCAAATGATTGATTCAAATTAGATCAAATTAACTTTCACCCATATTATATAACTCATTAGAAGAAAATCCATAACATATATTTAAATATTTTTTATTTTAACCCACACATCATGACCATGAAACACAAAATGTTATCCAACTAGTATGTGATTAGTTGATTTAGTCACATGAATTACATAGGGATAAAAAATTATGATACTAGTTACTTTTATTTTTATGTGATATAAACTCATTCATGATGAAACATGATAACCATACATCAATATATGATTTAGTCATCTATAACATACATATAGTCCTTTGACTCCCTTTCATTTCCTTATAACTCTATTGGGCTTCTAACTAATCCATGAGAATGTTTTCAGAGAATACTATCATATATAATATGAGCCTCATTAATGTTTAACCTAAATAAAATACTCTATATATACCCCTAATATGTATGTAATATTAACACATCACCATAGAAAATAATATTGACTCTGATATAACTTCATCATCTTATATTTGTCAACTTCCATTTATACCAAGTCTTCATTGTGATCAACTCAGATGACCATTATTCAATTTACATTATGAGGTTTCTTCCGTATATAATGTAATGAAATTGTATTCCAAACATCACAATGAAATTTTTATGGAATGAGGAATACTATATGATATTTTTTTCTATCATTAAAAATATTAGTTAAATATTATTTTTGATTATAGGTTTGGGATGTTAGGATTGACTGTGTGAATATGATGGTTTCCTTGAGTAGCATGTAAATAATTCTCTACAAATGCATATATTTTATAGATGGATGGTAGATTAAAATATTCATATTTATATTTATTATAATCCAGTGATCATGATTTTAATTTTTTCACATCATGACTTTCAGTTCATGGATATGATCCATTATTAGGATTGATGATATGGTTTTGATGGGTGACTGGTTGATGATGACCATTTATCTACATGAAGGATCTGTAAACAATCCTATGGTATATATATACTCAATGATATAACTTTTTTTATTCAGATATCGTGATATTTTATGTTGTTTTCTTTATTATTTAAAAACCCATCCCTTAAATGTGATAATTGATACAATCCCTATGATAGATTGAGAGATAATAAAATGTATGTTCATTAGTGTGAGTTTTGTAGATTATTATACACTTGTTTGGTTCATATTAGTGTCTCTTATAAGTTTATTTTAACTGATTTTAATCCAAAGGATAATAGGCCAATAGAAGTATATTATTCGATAACTGTTATGTTTTTCAATAATTTGGAAAATATATATACAGAGTTATTTAATTGATATAGAGATATATTCATGATATAATGATAAATTTTATTGTAAATAATCTATAAATAAGGTATAAGTATTTTATTGAATGTTAAATTTATAATTTAATAAATTGTGATGTTTATAATTAGAAAATGGTATATTAATGTCATACGTGGTTTCATATGTTTTGTTCATAGTCACCCTAGTAATATATGACTTTATCAAGGATTTTATGTCCAATATATATAACATTTAAACATATTATTTTCATTATTAAAATATTATTTAATTTATGTATAATTATTCCCATTTCACATTATGATCTACAACTATACACAACTATATATGCAATGAAACAATGAAAATGAATGCTCCTAGAACGTCGAAGAAATATTGTATAACTAACCAAATGGGCATAAATTAACATAATAAAATTATATTAACTCAATAAAATATATAATAAGATCCTAACTATGTAATTACATAATCTAATTTCATTATACTCAATGTTAAATGAATCAACTAAATACATTCAGACATAATATAATGGGATTCTCAAACCCAACCGACATTCATTGGGTTATTCCAATTTCACAAAATTATTCGTATGAATACTCCACTATTGTTCCATAAATATCATTTCATCATTCACAAATTTTATTTTCAGGTATACCAATGATTCCTAAATGATTTTATGAAAAATAAAATTAATTTACAAATTAATTCTTCATTCCACAAGAAAACATTTACTCCTCTTGAGATGTTTCATCTTCAGTCAAGGATTATTGTTCTTATAAAATTTATGTTTTAACATTTTAATTACATAAACACATGTTAATTATTTAAACCATGATTAATTTATTCATTGGGATAACCATTCCATTTCAGGGGTCAGTTTATGACTATGATTGTAATACGTTATATGTGGAATGCATGATTATTTAAATATTATGATGTGAATGGTTGGACCAGAATTATATATTCGAATAAGGAATTTTATAATTTGATGTATTTCCTAGAATCAAATTTAATTTTCCTGAAAATTATATTATAACTGTTCATAATGATCATGGTATGATTATACACATATGTTATGAATTTACATAATTCCATCATTCGTCAAAACAATGGGTTTTATTTGACCATTGTGACATGTTTTTTATTTTTATACATTTCTATATTCCATGCCTTAATATGATATTTCCATAATAATTATTTATAGTCATATTATTATATTATGTGTACTATTCTTTTTCTCACTAATGTTATATTTATTCATTCTTATTATTCATCCTTTTACTAGGGAATTAGGTTACCCATGTTAGTTGTTGTGTATCCTAAAGACACTACACATAAATAAGTGTGATGTACCTATTTTCCCCATGTAATACAATGGAGTAATTATTGAAATATTTATATATCCTGGTAGTTAAAAATAGTGAAATTTAGAGGCATTAGAGGCCCAAAAATAATTTCTTAAATATATTAATTATATTAAATAACATGTGAATAATGATTTTTGGAATATAGTTTAATATATCTATAAAACCCCAAAATATAAATTAAATTGAACCATCGATTTTACAGAGTGGTATTTACGAAAAAAAATGATATAACTGTTTTGGTATTGTGTTGTTTCCGAATAAGGAATTACAGGTGTGATGTGAATAATATGAATAATTTAAATTAATTTATTCTGAATTGATGTAGTAAACTAATTCCCAAAATTAAATACATTTTTATTCTATATTTGGTTGGTCAGATTCATAACCCTACAAATAATAATAATTTATTAGGGACTATTTTTGAAATTCGATTGGCGGATGATGACTATATCAATGTTCCAAGATTGTAGTGTGATAGAATCATAGGATCTCAGCAATGACAATGACACACCTTTGTTCATTAAGAGCTATTGATCCAAATTGAGGTGGGCGGTTTTTTATTTTTATTTAATCAAATTTTTTTTCCTATGATGAACATCAATTAGATAACTACTGAATTAAATCATAGATTACATTTATTGTCGATACAGGTAATATTATCCTTTAATTGGGATGATAGTTTTTCTGATTATTAGATTACCTCTTAATTTATCATTCTAATAGAATCAAATATATGTCAAAAAAACATTATCCATGGTATATTTCTTCTAGATGTTATATTAATATCTCACATATATTTCTTCATACATCGGGGGAGATCCATAGGCCAATGTTTTGGAACCAATAATGAGGAATTGATCATTTCGCAACCGTTTATTTGTATAGGATTCTAATATCATAGATTTAGAGATGTTATATTTTAAAATTGTGTGATGGTGGTAGAGGTGATGTAACTAGACTAGATTAAAGGATTATAGATTCAGATGTTGTGTGTGATGATTATTGGGATGAATGAAATCAAATTCAATATGAATCATTTGAAAAAAATACAGGGAGAGGCAATAGAGAGGCCTGACCAGAGTAAATCAACAATTTATGGTTAGATTGAGGATAAAATGTTATGAGGGCGTGGTATGGGTGTATATGAAAAAAAGGTCAAGTATTTCTATAAAATACCTTTTCTATATGATGTGTAATCAAGGATTATAAAATGTGTGGGCCCCTCTGTAGTGGTTAACACTTTTTTCTGTTGTTAAGGACCCTGTTTCCAGTGACACCTAACACAAGTCATGTGGTGAATTCCCATTTGGATACGAATTTACCTTATAGGATATAATGCCATGGTGTAGAGTACATAGGGAAAATCATGCCATTTACTTCAACTAATATATGGACATCTAGGATTTTCATGGGCTATTCCATTAACTGGTATCAGGGCATAATTATATGGGTATATGAATATTATTTACTATTTCATGGACCTTAACATAGAAATATACATATTTAACTTATATGGGAAGGACATAGGGATGAAGGGACATAATGTGCACTCATAATACATGCCATGTATCCCTTCAAATATGCCTCGGTGATCTTTTCCCTCTATATATTGGTTTTGTTTCATTTGGGAGATTCCCCTATATATATTTTATAAGTGTTTGTATGTAATCACCTCCCACCCATGAAATAATGATCTCTATAGCATGAATTCATTGATTGGGTATTTGGAATCCTTCTATGAGTCCCATATTGAGATAATATATCACCTTCTTTCCTTAAGTCTAGTTCTCAATATCTTGATTACCAACATTACACGGGCTGTGATTCTCAAATAAATTGGATATACAAGATTAAAATATTGGTATACTGTATGAAATATTATGTGATCACCATTTTTGTAGTGTATCTCCTCAGAATTATTGAATATACTTCTCATAATGAGACTCAAAAATGACCACATATCGAACAAATTCTCGCAAAGATGTGTGACAAGTGGATTGTGTTCTCCAAGAATAGGTCACTTTGAACCATCAAGCATGAATCCGGGTATTTATTTTATTTTATTTTTTGATTTACCTTGAGAATATTTGTCTTTTAGAGTATATCAGGATATTATTTGTATATGTGATATTTTTTTGTAAATTTAAATATTTCTATTGATTTTATGATCAAAATTATTTTTGTATTTTTTATAGTGTATTTTTATACTCACCCATGAACTGACTTTGTCTCCATGTATCGGGTATTATAAAAATGATATAGCTATTATAGATTACAGGGTTGATCATGAGATGTTGGAGGTATTTTTTTCTAGACAAACTCTTGTGTATACCATTTATCCTTTTTTTACTTTTCCCCTTCATCTGAGCTGTTAGTACTGTACATTCTTGTTTCTGTTGTGCTTGTATTAAACCAGTTTTTATGTAATCCAGTACATTTACTCATACATTGGTTTTGGAATTTTATATGTATGCATGAATTACATTCTATTATTTTTGATTGAATTGTTATATGGTCCTTGAGATTTGTTAGTGAATACAGATACTTAAGGATAATTCCTCAAATGTGTTTGATATTCCATATTGGAGATAGACTATAGCCCCTATCCTATTGGTGGTGGGATTTAGTAGTTATAAATTGATCACCATTAGGTAATGAAGTGAATGAATGTTATTAATTATATGTCCATTATAAAGTGTTATGAATATTTATGGGTTTAGGATTCATGTTTGGTGATTCTTTTTACAATAAGTGGGTGTTTTTTTGGACTATGTAAATTGTGATAAGTTATTTGAAGTATGTTTGTTAAACCAAAGTGTCTAATTTTGCTGATGTGGATGAAATATCTATCCACCAGTACCATGATAATATTTTAATTTACTCATTATGTGTTGAAACCGGTTTCACTATGACTAATTGATACATCAATAATATAGGAATGAGGTTTTTCATGTCCTCCATGACTCATATCTCTAAATATTCTCATTAATAATGGAACATCTAGAAAATATAAAAGATGAATCTAAGATGATATCCCTATGAGATCATGATATAGTTTCATATTGGAAACCAGATGATAGATTAGGCTACAGTTCAAGGACCCAATTAGGACGTGTTTTTTCCTAGGAGGGAACTGAGTAATGATACCTCTTATTGAGATGTATATGGAAACTACTGTGGATCCAGCAGATGACCATCCATGTGTATAGAAATTGATTATTTAGATGTACATTATGATTTAAATAAATATATGTGTATAACATGAGTTCCACCGATGTGGAACGTTGAGTTTTAATGAAGATATATAACCTCATGTGGTATAGGGTTGACTCGATGTAGTGGGATAGGTTTCCAAAATATTTTGGACCCCAATAGATCTAATGGTTATGCTTGAAACCGGTATACACTATGTAGATTTAGATTACACAAATAGTACCTGATAGTGGTGCTCATTTTCAGAGTCAATAATTTTGGGTTAGGAGTTTGATATCACATTGGATACATGGTGTGATAAGCCACCTTCTCACATGGTGGATGACTGGCATGAACCTTTGGTGCAGATGCCCGACATTGATGAGACCCCTCTCAAATGGTAGAATGGGTGAAGAAACTTATCCAGTGTAATTATGTGAATTGGAATATTCTTTTGTTAGTGATTATTTATCAAAACATCTATATATTGGAAATAGTAAAAATTACCCCACTAATACATGTTCTCATGATGTGATCCAAAAATATGTGTAAGAGTCAGTTCCCCCTAAAGTGGATATATTCGAGGTTCGGTAGATGAGTTTCATTGACTTGTCTGTTTGAGATTTTTGGTTCTGTTGAAGTGTTAGGGAAATCACTATTGGTGGACAATAAGTGTGATATGTAAATAATTATTTCCAAGTTGTGGGATCTCATATAGGTTTGAGTGATTTTTAGGTATATCATGTGTAATCAGTGCCCCAATTGATGTTCTCACAAGATGCTATGCGGCAATTTTCCTTCAATGTATCAGTTATTTCATACATAGTAATAGGAGTAGAGCCCTTTTAAGTGAATCCTTGTTATGGAGGATCCTATATATAGTATTGGTTATTACATGATTTTATAGAGAGATTGACTTGACTCTAGGTGGAGATAAATAGCAATGTATATAAAGAAATTCAATGTGCCAATGTGGCCCTTTAATGTTTTACCCAGTATAGATTGGTTTCGTACCATCTAGGCATAGATTATTACTACTAGGGGTGTAGTTTTTATTCCCGTTTAATAGAATTTATTATTCATGCTATGATGTGGAGTGATCCCTATTTAGAGTATTAAGCTATCATTTTTTGGAGAATAAAAATGATTGCTTATTAGCTAAGTTGAATTACCCTTGTTGTAGTGGATTATATGATATTTTTGTCTTTAGATAGTGGTGGAGTCTGTTAAAAACTTTTTTGATGATGTGTCATGTTAAAATTATATTGACTATGTAATTTAATCACATACATTCACCAGGGATGACATGATATCTACACTATCATATTGGATGACCCTGGGTAGCTGTTTGAGCTAATGGTTCAATTGTTGAAATATGTAGAGAATAAAGCTATGTATTGTTGAATGTGTTTTATAGCATCCCATTGTTCATCAAATAGATAAGGATGATAACATGAAATTGGATTTGTATTGTTATGACATGGGTTAGGTTACATGAGGTAAAATATAGAATCCTAAGAATTGATGAACCCTTTCTCCTATTGAATGGAGGTAAGGTAGATCATCGAGACACCAACTCTTGTTTAGGGGAAACATATAAAAGATATATCATTATAACGATAATGTGGTTGGTTTTGGATAGTGGTGACACACTTTGGAGAGTTGTAAACAGTAGCTAAAATTTAGAGATATGTAACACTAATTGTATAAGTTAATATTTTTAATAATTAGTGAGCTACATGTGTCCTTGATGTTATATTTAGATCATGGAATACACAAGAAGTTATTGTTATATATGATATAGTAATTCAAGTTTCATGGAAATACTTGGGAAGAAAATTTCAGATTCAAATGTATACTTCATGGGATATGACTTCTTAAATATTGGAGTGATATTGGACCATTGATGTGTGAAGTAATGTGGGATAGTGTGGAACCTAGAGCATGTCCATTGTAGTATATATTCAATGTGAGGATTTTTTTACATTAGTTTGGATCAAGGTGAGAGAACAGATGACCTATTTGTAATTGTCCTTGTTTGGATGAGTACGGTGTAGTATACCATTTGTTGATGATTGTAGCCCTTTCACATAATTTACCAGATAGGGAGGTATGAATTAGGGATATTGACTAGGTGATCATGATTGATTAAGTATCCATTGGATAAAATCCTAATTTAAATTCGTTTAATGAAGAAATAAAATAATCCTTTTTTATGTAGAGAAGATTATTTCAGTCACTATTTGAGAATTGGTGGTGAAGAGGTGGTTTTCTATTTGAATTAAATCTAGTGGAGGTGATGTTTTACCATGATCTCTTGGAATTGGTTGAGAATACAGTTGAGTTATGATGAGTTTATGAGTAAAATTCGTGTTGTTTCAGTTAACTTTGGGTAATGACATATAATGATTTGTGGAGAGGTCATAACGCTTTTCCATTAATGTGGTAGTTTGTTTTTAATAATTCCCTCTAAAATCAGTGTAGACTAAAATTATTACATCATGAAATATTTAAGATGTGAAATATAGAATCCTTTGGGGACACAATTGAAATAGGGAACATTGTTTTACCATAGCCATCTAACATGGTCGATTGTATTCTTCAGGTTTATGAGATCAATGTATGGATTTTCATGATTATTTTGATCCATATCTAGGAGGATCCCCTTACATTTGTGGGGTTCAATTATCTTGTTGATTACCACTGCAACAAAAAATTATAACCTTTTAAGTCAATTTATTAGAAAGCCTATGGGATATTATTTGGATGGTCAAAGCCAGTGGGAAGCTATGATTGGGTCCTTGTTTCATACTGACTTTATATATTGAAAGGGTATATTAAATCCAAGGTAGGATGATTAATACATAGTAAATGTTCATATTCCTCATTGAAATGATGAAAAAGCCCTATAGAATTAGAGATTTATGTAGTTTTATCCAGGGTGGTAGGCTATCTCTTGGAATCATGTACCCATTATTTTCTATTTTTGTGGAGAAATAGAAATGTGGTGTAATGATTTACTACATGTCTATAATAGTATTTTTATATTTTTTCTCCCCATGTTGGAGCTAAGGGGGTATAAGTATGATTCTAGTTGTGGTAGCATCCATGTAGAGTTCGGCCATGGGAGTGGTCATTCATTTTGAAGAAGATGGTAGTTTTAGGAACTAATGGGAGGAATACCCTTTATGGATATTTTTTTCCTTAGGTGTTTTTTATGGTCAGCACAATAAATCATTTCAAAATATCATTGGAGCGAGAAACCGATTTGAGCGCTCCTTATGCATGAATTTTTAATAGTTGTTTATTTTTTAGTTGAAATAATTGAATGAGGTAATAATTTTATTTACATGTTAAATTATGTATGAAATTTGAATAATTATTTGAATATTTTCTGAGCATGGGGATGAGACTGCATCAAATTTCATGTAATGGTGTCCCCTAAATTAATTTTTTCCATATATTAAATATATTAAATATCATAGGCATATATTTTTCCTAAAAAATCTGAATATCTCTTAAACGAAACCCATGATCAAAAACTGAGGTTACCATTGGGGGATTAAAATGTGTTTTATCCTGGAAATATCATTTTATTTTCTAGTGTGGGTTTTTTTTTGAAAAATTCATCCTGTGCCAAATGTGAATAATATAAATATATTAAATCAATTTATTTGAAATTGAATTATTAACCTATTAATTTTTTATAAATACAAATTTATATAAAAATTTTAGGATTACCTATATATCCATGGAAATCATATATATAATGAGCATTGTAGGAACACCACTAGAGGGAAAAACATGATCAATGTTCCATAATTGATATAAGATGAAATCAGTGGATTTGGCCAATGATAACAATAAATATTCATTCCTTTTCAGTGATCGATCACAAGCATGGTAGGATGGTTGTTTATTTTCTTGTCATTATATTTTTGGAACCCTATAATGAACATGAACCAATAATCTAATGAACAGATTTGTGGGATATGCTTATTGATGGTGAGGGTAGATTATAACGTAATTAGAAGAATATTCATTTTGATTATTTGATTATATCCTCATTTTCCATTATAACCAAATATAATAAATATTTATTTGAACATCATCTAATTCATGTTATATATAGATGGTCATTGTCTATTTACCACTTCTTACTTTTTTCATCATGGGAAATCCATTTCTTATGGATCGACCCCAAAAAAAAGAAATGGATTGTTGCGTAGCTATTTCATGTCCTAATGATCAAATATCACATATACGGAATCAATATAGAATGATGATAATGTTATTGTTGTATCGATGAATGGATCCAACTATATTTGAAACCTTTTGTATTGGATGGTGTGTGAGATAATGATTTTGGGAATAAATAGATACTTATTTCAAATCTAATAGGTTTTCCCAAATCTCGTGACCGGTGACGGTGAGTCCTATATAGATACTATCCATAATTTCCATTGTGATCCCAGGTGAAATTAAAGTTATAAGAGGTGTGAGAATACATATTATAAACATGTACCTTTGTGTTATTAATGGTGACATCATCACCATCGCTTCAAGGATGTTTCATGAGTGAATTTGTGTTTATCAATGTTTTAAATTGTTGTGTGATATTCAAATAACCCTTTAACTACTGGATGCTTTCATGTTCATTAATAAGAAATCAATGATGGGAAATTTAATTTATGTCTAATAAAAATAAAATTCATCCCATTCTTTATTTCTAAAATCCCATGTTTCTATTTACAAACCAAAATGGGGTTCTAATAAAATAGTTTCTTTTTAAAGATAAAACTCAATGGTTTCTATCATACCCAATTTAAGTAATGTTTCAAAAATAATAATTTTAAATGAATTTCACCAAACCAATTTCAAAATTAAAATTCAACCATTAATTGGAAAATTTTAATTTTATATTATTTCCATAATTTTCAAATATTTTTATTCTACATGATTATAACAATTTTAGAAATAAACCCCAAATAAATGGAATTCGGGGTTACCCCAATTAAATTGAGTTGGTGTTTTTGCCAATTTACCTCAAAAATCAAATATTTTGATATAAATCCCCCATTTCAATCAATTGATGTTATAAATCAAAAAATTTAAATACATATATAGTTTTTTGATTCAAATAAATTGATTGAAATTAAATTAATAAATTCATGTATAATAAAATTGGTCAATTAAAATGGAACTAGCATCATTTGGATTACTAGATCTCCAAACACCAACCCGTTACTGAGATTCTCCAAGTAATAATTATTATATTTGAATCAAGGAATAAAACATATGTTTATGATAAAAAAATGGTTTATATATCTTCCAACAGCATGGAGATCCACCAATAATTATGTAGTAAAAAGGCATGAGGGGTGAATGAAAGAGGATATGATATTCACTGAATGAACAACAAACAACATTTTCCAATCCATGATCTACTTCTTGGAGGGTGTTGATTTTAAAAGAAATATATTTAGATCTCCAATGGAAGGATAAATCATATATAGAATGAACATGTTCATCAGAGATGTAAAATGGATGTTTTTAGGATTTTAAATCGAAATTTAATTTTGAAAAACTCATATGTATGGTTACATAGGCTAGACCGCACATTTAGACCAAACCATGTGACCTAGACATTCACCCCTAATTCAAAGGTTCATGGTTACTAATAAGTTCTCACAAGATTTTCGGATTGTGATCCATCCATGAAAATTACCATTACCTTAGGTTGGAATGTTTTCAGTAGCGAGGCATACAAATTGTGAAAATTGTGTTTTAATATTTAACAACAATATAATTTTAAAAAATAACCATGTTTCCACCAGTTGAAACCCCAAAAAACACTCAATGAATGTATATTTAATATATTTGATTATTAATTTTGAAAATTATAATCTAGTTTAACAACATCAGTGCCATTAACACATTTAGGCTTCATATAGTATACTCAGAATCATTAATGTAAAAATTATTAGGCCACTACTATCTATTCAATTTCTCCCCCTCCAAAATCTGATGGGAATAAGGACCATTATATAATATCACTATAACCAAATATATATTCCTCCCAAAAAGAATCTTAGTTTTAGAATCAACTATCGTAATTTAAAATTCATTCACAGGAAAATTAGGTTCATCCATAAGATCACTTTGTCTCAGAACATGAAATGGATCAACTAGATAATTTCATGGCTATGGTACATGGAACATGTGAAATACTGACATAAAATACAATGGAATTTCTCAATGATAAGAAAAATGTCCCACCAGCACAACAAGCTAAAAAGGTCCCACCAAAAGAGAATGTTTCTCTTTAATCTCAAGTTATCGATGACAAAATAAGGCGAATAATTCATCAGCACCTGGTACCAAATTGAGAATTCCAATGGCCTGCAATGACGATTAGAATAAGTCTTATATGGTCAATATTCTAACAACACCATATAATAAATAAAATAAATCTTTTCTATTGTCTCTTGAACCAAACTCAATCCAACTAAAGAACTATCACCAATCTCTGACCAACAAAATGGATATTTATGAGGCCGACCACACAAGGCCATCCATTGAGCCACTATAACTATGTATTGGTAACTATTGATATATAAAAACTCAATAATCCCCAAATGATCTTCCAAAACCTATCCGAAGTCATGGAAACATGTTCGGATCACATCACTAAGGATCTGTATAGATGTCTCTATCTTTTTATTTAACTATGGATGGTATGAGGTTCCTAAAGGGACCAGACATCCCAATTCATCCTAAAAGGTCTCAGAAAAAAGAGAAGTAAAATGTGGTTCCCTGTCATATAATATAAAATATATACCTCCTTAAAAATGATTATTATATTTCACATATATATTTATCAACTTCTAATAGTTGGTGCTATTAAGAATGATTATAAAGTAAGTATATCTCTTTATGATCTTAGACAATCTCATAAATAAATTCCTCCATATTAAGAAAAGAATCTTAGAACAAAAATGTTTTCCTAGATGGTACCTTAAATCATCACTAATTTATGGCTTTCGGATTGTTGGCCTTTTCATAGCCATGTTCTCTACCACTCTCCATCAGATAATTGATGGTTAGATTTTTCTTCCATATCCATATTTTCCTACATGGAACCCTAGTATGTGTTATTTTCGGTAATCTTCATACTTTATCCTCATTATTTTAAATAGAGGCCTCATTAATTCATTTTTCGATGTGGGATTTCAACTAAGATATTTTGAAACGTCAAAAATGTGTTATCCTAATACCCTATGTTTTGTTGAACCGATGGTATTTCAAATCATCATAGATTGATGAATTTAAGGACCTAAATTTTATACTTGTTTGTGATTGATGACCTCAATCACTACCTATAAATATTTACGTTTTTCCTCCAATTATATGTCTCTAATTTCCACCAATGTTCTCCTAATCGAGATCATAATTTGGTAGTGACCCTTTCATTTCTCTTTTCCTCATATTAAGACTAAATTTTAGTAACCCAATTTCCGATGTGGGTTTTACCACAAATATATTTTCTATTTTCAACCTTTTATTTTCGAAGAACAATTTCAAATTTCGAAGACGCAATTTATTGAAGGAGAGGAGAATGTAACACCCCAAGATTTCATAGTGTGTTATTTCTTCAAAATAATTCAATAACTTGCACTACACGCAACACCGAGTTCAATCACACCATGACTTACAAAAAAAAAGAATCCATTCAAAAGAGGTTATGAATAGTATTATCTAAATTTTAATCTTTATATAATCCTTATAATTTTAGAATCCATATTATGAGTTTCTTAGATATAATGCAAGAACAAATTCATTTTCAGTATTGCACTTTTATCAACTTTTAATAGTGAACCCTTTTTAAATACAATATTTTAAACTTTTTGACTAAATGTGGACATCAAAAATTTAAAATGAAACATCCCAAGCTTCCACGGTACACTTTCATTGAATAATACAGTAGCGTGTGTTGTACGTAATCTTGAGTTTTAACACACACCACAACCAATCAAACTAGCCGTTATGAATAGTAATACCTACTTTTCGAAATTATATATATTTTATATTTTAAAATGGACTTCATTTCTGGATTCAGAATATCGAATTTAGCCTAAGGTGAAATTTTGGTACTTTTCGGATAACTTTCATATTTTGATGAATAGTGAAAATTAATAAATTTTTATTAAAAACAACTTTTTTAATCAAAATAATGAAAAGTGATAAATTATGAATTGGAGTGGTTTTAAAGTATATTTAGAATATATTTTTACCATTTAATATAATGTTGGTCATTGGACATAATTTTACAATTAAACCGAACATAAACAAGTGTCAATCTTTTGATAGTTATTATCTCTTAAAAACACGCTTTTTGTTTTGATAACGGTAATTAATTTTAAATTAATTTCTGACACTTATGTTATTTAAATTTAGAAAAATGGATTCCATATTTGGAATCAGGATGTTTAAATTGTGTAAATAGGTAACTTTTATTTTTAGACATTTTGAATAATTACTGCGGTAAATATTTTATTTACCATGGTTAAGGGTAAATCCGGTAAATAAGGGTTAAAAAATAATATTATAATAATACTAAATTACCCTAAAACGTGTCTTAACCATATTGGTTGATACATGGTCGACCATGGGAATCTTTGGGTTGATTTTGGGACCCCATGGATCCACTTGTAAGTGATAATGACACTTTATTTTAATTAAGTTAAAATGAATACAAAAATGACACAAGCATATATCTTTTAGAAAAACAATTGTTACATAGGGTTATATATGTTGGAATTTAGATTATAAATATTCATTAGAAAGATAAAAATCTTTCCTACATAATGATATTTTATTTATAATTTTTAGACATTAAATATGTTATTTTATTTATGACACAATGATGATTCAGTAATTACTATAATAGTGAAAAATTAAAATAATTGATATTATAAATACCCAAATAAATATAATATGAAACTTTTAATGAATTAAACTAATTTTATAAGATAATATGATATATTAGGATTGATTTAATTGACTTTTTTCGAAGTAATCATTCTGTTATGAGTTTCACAAAAATCAACAATTGAATAGTGTCAAAATTGACATAAAAGTGTTCTTAAAACAAATATTATATTATTAATTGATATTAAATTCCTAAAAATCTAAGGTTCGGCCAAGAGACTTATATAATTATAGTTTCATCATTAATGGACCACTTGGGGGACGCTTATATGTATGTAGTATGTTTATTAACCATATTATATAAAAATACAAAGAGACTTTGTAAAAGTGAAACTAATTAACTTAGAGTTAATACTTAAAGATAAGGTTAATATAAGTACCCAAACCTGTCTAAATTCTATTATTTGAGTTTTTTTAGACCCATCCCCACCTTAACCTTTTAATAGTAAACTTTTGAGCCATTAGAAACCGAATATGAATTTATTATAAACTAATATTTCTAGCTTTTCCAAAGGTGCCCCTCACCCCTCTTATAGAAGGGCACTCCTCCTTCTCATTTCTTCACACCTTCAAAGCCTTTTGGTTCGGCCAAGCTCTGCCCCAATACTCTCCCAACTTCCCTCACTACAACCTAGAGGCATTAGTTTGATCAGAAAGCCAACCTACGGAGCCCTTTTGATCAAATCAAAAGGAAGAACCTGAAGAAGAGGTAATGATTTCACCACCCTTTTTCCAAGTTCCTTCTTCTTCCACTTATTCTTACTTTGTTGTTACCATTCTAAAATAATAACTCAAGTATCATATATATACTGTGATGTTATTATAAGTATGGTACAACCATATTCAGTATTCTATCCACCATTTGAATAACATGTCACCATACGTGCGTACGTACGGCTTACCGTCTCCACGTCGTAATTGTTATTCAATATATTATTATTTGGATGGGTATAATAATGATGTGTAACTAATGTAAATAATAAATATAACATGTTAGTGATTCTGTATATATGATATACCATTCATTTATATATTATTTTAATATCAAAAGAATGATATTGTCGCTCGTGCGTACGTACGGACTACCGTCTCCACGAACGCGATGAGATTCATTCTCCATCATATCCATTCAAGTATAATTATCATTTTCTGATTTAAAAATGATGTTTAAGGACTTGATATCATTCTTAATATGAATAATATAAAACCTATCCATTACAAACATGGCTTACATAATAAAACATATAAAATAAAACGAGTAAGTTAACACCCGAAACAACGATAATACTAAGACATTATTAACAAAGAAAAGTTAAATGATCATATATGATATGATATTAATATATATGATTCTTGTATAATTTAATAAAAATTATTTCAATATTATACAGGAGGTTAACCTACCCCAACCAAGTAAAAGTACAAGGTAAGGGATTTTCTTATGTCACTTTCAATTCCGTGAGATTTCCATTGTTCGCCACTAAATTATTGAAAGTGGTGTATTCTGTACTGCCATTTGATATATATTATCATGATTCTCTTTATATTCATTTTATTCTGTAAATCATTTGGTTGTTATTAACTTTTGGCCATACGACTCAGTTGATTAACATGGTAAGGGGTTTTCATCTCACTCTTTATTTTCTTGAGATTCATGCCATATTTCCACTATTATCATTTGTGTGGTGTATGTACTGCCCATAATTGTATTCTTTGTGTAATACACTTTACCTTATGTGTGTTTAAATTTTCATTTTATTATACCTCTTTCATGGGTTGTATGTTTCATAAGTTACCAAATTGATAAGGGTTTACTTCACAATCTCTTTAATATCCGAGGTTGTCTTTACGTAAGTATCTATAGGGACATATTTACAATCCATGTCCATATTTCATAAAAGAGTTTTCAAAGGGATTATTTCTAAGGTAACTTTTACTAAAACATCATTTTAAATTTTTTAAATATTTTTTCTTCTAAATCATCCTCATTTCTGTCCACGTTTTCAAAATGGTTTGTAAGGATTTATTTATATGTAAATGAATGTTTTAAAATTGTTAATTCCATTCAAAAGTTTCAAAGTGGTATGGGACACTTTGATTCAAAAATGTATTTAAATTCCTTACTTTCTAAATTGTATAACATTAAAATGTTTTCATGAAAAAGGGATATTTCTCTCAATAATTTTTTAAAAAAAAATTTCATCTATGTCAACATCCTTTGATGGATTTTAAGATTATTTGAAGTTGATTTATTATGATTTTAAACATTCATATTGTAATGAAGTTTTGTGATATGTTTGACTGTAGATGTGTCATTTATATAGCATTCATGGTTTATGAGTAAAGTATTGACATTTCGTATGCTAATTTCAATAAGAATGTTTATGTTATATTTCAACCTTTACTTCATATGAATGTGTTGGAAAAGTATGTTCCAGGTTGGGGACTGGTTAAAGTAAGCCCTCCAGGTTGGGGACTCGTAAAAATAAGCCCTCCAGGTTAGGTACTGGTAAAAGTAAGCCCTCCGGTTTGGTCTCCGGTTATTTGAGGCACTTCGGGTTGGTGTCCGGTTATTAGAGGCACTCCGGGTTGGTGTCCGGTTATTAGAGGCACTCCGGGTTGGGTTCCGGTTACAGTTACCCCAAGGTCTTGGGATGAGGCCTTGACAAAGAAATTAAAGTTTAGCAGTATGCATTCCATCATTATGAAAGAGGTTATTGATTTTCCATGTGATTATTCGATTAGTAGAATATCCATGTGAATAAGTAAATGGCATTATTTCATTTTACTTTTTCCATACTATGTTGAAAAGTTCAAGTTTAAAAGGATTTTGTTTTAGTAATGCATTGCCTTAAATGTTTATGCTTATTTTGAATGTTCCGCTATATTGTTATCCTTACTGGAAATTTGAGCTCACCCCTTTTCTATGTTTTATTTTCCCCAGGATGTGAAGAAGTAAGTTATGAATGACCTGCAGGGATATTATGAGGGGATAATAGTGTGGACTGTGGAGACATTATGTTGTTGTAGTAGTTTTTCATTTTATGATGTAATGTAAAACTTATAAATATATCTAGTGTTTCCAAGGCTACTAAACCAATCGGTCTTTCGAGATTTGATCTTTCTTGTGATCATGCCAATATTATGTAATAATGCACCGACTCTGGGTAACTAGGTTCAGGGCGTTACATTTATGATAAATTATTCGAATGATTATTGGTTTTCAAAACATAAATATTAAATTAATGAAATATCATGAAAATAAAATATTTTATAAAGTATATATTGTAAATAAATGAAATTATAATAATATGATACTATGGGGAACATGTGTTTTTCTAGTACCACAAGAAAATCCGATGTTAGTTACTATTACTCTAGAAATGTTGGATGAATCTATGATAGAGTATTAAATTTTCTACTTTTTAATGATACTTATATGAATTTTTATGGTCTCAATCCACTATTCTTATAAAATCAATCACACTTGAATTATTATATACTCTTTTGATGAACGAAACATATTGTTTTATTTATAATGATAGGGTCCAAAGTGTAATCCTGCTAATTTCTATATTTGAAATCTGTTAATAATTTAATCATATCTATGATATTGTGATGATTATCACTTTGTGTTAAATTGACATCCACATTATAATACATAAAGGGTATTTGATGCAATTTACCACAACAAATTTTTATGTACCTGTTTACGTACACATCCCATAAACATTCTCCAAACATTATGAATTAGGTTTTTTATATATTGTATCACCAATATCCAATATGTTACCATGTTATTTTCTGTGATAAATATCTATGATTAATTTAAATTTCTCTTTCCATCTAATAATTATATCTAATTCTTCTTATATGGTTCTCAATATCAATTAGAAATTTAGAAGTTTAGAGTGCACATTTCCCATCCTCATCAAGATTTCTGAATAATCGTAGTTTTTATAAGAGTGTGTACACAAAACATTATATTCATTATCTATAAAATGAACCCTCTATATGATTATCCACAAGATCAAATTTGTCAACATAGATGATCAACATAGATATAATAATTTAGTTATGTGGGTTTTCCACTCTCTATGATACAGAATATCTATCTATTAATACAATGATGTCTTATTAATTAAATATTCTACACAATTGGGCTAATTAATTTTTATTTTTATTCATAAAATTATTTATATAATATTTTTATTATTATTATGGAAACACAACTCTATTTATTTAAATATAATTAATCCTGGTAATATATTTTGATGATCTCTCTTATTTGTCCATAATAATGAATTCCAAATATTCCCATTTTAATTTCACTTAAATATTCATCCAAGTGCTTATCATTAAATATTTCTCAATTACCTTCATTAATAATACCTTCCACATAAAATATGTTATATTTCATAATTTGAAAACCAAATAGGAATGATTATATTTAAAACCCCATAATTAATATGGTAATAAAATATTTATGAAGAATGTTACCTTAATCTAACTCAACATAAAAAAATATCAACTGTGTAAAACAACTTATGGTTTTCTATATAATATTATTAATTTTTTATTTTAACTTTGATTATATATAATAGTAATCAATGAATATTTTGAATTTCATGAAATTATTATTGTTGTTTTCATGATTCCACATATGAAATTTCATAATGATTCTTATGTAATAACATTTTACTCTTTTACAGTCAACACAAAACTAATAAAATTTAACAATTACTCATATACACTCTCAATGAGTCTTAAAAAATTTAAAATTATATTTATACTTGCGTTATTGCATTTATGAGTCTCTATTTCAGATTTAAAATGATACTTAAGGATTTTAAAATTATCACTACATTCTAGAAGGGTCTTTATTCCTTTTAAAAAATTAAAACATATTCATTATAAAAATTACACTAATGAAAATTTTAGGATGACTATTATGAAATAATAAAGAGGCCATTTCAAATAATATATAAAAAACATAATTGACCCAAATCATATAAAACTAACTTCAAATATCTCATAAAAATTAATGGAAACATAGTAAAATACACATTCACTATCTAATTCTTCTTACTCGTGGTTGAAATCATTCTTCAATAATTTTTTCAATAAATCATGATATTTTTCTCTCTAGAAAATTATGTCTAAATAATATCATAGATTTAAATATAAATCCTTAATATAGAATGTTATCTGAACATCATACCATAAAAACAATTAAGTGGGTGGTCAATTACATCATTAAAATATTTATTGTAATAATAATATATTTCATCAAAATATTTTATGTTATTATCCTAATAATTTATAATATATAGAAGAAGAAAAAATAAACAAAAATACATGTTCTATTTTTATATTTATGTTGTGATATAATGTGTCACAACCAATATTGTATACCACATTACCCTAATAACTGATCCATCACTAACATGGTATAGAGGGTGTTCAAAATTCCCTTGGGTTGGTGACAAGCACTTGAAATAATTCATGATAAAGAGGGAACTATTTTTTCCTCATAAATAGTTGAATAAATAGATACATTTAATTATTCCCAATATAAAACTCCAAAATGTGAAAATTACCATATTTCATAGAAGTATTAAAAAATTAAAACTAAAAAATGTTGGAAAACTTGAATATAAACAACCCAAATCCTAATATATTTAGATAACCAACACCTAATTATAAACAACATGACCCATCTCTAAGAGGCACATTACCCGTTCTTGGACATGGTATAATATAATATAAAACACCTTAAGGCACTGCTAGTGTGTGAGATAAAAGCATAGTTGGATCTATCTAGGGAATCAATAAAAAGATTCTAAATTAACTCTCAAGATAAATCTATAAATTTTAGAATAACCCATAATTGAATTAAAACAAATATTTAAAACATATAATTATTAATCATACAACTGAAGGAAACATTTATAGACTATTTTATAATAAACATTTTATATAAAAAATTTTATTTAAATTCACAACAAATTTTAAAAATAGTTTAAATGGAAATACATAGATACATATATATATCGATTCAAATATAGTGAAAAGCATGTTTATATAATAAAATGTAAGATACTATCATGTTATGGGATACTCAAACAATTAAAAATAATATAATAGAAATGTGTGTACACGCATCCCTAATACTCTTATCAAAGAGGATACATCACCATACTAGAGGGGATATGACCTAATGCATTATAATTTGTTAGAGTTGTAATGTAGTGATAGAGTCTGAACTTGAATAACTAACTAAAAATATAATAATTCGTGTACTCTAACAAAAATAAATAATAGAAAATTTATTTCAAAAAAATCAATATATTCTAAACATATTTCCCATTTCAATGAGAAAAATTCCATTTAAAGACCAAAAGATATTTTTAATAAAATAATGCCTCTTTACATGATAAAACCAATGATTTCATATCAAAAAATGAAACCATTTTTTCAAATAATAACTCAAAATAAATTTCATAAATAAATTTAACAATTTAAATATTATAATGTATTTTCACAATTTTGCACCAAATTCTAGAAACACACCCAAATTAATTTCAATTGGGTATTTCCAACCATTTTTCATGATAAATAAAAGAGAGATCAAAATCCTAAAAAAATTTGTTTTTAAAAATATATATGAATGATATTTTTTTTAAATCTTTATATTTCGGGATAAATCAATTGGGAAATAATAAATTGAATCACCTACCAAAACAAAGAGATTACGTCTCACAATGCCCACAATGGGAAATCAAATTAGGAATGACTTAAAAGGTAATATTATAATAAAAAATTGATTATTGGTCAAAAACAATATTGAATAGATGTTAAAAAAATGGAGATCTAGAAAAATATAGGGATAAGAGAATTATAGATTGGGACAGATTGATCAGAGAATATTCACATACTTGGAAGAGATTTAATGATAATCACCAAGATTCAATCTTCTTCAGAAATTTTTTAGGGGAACAAAAAATCATTCTATGGAGACCAATAAACCTTGTAAAATGATATATATTGATTTATATTCAATCAGGGGACCAAATAGGAGTTGGGGGATTTTAATTAATTTTTGGAATAATTAAATATCATGTGAATTGTGAACTGGTCAGTCTTACATGGTTTTTCAAACCATGTGTCGTAACTTTACACCCTTCTGGTGGGGTTTCATGGTTTTTCTATGTTGGTATCATAGTTTTTTCAACAATATGTCAAATGTGAAAACCCTTAATACCTATTTTTTCTTGGTTTTCAAGGCCAACCCTCAAATTTTTGGTAAACTATGTTCAAAAAATGTACAACCCAAGATCCCATAAATTTTGTTAAAAAAATTATTTTGAACATAAACAAACAAGAATCCTAATTAATGAATGTTAAAAAGTGGGGTTTAAAGAGTATCTAAAAAAATAATAGGATGTTATTACATCCACACCATAGAAATTTTCTATCCACAAAAATGATAATAAAATTATTCAATGTCAAAAAATGAGGACACTTCTCTCTCATATGTGCCTCCCTATCATTATTCTCATGGGTATCAGAACAATGAAGATATAATACTGAAACCTATGGTTTATATCTCCCATAATGTACCATCGTTTTAGAATCAACTATTTTAACTTGATTCTCAGTGATTGAATAATTACGCATGATATCGTGATACCTCCAACTCATAACATGATGTATATCAGATTGTTACATAAAAATTAATAATACATGGAACGCATAATGTATCGATGTCAACAATAGTGGAATTAGTTACTAGTAATTCTCATTAAGCACATTCTCAATATCCCCAAAAAGTCCCAAAAATTAGTTTCATGTTTCCCTTGCCTCTTATGTTTTAGATAACACAAATGATGTTAAGATTTTATAAACACCTAACCACCGACAAAGAATTCCAATGGCTTATAGTGGTGATCAACATTATATATATACCATATATATGTTTTAAACATTCTATAATGAATCTATATAATCATTTTGTTCTACTATTGAACCAGACTAATTGAAACAAAATAATTTTCACTAATCTCATACCAAGACAACATATATTTACAAGGCCAATAATACAATGCCTCAAAATGATCCATCGTGATCACAGCTGGGTAACTATTGTTATATGAAAAGTTTACCCCCCCCCCATGTGATCATATGAATATAAACCAATGTTAATGAAACATGAATTTATAGTTTACTCAAGGAAACTATATAGTTCTTTTTGTATGTCCATCTGATAGCTAATAATATGTAATTATGAAATAGACAAGATATCATATGGCCTCTTGAAGCCTCTCCAAATGATTGAATAAAACCAAGGCTCTCAATATTATACTATAGAATATGGAACACTTTGTAAATGAATAATCTCTTTAATATAGATATTTCTTAATCCTCATCATTGGATATATAATAAATGTGTATAAATTGAGATGATTTACTCATCTATTTTTTCTAGCCCATATGAAAATCTTTTTTTTGGGTATGTGGAAACCCAACCACATTTTCAATAGAGGTATCATACAACTTACATCTCATCACTATATGTGGATTAAGTAATCACAGTGATTTTTTGAGCTCTTCCATGAGCTTTTTTCATGTATAAAAAAGAGGTAAAAAATAAGAAATGCCTTATATCAAACATGTAAAGTTGATTCATGACCTCATTCCATAAATATTGTTCATGATTCATTGCTTAATAGTCTATAGAAATTATAAAAACCCCCCATGAAATATTTACTGACTCATAGAAGTACCATAAAATTATTCTGATAACAAAAAATGCCCTCTGCGGTGAACGAACACTCAGCAATGGTCTCCCTAATAAAGAGAGCCTCTAATTTTTAAACTCATAATCCTGATGTTTTTCTAGGATAATCAAGTCATGAGGTATATATTACAACTAAACCTTTTCCATGTAATCATAAACCTCTGCCTCTTGAACACTAATATGATACTCTACAAAAAAAAATCCATCATGTTACAATCTTTGGAAGTTTCTTTAACGACCTAGGATAGAGTTTTCTTGTTTAATTAATAAGTAACAATATTACATTTCCCTAATGTATAAGAGTTGTTGTGCTAAAATGATTATGGGTATTCTACCAAACAACTATATCATACATTCAAAAAAAATTAGAAGATATTACCTTGGATCAAGTGGTCGGAAGACATTGAAATGCTTTATCGAAAAAGAAAAAACCTCTAAATAACAATTTAATCCATTACAACATCGGATCATATAATTATTCTCTAATGAATAATCTTGTGAGATACATATGGAATGACATGATCACACAACAAATCGATGTAATATAAACCCTATCCTAATGAATCATAGAAGACAAATTATCCCATATTAGATTATAGAGGATTCACTATTGGTGTAGTAGTGAAAATATATATCAAATTGTCCAAATAAATCTAATAATTTATTCCAAAACAATTACTCAATTCTGAGTTGGGGTTGTCATCGAGGAAGAAAATTATATGAAGTCCTATATAAACTGGTAATAATTTCTTTCTAAACCCCATATTCACTTAACCAAAAAGTACATTTTGTGGTTTCTATAATGTGATAAAATATTTCACATTTATAAGAACAACTTAAAACCTAATTTTCAAAACCACATGTCCTATAATATTCCCAAACCATTTCTAGAAATCCGATTTTCATTTCTTGGTATAAATATATGTATTTCACCACAATTCAAAAATTGCTCTCATATGACACTCATGACCCTCCACAGTCATACAGTAAAAAAGGATTCCATCCAAAAAGACTATCATGAAGGTATCGTAACATAGATGTAATATCATGTTAATTAAATAAACAAAAACAATAGGGTATTTGGTTAAACCCAATGGTTTGAGATGGTATTATTAATTTTTATACATAATATGAAACGTAGTTTTCTGAATGTCATATTTTTTCATTCCCAACTATTTGAAACTAGTTAAAATTCCCATCATCGAGAACATGTTCTCCCAATTTAATTGGACAAACATATCATTAATATAAATAAAAATTACTTGTTATTTAATGTTACTCGGTTGAGTTTTTGGTTATCAACATAAATACTCAGTGACCATTCATATTTATTAGCAATTAAAACTATCAATTCCCAGGTTTACACAATTATAAGTTTAAATACATTCTATGAAAGAAAATCAATTAGAGTCTTCAGCTCTTTGATTTCATCATGTGTAATGTGATAAGCAGTAATATATATTAATTGAGAACTAGCCACTATATTGATAGAAAAATATATATCCATTATCAAATTAAAAAAATATAATTTATAAGAAAAAAATTGGGAAAATCATGTATAACTAGAGGGAAATAAATATTGGAATATTCTCTCTCCATATCAAAACAATGATTTGATATTAATTTCCCCCACTATGGATAAGAATGTGTATCCCTTCTCAACCTCTAGTCCCACTCTCCCTAAGAGATATGTATAACCCCATTAATATTTTTAATGGAGACAAATGAAAGATAAATATTAATCTAGTTTTTATTTTAAATGTCCCAATCCATTCTTATAATGATGTCATGAAATTCTAGGTCAAGAATCATAAAGTTCCCTGAAATAATGATATCCCAAAAAATGAAATCACATATAGTATTATTGAGATATTTCTCTCTCTTCATTGTGAGGGGTTTCATAATGTCCTCTACATTATAAATGTGCTCTATAATAATATTCATAATATTGAAAATATGGGATGAAATGAATAAACGGTATGCTCCCATATCAAATAAAAAAATTTACTAGTGATGAAGCTATATTGATGGTTCCACTAAAAGTCACTAGATGTGTATCTTCTTCCTCTATAGATTCTTCTGTTGCATGATGATGCTTCATTCTATATGACAATGGATAGAACCTATTTATTCATGAAACATCTTATTTTAACATAGATTAACTATGATTTGTTGATATCATTCCACTTGGTGGTGTATAATAAACAAGGAATAACATTTTAATATGTCTTCATCATATACAGAAACCACATATTTTGGGTTTCTTAGTGTACACCCAACTAGATCACCCATGTTTCCCCCAATAGTTACAAATAATTTTTTTTTCTTAGACACTATATGGGTCCATAAAAAATCCCACTATGACGAAACTCCATTATAATAATCATGATTCCTTTTACCATTATGGGAAATCAAAAAATAAAAATGTGAGAAGATGGAAAACCCCATAACCATGACATACAAGTCAGTTCCCTCACCACCATTAATTCTATGTCAATAACATTAGAATAAGATATAATCATATAAAATAAAACATGATAGTTAATAATATAAAAAATTTCAGTCTAGTTCATTGATTGTTTATCTTCTCATTCAAAAAAATATCATGTGAAAGCAACACAAGTTCAACCAAATGGTTATTATATTTTGTCAAGTTCTTGTCAACGTGATCTTGTTTGAAGAACTATAAATTAATTTATAAAGTAATTGGATATGGAGAAAATAATTATATACAAAATCATTGAAATATTTATACTATAATCCCTTGTTTTTCTTCTCCATAACCATCACGTCCTAGAATCTTTTGGTATGTCTTCGTTGCATGATGATTGCAAATTTCACCTTGATTTAATCAGATGACTACAAGAACAAAAAAAAATATATCTCACAACAAATCCTTATTTATTTGAGTATTATAGTTCTATTGAATGCTATTGTATTTTAGTGAATGTACTCCTGATTATGATTTCATATAACATCCCTGGGAAGTTCGATATATGGATCCTAAATGCGAAGTGGTGTAGGAGTTTATCATATATATTGGACTAGATGAACGATAACATCAATTTGATTATAGTCTGTGAGAGGATTTTCTAACCATCGATTGTAATCATCTTCCTCATATATGTGATTCGTAGGTTTTCTCAGAATCATGATTTTGAAAAATCTTAGAAAACAATGTTAACAATATCAGACCATTATACATATCTACACTCAAATAAGAGAAACAAGGAAATTAAGTCCAATACATAAGAACCTGAGATATCCATTTCAACCTATCCAAATAAAAAACATGGAAATACTATAACTAATCCTTATGAGGACTTACCAAAATCATCCATGCTGAATTAAGGCTCATTTTGTGAGATCTGACAAGGAATTCAATCCAAACTAACTCTTAATTCCTGAAATGATACTCAACTATATACTAACATCAAAAAAATTATACTTAACCAAATACATTATTTCCATTTTTTTAACCTACCCAAATATCATGGGATGCTGATACATGGGATGCCACTAAAATGGCATGAAGGACATTCTCTCTCCCCATGGGTTGGTGGCCATCACCTTGATTCATACAAGAAAATCATGGAATTATATTTTCCCACACAAACAATTAAATAAATAAATACAAGTTATTATACTCAAAATAATTCTTCATGGGTAGAATAGTAATAGAAGTCATATTTTTTTCAAAAACCCAAAGGTTAAGTACAGTGTATCAGAAAATAGAATATAAACAACCCAGGTCCCAATAGACACATCTCCCCAATATGTGAGTATCAAAAACAGGAACCTCCATCAAGAGGCTCTTTACCCATTCTCAAACCTGGTATAATATATTCAATAAACACCAGATTATACTAGTAGGGAATGTGTTAAAATCAATATTGGGTCTCCCCAAGGATTCTATAAAAAACTTATAAATTAATCAAATAATTATTCAGATTTTAGATAAATAGTCATGGAATTATATATAATTGTTAAAACAAATCATTCTTTACATTTTAATTGATTAAATAATTTATAAACAATATATTAATAAATATTTTATCTATAATTTATTGTATAAATTATCAATGAATTTGTTAAAAATTTTACAAAAAATGGAACATATATCATATCATTAACAATGAGTTACATGATCATCTTTATTGTGGTATAATAGTTCCATGTTATCTGATCCTCACACTCTTGTATATGTAATCCTTTAAATTTGTGTATACACTTCCATTAATCACTAGTCAAATACGAATCATCACCATGCCATTATGGTTGTGACCTACTTCATTATTTAGTTATAGCAGTAAAGCATAAATAGAGTGTTTTATCAAATACTTTACCAACGTACTAAGAAATAATGTTATCTAACAATAATTAATAAATGTAAATTTATTTAAAAACATTAAAAACTAAAAATAATACATCTCCCATTTGAATATTCAAATTTAAATTTAAAATCCAAAGTAGGTTTTCAATCAATTCTTGCTTATTTCTAGGATGAGACCATCATATTATTATCAAAAACATTTATTGCATTTTTTTCATATAAAAATTGGTAACACATTTCAAAATTATTTTTATAAATTTTAATTCCATAATTTAATTTCAAAATTCACCATGAAATTCAATAAAAACCCCCAATTCATTCGAATTGGGTAGTCTTCCCCAATATAAAAACCAAATAATATCCACAATAGAATACTCAAAGGATTTTTTTTATAATTTTTTTGAAATAAATATAATTTAATTCACTCAATTTAAGGTTAAATCAATTATACAATCATAAACAGATCCACCCCAAGAAACAAAGTGATCACATATCAAAATTCATGAAATGGGAAACTTCGATGAAGAATATATTCAAAATAGGTCGAAGTATCAAACCAAGAATCATGATCTGAAATAAAGAATCAGATCCACAAACAAGATGAAGATATAGAAAACCCAATGTAGTAGAGATTAATAGACCTTGAGAGAAAAATCTGAGAAGATTAAAATTTCCATATGATATTGAACAACATTCTACAAGATTTGATCTTCTTTATAAATTGTTTTTATGAAGAAAAATTTATTATTGGGAGCCCTACCAGCCCTGGAAAACATGATATACCACATAAATTTCATGAGGGGTCCAAATAGGTGTTCTAGAATTTTTTAAATAATTATAATATAAATAAATTCCCATGTGAAAACTTATATGGATTTGGAAACACATTATGAAAAAATGTACACCCCTGCTGGTGGGGTTTTATAGTTTCTCATTGGAGGGCTCAGGGTCTATAAAACTATGTTCTAACTATGAAAACCTTTACAACCTGTTTTTTCACATTTCAAACTAGCATGAAACATGATTTGGGAAAACTACACACCAACCATGCACAACATAAGGGATCATCAAATTTTCCTTCAATTCATCCCAAAACAACACTTGGAAAATCTCAACAAATGAATGAACCAAATAAGGGGTTTTAGAGTACCTAAAAACAGTAACAGAATATCACATAATGGATATTAAGTTGTTTACTCAACCAATATCCAATATTGGAATGGTTAATTTTTTTAAATTTTTCATAGGGATCTCATAATTGAGTTTATATGGCAGTAACGAATTAAAATAATTTTCTCTGGAATTTTTATTACCAATTATGTAAAAATTGAGTTTTATTTTTTGAATCATAACATCATATCTTTGTACACAATGTTGAAAATTTAAATTTAAAAATAATTTAGAAAAAATTATAAATTCAATAAACAATAAAAATCTATAGTAAGTGACAAATGGGATTTCTACTGAAGAAAAATTAAATCATCAAAGTATTTTTTCTGAAAAAAAATGTTTCTTAGGATTATCATTTTATTTAAAATTATCATTTATTATTCTTCGTGATTTTATTTTTATCTATATTCGAGTTTTATTATAACAATTAGTAAAATATGAAAATCCATGGATATAATAAATACACAACTATAATGTGTGTGTAGAATATATTTATTTTTTATTCATTCATTTTACATTAATTTCTATACAGTACATATATTTCATACAAATAACAGTTATAAATACATTCAGTTTATTTAATTAAATAATTCTTATTAATAAAGTAAAATAATTCTATGGTCTACTCTATGAATATATGATATATTTAGTAGACTTTCCTCCAATAAAAAACATTAATTCATTGTGTCTATAGATTTGATATTAAAAATACAGTATCAATATGTATAATATTTTATTTATTCATCTATTTCAATTTGATTTATTTGATGAATAATCCCATAAATCCCATGATATTATTGAATTAAAAATTCCAAAAATTTGAATTTGAATATGTAGTATTTATATACTATGAATTATTTCATTTGATTAATAGTAAATCATATGAAGAAAGATTTAATTCTTCAGTAATTCAATTATTTAGATATATATCATTTAATTTTTCAAACCTAAAATATTACACTTATGAATCCTCTGAAATATAAAATAGATTTTTCTAATCTATTTTAACATCTCCTTCTACCTAAAATGATTTATTTTATCATTTTTTCATTTTCATATAAATTTTAATTATCATGTCACTGTTTATTTTTCTCATTTCTGTTTTCATGATCAAGGTGTGATTTTTTATTTCCATAAAGATCATCTCCATTTTAAAAAGATTCAAAAAAAATCTAGCACCTCATAACGGGATGAAACAATTTATTTTTTCATGATCCAAACATTATTCAAATGATAATGAAATAATTTCATACATATGTAAATATGATTTTAGGACTATAATTTTTCTTGAAATTTGATAAATCTTTATTAATATAGTATGTTATATTTATTATATTTTTTTGGACATATGGAAATTTCATGACATCGAAACACTATTAAATAAAATCATCAGAGTCAATTCATTATAATCGTAAAAAACTTTTATAAATAATATTTATTTAAAAAAACTTATATGTGTCCCATATATGTTAACTAATTTTATTTTGAAATAGTTACCTTTTGAATCATTTTCGCTGTAATATATATCTGTTATTTCACTTTCCAAAATATCAATATTCTCATCTCAAACTATACATGTTGGTAACTTTATTTTATAAATTTCTAGTCCTCTACCACCTATGAGACAAATATTATAGCCACATGTATTATAAATAGATAAATTCTTCAAAAACATATAAAAATTTATATAATATTTAGAAATGTAATTTTCAATAATAATATAAACATAACATTAACTAAAAATAAATAATCATAATAATAAATTTAAACAACCAATAATAGTGAATAAAATATTATAATGGTGTATAATATGATATTTGATATTTTATAATAACATGTACCAAAGAATAAGAAAATTGAATAAATAATCATTCGAGGAAATGTGTAATTATCAATTCAAAAATTATGTATAAGGATCCACTCAATAACGATAAGACATAATGAAAAATGAGGCCCATTGTTATCCATAGATCAATCATTGCATTAATTCTTTATAAAACCTCATAATACTAATGGAATTTGTGTCTTAGAATTTTAGTTCAGGTAACATATTGGTTTGGGTGATTGAAACTGCAATACATACTTGTGAAAAAAAAGAGGAAAACCCACAAAATGACACCACTAACCCCAACCAAAACTGTTATGATGACCAACACACTCGAACAATAAGGGTGACTAGAAACCCACGATAGGGAACAAAATAATCGATTAGTGGTGAAAAAATCCAATCAATAGTGGGCTTTAACATGTTAAAATAGAATGGAATGATGTTATATATCCAAAAAGTGATTATACTAGAATCACATAGTTCAGGAGAATATAATATGAATAAAAAACAGATCCTTCAAATTGATGAGATAGAGAGAAGATGTTTCAGTGATTTGAAGGTGTAATAAAATCACCATATCACTATAAACCCTATGAAATTGGGGATATATTATATTTTCTTGTTTTTTTGAAGAGTGTAGATCAATTAAATTATTTAAAATTAAACTATCTAAAAATTAACTATATATTTAACATATTGAGGTATTTTTTAAAGTAATATAACATTAATTTTAAATATATTCCATTAAATTTCTTCATGATAAACTAAAAAATAATGTTCCACCACATCAAGGAAATATTAGTGGATGAAAGCATTGAAATGATCTCACTCTAGGAGAGAGATTCATTGGATAATGAATATAGAATGATTGAAGAATAAAAACAAATCATTTTAAATATAATTATATAAACCAATATGTAATCCCAACCACCTGAATAATGATAGAAATATAAAAAAACAAAAAACCATAATAACAATAAAATAACAATTATATAATCACGTTGTAACAACATATGAAATCCAATATCTTACATTCTAGGTTCTGTTTTATCTTTAATACAATATCTCACTCTGTTTCCATAAGGATTACTTAATAGAAATTATATGTTGTTGATCCTTCTATCTGGGAACGATTAGGTCAATCTTCTACCACTAATATGAATGGATTTAACACCTCATAAAGATGATTATGTTTCAGAGAGATCGATTATTTGTTAAAATATAAAAAGGATAACCCTTGATGAGATACCAGTGGAGAGATATGAAAATAAATGGAATAAAAATACCATAATGACGATCGTTCATATAAATCTCTCAATATCAATACAAAATTAAGAGGAAACCATATATGGAATATGTATCCAATATAATAGAATGACCAGAGGAAGAAAAATTGGGTGTGAAGAGAGTGATGTTATGTAGAGATATAAAATTCTAGAAAAAAATTAAACCCAAATGGGAAGAGAGAGATATCCATGTGACTAAGGATATATTATACACATAGTATCATTAATATGTCACTCATAAAATCATGAATCCAAAAATAAAATCCAAAATTCAAACAATATTAGGAATAAATAATTTAAATTAATGATTATATCAAATTTTTTAAAATCAAATATTTTTAAAAATAAGACAAGTTATTAAATAAATCCTTATAAAGTATCAATCAATTTTCAAAATCCTAAAAATTATACATTTAAATATCATTTATATTTAATTTTTAAAAATTATATTTTTTAAAAACAAAATATTTACCAATAATATTTATTTTGTAACACCAAAATAAAAATAATAATATTTTCATAAAATACAAAATTCTATTTCAATGAAATCTAATAAAAAACTAATCAGTGATATATATATTATTTGAGTAAATTAGTATTATTTATGATTTATTATTAATAAAATAAATATAAAATAATGGAAAACAATTTAAATATCCAATAATAAGAATATAATACAACATGACTTAAAACATTTATTTATACTCATTAAATTTGATTTAATTAAAGTGAAAATTTATATTTTTCAAAATAGTAAATTTTTATTAATTAATTAATAAAAAATCAATATCTAATAATTTTTTCATGTTGTGAAATATATGAATATAGAATAATTACATCTTCAAAATAATTTTACACCAAAAATTGATTTCATTCTTAGAAACCTAAACACTATATTCATGACATTTTTAAATGATCTGTATAAAATAATTCAACAAAATAATACATGTCATGATAGATAATAAATATTTCCCACAATATAATGAATCATATAAATACATTCAGATAGAAAATAATTTATTTATTTATTTATTGGAATAAATAATATAAATAATATGTGAGAGGTAACAATTTGTGGGAGGAGGCGGTGGAGGCTATGACTACAGTGGGTGGGGAAAGAAATAGAGGATGATAATGAATTGTGATGGATGGAAATGAATGATGGGAAGATATTATTGAGGGATATAAGAAACAAAAATATCTCTAACATTTATGGTGATAGAATAGGGCTTGATGTATTAATTTTTTAACATATTGATTATATATTTTAAGAGAGATTTTAAATCATTTAATTAGTAATGATATTTAAAAACACTCTAGTAGAAATAAATTTTTTCAATTTTCTAAATAGTAACAATTAAAAGTATTAAAATTAATGAATTAAGAATATAGTTGTGGGTTTTTAAGAAACATATAAAAACAATCCAAAATTTAAATTTTATTTTATATTGACTAAATATAAAATTTCATTACATAATTTGGTTCCTTATCCAATTTGAACATTATAATTCCCAATATTCTAAATTCAAAACCCTGAACTAATATTAAAACTACATTAACATCATCATTACTTGTTTAATCAACATTTACCCACAAATAAACACATTTCAAGAAAATAAGAATGTATATATAACCAAAAATAGAAATATTACCCCCATATATCATACACCATATATAAAATATATCACTATATATTTTTATTTTGATAGAATTACTACTATTCTAAATATATTCCCTATAAATTATACGGTTTATCCATTATTAAAAAACTAAAAGGAATAATTGATAAAAGATACTATAATCTAGAGTATAATATTGTTTTAGGAATTCATTGGGAAATAGGGTGTCCACATATGAAATGTTTTTCAAAAAAAAGAAATTCTAATTATATTTTATAATTAGATGTGACCCTAATAATGGTATAACCACATCATATGTCTTACATGATTTGGTTATCCAGAATTTATATTCTAGCCTTAATTAATAATAATGAATCGTATTTTAAATTAAATTGTAAAGTTATTTCCATAAATTTGTTATTATTTGAATGTTCATTTAACATTGATTTTTCATTTCAATATCAAAAAAAATTATCTATAAATATTTTCCTAATTGATAGTGTAACTTATTGATCTATTCCAATTAAATATTTGAATAAATTTAAGTGATCATACACAAACATTGGAATACCTTTTATGTCTATAATTTATATATAAATTTACTAGAGATGAATCATACATCTATCAAACCTAGTAATTCCTTTATAGTTCAAATTACATGTTAAATTGTAAATTGAATTGCGGAACAAATAACATTAGATCCCAGAATGTAACATTTAAATTTATTAATAGATAAGAAAATGGATAAAAATTTTGTGGTAGTATAACTATCCTTGGTATAATATATAGCATTATATGAATAATATATGGAATTATATTTCAATTTAAACTCACAAAATATATGAAACACTAAAAGAATGATTTTAAAATATGGTTTTTAATTTATGAAATTATCATATATAGGTGGATATAATATTAGTGGAAAAACATGATTCTATTTTATCTCCATAAATAATCTCATGAAAATTTGTTAAACAAAAATAATTCTATTTTTTGTTATTTAGAATAAGGGAGGTAAAAAATTGAACTCTTAAATTGATCTAACATAAACTACAACATGGTTATAGATAAATTTTGAATCCTTAACTATCATTGAGTTTTGTATAATGTATATAAAATAAAAATATACCTTTTTAAATTATAGTACCACAAAAAAATATCTCACACAATAAACCATTAAAAATAATTTGACAATTTAAAAAATTGAGTTTACTATGTTTCTTATTCAATATCCCATTTAATGCGGAAAAACTATACAAAAAATATAAAAATAGATCCAACATACAATGATTTATTCAATGAATGTTATAAAAATATTCTAAAACATAATAAAGGTAAATCAACAAACACATTTTAAAGGTTATTAAATAATAAAAATTTCATAAAGGAATTATTTTATATTAAAAAGTATATCATGTATAGGTAATGGTGGTTCTTTTCAAGTCATATACTAGTATGTAATTTTTCAAATAAAATAATAACCTTCCATGAAATTTTTTTTTGGACTAACTAATATTTAATTCTATTATTTTAACAAGGAATTTAATAGAAAAATTGGTTTTTATATTTAAAATATCCAGTTTATTATATTCATCAAAAAATCGTTATTTATTAATAACTGCAACAAGAAAAAATCACACAATTAAATTTTAACTACACATAATGATATCTATTTAAAAAGGGTAGCTAAAATGAGTAACATGTATTGGATAAATAATTATAATGGACAATTAAATACCCAACTAATAATTCACAGCTTCTAAATTAGAAGGATTAATCCATCCCATGAACATCATAATATGTATTTTATTTTATATTCAATTTATTATATTCATGTATGTCGATAGAAATATTCCATGAAGATCTACCTATGTATATACAAGGGAATTTTCTATCTACTAGTACATCTCTAAAAACTGAGTTTCCTCTCAAACATATAATCCAATATCATTTTTCATATGAAACATTTAATTCATATCCTTGAAATAATATTATTGGTAAATATGAATGTAATACCCCATAATTTCAATATGAATTTCTCATTTAAATTAATTTTATAATCGATATATTTTGAAAAACATTACACGAATAATAAATGAACAATGATGTTTTTGTTAGGATAAAATAATAAATATTCATGATAAATACTAAAACATTATATGTTATCAATATGAAGCATCCTGAAGAAAAGGAAAATTCAAGTAAGTGAGTATATATATATATTTAATTGACACAAATATAAAATATTTATCGTCATTGTTTAGCATAAATTATTTGACAAAAAATACAACCATTGAAAAAATGTAATGAATTATGAATATAATATAAATTCGGAGAGATATGTAAATGAGTAAATTTTAGTAATTCAAGAAAGGATATATATATATATATAAATATAAATTGAGTTTTAATTAATTTTTAAATAGACATATATATGTCGTATATGTACATTAGATGTGTATATTATATGTATATTTGTGAATAAATGGTATATAATTTCATTATAATAAATTAAAAATAATATAATTCACAACATTAATATATTTTTTTATTTATGAAATAGAATATTTTAACTTAATGAATGACTATTTAATTTTCTATTAATTTTTATTGTTTTTTTAAAAACATATATATAAATAAAATTGAATTTTATGAATTCATTTTTTACATTTTTAATGTTAAATTTAGAATAAGAATAATTTTATATATTTTTGGTAAAAATTTCTTTTTTAGTGAATAGTTAATAATATAATGATTTCAAAAAATTTAACTTTTATGGTGTTAAAATATAAAATTTACCCGCGAATAAAATTTATTTCCAATAAGAAATATATACTATAGAGGTAAAATAATTTTTATAAATTTTTTTTTTTAAAATATAAATATATTATTAATATAAATAAATGTATAATTTTTTTAAATTATTTCCTTAGTTTATATTTTCTAATCAAATACATATGAAGATATATTCTTTTGAAATTTATCATAAAGATAAATTAGTATCCATTCATTTAAAATTATTCAATTAATCCAATCATAGTAAATATTTTATATAATTTCCTATAAAATTATTTTTTAATTAATAGTTATTTAACTGAAATCTATTTTTAAATTACATTTTTAATGTTTTTTAAACTTTCCCCTTCCAATTATTGAAATAAAATATGATAAAATAGATTCCATATTTTTTATCATAATTTTTATCAAAAACTAATGATAGAAAATATATATTCCTTCATTATTAATAATACATTCTGTAAAATGTATGTTACCTCGGTAAGAGTTATGATGTTTTAAAATGGATAAAACTAAAAATTAAATTATAAAATTGAGAAAAAAACTAGTCTAATTAATATTTTATAGTCCTATTTCTTCTTACTATTATATAATCTTCAAATACGAGACATTTTTTAGCTATATGTATTGATTAGATCTTTAAGTTACTTTTAATGTTATGAAAAGAATTATATATGAGTCGACTCTATCACATATACAAGGATACCACGTATCATTCCATTTCATAAAAAAAGTGAAACTTATCTATGAAAATATAAAACCAAATGCTCATCTAGAAACCATAACCATGTTCAATATTTCCCTACCTAATCCAAATATCATCATATAATTTATATAGTTATCAGTCTAAGGATGTATCCAATGATGTTATATAATTATTAAAAAGTGTTTTATTTTTTATTTGGTCATTTTACTCCTTCCAAATTCTCCTTATAATTTTAATAAGATAAGATTAGTATTTACCATATACATAAATATATTTATTGTTATTTTATAACAAATTCTCATAAACATATCTATTTAATATAAAATTAAAATATCTTTTGTTCAAGAATATGGACTAACACCTCCTAAATATGATGTATTAAATTTATCATCACCATATCTTATGGATATTCTATATAATTGATCAATATGAGATAATTCAATAATATTATATTTTCAAAATATTCATGGTTATTTCAATATATTTTGTTATTTACCAACTTACCCATCCATGTATTAATAAATGATAATGTGGTTCATGTATATGTGTGTATCATAACATCTATAAAATGAATAGATTTATATTTCTTATATTCCATTAATAGTTGATTGTAAATGTATGATATGATGGTATGGAATATTGTAATTTTTTCAAATTGAATTTGATCCTTTCATATGATGGATAATCTAAATAATAAATTTACCCATATATTGTAATTATTAGATATGGGTTACTTAAATGTGATTCATTTGGATGGATTTTAAGGCTCGAATATTGTCTCAAAAGTTAAGATGTGTTTCAGAAGGATCATGAATTGAAAAATAATTTTCATCATTTAAATCTATTGGTCTATGTTCGATTCATTATTTATTTTAATAACTAATCACTTGTTTTCTTTTTGTTTTTTAAGGGACAATAATTATTAAACGTGCGAGGTGGGAAACCTAACCATGAAAAACTAAACAATAAATTGTAGGAGAGTAAAGTATTTAGGGAATCATTTTTCAAAGAAACATATACATTAAATGGTTTTGAGAACTTCGATAGTAGATCCACATTTTCTATGCATGGATTTTCAAATCCTGTGACTAGACCGCATGGTTAGTTCCACTTCACCAGTGAGTTGGTATAGTTAGCACACAATTATTTAAATTGTGTGGAAAAACAGTGCGCCCCCCACTTAAAAATGGGTTAAATAAAAAAATTTCCTTTCAATACATATATTATATTTCCCCTAATTTATCCCTTGCTTATCACACAATTCATACCCACTAAATCTCCTCATTTGGATCTCCTCCTAGGTAAGTAGTTATCTCTTCAGTCTAGTAATCAGAATTGAAATATGTCAGTCAAGATCAATCATCCTCAAATTTGAATCAATCAAAATAACTATATATATATATTTGTATTGGATTATCATTCAATGAAATAAATTTTTTAATATTATCAATGTTTTTTTCTATTCATTTGATTTCTCCCATTTTTTCATAAATCAAATCATTAAATAGGGTGGGTTATGTTTCCCAATCAATAGGTAGGTTATCTATTGAACATTTCCACAAATTGTTTTCCTTTATAAAATGGTACATTGTTCGTTAAGAAGATTTTATTTAATTTTTTCTAGTTTGTGAAACTCCATTAATTTAATTTCTAATAAATTACACTATATATTTTCTAAACATCAATTATAAGGTTTGATGTTGTAAACTCAACTCCCCCTTATGTGTTCCCTATTATTTTATTTTTTATTCATTGGTTATATTCCATATAAATATTATTATGATATATATGGTTTAACTCCAATAAAAATAATATTTATTAGAATTTATGAAACAAGTAAACATAATTATAATGAATATTGTCTAATCACATAGATTTTTATCACATTTTAGTGAGAATAATAAAGAAATAGTATTATTTTATAAATGGAAATATACATTAATGATTCAATTTATTAGAATATTGAATTATATTAAATGAATTGATAACTTATTTAATTCCAATTCTTGAGAAATTTAACTATTTTAAAATAAAATCCAAATTGAATAAATAAAATAAAATGGAAAATTTGAAATAGTGTTTTTTATGGAAAATTATTAGTTATTAAATGAAAGTTTATTAATGAATATAGAAATTTTTTATATTTGAGGTTTGGATAAACATGATGAAACCTTGAAATAAAAAAAGAATTCCTAGATTATTCAGATCACACAACACTGATTCATTGAGATGAACACTTATTGGGATACTACAAATGGGGTATATTAATATATAATTTATATGTGAGATACATGACCCTGTATAGAAGATTCACTTGAATACTTTATAAGTAAATTATTTGGATTATATAAATTGATTAATCATTATGTCCTAAAACATACAACCTTATGGAATACATCCATGAGATCTAAATCATGCATAGCCCAAAATTACATGGGACATGACTCCCAATATTCTATTATAATCTTTTCCAGTTGAATTAAATTGACTTATTATATGGATTAAATAAAACCCCTTCATCTAGACTACAATAGTAAGTACTATTATTTGGAATAATCCTCTATTTCAATGGAATATTTGGTTACCCCATTGGTCCTACATTATTATTAACATAATAACTTCATCCCTTAAATAAAATATGACACTTACATGACATCCTTATGTGGGTGCCTTAGAAACAATCAATTTTTACTCACATTTACATGTATATATGTGTATCTGTACGTGTTTACTTTCCTTATAATATATATTTTATGTAACATTTTTAGTGATACCTAAGTCTATGATAATTAAGTTATTGTCAAAAAAGTACCAATCAGGATCCTAAGCTGACGTGATTACAGTTACATTACTTCACATCAATAACTTTACTTTGCCTTCACACTATATATTTTTATTCATCAGTTGTATTTATTTATAGAACATTGGGGGTTTCCTACTGAATATCTCTCTTACCCTGTTCAAGGAATCATTTTCTACCTAGGATAATATCTACGAATTAGGGGTTAAGAAATTTAGTTAGGCTTTATATTGTTACATTTTTACATGGGTGTTTATGTTCATATTATTGAGGTTGTGATAGGGTTTCTTATGGAGATATCCCTTTAATATTTTCTTTATTTATTACACTAATTGATTTTATATATCTTCTATATGTATGATCTCCATGATTATATGGAATTAGAACATCATGAATGATTATTTAATTATTTTTTTTAAATTTAATTTGTTATTACATTCTAATAATATAATATTATATTTATTCAATTATATTTTGGAATAATGAAGTGTTTATTATCTCCATATTATATCTAACTTCAACCCTAACTCCTAGTGAGAAGCCTCTCCCTTATAGGATGGTGTGATTAAGGGATCATAATGAACAAGATTGGGGAACAACTCTTATTTTTTTAAGGTCAATAAATTATATTATATGTGTTTATAATTAATATAGATGATATTTATATCATCATTAAAAATTATGGAGATGATGTGACCATAAAAAAATTCAACGGTAATGGATATAGAATTGAGACATACATGTAAAACCAAGCATTTAACCCCCCAAATTGTAATGACAATGAATTGTTGTTAATTAATGTGAGGTAAAATGTTATAATAAATCAATTCATGGTATTATAAGTATGATAAATTATCTTCTAAAATTTTTATAATATTTTTTCTTTATTATATTGGAGGTTTAAATCACTAATGAATAAAGTCATACCAGATGATAGGGGTTTTAACCAAATTTACTTTTTTTATAACAATTATTCATGTTTCATATCCCTAATTCCTTGTGAATTAATATTTAAATTTCATAATATGTATTTTTTATTTTTTTCCTGATGATTTATGTATTTTCATATAATCACTTGTTTCAATAATTATCACTTTAAATGTAATGACCAATGTAAGGGTTGTCATTTTACCAATCTTATTTTTTTAAGACAGATTTCAATGGATACACCATGATTCCTTTATATGATAAAATATATAGAACTCAATTAATTTTGACATATTAATTTATATAATTCACAGGATTAAAATATCAATATAATAATTATTTATTTTATTGTATTGTTGTTCAAAAAAAATATAACGTCATATATATCAATTTCATCATATTTCATGATTATTAATATTTATTGTTTCTTTGATTGAAATTTCACGGTATTACATTCATTAATAACATATTTGTTATTATAATGTAGTTATTTTATAATGTTATAAGGTATACCTTCATATTCAACTTTTTATTACTCAATATATCAACATTTTTTAATTGAAACCCAACCTCATTTCTCCATTTTTAGTAGTATTTTACCATTAATATGCTTCAATGAATTTCATTTTGTATTCTAAAATGATTACTTAATATCAATTTAAATGATATATTACCCTCATAAAAATGATTAAAATTTAGTTATGAAAATTATTTCTATCCATGTTGTTTATAAACATTTATAATTTTTTAGAAATTAATATTTATTTTATCTTTTTAAAAATGCATGGATTTTATCACTATATATAATTTTCCCTTCCTTGATTCATATATTAATTATTACTTGGTGTTTTTAAAGACAATAATTTTTCTAATATTCTAGAATTTTTTTATTTTAATTATTTTATATTGAAATGGAAATGGAATTTTCATAATGAAATGATTCAATGATATCTGTAGTGTAAATTCATTTATGTTGACATCATTTTATGAATCATACTTTTTATTAGGGGATATACTCAATGAATTTTTTCCCCCATATTACCTAGGATAGAATATGATCATGTTTCTTTTCATTTTTACTATGATAATTATTATTAATACGTATGAAATTTTTCATTATGAATGTTTTTATTCATTATTTATTGATTTTTTATTCATTAACTTCAAATAATGAATAAATTAGACCTAGTACCTAATATGTATTCCCATTATAGATAGTTTATTATTTCCCTGTTTGGTCTAATAAGAGAAATTAGACTTGGTTTTTGGTTTATTCCGTCATAATTGTGTGTGGTGAATTTACATGAGTTCTTGATGATATGATTATGATTTCACGGAACCAGGACTTGAAAATATTAATATACTATTAAAAAATATGAATTAAATTATTATGATAGAAGTTATTATTATAAATGTAATAATTTATGTTTATTTTTCGTCCGTCAATATATTTCAACATTATGACCTTATTTATAGGATATATATTATTATTTTTCATCACTTCCTTATAATTCTTGGTCAATTTATTCTTTGATATATTTAATTTCTTGTTTTCCATTATGGATCATCTAATATCACCCTTTATTATGATTTTTATTATCTAATATTAAAATAAGTTATCTATGAATGACTACATGGATATTTTAAATATTATTTTATAGTTATGACTATATTTTTATCTTTATATCATGTACTCAAATGTAATTTGAAATTCATGTATGTTTCCATTCAGTCAATACTGCTAAACTATTCAATCATTTAAGATTTCCTTTTATTATATCATGTATAAAAGTATTAAGATAACTACTGGGTCTTGGTTACTATATTTAGATAGTTATAATGAATTTTATTAAACTCAAAGGATGATGGGTTCTCTACACATAGAAAAAATATGTTATATAGACATTTTTACATATAAGTTTTCCCCTATTTGACTCTCTATTCAAGAATTTTTACAGCCAATGTCATCAATAAATCAATATTTATTATTTACTATAAATTTTTAAAATTTATACTTTATAATGGATTTATAATTGTAGAAAGAATAGGTATAAATTATTTTTTTAGTAATTATAAGTTAATAAATATTTGATTTATCATAAATATTATATAAAATTAATTAACAATAAATGAACAAAATAAGAAAGAAATTCAGAATACATTAATAAAAAACTAAATTCTTATTTGTATAGTTAACAATGTAGTATTTCCAAAATATTAAGATGAAAAATAATTTAGTATAGTAATAGTAAATTTTATTAACTCTATAGTTGTATTAATCTTCTACTTATTATTTCCTCGTTTAAAAAATGTTAAATTTAAAAAATCGAATATATATTGAAAATGTACTACTATATACCTTAACAATGGATTTTTTATTTTTAAAAAATCTCTTCATAATATAAATGGTTTATGTATGAAATAATATTTCATATATATAATATTAAAATCATTATAAAAAACAATACATTTTAACCATAATAACAAATTCCTAATAACTCTAATAGGTTTGGTCATTCATATATATACTAAATGTATGTTAATATTGGATATTGTAATTTTTTGTACAGTAATGGGGAGTAAAATAAATATGTTTTGACACTTATAGAATCTATAAGTAATAAAATTTAATATAAAAGCTATATTACTATATATTACATGGAATATAATTGGTCATAAGATCCTTGAACTTGAAAGAAAGTGAAATGTTTTCATTGAGGGTAAAATACCCTCGATTAAAAATCAGCCATTCATTCAAATTACTCTTATGTGTGAACACTAATTATATATATATATTATAATTTGTAATAAATATCACTACATTTCGTAAATGTATGTTAACATGAATATTCATAGAATACTTTATTATCACATTATCTATTTCACAGTCATCAGGATTATAAATTTGATTTATACTTTAGAGAAATGGTAATCATAGGTTTGGTATGATGAATTCATTAAGTAAATTGATTTTACCATTCCAAGGTACCATTATATCTTTTTAAACTATCTATATGTTCTCTCTTTCTAGAAACATTATTTCAAAACATGTAACTCTCTCTTTGTGTGTTCATTGTGATTATAATTTTATTATAAGAATTCTATGTTATGGTATAAAAAATTCACTCATGGGTTATCAATTTATGTACCACTGCTATGAGTGATTTCACTAACTTTTCATTGTAATTTTGAATTATTCATTGGTTATGATCATAGTTAAGAACTAAATTTAATTATAAGGTAAATAATTTTAGTTATCATTAATATTATTATTGAAATCGAGTTAATTCAAATAAGTGTTTTAACCAAATTCATTGAATTTAGATTCATAAATTTCGAATTGTGGTGTCAGATTAGAGGGAATAGATTTTATAATAGGTTGATCAGTATCCATTTCATGGTAATAAATATGTATTTTATTATATTAATATACTATAATAAATACAAAATTACAATCATGAATAAATATCAAATTTATATTGATTATGTCATAATTATTTTAAATATTAAATACATATAGATTTTTATTTTATTTAAAATATTTAATTATATAAAAAATGACAATCTTTAATTTAGTATTGTAATTGTAGCAATTGATCACTAAAATGGTGATATGAATCTTAGATTTTGTAATGGATTTTAAATGAAAAAATTTGTTCATATAGTTATATTCATCAGCAGTAAAACAATGGATAACATAATTAATATAAAAATATGTACTAATTTAATTTTACTACATCTAATTAGTATATTTTAGGAATATAATGTAGTTTCATTCTATCCAGTTCTTATATGTAAAACACAGTTACGGTAAAACCCATAATAATTTTAATCCATATTTGTAAATAAATTTCATATAGACTATATATTTTGATCTACTAAATAACCCCAAAACAAAATATATCACTCTAATGTACGTAGTTAATAATTAATAACCATATTACTTAATTATAAACTAATCTCTAATTTGATGATTCTATAAACTAGAACAACTCCATTGGAAACATTGTATATATTCATTTATAATTTCTAACATGTTATGTATCTTTCAAAAAATGTCATTCTATAATTGAGATTGACATGAATTGAGTGAATAATGTCCACGATAAAAAATATTTAATGTCATGAAAATTATGTATTAATGTTGAATTTTTTTATTTGAAGCATTCTATAGAAAAATAATCATTTGAAAATATAAATAGGGGAAATATTTCATTATCCCTAATCACCCCTTGCCTTTTCATTATAAAAAAAACATATTATTTTTTTGAATATGTGGATGTTCTCTAATATGTAAATAGAACATAGGAAACATGTAATTTAGTATTGAACAAAATTAAAATTTAGAACCTATTACTGGATTAAATAATAAATTTTTCATGTTATATATTTTTCGTAACAAATTAAATTTATAGTTATTTCATATATTAAATATTTTAAAATATTCATTATATATAAGATTAGGTGTATTTATTTTTTTGATACATAATATTAGTTAGTTAAGGAAACTATATTATGAAAAATAAAATTACTGATTATTTTAATACATCTTTAAATTTTTTATGTTACTTAGCTCAATAAGGAAATGATCTATCTACCATAAGAAATAATGATTTATGTTTAAAGATTGAATGTCAAATTAGTGGAATCAATATGATTGGTACTTATAAAAAACAATAAATGACCTAAGACAATGAATTAATAAGATAATAGGGGATCTTTAGAGTTAAGGTGCCAATTTTACAATAGAATTTCATTATTAATCATAATCACAGTATATTTACCACCAAAATGAATGATTGTTGTTACCATATGTTTTATCTCATGTAGAATTGCAATTTTGTTCACTTTTAAATTATATGATTTATGAATTTATAAAATAGTTTATTGATTATATATACATATGAATTTTTCAATGTAAATTAAAAAACTTATATTAAATAAAATAATAATGTAAATGATTTGGTTACAAATCATCGATAATTGATGAAATATTAGGAAAATTGTAGTTAGAACATGTTTGGTCCTCTAGTTTCTATATTTTCAAATTGTATATATATATTATCATCAATATAATTCATTTATTCGGTTGTCTAAAATTTTATTTTAAAAACGATATAGTAATTTAATGTATCTACATTCTCTCTATAATCATAGTGTGAAAAATAAATCTATGAGAATTCATCAATGTGTTAATAAATCATGGGAAATTAATGTATAATAATTATTAATTGGGATCATATCTCAACAAATAAAATATGTTTTAAATATAATATTGATTATTTTTTAAAATATTATATATTTACTATGAATGTTATTTTTTTAATAATCATAAAAATGACATACTATATGAATTAGTAAAATGTAATGAATAATGAATTATGATAATCAACAATAAATCAATAACTTTGAAAATGATTACTTATAAATTTTCTGAAACTCATAGTGACTCAATCTCAAATCTAATAATCAGAGATTCTTGACCACTAATTTTAACATCAAACAACCTCAAAATATTCTCTACACATCCTTTTGAATAAAATATCCTATCAAACTTCACAGATGTATTTTTTTCTCATCTTATTAAAATAACATTAGTTGAGAGAAATATATCGTTCAGAATTCTCTATAAATCGAAATCAAACAATTATTACACCTATTTGTTAATAAATTGAAACATATATTGTAAATGGTTGATTTTTCTATTATCAAGACACATAAGAATAAATTTATCTACCACAACTCTATCTACAAAAAAATTATTCAGTAAATATTAATGAAAAAGAAAATTGATCGTTTCTTAATCATATAGGGAAATCTGAAAATCAAACATAACACAAATACATAACTAATGATTTTGATATATTATACTAAATAAATTAAAATCAATAACTAATTAACCCTTAATCCTTTATGAAATTCTTTGACTTACAAGAATCTTAGAGCACTCAATCTGTATTATTATAGATGGATTATATCGATGTCATTGAAAACAATAGTAAAATTACACTAAATTAAGATTTGTTTTATATACGACCCAACCATATACAATCATAGAAATTTAAATATATCAGATTCAGTGATAAAATAAATCATATATTGAATTTTGATTCAGATATAGTGTAATAAAGCCACACTTCAAGGTTGAGAGGAATTTTTATGAGTGATCATCCTAAAACAGTTCTCTTGTTGGTATCCTCTATCCCATATTATATTCTTCAAAATAATGAATTAAGAATAATTCCCCTAATTCAGAATGAGATCATAGAATTCATTTCGACGATCCATCTATTAAACAATAATATATTAAGATGAAATGTTTTTTAATATTACTATTAAAATAAAAATATCAAAATTTATAACATTTACTTATTTATTAATGTCATTCAAAAATGTTTTTATATATAAAACACAATATTTGTATAATTTGTTAATTAAAAATCAATTTACCAATTTGTAAATTTTTGAACAGAATTCTATTATAATCCAAGTAATTAGTATAGGGGAAAATATAATGGTTTGTCTCACGTAAATAAAAATATAAATTTGGTTAATCCACATTCCAAATATAATTATATCATTACATTACAACTCTATAAAATCATATACATTCCTATATTTACCACCCTTAGAAAACTTTAGTATCCTTAAACTAATGATATATAACAGTTAAGAACTATTTTATTTTCTTTTTTTATTTGTCGTAATTATTTATGGTATTGATTTTTTTCAAGGTATTATCGTTGTGTTCGACCCATATGATACGATGGAGGATTTATATGACAGTGGTGGATTATAATATTATCATTGATTAAATATGAGAAATTATTTTTATGATGGATAAATTATATCCTTCTATAGGATTTCATCATGATTATAAAATTTACAGATGTTAATATATTACTACACATTAAATATAATTGATATATTTCAATATTTATTGATCATTATTTATGTTAATAGATGAGGTTGGACTAATAAAAAACAATATAATTGAAGCATTTGTGGGATGTGGTTCATTATATATCTGTGTGTGTGTGTGTGTGTTTGTGTGTGTGTATATCTGTTTGTGGATGTGTTTTCATATTCTTACTTTATTCATATTATATATGGAATATGAATTTTATAACATGAAGTGGGTTTGTTAACATATATAAGGATATGGATGTAAAAGGGGGTTTTGTGTGGGTTATTGACATGGTGGAATAATGAGCTAAAAAATTGCGTATTGGTGTTGACAGGAACATAAAATCATTAATATAATGAAAGAAATTAAATAATTTAATTACTGGAAAGGGTATATTTTATTAATGATTGTCAAATGATTACCTAAACATATAAATTTACTTATAATAGAGTGATTTAATATGTCATATTAACTAAATATTTTAAATAAAATTATATTGAATCCATTATAAAGTAGAATTGTTCATTATTATGGTTAAATAATGTTAATGTAAAATGGTTAGTAAATTATTTAATTGAATTGGAAAAAAATATCATTTGAAAAAAAGTATATTTTATTTTGATTATTGTTATGTAATTTTTGAATCTCTTAGATTTGATTGTGATTATAGAGGTAAAATTTTTTTGGATGATGTGATATGGTTATAGAGGTATCTTGATTATAATAGTACCTTGTATTAATATTTAGTGTAATTATATTCAATTATATGATTTATTATATCCTATTGACTATTACCCGAGTCATGTAACCTAACAGATATTGAAATGAAATCTTCACTATTTGGTTTATCCCCTACATCATTGATGTTGTGGATATTATCAAATAAACACATCTCGTGTATAACTATTTCTTTTTTAAGTAGTATGATATGTGGTTTTTTGTTATGATGTTATATTATTTGATTTTTATATGATTTTTTCATGTGATTTTTAGGTGTATACATATTTTAGGAAGACATGGTATGTCAGTGAGGAATGTCATTATAGTATTTTGATGTTTTATGTTATTTAAATATGTAGATATGGGCATATATGGGAGATCCACGATATACATTATTGGGATATATAGGTGGCTTTGTCGATTGCAGAGAGGGTATATGTTACCTCGTTTTTTTTATTTTAATTATTATATATATATATATATATTTGTGTTTCTATATGTGTTATGTGTATTATAGAATTAATCATTTCATTAAATGTATTTTACGGTATACATGGATGAGATATGTTCCATTTTCACTGTTTATATATAGATAATTTAGTTAACATTTTTTATATTTAAAAAGGTTTTATATTTAAGGGGAACCTATTGATAATCATTTTATATTCACCCCAATTTAAAATTTCATTTTTGTATATTTTCAAAATATTTATGTGATTATGTCAGTCCATATAAGCTCTTGAAGTAGTGTTTTTTAGTGATGAGGAAATTTAATATCATTGTAAAACCTATATTATTTCATTGAATTTTCATTTTAGAAGTTTCTTTCATTTATTTGATACTAAATGTAGTATTTCACTAATATTCAAAATTTGAGTTTATCACACTTATGAAGATGGTTTTGATTAAGGGTTAATAATAATTTTTATGCATTAAATTATGTATTTTAATACATATTGAATATTATATATCATTATTAACTATTGAAATCTATGGCATGCTAGAGGATGTATTCTATGAATATAGTTTTCTCTACTACATGTTCTTTATTGGTTTTATTAGGGATGATTCATTACATATTTGTATTAAATAACACATTTTGTATAGGTATGATTTTTACACTGTTAGTAAAATTGTATATCTTTCATCACATGGGATATTGGATATAGATAAAATCTAGGGAAATGAAGGGCCTATATGATTGGATAAAAGGACTATAATGGACTAAAAAATAGGAATATACCAGGCATTGATGATTATAATGTATAGATTTTGGAATTTTACTTACATCATTCATATTTTTGGTCATTCTAGAATTGGTAAGGTTATCTAGTGAAATAAAATTATTATTAATAAAAGTGATAAATGAAATTCATATCCCAATAAATGTTGTTTTTTTGAGTGAATTGGTATGTATGGTGGATGAAAACCATGTAATTTTTTGATTAGTAATTATTAGTATGATACTTTAACTAATCATATACTAGTAGATTTAAAGTATAATAAATTAGGGATGATGTTTAATAGGTTTTAGTAGAATGGTTTATAGAAGTATGAGGGATATATCACTAATCAATAATGATATATAGAGGTGAATATGGTATATTGATAATAATTATTTTAATTTCAATAAGTATGAATAATTTTATTTAATTTCATGTTATAATTTTTTAAGGTGATAAATAGCTATTCCAAGCTACAATGAGTAGTTGTAGCTAAAATGAGACAAATTATAGAACAAATTTTTCACCATTTTAGTATCATTGAAACTGAATATGATATTGTTGAATGATATAATAACCATCTGATTGGGTTACGTAGTGTATCATATTTCTATGTATCATTCATTATTTTGTTCAACTATTCTATTACAATTTTTCCTAGATATACATTAGTGGTTTTATATTTTATGGAGGAAATATAGTCAGAGATCCGGTTTTAGGTTAATACTACTACATTTATTATCTATAGTGGGGAATATAATGAATTTAATTTATTTGATGTGTCTTTATAAAAACATCACTCATCTCAAGAGATAAATCAACATAATTTCATGATGAGTGGGATTATAGATTGAGGTTCTACTGTGTTGGGGTAGACAATGATCTCTCCTAAAATGATTCACTCATATTCCTCCCACTATATTTTATATAGTAATAATAGTTTTCATTATTATATATATATATTTTCATGACATTATATTTTTTAAATTTTACACGAACTTCATAAGATCATATATATATCCCTCAGTAGAAGTAAACATGGATATATGGGTCAGATAAAAATCTATCCTTAGTAATAATTAAATCTAAATTAATTTAACTTATATAAATCGTAATATTTTCCTCCACATTTGTTAAATTAGGTTGGCATGGGAAACATACTAGATATTAATCCTCTATAAGGACCCCAAGTTAATAATGTGCATGTCGATAGTTTCTATCATAGACATTTAGGCTACGGTATAGTGTCGTAACAATTGAACGAAATAAAAATTATTTTTCTAGGTGGATAAAAGATCTTTTGAGTTACCACTTATGTATAACATACCATGTAATATTATTTGAATAACATAACATCATTTCACTCCATATTTTTAACTACCTGAGTATTGTTGTATATACATAAAATGGATAAGCATCTTAAGAACTTGGTTTCATCTGCAAACATGGGGGTTTGTTTTGTTTAAAATTTTTTTATAGGGTATTGAACTAGTGATTGGGTGATATTTTCTAACAGATACCTATTTTTGATATGTACGTTAATATATAGTGAAATAATTTCTTGGGATTTGGATTATTTTTTTGTTCATTATATTTTTTATACGGGTAACCTTCTTCAATGGAGATTGAGTGAATTTATATTTTGTTAGTGGAGGAGATTATCTACAAGATTTTAAAAAAAATTCATACAATATTTACATTTTCCTTATTTAAAAATATATTAGTATAGGTTTTTCTCTATGATTTTAGAAGTGTTTTAAATTATTTTCCAGATGAATATGAATGCGAATTTGTAGTACTATCAACTCAAAGTGAAAAAAAATTGGTATATATTTACAATTGGTGATATTATAGATCTCTTTACCCAATTATATTAATTATATAATGAATCTAATATTTTTAAGTATTTTTATTGATAATTTATTATAAAATTGATTCATCATATCTAGAATATCTCCTTGGGGAGCCCCAATTTTTTTCCTCTAAGATAATGTATGCAATTTTGAAATTGTGCATCAATTATTAGCGGTTGAAGGAAATGAATAATAATTGAGGATACATAAATTTTAGTGTTGAATATTTTTTAATCATATAGAGGGAGTTATATAGTTTTAATATATATATATATATATATTATCAACATCTGAGGGTGAAGGTGAGTGATGTTCCTAAAAAACAATCATTTGTAACTATAGAAATATTATATTCATGGTGATATCATTTAGTTTGGGAATTTTACCTATTATCATTATGGAAATGATATAAAATGATTCCGGAGTTATTTTAATAGTTGTCATTAGTTTTCATCAATGATATACTAGTGTATTCAAAATTATAGAAAGGGGAATTTTCAATTTTATGGTTCTTAGGGAGATTCTTTAGAGTCATCAACAACATGGAATTCTATTTGAGTTATTTTTTTGGATGAAAAAGTAAAATACCACTTATATATATTATCTTAGAAGGGTGGTGTTATATATCCATTCAAGATAATGTTTGTTGTTCTTTGGAAGAATGTATAGTGTTCTTAGTCTTGATAACATTAGATGGTTTTATATTCATTTTCCCAAAAATTAATATAACCTAATATTTTTTTAATAATAATAAAATATTTTTAGAAGGATATCTTAGATTCATGTGTAATATGGTTTTATTAATTTTCATATGATCCATTATACTATAATTATTTTCCATGTTAAGGAGTAATGTTTTTCGGTTTTATGACATTTCTCATTATTGGGTAGGTTTATTTTTTATGCATGAATGATGAGTAATATTTGATTGTTTTTTATAGTTTTTCCTTAAAACCATATACATAAAATAATATTAATGTTTTAATTTTATTTGTATCCACTAATATTTTTTAAACATTAACTCATATATTATTTAATTTTTATCATTAAAAATACCAATATTAAATGAAATTTATTCTGTTGTTAGGATTTTAATATTAATATAAAATCTATAGTGTAATTTAAAAAAACTGTGACATTGTAATATCTTATTTTTGTTGGAATGAAATTATTTTAACTATTTTATTGATTGGGATGATTCAATGTAATGTTTTCAAGAATATTACTATGGTAGAAGGATAATATAGAAGATAGGAGCCATATATCTTGAAAAAAAATGTTTAGTGGTGTGGTTTTCCAATATCATATAATGAATATGTCCTTAGTAATTTAGTTTATAATGGATTATCATCTGGTAGATCATTAGTAAGAGGTGATGAGAAACTTTAACATTAAAATATATGCACATTAGGAATAGTAATAGTATGGTCATTCAAATTTACTATTTCATGGGGTGAATTTTGTTTTGGGAATGATGTGAGTGATAGTTCTACTTGAGTATCATATGTGTACCTAAGTAGTATACTAATCTATTTAAAATAATTATATATCATTGAATTGGTTTTTGTTGAATTTAATGAATAATTTTGGTAGTGATTTATCATTTCGATGCCTTCTCTCTTAAAGAGTAAAATCCTTGCACTATGTGGTTGAATTTACATTATATATTTTTTATATTACATAGTGTAAATGACAGAATAAATAATTTTTTTTTTATTTTTAACAAGAAATACATAGGGATATAATTATATCATAGTAGTGATGGGATAATTAAGGAAATTGGACCATGTATTGTTTATTATGAAGATGGTTATGGTTGGTTCTACTTATAGGAATAGAATAATGAAGGAGGTGAAGATCCATGGAGTTATTATTGTAATCATTTCTAAAAATTAATTTTTACCACGAATTTGGGGAATATTATACTATATTTTATTGGATTTCAGTTATGTATTATAATGTGTTTTCATGCCCAAGTGTGAGTCCAAAAAAGTCAGAAATGAAAAAAATGGAAGACATGTTTCATGTATGTGTTCATGATTTTTTTTGGTTTATAGGATATCCAATTACACATTGTTGAGTTCTGGTAGAATAATATCAATCACAAATCAATTTATATTAAAAAATATATATTTTTACTATGTCTATCTATATAGATAAAATTTATTGTAAAATGATGTTAGAAATTTATAAATAAGTGGAACTAGTTGAGAGTATGAAGAAGAAGGTATATATAATTTGATGACAAAGTAAGGAATCATTGGATTATTTATAATATATCAATTATTAAAGTAGTATTCCATTAGAGTATGAGGTTAGAAGCACTTATTTATAAAATCCTTATCATATTCATTGATTGTGGGAGTTTGGTGGGAGTAATAAGCTTTATTTATTATTATTTAAACCTTAATTTGTGTTGTATTTTGTATTCATGTTGGATAAATATTGTAACTTTTGAATCATTTATATCAGGTCCATGATAAATTTTTTAAATTAATATATTTGGAAGAATATTTATATATGAAACCATGTTTTTCAATATTCTAATATTTAAATTGATGAGGGTGTAACATTCATAGAGAAACTAGTGGTGATTTCTGAACATTAAGACAAATGTTTTCTATGAATGATCATTATCATAGTGTTATTTTTGGAATGGTTTCATTGAATAATATACCTAGTTTTATTATTTAATGATGGTTTCTCAATACCCATTGTTTTTTAATATACTTATGCTAATTATGTTGAGATATGATTCTGAACGGATTTTTTTGATACACATTTTTCATTCTTAAGTGGAATTTGATTATTTCTAATTCTGAAATTACAATATTTAAGGTATCACATGATGTGTATAACAATTGGAGTAATTTTTTACTTTTATTGTTTGGGTTTGATTATTTTAAATGAATTTTTCTTAATATGTATATAATATTACTCACATATCCTATCATTCACTCATCATTTTGATTTTTGATGTATTAATGATAGTGGAATGGTGTTTGGAGTTGGATTATGGATTTTGAGATTAGAATATGAGATCTAGAGGAAACCATTACAAGGTGGTGTCCTTACTAGATTTTATTAACTAACATCATAATGTTTGGACTAGTATTCATCATGAATTCGTCAAGGTTGTGAATAATGGGATTCAATGGTTTGGTTTTCTATTTCAAATGAATATAAATTTAGTGGTTGTTAATCCATTATGTTCATCATGAGATATTTTCTTTTTTTATATCACATATTTATTTTTTATATTAGTTAATTCTCTCTTATAAATATTCATTTTCCCTACATCCTAATTTAATTATTATTTTAAAAAATTTGTGATTTACATATCATGCCACCAATATTTTCATTGGAATCAACGGATATAAAAGTGTCCACATCATTTTTATATGGATAAAAAATAGGTTTTGGATAAAGTGGTATAATTTTTAAAGGAAATTTAATGAATTTTTTCAATATTATCATATATTTCAAAATTATTTTTTTCAAATCAGATTCAACCATGATAAACTATGATGTTGTTTCCCACAAAACATTAATGTTTAGGTCACCATAGTTTAAACAAAGAATATTGTATATCATGTTATGTAATTTTATTTTATAATCTGTTATTAAATTATAGGAAATTAAAATCATATCCATGATGGTTTCTAGATCCATTAATAGTCTCATTATATTATAATCATTATATTGAACATTAATGATGTAAGGTAAAATTTAATATATTCTTCATCCTTTATTATCTCTTTCATTCTTCTCAAAGTCATATTTATGTTGTTGGTTCATGGATATAATGGTGGATTATGTTGATGATGGTGGTTTATAGGTTTATTAGTTAAATATGTTGGAAACAGAGGTGTTTGATGGATGAATTATATAATATATTCATTATGTATTAACTTTAAAAATACTATATTTGAATAATTTTTTATATTTATGTTTTTTCAATTGTTGATAAAAATTTAGTTTATATTAGTAATTATTATAGTTTTTAAATGAGATTATCGAAATTTAATAAAATATATTTTAACTGAAACATTACTAGGAAATGGGTCGTAAGATATATATATAAATTCTATACTTGTTTATTTATTAAGATAATTCATTGATATGATATTTTTAAAATTAAATTGGGTTTTTGATGTAATTAAACTCTTATTAAGTAATAAGATGGAATTATATTTATTTCTTTATTTTTATACGAGGTCAAATAATTCCATGTACTCTAGAAAATTTATATATGGTCACAATAGTTGAAGTGGTTTGGTAAGGGTTAATTGATGTGTTGGTAATGTATTTTTTTTTCTGTAGTTTATTTTATTATTCCTTATAATATAATTATATATTTAATTAAATTAAATAAAAAATTTAATTAAAGGAATAGGGATAAAGTTGTGTTGGTAATTATATTTTTAAATGAAGCAAAACATTAGTTTTATAAGTGACGAATATAATTACAGATATTTAAATATTCTGATTACTTTATTATATTATAATATGAATATGTAGAGGTCATGAGATAGTGGAATTATTTTTTAATGTGTTTAAATAATGTTAAAATATTTTTTATATTTAATAAATTTAATTCATAAATAAATTATAAACAGAAATGAAAAAATAGCTAGGTTATGAACTATTTTCTAATTTTTTTGTTTTTATAATGTGATTATTATTTTTTAATGGTATACTAAGACCTTTCTCATAAAAAATCCATTTATTAAGAAAAAAATAACAAAATTATGAAAATGATAGATTTAAATTGATCCCACATGAGATGTGGGATAAGATTATCCAGTACCTGATAATCCCTTTGAAAACAAATGTAGTTGGAACATTGTTAACAAGTCTATCTCTAGAGAATTAGCATCTTGAAAAGTATGGGTGATAATATTCTACATGGAATAATGAAAATCAAAGATCCTAATCCATCTATTGGTATGATTCTATGAAAGATGAATAGAGCCAGTACTAATATCATTAACAACCATGGTATAATCACATTCAATCTAAATGTTCTTCGAACCGCGTTGCTTGACCTGTTCAACATCCATGACAATAGAAAACATTTCAGCTTCAAGGGAAGAATCGGTACCATAAGAGCCATAGATTCATCCAATAATGCATCCCATAGGATCCCTAAAAATATCACAAAATCCAGAAGTTCCTAGATTACCTTTGGAGGCACCATCAGAGAATATTTTAATACATATGAAAATGAGAACCTTCTAAAAAACATCAATTGTACCCAGTGGTTGAAAACATTCCCCTTAATGCCATGAAGATTAAAATTAATTTAGATTTAGTATGAAGTTGTAATAGAATAACCTCCTCGGTATAATAGTATCACATATAGAGAAACTTATATCGAACAAAGTAGTACCAAGATTGAATTATGGGATATCACATATGGCTTTTTATTAGAAGTCCATATGAAATTTATATGTTCTTCAACATCCACATAAAAGATATTCAGGATATGTGGTGTCAGATTGATGTCAAAAAAACCCTTCATGAAATCACAAATCAAACTGACATGAGGTAAGACCACTTCAAACAGATCTCTCATGAGTTTTCACATTTTCAAAGCAACCACACCACTTAGGAAAAGTTGATCAACGTATTCCATGCGTTTATGAAAAAAAACACAAGAAAAACATAATTATAATCCAAATGTTTGCAATAACTCAGGATTTGGAGTTTTTATGTGCAAGTCTCCAAACCAGAGTTGACCCGGAGGGCCTCAAGATGTTCTTCCTAAGATAACCCATACAATAACATCATTATTTCCTTTAACAACATTATTATAATTTGTTTTTGAAAATATTATTCCATTATTGGTTGGATCCCATTCTATAAATTCCTCCATGGATGAGTAGTATTACTTATTCATAATATAGATTACATTCTATGGGAGATTATCAATGTTTTCCAACTATGGTTTAACTGATATATCTGGGACCAAATTTGAGTCCTCGTCCAAAATCAAGTATGCTAATGAGGCCCTAGTCCAATTTCAATTCTAGATTTATAAGAATGAATACATTTAGATAATACCACTCAAATGTTCATCAATTGAGGAGTAGGTAGACTTAAAGCAGGCCACACCAAAGAATTGATAAAATTGAGATTTCCTTTCATGTGTTTATTAATGAAACAGTCTAGAATGAAGATGAGAGATTCATAGTGTAGGTTTATGAGCCTCCACCTGAACAAAACATATAAAAAAAATTAAGACATCCATTATTCTTAATTCACAAACCCCCTGCATTATATGGTTTGGAAACAGGGTTCCATAGGACCATAGCCAGCCTTTTTTATATAATGGATCCAGTCAAGATAATGTTTTTTTGATTGAGAAACTGATGCATTTAATAAGTCATATGGGTCATTTTTATACTCTTAAGGAGTAAAAAATTTATAAATAATGGTAGATTTCACTTAACAAAACTGATCGACGATTTATAAGGATTTTCCCTTCCAAGAAGAGTGTTTCTTTCTGGTCCTGATGATAATACTTGTGATGTAGCAAGAATTTGTCCTACCCAAGAATAGTGGAAACCTTAAGTAGATGAATAGAAAAAGACCCTCTTTTATGCATAACATCGTGATGATGGCATGTTTCTTCACATTAGGGAAATTCCACCCAACGTAAACAAAGTATTTGTTCAAACTTATCTTCTAGCCAGAAAACATCTCAACATGAAACATATCTATTTTGATGTTCTTGATATTTCCAATATACCCTACATGAAAATGATAATATCGTCGACATATAATAGATGGGGGGAGAAACAAAACACCTTCTAGTATAAATGGTTATCATTTTCCAATTCCATCCCATGATTGATAGAAACCAATAGAGATAATCCATAGCAATATGGAAGATCACAATAGATAAGGGATCCTCTTTCCCGACCCCTCTTGAGTAGTCAAACTATCCTTCAGGGAAACCATTAACGAGGACATAGATGGGAGCAAAGCCCAAAATGATCCTGACCTAATTGATGAAAATATTTTCAACTCAAAACCTGGTGATAACCTTACAAGTAAATCCTCTGCCCATTGTGTCAAATGATTTTCTCAGATTACAATTCATAGAAATATTACCTCCCCAGGTCATAGTTTTGATAATATTAACATTGTCAGAATCCATAATAATACTATCCTAGATTGATCTTCCCTTGATGAAGCCAAACCAATTGGATTAGAAAATATTATAAGCAATGGATATGATCCTGTTAGCATGAATTTTTCAAATAATCTAATATATGGTGTTGAATAAAGAAACAAGCCTAGAATGTTGAATCTCAATGGGATTATCCTATTTTGAAATAAGGGAAAGGTATTGATCATTCAACTTATGGGGATGGGATTCATCTTTGAATAAGTGGGTAAGTAATCTGAAAACATCCAAATGATTAATCTTCAAGAAAAATTAATGAAATAAGTTAACAAAGCCATTTGTTCTATGGGATCATTCATATTTGATATTAAAAACAACATAATAGATCTCTTGTTAAAATGGAGTCACAATAAGAATAAAGTTATACTCCCAGGTCACCAGTTGCGGAATAACCAATTCCACTTGATCATTGTTGGGGGTTGACCAATTGAATAGGTCCTTTAAAAAATAGACAACATGCGATGAGATATACTTTATTTTTTCAATTATAAGATTACCATTTTTAATGAGGGATTGAGGCTTGGAAAAATTCATAATTTTCAAATGGAAATTAATTTTTTTTGCTTTTGTCACTATCTTTAATCCATTTATCTTCTATGGAGTCCCTTAGAAAATAATTCTATAGGATAAGGATAATATTTTTAGAGGACACAAGGTAATTATTTGGAGTAATTAAATTCTATTTTATGTTATATTATTTCATAAAAGTAAAACTTGAATCTGATAACCTAATCAAGAAAAATATGTGGTTTTAGTTTATGGGATAAATGAAAACCACTTGGATGTTGTGATAATAATGTATAACATTATAAAAAACGATTATTTTCAATTACATATTGATTTTTGATTTATTTTAGTTAATTTACTCTATAATACTCATAATATTTATAATTAATGTGTAATATAGTATTTTTTCAAAATTTTATTGTGAATATGTAAAATGTTTTTTCATTTATAATAATATTTTATTTTTGTATGGGTAATTTTATAACATCATACCAAGATTAATCACATCACCCTTAAGGTATATTCCTAATGTAAGACCATAAAAACATATAACAATTGATTTTTCAATTTGATATAATTTCCTTTCCTAGAATCCATTTTAATGATTTTTAATTATAATGTAATACTAATAATATATGGAAAATTTTCAATTATAATTGAATAGTATCAAACCATATTTTTTATCATTGGAAATGGATTTTTATAATTCTTATATACATGGAATCATACATATTATAAAAATAAATGTTTGAATATAAAAATATTTTATGTAATTGAATATTAATGATTAAAGAAAAAATATTTTTTAGGGGATACTATTACAATACAATATACACTACTCTGTTTTATTCTAAATACTCATATTCAATATGGGAGAAAATAATCAACCATTATGAAGGAGAACAAATCGTTTATGAATTTAAATTATAGGATTATATGAAAATGTCTAGACTCAAGGATGAGCCCACCAAAATTAGTTAATGGAATATCTAATCTAGTGAATGTAATTATGTTGTATTTACATGAACTGTGTTACCCCATTGATTATATAAATATCATAAATAGAATTATAACGAGACTAACACCATTGTTCATCAAGGGGTACTTGGTGTTCGATCGAGAAGATAAAAATAGAATACATTGAACAATATTAACATATGAAATTAGGGTAAAAAATAAAGAATCAATCAAATAAAATTAATATAAATAAATAGAATTCAGTTCATTGATGATGATCATGGTGGAGGATGATAATGATGAAATTTAGGTTGGTGAATTTAAATGATTATTTTACTCTAATATAATAAATTCAAAATGTATGTTCTCTGAAGAATTTTATTTTTTCATTATTTTTGTGTGGAACTGTTTAACACATATAATAAAATTCCCATAAAATATCACAGAAAATGATGTAGTGGATGTTTTTAGTAGATTAATTTTCATAGAGGAATCTAAAATTTAAATTACATTACTATAATATTCATTTAAGTTAGTCTTTTTTCACCTCAATTAATTTATAATAATAATATTATTTCATCACCGGGTTTTACCATTGATTAAAAAAATAATATGGTTCGATGAGAAATTATTTCAATTCCAACCAAATAGATACAAATACATAGTTTTTTATTATATATCATAAGAATTTCTACATTAATAATTATTAATAATGAATTCAATAGAGGATAATCGTATTCTCTATAGTTCACTCTTATTAGAACCCTCTCAAGAGTAAAGAGTTTCCTCCATCATCAATCTATCATATATATTGTGATATAAAGATTGCTTCCTACATGAAGATATATATATAATTTCATATGAAATTAATTAACATATTTTTTATAGTCTATCATTATATCACTATAGTATTTATAAAAAAATGTTCAATGGATCATAGGGCACGTTCAATTGTATGTTATAAGCACTCTACCCATAAATCCACTCACTATAATGACATTATTCCAACATGTGATCTATCATATCCTCAAAATGACAAATAATAAATATGTAAGTTATATATATATTGTAACATCCTAGGTAAATAAAGAATAAAACATTCTCATATTTATTAATATTTGTGAATTAAATATTAATTTTACTTTAAAGGGGTTTCTATGTTTGATAGTGTACCTGATACGCAACAACGAGTTTCTTTGAAATCTTACGTTGCACACTAGTATTTAAATAACAATAATTTAAATGGTAGTTAACCCGTATCCATTATATTGGCGGGAATGAATAGAAATAACTAAAATATGATTATATATGTTTGTTAAATGTTTTTATATTTATCCAATAAATGATAAAGGCTTAAAATAAGAAAAGAATTCAATTTTAGGCATAGATACTCTTATATTCACTAAAGGTCGACTTATCGCCTTTTCATGGAGAACTTCTTTTAAATATAGTTTTGTACACTCTTATAAAATATTTTAGACCAAATAAAACTATTCTTTAGAATCTGGATATCAAAATTTAATTTGTGTAAATTATTTGTATTTTTCCAATAAAGTTTATTTTTTAATGAATATTGAAAAATGTTGTATTTTAATTAAAAACCACTTTTTAATATAATTTATTTATATGAATAGATTATCTTTTAAATTGGTTTTAAAGTGCAATTAGTATATATTTTTACTATTTAATCCAATAGTGGTCATTGGAATTAATTTCACTTTGAAATTGGACATTAACTGGTGTCAATCTTTGGATAATTATTATTTCATAAAAACACGCTATTTGCTCTGATAGCGGGAATTAATTATTAAATTAATTAATGCAACTTAAGTGTTTTTAATTTTGTAAAATAGACATAATTTTTGAATTCAGAATATCAAATATAGCTTAGGGTAAAGAATTGGTATTTTTCTGAAAAACATTAATTTTTGATGAATAGTGAAACCACTAAGTGGTACTTAAAAAACTGATTTTTCGTTTAAATTAAATTTTTCCAAATTTGTGTTTTGAATTTCAAAAATCTGACATACATGGTTGTCATTAGGAAATAAAATGTGGTTCAATGGGATTAAAATAATTTTATGGTGAATAGTAACTTTTATGTTTATTAATCGCAATTAGAGGTAATTAGTGTAGTTTAAGGTAAAAATAATATTTTAATAATATGAAATGACCTATACACATTTCATACCCTTATTGGATGTGGCATGGGCTACCAAGAGAATCCATGGGTCAACTTGGGGTCCCCATGAAGCCACTTTGGTACGAAAATGACATTTATAACTTTTTATTTAGAGTTAAAATAAAGATGTCACAAACATGAGTTATTTTACTAAATCATTTTTTAAATGGGGCTATAAAAGTAAGATGTTTGAATATAAATTTTTTTAAAAAGATAAAAAGATTTACTACATCAGTTTATTTCTTTTATAATTTTTAGAAATTAAATAAATTAAATTATTTGTGGCATCATGACGATCCAACGTTTACCTCATTAATGAATAATTTAAATAAAATGAAAAGATAATGTAAAATCTAAGACTTAAACTTGTCAAAGACTTATTGGATGAGTATATCTCGAACTCTTATCACCTTATCGTCGAATTATATCAATCTGGGACCTTTAAAATCCGAAATATATTTTATAATAAAGTAAACTCTTATAACATTCCAAGATTGCCCCTCCTCTCCTCTTATAAATGGCCTCCACCTCTACCACCTTAACCACAGTTCCAAAGCCTTGGATCGGCCAACCCCTACCCATTTTGTCTCTCCACATCCCTATCTTACTGCTAGAATCCTCACTTTGGGTAGAAGTCTTCCCAAGGTATCCTTTGATCTCAAATCAAAAAAGAGTTACCCATTTTAAAGGTAGTGTTTTCTCTTGTGTTCTTATGTGTTATTTTGCTTCTCCAACCCACTAAACTATTTTTATTCCTTTATTTTGTAACAACACCAGTATCTTAAATATACTAGGATGTTGTTATAAGAAGGATTATATCTACACTTACTCACATCTCCGTCTAATGGTTGAATAACAAATTGTTTCTGTGTTTGGAGAATTTCTGCCTCACGAAACGATGATTGTTCATTATTATTTTAACACCTTTAATGGTGGCCATTAAGATGTCACTCTATTTATATATGATATATATTATGACTATGTTTTCCATATTCTTTTTTATATCTCATTTGTGTCACACCTTTATGTTTTCCATTGTGGGTAAACACGATAATTTCATTTTAGGAAGTGCAGACTACTGCCCCCTCAAAGAGATGTGATTCGTTAATGCCATATGTGGGAGGTATAACGGATGAATTAAAAGTTATTATATATGATTTATGTTACATCTAAATGATTAATATAATTATGTAATTAAAATATGCATACCTCTCATTTAGTTTTAATTCCATTAATATGACATAGAAATGAATGTAGCGTTCAAGCGTATGTACGGCTTACCGTCTCCATGAACAATGCATTTTATTTCATACCTCTAAATGATTATGTAATATTATGAATACATGTATATGATGGATATATATGATATATATGATATCCAAATAATTAATATCATTCTGGATATAATGAACCTTTGACCACCCGAACAACATGTAATTGTAAGAAGTCCACTTTCGACTTAACAACCAAATATCGACAAAACAAACATTATTGACTTAAATGGTTGCATAATGTTTATTACATGGTAATAAGTTATATTAATGTAATAATGAACTTGAAAAAGGTTCTTAAGAAAGTAGAAATTAACTCATGTTTATTATTCAGGACGTTAAAGAACAATCGAGTCAAGTCGGACCCGAGCTATGGGACATCGTCTCAATCTCCTTTCATTGAGGAAAATTTTGTTTTATACACAAAATTCTTTTATACGGTGTATAAACCCATTTTACTTTTAATTATATTTAAAAAGAATATTTTTATACGAAGTGTTTTACTAAACGAAAAAAAGGAATGTTTCTTTTAACGTACTAGGTGACAACAACCTTTTCCTCCGTCATGAGTATTATTTGGTATTTGGTTTCCTCAACAAGATGTAATATTTTTTAAAATGAAATAAATTCCATATACTCTTTTATGAATTTTGGAATTGAAAATGGTTTTTATAATGGATTTTTTATGTCAATATATTTAAGTTATATATTGTGATCAAAGTGTAGAAATGTTTTCTTTCCATTATATTTTTGTATTTCTTATGATTTTAGAATGGTACTTGGACATTTGACGGGTGGTTACGTGATAAACCATATGATGGGTAGTGCCATGAATACCAGGACGGATGGATACATTATAACCTCTAATGCATTGGGTATGGAATTCGGCCGTATGGCTACTCCATTAAGTGATATGTGTGGAAGTGGACCGTATAGTTATTCCATTTAAGTATGTTTATGTCCCAAGTTACCTTTATATGTTATGTGATATTTATATGGGTTTTATGGTAATATTTTGGTTAGAAAAGGGTAAGTAATGATCTTTTATTCAGTGAAGAGTTTTTACTACTTCATAAAGGTGAAAAGTTTTACATTGATAAATTATACATGGTTTACTTGTTGGTTTGATAAACTAACAATTTTCATTCTTTTTGTATCCCTTACCGAGATTTTTATGCTCACACAATGTTTTTAGGAATTTTTTTACAGGACTTAATGAGGAATATGGTCAAGGATTGGATCAAGGGAAAGTCATGCTATCTAAAACATGGAACTATACATGTTTATTTTTTAGAGTTTTTATTTTATGGAATCTTAGTTGAAGTTTCTACTTTGTAATATTTTGAGATGTCATAGTTATGTCCTAATTCTCTAAAACACTAAACATGAAAAGATCCTCAATGTGAATTATTAAATTAATTCAATATTAAGTAAGGTTTAGGTCTGGGCCTTATAGTTGGTATTAGAGGTCATTTTAGACAACATTAGGAGTTAGGGTATTGTTAAATTAATGTCCATAAATTAATTTAAGGTCAAATGGAAATGATATTGCATTTACAAATTACCATGTTGCTTCGACAAAGATATTTCTGTGTCAAGAATCTTTTTTTATAGAGGAAACAAATCATCTTTCTTGGGAAGGCATATAGAGTATAATGACCTTTCGAATCAGCAACCAGAGATGGTCGGAATCAGAATTGAGCAGTTTACTACACTGATGTATCAGTTGAATGAGGTGATAAATGGTGGTTGTGTTTATTGATGATATGTTGGTGTTTTCTAAATGTAAAGAGGAGAATGAATGTCATTTAATGGTTATCATGCAAACCTTAAAAGAAAGTAAACTGTATGGGAAATTCAGAAAGTGTGAGTTTTGGTTACAACAAATTTCTTTCCTTGGTCACATTGTTTCAAAAAATGGCATAATAGTTGATCCTGCTAAAAGAAAAGTTGTTGAAGAATGGCCAAAACCCACAAATGTAACCAAGATCCATAGTTTTCTTGGTTTGGAAGGTTACTACCGAAGGTTTGTTGAAAAGTTTCATGATTATCTAGTCCAATGACCTAGCTAACTCGGAAGGGTGTTATGTTTATCTAGACAAAAGAATGTTATGATTGATTTCTTGAGTTCAAAAGATGATTGGTGAATTCTTCAGTTTTGGCACTTCCTTCCTGGAATGATTAGTTTGTTATCTACAGTGATGCATCATTGAATGTACTTGGTTGTGTCTTTATGAAGAATGATCAGGTAATTGAATATGTTTCATGTCAGTTGAAAACTCATGAGGTAAATTACCCTACACATGACTTGGAATTAGCAGCTGTTGTTTTTTCTCTAAAAATTTAGAGGCATCATTTGTATGGAGTAAAGTGTGAAATATATACTGATCACAAAAGTTTAAAGTATATATTCACTCATAAAGAAATGAACATGAGACAGATTAGATGGCTGGAATTAATCAAGGATTATGATTGTACAATTCATTAAAATCCGGCAAAAGCAAATAAAGTGGCTGATGCTTTGAGTCAAAAAAATCAAGGCTTCATTATCCATGATACATTTGGAACGAGATCCTTTGGTTTTTTATTTTATGAACATTGGAATAGAAGTTTTTGGTATAAGAAGTTCTTCTGTTTTGTTTCAGGTATCAGTGAGATCATCCCTATTAGATAGAATTATGCAAGCATAGAAGGAAGACAATGAGTTGCAGAAAAAGGTAGAGCTGCTTTAGAAGGGTAAGTTGCCTAAATTCAACATTGATAATGATTGTGTTTTGAGGTTTGGGAAGATATTATGTGTGCCTGATGATTCACGGTTGAAGAATTAGTTGTTATGTGAGGCTCATAGTTCCCTGTTTTCAGTTCATCCTGGCAGTACTAAGATGTACAGGGATCTGCGGGAGTATTACTAGTGGGATGGAATGAAAATAGATATTGCTGATTTTACTGTGAAGTGTTTGACTTGTTAGCAGGTTAAAGCCGAGCGGCAGTTACTGAAAGGGATGCTCCAGCCTTTACCAATGCCAGATTGAAAATGGGAAAATATATCCATGGACTTTGTTCTGGATTACCGAACACATCTTGAGGTAATAATGCAATCTGGGTTATTGTTGATCGATTAACTAAATCTTCTCATTTCCTTTCCATACAAGATATTTTTTCCCTAGATCAAATTTCCCGTTTGTATTATAAAGAGATAGTTAGGTTACATGGATTTTCTCTCTCCATTGTGTACGATCATGATCCCAGGTTTAATTCTAACTTTTGGAAAGGCCTTCAGAAGTCGTTGGGTTCTGAATTAAATTTCAGTACATCTTTTCATCCTTAGTCAGATGTGCAGTCAGAATGAACAATTCAGACCATTGAGGATATGCTATGAGATTTCTCTATGGATTATTAGGGATGTTGGGACTAACATATTTCTTTGGATGAATTTTCATTTAATAGCAGTTTTCATTCCAGTATACAAATGGCTCCGTTTGAGGCATTATATGGGAAGCAGCGTCGAACTCTAGCTTTTTGTGATGAAGTAGGTGAAAGGAAGTTGATGGGACCAGAATTGGTAGAAGAGATGGCATGAAAAGTTCAGATGATTCAGAAACACATGAGAACAGCTCAGAGCAGCCAGAAAATTTATGCGGATAACCGAAGGAAGGGTCTATCTTTCGAGGTAGGTGATCATGTTTTTCTAAAAGTTTCCCCGTGGAAAAGTCTGATGCGATTTGGTAAGAAAGGAAAGATGAGTCCAAGGTTGATTGGACCATATGAAATTTTGGAGAGAGATGGATCAGTTTCATACCAAGTTTCTTTACCTCCTAGTTTATCCCAGGTACAAAATGTTTTTCATGTTTCGATGTTGATAAAGTATATGATAGATCCATCTCATGTTTTGAGCCCAGAGGTAGTTCAGTTAGAAGATAATCTCTCTTATGAAGAACAACCAGTCTAGATTCTTGACCGAAGAGAGCAAGTGTTGCGAAATTAAGTAATTTATCAGGTAAAGGTTTTGTGGAAAAACCATATGGTTGAAGAGGCAATGTGGGAATCTGAAAATTCTATGAGGGATAAATACCCCCACTTATTTTGATAAGTGAATAAAATTGCAAGGATGCAATTCCCAAAAGGGGGGAAGGATGTAAAATCCCAGATAAATGAAGAATAAAACATTCTAATATTAATAAATATCTATGAATTAAATATTAATTTTACTTTAAATGGGTTGCTATGTTCGATAGTGTACCTGATATGCAACAACGAGTTTCTTTGAAATCTTACGTTGCACACTAGTAATAAAATAATTTTTTTTAAATGGTAGTTAACCCATGGCCGTTGTATTGGTGGGAATGAATAGAAATAACTAAAATATGATTATATATGTTTGTTATATGTTTTTTATATTTATCCAATAAAATATAAAGGCTTAAAATAAGAAAAGAATTCAATTTTATGCATATATACTCTTATATTCACTAAAGGTTGACTTATAGCCTTTTCATGGAAAACCTCCTTTAAATATAGTTTTGTTCACTCTTATACATTATTTTGGACCAAATAAAACTATTCTTTAGAATAGGGACATAAAAATTTTGTTTTTGTAAATTTTTGGTATTTTTCCGATAAAGTTCATGTTTTAATGAATAGTGAAAAATTGTTGTATTTTAATTCAAAACCTCTTTTTAATCTAATTTATTTATATGATTATATTATCTTTTGAATTGGTTTTAATGTTCAATTAGAATACATTTTTACCATTTAAGCTACTAGTGTTCATTGGAATTAATTTCAATTTAAAAATTGGACTTAAACTAGTGTTAATCTTTTGATACTTATTGTTTCATAAAAACACGCTATTTTCTCGGACAGTAGGAATTAATTATTAAATTAATTAACGAAACGTAAATGTTTTGAATTTTTTAAAATATACTTTATTTTTGAATTCGTAATATCAAATATAGCTTAGGGTGATGTTTTGGTATTTTTCTGAAAAAATTCAATTTTTGAAGAATAGTGAAACCACTAAGTGGTACTTAAAAAACTGATTTTTCGTTTAAATGAAAATTTACCACCATTGTGTTTTCAATTTCAAAAATCCAACATACATGTTTTTCATTAGGAATTAAAATTTGGTTCAATGGTATTAAAATAATTTTTTTGTGAATAGTAACTTTTATGTTTATTAATTGCGATTAAAGGTAATTAGTGTAGTTTAAGGTAAAAATAATATTTTAATAATATTAAATGACCTAGACACATGTTCTACCATTATTGGATGTATCATGGACGACCAAGAAAATCCATGGGTCAACATGGGGACCCCATGAAGCCTCTTTTGTAGGAAAATGACATTTATAATTTTTATTTAATGTTAAAATAAAAATGTCACAAATAAGAGTTGTTTTACTAAAACAATTATTAAATGTGGTTATAAAATTCATAATTTTAACTATAAATATTCATTACAAAACTAAAATTATTTCCTACATCATGTTCATTTTATATAATTTTTAGACATTAAATAAATTAAATTATATATGGCATCATGATGATGGAGTGATTACCTCATTAATTAATGATTTAAATAAAATGAAAAGATAATGTAACATCTAAGACTTACCCTTGTAGAATACCTATTTGATGAGTATATTTCAAACCCTTATCACCTTATCTTCTAATTATATCAATTTGGGACCTTTAAAATCTGATAATCATTTTATAATAAAGTAAATTCTTATAATGTTCCAAGAGTGCCCCTCCTCTCCTCTTATAAAAGGCCCCCACCACTACCACATTACCCACACTTCCAAAGCCTTTGGCTTGTCCAACCCCTGCCCATTATGTCTCTCAACATCCCTATCTTACTCCTAGAAGCCTCACTTTTGGCAGAAGTCTTCCCAAGGAAGCCTTTGAGCTCAAATCAAAAAGAGTTACCCGTTTTAAAGGTAGGGTTTTCTCTTGTGTTATTTTGTTTTATTTTGCTTCTCCAACCCTCTAAACTCTTTTTATTCATTTATTTTGTAACAACAGCAGTATCTTAAATATACTAGGATGTGGTTATAAGAAGGATTCGAGCTACACCTACACACACCTCCATATAATGGTTAAATAACATACTGTTTCTGTGTTTGGCGAATTTCTGCCTCACGAAACGATGATTGTTCAATCGTCTTTTAACACCTTTAATGGAGGCCATTAATATGTCACTATATTTATATATGATATATATTATGTTTATGTTTTTCTTATGCTTATTTATTTATCATTTGTGGAATACCATTATGGTTTCCATTGTAGGTAAACACGATAATTTCATATTAGGAAGTGCGAACTACCGCCTCCTCAAAGGGATTTGATTCATTAATGCCAAATGTCGGACGTATAAAGGATGGATTTAAAGTTATTATATATGATGTATGTTACATCTAAATGTTGAATATAATTCCTAAATTAAAATATACATACCTCTCATTTAGTTTTAATTCCTTTAATATGACATATAATTGAAAGTAGAGTTCATGCGTACGTACGGCTTACCGTCTCCCTGAACGGTGCATTTCATTTCTTACCTCTAAATGATTATGTAATATTATAAATACATTTATATGCTGGATATATATGATATATATGATATCCAAATCATTAATATCATTCTGGATATAATGAACCTTTTACCATACGAACAACATGTAATTGTAAGAAGTCCACTTTTGACTTAAGAACCAAATATCGATAAAACAAACATTTTTAACTTAAATGATTACATAATGTTTTTTAACATGGTAATAAGTGGTATAAAATTAAAAATGAACTTCAAAAAGGTTCTTAAGAAGGTAGAAATTAACTCAAGTTTATTATTTAGGATGTTAAAAAATGATCGAGTCAAGTCGGACCCGAGGTATGGGACTTCGTCTCAATCTCCTTTCATTGAGGCATATTTTGTTTTATACACAACATTCTTATATATGGGGTATAAACCCCTTTGACTTTTAATTTTATTCAAAAGGAAACTTTTTATACAAAGTGTTTTACTAAACGACAAAAAGGAATGTTTCTTTTAATGTACGCGGTGACAACGACCTTTTCCGCTACCATGAGTATTATTTGGCCTTTGGCTTCCTCAACAAGCTATAATGTTTTTTAAAATGAAATAAATACCATATATTCTTTTTTGTTTTTTGGTATTGAAAATAGTTTTTATAATGGATTTTTTATGTCAATATATTTAAGTGATATATTGTGATCAATGTGTAGAAATGTTTTCTTTCCATTATATTTGTTGTATGTCTTATGATTTCTAATGGTACATGGACATTTGACGGGTGGTTACGTAATAGACCATATTACGAGTGGTGTCGTGAATACCAGGATGGGTGGTTATGTTATAACCTCCAATGCATTGGGTATGGAAGTCGGCCGTATGGATATTCCATTACGTGATATATGTGGAAGTCCACCGTATGGTTATTCCATTTAAGTATGTTTATGTCTCAAGTTACCTTTATATGTTATGTGATCTTTATATGGGTTATATGGTAATCTTTTGGTTACAAAAGGGTATGTAATTATCCTTTATTCAGTGAAGAGTTTTTACTTCTTCATAAAGGATAAAATAATTACTTTGATAAATTATACATAGTTTACTTGTTGTTTTGATAAACTAACAGTTTTCATTATTTGTGTATCCCTTACTGAGCTTTTATGCTCACCCCAAGTTTTCTAAAATGTTTTTTACAAGACTTAATGTGGAATAGGGTCAAGGATGGGATCAAGGAAATGTCATGCTATCTAAAACATGGAACTAAACATGATTATTTCTAAGAGTTTTTATTTTATGGAAACTTAGTTGAAGTGTCTACATTGTATTCTTTTGAGATGTAATAGTTATGTTCTAATTATCTAAAACTCTAAACATGAAAAGATCCTCAATGTAAATTATTCATTTAATTAAATATTATTTAAGGTTTATGGCCTAGGCCTTATATATATACATGTAATATTGAATGATAATAACCAATTGAATATTTAGGTTTTAATTTTTTATTTTTCTAATGAAATATCTATTGGAGTTGATGAAATATATTTTTTTGGAATGAGTCTGATCACATCTCCTATACCCTAGTACCATCAAGTGGTATAATAATGGTCACAAAATAATTTATAATTATTTCTTCCATATAATAATATTTAGTTTTTGTTATTTTTATTTCCTTTTCATTAATTCATTAATTTAAATAAATTAAAATTTAATTGGTCGTTCACCATCATGTCTCCATGAGAAGGTTCAAGTTCAATTAAGAAGAAAACAGCATAATACATTAGTAGTTATAAGATATTCTATTTTTAATACATGGATACAAAGAATGTAACATAAAATTACACTCTATTTACCTATGTTCACCAAAACTGAATGGAAAAAGGGATACACATATCATAACATAGAGTCAAAACATTATGTATTTATTACACACCAGGTGTTTTTCATCCAAGGTAACACCTGGATTTCTAGATTACATTTCATCTAGTTAGTGTACATTTTGTATAGTCTATTTTTTAGAATGTTTGAATCATTGAATCCACAAGGTCAATGATGAATCATGTTTTTCTTTTATGACATGTTGGAATAAAAATCAAGATAAATGATAATTATTTCCGATGATGTGATGGTTATGTAATTTACATGTATGTGGTCTATTCAATACACAATACATGGTAGTTGTATAATTATAAAAAAGGATATGTATTTGAAAAATATTATATATCGTTCATTTATATAGTAATCAAGAAGTGAAATTAATACACAGAACATATTATTTTTTAATTAATATATTGAATGACCTCGGATATTTTAGTCATATAATTAAATTGTTTTTTATTTTTTAATTTATTTTTTTACTAATTAATTATTGATTTTGTTTTTATGGTGTCTTTTTTAGTTTTTTGGGGGTTTATGATTATTTTTTGTTCCAAATTTGGAATATTGTTTGGCCAAATCATACTAATCTAGTAGGAATCCATTCTTATTTTAATTGGGGATCATGGGGTGGGTCACAGTTTTGATGCACAGTGTGAAAACCAATGTTGGTATTCACAAGTAACCATGAAACCCAAGAATGGAAAAGTAACATGGTTTGAAAATAAAGGGATTTTTTTAAGGAGACCTAGCATCTTTTCCTTGTTTTAAAAATAATAATTTTACCCCAATTTGAAAACATTTGCGACCAAACCATGTATCTATTAAATTAGTCATATAAATTTCTCTTTTTATTCAAAACCCTCTATTTTTATATCACTATTCCATATAGTCCTTGGGATTTCATAACTAGGGACTCTAAAGGATCTCATCGGTGAATTATTTCATTTTATAATCTGATTGTAGTGGTTCTAGTGGCATTGGTTCAAGGGAAATTCCTAAGCTCTATCTTCACAACATTTTTGGGTTTCCTATATTTACAAATAAAACCATGAAATAAATAATATATTTTTAATTTCAAGACCATATACTGGGAATCATATAAGATCTAATGAATAAATTTATTATCATAGGCATATTTTTTACAAGTCTAGTGTTCTAGAGTCCTTATATTAATTAGTCTCAAAACTAGAATCATTGGCGAATCATATAAGTCATGCTTGTGTTTTCCAAATCCATTTGGATAAAAATATACACTATTATTAATTTATAACCACCATTATGAATAATTAGTTTATTTTCATATATATTAAGGATTTTGGGATATATATATTTATTTTTTAACCTATATCATGTTACAATTCCATAAATAGACATCAAATTATATGTCAATTAGCATGAGGTTGGATGTACTTACCATATTAGAACATTTTATAGATTCATTTAACACATCTACTTGTGTGTATTCGATGAATATATAATAATTATTTAAATGTATTTGAAGTGTTTGTGTGGGAATCAACAATAAATATATGTTTATGTGGTTGTATGGATATTTATTAGTTATGATTGATATGATATGTTGCACCAATATGTGTTATTTCATGATGATATTAATTATATACACTTTGGTTTTCCTACATATAGTATAAGATGATATGTGGACCAAAATATCTTAGTTAATTATATTATTGGGACTATTTCTGTCATTTATCGATGATGATGGTGGGCCGATACATATGGTAGGGGCATGAAACCATTTTGTCCTAAATTGAGGTAGTGATATGATATGGTGGATATGTGGATGAACCTGATCCATATGAAGGGGAATGAAACACATGGGGCCAAACCATTGATATATATTGTGTTTTATGGCCTTTCTGCCTTACCTATGATTTTTTGGACTTTTTATTTTCCAAATGTTTATATGGCCATCATATGGATGGCCTATGATTATGACTACTCTTATGTGTGATCGTATAGTATAGATCTAAACGAAATATAATAGGAGATCATGGAATCCTGGTTTGAACATGATTTTTAATAACATGATTAGTTGAATTAAAATGTGCACATTTATCTAATTTAAGTGGAATAAACAACTAAATTCATGTGATCAATTCTTATGGGAACATTTTGGGTGGCATATTTGGATTGTAATGAAACCTTACACAAGAATATATGTGTCAATGTAGACATTATTTTAATGGTAATGAAGATGTTAATGGAGTATGTGGTAGGTTAATGATGATAATAAAAGTGAGAGATGGCAATTTTAGTATGCATGACACCATATGGTTACCATAGTCTAATTTTTATTGATAAAATCTATATTTAATGATTTTCCTACCACGTTGGGAGTATATTTGACTGATAATGTGTGAATTATAAGGTTATTTTTTATTGAATTTATTCATTTTATCTTCCACTATGTTTTTTTCTTGAATTATATTTATTTTTTATGATTATATGATAGGTATGATTGTAGAATTTATTATCCTACCATGCTAAATTTTAATGTCTCCACTACTCAGTAGCCTCTTGAGTATGGGTAGTTTCACATGAGGTTATGTGGAACTTCATCATTGTCAATTCCATTTTGATAAAGGTATTATAAAATGGAATTAAAGGTATGCAGATTCCTATAAATTTTTATGGTTATGATAGATATTATATAGGCTTTTTGGAACTTATAATTGGGAGTTTCTTGGTTCCAAGAATGTAAATTTATAATAGAAATCTAATTTACTCGGGATCGGTTTATTTTTACAGTTTCATGGGATTTTGGTATGCTATTACATCATGATTAGGGATATAGGATTACATGTGTTACCCTATAATTAAGAGGGTCATACAATGCATATGGGTATCCCCTAAAATACTTCTTTTGATATTGATAACTTATGCGTTCCTGTATGTTCTGATGTTATTCCCATAAGTAATACATTATAGGTGATTTATTCTTTCTTATGTAATTTTACAAAAATTCCCACGACAATAATGAAAAAAATCATTAAAAGGAGGATTAACCAATTCTAACCAAAGTTGTTTAATATGTTTCTATAGATACTGATTCTAAGATCCCTCCAGTAGTTCATGTATTAAAACCACACAAACCTTGAGGAATAAATATTGACTATACACATAGTGGAGGGGTGTAGAAGATGATGGAATATATTTCCAGACACCTCAAGACTATGCATCATCAAGCATTATTGGTTACTAGTGGTCCCAAAAGTGTTTAGAAATGGATTGATATCAATGAGGGAATAATTTATCTAGGGAATAATCCCATGGATATAAAGGTCAATATATACGCAATAATGACTCGTAGTCCTCAAAGGAGGTGGTCAGGTGTTATGGGTTAGGGAGGAAAGAATAATAGATATACATGGATGAACTTAAAGTATAAGGCCTCGGCCTTAAACCTTACTTAATATTGAATAAAATGAATAATTCACATTAAGGATCTTTTCAGGTTTAGAGTTGTAGAGAATTAGGACATAACTATTACATCTCAAAAGATTACAAAGTAGACACTTCTACTATGTTTCCATAAAATAAAAAAAAATCTTAAAAAGAGACATGTCTAGTTCCATGTTTTATATAGCATGACATTCCCTTGATCCTATCCTTGACCCTATTCCACATTAAGTCCTATGAAAAACATTTCAAAATAACTTGGGGTGAGCGTAAAAATCTCAGTAAGGGATACACAAAGAATTAAAACTTTTAGTTTTTCAAACATCACATAAACCATGTATACTTTATCAAAGTAATACCTTCACCTTCATGAAGTAGTAAAAACTCTTCACTGAATAAAATATCATTACATACCCGTTTGTAACCAAAGGATTACCATAAAGACCTTATAAATAACACATAACATATAAAGGTAACTTGGGACATAAACATACTTAAGTGGAATAACCATACGGTCTACTTCCACACATATCACTTAATGGAATATCTATACGGCCAACTTCCATACATACTGATTGGAATAGCCATATGGCCGACTTCCATACCCAATGAATTGGAGGTTATAATGTACCCACCCATCCTGGTATTCACGACACCACCCATAATATGGGTTATCACGTAACCACCCATCAATTGTCCAAGTACCAGTATAAAATCATAAAACATAAAACCAATATAAAGGAATGATAACATTTCCACATCACAAAATATAATTTAAATATATTGACATAATAGAATCCTTTATCAAAACCATTTTCAATAACAAAATAAATAAAATATTATATGGTATTTATTTTATTTTAAAAACATTACGGCTTGTTGAGGAATCCGAAGACCAAATAATACTTGCAGCGGCGGAAAATGTCGTTGTCACCGCGTAAGTTAAAAAACATTCCTTTTTATCGTTTTTTAAAACGCTTCATAGAAAAAGATTACATTTGTATAAAAGTAAAATTCAAAGGGGTTTATACACCGTATAAAATAAGGTTTTGTATAAAACGAAATATGCCTCAATGAAAGGAGATTGATACGATGTCCCTTACCTCGGGTCCAACTTGACTCGATCGTTCTTTAACGTCCTTAAAATTGGGTAACTCCCTTTGGTTTGAGCTCAATGTCTTCCTTCGGAAGACTTCTGCCCAAAGTGAGGCTTCAAGGAGTAAGATAGGGAAGTGGGGAGACAAAATGGGTAGAGTTTGGCTGAGCCAAAGGCTTTGGGAGTGTGGGTAAGGTGGTAGAGGTGGGGGCCTTTTATAAGAGGAGAGGAGGGGCACTCTTGTAAAGTTACAAAATGTTGCTTTATTTTCAAAAGAGTTTCGGATTTTAAAGGTCCCAAATTGATTTATTTCGAGGATAAGGTGATGAGGGTTCGAAATCCACTCATCCAATAGGTTTTGGACATGATTAGGTCTTATATTTTACATTATCTTTCCATTTTTTTTAAATCGTTAAATAATGAGTTCATCCCTGCATCATCATGATGTCATAAATAATTTAACTTATATAATGTCTAAAAATTATAATAAAATTACTATGATGTAGTAAATCTTTTTATCTTTCCAATGACTATTTATAGTCACAAATATGACTTGTATAACCCCATGTAAATTTTTTTTAGTAAAACATTTCATGTTGGTGTCATTTTTTACATTAACATTAAATAAAAGGTATTTATGTCATTTTCCAACCAAAGTGGCTCCATGGGGTCCCCAAGTTGACCCATGGATTGTATTAGTCGGCCATGACACATCCAATGAGGGTAGGACATGTTTCTAGGTCATTTCATTTTAGTAAAACATTATTCTTACCTAAAACTACACTATTTACCTCTAATGGCGATTAAGAACTTAAGAGTTACTATTCACCAAAAAATTATTATAATCTCATTGAACCACAATTTACTTCTTAATGACAACCATGTATGTCGGATTTTGGAAATTCAAAACACAGAAGTGGTAAAATTTTATTTAAATGAAAAATCAGTTTTTATAAGTACAACTTAGTGGTTTAACTATTCATCAAAAATTGATGTCTTTCAGAAAAATACCTAAAATTCACCCTAAGCTATATTTGATATTCCAAATTAAAAAAATGAAGTCTATTTTACAAAATTCAAAACATATAATTCAAATTAATTAATTTAATAATTAATTCCCGCAGTCATGACGAATAGCGTGTTTTTATGAAACAATATGTATCAAAAAATTGACACTAGTTTAAGTCCGATTTCAAAGTGAAATTAATTCCAAAAACAAATATTGGATTTAATGGTAAAAATATTTTCTAATTTCACTTTAAAACCAATTCAAATGATAATCTAATCATATAAATAAATTAGATTAAAAAGAGGTTTTGAAATAAAATACAACATTTTACACTATTCATTAAAAATGAACTTTATCGGAAAGATACCAAAAATTTACACAAAGTAAATTTTGATGTCCTAATTCTAAAGAAGAATTATATTTGGTCCAATAGAATTTATAACTCTGATCAAAACCATATTTAATAACGGTACACCTTCAAAAGGTGATAAGTGAACCCTTAGTAAAAATTAGGGTATAAATGCCTAAAATTGAATTCTTTCCGTATTTTAAGCCTTTATCTTTTATTGGATAAATGTAAAAACATTTAAAAAACATAAATAATCATATTTTAGTTATTTCTATCCATTCCCGCCAATACAACGACTACATGTTAACTACCATTTAAAATAATATTATTATATTACTAGTGTGCAACGTAAGTTTTCAAAGGAACTCATCGTTGCGTATCAGGTATGCTATCGAACATAGCAACCCCTTTAAAGTAAAATTAATATTTAATTCATAAAAATTAATAAATACGAAAATAATTTATTCATTATTTACCTGGGATATTACATCCTTCCCCCCTTTTGGGAATTGCATCCTCACAATTTTATTCACTTATCCAAATAAGTGGGGGTATTTATCCCTTATAGAATTTTCAGATTCCCACGTTGCCTCTTCAACCATATGGTTTTTCTACAAAACCTTTACCTGGTGAATTACCTTATTTCGCAACACATGCTCTCTTCGGTCAAGAATCCGGACTGGTTTCTCTTCATAAGATAGGTTCTCCTCCAGCTAAACTACCTCTAGACTCAAAACATGAGATGGATCTGGCATATACTTCGTCAACATCGAAACATGAAAAACATTGTGTACCTGAGATAAACTCAGAGGTAATGCCACTCTGTATGAAACTGATCCAACTCCCTCCAGAATTTTATATGGTCCAATGAACCTTGGACTCAGCATTCCTTTCTTACCAAATCGCATAACACTTTTCTATGGAGAAACCTTTAGAAAAACATGATCACCTACCTCGAAAGATAGATCCTTCCTCTAGTTATCTGCATAACTCTTCAGCCTGCTCTGAGCTGTTCTAATGTGTTTTTGAATCAACTGAACCTTTTCTACCATATCTTCTATCAATTCGGGTCCCATCAGCTTCCTTTCACCCACTTCATCCCAAAATGCTTGAGTTCGACACCGCTTCCCATATAATGCCTCAAATGGTGCCATCTGTATACTGGAATGAAAACTGTTATTATATGAAAACTCAACCAAAGAAAGATGTTGGTCTTAACTTCCCTGATAATCCATTAAACAAGCTCGTAGCATATCCTCCAAGGTCTGAATTGTTCATTCTGACTGCCCATCTGATTGAGGATGAAAAGTTGTACTCAAATTTAATTCAGTACCCAACGACTTCTGAAGGCCTTTCCAAAAGTTAGAAGTAATCCTGGGATCACGATCGGACACAATGGAGAGAGGAACCCCATGTAACCTGACTATCTCATTAAGATACAATCAAGAAAGTTGATCTCGAGATGTCTTCGTTAATCCCACAACAAAGTCGATTAATATATTTTCCCATTTACACTCTCGCACTGGTAAAGGCTGAATCATCCCTTTAGATAACTGCCGCTCTGCTTTAACCTGCGCACTAGTCAAACACTTCACAGTAAAATCTATAATATCTCTTTTCATTCCATCCCACCAGTAATACTCCCGCAGATCTCTGTACATCTTAGTACTACCAAGATTAACTGAAAACGGGGAACTATGATCCTCACAGAACAACTCATTCTTCAACTGTGAATCACAAGGCACACATAATCTCTTCCCAAACCTCAAAACATAATCACTATCAATGTTGAATTCAGGCAACATACCTTTCTGAAACAGCTCTACCTTTTTCTGCAACTCATTATCTTGCTTCTGTGATTGCTTGATTCTATCTGATAGAGAAGATCTCACTGATACCTGAAACAAAACAAAAGTACATCCTGCACCAACAACTTCAATGCCAAAGTTCATCAAATCAAAAACCAAAGGATCTTGTTCCAAACGTATCATGGTTAATGAAGCATTACGTTTTCGACTCAAAGCATCAGCCACTTTATTTGCTTTTCCCGGATGGTAGTGAATTTTACAATCATAATCCTTGATTAATTCCAGCCATCTCCTCTGTCTCATGTTCAATTCATTCTGAGTGAATATATACTTTAAACTTTTGTGATTAGTATATATTTCACACTTTACTCCATACAAATGATTCCTCCAAAAATTTTAAAGCAAAAACAGCAGCATCTAATTCCAAATCATGTGTAGGGTAATTTACCTCATGAGTTTTCAACTGACGTGAAGCATAAGCAATTACCTTATCATTCTTGATAAGGACACAACCAATTCCCTTCAACGAAGAATCATTGTATATAAAAAACATACCATTCCAGGAAGGAAGTGCCAAAACTGGAGCATTCACCAATCTTCTTTTCAACTCCTGAAAACAATCATCACATTCTTTTGTCCATATGAACTAAACACCCTTACGAGTTAGCTTAGTCATTGGACTAGGTAACCCTGAAACATTTTCAACTAAATTTCAGTAGTAACCTTCCAAACCAAGAAAACTATGGAACTCCGTTACATTTTTATGTCTTGGCCATTCATCAACAACTTTTGTTTTAGCAGGTTCAATAGTTATGCCATCTTTTGAAACAATGTGACCCAGGAAGGAAATTTATTGTAACCAAAACTCACACTTTCTGAATTTTCCATATAGTTTTTTTTATTTTATGGTTTGAAAGATAACCCTTAAATGAATTTCATGATCCTCTTTTCTTTTAGAAAACACCAATATATCATCTATAAAAACAACCAACATTTTTCACCTGAGTCAACTGATCCATCACTGTAACAAAACTATTTAGTTCTGATTCTGACCATCTCAGGATACTGATTTGAAAGGTTATTTCCCTCTGTATGCCATCCCAGAAAAGTTTTTCTGTTTCCTCTATGAAAAATAATTCTTAATATAGAAATATCTTAGGCGAAGCAACATGGTAATATTTAAATGCTATATCATTTCAATCATACCATAAATTAAGATATAATTTTACACTTTTCTAACTCCTAAAGTTGTCTAAACTGACCTCTGATACCAACTATAAGGCCCTGGTCATAAACCATACTTAATATTGAATTAAATGAATAATTCACATTGAGGATCTTTTCAGGTTTCGAGTTTTAGAGAATTAGGACATAACTATTACATCTGAAAAGATTACAAAGTAGACACTTCTACTATGTTTCCTTAAAATAAAAAAACTCTTAAAAAGAGACATGTCTAGTTCCATGTTTTATATAGCATGACTTTCCCTTGATCCCGTCCTTGACCCTATTCCACATTAAGTCCAGCGAAAAACAGTTCAAAAAAACTTGGGGTGAGCATAAAAATCTCAGTAAGGGATACACAAAGAATGAAAACTATTATTTTTTCAAACATCACGTAAACCATGTATAATTTATCAAAGTAATTCCTTCACCTTCATGATGCAGTAAAAACTCATCACTGAATAAAATATCATTACTTACCCTTTTGTAACCAAATGATTACCATAAAACCCATATAAAGAACAGATAACATATAAAGGTAACTTGGGACATAAAAAATACTTAAGTGGAATATCCATACGGTCGACTTACACATATATCACTTAATGGAATAGCCATACGGCCAACTTCCATACATACTTAATGTAATAGCCATACGGCCGACTTCCATACCCAATGCATTGGAGGTTATAACGTAACCACCCATCCTGGTACTCACGGCACCACCCGTCATATGGCTTATCACATAACCACCCGTAAAATGTCCATGTACCAATATAAAATCATTAAACAGAAAACCAATATAAAGGAATGACAACATTTCAACATCACAATATATAATTTAAATATATTGACATAATAGAATCCTTTATCAAAACCATTTTCAATACCAAAATACATAAAAGAGTATATGGTATTTATTTTATTTTAATAACATTACAGCTTGTTAAGGATGCCAATGACCAAATAATACTCGCAGCGGTGGAAAAGGTCGTTGTCACCGCATATGTTAAAAAACATTCGTTTTTGTCATTTAGTAAAACGCTTCGTAGAAAAAAATTCCTTTTGTATAAAAGTAAAATTCAAAAGGGTTTATACACCGTATAAAAGAATGTTTTGTATAAAATGAAATATGACTCAATGAAAGGAGATTGATAGGAAGTCCCTTACCTCGGGTCCAACTTGACTCGATCGTTCTTTAACGTCCTTAAAATCGGGTAACTCCCTTTGGTTTGAGCTCAAAGGCTTCCTTGGGAAGTCTTTTGCTCAAAGTGAGGCTTCAAGGAGTAGGAGAGGGAAGTGGAGAGAAAAAATGGGCAGAGTTTGGCCGAGCCAAAGGCTTTGGGAGTGTGGGTATGGTGGTAGAGGTGGGGTCCTTTTATAAGAGGAGAGGAGTGGCACTCTTGTAAAGTTACAAAATGTTTCTTTATTTTCAAAAGAGTTTCGGATTTTAAAGGTCACACATTGATTTATTTCGAGGATAAGGTGATGAGGGTTCGAAATCCACTCATCCAATAGGTTTTGGACATGTTTAGGTCTTATATTTTACATTATCTTTCCATTTTATTTAAATCATTAAATAATGAGGTCATCCCTGCATCATCATGATGTCAAAAATAATTTAACTTATTTATTGTATAAACATTATAAAAAATTACTATGATGCAGTAAATATTTTTATCTTTCCAATGAATATTTATTGTCATAAATATGACTTGTATAACCCCATGTAAACATTTTTTAGTAAAACATTTCATGTTGGTGTCATTTTTTACTTTAACATTAAATAAAAGGTATTTATGTCATTTTCCAACCAATGTGGCTCCATGGGGTCCCCAAGTTGACCCATGGATTGTATTGGTCTGCCATGTCACATCAAATGAGGGTTGGACATGTGTCTAGGTAATTTAATTTTATTAAAACATTATTCTTACCTTAAACTACACTATTTACCTCTAATGACGATTAAGAACTTAAGAGTTACTATTCACCAAAAAATTATTATAATCTCATTGAACCACATTTTACTTCTTAATGAAAACCATGTATGTCGGATTTTGGAAAGTCAAAACACAGAAGTGGTAAGATTTTATTTAAACAAAAAATCAGTTTTTATAAGTACCACTTAGTGGTTTCACTATTCATCAAAAACTGAAGCTTTTCAGAAAAATACCAAAAATTCACCCTAAGCTATATTTGATATTCCAAATTCAAAAATGAAGTCTATTTTACAAAATTCAAAACATATAGGTCAAATAAATTTATTTAATAATTAATTCTCGTTGTCATGACAAATAGCGTGTTTTTATGAAACAATAAGTATCAAAAGATTGACACTAGTTTAAGTCCGATTTCAAAGTGAAATTAATTCCATCGACCACTATAGGATTAAATGGTACAAATATTTTCTAATTTTACTTTAAATCCAATTAAAATGATAATTTAATCATATAAATAAAATAGATTAAAAAAAGGGTTTAAATTAAAATACAACATTTTACACTATCCATTAAAAATGAACTTTATCGGAAAGATACCAAAAATTTACACAAAGTAAATTTTGGTGTCCCGATTCTAAAGAAGAGTTATATTTGGTCCAATAGAATTTATAAGATTGATAAAAACTATATTTAATGATGGTTTGCCATCAAAAGGTGATAAGTGAACCTTTAGTGAAATTAGGGTATAAATGCCTAAAATTGAATTCTTTCCCTATTTTAAGCCTTTATCATTTATTGGATAAATGTAAAAACATTTAAAAAACATATATAATCATATATTAGTTATTTCTATCCATTCCTGCCAATACAACGGCTACATGTTTACTACCATTTAAAATAATATTATTATATTACTAGTGTGCAACGTAAGTTTTCAAAGGAACTCATCATTGCGTATCGGGTACGCTATCGAACATACCAACCCCTTTAAAGTAAAATTAATATTTAATTCGTAAATATTAAAAAATACGCAAATTTTTTATTCATTATTTACCTGGGATGTTACATAAAGTCATTTTTCTTTTAATATTCCATCCATGAAAACCTAAAGGTTCGCCCAAAACTTGTGTTTATAGGGATTTATAAAGGTAAAATGTATATTTATTTTTAATCAACACGGTTCATATTGTTTCTATGATTTAGTAAACGTTTTATTGGGAACATGGAATAAATTGGTTTGTTGTTTGATTTTGTCCTTCACCTAAATCTTAAACATCTAGTTTAATGATTTTATATGATTACCTATAACTATATTTTTTATAAGGCCCTAGTCATTTATAATCTACTCGATGAGGAAAGAGATGTGGAAATTATTCCTTATATTTATAAATTATCTAGTGTATCATAGGACTCTATGGTTCGTTATTGGTTTTGTAGATAGAAGAGTATGACTGATGAGTGTATCAATATGATTACACATAATCAGAGTAATTTAAATTTATTAATACTCCAATATTGGTTGTTTAGTTCAATAGTGTTTCAAAAATGGATAGATATAAAAGTAGTACATATTTTTACCAATGCCTCATGTAACGACCCAAAGTTTTTAAATAAAATGTGCCGTCTTAAAATTATTTCATAAGATCGCATGAATGGAAAACATAATGAACTACTAAGTGATAAGTGACCTTTAAAACATATGTTTTTCATTTCTGTGTTTGGAATTTTTAAAATCTGACATACACGGTTGTGTTCAAGAAGAATTTTGGAGCCTGATAGAACAAACTTGTTTTTTTTGGTGAATAGTAACATAGCCTTATGAATAGTAAAATGAATAGTAATAGGACCCCTTTGAATAGTAAATAATAATATTTTTTTCTTAATGCAATAAGATAATGAGATCCTAATAATGTTTTCAATGATAAATAAAACTAAGTGCACCTTTAAGATTATTATTTTTCAAATTAACTATGACATTATTTATAAATTAAATTAGTAATATTTAGAAAATTAATTTTGAAAAATTGACTAATTTGTTTAAATATACACATCGAAAAATGGTTCGGGTAAATGTATTGTATTTTTCTGAAAAAAATAGAATTTTTTATGAATAGTAAAATACGGTAAAATACTGTATATATGATTTAACAGTTAAATACACTATTCATGACATCAAAATTGATTAAAGGACACTTGGTTCAAACTCACATGAACTTATTACTATTATGGGTCACATGAAAGAATACTATTGGTTTTCTTGAGGGAAATAATAAAATATTGAATTAAAAATTCTGAATTTACTCCTCCCCTCCACTATAAAAACCACCCTTCACACCGTCATTCTCTCACACCTTTCAAGCTCAAAGCATTCTCTAAACTCTGCCCATACATCCTCCCTAGACCCTCCCCCACGTCCAAGATCTCTTGGTCTGATCAAAAGACCATGCTTATTCCCTTAAGGAGGTTCTCAAGAGAAGGATTCAAGAGGTAATTTATCTTCCTCTTCTCCATTATTTTCCTTCCATGTTCAAGTTCATATCTTGATCTCTCCCCACCTATCTTCACCCAAATGGTATTGTAACTCCATTATAATAAATTTAAGCGAATTTTATGATGCTAAAAGGAATTTATATCATCCAACCCCCCCCCCCCCCCCTTCACTCTTCCTTTTATTTTATTAAAGAGAACGTTGTTTGTGAGGTGTTAATTTATCACCTTCAAGAACGACATGCATTCTTCTTCCATTTCTACATTCAGATATGGTCATGATACCATTTTTTTGTAGTTGAACCAGAATATTTTATATGTATTATGTCCTATTTAATGTTCTAAACTGACTTATGAACATATTACTAAGTGATAAATTAAAACAAGTTCGTTGTGATCGAAAAACCACCAAAATTAACCCAAACAATAATCATTTAATTCATATCTAATGATTAATCCACATAGATATAATATGATTCATTATAAGATCATTAAAACTCCTATAATAACATTAATAACATGTAATAACAGTTCTGGATGTTTACTAATGTTCTACCAAATCATCAATTTAAGAATACAAGTGAACCACTCAAGAAAATCATAAAAACAAACATTCACGAATAATGTTTCTAAAATATATAACTCATTAAATGGCACATAAAATTACAAAATGTGTCCATAATGAACCATATTAATTTATAAAAGGTTTTGTAATTTCTAATTAATGAATCTAATTTCATTATATAGGACATTAATTAGGACGAAGCATTCGGATACAAGGTAAGGGGAAATCTAAAAATAAATTTTCTTCCTTTGAGTTCTCCCTCTTTCAATCCATTTTGATATGGTTTCTAATTAAAGTTAATTTCATCATAATTATCTTACCTTTTCTGGGATATACATGTTTTCTAATAAAGTTTATGTCAAACCAAATGTTTTCCAAATGAAATATTTTTTAAGAACTCAACTTTTACCTCTCATTCATGGATGATGGTTCTTGTATCATGTATATTGTTCCCACTTTCTTTTGGGAACCCAAATATTATGAATGTGTTTCTATGATATGAAACCCATTCCTTTACAATGGTTAGTCATTTTCACTTTTTATTCGTGTTCAATGTGGAAATCATGATAATGATAATGTTATCATGTGATGGGTGCACCCCAAATTATACAGCGCAATATAAATGTTTCAAAGTGACGGATGCGCCCGAAATTATACAGTGCTCCAATGCATTTGGTAAAGTGATGAATCTCATGAGTAATTTACAAAGGATTGTGAACCAGATGCTAGATTGGTTCACAAGTATGTGTGGTAGTTAGACACTAAAACATGATGTTTCATTTTTATACATTTCCACTTTTCAAGTCTTTTATTTATGCTCCGCTCATGTTCATGATCTTTTGACTATGTTATGATTATGCTCACCCCATGATATATTGTTCTTATATAACCTATTTTTGGGATTCTATCTCACCCCTTTTTATTAATATCCTCTGGTGGCTATATGTATGAAGGAGAGGACATGTTCCAATAAGAAGCTAGAGAGGAAGAAATTAAATAAATGCTTATGCTAAATATTGTATTTATTATGTATGGTCCTAGTTTTCCCAAGACACTAAACCTTTGTACCCTCACTGTGTAATACTATAATGTTTTTTATCTTTAAAATTATATAATAGTAATGTAAGAAAAGTCTTGGGTCGCTATAGTTGGTATCAGAGGAACGGTTTTGCTAATTTGGGAATTAGGATTAGTGAACGCAATAGAAAACCTCTAGCATGCGACTAAGTGAAAATAATCACACAAGAATATTTACATAGGGAACCCATATGTTATGTTATTTGTATTAATTGTGTAAATGAATATTTTATTCATGACTTGTTTACTTATGTTTTCTTATAACTTTTTCTATTTTAGAAAATGGTGGGAACCAGGAGAAATCAGGCCAACAACTCGTGCGAGGGCCAATGCAATGATTGCCCGAACGACATCCCCAATGATTTGGTGGGTGCAGTTCAAAACTTCATGGTGATACTTACTCAATTATCTAAGGTTATGAACATTAACCATAATAATGGGGAATGTCCTCCTTCACCAAAGAGGGAGCAGTTGGCTATCGAATGTTTTATTCGTCAATGACCATCGACGTTTAGTGGATCTTCCGATCCACTAGTTTTGGAACAATGGGTCAAATCCATGGAGATGATCTTTTCTGTTCTTCACTATTTTGAGTGGTAGAAGGTTACCCTAGTCGTTTATCTTCTAGATGGAGAAGCGGATCAATGGTGGGTGTTGATTAAGAACACCAATCCAAGGGAGGAAGTTGAAGAGATGGAATGGGAAGACTTTAAGATAATGTTTCTTAATAAGTATTTCCCATGAAATCTTTGCACGACGATAGAGATAGAATTCATAGAGCTCAAGAAAAAACAAGGAGAATATTTTACATCCTATGAAGTGAATTTCACAAGGCTTTCAAGGTACGCTTTGGGTTTTGTTATCAACAATTACAGAAAAATTGATAGATTATATAGTGGATTAGAACAGAACCTTCGAACGGCTCTTGCAATTTGAGAGTTTGGGATTTATGAAGAAGTTGTTCGATTGCTCTCAAAGTGGAGATGGATTTTTGAGAATGATCCCGTGGCAATGATTATATGAAAAGAAAGATGGAGTTTCAGGCTGGTGGATCTAATGACAAAGGTGGGAAGAAAAATCAATGACCCACATGCCAAAAATGTGGGATGTTGCACCATGGTAACTACCTCAATGTTCGGGGAAATGCTTCAAGTGTGGGAAAGAAGGTCGCCATGCCCAAGAGTGTCAAAAAGACATGAAAAGGATGGAGAATTTTGCTGATGAATGGAGAGAACCACTCATGATTCAATGATACAACTATAGGGAGCTAGGGAGCTATGAAAACCAGTGAACTAAACCATGAGTTATGGAGGGTTATCAGCTTCAGCATCCACAAAATCCAAAGGAACAAGGGAAGGCTTATTCCATCACTACTTTGGAGGTGGAGCATCATAATGAATTCGTACAAGGTACACTTCTTATTCACTCATGAATGGAAAAATTCTTATTTGATTCTGGTTCTACGCATTCCTTTATATCTTGTATGTTTTCTAGAACTATAAAATCAAATCCTCGAAACCTTTAAGTAGAGATATTTGTAAAAACACCATGTGGTGCAATCATTGCAACCCAAGTGTTTTACTCATCTCTCATTGGCGTATCTGGGAAGATTCTTCCGAAAAATATCGTAATACATCACTTTGTGGAATTCGACGCTATAATGGGAATGGATTGGCTCTCGTTATATAGAGAACATATCTACTATCAGGAAAATGAAATATATTTTCATATTCTAAACCATCCCAGCCTCTTTTACAAATTCAAGGATGATCATGAATCAACTTTGAAAAATCCTTCAATTGTGTGGGTATTAATTCGCTATGAACAAGCATAACTCTCCTAAATGGTTGAGTCAAAGGAATGTGCCAACCTTGAGGAAATTCCTATCGTGAGGGAATACAATGATGTATTTCCCAAAGAGTTACCCAGAATTCCCCCAGATTGTGAGGTAGAGTTCTCAATCAAACTCATACCTGGAGATACTCCTATCTCAAAGTGTCCCAATTGGATGGCTCCTATTGAACTAGAGGAGCTAAGGTAGCAGCTTCAAGAGCATTTGGACAAAGTGTTCATACTCCATATTGCATTACCTTGGGGTGCACTAGTTCTCTTTGGGAAGAAGAAGGATAGAACAATGTGGTTGTGTATCGATTATCAGGAAATCAACAAGATCACCATAAAGAACAAGTATCATCTTCCACGGATTGATGACTTCTTCGATCAGTTAAGAGGAGCTCAATACTTCTCAAAGGCAGATCTTCATTCTGTATATAATTGGGTAAAGGTGATGAAGGAATATATTCAGAAGATTGCCTTCCATACAAGGTATGGGCACTATGAGTTTTTGGTGATGCCCTTCGGACTTACTAATGCCCCAGAAATATTCATGGTTTTGATAAATATATTCATTAGACATTACCTCGACAAATTTGTGGTAGTGTTTATGGATGACATTCTCATATACTCTAAGAGAATGGAGGAACATGAAGAACATCTAAGACATGTGTTGGAGACATTAAGAAAAGAGAAGTTGTATGCCAAGTTCAGCAAGTGTGACTTCTGGATGAAGCATGTCACGTTCTTGGGACATCTGATCACAAGTGAGGGAATTTCTGTGGATCCATCAAATACAATGGCGATTGAGGAATGTCCCATGCCCTATAGTGTCACAGAAATCTGTAGTTTTTTTGGATTAGCTGGGTACTACTGATATTTTGTGACAAACATCACACAATTGTCAAGCCTACTAATTATGATAACAAGGAAATGGGTAAAGTATGTCTGGATAGAAGAATGAAAGGGAAGATTCAAGGAGCTAAAGAGAAGGCTGATCACTGCACCTGTACTCACACCACCGAAAAGTGGAGATTTTTTTTGTGATATATAGTGATGCTTCAAAGAAAGGCTTGGGTTGTGTATTCATGAAAAATGATAATGTGATAGCCTATGCCTCATGAAAATTGATGATCCATGAGAAGAATTACCTGGCGCATGTTTTATAGCTGGGAGCCGTTATTTTTCCTTGAAAATCAGGCGGCACTACCTTTATGGTGAGAACTGTGACATATACACCGACCACAAGAGCATAAAGTATATATTCACACAAAAGGAGCTCAAAATGTGTCAAAGGAGATGGTTAGAGCTAATCAAGGATTACGATTGATCTATTCATTATAATCTTCGAAAGTTGAACAAGTTAGTTGATTACCTAAGAAGAAATGAACCTACTACTCTATCTATGCTGCGGATTGAGAAATTCCCTGTATTCATGGATATGTAAAGAATGGAATTGGAAATCATAAGGTTAGGGGATAAATCCTACCTTGCCCAAATTATTGTGCAAACATCCATCGAAGATAAGATTAAGGAAGCAAAAGGGATGGTGTGGAGATACAAAAAAGGGTGAATTCAGTAAATGAAGGGAAGATGCAAGAGTTCCATATCGACGATGATGGTGTGATTTGATTTAAAACACGACTTCATGTTCCTTCATCACCCGGGATAAAGAAGGAGATATTGGAAAATGTACATATCTAAAATTTCTCTATCCATCCTGGGAGTACCACGATGTATCGTGATCTTAGAAAACACTTCTGGTTGGATAACATGAAGAAGGAGATTGGAAAATATATATCAAGGTACTTGGTATGTCAGCAAGTTAATGTTGAGCGACAAAAGTCCAAGGGTATGATGCGGCCATTGCCTATACCCATGTGGAAATGGGAAAATGTTACTATGGACATTGTCACAGGTCTCCCGAATACGTAAAAGGGAAATAACGCTAAATGGTTTGTGGTTGACAGACTCAATAAGACAGCCCATTTTATCACTATTCGGGAAGATCTCTCACTTGAACAACTTGCAAAGATATATGTGAAGGAAGTGGTGAGACTGCATGGTGTTCCACTCTCAATTGCCTCTGACTGTGATCTGAGGTTCACATCTAAATTATGGAGGAGACATCAACATGCATTGAGTAATAAATTAAATTTTATCACAACCTATCACCCCAAACTGATGGCCAATCTGAAAGAACTATTCAGACGCTTGAAGATATTCTTAGAGAATGGTCTTTAGAATTCAAAGGTGGATGGGATCAGCATCTCCCATTTTTTGAGTTCTCATACAACAATAGCTTCCACTCGAGTATTGAGATGGCTCCATAGGAAGCTCTTTATGGAAAGAGATGAAAAACTCCAACCTATTGGGATGAAGATGGAGAAAGATAGCTACTTGGACCCGATCTTGTTCAAGAGGTGACAGAGAAGGTTCAAGTCATCTAGAAAAACATCAAAGCTTATCAAATTCGGCAAAAGTGCTATGCTGACAACCATCGAAGGGTCTCCGAGATCGATGTTGGAGATAAATTATTCCTTCATATATCTCCACGGAAGAGAGACATGTGATTTGGGAAGAAAGGGAAGTTAAGCACAAGGTAAATTGGCCCCTTTGAGATCCTTGACCGCATAGGAGTCATGGCCTATCGTCTTGCACTTCCACCAAATATGGATCAATTTCATGATGTGATTCATGTATCACTACATTGGAAGTACATAAAATACCCCTCACATGTACTAAACTCAGAGGTGGTGCATTTGGAAGGTGATCATTCCTATGAGGAGCATCCATAAAAGATTCTGGAACAAAGTGATAAGGTTCTACGCATCAAGATAACCCACCTTGTCAAAGTGTTGTGGAGGAACCATAAGATTGAGGAATCATCTTGGGAACCAGAATAGGCGATGAAGGAGAAGTACCCTCACCTATTTATGTAAAACGAAATTTCGATGGAAAATTATTTTAAGGGGGGAAGAATGTAACGACCCAAAGTTCTTCAAAAAACATGCCCTTCTTAAAATTCTATCATAAAATCACATAAATGAACAACATAAAGAACTACTAAGTGATTAGTGACCTTTAAACATAAGTTTGTCACTTTTTTGATTGTAATTTTAAAAAACCCACATACACGGTTGTGTTCAAGATTATTTTTGGAGTCTGATAGAACAAACATGTTTTTTTGGTGAATAGTAACATACCCTTATGAATAGTAAAATGAATAGTAATATGACCCATATGAATAGTAAATAATATTATTATTTTATTTTGTTAAGGAAATAATAAAATGAGATCTTAATTAATTTTTCAATGAGAACTAAAACTAAGTGCACCTTTAAGATTGTTATTTTTTCAATTAACTATGAATTTATTTAAAAATTAAATATATAATATTTACAAAATTAATTTTGAAAAATGGACTTCATTTTTGAAATCTACACATTGAAAAATGGTTAGGTTAAATTTTTTTTATTTTTCTGAAAAACGTTAATTTTTGATGAATAGTGAAATACCTTAAAATACCGAATATATGATTTAACATGTAAATACACAATTCTTGACATCACAAGTGATGCAAGGCCACTTTGTTCAAACTCACATTAACTTATTACTATTAGGGGTCACATGAAATAATACTATTTGTTGTCTTGATGGAAATCATAAAATATTGAATTAAATATTCAAAATTTACCCATCCCCTTCACTATAAAAACCACCCTTCACACCCTCATTCCCTCACTCCTCTCAAGCTCAAATCCATATCTAAACTATGTCCACTCATCCTCTCTATACCCTCCCCCTCGTCTAAGAGCTTCTGGTCTCAACAAAAGACCAAGCTTAGTCACTTATGGAGGTTCTCAAGAGAAGGATTCATGAGGTAATTTCTCTCCATCTTCTCCTTTATTTTCCTTTCATGTTCAAGTTTATTTATTGATATCTCCTCAACTATCATCATACAAAAGGTATTTTCACTCCAATATTATACATATACTGTAATTTTATGATTTTAAAATGATTTTATATCCCAAACCCCACCCCACCCCTTCTCTCTTCTTTTTTTATTAAAGAGAACATTGTTCGTGAGGTGTTAATTTATCACCTTCAAGAACGACATGCCTTATTCTTCCATTTATACCTTAATACCTGGTCATGAAACTATTTTTATGGCTGAAACAGATTATGTTATATGTATTATGTCCTATTTATTGTTCTGGAACTGGCTTATGAACATATTACTACGTGATAAATAAAAACAGGTTCGTTGTGATCAAAAAACCACCCAAATTACCCCAAAATTCATCATTTAATTCAAATATAATGATTCATCCACATGGATATAATATGATTCATTAAAAGATCATTCAAACTCCTATAATATAATTAATAACATTTAATACCAGTTTGGGATGTTTACTCATGTTCAACCCAAACATCAATTTAAAAATTCAAGTGAACCACTCAAGAAAACCATAAAAACAATCATTTTCGAATAATTTTTCTAAAATATATAACTCGTTCAAAAGCACATAAAATAACATAATGAAACCATAATTAACCCTATTAATTTATAAAAGGTTATTTAATTCATAATTAATGAATGTAATATCATTATATAGTACATTAAAGAGAAGGAAGCATTCAGATACAAGGTAAGAGGAAATCTCAAACTCAATTTTCTTCCTTCAGGTTCTCCCTCTTTCACTCCATTTTTATATGGTTACTCCTTAAATATAATTTAATCATAATTATCTTACCTTTTCTAGGATATACATGTTTTCTAACGAAGTTTATGTCAAACCAGTTTTTTTCCAAAAGAAATTTTCTTTTAAGAACTCAACTTTAACCTCTCATTCATCGTTGATGGTTCTTCTATCAAGTATGTTGTTCCCTCTTTATTTTGGGATCCCAAATATTATGAATGTATTAGTATGAGATGAAACCCATTCCTTTACATGGGTTAGTTATGTTCACTTTTTATATTTGTTCTATGTGGAAATCATGATAATGATAATGTTATGATGTGACGGGTGCGCCCTAAATTATATAGCAAAATATGAATGTTTCAAAGTGACAGGTGTTCCTGGAATTATACAGCGCTCCAATGCATTGGGTAAAGTGATAAATATAATGATTAAATTTTAAAGGATTCTTGAACAATATGATATATTGGTTCACATGTATGTGTGGTAGTTAACCACTAAAACATGATTTTTCATTTTTATGCATTTCCACATTTCAAGTCTTTTATTTTTTCTCCTCTCATGTTCATGATCTTTTGCCTATGTTCTGATTATTCTCACCCCATGCTCTATTGTTCTTATCTATCCTCTTAATAGGCTTCTAACTCACCCCTTTTTATTTATAACCCTATGTGGCTACATGTAGTAAGGAGAAAACAAGTTCCAATAAGAATCTAGAGAAGAAGAAATTAAATAAATGTTTATGATTGATGTTGTATTTGTTATTTATGGTCCTAGTATTCCCAATACACTAAAACATTGGATCCTATACTTGTAATAATTTTATGTTTTTTATCTTTAAAATTATGTAATAGTAATATAAGGAAAGTCTTGGGATGTTATACCTCTGGTACTTTTTCACGGATTTGAAAATAAAGGAAAACATTGGAATTTGTGTTCATCATTTTAGTAGGAAGGATTATGTCGGGGTGCAGGGAAGACGTCGGTTGTAGCCCATTGATTTAGAAGGGGTCGTTTTTATTAGAATTTGGAATCATGGACATTTTTTAATCAGGATGTTCATACAAAATATTGGATAAGTCATTCTCAAGTTACATGATGTATTTTCGTGATTTTTGAGGTTATAACTATCTGTAGAGAAGGGCCATGTGATATTAGAGGTACATTATTGATTACCTCTACATTACATAATGTTTATTAGATAAATTATTTTCACATTAATTAATACATTCTTATTTTCTATCTATAATAGATTTATTGGTTTAAGTATATTCATAGTTACTCACCCTTGATACAACTTTAGGAAATATAGATGACTGTCTACAATGATTCCCAAAATGTTCAATGGTTGTTTCTAGGAGTAAAAAAATATGGGGCCACACAATTATTGGATGAATGGTGTTGGTGTGATATTTGGAAATTATTGGATTACTATTTATCAATGTATTATCTACTATTACTAGATGAATGATTATTTCACTACCCCAAGTAGGCTTGGGGTCATGATGAATATTGAGTGGGATTTTAAAGTATGTAGGATGGGGCTATACCTGATCAGAATAAAATATATCATAATGGATGTAGATAGATTGTTTCTTTTAGAAAAATCGATAATATATCCATCTATCTTAAATTCATTGGTTTATTTTAATCATGTTGTTTTCCAAGTTGAAATCTCATTTCATACTCAAAATGGATAAAATGATTTTGATATTAAGATCATTCCATGTGAAAAACCAATATCGACTCCTCCAGATTTTATGGCACCAACATAGTAGAACTAGATGGTGGTGTAGATATAGGACATTAAAGAAATGGTATTTTTCAAATTCATAATATCCCCTTGGGGTGGTACAATATTGTTTTTCATGAAGGAATATGGTAATTTATGGATTTTTTTGGACTATAGAAATAAAAAACTTTTAATAGGAATATCATCAACCCTTTATCTCAGATTGATGACTTGTTTCTCAGTTATTATTATCCACGATTAATTCCTTGATTGATATTAATTTAGGATACTACCAAATATGATTTATATAGGAGGATATTCCAAATACAATTTCTAAATTATATAGAGAATTTTTTGTATACTTTTATTTAATTTGGATTGGAAAATCCCCCAGTGGTGTTCATGTATCAAAAAAATAAGAATTTATTAATATATATAGAATCTATAATATTTGTATTAATGGATGATATCAACATATATTCATTGAAATCCTATATTTATTCTAGTAACCTTGAATTTTCGTTGATAATAAATAGATTTCATTATCTCTATGACAAAATGAGGATGTGATAATTCTAAATCAAGATAGTGTGATTCATTTGCAAGGTGATTTTGAGGTAATAATTTTAGGGTACCCAAAGAACATCGTTAATTTGATTTCATGGGAACATACTAATAATGTGTTTGGGATCATTATCTTTATTGAACATGCATGTTGTTATAAAAATTTCTCCCATGACTTCTCCCATTTCAATGAATCGTTATTAGAGTGGAATTATTCGTGAGTGGTGATTGAGTGGTATGATCAGTGTGAGGAGTTATTACATACATTGAAAATTATATTGAAGAAGAAACTAGTCTGTATCATTGAAATTTATTGGAAATGATATTTTGTATATTTTTATTCCATGTATCTTTTTTTAAACATTTAAGTTAGTCAAATATAGGTCATGGTATTTACAGTCTGATAAGATGAAATACCCAACACAAGACTTTTTATTTTGAATAATTGTATATTACCTATCATGTTGGTAGCACTATCTATTAGGTGAGAGGTTTTTCATCAATATATAACCATTAGGACTATGAGTCATTTTCACTCCACAAAATTTTCATATGAGGCATGTAGATTTATTTTATTTTTCGTAGATAATTGAGTATTAGATGTCCTATAAAACATGAAACGAACCAATCATTGTATATTCTATGTGATGGAAAATATTGAATATATATGAACATAGAGAGTTAAATTCCAATGGGGAATTATGGATAATGTATTTTATGACAAATTTTCAAATATTTGAATTATAGGATCATTGAGTATTTACATGTGCACCCTTGGTGGACATATTAAATTCATACCAAGACCTAATCCAGAATGTGTAGTGATGTGGTAATTCTTAATGGTAGACTATTCTTATCCAAGTTTGTCCTTATATGATTATGGGGTTATTTTTATTCAGGGGAGTGTTGTTTTTCAAGATTCCACAATGGAGGGTCTTACGAGGGACTCACCTTCTTCCAAATAGGATGTGCTTCTTGGGTTGATGACCATGCACCACAATATCTGACAACAATATTATTGGATCAATATAAATTTAGACATTTCCTTTTTTCCTCATGATTACTTATATGAAATAGAATAAATATGGAGAATTAGTTTCCTGGATGTTTTATATATCTAAATATTCTAATCAAGTGGTTGTGGGATGAAATGATTATGAGCTTCATAATATTTTTACATATAACCCTGAGGTGTCTTCTTGACATCTGGGTGAATGATTATCAGTTGGTTAAAGAATCTTATTTCATGATAATTTGAGAGAACCTTTCATTTCAAGAGTTGGAGATGATGTATATAAGGGAGATTGTATGAATTAATTGAAATCTATTGAGCATTATAATATATATAGATTGTATATTAATTTCATGGATATTAAAAGGTGTAAATAAGTGTAAGGTACTGCATTTATAAATGATCATATTGTATTATCAATATACTAATTGACAGTTATTGTGTAAATATATGTTTTATAGAATATTATACTAGCATGTGTTATGGACATCGGGGTTAACTAGGATCAACCATATACTTGGCTATGTTTTTGGTAAAAATAATCTCCAAGATTCAATTTTTGTGGTATTGTTTTTTGTCCTTAGTATTCAACCATGGTTATCACCACTATATTAGATAAACGTGGGTGATGAATCAATTTTGGTTTCATGATTGGAACAAGATACCTCTGAGATTTTATAGTTGATCCAAAAGTAGTTATGGAAATCTCCATGTAGGCAAATATCATGTTTCAACCAAGGTAGGTGACCCCAAAAGATCGTTGTTGGTGAATGATTTATATTGGGGGTGACTCGAGGACTAGGTAATTGATATTTATGGATGAAATGGAATATAATGATAATATTCATTATTCCATTTAGGAATAAATAGTTTTTAAGGATAATGTTCTACTATTTTGATCTTACACAATGGTATTGATGTATGAGATATTTTTTGTATGAATGATGTGTTCCATGTCTCACAACACCATTGGTACATTTCTAATCCTGATAATGCAATAAAATATTACGATATTTATGTGGTGCCTAAATAGCATTTTTCGAATTGATGGTGTGGATTATAGAAAGGAGTGTGGATATTTTTAGGAAATATAGTGCCAATTGTTCAAGAGATATGGAGGCAATGATATATCCCTTATGATACCCAAAAGGGAGAATATTATATCTGGGATCATTGGTCAAGTTTGGTTAATAAATATTCCATGAGACAATTCTCAGGGATGACAAATCATTATTTAGGGATATTATAATATCATATAATATTCTGGGGATGTAATGAGTATATTTCATCCTTTATTCATTTGGTTTTTAACATGTTTTTTTGTTCTATTTTCCAGTGCTTCCATGATGTTTTTCAAATATTTTTTGGGTTCATCTATAGAGAAAGGATTGACTGATCCATGATAATCTTCTCGGAAGCCACACAACATGGGGTTTGTGAATAAGGGGGTATCATGGATATGTAACATAGTTTGGAAAGCCATGTATCTACTATATGTTAACTATGAAACTCCTAATAGAGGGAACATAATGGTAGTGATCTGAATACCTATTATATTGCCAAAAAATTAACTATTTTCTCAAATTTAACTTTCTACAAACAATTCTCACAAACCTAGAGACTCAATAGGCTCTCCATATTAGATTCCATTATTTCATAGTTTGATCCGTGTAAATATAGTGAAATTATATTGTGGGAACTCAATGTGTGAGATCTATCAGCACCTGTTATTACTGACACTTATATATCTACCCTCCCAATCAAGAAATGAATCTTATATTTAACTTTTCATGGATGTATATACACATTATAAAAAATATAAAAACTAAATTTCATATTTTTGATATTCCAATGATGGATAATGTGTGTCTGATGCCTTAGTTAGTAAATATAAAATCTTGAAATGATGGTGGATCATTCAAGGTATGTTGTTGTGGAACTAACACCCTTAGAAAATAATCATATCTTATATAAATTTTTAATAATGTATATGATATAATACAATTTTTTATATGATACCATAGAATCATGGTTATATCATCTCTATGGAGAATAAAATTTGGGTTATAATTCCTTTTTTAAATAGGGATTTTTACATCAACAATAATTATTTAATAATAAATTAATCCAACAGTATTTTAAATAGATGTGTCTAAAATGATGGAATATACTTGTAAATGATGCATTCTTGGGTTTGATTTCATTTCCATGTGTGAGTAGCTCATTTACATTTGTGTTTGTTGTAACTAATTACTCATTCAAAATATGTTATCTTCTTACTACGTGTGATATTCACTATTCTCTATAATTGTTTGTTGTTTGAAGGTATTTCTTCATGTAAAAGATTATATATTAGACATAATTTAATGGTTTTCCCATAGATGGGGATAATATGCGATACTCCTTGATGATTATACTGGACTAAGGAGCATTGTGGGGGAATGGAGGCCTTGTGGGATAACCATAGATAGTGTAGTGATACGATGAACTTTTGGATTGTCTCGAGGATAAGGTAGTGTATTTTAGACCATGTGCCCTATGCTGTGATAGAATGAGGCTTCATGGACTTTTAGATTTACCCATGTACCATTATCACTATAGATGATAAAATATTTATGAGATGGCCCTATGGTAAACCCATGTTTATGTCTACTATTATGAGCATTATTTTAGTATAGTTAATATGAATGTATGATCAGGGTTCATGGTAGCTTGGTTAGTATATGATCAGTCCACATGCGACTGTTTATATGGTTGGCTGTGATTTTACCATTCAATTATGAAATAATCTTCATTATGCATGGTAAATGATGTTATGATCACATTGGAACTCTCCTATTAGGGTTTTTCTCACACCATTGACTGGAATATCAATGTACCTTATGACATAATGATCATAAAAAAGATAGGGTATAAGTTTTTGAAAAATGATTTTAAAGTATCATTAATATAGTAGATATATGTGGTACATTTAAAGACATCATATTATTTCCATATTTTATTTATTTATTTATTTATCTCTTATAGATATTTTGATTGACATGCCACATTGGGAGCCAAAATAATTACACCTTTCTAACTTGACATGACATCTATAATATAATTTATTCATGTTATCTTCTATTACCTTGATCTATTTTATTGTATCTATATTTTATTAGGTTTTGATTTATATTATTACAAAGTGTATAGACTCTTGATTTTACTTTGGTTATTAATCACTACATAGAAGAATCTTGTATAAGGGGATGCATTCAAAAGATTATGTGTCGATCCATCTCAAACCTGGTGATTTCTTTTAGTGTTACAAAACATAGATGATTTGTTTAATAAAAATTACATTATGGTTATTAAATTAATTTACATGTTATGTAATTCAGAATATGTATGATTAATATAAATGAATGTGTAATTAATTGTTTCTTAGTTTTTAATTATTTCACTTGTGATGTGAAATAAATTCACATGTGATATAGATTATTCATTCAGACATGTTCGATTCAGTTATAACCATTTATAAAAAAATTATTAAATAGTGTATTGAATCCAAAAATAATAATTAATAAACTGTTGTTGTATTATTGATACATATATTGAATTTTTAATGTATATATAATAATTAAGTTGATTATATTCTATAAATGAAATTCTAGAATATATGTGAATATAATAATTTACAGAGAAGTTCAATTTAATACAGAATACAACTATGCAATACTCCATGTTTCGATGGTTTATATAATATTAATAGATGATTATATACATGTTAAATTTTCAAAATAACTTTTTTTTTCTCTAAAACACAATTCATACTTATTTAAATTAAATATAATGAAGTTATATAATTTATTAAAATATATATATGATAAAATTTATATGTTTTTTTGGATATAATAAAACAAATGAACGAATCAATCAATGTGATAATTAAAATTATTATTTATTGGTTATTTTTTGAATGTAAACTAATGAATTGAAGTGAATACTAACTAAATTATTCTCTGCGTTCATGGATGATCATGAAATTATACAAAGAAATAAATGGGCTTCATTTATTTTAACATATTTATAACTTCTTGGGTTTTGAAATAATTATTTTACTAACAAAAAGATATGATTTCTTGTTGAATACTGCTCTACTATGTAATTTCATGATTTATCGTAGATTCATTCCTATAAATTAATGAAACCAACCATTTTTCCCTTAACCAACCCATTTGAGGAAACCATATGATCACTTACATAAATACCACATCATTTTACATGAATATTCAGAACATCTCTCCATAATACATTCCACAAAACCATAAATATTTAGTATGATCAATCTTTGGATACATAATAAATATATTTTTAGAATAATATTCAAAATATCTTAAAAATGTATTCTCACATAGAAACCATCATAGATATCCCATATAATAACTTTTATCATACATTGGGGAAAAGGGAACATACAAAATTTTGAGATTAGATACTTTATTGTGTAAATATGGAATATATAAATATATGATACTATGTAATAATTTGATAAATATTACTATATTAAAATATGACCATGACTTATGAAAGTCAAATCCAACAAAAATTGTTCATAAATCAAAATTCATGGAATAATTATTTTTCATTAAAAAATAAAAGAGTCATAAGAGTTCATAATCATCATTAATCTATCATGTTTCATGATATCTTATAATATTTATAATACAAAATATTTTGAATGAATTAGAAGATTGAAAAATCGTTCCCATATCCATGGATCACTAATAAGAAATTTATAGTTTATAGTTTATCATTATGAATTTTATTCACTCCCCATTACATAATTTTATGTAATTTAAATCCACTTCCAATAAAATTTTAATGGAAAGGGTCCCTTACTTAATAAGATTGTAATGATATAAAAATAATTTATACCAAAATATAACATCATTTTAAATAAATATTCACTATATTTTACAAATATACAAGCCTATGTAATGTAGTGGTTTTTTATATTTTTAGAAATCATAGATAAGGCACTTTTTTTTAACATATATTAAATGACATTAATGTGGTTCTTCCTATGAAGAATCATTTCTTAAAATTGATTACATATTTCCATTTTTAATATACTAAGGAGTATATAAATATTATAGTGTGTGTGATCAAATTATTTGCGAGGGTAAATAGAAGATATATTTATTAATGACCATAATTTTTTATACGCATAAGTGTATGAGAACACGATACATACATAATAAAATAATACTGAATCATTTAATGAACATTAACCATGATTTATGGAATAAGGTTTTTTCAAATGTAATGACATGAAAGAAAAGTGTATGGAATCAAAAATAATATATCACGAACCATGATAATAAATCTTATGCATAAGACATAACATTGTGGAAAAATGATAAACATATAAAATCATTTACATAATCAAGGACAACAAACAATATTATCATATTGGTTTGGGTATAGTCTATATTCTATCATTTCCATATTCAAAGATCACACCCAAGATGTTACTAATATATACATTCCCTTATGAAATATTTATAAATCGACATTATAGGAAAAATTAACCCATAATATATAATTAATTTCCCAATTCATTAGAAGGCCTTATGTTTCTAGTCCCAAATACCACTTAATGAAAAACATATATCTATGTGCCATAGCATCCTGACACATTCAGTAATTCATTATATCATATCCCATATATTGGAATCACCATTCATAAAAATAACATCATTTCATTATATCATAACCCCAAGAAAAGAAAAGAGTTTCACTAACATTTCATCATTTCATCATAGTATAACCTATATAAAATAAACATTCTGATTTAATCATAATATAATTAATATATTGGAATGAAACTAGTTTCCATGAAGCCAAATTAAATCAATATAATATATATAGTTAATGAATGTGAATGTTTTATCAAAATCATATCCCTAATCATGAATAATAATCCTTAAATAATATTTATATAGATGAAATATAAATAAATTCGATTTGAATATTTCATTCCAAACATGAAAAATATTTCTTATTTCGTTGATAAGGTTTTTACAAAAATGTAAAAAAATATTCAAAAAAATATTTTCATTGAAAATAACCATAATATAATGTCAAATAATCATCAAATAAAACCACTGTCATGATTTTGGGAAAATTCAATCACACCATTTAACAGAAAATATAACATTCCTTTCAAAAATTTGGTGGAAATATAAAAAACAACACTTCAGATTATTTTTTAAATATAGATCATTTAGATAATTTTAAAATATGAATAAATTTAATAAAAACCCATATTAAATATTACATGTATTGGTAGAAACATCCCTAATTCTATTTTGAATATAATTAAAATTTAAGTCAAATTTTCATGAATAAAGAGGAAATAAGGTATGTTGTTCATTAAAAACATTTTTTTGATCAATTTTAGTATAAAATAGAAAATTAATATATTTTTACATTAAAATTAAATGAATTAATATAAGATAATAAAATATATGTTCTTTAGAATATAATATTCATATAATTTCATTTAATAGAAATTGTATATATATTCTTGAAACAAAAATGAGATTATTGGATAAATCATTTCATCTATTACCATTTTTTCATACATTTTCGAACATCCTATGTCATTAACAAAATATTATCACATATATATTTCTATATTTCAATACATTATATATTCAAAATAGCTATTTATAAAAAATTATTCAAAAAAATTATCATTCGGGTGAAAACATGTCTGTTTGACAGTCATGTCTCTTTTTGATGGATCTAATAAGGAATAATGGTAATGGATTCATAATATATATAATATTAATCGTAAAAATTATAATAATTATTCATTTTAACAATTTCATCACCATTCCTATATAGTGGTAATAAAAAAATTAATTAAAGAACCTTGTGGGAACTATAATCCATCCATACATACATGTGATGTTTCCTCTTTTTTGTGGATTGAACCAAATAATGGTAAATAATAATAAACCATTAAATATGAATTCTTTATTAATAATTTTTATATATATTAATTAAATTTATAATTATTACCATCCGTGTAATGATGTGTTTTAAAATGAATCACATCACTTCATGGATGAGGTAGTCCATAGATGCACATGTTCATCATTGTCTTTTTCTAATAGAGGGAAAGTTAGAAAATTTGAAATAATATTTTGAATATAGAATAATAATTATGTAAAAATGTTTCATATATAATCATTTAAACTATTATAATAAACAAACAATGAATGTTGGTTATGAAAAATTAATCACATCACTAGGTGGATGTGGTAGTCTATATATATGCATGACTGATAATTTCAGTTTAAAATATATAGAATACAGGTGAAAACATTATTCCATATATAAAAGTAAAATATATGTATATTTTTAATATTTATTTAGTAATTTTATTATGATAAAAATATATTTATAGGATTTATTAGAAGAGATAAACATTGAACAAATCTGGAAAAAATATTATATCTTCATCGAGACCCCTCCATTGGCTTGTAATTAATCTTATATAAAATGGTATTATGGTAATATGTGGACATAAATAACCTATATTATGAGGTTATAATATATAGGGTCTGGATTTTCTAACCCATATTTGTCCATGTTTGTGAATAATGTAGTATAAAATAATTCAATTTATGTTTCAGTGGAGTGACACATATCGAATTTCAAAAATGATTTAAATAATATAATGTCACATTATTATTAATGTAGATGCAAATTGAAATTACATTAACTTTAGGATTAACTATGGATATAACATTTTACCCTAGTAATATTTTTTCTTGTTACATTTAATTTTAATCTTATCTCTTAATTAAACAACCATGTAAACTTGTGGTATCGATAACCATGGTATGAAATTCTTACTATTCGTTTAATATTTATTATAAAAGAGAATTAGGTGTATTACCATAAATTATTATAAATATTATAAATAAAAATATGAACTCCACTAAAAAATTTTAAATTCCATAAACATTGATAAATTCATATTAAAATTATTGTTAAATTTGAAGCAATATTTCCATCAAAATGTTCATTTTGATCATAAAATTGGGTTTAACATCCATAAAATCCATGAAAAGTATCTTAAATATATGTTAAAATATTTAACTTATTATATATTCCATTCATTTCATTAAAATAATTGATTAGTAATGATTTATTTCGAAAATCATGATAAGAACATGTTGTGCACACATTACAAAATAATTTTATGAAAATTCATAATTTTCCCTTAAAATTATATTATTTTTATTTATAACCAATTAATAACCATTGAAATAAATCATCAAATTTGGAAACAATTATTTCATATGTGTATAATATAAATTAATTTTTAAAATTGGATAAAGTTACCATTGACTAAAAGAAACCTGATAAAAAACAATGAGAATTGAACAAATATTTAAAAAATGTTATTTAGGAGATACATTATTTGAAATGAATGATAAAAATTATATTTTAAATATAGTTCATTTAAATAACATATTATTTGATTTACTTAAAAATGTATATACATTATTCATATAAATAAAATTATTCATGTAATGAAGGCTATAAAAATATTAATTTTCTAATGGAAAAAAGTCATAAAATCACATGGTTCTACATTATACCCAACTAAAAATAATGTCTACTTATAAATACCATAACTATAATAAAAAACTAATAATTATAATTATACCTCATCACATAATTAGGTTCCAATATATAATCCTCAAATTTTTGTTTCTGGGAAAAAAACTATATTCATGGTTTTGTTCCGTAGAACATTCTCGATTCAATAAAGAATATATAATGGTAATTAATATTATTTGGGTTCCTGATAATTTTTTATTAACTATTATAATAGTAAATATGATGGATCATTTAAATACATACTCTGTATAGATACATAAAACACCATGTTAAATTAATTGATATTTTTCAAAAGATTCATGTGATTTTAAAAAGTCCTAATATGATCAAGACCTTTTTAGTGAATATAATATCTTGGAATTATATTGTGATTATTTAAAAACATAATAGTATTTTTACAGTGTGATACTCATATGAAAACATTATCTCTATATTCGAATAATAAATATCACTGATGTTTATCAACATCATGTTTCTCTCAACAATGTTATTTTCTAATGCAATACTAAATGTATCTGACCTTCTCTTTCATTTCCATATCAATATTATGTTTCAATAGTATTAATTATCTAATTTCATCCAACTACATTTGAGTTATGCACTTATTTCTATAGATATATACATAATTACATGTTCTAATTCATTAGTGAAATCTATTGTTATAATAAAACCTGAATGCATAAATGTGTTCATCCCAGTCATTGTTGGAATCCATATAACATGACATGAACATATCATATGGGGTTTTAATTATCATATATAACACACCATCTAAATGAGGGTGATATTAAATCATAATGCATTACAAAATATTATAATAAATCTAATCAATGCATTAGAAAAATGAGTTAAAACATGGAAATCAATCATATACTAAAGAATATGGTAATCCTTGAAACCATTCCAGTACCTTAATTTATAAAATGGAATGTTGGTAAAAAATTTATTCATATTTCATTGAAAATAAATTTATATACTTATTAATTCGATTGAGAACAACCTAGATAACATTATGTCCTCATGATGTTTTGGGGATTTTGATGACAAAATCCAAAGTTATTTTTTCCCGTTTCTATTCTGTGATAATACTCATTATAGATTGACCATAATCATTGGACTCATATATTTAATATAATGACATATAATTTATAGAGATAAATACTATATTATAATCGTTTAACTTTTTGAAACACAAAACATGCTTCCAGATCTTTAAACCTCTTTATACTTCTATAATCAATTAGAAATGGTGTGTTATAGGAATCATCAATTAGATATTTAATAATATCCAATATTAATGTGACATTTAATTATTAACTAGACCTTATTATTTTATCACAATAATTGCTGAAATTGGTAACATTATATGAATTTTTATTTAGATACAAGTATTCTTCCAATGCCTTATAAATCCTCATGTTGACGGATTATTGATCATTCATCTATGATTGATAAGATATGTCATATTTCGTAATGATCATGAGTTAATTCATTTGAAAATCCATATTTATTATATCTCCTTCAATCTTCATGATTTATGAACAAGAATGGTCTTTATGACACATATAATATCTCATATTTTTCTCTTTCAAAATATGGTAATTTCTTCTGATGTCGGAATCATTAACACCTTTATGAATCTCGATTTTTTCATTTTTGACAATTCATTTAAAATATATACATCATTATTTTAGGATCATTAAATATTACACATCCTTCATCATAAAATTAATTCCTTTGTACTCTATTTATGAAAATAATATTTAAAACACTAAACCATGATAATGTAATTTTTATATTGAATTTTCAATGGTCACATTGAATATGATATAAATGTATCATTATATATAAGGATATATCCCATTACATTGTTTTATGAGTTAATAATATTCAAAAACCTTCTCCACTATACATTAATGATAAAATTGGTGTAGTGACCAACATTATTTTTATATTCATGAAGGTTTCGACGCATTCTTCTATCAAATAGAACATTGTCCCTTCAGAGTCAACATGGTTTTTGGATTAGGTTCCCAAGATAAATTTCTAAAAGTAATTCTTAGTAACCATAAATTCTATTTAAACTATGTATCCTGGTTACCATGGTTGGATTTTGATATTTCCAAATAACAACCATCTTTGGAGTATGTACCGATATTTACTCAATATAGATTATATAAAATATGAATGAAACATTTTTATTCTTAAAATAATTATTTCTAAAGGGTTTATATAGTTTATCATTCCCCAATGTATTCAATAGAATCCATAAATGGTCTTTAATATTGGACTTGATCATATAATATGTTAGTATTCCATCAATATATAATTGTAAAATATTATCTTTGTTGTGTTAAAAAACTCATATCATTAAATCCAAAAATATAGTGGGAGTAATTGGAATAACCAAATGTAGTAAATATAATATAACTATGACAATTCAATATATGGAATTATTTCCTTGTTATTTTTTCTATATAAAACCATGATTTATGATATCCATAATGAATTTAAATCATGAAATTGAATTGGGCTTTAGGAAATTGATCAATCAAGTTAAAAACATAAGGTGGATGATTCTTCTTATTGAAATGGATCTTTTTATATTCCAAATAATGAATCAAAAGAAATATTGAAAAGTAATAATTTTTCACAAAAAAATACAAAAGGATCACCCCATGGTGACTCACTAGGGAACATGAGTCCCTGTCATAATTTACCATGTGTACCTTATTTAAATCATGTAACACTTTTGGTGATGTTATATACAATGTCTTTAAATTTGATAAATACTATGCATGAGTTATTTTAAAATATAATCATTAATATTATGGGGAAGATGAGGAAATTTTAATGGAAATAATCACACATAATATATAAACTTTTGTATATCTTTGATAATAATTTTACCCCCAACCATTTGAGATAAACACCCTTCACGAAAATTTCCAAATAAGTATTCAATGGATTTAAATTCCATTGGATGTTTATATTCACCCTTTTTGAAAAATATAATCATTTAATTATTTATAATATAAAACAAAACTCCTCTTCATTTGTATATGATATTTATTCTATATATATGGAGATATTCCCTCCCAGAACAATGAAACACATTTACTAGATGGTGGTTTCAATATTTATAAGAAACACATTCCTAGATAAATCGATTGGATATAAGATTTAGAAATGAAATTTAATCATAATACCTTCATGATTTTTTATTAACATAAAATCGATTCATTGTGTTTTTTTCATTATAATCATAAAAAATTAATCACATATAAATTACATGATAGATATATTATCAAATAAAATATTTTTAATTAAAGATTTGATGGTAAGTGTACCTTTCATCACCACATTCTCAGGATCCACCACAGTATTTGTGATCAAATGAGTGTTTACCTTTTTCAATTAGATTAAGTGGTAAATTATACTAATTATAATCATTAACCATATGATTAAAAAACTATTTAGCCTAATTTCCATACTTCATTCCATTATAATATTTGTGTTTCTATTGCATATTATGTTGAATTTTTTCTTAGTTCCATTCATTTATATCATTATCAAAAGAAATTTAATATTATTTTCTTCAATGGACTTCACTTACAGATATACAATATTTACCATAACCAATAAAAAATAAACTATATATATCTATAAACATTTCAAAAAAACCAAATGAATAATTTTTTATCTTATAGGGGGTTTATTAATATAATATCATCAAAATTCCATATTTTAATTCTTATACCAAAAAACATGTAAACAATTATAACACCCTGATTTTTAAAGGAAATTTTGTTTCAGATAAATAAAATTTTAATTTAGTTACATAAATTAACTAATTCAATCAATCCATTCACATGGAACCAAACCAGAATGTGTTACACGACACCTACATGATATTTTTTATATTAATTAGCAACTTGGTGTATGTTACACATAACACCATGTTTCTACAAAACATCTTTTTCGATATAATTATTTAAATGAGATAATTATAACATATCCATTAATAAAAATATATGAATAATGATAACTACTTTAAAAAAAATAGATTTTTTTATATAAATAAATCATATAGAAGATGAAAGATATAATTTTTTGTAATGTATGTATATCTTTAAAATACCATTTTATCAAATAAACTACTTTTAATGTGCTTCTGTGAAAACTAATGAATTTAATTTTAAACACAATTTAACATTTTAATTTTGTTCAATAAAATTATTTTCTGAATTTGGAATATTGAAAATAAATTATGGTGAGTATTTGTGATTTTTCTGATAAACATCATTTTTTGGATGAATAGTATAAAATATAGATTTTGAATTCAATATTACATTTTTATATAATTTATTTATAATAATGAATTATATTTTAATTTTGTTAATAAGATTAATAATATAATTTTTTATCAGTTAATCCAATGTATGTCCTTTGAACTAATTTAACATTGGAATATGATATAAAAACTTCACAAAAATTTGGTCATTTTAAAATTAAATGTTTTTGTGTTTTTTATTTAAGAAGATTTATTTTCAATTAGATTCATATACTTCTTTGAATGGAATTTGATAAAATGGATTCCATATTTGGAATCTTCATAAATTAAAATGTCTAATAATTTCAATGTATTTTTTTACCAAAATGATTAGTAAATGTAATTAAAAATGATTATGTCGATGAAGGTGAAATTAATATTAACAAATGACTAAACCAGAAATTGAAGACACTAACCAAACTTGAAAAAATTTTAACACTGATTTTATCTTAATATTTTAATACTATGTTCACTTGGATTGCCTATGGACCATTATTTTACCCACACGTGACTTGAAAACATGTGTAGAATTTTCATTAAAAACATTACATGAGTGCCACTCCTTATGTACTATAAAAGGGTTTCCGTTCCTCCAAATTCATTACACATATGAGGCCCCTTGATTATCCCAAAATATTCTCAAATAATCCTCCAAATTCCCTCAGATCTTTTTTGAAGTCTCCATTTTGGCAGATAGTCTTTTAAAGAATCCTTTTTTGTAAACCAAATAGAGTTACACAATTAAGAGGTGACATCTTCTATCAAGTGAATTCATTTATTTCCATTCTCCACCCACCATATTATTTTTCTATTTGTGTATAAAAACTTTATTATAATAAATATAATAGCTTTTTTATGTGAAGGTATCAACCAACAGTTACACAAACCTCCATCGAATGGATAATGAACATATTCTTTATGTGTACGCCATACTACGACCTCGCTAAACAATGATTTTTTAGTTTTTAATACTCTATATCATGGTGGAAGTTATGATGTAAAATATATTCATATATTTTATATGTAAAAATTACTATTTCATTAGTCTTATATATTTCTTTTTTTAAAAAAACCTTTTTACTTTCCATTGTTTATGAATACGATAATTTTGTTTGAGGAAGTGTTCACTACTGCCCACTCAATGTTTTATGAATTATTCATAAACAAAATAGATTTTATTAAAGAAGTGTTTAGTGATTATATATTTTATATAAGATATATTAAATATAAATCAATTAATATATTAATATATACACTTATGTCACTTTCTTGCATTCATTCATTATGATAATTACATAAAAATTTCATTCATGCATACAAACGAGCTACCCAACACATACACTATGTATTATGATTCATAAAAAATATTTTATAGATTATATAATGTCATATATAATATAAAAAATGATATTTATTTAATTTTTTTCATTATGATTATCATTATATAAATTAAAAATGCAAAATATATAACAAATTAAGAGACATGCCAAAAATAAAGCGAATACTACCTAAACGGAATCCATGATATAAGATGGTTAACAACATGGTATTATAAGTTATTAATAAAAAAATATATGGTATATATATGGTAATATGAGTTTTTAAATGATTTATAAAAAATTTATATTTATTATAATTTTTTTTGAATGAGTATGACTGGATTTAAGACACAATGTAAGGGGATTTCATATCACTTTTTATTTCAGTGAGATACATTCTACATTATCCACTCGTTCTGTAACGACCCAAAGTTTCATTAATGGAAAATCCCTCTTGATCCAGTTAAATGTTTCTTTATGAAAAATGTTTTTATAAGATGTCAACTTCTTTAAGTTTTACGTTAAGATTTGTGACCGTTACTTTTATAGCCGTTGAACAGTGATCATCTGGGTAGTTTAAATATAAGGCTTTAACGAACCAATTTTCTACTCAGACAAATGAAGCGATGGCCTCATCCAGTAGAATTGCCCCTTACGAAGCCCATTTGTCGGAGCTCGGAAAGGAGGTGGCGTCTTTGGGCTTTGCCCTTGACCAAGCCCAAGCTGAGCTTCATCATGTCAAGCTCGAACGTGATCGTCTACGGGAAAAATGGAAGTTGATAGAGATCACCACTCGAGCGATGTTATCCGAGCAACCCAAAGAGTCTGTCACCATCGCACACCTTACCCTTAGGTCTTATGCGGCTATTTTAAGGGGTTATGTAACAAATAAGTAGCACCATGTTCATGTACATTATTTTGTATATAATAATGAATATAATTTCTAGTCATTTTTGATGCATTGTAATTAGTTTTTAATGTACAAATGATGTTTTTAGTTATTATTTAATTAAGAATTATATTTTATTAAATTAAAGGATTTTTGAATTAAATAATATTTTAATAAAATATTATTATTAATATTAAATTAATTTTTATTAAATATAAATGATCTTATAATTTTATGAATGCAATTAAAATTTTTATTAAGGTTTGAAAGCTATTTCTGTCAAAACCCGTGAGTTTTTTATAAATGTCGGTTTTTATTTTAAAAGTGAAAATTCACATATTTAGAAAATTATTTAGATAAAATAAATATTATTTTTGGAATCAGGACGTCGAAATTATCCAACGGTGAATTTTTCATAATTTTTTGAGACAATCAATTTTTTGGGTAAAGTATAGTATCATGATACGTCATGTGCAATGAGTGTTGACTCATGCTAATTCAAGTGCAACGAGGGTTTACTCGTGCTTCAAGTGCAATGAGGGTTTACTCATGCTCCATGTGCAATGAGCCTTGGCTCATGCTAATTCAATGTTAAGTGTTGTTGCCACATTTCCATGTTATGATTATCATGCTTTAACATGCCTTTATGTTCATGTCTCTATTAAGCTCTATTGATATGCCTATTGCCTAACATGTATTGTACTCCTCATGTTATTCATTATGTACTCCCTTACTGGGCTTTATATCTCACCCTTTTCTTATGCATGTCCTCAGGTTATCCCATGCAATGCTAAGTACGAAGGAATGTAGTGGTCATGTAAAGGAAGTTTTCAATAAGGATGTTGTATTTCAAGTTTAAAGTTTTTATGTAATGATCCTAAGCCCCAAAGACACTAAACCTCTCGATCTTCTTTGTTGTATCAAGTGAAGTTTTATGTAATAAAGCATGTTTAAGTTGTAATAAAAGCAGGGTTGTCATAGTTGGTATCAGAGGATAGGTTTAGTTATTTTTGGGATTAGGAAACCCTAGTAAAGCCTTAGATACAAGACCAAGCATAATAAAAACATCCCTAAGTTTTGGTAAATACTAAGTAAGTGTTTTATTAAACAAATACATCCCTGTCTGGATACGAGCAGGTAGAGGCGGCTCTGGAACAGATGTATCCTAGGGGTAAAACCCGAAAACACCGCTTTGAGCTAGACTCGAACGGGAACTGGTGCACGACAACGGGCCTTGCTGCACTCTTGGTTACGACACTCCCGGGGGATATGTTTTGATAAATTCACAATCTTAGTATGAACCCTTATTAAGGGAAAAATGCCCCTATGAATATATGTTAGAAGGAAGATCATGAAAAGCCTGGATTGAATCCTATAGACTCATGAGTTAAAGAGATTAAAGTTTATTTATAAGTCATCAACTTTTGTCTTTGGATTACCCTTTATGTGTTACCCCTAACTTTCCTTTTATTCCAGCCAATGGCCGGTAATAGGAGAACTCGGGCTAACAACTGTTGTGAAGATCAGTGTGATGACTGTACTTATGAGATGCCCAATCCAATGGGAGCGGGAATCGCGAACTTTGTCACACTTCTCTCTCAGCTAACTCAAGTTTTGAATAGAAACACTGGTCAAGAGGAACGTTCAACCCCCCCTAAGAAAGAACAAGTCGCTATTGAAAGCTTCATGAGACAAAGGCCTCCTACTTTTAGTGGATCATCTGATCCCACGATTGCTGAACAATGGATCAACTCCATTGAAAAGATATTCTCTATCCTCCAATGCTCTGAAAAAGAGAAGGTTCTCTTAGCGGCTTATCGTATGGTGGGTGAAGCTGATCAATGGTGGACGTTGATCAAAAATACGAAGCCTGAGGAGGAGATCGAGGCTTTGGAATGGAAGGTATTCCGGAAGATGTTTTTCGATAAATATTTTCCACGCACCCTTCGTCTTAAGATGGAAAGGGACTTCCTTTCCCTCAAGCAGAAAGATGAGGAATCTGTGGGAGCGTACGAGGCAAACTTCACAAGGCTTGCACGATACGATTCCGGCTTTGTCGTTACCCCCGAATGCAAGGTTGACCGCTTCTTTGGTGGGCTGAAGCCTAGCTTGCGGAAAGCATTAGCGATCCGTGACTTCGACAGCTATGAGGAAATTGTCCGATGTGCCCTCAAGGATGAAATGGAGATCGAAGAATCACAGGGGTATCATGGGGACAAGAAGCGGAAGGTGGACTTCAATGCTGGTGGTCCGATGGATAAATCCAACGGCGCTAAGAAATTCCAGCACCCCACTTGCCAAAAGTGTGGAAAGAAGCACCCTGGAAATTGCCTTAGGGGGACAAGAAAATGCTTCAAGTGTGGAAGAGAAGGGCACCTAGCTGTTAACTGTCAGCAAGAAGGACCCGCGGCTGCGACGGAGGGGAGGAACACTCCGTTCGAACCTCAACGCGTTGTTCAATGCTTCAAATGCAAAGAACCGGGTCATTTTGCGAATCAGTGCCCTAATACAAGGGTTATCGGAGGCAATCAACAACCTCCAAGACAACAAGGAAGAGCTTTTGCCATCACTTCTGCCGAAGTGAACCCCGAAAACGAAGTGGTGACAGGTACGCTAGTTATTCATTCAAGAATAGCGAACATACTTTTTGATTCAGGTTCTACGCATTCTTTTATATCTCAAAAGTTTAGTAGAACAATCCCTGCACCACCACAAATCATGGAAGTAAAGATGTCGGTGAGTACGGCAAATGGGGCAATCATTGCATCCCATGAGTATAAGTCCTCCCCTGTTATAATCTCTGGATTGAATTTTCCCAGCGAACCTCGTCATACTCCCTTTGGTGGAATTTGATGCAATTCTTGGCATGGATTGGCTTTCCTTATATAGAGCCAACATAAATTGTCGGGAGAGGGAAATCACACTCCATATGGAGAATCGACCCCCGATTCTTTACAAGTGTCAGGAGGAAGATGAATCTCCTTTAGCTCCATCATCTCAAGCATGGATATTACTGCCTTATGAACATGCATATCTGGCTCAGATGATTGAGTCCAAGGAAGAAACCACCCTTGAAGAAATGCCTATTGTGAGGGAATTCGCTGAAGTATTTCCCGAGGAACTTCCTGGTCTTCCTCCAAGAAGAGATGTTGAGTTCTCAATTGAACTTATACCTGGGGCGCTACCAATATCCAAGACTCCATATAGAATGGCTGTGGTTGAGCTTGAAGAACTGAAGAAACAACTACAGGAGAATCTGGATAAAGGGTTTATACGCCCAAGTGCATCACCATGGGGTGCACCAGTCCTCTTCGTCAAGAAGAAGGATGGGTCAATGCGGCTTTGCATCGATTATCGTGAACTTAACAAAATCACGATAAAGAACAAGTATCCTCTCCCAAGAATCGATGACTTGTTTGGTCAGCTGCGTGGAGCACAATACTTCTCCAAGGTCGTCTTGCGGTCGGGATATTATCAAATAAGGGTGAAGAAGGAAGATATCCCCAAGACTGCTTTTCGTACAAGGTACGGGCACTATGAATTCATAGTAATGCCTTTTGGACTCACCAATGCTCCAGCAATATTCATGGACTTGATGAATAGAGTCTTTAGAGATTACCTAGATAAATTTGTGGTAGTCTTTATAGATGATATTCTAATATACTCCAAAACCAAGGAGGACCATGAGGAGCATTTAAGAACTGTACTGGAGACTTTGCGCAAGGAGAAGCTCTATGCCAAGTACAGCAAGTGTGAGTTCTGGTTGAAGGAAGTCTCATTCTTGGTCCATATCATCACAAGCAATGGGATATCTGTGGACCCCTCCAAAACAGATGCAATTGAGGGATGGCCGAGGCCAACATCGGTAACTGATATCCGTAGCTTCTTGGGGTTAGCTGGATATTATCGACGATTTGTGAGAAACTTCTCACGATTGTCCAACCCTCTTACCAAGCTAACTTGAAAGGGAGTAAAGTTTTCTTGGAGTGATGAATGCGAAGAAAGCTTCAAGGAGTTGAAAAGGAGGCTTATCACTGCACCTGTGCTCACTTTACCCACAAGTGGGGAGCTTTTTGTGGTATTCAGTGATGCTTCAAAGAAGGGATTAGGATGTGTGTTGATGCAGAATGATAAAGTGATATCCTATGCCTCAAGACAGTTGAAAATCCATGAGCGAAACTATCCAACGCATGATCTGGAGTTGGCGGCGGTGATCTTTTCCTTGAAAATCTGGCGGCATTATCTCTATTCAGAGAAATGTGAGATATATACTGACCACAAGAGTCTTAAATATATATTCACACAGAAAGAGCTTAATATGCGCCAGAGAAGATGGATAGAGCTCATAAAAGATTATGACTGTTCAATACATTACCACCCTGGGAAGGCGAACAAGGTGGCGGATGCCCTAAGTAGAAAGGATCCAGCAATTCTATCAATGATGAGAATTGAGAAGGATCCAATCTTCTTAGACTTGATGAAGATGGACGTGGGAATCATAAAGAAGGGAACATCATCAATACTTTCACAAATGATTGCTCAACCATCTATTTGGAAAGGTTAAAGGATGCTCAAAAGGATGATGCGAGAATCCAAGAAAAAGTGGAAGCTATCAAAAAGGGAAAATCCTCAGAGTTTAATGTTAATGAAGAAGGAATTGTGCGGTTTGGTAAAAGACTATGTGTCCCATCAAGTTCGGAGCTGAAGAAGGAACTTTTGGATGATGCACATAGTTCAAATTTCTCTATTCACCCAGGGAGCACAAAGATGTATCGAGATCTCCGAGAAAACTTTTGGTGGGATAATATGAATAAGGAGATGGCCGAATATACATCAAAGTGCCTTGTGTGTCAGCAAGTGAAGGCAGAGAGGCAGAAGTCTAAGGGGATGATGCAACCATTGCCCATACCAGAATGGAAATGGGAGAACATCACCATGGACATCGTCATTGGACTTCCAAGGACATCCAAAAGCAACAATGCAATCTGGGTTATTGTGGATCGTCTTACAAAGACTGCACACTTCATTTCTATTCGAGAGGATTTCTCTTTGGATCAACTGGCACAGATATATATCAGGGAAGTGGTACGGTTGCATGGAGTACCACTATCTATTGTGTCGGACCGAGATCCAAGATTTACCTCTAAGTTTTGGAAGAGTCTTCAACATGCTCTGAATACTGAACTGAACTTCAGTACGGCCTATCATCCTCAAACTGATGGCCAATCCGAGCGGACTATCCAAACACATGAGGATATGTTGAGAGCGTGCTCAATGGACTTTAAAGGAGGATGTGATCAACATCTTCCTCTAGTTGAGTTCTCTTATAATAATAGTTTCCACTCGAGCATCCAAATGGCACCATATGAAGCCCTATATGGGAAAAGGTGCAGAACACCGGCATGTTGGGATGAGGTCGGTGAACGTATGCTGCTTGGACCAGAAATGGTCGAAGAAATGGTGGAGAAGGTGAAAACCATTCAGCAGCATATCAAGGCAGCCCAAAGTCGACAGAAGAGTTATGCAGATAATCATCGACGAGACCTTGAGTTTAAAGTCGGAGACATGGTGTTTTTACGCGTATCTCCGTGGAAGAAGGTCATGAGGTTTGGAAAGAAAGGGAAGTTAAGTCCAAGGTACATCGGCCCCTTTGAGATTCTTGATCATGTTGGGGATGTGGCCTATCGACTAGCACTTCCACCTACTATGGCCAAGGTGCATGATGTCTTCCATGTATCCCTCTTAAGGAAGTACATACCAGACCCATCACATGTACTCTCTTCTGAGGTGGTACAATTAGAAGACGATCTTTCTTATGAGGAGCAACCAGTGAAGATCGTGGATCGTAGAGAAAAAGTTCTACGAAATAAGACAATGCCCCTCGTCAAGGTGTTGTGGAGAAACCACAAGTTTGAAGAAGCAACTTGGGAGTCGGAGGATATGATGAAGCTAAGTTACCCACATTTGTTTTACTGTGGGAAAAGGAAAATTTCGAGGGCGAAATTTCTTAAGGGGGGAATGTTGTAACGACCCAAAGTTTCATTAATGGAAAATCCCTCTTGATCCAGTTAAATGTTTCTTTATGAAAAATGTTTTTATAAGATGTAAACTTCTTTAAGTTTTACGTTATGATTTGTGACCGTTACTTTTATAGCCGTTGAACAGTGATCATCTGGGTAGTTTAAATATAAGGCTTTAACGAACCAATTTTCTACTCAGACAAAGGAAGCGATGGCCTCATCCAGTAGAATTGCCCCTTACGAAGCCCATTTGTCGGAGCTCGGAAAGGAGGTGGCGTCTTTGGGCTTTGCCCTTGACCAAGCCCAAGCTGAGCTTCATCAAGTCAAGCTCGAACGTGATCGTCTACGGGAAAAATGGAAGTTGATAGAGATCACCACTCGAGAGATGTTATCCGAGCAACCCCAAGAGTCTGTCACCATCGCACACCTTACCCTTAGGTCTTATGCGGCTATTTTAAGGGGTTATGTAACAAATAAGTAGCACCATGTTCATGTACATTATTTTGTATATAATAATGAATATAATTTCTAGTCATTTTTGATGCATTGTAATTAGTTTTTAAAGTACAAATGATGTTTTTAGATATTATTTAATTAAGAATTATATTTTATTAAATTAAAGGATTTTTGAATAAAATAATATTTTAATGAAATATTATTATTAATATTAAATTAATTTTTATTAAATATAAATGATCTTATAATTTTATGAATGCAATTAAAATTTTTATTAAGTTTTGAAAGCTATTTCTGTCAAAACCCGTGAATTTTTTATAAATGTCGGTTTTTATTTTAAAAGTGAAAATTCACATATTTAGAAAATTATTTAGATAAAATAAATATTATTTTTGGAATCAAGACGTCGAAATTATCCAACGGTGAATTTTTCATAATTTTCTGAGACAGTCAATTTTTTGGGTAAAGTATAGTATCATGATACGTCATGTGCAATGAGTGTTGACTCATGATAATTCAAGTGCAACGAGGGTTTACTTGTGCTTCAAGTGCAATGAGGGTTTACTCATGCTCCATGTGCAATGAGCCTTGGCTCATGCTAATTCAATGTTAAGTGTTGTTGCCACATTTCCATGTTATGATTATCATGCTTTATCATGCCTTTATGTTCATGTCTCTATTATGCTCTATTGATATGCCTATTGCCTAACATGTATTGTACTCCTCATGTTATTCATTATGTACTCCCTTACTGGGCTTTATAGCTCACCCTTTTCTTATGCATGTCCTCAGGTTATCCCATGCAATGCTAAGTACGAAGGAATGTAGTGGTCATGTAAAGGAAGTTTTCAATAAGGATGTTGTATTTCAAGTTTAAAGTTTTTATGTAATGATCCTAAGCCCCAAAGACACTAAACCTCTCGATCTTCTTTGTTGTATCAAGTGAAGTTTTATGTAATAAAGCATGTTTAAGTTGTAATAAAAGCAGGGTTGTCATACGTTCCTTTTGTGTGGTTTTTGTGATACCCATTCTTGAATTATATTTATCAAACAATTTAATTTATAGGTATTGAAATATTCATTTTATGTTCCTTTATTCATATAGATGAAGTTTTAAAATTTACCATATTCAAAAAATTGTTTTGTCTAAATTTTCCTTCTTTGAGACTCATGTTTTGTTATACAAATAAATATATTTCAAGATATATATACTCCCAATTTAAATGTTATATCAAAAATATCCTTATTTTAATTAAAAATTAAGCTTCAGGTAATTACAGTTTTCTAACATGGAGAGTATGACTCCATGTAACCAAGTGGTAAGATTTTATTGAAACAAATTCATCTCCTTTCAAAATTGTTAATGGCATTGTATATTTTTTGAAATATTATGATCCATATCTTATGTAAAATCATGAATTTTCTTCTCATATTTGTATTTAATATATCATTATATATTAGTACCATCTTATAAATCATTGGTAATTATGATTACATTTTCAATTAAAATCATGTTGTCCCTCTATTCTGTTGAAAATCTATTATATTCAAAATCCATGTTTTCCAAAAATCTATTAAAATCACCCCTGAAAAAAAATTTAATGTAAAATAAACATCATAAATATTTTATTATTTCTAAATTATTCCATTATATGTTATTTAAGCTATTATAAAGGTATTTTTCTCAAAAGGATTAATGTTTTAAAAAAAAATTTCATTGCACAGAGGTTATATTCCTCATGAAATGTTTTTAATGACATTTCATAATTATTTCCTATCGTAAATAACATTTTTTTTGTTAATCATTCTTTATGGGAGAATTATTCAATTTCTCCATTTGTATTACATCTCTAAATGTTTTTTAATAGAATGATGTCACTGAAACTCGTTTCACTTTCATGGGTTATATGCTTTTGAAGCCCACTTATTTTCATGGGTTAGTTTTATGAATAAATGATTATGAAACCAATATTTTTCAACAGGTTTTGATATGATTAAATTTTTATAATACCAATTTCATTTTATGGGTTATGATATGATTATTTATTATCTTGTGGAACATTTTCTTACATTTTCATTATGAAATGTGTGGGACCTATATCACTCTCTAATTAATTTGGTAATTATTTTTATATCATGAGATAAATATGGATAGAATGAGAAATAAACTCAGTTCAGTATCACATGGCTAAAACATGACACGATCTATGTTTAGTTTTATAGGGTTGTAAAGGGGATTCATCTATGTTCAGTATTACATGGCTAGAATGAGGTGTGAACCCATTTTAGTATAGGGATTTCACCACTACTATAGTCTCACTATAATGACATGACTACTATGGGAATAGTTAAGATAACCATTGGGTATTAATTTCTGGATTTGAAGAGTTATAATAAATTTTATTAAACTCCATGGATGGTGGGTTCTCTACACATAAAAAAATATGTTATATGGAACTTTTTACACAAAATTTTACAACTGGTTAGACTCTATATTCTAGTATTTTTATAGTCAAAATCATCCATAAATTAATATTGAAAATTTATTATAAAGTTGTTGTGTTTTTAAATTATATTGGGTTTAACATTGTAGTAAAAATTGGATTTAAATTATTGTTTTTTAATTAAAATTTAATATATATTGAATTTATAATAATTATAATGAAAAAATGCAATCAATAAATGAAAAACACATGAAAATAATTCACAATACATTCTTAAAAAAACTAGATTTTTGTTTTTTATAGTTTATTATGTAGTCTTTCACTAAATATGGAGTCTAAAAATGATTTAGTATAGTAATAGTCATTTATATTGACAGCCTAATATTATTAATCTCTCACTTACTATTTTAGGGACTTAAAAATATTAAATTTAAAAAATTGAATATATACTTACTACGTACCATTATATATATTAATATTGGATTTTTTAATATTTATTAAAAGTCTAAATTATAGAAATGTTTTATGTGTGAAATATAATAATATATTTAAAATATTTAAACCATTCAAGAAAACAATATATTATATATGTACTAATAAATCCCAAGTAACACAAATATGTTAGGTCATTCATATATATACTAAATATTTGTAAATTTAGATAGTTTAATTTATTTTACCGATAATATGGAGTAAAATTAATATGTTATGAAACTAATTGAATATATTAGATATAAAATTGAATATAATGTGATATTACCCTATTTCAAGAGGGATTGTATTGGTTATATGATCATTTAACTTAATAAGAAGAAAAATTGTATCAACGAAGATGAAATATCCTTGATTAAAATATAGTCATTCTTTCAAATTACTCTTGTGTGGGAACATTGATTTTATATACACAGTATAATTTGGATTATATTTCACTACCTATAGTAAATATTAGTTAACATTATTATTCATAAAATTCTCTATAATAACATTATCAATTTTACAGTCAACATGTTTAAAATTTTGTATTCTAATTTAGGGAAATGGTAATCATAAATTTGGTATGATGTGGTCATTACATAAATTAAGTTATCCATTCCATGTTCCCATTATATTTTTTGAACTATATGTATGTTCTCTTAAGGTATAAATACTATTTTATAACATGTCACACTCTCTTTATGTGCTCTATGTGATTAAAATTTTCTTCTATGAATTATATATTATGTTATATATAATTCACTCATTAGTTCTCAATTTCTGTTTCACTCCTGTGAGTGATTTCAGTCACTTAAATTTTAATTTAAAATTATTCATTGCTTCTAATCATTGTTGAAAACTCCATTAAATAATATGTTAAATAATATCATTTATAATTTATATAATTACAGAAATCATATAAAATCAAATAATTTTGTTAAATTTTTTTTTGAATTTAGATTCAGAAATTTCAAATAGTTGTGTGGGATTAAAGGGAGAAAAATTCATAATAGGCTGATCAGTAATATGTTGATGGTAATAAATATGTATTTTATTATATAATTATATAGGAAACATTACAGAATTTTATTCCGGAATAAATATCTGATTTATATGGATTATGTCATAATTATTTAAAATTTTGAATAAATCAAGATTTTGATTTTTTTGATTTATTTATTTTTAAAATAAAATTGACATTCTTTAATTGAGTATTGTAATTGTGAGAATTGATCACTAAGATAGTGTAATGAATCAGAGATTCAATAATGGGTTTTAATAGAAAAATTAGTGTCATATTTTGTTTTCACAAGTTAAATAATGGATAACATCATTTAAATAAAAAAGATACCAAATTAATTTTACTACATATAGATATAATGTATTATAAATAATATGTAGTTACTTCCGAGACAACTATTGTAAGAAAAAAATCTCACTAGACTAGAGTCAGTGAATTACTTGTTATATTGGCATGGTTAGAAGGAATGAAAATCCTGATGGAAAAAATCAGATTATTAGTCTTGATGAACTAGATATAAAAATTTAACTCAAATTACATTGGAATATGTTAGAATATACAATACATAAAAAAATTAAAAACTACATCCACAAGAACTCAATAAATGATCCCCTATTCATCACCTATTGAAGTTAAATAGTAAAATGAGTAAGCTCAAATGGTCAGTAAGGTTTATAAATATTATAATAATGAATTAAATAATAATAAATTCATACAAAATTTTTCATAATCAATATGGAATGGTGAATAAATGAAAAAATCATGAAATTTATAAACTGAGAATGAAATTGCTTCCATATATTTTATCATGGTGAAAAACTCATGGATATTAATAACTGATAATGAATGAAAATAATTATTATTAATTTTATGTCATGTATCTGGCATAAGATACCATAATACCATTAAAATGGTTTAGTTTTATTGGTAGAAACTCACCTGATTTTTGGAAATAAACTCGAAGGGTTGTCACCAAACTAATTGTACCATAAGACATGTCGGTGAATCGAGGGGATATAGAGGGCCCCACATGCCACTACAAGTCCAAATAATTATTTATACATAGATTCTATAAATTTTAAATCTTACATATCTACATAAGTATAGGGTAGATAATATAGATTCATTAATATATCCATAGTTAAAAAAATTATAAATTAACTCCGAATGAGAAATGGTATTCAACTTAAGGAAATAGTAATATCCATGATAAAACTAAATGGATATTTACAGAAATTATAATTTCAAATAAATTGTGATCTAATATGAGAAGTAGACACACCACATAAGAACGATTTGGTGAAAAATACCATGTATGTCTCAATGAAATGGAAATTCAGACAACGTCTCTAACATATTATTATCAATTGAAACGTTTGATGAAAATTCAATAATCAATAAATTATTCACAGATTTCCATGAATACAAAGAGAATAATGTTATTATATATCAAATTTTAGTACACATATAACACATACAGGAAATAAGTGGAGAATAATGGAAATCTAACACAATTAAAAGTTAAATGAGAAAACCCATTACAAACATTTTGGCATGGTAATGAGTGTTTCTGTGATGGATTAATGAGAGTTAAAGGGTTATACCATTATTTATATATCATAAATGAAGAATGGTGGAGGTGAGAAAACAAACCCCATCATTAGGTATTAAAAATAAAAGAGCACAAAATAAGGGAGATTGTTGAAAAAAGTGAGATAGATGATCCCTTACATTATACGTGCAGGTGTTCTTGATTGTTCTTAAAGACTTGAGTAATCAATTTTAGATTCATTAATTAATAAATAAATAACCTATTCGATGTGTAATGGATATTTTATAACCAAATTTCGTTTATTAATGGCATGTTTTATGGGTTTAAGAGATCCAATTTTATTATTTTGGTTGCATTTTCTTCATTGGATTTCATCATCTCTTTACTTGTATTCATGAATAGATTTTTTTTAAATGTGTTTAAACCAACCAAATTGTTAATATAAATTATTAGTGAGATTAAATAGAAGTAAATGTTCTTATAATTATTATGGTTATAAACCATAAGTATGACTCATTCGATTAGTTAATAATAAATGCTTGGATTTGGCTTGGAGGTTTTGTGCACAATAAGACGGGTGATCTCAAATGCTCATTATGGTTTATAAATAGCTGAAGAATGAATTAAATAATAATATAATCATAAAAAATATGACATAATCAATATGGAATGGTAAATAAATGAAAAAATCACACCATTGATAAACTATGGATGAGATTGCATCAATATATTTTATCATAGTGACTTGGAGGCATTACTAAACGGTAAGCTACATATTCAATACATTATAGAATTTCAAATAGTCGGATATACCTGGTACTCAATTTCAATTTTTTACCAAACCTATAGACAACCTTCCATGGATATTCGTTCATAAGGACATGATCTCCCACTTGGAATTCCAAATTCATTCCTTGGTTGTTAGCATAAATCGTATGCCATATTTGGGATTCTTTAATATGGGCTTGTATTGTCTTCACCTTTTCTATGGTTTCTTGAATATGTTCTGGGCTTATAAGTTTCCACTCACCAACTTCATCCTAAAAATTTAATTTTTGACATCTCTTTTCATATAATGCTTCATATGGAGCCATTTGAAAGTTAGAATGGAAACTATTGTTGTAGAGAAATTCCACCAATGAAAATTATTGATCCCACATACCCTGGAAATCAAGAGATCATGATCTCAGCATGTCTTCTAGAATTTTAGTGGTCCTTTTTGACTGTTTGTTGGTTTGGGGTGATAAGAAGTACTCATACGAAACTCAATATTTAAAGCCTTCTTGACACTTTAATAGTATTTTGATGCAAATTGGGGATCTCGATCAAACACAATTAATACAGGTGAACCATGATGTATTAAAACATCATTAATAGAAAGTAAATCAAGGAACTCAATTGGTATATCTTTTCTTATTGGAAAAAATGTGTTCATTTTGTGACATGATCAACGATTACTCATATTGAATAATTACTTATAGGTTTCCTTGGTAGTCCGGTTACAAAATCTGTCATAATATTATCCCACTTCCACATAGGAATAGGTAGAGGTTGAATCACTCCTGTGGGATGTTGTTTCTCTACCTTCACATGTTGACAAATTAGATGCCGTGACACGCAGTCAACAATTTCCCACTTCATATTATCCCACCAAAAATATTCTTTCATATCTCTGTACATCATTGTGCTACTTGGGTGTATTGAAAAATTTTAGGTATGAGAGTTATCTAATAGTTCTCTATTTAGCTCATGTCCTAATGGAACATATAACCTCTTCCCAAATTTAAAATCTCCTTCTTCATACACAATGTTTTCCAATCTCCCATAATTGACAGTAATAATTTTCACGTGTAGATTCTCATTATATGATTGGGATATTTCTATATTCTTTAATAAATATTGTTTATAAATCCTTTGAAAGAGGAAATATGTTTCCACTTCTTTAAGAATTCTCATATCCATCTTCAGTAGATCCATGTATATAGGATTTCATTCAATCATCATTTGGGTCTGGAGTCTGTGATCATTCCCTCTAAATGCATCTTCCACGTCATTTTATTTTCCTTTTTGGTAGTGTATTGAAAACTCTTAATATATAAGTAACTTGAGCCATCTCCTTTGCCAGATGATGAGTTATTTGTTTGTGAAAATGTATTTCAAACTCTTGTCGTTCGTATAAACATGACATAATTCTCTATAGAGTTAATGTCTCTATATTTTTAGATCAAAGATTATGGATGCTTACTCAAGATCATGAGTTGGATAATTTTTCTCATGAGACTTCAATTGTATTAGTGCATAATAAATAACATTATCATTTTTCATAAGGATGCAACCGAGTATATTCATTGATGAATTATTTTGTATCACAAATCCCTCATTTCTAAATGGAAGAGTTAAAATTTGGTCACTGACCAATCTTCTTTTCAATTCTTCAAATCATTATATACATTCTTCTATCCAAACAAACAAAACATCTTTACGTGTTATTTTGGTTAGCGGGAAAGCCAGTTCGGCAAAATTCTAAACAAAACGCCGATAGTATCCTGCTAATCCAATAAAACTACGTACCTTGGTTATGTTTGTTGGCATGGTCTAATCATGGATTACCTTGGTAGTTGTAGGATAAACTAGGATTCCATGCATAGAGACTATATGGACAAGAAGAAAATGGATTAAAGCTAGAATTCAATCTTGATAAACATACCATATAATTCATTTCGTCAAAGATTTTTTAGAATAATCTACATATAATCCTCATGGTATTCATAGATTTTTTTAGTATACTAGGATATCATCGATGAATAACAAATAAATGTTATGAATATTTACCTTGAAAACTATATTCATTAAATTCATTAAAATAGAGGGCTCATTAGTCAGTCCAAAAGGCATAACTGTAAAATTGTAATAACGATACCTAGTTCGAAATGTTGTCTTAGGAATATCTTCCTTCTTCACACATAGATGATGATATCTAAAACGGAGGTCTATATTCTAAAAGTAGTGATCATAATTATGCTAATCATTTAAATAATAAATCCAAGGAATATTATACATATTCTTTATTGTAATAGCATTGATTTACCTGTGTTCAATGCATATCCTCATAGATCCATCTTCCTTCTTATCAAACAAGACTAGGGCTCCCCATGTTGAAACATTAGGTCGAATAAATCCAACAACACTCAACTCCTCTAGTTTCTTATTTAGCTCTAAAAAAATCCACATTGGCCATTCTATAGGGAGTTTTTGAAATGGGTCCTTCACCGGGTATTAAGTCAATAGAAAACTCAATTTTCAGCTCTTGAGGATGTCCATGTAAATCCTCTAGAAATACATGAATGTATGCTTGCACAATATAGACGTATTCAATCTGAATATATCTTTCCTCGCCCATATATATTGTATTATCTTCTTCTAAATTATTTCATTTAGTACTGCTACTAGGAGTGTGTCTAGATAAGAATCAGGTGGTGTGGTTTTTTATATAAAGATAATGGATTCTACACAATTTTCAAAAATTATAACATCTTTTACCTTGAAATAAATACTCGCATCATATATTGACATGAAATTCATACCATGAATTATATCAAATTCAGTCTTTGGTATGATGACATGTTTCACAGGTAAATAATGTTTACTTGTCACAAGGGAGACTAGTTTACATGCCTTTGTTGCAATGATGCATCCCCTAATAAATTTGACTTTTATATCCTTTATTAAATCAAGTTAGAAATGTCTAATTTACTAGGAAAACTAGGAAGATATAAATGAATGTGATGATCTAGAATAAAATAAAGTGTTTGATACATTTGAGGAAACAAAAAATGTACCTTCCACCACATCATTAAAAACAGCAACTTCCGTTGTTGTAATCGAATAAGCTCTCCCTTGTTCTCTTCGAATTTTTTAAGCCATGTTTCCATTTGAACCCTCATTTTCATAGTGCCCCATATCTATTCAATTATAGCACTGGACATCATCAAATTGCTTCTTCCCCCTTGCATTCATTAGATAGATGGACCTTTTCCCCACACTTATTGAAGACTACCATGTCTTTCAATAATTTATCAAGATGATTCATTCCACAATTCTCACATAATGGGAATTTATTTGTTCCTTTGTTCTTATATGATGATTCAACTTTCCCTTGGTTATCATAGTTCTTATTTTTATTTTGGTTTCCCTTGAACATATTTCATCTATAAAATTCCTTCTCTATTTTGATTGATATTGATACAATTTCATCATATGATGTAAATTTTTTAGAAGACAGTACTCTTTGAATACATTACATAAGAACTTCAAAGAAATGATAAATATTTTTTGCCGAGCCACGTATGTAATATATGGCATACCTAGCTAGCCATGTGAAGGAAGCCTTATACTCTACAACAATTTCTTCTTCACTTTTCTTTAATCCAAGGAATTTCCTCTTCATTTTGGTTCATTGTTCATAAGAGAAGTATTTTTCAAAGAATATTTCCTTAAAATTCATCAATTCTATATATTTAATTTATTCTTCCTCTATGTTATTCTGAATCAGGGACCACCATTGATCAATGTCTCCCTTGAGACAACATACTGTCAGTACTACCTTTTCATTTTCATTGAATCTTAATTCCATGAAAAAAAATTAGGAGACTTGATCAATTACTATACAACCAATATATTAGTAATCCCATGGAAATATGTGGGTTTCTTTGGCATGAAACGATTCAACACAAGTGTGGAATGGTTATTTGTTACAACCTGAGTATTTTCTCCCAATATTGTCATGATCTGATCTGCTCCAACATTGAATGTGTTTACTTGCTCAGTGGGGTGACCGTGACATTTCACACAAATATTGATTCCACATCTTCCATTAGATACAATTTCTGAAAAATGGGACACACTAGATTAGGGTATAAATGATAATTTATAATATTAACTTAACAAATTTTTTATCATAAATTGAGATCATATGAATGACTAATCCCATAATAAAAAAATGATTTCGTTAAGGAATAATTAGCATTTCAATCCATCAAAATGTAATGTAAAGAAAATATTAATTATCCTATGAATATCCATTGAGAGTGTTGTTACCAAGTGTGAAACAATGCCTGTTTTCATCTACTAGGATACTCAGGTCAATCCTGGAACTCCTTGTCAGAGTGTTAACTCTTAGGTACATCTATGCCAGAGCCACCTATACATGCATGTATCCAGATATGGATGTATTTTCTATAAATATTCACATAATCTAGTCCATAAAAAATACCAAGATGTTATTGTACATTTAACCTCTAATACTACCTTAGGGATTTGTTCCCTATTATACATTTCATACTCTAGTTTCCATATTTTCTACTAAACTTACTCTGATACCAACTATAACACCCTGACCAATCTAGAACAGAGTCATTGCATTACTTGTTATATTGGTATGGTTAAAAGGAATGAAAAACCCAATGGAATGACCAGTTTAGTAGTCATGAAGAAACTAGATACATAAATGTGACCCAAATTACATTGTAAAAGGTTAGAAAATAAAATACATAACAAAAACTAAAAATTGCATCCACATGAACTCAATAAATGATATCATCTCCATCGCCCGTTGAATTTTGACAATGAAAGGTGTGATATCAAATTCTCAGAAAGGATTACAAATAGAGGAATCATGAATTCAATAATAAGTGAATCATAAATAATTTAATATAATCAATATGTCATGGTGAATAAATGAAAAACTCACGCCATTAAAAAACTGAGAATGAAACTACATCTATAGATTTAGTCATAGTTAAAACCTACAGGATAGTAATAATTGATAATGAATTTAGATGATTATTAAAAAAATTTAGTCATGTATATGGAACCTGATACCATAATACCTTTAAAACGGTTTAGTTATGTGGGTATAAACTCGTCTGATTTTTGGAAACTAACTCAAAGGGTTTGTCGAAAAACTGATTATCTCATGAGACTAGTCGATGCATAGAGGGGCGATAGTGGGATCGACCTACCACTGAAAGTCCAAATAATTTTATATACAAATATTTAATAAAATTTCATTCTGCCTTCTCTGTATCCATATAGAGTAGAGAATACAGATTCATCAATATTTACATTAATAAAACAACATTCCAAATAAACACCATTTGTGAAATGGTATATGACATTAGGAAAAAGTAATATCCATGCAATAAGAAAATGGGAATTTACCATAATTGTAATTTAAAATGAAATATTATTTCAAATGGGAAGTAGATACACCATATAAGAATGATTAGGTGCACAATACCACAAAGGACTCATTGAAATGGAAATTCAGATAAAGTCACCTTCCATATTGTAATAAATTGAATCGTATGACCAAATTCAATAACAAATAAATGAATCAAATATCAACATGAACAAAAAAAGAATCATGTTATTTTATATAAAATTTCAGTACAAATATTCCACATACTAGTAATAAGTGGTGAATAATGGAAATCTCATGAAATTAAAAGTGAAATGGGAAAACCCCTTACAAACATTTCATCATGGTAATGAGTGTTCTTGAGAAGGATTAATGAGACGTTAAGTGGTATCCATTTATTTATATATCATAAGGTCAGAATGGGGGAGGTTTGAAAGCCTACCTCATCATTAGTTATTAAAAATAGAGAGTATAACACATTGGAGATTCTTGAACAAAATTTAGATAGAGGATCCCTTACCTTATGCTTGACAGTGTTCTTGATTGTTCTTAATGACCTAAATAATCAAAATTATTATCATTAAATAATATTTAAAGAAAATCTTAATCCTTTAATAAATTTTTTATAAATTTTTTAGGTTCATTAATTTCCTTTTTTATTAGTTTAAGAGATTCTGTTTTATTGTTTTGGTAGTATTTTCTACACAGGTTTTCATGATATGTTTACTTGTATTCAATAATATATGTTTGTTTTAAATGTGGTTGAACATTCAAAATTGTTAAACTAAATTATTTGTGACATTATATATATATAAATGATCTTTTAATTATTCAGGTTATATAACATAATGATGACTCATTCAATGAGTTAATAATAAATTCTTGGAATTGGCATGGTGGTTTTGTGCACAATAAAATTTAATTGTATTATTATTCCATATTATGAGTGTTTAATGATTGAAGAAAATTAAACAAGATAAAAAATATATATATAATTATCTATTTAAACCATTGAAAAGTTTTCATGACTATTATTGAAGATAGTAATGAAAATTGAAAACTCGTCTTCCTTTAGTGTGATAAATTAACACATCTCAGATGGTGTTGGCATTTAATGTGTAAAAAAGAAGGGAAAAAGAGAGATTGTGGGAAATATTCCATTATCAAAATGAAAATACAATAAATATAAGTTGATGGAGTTATCATTTCATTTAAATCAGGTGAGGTGAGAATTGATCATCCAAATAATAAAACATGTAAAATAATTAGAATGAAAAGTGAAGAGGGGTTCTCCTCTCGAGTACTCCTTCTTGAGAAATTCATTAAGACCTTTTTTGGGCCTTCTGGTGAGACCATAAGGTCTTGGACGTGGGAGAGGTATTGGAAGAGTATTTGATAGAATTTAGGCAAGGCATAAAGCTTGAGTGGTGTGGGAGGAAGATGGGGTGATGGGTGTTTTATATAGTGTAGGGGTGGAGGGATTTTACATTATTTTAATTATTATTTTAATATTTTTCTCATGACTATGAATAGTATTTATTAATATGATCTTAAATAGTAATAACAGAATTTGATTTTGAACCATGTGTGCTTACATTATCCTTTCATAACCAATGATGCATTAAATCATGTATTCATAATTTATCGTAATTTATTGTATTTTAGTATTCATTAAAAATTCATGTATTTCAGAAAAATCCCAGAAATTCATCCAAACCATTTTTTGATGCATAGAATCTAGAAATGAAATATATTTCTGAAAAAAAAATTCCTATATATTATTAATTAAGTAATTAATTAAATTCATTATTTAATCGAAAAAAATACACTTAAATTATTCATCGTCATTTTAAGGTGCCTATATTTATATATTCATGGGTGTGGATACCATTAATAAGATTCATATTACAATTCATAAAGTTATGAATTTTTTCATAAGTTTATGTTACTATTCATAAGTGTATGTTACTATTCACCAAATATTAATTTATTTCTATCAGAATCTAAATATCATCCTCAACAAAACCGTGTATATCAGATTTTCAAAATTCAAAACACATAAGTGGAATATTTATGTTCTATGGAAATGATATTTCTATCTCCTAAATAACCATGTGTTTTTTCAAAGAATATCAGTGCTTTATGAAATATAGGCTATGTCTCAAATGTATTTAAGAGAAAAATACCATAAAATGTTTGGGGTGATATAGTTCTTATATGGATAACATAGTTATTTTAAAACCCATGGTACTTTTAATAAATATTTGTAATTAAATTTCTTATAGAATATATGGATTTATATACTAAGGAACCCCAAAACAATATATATAACTCTAATGTCCGTAGTTAATTACGAATTACAAAAGTACTGAATTATAAAATAATCTTTCATTTGATGTTTGTAGAAACTAGAACAATGCCATTCGAATATTTTTAATAATAATTTATAGTTCCTCCCATATTATGTCTATTACAAAAAATATTATTCTAAAATTGATATTGACATGAATGGAGGGAATGAAGTCTAAGATAAAATAAATTTAATGTAATGAAAATTATGTATAAAAGATGATTTTTAGTATTTGATGCATTCTATTGCTAAATAATCATTTGAAAATATAAATGGTGAAAATATTTATTTTTCCCTATACTCCCCTTATATTTTCATTTTTTTAAAAATGAGAAATTAGTTTTTTGATTATGTGGATTTTATCCTATATGTGCATGGAAAATAAGAAACATGTGATTGAGTACTGATCATTATTAAAATTTAGAACCTATTGTTGGATTAATTATACATTTTTCCATATTATATATATCATGTAAAAAATATACTGATTGTTATTTGATAGGTGAAATAATTTAAAATATTCATGATCCATAAGTATTGGTGGATTTTTTTTTATGATACATAACATTACTTATTTTTTAAAAATATAGTTTAAAAAAATATTGTTGATAATTATATTACCTCATAAAATTTATCATGTTATCTAAAGTAGAAATGAAATGATATATCTATCATAAGAAATAATGTTTCCTATCTAATGATTGGATGTCTCAGAAGTTGAATCAATAGGAGAAGTACTTATGACAAACTATAAGTGATCTCAAAGAATGAATTGATAAGGGACAATGGTATATTCCTTGTTAAAGGTTCCATTATTATAATAATATTTTATTATTAATCATAATCAAAATATATTACCCATATAAATGAAGGATAGGTGTGACCAAATGTTTTCTCTCATTTTGAATTTCAAATTGTGTTCATTGTAAGATTATATGATTTTTAAAATTATAAAATAGTTTATTTATTATTTATACATAAGAATTATTAAATGAAGATAAAAATAAAAATAAAATTATATTATATAAAATAATAATGTGGTCTTTTTTTGTTTATGAATCAATGATATTTGAAGAAAATTTAAGAAAATTGTAGTTCGAAGATATTTTGTTCTCCAGTTTCTATATTTTATATTTGAATATATGTTATCATCAATATAATTACCTAATTATTTTCTCTAAAATTTAATTCTACAAACATTAAAATAATTTAGAGTATCCAATATCTCTCTATATTCATTGTGTGAAAATAAATTTATACATGAGTTCATCAATTTGTTAATAAGTCATGCGAAATTAATTTATAATAAATAATAATTGTTCTCAAATATCTCAATAAATAAAATATTGTTTATAAAGAATATTTAATATTTTATTTTCTATTATATATTTCAAAACAACGACATTTTATTTAATAGTCAGAAAAAAGATATCATATTTTAATTAAAAAATGTAATGAAAAAAGAATTATGATGATCCACAATAAATATTTCACTTATTAAATGATTAATTATTCAATTTTAAACTCATATTGACTCAATATCAAATCTTATAATTAGAGATTCACATCCACTACTTTTAACATAAAATAGGCTCAAAATATTCTATATACATACTTTTGGATATAATCTTCTATCAGATGTCATACATGGAGTCTGTTCATATATTCTAAACACACTAAAATTAATTGAGAGAAATATTCAAGCCATAATTCTTCATATATTGTAATAAAAAAAATTATTATGCGTATTTTTTAATAAATTAAAACCTATCATGTATATGTTCAATTTTAGTTGTATCAGGACATATAAGAATAACTTATTCTAGGACAACTCTATAAAAATAACTAGTATTTTACTAAATATAATTTAGTAAGAAAATTGATCTTCTCTTAATCATCTAGTGAGATCCTAAAAAGAACTATAACACATAGTAATAACTCAAGGAAGATAAATACTATCATAAATAAATTAAATACAAATAATAATTAGCCTTTAATCCTTTATAATATTCTTTGACTTGCATGAATGTGAGAGCCCGGAATATTTAGTATCACACATGGATAATAATGATGTCATTGAACTTAGTAGTAAAATTAAACAAATTAGGTTTTTTTGTATTTAAGACCCAAATATATACAATCCTAGAAATTATAATTTATCAAATATAGTGATAAATTAAATTATATTTTGATTTTTGATTCTGATATAGTTTTATAACACCACCATACAGGGCCATGAGTAATTTAAATGAGTGATAATCAAAAACCAATTAACAATCGAGTATCCTATATCCCATATTATATTATTCAAAACAATGAGTTAATAATAATTCCTCTAATTCCCTATGTGAAAATATAATTTATTACCGCGATCCATCCATTAAAATTTAATATGTTAAGATGAAATATGTTTTTTCTAAAATAGGAATATTAAAATGAAAATTTAAAAAAATTATTAAAATTTATAAAAAATCACTATTTATTAATGTCATTCAAAAATATTAATATATATAAAAACATAAATTTTATATAATTTTTTAATTATATATCAATTTATCAATCAGTAAAAATTGGAAAAATGCTTTATTATAATCCAAGTTAGTGGTTAAGGGGAAAATATAATTGTTTATCTCACATGAATGTATATATAATTTTGGTTACACCACATTCTCTAATTTAATTAGATCACCCCATTTATAACCCTATAAAATAATATCCTTTTTGGTTTTGAGCACCCTTTACAAACACTACTCTCTTTAAATTGATGATATATTAAAGTTATAAACTATCTTAATGCCCTTTTTTATTTTTCATAATTTTTTACCTTATTGAATATTTTTAGTGGATTATGGTAGTTTTTTCCCCATATGATATGGTGGAGAATTTTTATGAGGTATGTGTATTATACAATTATTTTGAATTAAATATAGAAAATTATTTTTTAAGGGATAATTTATATCATTCTATATAATTTCATCATGATTATAAAATAAATGAATGTGAATAAAGTAATATTTTCAAATATTTTTGATATGTTGTTAAATTCATTGGTCTTTATTTAGGTTAAAATATGATTTTGGCCTAATAAAAAACAATTTAATTGAAACATTTAAGGGATGTGGTTCATTGTACATATATATATCTACATATTTGTGCGTGGATGTGTTTTGATATTATAATTTTATTAATATTCTTTATGGAATATCTTTTTTATTACTTGAAATGGGTTTGTTCATATATATATATAAGGTTATGGATATAAAAGTTGGTTTTGAGTGTGTTATTGACATGGTGGAATAATGACGTTGCAACAAATTTGGTATTGGTGTTTACATGGACCTAAAATCATAAATATAATGAAATAAATAAAATAATTGAATAATTATAATGAGGATATTCTATTAATGATAGTGACATGATTAAATGAACTTCTGAGTATATTTATTATTTGTTGATTTAATAAGTAATATTCATTAAATGTGTTAAAATAAAATTATATTTAATCAATGAGAAACCAGATTTTCTCATTATTATAGTTAAATAATGATAATATAAAATGATAAGAAAATTGTTGAATGGAATTGGAAATAAATTATCAAATTGAAAGAAGAATATTTTATGTTGATTGTTGTAATCTAACGGTTGTATCTCTTAGAGGTGGATGCATTTATAGTGGTAGATGTTATTGTGGGGGTGAGATATGTTTATAAAGGTATCTTGATTATAAGACAACCTGGGATTGACATTTAGTGTAATTATATACCATTATATGATTTGTTATTCCCTATTGACTATCTCCAAGGCCAGGTAAACTAAGTGATCACGAAATGAAGAATTTGGTATTTGGTATATACCATGCATCTTTGATGTGGATTATATTGATGGATAAACACTACCCATATATAAAAATTTCTTTTTTTGGAATTATGGTATGGGGTTTTTATTACATTGTTATAGTATTTTGGTTTCTATATGAGTTTTTCATGTGATTAGTATGTGTACAGTTATTTTTGGAGGTTTTGGTATGTTGTTGAGGTATGTAATTAAAGTATGTTGATATTTTATGTGATTTAGATATGCAGATATGGGTGTATATGGGAGCGAAAAGTTATAAATTACTGGGATATGTGGGTGACTATGTCTATTGAGAAGATGGTATATGTTACCTCATTTTTAAAATTTCAATTAGTTATTATATATATATATATATCTATGTGTTTGTGTGTTATGGGTATTCTAGTATTAATCAGGTGGTTAAATGTTTTAGAATGTGTACATGGAAGGGACATGATAAAATTTCACTAATTATATATCGATAATTTAGTGTACATTTTATTTATTTGAATCATGTTTTGTTTTGTGGGGGATCTTTTTTAGCATCATTTTATACTCATGCTCATTTTGAAATTACATTTTTCTGTATTTTCAAAAAAATTAGGGGATTATGTTAGTCCTTGTTATCTCTTAAACAAATTATTTTTAGTGAATTGGAACATTACTACCATAATAATTGTTATATTACTTCTTTCTATATTCTTCTTAGATGATTCCTTAATTTATTTGAAAATAAATGTAGTAATTTATTATTATTAATATTTTGGTATTATCATAATAAAAGGGATTGTTTCGATTAATGGTTAATAATATTTTTATGGATTAAATAATGTATTTTAATACATATTGAATATTTTTATCATTATCAACTATTGAAATCCATTGATTTCTAGAAGAGGGATTTGGGGGACTTAGTATTCTATGTTATTTATTCTTCATAGGTTTTATTGGGGATTATTCATTATATAGTGTTATTAAATAAAACATTTTTTATAGGTTATATTTTCTAGTAACATAGGTGAGTGATATATTTCAATATTAGTATAATTGTTTATTTTTCATCACTATTGGTGTAGTCTATTGACACCATCTTATGAAATGAAGGTACAATATGATCTGATAAAAGGACAATAATAGACTAATAAACATGAATAATCAAGTATATCATTCTTATAGGGTAAATATTTCAGAATGAAAAATGCATAATACATATTTTTGGCTATGCTAGAAATGTGAAGGTTACCCATGGAAATAAAATAAATGTTAATAAAAGTGATAATTAAAATCCACATTCTAATAATTGTAGTTTTTTCTATTGATTGATATGTATGGTGGATGAAAACCTCGTAATTTTTTGATTAGTGATGGTTTGTATGATTCTTTTTCTAATAATATACTATTTGATTCTAGGTATAATAAATCAAGGATGATGTTTATTAAGATTTAGTATAAGGGTTTATTGAAATATGATGAATATATCTATAATTTGTAAAGTGAGATAGAGGTAGTTATAATATATTGATATTAATTTTTTTTAAATCATAGAATTATTAATAATTGTATTAATTTACATGTTATAATTTTTCATGATGATAAACACATTTTCCATGCTACTATGAGATGTCGTAGGTGACATGAGAGAAATTATAGGACCAATTTGTCATCATTTTCTTATCATTGAAACTTAATATGATATCTTTTCATCATATAATAACCATTTTAATGGTTTAATTACTATTCCATACTTCTACATATAGTTCAGGAAATATTTCATATATTCTATTATTATTTTACCAGGATACATAATGGGGTTTTTAGATTTTGTAGAGGAAATATAGACAGAGAACATATTTTTGGTCAATCCTACTATATTTTGGTGTGATAGTGTGGAATATAAGGAATTAAATTAATTGATATGTCTTTAGAAAAAATGTACTCATCTCATGATATAAATCGTCCTTATTTCATGATGAGTGGGAATATAAATTGGGTGTTCTAGTGTGTCAGGGTAGTCAAAGAATGCTCCAAAAAGGATTCACTAATATGCCACCTGCACTATTTTATATATTAATACTTGTTTTTATAATTATATCCATATATTGGCTTTCGATTTTATTTTTTTCTATGTACATGAACCTCATAAAATCATATTTTTATCCCTCAATAGATATAAAAATTGATATATGGTTCAGATAAAAAGGTGTTCTTATTAATAATTACATGAAAATTATTTTAACTAATATAATCCTTAATATATTACACAACATTTGTCAAATTGGGTAGTTATAGGAATACTATTAGATATTACTCCTCTATAGGGACCCCAGTATAATAATGTGACTTGTGATAGATTCTATGATGGACATTGAGGCGATGGAATAATATCGTAATAGTTGAACGAAATAAAAATTAATTCCCTAAGAGGACCAAAGATCATTTTGGGTATAATTTATGTATAACATACCATATTATATTTTATTAACAACATAATATAATTTCACTCCAACATTATAACAACCTGAGGGCTATTATATAGACACAAGATGAATAAACACCCCCAAAAAATTGGTTTCATATGCGCACAAGGTGGTTAGTTTAGTCTGTAAAATGCTTGTTAGGTTTTTGATCTAGTGATGGGGTGATATTTTCTAACAGTTACTTATTTTTTTCATATAAATATATATAGAGTTAAATAATATTTTGGGAGTTTGGTTATTTTTTTATTTATTCTCATGGATTTTTTCGAATAAGAGTATCCTTAGTCAATGCAAACGGAGTGAATGTATCATATATTAGTGGAAAAGATTATCAAGAAGATTTATAAATATTATAATATAAAATTTTCCTTTTACGTATTCAAATTTTCATTTTATCGTTTTTTCTAATGGTTTTTCGAAGTGTTTCAAATAATTTTACAGATGAATCTCCATAAGATTTTGTAGTACGATCAAATTAAAGTGATAAAAATATGGTACATATTTATAACATGTTATACTATTGATTTATATTCCCCATTATATTAATTTTATAATTAATATAATATATTTAACTTTTTATATTGATAATTTATTATAATATTGATTCATCATATCTAGTATATCTCCTTGGGAACTCCCATTTTTTCCTCAAAAAAATATTTAATTTAGAATCTGTGCATAAATTATTAGTGGTTGAACCAAGTGACTGAAAATTGAGGATACCTTAATATTAATGTGGAATATTTTTTCATCAAGTAGAGGGAGTTATCTAGTTTTAAAAAATATATATTCAAATTTATATTATTTCAATATATGAGTGTGAAGGTGAGTGATTTTCCTTAAAAATAATTCCTATGTAACTATTACAACATTATGTTCATGGTTATATCATTTATGTTTGAAAAAATACTTGTAGTCATTATGGTACTGATAAAGAATTATTCAAGATTTATTGGACTAGTTTTTAGTGGTTCTCATCAATGATAAACTACTGTATTAAAAACTAGGTAATGTTAAACGGGACTATTTTTTTTAACTATATTCTCTAGAGTGTTCACTAATGTGAATATTTATCTAATTTATTTTTCATATGTAAAACAAAATAACTAGTTATATATCATATCAGAATAGGGTGTGGTTATGGATCCATTTAATATAATGGTGTTTAGTTATTGGTAAGAACATAATTGTATTTCTTATTTGAATAATCATCTTAGTCTTAAATATATTATATGTGTCTATATTCAACTTCTTAAAAATTAATGTAACATTATATTTTTTACTAACAAAAACCAATTTAATATAAGGTTATCCTAGATTTCTATGGAATTTAGATGTATAAATTATAATATAATCCAATATTCTATCATTTATTTTCCATGTGAAGGAGTTATGTAATTTGTTTTTTATGACATTTTTCATTATAGGGTATGTTTATTTTTGATGCATGATTAAGAAGTAATATTTTATTTTATTTTTGTATTTATTTATAAAAACAGTATATATCAAATAATATTAATCATTTACTTTTTTAGTTTCCCCGGATGTTTTTTAAACATTATCTCATTAAATATTTTTTATCATTAGTATCACAAGATTCAATGATATTTATTTCGTTGATTGGATTTGAATTTTAATATGAAAATTTTAGTGTAATTAATAAAAAAATGTACATTAGAATATCTTATTATCACTTGAATAAAATTAATTTAACTAATTTATTTATTAGGAAGATCCAATGTGATGTTTCCATTAAATTTTAATATGGTTGATAGATAATATAAGATATGGGAGCTATACATCTTGAAAAAAAGTGTTCACTTGTGTTTTTTTTCCAACACAATAAAATGAATCTTTCTTCCTTATTTTAGTTTAAAAATAATTATAATCTAGTAGATCAGTTGTAAGAGTTATGTATAAATTTTATCATAAAAGTATATTGAAATTATAAATATTCATAGTATGGTCATTTAAAGGTACAATATCATGGGGTGTTATTTGTTTTGGGAATGATGTGAGTTATAGTTCTACATGAGTATCATATATATTTATAAAGACTATAAACATCTATTTTAAAAAAAAATTCATTAAATATTGTTTTGTGGAATCTATTGAATAATGTTTGTAAGGATTTTCCATCTTTATTCCTTTTCTATTAAACTATAAAATCATTGCATCACATGGTAGACCATATATTAAATGTATTTAATATTACATAGTAAAAATAAGAGAACAAATTAATGGAATTTTATAGTTTTACATTGAAATATGGGGGATATAATTCCATCTTGGTAGTAATGGGATATTTGATGACATTGGACCATGTGTGGGTGATTAAAAAGACAGATATGGTTGGTTTTATTTAATGGAATAGTATAGTGAAGGATGGGAGGATCCATGGAGTTATGATTGTAATCATTTATGATAAAAATATTTCATTTCCTATAGTTTGAGTTATATTATATATTTATTTTATTAGATTTCAGTTATGTCGTAGAATGTGTTTTCATTCAATTGTATTTCAAAATAAGTGGGAAAAGTAATGGAGGACATTTTTCCAGTTTATGTTCATTATTTTATTTAGGTTCATAGGTTAATCACATACCCTATGTTGTGTTTGGGTATAATAATTACTATCAAAGATCAATTTTATTTAAAACATTTATTTTTATTATCTGTTTTAATATATATCAAATTTATTTTATATTTATGTTAGAAATCCATAAATTAGTGTAACTAGTAAAGAATATAGGATAAGTTATAGATAACTCAAGTAAATATGAAGTATTATTTGGATAATTAATAATATCTCAATGCTTAAAAGATGGTTCCATTTAATTGTGAGGTTAGAGAACCTGAAGTATAAAATCATTTTCCTTTTCATGGATAAAAGGATTATTTTAGTAGGATTAAGATTTATTTATTCTTATTTAAACCATCAGTTTTGTAGGAGTTAGTTTTTAAGGTAGGAAAATATTAGTACTTTTGAATCATATAAATCAGTTCTATAATAATTTTTTAAAATTTATATCTTTAGATGAGTATTTATATATGGAACGATTTTTATAATTATGTTAATATTGATGTAGATGAGTGTACAACATTCATAGATAAACTAGTGGAAATTTCATATCATTAATATAAATTTTACTATGATGCATCATTATCATAGTGTTTATTTTTTTAAACCATGGTGTCATTGAAGAATATACCTGGTTGTATTATTCAATGAAGGTCACACAATATCCATAGTTGTTTTGAAACATCCTTTTTTTTTATTTTGAGACATGATTTTGAAATTAATTTTTTGATGAAATTTTTCATTCCAAAGTGACATTTAAATTCCTCTAATTGTTGCATTAAAATATTAGAGGTATCTCATGATGTGTTTATCCGTTGGAGTTTTTATAACTTTTATTTTTTGGTTTGGATAATTTAAAAAGAAAGGTATTTAATAGGTATCTAATATTACTAAAATATATCTTCTTTCACTTTTTACTTTAATTTTTAGGTATTACTGATAGTGGAAGTCTGTTTGGTGTTGGATTTTGGATTTGGAGTTATGAATATAAGATCTAGAGGAAACAATTCAAGGGTGGGGTCCTGACTAATTTTTTTCACTAACATCATATATGTTACACTAGTATTCATTATGGTTGGGAAATAGTTCTGTATAATGGGTTCCTATGATATGGTTTTCAATTTCAAATGAATATAAATTTAGTTGTTTTTAATATATTATGTATATTATGAGATATTTTAATTTTCTATATCAGAGATGTATTTTTTATTTTAGATCATTATCTATTATAAATAGGAATTTTCCCCACCTCATGATTGAAGCATTGTTTTAAAAAACGTATTTATAAATCCTACCATCAATATTTTCCATGTTATAAAAGAATCCAAAAGTGACCACATCATTTTTAAGGGATATAAATATGGTTTGGATAAAGTAGAATAACATTTATAGGAAATTTAGTGAATGATTTTAAAATTATGATTTATTTAAGAATTATTATCTTCAAATCAGTTATAACCAAGATGAACTATGTTATGGTTTCCAAAAAAACATTAATGTTAACATAAACATAATTTAAACCACAAATAATGTATGTTTCTTTATAAAATTCTATTTTAATCGATAATATTAAACTATATGAAATTAAGATCATATTCATGATGGTGTCTACACCCTTTATAAGCCTTTTGTGTTTCTAAACACTAAATTGATCATTCCTCATCAAAAGTAAAATTTTCTATATTCTTCTTCAACTATTATCTATTTCATTCTTCTTAAGGTCTTATTGACATGGTCAATTCATGGATATAGTGGTGGATTA